>JAPJYX010000010.1:0-10000000 GCA_030503985.1 Himalopsyche tibetana
ACCTAACCTAACCTAACCTAACCTAACCTAACCTAACCTAACCTAACCTAACCTAACCTAACCTAACCTAACCTAACCTAACCTAACCTAACCTAACCTAACCTAACACCTAACCTTAACCTAACCTAACCTAACTACCTAACCTAACCTAACCTAACCTAACTAACCTAACCTAACCTAACCTAACCTAACCTAACCTAACTAACCTAACCTAACCTAACCTAACCTAACCTAACCTAACCTAACTAACCTAACCTAACTAACCTAACCTAACCTAACCTAACCTAACCTAACCTACCTAACCTAACCTAACTAACCTAACCTAACCTAACCTAACCTAACCTAACCTAACCTAACCTAACCTAACCTAACCTAACCTAACCTAACCTAACCTAACCTAACCTAACCTAACCTAACCTAACCTAACCTAACCTAACCTAACCTAACCTAACCTAACCTAACCTAACCTAACCTAACCTAACCTAACCTAACCTAACCTAACCTAACTAACCTAACCTAACCTAACCTAACCTAACCTAACCTAACCTAACCTAACCTAACCTAACCTAACCTAACCTAACCTAACCTAACCTTAACCTAACCTAACCTAACCTAACCTAACCTAACCTAACCTAACCTAACCTAACCTAACCTAACCTAACCTAACTAACCTAACCTAACCTAACCTAACCTAACCTAACCTAACCTAACCTAACCTAACCTAACCTAACCTAACCTAACCTAACCTAACCTAACCTAACCTAACCTAACCTAACCTAACCTAACCTAACCTAACCTAACCTAACCTAACCTAACCTAACCTAACCTAACCTAACCTAACCTAACCTAACCTAACCTAACCTAACCTAACCTAACCTAACCTAACCTAACCTAACCTAACCTAACCTAACCTAACTAACCTAACCTAACCTAACCTAACCTAACCTAACCTAACCTAACCTAACCTAACCTAACCTAACCTAACCTAACCTAACCTAACCTAACCTAACCTAACCTAACCTAACCTAACCTAACCTAACCTAACCTAACCTAACCTAACCTAACCTAACCTAACCTAACCTAACCTAACCTAACCTAACCTAACCTAACCTAACCTAACCTAACCTAACCTAACCTAACCTAACCTAACCTAACCTAACCTAACCTAACCTAACCTAACCTAACCTAACCTAACCTAACCTAACCTAACCTAACCTAACCTAACCTAACCTAACCTAACCTAACCTAACCTAACCTAACCTAACCTAACCTAACCTAACCTAACCTAACCTAACCTAACCTAACCTACTAACCTAACCTAACCTAACCTAACCTAACCTAACCTAACCTAACCTAACCTAACCTAACCTAACCTAACCTAACCTAACCTAACCTAACCTAACCTAACCTAACCTAACCTAACCTAACCTAACCTAACCTAACCTAACCTAACCTAACCTAACCTAACCTAACCTAACCTAACCTAACCTAACCTAACCTAACCTAACCTAACCTAACCTAACCTAACCTAACCTAACCTAACCTAACCTAACCTAACCTAACCTAACCTAACCTAACCTAACCTAACCTAACCTAACCTAACCTAACCTAACCTAACCTAACCTAACCTAACCTAACCTAACCTAACCTAACCTAACCTAACCTAACCTAACCTAACCTAACCTAACCTAACCTAACCTAACCTAACCTAACCTAACCTAACCTAACCTAACCTAACCTAACCTAACCTAACCTAACCTAACCTAACCTAACCTAACCTAACCTAACCTAACCTAACCTAACCTAACCTAACCTAACTAACCTAACCTAACCTAACCTAACCTAACCTAACCTAACCTAACTAACCTAACCTAACCTAACCTAACCTAACCTAACCTAACCTAACCTAACCTAACCTAACCTAACCTAACCTAACCTAACCTAACCTAACCTAACCTAACCTAACCTAACCTAACCTAACCTAACCTAACCTAACCTAACCTAACCTAACCTAACCTAACCTAACCTAACCTAACCTAACCTAACCTAACCTAACCTAACCTAACCTAACTAACCTAACCTAACCTAACCTAACCTAACCTAACCTAACCTAACCTAACCTAACCTAACCTAACCTAACCTAACTAACCTAACCTAACCTAACCTAACCTAACCTAACCTAACCTAACCTAACCTAACCTAACCTAACCTAACCTAACCTAACCTAACCTAACCTAACCTAACCTAACCTAACCTAACCTAACCTAACCTAACCTAACCTAACCTAACCTAACCTAACCTAACCTAACCTAACCTAACCTAACCTAACCTAACCTAACCTAACCTAACCTAACCTAACCTAACCTAACCTAACCTAACCTAACCTAACCTAACCTAACCTAACCTAACCTAACCTAACCTAACCTAACCTAACCTAACCTAACCTAACCTAACCTAACCTAACCTAACCTAACCTAACCTAACCTAACCTAACCTAACCTAACCTAACCTAACCTAACCTAACCTAACCTAACCTAACCTAACCTAACCTAACCTAACCTAACCTAACCTAACCTAACCTAACCTAACCTAACCTAACCTAACCTAACCTAACCTAACCTAACCTAACCTAACCTAACCTAACCTAACCTAACCTAACCTAACCTAACCTAACCTAACCTAACCTAACCTAACCTAACCTAACCTAACCTAACCTAACCTAACCTAACCTAACCTAACCTAACCTAACCTAACCTAACCTAACCTAACCTAACCTAACTAACCTAACCTAACCTAACCTAACCTAACCTAACCTAACCTAACCTAACCTAACCTAACCTAACCTAACCTAACCTAACCTAACCTAACCTAACCTAACCTAACCTAACCTAACCTAACCTAACCTAACCTAACCTAACCTAACCTACCTAACCTAACCTAACCTAACCTAACCTAACCTAACCTAACCTAACCTAACCTAACCTAACCTAACCTAACCTAACCTAACCTAACCTAACCTAACCTAACCTAACCTAACCTAACCTAACCTAACCTAACCTAACCTAACCTAACCTAACCTAACCTAACCTAACCTAACCTAACCTAACCTAACCTAACCTAACCTAACCTAACCTAACCTAACCTAACCTAACCTAACCTAACCTAACCTAACCTAACCTAACCTAACCTAACCTAACCTAACCTAACCTAACCTAACCTAACCTAACCTAACCTAACCTAACCTAACCTAACCTAACCTAACCTAACCTAACCTAACCTAACCTAACCTAACCTAACCTAACCTAACCTAACCTAACCTAACCTAACCTAACCTAACCTAACCTAACCTAACCTAACCTAACCTAACCTAACCTAACCTAACCTAACCTAACCTAACCTAACCTAACCTAACCTAACCTAACCTAACCTAACCTAACCTAACCTAACCTAACCTAACCTAACCTACCTAACCTAACCTAACCTAACCTAACCTAACCTAACCTAACCTAACCTAACCTAACCTAACCTAACCTAACCTAACCTAACCTAACCTAACCTAACCTAACCTAACCTAACCTAACCTAACCTAACCTAACCTAACCTAACCTAACCTAACCTAACCTAACCTAACCTAACCTAACCTAACCTAACCTAACCTAACCTAACCTAACCTAACCTAACCTAACCTAACCTAACCTAACCTAACCTAACCTAACTAACCTAACCTAACCTAACCTAACCTAACCTAACCTAACCTAACCTAACCTAACCTAACCTAACCTAACCTAACCTAACCTAACCTAACCTAACCTAACCTAACCTAACCTAACCTAACCTAACCTAACCTAACCTAACCTAACCTAACCTAACCTAACCTAACCTAACCTAACCTAACCTAACCTAACCTAACCTAACCTAACCTAACCTAACCTAACCTAACCTAACCTAACCTAACCTAACCTAACCTAACCTAACCTAACCTAACCTAACCTAACCTAACCTAACCTAACCTAACCTAACCTAACCTAACCTAACCTAACCTAACCTAACCTAACCTAACCTAACCTAACCTAACCTAACCTAACCTAACCTAACCTAACCTAACCTAACCTAACCTAACCTAACTAACCTAACCTAACCTAACCTAACCTAACCTAACCTAACCTAACCTAACCTAACCTAACCTAACCTAACCTAACCTAACCTAACCTAACCTAACCTAACCTAACCTAACCTAACCTAACCTAACCTAACCTAACCTAACCTAACCTAACCTAACCTAACCTAACCTAACCTAACCTAACCTAACCTAACCTAACCTAACCTAACCTAACCTAACCTAACCTAACCTAACCTAACCTAACCTAACCTAACCTAACCTAACCTAACCTAACCTAACCTAACCTAACCTAACCTAACCTAACCTAACCTAACCTAACCTAACCTAACCTAACCTAACCTAACCTAACCTAACCTAACCTAACCTAACCTAACCTAACCTAACCTAACCTAACCTAACCTAACCTAACCTAACCTAACCTAACCTAACCTAACCTAACCTAACCTAACCTAACCTAACCTAACCTAACCTAACCTAACCTAACCTAACCTAACCTAACCTAACCTAACCTAACCTAACCTAACCTAACCTAACCTAACCTAACCTAACCTAACCTAACCTAACCTAACCTAACCTAACCTAACCTAACCTAACCTAACCTAACCTAACCTAACCTAACCTAACCTAACCTAACCTAACCTAACCTAACCTAACCTAACCTAACCTAACCTAACCTAACCTAACCTAACCTAACCTAACCTAACCTAACCTAACCTAACCTAACCTAACCTAACCTAACCTAACCTAACCTAACCTAACCTAACCTAACCTAACCTAACCTAACCTAACCTAACCTAACCTAACCTAACCTAACCTAACCTAACCTAACCTAACCTAACCTAACCTAACCTAACCTAACCTAACCTAACCTAACCTAACCTAACCTAACCTAACCTAACCTAACCTAACCTAACCTAACCTAACCTAACCTAACCTAACCTAACCTAACCTAACCTAACCTAACCTAACCTAACCTAACCTAACCTAACCTAACCTAACCTAACCTAACCTAACCTAACCTAACCTAACCTAACCTAACCTAACCTAACCTAACCTAACCTAACCTAACCTAACCTAACCTAACCTAACCTAACCTAACCTAACCTAACCTAACCTAACCTAACCTAACCTAACCTAACCTAACCTAACCTAACCTAACCTAACCTAACCTAACCTAACCTAACCTAACCTAACCTAACCTAACCTAACCTAACCTAACCTAACCTAACCTAACCTAACCTAACCTAACCTAACCTAACCTAACCTAACCTAACCTAACCTAACCTAACCTAACCTAACCTAACCTAACCTAACCTAACCTAACCTAACCTAACCTAACCTAACCTAACCTAACCTAACCTAACCTAACCTAACCTAACCTAACCTAACCTAACCTAACCTAACCTAACCTAACCTAACCTAACCTAACCTAACCTAACCTAACCTAACCTAACCTAACCTAACCTAACCTAACCTAACCTAACCTAACCTAACCTAACCTAACCTAACCTAACCTAACCTAACCTAACCTAACCTAACCTAACCTAACCTAACCTAACCTAACCTAACCTAACCTAACCTAACCTAACCTTAGACCCATTCTGGTGGTGCCTTTGCTTGGCACAAGTGAACGACCTTTCATGACTCGTATATAAGCATAGAGGTCGCAGAGGGCACGCAGTATGAAGCCGACCGAGCGAGCCAGACTTGTTTTGAAAAAACTACTGAGAAAATTACTTTGGTACGCCGTTTTCGCAATTTGCAAGTTCATCATCGAGCAACTGTTTACAAAATGGATGTCAATCCCGGTGCCAACAATGCTGCAATTATCGACAGAGGAATCCAGAACACTCCAAATGTGAAGACATACACGTTCACGAAGAAATTTAACTTCAACGTTCGATCGTTTAAATATCAATACAGGAAGACGTTCACGGACAATGAAATAAAAGTGCAAGTGGTTACATATGTGCATTCCCTGCCTTGGCAATATTTATTTTTTTACCTCACATCGAAAGAATACAAAGACATTGTGAACTTCAATCATACGGCGCGAGTGAAGAGTGTCAATCTGAAGATAACGAACTTGGGCAACAGAACACCGTTCGTCACGGGAAAGAATACCGTCAGTTACGCAAACGCCAATTCTCAAACCACGATAGGAATATGGGAGAATTTGGAGTCGATCGGTCCCATCACGATGGGAGCTAATATCACACCGACGGTTCTCTACGGAAAAACCATTGGCGAATTAGCAAACGCAAACTTAAAATATATACCGAAAGATGACTACGGAGCGACGTCGCAATCTAAATACATCGACAACAGAATAATGTACGACTTTCTCGTCGGAATCAAACAGCAAACAGACGAAATGTTATTGAACGACTGTAACTTCTACATTCCGCCGCTCATAATGCAAAATACAATTTTATACAACGCAACAAATTCCCTGGGGCCGATTTACACGAAAGAATACGTACCGGCGGACGGCACGTTTCACAAATACAACAACGGATTTTATCAAACGGGATTTCACACCAGATCTTCGCAACCAGGTGAAATCGAACACAGTACGGGTGCGATTTCAGATCTGCTACTGTCGAGAATCGCGGACACGTCGCTGATTCCGTACGAGCACGCAACGATAGACAACATCGTATTCAGCGGATTCAACAATTCTCCGCCGTGTCACATGGCATCTAGCTTGGGCATCGGCGTTTTACCGCTACTCAACAAAGACGAAACACTCGAAGACTCCGTTTTAAATTTCATCGTAGAAACGCACATCGTGATTGAAGGAGATAGTCACGGATCCAACTTGCTGATGAGTGAATCGAAATATCCGCAACCTAACCCGCAACAGATTGGACTAATCGCCAACAGAATCAAATTCACCAACTCGTTCGGAATAAACGGCATGCCGATTCTCAATATAGAACCGTCGAGACCGACACCGAGTCCGGAAGAAGAACTAGTCACGGGAGAAAACGCATGGACGCGATCTGGAGGGCCTAACATCGTAAAGGACATTAGACCCATATTGATACCGGGACAGAAGCGAATTACGGGCCGAATGAACAAAGAGCAAAGACAAAGCGTCGTCAATTATAATCTCAGCGTACGCAAATCGTGGGTACAAAAAGAACAAAGCACCGGGACGACAGTAAAACTAAAAGACAACCAAAATTTACAATACGGAATTCCACCCGGTAATTCATTAGAATTGCCAGCGGCAGCACATAGATTTTGGCGAGACATAGAGCTCGTCGGAAAAGAAGTGTTCGAATAAATCTCACATTTAAAAAATAATTAAATATAATGTAAGAAGTAAATATATGCATAAATTTCATATTTATAAGATAATATCACTGCATTATAACAGCTGCATGATTAATCAATTTCATTTGCATATTTGCATTGCACTGACTGCGGCAGGTATGTTAATAATCAATTTCATTTGCATATTTGCATTGCACTGACTGCGGCAGGTATGTTAATAATTACTTTCATATTAGCAACTGCACAAACAAAAGCTGAGTACAAACAATACAATGGTAATTGCAGTTTTATGGTAATAGCCTCGGCCTCGTTTCAATTAGAATATTATTATGCAGTTTAATGACCACATTGCAACCTGTATATAAGCCGATACGTTCGCTTCAATCATTGTAAAACCCAAAACGGAGACAATCTTCTACTACACAACAAGGTGAATATATTACTGTTTATTTGTTTTTCATTTGTTTTGAATTACGGTATGGAAAAAAGACAAATAAGATTCTATCACATTATAACAAGTGATTTGCCTTGGAATCACGACTTAAGTGCTCTCGGTGTTTATCCTGTAGTACCGCCTAAAGATGTCTTCGAGAAGCGACTCCAGCTCAGAGGAAGAAGAGGAGACATTGAAACAGACGTCGTCGACGAATCCACAAAGTGCGGAGGAAAGCGACCAGGAGAAAACGGAACATGCGAAACGATCGCCGTCTCCCCAACCGAAACGCAAAAAACTGACGCCAAAGAAGAAGAAGAAACAAGTACAGATTCAAGAAATGAAGAAATATTTACAGAAGGAATTAGACATCTCTGCCGCCAACTTAAAATCAATAACATCAGATACGACGGAGATGGAATTTACGCAACTTTCGGAAATCGAATTACTCGAGAATATGACTGCAGAGGATCAACAATTAAACAAAGCAGAGGAGCAAGCGATACAAAAACTGCTCAAATGGAACCGATCGGAGAATACTGGTACGGTGCAAACACTTCTAACAGAATTCATAAAAGTCCTTGGAAGCTCGCAATGTACCATTGGGGAACGAAGAACAGCCACTGGCACTTCGTATACATGTCTAGAAATGGACAGTGGGGACGTGACAGCAAGTTTGGCAGACTTGTTCGATCGACCCCCTACCGATGTGAGTCGGTTAGGTGTATGTCTTGCATTCGCCAGTACACTTATTCCGGCAATGGTCGTCAGGTGGTACAAGACATTCTCACAAGAAGAGATATCGAAGCTTGTGAGTGCGTCGTACATCAAATGCGAATGGAAGGCGAGGATCCGCGAACTCGACAGATACTCCTATCTCAGTGTGAGGAGAGGGGAGATTTCATACATACAATGGAAAGCGCAGCACTTGGAATGGGGAACGATGGACTGGACCAATCAACTGATGAAAGGAATGGCGATATCAATAGACAAGGATCACAAATATTTATTCGACCCACAACAAATGAGAATGACGGAAAACAGCTCGCCGATAAGAGGAAAACTACGATGGGAGTTTATTCAAAAACTCATTTCACATATGAAAACCTCATCTTGCTTCTGGTTACAAAACGGGCTTTTAACGAAGGATGCGCACAGAGAGTATTATCGAGAGAAATTTCGGGGATTGAGTTCCTCTTCTCCCCAAGAGCGACCGAGAGGCTCAAAACAGCCACCACCGTTGCCAGAATATTGGTATTTCAGGAACAAACACAACAGCGCAAAAATGTCACAACGACAGCCGACAATGGAAATCCATAAATCAAAATCAGATGTATCTCAAAACGAACAAATTAAGCTGCTCTGCGCGTTTATAATAAAAAAAACAAAATCTTCAGAAATAATTAAAGCATGTGAAGAAATTGAAAACCTTATAGACACAAACGATGATGACATCCATCCTAATAATAACGATTTCAAAAAAGCCTTGCATGAAAACAACAAGTACATCATAGAAACCATAGAAAACCTTGGTAAAAAAAATAGAATCAATGCAATTCATAACAGATGGACCTAAAACTCAAAACTACGAAGCCAATTTCCCCAAAACAAACAAGTACAGCATTCCAGACATTAAGCCTCAATACTCTGTCATAGTAAAATCAAACCAACCTGGCACATCAGGTGATGAACTCAAAAAACAAATCAAGAAAACCATTATCCCGAGAAAACTTGGTATCGGAATAGAACGAGTCACCTACTCAGCAAACAACAAACTTTTTCTTCAATGCGGATCTGACAGTGATGCAGAAATACTTTATAAAAACATAAACGACAATAAAAATTTCGAAGCCGAAAAATTAGAAAAAAAAAGACCGAGTCTTCAAATAAAAGGAGTCAGCAAGGAAACAAAAGATGAAGACATTATCAACATCATAGAAACCCAAAATGAAGAAGTTGAAAGTTTTGTCAAAAATGAAAACCTTACCAACAAAAAAAATAAATATATTAATGACCACATCAAGATCGTAAAAACGGAAAAAAACAAAAGGGAAAACCTTAAAAATATAACCATCGTGACCTCACCAAAAATGAGGAAAATCCTCTTACAAAAAGAAAGAATAAACATAGACTTCCTCCGAGTCCACATTGAGGACTGCACGCCTTTGGTGCAGTGCTTTAAATGTTTAGGGTTCGGACACACGACAAAACACTGCACTGCAACGGTAAATAGGTGCAAAAACTGTGCTGAGAAGCACAAGTTTAATGAATGTCCAACAAGACACACAGCAAACTCAGCCAAAAAGTGTTTTAATTGTATCACAAACTCAAAAACTGTAAAAACAAACAACCCCACAGACCATTGCGCAGACAACAAGCTCTGCCCAATCTGGAAAAAAATGGAACTAAGAGCTATCCAGAACACTGACTATGGCTGCGAGACATAACACCTATTCCCAAAATAGCACGAGAAAGTTTCCAAAATAAAATCTACAAAGAAGCCGAAACGCCACTGATGTGTATCATCAAACACTCCATTCATAAAAAGAATGGTTCTTTCTAACTATGATATATCTTACCACATTTTTACTTTTACATCTATTTTCCACTCTGTATTTCTACTTGCATTTGTTTTTCATCTATACTTTATTCTTTTAAGATTATGTTACGCTAAAACTACTTAAGACAAACTTATTTTCATTACTATTTACATTTTACTATTGCTCTGTACTACAAATCAAACATAAATGTAAACAATTTTTTTCTGAGAATAAATGGCGAAGCGCTTTTAAGCGCAAATCATCCTTGTACGCATAAGCAAGGGAGCCAAAAATTTAAAAAAAAAAAAAAAAAAAAAAAACCTAACCTAACCTAACCTAAGTTTTTTTTTGCATGAGTCTGTGCGGTGTTCCATCCCACATTTCACGCATTTTGGCGGTGCGTGGCATCCAGTCTGGGAGTGACCGAACATTTGACAATTGTGACATTGTCCTAGTTTGGTCTTTCGTTTCAGTGATTCCGCCGAAACGTTGTAGTTTTCAAGTCTTTGGATCGCGAATGTTTTTTTCCCTTCTGCGGTGTACTCGACGCGTAGCAACATGACGGCCATTGTTGTCCTGGATTGACCTTTCTTCAACTTTTGTGCTCTTATGATCGGGTAGCCTTCTTCCTGCAGCATTTCCTCCACCTCCGAGTCCTCAAAATTTTCGGGGATTCCCTTTAGTACGATCTTGTACGTTTTATCCTCCTTAAGGGTGTAACAGTTGAAGGAAATGCTGCGTTTGTCTAGGAAGTCGATTAATCATCGGTAGATTGTTCTGTTGTCGGTATTGACTCTCAAGGAATCTTTCTGGTCTGTTGCAGAAAATCCTGAGAGTCCGGCGAGCTTAAGTTTCTTTTCAAGGATGGAGAAGTCTCTTTTTCGGTGGATGATTATTGGGGGCGTTTTTTCGGTGTTTTTGACTCTTTCTGTGTTGTCCCCATTTTTATTGGCAGTGGGTGTCTGTGGGGTGGTTTTGTCAGTCGTGGTAGTTGGGGCTACTTTTGTTTTAGGTTTGGCGGTAGTTGTCGGAGAAGCGATGAGTATAGCTTGTCGTCTGGTGGGTTTTTGGTCGTTTTGTTTGCCGCTTTTTTTGAGCGACGAGTGGGTATGGTTTTGAATGTTTTAGTCTTGGATTCTTCGTCCTCTTCCGATAAAATTTTTTCGTTTGAGAGATGTCGTGATGTGGACTGTTGCGTGTCTGAGGATTCATTGGCTGACTCGTCGCAGACCATGTCCACCCAGATGAGTTCTGGGGTCGGTGCGTTTTTTTCCTCAATGATTTTTTTAATGTTGTTAGCCTTTTCGTCTGTTTTAGTGCATGGTGAGAATGCCATACAAAGCAGCTGGTAGAGCGTGAGGAGAGACTCAACAGAGATTAGGCCTTTTCCATCCTTTCCTGTATAGAGAAGATCTTGAATAGCATGGAATTCTGGTGGGTCTTGTCGGTAATAATGATGGGCTCTGTTGCTCTCTTTTGCTCCTCAGGAGACAAATCGGATATTGGGTTGTTATTATCTAGCGTTGCGGTCGGGCTGTTGTTGTCTGACATTTCGATTATTTTTGTTGTATGGCCTGGTCGGTGTGAGTCGGTAGTGCTGATTTGTGCGGTTGTTGGTCTTGCGGGTAAGAATTTTGGGAGCGGTGGTCGGTGTTGAATGTCTATGGTCGGTAGGTTTAGTATATTTGTCTGAGATATTGTGGAACAGTAGCGATAGTGGCGATGTGCACTGGTCTGCTATCTGATCGTGAATGTGGAGCAAATGCGGATTCTGGTACTACACCATATGATTCAAATGTTACCACTTGCATGCGAGTCATATTGACCAACGTGAGTGTGACCATGCTCAGATGGGCTAAAGATTGGAGCGTTTTTCGTACGTACAAACCATTTATAACCATTTCCTCTGATTTGTCTTTCTTTTGGCGTGTAGTGACATCTGCTGACAAAAAATTTAAGCTATAATTTTTACTTGCGTTCATTTTTCAATCGTTAGTCACGAATAGCAAAAGCTGTCAACGAACTAACATTGTTTCTATCTTTAATTGTATTTAATTGTATAAAGTTTTATTAAATTAAATTTTATTTTATTTTATTTAATTTCATTTAATTTAGAAGCAGAAATTTCGAAAATTATTTTATTTTTGGAATAATGTTTAAGTTTGCTAACAACCATTTTTCGTAGTAGCAGAAATTTCGTAAATTATTGAATTTTTGGAATAATGTTCAAGTTTGCTAACAACCATTTTTTGTAGTATATATATTTTATTCAACTAATTTTCATATACGCTAACAAATACATTTCGTAGAAGAAGAAGAAGTCTCGAGGACATCAGTACGCACACATTTGTGAAAAGTGAAAAGCGAGTGATTATTTTATCGACTATTAATATATAAATTTAGTATGAATAAAAACGTGGAGATTGGAAGGTGGGAAATCGGGGACACCTTACACTCACCCACTCACACAACAAACAGACATTATCGGCTATAAATATATAGATAGGGCATCTCAACAATGATATTTACGAATACATATATTTATTTATTAACATAACGATTACAACAGTTATAACCATTATGATGATAACATAATTAACATTTCTCTTTTGGGATTTCGAGACGCTCGCATTTACAACACACAAACAAAAGCACTTTTCAGGGCTGCCACTTCGTTCAAATCGAAAGACTTACGTAACATCGACACAATGTTTTGACTTATATTTAAATCGTGACTCGTCGTGACGATTTTATGTATTGTCATGGCCCGCTTATATCGCTAGAAATGTTACATAATAACTCTTTGAAAAAATTTTCAGTATGAAATAATAAAAAAAATCAAATATGATTCTCTTACAGTTTTTACAAGTCGACGAAGTCCACCAAGCCGCCCAGCACCCCAGCAAGAGGCCGAAGCCCAAGAAGGCCACCGCGGTCCTCAAGAAGCCAGCAGCCAAGAAGCGCGTCACGGATAAGGAGGAGCTAAGCTCGTGTCATAATACTTATGATACCGTCTCTTTTGCGATGTCTAGACGCTCGCATTATCAACACACACACAAAAGCCCTTTTCAAGGCTATCATTCTTTTCAAATCGAAAGACTTAAGTCAAGATTGCATATCGCTGAAAAAAATATACTTTGTAGCTACGACACTTTACAAAGTAAGGTTAGATTGGGTTAAGATATTATAAGTTAGGTAAGGTTAGGTTGAATTAGGTCAGTTAGGTTATAATAAGAAAGGGTGGCTCATGTTAATCTTCACATTAATAGCCGATCAAATAATCACAAATATGTCCGTCACATTGTCTTTTTCGCCCAATGATAACGGTTTATTTTGAACAGTACATTTTTCGACCAATTTAAACGGTTTAGTTTAATTTTAAAAGTTAGGTTAGTTGGGTCAGGTTTGACTTAGTTAGGTTGGGTTAGAATATTATCAGGAAGGTTATAATAAGAAAGGGTGACTCAGGTTAATAGTTTATAATAAGTAAGCTTAAATTAGGTAAGGGTTAGTTTTTAGTAAAAAAGTTTAGGTTTGGTAATTAGGTTACTATAAATTAAATGAAGTGTGTATATGTATTGACATGACTCCTCATTTTGTCTATCGCATTTTAGCATTCAAAGATCGATAAATCGCTGAGAGCAATACGATTTCAATGATTTTGTGCAAAAGACGTAATATTTTTGAATTGATTTATTTATATTTGGATGTAAAACTATTTTTTCTAGGAAAACCTAAAATGATAAAGAATTATTGACAATATTAAGAGAAATATTGAATGTTTTAATGACTCGACCGACTAAGCCTGTACCATGGGCACGGAGGTATTTATAAAAAAATTAAATTAACTTTGATTATTCCCTGTATTGGGTTACTTACTATGACACGTGTCCCGCCTCTTTCAGAGGCAGCTTCAGACTTAATATCGCAAAATTTGCTTAAGTAATGAAGCAAGATTGATTCTAACATTTTAAAATTATGAAATTACAAAATGGAGTTTGATTTTTTTTTCCTTTTAAGGGAAGCAAGGAAGGAGTTATAGAATCGAAACAAAGCAAACAAATATAATCATACTACTAATGACGTTAAACATTATAAACTATTAAACTAATGAGCTGCAATCAATCAGATAGGTTGGTGATTACTCTATTAATTGGAAACAATTTAAGTAATGGCGCACAAACTCTCCTATTAAGAATATTATTTAATAATATTTCTTTTTTATTGAGAGTTTTATTAATTTCTAAGAATTCTTAGCTATTCATCTTTAAACCCTTTTTATTTAATCGGTGGAGTATTTCTAAATTAACTAATCTGATTAAAATTATGATCATTTTCTATTAAATGATTGGCAAACTCAGAAAAATTGTTCTAAAATACGTGGAATAATCAAAGTTATTTTTTTTTCATTATTAAAATGAACTTCCACAAAGTAAGTTACCGCCGAAACCATCGAAAGTATATATTTATTTATTAATATAACGATTATAACAGTTACAATAATTATGACTAGCTGTAAGCCCGTTGCCCAGCAACGTGAGATTTTTGTTGCATTGTGTTTAATTTTATTTAGTTTAATTTAATTTAATTTAATTTTTTTTTAATTTTTTTATTTTTTTTTATTTTATTTTATTTAATTTAATTTTATTTTATTTCAATTTATTTCAATTTATTTTATTTTATTTTATTTTATTTTAATTATATTATTTTATTTTATTTTATTTTATTTTATTTTATTTTATTTTATTTTAATTTATTTTATTTTATTTTATTTTATTTTATTTTATTTTATTTTATTTTATTTTATTTTATTTTATTTTATTTTATTTTATTTTATTTTATTTTATTTTATTTTATTTTATTTTATTTCATTTCATTTCATTATCTATTAATTTGAAAATTTACGCAAAAAAATACATTTCGTAGAAGAAGAAGTCTCGAGGACATCAGTACGCACACATTTGTGAAAAGTGAAAAGCGAGTGATTATTTTATCGACTATTAATATATTAAGTGGAGACTGGAAGGTCGAGGATATCCTTCACTCATACGGACGGACCTTATCGGCTATTAATATATAGATGACAACATAATTAACATAACTCTTTTGCGATATCGAGACGGTCGTATAACAACACACAAACAAAAGCCCTTTTCAGGGCTACCATTTCTTTCAAATCGCAAGACTTACGTAACATCGACACAATGTTTCAACTTATACATAGACGGTCACGACGAGCTTACATATTGTCATGGCCAACGTTCCCTCTAAGCTGCGCGCGTGCGCGGCCGCGCAGCAGTTAAGAAGTCCCCGCGCACTCATTCCGGGTTGGCGCGCACTACAAGACAGTTGCTTAATTGATATTTGATCGGTCCGCGCAGCCTTTGAAATTTCCGCGCATCTAAACCTTCGGCTTAGAGGGAACGTTGGTCATGGCCCGCTTATATCTCTAGAAATGTAACATTATTACTCTTTGAAAAGTTTTTCAGTTTTAAATTTTTAAAAAATAAAATATAACTCTCTTACAGTCTTAGTTAATTATGTCAATCATTATTAACAACTCTGCGCATTTGCAAAGAGCGATTTTGACCCCGACCAAGGTGAGGAAGTCCACCAAGCCGTCCAACAGCCCAGCAAGAGGCCGAAGCTCAAGAAGGCCGTTGCGGCCCTCAAAAAACCAGCAGGCAAGAAAGCCGCAGCCAAGAAGCGCGTCAGGGATAAGGAAGAGGCAAGCTCGCGCCATAATTATTATGATACCGTCTCGTCATCAACACACACAAAGGCCCTTTTTAGGGCTATCATTCTTCTCAAATCGAAAGACTTACGTCAAGATTGCATATCGCTGAAAAAAAAACTACCTTGTAGGTATGACACTTTACAAAGTAAAGTTTGATTGGGTTAGGATATTATAAGATAGGTGAGGTAAGGTTGGGTTAGGTCATTTAGGCTATTATAAGAAAGGGTGGCTCAGATTAATAGCTTATAATAAGTAAATATAAAAGAAAATTTACTGGGGTGAAAAATAGCTTTCAAACCTTTCAAACCAGAAGATCTAAGCGTAATTAATTCTTTAAATGGATAGAATACACCCAGTTCTCTAAAAAAAACTAAAATACCGGGAAAACTCCAGGCACGTGAAAACAGGATTTCGATGAACTGTAAATAATCAAAATTTACATCCAAACCAAATTTAATTAGAGAAAACTTTGTGCTCAAAAGGTTAAAAAAGAACTCGATCCATGGTAAAATAATGTTATTATTTTATTTATAGTTTTAGTAAAAATAAAAAATAAATATATGACAATAAACTCTTGAAATAGCAGGGGTGTCGAGTCCCAAAATGTTGGGAAACCATGTCTTGAGTGTAACATAAACCATATTGACAATAGGGGTGTCAACTCTTAAAATGTTGAGAAACCGTTTGACATATAGGATGACAAAAATCATCAAGACAGTTGGGGGGGCTCGTCCCTAATAGTTTTATTATAAAAATCATGTTTGATATAAATTGAAAAATTTACTCACAATGTCCAAAAATACATGTCACAAAATATAGTTTTATGGTTGGAAGAAATCCAGAAACCATACGGTATTTTCACATGCAAAATAATCGAAATTAATTGCACATTTTATCAAAATGTTGGAATAAAAATCGAAATATAGTTATGTAAAATGCATGTAAGAAACAAAAAGATTTTCAAGGCCGGACGCGAAATATAGCCATACATTTCAATAATCGAATCAATGACACGGATCAAAATCTGTCAAATCAGTTCCAAAGAATCTTCGTTTCTCATCGACTCACACGGTCCGACGATTCATTTCAACAACCCTATAATTATAGCTTCAAAAAATCGAATCAGTATCTTTGATTATTTAAAAAACTTCGTAAGCGATGCAATCTTTCAAATAAAGTTCTCAATATAATTACAATGTTTCAGTTCTCAGCCAGGATGTTTGAATTTCGAATATTGAAGATAATTTCCTATTAGACGGATCAAAAATTAGCGGTTCAAAATAAGTATTGGTCGGAAAATGTGCGTTTCAAAATAAACCGTTATCATTGGTAGGACATTATGAAAACGTACGAATCTATATATTAATAGCCGATAAGGTCTGAGTGTATGTTTGAGTGGGTGAGTGTTTGTTTGAGTGAGCGTCCATTTCACACCTTCCAGTCTCCACTTTTTTATTCATACTAAATTTATATATTAAAAGTCGATAAAACAATCACTCGCTTTGCAGTTTTCACAAATGTGTGCGTACTGATGATGTCCTCGAGACATCTTCTTCTTCTACGAAATGTATTTTGTTTGCGTACATTTTCAAATTAATAGATAATGAAATGAAATAAAATAAAATAAAATAAAATAAAATAAAATGAAATAAAATAAAATAAAATAAAATAAAATAAAATAAAATAAAATAAAATAAAATAAAATAAAATAAAATAAAATAAAATAATATAATATAATTAAAATAAAATAAAATAAAATAAAATAAAATAAAATAAAATAAAATAAAATAAAATAAAATAAAATGAAATAAAATAAAATAAAATAAATTGAAATAAAATAAAATTAAATTAAATAAAATAAAATAAAATAAAAAAAATAAAATAAAAAAAAAAAAATTAAAATAAATTAAAATTAAATAAAATTAAACTAAATAAAATAAACACAATGCAACAAAAATCTCCTGTTGCTGGGCAACGGGCTTACAGCTAGTTCGTGATTATTTGTGATTAATTTATCGGCTATTAATATGAAGACTGGCTGTTAGCCCAATTACCTCAACGGGGGGATTTTCGTTGCATTTATAAGTAGTCAGAAAATTTACTGGCGCGAAAAATAAATTACAAACTTATGTTTTGAAAAAGCCAGAAAATCTAAACGTAATTAATTCTCTAAGTGGATTTTTTTAGGAATACACCTCATTCTCTTAAAGAACTAAAATACGCCGGGACAAAACAAAATATGCAAATAGCGGATATAATAAAATATATTCATCAAAATCATAATTGAGTTACCCTTCTGAGCTGCTATATCCAATATCAACAGCCCTGCAGTATTCATATTTTATCATTTTTAGAATAATTCAAATGGTTTAGTATGCTAAAAAATATATTCCGTATAAGAAGAAATAGACTTCGGGGCATATATCGTCAGCCCTGTAGTATTTAAATTGTAAATTATTTAATTTTTAGAATTATGTTAAAGTTTGCTAACAATTATTTTTCGTAGTAGAAGATTTTAAAATAAAAGTCGAAATATAGTTCTATAAAATATCCATACCGTAATTAGAATATTAGCATGTAAGAAATTAAAAAGATTTTCAAGGCCGGATGCAAAATATAACCATACCTTCCAATAATCGAATCAATGACACTGATCAAAATCTGTCAAATCAGCTCCAAAAAATCTTCGCCCAGCCCTATAATTATAGCTTCAAAAAATCGAATCAGTATATTTGATTATATAAAAAAACTTCGTAGCGATGCAAACTTTCAAATAAATTTCTCTCAATATTATTACGATGTTTTAGTTCTAAGCCAGGAAATTTGAATTTTTAATTTAAAAAGACGTCCATTCCAATTGGACGAACGACAAATTCAAAAATATGCCATTAAAAATAAACCGTAAGCATTGATCGAAAAATGTGCTGTTCAAAATTAACGATGAAAACATTACGATGTACATATGAGGAGCAAACATTCAAAAAGTGTTTTGTCACAAATTTTGAAAAATGGCGTTTTATATCAATTCTGATAGCCCATAATAAAGCCTATGAATGGAAATCAAAATTAGTGTTCAAAAAGGTTTTTTTTTCATATTAAAATTAAATCATAAAGTTGACACATTCATACAAACCGTCACTTTTGCAACACTTAAATCATCATTTTCCAAGCTTTGTATTTGTGTGACAAAACACTTTTTGAATGTTTGCTCCTCATATTTGTAAAAAGTAAGTGATTATTTTATCGGCTATTAATTAATGTGAAGAATATTATGTTTTCTATTTAATTATACATGAAATAGAAACATTATTAGATTTGAGAGAGACATCTGTCGTTTTCGGCCTAAACCATTACAAGAGTTTACGTCGTGATGTTAAGTCGACTTTTGTTCACAGAGCGGTGGTGCGATATTAGAGACATCTTTTGTTCTGTGCCGGAACGATTGCACTGTTGGCGTGCCGCAATTCGCTTTTTAGAGTAAATCGCAGATCGATGCGATACTTACAATATATATTTTATTTTATCTGAGATAAACTTATGGATTTTCGTTGAATTCGCTATGAAAGGAAACAATAATAGTTTTTGTCAACCGGCACAATCGTTAAGGGGGAATGTCTTCTGAGTGTTATGAAATCTTATATTGTCAATTAGGACATTGGTTTTTATATAGGCGGACATTATTTATTATAAATATGGTGTCTTAAATAAAAAACGACTTGACATAGGGATAAAACGAGTGTTTGTACGAATGCGGTTGTCAAATGACACTTTGAAATTGCAACATAATTACATATTCAAACACATTTCGAAATGGCTCGTATTTAAACGGTCAGAATTTTAATTCAATATCGGTCAGAATTTTTAATACATTGGTCAGAATATATATTACATTGGTCAGAATTTATATTAAATGGTCATAATGTATCGGTCAGAATAACAGAGGGCAGAATAAATAATTTATGGTCAGAATATATATTAAGTGGTCAGAATTTATATTAAATGGTCAGAATCTAAATGGCAATGGTCATATTTATTTTGACAACTGGTCAGAATTTTTTCGATGATAATGATGTCATCATATTGCAATGCTATTGGTGCAAAACTGCAAAGTGAAGTTGTTACCGGAAAATCGTCCAATGGACGAGCGTTGCTACTAGCGCCACGGTCATTGAATAAATCACTAGTATAGCGATGGATGCATTGACAGTTCCCATCAGAGACAATAATATGCTAGTTCCCATATTTTGGCAACGGTTAACGGATCTTCTTTACGACGGGGAAAAGTATTATTATCGCTCTAATACTGTTAAAAGAAGAGGGCGGCAATGTAATACTGGACTACAATGGCGGTTCTAGGTACTGGGCTAGGTGGGCTAAGCCCGACCTGCATTTTTCACCCAAAACTTTAGATGACTAAATAAAAATGAACAGCAATTCGGCCGCTGAACAAAATAAATATATTTATAAGCGTAACTAACCTTTCCCAAATGAATATAATATCTTTGTTTAAATTTTCCTCTGTCAATATAAAACAATGCCATGTCTACCTACAATAATATTCTCGGTTGTTTTGTATTACAATTTTAAGCTGAGCCGGCATCAAAAAAACAATAACCCTATAAATAATTCATAGAGAACATTCAACGTGACGTCAATCTGGCAACACCTATGTATTAAAGGTTCAGGGGCTAAAACTTTCCAGCCCGCAATCATAGACAATATTTCTTTACACTGGAACGCAATCTAGCACGATTCGATTTTGTTTGTATTTGTATGTACGGAAACGTCATCAAACGCACAGGACTGTGTTTCAAATTTACTGGCTTCTGTCATTTATTGGGAGCTAAAATGATTTAGCCCATGGGCCATACACAAATACCAAATCGATGTATTGTATGAAAGTGACAGCTCTGTATTGCTTTTTGTACTTTTTATTTCACTTTGAAAGACAAATTTAAGGTTATTATTTAATTATTTCTTACTTACATTAGCATTGATTTTATTATATAGTAATTTATGCTTTGCAGTAGCGTCGTAGTATTTGTTAATTTGCTTGTAGATTAATGTATAAGATGAAGTGGAAGCATGCAAAATTTCGTAAATAGTATACAATGCTATGCTTTTCTCTAGCCCACCCAAGATTTCAGGTCAGGAACCGCCACTGCTGGACTATATATTTTATACTGCATTAATAAACCTGATGTTATTGTATTTAAAACAGAAGAAGAACATTCACATGAAACATTAGCAAATGACACGATGAAATTAAAAATAAGATACGGGAAATTTTTAATTTAAAAGTTAAGCCTAAGAGGATGATGGAAATTTCGCTGCGGAATCGGTTCAGATATATTTTTTTAAAATTTCGAATTCCTGTTATGGATTTTGGGAATAAATACATTGTGCTCAAATATGCAATACTTATTCTAAATTTTAAAAAAAATATTATCTGATTATATATTCTTTTGATTTCAAATAATTACTGCATATTCGACATTTTGAAATGTCGTGTTGAAAAATCGACGCCTCGTAATCAAAGGATCAATAATTTCTTATTTTTTTTTATTCTGATCAAAATGTTTATGAAAATCTGACCGTATAATAGACTTTATTCTGACCGTATAGTAATTTTATTCTGACCGTATAATAATTTTATTCTGACCGTTAGCGTTTTTATTCTGACCGAAAATTGAATTTTATTATGACCAAAAGATGACTTAAATTCTGACCAGAAATTGATTTAAATTCTGACCATTTATTTTGTTTCCTTTCGAAATGAGGATAAAAAGATTCTTATTTGATTGATTGATATTCATCTATTGCTTTGTTACTTGTTATTATTTTATATAAAAATATATTTATATGCATAAAGCCACGTATTTGATTAGTTTAAGTCAGGTTAGGTAAGATTAGGTTATAATAAGTAAGGTTAGGTTAGATATGTTAGGTTGGGTTAAGTTAAGTCAAGTTAGGTTAGGTAAGATTATGTTAAGTGATGTTAGGTTACATAAAGTTGGGTTAGGTTATACAATGTAAGGTTAGGTTAGGATAGTTATAGTTATGAGGCTATATTAGGAAGGTTATGGTTATATAGGTTATAATAAGAAAGCTTGGGTTAGGTTTATTGGTTATAATACGTTTTTTTTAATTAGGTTATTACAAGAAAGGTTCGGTTGGGTTGGGTAAAGTTAGGTTAGTTATATAAAGTGTTTAGTTATTTTAGGTTATATTTAGTGACGTTAGGTTATGTCAAGTTAGGCTCGATTATACAAAGTAAGGTTCGGTTAGTTTATATAAAATAAGGTTAGGTTATATAAAAAAAACGTTAGGTTATGTAAAGTTTGGCTAGGTTAGTTGGCTCAGACTAGAATTAGTTTGACTAATGTTAGTTAGTTTGGTTTGGTTAGGTTAGGTTAGGTTTATAATTTTATCTTAGGTTATAGAAAGTTAGTTTAGTTGGGTCAGGTTAGAGTAAGTTAGGTTAGGTTAGGTTAATAATTATTTGTTAGGTTAGGTTAGATTAGATTAATAATTATATGTTACGTTATAGAAAGTTAGGTTAGTTGGATTAGGTTAGAGTAAGTTAGGTTAGGTTATAGAAAGTTAAGTTAGTTAGGTCAGGTTAAAGTAAGTTAAGTTGGGTTAGGTTAGTTGGGTCAGGTTAGGTTAGGTTAGGTTAGTTGTTATATGTTAGGTTAAGATCGCATTTATTTGGTAAGTATTTCAAAATATTTTTTGGTAAGTATTTTTTTGTACTGGTCAATTTTTCAATTCATTGCAAGCGCCAAAAAAATACAAGGCTACGGTGGCGACGGCGATTTTTTTTTATTTCAAACGGCTGCGATACGACGACTTTTTTAAAAATACTTGCTGTTTTTCTTCAGAAAATACTTGCCGATTAAATAGTTTCAATGTTAACACTATTTTACACTTTGCAGCGTTTCTTTAATTTGCATATAGTGTTTGACGACTATCGCATTTTGTGAGCAGTAAAAATTCAATAAAATGAAAATTTTTCGCAAATATGTTGGTAGGTTCTCACTAACAGATATCTAGAAGCAGAGAAAAAATAATTTGAACAATCTAGTAAGCAATGAATTTTATGAAAATTGTATAATACTAGCTGTAAGCCCGTTGCCCAGCAACGTGAGATTTCACTTGCATTATAGAAAAGTCGGAAAATTACTGGCATGAACAATTGAATGCATATTTATATATGTATACTAGCTGACCCGGCATGCGTTGCAATGCCACTCAAAGAAAGAAAGTGTTTGTGTTTTAATTATGTTTATTGAAGTGGTTTTGGATATATTTTGTTTTTTTTGTCTGGTGCGTATATGAATAGATCTTAAGGTTTTTCAACGCGTGAGCAGGCCAGATACAGCTATCCATGTGTGAAGCATGGGTTTTTAAAATTTAGTCCACACACTTGTAGCGATTGTCCAAATGCGTGTCGCACCGGAAACTGCAAACATTTTAATTCTAATGGCCTATCTGTCGAAATTATTGGAATGCTTGGCAACAGTACATCGTTTCCTTTAAATTTTCCATTTAAAATTGAAGCTTAGATGATACTGTTTATTATATTTCACTGAAAGCCTGGTACCGTTGCAAAGTCGTGGTGGATTTATATTTCGGAGAAGAATGAGAGGTACGCCAATTTTCAGTGTTAAAACGTGCGGTTGCATGCCTGGAAAATCAAGTGAGTTTAAGAATTCAGTTGGAATAGCTGTAAGCCCGTTGCCCAGCAACGTGAGATTTTTGTTGCATTATAGAAAAGTCATAAATTTACTGGCATGAACAATTGAATGCATATTTATTATTATATATGTATATAATCTAATAACACATATTTAATAAACTCCGTTTTTTTCCTTAGGGTACTCAACGTTATATCCACCACCACCCGCTACGGCTTCACACCCTTTTATAGGGTGTATTCCGTAGCGTAACAACGTTAGTCGTGTTTTTAACGTTAGCTGTAAGCCCGTTGCCTTCAACGGAGTGGATTTTTGTTGCATTTTTAAATAGTCAGAAAATTTACTGGCGTGAAAAATAAATTGCAAACCTTTTTATTGAATAAGCCAGAAAATCTAAACGTAATTAATTATCTACGTGGATTGTTTAAGAAATACACACAATTCTCTTAAAAAACTAAAATACACCGGGATTTCAAAACAAAATATGCAAATAGCGGAAAATTCCGGGGACGTGAAAACAGAATTTTACTGAACTGTAAATAATTAAAAATTACGTCCAAACCAAATTTAATAAGATAAAAATTTCTGCTCAAAAGGTTAAAAAAGAATTCGATCAATTGTAATAAAGATGTTATTATTTTATTTGTAGTTTTAGTATAAATAAAAAAGTAATGTTTGCTTTACATAAATAACAAATCTTTTTTTTTAATTAACTGCATAGTTTATCAAAATGTATGAAAAAAAGACAAAATGTGATTCTATAAAATATCCATATCATAATTAGAATATTCCTAATGTATTTAAAATAATAAAAACTTATGTAAAATGTCCAAAAATATTCGACCCAAGACATTGCCAAAGTATGAAAAATTCCAAAAAAACATTCAATATTTTGTCCAAAATGTATGAAAATATCGTATTTTATATTTGCTTTACATATATAAAAAATATATATTTTTGGAACAATGTTTAAGTTTGCTAACAACCACTTTTCGTAGTAGCAGAAATTTCATAAATTATTGAATTTTTGGAATAATGTTTAAGTTTGCAAGTTGGAAAGCTACATCGAAGAAATTTTAACGTCGAAAGCAAGGCGATGCGGTTCCTGCTCATCCGAATGACTACTGATGCTCTTAGTCGTATGTACACAGTTCATCCGAAAAATGACGAATGCTTCTACTTGCATGTCAACAGCTCAATTTGCTTGAAAATGATACTCATTGGGACATGAAAATCGCTGAAGAAATTGTTTCTGAATCTCCAAGTCAGATACGCACATTATTTTCTATCATTATTTTGACATGCTTCCCATCGAATCCCCGTGAACTGTGGAACAAGTACAAGGATGACATGTCCGAATACATTTTGCATCGAATTCGTGTCAGTTTGGGGAATCCCGATCTCGAGGTGAATGAAGAGATACATAACCAGGCTTTGCTTTAGATCGAAGACATGTGTTACCTCATGTGCGGCAGTTTGGTAGTCAAGTTAGGAATGCCAACGCCAGATCGTGGAATGAACGACGCTTTCAATCGAGAATTGGAACGTGAACGTGAATATGATCGAGATGCATTGAACCAATCAGTTTGAACGAATGTACCACTGTTGAACCCTCAAAAGAAGGAAATTAGTGATACGTTAATGAAGGTAATTGATGATGGAAATGGTGGCTTATTTTTCCTCGATGCGCCCGGTGGAGCTGGGAAGACATTCTTCATGTCATTGATTATGGCCACTGTTCATGCGAGATAAAAAAATTGCTGTAGCAGTTTCTTCTTCTGGATAGATAGATCAACCGCTGCCGATGAAATAAACGCTTGCCTCAAATAATTGACAAACATGCGAGTTGCATTGCTAAACGATCCATCTGCCGAAGATTTCTCCAAGCAATTGCTGACTATCTATTTATTCATTGTTCAAAATTAAAATTACAGTACATGGCATAACAGCTGACGCCAATTCGCCATTTACTTGAAAAATATAATAAGACAAAATATAAAATAAAACTACATAATATATCAGAATCAAAATCAACATAAAAAATCAAGAAATAAAATAGTGAAATTTTACAAACAGTTCACAAATACTATCACTAAAAATGTCCACTTCTCTAGGCAATGCGTTGATCAATCTAACGGCCCTTGGAACTGGTGATTTAAACCTCTTAAGCGAGGTATAAGTTTTTAGAAATAAAAGTTTTTGCTCATAGTTACGCCCACGTAAGAATAAATTGGGAGCATGTAAATTAATAGTCATGAGAATTTGAGGATTATTAACTCGGCCCCGAATGAGAAGAGAAAAATGATTTAAGCTTGAAAACGATCTTCGACTATCGTCGGTAACGACCGTGTTCCTGTTGACAAATCGAACAGATTGATTTCATTTCCGCCGAATTTTAACAATTTCGTCTCAACGAAGGACGGCTTCATCAAAAAAATGTTCCCAAACGTCTAATCACAAAAATCACAATTGGTTGATTGAATGAGTAATTCTTGCGGCGAAGAACAAAGATGTGGATCATTTAAACTTCACAATTCAAAATCAAATCGTTGGTCCACTGCATTCCTTTAAGCCTATCGACCGTGTAACAAACGAAGACGAAGCAACCAACTATTCAACTTAATTTTTAAACTTATTGGATCTGCCTGGCTTGCCACCGCGCAATTTACAACTGAAGGTTGACTCGGTAGTCATCATGCTTCAAGTTATCAAGTTAACAGAACATTTATTCACTTTTAAGGTGTTCACTGTCAATACTTGGTGGAATGGCAATATAATAAAAATAATAAAACATTTTTAGTACTTTTTCCACATAAAATTTATTTGATCAGGACCGGTTTCGCTCATCGCGAGCATAATTAACTGATGATAATGCTCAGATGATAATAACTCAGTTGAAAATGCTCGCGATGAGCGAAACCGGTCCTGATCAAATAACTTTTATTTAGT
This sequence comes from Himalopsyche tibetana, assembly GCA_030503985.1. Lineage (NCBI taxonomy): Eukaryota > Metazoa > Arthropoda > Insecta > Trichoptera > Rhyacophilidae > Himalopsyche > Himalopsyche tibetana. The sequence continues at coordinate 26,762 of JAPJYX010000010.1, forward strand.
GGGAAAAGTACTAAAAATGTTTTATTATTTTTATTACAACATTTATTGATTCTGAGGCGGTACGAAGTTCGTCGGGTCAGCTAGTATTTAAATAAATACCCACGGATGCTCCTTATTTTATTTTTGTAACAATTATGCTTCACGTCACTTCTAAGTGGATAATTGGAAAACTGTAGAACTAAAATACTTTGATATTTTTAATCTGTTATAATGGAGTTTGAAGTAAATGCCAAATCAATTGATAATTGGAAATATATTTTTTTAAGTGAACACCTTTTCTACTTATAGCAAATGACAGCAAATAGTTAATCACTAGTCTTGCCCTAGTCCTATCCTTACTGTTTAAAAATAAGAGAGGTTAAGCAACTGATTAACAAGCAGTTATCGTGAAAATAACTTTTGTTGAAATACTTCCATTAGGAAGACATATGTTTCACATTGGGAGCGGACATAGACGAGGAAAAAAACTTGACAAGATGTTAGTTCCGAAACCTTTTTTTTCAAATGTTTACATGTTTAAAAAATATTTTATCTGCAAAGGTAGCGTAATGTAGGGTGATCGCTAGGGCTTCCAATTAACCGGACATTTAAACTAACCGGTTTTCGGTATTTTTTCAAATAAATAAACCGGGTAACTGGTTTAAGCCGGATTTATTTTCAAAAAACCAATTTTAGTACCACATTAACCAATGTTTCAAAAAAAAGTATTTTTATTATTTAAAAACAGTCAGTGCATACAATTAGAAAGTAGATAAAAAAATATTGTTGTTTTCCTTTGAGAAGGTCATGGGTTTGAATCCCGGTACAGACAGTTTTATATATATATTTATATATTAAATTTATAAATCGATTTATGAATTTCTGTTTGAAGGCATGGATGTTTGTGATGTCTTGAATTCCCTCCTCCGACCCGTTCCTTCCTAAGCACCAAGCGTTACGAGAGCGATTAGCTTGTCACTTGTCCTGTTCTAGCCCTACCCTTCGATTTGTACTATCTTTGGAAAAAAGAGATGTTGAGCAGCTCAGTAACAAGCAGTTATCGTGAAAACAATACTACAATATTAAAGTTCTATATCCTTATTATATCGTTACTAATTATAAATAATCCGACTAATAAAAATCAAATGAATACGTGAAAAAAATGTAGATTGTAAATTTTTGATTAGAAATTAGAAATAAATTGCTTTGAAACAGTACAAGTTTTCGGTTCAGATATTTTTTTTATTCAAAAAATATAATGATGTACGTATTTTTATGTATTTTTGGTTCAATAAGGTTTGCTTGTTGTATTATTATACATATTATGAGAATTCTTTCGTATTACAGATATTTTATTGAAAGCAGTATAGTTGTCCATGGCACAGAAATTAGACAATTGAACAGTACAATACTTTATTATATTGTACTATTTATAATACTTTTATTATATACATCATTTTTAAATATCTAATATGACTAGTTTAATAAAAACTCGTGGTGTTCAAATCAGAAAAAGATTTTTTGGTACAATCGCAAAAGTGCATACTCTATTCGAACGGAGTTCATTTTGCTTCCTAAAAAACGCCCCACTTCTCCGCAAAAAAAAACCCCTCTTTACAATAATATATTGCTAGAGAAGTGAATTTCATAAATTTAACATTCATTTAAAATGCGAACAATATCTTTAAAAATGATCTTATTCACGTTAGATAGAAATCTAAAAATCTAAAATATTTATATTATCGAATTGAATTATATCAGTAGCACATAATAAGTTGCAGTATAAAATAAATTGTAAACGAAAAGTTCAAAATTTATATGATATTAGTTTAACTACTTACTTCCACCATGAATTATTTGTCAAAGAAAATATGTATATCGGAAAAAATATTCAAAATTCTGCTGTATTGTAATAGGGTCGATATCTTTGATTAAATTGAGAAGAAATATCATTCATATATGTATTTATTATTGGAAATTCACATACATAGTATGTTTACATACTTTTGTTATCTTATTGATACTTATATATGAGGGTATTACTTGCAAACACGGTTTATTCTAAAATGGTTAAAAAAAAATGAAACTTGAATATCATTTTGAAAAACAATGTTCATTTTAAAAGTTTTAATTCGTAAATTACTTTGGAATGATATATTAGATGTTGTCAAGTCATTTTTGGGACTGATTTCTAAAAATACTTTCAAAAATTATTTTTATTTACTAAATTACATTCATAGTCCATGTTTCAACAACTTTGGATAAGCTGGGTTTGCAAGTAATACCTTCATATTATACGTTCACTTGATAAATGTAAACAATGTCAATATCAAGTATCAAACACAATTTATCAAATTGTAATTGCAACATGAGAATTTAATAAATAATTTAAACAATTATTAACTACGAGAGACATGAAAATATAAAAATATCAATGGCCATCTAGCGTGCTTCTGTAAAAATAAACCTTTAGTGTAAGTCAAGACTATATTCGATAACTGAATGCGTGACGGTATAATTAAATACGTATGATACCGTTTAAAACGAATGTACCGAATTTTTTAATTAAACCGGTTAACCGGCCAAAAAGTATCTGGTTTCGGTTTTTTAAAACACCCGAAAAACCGGTTAACCGGTTTCGGTTTAAACCGGTTTGGAAGCCCTAGTGATCGCTATAGTAAGCTGGACAGCTACAGTTATTGGAAACTTTAACTTTAAACATCAAATATAATAGTTGCATAGAATTCTTGTTTGTTTGAAGATCAAAAATATTTGTAGTGCTTCTATTCCTCAATAATTGCAGCTTTCATTTTTTACCAATATATGAACAAACTGAAAAAAATGACATTTGTTTGCAATGCCACATCAAAATAGAGAAAAAAAATGTGTTTGTCAGACCGTTCAGAAACAGTAAAATTTTGTTGGCACTTTCTATAAAAGTTTTGTGAATTTAAGGACAAAATTTTTCAGGGAATCGTGAAAAACTACGAACTACCAATGTCAATTTAGATTTTAACAGTCGTACAAAAAATAACCTAAATTGTATGTGTCCAATTATTATGACAGATTTTAGTAGTTTTACAGTAATTTGACAATACTTATTACAGTATTCCAAGAACCATATCTCCCTCAATTTTTCAATATCAATAAAATTTGGTGGGCTTTATTGAAATGTAAATTTTAACTATACTAGGAATCAATTAGAATTTTAGATGAATGAAACAAATACGCGAAGAGAAAAAAAAAATATTATTTTCATACGCAGGTTCCGATAGGGCTTATAAAACACAATTTGCCATTAAAGTATAGGCATGAGAACATTTTCGGTACCTTAACATAATTAAATAGAACATTCGATATATCGCATACCCTTACACACTGCGACTGTGGGAATTTTATTTAACTGGAATGAAACGCCATGGACACGCACCAAATACTTCACCGCTAGTTTACATTTACGTTAGGTATGCCAGTGGTGTACCCAATGATCATTAACACCTGCATTTACCTAATCAAAATATTTTTTCTTTATTTCACGATGTTCATTGACGCAAAAATATTTTTTATCGTACTTGTTTACTAATAGTGCGACCCCGTAGCCTTGGGGCATATGTTTGCTACAAAAAGATTCCGGGCTCGAACAAAGATCGAATGCTTGATTTTTTTGATTAAACAATAATGATTTGCGTTGATTTAAAAATATTTGACGCGTTAGCTTTTTTTGTTTCTGTAATAGCAATTAAATTAATGGTCGTCAACCTGGTTCGAACCACCCACAAGCGGGCGGTAAAGGCTTCCGTGGTGGGCGGTGCGCGATTTTTCCATTTAAAAATTCCCTCTATATTTTTTTTCACCCTTATACTGGATTGAAATACACGATGTCGGTGGACGGTAAGAAAATTTTACCACGAAAAATAAGCAATAGTGGGCGGTAGGCGTAAAAGGGTTGACGACCCCTGAATTAGATGAATAAGCTTAAAATATTTTTGAATCTATGTTAAGGAGTGAAGCATTGCCAGGAGACAACTATTATTATATCGAGTCAAAAACATTCCATCGACTCAAAAATTCAGCAGCATTCCAAAAATCACGCCTTCCCATTGTCAATCAAACCGTGATAGTTTCATAACTTTTGATATTAATTATTTGGGCATAAAGTTTTTCTCGCTCTTATTTCATTTTTAAATATAAGTCTATCAAAGCATTTGACATCATACTCTACCATTGATATGAATAAAAATACATGCTTATTAAATATTACAATAGCATCAGAAAATAGGCTCAATGTATTGCAAAACAATATTATATTTTTTACTGCCCCTCCATCTCTAAATTCTAATTACGCTACTGCCTATAGGTTATTATTTTTTGATAATTCATGGAGATTAGTACTTGCGCTGTCGACCCTATAGTTCCCACGGACCATCGGAACTCCTTTCAGCGATAGTAAACCTTTTGCTGCCTGGTTTCCTCAGGAAGAGCCTAGACTCTAGACCGGTGATTCCCAACGTAGAGCGTACGCCCCACTGGGAGGGCAATACGCAAATCATTTATTAATATTTATTACATTTTTTCGCTAGAATGCATCTTCGAAAAAAAATTTCAAATTAGTTACTCGTATAAAACCATTTTGAAGCTCACACCAAGCGCTTACTAGATTTGCACTAATTTGATTTTTAATTTTTACCCAATTTTCGTGTAAATGGAGGTTTTACTGTATTTTCCCCAATCATCGGAGCTCCATTTGTCAGTATACCAGAAACTTTGGATAAACCTAAATTTTTTCATTTTAGGATACCTTGCAGCAGATCAGAACCTTTGGTTTGTTCATCCACGGAGTGCAGAAAGAGAAGCTATTCAAAAAAATGAATTCTGACATAACTCCTTGAGCAAATATCCTCATTTGAACTGTCAATGCACTCATCTGCAGCCGATGAAAAGATATACAAATTGTTTGGTTATTTCTAAAAATGTCGACGCAATGTTGTCTGCAATATCTGTTGCACAGTCTTTCAATTAAGATGCACTGACTTAAACTTCTTCACGTAATTCACACAGTAAGGTTTTGAGATGCGGTTCCTCAATACTTCTTCACAACGTCACCATCAGTAAATTACCTTGATTTATTTGCTATTAACTGAGAAATATCAAAACTCACTTCTGTGACTGCTGTTGGTATATTGGCTGACTTGATTGCAGTGCCGATAAGTATTTTACTAACGGCGCATTTTTTTATTTACGAAATTCTCTCTGAAATTTGTCGTCAAATTCTTTGTTTTATTTAATAGTTGCGATTCAGATTATTTTTCTTTGGCACTGTAACACTATGTTCATATGTCAAACAAATGTATTCTTTTCAATGAAACACTACTTGCCCGTTTATTGTTCTTGAAAGGTTTCATTTTATTCTTTCCTTTCTTTCCGTTTTATTAAGTCTTCTTTATTTTTTAATTGTTACTGCCACTATAAATAAATGAGGAGAAAATTAGTTCACACACGATTACTTTCTTAGAAAACAATAAAAATATATAAAGAACTTTATAAACGGGCCGGGTTCGGGAGGGTAAGCGCAATTGAGATTCGGGCTCGGGCTGGGCCCGGGTAATGAATTTATTTCTCCAGAAAAATCTTTCAGACTATGTTCGACTTATAAGTCTGCCATGATGATTTTAATTATTATCAGTTCTATAGAGAATCGTAAGTTGTTGTAAATTTGTAAAAGACGGGTTTTTTCGGGCTGAAGAGTATAAATCTGGACTTTGGTCGGGTTCGGGTAACAAGTGTGGTATTAGACTCGGGCCCGGGCTGGTTCGGGCCTGAGTCTTTCGGCTCGGACCGGGTAATTTTGTAAAATTTTGACCCGTGCAGACCTCTACTATACATACATACAGTGCTTTTTTTTTAAAAAAAAAGGTGCCGGAACGCACTTTTTTCGAGCATTTTCTAAGAAGGTATATTATTTATTATATATTCGAATATCATTTTGATAGAATTAAGGGCGGCTTTTCATATAATGCATAGAAAATAAAATAAAATATACATATTTTTATATTTATTTTAGAAATTTCAAATGAAAATTAAACAAAGAACATTACATACATTATATAACATAATATTAAAAATAGATTACATTCCAATTACAATGATTTCCACAGCTTTTTCCAATTTTCGTCAGGTAAATGGTCCCTATTTCTTTTTTTTGTTTTGGTGTCTGTGGCCGAATTTCTTCCTCTTAGTAACCATTGATCAACGTATTTTAAATGATCAAAAAGTGGTAAAAAAGTATCAAAGGTGGTCCGACGAGTTTAATAAACAAAAGTGACGAAACTGTTTTGGTCATCGACGAAGCTCTCATTGGGCTGATAATTAAATTCATTTGTGAAAACCCGCGTTCACATTCACTTGAAGAAATGGGAATAGAATTCAGTGCATAAATTAAACGAAGAAGTTTTTCCGGATATTTCTTTTCGAGAATATATTGGCGAAATCCACGGATCATTTCTCGTTCGCCCAATTGTAATCTGATTGACATATTTCTAGTTTCTATTTCTCCAAATGTCAACTGATTATCAATATTTACAGGCAATAATCAATATTTTAAAATAGAAAAAATAAAATTTTACGAGCATTTATTAAAATTACGAGAAAAAAAGGTGCCGGAACGCCGTTCCGCCGCATTGCAGGGAAAAAAAAGCACTGCATACATATATGTATGTATGTATGTACACAAACAAATGTTTCATAATCGAAAGGTATTTACAATCGATAAATCGGCACACGGATTCAATAATTCAAAAAACGATTCAAATAATATACCTTGGTACTTGCGGTATATTTTTTTCACATATCAACCACAGATTTTTATCGTATTCAATGAACAAAACTGATGATCAAATACTTGTTATTTTGGGCCGCAACAAATGCCATTTTGGGCCGCGGTTTGTGCATCGCTGATGGATAAATTATCTCATAAATTTAACACATTTCATGCCGCTGAATTCAATGGTTGACAACAGCTCCTGACACTAAATAGCGATACCAAAAAGTGAGACGGAAAGGCGCTCAGCGCATTCGACAAAGCGAGATACAGTCGCCAATTTCAAAAATTATGACAACAAACTAACAAAGGGTAGCGAACGGCACCGCGACGAAAGAGGTCGGATATTACCTGTGACGCGATTGGTGGAAGCTCGTTCGACGTGTACGGGAATTCAAATTTTGAATCCGGTTTCATCTGTCAGTCTGACATTTAATCCTGGCCGTGAAGGTTTCCGACGAAAAAACGTGTGCTAAATAAAAGAAACGCAATTTTGCGGTGGAAGTTATTTATCATAATACGTTGATATCAGTAAAGTTATTTACAATGCCAATCAGTGACGATGAGTACGATTCGATTCACGGTTATGAACAAAACGAATCACACCCTGCATCTGTATCTAAAGCTGAACTTAGAAAAGTGAGTACATAATCGCATTGAATTTGTATTGAAGTAATTTACAATACATACAAAAATATTTGTCATAACCTTGTTGTTACAAAATGTGTCGCGAGTTTCGCTCCTCTGAGAAGCATCATCAGACATATTCGTAAACCTTAATAGCCAAGTTGTCAAATTTATTGTTTTTATTAAAATCTGATTTCCACAAAGTTACCGCCGAATCAATCGAAAATTGTTTAAGTCTTTTTCCAACCATGTTCGCTTCCAATATGGAGCTTATAGACAGGAGTCTATAAATATTATATACCATTTAAATATAATATAATAAGTCTTCAATCAAATCAACATTAGATTATTGATTATTGAGAAATAAATAAAAAAAAAATCAATAAAAGAGTTAATTAACTATTTATTTTCCAAAACGATGCCCATCACATAGCTGTGTAATTCATTTCAGGATAGGTCTGATTTTAACTATTTATATTATTTATTGATTATTGATTATCAATAAAGATAGATCTTTCTAAAAAAATACACCCATCGCAAAGCTTCCAGGGGAAGAAAGCTGTTGTATATTTGTATTATTTGTATTATTTGCACTGATTTTGTATTGTACGTCAGTATTAAATTCAGTGGCGTATCTAGAACGTCGTGGAAGCCCCCCACCCCTTGTAAGCTAGATATTATCCTCCTTCTTTTGCTGGGCTCTCGTGCATTGCTTGCCTATGTTATGAGGTGGTAACGCCGCTGTTTCCAGCTACCTACAAGTGGGCCATTAACGTTACATAAAAGCACATTTATGCATTGTAAAATAATATTATATGTATTTAGTATAAATGTTCATATGACGAGTTATTTTTTGCTTAATTATTTTTTTATATTGAGTGTGTAGAAAATTGGGCCCCCCTTTTCGCTGGTACCTCATGCATGGCATGACGGCGATGAGGTGTGTACGCCGCTGATTACATTATTAGTATTATATTATATTGAATTTTTTTTTTGTTTGTACTATTTCCACAATATTTATTTTAAATCAAAAGTATACCGTAAATAACCGTTATCAAAATTAGCAAACGGGATAATTTTACAATATAATTTTTAATATCAAAAACAATAAGCATAATAGCAACACAGTGGCGAATTACCATATAAGCGCAGGAGGCGCGCGTTTGAGGCCTGCGAATCTTAGGGCCCTCAAAAATAACATATAGCCCATTTATTTTCAATTCAGTTTTCTTTCATGTTTGTTCTTCTTTTGGGTAGTTTTTTTAAATAACAGGGCCTCCAAATTTTATTACGTCTGGGACTTGCCAAGCTTTTAATCCGTCACTGTAGCAGCGTAACATAAACTTCTCTGCGGTGAAGTGCGGATGAATACTTGTTCTATTCCAACAGCCATTAGGTATCTATCTGAAATAGATTTATCGAAACTAAATAAATTCTTACAAGAAAAAGAACAAACAAATTATGTGTCAGTAATAAGTATAGGTAAATTCAAACGGATATAAATATAAAGACAAAAAAGAAAAAAATAATTTGTTCATTCAATAAATTTGAATTTGGCAAGACGTCTTATATTTCTTTTTTTATCTAGTTTACATGATTTATTACACCTTTATTACATAGTCTTCTTGATTTTGTATAAATAACTCAATATCGATCTACATTTTTATCAGTTGAACTTTAATAAACTTAACTTTGTACTATTAATTTGTAACTTAATCAATAATGAGAAGAAAAAAGTCGTTCTTTCATATATTACAAATATGTTGAACATATTGGACATAAAAACGGCTACTTATCTGAAACCAATACGGATAGGGATAATAAAAGACACTCAATTCTTGTTTCAAAGCACCTGGCGGGCGATTGTAACAGGTCTTGGCCGTCGCTGCTCTACAGCGACATCTATGTTTAAGACAAATTTTTCAGGGACTCATTTACGAATATTCGCGTAATTTATAAAATCTAGCATAATAACATTTTCAAAACACTCCAGTTTAGTTATGCATTTTTCTATTCTACTAACAGTGAGTGATCTTTAAAAAATGAATCGTAAGAAAATAAGAGGTCGCTGATTAAGCGCGCCACTGGCTCAGTGTTTATTTTTTATAATGAAATATTAGCGGAATAGTATAATAAGGAAAGCCTTTATCAACTGGAATATTTAAAAAAATATATTGAACTATTTTAGATTTGATGCGTTACACGAATGTTTGTAAATATGCCACTTAATATGTTTTCTTATTAATAGGTATCTCTGAAGAGTGTAGAGTGTAATCTATTTTACTCGCCTTTCACGATATAATTATTAACCATTCATTTTTTTAAGTAATTCAACTGATATATTGTAACGCGATCAATTTTATCAATCAATTTTCAGACAAACAAACCGATAATGGAGAAAAAGCGACGAGCCCGCATCAACCAATGTCTGGGAGAACTCAAGGATTTGATTCTAGAAGCGATGAAGAAAGATGTGAGTACCCATACCGAAAATATGTTCGTTTTCACATCAATGACGACATCTAATCTTCAGTGCTTTCAAAATATTATCACTCTAACAGTGTACTCATTCTTACGATTAATCATAATATTACTGTTATCTACACATAGATAGGAAGCTCTCAATATTTTTATATATATTATATTAAACATAATATAGAATAGGTTTTATTAGATAGGTAAACATACACTATTTTATAACATTTGGTAATATTATATTATTATGATACATATTCGAAACATGCAATGGTGTAGGTTGGTCGAATTTCATTTTGTGATTAGCCAGTTTTTAAATATTCACTTTTTAAAAAGTTTAATAGAAGAACAAATAAATGAATGCTTGCTATTAATTATTGGCGCTTAAAACAAGGGCTGTGGACTCTGGAGTCGACATTAAATAAGACGACTATGACTCTGACCTTAGCTTAAAACACGACTTTAACTATTTTTTAGGCTTTTCGGCGCCACTTTTGACCCTATCGATTCGAATACACATTTTTTTTTGAGAACTCGACGTTATTGGTTTTTTTTCGAGTCTGACTCCAGTTAAAACAGTCCGACTCTACGACACTGACTCCACAGCCTTTTTAAAAAACTCGTTCTTCTCGATACAAATGCTTGCTGATTTTAGCGTTTGATGTTTTTATCGGATGGTAACTATTTTTTTCTCTTAATTGATAAATACTATTTGCTTTTTATCAGTTTTATTGTATTCACGATGCTGCTTCCCTACTTTTTATTTATTTTTATCACAATAGATAAAGTGTGTTTAATTCATGATTTTCGTAAAGGTTATACCGTGGTCCGTGACATTGGCAACCAAATGATTGACATAAAAAATATATACTAGGTATATTTCAATTGTAGGATTAAACATTTGATAGCTATACAAAAATAAACGGGCCACATGCAGCCCGCGGGTTGTGCATCCCTGGCTAAAGCTAATCCTAAGATTACTAAGGATGTGTCCGAAGGATTTGTATTTTTTTCGTAGGGACCTCTCAAGTGTAAAAGTCTTAAAAAAATATTTCAAACAACATCCGAATCGTATCTTTGTATTAGCAATTGTGAATATTATTTAGTATCTGTTTTCCATTGCTCTTAAATTAAATAATCTTTAATTGTTTACAGTTCGTTGTGCCAGAAAACTTTTGTTAAATAGTAAAAGATTCATTCAAAATATGTTTTAAAAAGACAATAAAAGTTTCACACTCTCCGCTAAGACTGAACCAAAATTCAATGAAGGATTCATTTTGAAACTTTGCTTCGATATGTATGTTTCTGTGCCTCATTTAAAGATCAAATGCCCAAACTTTCAATAACTGCTTTTTTTAACTCTGTTGGTGTCTCATAAAATAAAATACAACCGTAAACACTCACACAATTTCAAATCTTCTTCCATCTCTTTGTCAAACAATTTCTTATCCGCCTCTAGATATAGTTAAACCTTACTACAATACTTTTAGGTCTAAATCAGCGTTTCTCACCCGGGGGCCACAGCATGTCCCAAGGGGGTCACAGAAGAAAATTTCAGTTTTGGGGAGCCACAGCAGACGTTAGGGGGGCCACGGCCACCCAAAATATAATGAACTAAAATTTATATTAAAATCAAATAGAATACAGTAGGACAATTATACATTGCAGCAGAAATAATGTATGTAATATACATACTTTTTCTATTATTTTCCAATGATATTAAGGCGACTCAGTAGGATTGCAAAACTTAAATTTGACCTACAGCATAAATATTGCACTGACTTAAATAAGTAACCACCACAATACGTATTTTTACAGTATCAAAACAAGCAAAACATTTGTATAGTTCATTACAAAAATAGCAATACCACCTAACACACGGATGGATATTTAGACAGTAATAAGGGTTTTTCATATAAAACAATTTGTTATTGACGAAAATCAGTAAGTACTTTTTTATCTTCGTAGCAAAGACTGACAATCTAATTTACTTCCCAAAATATCTGTTGCAAAAATTATATGTAACTGAAACAATGCATTAATTATATATACCGTGAAAATGACTTATAATGCTACATATGAGTTATTGATAGCAACAGCAAGCCATCGTATTTAATAAATGTAAATCAGAGACGGTGTTTTGTCAAACGAAATAATAAAAGAAATAAACAAGATAAACCATACAATACAAATTTCTCAAACTTTCTCTAATATATTGAAAGAATTTGTTTTTATTTTTAATTTTGTGTAACCTATTTGTTATGATATTGATTTTAATATGAATACAGTTAAAAACATTCTGTTGAATAAAAAATATTGACATAATAAGATTAAAATGGAAAAAGTATTGAGTTCTAAAATAAATATAAATTTCAGTTGATAGTTATTTCTGGTTCGCGCCATAGTTCTGACAGTGGATTTTCCGAAAATTATATTAACTATGTCTTATATTTCTTGTTGGACATCTAAGCTATCTTGGAGGATATTTGTAATCATTTTCAAAAAAAAAAAATATATACTGAATTCACGGAATAAAAACATGTTTGCTATCAGAAAACTTAGTTATTCCACTGATTACTTAGAATAAAGGTAAATTTCATTAACTAATAATAGCTTTAAGATAGTTGGTATGAAGACGCTTCTCGAAAAAGCCAAAAACGTGTTACAATTTGTAAACAATTAGTGGAATGACAAAGTTTATTTGTTAATTTGTTATAAAATGATTTTGTCTTTAGTGAATGCCGAAACTATCGAAAATATTCATAATCCATGCATGTCTTTAAAGTCATAACCAAATGTTATGATGTGTTTATTTTTACTTCAAGTTTTTATATAGCCTAACACTAATTCAATAAGGAAGAAACTAAATGAATAGTATGCCTGATCAAAAAAAGTTATTTGTATAATTTATATCAATTGCATAAATATATTCGTATTTTTGTATAATGTTTGGGAACTTTTTTTCTCTCGCCAATATACAAGTTCGACATTCAGGGCTGTGACAAAAAAACATAATACTAATAATATTAAAAGTAATTCAAACCATGTGATTGATTTGAATATTAATGTATTGTAGGTATAATATTGTTACATAATTTGGTAAGTTATCGAAAAAATATGGTTTTCAATCATTTAATATAATAGATAAATTAAAGTCGTTAAGTTATATCGGCTGCATCGGACTAACTTTGTTGGGGGGTACAAAAAATGACTTAAATGTATGAATTAATATATTTCACAAGTTTATTATGTATCCATACATATGTATATATATTTGTCATATATCAATTTCGAATATTTTCTAGCATTCTGTTTTATTCAATTATAACTTAAAAAAAACAAGTTTGACGGTAGAAAAATGTATTCAATTAAAAAAACCAGGGCTGTGGAGTCGGAGTCGCGGTATTTTGGCCGGAGTCGTGAAAAATGAGCGGCTCGATTTTTTTTTGAAAAATATATTTAATGATGTGTATGTAAACAAAACAGTCAAAAGAATTAACATTTCATACTTGGCTGACTAAAGATGATCTGATGGTACACATATATATAAGTTAAAATGAAATTATTGAAAAAATTCCTGATAAAAACTCTACGTTGCAAAAAAACATGGTTTACCATCTGTATAATGATTCTTAAAAAATATTTACTGTTAATATCTTACCTTATCTAATAATTTTCAAGTTTTTTTTCGATTTAGATGACGAACTTTGTTTTTTTAGCAAAAATCTTTTGAAATATAGAAATGATTCAAAACTACTAATGTGAAAAATCTTTTTATTCAACTACTGCTACTATTATATTGAATAGAATCTCTTTTTAAAAGCATTGCCAAATAAATATTTCAAAATGCTTATCCATTAAGCTAAATACTGGTCTTTAAAATAATCGCTATTGGAAAAGACATTATTGTATTATAAATAATAATATTATTTGTAAGCGCATTGAGCAACCCTAACCCTAACCGCTATTTTGTGCAACAACTTTTTTATCGCAAAATAAAAAATACATTTCTTCGATTCATTTGTATGACCAGTGTTTTAAGTTAATGCAGAGTAATATGTGGCACGTGCACTCAGTACGAACGTCTTTCTCACACTGACTGGGTTTGCGAAATTTACGGCAAGAAAAACACATCCCCGAAAAATAGTTATTATTTATTGGTATGACAATTTTTTAATTTTTTTTTTGCTTTTAAATGTAAACAATAAAATGTTTTATTATTCAAATTTTTTTTAGAAGTATTTATGATCCAATTATGCTTTAAAAATCAGTCAGAAAAAGTGGGAAAAATGGTACATTTCAAATAGATGTACAATCATTATATTACATAATTTGGAAATTCTGCTCAAATCACTTTCTTAAACAAACCTTTATCTGCATTTCTTTCTAAGACATTAAACTTCGGTATCTTACAATAAACTCTAAAAATGATCAAAACGAAAGCAGTTGAAAAATTCTGTGTAAACTGTTTGCCTTTTATTCTTGAAAATATGACTATTTTCATGAAAAAAAAAATGTAATAGTGTAAAAAAGCGTTTGGAAAATGTAATATTTGAAAAAAAAATTTTTTTAAGTGAACGGTTCACGAGATTTCGTCGATGGCAAACGATCGATTTACTCTGTTTTCAGGCGTAAAGGTACTATATCCTCAAGTAAATGTCGACAATATAATATTGACAATCTTGTCCACGGATTTCTTTCATCACCCCGTGATAATATGAAACTCATGTGCTTTGCTCATGTTTTGCTTCACTAATGCTAATATCTATTTTATACAAAACACATGGAAATGGAAGAAAAAAAATTTGAAAAATTTAAAACGCTTTAAGAAGTTTCCACAGCAAAGAAAATTGGACATATAGTATTCAGGCATTTCTTATATAAACACGAAACATTCATTTACTAAGCGTCAGTTCAAGTTCATCCGTTCACTTGAACGCATGAAGATGCCGAAAGGCGAAACCCGGGTCGTTAGTGACAAAATCTGTGTGAATGTACATAATTTGAACGATTCAAATTTATTGAAATTCCACCAAGCACCATCAGTCGAAATCTTAAATTATACATAATTTATTTTTTAACCTTTAAGCTGCCGTAGATGATTAATAGTAATTACCTAGCACGCCAGTTATAATTTGCAATTATTAATTTAATTAGTTATTGACGAGATAACTAAGTGCTTAACTTGCGTGTTATGCACGAAAATTTTGTTGCATTTTTAAAAAAATAAATGTATATTTTTTCATTTTTCACGAGCCCCGAGAATTTTATTACTATGGATAGGGGGGCCACGGAAAAAATTGAGACTCGAAAGGGGGCCACAGGCTTAAAAAGGTTGAGAAACTAAGGTCTAAATGTTCATATAACTAAATAACTTCGCAGAAGCACATTTAGACAGCTCTAATTGTAAACGGAATACCTACATATTCATTCACCGATGCGCGAAACATCCATAATTCATCATACTTCACCCTCGCACGCTGTATCGGACGATGCAATATACCCTTCGTATATGTATTGGAATTTTCTCACGGTATTACCGAGCCGTCCCACCCCGCTCGCACCAGGTGGTGCGGGTATTGTTGCTGCTTCTTTTTCGCAGGGGCATCCTATTGGAGGTTGTCGATTTCTCTTAATAGTTTCGTAAATGTCTCTGTATTATAACTTAAAAGTACTGATATTGTTTTCGATTATCTTCATTGGAATTTATTTCACGCTTCTTACTTATATATGTGCCGTAATCAAATTTTTCTTTTTTTGTAATTGATAGAGTTTATAAATTTATTATTTGTATATTAATCTATCGGCCATATATGTATATCTATGTCAAAAAACTTGTCTTCGTTTTTTATAATCTCATTTCTCAAATTTTTAAGCCTGATGTCCATCAGCTCAGATATGCTCAGAATTTGTAGTATTGTTGTATATTTAAAAAAATATTGCTTACGATAAATAATCTGTATTTTCCATGTTGTGAAAAAAACCATTCGCTTACCACTTAGTGGCATGCGTTTCATAGCTAACGTAGGACTAAAAGTACGTAATATGGAGAATCGTATGTACAATTGCGTATGCAAAGCGAATAACATTCATTAATCGTGTACGTAAATCATCGAGATCGTTTTAAATTACATATTTTCTATATGTAAGTCGATTTAATCCTAAGTTGTCTACAGTCTACTAGTTTACAGCAATATTCCTCTTTAATCATACGCTTTCGCTTGTATCCACAGCCAGCTCGTCATTCGAAACTCGAAAAAGCTGATATACTGGAGATGACTGTAAGACACCTGCAGAGTGCTCAGCGCCGGGGGTTGGCCGCAGCCGCTGCCGCGGATCCGGCCGTTCTTCCGAGGTTTCGGCAAGGGTTCTCCGATTGCGCGGCGGAAGCCGCTCGCTTCCTCTCTCGACCGCCTGCTCTGCCGGCTCCTGCGAGAAATCGTCTCCGGCAGCATCTCGAGGCGTGTGTCTCTGCCCTGCATCAGTCGGTGCCTGCTCCCCGCGACGTCTCCGGATACCATCTCCCAGGTGGCATTTCTTGGTCATCCGGTTGCACTACGGTAGGGACCCCATCGTCGCGCCTCCCACTCGAAGCTCGGCTGGCGTTTTCTGGAATGGAATTTTCACAGTGCGAAGAAAGCCGCGTCAGCGCGTTCCGGGCGGTGAGAAATCGCGGCGGACCACCCAGTCCGGTGACTTCGGTGTCTGACTGCGACTCGTCCGATTCTGACCCGGAGACTCCGCCGAGACTGAGCCTCGCGGCGACGTTTCCGACTCCGCCGAGTCAGACCTCTTTCGATGAATCTAGTCCGGAGACTCAGAGGCAGACGGTCTCGTCCACGACCGTCTCGCCGGAATCCAAAACGGAAGAGTCTAAATTCGTCAGCGCGGGATTGCCTCGGAGACTGAAGGGAGCCCCGAAGAGACTCGATCCGGCATCCGCCGAGTCACCCGCGGACGGCCGCGAATCTCCGTCCAGATCAACCGCAGACTATTCTCTGACACCGTCTGTTGGGAGGAAGCGACAATACAACGCGCATAGGATAATTATCGGTGCGCCAGGCGCGAGCGCCTCGGAGACTCCTGCGAAATCGGTTAAAATAGCATGTGCCAAAGTGAGCAGTTCTCAGAACGCTGAAGACATTTACAGACCTTTTGACGTCATCATGGATAGGAACTATGGAAATATCGAAAATATGAGAGGTAATTTGAGAGTCGACGACCGGCGGGACAACGGAACCGAAGCCGGCGGATCTCAATCGACGGGCGGAAACGCAGACATGTGGAGACCGTGGTAGTTTTTTTGTGGCCTTCTGATACATTAATACAGTATTAATATATTTGAGGCGTTGGAATTTACTGTGATTGGTAAGACATATCCTTCAATTTTACTGGAATTTGTATGTAATCACGAGCACCGAAACGAAAGTCAAATTATTATAGTGATTTTTTTAAATCTGTTTTATTCCTTTATGTTGAGTATTTTATAATAATGTATAATGAATATTATAATGCATTATATTAATAATTCGACAGACTTAGCTTTACAAATGACAAACATATGTCATATATTGTGATATTGGATCATTCCTTATTTTGAGGAAAAGCTTTAATAGTTAATATCTACTTTATTTTACGAAAAACAACAATTGTGTATTAAACCCACGAGGTAATGTATAGAACTAACAGAAATAAACACTGTTCACTCCCGCTTATCGTATACAGTATAAATTAGTTGAATTGTTCTTTGATAGAGAATATAAGTACATTACAATCTTATTGTAAATCAATATTTGCTGTAATGTTGAATCGCAGGGTATGTATTTACAGTATGCTCAAATGATTAAATTATTCAACCAACATATGTAATAAAATTATGCGGATAAAAGTTTTAAGTTAATTTATATTTGAATAGAAGACGGTACCAGTGGCGGATCCAAAAAGTTTCGTAGGAGGAGGCCATTCAATTTGAAAATAAACATGATACACACAGTGACGTTCCTAGGTCATGTGCCGCCCTTAGATAGAGTTTAAAATAGCGCCCTTACAATATTTCGAACTAAAAATTTTGAAATTAGATTAGAGTAAAAGTCATTTTTTCATTATTTACTATTATTCTAGGAAATCATATAGAAATTCAAATCCACTATTATTCTGCATACTCAAAAACTTTACCCCTGGGTACATAAATAATATATTAAAAAATAGATGATTTTAAAATAATATATCTATATAAAAATAATCAATACATAATTAAGTATGTATTCTATAAAACATAGTAAACCAAACAATTAAAAAGCCCATTTCACAATAAAGTTTTAATAAATTAGAAAAATGAAAAATAAATTCTCCTTAGGGGGGCATGTCCCCTATGACTCAAGGTGGATCCGCCAATGGACGGTACTCTCGTCTGATGCCTTACGAAACATTCACATTACACGATTGCGTATTGTAGTTTATACTTCTTGTTTTATGAAATAAAATATACTTAAATATATCGTTGTGTTATGCCTTTCGCATCCTTTTCCTTGACAATGGTTTTAATTTAGGATGGGAAAATCCCATCCCGGAAGCTTGCGTTTGAAGAAAATATTTACCTACCGTGAAACGGGGTAAATAGGAATGTTTTCAGATTTCACATTCAATTAAAACCCTACGCTCATCAGCCATCCACCTTAAAAATATTTTTTTAGATAGATGTATTTATTTTCACAAATTGTAACTAAAGTGCTTAAGTTTTTTTTTTTTAATTAATTCTTCATCGTTTCTATCATCATCGATCAGCTATCCTTTTATATGAATGGTGAGTTTTACGTACTTTTTCCAGTTTCTACAACAATTATCTTTTCACATGGCTGGGATATTCGGCATCGCAATAAAATTTCGTAAAGTAACTTTTTGGAACTGTTGCCGCTCATCATTCTTAAATAATTATTTTTCAGTCTGTTAGTTAAAGACGCCATGCCATGTTAAGTGATCCAAAAAGTCCACATCAGCAGGCATGTTCGTGGTCGCCATTTCACTTTCTTCTAGAAGGAAGGGGGGGGTAAAACTTGCAAGTTTGTTATTTTATATTTTGATTATAGGTACAAACCAGTGCAACTAGGAATAAATGTATATTTCTTCGAATTCGGAGGGGATCGGGCACTCCCTTCACCCCTCCCCAAATTAAATAATTCTTGGCTGCGTTAGGCATGAATAATTTGTAAATATCTATGAGATTTAATGATAGATGTGGCGACAAATTATCCATGAGCAAATATTTCTTCCCAACATATCTTCGAAAAAAAAACTTACAATTATTGTTAAAACCCAGTCCTCAAAGGTGATAACATTATACCAGCCCAAAGTTGTAACTTTAAATAGAGTGTCTTTCTAGTTATTTTAGTTTCAAGTATCATACATTCTATCTATTCATCCAAATGTTCCTATTAACTCCAAAAAGTCGACAAACTCGGTAGCCCTACCAGAAGAGTAGCAAGGGGGGTGCGGTAGGGGCGGACCGCCCCTGTTGGCACATTTTTGGGGGCGGCAATTTAAAAAATAAATACAATATTTTGCGGGAAATTATATTTATACATTAAAAAAATTGAGCCACCTTTGGTAAAAACTACACATTCATAGTTTATAAATAGTTGAATGATTTAAAAAAAAAACTAGAGGACATATTGGGGGCGGGAAATTCAAGGATCGCCCAGGGCGGCAGGACCCCTTCTTACTCCACTGAGTCCGACACAAAATGCGATTCTTTTAAAAATGTATATATAAAAAATTAACTGATGGATGTTGAAAGAATATTGAAAATGATAAAATATTTTTTAATGCGTCAATTATATTGGTTATGTTATATCTTGGTTCTATGCGATTTACGTACAGTTTTGTCAAGCATGCAAAACATACAGATTGCAACAAACTTTTTCACGTCTTGTAAGTTTTTAAATACTATTTTTGTTAATACACAGATTTTATAACAAACTAAATTTATTAAAGCGAACGAACGAATAAATCTAAAATGTGTTATTTAAAAAATGGTTTAAAAGAATACTTTTATAAAAAAGCGGAAGTAAGAAATCATTTCCAAATTGAATAACAATTCGGAGGGCTTATTTTTGACTCGGAGAAGGTCTGTGTAAAGTGAAAGAAAGGGTATTTCAGTTAAAACTCAATTTATTCAAACAAATATTTAAAAAAAAAAACCGACAACATTACTACGAGTAAATTTGACAAATATGTATGTAGATTTCATTAATAGATTAAGTGATGAATTTTCTAGAAGATTCTCTGATTTAAGTAAAATGGAAAATCAGTTGTCGATTGTTCATCAATAATTGTTCGTAGACGTTGAAAGCATGCGAGTGAATTTCAGCTTGAAGTTATAGACCTGCAGTGTAATAATAATTTAAAAGAAGAAATGTGTTTGTAATGAAGAAATGTGTTAATTTTATAAATCATTGAACCCAAAAATTCTCGTTATTTTCGGATCGCCGTACATTTGCAAAACAACATTTTCTATAATCAATAATAGCGAAAAATTGTTAAAAACATGTATAGCGATGAACATTTAAAAGCAGTGTAAAGAATTTTAAAAAAAATACACCAGACATTCAAAAAAATATGATTGATGCTAACAAATTTCACTGTAGCCATTAAATTTATAGATACATAAATAGATTAATTAATAGAATATAGTATACATAAAAAAATATGTTTGACAAAAATGTGTTTTAAATAAAATCAGTGTATTGGTAAAAATTGTATTTTATATTGTATTCACTGCGTGGCTTATAAGCCGAAACACCAAGAAAATATTATAAATAATAGTTACGTGAATAAATAAGTTTGACTGATAATTTGAACTTATTTTATTTTGCATTGATACAATTTTTTACCTGAAAAATGTGTGTGGGGAGGGGGCAGGGTTGCTAGACGTCCCTATTTGAGCGGGACTATAAGAGAGACCCCTGACATAGAAAATTATATTAGATATTACGTATTTTTAAAAACTATATTGTATTCTGAAAATAAATAATGCTAAATGACAATTCGAAACTTTGCGTTAGATACCCTGTAAAAATTAAACTTGAAATCTACTATGTAGTATATACTCTCAGGCTTAAGAAAAAAAAATGAACAAAAATCTTAAATTGATAGACTTTTTTGGTTATTCTTGGACTTCATTGTGCAAAAATTCATGCCCCCGTTTCGACAGCTCTCGATACGTTGTACCTACCTGTTTTTTTACTCTGCTTATAAAATTAAATGAAATCAATACCTTTAGCATAATAGGAATATCCGAGGGTATATTTACAGTTTCCACTTCCTTTCCGCGCCACTCGGGTTAGTTCCCACCGCACACAGCTTAAGCAGGTAGCTCCAGGTGTATCAAACTAGGTCCTTGAAACAATTGTGATAATTCTTTCGATATAATATGTACTCTTTATGAGTTTGAATATTTGTGAACCCAGGCATCGTTGTTTGTGAAATATTTTCTTCCACAATTGATCCCGAGTGACTTTATTTGATTAATTTACCTAAAGTACAAATACCTAATATGTGATTAAATAATTCATTAGAAATTCCAAATTATATAGCCTATTAGCAATTCCCTGTATTTTTATTTCGTGTAAATATTATACAAAAAGTCAAATCTGTTAGTGTTATTAATAACTAATTTTTACTTTCTTTTTCATAATAGAAGACATGGAAATTTTCGTTTCAGAATAAAAAAAAATCTATGTCCGCTCCTAATGTGGAGCATATGGTCTCCTAATGAAGGTATCTCAACAGAAGTTTTTTCTTCGAGAACTGTTTGTTACTCAATCGCTCAACCTCTCTTTTTCACAGAGAGCAGTAGCAATAGAAGTACAAGGCTAGGACATGACTAGTGATTAACTAATCGCTCTCGCTACGCCCGGTTATTAAATTATAGGCAGTGAACATTTTTTAAGTAATATGTACCTTTATTATATAAATGTGTAGCACCACGAAAGTTTTTTTAAATCTCTTTGAGGTTGTGGCCTTTTTTTTAAATTTAAATTATGAATAATTCTCCTTTTTATCTTTCGAGTGCTTGATTAAAAAATTACCCAAAAAAAAACAATTTTAAATCAGTATTATTTTGATTATTTGTGACATTTACTTGACACAGATAAATAATCAAAGAGAACATATTATATGTGGTCTATTCGGTTGTAAATGCATATGTCACCTACAATTTTAAATAAAAATATTTTAAGATAAGGCTGCAAATTTATTGATAGTTCTATTATAATATGTTGCAATCGCGCACCTGGCTCGACGACGGCTAAAACAGACCTGACAAAAGACCCAACGCGTCGATCGGACTGTGAGAAAGTTAACCGGGAGACGTTCACAGGGCTGAGACGGGCGCCTCGCCTCGCCTCGCCCACCTCACACCACAATTGATGAATTCATACAATCAGGGCCGTGCGTTAACTAGGGACTTGAGAAAAGGGGGCTCTAGTTATTTTATATATGTACATACATAGGTGTTGTCTTTTTTAATATGGAATAAAAGTATGCTCCACGATATTTTCATGTAAATTTCGCACACACAATAGAAAAATTAAAGGGATCGTTGGTGTTGAGTTGTATACATTGTGATTATCGAAAAAAAGCTGTTTTGGAAAAACTGAGAGTTACGTCCTTTTTCCTTTCCACAGTCGATATGAATTGCAACACGTTGCGATATTTTTGTTACCGCAACTAAAAACAACGCCGTCATTCAAAATCTTTTATTCCGGATTTGATTTTCGCAGTAAATCACACATTTTTATCAAGGTGAGGGATGAGTTATGCCAAAAACGAAACATATTTCACGACAACGCCGCCATACTTCAAATAATGTTGCGCGATTTGTTCTTTTTATCATAAATCAACAGAGGCAGTGGTCCTTTAGCTGTTCCTCAAAAATAAATACTGAGAGTATGAAAGTATTCCCAACAGTATGAATATTTGGAGAATAAATCATGACCTTAGAACAGTAGTTCTCAACTGGTGCACCGTGAGCTTGTTGCAAGTGCGCCGCGGAAAAATGCTAAAAACTAAAAAAATCCACGAAATGGTGAAAACCGATTTTTTTTTCTCGAAAATATGAAAGCCGACGAATCGATTTTACCTAATTGATCGCACGCAGGGTTGGGCTAGAGTGGGGCTCGCGCGAGCCTCTTGTTAAATGTTACTTAGGCCGGCGAGCTCCTTGTTAATTAAAGAGAAAACAATATTCTCAGATCAAATGAGTATATATCTGCAATTCTGACCTATATATTATCTACGACTGCTTCAGTATACACAGTAGTACATTTATAGTCATTTACATTGATAAGTTTGCCGTAAATTGCATATTGTTAAGTATAAGTGTATTTAGTAACAATCGATTGCTTATTTAAGTATTGCATATAATTTCCCAGGCGTGATAAAAAAAAATCACTTCTTCCCTCGAACACCGAGAATTGCTTTGAGATTGAGCGAGTCCCTTATTAACTTATCGACAGCTCACCGCTGATCGCACGTGCTGCCTCGCGTAGAATGGAAATTAAAATTTTTTGTAAGAAAAGATTGCATATTCCTTCCCTTTTTTAAATATAGAAAAGTATGACTGGGTATGAAATCCATTTTCCACGATTGATACTGCAAGTCGTGAATTTTCATACTAAGAAGAAGAGTTGGTCACCTTGTCAACGGGTCGTAATCTAAAACTCAAATTTTTTCAAGTAACTATGGAGAAATTTTGGATTTCTGTCCAAGATGAATACCCAGTTCCAGTGGGGTAGGAAGGGGTCCTGCCGCCCGGGGCGGTACTTGAATTTGCCGCCTTCAATGTGTCCTCTTATTTTGTTTTTAGCTGCCTTAGAAAAAGTACGTTTATACCTAGCACGCCGGCTATAGTTTTCAATTATTAATTTAATTAGTTATTTACTAGGTAACTCGTCTCTAGCGTGTTGAGCATGAAAAATTTGATGAGATATCTCGTCTGTGGCAGTCATCCAGTTAAATCCTTTTAACTATTTTTTAACTATGAACTAGAAGTTTTTACTACAGGTGGCTTAATTTTTTGTATGTATAAATGAAGAGCAAACATTCAAAAAGTGTTTTGTCACACAAATACAAAGCTTGGAAAATGATGATTTAAGTGTTGTAAAAGTGACGGTTTGTATGAATGTGTCAACTTTATGATTTCATTTTAATATGAAAAAAACCGTTTTGAACACTAATTTTGATTTCCATTCATAGGTTTTATTATGGGCTATCCGAATTGATATAAAACGCCATTTTTCAAAATTTGTGACAAAACACTTTTTGAATGTTTGCTCCTCAAATATACTTTCTCGAAGAATATTGTATTTATTTTTGAAACTGCCGCCCCCAAAAATGTGCAGCCCGGTTCGCCGGTCCGCCCCTACTGCACCCTCCTTAGTACACCACTCCCCAGCTCTCTGCATGAGAGCACTGAAAATCTTGTCACAGTATTCAATATCATATTTGTGTGAGCTCGGTTTCTCAACAATATCTATGTAATATGATAACTAAAATCCAGAAACAATTACGAAATTAGACGAAGAATTGAGGGTAGCTATATCAAATATTTGACCTAATATTTCTGAAATTCGCAAAAGCCGACAAGGTGAGGTTTCACTTTAATTGATTTTCACATCAAATAATCTCCATTTTATTAAGAGTAATGAAAATTTAGTTTTTCCTTAAACTATAATTTTCTTTAATTATTTTATTTATTAATCTAAATCACGGGCCGTCAACCTGGTCTTCTTCAAGGCTTCTGTGGTGGGTAGTGGGACATTTTTATTTCTCCTAAATTCCTTCTGAAAATTTTTCGCTGAAACATAGGGATGTTGGTGGGCGGTAAGGAAATTTTACCATGAAAAATAAGCAAAAGTGGGCGGTATGCATAAAAAGGTTGACGACCCCTGATCTAAAGCATTAAATATTACCATTCAATAAACATATATCATACATGTATGTTATATATTTTTATAACCAACAAAATAAAAATACCTTCTCTTGGGACTTGCTTACCTACAAGCATCTAAATAAGATGATAAAAAAAAAATATTAATGATTATGAAATTTTGAAATATCTGGCGCATTAGAAATAATCGGTTGCAAAGCCAAATATTTTTCATGTTAACGAATAGTTTGCTATTTTTTAAATAATTCTAAGGTAAGTATGACGTTTAAAAAACGAGCTAACATTATAAGATGATTACTACTAGCATGCACTCACTCATGCCACCCAAATCACTTTGACAAAAATATTCAAATTAACTCTGTGAACAAAGAATGAGTATGGATCATATTATTTTGGAAAAATTTAGTGTTCTGTCAATTGATGAAATATTTCTAATTTTAAATCAATGTTTATAATATGTCTACGACTTTGAATATAATATCTTTTTACACTACAAACCAAATATTATAAATCATAATTATTATTTGATTGTGTTGTATGTAACACTTCAACTTCATTATATTTCTCCCTCCATTGGTAAATTCAGTTGCTATGTCAACAAAACCGTATCCACAACAAACCATACAAAGGTTGTAGCACTGGTTTAAAAACAGAGAAATGTTGTTTAATTCACACCTTTTTCGTGAAAATCTTATAGAATTAATACTATAATGAACAGTGATACGCAAGAAACTCTCAAGGACCTCAAATTGTATGGAGAGCAAATAAATTTGTCATCCAGATGCCTCGAGGAAACAAAAAAATCACCAGCAAACAATCGATGCAGACCAAAGTCTGCACTTTATACTTCGAATTCGGTTTGTCACTTTATGAAAATGTTTTTACAAATATTTGTGTATTTTTATAATGGTTGCGTTATGGTAATTCAATTTAAATATACCTTCATAGGGTGAGAGGTAGTGATGAGGCAGTTAAGGATATGGTTTGCTTCAATAGGAAAACAGATGCTTATAAATGGGGTTGTAATGAAACGATTTTAAGCTAATTGTTAATAAAATACAGAATCAAGTGTCCTATTTAACAAAGAAAGATACTCTTTTTCTTCATTGTTGAGGTAAAAAAGAAAAGATTCACGTAATGATACCCTATTTTCGTAAAATATATACCAAAAATCACTCATAATATTATGTTTTAAATTTAAATTATTCAGCATTTTGAGATTTTGAGCAATGCGAAAAATTTATTTGTGTATATGTTTATTTGCACATGAATTCAGAGATCGGACAGTAAGAATTCAGTGATCGACTACCTGGGCAACAACTGTCTAGATTCAAGAATAAAAAAAACTAAAAATAAAAACGCTAATTACTATAATGTACTATAAATAAATATTCGACTAAAAAAATCAATTTGAAGTATAAAACCATTTTTTCATTGGTTAGCCTGGCCTATCACACAATTACTACAAATATTCAGTGTAGTTAATATCCACCCTGCTAGATGTGTCATTTTATTGTAAAATAGTCTTGGACTGGACAAAATTATCTGCTTAAGCATTAGATTAATCAAAGTAATTTACAGAAAAAAACATAAAATGTGCGATTTGACATACAAAATTATTACTTTTAGATTCATTGCTGCCACATATACTGACAATTATGTGATAAACAGTAGTATATGGTTTTGTGGGTGACATATGCGATGAAATAGCGACAAGTTATGTTTTTAAATACTTTTTCTATTTTACTACTAAGTGGGCGATCACCGAGGGGTGATAGACGACTGTAACTTTTACCCTATATTGATCATAACAAACTGAGTTGATAAATCCTATTATCTCTTAAGTCAATATATGGTATTTGTGAACTCAAATAATATATTTAATCAACTGCAATGTAACCTCAAAATAAATCTCACTTATCCTCAATGCACCCTTATATATGTTATAGAATACTCCTGAATACAGCCGAAGACCATTTTCAGCGGGAACAGTACCTCAATCCCCATCTCTCCATACATTCCTAAGGCGGGTTCAAACTGATAGAAGCGGTCTACACAACATCAAAACTAATGGTATAGTATTAAAAAATTGTGATACATGACCAACTTTTATATGTACAAAAAAAACATTTCTTGGCCAATATTGATACCAAACATGCTGAATATTTGTGATATATACATATACAGTGCTTTTTTTTTGAAAAAAAAAGGTGCCAGAACGCAATTTTTTCGAGCATTTTCTAAGAAGGTATATTATTTATTATATATTCTAATATCATTTTGATAGAATTGAAGGCGGCTTTTCATATAATGCATAGAAAATAAAACAAAATATACATATTTTTATATTTATTTTAGAAATTTCAAATGAAAATTAAACAAAGAACATTACATACATTATGTAACATAACATTATAAAATTATGTAATTTATTAAAAACTCTATCCAAAATTACATTCCAATTACAATGATTTCCACAGTTTTTCCCAATTTTCATCAGGTAAATGGTCCCTAATAATCTTTTGCATGACATTAATTTATGGGTCCTATGATACCCTATATATTAAAAAGGGATTAACAGTCAATGGCTTCCAAGTAAAAATCTTCAAATAGAAAAAATATATATATTTTTTTTTTACCATGTCCGCTCCCAATGTGGAGCATATGAACTCCTGATGGAGTTTATCTCAACAGAAGTATTTCTACGAGAACTGCTTGTTACTCAGTTGCTCAACCTCTCTTTTTCCAAAGAGATAGAAGGTATAGAAGGGATAGAAGGATAGGGCTAGGACAGGATTAGTGGTTAGCTAATCGCTCTCGATACTCCCCGTTCATAGGATAGAATGGGCGAAAGGGGGGAATTCAACAAAAAGCCCTGCATATATATACTATACAACTCAAATGATAATTCATTAATTCGAAAATTTCAAAATATATCTACACTCAGAATTTTGATTGATCAAATTATTTGTGCTGTTTCAGAGTTCTTCAGAGAAACTGCGAATCTGCCTGGTACTATTCCGTCTTCGATATTGTTTGAAAAAATGATGCGAGACCCTATCGATTCCTATTCAAAGTTCTCGATAGTGAATCCCGGATATGAATCAGCAGACAAATACTATTTTAGATATGACAATATGTCTGAAAATGGTTCAGCAGATACATGCACCAGCTTGGGAACTAAAATTAAAGCGAGAGCCCAAAACGGCTGCAGCGTGGAAGGTAACTCGATCAAACTACAAAAGATCCGATTACAAAGGGGAGCTTCTGTTGATGAAATGATCGAAAACGACTCAGCGGGCGTTGAAACAAAAGAAACAGAAACGAATTTGAAACTTTCAATTTATGTGCCTAACAGTAAGGACGAAAACACTAGTAGCGGCGTATCAAGTTCTTCGGATGTTCAAAGTTATTCATTCAATCAGAAACTCAAACATCTGGCAGAGAAGCAGACATGCGATAGCGATCTGATGCCATATAAGTTACTCAGATCAAAGAAGAGCCCTTGCATTTCGATAAACTGGTTTCCTGAAAACGTATCCAATAAGCCTGAGGATGTTACAATTGAACAGCCATTACACGATGGCATCTTCCCTGATGACAAAGAAAACTATGGATTGGAGGGGAGAGTTTCATTTGGCAAAAAAGCATTCCAAGCATACAACTGTTTAGATGATAGTGATTTATACAATTCTCATCAGGCATACAATACACAGCTGTCATTAGTGGAAGAAGAATCAAGTCAAGAGTCTGACTTGAGTCCAAAGCATTTATCTCTTTCATTCAGTTCAAATAATATGCATAAAGAATCAACATATGGTGAAAACGGTACATATGCCGGTACTCAAGTTGTGGATAAAGGTGTAACAAAAACGACAAATAATAATAACAAGTTCACAAATATAAACGCTCCGATAGAATATTCAACCGGTGATGACTATCTGAAAAGATATAAAGAAAGCGAGATTGAGAGAAAGTTTAAGGCATTAGAAGATAAGTACAAAAAGGAACAACCAGTCAACCGATCGCTCGCATCTGATCTGCACCAAAATTCCGGGAAGATGTATTCTTGGACGAGTCTCGAAAATATAGTATCGAAGGAACATGAGACCGAGTCTTCCAAAATTGGGCAGATGCAAAAGCTTGACGAAATGAAAAGTGCTCGAAGCCGGCCTATTCAAAAAGCGAACATATTTAAAGATTCTAATTTAACAAATAGCTCTGCTATTAAAAATGAATCAATTTTAAAGACTGAACATTGCTCATTTACACATCAGTATAAAAAAAATCCTATTTTAGAAACTGTGAATGATCCAGTTAAAAATCCATTGAATTCTGTTAATTCAGCCATTAAAGGTGATGGTCTCTGTGGGGCATTTCCGAAAAATGCCAATATGGATGAAGATGGTATTTCAGCTCTTACACCAGAAAATAATTTTTCTTCCCTGAGAATTAGAACTATCGGAACTGCTCTCGAAACGAGAAGTGGAGAAAGCAGCTTGGATAAACATCCGGAGAAACCTCACGGCGGATTGAGTTCTTTGATTACTGATCTCAATGACTCAAACCCTTCCGAATTGAACCCAGAAGGTTTTTTGAACTATCCTAAATATTTAGAAAAAACAAATTCAAAGATGTTTACATCCCAAGTAATAGAAGATTACAAAAATGAAATAGCGACTATAAATAATCATCACAATCTTACATTGAAAGATTTGAGAATCGGACACTCCAAGCCGAATGATATTGAAAATGAGAGCAAAACTGATAGCCGAGTCCGGGTCGGCGATCGGTTGATACCTTCACAGTTACAGAACAATAAAATTGAGGATTTATCTTCTCCTGAAGTGGTTCAAAATGTGCATTCGGATGAGAGTCGGCAGAGACCACTGAAGACTGATTCTAAGCATTTATCATACAGGAATGAAAATTGTTCACAGTTTATCGATGATCAGAAAAAGTTCTACAATCTCGAGCGAGAGTTAAAGATGAGTGACGATTCAAGCTTTGAAAAATTATCCAAGCAATTTTTTGAATTGGCAAGCGATAAGAGTGATATCAAAACTAATAGGCATAGAACTAAAAAGAAAACAAAAAAACGCAGCGGCATTTCGACCCAGAAAAATGAGACAGGCAACAGCTCCACCGAAGCCGGCTCTAATGAAGCAGGAAAAGCAAGGTTCTCAAATAAGAGAATACTGAAAAGTGCACCGATTACCAAAAAAACAAACACCAATTGCGTTAAATTGAAATCTCAAAAAATAACGCTGTCCAAAAGTACCACAAATATCAATCGCACCATATACATGGACTCAGATAAGGATGTGATTTCTTGGATGGCAACCAGAGCTGATACACCGTTCGATGACATGTCATCTTGTGAGAATCCAGACAGTGTCACCCCCGGTATGAATAATTCCAGAGACATAGATAATAGACACTCAACGGCATCAACAGAGGATAGAGCTACCGAGCTGGTGGTGAAACCAAAACAACCTTTCGCACCTCATGTAGACAACAATATCAAAAATGAGACTTTCAACGCGCATGTAGAGAGAGCCATGAAACTAATAAAAGAGAATACTGAAGTTGACTCTAGCGATCATTCACCTCTTCAAAAATCAAAGGATGTGTCTTTTGACATGGTAAAATATAAACCATCATATGAAGCCGACGAGTGCTATCTGAATGATTACGACAGTCAGGAATCTAACGATATCAAAGAAGACAGTTCAATGGTATGCGATATTTATTCTGTACTAAAAGACATTGAAAATCAAGGACTCACTGCGGAGACCAGCGAAAATATTAATAATCGAGCACTCCAAAGGGATGACAATCTATCGGCCGAATATAAGTGAGACTTTTTATTTTTGTGTAGGGCTAGTTTCGTAAATTAACAATAATACAATAAGAGGGAGAATACAATAGAATTAAAATGATAATTTTTCAGATGGCAGATTACACTACCCTAAGGTTTCAAAGATCACTTTTAATTAGGGTGTTCACTGTCGATACTTGGTGGAGGGACATTATATTCTAAAAATAAAATACTCTTTTGTACTAATTCCACATCTATTTAACATACCTTTAAACGAAATAAACTTTAATATCGAATTGAAAATCATCAAACAAATCGCCATTAACAATGGATACGATATGTCTCTTATAGACAATCTTTTATCAAAAAAACAAACTAAACTTGCAGAAAAAATGTTATTTAAAGGTATAGTGTCAAAGGACATAGATCATACTAGGTATTGGCGTAGAATCATTTATTTAGGAAATACAAGTTTTAAAATTAAAAAACAGCTAGCTGATAGTGTTAGACCTGCTTTTTATTGTAAAAACTCTTTAGGCAAATTATTAGTTATCAATAAAGATAAAATAAATTACTTAAATAAATCCGGGATTTATAGATTGCAATGCTCTTGTTGTACAAAATTTTATATCGGCAAAACAGAAAGGACACTGAACATCAGGGTTTTAGAGCATATGGCAGCCTTTAGATTGAAAAACGACACGTCCACTTTTGCTAATCACTTAATTTCGGAAGGACACGTGTCCAATCAGGAACAAGGGATAAAAATGTTACACCCAAATACGGACAGTCATAAACTCTTTTTCCAGGAAATTTTGGAAATTAATAGAGCACAATTGCATAGTCTTCCGATCTTAAATGAAATACTCAACCTACCTGGGTCTCCACTTTTGTACCCTATATAAATATAATCATAAAACCTTTGCCGACAAACAAATAAAATATAGTTCTTGAAACTACTTACTTCTCAAATCTGTGGGCATTCCCATGAGCTTATCCTTTTCGCCAGCAATGGCTTTGAACTCAATGATACATTTATTTCTTATATAAACACGAAACATTCATTTACTAAACGTCAGTTCAAGTTCATCCGTGCACTTGAACGCCTGAAGATGCCGAAAGGCGAAACCCGGGTCGTTCAAATTTAATAAACAGGACTGCTTTCGCTCATGACAAGCATTTTCAACTGATAAGAATACACATTATGGTTTATTCAATAAATAAGTTTACATTTGATTTTTCACAGATCCCCCATTGAAGAGCAACGGGCTTACAGCTAGTACACATTAATTCAGTGTTATTTATGAATGACACTGTTTTAATTAGTGTTGTGTTTACTTAAAATGTATGGGAGCTTTGATCAATTATAATATTTTAACACCTTCTCTCGCAGTGATATCGAGTTCGAACATAACATTCTTCCAATACATAGTTACAAAAACCATTTTTTTATGTTTACCGACACCACGCGCTCTCGCTCCACCACACCAATGGTTTTAATTTGTATTCAAATGCTCTTCATAAGTGAAACAAGTTCTGAGCATATTAAATAAATTCAAAATTAGTACTAAAGAGTGTTTTAATTATTGAATTTCAAAAGATCGTTAAATAACAATAAATTGAATTAGTTTACATTATTATATAAATTTTGCATTTTAATTTGTCGTTCTATAAAATACCCTGTGATTTGATGAATTTTCTGCAAAGGGGTGAAGATTTGGCATGCAAATAATAAGGACTGGATAAGGGTAATTTTAGGGAAAAACTAATAATAGTAATTTGATGATGTTGAACAAAGTGAAAGCAGTAGTCGGGTGTGGTCTCGTTAGTTAGAGCTTGGCCTACCAATCAACCCGGTCTGGAATCGACTCCCATTAAGGTCAATTTCAAATTTAGATTTTTAAATTTAAATTTGTGATCTAAGACGTGGGTGTTTGTGATGTAAATCCTCCTTGAGTTGATCTCGAGTGACTTAAATTCTCATCGAGTTTTTCTCGTATGATCTTTCAACATCAAAATATTTGACGAGTTGGCATTAACTGTAATGCTAAATATTTAATGTAATGCCGCCTGTGTGGTTGAGTGGTCAACGTTGTTGGCTTCGGCTACAGAGGGCCCGGGTTCAAATCCCGGTACGGACAGGTTTTATAAATTCATTTTTCAATCGATTTATGAATTTCTGTTCAAAGGCATGGATGTATGTGATGTCTTGAATTCCTCCCTCTCACCCATCCTATCCTATGAACGGGGCGTATCAAGAGCGATTAGGTTACCACTAATCCTATCCTAGCCCTATCCTTCTATCCCTACTCTCTTTGGAAAAAGAGAGGTTGAGCAACTGAGTAACAAGCAGTTCTCGTAGAAACACTTTTGTTGAGATAAACTCAATTAGGAGTCTATATGCTTCACATTGGGAGCGGACATGGTTAAAAAAAATAAAAAAATTAACTGTAATGCTTAAATTCTCATCGAGTTTTTCTCGTATGATCTTTCAACACCAAAATATTTGACGAGTTGGCATTAACTGTAATGCTAAATATTTTATTAATAAAAAAATCTATAAATCTCATGGTGTTGAATGAATTATCATAAATTTGATTTAAAAATAATATTATTATGTTAATAAAAATTACCTTATAGTTATCATGGTATTGAATGTTTTGATCAACAGAAATATTGTCAGCTATCTAGAGCGGGTGGAAAATGCTGCTAGTGAGGAAATATCATCTATATCTCATATCCAACCACCGTTTGCGCTCAAGTAAGTTACATCAGAAAGAACAAATTGCTTATTATTGATTTATTCATACTTTTATTGATACTTATTAAAACTTTTCTATTGGTCTCTTACGTACAATCACGTCTTTAATTGGTGTTTTGGCGGATAGCATATTTTTATTTTAGGGAGATAACACTATTATAGTCAGTGGCTGTTTTACATACTGGGTTAGGTGGGCTCAGCCAGTCTCGATTTGTTGCCAAAATGTGTAAAAAAAATAATCTTAAGCTGATTTAAAAAAACAAATAGCAATTATCCAAATGGCTAACATTTGACATAACAAAAAAATAATCCATGTTTACGTACAACAAAACTAACCAATCACAAATTCATATAATATCTTTACTCTGATTCATTTCTATCATTACATGGCCAATTCTCAAATTCTCAAATTCTCTTGTGCATGCATATTTAAAATAAGAATTAAAGCTGGGCTAGTTTGAAATAAGTCCCTAGTAAAACATTTATTTTACACAATAATTACTCCCTCAAAGTATTTTTTCAAATTTATTAAACAAATACTTAAATACTTACTTATATAAATAATATATTGCATACATGAAAACACAAACAAAGAATGATTTACAGGAAACGTGATGTCAATCGGAACAATATCTCAACTAAATTTTTTTTTTCACTTCACACAAAAGAAGAACCAAAATCAAATACTCTTGTATTAAAATTGAAACTGACCTGCGCGTAATAAAATAAAATAGTTCCTCCATGCAAGAAAACAACAACAAATATTACAAATTGCACATCCACTGAAACTTATATGATAATATTAATTTGCTGTGGTTACCTCCGTTTTATATATTGCATTTCAAATTTAAATTTAAATTCAGTAGCTGTTTTTTTTTGCATTATCAAAGATCAGAAATTTTCTGGCGGGAAAAATCAAATGCAAACTTATTTATTGAATAAACCAGAAGGTTTAAACTCAATTAATTCTTTAAATGGATTTGGCAAGTACAAAATTTGTATAAAATCTATCAGTAAAAATGTAGTACCCAGCTGCTTTGGGAATCGATTGTTGAAGTTGATTGTATAGATGCAATACAATCCTACTAGTAAAAGATAAATCCGATCTGATGAGGACATCTGTAGTGATTTTTCCGTAATACAAAACAAACAAGTAAATATAACTACAATTAGAAACTATCATGAAATTCACCCTTAAAACCGATTTTGTAGGGTTTTTTGGGTTATCTAAAAATTCAATTCTTCCCTTGAACCCCACAGTCAATCTATCAATTCAGACACAGAGTTATTTTGTTCTAAATTTTCCACCCAGAAAGAACAAATAATTATTTCACTTTTGTGGTCTTCAAATCTACAATGGTTACTTCAGAATCGTTTTCTAACAAGTTATGCAAAAAAAGGACATGGCTTGTAAGTTTTAAATAACGTGTGTTATGAAAAATTTTAGAGCGACAATCTACATTAGACCAGGTGGAATAAAAATGATGTCGAGTCACACTCGACATAAGAACTCAAAGAGTCATGACATAAGGAATATTATTACACATGTAAATTATTTATTCCTAAAATACCGCTTGGCTCACTTTACCTCTCAGGAACTCATATTATGTACATACATCATAAATTTAACATTATTCATGTTATTATAACAGAGTGGAAGAATTGATGGAACTGAGCAAAGCAGAGTTGGCACACAGAGCTGTCGCAAGTTCTTTGGCTGCCAGCAAAGCGGGTGCAGCAGAGGCGAGGCTTCGCGCGGCGTTGGCTGGGGCGGCTCGTCGAACTGCACAGCAAATCAGAGACGCCAAGATTGCTTCGAGACAGAGAGCCGCAGCCGCAGGACAAACTGCCACAAGGGCAGTCGCCAGACATCAGAAATTTATTGAACAGTTGATAAGCGAAAAAGCCAACCTGAACGAGAAGATACAGCAGCTTGTCGGAGCCGCAGCTGGGGCAGAAGCAGGTCGAGCACGTGCTGCTAGAACAGCGGCTGACAGACTCCAGATGGAATTGAAAAACCAAAGGCAGCGATTGACCGCTGTTCACCAGAGGGAGAAACAGGCGTGGCTTAAGCGTCACACCCAAAAGATCAAGGTGTGTTCATAATTCAAAAAAACTACTTCAAGATCATTATATTGTTGTTATTGCTAAGATAATGTTACACGTTGACACTGAATATTTTTCAATATTTATGGATACTCATATCATTTTTAATATTTATGGATTTCATGCACAAGATCCCTATTGATCCATGAGCTTTCTATTTTGCCATATTGTAAATATTATTAAAGCTGCTATTTCAATTATTATAGCTGTCTTCATATTTTCAGGAAATGACTGTAAAAAGTCTTGAAGGAGAACTGCAAGAGACAGAAGAGATCAACGCAAAGAGAATTACTGAGATCCAGCGAGACAGTGAAGCCAACCTGGTGACAGAGCGAGAACGTCACGCTAAAGAAATCAGGAACCTGAAAGATGGAGCGGCCAGGTTGCTCGAAGACGAACTCGATAAGGAACGATTACTCTCGGCAGAAAGGTATGTATGCAAGCAAACTGTTCGCAGTTTAATTTCATAGTTTTAAATGATATGAAAAGCATTTTATATGTAATATAATGTATTATGTGACATTGAGAATCCATAATATTTATATATGCGAACAAATGTCAATCTAAACAAGGTGTTGTTCCATTGATAAATCAGCGATATTTGAAGGTTGCTTTGATTAAAAGATTTAAAACTCTGCAGGCTAGAATGCAAGCGAGCCGAATGGGAATCAGCCATGGTTGCCGTGACGTGTCGCGCTGCAACTGAAGCGAGAGAAGTGTCTCGCAGAGCCGAATCTGCAGCCACAGATGCTAGAAATGAAGCGCAAGAGTGGATGGAGAGGCGAGAACGAGAACTTCAGCAGAGAGCCGAAAGGAGTGATGCCGTTGCCGAAGAAAGACGAGCTGCGTTGACTGTAATCACCAATTTATTTAACATGATACACATAATTTAATTTTGAGCCACTAATAATAGAATGCTCGCTTGTTTTAGGATGAGCTATCTAAATTGAAAGATAAATTGACCGGTGAGTTTGAAATCTACAAGGAAGATCATCTAAAAAAACAGCTTCAGACTGTGAAAGAACGAGAAGTGGAGATACGCGCCGTCATGAGGCGAGAAAGGGATGCCGAAATAGAGAAAGCCGTAGACTGCATTGAGGTTGAAGCCCAAGAAGCCCGAAAAGAAATGCAAGATACTATCAGGTGAAAAATAATATTTTCCTTTTCAACATATAGTAACGCACTCGAGTCCTGCTCTGATAATTTTATACCTCATCACAAACCTCCTGCCCGATTCTGAAAATATAGCCCGCGCAAACTGACAATCAATTCCAGCTAAATGCTTTCTGTTGAAATGTTTCAAGACTCTGTACACTACACATCGTTAATATGTATCATAAAAAAATCATTAAAATTTGACAAATTCATAAGATTTTTTTGCATTTCATTTCAGACGCATAAAAGAAAAATATGAAAGTGATATTTGTTCACTGGAGGATTCAGAAAAAATGGCTATACAAAGATGTAAGGATACACGAGAGCATTTGAGGGATTCACAGGAACAATGTAAGATTGTAAATTTCCAGTTTGAGTTGTAGGCGACACTCACTACTATTTTTTAAAATTTTATCAAAATACAAAATGTTATCCAGTTTAGATGTAAAAAATACACAGGCTTAGGAAGACTCGTTTTTTTAAACATTATAAAATCAGAATCGCAGTCGGACCATTGTGAGACAATTAGGCTGAGGATATTTTTCAATATCGCCTAACTTATCAGTGACAACAATTTTAGAGTGTTCTCATTCACCTGATCCTTTTTAGTGCTGCGCATTTTAGTGTTTTGACTTGTTATCATTTATTCCACACATACCCCGGTTGAGAAACCCTGACCTAGCTAGAGAACTGTAAATTTTATTACAATATCAGGATAGGCATTGGCCATATACTACTATTTACTAACCGCATTTAAGTAATAAGTAATAATTAAGTAATAATTCATTTCAAAAAAACCTTTTTCTTTAACGTTACGATTTTCTGCCTATTACAAGTCGTTGTATAAAAAAAGAAAAGAAAAAAATCACCATTTCATTAGTGTGTTTGTATTGTATATGTATGTGTGGGTACAATAATACTACCTTGTTAATTTTAAGATCATGGGCCTTATATGTGTTTCTAACACTGTATTTTTACTAGATTCATCAAAGTATGTACTTAATTTCCATTCTATTTCTCATTAAAAACAAAAACAAAATCACTTTTATAGGCACCATAGCAAAATATTGTACATCATTTTCTCGCTTGCTTATCTCAATATATTCAAAATTTTCTAATTATGTATATTGTAGGCGCCTTGCAACAAATAGCCATCACGCAATTAGAAGGGAAAATAAATCAGCACGAAGAGGTGAGTAAATAACAAATTTTAACTATATTTAACCATTAACAAGGTAAATTTCTGTCTGGCAATCCAAAATATTCACATATTCTGTGACGAGTTTTTCTTGAGTTGAGTATGGATTGTTTCATATGTAATTTTTAATTACTCATGGTGCACAATCAATATCAATTTCAAAAAATTACAAACTGCTTTACTTTACAGATCAAGAAACAAAATGCAGCTCACACAGAACTAACGATAAGAGCAGCGGAGACCCGAGGGCGTGACCAAGTTGAATTACTTCAAACACAATTGCACGAAATACACCAACAGCATAAAGATGAAATGCATCAACTCTACGCCAAGTGAGTCATCGCTCAATTGATGGAATTATATTTAAAATTAACATGTGTTATCAGTGGCGGTTCTAGGTATTGGGCTAGGTGGGCTAAGCCCGACCTGCATTTTTCACCCAAAACTTTAAATGGCTGAATAAAAATGAACAGCAATTCGGCCGCTGAACAAAATAAATACATTTATAAGTGTAACTAACTTTTCCCAAATGAATATAATATCTTTGTTTAAATTTTCCTCTGTCAATATAAAACAATGCCATATCTACCTACAAAAATATTCTCGATTGTTTTGTATTACAATTTTAAGCTGAGCCGGCATAAAAAAACAATAACCCAATAAATAATTCTTAGAGAACATTCAACGTGACGTCAGTCTGGCAACACCTATGTATTAAAGGTTCAGGGGCTAAAGCTTTCCAGCCCGCAATCATAGACAATATTTATTTACACTGGAACGCAATCTAGCACGATTCGATTTTGTTTGTATTTGTATGTACGGAAACGTCATCAATCGCACAGGACTGTGTTTCAAATTTACTGGCTTCTGTCATTCATTGGGGGCTAAAATGATTTAGCCCATGGGCCATACACAAATACCAAATCGATGTATTGTATGAAAGTGACAGCTCTGTATTGCTTTTTGTACTTGTTATTTCACTTTGAAAGACAAATTTAAGGTTATTATTTTATTATTTCTTACTTATATTAGCATTGATTTTATTATATAGTAATTTATGCTTTGCAGTAGTGTCGTATTATATGTTAATTTGCTTGTAGATTAATGTATAAGATGAAGTGGAAGCATGCAAAATTTCGTAAATAGTATACAATGCTATGTTTTTCTCTAGCCCACCCAAGATTTCAGGTCAGGAACCGCCACTGTGTGTTATGTATTTGGCGGACGGATAAACTTTCTTATTCGATTAGAGAAGATTGAAAATTTGAACTAATAAAAATTTACAAAAATGATCTTTTGAATTTCAGGGTAAAAATTGCAGTCTCAAGGAAAGATGACGCACTCACTGCGGCGCGAAGAGAGGTGACTTCACTTCGTGAACGATGCATACGGTTGGAAGGCAGGCTGTCCACTCAGCAATAAATATTGAAACTTAAAAAATAACTCTAATTTTTCCATCAATCAAATGATTTTCTATATCTAAGACTGAAAATTCTTTTTGAATCTGCTTACTTTTAATGTTAATTCACGTGAATTTTTTAAAGAAATTCAAATTGTCATTCTAATCAATATTGCAACAATAATTAAGGCCACAAATGGTAACATTTTACAAAGCAAGCGAAATCATTTCTTAGAAACCTATAAACCTACAATGTAAATATAAATCTACAAAACTGAAAAAAACTGCTTTCAACCCTTCAGAGACGTATCCCTGAAATAGATTTTAAATAGAGCCCGATTCATTTTCAATGAATTGCAGAATGGGTCGCAAGTGAACAAATACATAGATATGAAAGCTGATTTTTCATTTTGAAAAACATTTTTGGTGACATTCTGGGTAAATAATTTTGAAACCCGTGGTTATCGTTTCATTATTTTTTTATTATTATTTACATACCAGTGCTTTATCAGCGCTATATGGTAATGCTGAAGAGCTCTGACCGTAGAATTGAATTTATTTTTTCACCATTTTGCGGTGCCGAGAAGGATCTGCGGTTCAATTCTGGCTCTGATAATAATTTATCACATTCTTTAACTCAAAACTATGCTGACAAGCATTGAATTTTTTTTTCATTAGATTTATATATGGTCAGTTTATTTTAACTATCTAAAGCTGATTTAAGATTTCGACTGAAGGTGCTTGGTGGAATTTCAATATTAATTATTTTCATTCTCACAGATTTTGTCACTAACGACCCGGATTTCGCCTTTCGGCATTTTCAGGCATTCAAGTGCACGGATGAACTTGAACTGACGTTTAGTAAATGAAAGTTTCGTGTTTATATAAGAAATACATGCATCACTGAGTCCAAAGCCATTGCTGGCGAAAAGGATAAGCTCATGGGAATGCCAACAGATTTGAGTAGTAAGTAGTTTCAAGAATTATATTATTTGTTTGTCGGCAAAGGTTTTATGATTATATGATTATATAGGGTATAGAAGTGGAGATGCCGGAAAGTTTAATATTTCATTTATAATCTTAAATTAAATATATTAGATGTTTGCATTAACCAGAATTATTTCCAATTTAACAATACAATTTATAAACAAACAGAAGGCCTTGCAATGGGAAACTGCCTATCACCGTTGTTAGCTGAGTTTTATATGAACTATTTAGTAGATAAAATTTTTAGAAACAAAACAGAAGCCAAACCTATAGTCTATTGGTTCCGATATGTAGACGATATTCTTTGCCTGTTTAATGGAACAGATAGACAAATAACTAACTTTCATAACTTTATAAATTCATTAGATAAAAATATTAAATTCACTCTAGAAGTCGGAAGTCGGAAGTCTAGAAGTCGGCATTCCCATGAGCTTATCCTTTTCGCCAGCTATGGCTTTGGACTCAGTGATGCATTTATTTCTTATATAAACACGAAACTTTCATTTACTAAACGTCAGTTCAAGTTCATCCGTGCACTTGAATGCCTGAAGATGCCGAAAGTCGAAACCCGGGTCGTTAGTGACAAAATCTGTGAAAATGTTCATAGCTTGAACGATTCAAATTTAATCTAAAGCTGAGCTAAAAATACTTTTTCATAATTATAAATTGTTATAAAAATCCTTTTTTGAATGATTACTGAAATTTTTTAAACATTTTAAGAAGTCAAAATAAAATTTATGCCAAATTTATTCATAGTAAGTTAGTGTGGATATAATGTTGGTGCGCTTGTGTTTTTTCTTTGTAAAAGACTGGTAAAATAAATATTTTTTTTCAATTTATTCCGTTATAATTTTGTAATTGATAATTTTAATAACGTGTTTTTGAAATTATTATTTTTTTTGCCTTGACTCACCTTTCATGCCAAAGGCTTGTTTCCATTAAAAGAATTTTTCCAGGCAACATCAAGATAAAGACATTCTTGAACGCCCCAGAATGTTTGGATCGGGCTCATAGGATCCTTAATCCAATAAAAGATGAACTCGCTGCTTTGACACCAAAGAATGTAAAAGATCAACGAGTCAAAATTTCTAAATATACGACTTACAGCAGTAGTTTCCAACCATTATGTCATTGCGCCTCCCTTTGAAGAACAAAATCAAATTGTTTGAAAAATTCTATGATTTCAAAATTTTCTCATTTTACCATGGTGCGAGCCGGTTAATAAAATTTTAGCAGCATATCACTGTTTATTCGAATTTTATTCGATTAACCTTTGCTAATATATTTTTCTATTTATATATAAAAAATGTAACTCGAGTAGACATATCATTGAGGAAGTTTTATCTTCGATGTGATCAAAAAAAAGTTTATCCAATTAAAAAAAGGTATTTTACGAAAAATTTCAATAGACAACAAAGTTTTATGTGTTATTATATATGTTACGCTGAATCGGTGAAACTGCCTATTTC
Organism: Himalopsyche tibetana; assembly: GCA_030503985.1. NCBI lineage: Eukaryota > Metazoa > Arthropoda > Insecta > Trichoptera > Rhyacophilidae > Himalopsyche > Himalopsyche tibetana. Next base: position 68,503 of record JAPJYX010000010.1, read on the forward strand.
ACGTATTCGGCAGAGATTTTGCCGAATGCGTGAAATAGACAACGGGCTTGCTTATTTCACGCATTCGACGAAATCTCTGCCGACTGCGTGAATTCGCCAAGGAGTAATAACTATTGTCTATGGTCAGTGTATAAATTCTTTAACTGTCGACATGACAGTTGAACAAATGATTTTGACACAGAAGTCAAAGTTAGTGCAGAATGATTGATTTAAACACGTTCACACTTGATAAAATGAATCAATGCTTATTTGATGACAGAATTATTGATATTGTTCAATCTGCAACTCCGTAAAATATTTTTTTGCTTTTCTTGTAAACTTAAATGCTATGAAAATTACACAACACTGAAAAAAATGGTGTGAAATTTACTGAGGACGAGGAAGCTTGGCGTGTAAAAGGGATTTAATTTTGATAAATATGGAAGGTAACACTTTAAAAGCCTGCACGGTTTATATTGCTAAAGAAATACCAGATAAAAATGCCAAATCATATAATTTTTATCATAATGCTTTGTGATACAAAGGGTTTTATCACAACCATTTGTATTTCTAAATATAAATGATTTTAAAGTATGGGATCAGATAAGCAGTCACAGAAACCTAGCAAACAAGACAATGTGAAGTTTAATATTAAATTAAATTTGACGACTGTTACACATTTTTTTTACTGTTAATTATTTTTTCTTGATACTATTATTAATTTCCAAGATTTATAAACTGTTCATTTGAATACCTTTATCATTTTTTATTATTATCGTGAAAAGTTGTCAAGTCAAAGGTAGGAATTTAAATCTGTTTATTTCCAGAATTTTCTGTTTGTCTAGTTTTACCGACTTGTTATTAAAATGTAGAACTTTAAAATTTCTACCAATATCGAAGGTGTGGTTGTTTTGAAACAGATGGTTTCCAAATGAAAAAAGTTCATCCCCTTTCTTAGCAGAACTCAAGTGTTCTTTGATTCTAATATTAAACGATCTACCTGTTTGACCAATATATTTGGCGTTACAAGAATTGTAGTGAATTGAGTTGAGTAAATAAATCCCGCTTTGGTTCAAAAGGTTTAACTTATCTTTGGACTTAACTAATGCCAATGCTCGCAATGAGCGGAACCGGTCCTAACATATTAAATGAAGTACAAAGAAATATTGTGTTTTCATTCATATACTTAATGCCTTTCCACTCAGTATTGACAGTGAACATCCTAAAAGTGGTCACCAGTTGAGGTTATGTTGTACAGTGCTGCGTCCGAACGAACGTTATTTGACTTAATTTGATGCAAAAAATGCGATTAAATTTAATTACTAATGATTATAAGCTTTTTACAATTAAAATACAATTATTTTATCATCCACTATGACAGCTTATTCTTATACCATAGAAAGTTGAAATGTAACTTATTATGGTCTATGGTTTATTTTGACATCTGTCACATATGGAGAAATTTAAAAGTCGAAAATAGATAATAAGTCGAAAATTGATAATAATTCGAAAAGTCGAAAATAGATAATAATTTACAATATGCTTTTATATACTATGAAATGACATTTGGTTTAGTTGCAAAAAACACCGCCAGAGCGCTGTGATCATAGACAACCTAGTTACATAGTTTCTATTCATCTACCTTGCTGAATGCATGAAAAAGCAAAAGATTTTATGCCGAATTCACGCAGTCGGCAGAAAATTTACCGAATGCGTGAAATAGACAACGGGCTTGCCGAATTCACGCATTCAGCAAAATTTCTGCCGACTGCGTGAAATAGGCAATTTCACCGATTCGGCGTAACATATATACATTTAAAGCAGTGGCGGTTCTAGGTACTGGGCTAGGTGGGCTAAGCCCGACCTGCATTTTTCACCCAAAACTTTAGATGGCTGAATAAAAATGAACAGCAATTCGGCCGCTGAACAAAATAAATACATTTATAAGCGTAACTAACCTTCCCCAAATTAATATAATATCTTTGTTTAAATTTTCCTCTATCAATATAAGACAATGGCATGTCTACCTACAATAATATTCTCGATTGTTTTTATTACAATTTTAAGCTGAGCCGGCATAAAAAAAACAATAACCCTATAAATAATTCATAGAGAACATTCAACGTGACGTCAGTCTGGCAACACCTATGTACATGCTATTGGCCAGGGGCTAACGCTTTCCAGCCCAAAACCATAGACAATATTTATTTACACTGGAACGTAATCTAGCACGATTTGATTTTGTTTGTATTTGTATGTACGGAAACGTCATCAATCGCACAGGACTGTGTTTCAAATTTACTGGCTTCTGTCATTCATTGGGGGCTAAAATGATTTAGCCCATGGGCCATACACAAATACCAAATCGATGTATTGTATGAAAGTGACAGCTCTGTATTGCTTTTTGTACTTGTTATTTCACTTTGAAAGACAAATTTAAGGTTATTATTTTATTATTTCTTACTTATATTAGCATTGATTTTATTATATAGTAATTTATGCTTTGCAGTAGTGTCGTAGTATATGTTAATTTGCTTGTAGATTAATGTATAAGATGAAGTGGAAGCATGCAAAATTTCGTAAATAGTATACAATGCTATGTTTTTCTCTAGCCCACCCAAGATTTCAGGTCAGGAACCGCCACTGATTTAAAGCATATTAATAAATTGCAGTTAGGTGCTGATTTGATCAAAGAATTTTCTCAAATCAGAAAAAGAAGCATGCTGGCCAATGTAAAATTAAGCAAAGCTTTTGCGAGCTTTTCCGACCTTTTTCTAGCTCACCCCTGATTGAACTCTTGGGTGTTTTTGTTATGAAACTTACAAGTCTCTGACTGTGTGCCTGCAAACATGTGACCAAATTATTATCATACCACTAATCCGGCACTAAAATATAAGCATTTAAAAAAACTTATTTTATTGGCAGCATTAATTATATTATTATTTCAAGAAAACATTGCATGTCTATACACTATTTCTAAAAATAAATCCATAATTATGAATCTTTAATATTATTTTGAACTAATTTAATAATTAAATGCAAATAGGAAAATATTTTTTAGATGTCGTTCAGCTGGCAGCTCAGGTATCTGTCAGTGGTAACCATAGACAATATGTCATAATTCTGTAACGCACGCGGTTTGTTTTGCCAACGATTTTAGGAAACATTTATTTGTGAAGTGCACTGATTTTAATCGGTACGAGATATAAATAAAATGAGCTCGACCAAAGGTAATCTTACTCGCAAAAGACCACAAAAGCATCAAAATAGATCTGCTTTTAAAAACGACCTGTATGATAAATCCGTAAAAACAAAGTTCCTAAATTCGATTCAGCCTTCGGGAATATGTTCACGATGCAAGGAAATAATCGAATGGAAAATTAAGTATAAAAAATACAAAACCCTGACTGCTCCCAAGACTTGCGTTCGATGTGACCAAAGAACGATAAAGCATGCGTATCATGTAATGTGTTTACCTTGCTCGAAAAATGAACGAGTCTGCGCCAAGTGCTGCAAAAGTGAAGAGGTAAAGTTCCGACAAATAATAATTATATACACATGAGCAGCATATAATTATCTAAATTTATTGGTAATTGTAGAGTATAGCTGGTCTTGGATGGAACCCCACGATTTAAAATTATTTTTTGAGAGCTTTATAATCGCGTTAAAACCACACATTATTACGAAGAATAATGTGTGGTTTTAAGAATACGCGGCGCCGCCATAATGGAAATCAGAGGCGATGTACTGAAAAATATTTCGTATTTCGCATAATTTATCAGTGTTCTTCGTAATAGTGTGTGGTTTTAACGCGATTATAAAGCTCTCAAAAAATAATTTTAAATCGTGGCGTTGTTTTTAGCTTAGTTTGTGAAGTTTTTCGCCGTAATAATCCATGACCAGCTATACTCTACAATTACCAATTTATTTATTATATCATTTAAAACGTCATCCTACAGATATCTACTCAGTGTGTACAAAATAAGCCATTCAAAAAAAAGTCATGCTTTCACCACCGAGCTAGAGTTCCAACCGTTGCCAACCATTCTCTGTTGATGAATATCATAATATCCTAGAATTTTAAAGAAAATCACCCATCACTCTTCATCAAGGTGTCCAATATCTACAATCAACTAAATGGCCATTTGAATTGCTCTAATTGCAATTAAATTTAGGTTTACTAATACATTATGGGTCCAGAAATTAGATAAGCTTGACTTTCTTTTTTTGTGTGTAGGTTATCGAAGTGAAGCTACCGACGACGCCTGCCGAAGATGAAGAGATGAAACTGCTACTCAAAGCTTTACCAGAAAGAAAACGTCGAACGCTACTTAGGTACAATTTATTATTTTATTGTCTTCCATATTGTGCACCCTAACAGTTTCAGATTTTAAACAAAATAGGTTTTGAATGATTGTTTAAGGATAATAAATAATACATACCTACATAATATTGTTTATATTTCAACAAATACAAAATAAACATTTAATAAAAAAGTATAATATTAATCTCAGTCACTTTGCACTGCATTTCATTGGCCAGCGCCTCATAATTAGGAATGTATGTATGATCTTATTCCTATCGGCAAACAATCGTAAAGATGCTTATCGGTGAGTCGAGATCTATACTTTGATTGTATGAAGTTCACGATTGAAAATAATGATTCGCCAAGATAACGTCGAACCGAAAAAGGATTGTAATTACTTTTTTGTAATGCATTTTTTTCTGTCCACTGTATTCCAGAAGTCCTTCTCTGATATTAATACTTTCAGTTTTTACTGTATATATACTTTCAGTTTTTACTGTAGATATTTTTATCATCCTTAAGGTACAAAATTTCTAATTCTAGTTTTTGTACCTTTCCTTGAATAAGATCAGCAATACATGGAGATATTTATTTTTAAAATGTTGCTAGCCAATGTTGGCGGACGCACAGAAATCGGGCACAAGGTTGGGTATCCCTGGTCTACATTAAGAGAGAAAAACAATTAAAAAGTTATCATAGGTGAGTCAGTTGGATAGAAATTAGTATGTCTGGGCTCGTGTGTGGTGGGGTCACTTCATTATTGTACTTTCATCTTCATCTCGAGTCATCATTAGGTCAGATAGTACACACATGAAGAGTTCTTCTCAGATATATGAGCAGCCTAGTATAATCTCCATCAATGCTTGTTTTTGGTAAACCAAGATAAACTATTTTCTCGCAACCGTTACAAATAAATGGTTTGATTATAGTTTCATTACATAGAGGATCAATAAAGAAATTAATTGTTATATAAATAAAATGTCTAGGCATCTGCTCATAAAAAACAATGTTTTCAAAGGACGCATAGTCATAAACAAAAGGGTCCTTTTACACTCACCAGGCAGAAACGTCAAAAAAAAATATCTGCTGATTTTACGTCATTTTTTTTTATCAATAATGTGAATCTTGTCACTTATTTTCTTTTAACGGTTACAGGTATCTGAAGAAACAGGAGGACGGGTTAAAGAAAGATCGCAAAAGAGACCCCAATGATGATGTCGGTGATGCGGAGACGGAGGAAAAAAGCAAAGTCGATTTAACAGAGAAAATCAACAAATTGAAATTGGACGCTCAAAAAGACAACATTGAAGATTATGATAGTGATTTTGATGATTTAAATAGTGATTGCGAAGAGGATGTCAACTCAGAGGGTTGTGACAGCGGTTCGGATATTTCACACGGTTAAATTAGTACCGTACTGTATGCTTTTGAAATATTATGATATTAATAAAATTTATTTCACTTGTTTTAATTGAAAAATCGTATCTATTACTTGTATGCAGTAAACACAAATGATTTGAAAATAAATACAAATAATATTATAGAATGACTTCATCGTATGTGATCCATTATAATCCATATACATATCCTCGTGGAAGAATCACTTCAATAATGCAAAAAGGAATAGTGAGTAGAGAGTTATCTTGGCTGCACAACATTAGTAAAGAGCTCAATATCCAAAGCTTTGGCAATCTAATATGGCTTATGATAGTAATATTTTCTGTAGTTACGTTACTGTAGAGGTCAACATGAGCTGAAATTTACGTCACAAACACCCAAGACTTGGAATAGGATTGAAAAACTGCCGTTCGTACCGGGACTCAAATCCCTTAAGATCCGTCACACAAGCCAAAGTAAAGTATAAATCTAATTTTAACCAAGACTAGAGTCCAACTGTTTTAACCGGAGACGTGCTTGAAAAAAACTAATAACTTTGAGTCCTTTAAAAATAATGCGTATTCAAACTGCTAGGGTCAAAAGTGGCGCCTCTGCATGCTACTAAGCCTAAAAAAGGTTTAATTCAATCAAAACTGAATTTCATTGTCATTCTACTCATAGATATTATTAACACATAAATTGGGACTATTTTCTTAGTACCGCCGGGGCACTTTGCAAACCCTCGAAGTAAAAAGGTTACATAAGATTCCTAAAAAGTCTTTTCAAACTACACTTGAAAGGAATTTCAAATCGTTTGAAAATTAAACTTACCATATTTATCTGAGCATTGGAGGACGGATACCGATACGGGTGCTCCACAAGGAAAGTATTCTCTTTGCATTTTGAAATAATAAACATTTTTCGTTCAAATTCATTTTTATTTTTAATAGTGAAGTAAAAGAAACAGTTTTGAAGCTTCATAACATTTTTTTGTAACTTTATTCAATATAACATTGCAGCGTTGAAAAAGCGTCAGTTTCTCAAGTGAGCGTACACACAGCTCTTCGGTAACTTACTTTACTAAAATTATTTTTAATATTTCGTTTTCTTACGAGTAGAGAATCGAGTGTCAAAATGTACAAAAAAGAATTCAGCCCGAGACTATGTTTTTATAATATTTGATATTTTTGTTTTCATTACACACAAATACAGAGATTCTTTTTATTAGTGAATATGTTTTATTCACTAAACTTGAGAATGCAGTAATTAATAACAAATTCACTTCGACCCGCGAAAGACATGATGAATTTAGTTTATTTAGCTGGATATATTTACACTCGAATATAAAATTTAGATTGAATTGATGGTTCTTACGATAAAATGCAGATTATATTTTATACTATACAACAGCATGTGAAATTGTTTTTATAACATCTAAAGTTCATAATTTTCTTTCGCTTCATTTCATTTTAAATGCAGTTAAAAGTGCGGTATCATTAAAGTTTTGTTCAATATCGACTAAAAACAGTTGATTTTTGTAACCCTCAACTACCATCGGTCCACCCGTTTCAAAGAGATTTTAAACTTTTGGCTGCTGTACAAAAAAGTATGTTTGTACCTAGCACGCCGGTTATAATTTGCAATTATTAATTTAATTAGTTATTGACGAGATAACTCGTCTCTGGCGTGTTGAGCATGAAAAATTTGGCAAGATATCTTGTCTGTGGCAGCCATCCAGTTAATAAATTGCATTCAAGTTCAAACTTTTTCCGCGATAAAGAACTGTCAGTGCACTAACAAGTGAGGGTTCTCTATGAGGAGATCGCCTTCCGCACTGTGAATGTCGTACTGAGCTGCGGTTGTGAATTTGTTAACCCTACCTAAAAATTACTGCACTCTGCAGCGTCCGTCTGGAATCTTCTCCGGTCACAGACTTTCGCTCGCACAGTTTACCTCAGATATAATTAGAAATCTATTGGAAGGAATGGCAGACGGACTGATTTAGCTTCATTAAAAATAGTTGCGTGAGTGATCTTTGACTGAAAACTGCTCAAACTTAACCTTCCGAGCAATATTTGAAGAGGGCGAGAAAATTATTCTCAAAAGTTTTGTCCGCGATGTGAAATATCTTCTCTTCTGCTCTCAGTATATTCATATATCAACACATTATACAAGTCGAGCGGTCCCGTTGACTGCGGTAATAATCCATCATCGACAGCAGTTCGAATGCGTCTACTCTGAAATTGTGTTGATACATTTGAACGGTTGAATCCAAAGAGTCGGATCAAGTGTTGAACGGTGTGATGTGTGCTATCTGAGTGAAAATTCAAAATTGTGTATGTTTTTGTTCCATAAAGTTCAATGTTAAATGTCTTTCAGTAAATCGGCAACACTGAAATTAAAGTAATAATAATTCGTGTAGCCGGTTGAAACTTTATTGAAATAAAAAGGAAACGGCAATCGTGACGGTAAACGGCCGAATGCGCTGCTCTCTTTTCACTAGTATTCTTTTCAGCTCATCGAGTGTTATCAGTCGTATCGCTGCATATTTCTGCAGAACTTTTTTTCCAAAATCTAATCACTCTCGACATATGATTTACAGATAAATGTGGATCACAGACAAATTGTTCTCGTTCAGTTTACGATATCATTAAAATATTTATCTATCATATACTTATAATCTTTAAAAAAACAACCATAATTATTTATTTAATAATAATAATAATGTAATATTTTGTATTATCATTTTAATATTGCAACACTTAATACAGATCTGTTGAACCTTTTTACTACCAACAATATCTAATAAAAACAGGTTTTTCATAGCGTAAGTATATTAATTTATTGTTGTACGGAGAGGAGCGAAGAGATGACAGTCTCGGTAGGAAAAAGGTTTTACAATATTTGCAATTGTCAATTAGCAAGCGTGAATTGTTTTGTGATGATGCAATAATAATATAGGTATATGGTACAATTATTTCTTCCGCTCAGCGAGCCTCGTTTTCTTCGTGTAGCGCGAGAAATTCGAATGAAACTATTTTTCATAAATTATGAGAAGACCATTCGTTAATCTAGAATGCTAGATTATAATATTATATACCCGCTCTGAGACAAATTACACCTCCGATGAGAGAATAATAAAAATAGAGGGCAAAAAATAGCGTCACGAGTGTAATTATCAATATACTTAAATAATTGTCAAACATGAGTTTTTATGGCAGGAAAATTTCAGGCTCAAACGATGGCAGATTCTATCACACAAGCGTTGTATTTTCACATTGAGTAATTTTTGCATCGGCGCTCTGCGCTATTTTATATTTCGACAGACCGACAATAAGGCCAGACGACAGCCGCTGCGGTTTAGAATGTCCGACTCGAAATCGTTAGATTCAAAGTCAATGCAGGCTTCCGCTGATGATCGAGACCGCGTATTGAATCGTCCCTCGCTAATCGATCGCATATTTGGCGACAACTTGAAGGATCGGAACAAATTTCGCGAGCGCCATTTAATAAGGTCCGCGTCGTTGATTTCACCGTTTACGGTCAGCGATCCGAGAGATCGATTGACCCTATTATGAGAGCATCTCACTTAGTTTACGACTATGTCATAGTATCATTAATATTTTAAGCTATCAGGCCAAAAAGCTTAAGTTACTCTCCAACCGAAGCTCTAGTGACGATTTTTATTATCATTTAAAACACCCTAAAGCTATATCGAATCATAAAAACCCGCATTACCGCGCACCACACCTCCGCGGTCGTTGACGCGTCGGGATGGATTCCGTCGAACGTAGAGAAGCTCGCGTTCCTTCAACATCGGAGTCATCCGGTCTGAGAGACGTGAACGTCTGAAGGTCAGATGGCGATTCGCCGAGTGTGAAGAAATCGCACCCGTGGTTCTGTACTATGGGAGCGTCGATGAAGACTAAATAATATAACACAATGACTGAGTGCTCGCTCACTTACAACTTGCAATTTATTGAATTCAGTATGCATACAAAACACAATGTAAAAACGATACTTCTAAAAGTATTTAAAAATGGTTTATCATTATGTATTATCCCGTATTCGGCTAACTGAATACTTTCATTTGAAACTATTTGGTTTTCCCTCCCTGCCAGGCTGCGTATAACACATCGAACATTACATCGTTGCTATTGCTATTTTTAGTATTAGAACCCGTCAGCAGCCGTTTTCTCGCGGAGGACAGATGCATTAATACTTCAATTCATCACAAATCATTTGATATTGTACTGTATAGAACCAAGAATATGAGGAGTAAATTCGTTTATTTTTCTTGCGTTACGGAAGGTGGCCCAGTGAAGCAGCGGCTGCATACAGGAAGGGTCGTGGTGGGACAATCAACATCGACTAGTGTCTAGATCGACTAGATCGTATAGTGGAAATCGACAGTATTCAGTATTGAAGAATGAATCGAAGCGACTGTCGGCCCTGAGACCGGTTCTTATAACTTCATAACGAGGTTCTCAAACCGTCTTTTCATCGTAATCTTAGTATTTACACACTTAAAACACTCAAAGGAAACAATTTAGTTGAGCGAATTTCGGTAAGTGCGTTTCTATTAATTTTCGGAAATTTATCCAAAGCTGTGATTCATTTCCGTTGTTTTTCGAACTCGTAATTCTGCATAGCGTTCGGAATGATATTGAATATTTGAATAATCTGAATTTCAATTCACTCACATTATTCAATTATCGGTTACAGAATGTGGATTGTCAAATTTTGCCAAAAAAATATCAAACCGGCATTGGTTCGCTCGAGCGTTTATATTTTATGGAATAATGAAATTTTGTGTTTATTTCTAATTTTGCTACCGGAACGACGCCATCGGGCGAAGGGGAACGGCGACTGCGATCGGTCCGATCGTTTGGGCCGCGCTGAGGTCGACGGAGGCGAAGAAAATCCGCGGGAGATCTCCGATTGGACGGATTAAAAAATCGAGCCTGACGTGTCGGACTTCGCGACTCTCTTCGACCGGTAGCGGGACAGTCGCCGAAACCGAATTAGTCCGTCGATTATCAAAAACGTAGGCGATGTACCGACTTCTCTATGAACGCACTGGGAGCTAAAACTGTGAATTCTGCATAGGCGCCTTAAAAAATGATCATTATGAATTACTACATCTATAAAACGCATACTCGGTAAAGTTTACCCAAATAACGCGGACGTTATAATTTGAAGCGTGAAAAAGATTCCGAACGCCTCGAGCGAGAAGCCGTACGGAAAAATTAGCAGAGCGAACGGCGGCCGCCGCGGCGTCGACGGGGAAAGTGGTGCGTCGAAACGGCGATCGCAACGTTCGGTCCGTCGATCGGAAGTCTCTTTACTTCGGCTTCCACGAGATGCTGTCCAGGCCGCGAAAGTGGCGCCTCAGACTGCCGCTATCGGCCCAGGGGGCGTCGAGATGCTCGTCGTCATCGTCTTGCTCAAGTTTCTGAAATGCAAAAGAATATATTTGAAATTGCGATTCGGTTTTCATAAATAAAAATAAAACTTAGATGTATTCCATTATTATCTAAATCGGTGATTCGCCTATCGATTGCTGATCAAATGTCATGGGAATCTAATTATTTTAATGTATTGTTAATGTGTACCTATAATATAGAAAAAGATCTTTATATTATATATTTTAAACTATTATAAAATAAAATTAGTGAATAAAATAATTTATACAGCAAAGGGGCTTGGCGACGCGACTTAGTTCGTCAATTCTAGGAAGCAAATCTGATATCTCATGTTGAGATAACTTTTGATTATAATGAAAAGAATATTCTTCACTGCAGCATGCCAATGCGCCAAATATATTTAAATTTAAAATCGTTTGATATACATAAGTCACCCGAGGTCTACTCGAGGAGAAAAGTGATCACCCATGGCCAGAATCTCAACATTTTATTTAACTTGTCGGGACTTGAGCAATGTTCCCTCTAATTTTCCGAAGGTTATGTGCGCAAAGTACTTTGACTGTGCAACTTTGAAAGGAAATTAAAAGTGTTGTGCGCCACATAACGGTATTTAAATCTAATTTGAATTGTTTGAATTTGATACTGAAATTCCATCAAGCACCCTCAGTCGAAATACTTAAGTATTTAAACCTACTTAACGAAATGGCTAATTGTTTATAATGACAATAATGAACAACGCTATATAATGACAATTAATTTATTCTGGTAGTGGTATAGTTGGTGTAACTTTTGTGCGTTCTGTTCTAATGCATGTGCGCGCGTCTCACGCGCACAGCTTAGAGGGAACACTGGACTTGAGCCCTAACATGCTTAAGCTCTTACCATTATATGACAGAGAATCCTCTTTTGCCATTTTCGTTTTACTGGATTTCGTATGCCTTTTGTTTTATTACAAATTCCCTAGCATGAGAAGGATCACTGATTAATTCTATTAAGCAATTAACTTTTTCATCGGATAACGCTGAAGTGGAAATATAATAACAACAGTTTCTAGCGTTAACAATTTGTTTGAAGTTTTATTTCTAACTACATAAGTACCGGTTGAAAATGCATACATGCAAAATAAATTTGCAGTTTAAAAAGATTACCAAGAAAGCTGCGTGCAATAGTTTTTAAAATGAATCATCTGCATCGTTTCGTGTTGGAAATTGCACGCGCAGGGTCTAACAAATTTAAAAAACCTAATGCATGCTGCATATAAATGCGATCGCTTTATGCATGCACTCCCCGGCGACGCACAGTCTGGAGCGTTGGAAAATTCTCGCAATATACTCGAGCCACGCAGGTAATTGTGGAAAATTGTTAAACTTAGTAATGATAATTTTCTCCCGAGATTCAAATATACATATTATGTAATTGGAAATGATTTTTTTTCCGACAGTGGAAGATTATTTGTTTCACTATATTAGTAAATTCTATTAACTATTTTGAACGCTTTCGGATCGCCGGCGTCTCGGAGAACTGACATAAATCCTATACATAAATAGTGTAGGTAAGATCCAGCAAAAATAAACACGCATTCGTTTTAGAAGAATATCAAGCTTTGCAATCGAATTGTGCTCTCCGCGAGTGCGTGGATTGTCTCTCGCCTCTAAATTGACCGATTAAAATTATTGGAACCCTTGGAACAAAATAGATAACAGTCAAAAGTTTTTTTTTAATGATTATTAAATACGTAAAATACTATATTTTCAATGGATTCGGTGGCATGTTTTTGGAAATTATTTTTTGATATGAAATTTTAATTTCCATGAAAGTAAAATACTTGGATGTATTATTCAATGCAATGTTTGTTTTAAAATAACCTCTCTCTAATGCACCCTTTTTATTGGTCGAATACATCATAAAAGATCGATAAATATAGTCGCAATTATTAAATTTGAGCTACATCAAACGTAAAAACCAAATACAAAAATCATGTCAAGTATTTAGGTCTAGATCCTAATAAGAGAATAGCCTCACTAGAATGCAAAAAAATAGATGCGGTACGATGTATTAAATAAAACCGTTTCACTCAGGCTTTGCAGTCAATGAATATACCATACAATGCAATTCAATTGGATGGATCTACAGATGTCGCAGGACTGGTATTTCGTCACTGTTCTGGCGGAAGTTGGTAAGTAACAGATTGATAGTTCTGAGTAAAGGGCATTACTAAAATTCATTAAAAGAAATTCTCATGTTTTTTTTAAATTACATCATATTTATATGTATTTGCAGTTCCTTTACATGTTTTTACGAATTACAATTTTGGACGGCAAAAGCAAGATTAGCAGATAAATATTTTTATCACTATACAGTTTTTAATTACAGCATGCATTAGGTAATAGGTTGGATGGTTCATCGAAAGTCATAATAAATTATTGGCAGTTTAATTAATTTATATTCAAAATGAACTCTTTTATAATATTCCTATGTTTTATATAAGATTTAAAAAAATTATCTGCTAATAAAATATTTTACTTAGTCTCGAAAACTATTTGTGCAAACTGTTTCTTGATTTATTTTTTCGCATAGTTTTCTTAAGCCATTTCTCAAAAAATATTGGTACATCGCTATTACTTCGTTAAAAATACTTAGTAAAAAAAATGTGCTCAGCATCGTCTAGACTCTAGGACAAGGTTTCTCAACCTTTTTGGGCCCGTGGCTCCATTTGAGCGTAATTTTTTTTTTACCCATACTCATTTTTCATATAAGCATATACAGTGGAACCTCTCATAACGAGTCTAATTCGTTCCAGAATCTTACTCGTTATGTGAAACACTCGTTAAGCGAAACAATTTTTCCCATATAAAACAATGTAAAATACAATAATGCGTTCCATGCCGAATTTTTTTTATTATTTTTAACGTGTATTCAAGTAATATTACATACTTATAAATTGTTAAGGAGCGTAACAAACCGGAATGCGATTTCGATTTGAAAAAAACGATAAAAAATCGACTAGTTTATTATTTATGACAGATAAATAATTATTTTTTTACTAGCAGACATTTAAATTTGAATTGTTCAAACTATGTATATTCTCACAGATTTTGTCTCTAACGACCCGGGATTCGCCTTTCGGCATCTTCAGGCGTTCAAGTTCACGGATGAACTTGAACTGACGCTTAGTAAATGAATGTTTCGTGTTTATCTAAGAAATAAATTTATTATTGAGTTTAAAGCCATTGATGGCGAAAAGGATAAACTCATGGGAATGCCCACAGATTTGAGTAGTAAGTAATTTAAAGAATTATATTTATTTGTTTGTCGGCAAAGGTTTTTGATTATATTTATATAGGGTATAGAAGTGGAGATCCCGGGGTGTTTAATATTTCATTTAAAATCGGGAGGCTATGCAATTGTGCTCGGTTTATTTCCAAAATTTCCTGGAAAAAGAGCTTATGACTGTCCGTATTTGGGTGTAACATTTTTATCCCATTTCCTGATTGAACACGTGTCCTTCCGAAATTAAGTGATTAGCAAAAGTAGACGTGTCTTTTTTCAATCTAAAGGCTGCCATATTTTCTGATAATCTGGTGATCCTTTCTGTTTTGCCGATATAAAATTTTGTACAACAAGAGCATTGCAATCTATAAATCCCGGATTTATTTAAGTAATGTATTTTATCTTTATTGTTAACTAATAATTTGCCCAAAGAGTTTTTGTAGTAAAAAGCTAGTCTAACACTATCAGCTAGCTATTTTTTAATTTTAAGACTTGTATTTCCTAAATAAATGATTCTACGCCAATACCTAGTATGATCTATGTCGTTTGACACTACCTTTAAATAACATTTTTTCTGCAAGTTTAGTTTTTTCACTACTCAAATCTGTGGGCATTCCCATGGGCTAATCCTTTTCGCCAGCAATGGCACAAAACTCAATGATACATTTATTTCTTATATAAACACGAAACATTCATTTACTAAGGGTCAGTTCAAGTTCATCCGTGCACTTGAACTCCTGAAGATGCCGAAAGGCGAAACCCGGGTCGTTAGCGACAAAATCTGTGAGAATGTGCATTGTTTGAACGATTCAAAATTAATATTGAAATTCCACCATTGATGACTGGAAAAAGTTTCTGAAATTCTTTGAAAAGTTTGCTCGCTGGCAGACGAATTTCCCGAAACTTAGCTTTCACAGATTTAAAAAAAAATACTTGCCAGCCGATTTCAAAAACCCAGGAATTCACGGAATTCCTAAAATGAAAATAAGCGAGACCCTTTTTTGACTCTTTCCGGAACTCAAACATTTTTTTGTCGCTGCCCGATTTTAAAAACCTGGCAGTTTATGGATTTGCCCGTGGCGTACTAAAACTGTGCTATGGCTACCCTATTTTTTTCTCTGTGGCCCCTTGGAACATGATGGGGACCACGTGGCCTCCGGTTGAGAAACGGTAGTCTAGGATCTAAAACGTCTTAAAAATACCATGTCAAATATTACGCTACAATTAATAACGGCTACAGTTATAATATATAATATATATATATTTTTAATCCTGATGAAATTCAAACTAAAACAAAAATATATAATAAAAGTTATTTTAATCTTCCACGTAAATCGTCTGTACAACTTGTTTTCATTTGAAAAATTCATTCAAACACTCAATTTTAAAAAAAATATCAACTAGTCAAATATTTTATAAGATTGACAGAGCGCTAATATTGTACTGTATTATCAGTTGATAATGCTCGCCATGAGCGAAGCCGGTCCTGATATTGGTAAATAAATTTGGAAATACATACAAAGGAATATTGTGTTTTTCTTAATCTATATTTTCAAATGAATAATATCATTACAGGCGCAAAAACTTAATATATAACAATTTAGAACAGGATTTCAGATTGTCACTATTTTTAAATGTTATTACGATTATTTCTAGTATATTTTGTACGTTATGAAATAATGAGTGGTATATATATATATTTATAAATATATATAAAGTATATTATTTAATAAAAAAATCATTGTATTCAGTAAATCAGTATTTATAAAATTGACAACAAACTATGTATGATTATTATGAATATTGGTCGTAAATAATAATGTTTGTTATAATAAATTAACAATTCCAACTGTGTTTATTGCAATACAATAAGATTTGAATATAATCTATATATTAATAGTCGATAATTTCCGTCCGTGTGATTGTCTGATTGTCCCCGATTTTAACTCCCCCTGCCCCTCCCCCTCCTCCTCTATTTTTAGAATTTCTGGCTTATTCAATAAATAGGTTTGTAATTTATTTTTACGCCAGTAAATTTTCTGACTACTTAAAAATGCAACAAATCCCCCCGTTGAGGTCAACGGGCTTACAGCTAGTTATATTGAATATACCCTGCCACACACACATTACATTTAGAGCCATTCGCTAGTCTTTTCAAATATGGACCTTCCAATGCATGCTGAATTATATAATGAAAACGGTAAAGAAACACAGAATTCGCTATCAAGATTTTTTTAAATACATGTTATGATAAATGAAAAATTCTAGTTCCGAGAGCTTTTATATCGGAGTTTAAAGTCTATATACGTAGAACCGCTATACAATTTATTGGTAGAGGCTGGGACTCAATAGGACTTCTCATGAATTTCTAATGCTCCTACACCAGTGTTTGACTGATATGGTGGTGAACACAACGCACTTTAATAACATACTGAAATGAAATTGAAAAAAACTATCGAGTCTTTATGAAGTTTTGTATTAGTCTTCTCGAAGGCGCAAGTACATAGCCTACAAACAACTCTTGCAATATTTTCCGAATACAATAGTATAATATAGGACGATGACTGGATTCGGAATCCATTTTCCGTGACAACTTAGCTGGAAACTTAGCCTCAAGTGACTATGAATAACTAATTGATATAATCAGTGACCGTACTAACATTAACAAAAATGGAAAGGTTATCCGCTAAAACATTTCTAGAGGAATCAATATCAGTAGAGTGTGCCAAAACAAGCTACAATATTAACTACGACTTACATTATTAAGTATTTCGACTGAGGGTGCTTGATGGAATTTCAATATCAAATTTGAATTGTTTGAATTTTGTACTTTTCCACGAGATTTGTCGCTAACGACCCGGGTTTCGCCTTTCGGCATCTTCAGGCATCAAAAAACGTATTAAGCTAGCACAACAAATCTTACACAAGGGATTAATAACGAAAGACTCAGGTGATATTAGGTTTTGGCGTAGAATTAATTACATAGGACACACCAGTTTAAAGATAAAGAAGCAGCTCTCAAAAAGTGTTAGGCCGGCTTTCTATTGCAAGAACTCTTTAGGTAAATTATTGATAAATAATAAAGATGTTATAGATTATAAAAACAAATCTGGGATTTATAGATTGCAGTGTAGTGATTGTCCCAGATTTTATATTGGTAAAACTGCTAGAACCTTAAATATAAGAGTGGTTGAGCATTTAGCCGCTTTTCGCTTAAAAAAAGATACCTCCACCTTCGCCAACCATTTAACTCTTGAAAACCATACGTTTAATTTTGACTAACTAACTTTGACTGGTATTGATTTGTTACATACTAACAGGGGCGAGTTTAAATTATTTTACCAAGAAATCTTAGAGATTAGTCGAGCTCAGCTCAACAGTTTGCCAATTTTAAAAGAGCAATTTTATCTAACAAATTCTCCATTGTTGTACCCCTTTTAAATAATTGTCATTTATTAATAATTCAAGCACTTGCTATCATTAAATATTAATTCAAAGGCTTAAAAACAAATCAACTCATTAATAATAGGTCAGATAAAACCCTAGATTTATTTTAAACATTCCTATGTTATTATCTGGTCATTAATATTTTCAAAAAATCCCCATAATTATAACAAACCCACTTAATTCATTGAAAATTGTATACATTCAATTTACATTTTAATAGCCTTTTAACTTAGTGATCTACTTATATTTTTGTATATAAACGATACAAACTGTTTACTACGCGTCAGTTCAAGTACATCCGTGCACTTGGAATGCCTGAAGATGCCGAAAGGCGAAACCCGGGTCGTTAGCGACAAAACTCATGGAAAAGTGAGGAGCAAACATTCAAAAAGTGTTTTGTCACACAAATACAAAGCTTGGAAAATGATGATTTAAGTGTTGCAAAAGTGACGGTTTGTATGAATGTGTCAACTTTATGATTTCATTTTAATATGAAAAAAAACCTTTTTGAACACTAATTTTGATTTCCATTCATAGGTTTTATTATGGGCTACCAGAATTGGTATAAAACGCCATTTTTCAAAATTTGTGACAAAACACTTTTTGAATGTTTGCTCCTCAGGTATAAAATTCAAACAATTGAAATTTAAATACGACATACGAATTTATGCGGATTTTTAAAATTATTTTTTTTATCCAGATAATTATATATATATTCGACTGTGGAAAGGAAAAAGGACGTAACCAACACATTAATAATTTTACAAGAGACTAAAAAATCGTTTTTTTGATGATTTTGAGCCAAAGACAAATCATAAAATATACACTGCCTTGAAGTGCACGGGACTGATAAACAGGTTTTTAATTGACTTTATTTGATATAAACTCAATTTAAAAAAAAAAACCTTTACGTCTTTTTTCCCAATAAATTTCTACACTCTTTTTTTTCAAACTTAAAACCTAAAGTTAAATACTAATTTGGCATTTTCAGGTTACATCCTTTAGATATAACGTGTATCAAGTTGTATACATTGTGATTAAAAACTTTTTTGAAAAAGCTGTGGGTTACGTCCTTTTTACTTTCCACAGTCGATATATATATGAATGTATATTCAGATGTATTATTTTGTGACTGATATCAAGAAGGTTGGCAAATCAAAGACTCAACACCGTCGAAGCCATTCAGAATGTATTAACAAATAAATTGTTATTTCTTTCACTTCACGTCGCAGGAAAAGTTTGGGAACACCGTTTTAATACGATACAGGTCTGCGTTGAGCATGTATTATTTACTTATGCGCGTATTTTATTTATATCCGTAGGCGACCTTCGGGTCCGGGTTTTCCGACCCGTGTCCGATTATCTGAGCTAGTGAATAAATATGAACAGCAAAATTACGTTGACGCGGGTGGCTGATAAAAATATAGCTTTCACGTTGGAACAATATCGGCCGCAGTTAAGATCTAATAAGGGTACACATCAAACAAGTTACTATTTAGATTTTGAAATCGCTACTCGTTTTAACCGTATCCACTTGGGAACGACTAAAAGAGAGAAAACCCCCTCAGGGGTCTGCCGGGAATCGGGATGACTAAAAGTAGAATTCCTTTGACCCTTTGCGGCGGAGATATTAATTTGCTGTCGGTATGTCGGACACATTCGTCATACATTTTATGTAGTTGCTGATCTATGTTAAATTTATTGAAAAATGAATTCGATTCAATCGAATATCTCAAGAAATTTCATTTCTTTTATTTTCGAAAAATAAATTATTGAATTCGTGTATGCGCAAGAAAATTTTAAGGTTAGGTTAATAAGTTAATAAATTGAAATGTACGCTGATATATTTTTAAAGACCGGTTTTTAGTAATCTTAATAAAAACACAATATTCCTTTGTACTTCATTCCACTTTATTAATTAGGTCAGGACCGGTTTCGCTCATTGCGAGCGTTCTCAACTGATCAGTTGACAATGCTCGCAATGAGCGAAACCGGTCCTGACCTAATTAATAAAGTGGAATGAAGTAAATATGAATATTGTGTTTTTATTAATATAATCTCTTTCCACCAAGTATTGACGGTGAACACCCTAAAAGTGATTTTAGTAATCTATACATTTATCTCAAACCACTCATGATGGGATTCTCATCGGTAAATATTTACAGCTTTATCAGAAATCATTGAAACGACACGACACTGTCAGGCGTATTACGTGATTTCACTGTGAGTCGTTAGCTCGGATAATAGCTTGACAAGAAGAATGAATTCTTAACGTTGATTGGAAGTAAATACATATGTTCTATTCACTCGATGGCGTCGGCTACTCTATCATATGATCAGAAGAGCTTGCGTATTTTATTTTTTTTTAAATGGAGGTGTGTTCATATGTGGCGAGCGACTTCAATCACCTCTGGGGGGAAAAATCTGAAAGACGCTTCCTCCACACTTGCCACAGCGAAGCCATAGCGCTCGACTGTCGAAACACGCCTACAAAAAATATACAGAAAGTGCTATAATAGTTTACAATATTATTGTGTATATGAAATGCAACTTAATTAAAATCTGACGACGCCCACATCACGACCCTACAAGACGTCTGCTGACATCTATATATATAAAAAAAGTCGGGTTATTTACACCACGTATATCTCAAGAAGTGCTTGGCTGATTTAATGATTATTAATTTATTAAATTCGTTTCCGCCTAGAATAGCAGAATAAGCATTAAAACATCGGAAAAATATCTCGGAGAAGAAAATATGAAGAAAATTAATATTCTCATACAGTTTTCAAATGACGAACAGCTTGAAATAATGAAAATGTCGTTGTATGCCGATTTCATCCACTAGATGGCAAGTTGTTTCCAAAATTCATTTATTTCTGCTTCGTTTGCATACGATAGACTTTTAAATAATTTTAAATTTAGAGTATGGGGCAAATCTTGCGACTAAGAAAAAAAATGTTCGGCTGATGAGGCGGTACGAAGTTTATCGAACTTCGTACCGCCTCAGAATCAATAAATGTTGTGTCAATTTATTGGCTGAATTAAATTTAGTTTAAATGAATACTCAAAATGAATTAAGTTCAATAATTGTGCAAAATTCAAAATGAAAATTATTTTAATTACATTGAAATGATGTAAATCACGTGGCACAGTCGATAAATTTAAAGGAATGCAGTAGATTAACGATTTGATTTTAAATTGTGAAGTTTAAATGATCCACATCTTTTTTCTTAGTCGCAAGATTTGCTCGTTCACTCAACCAATTGTGATTTTTTTGATTAGATGTTCGGGAAAATTGTGTTGATGAAGTCGTCCTTCGTACAGAATAGAAAAAATAGAAAATGTTTTTTTTTTAATTTTATTTACAAGCTTAAAAATTACAATTACAACAAAAACATTTGAAAATTAATAAAACGCAATAAATCAATAATTCAAAGATTATTTAAAAAAAAATTGAACTTGGAAATCGTTCGCGTACCATCCAAATTCTCAAACGTGCACGCTTCACCTCGGGCACGCTTGCCATAGGTTCGCCATCCCTGATCTAGTTACTAGTTGATTTAAGTATGAATATGTAATATGCCTTATTTATGCCCAAGATCAAATACATCAAAGAAATATTAACTATGTACAATATAATAAGATAAGAGATTAAACTTTGTAGTGATTGTACAATATTTTTATATATTTAAATATGCTTCGCTTAGCGTCTGCAACAAAAATAGTGCAGGTTAGTTAAAATGTTTCCGATGGTTGAAATTGATAGCCTTTGACATTAATAGAAAGCAGTCCGATAGGAACACCGGGCGGAATTAAGTTCGGAGATCAATAATACACCCAGCATCTATTTAATTATATAGAATGATCACTTTTGTGTAATCTTATTGTGGCGTAAGCGGAAAACCCCATGATCTGCGTCCTAATAAGGTCCCTCTTTCTTGACGTTGTTGTGGCGTTCGGAGAGGGGGGTGGGGCGTCCCACGAAACGAACCATCGCGACCTCCATCAATTATTCAGCGTCGGCGACTAGCGCTCCGGCTGGCGACCGGATCGATAATTATTTTCATCGCAAATAATTACGGCCCTTATCGATCATGAAGTTATTATTTAATATTGTTAATATGACTTGGGGAAATTAAATCAATAATGTGGTGAGCAAAAATAAGCACGCATTTTTATTGAGATTATATAATATAAAATCAGCCATTTAAAGGAAATTAAATTTCTGACAATGACGTATATTTAATAATTACAGATGTTTTTTTCTTTTAAGAATTTATCGTAAATACAATCGATTCAACAATAAAAAAAATCAATCGTATTTATTATAAAAAAATGTATGTTCTTCAACATTTTCACGAATATGTATAGAAATCTTCTTACATATAAAACAAAGAGCGTCGTGTGAATTGGCGGATCCACGGAGGGGGGGGGTCATGGGAGCCATGCCCCCCCTTGAGGAGAATTTTGCTAATTGTTTGGATTTTTAAAATTTAGTCCACACTTGTAGCGATTGTCCAAATGCGATTCGCACCGGAAACTGCAAACATTTTAATTCTAAAGGCCTATCTGTCGGAATTATTAGAATGCTTGGAAACAGTACATCGCATCCTTTAAATTTTCCATTTAAAATTGTAGCTTAGATGATATTATTCATTATCTTTTTCACTGAAAGCCTGGTACCGTTGCAAAGTCGTGGTGGATTTATATTTCGGAAAAGAATGATAGGTACGCCAATTTTCAGTGTTAAAACGTGCGCTAGCATGCCTGGCTAATCAAGTGAGTTTTAGAATTCAGTTGGATAATTGACAACTTCGTCTTGATCAATTTATAGTATCGATAGACTTATACGTTGTATCTTTGCCTGGTATTTCGTTTTGAACCCTGAAGTTGATGGCATTATCATCGTTGTTTTTGTCTGCTAATATAACACGTTCACTGAGCCACTGATGATTTTTGTAATTCTGTGCGATATTCGGGAAAACTTTGTGCATCAATTCGCTTACGGTCTCTGTACTTTTTCAGAAGCTTGGTGGTAATGTGTGGATTCATCGATTTCTATTTTTCATTACCAATATCTGACAATTGTTTTTTGAAACGTTCAGCGGATGCATCATATTGTAATTCTACACGCATATTAGCTTTAAAAGTCAATTTCTGCACATGTCACCATAAAACTGATGATTTGAGACATGCACTTGATTCATCAGCAGCTGTTGAACGTGGTATAACTGGTAGAGTTTGTCGAAAAACAACAGACAGTAAAAAAGGTGCGCCACCAAAGACCTGTTCATTTCCTCTCAAATCTTTTAGTGTACATATAGTGAAGATTTTCCAATGCCTTTTTGTACGCCATAGTAAATTCGTCCCATTTAATGAGTTGATATGATTAAAGTACTTCATCAATCATGATTTTTTTTTGATATTGCATGTTGGTGTTCAAATGCAATTTCTTTGCTGAATGCGCTGTTTGACCACCATCCAAAAGATTTGCTGCAATTGCAGATGAAGCGATTGCCAACAATATTGTTTCGTGACCCAACGTTTTGGCTTGTGATTGATTGCATGTATAATTCTGTCTTACGCTATGCGTTGTTCTGGGACCAATTTCGGAAGATTTGTTTGAACGAATGTACCCAATTTGTCGACATCAAATTGTGTTTCTCGTTCCAAATCACGGTCAAAAGGGTAGTTTGCATATCATTGTGTCAGGCGATCGAGATTGAGCAGTGAGAGCTCCAACGGTTTCCAAGCGTGCTCGTCTGTTTCTGAAGCTCGTGATGCCGTTTTCTTTCGTGCTTGAGGTCTAGATCAACTAATAGCTAGTCTTTTAGGTTGCATAATTGTTTGACAGCGAAAGAAATGCTTTGTGACGACTATTAAAAATTCACTTGATAATTGTTTACTATAATACCCTTTGATTGTTTGACGTAACCATGGCACGTATCAAACGTAACTAAGGAGACATAAACAACTTGCTTATTTTGGACTTAAGTTGCTGCGCTTTTAGCGCCATCTGTCATTCAACAACATAAATAATTTCGTTCTGTTTGAAATACGAACGTCATAAATATTGAAAATCGGGATAGGGACATCCTTCACCTAGCGGGATGAAATATACTTAAAAACCTATTCTACTATCTAAAAAATTTACATTAAAAAAATCATAAAAATCGGTTAAGCCTATATAGAGATAGAGATCATTTTTAGAATAATTGAAATGTTTTAGATTGCTAACAAATATATATCGTAGAAAAAGAAAAAGATCTCGGAATATATAACAACAGTTCTTCAGTATTTAAATTGTAAATAATATATTTTTTAGAATATTTGAAATGTTTTAAGTTTGCCAACAAATATATGTAGTATAAGAAGAAGTAGATCTCGGGACATATGAGGAGCAAACATTCAAAAAGTGTTTTGTCACAAATTTTGAAAAATTCTGATAGCCCATAATAAAACCTAAGTATTAATGACTATATTAATATTAATGACTAGATAATAACATAGGAATGTTTAAAATAAATCTAGGTTTTTATCCGACCTATTGTTAATGAGTTGATTTGTTTTTAAGCCTTTGAATTAATATTTATCTGGTCATTAATATTTTCAAAAAATCCCCATAATTATAACAAGCCCACTTAATTCATTGAAAATTGTATACATTCAATTTACATTTTAATAGCCTTTTAACTTGGTGATCTACTTATATTTTTGTATATAAACGATACAAACTGTTTACTACGCGTCAGTTCAAGTACATCCGTGCACTTGGAATGCCTGAAGATGCCGAAAGGCGAAACCCGGGTCGTTAGCGACAAAACTCATGGAAAAGTACAAAATTCAAACAATTCAAATTTGATATTGAAATTCCATTAAGCACCCTCAGTCGAAATACCTAATTATGCCTACTTATTTATCGAATAAAACAGAAGTTCAAGATCAGTTAATTATATGAAATGAAAAATGTTTCACTGCTCCGCATTCCATCAGCATTTTCGATAAAAGTTTATTTCGACCTCAATAAATTAAAATTTATAATATATAAAAACAAATGGTGATATCACTTTTTTTAAAACAATCATTGCATTGGGTAATACGAAAACAAGAAAATAGTACTCATATTTTACAGCACCTCAATAATACTACGTTTTCACCCTGATTCAAATCTATAAAAAATCTGGTCTTAACTCGCCTCTGACTTGAACGGTAGCTCATATATTAACGCCTTCCCAAATTATTTATTAAAGATTAGTACCGTTTTCGTCCATCGCGAATATTATCAATCTACTGAAATATAAATCGATACGGGGCTAATTACACAACTAATTTTGTAAAATGTTCGATTATCAGCCCTCTCCTTCCTATCAGTAAGTAATTTGAGTAAGTGTTACAAATTGCAGCCGACCTTAATGATAGTGTCTACCTCCTGTTCCACAAGGAACGCAAGTTCTACGCCGAGAGCGGAAATGGTTAAAAAGAATCCCCGTTGAAGTGAATAATCCGCTTAGCCGCATTAAAGAAACACTATAACAAGAGTGGGTTGGGTAGTTTGGGTCGTTTGAACAGTTTCTGTATCGCAACGCGGGCATGCATTAGTAATGAATGCATTCGCATTTCTTCGTTTCTCATCGATGATTGCATCGGAAGTAGTCCCTAGCCGTGAAAAAAAATATATTTGTCAATTTTCACAAGACGACCGACCATTCACCCTTTCTATAAAACAAAAAAAAATCAATACGGATGTCCACTGCTCAGTCAAATTTCTCTGTACATAAAGATATCATACAAATTATGAATAAATGAGAAGCTATATATTATTAAAATATTTTCAATCTCTTACACGTTTTTCAAAAACTAAACTAAACCTAATTCTTTAATCTTTTAAAAAATAATCATATTAAATGTCCTACAATTTAATATAACGAATAAAGTAAACACTAGTAAGACGCCATTAACATTTTAATTATAGATAACTAGCTGACCCAACGATCTTCGTACCGCATCAGAATCAATAAGTGTTGTGTTAACTTGATAACTTCAAACATGATGACTACCGAGCTAACCTTTAGTTGTCAATTGTGCGGTGGCAAGCCAGGCAGATCCAATGAGCTTAAAAAATCAGTTGGATAGTTGGTTGCTTCGTCTTTGTTTGTGACACGGTCGATAGATTTTAAGGAATGTAGTGGATCAACGATTTGATTTTGAATTGTGAAGTTTAAATGATCCATATATTTGTTCTTCGCCGCAAGAATTGCTCGTTCACTCAACCAATTGTGATTTTTGTTATTAGATTTTCGGAAACATTTTGTTGATGAAGCCGTCCTTCGTTGAGACGAAATTGCAAAAATTCGGCGGAAACGAAATCAATCCGTTCGATTCGTCAATAGGAACACGGTCATTACCGACGATAGTCAGCATTTGCTTCGAGAAATCTTCGGCAGATGGATCGTTTAGCAATGCAACTCGCATGTTTAAAGATGAAGTTTCTTCACACAGCGCCAGAGTCAATGATTTGAGGCAAGCGTTTATTTCATCGGCAGCGGTCGATCTTGGAATAACTGGTATTGTTTGGCGGAAATTGCTAGATATTAGAATCATAGCGGCTCCAAAAGATTTTGAGTCATTGCACAGATCTTTCATAGTTCGATTGAGTGCTCCCAATGCGCATTTGTGCGCCATTGTCCATTCATCCCAGGTGATAATTGTATTTGATTCCAAAAATTTGGCCATTGCTGAGTGTTTCGCAATCTTGCATGTCGGTTTTTCAGTGGATTGAAGGTTTAACGGCAATTTCAACGCTGAGTGCGCCATTCAGCATCCTTTTATCTACGTGGCCGCTATTCTAGAAGAAGAAACTGCAACAGCAATTTTATATCTCGCACGAACAGTGGCCATGATCAATGATATGAGAAATGTCTTCCCAGCTCCACCAGGTGCATTGAGGAAAAATAAGCCACCATTTCCATCATTAATTGCCTTCATTAACGTATCGTACATTTCCTCCTGTTGAGGGTTCAACAGTGGTACATTCGTTCGAACTGATACAAACAATCAATGCATCCCGATCATATTCACGTTCACGTTCCGATTCTCGATTGAAAGCGTCGTTCATTCCACGATCTGGCGTTAGCATTCCTAACTTGACTAACAAACTGCCGCACATAAGTACCTTACATGTTACCACACATGTCTTCGATCAAAAGCAAAGCCTGGTTATGTATCTCTTCATTTATCTCGAGATCGGGATTCCCTAAACTGACACGAATTCGATGTAAAATGTATTCGGACATGTCATCCTTGTACTTGTTTCACAGTTCACGGGGATTCGATGGGAAGCGTGTTAAAATAATGATAGAAAATAATGTGCGTATCTGACTTGGAGATTCAGAAACAATTTCTTCAACGATTGTCATGTGTTATTTGGGTGATCAGGAACCGCATCGCCTTGCTTTTGACGTTAAAATTTCTTCGATGTAGCGTTCCAAGTGTAATAACGTGGCATCTCAGAGTAGAGCAACGTTCATGCAAACAGCGTAATATTGTTGTCAAAAAAATTATCATACCTAATTATAAACATAACCTTATTTCAATATTATCCGATTTTCTTTCGTTTTCATTTTATATCATCGATTTTTTTATTCTAAATCATACTCTAAATTTAAAATTATTTAAAAGTCTATCGTATGCAAAAGAAGCAGAAACAAATAAATGTAGGAAAAAAACTCTGCAGGCGTTATATTATTATGCTTTTTGTGTAACAATACAGAAAACAGCAATTTAGTTGAATAATATAAAGTTATAAATTGAAAAATGTACCCCTTTTACTTTCATAGTTGTGTTCATAGAGGGTCTATCATACCATTTTTGCTCATTTATATTCTTTACTATAACATGTGGAGCTAGGGCTTCCAATTAACCGTACTTTCCAACTAACGGTTAACTGGTTTAAACTGAAATATAACGTATTTTCATTTGGTAGGTATGCAAACTGTAGAAAATTTAAAAAAATTGTCATAAATGCTCCAATTTTAATGAAAAATCGATATTTATCTTGTAGATGGAACACATAAGGCATTATATATATATATATACAACAATGTCAATCAAATCTGGAAAAATATTTTATGACAAAATATGTCAAATAAAAAAATAGAACTTGATAATAAAACTCATCAAAAGAAAGATCTTTAAATAAATTCATTTATTTTTAAGCATATCGAATAGACAGGACATCCAATGCTTAGACAAAAATATAGTAGAATACAAAAATATTAACTTATATTATGTCTCCACACCCACTTTGAAGCATATAGACTCAAACAATTATTTTTTAACGAGAACTGCTTGTTACTCAGTTGATCAACCCTCTCTTTTTTCGAAGAGAGAAGAGATTGAAAGTTATGGCTAGAACATGGGTGGTTGATCACTCTCACTACGTCATAGTTATTTAAGGGATAGTGGAATAGAATATTAGGCATCACAGACATCCGTGCCATATAAAAGAAATCTATGAACTGATTGCAAAAATCCGTCCGTACTGGGATTCAAGCTCGTTTGGTCCGCAACCCAAAGAAACGACGTTGACTACTCGCCCATGGACTCGGCGTTATCATGTTCATCATGTGTCATAATACTTAAATTATAATTGAGAATAACAAGCACAATAATAATTATATTTTATGATAACATCAATTATTTATTGGGTATATATTATTTTCTGAACAATTATTTATTTATACATATAGGTATTATACGATACTAAAAATTGTATCAATCAAAAATAGGCACCGAGCAAAGCTGTATTTGAATATATTTTTTATATTGTTCTAGTTAAGATAGATATTGTACTATTTACCTGAAAAATATCTATGACTTCTTAATTTCCTATAAACTCATAATCGGTGCGTATAAGGAATTTGTATATTACTGAGAAACTATCAATAACCTCATATTGTTGAAGAAACATTTTTTTCCGGATTAAAAAATACCTAAGTAAATGTATTAGCATTAAACTATACTAGGTCATAAAACATCTACTAGGTTTGTCCGTTCTATTGTTGATTATTTTACCTTACTTCGTCGACTTTGTGGGAGGGTAACATTCTAGCCTCATCTGGTATTAATTTAATGACACTTAACAATACGCAACGTCATCTAATGTTTACAACTGAGAAAGGATGAGTACTTAGGTTATAAAAATACGACTGCATCTTTTGTCAAACGTTTTGCAAACGGAAACGTATGAATTTAACAAAAAGCAACCTTATAATTGAACAATGCAGTAAAAGTGACATGGGACAAAGTTCTAGGAACAATTTTGACCCCCCGTTAGGTAAAACTTTACAATTAACTCTTGTGTATTAGTTTTCACATATTGCATTATGATGGAGAGCAAAAGGTTGATACAATAATTAAAAATATCATATTTAAAGCAGCGATTTTTCGCATTGTTGACTTAAAGACAAAATCAAGTATACTTAGAATAATTATAATGCAATAATCATGCAAAGGAAGAATATATCTACTAAGAAGCACACAAACAAATAACAGTGGGTAAGGAGATGTAGATTACTCATCAATTAAATTGTATACGTTTTAAACTGGTACATAGTTATATGGTACCCTTATTAATAGTTTTTTCAAGATTTACACGGCTGATTTGTCAAATTTACAATAAAGGTTATTGAGTGACGTGCATGTAAAAATTATTCCGTCTTTTGATAAATAATTGTCAATAATTACGAAAAAATATTAAACTATTTGAAAAAGTCATTTCTTTTCACAACATGGGCAACTTTGAGACATAAGTAGACTTTTTTATACAATTCATATGCATGTTTCTTGTGTTATCTAAATTGTTTCCGCTTCTACGCAATAAATTCATTATAAAAGATTTTTTATTTTTGAAAAAAAAATGAAAAATAAGAAAAGAGTATTTTTGATAAACCGCGGTTAACCGCGTGAAATAAACCGGTTTTCGGTTTTTTTCCAAAACATGCGATAAACCGGTTAGCCGGTTTCGGCTTAAGCCGGTTTGGAAGCCCTACGTGGAGCCATAGTTTCTTCGTATTTTAACGGATTATACTAATTGGCATACAATATATGCAACATATAGATTTTTCAGTTTTTGGTTCATAGGACTTTTATAATTAATTGTCTTTCATGCCATGTTCAGCAGTTGTTTAAATATAAAATGTGTAAAACCCGTTTATAGTGTAGTATCTTTCGTGAAAAATGATCAATGACCTATATTACGAATGAAATCTAAATATAATTTGGGGTAAAATTATTGGTATTTCAGAATAAATTTACAACTAACAATGTAGAGAAATGGCACTGTCCTCTGATAATTTAAATTTCACCACAGATCAGTGGTTTCCAACCTTTATGTTACTGCGCCTCCCTTTGAAGAAAAAAATATCTTCGCGCCTCCTTATCCTTTATTTCATATATTAATAAAGACACGTTATAAAGGGTAAATAAATAATTAAGTATTTCGACTGAGGGTGCTTGATGGAATTTCAATATCAAATTTGAATTGTTTGAATTTTGTACTTTTCCATGAGTTTTGTCGCTAACGACCTGGGTTTCGCCTTTCGGCATCTTCAGGCATTCCAAGTGCACGGATGTACTTGAACTGACGCGTAGTAAACAGTTTGTATCGTTTATATACAGAAATATAAGTATATCACTAAGTTAAAAGGCTATTAAAATGTAAATTGAATGTATACAATTTTCAATGAATTAAGTGGGTTTGTTATAATTATGGGGATTTTTTGAAAATATTAATGACCAGATAATAACATAGGAATGTTTAAAATAAATCTAGGGTTTTATCCGACCTATTATTAATGAGTTGATTTGTTTTTAAGCCTTTGAATTAATATTTAATGATAGCAAGTGCTTGAATTGTTAATAAAATGACAATTATTTAAAAGGGGTACAACAATTTGGAGAATTTGTTAGATAAAATTGCTCTTTTAAAATTGGCAAACTGTTGAGCTGAGCTCGATTAATCTCTAAGATTTCTTGGTAAAATAATTTAAACTCGCCTCTGTTAGTATGTAACAAATCAATACCTGAGTCAAAATTAAACGTACGGTTTTCAAGAATTAAATGGTTGGCAAAGGTGGAAGTATCTTTTTTTAAGCGAAAAGCGGCTAAATGCTCAGCCATTCTTATATTTAAGGTTCTAGCAGTTTTACCAATATAAAATTTGGGACAATCACTACACTGCAATCTATAAATCCCAGATATGTTTTTATAATCTATAACATCTTTATTATTTATCAATAATTTACCTAAAGAGTTCTTGCAATAGAAAGCCGTTCTAACATTTTCTGAGAGCTGCTTCTTTATCTTTAAACTGGTGCGTCCTATGTAATTAATTCTACGCCAAAACCTAATATCACCTGAGTCTTTCGTTATTAATCCCTTGTGTAAGATTTGTTTTGCTAGCTTAATACGTTTTTTTTATATAAAAGATTGTCTATAAGAGACATATCATAACCATTGTTAATGGCGATTTGTTTGATGATTTTTAATTCAAGATCAAAATTTAATTTATTCAAGGGAATACTGACAAATCTGTGAATTTCGGAATGAAATGCAGCTAATCTGTACGACATTGGATGTACTGAGTTTTTATGAATACAAGCATCTGAAAAAGTCGGTTTACGAAAAATCGTGAAATTGTGGGTATCGTTTTTAATGTCTATAGTAAGGTCAAGAAAGTTTATTTTCATTCCTCCGACTTCCAGGGTGAATTGAATATTATCGTATTATGAGTTTATAAAGTTATGGAATTTGGTGATTTGTCTATCGGTTCCGTTAAATAAACAAATAATATCATCTACATATCGGAACCAATAAACTATTGGTTTGACTTCAATGTTATGACTAAAAATGATTTTCTCTAAATGGTTCATATAGAATTCAGCTAAAAGAGGTGACAGACAGTTTCCCATTGCAAGGCCGTCAGTCTGTTTATAGAGCTTATTATTAAATTGAAAGTAATTTTGGTCCACGCAAACTATATTGAGTAATTCCGAAGTGATTACTGGATTGACTCTACTAAAATTTAAGGCATCTTCGATGATCCTTTTACATTTGTTAACCGTCACATTAGTTAATAAGCTGACAAAATCAAAAGATATGAGTTTTGAGTTACCGGAGATTTTTAATTTTTTAATTTTATCCACTAATTCTAAAGAGTTTTTTACGCTGTATCATTAATGGTTTAAATCCACTGTGGTTACGGATAAGTGAGTTTGCTTTTCTAGAGAGTTTATAGGCTGGGGCATTTACATATGATACAACAGGGCAAATTGGGATTAAGGTTTTGTGTAATTTTGGTAATCCATAAAATTTAGGGGCTAGTGGATTACGCGTAGTTAAACTAAGCATGTCTTTAGAACTAATTGTGATTTTACAACTATTTATAATATCTTTAACATTTTTATTATATTTTACCGTAGGATCTTTTTTTAATTCTTTGATTTTACTATCAGTGAGAATTTTTTTTTTCGACATAGTCTTCACGCGTTAACAAGACCGTGGTATTGCCTTTATCAGCCTTAGTGATAATGATGTTATTGTCTTTAATTTGAGTCTTTAGATTCTTGAGGGTGACCGACTCCTCATTGAATGTTTTGTTATTTTTAATACAAGATAAATAATCCTTCTTGAGGATCCGAGAGCATATGTGTTTACTTGTTAGGTTTTTGTGTAACGCGATTTTTAAGTCTAACGCAAGGTTTTCGAAATCAGATTTTTTATTCGGCAAAGGAGGACAATATTTAAGACCTTTTGATAAAAGGTTATGCTCGTTTTTATTTAAAGTTACATTAGAAAGGTTAACCACTCTATCAAAAAAAAATAATCGGTGTTTCATTAGATTGTTGTGATTTTATCGTTAAGTTTTTGACGTTTTCTTCAATGAGTTTATTTAATTTGATAACTTGCTTCTCGTATTTACATTGTATAATATTAGAAACTCTTAGTCTGACATCACGGTCTAATACATCAAATTCAATAGGATGCAGTTTTTGTGCGAGCAAGCAGTGAACTGTTTTAAGGTATTGACTAATATTGTCCCGGGATGCATACCATTGACCTGTTTCCGCTTTCAGCCAAGCTTTTTTCGCTTTTTGCAAAGCTTTAACTGCTGGCTTCGACTCGTTGATAATCCTAATTTTTTTTTTATGAATTTAGGGATCACTTTATTTTTTAAACAACTATTATTAAACCATAAATTTTGGCTAACAACACGAAACTTCAACACTAATTTATTATATTAGTAAATAAATATTTTGGACTGTTCGCGCCTCCCAGGTTGGAAAATAATAACAAGCTTACGTGTAAAATTTATAATTATAAATTTGGTCGAAGATTGGAAGAAATATTAAGATAAAAAGTTGAGGTCGCAAAAATAATGACAATTCCATTCAGCAAAAAAAAATATTATCATATTAGTATATATTATTATTGATTAGAGATTTTAATAAATCTTATTACACAGCAATACTTAAACGAATCACTTAATAAAGATTACTATGCGTCTATATTTTGTTGGTTCACTAATCTGATATTCGGCTATGAAAGAAATTCATAGGAAGTGAGTGTCGCGCCACCGCGGTGGCGGCGTCGCGGCGTCGCGTGATTCTTATCACAATGGTGGTATTTTTTAAACCATTTAAACGTGAACGTTGATCACGAACTCGGACCATATATTGTGGATGGAGTTTAATATTCTATGTTCGATTTGAGCTAATTGCAGCGAATGCGTGTTAGGTACTTGCCACCGTTTGAGGAGCAATACAACTTAAATAAATACAACCGCTTGGTAAAAAATGTTACAACTTCGCTTCCATCCTCTTGCGCATTCTCAGTCATATTATTTTTCTTTGGTTCAGCTTAATCGAAACTTCTTACAACTTTTTTCTTAGGTTTAAAACAGTGCATTACGATCAGTGAGTGAGCAACAGCCGGAAGGATTTGCTGGAAAACTGGAAAAATAATGTCGACCATCATAAAGCTAACGAAAGATCAAATCAATTGTCATCATAAGCAACATATTTAAAAATAAACGTTACTTTTAAAATATCGACTGAGGGTGATTGATTTGTATAAACACGTGTAATTACGAACAACTACAAAGTTATAATTATTTCCGTAAGTATTTTTCCCAATCAAGATTATTTGTGACTAACATCAAATCAATAATACTATTAAAATTAATTCAGATCGACATCGATATATGTAGTTGAAAGATTATAATGTTATTTAAAATTTTACAAATTCTATGTATTTACTATCGATATGTTCTACATAAACAAATAATTAAGCCCAATCAATGAAGGCTTCGAGGAGCTCACGGAGGATATAAATAACCGGTGACGGTGTCGATGGTGATAATTTGCTTACAAAAATGGTTGACGATTCGTCAAATAGCGGCATGACTTGTGAATTTCAGACAATGTGTCGCATTTGGATCGTTTCCAAGGCCTGGTTCTAAAACTTGCGAGTTCAGTAGCGAAATATCGACCCACATTCGTAGCAATACCGACCTACGCCGCGGCGTAGCGCCGTCGTAGCACTTTTCGTAGGAATCATAGCAACAACATGCCACGAAAATCTTTGTGTAAATATTTTGACCGCTCTTGTGTAACTATATTATTTCATGTGTTCACTCTGCCTTATTTGATTTCTTTAGAATTCCGACTGAAGGTGCTTGATGGAATTTCAATTTCAAATTTGGATTGTCTGAATGATGTACTCTAAATGATGTACCATTTATTTGAAGTATTTGAGTTTATAATTGATCATAATCATTTACAGGGTATAACAGTGGGGATTCGGGAGATTAAATTGTTCATTTAATAATTATACTGAGCGATTCACTTTTGTTTGTATATAAAGCCTTTTGCTGCTCGTCAGTTCAAGTGCACTTGATAAAACCTGAAGATGCCAAAAGGTGAAACCCGGGTTGTTAACGACAGGATTAATGGAAGAGTACATAATTCATACCATTCAAATCTGCCTTATTTGAATTAAAAAAAAATGAGACTAGCTTAGAAGGTGCTTGGTAGAATTTCAATATTTAATTTGAGTAGTTTAAATTGAATTCTGTTATATATTTAAGTTCTTATAAGTAAATACTAGCTTTAAGCCCGTTTTCCTCAACGGGGGGGGGGTTTGTTGCATTTTAAGTAGTCAGAAAATTTACTGGCGTGAAAAATAAATTACAAACCTATTTATTGAATAAGCCAGAAATTCTAAAAGTAAAAGTAATATATCTCGAGGCATATATCGACAGCCCTGCCCTGCAATATTTAAATTGTATATAATATATTTTTTAGAATAATTGAAATGTTTAAGTTTGCTAACGAATAAATTTCGTAGAAGAAGAAACATACCGCAGGACATATATTGACAGCCCTGCAGTATTTAAATTGTAAATTATTTAATTTTTGGAATAATGTTTAAGTTTGCTAACAATCATTTTTCGTAGTAGCAGAAATAGACCTCGTAAATTATTTAATTTTTGGAATAATGTTTAAGTTTGCCAACAATTATTTTTCGTAGTAGCAGAAATAGACCTCGTAACCGTCTTTCTTTACGTCATCGAAAAGGCGAAATTGCGACCATATACAAACAAAAATGTATGTCTTTAGTTTGAATAAAAAAATGGCGACAGCGGGGCTGGGGAGAGGGAGGGGAATTCGGGGACAATCATATAGACGGACGGATGAACGGACGGACGGACGGACCTTATCGACTATTAATATATAGATTATCAAATAAAACCAATCATTGATGACACAAAATGACAATCAACTATATAGTTACGAAATTTGGCTGAAGGTTTTGAAAATATGTATGTCAATTAGGGATTCTGTGTTGAGACGTCCCGGGACTTGTCGGGTTTTTTGCCGTCTTAAGTCCCGGGACTTTTTTGGAAAATGAGCCGGGAACGGTGACTGTGTAATGTGCTAATAAGATAAAAACTCTCAAACGGACTGATGTGTATTGAATGAAAGCAGGTATAAGAAGGGAGCCCCAATAAAAACGGAAATGACATGGTCGGGACGTGACACTTACCCGGGCTTTTAACAAAATTAAGTATGCATATATAAAAGGGATCAGATAGAAAAACAGATGTTTGGGATTTATAATTTCGTAGAAGTTTCAAATACCATGTGTTTATATATTGTGATATAACTGTAGCAATATTACAGCATCATCGGCATATTCAAGGTCACACAGCTTCAGACCGGGACCAACAGCTACACCTCGATCAGGCGGAATTGACCTGCGAAGTATGAAGTCAAAGATAATAATAAACAGGAACGGTGCAAGAACGCACCCCTGTCTCACTCCGGTTGTGACCCCGAACCATTCGGTATTTGAGTCACCGATTCTCACACAACATGCACTATTCTCATGTAAGGATTTGATAATGGCCACAATCTTTGGCGGAATCCCGTAGGCATCCAGTATCCTCCACAAAGAGGGTCTGTGCGGACTATCAAATGCCTTCTCATAGTCGACGAAACAACAAGCAAGAGCACTGTTAAATTCATTGCTCTGCTGGAGGAGACATCGAAGATTGTGTATTTGGTCCGCACATGACCTTCCAGGGAGGAAGCCCGCTTGATTTTTCCTAAGTATTTTCATAATGGGACCTCTTATTCTCGCCAAGAGAATGTGTGCCATTACCTTCACAGGAATACTGAGAAGAGTTATGCCTCGGTAATTGTTACAGCTGAGGGGATCACCTTTTTTGTGGAGTGCTAACACCTCACCGTCCACCCAGTCCCTAGGACAACGCTCACCGTCCCACACCCTGGCCATCAGGTGATAGAGAGGATGTAGGACGGCGTTAAGACCACATTTCAGAAATTCAGAATGTATTCCGTCTCCACCCGGTGCTTTGCCGTTTTTAAGCCTCTTCACTGCCAAGATGATTTCGGCATGTGTGGGCGTACGGTCTGAAATACCGGACACTCGGGGGAGGTCCATAGATGTAGCCTCTTCGGTTACGTCAAAAGGGTCCTGGGGGGGCGGTCGGTTCAGCACCTCGCAGAAATGATCCTTCCAAATCTTTTTAACGCTTTCTGCGTTTGACTCTATTGCTCCATCAGGGCCGCGAATTGGCCCGGGAGTCGGTGGTCGCTTTCCGCAGACCTCGCGCGTGATTTTAAATAACTTCTTGGTATCATTTCTGCGGGCCGCCACCTCAGCTGTCTCAATTTGCCGATCCAAGAATCGGCGCTTGTCAAGTCGCGCAGACTTCTTGACAACTTTGTCCTGATTACGATAATCAGCGCGACGTTCTTCAAATCTTTCAGGGTCAGCTTCACTGTCCTTCAGTGCTTTAATCCATTGAGGGCATCCAGGAGACTATTGATGGGTTAGGAACTAACTCAGGTCGCATTGGTCTAAAAATTAATACTAGTAAAACCAATGTGATGTGTAACCAAACCTGTCATGACTCTGATAGGACCCTTACCAGCGCGGGACAGATCATCGAGAGGGTTGACAGCTTCAGATACCTCGGCGTACATATCCCTGAAGACGGTAGTACAAAAAACGAGCTCGCCATTCGTTTAGGAATGGCTGGAGCCACATTCAACTCAATGCGGACTGTCTGGGACACACAGCTGTACTCGATTAAAACCAAATGCCACTTGTTCAACGCTTGCATTCTGCCGGTAACGCTTTACGGTTGCGAATCATGGCACCTGACGAAGACTCAGAAAAACCGTATACTGAGCTTCGAGAACAGATGCTTGCGTCGGATAATGGGGGTGAGGTGGTTTGATTTTGTGAGGAATTCAGAGATAAGGGAGCGTACAAGACAGCGTCCCGTCACGTCAGTGGTTATGGAGAGACGTTGGAACTGGCTGGGTCACGTGCTGCGGATGCCTCCGGAAAGCCTCAATCCTGCCTGCCTTTTCTTTCGACCGGTGGGATTCCGGCGTCCTGGACGTCCGTCGGGTACTATCCATAGGATGTACTCGGCGGAACTGAGGGATGCTGGCATGTCATGGGAGGAAGCAAAGCTATTGGCGGGAGACAGGGAAACATGGAGGTGCCGCGTGGCG
The DNA here is from genome assembly GCA_030503985.1 of Himalopsyche tibetana. Taxonomy (NCBI): domain Eukaryota; kingdom Metazoa; phylum Arthropoda; class Insecta; order Trichoptera; family Rhyacophilidae; genus Himalopsyche; species Himalopsyche tibetana. The sequence goes on from JAPJYX010000010.1 coordinate 106,422, forward strand.
GCCATATGCTCCACATAGGGAGCGAACATGGTCAAAGAAGAAGAAGAACTGTAGCAAAACCAAATTACAAAATAATAAAATTAAATGTTCATACCTGATGTTGTTTTATGTACAAATGTTTTTTCACTATTTCACAAAGACACCAATGACTCAATAGCACAAAAAAAGGTCTTAAAGCTGTATTGTGGAGTTACGGTCATCAATTTACTCTTGACGGCGGAATTATTAAGCGTTGTATTAAAAAAACGCGATTTTTACTAGATAGTGCGTACTTTCAAAAGGCGTAGGTGTATGTAATACATAAATACATACATACACACATGCAAACATTAAATTTTAATAAAATTATAATTTTATTGAAGGGGAAATAAAAGTCTCAAGTCCCGGGATGTCCCGGGACTTTGACTTTATCACGCCTCTAGTCCCGGGGCTTTGAAAACCGCGAGACTTCAGAATCCTTAATGTCAATGCTAACGAACTCAACTGTAAAATTCGACTGAAGATGCGACAAATTGTACTTTAAATATCAGATATTTAAAAAAAAATAGTTTTTTAAAACATGTATTAATCAAATTATTATTTCGGCATCATCAGCAAACTTCAAGACACTTGTAAAATAACTGGAATAAGCTAAAAATAGTTAAAATTCAATATTCATTATTGCACGCAGGGGAAATATAATACACAAGTAACCGACAATCATGATTACGAGTTCTGATGCAAAAGAGACATTTTCGAAACAACAAAACTAAATCATGTATTGGTAAGATAAAATTCTTTTTGATGTAGAATTGAGTAAAATTTCTCTAACCGTTTTCAAATGAAATACAAAAAACACTACAGCTGCGATGTTTTTTTTAAGTAACACAAATTGATTACATATCACGTCACTCTAAAGACAGACTGATGAATGCGATTCGGGTGGGGCGGGTCAAGTGTAAACATTAATCTTAGAGGTTGAATAATTAGGATGGGTAATGAATCGGGCCACAGTGCGGCTTGAAAGCGTAAAATAAAAGCTTTTAGCGCAACCGAAAACTTCGATCACGACCTCCAGTGGCGCACGGCGAATGACGAATCACATTCCATACTTCCTTATTTATTTTTTAAGTCATTTATGGTTTCATTATATTTATGACTTTATCACCTAGCGTGTGATAATGAAGATTTCAAATAATTATTTTTGTAATACCAAAATTGTTTTACTATAATATATAGATAATTTTAAGAAACACTGGAATAAAAAAATTAAGTCTCTCATTATGTAATTTGGATTAGTAACCGCACACAGAATTCGCTAATGATTTAAATATTGATGCAGAAAAAAAAACGAAATGGACATTTCTACTGGTAATTAATGATTTGAAGAGAAATAATTGATTTTTCGGCATTCAGAATATATGATATTAAAAATATATACAAATCGAAGCCTTCCGAAGTCAAAAGCTGGTATAATGTAATATTAATATCGCTAGGTAACTTTTTCTCTTAAATCATTATTTTATTACAATATTAAGAAATTAACGCACCGACCCGAGGTAAGATCCCACAACACGGAGTCTCCGAGCCAAAATTACAAAATTACGACAACCGTAGTGAGTGGCGTGAGTTCAGTCTCGCCATAAGAAGGCCAAAGTACAGACGTGACAGAAGTGACGTAACTCATCAGAACTATACATTTTTAAAGAGTTTTCAAGAAATACAAATATATCAATCAATAGGACCAGGAAAAAGCAAATGTAATCCACCGTTGATATTTTGACTTGTATTTCTTACAATGTGTTAATAATAAATTCTATGCAATATTAATACAAATATATATTGCTCTATGTTTTATGTACTTTTAGGCACTGATATTTGAGCTTTATCGCAAAATTCTGATTGCAGTATTTTTATATAAATTGATGTAAAGATTCCTGAACATCATCACAAAGATTGAAAAATCATAGGGTAAAAGCTATTACTGATCTACTCAAACTACACAAAAGAAGATTTAATTAAGATATTTCTCTGAAAACACAACGGCTTAAAAGAACTTAAAATAGTAATGCCTAGTGACAACTATGATTTTTTCAATATTCTCCCTCGTTTTGAAGTTACCGAAATTTAACAAATATGAATAAATCACACAAAAAAATAGGGTGGTTTGAGTCAAATTTAGTGACTTTAAAACCATTTTTAAATTGACCAAAAATATAGTTTAAAATTGTTTTACATATTCTTAAATCTGTGGTAGAAATGTAATATGCTTAATATATATTAAATACAATAATAAAACATTACATAAACTACATCTCAAAGTTTAAAAAAAAGTACAACAAACTATTGGTTTTCACCTAAATGAAAACATAAATTACCTGAATAATTTAATTAATATTCAAGTCATCGAGCTAAAAGGAAATGGTGTTCGAGTTGAAAATTACTTACTAGAATCTCTCAATTTCCGACTTTTTTCTCAGTGATAAATACCAAGATCCCGAAATTCTCAAATAATTGTGGCATGATCAATCCCGGGATCGAAAAATTGTGAATCTCGGGATCACAATAAGGGGCCGGGATTGGATGCTCTAGTCTCTCAACACTCTCAATCAAAGTTTTAGCTGATTTTTGATATTTATCTAGTGCAATTAAAAAAAGCTTTGTTTATTTTGATAGTGTAATTTAATGACTAAGCGTATTGCACTTGGATATTTATTTTAGCCACAATATTATAACTTCTCAACTTTAAATACAAGTCGTTAATATCTACTGTGGAATTGCTGACAGTGCACGTTTAGTTGTATGTGCGAAAAACCATGGAACAGACATAGAAACGGAAACCTTGTCCACATAAGTTGACAATAGGGTGAGCTGCGAGACTGAATGACGTGGACGACCTGATTCAAAAATTATCAACTAAATTAAATTGATATTATGACGGTACTTTTTATATCGTATAAAAAATATTTTTAAATCAAAATATGATAAATATTTCGATACTTAAATAAGTGTTACGTGTAGCAACGTATTTTTAAATTATTGGTACTGGCCTAGAAAATGTTTCTTACTAATTGAAACACCATAAATATATTTCACCAAAATTCAAGCTATCAATTCTTTTCAAAATGGTCTGTAACGTTTCAGCATTTGAAAGAATATGAATAAATGGAAAATGCTTCGTGCTTATTAAGCAGTTTTGAAAAGTAACACAAAACTAACTTACATTTATAAAATAACTAATCTATAAGGGTTATGTTAGAATCGCATCACGAACAATGTATTAAAGATATTTTTTTTCAAGAATAAAAACAAAATGCATGAAAAGAAAAAAAAGAGTAATTTTAATAAATTTCCAGACAGAACATCATCTCTTAGTGAACGATCATCAAAATGATACTATTAATAAATGATTACTAAACTAAGTTTGTCGCTCAAATATATTATGTATTTAACTACTTTTGAGGTGTTAACTGTCAATTATAATAATTTCGATCAAATTAAAATAATATAAAATTTAATTTAATAACTTTGTTATTCCACTTGCAGTGTTATAAATTGTTACAAGTTATAAATTACAATATTAAAATAAAAATAATAAAAAAAATTTAGTACTTTTTCCACATAAAATGTATTGGATCAGAACCGGTTTCGTTCATGGTGAGTATTGTGAACTGAGTTGACAATACTCACCACGAACGAAACCGGTTCTGATCCAATAAATTTTATGTGGAAAAAGTACTAAAAATGTTTTATTATAATGCCATTCCACCACCAAGTATTGACAGTAAACACCTTAAAAGTGATACAATATTAAAGAGTCGAGGGTTTTTCCTTCTTTCTCCACTCAATGCAAAAGAGGATAAGATGTTTCTAAATGAAAATTAATTAGTTAAGTAAATGAGATACGGTAAATCCCAATAGAAATACAGTGTTAAATGTTGAGCCGACTATCTTATTCAAAATTGTATTTATTAATTTTTCATTTCTATTAATTTCTATAAACTCTGACATTTGAACTTTTATCGAAACTATGTCGAATCAATCGATAATATTAAATCTCAAGAATGTTCATAAACACAATTTTACTGTCTACATTGATTTTTATACAGATTCATTTTTAATTGAAATGTGTATACTTACATATTTTTAAAGCGGGTTGTCATAAGCCGTATGACTATTTCTTTATGTTTTTATACCTAACTTTCAACATATTTTTAAAAATCATTTTACGTCTGGTTCAATAATATTTTATTTCAGGTACTACCTGTTTTCTTCGGAATTCTATGGACACTTTCGTAGTTTATGGGGTTACGCCACCTTGCCGCTTGGAAAAATAGGTATGAAAATAAACATTTTTTTTCACACGGCTGTTAAGTATATAAAATATTGTTTATTTTACACATAAAAATAGTAATTTTATGAATAATTTGAAATAAAAACGAATAATAAAAACAAAGTGAGAGTTATGAGTAGGACTCTCTTTTGAAAATCTTTGCTGATGGTGTACGTATTTTCTCTGAATAATAAAAAAATCTAATTTAAAAATGACAGCTGTTTGGAAAAAAAATATTTCCTATTGAAATTTTGAGTTTAAAATTATAGCTTATGAACATGGCACCCGATCAAAAAATCTATGTCAAGATTAGATAATATTATAAAAAGTAAGTAAATTTTAACAAAATCGGTTGAAAATCTTAAGATATCTTGTATGTATACCAGTTTGAAAAAAATAGTTTCGAGAAAAACGCAAAAGAAAAAACAGTACGGCGTCAGCGTCTTAAAACCAAATTTATATTATTAATTATTTTCAATCTGCGATTCCTGGAACATACCTGAATTATTTTTAGCTTCCGAAACCCCCCAAAAGAATTACTGTTATGCAGGGCTTTTTTACCCTGCAACGCGGCGGAACGGCGTTCCGGCACATTTTTTCTCGAAATTTTAATAAATGTTCGTAAAATTTTATTTTTTCTATTTTAAAACCTTCGTTTTTTTTCTTGGAAGCCATTGACTGTTAATCCCTTTTGAATATATAGAGTATCATAGGACCCATAAATTAATGTCATGGAAAAGATTATCAGGTATGTACTTTCTTGGAAAGGGTTTGTTGTACATTATATTTTTGGTTCTGTTCTGTTCCCTTATCTCAAACCCTGGGAAAAACTGTGGAAATCATTGTAATTGGAAAGTAATTTTTGATATCGTTTTTAATAAATTACATATTTTTTTAATGTTATGTTACATAATGCAGGGTTTCTCAAACATTTTCTGGAATGGAACACTTCACAAGTCCGGAAAAAATAACGAAACACTGATTAAACTGTGTTGCAACGTATAAAACCAATCTATTTTTTTTCGGAACACCTACTCTGGCTCCACGGAACACCAGTGTTCCACGGAACATAGTTTGGGAAACCCTGACATAATGTATGTAATGCTCTTTGTTTAATTTTCATTTGAAATTTCTATATGTATATTTTGTTTTATTTTCTATGCATTATATGAAAAGCCGCCTTTAATTCTATCAAAATGATATTCGAATATATAATAAATAATATACCTTCTTAGAAAATGCTCGAAAAAAGTGCGTTCCGGCACCATTTAAAAAAAAAAAGCACTGCTATTATGTATAAAAGACTGACAAAAAGAACAATATCTTTTGTCATTGCTTTGAGTTCTCGCGACAGTTCGATCGCTGCGTGAATTTCAGGCCGACTCTCTGAATTCTAATTGCTATAACTTCGGAAATAGTTTGATTTTTTAAATGAATTAACGTTTAAAATATGTTTAAAAGTATAAAAATGTATCTACCCAAAAAACGATTTTTTGAAAAACTCAAGGTGGTGTGACGACCCCTAAAAATAATATTTTTCAGATTAATAAATTGACAGAAAATATTTTAGTAAACAATATTTAATGAACCACTCAAATTATTAAGGGCTGTGTATACCCACATTTCCTCGCATTGCGTGCTGTTATCTAACTATAATAATTTTTATTATTATTAATAAATCGCCTGACGAAACATTTTGGGGAAGAAAGGTTGCTGTTTGAGTCTTATTGTACGACGCTTTCGTCAGCTATTTCGATGAGTAATAAAGTCAATTAAAAATATAATAATGGTGTTGAATATACGAATATTTTACCATATTTCTTGTAATGGGTGTTGGTGCCAGTTTGATGATAAAACAAACGAGAGGTTTCATCTGTCAGCAATTTGAATCGCGGTTAAGTAGTTTCGTTCACTCAGGCGCACAGAATAAACGCAAGCATATATCTAAGGTACCTTAGTATTACAAATAAGCAGTATGTTAAAAAGAGGATTCATTTACAAAAAAAAAAAAACAATAAAAACAGCGTTTATCCAAGGTAGCTCAAAAACCTAAAAAAGTGCGAGTGATTATAAAAATATATGTACTAATATGTACATGATCTATTTTGAAATTATATATTTAATCTAGAAATTGAAATATTTATTACATTCACATTATAATTCTTGTCGAGGTAAATGATTTGCGATCTCCACCAATTTATTATAATATGCTGGTGATATAACATAAAGGTGTAACAGTTTGGCAAACTCTTTTAAGTTCAATATCTCGTTACGAAAAATGATTGAGTTTAACAATTATGTTTACTGACACCTACAATCAGTATTAGTAAGGGTTTTTTAATTAATTTTCCCCATGCCAAGTTTTCAGCTGACAGAATTTTAATATATTAAGTACTTAGCTAGAATACATGCGGGAAATGAATATTCTAAAATAAAAGTGGAATTAGTAAAAATGAGTTTTTTTTATTAATGCCTTTCCAACAAGTACTGACAGTAGCTATCCTTAAAAGTGAAACCTTTTTTTTACCCTATTTCAGTTAGTAAATATAAGTATGAAGAAAAAATAAACAAATATTTTTTTTGTGTAAGTAAAATGATTAATTTTGGTCAGAAAATTTGTCGTCAGCTGTATTTTTACTTATTTACGAAAAATAGTCGCCAGTCAATCAATAATGTTCAAACCTGTAACAATATGCTCACCCAGGAATGGAACCCGAATTGGAGACCGCACCCGCGTCTAAGCTGCACCGGCTGGCGCGGTCTGGCTGACTGCAGCAGCTGGGCCGGCTCCCCCTGCTGTCTGCTTCACCTATCCCCTGCGCCTTAAGCTGGTGGCCGAACGACGCCAAGTCTTCTCTGAAAGTGTCGCTCCCGGGAGTATTGCCACCGGTACCTCCTCCAACACCTACTCCCTCTTCTCCATCAGTTCCTCCACCTTCTTCCCCGCCTCCCGCCATGCCTTCAGCGTTCTTCTCTAAGGGCGCGGCTTCTTCATCTTCATTATATATTTTGAAATAGGCCACTGTAAGATATATAACCGACACAATAAACGACGGTATCGGAATAGCCATGGCGTAGACCAGATTCAGGGTATTCTGCCACATGTCTAAGTCAGATATCACCAGTCCAGGATCCACCTTGCTGTAGTAACATGAAAAATTGGTCCCCACCGTCTTGTACTTGGCGAGAAAGACGGTGCAGTTGAGGATGGGCGGATATCCGCATCCCTTAACGTTGGGAAAGAGCTTGGCGTAAGTGAAGAACCATTCCGAGTCGTTTCCCATGAGCCCCGTGGGCGGAGGGGCCTCCGGATAGTCGACCGGCGCTTGCGGGATCTCATTGTCCTCGTAGACGACGGGATCTGCCTCCGGAGAAGGCTCGCCATAATCGTATTCGCGTATCGCGCGCGACGATCTGACGAGCGGCGGCGGTAGGGGACCGCTTCCCGGCGCTCTCTTGTAGTGCACCCTTATCTGCAGGCAATCGTAAAGGTCTTTGGTGCAGCCTTCTTTGCAAGAGGCCCACGTGCAATTGGATGCGCCTTCCCTGTGCAAGGTTTCGGCCGTGATGCACTGAGCCGGTACAGTATCGAACTGCATGAATATCGTCGTGAAGGCGGGGTCGATCACGAACGGCACCAAGAAGAGAAACGCGAACAGGCTGAACGTGCCGAGCAGGATGAAAGTGGCAGTCGTGTAAAAGAGCAGCTTCTCGAGGAAGGTCTTTGGTATCGCCTCCTCGTCAGCCATTATGGCGCGCGACCCTCAGCGGCCATGGCCGGCGTCAGCCGCGCGGCCGCGCCTACCGCATCTCGCCCTATAAATCGCCAATTGTCATGAAATTTAAACGAATATCTCAGAGGCGAAATCAAATGTAAAACGAGGTCGGTTACTGTAAAGATATGTTGATAATGATCCCGTTCCGTGGCAATGATGATGCTTTTTAGAAATTATTTTCGTATGAACAGTTTTTTTCATAGCTAACTAATTTAATTGGATAACTAATATTTAATTCACTTTTAAGGTTTTCACAGTCAATCACTTGGTGGAAACGTATTAAAAATATTGAATACTGCTCAAAAACTAATTTTCGAATCGATCTCGTAGAAGGACTTTTTAACAAATATTGAATACGTATTCACATAAAATGTAAATAGTTCACCTGACAAGTGAACATTTTCAACTGAATTAAGAGTGTTTAATCGTAATAAAACCGGTGCTAATAATTATTCCCACTGCGAATTGTATTAATAATTAACGTTGAATGCATTATAGTGGTTCTAAGTTTTATCATTAAACTGTTTATCACATAACTCAGTAAACTCCAGATTATCCGTGCATGAATTCAATAAATGGAGCATAGATTAATTGATTTATACATATATGTACGAATTTCAAGATTATTTTGGTTCAAAACTAAATGGGTAAGAGGTTTTTTGAAAACAAATTCGTTATTAGATAGCGCTCCTTCTCATGTTCAAAAATGATTTATTTAATTTTATTTCAATAATCAAGTAGCATAACCGTACTGCCATTTTTAAAAGGAAACAAATTAAATGGTCAGAATTTAAATCAATTTTGGTAAGTAGGTTAGGTTAGGTTTTTTTTTAAAGTTTCATTTAAATTATGACTATTTTTTCCTACCGATATATTATGACCATTCAATATAAATTCTGACCAATGTTATTTAAATTATGATCAGAAAAATACGAGCCTTTTTAAAATCTTTTGTAAGAATGGTATTCTCGAAGCCGAAGCCGAAGATATAAAATATCACAAAACTTCTGTTGACACATTATCAAAGTGTATCGACTGACGAGTACTTAAATATAACGATATAATAATTATTGAGAAAAGTCGAGAAATTTGTGTAAAGAATCTTTTAAGCAAACCATAACCGCGGATATTTTTCGTAACGAATATGAAACAAACATGGCAAAATTAATAGCCTGCTTAACCGAAATAACTGCTTTAGAAATATTTTTATAAATCTTGCGATGCTTTGTCTGCTGAAGCATCTTAAAGAGGCAAAACACGTGTCACAATAATTGATAAAACAAAGAGTGAAGTTACAAATTTATCACATTTAGCTCAGTCTTACATTTGAATGTAAGACAGTATCAAGACAGTTCAGGTAATGCAGGCAGCGCTTTATCGAAAACACACTAAGTAGACTTTTTTTATTAGTTTTGGCGCTGTTTTTAATTTCGTAAACTTACATATTATTTAAGTAACATTATTTCTATTAGACCTGTAACCAATGATGTGCTGCTAAAATTTTATTAACCATTTTTAATAATGTATACGATGGAAAAGTAAAATTTTGCAAACCTTACTTTCGTATACAATAATCAGCAATTATCCATCGTCTTCGTATTTGACAATAAAAAGTATTGATCTTTATATGACGAAACATCTCGTTACAATTTTGTATCCATATATCGCTTTGGAATTGAATATTATGGTATTGTGGATAGAATACAAGTAAATCGAAGAATGGTTTCACCGAGCGAGTACTTTCGTTGCCTTATCAAAATACCTCGAAAAAGCCTCAGATAAAATCAGGCAATAATAGAAAACCTCGTCCGTAATATAAATAGGATTTCGATGGAGGTCCGCACAATATGCTGTGAGAAAACGTCGTTGGCGTTATCTGCAGTCGCTTTCGACAATATCAACACAACTCTCGCCTGAGAGAACAGTGAAAATAAAATAGAAAACAACCTGAACAGTTTTGGCCGCAAGAAAAAAATAAATTCAAAATAATGATACGTTACAAGTGTTTTTGTTGTAAAAAAAATATTACGAAATTTTGAATTTATAATTTAAAGTTTACGATCTTTTTCTTTGTCAATTTGTGACTAATAACCGGCGAAAAGTTCGCTCACAAATATATGTGCTGCCAAATAGGTTTTTGCAAATCGCTGTTTTTAATCAGGTTCGGATAGGTGTTATTTTAAGAAAAACTGTCCTTATAATCTCACTTATAATCTGTATTTATGTCACCAAAGTAACGTTTAATCATATTAATCATTTACTTAACCTAATCCTTTTTGGAACTAATTCATCAACAATAAAAAAAGATTATATTGAATATGGCGAAACAGTGTAATTTTTTTTAATACAATATTGTTATTAAATTGTGCAAAAATGGATGTATATAGCATTCAAAAAAAATTAACGCGTATATTTACAATAACAGTATTGTGTAAAAATTTCGTATACATAGATTGATAATTGAATATGATTATACTTAAATGTCAAAAAAGTTTTACCGATTCAAATAAAGTTATGAATAAATGGCACACTGATAAAAATTGAAAAGAGTCCCTGTATAGATATCGATCACGGGCGATCGTCTTCCTCTATGCGCTGTATACACGTACAACAATTATGGCTCACAAGCTGTTTCCGCATCGTCTATGCGCCAATACTTATCCTGAAAGCCTTGCCAAGCTATTCCGGAAGTACAAAGGCAATAAACTCTCCGTAAAAAAACAGCATCATAGTAAGCTTACATGGGGCGTACAAAATGACTTAGTTAACAAATAAGATATCGAATAAGCTCAACGAATTTTTTTCGTTCTCATTGAAATTATGTCTCATCACCAAGACCTTATCGATAGTCCAAGGAATACTCGTGTTTTGTCAAATTTCTATTTTCTTTTCAAACTTAAAATGAAGCATTATGGTATCAATTAACAGATCAAACGAAAAACCAGGTCATAAGGACTTGAGTGTATTTTACTTCGCTTACAGAAAAAGGAAGAATAATCGATCAGAAGTTTTGAAGAATGGTAGTTTATTGCGAATTGCTGCAACCGTTGAAAATTGTTTTCGGGTGTGACATACAGAGGTTGAAATAAATTAAAAAATAGCCTTTAAAAATATTATATAAAATTAAAATTGATATCTCTGTCGGTCCACTGGTTGTTTTCTTTTAAATAATATAAAAGCTCATATTGCAGTTTATTACACATTTAAAAGTAACGCTTTTCCAATTCTTTGCCAAAATAATTCAACTCGCTGCCAAAAGCTCGTTCTACGTTTGGTGAATAAGAGGTTTGCGCCAAGCGGGTCAAGATTCGGAATCATACCTCCTATATACCATATTTCCCCGCCATAGGTCGAATATTCATTGTACACCCAAAACGAGGGAAGGCGAACCACGCCATTAAATTCAAAATATTCATCAAAAGAGAACGAGTAACACGCCAAACTCTACTTAGTATTATGTTGTAGAACAAATAAGGTTTTTATATTCAAAATAAATTTCTGTATCATTCGTATGTGCTACGTTCTGTAACTCAAATGAGCCCAATCCCATATAGAGTTATTTTTGTATAAATAGTTATACACGATAGAGAACACCGCATAAATAAATAATCTTGAAATTTTAAGTGATAGCTGTTTTTTCTAGAGTTCGAATAATAAAACTGTTTTCTTTTTCATGTAACCTTAAATGTAGTTCTCGCAAATAAGTTAATTATTCTGGTATATTATATTACTGTATCTCGTTCAAACTATGTACATTCTCACAGATTTTGTCACTTACGACGCGGAATTCGCCTTTCGGCATCTTCAGGCGTTCAAGTGCACGGATGAACTTGAACTGACGCTTAGTAAATGAATGTTTCGTGTTTATATAAGAAATAAATGTATCATTGAGTTTAAAGCCATTGCTGGCGAAAAGGATAAGCTCATGGGAATGCCCACAAATTTGAGTAGTAAGTAGTTTCAAGAATTATATCTTGTATAAACACGAAACATTCATTTACTAAGCGTCAGTTCAAGTTCATCTGTGCACTTGAACGCCTGAAGATGCCGAAAGGCGAAACCCGGGTCGTTAGTGACAAAATCTGTGAGAATGTACATAGTTTAAACGATTCAAAATTAAATTAAATTATTCTATCTCATTCAAACTTCAGAGTATATTTTTACATAACATCTCAAAATTTAAATGTAAATATTCCATATATGTCATATATATGCTGACGGTTTAAACAAAAATCAATGAATTGATAAGGTAAATAAAATATTTTAGATTTTAACAGAGGGTATTTACTAGGGTATCCAATCCCGGAGCCTTTTTCCAATCCCGGGATTTGCTCACTGAGGAATTTGAAATCCTCAATTCGCTATAATTTTTCCCCGGATTATCTCCAAGCCTCGTTTTTTTTTTAGCTCACCGAGGAATTTGAAATCCTCGATTTGGTATACTTTTTCCCGGATTGTCACAAACCTAGTTTTTTTTTTTTAGCTCACCGAGGAATCTGAAATTCTCGATTTGCCAATTTCGTGTCAATTTTCGGGATTTGCTCAAAATTTTTAAATCCTGATATCCCGGGATCGCAGCCGTATCAATCCCGGGATTTCGGGATCAGAAAATTAAACGGGATCCCGGGATTACGGGATGGATGCCCTAGTATTTACACCCGATACCGTTTTGTATCTTTCATTTTAAATAACGAGTAAACGAGATTATGCTTTGGACAAGGTAAATTTATGCTCAAATACTACTTAAAAAAGAATCAGAAATACTAATACAGTTATGGAGAGATATGCTCACATTTATGTAGTTCACACCACTTATCTTTACTCTTATTAGAGTTCATTTTGATGCGTATGGAAATATTCAGTTATATATGCAGAAAAACGTTCAGGGAGACCAAAGGATAAACAGCCTCATAAGACAAGAACCTTTCGTATAAACGTAAACAAGTTCTCAAATTCCCGTCGCATTTAGAAGCGATGGAATTTCACTCCAAAAAAAGTCAATGCCCTTAATTAAGTTTATCAGGACTTCGTAGTGCAATTTTGAATTATATGTAAAATAATGACTTTATAAAATGAAAAGTTTATTTTTTTTGGAAAACCATATTTAACATATTGTTTAACATTTCAACAATAATTGATATTGTTATATATATGTATATATTATTTAAAAGTAGAATGCGTAGTAGGCATGAGAATCACCACCAATACAACAAGAATAGACTATGAGTTTGTTTCCATGGCAGTTAAAGAAAATCAGTGAGAATTGATTTTTAAAGCAGTGCTACTTCGAGTCGAATGACTAATTTTCGTTTCGCGTCGAGCCTTATCTGCAACCCGTATTCTTCGAACTCTAAGCTTTTAAAATTTTGTTACAGCGGACGGTCAGTAAAAGAAAGATAAAGAACATGAACAGCTTTTTTCATGAGAATTGCAAAAATATGTTATTATCTGAAGAGAGATTGAGTAGTTGAAATGATGGCTTCAGCGATGACATAATTTGTTTTTTTGTTTAAACTTATTTCGCATTTTAAATATAATGATGAAATTGAGTAAAAAATACTTTTAAAAAGGGAAGGTTATTCACACCTTTAAATAATATTTTGTATGACCATAATTAGGAATTTCGATACGATTTTTCAACCAAGACTGTCTTAAAATGTTGCAGTTATGAACCGAGACAAAAAAAAATTTGACTGTAATTTATAACTTCGTTTTATATATTATATAATATTCGATCGTATTCAAAAAGAAATAAATCTTTATGAATTTTAACTTTTTTTAAATTTTAAGATTTCGACTGAAGGTGCTTGGTGGAATTTCGATATTAAATTTGAACGATTCAAATTGAATTTGAGCTCAACGTAATTTTTATTAGTTTATCAAGGTATGCTGTAATGGCTTTTAAATATTTTGGGTTTTTGATTGTTGACGGAGAGCAAACGGAAAAAGCGTGCAAGAAACACACACCGCCTACTAAACCAACAGAAGAATGTAATAAAATAATCAAATAGATAGATTATCAAGCACATTAATTAAGCGCAGTAATTTATAATGCATCTGTCTATAACATTATTTTACATTTACAAAGACGGTTTGATTAAAATTAGGTTCGACGATATCTTTGTGAAAAATTCTGTAAAGAAAACATTGATATTTCACTTGAAGAAACACGTGACACACATAGTCATAAACCAATAAAAATACAAGGATATCAATTTTAAAGTTATTTCAAATAACGCAGCCTAAAAAATAATTGAGGTAGTCGAGAATTTCGAAAAAAATATAATAATATCAGACGTAATTTATAATAATTATTTGAAAGATCTGTTCGTAACGTTGATTGCTTGCTATTTATGACATTTTATCTTTGAGCAGATTGCAATTTATTGATTGAATTGGCATTTATTTGGGACAACTCTATAGTAATAGCGTAGAAATATCAACTTTTTAGTTGTACAAAACTTATAGATCTTGTTTTATTTATTGACTTGGCATTTACTTGGTAGAACTCCATTATAATAGGGTAAAAATTGCAACGTATTTAGTTATACAGTTTTTATATGGTTTAGTTGATAGCTATTTCGGCTTTCACAATCGTCATAACTAGACATGGCGAAAGCCAAAATAGCAATCATCTAATAGACATAAAAACTGTACAACTAAATACGTTGCTATTTTAACCCTATTATAGATCTTGGTTGATAGCTAGCTATTCTTTACGTCGTTAAACCCCAATATCAACAAAATTCTATAATTCTCATAGATCTAAAAAATATATGTTTACTACATTGCTAGATGAATTTGGTACAAGAACATTTTTTTAACCATTAAATGATTTTATATTAGACGATTGACTGGTGTTTAAAAACTGAGCTGCGAGCAGCAGGATAACACTGGAAAAGTATTTCACTGAATCGGGAAGGGATCAACACGACCTCGTTTTAGACTACCTATTTAAGTTTACGTAACATTTTCCACACTGAGATTTAGAGAAAACACACAACCCGTACGAATTTTTTCTTTTATAATTCAATTAAAACTGTTGGTCATGTTTTTTTTTATCACTTTCGAACAATTGTTAAGTGTAATAATATATGCTCGGTGTAAATAAGCTCGCGCACATTCAAAGTTTCCAATCTGCGAGCTTAATTAATTTCGATTGAACATGTGTTGCTACAAAACGAATAACACAAATAAAAATTTAGATTTTCAAAAATAGATAGTGATCGGTAGGATTGTGTTGTAATTAATGTCATTAAGCCGGTGAATGACATAACTTTTGATCCGTCACAATAACTTTACCAAATAAAGATGTTTAATCGAGACAAAGGAATTCATACTTCATTTAGATAAATTTAATAAAACAAACTTACTTCGAATACTATCATTAAATCATGACTTTTTTTCAGTGTAAAATAAACTAATTAAGCACACTTAAACTGGAATCTAGGATACTTCATTACAAATAAAATCTATTGACATATTTAATTCAGAACGACAGCGGATTTTTTTACAGTCAGATACCATTGAATCGAGAAGCTGTCGCTAAAAATAAACCACCGAAAAATCGACTCAACAAACGAACGCGGTTAGAGCTGAAAACAATAATAATTACTGCTGTGTAATTTATCTCCTGTTGTACCTGTCAAAAAAACGTTAGTTATTCGTCAGCTTTGTCCAGCTTTGCAGGGTCACAAATCTGATCACGAAAAAGGAAAACAACCGATCGTTCGCGCTAGATTGAAATTAACTCTGGACGGCTAGACGAAATTTAGTTCGAAGATTAATTTGACAAGTGTCACTCTGCGAACGAAGCGCGGCAGAGTCGCAGAGTGCGAATCAATCTACAGTGGTGAAGCGAGCGATCGCCGTCGCGGACGATAAGGTACAAGTGACGTCACGAGTCGGTTCGTACCGCGGCCGCGGAAGTCAGAAATTCGACGCTCGGGGCGTCCGCTACAAGACGTCGATCTCCTCGCGTTACGAAACGCGAATGACGTTCGGAGGCACTCGCTCAGCCGGCGGAGGGCGTCGGGGCTCGGGCGCCGATAGGCGGGCCACCCGGTCGATACAGCGCGCGCAGGGCGGCGGCCGGACGCCGAGCCGGTCCGACGCCCGGCGAACCGCAGCGAAACGTCAGCGTGCGGGTGCGATTTTTGGCGCGTAAAATGCTCAGCCGGTCCCTTTGAATTATTTGAAAAAAAAATACTTTAAATAAAATATATATACCTACATATTACATATGTCGACACAAAATCGTATTTGTTTGAAACATTTTCAAAGTTTAAGACACTATTTGTCATATAAAGTTCTCGAAGTTGAAACGTTAGAGGCGAAATTTACCTTCTTAGTATATTGCAACCAATCTTTATATGAAAAGTGGCCGTTTCAAAATGTATTTTTTGGCACATTCCAAAAATTTGCATTGCTGAAAAAGACTTAAAAAGGGGAAAACTTCGGAACAAGTTCCAATGTTTAAATTTATAGGATATATGACATGGAGTAAGAAATATCATGTTAGGGTCTATTTCAGATAAGAGTTTCCAAAGAAATTGTATGCTGTCGCTGGAACATATAATAGAGTGTGATAACAAGCATTTATACATTTTGTTCACGAGTGACCTCTGTAAATTATAATATTTAAAACTGGTCAGAGACGAAAGAGCTAAAATGCCGCATCAAAACATTGATAAATATATTTCTTTTTTAAGATTTCGACTGAAGGTGCTTGGTGGAATTTCAATATTAAATTTGAATCGTTCAAACTATGTACATTCTCACAATTTTTTTTGTCATTAACGACCCGGGTTTCGCCTTTCGGCATCTTCAGGCATTCAAGTGCACGGATGAACTTGAACTGACTTGAACTCAGTTCAAGTTCATCCGTGCACTTGAATGCCTGAAGATGCCGAAAGGCGAAACCCGGGTCGTTAATGACAAAAAAAAATGTGAGAATGTACATAGTTTGAACGATTCAAATTTAATATTTCTTTTTAATAAAAAAAAAGATACAAAACATTGTGTTTTGTAATCAAATACGAGTGGCTCAGAATGGTTACATTAGTAAAAAAATCAGTAACATGTTTGCAGCCGACAAAAACTCGACGCTAAAAAAAAATTCAATTACAAAATAATAATAATCGTGGTCATTACCAAGAAATATTTTTTTTATAAAAGATTAGTAATCTATCCTTTCAGAAAACGGAAGGGTGCATAATTTAAAAAAAATATGCTTATCGCCAAATTCACTCACATTTTAACTGAAGCGTCTAACGCGGTGATTTAAAAATAACACGTAAAAGAACTTTTAAGAGAAATTTTAGAATTTTTCCTGATGTGTAAGCTCATTATTTTTTCTTTGAATTCAGTCGTGCGTTGAGATGCATTCATTTCTTTAGTACAGAGAAATAAGTGCCCGATGAAAATTTTTATAAATAGGCTACTATTAATTCGGCAACAGCTATTGAGCCGCCTGAAATAGATTTTGTGAGAGAATCCAAGGCCTGTGAGCTAGCACTTGCATCTTACACGTATAAAATGCAAAAATATGAAACTTGGATGAAGCCAGCTATATGCAGTGAAGTGGGTTGTTTATGTGGAGAATACTTGAATGGTATACAAACTTGCATAAGAAATTACATGTCCCGTCTTGAAATTGACATATTAATTTGCCACTTTATTTAAAAATACAATTTATTGACTGAAACGCTTTTCTTTGTATAATACATTCGGAAAAGTGACGACGTCGTATGCACCACAGGGCGTCGGGCTAGGGTCGGCATTCCCGATTTTGGCATTCTTCTGATACTTCATACAAAAGCGAGAAGTCAGCTAATCATATTATTATTTATTATTTATAACAATTCATCATGATTAAGCATTAGAATATGCTGTGTTATTAAAATTTATTGTGTAAATAAACATGGCCATGACGAAGAAATTAAAGGAACGACCAGAGACTTAATAATTATCTATACTTATTTATGTTATATATATCGTTAATAAAATCTAGCAATATAAAATATAGTCATACAAAATAACAACCACGAGATGTTATATGTAATGCAGTCAATTAAATACAAACTTTAAAATATCGACTGCCGGTGTTTGATAAAACTACAATATAAAATTCAAAGCTTAAATTTGTAAGCTTTCGATAGACCCGTGGCTCGTCTTTCGGCATCTTCATTGAAATGCAGAGATAAATTTAAGCTGAGAGCAAGTAAACAGTTAGTATTGGATACATATCGACTGTGGAAAGGAAAAAGGACGTAACCCACAGTTTTTTCAAAACAGCTTCTTTCGATAAACACAATGTATATAACTTGATACGCGTTCTATCAGAAGGATGCAAGCAGCAAATGCCGAATTAGTATCGAAATTTAGCTTTTAAGTTTGAAAAAGATGACCTTGTAAAAATTAAAACCAAGAAAAAAGACTGAAATAAAGGTGTTTAATACACAATTTCTTTAATTAATATGAGATGATGTCAACTAAACACCAGTTTAGAAGTCTCCGTGCACTTCAATGTTGTGTATAATTCATAATTTTCAAATGGCCCAAAATCATCAAAACACGTTTTTTGCGCCTCCTGTAAAATTTGATATGTGTAGGCTACGTCCTTTTTCCTTTTCACAGTCGATATGAAAAGAAATAAGAAAATTAGATTAAACGGTTAAACCCAGAAAGTATTTTAAATACATTGACGATGATATGGATTTATTTAAATATTGATTTGATAATCTAAATATTCCATTGAATAATAATTATATAACATGTATTTTTTTGTAATAGCAGTTGACGGTGGGAATCAATTAACAATAAAACAGGCATGCACAATTTTTTTTAATGAGCCGCATCAAAAATACCATTGATTCGGACCGCAAATAAAAGTACCCATTTACAAAAAAAGTATTTATACATGTTGGCTTTATACCATTATAAAAATATTGCGATTTTTGTTTTTGGAAATTTTAAGCTAAGAATTCAAATTTGAGAAATTTAAATCGTCATGCAACAATTTACTCAAAATGTGTGTACATTCAATATTTTCATTAATAAGAAAAAATCAAGGGCTGCAAAAAAACGAAACGTTTTTTGAAATTGATCAAAATATATGCAATAATGATTTTTAGTCGTTGGTTTTTATATACAAACATATTTGGCATTACAGCTAATGTCAATGCGTCAAATATTTTATATAGATGAGATTTTTTTAAGTCACTCGAGATTAACTCGAGGAAAATTTACATCACAAACACCCACGTCGAAAGCCTTAATCGAAATATAAAAAAAACTTATTTTAACATTGATCTACCGGCAATCGAACTATGACCCGCCTGATCGATAGAGCAAGCTCTAAGCAACTAGACAAAAGCGAGTTTAAATATCAGACGATGTATTTTTGAAATTTAAATTTAATTCGACTCGCTAGACAAATTTAATGATTATTTAACGATATTTTTTGATCTGCTCTCACGTAATAGTTTATGGGAATTCGGGTAGTAAATATACATGTTTGAAAATTAAAAATCTATTTGGCTGTGTCTAAGGTATTTAAAAATACCAATACCAGTATTTGAGGAATGTAACACTATAACCTCGGTTTGTTTTAGTAGATAATTTTTTAAAACCTTTTTCATATACTAAAAGGACGAAAATTCAAATATAGCCGTATTAATTCTTATAAAAAAGTAATGTTTGGCGCTTTAGATGTTGTTATTATTATAATTTTCAACGTAGCTGGAACTGGAAAAATATTTTCTATCGACTATCAAAGCTAATCAATCAGTATTCAAATATTAATTTGAAAAAGTTTCGAAAGCATACGAAACGTGATTCTCATACAGCACGTATGGGAGATGGAGTAAATGGAAGTGAAACTCGGGGTGAGTAATGGGCGGGTTGGAGAGGTTTTCCAGTCGGGACAGCTAGGCGCCACAACTGAAACTGGGGCTGCCCTCCATCCTATACCACAGGACTGGTGAACCTAGGGCACGCGCGCCCGAGTTGCCAGGTTCGACAAATTTGCTGGCACGTGGGTGGTTCTCACAATAAAAAATACATTCCTTAAAGAACGAGTTTCTGCATTTATTCAATAAATAAAAAGCTAGATTTCTTCAACATAACAATTCAGGTCGATTTCATGTCATTTTTATATTATTTAATTGTAGTTAATATGGTTACCATATTTTTTGCTCGGCACGTTGAAAAGTTGTTAAATAATATTTTTGATTTTCGGCAGGCGCACGTAAAAAGGTTAGCCACCACTGCTATACAACATCACTCACGCCGAACAACAGACGAAAGTAGTCTACTAGGCAACAGAAATAATTTCTTCCCCGCAAGCATTAGCTTTTTTTTTTATTCAAAACGACAATTTGGAAGAATTCAATACGTAGGAATATCTAATAAGATCAAAAAAATGTAATCGTTAAAGTATTGTTAATTTGACATGAGAAGACCTACATAGGTTATTAATTAAAAATGTTTATAACATATATTTCATTTGAAGCCATACACAAAAGCAAGAGCTTTTGACTTATTTTCCATATAAAAAATCTCCATGAAATTGTAGAGACTTGTTTAAGCTTTCAACATGTATTCTTCGTTCTCAGTGTTGCTCAAAGTTGTGTATACCACTACGACCTCTACAACTGTTACCTTTTTAACATTTTGCGATATGTAGCCAAACAAATTTTGTCTAAATATAAAATTGAAGTTGACAGCTTTGTTATTCCACTGGCGGTGTTATTAATTGTTGCGCATGTTTCGCTTCTTTGAGAAACATCCTCAGACTTACTCTATTGTAAGATTATATATTAACAAAGCATCGATTCTAATCCCTAGCTTAAAAATTACAGAACGAGGGAAAAAATTCACAGATGACGCACTGGCGTATAACAATCCAATAAAAATAGCGTATTATTAAAATACAACATAAAATATGATTATTAATTATCAATAAATTAACATTTATCGTATATATTGAATTAAGGTTTGATCTAATGCAGGCATTCGAAATACATTGTCAAGTTAGTTGGGAAATTGAACGCAAAAAGTTGTGAACGAATACAATACAACTTTTCCAAGACTGCTAATCTTTAATAGTTAACAATTGGTGCGACAATCGAAGAGGAGGTGAGGAATTTCAATAATTGAATTGCTTGTTGAATGTCTCTCACATTATAGAAAGGTCAATGATTGAGTTTCGCTCTTTACTTACTTTCTGGTGTCGCAACAGTCGAGAAGCCTGAGGATCAATTACCATTTTACATTATGTACAGTGAAAAGGAAATTTTCGTGATCGAATGAAACATTCAATATAAATCTGACAGAAAACGGAAAAATCATCCGCATGATATGTACGTATCGAGGACGTCTAGTTTGTTATGCAGACGGATGACTTCCAGTGTGTGCCGCGAGAACGTCATGAAAAAAGCGGCAACATTCGCGGCCTATCGATTGCCGCGCAACGGCCATATTGCGGCTTTCCCGCACATGCGCAGAATGCGGATCTCCCGCCCTCCGCCACGCTAGTTTCCGACTCTGCCGCACTAGTAACGCAGCTGCTCCGCCGAAGGATAGCGAGGCGAGCCATGGCTACCACTGGCGATCCTCGCCTGACGACGCGGTAAACCGATTCTGCGACGCCATCGACGGCGAAGTGGCACGCGATAGTTAAACAATCGACAGGCATCGACCCGACGGTACCTTCGCCCGAAGGAAAACTCCCGAAGGAGCGTCGACGGTTGCGTTAGCTTCGGCCCTCCCCCTCGCCTAGTTTCGAACGTGTGATTGTTTACATACAACGGTAGGTCAATTAATATATTTTAAAACTGCTCGATGAAGGGCTTCGTCGCGCAATGGAAGGTTCAACGATTATTAATTCAATAACCTGTTAAGTGTATTCGCATCGGGTGGCTGTCGCCTCCCTCGCCGTTACTCCGCTGTGCAATGTTTATTTTTCATTGATGTACTAATACGAAATGTATAGCTATAAACAAACATGATAGCTGTATCTTGAAAATAGTGCCAAAAATACAAAAACAATGGCGGTTATTTTGATATTATGTACGCGAATCTTGGGTGTTTTTTTTGATTTTCAAATGTCGTTTGACAAACAGGTGCAATTCTATTATTCAACAAACTTCAATTAAAAATACCACGTTACAATTTCGAGCGACTTTTAATCGAGTAGGAATTATAATTAAATAGTGTAAGTCAAATAATCACTAAAAGTTGAATGTCAACGATCTGCGCTCACGAGATGGGTAAGCGGAAAGCACAATATGTATTCCAGTCATTTATTAGTTGTGTTGATACATAAACGGTGTCGTCGGATATTAACGCTCAGGTTGTTTTTAAGAATTCATTGGTTAAATTGGCCTCGCACGACGGCGGATGAAATTCTTTTGAATAACATATTATTAGAATACCGTCAAACATTTGTGCCATATTATATATGATAACATTGTTATTTCAATGCTTGTGTTACAAATTGTGACACATGTTTCGCCTATTTGATAAGCATCTTCAAACTGCGAATGCTTTCTACTGAGGCAAAATACTCGTCACAATATGTTGCAAAATCATTGGAATAAAAAAGTTATTAAATTAAATTGTGACATATAAAAACGATTTTCCACAAAATTACCATCGAACCTATCAAAAATAAATATAAGTAGGCATTTGTAATAAGTTGAAAATAGCCATCAACAAAATATAAAATAATATTTGTAAAACTTAAAAAGTATTTATTTTGTGAAATATTGATTTCAGGGGGCTTATATTAGGTGTGTGATGCCATTCGTAATCGAATCAATTTCATTTCATGCGTGTGATAATAATATATAATATATATTGTATATAAAATTTAATTTGATAACTTTATTTTTGTACCAGGCAAGTGGAATAAAAAAATCATAATCGAACATCCAATATGTTATTTTCGATGGGTTCGGCGTAAACTTATTGGAAGTTTATTTTATATTATATTTTAAATGAGCTTCCACAAAATTAGCTCCGAGCCCCTCTAACATTACATATTGCGTATATTGCGGTTATTATTTTTTCAAATTCACAGCTTCCGTAAATAAGAAACAATCCGTTATAAAATAGAGACGACGCTTTCTAACAAGGGCGAAATTTAAAGTGCTATAAATACATATATACATACTACTACAAATTTTTTGGAGCCAAAAATTATTACAAATTAATATTCTTATTATAAATCCTTTGATATTTTTCGATTTATAACATTACATATGAAGGTTTTACTTGCAACACGGCTTATTCCAAAGTTGTTGAAACGTGAAAATTGAATTTCATTTTGAAAAACAATGTACATTTTAAAAGTATTCTTAGTCTTACTCTGAAATGATAGTTTGGATGTTGTCAAGCCATGTTTGAGACTGATTTCTAAAAATACTTTCAAAATTATTTTTTATCTATTAAATTACATTCACGGTTCATGTTTTAACAACTTTGGAATAACCCGGGTTTGCAAGTAATACCTTCATATGTAATGTTATAAATTGAAAAATATCAAAGGAATTATTATGAGAGTATTAATTTGTAATAATTTTTGGCTCCAAAAGATTTGTATAAGAACGGTGCATTCAAAAAAGTTAAGCGCTAAATGTATGTAGTTTTTGAAAACTTTTTTTCGTTAGCTTATGTATTAATACGTAAGTAATGATATTGTTTACTTCTCTCCACAATTGACAATGCTTGTGCTCTCCCATTCGTTCTGATTTTCAATGTTTGAAATGGTGATATTTTGTATCAAATCAGTTAAAAGTTTTATTTATTGTTAAATGACCAAGTTGTTAGACTGCTAAAAGAAAAACTGTTTTCTTTACCATAATACGATAGTGGATAGTGCTGATATAAGTTAAATTTTCTAGGTAATGAAAAACATATTTGTAATTAAATTTTCAACAAATGTTTGAATGCATATTTTCAATATACATATGAATATGAAATTTCGGCGGCACTCCGTTGTCATCGCAGTAACTTATTGTTTAAAAATTGACACGGGGGGTGTAAGGGTGAATGGTGTCTTGTTAGGGCTTGCATTACCGATCTTCGAAAATTGGCCATCACTAATAACCGGTAATTACCGAAAATTATTTTATTGCAAACTTTGTAAAAAATCAGGCATATTATAACGAATGATTATTTAAAATATACATACAGAAGGTGACGTTTTGTTTTTCAACTCTTGCAACGCTGAAACTCACATTGTAATTGTTACTGATCATACTGATGTCATTTGACATCCATCACAAAAACGACCACACTCTGTAGCTATATTTGTATATTATAAGAACTTTCGTATTTAGTTAAACTGTATATTTTTTATTTTATGTGTAGTGTTATTATTGTTTTATTGCATATTTATTTTTTTGTTAGTATCCTACAAATAAAATTAAATGCCGAGCTGACTACAATATCATTTTATCAGAACGATCGTTTTCATCTGTGGGACAAATATTTTCGTAATTCAGGTCTCCCAGTTTAAGGATCAACGAATTAATTTCTTTTACGAGAGCATAGTTTGATTACTAAAATTGTTATTCCCGACAAAACAAATATATTTTTTTAATAAATTCAGTAAACGCTCATTTGTTAGGTTATTTCAGAATTCTTTTAATAGGAGATCGTATAAAGTGTACCCGAAGTATGTATTGATACAATTAATTTATGTAAATACGTCAATAAGTCAATGGATAAACTTATACGACGCTAATATTATTAACTTCTCACGAAACTAACCAATCTAGACGTGGCATATAAATGATTATTTAATTACTCATTTCTATATATCAGTAAATACATAAAGAAATGGATGTATGTATTTATATGATATTATTTGTCTCGGAAATATTTTAAATTATTTCTGTTTCAATTTGAGACCCAGTTTTTAGTTAAAAATCTAATTCGTATTTTTTTCTTTTCATTTACCGGTAATGGCAAGAATTATTTACCGGTAATTAAAATTTAACGATAAATTGCAAGTCCTGCGTCTAGTATGTAGCCATGTTGGATGATTGTCGCATTGAGTTACAGATTTTTTTTCACACTATGTGACCTTTTTATAAAATCACTTTTAAGGTGTTCACTGTCAATACTTGGTGGAATGGCATTATAATAAAAATAATAAAACATTTTTAGTACTTTTTCCACATCAAATTTATTAGATCAGGACCGGTTTCGCTCATGATGAGCATTGTCAACTGTCAACTTTTTATAAAACATAACTTCGCCACTAATAATGATCCGCTTACTTTCAAACGACGTTAAAACGCATTCAGCAACGTTGGGAATACCTGGAAATTAATTAATAGAATCGACATTTTATTTCGAAAACTATTTATGATAAGCAAACCATCCTTAACACAAATAATCACACATCATAATGTTGCTACAACTACTTGCAGGTATTTTTTAAAACTCAAATAGCATGCAGTTTCGTAATAAATCTTTGGTCAGTATAAAATTTTGCAATCGCAAGTGTGTGTTTTTTTCTGTCGTTGAAATACATTCCCTGAATTTTTGTGAACCGAGAAATAACACAAGGGGAACAACATCCAAACGGACCGATAAAACTCAAAATTAATATCCGAATTACCTATACAAAGACTGAAGTCTCATTTACACCAACCTTCAGCCCGCCTTCGCTCGTTGACCTGTCAGAACAGGTGTTTGACGAGTGTTGTTGAATCGAAAGAAACGCACTTAAAAATTAACTAAATCGCTAAAGAACCAGAGGATTTTGCTGCGACCACCAACAGCTTCATACTTAATATTGATATTTAAAATAACGTATTTTATTGAATATAAGCATTAAATTCATCCATTTTTTTTATTAAATAGAACTTCTATTTTGATCAAATCTCAAAACAAAAAGTTTACGTTAGAATCTCTCCTGTAGACGCTTACTAGGTCAATATGCTCTCCCGAATAATCGGCCGAGAACGCTCGACCGCGTGTTCGGTCGGTGCTTAACACGTACCGAATATGTAAATAAGTCTTAGGTTGTAAATAGGTTTTGTGGGCCTCAATAAACGAAGAATTTGACATGCTTGCTGTCAATGTAATTAAATGACAAACATTTAAAAAAAATGATAAAAATTAGTGTCCGAATACAGACTAGAAAAAATCAATGAAATGATTGTTTGATAATAAAGGATCGCTGTCTGTGGGCTGGAGGTCTGCACGGGCTGAAATTTTACAAAATTACCAGGTCCAAACCCGAAAAACTCAGGCCCGAGTCTAATACCATACTTGTTACCCGAACCCGACCCGAAGCCCGGATTTAAACTCCTCAGCCCGAAAAAAACCCGTTGTTTACAAATTTACGATTCACTATAGAACTGGTTATAATTAAAATTATCATGGCTGACTTATGAGACGAACGTAGTCCGAAATATTTTTCTGAAGAAATAAATTCCTTACCCGGGCCCGGCCCGAGCCTGAATCTCAATTGCGCTTACCCACCCGAGGGCCAGTCCCGGGCCCGTGCAGAGCTCTACTGTGGACAAACTAAATTCTAAAAAAGAAGTTCCTGAAGCTTAATTTTTTGATAAAAAATAGACTGCTGAAACTTCACGAATGGTTTTTAATAATTAAGTATTTTTTTTAAATAATATGTAGGTTTCTTTTGAAAAAATGAATACTTTCACAGTAACTTTTCAATACCTTGTATTTAATTAGAGTGAGTTGTAAGTTTCATAGCATTTTCAGCCAGCACGTTAGATACCTTTAAATTTAAAGCTTGGCCCAGCGATCAAGGTCATCGTCTTCCGTGACGGATCTCACGAGTTCAAGTCCCAGTACGATTAAAATTCATTCAATCGATTTCTGTTCGAAGACATGGATGTTTGTGATCTTTAAAAGTTCTTTCGCTACTCTCTTGCAATCCTAATGTTACGGAGCATAGCGAGAGCGATTTTTTAACCACTAGTATTATCATAGTCAAATCCTTCTATCTCTTCTACTCTCTTCGAAAAAGAGAATTTGAGCAACTGATTAACAGTTCTCGTGAAAAAAACCACTGTTGAGATACCTCTATTCGGAGGCCACATGCTTCACATTGGATGTGGATATAGATTAAAACAATAACAATAAAGTCATATAGTTTATTCATATTATGTATCTCACCGAATCAATGAGACACTGGTCTTTCTTGTTGCCCTGCCTTTCAAACTTCATATTCACGTATACTTTAATTAAATACGAATTACATATAATCATCACGATTGTTTTTGAAAATTATTTTCAGTCCTCAACAAGCAAATGTCGCTTTTAAAGGTACCTATTTGTAAATAATTAACCATACATTACAAAACTTGTTGTTACTATAAAATGTTCATGTATTTCTATTTATACAGTTCACCGATCAATAGAGCAGATAAAGAACAACCTTATTTTCCGAATAACACTATTATTTAGTTCTATAAACGAAGTGTTTCCGTGAATATTTCCAGTATACATCGAGAAAATTTTATCAGATATTGCAGTCCGAAAAAACAATCCCTATCATTCTACATGGATTATAGCGATATAGAGGAGAGTACAATATATAAAATATTCTTCGTGCAAAATATTTTTAAAAAAATCATTCACTGATTATAAATGCTAAATTAACATGAGAGCATGTCGAACCGTAATAGGCAGACAATCTTAACCGACAATTTAGAATTTTTACAGGGGAAGGTTTTTTTTAAATTATGTTCGATAAAGAAATTCTTTAAGTGCAGTTAGTAAATAATTGTATATGATCAACGCCTATCCTGATAATATAATACAATTTTCTGACAACTTTCAGTTCTTTAGATCTGTGTTTCTCAACCAGGGTCTACGTTGAACAAACGATAACATGTCAAAACGCTAAAATTCACAGACCCTAAAAAATATTACGTGAATAAGATAATGCTCTAAAATTTTCGTCAGACGTCTTCGGCGATATTGAACAATTATTGGTTTAAAACGCAGTTTACCAAATTTTGTCGCTTAAGTTTTATTGCCGATTATGGGTCGACATAAGCAGCACAAGTCCGACTTTCAGTTTATTAATAGATCGTTCGCGAAGCCGAAAGGGTTGAGCGAGTGCACGAGTTATTTAGAGAGGCGGCTGGCGAAGGGGTGTTGCGGATGACGGAGGTTGGGGATGGCGGGTATCGACCGGCCGCACCAGCCGCCTCGTCGCCTTCCTCTTCGAAAATGTTATAGAGTCCGAAGCACCAGGGGATGGAGCATCAATTTTCGTACAAAAAATAATTTTCACTTAAATGCGAATATAGTTTAAATTCAAATCTTATAATAAGTTGCCATAACGCTAGCGCGCAGAACAAAATCTTAGCTTTCACGAGTCTGAAGTGAGCTTAATAGACACGCTATTTATAATTTTTCTACATGATAATAATATGCTTGATCGTAATTTGAAATCACTTTGAGTGAAATATGCATAATTTATTGTAAACTTTAATATTGTTAGTTTTTAATACACAGGAATTGCACAATTACATAAAATAAACATTACTTCAGAAATAATGGATTTTATTCAAAAAAATATATCATTTCCAATCTATATCCATTCAATCAAAATTTGAGAATCCTGTTCTTCATAAAATAAAAGTTACAGATTATTGGCACACACATAATATATACTCCAACCCAAAGTGCTACGCCAATGTTACGGCAAATGCGTCATTCTACGAGCCAGTGTTCTGGTTCCAGAACGTCTACGAGATATCCAAGCGATATAAATAGTAATTCGGTTATTGCGGCGTGTATACATTTATTCTTATTTTTAATAGCTATTTTGACATCACGTCATCGTTAATAGTATGATCAAACGAACGTTTGCTCACTCACATATAGTAATATAAAAGATATACAACATTACTATATTAACCGTCTAATTCTCACATATTAAGTTTAAAAAAATAAATGCGACGAATGTAGTTCAATTCAATATTTACAACTTTGCGTACCAATTTCACAATATTTTTGTGTATCAGAACCGGTTTCGCTTGTAGCGAGCGATTTAAACTGTTGACAAGGGCTATTTAAACATAATCAACTGAAAAATATTATTAAATACAGAGTTATTTAAACAAAATTAAGTAGTAACAGCGTGAGAAAATAACTTGGTAATACTTGATAGAAAACATTTTTCTACGTCTAGTAGCAAAATAAACAATTGATGTGTCTTACTTTTTTGTAGAAATAACCGTGTATCATTTTATATAACACAAGTTGATAATGCTCGCGGTATATTAAACTGGTCCTGATTTACAATAAATAATGTGAAATTAGTAAGAAAGGTGTTTTATTTTTTTAGTATAATGCCTTTCCACCAAGAATTGTGACCGTAAGTAAATACAATAACATGTGTCACGTTGAAAGTGGTATACTTAAACATATACTAATCATAGCAGCTAGAATCCTACCTAATAAAATCAATTGTGCATCAGCCTTTTAGGATCAGAATTATTTGAGAATAATGCCATTCTTCTCATAAATAATTCATTATATTATTGGACAAAAAATAAAATCCATATTCCAACGACATACATTTTTAAAAAAAGGTGCGTGTACATCCAACAATAAGAAGAACGACACGCTTGTGCCCCAAATAAATGACATCACTGAATGATACGAGAGAATACACTAGATTTAAAGGAAATGCACTAGATTGAAGGGTGCCGAGTGCTTCCCCCGAAAATCAAGATACGGATATGACAAAAGAGAGTGACCGCAATGTAAGATAATAATAAATAACGGTGATATAAATATAATATCAAAGCCGGGTTCGTTCATTAACGATTCAATTCATAGCGATAACAAATATAAGTAAACAAGACTATTTTATAAAATGTATAAATAAACTAAAGATAATAATCTACAAATGGCACTGTAAAAATCAATTCTGTGACATTTAAATATTTTTTTTTGTCAACGGGAATGTTTTCCCGATGAACGGTCTTGTTTTCTTTCGATTGAGTATGAATTACAAAGGTATTAAATTTAATTTAAAATATTAATTTCCACACATTTACTGGCGAATTCATTGGAAATTACTTTTTTGTTTTATGGTATTGTGGCAAAATTATAAATTTCCACATAAAAACACAATAAAAGCGAATCGGTAAAACGTTTGATGTCTCGTTTCAAAACGTTACAAAAATAAATCGATCGAATATGTACATGCATTAATACTATGAAAAGCTTAGCGTACAAGTGAACAGCAAAACTGGCACTTATCGCAGTGTGTATTAATATTTGAAAAAGCTTTCTCGGTGTTTGAAAAATGTCGGTCAACAAAAATAAAACAACGCGTTCGACAAGAACGAGTCGGAGTGGTTTGAGCCTCCAACTGTATGAGGTGGGGAAACTCAAACAAAAAAGCTCACTCCGCAAACAGAAGCATAACGCGATGCACATACATATGTACACAGCACAGCTTTTCAAAACCGCAAACATTGCTCCGCTACGTCAACTCGAATGCTGCAAATTCTCACAACACAAGTGGTCAATAATTAACAATGCCTCACAGAATATTGAGCTATATATATGTATATTAACAGCGACAATGCGTATTTTGTCAAAAACTACTTTTTGATTTTGCTTGGAATTGTATGAGAAATATATGCTATTAGGCATTTATCGTGAAAGAAGTTTTTTCTTTTCTTGCGTTGTTACGATATGTGGCTTTCGTAAAAACTTTCCGATGGCTTTCAATTTATATCTGAAAATTATCATTAGAGAATAAATTTAAGCATACACTAAACAACGAAACCGATGTCATCAGAGATTACATCACATTACGAAATAATGCAACTCATCTTTATCTTTGGTTTTTTTTTCAAATATTCCGAAATAATTTGCACAGCTTTTCAAGTGAATCTATTAACATTTTTTTCTTATTTCACCCAAGATAATAAAAGCAAATATGATTTCTTATGTACCTAACCTTTTTAATTCGTTTTGTCGTGGAAGATTTCTTTTCTGCATTGAGCAACACATTTCAAAACCGAAATATTGTATAAAACATATCTGTCGCAACATAACATTTGTGATTGTGTATTCTTAAAAATAACAGCGAGAAGACTAATTTAAGAATTACTTTTGGATAATATGCGTCGCTTCTGTCAAATCAAGATATTATACTGATACGTAATGGTACATACTATTACGACTTGATACAATAATACAAAACGCATTTTAGTAATATTTTTAAAATGTCAAAATAGGATTTGAATCATTTGAAATCCGTTTGTTCATAAGGAAATGGATTGGTAAATTTAAAATTAGAAAAAAGGAAAAGTGATCCAGTAATAGCAAGATAATTACTGCTATTACAATTTAAACAATATATTGTGGACGGTAACAGTACATCAAAGCTTTCTCAGAAAAAACCTTATTTAGGAAGACTATAATTATTACGGATACTGTTTAAAAAAATAAATCTTCAAACTATTTAAATAGCAATCTCAAAAGGACCGCTTTCCGTTTAATGATGCAACAGCGAAGATATAAACGTTGGAATCAATCGTCGCCTACACCTGTCTCTCGCGAGATCGCCGTGCGCCTTCCACAATAGGGTCGGGGCGAAGGCGGGGTAAGTCGCCCTGCCGTCTCGCTCGCCGAGCGGCGTCGCGATGCGATCGATCGTTGCGCCGCGCTGCGGATGGTGCGCGCCACGCCCGCCCGCGCAGCTCCCCCTTCGATGTGCCTCTGCCCCCGCCCCAGCCCGCGCACGTGCCGGCCCCGGCCCCCGTTTGGCACATTCGGACGGTGACCGTCGTGAAAGCGTCGTCGTCGTTCACTCAATCATAACACGCGCCCGCCGCTCGCGCAGAACCACACTCGCGCTCCGAGATGAGTGCGGAAATCCGCAGCGAGTGATCGCTCGTAATTTATCGCGTAAAGGTCTCCGAAATCGTTCGAGATGCCGAAGAAAGTGGTCGAAGAACCGATCATCCCGCCGCAGGATGGAAAGATCTGCGGGACGATATGCGTGTGTCAGATGACGTGCATTCTTAGCTGCGTAGCGCTGGTCTATCTGACAGTCGCGATTTACATGCCCTCCTCCAGAGCATTCGCGTCCGGTATAAGCGAAACTCCGATAATGTGCACGACCACTCGGGCCGTCAACAAGGACGCGTGCGAGTGGGGATCCTGCGGAGAGTGGTGTCTCAGTAAAACATCGGGCGCCTGCATCCAGATTTACGTAACCCTGCGCCGGAACGGGTCGACGCTCCTGTTTGCGAATTGTACGAACGCCGCAAACAAAACCTGTTACGGGATAGATCAGGAGAACGCTAGAAAATATCGCTGCATAGCAGACGAGTGTAAAAATTTAACGGGGACGTTTAACTGTTCGACGGGCATGTGCATAAACATAACGGACGCGTTCGAGTGCATCTTCCGCGACACGGATCCTCCTCTCAAGTGCTCCGGAAGAAGAGGGAAAATAACATGCATTGACATAGACGGTCTGTTCAGTTGCACGAAAGGGACTTGCGAAAAGATAAGAACGCCGTACAACTGTGACAGGAGGTGCGTCGACATTCCGACGAGAAACAAAAACATGATACTTCTCAGCGGCGACAAAGTGTATCTATCGCAGTGCGAGAGAGCTCTCGAGCGGGACACGGGCCGAGAAGTTTGGTCCGAGGACCAGGACAACGTGGTGATGACGTCCTGCTACAGCATCAGCAACAGCTCGGAGGGCGTTCTGGCGATCGACTGCATCAACGGTTCCGTGCTGGAAAAGCACATACTAACCGATCTCACCAATTTCACGTACTTGAGCTACCTGCACACGTTTGGCGCAACGCCTGTGAAAAGCATAGCGCCGACTGAGATGGATCTCGTGGTCGCCAACGAGACGAGGCTCATGATCAACCTCGAAGGGTGCGTTAACACTCTTCAGGACGAGTGCAAGGACTTTCTGAAGGACTACGGAAAGGACGGCACCGATCATAACGCGAGGGCGAGGTTTCCCTGCTTCTTCGCTGACGGAGCCGACATGGTGGTGGCTAGGTTCGACCTCGAAACGACCTACAAGCAGTTTTTGGTGGCGGCAGTTTTGCCGTCCGTACTGTTCGTAGTCTCCTGCCTCACGCTGCTGCTCTGCCAGAGGGCGGTCGTGGTCGGAGATGATGCAAAGATGCGCTTCAAGGGATGCGCAGGGAGCGAGCTGCCTCGGCTGGGTGACGCAGATTTGGCTCAAGCCGACGCCGACGCCGTTATGGCGCTCTGAGATCCGTCACGTGAGACAATGCTTAGATATTTTAAAGGATTCCTACAGATAAAATGAAGAAAAATATAAATTGATAAAATCATTAATTTCGGCAACTGTAAATTGTTGATGTTTAAACTACGGTACGTTATCGTGAAAAATAATATTTTTCAATAAATCCTAATATTTTTCGTTAGAATTTAAATTCAATTATCATTTCAGTTTATACAATCTTTATTTTAAATGCTAATAAAATGTATTATTTCATGTTTAAAATATTTATGGTAAACTTTGCATCGAGTAAACAAAAATTGACGCAAGGTATAATATAATACATTAGAACCAAAAGAACTAAGAAGGTTTTTTACACTAATTCCAAAAAAATATTTATTGATCAAGACCAGTTTCATTAACGGCGAGCATTCAACAAATGAAAAACAAATTCGAATCGAGTTTTTCATATAATTTAATAATATGTATGACCACTAGAAATTTGTCCATAACTATAACTTATTATAATTATTATATTGACTCTTTTCATTGCATAATACTATCAACTTTTGTGACAGAAGACTATTAATGACAAATTGCGTTCCTCCTTCCAAGTAGTAGTACATATACATACATGTATATATGGTTTTATTTTCGTAATTATTTAATGTTGCCAAAATATATAGGTATCATTTTAAAATTTATACATTAAGTTGCAGATTGTGTTAATATTAAAAAATGAATTTAAATATATATTTTACTTTTAAACTACATATACGATAGGCTTTCCAACATTGTTAGAAGTATATTACAAACGATAATATGTTTTAATATTATATAATACATACATATTTCAATAATATTGAGTGCAAGTTCACAACTATACAAAACATACAAATGTTCGAAGTAGCAGATTGTGATACACCTGACCGCATGATAATAAATACAAAGTGCGTTAAGGTCTACTTCAATGATAATATATGTTTCTAGTTCCTACCTATTGTGAAGAGTAAAATATAGGATTTTGAAGGAATGATGATTTCATTAAAAAAATCATATTTCATAATAAGTTTCCATAACAAATTGACAGTAAAAGAAAACATCAGTTCGCCAGTAAACAAGTATATTATAATAACAAATTGTGACCTTTGATGAT
Organism: Himalopsyche tibetana; assembly: GCA_030503985.1. Lineage (NCBI taxonomy): Eukaryota > Metazoa > Arthropoda > Insecta > Trichoptera > Rhyacophilidae > Himalopsyche > Himalopsyche tibetana. The sequence goes on from JAPJYX010000010.1 coordinate 140,915, forward strand.
AAAAGGTCCTTTGGGACCTTATCATAATTTCTGCGAAAAAGGTCAAGAGGCATTTAATTTGAGATGCGCATAAAATACGAATCATAATGATGAGAGGTAAATATTATTTTTTTACAATGATTATATTTTAAACTTTAACCGCTTTAGTTGCGGAGGGGTGACTATCATTTCAAAATAACACAAATGTGCTTATATGTATATATATAAAATAAGTCAGAGTGGGATTGTTAAAAAAAAGTTTTCATTGAGAGTTTGGACAAATCCAAAATAATAATATTATTATTTTTTTAAATAATCTAATGGTTTATTAGTTAATTTGCCTAATAGGACTGCCTCAATCCGTGGTACGTAAGGACAATACCAAAGTACGTCCGTTGGCAGCCTCGGAAGCGTTAGAAGCTTTCGACTGAAATGGTTTTGTAAATGAATTTTATTTTCGATGAAATGAATTTGAAATGACTTTGTCGCAGAAGGAATATATCTAAAAGATTTTAATTAGTCCTATTCAACTTATATTTTGTTTTTTTCCACAGGCGTTCCCCTCCTGCACGAGAGTCCAGTCCATGGCGACCTGGGAGGCTTCTAGCGCGCCTTCCGGACGCTTCGGACGCCTGACGACTCCGGTCGCGCCGAAAGACCGCCGGCCTCGCCGACGATAGATCGCCTTTACGCTCCGACCTTTAAAGCTTTCCCTAATATTTCTCTCCGATCTGGAAACTGGCCCGAGCATTTTTCACCGCTCCGACGACGTCGGTGTATTAAGTCAGTTTCCCTTCAGTATAAAGGATGACGGTTCTATGGTAGTCGTAATTTTCAGAGTACCTTTACCATAGACGCGCCATAGTGTCGGAAAAGCGACATTTCCCGAGTCCCACTTTAACGTATCGACATATGAATAACAATAAATTATTATCGCTTTCGAGTCGTTGTTCACGCATCAAAACATTTAGTGATATTCAACATTAACTGAGCACCTCACCTCGCTTCGCGCAACGGTCGACTTTGTTATTTTTTAAAGTGAAATAATTCAACAATACGACAATAGTACTCGCTACGATCGGACGGCGACAATTTCCCATTCCGAGTTGAAGAGGCCTCCGACTGTCGTCGGCGCGCTCCGGCCGGAAACATCGTGCTAAAAATTCAGTTTGAAAGTGGAGAGCGCGTAAAATCAAAAATTAATATATTTTAATTAATATGTATTGTACATGAACACTTAACCTAGTTGTAATTTCCGCATGCAGTCTTCGTTCGAGCAGCACCGGCTGATATGCAAATATTATAGACATTTACTCGCTACGTCGAATTTATTGTCGAAATCGAAGACGCCACGCCACGGTCGCCCTCGATTTCTCCGCGAGCCAAAATTTCTGCAATAAATAAAGTCACAAGTTATTATGAGTGTAATATGTTCCATACCTAGAAAGTGTTCCGTGAAAATAATATAAGGCGCGAGCTGTACAATTCATCCCGTTATCGTGCAAATGAAATTCAATTCCAAGTTTTTCTTTTGGGCTTGAACCTGAGCTTTGCGGTTGTATAGAAAACATACTTGTCACATATATCAAATGGATGGATGAATGATTTCTTGGAGTAACGATGATATCTGAAATACTCAACCCTATGAGATTTTTCAGTAATTTTAACATGCATACAAAATTGAATTTTATCGCAAAAAAAAGATGATAATTAAAAACTATGTATACATAGTTGACGAATAAAACGCAGACTTTATATATAAATTTAGCAGAAGCTGATCAATAGCAAAGCGTCGATACACTCATCCAATATTAAACGCAAGTAGTCGTTTGAAGATTATTCGAACCGATCAATAAAAACTAGCAAGAATAAAATAGATAGCGCACAATAATCGAGAAAAAGGATTTCTCCGCAATAACGATAGCAGCGGAAGTTCTAAGCAAAAGCGGTTGGAAAAACTTCGTCAAAATCGCAGACTTAATAAAGCGCGCGTCCCGTTCGACGGTGTTGAGCGGAGCGCGCTCTAGCCTCGAAATGGATTCGGACGAGTCGACGGTGATAATGGGCGCAGAAAGCGGCCCCGGCATCGAGGAAGAAGACGAAGAAGGAGAGGAGGACCTGCCGAGGAGGTCACCGCCACCGCCAACCCCAGCGGAGAGACTTGCGGCTCTGGCCGAAAGAGCTAAGTTCTACACCTCGCTGTTCCTGGGGACGTCTGCAATTCTCGCCGTGTTCGCTTTTCTCTTTCTGATTCCGTTTGTGGTCGAACCGGCCATCGCCACCATCTTGGCGGACTTCGAGTCCGAAGCTGTCACTTGTGCGGTGAGCGAGCACGTCTACGCAGAGGGCTTGAGGAACTGCTCGTGGGCTTCGTGTCGAGAGGGTTGCACGTCGGCCCACACTAGGTGTTACCAGGCACGTAACATCACTTGATTTCTTTCTAGTATTTATTTTTGCTACATTTCTCACCTATAATTAATAACACATTATACATACCGTAATATTGTACGTGCAGAGCATACTGAACAGCATTTGCTTAAACGATTTCAGATTTTGGTGAACTATTCTCTGACACCGTACGCCGAGTACGTATCGAGCGGCACCTCGATCGACGCCCTCGACTGGCACGTCACCGACACCAAACTGCTCATCAACACGGAGGGCTGCGGCTATCCTCCTCGAGTCAACTGCACGGTATTCGCGAAAGAATACAAACTTCACCAGCAAGCCAACGAAGCTTTCCCCTGTCACTACAGCAAGGTGCATCCGGACCGCGTGGTGGTGAGGTACAGCTGGCCGGCGACAATCAGACACCTGGCGGTGGCGTTGGCGGCCCCTCCCATCGCGTTCGCTGTCGCCGTCGGCGTGCTGGCGTACTGGCACTGCGCCTGTTGCGCCAGAGGGTCGTCTTCAGACGGTGACCGATATCCGCCGGCAAAGGAGGAGTAAGTCCCGACCTCCGTCTCTGAAGAAATGCATGCGTAGGTAACGTAGAGCAAGCTTCTCAGCTAGATTTGCGAATATCCGTTGTCGTTTACTTCCAAAACTTTGATCATTGTTCATTTGTTATTTTATGAATATGAGCAACTTTAATGCACTAATTCAGCTGATCAGTAATTTCAAATGATAACAAATTCGATGGTATGCATTTTGCATACCCTTCTTTTTCGTCTTATTTATTTTGTAAAATGATTTTTTTATAACTTATTGTAGAAGTAAACGTAGTTTCTAATTTAAAAAAAATGGACTATATTTTTTTTCTATTTTTATTAATTTGCTTTTTAGTAGTATGAATGCTGTAGCTCGATGTGTGTATTTTATTTCGAATGCTTTTTTTTCCTAAACTTGAATATGTTTTTTTGTCTTTACAATAAAATACCACAATCCCTTCACGAGAGTTCTTCTTTAAAACAGAATTCACGGGACACTCCGCGACTCCACTCACTCGTTCCATTATGTTGCATATAATAGAACAACTAAAAATTTAATAAGCAGGTCACTAGAATACTGTTATATTTTGCATTCTGTAAAACGAACCCTCGAGAGTAATAAAGGGTTTTTTGTTCATTCAGCAAGCTGCTGTGCGATGACTTGGACTTGGATGAGCCCGAAGACGCGCTTTACTGCAGAGGCAGGACGGGCAGCAGAGATACGGATGCCTTGTGGAAGGGGTAGACGTCGTCGACTTCTTCAATAAATTATTGCCTTATCGATTTAAAACATAAATTTTTCATCTTTCAATCGTTATAACTTCTTCTAAATATTATTGTAAATTATTATATTACGTATAACTATATTTTAAATGATCGGCTTTAATTCGACTCAAGTCCCCAGACCTGTATGTATTCACTTTGACGCGTTGTAGGCTGTGAAAAATTCGTTCCGAGCTCTGAACAACTTAACGATGCTACACACACTCTGAAAGTATTTTCACATTTAAATATCGATACTTGGCGTTTTTTGACCGCCTTTTTCACTCTTTTTTTCATATCTATTGAGATTATTTTACCTAAATAGATAAATTTATTCTCTTACAATCATTAAAACGAAAGATATAAAATTTATCATTATAATGTCATTCGTATCGATATACACACAATTTTAAGAAAAAAATTCGCAGCTTGCATCGACGGCAGACTGATATTCGTTACCACTCTTTGTTTTAAGAAATGTGAAACATGATTCAGCGACAATCTTAATCCAAAATCAAAACTATACATTCGATGTAAGTTATTGAAAGTTTAGAGGGAATATGAAATTCAAAACAATATTTACAACATAATGCGATCTACCATTCGAAAGGAATCGCCAATATTCAACGAATGTTTTTTATTATAATGTTATCAATGAGCATTATGTTATTCGATAATAATTGTTATTTATTATGAGAGGCGAGGTAAGGGGACAGGACATATTTTTGCGTATCGAAATGATCGGTCAAACTAGCTCGTCTGCAGATAATGCGGATGAAAACCGTTCAATAGCTTCTTCGGCCGGATTGGCAATCTAAACACAAAAAAATTGAAAAACGTAATATTGAAAAAATATCCCTATAAAATGATTGAATACAATGAAAAAGGATTATTTATTTCAGTAGTAAATTCACTCAATAATTAATATAATGTGATGTGATGAGACGAACGACGTTTTATATCAATGATCGAATTGTATAATTCATTATATCCTTCGCGTTTGCCTTCTTTTTAAATAAGCTGAGTAGTAGCTTTCATTATAAGTATGTAAAATGTTTCGATTTGATACTTATGAAAAGGTATCGTCTTACTATAATTTGATACGAAGCTTGCATTTTCGATTAATGAATGCTAGTAATGTTTAAAAACTGATAATCATTTTTATGTCCGCTACTTATATTGACCGCATTGCGAATGCACGTATTAAAGAACCGCGTGGCCTCTTTCAATTCTTAAACTGATTATTTCAAATTAAATTCAAAGCACTGCGAAAAAAAAATATTCTGGGGAACATTTAAGCGATTAATGTTACTCACTAGATACTCGAAATATAATTGTTGTTAATAAAAATGAAAACTTATAATAGTTGAACATTTCAAAGGAAAAGAAATGGTGAAAAAAATTGTAAATACCTATATGCGCGTTTTAAATGACAAAGTAAAATGAAATTTAAAAAATCACATTGATAAATTTGCTGTCCGTGTTTTTTCAAAACGATTCTACCATTGGAAAATTTTCAGAAGCAAAATGTATTGTAATTTTTTCGGAACCGAAGAAAGTTTGAATTGCATGTACAGGACGGACTACAGACAATACTGCGCATTGGATGTAACGTTTCTGTGGATGTAATTGCTGCATACAAAAATGTTTCTTATCTCGCTCAATACGGCGGGATTCAAATTTGTAAATGAAATAATGTGATTGATTATAAAGGCGCTTTTAATAATTGAGCCTGCTGCAGCAGCAATGAATGAATGATCCACCGAACGCAATCAATGTGATTCAGCTGCATTCCCAAAGATGAGCTCGAATCATCGTCAAGTAACTTGTGGCTTATATGTAAATAAAATATTTAAAAGAATAGATATTATTGAGTTAGTTGTTGGGCTTTGTGTGCGGCTTATAAGCCGGTAGCGTACACCGTTGTACATAAAAAGCGTCATTTTACTCAAGCTACGGAAAGGTAATATTCAAAAGGTAACAGTCAAGTTTGTATATATGGACAATAAATTATTATGAAAACGTATAAAATTATACACAAACCGTTATTGGTTGTCGAATATTGTAGAAATTTATTTCGATCGGTGATAATTTACACTTCGTTTTAGTATATTACCCGCATTCTTTGGTTTGCTGTCGACTTACTTAAAAAACTCCCACAACAATTAATTGAGTTCGGCGAAAATTCTTCAGTAACACTGATACATTTGTGTTTATAAAACAACGTTATATGTTAGCACCTCGCATGTTACAGGTAATAAAATAATCATTATAAAATGAACGAAATAAGTTGTTCTTTGGTTTTTGTCGTTAAAAATACAAATTTGTAAATGAAATAATGTGCCTGTAAAGGCGCTTTAAATAATTTAGCCTGCTACATCAATGAATGATCCGCCGAACGCAATCAATGCGATTCAGCCATATTCCCACCGATAAAGTGTTTCAATAAGACATCCTCACTTCTAGAGCAGTGGTCATCACGTAAAATATTACCGTGGCCGTATCAGCTACACTACTACTAAGAAAATAGATCAATTTAATTGTTTATATTCAATAAAAGACATCATTTTAAATGTCAATATTTACTATGAAGCTGTCGGTGGTCGCGCATGAGAACCACTGTTCTAGAGAGATACTGTTATAGTTGTATGCAGATCGACAAAAGTTTTATAATCAAGGTTTAGGTATCAAATAAACAAATAATGTGTTTTAAAGACGATCAATGTCAAATTTTGTCAAAACAAAATATCACCGATAAAGATATTTTTATAATATTTGAAACGTTCAATAAAATAAGCCTCACTGTTCACACAATCGACAAATAATTTATCCATCTATAAGGAATCACTTGTACAATAAATCACTTCAATCCAAAATACACCTGTTTTTTTATTTCATGAAACATTCATTTATTGAAATGAATTCAAACCAAAAATAATCGAGAAAAATACTGAGTTATCAGATATTTTCTGTAAAGTCGAAACATCTTCAATTGTTGTGTAACTAAATATAATATTTTAATATTTAGGTTCATTATCGATACTAATGGCGTTTGCGCGTTCTGCAAACATAATCAATTAGAAATTGTGAACAGTGAGGAGGAACTTCAGCATAAGATATATAGTTACATTAAGTCGAAGGCGCAGATTTGTGAAAAATTATTATAAAAAATGTTTCAAATTGTTGAAAAATGTTCACTTTATAAGAATTACATGATTGCAGTTTATATAAATGTTTTCTTAAATTAAAGTATTGGTGAAAATCGTTCTCGCCAATATCAGCATCTTGAATGTTAATTGACTGATATTTCCCTCTGTTACATAATACTGTTTGATATACATACTCATACGCCATTGTCGTACAAATTTATAACAACAACTTCTCAATTTATATAAAGCTTATTTATCAAAAGATAAAATTCCACTTGGATCAAACTTCACAGAGTACTAAGTATTGTGGTGAGTCGAACGAACTCAACGAATTTCAGAAATAAATCGTTACAAAAAACTTTATTTAATCTAATATAGAATTTCGACTGAAGGCGCTTGATGGAATTTCAATTTCAAATTGGAATTGTCTCAATGCTGTACTCTTTCGTTAATCTTGTCGTTGACGACCCGGGTTTCGCCTTTCGACATCTTCAGGTTTTATCAAGTGCACGAATGTCAGTACAAGTACATTCGTGCACTTGATAAAATCCGAAGATGCCGAAAGGCGAATCCCAGGTCGTTGACGACAAGATTAATGTAAGAGTACAGCATTCAGACAATTCAAACTTTATCCAATCATTTTAATAATATATCAATAAACGCTCATTTTTTAAATGATAAATAAACATTATTTAAATCATTCTGATATAAAATATGACTCGAACTCAACTTTAGCTTTTAACACCAAATTTATTTAAATTATAGAATGACTAAATATTGAAACAAAATAAATACAAAATTAGCCGAACTCATTTTTTTTCTAAATAACACACAATGTGTTAAGTAACTATTAAATCAAGCCTTTTTCTTCTAAAGAATTTTCATACTAGATATCAAAATACACTCTTTTGAGTGTGCACGATAAATATGTATGTATCTACGTAAATATAAATTATAAAAATACAAAATAAATTATGATTTAATATGAATCTTGGCAAGAATTTAACAGAGCATTATCAAATCAAGATTCATTGCTTAAAAACAGTTTCATACAAACGATTCGTGATTTTATATTTCATACTTGATCCGATTTTTATTTTGATTCTTTCGTACATTTAGAAAAACAGACATGAGCTTTTAAAATGAAATTGGTTTTATTTCGGCAGGCTTTGACAATAGAATTTCTTTAAAATATTGTGAATTAAATAATTTTAGCCACTTTTTTACTCGTGTTTACTATTCATTTCCGTCAATATTCCTTATCCGTAGATTTTTATTAAGATAAAAAATTTGGAGGGAAGAAGTAAATGTAGAGAAAACAATCGTACGATTGGTCGCTGTAAAAAAAACATAAAAATGCTGTATTTATTTCAAACATGCGCAATGTGTGCACAATGAACTGTCATAAAATAAAAATACTTTGACAGATCCAAAGTGTAAAATAAAATATTAATTCTGTCTGCATCTACAAAAAAAAATAGAAATAGTTATGAATTGAATAAATGAAAAACTGTTTTGTTTGATATATATAATATAAAAAATTGGTACCTCGGCAGATTTCTAAAAACCCAATTGAATAATCGTCGCTAGGCAAAAGATAAAAATAAAATACAAGGTTAAGGTAAGCCGAAAAAGTGTGCTGCAGCACTGAGAGATTACAATGGAACCCCGATATAACGATGGTTCGTTTATTTCTCCAAAAAGATCGATATGACCAAACACCCATAAGAAAAATGTTAAATAATCCCGCATTAATCGTTCCCCGATTTACCGTTTTCCTCGATCTATCGTTCAAATATTTTGGTCCCGTCACAAATATTATCCTGATTAACCGTTTTCTTTGAATATTTTTCATAAGTAGTCTTGCCTCGCATCTCGTTTCGCGTTTTTTTTTCAGTGAAACCCCGATCTACCGTTCTCGCTATATTCTCGTTTTTTACATGGATCGTTTATTTTTTACTCGACCAAGACCCCGTAATAGCAATGTTTAATATTTCCACGTTAATAACTTCCTGATTTCTTCGATCTATCATCGAAATATTATCGCCTCGTTCCAATTATTATCCCGATTGACCGTTTTTTTTCAATATTTCTTTTTTCGCTCATTAATAGTCATCTGTTTGCGCGAATTTTTCTAACTTAAAAGTCCAAACTAAAATGCCTAAATGAAGAAAACTGGAGCTCTGGCTGAGAAACTGAAAACAATTCAAATAGTTGAAAAAAAATTAGGAGAAAAACGAATCGACACAGCAAAAAAGTCAGCTTACACACAAAGAGAAGTACACAAGTTTGAAGGGTGTCTGTCAAAATTTAAGTACCAAACTGAAACTACAAATAGGCAACATTGAATATATTTATATTAAGCAATTAAAGAATAAATTTATAAATTCTTTAATAAAAAAGTGAAATAAATAAAAAAGTTAGTTGAAAATTAAACATTATTTGAAGATTTCCTGCATTATCCATTGTATTATTACGGTCCCTTGGAAAGCGTAGAATCGGGGATTCACTGTACATATTTCGTTTCCGTTTAGCACGTTTTCCCCCGATTGGGAGTGATTTCGTTTCGGCATCTTGGTAGCGGCTGAGATTCGAGGATTGATCCGAGGGGATTGGTCAAGCGGTGTCTGTGGTAAGTTTTGTCGTTATATAGGTTGAAGGAAGTGATGAGTTTTTTTCCGGTCTCGATTGTCGTGTATCTGTCTCAGGTGATTTTGATTGGGAAGAATCTAAGCGGGATCTGGCTTGACGTTTGATTTCAACTCCGACATATTACGGAATTCGTATCTCTCCTGCTTCTCACGTTCATACCCTCCTTTTTTAGTTCTAAGTCCTCCAAGTCTTTGAAAGTTATCATCATCGGGATGGAGGAGAAGGAATTATATGACATAAATTGTTGTTTTTCCCTCACGGCGACGGAGATGTTGTTGACGTCATGAACGATTCTTAGATTGAAGTCCGTTTCCACGGTCAATTCGGCGGCGGCTTGACGGGTAAATTCTCTCGCATCCTAGCTGGTGGTTTTAAAGCAGGTTTTTTTATACCGAATTATTTCTTCATCTTGATTGGTATAATTTATATAAATATATTAGGATGTTTTGTGCTGGAGGTAAGCGGTAGTAGTGGTCGATGATTAATTTGAGCCGTCGGTATGAGCTGTCGGTCTATATAAGCAGTGATCAAAGGTGTGTACTGGTCGGCAGCTCGAATGGGAATGGGTTTTAACCAAATAATTTGGATCGCTTAATAAACGCAGGTCACTAAAATCCCATTGACAATATAAAGCTGGCCATGTACTTAATTGAAGCTACAGTACAATCTCGATATAACGGACAAGTGCGAGAGAGGGGATGTCTGTTAAAACCAAAATTCCTTTTTATAGTAAAGTAGGTTTTTTTAATGCATCAAGTATTTTTCTGCTATCAAATATAATTTTAAAAAATCTTTCGAAAAGGCGCATTATTTGTATGTAGGTATAAAATATGTACCAGACATGTAAATATTTTGTCCGTTATATCGAGGTTTTAAGTAATTTATATATTTGTGTGTTTTTTTTAGGTTATGGTTAGAACTAATAATATTGACGCAGATATTATATGTACAAATTAATATCAAAGTATGTTAGCATATTAATTTGGTGATATTGGCGAACGGCTATTTTAAGACTAGGGGATGCTGTCCAAAAAAATGACCATTTCACTTTTTAAAATTAATTTTATCCTTCGCTACTTCTTGCAAAATTCATCGATAACCGCATCATACATTTTTTTCAAGTTCAAAAAAACATAATCTCTTTTTTCCTTTCCAATATTTTTGAATTTTACATAAGAACACGCGTGCGATTAAGAGTATTCGTGTTTTTTACGTGCTTTACTCAAATTATTTAGGTAAGAAAATCCGTATTCATGTCGGACATTAACTTTTTGAGAAAATGAAATGTATGACGCACAGAATAATTTCGATAAGTCTTAATGGATAACGTATTTTAAATGTCTTTGTTTGAGACTGAATAATTGATATTGATGCTGGTTTCTTTTTCATTAAATGGGAGTGAAGCAAATCTTCTTTTTAGCATATCTTCAATTAATCAAATGCAATCATTATTATTACTGTCCTCGGCAATAAGTCCACTTTCATTGTTAGTTCGGTTATCCATCTACTGCAGTGATTCCCAAACTTATTATGATCGTGGACCCCTTTCATAGCAAAAATGGCCACCTAATGGTGGTATCTTATAGGATAGGATATCCTATCCTTCCCTAGGAATTTATCCTGAACTATACTGTCAGTGGCGGATGGTAAATTAGAAAAATGGAAAATAAATTCTCCCATGGCCCCCACCCCTAAGATCCGCCAATGTATACTGTTTAAATTTTAAGCCGAAATAAAGAACTTATTTTGTGGTGATTTAGACATTTCGGCTTTGTCTTGAAAGGGCTATTGTTTGAACTAATATTTGTTCTATGAACTAGTTATAAAAAAGTATCCCAGTATTTTTTTGCTGCTTTTGCTTTTCATAGTATAATCTGTCAAAAAAAATGGATTTCTCTAACATTACTTTTAATACCATCTAGGAACAGTCTTCAAAGGCTTAACACAAAGACGATCAAATAAGTAGGCAGCTAGCGACCTCTCCGAAAAAATAATGTAATCTCTACAATAAATTAAGCAAAAGATTTTTTACATACTATATAGTTAGTGTAGTTTTTCCATAAATAAAACATTAAAAAACAGAATTGATCACAAGAAAATAAAATGTGAAAACGATTTAAAGCGCGTATGAGTTTTTTTTAAGCAAATTGGAAGCAATTACAGAATCAGGACGTCTGGAAAGTTATCTGTGGAATAGTAAGGCAGGCGTCGCGACGGAGACAGTCGTGGTCCGCTGTTCGACGGCGTAGGTCGTCGGTGTTTTCAACTCCCTCGTCCTGCACCGAACTCATAAAAGAAAAATTAAAACTTACCCAGATATGACTTAAATCATTTTCAAGTATGACATCGAAGAGAATAGTGATATTTGTTAGAAATAAGCCTTTACTCGAGTATTTCCACGAATAACATGATGATTTGTTCTTAATTTATTTAAAGGGGAGTTGCTAATAAGACATTGTTTAATTAACAGGCTGCATTTGGACTCGCAAGGTAAGCGTTAAATAATAAATGTTTGTTCATCGTTTAAAAGCTTCTTCACTACGCCATATCATTTTTTTATAATTGTGTTATCTGCGATAATTAAAAGAGTATATGTCTGTAAAAAAAAAATTGAATAGTTTTCAAAGATTTAAAAAAGTTTGCAATAATTATACAATTGCAGTATCATAAGAAAACTAAATTAAAAACTACGTTGGGTAAATTTTTATCATAAAATAATTTTAAATATGTGATTTACTATTTGTAATTCAATAAGTTTTCATCAGTTCTTATTGAATATTGTTAAAATACAGTTCATACACAAATTTATTCTAAATCCTTTGATTCAGCATATAACATAATATATAATAAACCCAAATATGTTTATTATGGATGTTAGTTAATTTACTGCTCGTTTGCGATCTTATCTATCTTACATATATGTAAAATAAAAAATCGTCACTCAAATAAAAAAACCAGCAAATAAAAATAATCGAAACTTAGGATCCAGCAATAAGTGTAGAAAGATATTACATCTACTTAAATTTAAAAAGATTTCATGAAATGATGATAACAGATTAAACGAATTTATTGATCAAATATTTTTTTTATTTATATGAATTAGAAAGATAATAGTTGAGAAAAAAAGTAATTTCGATAAAACAAAATAAATTACAAAGATCAAACATATGAATTTATCAACCAAAATGTTTAATCTCTGAACTCATTACCTAAATGGCAAATATTAAATAGAATTATCTATAATAAGCTGAGTCAATTTTTTTGACAGGCGGTGTCATGTTCGTTTTTCCAGACACGAACAAAGAAAATAAGAAATTTTCGACATTAAAGACCACAAAGATAGAAAATCGATCAGTTGTATTTAAAAGTACATGGGTGGAAAAGTACTCTCGTCTTGTGCATACAAGTCCATTACAACAGAAAAAAACTTTTAGATGTTATAAAAATAAAACCAATAACAAAAAATATTTGTCAAACGTCGTTTATGGCTAAGACTTTACAGACGTGTGCTTAATAAACGTTAAAATATTATATGGAAAATATCTTTATGTTGGTAAGATTATTAATTTTGACGCGTACATTTGCACTCTACGTATTTGATTGGCTTACATCTGTAAAATATAAGATCCTTTTAAAAATATACAGTCAATCCTCTTTTTATGCGGTAGATGCGTTCCACGAAATATCGCATTAAAAAATCGCTTAAAAAAGACTTGACTTCCATACAAAAAGTGGGGATGTGTTCCATGAATTTTAAAATTCGCATAATTTTGAAACAGCAAGTTCAAATATACCCAAAATCGCATAAAACAAGATAGGAAAATCAGGGGGAAAACACGGCGTAAAGATACTTAAAAATATTTTTTATTAAAAAATAAAATTTGTTGGTTATTGTTTCACTTTAGAAACATTTTTAGTTAAATTATCGTTACTATATGACAATGCTTAGTGCATTTTGCATGTGGTTCGAAATCACTATTTTTCGGATGAAATAGTACCTATGCGCATCAGTTTCAAAAAACGATGTTTTTTTTCTAACAATGAAATTATTGATCAAAGTTTGTTCAGATTTTCTTTCTTCGTTAATTAATTGCTTAAGGCAGATGCAACATGATTTAAAGTTGAAACAGTCCAAAATTGTATTTTTTTCCGAAATGTCGGAGGGGTTTATGATTCATTCCCTATTCTATCCAAAATACAACGGGTACGTCCTATCTATGTAATATTTAATATTTTTATAATATATAGCGTAAAATATAGTACATTTTTTAAAAAATGCATTTCTAAAAAACCGCATAACTTCGAAATCGCATAAAAAACACATACAAAGTGGATTGACTGTATTTATATCATTTTTTTTCTTCGAACTGTTGTTTTTACAAAAAGAGAAATGGTGACCGAATGCAAAAATATATGACGTGATGACTCCAATCTGAATCTTGTTAAAATACATTTATTCAATTCGTTAAATAGGCCATAAATTTCATCCAAGCAGGGATAACTTAATGTGTATTGAATCTACGTAAATAAATGCACTCCAGCGGTTGACCCGTACCGACACCGTAAATGGTGAAGGCATCGAAAAAATGTTAAACGATGAGGATTTGGTAGAAATTGCTACGGCTAAAAATGATTAAAATAATAGTAATGACGAGAGGCAGAGGAACCAAAATTCGTAGCTGAAATGGTTCAAAGTTAAAAATGTCACCACGGATGGAATTTCTTTTTGACAAACGGCCTTGATGCTAGGTGTGTTAGAACATTTCAAAATGAATCGAGACTCTGCATGATGAATACACGGAGCTTTATAAAGAATTACAGCCATTGGTACATGCAGAAATCAAGCAAAAACCTTATAACGGAATTTATTGTAAAAATAATTAATTTACCGTCGGATCAACAAAACAAATCCAATGTAATAATAATCGACTAGGATCAATAATCTAGGAAAAACAGCATTTCATCAAACCGGTCAGATCTAAATTCAATACGTTCGTTCAAAAAATCGCGAACGATTATATTTCGCAACCTACGGTAAGCACCAGATAACTCATATATTAAAAATTGGATACAATTATGCATGCATACATACATCTTTTAATTATTATAATGTATCAAATTATAAGAATGTTAAGTATTGTCTACGCGTTTCTTTTACGCGCTTCAATTTCTGGAACCAATTTATCGCGTAAAAACGATAGCGTGTACAAAGAAGTGTTTTGGTTTTTAACATAATACCTTTCCACCAAGAGTTGACAGTGAACAATTAAGAAAGATGACGAAGAAAATAAAGCCACGAGTGATACCGGAGCAGGACGGACGGATCATCGGCACCATCTGTCTCTGTCAACTGACGATGGTGCTCAGCGGAGTAGCGCTGGTGTATCTTTCGGTAGCGATATACGCTCCCAGCCACAGAGCCTTCCACTCAGGATTCGATCCGAAGCCGGTCATGTGTGAGGTAAATAAACAAGCTACTTTTACTTCCATTTAGAAATCTTTTCTACCATTTACATTTTATTTGTCTCGGGCGCTGCTTAAAACTTCCCCTACGGTGCTAAAAAATACTTCCGATTTGTTGCTGGCCCTTAAGGAACCAAGTGAAAAAAACATGTTTTAACACTTACATCACTTTGATGGACGATAAAAACCCATGACGTGTATTTAAAAAAAAACACGTTTTTCACTTGATTCCTAAAGTCCAGCAACATATCTGACGTATTTTTAGCACCGTATGGGAAGTGTTAACCACTGTTGAAGTTTGAAGATTGAAGGTCGTTGAATTAGATATTTTTATATTCCTCACTATACTGTCGTAACGGGTGTAATAATGATTTACCTCGTATGATTTTTTTTCAAAACCAATATGTCTTTGGAACTGAAGAAACTTATAATTAAAATTATTGTACTATGTTTACTTTAAGGCCACGGTAACCAAACTGCGGTCAGAAGGCAAGATCCACCCTTCAAAGTTTTTCACCTAGCCCCCGATTTGTATATATAAATATTTTATTTAATAAAATTCCCTCCTTCAAATGTAGTCGTACGTGTACATTTGAAAAGATAATTTTGATTATAAAATTCATTTCAGACGCTATTTGTTTATAATGTAATACGCACATGCAAATAGGATTACAGCAAGAATATTGTTTTTCGGCCCTTGCATTTTATAAAAAAAACATTCGGCCTGTTTCTCTGTCACAAAGTCTTCGAAGTCAGTCTGTCAAAGAATGTCAGTAATAGGAAAAAATGTTACTTTATAATACATCACTATTTGACTTTCTTAAATATCATTTTTGACCTGTAAAACATCTTCTTCCGTTTCACATTTGTTAGTTATAAAAAGGGAATGTTTCCAAATCGCACAACTCCAGTTGAAGACCGAATCTTACATTTGTAATGCTGAGAGTTAAAGGTTAATTAAAAAGTAAAATATCTTTCTCAATATTTCCAAAATAGATAAATCGTTTCTTAAAATCCGTTATGACATCTTCAATATATTATACTTTACATAAGCTGAAAATGATATTCCCTCAAAATTCTTCATTTCCTAAAAATGGGCCGCGGACCTCAGTTTGGACAGTCGCGACCAAAGTCACAAAGTGCATATTCAAAATGACAATAAGTGAAAAATCCAAAAATACCACACATTTCAAACATTCCGACGGAGAAAAGAATTTTAGTACAACTAATATCCATCTAAGTACTTTTTGGGAACTATTCCCTGTTTTCGTTATAAAAATGTATAATTTCATACAAAAACATTTTGGGTCTGCTTTGGTAAACACCCAGCAACAACGAGAGGGAAGAATGGAGACAAACAAAATATGATTATAGATATGACAGGCAACCGTTATCTCAGAATATTGAGTCATAGGACGAAAAAGGAGGCACCGGTATGTGAATCGTGGCTTTTCCCGCAAGCAAATTTCTAGATTTCCCAAGAAAACACTCCCTATCGCCGAAACAAAAGCAACAGGCTGGTCTGAGAAGAGCGAGTCAAACGATAAAATCGGCAACCGCCCTGTTGATATTTTGAAGCGCGACGAATGCGGGGCGAGTGCGACGAGGCGCCGAGACGCCTGACGCCGACCCCCAACGCACACACTCAACCTACTTAACCCGTCAAATCTCATTCGTAAACATGTCTGTGAATTATATGTAATTTCTGAAATGCAGTTTGTAGTTACAACGACCTCATGTATATACATTAGTTACATAATCCTCCAAGATAGTCACACATTTAAAACTAATAATAAGTGCATTGATTTATGTATACTACTATAGACATTAAATTGTATGATATTAATTAATAAATAATACATAAATATATAGGCTTTTCATATGTCCCGGTTTGGTGTTTTGTTCCGGTTGTTGTTTCGCGTCACAAAGAGACGCTCGGTACGATTACTTTGAGATTTATATGTACTTTTAATGAAAATTTTGTTGTTCGTTTTTGTTTATTTTCTCCCTATCTCCCGCTCTTGTTCCGGATTAAAGCTTCACGATTATGGCAAGCCTTTAAATATACGTATATTAATCCACTGACCCAAATGAATTTCAAACGCTGAAAGGGTTAGAGGTCAGAGACGTCGCATCGAAGGATGGACGACGTCGCTGGCTTCGAGACAGTCTAAGAAGATGCGAGAAGATGCGAAAAAACATCAGAGCGGGGATAATTATTGTATAACTATCCAAATATGAATAAAAACATATAATTGAAAATTTATAAAGAATCATCAGCTGGCGTATATAACCATTGTCATTTTTTTATTAAATACTTTTTTGAGCAGCCGCATTACAAAAAACACGATTTTGTATGAACGATTTAAAACTAATAAAACGATGAAGTTCAGCCAAAAACTATGTTTAAACATAGTCGTCCAATTTTGATTATATTATTACGATATTCATCGAATACATTAAACTACATAAATTAAATGTATGCATTTTTTTAAATCAAACAACCGGCCATTATTATCAGGATACAAGCCTACATGTAATATTATCAGTGGCGGATTTAGTGCCCACGAGGCTCCTTATTGTTTATATAGTACAAAAGCGATAAGTGGCTAAAAAGTGCGAAATTCCGAGTAAAATAAAGACAATCATTGGAAACTAAATAACATATAAACCGGCTATATTTTTAATAAAAGTTATATTTGATGATCCTTAGATGTGAAGGCCACGACTCGTGCGCTTGTGGGGTAAACGCCACTGCATTGCCACAAGATATTATGCATTCATAATTTTGGGTACAGATTAATTAAATATAAGATGTTTAAAAAATGTGATTATTTAACATATAAAAGCACTGAACGAAGCTGGATGGAATGACTAGTATTTTATAAAACAAGAAATGAAAACGAAGATATTGATAGATGCCGGCTTAGTCATTATCGGTTAGAGTCGGAGAGACGAGGGGTGGGGATGGAATAGGCGCGTCTCAATAAAATTTTATTTAGGTCGCAAGACATTGCTTATGGAATTTGACTCTCTTATTTCTTTCAAAAACTAAATGATTAATTTGTCTATCGAAGATTTCTTTATAATACAAGGGAGGCAGATCCAAGTTACCTATCGAAGAGAAATAATGTTAATACTTTCGATGGTTTCGGCGGTAACTTTGTGGAAGTTCATTTTAATAGAAAATTTAAATTAACTTTCATTATTCCACGTATTGTGTTACTAACTGTGACACGTGTTTCGCCTCTTTCAGAGGCATCTTCAGACTTACTATCGCAAAGTTTGCTTAAGTAATGAAGCAAGATTGATTCTAACATTTTAAAATTATAAAATTACAAAATGGAGGTTTGGGTTTTTTTCTTTTAAGAGGAGCAAAGAGGGGGGTGTAGAATCGAAATAAAACAAACAGATAATGATAATAATGAGTTGTGACCAATCAAATTGGGATTTTTTCTTTTTAAGGGAAGCAAAGAGGGGATTATAAAATCGAAACAGGGCAAACAAATTTAATCATACTACTAATGACGTTAAACATTACAAACTATTAAACTAATGAGCTGAAATCAATCAGCTAGGTTTGTGATTACTCTATTAATTGGAAACAATTTGAGTAACGGGGAACCACCTGTGCTATTAAGAATATTATTTAATAATATTTCTTTTTTGTTAAGAGTTTTATTAATTTCTAAAAATTTCTATTATTTATTTTTAAACCCTTTTTATTTACTCGGTGGAGTATTTCTAAATCACAAATCTGATTAAAATTATAATTATTTTCTATTAAATGATTGGCAAACTCAGAAAAATTGTTACTTTTTAGACATCTTATATGTTCTTTAATTCTAATATTAAAGTTTCTACCTGTCTGTCCAACAATTTGATAATTCTTTGAACTTATTTTTGTGAGCTTATAATAGTTTAATTAAATTTTGTTTAATTAATGCTGATTTAAGGTAAATTTTGCACAACGTAACAATATATTTCTTAATTATTGATAAGCCGAATCCTATCTACATAAAAAATAATATCAATAATGTGCATTCAAGTAAAAAAAAAAATCGAAACCAAGAATTAATATAATATAGTTATGATACAATAGACAATACAATATAATATAGTGCGATTTCTTTATTTTTACTGCAACTACGATCACAGCGTGATCTAATAAAAGATACGTCCGCAATGGTTGACAATGGCTTTTGATTATTGGTGCATTCTAATGCATTCTCGTAATTATATGCAACTAGCTGACCCAACGAACTTCGTACCGCCTCAGAATCAATAAGTGTTGTGTTAACTTGATAACTTGAAACATGATGACTACCGAGCCAACCTTTAATTGTAAATTGTGCGGTGGCAAGCCAGGCAGATCCAATGAGTATAAAAATTCAGTTGGATAGTTGGTTGCTTCGTCTTCGTTTGTTACACGGTCGATAGATTTGAAGGAATGTAGTGGACCAACGATTTGATTTTGAATTGTGAAGTTTAAATGATCCACGTCTTTGTTCTTTGCCGCAAGTATTGCTCGTTCACTCAACCAATTGTGATTTTTGTGATTAGATGTTCGGAAACATTTTGTTGATGAAGCCGTCCTTCGTTGAGACGAAATTGCTGAAATTCGGCGGAAACGAAATCAATCCGTTCGATTCGTCAACAGGAACACGGTCGTTACCGACGATAGTCAGCAATTGCTTGGAGAAATCTTCGGCGGATGGATCGTTTAGCAATGTAACTCGCATGTTTGTCGTCAGCTGAAGTTTATTCACATAGCGCCAATGATTTGAGGCAAGCGTTTATTTCATCGGCAGCGGTCGATCTTGGAATGACTAGTAGTGTTTGACGGAAATCGCCAGATAGTAAAATCATTGCGCCTCCAAAAGATCTTGACTCATTGCACAGATCTTTCAATGTTCGATTGAGTGCTTCCAATGCGCATTTGTGCGCCATTGTCCATTCATCCCAGGTGATGATTGTATTTGCTACCAAAAATTTGGCCATTGCCGAGTGTTTCGCAATCTTGCATGTCGGTTTTTCAGTGGTTTGGAGGTTTAACGGCAATTTCAACGCTGAATAGGCCGTTCGGAATCCTTCTATCTACGTAGCCGCTATTCCAGAAGAAGAAACTACAACAATTTTATATCTCGCACGAACAGTGGCCATAATCAATGACATGAGGAATGTCTTCCCAGCTCCACCGGGCGCATCGAGGAAAAATAAGCCACCATTTCCATCATCAATTGCCTTCATTAACGTTTCGTACATTTCCTTCTGTTGAGGGTTCAACAGTGGTACATTCGTTTAAACTGATTTGTTCAATGCATCTCGATCATATTCACGTTCACGTTCCGATTTTCGATTGAAATCGTCGTTCATTCCACGATCTGGCGTTAGCATTCCTAACTTGACTAACAAACTGCCGCATATAAGGCCACACATGTCTTCAATCAAAAAGCAAAGCCTGGTTATGTATCTCTTCATTCATCTCGAGATCGGGATTCCCTAAACTGACACGAATTCGATGTAAAATTTATTCGGACATGTCATCCTTGTACATGTTCCACAGTTCACGGGGATTTGATGGGAAGCATGTCAAAATAATGATAGAAAATAATGTGCGTATCTGACTTGGAGATTCAGAAACAATTTCTTCAGCGATTGTCATGTCCCAATGAGTATCATTTTTAAGCAAATTGAGCTGTTGACATGCAAGTAGAAGCATTCGTCATTTTTCGGATGAACTGTGTAAATGCGACTTAAGAGCAGAAATCAGTAGTCATTCGGGTGATCAGGACCGCATCGCCTTGCCTTTGACGTTAAAATTTCTTCGATGTAGCGTTTCAAGTGTAATAACGTGGCACCTCAAAGTAGAGCAACGTTCGTGCAAACAGCGTAATATTGCTGTCAAAAAAATTATCATACCTAATTATAAACAACCTTATTTCAATATTATTCGATTTTCTTTCATTTTAATTCCATATCATCGATGTTTTTATTCTAATCCATACTCTAAATTTAAAATTATTTAAAAGTCAATCGTATGCAAAAGAAGCAGAAACAAATGAATTTTGGAAACAACTTGCCATCTAGTGGATGAAATCGGCATACAACGACATTTTCATTATTTCAAGCTGTTCGTCATTTGAAAACTGTATGAGAATATTAATTTTCTTCATAATTTCTTCTCCGTAATATGTTTCCGATGTTTTAATGCTTATTCTGCTATTCTAGGCGGAGACGAATTTAATAAATCAAAGATCATTAAAATCAGCCAAGCCCTTCTTGAGATATACGTGGTGTAAATAACCCGACTTTGTTAAGATATAAGAAAGATAAG
This sequence comes from Himalopsyche tibetana, assembly GCA_030503985.1. NCBI lineage: Eukaryota > Metazoa > Arthropoda > Insecta > Trichoptera > Rhyacophilidae > Himalopsyche > Himalopsyche tibetana. The sequence continues at coordinate 162,187 of JAPJYX010000010.1, forward strand.
ATGGTTTCGTTAAAATTTACGCTATTGAATTTTAAAAAATTCTTGTGGAATCATTTTTATTTTTTAAAAGTTTTTCGTAATTAAGTAAGAAAGTTCTGACAACATAATCAATAATGTATATTTTGTATCGCCAACTGACGACGGAGAGTTCCTTCAAAATAAGGGTTTATAAGGGTGCGGATTTATTATTTATTTGTCTATTGAAAATATAACATTGATGGATATGTTTCATTTAACAGAGATATGTAATATTTCGTTAAACTGAAAAATATATTTGTAAAAAGTAAAAATGAAAATTGTTTTGGCAAGCAGACCGTGAACACGACGATGGCGAAAAACTGTACGTGGGCGTCATGCGGCGAGTGGTGCCTCACGAAGACGTCAGGATTTTGCCCACAAATTCATGCTGCCATCAGAGAAAACGGATCTGCACTGTCTCTCACCGGATGCACTAGAATTCAACACGTTGAATGTCCACCGGTGGGTGATCACATTATTCCCAATATATTATCCATTAAATGAAGACTTAACGAGTGTGATTCTTCCCAATATTTTATTACGAGAAAAACATTGAATATACATGCATATTAATAAACGTTTTCTAGCAAAAACACAGCAGTAAAAATAAAAGTACGCAAGTAACTCAAAAATCTCAATCAAGTAGAATTTATTATTTAGAAGTAGAACTTATTACACTAAAATTCTACAACGCTCTAATCTATTATTAAATGAAAAGATGAGATATACATCCTTCTCAGCATATACAAATGAAGTCACCTGAAAACCGTCTGATTCTGAGAAACAGGGGAATATAGTATACTTTTTTGGAATCATGTCATCATCAGAATTACGATTAGACGGACTTTGATACTTCCGATGGTGGCTTTGTAAAAATCCATTCTGTATGTTATGAAATAAACGTTATGTTTTTAGTCTAAATGCGTGACAAATTTCGCCTCTTTTTCTAAGCATCTTCAGACTGACTCTGTTGTAAGATTTTTAACGATTACGTGGACTATTTGCTTTTATTATTATAATAAGTTATAGTTTTATCTGGGATCTTATTATTACAAGTAACTAAAATATTTGTTTATATTATAGTACTAAGATCCGATTGATTATAGTACTAGCGTAGCGAGATTGTGGTGAAGAAATGGCTGTGAACAATATTTGAAAATTCTCATAGAAGTGAATGATTTTTTTTAAATAATGTTCTTGGATGGATTTTATTGCGCTGATCCTTAACTTCGCATATATAATACAATTAATTAACATCAACAAATGAAAACTACTTACTAATAGTAATATTTTTTTTTTGCTTATTTTTTTAAAACATCTTTTGGAAGAAATGACCGGAAATAATTGAACATTTCTAGGGTTGTAATATCTTTGATTTTTTTCCTAGTTACTTAATTATCGAATTGTTTTGAATCGTGATTACAAAATAGAAGCATTTTTTTTACAGTTCTCATACATTCCAATTATTGACAGTTAAAATTCACGTATTCATATTTCGTGTCAGTATCTATAAATTATTTAAATATATCTATTACCAAATATTTGAAACGCCCTTATTAGTTTTACTGGGCTTAATTTAAATTTAAATAGCCATGGTTAAATATACTGTGTGTTCTTATCAGTTGAAAATACCTGAAATGAGCGAATCAGGTCCTGAACTTAATACATAATTGTGAAATGGGTACAACACCTAAAACCTTTATTTCTTGTGGGGAGAAATATGTGCATGTTGATATAAAAGAAATTATTAAATATTTTAGATTTTTTTAAAATCATTTACTGATTGATATTTTATGAAAAATATTTCGAACGAGTGCAATACATTGTTGCACAATAAAAGTATTTTATTGTGCATATAATTCTTCTGTAACTAGACATGTTTACCACTTACTAGGGTAGCTCCAGAACGGGCAAACGACCTCTGCAAAAAAATCACTTTGATATTTCTGGCGATAAAGAAGACAAAAAAGCTGTGATCATTTTCATACATGCTTATTACGATTACCTCAATGTGGTAGATTGGACCTCATTGATCCAAAACCAGAAGGCTCGGTAGCAGTAGCCGTTTGGAATAATGCCACACCCCTACGAGCAATTTATTGCACACAATTTAGAAAAAAAAATAGCATAAATAGTCATGTCAAAAAAAACTGTTAAATAACTATCATAAATTATAACGGCGGTTATACCATTCTTCTAAGCGGTGATTCAGTAAGCTAAACGTCATCATGGGACGTTCGGGGACTATCGATCGCGAAAGTCCCCGAACGCGCGGCCCTTAAAAATGTAAATAAACCAACATGTCATAGTATTAATTATTATATGCAGTGCCGGCGCGAGGTTATTTGGCGCCCTAGGCAACATTCACCATAAAATCGTGTAGAATTTCGTGATTGAGAATTTTTTACTCGGCGATTTTGAAATCCTGGGAATTTGCGGAATTCTCAAAATTAAAAAATTTTGGACCTTTTTTTATCTCTCGCTCAATATTTTGTTGCACTTTAAAAAGAGCAGTACTTTTCGTGATGGCAAAGGTTTTTTCAGTTTTCGAACTACTTCTTGAAACTCACTGCATAGATACTTTATATTATTACAGTATAAAAAATATTTTACTCCTTCATGTATGCGTCCTAAGTAGTTGCTTATTTCGCCTGTATGGTGGCGCCGGCCCTGATTATATGTACTTGCAATCGGTCATCTTGTGTTACACCGAAGTAAATATGAATTGACGAACCATTATGTGGCATATACTCAATTAAACTATACTTTATCAAGTTAAAGATATGTTAATTAGATACTTATGCATAAACTTGTGTAAGATTTCATTTAAATTGTTTCAAACCAAATTGAATATTTTGATTGCGGATTCAAGGATTAAAGATTACTATTTTCGAACCCCACTTTTAATGAAATGCTGATATAACTTTAAATTTAACACATTTTAAATTGCCAAGGGTTATCATATAACATACTAGCGATGATTCAATGCACTTAGACGGAACCTGAGCTATTTTTCCCGATAAAGAAAAATTGCAAATGTATAATGTTGGATTTTCTGTGTAATTTCCCGAAGAACAATCGAGTGATTGCAACTTCCAAATAAATGGAACGCATTTCAAAGATCTTTCCCAAGAGAAGAGAAAAGGTCGGCCTGATATGGCGTAGTCAGTATCAGCATACAGTGCTCCCAGTCTGAGTGACACTATCGATCGCGGGATGATACAATAATGCGTTGCCATTCGTCCGCTACGATCGCTCATTAACTTTAACTAAATGTGATGAGGAAAAAACAAGCGCCACGTTACTCCATTTTTTTATGATTCTAAGAGCTTCACGATACGAATTATATTAAATTAAGTGATCCAACTTTCGAATATGATTTCGACTGAAAGTGCTTGGTGGAATTTCAATATGAAATTTGATTCGTTTAAATTATGTTATTCTCATAAGTTTTGACACTAACGACCCGCATTTCGCCTTTCGACATCTTCGGGCGTTCAATTTCACGGATGAGCTTGAATTGGCATTTAGTAATTAAATGTATCGTGTTTATGTAAGCAAAAAATGTATCACTTAGTTAAAAGCTATTGATGGCGACATGAATTAACTTTACTTATGACGTCCAATTAGCTAAGGAAATATTTACTTAGCAAATAGTCTTTTTAGGTTTGTAAAAATTACTGTGATTATCGTTAAAATGTTGTTAAATGGGAATCACTACATATTTAGATGGTGGGTAATTTCAAGAATTATATTTATTCTGATCGCTGGAAAATTTTATGAAATTTAACTTTATTTACTTCTTTTTTTTAAAACCAAGTCCGCATATGGACTCCTAATGGAGTTTATCTCAACAGAAGTGTTTCTACGAGAACTGTTTGTTACTCAGTTGCTCAACCTCTCTTTTTCCAAAGAGAGTAGGGATAGAAGGATAGGGCTAGGACAGGATTAGTGGTAAGCTAATCGCTCTCGATACGCCCCGTTCATAGGATAGGATGGGTGAGAGGGGGGAATTCGAGACATCACATACATCCATGTCTTTGAACATAAATTCATAAATCTATTGAAAAATCAATTTATAAAACTCTCCGTACCGGGATTTGAACCCGGGCCCTCTGTAGCCGAAGCCAACAACGTTGACCACTCGACCACACAGGCGGTTTACTAACATACATATATAATACAAAAGTGAGGATTTGGCAGATTCACCTGCTCATTTAAAATTGGCAAACTATTTAACTGCGCCCTATTATTTTCTTAAATTTCTTGGTAAAATAATTTATGTTCACTCGTGTTTGGGTGTAGCATTTTAACCTTTTCATCCGCGTTGAACGAGTGGTTGACAAAAGACATCAAGTGGTTGGCAAAAGTAGACGTGTCTTATTTTTAATCTAAAGGCGGCCATGTGTTCCGAAATTTTAGTTTTTAAGATTCGTTCAAATTAGATTCGTCCTAAATTAGATCAAATATGAGAATAGCCTTGCATGTCTTTGGGGTTTTCTACAACCCCTCTTTGCACAATACATTTTTCTGGATTTCCCACTACGCTTTAATATTAATTAGTATATGTATACACTGTCTTCTAGGAACCTTTCGGCTGCATCAGTCAATCGATTAAAATTTAAATAATTGAGTGAACATAATGTTTAAAGGTGGACTTGGAGATATTAGCGAAAGTCAACTGTAACAATGAAACTCAGTGCGGGCACATGAGCGGACTCTTCAACTGCAGCCTCGGTCACTGCTCCAACATGTCGGAGGTAGTTCAGTGCACCAATAAGGGCGAAGGTCCTCACATCGATGTCGACAAAGATAGCGGAAAGTTAACGGGCAGATATGAGTGCCATGGTATGATTACCATTGTCGGTATATCCTTTTCATAATATTAGCATTATATTTTTAATTTTAAAATATGTACGTAATATATCGCCGACAATGCGCTAATACCTCGCATGTGATCGATAAAGTAAATTAGTGAAACATAATATTTCAGAGAGATTCAACTGTCCTACAGATTGGTAAAATCTACCATGTGATAGAAAAAAACTATTATTTAATTACAAATATTTATTTGCATCTCTTATAATTATGACCACATCATGATAAAAATGTTATTATTAAGTGTTAAAACTTTAATTTTGAGTTTACAGTTATGTATATTCAATAACGACTAGTCGAGGATGTCGTATGGTTGAAATCGTGAACAAAGAGAAGCCACAAAGCGTATTTTTTATATTTTAATAAACAATCCTAACTGCCAAACAACTATTGTTGAGTGTCTCTTGAAAGATTATGTTTTTGACACATGGTTGAGGGGGGGTGGTGTTTCGCGTTGACGACGATGTGTACCTTATTCGTTAGTTTCTTAATCATGTAACGTTGTCAATTCTGGTTACATTTAATATAACCAGGATTGAATTGCATTAGTGTGCTCAAAAATATAATACATAACCGAAAGTAATGGAATCATAGAAATAAATAAATATTTGAATATTGAACAGACATCTGAAACAAGAAATACTCAGTGTACTAAAAATATGCGTGAGTCAATTATATTTCGTCATTTTACATAAGTACGAAATGAGAACTTTTATACTCGACGAAACAGTTCCAAGTCAATTTTGCATTTATGTGTAATATGTTGGCACCACTGTTCTGCTTCTTTTCAGTATAATTACTTCGTTACAGGAACTCACTGCATGCGACTAAAAAAGCCGATAGATTGCGAAAGGATCTGTTCTCGCATTGGCACAACCCCGGCCACGACCAACGTCATTGTCGAGTCGGGCGACGCAGTGACGGGGGCCCACTGCGACGCGGCATCCGCAACCGACCCCTTGGTCCCGGCTCAGCCTCACGCTCCCCCGATTCTCTGGACTCCCACAGACGGAGTATTGCTGGTCAACTGTTACAAAGTGAAGCGGAACGGGACAACTATCGAGTGAGATACTTATTTTATATTTAAGAAAAGAATACTATGCAGCTTGCACGGTGAATTGTTTTCTTCCGCACTTCTTTTATTGAAAACGACAATACGTATTAAGTTCAATTAACAAAGTGCTATCGTGTAGTGTGAATAAACATTCAACACGACCAGTACAGCGAAAGCCACAACAGTATTATGTTATCATTATCGCTGTACACACAAGTAAATGTCACTACAGTAATAATTATTGCATCGCAATTCGCGAGAATGTAATTATATACACCCAATACTTTTTTCCGCGATACATTGGTTCCAGTAATTGGCGAAACCTTACTTTCATACATTTCGATAAATTGGTTTCAAAATCAAAATATTGCGTAAAAAAGTATGAATAACTAAAATTTACTCTTTACATTGCAAACTAAGATTTTTTTTACATATTAAACATTAATTTCTTTTTTTAATATAAAAATAAATGAGAAACAGATATATATGCATAATTGTATTCATTTTTTACATATAAGTTATTCGCTGCTGTCGCTGTCGGTTATTTCGAAATAACCGTTCGCGATTTTTAAACGAACGTATTGATTTTTTTTTTATTTATTGATTTGGCATTTACTTTGTAGAATTCCATTATAATAGTGTAAAAATATCGACGTATTTTAGTTCTACAATTTTTAATATTTTTTATGCGTTGATAGCTATTTCGGCTTTCGCCATCGTCAGAACTATTTTTTAACTTATTTTTGTTACTGCGCCTACCTTTAAAGAAAAAAATATCTTCGCGCCTCCCCATCATTTATTTCATATAGTAATAAAGACACTTTTTAAAGAGTAAATAAATATTTTGGACTGTTCACGCCTCCCTTTGCAATAGTCCACGCCTCCAAGGTTGGAAATCGCTGATTTACAGTGTCGGTACAGATAAACCTCTTGAGTGAATTTAGTTAGGAAAGATTCAATAGAGCCGCCTGTATGGTCGAGTGGTCAACGTTGTTGGCTTTGGCTACAGAGGGCCCGGGTTCAAATCCCGGTACGGACAGTTTTATAGAATGATTTTTCAATCGATTTATGAATTTATTTTCAAAGGCATGGATGTATATGATGTCTTGAATTCCCCCTTCTCACCCATCCTATCCTATAAACGGGGCGTATCGAGAGCGATGAGCTTGCCACTAATCCTGTCTTAGCCCTATCCTTCTATCCCTACTCTCTTTGGAAAAAGAGAGGTTGAGCAACTGAGTAACAAGCAGTTCTCGTAGAAACACTTCTGTTGAGATAAACTACATTAGGAGTCCATATGCTCCACATTGGGAGCGGACATGGTTTAAAAAAAAAAAAAAAAAGATTCAATACATATTTAGCTCTCTCTGTGTTTAGATAAAACTTATGGCCGAAACGTTATATTTAACGAAATCAATAAATGTACTATAACAAGATTAAGAGCAGAGCCGTCACGTCACATGATTTTGCGTAGGGCCACCATATGTATTCTGTTATAAAATCTCGTAATAAAAGAACGGTGCCGTCCAAAAAACAGTCGCGTAAAAAGAGACAGTCCTCTTTATATAATATATGCACTGAAAATTTAAAACTAGCAATATTTTTATGACCGAGACTACTAATTAAAAATAATGATCTATACGGACACCATTCGAAGATTTTGTAGTGGTTTTGCCATAAAAATATACCGACAGTAAAATTTAATTACCCATTACATTCGATTAATACCTGGGCTTAACCAAGGTTGATTATGTAAAACAAATAATTCGATAGAAATATCTTTTATTTAGAAAAAGCAATCAAAGGCAGTAAAACCGGATATATTGTAGTGTTCGGTTTGCAAGTCGTTCGAATTGAAGATTGCGATGAAAATGCGAAACAAATAATAAGTCATGATGTATAGTAAAAATGAGTGTTATTTCACCAGTGCAACGGACTGTATTAACGGAACGATGATTCCTCACGACCGCCTTCCCCAGCCGGCCATGAACTTCACACAGCTCCGTATACTGTGGGAGAAGGCGATGGTAGTTCAGACAGAATACCACGAATCCAGGTTAGTATTCATAATATAAAACAGGAAATATATTTGTCTGCCCGTCGCGAGAACTCCCCCCAACATCAGCAACTTCTAAGTCAAATGTGTTTTTCTCAACTGTCAACTTTCCGATACCGCTCCCTTCGGCATTCCGGACATCATCTAATTGATGTCGCAGCAACTCAAGCTGTGTTTTAGTTGCTTAGCAACCAAGAATATTATAACATAAATGTTTCAAATAATAATATCGATGTGCATCTTGAAAACGAGAAACGTGTTTATTTTAGCAAGATCGTCAAGCCGATCCACCAACGAACACGATTCTCGGAGCTCTGCGAAGGTGATAGCTTTTCAAAGACATTATTATATTGCGATGCTCCGAAATGTTATTTATGTGACAAGTAAAAACAAATTCAACCAATACAGTCAAGGTGCAATTCGATTTGGCGACGCACCTCGAAAGCCTTCAATATCCGCATTGATACCCTATGGAAGAAAAGTTTTTGTACAGCGTACTTGTAGAGCGCCAGCAAAAACTGGAAGAACATGCGATAACGTTGCCCTGGCAGGGGGGGCAAACTTTTCGGACGGAGAGCCAAATTCAGGAATTCAAAATGAGCGGCGGGCCGCAAGTAAAATGCCATTTTTATATGTACACTATTTTTCATGAAAAAAAAATAATTTAATGAGAGGAATGGAACTGATTTACGTATATTAACATTTTTTTAAATTCAGGTGTTAATGTTGTAGTTGAGATTCTTAAAACTTCTTGTAAATGTTTATCTGTGATGTTTGATCGTAAAGAGTTTTTATTGAGGTTCATGATTGAAAATGTTTGTTTGTTTGATCCAAAAATAACGATTATTATGTTTATTTTCAATCTTTTTTTAAAAAGGTGTTAAAAGATAAGAACATTAATCTTTTTCAAAAATATTATATTGCTCGCGGGCCGCAGAAAAATACTCCTCAGTTTTCCCGTGCCTGCTTTAGTGAGTGTAATCGGAGCAGTTCAATCAGTAAGGTATCTTTGACAAATTCATTACGAGTGCCATACGTTAGAAGCGTGTCCTGATATTCCCATGAAAATGACGACATAATATGCTATTTTCAGCGCGCGTGCTTTAAATTTTCAGTCTTGCCGGCCAGTCTAGGGCTTGTGAAGATACGTCTATTTGTTAGCGTTCTCTACATTTAGCGAAATAATACTTTTCCATCGAGGATAATGCCTAGGTATTATTTGCATTGTTTTGAGCCACGTATGGAGAAATTCGTCATGCAAATATTCAGCGTTCTCTTTAAAATGTCAAACATAGATCACCGCTTTGAAAAAGGGGATCTGTCTTAACAGGGGAAAATGAAAGTTTGTTCAATCTACCTTATCTGAGTTTGTGTGCAATGCCAACGCGACTATTCACTTATGCAATCAAAAGCGCATCATCGGCAAAGGCAATAACCGTACAATCCGTTGGCAATGGCAAACATAAGCGATAAGTCGTAAAATAATATTTTCAAAAATTCACCTGTAACTTAATTCGGATACGTTATACAAGAGGTGGCGAGGGGCTGCTGCCACCGTCTCAGTTCCTGTCGCTGAGAAACGTGTCGTCAAGACTTTACGTAAACTTGGCTGGCTGCGTCAACACCCTCCGTGGCGAATGCAAAAAATTCCTCGACGAACAAGGCGGGGATGGCAGGAATCACACGTCGAGAAGCAGATTCCCTTGTTACTATAACCAGGTAAGGATTTGAAATATGTCTACACTTAATACATGTAGAAAGAAAGAATGTACCATAATAAATAAAACAAAATGGTTGAAATTAAAACACACAGACAGTAAATTGCGTTTCAACTGTTTTTTTATACATCTAGGCCAAAAATTGCTAAAGATTTACTTACTTTGTATCTTGTATATTCTCTCTAAAAATATCTACCTTCAATATGTAAAATATTTATTTTCAAAACAGTGAAGTAGAGAATACACCCATAAAGCGTAATCATTTCACTAATGCGTTTCAATTAAGTGAGTCGGCGGTGAAAAAAATGTCAACAGCCACACCCAAACAAAAGTGTCGTATCAAAAAACGCGGGAAAATGAAAAACATGTCGCTCGATAATATGCACCTACCTTATCTCTCTTTGTCTTGAGTATTCAATGCGAAATGCATATCGTTCCTCACCATACAATAAATATGTTATGGAGTGGCGAAATTGTATTTGAATAGCGAATAAATCAAAATAAATTTTAATTTAATATCTTAACATTATTAATAGTCGATAAAATAATAATCACAAATATGTTCGTACAAATAATGTACATTTCGCCCAATGATAAGGGTTTATTTTGAACAGCACATTTTTCGGCCAATGCTTACGGCTTATTTTGAACCGCTCATTTTTGATCCGTCCAATAGGAAATTATCATCAATATTCGAAATTCCAACATCCTGGCTTAGAACTCAAACAATGTAATAATATTGAGAGAACTTTATTTGAAAGTTTGCATCGCTACGAAGTTTTTTAAATAATCAAATATACTAAATCGATTTTTTGAAGCTATAATTATAGGGCTGGGAGCTGATTTGACCGATTTTGTTCAGTGTCATTGATTCGATTATTAGAAGGTATGGTTATATTTTGCATCCGGCTTTGAGAATCTTTTTAATTAATGACGGTATGGATATTTTATTAACTATATTTCGACTTTTATTTTAATATCTGCTACCACGATAAATGATTGTTAGCAAACTTGAACATCATTCCAAAAATTTAATAATTTACAATTTAAAAACTGTAGGGCTGTCGTTATATGCGCCGAGGTCGATTTCTGCAACTACGAAAAATGATTGTTAGCAAACTTAAACATTATTCCAAAATTAAGTAATTTACGAGGTCTATTTCTGCTAATACGAAAAATAATTGTTAGCAAACTTAAACATTATTCCAAAAATTCAGTAATTTACGAGGTCTATTTCTGCTAATACGAAAAATAATTGTTAGCAAACTTAAACATTATTTCAAAAATTAAATAATTTACAATTTAAATACTGCAGGGCTGTCGATATATGCGCCGAGGTCGATTTCTGCTACTACGAAAAATGATTGTTAGCAAACTTGAACATCATTCCAAAAATTTAATAATTTACAATTTAAAAACTGCAGGGTTGTCGATATATGCGCCGGGTCGATTTCTGCTACTACGAAAAATGATTGTTAGCAAACTTGAACATCGTTCCAAAAATTTAATAATTTACAATTTAAATACTGCAGGGCAGGACTGTCGATATATGCCCCGAAATATATTTCTTTTACTATCAGAATTTCTGGCTTATTCAATAAATAGGTTTGTAATTTATTTTTCACGCCAATAAATTGTTTGACTACTTAAAAATGCAACAAAAATCCCCCAGTCAACGGGCTTACAGCTAGTATATATTAATAGCGGATAATTTTTGTATTGATTCGCTTCGTAACGGAATTGAACCAAAAACCAAAAACTGTTAAAACCGTTATTTTTGCCGAAACGAAAACCGGAACCGAACCGAAAAAACAATCGATTTTTTTTGGTTTAGCGCATGTTCAAACACGCTGGTATTTTGGGCAATTCGGTAAATTCTTGGGTTTTTGGATTCGAGCTGAACCGAAAACCGGAAAAACCGTTATTTTTGCCGGAACGAAAATCGGAACTGAACCGATATATATTTTTTACTTGAACCGGAACGAAAACCGGAACAAAAAAAATAACGGTTCGAAACCCTGATTTTTACTTCGTATTAGGGATTCCAACTATTCGTCATTATCAACTATTCGAATATCGAATAGTAAAACTGAAACTATCCGGATGTATTCGGATAGTTTTTATTAAATACATACATTATATGTTTATACTAAAATATTACATTAAATAGTACCTACATTAAAAACGAGCTCATTTGTAATTAAAGACATTTTTTTAGATTTTAAAAATGCATATTTTAAAAATAATGTTTCATGTTATTGTTTTTAATTGTTCCTGCCGTTGAAAATACTCGTTTAGCAGCAGTTGACGTTGGCTTTATAGAATTTTGTGTGTGTTTGAAGAGTTTTAAACTAGTGTTCCCCAACCGGTGGTCCGCGGCCCAGTGCTGGGCCGCAGAGACTTTCCGCCAGACCGCAAACAATATGCCAAATTTCAATAAATTCGCCATGCAAAAATCTTGAATATAGGATTTTTTATCGCCTGCACGTTTTCTTGTATTTTTAGTTATTGTTAAATAAGAAGACATCAATAATGCGGCTCCGTATTTTGTTTCTTGGCCATTTTTGTGCGGTTACATATTACTCACACTTCTAAAATCCGGCTTCAAATTTGTATTTAGTTTATTGCGGATACTTATTCTGTTGTATGCGACACGATGGTCGCTGTTTTTTTCAGAATCGACAGTCATAAATATTTGCTCTTCGATAGTGAACCCAGATGCAAAACCCTACCTAAATATACCAATAATTTCATAATACATAATTCTTTTCAATTTTAGGGTGGTCACTGTGAATAGGCGGTGGAAAGGCATTATATTAAAAAAAACAAAATATTCCTTTGTACTTTATTCCACTTTATTTAAAAGGTCAGGACCCGTTTCGCTCATTGCGAGCATTGTCAACTGAAAACAGTTGTATAGTTATGTCCATTTGTAACAATATAAGATTTAAAAAATATTACATAAAAACCATTTTTATTTCATTAGTGGTCCGCGATTTTTTTCCTTTTGTTATCGGTCCGCAGGTGTAAAAAGGTTGGGGAACATTGTTTTAACCCATTTTTGCCCAGTGTTCCATTATTAGAACGTATTTTTATCCCCACTCCATTATGCATGACGCAATAAAATTGAAATTGCATCAGTCTACAGCTAACAAACTTGGGTATCGTTTCGTGTAGTATTTTTTTAGATTTGAACTTGTAGGAGTAAGCAGTGTTTTTTTATTCAATCAATTACGTTCAACAAAAAATGTTATCTGACAAGTAAGTTTACACATCTTTATAACACGTTTATTACATATCGACCATTTTTATTATAAACTCTTATTATTCTAGATTCATTATGTGAAGTACTTTTATTAATTTTTCCATACGTAACTTTTTTTTTCACAATATAATGCATGTTCCTAAATTGGAACACTGGGATTATAACAACATGTGAATTTTTTTCCCCCAGAATTTTAACAACATCAGAGATGGAAGAAATTGAAGACGAAAATTCTTGGAAGGATGTAAAATTCGTAGATGTAGTTATAACCAGTGGTGTAGTGGTAAATAGATAAGTACCAGGTCGGTCATTGATTTCTACCCTACTTTTTTATTTATTTTTTAATATCCGTCCGAAGTAAAAAAAAAAACATAAGTTTTAACAATTAGTGGCAGGTCTGCACCTTGGCTCATTTTCAGGTGCCAGGTCACTGACCTGGCCCAACCTGGCCCCACTGCACCACTGTTTATAACACCTCTCGAAGACGGCGTTGAGACTGAAGAGGACAGCGGTGATGAAAATGGGAATGTTACATATGAATTTTGTACTGACACCAAAACTGGCATTACTATTACAGTTTGGAATGACAACCGAGTTATTAGAACCAATAGGACATGCTCAAAGAAGGATATCCTCAACAACAAAAAAGCTACCAATCAACCGACCAAAAGTATATGGGCGGAGTAGAACGAATGGATGAAAATATAGATAACTATCGAGTATCCACACACACATCTAAAAATTGGTGGTGGGCACCTTTTACCTTTTGTTTGGATACTGCAATTTATAATGCTTGGAAACTTTATAGAAAAAAATCCATAAAATAAAAAGTTAGATTACTTGAAATTTAGAAGAAATATAGTACTTGAAAATTAATGGAAATCCCATGAAGAGGGGAGGAAGGCCAAAATCTTCAAAAGAATTATCTAGAAGGGTGCCTTTCAATATTCAATATGATCGGGTAGATCATTGGATGATTCCAGCTGATAAAAAAAATCAATGTGCACTTTGTAAAAAAAAAGCACAAAATGTTGTGAAAAATGTCCTTTCAATTTTCATGAAGGATGTTTCAAAACCTTCCATTTTCGTTATTTCATGTTTATATATTATATTTACATAGCTTTACTTATCTATGTACCCTATTTAATAAGGTTGCTTGTGTTGAAATAAACTTTATTTCTTATTTTAGTTTTTATAACGTCTACCCCATTTTATTCCCAGTGTTCCATATTTGGAACATTTAGAAAAAATCGTATAAAAACTATCATCGTAATATCATTATGATTTATTTAAATTATTATAAATTTTGATAAAAAAAAAATTCGGGCAAAAATGGGTTAAACAACACGTCTAACTTTTTTTTTTTTTTAATTGATACACATACATTATAATAAAATATTTTTTAAACTATGATTTAAAAAAACATATTTTAATAAACAAGGAATAACCGGCTGTTTTTGATAGTAGACAGTGGTCTCGATTTTTGAGTCTTACAGCTCGTTAGAATTAATTATCCATGTACACTTACCTCGAACTGTGCGTGATTGTATTAATTATGTCTGTAAAAATATATAAGCATGTCTTACGATTTAAGAACGATTCCCTCGTGGTGCTGGCGAGATTTGACCTGGAACAGACCTGGAGAGAACTGATAGTCGCGGTACTCGTCCCGGCCATACTATTCGTCGTCTCAATGACGACTCTCTGCATCATCACGCGATCCGTTAAGGTAACAACTTAACTGACGATCGCCTCTCAACTCACAACACTAGCGCATTCTAAGTTAATATAAAATGAGCGCTTCGCAGGTGGGAGACGACGCGAAACTTCGCTGCCTGTCATGCTGCTCCTCGTCGGCTGGCGCGAGTCTCACGCGCAGCGAGTCTGCCGATACATAGCACCAATATGGCAGGTATTTTTTTGTATCAGTTTTTCGAGTCGTCACAAATCAGTTGGTCATATTTATTCAGTAATCTCCACAATTCTCCACAAAAATGAATCTATTTCGGTGACAAAAATAAGTTAGGGAACAGCCATCACACTTTTGGTTGTCTCCTCTTTTATCTCCGTTTCTCATGATCCCGATGCATTTTTAACGGCAATTTCGATTATATGAATATTTATAGAGTACTTTTTCTTTTTTAACTTTATTTGATATGTGAATGTCCAATAAAAATAATTAAATTGAAATATGTCATTTTTTATTGCAATAGGTAGTATCGTTGACTGAAGGGAAATCTAACTTTGATCTCAGGTAAAGTGACAAACGGCTTAGTGTGATGAAAATCTTTATGTTGTATTTATTATTGAATGTGATATTGATATAACTAGATAAACTCGTACCTAACTTTGACAGAATATTTCCCACACTTGTATAAAAACTGTTTTACAAACTTGCGTATTTCTTCCTCAATTAATTTATTTTTTCACAATAATGTGTCAAAGAACGCTACGTAAGTTCCAAGATTTATTATGTATGATATTTGGCGATACAATACACCTCCGTCTAGGTCACGCTCTGTTGCGCTATTCTGTTGATAAAGACTTGATTGAATTTGAAAAAAAAGATTTTCGATTCGTTTTCATTTCCGATCTTTGCTATTATCAATGATCCCAAGCAATGTCTGCATGACGGTGGAAATTCTCAATATGTTGATATAAAACATGCTATGTGCATCCGCTCTTGTGTTGCTTTTAGTAAATTTCTTTTATTATTGTTTATTTCCATTCACCTTGAATAATGTCGGAAATCGGGAACCCTCTGTATAAAACACAACCCACGGGACATTTTACAAACACAAGTGAATTGTGCCATTGCAAGATTAAAATTTTATTATAATCACACTTCAATCGATTCTAGGCTGCTTATCTTAGAGCATTGAGAACATTTTAAGCATAAACGCAAGTAAATAAACAATATTAAATCTTAGAACTTTTTGATAAAATCAATCGTAAGTGAACGTATGTATGGAAATTTAAATGATGATAAGAGGTGTATGACGTGGAGATAAAACTTGCACATCAAATCATTAGCCAAGTCCCGTTTGAACTGCTACAGCTGGATGATTATCACGTGCTTATAATCATATTACATCATGCTTATACAATAATATCTTGAAGCTGTTTTTTTCTTATAACCAAAGAGAACCAACTTTATAGCGTTGCTTGTTTGAAACAAAATGTTAATGTTTGTTTATTACATAAAGAGAAATTGATCTTTTAAAAAAATGTATTGGTGTGTTTAGGCTTCCAACCGAGGAGCCCTTCTCTGACACCGAAGCCGAAGCCTGCAAGTGCGACCGCGCCTCCACCTCCGCATCCGCCTCTTCCCGAGCCTAGTATTCAAATCATTATCACTTCCGATTCGTATTTCAGTCTCACCGACGCGGTCAAAAACATTTTCAATCCGATTCCAAGAAGTTCGACTGTATAAATCTCCTTGATATACATATTTAAAATTCATATAAACTTGATCATTTTCAACAAACAAATCCACTGAAAATACTCAAAATTTAGATATTTTTTTTTGTTTTGAATAAAAAAATATAACGTCTGTTTTGCATAAACATTTAAAATTGGTATTATTTAGAAATTTTACGATGCTCATTCAATATTTAATAAAAATAATGGTAAGTATTTCGAATGGAAAATCAAAAAATGGATTATTAATATTTTCTCTGGAGACTGAGGGTGCAATTAACTTTCATAAAAAAAAATTGGGACATTCAACCAATTTTTGTAACATTGATGATGATTGGTATGAAAGAGAGGATCTTTGAAAATATCGACACCGATTTAGGGACTGTTATTATCAGTACAAATCTTACTAGTTTAATTAAAATATATTATTTAAAATAGCTAACTCTGTTCAAACATTTTTAGAGAAACAATCTTTTACTTTGACAACGATGGCTTCCAGTGGTTAAGCTACAATTTGTGTTTCCACCTGCAAACCTTTCGGTCGAGATCAGATCCTGCCGTAGATATGTTAACTGCTCTTAAGTGTAAAACCGCAGTTAAAATCTTTATTGAAATAGAATAGTTTTTTTTTTAATGCAGAGTAAATATTAATAAATAAAACATATAGCATAGATTTACAAATATCTTTAAAAATCAGTTTTTTCACTATTCTTTTTGACATAAAAATACAGTTTAAATAATAGAAATCAAATAATTGAGAGTGGGTCTTTCAGCGCAGGTGACTGACTATTCTTGCAATCATATGTCGATAAGCATTAAAATGAATTCTCACTCTGATTCCAATTAGAATTTTGGCTTTCGTATATGGATTAGGAATTTGGGTGGAAAAACATCTCAAAGTAGATCAGAAATATTATAGATGTGTATGATTATAATTAACAAACTTTCACATAAATTTATCTATAAATTGCATTTTCTGCCAAAAATCCTGTTTCTTTGACAAGAATATAAAATAATAAATGGTAAAACAAAGGTTTTTAATTTATTATGACTAGGATTTGTTTGATGTAATAAATCGTCCACAATAAGCGTTGAGTAATCAAAGAGAGCTTTTTGTATATTATCTAGATATTGACTAAAAATTCACTGCCAATCATTTAATCTAGAGGGAGTGATATTTACACAAGTAATATGATCAGACCACAAGTGTACCTCATTATTATTCACAACTAAGTTTTTAAGGCCGGTATCATTTTCGGTTTGCTGGTTAAGAGCCTGTCAATCTTTGTAAAGTTTACAGCGTTCACAACTAAAAATATTAACTGACTAGGATACACTGGCTCTGATCTCTCATTAAAATGTGAAAGATGCATAACTTTTAGGGTGTTCACTGTCAATACTTGGTGGAAAGGCATTATATTAATAAAAACACAATAATCCTTTGTACTTCATTCCACTTTATTTAATATGTCAGGACTGGTTTCGCTCATTGCGAGCATTGTCAACTGAATCACTTGACAATGCTCGCAATGAGCGAAACCGGTCCTGACATATTAAATAAAGTGGAATGAAGTCCAAAGGATTATTGTGTTTTTATTAATATAAAGATGCATAATATTTAATACTTATTACATAAAAATATTTGCATCGTTAGTATCTGAATTTTTCATGAATAAGGTTTGTACATGTAGTGTGACCAGACGTCTCGTTTTCAGAAGGCTTGTCTCGGTGACCCCGAACACAGCTTCAATGTCTCGTTTTCGAAAAGAGAAAAACTCGCAGTAACAATTTTATCAAAAAGTGCGCAAAATTAAATCCTGGAGGTAGAAGCTAGACTAGTAGATAAAGGCGTGGACATGCGTTCGCAGTAAATAATACATTTCATTCTTAATATTGTATTTTTTATATAATTTCATATAATATATCTAATATGACATGAAAAAACATTACTATCTAGTTATTAACATTACTAGTAACATACATACATACATACATACAGTACAATTGAGGTTATTATTTGCAAACACGGATCATTCCAAAATTGTTAAAAAATGAAACATGAATTTCATTTTGAAAAACAATGTAGGTACATTTTAAAAGTATTTTTATTTTTACATTATTTTGAAATGATATTCTGTATGTTATCAAGCCATGTTTGAGACTAATTTCTAAAAACACTTTCAAAATTTATTTTTATCTACTAATTTACATTCACGGTTCATGTTTCAACAATTTTGAAATGAGCCGGGATTGCAAATAATAGCCTCAATTGTACTGTAAGAAAGTGTGAGACGCTTAAAACGCCGCCTTAAAGTACCATTTTTTTAGGTGTCCCGGTTTGGGGGATAAAAAAATGGTCACGTTATGTATATAACACAATAATTTATCAAACCATTCTTAAGCGATATCTGTTGACATAAAATTCAGTAGAAAAAAGAAAAACTTTAATCCATATATAATATTTAGAGCATCATAGTATCAAAAAATTGAGACTGAAAAATGGATATCTGTACGTACTTACCAAGATACATGAATACATTTTGTCAAAGAATTTCTTGAATGAAAAACTTTTCAGTTGCAAGTATTGATAGTATGTAATGATTTTAATTAAACACTTAAACATAAGGATACGTATGTAATAAATTAAATGCGCGATAATTCACAAGGTGTCTTTAAATTGAATCAGCCTTTATATGTGCAAAAAATTTAACAAAACTATAAAAAAGATCTTTGCTATGGAGTCAATGTCTGAGTTGAAGAATAATGTTAAGCAAAATATTTTTACTATTACTGCCGATTTTATAATCGTTGTTACACGTACGTGTCTGTTAAAACATGCTTACTTAATCAAAACATTTCAAACGATGATCTATTTAGTTTATATCGTCGGCCTATAGTGTAACACAAATACAACTTAAAAAGTGAGCATATAACAATATTTTAATAAAATAAATCAAAAATTTACAGTTTCTTTTTTGCAGTAATTACATAGTTTTATATAATAGTATTAAATTGAATAATTTTGCCAGTTAAGGATAAAAAAAATTGAAATATTAGGTC
This sequence comes from Himalopsyche tibetana, assembly GCA_030503985.1. NCBI lineage: Eukaryota > Metazoa > Arthropoda > Insecta > Trichoptera > Rhyacophilidae > Himalopsyche > Himalopsyche tibetana. Next base: position 181,656 of record JAPJYX010000010.1, read on the forward strand.
GAAATTTTTACATGAGGTGTCCAGCACCAGAGAGCTGGTTGTCAAAATCGTAAGGCGGAAAAAAAAAAATCAATAATACTTAATGCTCGCTTCAGTCAATGTATGTCGTACACATTATAAATTATGAAATAGATTTATGAATAATATTGTTGTATTTGATGGGCATTCATTGCTCGCTAAGTGTTTTAAGTGTTTTAGCATTCTTTTACTTTTTAGTCCAGAAACAATATAGGTTTAATTATTAAAAGTAGCATTGTATAAACCGCTTTGTTTGTTATTTTTTTACAGATCTACCTGTAAGTCAGTAATTTAAATTATAATTTAACTGTCAATAAAAAAAAATCACCAAAGATGTAATCTGACAAGTTTTGTTTTTCTTGAATATTTTTTTGTTAATCATGTAAATTGTGCAGAGATTTAGTATTCTAATGTGGCATATAGTAATATATTCAATGTTTGAAATATTCCATATTGTGTATTGGTGTAAAAAATATTGAATACCAGCCTTATGTGTAATGTATGTCTAGTTCGTGGAATCTGTTTAATCGATAATGCTGAAAAAATATAATCTCTGTCTGAAGAAAGGACGAGCGACCATTTAAAGAGTTAAGATGTCTCTATGACATAATGTTGTATGTATGTATAATAAATTATTAACAAGATGTAAAATACACAAAAATCTATTTGTGAAACATAAAATAAATAAAACTATATTACATATTCTTAGTGTTGTATCTATGTGCTCTTAATTAGACTTCAATTCAATAAAAAGAGAAAATCGAACATCGCTAAGTAGATATCTCGACTTTGAGTATAGAGACTTTTCATTTTCACAAACTCTTGCCAGATATGAGAAGATCTCGCAAAACTGAAGAAGCGCTATGTTGAAGACAACGATTACAGCTGTCACCGATAAATTAATAATTGTCGTTACCTCTGAATGTGTGATTTTGTGAAGATTACGATGGATGTGGAAAAATGTAGAAAAAAAAACAGTAAACTAACCTTCAGTTCCTCTTGTCGACGAAAGGCATGCAGGGTCAGCTGTTTCCTGTCTTCCTCGGACATCACGGGCTCTCGAGCCGGGGCGCCTTCACTCTGCTTGCACAATTTAACAACCACCTACAGTTCACAAATCGCAAAAATATATTGTTATTAATGCAAAGAATAATAAATATCGATTCCTTGTGAACACGCCCTGACCACACAAATGATCGTGACACATTCCTAAAACGTTAAACCTTATCTTAAAAGACATAAATAGGATACATTTTCATAAATTTTAATGTTGAATGAATAACTTCATTATACCACTGGTAATGTACCTAACTATGATATGTGTTTCGCTTCGTTGAGAAGCATTTTCTGGTTACACAATCAGCATATTGACAAAGTTAACAATGTAACATTAAATTTAAAATGTATTTCCAAAAAGTTACAACTGAATCCATCGAAAATACTTTGTACCATTTTATCACCTTTATCCCATCTAAAGCATTAAGTCCAACCGAAATTAAAAAAAAAAGATATTTCCAATCTAGCCTGAAAAGAATATCCATTTAAACTGTAGACCCAATGAATCTGGAATATATTTAACCCTTTGAACGCCATCGTCTCACCTGTGAGTCGCATGCGTATTGAATACTTCGACGTTGGCGACTAAAGGGTTAAAGGACAAAATTATTAAAAAAGTAAAAATTGTCCGGATACTTGCTTTCACTTAAAAACAATAAAAACAGTTTTTTCATACCTTACTCTTTTCATTGCTTCCCAGTTGTTTGCTGATCGAAGCTCCCGGCAGCAATCGCTTTCCGCAGAACCACATCACTGTCGTCGCAGGATCTAGAACTTCCAAGCTCGCCTTCAATTAAAAAAAAGCATATTTGCTATAAAATATGAACTGTTTTAAAAAAAATATATAATTCCAGCATAGTTTGTTTGTTGATTTGCAAGCAAACAAAGTAGTGGATAATTTTATCTGAAATAATCTAAGCAACAGTGGTGGCCGGTGTAAAAAAGCGAAGGTGAACACACACTTCCGCAAAAATATCATTCTTATTTACAGTACTTTTTTTTGAAAAAAAAAGTGCCGAACGCACTTTTTTCGAGGATTTTTTAAGAAGTTATATTATTTATTATATATTCAAATATCATTTTGATAGAATTATAGGCGGATTTACATATAATGCATAGAAAATAAAACAAAATATACATATTTTTATATTTATTTTAGAAATTTCAAATGAAAATTAAACAAAGAACATATAATTTATTAAAAACGCTTTCCAAAATTACATTCCAATTACAATGATTTCCACAGCTTTTTCCAATTTTCGTCAGGTAAATGGTCCCTATTTCTTTTTTTTGTGTTGGTGTCTGTGGCCGAATGTCTTCCTCTTAGTAACCATTGATCAACGTATTTTAAATGATCAAAAAGTGGTAAAAAACGTATCAAAGGTGGTCCGACGAGTTTAATAAACAAAAGTGACAAAACTGTTTTGGTCATCGACGAAGCTCTCATTGGGCTGATAATTAAATTCATTTGTGAAAACCCGCGTTCACATTCACTTGAAGAAATGGGAATAGAATTCAGTGCATAAATTATACGAAGAAGTTTTTCCGGATATTTCTTTTCGAGAATATATTGGCGAAATCCACGGGTCATTTCTCGTTTGTCCAATTGTAATCTGATTGACACATTTCTAATTTCTATTTCTCCAAATGTCAACTGATTATCAATACTTTCAGGCCAATATTTTTTATCGAGTACTCGAGCTGAGTGCAAATTCCACATCTTCTTTATTAAGCATCCTCTTTATTATTGACTCTTTCAACGTGGAAAAAAATAATTTCGGGCCAATAGGATTATTATTTTTCGAAACCTTATTGTGAAGTGTAACTCCACGAAAATGCAGATCGCCTACAGCAGTTGCAGCACGTTTGTAATACAGTCCAAAACTATGTTTTCTTTCTTCAAAAATTTGAGCCAGGGCATTTATTTTTTGATTTGTAATGTAAAGTGTAACATTGCGATCTTGTAAATCTAAACTTAATTCTGATAATTCCTGGAGAGCATCACTCATCAATCCAAGATCCAATAAGAAGGTACTAGATGTTAAAATTCTCCTAAGGCCTTCGTATGTACACTTATCATTTTTGTCTCTTGTCGGATCGTTAATCGCGTCGTCAAAATAACGCACAAGAGATTCATAATTTTGCCATACAGCCGAAACTGAACGAAAACTGGATGCCACCCAACGGGTACTCAAAACTCTTCCAATTTTCAGTATTTCAACACCTAGTGATTCTGCACATAAATTCAATTCTCGATTATTTTTCGGTGACACATGGTATAAAACATAAAGTTTATCAATAAATGATTTGAAACTATTAATTGCAGATATTTCCTTCAGAACATCACTTACTAATAATTCTAATCTACGATTAACACCAGTGGTGTGGTGGGGCCAGGTCGGGTCAGGTCGGCGACCTGGCACCTGAAAATAAATGAGGAAAATACCGCCCTGCCACCTTTTTGACTTGCAACATAATTTTCAAGTACATACATATGTATATTGAACATCTTTTTTTTATTGAATTAATTGTTAAAACTTGTGTTTTTTTAACTTCGGACGGATATAAAAAAAAAGGGAAGAAATCAATGTCCGACCTGGTACCTATTTATTTAGCACTATACCACTGATTATCACAATGCCATACTATTATTGAGGGGAATTTTTCAATCAACAATTGTTTCACTCCATTTTTATGCCCTAGCATTACAGCAGCGCCGTCGCATGTTACTGAAATCAAATACTTTTTTAAGAAATCTTCCGTTATCCCATAAAAATGTAGACATTGGAGTAAAGCTTTAAATATTCCTATTGCCGTTACGCATTCAAGTTCTATCAAATCCAAAAATAAATTAATTGGTGAATTCATTCCAACATTTTGGACACGACATCGAACATAAAAAATGAGGGTAGATTTTCGGCTTATTGTAGTTGATTCATCAATTATCAATGAAATTTTATTTTTTGTTTCGACAATATCGTAAAATACTTTCTTTCTTGTTTCATGACTTATATGATTTATAATGTTAATACATGCATTTGTGGAATGAAGAATATGACCCATTTCGATTCCATTTAAATCTTGGAGATTTATTTCACTTTCGAAAGTGAAATAAATTAACTAACACTAATTTTTGCTGTCACTACTTTTTCGCGAGATAATGATTTTAATCAAATATTTTCTATCTTCTTCTTTTCGGATTCTGAATTAGTAGCTTACTACACACAAAATTGAACAGCTCTACTTATAGAGCTGTTCAATTGTTGCTTTCTTCCTTTTCCAGTACACGTAATTTCATTATTAGCCCATTCTTTTGAAATTTTCATTCCCATAGACGTTTCAGTTCCAAGACTTCCAAGTTTACTGCAAGGTATGCAGCCAAGTTTCATGTTTTGTACATTCAACCATTCATTTTTTTAACAAAAATCGTTTTTTTGTTGCAATGAACAGCAGTCTGGCCAATAATTTTTTGTTTGGCTTTCCTCTTCCAGATCAGTTTGGGATAATTCAGGAATATCAACTTGTATACATTTTACCATATCTTCTGACGTTTTTTCTGTTACATTCTTTGGTTTTTTATTAGGAGGACTGGCATCGGCGCTTGAAAAGTAACGAGTGATTTTTTCTATTTTCAAATTTGGGGTTAAACTTTTACGCTAAAAAAATATTCAGAATAAATTTAGGTAAAAATAACTAAAAACTTTAGTAAAATATTTCTCACAATGTCAATCGTGAAGCACGTAGATTCAACACATTTATTAAAATTTCGACAAAAAAAGGTGCCGGAATGCCGTTCCGCCGCGTTACAGGGTAAAAAAAGCCCTGCTTATTTATGAGGGTAAAGCAAAATTGTGAACTTTTATAATAGTACATTGTATGCAATATTGAGTAATTGCAGTGCTTTTTTTAGCATGTAATACAGCAGTATGGATTCCAGCACCTTTTTCCTTGGCATTTTTAATGTCAATCAAATTTTATTTTGATTTGAAAACTGTCTGTCCCTATCTTAAATCCCTTTTTAATGTAATGTATCGAGTACTCTTATACTCATAAACTAATGTCATTATACAAAATAATACCAGGTACATAGAATCTCTCCCATCCTTCCAATCTTAAAATTAACGGGGCAAAGTTGTCATAACCCTTATCCTTCTATCCTTACTATCTTCTAAAAAGAGTATCAAGCAGTTCTCATAAAAAAAAACCTGCTGAGATACCGCCATTAGGAAATTATATGCTCCATATTGGGAACAGATATGGATAGGAAAAGAAGTCTCCAGTAAAATGCTTGACTCTTAAGAAGCGAGTTCCAGCACCTTTTTTTTCAGTTATTGTAACAGCAAAATACATGGCTTAAGGCTCCTGTCCTTTCTGACCATCAGCAACTTTTCAATATCCAAGTAAACACTCCATTGAATACAGGTGATACTTAGATGTGGCTTGAATGATGACAGATAGGTGTTTATTTTATAAAACAGTTTGGTGAATTTTTCAAGCGTGGAATTCGACCACAGTCATTTTGAAGTGCAAATAATTATCTCTTGTGACTTTTCAGTTTTCAATAATGATAGCGACAACAGAGTAGCAACTCACATAAAAGCGTTCACTTTTCGGCTATAGAATCGCAAAGAAATCACTCATAATACTAATTACTTTAATTATATTTATAGAGAAACAATTTAAGATTTAACCAATGTAATTGAAAATTGAAGAAACTTACACATTATCTTTTTTTATCTCAAAAATAAAATTGATGTGAAAAGAATTGCAAAATTCTAGTCTGTATCTATTTTAGGTTGCGATAGTTACTTCTTCGTCAGCGATGACTTTTCTATCTCGCCGGTATATATGACGAATGCTAAATAACAAAAAATCAGACATTAAATTTCAATACTTCAAACTGTAACGTTTTTTTTTATATGACCTGCATTCCTGCTAGTTCTTCTCTGTTCTCTAGCTCCTGCCAAACTGGATCATGAAAAGGAAGCCCCATCGGGTAGACGATAGTCACGGCACCTTTCAATTCGAGCAGAGCTTTAGTTATGTCGGCTCGCCCGACGAAGGTTCCGGACGCGCAGTGTTTCTGTAATCGATGTGAACTCTTGAAATTGTTTGATAAAATCAATTCGAAGAAGTGTAAAAAATAAAAAGTCACAGTAATCAGCTGAGAGTAGGAAATTTACAGCAAGTAAAATAGTATTATACATTTTTTTGTAAAAAGAGACGTGACATTGTGGTATGGAATTGGTTAGTTAAAAATAGTGAAACCTTGGAAATGGAATCCCGTGCGGTTTCAATGGCGACAGTCATAACTCTGGCTAGCCGCTCTGGAGGTTGACGACCACAACGGCGGCCCAGCGGGTCAACATTTCGAACCCAACCTGAAGGAGCACACTTTTGCGCCCAATCATCGTGGAGCCCTAGTTCAGACACTTGCTCTTCAGTGAGACCGGCCATTTCTGGAGGGAGTGCAGTGCCATATTTGGACAGTTCTTCCGTTTCTGTAATAATTTCAACATTCGGTCAGAACAAATTTTATATTAAAAATATGACATAAGGTGGAATATTTATTTAAATTATGGATATGTATTGTAAAACATTCTTGATTCATTATTAATTTGCTCACCTGATATCTCAATATACTTTATTAAAAATCATTCTTTTTGTACAAAGAACATATTATTATTCATATTATTTGAATATGTACTTTAAAAAATAAACATTCCATTCAGATAGTTCTTAACATAGACCTAAAGCTGATTTAAAGTATATATTTTTTTGGTATCCTATTTAGCGCAACTCCAAATTCACATAAAACAAATTCAATAAAAAGAGTTTAAGGGGGATAATAAAATCGTTGACAATTTCTAGAAATATTTTGTTTCGGCACAGTTTGACAACCAGTGCTGTTTCAATACACTTTTACACTTAGATAAAGATAAACCTTCCTTATTCACCCTGTCATTAATGATTAAACAAATGGAAATGTACAGAATCTTAAAAATTTATATTTGATGTGAAAATTTCATCAAGCACCCCTTAGTTGAAATCCTAAATTATTTATAATTACACTCTGGTGACATGGGCCAGGTGTTTTGTACATCGCACCCACTAGTGATGCAGATGGATTGACAGTCTCGGGTAAAAAAAATTTAGACATTTTTAATATAAAAATATTTATTATACAATAAAGACTAAGAAATTTGTGTTAGCGTATTCTGTATAGTTCTCAACGTATAGTATTGTACAATTTCGTACCGTAGCATATTCGATGAACCTTCAATCTTCCATTGTATATCTCGGTACATTCCCTGATAACTTTATCAACACTCTCACTGACAAAAGTAGGGTAAAGGAACTCGGCCACATCACCTCTTTTGACTACCAGGATTACCATTTTAATTTATAAATAATAGCAAGAATAAATATTAAAATCAAAGTAACTGTGAAAGCCAAACGACTGTCGAGTGTTTCCTACTGCTTCAAATAAACAGTTACCATGGTGATCCGTTCCTAAGATACAAGTATTTTTTTATTTTTTCATTTTGTTTTTTAAAAATTACTTGATTATCAGTAGGTATAGACTAGTATAGTTTCAGTAGGCAATGCTGGTCACGAGCGAAACTGGTCCAAATAGAAGTGGAAGTAGTACAAATGAAAATTGTAATTTTTTTAATACAAGTATTGTTATTAATCTGATGTCATCACCGGAATCACAATATAATTATTGTATCTATGATGTCTAGTAGATGGAAGGTTTGTCTGAAATTTTACAATCAGTTATTTTTACCATTTACGAAAATAAGTGCCACCTGCCAGGATACAACTACAATAATTGCATTATCATCGTGAAGGAAAGAAGGATGTACCTAAGAATATTTTGACATCTAGCTGTCAATTATTGGGTAGACTTGCTTGAGAATCCTTTTGTCAGCAGTTTCTTTATGGTTTTCTATCTTCTTGTACAATTAAAACGATCAGAAAAGCTAAAAATATAACTGAAATAATCTCTGCAGAGGCGGAACGAGGATTTTCGTTAATTTATACTATCTGTTCATAAAGAGGCAAATTTAAGAATTCGACATATCCCAGACATAATGACCATTAATTTGATAGGATCGCCACTGACTTCATAGGATTCCACACCATTCGTTAAATCGTTTCTCAGAAGTCACCATCACACAGCAGATGATAGACGAATAAGACCCATCACGGTTTAGGTTTCGAATGAAAATCAAAACACTTCTTGGAATGAATTTATGTCATGTATAAATTATGTAATGAAAATAAATAATTTAGTAACGTATATTTTTTTTTCAATTTGAAAAAAAATTGAATGTTGGTGCTTATCAAGGTGCAAGCCAGTTGATATAATTTTAGCAGCACATCACTGCCTATATGTAAGTAAATACAATTATAAATCTTTCAACAAACAAGAATAAATATAATTCTTGAAATTACTCAACATTCAAATCTGTAGGCATATTCCCATGGGTTAATCCATTTCGCCAGCAATGGCTTTAAGCTTAGTGATACATTTATTTTTATTTAAACTCGATACATTTATTTACTGAGCATCAATTCAAGTTCATCCATTCACTTGAAACACTTGAAGATACCGAAAGGCGAAACCCGGGTCAATAGTGACAAAATTTGTTTGAATGAACATAATTTGAAAGATTCAAATTAAATATTGAAATTCCACCAAGCACCTTCTGTCGAAATCTAAATTATATTTTTAATATGCCTATAATTACATTATTAAAAAAAACTTACATGTAAAATGTAACATGCATTTAATTCCAATCACTTAAATTCTTCTAAAAAAATTACTTTTAATCTAAAATATTGATTCTACAAAAAGTTACATTTCCTGAAATCGTAAGTTGCCTGCAAAATCTCCTACACAGTTTTAGTTTTTTTCAGATAAAACATTGTTTACCAAAGGTGACGATTAAGAGTAACAGATACTTACTCTCAACATCTTTTTTCCAGCACTCCCAAATATGTATTGGAAGTTCGACAAAAAGGAATCACTTGATATTTTGTCACAAATAGAAGCATGAAATAGTTTATCAAATTAATAAAACATGTGTTCACTTTATATATAACATAAATGTTTAGAATAATAAATACACCAGTATTGAAATTTATTCTGACAAATAATTCCTTTTTCAAACCTCACCCATATATTCAAATAAAATAAAACACAAAGCATCATTATAAATGTTTTTATTGAAAGGTAACATTAATTGCACACAAACTTGAAACTAACACGATTCTAAAAAAGTCATTAATACTAATGCATACATACTTTTTATACAAACACAAATCGGTCATTTAGCTGAAAATGTGATCCAAGATTTTATTTTACACTTGAAATTGTTTCCGGCCAAAGTTTCCCTAGTCAATGTTTACTGTGCCTTTATGTCGAATCAGAAAAATGAATGCGGCCTTTTAGAGAAGAAAAGGTTCCCCAACCCTGTCTTAGATGATGACTATCAAGCACATCAAATGAGAAAAGAAATGGCTCGAAAATTCTAAGGCAGGAGATGAGAAAAGATGAAATTTTGATGACAACTTAGCACATACTGCATTAGTAGACCGCTAAGACTGAATTCAGTATGAAGTCTCCCACAGAAGTCAAAAGTTTGGCCACCGATAGTTTACAGGAAGATGTATATTTTATCTATATTTTTATTGTATTTATTTGAGATCAAATTATCTCTAAAATATCTTTTATTAATTTTAACTCTCTTTCAGAACATGGCTGACGATTCCAGGAGAATGTTGACCGAAAAGGAAATTGAATATTATATGAACGAAGTAAATGATGAAATGGCTGATCGGAGGTGACTCAGATCCAGAAGATAGTTTACCCAACCTGCACTCAATACTTTCCCAACTTCCTAACACAACAGCTGATGCATACGGACCATCCGCATCAACTAATCGTTCTACGTCGCATGCAATAGAAGATACCACGTTTCTAAACTGCAGCGATGATTCAGTGGCAGATCTCGATTAAATACTATGTTCGATTCGGTGAAATAATATGGAAATAAGGTTATGTTTATAATTAGGTATGATAATTTTGTTTATAATTAGGTATGATAACTGTTTGCTCTATTCTGAGATGTCACGTTATTACACTTGGAAAGCTACATCGAAGAAATTTTAACGTCGAAAGCAAGGCGATGCGATTCCTGATCATCCGAATGACTACTGATGCTCTTGGTTGCATTTACACAATTCATCCGAAAAATGACGAATGCTTCTACTTGCATGTCAACAGCTTAATTTGCTTGAAAATGATACTCATTGGGACATGACAATTGCTGAAGAAATTGTTTCTGAATCTCCAAGTCAGATACGCATATTATTCGCCAATTCGCCAATTCGCCATGTACTTGAAAAATATAATAAAAAAAAATATAAAATAAAACTACATAATACATCAAAATCAACATAAAAAATCAAGAAATAAAATAGTAAAATTTTACAAACAGTTCACAAATACTAAATCACTAAAAATGTTCACTTCTCTGGGCAATGCGTTGATCAATCTAACGGCCCTTGGAACTGGTGACTCATACCTCTTAAGCGAGGTATAAGTTTTTAGAAATAAAAGTTTTTGCTTATAGTTTTGCCCACGTAAGAATAAATTGGGAGCATGTAAATTAATAGTCATGAGAATTTGAGGATTATTAACTCGGCCCCGAGGGAGAAGAGAAAAATGCTTTAAGCTAGAAAACGATCTTCGACTATCGTCGGTAACGACCGTGTTCCTGTTAACGAATCGAACGGATTGATTTCGTTCCGCCGAATTTTAGTAATTTCGTCTCAACGAAGGACGGCTTCATCAACAAAATATTCCCAAACATCTAATCACAAAAATCACAATTGGTTGAGTGAACGAGCAATTCTTGCGGGGAAGAACAAAGATGTGGATCATTTAAACTTCACAATTCAAAATCAAATCGTTGGTCCACTACATTCCTTCAAATCTATCGACCGTGTAACAAACGAAGACGAAGCAACCAACTATCCAACTGAATTTTTAAGCTCATTGGATCTGCCTGGCTCACCACCGCACAATGTAAAACTAAAGATTAGCTCGGTAGTCATCATGTTTCAAGTTATCAAGTTAACACAACACTTATTGATTCTGAGGCGGGATGAAGTTCGTCGGGCCAGCTAGTTTTGAATATAACCGACATTAACGTCTGTAGGAGCGATGCGTTGTCTACTTGAGACATTTAAAAACACATTCAGCTAACTCCAGTGATATCTAAAATTTCAATTATCAGCAAAGATATTTTCTAAGATTCGACTGTAACATTGTGCATGTTTGGTTAATTTGATTACTTTTTTATCACAAAATATAAACATTTTTTGTATCCTTAGGTTGTCTTATGAACAGAATTTTGTCGATTGGTTTATCGATTTCTGTTCGTTGGCATGGGTTTGTGTTAAGTAAAATTTCCCTCTCACCTTTCCGATTTTTCAATAAGTGGGTATAGCGAAAGCTTTAACCACTAGTTAATGATAAATTAATGTTATTGCGTTCTTACTGTTAATAATCTGTAGTATATGGGAACCTTAAAAATATGAATTCCAGAATATAAGATATATATTTATTCATCTACACTTATATGACTTGACACACCTAATAGATTAAAACTTCGTTCAAAAAGACTTTCAAACCTAAAACGTATAATCAGTGCATGCATAACCATCAAAATACTCTTAGCATTTACATATAATAGTTGACAAAACATAAAAAAGAAATTGTACATTATATAAACACGAAATATTCGTTTACTAAGCGTCAGTTCAAGTTCATCCGTTCACACTTGAGCGCCTGAAGACGCCGAAAGACGAAACGCGGGGCGGGGCGTTAGTGACGAAATCTGTGAGAATGTACATAATTTGAAAAAAAAATTGGCTCAGAGAAAATTGAACGCATCCCAAATTGGAATATTGATCGCATTCCAAGTTGTGTCACGAAAAATATTTTGTCACTTGAAAAAAAAATTGTCTCAATACCTATCCTATCCTTGGAAAAGAGAGTTTGAGCGACTGACTAACAAACAGTTCTCGCAGAAAAAAATGTGTTAAGACACTTCCATTAGGAAGCCATTTGCTCCACATTGGAAGCAGGCATGGAAAAAAAAATCATTCTAGTCATTAGCTTTATTATTTCACTCGGTGGTCCACGGTAAAGTTTTTGCTATGAAAGGGATCTGCGAGCATAATAAGTTTGGGAATCACTGCTCTAGACCAGGGGTGGGCAACCCGCGGCTCTTTCTATGTTAAGTTGTGGCTCTCCAATTCCATATAAAAAAAAATATATTTACCCTTTAAAATTATTTAAAAATTTACCCTTAAAAAAAAGAAAATATATTTCTATGTGCCTTATTTCTCAATAGCTTCAATTTTCATAATCGTTAATTAAAAATCGCTACGCTTAACATGCCCGTTGTGTCAATTGCATTACATTTCCCTCCCAAACAGCCACCGTCGCCAGTAGGCCCGGGGAGTTCAGTTGTGGCTAAAAATCAATAACTTCTTTATTTTTAATGGTATCGAATTGAAATAAACGGTATATCATTCTTGACTATAGGTAATATTTTATTTAAATAATAATAAAAAAATCTTTATTAATATAAATACTTTATTGAATAGTAAAGGAAAGTGCTGATGATATTAAAATTGTTTTATTAAATAAATCAATTCTTCCATAGATAAAAATTTTATTTTAAGTTTGTTTAAATCTATCTATCTATATATATAAAACAAAGTGGGGTTATTTACACCACGTATAACTCAAGAATGGCTGCACGGATTTTTATGATCTTTGATTTATTAAAATAGTCTTTGCCTAGAATAGCAGAATAAGCATTAAAAACGGAAAAATATCACGAGAAAGAAGTTATGGAAAAAAATAATATTCCAATACAATTTGTTTTGAGCAGCTTAAAATAAAGAAAATGTTGTGTGCTGGTTTCAAATAAATCCACTAGATGGCATTGTCTCCTACTGTCATTTGTTTCTGCCTCTATTGCATACGATTGAGCTAGATGTGAAACGTTTACATCAATTTTCGTTCAGTTTTCATTTAGTTCAATCATTCTGGTGTGGAAAGCTATTTATCCGAGATTCATTTTTAATGGTGAGATATGTGTATTTTGATTAGTTGATGGTGTAGCCGCAAACCGCGACCAACTTCTCTTTGTGAGGTTATTAATTTTGATTTCGATATTTCGATAATTTCAACATTGTGTGATTAATTTTCAAGTGTTATTTACAATGCCGCGATACAGAAGATCTAATATTTCACAACGAAGCCGCAATGCAATTAGACTTCGGAATATTGCAAATCAATCCACTGCGGATGAACAAGAAAACACAAGACAAGAGCGCCGCTTTAGTATGGCCCGACTCCGTGCTTCACAAACACAAGAACAAAGAGAGGCAGTACGTCAAACGGCTCAGTTGGAAATATGAAATCGTCGAGCTTATCGCACAGACCAACAACGTGATAATCTTCGACGCACAAGAAGAAATTCTTCAAGTGTTGATTTGAATCGAGCAGCGTTTCAATACGATTACAAAATTGACTACAACTCGCATATACTTACGTTCGAATTGGCCCAATGGAGGTTGTGTGCGACCATTGCGGTGCATTAACGTTCGCTGGAGAAACGCCTGAATTGTACTGTCTCAGTGGGAAGGTGAAATTGCCATTATTGCCTCCACCACCTGAGCCACTGCATTCATTGCTTCGTGGCGAATCACCAGAATCGAGACATTTTCTTTTGAACACTCAAAGATACAACGGATGTTTTCAAATGACTTCATTTGGGGCAGACATTATCGAAGAACGCGGATTCAATCTGACATTCAAGGTAATTTCAGCTTGAGAAAATAAACGTTAGTTTTCTTTTGGTGATAATAAATCAGTAATTCTGACTTCGTCTTCGACTTTACAGATACAAAGCCAAATTCACCATCGAATTGGTTCATTGCAACCGCTTGAAGATGTACCGCATAAATTCATCCAAATTTACTTCATGGGCAATATGGAGGAACAATTTGATCGGCGTCAAACGATCAATACGACAATGAAAAGATCAATTCTTCGAGATCTGCAGCAACTACTGCTTGAACATCATAAATTGGTTCGGTTGTTCAAAACTGCGATGGATCGCATGCCAAGTGATGACTACAAAGTCGTGATCAGAGCGGATAAACGACCCGCTGGAACACACGAACGCCAATTCAACGCTCCAACAATAGATGAAGTCGCAATTGCAATTGTTGGAGACAACTTGGATAAGCGCGATATCGTGCTTACACGTCGCAACACTGGACAACTGCAACGAATATATGAAACCCACCGTTCATAGGATGCATTGCAATACCCGCTGATGTTTTGGCAAGGACACGATGGATATCACTTCAATATCAAGATAATAAATCCAATGAGCGGCGAGTATCGAAAACATAATTTTCATTTCAACATGACAACAATTTTATTAATTTCACTGATTTCATTTCAGGTGAGGAAACTAATAAGAAGGTAAGCTCGATGAAATATTACGCATATCGCTTGATGATTCGTCAAAACGCTGACAACTATTTGCTGCGATTTGCGTCGACATGTACATCAAAATCGAAACAGAGCGCCTCATTTTCATTCGGTTGAATCAAACCAAACTGCGTTCGGAGTATATTCATTTACGCGATGCAATCAGCACCGAAGGAGATGCAGCTAATGTTGGTCGATTGACTATTCAACCAGCAACGTAAATTGGCAGCCCGCGTCATATGCATGAATATGCGCAAGATGCAATGACATATGTTCGCCATTACGGTCGTCCAGATCTATTCATCACCTTTACGTGCAATCCGAAATGGATAGAAATTGTTCAACTGCTGCTCCCCGGACAAAACTCAAGTGATCGACACGTCACCGCACGTGTCTTCAAACAAAAAATCCGGTCGCTGATGAAATACATTGTTAAGCATCACGTCTTTGGGGATACTCGATGCTGGATGAATTCGGTTGAATGGCAAAAAGGAGGCTTGCGGCATGCACACATTCTTATTTGGTTAGTCGAAAGAATTCGACAGACCAAATAGATGACATCATATGTGCCGAGATTCCTGATCCACAAATAGATCCAGACCTGCATGATGTTGTAATTACGAACATGATTCACGGACCGTGTGGAGCCACAACCCCCAATCACCGTGCATTTTCGGTGGCAAGTGTTCCAAGCGTTATCCACGAAATTTGACGGCGGAGACTATTACTGGCAACGATGGTTATCCACTGTATCGGCGTCGATTACCCGATGATAACGGTCGAATTATCACGATGAAAGTGAAAGGAAACGATATCGTGGTCGACAACACTTGGATTGTTCCGTATTCGCCACTTCTTTCCAAAACATTCAAGGCGCATTTCAACGTGGAATATTGCAATTCAGTCCATCAAATACATCTGCAAATAGGTCACCAAAGGCAGTGATATGGCGGTTTTTGGCGTTCAAACTCCAAATACCAATGATGAAATAACTCACTATCAAGTTGGTCGATACGTGAGCTGCAATGAGGCAATTTGGCGTATATTCTCATTCCCCATTCACGAACGTCATCCCACTGTTGTACATTTGGCGGTGCATCTGGAGAATGGTCAACGAGTTTATTTCAACACATCGAATGTTGCTCAACGTGTCGAAACACCTCCGGCGACAACATCGACCAGTTTCTTTTCGATTTGCCAAATCGATCCGTTTGCACGAACGTTGCTCTACTCTGAGATGACACGTTATTACACTTGGAACGCTTCGTCAAAGCAATTTCAACGTCGAAAGCAAGGCGATGCGGTTCCTGATCATCCGGATGTGCGTTCTACTGATGCTCTTGGTCGCATTTACACAGTTCATCCAAAGACTGACGAATGCTTCTTCTTGCGGTTGTTGCTGGTGAATGTTCGTGGGCCGACATCATTTCAATCACTCCAAACTGTCAATGGCGTAGTGTGCCCAACATTTCGTGCCGCATGTCAACAGCTCAAATTGCTTGAAAACAATATTCATTGGGACATGGCAATCGCTGAAGCAATTGTTTCTGCATCTCCAAGTCAGATACGCACATTATTTCGACATGCTTCCCATCGAATCCACGTGAACTGTGGAACAAATACAAGGATGGCAAGTCAGAAGACATTTTACATTGAATTCGCGTCAGTTCAGGAAATCACGATCTTGAAGTGAATGAGGAGATACATAACCAGGCTTTACTTGTGATTGAAGATATGTGTTACCTCATGTGCGGAAGTTTGTTAGTCAAGTTAGGAATGCCAACGCCAGATCGTGGAATCAACGTAATCAATTTTCGTAATGAAATATACAATGTTTTGCTTGTTTTGATACTGTAAAAATACGTATTGTGGTGGTTACTTATTTAAGTCAGTGCAATATTTATGCTGTAGGTCAAATTAAAGTTTTGCATTCCTACGAGTCGCCTTAAAGAGATAATTTAACAAGGGCTAATGCAGTGGATAAAGTAACGGGGAACTAGCAAAAATTATTTGATCGTTTAAAAGATCTGAATCAGGTAAAAATTTGAATCTATTGATTTCTAGGATTTCTTGCTTGTCTAGTTTGACAGACTTGTTATTTAAATGTAGAACTTTAAAGTTTCTACCAATATCGAAAGTGTGTTTATTTTGAAACAGATGGTTTCATTCTGATCTTTTAAACGATCAAATAATTTTTGCTAGTTCCCCGTTACTTTATCCATTGCATTAGCCCTTGTTAACTATTCTTTTATATAAATTAAAAAATAAAATAAAATAAATATAGATTTCTTTTGTTAGAATTGATATGGTCTTGGAAAAATTTGTTTTTCAGAATCTTCCTGGCTGTCGATTTTATTTAAGTGATGAATGAACACACCAACTACTTGGAAGCGGGGAAAACATAAAACCAGGGCTGTGGAGTCGGAGTCGGAGTCGGAGTCGGAGTCGTGGAGTCGCGGTGTTTTGGCTGGAGTCGGAGTCGGAGTCGTGAAAAACGAGCGACTCCGACTACTTTTAAAAAAAAATGCGTTTTTTTTAATTACGAAATTTATGAAATTTAAATTACGTGCGACTTCTTGAACTGAAATTTTACCTCGAGGATATGGCCAATCCAAACGTGACTATGACTGAAATTCAATGGAAAGAAGTAGAGGAACCTGAAGTCTTGCTTCGCCATCCTTATATTGCTACAAAGATGTTGCAAGCCAATGACTTGACTCCTGGTGCATTTTTCAAGGAGTGGAAAAACATTATTTTCCGTTTATCAAAAATTCCGAATAATGCTATTGCTGATGGAATTAAAAACGCCATGATTAATAGAGAAAAAAAAATACTGGACAATGATATTCTGTTGGCTGGGATCTATATTGACCCCATGGTTCGATCCATATTGACATAAGAAGAAATAAATAGAGCTAAGAACGCTCTATTTGAATTAACCGTTCGTTTGAAAGGCCTTCAAGTGGAAAACGAGACGACAGCAGGCAGCTGTATTAATCAATCAATACATGAATTATCATCAGATTCATCCGACACCGCTGAATCTGAAGATGATTTTGAAAAATATCTTGACGAACAAGAGAAAATAAAACGACCTCATTTGAGTCCCAATGTAGTAGACGAAGGAGACTCTATTTCAAAATTTAGAAATGAATTTTACGACGCATTGAAAATAGTAGAAAAAATTGACCGATCGTGTAATTTAAATGTGAAAATGGCAATACAGCGGTTTCCAGAAATTATAAAAGATTCAGCATTGACCGTTACAGCATTGCCGCCAACCCAAGTATCAGTAGAGCGGTTATTTTCTGCTCTTAAAATACTTAAAACTGATTTAAGAGCTTCTACAAATGCAGATTTGATAGAAGCGATGTTATTTTTAAGAATAAATTCAAACCAATAAAGTTTAAACTTATATTTATTATGTTTTATTTATGCCTATAACATGTATAATATGAAAAATTAGGCTATTTTCCGGATTAACTAGTTGATCTGTAATTTAATACACATAAATAGGAAAGGTAGGAAAAAAACTTGACAAAATTAAACTTTTTTTTAGTCAAGTCATAGTCGGAGTCGGAGTCGGAGTCGTGTTGTTGGTAAATGTCATAGTCGGAGTCGGAGTCGGAGTCGTGTTTTTTTTCAACGACTCCACAGCCCTGCATAAAACTATCATTAAGCATATTCACTTTATTATTGTAACATTTTATCACTTAGTCAAAAATTTCCCAAATTTTAATTATGTTTGTAATTACTTTCAATCACATTCTGAATTTATGAATCTGGGATGACTTTTTAATTATATGTTAGTTGTGTTGAACATTTTAATTTTGTGTTATTTTAGAATCACTTTAATGTAATTGGCAATTTCTTTTCAATGCCAACTGTTGTGTATAACTTTTCAATTTTGTATAAATAGCATTGTTAAATTATATTTCTTATCAGTTGACAATGCTCGCAATGAGCGAAACCGGTCCTGACATATTAAATAAAGTGGAATGAAGTACAAAGGATTATTGTTTTTATTAATATAATGCCTTTCCACCAAGTATTGACAGTGAACACCCTAAAAGTATTAAATAAATGTTTTACGTGAAGAAAATATGCTTCAGAAAGATTTAAGGGCCGAATTTGTTTGGTGGTTTGTGCATCACTGGTTTAAATGTTAGCAAGGATGGTGAAACCTTGTCTCATGTTTTCCGTTCATTCAACTGACGTGATCTTCCACCATAAATGAGTTGCTGGAATACTTGATTACCCCTTACAGGTGGTAATTGCATTAAATCGCCAAATAGTAGGCAATACGTTGATACCACCAAAAAAATCAGTAATCAAATGAATAATTCTGCCTTTACATTAAAGCATTCCAATTTTATAACAATTACAACCAGATAGAGATGTCGTCCAGTTAAAACAATCTATGATCAACAATTGATATCTGATGTATAATTATTACATGTATAATCGTGTAAAAAGCTTGCAATATTATCATGAGATAAAATACTGCTACTAGACAATATTAAAGTTCAATGATTCTGGTCTAGATAACTATGCACAGATGTATAAAAGTATTTTCTCACATTGATTGCAAAACATTTTGCCAAAGTAATTTTCTTCATAGAAATAACACATTTGTATAAATTTCCACTCCAGGCCTTACCTTCGATGATGTAAATTCTTAAGATATAAATCTGTCTAGTGGTCCTCATATTGTCACCATTAAAATTAAAATGAATTCAGTTTCCCTTAAAGCAGTGTTTCCTAAAGTGTGGTACGTGAATAGTTTGGTGGGGGTATGCGCTGCACCGGGCTTGGTGCAACAAGCGGCTTATATATGTTGATTGTAATTAACACTTAGGAGTCCGGGCGAACATATGTGTGCATCTCACTTTCAGTGCGCAGGAGTCCGCGCGAACATATCTGTTCGTTTTGCCGAGTGTAAGTTTACACAAAAAAAAGGTACTTTGTGTGATGATTTTTTTTCTTCACATTTAACATCAAGGTTGCCAGTGATATTGAAATTGATAATGTCAAAGAAATATATTAAAAATATAATTTTTTTTAATCGTAAATATAGAAGTAATTCCACAGTATCACCTAGTAAATAAAAATTTTTGTACAACGTTTAACGTTTGTTGTAATATTATTTTCATGGAAAAATGCATCTTTTTTGTTAGATCTTTTGCTTCGTTTACGTATATAAATATGGGTTAAATTTTCGGATAAGTTTATTTATTACTTCTTTGGCCGCTTCACAATTCTTTACAAAAAAATAAGTGTTTGTTCTATGGGATTTTTACGAAAGTGAAATTAGTCATGACAATAATTATATAACACAGATCCATTGTCTCAGATTCATTTTACATCTGTATCCTTTTTTTCTTTTGTAGACATTTTGCTAATTCTTGGAAAGTCAACCCTAAATTCAAAGAAATGAAATCATTATTTTACTTCGAACAAAGCACCGCTTTTACTCAATATATGTTTGGCTTGCCAATAGCAATAAATTATGTAATTCTTAATGCCCTTTTCGAGACGCTGTTGACAAGGAGCTATTTTTTCTGTAAAGTTTATGGCTCTGCTGTGAAAAAAATGTGACCCTAATACTTCATAATTATTACACATATGAATGGCCACCATTCATTAATAGCATATACCTGCACCATTCTAACAAAAACAAACGATTCTCAAAGATTTAAAATATTTAAATAATTGAAATATAACAAGAATTATTTAAAAATATCTGAGAGTTGCGAATAAAACCTTACGATATAGAACAGATGTTTATTTTCGGTTTTACATTATCTCAAAAAAACTAAAATAGTTTTCGTTGCTGAGAAGGAGATGGGGGGGGGGGTTAGTAACCAGTAACTTTATTTTAAATTAGTGTATATTATTGCAACTCTTTATAGCCATTTCTTAGGGTCTCCATTCATGATCATTCCGAAATTCAAAACTGTCGGGTAATAAACCGATTAAATGTGACTTTAATCGTTTGGGTGATGTTAGGATTTTTCTTGCGCATTGACGAGAGAAACCCATCATTCCAACGCGTAACCAAATAAAAACACTCTTAATAAGTAAACTGCCGTAGTCTGCATTTTGGCTAATTTTAGTTATGAATGAAGCTTATACAATTTCATGTTTTCCATCGTCGGAGAAAACTGCGGTTTTATTTGAAATATATTTCACGAGACATCCAAAATTTCATTATAGTTTCAAATACAATGACTAGAAATTGCAAATATAGCACTCCAGTAACAACAATATCCGGAATAAGTACAAAAGTGTTCCATTGATTGTTTCAAAATGTCATGATTATTATTTCCAATTGCAAACAAACAGCAATGATGACCTCGGAAATACAAATTATATTAAATTCGCAGAAATCTTTGGAAAAATACATTCTTGCTACTAAATCCTCTTGCAATTCATGCATTTGAGCTCCCGTTTCATTTGAAATCGATATTGATATACATAATTAAACATTATATTAAAGATTTCTGTTTATATGACATTATTTAATACAAATTTAAGTCAAATGTGAAACTACTCTGATCGATGAGGTATATAATTAGCTGACTTCTCGATTTTATTTGATTTTCCATTATGATTAAGCATATGTAATCAGCTCGAAGGAATGTTTTGTTCCTTGAAAAAATAATAAATTTTACATACGACAACTCACCTAAATAATAGCGAAAATCGGCAATGTCAACACACTTCAGCAGTCATAAATATGCTATTTTACGTTTTGTTTGGCGCCATTTACATGACTTATTGTTTTTACCTTCCAGGGGTGTACTTAAATAAAATTGGTTATATTAAATATTATGAATATATTATGTGTCGAGTCAAATTTGTTTTAATATTTTTTTAGACGAAAAAATCGATTTATTTTAAGATTATTTATCCTAGCTTGTAGTGTAAGTCCACTGCATTTTTTATAGTAAAGTAGCACATAAGACATTATTATTGGTTTATATTATGTATGGCTCATACATAATATAAACTCATACAGTATGGGTATAATAAATACCCTAAAAAATAATGAATCACTCTTTTGTTCTTATTCTAAACTTAATCAAAACAGGTTTCAAGATTTCACCGCGAGCATTTTCAACTGTCACAAGTCGAAAATGCTCGTGATGACTTGAACAAGTCCTGATAAAAATAAATTAATTGTGAAATAAGCACAAAATAGTGTTCTGCTATTTTTCAATATAATGCATTTATTTTTCGGTTTACATATGAAAAGGTCATTAAAATTATATTGCACCTGAGGCCCCTCAATTGCTTCATTCGCCACTGGATACATGCATACAAAATGGCGTTTGCATTATAGACTGCATTCTGTAAATACGCTATTTTTGGCGACAATAATTTATAACCATTGGTGTATGAACTAAGTTTCAAAAATATGTAGGTATATTTGTAATGTCAAAATGATAATTACGAAGTCATTATAGTAAGTAGAAATGAAAATATTTTCTGTTGAAATAAAGCTTGAACATAAAAATGTATTTCCTATCAAACTGATACCATATGATTACTAATCACGATTTTTTAAAATTATGTCCGCTCCCAATGTAGAGCATATGGACTATTTATTTAGTTAATCTCACCTGAAGAGTTTCTTCGAGAACTGTTTGTTGTTCAGTTGCTCGACCACTTTTTTTTCCAAATATAGTAGGGATAGAAAGATGGTAGGATTAGTGGATAGCTAATCGCTCTCGATACGCCCCGTTTTTTATAATAGTATGAGTGGTAGGGGGAATACGTTCATGCTTTCGTACAGAAATCCATAAGCTGATTAAAAGATCAATCAATAACCCGTGACATCCTTATTCTAAGCCAACGATGTTGACTACTCGACCACGTAGGGTATTATCAGGATCATTATTGGTGTATAGTAGTTTTGAACAATAATTTATTGAGTTTCATTTACACTTTATTCAAAAAGCTCTCGTTCATTATTAGTATTGATTTAAATTAACGGAAAGCATTACAACTTTCCGAAAGGAATTTGAAATCTCCGATTTGGTATACTTTTTCCCAGAATCTCACGAAAACTCGTTTTTTTTTTTTTTTTAGCTCACCGAGGAATTTGAAATCCCCGATTTGGTATACTTTTTCCCAGAATCTCACAAAAACTCGTTTTTTTTTTAGCTCACCGAGGAATTTGAAATCTCCGATTTGCCAATTTCGTGTAAATTTCGAGAATTTGCTCAAAATTTCTCAATCCCGAAATCCCGGGATCGCAGCCATCTCAATCCCGGAATTTCGGGATCAGATAATTGAACGGGATCCCGGGATTGGATGCCCTAGTCTGTTCGTTATACCTTCTGTTGTTTTCATAAGAAATATTATTTGTATGTACTAATTTCACATTATTTTAATAAAGATTGTGACCGGCTTCGTTACACAATATAAAATTAAGTATTTTTTTAAGATTAACTTACTGTTGAACCTTCAATTATTTACTCACAGAATGATTGTATCTTTTTGCATTATGCAAATATTTATTAATATATACGTCCAATTCTGATGGAATAGATTTACTAGAACTTGATTATAGAGTACTAGAATTGTATATTTAATATTGTTTTATAATATACTTGCAATTCAAACTACATATTATTTAATTTTAAAAAGTATATACATATACCTACATTTGGACGTGGTGAACTTCCGAACTGTTCGAAATCCTGTCATTCTGCAAAACATTTTGATTTGTTTTGTTTTCTTTGTAATTTTACCATTTCATGCTGTGTTTGTGACATCATTAACTTAAAAAGGGGCAATTTAGAGGTAAGTTATTATCGTTTGACGTCTTCGAATATCCAAATTTCGTCGTCAAACGAACATAATTCACTCGATTTTGACTTTAATGGTCTTGGTTTATAGCATGAGCTGAACTTTTAATGGGAAAATATCATTTTTCGGGCTCGTCAGTGTTCACCATTACTAAATAACTTTATTTTTAAGTTGTTAAGACTCTTTATATGAAACCCTCGGTTGAGAAACACTGATTTTATCATATTTTTTACGCTTTTCTGAAAGAAAAAAAAATATACATCAATCGGTTAAATAGTTATCGCAATTTAAACGTGAGCGCAAAAAAAGTTCCATTTCCCCAAAATTCGGCCGGCTCCCGCGCATTTTTTAGTATGCAAATCTGCGGACCTATATGTGTTAAGAAAACGTATTTTTTTTGACGAGGGGTACTCGATGTTACAAAAATTATAGAAGGGGTACAGCTAGGGGGGGGGGTCAAAAATTTGGGAAACACTGCCTTAAAGAATGTGAAAAATATATATGCATGGATGGTGATGGAACACAAAATAACAAAGACTGGATTTCAAAAAGTTTATTCAAAAAATACATTCGAACTTGCAGGCAGTATATGTGCATAAAAAAAACAAAAAGGGATTAAATAAATTTCAAATATGTATTCGACACAGTTTTCAATATGCTCAGATAAACATCGCAAGCTTTTATACATTTTTTTCAAATATGAACTCAGATAAGGAAAAACAAACTATGAAGTGGTCTTTCAAGCAGTCCATGGTTGTTTGGAGTATGGAAACCTGGAAGAAGAAATAAAATAAAATAAGACACTATCAAAAACAGGCATCATTACATATGAAAATTATTCTTAGCTCAGATAAAAAAAGCAGCCATGCTATTGTATCATTAGCATCAAACGGTAATTAATATCATCATTGCTTCATTCTAAACATAATTCAAGAACATAAAATTAAGAAGTTCACCTCAATGAGAAATTCTTAGTCAGCAATTATCAGTCGTGTATAATGTTGTTATTAAAATTGAAGGGATTAATCAACATTGATATAGGAGTTTAATCCTACCATTGAATGAATACTGTAAGTCAATGAAATAGTGCAAACCAACCTCATTGCAGTTGCTGCAGGATTCTGTTGCTTAAATATTTCCCAATTAGACTTGGCTCAATCTGTAGAAACCTATTCATCCAAAACAAACAATAATCATTAAATTGTTCGGTAAATAAACTCAAGATTCAATGAACTTTTTCCATCAGAAAAAAATATACAGCCATAATATTTATATCATTTAATATCAAACGGTAATTAAAATCATCATAGACTTGCAAAAATTCTAATTAAACATTTTATTGGGAAATAACATACCACTGTTCGTTCAACATTTCAATCTGCTGCAAGTTCTTCTTCCGAGCATACAACAAAGAAGAAACCGCACAGCTAATAAAATAATGCTGCGCACGTGATCTGTAAAACAATAAAATAATAATGAGGCGACACATACTTTCAATCGAAAAATTTATTATGGGCTAAGATCTGCGAAGCATACACAGATGTGGTGTATGCTAAGCGTCCACCACTCCCAAGCGTACTTGTGTCCAAACATGTGTTTCATGAATATTTTTAAGACAATTGTGTAGAAACACCTAGGCAGCAGGGTACAGATAATATTATGAGTCGTCTGGTATCAAAAGCAGAACTGTTCCATACATGATTTATGGAACAGTTCTGCTTTTGATACCAGATGACTCATATATAGTTGAATGAACGACGAATCATACATAGTTCTAGGGAGCACTAGGGCAGTGAAAAACGGTCTAGTTGTAATAGTAAATTATTATTTTTACTTATGTTCCAGAAACACATGTTTGTATGATGTGTCTCTTTGGATTATATTTGTGTAAGCATTAAATGCTTATGAAAAAATTTAAGTTATGGTTAAAATCAACTGAATTTCGCTTACTCTCATTCTTGGGAATATTTAAGGATTAGAATGGTGGTCGACACTTCCTCTGTAAATGAAACTGAAATGAAATTCCAGTATGTTGCTGACCCTTAAAGAACTAAGTGAAAAAACCTCCCTTTGATGGACGGTCAAAACCTAGGATGTATATTTTTAAATAAACATGTTTTTCACTTGGTTCCTAAAGGGCCAGCAATGTATCGGAAGTATTTTTTAGCACTATAAGGACTGTTAAATCAACATGCTTTTCCATCTTTACGTTTTGATTGATTTGTCCTTTGAATTAGTCCCTAATCTAGACTTTAAGTCTCTTGTTTAAGTTAAACAAAAAAAAACTTTTCCAGGCAAGTAGTTAATTTCTATTTTTCATGAACTTACCAATCCATAGGATGTTTGTTTCAGTAATCGGTTCGGGAATAGCAAATCCACCTGGAAAAATATGAACCAAATATAAAAATAGAAACATGGTAGAACTGTTTAAGAAAACTAACAGGCAATAGCATCAGAGCGCTGTGGGTATGAAAGTATTGTCTTCAGCACAAAAGTCGGAAAAACATTTTCATTTATCATCATTTAATTACAGTTATCCTCGAATCAATGTGATGTTATAATAAAATGAGCTAATGATGTAAGCTTATCAATGTATCTTTTATATTTTGTACCGATATTCACAACATTAGAGTCAAATTGTAATAAATACATATCACAGGGAAGAAAACGTTAATAAAGTAAAGTTTGTAACATTGGGAGCGACATTTTCATCAATTTTTGCTAATTATTTGTTATAATATGGTTGTTTTCGCACTAGTACCACAATTTTTTTCACTCGGCAGTCATAAAAAGGTTAATATATACAGAGGTGGTTTTATTTAATCTCAAGACCCAATTTACCCGCAAACAATTGAGAAATGGCTAAATTGACCCTCCTCTCAAAAAGGGTGAGCATCACTATTCTCGATAAACCTTTATGGTTAACCCACTTATCTAATCTATCAATAATATACGAAAGTGGTTTTAATACAGATTCATTGGTGCTTGTCTAATATAGTACTTCTTCCATCAATTCAGGTCTCTCAAATTTTAATCAAGCTACAGAAAAAGGGACAAAAAATATTTTCAGTTATTAACTTACCAATAAATTATAGTTTCCGTCTCCTTAAGCAAGGACAGCTCACCTTCGAAGAGAAAAGAAACCATATATTAAAATTGAACATATAATAAATACTATACCATAAGTAAAAAAATAACATCAGAGCGCTGTGGGTATGAAAGTATTGTCTTCAGCACAAAAGTCGGAATAACATTTTCATTTATCATCATTAAAATTATAATAGGACAGAGAGCCCTTAAGGCAATGGTGTTCTTGTGGGTTCAAAACAGCCAAATTGTTGTTAATTTCTACAAGCACATATCTCAATTTAAATGCAAATATGCATAAAATGCACATGGAAATAACGAAGATCGAGAATTATATTGGTACTTTGAATTACTGCAAGATTCACTACTATTGAAGAACCACATGTTGCCGGCCCAGCACTAATCCACAAGGATTGAGCAGAAATTTCAGTTAATGCATATCATGGTTGTAAAAAAAAATTAACCATTCAAATTTATGTCAGACTGTATAAACAATTCTTTATGATTTAATAACTGGAGTCAAGACCAACGTTCCCTCTAAGCTGCGCGCGTGCTCGGCCACGCAGCAGTTGGGAAGCCCCGCGCACTCATTCCGGATTGGCGCGCACTAAAAGACAATTGTTCAATTAATACTTGATCGGTCCGCGCAGTCTCCGCGCAACCTTTGAAATTTCCGCGCAGCTAACCTCTTGCCTTAGAGGGAACATTGGTCAAGACTATTATTAAATGTTGGAGTTGTGATTTTTTTTCTCCGAATCCCAGTTTTTACATGTGAAAGAAAGGTCGATTAAAAATAATGAATTAAATAACAAACCTTGAGATTTCAAAAACATCTGTTACACCATGTTGTGACTCGGATCCATTGTAAATGCTAGAAAAGAAAAGGCTTTATCAGTTTTGAAGAAAAAAAAATACATACATATTTATACCTCACATACATACTTCAGAATATTTTCTATCAGCATCATTAATATGACGGGAAAAGAAGACATTGTTTTATAAAAATATATCATCATTTAATTAACAGATTCCTGGACGTCCGTCGGGTACTATTCATAGGATGTACTCAGCGGAACTGAGGGATGCTGGCATGTCATGGGAGGAAGCAAAGCTATTGGCGGGAGACAGGGAAACATGGAGGTGCCGCGTGGCAGCCATATGCTCCACATAGGGAGCGAACATGGCCAAAGAAGAAGAATTAACAGATTGTGATCAACAATACCAAAAACTATATCATTCTACTTTACAAAAAAAAATTGTAGCTAATGTAAAATTAATTACACTAGTTTAAAATAAATGAAATGTATATTATTTTCTACAATTCATAAAAAGTTTACTTCATGTCGTACCATTTAGTGAACCAGTTAAGTGATAACCAGAGCCAGCCCATGCCCAAGATGCCTCAAAAAACTAGGTCTAAATGAGTGGGTAGTGTTAAAATCTTAGTGTGGGGCTTTGTTTGCGCCACATGTGAGCCACACTCAGCACAAGCCACAACTGTGATCCTTCAAATTAAGAAAAAAAAAAAGTCACTTAGCTAACCTTTTAATATCAATCCATGAAGTCTAGTGGTTTCAGCCAGCAGCACAGATCTGTAAAACCAAAAACATTATTAGTTCAAGAAATTTTACCTAAATAAAACGATATATTCCATATACATTTGGAATAAATAAATCGAGGCACTCGAAAACATTAATGAACGATGTAATGCAATGAAAACCAGGGGCATAATATAGATATACTAAAATTATTGAATGAACAGTGTGCATATTTCCGATTCTAAAAACCCAATGAGACAATATAAAATTGCTTCATTTATTTATCTAAGAGGGCACAGAATGGTGCTAAAGCAGGAAAATATTCTCAATTTAAATGAATTTGATGTCATTTCGTCAGTCCTTTTAATATAAATATATTCAATAGGATAAACAAATTTCTATGAATATACCACAGATTATTTCCACCGCAGTTAACGCCAACCATAAGAAGTGTGTCCGAATTCATCATGTATTAAAAAAAAAAAAAAAAACGATATATTCAAATTATTTGACTTATATTCATAGATAATTAAGGTAATATATCAATAATCATTTGCATATACCATTTTATATGAACACGTCATAAAAGAGGAATCACAAGAAACATTCGGTATTTTCAGTTAATTCTGCCGTAAGTACATACAAAAAATATGATCTATAAATTAGTATTCGACACATCAGCAATGTGTCAAATTGTATAATTAGCAGCATAAATTCCAGGTGAAAATATTCAACTCGGCGCAAGTCTTAATTAAATCAGACAGGATAAGATTAGAGGAAACATCCTCTAAGAGAACTCAACAAAAAAAATAATCTAAAAAGCCGGTGTGTTATCATCACAACTTGGCTCCACAATTCTAAATATACTGCAATTGATCTATAGTCGTTATTAGTTAAGCTACGATGGCAAAGCAAAAAAGATATATAGTCCCAAGTAACTCACTAAATAAGTGTTTACGCCAAGTATCATTTCAAAACATTGTCTGTGCAGTTACAACTGTCCAACTGATAGAATTAAGTATTTAAGGGGAGGAAGTTGACGAATATTTCACATGAATATAATCGATCATAGAGCCTAGATACATTTCCTACAGAGGCAGATTATTATTAAAGCCACGTTGATAGAAAAAAAGGCAATAAGTGTGACAGCATCAATTAAATTGCATCTTATATGTTCAACCTTTTATGGACTGAATTAATTTCTTTTGATTTTTCCAGACTCCTTAAATATGCATCCGAAACCTATAATTGAGACATACATGATTTGCAGGCAAATTTAGCATTCACATGATTTTTATATTTTGAGTGCTGGACAACAGATTTCCCTGCTAATTCAAGGAGACTAATTGCACCATGGAAGTATGATAATAAAGTTTCAGTCGATCATACAAATGAACCTTTTGAGCAGAATTGCCGTACAGAGTATTAAATCATTTATTTTCAATCACCGCTCTCAAATTATTTATTAAACTATATTTTTCAGCTATGGATTCACACATCACAACGATGACGAATTTTTAGCAGACAATGTTTCAAATGAACCAAAGTTGTATTTGGAAACAAATCTGTAGTCATTTAATAGGGTTCATAATTTTTAGTTTGGTATGATTTGCTTCCTGGATTAAGATATTAGTAGAGAACCACATATTGGAAATAATTGCTTAAAAAAATAAGTTATAATAAATTTATTTTATTACATTTGTAACTGCATTTTAAAAATATTTACTGTAAGTAAAAATTTGTTCCAGATTAGCCGCCTATAACAAATAATAAATATTAATTAACTACTCAAAGGGTTGAAGATGTTCATTCAAGTGTTTCACTCCTGCCAAATCAAGGTGAGAAAACTAGTTAAATATAAAAATAAGTTTCATAATCACAATGCTTGTGAATAAAAAAAAAATTATTACAGTAGCACAACCGTTATCAATTGGATATGTGCATATGGTACTTGTTAGGTTTGTCTGCAAAAAAATCAGACAAATTTGAACAGGTATTTAAAAAACCAAAGTGGCAAGACACGATTCTGATGAAAAATGCTCCAAAAAAAGTATATTATTTCTAAATTATGTTCAGTCAGTCCATAAAAGGTTTAAAAAATCAACAAGGTCGGCACGATTTCCACATAGATATTATTGAATAAAGAACTGAATAGATTAACAGATTCTTAACAATACTTTATGCTATTGTTATACAATAAATTATTTCACTCACCTATTGTTATGACAGAACTCCACATAGCAAAGCTAAGCCATGTGAAGTATTTACTCCACAGGCACCTCTATTCTTCAAGGTCGACGGGCCAAAGAACAAATGATGGCTTTTCTCGTATAAGATAACACTTTTTAACGTTTTGATTTGCAGAATGGGAGTATTATATAAAGTTATTTCAGCAGTCAATACTGAAAATTCTTATAAAAATTCAGCTTCCGTCACAGGTTTTGAAATATAATTTTAACTGTTTACGATACAAACGTCAAAATCTTCCTCCAGTAACAAAAATTGCCTCACACCATCACGACCAGTGTGATCGTTGATAGACTTGGCATACCATATGTTAAAATATATTCCATCAAGCCAGTGAAATTTGACATTGAACAGATCTAATCAGACCGATTTGTGGTTTCACAACACAAAATTATGATTCATTACTAATAAAGTGAACTACGCATTAAAATATTTATCCATTAATGACAGAAATAAAACTGAGATGACTTTCGTTTTAAAGGTAGCGATGATAACTCGGTCTATGTCAATATGTATAATCACGTACCTGGGCTGAATAATTTAACTGTATAAATATTTATTCCCCTTATCATGTGTATGTAAATTCAAACCACTAAATGTATCTATCAGACTGCATTCTCAAAAATATTTCTCCACTTTCCAGACCCGAGAAATGTTTTACTGCATGACAACTTTGACTTTAAAGTTGGCATTGAACATAATTTAATGAACAGAAATTTTAAGTTAGTTTGATTGTTAGTAGATTTTGGAGGGTTTACTGGTTGAAAGCGATATATTTCGTCATCAACGAAAAGCACATTGACAAATGCATTTAATTAATCTATTAACTTTAAAAGATAAAATAATAATTTCTCTATGACACTTAATACTTGAAATTCAATTAGGAACGTGTAAATAGAATTCAATAAATATTCTTGAAAGCCACATATTTTCTGTGAATCTGAACTCTAATTCAATCATTACTAAAATACAGAAGAATCGAAATCCTTTTACCAAAACTTATGAACATTGTAAGTATTTTTTCATATGGATGATTCGGGATGACTGTTAATTTTATGCTAGGTTAGGTTCAATTTTCGGCTATTGTAATCTGACTAGTAAAGGAGGGCAGGGCATGCTATGAAATATATAGTGATCATCTTGTAGAGAATTTAGTTTGATTCAAAATTAGCCAAGTTTTTCAACATCTATTCATATATATAAAAACTAAAGCAATACTTCAAATAGTTCTAAAAACCTTAAGAAAAATCTGAAATGGTGTGATTCAAATCTGAAAGATAACATCGCAATTAGATAGCAAAAAAAATATGTAATAACCACTTAAGTCGTGATATAATTAATGCTAGTGTCAAACGAAACCCAACTGGAAAATCCCATATTTAAAAATATTTATATTAAACCACTAACCAGAACAAAAATTATCCCCGACTTCGCGTTGAAAAGTAAATTACTTGATAATTAAAATCATTTGAATGCATATAGGCATTACTAATAGAATGAGTTTTTCACTAATGTGACAGTCTGCAATAACGTGATTTAATTATCCATGATAAAAGTTATTTATACAATCCACTCAGGTCATCCAGTTCACTTAAATGAACCTATATGAAGGATGTATTTTTTGGCTTTAGATGGGATAAAAAGATTAAAAGTAAGGCAAGCATTCGAGAGCATTCGCTAGTTAAAATTTTCATAAGACTGTTGTTTAGTATGAGATTTAAGAAGAAAAAAAATAGAAAATATCAAATTCTTGAAACTTTTTCACATATGTATTTTGAAATTCGTGTAATGTCTACAAATGGTCACTTCAGAAGCTAACCAATATATTTCTTAATAAACAAAACTACTGAGTGACAAAGATAAATCAATAATGTTTAACCTTTTGGCTGCCGTAGAAAAAAATATGTCTGTACTGTAATAATTTGCAATTATTAATTTAATTAGGTTTTGATGAGATAACTCATCTCTGGCGTGTTAAGCACAGAAAAATCGACGAGATATCTCGTCAGTGGCAGTCATCCGGCAAAACAACAAATCAACAAGGGGCTGAAAAAAGAGCTGGTAGTATTTCCATTATTGTGTGAATATATAGCAGTATACAAAGACACATCAGGACAGTAGTCATTGTTTTCCCACTTTGAGCTGTAGTGGCTGTAGTACCTTTGCTATAGATTTTTTGAGTACCACAAAGCCAGTAACTACAATCTTTCTTTCTTTCACACAGGCTATTGTGTAAAATGACGAGTGAGAAACATTATTAGTATTCTTTGTGTCATGCTTTTACTGATCCATATTAAAAATATGTAGAGTAGAAGTATCATCCCAGATATTTAATTCTTGTGAGTGAACTTTTCCAATGTTGATTGCAGAGAATGGGTAGGTTTCATACCTACACTGTTATAATTGGCTTAAGATTGCACATGGGAAACACATCTCAAATACGAAAGCTTCCTCTAAGAGCCAACATAAGACATTACAACATTAATAATACGGCCATGTCAAATTGTGGCAAAGAAAAAGTAAAGTTTTTACTTGAAAATTGTTCTACTTCTATATTTGAGTAATTTCAGAATATCAAAGGATGTTTTGTAAAGAAACAGTCATAACTGATGCAGATTCAAGAAACCACACAAAATCTCAATTCTTTACACCAATACTCCATATGCGCAAAGCATTAGTCCCTCGTCGTGGAAAACCTTACGTGTTTGGGAATATTAACTGTACATTAAAACATACATTTAACAAAAACCTCAATGAATTAAATGATTCAATAAAATACTCATCTAGCAAATTAATCAAAACATAAACATTCGTCATTAATCAAACAAAGAAAGGATGTGGCCCTTCACTTGTTTCTTTCAAAGAATTTAAAATTACTATGATTTATGAAGAGTTGTTGTTTTTGTACACCACTGTAGATTAACGAGGACAAATTTGAGGGTTTGATATTCATTGGCAATCTTTATAATTCAACAGCTAGAAAATATACTAACTTTACCACTGTACGCAGATTTTTTTTAAATACAATAAAAATATAAAAACTGGATCTTTTCGTGTAATTTGTGGTTCCAAGACGTTACTATAACTCAGCAAATTGGCAATAAAATTCCTTTACCAAGAAGCTAATGGCCACATTTTAATGAATCTGTAGTTACGGTTATTAACAAAATATATATACTGCAATGTTTTTTTTAATTCTGGAAAAATTGATTAAAAATATATATATATATGATTTGCATTCCAATACTCTGTGAAAGACAGGCTCAAAATCGGGGATGCTACAAAATAAATATCAATCATATTGCAAAATATAATGTTACTCTCAAATCAAAAAAATGCTTGCAAATATCTGAAAACCTTTGAAAGCACCAATACACATGATTCTATTCACGAACACAGCAAAAAAAAATATATATTCAATCTATGGTGGATTTTACCACAACATTATTGCTTTGACAACCCCGACAGAATATCCAATAATTCAATTTGTTTTAAAATTTCCACTAATGTGTTCATGTGCTGAATTTTTGTTCATATTGGATTTTACATAGACTATGTATGACATTTCTATTTTTATGACAACCCTTCAGGATTTTCTTTGAATTTTGTCTATTAATCCTATGAAAATGAACGAGTTATGTGAATATTTCAGTTGACGACGTACCATAATAGGCTATATTATAAAAACCAAAAAAATAGTGCTAACTTAAAGCTTACGACGGAAAACAACTCGCCCACCGGTGAGGCTTATAGCGGTGAAATGATTGATGTTAATATGAATTTTATTGAATTGGCAATTATCAAAAGTTGAAGGACAATCTACTGGTTTTTTATCAAGAAATTTATTTGATATAATGATTTAGATTCAGTGTGCAGTATGTCATAGTAAGAGACACTATTACAACCAGTATTTTGTATTCCAGTGGTAGAAACCTTAATTTTAAATAAGATACATAAATTATATAAAATTTCTGCAAATCTATCATCCAATCCTTACTTCTAAACCCTTTGAGGAGTATGGGAACGTATATATGTACAAATGTTATGTCTAATATATATTGTCATGTTTTTTTTATTGAATAACTGTTATTTCTTCAGGTATAGATACTGTACACATTTCGAAACAAGAAATAAAAAATTAAAAAGTACCAAAAGACATAATGAAAATGTGCAGGGTTCTAGTCATGGGTTTTGTTCAGTCAAAAACATCCTTACAACTCTGATCCATTTTTTTTTATATAAATATTTAATGTGTATTCAAGCCACAATAGTCCATAATGTTTCCATTGCATGCTTGGCCGACTTAAGATGATAAGACATATATTGTAAGTTAAAATGAAATGATTGAATCGTTTTTTTTATTTCAAAGCTGGAGTCATCTTGTTTTTGTCTTGGGTGAACAGAAATGTTTTATGGGTTACATAAAACATTTTTGCACTCCTTTTTTTTACTTGGTGCCGCCTTTTAAATTTCCTGTATATAAGTGATTTTTGGCTGTCACATTATTTGTTGTAAATAATCAGACATTTTTATGTAAAATAATCAATAGTAACAGCATATTGAGCGTAAAATTCCAGTTATGTTCGATTCCTTTACTGAAATCGACGTCAGTAGAGCGCCACATTGCCCACAGATGAAAGCAGAAAAGATTTAGGTCTGAATAAGAAGTAATTGCTTCGAGAAAATTCTTAAAAAGTACTAATAGTAAGTTAAATTTACACTTAACTATATATTTAAAAAAAAAACTTCTTGAAATAATAAGTAATATTCTTACCAGATAGACTGTAACCAAACTTTTTTATTATTATTTTGGCGAGCAGCAATAATAAAAATATCAAAATATACAAAAAAAAATCAAGTAAACAAAATTTACTTTTTAATAGTTCATTTTTAACCATTTATAATAGACAACAAAGACTAGTTTTGTCTTCTCACACTTTCAGTGGCGAGAATAGTGTAGTGCACAATTGTTGCATAATTTAAATGTGGTAAATGATAAAAAGAATCAAGCTGAAACTTTAATTTAATTTAGATTTATTACCACAGAAGCATTCAACCTTTTAAGAAGAATTCTCTTGTAAGAGCCAAACATTGTGTCACTTGAATTAACCCACAAGAATAGCTAACTCTAACACACAAGATGTGTATAAGAGTGTAAAAAAAAATTGAATGAATGTATTAAAAAGCTGGTCACTCCAGAAAGCTTTAAAGAAAAAATGAAGTTATCTACAAAAACTATTTTACGTTGATAATGTTACTGTTCATTTTCGTTTACGCGATACTAAAAGTTGTCAATCTTTTCAAGTTTCAACCATTGAAGTTTTAAGTTAACTATGAATTTATTGATTTTAAAAATCATATAACAATTTTTAGCATCACCGCAAACATTAATAACATACAGTACACAATTATGAATATTAGGTTTAAATTAACATCTACTATGAAATGTTACAAATCATAAAAACCGTTATCTGGCTCTGCTGAAAGTCACGACATTGGTAGATAGTGTTGTTCGACTTTCAGCCCTCGAATAAGGCAATTAATAACAAACCCAGCACTTTACAAAATGGTTGAAAACCTAAACCTTGGAATTCATTTTGTAAAACATACATTTTTTAAAAATATTTTTAGTTTTACTTTACCTTGGAATATTATTGCATATTATCAAGCTAGATTTGAGACTGCTTTCTAACAATATTTTTATTTATAAATTACATTCATGGTTCGGGTTTCGCCAATTATGGAACGGACTAGGTTTGCAAATATTAGCCTTATATACTGTTTTTTTTTTATTTATTTGATAAGCTTTTTTAATTTTATCATACCGAAAAGATAATATCTCCCCAGTGATACATTCAAGCTACATTTATGTGATTAGCAAACAGTAAATATACAACATATAATAAGAGAAGTCGCCACTAGTAAGTAATTAACCCAATGGTGGAGAAAAAAATATTTCCAATAAATTTAAATTGGGAAAAAAGCGTGAAGGGCAGGGAGGGGGGGGGAGCATGTTCTCCAAAATTATCATAGCAATTTTTTTCAATTGATAGAAATTTTCTGAAGAAACTAGATACTGTTTGTTTGTGTAAGTTTTACACTACCAAAACTTCTATCTTTAATGCTAAACCTTCAATTTTTCAGATTTCCAGTGCCAGGATATGCAAAGGAAAGTCCAGCCAAAAAATTGAGTTGAAAGGAAATGTATAAATTTCGAACGATTAGACTTTAAACCTTTTAAGGTTTTGTTGTAATCTAAAAACAAACT
The DNA here is from genome assembly GCA_030503985.1 of Himalopsyche tibetana. Taxonomy (NCBI): domain Eukaryota; kingdom Metazoa; phylum Arthropoda; class Insecta; order Trichoptera; family Rhyacophilidae; genus Himalopsyche; species Himalopsyche tibetana. The sequence continues at coordinate 218,281 of JAPJYX010000010.1, forward strand.
ATGAAATGATATTTAAATAGAGAATGTGAGTCTTCACTATAAAATTTAAAATCTAGAATAAATTTAATAACCAGACTTAATTTGTTATTTATTAAAAAATATTTCAACGATAAAAACCTTTTTTAGAAGATGCAATGAGTCAGTTATTTTTTTAAGCAAAATTGGTCATAAACGCTTAGGATATTCAAGGAAAATTACCCTAACTAACATTCTCCAGATATTAACTGATTAATACAAAATGTGTAGGATCCAATTACTGGAACACAACTAATGGTCAATCCATGCAAAAATGACATTTTCGGCTGGACAACAAATTATATTAAGATTTGTATTGAAGAATCAAAACTAATGGCCGACCGAGAATATTGCGTGATTTTTTAATTGGCTGGTTTAATTGTTTTATAATAAAAATAATGTAATAAGTCAAAATTAGCTTATCATTTAATCTTTTAATTTGTTGTGTCAAATTACCAATGAGCTGAAGCTAGTTCAATGCAACGCCCAGTGGAATGGGCCGGAATTACCAAGAACAATTTTGGGAACCCCACACTGGGTGGAGTTTTAGGATTGTTTCCAAAAATTTGAAACAACCAAATCATTGTTGATGTATGAGTAATTCAAACCATTTCATCAATTAAAAAAAAAAAAAAAACTAAGAATCACACTGGCTCGCCACCCCATAAATCACCCACGTTCATTAAAAAATAAAGCGTTAAGTTCAGAGTTAAGTGACAAGCAGTCATTTACCATTCGCGTATATGCTTCAGTTGATTTTCCCTGTCTGATTTTACTAAAAAATTATCATCGCATAATTTCAATTCCAGTAGTGACTCCTAAAGACGTGACAGGTAGACGTCCACCATCATAAGAAAATAACATTTAAAAATTGATTTGATGAAAAATTGGATTTTTTTACAACAGACATGAGTATTAATGGAAAAAAAACCCCCCTGAGATACGATTATGAGGATATGGCGAAATCAGTTTCTTTACTCAAAAAAATCAATGAATTATACTTTGCCTCATAATAATTCAATAATTTAGAACATGGTGGGGGTGTATTATACGAGAAAAATGATATAAATAAATAACCAAGTGTACTATTCCGTATTTATTTTCACATGAAATGATTACAATCCGACCGTCGGCTAAAAATCAAATACTATGGTAAGTATGTATACATACAGTTCTCTTATATTATTACTATTCTCACATAGAACTCACAACTTCCACACAATCCAAAATGTCTGCATTCAATACCTTAAAATTTAAAATACTAAGTTACATAAATACTAAATTGAATTAATATTAATTACAGATTACATTAGTTGTAAATTAAATTGTCATACTTCCCTCCAAACTAAGCTACGAGACTTTCACTCCGTCATGCATCCAACGAGTACTTATTTCCATTTTAAATTAATTTTAAACAGTGCACGACAGTGACACAGATTCTTACAAATATGGAAAAATATTAGCAAGGAGCTAAAAGAAATTTGGAGACAATTCTTGAAAAGCGGCAGCAGGAGCCGCTTAGTATCGTCGACGCTTGTTGGGGAAGTCGTCTTGTCGGGAATCCCACCGTCCCATGCCGTCATCGAAGCCCATGTGGCCGTGTCCGCCCATCGAGTCGTACTCCATGTATCCCGAGTCCTATACACCAGCGTCGATAAACGTTCATAAACAAAAGTGCTTCGAGGCTACGAGAGCCGAACGCGGGTAACAACCACAAAAATATCCTCCGCCCGAGAACCTTGTATTGCATTATAACATTGATATTTATATCTGAGAGCAGTATAGGTCACAGATTCCGGTCATAGATGTGTGAATATCGAACATCACCGCCGCATTTGCATGATATCAAGTCGATTCGTCTGATAACATTGATCGTAGTTATGTTAACTGAGAATCAACATCTAAGTGAGGTCAAGTACCATATGTCAAGCATATAAAAACTTATAAAGGGTAACCACTTTAAATATACATAAAGGTTCATTTAGATTAATAATCCATATGTATTCTTTACATGTCCGTCTTAACACCCAATGATAAAGACAAATATGACATTGCCTTAAAATAAATCTTTGATTCGATTAAATACGCCAGAAGCAAAATTTCACAGCACTAGCCGTCAAATTCATCTATTCAGATATAAAGGAAACATTGGAGTTACCCTTGAAAGTAACAAGTTAATATTGCACTGTAGTAAGTTGGTATATATACATACTAATATACATAAGAGCGAATATTATCAAATTGTTTTCACGTCAACGATTTACTTAGAATTAAAATGGCATCACACTCCCTAAGCCCCAGTGTCCATCCCTTCTTTAAAGGTAGTTGACTCACCTACACACTTGCAAATGTGCAAGCAAGTTGAAATACCTGGGAAAAAGTGATGATTTGTCGGCTGAATATTAAGTTTAAAAATCTGACCTAGTGCACACACACCTCTTGGCAAAAGGCATTCTCCAGTCAAATCAGATATGCCCGTCTAAAAAAACTAATTTATTTGCGATTTATATACAATAAAGCCTTCAAAAGGCAGATTTAAAATCTAACCGATAACCATTTTGGAATTTACTACAATAAATTCAGTAATACACACTTCCTTCTCGAAATTTAATAGAACCTAGATACTAATTAACATGATTTTTACCATTGGTATGACTTTAGGTGTAATGATTGTAGCAGTGTTGGTAAGTTCATATTTTAGAATTTATATGACCAGTGAAATGAGTGCGTTTAGAAGGTTATTTTGAAACTATATCAATGCAGTATTAATGCAGTCTTCAAGTAGCATATTTATCTCATTAGTGCATTAATCTGACAAAAAAAACCTTTAAAGAATAAAAATAAATTTCTGCTATGACAGACTGGCCATAACATTCACGTTAAACCAACTGTTAAACACCATACAAAAATCATGTTGTGGATGTTCAATGGGGTCTAGATACTAATAAATTTGAGAATTGAGTACAGAGCTGCATTATGCGTAGGGAATGACAATGTTGTAAAAAAAAAAAGACTACTGTGATTTAGCTCATTTGCCAAGAATGGTTATTGACTAGGCATATAAAAAGGTGGGGTAACAGGTCATTAGTTAGACATTGGGCAGCCTTCCATCGGTATCCGGTTAATAGTTGACAAAAACTGTGTTACAGGCATGCCTTGGAAAGTTTTGTTTACACTGTTGTAAATTTCAGGAAAACAGCTATAGCCAATTCATATTGAGAATAGAAATAAACTTCAAATTAACTAACCTAAAAAAATCACATTTCTTTCGAATAGTGGTTTATTTGACAGTGATTAGGGAGTTAGATGAGACGGGGCAAATTTAAATAATCACCTACCCACAGAAATGTGGTTCAAGTCTCCGCCGTAATAAAAAAAAAAATCCGCAAAAATAAACTGGATAAGGTAAGATTATCATATTGCAATACATGGCATCATTAGCAGTGGACATATTCTAGGTTAAAATTAAGATTTTTTTAAACAGCAAAATATAAACATAATATTGATTATTATTACTGTGCACGAAAGAAGTAAATAAAGCTGCAACAGCCAAGAAATCATTTCCAATGTAAAGATTAGAGATAAAATATTCCGTTAACCTAATTTGGTAAGGCCCATTAGTATACACACAAGTATTTTGTAAAATTTCTCTGCAAAACTGCATAAGAAAAAAGGATTTAATTTTAGCTCATTGAAAGATAGCAGGAATGTATAGTAGAAAGTGAATTTTTGTTTGTGAAGAGGTTGTCTATTTCAGTGCAATCGCACTAGTAGGCTATTTATTTCCTCATTTTGACATTATCAACACAATTTATTTGCCTGTACTGGGGCGTACAGGAGAGCTTGGTGTTCAAGGAGTCTGGGGTAAATACTGAACCTCTTTCAGTATGTACCATGAAGTCAATTATTCAATTCTTAGGAATATTAATGATTAAAAATATTATGTTTAAGTAGCTGCATTGAAATGTAATCAAAGATATACTTTAACGAATAAGTCATGCTGCCATAAAGTGTGTTTGACAAGCAAATGACTATCAGGGACAAGAAATTTTGTAATAACAGCTGCAACTTCAGAAGTTTGGACAAGAATAAAATTAAAATAGTCAGTTATTTTGCTCATTAGCCAACAGTCTTGAGACAGATGACAATGTTAAAAATAATAAGTCATTATCTATCACAATTAAAACACTGGGCCATCAAATTCTGTTGTGTTTGATTTAATAAAATAAAAACTAGATGATATAGAACGAGTAAACTGCAAAAAGACTTTTTGTCACAGCACGAAACAATAGACCTGTGTAAATAGGATCTATGTAAAGGATTAAATTGAAAGCCGGCCTTACCAACTATAGGAATATTCAGATATATTGTTATACAGATTTAATTAACGAAATTCACGAATACACTAGTGTCAAATCCATATGTAAATGAAATAGATTTTGTAGATCAACAGTTGACTGTCCAGAAAAGGAAATAACTCTTTGTTCTGTAAATGAAATTCGACAGGGTTCTGATAAAAGCTAAAATAGAAGCATATCCACCTGAAAAATCACATTACTGACAAATGAGAAAAATAAAACTGGCAGCAGTCAACTGCTGAAATGTTTAATTAACTGGCATTGACAGAAATGATAAGTTTTTCATATAAGGAATGACACTCACCATCTGCATTGAATTTCCGATGTTCAAAGGTCCATCAAATCCCCTCTTCGAGTCCATTGGGGGCAGCGGGCTTTCATAGCCGCCTCCGCCCCCTCTTCCGCCTCCCATTCCACCGGCACCACCTCCCATCCCTTGCTCCTGCTCATCCAGAATTCTATTCAATTGCTGAGCCTATGAAGGAAAACTCATTGTTAAAAATACAACAGGAAACTGAAAATTTAATTAGTTCATCACCAATTTTCCCGCATACCCCCCAAAATGTGCCCGCACACATTTTTCCGTCCCCACACAAGGCTGCAGCACACTGAAATATTGTAAAAATAAGTTTGTTTCACCAAATTTTTATTTTGCTGAAAATTTACTACTCACAGAAGTTGATGGTCCGCACGCACAATAGAAAAATTAGAGGGAACGTTGTTCATCACTAAGCTTTAATTTTTTTTCAATTTTAAAAACTAATATATAATCAACTTGTCAATGTAATATAAAACATGTCCGGTTCAAAGTTTCACCACTTAAGACTGTGTGTTCTGCACAAAAGACCTCTTGCACTCCTGTCTGTACATTGAATAACACATGATTCCCCCAACTACATGGCAGTTTAATTTATTAACTCCTATGTGTTGGGTAAAAAAAAAAATATATAAGGACTTCAAGGATTAATCTCACTCATTACCTGCATAAAGAGGGTGTTCTCCTGTTGCCTGCGTCTCAGCTCATCTTCCTGATGTCTCATCCTCTGTGCCATGTCTTCCTCCTGAAGCAAAATTGATTCTCGTTGTTTCACTCTCTCTTCTTCCACTTGCCGCTCAGCCATCTCCCAAGAACGCTTCTTTCTCTCACGATCTTGTTCACGCTGGCGCAATTCTGTAATTTTTTATATTGTTTAAAAAGAATATTAGTTGAGACGTTATTGCTTTGTGGAATTCAGGACTGTGTAGCTAATAAAAAATAATAATTCGGCATTTAAATAATAAATAAAAAAAAACGGGATTTCGATTCTAAATACAATTTAATAAAAAAAAACCTTCCATATTTTAAATCATTTTTATCTTCTAGAACAGGTTTGATATCTTACAAAATACTGTATTAACAGCTTACCGCCCGCGTGTTTTCTATTGAATTTGACCTGGCGGCCGGACGATTTTGCAAAAAAATCGCAAAAAACTGCCATTCTACTAAATTCACCATAATTTGTAAACCAATTAAGATATCTTCACAAAATTTTATTTGATAGCTTCCAGATACTTTGGCGCATAAATCAATGCCACTTGAGCAATGGTTCTATATCTGTGGGTTGCATACTTAAGTGGTGTAGTCAAAATAACTTAAATCTACTGAAAGGCTTTCTTTTAAATATGTAAAATCTACTTTTTCATATTGTTTTCTTTGTTTTTATGTTCAAATATATAAAAAAATTAATTGGATATACTATTAACAAGGTATGATCAAAAAATCGTAAAAAAAGTACATTTTATGGATAATAACATATTCAATACAAATATGTATTATTTAAGAATTGAGAACCCCTGCCACTGAGTTTGAATAGGTCGCAATATTATCAACCACCCGATTCAAATTTCAAAAATAGTTTTCGACCGCCACAATGACACTAAGCAATAAATAACAAGGCAATTCGATGTAAACAAATACAGTGGAACCCCCAATTACACTACCCCGATTTACGCGCCGGCTTGAAATATTCGCATTCCATTGCCGTTACTAAGAGACGGTCGTCTGTGCTTCGCATACAGTTTTTTTTGTAAAACTAAGGGACATCTTAGTTTTGCGTTTTCCGCGGAAAAAAATCAAATCCCTTATTTTGTATGACATTCACACCCCCAATTACACGGTCCCGAATATAGTGTAAATGGGGGTTTTACTGTACTACGATAAGTGTGTGCGTATCTCTAAGAGGCCTTACAAGAGCATCTGGGAATCATGTTACCCTGCTAATATTACGGATGTATGTCGTCGCTAATCAGAGAAACAAACCAGAAACGATTTAAAGATAAACTCTTTTACCAGAACGTAAAATGATACTATGAAAAATGACACCTGAAAAAAATAAACGTCTACCATCTTAGGGGTATTTTTACGAAATATTTTAGTATAATATTGATTTTTTTTGTTAAATATTGCGTCAATGTGTATGCTACCATCTCTCGTTAACATTTAAAATCAAACTCGATCCTAACCAATTGATTTATCAATAGAATAGAATGTATGACGTAGGACGCGTATATGCGTCCACGGTCTGCAACTGTTGGATTTCAAAGACTTAAATACGCGTCCACGGTCGTTAAGCTGTTAATTACATGGTTCAATTGTTTTTAATTAGTACTGACTGACCTCACATATTTTATAGCTTTAGTAGCATTTGTAGTAGTGGCGTTACTTTAGACTAGCGAACTGTATGCATAAAAATCTGTAATTTTTATTTAGAATTTAGTCCCGGTAAAATTTTATAGTTGTTTACTCAACGTCGACACATGAACGTACCAAACGAGCATGCTTCCTATGAGTATGGTAATTTTCCCCTAAATCCAATTTCACTACTTCTCATGTAAGCATGAAATTCCGCAATTTTTAGGGGTTTCAAGCACATATGGAAAAGTTTAAGATGATTGAACTTACGATCTCTGAGTAACTCTGTTTCATGTTCGTACTTGGCGTACTCCATCTGAGCTTCCAGCTTTTCCTCCTCTGTATGCATCTCTCTTGTCAGTGCTTCCTCCTTCTGTTTGTACAGCTCGAAAAGCTGCTTCCACCGGGTGCCATACTCATGTTCAAAGCTACCCGCTTCAGCAAACCTTGGCCCCACCTAGATTAATAAAAATTATTATTAATTAATTATAATTAATTGCGAGACCAAGTGTTTAATCCTACCAGTAGCCACTTTTACTTTGATTGCATTGGGACGTTTTAATACCAATATGCCTCAACAAGTTAAAACCAGGAAAGTGGTCAAGGCAGTGGAACTATAGAATAAAAAAATAAAAAAAACAAAAATGAACAAGACAGATGCATGCTAACTTACTTCTCTCGCTCTGATGAAGTCTGGTCCTTTTCTTGGCAGACTTTTCTCAGTGTAGCCATCAGCTTCATCAACTTCATCAAAGCTCTCCACTACGACGGGACGAAGAGACCTGCACACATGTGTATGTAAATCAATTATACATGACATAAATTATTTGATTCTAAGGACAACTATTCCCAGAGTTGAATGTTTGCATTCAACCATTTGGATAAATTTGGTTTGTACTTCATTTCAAATGATAGATTCGAGGTTAATGCCGGTTGGTTTCAGATTTCAATATAAGCAATCAAAGGCACTGATGAATCAGTGGTGGTGGTCAAACAATTTTAACATTTACAAATCGTGCGATAGGTCAACAGCCTGAGATTAAATCAGTAAATGAATGAAGTCATGGGGTTAATTGAGTGCCTGTGCAGGAATTTAAAAGCTTGTGGATGAACACAAAAAATAATTTATAAGGAAAGTCGAAGAGAACAAATTTTACCCAGTCAGGAAGTAACAACGTTCTGTGCAATGCCTAATAGCCCCCATAGCGCCAGCTTTGCGGGAGAACTCTACAATTCCTTCTCCTAGAGACTTCCCACGATCATCCACTTTGACTTGAGCACGTTCGATCTAGAATCAAGAAAAAAAATGCAAATTAACGGTAATAAATTAGAGAAAAGATTTACAGTGTAACCCCGATCTACCGTTCTAGGATTGTTCATTTTCTCGCATGGATCGTTTATTATTCCGAGTCCTGGCCAAACACCCATAAGAACAATGTAGAACAATCCCGCATTAATCGTTCCCCGCTTTACTGTTTTCCTCGATCTATCGTCCAAATATTTTGTTCCCGTCACAAATATTATCCCGATTGACCGTTTCCGTTGAATATTTCTCATAAATAGTCCCGCCCCGCATTTTGTTACACATTTTTTTTTCAGTAGAACCTCGATCTACCGTTCTCGCCATTGATTGACCGTTCTGTAGAATATTTTTTGCGCTCATAAATAGTCTTACATCGCAACTCAAAAGTCAAAACCGAAATACCCGAGTGAAGAAAACTAGAACTCTAACTGAGAAACTCAAAACAATTCGAGACATTGGAAAAAATCTGTAGAAAAACGAGTTGACATAGCAAAAAAACGAGTTGACATAGCAAAAAAAAGAGTTGACTTAGAAATGTACGCGATTTTGAAGGGTGTTGATTAAAATTTAAGTGCCAAACTGAAAATACTACTTGGTTTGTATTAACAATTTTAAAATATATTTATTCATTCTTTAATAAAAATAGTGAATTTTTTTTTTAGTTTAATTAGTTTTTTGAAAATTAAACATTGTTTTGGTATTATTTGAAGATTTCCTGTATTATCGATTTCCCCCATTATTCGTTCATTTATTACGGTCCCTTGAAAAACGTAGAATCGAGGTTCCACTGTAGTAGATATATTTTATCAGAAGTAACAAATTAACTTAAAATCAGTTCATCAATAAGCGAGTAACGATATTGAATCACCTTCGAGAGTAAAATAACAAACCTTTCCAAATACTTCAAATGACCGGTAGAGAAGTTCATTTGAAACAAAGGGTGTGAGGTTTTTCACTTTAATGGCAGAATTGTGTGGAGCGAAGCGAACCCGCAACGGGCGACCACGTCGCATTCTTCCATCCACCTCCCTCTTCGCTTTCTCAGCGTTGGCCTTGTAGTCCTGTAAAAAGTTTTCATAAAAAAAATTAGCATGCCTGCAACAATGCTCGTAGTCAGTGAAAATAATAGCAAAGGTTATTGTACATACCACTTGCAAATCTCAAATACATGGTGATAGTTGAGTTACTAAAGATATGTTGGCGTTTGCTTTCCCCCAAATATTGGCACAATGTCATTCAGATAAATTTAAAGAATGCAAAGTTTGCATAAATAATGGGGTAAATATTGTATATTTCACAAGGGGGTGAATACTCACAATCCTGATGAATGCAAAGTTTTTGTCTTTGTTAATGAAAAGTTCAGAAGTCTCGCCATAGGGAGAGAAAATATCAAGCAGATCTTGCTCAGAGATGTCATTGGTGAGATTTCCAATATAGAGCCGGTTGCGACCAGAGAACTTCTGCTCCACTTGCTCCATCGCAGGCAAATCCACTGTCGAGCCTGATATCTCTTTTAATTTGGACATTATGAAGTGCTCCTGAAAGACAACGTTCCATTAAAATACAGTCTAACAACTCAAATGAAACCATTTATGACAGATGTACTCCTAACATGATCAATTATGCAACACAAACATGCCTTTCTATGGATAAATAATCAGAGTACCACATTATTTAGTGCCAGGCACTGAAAAATGCAAGTCGTCAGTGTTGCTCCAGTCCAGATGGGGCATTTACTCAAACGATTTTGAAATATAAAAATGATTATAAAATGTCATTTTTGCCAAGGAGTCAATTGCACGATAATTATCCTTATGTGACCCTTAATTGTATCCCACAATCAGAATATTGACTTATTTTAACAATGTGTGTATTCAAGAAAACAAAAACAGAATTGCTCATGAAACATTCCTAGTGTTACATTCTGTTACGTTTTTCAAGGTTCTTAGAATTAAGTGAACTCTTGTCAAATACTTCTAAATCTTGGTTAAAACCTACTATATTTTTCATATGTATAAAAAATCTAGGATTCATCTTCAAGGTTAATTTAAAAAAAAAAATCCAACATTGAATTCATCCCTGATAATTAAAGACATCACTAAAAGCGCGCTGTGCAGAATATTATTATAAAAGCTGAGAAGATCCTTGTTTCTTACAGTTTTCTACCACAGGGTGTATTGCAACATGCTGTAAGCTGTCAGGAGACTTTCAACTACACCAAAACATGTGTAAAATGCCATAATACAGCATGATCAATATAAGTGACGTTTTCAATTATTGAGTGCCTCAGTTCTTATCGAATATTTGTGTGAAGTAGTTAGTCACAGGTTTTTGTGAGCAATGTCCCAAAACCCGGTGCAAGAAAAAATCCCATAATTTTCAGTTTACCACAATGAATCCAAGATACCGTGATTTGTAGAGTACTAAATTGGTTACAATGTACGAAAATCTTAATTAAAGAAATGGTACTACTCAAAGATGCAATTACAACTCACTTCTCTGCTTCCACCTGGTGCTCCTCCAGACTTATCGTTTGGTCCAAATCTACGTGGCGGTCTCATGCCGCCCTGAACCTGTCCAGTCGGCCCTCCTTGTCCTTGCTGCCCCCTCATTCCACCCATCTTATTGAGAGAGTTGTTGCTTCCGCCCATCTTATTGAAATTGTTCATATTGCCCTGTCCAGGGTTTTGATTCCCCATTATTTTGTTCTGGGTATTCAAATTTCCCTGACCTTGGTTTGGGTTTTGATGTTGATTTGGATTTTGATGTTGGTTTTGGTTTTGATTCTGGTTTTGGTTCTGGTTCTGATTCTGCAAAGGCATCTGGTTAGAATTATTCGACTGTTTGTTTTGATTGTTCTGTTGCCCCTGGTTGATGGTGTTAATGTTCTTGGGGACATTCTTTGGAACCTGGAAATGAATTAATGTTGAATTATAATCTGCTAATTGCGATTGTAATCTACAGGGAAAAGCACAGGATCAGCAAAAATATATTAACATCAGAACACATATGTGCTAAGACTACTTTCATCAAAACATCATTTAGTTTTCAAGACGTGGTAACCGTGCCGCCATTTCGGAATATAGTAGAAACTCACTTGCTATTACCAGCAGGTAATGAAATATTCTATTTTTAATCACTTTTGCATAATCAGTTCTTAACCTTTTCGAAGTTACGGTGCACTTTTCTCAATGGGAAATAAAATTGCTGAGCACCAAAATCGAAATCACAATAATTCATTAGTTGGCTTTCATAATATGTTGGTAAAAACATATTTTTTAGTTATATTAAAAATTATTCTTAGAAATGTGGGCAAAACATCAAATTTTAAAAAATGTCTACTCTACCTAACTTATAAAACAGCCCACTAATGAGTGGGGGTAATAACATTCTACATGGCTTGCTACAACCCCAAAATAAGCCTAATTTTTGGCAATTTGAATTGAGGGCAATGGCATGGATTACCAGTGTAATAAAAAGGGTTATCTTAAAGAATAGTGTCGTGAAGCATTTGACGTTTAATCGAAATTGCCGCCAACACCGATATCGTTAGTGAATTATTTATTGAATTGAATTAGATTGGTATAATTAATTAAAACAAATAATTTCTGTGTTGGCCGCAATTTCGATTAAACGTCAAATGCTTCACGACGCTATTCTTTAAGATAACCATAAAAAGTTTGAGCTACTCACATTGTTCTGTTGCTGATTTTGCTGCTGCATGACAGGCTTAATGACAGGCGGCTGGTTGACTGGTTTCTGCATCTGTTGGTTGTTTAACGGTGGAACATTCGGCTTCTGCTGCTGATTATTAGGTTTCTGCTGTTGAATGTTGGGTTTCTGTTGCTGATTTTGTTGAATGTTAGGTTTGGGCTGTTGATTTTGCTGTTGTACAACGATAGGCTTCTGCTGCTGAGGAGTATTCATCGGCTTGGGTTGCTGTTGAACGACAGCAGGTTTCTGCACCGGAGCCGCATTAATTGGTTTCGGTGGCACTTGAACAGGCTTAGCTTGCTGAATGGGAGTGTTCACAGGCTTTATTTGTTGCTGAGGGACATTCACAGGCTTCTGGGGAGTGTTTTCAACCTTTACTAAAGGTTTTGGTGTCTGTTGCTGCTGTTGCGGCTGTTGTTGAGGCGGTTGCTGTTCTATTGGTTGCTGTTGTATGGGTTGTTTTACCTATAATCACAGAAAACATGGCGATTATTGTTTCCATAGACCAGTGATATTTCCATCTCAAGTTGCCCAATGTCTTACTAAGGTTACATCATTTGAGCTAGCCGATGGCATATTTTAGAACCTCGCGGACCACTAAATTCATCATTTTAAAATTTCACATGAAAAAAAATTACCGAACACAAAATTCACAATGCATAATTAATACAAGTATTGTAAAAACAGAATAATTTAAGATGGTTTCACATTTCTCTGTGGACCACCACTTCGCTGACCGCTGCTCTAGATGTCAGGCGCGTATATTCAGGGTGTGCTATGTGTACACTCTCACACTGTAGAAGCCAAGGCGCCGCCATAATGGAAAACAGAGGCGATGTACTGAAAAATATTTCGTATTTCGCATAATTTATCAGTGTTCTTCGTAATAATGTGTGGTTTTAGGGCGATTATAAAGCTCTCAAAAAATAACTTTAAATCGTGGCGTTGTTTTTAGTTTAGTTTGTGAAGTTTATCGCCGTAATAATCCATGACGAGCTATACTCTACTTTTACCCAAGGAAATAATTGTTTGTTGTGAGAAATTCCATCATGTTGATTTCTTCTCACACCGACATTTTATTTGTATTTTGTATTTCAGGTAAATTATCCGATTCCCATATACGATAATTATCTATTCATAATTGAACTTTCTGTGGTGCTGCATTATAATTAGTGAAATTTCATTGATTTCGAAGTATAAAAAAGAGAACCATGCTGATATCATATTTCGCCAATCCGGTTGTGGAACGCCAGCAGAAGTAGAGATCAAAAGCGATCAAGAACAGATATGCATCGTTGCACATTTATTTTGGCTTATTCTTACCACTTAGTTCTAGACAAAGATAAACCAACATACTCTAATTTAACTTATCTATGTGAAGTAGGTTCCTGGGGTTGTAGCGTAAAAGTATTGCGAGTAACACACATGAATGGGGAAAATTCCTGAGGTTTTTTACAGCACACTGCTAAACGAATAAATTACGTTAATTTAGTTTTGCAATTATTGGCCACATAGTCTTAGAGAATAAGTATGCGAGCATTATTGCCAGTGGGAAACGTTAGTTTAAAATAATAAAAAAAAACTACAATGTATGTGTATTATACCCATCATCTTCAGCGCGCAAATCATGATTAATTCAAGATTGCGTTTCCTATGTGAGGGTGAATTTTTAATCTACCCCGTACTTTGGCACCTTCCCAATCCAAAGAGACTGTAAAGCGTGGCGAATAAATCGGGGATCGTTCAAAAGTTTCGATGGCATGTATAGATTCAAACTCAAAACCGGGAGAATCCAATGCTACACAATGTAACCTCGTGGAAGAGGCCGCCATTTTGTATTGGTGAAAATGCTATTTTTAAAGTTAGGCTTACCTCTTTGTTCTGAACATTGTTTCTGTTCTGGTTTTGATTCTGGAAGTTCTGGTTCTGGAAGTTTTGATTCTGATTCCTGTTGTTGCCACCTTGTTGGGGAGGATCAAAACGAGAATTGTTTCTAAAGTTATTTCTGTTACGCCGGTTGTTGCCTCCTTGTCTCTGGGGCTGGGGTTGACCTCCCATGCCGCGATTCATTCCGTACATGTTACCGTAATTCATCGCGTTCAATGAATTTTTTGAGTATGCGGCGTCACTGACTGCGATATATGTGAATTCTAGCTTATAGAAACGCGAGTGACCACTCGACGGAGCGTCTGCGTCAATATGGGCGGATATGAAGCGCTCACTGTATATTATACTACCCGTGGAATAAACATGAACTAAAAACCGATAAACGCAACCATGAAAGAACTATTTCTTGCGGAAGCTAGTGCTGCCACTAACAATTATTATGTTCAGCTTGACTTCGTTTCACTTGTTTTTATAACTTTGATTTTTATAAGAAACATTTGATTACTATTCTAAATTAGAAAATGTAGTTCATAAGCGAGCATCTCTTCATTGTTCTCAAAATATTACCAAATACAGTCACTACACACCAAAAGTTATTAGCTATAATATCCAGATTATGTTTATATCAACATTATAATAATAACTATTCAATTATAACCATTTCATCATTTTTTAATGCAAAAGATTTTTTTTCTTTAGTAAGGCTTAGTTGATTTAATCTTGTAGAACAGACAAATTCACTGAATAAAAATCTTTTTTTTCTTTTGCGACATTGCTAAATTAATATTCAATTAATTTAAGATTTCGACTGAAGGTGCTTGGTGGAATTTCAATATTAAATTTGAATCGTTCAAACTATGTACATTCTCACAAATTTTGTCACTAACGACCCGGGTTTCGCCTTTCGGCATCTTCAGGCATTCAAGTTCATCCGTGCACTTGAATGCCTGAAGATGCCGAAAGGCGAAACCCGGGTCGTTAGTGACAAAATTTGTGAGAATGTACATAGTTTGAACGATTCAAATTTAATATTCAATTTAATTTAATTTAATATATCAAGTATTTTTTTTCTTATATTTCTATCGTCAATACAAATTCGATAATCGTTAGCAAAACTATATTTTTTGAATGACTATCGAATTATTTTTATATATGAATAAACCAACATGATTTTTAAAATATTTATTTATTTCTTAGGCTTTATTATTGCTTATCTAATTTACTTGATATGAAAAAAGTTTTTCTTGTTAATATATATTTTAGTAAATTTTGAGGTTAATCGTTAATTTAGGCCATTGATATACTATTTCTTCTGAAGGTAGAATAGAAATCATGTAAACTTACGTGTTTATTTTCCTTTTATGACTATTTCTGTATATTCAATGTTTTATTTTATTTTATTGTAATAATGATATGAAGCGTCAATCACCATCTGTTTCTAAATATATACGCATGACCACATATTCAGTCTCTAAATAAATACTGAAAAAAATTATGCATGTACTTACCTATTTTAAAAAATATATAATGTTTTAAAGTTTATTTATAATACCATCAGGCTTATTCTGGCGGGGGTACTTATTTCCGACCGGTCTGAAATATTTACCATAAACAATATATTTTTTTTAAGTTGGTACCAATGATATATCGCGATTGTCCACACTAATCGTCGTACTCCTGTCAAACTATTCTCTGACGTAAACATAACCTCTATTACTATGGTAAACAGAGATGATACTTTGGTTATTTTAATGAATTGATCTATGAAACGAACACGATGTCAGGAACTGAAAGTATTCTTCCAGTATTTTTATGCCTGATTCGTTCTGCCCACTTGCTATATACGCATAAAGGTGATTGTTATGAGACAATATTATGTCTTACGTTTACTGCAAATATGCTACATTTTCTTCCTGAAAATCAACTAAATGCCGCTAATAGCAACGCAGTTCTGTAGGAAATTGCCAAACTATCATACAAGGAGATCAGGGAAAGCGATAATTTACGCTTAATACGAATATGATATCCGTATGAAACAGAAAGATGTCGAATTGAATTTCTTATATCCATAATAGAGCAAATTTGAAATACGTCGACGAATTTTCCTTATACTTTTTTAATCTGCATCGATTATCGGTTCCTTAGATTCCTAAATTTGTTTTTGTATATTGTCCAATTGGAAATTAAATATCCTAGGAATCGCATTGCTTTCTGTGGAATTTGACAATTTTCAGGGTGAAAATGAGTACTTAGCATGTTGTAAAGCATTTAAAAATATGAAAGAAATAATCAAAATTCGGTCTTCGACTCCCGACATCGTATTCGTTTTTCGTTCAATCAAATATTTTTCTAAATTTCAGATTTGCGACAATGATCTTAACATTCTGGATGCTATTGCTAGATATCCAGGAAGTGTCCACGATGAATTGTATTTTAAGACTTCTAAAACTACGATTGAAAGGAAGATATTAGTCAACGAAAGGATTGGAACATTTTTCTGATGGGTATATAAACATATTTTGAATTTTGTGAGGAATGCGGAGATAAGGGAACGTACAAGACAGCGACTGGGTCACGTGCTGCGAAAGCCTTAATCCTGCCCGCCTTTTCTTTCGTCCAGTGGGATTCCGTCGGGTACATCCTATGGATACTACCCGATGGAACTGAGGGATGCTGGCATGTCATGGGAGGAAGCAAAGCAATTGGCGAGAGACAGGGAAACACAGAGGTGCCGCGTGGCCGACATACGCTCCACATAGGGAGCGAATATGGTCAAAGAAGAAGAGGAAGCATATAAACAAACCTTTTTTCTTATAATTCATATTTATTGGAAAAACATTTGAATAAAATCAAAAGTAGAACTTGGAAACAAATATAAAATTTCTGAAGTCAAGAAGCAAGTCACATTCAATTACAATGATTAATACTGTGAACATGTTGCTCAATGAATTTTTAACAAAATACTTGCCCAGAGTTATACCGTAGTTTGGCATGCACGTCAGTGACACAAAAAATATTTTGCAAGTAAGAAAAGGTCGATATTTTAAAATCTTGTAAATGACATACAATTTAATTGGTTTTACAAATTACCAAATGAATGCAGGTTTGCGCGAAAACAGATTAAGCATCGAATGGTCTTTAAAGTGCCATAATAATAATAATGATTTTTACAGTTATAGAAATTATTTATAATATATTCGCTAATGCAGTAAGGTTAAAAATATTATAATTTACCCTGTCACAGACATTCAAAAGTATAAACAAATAATAGAGGTTTCATTGAAATTTTTAGTTTCTATACCATTACACAATATTATGAATTTAGATAAAAATTAAAAATCTTTCTTTTTTTAAAAATGTGGTCGGCTCGAATGGGTAAAGTATTTCTATCGATTGAGACCGGTCTGTTATTAAAACCCATTCATGCCGGACACGATATTTTTGTATTGGTATTTGACTGTTGGTACTCGTTAAATATATTTGCATTTATGTTCGCGCTTTTTTTCAAACGTAAGTGGGAAGCCTTCTGCCGAAAACCGTGAACAAAGACGATATTTTTATTATTTGACTGAACGAAAAACGAATACGATGTCGGGAATCGAAGACCGAATTTTGATTATTTCTTTCATATTTTTAAATGCTTTACAACATTCTAAGTACTCATTTTCACCCTGAAAATTGTCAAATTCCACAGAAAGCAATGCGATTCCTAGGATATTTAATTTCCAATTGGACAATATACAAAAACAAATTTAGGAATCTAAGGAACCGATAATCGATGCAGATTAAAAAAGTATAAGGAAAACTCGTCGACGTATTTCAAATTTGCTCTATTATGGATATAAGAAATTCAATTCGACATCTTTCTGTTTCATACGGATATCATATTCGTATTAAGCGTAAATTATCGCTTTCCCTGATCTCCTTGTATGATAGTTTGGCAATTTCCTACAGAACTGCGTTGCTATTAGCGGCATTTAGTTGATTTTCTGGAAGAAAATGTAGCATATTTGCAGTAAACGTAAGACATAATATTGTCTCATAACAATCACCCTTATGCGTATATAGCGAGTGGGCAGAACTAATCAGGCATAAAAATTCTGGAAGAATATTTTCAGTTCCTGACATCGTGTTCGTTTCATAGATCAATTCATTAAAATAACCAAAGTATCATCTCTGTTTACCATAGTAATAGAGGTTATGTTTACGTCAGAGAATAGTTTGACAGGAGTACGACGATTAGTGTGGACGAACGCGATATATCATTGGTACCAACTTAAAAAAATAAATATTGCTTATGGTAAATATTTCAGACCGGTCGGAAATAAGTATAAGCCTGCATGCTGCCTAATTAATACTGAAAATGAAAAATTGACAATTATTTTATATATGATGAGTTTCAATAATATTTTTATTTTTTATTGTTACTTATTAATATTGCTGTTTGTATAAGTTATTGAACCATTGAGTTGCATAAAATTGTTCAAATTGTTCAAGTAGGTATTGCGAAGCAAAATACGATTCCAATTCCTTTTTAAAGCATAAAGTTTTACTAAAACTCAATGTTTTTTTTAATCTTAACTGAACACTGAATCATTGAATTTTGTAATATCGTGCGCCAATAGCAAGCTTTACACTGGGGCGAAATCGTCCAAGATTAGATGACGTGTGTTCCTCATGCCTAATGTGGATACCATAAGGAACACGCGTCCAATCGTGGACGACTGCGCCCTAGTGTCAAGTTTGCTAATACCTAAGCATACATCCAGGAACACGTGGTGTCCAACGGAGTAAACAGAGGGGTAAGGCTTATACGTCTTTTAGGTCAAACGCGTACGTGGCCGACATAGATAATATACTAGAATGTTTTAACGGTTATAAAAACAATTTGGACGACCGACTATTGTGATTTCAGAAAATGTTCAGATTTGTCAGTTAAACAAGCGAACGCTACAACCACTTGGAATTTGATTTTTCTAGAACAGGTATATTACCAATTTCAGTTCTGAGTTCAAAATATCGCTTCAACACATTTCAACGACTCAACCACCGCACTACAGTATGGTTCAACAAATAACATATTTCATCACATGTTTAGTATAGTGCCGTTTTAAATCATATTCTTAAAAAAAATACAATTTAATTGCAATCTTGTCGTATGAATTTGTTTTCGCTTGGCACAAAAATATATAATTGACCACTGCTAAAGCCCCCTATAGTGAAAGCCATACTATGGAGCTGAAAACAGATACTTTTTTCAGATACGCGGGCCGGCGTCATAATTTTCAATCACATTATTATGAAGCCATTTGTTTCTGATATTTTGTAGGAAATACATATGTATATTGTAATTATATATCTTTTCAATTACATATTTTTCGAAATAAGAAAAAATCACATTTTCTAAGGTTTTTGAAGAGAAATCTCGGAGAACAAAAGCAAACAAAGAAGGCAAATCATTTTATTAAAATTATTTTTTTTACAATATTTAAACACAGAATATGAGGTAGGATAGTTCATTAAAAAAATCAACGTCATTATTGGGATTTTAACCAATTAATAATTAATATCAAAATTTATTTGTGCACACTGGTTCGTTACTCAATCTTTCCATAGGATTTCTCAAGTCATATCAGTAATCAAAAATCAGTAAGTCGAACTAGGGTAGCACATTTCACTTCATTATTTTTTAAATATTATTATTGATTAAATTATCATTTACTTGGTATATTGCCATTATTATATGATAAGACGCAGCATTTATTTCATAATATCACAATAGGCGTCAAAATGGTTTATAATATAATATGGATTCCGCTTGTTACTGTTGTTTTATGTTATTTATAATCAATATTTTATATAACTGTGATATTTAATAATGGGAAGTTAAATTTTATTTGTTTTACCACACATCGCACTTCTTGCCATTCGCTATATTTCTTACAATCTATATATTAATAGTCGATAATGTCTGTTTGTTTGTTTGTTTGAGTGAGTGAGTGAGTGAGTGAAGGATGTCCTCGATTTCCCACCTTCCAGTCTCCACTTTTTTATTCATACTAAATCTATATATTAATAGTCGATAAAATAATCACTCGCTTTTCACTTTTCATAAATGTGTGCGTACTGATGTCCTCGAGTCTTTTTCTTCTTCTACGAAATGTATTTGTTTGCGTATTTGAAAATTAGTTGAATAAAATATATATACTACAAAAAATGTTTGTTAGCAAACTTGAACATTATTCCAAAAGTTCAATAATTTACGAAATTTCTGCTACTACGAAAAATGGTTGTTAGCAAACTTAAACATTATTCCAAAAATTAAATAATTTACGAAATTTCTGCTACTACGAAAAATAGTTGTTAGCAAACTTAAACATTATTCCAAAAATTAAATAATTTATGAAATTTCTGCTACTACGAAACATGGTTGTTAGCAAACTTAAACATTATTCCAAAAATTGGGTAATTTACGAAATTTCTGCTTTTACGAAAAATGGTTGTTAGCAAACTTAAAAATTATTCCAAAATATAATTTACGAAATTTCTGCTACTATGAAAAATGATTGTTAGCAAACTTGAACATTATTCCAAATATTAAATAATTTACGAAATTTCTGCTACTACGAAAAATGGTTGTTAGCAAACTTAAACATTATTCCAAATATTAAATAATTTACGAAATTTCTGCTACTACGAAAAATGGTTGTTAGCAAACTTAAAAATTATTCCAAAATATAATTTACGAAATTTCCGCTACTACGAAAAATGATTGTTAGCAAACTTGAACATTATTCCAAATATTAAATAATTTACGAAATTTCTGCTACTACGAAAAATGGTTGTTAGCAAACTTAAACATTATTCCAAAAAATAAGCAATTTATGAGGTCTATTTTTGCTACTACGAAAAATGGTTGTTAGCAAACATAAACATAATTCTATAAATTAAATAATTAACGAGGTTGCTTTATGCTACTTCGAAAAATGATTGTTAGCAAATTTAAACATTATTCCAAAAATTAAGCAATTTATGAGGTTTATTTTTGCTACTACGATAAATGGTCGTTAGCAAACTTAAACATTATTCCAAAAATTAATAATATACAATTTAAATACTGCAGGGCAGGGCTGTCGATATATGCCCCGAGATATATTTCTTTTACTATCAGAATTTCTGCCTTATTCAATAAATAGGTTTGTAATTTATTTTTCACGCCAGTAAATTTTCTGAATACTTTAAAATGCAACAAAAATCTCACGTTGCTGGGCAACGGGCTTACAACTAGTCATTACTTAATTTGCATATATGACCCTTCCGATGTATCGTAAATTGTAAATTAATAACACCAAAGAATCACAGAATATCCATACAAGAAATCTTTCAAACATACATGTTATATTCAACGAAAAATAAGCTCATAAATTGGAGTTTAGAGTTGGTCTACGTATAACCGCCATACGATTTGTTAGGAGCGGCTGGGATTTAACGGCCCGGTCTTTTTTGCTGTGTTTTCTACGACACTGCTTGAACTTAAGACTGCTATGTTGCACCACATCTATGATGTTTTTATCAGAGCTTTACAATTTGAAAACTTTAAAAGCTCTTTTCTACATTTTTATAAAGACGTAAATATGGAACATAAAATATCAAGACGCAAAGTTTCGGAATGTGACATATTTTATCATTTAAATTGTCACTAACGATCCCGATTACAGCTTTCGGCGCCTTCAAAAGTACAGTAAAACCTCGATTATCCGGACTTATTAGGGACGGAGGTAGTCCGGATAATCGAAAAAAACCATAACTGACAAGTAAAGACATGTGCATTCAGTATGATGCCAACGCTCATTAAATAGGCAGTGGCGTAGCAAGGGAGGTGCGGCAGTAGCGGACCGCACCGGGTGGCACGTTGGGGAATTTTCTAAAAAAAAATGAACATTTTTCGAGAAATAATATTTATACATAAAAAAAATAAGCAACCTGTAGTAAAAACGTAATTTAATAATATAATTTCATATAATTCAATTGTATTTATTTTGAAATTCCCGCCCCCAAAAATGTGCCGCCCGGGTCGGTGAAACTGTATAGCAGGGTTTACCAACCTAGCTAAAAAAAATATCTAGTTTCGGAGATATTTTGAGGAAAAAGTATAGGGAATTGATGATTTTAAATTCCTCGGTGAGCTAAATAAAAGAACGAGTTTCGGGTTTTTAGATTTTGAAAAAATGTGGTGCTCGCCGCCCTTCCAATATTTTAGATTGCGCTCTAGGTTGGTACCCCTGCTGTATAGAATACAATTTGTTTTTTTTTTAATGTATAATGTTTTAAAAATATTTATCTACCACAAATTAAAATCCACAATAAAATTGTTACTATCACATACATTAACGGCATCTAGTAATAAATGCAATAGGAGAATCCTTAAAATGTTTATTATGCAGATAACTGTTTTGTAAATAATTCGCTAGATGTCTTCTATTTGCCACTGTAGCGGCTTATTATGTTTGAATTAAAAAATATATAAAAAACAACCAATTAATCCATTTATATCATGTCTCATTCATTTATAAAACTTTTTACGTTTGGAGAAACAGATGAGGGTGTTTTTAATTATTTTTTAGCTTGGTGATTGTAATTCAAATAGTTCCGATGTCTAAATGGTAGAACTAAAACGCTTTGCTATTTTGTTCACATTATAGATTGACCTATCTTTCTTAATTGAAAACATCAGCTTTAAATGTTTATCCAAAGCAGGAATTGAATATGCAACCTTGATTGGTAAGTTACTGGTCTGAAGATAATTCCGAAGCACGTTTTACACCTAATAATGCAGCGAAATAGTTATTCATATTTTTTTTATATTTCATTTTATCATTTATTCGCATAATTTCACCGTTATCGTATTTTGTCTACGGTTAATTGTGTGAAAATTTATAAAAAATAAAACATGAATAGCTACCAACTTTTGAATGCAGACGACAACTTAGAAAAGGAGTAAAAATCTTCGCAAAGTACACACGTGTTAAAAGTTTTCCTCTAACAGGACATTCGACTTTTGCGTCATAGCATGTTTAATTTCTTGAATATTCAACAATATGCACATAATCTTTTTAGTTGCGTAACTTTAATTTGCTTGCCACTCGCCACCTTGTAAAAAATCAGTAAGCCGTTGTTCAAGATTCTTAAAAACCTCCTTGTGACAGTTCGATGATTCTTCCGAACACGAATTCTCCGTATAAGAATATTCAATTTATCTTCTGAAGGTTTCTTAACCACAAGAATTGTTTTTTTCAAAATTAAAATGTATATGTTATTAGCACATTATTGTTTATTGTTAAAATAACATTAAAATGACATAACAGCTGACGCCAATTCGCCATGGACTTGAAAAATATGATAAGACAAAATTTTTCCAAAATGTACCTGGACTTAAGACAGCAAATAACCCGACAAGTCCCGGGACCTCTCGACACAGAATCCCTAGTCCGTACACTGATTTTTCCAAACACAGAACCTTCCAAAATCATCGTTTTATTATAATGTGAAATGTCAATTGTCAATTTTTAGAATCGAAACAAGCAAAATATTTAATTATAATGTATATGAACAGTTTATCATTTAATGTTGATGAACTCTAGCATAAATTTTTAAACTCTCTTATACACTGTAAAAATAATTTAAGCACTACTTCTTACATCCAGACCATTAAAAATGTGTAATTTAAGACCAGTTATGTTATTTGCTAAAAATAAGTAGGAGTTCGTCTCAGGAATTGATAATTAAAGTAGTATATCCTATCATGCTTTTTAGGAACTCGGACACACGAAATTATGCTATGTTCTGTAGTTCTCAGTTCTGTAGTGTCACTGTATACCAGTGGTTCTTAGCCTTTTCGAAGTCACGGTGCACTTTTGATCATGGGAAAAAGTGGCGGTGCACCAGATGTCGAAAAAAATATGTAGACATAATTTGTATTACACATTTAAAAAAATAATAGTTACATACAAAATTACATACATTTTTTTACATATTTTCTTTTTGAGTTAAATTATATAAAAAAAATGTTTAATATTGAAAATAAATTAAGTTGGTTAATTTTTCCCTAGAAAAAAATAATATTTATACGCGTTTTATTAAAAATATTTGTATTAATATTTAAAGGTGCTCTTTGGGTGACAAATCTAGGCGGGCATTTTCCACCCTTTTTCAACCCAAAATGACGTCCCTGCTTAACAAAATGGAATTTATATGATCAATCAAAAATCAATTAATATGATACCTGAGCTTGTTGGCTTTTGCAGATATCAGAAATATTAGGTCGAATATTTGATATAGCTACCCTAATTTTTTCGTCTAAATTCGTAAGTATTTCTCGTTTTTTAGTTTTCATATTAGTAGTTGTTGAGAAACCAAATTCACACAATTATGATGTTGAAAACTGTAACAAAATTTTCAGTGCCTCATGTGAAAAACTGAATATTCTTCTTGGACAGAAATCCAAAAGTCCACCATGGTCATTTCGGAAAATTTAATTTTTAGTGTACGTCGACACTGAGGTCGACGTACACTAACCAGTGTAGGTTATTCGAGGAACTTGTTATTCGAGCAATTCCCATGCGAGGAATTGCATTCGAGCAATTTGCATTCCAGCAATTGCATTCGAGCAATTTACCGGCTCCCCCACTTTAGCATATCAATCATTATTATGAAGACATTTAACAAAATCATCCATACCTTCATTTCGAAAAAAGATTAACAATTCATTCATAAATTCTATGAATCGACATAAAACTTTACCCCTAGATAACCACCTGACGTCTGTGTGAAAAAGCAAACACTCATACTTAGCTTCCATAGAAATTTAAAGTTTTTTTAAACATGCGTGCTTTTAAAGGTCTTGATTTTATGAAATTCACCATATTTACAACTTGATCTAGTACAGGTTTTAGTGCTGCTGGCAATATTTTCGAAACTAAAGATTCTCTATGTAAAAAACAGTGTAATTATATTACATAATTTCGCCAACGACTTTTTCGGTTTTCACTGTTTTGCGGATTTTTGGATTTTTACTATTTTGTGAATTTTTCCGTTTTTACCAATCTTTTCGCGGTGCACTTGCAATAGGCTCGCGGTGCACCGGTTAAGAACCACTGCTGTATACTAATGTTATCGAAGAAACCATTCTAAACAATCATTTTAAGGCGAAATGTTTTTTCTCAAGAATCTCATCTGTATTAAATTTTATGTATTAAAGTAGAGTTCGTCGGAGCTTACTCAGTTGACTTCCTTGTCATTTTTTTATTAAGTTGTACTACGTTTTATTTCTCCATTGTAAAAGTTTTAAATTATTAATTTGTTATAATATAATGCAATTTTATTTAAATAAACAAATAAATAAATCTGATTCGCCATTCAATTCCACCATCATTCGAGGGATTACAATTGCCTGTTTGGCTTGCATTTTATAAGTCAATTAAAAATCTCAGGGCAAATATTTGGATTAGTGTAACGGAATTAAATCTGACGGAGGACTAATAGGATGATTAAAATACTGTGGACAGTCAAGTATTTAAATAATATAACTAATAATGATTTAAATACACATGTCATGTGTTTTTAAATCGTATCATATTATTATGGCAAATAAACAAACACATTTTAATTAAATAATCTATAATTATATTAAGATACAAGTCTACACATAATCACATATTATGTATAAATGCAATCATAACTGTGGGTTTACTTCAGATTTCGAATACCGAGCGAAGCCGGGTGGAGCCACTAGTCGTATATAAATTGTATGTATCAAGAAAATTACTCTTATAGTTTTATATAATTATAATATATTACTATGCAATACTAGTTGCAAGAATTGTGGTAATGGATATAAATTTTCCGAGGAAGTTCATCAAGCGAAAGGTAAGATACAATAATGGATAACGCTATAGATAGCGGGAGTAGAACGCTATAAATAGGGTATGAACTGGA
The DNA here is from genome assembly GCA_030503985.1 of Himalopsyche tibetana. NCBI lineage: Eukaryota > Metazoa > Arthropoda > Insecta > Trichoptera > Rhyacophilidae > Himalopsyche > Himalopsyche tibetana. Next base: position 244,223 of record JAPJYX010000010.1, read on the forward strand.
AACTAATGCATGATTGAAAACGCTGATGGAATTTAACATGATTATCCGATATTTCATTATAATACACCATAGAATTATATTGGATGTTGGAATAATTAATTTACAAACTACGCATATTAATATAAAGTGAATTAATAACGGTTCAATATTTCGTTCGCGAGTGTAAAAATTGACAGTTGATCTTTTCGTTTTAAATTTATTGTTGTCACCATTCTATAAGTAATTATTCGATTACATTATCATAATATTGCAACCATACATAGGATGTACACGGCGGAGCTACGGGGCGCTGGGGTGACATGGGAGGATGCAAGAAGATTGGCGGGGGATAGAGAATCTTGGAGAAACCATGTGGTGGCCATATGCTCCGACTAGAGATCGGATATGGAAAGAGGCTATATTACTCTGAAATGTGTTATTTTAATTCAAGGTTTGTTATTATCTTGGGTTGATTATTCAATTGATATTTAAAATTAAATGCTCATTTTAAAGCAGTGTTTCCCAACCTTATTTGTGCCACGCCCCACTTCGACTCTTCCAAAATCTCAATGCCCCCCTTCCCAATCAAAATTCGTAAAAAAATAATTGCTTCAAATAAAAAATGCACACAGTCAATACTATTTTTAATTTAACTTTCCTACGTAAATACATATGTACCTAACATATATTACGAGACATCTAAAACTCAGAAAAAAATGTCTTTAAAATAAGTACGAACCTTGAAGTCGATGTGAATTGCAAAGAGTTTTTAGTTTAGGTACTATTTTGATCAATTTAACCTTTAGATGAGTATGGACGTACATGAACGTCGCCGCCATTTTTCTGTAAATGAGTATCGAAGTACTTTAAACTCAACACAGAAGTGTCTGTTTGTAATCATATATATGCTCTAAGTATGAATTACTTATATTCATTGGGAAAAGTAACAAAATTGTCATGTTAAGAAAGGGCAGTAAATTAAAGTAAGGTCTGTATAAGTCTATTCACTCCTCTAAAGGTTAATTGTAAATCTCCACGGTTTATGATATCCACCGTTCTTTTTTTTCAATAAAAAATCATTTTCAGCTCTAAAGCCACATTCAACTAAATATGATGGGAATGACATCAGTAATTTGCGAGCTAAATTTGTCATAATTGGTAGTTTTGTTTGTAAAAAAATACAAATAATATTGATGATTTGCGCATTGCCCCCAAAACATTGAATTGATTTCTTCAGAAGAACAAGATAGAGAAGACGAAGAAGAGATTTGGGAGGTAAGAGATATTGGTCCTGCACATTCCAAAACTTTTCAGTGCTTAGATGTCACCATGAAGTGGCTTGAGAGCCAATAAGAGTGTAATGCATGACAACCTTTATGTCTTCAAAGTATTCGCCATTTGGCAGCTTCAAAAAGAACAGCTAGCTGCTTTAAGCAAAACTAAATACAGTGGAACCCCGATCTACCGTTCTCGCATTGTTCGTTTTCCCGCATTAATCCTTTATTTTTCATAGTCCCGGCCAAACACCCATAAGAACAATGTTAAATAATCCCGCATTAATCGTTCTCCGATATATCGTTTTCCTCGATTTATCGTTTAAATATTTTGGTCCCGTCACAAATATTATCCCGATTGACCATTTTCGTTGAATATTTCTCATAAATAGTCTTGCCTCGTATTTCGTTTTTTACAGTGGAACCCTGATCTTCCGTTCTCGCTATCTTCGTTTTTTTTTGCATGCATCGTTTATTTTTTACTTGACTAAGACTTCGTAATAACCATGTTTAATAAGTCCACTTAATCATTCCCTGATTTACCGATTTTCTCGATCTATTATTTAGATATTATCATCCTGTCCTAATTACGATCACGCTTGACCATTTTGTTGATAATACTTTTTTTTCACTCATAAATAGTCTTGCATTGCATCTGGTTGCGCGAATTTTTCCAACTCAAAAGCCAAAACTAAAATGCCTAAATAAAAAAAAACTAGAACTCTAGCTGAGAAACTAAAAATAATTCAAGGCGTTGAAAAAAGTCATATAGCAAAAAAAAAATAACCTAGAAAAGTACGCGTGTTTGAAGGGTGGGTGTCTATCAAAATGTAAGTACCCAACTACGAATAGGCAACTTAGTATTTATTGATTAAGCAATTAAAGAATAAATTTATATATTCTTTAATAAAAAAGGTGAATTAATATATGAGTTGGTTGAAAATTAAACATTTTTGGTACTGTTTGAAGATTTCCCGCATTATTTATTGATTTTTTCCGGTCCCTTGGAAAACGTAGAATCGGGGTTTCACTGTAATTGAATTTTTTAGTAAAAACATAAATACATACGAAGCTATATGTAAATTTAGACAAATAAAAATTATTCATACTGAATGCACATGTCTTTCCTTGTCAGTTATGGTTTTTTTCGATTATCCGGACTAACTCCGTCCCTAATAAGTCCGGATAATCGAGGTTTTACTGTACTTTTGAAGGCGCCGAAAGCTGTAATCGGGATCGTTAGTGACAATTTAAATGATCAAATATGTTTATCACATTCCGAAATTTTGCGTCTTGATATTTTATGTTCCATATTTACGTCTTTATAAAAATGTAGAAAAGAGCTTTTAAAGTTTTCAAATTGTAAAGCTCTGATAAAAACATCATAGATGTGGTGCAAGCAATGCTTTTGTATGGCTGCTTTTATTAAACGTCTCAAATCGTTTTACTTCGGTACTAAACGAATATTAATCGGTCTCTGCGAATCGACACAATGAATGAGACCGACAGCGTAGTTGACTCACAACCTCTAGGTAGCACACATTTCAGAGATTCAACACCTTTCTTATTGTGAAAAATATAGTTTATCAATTACGCTAAAATTATGTTATAATAGATTTAAAATATCAAAGTATTTTTGTTCTACAGTTTTTAATAATTTTATGCGTTGATAGCTATTTCGGCTTGCGCCATCGTCAGAACTATGTTTAAACTTATATTTTGCTCAGCTATATATACTGGCTCTGAAGAGATACACAATGCATCAAGTTATTCACTCTAACATCCTTATTATAATTACAATATTACACTTATCAAATTTGATTCTAGTGTTTCAAAGAACGATTAACAATCTGGGTTTATTTCTTAAAACATTAATTAGGATAAAATTAATTGATATTTATTATTAATTACATTACATCAAATTTATTAACTATGGCTTTATTGTTACGAAAAACACATTATGTTATAATGATCACAATACATGTATATGAAAATCAACATTATATTTATAAAGAAGCTTGTAAATATTGATTTAATCGGAAGCAACTCCAACGAAAATCGATGACCGACGCATCTATCAAAAAATATTTAAACTGTTTATTTAAAATGCAATGCGTCGCTTCGAATTAACAAATTAATGTTTTTTTTACAATTTGTGTCTATTCTTGGTTCGAAAGCAATTTGATAAAACACATAAAAAATATATCCTTATATTTATTTTTACGTTTAGAAGACCACTGGTCATGTGTAATGATTTTTTAGAGATTCCACGATCACTGATTGTTTTTTGCTTCTTTTTTTAATTCCTAATGTATCTCTTTTTACAAATATTTCGCAGGCTTCTTGCGAATGATGAATATTTATGATATTCCAATTTCCTGGGTAGCTGTAAGATTCATTATTTTTAAAGTAACTAAAGATAAAGATTCTTCACAATCTTTCGCTTTCACTTTCGTGTTAAGATAATAATAAAAAATTCATCTTAGATTATTAGTTTACCCGCGAGCAATCCTTCAACATCAGTATCATTAAACTTTTCGAAACTATGTCTTAAATATTATTGATTTCTTGACTACCCATATTACACTATCTTTTTCTATCAAATTTGACAATATTGATCTCCAAATACTTTTAAAGTTAACCCACTTGCATGTGTGGGTAACGTGTATCTTTGATCTTCCACGGTAATAAATTCGTATTTGGAATAAACACTCAAGTTAGCTGTTTATTTTCATATTAAAAGATGAATAATTCTGTCATCAAATATATTAATATATCACAAAGAATATTGTTGAGTGAATCATTACGAGAGAAGCGCAACATCTTACTTATATACCAATTGCAATACAAGAGCTATTGTGGTTTTATTTTGATCCAGTATTTGACACACTATTGGATGTTTTTAAAATCGGTGATATTTGTGTATTTTTTTAGCATGCTAAATTGATCAAAGTTATGTATTACTGATATCTTAACATGGGGTTGTTACCGCGAGCAGAAAAAACCATCCTCTGGAGGTTCCAAGGGGTGTAGAAAAGCAGCCGGTTGTTATGCAAATTTCTTTCGCACATAAAAAGGGGAAGTTGGGTTGCCACCAACTTTCGATGCCGACTTCGTCATTTTATTTTCGTACCAGGAAGAAAAGTATTCGTACGGGACAGACGTGTATTTTTAAAAATAAAATTACGGAAAACTAACAATTTTTTTAAAAAAAAAATTATTTTAGATTATTTTTATATGACCGTCAAAAATAAATATTAGAATATAAGTAAAATATAAAAAAGAAAGTATGTTTGTCTGTGCATCACATGAACTCATGCCAATCGGTAAACTAAATGTCCTTCAATTTTAACATATCATTCTGGCTGCCATTTTTAGGTAAACTGTGGTATTTTCAACTTTTTAGCTGAAAACTTTCAATTCAATATTTCGATATTGCTGCTTACGGTTTCGCGAGACATCACATATATAGGTCATCATCACCTGATGTTGTCACAACAACTCAAACTGTGTTGAAGTGGCGTAGCAACCAAAAATATTATAAATGTCACAAATAATAACGATGCATGCTAAAATCATTAAGAGGATATAGTACCTTTACGCCTGAAAACAGAGTAAATCGATCGTTTGCCATCGACGAAATCTCGTAAACCGTTCACTTAAAAATTTTTTTTTTTCAATAATTACATTTTCCAAACGCTTTTTTACACTATTGCATTTTTTTTTTATGAAAATAGTAAAAATGTCAAGATTACACGGTAAAACATTGACTTGGATTTTTTTCAACTACTTTACGCGAAGATCGTTTTAAGGTTTATTATAAGATACCGAAGTTTGAAGTCTTAGAAAGAAATACAGATAAAGATTGGTTTAAGAAAGTGATTTGAGCAGAATTTCTAATTTATCGTATATAATGATTATACAGCCATTTTAAATGTACCATTTTCCCCACTTTTTCTGACTGATTTTTAAAGCATAATTGTATCATATATACTTCTAAAAAAAATTGAAATAAAAAACCATTTTATTGTTTACATTAAAAGCAAAAAAAAAATAATAATAATGATAATACCAATAAATGGTAACCATTTTTCGGAGATGCCTTTTCTTACCTACTATGGTTCAGTTTGAGCTTCAGTCTGAGATCGTACGTGGTGTGGAGTGGACGCGTCCAATGTTTTATTAAAAAATATTAAATCACTGGTCAACGAATATTAGAGGTAATCAAAGCAATGTATTTTTTATTCTGCCAAAAAAAACGTGCTATATCGGTTGGGGTAAGGGTTGCCCAAAGCGCTGACAAATAATATTATTATTTATAATACAATAATGTATTTTTTATTAGCGATGCTTCTAAAGACCAGTATTACTTTAGCTTATGGATGTCCAACCGGTGGATCGCGATCGACCGGTCGACTCCAAAGCATTATTTGTTTGATCCCGAAAGCTTCCGTGAATTTGGAAAAAATATACAATTTAAATATAAAATATACAAAAATTGAATTATTTGTAAGCATATACCTAATATATATCTAATATATCTAATTGTATGTATTTCGCATTTAAAATAAACATTTCTAAGATTGAAGAAGGGAAAAACCCTACTAAATAAAAATTGTTACAAGAATCATGGTAGAAGTCGATCGCGAGAAAACTTAAGATTGAAAAGTCGATCTTAAGAAAAAAAAAAGGTTGGACACCCTTGCACCCTTTAATGCAGCGATTTCCAACCTTGGAAGCGTGGACTATTGTAAAAAGAAGCGCGAACAGTCCAAAATATTTATTTACCCTTTAAAACGTGTCTTATATGAAAATAAAGCATGGGGAGGCGCGAAGATATTTTTTTTCAAAGGGAAGCGCATTAACACAAAAGTTGGAAACTACTGGCTTAATGGATAAGTATTTTAAAATATTTATTTGGCAATGCTTTTAAACAGAGATTCTATCTATAGATATTTGTATCTAATAGTAATAATAGATGAATAAAAGCATTTTTACATTAGTATTTATGAATCATTTCTATGTTTCAAAAGTTTTATGCCGCTTACAGATGGGGAAGATTTTCGCTAAAAAAACAAAGTTCGTCGTTTAAACGTAAAAAAACGCATTATTATTAGAAACAAAAAAATATTGGAAAATATGTTAATATGTCACAACCCTGCATGTCGTCGAACATGCAAATTGCCAGTAAAGAAAGTTCTCAAACATTATATAAAGAAATACAAATATATCTATGCATTCAATATAAATTATTTGAATGACTACTTTTGATCTGGTCTAATATTCATTTAGTTTCTTCCTTATTGAGTTAGACTATAGAATATTGAAGTAAAACTATTTGCATTCAGTAAAATATACACCCAATACTTTTTTTACTCGATTATTTTGAATAAACCGTTACGTTTTTTCATACATTTTTGGTACTTTTTTTACACGGATTTGAAACCGATTTATCAAATTATATGAAATGAGCTTTTTTTTACGCGCCACTTTCTGGAACTAATGTATCATCCTGAGATTTTGGATCTTAGATTCAAAAGGTCAATAGAAATATATAATAGAATCCGCAATACATTTTAGATGCTATTAATAAAAAATGTAAAGAAGTCACTGTGCGACATGTTCAATCGATTTGTTAAGAACGATTACTTAACATATAATAATTTAAAAATATCGAAGTTTTTTGTCTCACACGATAAGACATAGTTAAGATAATTTTAGGATTAAATTCATGGTCAACTATAGCGCGAACCAGAAATAACTATCAATTGCAACTTATAATTCTTTTAGAACTCAATACTTTTCTATTTTAATCTTATTATGTCAATATTTTTTATGTTTTAAAATTTTTTATGCAACAAAATTATTTTTCAAAACTGTATTCATCAATATAACAAATCAATATCATAAAAAATAGGTTATACAAAATTAAAAATAAAAACTAATTCAATATATAAGAGAAAGTTTGAGAAATTTGTATTGTATGGTTTGCTTAGCCTCTCTTGTTACGTTTGGCAAAAGCCGTCTCATGATTTAATTTATTAGTACGATAGCTTACTGTTGCTTACATGTAGCAATACCTCATATGAAGCATTTTCAAGGAATATATAATTAACGTATAGTTTCAGTTACATATAATTGTTGCAACAGATATTTGGGGAAGTAAATTAGATTGTCAGTCTTGGCTATGAAGATAAATAAATACTTATTGATTTTCGTCGATATCTAATATTAATACAAATTGTTTTATATGAAAAACCTTTATAACTGTCTAAATACCCATTCGTGTGTTAGGTGGTATTGTTATTTTTGTAATGAAATAGAAAAATGTTTTGCTTGTTTTGATACTGTAAAAATACGTATTGTGGTGGTTACTTATTTAAGTCAGTGCAATATTTATGCTGTAGGTCAAATTAAAGTTTTGCATTCCTACTGAGTCGCCGGGAAATTATTTATCACTAATAAAATAAAACTCCAAACGGTTATAACCTCGCCGAGAAAGCATAAAAAACATGTGTGACGTTACAGATTATATCAAATGACAGAAATACGTTGTTACGCAATCACATATCTTGATTAGGCTAACGAGCATATTAAACCCAAACTAAATTGACACATAGGGAAATGAAATATGACAATGTTGGTGGACTGTCTCGTACAATTATTTGCGTCTGAAGATGTTTGATGCTCACAGCAACGTTAAATGGTTTAAACTCAGTAAAAACTATTAAGTGCGATCTCAAGTATGTACACATTACACAAGGGTCCCGACTCCCGACTCCTGACTAAGGTGTATTTGCAGCCCAGTCCAGTAATAATGGTATATATGAAATGAAATATCTAAGTACCGAGCAAGCCACTATATTTACAAACTAATTCTTAAAACTGAACGACTTGATGTGGTGTGAAAACAACTTGCAAAATCGTCTGGCCAATTCGTCATACACGATATTGAAAATATTCTTCTAGTTACATGATGATAAAATGGTAGCTTTGCGAAGATGTTATTACATTGCGATGTTTCAAAATTGTGAAGGTGGGGAAAAAAAATAAAAGTTTCCAATCGACGCAGCAATGTGTTTGATTTGCCAAAAAATCGAACCAAGCAAATTGTTTACAGACATTGCAGCATTCGATTTGGCAACGCTCTTGGGCGTGTCTATAATATGCACTCCTAAAACTTTGAATATTATTACTAACAACCAGCGGTGGGCTGCCAATAAGTTAACAATCGGCTCGCGTAATTTCAAAGTAATTCTCGGTGTTCTGGGGAAGGAGTGATTTTTTTATCACTCTTATGCAATTATACGCAATAATTTATAAGCAATCGATTGATTCTTAATTCAATTATAATATGTAACAATATGCAATTTACCGTAAAATTATCAACATAAATGGCTTATAATGTACTACTGTAGTATTACGCGGATAATATGTAAGTCTGAAATTGCAGCTATATCCTAATTTGATCTGAGAATATTGTTTTATCTTAAATCAACGGGCTCGCTGGCCTTAAATAAATTTAACAAGGGGCTCGCGCGAGCTCTTTCGAGCTCCCTCGAGACCACCCCTGCTAACAACTGTTGTTGCATAAAGTGAAAAGTTCAACAAGTTTTAAAGGTCTCTGAACCGTTTATCAGCGTTATAAACTTTCAAAGCATTTGTAAATAAGAAACAATATATTTGCTTAATAAACGATTCCAAATAAAATTGTGGCAAAGCAATGACACCATTTCACCCCTGTGCAGAAGTGGAACAATTAAAAAGGTAATGAAAGTTTGTGCGGTTGAAAAGATGTATTGTTGCATAAAAGTGTAACTAACTTATTACTTTTTTCATCAACTTTTTCATTACGAAGCATGGGCAAAGTTATTCTTGTTATCGCAAACTAGTAATGTCAGCCATACTTATACAACTTAATGCTTTGAACGAATTTAATAATGAGTAAAATATTTTCATAATTAAACTATTAAAATCTTTCTATAAATTTATCTAACTTCGTAACTATAACAAGATTTACAAATTTTATCGTGTGACGCTGAGAAAATTTCACAACATTTAGGCTAAAGCAAATTATATAATATATTTATTTTTTTGACATGGTAGAGTGGTTAAAATGATTTAATTAAGGTTGCGGATCAACATGACATTATGAGTATAATGTTGAAAACGCATTGTTCAATTTATTTTCATTTACACACATCAATACAAGAAATTTGTACAGGAGAACAACCGTTTTTAACGTATCTTTTATAACCAACAGAACTATAGTCGAATGTTCGTAACTTCCTAAGATAGATCTAAAACATTAAACTTTCTACTGAATTCTATTTTATGTATACATAAATTTTATTTAAAATTTCGGCTGAGGGTGCTTGATGGAAATTTAATGTTAAATTTTAATTATTTTTATTCTGTACACTTCCATAAATTTTGTCGATAACGACCCAGGTTTCGCCTTTCGGCATCTTCTGGCTTTATCCAGTGCACGAATGCACTCGAACTGGCATAAATTTTACTTGATTTTATTTTAGGTGAATAAGATAAAACTAATATTTTTGTATTTAACGTAAAAATATCAACGAATTTAGCTATTTTTTTTTTATAAGATGAGTTTATAGCTATTTCGGCGTGTGCTATCATCAGAACTATGCTTAAACTTGTATATACTCAGCTATATATACTCCCTTAAAAGAGATACACAATACATTAGAGGTCTACACGGGCCCGGGTAAGGAATTGATTTCTTCAGAAAAATATTTCAAACTGTGTTCGTGTCCTAAGTCAGCCATGCGGTAATATTATTCGTTACGAGGAGTTATTATTCGTAGTTTTAGAAATAGAGAATCGTATATTTTACATTTGTAAAATACGGCCTTTTTTCGGGCTGAGAAATCTAAATCTGGGCTTCGGGTCGGGTTCGGTTAGCAAGTGTGGTATTAGACCTTTCGGGCGCGGATCGGAAAATTTTGTAAAATTTAGTCCCGCGCAGACCTCTACAGTACATCTTGCTATTTGCTCTAACCTCATTCATCAATTTATTTTACGTTTATTAAGCTTGTATATGTATAAAATGCTACGATTTTATAACCTTTTTTTAATTTTTTTTAAACTGTAATTTTTGTTTAGAAAGTCTACAGTGAATAAGTGAACTGGCGTCGGAAAAAATATTATATTACTTATATTTTTTTTTTCGACGTACCATACAAATATTTTTTTATAGCCCAAACCAAGCATGAAAGTGTTAAATGAAAAATTCAAAATATGCCTAACTATTAATAAATACACAATATTCCTTTGTACTTTATTCCATTTTATTTAAAAGGTCAGGGCCGGTTTTACTCATTGCGAGCATTGTCAACATTCAGTTCACAATGCTCGCAATGAGCGAAGCCGGTCCTGACCTTTTAAATAATGTGGAATAAAGTAGAAAAGAACAGGGCTTTTTTTACTCTGTAACGCGGTGGAACGGCGTTCCGGCACCTTTTTTCTCGAAATTTTAATAAATGTTCGTAAAATTTTATTTTTTCTATTTTAAAACTTTCGTTTCTTTTCTTGGAAGCCATTGACTGTTAATCCCTTTTGAATATATAGGGTATCATCGGACCCGTAAATTAATGTCATGAAAGAGATTATCAGGTATGTACTTTCTTGGGAATGGCTTGTTGTACATTATATTCATTTGAAATTTCTAAAATAAATATAAAAATATGTATATTTTGTTTTATTTTCTATGCATTATATGAAAAGTCGCCTTTAATTCTATCAAAATGATAGTCGAATATATAATAAATAATATACCTTCTTAGAAAATTCTCGAAAAAAGTGCGTTCCGGCACCTTTTTTTCCAAAAAAAAAGCAATGGAAAGGAATATTGTGTTTTTATTAATATAATGCCTTTCCACCAAGCATTGACGGTGAAAAACCCTAAAATATGCCTTAACTGTCAAATTATTCACAATACATGACAGTTTTGGCACATCTATAATAAAACTAGCTATCAATAGCTTAGAAAAGCCCTTCGATTTTTTATTTTGGAGAGAGGTTAAAGAGTTCTCCCGTTATTTAGTGATATCGATATAAATATTTAAAAAATCGTAAAATAATATTTGTTTAACCTCTTACAGCAGTGGTTTTCAACCTTTATGTTACTACGCCTCCCTTTGAAGAAAAAATATCTTCGCGCCATCCCATCCTTCTTTTCATATAGTAGCAAAGCCACGTTTTAAAGAGTAAATAAATATTTTGGACTGTTCGCGCCTCCCTTTGCAACAGTCCACACATCCCCGGGGCGCCTCCCAGGTTGGAAATCGCTGAATCAGACATTTCACTCCTTATATATTGAATATGGCTAACATTTAGATGACGGATTTGATTCCACCTCAAAGACTCAAGAAGTGATTTTAATTTTGATTTCAATAGCACACCTTTTGATTTTGATGAAAATAATAGGACCATACTTACTTCAAACTTTTTAATTTAACCCACATATAATACCTAAAAATACATCCTTCCTACTTCTCTAATTCGATTTTATTTATTGTATGGTGCAGAGATTTGGACTTTTGTGGCTAATACTAATAAAAACCTTTCGCGCGGATTGTATTATTGAAGGTAGGTATGTCAGGAGAATTACGTTTTTTAATATTTTAAATTTAAATGTCTACTCATATAAATAATTTTAACTGACTTTTGTACATAATTATGCAAAAAAACAAACATAAAATGTTGACTGATTAACATGTTTATCAGACTAAAATAATGTCTCTGTAAAACAAAGTTTCTTATGAAATATATTATACCTAAATTATTTTAAGAAGCACACTTCACACATCCATCTCATTTTTTTCATAGCAAGGACAATTTATGTTTAATATTATTGAAATATATGTTTTATTTTATCTTTAATAACTTCAATGTATTTGTTTAGTACATATTGCTTTTGATACTTTAGTTCGTGATAGACGCTAAATGACTCCACGAGTGACAGATAGACCGCATTCCTGTTGATAATAATATGATATGTAAGAAAATACACTCCAACGCGATTGTTTTATGAAAAACGTATATGTACTTCTGATTATGAATTTCTCTTTCTCCTTTATTAATATGTTTTAGGTCGTAGCTTTCTTCCTAACTTATTATATATTATTAAGACTCTTGTGTTATAGTAAGTAGTGTGGCTTGTATTTATTGTGCTTTGTTATTCTGACTACAACCACCACAATAAAAAATTCTATATGTGGCTATTCCAATGAATAACACTTCGTTTCTCAATGGAAGTTGTCATGTCTTTCATGCATTTCCTCATAAAACGTGTTCTGCAGTATTTACCGATAACTTTTTTCCAATTTATAAACATACCCTGTACGGAACTGCTCATTAATTATGAGAAAAAGAATTGATCCTTTTCATTTTACACCAAACGAACAAAATAACTATTTGACGAAGTACAATCATAAAAGTTGTATAATATAAAACATTAGTAGTTGGTCACTTTCTTGTGAATGTTGAATACCTAGACCAGGGGTGGGAAACTTTTCTTCTCTAAAGGCCGCATTCATTTTTCTGATTCGATATAAGGCCGCAGTAAATATTGACAGAATTTTGCGGTTTCCCAAAATTTACGAAATAACAAAAAATTACAGAATTGGCCAGAAGGCAGCACCAGAGTAGCCAAAAAGCCGCAGGTTCACCACGCCTGATCTATACTAGTAAGTTTGTTATGCAGTAAAACAGTTTTTATGTGGAAATCATACCTATTAATAAATATAAACTGTACTTACAAGCGTTTTATTTATAAGTGTGGGTAATGATTTATGAAATTAAATTTGTATTATTTATTGGTGAGTTAAATAAAATAGTCTAGTCCTTTGGGGGTATTGCCTCATATATTATTTTATTAATAGTCATAATACAATAAACATTATGTTACATTTTAACAAAGGCATAATACATAATTTCTTATAGTACACAGAAATAAAAATAAATGCTTAAACATTTCTCAGTATTTCAAAATAAAAAATACGGAGAAATGTTTTTTGAAACATTCTGCCAGCCACACCAAAATGTTCTTTGCAAATATTTTTACTGTTTTTATGATGATTTTATGTATGTATAATGATATATATTTGTTAATCTTTTGTTTTGTATGTCATACATTGTTTTAATTTTGATAAAATTAAAGAAAATATAAAAAAAACTTTCTAATTGACATTCAAATTTTAATTTATTTAAAGACATGTTTACAGTTTTCAGACGAAATTCTAACAATTAAGTAGTAAAAATGTTAATCAACAAATACATACTGAATGTCCTAACTACAATATATATTTATTATTTTATAAACAACTTACATTTTTTATCATTAAAAAAGACCAATTGATAGTTAGTTATATATATTTCCTTATATAACAATTGAATTAAGTAGGTACACATTATAAAATGAAAATACAAATTTCAGAGAAAGCGCATAAGAAAATAAGATGCCAAAACATAAAAAAAAATGTATGGAAAATCCGTTACCGAAGATCATTGTATTTTTTTAATGTAAGTTCAATATTATTCAGTGTGTGCTCTTAATCAATAAATAAAGATGGCGCGACTGTTTTTGTAATTTATTACACACTAATTTGAATTTTAAATATTTAATACTATGCTTTAGATTTAACAACGGAAGCAAAAAAACAGTTAATAAACTAACAATATGAGGAGTTTATATAAAGCATACCAAAATTCTTTTGATATGATAAATATTTCAACTATAGTTCTAAAATGTACACTTTTCAACAAACAGTTAATTTTGGTTATATATTTTTCAAAAATACCTAATAATAAAATTCAGTTACAAATTGAAGTTATAAAAATAATTGTGGCTTGAATACTTTTACATTTGTCTTTCAATAAATAATAATACTTTTTTAATATATATATATTTTTATAATGAATGGACAGTAAAAATATTGTTTTCAAGATAATATTCTCGATATGCAAGTATAGCGAAAGCTCTTAAGCAGCTCAGATATTAAAACATAACATTAATAAAAAATGAATTTCAGGGTTCTTCGTCGATAATAAACAATTTATTTTTTTGTTGTATGGTAGTATCTTGTTTTTTCAATTTTCCGCCGCTGTATGACTCGCTCCATCTAGTGTTGTTAGATCTGCATCAGAGAAGGAAACGAAAGACATTTAGCCATAGTTATGATCGTTCAGAGTAAATTTTACAAAATATCTTTGCGATGTATAAAATACCAAAAAAATGGGTACCCAATTTTTATAGTTTTTGCGATTCGAAAATAAAATTAAACTTGATAACTTAGTTATTCTGGTTGTTGTGTTACAAAATATGACACTGAAAAGAGAAATGTCAAGGGGGTGGGGTTTTGATGTGTTTCAGTTTAATATGTTAGCTATGCATACTGTCGATACGTCTTCTATTGATATTTTCGACGTCGACATTTGATTGAGTTTTTAATTCTCCGTTTTTGCAAATTAATTAATGCGAATTTTAAGTACGATTGATATGTACAAATCAGGATTTGACAGAAAAAAACGAAAGGAAAATTCGTTTTACAATTATAACATTTCAGATAAATGTCCAATATTAAATATTTGTGAAGAAATATACAGATATATCTGTACTTGAAAACATATATTCCATATGTTTGCTTGGTATTATTATGATTTCTTCACTTAGCATATTCGGTACTTAGCATATTCGTGTAAAAAAGACTAATTGATTTAAATATAAAGATTATAGTTAAAAAATAAGCTAGTTTTTTAAGCGAAAAAATGTTGAAAAATAATTAGCACGGACAGTAAAATATACGCGGGAGCTAAATGTATTTTTAAAATATGACGTACAGATTGTGCCAAAGATTTAGTTGCTTTCAAAGGGACTGCGTTCGAGTAATGAAAAACTGTCTGATTAATTCTGCACGAGAAAAAAGTACATATTTCGAAAACGTAATAATCAACTACTACATGAGTAAATAAAAATTGTGAATCACAAAATGATCATAGAATTGAGATGTTTTCGAAATTCAGTGTTAAAGCATATGCGTTTATTGTTTAAACACCAATATCTTAGATAATATTAATTAACTCAGTCTTTACGAAAAATTGCATCAGAGAACAGTGTATATTTCACCTCTCTAAAGCCGTTTCCATTTCACTCGAAAGCTTAGGGTCAAAATTGCCAAGGCTTACAATTACGGAGATACATTATTATTGCTACTTGCAATAATCTGTACAAAAACTATATAATATTAACCCTTAATTGATTATACTTTAGTGATTTCGTATACTATCCGATACAATAATGTTTGTATAATACGGTAATATTTCATTCATACCTTCTGTGGACCATTTTTTTCCTCGCATCCCGACGAAACCACTCGGACCTTTTCGTTTTTCAAAGCTGTCCCCGCCCCACGATAGTCTCTCAGCCAACTGTTGCAGGTCTTCGTGCGTCTCTTGCGACATCTTTTTTCCTCTCACTCCGACAAACTTTCCTCGGAAAGGAAAATCAAATGGCCCCTTCTTACCTCGCATCCCGAAGAATGTAGACGCCGACGGCAACTTCTTTCCGCGAGTGCCAAAGAAGCCGAGCCCCGGAGACCTCCGTTGCTTTTGTTCAATGTTAAAATTATTTTCGGTGGAATCGTATAGACTCTCACGCTTATCAGAATCGAGCTCGTTAGAAAACCCCATCGGCTGTACGCTAGGATGCTGTTCTCCGTTATCTTTATCGTCTACCTTATCTTTATGGGCGGATTCATCAAAAGCTTGTAAATATTCGTCGTTCATCTGCACATCTTTTTTACCTCTCATTCCTTGAAATCCTTTAGGAGCGCGTTTTTCTTGGTAACCGTACGCCGGTAATTCAAATTGTCGTTTGCCTCTCATTCCCTGAAACCCCATCGGAGCTCTCTTTTCCAAATATTCACCGTCGTCGAAAAGAAGGTCGTCGTTTTGCAAGCCGTAGTGTAGATAAAGAGGTCCCGTATCCATAAGGCTACTCTTCTTACCGCGCATTCCCTGGAAGCCCATCGATCCTCGTTTGGAAGCGGCGATTGCCAACTGAGCTCTCGAGAAGAATGTCGGGTCGATGTTTTGAGGATTCAAAAATTTTGAATTTTCGCGTAGGCTCGAGAGGTAAGCCAGTCTGTCTGTGTCGCTGTCCATGATAAAGTTATCGTCTAAACTAGGGTAGTCAATACTTTTTTTGCCCCGCATTCCTTGAAATCCCGAAGGCAATCTTTTGTTTGCCGCATCGACGTTCGTCAGAGTGGCGATTGTAGCGACGACAAAAGTGACCCACAGCTTTGGAATTGGCATTCTGAAACAATAAAAATGTACAAGTCAGTATCGAATAAATTTGTAAATGATAACTTTGTTATTTAACTTCTTTTTTTAATGTTACTACTGAATTGTGATATGTGTTTCGCCTCTTTGTGAAGCATTTTCCGTCTGAAAGGTTTCAGAATGCTTTGTTTTTTAAATAGGTGACATACTTAGTAACGAAATCAGTGGAATAATAAAGTAACCTATGTATATTTTTAATTAAAACGAATATCCAGTAAGTTACCATTTTTGTATTGAATGAACTATAAATGCTATATTCTAAACAAAATGTTTTCTTATTTTCGTATTAAGATTATCAGAAAAAAACTCTTGTCTCCTAAAATTGTGTTTATAGAAAGAGTGAGCAAGAAAAGATCGCCTAGTCATCTAACCCAATGTTTCTCAACTTTTTTACATCCGCGGACCAACAAAAAATCAAAAAACCACCAATATAAGCTTTTATAAATGGATAATAACTATTTTTGAACTGCAGATTTTTTTTGTCGACCACCCAAAAATTTTCGCGGACCACCGGTTAAGAAGCAGTGATTTAACCTACAACATTCGAAAACAAAAAAAAACTTAACTGAAAATAGCTACTTTTCAGACATAAAAAATCTATTATAATATTTGTATGTAGATGTGATATTTCAAAATATAATAACACACGTAAAGCATTAAAACTCATAGTAAATGCTTAATATTAACAATTGTCTGACAATAAAAAAATCGATTCATTGAAAACGACACCGATGTGGTATAGAACAGCGACTTTCAACCTGGGAGGCGTGGACTATTTCTAAAGGAGGCGAAAACAGTTCCAAATATTAATTTACTCTTAAAAAGTGTCTTTATATACAAAATAAAGGATGGGGAGGCGCGAATATATTTTTTCTTCAAAGAGAGACACAGTGTCATTAAGGTTTGAAACCACTAGTATAGAATGATATTTGCTTGACGTCTTCTCTTTAGAAAATGAATCAAGTTTTGCGGTGGTGACTTTTTCTAACAACTGAACAATTATGCTCACTATCATATCATATTCAAACTGGAAATAAATATTCATTTTTTTGTCAAATTCTTACACGCAATCCAAAATTTACTTTGAGAAATCAGCAATCAAATGAATATACCACTTTTAGTGTGTTCACTGTCAATACTTGGTGGAAAGGCATTATATTAAGAAAAAACACAATATTCATTTGTACTTTATTTCCACATTGTTTATAAAGGTCAGGACCGGTTTCGCTCAGTGCGAGCGGTCAGTTACCAATGCTCTCCACGAGCAAAACCAAACCTGACCTTTATTAATATAGTGAAAAAGTACAAAGGAATATTGGGTTTTTCTTAACAAATGAATGTGTAATCACAAAAAAACTCTCCGCTAAAAATTCCATTTTACAGAATAAAAAACGAATTGATCCATCGCGTTTTAAGTCTTGTATTAGAATAATGGTAGCTTAAAAATTCATTGTATTGCACATTAAAATTGATAACATAATTTACTCATATTGTTTTGATTTTTTAAAAAATGTACGTAAGTTATTATGCATAACTTATGTCGAGCGCCAAATATATTTTTAAATAAACCATTATATTTGTAAAAATAATGTCGATGTTATTGAGAAAACATATAGCGTAGACTTTAGCTGCATAAAAAACTTACTTTCATTTGGTATATTGTCATACAGCGAGAGAAATGCATGTTTAGCTTACTGTTAGTCCGGAAGCACCTGCCACTTGTGTTTGAAAAGGATCACATAAGACGACAGACGTGTGGCGTCTCGTTAGTGTTTCTTTATAATAAAAGTGTCTATTCATTCATCATTAAAGTTAAAAAAAAAAACTCAGTCCATTCGCAAATGCTGGTAACATTTAAATTCTCTATTTGTACACAATGTTGTACATGTTAGGCTTTATAAAAGCAATACATGAGACGAATATTCACAAGATCAGACATCGTGTTAATATATCTGAATTGAAAATTAAGATATCCAATTCAACAGGTAAAGTTACCAAATATTCTCCGATTACAACTTTCAAGTATAATATGTTTTTCAATGTATTTCATGAAGTTGTTTTCATTAGTTTCCACCCATTTTACATTCGAACTTTAAAACACGCTACATATAACTCTAGTAATGTAGCATGTTATATCACTTTGTCAAATATTTCCCAAATTTTAATTATGTTTGTATCAGCCGCCACTTGAAATTTATTAATCTTTACATATTTTTTAATTATATGTATGCTAGAGGTGTTAAACATTTTAATTTTGTCTAATTATATAATCATTTATAATGTAGTTTGTAACTTCTTTTCAATGTCAAATGTTGTTTACACAGATTCTTTTCAATTTTATTTTTGTATAAATAGCTCTGTTTAATCATATTTCTTATCAGTTGACGATTCTCGGCAATGAGCGAAACCAGTCCTGACCTTTTAGATAAAATGTAAAATTTTCCATCGAAAGTACAAAGGAATATTGTGTTTTTATTAATATAATACCTTTCCACCAAGTATTGATAGTGAGCACCCTAAACGTGACATATATAGAGAAAGATTGGCTAATTCTTCTCATTTTATTATCAGATTATTCTTTCCTTGGATTTTTGAAAAGACAGGATTAGCGATTAATAAACAACGAGTTCTCGCTTAAAACTTCTAATGTGATTTCAAAGAGAAGTTCTGTGGAAACTGATTAGTTTTTAATATGAAATTAATATTTATCCTGTTTTTAATTATTTTGCGAGTTATTAATTGATTTGGCATTTACTTGGTAGAACTCCATTATCAGAGAGTAAAAATATCAAAGTATTTTAGTTCTACAGTTTTTAATAATTTTTATGCGTTGATAGCTATTTCGGCTTTCGACGATGGCGAAAGCCGAAATAGCTATCAACGCATAAAAAATATTAAAAACTGTAGAACTAAAATACTTTGATATTTTTACTCTCGGATTTTGCGATTTGTTTAAAAAAAACAAATTTGATACCCAATGCAATCTAAGGTAAAATAACCCCAGATTGCTTATCGTTCTTCGAAACACTAGTCATATTCAACAAGTGTAATAGTATAATGTTAATTTGAATTAGGATGTTAGAGTGAATAACATGATGCATTGTGTATCTCTTCGGAGCCAGTATATTATATAGCTGAGGAAAATGTAAGTTTAATTATAGTTCTGACGATGGCGAAAGCCAAAATAGCTTTCAACTAATAAATATAAAAACTGTATAACTAAATGTTGCTATTTTTACTCTCTGATAATGTAAAATAAATAAGCACACCCCAATGAACAAAAATTTAAATTTTATTAACCCGCTTCGCGATTCTTCATGGAGGTTTAATTGATATTTAGGATGATTAATGTTAAACAAGAAACAATACAACACTAGAATTCGCTTTATTGGATTATATCGTCAATATTTATTTTCACGTTCAGTATTTTTACGTACATTTTCTTTTCATTTTGAAAATGTCGCTTGACATGCAATATTTACATTTTATCGATAAAAACGTTGCGTTTACATTATAACATACAATTAATATTTGATGTATGGAATTATAATTTCACAACGTGTGCTATAAATAATCAATTTTCATTTAACTTTATATTAAAGTCATAAAGATAATTTAATCGTGACTGGAATACGTATACAACGTAAGCGTGGAAACATTCTCGGAACATCTCGTGTATCCTATTAAGTAATACTTTTTAAAAGTTACACTTAATATAATATAAATTGCCGCATTTATTTCTGGAACCATATGGATATTAATTTCATTTATTTAGGTCATGATCAAAATTTGTTATGACACTTACACATGTGTAACTTGTCAGTGTTACTATAAGTTAGAGCAATGTTTCTTAACCGGTGGTCCGCGAAGATTTTTTGGTGGGCCGCAAAAATTGTCTGCTGTTCAAAAATAGTTAGTATCCATTTTTAATTGGATGGCTGCCACAGATGAGATATCGCGTCAAATTTTTCATGATCAACTCGCCAGAGACGAGTTTCCTTGTATATAACTTATTAAATTAATAATTGCAAATTATAGCCGGCGTGCTAGGTACAAACGTACTTTTTTCAACGGCAGCCGAAAGGCTAAAAGGTTATATTGATGGTCCGCAAAACACTTTTTGATTTTTTTATGGTCCGCGGATGTAAAAAGATTAATAAACATTGAGTTAGAGCAGTGATGAACAACCTTATTTTGCAGCGGGCCAAAACAGAAAATTCAATAATTCACACAGGCCTCACTAAATAAGGGTAGACAGGTGTCTATAAATTTTTATTTATCATTTTACTTCCTCCTTCCTCCATACTGCGCGTACTTGTAACCTTGTTAGATTAATCTTATTCTTTAAGTTGACTCAGACTCGTCATGATGAAATAGGCTAGGTTAAGTAAAGTTTTACCAAACTCAAATACCTAATATTATAATACTTCCTAATATAATTCCCAGAATAAAATTGTTATTTTAAAAAATAACCGTTGATTTCTTATCAATTTACGTGATAAGATTGCGTGCCACATTGAGCAAGCTTGTAGGGAGCATGCGACTCGCGGGCTGAGTATTTCTCATCGCTGAGTATTTTTTTGAGAAAATCTCGAAATTGAAAAAAAATGTTTGGATTTCAATAATGGATGTCGTAAGGTTTCAAAAGTAAATTATGGAAGCAGATTAGTTTGATGTAATCAATAAAATATGTGTGAAAATATTAATTAATATTTTGAAAATTTGATGACAGAACCAACATCATTTTGTATTTTTAAATAGTATTTTTTTTAAACAAAAATAAGTTTAATGATGTTTCTTAAAACCACTTTTCACATTGACATCAATGGCAATAATTTTATGTAAAAAAAACACAACATAAGAAATTAATGAATTTGTAATATAGCATATTAATAATGCATAAAAGTATATTAATAATAGATTTAGATAATAATAATGAATGTCACTCAACTCTCCTCCATAAATCGATACTCAACGCTGTTGTGTATAAATTAATTTGACATTAATGAATATTTTGTTCTTGCTTTGCATAAATATACGTCACCTAAAGTTTTGCATAACACGACCAAGTGTGTAAAAATGACTTACATTTTCCTATGTTCTATACATAAATCAATAGAGCTTTCAGCTTGATTGTTGCGCTATTGTAAAGTTTTTGAACAACCTACGATAAGTACTATGTAGCTTTAAGCGGCGAAACAAATAGTCAACGACAATGCTAAACAAAAGTTTGAAATGAAGCATTGTTTTACGATGAAAATGCATTTTTTCGGAAGCAGCAGCCAAAGAAGATCCAGGTAATATTTTCGACGCCAGATTGTTAATGCAGAAGGTATTTATACTGTCTTTCAATAACCTATCATGAATTACGTTATATTTCCGTTAACAAATATTTTGGCTATTGCTTAGCGCTAAAAAATACATCCAAGAGAAAATATAATGAACCACGGTTAATTTTAACTTAATTATTGTTAACAGTTGATTCTTAGTTTTATTACATTATAACTTATCTGATATTTTAATTCTTGTTTTATTCACGTTCATTGACATTGGGTTGAAAATGCTTTCGATGAGCGAAACCAGTTTACTGAGTTTTTTTTTTGCGAAAAAACAACATTTTTATAATTATTATACATTTCTATAAAAAAAACTGGTGGCGTCTTAAAAACAATTCGTTCAAACACATTTATCCTTTTAAAATATATCAACACTTTTAGATGATTTCTTATCCTTAAGCCAGTGGTCGGCAGACTTTCAATTGAGAAGAGCCAAGTAGTCAGCAAAACAAGATA
Organism: Himalopsyche tibetana; assembly: GCA_030503985.1. Lineage (NCBI taxonomy): Eukaryota > Metazoa > Arthropoda > Insecta > Trichoptera > Rhyacophilidae > Himalopsyche > Himalopsyche tibetana. The sequence continues at coordinate 266,637 of JAPJYX010000010.1, forward strand.
GCAAAGGTATCAGAAAGCTGTAAAATATATGCAAAATATATAGATGTACATATATATATATGGATTTTGGGGTTAAAACATGATAAATTCAAGAGTTGATGTATAAAACCGTAAACGCCAATGTAAAAAGCCGCATGCGACCACTGCCCCAAGTGATTGTAACTTCATCATTTTTATATATTTTTTTAATGATATTTGGTATTACAATTATTATTTCGTGATGCTCACTCTATTCAAAATATCAAATAGTCTCACCGTTTTATATGAATACCCCCGTATATAAAAAAACTCAATGCCAACAGTTGGTAAATAAACAGATTATAATAAAAGTAAAATTAATAAAACGTAACATATTGTTAGTAATTAATATATTGTCTTTAAAAACATTTAAGCACAGTAAACGTTGGTGGTAAATCATCAATAAAATAAATATATTGTTAATTATTGAAAAATGATATCAGATAATTAATTTTCTTTAATAATAATAACTTAATAATTATATTGGCAGCGCTATAATTAAGTTGGTCATCTGTATGTAGAAACATTTTCATTCATTTTTTGTAAACATAAAATGTTGCCCAGCTTAACTCAAAACAAAGACATTATTTAAGAAAAGAAAACTCCATTTATTTTTCTGAAATGTGTCACTGAGTTCCATTGTTTTAGAAATGAAGACGAGAAGTTATTACAATAATAAAAAATATCGTGATGTAGAGCCTAGGAGCAATAGGTGACGTAACATTATCGCTTTTAGAAAAATTAAGATTACATTCTATCTCAAATCTCAATCTTAATATAAAATTATTTCTAGTTTTATAATCAATTAAATATATATTCATTTTCATGAGAATATTTTATTGATTAAACTACAATATTACCAACATGAATAATGAAGGTAACTGATTGTAAAGTAGCTTGATGATAGGTAAAGTAGCTCCTTGGTTTAATTTAAAAACTCACCGATCATAATAAGGTAGTCTTTCTTTTTTGAAGGTTATGTTGTTTCATTGAAATATTTTAATTGTATTCGGCGGTAACTTTGTACAAATTCATTATTTAAAAAAAAGTTAATTTTGATAACTTTGGTATTCCACTGGTGGTGTTACAATATATGACACGTGTTTCGGCTTCGCTTCTTTGAGAATCATATATAACATTCCAAGGCTAACGAATAAACTAAAAATTGATTATAATTCTTATGATACAAATTATGTCTTTTTCTTCTAACCGCAGGGATGGGGTTATTTACAAACAATGATAGTACTAATTACAAATTAATTTCTTATACATATAATAATCCCAATGGAAATTAATTCAACAATAATGATCTGCCTATCTTATTCAAAATGTTTTCAAAAACCTTCTACTATTCAAACGTCTCAAGCAATGTACGATATCACGTATTTTATTGTGTTTATTAAAATACTGAAAAGTAACTCTATGAAGATATTGTGATACAATAAGTGAGATCATGATATCTTAGTTTTTGTCGTATATTTAAATAAACAGAATTTAATTTATATAAAAAACTATTATTTAAATAAGATAAAATAAAGCGTATGTTAAAATGGTGTCATAGTAAAACAATTTTCTCGAGGACAGCAAGCAAGATAATATACGACAGTAATTGTTTTTTTTTACTTTTTGAGTTAGTATAAAATTTGAATAAAAAAGTACGCGCGAGTTGATGTGAGATAACGGTGAAATTTTGACGCTATAAAGTTAAAGGATTATCTAATGGATGGGAGATAGTACAGGGTGAAATACGAGGTCAGTTTAGTAATGTCGCAATATTCATCTAATTATTCCAACAGTGGGTTATAGTTTTTCAAGCTAATAAAGTTTTCCACATTTTGTGTACATGCTTCCGGGGAAACGAAAAACTTGTCTCACTTATAATACTTACAAGTGAACCGAATTAAAAACTTTTAATTTTGTATTGAAAATGGATTTCCACAACTTGATCGCTGATCCATCGGAAATAATGACAAATAGAACACATAATGGTAAAAAATATCAATATTTCTAGAGTTCCACAAGATTGTTTTAATATTATCAATACATGCTTAAGCCTACTTTTTCTTGCTAATAGATTATTAATGGAGGTACAAAATTTTTATTATATTCAGGTTTACTTTGAATAACTGTTATTATACTTTTTCAGCACGTGCAAAAGCTATGTTCTATTCAAAAAATAAACAACGTCAAATCCAGTTTTGTTTAAGAAATTATTCAATAACGTAAGTGGCTCTTAAAATAATATTTAATAAAAAAAAGTTTTTACATTTCAACTGAAATTTATATATATATGTACTTTTCATTCGCAGAATATAATTTATTTCACATAATATTATGTTAGCGAAAATACAAAATATGAAATTCTATAATATTTTTTTTATCTATGGAGAGAATGACTTAAATGAATATTAAGTGATGGATTGTCTACAGTATTCCATGAAAAACGACGTAAGAAATTTTTCATGAATAAAAGATGTCATTTAGTGTAAATATAAAAAAGAGAAATTATACTAAGACTTATGTAAATTGTTATAAAACGTTGTTACTTGTTATTTTTTCGATCTAATATTAATAAAAAAAAGATAATTTCAAGTTGTTTCGGACATTTAAAAAAATCTCAATTAGCTTTTTTTCACAAAAGTACATCAGCGTTTGTAAACGGTTCTTACATTTTTCATTGTTTCTTTTATTTGCCCAAAGTGTTCCCATAGGAAATCACTCTCGTCAGTACGGAAATAAAACTCAACACATCAAAGTAAGAATGTTTTTTTACAAAAAGAGAAATTGAAATAAATGATCGATTATTTTCACGACACCATTTAAAATGACACCATCGGAAACAGAACAAAAACAAATTGACAGATGAATGATGATTACTTAGAACGATGAAATCTTTTGCTAGCAATTTTTTTGTTGGTTTTCCCCCATTGATTTACATTTTGGTTCATTAGTAAATATCTGTACATGAGAGGTAATTTACACAATGTTATGTGAATATTGTAATTTACCTAGCGATGCTCTTTGCAGTCATATTTAAAAAAATCACATTATGTATAGTACAAATATTCGACAATAGTAGAAAAAAACAGTAATTTTCAAACACTTAATTCATGATGAAGCTATAGTGAAAGACTGTTATTTTATGTATAGTTTACCTTTCATGCACAGATTTGTAGAGAAATATTTCATTTATAATTTTTCATAAATTCAATTTGAAATCACCATATTAGATTTATTTATTTAATGCTTTTGTGACTCAAGACAAAATGTATTAAACTGTTTCAATATGTATTTTATCCACGTGTAACAAACATACAAACATTGCACAGAGATCTTAATCTTCCCCGAAGGTGACGGGTACAAGAATATAGTTGCAAATATACGATGCGAAAACCAAATATACCCACATAAATATTTATATATATATACACACACCACTAAAAACATTAAAGGGTCATCATTATAAACAATTTATATGTTTTATATTTGACTAAGACTGCAACAAATTCTGATATGATTCGATTCATATTAATATTACATACCCAACAAAATAAACAAAGTGTTTCGTTAAAATTTCAGTATCTGTGGATTGTTCCATCACAGGAAAAGTTTGGGAAGCTATTTTATATTGTTTTGAACAACTGAAAATAAAACCGATATGTATTTATTTGCAAACCCCTAATCTTACTGATTCAGCGATAGAATGTTTTTATTTGAAATAGAAAAACATATTATTTGAATTTTTTTCGATGATATTAATACAGTATATGCGTCATTATTATTTGAAATTGGATAAGGTAAAGATGAAAATAAAAATGATTGTAAGACACAATTTCAATAGGAATTTAAATTTGAAAGTTGTTTTCGGACGCGGCCTTCAAATATTACGAATAAAAAAATGAAAGCCAGTGGGTTGCTCTGATGAAGTATTCCTCCTGGAACAATCTTGGTTATGTTATTATACAAATCTTATTATTTTTACGCATACTTTGCCGTAAAACTTAATACCTTCGTCGACTGCGTTCCTTCACAGCTACATAAGCAGCCGCTCGAATTCAAAAACATTTTTTTATGCTTGCAAATTTACTTTCGACAAAAGTTTACTAACTTTTTATTGCGCCCCTAATTGAAGAGTTATGCTGATTGCATGCAAAAAAGGCCTTTCTAGACAGATTATTTATATTCGATCGTTTGGTTCACATTGATTATTTATTTTTTGCTGAAATAAATGATACATGCATGTCTTGAACGATTGTTGTATTTATATTTTTAAATGATTGTCAATCTGCGAACGGTTAATTACATTTATAATTTAATAAATAAGTTTGAAATAGTCAAAGTGAATATGTATATATTTATAAGAACAATATTCTAAGTAAAAAAACATGCCGTCGCACAAGTCTTATGTTTTAGGTTGTTTCATTTAAATATCCTGGGAACCGAGAAAACTATCGATTTCCCGGGAATTTATTCTCGGGTTGTCTCAACACAGAATCTCTAGTAGCAGCGTCTCTTGAATCACATTATGTTATAATTATCCATGATTCTCCACGTTGAGTGCGTTTATACTGTATATTTGTATATACAAATATTGAATATTCTTTTTTTTTAATTATCTATGTCTGCTCCCAATGTGGAGCTTATGCCCTTCAAATGGAGGTATCTCAACAGCTTTTTTTCTACGAAAACTGTTTTTTAGTCAGTCGCTTAACCTCTCTTTTCCAAAGAAAGAAGTAGGAATAGAAGGATAAGGCTAAGGCAGGACTAGTAGTTAACTAATTGCTCTCGCTACGCCTAGTTATTGAATGATGAGAAAGGTGGGAGGGAACTTAGGACATCACAAACACCCATGCCTTCGAACAGAAATCGACAAATCAATCCAAAAATGCACTTTATCACGAATGAACGCATAAAGAGTATAAAATAAGCTAAGGAAAAGTTAAATAAAAATATTAATCGCTACAACATAATTTTGGAAATATTTCGTGATTTTTTGCCGCTACAATTATAGTATTTAAAAATGTATCATAACTAAACATTTAACATTTACAAAAAATAAATGTCTGCAAAAGCGATAAGCTAACCACAAATCCTGACCTAGTCGCATAGGCCATAGATAATTATATCTTTACTTGTTTCAATGTTTTTCCGCTTTAAATTTGCTTCTATAGTAGATGATCGTAACGTAAAACATAATATATTATTATGAAAATTTAATAACAATTGTTACTCTATTTCTAAATAATTAAATTCTTTATTTAGTAGATATTAGATATGCACACCTACATTCCGTACTTTGAAATACAGTTGACTGAAGCTTTTTTCCCCTGAATTTGGTAGTCAAATCATCACTGTCTATCTTCATTTCCATACAAGGGTCGGTCGCTAATGCAGAATGATTAAGCCGTGCATGTGAAAGGAAAATGATTGTAAAAAAAATACTTTTTTCGTTTTATTTATCGCTCTAAAGCTTGATATTTCAAGATTTATATATCGTATGTGTTTTTACGTATGTATGTACGCACATTTCATATATATTTATTTTAAATTCTCTAAGAAATATGTATACAAATACTATTGCTTAGTTTATTTTGTTTTATCATTTATTTTCAATCTGAACGAAAAGAATATCATTGTTTCATATATCCAGAGTTTGGTTTTGATTATAAATGGCTTACAATTGTGTACAAGAAACTATAAAAAGATTTCTTTCTGTTAAAAGATACAAGAAAGCAATTTGTTTGGATTTTTTCGTCGGATAGACATTGACTTGGCTGAGAAACCTCAGCAAGAATACATTCTGCTAAGTACTGGGAGTATTTCTATTAAAACAAATGCCGTAATAATTCTAATGTAGATGTAAGAGAATGAGCCATTTTGATTCCCTAGTGCTGGGAAGAAACATTATTCAAGGGGTGAATTTCACCTGTAACCTGTAATTTAGTCTACCCTGCGGCCCTTACGTACAGTGTGATTCTATTTCAATTTAAGTTGTACTTAATTGATAACAAAATAAAATAACTAATACTGGAATGATTTTTCCTATTATATTGTCATTGATTTTTTTTCATAAGACTTAATGAACGAAAAGATTTTATAGAATATAAAAATTGTTATATTGTATCAGATATTTTAACTTGTATATATCATTTGAGATAAACTCGATTTGATTTGATAAAGAATAAAAGTATTAAATGTGAAATTTAAAAAATCAACAGTAAAAATCTCTTCCTAACCTAACTTAAGGGTTTCTGAGTTCTGACCGGTATACGGTGCACTTATATATTTTCTGTTACGTGACATTATATTATTCATTAATTGATTTGGCATTTAATTGGTAGAACTCCATTATAACAGATTTAAAATATCAAAGTATTTTAGTTCTACAGTTTTTAATAATTTATGCGTTGATAGCTATTTCGGCTTGGACCATCGTCAGTGCATATTATTCAGTGTGTGAAAATATTCGACCAACAAAGACTGAAATTTAGACTTATGAGTTTTCAAATATATTTTGAACTGAATAAGTATATTCGTTTCTGAAAAATGCAGAGTATCAAACGTCTAAGGACACTCTATTGTTACATAGCTTTATCTCAAGAGAGGTTGCCTACTTAGGTCTCTCACAGCGATACACACGTGGAAGTAGAAGTGTTTGGTTAAAAGGTCTCTAATGCGAGTAGCAGTACACTAAATAAACAGAAAAGTAACCACTTCTTGCAGACAATATTAATAACTTGCTAGTTATCACCACAGTGATATAACATTTTTGAATCTGAAATAAAACCATACTACCTTTACAAAAGAGTGTTAAAACTCTAAAAATATATATACTCTGAAATGGGTTTCACGTGTTACTTAACATACAATTTTCAGAAGAATATTTGATTCATCCAGTACCGTTCTTCATGTACGTGAGGAATTTACTTTCAGCGTAGATTTTTAAACATACATAATTGACGCCACGTATTTTAAAAAGTGTTCCGAAAAAATGTTGGACATTTTGAAAGGTATGTGCCATACGATCTATTTTTTTAATTTTTACACTTTTAATAGTGAATAACTTTGAAGTTAGTTATGTTTATGAAATGGTATTTACAGAAATGTTATAATGTAAAAAAAAATACGAAATAAGCTGTCCATTAAAAAAAAAATCGCTCCTAATGTGGAGAGTGTATGTCCTCCTAATGGAGATATCTGAACAGAAGTTTTTTTCTACGAGAACTGTTTGTTTTCGCTACGCCCCGTTATTTTAGGATTGGAACGGTGACAGAGATTTTTTTTGAAATCACAAACACCCATGCCTTCAAACAGGAATCGATAAACCGATTGAAAAAAGTGTTGCAAAGACGCTACACCACGAATCCGTTCACATGTAATAATACTAAATATAGAGTTGGTTCAATTCAAATAGTAAGAACTTTTAAGAATACAAAACAGTAAGTAGATGAGATCTCTTGACAAATGACACTGAACAGACGTTATTATTATAAGTATTATTTTTAGCTCACACTTATTTATTGGTAATTTCATTTGGTATATTATTTTAAAAATTAATTCACTCTTTTATTTTATTTTTTATGTTTGTTTTGCTCATCACGAGCAAAGTCTTGAATCCTGATTCTTATGCATAAATCTAGTTAGAAATAATGCTTATTCATTGATACAATGCCTTTACAGTATGAAGGTGGACATAATAACAGTGATTGATATAATGAATTTACTTTCCCCAGACAACTTTGAGAATCTTTATGAATCCTATTTTAAATATCGAATGTTTAAGTCTTGCTTGCTTGCTATTATAAAAGAAACATTTTTATCCATGTCCGCCCCCGATGTGGAGCATATGGACTCCAAATGGAGGTCTCTCAACAGAAGTTTTCTACGAGAACTGTTTTTTACTCAGCCGCTCAACCTTTCTTATTCAAAGAGAGTTGTAGGGATATAAGAATAAGGCTAGGACAGGAATAGCGGTTAACTAATCGCTTTCACTTTACCCATTTATAAAGGATCGGAAAGGGTGTGAAGGATTTTTTAAAACATCACAAACATTCGTGCTCTGAAAAAAAATCTGGGACTCGAACCTGTGAAGTCCGGCACGGAAGCCCACAACGTTAATAGTACCCGAAAAAGAAACATTTCGTAAGTTAAATGAATTAATTTGTGCAGAGCGGAGATTTATGCTGATAAAAGAATAATTTAAATTGTGGAAGTAGCAATGGTTATAATCCATTACTAATTATTTAGCAGAATGATACGTCAGAAACTTTGATAAAGATTATAATAAGCTACACGCTCAATAAAATATGTAAGTTCTAGTCATGTTATTCGGCCTGAGTGAGAATAAATAGTTAGTAAAACGTTGTTGCCCATAAACATGATTGAAGTCGTTACGAGAGAGCATTCCGAGACTGAGATTCATGCCTCTGTGAAAATTCACGAGAAACCACTTACAAAGCAAACAGGAGGCTATTATTTCGCATTTTGGAAAAGAAAAGCCTTAGAATTAAAATTTTACAAAAAAATGAAACCTCACTTGTCTTTTGTAAAAATAGGTTACTTGCTTTAATTTGGGTAGGTACACTTATTAAATATTTTAGCTTGTTTTTTTATACATCTAGTTTTAAAAATAAAAAATGTACACAGTTTCGATAAAGTGTTTAAAAAAAAACAGTGGAAAATCTTAAATAAATAAAACGATACTTAAACTATGGATACAAGTTTAAAGTTATGACTCAAAGTAACAGTAATCATTCACCATTTAATTTCCGACAAATAAGCTATGAATGTACTCTATACCTTTCTTTTTTAATTTAATTTAAATTTAATTTTTTAAAATTTAGAATTAACAAAAAAAACAATTTCTTCAATTAAAATCTTAAAAAATCGGTTTTTGGCGTGTCCAAAACTTCAAAAGGTAGCACATTTTTGTGTTACACGTATAAAACCAATTTTATAGAATAGTGCTAATTTAAAATTTGTGAAACTTTCAAAGAAGATTATTACAAAAAAATATAAGAGATTGAGTTAAATGCTTCATTTGAAAACATGCTATTTATAATATCTAGAGTTTTTACTACAATAGCGTATGAAAGTGAAAATCGTAGCATAAGACAATTAACAAAAAAGCTAGGCCACCCAGTGTCTCTTCTTGTATCAATGTCTTTTTATCGTAGCATATTCACAGGATGACAGCCCCGAAAATAAGTGACTGCAATCATTCCGTGTAGTAAACATTTCACGGTTATAAACTTAAACAGTAGTTATTTTAATTTAAGATTTCGAATGAAGGTGCTTGGTGAATTTTGAATCGTTCAAATTTTGTACACTCCCACGCATTTTGTCACTAACGACCCAGGTTTCTGACAGTTAAAGAACATCCGTGCTCTTGAACGAATAAAGATTCTGAAAGCGAAACCCTGATGGTTAATGACAAAACGTGCGTAAGTGTACAAAATTTGAATGATTAAAATTCCTTAGTTATTTCAATTTATTGATATAAACTGATACTGCAAAACGTGGACGACAACTTGTACCAAAATCGAAGGATTATATATAACAAGAGTCTTTGTTATTAATAACTTATGCACATAAAGCATGTTTTTATTATTATGTAACTTGATTACCGTTCTGATTTATTATTGAAAATTTGTGATGAAACCTTAAGTATTAATCAACCAAGATGAAGTATTCTTACGGTCAACTTGTTAATTTATACAGTTTTTATGCAAGAAGTAACTTGTAATGTTTAAAATAAACACAACATATAAAAATAGAAAATATTCATAGATCGTATTCGTATATTATGTTAAATAAATAAAGTATATGGCTGACTATTTGAGGCAGATTTCCTATGAATGTGAATGAAGAATTGAAGCGGTACGAGCTGATGCTTTACTTATGGATGACAGTGTCCTTTAGTTATAATAGGAAACTAGTTAGTAGGTAAGTAAGTATACCTATGACAGGAGGGAACAAAACCGCACCATATCAAATATTAACCGTCCACAAACATGACAGCACATTGTTGAATATTTCATACATGACGAAAAGATAATCGATGTTTTCGAAAATTTACAAACGCTGAGTACTAATACGATTCAAACATTATGAAAAGTTATTTTATAATAATATCGGCTGTGGAAAGCAAAATGACGTAACCCACACATAGCAAATTATGAAATATTCAGACTTCAAAACAGGTGTTTATTTGACATAATCTAATTTTAATTAACGAAATTGTCTAGGAAAAATCAGTTTTTTCAGTCTTTTTTCATGGTTTTAATTTTCACAAGCTCATCGTTTTTCAAACTTAAAATCTAAATTTAGATACTAATTCGACATTTGCAGCTTACATCCTTTTGATAGAACATGTATCAAGTTTGATACACTGTGATTATCGAAAAAAGGTGTTTTGAAAAAACTGTGGGTTACGTTCTTTTTCCTTTCCACAGTCGATATATAATATTATTTCATTTTAAAGTACACTCAGTTCTCCATTATAATATTTTTAACAAAATTTTCTCCACAGCATTTTATTTCTTTTTTCAGATAATCATTTTCCTAATTGTGTAAAAAATGTAATAATGAAGTCCCTTAAAGTAATTTAAAACAAAATATGTATTTTAATTAAGTTTAAAAAATAATATTCATCGCTACTTGATTATATACGGAAACTTTTATGAGTGACTGGACATACACCGTTAGAAATGACTGACACGTCTTATGTGTTAGGATCTTACGAAGACTTTTGTTTGTTACTATTACTATGTTGTGTTGTTGATTTTCTTGTTATAATGAAATGCATTGTTGTGTTTTGTTGTGGCTAAGAACTAGACGTCTGCACGGGCCGAAATTTTATAAAATTACCCGGCCCGGACCCGAGTCTAATACCTCACTTGTTACCCGAACCCGACCCGAAGCCCGGATTTATAGTCCACAGTCCGAAAACCCCCATTTTTTTACTAATTTACAACAATTTACGATTCAGTATGGAACTGGTAATAATTAAAATCATCATGGCTGACTTATGACACGAGCATAGTCTGAAATATTTTTCTGAAGAATAAATTCCTTACCCGGGCCCGGCTCGAGCCCAAATCTCAATTCCGCTTACCCGCCCGAACCCGGCCCGCGGGCCGGGTCGGGTAAAGGCCCGAGGGCTAGGCCCAGGCCCGTGCAGACCTCTACTAGGAACCATGTTAGAACAAATAATTTGTATACAAAGGAGTATTTGGTCTTTTTAGTAAACCGATTTTTTTAGTGTAAATGATATTTACAGATTTACTAAATAATCAAACAAGGAGAGGATAACATAATTATGTTACTTTATGATTTAATTTAAAAGCTCAATAATTTTCTCAAACTTATTAGAATCTAGAATCCAGACACTAATAATTATGAGGGGTTATTGGATTTGGTTTTTATGCCTGGTACAACATAAACTTAATATTGTGATAATGCGACCATGTTCACTGTTGGCAATTTGTCAGATCGACCATTATAACAGTGAAAATTGATACAATTATATCTTATACCAACTGTAAAAACCAAATTCAAAAAGTTCTCTCGAGTATTAATGACCCCATTTATTAGTGCCTATATTCATATAAATCTGAATATATTTGGTATTGTATAGTGAAGACCAGCTTAAGGATTTTTGCGTCTGTGTGCGAGGAACATTTGGCGCCTCTCAAAACTAGAACGAATTGTGTGGATATTACAAAAAACTATGTGCGGTGCCTATGCGCCTGTGTGCACCGCAAACTTTGCACACCCCACTAGTCGGCACAATTTGAATCTTGAGCTGTCACGCCATCTTTCTTGTATGGACTCTTATCTGCTCTGGTTCATTCATTTGTAAGCAATTTATTTTTCATTTTGTAATGAATGTTACCGAAACACAGAAAATCGCAGATTACAATGAATCGTGTATTTTAATATTTGTAATCCCTCATACAACGTTACATAATTTTGCGTAGAATTATAACATTATGTTGCATTCATTTTATAAATATATATATTTAAAATAATGTTTTATCTATTCGAATATAAACTTTTTCAAGCGGACATGAACGGGTTGCACTAGAATATTTATGTACTCACTTATGGTGAGTTGCTCTATTAATTGACACTTATGTAAAATTGATACATTCCCTTCATAATAGCGGACGATAAGGTATCGGCGCTTTAGTAATTATTGAGTTTTGCTTTATTTAATGGAGAATAAATATGGCCTAAACTAATATGTACAATGGAATATTGATATCTCTGAAAATAAACATTCAAATATGAGATCGATGCTAACCTGCTGTTTGAATTTATCTCTTTTTTTAAACGTGCACTCGGAAAAACTATTTTATTCCAAATATAAAATTTGATGACGATAAATGTGTTTCAGAGAAATATAAACCAGGCGAGATAAAGCATTTTTCGTAAAAAAGTCCAATAGACGTCTGTAGAAATATCTCACACAAAACTGATTCAACCGCATATAAAATTTTGCAATAGAACAAAAAAGCTATTTGGGATATAAAGAAAAAAAAAATCTTTCTCTTCTACTATGTTTCGGACTCAAAGAAAATGTTTCGGTTAAATAGACAAATATTTTCAGCTCACTTGGCTTGGAAAACACGTTACTAATAACGTCTTGCGATAATTTTGAAGTAGAATTAGAACGACATTGTTTTTTATTTTATTTAAAATATTTATATTATAAGAGGATAAACAATTGATAATCAATTTGGCTTAAGTTTGTTGTATATTTTTGTTTTTGTTTTACTGCAAATAAAACAATACACACTTATGTACATATTCAATTTAGGAAAAGCTGTTTTTTTTTTTAAAAAAAGTAGCTTACTTCAACGCATGTATTATGCATGCGCTTGTATGTTATTAATATAACTGAATAGTTATAGTTGTAAAAATTGTATTTTGAATATCGGAAATAATATATATTTTACAGTAGTATTACTGAAAGTAAGATAAAATTTATTATAGGTAATGTCGGAACAAAATTATAAAGAAAATAATGACCTAGAAGTTTTCTTTATCTATGATAAAAATCCAATCTCATTTCAAATGATTGGTTTTTTTTTTATTAATTTTGAAAAAATGTATTCATTTAATGACTTACATTTTAAGGCTTCTCTCGGCTCGTAATATAATATCTTTTGTACCTTTAAAATTCATATCGCGAGCACGAATATGCGATAAGTATTCGAGTAAGTAATTACTTTGCGACTAGATGGTAAGCAAGTGAACTTTTGCAGTATATCACCAGTTAAATTTCTTGGCGTGATTTTTGTAATGATTTCATCTGATTTATTGCTAACCGCTGTCTCTCAACAATTTTGGGTAAGTTGTTTTATTTGAAAAGGTAAATTTGTTACTTTTGATAGATCGTTTTGAGAGACGGAATGGTGTTTTATATGCCACCTTGAGTGATTATTATTTTCATGTATTCGTTGTGAATAACATTTAAATTTTTCGTCAGGAACAACAATTCAATTTTATGATGTTTAACATCGGAAAACTTATGTTATAACAATGTATCGCCTGTGTTTTTAATACATACTATAGCTTGATAATGCTTGTTGTAGTATTCAAATAAACACTACAAGACTACAAGAATTTTTTGTTTTGTTTTGATTAGTAATGTTTTGATAATATAAAATTGGTAAAAACCTTGGCTGTGAAGTTGTGAAAAAAATTTCCCCACTCCAACTACGGTACTCACTACTCACTCAAATTCAGATATTTTTCCTTTTTATTTAATTTTTAAAAAAATTGTCATAAATTTTAAGCATTTCCGACATCACCCAACATCCAAAACACAACCTTAAATACTCTTCATCTTCACATATATGAATATGAAGAAACTCGCTTTTCATCAAGTTAATATAAAATTTTGAACGATGTACTGTAAATTTTATAATTTTTCCTAACAAGAATTAACAAAAGTCATCTTTTTTAAACTACTTTTAAATAATAAACAGTTCTCCGTGCAGTCTTAGCTGTTGAAGATAATAATAGATTTACGTCAACTTTTCACAGATTTATTTTTGCTGCATTGTGTAGTAAATAGAATTAATAGAAGCTTGGATTTCACTATAATGCTAATTAGATTTCTCATAATTTTCATACTCTTTGTTTGTAACAACTAAATGCCAATATATGTAATAATGGATTATCGTTAAAGCAATTTCTTAATGCACAATCTTCTAAAATATCAATCACAGTCAACTGATCGGAGAAATGTATCAACTTAATTAGCCGAGTTTTTAGGGTCAGAAAATGAATTTAAATGATATCGGCACCCGCTTACAATGACTCACTTTTATTCCATTATTCAGCTCACGACTCTATAGGATTTTTGGTTTGTTAGGCTTTTATACCGCCCTCGCATACTAAAATGAAACTAGATATCTTTTACTATCGTGCGATCGACGCTACTATAGGAACGGGTGAGTTTATTCAATTAATTGGATTGAGGATCGATTATTCGCTACTCGATGTAGCAAAGAAAATTTATTTTTCTGACATTATAAAGTCATTGGAATAATATCACTGTCGTGTTAACCTTCCATAGCAAATTTTAATAGTTTTCATACGCATTGATTAACGGTTTTTATAGCCGAATGGTGCCTTGGCGTTAATATCGTCCCGCTAGGTTGAATGTGAATCTAAAGTCACGGAAGTCTTCGTGGTTCTAATATTTTCCCAAAAAAATCTGAGGGAAATTTCATCAAGACTTGCATGCATAGCAATCAACCTTTGCACTCACAAGTGTATGGTTTCACATTAATGAATGTGCTATTATTTCAAGATTTACGCAAAATCTTTATGCCAAGGCTTGAAAATTCAAATAAATAATTGAAGAGTGTGCTACAAAAGCAGAATTTTGTAATATGTATTAAGGCGAGAATATGCTTTTATGGTTTGGAGTGTTTCTCGTTAGATAAATTCTTTATTGCAGGTTGTTACTGCATTGAATATTATACACAGTGATAAACAAAATTTCGTAAAAACAGTATTTTTTTTAAATGTTAAAAGTATTTATGGTTTACTTTGATGCGGATATAATACAAAATTGTCCACGAGACTCTTCTTCTTGTTTTTTGTCGAATTATTTTTATATAAAAAAAATCTTTGAATAGATTCGATAATTGAAAATTTATAATTATCACAAACAACATATTATTTATATAAGCAATGCTGGGAAGTCGTTATGTAGATGGATTATAAAAAAATATATATAATTTTACTTTGGGAAAAAACAGTACTAACCGAAGACATTAAACTTCAATATGGATAATACGCCCTTCGAAATGGATTCTATGTATTAACAGCTTTTAAGGTGTTCACTGTCAATACTTGGTGGAATGGCATTATAATAAAAATAATAAAACATTTTTAGTACTTTTTCCACATAAAATTTATTAGATCAGGACCGGTTTCGCTCATCGCGAGCATTATCAACTGAATTCAGTTGATAATGCTCGCGATGAGCGAAACCGGTCCTGATCTAATAAATTTTATGTGGAAAAAGTACTAAAAATGTTTTATTATTTTTATTAACAGCTTAATAACTATTTGACTAAGTTGCACTCGGGAAAAATCATTTTAATATATAATTCCGTTCAATAATAAACAAGAAAACCAATCATTTTCTTAGGACTTTTAGGGTGTTCACTGTCAATACTTGGTGGAAAGGCATTATATTAATAAAAACAATAATCCTTTGTACTTCATTCCACTTTATTTAATATGTCAGGACCGGTTTCGCTCATTGCGAGCATTGTCAACTGATAAGAAATATAATTTAACAATGCTATTTATACAAAATTGAAAAGTTATACACAACAGTTGGCATTGAAAAGAAATTGCCAATTACATTAAAGTGATTCTAAAATAACACAAAATTAAAATGTTCAACACAACTAACATATAATTAAAAAGTCATCCCAGATTCATAAATTCAGAATGCGATTGAAAGTAATTACAAACATAATTAAATGTAATTACTTTCAATCGCATTCTGAATTTATGAATCTGGGATGACTTTTTAATTATATGTTAGTTGTGTTGAACATTTTAATTTTGTGTTATTTTAGAATCACTTTAATGTAATTGGCAATTTCTTTTCAATGCCAACTGTTGTGTATAACTTTTCAATTTTGTATAAATAGCATTGTTAAATTATATTTCTTATCAGTTGACAATGCTCGCAATGAGCGAAACCGGTCCTGACATATTAAATAAAGTGGAATGAAGTACAAAGGATTATTGTTTTTATTAATTTTCTTAGGAATTAAGTCTTATGATCTAATATTTGTACCTAAAATAATGACAATACTTTTTGAGTATATCCGGATAATAATGTTATATTATAAACTGTTTTTTTTGCCACTATTAATGTGCACCACTTAGAATCCTCATAGAATGATAACAAAGCTTTTTTGTTGATAACTGAAATTTATTGCATATTATTTGTACATAATATAGTTTTAAATATGTAATATTAACATCATACAAATCTACGATTTTTGATTACAACTTTTAACGAATTCCCTATGAACTCACTAATGATACGCTTACCAATAGTTTATGTAATAAGTTATTAATTTAGTTTTATTTAGTTGTATAAAATATGACAAACATTTAAGAACATAACCATTGTTATTAGTATTGAATGCTGTAAAATATGTGTTGGGTGTTTGATAATGTTAAATAAAAATATCTGGGTCAAATAAAACTAAAAAAGTAAAATTAATATTGCGAAATAAAAAAGCCTGGCTTATACGAGCGAGTGAGAAGTTTAGTTTTGATTTAAGAGCCCATTATGTTGTAATTTTCTAAAACTCTGAACTATTTGTCAAACAGCATCACGTTTGGATCACACATGTCAGCCTTTGGTAGGTCCGAATACCACGGCAATTTCTGCCAGCCAATTATTCTAATGGACTTGTTTGTTCTGCGGGAGTTCTAAATGAGACTAAACTCATTTGGACGAACCCTGCAAAGGTTACAGCTCGTCTGCAATTAGGCAAACTCACGACGGATAGCGAATATTAAAAATAAAAGTTGACACAGTGAGAAAAGGATTCTTACTCTTTGTCCACAATTTTGCATGTAGAGCAAGATAGTATTTTATAAAATGATCACTTTGTTAAAATAATTTATCTAATATTGCTTCAAGTGAAATGTAAATAAAAAAACAAATATTGACTAGACCAGTGAATTTTGAGAATACCGAAGGGGTAGGGAGAGGTAAAGATAATTAATGTTATTAAAGTATCCATCAGTGATAAAAACTGGCTATAGGTTTAAATTTTAATAAATGTGGTATATATACAAATACATAAAATTTGATGGAAACATGACAACACTAGAATGAATGTTTTCAAGCCATGTATGATGTACCTATTTAGACTCCTTGTGGAGCATTCAGAAAGAATATCGACTGTGGAAAGGAAAAAGGACGTAACCCACACATATAAAATTTTACAGGAGGCGCAAACAACGTGTTTTGATGATTTTGGGCCATATGCAAATTATGAATTGTACACAACCTTGAAGTACACGGAGACTTCTAAGCTGGTGTTTAATTGACATAATCGAATATTAATTAAAGAAATTTTCTAGGAAAAACCTTTATTTCCGTCTTTTTTCTTGGTTTTAATTTTTCACAAGTTCATCTTTTTCAAACTTAAGAAATAAATTTAGATACTAATTCGGCATTTGCAGCTTGGATCCTTTTGATAGAACGTGTATCAAGATTGATACATTGTGATTATCGAAAAAACTGGTTTGAAAAAACTGTGGGTTACGTCCTTTTTCCTTTCCACAGTCGATATGTTTAACGAGAACTTATTTAAAGTCATTCACTAAATCTCACATTCCAATGGCAGTAAGTATAAGGTAAGGAAAAGCTCTGTTTTCAAAATCGTTTGGCGTTAGATGAGAAAAGATAAATATATATCAGACAACCTTTCTATTGTAATAGTCATAAAAACAAATCAAAAAATAAATGAATGCATGTGACAAAACAAGGATAGCAGCGCTAGTGACCTTCTTGAAATTTAAAGAATGCTGATAATATTAAAATTCCAGGCACCTTCATTTTTTGTTGACTGCCAAATCTTAAATAGTCTGCTGTCAAATTTTGTATTGAGCTTGATAACATCAATGTTGCTAACGAAAGATTATTTCGTATACATACATTTGTTTTCATTATAATGTTGGATTTCTGAATACAAAAATGATGATTATGGTTTGTGCTTTGTGACGGTTAATGTTGTTAGCTCGTCGTCACATTAAACTCAATCACAATTAAAAATTTAGTGAAAAAAACAGATACAAACAACTCTATAACAAAAGGGATGAATTCTCTTAAATTTGGCATTTAAGTTTTATTGTGTGTTATGGTAAACATAAAATGCACAGAAAAGAAAAAAGAAATGTCAGAGAAACCTGACGACAGTTGATACTGAGAGAACTATTCCTGCAAACGCTATAACACAACAATGGAAATGTTTGTGAATGGACCTCAACTTATCTTTTACCTGCAAGAGCTTTGAATCCGGAGGGACTTTTATTATTTCCGTTTACCAACACTTTTTGCGTGCTACCTAAATGAAATATAACGAAAACATTTTTTGTGTGATATTATTTATTGTAACCCTTTTCTCCTTTAGTTAGTTTTTTTGAGTGGAATCATTTTCTTGTAACCCTCGAATGTTAGCTACAATTTATAAAATCTCAATTAAGAATTCAATTACATTAGATTTATTTAAATAATTCTAATTACAATATACGAAGAAATATTTTTTTTGTTTCAATAAAATATGAGAATGATATGTTGTCTAAAGAAAAAAAAGCAAACTAAACCGAATTTACTCACTTAAGAATATAGATACTAGCTACCCGATTGTGATCAATAATAATAATACAACATTCTTCTGTATTTAAGGTACAGTTCCTATATAAAATAATTCTACAGGCAACAGGCAACCATGATGTTTTTAGATAGTTTACGGGTTACATAAATCCATTAAGATTTTGTAGCTATATGATATAAAATACCAGAAAAGTTAAGGGATGTGATTATCTGTGTGTATTAAATGCATTCGAATATTGTTTTAATTTAAGTGGTTCATGAAATCATTATTTTGACTGTCTAATATTTGACATAAGGCCGCAGTAAACATTGAAATTTGTAAATATTTGGCCGGAAAAAGAATTTTACGGTCAGAATATGTCAGGAATTTACGAATTTAAATAAATTTATAGAATAACAGAATTGGCCAAAAGGCCGCAGGTTCCCCACGCCTGATCTAAAGCATCCCAATTCTTCGCCCCACATTAAATGTCTCAGTTTATTGATAAAAAAATCTTGGAAACAATATTTTATTAACTGATTACATGAGTGATTATTAGGAAGCCTTGAATATAATTGGAGAGATATTTAAACTTTTTGTGTTTTCACTGTCAATACGTAAATTTAAAGTGGAACCAAGTACAAAGGAATATTGTGTTTTTATTAAGATATTTATATAACATACTACATTTGATATAATTTGAAATTTCGACTGAAGGTGCTTGATGGAAATTTAATAATAAGATGCCGAGAAGTGAAATTTTAAATCCCAAAAATTTAATGGAAGTGTACAAAATAAAAATAATTCTAAATTAATACTACATTTGATTTAATTGTTGACGTATCATACATAACAAATCGATACGCTTATATTGAAATATTTAGTTACATGATCCTGAATAAAAATTCTTTGTTTTACAAATTTATAGTTCTAGGTCAAATTACCGATGATGCTGACTGGATAATAAATGTTATTTTTGAGATAAATCGTATCCCATTTTCAAGTAATAATTAAATTTATCTTGCGATAAGCTGTGATTATAAATCAACAGACTTAACTCGACTTTAATTGAACGAATCTTTAACTGAAACTCATTTTTACTTTTGTAAAATAAACTTCAAAAGGCACTAAAAAGCGGGATTGCACTAACTTGTTCCTCCGTTAAAAGGAACGAAAAATAAACTGATTTCGCATTCTCTTTGTAAAAATCTCCAATCGAGGCTTGTAAATTAAAACCCTTTACTTGAGATCCAGAAGTTATTTGAATAAGAATATTCAAACATGGCGGTGAAGATAATATTAACGCAAGTTATTTTCATTTCTTTATAAATAAATTAGTAGCTAAAATTTGTTTAATAAGTAGCCTTCAGACTCTTTAATTTTATGTAAAGTATACCCAACATCTAATCATAGATCTACTAACTTATTAAAATAATAATTTTATAAAATATTGTTTATCAGGTAAACTTACTGTAAATATATAATAAGAATATTAATATTCTTTAATTGTAAAAATACGTTCAACTAATATGCACTAAAAATAAAAATTACTTTAAAATTGATAAATCAAAAAACTGTATGGTATTCGGTAAAAACAATTGTGACATTTATCAAACATAATATGATTTATGTTTGATAATATGATTTATGGAGTAAAAAAAAAAATTTGCTCAAATTTTAACTGGAAATAATACTTTAAGCTCGACAATAAGCTTAACTAATGAGTTGTAATTGACTGGTTATATAATAAAAACGATGCTATTCCGCATTAAATAGCAGTATTACTAAATAAATTGCTCTTTATTCAATAAAAATATTGAATTTTGACCCACCCTGAGAATAGATAAGACCCGAAGAGGGTACTTTGAGTTCCACTCGTGGCATTTCTTAGTGGCAATCTGAGCTTCTTATTTTTTTTTTAAAAAGTACACCTATCCCTCGATTTACACGGTAGATAGGTTCCTGAGAAAAACGTGTAAATCGAAACTGTATATTTTTTAATGTAAAACCGTGTAAATCGAAAAGTACACGAAAAACGCATAATTTGGGTGTTTTCTAAAATACATAAAAAACGAAATTATTAAAAAGTATAAACATACGTATTCTTTTATTAATTAAATACAGGTAAAGCTTATAGAGTAACAAAAAAATGAAATCCAAAAGATTCATTAAAAAAATATTGCAACGGTTGGTGGAGTTTTTATCATTCATCACTATCACAAATCACTGTGACTTGACTTGAAGCCTTGCTGCGAAAGTATGCTTCTTTTCAGATGAAGAAAAGGAAGGTATCTTCTATTTGTTTTTTTCATAAATCCGCAATGCTTTGTCTGTAATAGCATTGGTATCAATTGAAAATTGAAATAATCTGAAACTAAATTAACAAGCGTTTTGTTATCGCAACTTAATTTCACATAATAAAATTGTTAAAATATTATAATGTTCAATATATTAAACTGAATTCAAAAAACATGAATGTAAATAAGCAATATTATTTTTCTTACCGTGGTTATTTTCATTACAACAACCGATGAATGCCCAGATCCGTGACATATTGGATGTAATCAAAACATGTAGGCATCGAAAACAACCCATCGTTACGTGAAAATCAATTCCGTTGCATAATATAAACGTTGTCTTTTGCTTTGCATAGTGCTATAACATCATTATGTACAAAACTGAACATGGATAATTTTAGCGGAAATTACAACGTCTGATGGGATTTTAGCGGATGGCTAGTGGGAGCACATAAAAGGCAAACGAAAATATGATTTCTCTCACAGATAAACAATTCTAACTTAAAAGTATCCCGGAAAACTTTTTTATTAAGATATACCTATTAATACTTTATCAAAATCGTTATATTTCAAAGAATTTGTGATACAGATTCAAAAGGTGAACATATTTTTCGCGGGTAATTACAAAATAAACAATTCGGGATAGTATTATATCGTAAAATAAGATAAATTTATTTGACCTCAAAGAATAAAAAAATCAAGATGTTTATATAAAAGAACAAATGGTCAATCAATAATGCCGGTGATATGTTCTACTCGTTCCGTCAATAATTTATTGAATTGAAGTATGTTTATCTTTTTACATATAAAGTTGTTAATCCGCGATGAAAAAAATAAATGGTAAATCATTCATTATATCAAACCTAGGGCGATCAATATTGTTATCACATAAAAAATATTTTATAGTTTTACAATATAATGTACTGTATAAATTGTTAATCATTATAAGTGAAGTTTAATTCATGTCGGTAATGAGATGTAACTAGTAAGAGAGTTTTAATCATTCGCAAAGTACTATCTTTAGTGTCAAATTAAAGTTTTGATCAGTTGTCCCGAGGTTTTTATTTAATGTGTCAACACTAATAAATTAACTTATCATATATTATGCCAATTATGGCCATATCTTGGTTTGCTCATGTTTGAATAAAAAACGTTTTTTTCATTCATCATACAGCAATATCAATATATTAGCATATCAATCGATAGTCGTCTGTTTCATAAACATGCCATTAAAATTTATTTATCGTGGAAAAAACGTTGTCAGCCACTGGTACGACTATATCTTATTATACAATATTATAAAATAGTCTCAGGACTCTAGCTTTAAAGTAGTGTGGAAAATATTTGTTTTCTAATTGCTAATTGATGGTTTATGTTGTAGTTTGAAAACATATTTATTTAGGGAGTAAAAGTTTCCGGTTGTTAGCGAATAGTTTGAAACAACTTAAAAACGGCATGTTAAATAATATAAAAATTAAAAATAAATTATTGGTAGAAGTTGTTTGAAGGAAATTAGTCAGAAATACAAAGTCTTAAAAAAGTACCTCTCTGTGAACAAGACAGAATTGTTATATAGCAGTATTAAATTTAAATGGTCTTATGTATTTATAAATTAACTGATGCACATTCTTTAATTTTATTGTTAATCCATATTTTTATAAAAAAAAATTAAAACTATGATTAAGGTGTATATTTTTTTTATCCATGTCAGCTTCCGATGTGGAGCATATGGCCTCCTAATGGAGGTGTCTTAACAGAAGTTTGTTACAGTAAAAAGTCTATAATTTTATAAATGTTTTTTTTGTTATGAGCAATTGTTAGTCAAATCATTATATCTGATATTAATAAACGTTTAAATTATGTTCAGGAATGAAAAAATAGTTTGTATTTTGACACGGTATAAGTTAAAAAATTACTGAATAGAATAATACTTAATCTACAAATTACGAAATACGTATTTCGATAGATAATTCACCGATATTGAATTTTATGAAAGGTAAAAAACTTTCTTATTTTTGTGGTAAGTATGATAACTTAAGGTGTGAAATGTCAAAGTTTTTCAAACAAGTATGAATTTGTACAATAATTTTAAGCAGACAGAATATAAATCATTGATTTTTTTGTATTAAAAAGTTTTTTAATATTTTTTTATGAAAGTATAAATTAAAATAAATTTAATGTTTCTGACTTTTGTGAATGCGTAAGCAGATGCGTACACAAGTAAAAGTATGCTTATTATAGAGATGTGTCTTTCAAAGATATTTTGCGTTATTTCGTATAAAATTTAAGCCTTTTATAAATATGTGATAAAAATAAAGTGTATCGAATACAAAAGTACACAGGTCTCTGAAGTATCACATAGATGTTGAGAAAAGATTTTTCATATATGCTTTTTAGAAGAGTTTGAGGCCGTCTTATTACCAGTAAGTACAGATATTTTTTTACCGAGGTGACTCGAACAGAAGTTTAAATGTGAGAGAAAAATCATTTTCGCGACACACGCAGAGCTCTATTGTGTTTTATAAAACACAAAACAAATAAACCGTTTTGTATGCGATCTGAACGTGTTTTTTTTACATTTTGTTTATCTGGCATGACTATCTTACAACGCGTGAAAAAAATACGAAAAAATTGTGCTGTTTTTTCCGTTTGGGGTTAAATTGCCGTTAGGTTACTTAGTAGCTTTCATATCAAGTCATTGAAAAGACTTTTGGCTATTTCTTTAATTATTCTGTTGCAATTCACTAGTATAACATTGAAGTCATGATATAATAATCAATTAAAAAAAACAAATAAAATTTCAAATCATATGTATTTATTTTCGATCTTGATGAGGGTCTCATATAACATGCATGTCACAAATTTTAAGCATTAATAAACAGTCAATCTTTTTTTATGCGGTAGATGTGTTCCACGAAATATCGCATACAAAAATACTTGACTTCCATACAAAAAGTGGGGATACCTTTCATGAATTTCAAAATCCGCATAACTTTGAAATAGTGAGTTAAAATATACCCAGAATCGCATAAAAAAGCTTTTTCGATGATTAATTGTTAATGCAGTTCGTTATACCATAAAAAAATATAAGCTCTCGCTAAAACTTAAATGCGCGCTCAAAATTGGAATAATTTAGAATGAAGTGATTTTCTAATTTACTGCAAAGTTGGAGATCTTCTTGAATTATTTTCACAGTGAGAGGAACTGGAATTTCTTCCACTTCGTCATAGTTTTCTGGTTCTTTTTCAATAGTTATTGTTAAATTAATGACATCATCGTTACTTATAGCATTATTCATACGTAATTCGTCGATATCATTTTCGCTAAAGGTATCAAAGCCTTTTTCGTCAAGTTTATGAGGTAAAGTAATAATGTCAGCTGATATCACCGATGTTTCAATGGTTTCACCGACCGTAATACACCCAGGCCACTTTGCTTTCCAGCATAAATTAAAAAAAATGCATTTTGAAAAATCCGCAGAACTTCGAAATCACATTAAAAAAACGTATAAAAAGAGGATGTTCAATCTTTTGTAGCAAAATTATATGGAAACACTCGTAGGCGAAAATAGTTTTTTTACAAGATCAAATGCAAAATAACGGTTTGTTGTCGTCTTCTGAGAGATATGTGAGAAGAGAAGTGAATCTTACTTTAAACATATGCAGATTTTTATCAAAGCAGCCTTAAATAATGTGGATCCTTAAATAAACTATCGAAGGTGATTTGTTTGCGTGATAGGAATTGAACCTTTTATCGTTACAATCCATTTATTATTAACCGGTCAATTGAGAGTGATAATACGAAACTTTGTCAATGATTTCTCTACAAAATTGTTGTAAGATATAACATATTTTTTAGCATTATTTGTTATTAATTGCTTTTACATCTTTGTAGCCACGAAATCGAGTCACGCACTTATAACATTTTATAAAACTTTTAAAATTAAATAAAAACTATCAAAGAAAATCAATTATAATATCGACTGTGGAAAGGAAAAAGGACGTAACCCACAGATAAAAAAAATACAGGAGATCCAAAAAACGTTTTTTGATGATTTTGAGCCAAAGGAAAATTATGAAATATACACAACCTTGAAGTTCACGGAAACTTAATAGACTGGTTCTGAATTGACTTTATCTGATATTAGTTAAATTATTTTTTCAAAAAAAATCTTTTTATGTCTTTTTCTATGATCAAAAATTTGGCAGGCCCCTATTTTTTCAAACTTAAAAATTAAATTAAGATACTTATTCGGCATTTTCAGCTAAAATCCTTTTTATAGAAAGTGTATCAAGTTGTATACATTGTGATTATCGCGAAAAAACTGTTTTGAAAAAAGTGTGGGTTACGTCTTTTTTCCTTTCCACAGTCGATATGTAATGATGACAGGTTGACATACAATTCATTAAAAATATTTTTTAATTTTGTAACCACGATCATATAAAAAATTACATTTTAATTGTAACGGTTCTAGAAAATTGTTTTGAATAATAATCAAAACTTCATTTTTATTTAGCGCGTCTTTAAAAATGTGCTTTTGTAGAAAACTTTTAAATAAATAATATGTAATACAAGTAATTAATACAAAGCATTGTTTTTTATTCGTAATTAAAAAAACATGTTTGTCTAATAATGAAGATCATACACACTAAACATGAATTATTCAAATTTCAGCTATGTAAGCCGACTGGAAGATATTAGCATTATAAATGAAATATTTCTAAATGTTCCCTCGCTGTCACATTTATATCAACTTCGTTTATAGTGCTTGCAGCCTGCACCACTAAATACTAAAGAATGTAAGCAGGCTCATCTACGTGTAAATGTTTTAACCTTTCGCTCGTAAAAGTGATTCATCCCTTTCCATAAAGTGTTATAAGCAGTTTCCTGAGATTTCTCTTTCCATGTAAACGAAAGCCCCGCGGTGGAGCTTTGAATAATTGGTTTGTATAATTATGCAGACATCCGGTAGCTTTCTTGACAACCTTTTCTAACAGTGCATGTCATTCGCTAATTGCGAATTTAAGTTTTTCTCAACATCACCTGCTTCTCGTGTCACAGAAACTTTTATAATTTATTTGTAAAAATAACTTTTATTTTTTTGAAATGTCGACATTTAAGAAATGTAAATTTTCTATTTATACGAAGAACAATTATTCGAATAACGAAATACATAATATTTCCCATCAAAATTTCATCAATAACCGTTGTTGTCAAGTTCACAATAGTTTGAGATTATAATTAATGCATAAATAACGTCGTAAATCATACTTTAAAAAAATGGACTTTGATATTAAAGTTCACAACAAAAAACCTGATTCTTAAATGAAATAAATATCGTTCAAAATTTTGCTTGCCAATTAGCTATATGGAATTTTTATTCGTGATAAGTAATTATTTATTTGAGAATACTTATCGGCTGTAACGGATAATTACATTGTGAATAATATTACATTTAATTTATTACTCCAATTTTTTTACGGGATAACTGTACACATTACTTATTATTCTATTTCACTAACATTTACTTATAAAAAATGAACAGACAGCCAGTGGCGTATACATATATACTTCTTATAATTTTTCAATAAATAATTACATTTCAACCTGAACACACTATTTGTATTTTCAAAAATAGTCAGTACTAACGATTAGTAGAATAATTATATATCATTCCGTTTTTTGGCATATAACCATCCTTCGTTTGACAGTAACAGTTTCAACATTTAATTAGCTTTAAGTGTCTAATAATAGCTAAAAATAAATACAATTCGAGTGTTATTATTAAAACATTTCATTTTGTTAATGTTTAATACAGTTTTCAACATTTTTGATTCAAATGAATCAATTTGTTGTGAAAAAATAACAGGTCGCTGTTTATGCACGCCACTTACTTCCTGTTCATTATATACTGTAAAAGGCGAAAGTATTATATAATAAGAAATGCCTTTTATCAACTGGAATGTTTTTAAATTTCTATTCAACTCGATTTTATCAATTACGTGAACGTTTTCAAATAAGTCATTTTTGTTTCTTAATTTTAGATGTTATTGTTGACCGTTTCACTCACTATTAATCAAATAATATTTGAATTTAATTTTCCTCACAATGCTCAAATACGATTAACTTAGTTGTTATATTGAGGTGGCGAACTATACTTGAACATAAATACACGTCTACAATGTAATATGTATACAATGATTAATATAGTGAAGTAATTCAATTGTCTGTGGATAAAAATATACAAAGCTAAAAAAAAGTGTGAATGAAGTAGTCGGTCGTTATCGTGGAACATATTCCGTCGTTTTTTTCTTTGCAAAAGGTTCTTTTAGGGTAAGGCAAGCTTGTTGGTGAATTCTCTAAGGGGGTCTAGAAAAGATTAAGATAATCGAGAGACCCCAAACGGAGAATCAACAGATTCTTGGCGTGAAAAATCATATGTAATCCTCAGGGAGCTCGTTCTCCATCAACATGACAAAATAGTATCCCATTATGTCGTTTAAATTGTTCTATACTCACAGAAAATTGCTTATAGAACATGATCTGTTGATTTCTATTAAACTTTACAGAAAGGTTTATTTAATGCGCAAACATGTTTTTTAAATTGGTATACGAGGTTAAAATTTTTAAATTAAGAACGTAAAGCAGCCCTAGTTTTTTGTATAATATGATTATACAGAGGTTTTTTAAACTACAACAATATACTAAAAATATCGTTTAAATCAATGAAAATTCTTAAAAAGAATAAATAAATCACCATTAGTTATGTCAGATTTTTATTAAATAATGCAAATAGATGATACAATTTAAATAATAATATTTTTTTCATTCGATCGCTACAACATAAAATATAAATTGATTTGAAATGAGCTTGAATACTTTTAAGCCCAAACATTTCTGCTCCCCAAATGATTGGGTACAGAAATAATGTGATGTTATATCATATGTATGCACATTAAAAGATTGTACATATATTCAAGACTTCATTTAAAAAAGAACTACTTGCTAGTCCATTGAATTGTTTTTTAAAAAATAAACAATTAAGGTTATGATGTATAATTTACTGTGCTATTTAACCAGCGGTGGGCTGCAAATACAGTAACAAGGGGCTCGCTCAATCTAAAAGCAATTCTCTGTGTTCTGGGGAAGGAGTGATTTTTTTTATCACGCCTATGCAATACTTAAATAAACAATCGATTTTTATTTGATACACTTATAATATGTAACAATATGCAGTTCACCGTAAACTTATCAATCCAGAGAGCTAAAATTGTACTACTGTGTATACTGAAGCTGTCGTAGATTATATACGAGTCAGAAATTGCAGTTTATACTAATACAAATTTGATGTGAGGATATTGTTTTCTCTTTAATTAACAAAGGGCTCGCCCGCTTTTATGAAATTTAAAAAGGGGCTCGCACGAGCCCCTCCGAGCCCCCTCCACTCCTGTATTTAGATAGATAACGTTTGGTTTTTAATTTACCTTCTATCGAGTACAATACTACTCTTTAAGTAAAATTAAACCATTTCAATAATACTTTATTATGTGTCATTTACACTTTGACACATTTTTCATTTTATGTTTCATTTCTTATCTCTTCTACACTTTCCTGTCTAAATTATATTAGTCGACTGAAGGAAAATTAAATATGTTATTTTCACACTAATGAAATAAAATAACCTTTCCGCCTCATTTATTATAATTTAGATCCCGAGAAGGCACAAAACGGATTACGAATTTTATTTTTCATATATTTTTTAACTAATTACAAAAATTCTATGATGGGTCTTTTATATTACGACAGAATCATCAAAAATAATTAGGGTAGTAAATCGCTTACAATGCAGTGCTATCGTCAATGTTCTTCATATTTAAAAAAGTGTTATATTCTATAATTTTAAATTTACAAAACTTTACTATAGTTTTTTGTTATTGTTTTGAAATCACTTGACATCAATAAAAAGAGGTAGTACTTATCTTAAACATAAACAGTAAGTGCTTGTATCCGATACCTGACATTGATAATGAAAAGGCATGATCACTAAGATCGCTAGACGGAGCTGGGTTTCAGTGGTTGAATATATAAATGCCCTGATTTTGAGCAACCATTTTGTATTAAATTAATGTAATCATTCATTCGTGGCCATCAGCCAAAGATTCATCCTTATCTCCTTTAGTCGTCTTTGTCATAAGACAAATATATTTTGTCATTTAAATCATATTTGATGTAACAATAACTTATTACATACGATTATGAAATCTCATCTAAGATTTCGTGCAGAATGCATTTTTCTAAAAATAAGATAATGTTTTGAATTTTAGAAAAAAATATATGCCTAAAAAATGATAATAACTCAAAATCTCCACTTTTCATAAAAAAGTTTTTTTTCGTCTACATATTAAAACTTTTATATTCGTATTAGAGGCCTGTTGGGGGTCGGTTGCAAAATATTCAGAGTGTAATACATCTTTCTCATGTAGGCGCACGAACTGTGTTTGAATTTTTGTGTATCTGAGATTTGATTTACGCTGAAAATGTTCTGCCATTTAAATATTGCCATGCATAGACGTTATCTAAACTCGTGATGCTTTGCAAATATTTTATTATTTCATAAATCTGTCTGGACACCATTTTTTTTAAAACATCTCTGAAAATATATCACACAAGTATCTAAAATTGTCAAAACGTAAAAAAAAATTGTCATATTATAACATTTTATTATTTTGTCGAGTCCAGCGGTTAGCGTTGAGGGATCTCACGGGTTCGAGTCCCAATACGAACAGTATTTTTTCGATCGAAGGCATAGATGTATATAATGTTTAAAAAATCCCTTCACCCCTTTCCAATCCTTCAATAACAGGGCGTAAAAAGAGCGATTAGTTTACCACTAGTCCTGTCCTAACCTTACCTTTCTACCTCTTTGAAAAAGAGAGTTTGAGCGACAGAGTAACTTGCTGATCTTGTAGATAAACTTATATTAAGATATCTTCAAATTGGCAGCCGACATGGATAAAAAAATATGTTTTCTAATATGGAGTAAATATATGGAATGTATGGATGTGAAGGCAAATAGTCGGCTTCTGTGTTTGAGAAAAAAATAGCTTTTCCATTGAAATCAATACCCGGAAAGTTCAATATTAAATTTTAGTATTTTTTAATTAAATATTTGTTATCTTTGACATGGATAATCATAATATATATATTTCTCAAGCGGATCACGATCAAAAAATTCTCATCGATCTATTTTGATTTTTAAAATATGACTAATTGTAAATATATAAGCAAAGTAAACTATTTTTTGAATCATAAAAATTAGTTTTTTAGTCAGTTGCTCGACTTTGCTTTTAGGAGAAAGAAAAAAGGGTGATATGGCTTGGATAGTAAAATTTCGATCGCTTAGCACCCCGTTAATAAAGACCAGACATATGAGTTGAATAATCCATGACTGATGCTTTTTATTCTATCGCCACCCTAAAGCAACAGGATTGACCACTTTTATAGCCAGCACAGTAATAAGTTATCCTTTGTTTTTAATAATTTAAATATTTTGTATAAATGTTGTTGAAATGGGTAGATACTTTATGAAATATAATGAACACATTGTAAACACTGTTTTTAAGTGTACGTAGCTGTTTTCGGTCTGTTTTATTTATTTACAAATATATAATTTAACAACGGTATCAAAAATAAGGGTATTATTTGTAAACACGTCTCATTCCAAAATGGTTCAAAAATGAAACTTGAATATTATTTTGAAAAGAAAAAAAAATGAATGTATTTTTTGTTTTACACTACTCTGAAATGATATTTTGTATGTTATCAAGCCATATTTCTAAAATTACTTTCAAAATTTATATTTATTTACTAAATTACATTCATGTTTTATGTTTCAACAATTTTGGAATGAGCTGGGTTTGCAAATAATAGCCTCATATTTAACATATTGTGGGTAGCGCAATATTTTTTTAAATTTCAAAAGTTCAATATTATACGGTGAGAAATTCTGAAAGCAATGCTCCATGAATTCCCACAAAATTACTTTAAACAGTAATAGATAATTGAAACAAACATTGTGATTGATATGTTATAGTTGATGTTATTGGAAATTGATGAAAATATTTGCATGGTGTAGGATGTCTTGTAAGTAGTATATGAGACAGCAATCTGAAATGTTGCGGAGTGGCAACATCATCGCGGCATCCATTAGGGCAGCGTCTCGGGGGAACGTTTTAATTAAACAATTACCTCTCGGGTAACATCAATTTACTGTATTTAACCTAAGCAATAATCAAACGCATACAATCTGATAATATTATTATCTAAGACGTCTATTATTTAAAAGTATTATCTTCAAATAAGTGATATCAATACAGGGTATAATATAAACTCGAAATGAAACATTTCTGGATAAGGTGTTCTATGATAACTAGCTGTTTTTCAGTTAGTCAATCAACTAATCATTGTCAGTAAAAGCTAGGACAGCTTTTGATTTAAAATAATTGTTCTGAGAATCGAATGGAAGAGGGGAAGAGGGAGAATAAAAAGATTAAAATTTACTCTTAATGCCAAATCCATACATTTAGTAAAAAATCAATTCGTAAAAGCTTCCATACTGGTAGTCAATATTCAGCAAACTCCACAACCTAAGATGAAGATGTCGAGTGTTCGGCGCCAGGTTTGATTAAAATTACTATCAATAAAATGATAATTGAATGTTTTAAAACTTTTTGTTTAATTTTTGCATGCCTTTTACGGTTTTAATCTTTCTGACGCCTGTGAAAAGGCACATTTTATTTATCTACTGAAAAATATGGACTTTAAATACAAACAAAACTAAAAATTAACTGTTATATGTACGTTAATTTATATTAAGTTTTGACAATATTTATCGATATATGGCAGCTGGAAAAATTGTGACTAAATCCCATATTTTTAATAACCGTAACATTGTGTTCGTTTAGACAGGTGTTTTCAAGAAATTATTTCAATACAGGGAAGCGGCCCGGACTTACAAGCTAGCGCAAGATGTTTTATCTTTATTTTTCTTCTGAGCACTAATTTTACCGACCCATTTTAATTGATTGAGCATCCTGCTTTCTTGCTATTCCATTTTGTTTATTCGGGCGGTTATCACAAGCAAACTTAGAAGGCAGTGGTGATTTGCGACATTAACAGATTTATAGGTTTTCTATCAACCAACACTTTCCACTAGAAATTATACGGATAATTATTGATGGTGAATTTATTGTCGACTATTAAGAAAGTTAGGATAACGTTGAATCATAATAATTCATATTATACTATTTTCCACGATCTTTTATAAACAAGTAGCCATATTCTAAATGTATTACAGTAAGCATTCTTGTGATGAGTTAATTATGATTTAAATTAAATTACAACTATACAAATATATGATTTATGCTGAAAAAAATATAAAAATTGTCTCTAGTACCGGTATCAAACTAAGCCTAATTTATATAATACTAGAAATATAAAGAAAGAAAGTGTTATTGTTTTAATTGTGTTTATTTAAGTGCTTTTGGATACACAATATACTATTTCATATAATCGCATAGGAGTTATAAAAAAACCCACTGCTTCCCCAGAACACCGAGAATTGCTTTGATATAAAACGAGCCCATTCTTAACGTACTGGAAATCCACCGCTGACTCTACTAATTCAAAAACCTTCGCAGGCATCCGCACAACGATTCACTAAAGTTTTATTGCAATTGAATGAACGGTATAGGAACGCATATGACACGAACAAACAAACAAACATACATTCTTTCATTTTTATATATGAAGATTAATATGTAGAATATTAACGATTATAGGCAGGATGGATGAGGTGTCACAGGACTTGAGATTACTGGAGATCAGCGACTGGAGTAAGAGAGTGGAGCGGAGGATTGATCACGGCGGAAAATGTTTCACCCTGAACTGTAGTGCCAAGAGGAAGAAGAAGAAAATTAACGATAAACTGCGAGTGAACATTATATTTCTTTATCGTTAGCTTAAGAATGATAAAAATGAAATAATAATTATACTATTATTATCCAATTGTGATACTATTTCAATCCTTTTCTCCACGTTGTAGTGTTTAATGATAATATAAAACTTGAAATACGATACGGAAATCTGGTATAAAAATCCTAATCATAGGAGGGGCATATTGAATTTACATTTCATGTTTTAGATTACAAGCATGGAAAGATGTTTGTACAATCTTGCTTTTTGTAGCTGGGGGATAAAACATCGTTTCGTAAACAACCCGAATAAAAATAACCGGCTCCAAATACAACAATATTAGCATAACATATTTATTTATTGTCTTAAAAAATCTTGGGTCCCCACTTACATATTCGTAAAAAGATAATATTGATCCGTTGTACTGACTTCTGTCATAAAAAGAAGCGGTTTATGTATACTATATTATGAATTTTAATCAAAGAGTTACTGGATTAGAAAAATAGTCTGCAGTCAATGAATCAATCATTTTATATTGTTATATTTAATTCAATGTTTTTGTTATCCAACGCAATTATTTAAATGAGCGTTTAATGTGAACAAATGGAATAGCAAAATCAAATTTAATTTTAAAATATAATGCTAACTTACGCCGCGGTAATCTACTAACTTAAATATTTAACATATTGAATTAAAAAAAACTGCAAAGAGTTTAGTTTAAACAAAATTTCATTATATAATTGATCGCTATTTCAGTATCTTGCCTTTGTTATAACTAACGTGATGTTGAAGTAGATACCAATTATATTATAAAATTCTTGTGTAACTTGAAACTTTACATATTAAATTCCACTTCAATCGATTCAATTTATTTTTAAATCAAATTCGTAATTATGAGTCTCATTGCCGACTTTGAGATGTGAAGGAAAACACATAAAAGGAGATTATTGCATATTATAGTTTATCATGAACCAGCTTAAAACTTGAAAGTTATAGAGAAATGTTCCAAGACCATTTACTTTGAATACCAAATTACGTAACGGGCATACGATGACGATTATTGTCTTAGCTAATATTTTAAATGACTAATTAAAAGTTTGGGATGTGCATTCAAACTTTATTGGTCAATAACGAGTGTTCTCTTAGGTTGAGAAATTCTTCCAGTTGTTTCAGCAGCACTTAATTTAGTCCAATGGCTAAAGTAAGGATATGTTGCAAAATTGTCTTGTTTTCTCAAACATCAACCAAAGAATTTTCTGTTATAAGTGAACTCAATGCAGGATTTTATTTGTTAACTTATCTTATTATTATAAAAACCACATACAAAATAAAAATTGACTGATGTTATTTATAAATCAATACTTTTATTTTACGTGTTTTTTTCCCATGGTGGAAACAATTTAAATTTCTTCATTAAAGTTATATTATAAGAATAAAAGCTTATAAAAGAATATTGCAATGCTGCTGACGTCAATCGGAAGGTATGCATTACAATTAGTCAGTATTTAAAGGAAAGACTAAGAACTTAAGACATCATTAATTACACTTTGCATCTTTGGATTAACAATACATTCACGAAAGACCTCAACTCATGCATACTACGTCTTTGAGACGAAAAAAAGCTGATTAAGTTATTTTCTGATGTCTGAACACAAAGTGCAATCATTGTCTCAATTTCGGATATCATATCGTTTTATCGACTACTTATTTGTGTGAGAAGACTTTTCTTTTATACTATAAAAATGAAAAAAACAAATACACAGATAAACCGATTGGATGTTAATTTGGCAATTCATTTTTTTCTGAAATAACTTTCAGCCACGATCATAAAATATTATGAAAGAAATTGCAACAGAAAAAAAATATTGCTTTATAAAGATAACATTCCATTCAGGTACCGTAATTGAAAAATGTTTTAATCAAATATATATGCGATTTAGTAATACATATTTTCATGTAATATTCTGTATTATATCAGTGGTAGTCGACCGGTATTTCCATTTAAATAACATTCTGAAGTTTGATAAATCGAATGCTTCGTGCGATAAAAATTCTGCGCAGGCTACATCGTCAGGATGCAGTCCCCAGAGATTCTCAGCCAACAGTAACTGGCGACAAGGTCTCGCTCAGAGGTGACCAAATAATAATAAAGACAGAAAAATATTCTCCGCAAACCTTTTGCAGTGTAAATATTACCTCTACAGTTACACGGACTTAACAAATTGCAGTACAACAGTACGAAAGAACATCGACTGAAAATATTTACATATCGGAATTGGAATTATTTATCGCCGATCTCTTAGATCTCACTGTTTCAAATTGAATGGTTTGTCAATCTTGTCAATCATACACAAATGTCCAAAGCCACGAAGGTCAATTATTAAAAAAACAGCCTTACGGCACATGGGGTTGTATAACACGCGATGTAAGTGGAAAGTTGACATATGTTATTTTTCTGCTTATGTAATGGTTATTGGAGAATTAAAAAATGCGGTTTGGGCTGATTGTCCTTCGAGCCTCTCATTTCAGAGTTTTATTTTTTTATACAAAATACTTATAAACTACATAATGTCATACTTTAATATTTATTGTATGGTTATTGTTGATTTTATTGCAATAACTTTAGTTTTCTAATGATAACTTGATATCTACAGTATCCGTCATAGGTGCAGCATACTGAGAAATTTAATATGTTTGGTTTGTTGTGTACGTATTGACACACCGTAAACGATTTGCTATTTTTCACTGGTTCAAGAACTGTTTAATTTCTTAGAAACTATTTTTTTATTTCAAATACTTTGCAATGAGTCATACTATACCGAGCTGATTTCTAGGGTACAGCTCCTGCCGTTGAATCGTAGGGATCGGATCCTACGTTGCCTCAACGTCATTGCTACATGCCATAATAGTACAACATGAATATCTGTAAACTCCTCAAAAGCCTCAATATTACTTTATCTAGTTCATCGCGGAAGGATTATTTTTTTAATGAATTTATCACAGAATTTTTGAAACCAACTCATAATTTAAAACACTCTTAATCAGTTGACAATGCTCATCATGAGCGAAGCCGGTCCTGATCTAATAAATTTTATGTGGAAAAAGTACTAAAAATGTTTTATTATTTTTATTACTCTTAATTTATATTTTTAATCTTATATGAGTAAACGTGTGCACTATAGGTTTGAATAAAAACACAATATTCTTTTGTATTTTATTCCAATTTATTTAATAGGTCAGGACCGGTTTCGCTCATTGCGAGCATTGTCAACTGAATGTTGATAAATAAAGTGGAATAAAATACAAAGGAATATTGTGTTTTTATTAATATAATGCCTTTCCACAAGTATTGACAGTGAACACCCTAAAAGTAATATATAGATGGATGGACGTATGCAATATATGTGAATCTATATTTTTTTTGTTAAGGGTTAAAATAATTCAAAATTTAACCAAATGAAATTCACATTCTTGTTAGCTGTATGGCAAAAATAAAAATCATTGCTTTAGCGAAAACATAAATTATGTAATAAATTATCCAACAGAGTGGTTTTGAATAATATAACACCCACAACTATTTTATATTTACCCTTTTGGCTTAAGGCATAAGGATAAGAGTAACATTGTGTCATTAAATAACCATTTAATGGTGCTTAATTCCGTCGTGCAATATATTATTAGCAAGACAAATACGCTCTTTCTTAATACGTGGTAACATTAACCATTAGATAGGAGATATCGTCAATTTATTATTAACAAGGCTGGTAAGTTTTCACTCGATTTAAGACTTCCTTGCGGCTATTTTCTCTTCGTTCTAACGCTGATAGGGTCTCACGGATAGAAACGTGCAGACAGAAAGACAAAAGAGTGACCAAGAAAAACTGTGGAATTTAATTTTACTGTAAGTAAGTGCAATAACAGGCTAAGGAGAATAGAGACGCTCATATAAAATAATGTGTAATAATAAGACTTATTAATTCAACAAAAATAAATCATTGATGAATTAGTTAAAAAAAAATATTTGAAGATTTTAACGGAGAACTGTAATATAATTTTATAATGGTTTATTCAAAATTAATAATACACCACGTTTAAAAGCCATCACCCTTTTGTTTTTTATTTTTATTATTAATTTTGAATAAACCATTACTTACCTAAATTTTAGTTGAACATGCTCGTCATGAGCGAAACCGGTCCTGATTATAGTGAATAAATGTGGAATAAATACAAAAGACTGTTTCATTTAAAAAAAATAATATCTCCTTTATAAATATTATTTATATTTCAAAATATGATAATAGAAATATGTAGTTTCCTATTAATTATCTGCCAATATTGACAGAAAAAAATCGAATCCCGAATTCCTATAGTTAAATATTGTAACTATACGATAGGTATCATATTTTTTCTAAGCGCTGACTTCTTCTTGAATTTGATGAGGTCTTTACTATTCATTTGAAGACTAAATGTAAACTTGAACTCAAGTAACAAATAAATCTGAAGTTTCAAAAATTAGCCTGTTAAACTTTGCCTACATATAACACAGAAAGGTAATTTTATCAAACCTTTACCTTAGAAACCCTTTTATACCCCTTTCAGCTGAAATTTGAATAATGAATAATTAATTCAAATTCTGATTTTCAAGATATCGACAGAAATATGAAAAATTATACTTTTAAGCCGCCGTTTCGGATTTCACGGAAAAACGATCTATTTATTTAATGTGCTCCTGATCTAGATCATTTTTCTTTTAACCAATAACATTGTAAGGGAAAAACAAATAATTCTTAAAGCTCTGTTCATTTATTTATCCACTGATGCCAAAAATGAAATATTTCTCAGATAAGAGAACTCGGTCGAATAATTAATCATTTTTAAATGAATCCATATGTCATGTCATATTAAAAATACTTGATTAGCATAATAACTTTATTCGAGCTATATAAGCTGATTGCCTACATTCAGGTTCTTCGTATTTTTTGAAGGTTTGGGAATACTAAAAGATGAATTATCCAATATTTGCCATTTTCGAATAGCGCGTTCCAATGTCTTCTTTCGAAAAAAATTAAGTGATTTTGAATCGAGATATATGTATAATATGTAGTTAAAGGTACATAAAAACACAGTTGAAGCTTTTTGCCAATTGAAATGTCAATCCTTTTTTTTAACATTGATTTTTATTCTAGTCCTCGTGATCGACGTTCTTTTGATTTTTTTTACACAGTTAAACGTTGATATTTTCAATAAAAAAACACTATTTATAAATAAATCGATATAAAAACCTAAACATTTATCTTGGTTACAGTATTTTTGTATAGATAATCTTATTCAACATTTATTTGATCTGGTAATATTACAAACTAAATCTGAAATAAAACATATATAATTTCAATTTTAGGAAGACTTTATTGTGTTTCAGAATTCGACGAATTAATATTCAGCTTTAAAAATGTGTTAAATATTTATTCATACCCATCCATTATTTTGTCCATCAGTCCTTTACCTTACATATTGTAATTTTACTAAATTTCAATAAAGCCACATAATACAATGCTGGGACAACCTTTGAGCCCTTAAGGGGTTTTCGTTCGCTCTGCAAACAAGGTGTCGAAAACCTGTACTCGATACGTAATAATTGTGCAAAATGTGTTACATAATATCTTGTTTCCTTATACTTCAATCAGCGTATTCTCGAAAGAAATTGGGAACTTTGCATTTATCAGTAGAAGAAAGAATAAATTCAGTCTGATACGACTGATTCTTTATTTTCATACTATTTGAAAGTTTCTTGTAACAAAACGATTAATAATTCATAATGAAATAAATAAATATGACTAATATTGAATTGTCTGGCAAGTTTTTTTAAAACCTGAAATGAAATTCAGTGATTTTTTGAGCCAATACTGCTAAAAGTTACGTTAATAAAAATGACGTCTATCGAATTGAGATTCTAAGACATATTTTATTAAATGCTTCAGGCGTTCAAGAAAAAGCCACCGATTGTGGTAACCTATTTCCGCATATCAAAATATTATAATTTCGAGATAGCGCAAAATAATCTGTCTCACACGAAAATATTAAGGAAAATTTTCATTTAGAATTACAGATTTTTTGCAAGTATCATTTATAATTTAAGATTTCGACTGAAGGTGCTTGGTGGAATTTCAATATTAAATTTTAATCGTTCAAACTATGTACATTCTCACAAATTTTGTCACTAACGACCCGGGTTTCGCCTTTCGGCATCTTCAGGCATTCAAGTGCACGGATGAACTTGAACTGACGCTTAGCAAATGAAAGTTTCGTGTTTATATAATATCTTATATAAACACGAATATAATATATGTAATTAAAAACTATTTTCAGTCGATTGGGCGATGCTCTTATGAATCATATTTGACAGATTTTTTCTAAATGAATAATTAAAACATTAAATAATTTGATATTTGCAATACTATAATCAACATTAAAAAGTGATACTATTAGTGTACATCAGATAAAAATAATGAACATCAGACGATATATTAAAATAGGAAATAGCTTTTTTTACTGCGCATTTTATTATTGAATAGAAAATTGCTAGCGTATAATATATATAAATACATTATAAAAAAAACTAACTGTAGGTTAAATCATAATAACCCATGTCGTCGAGAAGAATCGAAATCGAAAATTGAGCCAATGACCACCAAAATCGAATTGAACGACGTTGAATACTCGACCATGGAGCCAAACCTTTTTTTATTTCCCTGTTGTTTGAAAATGATTGCCAAATTTTTTTTGTAAGGTTTTTTTGTAAGCCACGTAGTCTCCCATAACTTTATTACTACGTAATAAAAAAAGTTAACTTACGATGATTTTCGTTTGACAATAATTTGAGCAGCCTTTATTTTCCCAAGGGCGTCATTAAACTATTCTTCAGTCACCTACTGCTACAAAACGTACAGCATATTTATTATTTATGAAGACTTTTGTCACGAATCTCCTGCAAGTGAACTTGGCCCTTACTGCTTATATTTTATGAGCGCGTTTTATGAGGTGTCTGCAGCCAGGTCGAGTATTTCCGCAAACGGTCATTATGACATTTTTTCGTGTGTTTTATGTTTACATAAAAGCGACATTTTTGTGCAGGTTGAAAATTCTTTTGCAACATTTTAATACAAACCAATACAATGTAAAATTTATCGTTACGAAAATTCGAGTTTTTATCAGGCAGCGATTCAATAACGGAATGTTATGTTTGACTTGTAAGTCCTTCGTGAAAGTTTATTACAGAGTAGCTGTTTTCAAAATGAAAACTTTTTATCGATGAAGAATTATCTTGTTTTCATATCTAAAATAACTAAACTATTTCGTGGGTACTTTAAAAAATTGAATGAATACATTTTCAACTAATAAATTATGATAAAACAATTCTACTAGAAAGTACTAAGTGAAAAAAATAATATTATAAATTATTTATATATTACGAACCTACTTAGTACTATTTCCTGACTATTATCAACTATTAGGCACGAGCTGTAAGAACTGTGCTTTAAATTAATACCAATGCCCTAATGTAACAATGACAAGATCTATTTAAGCATACAGTTTATGAATAATTCAAGTTTTTACTCGTTCCGTAAATAATTGGTTTTTATAATCGTTTTCTTCATAAAATTTATCAATGTATCTATGATATTTTAAAAATAACAATAATAAACTCTTATAGATAAAAAAAACTCTTTGAAACAAGTTTCACTAACTCATTGAATATATTAGAAATTTGCAACCCCGCATAGTCTCCAAGAAAAGGTGGACCAAAATCAGGAATGTACTGTGGATTCTCCAGAGT
The DNA here is from genome assembly GCA_030503985.1 of Himalopsyche tibetana. Lineage (NCBI taxonomy): Eukaryota > Metazoa > Arthropoda > Insecta > Trichoptera > Rhyacophilidae > Himalopsyche > Himalopsyche tibetana. Next base: position 307,640 of record JAPJYX010000010.1, read on the forward strand.
TGCTTCTGTCTTTTCTTCCAATCGTATTTATTTCATAAGCATAGAAGCTTACTTGTATTCAGTGGAGATATGGAACGTTGATACGACTTTGTATGAAATAAATAAATTCACGATATAATAATGAAGCTGGTGGTTTTTTATTACTAATAGATAGCGGCTAAATGATGCGATTGCAGCATTATGTGGATGACCCTTTAGCTTAGCTAAGCTTTTAGCGCTGTTTTACATTTTGAGGAAAATATCGTTTACAATTTCGTACTCGTGTATTTTGACCTGCTATCCACATTTTTAAAAGATTAAATGTAACCGTCAATAAACAAAAAAAGGACTTAGCGATGAACAATACATAGTAGATGCATTTAGTACACATAATAAAATTAAAAGTGAGATTTTCTCCATGAAGCGTAAATTTGAATAAAGTACGTAAAAATCAAGTAGTATTCCGATATAATACATTTATATTAAAAAAGCTCTCTCGGGAATATTACAAATCTTTGTTTAAATAAATATAAATCTTTTCAAGTTTACATTTGTACCTGAACTTAAGCGGCTTAAAAGGAATTTCGCGATTGAAAAGTTCAAATTGAAATCGCTTTTGGCTGCGTGAGAAGTATTTTCTTAAATAAAAAAAACAGCGCCACAACTGACGACTTGACAAAAAAGTAATTATTTTTCGCAGCCTGCGATGGATTTTTTAAAATCATTATTTTAACCGAATGGCATATTTTATTTAAAACAAATATAATAATATTTCATAACTTTTGAACCAACTGTCGAGATCTAATGGTAAATACTTTTGATTCCTGTACTTATGTGTGGGTCTAGAATACCCAGTTGTGAATTAATTTCAATTGCTAATTAATTGAATTTTGTCATTTTTGGTATCATCATTTTAAGATTTAAATATCTTATCGATAGGTTAATAATTGTTTGAGTATATGATATAAATTAATATACAGTAGATAAAACTTTTAATCTTTTAAAAAATAACCTGGCAAAACGCTTTTATGATAATCCAATTCGTTGGTGAAATTTTATAATTTGTTATTTTCACAATAATATGAATAAATTAATATTATCGCACACTTAAGGCCATTTATTTATTGCGTTATAAAACAAATCTACACGATTTCTGTCGTTAAAGGTTTACTGATATGAATTTAAAATAAATTGGCACGAGAACTGTTATTGCAGACCTATGTGGAAGAATCGGCCAATTACTGTTAAATTTGTTGTCGCAATTAAAAATTCCCTCACGTCATGTTGTGTTTTGCATCGTTTTATAAACCTCAGATGTAGGTTGAGTAAGGGCAAAATTGGAAAACTCTCGTGTGTTGTTACTAGTTTAATTAATATTTTATTAGCAATATATTTAATGTTTTTTTCCCAATTTACAAGTTTATTTATAGCTTATTGACTTTTCAATCGATAATTAATTACTGAAAATTTAGAAGTTTTTCGAATTGAATTTTAGTGGTTTTCTTTTTTTAGCTCTCGTTTTAAATCAAATGTTGGACTTATTACTATGTAAAATACATCAAAAATTCTTTATATGTCATCTAAAATATAAGTAAATAACTGTGTTTCATAGTTAAGAAAAAAATACCTTCTTACAAAGATGAAAACTAATACAGAAAATGATTACGTACTAGTTAAATCAAATGTACGCCCAAAACTTTTGAATGATGATTTTGGGGACCAAATTTACTATGCAACTCTGTACTTGCGTTTTTTTATTCGAACTTTAAAATCAAAATTAAGCCGACTTAAACAGATAGAATAGATATCAGAAAGATGGTATAAATTCTATAAATAATAATATCGCCGTACAAATAAAAATATATTTTTTTATTATAAAACAATGTGTATTGACAATATGATGACAATGTATTTTGCTATCTTAATTACAATGAGCGACAGTAAAATTTACATGGTTAAAAAAATTCTGTGTAAGAACTGCAAAAATACGTTCACTAACAATGTTTTCGTAGTGCTTGATACGTATCATTGTTTCGTTAATGATTATTACAGTTTTCGTTGATTTTTAATATTAACATCGAGTGGCAGCTTTATAAAACGAAACAAACGCAAATAATACAATCACCTATAGAAGACAAGAACGTTAATCGCGACAGTCATTCTTCACAAAGTTTATAAAATATTTTGATAAAGTCTGCTTTTTTTTCATTTTTATTGACAATAACATTATTTATTTTACAGCGATAGCCAAATTCTCTATACATTTTAACAACATGTATTTATACACGTATTTTATGACATAAGAAAATTGTCTCATTTAATAGATAAATATATCGTGTACGTACATTAATAAAAGAAAAGAACGATTGTGTTTTTGCAAGTGTAATTAAGATAAATAATTCCACCAAAGTTACTTTAATAAAGGTGTTTTATTGATATACAAACAGTTCAGCTTTGATTTTTAATACGGGCTTAGGCGATAATGAATCTACCTCGTATTGTTTAATATGAAATAAGGTCTTTTCCACAGCATGTAAAATTTACAAAGTAAATATAAAATATCTAGTCAATATTTAACAACATATTCAACGGTTGAAGACAAAATTTGAAGAAGGATTAATAGAAAATTTAAATTAACTTTGATTATTCCACGTATTGTGTAACTAACTGTGACACGTGTTTCGCCTCTTTCAGAGGCATCTTCAGACTTACTATCGCAAAGTTTGCTTAAGTAATGAAGCAAGATTGATTCTAACATTTTAAAATTATAAAATTACAAAATGGATTGGGTTTTTTTTCCTTTTAAGAGGAGCAAGGAGGGGGGTGTAGAATCGAAATAAAGCAAACAGATAATGATACTAATTTTACTAATGAGTTGTAAACAATCCGAATGGGATTTTTCCTTTTTAATGGAAGCAAAGAGGGGATTATAAAATCGAAACAGTGCAAACAAATTTAATCATACTACTAATGACGTTAAACATTACAAACTATTATAACTAATGAGTTGTAGTCAATCATCTAGGTTTGTGATTACTCTATTAATTGGAAACAATTTGAGTAACGGGGAACCGCCTATGCTATTAAGAATATTATTTAATAATATTTCTTTTTTGTTAAGAGTTTTATTAATTTCTAAAAATTCTAAGCTATTCATCTTTAAACCCTTTTTATTTACTCGGTGGAGTATTTCTAAATTACAAATCTGATTAAAATTATGATTATTTTCTATTAAATGATTGGCAAACTCAGAAAAATTGTTACTTTTGTTTCTATTGTAAATTGTTTCTATTAAAATGAACTTCCACAAAGTTACCGCCGAAACCATCGAAAGTATGAAGAAGGATTATTAACTATTTTTTTATTGAACAAAACAACAATTGCTTATATATTTTTTTTGAAATATTAACACATTAATAGGTATTATCAAAGTTCATTTTGATAAATAAAATTTAAAAAAATATTGTTAGATGTAAAAATATTTCATATAAAGACTTTTTGTAACGCAATACCATTTGCTTAATACATCAAATAAATACTTTACTTTTTTTAGAAGTGTATGACTAAACGATTAAAAAAATCAATTTAAATTATCTGTTGTCAGAGTCGTAGTGGGCAGATGTGTTTTTTATAATTCAACTAGTTTCGATCAATCGCAAATACAATATCAACATATAAATCAAACAAAACAATTAGGCACGAATGCAATTCTGCAAACTGAATCAACACGCAAGGGAAATTGAAATGCAGCCACCTGTTGTCGCGGATGGGAAAATTGAAAACTCCCTATCAAAATAATCTGCGACTGAAACTAAGGTCAACAAAGTGAAGGGTCGAAGGTTTTTGGCATGCAAAACAATGAAACTTTAAGCTGCTCGCGAAGGCTCTGAGTTTATTCTGGAAAAGGATATCCTCTAGCCAGAATGAGTCCGCCCTTCGTTTGATATATTTGCGAAGCTTTCCCGCTCGCGAGGCTTTTAAATGGAAAATACAGGAGAGTGTAACTAAGGTGCGGATTATACTTAATACGGATTAGGCTCTTCGGACAAATTTTCTTCCTATTCATAATTTATAAAATTAATTGTATACAAATTATACTTCAAACATTTTTAAAAAAAGGCGCAACAATAAATATTATAAAAATATACAATGTTTATTTGGTTTTGGATTTAAATGAAGAATAAACATGAATATTTAAATCATAAATCATAAAAGATAAAAAAATGTAATAAAAACCTTTGTGAGTTTAGTTACGAATTGTATTAATAGTACCAATATGTTTGTTTTGAATTTAAAATGTTATCCTAATACAATATGCATAATATTAACTTATTGAGTTGTGTGTGTATTATATTTTTTACTATTGATACTGTATAATTTAATCTCAAAGTGAATTTTAGAAAACAAATACTGAATTATTATGTAGTATATGCTCATGCTCAAGGTTTTTTTTAAAGGAAAAAACATAACTTCTGTGTGTTGGCAGAATCGTAGCACTTAGAAGAATTCACAATTTTATTTAACAAACCGTGATTAAATAAATTTGTGGTATTACAAAGCACTCTTTGTGGTTTTTGAGTGTACTACTTGCATTACTCTTAGATACTTTTCATACGTTAGCTTGAACTGGAAATTTCAATTGCCGTAGAAGCATTTTTTGCAGAAGCAGAAAAACTATCTTTCAAAAGTTCACCATTCTGAGGCTTGTTTTTATGTATTTAATGTTGTGTCGCAAAAAGTTTACACACTCGTTTGATAAATGAACTACATGGTAACAAGAAAATGTAAGCTATTACAGAAACAACACATAATAAAACAAGAAAATTCAATAATACGTAAAACTATCGAAAATAAACAAAATCCAAAATGGGATCGTGTCAAATATTAAAAGCACTCAAAATAAAATAATTATACTAATTCGGTTTCCAGTTTTATAGGAAATGAAAACAACAAAAACTATTCATTTTTTTCTTCAAAATTTTGGGTTGCATAAAAGGCTGAATTCATATTATTAGTAAATTATCCACTACGAAATATTTCATTCATAATGTAGTTAATGTAGTGATCAGAACGAGGCTTACTCACCGTTTCAACGGATTGAAAATGGATTATTTTTAAAAAAAATATATAATGCCGCTCCACCAGAATTAATAATAGCACCATAAAAAATATTTGATTGCTTTTTCAGTTTGGAAGCTGCCACTTATGATATATATGTATATTTTCGATTTCAAGATAAAAAAAAATACTAAAAATAAAAAAATGTTATATAGCTTAAATAATAATAATGTAAATTGAAAATGACTATTGAATAATTTATTCCACTCGCTCTAAAAATAAAATTTCGAATAGACGGTCAAATTTCTAATTAAAATAATCATTCATTCAATTTATATCTCGAAATTTGGACATGTTTTTTGTAACACGAATAAAAAAAAACTTTACATATCTTATAATGAATCGTTTCTTATAGAGAGTTTTCAATATAAATTATTATCTTTTTTAAATTATAAAATTATTTTTGTAAATAAGTTGAATCGCGTAGTCGTGGAAAATTTAAATAACAAAAAAATTAAAAATTAAAAGCAGTTCAACTAAATGTTTCGACGAAAACGATCGAAGAAAAGTTTTCCTATTTATGCAAAATCGACAAAATACTTTTTTTGTGAAGACGCTTGGCAATATGTGTAAATAGAAATATTTATCGAAAATTTCTAAAAATATTTCATTTTATTTTAGACATCTGTAATCGAATTGTGAAAACAAAAACAAAAAAATTAGCAAACTACACAAAACATTAAGATGTTGCAATATTGTACTGCTCAGTTCAGCGAAGTTAAATTACATGATCTGATTTTATATATATATTTTTTTTCTAACGATAGATCATAATTATTTTACCCCTTTTCTATGTGTTGTGCTTTTGACTTTATAAAATCTTTACCTAACAAAATCTTCTTAGAGCCTATAATTTGAAAAAATATATATTTAGTATTAATGTAAGTTTTCATTTTATTATGCTTCTAACAAATATTGAGATTCAACTTTCATTGTTTGTTAACTTCATTGTGTATGCTTCAACAATTTTATTGAAGAAAATGTTCACCGACTGGGAAAACGATACGGATATTTTCTTGCACCTCGATAATTATTATGGAATGAAATTTAAAACACAAACAGATTGAAATTTCACTTTCACTTCGAGTGAATTTGTTGTAGTTGCACATTAATAAGTAAAAGTGAATACATTTTTCGGAGTATTCACTAGCTTTGAATGTGCTTTGAAGTATCTAATTGTCTTCTTTAACTCTAGTTTTTTTTTTAATTTGAAGTTTTAATTTACACTAAACATGAAGACCTAATCGTCATAGTGGCTAATTATTCGAAACGAACCAATTTTACAAGGACAGCTAACAATTTATTTTTGGTCGAGAAGGGTGAGGAACCCGATGAGTGACTCTGAGGAGTCATAACAACCAGAAAGTGACGGCAATAAATCTCGGACTAAACCACAAAAGCACCACACTGCGCAATAATGGTGAAATAAAAAATTGGGTTTGACTATTTCATATTGATAAATGAGTACATTTTTAAACGCTCATATCGAGCTTATTTTTACCATAAATTTAAATTATTTTTTCGTTTCCAATTCCCCCATTTGAACGAGTCCTGGCCACGTGCTTGCACATAATGAGTACTGCCGCATTAAGGGTAGTAAAGGTATTTTCTGTTTTAGCAGGTTTAAGAAATCGGAAAGCCACACAACACACCTCATTTAATATGATATATGAACATTGGTTGAACTTCTATTATCAGTATATAGTAAAAAAATGTCTTAGATAATTTAGCTGTAAAAATTATATTTTGATCATTGAATCTTGCTATCAAGTAAAACATATTTATTATGATGTCATAAATGTTGTATTAAGAATATTTTAAAATTCATTTTACTCCTTTTTTAAAAGAATGTAAAAGATTCAGATTTGTTTTTTATAATGTAAAAAAACTAGACACAGAAACTGTCCTAGCAATTATTTTTTTATCAAAACTTTAATTTGTTGATTTGATGTTATAACACGATTATCAAGTATACATATATCATTTCAAATTTGATATTTTTACTCAATTAAGTTACATCTTAACACAATCAAAATCCGAGCGATTAGCTAACCACTATTCCTGTCCTAGCCTTATACTTCTATCCCTACTACTCTCTTTGAAAAGAGAGGTTGAGCGACAGAGTAACAAACAGTTCTCGTAGATAAAATTCTGTTGAGATAACTCCATTGGGAGGACATACGCTCCACATTGGAACGGATAAATAAAATACAAAATATGAATTTCATTTTGAAAGCGAAGGAAGGAGTTAAACTTTACTGATGATGGGTATGCTAAAACCACAGCTTATATGCAAACATGAAATAATTGTTTAACTGTAATTACTCTATATTAATTTTAAACGCGGAGCAAAGTCACCTCCAACAAATTAAAATATATTTCGTTCTGCCACTATAATTATTTTAAATGCCTACAATGTAAAAGCATCAGTTAAAAAAGGTTCAGCAATTTATTTATTTTATATTTTTTAAAAAAATATATAAATGCAAGAAAAAAATATTAAATTAGTTATTTGCAATGGTGGGCTGGAAGAGGCTCGGAGGGGATCGCGCGAGCCCCTTGTTAATTTTTAATAAGGCCGGAGAGCTCTTTGTTAAAATGAAAAAATATTCTTAGATCAACAGTAATTTCTGTAGATGGGTTAAATGTATTATGAAACAAAAGAATTTGTTGCATTTAGAAATTTCTCATAAAATACATTTATTTCGGGTGCATACTAAAAGATATCATGAGTTTTTAATATTTTTATAGCAGTATAATAAAATCAAATTAAGTAGCATTTAATTGATTTCCTAATTGTTGTGAAACATTCTATAAGAGTGATAAATAATCCACCTTTTACCTGGAACACCGCGAATATCTCTTATGATAAACGAGCCCCTTGTTCTTATTAAGTAACATGTATTGATTTCATAATTATTGCGGAGAATCATATAAGAGTGATAAAATAATCTGCCCCTTATCTGGAACACTGCGAATATCTCTCAGGTTAACCGAGCCCTTTGTTAACAGTTTGGAAGCCCACCGCTGGTATTTTGTACCAACATAGAGTTTACATACTCATCCGATGTTGTTATTTAATGGTAAGAGACAAATGTGTGTAATGTGATTATAAATAAATCGTCACTTGCCAAGTAAATAAAGCTAAAATATTAAAATTGATTCAGCACAGAAAGATTCAGAACCGCGAAAAGCGGAAATTTATAATACGCATATTGGTAAAATTTCATCTAATTTATCGAAGGCGAAAAAACAAATTGAAATACATAAATAAATTTGGAGACGGCGTATATCAAGAAAGTATAAACATAACTCCATAAAAAATGCCATAAAAATTACCATATGACAGAAAGACTCGTTGGTGTCATTCGGAGAAAGAAGCAATAAAAAATATTATTTTAAGGTACGATTTTTAAGCGAGTGTAAACCTATGAATATTTTGAAATAAAAAATAAGCCAGGACACAAAATTGAAATGTCTTTATTTATTGACTTAGCATTTACTTGGTAGAACTCCATTATAATAGGGTAAAAATAGCAACGTATTTAGTTCTACAGTTTTTTATATTTATTAGTTGATAGCTATTTCGGCTTTCGCCATCGTCAGAACTATGATTAAACTGACATTTTTCTCAGCTATATATACTGGCTTCGAAGAGATACACAATGCATCATGTTATTCACTCTAACATCCTAATTCAAATTACAATTGTAATATTACACTTATTAAATATCACTAGTGTTTCGAAGAACGATAAGCAATCTGGGGTTGTTAAACGTTATTTAAACATTACATTAAATTTATTAACTAAGGCTTTAGTGTTTCGAAAAACAATACGCAATATGGGACAAATGTCTTCAATTATAGATTGTTTTTTGTCTATTGATGTGGTTATGAAAAAATATATTTTTTCACACGAGAACTGAAACTTGAGTAAGTGCTTTCATCACTGGATAATTTACTACTATACATATATGACAACAGTTTCATTTTAATATTTTTAGTACGAAGCAACAACAATCGATTTTTTCATAATGTAAGACTACTTAAATTGGATTTATGCTCTGAAGTGAATTAACGCAATGATATCAATTCAATAAAAATAGCGACGAATAAGCTCAAGATCTAACAAACTTTGGTTCGAAGACTTTGTTATTTAAGATTTCGACTGTAAGTTAGAGTTAACACATTTCATTTTGAATAGATTCATAATGACCATGTCAATTCAATCTATGTGAACGGAAATTACTAAAAAGTTTTTCATTTATTGATTTCGCATGACGTCTGACATGTAAAGGGTCACAGAAAAAAAGTACGACTTCATTAAATTTGCAAAATGTAGATTTGAACGCCATGTAATGGAAAATTTTATGTACTTTAAAATTTCACAACACTAAAATGCAAAAAAAAACTTTCAGTCATTTATTTGATATATTCCAGTAAAAAAAATTGGCACCCAAGCTAAAAATGATCGTTGTAGAGTACACAGTTAAATTTTGAAAATACTTTTTTCAATAGATTACTGTTACTATTCTAAATAAAATTAACATTGTTTTGCGTGATAGCATAATTTTCAAAAAATCTATATCTATTATTTACTTAATCTTGTGATAAAAGGTAGTGTAAACGGGAGGATGTCGACGACATCCACCGTTTTTGGATTGTAAATTTAAGGCTTTCTGAACCGGAAAAGCAACACGCGCGTTAACAAGATCTTACTCCCCACTTCAGAATCATATGACCTCACTTCTTGTATGTCAATATATTTCTCATAATTAATAATGAATAGGTAATTTTTTATTTTAAAAAATATATGGTTACGGCCAAGCGGTGTAGAGTGACGCCGGGCTATCAGACAAGTACCATAAAATGTTCCTAGTTATAGAAGAAAATATTTTTTTTTTTCAAATAAAAATATCATAAAATTAATCACCCGGAGTTCAACCGAAGCCCGGAAAAACTTTTCATAATATTTTACAATAGTACAATATTTATTTTTTTACTTGAACAGGAACAAAAACCGAAACGTAAAAAAATAATAGGCATAGCCCTGGTTTTGGCTCTGTACATGCTAGCAGGTAGTAAAAGTAAATGAAACTATACCAATACATCAAAAAGAAAAAAACATAGTGGCAGAAAAGAAGTCAATATGAGTTTGCAATCTTAAATTTCGTCTCCTGAACATTTTGACAAGATTGAAATCCCCTTTTTACCCCTGTACCATTCGTATATCACAGGCTCGTAGAAAATAATAATACCGTTTGAACTGTTAAAGATTTTCTTAGTAATACTTTAGGAGAAGAAAAAAGTGTCCACGATTTTTCAACTTATCAATTATCAGAGGATTTTCATACAATATAATATTGTGAAAGAAGTGAGAGAAAAAGACTTAAACGTTTGCATTAATCATGTAACCCTTGATATCGCTTGTTGATACTCACAAAACTGGCAAACTTCATTGGTTTTGATAACAACTGTAGAAACATTACTTTGTATGTCGAGTATTCAAACTGAAAAACTTTGAAGCTTAAAATTGCCATAAATCATAATAGTTTTAGGCGTCTAATCAAATTCCCTGGCAAAGGTGTTCATAATTTAAAAAGTAAATTCAAACTAACTTATCGGACGCTTCGAGATCTGTAGCTGTAAATTATTTCAGCTTGTAACAGAATTATTCAAAGTTTTCGTTAATGCTGCCTATAGAAAGCGTATGAGTAGTTGTGATGGAGCGTCGGATTTCTGTCGCTGAATTGTCTATAAACATGCAAATAATGTTAACTAACATGTTACGAGACATTTTGTGCAAAGCTTAATAATTTTAAGGTATTTGCCGTTGACAAATATTCAAATTTGCATCAGTCTCTCTAATACATACTTCTATCGAATAAGTCTCACACGCGTAGGATCAAACAATACAACATCAAGTTAATGCGATAACATTGTTCTACATAAGTCCACAAGTTAAAAACCGCACTTGATGAAGGCTTGTGTATGAAATTAAGACCTGAAAATTTCAAAATAAGATCAGTAGAGTAAATTCTTTGATTTTCATAGTAAAATCTTATGCTTAGGAATTGAAATTTTACAAAATTTCAAAATAGAAAGTTTGACACTTTGATAGGTAAAAAAATACTTTTATTTTTTTTACAAAATTCCCTTTAGAGATAAACTCAAGAAGATTTTAAAAGTGTCACTGCAGACCATCTCGAGACGAAAAGACGTGTGCACCATTAAAATTTTGAATTAAAAAATCAACATTAAATATTGGCATTACGCCCGGAACGTTCGTTTTACCTTTGCAAGTCTAATATATTTTATTTTTCGGATATCAAATTTATGAAGCTTTAAGTACCAGGATGCGTCAGCGTCAAGGTTCTTCTAGTATCCTCTATCGCTATTGTTTTTGAAAAATTGTATTCCCTTACCATCTTTGCAGACAGAAGGTCGTGATCGCTACAAAGATAAGAAGTTCACGGGAACTCCATATGCATTATTTTGCAAGTCACATTATATATGCTTCCCTCCATACTATATCCGTACATGTACACACAGTACACAAATAAGTCAACCAAAGAGTGTAATTTTCTTGGAATAATGTTATTTTGGTTCAGGAGAGTCCACAACTAAAAAATATTATATATTTTAGGGCTAATTATTTTTCACCTGATTTCACAGTGATGCTTACATATTGTTATGATTCAATTTTTTTAAAAAAGGAGTGTCTGTTGCCGTGATTTGGCGGTATTTGTAGTACGCATCGATCTAATTTCGCACCTGATTTCCCATTCTATTGAAAGAGGATTCTATCTCAAAAATGAAAATGTGTAACTATATGAAGAAATTTTTCAAAATAAATTAACTCACGATGGCATTGTGTGGTATGGCGTAGTAAAAAGAAAATTTATAAAATGGCTTTTCTTATACATCTTTTCGGTAACAAATCAGTTTTAAATTATTGATAAATGTTCTCGCAGTGACTAATATATGATATTACATTGATCAAGATAACTATGAGATTATCACAATAAAGATATTTGAAATTCTAATTTATTGGTCGTTATACTTCCCTACTGAGCTGTTTCGGCTAAAATCAAGCTGACGACGGTTCATTTAACCCTGATTTTGATGTTGTATGAGAATGACAAATGACGTTACTGATTTCCCATGTGGTACCAGTAGACTCTATAATTTTAAAGCATTTCCAACGAAGCACAGTTCTAGATAGTGAGCCTTTCTTAAGTGTTTTAAAATTTATGACACTGTATTAAAATTAAATGCGTGAAAACTTTTTAGTTTGAAATATTTTATAAAAAAATATTGATACATCATATTGATATTCATTCATTGATATATTACAATGCATTAAAGAACATATCAAAATTGACATTCATGAAAGAATTGAGGATAGCAAGTCAAGAACGGTGTAGAGTTTTCATTAATTTTAATAATGTAAATAAACAAAAACGTTTTTATTTAAATGTTTTGAAAATGAGAGGGTGATATTGATTGCGTTTTTGCAAAATAAAGGATTGTTTCTGTTGCATTTTGTGCAATTCTCGTGAGAATAGTAATATGATGGTATATAAAGAAACGGTTCATATTATTTAATCATAAATCATGTATTTTACTAAAGCTCTTTTTGTCAGATGAAATTAAAATTATAAAAAAATAGTAAAATAGCCAATTGTCACTTAAATTAAATTTCACCTTTTTATCCATCATACCATATATTGCAATAATTCTTCAAATCAAATACGAAACTGATGGTATAAATACGTTATTCTTAGCAGATTGAGTTTCGATATATATAAGATTGATAACAGAACGGTGAAAATATATTTGTAGACGACAGTATCATAATTATGTTTAAAATCTTAATAAAAAAATATTTTTAGTTATTACCGATGAATTTAATTTTTATGAAAAACTTATAGATTCAACATTCTCATAATTCATATTAATTTTTTACTAAAACTACTGAAATATCTTTGTGTAAATTTGAATTTAAATTGTACTTTATTTTCATTCGTTTTTTGATTTTGAATTTATTGATTAAAATTAATATAGAACTTAATATATCGCCTACTGTGGCCCAGTTGGTTAGAGCTTGCTCTACCGATCACGCAGGTCTAGGTTTGATTCCCGGTAAGATCACAGTGAATTTGAGAATTATTCAATTCAAAGATGTGAGCGAAGACTGGGTGTTTGTGATGTCAATTCACATTCTTTCTTCTCCTCCCATTCTTCTGATCCTTTAATAACTAGATGTAGCAATAGCGATTAGTTAACCACTAGTCCTGTTCGAGCCTTATCCTTCTTTCCTTAATACTCACTTTGAAAAAAAGTGAGGTTGAGCAACTGATTAAAAAACAGTTCTCGTAAAAAAAACTACTGTTGACATACCTCCATTAGGAGGCCATATTCTCCACATTGAGAGCAAACATAGTTTAAAAATATATATATACATTTAACAATTATTAAGTTAAACTTTAATTTTAAAAAATATTTCTTTAAAAAGTTTATTCAAGCTATGCTGCAGATATCAAACAAAAATAATTACTTATTTACTTTCCTATTAAATAAGTTTACATCATCTTATTTCGATATTTTATACAAACTCTTGGGACGCTAAAAGATGCAAATGCAATGTTTTTGGGGTGGTAGTCACAAAAATCAAACGGTAAATTTTCCTTTTTATGGCGCCATTATCAAACTTAAATTAATTAACTTTTCACCAACTTTCTTGCACGGAAAATTAATCTTTGAAATGAACGACTATTTTTTTTCATTTTGCGTAATTTCTCAACGACGGGTTATGACTTTATACATCATATGAAAATATCATTTATATTTAACATCGCTTTAACTCTAACAAGATTACCTAATATTTTTTAACAGATTAAAAATAACAAAGTATTTTAGTTCTACAGTTTTTAATAATTTTATGTATTCATAGCTATTTCGGCTTGCGCCATCGTCAGAACTACTTCTGAACTAGTTGATTAAGGTCGAAATAATTACCAGAAGGATGAATATTTTTTTGAAAACCACATGCTAGCTAGCAGTTTTGCACGATTATTAACAATCTGGGTAAAATCTTACAAAATAATAAAGATTAAATAAAATCAAATTTTAATTATTTTGATTCTGTACTCTTCCATAAGTTTTGTCGGCAACGACCCGGGTTTCACCTTTCGGCATCTTCAGGTTTTATCAAGTGCACGAATGGACTTGAACTGATGAGCAAATAAAATCATTGTGTTAAAACTAATCTCTTATAAAGACGTTGAAACTTCTTTATAATGACCAAACAGGTAATTTTTTATCTTATATAAAACGACATATATGATGTCTCAGTGCTATAAAACTTTCAAAGTTCATCATTCAATATCATTTCATTCAATCAGAAAATATCACAATTTTAATAAAATTTAATCTCGATTTTAGAAATATTTTATCGAAAAAATCACAAAGATTCTTTTAAATAGTTTAAAGTTCTTATATATTAATAAAAATAAAATACAATTTAAATATAACTCGTGTCTCGTCACCATGAAATTTATTCCCCATTGGATTGTTCCTTACAAATACATAATTTTGTAATTGGTGCTGTTATTATTCGTATTAAGCTCCCTACTTGCGTCCAGTAGAAAGAATATCCCACCTTTCGTTATTATCATTATGAATAACAATTAAAAATAATATAGATTTCGTCTGAAGATGCTTCTCAAAAAATCGAAAAAAGTGTCACAAATTGTAACACAATCAGTGAAACACAAAAGTTATCAATTTTAATTTCATATTCAATATTTATTGGAGTTAAATTGCCATACCCAAAAAAACTAGGCTTTAATAGTAAATTATTACCAGTAACAAACATTGAGTAATGCCAATGAAGATTAAGGAATATAATATCCACGCAGAAAAACAACTCATTTCTGGATTATCGGTTGTAGTAGATCTTAAATATAATTACTTTAAAGGTAAACTTGCGCGTCGCAAACGTCAGTTAATTATAAATTGCCATCTTCTTACCACCACACTAATTACAATATGTAACCGAAAACAAGCTGGTGTAAGTTATTATGATGATGTCTAAATTAATTATATTATAAATAATTGCTCGTTATGCAGTGAAATTTCAGCATCAAATATTTTCTTTAAGAAAGCCATTTTAATTTGATGTAAACGCCTGGTTGTTCACAAATAAAAAAAAAACCCCCGCTTCTATGCGAGAGTTGAGAATAGAACTAACATACAACCGCCCCAACAGCATTTTGAGTCGCATTCTTTTTAATTAATTTCATTGTGTTGCAGTGTTGCAACTGTTTGCGATATAATTGTCACTTTGACATGGCTTGCTTATCTTCAGCGGTACCCGTATTCACGGCACAATGAAATTCCGACTCGTTCGTTCGAGGGAAAACATCACTATCGAAAACTCTTGCCTACTACATAGATGAAAGCAGTCGTTCAAGACGTACGTGCTGTGTATATGGAGATAGTGTCTGACATGTTTTTAGTCTTAGTGAGCATGATATTAGTAGAAGCGTAGAGAGATTTAGAATACATGGCATAATAAGGATTTCAATATTCTATAGACGTGTGAAAATCAGAAACAGTACTGTGGTATAAGTGAGTAAGAAATTCTATCGATGGAATAGTGCACTCATTAAATGTATTAATAAAAAGTCATTTTTTAAAAAATGCTATATTATTTACTATCTCGGAGAAATGATTTTTTATCTAAGTATGCGTGACTTTGTATGTACATTCAACTCTTGTAACATGTAATTTAAGATTTCGACTGAAGGTGCTTGGTGGAATTTTAATATTAAATTTGAATCGTTCAAACTATGTACATTCTCACAGATTTTGTCACTAACGATCCGGATTTCGCCTTTCGGCATCTTCAGGCGTTCAAGTGCACGGATGAACTTGAACTGACGCTTAATAAATGAATCTTTCGTGTTTATATTATATAAGAAATAAAGTTATCATTGAGTTTAAAGCCGTTGCAGGCGAAAAGGATAAGCTCATGGTAATGCCCACAGATTTGAGTAGTGAGTAGTTTTAAGAATTATATTTATTCTGTTTGTCGGAAAAGGTTTTATGACTATTTATATAGGGTATAACAGTGGCGAGCCCGGCATGTGCAGTTGATCGTTTAAGATCGTAAGACTGTTCAATTGCGCTCTGTTTGTTTCTAAAATTTACTGAAAAAAGAGTTTACGAGGGTCCGTATTTGGGTGCAACATTGTTACCCTTTGCACCTGATTGAATACGTCAGGAATGTAAGGTATGAATAGATGTTGTGTAATTTACTTAGGAAACAAATTAAATGGTCAGAATCTAAATCTATTTTTGGTCAGAATAAAAATATGAAGAGTCAGAATAAAAATATATACAGTCAGAATATTTCATAACGATTTTGGTTAAGTTAGGTTAGGTTTATTTTAAATTTCGTTTAAATTATGACTATTTATTCTGACCGATATATTATGACCATTTAATATAAATTCTGACCGGAAAAATACGAGCCATATGTTGGGTCTATATTATTACTTTTTTACACAATTATCTATACCACAATGTTGTTCTTTTTCAAATTGTTTTTAGATTTACTTATTTTATTTTTTTGCAGAGAGATTCGGACTATTTTTTTATAATATCCATCGTAGGTGAAAATTTAAAGTAATGCCAATTTGATTACTATTTTTGTTGATATTGAGTATACATACACACATATAATGTGATGTCAACGCAGTCACTGTCTTCCATCGTCTATCTATAGTTTATAATGATAAGTTTACCTATGTAGATAAGACGTTACAAGATTTTAATCAAAATTAATACGGTTCCCTTCACTAATCATAATATTGTTTCCAAGAAAATCTTGTCAAGTTACTTCAATGTAATTACGATGTAACCAAATTAGTTTTTTTTTAGATTA
Organism: Himalopsyche tibetana; assembly: GCA_030503985.1. Classification (NCBI taxonomy): domain Eukaryota; kingdom Metazoa; phylum Arthropoda; class Insecta; order Trichoptera; family Rhyacophilidae; genus Himalopsyche; species Himalopsyche tibetana. Next base: position 324,690 of record JAPJYX010000010.1, read on the forward strand.
ATTAGTAAATGAATTTTCTGCAATAATTCAACGGGTATAAATTGATAATTTATGCCACAAGATGAAGATAAGACTTTGTGGTTATAAAAGGTTTTTCTGAAATTATTTACATACAATAAAGTAAAAATATATTTTATTTATTTATCATAGCTAAACAAATATTTAACCTGTGCTATTTGAATGGTGGGCGTATACACTTTATAATATAATATTTGATAGACAATTAGTTTTTATAATAATAAAAATGTGTATATTATACACTATATTGAGTAATGTTTTATTTTTAATAATATATTAAAAATCGATTAAATTAAACGTTTAAGTACAGACGACGTATTTCCGTTAGTTGATTTAGTGAGTTGAAATATTATTTGTAGAACTTCAATGTAATATTGTTCTAAAAAGAAAATATTATGTATAGATTGCCACATCGTTAAATAAATTGATCTGTATTTCCTACGAAACAAATTTTCTGGTCGTATCACTTAAGATCAATTTAAATGAACATTGCAGAGTGAGAATATTGATAAAAGTAATGTATCGTTTATCTCTTCCAAGTTATCTGAGATATGCGCAAACAAAATTTTGTTTAAGCACAGTTGTAGGGATTGCTTTATTCTGAAAAAGCTATCAAAATTGTTTGACAAGTCTCGTAAAACTAAATCAATTGCTACCCGAGTACGTGTATATTATTTTTTAAGCAATCTTTTGCGATAAACTATAAGAACAAATTTTTTTCTGATATCTATAATCAAAATTATCTATATTAGTGATGCGCGACCCGCGACCAATAGGATAAATACTTTATCACCAAGCGTTTCATATGGAAAACCTACGTTTGATATGTGAACATGTTAAGCAGTAACAATACAATTTAAATCGTCTTTGACAAAAAACTCTTAAGTGTTTTTTTTTAATTTTACGATATATTTATAACGAATATTATTTACACAGAGATATTAAATTTAACAAGTCTTGCTACAGAAAAAGCTTAAACAATGTTAACTGTTTACTAAGGATAGCAACCGCAAAACATTGAACCTTAAATCGAAGACCAGACTAACAGTGTGCACTTTACGGAAAGGTCAATTGGATTGATATTTAATTACACAGTGCAAACATTTTGCACAGTGAAAGGTGATTTTCTATCTGATACATAAAATTTAATTTAATAGCATTGGTATTATACTTGTGTTACAAATTGTGACATTTTTTTCACTTCTTTAAGAAACATCATCAGACAGACAATCGAAATGTTTAATATAAAATTAAATTTGAACACTTTGTACTTCACTTGTTGTGTTTAAAATTTCAAACACGTGTTTCGCCTCTATAAAAAGTATCTTGAAGTAACAAAATTATCAAATTTAATTTCATATTAAAAAAATAGATTTTCTGTGTATTATCAAATTTATTTTTTATGTGTTATTATTATCAAACTAAAACTGCGCATATTATCTATTTGTTTCCATTATTAACCGTTCCACCTGACTCTTTAAGCACATAACATGTTAATGCCATTAAGTGATACATTTTGTCATAGCCTGGATCATTACAGTGCTATAAACAATATACTAGTATACCTACAAGATTTCTGTATTATCATTAGCGCTATTTTCAAATGGGTTAATAATGTTTTCGACGGCTTAGGAGCTCACTTGTAGTTATACAAATTCAATATATGGTTCAGTGAGGATTAAAACTGAAGAGTACTGAGATTCAAGCTCGATAATATTCTCTGGTGAAGATTTTCTTCGGTTACTTAAGCGTCTTAAGTCCGTTGGTCTCCTTGAGTAAAAATAAAATTGGTGCGTTTTATTTTCGTATAAATTTTTATTGCTTAGATTTTGTGACGATATTCAATTGTTTATATTGTTTACTTTTCACAGTCAATCTGTAAAGTCAAATAATTTACAAATTATTTCATTCATTTTATAAAAAGCTTATGAGTACCGTTCATTAATATATTACACCCGCTTAAAATATCACTATTCAAATATACCTGTTCCAGGCAATATTTATGAATCATGTGGAATGTTTACTTACTATGCTATTTCCTTTTTATACACATGAATTTTCTGATGAGTCTAGTTTTGACATATGTGATGTTTTGACGCATAAAGTACCAGCTTTTATATATTATTAATATTAAGCGTCTAGTTAAGATAGGTAAGTTTGCAAAATCAGTGAATGCAGATGCATTGCACGTGACGTTTTTATGTGCAGAGCTGTGCGGTGAACGTCAAACGAAAAGCGATCTGGATCGCATGACATATCAAGAACACGCGACGAAAAAACTTTAATCGCGTGAAACGTTACGTTTACGGTTTTTTACGTTTTATTAGATCGCTCTTCAATCAAGCAGCTTTACGAGCTTTTTTATTCAAACTGGAATAAATGTAATTAATATCTTATATGTAACAGTTGTCCAAATTTTGTTGGGTATTTATATCTTCAATTCATCTTAAGCCATCTGCCAAGAATGATTAAAAAAATGAGAAGTTGTATTTTTAAAGTACAATATTTTATTCCTATTTCAGAATTGTTTTGACAACTCAATCTAGCAATCATGTTTTTAAAGACACAAACAATTGAAAGTTTTTAATACATATTTTTGCTATTGATATGATTTTATTTTTTAGTCGATATCATAATCTTTTTGGATGAAACAAAAAAAATACTAATTATTTGATGAAAACTGAAGGTATCAATTAGGTAGTAGTTTTTTTTAAAATGTTTTTTCCCTGCTGTTAAAATGTTTTATCATTTAAAAAAAAGTCAATGAAAGCTAGCATTTCTTTTACTTTCCGAAAGTGTTTTATCAGAGAAAACGGGTATTTATTAATTTATACTTACAATTTTATAAATTCACAATTTTCATGTCACCCATCATAAGATTAGGTTTGTGGATATTTTCTGACAAACTAATGAATTTTGTCGATTGCTGGAAGTAAATTATTTAACAAATGGTTGTCTTCTTAAACCATGTCCGCTCCCAATGTGGAGCATATGAACTTCTAATGGAGTTTATCTCAACAGAAGTGTTTTCTACGAGAACTGTTTGTTATTCAGTTGCTCAACCTCTCTTTTTACAAAGAGAGTAGGGATAGAAGGATAGGGCTAGGACAGGATTAGTGGTAAGCTAATCGCTCTCGATAGGCCCCGTTCATAGGATAGGATGGGTGAGAGGGGGGAATTCAAGACATCACATATATCCATGCCTTTGAACAGAAATTCATAAATTGATTGAAACATCAATTTATAAAACTGTCCGTACCGGGATTTGAACCCGGGCCCTCTGTAGCCGAAGCCAACACCGTTGACCACTCGACCACACAGGTACAAATGGTTGTACCCCACATACAATTTACAATATTATAAGCGACTGTTGAAAACCCGAATAAAAAATAACAGAACTTTAAGATATGTGCTTAATTTTTTTCTTAGCTGTGCAGTTTTAATAAATTGCATATTTTATTTATGTAAATATTTATATATTACATTGTTTATAAAACGTTCGCTAAAATCTTTGTTCTTTTACTTTTTCTGTTTCAATACAAGCTTATATGATTTAAACCATTGAAATGTAAAACAGTTGAAATGTTTATTATATTAATTTTTCATAAATATTTCAATAAAGTTTTGTCTGAATAGTGAGCTGGTATTCTCGAGCAGGAAAGACGAGTGAAAAATGTTTTTTTTACTTCCCTTGTAATTCGTTTATTTAACTTTCCGTTGAAGATGACAATGGCGAAAAATGCGGCATACAGTTTTAAAACTGGAAATCTTTTATTCATACAACGCCAAAAATTAATAATTGATTTTTAATATATTTTCTTAAGCTTTTTATGTTAAACTTACGATTGCTAATCTTTAAGTTTGGAACTTTAAAAAATATTCGTTTACATTGGTAGCTTTTTGGTGTTGCTAAGCGAGTTGAAAATAGTTGTTAGTAGTCCCATGTCCCATCTTTCACTTAGATTTACATTGAAGAGAGTGAATTTTTTTTACTCGGATGAAAAATAAAAATTGAAGTTTAAGTATATTCCTACGACCTTAAATAGTTTATTTGAAGTATGATGTTTTGCTCTAAGTTATGTTGTAAAAAGAGAAGAAAATCTCAAATGCATGCAATTGTCAATCAGTTTAATAAAGTATCTCTGTAAGATTCTTAAAAATAAATATAGAAAACAATAAATTCAGTATGTATACAGTGGTACAAGAAGAGAATCAATCAATGAGAGCTTTCAATTTAGTTATATTATAAAAATTCCTCATGGAAAGGACATATGTAGGCGGCTTAGAATTCTAAAATATCATCCGATTAAATAAAGTTATTTTAAAGGTTGTTCTTCACCACCAATTACTTATAGACTGTATCGAGTTTTGTTTTCACATTCAATACTTACAGGTACTTGAAATCTGAATAAATATATGTATTTCATTTGCCAAAAATAGTATTTTTACTTAGTTATTCAAAGTGGGCGTTTATATAATTTTCCATCAGTCATGATAAAAAAAATATTAGTAGGTATACTGAAATAAGATACTATGATTTATAAAGAAAAATAAAAGCTATTTTCATATTTAATTTATTTTAATAAAAGGAAAACCCAACTTTTATTCTATATGTAAACATTTGTATAGTGTTTATTATTTAAAAAAATTAAAAATTCTTATGTTATTTTAACGTAATTTTAAGATTTTGTAAGTAAAGCAGGAGAAATAACAGCGTCAACTGTTTTTAGTTATTTTGGAAGAAAAAAATACTTCGCACACAGTACAACAAAATGAATTAATAATTATAATTCAATTGAGTGAATTTACTGCAAATTTTAATCTTCGCTAGGCGAAACTATCTTGGCAATTTCAATTAAAAGACAAAAAAATATTTTTTTTTAAAAAATAATACATTTTATGATAAAAATCAATAAAATCTCAGAGCAACAATAATTGATTGTTATTCACTTTGCATTCAGATAAGTATCTTAAGCATGCGAAAGATGCATTTACAGTTATGTTAAAATGTATTTAGTAATATCATACATATATAATATATATTATATTTTAAAAAAAAAAACGATCAGACCTACACAGCTGTAATGTTATTTTATAAGATTAAATCAAAACAAATTGTATATTAAATAGTCTTATGTCCCACTCTTAAAGGTTGCAATAAGATTCGGTTTGAATGTTTTTTAAAACGTATTAGCACTAAAAAATAGACTAAGAATACTAGTAAGAAAGGATAAAAATAAATCATTATAAATTAAAGAAAATTTTGCTTTCCAATGATTAGTTGAACGTTAATTAAGCTCTTTGTGGCCCAAGTATGAATCGATTATCAAGTATTTCAATGTCAACGTGTAAATTTAAATTTAAAGCTTTGTCAAATAATTATTTTCTTTGTAAATTAACATAGGTAATCTTCTCTTCATTCCGGTCGTCAAATATCAGTGTTTATACCAAGCTCTGTTTTCAACTTTACCTAATGTCTGATCTCTTTGATCTCACTGAATCGTCTATTATCTTTATCAGACATAGATGAATTCATCAATTAATTCTTCAAACGGCTCAAAAACGATTGCCGATCTTAAAGTTTGCCCAAAGCAAAGGTATGCTGAGTATTCGTTCGATCTTAAACTTTTTAGTTTTTCGAAGAAAACTTTTTAATCGCACAGGGTTATCCACAGAGACAACTGGAGATGGTATTTTACAGTCGTGTAGACATATAAAATAAAACTTTGTTACCGTATGTTTAGTATTAGATTAGCTAATGCTTCTGAATTGAATGCATTCTAGAAATGTTTACGCAAACAGAACAGTTGTCGCCATTTTATTTTATTAGTAAAGGAGTTGATTCAGTCAGTGTATTTGTAGAAAAGTTTGCGCTAACTTTCCGATTGTCAAAGCAAAGTGAGCGAGGAAATGTAAATGCAGATAGACAACGAAATTCATATGAATAAAGCGGATACTGGGAACATGGTAAAATGACAAGGGGCGATTGTTTCTGTCCTGAGAGGAGATTCGTTAAGAATGTTTTTATCGACGTGGACATCTTTCGTTCATCAGAATCTAACAGAGATTCGTTTTCCAGTGTTCGACATAACTGATAGAGACAACTTGTTATCTATTTTGCATGTTGATACTTTTTGAATGACATACACGAAAAATTTGTTTGCACAGTATTGAATATTCCAAAAAAAATTATAAGAATACAATCTGCAATCATTGTATTCATTTATTACGCTGGTATTTTGCTCACACTACATAAATAAAACCTTTTGATTTCGTATTTACACAAAATATTTTTCACCAACCTAATACTTTCTGAATAAAGTAAAAAAACTAATCAAGGATTTTTTCTATTTGTTAAATTCTTTTAAAGAGTTTGTGAATGTCTTTTAGTTTAGTATTTGTCATTATGTAAACCTTTTAAAACGTATGGTTAAAACTTATTCTACCTGTTGGAAGTTTTCATGGATATTTCAATATCAAATTTTGACTTTTTCAGCGATTTTTTTTTATCTAGTGCAAAAGCTCTCATTATATACTTTATTAGCAATTTTTGAAATTGTCTTCGATTTTTTTAAAAATGAATATATGGATTATTTTACTTTCATTAAAAGTATGGTGAAATACGATTTATCAGTTAACAACTATAACTGTAAGTGAATTAACATAAATAAATTATAGTATTTCATTATGACCTTAAGATTTTAATCAATAAAGATTACTTTGAATAAGATTTTGTCTTTTTATCGTTGCCATAATTTTGGAAGCCATTTAAACAAATAAACCATTTTAGTAAATATCACAATAAGATAATATCAAATTTAAAAAACATATTCTTAAATTAAGACAGTCTTTTCAAACATCACTTTCTATCTTAGTAAGTGAATATATGTACGAGTTTCCTGATGAATTTTTATAAGATATAGATCATGAAAAATTTCAAAATTTTATTTAGTCGCTAAATGACCTTTATTTAAGACAAAATATTCAATATTTTCCACTAAAATAATTCATGATAAAAAAATTATTGAATTCAGAAGGATATTTCTTTCGATTTTTCACACAATCGAAAATCTTGAAAAAGAAATGTGAAAACTCTTTGACCAATATTAATTGAATTTTTTTTCTCTCAAGCAGCTAAAGCCGCGTATTATCCGATTGGTGAAAAGTATTTTAACATTGAGTAATCCAATCACTTATATAATAAACGTGCTTGAAACGTGTTTCGTTGATATTTTTTGGATAGCTATGGAAAAGCCTTTTTGTTTGAGAAACAATATTTGGAAAACAGAATTCAAACAAAAAATATTTTACAGCCATTTTGAGCAAATTATTAGCATCATTGGTGATATTCCCTTTGGAATAAATTATACTAAATTTTTGATTTACTTTTAGGTAAAAAAATCAAAACTGATTATTTCTATTACGACAATATATTATCAACATGATTTCTCTCATATATTTGGTTCGTTTTAAATGTGACTATGTGTATGGCTCAAAGAGAAGTACTACTATCGATTATTCATTAAGATATATTCAAGGAAACAATAAACAAAAATCTATATGAACATAGTTTGAAGATGGAGTGATGCCGAATTAACTATCAGTAGTAGTAGTAGTAGTTTAATTATTGTACAGCAAAACACATTGTTATATTTTACATTTAAATAGAGTTATAAGTAAGGTTCGATTCAATTAATAATATAATATTGAATACCCGGTGATTCTGGTTCTTAGATACGATAAATTGATATTAATTAGATTCCTTACATATTACGTGAAATATTTTATCTTTTAAAATATTGATGGAACTGAAATAAATTTGAATGCTTTGTAATTACCGGTACTTTTTATCTCTAGTCGAACTATATTTTCATCAAGCTTTTTGAATTACACCAGTAATATTTTTTAAACAATTTACCAGTTTTATTAAAGAGGATTCGATAATTTCATAGCTTTTTTAATAAGTATTCAAACGTAATTTTCAACTAAGAAAATTCTTAGCTATTTATCGATGGAAATAAAGAGATGTTCATGCATAATAATTAATTAAATAAAACATACATTTATCATATTATATTTGTTTGATTGAATTACTATGTATGATTCATATTATAATATGTACTATGTACATATATAAATTATTACTTCTCAACCAAAAAGACATAAATAATTATTCATTTCCGGAAATACCCAAGCCTTCGGGCACATTATAATCCTGTAGTGATAATTTAAGATTGTTTGTGGTATTTTTTTTCTCGAAAGTAAAAGCTGAAACTTACATAGTTATTGAACTTGCAAAATTGACATCCGATACCTCAATTATTGAGAATAAATTCAATCGACTGATAAAACTTAAAGGTATACAAAATACATCTGTCTGCTTAGGAATAAATTATGTTTATCTCCATTTATACGACGAATAAAAGGGAAGCTGTATTTCAACAATTGCGTTGGCAATCATTTAGTCTTTTCATAATGAGGTCTTAGATTTCTTCTATTATAAACTAATTTCAGCAAAATAAGATATTCTGCTATTTTAAGTTCAACAATATTTATGCTTCTGATGGAATGTGTAATTAAATGAGTTGTTTGAGAATTAATATGGACATTTTCAAAGCACTCGTGAAAATGAATATTATTTTTAATCATCAAAAATAGAAACAGGATTGAAATTAATTTTTCTCGTTTAATTATCTGCATAAAATCGACTGGATAGTAATTCATAACACTTAATAATTTAACTGCTTATGTAATAATTTTTAGTGTTTTTTAACTATACTTGAAAATACTAAATTGAATAATTTGTATGTTTAATAATGTTTCGAAATCGACACCATAATATTTGAAGATTTCAAACATCTTTGGCTCATTCCCATTGAAAGATAAAATTGACTTTGTGATTTTTCAAAGTATTGATATTGAGACTCGTGAGAACTATGCATTTAATAGGAGTGACATAATAAAACTGATATTATTATTAATTGATTTGGCATTTACTTGGTATAACTCCATTATAACAGATTAAAAATGACGATGGCGAAAGCCGAAATAGCTATCAACGCATAAAAATTATTAAAAACTGTAGAGCTAAAATACTTTGATATTTTTAATCTTTTGTCTGATATTATTATATTTCTATACAATGTAAAAATTATAATTTTTACAAGGAGTCGCTCGTAAAATGGTCTTTGTATTTCAATAAAACAAATGCAGCAGAAAGTTTTCTCAACTGTTTTGATTGCAATAAATCGGATTCGGAAATCCGTCGAATGCCGGCGCGTCGCGGCGTCCAATCGAAGCGGGCGTCGCGGGACCGACGGGAACTTTTTATCCCCGCAGGCCTAGTGCAACGCTGCTACGAAGCGGGACTCAATTACCACAATAAAAATATGTTAGGCAGGTCGTTATAAGTTTAAAGTTGCGGATGTTTTATATGTCAGAGTTAAAGTTATGTAGCAATCATGTTACGAATTGTCATTATTCTGTGAACTAATATTCATTGAATAAAATGCTTAGTAAATCACGCTGGTATTAAATGTATGATATTTTACCTGGACTTCAAACATAACTACGTTTATTATTTAAGTTTTTCTACTGTATAAGTAAAACTATCGTACTATTTTTGACGAGTTTTTTTTTTTTAATTTTCATTCTATTCCCAATTTTAAAAAGAGAAATTATAATAAATATCTGTAAACATGTAAGCTAAATTATAAGTTGTATGATAATTTCTACTGATGTTATATTTTTAATTAAATTTAGTAAATGGATACCGTCGGAGAATTTTAATGAAAAAGAGCAGGTAGTTGAAAATTTCAAATTGTATAATTAATTCTTTGTGAATCGAAATAATTTATAGTCTAAGAGCTTTATAGAAATATGTGTTATCAAAAAAAAATAAGTATTTCCACAAATAACTGTTTTGTTCAATAAAAAAATATATGTATACTCTGCGACTAGTTTGCGCATTCATCTTGAAACTAAACAATGCCAATAAGATATCCATAAGGGAAGGTTTTGTCAAATATATATTTTAAAAGGCACAAACAATGCTCCAAACACCTGTTATATAAATTATAGTATAAAGATTATTTTTTTGATATCATACTAATTTATGAACAGATATTTTAACGAACACATTATAGAGATCGTGAAATCATTAAATACAATTTTCATTGCATACGAATGCTTAGGTTTCTTCAATAAAATTATCTATTTAAATTTTTCACTCAATTCACAACATGTATATATTTTTTCTATCAGATATTGATAAAGAAAATTCATTGCAAACATTGCCGGCGAGTCTTGAAAAGGTTTGTTGATTAAATTAAATTCGGAATTGCTTACAAGTTATGCATATATATTTATATCATAAATATGTCAGATATAAAATAAAATACTATGTTTATCTGAATTATTTTTGAATATTTCAAATCGATATACAATGAAAGAATGTAATTATGTATGCTTTTATTTAATATAAAATAATAATATCGTGTTTTCAATAATAATATCTAAGACAAACTTTATAGATTTTTTGTCGTTTTGTGAGTAGACTAAAAAGTGTTTTTTTCTGTAGCATTGCAATAAAAATGTATCCATCAGTGATAGTAAAAATGAAAAATGATTTTAGTACTCACTTCGTATCGATGTTTTGTCAGTGATGTACAGGAAACACGGAGTTCTCTGCAACAAACTTTTGAATGTACGTTAAAACTGTTTGAAAACAAAAATATTAATTGAGTTAAAAATAAATAAAATTGCGGCTCGGTGTCGGCCAACGGTAAACTGGAGCGAGGGATGTCGTTGGTTTTGTAGTTACTTGCCAACGTGTCAGGGGTACACTGCGAACAGCTAACTTTTCCCGCGTGTTTATACCGATTTTCCGAGCCAATGGGAAAACGGGTGGGGTGACGTCACACGACGGTTGACCAATCGGCGACGAGGCATCTCTCGATCATCGATACCGGAGTTTTCATATGAAAGCCTTAGAAACGTGCGTACTGATGATATGCCCACGCAATCATTACACTGGCGTTCAACTTTGAAAAATAGCAATATGTGGTAGGAAATAAAATTAAATATTAACTTATTTTAATATTATTTCCATATTTGTACATAGTAAATATACATATTTCGACGGAAATTTGAACTGGTTTTCATAAACTTTCGGTAGAAATAAAAATAATAAAGCTTGTGCTAAATGTTTCTTTAAATTTTTGTCAGTTTTTAATTTTGATTGATACAATATTGGTGATACTAATATCTAATAAAGTCAAAAGTCTTGCAGATAATTTTTTGACATATAGTTTGCCTTCAGTCTTTTCCTTAATATTATTGAATATATATAATGTAAGTAGTACACCACTGAATCTATGAAATAAAGTAGATTATGGACAAGATTGCAACGAGAAATTTCTTGCCTATGTAAAATTCATCATGACAAAACATGAAGAAAATTGTTCGTAAATCTATCGAATGAATCAGAACTTAATCTCTTTATTTTTAAATTAAGCTCTAGATCGCGTAGCAAATGAAAATATATTAGTGTCTATCGAGATATAAATTTGTAGGGAATTCAGGTTATTTAAATAATAACATAGTAGTATTAATTATGTTATTACACTTTTGAATTCCATAAAATAAAAACATATAAAAATTATCGCAGTCGAGAAAATATATTGTACATTTTTTAAAACATATTGAGACACAAAAATAAATCAATTGAAGCATAATATTTTGTAAAGATTGGACCGTAATTTGTAGTGACTTCTAGACAAATACAGCAACTAGCTGAGTCCGGCGGATTATATGCCATCAGCATTGGTACAAGTTTTTAAATGATTCAATGCATTTCAAATTTATAAGTTTCTTTAAAAACAATTTAAAATAAGATGTTTTATCAAACTCATAAAACATACTTATAAAACTAACCGGATTTATGTTATCATTTCTATTTCTTTTTCTTTACTTTCAATATATTGATATTTGAATCGTGTATATATGTTTCCCTGTCTCAGAGACAGGGAAACATGGAGGTGCCGCGTGGCGGCCATATACTCTACATAGGGAGCGAACATGGCCAAAGAAGAAGAAGAAGAAGAATATATATATATACTATAGCAATGTCTGAGAATGCAAAATAACGGTAAATCGATTAAGATTTCATTTTCCTAGTTTAATCTTTTAAAACATGACACAAACCAAAATTTCAATATTATACTTATTGTAAGTAGATTTTTATGATGTAAAACAACAAAATTTACAATAATTCTTCATTTTAATAATATAATATCATATTTTATATATCTCGCATAAATAAAAAGCTTGTGGTACTTATTGTTTTATTTAATTGATAGCGTTTTTACACTTTTCAGTAATATTGTAGCAGAATGTACAGGAAAAAAAATTCCATCGTAATTATTTGTGTTTTATGAAAGTTTTTATAAATTTTACAGCTATGGTTATGCTTTTTTAACCAATATAAAGTATGAATCAGTTATTGAGATTCATTTGTTTACTTTCTTGCATTGAATTAGTCTTACCTTTGTTATATTTGAGAGAATATCATAATACTATAATAAAAATCAAAGCAGAGATTTGTTCGATTTATACTGTCTGAAGGTGTTTCTCAAATAATCGAAAAACATCTTATTTATATTAAAATAAGAAATTTATATTTTAAAAAATGTTGATAATAAATGAAATATCGCTACTTAACCACATTTTAAAGCATTATTGGATTGATGCCTGAAATACATTCAGTAGCAATTTCACAAAATTTCTTCTTGGCAACATTTAATGTTGACAATTATCTACGTACAGTGAACAGTATAATAAACTGTGTTATTTTAGATGACTTTTAAAATATTCACAATGTTTAACGTACTTTACTGGTTTTGGTGTCTTCGCCTAATTACTGTTTCATGTTTGGCTTTGAAGCTGATGAAATTTTCTCATCATCTGTTATTATTTTTTATCGTGGGCTTGTGCAAAATAAACAATATCAACATAGTTTAATATTTAGAATTCTACAAGACGAAGGTATTTCCGAAACGTGTGCAGATAGCTAAAGCGTGTTTGTTGGTATTTAATTGGAAGCATTCATTTAACATTAATATATATAATGACATAATTTCTTCAAAAATTGTCTGCCATTAATGCGAATTTCGATGTGACAATTATGTTAAAATAATTTTTAGGGATAACAAAATACGAATTTAAAATTTCAATTTAATTAAAAAAATATATACATTTGATGTTGCGATACGGAACCTAAAAAATACGATACAATGTCAGTTTGTTTTACTATTTTACATTTACATTAAATTCAATTTAGATCAGTTAAATTAAGTTTTTTTTTTCATTTATGGTGTTAACTGTCAATTCTTCGTGGCAAGGCATTATATTAAAAAAACAATATAATAATTCACTTTTAGGGTGTTCACTGTCAATACTTGGTGGAAAGGCATTATATTAATAAAAACAATAATCCTTTGTACTTCATTCCACTTTATTTAATATGTCAGGACCGGTTTCGCTCATTGCGAGCATTGTCAACTGATAAGAAATATAATTTAACAATGCTATTTATACAAAATTGAAAAGTTATACACAACAGTTGGCATTGAAAAGAAATTGCCAATTACATTAAAGTGATTCTAAAATAACACAAAATCAAAATGTTCAACACATCTAACATATAATTAAAAAGTCATCCCAGATTCATAAATTCAGAATGCGATTGAAAGTAATTACAAACATAATTAAATAAAATATAATAATTATTTGAAAAGTAAGATATTTGTTGTCATTCATTGATTGTCTAATTTACATCATTATTTTCATATTTCTTTTACATATTGTTTGTAATGCCGTATCTTACTTCTTAAGTCTTACTTATAAATATGTACAGTCCTGTATCGTTTTTTTATTTTATCAGTTGATAACACTAATTTATTTTTTATAAATTATGTGAAATGAGTAAAAAAAGAGTTTTTTTTTTTATTAAGTATGTATTTTTACAAAAGTTAGGTTAGTTAGTTAAGTTTAGAAATTCCTACCAAATACATATTCTGAAAATTCTCGCAGTTGAAATCGGTCTAAGTCCTTCGATAAAATTGTGGAATTAGTACAAAAGGTTTAATTTGTAAATAAAATTCCTTGTCGCCATGGATTGAAAATAACAACAGCGAAAAAGTAATTATAGTATAAAGGTCAACGATGTGAAATTAAATAAACTGATAATTTGAATACTATTTGACAAATAAATGATGAAAACAAAATTATTTTCAATATAAAACATAATCAACAGTGATTTAATTAATTAATATTTTTAAAATAGTTCGCTTTCTTTGATTTAATTTTCGAAAAATTATAGATTAAATTCTAATAAAGTTTTAGTTAAATATTAGGTCATGATTATTAACATTTTTTTAAAGAACATTGAAAAGCAGACCTTTGATATAAATTCTATTTTAACAAGTGAACTCCTGGTCGTGCGTGCTTGATGAAACATTTTCAAATTTCAAATTGTAATAAATTATAAATTCTCAATAATTTTTCACATAATAATTAATCCATAATACTAGAAAAAAATAATCTATAATTATAATAGTAGCCATAATACTTTATATACATCGATAAAGTGTGCTCAGCAAGGTGTAACAAAATATTTATCAGTAGTTTGCGATCGTGATTAAATATAAGTCCATCTATAATTAGGCGGTGATACGGTTACCTAAATAAAGGAAGCAACAGTCGATTGCAGATATAATGAGCTCTGAAGTTTGCACGTGTCTGCGCGTGACTTGTATATGAAGAAAAACAAAAAGGAAATAACGTGAATTTTACCGAAATACGGTCCGGCCGCAGTGGAATTTAGCCGTTTCACTTAACACGTGTTTCCATTGCGACTAACATCGAAAAGAATGATCATTGATCTGATAATCTACCAACATTTTTTTCTGTTTTATCATTTTCAAATGATTTAGGCAGGTTTCTGTCACGTTTTTATTGTAGTATTTTTATTTTATTACTGACATATTTTGAATGATATTTTAGCTTTGTGGACAGCGTTTAATTTTCAAAAAAAAAACTCGTGTACATAACAGCAGCATGAAACCATTGATAAAAAAGTCAAGTCTAGTTAGACTTAAATCATATAAACAATAGATGACCTATGATTCTGCGTGAAGCCAAATGAAGCACAGTGAATGATAGAATACACTTTTTAACTCTTTTATCGCGATTTGAAAATAACACCCTAAACTTAGAAGAACGAATACTATATTTTTACACGAATTATTTGTTACAAAATGATTCCCAGAATAAAAAAAAACATAGAAGCGAATAACGAATTCCATAATAAAAGGATATTCAACAACGTGATATGATTTAAGATTTCGACTGAAGGTGCTTGGTGAAATTTCAATATTAAATTTAAATCGTTCAAACTATGTACATTCACACAAGTTTTGTCACTAATTTTTACTATTAATAAATACAAAATATTCTTTTGTGCTTTATTCCACTTTATTTAAAAGGTCAGGACCGGGTTCACTCATTGCGAGCATTGTCAACTGATATATATAAACAATGCTATTTATACAAAAATAAATTGAAATAAAAAGTTGTAACCAACAATAGACATTGAAAATAATTTACAAATAACAGTATAACAGTGACTCTATAATTGAACAAAAATTAATATGTTTAACACCTCTATCATATAATTAAAAAATCATCAAACATTAATAAATTTTAAGTGTTGACTGATGGTAATTACAAACATAATTAAAATTTGGGAATTTTTTAACAAAATTCTACGTTACTAAAGTAAATAGCTTAATGATAATTTTCTGTTTTTCTTATCAGTTTTGCTTGCAATGGGCTAAACCGGTCCTGACCGCTTAAATAAAGTGGAATAAAATACAAAGTAATATTGTGTTTTTATTAATATAATGCCTTTCTACCAAGTATTGACAGTGAACACCCTAAAACTGATTAATTTTTTCTATTCATATATCACTAAGATTTTTAAATTCAGGTAACGAAAATATACATAATACTTTTTGTTGTAATTTGTAAGTATTTTCATTGCGTTTCGTGTTTTTATACGTAAGTAATAATAATTACATTCTCCCCAATGTGTATGCTTATTTGATTGATAGGTTATCCATTAACCAATATAATGCCCCATCTAATATATATTTATTAGTATCTGATATGATGATAATGCTTAAATTAAGCTAATAAATTACGATTATGACCAAAATAGTGTACAATAATATTTTGGTAATTTAATGTAATGTCAAATGTTTGGAAACCTCAACCATTATATATTATATTTAGATTTTAAATTCTTTTAATAATAATAAATAAACATGTAAAGCGAAATTAAAGTTTTGTTTCGATTGAGTTTCAGTTATTGATAAAGGGAAACATAATACATATATACAGATAATATATGTAAAGACACTTTATTCTATACATTTCATACACACAATGCTGAAAACAGATATTTTTATTAGAATATAATTGTGAAAAGGATTCAAGTTTAGTCTGAATAATTCTATATGTTTTATATGGCTATTTTAAAGCTTTTGATTATTCCTTCAGCTTTTGGTTGAATGTGTTTAAGTGTCGACAACACACTGCTGTAGTTAAAGTTTTGCCAGGTCTTATTAATTCATTGTAAATGACTACTTATAGTTTATCAAATGCACAAAATAACCTTCTGCCATGTTAATCCTGACTTTCGGGTTGGAGGTGTGTTTGTTTCTTGAAAATCTGTGTTTCTTCTTCTCGTTTTATTGTAGTTCATCCATTTCTCGGCACCAGTTATATATTTGTACCGACAACAAAAACCTGCACGTCTTCTTCCGTTGTACTTTGTTATACTCGACAGTTCATGCGGCACTCTGCTTACTAAGCCAATATATTGATAGTTAGATTCGATTAGATATTTAAGCAATTCAAGGGTCACCCATATTTAGGGATGTCAGTTATTTACGATTGACCTAAAACTGATTGTGTGCTAATTTAAATATCAATTTATAGGTAATTTGGACAGGACATTTTTTTAGTTGTATTTTCAACTTAATCATTCGTGTTGATATTGCGTAATCTCTGTCTGAAATTATTTGACTGTTAAAGAACGCCTTTGGAAGTTAGCTATCATTAGAGTTCAGAATATTCACTGGATCATACAAACCACATCCAGGTGTTTCTTCTTGCGCCTTATAAATGGATTTATCTTGGAGTAAATTTTACACTTTATTTCATTTCTTGTCTCTTTTAATAGTAGACTTAATTTTTCACATACAGTACAACACGAACATATTATATATAACATAAGGATACCATGATTACTTTTGTTAACCAAATAAATTGAAAAGAGGTAAATATTAACTAATGTAATCTTATAACTTGAAAAGTAGGTTAAGGGCAGATACTAGAAGTGAATGGTGGCGGTGATGTTATGTTTTGAACGGTTACGTAATGAATGTAATCAAAGACAGATGTAAAAGGGAGGCGAAAAAGTCAATCAAGCAAATTTGGTAATAAAAGAAATCAACGAGAACACATATAACCGAAATCAAATCTTCGACTTGGTGGAAACTTAAACGAGAATTTACCGTCAGTCTACATTGGAAGTAAGGTGAAAGCAAAAAAACATTGTATAACCCACAGGCTTACATAAAACTTACGGGTATATGTCATTTTATTGCATATCATTATAATATGTCACTATGTTGTAAAAAGTTTAATCGGTTATCAATATATACTATAAAAAAATGAAAATGTCTGGAAAAAGAAGCCTAAAAAATCTTTAATTAAGAAAACTAATTGCTGAAACTTTATGCATTCAAGGAAGTACAATGGAATGGTCATCACTCAAAAATGTTATTATTTTTTAAAATTTCTTCCAAAAAAATCGCCTTAAATTATCGTAGTTAGGCAGTGGCATTTATAAAAAAACATTTCTGCAAATAATGAAAGTTTTATTATCATTTTTAATTTGTCGTCAAAACAAAGCTCTACTATTGTTAACGAAAGGAAAACACAAAGAAGCTTTGACATCTAGGGTTTTATATTTTCTAAATAATTGCCACACCTAACGCATTTTTCGTGTATTTTTTTTGCTCTAATATACAGTTTGTTGTGTTATTTTATTTATTTTATAGTTCTGCATTATCATCATATTATTAAAGGTAATACAAAATTATTATGGTAAAAAATATTTCCATACAATTATTTCATCTAACTAGTTCTAATTTGTTCATAGTCAATAATGACAGTATGCATTTAGTGTCTTAATCATACTTTACTTTTCATGATAGTTTTTAAATATAAAATAATTGACTAGTACAGCGATGGGGAACCTTTTAATTTCAAAAGGCCACATTCATTTATCTGATTCAACATAAGGCCGCAGTAAAGAAAACGTTGACAAACCCCCCTCCTTTTTTTTCGACTGTCGAACATATAATGGGTTGATTACGCTCTTTTTTTAAACGCTTGCGTATAATTTTTTGATCAAAGTGAATATTTTGATCAAGTCAAAAGGCCGCATCAGAGTAGCCAAAAGGCCGCAGGTTCCCCTCCTCTGGACTAGTACATAAATATTTAAAGTACAGTTTTATGTAGCCATCATTTATTTTTATATTAAATGGTCATAAATAAATCGGTCTGAAGATGGTTCTTAAAAAATCGAAACTCTTGTCACAATTATTAACAGAACTACTGGAATAAAAAAGTAACTTAAAATTTTATATCAGAAATACCTATGATTAATTTAACTTAAAAATACGTCATTTCGAATATAAATATGTTTGAAATTCAAATCATTTGATGAGAAAAGAAATTAACCACAAATGTTACTTTACATAAATTAAGCCCGTGAAATCGCTGTGCATGAGTTTTGTCACAAAAAAAAATATTTATTGTCTATAATAAATATTTTAGAAATCGATAATAAAATATTTATTAGACAATAAATATCCGAAGAATTGAAAATGAGTGAATGGCATAAATTTTATGTTTGAATATTATTTCATGAAATATAACCGCCCTTACAAGGGTGCATTGATCCAATGCCACATTGACCGGCCGTCACTGATATCACCGATAACTTAAGTTGTAAGTTAATAAGCAGTATTCCTAATAATATAGTAAGATAAAATATTGTTAGCATTATAAATATTTATTTGGAGGTTATAAAACATTTAATAAAAAATATCCATACTCTTAAATAGTCAAATGCGTGTAGACGATGTTAATATGTAATAATTATTTAATATTGTGATGCTGAGGTATATTATTCACACAACAGGAAAGTCATCGTACTGGATCTACTTAAAGAGCATCCTGTATGGTAATGAACATAGCTGGAACGTATGTAAACAAAACAATATGTTGAGGCGTTTTGGGCAGCTTATTCCGACAGATATACATTACTTATATAGAAAAAGCTTTGCGGCGTTTAAAAGGGCTGGAAAAGTTTTTATTCCGACACGTTTTTCATGCAAAAACGCAGAGTGGGTGATAATTGATAACCACCTGTGGAATTTCCCTCGCCAACACCTGCTCTTAATTGTAACGATCCGGGAAAGGGGAAATGTAATACATGTGTCTACATGCTAAAACATTTGCAAGTGATAAATTGATGAATAGCTTTGAGTTGTCATACTTTCATTGAGCGCGCACCAAAAGTTGATTAAAGGCCGGTAATTTGGTATATTTCTTTTTTGGTATATATCTGTGTACATTTCAAGAACTTTATATTAAACTATCATTTGTTTTAAATTTTCAAAATTGTTTCACAATACATTTACATATTTAAAGTTACGTATGCAAACACCTATTTATTACGTACATTTTTAGCTTTAAAATAGTCGTTTTGCGGTGGTGTCTTTAATAATTGTTTTTGTTGGCTTAAAAAATGTACTAACGTAATACTATATGTCGGTTTCGGGTCCTATGGCTCAGCGGTTAGCGTCGTTGGCTTCCGTGCCTGGTCTCACGGGCTCGAGCCCCAGTACGAACAGCAGTTTTTTCAATCGATTTATCCATTTCTGTTTGAAGACATGTTTTTTTGTAATGTCTATAAATTCCCTTCTCTCCTTTCAATCCTTCCTAGGCGTATCGAGAGCGATTAGTTATATCTACTACTTCTCTTTGAAAAAAAGGTTTAACGACTTAGTAATAAACAGATCTAGTAGGAAAACTTCTGTTGAGATACCTCCATTAGGAGGCCATATGCTCCAAATTGGGAGTGAAAATGGATAACAAAATACTATAATATACACCACATGATGCTGTTAACAATTTTAATTAAGTATAAATTAAACAGAAGAATATTTTTTGGTATTTATTTTTTATTCAATATTTAATCAGATCATTGTTACTTTTATTTTAATATATTATTTTCTTATAAGCGCAGACAAAGCATAAAATATGTTTTACATTTGAAAACGGTGTCTGCAGTTTGATCTGAACTTTTCAATGCAGTGCTTAAAATATACAGTGACGTTTGATTGACTGCTTTTTATTACGCAAACGATAGGATTTTTGCGGATTTTCGAAAGCTTGCATTTTTTTTATCTACCTGTCAAAGTCCTGAAAAATGACGCACGCTTCGATGCAACACGTTCACCGTTTATATCAAACTGGAGTACGCAAATTACGATATACATATTCTATTGAGCTTTAAAAATAAATTTGATTGTGCGTTGATGATAAAAAATAAAACGGTAAGTTGGCGATTGGCTTCAACGGTGTTCAACAATATTGGTTCGGATGTCCACATATTCCACGTAGACGTGGGTGAGTTCCGACGAATACTATTTTTTATGTATTAAAGTAGAGTTCGTCGGAGGTTACTCAGTTGACTTCCTTGCCATTTTTTTCTACTGCTTTTAATATTAAATTGTACTATTTTTTTTTCTCCATTGTGAAAGTTTAAATTTATAATTTGTCAATGTTAATTAAATAAATAAATAAATATACTACAAAATATCTTGTTGAATTTAGGAAAAAAATACGTTTTATAGCACACGATACTAAAAGATGTCGGATTGAGTCGCGCATATGTCCACTATAAGGATAATAATATATTTTTAAATATACAATGGTTACTTATCATTCAGAGAGACAACGAAGCTATTTTTAAATATTTATAATTCGTCTTTACCTGCCTTGTCTGTGGACAACATTTATCTTAAAACTTTCCTGTTGGTTTCAACAACCACTTCGTTGAAAAATCTTAGTCAACGAAACATGGGCCTTTAAATTCATCCACGACTGTCGGGCTTAATATTACATGCATTTTCGGCGTTATCCACTCAGAATAGATGACCTATAATATCGAGAAGTATATCGCTTTTATATAAACGAAAACGCATGTCAGCCGTCGTTTTAGGTAGTATATTTTTAGCTTAGGGAGTTTTAGTTATAATTCCATTTGACGAGCATATTGAAGACGTCCGATGCCTTTAAAAATATATCCGTAAACTGAATAAAAAATTTAAATGTTTTGGACTGCAGAGTTAAACTAATTAAGTGAAGTCCATGAGTGTCATCGCTCAGTCAAAATTACATTAGTTTGTGTATAGTGGAAATGGATCAGCCGAGAAAGATCCTCATTTTTTATTGATAATAATCAACTTGTATACTTTGGCTACTAGATATCATGTTTTATGTGATGCAGTAATATGAGGAGAAAAAAATGAAAACTCCTGGGGAGCTGTTATATCAACGTCACATAAATCCACGAAAATCTACTTTTTAATACAACTGTTTTCGGTTTACATGTTCAATTTGAAGTGAATAAACATTATATGATACGAATAAATAAAATATGATCAAATTTGTACGAATGATCATATTGTATTTCCTCATAATTTGAAAATACCCTCTCAGTGAACGAAGCTAGCTAAGGCCATATTAATTTATTGTAAAAATAGTTCTTCGATGTTTTCCTCTTATTTCAGTAAACAAAGTATTTTTTCGAATATTACTCAAACTTTACGCAGTATAAGTGAATACATTCAAGCATTTGGTGTTTTTTGATTTTATAATTTTGATATGACTCTATCTATTACTGTAAAATAAATGCTTTCAATTAAATATTATTATCACACCCTTATGGATTGTACATCCTGAATTAATATAATTTTATGTCCGACCTGAATGTCTTCAAACTACTCTGCGCATAAAATTTTAATGGCAATGAAAAGTTGTTCACGTGCTCATTGTTTACTTAAAACCGTACGTATAAAAGTATGCGTTCTTATTTGTATTATAAACAGAATGATGGCACCTAGTAGAATAATTTGGAATAAAGGTAGCGCCTCTCTCGAGAATAATGAATAGCCAAACTTAACAATGGAGCTCAACTAATTTTACTTTATTCGCTCATATACATATGAGTATATGTACTTAAATGGATAAATTGTAATAATGAAAACTTTCAGATGGAGATTGTTTTATATGAACATTAAAATGACACAATTGAAATAGAAAAGCCAACAGTGAATATGATGAATTCCTAATTGTGATTTAAAACAAATTCATTTCATTTGTATGAGGAAAGATTATAAGCTTTGTTTTTAATCATGCTTTCGTTTGATATCAAATTAAAAATATATACTGCAATTAATATAGCATATCAGTGTATTTGCAGCAGAAATGATTTAAAGTCGTCTTATTACAGCGATACGTATTAATAATATTGACATACATTAAAACGGAAACATTGGAAATACCGCTTCTTCGTGTTTTCGTGTGAAACAACAACTCTTTTAGTGAGCTTCCTAACAAAACGCAGGAAAAAATTGTATGTAGGTACAATGTATAAAACTTGCGTCACCGACAGAAAATTTTATTACCAAATATCAATAGATAAACCATCATTTCTTGGTAAGGACGGTATTATCAAATACAATATGTATTTTTTATCATTGTATTTCATCATGTGGAAAAACGGTCCTGCCGAGTGCATTGGCTAGAAAAATATAGGATTAAAAAGTGATGTCTTATAAAGAGTATCTTACAGAATATAAAAATTAAATAAATATGGTACATAGCTTTTAAAAAAAGTCTATGGATTCGGCGGTAACTTTTCAAAGGTTCATTTTTAATATAAAATTGAATTTAATTACTTAAATAAAAAAATTAAATTAGAAAATAGGAATTATGAAAAAAAGAGCACATATTTTAAATTAACGATAGGTAATATTATTTTTAATCTTTGATAGATTTGGCAGTAACTTTGTGGAAGTTCATTTTTAATTACAATATATATGTACATATATTACATTTTGTAATTATATTGTCTTTCTCTCAAGAATTGGTAGTTAACACAAAAAAAAGTAATTAAACATAAAATTTACTCTAGAATACTCAATCGAGTCAAGAGCAACAGTGCTAAATTAAATAATTTTAAATATTTGGAAATCAACAGTTCAGATATTGTTGAATAAAAAATATATTCAATGGAAATAGAAGAATAGAAATCACAAATATTTTTTTTTTGATGTTCTTGTAAATTATAATTAATAGAATTTTCAGAGTCGCAGTCGGAGTAAGGTGTATTTTTCGGAGGTGGAGTCGGAGTCGGATAATCGGAAAAAATAATTTCAAAATATTGAAAAAAAAAATGTCTTTTCACCATATTGATTGATGAAATGTACTAAATTTTTTTTAGTGACGGAAATGATTGAACAAAACAATTTGTAATCAGAGTAAGTTTTTAATTTAGAGCCGAAGTAAGAGTCGTCTTTTTTTCCCGGCTCCACAATCCTGATAATTAACTGCGACAAAATAATAGTCGAAATCTGGAAAAAAATTTAAAGGCATACAAATGATGGTACTTTAATTAAATGATTCTTATGAAGATGCCCATCTGATTATTCATGTTGATTATGAGCTTTTCTTGTATCTTTGATAATTTAAACATCTTTATTTATTTACATTTTTACTTAAAATCCATCGTATTCAAATTTAATGCGATACCTTTTTGCCGACATCCGTTTTTCTCCGTCTCTGTTTTCTTTCACGATCGAAATAACAGTAATGTAATTTGAATCCAAGCGATCGGTTTTTTTGATTATATCCGTTAAAACTTTGCGTCTTCAAAGCTTTCTGCATCGAACAGAAGCTTTTTCATTTTTTACATATTATCGATTTAAGCTCAATCCACATATTACTCATAAAATAATTCGTCCGATGAACCTACCTTTACAAAATGTAGATTTTTACCTTCAGTCAATTACGTTACAATTTTTTCATAATATAGAGTAACATTATTTACTCAATTATTAGCCATTCCTAAGATTCGACGGTACACACCTAATACGAACAGATTAAGAATTTTAATAGATGTAACAAAATGACTCCGAGTACAAAGCTTCATTTTCTGAGATAAAGTTTTCAGCATTTTGGAAATCGCTTTGGAGTCAATATTTTCGATTGGCTACAACAGCAATTTAATCGCTGTTTCCGTTGGAATCGTATCTTTTTGAATTTGGGGTTTTAGCACTCGTGGAAATGAAATAAAAAAAAAACGAAAGCGGTTAAAGATGGTAGATAAGTATCGTGTTTTTTGATATAATTTAGAGCTGCTTTTCGACACAATTCTTTTTAAAAATCAATGTCATCCTTCTCACAAATAAAACATTTTATTATTTAAAAAAAATATTACGTACACTATGATTTTCTTTATTAATAAGGTAAATTTCCTTTTTTAATGCATTTTTATTAGGTGTACCGCTGAACAAATCCCATTCACCTGTGTGAAGCGAAGTAAAAAAAAATGGCAGAAATTGAATTTAAAATAAAAGGCATACTAAAAAGTGTACGGAATGAATGATCTGACAATTTTTAATATTATTATTTAAATAATATACGATTTATAGTATGTACGTTTTTAATGTTTGATTATCACTTGAAATAGTTTCGCTTAGCGATGTAAATAGTGCCAATTGATTCTGGACACATATTCATATGTGGAATGGTACATTTTTTAATATAACATCTATATATTAATAGCCGATAATGTTGGCTGTCTGAGTGAGTGAGTGAGTGAATGAATGACTTATTTTAGTTCTTTTAGAGAATTGGGTGTATTCCTAAAAAATCCATTTATAGAATTAATGACGTTTAGATTTTCTGACTTATTCAATAAATAGGTTTGCACTTTTGACAGTTGACAATGCTCGCAATGAGCGAAACCGGTCCTGACATATTAAATAAAGTGGAATGAAGTACAAAGGATTATTATGTTTTTATTAAATAGGTTTGCAATTTATTTTTTACGCCAGTAAATTTACTGACTATTTAAAAATGCAACAAAAATCCCCCCCCCCCCCGTTGAGGGTAACGGGTTTACAGCTAGTTTATATTAATAACAGAAGAACTATTCCATAAAATAATTGACGTATAGAAGGCTATAAATAAAGAATACAGTCTTTCTTAAAATGTTTAAATTAAACAAATGTCAAAGCCAGGCTTTCCCTACGTATATGTCAAAGAATACGAACTCACGTCCATTAAACTTTTCGAATGGCTTATCGATGATGCAAAAATCGAATCGTTAATCTAAAAGCTTTCGTGTTAACCATTGCCGAGAGGCTGAAACTACGTTTAATATCGTATTTTATATCGTCTATAAATATTATACCGACACTTTCAGTAAGGTGTGAAATATTTCAGATGGTACCTAACGGGTCGCCCTTGAGAGTTGAATGTCATGATGTGGTCTTTTATTAGATGGCCATTTTTTTCAACTTTTTGAGGAGATCCTCATAAATTTTTTTATCAAGTGTTTTTATAATACGATGGAAGTAATAACAACCAATTCCATAATTCGTTCAACGATGTTTATATATGTAATATATTAAAATGAATGTTTGTTTGTTCTCATCTGATTACAATAAAACTTTGACAAACTTTTTGCTTGTACTTCCGAGAAGGTTATAGGTATAGTTAAATTAACTAACTAGGTCTTATATATAAAAATCAATGTTTGTATGTCTGCCATACTGTTCGTTTTGACAACATATGCTTGCACTTGCACGAAGGTTGTAGTACAATTAACTTACAGTAGGAGGCGCGTGTGTCGTACCATAGAAAATCGGCAACAAACGTCAAACAGACAGAAAAAGAAAACATGCACTTCAATAAACACAATTAAAACACAAACACTTTCTTTTTTTGAATGGCATCGCAACGCTTGCCGGGAACCGGTTTTCACTGTACAACATGTTAAAAATTCTTTCTTTTTTTTTAAGCGATTGGTTGAATGAAGTGTTGCAATAATATTGTGTCCCTGATCATTTTTTGAGACATCGTGAACATGAATCGCTTGTTCTCACAAGGTCTCGAACCAGCTTGCCAATAAGGATGCCACTGAAGAGAGCTTTAGCATTAAAATATAGTATTCAATTTCAATCGGGAAATAATAATTAATATACCCAGCACAATATTGTTTGTTAATAAATAATGCATTTCAATCGTAGTAAACGTGCGTGTTGCTGCCGAAGTCCAGCGGCTAATACTTTTCGTCTGTAGTGAAACTCACTAGCATGGTCAAGAGTTTGAGTCTTATAATGTAAAATTTCATACAGATTATATATTCCATTGATTTCAATTTTATTTGTATTCAGAGGCATGAACGTTTGCAATGTTTTCTTTCCTGCTTTCTTACCTTTACAGTACGTATTAAGCCAGAGAATAAAGAATATCAGTCCGTTCTAACCGTAACATGACATCTGAAAAAGACTAACATAAGGCCTATTGAATAGATTCAGCGACTTATTTGAAAAAAATCATTTTCAATCGAGAATTGTAGTAAATAATATCGTTCCTCCATTGTTTTTATACTAAATGTGATGCTTATCATGCCTTTTTGAGAAGACTAAATGGGTTTTATATCAGCGATGGGCTGCCAATACGTTAACAAGAAACTCGCTTTATATCAAAGCAATTCTCGGTATTTTGGGGAAGCAGTGAGTTTTTTTAATCACTTCGATGGAATTGTATGCGATACCTAAATAAGCAATCGACTGTTACTTAATGCACTTATAATATTTAACTAGATGCAATTTACCATAAACTTATCAATGTAAATGTCCAAAAATGTACTTATGTGTATACTGAAGCTGTCATAGATAATATATATGTCAGAAATTGCAACTATGTACTGAGAATATTGTTTTCTCGTAAATTATCAAGGGGCTCGCCGGTCTTAGTACAATTTAACAAGGGGCTTACGCGATCCCCTCCGAGCCCCCTCCAGCCCACCTTTGTTTTATATATAAAATATGTTTTAGTTCAAATTCCTTTTAATAAGCGTTAGAAATTAATAGTGGAATATTTTCGTTGACTTCGCCGATGATGATGAGTTGGTTTATCTCGTATGGTTCATTTTGATAACAATTGCTACAAACCGGTGTCAATCATCAAACTCTGTAACTATTATGTTTGACACGTAAAGCGCTTTTGCCTAGATTGATTTCCGCAGCTCTGCCACACAATATAACAAGTACGTCAACATTAATAAGCGAACCTATTAATAATATTATATGTGTGTGCTCTATCCCCAAAGGTACGAATGATGCAGATATTATAACATATCACGACCAATAAACTATAACAGAATACAAACATAAGGAACACATTATTGAAACTCTGTAAACTAACTAGGGAATATACCTGTGTTATTGGAATAGATACAGTAATCCTCGGTTCATTTAAATGACCAGACATAGGCAAGGCTTTGGGTGAACGTTTGAATAGTTTCCGGGCGGTGTTTGTTTCGTATATACGATTCAATATTATTTTATACAATCTCAACATAAAACTTATTGTTCTTATTAGATCTCTAGCGGTTTCAGTAAGTGTTGGTTATATTATATACAATTTGTCTTTACTATTATGTTTATGCCTCACGAAATTTATTATTTTGACATATGTAGCTGAGTGGACAACGCTCATCCTATTCGGATACCGTGTCTACTAGGGCTTATACAAAAACCGACTTTAAAAAAAACCGGTTTTCGAATGTCAATATTGTTTGAAAACCGGTTTTATCCGGTTTTCGAAGTTTTACAAAAAATGGATAATTTAATTAAAACGGCGAGAAAATGTTCCTTTTTTTGTTGTTTATTTATATACAACAATAAATTATTTGGTGTAACTCTTCAGAAAATATGATTTAAGAATACACAAAGGGTCCACTGATCGTTTTGTAACAAATTTTCCTGATATCGAAAATACCGTTTCGCTGGGTAATGATATGGGGCATATGGTGTTTAAGCCATCAAATAAAAGATCCAAATTGTCTGTCCTTTTGTTTATAGACTAGTTTATGGAAAATTCGGCACAACCGGTTACGAAGTTGAAAAATCGGTTTTCGAATGTCACAAATTTAGCAAAAACCGGGTTTTTAAAACCGGCAAGCCCTAGTGTCTACGGACTCGATTCTATTATAGAAGATTATAAAAAAATATCTGACTTAATATAGCTATTTTCAAAAGCATGTGACCTTTGATGCTTAAACGTATTTCCTCTCACTGATACAATCTTAAAAACGAGACACGGTTCTGGTACATAATCCAGAACGAGAGATTTGACTGTCTCCTTACTTCTGTTTGAAGATCGAAGAACGTGATGGACTTAGAATCGAATGCGGAGGCTAAAACGTTAACGCAAGAAGAGGTGGTTCAAATAAATCAGATCCA
Organism: Himalopsyche tibetana; assembly: GCA_030503985.1. NCBI lineage: Eukaryota > Metazoa > Arthropoda > Insecta > Trichoptera > Rhyacophilidae > Himalopsyche > Himalopsyche tibetana. Next base: position 353,453 of record JAPJYX010000010.1, read on the forward strand.
TTCTTAGTACCGTCTCATTTTTTATTAAAATATATAAGTGCTATGTATTTTTACTATTTTAGATTTAAAACGCCGTTTATCGTTGTACGTCCTACTAAAAATCAAAAACTGTATTTAATATCGAAACAAAATAAACGGTGATATAAATTTGATTTTATATTTTAAGTACCTAAAGTTTTGCGCTTCCGTTCTTTAGCAAGTGAATATAATTCCAGATTTATATTCAATGAGTGTATGCAATTGTATTCAATATAGATAGATGTCTTGGTAATTTTTTCACTATTCTTTCGTTCTAAGCAGTGATTCAATACCAGTGATAGAATAAGTGTCTAACTTTTTAAATAAGATTATTTAGTGAAACCTGTACTACCACCACTTTCCATTATGACAAAGAAGGTTCAGTCTCATTAGAGTCTGATTAAAACTTTTTCTAGGGCAACGTTATTTTAGCCTTGATAAAAAAAAAATATTTGCCATGGCAATTAAGAATTTTAATCTTAATCTGAATACCTTTACGAACATGGAGGCATTATGAAGGTATTTTTCATTCACTGGTACAGTGCTTTCCAGTATCCATACAAGAAAGAAGTATATAGAATTTAAGATTTCGACTGAAGGTGCTAGGTGGAATTTCAATGTTCAATTCAAGGCTTTCTGAACGCCTGAAGATACCGAAAGGCGAAACCCGGGTCGTTAGTGACAAAATCTGTTAGAATGTACATAGTTTAAGCGATTCAAATTTAAGTATATAGAAGATTGTAAATAGCCATCAATATCTAATCATTTTGTTTTGGTGAAGGTTACAATATCATAATTTTATTGAGAGAAAATTGAGGGTGAAAATTTCATAATATTGCAATATTGACAAGAGATTTACCAAGAAGTGACGATTGGTAGGTCAAAATTACCTTAACTATTCTATCAGTAACGACAACCAGAATCCAAGAAAGCAAACACAGATCAGTCTTGGACAAGACTAAAACACGGTGTAAAATCCTTTTTGACCATGGTGCGTAGAATATTTCCACTAAAAGTATTTATAAGATTAATACCCCATACACGTACTTGTGTATACCAATGTCTTGAATTTCCAGAAACCTCATTTAGAATAGTCCTTGCCCTTCTCCCCTGGCTTAAAAGCTATAGAACTCATCTTGTTTGGTAATAAGAGCTTTCTGTCACAATTCGACGGTACATAAATTACTAACTATTCTATTGTGTTATTGACCCACCCCTAATCAGCTCTGAATTATAACTTACTTAAACTCGAAATTTTGGACAATGCGTACTGACTGTTATTCTGGAATATTAATATTTTAAAGACCACACAGGAAAGCTTTAGCAAATATTATTGACAACTAATTGTACAGAATAATAAATAACATAATAATAATTGACACTCGCCAAATCTTTTATACTTTACATTGATAATTTTGTTTAAACTGTCTTTTTTTTGTAGTTAACTCCTAGGAAAATTCATGTATGCATCGAATGTTCAGCTTACCCTTACCATATCGACTGTGGAAAGGAAAAGGGACGTAACCCACACATACCAAATTTTACAAAAAACCTGTTATGATGATTTTGGGCTTTATGAAAATTATGTAACATACACAATCTCAAAGTGCACGAATACTTGTTAACTGGTGTTAAATTGATTTTTTTTTACATCTTCGCTCCTAATGTGGAGCATATGGACTCTTAATGGAGTTTATCTCATCAGAAGTGTTTCTACCAGAACTCCTTGTTACTCAATCGCTCAACCTCTCTTTTTCCAAAGAGAGTAGGGAATAGAAGGAAAGGGCTAGGACATGACTAGTGGTTAGCTAATCGCTCTCGATACGCCCCGTTCATAGGATAGGATGGGTGGGAGGAGGGAATCCAAGATATCACATACATCCATGCCATTGAACAGAAATTCATAAATCGACTGAAAAATCAATTTATAAAACTGCCCGTACTGGGATTCTAACCCGTGACCTCCGTAGCGGTAGCCAACGACGTTGACCACCCGACCACACAGGCGGCTTAATTGACGTAACCTAATAATAATTAAATAAAATGTTTAAGAATAAGCTTTTTTTTTATTCTATTTTACCGTTTGCAAGTTTGACAGGTCTAACTTTTCAAACTTAAAAGTTCAATTTATATACAAATTTGGCATTTGCAGCTTACATCCTTTTGATAGAACGTGTATCAAGTTGTATATATTCTGACTATCGAAAAAAAGCTGTGGATTACGTCCTTTTTCCTTTCTATATAATTATTGAAAACTATCGCAAATGTCGAGTATTTCATCTTTAATTTTCAATTATTATTTGTAAGCTTTTGCAACTACCTATTCATGAGTATAGCGGAGAACTTAAATAAAAATGTGGGAAAGTATGTTTTAAAACCGCTTCAACTGAACTGACTTTTGTTTTCGTAACAGCTATTAATGAATCAATTATTGCTTCGTTATATTTCCATACATTATTATCAAATTTAATGTCGTTCTTATATTTCAGCAGTTATATTATTCGTAGAATTAACTTTACATATAACCTCGTTCACCGCAATACCAGAGATTCTTTTAACCGATGTAGATATTTATTTAATTGTGCTTTGTTAGTATAAAAAACAAAACGAGAAAGTTTTATATTGACAAATTCATTGTATATTTTTTTGAAACACTTTGCATAGCTCCCGTTCGCGTCACAATCATGTTTGTGAAATAATATTGATAACCAGTATTAAAGGTCAAATGACAATTTTCGGTATAAAGACATTATATTCATCGGTTAGCTGCCAATACGTTAACAAGGGGCTCGCTTATTCTCAAAGCGATTTTCGGTGTTCTAGGGAAGGAGTGGATTTTGTATCCCTCTTAAGCAATTATATGCAATACTAAAACAAGCAATCAATTGTTAACAATATGTAATTAACCATAAAAATATACATGTAAATGGCCAAATATGTACTACTGTGTATACTTAAGCTGTCATACATAATATATAAGTCAGAAATTGGAGTTATTTACTAATTTGATCTTAGAATATTGTTTTCGCTTAAATTAACAAGGGGCTCACCGGTCTTAGTAAACTTTAACAAGAGGCTCGCGCCAGCTCCCACCAGCCCACCCTTGATTATACTTGAAAAATAAAACATGACATCAACTAGCACTATCGTTGTGTGAAACTGGCCGTGATCATTGTTTAAAGAATGTAAGAGTACATATTACTTAAAAATATGTGCTTTTTTTACTAAAAATATTAATACATTTATATTGTTGGGAGTAATTCAGTTTCATTTGGTTTTCATAGAATATTTTATACATAACTTTGAATAAAACGATAATCGAATATCGGTAACAGTATCCTAATTTTGTTTTTATCGACGTTGACCTTATTTAAATTTCGTTTAGAGGAATTTGTTAGGTCACTGAGGTCATTATATTTATACTTAGCGAAAAAAGGATAATGTTCAACGGATATTCCACAATATATTTTATCATATTTTTACATTCCGTTAGAGTTATGGGACTTGTATATATTATTGCTGTAAGGAAGGAAATAGATCGTGTCTCCGTGCGACCTATATCCGGGTCCGATCGCATTGAGGCGGACTGGTGCTGTATCAAACGTGCTATTGCATCATCGGCCGAAGATGTTCTCGGATTCCGGAGGGAGGGGCAACCAAAATGGATGTCCGAAAATACGTGGAGGAGAATTGAAGAGCGGGCCAGGCTAAAAGCACTGAAGGACAGTGAAGCTGACCCTGAAAAATTTGAAGAACGTCGCGCTGATTATCGTAATCAGGACAAAGTTGTCAAGAAGTCTGCGCGACTTGACAAGCGCCGATTCTTGGATCGGCAAATTGAGACAGCTGAGGTGGCGGCCCGCAGAAATGATACCAAGAAGTTATTTAAAATCACGCGCGAGGTCTGCGGAAAGCGACCACCGACTCCCGGGCCAATTCGCGGCCCTGATGGAGCAATAGAGTCAAACGCAGAAAGCGTTAAAAAGATTTGGAAGGATCATTTCTGCGAGGTGCTGAACCGACCGCCCCCCCAGGACCCTTTTGACGTAACCGAAGAGGCTACATCTATGGACCTCCCCCGAGTGTCCGGTATTTCAGACCGTACGCCCACACATGCCGAAATCATCTTGGCAGTGAAGAGGCTTAAAAACGGCAAAGCACCGGGTGGAGACGGAATACATTCGGAATTTCTGAAATGTGGTCTTAACGCCGTCCTACATCCTCTCTATCACCTGATGGCCAGGGTGTGGGACTGTGAGCGTTGTCCTAGGGACTGGGTGGACGGTGAGGTGTTAGCACTCCACAAAAAAGGTGATCCCCTCAGCTGTAACAATTACCGAGGCATAACTCTTCTCAGTATTCCTGGGAAGGTAATGGCACACATTCTCTTGGCGAGAATAAGAGGTCCCATTATGAAAATACTTAGGAAAAATCAAGCGGGCTTCCTCCCTGGAAGGTCGTGTGCGGACCAAATACACAATCTTCGATGTCTCCTCCAGCAGAGCAATGAATTTAACAGTGCTCTTGCTTGTTGTTTCGTCGACTATGAGAAGGCATTTGATAGTCCGCACAGACCCTCTTTGTGGAGGATACTGGATGCCTACGGGATTCCGCCAAAGATTGTGGCCATTATCAAATCCTTACATGAGAATAGTGCATGTTGTGTGAGGATCGGTGACTCAAATACCGAATGGTTCGGGGTCACTACCGGAGTGAGACAGGGGTGCGTTCTTGCACCGTTCCTGTTTATTATTATCCTTGACTTCATACTTCGCAGGTCAATTCCGCCTGATCGAGGTGTAGCTGTTGGTCCCGGTCTGAAGCTGTGTGACCTTGAATATGCCGATGATGCTGTAATATTCGATAAATCCATTGAGGGCATCCAGGAGACTATTGATGGGTTAGGAACTAACTCAGGTCGCATTGGTCTAAAAATTAATACTAGTAAGACCAATGTGATGTGTAACCAAACCTGTCATGACTCTGATAGGACCCTTACCAGCGCGGGACAGATCATCGAGAGGGTTGACAGCTTCAGATACCTCGGCGTACATATCCCCGAAGACGGTAGTACAAAAAACGAGCTCGCCATTCGTTTAGGAATGGCTGGAGCCACATTCAACTCAATGCGGACTGTCTGGGACACACAGCTGTACTCGATTAAAACCAAATGCCACTTGTTCAACGCTTGCATTCTGCCGGTAATGCTTTACGGTTGCGAATCATGGCACCTGACGAAGACTCAGAAAAACCGTATACTGAGCTTCGAGAACAGATGCTTGCGTCGGATAATGGGGGTGAGGTGGTTTGATTTTGTGAGGAATTCAGAGATAAGGGAGCGTACAAGACAGCGTCCCGTCACGTCAGTGGTTATGGAGAGACGTTGGAACTGGCTGGGTCACGTGCTGCGGATGCCTCCGGAAAGCCTCAATCCTGCCTGCCTCTTCTTTCGACCGGTGGGATTCCGGCGTCCTGGACGTCCGTCGGGTACTATCCATAGGATGTACTCGGCGGAACTGAGGGATGCTGGCATGTCATGGGAGGAAGCAAAGCTATTGGCGGGAGACAGGGAAACATGGAGGTGCCGCGTGGCGGCCATATGCTCCACATAGGGAGCGAACATGGCCAAAGAAGAAAAAAGAATATATTATTCGAAGAATACATCATACACAAGTACCTTATGTATATGTGTGTGTCGTCGATTAGAAATGCATAAAAATGAGATAGAGCAAATTATCAAATCAGACTCAAGTGTTTGACACTTTGTTTGAACATAAGTGCTGTTAATGGATAGATAGATAGATTATACAGTCGCAAATTATGACGAAATATATGCTATGACACAAATGTTCTCAACAATTTTTATTTAAATTAAATTATATCGACCACGAATTCTTCATTATCAGTAACATAAATCCATACAAATTTGAATCGTATAGTTCCTAAAGGGGATAACGGCGAGGCTATTATTATGTGATTAAAGGATGTTATTCACATTTTTCAAAAAAGAAAATAAAATATGTGAGTATTTTGCGCGTAATTTAATATTCAGTGAAAAGAAATAATGTTCTAAAACTCAATATAAGTCTACAAAAAGAAATATTTCAAAATTTAATTAGCGGTTTATTAATGGATCGGTATATTTCAAATATGTTTAATTCTAGTATCTGGTATGTACAATTTTATTTTGCTTATATTTATTTAATTTGTATAAGCTATCGTCTAATAAACGCTATTATTTAAATAAAAAATACACTATAAAAAAGAATCTATATTTAAAACCAAAGCAGTTTTACTTGAAACATAAAACACATTGCTTGACGCAAATATTGAAATGTGTGGGAGGTAATTTTTAGACATCACAAACACTCATGCCTTCAAAGAAAAAAAATGCTGTACTGAGAATCGATCCCGTGAGATCCGTTACGGAAGCCAAAGATGTTGAACGATACGCCACGGATCCGGCAACGAATTTTACCGAATTGCCAAAATTAATTTATTTATTGGCTAGTGCGTTAAATCACAAAGTTAAACCATTATTAATTATTGGAATAATAGTTTCTTTTATGAATTTTATTATGTATTTGATTTATTCTAATTGAATATAATGTTCGTCTTCATTAATCCACGTGTACAATAACCACATAGGAAGGCTGTTCAATTAAAATGTGTGTGGTAATGTTATAACATAATGCCGGGCAAAGTAATAATTGATTCGCCGACTATTTGTATTGGTAGACTAGTAGGCATATTCGTTTACCATCGAAATACAAATAACATGTCTTCACAGACCCTAAACAAATACACCTTCAGTATATTCACAAAATAGATAATGTCTTTGAAATGGGTAACAAAAATAACTATTAATAACTACTCTTGATAATTCATCTGTGATTGTTTATATTATTTGATAAAAACTCTTAGAGTCGGTGTGAAAGTATAATAATATCAGTATTATACAATAGTTAAAGGCATTGAAGACATTTACTGATTACAACGATTAACTATGGTGACATTAATTGTGAACGTAACGTCTTTTAAAAAGTTAAATTAGTGCTTCTTTAATAGTGAGCATTGAAGGCTTATCGAAACGGTCTACAGCAAAATCTACAATTAAGAAAAAAAAATGTGACTTATTTACAATTATTCGTATTACTGGTAAAATCTAGCTTAACGGTATTTTAAAAACATCCTAGTTGAGCTAAGAATTCCTTATTATTTTTTTTCCACAGACAGTTATTCGTAAAAAATAAATAAAGGAGCTAGTGGCATGTTTGAGTAGTGACCTCTTATTTTTTTTACAAGTAACTGTTAGTGTATTATAATAAGTAATGCTTGACTCATCTGGGATATTTCGAGAATCCTATTTAGTAAGATTTTATCAAGTATACGAATGTTTGTAAATAAGTCGCTTTTTATCATCATTTTAACTGTGCATGTTGCTGCTTTCGTTAAATATTCCTAGCAAAAAAAATTCGGCTTGTTAATTGTTAAAATGAGGATCGTTTACTGTCACAATAGTTGAGGCACTTCTTTCCTTTGACATAAAATGACAGCAAAACCAAAAGGTCATAGACGTCGACGCGCTAATTATATTTTAATTTCATACGACAACCCATCAACACTCCTATATAAAAAAAACTACACACTTCATATCGACTGTGGAAAAGAAAAAGGACGTAACCCACACATAGAAAATTTTACAGGAGGCACAAAAAACGTGTTTTGATGATTTTGGGCCATAAGCAAATTATAAAATAAACACAACCTTGAAGTGCACGTAGACTTCTAAACTAGTGTTGAATTGACATAATCTAATATTAATTAAAGAAATTGTCTAGGAAAAACCATTTTTTCAGTCTTTTTTCTTGGTTTCGTTTTTTACAAGCTCATCCTTTTTCAAATACAAAAGCTAAATTTAGATATTAATTCGGCATTTTCAGCTTACATCCTTTTGATAAAACGTGTATCAACATTGTGATTATCGAAAAAAAGCTGTTTGTTACAAACTTTTTCCTTTCCTCAGTCGATATTATGTAAATATTTCCAATGTAATGAAATATCTAATGGTGATAAAAACGATTCAATTTTCACGTAGAATCTTAAATATGAGCAGGCAGATTGGTGATCTATATAACGAGGTGGTGTACTATATGTTAGCATTGTTAAATTGTTATCTTTCTGATAAACCTAATACCTTCCTGAACGGTTCTATAATAATGATTACACGCCGATTAAATAGTTCCCCAAATGAAGCTTTACCTTATAAAATAAAATTAATTTTCTACTACCAGTACCAACGATTTATTATAAGCAGACACCATTGTAATTTATGCATGGTTATTTACATAGTTATTACGGAAATAATATTTATCATGATGAATTAACAACAAAAGATTTGAATTGATTTTTAAATAATGGGTAGTGCTACCTACGTATACCTTGTAACCAGTTTTCCAAGCTGTGCGCGCACATACATTACAATACAACATAGCGCACAAAAGTTAAATCAGCTATACCACCACCAGAATAAATTAATTGACATTAAATAGTGTTGTCAATTATTGTCATCATTAAAAGTCAATCTTTTCGTTTAGTAGGTCTAAATACCATTGTGTGGCGCACAAATCTTTTTATTTTTTGTCAAAGTTGCACAGCCAATGTCTTTTTCGCATATAACCTTGCAAAAATTAGAGGGAACATTGCACTTGCAAAGGTAACACATGACTTAATTGTATCTGCTGATTGTTATCAATTATGTTAGTAATTAAAGATGACTTATTATTGTTATATATTTTAATAAAACTGTTCAGATTAATAAAAAAAGTGGATTTGAATTCACTCGATTCTTTTTTACACTGTAGATACGTCCCACAAAAAAAAAACCGTTTATTAAAAAACCGTGTAAAATGTCTGACACGTCATATGTGTTGGGATCTAATCATGCCTTGTGTTTGTTTTAACAGTCTTGTGTTATTAGAGAATTCGTTATCCGCCTCTGTGTTTTGTTGTATCTGGAAATCGTGTCACAACAAAGAATTCGTGTTAAAAAAATAGTTGAGTGTATATGAAATAATATTTTTTGACTAAATAAGACAAAATTTTAATTCGTTAAAAAATATAATACCTATTTATAACTCTACGGAGGCTCATACGTATCTATAAGGGTCTCAACTTTCAACCCTTATACTTTACCGAATACAAGCGGGGCGCACTAGGTGACAACAAACAGCCCTCATGCCTGATTGAAATGATATAATGGTTTTTTACGTCAACGTTTACAAAAAAAATACTTATTTAATTTTATCGGTGCTATAAGCTTGTAGACATGCCAAAAATCAATAAAAAATAAATTTACGGAAGTAATGGGTTAAAACGGAAAAAGACACATTTTTTCCACCAAACGATACAAATCTATCAATAAATATAATCAGTGATTTATTTAAGTATTAATGAACAATGTATAACATTATCTTTACTATGAATACATTCTATACATTCATCTTTATAGCTTTTTAGGCAGCTATTACTATAAAAAGGGGAACATCAGTTATTACTGGAAAATCGAATATGATACCTGTTGACCTAATCATAAATGTTTTTGAGATAATGAACGCTGGATTATCACCAACATACGAATAATTTTTGGCGCCGTTCGAACCCTCATCGTAGTCTAAAATTTTATCAGTTATTTACGATAACACACTCGAAAACAATCAATCATGAGACTATTATTTCACGCATACGATGTGCTTTAGAGAAAAATTGTTTGCGTCGCAACAAAAAAAATACATTATATGACATACTATATAAAAAATAATATTCAAAATATATGGTGTGACTTTCAAGTTGAGCTAACCGTAAAGTCGCCCAACTGCTTAAATGCGTTTGAAAACAATTAATAATTCGGCTTAGATTATAGATGAAACACAATAGACCGTATAAAGAGCCTGTCTACAGTTTTGTGAGACCCACAATTGTCTAGATCAGTGATTCCCAAACTATGCACCGCGAAAAATTTCCTATACAAAATATTATTCATTTATAAAATATTACTTAGGTCAATGACTTGGGGCGCCACGGAAAAATTCTGGTATATTAAGGACGCCAGAAACCTAAAAAGTTTGGGAACCGCTGGTCTAGAGTTTACATGCTATATTGCTGGATAACTAAGCCGCGACATGGGGCTTGAAGCCAGAGCTGGAATTTTGTCATACCTATTGATTTTGTGGCTACATTGATTTCGTAGAAGAATTTATTAATTTAATATTAGATTTCGTCAGTAAAATACCAGATTATTAGTTTTTGAGCAATTCAAGGTTATATATATTTCATATTTTGAATTTAGTTCAAAACTATCAAAATACGTTTTTTGTGTGTTCTGTAAATTTAAGGTTTTCACAGTCGATATTGACTCTTAATGGAGATAATCATAATAATATTTAAAATAAATATTAATATTTATCATACATATAATAACAACAGGTTGTCAAGATAATAAGGTGACCTTTAATCTATTTTCGTAAAAAAAATATAGGTATTTCATACTTAAATATATTTGTTTCATTTTTTCCCCTGTTACTAATGAACGATTAACATTTTCTTATTAAAATATTGATTCAGCGTATTAGATAAAAGTTTTATTTGACGAGATATCACGATAATGGCTTTTAGTCCACTCTCAAATACGGGACTCCTCAATGGTAATCATCCAGCATAATATATTTCAGGGGCTGCCAAGTCCTCAGCTTTAAAGTGACATATATAAGTAGATCAAAGCTGTAAGTTTTAAGCACGTACGGGTGATTTAATTGAATTGATTCAAGCAATAAATTAATACTGTTTTAGTTTATTGAAATATATATTTATGCAGTTGTTGACGTTGGGAATTTATATTATTTTCCGGTTATAAACGGTTATTTCTTTTTTTACCCAAAGGAATAATTTATAACAGGTAACTTTTTCGCATATATATTTATATATATATATTCAATATTCTATTTAGAAAACGCTACCAGAATAGCAATAAGCGCCCCTTATATAATGAATCGAAATGTAATAAATTTGGATGGCTATAGGAAATTTTACAAGAAAAAGTGGACCTATTGTTAATCACCCTAATTGATGTACAAAATCCGATCTGAAGTAATGTACGTTTACCGAAAGCAATTAATTCACTACAAACACGAATTTAAAAAAAATGTGAATGATTTATCTATTTCTGGTCAGGTGTTTGTTTGCGGAGTTGTTTGAAAGTTTTTTTTCGGTAAAGTTATTTATGGGCCGTTTGTGTAGCTTTTTTATGACTTAACATTTATAAATAATAATATTTATGATTTCTTTTGCGGCGCGGAAAGATGGCAATTATTCACTTTTGAATTGTTCGCAAAAATATTTATAATTTTATATATTAATGAAAGGGTATTCAAATTACCTAAGTTAAATACGTTTTTTTTTCGCATCGAATCACTTTACGCAACTTGTTTGTGTAGTGCGAATGTAAAATAATATCTTTTTTAAGTGTTATAAATGAAAATAATTCAGTTAAACGTTGTTTCTAAAAAAATATTGTCTATACTTAGATTTATGTGACTTAGGTAAGATATAATCTTAATAATTTTCTGGTTAAATTTAGAACATTTCAACTGAAGTTATTTAACAAGAAATGTTTTAAGGACAGCTTTGGTCAACTCTTAATTACGTTGAGAGTTGAAAGAAGAGGTTAGGATTAGGGAGTTTTCGATACATTTCAATCCCGGGAATAGAAGATATGGTCCCGAAACTTCGGGATTGATTTTCTTATAAAACAAACGTGTTGGTTTTCAAGCAGAGCGGCAGATTACATTCTTTGCGATAAGACTTACCGCATACAAAAACGTAATTGGATGCCTAAGATATCAAATTTTCTTATCCAATTTATTAGAATGCATTTTACTACAGTAATAATTTTTCGGTGCCTTTGTTTTCTACAACTTCTTAATGCATGTTATCGAGATATCGAGCGCAGTGTTTTTTTTTTTGCGTGATTCTTTTGTTCTATTAACATCAAGTATGTAATAAAACACGTGTCAACTAAAACATTTTTCGGTTAGCTTTATATATGAACAGTATGATAAATATCAAAGGCGCGCAAGCCGACTTCATGCGACTGTACTCATAGAAAACCGCATATAATATTGTATAAAAGTTTTTTCGACCAATATTATTGCAAGAGTTGAAAATCAATTCTCACTTTGATTATTTCTTTTGAATGTTCTTATTACTTTCACTGTAAAAAAATGATCTTCCTACAAAAGCGCTTGTCACCAGATATGATAAATATAAAAATATATTTTATTGGTTCATTGCACAATGAATCCGTAGATTAAATGGCGAAACAATTGATGCTCTGGTATTAACTTCGGCCATATTTTAAAATAATATAAAAAAATACTTAGTGTTCTCTTGGGTACTCTTGCATTCTGAAGTAGATAAATACTTTTTTCAGCTATCGACATTAATTATTTTAAGTGATATTGCGTATTTTTACAGAATGTATGCATATCAAGTTCGTTTAATAATAATGGTGCATATTTTTTACGAGTTATTAAAAAATCCACTCATTCACCTGTATATCGCGAATAACTGAGATTATGAGAGCTTTTTGCTAACGTATTGGCAGCCCACAGCTGTTTATACAATATTTATAAGTTGTTTTACAAATATTATCAATTTTTATTTCTTAAAAAAATGTACTGATCCCGAGACCAGTCCCGGGATCCTGGGATCGAAAAATTCTAATCCCGAAATTCCAGGATCAACATTTTGGCTCGGGATTGGATTCCCTAGTTAGGATAGTACTAGCTGTAAGCTGTCTACAGTCTGTTTCAATTTCAAAGTCGGTCTACATATGTTACCTTACCTAGCGGTAAAATTCCCGCTTAATGATAAAGTTGAGTTCTGCAAAAATCAATATCAAGTACATATATGTATATATTTTCAAATTAATATTTATGATATAGAGCAATCGTGTTCATGTCTGCTCTTAAATTATTCTTAAATTTCTCAAGTGATTTGTTATTCAAAAATATCTGGCGAAATGGCAATTTGCGGTAATGAAAATTTTATTCATTACGAAATAAGCTCGGACGTAGGTAATATACTAAACACAAACCATTGTCTAGAAATCAAGAGGTACCTGGGTGCTGAGACTGCTGAAAATGCTACATTTGGCCAATTAGATACTGAAATAATTCAATTCATGAGAACATTCATGTTATTTTAGGGCCAAGTATGCCCCAAAGCAAACCTCGATTGACAAAGCATAATAAAACAATTATTTCAATGTAAAAATAATTTACCAATTATTGATAACGTACAAATTATATATAATATCTTATTAAACATACATTTGATGTAAGACATTAAACGATCGAAAACTTTAAAACTGATGAAATTTTTTTTTAATTTAAGATTTCGACTGAAGGTGCTTGGTGGAATTTCAATATTAAATTTGAATCGTTCAAACTATGTACATTCTCACAAATTTTGTCACTAACGACCCGGGTTTCGCCTTTCGGCATCTTCAGGCATTCAAGTGCACGGATGAACTTGAACTGACGCTTAGCAAATGAAAGTTTCGTGTTTATATAAGATATAAATGCATCACTGAGTCCAAAGCCATTGCTGGCAAAAAGGATGAGCCCATGGGAAAATTCCAACAGATTTGAGTAGTGAGCAGTTTCAAGAATTATATAATTTGTTTGTCGGCAAAGTGATGAAATTTAATGATGGAAAACTTTCAAAAGTATACAATTACTTAAATATTAGTATTATGACAGTTTACGCTTACTTAATGAAATAATATTTTCGATAGATCTAAATTGCTAATAGAAAATGGTTCTGGTAGCTAGCAGCGAATGTTGTAATTTATCTCACCCAACCTTTTTTAGTGGCTTCCTGTTGTCAGTGTTTTAATAGTTGACAGCTATCGAGAAAATTTTACGAATCACTCGATCTTCACTTTTCACGGAAGAATTCTATGCGGAATATATATTGAATATATTTTAAAAAAAAATGTACGATATTCTTGCATTAACATAGTTGCTTTAACAAATAAAGAGGTTGCACTTTTAATTCCTATCTAAACATTTTTTGCAAACGTGGATAAATATTTTGCAATTTAAGTCAGCGATATACAATCGTACGAAAGAATACAAATGTTAATATGTGTGTACAGTGTATTCGCTAAAATTGTTTCTGTAAAGAACAGAATCATTTCCGCAAGATAACCAGATTTTTCTAACACAAAAAGATCAACGATTATCATACGGGATAGAGACCGTAAACAGTGGCGGATTACCCTATAAGCGCAAGAGGCGCGCGCTTGGGGTTTCCGAATCTTGGGGGCCCCAAAGATAGCATATATTTTATAAACCCTTACATTTCAATTTCAATTTTTAATATTTATTATTATTCTACGAAGAGGTTTGCAGCAATTTTATGTTATTCGAAAAGCAGGGCCTCCAAAGTGCTTAATCCGCCACTGACCGTAAAAGATATGGCGTTATTATTTATTCGGCGATACGTCAGATTAAAAAAATCGGGAAAGTATTAAAGCTGTGACCTCGGATTACCACACAGGGCTTTTGTCCATATCGGAGCTTTTACCGCTAACGTGTTATAGCAAACACTTTGGCGTGAGAGCACTTCAGAGAGGATTCCCTGGAAAGTTATATCACTTTCGTTCGATAGTGCATAATGCGTTTCTGCATTGTTATATGCAGTTTTGAATGGCTCAACTACCTAAGTATCTATACCGTTAGAAGTTAGAAGGAAATAGCGAACATTGTAATATATTTAAATCTTCGAATGAACTTTCCTAACAAAATAAATTGTACACCTTTCAGGAGTTGTTTTCTATCATAAAACTTCTATTTTATATTTTACTATAAAGTAAAATCTATTTTTAAGGATACTTTCTCTCTTCATCTGTACAAATTGAAATCCGTTAACATAAAACAGTATATTTATAAAAACATAATCGAATCGTTTCTTGATAATTGAGTTGATATTTATGATAGAATCAATATTGAGAAACATCTTTTCTTTTTTATGATTTGCATCATTTTCATAGGAAGATCACTTAAAGCAGTGTTCTTCAACCTATGGTCCGCGGACCGGCACCGGTCCGCAAAAGTTTAGTGCCAGTCCGCGATGACTTTTATGTTTCGAAAATATTTCGACTCGAATATTTCTTTGGTACCAAATATGAAAAAAATTGATTACAAAAAACAGCAACAAATGTTTCACCAAAAAAAGTCGTTTTATTAGCATTCATGGATAAAGTTCTATGTTACATTGACTTGACGTTTCAATTGTTATTTTTTAAATATATAATATTATACTAAGCAAACATGTACATACAGTTGTACAGTCAATTCTCGACTTACAACAGGTTTCGATATGCCACCTTGGACGTAAGTCGAAACGGTCATAAATAGAATTTCATTAAAAAAAATCAATAGACGGCATAGAAATTAAATACATATATAGCCATAAATACGCCCAATAATGAAATTTATATGGTTCAGCCGCGGTAAAATATTTGAAAGAAACTGGAGAAAAAAATATTTTTGATTATTTATACTCCATTGTTAGTCCAACAAGTCGAGAGCTGGCTGTGTGTATCTGGTTGACACCGGTCCGTGAAATATTTTTACCGGTCCGCGAATGTAAAAAAGTTGAAGAACACTGATTAAAAGTAGTCCGCCAGTGATTTTCGATTAAAAACATTTTTTTTTCCGTGTACATGAAAAAAATTACAGGAAACTCTAAAATGTGACTATTAAGCTGGAAAAAATGCATCGTCACGGCTGAGTCAAGAGGGATAAATCACTGTAGTCAGGGGGTATAACGTAGCTCTTAAAGATTATTTTTATAAAAACGTGCACTAGAAAAAATAAAGTAGCGCGTAATAAAATTTCCCATGCAGCTACTATTTTTAAATCGGGTTCGACAAAACAAATGACATCCTTCCGTTGTCATGATACCTTTAAAAAACGTTTAAAGGAAAATGTATTTTACATTTGAACAACTGTTAATCATTTGCGTAAAAAATATACAAATAAACAATGAATGCAGCCTATAAAAATTAATCCAATATTGAGTAAAAAAATTTAAATATATGTACATAGCTGATTTTACTGACATCTAGAGTCAAAAAAAATATTATCAGAATCAAGTTAATACAGATTTCTACTTTATATCCAATAACACAAGAACCAATTGAAAGGTGATAAGAAAAATAGCAATTTATTCTGAATCGAAAAAAAATGTCATTTATCCAGAGAAATTGCACTTCAACACTGTAATAAAATACTTTTTTTGTATTATATTTTACAATAAGGCAAGAAAAGGTTTAAAGATTGGGTGGGGTAAAAAGCGTCATCAGAGCAATGTCCTAAAAAGCAAATGTACAAAAATTTATGAATCATCAAACCAGTATCACTACACCGAAGTGGGTGGCTAAACAGTTTATTTGATCAATAAAACAAGATGTTATGTAAAAAAATAGTATTTATTTAAAATCAAACAAGACATTCACAATTATAATAAAACTCTCATATATAAATATTTTTTATACGAGATTAAGTACTGGGACATATTAATGACATATTATTCAATAAGGGTCGAAATCGATGAAAAATAATAATAAATAGTTTCATTCACAATACATAGCAGCAGTGGTGTAGTGGTAAATAAATAGGTACCAGGTCAGTCATTGATTTTATCACTATTTTTTTTTATATCCTTCTGAAGTTAAAAAACCACAAGTTTTAACAATTAAATCAATTTAAAAAATCTATACTCATTTCTTGTACGATGGATTTGATGATAAAAATACAAAAACTTTCAAAGAAACCAAAAAAATAACGAAGATCAGACACTATTGATGCACAGATCGAGCGTGAACATTTGGTACTGAAAACACTACGATTTTGTTCTAAAAATGATTGAGCACTTACACTCCTCATATTTTCAGGTAATTTTTATTTTACTGAGGAAGAGGAGGTTCTGGCCATTCAGGGGAAAAAAACTAACACGCTAACGGTATATTTTGAAAGTTCGTGTTTCATTGAAGTAGTAAAACTGTAAAAAACCAAGGTGTTCACAAAATTTTGTCCATATGTAGATACAAATCACAATCCTAGCAATTCGAATATTTCAATTAATAAACAAGAGCATGTGAAATTTAGTAAACAAAAATCTCACTCTGTTGAACTTTAATCATAAATATTTCCACACCGCATCATCTACGACAGGGGTTCTTAACCTCGTGCCCGAGTGCCTTTTTTGTGCGCCCGGCAATGTTTCAAATACAATTTTAAAAAATCATTATATTTTTTAATAAAACTATTTTTAAAAGATTTATTGAATTCGAAAAAATATAAGCATATCCATGTTATTTAAAAGCAGCTAAGGCAACAATAATAAAATTAATACATAAATATATACTAATTTTTAATACTATCTATGTAAATGTTTTTTTTTAAATCCTGCCTGCGCCCGCCACTTTTCTCCTAAGCCTCAAGTGCGCCCGTCACCGCAATAGGTTAAGAACCCCTGATCTACGACAACAGGATCACTGCAAATTTACATCTGCGTATCAATGGCTGATCAATGTGTTCTTAACCATTTCTGAAGATAAAGTTTAGGTTTCCATTTCGGTGGACCGTGGAGTTTAATACACATGAGATTTGATACATGTTTAATCAATAACCTGGATCGAGTTTTTGATATAATTAAGTTCATACAACTAAATTCTCTTTCACACTCTGCAGAACTACCCGGCACTATGTTTAAACACTTGAATAAGGGATTTCAATTGCGCGGAATAGTTCAGCCGCTATTGTCAACGTAATCTGTAAATGCATTCAGTGTCGTGGAATAAGAAATGGAAAATCGTTTACATAGTGATTCAATTTCATGATCACCTAAATCCAGGGGTATATCAGCCAGCCAGCTAATATGATCTAAAATCTTGACTTCAGATATAATATGGGTAGATCGCTTGTGTGTTACCAGCAAACGCTCCCTCATATTGTTCACTATACTCGTAATAAACTGGCTTTGCTTTATCGGGATCATTTTAGCTACAGCTAAGGATGCCTCAAGAGAGCCTGAACCCTGCCTGTCTCTTCTTCCAACCAGATGGATCCCGGCGTCGTGGAAGGCCACTGATGACCATCCACAGGCTGTACTCAGCGGAGTTACGGACGCTGGAGTGACCTGAGAGGAAGCAAGGAGACTGGCTGGGGATAGAGAATCATGGAGGAACTTCGTGGTGACCATATGCTCCATGTAGGGAACGGATATGGACAAAAAAAAATATGATTGTAGTGTCTTTATTGTGGAGGGAACTTGAAAGAATTGATAATTCAAATAACACGTCACGCATAAAAGCTAGATCTAGCAACAATTGCTTTATAAGTCACTGTAAAAAAACCCATAAATATTCCATTTAATGTATTCCACGTTTGAGAATGATCAACGCATAGATCCTAGAAAGAGGGCTGGTATTTCTTTACGTTACATGTGTACATTATTTTTTTTTATTTTTGTAAATCTGTTGGGTAGATCAATTTTGATATAATGCTTTTAAATTTTATGAACAGTATTTTGAATATGTACTTGAAAATTAAGTTACAAGTCAAAAAGGTGGCAGGGCAGCGCCGTGGCTCATTTTCAGGTGCCAAGTCGCCGACCTTGACCGACCTGGCCCCACAACACCACTGGATAGCATAATATTCATTTTATTTGAAATAAAAAACATTTACAAATATAAACTAAATGTTACTATTTATTGAGTCTGAGATCTTTATAAAGTAACTTTTATATAAAAAAAAGTTTACATATAGAATTCATACTTAATTGTAATATTGCACAGATACGATAGTCATAAAACAGTTATTATAATCAACATAGTAAATCTGAAATACTGAAAAAAATTAACGTTTAACATAAGAAGCCAGTAAATATGAAAAATGATTCAGTTTTACAATCTTTTCGGATAGATGAAATGCATTTCAGATGAAAAGTTTTCACATTTCGGAAGAACAAAAAGTTTGCATTCAGATGTTGTGTGACAAGAACAAGATATCTGATAAGTGTTAACTTATTTTATGATTGGGGAGTTTTTTCATCATGAAAATTGTCTTTTCTTTTTGTTTTGAATAAATGAAGTACACTTTATATATATAAGAATATCATTTTATGTGAGAATATCACATATCGTCAGTAATTTTCCACAAGCCAGTAACTCAAAAAGTACAAGTTTTCAGGAGACACATTCTATTGCTATAAAACACCACTGGAATGCTTTTGTTCTCAATATCTGTAATGAAGTTATTAAGGTAGGACGCAGAGACATTTTCATCAATGCTACCTTCTTATTCATGCCAAATGTAGTTATTTGTTAACGTGTTTCATAGATTTACTAAAGCATGATATAAAATATATTTTGCGATATGAGTTGATGGAATATGTGTGTATTGAAATTCTGAATTCATTAGATAAAAAAACTTAAAACTGGCAAAAATTGAGATACGTAGTGTAGAAAATCAACAACGATTTGTGTTTTGATTTGAGAAAACGTATTCTGTGTAAACGCATTTTGGGTGCGATTTGAGAAAACAATTTATATTACCTCTATAAAAACTGTCTAAGTGAGAAAATCAAATGTTGATTTAAATGTTAAATCGCATTGTGTTAGCAGTGAAATTATAGATTAGAAAGAACTAAAACTTTCAAAGTACTTAAACATTTTACATTTCTTATTGTTGTTTTTATTTTTATTTTTTCTACGAAAATAGCAAAATAAAGCAAATAGAATTATTATTGTCCATTTGCCATGTGTAGAATATAAAAAAAATATAGTAAAATTTCTTCCGGATTCAATATCACAGACATAGATAATAAAATTTCCTAATATTCTAATCAACCCAAAGTCACCGTATAAGATGAGCATGTCACCTAAGCATGCCACTTCAATTTCATAACAGATAATTACTAATTAGATATGGTTTTTAGAGGCTGTTTTCTTATTGACTCAAAAAATTTATAAATGTTTCATTTCTATAATGAAATATTTTATGAAATTTTGATTTAGAAGAGGTATCAATCAGGTTTTCATCATGGTTACACAAAGCATATGGAGAAATTCCTATTTTACATGTGCATTACTTAAATAATTAATAGTAGTTATTAACTTAAAAGAGTATTGATATGACCAGAAGATATAAATAAAACAAACAATAGACCAGAGTTAAGTTAAATTTAATAATTATAATATATTAGTTCTAACTCTCATTTTATGTGATTTCTTTTCTTATCAGTGGCGGATTAAACACTTGGGAGGTGCATAATTTGGGAGCACCTCTTTTTCGGATTGCACAACGCGTTGCAATTTTTTTGATGCAAATTCAGTGGCAGGATGCCTCACTAAGGATTGCGATGTCGGTAGACGTGGTGTTTTTTCAATACTGAAATATCGGTTTTGAGCGACACTGATTTTAAAATAAAAAGTGCTTTAAAACATCATTGTATACGACACTTTTTTTAGATATTTCAGATATGAGCACATCACAAATAGCTGTATGAATGGTTATAATGAAAATTTTATCCGACTGAAAAAATTTTCATTTTGGGTTGTTTCTCCAAATTGTCACTTCCTTCTTTAAATTTTAGTTTTTTTGTTTCTATTTTCAGTCAACAACTAAGCATCACTTTTTATTTCATCAAATTTATTTTTAACATCTAATATAAATTCGGAAAGTGATTTCAATCCTAAATATAAATTAAATTGCGTATCCTGTAGCGATTTACTAGTAAAAAAATTGTTAATAAGATTGTTTCATATTCGTTAAAATATTCTGATAATTTTTTGGCCTTCAACCTATTTATTGGTTTTTCAATTTCAGATTTACTAATTTTTATAAGAGCTTCTTTAATATTTTGATAAATGGATTTTAGCACAAAGACTGCGTCTGCTCTCGATGCCCATCTTATTTCAGTTATTCTTTTTAGGTGTTAATCATTAAGTGATATACAGTTTAAAATAATACCCCATCGCTGAGCATATGACGAAAAATAGATGTATACATTTTGAGCAAAGTCAAAATAGTGCAAAACAGGATTCCGCTGCGTTATTTTCTATTAATTGTATGGTATGACTGGCGTATGGGACAAAGGCTACTGTATCAACATGATATATTATTCTTGCTTGCAAGCTACTGTCCTTACCAGTCATATTTACCGCATTATCATAAGGTTGGCCCCTACAATTTGTTAATGTCTACCGATATGTTGAAGAAATTCTAATACGAGTCATTCCAAACATTCGGAATCATGATTAACAATTAGAAGGAAACCAAAGAAACGCTCTTTAATATTCCCATTTTTGTTCACAAATCTTAAAAAAAAAGTTAATTGATCTATATAAGCTATTTCGTGAGTGGAATCTATAATCATAGAATATCCGGCCTCATTGATTTCACTAATTGAATAATTCTTGACTTCTGCGCTCATTAACTTTATAAACTCTATAAACTAACTTTATAAATTATTTATCACATAGTATGTGATAAATAATTAATATTGCCTGTACCTTTATAACTCTATTTTTGTAAATGGATGTTCAAAAACTATCAAATTATGCAAAATATTCAATGCAACTTAAGAAATTTCCTTTTCGATTTGAATCTATGTGGTGGACCCGAAATGCAATCTCCATACCCGCCAATAATTTCACAGTTGAAATAATTCGTTTTAAAACTGCTTGCCAATATTTTTTCTCAGATTAATTTTGTTGTTCCAGGGTTGTATAGACACGTCCAATACAGCATTGATTAAAAATGACCTCAAGAAGATTTGTGCTCTTTTAAGCCTCCGTGTACATTTTAGCAGTTGTGAAATTCTGTCGTAAGGTTACACTTTGTGCTTAAAATCAACATACATAACAATAAATGAATTTACTAGTTTCTAAAAATATTAACCACTGCCGAAATTCTTTGGTACTATTCGGTCTTTTTACACAATAAAAAATTGATTCTGTAATATTTCTGTAATACGATCGGTTTCCTTTAGTATATTCTACTTTGAGGATTGTAATGTCTCCAATCAGTGGCGTAGCAAGGGGGATGTGGCAGGGGCAGACCGCCCCAGGTGGCACATTTTTGTAGGCGGCATTTTCAAAAACAAATGCAATATTTTTCGATAAATTATATTTATACATAAAAACATTAAGCCGCCTGTATTTAAAACTCCTAGTTCATAGATAAAAAGTGTTTCAAAAACAAAATTAGAGGACATTCTGGGGGCGGCAAATTCAAGCGATCGCCCCGGGCGGCAGGACCCCTTTCTACACCACTGTCTTCAATACTATGCAGTTTATTTATTAAATAGAATTAAATTATTCTATCAAATAAATATACAGGCCATAATGCAATATCGCTGGGGTATTCAGGAGAAATCTATGCAGTTCTCTTCTCCCTTCTGTTGATTTTTCGGTACTACACATGAACTTCCTTAGTGATTTTTTTGTTGTAGTGCACGTTTATCGATTTTTTTTGTCTCTTACGTTTTTTTTGCTCCGCTCGGAAACTTTCTTTTCAACGTGTTGATTTAAAAAAATTCAAATAAAATATTTATGTTATATTACCATAGACCCCATACAAAGTTTCGCAGACCCTCTGAGAAATAAATGTTATTTTTAAAGCAATTTTTTTGCTAGAATTTCAATAATTAAATAATGAATATAAAATAAAATTAG
The DNA here is from genome assembly GCA_030503985.1 of Himalopsyche tibetana. Classification (NCBI taxonomy): domain Eukaryota; kingdom Metazoa; phylum Arthropoda; class Insecta; order Trichoptera; family Rhyacophilidae; genus Himalopsyche; species Himalopsyche tibetana. Next base: position 376,281 of record JAPJYX010000010.1, read on the forward strand.
ACTATTGAATAAACATTAATATTTTGATATACAAGTACAAACTGAAAATAAAATAATGTTTAAATAAAGGTATTTGCTTAATTACGTGAGTATTTTTTAGTTTTTAGAAAGCGGATACCAGGAGAAATCCTCGGTAGTAAATATTCTTATTTAAAAGTATTGCATGTAAAATAAATAAGTATTGAAATAACAAAAAGGTATTTTTGAGGCCCCGAGCGCACGCCTCTTGCCCTTATGGGGTAATCCGCCACTGTAGTCAATAACTGGGAAATATGTAATACACTTTATATAAATAAATAAAAGGTGTGTGAGATATAATAAGACCATAGCATAGTTGACTGCATTTTCTGCAGTAATACATTAAAAAAAACTAAGTGTTAATCTTTGGTCAATGAGGCAACATGAAAGAAAAGTTGACACTAAAATCTACGACATATTTAACATCTTTTAAATTAAATGCACACTGTGCTCAAATTAAAGAATTATTTTTTATGTTTTAACTTAAAAAATCTTAGCGATATAATAGAGCAGCGCAGATTAAGCTCGGAAGTAAAAAACAAACCAATTGTAGTGTTCTTTGTCATATTTTTGAGGCTTCTCACACTTCTGTGAATGCTGCCACAAGCTACCATTTCTTTAGTCTACACTTTTTTTTTACAATTTAGCAGTATAAAACCAAAGAAATACAAATTCATTAATGATACAGAGATAAATTATTTTGTAAAGATTTTCTGAATAGGGTGGTAGGCTCAAAAATGTGTTATAAATATAAGATAGACACGTGGTAAAAGGTGTAGTCAAGAAATACGACACTGGAGAACAGGGGTCACCCCATAGTGAGTGTTATAAATATCTAACAATATGAAGTGTGTATTAACACTTCACGTTCTATTCACGCACGAGTTTTTCTGTCTGACCTAGTCGACTATAGATTTTCGTCCAATTTTTGTATTTTTTTCTAGTGGTGTAACAATTGACTAAAAATAATGTAAATACTTGGTAATATTAAGAATCAATTAAAATAGCCAGCAAATAGGAATCAGTTTCAACCAATCACTCCTCGATGAAATTGTTCTTTAGGGCATAGTAAATTTCATTTTAGTCTGCGCGTAGAACACCTACCCCGACTCCCCCTTCGTGAGCGCACATCGGTGATGCGAATGACCAAGTATCAACGAGTGGGTCATAAACTTCAACAGTACTCAGATTATTTTCACCATTATATCCTACAAAGGAAAAAAACAAAATTGAAAGAAGTTTTCAAATAACCATTAGTATGTAAAATCAAAACTTTTTTACTATGTTTGATTGATCATTCGGACTCGGTCTTATCTTTGAATTTCTCAAAAATGAGTGGAACAAAATCTTGATTCAATATTATATTGTATTCAATTTACGTCAATAAGCTAAATTTTAGAGAAAAATTGTATTAATATTACGTAAGCCAAAAAAACTCAATGAGGAATACAAGCCATTCTTATTTAAATTATAACCATCACGAAAATTGAATTTATAATCCTTCAGTTAAATTATTTTAATAAAAACACAATATTCCTTTGTACTTTATTCCACTTTATTTAAAGGTCAGGACCGGTTTCGCTCATTGCGAGCATTGACAACTGATAAGAAACATATATAAACAGTGGTATTTTTACTTAACACTGTTTCAGTATACTGTTATTTTAAAACAATATTCACACCACCATCTTTTAGAGAATAGACCGCCATTTAACAGTAATGTGTGGTTGCCTTGTACAAAAATATGTAATTTGGAAAACAGTCATCTGTTTTGTTTTATTATTAAATCATGAAATGCCCATCAGCATTGTTGATTCCGTCGCGATATAAATCATTAGTATGTATATGAAAATATCAGTTAGACATTTAAATAATCAAGTTTATTGCAACATATAATTTTAGGCATCGGAAAGATGGGAAGCACTTTTCCAACAATCAAATGAAATTGAGGTTAACATATACTTAAACAATGTAACTTTAATAATATTACCAATAATAATTCAGTTAACAAAATGAAAAATGTTCACCGACTTTCATGCGCTTATTCTGCTATTCAGTGGATATGAATGAGTTGTTATTAAAAAAACTATTTCAGGTATACGTACCTGAAAGGTTAACAGTCAATTATTCACTGTGGAAAGGCATTATGTTTATAAAAAATAACATGCACATTAGATTTATAGAAATACAGTGAGACCCCCAATTACACGACCCCGAATTATGCGCTGGCTTGAAATATTCGCCGCAAATCCCCCAATTGTACGGTCGCATTCCATTGCTACGTCCGTTGCTGCTGTTCGTCTGGGCGGCTGCAGCAGGGGAGCTCAACTCAATATATATTTTTTAATGGAAATTTAAATCAGAGAATCTATTTAATTTGATGTGCATACTATTTTCTCATGGTAAAAAACTGCAACTGATTTTGAAAACTTTTTTTGGTTTTATTTATACATATGCGCGTCGCGGGAAAAGAAATACATATGTAGTTTTTTTAACTTGTTTATTTTATTTATATTTTACACTGTAATTTGATATTTGTAAAAGGGTATTTTACATAAAGTAATAATCTAGCATAATTTTATTGAAATAGTACATAGAGCAAAACATGCAATTATTGGCCACGTATCATTAGGAATGCGAATTAAAAAAACATATGTCAAATTGCTTATTTACATATTATAATCAATTATCGAAACATATACATTTTTGCACTTGAAAAAAAATAAGCAAAAAAAAGGCAGAAATCTACAATTATTGGTCACTTTTTTCAATTATCGGCCACCAAAAGATACAATTATTGGCCATACCAAAAATTGCAGTAAAAAAATATTAAATAAAATAAAAACTAATGATGTAATTTTATGTTCCCACATCAATATAAAGTGTTACGTTAAGTGATTAATGCAAACTTTAATGTCATTTTAATGTAAGAATCATATGTTTTCAGTAAATTGAGCTGAATCGAAACCAAATATTTAAAAAACAAAATGATACGAATCAATCTGAAAAGAATGTCAAATATTATTTCAAGTATTTTTTTTATATATAAAATACTATGTACCTATTTATGTACATGTGAAGATCCCAAATGGAACTTTACTCTCAATATTATGTGGCGTCCGATTTGCTTAAAAATCTTAACCTTTTTAAAAATCTTTTACTCATTTGCAACACTTAGTAAAAATAATTTAATAACCAAAAATCTCTGATGGATGTTTCAAGTTTCTATATCTGAAGTAATTACAAAAAAAACTATGAGAATGGCGCTGGAGAATGGAAACAAGCAAACCATTAATTTGACTAAGTAATTTGGAAAGATTCTGCTGTATTGTGATAGAGCCAATATTTTTGATTATATTGAAGACATATAATTCATATAGGTATTTAATTTACATACAGAGTATGCTTACATCATTTTATTATCTTATTGATACTCATGTATGTATATTCATTTGACAAATGCAAGCAATTTGAATATCAAATATTAATCTTTTTTTTTTCAATTCAATCAGTGAATGATTTATAAATACACTAAAGTCTAACTACTCAAATTAATTTTAAATTCATTTAATGAACATATAAATGTTCAACGTACCTTTACACGGAAGTCAAATCCTTGTGATTTTTACAACAAATCTCACTTGTTTCGCGACAACGCTCCAACAGTAAGCTTTAAATCAGATTTTAGGTCATTTAACAATGCTTTAAATGATAGTTATTTGCTATATCTAGGAATACTTAATGAACTTCCTTATTAAGTCAACGAGTGGTAATGTTAGTTTCATATCTTATAAAACTAGACTTATCTGCAAGTGGCCAATAATTGAAGATGGCCAATAATAGTAGGTTTTACCCTACATCGAATTATATCGAGTACTTAATTTAGGACTAAAATTTAAAAAAGTAAAAAAAACATACATCATTCACTGTCAGATAATGTTCGGTTTCGATGACGCTTTTTTATTACTGAGATGATTTCCTCGTCTTCTTCAATAATTTCCAACTCTTGCAGTATGTTATAATACGGTGCTAAAGAGAACTTGAATATTTTTTTAAATTTTTCAGAGCGCTTAGTTGAGGGATCAATACTAGTAATGAGGGATTCTAATTTTTTTTTCAGTTGAAATACTTCTTTAAAATTATTTAAAGTCAAACCTTCGGCTTGACATTCGTTTTCTTTATTGTCATTTTGTACGGAGTCATTTGTAAGTGCAACTGATTCTTCTTTAACCAATTCCATAAAGCCATTGTTGATTCGGTTGTTAATATCAGTTTCGTTTTCTTCGTTTGTAAGAAGAACCAATTCTTCCTCGTCCAATTCTAACGAATCATTGTTAATCATTTCACTGATATCAGACTCATTTATGTTGTCCAGGGTGTTTGCTAAAGTAATTATCCGATTAGTGTCGTAGGATATTGGAGTTACACTGACTCCATCCATGACCACTTCAGGCCAAATATTTCTCCAGCAAGCGTTTAATGTGGACGATTTAACTTCATTAATAGACAAATTAATAAAATTTACACAATTTAAAATAGAAAAATCTTTCCACAACTGCATTTGTGTCGTATTTGGACTATTGTCAGAATTTTCCATAATATACTCGAATGTTCTTCGTATGTAATACGATTTGAAAGTTTTGATTATTCCTTGATCTAAGGGTTGTATTATAGATGTAGTGTTTGGAGGAGAGAAGATTACTTTGACATTTGGATGACAAAGATCCGTACAATGGCCAGGAGCATTATCAATCAGTAACAATATTTTAAATGCAATATTTTTTCTTAACGTGAACTGTTCCATTTCTGGAACAAAGCAGTTAAAAAACCAATCGCGAAATAAAATTCCCGTAATCCACGCTTTTTTATTTGCCCTCCAGTAAACGGGCAATTTAGACTTATCGATTCCTTTCATTGCTCGTGGGTTTAAAAAATGATTGACAACCATTGGTTTCGTTATACAACTCCCCGATGCATTACTACAAAGGAGAACAGTTATTCTGTCTTTGGCAACTTTGAATCCGGGTGCAGATTTAACGGTTTTGGAAATAAATGTGCGTTCTGGCATTTTTTTCCAATTAAGGCCTGTTTCGTCAGCATTGAATACTTGGTCGGGTGTGTAGCCTTCGTCATCAATAATTTTTTTAAATTTTAGTGTAAATTTTTTTGCACCTTCGTCGTCGGCAGATGCACGTTCGCCGCTCATTTTAATGCTGCGCAGGGAAAATCGATTGATGAATCGGTTAAGCCAGCCATTACTCGCTTTAAATTCGAAATGATTTTCGAGAGCTAAGTTTGAATCATCAGTCTCTCCTTGTTTCAAATATACATAAATTTTTAATGCTTTGTGTTTTATAATTCGGACACTCAGAGGAATATGTTTTTTATTACAATCTTCTATCCATATTTTCAAACATTTTTCCATTTTTGTTATTAGAGTGTTTTTTATATATGAAACTTGTTTTATACTATCAGGTGAACCGATAGACACCCACTGTCTAATTTTACGTTCATTTCTTTTAATCGATCGAATTGTAGATTCATTTATATTAAATTCTTTGGAAATAACATAATTTCTCACTCCGCTGCTAAGTTTTTCTAAAATGGTATATTTTTCTTCGATAGAAATTCGTTTTCTTTTTTTTTTTAATTCCGTTTTTTCCATGGCTGAAAAATATTTTAATATAATAGTAAATCGAGCAGTCAGTAAAGTTTTTTAAAGATTTAAAATTAATTTGATGTTATAGATAAAGTAAAAAGTTATTAGTAATATGTATTTACCTGAAAGTGCGAAAGATTGAACACACCGCAAAACTGTAAAAGCACTTCAAACAATGGTCCTCGAACGACTGATTTACAAGGCCAACTATGCATTCGGCAGATATGCGGTGCATACAGTCAAATGTTGGCTAGCGTCTGTGTATTCAACACGTGCCAGGCTATACACACATACCTGGGCGTCTGACTATATGCGGCATTCTTCGCGCGCTTTGCATTTTTTCACTTAGTAACTAAAAATTTCGACAATATTTTTTTTTTGCAAAAATGAAGGGAAATCTTAGTTTTGCATTTTCCGCCGAAAAGCCCAAATCCCTAATTTTGTATGAGATTCACACCCCCAATTATACGGTCCGTAATTATACGGTCCCGAAGATCGCATAAATGGGGGTTTTACTGTAGGTTAATCCATGTCTCAAAATCTAAAATAATTATTAAAGGTTCTGCAAAAATACTAACCACCGACTGCCCAAAGCTTTCCCATATTTGCTACCAAGGCAACTCTTGATCTCATGAGATTCATTGGTGATAAAAAACGCCATTGATTGCTGACGGGGTCATATTCTTCTACCGATCTGAGAAAAGTTGATCCATCATATCCCCCACATACGTATATTTTGCCATTCAGTGTTGCCACACCGAGACGGCACCTAAACACAAACAGATGAAACTTTAAAATGGTGTTGAATGTAAACCAAAAAGATCAAATATATTATGAAATATAGTACACTATCTAAAAGATTCAGTGGTAAAATATTTTACTGCTTTGAGAAGTGTCTAAAAAGCTGAACATTAACTCAACTGATTTACCTTCTCGTGAGCATAGGTTTTTGCTTGATCCAAACAGGATGGCGTGGATCAAATTTCTCAACCGAATCAAATATTGATAAACCATCATGTCCACCAAGAGCCCACACACAGCCTCCCAGTGCCGCCACTCCGCCAGCGGACCTGAAGCGATTCATCGGAGACACAACTTCCCAAAAGTCATTCATAGGAGAGTATCGCTCTGAAAATGTATAAGCTGTGAGATATCCAAAAGAACATTGAAAATAGTATTTTTACAATTATAGAATCTAAAGATGTGGGCATTGTGGTTTTAAAAAAGTGCATACACATGAACAATTAAAGCTTCATTTTTTAATAATATACATTTCATATTCTATCCACATTATAAAATATGTTATATTTAGAAAAAATGATTTGACTAAAACCCCCTTTACACCCTTCATCACAAATCTAACCCCCTTAAGATAGGGCAACATAATACGCTGTCTATATATTATAATCTGAACAGCCACTCAAAAATCCGAGTGTGGGAAATAGATTATCTTGTCTCTAAGATTGATTCCCTAACTCAGCTAACTATCAAATAAGACATACAAACCAACTGTATTTAAGGAAGTGCAGCCATCGTATCCTCCGCAAACGTAAACATGATTAGCCAAAGATCCTGCACCGACAGCACTAGATGAAAGAAAATGAAACAAGTATCAAGCAAAATAACTAACCAAAAATAATTTAGCTTCATTTAAGTGAGTTCAGATGAATACTATTTTTTATGTATTACAGTGGATTTGTCGGAACATACTTACTTGACTTCCTTGCCGATATATATTGATTTAATTTATTTTATCTATTTGTTTTACAATGTTATGTTATATCCATTTTTTTAAATTACAAAAGCAATAAATTTATTATTTGTAATGTCTAATAATGTCTAAGGAGTGGAGTATTATCCAAGAATTCAAGGCTATAGTGTTCATGAACAACGAATGTTCGTGAAACATGTTCAAACACAACGTGGCGCAAAACACTAGAAACAAGTTTGAGACATTTCCTAGATGCTTTAGTCAATATTACATAACAACATCTATACAATTTTACCTTCGTTTTGAATGCATTGAAGCTACCCGAGACCACTTTTTGGTGCTTCTGTCATAAGCTTCAACAGTAGCAAGTCTCTCTACTCCGTTATATCCCCCTAGAGCTAGAAGCCACGATCCCAATGTTGCTACACCGACTCTTGAACGAAGCGTTGACATTGATTCAGCAGAACGCCATCGGCCGATATCTGGATAATATGCTTCAACAGTCGAAAGAGAGTCGCCTAAAATCGTTATGGGTGATTGAAAAATTGTGAAAACAAACACAGCTTTTCAGCAAGTGTCTATTTTTACTACATATTTAATACAGCAAGATACGTAATGTGTAATAATTTATCAGATCAATAGTTAACTTTCTAATAGCACTCTCCACAGACAGCAGTCCCTCATATAGTGCTCTCTCCTAGGGAGACATTTTCAAAAAAACGCAGAATTTTCATAAAAAAATATGAACTCATCTGTAAAACGTCTGTAAAAAAACTACCTGCGGAGCCCAATTGAGAATATATACATAGAAAAAAGTGGGTTGTTGAAAATATGTATGAATGTACAAAAATGAAAAAATATTTCAATTTCGTGCAATTTACAAAATACACTAATAAAAACCTAACCCCAATTTTTTTATGGGAGCCTAGTCTTCTGTAGGGCGGGTTTCAAAAGCGTGGTCCCGATTCCGGCCAAATATGAGGGTTTACTTTATTTGAAATTTTGATAAATCCGAGTCTAAGTATTTGAGATCAGAAGGATGCTATAATTTGAGTAGATTCCGCTAAAATTATTAAAGTACTGACCACTTTTAGTAAGCCCTCCGACAGCGTAAATAATTCCAGAAAAATATTCCAAAGTTCGTGGTTTGGTTTTATATGCAGTCAATAAAGAACGTCTTTCAGGCATAAGATGATAGTCACGCGCCTCATCCAGTAGATCTCTGAAACATTCTCAGAATTGAATAACAATGTTGGATAATATAGGATATATGCACAGATTTTTCCACTTGTATTCACCGCATATTAATAATATGGGACAGAATAAAAATATAATTTAGTTGGTTAAATCAATTACCTGCATTGGTGAGATTTTTTAATAAGATCTTCAGTGGCAACTCGGTCAGCCAAATAGTATGAACATAGCAAAGGGAGTCGAACTTTGGCAAGAAGTCTCGCTAAACTTAATGCACGAGTGTCAGGATCATGGCGAACCCATCTCATCAATGCTTCGAAGACTACTTCTTCACTGAAAATGAATAAGAGAAAAATGATAGGAGGATTTACTAAAAGACTTGATATTAAAAAAACTAAAATTAAGTAATGTCCGGGCACCACTTCTACTTATTTATATGATATTATGTATATTTATTACCTCAGTCAACAACAATGTTGTTGGGAGAAAAATGTATTCAACTTTTTTATGCAAATAAATGGTTATAATTTCTAAATGACATACCTGTTGACTTGTAATTCATCACGTTGGAGAAGGCTATTAAGTTCGTCTTGGCTGAGTTCTAAGAATTCACTTGACGATGAAACGTCAGCAAAATTTCTGTCTATAAATTTATCGCAGGAGTCTATCAATGTCGAACAGCCATGGGTGTCTGCAAATTGTCGTATGCCGATAACAATGTGCGGATGAATTCTGAAAATTATTTTAACAATGGCAGAGTATTATAATAAAGGCAAACAAAATAAAAATTGATCTCTTAGTGGACACAAAAAATTCATATGCAGAAAAATGAAATTCAAAATCAGACATCGTATTAATATGGGTATATGGTTAAGCAAAACACTTGACAATGGATCGTCAATGATTGAGAAAAACTAGACTCAGTCTTTTATAATGAAATGTTGTAGGTATTTGATTTGAGTAGCCATGGCAAATACAAAATACTTTGTATGTATATTAACTATTAACTAAGCCGAGTAATCAACTATAGAATGCATATCTTCCTATGGTTTTAATGTTGCACTTGTCACTAATCGTTCTGGATTTACAGGTCTTACTGGGCATGCCTTGCTTCACAGCAGTGTTAAGCGCTTTCAAATGATAGGCAGCGTTTATTTAGAAATAGTTACCAAGGACCTTGTTGGTTCCTATGTACTTGAGTGTGCTGAAGTAACAACAATTTTTAATTGTAAAACTTCTATGACGAGATCAACTATACCTAGTGTATTGCTTTCAATTATAATTCATGGCTACAAATAAAAGTTATTTATGGGGCAAATACAGTTTGTAAATCTACAGTTTATAAATAAATTGAATGTTTAAGTGGACAACCTTTATAAATGATAAAATGGAAGCAAACCTATGCTTTAAAAAATCTGCACATGCGTCACGGACTTGATTCAGCTGAAGATAAGAAGATCCAACCATAAGAGACTGAACATTAAAAAGGTTAACTTTGATTCTGCCCGTATAAGCAAAGTTGATTAGATTTTCTAATGACCTGCAACAGTAAAAAATAGTATGATAAGAGAGAAAAACAATTGCATATGAAAAATAAATCTATAAATGAGTAGACAGAGTGATGCGCGTGAAGCTTACAGTGGATCAATACCCTGCATCGTTATCTCTTTGAGTGTGCTCTCAACCATATCAGTTGTAAACATCACTTGAAAATATGGAATCGTTGAAGCCAGTACAATCCTATGAGCAGAAATGAGAGTGTCGCCAATCTAAAAAAAATATGCATATATTAACTCATTGCAATTTTCATACATAATTACAATAATTTTGAGTACGGTAGAACCTTGATAAAACGGACATAAATCTGGAGTGGCTGTCTCATATATGTCAAAATTTTACAGACATTAATACATAATATGTGATGTAGGTGCAAATAGTAATCCCGAAAAACATGAAATTGGTTCAGACAACCTACTTTTATATATCAGACTTTCGGCTAGAATCAACAGTCTTCTATCCGCATAAATCCGTTATATTAAGGATCCACTGTACTCTGTTCTTTGTTGAGTTGTTGACAAATTTATATATTGAGTCATAATCCTGTTCTGCTGATACCAGAACCTCCCTAATGCAACCCTGTATACTTGCAATCAGTACAGATATTTAGCTATGAAGTTTAATCTTCTTCAATTTGTGCCATTTTATTCTTGTAGTGCTATTCCTGTGTAGATAGCACTTTCTTTGGTAGGTCTAAAACACATGTTATTGAGTTAGACAGTTTGTATACTCAGAACGTGGATATTTAACCCTTTGAGGAGTATCGCCGCATACGTGCGGCAGAATGTTGTGTTGTCTAATATCCATTGGCATTCTCATGCTTTTAATTGAATTGTCATTATTTCTTCACAGATGGATAAAGATTCATATTCATCTATAGCTGCAGATTATAATCATTGAGCGTAGTAAAGAAGCTCTGACGTTAATCTCTAGGATTGTGTTCAGCAATTAATATTTATGATTGATAACTAAAACCCTTCATACTTCACCATGACTACTTCTACTATACCTTGACGAGACATGAAAGCTTTGGTTGTTGCAGAAATTGAGCACAGATGAAAGAATGTTTGAACGCAAATTATAATTATTGTTAAAATGTGAGTTAAGGAACAGTTTTTTTAAGAATAAATATGCAACTTACCTTTAAAACAACATCGCACAGTTTTCCTTGTCGCCTTAATTCATCCATAACAGAAAAACCGGTGGAAAACAAATCCGCTTGTTGAAAAATGACATTTTCTTCACTTTGGTAATTTGGTTTGAACGAAGGTTTCGCTTGTTCATCCATTTCTGACATACTTTCAGCAGTACTGCTCAACAGACTGTACAATCTACCTGTAATATAATTAAACAACCAAGAATCTAAATAATGTTATATCACATTTCCTCGGTAAGAGGTAGGTATGCCAATAAATTATTTTTGATAGTTTTATGTAACTTTTTATCACACGAATATGTAAATTTAGAGAACGGACAATATAAAATAAGAACTATTAATACTTACTACTTTAGAACCAGTCGGAGTATGCTATATTTTTAAAGCACATGTACAGAAACTAGTCCGATATTTTTAAATATGAGGTCTTGACCAAGATTCAAATGCATGCATTGTAGAATTCGATTCTACAAAATAAATATAACGTTTATGATCTGCGAAACTGTCAAGTTTGTTGGAACGCAACGGAATTAAGTTTGACATTTCCACCGGTGCTACCAAATAAAAAATACAACTATCCTTTCGTTAAGATAAGACTATAGGAATTTACTTTTTTTCTACTAAAAAATATTCTTTACATATTTTTGAATCAAGACGAATGCAGCATTTATGGACATTTAACTAAATATATTTTTTACATTATTATAAAATAGTTTCAGTTCCGGTTTATTCTTAAAGTTTCTTCAAAAAAATAATTTTACGTTTATTTCGGAAGCTTTTTCGGCTTTTTGGCTCTGAAGTATTTATTTAACTCTATTTTAGTTGAGATAATACAGCCTTTTTTGTTGTATGCCTCAATAAGATCTAACGATACGCTACCAAGCATCTTTGAGCGATCTTTTAACCAAGCAGCAATATTGGCCAAGTAAGCGTCTACACGCCTAGCAATCTTACAATTCGACATCATACTTACATGAATAGTTATTGTAAAATTAAAAAATGTCTGAAGGAGTAAGATCGACTGTGGAAAGGAAAAAAGACGCAACCCACACATATCAAATTTTACAGGAGGTGCAAAAAACATGTTTTGATGATTTTGGGCTATAAGCTAATTATGAATTATACACAAGGTCTGTTCTTGTGCGCAAACGCCAAAACCAACATTCCAACCGCATTACAACGAATTCCGCAAACTGAACTGTTAGTTCAAGTACATCCGTGCACTTGGAATGCCTGAAGATGCCGAAAGGCGAAACCCGGGTCGTTAGCGACAAAACTCATGGAAAAGTACAAAATTCAAACAATTCAAATTTGATATTGAAATTCCATCAAGCACCCTCAGTCGAAATTCTTAATTATATCAACATTGCTAGTACGGCAAGATTGACTGAACTATATATTGTTTTTTTCATAGTAGCAATTTCTAGGTCTGTAGCCAGATTTTTACAAGCGGCAAAATCAAAATAATTAACTATCGACATTCAGTTATTATTAGTTCAGCGAATACGCCTTTATAAGACTATGGAAAATGTTTGATTGTTCATAAACAACTTTTTCGTGCTATTAAAACCGTATCGCCATTTCGAGCATAATCGTATTTGATGAAATACGTCAATGGGAATACAAATATAATTTTAATTATATTTGTGTGAACCATTTTAGGTTAAACTGTACGAAAAAAAGGTACTACAGTTTTAAAAGTATCTTGTTATATTGAAACAGCGTAATATTGTTGTCAAACAAATTAATCATACCTAATTATAAACATAACCTTATTTCAATATTATCCCAATTTTTTTTCGTTTTCATTTCATCTTATTTCAGCAAATACACACTCAAAGATAACACAATGTTTTTATTGTTAATAATAAACAATTCTTTTATTCTAATCCATACTCTAAATTTTAAAGTATAGATTAAGAGTATAAAACTTTGTCATTCATTGTTGCTGACAGATACAAAAATGAAATTTTCGCTCAAATATCGGTTTTGTGCGATGTCATGTACAAATGTTTCCTATAATTTCGTTTTAAAATGTTCCATGCTTTTCAAGTCAAACAAAATAATGTTTTTAAGCCAACTATTTTGAGAATTTACCATCATGTTAAATATTTGACTTATAAAACTTTTATATAATATACATCAGTGACGTATAACTGTCAGTTTGACATTTGGTATTTAGTCGGTTAAGTTGTCGTTTGTAACAAAATTCGCCATTCTGAGGTTGGAGGTTGGTACGCCAAAACAGTCATCGATTTAGACCATGAACCGTTGCTGACGGTTGGAATGTGGTTTTGTCGCAAAATAACAGAAACAACTGTCAAATCACAATCCAAGCCATGTGATCAAAGCTTTGAATTAGATTCTAATTCGAAAACAGTTTGCAAACCGTCAGCAAACCATCAGAAGTACACAAAAGAACAGAGCTACAACCTTGAAGTGCACGGAGACTTTTAAACTGGTGTTTAATTGACATAACCTAATATTAATTAAAGAAATTGTCTAGGTTAAACTTTTATTTCAGTCTTTTTTCTTGGTTTTAACTTTTTACAAGGTCATCTTTTTTAAACTTAAAAGCTAAATTTAGATACCATTTTCAGCTTCATGTATGCATTGTGATTGTCGAAAAAAAGTTGTTTTAGAAAAACTTTGGGTTACGTCCTTTTTCCTCTCCACAGTCGATATGTCAGTCAAATTGTCCCTACGACGATAAAGGTACTGAAAGATATACAAAAGACGCGGACCTGGAAAAGAAAATACTCTTTGGATTTTTTAAACACGTTGAATACGTAAGTGACTATCCAATTAACACAGGAAATAGAAACGGTTTATATTCGTAATTTAAAATTAAATTTGACATCTTATTTCACTTTTTGTGTTACACATATTGTAACACGTGTTTCGCCTATTTAAAAAGCTTCATCAGAAATTCGTAAATCTCTCGATGTTCCTTCTGATGATGCATCTCAAAGAAGCAAAACATGTGTCTCTATCTGTAGCACAAGTGGAGTCAAATTAAATTTCATATTAAAAATAAACTTTTAAAAATTTACCGCCGAATTCATCGAAAATGTACAGTTTCTATTCACTCGCTTCCTCTTTTCACTCGTTGGCCGATTACTGTACGTCGAGTTCAAATTGTTTTGTATTCGGCCGAGTTTGCTCTCTTGGCAGCATACTCGGCACGTGTTATAGAGGTATTATGTAATGCCCAAACATTTTCTCGAATGGAACACTTCCTATGTCCGGAAAATATAACGGAACACTTAGCTAAATTTTTCATTTTTCTTAAACTGTGTTGCAGCGTATAAATCCATTCCAATTTCATACTCTGTTCCATTCATACTCAATTCCAAACACGTACTCTGGCTCCGCGGAACATAGTTTGGGAAACCTTGATGTAATGAATAGAGGAATTTAAAGCTTTCAAAAATGATATATTATGATGATTATTTTATTATAATTGACCAGAATCTGGCACCATTTACATTTATTTTCCATATAATAATATTATGTACTGTAAGACATTGCGTTTTAACAATAAACTTTTTATACCGGGAGCCCGTGGTACAAAGACTTACCGAAATATTTATGAGAATTACGTGGGTTCCAATATGGTTTTTAAAAATACAGATACCCTTACTTGTTACCTCATAAGCTGCTTACAGTGGACACCTATCTCATATTATAATAAAACTTAATGTCATCATTCAATATTCAAACTGAAAATTTTCGGACTGAATCACTGGCTAGCAACTCAAAATACTGTGTAAGAAATATAACAAAACTGTAAATTTTACGGCCACTTTGGCCCGAGGAAACTTCCTTGTGCGAAATAGGGAATCCATGCGTGCAATAAATAATAATTATTACTGCATCGAGAAGAGTGGAGATGCAGAGCAGGTAGTCGAGTGAGTAAAAACGCACCTGCTGAGAGGAGTGGAACAACCACCCCCTGACATCCAAGTAACTTGATCATTTTTCGTTCGTAAAGCCCACTGCATTTTTTTCATGTACCACCGAAGCATCTCTACAGTGACGTAGTAACATTTTCGAAAATAAAGTGAATACACAATGAAATATAAAATTTGACTAACCATTTAAAAATAATGTATGTTTTTAAGCATCCACTTGTGATAATGTATGAGGTGAGTTAGTAAAAATTGTGGTATTGTTTTACAATTATTTTTTTCAAACGTTCCACGGTACTGACAAAAATATTGTTTTAATAAAAGCACAATATTCCTTAGGATCGGTTTCGCTCATTGCGAGCATTCTCAACCGGTCTTGATCTTTTAAATAAAAGAATTTTGTGTTTTTATTAATATTTAATATAATACATTTCCACTAAGTATTGACAGTGAACACCTTAAAAGTAAAAATATTTTTTATTGAATGAACATATATAATAATGTTGTTTTACTAGCTGCTACTATTAAAAGATAACTGGCCATTTATTAAAATCAATTTGTGCACAAACAAATTTAGTAGCGCCAATAATAAAATTTGTTAGATAAATTAACTGCATACATTTTCATAACGAATTTGATCATTTTAATAATGTACCGATATCAATAAATTGTGTTTGTTCATACTATTAAGCCAGGATTGTTGGAATTATTATTTGCAAAATATTAAATAGTCGATTATTATATTCGAAATACTAATGAATGAAAAATTTCTTTTGCCGGTAATCAAAAAACTATTTGTTCCTATTTGTATACTTAAAAGAAATTATCATAATAAGTAATTCATTACTCTCAAGTTACACATTTTTACTCACTCGACACATAAGCTAGATAAATATTTTAAATTCTCACGAACCAACCTTGACATTTCAAGTATGTACTGCATTTTGAACATGTGAGATTTCTGTTTTGCGAATTGTGCGTCAATATGCTTTTCGGTGGGAAAATCTAGTTTCAATTGTTACTCTCGGATGTCAAAATTGGTAAAATTATTTAATTTGATTATAAAAGAAAAACAATTTTGAAATTAACATTAATAACTTAAATTTTTTATGAAATGTAGTTATTTTTTCATAATTAGTGAACAGTAATATGGGCTTTTGGATCATATTTATTCGTGAGGATCTTTGTCAATACGCATAAATTATGAATCATCTAAAAGAAAAACGGAATAAGTGATAAAACATTTGTTTGGGTACGTAGGTGAGTAGAGGATTCAAACTTCTATATTTGTATATGTTTTCCTAGAATAATGGGAAATAAGTGAAAATAGTGAGCACTATTTTAGGGCTCTGTCTAGGGGCGGCACATAGCCTAGGAACGTCACTGGCAGCCAGTCTCGTTACCCTTGGCGTAAATTCAATAAGAATATTTAACTTTTCAAATAAATATTTAGTTTATTTACGAACATCATCGTTCAGATGAAATGTCTCGTGGCCACATAATTTTTTTTTTTGACGTGAACAAAGTATCAGCTGCGTTTATGTCAATATTTCATAGTAAATATTGATGTTTACTATGTAGCTGTTGGTGGCCGTAGCAAAATCCTCTGGTGGCCACACAAGAGAACCGCTATATGATGTACTCGGTGGAGTAACGGGACGCTGGAATGACATGTGAGGAAGAAAGAAGACTGGCAGGGGACAGAGAATCTCAAAGTGACCATGTGGTGGCCATATGCTCCAACTAGGGAGCACATAAGTAAAAAAAACATCGACGCTAGCGTTCCCCTGTGTGCAAATATAAAAATTTGGTGAAACAAACTTATTTTTACAATATTTCTGTGTGCGGCCTTGTGTGGGAATGGAAAAATGTGTGCAGGTACATTGCGCTAGAGGCTTTATCTTAAAAGTTGAAATTTTTCACTTGCCATTTACTCAGAACTATCAATCTGTTACTTACCAACTTCTGACTCAACAGTGACGATATTTTCTATGCAAGACATTTTTTCATATTGACTTTTAATATTCTTCGGTAAGGATCAGTGGCGGCCGGTCAATGTGGCATTGGATCAATGCACTTCTTGTATATGCAGGGGCGGCTATATTTCATGAAATAATATTTTAGAATATTTTATTTTATTTTAGACAATACATACATGTAGAATTTAAAATGAGTGAATGGTATAAATGTTATGATTGAATATTATTTCATGAAATATAACCACCCCTGCATATACAAGTAGTGCATTGATTCAATGCCACATTGACCGGTCGCCACTGGCAAGGATTCAAAAATAAACTCTTTTAACTGGCTGTTTATATAGTGACATTGATTTGTTAAAAAATATCAAGTTATGCCCTTATCCAGGGCTTGAAAGATACGTATGATATTTTTTAAGACCGAAAAGAAACTGGTATTTACATTAAATAACATGAATATTTTTAAAATTTTGATGCAAATAAGTATTGGCGGCGCACGATCCTCGGTACCTATATCCCGAAGGATACAAAATGCAACGTAAGATTTCGGACACTGTGCAGCTGTCGTTTCCCGATGCTTTTACAGATAAATATATCTGTGATGCATCTCGGAAATAGTGGCAGCTGGGCGGCGTCTTATGTTTTCAAGACAGTATCTAAAACAAGAATAGTCCACCCAAAGACCGAGCGTGACGATTAATAATCTACAGTCATAATATTATTGCAATAGAGATAATTTAAATTTTATTTATTTTTGCACCTGTGTTATACTTCATTGTGGACTGTTATTTAAGGCAGTGGTGCGTACAATTTTTATGCTAAGTGCCACATTTCCAATTTTAAATTTGTAAAGTGCCATTCAATAGAAAGTAAATTTTCCATAAAAATCGTACTTATTTGCTCATCGTACTGTATGAACAAGTTCAACAGTATCACATTAAATCACATTTTACGTACATAATAAATACAATATGTAATACTAAATAATATATGTATACGAAAACAACAAAAAAAATATTTATCAACAGTTACAAAGGTTAGGATGCGGATGACCTGTCACAGCGAGCTCTAAATTCATACTGTATTTAAAGCGGCTCGCTTCATAACAATGCTAATGTAAATTATATATTATTTACGCGGTAAACGGAAATATTTTTAGTTTTATCGACTAAAATTGTTTAAATTCAAAACAGAATAAAAATACATTTTTTAAACTTAACTTTTTATGTACTTATATTCTTTTATTTAATTAAGGTAGTGCCACCGAGAAATGCTCGGAGTGCCATAAGTGGCACTCAAAGTATTCCGTACGCATCACTGATGTAAGGCATAAAAGAAAACAATAGTTTCGTAGAAAAAATAAGTACATTAGTATATTTCAGTGGCTCAGCAAGAGGTCTTTGTCATCCCACCCCACCGACAATTCCATCTTCAAAATCATTTTAAAATCTCAATAGCGGTGGGTTGAGAGTTTTTTTACTAACCGTGAACTAATAATCGAGCTGTAGGTGATGCATTTTTTTATAAATTCTTTAATATATAAACTAAAACTATACATATGTATTTTTATTCATAAAAAATGTTATAAACTGTAATTGATATTAAAGAATCAAGTCGCAGTCCTAGTACGGGCATTTTTATTTTTCACTCGATCAATGGACTTATGTTGAAAAATATGAATGTTTGCGACGTCTAAAATTTCCTCAAATCATCTGATTTCTAAAACGAGGTGTACCGAGAGTTATTAACAAACCACTAATCCTGTCCCAGCTCTATCCTTCTACATATCCTCACTCTTTTCTAAAAATATGGCTGAATCAACTGAGAGACACGCAGTTCTCATGGAAAAACTAACATTGAGATAAACTCTAATATGATTCCGTATGCTTCAAATTATGAGCGAATGTAGTTTTAAAAAATGACAAAAAACAGAAAAACGAAATGTCTTGCCACGAGTGCACGAATAGTGTTTGAGATTTGTTTGTGAAACGGGCAGCATGAGCCCCCGAAGGCATTTAAAAAAAACCATACTATGGGGCTTCACAATTATTAATTTATGATATAATGAGATAACAGGAAGGTCTCATTTAAGTTTCTTATTAGCAAATAATCTACCAGCTGTTTCGTTTCAAATCTCAATCCGATATTGGTAAATCCTTTTTGATGTTTGATAATATTATTGGTCTTTAATGTGATATCCAACAGAGAATTCAATAATAATATTTGATTTTCATCTTTTACGGTGACTTATCTTTAGAGGGAGTAAACGATACAAAAAAATAATAGTAACAGTTCAAACTTAAAAATAACGTAAAGTAAGCACAAGAAATTTTAATCTGTGGATCGTTTGTTTCACTAGATTACAAGTAAGTATTTTGTAAACATACAATTACTAGACTAGATATTAATCCTGTAGGGCTTTAAATTAATACTAATTTAAGAATTAAACTAGTTCCCCTGAGCGTTGTACATTAAGATGTATACCGTAGTGGGCGTAGAGTTACCTACTCAAAAAATGGAAATTAGTTTTGGGTTGATTTAGCACGAACTGTGTTACAAAATATTCACTATTTACCGCAAATTTTAATAAACATGAGATTTATGATAGTTTTTCAATTTATGTGGACCTTGAATTATAAAAAAAATGTGTACTACTCATCGACAACACTCCAACTACGTCTACAACCTAAACAATTACAAATTAATCCGAATAACTATTTTTATACATAAATATATAATACTAAGCCCAATTTCTGGCTACGTAAAGTTGTAATTGAAGCAACCACTGTGACAAATAGGCTGATCTCTTAATATGTAGTGATAAATATGTACATAAATTATCATATTATATTGTGGTATAGGTGTAAATAAAAAGTATTTGTGTTTCTACAAACTACGACTCATTGTAAAATATTACTGTAACATCGGTCTGATTTTTTTCGTTCCTTATTTTACCTACCGAAACAATGTGGAGCCTATGAAGTGGGGACTTCTGACATGCTGACTTGCACATCCCACTACCATAATAGTATGTATCAAGGTATAACCTAAAATAGAAAAATAACAAGAGTTGGTAGTATCAAGTAGAGAGCTCAAAATCTATTTTCATTCGTTATACAAATCACATTAGGGATTTTTTTAAATATTTACAAGTCCCTTGTGTCAAAATACTGATGGCGCAAGATGTCCATTTATACTCATTCCATTTTATCCTAAAGGTTTTTTCTGATAAGGGTGGGTATATACTTAACATTATTTTCAACATTATCGATAAGATATATTTCCTGGCCCTTTCATACATGCATGCTACTTGCGCCAAAAATATTTTCAACATTCATTTATGCACCTGCTTGATAAATTGTGTATATTTTGCATACTTTTGGGTCCTTCGATGTTTGCTAATTATTATTATTAAGATTTTGTAATTATGATGGTCAGGAAGGTAGTATGGAATGTGCAGGAAATGCTTGTCACTAAATGTCACACCATCATTGCATGATTGCACATAGACATATAATATAATTTATACTTATATATATTTCAATTCTGAAGTTTAAAAACAAATGAATAAGCAAGGCGACAAATGTAGGTAAGCGATAAAGTAAGGACGTATTGGTATTATATACAAACAGACTTAGTTAATCACTTAAGATACATTTCGTGTTAGACTTAATAATATTACGAATCAAGTCCGCTTACAAGGTGACATATCTATTTTGAATATCGCATTTTAAAAGAAAGTGAGAACTGGTTATAATTCAGTCGTTCAACCCTTCTTTTTGGAGAGGAGACGATGACGATGGAAGGATTGCATCTGGCACCCGAAAGGACTAGCAGTCAACTAATAACTCCCTTTTTGCGACTCAATAATCAAATACGTACAGGTTGACAAGTAATGAAAATATCAAACACATATATAAATTTTAAAAATCAATTAATGAATTTTACCTGCGTAACCGAGTAAGAAGAAAGACTTCTAAAATCGTTAACTCAACTGGTGGACTGGTAAGGTATTGATTGCTAGTAGATGCCAATTATTGCTTTATATAACATAATATTTTTGAATAAACGCATTGCAATCTACGCTACGTATTAAAATGAAATAAAAATCATACTAAAATAAAAATGTTACTTGATTGTGAACTTCGACTGAAGGTGCATCACACAAAAAAAAATCACATTTGAATTATTTTGTATGGAAGAGTCAGAAATAAAATAATTCAGATTTGATGATAAATATTGTTCTAGAAACCTATTTAAACAAGATAATTGCGATAAGAAATTTTTTTTTTTACCATTTTTAAGATAAAATGTATATCAAATACTGACGTCAAATCACGCGGTATTGTTTGATTTTCCGAATAGAATCATGATAAAATTAAGCTCCTGCGAAGTGAGGTTAGACAAACTGTTCCATACATCATGTATGGAATAGTTCTGCTTTTGATACCAGATAACTCAGTTGCAAAATGGTAAGCCTTTTCTATTTGACTTTAAGTAGTACAATTACATCTTTACTTGGTGTTTGATGGATTGCTTATTTTAATTTTAGGGGGAATACACTTTGTATTGTAGTGTTTTTTACTGAGTTTACTTCACTTTAACGATACTTAAAAATATATAGAATATTATAACGCAAAAATAAATGTGTTATTAGTACAAAAGAATATTTTTTTAATACAATGCCTTTTCACTAAGTATTGACAGCGAACATCTTTAAAGTGATAATCTTTTCGTGTTTAAAATTGATTTAAAATATAGTTCATTTATTGAAAGAGTTATGTGCACCATTGACAAACATCGGATCCGAATAAGATGCCATACACATCTTAATATAATTAGAATGAAAAAATGTAAAACTAAAAACTCTCTTACATGCAAATTTTTCCTTATAATTTTATTTTAAAAATTAACTGACAATGCATGTAAATATTATATTAGTTTTCCGTCTATTTCGCAATGATAAATAAATATGGCTCGTGTTTTCTGGTCTGAATTTTATTACAGTTTCGGTCATAATTTGAATTAGATTGGTCTGAATTCATATTAAATGGTCATAATTTAAATGGAACTAGTCATACTTTCGATGGGCTTGGCGGTAACTTTGTGGAAGTTCATTTTAATATAAAATAAAATAACTTAGATTATTCCACGTATTGTGTAACAAAATTTGACACGTGTTTTGCCTTTTTCAGAGGCATCCTCATACAACTAATTTCGTCATATTCTATGGGCGAGCGATACCACTACTACCTAACCTAACCAAAATGGTATAAAAATCTGACCCTATAATATTTTTATTCCGACCAAACATTGAATTTTATTCCGACCAAAAGTTGATTAGAATTCTGACAAAAAAATGATTTAAATTCAGAACGTTTAATTTGTTCCCAATACATATTTACCCTGGGCGACTGACCAAACAACTGTCGAATGTAATCGAGGTCTACAATAGTACAGATTTATAGTGTAGTAAGTTGTTAGTGCGCTTAACCACTAGTCGTAAATTGTCCGAACTATTGTGGGCAAGTTAGACGAACGTGTCAGGCGCATCGTTCAAATGATTTACTGCTCAAAATTTTAAGCCATTATTATATCTCAAAATGTGAATCGAATTTGGCTGAAAAGCAACCCCTCATGGATCGTGAATGAAGTTAAATAGGACAATAATACAATATTTAATTCTCTCTACTTTTGAATTATGAAATTGTATCGACTAAATATGAATTATGCCAAGGGAAAGAGCTTAAAATATTTTTATGATTTTTAGCAAAGGGGCACGGATTACGTCACAAGTAAAAAACATGAACTTTATATTCTTCAGAAGTAGGGCGTTCAAACGTGTGACATGATTTAGTATAAGAGGGGAGGGGGCTATATATATATTGTGACTACGTATAAGGAATCGCTTATGGACGACCAACTTGAGTATTTAAGGGATCGATTAAGGCAGACACAATATTTTTGTATTCATTGTGGAATTGTGTCGATTAAATTTAAGAGTGTTCGTTCATGTGCTAGGGAAGGGTTTAAAATAATATTATTATTTTTGACAAAGGGCTTGGATTACTTCACAAGAAAAATACATAAACTTTCTAGTCTCCAGAAGTAGAAAAAAATGTGTTTTATTTGTTTGTAAAATGTTAATTTAAAAATATACTTTTAAACCAGCGGCCGCAACAAATAGATAATAATTAAAACTATGACGTTTTCATAATAATATAAATATTATTTTGTCACCACTATCCCAATAACGAAATGAGTGAAAAATATATATATACGTACTACATAATATCATATGTCGTAAAATTTTTCATCTGCAGCTTCTGGGAGTTTTCCTTTTTGAATATATTTTTTAATTTTACGACAACTTACTGGTGTAACGCACAGATTGTGCTGTCGTCCTTTTTTTACCCCCGAAATAGTTTGCGCATGTTCGTTTGGCGCCATCTACCTACTTCAGACCACCAATCTACGTCTTCCCTTTTCCATTCGCGGCTCGAAAGCCGGCCGGCGTGTGTTGTGGAGTTAGTTCACGTTCGATTTTTATTCATTTTTGTACTGTTAAATCACGCCGATAAACATTTATTGGCGAATGAAACGAAGCAGTGAAGAGTCAAAATTCAAAAAAGCGCGGTAAAATTTAAAACAATTCTTTTCATATTAATCAGTGTTGACATTCAAATGTTCTTTTATCAATTTATGACAGTTGACGTGTTGTGTTTCATTATTTTATGGATTGTGCAGTGCTTATTTTGCTAAATAATAACATTAATTAAAATAAAACATTGTGCTCTTTTTGGTGATTGAAATATAATGTTTTTAAAACTATTTGACTTATCTGACAAACGATTTGTGAAGTGAATAAAAAACTTTTGTCTTATCTGAAGCAGCCTATAATTCGTAAGTATTTTTTATAACATTAACGTGTAATACTTAAATGATTTAAGTTTTCTAATTTTTAATTAAACAATGCTTTTTATTCTATATTATATTTGGCATGTAAGTTATTTAAATAAATAACAATAAATTAATTCGTTGAATAAAAATGAAATAGTTTGAGAATAACATAAACTATGTACATAAATAGTGGCGGTACTGCATCTTAAACATTTTTTTAATATCTATCATTTGAGTATATTGTCATTTTTTGATTAATAACTTTAAATTGAGCAAAAATAATAGAATTTTGTTTAAATTAAAAATAGAGAACTGTTATATTTTTTATATAACAGTTCAGCTTAGACTGATTTAAAAAGAATAAATAAGATGTTTTTCTGTACATTAAAATTATTATTATCATTTAGAATCGATTAAAGGGGAACATCGAAGGAAAATTCGTGACTCAGGGAAGAAGTCGTTTAGGGGTTGAAAACAGTGGCGTACCTAAAGGCTATTTCACCCCTCCCTCTCCACACAGTCAAGACACACTTATTCTCTTGAATTCTCATTTTATCTTTTATTATAATCGTGATATATATTTTTATCTAATAGTATTATTAGGCGCTGCCTGTACCCACATTTTCTTTTTTCTTTTGTGATCATGTAAAAAGGATTTTTGTCCGGTTGTGTTTCGTTTTGATATACTTATGAGTATACAAATTTAGCCTAAAATTTTAATAGATATTTAAAAAAAAAATAAGGTTGGGTAGTTGAACTATCAGGTTTAAAGAACATTGGCAATGATCTTAATGTACCTAGTAAAATTGATGACCAGAATTGAACACAATTTTGCTGTTATTTTTTGCCAATAACAAACAGAACATGCAATATTTTCTTGACGATTTAATACTTATCTTTTACCGTTCAAGTAAAGAGTAACTCAGCGATGGGCTGTCTATATATTAACAAAGGGCTCGCTTAATCTCAGCTATTCGCGGTGTTCCTGGGAAGGGGCAGATTTTTTTATCAATCTTATACAATTATACGTCATAATTATTGAATCAATAGAATGATGCTTAATATATTTATACTATCTAACAATTCGCAATATACCGTTAATAAATGAATTCCAATAGCCAGTGGTGTAGTGGTAAATAAATAGGTACCAGGTCGGTCATTGATTTCTTCCCTATTTTTTTTAATATCCGTCCAAAGTTAAAAAAAAGCTACAAGTTTTAACAATTAAATCAATAAAGAAAAAGTTTTTGAATATATGTATGCACTTAAAATTAAGTAACAAGTCAAAAAGATGGCAGGGCGCCGCCCTGGTTCATTTTCAGGAGCCAGGTCGCCGACCTGGCGCGGCTTGGCCCCACTACACCACTGCTAATAGCTGAAAAATGTATTTACCTGTATCAGATTGCAAGAGTGAAGAGTTACTAGATTGATGCAGAAATAAATACTTTTAATTTCGCTCCAATTACACGTTTCAAACGATACACTTAATCCGACGTAGATCATACTATTATATTTGATGACATATATAGAATTATTTAAGATTCCGTCTGGAATCATTTATATTGAATGTATGTATAAAATATTAAATAAAATGCAGTTGGTACTGATTTGATCAGAGAATATTGTTGTTTTCCTTAATTTAACAAAGGGCTCGCTGTTATGTCATATTAAAAAAGGGACTCGCTCGAGCCCATCCCTGAAATAACTTAGATACTAACATGAACACTGAAACATTGGCTGGGCTGCCATTGTGGTTGCATCGTCTTTTGGGGGGAATAACTTCCGGTCCTCCACCGAAAAATATATCTTCCGAAAAATACGAAATATTGTAACCAAATAAAACTCAATACTGCTGTGATTTGTTTTTTATATAGTTGGGACAGATTTCAAGATTTGTATTTTTTATTTGACCTGATCTTATTTTTTGTGCTCTCTCATATTCCCATACCATTTTAAAAAAATGTAATAGGGCTTCTCTCACGAAAAACCACGTACATATCGACTGTGGAAAGGAAAAAAGTACGTAACTCACACATATCAAATTTTACAGGAGGCACAAAAAACGCGTTTTGATAATTTTGGGCCATATGCAAATTATGAAGTATACACAACCTTGAAGTGCACGGAGACTTCTAAGCCGGTGTTTAATTGATATAATTCAATATTAATTAAAGAAATTTTCTAGGAAAAATCTTTATTTCACACTTTTTTACTGGTTTAAATTTTTACAAGCTGATCTTTTTCAGACTTAAAAGCTAAATTTAGATACTAATTCGGCATTTGCAGCTTGCATCCTTTTGATATAACGTGTATCAAGTTTGATACATTGTGATTATCGAAAAAAACCTGTTTTGAAGAAACTGTGGGTTACAAACTTTTTCCTTTCCAAAGTCGATATACATACATACATGTGAGTTGGGAGGCGAGTTCTACTGTTTTAACAAGCCAAAGTTGACAACCCTAGTTGCCAATGACAATATTACGTTGTTTTCTATATGGAATGTAAATCAATACAAAGTAAAAGCATGAAGTGTTCTATAATAAATTTGTTTATACAATGGTTTATAGTTACGTACATATAACGCTGTTAAAACTTTGGTATTAAACGATGAATAAGTAAGTATCTACGATATACGTAATACGGCAAGTAAATTAACAAAACGAAGCTCAATTTTTTATCATAAAATGACAATGTAATGGCCTGTTGTAGTTTTTGCCTCGTCGTTTCTGCGAATACGATTTGTACTGCACGCGATTCTCCCATTATTGTTTGTTTTTGATTGCGCAACTGTTTAAGGTCAAGGTGAAAGTTCAGGTATCCCTCATTTTTTTATTCATAGTTCACCCTTGCGTAAGGAATTGCTATAACACCGCGGTGAGTTTAATTTCAAAAGCAGATTAGAAAACAATATATATATCTATTAATAAATATACGACGAATAATATTGTCGCCTGCTGTGGCCCAGTTGTTTTGAGCTTGCTCTACCGATCACGCAGGTTTGCGTTCGATTCCCGGTAAGATCACAGTGAATTTGAGAATTATTTAATTCAATTCAATAATTTTAATCAGATTTGTAATTTAGAAATACTCCACCCAGTAAATAAAAAAGGTTTAAAGATGAATAGTTTAGAATTTTTAGAAATTAATAAAACTCTTAACAAAAAAGAAATAATATTAAATAATATTCTTAATAGCACAGGTGGTTCCCCATTACTTAAATTGTTCCCAATTAATAGAGTAATCACCAACCTAGCTGATTGATTGCAGCTCATTAGTTTAATAGTTTGTAATGTTTAACGTCATTAGTAGTATGATTAAATTTGTTTGCTCTGTTTAGATTTTATAATCCCCTCTTTGCTTCCCTTAAAAAGGAAAAATCCCAATCTGATTGATTGCAACTCATTAGTATCATTATTTTTTTGCTTTATTTCAATTCTACACCCCCCCTCCTTGCTCCTCTTAAAAGGAAAAAAACCCCAAAAACTCCATTTTGTAATTTCATAATTTTAAAATGTTAGAATCAATCTTGCTTCATTACTTAAGCAATCTTTGCGATAGTAAGTCTGAAGATGCCTCTGAAAGAGGCGAAACACGTGTCACGGTTAGTAACATAATACGTGGAATAATCAAAGTTAATTTAAATTTTCTATTAAATTTTCTATTATCCAATTCAAAGTTTGTGATCTACATACTATGTTATACTATAACTCACAAGTAATTTATTTCTAATATCATTTAATAAAACAAAGGATGTGATGAAACTAATGAAAGCAATGTTACTGATTTCAACAGACAGCAAAATGAATTATCAAAAAATTATAAGTTCTTTTGCTAAATTCAATTTATTGTAGCCTTATCTTCATTATGGAGAATATTGTAGACATTTTTTATATTTCCGCGAGCTATTATTGATCGCCTTCTGTGGCCCAGTTGGTTAGAGCTTGCTCTACCGATCACGCAGGTCTGCGTTCGATTCCCGGTAAGATCACGGTGAATTTGATAATTATTCAACTCAAAGCTGTGATCGAAGACTGGGTGTTTGTGATGTCAATTCACATTATTTCCTCCAATCCTTAATAACTGGGCATAGCAATAGCGATTAGTAAACCACTAGTCCTGTTCTAGCCTTATCCTTCTTTCCCTACTACTCATTTTGAAAAAAAGTGATGTAAGCGATTAAGTAAAAAACAGTTCTCATAGAATAAAAACTTTTGTTGAGATAACTCCATTAGGAGGCCATATGCCCCACATTGAGAGCGGACATGGATAAAAAAAATATTTTTGATGGATTCTGTGGTAACTTTGTTATTCCTCTTGTTGTGTTACAAATTGTGGCACTAGTTTCGTCTATTTAAGAAGCATC
This sequence comes from Himalopsyche tibetana, assembly GCA_030503985.1. NCBI lineage: Eukaryota > Metazoa > Arthropoda > Insecta > Trichoptera > Rhyacophilidae > Himalopsyche > Himalopsyche tibetana. The sequence continues at coordinate 404,730 of JAPJYX010000010.1, forward strand.
GACAGGTCGATTGGTGCAAATACGAATAAATACAAATAAGGCATTGTATTTATAATAATAATTGCCTAAACAATGATTTTTTTACCAACTGGTTAACCTACTGAGCTATTCTAAACAAATAATTAATATCAAAGATTATTTTGTACCCATTTGTCAGTTTTGTTTCTTACTAACTTCTGCTAGAAAGGTACGAAACAGGACGCTGATTTTTGAGTCGGCAGTATCGTTGATCGTAATAATTGTGGGTCTGATTCATAGTATGGAGAAAAACATCCACTAGACTTAGTTTTGATCATAATGGATGGAAACGTAAACATTTTATGCTATTTCTTTGATAGTAAACGACCACATCGTTTTGATTCGTAGTCATTAATCAACCAATATCGCTAAGATTAGAGACCCAAAAAGCTCAATCAATAATTATGTTGCCTATTGTACAACGTAGTACCCAACTAACATGAACAAATGGTTTTCTTTTATGCTTATTCCACGCAAGAAAGGACTAGAAAATTACTTTAAGACATTGTCCGTACTTCGTCATAAAGTTTCCATTCAGTAGGATAATAATTAAATATTTTACAGGGTTTTGTATCGATCATAAAATTGGTGGAATGCAATTATAGAAATGAAAAATAGTTTTGTTGAATGTTAACATCTTTTGTTTTCGCTGTGGTCACTAGTGGGTTAGAGCTTGCTCTATCAACCAGGTGGGTCTGGGTTCTATTTCCGGTAAGGTTAATGTCAAATTTAGATTTTTAAATATAAAATTGAAGACTTAAAACGTGGGTGTTTGTGTCGAGTTTATCTCGAGTGACTTACAATAAATTCTCATCGAGTTTTTCTCTTATGATCTTTCAACTTTAAAATATTTAGCGTATTGACATTAGCTGTAGTGTCAAATATTTTTTAAATTAAATGAAAAAAGTTTATACTTAATAAAATATACCTTGGTAGTTAGTGAATTGTCGAGGTCAATATCAAATCATTTTTTTTAAATGTGACCGTCGAGATCCAGAGAAAGAGTTTTGTGATTTTTGTGATTTTTGTCTAAGAATTTATCTAGACTCTTTATGTGACTATTAAATACCATTTGAAGTCTCCTAAAGTGATCCAAAAAAATGACTCATTTTTTAATATAATGCTGTCGCAATAATTGACAGTAAACAGCTTAAATATAACTCTTGCTTAAATTGCTGTATGGTTAGTAGATACTAACATATAAATCTAAATAAAAATTGTAATGTAATATTCTTAAATATCTTATTTTTTATTGAGTTGTTTCATTGTTTACCTAATTGTGTAATATTTATTGTTTATTTCCTCAAACCTAAAAGGACTAATGTTACTCCCACGTGAAAACGTAAATCATTAAATGCGTGGGTTCATTATCTCTATAGGGTTATATGAGGGACGAACGATGTTATAAATAGAGGACTTAAGTGATTTTATTTTGACGAATTCAGTTGTAAGACTTCTGAGTTGTGCCTTATAGAGGGTAGGTGGCAGGGTGCTACCAAGGAAAAGAGTGATGCAAGATAAACTTCCATTGAATTGATTTGCCTTTGCAAAGCATTTTCCGGCGGACGGGTCGAACATGAGAATTGCCTCTAAAGAAAAATGATGTTCCACGGTCAAACGGTTTTCCGGCTATCGGAAAGATAGAAAGTAAAGTTTTTACGACGTAAATGGCATTATGGTAAGGCATATGGGGAAGGCGGCCTCCTTCTTGGCCTGGGGTAAAGTGAGATTACATTTCCGATCATGTTTATTCCGGAATAAATTACTCGTAGGAAATATAATGAAAAAGGACGAATGTGTGACTTGCAATAAGTAAAACTTTTCGTACAATGTATACTTATGTCCTTGTTGGCTAATTTTTTGTCATGTAAATTTTTGTTTTTCACATTTTCGCGTTGGAAGCCTATTCATTGTTCATCGATATGATGATTAAATATCGACTGCGGAAAGGAAAAAGGACGTAACCCACAGTTTTTTTCGATACTCACAATGTATCCAACTTCATACACGTTCAATCAAAAGAATGTAAGCTGCAAATGTCGAATTAGTATCTAAATTTAGCTTTTACGTTTGAAAAAATATGGGCATGTGAAAATTGAAACCAAAAAGAAAGACTGAAGGTTTTTCATAGACAATTTCTTAAATTAATATTAGATTATGTCAATTAAACACCAGTTTAGAAATCTCCGTGCACTTCAAGGTTGTGTTTATTTCATAATTTTCATATGGCCGAAAATCATCAAAACACGTTTTTTGTGCCTCCTGTAAAATTTCTTATTTGTGGGTTACGTCCTTTTTCCTTCCACAGTCAATATGAACTTATTTTGCTTAAGTAATATGTTCCAGAGTAACTAACTAGTAAATGTCGTGTATGTATACATCTGGAATTAATGATGACGACAGAATTAGAAATTGTTAACCAAACTCTCTTGTTAAACTAAGAACACACAACTCATAGTTACTGGATACGGATAGTAAATACTTGATTACGGAATGAAAGTTCTGACGTAGTTTAAAAGCTTGGCTGTTCAACTCGCATTCAAATCGTAGAAAACGTCAGTAGTTAATTCATATTATATTACAGTTAAAAAACATAGCCTGTGGAATCTAGAAGGCAGGCAGGCACCCGAAAGATTATCGCTGTGTTCACAGCCTTTGTAAGCCGTCAACCTCGGTTGCAGGAAATAATGCAATAGTAAATCAAAAATATATGGGTAAGTCGATTCATTCATTGAGCGTTGTAAGGAGAGGAGAATATTATCCGAGAGTGGTTTTTGACAGGCGACAACTTGTGGCGACATTAAACTTTGAATTATTTCATTTTGAGCGCGCGTCCATTGTTCGAAAATAGTAGGTATTGTAAATCTTTTTATCAATGGACAGGGTTCACCAAAAATATGTAAAGTAGTGAAAGTAATTTTACAAATGATAGTGTGTATACGAATCATTATTGACTATATAGCATAGTCAATAGCATAATATAAAGCTATATTGTGGAAGATTTTTTTTCAAGGTTGGATAAATTTACATTTACGATTTTCCGGAAATAGAAGGGAGACTTAACGATATAGGCAGCGATGGGCTGCCATTATGTTAACAAGAGGCTCGCTAAATCTCAAAGAAATTCTCGGTGTTCTGTGGATGGAGTGAATTTTTTTATCACTTACATATATGTAATTATATGTAATACTTAATACACTTATAGTATGTAAGAATATGCAATTTACCGTAAACTTATCAATCTAAATGGCTAAAAATGTACTACTGTATATACTGAAGCTGTCATAGATAATATATGTCAGAGTTGCATTATATACCAATCTGATCTGAGAATATTGATTTCTCTTAAATCAACAAGAGGCTCGCCAGCCTTAGTAAAATTTAACAACTCCGAGCCCCATCCAGCCCACCCCTGGATATAAGTGATTATATTATGTTGAGGCTTACACACATTTAAATTAATCTATCGACTGAATTTAAGATTCAACAAGAATTATAGAAATAAGACAACAATTCTTATAATTATTTTAAAACTTAGAATTCGGTATGTCGAATGAAAGTTATATTTTTATATCAATATCCGCTCCTTATTCGGAGCATATAGCCACAACTTGGTTCCTCCAAGGTTCTCTGTCCACCGCCAGCCTCTTTGCTTCCTCGCAGGTCATGTCGTCGTCGCGTAGTTCCGCCGAGTACGTCATATGGATGACCATCAGTGGCCTTCCACGAATTCATAAAAATATTATCTATTTCGATTATTATTGCTAGTATAAATGTGTTTTGTCATTATTTCAATAGTTAAGTAAATTAAAGATATAAGGGTAGGGGTAGGGCATTAAGCCTCGACCAAAAGAGCTTAAAGAAAATTTAGCTGTTCTCAGGGAGCGAGATAATATTATTTCTTAATTTATATTACACTAAAATGAAGGAAAATTATATTATATAAAAAAATGTTGTTCTTATTGTGATAGCAAACATAACGTAATTGAAATAGGAAGTAATGCTGTCCTATAGAAAATAATATGATAATGAATGCATGTATACATTGGCATGCTTGCATAAATTAATCGTTTCGTTACACTTGGCAATTGAAATATTTTTGAAACCATATTGCGTGGACATGTTTGGATTGCCCCGCGACCTCCGTGCGCTGAACCCACATTCAATTAACTCATTTCCAAAACAAACATTATTTATTATTTGTTTTAAATCATTGTGATCTGTTTTATTTATTCGATTGTTATGTTTGCTAACGAAACATTGAATAATCATTGAGATCGTTTTGATAGGTATGTTAACTGTTCAACGCTGAATTGCTTTTTGGCAGATGATCAAATTGTGAATGTGTGATAAATGATTCATGGGACATGACAGATCTGAACTGTATTCTTCGTTATACCGGCAGAAGGCGTTGTCAAAAACCAGATAAAGTCAGAATGCAGACATAGCATCTGTATCTTCTGAAGAAAAATGTTCAGCTATATTCTGTTTATTTTTACATTTGATATACATCAAGCCAGTTCCGATCAAAATGATTTTTGGCAGAAAAAATAAATAAATAGCATAACACTTTTTAAATTGTGTGTCGAATTCGTTAATGATTATCAAATAAATAAAAATGTTAAAACTTTATGATTATCGAAAATGATCAATTGAAAACAAAGCTTTTTTGACATAAAGCCTTTTGCCAATATATAATTCGACTTTGGAAAGGAAAAAGGACGAAACCCACAGTTTTTCAAATTAGCTTTTTTTCGATAATCACAATATAGACAACTTGATACACGTTCGATCAAAAGGATATAAGCTGCAAATGCCAAATTAGTATTTAAATTTAACTTTTAAGTTTGAAAAAAGTTGAACCTGTCAAAATTGCAAGCAGTAAAATAGACTTAAAAAAGGTTATTCTTTAACAATTTATTAGATTATGTCAATTAAATATCAGTTTACAAGTCTTCGTGCATTTCAAGTTTGTGTATTTAACATAATTTCCCTATGACCCAAAATCATCATGACTGGTTTTTTGCACCTCCTGTAAAAATTTCTTTTGTGTGGGTTACGCCCTTTTTCCTTTCCACAGTCGACATAATATTATTTTCTTCGCCTTTTTATATTCAAATAACATTCTAATAATTATCAAATCTGTGCTACAATTGATTTTTGTTATTCAGAATTTCGGTCCAAAAATCTCGTTCCAACTTTTTTCCAACTTTCATCGCTTAAGAGACAATTTGTTTGTCTATTCACGAAGTCGACGATAACGAACTATCTAAAAAGCTTAGTTATAAACTCGTACAATTTATGGAAGTTAATATTTGTCGACAGAATTTAAATCTAAGAAACTTCAAACTATTGGAATATTTTGTATTCACAGAAAATTCTTCGAATGTTTTACTTCGCCGATGAAACAAGTTTTATCAAAGTATTTTCCTTACAAAGAAGAATTTTCCAATCTACCTTCACTCACTGAACAATCTTAACGAAGGCTTAGTCGAACAGAAACTTAATTATTTTCTTTCGGTTTTCGTATTTCAGAAATAACGGTCAGCGCGGCGGATATTTTGTAAGGATTTTCCATCTACAGGAAACAGATTGCGCCTCATAAATTCAGGTAGATTTCCCTCCGTCGATTTCACCCTCCCCAGTCGCTAATAACTTTTTATTGTAGAACAAACGTGGCTATTTTATTACATTGCATAAATACCGCAACATAATGTCTACGGAATCGTGAATATAGAACCTATTTAACCAAAAATATAAACATTATATATTCAACATAAATAAATTTGCTTAAAATGTGAAAGCTTATATGAAATTAAAAGTTTAGAGCTAAACATATACAGACAAATTTAAGAGTTGAGGGTATTCACCTTTTTGGTTGCCGTTTTGAATTATAATATGTACGTGTAAGTAGCCACCGATACATGGAAAATCACTATGATATATGTATGTACTATAGTTAACCAATGACGTATATAATATATGAAGTGACAAAGTATAGGTATACTTAAGAACCACCGCCGACTTTCTAGTAGGAGCTTTTTATTGTTATTTTGTTAATCCATCGTTCCATACATATGTTACATAAATTTCAATGATTCGCAAGCCACACCCATCGCCTTAAAATGGTTAAACGTTTATACAAAACTCAAGAATGAGTTTCTTCTCTAATTAAAAAAAAAATGGATTTTTTCAAATTGATATTACAAAACTTATTTATAAATAATAGATTTTTTAGATAAAGATTTTTTTAAAATTCAGTTTACATTTTATTACTATGTTTATCAAATTTTATGTGAATAACTTAATTTAATATTTAAAACTTTTAAGGTATTTACTGCCAATACACAGTGCTAGTAAATAAAGAGTATTTTTAATTGAAAATGCCCGACATGAGCGAAACCGGTCTTGGTCATATTAAATAAATGTGGAATTAGTGCAAAAGAGTGGCTTACTTTTTGAATATATATTTTAAATTTAAATTTCATCTATCTTTGTTTTAAGTTAATTTACTACTGAATATTATTTTCAAATTCTCTTACACAAAATGCAAAATAAAACGGTATCACATCGTTTGTAGCCTGTGTTGTTTGCGTTGAAAAAAACCTCACATTTTAAACGAATAAAAATAACAACACTCCAAACGTCTAGTGCTTCTTCATGTTGGAAATAGAATAAAGGAATAGGGGTTGGAAGTTCTTGAAAAGAACAGCCTTGAATCCTCTCGCTAATAAAAGGACTATTTTTGTACGCCAAAATGTCTTGAAAATTTTCGCCGTTATGTAAGGATTTTTTTCGTACTCAGTAGTGATGAATCTCCAAATAACTATCAGTAATTTTCAGCCAAAGATTGTGCATGTATAGATCATTGAAATCATAAAAAATAAGCATCAATGTTTTGTAACTATAAAAACATATCTTAAACAGTTTAAGCAAATGAAAAATATTGAAATTCCGTAAATATGTATGATGAACACAATGTTAATTATTTATGGGTTTCATAATTTAAAACGTCCGTATTATTTATAAATCAATGACACTATACAATTTATCATTACAAATTCAACTTAAAATTCGGTTATATACCAAACTTTTGAAATATGAATTTATAATAAAGTATTACTTACTTTTACTTATAAGGTCCGTTGCACAGCGGTAAACTTCGTTGGCTTCCTGACGGATCTCGCGGGTTCGAAAACCAGTACGAACAGCATTATTTAAATCGATTTCTGTTCACATGTATGTGTCACCCAACTTTCCAACCCTAAACTAACAGGTCGTAGCGAGAGCGATTAGCTAACCACTAGCCCTATTCTTTCTATCCCTACTCTCTTTAAAAACATGAGAGGTTGAGCAACTGATTAACAGGCAGTTCTCGTTAAAAACTTTTGATGAGATACCTTCATTGGTAGCTGACACGAATAAAAATATTATAACACAATATATTCTATTATATAAAAATGGTTATTTGTGGTTATATTATAGGTGATTTATAGACATATTATATGAGTAATAATTTCAAATACAATGTTAAATATTTAATGGGTCTAGAGTTAGAATATTTAATAGTAAATTGTATGCTGACTTTTCCTAATGTTCAACGTTCAAATTATTTCAATAACAGTAACCCAAAAATATTGTGAGGGTTTATTTTGTGCGTCGTATCCACGTATTCATAAATAACTGGGATGAGGGTTACATTATGTTATCGCCATACAAAATTTGTAGTGATCAATAAATCAAAACTACCCCAAAATTATTTATTGATGGTGAACTGTTCGTAATTCAGCACGATATAATGTGAAGTGGGTACCATTTTCCTTGTATAAACAGTTTTAAAATACATCATGAAAAGATACATATTTATTTAGTATTTACTGATAATGTCTTGTTAAAAGATACATAGTTACAAATTGATTAAGCAGGATCCCCTTTGAAAACTCTACATAATAGTTTTTTTTTTAGATCGGCGGCTTTGAAAGTATTGTAAGTACCGAGTTTTCATTTAAAAAAGAGTTAAAGGCCTTAAAAGGTTAGTAACAATCATTGATATTTATATGATTATTATGGAGTGTCGCCTGCGAATCACAACGCCTAAAACCACTATTATTATAAAAAGGTATCATAAAAAATATTGAATTAGAAATCTGTTAAAAAAACATTTAATTCTACAAAAAAAAAATTAGCTTCACACCATCGTAGATTTAAATGATATAAACCAAATACTAAAATTCTTGTTAAACTTATAACTTATTATATAAAAAACCTTATAAGTTATCACAGATAAAGAATGTCTTTAAATTTGAATCGTTCAAACTATGTACATTCTCACAAATTTTGTCACTAACGACCCGGGTTTCGCCTTTCGGCATCTTCAGGCATTCAAGTGCACGGATGAACTTGAACTGACGCTTAGCAAATAAAAGTTTCGTGCTTATATAAGATACAAATGCATCACCGTGTCCAAAGCCATTGCTGGCGAAAAGGATGAGCTCATGGGAATTCCAACAGATTTGTGTAGTGAGCAGTTTCAAGAATTATATAATTTGTTTGTCGGCAAAGGTTTTATGATTATATGATTTTATGGTTATATAGGGTATAGAAGAGGAGATGTGGGAAAATTTGTTATTTCGTTTAAAATCGGAAGACTTTGCAACTGTGCTTTATTGATTTCTAAAATTTCTTGGAAAAAGAGCTTATGACTGTCCGTATTTGGGTGTAACATTTTTATCCCTTGTTCCTGATTGAACACGTGTCCTTCCGAAATTAAGTGATTAGCAAAAGTAGACGTGTCTTTTTTCAATCTAAAGGCTGCCATATGTTCTAAAACTCGGATGTTCAATGTTCTTTCTGTTTTGCCGATATAAAACTTTGTACAACAAGAACATTGCAATCTATAAATCCCGGATTTATTTAAGTAATGTATTTTATCTTTATTATTAATTAATAATTTGCCTAAAGAGTTTTTACAGTAAAAAGCAGGTCTAACACTATCAGCTAGCTGTTTTTTAATTTTGAGACTTGTATTTCCTAAAAAAATGATTCTACGCCAATACCTAGTATGATCTATGTCCTTTGACACTATACCTTTAAATAACATTTTTTCTGCAAGTTTAGCTTGTTTTTTTGATAAAAGATTGTCTATAAGAGACATATCGTATCCATTGTTTATGGCGATTTGTTTGATGATTTTCAATTCAATATTAAAGTTTATTTCGTTTAAAGGAACACTCACAAGTCTATGTATTTCTGAATGAAAAGCGGCTAGTTTATAAGAAAATGGGTGCATTGAATTTTTATGGATTACAGTGTCAGAGAATGTTGGCTTCCGAAATATTTTAAACTCGTGAGAATGATTTTCAATGTTAATATTTAAGTCAAGAAAGTTAATATTTTTGCCTCCGACTTCTAGAGTAATATTGAATTGAAAATCATCAAACAAATCGCCATAAACAATGGATACGATATGTCTCTTATAGACAATCTTTTATCAAAAAAACAAGCTAAACTTGCAGAAAAAATGTTATTTAAAGGTATAGTGTCAAAGGACATAGATCATTTTTTAATTTAAGATTTCGACTGAAGGTGCTTGGTGGAATTTCAATATTAAATTTGAATCGTTCAAACTATGTACATTCTCACAAATTTTGTCACTAACGACCCGGGTTTCGCCTTTCGGCATCTTCAGGCATTCAAGTGCACGGATGAACTTGAACTGACGCTTAGCAAATAAAAGTTTCGTGCTTATATAAGATACAAATGCATCACTGAGTCCAAAGCCATTGCTGGCGAAAAGGATGAGCTCATGGGAATGCCGACAGATTTGTGTAGTGAGCAGTTTCAAGAATTATATAATCTGTTTGTCGGCAAAGGTTTTATGATTATATGATTTTATGGTTATATAGGGTATAGAAGAGGAGATGTGGGCTTTGGCTTTGGACTCAGTGATGCATTTGTATCTTATATAAGCACGAAACTTTTATTTGCTAAGCGTCAGTTCAAGTTCATCCGTGCACTTGAATGCCTGAAGATGCCGAAAGGCGAAACCCGGGTCGTTAGTGACAAAATTTGTGAGAATGTACATAGTTTGAACGATTCAAATTTGACATAGATCATACTAGGTATTGGCGTAGAATCATTTTTTTAGGAAATACAAGTCTCAAAATTAAAAAACAGCTAGCTGATAGTGTTAGACCTGCTTTTTACTGTAAAAACTCTTTAGGCAAATTATTAATTAATAATAAAGATAAAATACATTACTTAAATAAATCCGGGATTTATAGATTGCAATGTTCTTGTTGTACAAAGTTTTATATCGGCAAAACAGAAAGAACATTGAACATCCGAGTTTTAGAACATATGGCAGCCTTTAGATTGAAAAAAGACACGTCTACTTTTGCTAATCACTTAATTTCGGAAGGACACGTGTTCAATCAGGAACAAGGGATAAAAATGTTACACCCAAATACGGACAGTCATAAGCTCTTTTTCCAAGAAATTTTAGAAATCAATAAAGCACAGTTGCAAAGTCTTCCGATTTTAAACGAAATAACAAATTTTCCCACATCTCCTCTTCTATACCCTATATAACCATAAAATCATATAATCATAAAACCTTTGCCGACAAACAGATTATATAATTCTTGAAACTGCTCACTACACAAATCTGTTGGAATTCCCATGAGCTCATCCTTTTCGCCAGCAATGGCTTTGGACACGGTGATGCATTTGTATCTTATATAAGCACGAAACTTTTATTTGCTAAGCGTCAGTTCAAGTTCATCCGTGCACTTGAATGCCTGAAGATGCCGAAAGGCGAAACCCGGGTCGTTAGTGACAAAATTTGTGAGAATGTACATAGTTTGAACGATTCAAATTTAATATTGAAATTCCACCAAGCACCTTCAGTCGAAATCTTAAATTAAAAAAAAAGAATGTCTTTGTTTAATTGACATAACTTTTATCAATTTGAATCATTTTATTCCGATTCTGTCATATCTGTGTCTTTTTAATTAAAATATTATACTTATATTAATAAAAACTCAATATTCCTTTGTACTTTATTCCACTTTATTTATAGAATGCTCGCGATGATCGAAACCGGTCCTGACCTATTAAATAAAGTGGATTAAAGTACAAAGGAATATTGCGTTTTTATTAATATACTGCCTTTCCACCAAGTATTGACAGTGAACACCCTAAAAGTGATACCCACCTTACTGGAAACTGATTACCCTACTGTGATGATGAATAGGAGTTATATTATTTATTTGACGAGTGTAAATTTATAATAATAAGAAACCACATATTTCTTAGGAGATTAACATATTACCGTAATTTAAATTTTACGACGGTAAATATTTTTTTCTAGTCCATTCAGTGTTTATCAAATCGTACATTTTGGTTTATTGTCTTGTCAGTATTTCCACACTAAAACACGAAGTCTCGAGACGGAAATTTAGATGTTACTTGTAACTGAAAACTCACATCGTCAAATATCTATGAATTTTGATCTGTAACCAATGCCACATTCGTATAAAATATACTTCGTGCTACGACGTACGTCAAAATTTGCCAATGAAAATGCAATCACTAAGTCGTTGCGTAACTTCTCATCGCACGTTGGCCACAGCTTTTGTACAACTGTAATATTATAGTCAAAGTCGCCCTATCGAGCTGTGACGTCAAAACGGTGGGGTACAAAAAATGATAAGAATGGGAGAGAAGCTCAAAGCTGTTCAAATCCGAATGAAAGGCCTTGCAAAAAATAATATACTCCGTTCCATTCATGAGAGACGAGGTCTGAATTTATTATGGACCAAAAACATCGCCAACTATGAAAAAGTTGTAAAAATTTTATGAAAGAAAATGTTTTTGTACAGAGATTTTTTTCAAAGACGATCCTACTAATTCTTGTGGTTTCTGTGAAACTTTACTTTGCACTTCACCGAAAAGAATATTTTAGCAATCTTTTAATTTATGATACACGTAAAGTATATATAGCTGAAATAACATATAAGTAGTCAATACTTTCCAATTAAAAATATTTAATTTAATTTATTTTATGTTGTTAACTGATCGTTTTTAATATAGCGACATTTCTGGTACCGTAAAAACCCATTCATTAATACGATAGGATAGTTTTTAGCTCAGAAAGTCATCAGTTAATACTTTAATATTATTCGATTGCTCTACATGGCATTACAAATTGGCAAACAAACATTTGTTAATTGTGTCATTACTAAAGAAAAATATACGCTCTTCCAGAAACTAGGAAAGTGTAACTACTTATTGAATGAAACGGTTTTCTTCTATTCGAATTCGTAAAAAACCGAGTCGTCTTTGTAGAGTAGAACTTTTTTTTGTATTACCGAACGAAGTAAGCTTCCCACAATCATTTATTTTTATTCCACCCGCTCTTTAGACTCACAATGAATGAGTAAAACAAGTGCCTTTTGTTCGCCATTTTTTCTTTTTTTCCATGTAATAGAGAGCGATAAAGCATTGTTGATTAAAATATCGCGATGAAAAAGTAAGTGACCGAAAAGAACAAATGGCTGAAAATAGTTTTTTACTACAACACTATTATCAATTATTAATTTGAGTCATTAATACAGGAAGATGATATACACATTTCAAAAAGTATAAGTTTTGTATAATTTCAATGCTAATTGAAATTCTTTTTAATTAAATAGTTTCAAAGCATTTGAAATATTATATATGGAATCATATATGAGTATTTTTCATATTTATTTACCTCAACATATTCGCATGAGTTTTAAGTACGTGAAATAAATATATACATCCGATTCATATTAATGGATAAATGAGCCTTGATGTCAATGGAAATAATAATTATTAGTCGACAAAGATGTTGTAAAACTATGTCATACATTTTACTAATAATTATGTGAACTAATAATTTAGTGGGTAATATATTTCCTATATTTATAATTGGGAAAAAAAGTTGTACATATTATTCTGTCTATAATAATTTAATTTAAAAATTACTGTTTTCTATCAAAGGTAATTAATTTTCAACTTATACGTGCTAAAGCACTCTAAAAGTAAGACAAACTTTATACATAATTAAAATAAGATTTCAATATATGACAAAATGTAAGAAGTATAATCAAATTCCGAAAAACAAATACAATACGGAGTCGAGGATTTGTAACTAACTTAGATATTGAATTACATATCATTAAAATGTTTATAATTTTACGAGTTTGATGTACAAGAGTGCTTATTTGTTGTAATATACTTTGTAGACTGTGACATTTTTATTTGTCTGTCTCACAGATGTAATATAATACATGTTTTAGCATATTAGTTATACTGTAAGAAAGTTTTTAAAATAATTAACATGAATTTTAATAAATAATGGCTTGAATGACGACACTAACTAAATGAAATCAATACGAGAATTAATCGAGCAAAACGTAAATAATGTAATAACTTTGGTTTTTAGTAATACTAAAATAAACTTGTATTCGATATTGAAGTAAATCTTTGTTCGAAAATCAATTCATTTTATCAGAATTTTATGTTTCTCTGGATATATTTTACTTAAAAATTATAAATGCGGCAGCTTAAAATCTTTCTCTTCTTCTATGTCCTGTGCTGCCGAATTTGCATGCTTAACCTAGATAGTTTGTATAAAATCTTTGTCGATGTAAAGCTGTTGGCGATTGCCGAATATGAAACGTGCAAAAAGCCAAATAACCAAAAAGGATTGAAGAAAATACATAATTATAATGTTTTAGTGATACCGTGGACATTTGAGCCTGTAAAGATTCTGTCGCTGTAAAAAAAGGTTTACAGAGTGATTCAACATAAACATACATTATGTTGATTGAATAAGCATTAACTTAGTAGAGCTTCATACTATAAAATAACTTAGATTCTTTCGATGGTTTCGGCGGTAACTTTGTGGAAGTTCATTTTGATAGAAAATTAAAATTAACTTTGATTATTCTACGTAGTGTGCTACAAACTGTGCCACGTGTTTCGCCTCTTTCAGAGGTTTAAGCACGATACGTGGAATAATCTAAGTTATTTTATATTGTATATAATATTAAAATGTACTTCCACAAAGTTACCACCGAATCCATCGAAAGTAGTAGAGCTTTTTTACAATAGGGCTTTAAAGCAATTTATTTGGTTGTACAAAGATAATCTTTTTATGACTTAACAGAAGTATTCCATTTTTGACCGTATTATATATAAATGACATCGGATTTACTCCGGGCGATAAAAACAATATCGTGATTCATTTGATTATTATTTAAGGTGCTATTGAAGAAACCGTGCTACGAATATTCGGCGACATATGCGTATATATTTCGCGAAGAATAGTTTCTCTGCCGAAGGCCGTTAAAAATCGAATAGACTCTTGAACGTTTTCTCAATTCAGACGCTTTCCAGAATTCATCATCGACTAGTCCCCGGGAAGCATAGTCTCTTGACGAACAATTCACTGAGAAGTGAGAATCCACATTGATTAATATTAGCCTCGAAGCCATTGTTTTACTTGAATTATATATAAACTAATCGTTTGCCGAAAACATTGAAATATACATTGGTTTCATGTATAATACATTTCTGGAATTGTTTCCCTAGCTTAAATACCTTTCACTAACATCCGTCTTTGTTCCCAGTCTAAGATAAATGGTAATAATATCTTCTAAAATAATACAAGTCCATGCTTCTCGAAAACCTCGTCTATTTACATTTCTTGAGGTTTTGAACGGCGGCGCTTTGTCTGGCAACAGTTAATAAATACTTTCAGAGTTCATCTTACAAATTCAACTTTATGTGAAGCGATTTCTCATACAGCGCATGAGATTCCTGGAAATTAAACAGACATACTCAAATTTAAACATATTTCGAAAACAACTTCTTACAAGTTTTATCAAAACTCTTGAATTATATACATCTATTTTAATAAGTTATCAATTTCTTGTCACAAATTTTACGACAAGAAACAACAAGAAATTAGAAATTTGAATATGCATACAATTTTAAGCCAAATCATTCACTCATTAAGCCAATGCAATTTTCAAATGTGACTTCTATTACAATATTCCATGGTATTTCAACTATATATATTTTACGACTGACCTTGCTCAAATTCAATTTCTATACGCCGAAAAGATAAAAGGGCTTAGTAATAATATTATTTTTTCCTTGTGTCCTAAAAAGCATAGTTGCTACGAAATAATTTGAAATAAAAATTTGGCTAGGCTAAAAAATGTTAATAAATATGTCGCGTGAAAAAATGTCACATCATCGTATACCTATTAAGCAAGCTAAAAATATTGTAACACATTTTTTTATCGTGAAAGTATTTAATCAAACGATACTTAGACATTTTAAACGAAAAAGTATACTTAGCAAAGTTATTAATATTTTCATATTAAAACAGATTCATATCCAAAGCGTAAATGATGAAAAATATTATCGACATGTTAAAATTAAACTGTATATACAATGTTCCAGCGTTGGAAATTTGTTTGTGTTTGATGGATATTATTGTATCGTAATAAGTTAGTAAGAAATCTGGCGATGAGAAGAAATGAAGAGAAACAAAACAGTGAACGAACGTTTCAAGATAAATAGTTCATATTTCGTTACAGACGTCTGCACTTCGTTAAACTGTTGTAAACAAAAGCTGAAAGCTCCGAAACGGTTCCCCCGTTGCAAGATATATTATTGTGATTCGATTCGTCTGGTACAGTTGCACACATGAATAACTAGTTATGATTGAGATTTTTAGAACATAATCATTATAAACAACATCACTATTCAAACTTCACACTAATTCAATCATTCTAAAGTGCAATGATCGACACAAAAGACAATTTGACAGAGAGTTTAACTTAATTATGAGATGTCTTAAAAAAAATCATTCACTTGTTTTTTATTCAAATAACATTATTCCAATGATATTGATATGCTCTGAGAATATGTTTCTATGTGTAAAAAAATAAATAAATAATATGCATCTGTTGTGAATTATTGATTTGTGTTGATTTCATTAGTTGTAGGATAAAAAAATATTTTCTACCGTCGAAGTTTTTTCCTCTGCTGAGTGAAATATATGACTTTAATATTTTATTATGACTAACTTTATTAACTATAAGCTTTGTCTGAAATCGAAATAATCACTTTACATTCCTCAACTAAAAGGAGAACTGAGCGGGCTTCAATTTTTTTTATCCATGTCCGCTCCCAATGTGAAGCATATTGCTTTCTAATGGAGATATCTCAACTGAGCCTTTTCAACGAGAACTGTCTGTCCCTCAGTCGCTTAACCTCTCTTTTCCGAAGAGAGTATTATGCATAGAAGGATAAGGGTAAGACATGACTAGAGGTTAACTAATCGCTGTCGCTACGCCCATTTAACAAGGGATCGAAAAGGTGAGAAGGAATTTTTAGACATCACAAGCATCCATGCCTTCAAGCAGAACTCGATAAATCGATCGAAAAAATACTGTTCGTAGCTATTTCATAAGCCGAATTAGCTATCAACTGTGTATATATAAAAATATAATATTTGTAGAACTAAATACTTTGTTATTCTCCATCTTATTACAATGGAGTTCTACCAAGTAAATGCCAATTCAATCAATCAATATTTTGAGTGTGTGGTTGATCATCGTCGATGATGCTAAATGCGAATAGAGTTGAGTGATCACGTGTAAGAATTTATCCTCAAGTTTGATGAGTGCAACTGCTTCGTCGTAGACGCCATCAGTGTAGTTCAAAGCAATGTAAGGATTGCCTTATAGTGAGAACAAAATTATGCCTTCAGACATAAAGTCCTCATTGTTCTTTCAACACGATTTTGCGTTAGAAGGTTCACAACACGAGAGGTTGCTGCGATGAGTGTTTGGAATTTTTGATAGTGAATCCGAATGAAAAGCTTACTTTGATTTTTCGTTCTATTGATTGTCATTCTTGAGAAGTCTCAATGCCAGGCATACTAAACGATACGTGTCACATTCAATACCAGTGATGGTTTGGAGATATTTGATGTTTTTTGAACTTCTTTCATTGTACAGCAACAGTTGTGGGTCATAACAGTCAACATTTCTGGAGTGCTCGGAGTAGACACGGACAAGTGCTTCGCCAGATCGAATACCGTAATGTCCGTCACCAATTGCACCTTGCTTTATTTTTATCCACGTCCGTTTCTTCTTTGATTATTTTTTAATATAATTATTAAGGAATGCTTTTAAAAAAAAATAATTACGTACATCTATGACATGAAAGTTTACATCAAAATCTTTAAATAAAAAAAAATTCGTTCTATATTTATACGAGATGGGAAATGTAAGCTTTGAAATTTCTTTCATAGCAGAGTTCGATAAACAAATTTCTCGGGTAAACACTGCCAAAATAAACGATCGAAACCGGATATACCTTAATAAAGGCTGTGGTATTTATACCAGATGATTATGACTTCACACTTTGATGTCCTATTACAGAATGGGTCATGGAAATCGAGATTTGTAACGAGCAGTAGCTTTATGATAACACTGTCCACGCTAATTTGTTTAATGCTACCTCAAGTTCAATCAATATTGTAATTTTATCAAAGATAAATCGTAAGACAAATATATAATTCTTATATCTTGATTAAATAGTACACTTTTTGGGTACATTGCTTAGTTAGTATCTTTTGTTAGAAAATCCGTGAAAATATAAAGACACTAAGAGTTATTCTCCACCGTCTTTCCTGGATTATTTGAAATCTATTGTATATACAAACGATGTTAATATCAATATCATATTTGATCATTTGTTTTTATATATAATATGTCTATACTACAATACAATCTTTTTTGTTCTTAAATTGATGCAGGGGTGATAGATATTACGTAACAAATGTAGTCAGTTAATTCGATAGTACGTATCGATCTATCGATATATACATTCAATTAAATGTTATTATACAATCCCTATGACACAAAAATATATAAAATGATTTATACATATAAAAAATAAGTGTTTTTACAATTAAGGTTGTTCAATTTTACGTCAGCCATTAAATTATTAAGATACTGATAAAGTATTTTTTTCATTATTTTACTGTAATTTTTTAATTGAAATTGTTAAAATTCTTAGCTGGATTATTAACAACAGTTATGTGTAGCTTACTATTCCTTGTACGTGATTCTTAAAAAGAAGTGTTTGTCGTCAGACTGACTTTTAATTGTTTGCACAGCGTGGACGCTCAATAGATAGCCTCGAAGCTCTTTTGAATATTCAAACACGGGAGCTTTCATAGACAGAGTGGAAAGCTCCCATGTGTAGATAATATTTCTGTTTTGATAACCGCCTGAATACCTATGTATGCTTGTTATGTTAGTCGTAAGCGCTAATCTGGAGGCGGTGATAAATTTTCACGAGCTACTTCCTCGACTTAGCAGGAGACGACGGACGGTATCGGGGTTAATACTACAACTTTTCAAAGATTAGCTTTTTTATTTGAGCCGTTTAAATGTTTTGGAAACATTAAAGCTTGTCATAAAACTGGATTGTCTTCTTCTTTATAGTTAAAAAGATGTTTATTTTTTAATATTATACAACGAATAAAAATTCTACATCTAATTTTGCAAGATACATAATTAATAGCTGTCAACACATATAACTGACTTTTAAATGTTAACAATTATTAAGAACAACTTTGCTATGAAAAATATGTATATTATAATAGGCAACCCTGAAACGTTAGAGATATCTGCGGTGCTATTCCCGCTCGCATAGATTTATTTTGAACGGTCTGAACTACTCAACACGTGATTCTGTTGAGTTTCAAATAGTTCAAAATAATAAGTGTTACGCAGCAGGAATAGCGCTGCTATTTCTATTTTAAACTATTGTCTGTCAGGCTAATTGCTGTGTAAAACGAATTTAGTTTGAGTTAATTTTTCATTTGCTATTTGAAAACAGTCTTTTAATAAATTTGTGTTTTCTTGCAACTTTACATCTAATAAAAAAGTAATACATATTCATTTTTAATATTCGAAATTAGTTTTATAACATTGATATAACACCTACATATTATACAATAGAACTGCAATTATGTTAATAATATTTAAACTATCATTGTTAAATATTACTGGTAAGTAGAAGGAAGATATACTTTAACGGGCTATTAGTGAAACATACTGTTTCGTTCCGTTCCATTTGATATAGACAATGCAATAAGGAAATAAATGTTTTAACTGCTTTATAATTGTATCAAATCGTGATAATAGTCATTGTTATGCTGTAATAACAACAACATTATGGCAACAGTAGATTCAAACAATATTCGGTTAACGTTTTCGAAACAATTTTTCACCATTTACAAACTCATCCGTGAATCGGTCAACTTTGCTGTTGCCAATAAATTGCGAATAATTATTTTCGATTTCAAAAGTTATTGCATTTTTTTTAGAAAGAAGTTAAAAGTGTGGCAAATAAAAAACAGGCCGAGGTGTTTATTCGAAATAAACAATTAGGATTAATAATCATTTTTTTCCCTTGAAAATGTAAGAATTGCAGGGCATCATTACTGTTAAATTTTAGTTTAAAAATTATATGAAGAGATGAAAGACTGAACCAATTTACTTCCGTATCAGAAATTCATTATGTATTGTTATGGCGATCGTCGTTTTCTGACGTGTAAATATTTTTTTCTTAGAAAGTCATACGAAATATATATGATACATATCGACTGAGGAAAGAAAAAAGGACATAACCCACACATGTCAAATTTTACAGGAGGCGCAAAAAACATATTTTGGTGATTTTTGGCCATATGAAAATTATGAATTATACACAACCTTGGAGTTCACGGAGACTTCTAAACCGGTGTTCAATTGACATAACCTAATGTTAATTTAAAAAATTGTCCAGAAAAAAACTTTTTTCTTGGTTTTAATTTTTTACACGGTCATCTTTTTCAATCTTAAAAGCTAAATTAAGATCCTATTCGGCATTTGCAGCTTGTATCCTTTTGATAGAACGTGTATCAAGTTTGATAAATTGTGATTATCGAAAAAAACCTGTTTCTAAAAAACTGTGGGTTACGTCCTTTTTCCTTTTCACAGTTGATATATTATATAACTTGTTTGTAATCGGTCGTAATCTCAAATTAATAAGACCTCATCACTGCCGAGACTTTTGCTTTAAAGTTCAATTGTACATTACAATTTCACTGCATATCCATAAAGCTAATAAAAATAATTCGTTTAAAATAAATAAAATATGCATATCACTACCCTTCATAAAAAAACGCTTTGAAACGTGGTTGTGAAAATTGCAGGTCAGATTATTACTAATGTGCATAACTTTAACAATCCTGTGCATGTCGTGTTATCAATTATTTCCCCTCTGTATAAGAAGGATACAATATTATAAATATTGAAATAAATTGCTCAAATATATTTACCTCGCCATACTAAAGTTGGCCATACACGCGCTGTTCTACGATGGATCAAGTCGTCAGCATATCGAATATTTATTTATTAATATAATATAAAAGTTGCGCATTCAAGAATTCAAATCTCTGAGATATACACTCAACTTTTTTTACACGGTAGATATGTTCCACTAAACACCGTGTTATTTGAAAATAGTACAACATCATAGAATTGATAATCGCGTAAAAAAGCTAATAGTAAAAATCGAAAAAATCTTTAAAATATTATTCATACATACATATGTATTAATTTGTGGAAACAATTAAATACTATTCATCCCTACTTGATAACATTTGACGTTTATGAGGGACTGGATGTAAATCGCTTTCCTCGCAAGAAATATCTGACATGTCTAATTGTGTTAGAATCGAATGAAAACATTTGTTTGTTATTATTGTCCTGTGTAATTGAATTTATTTATTTTTGAAAATACTTTTTCGTGCTAAAACAAATAATTCGTGTAAAAATATAGTATTCGTTCTTTTTAGTGGACCGTGCTATTTCAAAACCGTGTAAAAAATGTTTTATGTTTTTCACCTTCAATCTACACAATGAATCGAATTCTGAAAACGGAGCACAGAAAGAGAGATTAGCTTTCTAAGAATCCTTTCCCAACTCCGTTCCTTTTTCTACACCCTTTTTAATAATAGGGTTTGACTGACTGTCTTTTTAATAAACATCTTTTACTATAAGGCTCCATGAAGAGTCAATAGGCTGATCATATTTTGATTGAGTGGTTTAATGTGCCAACATGATATGATTACGGATTATTACTAAAATGAGCATACATTTTAAAATAACTAGTTGCGGCATTAGCCTATGCTATGATATACCAGTAACTACTTTACTAGGTCGGACACACAATGCAACTTTGGAATAAAATTGAGAAAAACGACTAAATGATACACTAAAAAGATAAGACAACTAATAAATAACTATCACTTATCTACTCGGTTTAGATGTGTCAAAACATTGATCAGCCATATCTCAAAACTATAAATTTCTAGTTTTATCACTATGGAACTAAGCGATCGATATTAGATTAGATTCATATATGAAAAAAGACAAGCCCGCAACAAACGTGAGATCATCAGTGTGTGGCTGAAATATTGCGTGCAATAAGTTAATCCATGGGGTGTTTTATGGCAATAAGGGTCACCTATCTTTAGCCAAAGTCACGCGAGCCGGATGTTTCGTCTTGTTCCAACTTTTGCTATCAAGAAAGACGTTCTATCGAGATTGATGGCCATCTGAGGGTGGTTATTACTGTACCTGCCACTTCTCTGTTAATACTGCTGTTCTTAGTATGAGACTCGGTCGATAAATACCAGGACTGTGGAGTCGAAGTCGTGGAGTCGGATTTGAAAAAAGACTAATGGCTCAGACTCCTTTTTGAATTTTTGTAGAACCAAATTGCTTAACAATTAAACTCTTAAATGAATAAATAGTATGATGTAGCATTACAAAAGATCAGAATTTTTCAATTGTTTATCGAGATAACAATACATATTGATATGAGAATTTTAAGCCCCCGTTCACATTGATGCTAAGTCCTAGAAAGTATTTACGTACATACATACATATAGCAAGACAAATATATTCGAAAACTGGAATTTTTATCATATTGATAAGGGAAATAATGGCTATAAGTACCATAGGATAAAAAATGATTGAAAGAATTTTAAGGGAGGAAAAAAAACACTATTTTTTTAAGTCGGAGTCGATGTCATTTTATTTATTAACGACTCCACAGACCTGAAATATTGATAGCGAAAAAAATCAAATATAAACATACATATTTTCTTTAATAATTATGAAATAACTACGGAAGAAAATACGATATAACCAAATTTATTTAACATTACATTCATTAATACGGCAAGATTTTCAAAGATATATTATGTCAATGAATACACCATTCAAGTAATATATTATGTACTATATTCATTATTTTTTCGTTCTTTTATTATTTAAATAGATCTATTGCAAGTATTATCGGTACGCAACAGGAAAAGTCTTTAAGTAAGTTAGTAGTTTCGGAAACAATTATATTTTGAAGTAAATTCGAACGGCTTCGTAAACTTTACCCAAATTGAAATAGCTTTCCCAGCTTGCGAGGAATGTAAAAGTTTTGTCGCGGTTCGATTTCAGTCACGAGCGGGCAGCGCAGCACTGCGACCGAAATAGACTGCAATAACATGTTTGCATGTGCATTTATTTACACTTGCCAGAAGCGCGCACATGCGTTTATTTGTGTTTGACCATCGCATAAATAAAAGACGCATGGACATGTTCAGGGTGAGAACATGACCAATATCAACAGAAATCTCCATGTTGTCAGAAATAAACCGAAGAAGATTTACAAATAGCTTTAGATAAAATAAAGTGCAATGAATTCAATGACTTTCTCCTAATGAATAAGTTTCTCCTTGGCTAAATATATTTTCAGCAGAAAAAAAGACAACTATCGAAAAAATATACTGTTATTTCAACTTTAGTTAATTTAGTTTTGCTCTTCTCAGCATAGAAAAAGTGCATAGGATTATCTCAAAATTAATTTCATTACTCAGAAATAACTTTTGTGTCAAAAGAGTATATTATGAAATGTCTTGTGACAAAATGCGATATGTACACATTTCAATATTTGCAGCAAATAATGTTTTTATGTTACAAGCAAAACGTGATTTTTTAAGATAAGATTCATTTCCCTGTTGTATTCTATCTTTGAATAAATGACAGCGTTTATTACCGATAAACCATACAAATAGATAAAAGCAAAATAAAATTGTAGATACCAGATATTAGAATCAACTGGATTGAAATATTCCTATCCATGAATATATCGCTGATTAATATTTGTTGTAAGATTATATTGAGTTTCAGAACATATAATTTTGTTCACGTTGTGGAAAATTGAGCGTAGAATACGCATGTATTTTATTTTCTAGGTTTTGACGAAATATTTTTCTATCGCTTTGTGTAACTAGACGCCTCATATGATGTGTACTATTTAGTTGTACGATGAAGAAACAAACGATAATCTTGCATCAATTGAATACAGTCCGTGTAGTGAAATCAAGGATATATCATCCCACATGATTTTAATTTTACAACAAAGCTTTATTGCTATTACAAACGTAAAATGGATATGTCATCTGGTATAATTAATTACATGTCGGAATTGCTTTTAATTTCATCGACAATACCGTAGACACGGGCAGTGAGTTATTAAAAAATGTGACATTATTCCATTGACAGTTCTGGCGACAGTTAAAGCATTCCGGAAAAATACTTTGTCATAGGAAGACATTTAAGCTTCAAATTTAGGAATTATTAATGAGGTCGGCGAGCTGAGAAATACGACTATGACACATAACTTTCATACTTAAATATTTTCCGTTGAACTTGTTGTGATAACACGTAATACAACTATATTTTTTTTTACTCAAATTGTTATGCAGTCTTCGTAGGCTTCAGTCCAATAACATGACACCGTTTACGCAAGCATGAGTTATGCATAATCTCAAAAGTGTAGTCTCTGGTTCCAAAACCTCATAATAATAATTTGTGGATGCATGGCAATCCGTTTACGATGCATTTCTGATGGGATATAAATCACCAACAGCAAGAGGCGAAGTGAAATTGCACACTGCTCGAGAGAAAGCTCTAAGAAGTTCAAATTTAATTTCTTCAACATAATGGTCGTAAATTTTTAACAGTTTTCTGCATCTTTGGCAGTTAATTATCGAAAAGTTAATGAAAACATTATTATTTTTTTGTAAGCTGCGTAACTCTTGCTTTTGTGACTCTTAAATTATTTTACCAGACATGTAGAACAGTTGATGAATCTGTCGATACATAGTTATAAATCATTTCAATCTATATTTTGAAATTTTAATATAATTATACAATATTTTTCGTTGATGAAAAACTGCTGAATAATAATTTCATTCTTTGCACAATTATACGTTTATTTTAAAGGTAGACACTTTAAACATCTTCACATTCTTCTTAACATATTTCGTAAAGAACTACATTTTGATGTTTTGGTGACTTGTTTCAAGGCCTCCAACTTCTTTGAGTAAACAAAAACACTGTGCAATGTTTAATGATATGCAATTATTTAATGACATCATCGAGTGAACATTTTTTTATTAAATTTTGTCAGTAAAACATTCTTCGATCTTGTTATTTATCAATCAAGATATTTTCTTAGTAAAAACAATAATCCTTTGTACTTCATTCCACTTTATTTAATATGTCAGGACCGGTTTCGCTCATTGCGAGCATTGTCAACTGATAAGAAATATAATTTAACAATGCTATTTAGATTTTTATTTAAATTTCCCAAATTTTAATTATGTTTGTAATTACTTTCAATCGCATTCTGAATTTATGAATCTGGGATGACTTTTTAATTATATGTTAGATGTGTTGAACATTTTAATTTTGTGTTATTTTAGAATCACTTTAATGTAATTGGCAATTTCTTTTCAATGCCAACTGTTGTGTATAACTTTTCAATTTTGTATAAATAGCATTGTTAAATTATATTTCTTATCAGTTGACAATGCTCGCAATGAGCGAAACCGGTCCTGACATATTAAATAAAGTGGAATGAAGTACAAAAGATTATTATTTTAATTAATATAATGCCTTTCCACCAAGTATTGACAGTGAACACCCTAAAAGTGATCAAGATATTTTCCTTTGAAACTGTAATTCGATTTTCATTCCATCATCTTTATTAGGTGACTTATTTCGTCACTATTGTTATTTTACGAAATATTGAATTTCTTATTTTGCGCGACTTAACGTCCCATGTTTGCTCAACACTGCATGTATTGCCTACATTTACATCACATTGCAAATAGCGTATGCAAATTGGATTTGCTGGCTTTGTCTTTGACATGAACCCTTTTTGCCCCTCTAGGCCTTCGAAAAGAAAACTCTGCCTTTCTATATTGTACACCGGTATACAAACAAAGAAAAAAAATGCTTGAAACATTTCCCATTTGAATTTTTTTTACAATGTAACATTTGCGACAAAGAAAAGTTTTATTTTATATGACAGGGCTGACATTTTCACGAATCGTCCTTAACGAGACAGTACGAATATTTGCTGACACCACCGACTTTTTTTTAGACTACGTCTTCGACATTTTGTTTGTAGCTTCTACTCTAAGCGATCAATAGACACCTACCTGTCAATACAAATTTATGTATCACATTTTTCCTACCACCGGTAAACGTAGAACATATTAATGGAGTCTAAAAGAAGCATTTCAAAAGAACTTAGGAGGTTTTTAGGAGAGCTGATGCTAGCAGGTAGTTTACGCTTTTACTCTGCACTGCTTTTAGAAACGAATAACGAGGACAGGGGTGGGTAACCTTTTCATTTATAAAATCCACATTCATTTATCTGATTTAACATAAGACCGTAGTAAAGAAAACGTAGACACCCTCCCCCCCCCTTTTTTTCGACAGTCGAATATATATCGGGTTGACAACGCTCTTTTTCCAAACGCTTGCGTACAATTTTTTGATCAGAGTAAATATTTCGATCATGTCAAAAGGCCGCATCAGAGTAGCCTAGAGGCCACAGGTACCCACCCTTACACTGGACTTGAAGATAATGTTAGATATTATCTTAAAATTTTGAACTCGTTGACATTATTTCTTTACTTTGATATTGAAATTATAACTAACTTATAGAATCATCTGCGACAAAATTTCACTTTGGGGAATGTTTCTTTTTAAACCTTTACCGACAGTGGTGCTATGATGTTTAAAATTTATCGAATTCATCAAAGTTGGCCTTGGCTGAGATCATGTCAGCGCGGCCTATTGGGTCCGTATGAGGATGGATCGCAGCAAACAGTTCTGCTCGTTCGGCATTCATATCGTTGCAGTCCTACTGTACGTAATTTGATTAAAAAACAGTCATCACTTTTATAAGTAAATTTATGACACGTCAGCAACTAAAGGATAATAGACTTGCAAAAAATAAAAACCTAAAGGTCATGATTTTTTTTTACTTTTTTAGTCTAATCCTTTTTTTAAATATTCAAGTAATATTTATTTTATGTAATATCAGTACATAGTATACAAATAATAACTTTTAGACGTAAATGAAACGTTTACTCTATAGCATTTCGTTCATTTTCTCTTTAAATATGAAAAGCGAGCATTTTGAAGTACATCGCAAATGTATTTAAGAACAGAAACGTTGTAGGTACTAAATTTAATCGCGTCTAATAAGGTAAACTGACTGGAAAATGGTAGGTACGAGATTTTTATATAAAATTGTTTACCATCTCGCAGCTTAAATTTAAGAAGCTTTCAGGTGCTGTACCTAATAAGCAACGATAAAATATGTTTTTAATATTATTTTTTATGAAAACAAAAATAAATGTTTTGCATTCCATAAAGCATCATAATGTTATGTAAGATTTTCTTCAGTGTATAATTTAAAACGTTATTAAGGTTCATTTTTAGGAAAAGTATTTTTATTATTAAATTTCACATATGACTTGTTAAAATTTCATTAAACATGGTGCGATGAAAAAAAACACAATTTTTCCTTTAAAGAAATGAATAAACATTTTGTATTTGAATGTGTAACAAATGCCATGGTTATTTTCTACCGCTAATCGTCAAATAAACGAAGAAACGATCAATCAACTGAACCCACTAATATCATATTAATTTTCTTACTTGGTCTGAAAAATTTTAGCAGTATTTTTCAACACTACATTTTATAATGATGATTCAATTCTCGAACGTTTGGTTGATTTAATCTTGTTACTAAATATTACACGTAAACTTTCGTTGGATACATGTTTCAATTTAAAGACCTGAAAGATTTATTCAAAAATGACTTTCGAGAGTCGCAAGCATTGGCCTAATTGCATTATCTCGTTGAAATTTCGTCTGGGAGTATATTATTTAAAGGCTTCCTGCTTCCTTTAAGATCCCAGATAGCAGTCCTTGCGAATTCACAAAGCCCGGGACATTCGCAGCGACTTTTGTTCCATAACACTTCCCACGCCCCGTGCCTAATTGCATTTTGTTCCACTTCAAAAAAGAATAATCCGAATTCTCAGACAGAACAATTCAGCACGTAAAAATGCAACGACCAAGGGTCGTAAATGATCAAGTACTTCTTTTTTCAATGCATTCACAAAATATTATTTTTTCATCGCGTTCGGTTGCCTACCTGTAATAAAAACCTCTTTAATTAAACGCTCTCATGCAATTCTTCTCGTTTTCTTAGCGATAATTATTGGTTGAATGGGTAAATAATTGGGTATGGTAGTAAGGTTTTTATTTATTGTTAAGACAAATAAAGTTTTATTACCCTTAAATGTGGGTAAGAATCAGCTTGAAATATTTTTTATAAAATAAGTGCTTCATAAATAAATGAATTAGTTATGTGTGTATGCTTTACAACGTGCTATTCTTTTTCTACATTAAAAAATAATAAATGCCGCTAATAATACTGCAGTTTTATAAGAAAATTTAAATAAAAATAAGAAAATGCACTTTTTTATATGTGGTAATAATAATTTACGCGAAATACAAATATGATATCATTATTAAAAAATTAACACAACATGTCAAATAAAACTTAAAATCAAATCAAAAAAACCATAAATCAATTTTAAAATATGACCGAAGAATTGTCGTATAAATATTTCTTAATTCGCATGAATTATCGGTTTTCTCGACTTAAACTGCAAGCTTTTTGGTATTTTTATATTTGCAATTAAGCTTTTCAGAGAATTGCATTTTATTTTGCGGAATTCAGTAATCTTACAAAGAGACAAAGAGTAGCATGTTGTAAAACATTATTCCCATTAATTACGACGACATTTTGCTCATACAAACTTAAAAAGAACATGTTTATCACAATTAGAATATTAATTCAACAGTTAATCATCTTATTCATCGGGGATCGGTAAATTAAGCTAAACTTTATTATACGTCATATCAGAACCAGTTTCATTAAATAAATATGCGTGGCCAGTTGATTTGTTTGTAAATTAAATACAATAAAAGGCATTGAGTACTTATCATGCATTATTCTGGCACCATGGCAATTAGAATACTGAATTTGAATCGTTCAAACTATGTACATTCTCACAAATTTTGTCACTAACGACCCGGGTTTCGCCTTTCGGCATCTTCAGGCATTCAAGTGCACGGATGAACTTGAACTGACGCTTAGCAAATAAAAGTTTCGTGCTTATATAAGATACAAATGCATCACTGAGTCCAAAGCCATTGCTGGCGAAAAGGATGAGCTCATGGGAATGCCGACAGATTTGTGTAGTGAGCAGTTTCAAGAATTATATAATCTGTTTGTCGGCAAAGGTTTTATGATTATATGATTTTATGGTTATATAGGGTATAGAAGAGGAGATGTGGGCTTTGGCTTTGGACTCAGTGATGCATTTGTA
The DNA here is from genome assembly GCA_030503985.1 of Himalopsyche tibetana. NCBI lineage: Eukaryota > Metazoa > Arthropoda > Insecta > Trichoptera > Rhyacophilidae > Himalopsyche > Himalopsyche tibetana. The sequence goes on from JAPJYX010000010.1 coordinate 433,687, forward strand.
TCTTATATAAGCACGAAACTTTTATTTGCTAAGCGTCAGTTCAAGTTCATCCGTGCACTTGAATGCCTGAAGATGCCGAAAGGCGAAACCCGGGTCGTTAGTGACAAAATTTGTGAGAATGTACATAGTTTGAACGATTCAAATTTAATATTGAAATTCCACCAAGCACCTTCAGTCGAAATCTTAAATTATAGAATACTGAATGTCATAATTTAGAGTGAAAATATAAAGCAATTCTTGTGACAAATAAATTTTCTTCTTCGATTTAAATAAATACTATTTTTCTTTTCTCACTTTAGAAACGAATGATTCTAAAGCAATTTAATTTATTAGGATTTTGAAAATTTCACTTAAATACCTTATATTAGGTAACTAAATTAAATAATTTACTTGTGATGTAGCTTCATAAAAGTATTTTTTATAAAAAGCGTTATATAAATATGCCGATACCAGTGGGTTGTAATTTGTAATGCCTCATAATTTGGTTGTAATTTGTAATGCCCCATATCAGTAACAATGATTATGAACAAAATATTCACGACCAATCTGATAAATAAAGAACAATTAAAGGTATTGTTTAAAATAGACTTACTACCGTGAAATTATTTTTCGTTGTTTGGCTCGATCCTACAGAGATACGAATGTTTTCCCCGAAATATTCTGTATATCGAACATACAATGAAATTAATTACGTGTGAATAGCTCCCAGGATACTAGTGTTATTAAGTCTCTCGCTCAAGGAAAAATTTAGCAGGTTTTACGAATGTTAATACAATTATTATTTATTCATTTATTAATGATTAATTCTAATTAGAACATTGTATAGTGTTTATACGGAAGAAAATACTTTTTTACACTAACAATTTAAAATGCCTATTTTTATACACCTGCATATTCTTACACCAATAAAATGATATTAACAAAGGTTAGATAACTTATTAGGTACTTCCACAAAGTTACCGCCGAATCCATCCAAGGCAGTGGTGGGGAACCTGCACCTGCGGCCTTTTGACTTTGATACTTTACTGCGGCCTTATGTTGAATCTGATAAATGAATGTGGCCTTTAGAAATAAAAAGGTTCTCCACCTCTGATCCAAGGTGTTGTGATCGACTTTTTTGTTTGTTCGGTAGTGATGACCTTTCTGCTTCAAATGTGTGTACTTTTTATAAATATAACATAATGCTTAAATGAATACAAAAAATAAAATAGGAACTTAGTACCAAAAAGAAATGAAAAACAGTGAGTCTGCAGAAATATTTTATGTTAAATAAAACGTTTTTGCACACTCACTTTATTTTTTTATTTTTTTTGGTACTTAATTTTATTTAATCCATTCAAATGCTTAATTAAGACCACATATGGACAATGTTCCCGGATACAATCAACTTCTGGATGAAAATAATGCTATAATGAGATTGATTTTTGACACCCAAAAACTGTCGATATCTATGAATGGATTAAAATGTCTCATTTACATTTGTTCAAAATGTCCATTTGCCCATGTCTAGATTAGACAATAAATTGTTGTAGTTCTGTCGTTAATATTTTTAATTTAACAATTGATTGATATAAACCGTATGTTAACTTTTATAAAGTTTTGAATTTAATCCCATAATTATAATAAATATATATTTAATTTTATACTATAAAAATAAGCTCAATGGAGATTTTCTTGATTATAGACTTTGTCGACAGTCGGGAGTTATGATTTTGGCAATTCTACAAAAAATGTCGTGTATTCATTCCGTAGAATTTATTTAATCATCAATCTAGGTTATATTTGTAAATCTATGTTTAAAACACGACATAAATAAATGCCTTATTAAATGATCGTGATATTTTGGAGATTAATGAATGCATTGTCCTTTGAACCGGTATTGGTAATATTTTTTTATTTTTATTGTTTGTAACCAGTATAATTTAATAATATTAAAGGTACACGTTGCCTTAAATAATAAATCTCATTAATTCTGAGAAGGTAAGTTTTTTGTATTCAAGAAATAGTGTTAGATTTATTCACCTGAAACTATTTTCACTTACTTACTTAACCTTTTTCTTGGAGTAGTTATATTTGAAAATGTTTTCTTGTGAGTTTCCTTCCGCCATTTTGTCATAATAAATTTACCTGCCAGCCATTCAACAGTCTGCCTCCCGAGCCATATATTTCCACCTAAACGCATTAAGTGTTTCGAAGCTCAAGTTTTAGGGAAAACTCAATTAGGAATATAGGAACAATTCGAGTTAGTCAAGACGCCACAATGTGATTACATCTTGCGAGTACACAAATCCTCGAAAAGGGGAAGAACCGTTTAGGGTTGACAGATGACTTCTACCAAATAACGCCTGGGATAAAAAATCATAACTAAAAACGCAAATCATCGGTATTTATTACTCATTGTTAACTGCAAACAATATTTTGAAAAAGGTATTGTCTAAATTGTTTTCTTCGTCAATTATAAGTATCATAATCAAGTATAATAATCATTATCACAGTCAAAAGAGCGTTAGATTTAGGTTCAGAATGTGTGCGGTTGAATAAACTCTACAAAGCAATTCTACTGGATTAATATTAAAAGTGAAGCTATTAGCTACCGGAAGATGAGATTATCAATCATAATATAAAGAAAATTTTCACAGTCGATGACGTTAGATATTTGGTCGGGAGTACGTATATTTTAATAATAATTATTAAAAGTCTTAGTTATAAGGAAAACATGGAACTATCAACTAGTAACTATAACTTGAATTTCTTAGTATGGTCAATTTTACACATCGGTGGTTCGAAATATTCACACAATTTGGAAGATAAATTCCAAGAAAGATTGGTATCAAAGTTCATAAGAAATAAAAATACTTCTCTATAAAAAAGGTGAAATATTATAATGAAAAAATAATCATTTATGGAATACCAATTTTCATTAATATCATAATGATAAGTTACTTACAGCGGTGGGCTGCCAATACGTTGACAATAAACTCGCTTAATCTCGAAGCAATTCTAAGTGTTCTGAGAAAGGAGTGATTTTTTTTATCGGTCCCATGCAATTATATACAATATTTAAATAAGCAATCGATTGCTACTTAATACACTTTAAAATAATATGTAACAATATGCAATTTATCGTAAACTTATTAATGTAAATAGCTAAAAATGTACTATTGTGTATACTGAAGCTGTCGTAGATAATATATAAATTAGAAATTGTAGTTAAATACTAATTTGATATGAGAATATTGTTTTCTCATAAATTATCAAGGGGCTCGCCGGCCTAACTAAAATTCAATAAGAGGCTCGCGCGAGCCAATCCGAGAACAATCCAGCCCACCCCTGGTTACGCGTGATTCGTGAATAATCAATGAATTATGAAACGCTTCATAAATTTGTCTTTAATATTTTTTTTTGCTTTTCTTACTTTGGTGAGTATAAACAGTCAGTATTCGATCAGTCTTCGTAATATCACAATTCCCTGTAGCTTGAGGTAAAACTGTCTCTTTTTAAATGTCCATCGAAATTATTGTGCGACCGTCAGCTCGTTTTAAATCGACTTCATTATGTAGCAGACTCTCAGAAATGAAAAGGAATTTGCAAGTGGATGGAAAGAGCACACCTGTGTGAGAGAGCAGTTTACGGTTACCTGCCTGTTATATATATTTCATGAAACATTTCCTCGTGTCTGGAATTCTAATTCACACTGAGCGATTTATATCTATTGCATCGCGAAAACGTTCTTATGCAGGGAGTATTAAATACAATGCATGTCTGCAGAAAACTCTACCACTATAAATTGATTATTGAATAACGTTGTTTCTGCTTAATTTACTTCGTGAAATTAAATTGATAGAAAAAGAAAAAAACTCTTTTTATATTATGTTTATTATGAAGGCACTTTGTGAAATTTCAAAATTAAATTTGAATCATTTTAAGTTTGTACACTCCCACATGTTTTGTCACTATAATATATCGTACATACAGGATATATCAATGGTGAATAAGAAACATTCACTTCATAATTCATCATTTAAACTCGCCCCTGTTAGTATGTAACAAATCAATACCTGAGTCAAAATTAAACGTATGGTTTTCAAGAATTAAATGGTTGGCGAAGGTTTACTACGCGTCAGTTCAAGTACATCCGTGCACTTGGAATGCCTGAAGATGCCGAAAGGCGAAACCCGGGTTTTTAGCGACAAAACTCATGGAAAAGTACAAAATTCAAACAATTCAAATTTGATAATGAAATTCCATCAAGCGCCCTCAGTTGAAATACTTGATTAAGGAAATCTCAAGACAATATTATATTTTGATTGTTTTCATTGCCATTTGAAATTCACTCTATCTATATTCTATAAAAAACAACACAAAAAAACAGCGTAAAGTATTGCACTTTTATTCCGCCATGAATTAATGAACTCTGAACAATTAAATAACTTTTCATAACTACATAACTACATTCAGTCATTTGTGTTTGCTTTATAATGTTCTTAAAGTAATAGAGATACAATATTTATTTTAAAAAAGCTGTACACGTACGTTAATTGATTGATTTAGAAGGGATAAGTGCTTGTAGTTGAATCAATAATAATTGAAAAGTTGATTAATTGTGAATACTTGGTTTGACTGATACAAGATTCTTGACTTACCGACAATCTATCTATCCGCTACTAAATTGCTTGAATTTCATTATCAGTGGAACATTCGTATGTGAGCGAAATAAATAGAATAGAGACGAGCTTTCGACGAATATCAGCGAGTTTAGTTTACTCGTTTTGCTCTGGATAAAGACGAATTTCACGCTGTCTTATTATTATGACGGAAATATATTTTGCGGAGAATCTAATTTCTGCAAGTTTGTGCGGGGAATGATAATTAATGCTACGTACTGTTTATTTTGGATATTGTGTTAAATATTTCGCTGGAAATGGCCTAAATGTATGCATATTAATTATATATGCTCTAGCTGCTAGAGTCTAGCACATTATTTGTTATATGTATTGTATTCATTTATGTCTCATATGCATAGACTATTAATCCTCTTGTTATACGGGTGACTTTCCATGTCGCTTTTCAACCGCGTAAAAAAAACGCATAAAAAAGATTAATCGATCAATGAAAATGGGTTCAATTAAATTAAAACGTGAAATTCCAAAAAGGTGATAATATTTACGATGAATAAATTAAAAAAAACTCCGAGACCTTCAGTAGTTAAAACAGTCCTGATTTTAAGTATAAAGCAATTCACAAGTTGTAACCATCCATTTATTGGCAGACATAATATATTAAAACTTTATTTACCGCGCGTTTTTGTCAAATTTTGCAAGACATCAAAACCTTTTGAATAATCTATAAACGTGATTTTTTCTGATATGACGAAATCAGCGTATGATTCGTACGCCAAAATGCGTCAACGGCTTATAACAGCTAACGAGAATCTTACACCAAAAGGGGGCAGCGGGTCATAAAGTGTTAATTAAATTCTAATAACGAGTATTTTTTTTTATATATAAAATTTAGTTAAATCGTATTTGTTGTCTTACATACCTTGTTTTCTTTCATATTGTAGATCGGTTATTATTAATTTTTCTTTTCGCGTTGAAAACATATACGCATTACAGACAACAAAAAAAAACGGTATACGCAAATAGGTTTAATATTAAAATGTTTATTTCGCATTATGTAATTGATTTGAATCCAAGTTTCCATTACGTGCGTGATTAAATTGCTTTAAGGGTATTTAGAATAATAATTCTCGACAGATCATCACAAAACTACACGAAAAGTGCGTGCTGTAGAATTCGTTTGATAGACTTTAAACGTGACGTGAGAGCCATAAACAATCTAATCGCGGGGAAAACTTTATTCAACATTCAACCCCTTTGCATAGCGGGTAAATAACGATGCGTTTTTCTATCTGATTTGTACTGTTCAAAGTAAAAATAGGCTATTATGCTAATGATTTAAGAATGATTTGTGTTTTCTATTTATTTCATGCCCACTCAGTGGCGGATTAAGCACATGGGAAGCCCCAGGCGCAATAAAATTTGGAAGCCCTGTTTTTTGAATAACATAAAAACGTCAGAAAACTCCACGTAAAATCGTAAAAACATAAAATCTGAACATAAAGTACATATATGGATTATATTATATTTTTTTAGTATAACTTAGGTAAATTAAATACCTTTTTACTGATCCTTAGCCCAGTGATATAATATCTACAATATTATACTAGCGATTCATTATGTCATAAACATTAGTTTTCAAATACTAAATTAATTATTGTACAATAAATTACGTAATGGTTAGTAAAATTAAAGTAAATGGACTAAAAACTCAAACATTTCGTTGCGCTTTTTAGTATTGGCTTGAACATTAATGGTGCGTTTAGCCACTGAACTAATGTGTTTCACTACCTGAGATTTGCCGGATATAACGCATATCTCGCAAGCTGTTGCCTAAAAAAACGGTTTTTGTAAAAGATATCTAATAAAAACCACATGGGCTGAATAAAATACAACGTCTGACCTTATGCAACATGTCAAAAACAAAAGCAGATGTTGAACCGAAAAAATCCCAATTTGTGGGGATGTTTTATTTAATGATGCGAAAACCATTGGATCCCGTCAAAGGTATAGGGACAAGTTTAGTAGGGTTTCATGAGGAATGCCAGATTTCGCCATATGTGGGCAATATGGTGATGGTCTATAAAACAAAACATACCGCTGTATAATAAACTTTTTGGGATTACATTCAGTCTAAATTATTTTTATACCAATTCTTTTGTTTGTTTTTTTAAGCAGAATAAATAATTTTGTGAACATATTTTTGACACACGTTTTATTTAACAATTTTTTGAATAGTTGATTTTGTAACGTGATATAATGTTCGGACCAGAAGAAAGTGCACTTCGTAACGACCGAGCCCATGTACTCGAACAAATGGAAGTAAGTGATCGTGAATAATATTCGATCAACACGAATATCGCAAACGAGTGAATTATAGTAAAAATAACCCATGAATTAATGAAGTATTGAATTATAGTTTAAAATAACCATAATTTATCAAATAAATTACAAACAATGGTTTTAAAAGATATCTTATAAATGAGGGGTGTATTTCCAAAGCGAAATTCTCTTGAATAAATTGTTGACAAATACTAAAAAACTATTTACGGTGTTGATGTTAAATTAAAACCATTCAACTATTTTGAACTGAATTGACTGTTTAACTTACAGGACGACATTTTTAATGCATTCTTTCATTGGTTGATTATGAATATATTGTTTTGTTACTAACGCCGATTTTGAAATTGATTTTTCTACTGGATTGCAAGCTTTGAGGTACTTTTATAAAACAATATTTTTTTATAAGTCATTTTTGTCAAGTAGTGAAATAAGTTCACTTTAAAAAAAGCCCCCTCAAATATATATTCATTACGCAGGAGAAAAATAATATTCCTAAAAGATAAAGCCAATATAGACAATTAGATTTCCACATCACAATCAGATGAAATTAGCTGTGCATATGGTTATATTAAAACTTGAAAACACAATGTGAAAGAGCTTTCTTTTATTTTTAATTCAAGAATTGATTGTGAACATAAATATTCACAAATAGCATTAAATTCAATGGATAATATTAAAATCTCTTTCATATAAAATTCATAGATATGTTCATCATATTAGGCTACTTTTAATCATTGACGACGAGTGGTTTTCGTTTTCACAGTCTATGTATTTTATTTAACGGGAATTTCGCCATGAAACTGTAAGTAAAATTTTAAATCAATTTAACGATAATAGCCGTTACTTTGTTTATGGACTGGTTCACGAAAGACCGAGAGCTTCCTTGCGCGAAATTATATTTTCATTAAGTTATCTCTGTAATTCACGAGGCAAGGAAAATTTCCTCGGTTAATTTTCTACTTGTAATAAAGATACCGTCGAAAAATGATATCAAGCTCTCTTGCACTGGCGTTTCAGATTTACATCGAGACGATAAATTTTATTCAATGGTGATAATAAAGTGGAATATTCAAATGTAATCATTAAATATTTAAATAAAGCATTTTTTCTAGCTTAATTTTAAACGAGTCTATTCTTAATGGAAAAGCGCTACAATTCTATAAAAAATAAAGCGAAATTCGTAGAGCCTATGTCACAGTAATACGACTTTATGACGATATGAAACAGCCTTCTTTCATGTATTTTTCACCAGTCAAAAATTATCACTCTGAACAAATCCTGACTATGTGAAATAAATTCTACACACAATTCTTTACTTACATAATTCTTCATAGAGCGAGTTTTTACTTTATTTGAACATTTAACTAAATATGTATACTTTATCAAGTTTTCTTTGTTGAGTAAATATTATTAAGTAAAGCTTTTATTATGTTCCAAACAACACGGCGAAGTCCATAAAATGAATGTAATATTGTTCAAGGAATATTATTGCATTTTTAATTTCCTAAGGGACTAATATCAAGACTAATGGTTATAAACACCTACTGCAATGTACTTGATGATGTCTTTAGAGAAATTTAGCTATCTTTAGCTTTGCTATCTCAAGTTTGCGAAACTTAACCGAACTCCATTCCATCCGTGACATAATTAATACGAGAAACGCTTAACTTTTCTATCTTTAAGCCACATTTGCATATGCTTTATCTATCTTATACAAATAATACTTAAATAAATATTCAAAAAATGTTCCGTTGCAAATTTTATTTGAAATGAATCTTCGCTCTTTAATATTGGACGTTAGAGCGTATAAAATAAGAACTGGTTATAAATCTTTTGTCCGAGCACCTTTAAAAACTATTATACATTACGGATCGATTTAATGGGTTACAAAACGGCTACCGGCTAACCACTTTCTCAGCGTCCGATTTTCACCGGGTGGGTAGAAAGGAGTAAAAAAATCACCGGCATACAAATACATGCAACGACTGACTAATTGTAATTAGCATTTTTAGGTGTTCATTTCCGATTTTGAAACATTGACTGCGTAATGCGGTGATCACCATTAACTCTATATTCAAAATATTTTTTTCCATGTCCGCTCCCAATGTAGAGCATATGGCAGTGGTTTCCAACTTTTATATTACTGCGCGCCTCTCTTTGAAGAAAAAAATGTCTTCGCGCCTCCTCATCCTTTATTTCAATAGTAATAAAGACACGTTTTATAAGGTAAATAAATATTTTGGATTGTTCGCGCCTCCCAGGTTGGAAATCGCTGGCATATGGAGTTCAGACAACAGAAGTGTTTCTACAAGAACTGTTTTTTACTCAGTTGATCAACCTCTCTTTTTCAAAAGAGAGTAGAGATATAAGGATAGGGCTAAGACAAGGCTAGTGGTTAGCTAATCGCTCTCGATACGCCCCTTTCATAGGATAGGATGAATGGGAAGGGGGAATTCAAGACATCACATACATCCATGCCATCGATCAGAAATTCATAAATCGATTGAAAAATCAATTTATAAAACTGTCCATATTGGGATTCGAACACGTAACCTCCGTTACTGAAGCCAACGACGTTGACTACTCGACCACACAGACGGCTAAAATATATTATTACTATATATATTAATAATACTTAATACTATGAATAAAATGTTGTCAGTATAAAAACATTTATAATTTTTAGCCTAGTTAACAGTGATAAAAAAAAATGGAACGGTAAAATATTTGTTTGTATACAGTATATAATAATTGAGCATTATTAAAAGCATTGCTTCCCCAACCTTTTCATACAACAGCTGCCTAAATCTGAAAACAATAATCCACGGCACCCTGAAAAAAAATATGTGTTGCTCTTCCGGAGGAAACCTGCGCCCCCCAGCTAGGTAAGCACTGATTTAAAGTAATTCCTTACAGATTTAAATCCGCTAAAATTGTATTATGATATTATACTTTTAAGACGTTTGGCACTCGTTTTTCATTTAGACTGTTCCCATTTTACCTATGTAAGTACCGATATTTTTTTACATATAAAAAACTTGTTCATTGTGATACTTTGAAAATGAACGAAAACATAGTCTATGTTGAATAGCAAGATACTTTGGAAGCTCGACTGACTAATTTTCTAATACTGCGAAAACAGCGCTAAATATAGGTAAGCCTTTAGAATCAGAGTGTCAAACCATTTGTAGCGAAACGTTGACGGTTTGTGCACGCCTAATTACATTTGTTAGGCATTTATAAACCATTTGTGAGGAAACAGGGGGACAATTGCAAATTCGATGGCAGATATTAAAACCTCCCCTTTTCTCTCTGATACTATGAAGACGACCGAGCACATTCCATAAAAAGCAGTTTATTTGACATGTCGTTTATTTGTGGGCATATTACAGTGGCTTAGTTTTCGATTTTGATTTGGAAACGTTAAAAGAATTAAATGCAGTTGATTATTAAAATAAAATATACTAACGAGCGATCACTTGAAAGGCGTTCTTGATGAAATCATTGATACTATAATCAAACAAGTTTCAGTCAGAGATTGAGCATTGTCATTAAATATAAACAAAATGTAAATCAACGTAACAGTGCAACGTATTCTAGTTTAGATATTTTTAAAATCAGAGTGTATTAAATGAATTAGGGTTATAATATTATACATATAATTTGAAAACGTATTTTGATGTGTGTTTTCTTTCATGACTCGATACGTCTCTGAGAAAACTAAACCGACGGTGAGAGGAGAGCAATATTCTAAAATATTGAAATACAATACAAAATAGTGAAGATTGACAATTTTATCTAATAGCATTTCAGCATCCTTAGTCAACCGAGAAAAAGCCCATGTGGCAGTCAAAAGGTATCTGTTTCAATCCTGGCAATGTCGTTAGATATCGACTGTGAAAAGGAAAAAGGACTTCATATCATATCAACATATCAAATTTTACAGGAGGCGCAAAAAACGTGTTTTGATGATTTTGGGCCATATGCAAATTATGAATCATACACAACCTTAAAGTGCACGGAGACTTCTAAACTGGTGTTGAATTGACATAATCTAATATTAATTAAAGAAATTGTCCAGGAAAAACTTTTATTTCAGTCTTTTTTCTTAGTTTTTAGACAAATTAAGTTACTAATTCGGCATTTCCAGCGTGTGCATCCTTTTGATAGAACGTGTATCAAGTTTGATACATTGTGATTACAAACAAACTATGGGTTACGTCCTTTTTCCTTTCCACAGTCGGTATAAATATAACATTACATGATCGAAAATATTATTTCATAACATGAGTATAATAATAAGTGTTCTATCGTGCGAATTGGCTATTTGCGCTAAAATCATAGTTATATTTATTTCTTTAATAAAACTTGATTAAACCTACAAACATTCTTTTACAAGATTTCCGCTTACAACTTCAGTTGACTTAAAATTCGTTTTTAAAACCTTAAGCACAGTGAATACATATTAATAAAACACAAATTTAAAAACCGCTGGCATCCATAAAAATGCAATTAGTTTCCCTTTGACATCTACATCACAGTGCAAGTAAAAAAATGCATTTCACTGCTGAATCCATTGATGCGGGAAGCAAAGCTCACCGACTTAGGATTTTGCGTTAAAATAATTTGTTCTACGGCATCTCTTTGTGGAATAAATGCAATCTGAATTATATTTTAAAGAAATGTATATTTGCATTAGCTTTCTGGAGTGTGATAAACATTCATAAGTTTATATTCTAGATTATTACTACATAAAGCATTATGAAAAAGCAAATAATATTATTATTAAAATGGCATATCCCAATTCTTAAAAGAATGATGTAAATTTAAGTTTTACAATAGTCAAAATAAAATATTTTCGAAAATTTCAATTTGCTCCTGTTTTATTTCAGATGATAATCATTATTCAAACATTCTCACAAAACTAATTAAACATTCAATATAATTTACTGTTTGTCCCAAATAGAATGGAGAAAGAAAAATGTGACTGTGTAAATTAAAGTTGTATAAATATGACAAAGTTGTTTTTGGTTCCGACTTATGTAAAAAGATTCACAGAAAAAAACGTTGTATGTAATTGAGAGAAAGGGGTAGCTTGGTTGACGCATTCAGGTTTCTTGTGATACAGAGATCATGTCATATATTGACTCACTCTTTTTTGTGAGGCTTGCGAATGGTAATATAATTATTTTCATGATTTGATTCAGGGGTGGGCCAGAGGGGGCTCTGAGGGGCTCGTGCGAGCCCCTTGTTAATATAAGAAAGTCATTCGTCTGAGATAAAATCGGCACCTAACTGCAATTTCTATAGATGGTTAAATTTTATTATGAAACAAGACTCGGTTGCCCTTTTATTTTTTTCAAAAATACACTGACTTCGGCTGCATAATAAAAGAGATCCTAGCTGTTTGCATGTGGCTCGCGGGCCACGTTTTTTGGACCATATATATTCTATGGTTTGAACGCATTACGGATGAGATTTACCGATACTCTTGTTAAGATATTGGCAGCCCACCGTTGATTTTAATATTTAAAAGTCACTTCAAAGTTTATTTGAGAATATTTTACAATCTCTATTAGGTCTCTTACATGCTTTATTTTACGTCGATTCAGTATTTTGGTTTAAAAATAACCCTCTTGTTACAACAGATTTCGTATCGTATGGGGGAATCATTTAATGACAGGTGGTATCGGTACACATTCATTTAAAAAAAGTGTAATTATGCCAATTGTTTCGAATGTTTATTTTTTTGAGGCGTTTAATGAACACACGCAACCTCTTAAAATACTATATTGTAATACATTATGTATACTATTTTACCGTGTACACTTTTTATGGAGATTAAATTTCCGTGCTGATTTCTCGAATGGCATCGTCTTCATTTCGTTTACACGCTTATCGATGCCGAGATCTGGTCAAAGCAATTTAAATTCGAAATTATTTTGGCACCAGCTGTCTTTACAAACCGCGATTTTTGGTAAGTATTTATATGGGTGTAAAATTAATACGTAAATAAAATGTGCAAGGATTTTTAATAACCACTTGTTTGATATTTTTTTGTGTGCCACAAGGTGTAATTTTTACATCTTCCAACCACTTCCTCAATATCAGGTTGACGAATAAACGAATGGATAGCTTCTTTTAAATAATATCTGGAATATTTTTAATTCGACCATTATTTTTTTTATTTCGACTAGTTTACGAAAAATTTATCGTAGAAAAATGATCTTAGATAATTTTTCGTATCGATCGAAAAATCACTGCTCAATTTACTTACACTTATTAAGGCATGAAAAGTATCGACCAATTCTCACTTTAAATGCACAGAATTGATGTAGAACTTGTAAAGTACATTTATTCATTTTACGTAGAGTCTAAAGCATAGTTTCTCAAAATTTTCCGTGGCCCCCTAACACGTATAAATATTTTTTTTGAGAGCTGGGAAGAATTAAATAAAAAAAAAACTATGTAAAACTACGGCCCGCTTTGGCTTCAAACTTTTGCAGAGATGTGCCAAGAAGTGAAATTCCTCAAACTTCTAATCCGCATTTTTTTTGGATTTGGGCTTTCGGAATCTCTGGATTGATCGCTGGCAAAAAATGTCGATTTATTCGATTCTTGACTTAAATACATTTCTTCTTTGTTTTTTAGCAGAATCAACAGATTCTACAAATGCAATAGCGAGTTAGTAGCGAGTTCACGGTTTCCAAAGAAATTCATAAATGTGAGACTTTTTTGCTCCTTAACTTTAAAAACTTATGTCTTCCAGCGATGTAGTTTTTCGCGATAGGCGATTTTCAAATGATTTTTGTTTATTATATTAAGACTGGCCGTGTTCGATATTTCTTCTGTGGCCCCTCTTAGGACATTCTGTTTAGGAGGCACGTGAACACCGGTTGAGAAACACTGGTCATAGCATTCGTAGGTCATATATACAAATTCATGAATGAAAATATACATTTGAAGATTTGAGTCTCTAATCGAAGAACGGTAACAAAAAGCGTTATGAATTATTACTAACCACGGCGATCAGTGCTTAAAATGTAATAAATAAGGTTGGTTTTGTAATATTTTGTGACTGTTGATTTAAGTTTTGTGAATAATTTTGAATTTACATAAAATTCGAAACAGCTTTGAATTAAACTTTGGTGCGGGCTTTTTATGGAATTTTATTGATATGTCAGCGATGCTATGTAAGGGATTTTCTCTTGAGGAAGGGAGGCTTTTTAAATTCGGCAGATGGGTCAGCCGTACACATTGCTGGATGTCGATAGGACGTGCCAAGCATCACCAACAACTGATTATTGCGCCATACTCGGGAGGAACTTTTTTATCGTCAGTGTACCGGATTGGTTGAATAACAGCTGACAATGATATTTTTTATTGGCTCAAGACACGTCGATTAATTCTAATTACATGTTTTGAATGGTGTTTTAGCACAATGTTTCTTAATCGTTGGGCCGCGGATTTCCGGGTAGGCCGCAAAATTTTTCTGCAGTTCAAAAATATGTTAGTATCCATTTTTAAAAGCTTATAGTGATGGTCCGTAAAACATTTTTTTTGATTTATTTGTAGTCTGCAGATTTAAAAATGTTAAGAAACATTGTTTCAGTACATTGGTATCGTAAATTGATTCATTAATGTTTTTCAAATTATTATACCAAAAGCAACATTTTTCGATTTTCGTTTAATTGTAAAATAATAGTAGTGATTATCTGAACTATCAATGGAGCATTCTAACAGAATGTGTTTAACGAAACCTTGATGTTTGCCAGCTTTTATTCTGCTAATTAAATTTAATCAATGTATTCATATATACCGGCTGCGTAGTCGAGGAGCCAATGTCGATGGCTTCGGTTACGGATTTACTGCGGCCTTATGTTGAATCAGATAAATGAATGTGACCTTTATAAATGAAAAGGTTTCCCACCCCTGGACTAGTTCTACTAGTCCAGCCATACTCAACCTTTTTTTCCTCCGGGCCGCATTCCGATTTTCGCTGTAAATATAACGCATACTATACTGCACACATTTGTATGTATTATGATGTCAAATAAAACTATTTTATTTTATGTGAATAAATTTATGTATTTTTCATAGTAAAAAATAACAATGGACAACAAATAAAAAGTACACAAAAATACCAATGCATCCAAAATATTAAATCGTTTACTTAAAAATCAATGTGAATTTTTAATTAATGTGATATTGAGTCAAACTTTTAACTATCTTTTAAACATAATTATTTTGGACCGCACATAAGAGCTGATTGGGCCGCAGGTTGAGTATGGCTGTACTAGTCTATAGTTTCCTTTTATCCCTAATCTCTTTGGAAAAAAAGGTTAGCGACTGAGTAACAAGCAGTTCTCGTAAAAACTCTTATGTCGAGACCAACTCCATTGTGAGTTGATATGCTTCACATTGGGGGCGAATATGGTTAAAAAATACTCATTTATACGTAAGTTTCCTTATATCAATAAAATGCTGTCGTAGCGATTAGGGTATCCAATCCCGAAGCCTTTATCCAATCCCGGGATTTCGGGATTGATTTATTTTGAATCCTGGGATCCCGGGATTGAGATTTTCTCACCGAGGAATTTGAAATCCTCAATTTGCGATTTGGTATACTTTTTCCCGGAATCTCACGGAAACTCGTTTTTTTTTTAGCTCACCGAGGAATTTGAAATCTCCAATTTGGTATACTTTTTCCCGGAATCTCACAGAAACTCGTATTTTATTTTTTTTAGCTGACCGAGGAATTTGAAATCTTCAATTTCGTATAAATTTCGAGAATTTGCCCAAAATTTCTCAATCCCGATATCCCGAGATCGCGGCCATCTCAATCCCGGAATTTCGGGGTCAGAAAATTGAACGAAATCCCGGGTTTGGATGCCCTAGTAGCGATCTACCATCTACATCGTCTTTGCCCAGGGTTGCCAGATTTCTAAAATGACATATCGGGACATTCACTATTTCGAATATTTTTGTACAGGTACACATTTTCTGAAGTCGAGATTTTTAAAGGTACTTGCAATGCGAAACTCCGAATTTTTCTATTGAACTCGGGACAGTCCCGCTCAAATAGAGACCCACCCTGTCTTTGCCTGATACTACTGATAAGAAGAACTAGTATTAAATCTCTCTACACAAAAGTACAGGACTTAGTCCGTTCACTGTGAGACGGTATCACTAAATCGTTTAATGTGATACTTGAATTCAAGCGACGAACGTAAAATCCAGCAGTTTAGGGCTGATTGATTGAGGAGGCGAGCACTTAGTTCCGTTGTTGGAATGTCGATCTCGCCTCCCCATTTAGTTGGGCACGAGCCGTTCCGCCAAATAGCGATAACGTCTTGTTTCCAAAGCGGCCATTGCCCGTCTCTTATCAAGATGAGACTGGCCACGTCTATTTACTCTGGGCCATGTCTCAGTTAATAAGATCAAATGCACATACTACTGTTGGGCAATAGTTATATTAGACATACATTAGTAAATATGGCAACAAGAAGTTCTAGTCGAATGAAAGATAATAGCAAACCATTATAAATCGATTCTTAATATATCAACTGGAGATGTTTTTAATTATGATTCTTTGCCAGAAATACAGTAGTTACCTCATTGTAAGAGTATACAGTTCTTTAATCTCATTTTATACAGAAATTCAAAAAAAATATTCATCACTTGACATATCGGGGCGCCCAACTAGTGGAAAATTCTCCCTTTGGGGAGGGGAATCGTTGCGATTGTTGGATTCATGTTTTTGAACTGAAACTTGATTGAAAATATTATTATTTTAGTAATTAGTTATTAAATTTAAATATTATTTCATGTTACATAACTACATATAAAAAATAAATGATTTTCAACACCCCGTAGACCATCTTCGGTAAGGGGAATTATATTCTAAAAAAAGTGAAAGGGGGGGAATGGAGATAATAAGGTTGAGAGCCACTGCGTTAGATAATAAAGCTAGCGATTATAATCCCGAATTAAAGAACGAAAGCGATGCATGGTTTCTAGCGGTCTCTTATGAAAGTATCTCAAAAAAGTTTTTTTACGAAAACTGATTGTTAACCTCTTTTTTATTAGTCTATAAGTCTTAACATTTGTACATATATACCCTAAATCAATTTATATTTTTATCAGTCGATAATGCTCGCGATCAGCTTAACCAGTTCTGATATTTGAATAAATAATATGAATATTACTTCAAAAAAATAATTTATAATATGTATATATTGGAAATCTTTGACATCATATTTGATTTAGAAAATAGATAACGAAATATCATGAATATAGACCGGTTCACTACGACAAACTTTTGTAATTATCTTCTTCAATATATGTATATGGTAGTCTATTTAATTAAAACATATTTTTACAAATATAAAGTCTAACAATGATGTTAATTATAGCAAGTGTAATAAGATGCATTCACTAAAATCAGTCTGTTCTGATAAATACAATTTTCTCCGTCTGCATTTATTGAACTTTGTATTTTTTTTTATTATTTAATTATTACTCACGTAGAAATTATTTCGCATTAAAATTATTCTTAGTTATTAAAATATTTCTCATAATATTGCCCACCTAAGTATTCGAAGGTATTCTGGCTACGATGATACTGTCACACTTTTATTACGTACTCAGCCTCGTTATTGCGTCAGATTTTTTCATTTTAGAGGTTGGCAAATTGGATTTAAAATTGAAATATTTGTAATACTTTTCCTTTTATGCCAGAAGTTTTAAACAGAGAACATTTTTCACAGTGGATTTTTCGAATTTTATCTTCTAGATTTTTTTTCACATATTTCAAATTTATTACATGGTAATAATAATGCATGTAAATTTTGATGATCACTTACCTGTCCATTTAGATCAGAAGTCGGCAACCTGCGGCCCGCAAGGTTCTCTAGATTAAACTATTTGTCTACACATGTCATTGCATTGTAATGACATATGACCCAAGTGCGGGCCGCTCTAGTCCCCCCTTAAAATATTTACAAAAAAAGTTTGCCAACCCTTGATTTAGATTGAATAGAAATGAACACATTTCGCGACCCGAGTACTACAAGGTTCTATGTGATTTTTTTTGACGAAACAGATGTAACAATGCGGCAGTCTTCCAAGTACTATTATTTGTATGCATTGCTATTTTTGTTTCGTCAACATTTTTCACATAGAACCTTGTAGTACTCGGGTCACGATTTGGTTCTTCCTGCACTGTATAAAATGAAAGCACTTTGCTGGCTTAAGTCACTCCATACTTGCGCAAATTAGGCTAAAAATAATAAAAATGTGTTTTTTTAAAAGTATGAACGTACCTTAATTGTTTCCGCAAACAATACAGCTAAAATTCCAAAAATGCTTTTGCAAGATTTTAAGCTTATAAAGGGTCTTTCAATAGAGACGTTCGAAATTTGCTTAAATGTAAATAAAACAAGTTGTGTGTGAGATATCCACTTATTCTTTTTTTATTTGACAGTATATTTTATCGCATTAAGTGTGGAATAAAGCGTCGTTCACTTGTCCGCCGCGGCTTTGCTTGGTGGCTCGTATTCGGGAGGTCCAATTTTCAAAGACTGTCGCATAAATCTGGCTGAATTTGTTGGGTGGCGTTTGTTATGTTTATTTTAAAGGCGTCAATTGTTTGCGATTTATTCGCGAAGACTTGCGTTTTAAGATATTCCCAAAAAGGAAGAAGTCTAAGGGTCTCCATTCATGATCATTCCGAAATTCAAAACCATCGGGTAATAAACCGATTAAATGTGACTTTAATCGTTTGGGTGATGGGAGGATTTTTCGACCTCATTGACGAGAGAAACCCACCATTCCAACGCGTAACCAAATAAAAACACTCTTAATAAGTAAACTGCCGTAGTCTGCATTTGGGCTAATTTTAGTTATGAATGAAGCTTATACAATTTCATGTTTTCCATCGTCGGAGAAAACTGCGGTTTTATTTGAAATATATTTCACGAGACATCCAAAATTTCATTATAGTTTCAAATACAATGACTAGAAATTGCAAATATAGCACTCCAGTAACAACAATATCCGGAATAAGTACAAAAGTGTTCCATTGATTGTTTCAAAATGTCATGATTATTATTTCCAATTGCAAACAAACAGCAATGATGACCTCGGAAATACAAATTATATTAAATTCGCAGAAATCTTTGGAAAAATACATTCTTGCTACTAAATCCTCTTGAAATTCATGCATTTGAGCTCCCGTTTCATTTGAAATCGATATTGATATACATAATTAAACATTATATTAAAGATTTCTGTTTATATGACATTATTTAATACAAATCAGCTCGAAGGAATGTTTTGTTCCTTGAAAAAATAATAAATTTTACATACGACAACTCACCTAAATAATAGCGAAAATCGTTAATGTCAACACACTTCAGCAGTCATAAATATGCTATTTTACGTTTTGTTTGGCGCCATTTACATGACTTAATATTATATTAAATATTATGAATATATTATGTGTCGAGTCAAATTTGTTTTAATATTTTTTTAGACAAAAAAATCGATTTATTTTAAGATTATTTATCCTAGCTTGTAGTGTAAGTGCACTGCATTTTTTATAGTAAAGTAGCACATAAGACATTATTATTGGTTTATATTATGTATGGCTCATACATAATATAAACTCATACAGTATGGGTATAATAAATACCCTAAAAAATAATGATTCACTCTTTTGTTCTTATTCTAAACTTAATCAAAACAGGTTTCAAGATTTCACCGCGAGCATTTTCAACTGAAAAAATCATATACAAGTCGAAAATGCTCGTGATGACTTGAACAAGTCCTGATAAAAATAAATTAATTGTGAAATAAGCACAAAATAGTGTTCTGTTATTTTTCAATATAATGCATTTATTTTTCGGTTTACATATGAAAAGGTCATTAAAATTATATTGCACCTGAGGCCCCTCAATTGCTTCATTCGCCACTGGATACATGCATACAAAATGGCGTTTGCATTATAGACTGCATTCTGTAAATACGCTATTTTTGGCGACAATAATTTATTACCATTGGTGTATGAACTAAGTTTCAAAAATATGTAGGTATATTTGTAATGTCAAAATGATAATTACGAAGTCATTATAGTAAGTAGAAATGAAAATATTTTCTGTTGAAATAAAGCTTGAACATAAAAATGTATTTCCTATCAAACTGATATCATATGATTACTAATCACGATTTTTTAAAATTATGTCCGCTCCCAATGTAGAGCATATGGACTCTTTATTTAGTTAATCTCACCTGAAGAGTTTCTTCGAGAACTGTTTGTTGTTCAGTTGCTCGACCACTTTTTTTTCCAAATATAGTAGGGATAGAAAGATATGGTAGAATTAGTGGATAGCTAATCGTTCTCGATACGCCCCGTTTTGTATAATAGTATGAGTGGTAGGGGGAATACGTTCATGCTTTCGTACAGAAATCCATAAGCTGATTGAAAGATCAATCAATAACCAGTGACATCCTTATTCTAAGTCAACGATGTTGACTACTCGACCACGCAGGTTATTATCAGGATCATTATTGGTGTATAATAGATTTGAACAATAATTTATTGAGTTTCATTTACACTTTATTCAAAAAGCTCTCGTTCATTATTAGTATTGATTTAAATTAACGGAAAGCACTACAACTTTCCGAAAGAAGCATTCGTACTAGTTGGAAATATTGACTGCTGATTAGAGGAGAATAAGAAACTTTGCTATTATTAGAACATCACCCTTAAATATAAAGTTTAATTTCTTGTTAATCGCCATTACACAATAATGTATATTATGACGATAATATACAGCATCGAAATTCAGATCACATTACATGTCATAAAAATGATAAAAAAAAATCGTAATTGGTGTGATTTTATCAATATTATTAATAATATATAAATAAAGAACTTGATTACACTTGTACACTTACAATGACATTTAAGTGTATAATCATAAAAATCTGATTAGAAAATAATTCAACAGCAAGCGATTTAATTCAACGGAATCATTTACTTACTTTGTTCATCTCTTTTCGGAAAGCGCCACGCATAGAGTTAAGTTTTTTCAAAACCATGTCTCTTGTGGCCTCAGGATCTTTTTGTTTGAATAACTGCACCGGTTGATCCAAGGCACTATTCCTCCTATGTTTATCATGGTAGTGAGGGTCAACTGATCTCCATAAACAAGGAAGATCTCGATATAGCTCAATTACTTGGGTCACAAATTCTCGACCACCAGCCATTATTAACATATATCTGACACTGGAAAAAAAATGTATTATCCCTGAAGGCTGTTGGTGATACACTGGTCCAATTATCGAGAAGTTTCGGTTAAAACAATTAGAAAAAAACAAAAAGATTTCCACTGGGGTACAATAATGCACGTTAGGTAGGGTTGTCAAATCTCTTGCAAGTCAAACCGGGACATTTGTTCGATTTGCCAATCAGCGTGACTCGTTTTTTTTTTAGCTCTTCCTAGGCTTTCGAATCCCATATCCCAAGATTTACTGACTTTCCCAAATAGTCAGCGTGGCTCATAAACTGGGACAGGAGACTGAAAACTGGTGAACGTCCCGATTAATCGGGACGTCTGACAACCCTAGCGTTAGGTGACGTCTGTTCTAGGGTATCCAATCCCGAAGCCTTTTTCCAATCCCGGGATTTCGGGATTGATTTATTTTGAATCCCGGTGAGATTTTCTCACCGAGGAATTTGAAATCCTCAATTTACTATACTTTTTCCCGGAATCTCACAGAAACTCGTTTTTTTTTTTTTAGCTCACCGAGGAATTTGAAATCTCCGATTTGGTATACTTTTTCCCAGAATCTCACAAAAACTCGTTTTTTTTTTTTTAGCTCACCGAGGAATTTGAAATCTCCGATTTGCCAATTTCGTGTAAATTTCGAGAATTTGCTCAAAATTTCTCAATCCCGAAATCCCGGGATCGCAGCCATCTCAATCCCGGAATTTCGGGATCAGATAATTGAACGGGATCCCGGGATTGGATGCCCTAGTCTGTTCGTTATACCTTCTGTTGTTTTCATAAGAAATATTATTTGTATGTACTAATTTCACATTATTTTAATAAAGATTGTGACCGGCTTCGTTACACAATATAAAATTAAGTATTTTTTTAAGATTAACTTACTGTTGAACCTTCAATTACTTACTCACAGAATGATTGTATCTTTTTGCATTATGCAAATATTTATTAATATATACGTCCAATTCTGATGGAATAGATTTACTAGAACTTGATTATAGAGTACTAGAATTGTATATTTAATATTGTTTTATAATATACTTGCAATTCAAACTACATATTATTTAATTTTAAAAAGTATATACATATACCTACATTTGGACGTGGTGAACTTCCGAACTGTTCGAAATCCTGTCATTCTGCAAAACATTTTGATTTGTTTTGTTTTCTTTGTAATTTTACAATTTCGTGTTGTGTGTGTGACCTCATTTAGTTAAAAAGGGGCAATTTAGAGGTAAGTTATTATCTTTTGACGTCTTCGAATATCCAAATTTCGGCAAAAAAGGAACATAATTCACTCGATTTTGACTTTAATGGTCTTGGTTTATAGCATGAGCTGAACTTTTAATGGGAAAATATCATTTTTCGGGCTCGTCAGTGTTCACCATAAAGGCGTTAAATCGTACAATCTCGGTTTGCGCGGAACGTTTCTGGAACGGAGCAGTGACTTTGGTAATACAATTTGATGATTTGCACACGTTTTTCAACGCTATAACTTTCCAAAGTGATTTGCCGTACTCCACTTAATAATTTACATCAAATTTGACAGATGTCACTTTAACAACATGGCTGCTATGACCTAACAATTTTCGAGCGTCCATTTTGAAAAACCCTTTATAATGAAGCAACCATTCACGTGATCACAAATTGATATGCAAAAAAAAAAAAAAATGGTAGTTATTCGTCAAATAAAATAGTCACTGCTAATGAATGTTGTTGTAGGAAAGTGTTGGTATATTTATTTGCAAAAAACTGCAATAAGGGAGTTCAAGAATATTGTCTACGGAAGCGTAGAAGTTTACTAAGACTTTCCTGAGAAGTTGTGATGACATCGCTTTTACGATCGACGCCGACGCCGCCGACGCCTGAAAGTGCGCGTCATCACTTCACAACTTGACACTTTGGTCCGCCATCCGATAACTAACTACCCTCAGTTTTAACTTCCAAGTGGAAAGTTCTCGCCCCGAGCCCCGGGGGTGAGTTTTATTTTGGGTCTCTGGTTTAATTAATTTCTAATGGACTCTCGCTACGTGATTTACAAGTACATACAATTAAGTAGAAAGTTTTTAGTCGTTCGGGAATCACGGTATATTGGGATATTATAATTTTATGGAAGCTCCTTCAAGCTTTTGTCTATGTATTTAAAATGAATAAGTTCCAAGTAAAATGGTAAATAATTTTAAATCGGTATTTCAACATTTTCATTGAAAACTTTAAACACTTTTTAAGTATTTGTAAATCTTAAATTCGAATTTTAGCAAAATGACGGCTGCTCTTTATACGGTATTTTGCTATAACGTCCCTCTTCAATTAACCCTCCAGAGACGAGAGCTTTTTTCCGATAAAAAAAATATTTTCTAAGCCATACTGAAGTCACGGATAACTTTTATTCCTATCCAAAATTAAAAAAAAAAAACCGCAAAGTCGTTGTATAGAAACCCCGCATGACTATATGGTCATGCTCATCCTTTTATTACCGTGTAATATTGAGTACGGACAGTAGTAAGGACAAAAGTGACCGTATAGGCTTGCAAACATTCGGGGTTGAAATATAGCTAAACGTGATTTTTTTAAAAATATTTACAATTTGACCTCTTTAGATCAACATAATTTCAAAACAAATATATTAGCAAAATAACTGTAAATAATTTTATGTTTTTATAAAAAAATATCTAACAGTTTCAAAAAGTAAATTAAAAAAAACGGAAATTCAAAAAATCACATGTGCTTTTGGAGACCGTTCCTGTTCCTTCGGCTGATGACTTACTGTAGTCCGTACCCTTCTTAACCAAATATGAGCAAAAGCAACGATATTCAGGTAGAAAAAGTATGAATAGTGGGATCAATAGACAACGGTGTTTTGTGTGACCATATGGTGACGCTCGTCCTTGGCACGTTTTCGATTTTCGGCCTAAAATGTTTCACTATAACGGCAAAAAAATCTTTTTTTCAATGTCGATATGAGTGTTTTATGTACATACATATTTATTACTGATTGTTACACATTAAATAGAAAAATTGGAAACAATTAGGGACATTTTTGGTACGTAAGTATATATGTATGTATGTACAAATTAAACAATTTTAATATGTATTTTTTTTACTTATTTTATAATTTTATTCATAGAAAAAATTATCAACTTCGGAGACTGATAAAAAGAGAGGCCGAAAATCAGTTACGCTAGAAACTAAACTAGAAGTATTACGTCGTATAGAAGCTGGAGAGAAAATTATTGAAATTTATTGGACTTGCGAAATCTACAATAAAACATATTTGCAATCTGCTGCACCTTTAAATGTCTCGAGATTAACACGCCAAAAGATAAAATGCATTTTGAATGATAAACCATGTTACATATTTTTAAAATTTGGAACCGATCCCATTGAATTTGTATTAGAATAATTGATTCCTTATACGGCTTTTCGCTTTGCGGCCATGTTTCGTGGAACGTATATAGGCCGTAAAGCGAGGTATGGGTGTATATATATTAATCTATGTCCACTCCTAATGTGGAGCATATGACCTCCTAATGGAGGTATCTCAACAGAAGTTTTTCTACAAGAACTGTTTGTTACTCAGTCGTTCAACCTCACTATTTTTCAAAGTAAGTAATTGGGAAAGAAGGATAAGGCTAAAACAGGACTAGTGGTTGACTAATCACTATTGCTACACCCAGTTATTAAAGGATCAGAATGGTGAGGGGAGAGGAAATAGTGTGAATTGAGATCACACACACCCAGTCTTCGATCACAACTTTGAATTGAACAATTCTCAAATTCACTGTGATCTTACCGGGAATCGAACCCAGACCTGCGTGATCGGTAGAGCAAGCTCTAACCGACTGGGCCACAGGCGATAGGCGTTGTCATATACTTTTATTTCAGTATCTATAGAGATCTGAATGCGTTTCGATAAATCAATATAACAAACATTCAACCGAATTAATGCACGTTTCCAACAAAGGTGTAATTCAGTCAACGTTTTACGCATCACAAGGTCTAAAAGCTCTACCATTCAGGCAGCTTATTTTCGATCGTAAACTTTAAAGTATACAGCGGTGTGTGGTTGTTATCTGAACTGAATTATATCTACATAGTTTGGCTATACGTACCTCCGACTGGTTTTACCTGTAATTCGCATGCGCACTTTGCGGGACGCAGCCTTCTCGCCTTTTATCACTGTATGCTATAATTGCATCATAGATATTGTACTATACCAGTTGTTTTTTCTAGAGTGCACATGCGATGCTAGTTCACAGCGACGCCGCGACGCTGCATTCGATCGTTGGCCGGCGTACTTTTTCACCATCGCATCGGCGAATACATACTAGAAATACAATCGAAAAGAGCTACGATATTACAAATAAAAGTAAATTTACAATGCCCTGACGAAGTTGATCGAGAATGTTTGTATCGTCAATTTGTGTCACTTGTGTTTTAATTTATACATTTATAGCAGATGATTTAATAGACAAGGAAAGAATTATTTGCCTTAGGTAGCTGAACGAATTTTAGCCATGATGATAAAACTTATCGGTATGGCTTGCTCAATACTTTCGTATGGTATTTTTTTTTAAAAATTATTTATAAATACAATAAAAGATAATTAATTGTAAAATATCTTGTTTTGATGATTGATCTTAATTAAATGTTTTATTTGTGATTATTCTCACTCGTTAATATACTTATCCTTACCTATTTGATATTATTTAAGATTTCGACTGAAGGTGCTTGGTGGAATTTCAATAATAAATTTGAATTGTTCAAACTATGTACATTCTCACAGATTTTGTCACTAACGACCCGGGTTTCGCCTTTCGGCATCTTCAGGCGTTCGAGTGCACGGATGAACTTGAACTGACGTTTAGTAAATGAATGTTTCGTGTTTATATAAGAAATAAATGTATCATTGAGTTCAAAGCCATTGCTGGCGAAAAGGATAATAAGCTCATGGGAATACTCACAGATTTGAGAAGTAAGTAGTTTCAAGAACTATATTTTATTTGTTTGTCGGCAAAGGTTTTATGATTATATTTATATTTATATAGGGTACAAAAGGGGAGACCCAGGTAGGTTGAGTATTTCATTTAAAATCGGAAGACTATGCAATTGTGCTCTATTAAAATTTCTGAATATAATATTCTCTATAAAAAAAATTATATCGGCAAAACAGAAAGGACACTGAACATCAGGGTTTTAGAGCATATGGCAGCCTTTAGATTGAAAAAAGACACGTCCACTTTTGCTAATCACTTAATTTCGGAAGGACAAGTGTTCAATCAGGAACAAGGAATAAAAATGTTACACCCAAATACGGACAGTCATAAACTCTTTTTCCAGGAAATTTTGGAAATCAATAGAGCACAATTGCATAGTCTTCCGATCTTAAATGAAATACTCAACCTACCTGGGTCTCCACTTTTGTACCCTATATAAGTATAATCATAAAACCTTTGCCGACAAACAAATAAAATATAGTTCTTGAAACTACTTACTTCTCAAATCTGTGGGCATTCCCATGACCTCTTATCCTTTTCGCCAGCAATGGCTTTGAACTCAATGATACATTTATTTCTTATATAAACACGAAACATTCATTTACTAAACGTCAGTTCAAGTTCATCCGTGCACTTAAACGCCTGAAGATGCCGAAAGGCGAAACCCGGCTCGTTAGTGACAAAATCTGTGAGAATGTACATAGTTTGAACAATTCAAATCTAATTGATATTGATTTGAATACATAATCCTAAGTTATAACGATCGTCTATCTCTCGAAAAATACACATTCTCGAATTTATCTACTCTTAAAATGAACTTCTCGAATTCTTGTTTAGTAATTGTGTCCATAAAACATTTAACACAGCATACAATTTTCATAGTGAATCTTATTTTTATTGTTTTCTTGGTAATAGTTTGCTTACTTGTAATAAAAATATGTAGACAAAGTTATAAAGTATTTACGTATATAATAATCACTTTTAAAGAGTACACAGTCAACACTTTGGTGGAATGAAATTATATTTAAAAAATAAAACACTTTTGTACTAATTCCAATTTTTTAACGAAACGGTCTTGATCATATAAAATACAGTGAAATTAGATCTAATGAGTGTTTTATTTTTTTGATATGTAAATTATAATGATAAAGTAAACCTATGATTCTTTTATGTAAAATTATAGATATGCATATTCACCTGAGTGAGGTTACCTACTATGTATATGAAATTTGATATTAAAATTTTAACTTTGCATACTACAAATAAATTATTCTTTACTTACACCGATTTTGGTTTAAAATGTTTAAACCAGATTGTAATTTGATAATTATTACCGTTAAAACGCATTTTAACACATTGACAACATCAATATTAACGAGCTTTGGCAGATGTGAACCGCGTTAATTAAATTACAGTTTCGAATTAATACGTAACCTTTTTTTATACATAACAAGTTTTTGACGCTTTAACATGCGTCTTTTTTGAACCAATATTTTAACGCGAATCAGTTTGGTAACTAGACAAATTTGTTGAAAACGTACAAACTTTTTGTACCGCCTGTGTGGTCGAGTGGTAAACGCGGTTGGCTTCAGCTACAGAGGTCACGGGTTCGAATCCCAGTACGAACAGTTTTATAAATTGATTTTTCAATCGATTTGTGAATTTCTGTTCGAAGGCATGGATGTATGTGATGTGTTGAATTCCCCCCTGCCACCCATCCTATTCTATGAACGGGGCGTATCGAGTGCGATTAGCTTACCACTAGTCCTGTCCTAGCCCTATCATTCTATTCCTACTCTCTTTGTAAAAATAGAGCTTGAGTAACTGAGTAACAAGTAGTTCTTGTAGAAAAAATTCTGTTGAGATAAACTTCATTAAGAGTCCACATGCTCTACATTGGGAGCGGACATGGTAAAAAAAATAAATATAAATATTCCTTTTCACTAAGATTGATATTGATACTATGATCAAACAAAGTTACCTACATACATTCAATGATTAAACTTATTAGCCCATAATTCATAATTGATAGTTTTATACCGTGGGTGCCCAAACGCTTGACCGTTGCGGGCGACCATCTATTGAAATTAGTGGTGGCAGTCTACTCACACCGTATGTGCTAAGTGATCATAAGATAAGTAGTATTGCAAACCCAAAATTAAACTTAAAACATAAGTGTATACTACTACTTGCAATAAATAATGACTTCCGCATTTATGCAACCAAATATGTTAATTCTTGTTTCAATCATCACGCGGGCGATTATTAATGACTACGCGGTCGACGTCTTGACCACCCTTGTTGTATAGCGATATATTTAGCGTTTGCATGATTGCAGTGACTAAGGTACGTATTTAGTAACTGATTGAAACTACAAAATATACGATCAAATATTCAGTAAATTTTTGAAGATACGTAAGTGATCTTATATAGATATATTTTATGTATGAAATGAATTGATTATTCGACAGTTATAATTAATCAATTATGAGTTATGATGTATTAAATATTGAAAATTTCTTGTTTTGATTTTATTCTTTGCAACAAAAATTCATTGTCGCTTCACGAATATGTAGAACATTTTTAACGGTAAAAAGTTTCTCCTTCACTGTGAAACAACCATACTGTTCTGTATAATGTTACTACAAGTTGCTAGGCCACACAACAGGCTCCGGTAGAGTACTTGCTAACTGAGATAACTATAAGTAAACTTCATATACCTCCAATGTATGTTGGTTTCTTCTAGCTAAGGTTCGCCGCTTATAAACATTGCTTTTGTTCGAGTGCAACTGTGTTGTTGCATTGTAATCTTGCAATGCAACTCAAATGGAGACGATGCATTGCTATGACATGAAAATGAGTGCAGTTTTTAGCGGGAGGTCTCAAACGCATCAGTTGTATTTATAAATATATATATATTTTTAAATTGGTATTACAGCTTATGCCAATGCGTCAAATATTTGAGTTGACAAATGTAAAAGTTGAAAGATCATACGAGAAAAACTCGAGGTAAACTGACGTCACAAACGCTTAGGTCTTAAATCTCAAATTAAAATAAAAATAATAAAACATTTTTAGTACTTTTTCCACATAAAATTTATTAGATCAGGACCGGTTTCGCTCATGATGAGCATTGTCAACTGATAAGAAAAACAATAAAACAGTGATATTTATACAAAAGTTAAGTGATAAAAACAAGGTATGACAAACAATTGGTATTACAACCTAGCAAAAGAATTGAAGCAAAATACAAGGAAAATAAACTATAAATAAAAAGTTGAAGACCACTTAGCAATGAAACTATTATGACAAAAACCAATTAGGTATGAATTATCATTACCAAAGTAAAAACCAACAATTACTTTTGCAACGGACAAGATTGCAACGAGAAATTTCTTGCCTATGTAAAATTCATCATGACAAAACATGAAGAAAATTTTTCACTTTTAAGGTGCTTACTGTCAATACTTGGTGGAAAGGCATTATAATAAAAGATTTTTAGTACTTTTTCCACATAAAATTTATTAGATCAGGACCGGTTTCGCTCATCGCGAGCATTATCAACTGATATGGGCATTATCAACTGATATGAGCATTATCAGTTGATAATGCTCGCGATGAGCGAAACCGGTCCTGATCTAATAAATTTTATGTGGAAAAAGTACTAAAAATGTTTTATTATTTTTATTATAATGCCATTCCACCAAGTATTGACAGTGAACACCTTAAAAGTGATCTCAAATTAAAATTGAAAAATCTAAATTTGACATTGACCTTACCGGGAATTGAACCCAGACCCGCCTGCTCGGAAGAGAAAGCTCTAACCAAATAAACCACAGCAGAGGTCAAGCAAAGAAGAGAGAAAAAGGTGATATTACTTAAATATAAAATCTTATAATTTAATTGTGTTTATTATAACGTTTTTATTTTATTGTATTAATGTATGACCACCTTTATTATACCACTTGTTATTTAAATATTTGGTGATTTTTAAGTAAACCATATTGTTGTCAAATTGATTATTGAATTATCCCATATATAATAAATAATGTGTATTGGGTATGAGGGGACGCATGGGTATTAAATCCAAGTCATTGACTATGTTTTGTATTTTACTAAATAAAATTCAATAAAAATGTGTCAGGCAGGATTCATTTCCTTGACTTACATTTATATTTTTCTATTTATATATACATGTGTCACTTGTTTTTACACTTTCATGCTAACCATAATTTTCATATAAATAGTAAAAAACTTTTCGACTCGTTGAATATACTTTTTTTTTACATTTATATGTTCCGTATAATTTTCTTTTATATTCTTAAATCAAAATAACTAACAGTTAAAATATGACTGCACTTGAACGCCCGAAGATGCCGAAAGGCTAAACCCGTGTCGTTAGGGACAAAACGTAGTGTAGTTTAGTGTAGATTTTTAGACAGTTGGGTTGGGTATTAATTTTCAATAAATATTCCAAGCGCGAAACACAAATGGGTTCATTAACATTCTAAAAGAAATGCCTAGTAATTTAAGAAATATTTCAAAGAAAAATTTCACTGCCAAATTCTTGATCAGAAATCTGTGTTTCGTTTTGAAATTACATTCAGACCATTGGACTCCTTTGAATATTCTGTATATTTTATGTAAAACATTTTTCACGGATCCCCTGTTTATGCGATTAATTCGTCAAAAAAGGAAAATATAATTCCCCAATCACATTATTTCCCGGACTTGTCAGTGGCGCTGGTGAATAAAGTTATTCTCAGTTCAAATTTTTAAAAGTCTTACGAGCTTATTATGCAGAACCTCGCTTTTCTTTTCTCTCTGAGGAAAAATGAGATTCCATATTTAATTATAATATTTTTTTAAGCACTGCTTTGGTGGAATTTTCTCTTCAAATGGTGCGCGTAATCAAAAAATGAAAAATAAGACAGAGAACTTATTTTTGAATGTAAAATACAAAAAAACATCTTTAGATTTTCTTATGCATCGACAATTTACTTTGTTTGCGTTTTACTGAATGGTAATAATATAGTTTTGTAAATTTTAATTAAAGTGACATTATTATTGTACTGTTTATTTTTAAAATTTATTAACATCAAATTGGTTTTGCTTAGCTAGTAGTAGTAACCTATCAATTAAATATTTTTTTAACGCCAAACTAAATAACCGCTTGTGGTTTTTATTATTATTTTATGATACATTTCTAAAGTTCATTTGACTTTCTTACGTGATGTATAAATACAAATGCAGCTATTTTTAAGAGTTACTGTATAAAAAGAAAAACACAATATTCCTTTGTACTGATTTCCAATTTAAATAATCAAGAACAGGGCCGGTTTCGCTCATGGCGAGCATTGTCAAATGATTTTGTGATTTTCTCAATATAATGCCTTTCAACCAAGTATTGAAAGTGAACATCCTAAAAGTGGTTACTGTTATGTTTTGTTATCTTGACTAAAAATTATGCAAGATTTCAAAATGTTTACTACCAATTAAAGTTGTATCAGTCCTCGCTAGATATGCCTCCTTAGGGGTTATAAATTCATGCCTCAGGGTTATTTACAACCACTTTTAACCATTGGAAAGATAATAAAATGGTATTTATTAAAAATCGTGTGTCCTTACCACATTATTGTTGTCTGTCTATTTTAAATACACTGTTGAAATGCTTTTATATGAGGCCATGTTCTTCAGATGTTTGATTTGTTCAGAGGTTTCAAAAATTGTTTTGTTTGCGATCGATACAAAAAACATCAAGTGATTGAAAGTCTGTCCTGAAAATTGAAGTTGCACAGACATATTTTTAGCAATATCTTGTCGAATAAAAACTTTATTGTATCACAAAAACATTTTTTAAAATATAACGAATTGTTTAATACTGGTATATCATGTTGTGGATGTATAAATTGTCTATAATAGTTCCATAAAACCACTAGCGTGTCTCGTCTCTGTAAATTGTTCTAAACCTGGAAATAAAACATTTAGTATTAGACACACAGTATCATTTTCTGTGTCAAGCAAACACTTCAAAAGCTATTTACTTCGTTACAACAAAACTCTTTATTCCCCAAAGTTGTCTACGTCACGATTTAGGCACTTTTCTCTAAATAATTGAACGTAATCGCGTTCAGAATGGTCCCAAAGTGACACAGTTTTGCTTCCCGACTCAACCCTTTGCATCGTCACACGCTTCTTTGGGGGCTGAATTCTTTTCCTAATTAATATACATTACCAGAAGATAGGATCTCTGTTAACCCCAAAACTTAGGTCGTTATCAAAGTTGATCATCTAAGAAGCGGTCAAAACTTGTCTTATAGCCTTTTGCGTAATCAAAATGGCCAGTGTGCAAACTTTGTGTTGTTGCGATAACATCAAGCTTTTTTACAATGAATAATTTGATTCGGACGTAAAACATGCTATAAATACCCGTTTGAGTATTATTTTTTTTTAATTTGAAAGTTCCGCTTGGCGTGAGATGTTTTGGTATGCAATGTTTCTATGTATATTTTCAAATTAAACTTACTTTAACCTTCCAGAGACGAGAGCTTTTTTTCGATAAAAAAATATTTTTTAAGCCATATTGAAGTCACGGATAAGTTTTATACCTAACAAAAAAGTGCTGTACCACAACAAACAACGAGATAAAATTATAACTGTTCATTTGAATGAGTCAAAATAATTTCGTGTATAAATTAACATTATAATTACCATTAAAACATTTTAAGTATCTCAAATTTTGACGATTTTTTAAAATACTAATTTGTTTATTTACAAATTAGTAATTCTTTATGAAAAAAAAGGAAAATGTACTTTCATAATCATCACGGATTAATTAAAATATTATATCAATTGATTAACATTTATGCAATTTTTTTTATTATAAAAATTGAAGAAGAATGGTCAAATCTATTTCATCAATCAAATGGGTTTCGTATGTTTTCTTTGTCAATGGAAATTTACTAAAACGTTGAGAGGCGCAGAGAGAGAAATAAGTTGACAAATAATATAATCTTACTCGATTTGAAAAGAGCGGTCGAGTGCCTGAATACATGAAATAGTTCCCGTCAAACAGCACTTGTTCAAATATTTATAAATAAGAAGTTTGTATAATGGAATCGGATTTTTCCGAATCAGAAAAATTAGCAATGTAAATTGATGTTTTATCCAAAAATATTCAAAATAACTTAAAGCAATTCCCTTTTTCGAATGATTTTAATAACTCTCCAAATAGAAATATTTCAACAAATGCTTAATAAAACAATTTTATTACTATTAGGGGTTCAAAGGAGTCCCTTGAATGACAAAGTTGATAGCAAATACCTTATGTCGCATGTTCGGTTGAATGTGTTAGAACCCATCGCGTTTTCTTCATTTAATATGTCGCGTCACATCGGAGCAAAGTTTTAACACGACAAACCCGAATCTGTATCTCCCACATCCGCGTCACACATATACCTATTCAATTTGAATTCCTACTCACAAGTTAACCCTTCCGTCGTCATTTTGCGGTTCGGGTTGATAAGAGGTGAAATCCATTAATCACAAAAAGTGCTTTGTTACAACACTTGCTGCGAGCTTTTGAATTTTTCATTCAAGAAAGCTTTCAAAAGCGCTACGTCTTGTAAATTTTTAAACACAAATACAGTTTTTTTTTTACAAAAGTAATTAATCCTAGCGTAATTATGTAGGGATTTGAATTTTATTCAAATTTATAAGAGTCATAATTTATATTTCATTATTCAGGTTACTTAATATTAATGTGTATTTTATACTTAGATATTAATTATATTTAGAATTGTAACAACGGAATGTTATACTTAAAATATCACGCCTAAGTAAAGATATTTAATTATGATTATAGTTATTTTTACGGTACCGTGATTCTTAACGATAAAGTACATACATATATATCGACTTTGGAAAGGAAAAAGGACGTAACCCACAGTTTTTTTTCAAAACAGGCTTTTTCGATAATCACAATGATTCAAACTTGATACACGTTCTATCAAAAGGATGCAAGCTGCAAATGCCGAATTAGTGTCTAAATTAAGCTTTTAAATTTGAAAAAGATGACCTTGTAAAAAATTAAAACCGAGAAAAAAAACTGAAATAAATGTTTTTTCATGTCAATTTATTTAATTTATATTAGATTATGTCAATTAAACACCAGTTTAGAAGTCTCCGTGCACTTAAAGGTTGTGTATAATTCATAATTTGCATATGGGCTAAAATCATCAAAACACGTTTTTTGCGCCTCTTGTAAAATTTGTGGATTACGTAATTTTTCCATTCCACAAGCTCACAAACTAAAACTTATCGTTACGTATCGAATATTGACCGTATAAAGTAAATTACGAAATGGGTTACTGATCTTTTAATGAAACATATTATTTAGTTTTGTACCAAGTAATGATTTTTTTTTAACAATTAGAAATACAACTCTTATTTTGAATAGAAAATTAATTATTTAAAATGTCGCAGCGTGGTTTTATTTTATTAACCAGGGAATGTCTTAATAATAATCTTAAACACCCTCGCGGATCATCAATTCTTAAACTTTCGTAATATCTCTCACCTGCTCAATATTCATAGCAGGTGTTTTATCTGCCTAATACTAACAAACTGAGCGCCGTTAATGGCTTCTTACAATATGAAATCATTTCACTTGATTGCAACTGAGAGCCCCCCGCAAAGGCAGAGCAGGGCGCTTTAGAAATTTTTCATTATTTCCCTTATTACGTTACGTGCGCTTATTACTAGGTGCATATTCCCATTGCTGGAGAAAAGGGAGGACTGTACGCCGCAGCGGGGGTGGCTGACGTCTGTACTTGTGCATAACCCGTCGACTGCTACGAACAATACTTCAGTTTTTAATGTACAGCCTTTTTCATTTAGACATATACGCAATATTACATTTTTATCGCAAACCGCATCAAATTAGGAATGCTATTACTTTTATAACAAATCTAACATTATTACGTATCAAAACAAACATTTTACGGTATTTTACATTTTTCTTCAAACAAAATGTACTTTAAATTATAAAAAAAAGTATTTTTAGATGTTTATTTTTGAATTAGCAACACTTTGTCTAGCCACAGCCAATTTGTGTAGCATGTTGCGCCGTCTCGTTGAAACCACAGCTGTTACATATTAATGCCATTCCATTTTAGAACTAAATTATGCATCTATAGCGTTCTAAATTGACTTTAATGTTCTGGCCAGCATAATTTTTATATAAATAAATCTACAGAATTTGCAAGGGTTGTTTCAGCGTAAGTCTATACGTGATGAAATGGAAAACCAAACTGTGCACACATCAATTTTAAACTGTCGAATCAGCTATCGTTTATTCGAATAACACCGTATTCATATTATTCAATAAATAAAATACACTTTTTTACTGATTTCCACTTTTATTGTACTAAGAATCTGGACCTGTTTCGCCCATGACGAGCATTATCAACTGATAAAAAAACTATCAGTAACACTGCAACATCAGTTGATAATATTTGAATACCGAATCGTGGAAAATAAGACCGAGGAGCGACGGAGCACTATGTGGTCTCAGACAAATTTGCTTAATATTCGCATTGCATTGATTGAGGTATCATTGAAATTTACTAGAAATTATTGGTATTTAGCAGATTTACTCATCAAATTCATGCAGAAACGTAAATTAATTTGTAGAAATATTCACGTACATTTGTATCATAATTATGGTGATACCAATCTGTCGGAACAAGGAGGGTTAAAACTCCCTTATAAGTCGCAATCTTGTGTACCGACCCCGCTTGTTCTGTGGTAAGATGAGGAAAAAATCCCACCCCCTGTAATAAGCTTAAGTGCTGTGGTTAGTTGTGTAGTAGGGGCAAAATAATTATTTATCTCGCGATTAAGAATGTCTGACTAATTAAACCTGAATCTGTCACAGTGTACCTACAGTATATGGTAATAGCATTCTAATAATACTTATAAATTACAATTATAATTAATGCTATAAATGCATTTATATACGTACAGGGTTTTCCTCGGGAAAGCTTACTACTTTGTTTAGTAGCCTTTTTGGTAAATATACATTTTCGCAGTTCGTATTTGGCAGGCGTAAAGTATTGACGTGGCAAATTTATTATGGAAACATATTTGATAAACCAACGTATTTTAATCATGAAACGATTTCATCAAAATCAATTGTCAATTATTGCAACGATTAGAAAACTACATGAATTTTTTGGTAGAAATAATGCGTCATCAAAACCCACTAAAATTTACCTTGTCCATTTACATTTTTTTCTTCTTCTTCTTCTTTGGCCATGTTTGCTCCCTATGTGGAGCATATGGCCGCCACGCGGCACCTCCATGTTTCCCTGTCAAAACATATAAAAGAACGTGTAGGGAACCGTTGTATTGAAATACAAGTAATATTTTCTTTATTTAAAATGAAGAATACACAATCTTTTTCAATTTGATGGACTAAAATATGGTTATTTTTCAAATTAAGAGGGTTCTCAAGTTTCTTTGTACAAGTACAGTTTACAAAATTATGAAAATGGACAAGGTCTGTTTTGAAAAAGGCGACTCATATATTATATAATTGAATGAATGATATTGAAGGAAAAAATTCTGTAACAGATAAACGCAATACTAGGCCAAAACGTAAGACAAGATCGGCTGTAAACATTGCTGCTCAAGATTGATATTGCGGCTTAAGACAACAACTTTAAAAAAAATATATTCATAAAGATATGCTTTTGTTTCCGTTTAAAATTCAATTGAAACAAGACCATTTACGACGCCGTACATATGCCAATAGTGAATAGCCAATGAGATGTTATAGCTTGCTTATGATACCTCTAATTTTCATGAAAAAATCAAAATGAGTGATGAGACCCATTTCCATTGAAATGGATAAATTAATATACAAATTAGTTGGTTTTGGGCAGTATAAAATCCTCAAATTATTCATCAGTCACCTTTGAATCCATTGTAACTTGTAACTGACAGTGTGGTGCTCTATGTGGTCTAGAGAAATTATTGGCCTAATATTTTTGAAGATGACCGTGTCTTACGTGTCTTTGAACTGTAAATGGAGAACGTTATCGTAACATGATTGATAACTTTTTGACACCAGAATTAGATGCTTTGGGCTTGAATCACATGTGGTTCATACAAGACGGCGGTGCAACTTCAAAAAGCATGCAGCCCACGTTACAATGCCGTTATTGAAAGTAATATTGCTTCTAGAACAGTTGAAAATCCTATGAATGTTTGTTTGTTCGTACTTTATACGTTGCCACACCGCTCATCCGATTGCAATAAAGCTTTGACAAACTTTTTGTTTGCACTTCCGGGATGGTTATAGGCATAGTAAAATTAACTTACAGTATGTCTTATATAACAAAATCAATGTTTGTATGTCTGCCATACAGTTCATTTTGACAACGTATGCGAGCAAGTGCTCGAAAGTTATAGTATAATTAACTTACAGTAAGTGGCGCGTGTGTCGTACCATAGAAAATCGGTAGCAAACGTCAAAGAAACGGGAAAAGAAAACATACACTTCAATAAACACAATTAAAACATACTTTCTTTCTTTAAGTGACATTGCAGCACTAGTATTATATAAGATATTTACATTTCGATTAGAGATACATACATAATGAAATTAGTGTCTATGATGCTTACACCGATTCAAATTGTTATATGTAATGAGAAGAATGATTAGACCAGTTATCAGAAAATAATATAAGTAACTAGTCAAAGAACTTGCGCAGATAAAAAAAATAAGCCTAATTTAAAAAATAGGTCAAACAATAATAAAACATATCTATAGTAACAATTTAACCTTCAAAATTAATTTATTTCATGCTTGCTTCACACGTATAATTCAATAGTCGACCACAAAAAGAACAAAAAACGTAAAATTCGTTTCACAGCGACATTTCGGTCTGATTACCGAGCAGCAATCAGTGTGAATATCGTACCTACTTTTCAGTGTTGTTCTCATGGTGAAAAATGTAGTTTTTTGTGGACAGCTGCAAATTGCAATGGTCTCGCGACCGCAAAGTGCACCGTCGAATGAGCCGCAAAAGATTCGGCGAGCTCGGGCTCTGCGCTGTGCGACTCGTTCGCTCGTTTTTGGAAATCTGTGTCACAGTCGGCGACCACCACTCTTTGAAAGCCTCGCAGGTACACCTGCACCTGCCTTACTGTAAAGTTAACTATACATTGAGAGGGCTCTTCAACATGTTTGATAAGTTTATTGAAAGATGTTCATATGGATTGATCTTTTTATACCTGACATAATAGCAATTTTAAACACAAAGTATAGTGTAATATAATTATATAAGGTTTGATTTTAGAATTAGCAACACTTTTTCTATTGACAGACAATTTGACAGCTGTTAGCTGGTTTGTGGGCAGTTTGGTGTGCCATTTCATTATGAATATACTTACCCCCAAACAAATTGCAAATTGTGAAAAATTATTTCTTCAAAAATGATGCCTGCCAGAACGTTACAGTCAATGGTGAACGCTATAGATCCATGATTTTGTACTGACCTCAATTGAATGGCATTGTTGTGAAAGAGCTGTGGTTCTAACAAAACGGCGCAGCACGCCACATTCAATTCAATAATATGTCATTACAACACAAGGCCTTAAATATTAATGATGTAAAGTTTAAATTTTAAATTAAGAAGTGAGGAAGGAAGTGAGTGTGTCATATTTTCAACAACCATAATTATAATAACGCTTTGTCTTAAAATCTTGTAATATAATACAAAAACGTGTACTTTTTTTAAACCATGTCCGCTCCCAATGTGCAGCATATTGCTTCCTAATGAAGGTTTCAACAGAAGTTTTTTCAACGAGAACTGTTTGTTACTCAGTCGCTCAACTTCACTTTTCAAAGTGAGTAGTAGGGAAAGAAGGATAAGGCTAGAACAGGACTAGTAGTTAACTAATCACTATTGCTACGCCCAGTTATTAAATGATCAGAAGTATAGGAGGAGAGGAAATAATATGAATTGACATCACAAACACCCAGTCTTCGATCACAACTTTGAATTGAATAATTCTCAAATTCACTGTGATCTTACCAGGAATTGATCCCAGACTTGCGTGATCGGTAGAGCAAGCTCTAACCAACTGGGCCACAGGCGACGAACGAATAACTGAACGAATACTTATCGTTTTGTACACTTGTTTTGGTAATGTTTGTTTGCGTTCACATACTTGGTAAAGTTACGTGGCTGCTTTACGACTCGTTTACCGTGAGTTGAGCATCAGCCAGTATTACATGCTCTGTTGATTTATGACTATAGAATTACAACAAAAAATACATCGCACTTCTATTAAACTCGTTTTACCTGCCATTTCAATAACAACTTATACATTGTTAACAGATTTATGTAGAAGAGTGTTGTCACGTTCATATCACCTGTTCACTTCATATTCGTTTGTCCTTCCATTGACCCACATCGAAACATTTTTTCGTTTGTAAGCGTCGATTTTAAAGTTCTTTTCTACATCATTTTTTTTAAATAAAAAAATATTTGAACATTAATATAATAATTGATGTGCGCGCTTTTGTTTTCTTATGTAATTTATACATCTACCAAAACGAGATTGTTTTATTTTTATTTATGATTTTGTCGTCAGTGCAGCCAAATGTTTACAGCTCTTTGACTTCCATCTTCCATCTGACTCGGTTACGAAGTCAAAGATTCGATACTTTCAAAAATTCGATTGTTGGAGTTTTTCTCTAATGAATACATTTTTGATATTTCCATAACGTCCCAATCATATTTCAAATTAAGATACGAAAATCGAGACGTAATAAGTGAATTTAGCATATCACAACTGTTGAACTAAATACGTTGCTATTTTTACCCTATTATAATGGAGTAAATTCCAAATCAATAAATATATCATAAAACCTTCTCTCCTCACCCTTTCTGAAAAGTATGTTAGGTGACTGAATGGATTGAACAATCTCGGTGAATGTGTTACGTTAAAATACTCCAAGGGTCATATTCTTCAAATTGGTTGAAAAATTGGTCAATATTGAAATTAAATCGTTTTTGTATTCATAATTCCAAATTTTTGTCTTCTACGACTCAGGTTTTGCCTTCATCCGTTCAGTTGCATGCTCAAAGATGCCCAAAACCTGATAGTTAATGACAAAATTTAAAAAAATAGTACTGGAAAATAGTTAAATTATGGTAAATATTGTGATGTGGATTAACTGCGGATTAAAACTAATTCACTTCTTCATGAGCACAAGACAAACAATAAAACAGTTTATAAATGAAAAAATCTTTATAATAAAGAACTTTATTTTTCATTTAACGAACGTTTAACTATTTGAACACCATAATATAAGAAATAAGATACAATAATCTATCTCATATAGTATATTTACTTCACGTGTTCATTTATCGAGTATGTATGTACCATTAATATCCATAGTAATCATATGATACCGTAGACTTTGACCTAATTTTTTAAAGGAATAACAAATATAATTTAAACTTAGTTATTTATGTACAACAAAAATGTATGGAATCAAGTAGGCAGTATTTCCCGTGTCTATACAATTTTGCAAATAATTATATCATTATAACATCATTTTTTTTTCTAGGTCCTGAGTATCTCTTATCGCTACAACACTGCAGTGTGGACCGATAGGTAAGGACTTAATCGAATTCCGTTTTTAGGGCTATTCCCTCGCTCTTTGTCTGTTCAAGACCACAGGTAAAACCGGCGTCTCACACCTGTCGCTAAAACCTTTTTTTTCTCTCGAATCACGCACACAACCCAGATTGTTTTGCTTGCTTATTATTACTTGAATCACTTGAGACCCGTGGAAGGATAAAACTCCGACATTGTCGTAAAATCTTAAATTATTTACACAGTTTTTTGTTACAAGAAGAATAAATATGTCGCTTTAAGCTTTTAAAGTATTAGGACAATATTTATTATGAACAACAAACGTATTTAGCATAATTTTATAGCGCTACTGTCTAACAATATTTTTATCTGTATGTATAAAGATTAAAACACGAAAATACATATTTTTATCTCAAGTAAAATTGATTTAAACTTTAAAGTAAGTAATTTAGAATTTCGACGGAAGGTGCTTGATGTAATTTCAATATCAAATTTGAATTTTGTACTTTTCCATGAGTTTTGTCGCTCAGTTCAAGTACATTAAATAGCACTTGAAATGCCTGAAGATCCCGAAAGGCGAAACCCAGGTCGTTAGCGACAAAACTCATGAAAAGGTACAAAATTAAAACAATTCAAATTTTAAGTAAGTATAAAATTGATAATAATACACCTTAGTTATGAGATAATATAGTCGCCTACAGTGGCCCAGTTGGTTAGAGCTTGCTCTACCGAGCACACATGTCTGAGTTCGATTCCCGGTAAGATCACAGTGAATTTGAGAATTATTCAATTCAAAGTTGTGATCGAAGACTAGGTGTTTGTGATGTCAATTCCAGGGCTGTGGAGCCGTGTAAAGAAAAAGACGACTCCGACTTCGAGGAAATTTTTCAATTTTCTCATTTTAACTTATATATATGTAGTCAGCCAAGCATTAAATGTCACCACATTATACTTTTTTGTTTGAATACACTTCATTAAAAATATTTTTCAAAATAAAATCGAGCCACTCATTATTCACGATTCCGACTCTGGACAAAATACCGTGACTCCGCGACTCCTACTACGACTCCACGGCCCTGGTCAATTCACATTATTTCCTCTCCTCTTGTCTTTCTGATCCCTTAATAACTGGGTGTAGCAATAGCGATTATTTCACCACTAGTCCTGTTCTAGTCGTATCCTTCTTTCCCTACTACTCACTTTGGAAAAAAGTGAGGTTGAGCGACTGGGTAACAATTCTCGTAGAAAAATTTCTGTTGAGATACCTTCATTAGGAGGCCATATGCTCCACATTAGGGGCAGGCATGGATTAAAATAAATAAATTATTATACTTGAATTTTTATCGAAGTAATTGGGTCTAATAACAAGCATTTGTATTCTTGTTTTAATATTCAACTAGCTGTAAGCCCGTTGCCCAGCAACGTGAGATTTTTGTTGCATTGTGTTTGATTTTATTTAGTTTAATTTAATTTAATTTAATTTTAATTTATTTTATTTTGTTTTATTTTATTTTATTTTATTTTATTTTATATTATTTTATTTTATTTTATTTAAAAAAGTGGAGACTGGACGGTCGAGGA
This sequence comes from Himalopsyche tibetana, assembly GCA_030503985.1. NCBI lineage: Eukaryota > Metazoa > Arthropoda > Insecta > Trichoptera > Rhyacophilidae > Himalopsyche > Himalopsyche tibetana. The sequence goes on from JAPJYX010000010.1 coordinate 476,194, forward strand.
CACCTTACACTCACTCACTCAGACAAACGGACATTATCGGCTATTAATATATAGATTGTGCTCCTGGTTATGAAATATTTTTCGATATTCTTATCGACAATACTAAATATATATTCCAGTAATGATCAAACATAAATGAAAGTGTCGTTTTGACACTTGATTCACATTTCCTTTGGCGAGGTATACGATCTCCGCTAGCATAAACTACGATAGAAGTTTTGCTAACGACGATAAAAATCTATAAACCGAGACGCGTTGCATCGTGCATTTTTAATAAGGTAGTTTTGGGACGTTGTTAGTTGTTGGCGACTTCGACAAAAGTTTAGTATGCAGGATGTGATCATTAAAATTTGATGCCGGTGTGGTCGGAAGCTATGCAGACTCATTACAATTACTCTAGCCGTCAGTCTTCAAAGGGCTATTTTGATTGACACCATATTTGTTCGATAACTGCTTAGTGAAATCAATTATAATATTAAATTTGAATCGTTCAAATTATGTACGTTCACACAAATTTTGTCACTAACGACCCGGGTTTCGCCTTTCGGCATCTTCAGGCGTTCAAGTGCATGGATGAACTTGAACTAACACTTAGTAAATGAATGTTTCTTGTTTATGTAAGAAATAAATGTATCATTGAGCTTAAAGCCATTGCTGGCGAAAAGGATTAGCCTATGGGAATGACCACAGATTTAAATGGTGAGTAATTTTAAGAATTATATATTTTTTTTTTGTTGGAAAAGGTTTTATGATTATATTTACATAGGGTATAAAAGTGGAGAGCGCGGCATATGTAACTGTTCATGTAAAATAGGAAGACTGTTCAATTGTGCTCTATTTATTTTTTGAATTTCCTGGGAAAAGAGTTTTTTAGCGTCCATATTTGGGTGCAACATTTTTATCCCTTGTTCCTGCTTGAACGTGTCTTTCCGAAATAAAGTGATTAGCAAAAGTAGACTGCCTTATTTATTCTAAAGGCTGCCATGTTTTATGATAATGTGGTATTAAATGTCCTTTCGGTTTTCCCAATATAAAATTGTGTACAACAAAAGCATTGCAATCTATAAATCCCGGATTTATTTAAGTAATGTATTCTATCTTCAGTGTTAACTAATAATTAGCCTAATTATACAATGTTTTTCTAGTATAAACACCCAAACGACATTTTTTAAATGTTATACATTAAATTATCGCATTGATAAGTTTACTTCTGCGACTTTTTTTATTAAAACTTTTAATTTAAATAATTTAATACTTAAAATAAAATATCAGTGTCTTGTTAACTCATCACCGCAACATTACATTTCACATGATATCATTTTTTTAATTATAATATTTTCTGAAAGATATGTAATTCCAATTAAGTCTTCTTTGTAATCCGAGAAAAAAATAAAATTGTCAGCTTGTTAAATTACAAAAATATCATCAAAGGTGTTTTAGTTTTTTAATTACTGAAAAGTTGCAGTCACGATGAGAGATTAAAAGTAGTTTCGACACTTAGTTTCTTCTTTTCTGTTAGTCGGAGAAAAAGCTCCATCAGTTACTAACGACTCTTTCAGCACTCCAGCTTACGTTACAGTTCCCGGTGCACTTTTGAGAGCTTTCTCTTGTAGACGCTTGTGTGTCTGTTTGCAGAGTAAAAATAAATCATGTCAGCTTCCGGTCTCTTGGACGGAAATCGTATCCCAGTCGTTTCGAAATTGTTGTTTCCATCAATACAGCTGTTGTATTCTTGCCCTTAGGATCGGATTTATGTATTTTAACGCGTTTCAGACTGTAAATGTGACCCACAAAAATTGTCGATTAAACATAAATGTAAGGGTTTTCATAACATATGATTATATTTTAAATATAAATTTAAATAACTTTGTTACTCCACTAACTTGTTTTGTTAGAAACTGTGAAACGTGTTTTGCATCTTTAAGAAGCATCGTCAGAGAGATCATCACAAGGCTTACAAATAAACTTTGTAAAGATAAAAAGTGGAGTAACAAAGGTATCAAATTTGATTTTGTTTTAAAAATGAACTTTCACAAATTTACCGTCGAATTTTTAGTATTTCTTTTCACAGAAATACCAACATCATACAGTTTAAATGTACATATATTAGCAAAATGCTGTCGTCATAATAAGCTTCAAAAGTAAATTTCACTTACAATTCAATCAATAGATTCTAAATATTATTGGGGTTAAAAAAATGTATTAATATACAATATACTGCACAAGTCCTCATTGAATTACATGCACATTTATTGTCAATAAAGATCAGAACAATGTTTACTTGCAATTAAAAAATCCTGATCGTACATATTTATATAAAATGGAATTAAGATTATTAATAAAAATAATCATTATTGGCTGTATTAGATCTATCGCCATGTAGGCTGCACGTCTGTAATTAAAACAATTACTGTGAAGTTAAAGAAATAAGCAATTTGAAACCTTTTAGAAGGGCTGAAGGGTTAAAAAAATATTTTTGAATAATTAAAAATAACTCAATCGTAAAGCTTCGGACAAGTTCAACACATTATGCATTGGTAGATGGGCCAGTGAATACATTGAAAATTTCTTTTATATTTTCGTATGCTTCGATAGTAACATTGTGAAAATTTTGTTATAAAATAGAATAGATAACTTTGTTATTTTACTGGGTAGAGAAAAATAATATTAATATTATTTTTAACACGTTTAATCCAAAACTTCTGCTGTAGGAACTAAATAAAACGACATGTGCGAAAGAAATATTATTATGTAAACGCATTCCGATGTCTGGTAATTCCTAATTCAATTTAAAAACATGTTTACATCATCCAGTTAATCCAATGAAAACTTGATGAATATCAAAAGTGATATATGTATACTCAATCAAAAGCTACATTTTTTTTGAAAAGAACAGGTGCTATTTTAACTATTCCGATTTTTTTTTCTAACTCGAGTGCTGAAACTAAACACATGCCAGGTGCAACTGCTATGGAACCTTTTATCGTTGTATGAAATCCTAAAATAGTAAACTTGTCTGTCACGCTGTAAATCAAATGGACAGGGGTAACTTATCTTTATATTATTCAAGGCAATAAAACACTTAACCGCTGCAACACAATACCGTATAATGATGTTCATTACAGCAGAATACAGAAGGCATAACAACACTGATATTTTAATTATTTGTCACGTTTGTAAGAAATCGTTACCGAATTTATTTTGACAGTTAGCATTGCAGAGCTAGGCACTAATTAACTGAATTGTCAATCAAATTTCATAGAGTCAGTACTCACTATTACGATAAACTTCTATATGTTGAAAACAAATATTGTACTTACATATCGCTACCATATAGCAACGGTGAGGTAAAGTGAAAAAGTCGATATTAAGATAAGCATGGCAATCGATTGCTAAAGTATAAAACTTTATAATGAAGAATTGAAATATATATATTTTTTTTAATGCCTATTTACATACAATTAGTGATATTGTCCTGTAACTTCAAAGCATTAGCGAGATAAGTAAAATAACTAGATACAGGTAATAAGTATACAAAAAAAACCTACTATTATCTTTTATCATAAACAGTTAAAGTAAAGTAAATAATTCCAATCATAAACTTAAATTCGCTTTTTAAAAAGTTCAACACAAACCTTTAAGTTCAATTATCTTGAAACAAGTATTTTTGACTTATTTCACTGTTGCTTTGGGGTGGGGAATGGGGATATGCTCAATCAGTATCAACAAGTATAGAATAAAACAAAAATCATGTCATTCTTAACGTTAATTAAGGACTTAAAAATACACAAATGTTTTTTATTGTCGATGTTATGGCAACACGTTTTTTTTTTATTTTAATTTAAAATAAATAAATTTTCACTTAAAAAACCGAACAATAATGGCATACAAATTCACAGGTTCCCTACTCCTTTTTTAAAATGACAGAAAAACTTGATTGGTCTATGCTGACTTGCTTCAAATTAAATCCATACTATAATTTATTTATTTGAATACATGTAACAAACTAATAAATTCAAAGATTTATTATCTATAACGTAAAATTACAATTTTGTGTACATGTGATACCTAATTTAAAATGAATACCACCGATGCAGCCATTAACAGGAAACCCTAAAAATACATATGAAACAATACAAAGATTGGTTATAAGATTATATCCAATATTAACATATTATAATGTAACTACAACCTACAACACAAACATATTCAAAAGAAAACAATGTATTTTAATGCGCTACAACAATGGATTCTTTGCCTATCTTTATCTATCCATAAATACATATGAACATGAAATATACTATTTTTACTACAATCAAACATGACAAGAATTGACAGCATAGTCGTGACTACTTTTAAATTATATTATATTATGTGTACACACTTCGTTCGAAAGATGTTGAAGACTTTGAGACATTTTCTTATGTTGACTGTTCATTCTATGTCATTGTAATACGATACGTGACACACACGTGCACTTTCAAACTTTACCTTATATAAAAAAAGACATTCAATAGTAGAAATAACTATTAGCGGAAGAGTCCTTTAGGTAAGATTAGTGACACTTCCTGTTGATTAGGGTACAGAAGAGTCGTGTTCAGGAAATGGCAAACGTTTTAAACTTCGATTACAATACCACGAGGCTGAAACGAACTGAGAATTTTAATATAAATTTTCAGTATTAGTGTATACAATAAATATGAAAAATAAAAGTAGTTAAAATATCTATTATTATGATAATTATTAATGGTAACATTAGATCTATTCTTATGCTCGCATATGCCATACATTATTATTGCCGCTCATTCTGGCTATGTCATTCTTATGCACATGTTCATGCAGTGATTTTGGATTTTTTTTTACTTTAATGCACAATTTGACTGGCATGATCTGATAGTGATGATTTTGACATCCCATTATATTTGATGATTGTTATTAATACAACATTCGAGGGTAACACCACTCTTGCTATCTTGATGGCTTATCGTTAATTATTAGACATGGTTTTCTAACATTGATGCTATAGTCATATGGTTCCAACCTTTTGGAGATACCCCTACCATTATTTTAATGACATTTTTCATTCAATATGTGACATAGTTTCTTAATGTTTTAAGAGACGACACCCCTTGCTGTCTTTGTATTTTTTCATTTGACAAATAGTTTCTTAACATTTCATTAGACATTTCGTTTATATTCGCACATTTGATGCATTGTTTTCTAACATTTTAAGAGCCGACACCCCTTGCTGTCTTTCTGATTTATTATTCTTAAATATATACTTATTCAATTAGAATTAAGCCATAGTAAAAAATATGTATTTTCACTTTGAAAATACCAGTTAACTTACGCCGAGTTGCATTTTTGTTTATATTATAATATTTCTTCTCTTTATTAAAACTGGTTTCAAAATACTATCGAGACAGTTGCTTCATAACACGATTTTACGTGAAAATTATCGAATGAAGTAAATATAATAATTACAGAATTAATGACCATAAAGAAGAAATTACAAGCGTAAAAAACTTGTTTCCGAGAAGTCAACTCAGTGTCTGTATAATTGACTACAAAATTTAAACATAAATATTACAGCTTTGAAACTATGTATATCCAAAGAGAGTCGCATTTCGCAAGCCTTGGAATGAAACACTCGTACAAAAAATAAATATTTTACTCTTTTTCTTAATGATTTCTTTATGGTCAATTCCGTTGTAATTATTGTGGTACTTGACAGGTCGATTAGTAATATGTCAGATGTAATATCTTTGCAATTACGTTCAGTATTTAATCTTCACCAACAGCGTCAAATGTTTTGCTTCTTACAATATCAGATTCTTTTATGAATATCCACATGGCTTTTTTATTGTAATACTTTTAATAAAACAAATAACTATTAAAGTATATATAATCCGTATTATATATGACAACTTAGTAATTGTTATATTTATGACAGATCATCTCTAAATCAATAAAAAAGGATTGATTTAATCAATTTATTTTACGTAGTGTCAAACCTTTCATATATATATATTTAAAATTAGATGTTAATGTAAACTATCGTTCTAATATTATATTTTTTTAGACGCTTACAATAAAAATATAAATTCGATAACTTTGTTACTACATTTGTTGCGGTACAATTTGTGACACGTGTTTCAACTCTAAGAAGCATCATCAGACAGAGCATCTCATGGTTTACGAATAAACTTAAAGTTGAATATAATTCTTATGCTATAAATTATAAAATAAAAGACACGCTCTATAACACAACAGAAGTAACAAAATAGTTATTTTAATTTTAATTAAAATTTAAATTATCAAAACTAATTTTATATTTACAGTGAAATTGCACAAAGTAAACTAAATGCAGCAAAAATATTAATTCCATTATTTATGACAATGCATGTATAATTTCTAGTACATGGTTAGTTCAATCGCAAATTTATGGACTTTTTAATCTATGTTTTATTACGACCACTAAAATGTCTGACCGAAATACCGTACACTACTGTACTATTTAATAGTAAACTGATCAATTCAGCAATTTGAATAATGGGCATTGAATAAATAATTAACAATGAATTGAAAGTTTCACGACAGTGAGTGGCTTTCATTGTTGAACTTTTAATATTCCTTGGATCGTGAAGTAAAATCCAAGACAACAATGAATGAGACGAATTAATTCTTCCAGTGTTCTGTCGTTACCTTGGCATTGTCGTGACTGCCGTCGAAATGTACATCAGCCATGTTACAAGTACTAGCAGTCATTATTTTGGTAACAGAGCGAAATACAGGTTCTCGTCATGCACTCTGCGAAAGCTTTACCTACTTAATACGTTGATAATGATCTCCACGAGAGCAAAAAAAAAATGAATATAAGCCCTACTGCGATTCGTTCGTGACATTCGATTATGAATCTACTTTAACTTGTTTTGTATTTTATCAATGCAGGTAATCTGAGTTAAACAGATGACGTTTGTAGCCTGGCCCTTCTTTATTATTATTATTAAGATACATTGAGAAAACAAATTGCTCGTTTTGGTTGAATGACATTTACAGTTATTTTTGAACTAGGCTGTCCTATTAAGGGAAGACGACAGAGATTGTTTATCAGAGAGAGTGGAGAGTTTAAATATATTTTTTTGGGCCGACGCACTTCGCTTGTGACATTATGAAAATTAATTTACTTTAGATTTCAGATGAAACTGTTGATTGAAAATGGGTGTGAACAAAACTACTGTATTAATTTTATTTATAACCGTGTTCTAAATATTAAAACTTGAAATGACTTCGGTTATCAAATCTTAAAATAGAGCTGTTATAAATTTATTGTCATGTAAACAAACGTTTTCGTGGGTAACGTTTTCATAGATTGATTTGAAATGTCATTTTCCTGTAAAATATAACGTAGAAAGTTGATTAAGCTTTCTTTTTTATATTGAGCGAAATATGTTGAATAGTTCTTGATTAAAGTATAGTAAGAGAAAATCAAATACTATGCCAGTGATATTTCTTCCATACCATTGCCTTAATGTGTAAGCTGTTTTTTTTTACACTTCAACCTGTTCATGTACATAGTTACCTTGTCAATACAGTCAACATTCACGGCGGCATTTTGTAGTAAATTAAATTATTAGCTTGATACTCAACGCCCATATCATGAATTCGAACAAATTACATGTGGATATATAAAATTTAATATGATAACATCTGCGATTGTAAAGCCCGCATCAGACAGTTAAATGTTTTATGCACGCGGTTCATTGCTAGACGTTCTATAAACAGATTGTAAATAAAACATAAAAGTGTATATTATCATAAGAAAAGTCAATTTATACGGGTAATGTTTGTAAGATGATTCCGGTAGCTATCATAAGCTGCTTTGGGATTCCTTGACAGTACAATAACACTTAGGAGTACGTACGTTGCATATTTAATCCTTGCTATTTTTTGAGCTTCAAAAAAGTCAATACACGTCCCATTTATTAGCAATCAGGAAAAATAAATCAATTGACAGTATCATTCAATGAATTGAAATTTCAACACTAATCTAAAAGCATTACGGAACGTAAGTCTTATGACATATATGTATATATCTATTTCATATTTTAATATTGATTAATAACTTTGAATATTTATGAGCTCAATTATAATAATTGTAAAATTAAGCAATGCATTGGTTAAGTAATAACTATCAAACAATAAATGTACGTGATTCTACCTGTAGAATTTTCATTATTTTACCAGACAAGGACAAAAGTATTTTGCTTATTAACAAAATGATTCAAACAGAACGGAAATGATTTGATGGATGAACGAAGAGTTTAAAATCTCTCCATAAATCAACATTTTACCATAACAAATTGTGCAAGTCATTTTTTTTAATCTTGTATCTGTTTGTTAGACCAAACAACATATTTATTTCACCACTTAAACATATTTGGCCCTCTTGCCCTGCCACATAGTATAATCCATTATACATATTTATGATCAGATTATCATTTACAACATGCGCTTGTTAATCATAAGCTCAAGTGGAGGATTTGTGAGTCATGGATTTAAATGAATATACATTTAAAATATATCATAGTTCAATACATAAATTAGTTACTATTGGTCGATATTTGAGGATTCTGTTCTTGAATTTGGTGCTAAAACTAGGGCGCCCAATCCCGGGATCCCATCCAATGTTGTGATCCCGAAATCCAGGGACGCAAATGTCAGTACTTATCTTGGAATTTCGAGATTGAGAAAAAGAAGTGCAAAAAAGTCCCACATTTTTTAATTTTAAGAATTCGGCAAATCTGGGATTTTGAAATTGGGCAGGGACAAAAAAAAATGAAATCTCTAGAAGAGCTAAACGAAAGTCCTATTTTTTTTCATTTTGGGAATTCTGTAAATTCTTGGGTTTCTGAAATCGGTCAGTGACAAAATCTTTTGATCCGTAAATTCCCATTTGAAAATCAACGTCCAAAAATTTAGCAAATCACGAATTTGTCCACGATTTAACGGTGAATGTTCATTACAAAAAGGATCCGGGATTGGATACCCTTGTTAAAATCCCCTATTTTAAATTTATATATGAAGAAAAGTGTGATATTTACATATCTTTCTAAATTACACTATCGTGTATGTCAGAATATATAACATTTTTTAATCACATTTTCAGTCTCGTCTTTCTATATGATGTCAATGTTCTACACATTGGTTGCTGGCTTCATGGGCATGAAATTTCAACGTGAAATGAAATAAATTGCCGCGGTTTTTGCGACATTTTTTTTACTAAATCTAAAATGGTTTTGATGGATTCGCGAGGAGAGTGAGTGATACGAAAGATTAAATTTATCATTCCATCCCATACCTGACATTTATGAGTGTATGTGTCTATCTTTTCTTGTCAGTGTATGATACATCAGGACGTAAACTTATATAGTTGGTCGTATGCGATAACAGGTAGGTGACACTGACAGATCCGCTTTAGTTTGAGTCTTATGCCTCTTTGTCCCAGTTTTCTCTATTTTTCTATTTTTAATCTATTTTTTTTTTGCGCAAACTTTAAAATGTATCTTTTTTCATAAAAATCAGTTGCTACTTATCACCAATTGATTTTTTTTTTAAATTTCGCAAAAAAAATCTATTTCGATAGTGGTGAAATAAAAAGTATAAATTTTAATTTAATATTTTTTTCATTCGATTTATCGATTTATGTTCGAAGCCATGAGTGTTAATGATGTCTCAATATTCCCTCCCAGTTTTCCACTAAAAAAACAGAGAGTAGCGAGAGCGTATAGTTAGAGATAGTGTAAATAGGTAGATCGAGCTCTAAGCAACTGGGCCACAGCAGGCGACAAGTGATAGAAGTACATATGTATATATTATGAAACATTTTTCATTATTAACTCAATACTGCCAAATTCAAACAGAGTGGATTATGGAACGAGGGTATCGATGATAGTAAACCCGTTTAATAAATAAATTTCTTCAAGTTTCCGGCTCTGTTTCTTTTGTCACAATATTTGTTAGGGGATGTTCGACTATCAAACGTCACTTATGATAATCTTACATCAAAGAAAATGTTTTCAATCTACGAAAAATTCTTCGTAACTTCTACACAAAAAAATAAACAGATAAATAAAAACAAAGCACTAAATTAATGCAACATTTTTTTCGAAATCTTGCTCTATTTTTCAGCGTTGCTCATAAGTAAAATATTTTCAGTAAAATTTAGATAAAAAAAAGAAAAAAATAGTTGTTATGGTTAGATTAAGATTTGTTTTAGGACCGTATTACAATATTATAAGCTTTGGATGCTTCCTAGAGAAAAAATAAATATGTTTCTAATATTTTTCTTCTCATAATGTATGTACATATTTACAATCAATACTGTTTGTGTATAAAAAAATGTTGTCCCTTAGATAATAAAAATCAACATTTTGTACCAATGCCTCGGGGACGGTATCAGCGTTTTAAAAAATAACATGATTTGTGAGTCTCTTGCTAGGAGTTTTTCAAAATAGGGAAGGGAAAATGCGTAAAAAAACAGATTCTCATACTTTTTAAGATATAAAGGAGTTGCGTTATACATATATTGTGACATAAACACATTTTTTTGTTGTTGTTATTTTTACCATTTTCATCATAAATAATTTGAATATAAAAATTTCATTTACTCACACCTTATATGTATGTACAAATAATATGTAAGTAATAACTGAATTTTCATTTGAATAGAAGAAGATTCAGTGGATGACTAATAAATAGTTTTTTTATTATTTTTCTACGAGTGATTTTATTTTGTTGTATACTTGATTGAGTCGTCAAGTAGTACTGATGGGTTTGAGTCTCAAAGTAGTCAGTAGAATAAATTGATTTATGGATTTCTATTTGAAGACAAGTCAATTAAATCCTTTTAATGTTAGGTAAATAGAGCAATTGACTAACCACAACTCCTGTCTTATCTTTCTATCCCAAATCTCTTCGAAAGAGAGTTGTTAAATAACTCAGTAACTATTTTATTCAAAACAAAACATTCGTTAAGATACAATATATTAGAAATCCATATGCTCCACATTAAGAGCAAATATGGTGTTTTCTTTGCCGTTATTGAATCGCAAGTAGTATTGTGTAGTTTAAATAACTATAGTCCCTTCTATATTTTATGATGTCATCGATTTATTAATGCAGATCAATTATCACTAGATGATCAACAAAAAAATCATGTTTGCAGGTAAAAACTTTGCAATATTTTTTCGTGTAGTGAAATTACTAATACGAATTCATAAGCTAATACGAATTTCGTTATAGCGAAAAATATTTTTTTTAACTGAATGTTAGTTGTGGTAACATTAGCAAGTAGTATTTTAAATATTTTTTTTTGAACATGAATTGCTAGTAGACATTTCAGATATACAGTGGAACCCCCAATTACACTACCCCGAATTATGCGCTGGCTTGAAATAGTCGCCGCAAATTCCCCAATTGCACTGTCGTTGCTACGAGACGGTCGTGTGTGCGGCGCATAGAGTCAAATGTTGGCTAGCGTCTGTTTATTCAACACGTGCCAGGCTATACACGTATAGCCGGGAGACTTTATATGTGTTGGATTTTGGTGCGCTTTGCATTTTATCACTTAGTAACTAAATATTTCGTCCACATTTATTTATTTTGCAAATCTAAGGGAAATCTTAGTTTTATTTTTTTTTGCCGAAAAAACCAAATCCCTAATTTTGTACGAGATTCACTCCCCCAATAACACTACTTCGACTTAAGTGTTGATGGGGGTTTTACTGTACATTAGTTTGAATATAATCAGGGGTGGGCCGGTGGGAGCTCAGAGAGGGTCGCGCGAGCCCCTTGTTAAATTTTAGAAAAAAAAACAATATTCTCAGATCAAATTAGACATAACTGCAATTTCTAACATACATATTATCTACGACAGCTTCAGTTAACACAGTGGTACATTTTTGGCCATTTACATTGATTAGTTTACGATAAATTGCATATTGTTACATGCTATAAGTGTATTAAGTAACAATCGATTGCTTATTTAAATATTGCATATAATTGCATAGACGTGTACTCCTTTCTCGGAACAATGAGAATTGCTTGGAGATTAAGCGAGCCCATTGTTAATGTATTGGCAGCCCACCGCTGAATAGAATTAAATAACTTCAACCCATATTTTAAAATAAATTCATGAATAATTTTTCAATGCGGCGATATTTCTATGTGACCTACTTTTTGGAGGAATTCCCGTTCGTTAAATCAGAATATTCCCGCTCTTTTAAATAACGAACACGTTTCGCGGATTTTCTCCACTCAATACAGGCGTTTTACTCATTTTTCAGTCTTATGTTTTACAGCACTCACTTGTAGTAGGAGTACGTGCTTGCGTACGTGAACTGAATCCCTCTTGCTATATTAAAAGTATTACCAAACGACACAAATACAAATTTGAATCGTTCAAATTATGTACATTCACACAGATTTTGCCACTTACGACCCGGGTTTCGCCTTTTGCTTTCAAGTCAAGTGCATCCGTGCACTTGAACGCCTGAAGATGCCGAAAGGCGAAACCCGGGTCGTTAGTGGCAAAATCTGTGTGAATGTTCATAATTTGAACGATTCAAATTTATTATTGAAATTCCACCAATCACCTTCAGTCGAAATCTTAAATTAAAAGAAACAAATACAATTTAAATACGGGTATACAAAATGAATGCTTAAATATTTATTGCATTACACTTATCAACTGAGAGTTGACAGGAACAAGGAAGCAATAAAAAATCAATACAATGAAACAACTTTATATGCAAATTACATGTTCTTTATTTTTTTTAACCTTCGAGACATACATAACTGCATACATATCGTCTACTTAAGACGTATCTTAAATCGAAACATTATTTATTGATATAATTTAAGATTTCGACAGAAGGTGCTTGGTGAAATTTCAATATTAAATTTGAATCGCTCAAATTATTCAAGCGTTCACTAAGCGTTCATTTACTAAGCGTCAGTTCAAGTTCATCCGTGCACTTGAACACCTGAAGATACCAAAAGAAAACCGGGTCGTTAGTGACAAAACTTGTGTGAATGTACATAATTTGAGCGATTCGAATTTATTATTTATTGAGTTTAACCCGGTATAAATGTAGTTTAAAAAAGTTGAATATAATGTTACTCCACCCCAAAATAATAAATGTTTCGATACAAACACTACGCTTAACACTTCCCATACGGTGCTAAAAGTCATTCCGATATGTTGCTGGTCCTTTAGGATCTAAGTGAAAAATACATGTTTTTTTTTAAATATACGTCCTGGGTTTTTACCGTCCATCAAAGGGTGGGCTTTAAGTGTTAAAACACGTTTTTTCACTGGCCAGCAGCATATCGCAAGTATTTTTTTAACACTGTCGGAGAAGTGTTAGAGATTCAATGAAAATATATCTAAATATATCTATAAGTTATTGATTTATCTTATTTTACCATGTTGTGAACCAGATAAATATGATTAAAATATTATACATTTGAATACAATGGTATGATCTTGGGTTTTTACGTAGCTTAACATCATTTTAATGCTTATACTAGAAGCATATTATTCTACGATAAAAATATGTGATACAAAATATGATTGATAATTATTATTCAACAGTTAATTCAAAAAATCTGAAAAACAACGTGAACGAACTATCGTATATGAACAATGCCTATTAACCTCCATCATACATTAATATAAACAACCTGGTCCAACTGTCCCATTCAGTATTCCATATTGGTGCTCTGATGATACGACAGCAAACGAAGTCTTGGCCTAGCATTTCTTTTTACAGCATATCGTCATTTTTATTAACTGAACAATGGTTAAAAGTTATAAATACCAAAATTGAAAGGTTAAAATTCCACCGAGAACCTTTATTCGATATCTTCAATTATATAAATAATTGTATTTGCTAACCAAATGTTTATGGATCGTCCTGCCACATCGCCCAATAAAATCATTTCCCTTTACATGGGCTATGAGATTAATGGTTGAAAAGCAATGTTGTAAAACTTTGAATTGAAATTTTTCAAAAGAAAATGAATACTCTGTTTAGCCCTTCAGATTAAGATCAGTTTTCTGCACTTGTACGGAGATGAAGATCTTTATAAATTAATCTCGTTTGGTAGGTCATAAACTACCCTTAATTTCTCCAGTGGACCGCGCAAAGTCTACCCTTTGGCTCATTAGGACCAACACGTAATTTTTCTCCACGATGTCTCACCCCCGCTTTACCAAAAGGGTATTTTTTGCTACAATCTACGTTAAAGCTCTGTCGGGCTTAAGCCAAGGGATGGTTTCTGTACTTAGGGCGTGAGGAAAATCCGGTTGGCCGTTAGTAATTGTGAATACAACACAATTGATAATCATTACGTAGCCTTATGGAGGATGATAGTTTTGTTTGCTACATTTGTTACAGTGTTTTACATTTGGAAACAGAAAACACTTGAAAATATAGACATATTTTTGAAGATATCGGATTTCAAAGATGCCATTAAATATTTGACATATTTCTTACGGAATGTAACATTTTGATTTTTTTTAAAAGTTAATTCCAATTCATTCTGTATAATTTTTACCCATCAATTAATTTATTTCATATGAACATTATTATAAACTGCGATTTGTTAATTTTCATCCGATGAAAGCTTATAGTAGGAGGTCGTTAAAAGTGAGATTTTTTTACTTGTTTTCAACTGCACGATATATGTTAATCATTTTAGATATATAATGAAAAGTTTATTAAGTTATTAATTAAAGTTTTCAATAAGTTTATGAAGGTTGGCATATTGTCTATAAAATCACTATACAATTGATCTCTTTGGAATTTGAAAGAAATACTAAATATAATAAGAAACCACAATTTTATTGTATCAATAGAGACATTTTGTTTACCGCAGTGTCTTCTTATGGTATGGATTTTTCTGTATGCTATCTATGATTTCGTTGTCATTAACAAGGCGTTTAATATTAAACTTTACAATCATCTTGCACCTGAAAATTGTGCGTTATCGGACACTTTTTTTTCTGATATCATTCTTCAATCCAAACCTAATCTGAAAGTGCAAGGCTTAGCTAACATAATTAGAATCCTGCTAGGAAGGAAACAAACACGACAAATTCTTTAAAACATTTGTAAATGAGTTTCCACAAAAGCAGTGCATTATTGTTGTTAAAATGAAATTTGCCTTTTAATCTTTTCATTCATTTCTTAAAAATATATGACGTCGTATTGGAACATAATTTTCATTAGTCGTCCAATGTCTTAACTTTGTTCATTATTGTATTATAATGATTTCATACGCGCTTTTATTTAAGTACAAAAAACACATTCTCTGCTACTAGAATCACTATAATTCACTTTTATGAGTAGTTTAGCTAGAAAACTTCATTTGATTTTCAAATTTCCGTATATTTCTAGACTCAAATGTCTCCACTGGGGCTCTAACTAAGGAAACTCGTTACTATAAAACGCGAAAACATCACCGAGAGACCTCATTAACACCACTTGCATTAAGCAACTTCATTTATTAATTTTACGTTGTCGCACTACGTGTAGGAATAATTTCCTCCGAGGCCCTCCAAGAACATTTTTGCTATAATATATATTTATATTATCACTATCGCACAAAAGTCTTGGTCGCTATACTTTGTAACGCGATTTATCGAGGATAGGTTTAATAGGCCGTGTGATTTGATGCATGTTTCTTCGTTGTGTGATATAAAACACAAAAAGGTTTTTTTTTATTGGTGTTCCTGTTTTACAATATGTCGTTTTCTGTTTGTTTTATGGAATGAATTGCGGACTAACAACTGAAACGATGCTCGCTTTTATTTACTACTGTTTGCAGATGTTATCGTTACCATTACACAGGTTTACAATACTAAACGAATTATTTTTTTAACTTTCTTTTATGCATGTTCGTATTTAATAGTTTGAACGACCGAATAGAATATTGTTTCTTGCAATATATTTATTTAGGCTTATATGAAAACAAAACAAGAATTCTTCTATTATTGAAAATGTCATCTGATATATAAATTTATTCTTGAGCGTTTGTTGTTAATTACCAGCCGACCATTGAGAATTTCACTTAGTAGAATTTTAACAATGTTTAACAGTATTACTTTGGATGTTGACATTTCCACGTGGACGTGAATGAGTTCAGATGAGTATTTTTTTTTTATATTTATTAAATTAGACTTTATCGGAACCTATTCGGTTGAATTCCTTGTCAATTTTTAATGTTTTATTCTTCTTTTGTGGGATTTTTTACACCTGGAATATATTGTTAAAACTTGAAAACGAGACGAGTTTTTACGGGTTAAGCATAGTTTTACTCAAATTTGAATCGTTCAAACTATGTACATTCTCACAAATTTTGTCACTAACGACCCGGGTTTCGCCTTTCGGCATCTTCAGGCATTCAAGTGCACGGATGAACTTGAACTGACGCTTAGCAAATAAAAGTTTCGTGCTTATATAAGATACAAATGCATCACCGAGTCCAAAACCATTGCTGGCGAAAAGGATGAGCTCATGGGAATTCCAACAGATTTGTGTAGTGAGCAGTTTCAAGAATTATATAATCTGTTTGTCGGCAAAGGTTTTATGATTATATGATTTTATGGTTATATAGGGTATAGAAGAGGAGATGTGGGAAAATTTGTTATTTCGTTTAAAATCGGAAGACTTTGCAACTGTGCTTTATTGATTTCTAAAATTTCTTGGAAAAAGAGCTTATGACTGTCCGTATTTGGGTGTAACATTTTTATCCCTTGTTCCTGATTGAACACGTGTCCTTCCGAAATTAAGTGATTAGCAAAAGTAGACGTGTCTTTTTTCAATCTAAAGGCTGCCATATGTTCTAAAACTCGGATGTTCAATGTTCTTTCTGTTTTGCCGATATAAAACTTTGTACAACAAGAGCATTGCAATCTATAAATCCCGGATTTATTTAAGTAATGTATTTTATCTTTATTATTAATTAATAATTTGCCTAAAGAGTTTTTACAGTAAAAAGCAGGTCTAACACTATCAGCTAGCTGTTTTTTAATTTTGAGACTTGTATTTCCTAAAAAAATGATTCTACGCCAATACCTAGTATGATCTATGTCCTTTGACACTATACCTTTAAATAACATTTTTTCTGCAAGTTTAGCTTGTTTTTTTGATAAAAGATTGTCTATAAGAGACATATCGTATCCATTGTTTATGGCGATTTGTTTGATGATTTTCAATTCAATATTAAAGTTTATTTCGTTTAAAGGAACACTCACAAGTCTATGTATTTCTGAATGAAAAGCGGCTAGTTTATAAGAAAATGGGTGCATTGAATTTTTATGGATTACAGTGTCAGAGAATGTTGGCTTCCGAAATATTTTAAACTCGTGAGAATGATTTTCAATGTTAATATTTAAGTCAAGAAAGTTAAAATTTTTGCCTCCGACACCTTTGCCGACAAACAGATTATATAATTCTTGAAACTGCTCACTACACAAATCTGTTGGAATTCCCATGAGCTCATCCTTTTCGCCAGCAATGGTTTTGGACTCGGTGATGCATTTGTATCTTATATAAGCACGAAACTTTTATTTGCTAAGCGTCAGTTCAAGTTCATCCGTGCACTTGAATGCCTGAAGATGCCGAAAGGCGAAACCCGGGTCGTTAGTGACAAAATTTGTGAGAATGTACATAGTTTGAACGATTCAAATTTAATATTGAAATTCCACCAAGCACCTTCAGTCGAAATCTTAAATTATAGTTTTACTCATTGTAAACTACAGACAAAGGTTTGCCATCGAAAAAAGATGCCTCAAAGAAATATACATTTCTGAAAATAATATTATTATACTATATTTAATATGAACAAACAATAGCAAAATTTACTGGGGTGATTGAGGGAAATCTTCCGGACATTAAATCTGATAATATCTTCCCTCGCCCTCTTCGTTGGAAATTTCAATACGACACGTAGGTATTTATTTACCAAGGGCAAGCAGAATTGTTGTCTTATGAGTCACGCAGATGTTGCTTGCGAAAATCCTAATTCCCCAAACGAGTCCTGGAACACGTACTCTGATGGTAACTATAGGCAAACCAATGCTCTACCAATGAAGGTTCGGATATATACCATAAATATAGGGCGGAAATCAACTATTGGATTGAATTTTCCCCCACTATTTCTACATGCAAGCTAATTATAGTTCACAATAAATCTGTCGTTATGTGGAAAAAAGAATATATTTCTTTGTACATATTTTAAGCGAAACAAAAATATTTGATAACCATGAATCAGATGATTGAAGGTCAAAATTATGCATCTATTTGACGTTGGGTCCCGACCAACGTTCCCTCTAAGCCAGTGGCTTCCAACCTATATGTTACTGCGCCTCCCTTTGAAGAAAAAAAGATTATCGCGCCTCCCCATCCTATATTTCATATAGTAATAAAGACACGTTTTAAAGGGGAAATAAATATTTTGGACTTTTCGCGCCTCCCTTTGCAATAGCTCACGCCTCCCCAGGGAGGCGCGCCTCCCAGTTTGGAAATCGCTGCTCTAAGCCGAAGGGTTAGCTGCGCGGAAATTTCAAAGGCTGCGCGGACCGATCAAATATTAATTGAGTAACTGTCTTGTAGTGCGCGCCAACCCGGAATAAGTGCGCGGGGGCTTCTGAACTGCTGCGCGGTCGCGCACGCGCGCAGCTTAGAGGGAACGTTGGTCCCGACACAACAGTCTTGACATTGCCTGATAATCAGTCCAAAAAACCAAAAAAGAATATGTTTAATTTATTTTGGCGGGTGGAATTGACAGAACTTTTCCGGACGGGTTTGTCTTTTAAAGCTTTTATTTTATTTATAATGCTTTTTTTATCAAGAATCAACAGTTAAACATTTTAACATTAACATACATTTAAAAAATATATGTTTTTCATTTGGTTCTTTAAAAGCCAGTAACATATCGGAAGTATTTTTTTAGCACCGTAGAGGAAGTGTTAAAGTGATTAAAATATGTAAAAAGAGCAAGTCCTGGTATAATTTCCTGTACGTCGTTTTTTTAATTTTCTTTTAATGTTTTTTTAGACTATTTTGGCTTCTAATATAGAGTACTAAATATATCGAGTATGGAACTTTTATCTCTATGGAGCTTCTCGTCAAAACCTGCAAAAAGAAATAGGATACAAAATTATTAAATATATCAATCTCCTAATTATATTAATTAATGAAATGAAATTATCGATTTTTATTTCTACATACTCAAAATATCACTTTAATATTAAAACATTATTGTTTGTATAGGATACACCAAAACAGTTAGTGTATCGAGCAAATAAATACCCTGACCAGTGGGCCTGTTCTTCAGGGATCCCTCTGATGAACCTAACGCATTACATATTAATTCCATTGTAAGCCTATGTAAAATACAATCAAGTACACCTTAAATACTATCCGTACAGTAAACAAGTGAGATAACATCATTCCGATTGTATTGATTCATCGTTGGCACATTGTCTCAGCATTCAATTTCACATCAGATGCACAGTGTATAATAATCTTTGGTCTCAAATTTAGTAAGCAGGTTATAATAAAATTAATGATCTATTATCGAACTCATGAACATTAATAAAAAATGTTTAAAACCAACATTTTTCTTGCATAAAAAAATAAATGTTGCTTAATTTAATATCGTAATGCAAAATACCGATATATCATATTTAAGCGGATATATATAAAGACTCGTATTTAACCGGTCTGAATTTTAATACAATTTCGGTCATAATTTTTATCACATTGGTCTGAATTTATATCTCATTGGTCATAATATATCGGTCAGTGTACAGAGGGCAGAATAAACAATCAATGGTCAAAATTTAAATGAAATTATAATAAATCTAAGCTAACAACCAAAATGGCTATAAAATCTGACCGTATAATATTTGTATTCTGACCGAAAAATAAATTTTATTCAGACCGAAAGTTTAGTGGAATTCTGGTCAAAATTGATTTAAACTCTGACCATTTATTTTGTTCCCAGGCATAAATCAATGATACTTCACGAATAAAGTTATCTTTATCATATTGATACGTGTTGTCACAAATATTCTACCCGATATCTAAATGAACGATTTCGAAACACTCCCATTGCACAAAAACGACATACATGTTTTATAATGCCTTGATCTGTGATTAAATAACACGGTGTGATATGATTAATACATATTTTCACACCTGAAGGCAGTGAATGTTTTTTTTCTTATTTATAATCTTATATCTAGAAACATTTAATCAGTCAATAGGTATATTAAACTATATGTTGTGTTTTATATGATCTCCAGTGTTAAGATGTTTGGAAGAATGTTATCTAGTGTTGTACATTCATCCAGTGCAAAGAAACGTATATATCACTTTTAGGGTGTTCACTGCTAATACTTGGTGTAAAGGCATTAATAAAAATACCATATTACTTTGTACTTTATTCCACTTTATTTAAAAGGTTAGGACCGGTTTCGCTCATTGCGGGCATTGTCAAGTGATAAGAAAAATATATAAACAGAGTTATTTATACAAAAATAAATTGAAATAAAAAGGTGTAAACGACAATTGACAGTGAAAATAATTTACAAATTACAGTATAAGTGACTCTATAATTACACAAAATTAAAATGCTTAGCACCTCTAACATATAATTAAAAAATTATCAAAGATTAATAAATTTCAAGTGGTGACTGATGATTATTACAAGCATAATTAAAATTTGGGAAATTTTTACCATCTGTTTCAAAACAACCACACTTTCTATATTGGTAGAAATTTTCAAGTTCTACATTTCAATAACAAGTACGTATTCTTTAATTGTTTGCATATATTTCCCTTCTGGACTAGACGTGAGTAATAGGATGGGCATGCAGTAAGTACTATGGCCAAAGGTGCAATTTAGTAACCCCTCACCTAGGTGACATTTAGTCTGACCTGTGACCAAATGGGATTAAACTGTCAAGTCCATTACGATGCATTAATGCAATTGTGGACATTTACCTTTGTAAAGTTTAAATTATGCCAACTATCCCTGACCAAGTCACCCCAAATCTAATAAAGTTTTAAACCGCATTAAGGTTTAACTTCCATATATGGGATAAGTCTTGTTAGCATAAAAGCATTATACCAGGTGCATGCGTACTGTCCAGTAAGGACTTACATAGCTTTAAAAACGAAATGCCACTGACGTTTTGTTAGTTTATAGTTGGATAAAAATATTTTTTATTTATTTTTTTGTCGTTAACAAAAAAAATACTCAATATTAAGTATTGTTTTATTATAAAAATAATAAGTAAATCACATAAAAAACTTATGCCAATAATAAAGACAGTATGTACATGAATAGAATAATTAATTTTGTACGATGATTGAAAATAAGGAAAACAGAAAAAAATAGTAATATTATTTGTACAAATATTAAATTAAAATATGTACATATGTATATATACAAAGTTTGGTGCTGAAAATGAATAAAATAATGCAGGACAGCCCTTGCAAATAGCATCTCATATCCTAGATGCGAAGAATAAGTTTTAAAAAAAATGGTAATTAGATCAGCCACGTAAGTATAAATCAGAAGTACAATGTATTATATATATAATTATGGCCGTGATAAATTTTATAAGTATATTTATTCCAAAACTTGAATCCAAACGAGAAAAAACGGGAAGTTTTATATTGAAAATAGAGTCAACGTCAAATTTTCTTTAGACTATTATTTTTAATCTGACAGATATAATTGTGTAATAAATAACTTAGCTTTCATATTTGATACAATTGCGTTACATCAGAAATATCAAGTGGCCAGAACTATATATATTATTAATGATACCTGCTGTATAATATGTGTACATCAATCATCAAAATAACTATAGGTTTAAAGCGAGCATAGAGACGTTCCATCCTTGAATGTTTTATTGAATTTTTAAATTGAAAATTAATGAGAATTCCTTCATTCATAAAATATAAAATATTTCTCTTTTCAAAGTTGTTCTATCAAAACAGACTTGAAACACTTGAAAACTTTTTATTGGTTACAGATTTGCTGAGTTCAACTTTATAAGAGCCCCCAGCTCAGAAATTCAATTTTAATAATAGGTTAACGACCCTAACATGCATACAATATAGAACATGTTGAATAACATTATATTGTTGGGTACCCTGAAATTTTAATCACAGAACTTGTACTAAGTTTGCTTCACTTATCGTTGAAGTTGAAAGATGAAGTCCACATGTCCATTAGACTTAATCTAAATGTCGCCAAAGGATCAAATTATTAATATGTAGCATCACAATGTCAAAGTACGTCATATATTTTTAATATTGTTTGGCTCGATGAGAATATATTAAACTCTTTAATTTAATCACTTTTAAGGTGTTCACTGTCAATACTTGGTGGAATGGCATTATAATAAAAATAATAAAACATTTTTAGTACTTTTTCCACATAAAATTTATTAGATCAGGACCGGTTTCGCTCATCGCGAGCATTTAAATAAATCAACACTTTTGTATGACCTCGCCAAAATCTAAACCAGGGACATACACACACTGCGATAAACGAATTTGCAGAAGCAATCTCAATAATGCGTGTTTGTTCATGACAATAAGAAATGGATTTCAAATTACTTTGTAAATTCTAGAATTATAAACAAACCAACTGATATCTCTAGGTTTTTATTAAATTACTTTCGTACAACGTTCGATAAAAGAATTCTTTAAATGCAGTTAGTAAATAGTAATATATAGAAAATGCCTATTCTGATATTATGCTGACTACTTTCAGTAGATCAGCGTTTCTCAATCAGGGTCTACGTGGAACAAACGATAACAAGCCAAAACGTTCAACAGGCTCTCAAAAATATCAGGCGAATGATATCTCAATACTATAATAATTGTAATACATATTGTGTACAAAGAGAGATTGATGATTTATTTATTTGCGACACTTTATCACGTATTAAAATTTTTGTCACTTACCATTTTAATATTTTTTTGAGATTCTATCTAATTAACTGACCAAAGAATTAAAATCGATTCTGGCAAAATAAATACAGTTTATCATATCATATTCTTTTATTGCTTTACTTTCCTTAACAAGTTCGACAATTTGTTAGGTAATGTTATTTTTAAAGAAAGTATCTATCGAATTATAACATTAAGTGTCAATTAGTAATTCGCGAGTAATTGTTTTCTTGTTTTCGCTGATGGTGATAACTTTAATTCGAAAGCACGTTTCGCTTCACTCACCAAACGGACTGAATAGCTTCTCTGCGTAATACGTTTTGAAAGTTAGGCTCAATTGAAAAAAATAAACTCTTGTTTACTTTGGCACCACGTGTTTGTCTACTTTTTTTTCCACACAAAATACGGGGGACTTGAATTATCGCTCAACGGTGAATTTAAAGTTGATTAAATCACAAAGATAATATTTTTCAATTGTGAATTACTAATCTCGTGAGTTTTGATAGATATTGTATAATATGTATATGGGGACATATTTTAAACATTATTTTACATTCATTGTTTTATCTCGAAAAAGGTAAGAAGTTGGTACATCAATATAATCAATTCTCATGATATATACGTTTAATAGAAACACGACATTTTTTTCGCTCATTGCGAGCATTTTCAACTGATAAAAAATATAATTTAACAGTGCTATTTATATAAAAATAAATGGAAATGAAAAGGTGTAAACAACAATTGACAGTTATAATGACATTTTAATTTTGTCTAATTATAGAATCACTTATACTGTAATTTGTATATTCTTTTAAATGTCAATTGTTGTATACACCTTATCATTTCAATTTATTTTTGTATAAATAGCAATGTTAAATTATATTTCTTATCAGTTGAAAATGCTCGCAATGAGCCAAGCCGGTCCTGAGCTTTTTTAAATAAAGTGTAATACAAAGGTATATTGTGCTTTTATTGATGTAATGTTTTTTCACCAAGTATTGACAGTGAACACCCTAAAAGTGATATATACGTTTCTTTGCACTGGATAAATGTGCAACACTAGATACTCATTTATTTTATTATAGTGAGTTGCAATTTCTCTAATTGGTTTGTGTTAATTTGAGAAATGTAGAGCATATTCATTTTTAGTTGAGAATATCAACAGAAAGTGATTAACATGACCCAGTGGGATATCAAACTATTTTTTTAATGAAATGAAGGATAAAATCATGCGAAAATGAAAGGATCAGTAATTAATTATCTCATAACTTTAACTACATATTAATTAATGTATTAAAATTAATAACTTACTTATAACACTTTACTATCAACGCTCAATATTCAATCTTAGAATAACATGTTATTTTATGTCACAGATGTGTTTGATTACAATAAATTGAGTTATTTTATGAGCTGTTATAAATGTTTGAAAAGCATATAAAGATATCACTTGAAAAATGGGAAAGCAAATTTTGGTATCAAAGTTGATTCAGGTGGATAATATATGTCATAAAAAAACATATCAATTTAAATATTTTGCATATCATCTAAAAAAATGCACAAACATTGCCGGCCGAAATGTGTAATTAAATTATGCATAAAAACCATGACGCAAAATTATGGCCAGCCATCATTCAGCTGTTCCGACCCCATGGTTTGCATACGGGGGGTTCCTTGATCCATGGTGTTTGCGAGTATGAGTGCTCGGACTGTGGTGTTCAACGCCCATCGCCTCTCGGCCTCCCCACGGGATGTTCATGGGTTTCCATGGCGACTGTGACACCATCTGCTTTGCACGCGCGAGGGTGGCCGCCTTGCATCGTGCACTGTTGCTCTGGGTGACAAGGGCGTTTGATGTCGAGACACCCTGTTGTTAAAACGGAAAGGATTTTAAAACATCCCGTTATACGTAAAAAAAAATAAACAAATGCATTCTCATTATGGTGGAAATAATTTGGTACTTTACTTTACTTTGAATTCGGAGCTTTTTTATGATTTTCAAACAATTTTCAAAATGATTCTCGGAAGAGAACCGCCTAAGCTTTCACCGCTTGTAATAAATGAACTGTTAAAGGATAGAATAATAAGAGGTATTTTATAACTTTTTAGTTATTAACTTAAGTGTCATTTATTGGTGGAAATATAATATATTCAAAAAGAAAAAACGCACATTTGTTGCAATAATTCCATTTTTTTAAAAAGATTAGAGTTTCACTTATAGCAAGATGAATCTTGACATGCATATTTACAACACATACAATTGTAGGTGACTTAAGGGAATGTTTGTACATATATATAAGATTACTGTCTTAAGACATGATAAATAAATATAAGTTAATAAGCCTTCGATATGGTACGTTACAAAAAAAATAGGTCAACGTAGAATTATAGGGTTATTATTTTTGTATAGAAAAGCTTTGTACTCGTATAACATAACATGTCAATTTTTGAAGTTTATCTGACAGAATATCAAATAAAATGTTGTATCACAGATGGATGAACGAGAGAACACGTACGAATAAGGCTACCAAAAGCCATACTTTGAGGGCTACCATATTATTTTTCAGCCAAAAGTGTCTATACTGCTATATGTGCGAATGTCAAAAATATCTCTACCGTATTTACTTGGATGCTTGAATGTCTCACTTGTCCATAAAAAAAATTAAATGTTTGCCAGCAAGTAGCCATTAATATATTTTTCTTATTCTATTGAACTTGTTATACTTTTACAGTTTATTTAATTATTTTTTTGGTTTATTTTTATAAGAAGTTTTTAAACATTTAAATTAAACATAATTTAGTTTTATTTATTTATAATTCGTTAATTCTTTTACTTACAGCTTGTTACACTTTTTTATAACTATTACTCAATTTTGTATAAACAACCTTACTGCAATAAATATTTTTATCACTTAATAATGAGCGGAACCGGTCTTGAGCTTTATTAAAAATGGAAAGAATAAAAATATGAACGGTTGCTCGCTGTGATCTAGTTGGTTAGAGCTTGCTCTACCGATCAGGTGGGTCTGGGTTCGATTCCCGGTAAGGTCAGTATCAAATTGGATTTTTTCAATTTTAATTTGAGATCTAAGACATGGGTGCTTGTGAAGTTAATTCTCCTTGAGTTAATCTCATGTGACTTTCAAAAATTCTCATCGGGTATATCTCGTATGATCTTTCAACTTTAAAATATTTGACGCATTGGCGTAAGCTGTAATGTCAAATATTTCATTTAATAAAATATATAAAAAAAAATTATAACCATTTTGGTTAGGTTAGGTAAGGTTTTTTTTTAAATTTCATTGAAATTGTGACTATTTACACCAACCGGTATATTATGACCATTTAATATAAATTCTGACCGGAAAATTACGAGCCATTAAAAATGTAGAACCAATTCAATGCTGCGTTTTATTTCTTATTTTTTTTAATGCTTTTCCACCAAGATTGATAGTGAACACTTTTGAAGTACACAAGCAGCGTTGAGAGAAAATATCGACTTACTGTTTTCCTGAAAATTAAAAAAAAAATTATGAAATATTTCTTTTTTGATAGGCCATGAAGCTCTGATACATAACTAACTAACTATTAGTTATACCTACTTCCTTTATTTCATCTAAATTTTGAAGAAACGACAGTATAAGTAATACATTACTGTTTTAAACGGTTAACTTATTTGTTTTTAATGAAATTTTAATGTGTAATAATAAATGCATTTTCTGCATTAACTCCAGTATAAAAAACATAATTTAATTTTGTTTTTTGTCAGAACAAATTTTTTAAACGGCTATCATTTTAAATCATCTGCCATCCATCAGTAATTTGTACATGGCGTATGATGTATAAAAGTACGAACCGTGGCGTATATCCAGTGCAATATTTTTGTGTTTGTTTATTTATGTCGGGTTCAACGTTACGGCCGTTCTGTTATCTCCCCACAATAGTTTCGCCTGACCCGCGTAAGCCGAGGCATAACTTACCCAGCCCTAAAAATTTAGGGGTTGATTTCCCGATAGGTTTGAATATGTCCATACAATCGACACAGTTGCACTTCATTTTCAAGTTTATTGGGAAAAGTGTGCACATTTAAGAAAATTATGTAAACATTCGAACGAAGACTTGTATTTTACACACCGCATTTCCTTGCATTTATACCACTATTAGGATTATTGGACATGTTGACACGGGTATTATTATATGGTGAATTTTTTGACAGAAAGACTGGAATGAATGAGGAAATATTAAGTTTAAATTTGCCATATCATAAAGCGACATAAAGCGATCCAATTAATAATAGGTAGGCCTTAAGTTAACATCTCTCCCAACAAAATCGCTACATTTTATTGAAAAAAATACTACCCGCCTTAATGATATCACATTTTTGAGCCCTCCTTTTAGAACACTATCTGTAACGCAGAAATTCTTTCAAGAAATATTTATTCTCTGAAAAGATAAGTTTATATTTTGTTGTTTTTTTTATATGTCACGTTTTAGACAAAGCCCCCGTCCCCTTTGTCACAAATCATTACATTATATATATGATCCTGCCCCCTGTAAGATATGTAGTTATATATGAACTACCTCTTACCACATATTTACAATAATAATCGAGAGAGACACTCGTCAAATAGCCATATTAAATCAAATACAAATAACTCTTCATCAAAAATTCCGTTTAATTTAAAATATTGCGACACGGCGTTTATATCAATTGAATTATTATTTGACGTACATCAAATAATAAAAGATGCTTTCATGAATATAAACAGTAATTGAAATACGTTTACCCTCATATACGCTACAATTTTCCATTAATATAAAGGGTTATAAGTTTTTACGATTATGAAAAGAAAAACTGAATTCAAAGTAAATAGTTTGTGACGAGTATGAGATTGCTCAAGCAACGAATTTGTTTTAAAAAAACTTTGCTATCATGCACAATTTATACCAGATAAGGATTGCAATATCTTTAGCTTTTCCGAAACCAGGAAAAATACAGATACAATTTTCGATTTGCTAGACCGCCACTTCTTGTCCTTGGCGTCTCCGAAAAGTCAACCATGCCCTCGAAGGCACATGTTTTGACACCTAGATCAATTATCTCTTGGAGCATTACTTTTATGTCTTTCAAAAGCTGTAACTATTATCGTTTTTTTCATGGTTTGTTAATTATAAGTGACACATTGTATATTAAACAACTCAGTGTTTCGTCATTTTTATTTATATTTGTAATACCGTTATTAATATATACAATTGTTTCGCAATTCCTCCTTTCGGACAGAGACGTGCGAATACAATAAG
The DNA here is from genome assembly GCA_030503985.1 of Himalopsyche tibetana. Taxonomy (NCBI): domain Eukaryota; kingdom Metazoa; phylum Arthropoda; class Insecta; order Trichoptera; family Rhyacophilidae; genus Himalopsyche; species Himalopsyche tibetana. The sequence continues at coordinate 504,540 of JAPJYX010000010.1, forward strand.
GCAGCCACACCATCAGCCAATCAAAGTCTTAGACGTTCAGTTTTTGTTCTTAATCTGCTACTGTCAATCGTATGTTATAAAACATTGTTTTATTCTTAGTCTTAAATGTGACAAAAATAAATTGACACACATAATTATATTAGATTTAACAATCTTTTCCCATCTAAAAATCGTTTGCTTGATTTTATTAATGTAATATTTAAATTATTCCATCGAGAAAAGGGTATAAAAATAAGTATTTGAAAAAAAATGAATTACTTATTAAAAATTGAATGCCTGAGGTGAATACGGACAGAAAATTATTCGATTATTTTGCGTGATATAATTATAGGTGACAGGTTTGTGGGTACTTTACGCAAATGAGTGACTACTAAAAACAACATGGTTAAGTCATCTATCTACCTAACGGCATAAGGTTGGAATAAGGTTTCATGGATCGTAAACCTTCGCCCGAATCCCGTATGTTGCTATTTTATAAAGATACTCAAATGTTTCTGTAGCTGGAACCTTTGATAAAAATTTCAAGAAAAAATAACACACAGCCTGGTCATTTGTATCGAGTTATGTACATAAAAAAACTACTCGTTAATACTGAGGATTTAAGTTATAATTAGTATATATGTTTAAGTTATCTAGTATAGCGCCTGTCTGTCCAAAATATTACATGAGAGAAGGGAACTTATTATGAAATTACGTTCGTTTAAAAAAAAACTAAGCAATGAAGCTTTTTTTCACTTATTATTTTTAATTAAGAGTAGACTGGTTCGTTTTTGCATATCTTCATAGTCGGCGTAGCTAAGTGCATTCGATTTAGGGCTTTCGTCTTCCTAACAACTCATTTAGTTTGAATATCTCTATAGACAGTTTCATTTACTAAATATGTAATCAATTTTATTAATTGAATTGGCATTTACTTGGTAGAACTCCATTTTAACACGGTGAAAAAATCACAATGTATTTTAGCTCTACAATTTTTTTTTTGATTGTTGATAGCTACTTCGACTTTACACCCTCATCAGAACTATTTCTAAACGTGCATTTACTTATCCATATATAGTGGCAGAGTAAAGGTACACAATACACCTACATAATTATATGTTTCCATCCGGAGAAAAAGATCCAAACAAAGTATTTGCTTTAATACTAATCTTCTTTTTGCCCACCGTAAATAATTTCCGGCTAACTTGCCGGTTCTTATAAACATTTGACGAATTTTGAATTAGGATAAAGAAAATCTAAAACACTAATTGTCAGTTAAATAATTTTAAATATTATATATAATTTAAAATATTCGTTGCGTAGCCGAGCCTGAGTTTTGGAATGCTTCATGTGCCTCAAAGTTGTCTTGGTGTGGTTGAAACTATTCGAGTGAAAAGCTCCGGAAAAATTAGTGAAGCCTTCATAATTTGCGGGACGAGCGTTCTCGATTCATTTATTCGGTGAGCGTGAAGCTTTTTGAATGAATTTGAATATATTTTCATTTTGTAAAGTGATTTTGAATTCAGCCAAAGGCCCTAGTAAAACTTATTATCTTTTGATATAAATTATTGTAATACATTAGATTTAATTATTTATTAACATCGTGAAATTTAATTTGAAATCAGTAATTTCATTCTAAGGAATTAAATTTACTTTGATTTATTGAAAGGATATCGTAAATTTGTACCGCCGTTTTGATAATAATTCGATTATTTTTATAATCAATGACATTAAATAAGATCTAATTGAAATTTTTGATTACTCGTTTGAAACTCATTGTTTTATTATCCTACAATGAATATCTAAAATAAAAAAAACTTTTAATTTAAGATTTCGACTGAAGGTGCTTGGTGGAATTTCAATATTAAATTTGAATCGTTCAAACTATGTACATTCACTATGTAAAACGTATGTTCAAACTATGTACATACAAACTATGTACATACATAAAACCTCTGACGACAAACAAATAATATAATTCCTGAAACTACTTACTACTCAAATCTGTTGGCATTTCCATGAGCTTATTCTTTTCGCCAGCAATGGCTTTGGACTCAGTGATGCATTTATTTCTTATATAAACACGAAACTTTCATTTACTAAGCGTCAGTTCAAGTTCATCCGTGCACTTGAATGCCTGAAGACGCCGAAAGGCGAAACCCGGGTCGTTAGTGACAAAATCTGTGAGAATGTACATTGCTTGAACGATTCAAATTTATAAAAAACTTTTACGTTATAACATTCTCATTGTTGGTGCTTTTGGAGAAAACAAACTTTTTATTATATTTATGTTAATTTTAACTTCTGCATATCGCCTTTACTGAATCATATGTGCTGTCTATAACACGATTAGAGGAAACATAAAAACTATCACTGGATTTAGCTCATTAGACAAATCAAAAAAATATCTAATGGAATAAGAATTTAAGAAAAAACAAGATCATAAGTTATTATCATTATGTCACTTAGGATTCATTCTAGGCTAATTAAATGTTATGCAAGCGAGTTAAATTCCGTTAGCGAAAGAAAATGTTCTTGTAAAATACATGTGAAACTGAATACACACATATATATCGACTGTGGAAAGGAAAGAGGAAGTAACTCACACATAAAATTTTGCAGGAGGCACACAAAACGTGTTTAAATGATTTTGGGCCATATGCAAATTATGAATTATACATGACCTTGAAGTGCACGGAGACTTCTAAACTGGTGTTAAGTTGACATAATCTGATATTATTTAAAGACATTGTCTGAGAAAAACCTTTTTTACAGTCTTTTTTCTTGGTTTCAATTTTTACAAACTATCTTTTTTCAAAATTAAAAGATAAATTTAGATTCTATTTCGAAATTTGCAGCTTTCATTTTTTTTGATAGCACGTGTATCAAGTTTGATACATTGTATTTATGGAAAAAAACTGTTTTGAAAAAACTGTGGGCTTCGTCCTTTTTCCTTTCCACAGTCGATATATTATTAAATAACTCACTTTGTATGGTAACTGATTCGTAAACTATTTCCAGATATAACAAAAATAATAAAAAAACATAAATCTGTATCGAAAATATTTTTTTATAATGAAAACACAAGGGCAGCTGTAATAAAAGTTTTCCGCGCAATCCTCAAAGGCCCAATACGATTTCAAACAGATTGACTTTTTCTTTTGAGTTGAAACTTGTCAAACTACCCTTACGAGTGACAAGCTGGGAGGATAGGGTATGAAGACGACACCCCGCTTATTATGAAGATCATATTTGTGAAACAACATTTTCTTTTTTCCCCGAGGGTGGAAATATATTGAGTGTCATAAATGGCTTCTGGGTGAAATTGCATTTCTTGAGGATTTAGCTATTATATTATGAACGCGTAATAATAATAAAGCTCGTTTGATACACTGGGAGCAGTTTCCTAGAAATTTAATTTGATGTCATGTATCATATTTCAAATAAAAATCCTCTACTTTTGGGGCTTAGGATATAATAAAATATCATAAGTCCTTGGTAAATAATACACGCCTTTGATTCAACATTTACATTCAAACATCAATACGTAAAGGAAATTGATTATCAACCTTATCAAGCTATTTTTTCTATTTTATAAATGTAATGAGTATTACTTATAATTTCAGTTCAGTTACACAAATTTGATTCCGTTATTTGGCCAGGTTTAACCAAAGACAAGTAACTATTAAAATATCGATCTTTTTACTGGCCACTATTTATTTTTTAAATAAGTTTTTTATAGAACTGCAACATAAATAGAATCATCGATAATATGGTTTATTTTTGTGACTTTAATATAAGTAAATTAAAAGTAATATACCTAGATAATTTAAACAAAAACATCTTATAACAAACGATATTTTATTATAACAGGTTGCTTGTGTGAAGATTAATGCTCAACCACTCTTTTCAGACAGACAGATCAATGATAGATGGATGCAGTTGGGAAATTGCATTTAGTTATCTCATTCCTCTTCCTATATGTGACCCGTTTTCAAAAAAATTGAAAATAGGTTTATCTTTGGATTCTAATTCGAAAAATCTTAATAATTATCCAAGTGTTTGTTTGAGTATTAGACCACTGAAAACGCAATTTCGTAAGGGGAAACCCAGGGAGTTTATAAGCATTGCTTAAAAATTTATTTTATAGGATTGTCAATAGTTAGAATAGGACATTCAATGTGAAAAAAAAATAAAGACAAATAATAAAACATCTCATAAATTTTTAGCTATCAAGCTAAACAAGCTACTATTTTTAACTGAGAATCGTTCAATAAGATATTGATGTATTCGGTACCAATTATCTTTCTAGAACTGTAATCAAACATAAGTTTGCGTACAGATTGTAATTCCAGTTAAAATCTATCTCACTCTTGCATATTTCAAATACATAACTGCATATTATTAGATTCGGTATGTAATAATATGCAATGGAAAATACAGCGACAGATTTCGTGACAACTTTACGATCTCGCATTAAATATTATGCATAATATGGTAACCCTTGCAAGTAATGTCCTCGGTGGCCGCCATTTCCGCATTATTTATGAGCTGCATATTATTTTACTAGTCTAGCCGTAATAAATCATAATTCTGCAGAAGTGTTGTTCAACTTGATTGGCAGAATTTTATAGCATTAATAAGTTGGTTGACCCGATACAGTCCGCAATAGCGTGCAAAGGTCGGCTTTTATATCTCCGGAGGTCTCAAGTTCGATTCCCATCTAGGTCAAATTTAAATTGAACATTTAACTTGAGATCCAGATTGTTGTTATGTTTCTTGTGTATCGCGACTTGTTGTAACTTCCAGCAATATTCATTAATTCATCCACATAATCTCAAGTGATTTGTTTTTTAAAGAATATTTGGTGCGTTGGCAATGGTTATAGTCCCTGTTGTTTTGTGTTATCTTGTAAATTAAAACTTTTAAAAGAATTTGGTTAACGATTTGATTATTTCTTTAACGTTGGTATGTAAATATAAATTACATATTCCATAAAATTTTCATAAAAAAAAATGTTTCAAAATGTATGACCGGCGCAGCCCCTATGGCGCGGCGGTTAGCGTTGTGGGTTTCCGTACCGGATCTCAAGGGTTCGAGACCCAGTAAGAACAGCATTTTTTAAATTGATTTACCGACTTCTGTTCGAAGGCATGGGTGTTTGTGATGTATACAAATTCTCTCCCACCTTTTCCGATCCTACAATAACTGGGCGTAGCAAGAGCGATTAGGTAACCACTAGTCCTGTCCTGGCCTTATCCTTCTATTTCTACTACTCTCTTTGAAAAGGAGAGGTTAAGCGACTGAGTAACAAACGTCAAAGAAAAACTTCGGTTACGATACCTCCATTAGAAGGTCAAATGCTTCCACATTGGGAGCGGACATCGGTTAATTATTTTTTTTATGTCAGTATAAATTATTAAAAATGTAGTTTGTGTATGGATATTGGATACTATGGAAAGTTTTTCTAACTCGGTTTGGAAAACATGATATGTAATAGCTGTCTTAATTAACTGTATCATTAGGGAGATATCACCTTGGGTGTGTGATGCAAGAAGGAAAAAAAGTTATCGAATAAAAAAAAGCTGTGTTAATAATTTTTGACTTTATTTATTGATTCCTCAATATTGATATGCGTTTGTTAATTACTTCGATGAAGTTTTTACCCGAGCAATAAATATTTCATTTCGAGACGAGTAACTCTATAAGCTTTCATTTCCACTCTGAATATAAATACTTAAATAGAATACTCTCTCCCAGCTCAAAACGTTTTTGTCTCCCCTAAATTGAGTACGTTCTCTCTCAAATAGTCACTTCATATTATTGCGTAATAATTTAAAGTGACTACTTTAATTCTGAGTATTTTTTAGACGCGTTGCCTATTCATCAAATGTAATGATATAAAATGACAAACTCAATAAAATTGAAAATATTTTTATGTTTTTAAATGTGTATAACTTGACGTATAAGTATTGCAATATAATATTTTATATTATACAAACCTTTATGAATGTGACTGATATTTTCTACATGAAAGATGACGTGGCGTTTGACGTATGTGTATTAAAAATACGTAAATAATTATCGAAAATCTATACATAATTGTTATCTTGTTTTTTACAAAAATATTGTTCTATGTAAATTATAATATAATACCTTTCCATCAGTATTGACAGTGAACACCCTTAAAGTGGACTATATAAATTAGTTATCAATTTCTTGGCATTCTTTGCAAAAAAAAATGTAAAATAAAATGCACCAAAATAATTACATGCATGTTTATCCATGTGTTTTTTTAAGTGTTCTAAAAAATAATCTTACAAATCTATTAATCTTACAAAACCAAATGGCAATAATACTGTTAAATTCTAGTTCATATCAGTTAAAAATGCTCGCAATGAGAAAATTAAAAATAAAAGTCCTGATCCTAAGAATCTTGATCATTATACATAAAAGTGTATATAGGTACAAAGAAAGATTGTGTTTTTATTGATATAATGCCTTTACACTGAGTATTGAATATTGACAGTGAACACCCTAAATGTGACACAATACTTTTTAAAAGGACTCGAAGTTGTTAGTTTTTTTCGAGTCCGACTCCAGTTAAAACAGTCCAACTCCACGATTCCAACTTTGATTCCGACTCCACAGCCCTGATAAAATGAAGCGATGAATAGTCTTGTTTCTTTCCTTATTGAAATACATATTATAAATAATATTTTGTGTAATTTACCATCTTCCATTTTCTATGAATTCTATCACTCTTTTACATGTTTTTTGTAACGCATTTAGCGTGTAAACAAAGATTTGAGTGTTTATCAAAGACAAAGCGTTCTATGATAATGTCTTATGTATTATATAAGGAATGATTGACCCTTTTATCGATAAGTACTATATAGAAATGTCATGCTCGTCAAAACATGCTTCAAGTAGTTCTCCTAATCAAATAGTTTATTAATTAATAAAGCTTAGATTTATCTATGTATTTAAGGCTGTATTTAACCGTGTAAGGGTGGAAGTGTACTCTAGTGGACGTAGATGAGAGGTTTGTGTGGACATTTCTACGCATCGATGGGAAAACACGGCCTAAGGGATGGAAGCCAGACGGAAATAACAGCCTAAATTAAGTCTAAGGATTTCGTTGTCAAAGCCTTATTTTACATTTTACGCGATGGCCATTTTCACTGCGGATATCGACTGCTTAATCTGCAAACCGGGTCTCTTCATTTGGGAAAATTTTGCGAGACAGAAAAACTTTATAATTTAACCATCAAACGAAATTGGATATTTCCAAAATACACTGCTATAGTTTTATTTGTAAGAAAAAAGTAACAAAATCTTTCAAAGAAGTTGTTAATATTCGTTTAATGAATGACAAATTCACCCAGGTAGAAAGAGATATATTTTAGGTTTGCAAATTTAGCATTCAAAATATTTGAATTGCTTAATTTACTCAAAGGACAATCTAATTTTATAATAGACAATCTATATAATTCAAATTAAGAGTGGACATGTTAAAGCCAGATACATACCGTTTTTTTCTGAAAATAAGACATCCTCCGAAAATAAGCCCTAGCACGAATTTCAGGATTTTTGAAATATAAGCCCTCCCCGAAAAATGAGTGCAAAAAGAAAAGCCATTCCATCGAGTACAAAAATGGAATCGCGGAGGACTCCTGGGACATAAATCTTGTAGCCTTCTGTAAAGAAAAGGTGTTGGATCTCCGTATGGTTCGAAAATGGCGATCAGGCCGGCAACCGTTATTTTCTGAGCTGGAAGAAAACATCTGGGAATGGATTCCTAATAGGAGAGCAATGGCTGTGGTTGTGCAGAGGGCTGATATCCAAAAATTTGCCCTTGAATTGGAAATAGAATTTAATATATCCTCAGAAGAATTTAGAGCGTCATCACACTGGTTGGATAACTTCCTTCGGCGACATGAACTGTCCTTAAGAAGATCAACAACAATGTTCAGACTGGAAGACAATGAAGTTGTTAAACGTGCACTTGAATTTAAGCTTTTTGTTGATGGCATCGACTTTTCTAAATACCAACTTTCCAACATGATTGCTATGGATGAAACTGCAGTATTTCTAGGCCAAGGATCTTAAACAACGGTTTACCACAAGGGCTCCTCGTCAATATACGTTCCTTCTACTGGTTACGAAAGTGCACGTGTTACCTGTATTTTGGCGATTCGTCTGGATGGCAAGAAAGTCTCACCGTTAATCATCACTAAGGTCAAGAAAGACAAGATTGAATGCGTTTCAGGAATTTATGTCATTGAAAGTGAAAAAGCCTGGAGCACCCAAGCAGTTATAAAAAAGTGGGTTGATTTTATGCTGCCACTTCTCGTAGCTCGTTAGCTCGTATTTCGGACCAAAAAAGAAAGTAAGACAGTGTCTTATTTTCGAAAAAAGACGGTAACAATAAATTGAATAAAATGCTTTATTTAAAATTCACTTAAATGTTGTTTATTGTTTGTAAATAATTGATTTGATGTTATAATGAATTGAGCTGTGAAATATTCAATGCCAATGAAAACAAAGACAAATTAAAATGTAACGTCATCCTTAGTAAAAAATATTTAAATTATCCTTAGCTATTTTTGCCCACCTATTAAGGTTCTATGTTTGAAATTCTAAACAATGAATTTGAAAATAGGGATTATAATGGTATTACCAAAATAGTTATTTCGGTATTGAAATCGTTGAAATATCGATATTACGATATTGAATATCAAGCAACATCGAATTTTAGATGTATATAAATTATCACATATTTTAATAAAATTGTTCGCGATAAATAATTATATTTTCTATCTGATCGGAGTTGTATAAGTGTACCCATTAGAGGTAAAGTGAGCCAAGTGGTATCTTAAGAAATAAATTATACATGTCTTAAAATATAGCAATGTGAAGTAACCTCAGTTAATACTCATTGAAATAGTGTTATCTCCTTAAAATTAAAATATGCAATCCACCAAAACACCAAATACTGTGATTGCTCTATAAAAGTATAACCTTTTTACTAGTTATCTCACTTCACCTCGAGGGATCATATAATAGTGATATCTTTCAGAATTGATGAGCCTTTCAATTATGTAAACATATTTAAGAAACCGAAAAGTTATTTGTGAAAATCACCCTTTAATAATTATGATATATTTTTTAATTGCAGCATTTTATATAAAATATCGAAATAGGTAAGGATTTTGATATACTTGCCTGGTATTGCAATCCCTATTGACCGTTTTTTGTAATACCGATATTGGTATTTGCACGCTATTTTATATGTAATATCAACATACCGGTATTGGCATTATATATTCGTCTGGCATTGCAATCCCTAGTTGAAAATACTCAGATTGCGAAACCAGTGCTGTTTTTTTATTAATTAAATTCAATTATTAATATATTTATAATTAAGTTAAATTCATGGGTTATTAAGGATACCCGCAGATCCTTCATTATATTTTATAGTGTCTTTCTATAAGCAGTAAATATTGTTGAAATACTTTTTGTAAATCGAAGTTATATTTTTTTTTTTTAGGTTTCACACAAATCGATGGTCGACATAATCCTTCACACTAAATATAAGGGTAAGTTTCACTTATAATTATATAACAACTCTTAGTTTTAATTTGTTACTTATAAAAAAACTATTTCAGTAATTTTAATTGTATCTGGTTGATAATTGTGGGGTAATATTGAGTTAGGTATGCTGATAGTGTAATTCAAACATATGGAATCGACTGATCCTATTAGTTTTAATATAAAATGTCTACAAGACCGTCGTTTTCAAATTGGAAATCATATTTTTATGTAAATGTTATTTTGTTTGTGTTATTCGTTATCTGACTACTAAAAAGTTTGAATTTTGGAAATAGTACGTTTTGCATTATAACCCCACAGTTTCAACCTTGTCAGATAAATAATTACTACAATTAAAAAAATGAAGTAGGAATATAGTACAAAGAAATGTTCCATTTTCTGAAATAAGCAAATTGAGAAGTCTTTACGTAATTTGTAATTTTTGTATTATATTAATTAGATACACTTTTCTAATTAACTTCAGAGTCTACGGTTCATAAGATTTCAATGGTAAAAAATCCTTTCACTATAATTAATTCTTGAAAAAATCTTACATCAAAGTTGAAATAATTGCTATGGAAAAAAATGTATTTTTATTCAAGCTGAGTGACTTGAAAAATCAGTTCCATTTTCATCAATAAATTTTCATAAATATTAGCATACATTTTCTACTGAAATACCTGTAATCAAGGGGTCTCTTGTGAAGAGTGATTCGCGCTCGTCCATCCCCAAAGCCATAACCTCTATCACAAAGGCAGCAATTTGAATTTATAATGCGACATCCAAAATGAACTTCCACTGTATGCCATGCTGTTGATAACTAGACATCTAACCACCCACTTCAAATAAGGGTGGACGTCGTTGTCACATATCGTTATAAAATATTTATGTATACATACGCGACTATCGCAGCACTTAAAGCTTTTATTGTTTTTTGCAATGAATTATTAAATTTTATCTATGCACACCTTCAATTGTATTACATTTGCTTTGATAAAGGAATACTTAAATTATGCTGTATTCACGAAAATGCGAATTGAAAAGATCCCTTTTGTCTTTCTGTGATTTTTGAAACTTGCAATTAAATTAAATAAAAAAACATGGATTTCAAACACTTTTTTATCCATGTACACTCCCAATGTGGTGCATGTGGCCTCCTAATGGAGATATCTCAATCTTAGTTTCTCTACGAGAACTGTTTGTTACTCAGTCACTCAAACTCACTTTTTTTCAAAATGAGTAGTAGGGAAAGAAGGATAAGTCTAGAACAGGACTATTGGTTAAGTAATCGCTATTGCTACACCCAGTTATTAAAGGATGGGAGGAGAGGAAATAATGTGAATTGACATCACAAACACCCAGTCTTCGATCACAACTATGAATTAAATAATTCTCAAATTCGAAACCAGACCTGCGTGGTCGGTAGAGCAAGATCTAACCAACTGGACCACAGCAGGCGACCAACACTTTTATCGTGTCAAAACTGTCAAATCTACGACTTATTTACAACTTCATACATATTGTGACGACGACGCCACCAGCGATTAGACGAAAGACAGAGTTAACCGTTTTCCACCATAACCGCTGATGTTTGTATTGCGTCGCCCTCATTGTACATGTGGATAAAATATAGTAGGGTCAATTGCAAAACAAATCAAACACAGGGTTACAATCAATTATGGGTGCAGAACACCAGTATATTTAAAAAAAACAGGTTATAGGAATTTAGAAAAATTTCCTCGACTAGCTCACATAAAAAAAACATCGAGCAGCGAAATTGAATACAATATGTGAATTCCCCAAATGAAAATTCACTAAGAGCTCTAACTTTAATTACGACCCGGGTTACAGAAACAACAACATACAATCCCAGTATCGGGCAATTAAACATATTAAATAATTAAATGAAACTTTGCGGTCTTCCGGTACCGTCGGCTACTAATGTTTGGATTATTTTTAAACGCAATGCTACTCGAACTACATTGTTCGTAATGATTTGATAATTGAGTGTAATTTTGTACAAAATAAATTTGCAACTTATTATTGATTTAGAAAAAAAAAACATTCTTTTTATGCAATGGATAATATGATCTCCTTGGAATTCTTTCCTGATTTATAAATTGTGGCAGCAATGAATATCATATTTGGGATTTTTTTTTGGTCAGGTTGAATGAACAGAAAAACAAATATTATTCTAAAAACTATGTCTCGCGTAGGTATGGGACAGGCAATTCGTAGGGATTAGTACCAGTTTCTTTGAAACTAGCGTAGTGGCGTTACTAAAAAGTCTTCTCGGTTTCGAAAACCGAGTGATGTTGTCATCATCAGCCACACTCTGGAAAATGAGTTCTCCGTGTCCGATACCTAAGTGCAGACCCTATTTTATGAAGTTAGTGTGATCTCGGGAACGCGGGGGGGCGTATTGTGAGACCTTCATAGCGGAGTTTACATGCCTAATGTGATGAACGCTGAGCGTTCTATCGGTCCGCTATGCCGACAAGCATCCAGCTCATCGGGACCGTTTGGTCAGGCGTATACGTTAGTAATTGGAGTCAGGTCCGACCTGACTGCCTCTCACACGACAGCGCCACGTCCGTCGACCACACAGCAAATTTCTTAACACGTGCTCCATTTCACTGAGACGAGCGGACAGCCGGGGTGGAAACGGTCTCCTGCCAGAAGACAGTCCCCGATATGGCAGCCTACCTCTAAAATTGATGACATATCGATGTCATACCCATTTGGCGGGTGGGCTTGGCTATGGAATTATTATTTTAATCGAACGGTCTTCTCTTGACCTCGAGGTTGAGTCTTACTCCCGGGGTGACGTCCGCGAGTAAGATGGCGTCCTTACGCTGAGGATTTACACGTCAAGCCATACCTTGACTCCCAGCTGCCCTTGCGGCCGCGGAGCTCTATGCTGTCCGTCCGTCTTCGGTGAGGAGCACTTAACGTCGACTTCTTGACTACCCTAGGATGAAGGCATCCGACCCTGAGCAGCCACGTTCGACTCTCTACACCACTGCCCGAACGGTGATTATATTTCCAATCGGATACCTTCATCTCGCTAGTCCATCCATGAGAGATGACAGATTTAGAACGCCGCGGTAAGGTCGACCTGCGGCGACAGCGTTCTCGCTTATACATTTCACAATAAGACCAAAGACCCCCTTCTCCGCCCTGTAGGCAAGTTCGGAGAATATTTAATAGATTTCTTTTTCTTTAACACAAACAAAATCCTCGTTACTATTACACTACTGAAGTTACTATCTCTCACGGATGGCTGGCCCTTAACCTAATACATTTTTGTGCCTCCAATAATCCTACAAAAATCGGATAATGGAACATAAGCACATGTCAACACATATTTACACATACAAGTCTGACCTAAAATAGCGAACATAAAAAAAAGTTAAGTTAACTCGAGCTGTGAATTTTAATCGAATCCCCTTTCGCTTGTTCCCGTCTGCCTTCCCAACGGCGAAATATGTCTCACCGGCACGTTAATAATGTTACCTAATTAGCATCGAGCCTGCCGCTTGGCCATAACGTAAGTTCGATTGCAGGTAACAGGACCGGATTTATTGTGACTTATATGTTTAACTAACCTTTGTTTGGAGTCCTAGAAGGCAGACTGGAACATCGAATTCCACTTCGGGGTTCGTAACACTTAATTTACACCATTGCCCGCCACGTTTAACACTGACAAATTCCCTTCAGCACGATAAGTTCTTCAAATGTTGAAAATTGTCGTGGGTGTCCTTGGATTTAGTTTTGCCACGTGAGAAAAAAATCAATAAATGTGACAGCGTCCGCTGCCACAAAAACAACGTCTGTCGCGTGCGAATTTGTTAAGAAAAAAGAGGACGAACTACTGCTTCGCGGGCTTATATTGTTTCTCGCTCTCGCCGGAAGCTAGTACAAACCAAAGAAACGTTGCCGGCGCAAAAAAAAATGATTACCCCGTTCAAGTATTACTAATTATCTATTTAAAATTCCCGATTATGATTTACTATTTTGTTTATTATTATTTTTAATTCATACCCTGCCGGCAATGTAGTGAAATTAAATTTAAAAGGTTGACAAAAGTCGTAGCCCAATTTACTGGACTGTAATAATATACTAATTATATATTATATATTTAAGGAATCGGTAAAATTTGTATGCGTTTTATCATTAACGATCCTGGTGTTTGGAAAAAGTGAGGTTGAGCGACTGAGTAGCAAACCGTTCTCATAGTAAAAAACTTCTATTGAGATACCTCCATTATGAGGCCATATGCTCCACATTGGGAGTGGATATGGATTATTTACCCTATTATAATGGAGTTCTACCAAATAAATGCCAAGTCAATCAACAAAAAACGTTGCATACTATTTGATACAGTCGTAAAATTATTACAAGATACGTAGTTTATTTTAAAAATACATTCATTATTTTTTACCTGTGCATATTGCCAACATTTTACCAATAATCTATGCATACAAAAGCTATTGAAAGAGTATTGATGTAGTAAATATGTGACCAGTCATATTAGTCGGGCTTAACAAAAACATACCGGAAGTACGCATCCAGTGGCTTAAACGTGTTCATAAATAACTTTAAATGGCCTCAAACTGAAAATCAATTGGCGTTAATCAGCGATAAAGCGACCCTTTAATTGAATTATTACCCTAACAGTTACAAATTGTGACGCATTCATATTCATTCGGGATTTCATTCGAAGGGGGAGAATGTTTTTTCAGCGGCTAGTTGATTTGTGACTGAGGGGGGCGCCATAAATTTATTCTGAGAATTTTTTGTCACTCTAAAATATTCACTATTGATTTGACGTTCAAGCTAAGCGAAGTTTGAGAAATAATTTATCAAGTACTTGCCGGTGGTATACATCGAGATCGAGAAAACATAAAAATCGTCAAAGATTTATGATAAAATAAGCGAAAAAAATATTTGTAAAATATTTTACTTTTATGTTCCCATATTTGAAATATTGCTGCCTTTACATTTCGCGCAGTAAATCATACGAGTTTTATCCATTTTCATCTTTATTTTTTTGAATGTATTAATTTATAGGATACTTTAAAAGGTATTTGAATTTAAAATTTTCACTTCATATTACAAAATCATAATAATACAGGCTTTAATTATTTTATCGGTAGTTCTTATCAATGCTTAGTTAAAGTCAGGCAATCCCATGCCTATTGTTTCCTTACTCTTATCGATACTTGAATTTATTTATTGATATTATAATTATCTACGTAACATAACATCAATACTAGAAGAAGCTTTATACTAAGAGTTTATTTTTTTCATTTCCCATTTACTACAAATTATCAATTTGTTACTTAGAAACTTCTGTCGGTACTGTGACGTTACTATAGCTCGCAAACTTGATATATTAATTTATCTTATCAAACCGGCGGCTATCAATGTCCGAACGGATATTATAACGTTTGTAATTTCACGCAAGCAATCTGCAATATGTGTTGGAATCTATTATACTATTAATCTTGTATTTAGCAGAATGGAATCGTGTATCTCATGTTAATTTAGGTAGAGCTGTGAAATATAACGTAAACTCATCATTCATTAATGTTATAAATGCACACTGTAAAATATATACGTAAAAATATGTTTGTCGAAATCAAACTTTGTATATATACATATTTATAAAATCAGTGCAACAACTAAACATTTGACGATGTACACACGTATGTATAACTATTTTTCAAATAATCAAGAGTGCAAATTGAAAATCTGTGAGATATTAATTTCCAGAAATAAAAAAATCCTTTTCCCAAGAGTAAACAGATAAACTATAGCTAGTAGGTAATATGACGAATAAAAATGTATAGCTACTTTGATAACCATCGTTTTACACCTATTTATTTTTGAATAAATGATTCGATCGATAAAATAGTACTCATTTCCACCAAAAAATACTGACATAAAAATGAATACTTATTTTAACTTATATTTTAAGTTTCTTTTGCATAATATGTTTTCCTGTAGTCCCTACGTAACCAAAGAACCGTACAAATGGTAAAAATTATGCAATTATGTTTAAATCCTTCTCTTAAATGTATAAGTAAATAAATATGTATTTGAATGTTGACAGCCATTCCGTTTTTCAAAACATTGTGAAAACCATTCTCTCAAGATATATTAAACGCATAAAGCGATTGCTTTATTAATAGCTTCAAAAATCTCATAGGCCTGATTACTAAAATTCACCAACCAACTTATAGTGAATTTTATTACTTTATTGTTATTCCAATAGTAGACTTCGTCCAATATTATTTAATTAAAATAACAAAAAATCGTTCAGATACATATCATGGACTCAATTATTTTACTACATGCCGTATATTATCATGTCTTTTTAATTGAGTAAAATACTGTTATTGGTAATACATTTACAGAAATATTATTTTTCATCTATTGGGCATACGAGTTTTTTGCTGACCACACTTTCACCGGGAAAAACCCTATGCGGGCGCAATGCAGGGGAAAGTTTTATTTTTTACACTCGAAACGTAGGGGTCATAAATTCAGTGTTGCACTGTCCCTATACGAAGCCTCTACGTACGCGAAAGCCTCCGCGGACGCTTAACTTCACCATATTTTAAAGTTGCGCTTTTTTTTTATTTTCAACCCGCAACCAATTACCATAAAACAGTTTTCCCGAACAAGCCGGCGTTTCCTCTTAAGCTTTTCCTTCAAACTTTCGCTGAAACTTTTCCGATATAAATTGCGACTGGGCAAATGGCGGGCTCGACTACCAACGAACAAATAGAGGCGTCCTTTGATTTATTATTCCTGATTTATTTTGTATTAATAATTTGTTACCAATTAACGTGTACATTAAAATTTAAAGTTGCAACACAAAAACGATCAAACAAAATTAATAATATGCGCACACGAAATTTAAAAAAAACACAAAATCGATTAAGCTCAACCAGTAAACATTTTGAACAGATAAAAATATTCAATATTTATATAATTTATATCTTTTGAAAATGATGTAATAAAGTCTTGATAAAGTCGTCGGAAAAACGAACCTAGCATATTGCTTCGTATTCAACTCTGGCAAAGATGATTATTTAATAAGCCCGATTGTTCACCAGTTAAATTTCTTTTACAAAGTGATTCAAATATTTAAGGATTCTTTTAGATTACTGGCATTCGGGAAAACTGGTCCGCTTTAATCCGATTTAAAATGAGTAGATATTACACGACTTGGTAAAATTATTAAATTTTATTCGTTATCATCTAACGGTTTTTTCAAAAGGGTTTTTCACTTTCTTAAAAATATTCTGAATTCATAATATATAGATAATTATTTCATTTGAATATTTTTATGTATACTGGCTAACCGAACACTGAATTAAATATTGGTGTAGTCACAGTTCTGCGTGCTGGCTTATATTGTCACACTCATTTTTTTTAAAATAAAGAATTTAAAATAGGTTGATGTAAGCACCTTTTTTCATCTACGTATGCACAATAAACATTATTCAGATTGAATGCAGACATGTTCACGCAGATGGTGCAACTGTTTGCAGTAGAAACAAAAAGCCGGAGTTGCATAATCTGTGATTTAATTCAATGTTACACTGTGACTGTACCAGTTTCCGTAGATGATAGTCGTACATACAATTTATCTGCACAAAATATATAAATAATAATGCAATTATCCTCAGTTCGTTCTTTATATCTTGAGCACAGTTTCGAGTAAATGCTATTTTTATATACACTTTAAAAGACATTCTGTTCTATAATACTTGTCTGGCAATAAATATCAATAAACAGCAGACTTTACTATTTTTAAATCAATTAATAAACGGTTTTAAATTAAATAAAAAAAATATCGCATAGCGTAAGACATTATAAGGCAGCTTTCTTTTTATACCTTTCAGAATCTGCTATGAAGCGAGCTCAACTATAATATTTTTCATGATAATTAATTTATAATTCTATTATAACGATAATTTGTATTTATAAATTTTACTTGAGCTACTTTCGATGGTTTCGGCGGTAACTTTGTGGAAGTTCATTTTAATAGAAAAATTAAATTAACTTTGATTATTCCACGTATTGTGTAACTAACTGTGACATGTGTTTCGCCTCTTTCAGAGGCATCTTCAGACTTACTATCGCAAAGTTTGCTTAAGTAATTAAGCAAACTTAAGCACTTAAGCAAACTTTGCGATAGTAAGTCTGAAGATGCCTCTGAAAGAGGCGAAACACGTGTCACAGTTAGTTACACAATACGTGGAATAATCAAAGTTAATTTAAATTTTCTATTTACTTGAGCTATTTATTTAATGGCATTTGTAGTATCATATAATTGTCTGTATTTCTACCAACATAATTATTTTTATAAATCAGGTCAGAATTTATCGTAGATATTTCGTGTAAAATTATTTTTTCTTCAACCTTATTTAGTATGGAATGTATAAATAACAAAATGCTTAATGTGATTTAAAGAGAGCTACTATTGATATAAAAAAACTTTCACATCAAAAATTGTAGTATATTATATCACTATTAGTATTAGCGATTCAATTTTTAATTATAAAATTAGCCAACAGTTATTATGTACAATAATATATAAAAAAGTTTTCATATTTCAGTTGTATTGTGTAATCATTTTAAGTTAAGCTACGCCACTACATTGAGAAATTGTTGAGGGTTTCTTCAGTTATTACGTACAGTTAAAATAGTTAAGCGAAAATATCCTGCGGCGAAATACAGTTCTGTTCTCTTGTGACTCAATCTTATGATTGATCAGCAAAGTTTTACTCTGCATAACTCTTTTGCCCAATTTGTAGTTTAGTAGAAGATAATAATTTTGCCAAACTTTAATCAATAGTAATCCAAATAATGTTTAATTTTATCTTCGTTTATACTTTAAATACAATTAAAGTTTTGTAAACTGAACATTTTTATAGTGGCCATCTTACATGTACGGTAGGTAGCAGTAGTCTTCAATAAACAAAATATTTAGATTGACTGATTATTAAGGTTTTAAACAAGACAAGGATATAAAGATTAAGTACGTTTCACGATGGATTCTCCATACGGTACAATATCATATTATATTGAATGTTTCACTAATAAATATAATATATGTGAGTAAAAGTATGCGTATGGAGTGGTTGGCGAGTTTTTCCTGTGTTTTTGAATTCAAAATATATACATATTATTTATCATTAATTGCTGTGATAACATGGAGTTTTATCATAAAAATAATGTAAATGACCTCAAATTAGAAATCAACACTACTATTATGGGAACTGAAATTGACAAACTTTATAAATATAAGTGTGATTGTGCAAAAATATTGTAATATTACTAGTCTGTTAATGAATTTTGTATTATTCAAAATTGCCGCTATTTAAACTTGACAAATATTTCTATATAAACTAAACACGGTTAGACCTAAAATACACGTGATTTTTTGTAAGCAAAACTATCGATTATTATTTGTATTGTATTACATATAGCGATGTTGTGTAGACTGTAGAACATCATCCCAAAACTGTCTTGCGATACTGACACGAATACATTATTATGTGGCTGGATATATCTTATTCCGTATAGGAAATAGTTTTCGCCACAAAAAGGTTTCCTCGGTTAAAGCTTTCGGAGGCGCACCTGTTATCAAGCCGTCACCGAGATCCTTCGGTTGACTCAGGTGTCGGGTTCCACTCCCGCCGCAGCCCCGCCCGCGACAGGTAAGGCGGTTTCGTGAACAATGGGCGGCTGCACACAGTCCCGTCTATTGTGAAGGTAATGGTGCGCCCTTTATTTGCCGCGGGATGATTTACGTCGGAGCGCGGCGCCGCGACGCTACCAATCGAGAGAGGAGAAGCGAGCTTTTCCGCGTGCAAACTCTTTGTGAAGAATTAATAGTTTTGTGCTCGGCGAAATGAGCATCGTAGAAACCGTGTTCCGTAAAAGTTAACGAATAAACGTTTAAAGAAAAAAGAAACCGAGTAAATCTTTGTTCGTTGAATTGAAAACTTGATTGTAGATTATTTTAAATTATCTTTTTCTCTTTTCTATTTTATAATTGAGGTGTTATAAAAAATCTTTCTACAATAATTTAAAGATGTTTTAGATGTTGATCAGTTTTAAAATAATTGTAAAATTGAGAATCAATTTAATATTAAACATATTCTTGAATATGCTATAAAATAACTACATCTTGAAATGTCTGGGAGTTAGGCTTAGAAGTCTAGAACCAAGTGCACATAAAATCAATGAATGCATCGTAATGGTAGCAAAGCATTGCTCATCTCGAATGTTCAGTGTACCAAATCATTATTGTTTTACTTCAAAACAGCTATAAACTAATAAAAATAGTTCTCGTGAAACTGCAGATAGCTACATATATTACTAACAATTTATTTTTCCTCCTCGTGAAAAATTTTCTTCAACATTCACAACATCCTTTTAAAAAAATCGCTATATTTTAATAATCTGTAAATTAATTTATTGTCAGATATATAGGTTCTTTTTAATATTCTGGTGATAGATTATTCATACTGTGCTATATTCATTTCAGTTGAAAGTACTTACCCTCCTGTGAGTGAAATCGGTTCTGATCATATTTAAAAGAATATTGTGTCATTTCGTAATTCTGATGCTTTATTTAGTTAAATATTAAAAATTGATTAGTTGAAAGTTTTCGTGATGAACGAAACCGGTCCTGATCATATTAAATAAATGTGGAATTGGTATAAAAGATTGTTTTTAATAAACATAATTCCTTTCCACCATTGATAGTTAACATCTTAAAAGCGACAAAATAATGATAAATAGCTAGCTGGATTCGTATTTGTGCATTTTTAATTACATTGCATATTTTTTTTCAGTCAAAAATCTCATGCATATTTATTTACAAGAGACGAATATATGAATATATCATCAAACTGCTTCCTATTCATATTGAGTTTTCAAGCCATATATATGACCCACCAATTTAATGAAGAATGAATGATCCTCGAAACGTCTCCCTCTGTCGTTTGATTATTACCAATGAGGATCTCGTAGCGGTCGTATTTTAAAGGCTTCCAGACCGTGCTGTAGAATTTTTAATATGCAAAATGATAAATCATAGTCTTACTTGAAAACCCTTGACTTGAAATAAACGAACGAACAGGGATGGGCTGCATCGTTCGTCGGAGAATGTGTCATAATTAGTGGGATACATGAACCCCTCCCAAAAACCCTCCCAGCACTGACATGTTCCTAATTCCTACCCTTCGATCGAACCCTTGCAAAAATGCTGACGCACATTTTAAATTATCACACTTTAGGCGTTTTATTATATCTGAATAATAATTACGAATACTATCTGCATAATATACATAATAAACTCTGCAATTGAATTATTTGGTGGAGCTGTAAATAATATTATTTATTGACTTGGAATTTACTTAGTAGAACTCCATTATAATAGCGTAAAAATAGCAACGTATTTAGTTCTATAGTTTTTTTTATATTCATTAGTATATAGCTATTTCGGCTTTCGCCATCGTCAGAACTATGATTAAACTTACATTCGAGTCTCGTGACATGGGTTTGAGTTTAGCGCTAACCGTTTTGCACCTTTGGCATAAGAGTCAACTTGAAATTAACAGGCATAAACAAAACATCTTAAATGAACAAACCATTGTCAATCCATCAGCGTTGTTAAAATCCCTAATGTAAGTAATAATAAATATCAGTGTAATTTATCCTAATTTACCTTGAAAAATCCTAGATTGCTTATCGTTCTTCGAAACACTAGAGTCATATTTAATAAGTGTAATATTATAATTGTGATTTGAATTAGGATGTTATAATAAATAACATTGCATGCATTGTGTATCTCTACGGAGCCAGTATATATAGCTGAGAAGAATGTAAGTTTAATCATAGTTCTGACTATGGCGAAAGCCGAAATAGCTATGAACTAATAAACATAAAAACTATAGAACTAAATATTGTAAATAAAATATTTTAAGATATTTGCGAATTTAAGATACCTACTATTTAAATTAAATTTTTCCTAGACAACTCGTTAGAATATTCAATGTTTCTAAATAGTCTTAATAAAATTAGACATATCTTTTTCAAAAAAACATAATAAATAAATCAAAATTTGATTGAAAAGGAATACAGAAAGTATTTTCAATCAATTCAGTGTCAATCAGTCAATACCGCCACCTGCGTGGTCAACGTGGTTGGCTTCGGTTACGGAAGTCACGGGCTAGAATCCCAGTACGGACAGTTTTATAAATTGATTTCTCAATCGATTTATAAATTTCTGTTCGAAGGCATGGATGTATGTGATGTCTTGAATAACCCTCTTCCACCCATCCTATCTTTTGGACGGGGCGTATCGAGAGCGATTAGCTAACCACTGGTCCTGTCTTATCCTTCTATTCCTACTCTCTTTGGAAAAAGATAGGTTGAGCAACTGAGTAACAAGCAGTTCTCGTAGAAACACTTCTGTTGAGGTAAACTCCATTAGGAGCACATATGCTCCTCATTGGGAGCGGACATGGTAAAAATTATAATAATATAGAAATTCATTTTTAATACAAAATCATTGGAATAAAAAGTTATTAAATTAAATTTAACAACCGTAAAAGTGATCAAAAGACAGATTTTTGATATATTGTAATGTATTACATACTTGAAAAATAATAACGGCTTTGATGTTATAAGAAATACGCATCCATTATTCCCTAAAAAAACTAGAAATTGTGTTTTTATTTTCATTCGATTTGTTTGTTATAACATAAAATTATATATGAAATTTTTCTGATATTGTCTATAAAAGAGTAATACTAAGGAATTTAGTTTTAACCCTCTCATGAACGTGACCATTTCTTGTACCACGACTGCCTTCATCACCATCCTACATGCTTGTTATTAGTAAAGAGTAGGAGGTGAAGACGTGAACGCGTTATAAATTTGCTTTCACAAATTTCGACCTCGTGTAATATGATGCCCAATAAATATTTTCGTATAACTTTTTTACGAAATTCATGACGTTAACACGATGTCATGTTTATAATAAATGTCAAAATTTTTGTTTTCAAACATGAAATATTATGTCAGAGTATTACTAAAGGCTTTTTTAGATTGATTAAATGTTTAGGCATTTATACGAGATACATTTTGTCTCGTTGAAGCGTTGTGCTATTAAATAATCTTAATTAAATATCCAGAATCTACAAGAAAACAGACGACGTATATTTACAACACATTTCACTTTGTTTATCTTTGAAAACTATAGTTCTGACGATGGCGAAAGCCGAAATAGCGATCAACGCATAAAAAATATTAAAAACTGTAGAACTAAAATACTTTGATATTTTTAACCTGTTAAAAGACAAAAACTAAATAACTTTTTGAATGTTTCATTAACCCACCCAACTACTTTGTCAATTGCATAGAGATAATCATTCGTCAATATCCATTCCAACGGATTTATATTCGGGAACTTTAGATATAAAACAAATACATAATGTGGTAATAAAATGAAATTACCTCATAAGGTAAACGACGAATTGCCATGTTCCGGGAAATTGGGCTTGCGAAAGCACCTCCACTCAAAATAGCTTCCCAGATTATTTTAAACATGGCCTGTTTTCTTCCCAAACTGAAGTACGTAAAGTTTTCAAGAGTGCCGTTACCTTTTGCTCCCCTCCTCCTCATCTCTAGAGGGTCGCTACATTATGCCATCGCAGACTACTTACACCACGTCGTCTTGAACAACCTATCTGCTAAGTAATTTTGAAGAAACTAAGTAAATGGTGATGTGACGATGAAAGCTGTACAGTCATGGTGCTTTTGCTGTATTATGTACATCGGTCAGGAAATTTTACGTTCAAAGAAGATTTTTTTCCCTACTTACTTTTAACTCATCATACAACTTACGCTTTTGGGACATAGTCACAAAATACAGTATCGAGATTTGATAATATTCGCCCAACAATACGATGTTTAGCACTACACTGTCCTGAAGACAAAAACTATTCAATAATTCTGATATTTAGTGTTTTAAACGTTACAATTTGATAACACACAATTCACAAATTAAACACAACTATAAATTTATGAATAATCACCATATTTTACTAGTAAGCTGTGACCCCAATCATAAAAAAATACATCTTGTGATGTGAAACATACCTTTTTTGTGCTACAGATATGAACGTATTTTGATTATGGTAACATAATTTTGTCATGCAAATTGTGGCGGTGTCGATAGTTTGATTATTTTATGATTAAGAAAATATTTCTCTGTAAGTATTTCTCATTAAGCTGCATCCCTTCATCTATTCAATCTTGGGTCTGAAGTCTTTAAGTTAGAAAGTATCCCCATGGTAAGCATTTCTCAAACTGTAACATGAGATACGCCTACCATACTAAGAAGAACTTTTTTATACTTAAGTGTCTAGTCGTTATTTGATGACTTAGATTTCACTTATATTATTTTACAAATTAATTGTATGCATCTGAATGAGGCGTATTATTAGGACGTTAAGTTTTTTTTTGTTTTAAACAGTGCGTCAATACGGTGAAAAATTATCTCAGTTCTACAAATATTATTGTATATATGGTTAAGGTTTATAGCTATTTCGGCTTTTGCCTTCATCAGAACTATGTTTAAACTATATATACTGCCTTACAACTTACAAGAGATACACAATACATTCTCTCATTCCCTCCAACATCATAATTTATATTGAAAAATATAGTACTATATTTAGAAAATTGACATTAGTTTTTCTCGGAACGATAATCAATATGGGATTTAATTTAAGATTTCGACTTGGTGGAATTTCAATATTAAATCTGAATCGTTCAAACTATGTACATTTTCACAGATTTTGTCACTAACGACACGGGTTTTGCCTTTCGGCATCTTCAGACGTTCAAGTGCACGGATGAACTTGAACTGAAATATGTTATTGAAATAAACTATAAATCCCGGATTTATAGATTGCAATGCTCTTGTTGTACAAAATTGTATATCGGCAAAACAGAAAGGACACTGAACACCAGAGTATTAGAACATATGGCAGCCTTTAGATGTAAAAAAAGACACGTCTACTTTTGCTAATCACTTAATTTCGGAAGGACACGTGTTCAATCAGGAACAAGGGATAAAAATGTTACACACAAATACGGACAGTCATAAGCACTTTTTCCAGGAAATTTTGGAAATAAATAGAGCACAATTACATAGTCTTCCGATTTTAAATGAAATATTAAACCTACGGGATCTCCACTTCTATACCCTATATAAATATAATCATAAAAACTTTGCCGACAAAAAAATAAATATAATTCTTGAAACTACCTACTACTCAAATCTGTGGGCATTCCCATGAGCTTATCCTTTTCGCCAGCAATGGCTTTAAACTTAATGATACATTTATTTCTTATATAAACACGAAACTTTCATTTACTAAGCGTCAGTTCAAGTTCATCCGTGCACTTGAACGCCCGAAGATGCCGGGAGGCGAAACTCAGATCGTTAGTTACAAAATGTATGCGTCAAATATTTTACACTAATCCACATGTAATTAAAACTGAAAAACAAGTGTAAATTTTAAAAGGGAATTAGCCGAGCGAGTTCCTTATTTGAGGTGAAAATATATGTTAAGCGTATCGTATTTTAAATTAAATATATTTTAGGAAACTTATGACTCAAACATGTTGAATAGAGTTCCCTTAAGTACGCTGAAACATACAAAGCATCCCCGTCATAGCAAACAAGTGATTGAGGATTTATTTGTTCATATCTCTCAAATCCAGCATTGTGTCACACACTGCACGAGTAGACATCTTGAGTGTAATTGAAATGTAAGGATTTAGTTAATGACATCAGTTTCCGTATGTATGTCTTTAAATTAAATTCACTGAACCGTTAATACTTTGAAACTGCAGTTCTGCTATTTTCAACATTATTAATTAATTACGTAAAATACTTGTTATCTATAATATGTTAGAAAATATAAACTTTAGTATTTAATTAAGGATTTGGTATAAAACAGGGCATTATTGGGAATAATTTTGTTTCGTTACCACACTATCGCCACTTATTAAATTACACGTTATTAAAACCAGCCATTTCCTAAATTTATTTTTATATTCATATATTCTCTGGAAAGGCAATTCAAGCGAAGGAATTATATCAACGGACAACGTTCTATCAAAAGAGTCACGTTTAGTAAAAATGCTCGATATTGGGATGGAAAATAGTAAATAAGAACCATTTTTAATAAAAAAATAGCTATAAAGTATTGAAATTGAGTTTATATAATGATATAATTTAACTTAACGAATTGGAGAAAATTCAGTCTCAATTAACGAACGGTTTTGAAGCACACCCGCTTCCTTTCTTCGAAAACCTCTTCAAGAAATCTGATTTGAAGTCAACTCAATTGAAATAATTCGTATTGTCTTGCAAACTCGAATAGCCTATCGTAAATTTAGAATTAAATTACGTAATTAGGGTTGTATTTCGTGGTGTATATAATTTGCAATGAATAATAAACAGACTAGAAAACAAATGAAAACTAATAGATTTTTTAAAAAGAGAGACCATCACACCACTCTTAACGACATATTTTTTATTAAATTTCTGTTCTGTGAAGACGATTTTAAGAATACGGTTGTAAGTTAATAACATAATTATAATTTGTACACCAATAAATGAAACTTTGTTAATTAAAACTACTCGTTAAATATGTAGTATGCCAATTGTCATGATAGCCAGCCAAATGAAGGAATATTTTTTATTGCTATTTTCGCATGACTAAAACAATCTTTTTTTAGTAAGAAATACTTACCTTAGGCAAATTCAAACTGAAAAAAATATGCTTATATATATTGTAAAAATAATAACCAATGAGCAATGGACTGTTCTTGGACCTGTTTTTATTTCCCTGGAGTAGTTTGAGTTTTGACTTTTTGTACGTTTTTCAAAATTTATATTTAAATATTAAATTCTAAATATTTCTTGGAGAAAAGGTTATCAAAAAATGATAAATATTTATTATTTTCAAATATAATTTGGTGCGCACAATATTAATTACTTATTTCATCTACTGTTGTACTTTGTTGTTTAAATAAATAGTAAGTTGTTTTGACAACAGTTTTAGACATAATGAATAAGTGAGTGACAATAGAAATATTGAATCTAATTCTTATAGGCTTTCTCAGAAAATATACTTTATAACGAAAAGTGCCGCTTATAGAAAACTTTATTAATAAACTACTTATTCAGTTTATCTATATAACTTTAGTTCAACAGTAAATAATCGTTCTTCTAAGTAATAATGAAAATACTCGTTATTTTTTTCGAAATGGTGTATCTTGAGAAATTTTAACAACTGGTAACAACTTCTAAACATTTTCAACACTCTTTGTCGCAAGCTTTTAATCATTAAATATTAATTCTTCAGCTCTTCTTGTTTATCACTGTCACAATGAGTAAAGCATTTTGTTTTTCGGAATTTCCGTAGAAATAAAGGAATAATTTTACACATTTCTATCGCGAGTCTTTAACCAATGTTTATAGCGAAGTTTTCCATTTATCCAGAAAGTATCATTGAAAATATCAGACGGTCTCTCGCTTTAAGTGGTTACGGTAATGGCCTTTCATTTTGTTGAAATTATATAAAACAAAGACTTTACGAGAAATGAGTTGGTACTTATATATGGTGTTTTGCGTTGCGGAGATAACGCTTTTTACGCTGAGGAAACAATTAAGCTACTATTGTCTCCATAATTATTCGTAAAGGCCTACCATTTCCTCATTTTTCGAATATCTGTAATATTATACCCACAAATAAATATTACATCATACACGATATTAATTCTACAGTAATATTTTTATGTCGACTGCCTCAAATTTATCCTTATTAAATAAATTCCAATTTTTTAAAAGAAAAAAAATACATTACAATTCTCAAATATTCTAAAGTTCAAAAATCATACTGAAAAAAACTCGATGAAAATTTATTGTAAGTCACTCAAGATCAAGCCGACAACAAAAACACTCATATCTTCTTAGGTCTCAAATTTAAATTGAAAAATCTTAATTTGACGTTGGCCTTACCGGGAATCGAACCCAGACCCGCCTGGTCAGTAGAACAAGCTCTTAACGACAAGACAACAGCGGGCGAAATTAAAAGAGGTGAAAAACAATATTCAAATGTGCGAACAGGAGCGCACTAGTAGAATTTATTAAAAGTATTTGTAAAAAAAATAATTGTTACTCGATCGCTCAACCTTTTTTTTGGAGAGAGTAAGGATTAGGGTAAAACATGGCTAATGGTAAGAAACTCACTCCTGATATGATACACCCTGCTTTAAGGATTGCATGAGTGGAAAGGAATTTCAGACATAACATACTTCCAAGCCTTCAAACAAACAACATAAATCGAGACTGAAAAGTGAAAAAATTATACGATTCGCTGGAAATGTTTCTCGGCTTGTATCGGTACAGAATCCTCAATTAGTAAAAAAAATACATTTTAATATGCGTCTACAATTGTGTTGGTATTTATTGAAAATTTTATTTCAGCCCAAAGTTTCCCGTTGTATAAATCATTCAAACACATTTCTCCACCCTCAACTGCGCTTTGTTACAATAATTTCAATTATGATACTCCTAGGTGGGGCAGTTTTGTCCTGAGGGTGCAAATCTCAATCGCGTTTGGCTGATACAGTGTGGACCGCAAATAAACCCAAAATATAACGCAATGACTAAAAACTTAATAACTTATAACTGAATTGGTATTTCAATATATATTTAGCTTATTCGTAAAACTTGCGATGTTCTGTTTGACGCTTCTTAATTTTATCAAATTGAATTCAATATTAAAAATTAACTTGTACAAAGTTACCTTCGAATACATCAAAATAGAAAAAAAATCTGATAATTGTCGGTCGCGTAACACATTTTCACTTCATTGTACTTGGGTCTGTAGCGTAGTGGTCAACGTTGTTGGTTTCCGTGATGGATCTCACGAGTTTGGATCCCAGAACAAACAGTTTTATTCAATCGACTTCTGTTCGAAAGCATTTATGCTTGAGACGTCTAAAAAAATATTTCAGTACTAAAATACTGGGGCATAGCGAGAGCGATTAGCCAATCGTTCCTCCTGTTCTATACCTATCCTTACTCACTCAAAAATTATGAGTAACAAGCAGTTCTTGTAGAATAATTTCTCTCCACATTAGAATCAGACATGGTTTTAAAAATACTTGATAAAATTTAGAATTTCGACTGAATGATACAATTTTAAATACTGTTTGAATCATTCAAATTGTGTTATACTCAATGTGTTTCTACGCAGTAAATAAGTTACTAAAAATCAATTCAAACAACAAAAATAAACTCATACTGCTTATATTTACGCATACGTGACATTATCTCTCGTGAACATTTTATTGACCACCTAGTGCGCTCATCAAACTCTTGCGGGGATAGAGTGCGCTCCCTGAAACGTGTGCGCCCCACTTTAAATATTTATTTGCCCACCCCTGGTCGTGCCGAAATAGCTTCGATGTAAATTTATGTATATCCCCAATTATATGTAGCCATTTTCAAACGATAAAATTTTCAACGAGATTTAGTTTATTCTTTTGAAAAAACGTTAATGGCACTTTGAAAGATAATGAAGATATCGATGAATCGAGAAGAAATATTTTTGTATCTGTTTTACTGTGTGTAGGAAAAATATTTTATGGTTTTTAAGTAGAAGTTCCAATAAAAACATTAATGATCTTAATTTAATGACATATTTTACAATTGAAAAACAAATGAAATATGATTAAAGTTTACTGTTATTATTAAACTTCAAAATCACGCCATATTTTATCATTAGAAAAAAACAGTAAATACTAGAATATATCACTTTTAAGGTGTTCACTGTCAATACTTGGTGGAATGGCATTATAATAAAAATAATATAAAAAAATTAGTACCTTTTCCACATAAAATTTATTGGGTCAGGACCAACGTTCCCTCTAAGCCGAAGGGTTATCTGCGCGGAAATTTCAAAGGCTGCGCGGAGGCTGCGTGGAGGCTGCGCGGACCGATCAAATATTAATTTAGCAACTGTCTTGTAGTGCGCGCCAACCCGAAATAAGTGCGCGGGGGCTTCTGAACTGCTGCGCGGCCGCGCACGCGCGCAGCTTAGAGGGAACGTTGGTCAGGACCGGTTTCGCTCATGGTGATCATTGTCAACTGATAAGAAATACAATGAAACTGTTAAGAAATGCAATGAAATAAATATCACTGTTTCATTGTATTATCAGTTGACAATGCTCACCATGAGCGAAACCGGTCCTGATCCAATAAATTTTATGTGGAAAAAGTACTAAAAATGTTTTTATTATTTTTACTAGAATATATTATGGATATTTTGCTATTAAAACCATCCAAATTGCTTCATTGAGAATAGTTCAATGTGTACCAAATAAAATTTGTATTATTTTATATAATATCTTACACGCGCGAATTGTAAATTTACTTTAAATTGTATTTTATTGAAACTACGCTCTTATGTAGAGCGTATGTGAATGTAGAGTGTTCTTCGGTATTTTGATAAATATGTATGATTTTTTACTAAATATTGTAACAATTAAACTTGTATTGCGCTATTCGTTAAGTACACATGTGTTCTTATTTATTTTTTGTTTACAAGATAATCCCCTTCCGGTCCATTAATAGTTTGCGTTCTGAAGAACCTTAAAGTTTATTTTCTTTCAGTTAACTATTCGAAAAGCAAATGGATTGATGAAAAAAGTTTTTTGGCTATTCGGAAGGATTTAGCCGCTGATAAAAGATCAGAGTGTTACACGAGGATTTCGCTCACGCAAGTTTCTCATAGGACCTGACGAGGGGTGAGATATCTAGAAAGTTTCAGCAGAAATTTCACTATAAACATAATAACTTGAACGCTTTCAAGCCTCAATGGAATATGGAGATATAATTTTTAATATATCGGTAGCTATTATATATGAAACTTTGTTTGGCGTATAACGATAAAAGACAAGTATGTGTTGTTACTTAATATATGGAACGCTG
The DNA here is from genome assembly GCA_030503985.1 of Himalopsyche tibetana. Classification (NCBI taxonomy): domain Eukaryota; kingdom Metazoa; phylum Arthropoda; class Insecta; order Trichoptera; family Rhyacophilidae; genus Himalopsyche; species Himalopsyche tibetana. Next base: position 535,228 of record JAPJYX010000010.1, read on the forward strand.
TTAGTATTTTGAAATTAACTGTATATATAAAATATAACTTTAAATGAGTTTAAAAATAAAATACCAGGTAATAATGGTAATAAAGAGGAAGTCAATGTTGTCAATGATTAAATTGTAATTTATCTATAAAATAAATATGAAATGTTAATTTTTATTACTCACATTTCACCCCTACTACCTTACTAGAATAAAATTTGTGGAAACATTATATTTCGCGCTTTTTCGCCAATTTTATTACTAACAATTAGAATTCGGCTTATAGTAATACATTTAAAAAAATAAATGAATGCGTTTCTGATATCTATCTCCTGTTTCATGATAATAAATTATATTTTCGATGGATTCGGCGTTATCTGTGTAGAAGTTATTTTTTAGAAATAAATACAAGAAATTAACAATAAAGAAATATTATTAAATAATATCTTGAATAAAACAGGTGGTTCACAACTGTTGAATTTATTTTCCGACGGTTTGACCCGCCCTAATTGATGCAACTCATTAGTTAATCATTTCTTAATGTAAATGTCATTTGTATTACCATTCTCGTTAGTTTGTTTTGCTATCATCCTCTCCTTGCCTCCCATTTTTATTTGATTTATATTATAATATATCAGAATAGTAAAATTAAAATCATTCGTACTTAATTAAGCTAGCATTTGTGAAAGTAGTCTGTCCGAGGATGCCTTTGAAAGAGGTGATACACGTGTCACAGTTTGTAGCACAATACGTGGAATAATATCAGTTATTTTATGTTTTATATAATAAATTATACTTGACTTCTCATTGTACATTTAAATTCTTATTACGGCCTTTTAGTCAAAAACTGTGTTCAGGTCTAATGTAACTTGTTAGGTGTGTTAAAAATCAAAATTATATGGCTTCTTTTAGTGACATTTTCAGTTTAAATATTTTGTCAGTCATACAACTAGTGTATGACAAGACAAATATTTTTTTATTAAAAAAACACTGTGGGAAGTATTTAATATTATGGTAATCCTAATGAAACATTGGTTAAAATTACATTATGTTTAATTAATCACCGTGATAAACATACTTTTGGCATGAAATTATCCATCCAACGGTTATTTGATTATGCCACGGAATTAGTTAAACAATGAATATTCATTAATCTAATTACTCTCCATTTTTACACTCGTTTTGACGGTTAAAAAAAGCACAAGCTGACCTCTCTCCCATGTCAAAACAGATAACCAAAACATATTTTTAATGTGACATATTTTAAATTGGATTTCTTTCGCTCGTAAATTTACTTAGTAGCAGACTCTGGGAAGGGGGTGGCAGACAAAAGGTGGGGTGGGTTGCCTTACGTGCGCCAGCTGTAAGAACAATCCTTGTTCTATTTTGAAATGAATTTTTGCCAGTCTTGTTTTTTTAACAAAAGCCGCTAAGTGTTTCCAGGAAGAAGGACAAAAAATACCTGAATCGTCATAGAGTTGTAACATTTTTTTCAGCACTTTCATTGGGCTTACGATTGAATAAGGGGAAACCTTTGCGTTAGAAGAGACAAATGATACGAGTAGTACAAAGCTAAAGATACTTTTACGGGATTATTTGATGTAAAATGAACTTGATAACCATTATTTTAATAGTACAACCTGACAATATACATTTTTGATGGGGCTTAGCGGCAGCTTTATGGATGTTCATTTTGAATTGTAAAAGTAAATTTGACAACTTTGTTATTCCACTTGCCGTGCTACAAATTATGACATGTTTTTCGTCTCTGTAAAATCATCATCTGACAGAATATTGCATTTACCAATACAATGAAAATTATAATTTAAAATTTCGACTGAAGGTTTTTAATTTTTATTTTGTACACTTTCATAAAATTCTTGGTCTAACACGACCCGGGTTTCGCATCTCGGCATCTTTCGGTACTAATCAGTGCGCGAATGCACTCGAACTCGTCAGTTCGAGTGTACAAAATGAAAATAATTCTAAATTAACAATGAAAATTGATTGAATTTTTTAGTTTAATTTAGACTGTTGTTTTAAACATAGAACTGTATGAAATACTTGAATTTTCTTGTCGAATTTTTATATATCAATATTTTCTTCAACACCTGATATAGCTTTCAATATATTGTATTTATAATTAAATAAATTACTTTAAAATATAATATATTATAATTAAAACGAACTATAAAAATGAGTGTAACTCATCAAGATATACCAAATAATTAGTAAAAGAAATATGAGTAGTATTTATAAATATACATATATATTAATTTATATACTGGAAGTTTAAAATTAATCTGTATGATTATTTAAAAATGTTTGGAAGTATCATCAGCTGATTATGTTCACGATGAGTGCAAACGGCTTTGAATTTTATTAGAATATGTATGTAGAATTATTACCAAACGTAGTGTTTATTTTTTCTTATAACATCTTTCCACAAATGAAGCTGTATTTTCATCGGTGAAAAGTGATACACAATAATTTCAGTCGATATTGAACCCGTTTAAAAGTCAACTTAACATAAACTTTTGTAGAAAGTATTTTTGTTGAGTATTTTTTCATCAGATTTTCGAATCTTGCGAGCGGAAAAATCTGTTGAGTGCCTTGTCAAACAATATGAATTATTTGCAAAACTTTTCGTTTCGTAAATTGCTCACATTTCTGTAAACTCCTCCGCATCGATCCCTGATTAAAAAAGCAAGGTGCTTTTGTATAAAGCTCATTTTAGCACGCCAAAGGCTCATTTGGTAAATCAAATGTATTATGCATATGGAGTGCTTTCTACATTTATCATTTCTCCTCATTTGCAAACCAACCACCGGCGGTCGGTTTACCCTTTGCTTTGACCCACAGGAATCTATCGCTGCCTAGCTCTGTACTTTTACTTAATATTCAGGGTTAAAAATCAAAGCGAACACCACAGGCAACATAATAAAGTATCTTTTAAATATCGTATCATATTATCAACAAAAAATGTTTCATTACTATTTTGTTTGATATTATGACAACTCAAAGAAGTTTTGTTCTCCTTCAAAAATAATATCAATACAACTTCAGTTGAAGTCGAAAATACTCGTGATGAGTGAAACACGTCTTGATTATTTCATACAATTGTTTTAGTATAAAAGATTTGTGTTTTATTTTTATTTTTATAAAACATTCAACTATAATTTTATTCTCGTTGAAGACTTTGCTTTTTACTCTTACTAACTTGAATACCTTACATTACTTTTACTCTTACGTCAGTTCAAGTTCATCCGTGCATTTAAACGCATGCAGATGCCGAAGGGTTGAACCCGGGTCTTTAGTAACAAAGTGTGAATGTACATAATTTGAACGATTCAAATGTGGCTATAAATTAAATATGATTATAGCTAGTTGAAAATCTGAAAGTTTTGGTGCATGTTGCTCTGTGCATATAACTTTTCAAAAACAATCACCGAAATGTATTCAAAAAAGGGTTCGCAAACTTATGCGCTGTTTCCTTGCCCCCTTCTCGGGTGTCACAACTCACAATGCAATCGTCTGCCCTCGCGGAAATTCGGATTTTACTTATTCATGTCGGTAAATTTATGACCGAGAAGTGATCCTCGTATTCCAGACGTTCGCTAATGGCGGCTTTACCCGGCTGATATCTCTGTTGAAACGCTTTCATTATGTCCGTGGATAAAGACTATATAATACGCCAGTGGGATTAAAAGACAAACAGTTTTGACTTAGCGAGTCTTAAACAAACAGAAAATAAAATTCAAGTTACACATATTAAATTATATACTTCACTTAATCAAAAAATCTAAAAGGATATACAATATGTGTAGGAATAATGTGCACTATGTATTTTTGTCGAACGGAAATTTGATCCGTTTTAAAATATCTATCGTATTTCATATAACCATGTTAAAAAAATGTGTTTTTCTGTCATTAATACAGTTTCAAATCATATTGTTTGATATTAATTAATAGTGGGAAGGTTTTTTTTAGTTGTAGAATACTCTCACTGAACATTTTAAATAAGTAATGTTTGTTAAACATTTAATTAACATGTCACTTTCTTATTATTTTGTCTGACAAACTGCACCAAACTAATCTATACTTATTTCAATATTTCTATTTATTTACCTTTTTAATTTACCGTATACTGCAACTATAGATATGATATAATTATTTTTGCTCTTTAATTTCCAATTGGTTTTTCCTTATAAAGAACGCAGTGCTAGTGATATTATTTACTACATATTAAAAAGCTTCATCGATCTTACAATGCAGCTAAAAAAATTGTACAATAATTTATCTTGAAATAATAAAAATGAACATCATGCAAATATCAACACATGGTTATTTCATATTAGATATTATATCTTATTTTATCATATATGCTACTTAAGTATTCGACAATAAATTGGGCTGAAGCTTGGCTAAGCGTTTGTGTACAATAAAATTCTAAGTTATATTTCAAATATCCAGTGTCTGAATAAACAAACTCGTAGATTTATTAATGAATATTGTTGGTGTTAACTATATGAAACCGTTGTTAATTATACGACAGCCACAGACGCGTAAGCAGTCAGAGATGAAAGCGAGAGAAAAATCATTAAGAAATGATCATATGTAAGCGTACACGTGCCTATTTAGGTAACTCACTAGCGAAGCTTAATCAATATTATGATAATTATTTAAATTATGCATCTTCCAAATATATCGACAGTGGAAAGAAAAAAGGACGTAAAAAACGTGTTTTGATGATTTTGGGCCGTATGCAAATTATGAAATATACACAACGTGTAAGTGGATGGAGACTTTTAAACTGGTGTTTAATTGACATAATCTAATATTAATTAAAGAAAATGTCTAGAAAAAACCTTTTTTTAGTCATTATTCTTGGTTTCAATTTTCACAAGATTATATTTTTTATAACTTAAAAGCTAAATTTAGATACTAATTCGGCATTTGCAGCTTACATCCTTTTAACAAAACGTGTATCAAGTTTGATACATTGTGATTATCGAAAAAAGCTGCTTTGAAAACACTGTGGGTTACGTCCTTTTTCCTTTCCACAGTCGATATATATATGTATACACATATAGTGAAAGCCTAATAAAATATCATTTATAATATATTTAAATATAAGTACTGTTTGCAGTAAATGTGCTGACCTAGTTAAAATATATAATAAGTATCTATTTCGGCGCAAAACTTTTCTCAAAATAATATATTAGTAACAGGTTAAAAATATCAACGTATTTTAGTTCTACAGTTTTTAATATTTTTTATGCGTTGATAGCTATTTTAACAATACAAAATCAGACTCACAATTTGTAAACCATTTTTTGACCGAGTCTCATGACATGAGTTTAAGTTTAGCGCCAACCGTTTTGCATCTTTGTCATAAAGGTCAAAAACTAAATAGAACAACTTGAAATTAATAGGCATAAACAAAACATTTTCCATCACCGTTGTTAAAACCCTTAATGTAATTAATAATAAATATTAGTATAATTTATCCTGATTTACCTTGAAAACTTCCATATTGCTTATTGTTTTTCGAAACACTAAAGCCATAGTTAATAAATTTAATGTGATGTAATTAATAACAAATATCAGTTTAAATTTATCTTAATTAACGTTTTAAGGAAAAACCCAGATTGCTTATCGTTCTTTGAAACACTAGAATCACATTTAATGAGTGTAATATTGTAATTATAATTTGAATTAGGATGTTAGAGTGAATAACGTAATGCATTGTGTATCTCTTCAGATCCAGTATATATAGCTGAGCAAAATATAAGTTTAAACATAGTTCTGACGATGGGGAAAGCGGAAATAGCTATCAACGCATAAAAATTATTAAAAACTGTAGAACTAAAATACTTTGATATTTTTAACCTGTTATAATGGAGTTCTACCAAGTAAATGCCAAATCAATTAATAAATATATTACTAATTTATTTGATTGAACGCACTATTTTACTTATTGTTTTTTATTTCAAAACTTAATTAAAAGCCATTAGTTTTTTCCTAATTCGTTTTACAAAATTGAAATGAATAATAAAAATAAAATAAAAAATTAAATTTTAAGAGCTTTATTTTTTATACATTTGAAAGAAGAGGGTTGAAATATCGTAAAACATTTATGAAACTATAAAAAGTAAAATAATGCAGCGAAGCTTTTGTGGACGGACGTGGCCTTAAAGCATTTTTTCGAATTATAAACACCTCAATTTGAATTCCGTCCAGCGAGCTGAACTTAGCAAAACAAAGCAAAAGCTCCGTGTACCTAATTTCAGAATTAATAGCTTTTTCATCCAGGCTGGATAGAATCGCGCCGCGCCGCTGTTCAACTTCGGCCGAGTCACTTGATGGCTTTTCGCATAAAGCTTTTTTATGTAAGCATTATATTATGTTTATTGAGGAGCGCATTTTATTATTTTCAAATATTGGTATCACTGTGAAGCGAACCTAAACGTTGGTATTTTCATTTTTTTTCGCATTTAAAATATTACTCATTTAGGTGCGACAGGAATTATTTATATATTTTGTCAAATTTTAAAGCTTCGAAGCAATTTCGATTATTTTTAAACGCTCAATAAGATAGTTAGGGAAAAATAACATATTTTATTTTTCTGCAATAATATATCAGCGATTTCGAATAAAATAATGAAAATCTGGATCTATAGAATAAAATGATATTATTATAGACATTTTCTGCAATCATTCAACGTTTTAAAATCAATGAAACTTTGCAAAACGATTTCTCATTATCAATTGTATTGGCTTCATTAATATTCGTATATACTTTCTTCACTTCGAATCAGTATTAATTACAAAATCATATTTGTATTTTCACAAAACACCAAACAATAACATCATAGCCTCTCAGAATTTTATAGTATGTAGTGCCATTTACTTTAACCTGCTTCATATCGTACGCTGCTTACCTTGTCTTTTGCGTAATTGACTGCACCTTGTTTATCCGCAGTGTAAATAACTTTATAAATTGTCTCTCAGCGTATATGACATTTTTCCCCATATAAGCACGTTTTTCATTTCCCATGCAGTCGGTAGCTTTCGTTATACGTTACTTCACGCAGAATGATCAACTTTCGAGTTATTCAAGAACTTTGATGTTTAATCTTGATATTTATTACATGTATCCCATATAAACAACAAAAAATTATGTAGAGTTGGAAAAAAAACTATATTTTAGATTAAGCAAACCGTAATTTATGCGTGCTAAGACATTTTTCTGCTAACGTATACTACAATTTAAAATATGAATGGAATGGTATAAAATGGTACTATATGGTATGATGGCAAAATGGTAATATATATTTTCTAACGGCTTAACCCGTCCTAATTGATGCAACTCAATAGTTAATCATTTCATAATATAAATTTCATTTTTATTACCATTATCGTTTGTTTGTTTTTCTACCATCCCCTCCTTGCCTCCCATTATTATTTGATTTTTATTATAGTTTATCAGAATAGTAAAATTAGAATCATTCGTACTTAAGCAAGCATTTGTAAAGTAGTTGTCTTAGAATGCATCTGAAAGAGGCGAAAGACGTGTTACATTTTGTTACACAATACGTGGAAAAATATCAGTTATTTTATTTTTTATTGAAATGAGCTTCCACAAAGTTACCGTCGAATCCATTGAAAGTACTTATAAATAGATAATTTATTGAATTTCTACGATAGTAATAAAAACTATCGCACGTTGAAATAGTATAATTATTCATAATTTATACGGAAGGCAAAGATTTCAGTTAAAAACATTTTTCTGAATATTTCTAGTTTTGTGAATTTGACTGTAAATTTACCGCACTGCATTTGACAATCTACAATAGCTTTTTGCTTCCACGTGGTTGTATCACGACTGCGATATACATATGTACATGTGAATTCTTGCTAATGCTATAACATTGGATAGGTACAGGTTTAATGTGATAGTGAAACCAACGATACTTTTATATTATTATACATTTCATATTTACCAATGTATTATATTATATTAGGCGTCTAATGGTAAAAACAGATATTTCCATTTTGGCAATGTTAGAAAACGAAATTTTTATGCTCGCTTAAATTATAAGTATAAACGATAATTGTTTCAATGAAATATATTCCGACTCACGAACAATTGCCTATTTCAATTTCTAAGACAGTCAATCGCTTATCGCGATAAATAAAATCTGACATATCGACTGCGGAAAGGAAAAAGGACGTAACACAGTTTTAGTCTAGTTACAAAAGCGATATATACTAACTTGGTCGAAATCAAGAAAAACAATAATGTCGGTCTGTATTCTGCGTGTTGTTTAGAGTTATAACTCTTTTTACGTATACTTTTATCGGGTTTTGCAAGATATTTGTCATAAGATATTGTATTTGTTGTAAATAATAAATGTCTAACATTAACATGACACTCCAATGAACTGGCAAAGCAAAAGATTTAAAAGATCACGTTCAGGATTAAATTTAGAATGACGAAGTGTGAGGTTATTTTCCCTGTTAAGACCTCCCTTACGATTTTGAATTCAATGATGTATTTGATCTGTTCTCCCTTGTATTTCAAACACATGTCTTTTACGACCAGAACGTGGCTATAAGCTCAACGAGAAATAAATGACCCAATGAGTGATTTATATTTCTTATACCCTTACTAATCGTTGATTTGTAGCACAGTTTTAAAATCACTAAAACAATACCAGATGTTTTATGTGGTAAACATAAAATTTTGTAACGATCACAATGAAAGTCTCTTATTTATTAAATTCAATCTTTAAAAACATTCTATATTTAAAATAAATACGTGAGATCAAAATGACATTTATGTGGTTGAATTTTTATTATTCACTGTTAATGTGTTCATTGTTAATACTTGGTGAAAAGGCATCTTTTGTACAGATTTCACATTTATTTAATACGATCGGGACCGGTTTCAGTATTGATGAGCATTTTCAACTGATAGAAATATACATTAATATATAACCCTTATGGTGGAGAAGATTCAGAAGAAATTTTTGAGACTTCTCTATATGAGGGTGTATGGATATTACCCATGGCTTTATCCAACTGACTTTCTCTTAGGCATGCTTAATTTCAATAGCTTGAACGTTCGAAGAGAAATGTATCTGGCCATATATTTCTTTCGACTTATACGAGGCCAAAATGAGAATTCTACCATTCTTGAGAAAGTGAATCTAAATGTTCCTGATTATTTTTTGAGAAATCGTGGACATGAATTGTTTGTTTTCCCAAGGTGTAGAACCAGCCTGCCAATGGGGATGCCACTGGGGAGAGCTTTAACGGTGTTCAACAATATTGCTTCGGATGTCGACATATTCCACGTAGACGTGGGTGAGTTCCGACGAATACTATTTTTTTATGTATTAGTAGAGTTCGTCGGAGCTTACTCAGTGGACTTCCTCGCCACTTTTTTTCTACTGCTTTTAATATTAAATTATACTATTTTTTTTCTCCATTGTAAAAGTTTTAAATTTATAATTTGTCAACCTTGTACAATGTTAATTAAATAAATAAATAAATAAAATCTATCTATACTTAACCAAATAAAATTATTAAGGGACCTCTATTATATTTAGACAATTGGGGGGGGGGGGAGGGTTTGAGGTCGATTGTTAAACGTGAAATATTTTTATTGTAATGCTCACATGCTCAAAACTCAGTGTGGGCTTAGATTACCACTCGTCCTGTCCTAGTTCTACACTTCTATCCCAATTACTTTTAAAAAAAGATGGATCGAGCATCTTAGTAACAAGCCGTTCTAATAGAAACACTTATGTTGAGATAGCCCATATACTCCACACTAGGAGAGAACACGTTTAAAAATAAAAAAACGTATTTAGTTAGTAAAGTTTTTGTAGATCTTACAATAACTATTCTAGTCATTGTCGCTTTCAGCTTTGTGCATCCGACGGTAACTTTGTGGAAATATATTTTTAATATGAAATTGAATTTGATATTTTTTTAATCCACTAATTGTGGCACACCTTCGTTTAGTTATGTATTATTAAAGTTTAATTAAGATAACAACCAGAACAAATAAATTACCCAGTATTATTCTACTTATACGGTAAAATTCAATCCTATTAAAAAATGTTTCTAAGCATTTAGAAGTAAATCTTTTTGAGTCAGATGAAGGAAATCTACGTTATGTCCACGATGCTATCCAGTATGATAGTCTTCTCTTGAATTGACAATTTATTTTCCCCACAAACGTTCCTAAAATTATACCCTTTAAGGTGGCAATTATTACTGCCATTATCGTATATATTCCAGCATTTGGTTTAATGGTCCTGTTACAGACGCTATTGTTCTTGAAATGGCATATAGATAACATTATTCATATGAATGCCGTATTAGCTATATATAACTATTAAACAAATTATTAGAATTGAAATCTTATTTATACTTTTATAAACGTGTATAAAATAAAATTTTCCACATTGTGTTTACGGTTTTCTTTAAATATTTTTCTGTAAAGCTTTTTTAAAACTCAACTTATTTTAAAGATACATTTTTTAAATCGTGGTATCACTGATAACTCTTATATACGACTTATATATGATTTATGTATTAAAAATTTTCCTCTAAATGCTTAGAAACATTTTTTTAATCTGATTGATTTAAACTTATAAGTAGAATAATTCTGGCTAATTATTCTGGTTGTTTTTTTAATTATTAAATTGAAATTGGCATCACTGATAATTCTTAAATATAACTTGCGCTTCTACATGCATTATAATAATTTAACTTTAAAATAAGAATTAACGAGTCTTTGTTTTTGTATTATACTTCTTTTCTGCGTGTGTATTCGTATATTGGATGGCGTCATATAAATTTATATATATATATATACATAGTGAAAGTTTGTTGATATTTATGACACGAGACCCACCAAAGGTTGTTTGTAATAACGACTTTGAAATATTGACCCGTAGCAATTTCGCAAAGTTAAAAAAGCTCTCAAAAGCTGGCCGTCTGGGTCGTCGCCTCGTGAATTTGAATTTATAATGAATCGCCATTTCCATTCGTGATACAACACCAGTTTGACGTTAGATACTGAACTGAACTGCAAATAAAAACATCGCTTCCGTATCCTGTTAGTCTTGAAAGTTATTTAAGTAATTTTGTCCATTTTTGCTAAAAAAAAATCGAATATATGTAAGATACTATCAAACATTGAGTTTGACAACAATCTCATGACAACATCTCAAATCCGTTGTATGATGTTAACATTATTATTTATTATTAAATACATTAAATTAATATTAGAATTAATCTTCTGTTGACAAATAATTAATACTGGGTCTTGAAGATCTTGAAAATAAATAACTCTATTTGGAATTCACAAAATGTTATGCAGAGCTTTGAGAAAGCCTGTATTGATTTTATTTTTTTATTGGTATATTTTTATAGCCACATTTATTTTTTTAAGTTTCTGTATATGCACTTTTAGAGATCTACATATATATGAAGTCGGCTGAAGGATTTGCTAAAAGCTTTTCTTTTTATGCAGAAAAATAGCAACGCTTCTGTTTTCTTTCAGCGGGATTCAATATTCACGCATGGACCGACGCGAAGCGGCTTGCTCCCGCTTTTTCCTTGCAAATAATATTCTCTTACATAGATGTATCCTCAACGTATATTGTAGTTTCTTGGTTGTAAAGAAATGTCTGGGAACTTTTCCTCTCACGTGGATGCCTTGTTACGCTCACTAAGCCAGCCATACACCCCCAAATCTCGAAGGACTCGAGACTTCAAAACAAATAATATGGCTCAGTTTTGATGATATCTTTAAAATCTTACATTTCGCTGTCACAGCAAATTCAAGCTACATTACATTAAATTTTCACAATGTTAAACAATTAAACTAAAGACATTTTTGAAACCATGCGATCAGAATAAGACATTTATTTACTAATTCTGATTTTATTTTTATTACGAAATAATAGAAAATTAATTTCAAGAAACTTAACTGAAATTCAAATGTTATTGAACAAAATTATTACTATTTGTTACCAACGTTCCCTCTAATTTTTCTATAGTGTGTGCGGACCATTTAATTCTGTGAGCAGTAAATTTTCAACAAAATAAAAATGGGCGTAAATATAAAAATTTGGTGAAACAAACTTATTTTTACAATATCAATATACAATATATATTTTTTTTACACAGAAGTGTGCGGCCTTGTTTGGGCACATTTTGGGAGGTGTGCGCGCGCACACGCGCACACCTTAGCGGGAACATTGTTTGCTACAAACTGTTTAGCGTTTTGTTTCTTTTAAAAGCAGTATCATCCAGAATAAACTAAAAATTTTAAAAAAGTTCGGGTTTTTTTGCTTCTCTACTGAACGTTTTGAGGGGGTAAGATACAAAAAAGATGGTACTATTATCATAATAATTGATATTAGAGAGAGTAAATCTCAAAGGAAATACGTTCAATAATGGTTCACCATTTTGTTTTTGAAATAGATTTTTATTGACAGACGTAGTAACTAACATCCATTAAATTTTAAAAGATTCAATTAATTTTGAAGTTTTAATTATTTTAAGAAAATAAAAAAACCCCGAGAAACACTTTATTATAATTTAGAGTCATATTAATGACACTCATCTTAAAAAATATTCTCAATGTATAGTTTATGTTTAAAAATACTTTTTTTTTTATTTTAATATAAAAATGAATATGTCTAATGAAAACTATTATATTGATGTGTGTCCTGATAAAAAAATCGTATTAACGCAAAAATTGTGTAGTTAATCTTCATTTAATAAATTCCAATAAATTGTTGATTATACACCATTTGATATTTCCCCATTGAAAAACTTATAAGTAGGTAGATTAAAACAACGATAGTTCCAACAGCATATATTCCACTATGTGAAACTATGACGTGACAGACACGACCTCACCAGGTTGTCCTAGGATTCGAAATATAAATTATTAAATAGGCTCTCAGACAAGAAGAGCGCCATAAGGAAACGCAGAGAAGACAGACTAACAGAAGAGATGTCACTGCAAACGTAGACAGTATAAGAAAAGAGGGGTGGGTGTAGAAGTCGAGCAATTGATTGTAAAATCTCTAAATCTTAAAGTACACAATAATACAAATATTCAATACAGGGCAAGAATTAAATACTTTATTATATATTATTTTAAATAGTTAATTGTTAATTCTTGTAAAAGAAGTAATACATTTATAAAAATAAAACACGATGTCTTAAATTTTATAATCAAGATCGATTGCTAATCGTCGACATTGAGTGCATTATATAATTTAAAATTTCAACTTATATTAAATATTATATTTTAAACGTTCGAATTTTGTACACTGCCACATGTTTTGTCACTAACGACCCGGGTTTCGCCTTTCGACATCTTCAGGCGTCTAAGTGGACAGATGAGCTCGAACTGACGCTTGGTAAATAAATGTATCGTGTATATATAAAAAAAATATCCTTATATTTTACTAAATTAAAAGCTTTGGGTGTAATTATGTTGCAATTGTACATACTAATGGTTTGATTTTACTTTCGTTTGATTTGTTAGGAAAATAAATACACAAACAAATATATCTCGTAAATTATAGTTTTTGTCACGCATTTTGGAATATGTAATGAATTGTAATGTATTGGTAGACATCTATCATTGAAAAATCAGCTTATATTTATGACTGATTTTATAAACCAATATTCATATAAAATGTAAAAAATACTCTACGATGATTCAAAATATTATATGGCTGGAAAGTTTTGAGAGCATTTTTTATCTTCCCCGCAGAAGAGGGTATTTTTATTACCTTATTTGTAACCCATGGTGTGTTGCTTCAGTAAACATGATATGCATCTTTAGAAAGTGAAATTTATTATGTGATATAATATAACATAATATAATATAAGTAAAATATATTTTTATATACAATAGAATTATTCAATAAATTCCTTAGCCATTTACTTTACAATTTTAAATAATAAATAAATTGTAAAGTTTTATTAAAATTATAATAAAAACATTCAGATCTTTGTAAAACTACATTTATTATTAATTATATTTACTTTCCAAACAATACTCACTTATTGACACTACTCCTACAGTGCTAAAAAATAGATTATTAAATGATTCATCGAAGCTTAAAGCGTTCGGAAAAGAACTAATCCCTTAATTTGAATTATTCTGTAAAAATAAACAATAGAAGCAATCATACAGTCGGCTTTCTTTAACACGATGAAAAAAGTTCACACATTGATCATATTTTATATATTTATTTAACATTGCATAAGATTGACAAATTATAAATTTAAAACTTTAAAATGAAGAGAAAAAACATAATGTAATTTAGTATTAAAAGCAGTAGAAAATGAAATGGCAAGGAAGTCAACCAAGTGAGCTCCGACGAGCTTTACTTTAATACATAAAACAATAGCATTCGTCGGAACTGAGTTTGGTTGTGGATTTCATATGAAGAATACATATTTTAAAACGCTTAAAATTAATTACTTAACAAAAATGATTATATTATAGAATATTACAGAGTACTTAAAGTAATTCTTGGCTTTGCAAATATGTCATATTTGACGTAAAATTTATGTTTTCTTTCTCGTAATGGTTCTGCGTTGTGTATGAGTAAACAAATGGGTCACCAACCTCACTTTACGACTCCTCCCTGTCATTAAACGTTGCACGTAGTAAACACCGCTGCATAATAACAACGTAAAAATAATTCCACGTAAATATTAAATCTTGCTCGCAAATTTTTACTATTTCCAACATATCTTAAGGACGGCAAAGATTATGTTTCTAGCGTAATTAAATTTATGACAACGCCCTCTGCTGTTGGAACTGTTTTGGAGTAATGACTTTAATTATTTTTATACGACTTAAGGTGTTATTTTAATTTTAGTATTTCAATTAAGGTGCACACTGTAATGTCACAAGTGTATATGGCTTTTTATTTAGCTTCTTCTTGTATTTCGTATATTTTTGTTTATTATGTCAATGGCTGTCGGGTCGTGGCGCAGCGGTCAACGTCGTTGGCTTCCGTGACAGGTCTCACGGGTTCGAGTGCTAGTACGAACAGCAATATTTTAATCAATTTTCTGTTCAAAGACAAAGGTGTTTGTGATGTCCAAAAATTACCTTCCAGTCTTTCGATACGATTCTATCCATACTACTTTGAAAAAGATAAGTTGAGCGACTGAGTAACAAACAATTTTCGTAAAAACCACATTTAAATCGGACATGGATTATAAAAATTGTTGTAAGCCAGTCGCTCAACTAATATTTTCCATGAAAAGCTTGCAGGATTCGATTCTTCCTCTTGTCAGAGTAGATTAGATAGAAAATAATTCAAACATTTTATTTATTGATTAGAACATATTTCTTTAATTAATTTAATCGAGAAATTTCTCTAAGGTTTTAAGGATTTTTTATCCTTCCGCTCCCAATGTGGAACATATAACCTCCTAATGGTCTCAACAGTTTTTTACGAGAATTGTTTGGTACTGAGTTGCTCAAGTTCTCTTTTTCGAAGAGAGTAGTGGAGATATAAACATAGGGCTAGGACAGGACTACGCCCCAATATTTACGTATTGGAAGGTTGTAAGGGAATTTCCAAGCATCACTAGCACCCATGCCTTCGAACAGAGCTCGACAAATTGATTGACAAACAATCGAAAACAGGTGTCAAATTCTATCCATCGAATATATTTTTTAGCACTCTCAATACAAAAAAAAACGAAGCGTGGCGTGAGCGATAAATTAGCTACTAGCCCCCTTCCTAGCTAAACCCTTATATATTTACCTTATCTAAAATTGAAAAGTTCAGTGGTGTAAAAAAACTTATGTTAGAAAGCTTCTTTAGAAAAAAATAGTTATATTTTGCTTCAAAGCCAGTTTTATGTCACCTGGAATGCTCTTTATGAATATGTTAATATGACATTTTAGTTTGACTTTCGATGTATATAAAGTGATAAAATAATAATTATCTTATAATACGTTTATTATTGGTCGTAAAAGAGGTTCGATGGTGCCATAAAAAGGCTTTTTGCTAAGCACACTCTGCATTACAACGAGAATGCGTGTGTCGTTACATACTGAGTACATACCGATATTTATTTTATACCTACATCAATGAAACGATATGCTTGATAATATGTACGAAAATTAATACCTTAATAAAATTAATCCTAGCAAAACGATGTTAAATATAACAATATAAACGAAAAAAAGTAACGTAAGAACAATCATTTTATTAATTATGCGCTTAGTTTTTAATTACTGATTAGTTGTTGTTTTTTTATTAACATACTTTGGCACAATATTAAGACGAAGACATTCACGATTAACCCTCCAGAGACGAGAAGTTTTTTCCGATAAAAAAAATATTTTCTAAGCCATATTGAAGTCACGGATAACTTTTATTCCTATCAAAATTAAAAAAAAAAAAAACGCAAAGTCGTTGTATAGAAACCCCGCATGACTATATGGTCATGCTCATCCTGTTATTACCGTGTAATATTGAGTACGGACAGTAGTAAGGACAAAAGTGACCGTATGGGCTTGCAAACATTCGGGGTTGAAATATAGCTAAACGTGATTTTTTTTTAAATATTTACAATTTGACCTCTTTAGATCAACATAATTTCAAAACAAATATATTAGCAAAATAACTGTAAATAATTTTGTGTTTTTATAAAAAAATATCTAACAGTTTCAAAAAGTAAATTAAAAAAAACGGAAATTCAAAAAATCACATGTGCTTTTGGAGACCGTTCCTGTTCCTACGGCTGATGACTTATTGTAGTCCGTACCCTTCTTAACCAAATATGAGCAAAAGCAACGATATTCAGGTAGAAAAAGTATGAATAGTGGGATCAATAGACAATGGTGTTTTGTGTGACCATATGGTGACGCTCGTCCTTGGAGGGTTTAACCAATATGTTGAGACGCTAAAAACTGTTTCAATTTATATTTCTTGAAAATGACAGTAAGTTTAGCCGTACTAGCTCCATTGATCACTTTTAGGTGTTCACTGACAATACTTACTTGGTGGTAAGGCATTATATTAATAACAACACAATACTCCTTTTTACTTTATTTCCACTTTATTTAAAAAGGTCAGGACCGGTTTCACTCATGGCGAGCATTGTCAACTGATAAGAAATATAATTTAACAGTGCTATTTATACAAAAACAAAATAAAATGAAAATATTGTTAACTCTTAAATAGTGAATGAACTAGAGTTATATTTGATATAAAACCGAATAAAAAACATAATATCCAAAAGATTTTATGGGTGCTCGAGTGGTGAAGTGAGCCAACCAGTAAAATGGCAAAACTTTTTTTTTGAACTTATGTACAATCACGTCTTTATTTGGAGTTTTGCAATGTGTTGTCATGATCAGGTATTTTTGGCCATGACTTCCCTTAGCATTCCAAGGTGATTTCGCTAGAAAGGTCGCAGTACAAAGTAAGAAAGAGAGAGGTGAGATATGTAAAGTAGCTTCGAAACCAAACAAGTTTAATCGACAGATTTGCCAATGTAATCAATAATTAAGTAATAATCTAGAATGGCCCGCTATCGCGGCCTTACTAACGAAGCAAGAAGAATTTAGAATCCAAATAAAGAAAGACATACGCAAAATAATTTTTGAATCTCGTTTTGCTATTTTGCATTCCATAACCGACGCCAAATCGAATAATGATTTGACCGGGATATGACGAATTAAACCATTTAAAAAAAAAACCGCAAGCCGCTGGATATAACTTTCGTATGTGGATCGCGATATGAACACTAGAGTCTCATCGACAGAACGCCAACGTAACTTCGTGCAAATAAAATCGTGACGCTATTAATATTAGCGAAAGACACCTGCCTAATTAGAAATAAAATCATGCACGCGGTTCAGCTTAGGAAGCCGCGCCGGCGCCCCAGATAAAAATGGACGCTGTAATTTTGCCAAATCCCTAAGGGCCATAGGTGGAAGCATCTATGTTAATTTCATGAGAATCGGGTGAAGTAATAATTAATTATCTCTCACGCGACCATCTCTCTAAGCATTTCATACAAAAATGAATTTTCAGCTCCAGTACTGGGAGAGTATATCTCCGCGGGTAGCCGTGGTTCACTCGCACCCATGACACGCCGCCAGGAGCCTTCCCGCTCTGGCGCGGACTCACGACGCGGGCGTCGCGAGGTGCCTTCCCACTCTGCCGCGCGCATGCGTCCCTTACCGCGAGTTGGAGATTGATAAATGTAAATTAATCACCTTTGCCGTTGGTTTTCTGAAATAAAAATTAGCATCAGGTAAGCGGACGGCCAGCCCCGACGCTCCTGCATAAAATTCAGGCGCATCCGTTCATAGATGCGCCCTGCAGAGGGCATTCTAACTAGAATCGCCTCTGTAGCTCTTATGAATAATTTAATCGATCCACCTGTATTAATTCCGCGGAAAGAAGAGCATTCGCGTCAAACCTGAAATTTGAGTTTTAGCATCAGGTGCAATTTTTCGACAATTTCGCCTGTATCTCGCGATACCTGCGAGATACAGCATAGCGGGTATGAGAGAAAATGTGCGGACGCATTATCTGCACAAGAAAAACATTTTTCTGATTTTTTCCATGCCATAGCTAATTAATGCGAGCAATAATTCGCTCCCCAAAATTCAGCGCGAACGCAAAATTTCAGTTGACGCCATTATGTGAAAGCGGCGGAGATAACGGGACCATCTTGGGCGGCCAGAGTATAAAGAGATGCGGCAAATGTTCACACAGTCTCATACTTTCATCCGACGTTACGCTGTTCATACGTACCCGTGCCGCTGCTCACTCTCTTCGAAATCGCCATAGTACTTTGCTTTTGCATCAATTTTAAAACTTGCTGGAAATCCGGGTCACGAAATTACTGAAATAATAGTAACTTTCGAAAGCCAGGATTTCCGTAGACTCAATTAAATTTTCACTTCTTTATATCGAGAGCCGCGCCGCCACCCAGTACTCCGAGATCATCTCCAAGGTTTGTGAAAAATTAATACGTTGGTTTAAATATGTTTCTCCCTTATCTCTGAACCAGTGTTCTTAGATATTAGGGAGCGAACCAGGTCTAGATGCTTGAAAGCGGACTACGTATGTAGCCGCTTATGTAAAGCCGTGATATTTCGCGTTCTCACATCATTTACGCAGAAGGCCGTATCTTTGCGGCCTTTTTGCAATAAAATCATGCATAAATGTAATGCTTCTCCAAGCAGATTAATAAAGAATTTCAAATCGTTTTTGTTTCAAATCAATAGTTCGTTTCAGCGGTCGGAGAAGCAGATCTGCGGCGCGGGTACGGGAGGACTAACCAGCTCTATTGTTACTTATATAATTTTTCATGTGTTTTGTTTCTTCTTGCTATCCACTGTTAATTGTTTATCTTGTACCCATCTGTATGTCGGTTATTGGTCGCACGGGCGGACGAAAGTCTCGCACACCCCCAAAACCCAATGTAAAGTGAAAGTGTCTAATCCGCGTACTGTGCAATCGAATCGTGAGAAAAACTTCTCTTCGTAATCAATCAATAGCTTCTCACTTAAAAATACTCGTTTTGTTTGTGCTCGGTACGCCGGCGCCGAGTGAGGCGATTCTCTCCTATGTATAACTTGCTAAAAACTAACTAATCAACTTAAATACTGGAAAGCGCAAATATTTAAAGCCATAATCATCGTAAGCATTTCCAATACTTATAATAATTTGTCTTCCATTCAGTCTGCCATACAAGAGCGGCCGATTATTATTTTTTTTCCAATTCGCAATAATTATAATAATTTATTTTCCATTCGGCCCGCTGGTTCAAGAGCGGCTGATTAAGTTTTTTTTAATTCACAATAATTATAATAATTTATTTTCCATTCGGCCCGCTGGTTCAAGAGCGGCCGATTATTCTTTTTTTTCAATTCGCAATAATTATAATAATTTATTTTCCATTCGGCCCGCCTGTTCAAGAGCGGCCGATTGTTTTTTTTTTAATTCACAATAATTATAATAATTTATTTTCCATTCGGCCCGCTGGTTCAAGAGCGGCCGATTATTCTTTTTTTTCAATTCGCAATAATTATAATAATTTATTTTCCATTCGGCCCGCCTGTTCAAGAGCGGCCGATTATTTTTTTTTAATTCGCAATAATTATAATAATTTATTTTCCATTCGGCCGCCTGTTCAAGAGCGGCTGATTATTTCTTTTTTTTTTAATTCGCAATAATTATAATAATTTATTTTCCATTCGGCCGCCTGTTCAAGAGCGGCTGATTATTTCTTTTTTTTAATTCGCAATAATTATAATAATTTATTCTCCATCCAGCCGCCTATTCGAGAGCGGCCGAATAATTTTCCATTCGCAATAACTAAAATAAGCTAATGTTCATGCCGCACGCCTATTTTAAGCGCGGTTGCTTTTTTTTGTGCTGTCTTGTTTTCTTAACTCTCGTTTTAAACCAAGTTGATAAATAACTATAACAGATTTTTTTTCTTTTATCACCCACCTGAATATCTTTAAACAACGCAGCATCACAGGAAGGGGAATCGCCTCGCAAGAAATTAGCATAATCATTTTTTTATCGGATCTCGCGCTCATTAATAAGCGCCAAGAAATTATATTGCAAACAGATTGCCGGTATTACGATTAGACACGAAGCATTCGCATAATTAAGCATTCAGCCTGGCCAAAAGGGCCAGCCTTGTATTTATTATCCTAAAAGTCGTCTTCCTAGTGCTGGGGCTAATATTTCATTGTTAAGTTAAGGGCGAGCCATGCGTGAGAGGAAAGTAACTTCAGTAGTATAATCGTAACAAAAAAATGTGTTTGTTTGAAAGAAAGGGAAAGCTATTAAATATTCTCCGAACTTGCCTACAGGGCGGAGAAGGGGTCTTTGGTCTGAATAAAATATGTATAAGCAAGAGATGGCGGACGAAGGTAAGATCCACCTCGCCGCACTAAAAACTGTCACCTCTCGCGGATGGGATCGCGAGATGAAGGCATCAGATTAGAAATATAATCGCCGGTCAGACAGTGGCGTAGAGAGTCGAACGTGACTGCTCAGGGTCTGGTGGCTTCATCCTAGTGTAGTCATGACGTCGACGATTAGGTGCTCTCCACCAAAGACAAGCGGGTGGCATAACGCCTCGCGGCTGCATGCGCGGCCGGAGGCTGAGGTATGACAGACGCGTAAATTCCTCTGCGTTACGACGCCTCTCACTTGCAGACGTCATCCTGCCAGTGAGACTATCACAGGTCAAGAGACGACCGCCATAATTAATTCAATAACCAAATCCATCGGCCAAATGGATAATGATATCGACATATCATTCACTTCTGAGGTGGGCTGCCATATCGGAAACGGCCCTCCGGCAGAGGGCCGCTTTTCACCCCGGCCACCCGTTCGTCTAGGTGACATAGAGCACGTTTCAGTAGTCTTTTCAGCAGGTCGACGATCGCGGCGTCTCGCAAGGAAGGAGGTCAGGTTCGACCCCTGACCCCAATACGAGAGTATGCGCCTGGCAATAAGTCTGTCGGACCAGACGGTCCGCGACGCCGCGGCCGGTATCAGCGGATGCTGTACCACAGGTAGGCCTGTAAAAGCCGCAGCGTAGGTTCCGAATAAGCGGACGTCGTACTGATGTCGCCTGCCATAGCTTCCTAACTATAAGATACGCTTAAGTGGAGGAAAAGGCGAACTCAATTCAACGAGTGTGGCCGAAGATATTCTCATATCACTCGAGTTTCGTAACCGAGCACTATTTTTCATAGTAACGCCACGAAACCAGTTTAGAGAAACCGGTACTAATCTTTACGGATATGCCCTCCAAAACTTAGGTGTAGGTAGCCATAAGAATCTAGGTTAAGAAGAATAGTCAGTAAACTCGCTACATTAAACCACTATCGTAATTATTACTTGTTCCTGTTTTGTTTTTTTCTTTTGGTATCTTGATAATACCAGTCTTGCTTGCTCATACTAAAAAGTAACACTACACATTATGAACAAAATTAAAAATCACTATACTGAACCTTGAAATTATTTTTTTTTATTATTTTTTTTTATTCTTATATTCACACTTAACAAAACAGAGATAAGTGTTTCCGAATGTATCGGAATAAGGCTGAATTATAGGGAAAGCAGCGAATTTCACCAAACCATAAGTATATTTTTTTTGCACAATCACACTTGCTATAGATGTTTGTTGTATGTAGTTGCTTTCCAGATTTTCAGCCGACCCCTATACTCATTTAAGGACAACTAAATATGTGCGTTATATTCGATGAATGCGGCTCGGACGTAAGCAGAAGCGCCCGGGCCGATATTAAAGATTTGTAGTATAAATATTTTTTTTCTCTGCTAACTAAATGTATGTTATCAGCCGAAAGGATAGTGTCACTAAGACACGGCTATGTTATCAATTCCAAGTTATAAATTAGAGATCAAGATTAGCCCGTCGCGTCACGACCGAATGGCAACTGTATTGCAACTCAAATAATGTAACTTCTTGTGTTTTTTTCATTTCTCGTTTGCGCAATAATTCGCATGTAACTAAGTAAATCAATTTGTTTGTGTTTTGTGTTTCTTTTGTTTTACTAATTCATTATTATCAATCCATTATCACCTCTCTACGAGGATCGTCGAAACCGGGTCACATGGGCATTCGTCCATGCGGCCCTATCTCTTATAGGGTCGCATGGTCAATCTTCGTTGTAATAAGAGCAATCTATTTTTCTTTGATTGTTGTTCTCTTTTTTTTGTTGGTAATCTAACTGTATGCTAGCTAGGCTCTTCCAAATTTATTGTGGTTTAATTTAAATGTATGTTTTATAAAATAAATCGGTGGAACCCCACCCTTCCTTTGATTGTACCGCGTGTTTCATTAATGTTGATTTGATACCTTTTTCCATATCATTGTACCTAACAAGAGTCCGAATTATACCAAACCAGGTTGTTATGGGGAGAGATAGATAACTCTGTCTCTCGTCTAACGATCTGGGACGAGGGCGTCTCAGTGTATTAGCTGAGGTTACTTCACTTTTACGATACTTTAGGACGTGTAGAATATTACAACGCATCTAATTTTTTTCTCTAAAATACCACTTGGCTCACTTAACCTCTGATGGGTCGATATTTTTGATATACTATAGTATGTGGCATTTACGTACATACCTTCCAAGTAAATTTGAAAAAATTCTCACCTTAATGTTTTGAAACTATTATGTCCTTGTATGTGCATGAATATAAAGATATGGTCATAGTTGGTAAAATATGTAGTTGGCGATCCGCCAAACACTAAAATAATATTGCCTAATGTTGTGCCAAAAATATACTCATGCCTGTGGATTGCATTTATAATTTTGGAACATTGAACCTATTAAATAATAAGCTACAATACAACATATATAATTCAATTAATATAATATAAATTACCCTTGAGAATTTTGTGTTTTTTTTATTCTCCGAAAATTGCATTGGATAACTTAAGTCAATACAATCACTCATATATATCTTTATTGATTTTACTTACAAAAATAGCATTGCGATACGAAGTTAAAAAAGTGACACAGTGTTTCTGTCTCCTGATTACCCATTAATTTAATAAATACTATATTCATATCGAATTTTAAGTTAACATGATATACAAGTAACGTAGAAATGTCACTAGTAGAAAAGTACATATGATTGATCAATAATGCTTTATATTTTCCGTTTAGTCCGTATTTCTAAGAATTCATATGTGTAATTTATTCTGTCAATTAAATTCCAATGTATTTATTATTAATGCTTTCTTTTCTATAGGTGGTAAACGGTCTACAAAAACTCTGTTCATTCAACGATCCATTAATCTAACTTTTACCACAACATCGTATTTAAAATAGGCTTCCATACAACAAAGGAATGAAAACATGTTTAGTTAAGGATTCTAAGGACGTTTTAAGCTTACTGTACGCAGAAAAAAAACATAGTAGAAGTTCATTCAGTGTCGAATAGCTTGTTAAATATTAGAAATAGATTTACGTCATTCACTTCCATTACAACTATATTATTAACATATAACATATTGATACTTCACATCTTATAATTTGATGTATAATTTACCAAACTATACAAAATGTCTTTATTTGTTTCTGCAGAAACTGAACAACGAGTTATTTAGCTAGTTATATTTAAATATAACCAAAAGTGTTAACATATCCATTTAAAAATACTCATATTACTCCAGAATAACTATTGAATTCTAATACCTAAAGGGTATTTATAATAATCGAGACCTTTTAAGTGAGTTACTGAAGGTGAGGACGTATGTTTTCCTTAACTATTATAAGAAATAAATTGAAATGTCAATTCAATAAATAAACTTGGAACATGTAATCAGACGGAAAACAACTACGTTTTTTGTTGAATTAAAATTTTAATTATAACTATGTTTAAATATATTTGTCATAATATTTTAACTAACTCATCTGATTCTTAAATATATCGACAGCTCTTTCGGCATAATGCTATTATCTACTATTCATCGGCGCTTTTTAAGTAAGAAATAAACTATAAATACTATTCTGTCTTTATTTAATTTTCTATTAAATCAAATAATTAAAAAAATTTCAACAATTTTTGAGGGTTATCTTATTATTTATATTATGTATTATCATATACTTTTTTCGCCAGACCACACAAAAATGCACCGGTGTGTGTTGGAAGATTGTGGGCAGTTATTTAACCCTTTCTATTCAAAACGTCCAACAGCTGTTCCTCTATTCTGCCCGACTAGATTACCTTACGTAGATAATAGTGCATTTCTTTGAAATAATAAAAAAACAATAACAACGGTCAGCGTTTATCATCCGATGGTCAGAACCCTCGCAGCTGTTGCTTTAAATTGACGTTACAATTTCTGAATATTTATTTTAAATTTGAATACATTAAGAAGGAAATTTTTTATTGCTCTTAGGTTTGATCTTTTAAATGGTTGATATTTAAATTAGACTGTTCTTTTACAATAATCATTAAATAAGTATGTAATTGCTTGTGAAATTTTTTATGATTATCGTTTATCTTATCTACAAAATCGACATAATTTTTCGCAAAAAGTTTCGTATAGCGGAAATAAGCTCTATTACCGAAAAAAAACGTTAACCTGGTTTGATCTTTTACATAGTTGATATTTAAATTAGACTGTTCTTTTAAAGTAATCAATAAATAAGGATGTAATTGGTTGTGATCTTTTTATGATTATCGTTTATCTTATTTATATAATCGACATTGATTTTCGCACAAAGTTTCGTATATCGGAATTAAGCTCCATTAATTTAAGTTCATAATATTTCGATGATAAATATATTTGGATTATTAATGCATATAATATAATCGATTGATGATATAAATAAAATTTTTGCCAAAATTAATATTACATTATTATGTATTGAAATTATTTCTACAGAAACAAGAGATATTTTAATAAAAGCAATATGCTTCCGTGTCTCATTAAAAATATTCAGCTATTTATCAACGGTCTTTTGGGTATTCTTTTGTCTTTTATAATAATAATTACAAAGCGTTATTGAAATTGCCCCAAGCACCTATTTAACAAGTAATCGGACGCAAAAAAGACTTTTGCAGTACAGAGTTTATTTTTATTTTGCCCGCAGGACTTTCTTCGTAATTTTCCATTATAGCACTTTTATTACACTTTATCCTGAGTCGATCTCATTGCGGTTCCGTTTCTCGTGTTTGACTTTCTCGCGGAGGAAGTGTGTTGACACAAAAAAGGAAATTACTTTCAAAGCGAAAAACACAATTTTATTGAAAGGTTTTAAGTCTTATCGCTTCGCCGTAACAATGCCTCTTGAGATTCTATAAAATAGGTTATCTCTTAACAAAAACTCAGACAGGCGGTTTCTTATTTTTATTGCTTCTAAATAACAACAGTATGAACGCCTTTACATTTCATACAAGTCCATTCAATGATCCTTTAAGAGGATATAGTACCTTTACGCCTGAAAACAGAGTAAATCGATCGTTTGCCATCGACGAAATCTCGTGAACCGTTCACTTAAAAAATTTTTTTTTCAAATATTACATTTTCCAAACGCTTTTTTACACTATTACATTTTTTTTTTTATGAAAATAGTCATATTTTCAAGAATAAAAGGCAAACAGTTTACACAGAATTTTTCAACTGCTTTCGTTTTGATCAGTTTTAGAGTTTATTGTAAGATACCGAAGTTTAATGTCTTAGAAAGAAATGCAGATAAAGGTTTGTTTAAGAAAGTGATTTGAGCAGAATTTCCAATTTATGTAATATAATGATTGTACATCTATTTGAAATGTACCATTTTTCCCACTTTTTCTGACTGATTTTTAAAGCATAATTGGATCATAAATACTTCTAAAAAAAATTGGAATAATAAAACATTTTATTGTTTACATTTAAAAGCAAAAAAAAAATTAAAAAATTGTCATACCAATAAATAATAACTATTTTTCGGGGATGTGTTTTTCTTGCCGTAAATTTCGCAAACCCAGTCAGTGTGAGAAAGACGTTCGTACTGAGTGCACGTACCACATATTACTCTGCATTAACTTAAAACACTGGTCATACAAATGAATCGAAGAAATGTATTTTTTATTTTGCGATAAAAAAGTTGTTGCGCAAAATAGCGGTTTGTGTTAGGGTTGCTCAATGCGCTTACAAATAATATTATTATTTATAATACAATAATGTCTTTTCCAATAGCGATTATTTTAAAGACCAGTATTTAGCTTAATGGATAAGCATTTTGAAATATTTATTTGGCAATGCTTTTAAAAAGAGATTCTATTCAATATAATAGTAGCAGTAGTTGAATAAAAAGATTTTTCACATTAGTAGTTTTGAATCATTTCTATATTTCAAAAGATTTTTGCTAAAAAAACAAAGTTCGTCATCTAAATCGAAAAAAAACTTGAAAATTATTAGATAAGGTAAGATATTAACAGTAAATATTTTTTAAGAATCATTATACAGATGGTAAACCATGTTTTTTTGCAACGTAGAGTTTTTATCAGGAATTTTTTTCAATAATTTCATTTTAACTTATATATATGTGTACCATCAGATCATCTTTAGTCAGCCAAGTATGAAATGTTAATTCTTTTGACTATTTTGTTTACATACACATCATTAAATATATTTTTCAAAAAAAAATCGAGCCGCTCATTTTTCACGACTCCGGCCAAAATACCGCGACTCCGACTCCACAGCCCTGGTTTTTTTTAATTGAATACATTTTTCTACCGTCAAACTTGTTTTTTTTAAGTTATAATTGAATAAAACAGAATGCTAGAAAATATTCGAAATTGATATATGACAAATATATATACATATGTATGGATACATAATAAACTTGTGAAATATATTAATTCATACATTTAAGTCATTTTTTGTACCACCCAACAAAGTTAGTCCGATGCAGCCGATATAACTTAACGACTTTAATTTATCTATTATATTAAATGATTGAAAACCATATTTTTTCGATAACTTACCAAATTATGTAACAATATTATACCTACAATACATTAATATTCAAATCAATCACATGGTTTGAATTACTTTTAATATTATTAGTATTATGTTTTTTTGTCACAGCCCTGAATGTCGAACTTGTATATTGGCGAGAGAAAAAAAGTTCCCAAACATTATACAAAAATACGAATATATTTATGCAATTGATATAAATTATACAAATAACTTTTTTTGATCAGGCATACTATTCATTTAGTTTCTTCCTTATTGAATTAGTGTTAGGCTATATAAAAACTTGAAGTAAAAATAAACACATCATAACATTTGGTTATGACTTTAAAGACATGCATGGATTATGAATATTTTCGATAGTTTCGGCATTCACTAAAGACAAAATCATTTTATAACAAATTAACAAATAAACTTTGTCATTCCACTAATTGTTTACAAATTGTAACACGTTTTTGGCTTTTTCGAGAAGCGTCTTCATACCAACTATCTTAAAGCTATTATTAGTTAATGAAATTTACCTTTATTCTAAGTAATCAGTGGAATAACTAAGTTTTCTGATAGCAAACATGTTTTTATTCCGTGAATTCAGTATATATATATTTTTTTTTTTGAAAATGATTACAAATATCCTCCAAGATAGCTTAGATGTCCAACAAGAAATATAAGACATAGTTAATATAATTTTCGGAAAATCCACTGTCAGAACTATGGCGTGAACCAGAAATAACTATCAACTAAAATTTATATTTATTTTACAACTCAATACTTTTTCCATTTTAATCTTATTATGTCAATATTTTTTATTCAACAGAATGTTTTTAACTGTATTCATATTAAAATCAATATCATAACAAATAGGTTATACAAAATTAAAAATAAAAACAAATTCTTTCAATATATTAGAGAAAGTTTGAGAAATTTGTATTGTATGGTTTATCTTGTTTATTTCTTTTATTATTTCGTTTGACAAAACACCGTCTCTGATTTACATTTATTAAATACGATGGCTTACTGTTGCTATCAATAACTCATATGTAGCATTATAAGTCATTTTCACGGTACATATATATAATTAACGCATTGTTTCAGTTACATATAATTTTTGCAACAGATATTTGGGGAAGTAAATTAGATTGTCAGTCTTTGCTACGAAGATAAAAAAGTACTTACTGATTTTCGTCAATAACAAATTGTTTTATATGAAAAACCCTTATTACTGTCTAAATATCCATCCGTGTGTTAGGTGGTATTGCTATTTTTGTAATGAAATATACAAATGTTTTGCTTGTTTTGATACTGTAAAAATACGTATTGTGGTGGTTACTTATTTAAGTCAGTGCAATATTTATGCTGTAGGTCAAATTTAAGTTTTGCAATCCTACTGAGTCGCCTTAATACGATTATCGTGGAATTAATTTAATTAAATGCAGTATGTTTTGTTTTGTTTATCAATTTGAAGTATTTCCACCAAGACGGCAATTTAGTTTACTGAAAAGAATATATAGGTATCTTAAATTTATTTTATTTTTTATTTACTGATAATAATAATTTCTGAAACGATATAACTACATAAAAAGTATTTATATTAATTTTTAAACAATTCATAAAATATTTTAAGTAATAATCAATGTACATTTTTAAGCATATGGCTTCCCAATCTTAACACAAAATTTTTCTACGAGAAAAACTAGTTACTCAACCTCTCTTTTTTTAAAAAGAGTAGGGATACAGAGCATAGGGTAAGGTAAGGACTAGTGGTAAGCTAATCACTCTCACTTCCCCCCGTTATTTTAGGATTGGAAGAGTGGGAGGGAATTTTTATTCATAACAAACTTCCATGTTTAATAAATCGATTGAATGCTATGAGTACTGTGATTCAAACCCGTGAATTCCGTCACGGAAGCCAACGACGTTGACCACTGCACTACGGACTCGACTAGAATAGGCTGGGCTCATACATTAAGGCCTATCTACAATTAATTGAGATCTATGCTCTAGCGGTAGGGGTTTTTGTCAAATTATCTAGGTCTGTGCAAGAAATTACCACCAACAACTGAAATAGGTCCCAAATAATAAATGATGTAAACCCACAAAAGCATTATTAAAACCAAATAATTCACATAACATTTCAAAGTTCATTATTTCTTTCGAATACGTAGGGTGTTTGCATTATAATACAATGCAAGGTTTCCCAAAATATGTTCCATGGAACCTAAATAGGTGTTCCGCGAAATTTTGGAATGGTAATAACACACTTAAGCATCCTCTACTTCACAATTAAAATTGAGTGCTCGTAAATCTCCACTGATGTTTAAAACTTCAAATATCTCTAGGTACAGGCAGAGATTTTCAATCGCTAAGAGCAGGGGTGGGGAACCTTTTATTCGCTAAAGGCTGCATTCATTTTTCGGATTCTAAATGCCGCAGTAAACATTGACTAGACTAGGGAATCTTTGGCCGGAAACAATTTCATGCCAATTTATGAAACCCAGTCTTCCAAGAATTTTGACATCGGATATCCCAAGAATTTACGGATTTTCCCAAATTGTGTGGCATTTTTTCCAAAAATTTTCAAATCCAAAATCTCAGCAATTTACGAAAATTTTGAGAATTACAGAATTGGCCAAAAGGCCGCACCAAAGTAGCCAAAGGCCGCAGGCTCCCTACGCCTGGCAAAGAGCTTTGTTTACTCAACTTTTTATGTAACATGTTTTAAAAATTTAATAAGATATATTTTTACTATTATGAATTACTTGACCTAAAAAACAAGCCGGCAAATTTCCAAATTTGCAAAGTGTTCCATTGCACAATAAGTTTGGGAAACCCCGATATAATGCATACATTCAAATGGTCAAGTTATACGAAACTTCTTTGTGTTTCCAATTATTGTACGAATGTCGGTACGCCTCCAATCCAGATTCCAGGTGCAGTATTGAAAGAGATGTTTCGTCTATGATGTATTTGGCCTATTGTTCAAATCGGCAGAAAGAAGTGTGTGTTATTCAGTGTTGGGAGCGAAACACCCTTTGTTAAAGCGATTTGTTCGCCGGACGTGGTTCGAGTAACTCGAGACTTTGTGATCGGCTGCTTTCAAATAACACCGGTAAATATATTTTCATTTCTTTAATAAATTTAATGTCTAAGTGTCTTTGTTCCCCTCGGGAATTGTGGTACTTACATTTTGGGTGATTATGTTATTAAAAAGCAATTATTCAAATACTTTAATCTACTGCGCTGCAAACTACAGTGAATTTTTATACCTTGAAATAAGTTATCTTCTCTAGTTAACATCTCAACACGGTTTGTCGTGTAAAATACGTAATGTACATATCAGATACATAAGACTGGTAAACATCATTATTTGTTTATTAATACAACAATATACGTAATATTTTACTACTGTGATATGAGTAAAGATACAATTATATGTATATGTACAGTCTGAGATTACAATATAATGTTTTTATTTATTTATGTGATATGCCTTATTTCTTTAATAAGCCATATTAAAAAGTTTTTTAATTATCTATTACAGACAATACGATTAACTTACCTAAATTATGTTATAAACATACAATGCAATATATTTATAATATATGTTGAGTTGTCTTACCAATGGAAGTAAAAAATATAAAAAGCGACGACTATTTTGAATATTATAATTTATCACTGCCAAAAAATCGTGTCGAAATGCAATTTTTTAAAATTTCATCCGCGTCAAAAGAAGGAAGTAATAATTATTCTTAATCGCTTTTACCCCTCTTATTTAATTCTGCCTTTATTAACCCTTTGTTTGAAATATAAAATTATGTACCGATTCAAAAACGGTTTCAAAGCTCACCTCAAAAATATAATTTAAATTTCCATAAGAAAATCTACATCATCTTCATTCAGAGAAACTTATTCTGCATTTATTTGTAACAACGTGGATTGGAGAAAATTTATAATCTTTCTTGCAAGTCTGCTCGAATTATTCATCTCAGGATTAAAGCTTTAATGCTTGGTTTATGGTTTGTTTTGTTTGGATAATATTTTATTTTTTAAGTGTGTTACTGTTTTGTAAAATAACTCAAAAGGCTGCTTTGGCATCGTTTATATTTATGCTTTAATACTTAATGATGGGTAAAATATTTGTTTATTTAAATACCGCTCTTTAGGTAGAAAATATTTCGCACGTTTTAAACATTAAATTTCAATGGCACACCATATTATAACTATATACAATTTATGTAACTCGTATTTATGAAACGTCACTTCCATTTTGATTTTATTACTTCGTGACCATTTTTTAATAAAACAAATAAAATAATAGAAAAATGCCACAAAACAATAAATAGGTTGACTCTTTTGTGGTGTTTCCTTAATTCGTATCCGTCGAGTATTGATTAATTTTTATGTTCTAAAAAATAAACACTTAATAAATACAATGAGAATTTTCGTTACTTTCATTTTTCATACAAAACGTAAGACATTACTGTTAATCCTAACTATTTTGACATAGTTTTGAATTAACACGATCCATTACAAAAAATAATACTATATTTATACAAATTATTATCTAACACGTTTTCTAGATTTTTTAAAAAAATATTTTCAATTTTGACCGTTGTTACGTCGCAGTGTTTATTGGTTTAATTTTATAGAAAACACTTGAAGGCCCAGGAAACAAAGCCGGCAGTTTTAATAATCCTAAAAAATAGTGTTATTAGTATGTATGTATTTTAATACTGCTTAATGAAACCCGCTCAAAAACTGCCGTGTTTGATATACAGGATTATTTAAACTGCCGCTTTTGTTTTAAACTAGATTTTAGTTTTTCAAAAATGTACATGTTAATGCATTATTTATTTTGTTGAATTATATGCGGAATTGCCAGCAATACACGATGAAATCTTTTACTCATTTTCGAGAAAACATGGAGACTGGCTTTTTTGTTTCTAGAGCCCTAACTTGTATTAATAACACGTGATTTTGTTTTATTGTAAATAAAAGTTATGTTATTCTATTATAAATATCCGGCATAGAAATTTCGAATTAATATTTAAATTTACCACCAGGCGTTTGAATCAGTCGAATTTATTTATTACCCTTTTTCACGATTTCCTATACCACAAAGTTGTTCGTTTTTCATATTACACATTTTTTTATAATGATAGAACCAATCTGAAATTTACTAAATGTAATACTATGTTTTTGTACTCGGGTTTTTACACATGTGGAACGTATTAAAAAAGGTGTATGTGTATTCAAAACATTCTTCATAATATGTATTTTTCAAAATTAGTTTCGGTACAAGGGGTTATTTCTCTGTTTTCCCAATTCCACAAATGAGTAATACGCCGAGCAGAACGAAATAAACGGGAAATCATTTATCATACTTAAGAAACTTTCTCACTTTTCCGTTTTCTCGCACAATAATAATTAATCGGAAAGTGCTAAACATTTTGACAAGCAGGATTAATGAGCGAACCGCAATAATTTTGCCGAATAATTTATTAATACACGCATTTTCAACGATTCGACTTATTGAACTTAAATACGATATTTCACGAGTAAATATTTAATGTCGGAACCGTGGTCAAGTGGTCAACGTCTTTCTCTTCGATTGTGGTGTTTGCTCACAGACTAGAATCATAGAAGAGCAGTTTCATTAATCAATCTAGTCTGTAATTTATTAAATTGACTCCCTCTCTTCCGATCCGAAAATCCGGGCGTATCGACAATGATTAACTTACTACTAGTAAGTTCATATCCTAGTTGCATCCTTATATTTCTAAAAAAGAGGTTGAGCAACGGAATAACTCTGTTGGGATAACCTCTACGTTGAGTGTATATGCTTTACATTAGGATCAGAGATGGTTGATTTTTTTTAACAGAAACTAGATAGATTCCTGGGTCAACAGAAATAAACTCCTTAATATATAGCTTTTTTGACGAAATGAGTAGGAAATACATTAATAATAAAGAAAACAAAATTTATAGGTTTATAACGTTTGCAGAAAAAATAATTATACCTTGGTAAAAAAATAAACTGATCCCGTATCCGAGTGGCGACTCATTAGCAACGCTCCCTCTAAGCCAAAGGGTTAGTTGCGCGGAAATTTCAAAAGATGCGCAGACCGATCAAATGTTAATTGAACAACTGTCTTGTAGTGCGCGCCAACCCGGAATGAGTGCGCGGGGGCTTCCCAACTACTGCGCGCAGCTTAGAGGGAACGTTGCTCATTAAATCTTTTATTTTGTGATATAGATTAAATTCTAAGTTAAATATTAGACTGTTCATCTTAAATCACATTCGTTGTCAGATCCCTGAAAATCACTTATTGTTAAACACCTTCTGCAATGTATTTCATATGTGCACATAAAAAGCTCAGTTACATGGCAACAAAACCAGCAGTCGAAAAAAAATAATTTTTAAATCACCTCCGTGAAAATTTAAATAGGGCATGAAAAATAATATTGAATAGTTCTTTTATTTCTTCAGCTTTCTGTGTAAGCTTCAGTGATGACTTTAATAAATACTCATAGCTTGAATTTTTACTCTTTTTATTATTTACAAGTTTAAACAATTTATAAAAAAAACAGTTTTAATAGTTTATAATACATATGACTATTTCTACCCGCAATGATAGGCAAAATTCTAAAACGCTTAGCAAAATATTTAAAAAAAATTAAACACTTCTTTGTACTAATTCTACAATATTTTTTATTTAAGATAATAACCCCTTTTGCTCATCACCAGCATTATCAACAATGCTTGTGATGAATGTGGTATTATTTATTACAAACAAGTGTTCTTTTTGTTAAATTTATATAATGCTATTCCATCAAGAATAATAAAAATAAATTATGATATTTAGGTTATTATAATGGACAGTAAATCACATAAAATGTGACCGTAAAACTAAAAAAACCTTTTGAAAAAAAAAAAAATATTGGCTAGTTTTTGAGTGATTTTATTTTTCTTTTGAAATATAA
This sequence comes from Himalopsyche tibetana, assembly GCA_030503985.1. Classification (NCBI taxonomy): domain Eukaryota; kingdom Metazoa; phylum Arthropoda; class Insecta; order Trichoptera; family Rhyacophilidae; genus Himalopsyche; species Himalopsyche tibetana. The sequence goes on from JAPJYX010000010.1 coordinate 569,755, forward strand.
AATTAATGGCGCATAGTAAAACGATGTTCATTCAATAACTCGGTCGGCTGTTTTTCAAATCTCGTTTTTTCCATCATCTGATCAGTTTCTGAAAATAGCCTAAACTGATAACTCACTCCAGTAATCCCTAATTTCTGCTTCAATGAACCACAACAAACAGCTGCGCCCCTAATCGATCTTGAAGGAGATGCAGAAACGTGCGCAAATTATTGACAGCAAATACGCTGATCCCTCCGAGAACCCATCTATTGTAGTTACTCAGGCAATGCTAAGTATTTTTTTTCGAATAAATTTAAATACTCGTTTGGGGAACAAAACATAAATGAAATCTTTATTCCTGAAACTTCGAATGTAAATAATGTTTCATTTTATAACCTTATACGACTATTTTTTCAATTGATTGTTCGTTATTAATATCAAACAATTAGTAAAATAAATCCATATTGCCATCAACAACTTTTAAGGTTTGTGTTTTTTTCCCCCCTCCCATCCTTATATATCAGGGGTCGTCAACCTTTTTATGCCTACCGCCCACTTTTGCTTATTTTTCATGGTAAAATTTCCTTACCGCCCACCAACATCGCTATATCTCAATCCAGTATCTTTGGCCATGTCATGTTCGCTCCCTGTATATGGGTGAAAAACTTTCCATAAGGAATTTAGGAGAAATAAAAATCCCCCACCGCCCATTACGGAAGCCTTAACCGCCCACTAGTGGGCAGTACGAACCAGGTTGACGACCCGTGTTATAGATAGATACATGTTAAACTATTTACTAAACGTCTGAAGATATCGAATGAGAATCTGTGGAAAAATGTTTTTGAACGATTCAAATTTGATAATTAAATTACCTTTAGTCGAAATGCTAAACTGTGTATATTATTTTAAATATGTACATATTTTGTCGAATGTGATTTATTTTATTAGATACAACTAGCTTTGCTATAAATATTTTATAGATGAGTATTTATTTATTAATTAACATTAAAAGTATACTTTTGCTATGTCTAAGTAAATTAAGCCCGTTTCCCAGAATTTGCAAGCCTATGTCAACTGAAACTCTGCTAGCTGAATAATCTCTCTGATTTGTCTTGATTTTTCGATTGACGGTTCAATTAACCCAAACCTTGCCATTTTCATTCATCACCGTCTAACTATTCCAGACATGTTTTGATAAATTATGCCAATCTTAAAATTTATTCCTTTTGGGAAATATTCTACCGCGCAACCTTTTTGCAAAATATAATGCGATAATCTGTTTATCATTTGCTGCTAAATTTCAGTATAAAAACTAATTCCCTGCTGATTCTATTTGTACCCTAGGAGCAAGGTCAAATCATTTTCAAACTGCCCTCGTTAATTTCTGATTAAATTCTACGTGTTTTAGTCGTGATCAGTAGTGTAGTGGTAAATAAATAAGTAATAGGTCGGTCGATGATTTTTTGCCTATTTCTATATCAGTCCGATGTTAAAAAACACCAGGTTTTAACAACAATTAAATCACCAAAAATACGAATAATTGAAGCTTTTTTGGGAATACCTAGTTTTGATTTTTTTAAATTTTGATGTAATGCTTTTAAGTTTTATAACCCGTATTTTAAGTATATGTATGTACTTGAAAATTAAGTTATAAGTCAATAAGGTGGCAGGGTAGCGCCCTGGCTCATTTTCATTTTAGCTCACCGAGGAATTTGAAATCCCCGATTTGGTATACTTTTTCCCAGAATCTCACGGAAACTCGTTTTTTTTTAGCTCACCGAAGAATTTGAAATCTTGAATTTGCCAATTTCGTGTAAATTTTCGGGATTTGCTCAAAATTTCTCAATCCCGAAATCCCGGGATCGCGGCCATCTCAATCCCGGAATTTCGGGATCAGAACATTGAACGGGATCCCGGGATTGGATGCCCTAGTCGTGATAATAAAATGATTTAATGTGATTTTTTGATATTTATTTCATGAGTATAAGTTGAGAAAATTGTTTGTATATAAATGTGAATAAATGATAGTAACTGCTTTCAATGGAAAAAAATACGTCATCAAATGTTGTTTATTTACCCATTTATAAATTAAATACAATCATTTACATTTACATTAACACTCTTAAAATCTTTGAATAGGGATATTACATACAACAAAATCGACAGTATACCATTCGTCAGTACCGGCGCGAGGTTATTTGGCGCTTTAGGCAACGGTTATTGGCGCACCCCCTTTTTTTGACAAACTGTGGAATATTTTTTTTATATGCATGTCCGCTCTCAATGTGGATCAAATGGCCTCCTAATGGAAGTATCTCAACATAAGTTTTTTACGAGAACTTTTTGTTACTCAGTCGCTCCTTTTATTTTCGAAGTTTATAGAATACGTTTATAACGAACAGATACAAGCTTTAAAAAAACGTACTTTTATTTGTCATTAGATTATAAAAAATAATAATTACTCAATGTATGCGCCCCTTATTGATTTGCGCCTTAGGCGATTGCCTATTTCGCATTTTTGGTAGTGCCGACTCTGTCATTGGATTACAATTCTTAGTTATGAAGCATTAATATTATTAAATTTTATGAAGAAATATAGTATGATCTCTTTATTAATAAATAATTATGAAACATTATAGTCAATTGTTTATAAATAGTCTATGACAATATAAACTACGAATTTCTCGTATTTTTGGTAGGCTTTGCTAAAAAATATATGCACTGTTATCCGTGCTAAAAAAATAGATTAATATCTTTTTCGTGAAGCCTCAGTGTGATTTAAATTATATTGTACTGCGTTACGAATTGCATAAATTAAATGATTTTTAGCTAATCTACATGCAAATTACGTTTATCAGATATAACATTTAAAATTGACAATACTCGTGATCCAATTTCATGCTCATTAATATATTTGTTAGGTCGGCGTCACTAATTTATAACTGTATGCTTTAATCAGAAAATTTCTAGAAACCTATACAAAACACACAATAGGAATTTGCTTATATTGTCGTGTAGTTTGGCGTTAATTTATAAAGATACGGTATTTTAGCCGCCTGTGTGTTCGAGTGGTCAACGACGTTGGCTTCGGTTACGGAGGTCACGGACTCGAATCCCAGTACGGACAGTACTATAAATTGATTTTTCAATCGATTTATGAATTTCCGTTCGAAGGCTTGGGATTTATGTGATGGCTTGGATTCCCTCCTCCCACCTTATCCTTTAAACGGGGCGTATATAAAGCGACTAGCTAATCACTAGTCCTGTCCTAGTCCTTTCCTTCTATTCCTACTCTCTTTGGGAAAAGAGAGGTTGAGCAACTGAGTAACGAGCAGTTCTCGTAGAAACACTTCTGCTGAGATAGATTTCAGTAGGAGTCTTTTTGCTCCACATTGGAAGTGGACATGGTAAAAAAAATAATTGAATAAAACAATGTTGAGCGCTACTCTAATAATCCTCTATTTACAAAAAAATATCGGCGCATTCAATTAAACAAATATATATTTTCAGAGCTATTACTGTGTTTTTATGTTCTTTATTGCAGTGATTCCCAACCTTTTTTATGCCACGGACCCCTAAATCTCAAAACAATAATTTGCGGACCCAAGATTTTTTTTTCTTCACATATTCATATATTATCACAAAGAATGTTTAAGAATGAACATTTTTGGAAGAATGAAAAAGGTTGGGGAGCACAGCTCTATTGTAATTAAGTTATAGCAAATACATTTGAAATCAATAAATACAGTGATTTTTCATAAATATCGAAAATAAAAATCTTATTTGTACTTATCCATCACAATACAAAAACGTATCTATTCGGTATGTAACCAGTGACGATTCAAACAACTGTCATTAACTATGTTATTTATATTAACTGGAATTGCTTGAATTGTGCTAGATTGGATATACCAAATTCTGTCGAACAAGTATCATTTGTCCTAAAACATAATCACTCATTGCAAAATGCTTCCGAATCACGTTTGATTTGTTGGAGTGAAAGCGTTTCTTGAAATTTCTTTGATTCGTCGTTATGAGCTTAATTGAGTTGTCACCTGCAGAGCTTTTTCCCGGTGTAAACATCAACGGGGATATTTGATTAAAAGGCTGTTAAATTGATCCTACTGCTCCTTTTCTATTTGACAAATCTCTTATAATTTGTAGTAATATTAGTGTTACATCAATACGTTTACAGAATAATCTTATTATCTCGAAACAATATTATTTCCAAACTTTTTTTATCTCATTTTGACACCTTTTTTAATACGTTAAAATGTAACAAATCCATTAGTATAAATCGCTTTGATTGACAGCTACATAAATGGGGGAAATACTTGGAATGTATATAAATATGTATATGAATATAAATATGTAAGCTACTTTCGATTGTGCCATTTTTTGATTGAATTGATGAAACTGATGTAAATTGATGATTTTTTAAAAAGTTCTTTCCGCTTAGCTTTTGTTAATATAAATTATTAAAACCTTTTTTTACCGTCTTAGAAAATTCTTTCGTTGAAAAATCGCAAGACTCTCGTTGGAACTATTGTTCGTATTGGAAACATTATATACAAGCTTATAAATAAAGTTTTGATGTTGGCGTGAAGTTGAATTCTATATCAACTATATATTATAATATAAATAAAAACAAAATATTCCATTGTACTTTATTCCACTTTATTTAAAAGCGAAATAGGTCCTGACCTTAATGATAATGCCTTTCCACCAAGTATTGACACATAACACCCTAAAAGTGATATATTATAATTATTGTACCGCACAACAGTTAGCTATCTTTTAAATGGAGTTCTTTCAAAGCCGATTCAATTAAATATAAGGTTAAACACTCTTTTTTTTGGTTAACTTTGTGACATTATGTATAAATATTACATTAACTGTAACCCTTTATATATAATAATAAAATAATGGTATGGACATTCAAATATTTAAGAGTAATTTTGTATATTATATCATCATTATTGTAAAACTTTCATTGAGAGCTTTATATTCTCAATGAAAAGGTTCAATATAAAAATTCGACAGCAATTTTATATGGTATTTTTTTTTAAATAAAATTGACGTGTGAATGGTACGTGAAAATAATTAAAATTTTACGAGTACCCATCCTTACACACTTGAAAGCATTTATTGGGTGATAAACCCCAACGAGCGTATACCGGAAAACATCAAATTATTTCTATACCCCTGTTACAATATCCTTTGCAATAAGTGTTAACCTTTATAACACCGAGGGTGGTTGGTAGTGTTTGTATCCACCTCACAAACCAAAAATATTTTCAACAGTACATATTCTATAAATCTACCAACGAATGCCATTTATTTATTAAAAAATACCCGTTTCAAAGAGAGATACAATTTTATGAGATTATTTTTTAAAAATAATTAACTTTCGAGTTTTTGTCGAGTAAACGTATTTTATTTTTTATCTCGAAAATGATAATAATAAAGATCATTTTATAATTCATAAAGAAAGGTGTTATAAATACAGTAACGGTTTTATACATACTCTCTTTACTTACCATTTATTTTTAAAATAAGTAAATAATGTATTATTTAAGTCGGTGTTTATTAAACAGACATTCATTATTATTTGATACTAATTTAAGCTGAGTAAGGATACCAAATGTCATATTTACGTACGATAATTTTATTGTTTGGTTAAGAATATATCTTAACAATTATGGTATCAGATGATTGCCACCTACAATGTTTAATTCAAATAATATATGACTGTAAAATACAAACAAATGATACATATTATATTATAAATATCTATCGAGGATATTGTAAATCTTTCGTTATAAAAAAATCATTGAAAGAGATACAGGATACAGCCATCAATATAGTACGCATTGTTATTAGTAAAAGTGCTTCTGCAAGTGACAAGTCTCTTTGTATTATTTCTTTTGTTTGTTTTACCTGCGAATTAACTGAATGAAGTAATTTACAAGTACCTTTCGCCATGACCCTTCCCTTCACACATTTCATTACCGTCTCTGTTCTAATATTTCCGTATAATGGGTGCCATAAAATTGGGTAAGATTATTATAAGTATTTAATTACGTTAGCATATTGTTAAAACACACGAGATATTTACAATATAGAATGTATTGAAATATACCAAATAATCGTTTTAATTATTACAAAGTATAAGCACCGTGTCGGTAACATTATTTTCTCCTTAAGATATAAATTAAACATATATGTATTGTATACTCCAAGTCGTTTCAGAATATAGGGATCTGCTTAATATCAAATTGCACAAAACGTCATTATCCTTATTTCGTTCTTTTGTAAGTAATATGTTATGTTTTTGGTTTAATAATGTTTCTTTAGATTGAAAACCTTTATTTAAAACGAGAAACAAGAACGCTGATAAACACTCAGAAAGACACGGAGAGTAGTTCATTTCTGGCATGGATATTATTAAATTTCTTGATCTAATATTTGAGATCTTGAACATGGATATTTTTGATGTATTTTCTCTATGCGCTGATCTCAAATCTCAAGTGACACTGTTCACATTTTCCTAGTGCTTATCCCAAGAAAATATATTTGCCAAAGGAGGGATGTATTACCAATAAACGAGTTTTTTTTAAAAAAAATAGTTGGTGTTGTCTAAATTTTGTTATCTATTTTTGGATTTAAAGATATGATATTTGATTCTGCAGCCACCTTAAGTTGTATGTACATATGTGTGCTGAACACTCGCTTAAATACAATATTATATTTTAATTTAAGATTTTGTCTGAAGGTTAGTTTTATTAAAAATGTAAAATATCATGAGACGAAAATTATCATATTAATAGATTTTTTTGTTGCTAGTAACGTAATTTGTTAGCCGCATAATATAATATATTTTTTTACTAATTTTTATATTATTTTATTTACAGAGAACGGATGTGCAACTTGAATTGTCCATCAGATCATAAGGTAAAAGTCTAAATATTCTTAAAATATATACATATTTATCGTGTCAATATGAGTATAATATATTTTGAAAGTCCTTCTGAACATTTCTACTATTTTTTGACATGACTTATGAAAATAATAATCTCTAATTGAAAATGTTATAAAAGGAAGTCACGAAGAAAAAAACTCTCAGGCGACTTCACCCGCTTTATGGAATCGTAATTTAGTAAGTACGCAATTCAGCATTGACGTCAACATTTTTGGTGATTTATACCCCGAATATAATATTTGACAAAATCGGAGGGTAGAGTAAAATTTTGGTTTACGATAAAACGTTTACTGATTTGATATTAATATATGTTATCATAATATGGTATATGCTTTCCCGATGTAAGTAACTTACACATCCTCCAAATATCAATAGTAGAGCGCGAAAAATAATATTTTTACATTCAAAACTACCGTTTTGTAACCCGTAAATATTCCATAAAATTTTCGACCAAATCGATAACAGTAGATATAATCAAGTTTGCAATCTCGTATGAGAAGATCTTGCAACTGTTTATGTTGTCAGACTTAAAAAAATCATACTGGTTTTATCCCAATGATAACTAACTACTCAACGATGATGATATCTCGTATTTACCCAATATAAAATTTAAAATAACTTAGATTGTTCCACTTCTTGTGCTACTAACTGTGACACGTGTTTCACCTCTTTCAAAGGCATCCTCAGACAATCTTACTTTCACAATGCTTGTTTAAGTACGAATGATTTTAATAGCACAGTATGTGGAATAATCTAAGCTATTTTTAATTTTGTATTTAAATGAACTTCCACAAAGTTACCACCGAATCCATCGAATGTATATCTAGTTTGGGGCAATAATGTGCTAAAATTTAATACTGTTTAAAACGTGAAGTTTGTATACATATTTTGATAAAACTGTTTAATTATCATCATGTTCACGTCTAATACAGCATCTCAAATTAATTTGTTATTCAAAACTTAATTGGGATTATGTAAGGTCTAATAGTCAGGTTATTCCCACCTTACGCCTCGCTTCGTATTTTGAATCGGATGTTAGAGAAAGATTTAAATATCACAGGCATCCATATCTCGGAATTTTTTTGATTTAAAAACAATTAATTAAAGTTGAATCGTTCAAATTATGTACATTCACACAAATGTTGTCACTAACGATCCGGGTTTCGCCTTTCGGCATCTTCAGGCGTTCAAGTGCACGGATGAACTTGAACTGACGCTTAGTGAATGAATGTTTCGTGTTTATATAAGAAATAAATGTATCATTGAGTTTCAAGCCATTACTGGCGAAAAGGATTAGCCCATGGGAATGCCCACAGATTTGATTCCGTATTGTTCCTGATTGAACACGTGTCTTTCTGAAATTAAGTGATTAGCAAAAGTAGACGTTAATAATGAAATTCCACCAAGCACCTTCAGTCGAAATCTTAAATTAATTACAGTATTCGTTTGAGGATTCAAACCCAGTGCCTTGCTGACCCTTTAGGAACCAAGGAAAAAACGTGTTTTTAGAAATATAGGTCCTAGGTTTTTACCGTCCTTCAAAGGGTGGTAAGTTTTATAACATGTTCTTTCACTTGTTTTTTTAAGGGCCAGCAACATTTTGGAAGTATTTTTTAACACCGTAAAGGAAGTGTTAATAACATAGCTACAAGCCTGGCAATTATATTAATGTTGTTCTTGTTAACATAATTTATGTATCATTAATCTTAAATGCCCCTCACTGGTTTTACGTTTGAAATAAGTTATCTCATTATGTTATTGAAACGAAAAATTTCAAAGTAAATCATTTGATGTAACGTAAATTGGTAAACGTCTCGTAAATAAAATCATTTTCCCGGCGTATTGAATGTTTTCCGATAAGCTCTCCGTGAATAGTTTTCAAGTTTCGTCTTTACAAATTTAATGGGCTGTCAATCAATTAAGTTTTTTAGCAGAAATTATTTCCACTTAATTTAAAATCATCCGAAATGGAATAACTCATTTCATTCTATATCCCTTTAATGATTGAGTGTTCGTGTTTTAAAATTCTCAATATAAACAAATAACACTAACTTTTATCGTATTTTATATTATTTATAATTACATTTCAAACAAATATTTGTGAAATACAGACATGCTTTACAGTTAGTTAATTTTATATAATATCTTTTTTTGAATCCACCTTTTAAGTTGAAAACAAATACCACTCGAATAAAGTTACCTTCATCATATTAAGCTCACTGACATCTAAAATGTATGTAGATTGTAAAATGTTTGTACATAATTTACATTAATTATAATACTAAAGCAAAAAACTTTTTTTCACGAGATTAGTGTAAGCCTTTCTAAAATACACAATGAAGTAAAAAAAAAAGTACAGCCAAAACAAAAAAAAACCTACAAACGAATGAAATAGAAAATCTTTTTTTTTGCTTTAATTGTTTACCTGGACTTACTCGCTATGGAAAATTTTAAAAAGCTGTTCTACAAGATATAGTGTAAGTAAATCGAAACATAGTTAATTTTACGTTATGTAAAACTAGACAAATAGTTAAATAATTTGTCTAAATACAGTTTATCTTAATTGGAAAGAGGGAATCTGTGTGGGTTTACAAATATTTCAGACATCTACGCCTCTATTTAAAAATCAAAATCGAATGTTTTCCAGTTACCCTGATATTTTGTACTGGCCACAACGTGGCTTTCGTGTTTATATTCTTGGCACACAGTACAAATCAGGGTGAACGATCACCAGCATTAAAAACGGTCAAACTTTAAAAAAATACACTATTTGAGATGAAAAAGAAATGTGATTTACTCACAAGTTCTCGGACTATAAACATAACACCAGTCACTAGGGACTCAAATTACTCGACATCTCAACTACTCGAGTATCGACTTGTAAAATTAAAAAATACTCGAGTAGTTTCAGATATACCAAAATATATATTGTTAATTAAAATTTATGTATATAAATAGTTGATAAATAAATAAATAAGCTTATTTAATTTCATTAATACATTTATTTCAATTTATAAAACATGTATTTCAAAAACAATAGAGAATTAAGCGTCTCAAATATTAAATTGGTTCGAAGTTTTATTTTTATAATTCCCACGGTAGAAAAAATTAATAGGTTTTATAGAGTTAACAATGAATTAAATAGTGCATCTAGTTTTTCTGTCCGCTGTTTTAATGATTCCAACTTTTTAAAAATTTGTAAAATAAACGCAACGGTTTAACATTACATATATTTTTTTTAAATAAGTAAATACAATTTAGAAATAAATCTTTATTTATAAATCACCCGTCTACGCATACGGTATTTACCCTATTTTTTATTATTTTCATTACCGTATGTATTCAATTTAATATTAAATTAGCATGACGTAGCTTTCATTACTAAAAATATGTAAATAGCTTTTTGCAGATAATGTAAATAATATAAATGCATGGTATGAAAATATACACCTGGATTAGCTCACCCTGGGATGTGGAATAGGAGGGATATATACAATATAATAGGACGGCCAAAGCAAATTAGCGAACGTTGCAACTTTGAAGTAAAGTCTTGTGAGCACAAACAAATAAATAGAATGCGCCACAGACAAATGAACTCCTCGTGCGTTTTACGACCAGTAATTTGATTTCTGTTTGTTAGCGAAATTATCCACGATACTTCTCAGATAATGATCCTCAAGCCGGCGATATAGCTTAGATATTTTATTGTTTTTCAACATAAAAACGCTTTCTTCAATTTCAATCTATTCGAAAGATATTACAAAATATATTAAAATTATATTTACTATGCTAACTTTTAGTTCATCTTATCGGATAAAAATCGCCCAATTCTATGTTTGAAAGTCGTTTTTATGAAACAAATATTTCATTGTTTTACTATTAATCTATAAAAATTAATAATACAATATCCTATGTAAAACCAATGTCAAAACTCTATTCCTATTAATATCGGCTCTAAATTTTGATAAAATAATTATTGTTCAAAAGATTCATACCGATTTATTTATATTGTATAGATAGTAAAATAAGAGTGATGTCGTTTTTATTTGAATTAATAAGTTATTGTTTTACTTATAAAACGAGGTTGTTGTTTTCCGGTATCTGGTTGAGTGTAGGGAAGGACTTACCTGTACAATTTATTATTATATTATTTGTTTGGGTTGGTTTATTAATATAATCAGTAGTTGGTAAATGTAATATTTATAACGATCATAACTAGCATTGATTTTCAATGTTACTATTGTTTAAACATTTTACAAATAATAAGGGTTAGACGTATACATTATTGAAAATACGTATTGAAGTATTGAGCGTTGTTTGTCAACGAAGATCTTTACTGACATCAAAAGATGAAATTCACGAAACTAGTGTATTTTTCAACTATAACTTCACCAGAAAATATAACTAGCTTCAAGCCATCGTTGATTTTTGAATAAAAAACTAAAATATGAATTGTAATGCTATACAAGCTCATTATAAAAAATCTGTCTTTCTAACTGCAGTAGACTCATGTTTAGAAATATACATTTCAAAGACGATAAAGAGCATCTGCTACTTACTTAATTATGTTGATTTTAGCAAAGGATTGTATTATGTGGAATTCGTGATGGAACTGTTTTAGAAGTTGTTTTCAAAAGCATTTGCTCGGCGTTTAATTAACGAAAAGTGGCTTATGTGGGGAGGCTATAGTAACCGTAGTTAGACTCTCGGCTAGCGGGACATTTCCCCGCAACACAAAGAAAATAATTAATCAAACAGCACGTTAAGCCATGTCGAAACGCGTTTCATAAAAATGCGAAATATTTACTTTTTACTCCAATTAGTCATAACGGCTTTTGCACACATACCATGAGAGATGAGAGAATATTGAAACATTTTTATTTTTATTTCAACAATTAGAATACAGGAGGCACACAATGGAAACAATCAATGATTTTTTGACATTGTACCACGTAATGTATATTCGGGCTTTTGACCCTTTTTTTGAATCGTGACCCCCTTAAAAATATTTAATGTTACTGTTATTCGACGTCACATTTTCATTTAAATGTGTTTAAAACTAAAAAGACTTTTTTGAATAAATATATATATATCAGTTCACACATATTTAATGTATTGCTTTTAGTAACTTATATGTGAATGCAATAAACATTCCGTTACTTTGATATGTATATTAAAGCCTTTTATTATAGTTTATTACAATTGTGTGCACCCAAGATGATAATAAATATTGCGAGAAATCTCCTAATAATAAAAATACCATTAAAAGGGTTTTTTTTAAAAAGTTATTATATGACAAAGTAATATTTTCAAGACACCACTTATCATGCACAACTGCTAAGTAACACTGGTTGTAGTATTTTGCATACAGGAAGCAACGGCATGCGATAGAGTCGGTTGCATCTCTCAGTTCATTGTGGTACAGAGGTCTGTTTCCGGTCCTTGCCTCGCTTGCAACTTGCAGTCGGATCGATAGATGCACTTCACCTGATCGTTCAAATAGCAATGCACCTAGAATTTCTCCAGGATTTTACGCTCAGTACTCGAAAGTCCTAGAACCAAATTACGCTGTGAAGTTATGCGATGAAGCTACTTGATTGAAGAGTCTCTCATGATATTCAGTAATAATGGAGTTATTATAAGGAGTTCTGTGTTGATGAAAACTAATAATTGTAAAGTTAATAAATTGTAAGCATCGACTTTGGACATAGACGGTAATTTATTTCACTTATATTCACTTTCATAAAAACCTTTTGCACTTTAAATAAATTAGCATTGGCTTGGTATATCTCTTAAATTTGAATTGTTTTTTATTCTATGACATGTATTATATATAGCTTATAAAAATAAATTTAACAAACCGGATCAATCCTGGGATTAGAACATGATTTAATAATCAAAAATAAATTTCTGAAAGTTGTTTCCAAAATGGTAAAATACGCCATTTATATTTGTAAACTATTTAAATGAAGTTAGCTACCGTGGACATAAATTTCTTCTCCAAACATTACGTAAAAAAGACAATAAATAATCTTTTCAAGAATATGGTTTATGACAAATTTAATTAATCAAAATAATGTTTTTGATTATTTATTATTATAAAATGTTCGTATATATCATTTTTTATTTTTGAGTAGTATAATAATAATTGAAAAAAATACTGATCACGAATCAAATTGAATCGCGATAAAAAAAATCCTTTGGTATAGACGACGGATATTCGATTTCGCGCTGAGCAAACAGTACAAAATCGCCATGAAGCAGTGGACGTCCTTTTTCCAAGACGTAACTTTCGAGGCGTCGAATCGTGGCGACGTCGACGTTACGCTACACGACGCTGTCACGCTATTAGGCGCACCCGGCTGAGCACGGCCCGAAATATTTACCAAACAAATTTTTCTCTCGTCGTGTTATGGGAGACGTGCCCGTAGCGAAAATCGGTCTTCCATTCGACACACACTAGCACACAAACACATTTATCGGGAAATGTAGAAAACACGTTTCGTTTCAGGTAAATAAATATTGAATTTTGAATATTCACGAAAAATGATTCTGGAAAATTGATACCAAAGATATTTAACAATCTTCGTATTTCAGACATTGAAAAGCTCTCTTTTAAAATTTTGAATTCATGAAATAAAAAATAATTGAGGAAATAGATTGTTTCTTTTTACAAGCTGTAAGAACTAGATTTTATATCGACTCGGAAAGAAAAAAAGACCCACACATTTTACAGGAGGCACAAAAAACGTGCTTTGATGGTTTTCGGCCATATGCAAATTATGAAATAAACACAACCTTTAAGTGCATGGAGACTTCTAAGTTGGTGTTTAATTGACATAATATAATATTCAATTATGAAATTGTCTAGGGAAAACCATTTTTTCAGTCTTATTTCTTGGTTTCAATTTTCACAAGCCCATCTTTTTTCAAACTCAAAAGGTAAATTCAGCATTTTCAGCTTATATCCTTTTGATAGAACGTGTATCAAGTTAAATACATTGTGATTATCGAAAAAAGCTGTTTTGAAAACACTGTGGGTTACGTCATTTTTCCTTTCCACAGTCGATTTATTAAATCAACGACAGACTGAGACAGAAGAGTTCAGACGAATGCAGCTTTATAAACTTTATTGATACTTTTACTTGCCAATATTAAATATTCGTTGTGATATTTCACCAACTTTTTATGCACAATGTTTATGAAACGGTTCTTTATCTACTTCTAAGAAAACGTGATTTTATCATTTGTAAATCTAAAATAGTTTTAACCCTCTAATCGTTGTTTTTTTACAGCCTTTCTCTTTTTATCACTTTTAAGGTGTTCACTGTCAATACTTGGTGGAATGGCATTATAATAAAAATAATAAAACATTTTTAGTACTTTTTCCACATAAAAATTCCACAAAAAATTTATGTGGAAAAAGTACTAAAAATGTTTTATTATTTTTAGCCTTTCTCTTATTGAACTCATCAAATTATAATGCAAACATCGCGTAATATCGAGTTTTTTTAAACGTTGTAATTTCATGAAATACCTAATAAAACGTACAATTTGTTAGTTTAAAAGGAATATATTGTATTTACAAATTATATTGTTTTATAAGTAACGTTTGCTTGAAATTGAAGCAGACTGTCTTCGTATTTCTTTCGTTTACTAGCAACACACTAGAGTTCGTAAAAGTTTAAATAAATCCCTGTGCTACATAGATTTGTTGAGCTGCTTATATTGATAGCAAAATAAAAAATCAATTGAATTCATATGAAGTAATATAATGGTTATATTATTTTTTATATTGATAGTAGGATTAAATAAAATCCCATTGAACTCGAAAGATATAATATTACAATAATGTAATTTGATTACATTTTGTGACGTTTTGTCGCTTACGATAGGATGAAATGCGATACCTAGGTCGTTAGTGACAAAACGTAGGGAAATTTACACAATTTTAACACTAAAATTTGATATTGCAAATACATCACAGTCAAAATTCAAAATTATATTATTATAGTAGATTCAAAGACTAGCAGGCGAAAAAAACCACACAATTTTTCATTATACATATTATTCAATACTGTTTTAATTGAACAATGTTTTTAACATCGTATCAATTTAATTGCTTATCAATAATCGTATAATGAATATTTAATCACACTTTACAGCGAGGTAAAACACATTACACCATGTTACAAATCTAGTGAAATAGCATAGTTATCCATTTTAAATTTATGAACTTGATGAATTTCGCAGTTAAAATAACCTTTCTTTGTTTATTACATTATTTTGTTACTTAATCAGTTCTTTACTACGCAACTTACATACTTACATCGGATGTTGTATCTCATCAATTATTGATCAAAATACGCTGACCCCATGTGGATCAGTGAAAGATCACCTTTTTCAGTGCAGTGTATGTACATCACCGCATCTTTATGACCGTCACAAAAATCCCCGTGGATTTTGTGTATACTTTTGCCCGCAGACCTTTGACCCAACTCCCCCCATAAAATGATCCCAACTGACCCAACATAGAACTGATCTCAAATCATCCCTGTTGGATCGCATTACGTGCCTCCTTGACCCAATCGGGTAGCAATCCCACTTTTTGTAAAAACTTACAATCTTCTTTGAAGATGAGTGAAAGTGTATGCTCGTAGATAAGTCGAATGTACTTGCAATATTAAATTATTTTTAAAAACATGATTTATACTAGTTTAATTAAAAAGGGAAATTTAAATCCTGTCTTACGTATTTGATACTTGATTCAATCGAGATTAAACCAATTGTACCATACACATTTATTTATATTATGTACGCAACTGTTTTCAACAAAAAAAAAATTCACTCATTTAAACAGTAAGTAGGAATAAAAACTCTTCATGACAAAGCTATCAAACGGTGTAAGCTTATATGCAACGATATTTAATTATAGCTTGATTAACATGAACTACCTTACTCAATTATTTTATTAAATATATAATTAAAATTAATGTGTTCTGTAACCGAATCATCATTTTAATAATTTAAAGATCCATGTATCTCATACGTTCTGAAATATGCATGATTATCTTTTAATGTACATAGTCTACAATCCAGAATAAAGTATGATGTATACACAACTGTATACGAGAGGTGAGTCGTCTTAGCCATAAGCAAAATCTATTCATTGCATACTGCTCCTTTAATAAATTGTTCCCACACCCTCTGTACATTTACTTACCGACCTCATATAAAAGACAGGAGCTTTGAACATATTATGCTTAGATTATTCATATAAACTTGATGATTTATTGTAACTAACTATATACGATTTATTGTTGGACTACGTATACAAATACTTCAAATTCAGAAAGAGTTGATTTTATATAATGAATTTCATAAAGAAATTTATTATATTTGTATTGTGATATGATGAAAGTTGCTTAACGGATGATTTATTCTTGTTTTCTTCACTTTTTTCAAAGTGAGTAGTAATGAAAGAAGGTTAAGGCTAGAACAGGACTAGTGGTTGACTAATCGCTATTGCTACACCCAGTTATTAAAGGATCAGAAGGATGGAAGAAGAGGAAATAATAATTGACACCACAAACACCCAGTCTTCGATCACAACCTTTATTTGAATAATTTTCAAATTCAATGTGACCTGACCGGGAATCGAACCGAATAGACCTGCGTGATCGGTAGAGCAAGATCTAACCAACTGGGCCACAGCAGGTGATATAATAATACCTGTCTTATAATAATAAAAGCGTATTGTATGCTTATAATATAGTGTATTATTACTTTACAATCTTGTATAAACTCTACTTCTGATATAATTGATTGAAATTTAAAAAAAAATAATTGCACTGTTAATTTTAAATCCCTGCTAATGTTTCGACAGAGCTTTTCAATTATGTTATGTCTGTCTATAGAGCTGGTTCTTTTCATTTGCGTTGCACAATCCCACTTTGTTTATTCTTAGTTTTGACGTTTGCTTTGAGCTTCAATACTAAGATGCCTCTTTTGCTAAAACATAAAGGAATTACAAAAAATGGTATCAGAACGGTGCAAATATAATGCAAATATAAATTTTACATACCGGGAAAGTGCACATACCTCAAACAGGTGTTATTTTGATAAAATGTCTCTTAAGTTTAATTAAAGCTTTACTGTATGAATATATTAATTAAACAAACTGTTGGATGAAAATCATTTTATTTCGGGTAGTAACAATGCATTTTTATTTATTGAGTTAACATTGCCTAGAAAAATCATTTTTTAATAGTATATAGATCAACATTAATTAAGGGTTATCGCAAACATATAAATTTTAAGGAATTTGCGAAATAACCAATTGTGGGAAAGTAGAACAATAGTTGAAGGCCGCCAGTACAAGCAATCATTTTAAAAAGCTTTCATCAAACTTTAATTTTTATTGATAATTTTTCCTTTGTTTTATAAGGGTTACCAATCAAAGAGTAGTTTAAACAATAATCAATCGTATTCACTTTAACAGTTATTAAATTATCACTTTTAAGGTGTTCACTGTCAATACTTGGTGGAATGGCATTATAATAAAAATAATAAAACATTTTTAGTACTTTTTCCACATAAAATTTATTAGATCAGGACCGGTTTCGCTCATCGCGAGCATTATCAACTGATAAGAAAAATACATAAACAGTGATATTTATACAAATTTAAATTGAAATAAAAAGGTGTAAGCAACTATTAACAATTTAAAGGATTAACAAATTACATTATAATTACACAAGATTAAAATGCTTAACACCCATAACAATTAAAAAATCATCATCAAAGAATAATAAATCTAAGTGGCAAACGATGTCAATTATGAACACAATTAAAATTTGGGAAATATTTAAGCAAAGTAAATATCCTAATGATGATTTGGTGTTTTTCCCGCTTCCAATCAATGATGTACAAGCAACAAAATCAGCAGTAATGAAGATTCAAAATTGAGTTTGGAAAAACCAGTAGAGCTCAATCCAGCAAAAATTGAATCCTGCGAAAAGAATAAAGGCAATATCAATTCTTACAAAATAAAAACAAACTAAGAAAATTAAAATTCTAAAGAAATAAAACAGTACAAAAATGGAAATATAATAGGCTAGAATTAGGTTAATGAAACGGATATAACAAAGGTGATGATGCAAATACAAGCTGTTCGTTTAATAAATTAGAGTTCAGCAAGAATTTATGTCTATTGATTTCTAAGATCTCTTGTTTATCAAGTTTTAAAGATTTATTGTTAACATGCAGGATTTTAAAGTTTTTAGAGATATCAAATGTATGCTTATTTTAATATCAGATTTAAAGAACATTTAGCCTGCTCACGTAAAGGGAATGAATTATCTTCATTTGGGAACCATTTGTTCCTAAATAAGCATACATTTGATATCTCTAAAAACTTTAAAATCCTGCATGTTAACAATAAATCTTTAAAACTTGATAAACAAGAGATCTTAGAAATCAATAGACATAAATTCTTGCTGAACTCTAATTTATTAAACGAACAGCTTGTATTTGCATCATCACCTTTGTTATATCCGTTTCATTAACCTAATTCTAGCCTATTATATTTCCATTTTTGTACTGTTTTATTTCTTTAGAATTTTAATTTTCTTAGTTTGTTTTTATTTTGTAAGAATTGATATTGCCTTTATTCTTTTCGCAGGATTCAATTTTTGCTGGATTGAGCTCTACTGGTTTTTCCAAACTCAATTTTGAATCTTCATTACTGCTGATTTTGTTGCTTGTACATCATTGATTGGAAGCGGGAAAAACACCAAATCATCATTAGGATATTTACTTTGCTTAAATATTTCCCAAATTTTAATTGTGTTCATAATTGACATCGTTTGCCACTTAGATTTATTATTCTTTGATGATGATTTTTTAATTGTTATGGGTGTTAAGCATTTTAATCTTGTGTAATTATAATGTAATTTGTTAATCCTTTAAATTGTTAATAGTTGCTTACACCCTTTTTATTTCAATTTAAATTTGTATAAATATCACTGTTTATGTATTTTTCTTATCAGTTGATAATGCTCGCGATGAGCGAAACCGGTCCTGATCTAATAAATTTTATGTGGAAAAAGTACTAAAAATGTTTTATTATTTTTAGTTATTAAATTATAATGTATTTGACTCTTTTTGTCTACGATCGAACCTTCACTACCTCCTATCTACCTTTTCTAGTTCGTTTAATAGATAAGTGATTACAATGAAAACTTTATCGTTTAAATTGCAGACATTCTCCAGTTAATTATATATTCAAATAAAAATGAGACTCCTGTTTTAGTTTTTTTTCTTCCTAAATTCTCCCGAACTAATAATATGAAAAGTTACTAAGCGTCCCGTTGTTTGCCTTGTTACCGCTAAAATATCCCCACCTCGGTTAATATAATTTGGTTGTAATTTCTATATGAAAATGTTTCTAGATTTTTTACAAATACGTTTCATCAAAACGCGTATCAAATGCTATTCTGCTACCGAAATATCATAGTATAAAACCACTGATCATCGTGTGAATTATTTTGTTTTAAATATATAACTGGGCCACAGGCTCACAGATGCTACAAGTTTTATCCCTTTTAATCCAGAATCTCTTTTTGCATAATGTATAAAAAAACTTTCTTAGTGGTATTCTATATCCTCGCCGCAAACTATGCAAAGAACTTTCACCGAGAACCCGCAAACGAAGCGTAACTTTTTTAATTTTCAGCTTTTACTGCCGAGATTATTCTGTGAGAAGCGGTTTTCCCAAATTCTCGCATATCATTTACAAAGCAAGGCTTAGTCATTGAAATCCCACTTTGATATACTATTATTGCAGACGTAAAAGAGATGAGAATTTACATAAGGTTGTTATCTAAATTCTTTCTTTTATTTGATCTTGATGTAACCAAATCTAATGAAGGCGTTGTTATATAAAAAATATATGTATTTAATGCAAATGGTATAAAAATTAATATTAAATAATAGGCTAAAAATAGCAACGTATTTAGTTCTACAGTTTTTAATATTCATTAGTTGATAGCTATTTCGGCTTTCGCCATCGTCAGAACTACAGTTCTAAAGCCGAAATAGCTATCAACTAATAAATGTATATAAAAACTGTAGAACTAAATACGTTGCTATTTTTACTTTATTATAATGGAGTTCTACCAAGTAAATGCCAAGTCAATAAATAATATAAAATAACTTAGATTATTCCACGTATTGTGCTACAAGCTGTGACACGTATTTCGCATATTAGGCATCCTCAGACAATCTTACTTTCATAAATGCTTGTTTAAGTACGATTGATTTTAATTTTACTGTTCAGATGTATTATAAAAATAAAATTAAATCGAGAAGCAAGGAGGGGATGATAGAAAAACAAACAAACAATAATCCAACGGCTTTACCCGTCCTAATTGATGCAACTCATTAGTTAATCATTTCTTGATCTAAATGTCATTTGTATTATCATTATTGTTTGTTTGGTATAAAAACTGTTTAGTCTTTGAGAGAGCTGATGGAAATACGATTATAAAGATTGAATGCATTTTTTATCGAATCAATATTAAAATCGTAGCATAGAAAGAATAAAACGAGCTTTAAACATAGTAGGACTTGCAAATATATGGGTACGAAAAGTAAATAAGGTATGTGGGTGGGCCTTAAAAAATAATCGTTCGCAGATTTTAAAGTGTCTTTTTGGTAGAAATTTTAAATACATGTCATATTTATTGCATTGAATATTTCCATAATGTATTTGAGTATTCGCAACAATACGTTTGTTGGCTCATCTGAAAAAAAAACGGTAGTAAAGACAGTTCAAATGTGTGTGTGTGAGATAAAAAGGAAAGAAGAAAAATGAGAGAGATGAGTTATTTTGCTTTGTCTAGTCTTATTTATTTTATTCAAATGTACGCTTGAAAGACTGTTTTTTTTGTAAAGAAAAAAATATTTACGATATTCATGTTATATTTTCAAAAAATACTTTTCTCATAGCAGAAATTTCGATATAAATAATAACCGGTATGTCTTTATCATTATGATGTGACAAATCGAATACAAATTTAGAAAAAAACTGTGTTTGTTTCCAATCAAATATACACATATTTTAAATAAAGAAAAAGATTCAGCTTTCACAAAAAAACATACTTTCGGCAAAGTTTTCAATATCAGCTATATTCCAAACACTACCCATTTTTTTGTGATAAAATATAAAAAAAAAATCGTACAGTTCGCAGTCGAATGTCGAATTTTTGTATGTCGTCTTCAAAATGAAACCATTTATATGAAAAAGTTAACTCATTTGAATAAAAGATGAAAACGAAAGCTTTTTTAAATTACAATACACGCAGAGGTACTCACCTATCTGTGTTCTTCGCCTTTAGTTTTATATGGCGGCAATATATTATCAAACACAATCCAAGTGGCTGTCATATTAAATTAAAGCGACCTTATACCGAATGAATGAATGTAAAACAAGGGAAAAATTTTGAAAACTTTTTTTTATTTATTTTTTCACGTAAACAAAAGTTTGTGTACTCTAATTGAACCCATTTATTTTTACAATATTTGAAAAACGCTAGTTAGAGTTAAACAATTTTATTCATACGAATGAAAAAAAATATTTCTATTTCAATCGTATCCGTTTTCAATTATCTACTTTAAGCTCCTAGCAACCAAGAGTCTTTCAAAAGAATTTTATCGACGAGATTTTGTTGCTTAGACTCACTTTTTTGGCTTTTTTGATTAAAGAACGGTGTTAGAAAAAGACAAAATAAATCCATCTTTTTTACATAAATCAATAAATCAATTATGAATTATGTTTACAAAATTGATTATTATGAGATTTGAGCTAAGGACAGTCATATTAAATGAACTTAGAATATACAAAAGAGTGTTTTTTTTTTAAAAGCTTATTATAATTAATTTACAATATAGAACATAATGTTGGTATCTCAAGTTATTTATTAAAATAGATTAAAATCTAGCACTTTATATATAACTCTTTAACTTTTTTGATAAATAATCTATCTCATAATTTACGCAAATTGAGTGGACATTGACGTAGGTGCGAGCCCTTGATGTGGTTATACTAATATAAGTTTCTTGTAATACAAAAAAATACGAATGCCAAATAACGGAGAGTAAAAAGCCACAGCCGCAATTCTGGAACCAAATGTCTTTAGCTATTAGCCCTATAACGAAAAAAAAAACAAATATCATTCCATTTTCATTTGAGTGAACAAACATCAGCGAATGTGTATGTGTATGCATGCGTATATGTTTGATGGTATTGCGGTCATTGCATTGGTTGGTTCCCTCGGGCTTTACTTGCGCCCGGAGCTTTTATTTCCGATTAATGGTTTTTAAATTATCTGCCAAGCTTTTTAAGGGATGAATATTTGATTGAAAATATCTGAGTTTGTTCTTTTTCATATATTTTAGGCTGAATTCGCACCATATAATTGATATTAAACATTCGCTTTTTACTAATTAACCAATTTACTATGATTTATATTTCTTAATAAATTAACTGCCTAATTTTATTACTAAACACATCTTTTGACGAATATTTTACATTATTTTATAAGGATAAATTTTAACAGCAATGCTAATAATGGATTTTTTGTTTATGTATTCGTAAAATTATTTATTTTAACTATGTAATCTATTTCTGTTGTTCAAATAACAATTATATGATATAACTAATGACAAATATCTTTGTTTGCTTAACATGATCAGTCATATACTGAACAGTTTTTCTTCAGGAAACGCCAGTACATTAAAATGAGAAAAAAATAACGAACAATTCCGTAATTTATTTGAAAACTCTGCATTTGGGAATTGCAAACATTTAACACCCAAATGAACATGACGAAAGCAGGTTAGTGTTTCCACGAATTTTAATACTATGACACATATTTGTAAATTATTAAATAACGTTATATCTAAATCATTTTGACAACCCTTAAAGTACTCTCCGCCGTCCTTGCGATCGATTTTGTCATTCAGTAAATCATCCGATGCTTTATAGGGGAAAAACAAAAGTAACCGGTCCATTCACTATAAATGACTAAAGGTTTTTTTTGCTTTTACTTCGTTATATAGTTTTTAAATCCGCAGATTTTGTTCGAATACCTTGTATGTTTTACATACGTTTTTATCTGCACACAATAAAGATCTTTTTTTTATATTAAATAGACAATTTAAATATTTATTTAAAAATTCTATCAACTATTTATAACTTTTTTACTCTGATAAAATGATATGTATGGTATATTGCTATGGAGTAATTTTGCTAAAAATATTATTTTTTACTTTACCACATAATAAATGCTTTTACATAGAACGGAGAACGTTTTTTGTATTTCAAAACGACAAACAAACTTAGGTATACCATTATTAAGTCACAATTAAGAAACTTTGTGTTAGATACATTAAATTATATTTTATTATTTTTTCGGAAGAGATTTAAAAAAAATTCCATTTATACTATTTACACACCACTGTTTATTCCATATGTTTATGAAATATTGTCTTTTGAACAAAACAATTGCTTATTTAGTTTATTGAACATTAATGTTTCTTTTCAAATAGCATATTTTTAATATAGATTTATAGCTCAAACTTCACTATTGTCACTAATAATAAATATTACTATTTTTTCATAACCCTGCAATCGATTTTGACTACGTAGTATTTGTTAATCTGAATAAATAATCAAATTTAAACATAAAAGATATCCGATTTAAGTATCACATTGTATGACTTGAAGTACCTCCCACATACTGAGCGTTGATTGTGTGGAATTAAAATATATGGATAAATTGAATATTCAACAAAATACACCACTACATGTGATTCAATGAAGCGTTTTAAATATAAATTCAATTTCGATGGACTACTTCAGCTCTGAATACCAATTCATCGCATATACAACACTATACCACACAATAGTGTGAGTAGTGCCGATCCAATTGTGGAATTCAGCGACCCCATTCCCAATTCAATACGAGGAATATTCAAAAGATATATTGATTTCCGTATTAAACAATCACATTAACGATGGTTTTTTTAATATGTATTTCATTCAAAGATTCTTTGATTTATGCACTTTATTAATTGTAAAAAGTTTACCTTTTTATAAGCAAGCTGCAAATCACTTTTAGGGTGTTCACTGTCAATACTGGGTGGAGAGGCATTATATTAATAAAAACACAATATTAATTTATACTTTATTCCACTATATTTTAAAAAAATCAGAACCGGTTTCGCTCATTACGAGCATTTTCAACTGATAGTAAAAATATATAAACAGTGCTATTTATACAAAAATTTATTGAAATAAAAAGGTGTAAACAACAATTGACATAAAAAAAATACAAATTACAGTATAAGTGACTCTATTACACAATTAAAATGATTTGCACTTCTAACATATAATAAAAAAAAACATCAAAGATTAATAAATTTTAAGTGGTGACTGATGCTAATTACAAACATAATTAAAATTTGACCTTTTGGTCCCGACCTTTTAAATAAAGTACAAAGGAATATTGTGTTTTTATTAACAAGCTCCAAATATTGTAATACTTCTTCAAGGAGTTTTTGCAATACTTTTATCAAATATTATAAACTCTACTACTACTTTACGATGAATGCTTAATGCTACAAAAATTTGCGGTCAAATAATATGTAATGACTAAGAATAACGAAACTTTCTAAAATTTGAACGAAAGCTTTCACAGGAGACACGGAGAAATTCAGTCCAACCAATGGTCGCATCGCTGCCAAGTATTTTAAGCTTAGTTAGAAAATGTGTTAATACAATAGTATAATTAAGGATGCTGATAGCATAGTATCCAGGTATTAATAATAAACGAGACAAAATCCTCAGGATGGTACAGTTCTATCGTCCTTGTCGTTTCATACAATCGTTTACTCATCTTATCTTCTATCATGATAAAGTTAAAATGATTAAGACAAGAATGTTATAGCTTATTGTCATCATATCGTTTCGTTTTCATTATTTGGTAAAGATTTTTTGGGAAATAATGAAAACATATCACACTTTTGGAGGCATATTTAAACATAACTTTTCCCAGTAAAGCCATTCCCTTGTTTGTCAATAATTCCGCGTATAAATAAATATGATATACATTTATTGTTCAATGAATGTTGAGTATCATTATCGGCAGACAATATTCAAAATGTAAATTGTTTCATGTACTCTCATACGATTTGTGGCGTTTGATTATGTTAATGTATTTCTAGGCAGCATTTTCTTTATTGTAATAAAAACATTATTTTTCACATTCCGTTTTCGATTGTATTGTCTGGAGAATAGCACACGCTGTTAAATCATATATTTGTGTGTAGTCATTGTGCTTTATGCCACCGCTTAATGGCTTTTACACATGTCCCATATGTCTTATATCCCGTTTCCTTTGGCATTTAAAGCTAATTTACAGCCCCATTCTTAACTCCCGCAAGCTTCTTTATGCTTTATGAACTTAAAGCTACCAAGAAACACCGTATTCTTACCGCTGTTAATATATAATCATTTATCATTATTATTCACCAATCCACTTAACACACCTTACTTAAATCAGTCTACGAAAAATACATTTGTATTTATATAGTTTCATATAAAAAAAACAGAATCAAAAATACTGATAGACTGAATTTTATCTTTAAAAATGGTTGGTGTTACAGCTTTCCAATGCGCGAAAAAGCAAACTGGAGGAAAAAACATCACAAATATTTAACAGAAATAATCTAAATTTGATATTATGTAAGCTCGCTGGGTCTTGCCTCGGACTTATGTTATCTCTAGGGTAAAGTTCTTACGGACTAGAATATTCTGCATTTAATAAATTGTAAATTATGTAATAATTATTTAATCTAAGGCTTAAAGTTTAAGCCATTGAAACAATTCGTTGTAGGATTATCATTGTCCATGAGATGGAAAAATGTCGAAATAGTTATCACTAAAACATTGAAGCCTTTCTCAAACAAAATTGCCATTTGTTCTGGCTTTAAAAACGTTATATCGAATACTTTTTCAAAAATTTTAACAATTTTGCTGAATACTTTACTTTGATATAAATTCCTACATAAGTACGTTGTTTATTATAATATGTAAATTATGCAAAAATACAGCCGGATTTTTATTCTTCAAATTAATTTACTACTGTATTAATAGTACTTCTAGTTTTTTCGAAAAAAAATAACAAAAACGCTATTGAACGAGCAAGTTAACGAAGAGAACAAAGAAATTAATTCAATTCGTTTCTATCTGTTTTGGTCTGTTTGCATTTGAATCAATTTGCAGGTGTAGAATCAAAGGTATACATTTTCTTTGAAGAAAAACCAATTGCGCAAATTTCATTTACGTTTCACTGGATATATTAAACTGGTGTTGGAGGGGTTTACAGTGCCAGTTTGCTTAAGTTGGTTTTATTTACAACAATAAAAAAAAGGATAAACAAAAAACGTTTCTCATATTGTTTTGTAAATTTATTGATTTATGATATTCCCATTTCGAGGATTTCGACAAAACGGGCTCATAGCAATTCTAGACGTTTCTTTAGGTTAACACGTCCAAACCGTACTTATTGATGCCTTTTGTTTTTTAATGTGAAGGCAGCATATTTTTTCTCTTATTTTCTATGACTATGTATATATAACACGTATATAAAATTCAAGCAAAAAAACTTGTTATCAAAGCTTAATGTTTTATGTATATATATATATTGACGGATATAAAATTAGCAATAATAATTCTATATTTAATTTACAGTTAGTTGAAAATTAAAAGTAAAATGTTTTGCTTTTTTATTGCTCTCGCATGACGATTAAATTTCGCCAAAATTTCTTTTGTCAATTTTACATTTGCTAAGAACTCTTAGATTCAAACACAACAAAAAAATAATACCCCAAATTACCTAAGCCTATATTTCCGCTTTACGATCTGACTTAATATGAATTTTCTCCGCACCCCTCTTGATCCGCTCTACCAGTAACGTCTTTGGGAAACCCCTTTTTCTTCCGTCTCAGTTCCATGTTTTGTTTTTGTTTTGGCTCTTTCTTGTAACACACACCTCGAATAAATGTAAGATCACGTCGGGTACGAAGATGTAAGATTATATTTCCTTTGAAGGGGAAAATTCACCCCTTTCCTTTGGCTTAAGCTACACATTGGAGGATCTTAAAAGTGAATATTGGTTACATAGGTATATATTTATATGTATGTACATGATTCTTACAGCATTCTTGTAAGAGTTAATTTTTGTAAGACGCAATTACTG
Source organism: Himalopsyche tibetana (assembly GCA_030503985.1). Lineage (NCBI taxonomy): Eukaryota > Metazoa > Arthropoda > Insecta > Trichoptera > Rhyacophilidae > Himalopsyche > Himalopsyche tibetana. The sequence goes on from JAPJYX010000010.1 coordinate 597,040, forward strand.
TACAATATTATGGCTACGCAACTTTTTTTCACAACTATTTAAAAATTGCTTCGCATGAAATTTAAATTATGAATTTATCATTATTAAAACATATAACAGTAAAAAAAAAGAAGTGAGCTAAAAATATGGCTTTAATAAATATAAACACATTTTGATAAGCCAGGACCCCAGAGATTGCTTCTGTGACCATTAAGTCATATAAACTTATTTTAAAAAGTAAAATAACTTCACTGGTTCGTCATTTGATTTTTTTTAAATTCAAAAATTCAAAGTGAGTTGAGTATCTTTATGCCACAATTAATTGGACACATTAGAGGTGAAGTGAGCCAATTGCTATTCTTGAAAAAAGATGCGTTGTAATATTCTACACGTCTTAAAGTATCGTAAAAGTGAAGTTACCTCATAAATTTAAATATATTGTAAGTGTTATTTCCGTAAAAAAAAAATGCATTCCACCAAAACACCAAATAAAAACGTGACTATACTTTTACGTGAGTTAATTATTTTACTAGTTGGCTCACTTCACCTCTTGAGGTTCCAATTAAGATTGAAATTAAAATTAATAGATTTTTGATACAACTGTTTAGAAAATCGATAAACTATTGGTAATCGATAATTACTATTTTATCACTGTCAAATGACTGCTTATAGTGTTGATATTTCTGTCTTATATTGTATTGTATAAAAACATTTCTACTTTCAATATTGCCATGTAGGTCCACGCGAACCCACCATCCCCCGCTCGCAACGAGGGCTGATCTCGCTTACGATTTGAACCTGCCCATCTTTATTGCATTTAAAGTGCTATTACGAAACGCCATCGCCAGAATTTCGTCCCAGAGAGACTTATTCAATATAATAAAATGAGAAACCGTGCGCTTGGGCTGGGTTACTTATTGGATTACGTAATTATTGGATGAAGTAAGTCGTATGTCGGCGTCTTTATAATACCGGTTGGGGTTAAAATTTAATTATTTCATCAATGTCTTCTCGTTTTAATATAATCGCTCAAGTTTACAAAAACAAATTGAAGGCATTGTTATCTTATTTTATTTTAATTGGATCATTAGTGACGATTATCAATTGAATCTTATTTGACAGCATGTAAATTGAATTAAAGTCCTTATATTTACGACACTTATGGAAAGCGAATAGGATAAATTGATATATGAATAAAAAACCTAAAAAATATCCTCATTCTAATAAGGTAAAAATAACAACGTATTTAGTTCTACAGTTTTTATATTTATTAGCTGATAGCTATATCGGCTTTCGCCATCGTCAGAACTATAATCATCATCGCCATCAAATGGACATAGTATTTTTTAAAATAAAATAAAATATCATCATTCTATATTTGCCAGCATTGAAAAAATCATACGATCGATTGACCTTAAACCAGTCCTCTTTAAAAACACATTATTTAAATTTGTCACTCTGGAAATAATTAAAAAAGTGGGGCCATTAGAGGTGAAGTAAGCCAATTGGTATTTTAGAAAAAAAAATAAGTTGGATACGTTGTGATATTCTTCACGTCTTAAAGCATATATGGGCAAATACCGGCCCGCCGAGCTATCTTGTCCGGCCCTGATTCATCTCGGTAAAGTATTAGAGAAAGAAATTAATAGTTCCAGGAATGATTAAATAATGGAGATGACACGGGCGCTTGCAGTAGCTCTACTCTACTAGTTCATGATCACCACCATATAAGAAATAGCAATGTGTTTTATTTGATTTAATAATACTTTATTTTGTTTAATAATTTGGTCCGACCCTTGACTCGCAAGACAGAATGATAATTTGTGCCCAGACCCAGAAAAGGTTGCCCATGCCTGTCTTAAAGTATCGTAAAAATGAAGTAACCTCAGTTAATACACATAACAATAGTGTTATTTCCGTAAAATAAAAATATGCAATCCAAGAAAACACCAAGTGATTGTACTTAAAAGTCAAAGAAAAAAAGTTTTACCTTTTTACTAGTATCCATTTTTGTATCTCTTGGCATAAATACTCATGTTGTACTTTTCACGTATTGTATCGATCGGGTTTTAGTACATTATGTTTCTTAGGTGTGAAATATCTATCGTGTGTTTGCGGACATATTTAAGTTCTAGCCATTCAAATATAACCCATCGATAAGTTAATGCAATCTCTATTTTTAATCAAAGTCACTTGAACCTGAAATCAAATCATTTTTGCCACTTAGCTTTGCTTATTATAGCCAAAGTTTACCCCAAAAAAATTATCATTTATACGTAGCTATAGGTTTCTACCCAGAACAAAAACAATTTGTCGAAGGACTTCCCGTTTTAGACAAAACTAAAAAAAAACGACAACCTCGTTAAATGGCAGCATTGTTCGTTTGTTTAAAAAAGTGATAAAAAAAGCCTTCGGAAAACTTTCCCCGTCCATCAAAGTTCCCGGGCGCATTTCCCGACGAGAAGTAGTAGTACATAGCTTATTAAAAATTTCCCCGCACTCTATCAATCGACTGCGTGCGTCCCTTTTGTAGAAATTTCCCGTTCTCTTATTTTCCTCGTCTCAAACATCCCTCTCTGGCGTACAATGGACACAATGGGAAGCTGGGCGGGAGAGCTCTAACTCCATCGGCACACAGCGTCCGACGGCAAAATCCCCGCGAGAAATGCATAAAACTTAACTGCATGCGATGCATTGCAAAGCGTTTCTTGCCTTTCACGAAACGAGGTCTCGACCGTACTTATATGGAAGTGAAAACAGAAGAAAATGCGACTTTATTACAGTAAACTTTCATAAGCGAAGCGTATTACATACACAATAATATTTAATCGTAATTGAGAAAAGATTGATCGTCGTTAGTATGAAGCCCGGACCATTTGCCGAGCGTTTTTAAGACAAACATGATGGTTGGTTTGTGTGGAAAAATATAAGTAATATTATGTCGGATCTGTGGCGTGAACGTTGTTGGCTGGCGGATTTCACGAAGCCAAGTTTCAATATGAAAAGCATTTTTTCAATCGATTCGGGTGTTTGTGATGTCTGCAAATTTCGGTCTTACCCTTCTAATCCTAAAAATAATAACGATACATAGTGAGAGCGATTGGTTGACCACTAGTCCTGTTCTAGCATTCGTCTCGTCTAAAAGAAGGATTGCACAACTGAGTAAAGAGTTTTCATATAAACACGTTTGTTGAGATACCTAAGAAGCCACAATATGCCAAGTTTTAGGAGAAAACAGATTTAAAAATTAACGCTTCGGTATCATTCTTCTAAAGGTGTTTTAAACATTTGTATTGCACACTTAATTGTTTAATTTTTCTACAAAATCACGAATTTTTATTAAAACTATTAAGCATCCGAAACGAAAAAATTTGATCGACTTACATGCCAATATTGTATTATCTGCGCAGTGCAGTCTACGTAAAAAAATATGTTAAAATGTTTTCAATGGATGCGAATAGAGCATTTATTACAAAAACCATTTTCGAATCGCCGTAATACTTGATAAAATTAAAATGTTTCGCTTAATTTTAACAAAAGATTCACTCTTATAAAAGTCATACATTTTGTACTTAAAATTATTCTTGAACATTTTTATCACTTGAAAGTAAAGCAAACATTTTTATTACAAATTTTATCTATAGAAACAATGGTATCGATAATTTAGGTGATCTGTTGTACTTTTCAATTAAACACAGCTTTTATCATGGTATAGGAAACTAAGATTATTGAATTCATTGCATTCCAATTGCACTTGGAAATAGATGGAAGTCATAAACCGGTATCCTATTCGATTTTTGAGGTGATCAGATCACCACACTCTTCCTTCGAAAGTGAGGGGTAAAGTTTCTTGCAGTAGCGTGCTAATTTAGAAGAAAACTACCCCACGTTATTGTACGTTATATGAATAACTATTAATTACTCATATTAATTTTATTTCTGTCTACTATTCATATTCCGCCAGTTAAGAGTTGCTTTTCTTGGATCATTCTATATATTTGTTTTAAAATTTATGCAATACAATATCGATTTATTCTGCAAACTTATTCGTATCACAATAAAACAATTCTGCCGAGAGTGTAATGTTCTTTTAACGAAAGAAATTTCTAACTTCCATCGCAGTACGCATCAATGACAGATTATTTGACATCTTGAACATACTGAGTTTATTACTTTCGATGGTTTCGGCGGTAACTTTGTGGAAGTTCATTTTAATAGAAAATTTAAATTAACTTTGATTATTCCACGTATTGTGATTGTATTTCTATTACTGAGTTTATATTAAAATTTTAATTATTTCAAGTAAAACGGCATTTTTATTTCAAACTAGCAGGTTTCCAGTAAGCGTTGTAATGCCACTCAAAGAAAGAAAGTGTTTGTGTTTTAATTGTGTTTATTGAAGTGCATTTTTTCTTCTTCTGTCTGTTCGAAGTTTGACATTTGCTACCGATTGTCTATGGTACGACACACGCACCACCTACTGTAAGTTAATTGTACTATAACCTTCGCGCAAGTGCAAGCATACGTTGTCAAAATGAATTGTATGGCAGACATACAAACATTGATTATTATATATAAGACCTACTGTTAGCTAATTTTACTATGCCTATAACCTTCCCGGAAGTGCAAGCAAAAAGTTTGTCAAACTTTTATTGCAATCGGATGAGCGGTGTGGCAGCGCATATAGTAGGAAAAAACAAACATTCTTTTTTTATATTAGAAATAGATAATATACCATAAATTAAACCCTTCAAAAAAAATCTCTATTCAACTTTACTAGACAATTTTATTTGATGCTCCTACTCATTTACTCGTTAAAATTATTTTAACATAGTTTGATATGTATAAAAATTTACGGCTTGTCAATTTTTAACCCGCAAAACTTTCGTAGTTCGCATTTCGGAAAGCAAGTTGTACTTCACTGATTGAAGTAGTGAGTCACGCTCTTTGCCTGAAGACTGCCCGCGAATTTCTATTACCGACCTGTCGTTATTGCTCTTCGAATATTTATGGCGCTTGATTAAAAATAACTCAACTGCAAACGACAGAAACGTCTTGCGAATATTGATAGTTGGTATTGTTAAAATCAGGAAATGGTACAAATGAAATGCTTTGCATTGCTTTTTATTGTTCAGGGAAAACTGCTTCATCGAGGAAGCGCTGCAGTAAAATCAGAAAAGAAAATATACATAGCTGTTATATTTTAATATCGCTATGCTGTACAACTTATTCACTATATAAAAATTATTTGTTCATTTTTACATCTGGAATAATATTAATAGAAAACATATAGTTTTTTTCTTAAAAAATAAAGTTCACATTTGTACTAAATCCCATCCCACTTTTATTTTTTAAGATCAGGACCGGTTTCGCTCATGACGAACATTATCAGCTGTTGTATACATTATTAGAATAAATTTCAGTTTGATTAGCAATAATTATATTATTTCTGATTGATCTTGATTTTTCACAGTTTAATGAATTATAATATTACAAACTGCAATCATTTTTTTACTCAAGTTGTTGTAATATTATGTTACATAAAATTCGTGTTAACACTTTACTGTAGAACTAATATAAAAGAATATGTTTTATCAATTGTTTTCCTACTAAGAAAAGAAAAGCATTGTAATGTTTTTCTAATTTCTTTTATACATTACAAAAGATCACGTTCTACATTTTTTGTCAAGCTCTCTGTGATATAAAGCAGTACAGAAAAGGTATATGAAGCACAGAGCTTTTTTGCAGGTAAGGCAAGCAGGCAAGCATCTCGCAAGATGGTATTTATCTCACGCTTGGAGGCTTTTACAGTATCTCGTACACGTTTTAAGTGCACTGTGTGCTTTTAACGGAAAACACTGCATCTTTGTTTTAAAACACGCGATTTTGTTTTGCTATAAATAAACGATTCGTGCATGCTATTCTAATTTTATATCTAAATACGAATATTCAAAAATATATCATGGGAATTAAAGTGTTTATTTGTGGGTTTCATTCGTTTATTGAATGTATAGTATATGTATGATCATCAATGCGGATTTCACCCACAAATCCATTGTAATTATTATCAAGTCGATGGCTTAGGCTAAAATATTGTATCTCCGATTTTGACCGAAAATGAGCTATGCACTGAAATGGACCAAACATAGTTTATATTTGTGTGTTAAAATACTGTATCTCCAAATCTCAAATCAAAGATTATATACATATTCCAATATATTGTAAATCTTCCAGGTGAGCAGGAGAGAAAATATTATTATAAATCTCATTAGCAATATATATTGTATAACATATCTTTATCATTTTCGGGTGTTCACTATCAATACTTGATAGAAAGGCATTATGTTAATAAAAACACATTATTCCTTTGTACTTAATTTCACTGTATTTAAAAGGTCAGGACCGGATTCGAGCATTGTCAACTGATTCGCCATTTGTCATTTTCATTGTCAACTCATTCGCCCGCAAGGAGCGAAACCGGTCCTTACCTTTTAAATAATGTGGAATAAAGTACAAAGGAATATTGTGTTTTATTAACATATATTTATGTCAAACGAAAGCCCAATGCCAAAGTATGTATTTACAACAAATACATTTTTTTCTCTGCCGCTATGATACACAAAAAAATAGATTTATCTTGCGATTTAGATGAGATTTGCAAAAATTCAAATTTAGTTTTCTCAATATTATGAGAAAGGACAATATTTTAACTCTCACTATTTCGATTATACATCGTCTTCTATTTGAATGTTATAATTGTTCGTCCAAGAGTTTTGCTACATAGATATTCAGTACAAATTTGGCGATCTTTTTTTTTCTTAAAAATTGAGGTTTACAGCTTCGTCAGCAATAGCCACTTTGATGACTCCGTACCACGTATCCTCATATATAACCCGTCGTCGTACCTTTATAAAGATCATGCTTTTGGGTCATTGAGTAAGGTTTTTTACCGTTTCGACTATCCAAAGGTTGAAAGATTTTATTTATGAACTTTAGTTTAAGAATATGTTTCATAGGGCCGAAAACGGCGTTGTTTTTTTTATATTTGAGACTCCGATAAGTCAGATGTTTATATTGCGATTTAAAAACAATAACATTTAAAATCTTATAATAATATAAGACGGGAGTGAGTTATAAACAATTAAATAATTGTTATAATTTAAGATTTCGACTGAAGGTGCTTGGTGGAATTTCAATATTAAATTTGAATCGTTGAAACGTTCATTTACTAAGCGTCAGTTCAAGTTCATCCGTGCACTTGAATGCCTGAAGATGCCGAAAGGCGAAACCCGGGTCGTTAATGACAAAATTTGTGAGAATGTACATAGTTTGAACGATTCAAATTTAAATAATTGTTATATTATTATATGAATTAAATTCACTCGAAATTCATCATATCGACAACTTTTTTTTCTGATTGTACTTAAATAGTGAAAATTATAACAACCTTCACTATTGTATTAGTTTACATCATTATTTTATAACCACGCTAACATCAATAAAGCTTTTTTCTGAGAAAAAGTGTAATATATAATACTCAAGTAGAACATTTTTACGGAAGTAGTCAAAAACTCCATCGCTTTGAGAAAATTATTACTCGTAACTTGATTCTTAACTGAATGAGAAAAATATTTAAATAACAAAGCATGAATTTTTCCTCGATCCATCAAATTCAATAATAAAAACCATGATTATCTTTTAGGCTCGCTATTCTCGTAGTATATTAACGCCTTTGTACTTTAAAAACAATAAATTAGTCCTTTGTGACGCTAATTATGTATTCAGAGAAAATATTTGACAATTTTAAAAACGAAAACAAAATATCGATATATTGTGCTAGCTTTTAGTGAAATTGCTCACGGAAATTATGCTTAAGTATAAAAGAGCCTAATATAGCAAGCTAATATACGACATAGAATCTTTATCTGTTTGCTTAAAAGTTTAACGTTCGTATCCTCGAAGCTTTTGTTATCCGCTGCATATTGCAAGGACGTGTCTTCGCTTTTCTCGTGAGCTTTCTTGATTATACAGGTATTACATGGCATACCATTAGATAAAAGCTTATATTTTACTTTCAGCGTGACAAGATGTCCATATTTAAAATGTATTTGATGGAAAAATACATAAATAACTAATCATAAAGACACCCAAGAGAAATGTAACACTGAATATATATTTTAATGATACAAAAAATTTATTAATTGATTTGGCATTTACTTGGTAGAACTCCATTTATAACAGATTAAAATAGATTAAAATAAAACCCAGATTGTTAATCGTTCTTTGATAAGTGTAATATTGTAATTATAATTAGGATGTTAGAGCGAATAACTTGATGCATTGTGTATCTCTTCAGAGCCAGTATATATAGCTGAGCAAAACATTAGTTTAAACATAGTTCTGACGATGGCGCAAGCCGAAATAGCTATCAACAAATAAAATTATTAAAAACTGTAGAGCTAAAATACTTTGTTATTTTAATCTGTTATACAAAAAATTGATAGAATAACGAATTACGTAATTGTAAGACTCCATTTCATCATAAAATTTCAAAGATTTGTTTTGATAGATTTTTTTTGATAAAGGTATTGTTAATAAAAATATTTCTGTGATCGTTAGTGTAAATCGTGAATTCCACTTTCAACAAAAACATTAATACCAATCAATGAAAGCTCAGAAAATTAAGTAGCCTAAACAATTTCGAACTTAAACATTTTAGATACAGCACCTGTAAAATCGAGCTATGTTTTATGTGCAGTCGAATCTTCGAAAATTTTATTTATTTTTCTTTTGATTATATTAAATAAAACTTTTGATGTACTTAAATCAGTTTAAAAAATTCTAAGAGAAACCGGCTTTAATTTTTAAAACACGAGGTGGAAAATAAAGACTAATATTTTTTTGGCGGCATAGTCTTATCGCTTTTAATATATGAGATATTTTTTTTCGATGGATTCGGTTTTAATTTCTGGACGTTCATTTTAATATGAAATTCTATTTGAGAATTTTAAGACAAACTGTCGTAAGAATGATTCAACGTTTAGTTTAGACATTAATAGCCTTATAGTTTGTATGAAGATGTTTCTTAAATATGCAAAAAATGTGCCACAACTTGTTAAACAACATGTAGAGTAAACAATTTAAAATATATATACATAAACGTTAATTATTATTTTAGTTTGAATCGTGTAGCAGGATGTCGATGCTTGTTTTGTCAAACATGATTGATTTTTAATAAGCCATAATTTATAAGCATTGTTTTTAATAACGTGGATGAGTTGCTTTCTGCTTTGAAAGGAGTTTTTCTTTCCGGTGACTTCAAATTGCATGCAATCCGCATTGCTTTGAACCTAATATCGAAGGTCGACCCAAAGGCATTTATTCCTTAACTAGCGGATCAGTGGGCTCAATATTACCCTCGCGTCAACCCACGTGGAAACTTAAGAGGGGATGAAAATCGCTCTGCGCCTCCCTTCATTCGAAATGAGCACCCCGAGTGCGAAACACATCCACGATTGAAAAGAGACCCGAGAAACCGTTCAAAGCATCCGCATCCTCAAAATCATTGGCTCTTTTGTGCAATGTTCTATAAAAGAAGGGAAAACACCAGTTTTGTTTTGTGGTTCTATACAAATTACCTTTTTACTCTTGATATAATCGATATAAAATTAGCTTTTTTAGTATTACAGGGTATTGCTTTATTCTATACGAGTCATTTTTACGCAGCTTAAAAACTTTATTAACGAATACCGACTCCCATAAATTGTTGTTCCAAGAAATTTTAGAAAAAAATCGAGCAAAAATTGAAAAGCTCTCCGATTTTGAATGAGCAAGTAAATCTGCCAAATCCCCCACTCTTATGCCCTATATGTAAGTTAATATAATCATATTTTTTCCGACAAACAAAAGTAAATATAATTCTTAAAAGTTCTCACCATTCAAATCTTTAGGCATTCCTTTTCTCCAACAATGGCTTTAAACTTAGTGATTTATTTATTATATAATAACGATACATTCATTTGCTAAGCGTCAGTTCAAGTTCATTCGTGCACTTGAACGCCTGAAGATGCCGAAAGGCGAAACCCTGGTCGTTAGTGATTAAACATGTGTGAATGTACATAATTTGAACGATTCGAATTTACTTTTAGTGCTATTTTTCAATGTTTTTTTATGTTGTGATTGTTTTTAATAACTTGCATTTAAAATCAGCTTTGTCTATTTCAATTTTTAAAATGTTTCTTGAGTACTTGATTTTACCTAAAGCTTAAGGATATTAGCGGTAAAGAAGTTAGAAATATATTCGCTTCGTTTTTGTGACGTTCAAAGTTTAATTATTATTATTTTTAAATTTTTCACCCCCTTATTGAAATAATTACGAACCAATTTACAAAATAGTAAGTGTCCTTGTATTTTTCAGTGTTTTATGCAATAATTTAAAACAAATAGGTCGAGCACACTCAACAAAATAGTCTCACAACGGGATAGGCGGGAAGAGAGAGCTATGTAGGCTGAAAATTGTTCTCGTATGACTTTTAATGAGTCACTGGCAATCCAAAGCTCGCACAAGAGCAATTATTATTATATATGTACTAACGTTGCTCAGGCTTTCAAGGTAAATACGATTTCTATGCAGCGCTGCCTTTTACAGCTGATGTCGCGTTTTTCGGAAAGATAAATATAAATTTTTCTTATAGGTTTGTTTTATCTGAAAATAAATTGTATCACAGTGAGGACTGTAAATATATTATAGTATGAAATAGTTTATTTTAACCACCTGAATAGTTAGTTGAAAAGCTGCTAATAAATTAATACAATTTTCTGCCAACTGAGTGGCATTCTCATCAGTAGAACGTTCACTGAATTGATTTCCTCTGTTAGTTGTGTAATGACAAAATCTGTTCCATCGTCAGCTGCCACGTGCCTTCACGGCATTACTTTGTTAAAAAGGTAAATCTGCGTACTAAATTTATTTATTGATTTACATTTATAAGGATATTAGGATTTTATTTCATACTAGCCAGTTCCCGGCAAGCGTTGCAGTGCCACTCAAAGAAATAAAGTGTTTCTGTTTTAATTGTGTTTATTGAAGTGCATGTTTTATTTTTGGCTGTTTGACGTTTGCTGCCGATTGTACACACGCGTCACCTACTGTAAGTTAATTGCACTAAACTTCGCGCAATTGCAAGCATATGCTGTCAAAATGAACTGTATGGCAGACATACAAACATTAATTTGTATATATAAGACCTACTGTAAGTAAATTTTACCATGCCTATAACCATCCCGGAAGTACAAGCAAAATTTTTGTTTTAGTTTTATTGCAATCGGATGAGCGGTGTGGCAACGCATAAAGTACGAACAAACAAACATTCATTTTTATATATTAGATATGCACGAATTTTGAAATTGTTTAATATTTTTACTATATTTAAACGTCATTTATGTTAAATATCTTCCGGTCACGGCCACACGATCCTTTGAGTAACATTTTATTTCCGAATTGCCGAAACCAAAACATTGGGGTCCACCTGAAAATTACCGAAAACACTCTCGCACAAAGTGGCCTTTGTGTGACTATTTGCAGGTTTGCAACAGGTACGTGGCCTTATAAAGGACCCCTAATTGTCGAGGAGAGTTCTTCAAGTTTCCTCTTGATGCTGGAGGCGAGCTGCATATGACGCCCTTTGTATGGCGAAAGCAGGCGACGTTTCATAAAAAATCTGATTGCGCTTCTGCACACATTACTTGAGTATTTTTCTTATCCAAAATAATACAGCTAAAATTTACAGTCTATTAGCGGTATTTGTTTCTTTTACGCAATTCATTTTATATTGTAAATCAATTACATGAAATTATTATTTTCATTGTATGTATGTGTTACTATTATTATTTCTTTTGAAAGAGATTTTAAAACTGAATATGAGGCAAGAATATAATCAAATTTTAATGTATACAAGATGAAGATTGAGTTTTTCAACGGAAACAGAACGCTAAGACCCTTATGTTTGAATAAAAATATTATTGTTTTTGAACATGTTTACACCTTCAATGTTGAACATATAAAGTCTCAATAATGCTTATAACAACAGAATTGGATTTACGAGAACTATATGTTACATAGGCGTAATACCTCACATTTTCGATGAGAATAAGGATATAAAGATGGGCTACATCAGTGGAGTGGAATCTGCGGCCTTTTAGCTACTCTGGTGCGGCCTTTTGACTTGATCAAAAAATTATACGCAAGCGTTTGGAAAAACAGCGTTATAAACCCATTATATGTTCGACAGTCGAAAAAAGGGGGGCGGTGTCAACGTTTTCATTTTTTTCACTTGGTTCTTTGAGAGTCGGCAACATATTGCAAGTATTTTTTAGCACCGTAGAGAAAGTGTTAAAGGCGTAAAACACGTGTCACGATTTGTAACACAAGTGGAGTAAAATTTTCAAGATTAATTTAATATTAAAAAAAACTATCGAAATAATAAAATTATTTGCATTAATAGTAACAACCCCAAAATTTTACACTACAATTTATGACACATCCTATGCATTCGGTCCGTGTGTGATTTGTTGCAAATGGCCAACATTAATATTGTATTAGTGACTGGTAAATTGTGGCGATAATGCAAAGCATCGCATTATGGCGGCGTCATTAATACAAATTGAGATAAATCATAATTAAATGACCAAGCAGATAATGAAGCGGACGATGAACTGAACTGCATTCAGCTAATTAGTTTCCGTAATGGGAGCCGACACCCTTTCCTGTAATTTCAGGCTAAAAGGATCCTTTGTATAATTACGCTTTCCTTAATGTATAATGTATATAGTATGAACGAAAACCTGACAAATTGTATTATTTTTACCTTTATATAATAAAATTCTTCATTAACTTAATACAAAAACCATGTTATATTATTTAGTGATCTTTTATATTTTGAAATGATATTTAATTGTATGCACACAAACTTACGATTAGTATTAGTATTACGCTTTTAGTATCGCAATTTTCCTACTGAGCGCTAAATAACAAAATATTTGTAGAAAAACTATCGAAATTAATAATTGTTCAATCGGCATTTACTTGGTAGAACTCCATTATGATAAGAAATCTAAAACAATAATAAAATTCTTGAATTTATGATTTGTAGAACTTAAATACATTGAGAGTTTTTACCTTTTTTAAAATTGGTAATCATATTTACGGTCTCATCCTATATATGTAGTATAATTCACCTCCTATTCCTTCCATGATATTCTAGCATCTAGCTTACACCTTATGGATAGTACTGAACGTCGAAATCCCACAAGTAGAAAGTAGATGCAGCAGGGTTGAGGATCTGGAGGCATCCACAACAGGTCTGGGACTAAAAAGGACTAGTAGTTTGTTCATCGCTCTCGCTACACCACGTTTTTAATGATAGCATGGGCGTGAGGGGGGGATTCATATTATCATATACACCCGTCCCTTCAAACAGAAATCCACAAATTGATTTAAAAAATCAATCTATAAAAACTGTACTGCGATTTGAACTTTTTATCTCCATGTTCTGAGTCAACGACGTTGACCACTCGACCTCTCAGACATTTTTTACTTCTGTATATAAATACTAATTCGTTCCGAGGAGAATTAATAGGCTAAAACGAATAATCTCGCCGATCATAAATAATTGCTCACTGTCAATTTCTGATTGAAAGGCATTTTTATAATAAATTTAAATTCTATAATTTTTTTTCAATAAATCCAAACTCTTAATTATGATAGTTACGAACTGTCTTACTTATTCGAATGTAATTCCTTGCTTTAAAAAATCGTTATTAGGCCTATACACTTGTGAGAGAACATTATATAATATAAAAAACCAAATTCTCTAGTAATAATATCGCAATTGCGTGAAAATTCGCTGGCAAAAAAAGATTGTATTATGTTAATTCATAAGGATATATAGAAGATATCTAGATATAAAATCTAAATGGACTTCTGTGAAAAGGAAATGATTCGAATTCTGATTTTGTGGGGCTATTGTTTAAAAAAAAACCCAACCTCTTCTGTATTCCGCTTCTCTAGAGATACAGAACGAAAAAAGTAATATAAAACATAAACGCGTACAACACAAAACGTTTATGGGTTTTTTAAGCGAGACATCGCACCGCGGCTTTTCATTTCTTATATTAAAACCTAGCTTTCACTGTTTATTTTTCAGCATGAACAGTTTCAAAAGTAAAGTCACCAAGGGATGTTAACTTTTGTTCTAGAGATTTTGTCGTATCTCTTTGAGATAAATTCATACGGAACAATATTTGTCGATGATGTTGACTGTATTTACAATGTTTGACCAACGATAAAAATGTAATATAATATATTATACTTACATTATATATACAAAGCGTAGATATATGCTTCGTATTTTTCACTTTTAGAATGTTAACCGTCAATACTTGTTTGTAGAAAGACATTATATTTTAAAAAAATATACTAATTTGTACTAATTCTACTTTTATGTAATATGATCAGGACCGGTTTCACCATATTGATATTTTTTTTTGTATAAATAACACTAATAATATAAAATAACTTAGATTATTCCACGTATTGTGCTACAAACTGTGACACGTGTTTTGCCTCACAAATGCTTGTTTAAGTACGAACGATTTTGAATTTACTATTTTGATATATTATAAAAATAAAATAAAACGAGAGGCAAGGAGGGAAAACTGTCAAATTGTATTATCTTATTAGTTGATAATGCTCATCATGATCGAAACCGGTTCTGAGTATAAAAGTGGAATTAGTACAAATGAGTGTTTTTTATTATTTCAACTGATAATATTATCTTAAAGATATTTTTTTTATACATTTTCTTAGACAAAGAATAAAATTAAGGAGTATTTTTCTAACTGGGCTTTTAGTTTACTATTGCTTGAACTGGCATTAAATTGTTAGAACTCTTCAGATTACTTGTCTTCATCAATCAAATATACTTTTATAAATGTATTTTATTTAACCATTTATCCTCGACGGTGAGTTTGAAACTAGGTGTTTTTCTGGAAACTTTTTTTTTCTTCTAGATAAGGCGCTCAAGATTATTTTCTTCGGTTCTTCATACATTGTTTACCCGTGTTAAAATTCGTAAGAAAATATTTTTGAATTTCTTTTAAATACAATGTACATAAGCCCCAACTGAGAACGCGTTAAAAAGTCATATCTTAACAAATTTACGTTTAAAGCCCCCTTTCGTTACGTTGCCGGAGCAGTCATATTTTACATAATAGGCATGTCTTCTTCGTTTAAGATGTAAAAAGTGTGTATTTCTTTATTCAGAATACAACAGAAAATATTTTAACGTAATCCAACATAATAAATATTAAAACACAAACTTTATTTTTTACTTTTTCTTGTTTTATTCTTCGATGCCTTCCTTACGCGAAAATAACATTTCCCTTTATTTTATATATGAAATTAGTAAAAATAATTTGAATGCTGAAGCTGAAATTAGTGTGATTTCCGTTATGTTGTGTTGTCGTGCATTAAGCTAGCGTGCATAATTATTTTCCAATGTTCGTAGAGGCTATTTTTCCGCATAAAGAAATATTTTTAATATAAATAACTAAAAATATAATAATTTAATAAATGTACTAAAATTCAATAGTCGCCCACTGTGGTCTAGTTCAGTGTCCAAACGTTTTCATACAACGGTCCATTAAATATGAAAAACATGATCAGCGCCCCCATTGAACACAAAAAATGTTATTCGGCGGCCCCCAATTTGGGAAGTACATACTGGTCTTGTTGGTTAAAGCTCGTTCTACCGACCAAGCGGGTCTGGGTTCGATCAATGGTAAGGACAATTTCAAATTTTGATTTTTTCATCTTAAATTGAAAACCTAAAACGTGGGTTTTTGTTATGTCAACTCTCTCAAAGTTAATCTCTCTTACAAACAATTCTCATCGAGTTTTTCTCGTATGATCTTTGAACTTTAAAATATTAGGCGCGGTTTTACTTTTAGTTAATAAAAACACTAATCACGGAACAGTCATTAAGCTGTTGTTACTTTCTTAAACAAGGAAAATGAACCTATGTGATTGTTTGTATTATTTTATAATAAGCTCAGTTTTGAAACAGTTTTACTTCTCAATAATTATAGGATATTATTAGTACAATGGAACCCTCAATTACACTACCCCGAATTACGCGCTGGCTTGAAATATTCGCCGCAAATCCCCCAATTGAACGGTCGCATTCCATTGTCGTTGCTAAGAGAGGGTCGTCTGTGCGGTGCATACAGTCAAATGTTGGCTAGCGTTGTGTATTCAACAGGTGCCAGGCTATACACGCATAGCCGGCGACTGTCTATGTGTTGGGTTTTGGCGCGTTTTGCATTTTATCATTTAGTAACTAAATATTTCGTCCATATTTCATTTTTTGCAAAACTAAGGGAAATCTTAGTTTTACATTTTTCGCGGAATAAACCAAATTCCTAATTTTTGTGAGATTCACTCCCCCAATTAGATGGTCCCGACTTTAGTGTAAATGGAGGTTTTACTGTACATATAAAGATTATATTTAACAACATGTCTCGTAGTTTTTACTCCGTGTGCACTGAAACTTGCAAAATAATCGTAGAAAGTTTGTATTGTTATTTCAGATATGAAAATAAAGTTTGCCAAAAATTAAAAATGTTTTCAACACACAAAAATTGATTAAGAGAAAAAGTATCACAAAAAAAATATAAAGCCGGTGGAAAGCTTCAGAAAAAACAAAGTTTCGCAAAACTATTGAATACTGTATTCTTGAAAATAAACTACCATTCTATTTTGACTCTAGATAAGCAACAAAGAAAAAAAAACTGTTTTAATTTAATTGTTACTTATAATGTAACTAATTTAATGCGTTTTCTTTTTATCGCTAAAACCAAAAGTATACATTTTTATGTTAATACACGATAATACACTTCAATATTGTTGATACTACATTATTCCTGTCATAAAATGCATAGCCTACTTTGAATATAAAGTCCATTTATATTGTCAGTTATAATTAGCGCCTTTGAACAATGACATAATTATCTACAAAGACGTATTCAACAGCCACTAGAAAGGATGTGTTTTCTAGGCTGCATTTGGGTTAAGTTAGCTTTCCTCACAAAGTCATCACGTCACGTAGTTCGATGAATGCCTCTCAACGTAGAAACGTCACGTGTCGTATTGATCCTTCAATGACAATGGCCCTTGTTTACGTGTTTGGTTTTAGCCGCTGTCGTGTTTGTCTTCTAATGAACCATTGTGACTGAAAAGTACACAAAATATCGGAAAGGGCTGTTATTTCACTTCCTGCGCTGGTCATTAATCACTTCTGCCTAGTAAATATTAAGCACTGCTTCACACTCATAAATGTTTAACTATTTAACGACTTGATTAGAGATTATTATGAATAGTCAAATAAAATCAATGTTTTTGTTTTATTATACTTGTTTAGAAATGTTTATTGTGAATTGTTATCAAATACATCTGCACTTGTTTCAGTAAAACGATGTTTATTTATCATGATGACAAAGTCTACAATACTAGAATGTAAAAAATGTAATGGTCACTTAATATGAGGTTACCGATGATTCCACTTGATAATTGTTGTCCAGCACAAAATTAGTTGTATTACAATTTTAAACCAGAAATATGATAAAATAATAGTTGTATGCCCATGATACATAAGTTCCTATTCTTATTTTTACAATTTGAATTAGTCGCTTAACGATAATAGTTTTGAATGGATAAAAATGGTAATTCAACAATGATTTATATGTAAATCATAAGACCGCTCACAAAGATTATTTGATTATATTATGAATCTATAAAAAAATCGAGTTGTAGTGGGAAATACTGAATGATATATTTGTTCGTGTTTTCTGGTGATACAGTCTGGTTCGAACCTTGGCCGTCCTAAATAATTTACTCCACTCCACTCAGTCATCCACATTCCTACTATAATCGCTGGCCATCACATTCGCTGTGATTAGGGTATCCAATCCCGGGTTTGGGATTAGTTCACCGAGGAATTTGAAATGCTCGATTTGGTATAATTTTTCCCGGATTGTCTCAGAAACTCGTTTTTTTTTTTTTAGCTCGCCGAGGAATTTCAAATCTTCAATTTGCCAATTTCGTGTCAATTTTCGGGATTTGCTCAAAATTTCTCAATCCCGGGATCGCGGCCGTGTCAATCCAATCAGAAAATTGAACTGGATCCCGGGATTGGATACCCTAGCTGTGATGTCCAGCTCAAGTCCTATGGCAATTATCCCATCCAGTGAAGCTGCAGACTTCAAAAACCCTGTCTTCCATATTTCCACTCATCCATGCGTGATGTTTTATGCTTATGTCTATGTTTAGCTCAATGTATAGGTTACCAATCTCGTGTCTATGCTGAAGTCGCCAGATACTGATAGCTATTCTCTTTTGAACGGTCGATAATGTCAATTTACCTACGCCAAATTTACCACTGCTTTGTGCAGCTCCATTTATCATCAAACCAGTCATCTGTCGCTTTTATGATCATCTGAGATCTAAGCCATTTTTTGTTTATGCGTACATATATTTTATTAATACGCATAATAATATTTAAAATGGTCTAAATGAAAATGAATATTATTTGATGGGCAAGTATCATATTTCGCCTAGGAAATCTTTCAAACATCCAATATTGGATTCAATTAAAAATTTTCATAGGGCGTCTTTTTAGAACAAACAAATCACGAGATTTTTCAGTGTAACATTTTAAGATTTCCAATTTCCGACGAACATAAGTTTTCTTCTCTTCAATTAAGTATGATCATTCTTTTCACGAAAGATTTTCAAATTGTTTTCAAAATCAATTAAGTAGAAGACTCGATAATTAAAATGTCTGTTTACTGAACGGCGAAATTCATCCTTTATGTAATTTTGGAAAAAAAACTATTGGCATATTAACTTCATTTTCACCCAGAAAAGTTTTCTATTGTGAATCCGTAACATCATTATTAACAGAGATTCATTTTTAAAGCTATCATGATATTTGAAAAAAATAAAATTGTATTATACAATTAATATTTGTTATTACTAGATATATTTAACTTAGGATAATAATGATTTTCACCTCAAGTTGAATTAAAACTATTTTATTTTAGAAATGTATATTTTAATTATAATAAATGCTCAGTATGTATTCTTCAAACCTTAATGACCAGTAATTTAAAACTGTATTGAGGTATTCAAAATAAATATGCAACCATCCGTGATAAATATTGTCGAAATATTTTTTAATCGGTTAATTCACTGAACGTAAAATGCCATTTTCGTTTAAAATTTATTATTCCTGATTTAGGCTAAATGTGTTCTTGCAGCATATATGTACATGCCATCATGTAGTTTTTTGGGCGTCTAGAAAATAAGAGCTACCGACCCAGAAATAATCGCTTATCTTGTCTGGTCCAGCAGCCCTCTCCGTCCATTAGCGTGACCTATCTAACACAATATATCCAGCCTATCTTCCCATTATCTTTGACCGCATAACACTACAAACAACATAAATATAAGGTTAATTTAGATGATATTTAACGTATAACGATGTTAACAATACATTGCAAGGAACGTACTAGCAAATAAGTTCATCATAAAGACACAAAAGTGTTTATAATAACTACACCTAGCCTCAGTAAATTGCTACGAATATATATTTTGTGTATTAAAAATGATCATAATTCATTTTCCAATATGGAGTATACTATGTAAGCTGAATTCTTTTATACATGGTAGATACGTTCCACGAAAAACCGTGTAAAAAGTGATAAAATCCATAGAAAGAATGAATATTGGTTCCCTGAATTTAAAAACCGTGTGAACTTTGGTATAGCAAAACGCATACAAAGTTTATAATAAAAACCCAATAAATAAATTACACGAAATATAAAAATAATTCGTGCACTTGAACGCCTGAAGATGCCGAAAGGCGAATCCCGGGTCGTTAGTGACAAAATCTGTGAGAATGTACATAGTTTGAACAATTCAAATTTAATATTGAAATTCCACCAAGCACCTTCAGTCGAAATCTTAAATTATACGTATTTTAATTTGAAAAAAAAAACTATTCATTACTTTTATTGTATACTGGGACATTTATGAGGGACTGGACACAAATCGCTTTCATCGCTAGAAATTTTTGACACGTCTAATGAGTTAGGATCTAATGAAGCGTTTTGTTTGGCACGTCTGTCTTGTGTTGTTGAATTTATTGTTATTAGAAAATCAATTATCCGTTTCGGTATTTTTTGTATCTAGTAATCGTGTTGGAACAAATAATTAGTTTTTAAAAATATACTATTTATTGTCTTTGGTGGACCGTATTATTTAAAAATCGTGTAGTGTAATAGTGTCGAGTTTAGTGTAATTCTAATAATTTAAAGTATTAAAATGAGTACCAGTTGCAGGTCCGTTGCTAAGCCTCCCTTTGTAGGTTGATTGAAAGAAATATCGAAGATACAATTTCATTATTATATTGAAAGAAACGAATACACTTTTATACACAACGAAGTTCTTTCTTGACAACATTTTGCCACGGCAATCAAAATACTGTAAGTAAAAATAACATATTTATTTTGTACTAGCTGTAAGCCCGTTGCCCTAAGCTGGGGAAATTTTTGTTGCATTTTTAAATAGTCAGAAAATTTACTGGCGTGAAAAATAAATTGCAAACCTTTTTATTGAATTAGCCAGAAAATCTAAACTTAATTAATTCTCTAAATAGATTGTTTAAGGAATACACGTAATTCTCTAAAAAAAACTAAAATACACCGGGATTGAAAAAAAAAAGTGCAAATAGGAGATATAATAAAATATATTCATAAAAATCATAATTGAGCTGCCCTGCTGAGCTTCTATATTCAATATCGACTGCCCTGCAGTATTTATATTTTCATATTTTTTTAGAATAATTAAAATGTTTCAAGTATGCAAACAAATATATTTCGGAGAAGAAAAAGAAGACCCCGGGACATATATCGACAGCCCTGCAATATTTAATTTTTACCATCTTTCTAGGCGTCATCATGAATACTAATGAAAATCGAATAAAGAAAAAAGGCGAAATCGTGGACCAACAAACACTCAGTCAACACTCAGACATTATCGGCTATTAATATGCATATAATATCTTACATTGTTTTTTCTCTACACTGTACTTTCAATTCGTTATTTTAGATCAATTGAAGTATATCATAGAATATTGAATTTTTATATCTAAATTTATCTAAAAGAGTATTCCATAATCCTTACTAATACTTTGACACCGAACAGTGTATATAATACAATTCTGTGTTAATCTATTTCGTGACAACAATGTTTGAGTATATATATCAAATATAATAGAATACCGATTCGACCCAACCGGGGTTTTCCCTTATAAAAAAGCTGGAGGGCTAAGTAGATAACGTTAACGATCCTGCGTAAGAATACTGACGTTGTAGCTTGTGTAAAGGGCTACCAGTTTTATTCCCTAACTTTCTGAAAAACAGAAATATATTTTTAAAATATTATTTGTTAGTTTTTCGATCATAAAAAACCATGATAGTAATTTAATAATGTATAAAAAAGAAATGTGGAGTAATCTTGTTTTTCATTCTTTGTAATTTAGCAAATGCTAAATAAATGTTTTCCGTGCTAGAGTATTTAGTTAATTTAAGCAAAACGTTTTTGAAAAATCGTCAAGACGCTTAAAAAACTCATTAAATACGGCGATACACTGAAACGAGCGAAGATACCGAAAATAGGGACCATTTTTAAAAATGACAAAAGGCCGACTTTGTTTAATTTATTGATAAAATCTACAAAATCGTCAGAATTTGTAATAACATTTTGAAATGGTAAAATAGTAAATTATTCAATTGGAAAAAAAATAATCAGATTTCTTAGAATTGCTTAGGTCGATTTTTTTTCTTTTTTAACGTATACTTTAAAATGTGCTTTATTTAATGTGTGCAAATGTTTCTATCATTTACTTCATTCTAAATTATGATTCTTTTCCGATATAAATATATTAAAATGCGGCTTAAGGTATATACCTATGCATAGCAGTGAAAGTAATCAAGTCAATTTACATTAAAAGGAAAATCTAGTCGAGTGTTAGCCCTAATCACAGGGTAAGTTTTCCACTACACTTTGTGAGGGCTGATAGGTGTTGTAAAGGAGCTTTTCTTTGAGACTTGCGAGTGTTCACACTTCTTCAAAGCTAGGCTTAAAGCACTGTCAGTAAAAGCCGCTGGGTACGTTTTTTGTTGTTATACTTACTTGAGACGTTTACAAAGCTAACTAGCTTATTTTGCTTTGACAGCTATGGCATACGTTATCTTTGAAGAATATTTCCATCGAATTGTTTGAGTAAACAACTATGACAAACAAAATATGTACAATTTTTCATATTCTTTTCATAGTTGATAGTCGCACAATATTATTATAAAATAAAGAAAGCACAACTTAAAATTAACTAACGGACGAAGAGTTGAGAACTTCTCTTTTGTAACATATGTATGTACATAATAGATGAATTGGATTAGAAATAAAAGAATGAAAAAATACAAAAACCTTTTACAAAAAAAAAATTCACTTGTTCATAATTTATATGCAACAGGTTGAATTAAAAATAAGTTTAAAAAATGACCTTTGCTGAAAATTTCCAATTGTTTGTGTTAAGAAATGAAACACTTTTTGTACCAATTCCACACTATCTTAGATCAGAGCCGGTTTTTTTCATCACAAGCATTATCAACTGATGATATATTAAGCGATATAAGGTTATTTACACTCAATTAAATAATACAAATAACAAACAATTTGTAAAAGAAATGAGTAAGAATTAATAAACAATGATAAAAATTATAAATTATCTAATATAAAAAATTTTGGGACATCTTACAAATGAATACTGTTAATTTTAATTAAAAAAATAAATCAACTCAGAAAGGCACATATGATGAAAAAATAAGTAATTCTTTAATTACTTCTTTATCACTATTAGAAAATTAGAAATTTTTGATATATATTTTTATTTACTAGGTGTCTGTTCTCAATTCTTAGGTAATGAAGGTATATCTATGGAAGTTTTTATACGAGAACTCTTTGTTGCTAATAAAGCATTAAAATGTTTTATGCATTATTTTTATGGTGATGTTGCATACAATTTAGGCAAAATATAATCTAAAATTTAATCAGTTTGTGTCGTCTCTTGTTCCGCTGAAAAGGTTTAAAGTTGCCAATTACTTGAAAAACCTTGGTCGAACAAATTTAAATCTCTACAAAATAAAATCGCTTTTTAAGACTAAAAAATTTTGTGGGTGTCTTTCCCAAAACACTGATTTAAAACACTTACACCATAAAGAGGACGTTTTAATACTCTTAAGAAAATAAAATTATATGAACGTTCGGGCACTTTGCCTCAGGCCCGAGGGAAACCATAACAAACTTTGTTTACGTCCAACATTGGCTCAGTAAAGTGTCTACGCATATGGGTCTTTAATGGTGAAGGACCCCAAGTGAAGCGATTTATGGACCCTGATGGTGCTTTGCGAGGAAAACCTAATGGGTGCGTTGAATAATTGATGGTGTGGGTGGAAAAACGGCCGATATAGGGAAAAAATCGTTTTGTAACACTAACTCGGAAATAGTACACTCGTGCAGACTTAATTTGTTATTTTATTATAAAATAAATACTATGCTACAATTTCCTTGTACATTTTTAATTAATTAAATTATTAATCTTGTTCATATATTTTTTAAATAAACCGTTAATTATTTGTTGAATAACAATTTTAATTTTTATAGATCATAAATCCACATCTAAACTGCTTAAAATGATTTGTTAAGCGAAAGTTTAGAAAACATCTCGATTGAAAAATTAGTTAAAGACGATTATAAAAGAGTAGCTGTAATTGTGTCAACACGCAGTTACTATCAAATAGTTTGAAGCAGTGAAGACAGGCAAAAATTAAATACATAAAAAATACAAAATCATTTATTAATATCTACGCCTAATCCCTTTTAGGGTGTTCACTTCAATACTTGGTGAAAAGGCATTATATTAAGAAAAGCACAATATTAATTTGTATTTATTTCCACTTAATCGCTTATGGCGAGCATTATCAACTGAATTCAGTTATTCTCGCCACGAGCGAAACAGGTCCTGATCTTGGTAAATAAAAGTACAAAGGAATATTGTTTTACTTTTAAGGTGTTCACTGTCAATACTTGGTGGAATGGCATTATAATAAAAATAATAAAACATTTTTAGTACTTTTTCCACATAAAATTTATTAGATCAGGACCGGTTTCGCTCATCGCGAGCATTATCAACTGATAAGAAAAATACATAAACAGTGATATTTATACAAATTTAAATTGAAATAAAAAGGTGTAAGCAACTATTAACAATTTAAAGGATTAACAAATTACATTATAATTACACAAGATTAAAATGCTTAACACCCATAACAATTAAAAAATCATCATCAAAGAATAATAAATCTAAGTGGCAAACGATGTCAATTATGAACACAATTAAAATTTTATTTCCCAAATTTTAATTGTGTTCATAATTGACATCGTTTGCCACTTAGATTTATTATTCTTTGATGATGATTTTTTAATTGTTATGGGTGTTAAGCATTTTAATCTTGTGTAATTATAATGTAATTTGTTAATCCTTTAAATTGTTAATAGTTGCTTACACCTTTTTATTTCAATTTAAATTTGTATAAATATCACTGTTTATGTATTTTTCTTATCAGTTGATAATGCTCGCGATGAGCGAAACCGGTCCTGATCTAATAAATTTTATGTGGAAAAAGTACTAAAAATGTTTTATTATTTTTATTTTGAATATTGTTTTGTTCCTGACCTCCTATGACTAAGATGTATGAATAATAGTAATCATAGTTACCTGCACAGCAATACTTAATCGTGGTTTCCAATAGGGATACTATCTTGCGGACACTAAATTAAATTATTGAATATTTCTCATTTCATTTATACACGCATATTAAGAATTAAAAAAAAAATTTAACAAGCTTTTTATTATGCAACGTTTTTTCACGAGGTTTTATCACTAAACAATATTTAATTCAAGTCTTAAAAAGAAGGGCCCATTTTCTTAGTGCATAATTTTAAAAGCTCACACAGTACGTAAACTTTTTTTATTTTTTCCTTTTTTAAACCACGGGTTAGATGGATGGCGGGTATAAGTGTTGAAAAATCGTGCGGTTACTTTGTGATAAAGTAACTAAGAGAAAACTCTATTTAGATGTATATTTTTTTAAGCCTTGTGTTGACCTCACTCGAAATTTTTCAAATAGCGTTTTCGCAAAATACGACACCAAATACTGGTTAGCTATTTGTGAATTGAAAAAGACTTTGTGCACGGGTGGAGAAATACAAACTAATACTTTGTACATTTGGGGCTAACGGGGAAAATGCTATACGTTTTGTTAACTCATGAATACGTTTAATTGGAAGTGTTTAAAACATTAAATGCAGGAGTAAACTCATCAGCAGGTTCTTATTTATAAATATCATAGCGTTACACTGTTAAAAATTAAATCACGCTAAATAATACAACATGATTGGAAATGCAACTAAATATTTTTTTTTTTTGGCTAAGTGACTGTAATTATATTTTATCTTTTCTTAGAAGCATGCATTTATTAACAGAAAGTTATTAATTGAAAAAAAAAGTCTTATTGTAATGAAGAAATAAGTAAGAAGGGCTTCTTTTGCGTTACGTGATGCATTAACAAAATTGCAACCTTGTCACTTAGTTTTCTGCTTCAATTATGTACATAGAATTCTATGAATTATAATCACTATTTATACTAGCGATATATTAACGATAAAGTCAACACGTTAAAACGATGAAGTGTATGTTAATTACAAATTTACAAGACATTTATGACTCATTAAAAATGAAATGTGTGTACAGAGTTAATTTTCCATTTAATCGACATTAAACAAATTACACTCAGTAAAAAAACAAACTCTTTCCTTCGCTTTGTTATTTTATCCTCGACCATATAAATTGTTCATTAATATATTTGATTCAGCCATTTATCTTTAGTCTGAAACTTTCAGAGTTATAATTTGGGCGAGAGTTATTATTTTGTTGGAAACACGTGCGACTTTCATCGCCCTGTAAAGGAAGGTTTCCATTTTACCGAAACACTTCAAAATCATCGCTCGTCAAAGTGTTCTACCAACTTCCTCCCTTAAAGAATATCTAGTATTATTTAAAGAGCAGTAAATTTGAGTAGAATCCTGAATGGCTATACCTCGAAATGATTTTATTTATTCTATGTTTACTTCCTAAAAGTATTTCAGAGTACACGTGCAAAATATTTTTTGTTGTCTTTGGATTGATCGGGTTGAAATGCATCTGATGAAATTCCATTATAATTTATTAAGACCAATTTTTATCTTCACTGATTGAGGAAAATTATTAGACAATGCAACTAAACGTCAAACTGCAACATATTTTTTAATTACATGATCACAGAGAAAAGTAAAAAATAAACACTCTTGTTCAATTTGTCACAACAAAAAATATTGACGGCTTAGAGAACATGAAATATTGAAGGGATGGGAACCTTTTCTTCTCTAAATGCTGCATTCATTTTTCTGATTCGACATAAGGCCGCAGTAAACATTGACTAGGGAATCTTTGTCCGGAAACAGGAATTTACGCTCAGAATATGTTAGAAATTTGCGAATTTACATACGTTTACAGAATTACAGAATTGGCCAGAAGGCCGCACCATAGTAGCCAAAAGGCCGCAGGTTCCCCATGCCTGGCTTAGACTAAAAAAACTCTTACCGATAGACTGAAAAGATTTTTTCGGTTGACAGCACTTAAATATATAACCTCACCCCAACTTAATCTTTTAAATCTGATTTTCATCAAATATTATCGCCATTTGTAGCGCTATTCAATACTTTTCGATTATTAAAATTAACCCGAATCTGTTATTATTTAAATTAAAAGGTTTATTATTTTTGATTTTGTTACTACTACGGGTAGATATAATAAATGTTTTTTTACATTTGAAATATCCATAGAAAAATGAACTCATTCCTATAAAAAATAAATCAGATGGAATTCAGACATCGATTGTGCTTTTTATATTTTAAAAATATGTACGTATATACCTGCCGCTTTTTCCTAATGTGTATACATTATGCCTGGTTTGTTTTCAACTAGTCAATGAATGAATGTCCGCCATGAAATTTCATGCGTTTTTAACACGAAGTTCACCGCCACACCACGTGCACTCCAATAAACAACATAGCGTGTCTCTACGAAATCATACAAAGGGTCGAAAATCCAGTTATTGAATTTTTTATTACATTTCTATCAATCTAAATGTTTTGACAATACAAGCTTTTCGAGTGTAATGTTTCACTATCATGAAACCTTTGTTCCAGTGACTTTAATATTTTTTCATAGAACAAAACGTCAACCTTGATTTCAAAGCTTGTGCTATAACAATAACTTTAAAATGATATATAATTGAAAAAATAGAATATTATATTCAACATAATATAACGTATTATACGTCAATGTTCATATCAACCTCAGGATCGATGTAGCTTATCTAGTAATCATCCATTTTCAAGTAACTTAATATGTACTATACATAGTAACTACTGAATATCAATATACATTTAATATTAAACAATGTAAAACTTTTTTTACTAAGTATTTCTACATGTTTTAATAAATATTTGGACTAGTTTCGCGCATTACAAGCATTATAAACTGTTTATCAATGCCCGTGATAAGCCCAATCGGTTTTGAATTTTATTATGAATGTGAAATAAGTGCAAAAGGTGTTTTATTTTTTTATTATTATACTTTTCATTAAGAATTGAAGGGGACACCTTAAGAGTGCAAACTTTATAATTATAAAAAATAAAAATGATTAAAATATCTTTGTTATAAATACCAATTGCATATATTCGAAGTTCTACTGTCGTATCTTTACACAAATGATTAAACAATTTCCAATATTTATGTTGTACTTAAATAAGATAATAATTTATTTTGGTTTAAATAAGTTACATTGTTCAGACATTAATTTCAGTAATTTACGACTATTGTATTTACAAACTATATCGCATATTAACTAATTGTTTATTTTCTTTCAGATTTGCGTTAAATATCTAATTATCAGCAGAGCATGTTCATCAAAGTCTCATCAACAAGGTATACTATATTTTATTATCACAGTTCATTAATTTCATCATTCAATGTTTGTTACCAATGTATGCAACCTTTTTTTAATTTTTGAAAGCGGATTGATACAGTATTTTTTTTATCAATTGATTCAGGTTAAATATACCAAATACAGGACAAATTATTCAAAATCAATATTTGAATATTAAATCATGATATTTTTAAATAATTCAATTATCATCCATGCAGAAATTTGACAATTTACCCAGTATTATGGTGCATTTATTTAATCTGGCTTTAGAAAAGCCTTCTCAAATTCAACGCTGACTGGTTAAACAATCATTAATTAATTGTTACGTATCTTTCATTTTACTGGATTCCCGGTTACGCTAATTCCCGTTTTACAATCCCTCATTGTGATGATAGTTTAACCATTCCCGTAAGCTCCAAGTTGCATAATTATAATATTACCGAACCATTTAATGCGTGTTTGTTTTTCCGCGAAATTATGTTCATGACATTTTGTAACATCCATTACCCCCTAGCAACTTGCAGGTGATGTTACAGCATATAACATTACCTCTATATTCTCGCCACTTTTCAAAGCTTTCTATAGCCACACCACTTGTTCGAATCTTTTGTAATCCATTGCATCTCAGACACTACTATACTACGTGTGTAAGTATTCCTTGGTAAAATTGATCCCTGTGGAATTCGCAAATGGGCGAAATCCTCTCGGAAGGTAGAATACTTTATTATAATATTATGTATGTATAAACGTCTACTATGTCTTCGTTTACGTGATTTTTACTATGTTACATACTTTATGTATCAATCTATGTATCTTATAATATTTATCCAGTTAGTATTTTCAGATTGAAACTATGTTTTATAAGTAAATAATATAAATACGAGAAACAAATCACTTTAGTAGAACTCTACTGTGATATATGAATTTATGCAAAATGATGTTATATATTAAAAAATACCCTTTTAAGATACAAGTATACATATTGTAAAATACTATGAAGGACTGTATGGGACACAGCTGTACGCGATTAAAACCAAATGCCATTTGTTCAACGGTTGCATTCTAACAGTACTGCTTTACGGTAGCGAATCGTGGCACCTGTCGAAGACTACGAAAAACTACGTATACTGAGCGTCGGATAATGGAGTGGGGTGGTTTGATTTTGTGAGGGATTCGGAGATAAGGAAACGTACAAGATAGCGCACTGTCACATCAGTGGTTATAGAGAGACGTTGTTACTGGCTGGGTCACGTGCTGCAGAAGCCTTCGGAAAGCCTTAATCCTGCCTGCCTCTTCTTTTAACCGGTGGGATTCTGGCATCCCGGGAGACCGTCTGGATGTACTAGGCGGAACTGAGGGATGCTAACATGTCATGGGAGGAAGCAAAGCAATTGGCGGGATACAAAGAAACATGGAGGTGCGTGGCGGTCATATGCTTCACATAGGGAATTTTGTCAAAGAAGAAGAAATTGTCTGTTAAATCAAAAAACTTTTACATATCTGCAAACCAGCAAAATTGCATGTATATTATCTCGTTTTATAAGCAAACCTGGTCTCGGTTTGTTCGCATTAGCGAGAAAATCTTCATCGCATGCCTCAAAGTAGTAATATATTTCAAACCACCGATTTTTACTTCATTTCATTTTTCTTTTTTTGTGCTTAACTTTTCTTAAAAGTTTTCTTGTTCAGTGTTCAAAAATACTATTTTATGTTTTAACTATATTAATATTCAAATATAGCAAGAAATCTTTTGAAAAGTTATAGTTTGCTGCCATGCTGAAAAACTTCGTATGCTAGGTCCCTACATATTTCTTGGCATGGAGTAAAGACTGCACTTTTTCGTCCTTTGGGGGAAACTTGATTTGTTTGGTGAAAATAAAATATCTGGGCACATAGCTTCAATAAATTTGTCTAACGTAATGGCATAGGATGAAAGAACGGACTGATACTATCCTTTTTCACAGCGCAAAATGGATGGCTTATTTCCCGCCTATGTAAAAAAAATAAAAGGATATTTATTCAGATGTCATTTAAATATTCATTTGTTTGGGATGTGATTTATTTTAAAAACCCAATCGTAATAAATCACTATTGTTTTACTATATACATAAAAAAATACAGATATATGTATTCTCATTGCTTAAGAAAATTAGGTTGGAATTTCTATCAAGATCTTTCATTTGGGAAAGTAATTTTCTAGAAAATTGGCAAATGTGTACTCTGTATAATTTTTGAAATGTTATATTTTGATTCTGAAGAATAAATTCAACCCCTAATAATAGTAATTCACTTAATTTTAACAAAGGCTTCAGTAAAACTGTTATTTCAACGTTTTCAAAAAAATTATATAGTCACATCACGATTCAAGAAATTCTTCGAGAGTTTTTTTTTTATTATTAAAAAATGTTAATACTTTTCACGAGTAAAACTTTTAGGACAAACTAGCTTTTTCAGCGTCTGGCTATAAAAGATTTCATTACATCAACAAAAAATATGTTCACCTTTCTTAAAAAGGCAACGTGCCTTATGATGGGGGCTCTTACTAAAAAACACAATTTGTAAAAACGTATATTGAAGATTTAATCTCAAAGCTTATTTTCACAAAAACTACATTACCGGTATCGTATATAACACGTGAAAAACTGAGTGATTCTGAAATGATCTTTAAAAACACCTTCTTCCAAAAATAGATTTTATTTCCCACTTCAATATCGTCGTATAAAAAGTTTTTTCTTTCTTATTAACGATTCTCAACGGTTATACAAACTCAAAATTTTACTCTTATTGTACTACAGTAATTCAAGTATTAATAAAAACACAATATTCCTTTGTACTTTATTTAAAAGGTCAAGACCGGTTTTTCTCATTGCGAGCATTGTCAACTGATCTAACCTGAATGTAATCTAACCGAGCTATTTATATAAAAATAAATTGAAATGAAAAGGTGTAAACTACAATTGACATTTATTAATATAATGCCTTTCCATCAAGAATTGACAGTGAACACTCTAATTGTGATGTAAATGAAATATTACAAGTTACAAGCTGTTTTTTGTATCGATAGTCATAGCTGTGTTATCCAATAAGCTAACATTCTGGGGTTTTGTACTAAAATCTTTAGCTTGATATTTTCTACTTATTCGTTTATTATTGAACGATTCAATGATAAAAGTTTTTATCAAACATATAATATATTTATGTGATACTTTTAACCGACATAATTTGCATGTCTTTTGATAACTTAACGTAGTAACATCATATTTTTATTGAAAATTAAGGAATCGTACCTTTTTGGACGATAAAAAATTGTTACTGAAAAAATATGTTACCATTATTTAGATAACAAAACAAATGTCGGTATGCATCACAAATATGTAGGCTACTTGAAAGCAGTTTACATGCATCAGCATTTTCGTGAATTGGAGATCATCCAGGGTAGCTCCGTTCACCCATTCGCATCTCGTTCCTCGTAAAGGCGGGATAACTGCTCGCCAAATCGCAACCGAGTTTTAGAGAATGGAGGCAAATTCCCGCGGGAAAAAGACCTCCCCCTCAACGCCACACTCTGAACATAAACTGTTATATTTTGAAAGGTGTTTTGGCTTCCCTGCGCCAACGTAAAGTAGCTATTTTGCGGTTTTCGCCTATTTGTATGTATTCTTACCCCTATCTGCGACCACATATAAAAGATAAAGTTTTATTATATCTTCAAAATTATGATTATTTCAGTTGTATCATGTAAATATATTCACATTTACAAATATTGCACACAAAATATCTAAGTAAAAATGCTTTTATCAAAATTAAATTTTGCTTTCTCGCTTCTTTCTACAAACTCTTATAAACCTATTTTTAATCTTTCGACTGTAAAATTAGCTCCCACAAATAATCCTTGAAATATTAAAGATCTCGTTTACCTTAAATCATTCTTAACCGAAATCGTTGAGTCATTATGTACATATAATGATTTTTTTTCTATTAAAGTATAACACAACCTGTGGAAAAAGAAACATATCAAATTTAATTTATATCAAATGAACTTACTCAATTTTACACATGAATGGATCGAAAATTTTAAGGACTTGTGTTGTTAAATGTCTTACAAGATAACTGTCCGATCATGACTAACCATTTTTTTAGAAACTAAAAAAATGTTAAATTTCCATTACCAACAATAAAGGTAACATAAAGGTAAATACTTTAATTCATTTTTCATTTATCCATATCCGTCTACATAAATGGTATCCTTCTGAAGCCTATTCGTAAGCCCACATGAATACCGCAATGAAAAAATAAACCACTTTGGTATACACAACAAGTTCCCGCCATGAATAACCACGGGTCGTAGACATAATATACCCACATATCTACGCTATATAAAACGCTACGAACGTAGTAATAGTCGTAGATGGGTAAAAATTTGTAACCACCCCCGAAAAATCGAGTCTTTCCAGACTGCTCGGCCAGACGGTGAGTCACGTCTTCCCCCAAAACATACCCTGCCCTATCAATGATGCCTCCCCGCGACTTGAGTAATGCCCGCCCAGGAAGAGGCCCAGCGGCGTAGAACACAAGAGTGGAGGAGACATGAAAAGAAAAACAAATAAGATTTCTCCCGTTTTCTTGCACCGCCGCTGGCCCAAGTATCACCGCTGGGAAGGAGGAATCGGCCGGTAAGCGTTGCCATGGTAATCTTCGTTTGTAAACGCATCGAGTTTGTCTTTGGTAGAACTTAGTTAGTTTAGTGTTTTAAGCCAATTTGTAAGAGCTGTAATCGCTCGAACGTATTCAGTATACGTAACAAGGTTTGAAATGGAAAACTAGCACGAATTAGTTAAATTTACTTATTTATCTATTGTAAATAGATTCGTTTTAAAGGGATTATTTTTCAAAAATCATATAGAATCTACAACAGTTATTTTGTGACTTAAAATATTGTATATTTTCATTAGATAATGAATTAATCCATTTTCTATTGTACATCATGTCATTCATTTAAATTTAAATAATAAGCAGAAGATATAACATTTTTGATAAGTTCTTTTTAATATGAAATTAATTCAGAAGACTTTGTTATTGCTTAGTTGTGTTACTAAATGTGACATCCTTTATTCGTAAACCTTGCGATGATGCTTGTGAAAAAGACAAAACACATGTTACATTTTTTTACAAGTAAAATAACAAAGTGATCAAATTTAAGAGAATTAAACGTTTATTTCACAGCATTTTTAATACTACATATTTGGGATTGGCGTTACAATTTAAGTAAACGTTAAATTTTGTCTCATTGACGCTTGGTGGAATAATTATTAAATTATTTTTTACAAATATTATATGGAATGAAATAAAAAGCTTCCAATAAAATTTTAAATTTGATTCAGTTGGGATTTACGTTGGCTTAACTAAGTAATAAGTAATGTATTTATTACCTTAAGAGTTCTCAAATATATTGAAAGCTTTTTATGAATTATATCATCATATATGATTTACACATTTATTTGCTTATGTTTACATACATTTTTAACCAAATACTAAAAATCAATAAACGTCACTAAATTACTTTGTATTATATGTTTTCAAAAAAATATACAATTTTATAAAAAATATTTGTTAATTTCTTGCACGGTTATATTGAAAGAATCCTTTAATTATTTTTGAACGTCGAGAGATATATCATTATTAATTACATCACCTTGGTTTCCCAAAATACTTTTATGTTAAAAAGTTATGATTCTCATTTCTTCTTTACGAAAAATATTTAGTCATCGAAGTTTTATAAAGCTTAATGCTGTTTTACCGGATGAGAAATACTATGTAAATACAACACAAAGTAAGAATTTCTGAGCTGTAAAAATGTTTATTGTATTTTATTATGAGTATAATATTTTTATGGCTACGTTCATTGTGTCTAGAAAGTGAGATGCGTTGAGCTGATAAAATATCTCAAACAAGCGACTCTGTATGTTGAACGTTATACTGTTTTTTTATGTTCTGAATTCATTTGTCGTATCTGACACTTTTCATTGTGTATGGGAGTAATATATTTTCATGCCACATGTGCATTTTATTTTTTATTTTGATACTCTCACAAATAATCTCCCATGGTTCATACACGACATTTTACACTGCATTTTTACGTAAGAATAAAAAAAATATGTTATTTATTATTTTAACCGTCTCTTTTTTTTAAAAGAAAAACGTATATTCAAAGAAGAAGAAGAAGAAGAATCACTTTATACACATTTTTGTTACATTTTATAATCATGTTGACTCACGTTTATTAAGCAAGAGATATTTAACGAAAAATCGTTACATCGATTAGATTTCAATAAGGGTAAAGATATAAGTAATGTTAAAATTGAATTGATATCTAATCACTTTCTTTATGATTAATTTGCAGTATCAGATAAGTTTTTATAAGTCAATAATTTGAATAAATTTACAAAAATAAAATGACAATTTTTGTGATACTAATTGTATACCGGTTTCGCCGATAAAATGGTTTCTTCGTTTGAAATATTATTTAGTAACAAAAATAAAATACTTTTGTAATTTCCAATAATTTACATTTTGGTTTTTTATATATTCTTCACTAGCCGGCTCCCGGCAAGCGTTACAATGCCACTCAAAGAAAGAAAATGTTTTAATTGTGTTTATTAAAGTGCATGTTTTTTTTTCTGTTCGTTTGACGTTTGCTGTCGAATATCTATGGTACGACACACGCGCAACCTACTGTAAGTTAATTGTACTATAACCTTCACGCAAGTGCAAGCAAACGTTGTCAAAATGAACTGTATAGCAGACATACAAACATTGATTTTTATAAATAAGACCTACTGTAAGTTATTTTTATTATGCTATAACCTTCCCGGAATTGCAAGCAAAAAGTTTGTCAAAGTTTTATTGTAATCGGATGAGCGGTGTGGCGACGCATAAAGTACGAACAAACAATCATTCATTTTTATATATTAGATTACAGTTGTATTGGTTTTCGTTATATAGTCGATGTATAAAAACGAATCTTTTTAGAATGCTCAGACTTATTTTACGATGATATATATAATTCTTGTTAAACAAATTGTGTATGTATCAGATAGCAGTTATATGATTCATCCGGCAATATATCTTCAACTTGACTCTTTTCTGCATAAACTTTATTTTCTCACTTTTCCGAGAATTTTCCGGCGATCGGTATTTCGTTGCGAGATGCTATTTCCGATCTTGTTACTCATTCATTTTACGGCTTATGGATGGAGATTTTTCTTCCCATTTCGAAATGCCAAACGCAGACAGGACCGGGGACTGTCTGGGTTTGGTTTAAAGAATTTCATGTACGTGTAAACGGTTATTGCAGTTTGCAATGCGAGTGCAGCGTGTAAGCGGTGTCCTGAAACGCATTTAAGAAATATTGTTTTTTTTATTTTTCCTCAAATGATAGCAGCAATCCATTAAAAATGGTGGTCATATCAAATTATATAAAATTGAATGTAAGTTAATTTGACGAAGCAATCATTTTAGTCAAAATATTATCAATACGAACTTTGAGCTCTCATTCTCACCTTAATTAGGCACAATATGTGAGCAATAATAATGTTAACAAATCAAACAGCTGAAAAGCTGACGAAATGTGACTTATCGTTTGAACGTCAGATACAAAACAAATGTGGAAACATAAAACTATTGTTCGATTGTAAAACAATATGTTTTGTGCTCTTTGTGACAATAAAAAAATCTTTTGTGTATCAAATTTACTTTTCTTTTTGCAATTAAAAATTACACCCTATACGCACTTTCTTAAGGCTCACTCTCTTGGCAAAATTCCAATTCGTTATATTGCACCAAGTTTTTTCAATAGGTTTTTGATCCATTCCACCCACTTGACATTGTGAAAAGGTTCGTTTCTACCCACCTATAGCAGTTGGTTTTATCTTATTCTTAATATTAAAATAGTTGACACGGAGATTGTTCCGGCTGTTTGCGACAATCACCTTACTTTGTAAACAAATTCTGTTAAAAAAATTGTTAGTCACTCCCAGCTGAATTTCAGCTTGGCTAAGTTTTATTAGGCATTTCATTCTAAAAATTTAAGTGCTAATAAAGTACTATGAACGTTTGTTTTCTTACGTCTAGATAAAGCTTCATCGTCTCACAAAGTTGTCTCTTTCTATTTATATGAAGTATGTTCGTAAATTCAATTCACAATAATGAGCTTTATGGATATTTTTTTTTTGAAACTTGTCAATTTTTTTGATCTTGTTTAGTGTGTAAGACAGCTAATTAACGCTTAAAAATAAAGTTGGTATACTGTTACTTAGACAAATAATATACTTTAGCAGATAATAGTAGTTGTCAAAATGCGTTATTCTGTATTTGATTTTGCTAAAAATTTCGATTTTGATTTCTGCTATACCTACATATATTGAAAAGTGATTTTAATAATTTTTCTCTGTGAAAATAATATATATTTCACAGCATAAGAAATATCAAGATGCAAACCAAACTTTGGGTTAATATTATTCAAACATCTTTACAAGATATGAACATTTAATTTTCACTCTTAGGATCTGTTACGTATTTTTTTTTTTTAATGATGAAGTTTTCATGTGTAGAATGTATTAAAAATAGGTTCTCACTCATATCTCAAGGTTTCGTAGTGTATAAGACCTAAGAGGAAGTATCATATAAATGCAAGTATCGGACTGTTGAAAATAATTATATATGGCCATATCGTAATGATTTTTTTCTTCACATAAGCATTTATAAGTCAGGAATTACCTTGTTTTGGATATTATGATTTAACCAGAGTTTTTAAATGTGTTAATAAGTAACTGAGTATTAGTTGTGGATGGTTATATACACAACATTAACATACAACTGTAAAGGATGCATAGTAAACAATCCATATTTTCAATACGTGCATGCATATGTCTGTCAGTTCTTTATACTAATCTAAACTCAAAGTCTTGGTATCTATTTGGAAGGTGTAATCAAATGCTTTTTTTTCAAATATATATATAATATTATGGTAATCTGAACACATTCAAAGTTTCCTTATTTTGAAGATGGTTACGCAAAAAAAGAACTCATCATGTTAAAATACTGAACAGAAAATGAAAATACACATAATAATCATTTGTACTGATGAAAAAAAAAACCATGATTTTGTCTTCATTACTTCACACGGACTTTTTTGTTAGTTCCAATTTTCTTGTCTGATGATCAACCTTTGGCATTATTTGCATTATTTGATGAATTTTATCAAGGCTGTAGAGTCGTGTAGAAAAAAGACGACTCCGACTCCAGCTTTAAAATAATTAACGGCTCCGAGGAAATTTTTCAAAATTTTAATTTTAACTTATATAT
The DNA here is from genome assembly GCA_030503985.1 of Himalopsyche tibetana. NCBI lineage: Eukaryota > Metazoa > Arthropoda > Insecta > Trichoptera > Rhyacophilidae > Himalopsyche > Himalopsyche tibetana. The sequence continues at coordinate 634,651 of JAPJYX010000010.1, forward strand.
ATTTATACCATTAGATCATCTGTAGTCAGCCAACCATGAAATTTCAACACTTTGTACTATCTTGTTTGAATACACTTCATTAAAAATATTTTTCGAAAAGAATTCGAGCCGCTATTCACTACTCCGACTCCGCTAAAAATACCGCGACTCCGACTCCACACCCTTGAATTTTATTCTCAGACGAAGGTCTCTTCTGCTGTATTATTTATCTTGTAAGTCAATTGTAATTCTAAGACCGTTAAATTATTAACGTGTGATGCATCCTATCTTACATGGAACAGCTATTAGTCGTGATGTACTGACACGTCTCAGGTTGAGGGAGGTATTACTCGGCGAGCCTAACATTCACAGGCAGGAAAACAGAAGTCTCACCAAAGAATTTACACATTCAAGTTCATCGTGCGAGAAATCATTAAATACCCGTTCGAATAAAGATAGATGTAGTAAAAAGTAATAAAAGTTGTATAAATAATCGCTGCTTAGTGTAAAACCAACTAAAAGTAGTGTCACAAACGTTGAAATGTCAATTAGAAATAACAATATGGCGCTCAAGAGCAAATAATTCGTTACCAAACGGTATTTTTATTTTTTAAGATTTCGGATCAATCAGGGACAAAAATGTTGCACCCAAATACGGACGCTCAAAAACTTTTATTTCAGGAAATGTTAGAAATAAATAGAGCACAATTGAACAGTCTTCCGATTTTAAATGAAACACTAAACGTGCCGGGGTCTTTACTTCTATACCCTATATAAATATAATCATAAAACCTTTTCTGACAAACAAATAAATATTATTCTTAAAACCACTCACTTCTCAAATATGTGAACATTCCCATAGGTTTATCCTTTTTGGCTTTAAACTCGTTGATACATTTATTTATTATATAAACACAAAACATTCATTTACTAAGCGTCAGTTCATCCGTGCTCTTAAACGCCTGTAGATGCCGGTAGACGAAACCCGGGTCGTTAGTGACAAAATTTGTGTGAATGTACATAATTTTAACGATTCAAATTTAGTATTTTTATTATTCGGTCTGGAATATTTGAAATTAAAACAATTGACAGTGGGTGCTCTTATCTATCTAGTGTTTTGATTATAATACATCATAAGCTTGCGGAAGCTTTGAATGCAAAATAAAACTATCGAAATAAGCTATAAATACCATATTGCTACGTTTGATATATCCATTTGTTTTATTTATTGGCATGTTTCACGTGTAGGCTTTGCGTATTAGGAATTTAATATTGAGTAATAACTCAATTCTTAGCATCTGTAGCGTAGCCAGTGTCGTGTGTAAAATTGCCTTTAGATAATAGCGCAGGTGCGTCTGACGACGTTAAATGCGAATAATGCACCTGAACACCGTAAGAGAATTGGTACATATACCCGCTATAGACATGTCTGCTATGGTAAGATTTATAAACATTGAGTAATCGATGATTCAATACAAATCTCTACGAATATATGTACATACATTACATAGTTCACAATCTTAAATAATTTTGGCAGATGGTGAGAAATATATTTATTGATATTTTAACGCTGTATTTTCTAGTCTTTTTTTCATTTAAGAATTACAATACATAAGCGAAACTAAGCCTTTTTGTTTCGTCATAATATATATAAATGTGTTCAAATAAATAATTCACCCAGTTTTTCAAAAAAAGTCATGTCCGCTCTCAGTGTAGAATATATAGGCTCTTCTATTTATTTTATCTATACAGATTTTTTTCTACGAGAAATGCGTGTTACTCAGTTGATCAACCTTTCTTTTTCTAACAATAATAGGGACATAAGGATTCAGCTAGGACAAGAATAGTGGTAAGAGTGGGTAGAAATTAGTTTTAGATATCGTATACATTTATGCTTTCAAACTAAAATTCATTCATCGGTTGAAATATGAAACTGTGTAAACTAGGATTTGAGCCCGTGAGTACCGCAACAGAAACTAATGACGTTAACCACCACGGATCCGACTCATAATTTAGATATATAAAAAGAATATATTATTCAACTATTTATTTTTTCTCTAAGTAAAGATAACTAATTTAAATTTTTATTTTAACAACCGTCAGTGGTTAGTAGATATGGGTGATTACGGATTAAGCTGCAAGTCGAGTCATTTTTTTATGGATTTCAAATGGCTCACAAAACGCATTTGATTATTCACTATTCAATCTTCATCCATCTCTATGATAACATTTTCCGATAAAATATATTTTAAATCTGCATATTTTAATGAGAGACTAATAAAATATGTATATCGCCTAATGTGGCCCATTTGGTTAGAGCTTGCTCTACCGATCTCGCAGGTCTAGGTTCGGTTCCCGGTAAGATCACAGTGAATTTGAAAATTATTAAATTCAAAGTTGTGATCTAAGACTGGGTGTTTGCGATGTCAATTCAAATTATTTCCTCTCCTCCCATCCTTCTGATCCTTTATAACTGAGTGTAGCAATAGCGGTTAGTTAACCACTAGTCCCGTTCTAGCGTTATCCTTCCTTTCCAAAACTTTGAAAAAAAAAGTGAGATTGAGCAACTGAGTAACAAGCAGGTCTCGTAGAAAAAACTTCTGTTGAGATATCTTCATTAGGAAGCCATATGCTGTACATTGGGAGCGAACATGGATGAAAAAAACTAATTCTCCAAACAATTTATATCATGAAAATGATTTCTAAAAGCTACCATATCAATTGAGTAACTACGGCATCAAATTGAGTTTTAAAAATGAATTATTGTTTGTATATTCCATTATTGATATCAAATAACAGACAATATTTAAACATAATATGACATTGTAATGTTGTAAACCACAAACCCGTGTAGTGAATTTTGTTAAAATGAACTAAGCAATCTAATGAAAAAATAGAAACAATTCAGGGCCCGCGCTCAGTCAGTTAATGATTACATGAAAAACGGTAGCTTTTATGAAGCTGTCGTCATTTCGTGCGCTATGAGTGCATACAGCATGTGATATTTTTATGATTAAATCTGTCCAGATCAGTTGATATGTCGCGGATGTCGGTATTAAAAGTTAACAGTTTCTACAACAAGCAGTAAACTTAAAGTTTAACAATAAAAAACCAAATTTATATTCTGCAGTAAAATTAAATGTTTGGAAATATTTTCGAAAAAAATTAAGCCGTAACTTAACTAATTGCGGCAGTTAAAAACACACAAAATTGGTGTAAGCAAAGTAACATGCGAATGGACAGTTATTTTAACTTTATTAATACGAATTTTACGGGATTTTCCGCGCTTTATGGGCGTCATAAAAAAACAAAATTTGAATCTATTAAAAACAATCGTGCTCATTTCGGGAAAAAAAATCAACGAATTCAACTTATTTTGATGACGAGAATCGAATCCATATACATTAAAAGACATATTCAATTATTTAATAATATTATTCATGATCACTTTTAATGTGTCATTATCAATTCTTGGTGGTAAAGTGTACTTATATTTTTTTCTTTTAACATACAAACTTACGTAATCTTTTATTATTTTTTCTAACACAGATCGGTTTAGCTTATACCAGTAAAGGTAAACCTGCGGTCTCTTGGCTAATCTGATCTTGGCCTTTTGACTTGATCAAAATATTCACTTTGATCAAAAGATTATACGCAAGCGTTTGGAAAAAGAGCAAAATCAACCCATTATATGTTCGACAGTCGAAAAAAAAGGGGGAGGGTTTCTTTATTGGGGCCTTATGTTGAATCAGATAAATGAATGTGGCCTTTAGAAACGAAAAGATTCCCCACCCCTGACTTATTCCATAGATTCAAAATTATTTCATGGCTCATGTAAAGGGGCATAGTTTGTTCAAATAAATATTAACTTAGAACATTTTTTAATCATATGGACCAAATGAAATACTTATAAATTATTTTATAAAACAACGTTAAAAGTCAGTCTTCAGCCAATTTTTTCAGTTATGAATAGTGTATGGAAAAGAATACATGCCACTTATAACTTTATGCCTTTTTAAGATTCGAATATGGTGGGTCTGACGCTACCGAAAAATTAAAGACTTGTTCTTAAATACAAATCTATCTTTCAAACAATAAAATTGAATTTAAAAAGCAAATATTCTGACAAATAAATCTTAAGAGCACTACTACTCGAATTCGGCGGCCGCTTATCCACCTTTCGGTATTCATCTGAACAAATAATGAGCAATATTAAGCAGATCGAATAAAGAAGAAAACGTATTACTTTTTTATTATCAGTTTAAGTTATTTCTGAAAAAAAACTGTATCAAATAACTAAAACATATACATATTTATGTTATACTTTATTGATAATAAATGGAATTATTGATAACCGAAAGGGATGAAAGAAAAACTTGATAACATTTTCCGGAAACATCTTGGTAGAGTTGGAAGAATTTCATTAGCGGAAGAATCTTACAAGTTCGAAACAGCTGTCGGATGTAGTGTTTGTTTTTCTTCTTCTTACGGAAACTGAACAGTGCAATATCCGTATAACGAATTGAAGATTTTGCCAAACCTTTCCACAAGCTTATTGTTTATATCTCAATTATATTTTTTTCAGAATGAAGTTTATCATTTTTTTAACGACGTCCGTTTCATGATACAATTTAAAATAATGACCTCCAAATCTATAAAAAGTACTTTTCACCATTAATAATTCACACGAGTTTTCGGGCGATAATGATTTATTTTTAAGTTTGCTATTAAAATTCGCCTCGTGATGTTAATCAAACTGAAAGAACCGTACAGTTAATAAGAGTAAAAAAAATGTCTGGCGAATGAATAACACATCAGAAAATCGATTACATTATTACCATATCGAAAAGATGCTATCTACGAAATATTCATAATTATTATTCATGATCGATGGGTTATTCCAGAAAGTATACTTCAATTTCCATAATATAAACATTTCTTCTTTCTCCTTAGAGATACTAGAAATACTTTCAAAACGTATTTATTTTCAATTTACATGCTATTTGCATTCCAGACGTTTTTGGAAAACACTCAAATGTTTTTTTATAAAAAATCCATAGTATTAAAAAAAATAGTACGTTCGATTTCTTGTTTCAAATGGTTTTTACAAGGTAGAAAAAGCTTATAAATATAGTGAAAATTAAACAATGTACACTCAATTTGAAATAATAGAGTTATTTTTTTTTACACGATTCCCAATGGCAAAGACAACAGAAACGGATTTATAAATAACAATAAATTCATAAGTTCAATATGGTAATAACAAAAAAAAAACAGATTTGTCAGACATTTGTGGTGATGAATGTCTCTGATTAAAGTCTTTTTAAGTAATGATGGATAGTATTATTATTTTTCAATTAAAATACACATCTAATATAAAAAAAAATGAATGTTTGTTTGTTCGTACTATATGGGCTGCCAAACCGCTGATCCGATTGCAATAAAACTTTGACAAACTTTTTGCTCGCACTTCTGGGAAGTTTTTAGGCATATTATAATTAACTTATAGTAGGTCTTATATATAAAAATCAATGTGTGTGTGTCTGCCATACCGTAAATGCAATTGACGCGAAGGTAATAGGAGTAGTACAATTTAATTACAGTAGGTAAATCGTGTGTCGTACCATAGGCAATCGGCAGCAAATGTCAAACGTCAATCAGAAAGAAAAAGAAAATATGCACTTCGATAAAAACAATTAAAACACAAACACTTTATTTCTTTGATGGCATTGCAACGCTTGCCGGGAAACGGCTAGTTAATAATAAATTTGGGCAGTTTATTTATTGTGTCTTCACTTTTAACGATTTTCATTACCGCAATGTTGTCCTTTTTTCAAGTCCTGGAGTAATAAATATTTCAAATATTTTTTTTTATTTACAGAAAATCTTGTATCTATCGCTTTCGTGTTGCCCTACCAATTGACTATCCGATTCAATTAACTGGTGGATGCTCTCTGTGTACGCGATCAATAGACGTACGATTTGTACAATCACATAATAACGTAATAATAATTTGCTAGGTGTGAGTAAACTGAATTGAAAGAATAGATAGAAAATAGCTATTATTACCGATTCTGCTTCGAAACACATTACTTTTACAGCATGTATATAACAATATTTATATAAATAATGAATACATTAAAGATGAAATAAAGAATATAAAAATTATGATAATTGATAATAATTTTCATAGTAAGTGTAGCTCACTGACGATTGTGAATAGTATTTTGTAAACTTTTAATGGTCTGAGACTTATTTGGTATAACTACATATTTTATAATAAATAAAAAAATAGTTCTAGAAGAATTATTTAATAATAATGATAACAACTATTTCGGCAAAAAGCCAGTGTCTAAAATTATTGTTCGCTTTTGCACGGTTTTTATAAATTGTCAGCTTATTTAAGACTTTACAATTAAAAGCATGGATCCATGAATCACAATTAGTTAAATTAAGTAAAAAGACACTACAAATTCATATTCATTTAAGTTTACATTTTTTAAAAATATGTTTGACTTATGTTTTTTTTATATTTATCACAAAAACGCGCTTTATCAGTCAATATGCTATAGAAAAGTAATAAAGTTTTTTTAAAGTGCAAAACTAAAATTGAGTTCGAAAATTTTATTCACCTAAGACATAAAATTGCTAAGATATTTTTGGCTTATAAGGAGCATCTCTCAATTTAAATTCTCGAAGTTTGCATTAATTATTATTAGAGAAACTGAACGAAGAACTTTGTTTAAGAACACTTTAATTACAACGTTGGCTATGACATATATAAAATGTATGTTAGAGATATGCACTTATTACAATTCGAAGTTTGCAAATACAAAGTTTTCAGTTTATAAAAGTCTGTCACCAATGATTTCATAGATGTTTAATATCGCTTCCGAAATTCTTTTATTCGACAACCCACTGAAGTATGATAATAGATTAGGATAAGTAATGTTATTTTAGAGTCATAATACGCACACATATTCATCATTAAAAATCAATTAACTCATAATATTAATTCACCTCCATAAAACGTGCGATTTAAAATCAGTTTATTAAGCTATAAGCACAAAAACTGATAAAAACACAAAATTCTCTCTGCCAATATCGATGAAGCGGCGATGAAGCGGCTCAAGCTTCCGAATTCAAATTTCAATTAATTGGTTTTTCAATATTTGTAAAAAAAACCGTATTTAATGATATAATGTCTATGGTATTTTCATTTTGATATATTATAAACAGCGAACAGTTATTATACTTATCTCACACGTACATACAGATTACTCGTTGAAATAAAAAGTTGCCTGAATTACAATAATGCCTTATCAGTAATAATTACATTAAAAACTCTCCATTAAAACGGCTTTAAAATTCAAAAATAAAACACTCGTTTGTAATAATAATATGATCAAGACGTTTTCGCTCCTGACAATCATTTTCAACTAATAATAATAAACGTAAATACAATACTATTTATACAGAACCAAGTAAAATTTTAAGGGTGTAACAAACAGTTTGTAATAAAAATATGATCATAGACTTGAATTATTGTATATTCTTATCAGTTGAAAATGCTCGTCATGATCGAAAGAGTCATATTAACTAAATGTAGGATTAGTACAGAACATTGTTTAATTTATTGAAAATAATAATTTACCACGAAGTATTGACAGTAAACACCTTAAAAGTGCTCTAATGCCTATGCTTCTTTTACGATAACATTAATTACATCGGATTTCTGCCTTCATAAAAAAATGCGCTTTACCAAAGTCAGTCACTTAATCACATCGGTGTAGAAGGGACCGCTTACAAGCGATGCCGAAATGTTTGACACAAAAATGTATCAGTGGATTAGGAGAGGCGCCAGCCGCAAAGTTGAGTGGCCTTTGTCACGTGCTAGGGCAAAGTTTGCCCCTTCGCTGATAAAACAATATCGTTATTAGAAACAACTTCTCCCCCCGGAAAAGTTTTGCCGAAACCACAGTGGGTTAATGAAGGTTAATTAAAGGACAGAAGGGACCCATCAGTTTGACAGCGCGAGTTTACTCTAATTCGAGCTTTAAAGCGCGACCGCACACCTATCCCGACGCAAGGCGATAACGTGTCTTAAGGCGGAATGCAATTCATCTTAAGTTCCACCTAAATCTGGACGACTTGGGCGATCGATCAATAATTATTTAACAGCCAACTGAACGTTTATATTAATCCCGTGTGGTTAAACTATCAAATTTCCTCAGAGATGTAATTGAGGATATAGTCGGTCACAAAGTAAAAATAGTAAATTATTTAGTCCCACAGTAATTAATAATGTAGTTCAGTGTTTCTCAACTAGGTTCCACAGCATGTTTCAGGAGGGCCACAGAGAAAAAATATTTTTAGGGAAGCTACAGCACAATTTGGGGAGGCCACAGGCAAGTATTTTTTTTTTTGAGAAATCCGCAAATTTCTTGGCCGTAGAAATCGTAAATTCTGGGAAAATCTTGAAAAAAGGGTCTCGCGTCTGTTCATTTTGGAAAATCCGCAAACTCCTGGGTTTTATATATTATAAATTCTAGGAAGAGCTAAAAAAAGGCCTCGTGTATTTTTATTTTGAAAAATCCAGTGACACTATGTTCTCCGAAAATCTTCAAAAATAGTATGGGGGCCACTGAAAAATATGAGATTCAAAAGGAGCCACGAGCCCAAAAAGCTTGAGAAACTATGATGTAGTTTATTGCTGCATAGATGATGCACATAAATGTTCAATTTTATATTTAGATACTGATCACATCATACTGATTGGTAGCAAAAACTCACATTTTTTAATAACAATATAAAATATTGAAAAACTATGGCATATAAAAATTATAGTTACAGAAATACCAGTCATTGAATGAGTTCTGGCACTATTGATTTATGTAGAAGCTAGTAGAAAAAATCCCATATTGCTTATTGTTTTTCGAAGCACAAAAGCCATAGTTAATAAATTTAATGTAATGTAATTCATAATAAATATCAGTTTAATTTTATCCTAATTAATGTTTTTAGAAAAAACCCAGATTGCTTATCGTTCTTTGAAACACTAGAATCAAATTTAATAAGTGTAATATTGTAATTTTAATTTGAATTAGGATGTAAGGGTGAATAACTTGTATCTCTTCGGAGCCAGTATATATAGCTGAGCAAAATATAAGTTTAAACATATAAAAGAAATAGCTATCAACGCATAAAAATTATTAAAAACTGTAGAACTAAAAAACGTTGATATTTTTACACTATTAGAAGCTATTATTTACAATAATAGATATATAATATAAACTTAGCAAGACTGTAATTAAGATGATACATGTCTTACAAATAATTGTATTACATAGACAGATGAAACATTTAATGATTTTAAACCAAACCAACCATAACAATACCGGAGCTCAAAACCAAAATATGATTTTATCTCCACATATTATGAAGACCTCTTTTGCCCTATTCAAATAAAAAACCTTGAACCTACCTCTTATCGTAGGAGTAACTAAGTATTTTTATTATTGTATCTTCATATAAGAATTTGTTGATCTCACACTCGTGCTTCTGAATTGGTATTTTTGTTGTCTTGTCATTTAAAATGAGCGCTTTGCAAGTACATCGTCAAACTAATTGGACCGTACTCAATATTCATTGTTATAGCGCAGTTCTTTTTTATTTGACTTTTACCAAATTCTCATCAAATTGGAAGAAAATTCAAGGGCTATTCAATTTACAGCAAACAAGTCTTGCGTCAGTAGCCGTGAATGTTTTATATTATATTCACTTGCCTAATTGTTATCAACCTTATATCTAATAATTTTATTTAAATACAATATTATTATTTGTTAAACTAATTCTTTCTTGTTCTTCGTATAATTTTTTTTTTTGAAAGACTCAAATATACCACATTATATTGAATTCATATCGGTGTACATATGAAACAAAATATTAGTCACACTAACGTTTACATCCAAAAGAGTATATAGGTAAAATGAGCCAACTATTGAAATGGTAAAACTTTTTTCTTGGACTTTTAAGTACAAACACGTCTTTATTTGGTGTTTTGGTGGATTGAATATTATTTTACTTAAATAACACTGTCGCCTATGATACTTCAAGACGTGTAGAATATTACAACGCATCTAACTTTTTTTTTATAAAATACTACTTGACTCACTTCACCTCTAATGTGCCCATATTATATTTGTTTACTTTTAACTATGTCAGCTTGGTTTTTTTTGGTTAACGATTTTATATAAACTCTCCCAATAAACTTAATAATACAATGAAACTGGAATGGATAGATTTGATTTCAACAATATAAAACAGATTTACATTTAATTACGAACAATGACAAAATATATATAAAAAAATTCAACGTATTTAATGCACCCTTCTACATTTTAAATAAGTTTAACCTTCCTTAATTAGTAAAAAACCTTTTCACAACTTAGCTCAAACATTTAAGGCTTTTATTAAAAATGTACGATAGTCATTCCCGAAAAATGAAAAGTTCAGCATTAATAATGACTCAAAAGTTACCCAACCTGCACTGTAACTTTCCAAAGAGTACTTTTTGTTCCGAAACAGAATTATTAACATATTCAGAAGCTTTCCAATCAAAATTGTACGCTGTGCACATAAGATTATTTTTTTTCACTTTTAAGGTGTTCACTGTCAATACTTGGTGGAATGGCATTATAATAAAAATAATAAAACATTTTTAGTACTTTTTCCACATAAAATTTATTAGATCAGGACCGGTTTCGCTCATGATGAGCATTGTCAACTGATAAGAAAAACAATAAAACAGTGATATTTATACAAATTTTAAGTGATAAAAACAAGGTATGACAAACAATTGGTATTACAACCTAGCAAAAGAATTGAAGTACAATACAAGGAAAATAAACTATAAATAAAAAGTTGAAGACCACTTAGAAATGAAACTATTATGACAAAAACCAATTAGGTATGAATTATCATTACCAAAGTAAAAACCAACAATTAGTGTATATAATAAATAAATCTTAATGTCTGTCATCTAAATTGAGTTTGGAAAATCCAGTAGAGTTTAATCCAGCAAAGTTGATTCCTGCGAAAAGAATAAAGGCAATATCAATTATCAAATACCAATAAAGGCAATATCAATATCTCTAAAAACTTTAAAATCCTGCATGTTAACAATAAATCTTTAAAACTTGATAAACAAGAGATTTTAGAAATAAATAGACATAAATTCTTGCCGGATTCTAATTTATTAAATGAACAGCTTGTATTTGCATCATCACCCTTGTTATATCCGTTTCATTAACATAATTCTAGCCTATTATATTTCCTTTTTTTACTGTTTTATTTCTTTAGAATTTTAATTTTCTCAGTTTGATTTTATTTTGTAAGAATTGATATTGCCTTTATTCTTTTCGCAGGAATCAACTTTGCTGGATTAAACTCTACTGGATTTTCCAAACTCAATTTAGATGACAGACATTAAGATTTATTTATTATATACACTAATTGTTGGTTTTTACTTTGGTAATGATAATTCATACCTAATTGGTTTTTGTCATAATAGTTTCATTTCTAAGTGGTCTTCAACTTTTTATTTATAGTTTATTTTCCTTGTATTGTACTTCAATTCTTTTGCTAGGTTGTAATACCAATTGTTTGTCATACCTTGTTTTTATCACTTAAAATTTGTATAAATATCACTGTTTTATTGTTTTTCTTATCAGTTGACAATGCTCATCATGAGCGAAACCGGTCCTGATCTAATAAATTTTATGTGGAAAAAGTACTAAAAATGTTTTATTATTTTTATTATTATTTTTTTTAATTAAATACGTTTTGCGATGTTCTAATATAGATACTTTAAATTAATTTATAGTCGTACATATTTATCTAATGTCCTGGAACAAACTACTCAATAGTTCAGAGTTTAATAATAAAAAATAGATACACACTTTTAAAAACTATCATCGCTTACTCTAGGTTGCATCTATTTGAAAATTATTATTGCTTTTAGATACACACGTCTATCGTGATTTATTGTTTGAAGCAACCACATTTTTTTATAAAAATAGTTCATCTGGATTGATTACAAATGTACAAGTAACGGCAATCTCTTTACGATTAATATAATTTAATTTACGGTTAATATTTATAGTTTTATCAAGAATCTTTTATTTATACCGAATTAAAAAAACTTTTCACCTTGTGCAATACAATATAATATTATATATTTACAGCTTCTAAGTTGATCACTAATCTCTCTTTTAGCGTGAGTATAGATAGAAGAGTGAGAAAATAAGTAAACTAATTTTAAATAGTCGTATCTCTCTGAGTATAACGATACAAAGGATAAAGCAAATTTTATTTTTTCGGAGTCAACAATTTCGTGGACAGCCAATTAAACATTATCAAAAACAGCTAACACCGATTATCAGTACATCGGAAAGCATGTAGAGAAACCACTCAACCGCGGCGTTAAAGATTACCAATGAGATATTTGTTAATCTTCGGCTGTCTGTAAAATGAAATACCAATTTATTTTGTATCCATGAATAGTAAATAAGTTTAATCAGAGACGTGTCTAAAACGTCAAGTAAGCTTTTGGGTACTACAAATATTTAATCAAACTCAAGTTGAATGCAATGTCAAATCAATATGAGCGTTTTGAATCGCATCAAAACTACAATAATACCACACTGATAAAACCATTTATCACTCCCTCACGCTGCCTTAATAATTTCATTTGACGTCGACAGTTATGTAGCCTACATTAAGCTCACACGACGCTACGACTGTGCTGCCGTAGATCGTTCGTAGGTACGGAGCTTTTGAATATTGAATCAGTGTGTCAGTGTAGACAGGTTGTAGCTGTATCCGGTGGCTATGATTAAATAGCGAGTTTTGAAGCCTTTCGGTTATTTTCAACGGCTACCGCTGTCAAACGGTCGTTAGAATGCTACAATATTTGTGTTTTCGGTGGTTATTTAATAAAAGCTCTTGCTGTTAGCTCGGAATGATTTATTTCTTCTATTTAATTGTAACATCATTAACGAATACAAAATTTTTGATGGCTATATTTACTCCAGTTTTCAATCTTTAATTGCTATATGTGTTTTTTAGCATTCCCGCTCCCAATGTGGAGCATATGGACTCCTTATAGAGTTTATTTCAACATAAGTGTTTCTATGAGAACTGCTTGTTACTCAACCTCTCTTTTTCCGAAGAGAGTAGGAATAGAAGGATAGGGCAAGGACAGGACTAGTGATCAGCTAATCTCGATACGCCCCGTTCATAGGATATGGTGGGTGGGAGGGGGGAATTCAATATATCATATACATCCATGCCTTCGAACAGAAATTCATAAAAAGATTTAAAAATATTTTTTGAAAACTGTCCGTACTGGGATTCGCACCCGTAACCTCGGTAGTTGAAGCCAAAGACGTTGACCACTCGACAAATCAATCAATTAAGTTTAATCAATAAAATAAAATGATTATCTATATACTCTTTAATGAATAATGTATAAACACTCACAGACCAAATATTATCAAAAAATGTATTGCAAAAAATTCTTTTCAAATGAATTAATTAAGTTACTTTTAATGTTATAACCGTCGATTAAGGTTTTAAAAAAATCTTTTGTTTTATCACAAGGAAGACTAGTTTCACTAATAGCAAGCATTACACAATAATTAAAAAAAATAAATGTATAAATAAATTTTGCGAACACACTTATAAAAAAATCTTATTATTAGTCGATTAGTACTGACAAAACTTTTCTGAATAGTTATCACTTTATAGTTTATTTAACGTGTAAGAATTTGATATTTTAATTTATTAAAATACCATTCCCAATAATCTCAACTTAACCAATAACAATGAAAACACCTCTCTCCTGGTTTAATTAATAACGGAATAATATCTTCTTGACAATAATTCAGCTTGTCGTCTAAATAACTCACAGAACTAATTCCTCGACCGCATTGGTTGAATCGCTGAACAGATTGCCCACAACTTTGAATTATTTAAATACCGCTACAAAGTCAGTCTCGCTCGCCGCTTCGTAATAATGGAATTATTTTAATATATCTATCTACCCCAGCCTGGAAACATTTATTTATATTGCTGGGCACCTCTATTAAGCGCTCCAAATGTTGGGTAACCGTGTACGTTATTGGTCACATTTACAAAAATATGTGCCATTAAAATATTATACAAATACACCGTGACATCATATCGACTGTGGAAAGAAAAAGGATGTAACCCACTGTTTTTTCAAAACAGGTTTGTTTTCGATAATAACAATCTATCACGCTTGATACATATTCTATCAAAAGGATGCAAGCTGCAAAAGCCGAATAAGTATCTAAATTTAGCTTTTAAGTTCGAAAAAGATGACCTTGTAAAAAATTAAAACCAAGAAAAAAGACTGAAAGAAATGTTTTTCCTAGACAATTTCTTTAATTAATATTTTTTTTTTACCATGTCCGCTCCCAATGTGGAGCATATGGACTCCTAATGAAGTTTATCTCAACAGAAGTGTTTCTACGAGAACTGTTTGTTACTTAGCTGCTCAACCTCTCTTTTTCCAAAGAGAGTAGGAATAGAAGGATAGGGCTAGGACAGGACTAGTGGTTAGCTAATCGCTCTCGATACGCCCCGTTTATAGGATTTATAAAAAACAATTTATAAATATGTCCGTATTGGAATTCAAACCCGTGACCTTCGTAACCGAAGCCAACGATGTTGACCACTCGACCACACAGGCTGCAATTAATATGAGATTATTTAAATTAAACACCAGCTTAGAAGTCTCAGTGCACTTCAAGGTTGTGTATAATTCATAATTTGCGTATGGCCCAAAATCATCAAAACACGCTTTTTGCGCCTCCTGTAAAATTTGCTATGTGTGGGTTACGTCGTTTTTCCTTTCTGCAGTCGATATATTTAGCCTTAAAACGACTCCATTGTCCATAAGCATTGCATGCACCTGTGTTCTTTGATAGATACTACAATATCACAAATTTAGTTTTTTGAAAAATCGACAATATTAATTGAAAGTAATTGTTTCCAATTCAAACTTATCGCTTAATAAATCAAAGCAAAATTAGTATGTTTGTAAAAAGTATAGATAACATGTTTGGCATAAGTGATTAAGTCTGGATTACAGTCGGCATCAATTTTAAAGCGACTAATAATAAAAACGTAGAATTGGCTAATGCTCTTTATTTTAGGGTAAAAATAGCAACGTATTTAATTCTACAGTTTTTATATGTATTAGTTGATAGCTATTTCGGCTTTCGCGATCGTCAGAACTATGATTAAGCTTACAGCTTCTTAGCACTTTTCTCAGCACTGGCTCCGAATAGATACTCAATGCATCTTGTTATTCATTCTACCATCAAATTATAATTATAGTATTACACTTATTAAATATGACTAGTGTTTCGAAGAACAATAAGCAATCTGGGATTTTTCTATTTCTAGTTTTTATTTTTATTTTTATATCTGATGTTTTTCGTAAAATTATTATTTTTTAACGATATCCGCTTCCTACTCAAAGCATATGGCTATCATGCGGTATCTTTTTCCGATAAGTATGATAGTGATACCTAAACAATACGCCGCAAAATATTATATTGTTTTAATATGGAATCAAAAAAATCTTTTTAAAAATCTAGCGTAGATAAATTATATATTTTTCATGAATATAAAGAATCGTCTTCAAAACAATTCAAACATACCTTTTAGTGCATTTTTTCGATGTGACAGGTGTACGAAACTGCATTTATTTGCATGGGTAGACATTGCAGTCTAGTGGTAGACGTGTCTCCGATTCAACTGCCACTGATCGCTCGCTTGTGGGAAAGCAATCATGATTTACCCGTCCATAAAATGGGTTTTTACCTACCTCCACACGGTACGTCACTGTTTAATGAGATTGCCATTGCTACTATTACGTTGAAATAATAAAAACATCATGGTTTATATCGAATATTTTGAAAACTCTGAATTGAGTAGTTGAAATTAACTGTCAATACACAACAATATTGACTGTTAAATAATAAATAAAATTAATAGGATAAAAAATAGCAACGTATTTAGTCCTACAGTTTTTACATTTATTAGTTGATAGGTATTTCAGCTTTCGCCATCGTCAGAACTATGATTGTACTTTCATTTTTCTCAGATATATATACTGGCTCCGAAGAGATACAATGCATCATGTTATTCACTCTAACATCCTAATTCTAATTACATTTATAGTATGGCAAAAGCCGAAATCAATTAATAAATATAAAAACTGTAGAACTAAATACGTTGCTATTTTTAACCTATTATAATGGAGTTCTTTTGGGGTAAATGCCAACACAATCAATAAGTAATAAAAACTTTGTTTAACGATTGGTTTAAAAAATATTTTACATATTATAATATCTTTTAAGGCTTTCCACTTCTGAGTACGGTCTGATTTTTTTAGGACGTCCTTACACTTTGATTTGTAAGCATTTTTTTTATCCCATTTGAAGCACATTTTAAATTTTAATTTATACATCGCGAATCTAGTTTGTCTCCAAATATAGGTCTAATGTAGTGTTGATCCAAAGCTCTCAGGTCGTAGATTCCCGCAATCTAGGCGAATTTACTTTTGCCCAACATCTGTGTCAACAAGATCGCACGACCGCCCTTAAGCCCTAATCCATCAGGGATGAGGGTTCAGGGAATAAAATCTATAGCTTAAATACGACAAACTCCTCTGCCATCTTTTTTTTTTCTTTCAAGGACTTGCGCCTCTTTTCAATATAACCATCTATCTCTCAACGCTGTGTTTAATGAAGGAACATTATTTGAAAACGATTTTTTTGTGCCTGCCTAAGAACACAAGGGTGTCATTTGGTTTGTGAAGGCTTTTGTGTTTTGCCAATATTCAATATGTTTTAAGAATACCAAAAATAAATGCAAAAAAAATGCAAAACATATATATAAACATACGATTTGATTTAGACCGAGTCAAGAATCAGCCATCGCCAAAAATAGGTTTTTTATATGTGCTCAATTAAAATATTAAAAATATTCATGTTCCTTATCACAGGAATACTTCAATTTGACATAATACAATTTAGCAGCGTGAAAAATTACGTCTGTATTTGCAACACTATCATTATTTCCTTGGGGATATTTTGTTTGTGTTATTCGTTCTGATTCTACTGAAAAGTTCGAGTTTTTTTTAAGTTGACGTTTTGCATTATAACCTCACAATTGTTACATGAATATTTTTGAATGTTTTAAATGAGTGATGTACATATATTAAATATTCTGAAATTTGATTATCTAATAAAAGGCATTCGACCAAGTGCCATTGAGATATAATACATTCACTACAGAATACCGACAAAGTTTACAATCTAACAATAAACTGGATTTCAATAGATTATATCGTCTGTGAGAAAATATTCGCCGGGAAGTAAAGATACGAGGCAAGTTTATCTTTTATCATATCACTAGTTACACCTAACGATATAACACCCAGGCAAGTCTACTTACTGAAGTGTACCAAGAAATTGTCCCCACAAAATCTTCCTCGTCTCTCTTCTGTAACAACTCGGCATCTAAAGCAAGTTTTGTCAGTTTTAGCTCGATGGGTTGAAGAACATCCAAAATGTATACGTTTATTTATTAAATAAACGATTTCATTATAATTTTTATTCACTGTTTTATTGCTCTTCCAAATACCCAAGAAAAAACTATTTATATAAATAAACAAAGAAGTATACCGAGAGAGCTACTACATAGTTTTTGTATTAAATCACTCCTCGATACGCAATAACATATAATATAATATGTATATATCCGAATTATTGCATTGAAATATAACACTCTTATGCAGTGGAGGGGAACCTGTGGCCTCTTGACTACTCTGATGCGGCCTTTTGACTTGATCAAAAAATTATACGCAAGCGTTTGTAAAAAGAGGGTAATCAACCCATTGTATGTTCGAAAGTCTAAAAAAGGGAGGTGGTGTCATAGTTATGTTTAATCAGATAAAAAATGAATGTGGCATTTATAAATGAAAAGGTTCCCCACCCCTGCTCTTGTATGTCAAATGTCATCGTAATTAGGAGTTGAATTGTTGAATAGTTATATATTATACATATATACTGCTTATATATAAAAACAATAGTTCTGACAATGACATGATGCCAAAATAGCTTTACTAACACCCACAACTATACAGTTCTTGTTGAACTAAATTTTGAGTATTTTTTAAAAAATGGTTGTACCAAATCAAATATAATGCATTGGAGAAATTTGACGAAAATGTTTAAAGAAACACAAACCAGATTTCCCTTTCTATGTCTTCCAACAATTTGCCAATATAATAAACAGACGAAATTACTAATGAAAAAAGTATTGTAATATTTTTACAAATATCAAAAAGTGTTCTCTCTATCCGCGATTTGGGCGTGACATAGAAAGAAATGTAACTTGTTAATATCGTAATTGTATAGCCCATATCAGACTCTATTCATCTTAGCATTTTTGGTATCGCAAAACATACCCTTAATCCGTTACATATAATTTATTTTTTGTAATTTTAATTTTAATTTATAAGATGCAAAATATAATTCGTTTACTTTATAACTCTCTTCATTGAAATTCAGCTATGCTAAGTATATGAGAAACTAGGCAAGTATATTATAATATGTACTAACTTAGGCAGTGGAAGAGGAACTAGAGCTTCGTGGGTGTGAAGACATCGCTTTCCTGCTTTGACACTCAGGCAGCGCTCATGTGATTATTTCGTTTCGTTGAACTCAAACTTGACTCTGGTTAAATACGAATCAAGATATTTTGGACGCCAGTCATGTTCGATCCCATTCCCGAAACTATATAACAAACGTACCACCCGTGGCGTCAGACGATATACGACTTAGCATAATTAATTTGAAGTCACTTTTAATCTTATACAATTCGTGCAACGATAAGATGTATAACAAAATTCCGATCAAAGAATATAGTTGTATCTTATTAATGATATATTTAAAGTTTATTTGTCGCTAGACTTGTTACTATTATATATCGAAATATCGTTCAAATTATCTACAAACCACTTGAATACCAAGCGTACACAGGTGTCCGGAACATATGCAAGCGAACACGGATGTCCAAGACATTTAAAAAATCAAATACTTGGTATTCTAATAGAATATAAGCACTATTTTGATGAATGTATGTAGTGCCATCTATACTGAGTCAATATAGGTTTTTAAAATAGTGGATTCGAGTGTCTATTATAGGCAAAATTATTTTTCTCAAAAACACGCAGTATCTCTGGGACATATTAATGATTTATTTGCGCGGTATTCAAATGGTTAAGACATCTAAATTGTAATCGTTCAAAGCGTTAACTTTACCATACTAAGTGTCTATAATGTTTATACTTTTTACGCTAATTAGATATTAAATCTTTACACTGCCCTAAGAAACATCGAATATATGTCTTGTAAAACGCATTTAATTGTACAATTATTTCTCTAAGCTGCAAATATAACATTTTATTGCGAAAAGCAATCATCGATTCTTTACTTAATATAAATAACATACGTTTCGTCTTATAATAAAGAAAGTAAAGAAAGTACCTGTTGACACTATCACTAATGACGAAAATTCTACAGTTAATTATTTCAATCAAAGAAATATTTACGTATGTGTAATTTTCATGCGATTTTCTTTAAGAATTATCTGCATTTGATAAAGGTTATTCAATGGCCATTCAACGTGACATGTTTTATCCCGAAGGATGAAACTAAATCCTCGTGTGTTTGTGGTTATGAAAAGCGTAAATCTGAAATGGTCATTTCGGAACTGTATAAAAACAGAATTGTGACAAGGGTAACAATTTATCATAAACATGTACAACACAAAAATAAAAATGCATTCAATAATACGATCACATAAATATACCTTGAATGCTTTGCGGAAAATATCATCAATCATAACAGTTTATTACTGTACCTTCAAACATAATATTACATTTTGTTTTTTAAGCATGTACATATAGTTAATGTATGCACTTGCTGATTATTTATAGCTCTTGAAATATTCTATTATCCAATGGTAATTTTTGAAGCAAGCTCAAAACAAATAGTCATATTTTTTTTTCAAAGACATCTTCTATACTACTACGTTCGGACATACAACACTACTTTAAGGAGTTCACTGTCAATTTTTGGTGAAAACGATATATAGTTGACAATGTTCACGATAAATTAAGCCAGTCATGATCTAAGTAAAAAACTTGGACTTCTTAAGCGATACACAACCAGTGGAATAACACAATTATCAATTTTGATTGAATATAAATTATTCAATCAAAATTGATAATTGTGTAAATTGATTATGTAAATTATTTTTTATGTTACTAATAAAAGAATTCTATATTATATCATTTTTGTGCCATTACCTTTTTCATCTCTAACCTTGTGTTATCTTTTCAACGAGAGATAGTTCTTTTTATTGATAGCATTGTTAAGGAGTTGACAGTTCAATTAACTCCTACATAGCATTAAGAAGCTACAGTACTTAGTTAAATCTTTTATCAGATGAAGGAAAGCCGTTCCTTCGGAAGAGTAAGTAGCCGATAATCCTCCACGCAAATCCTGGCGGCAATTAGAGACCTCTTCAGGACTACGTTCTTCCTCAATCCGATATAACAGTATTTTCCTGACAGCGGCGTCCTCACCAATGAAAAAATATTTTTAATTCAAAATTAATGAGAATATTTTCTATCATTTTTTTTAGAAATAAAAAATACACACATATTATTACTGTCTTACGTTTTCAGATGACGTTTTAAGTTTAAATACACAATTTTAGTATCTCAAATATAATTTATAGTTAACTGGTAACATATGAAATAAAATTACATTAAAACTTTTATCGATTAAATATTTATTTAAATCTTTTACTTTAAGTACCATTCTTGTGTTGAAGGAAGTTTACTACCGCAGCTTACTAAATAAATGTGGAAATTGCTTCAAGATTTTTTTTTACGTATTTTACGTTTTGATTGGGAAATCTATGTTTTTGTCGCACGCCACTGAAATTACTCTCCGCGGCTATTCTCTCTTTGTCTCTTTCAGTCATGAACTGCAAATCCACTTATCTTTTTTTCAGCGAGCGACTCGGAACTTATCAGGTTGTCCATAAATACTGACTTCCTGCGGAATGAGAAGCCTCCTCCTGGAGATTAACAATATGTACATAAAAATCTTACAATATAAAAAATATTATTTTAAATAATATTAATCAAATCGAGTAGATATATTTTTTTATGATATGTTACTCAATTTTATTATTTTCCTGTATTTTTAGGTTTTATAAAATGCATAGTGATTACAATTAAAATTTATTAATAAACACATATTTATCTGTTATTAAACATGTTATATTTTTTACAACATGAGTCTCGGGCCCAACCCACCATTTTAGTGAGAATAACAATTTAAAGATTAAAATAAGGTTGGGTTATTCACTGCCTATATGCCTTCGTTTGTTAATCGTAAACACATCTCGTCATTTGGGATGAGTATGGAAGAGATTTAAAGATTACCGACATCTGTGACTTTGGACCTACACATGGAAATGTCGATTATCATCTGAATACAAATCCATGTATAAAAATTCTAAACAGAGATTTGAACTTTCAATTACAATCAAACTAATGATAAAACTACACAACTCCAGAAAATTAAAAGTCAACCATTTCAATTCTAAAAAAACGTTGTGGATATTGGGTTTGAATTGATTTAAATTAATCTATAAAAAGGAAAAACGTACTATTTTATGATATGCATTATTGAACAAATTCGCATTAACTTGGTTGAACTTCATTGTAAAAAGGTGAAAAAATATCAGTTTTCAATCAAATGTATGTATAACAATACGAGTTAAGATAAAATCAGTTTCTTTTTCACTTTTAGGGTCAATACTTTGTGAAATGATAATATAAATATATTAAGAGAAAAACAAAATATTCTTTAGTACTTATTTCCACTTTATCAACTGATAATGCTCGCCATAAGTGAAACTGGTCCTGATCTTGGTAAATATAAGTGGCAATAATTACAAAAGAATATTTTGTCTTTCTTCATACAGTTTCTTTTTAATGAACTTAGCTATACTATGACAAAAGTGGCTTTCGAAACGATATGTATGTTTTTTTTACTTAAATTTGTAGCAAAATATTCCGATGTTATTATGCGGAAAATTTGGTTGGAAAACACTGAGTCACTCGACTTGGTCCTGTCGAGACGTAGCGTGGGGTGAGAACCAGAGGGGGTGTTTATCAGCCAGACGGCAAAAAAAAAGAATACACTCCCTTGGGGAAAATGCAGCCCATTGCTTTTCTTTGCCATCAATTGTTTGTAAACTGACCAATCCGTATTATAAAGAGTGACATGGTCAGATGCGACGTGAATCGATGGGCTGGCTCGGTTTCATAGTTTGTTTTATTTTTTCTACAAGAAGACAATATCAGCTAATGGTAAAATACACCAACTATAAAATACCTGAGATAACTATTACATATTGGTTATGCCAACGTTAAATAACTGAGCATTTCTTTTACTCGTTCTTGCGGGTCTAAAATCTCGAACACCTAAATAGAATCTTTTAAACATTGTTTTTACGATCTAAAACGCGGTGTTTGAGCCCGTGGCGCAGCGGTCATCGTCGATTGCTTCAATGACGGATCTCACAGATTCGAGTCCCTATAATTCTATCCTTACCAATGTTCCCTCTAAGGCAAGAGGTTAGCTACGCGGAAATTTAAAAGGCTGCGCGGAACGATCAAATATTAATTGAACAACTGTATTGTAGTGCGCGCCAACCCGAAATGAGTGCGCAGGGGAATCCCAACTGCTGCGCGGCCGCGCACGCGCGCAGCTTAGAGGGAACGTTGATCCTTACTACTCTTTTCGAAAAATCGATTAAACAACAGAGAAACTGACAGTTGCCGTATAAAAACTCTTTTTGAGATACCTCCTGTACGAAATAATATGCACCACATTGGGAGCGGACATGGATAATTAATGTCAATTCTTGGTAGGAAGAGATAGTAAAAAAATAACACAAAAAATCACGAGTAAAGCAAAACTGGTCCTGATCTTGATTAAAAAATGCGGAATTTTTAAAAGTTTTTTCTTTTTAAATGTTTACATTTCAAGCAAATTCCGTGATATTATAACTCCACTTTAGACATGCACAGTTTATTACGTACTAGATTATCTAATCGTTTCGTAAACTGGTTGGTTAAAAAATTACTTAATTATCAATCAATTGTAATTGTAATATTGAGAGAAAAATAATTTATAAAGGAAACAATAAATAAATAATGTGCGTAGATCAATTACTTATTTTATTTTATTATCACTTGCCACAATAAAATCGCTGTCTCGTTAAAAATTCCACTTTTGTGTATAATTTTATATTAAACAATAGCGTGATATTTCCTACAGCTTCTTTACTAACACATTTCTTAAGCCTGTGGGAAGAATAAAACTTCAGAGCACATGGCAAATTATTAATCTCTTTAGAAATGAATTCATTACCGGAGACAATGTAAAGTAGGATTTCACAGTCTGCGGTGCATATCCCTGACAAACTTAAGGCTTTTATATCACTGTGAGAATACTTTTCATTTACACAATATATTAATAAGATTATTATTATTGCAACGTATTGTTCCGCTTATTAGAATAGTCTTTTATTAATTCCACATGTATTTAATATAATCAGGAAATAAATGTGTAATTAACACAAAAAGTTTTTTTTTTTTTTATTATATTACATATTAAAGGGTAACTGTGTGATTTTTATTGAGTTTCCTATTGTATTTTTGATATATTGGGCGTTAACTGTACCGAAAAATCATTTGCGTCAGTAACTTTCTGATTTTTGATAATGGTCACTAATATCATCCCGTTGCTCGGGGCAACGGGCTTACAACAACTTAATATTGGATATATATTAATTATTTAATTACCAGTTAAATGTTTAATATTAAATTTGGTATTTATCAACTGTTTCACATTTATATATTACTCGTGTAAACTTTGAATTATTGGCACGTATGAATAGAATCCGTTTTTCCCTCTCATTACTTCCGTGATTATATTTTATAATTATTTATTAGATTCTATTTTGGTGTTCCTTAGTTCATTTTTATGTTTTTTCTGCGCTAAGTTATGTACATACATATAATATTCACGTTGGTTTTGAATTTCGTGTATTTATACCTTATACGATTATCTCGTTTATTCGATTAACATACATGCGTTTTATTAAATATAAATAATATAAATCGACAAATGCTTAATAGAAGAGTACTGAACAATTTTTACATAATATAATAAACAATGTTTATATAATATAAATTTACAGGGAAACACAGGAATACAAAAAAAAATAATTACTCTTTTAAACTCTTCTGACGTTGTCAATACCAGTGGAAAAAATAAGACATAAGTCGTATGTGTCTTTTTCTATTACTCTCTGTCATCTGTTGTAGGCGTTCAGAAGACGTCCCGTAGAGTAGAGGAATAAACATTTTCTCGGTGCAATAAAGCAAAGAAAACTGCACCCGGAAAAGCACTTATTATCCGTCGTATCTACTTGTTTTAATCGCAGAGCACGGGGAAATAATGATTGCAATATCTGAGCACTTCGTTTTTACACCTATCGTTTGAAAATATAGATCACGACTGAGCAGAGCAAAGATAAAAGCTTTTGTGTTATAACTAGCTGCAAATATGTGGTATGATTATACCCGGTCATAACTGTATTAATATATTTATTTATTCTCTGTTTCGTAACAGGCACAGTTGTTACGTTAATGTTAATGCGTTTTCAACTTAAAATAAATAAATTTCATTTTTTTTGGGGGGCCTTCAACTAATTGTCAAAACTGATAATAACTTTAATTTAAATTCATACATTTTGTCACTAACGACTCACTCTGAATAAAAGTAATATAAATTAGGATGTTACAATAAATAAAATATGTTTTGTGTATCTCTTCTCAGTATATATAGCTGAGCAAATACAGGCTTAAACATAGTTCTGACGGTGGTATAAGTCGAAATAGCTATACACTGATTTTTAAAAAATGTAGAAATAAATACTCTTATAGTTTTTACCGTATTACAATAGAGTTCTATCAATTAAATTCAAATTCAATCAATACATTCAAATACCTACCCATTTGCGTATTTAGCCGTGATTCAATTAGAAAATTATATCTTTCACGGTGAATCTTTTAAAAACCAGACGATTCGAAAATATATGCTTTCTTTTATGCGCAAGGTTTATTATAAATAAATATTATAATATCACCTTTGCATTTTATTCAATGTAAGGAATTCATATAGCTCTGCATTGATGCTTTTAGTTCGACAAAAATAGGTTATGTTCGATAACAAATCCAACGCAAATCGGCTAATTAATTATACGTTAGTAAAAACTAATTTATCATTACATATTTATTTATTTATACGCCGTCAGTTTGAATTTTGTTAAATACAACATACTAGCCAGCTCCCGACAAGCGTTGCATTGCCACTCAAAGATAGAAAGTGTCTATTTTTTAAAAATTGTGTTTATGTTTTCTTTTTCTGTCTGCTTGACGTTTGCTGTAAATTGTCTATGGTACGACACACGTGCCACCTGTAAGTTAATTGCACTATAACTATCGCGCAAGTGCAAGCATACATTGTCTGAATGAACTATATGGCAGATATGCAAACATTGATTTTTATATATAATACCTAGTAAGCTAATTTTACTATGCCTATAACCTTTCCGGAAGTGAAAGCAAAAAGTTTGTGAAAGTTTTATTGCAATCGGATGAGCGATGTGGCAACACATAAAGTATGAAAAAACAAACATTCATTTTTGTATATTACATTAGATTTAATACACGTGAAAACTTCAAGATTAACCAATCCTTAATAATTTACTTGTAACTGTCTTTGAAAGGTTGTATTGGTATTAAAAAATCAGATAAGAAAGTATTTTAGTGTTATTTAAAAATTCGTTTTCAATAATTATCGAGTACCGGCTATTGAGCAAAGTATTAAATATCCTCCCCCAGATACTAGACGAGACGACCAATAAAGCCTAAATTGCTTTTCTGCACTTACCTGAAGAATCCTTTGGTGTATGCATAATAACTTCAATATTAGGAGAATTTAATATCCTAGACACGGTAATAAGACCCATAAAGATAACTTTATCCAAGATCTAATATATTATACTTAGTTTATAAATTAAATTAAATATGGAATGTAGTCTTTAATGAGTGATATAAAAAATATTACATACATAATAGAAAAACTGGTGCTAAGGAACATAATGTTCACATCCATTGTAAAATTATAATTATTGTACTATATGTATATATGCCGCCTTCGTGGTCGAGTGGTCATCTTCGTTGGCTTCGGTTACAGAAGTCACGGGCTCGAATCTCAGTACGGACAGTTTTAATAAATTGATTTTCAATCGATTTGTGAATTTCTGCTCGAAGGCATGGATGTATGTGAAGTCTTAAATATCATTCCACCTTTCCTATCCTCAATTGCCTATCCTTACTAGTCTTGTCTTAGCCCTATCCTTTTATCCCTACTCTCTTAGAAAGGGATGTTGATCAACTGAGTAACAAACAGTTTTCGTACAAAAACTTATTTTGAAATACCTTCATTACGAAGCAATACTCCACATTGAGAGCGGAAATAGATTTAAAATATATGTATTTTAATCTATGTCTGCTCCCAAATTGGAGCATATGGCCTCCCAATGGAGGTATCTCAAAATTTTGTACGATAACTGCTTGTTACTCAGTAACTCAACCTCCCTATTTACTAAGAGAGTAGGGATACAATAATAGAGCTACGACAGGACTGGTAGTAAGCTAATCGCTTAATCGAGAATAGGAAGAGTGGAATGATATTTAAGACATCACATACATCCATGCCTTCGAACAAAAATTCACAAATCGATTGAAAATCAATTTATTAAAACTGCCTGTACTGAGATTCGAACCCGTGACCTCCGTAACCGAAGCCAACGACGTTGACCACTCGACTACGCAGGAGGCATATATACACAATAATTATAGTTTTACAATGGATGTGAACATTATGTTCCTTGATACCAATTTTTCTAT
Source organism: Himalopsyche tibetana (assembly GCA_030503985.1). NCBI lineage: Eukaryota > Metazoa > Arthropoda > Insecta > Trichoptera > Rhyacophilidae > Himalopsyche > Himalopsyche tibetana. The sequence continues at coordinate 661,862 of JAPJYX010000010.1, forward strand.
TATATATGCAACACTTTTATATCACTTGTTAAAGATTACATTACATATTTAATTTAATTTATCGACTTAGTATTTATACACTGTTTTCTTTTTTTCGAAGACAGTGTATAAATATTAAATTTAAATGATTGTGAATAAATGACACATACGATACCTCTGTCAATAGTGACTTTTAACTCCATATATTGCAAACGTTAAGTAATTTATCGAATCCCTGTTTGGATACGGTTTCAAGTGGTTGACTATGAAAATAACGATTTTAGAGTGCGCTCTACTATAATTAATTCTTGCCACTTCAAAATCCTCGCAACCACACCACGGTATGGGGTTGGAAACAACCCCAAGTCTGACTAGAAAGCGACGGGGGTACCATTGCAAATCTATTTGTGCTCAAAAGAGTAGGAGTTCGATAGCTGTGTCTCCGTAAACGAAGGGAAGAAAAAATAAAGGTACAATTTGCATTCGTGTCTCATTTTTTTTTTAGGCATTGTCTTGGTTTGATAAGTAACAAGCTTTTTTTTTGCAGTATTGTATCCATTATTCCATTATTGCTTTGTCTGTTTTTCGAGAGGTAGAAATTGCATTTGGCTATTAGCCAGCGGTGTGGAAAACAACAAAAACTGACAGAATTTAAATTTATAAAGCGATGTTTTGTCTAACTACTATTATAAACTGTTCATTGATCATTTAAAAAATTACATAATTAATACACAAAGATATTTTTGGGTGCACACAAAACTATAGCACCATGTCATCATTTGTAATCTACTAATCATTTTGATTGATGAACACTGCTGGTAGCTCAAAACTCGTGAAGATGACCAAATTGTATAGTGAAAAATGTATATTTATTTGTATTACATATCATTCGAGGGATTCGTTTGATTTTGCCGATGAAAACATTCCTTTCAAAAAATAATTCTTGGGTACTGTAATTGAATGATTGTTTTTAACTATCACTCATACGTAGAGTGGTCATATTTGATGTTATTATATAAATTAAAAAAATTGAAAGTTTCTTCTCTACTTTTATTGCTTTCTATCTTCTTTTTCGTTTACTATATTAGTATTGAATGAAAATATTTTAATTAATACAAATTTTATTACAAAATTAGCAATAGTATATGGTTGTTTAATTCAAATTTCCCTAGATGCAATAATGGCAAAAAAAGTCAATTTTCCAAGAAGTTATTCTAGGATTATCTCGATAAAGATTCACAAAATTGTTATATTGAAATGAAAAATAATATTTTCGTGTATTTTTTACTAACGGTTACAACTTACTGTTGTTTGATCCAAGGTTATTTTTATTGAATTTTTGTTGTTATTATTGTTATTTTTAGAAAAATAACACATTGTTCATACTAATCTATAGGTTCATCATGACATTTTTTAAACAATAACATAATTTAATTATAGTGGAGTTAGTCGATGTGTTGCAATCATACAACACAATACATGACAACCACAACGCACGTCCACTGAAACGTAATGTCATTTAGATTCAGTCAAAAGTACAGCTCAATTATTATTCGACATAAATGCATTTCATGTTTGTTTGCTTTGTAATAAAATTTCATCAATATGACCAGCTCCCCAGGGATCAATCAATTACATCTAAATATCATTTCGTTCTGTAGGTATCAAACTGTTACGAATTGCCGATGTTAATTGATAATTTATTCATACATTTAATTAAAAAGTTGACGTATGCTTGTTTAAAGAATTTACTGTATACTTTGTGTATTAATAAATTGCTGTTGACTTACAATAATAACGATGAGCCATTAATTTTCACTAGTAGTTAGTACATTTTTTTAAAAATACAAATCATCTGTCTAATTTTACACCGAGTAAAATATTTACAGTTTTTTTTGTCTATACTGTTATTTTTGAAAAAAAATCACAAAACGTCAAACTCGTATAGCATTTTATCATTACTGTCTCGAATGAGTAGTACTGAAAACAATGACACTGAATTATTCGTACGATTATTTTTAGGAAACATACATCCGATATTGACCATTAATAAAATAACAACCGAGCTTCATTTATTTCCGAAACAATACGCTCAAATGCTAAAAATATATTCGTTGAGTTTTACAATTATTTACTTTTAAATATGAAAGCAAAAAAAAAAATGCAGCTCTTTGTTTAAATTCTATGGGTTTGTCTTTGATATACACATGAAATTATTTCCCATTAATTAGACATGTTTCGATCTATGTTCATATGTGTATTTTTAAATTATGTCCGCTCCCATTTTCAAGAATATAGACTTCTTCTGGATATTATCTCTGAAGTACTTTTTATACTCTGAAGTGATTAGAGATAAAATGGGTGAGCTATGATAGGACTAGTGTTAGTCTAATCGCTCTAACTCCACTTTGTGGTAAGGATCGAACGGGTGAAAGGAAATAAATGTGTTGGTTGACCAATCCATAATTCGATTGAAAAATATTTTGTAAAACTTTTCGTAATATAAATAAAACTCTTGAATCGAACCAAAACCGATGTGAATGACGTATAATCTTTCGACTACAACCACGGTAACGCACAAAAACATATTAAAAATTAAGGTTCTTTAAGTCTTAATTAATTAATAAACAAGAGCGTTTAGTTAATCACTAGTCCTGCCCTTCTATCCCTACTGCTCTCTTTAGGAAAGAGAGGTTGAGCGACTGAGTAACAGTTCTCATAGAAAAACTTCTGTTGAGATACCTCTATTAGGAGGCCATATGTTCCACATTGGGAGCAGACATGGATAAAAAAGTTTCTCACACATATATGTTGATAAAAACCTAACCTCGTCAGATTTAAAATCAATTCAATTAATGTGTTTTTTATAACAATATAATATGTCTATGGCCTCACTGCCATTTTTTCATTTATTAAAGATATCTACGTTGTATCTACAGCAAGAGAGAACTATTAAACAATTTCCATTTGAATTGTTTTGAAATAAATAAATACCAATATGCTTAAATGATGTTTTTTATTGAATATAAACTTATAAGTTTATCCATTTTTATAGTAAATGGGACTGCTATTTTTATCACATCTCATAGGAAAAATTTACTGGGGCCACACTAAAATTTTATGTGAGAACCTCTGATCTACACTGACAATATAATTCAAAAAAATATTTAATTTTAAATGGTGTAAATAATCAATGTAAAAAGGAATACCTTGTTTTTCATAACTTAAATATGTATGAACCGACACATAAAAGTGTATTAAGGGTTTCAATAAAACATTTTTTCTTTTTTTACAGACACGTCCGAAAAAATCCGAGCCGCGGCAACCTGTCGGAGAAAAATGGAAAACGGAAGTAATAAAATAACCAAAACAACCCTTCTGAAGCCAGCATAATCCACCACGCGGTTTTTATTCGTAGCAATAAAAACGAAAAACAACCACCTGCAATAAAAACACAATGTCTCTTACTGGAAGCCTAATGACATACGACAATAACAACGACCTCATGAATAACTCGCAAGAAAAGATGGTATCCAGTGTGAAGAAGGCCACAACTGTCAGTCAGGCCATCGGTCAGAAACAGCCACTGGTGGCAGTTTCCACTCAGACTGGAGGAATTTGCGCTGGTGCCAGAAATAGTGATAAGGAAAGATGTTGTGGTACACGACATCTCAATTCTTTGTGGTCACTCTGGTATGGACTTCTTGCAACTCTTGGCCAAGTTTACATCTTGATGCACTGCGCCAGACGATTTCTTGGTAAGACTATTCACGATTTAGTTATTTTAAATTAAAATGATTACATTTTATTAATATTAATGATAACGTGACGAAGCCATTAAAATGTATTTATTTTAATGGCTTCATCACGTAATCATGTTAATGGCTTCTTGCATCAAACCTACGATATGTGGTATATATTTGATTATAACTTATTCTAACATGCCAAAGTAGTTGTGCGGGCTACAGTAGTTAGAGTTCATCATTCATCACTCTCAGGGTATTCTCTGTTCAAATACTTGATGTAAAGGTATTATATTTTTTAAAAAATACTCATTCTTACTTATTCCCATTTTTATTTAATAAGAGCGAATCCGGTCCTGATCTTCTCAAATAAAAGTGGGAATTAAGTACAAATTAGTACATATTTTGTTTTGCTAATAGAGTTTATCATGTTAAATCGTATATGAAAAATGTGGCTAAAAGTAATTGGCTAACAATGATAAGTCTGTCGCATCTTATTAATATTACTTTTTTTTTTTTTAAAACCATGCCCGCTCCCAATGTGGAGCATATGGACTCCTAATGGAGTTTATCTCAACAGAAGTGTTTCTACGAGAACTGCTTGTTACTCAGTTGCTCAACCTCTCTTTTTTCAAAGAGCGTAGGGATAGAAGAATAGGGCTAGGACAGGATTAGTGGTAAGCTAATCGCTCTCGGTACGCCCCGTTCATAGGATAGGATGGGTGAAAGGGGGGAATTCAAGACATCACATACATCCATGCCTTTGAACAGAAATTCATAAATCGATTGAAAAATCAATTTATAAAAACTGTCCGTACCGGGATTTGAACCCGGGCCCTCTGTAGCCAAAGCCAACAACGTTAACCACTCGACCACACAGGGGACTAGTCTTACGATATTGGTCGTTTGCATATCACCTTTTTGTTGTTTTAAAAATGCAGTAATCTCATTGCAAATTCAAAAAACATTGTAGTTTGCAACGTACACGATTAAAACGAAATAAATTTTTAAACTAGTTTTAGTTTAAAAAATAAAGTTTTATTATAATACAGTTAAGATATAAAATAGGTAGTATTAATTAATACATTTGTTATTTCGAAAACAATAATCAATATACGTTCATCATTTTATCAATTCCAATGTAAAATTACAGCTCACGTGTAAAAACATATTTCGAAACCCCCCAAAAAGTGCGTAAAAATAATTTACTCCCTCGGGAATACCATGTGTCCGAATAGCATAATTAAAAGGAAAATTAAAAGCGCAACTCTCGCGTTTCCTTTTTCGAGAGTGATTCGAAATAACAAATTAAATCAGTCACAGCGGCACATTAACATATACATATTCCTATCAAATTACTATACGTGATATTGTTATTATAAAAAAAGTATATTGATGTATTGAAACTTTTAATCAATGAAGTGCCGCTAATTACAATGCACCTCTGTAGGAAATTCATTTACAAGTATCATATGTATCATATGTATATGGAAGTCAGGGAAACTGATAATTCATACGAAATACGAATATAATATCAACTGGAACTAATTGAACAAATTTAAAACATGGCCAACGAATTCTTGTAAAATGAATTATCGGTTTTCTTGATTCCAATGTTGGTTTTTTTGTTGTTGTTAATAGTTTCGTATTTAAAAATACGTTTTACAGAGAATTACAATTGAATCAAATGATTATTAATCTTGTCGTAGTATAACAAATTCACACTGAATCGTACATCAGTTTTGATACAAAATCAACATACTTTTCTATTGTATTACTTGAATTGCGTAAACAAATTTTAACCATATTTTTTTAGACATTCAATACCATATTATAATAAAGTATGATTTTTAAAATCTGTATGGTATTCTTATTGAAGTATCTCTACAGCAGTATTTCTGTTATTGATTACTAAGTCGCTCAACCTCTCTTTTTCAAAGAGAGTAGTACCGATTGAAAGATGGAGAAGAACATGACTAGTGGTAAACCAATCGCTCTCGCTACGCCCCGTAATTTAGGGATCGGAAGAGTAAGATGTAATTTTTAGACATAAACACCCATGTCAGAAATGGTTCCGTGAATAAACAGATCATGATAAAACAGAACATGAGAACATGAGAACATAGTACATAGACAATTCAGAACACAATCAATTTTTAGTTGAATAATACCCGTTTCTTCTTAACTATTTATTGGAAAAATATTATAGATTAACAGGTAATAATTTCAGAACAGTGTGTAATAACGTGCGCTTTACTTTATCAGTCAATGGCGACTATTATAATCGTCGAATATAAGTGTATTTACGACAATTTCAGTTTGAAAGTGTTATTGATATGCAAGATCGCTGTTTTATTTACTGTATCTAATACGACATAGAGATTCCAAATTGATTGTAAAACATATCAATACTAGTGTTTTCTAAAGATATATTTTACGTTTTGTGATGTTCTGTTTTATCCGGTTACCGTCAGAAATGGATAAAATTAATTGAAAACATGCTGCTCGTACTGGGATTCGAATCCTTGAGATTTGTCACGGAAACCAACAACGTTATGGTCTCCGTGTTTTCTTTTCATTCCATTGTCCATGTATACGTAAAAATGAATTCAATTTCAAATGAACACAACTTCAGATATTACATACATGATTCTTTGACTGTATGAAAATTTATCATAAATAAAATATGGGTCAAAATGCATTTTGAATAATCGTTTAATACCGATTCTTTGACGCTGGTAAACATACCTTCCATATTGTTCTGTCGGTTTCCGTGTGAGTGGTGGGCTTTTGGGCATTATTTTCCAGTCGTTTGTTTTCATGAAAGCGACCCGAGTTCAGCCCTCAGTATTTGTACTAAAAATATTTGCGTTTTTTTTTTCATGAAAATTGTATTCGCACAGTCAACGCAAATGTCATAAATTTTATGGTATAGAAAAAATTGTCGTTAGTATGAAAGAATTCGGAACTCTCTGTACGAGAAAATGTGCCACTTTAGCATATTCAGGAAATGCTGTTGAAAAAAGTGTTTTCCTATTATAATATAAACGCGCAGAAAAAAATCAACAATGCTCTACCCAAAGTGTACACAATCTATTTAAACTGACTTTATACGATCAATTTTAGAATAGGTAGCTTGATCTTTGTTAAAACTAAGGGTGGTGTTTTCATGATGATCGCTTTTGCCTACATTGTGGAGCATATTGATTACATTTGTATTTTTTGGGCCCATTAGAGGTGAAGTGAGCCAAGTGGTATTATAATAAAAAATAAAAGTTATATGCGTTGTAATATTTTACACGTCTTACAGTATCATAAAAGTGAAGTCAATGCACATTGCAATAGTATTATATTCGTAAAATAAAAATATGCAATCCGTGTATCAGTACAAGTGATTGTACTGAAAAGTCCAAGATAAAAGATTTACCATTTTACTAGTTGGCTCACTTCGCCTCTAATGGGGACATATTATAAATAAAAAAAAGTTTTCTAATTTTTCTTATATAGAATATCACATTTTTTTTATTTATTGATTTCGAACAAGCTCTAAATAAAATACTCAACGTGTACAGTTTCATATTTAGAAGAAGTTTAATTCAAATTGTATTTAAATTCAAAACAGGTTCAAAGTTATTCGATACAGAAAACTTCTCAAATAATAAATAAGTGTATCGAAATAACACAAATGATTCCGGTTAGCTTTTTGAATTAGGGGTAGAGTATTTCCGGAAGAAACAATTAATTACACAACGAAACATTGCAGGGAAAGTTCTTTCATTAAAAGTGAGCAAATCACACTAAACTTTGTTGCCTATTAGCTGCGGAGTGTATTATAGATAGGTTTATATTTATTAACCAAGTTCTGGAATTAATTGCCTCTGTTTTTAAAAAAGCAATTAGTTCTATGAAAAGATGCTGCGTATATAAATACCAATTTAAAACCAAAAAGATAAATAATTACGCTGTTTTTTTTAATTTCAACATGATTCATAGCTTTTCCTACATTTTAAATAAATTGCTTTAATTACTACTCTTTCAAAATGGTGAAAGATTTTAATGAATATTTAAATAAGCTAACTGTTTAATATTTAGGTAAAAAATGATCTTTGTATTTTTAATTTGATCTTTAAAAATATTTCAACTATGTTTCTTAGTAACTAATTCATACAAAACCAGCTTTGTTATTTACTACTTAGCATAACTCAGTGTATTTCCAAAAAAATAATTTAATAAAAACAAAACAAAAGCCATTAAAAACAATCTACACTTTTAAACATCCCATCATTTTCATCACTACATATTAAAGTATTGTGAAGGAAGCTTTTTATTAAAAACTCTTCATAGATATTTCCATTTTACGTTGATAGTGTAAAATTAATATTTTTCATCAGTCACAAATATTTTTTCAAGTAATGAATGCACATATTATGTATAACTTTGATTGATATGTGCTTTGTAATGAATTTTAATAATAGCACATTTGTCAATGCTGACAAAGTAATGTTTTCTTATTTTGGAATGGCAAAATTGATTTTCATAAAAAATATTCTAAAAACCAATAAAATGTTGTTAGGTCTTAACTGACCGTTAACAATAGAATTAATTGAAGTGTTCGCAATCAATTCTGCAAATTAACAAATTAAGTGTGATTAGAAAAGATGATTAATTGACATGTATATTTCATTATCATTGCAGGCTATGCGACATTGGATTGGATCGATGAACCTCCGTGTGAATTATCAGGAGGGCTTATACTCCTTGGATTTGCAGGGCTTCTTCTTCCACCATTCTTGATAACAGCAGTATTCAGAGCTGGAAACCTACCGAACGACGGCTTCAAATTAGGAGCCAGACTCTCTACATGCAGCCGCGGACCACCGTCTTCTCTCCTCGTTGGTGGCAGAACGAAAAATACAGGTAACTAATAAATTTAAATAAACGGCTATTTAAATGACTAAGATATTCGAGTTGTCATATTCTTTATTTGTTCTACCAAGAAAACCATATTGTGGTACAATATAACTAGAAACAATCAGAATTTCTTGAGACTAATAGCAATACATTATTTAAACGAGTGGTATGCAAGATTTTTATCCCTCACCTACGTGTCAAGCGTGCGTGATAGTAAATTTTCGTATGATTATATACAGTAGATTAAAAACCATTTCTAAAATCAGTAAATACTTCAGGATATATTTATTTTGTTTTTGGCTGTTTTTCAGTATTCCACTGTTTTTAAAATTTCCTATAAATTATTGTATCAGATCGCTTTCTTATGCGTACAATTTATATAACAGAAGTTTTTTTCAACGACGGTTTCAGTTTCACATTTTGGTTACAGATTTTTTTTTATTCACAACATTTATTACTTTTTTGCAATTGCTGTTGTACTACATACTTTGATAGAGAATAAAAACATGCAGTCAATGTGGTTTTTTTTTCATTACTGAACGCTGAATTCATAATAAGCGTGTTTTGTTTAATTATTGTGAGTGCTGAAAATAGCTTACACAAATATTGTATGATAATGTTTACTTTTTTAATTACAAAACAGAATGTTTGCATTTAAAATAGTATTCGTATGAGCATTTTGTTTGTTGTCTTACACATATATAAAAAAAACACTTTCCGCCACCAGTATAAACTTAATAAAAGCTGACATAAAACCATGTCAACAAATAACTTGGACAGCTTGTTTAAGTGTATGATGTTTAAGATATTTTTATACCAGGTTCACGACCGAATTTAGCAATATGCACTTGATTCATCATTTTTTAACGGCTAAGAATCGAAAGATATGAGGTTAGAAAACTTATAATAGTTTTCTTTTCGCGTTTTCACGCATACCTATCACATAACTTAGCTTTCGGAATACAAAATGCAAAAGATGAAAGCATCGATCTCTTATATTTCTTTACGATCAGGTAAACAGCAGACTGATTAAGAAATGTTGCACGAAAACATTTCTTAATCCAAGTCACATTAAATTAAAATACGAATTGCTCCTTCTTATTCAAATATCTTTATAGTTATCTAGAATAGGACAATATATTTTGTAATAATTTATTGTAAAAATAAATACTACACTATTTCAAAGTTAGAATGAACTTTCTAAAGCTGAGCTTTTCTCTAGTATGTAGTGTAAGTACGTAGCGACACTTTCCCGGAACCGGACACCCATGCTTCTAGAACAGGCCTAACCTAACGACCTCTCGCGGTGGATTTATGAAACGCGTAGTCGTCACCCCAGACGCCTCCACTTGATGGATGACTCTCCCCAACACCCCTTACGTCTCATGTAATATTGCCTTCTCTTGTTGCACGCATCATAAGCTTGAAGTGTTATTTTGCTGCCATACTAAGTACAGTTATAAAATAAACAACCTTAGCATATTTATGAAAAATAATTTATTTACGATTCTCACTATTGAAATTTCTCGTAGATTATATGTAAAAAAATATTTTTCAAATTGAAAAAAAAATCATGGCTGAGAAGTCGTGTAAAAAAAGATGACTGAAGAATTTTTTCAATTATTTCATTTTAACTTATGTATATGTGTTTCATCAGATCATCTTTAGTCAGCCAATCATAAATGCCAACACTATGGACTATTGTGGTTTGAACACACATCATTAGATATAGATTTTTTAAATGTGTCTGTATCACTCGTTTTCCACGACTCCGACTCCACAGCTCTAAAAAATACAGTTTATGTGTATATTGAATGTTAAAAAAGATTTTTTATTTTACTGATTAGCATGTGCTTCGCTTCGAGAAGTATGTTTCAACTCACTTTAAGAGTCCTTCGATACATTTCAATTAAATTTAGAAAAAAAAAGCATCTTTTGTGAAGGTTGATTCAGAAATCGAAGAACAATGGTTTAAATACAATGTTTAAAATATTATTGGGATATATTTAATTTTTATTTATTTATTTTAACACATTCGACGTTCATGTTAAGTAAAATGACTGTTGAATTTTGACTTAACCGTTTAAATGAGCAACCCAACAATACAAACACTTTCATTCTAAGTCGCTCCGTGACGTGCACTGCATTTTGCACCAAAGTGCATTTTATTCTTTTCGTAGACTTCATTTATCATCATAAACCCTTACAGGCTCATAATATTTATGAGTGAAAACCCACCCCCGCAATTGCGGGTGCGCCATTTGGCATGGGAATATTTCTTTTTCCCTCAATTACGAGAGGCGGGAGGATTGCAAACGTATCACTTCTTCGAGCTTTTGAGGAGTACGAAAAATTCAACCCTTCATTGTATGTAGCATTCCCGACCGAATAAATGGCTTTGTTTTATCTGAACGATGGTGAAAAATGAGACGTTAGTTGTTTTTTAATGAATCCAAAGGGTTGGTGTGCGGAAAATGTATAAAATATTTTACAAGAATCGATACGCTATCTTTCCTAATGGTCTACAAAAAATCTTTTCTGGATTATTCAACTTTCAAATAATATTTTTGATAACAAAGATGTTTCATTCGTTGTTGTATACATTTTCAGGTGAATTATTCTGTTTGTATATGATAACTTATTTCATATATTATTAAAAATAACTATAAAATGATTTCGATACATGTAAAATATAATATTACCTATAGTTCCAGCGATCAAAATAATATAATTTTAGAATCACTAGGCATTTCCATGTTATGATATTTTAACGATAATCACATGTAATTTTTAAAGACCTACAGAGACTGTATTTTAAGGTGTATATTTCCCCAACTAATTGAAGGTAATATGATGTGATGTCTAAAAATTCCCTTCCACCCTCTGATCCTTCAATAACTGGGCGTACTAGTTCTGTCCTAGCCTAATCCTTCTATCCCTACTACTCTCTTTGGAAAAGAGAGATCGAGAAATTGAGTAACAAGCATTTATCTTAGAAAAAAGCTTCTGTTGAGATACCTCTATTAGGAGGCCATATGTTCCAAATTGGGAGCGGACACGGATAAAAAAATGAATGTCATTAAAATCAAATCATTTGTAAAATTAATCCATATTGCCAACAATAGCTTTTAACGAAGTGGTGAATAAATGTATTTCTTATTTAAACACATTAACATATTAAGCGCCAGTTTAAGTTTATCCGTGCACCTGAACACCTGGCGATACATGGCTCGTTATTAATAAAACATGTGGTAATGTACAAAAATTTAACGATTCAAATTTTATATTGAAATTCCACTAAACACCTTCAGTCAAAATCTTTAATTATAAAATAGAGAGTTAATTTTATTCCGTTTTAAGGTTAACTGAATTGATGCTGAATCATTTTTTATACATTGTCAATATGTGAATTAATGAGAAATCCAAAATAAATAAATAAATATATAAAACATAATGTTAATCTTATTAAGTGCACTTTTTGTGGTAGACGATTTAAGTGACGTTATAATCAATTCAAAGAAGACTAGTTTCATCTAAAAACAACACTATCATTAATTAATCACAAAAAAATATACCAAGTTCAGTGATATATTAAAGATTGAACCGCAACATTCAACCTTACATAAGGCTTCGTTGTCATCTTGATTAATAATTTACGGTGTCAATGCCAGGTGGCGGATGTAGTAATAACTTTGCGAGTTTTAGAAGTATATATACGATACTTCAGGCTAACTTTTATTGAACCATACGTATCAAAGCTAATACACAAATGTGTCGTTACTCTATACTCCATATAAAGTTAACGATTGTATTTAATTCGTATGGTTAATGGTCTTCGTAAAAATTATCCTGAATGGTATGGTATACTTAACAAAACCATGTATTGTTTCCAATTCTGAAAATGAATTTTTATGTTGACTAAAATTTCGCTTTTCATTTATTTTTTGTCACAATGTTTTGTGAATTTATCAAATTAATATTAATATTTTGCTATAGGAGTACTTCGAAGTCTTTGGCAGCATGGAGGACCGACTGCTCCATTTCTTCATTTAGTGACAGCATTTTGTTTACTTCTACCACAACTCTTGATGGAAGCAAGACTCATTGAAGCTGGATTTCTTCCTCAAGGTAGGGTTCTTTAAAGTAAAAAAAATAAGCTAGTACATCACCAGTTATTTAACACCTGATCTCTTAACATGTTATGTATTTACAAAATCAAATAATGTAAATAGTTTTAACCCTTCTTATCAAATTTTTAAAACGCATCTTAAGCTATGAAAATTGTAAAAATATTTTTACCTCTTAGAAAAGAACCCTTGTGAAGGGAAAATTAATCAGGAAGATCCTTTATAATTTATCATAAAAAGTTAGAAAGGGCTTCAAATCGATAACAATTAATAATAAAAATGATCAAAAGTAAGCTGATATCTGAAAAAATCTAAGAAAGGAGGAATATGTAAACAGTCTTCGCGAATTTGATAAATGATCGGTGATCAATCTCCTTTGTGAAGTTTCCTCCATTACTGTAATTTCATTCTACAAAGTAGAGCTACGACCTTAATTCTTTCAATGCTAGTTGTAGTTGGAGACAGACCATTTGTAAATCGCGGTTGTTTTTCGACTCCACAGACTTGCTTTAAACAAGTGATAATTTTATTCACTTTAATCTCTGCCGGGTTTCAGCAGCTTTTTTTAGTATTTTTGTTAAATAATTTAGTAATGCTAAAAGCTTTCTTAAAAAAAACGATTTTCAGTAATCAATTATCACAATTTTCATTTTTAATATTTTAAAGAAAAGTTTTCCAAAAAATTCTAAATGCATCACCACATATATAAAACTATAGTTGTGTATTAAAATTTACTTCAATAACTGTTAAATCCACGTCCAAAGAACAATATCGGCGTCTAAGCTCACATATTTAAATGGATAATATGATATGGTTAGAATGAAAGGAGTATACGAGGAGCGAACATTCAAAAAGTGATTTGTCACAAATTTTGAAAAATGCCGTTTAATATTAGTTCTGATAGTCCATGAAAAATCTATGAATGGAATCACAATTAGTGTTCAAAAAAGATTTTTTCTTATAAAAATGAAATCATAAATTTGACACATTCAAGCAAATCGTGATTTCTCCAACACTCAAACCATCATTTCTCAAGGTCTATACTTGTGTGAAAAATCAGTTTTTTAATGTTTGATCGTCATATTGCGCATCTTAATAAATTACGAAAAATTGTTCCCTTTTCTTTTTTGCGATTTTGTCTAATCTTGATTTTTTTAAGAATATGAGTTATAATACTAAGCCCCTCATATTATATATAATAATGCTAAAAAATACCGTTAAATTTGAAAAAAATATATACAAACATTGTGTCACCTGGTAATGTGTAAATCAGTTATTTTTCTCATTGAAAGCTAAAAACAGTGATATTCTTGACCTACATAATGTTATTTCTTATATATGACATCGCTCTCCCGACAGCAATTTTGTAGAAATAGTATTAAGGGGTTATTTGATATCTTACGGTCGATCGGGGATTTGAGTTTCAATCATATATACGTACTCTATTGATTAATATGAAAGACTTTATGCATGCAAGATTGATGAGCTGTGGTTAAATTAAGTACCCACTTTAAATTTTTACACTGTAAAAGCAATAATAGCAATCCACTTAACACGTCTTATATCTATGACGTGTCGATTGTGAAGTGATCCATTAATGATTAGATCAATATTTATTTACAGCCTTAGAAGTTTGTTTATGGTCAATTTAATAAGGTATCAAACTAACTTATTATATGTTTATTTCTAATAGCATTTATAATTCCTATCACTGCTAACAGTTTTTTTGTACAGCGATACAAAATGTATGAATCTCCGACAGTTATAATATAATACATTGAGAACACTGAGTTTGATACTCTACAAGTCTTAAAGTATCATAAAAGTGAAATGAGCCCAGTAAATACACACTCCAATAGTGTTCTCCCTAAAAAGAAAATATACAATCCACCTAAACACCAAGTAAACACGTGATTGTACTTAAAAGTCCAATAGAAAAGTTTTACCATTTTACTATTTGGCTCACTTTAACTCTCGAGGGTTCATTATTATAAATAATAATATCAAACATTGTTTCTATTTTTCAATAAACATTAGTTATTTTAGAAATTATAAAGCTTTATATCACAACGTTTTGAAATTTTAGACTATTAATAAAAAATTGTATGTTTAGTATTCATAAAAATATGCGAATGAGCTATCAAACTTTTACTTATCAGACTGTACAGATTTTACGATCCTTTTATATTTGTTGATTATTGCCATTAAATCATTATTTTCGGTGTTTTCGTTGTTTACTTATCTCGCTTGTCATTTTTCATCTAATATTTAAATATATTTAAAATGACTCGCCTTTTTTCTAAGATATCAGAAAAATAGCTATTGTTAGTTTGTATTAAATTGTTACGAGGCAATCTCTAGGACACTTAATGAATTTATTGTAAGTATGTATAAGTTAACAATATTCAAAACTTGAATATTTAAACTCACCGAGCGTGATAATAAAAATCGACCTGCCGCCTGTATATAGGCAATGGAAAAGCATTAATCTTATCTAAAAATACTTTTGAGTTGAACCGCTTTTCATCACATAGTCTTGCACCCTGACATTCCTTTTAGGCGCGCCCCTAAAAAATCTTTTACTTTTTCCCCTTCTTGTCTATTTCAAACTCGCAAAGAATTTACCAGAAGTACGGAACATTTAAAAAACCGATAGTGGATAGCCGCGTTTTCTTTTGAAACTCGCAAGAAACTTCAACAAGCATTCAGTTTTTATTTATTTTTGTAATTTTAGAGACCCGAGTACAAAGCGGCTTATTAGTTATCAAGTGTAACTATAAATATTTCAACGTATTTTCAATTTACATAACATTAAAACAATCATTTTTTTTAATCATTTAACTTAAATTTAAAACAACAACATATCTTTTTAATTTATTTGCATTTAATGAAAGACGGATGGTAAAAATGCTATTCGTAACATTATATGAGCTCTTTAGAGGTGAAGTGAGCCAACTAGTAAAATGGTAAAACTTTTCGCCTTTACTTGGTGTTTTTGTGGATCGCATTTTTTTAATTTACCGCGAAAAAACTATTGCACTATGTATTAACTGAGGTTACTTCACTTTTACGATACTTGAAGACGTGTAGAATATTACAACGCATCTAACATATTTTTCCAAAATACCACTTGGGTCACTTCACCTCTAATAGGCCAAATTATTTTATGACAGTATCTTTAGAGATTATTTTATAACGATTTTCACTGTAAATAACTGATGGCATTTTTAACGTTCTTTCTTCCTGATAGTGTCTAATCTTTAATCAATTTCGATAAACGTTTTACACCAAAGATTTATTGAAATATTTTTTTAATTTATACAATACTAAGCGCCAATAAAAATAAATTACAATTAGACCAGTACAATATTCCCCATCAAATTTTTATTTCAACTCTGCCTCTACTTATATCATGACACCATTTTAAGTTGTAGGAATCTTGACGTGAATGTTGAAAAGTCTTAATAACAAATCATTACTTTGTATAAAAACAGCAAAGTCGTAATGTTGAATCTTCTATTTATGTTGCAATGATTGTATTGGGCGTATTTGGTCCAAAATCTCATCTAACTAACCTTAGGCACTCGAGTTGTTAACCTCAGTCGTTGGAACCCTCTTGTTATTGACGTAGGCGTGAAGTTGTCACTCAACATCCGCCCAATCGACTCCAGATGAGGGAACTATATCGTCTCGAAGGTACTCACTTCTTACTCATCGTTTCTACTCTGAAAGCGTACAGGGGAAAATATTTGTTTGTACGAGATGTTGAACTGTTAGATTAAAACTATTGTTCCTAAATCGAGGTGGAACATAACACTATATACTATTTTTTTTATAAAATGAGTTAATAGCTATTTTGGCGTACTCTATCGTCAGAACTATGAATAAACTAGCATATACTCAGCTATCTAAACTGCCCTAGAAGAGATACACAATACATCTTGTCATTTTCTCTAACTTTAAACTCATTTAGTCGCCTGATGTGGCCCAGTTGGTTAGAGCTTGCTATACCGATCACGCAGGTCTGGGTTTGATTCCCGGTAAGATTACAGTGAATTTAAGAATAATTTAATTCAAAGTTGTGATCGAAGACTAGGTGGTTGTGATGTCAATTCACATTATTTCTTCTCCTCCCATCCTTCTGTTAACCACTAGTTCTGTTCTAGCATTATCCGTCTTTCCCTACTACTTACTTTGTAAAGTTCATTATTATTAACTTGTTAATAATACATGATGATATGACGCTAATTTCACGAATAATACTTAATTTTCCTAACTTATAGACAAACGAGTAATTTCTCTATACCCAAATGATAGATACTATCTAATTCAAAGCGATTTTCAAAGTTTTCCAGTTAATTCTTCGTTAATGAACGTTTAATGTTATCTTGCACTCAGATGTCAAGTCAAGCACAAGAAGAAAACATTTGACTTGCACCCTTAACTGAAATTCACAAAGTGCAAATTCAATGAATAATTTCATTTGCATAAATGTTCTTGTCCATTTTAAATCAAAGCATAAAAATACATTTTTGAACAGGGCCGTGGAGTGGAGAAAGAAAACCATGGCTCTAATATTGTTTTAAAAATATGAAAATTTTTATCAATACATAGAAATTAAAATATGATCAATTTTATGTGTAATCTTTTTGTATTGTAATTATCGAGTGTAAGCGATTAGCTCTTCTATCATTCTTTTATATACATACTCTTCGAAAACAGAGGTTAGACAACTGGCTTACAAGCAGAGATAATAGAAAAGTTTCTGATCAGACTAATTCGTAAGGAAGCCACATTGGCAAAGAACATGAATTTTATAAAAAGAAAAGAAATAAAATGCCGGAGTTGTCTCGTTTCTATTAACACTCTGACTTCACCCAAAACATCAAGTCTGGCTTGACAGTTCTGGTTTTAACTGGATGGCTGCCACAGATGAGATATTTCAAAATATTTGTGCTCAACACGTCATAGACGAGATATATCGTCAATAATTAATTTAATCAATAATTGCAAATTATAGCCGACGTGCTAGGTACAGACGTACTTTTTTAACGGCAGCCAAAAGGTTAAGACATCAGTATATTATAGGTTGAACGAGGTATTTGTATGAATAGCCGCATTAAATGAAATATGAAAATTGATAATTGTCAATCTTTTGTAACTGCGTCACAGACGTGTCCCACTTATTAAGATATTGACAAAAATAAATCTAAATAATTGCTGTGGGTGTACATCATTTAACTACTAAAACTCACCGTCAAAATTACTCTAAGAGAATTTTCAATATGACGAAAATGGTAAAGCGTCACATATTGATACATTATTACATGTATAGTATTACAGTCTATATCACTTTCTTTCATTTTTAAGCAGGAAGTTTAGCATAACCCCTGCATACATTGGTTCATTAAATTCATTTATTTTTTTACTGGAATTTTGTTATTCACTCTTTATTTAAAATTTCTGATGATTTTTATATAATGCTATGATCGGTAGATAACTGTTTTTAATAACATACCATATGCTATCGGAATATTATTTTTCCACATCGTCAAAAAGCTTTTCAATGTAAAAAAAAAAACGAGATAAAAAACAAACGTTTTTTCAATGAATTCTAATAAGGAAGTCAGCCGCGATACTGATAACGTTGCATAAACAAGATAAATATACATTGACTAACATTTATTAAATTAGCGATTGAGTTTAAGTATACTTTGCTTCGCCTACTCCTTCTCGTTACATTATCTGATATAATCTCAAATCGCTAAATAAGATTTGTTTTTTGCCGTTTTTTTTCAATCTTTTGAGGGAAGCTTTTTTCTTGTGTTAAACTTCGTGAAAAGCTTCTGCCTGAGGCGAGTTCAATTATTTTGTTTCAACTCGTTTCAGGTCGAAAGAGGGTCGACGTAAGACCGCGCAGGATCGCAGTATTGCGCTATTGTTTTCGCGTTATCTTCTTTTAGTAGGTTGTTCAAAAACCGACAGCAGTTTGTATCGACAGGAAAATATTGAATTTGCATTCTTTCACAACTTCAATAGGTATACTTTTATAAGTTTTCAATAACTGTATTCTATTATATAGCAAATTTTTTTAATACGCGCTCCATATTTTGACACTACTCTGGCTCTGCTACGATAATTACAACTACAATAATAATTAAAGTAAAGAACTTTTTTGTCGATTTTAATTTTCTTACGGTTAAATTCATCAAATATTGCATTGTATCTCACCATAATTAAAAACATGTAATTCGATTGGTTACAAAGAAAATCATTCAAATTTATATTTTCACATAGACTTAAAACAGTCTTGAACTTTCTCCAGAATTCAGTCGTTATGTGCTCCCCAGACGGAAGCTCAACTATCTTTGCAAAGTATTTGATGAACTTTACAAAGTAACGCTGAGCTTTTAAGTTTTATTGCGGAATGAAAAATAAAACTGACATTTAAATTAAATTAAAGCACGACGGTATTTCAAAACTGGATAGAAGATAATGGTTTATTCGATAATCGTTGTTAAAGCTTAAAGTTTTCATCTTAAATGTAAAAAAAATCATTTTATTGATTAAAAATGAATCTTGGTATTATAACCATTTATTTTAGTTTCTCTTTATATTTATTATACAATCAATTGAAATATTTGTTTTAGTACGAATTATCTTTCGTGAACTGATTTTTTTAATTCTTTTGTAAAATTATATTGATTTTTCATGCAGTATATCTATGAATCTAATAAAAGTTGATCTTTCGACATACATATAACATAATAAAATATGGCGATATGTTTGTTTACTTCTAGAAGACTTAAACTTTTATAAAAAAAATGTAGAACTAAATACGTTGATATGGTTTACCTTATTACTTCTAGAAGAATTTATCACTAATAAAATTGAATTTATATAGTTTATACTTCTGACTTCTAGATCAATACAAGTTTTTATCAAACGGAGAATATTGAAAAATACTTACAGATACTTTGCATTATATTAGAAAGTTTTTAAAATATTCTAAAAATTAATACAAAGTACCAGCAACCAATATTTCAATGAAGAAACAATGAGCTGGAATACGTTAATTTTTAAAATTCTTCCATTATAAAAATACTTTTATAGGCGTATTCAAAAGGTGAAATACAATGAAAATAAAGTTTATTTGTTTATGTTTATTCCTTGTATCTTTTTGACATCCTTGTAGAGGTGGAACAATAGGACTACAGGGCCAAAATCCAGATAAAAGAGTGAGGCAACAATATGAGTGTTCCGTGGGAGGAAAAAACGATAATGACTTTTAAATTCCACCCTTCGACTTCCACTGTAAGTTCCGAGCCGCGTCGTTGACTTTTTTCTCCTCCAAGAGCTCTGTGAAGGGGGGCGGAAATTGCGCGATGATGATTTGTGATAACGCTCACTCCTTACGCCCTAAGTCCTAAGTGCTGGGTGATATTGAAAACGATATTGCGGTATGGGGGTCATTTCGGATAAACGCATCGGCTGTAAGGAACATTTGTTATTTGAATAACTGCTTTACTGTTTCTAATATCTTGATTCACATTAAAACAGAAAGTCATCCAGAACCCTAAAAAGATCCTATATCCTTGATTAAAATATAAATAATTGATGTCGTAATTCATAACATTTGTGGATAAGAAAATATCCACAATTACAAAATAAAGATATATACTTTTTTATAACTATCCTAGTTAAACATTAATAATAAATATAATATTTTTTTTATTGAATATAAGCATTTCGATGGATTTGACGGCAACTTTATGGAATTATCTTTTTAATATAAAATTAAATTTGATAACGTTGTTATTACACTTATTTGACAAAATGTTACATGTGTTTCGCCTCTTGACGATTCTTCTCAAATAAATACTGCAAAACATGTGTCACATTTTGTAGCACAACAAGTGGAATCAAATTTAATCGTATGTATATTATTACGCAACTTTAAACAAACTACCATGAGATTTGCGGAGACAGTATATTATATATTTATTTGATTTTTTTCACTGCTCAGAGACATCTTCATTTTAGTCCTTAACATTAACATTTGACGCACATAATATACACGCCTTTTAATTAACTACCTACAACCAAATTTCTGTAAATCAGCAAAGCCTATTTCGATAGCAGACACGTGAGATTACCTCCAAATTGAAACAGGTCTAATCAGGCATTGCAGGCCTAATCCCCTTCGAATTGAAATCGCATCGGCCGACCCGCGACTTTGCCCGCCCCCGTGCATTTGAAATTCGTGTCACATCGCCCGCAATGCTTTTGCCGCGGATTAAATTTTCAATTGCTGATGCAAACAACAGATATCCGTCCGCAAAATCATATTAAAATACAGATATGTAGCAGGTTGAACACTCTCTCGTGGAATATAATCCCATTGTTTAATAATACCCGATAGATAAGGGCTGATATTCGGATGAAATTTTATCGACGATAAACATATTAAACTATATCCAACAGGATTTGCTAAGCAGTAAGTTAATCCATATGTTGAACGTATTTATCACTTCATAGTAAATTTGTTGAGCTTGCTGATTTTGTGTTGTTAATATTCACATGAAAAAACCTTAATTTAAGCCTTAGCTTCGTTAGCTTCAGAGTTTTCCAAGTCTTCTTTATTTCTGAGTTTTTTTTCAATTGTTGATGACAAAAAGGTATCATCGCTACAAAGATGACTAATCTACCGAACTTATCCATACAGCCTTCATGAGTATTTTTTTTAGAAGTATGTTGAAGACAATGCTTTTTTTGTGACTATTTTAACATTAACTTTATTTCATTCCATTTTATGAAGACATTTAATAATGATATAATGAAAACAACTCTTTTACATTTTCATCACAAATATTCCACAGAATTTGTATATGTATTAATTACCATATGTATATAAAATCGTAGTATTTTTTGTTTATTTACGCTTTACCATTTATCATAATGTGTTGTTATAAATAAATATTATCTTTAAATAAATCTTAATCAAATACGCGTATCTTTAATAACTTTGTACAAAATACGAAAAATTTGTTATGTGAATTTAATTTTTATACAGGGGTATATTTCTAAAGTGAATTTATTCCACTTTAACGAATCGTTGGCAAATGCCAAAAAAATAGTTATGGTTATGATATTACATATTTTTCTGTTATTTTTGTTTTAAATTCTACTTAAAGACAATTCAATCTAACAAATCTATTTTGAACTGTAAATGAATTGTTTCTTGCTGGTTTATTTAGATTTTAGAATATATTCTGAACACCGATTTTAAAATTAATTTTAGTAAAAGACTGCATCTTTTAAAGTTCTTGTATACCAAATATACTTATCCATTTTTTTCTTCTTGAAAATTTGGCATCCATAATTCATCATCGCCAAGCAATAAAATAAGTTCACTTTGGAAATACCCTCCTCAATTGTGGCTTTGTGCTATTGAAGTTATATTTTTTAAATTCTGAAACCCTTGAATCCACTTGATATAAATATTTTTAAGGTACACTGATAATTGTTTTATTTTATGATGTCATTTCTCACTAGTAGCATTCAGTATGCAATCACTACTCAGTTTCTTAGTGAAATAAAGAATATTCGCATTCAATAGAATCGATTGCTATTCCAGGTTAAATTTAAAGTACGTTAGAATATTAGTCAGACTTCACGTGCGAGTTTTTCTGCATATCAGAAAGAAACATTGAGTTTACGAAATGGCTTTTCCATTTGGCTCCCCTAGTATTACTTATAGCCAAATTTTCCGGGAAGCATTGGCGTATCCTGTATCATATTATATGCAAGTTCATCTATTTTCAAATAATCTATTACTTAAATATAGTTGATATGTCGATTCAGCATGTATTTACCTAGTTACCATTGCTGTTTATTTAATAAAAATTATAAATTCTTTGCTTAGAAACTTAAAGCATATTTTACTTGCAACTTTAAAGAAACGTCTCCTGTCAAATGTCGATACTCATTGTTTTGTTTTTAGAAATACTTAAATATATCGGTTGGACATGTTCGTTTAGTAATAATTCCTAATTGCTAACTTATTTGTGAAAATACAATCCCAAATACATATACTTTTTAATATTATATCGACTGTGGAAAAAAAATGACGTAATCCACACATAGCAAATTTTACATGAGGCACAAAAAATGTGTTTTGATTATTTTGGACCATATGCAAATTATGAAATATACAAAACCTCGAAGTGCACGGAGACTCATAAAATGGTGTTTAATTCACGTATTCTAATAATAAATAAAGAAATTGTCTAGGAAAAACCTTTTTTACAGTCTTTTTTCTTGGTTTCAATTTTCACAAGCTCATTTTTATCAAACTTAAAAGATAAATTTAGATACTAATTCGACATTTACAGCTTACATCCTTTTGATGAAACGTGTATCAAGATTGATACATTGTGATTATCGAAAAAATCTGTTTTGAAAAACTGTGGGCTACGTCTTTTTTCCTTTCCACAGTCGATATTATAATCACAAAGCTCACAGTCAAAGAAATGTTGAAAATAAATTTATTGGCATATAATTTTCAATGACTGCGACTGCATTGCGAAATAAATACAAACACGAGATAATACCCAAATAAAACGACTACCATTAAGCACATCGCTTATACTGCTAGTCACCGAAGGGGACTTATCTGGATCACTCAAAACTTTAATAGACAAAGTCATACGATGTATTAATTAATTGGCATGTAAATGCTTGGTGTCAATCGACATAATTTGACTATAATTTAAAAAATAAATGTCGATTGCATTCATTTTTTTATATATAGATATTTCTGTGCGTTACTGCCACATGGTTTTCGCTTGCTGTGCTCTGTTTGATCGGCGATAAAGCCCATCGCTTGCTGTTCATACAACACGGCCGACTTCGTCGAGTTTTAAGCCTTAAAGTAAAAAGCTCGCTAAGTTTTCCAAAATCACGATGCATATTAAAAGCTTTAACGTGTTGATTATATTACAAACATTTACTTCATTTCTCGTTTTTGAATATTGTGATAAAATTATTTACCGTCACGATATAAATTAATTAAATATTACTTTTATTTTAACGTTGAATGTCATTTCATTATATCTTAAATCTTTGATAGGCAAGACATTTTTTTTAATATTTCAATATCTGATTCGTACTTAATGCGTTGCCACACCGGTTACCCGATTACAATAAAATTTTGACAAACTTTTTGCTTGCACTTCCGGTAAGGTTATAGGCATAGTAACTTACAGTAAGTCTTATATATAATTTAAGAGTGGACTTAGATTAAATTTAACCCGTTTTATGATTGATGAAAATTAAACGAATTTCCGAAACTATTTATTACTGGATTTACCAACAAACGTTATAATATAAACAAGTCATAATTATATCCAATATCCATAATTATATATTATGAATGGTTTTTGTTGGCTAATTATTTGTTTACGCCATTACGGATTAATATATGATGATATATTGTATCACAAGTATTGTATTACAAGAGATCAAAACATTCCATACTTTATATGAAACTTTTTTCCCAAGAACAAAAGCTGACAATAAAGCATGAATCTGTCTGGACATACATGTCTGCAAGACAGATAAAATACAGCAATGCAAATCGTGGTATTATTTTTAAACTGTATTTTTGTATTATGAATAACTGAATTCTGTCCGATGCATCACTGGGTTTTTTCCAAAGATTCATATGGTTTTCTTTTGTTTGAAATCAAAAACCGAACGTGTGAAATGGAAAATTCACGGCTGTCAAGTAGGATTCCGACATTTCTCGTTTACTCGCATGTAGCTGCTATTATAAATAACCTGTCGCAAAAGCTTTTTTTTCTTTCTCACAAAATTTATTCTGTAAGGAAATAACGTTATATATCGTTTAAATATCATAGGTCTTTTTCTTACTGTTTTTTTTCCCAGTTCGCCTTAAATTAACGCCATCTTATTTTATGCAAATTATTTGTCTTCGAATGTGCGAAATTTTTGTTACACTTTATGAGAATAAATATATCATATGTATTTTCTAGCTATCTAGCACAAATTTTCATTTATAGTTGTAAATTTTATGATCAATATAAAAATAAAGGACATAAAAAAGTGTGACACATACAACATTTCTGCATACTTTTTTGTTGGTACTTTGTGCCTTTTTCATCTTCTGTATTCATATCGAGCGTGGAAAGGAAAAAGGACGTAACATACACAACGAATAACAGGAGACACAAAAAATGTTTTCTGATAATTTTGAGTCAAAGGCAATATGAACAAAACGTAATATTAAAATCCATCAAATATTTATTTTTTTGATATCAAATTTATGAAGCTTATTCGACTCTCTTCATCGCTGATGTGTTTGTCATTTGCATTCCTTTACCGTCGTTGCTGACGGAAAGGCGTGATCGCTACAGAGGTGAGAAATACTTAGTGAATCCAGTTCACGAGGACACCATAACCATTTATTTGCAAATTAAAAATCCATCAAATATTATATAATTCAATTAATTTGTGTGATAACAGTTTTGTCATGGCGACAGATCCTCCTGTTTGATTTCGATTTGAAACGTGTATATTATTATGTTTGCCGCTTAACCCTAAATTACCAATTTAATTAATTTTGACACTACAGTTTTGCGACATACTTATTGTGACTAAGTAATAAGAAACATCCATCATCATTTGTCTCACAAGATATTTTAAACTGTATTAGGTAGTTTGCACTCACTCGTAAGTATACCTACTTTTAATATGATTATATCCAAAGACATATCACTGAAGTATAATTATATAATACTACTACTCAAAAGTCCCAAAGGTAATCATTATTGACAAACATATCATCCCACGTGGAAAAGTTTGTATTTTGAAAGATAACATATCACCCGAAACTCTGTGGTTAAATAACCCAAATATTTACGGCAATAAAATCGATTATTTGTTCCATGACACATTTAGCCCAATAACAGTATGTATATCTCTCACAAATCGAATTACATCCTCCTCACGTTTGAAAGTTTCCTCCTGTGTATTTATTTCCAGGATAAAAAGTCGCAAAAAATAAGGATTCATTTATATGCATCTCACTTGCCTCACCTGTGAACGAGCGGCGTGGGTATTGATTTGAAAAGCTCCGCGTAGTTTTCAATCGTTCATTTTGTACTTGCTCGCCTGAAAATTGTTACGTGATGGAAATGTACGGTCTTTGAAGTGACGCCTCTATAGATGACTCGTCCTACTTTGCCTGATATTTTTTTTTAGATCAGTTGCCGAAATTTCGGATTAAAATTCCTGTCACATTGTATTTGGTAAATATTTTTGAATGCAAATCACGAAAACATTTGGTTTGACTCATATTTATTTATTAGAAGCAATACATGTATTATTGTCAGGTTCAATATTTGTTATATAATTGTATGAGGAGCGGAATATCGTGATAAGTGTTTAAAGAAAAGACACAGTTTACTTGGTAATTATTTTCAACTGGAAAATTATTATGTGCTTGTGATTTTGTTTTTTAGTACTCTATTTTAAATCCATAAATAATCACGCAATAATTATCGTCGCTAATATATTAATGGTTCGTGATATAATTCAATAGATAATTTCGAATAAATTATGATTTTTCAGTTTTAAAAATGAACAGAAACTTTTTAACGCTTTTTTATTATCTTAAACACTTTTTAACTATTGTAATATTGTATTTTTGTATTAATAATATTTTATAAGAAAACCTGTTTTACGAAAATATGTCATTTCTCTGAATAGATTGAAAAGTCAAGTTAAGAAACAGTCCATTTAGAATTCGAACAATTGAACCTTCATCCAAATGGGACATAACCCAAAAGCATTGACCACTCGAATATCTATATATTAATAGCCGATAAAATAAGTTTTCACTTTTCACTTTTTACTTTTTACTTTTTACTTTTTACTTTTTACTTTTTACTTTTCACAAATGTGTGCGTACTGATGTCCTCGAGCGTATTTGAAAATTAGTTTGATAAAATATATATACTACAAAAAATGGTTGTTAGCAAAGTTGAACATTATTCCAAATATTAAATAATTTACGAAATTTCTGCTCCTACGAAAAATGGTTGTTAGCAAATTTGAACATTATTCCAAAAATTCAATAATTTACGAAATTTCTGCTACTACGAAAAATGGTTGTTAGCAAACTTAAACATTTCAATTATTCTAAAAAATACATTATTTACAATTAAATAGTGCAGGGGTGTCGATATATGTCCCGTGATCTATTTCTTCTTCTACGAAATATATTTGTTTGCCAACTTAAATATTTCAATTATTCTAAAAAATATATTATTTTCAATTAAATAGTGCAGGGGTGTTGATATATGTCCCGAGATCTATTTCTTCTTCTACGAAATATGTTTGTTAGCAAATTTAAACATTTCAATTATTCTAAAAATTACATTATTTACAATTAAAATACTGCAGGGGTGTCGATATTTGTCCCGTGATCTATTTCTTCTTCTACGAAATATATTTGTTAGCCAACTTAAATATTTCAATTATTCTAAAAAATATATTATTTCCAATTAAATACTGCAGGGGTGTTGATATATGTCCCGAAATCTATTTCTTCTTTTACGAAATATGTTTGTGAGCAAATTTAAACATTTCAATTAGTCTAAAAATAACATTATTTACAATTAAAATACTACAGGGGTGTCGATATATGTCCCGTAATCTATTTCTTCTTCTACGAAATATGTTTGTTAGCAAACTTAAACATTTCGATTATTATAAAAATTATATTATTTCCAATTAAATAGTGCAGGGGTGTTGATTTATGTCCCGAAATCTATTTCTTCTTCTACGAAATATGTTTGTTAGCAAACTTAAACATTTCAATTATTCTAAAAATTATATTATTTCCAATTAAATAGTGCAGGGGTGTTGATATATGTCCCGAGATCTATTTCTTCTTCTACGAAATATATTTGTTAGCAAACTTAAACATTTTAATTATTCTAAAAATTATATTATTTCCAATTAAATACTGCAGGGGTGTTGATATATGTCCCGAAATCTATTTCTTCTTCCACGAAATATGTTTGTTAGCAAATTTAAACATTTCAATTAGTCTAAAAATAACATTATTTACAATTAAAATACTACAGGGGTGTCGATATATGTCCCGAGATCTATTTCTTCTTCTACGAAATATGTTTGTTAGCAAACTTAAACATTTCGATTATTATAAAAAATATATTATTTCCAATTAAATAGTGCAGGGGTGTTGATATATGTCCCGTAATCTATTTCTTCTTCTACGAAATATGTTTGTTAGCAAACTTAAACATTTCAATTATTCTAAAAATTATATTATTTCCAATAAAATAGTGCAGGGGTGTTGATATATGTTCCGTAATCTATTTCTTCTTCTACGAAATATATTTGTTAGCCAACTTAAATATTTCAATTATTCTAAAAATTATATTATTTCCAATTAAATACTGCAGGGGTGTTGATATATGTCCCGAAATCTATTTCTTCTTCTACGAAATATGTTTGTTAGAAAATTTAACATTTCAATTATTCTAAAAATTACATTATTTACAATTAAAATACTACAGGGGTGTCGATATATGTCCCGTAATCTATTTCTTCTTCTACGAAATATGTTTGTTAGCAAACTTAAACATTTCGATTATTATAAAAATTATATTATTTCCAATTAAATAGTGCAGGGGTGTTGATATATGTCCCGAGATCTATTTCTTCTTCTACGAAATATGTTTGTTAGCAAACTTAAACATTTCGATTATTATAAAAAATATATTATTTCCAATTAAATAGTGCAGGGGTGTTGATTTATGTCCCGAAATCTATTTCTTCTTCTACGAAATATGTTTGTTAGCAAACTTAAACATTTCAATTATTCTAAAAATTATATTATTTCCAATTAAATAGTGCAGGGGTGTTGATATATGTCCCGAGATCTATTTCTTCTTCTACGAAATATATTTGTAAGCAAACTTAAACATTTTAATTATTCTAAAAATTATATTATTTCCAATTAAATACTGCAGGGGTGTTGATATATGTCCCGAAATCTATTTCTTCTTCTACGAAATATGTTTGTTAGCAAATTTAAACATTTCAATTAGTCTAAAAATAACATTATTTACAATTAAAAAACTGCAGGGCTGTCGATATATGCGCCGAGGTCGATTTATGGTACATTGAAAAATGATTGTTAGCAAACTTGAACATTATTCCAAATATTAAATAATTTACGAAATTTCTGCTCCTACGAAAAATGGTTGTTAGCAAACTTGAACATTATTCCAAATATTAAACAATTTACGAAATTTCTGCTCCTACGAAAAATGGTTGTTAGCAAACTTAAGCATAATTCCAAAAATTAAATAATTTACGAAATTTCGGCTACTACAAAAACAATTTACGACATTTCTGCTCCTACGAAAAATGGTTGTTAGCAAACTTAAGCATAATTCCAAAAATTAAATAATTTACGAAATTTCGGCTACTACAAAAAATGGTTGTTAGCAAACTTGAACATTATTCCAAATATTAAATAATTTACGAAATTTCTGCTCCTACGAAAAATGGTTGTTAACAAACTTGAACATTATTCCAAATATTAAATAATTTACGAAATTTCTGCTAACTATAAAAATAAATAAAATAAAATAAAATAAAATAAAATAAAATAAAATAAAATAAATTAAAATAAAATAAAATAAAATAAAATAAAATAAAATAAAATAAAATAAAATAAAATAAAATAAAATAAAATAAAATAAAATAAAATAAAATAAAATAAAATAAAATAAAATAAAATAAAATAAAATAAAATAAAATAAAATAAAATAAAATTAAATTAAATAAAATTAAATAAAATTAAATTAAATAAAATTAAATTAAATTAAATTAAATAATATAAAATTAAATTAAATTAAATAAAATAGAATAAAATTAAACACAATGCAACAAAAATCTCACGTTGCTGGGCAACGGGCTTACAGCTAGTATAATATAAACACTCTTGATAGCATCGTCTCATTATCTAGGAATATTTCATTCAATGCGTTTTTTCTAGCATGTTCAGATTGTATTTTTATTCTGCGTAGTACGTAGCAATAATCTACAGTGTATGTCTTTAATAATCTTACACTGCTGGCATACGTCTTTGTCAGAATTGAAGTGAGGATTTATATGGAACATGAAAGAAATTGTTCAGTGGAGTGCATGAATCCGAAATGGTTGTCTGGTGCCGCTGCAGTGGTTTGTTTGTTGAAGGATTCGAAGACATTTCTGTCTGTGTAAACATTTCATTCAGGTACAATCGCAACTTATTTATTTATACTCTTTAAACAAAAATTCGACAGATGTATTGTTTCCATAGTAACATATTCAACCGACATAACGCGAAATAAATATTCCAACGAATATTTCGTAGCTTTTTCTGCAGATATTTAAGAATAAAAAAATAATTTTTTTTACAGTTAATAAAAATCATTTCATACTTTCGATGGTTTCGGCGGTAACTTTGTGGAAGTTCATTTTAATAGAAAATTTAAATTAACTTTGATTATTCCACGTATTGTATTGTGTCCTTGCTCCTCTTAAAAGGAAAAAAACCCAAACCTCCATTTTGTAATTTTATTATTTTAAAATGTTAGAATCAATCTTGCTTCATTACTTAAGCAAACTTTGCGATAGTAAGTCTGAAGATGCCTCTGAAAGAGGCGAAACACGTGTCACAGTTAGTAACACAATACGTGGAATAATCAAAGTTAATTTAAATTTTCTATCATTTCATACATTCGAAACCTTTTCGTTTTTATATTTGAAAAACAACTGACAATATTCAGTCAAAATACATTTTTTACATGACGATAAAAAATAAAAAATGCTGCACGAAGCTAACATTTAAATTACGAAATCAATGCAATTTCGTAAAATAATTATATTCAAGATTTTGACGACGTTTGCTTGTATATGAACAAAACTTTATCTATTATATTGCCGGTTCATATGGCGTAGCGGTCAGCGTTGTGGGCTTCCGTGCCGGATCTCACGGGTTCGAGTCCCAGTATTTTATCAACAGCATTTTATCGTTTACTGTTCGGAGGAATGGGTTTTCGTGATGTCTAATAATTCCTTCCCACCCGTTCCGATGCTTTAATAACTGGGTATAGCGAGAGCGATTAGATAACCATTAGTCCTGTCCTGGCCTTATCCGTCAATCCCTACTACTTTCTTTGAGGTTGAGCGACTGAGTAACAAACAGTTCTCGTAAAAAAACTTCTGCTGAAATACCTCCATTAAGAAGCCATATGCTCCATATTGGAAGCTAACATGGATAAAAATATATATAATGAGCAGGTAAATCTGCCGAATTCCCCACTTTTATACCCTATATGCGAGTAAATATAATCATATTTTTTTCCGTGAAACAAAAATAAATATAATTTTAAAATTACCCGCCATTCAAATCTGTAGGCATTCCCATCGGTTAATCCTTTTCGCCAGCAATGGCTTTAAGCTTAGTGATACAATAAAAAGAACACATTAAAAGTGCTTAGTGATACATTTATTTATTATATAAACACGATACATTCATTTATTAAACGTCAGTTCAAGTTCATCCGTGCACTTGAACGCATGAAGATGCCGAAAGGCGAAACCCGGGTCGGTAGTGACAAAACTTCTGTGAACGAACATAATTTGAACGATTCAAATTTAATATTGAAATTACACCAAGCACCGTCAGTCGAAATTTTAAATTATATATAATGTAATTAGCAAATATTACACTTTACGTGTGAAAAGCTTTCTTTTGGAAATATCACAATTCTTTCATTTAGTATACTATAGTTAAATATGTGCATGTTTATGTTTAAGATAAGCTTCGGTACTTAAAGGTACAAACGAATCACTTTGAAGTGTTTTTTTAACATTGAACATTTACTGCGTACCTTATAATTAATAATGAAGTGAATTCTACTTCTCTGTGTAGCCGTTTCTCCGAAACAGCTTTACAAATCGTATTTGTTTGTAACAAATTCCTTTATTTCAAATAGGCATAGAAATTCAGACGTATTAATATTATACAGTATTAGGATGAAAGGAATGCAAATTAATTACAAATACTTACTGAACAAAATACCATTGTTCAGTTCTTTCTTGTCTTTCTATACGTCGGCTTTACGGTGCTAAAATTCTTCTTGTTCTGTTCCAAGCTTTCAGTACTGAGGTATAGGCTGATTTAAAACAAACAAAACAATACAAAGTAATTTCACACAATATCGTTACTTTACACGTAAATGTATTCAACCAAAAATCAAACGTACTGGCTAATTTATATATTTATTTAAAAATAACGGCATTTCAAAGACAGCAATACAAATAACTTAAATCTGGTTAAAACATGTTTAAAAGCATACTTTTTTACAAAAAATTGTACACAATAGATTCGGGTGTTACTTTATGGAAGTTCATTTGTAATATAAAATTAAACTTTTTCAGTTCATTCGTATATCTTGCGATGTTCTATCTGATAATGCTTCTCGAAGTGGTGTAACATATCTCACATTTTGTAACACAACAATTGTAATAATTTAGTTATCAAATATAATTATATACCTTATTTACTGAAAACATCTAACAGTATTTGCAAGAAAAAGGAAAAATGTTAAATTAATGAGGTTCTCAAAATATATATCGCTATGTATTCTTCTTGATCAGTTTCCAGATAACTTATGGATTAAACTATTTCTAGTACAGTTTTCATTAATATATAGTCAACGCAAAATCTCATGATTTTGTGATTTAAAATGATTGCTTTCGTAATACCTAAATAATTTATGAATTAATTATTGAACACGTGTAGCATTTTAAGTAATTTTCGAAATGGACAGTGTATAAGTGCAAACTTGAATATTTTTTTTGTATCCTGTTGATGATTAGGGTATCCAATTCCGGGATCGCGTCCAATTCTGTGATTGAGAAAATGAACTACGGAAGAGCTAAAACAAAGATGTTGCGGTGTTATTTTTTGTAAATTCGTATCCGAAGCTGCGATTTAGGACTCAATTTTTTGGGTTTTTAAAATTGACATTAAATTGTTTGAACAATTCATGATATCAAAATCACCGACCAAAAATTTTCTCAATTACAAATCCCAATTTGTACCCGATATTATGCTGAGTGTTTAATCCCTGGATCCCGGGATCGAAAAATTGTCAATCTCGGGATCACAAAAAGGTCCGGGATTGGATACCCTATTGATGATAGTCTTGTACGTGGAGTCAAACGTCTGCGAGATACTTTTAGCTCGTTTTACTCCAGTGCATCACAAGTCATGATTTTCTAAGATCTTTTTACTAATATGTTGTTGTTATATTGGAATAAAAAAATGATAAATGTTTTGTAGTCATGCGGTGAGTAAATATCTTTACATCGTGAGTCCATTTATTGAATGGTATCGTTCATTTACCGAGTCAATCTCAATAAGTGTTTCGTAGTCCTTTCGCCAAATAAACGAACTTCTCTCGGGAACGGCGGCCGATTGTCCTCTCAATTGGATGGAAAAATACAAGAACAAGAACATTGGAAAAGCGATATTATACACACACCGCCAATTTCATTCACTCTCCGGCCATTATGTGAATTTACGACCGGAGATTTTTTTCGACGTATTTTTATGATGGTTTTGTCCAATAACTCGATGTAATGGAAAGTACATAATTAGTGGCCTGATTGAGTTATTTTTCTTAGGAAAAACCACTTATATAATACATAACATTATAGCAATCGTGCTACTTTTATATTGAAACTATAAGCAATTGAAAGTAATAAAATAAATATTAGACAATTCAAATCACTTGGAATCAACTCAAAGGTATTTCAATAACAAAGTTACTCAAATTCAACTCGTGGACAAAATTTATCCTAGATCATTGATGGCGAACCTTTGGCACGCGTGCCCAAGGTTTCACGTTTGAGAATTTGGATGGCACGCGAACGATTTCCAAGTTCAAAAAAAATATTTTTTATGTTTAAAAAAAAACTTTTTGATTAAGTTATCCGTGAATTATCAATTTATTCAGTTTTATAAGTTTTCAAATGTTTCCCAAGATAATCGACAATCGTTGAAAAAATCATTTTTTTTTTGTTAAAAAAATATTGCTCGGGCACGCCACCCAATCGAGAAATAATATTTGAGAATTTTTGGGACGCGGAACCAAAAAGGTTCGCCATCCCTGCCCTAGATTTTGAATTGTATTTCTAGGTATGTTTTAAATTAAAAAAAACACTTCTTATTTTTATATCTATCATTTGTTATGAACAAAAATATTAAGTAGTAGAGGCATAATAATAAAAAATGTACCTTGAATGTAACAAGTAATTGTAAAGAAATATACATTCTTAAATTACGACATTAGGTTTCATTCTTATATAACACTTGCGTGACGCAGATGTCACAGCATACGATGGTCGCATATTTTTGCTTCACTTGCCTGCTCCTGATTATGCTACGCTGCCGCTGCGTCGCCTGCATCTAAGCATACGCTTAGCCTTACTTTTTTAATGTCTTTTATGTGTAGTCTATATACATGAGGGGTAGTATTGAATAAACAAAATTCAGTTTACACTTATTCATTAGTATCTCAGTCATTTTTGCGACAAAATCAAAAGAACGCGTCCAAACGTGTAAGCCTCATGCAGGAATATGTGTCGGCACTACAACGGAGCGCAGAGCAAGGTATATGCTTCTTCATGTAAGTAGCTGTAAGCAGTACATCTTTATTTTTCCACCAAAGTGTTGAAGTCTCATTAAACTTGATGCTGTCAGAATCAAAAGACCTTCTTAGTGACTAAAAATAAACGTTTCGAAGCTGATTATATATTTTTGAAAAAAAAACAATGTTACATTATATTA
The DNA here is from genome assembly GCA_030503985.1 of Himalopsyche tibetana. NCBI lineage: Eukaryota > Metazoa > Arthropoda > Insecta > Trichoptera > Rhyacophilidae > Himalopsyche > Himalopsyche tibetana. The sequence continues at coordinate 696,589 of JAPJYX010000010.1, forward strand.
TTATGGCCAGATTATATAAATACATATTATTGAAGAGTAATGAAGAGAAAGCTAGTTGCTAAGAATATTATTATACTGATAGCTTAACAATCATGTTTCAATAAGCCCATATTAATAAGACAAAGTATCACAAAGATATATTTACAAGATAAAAATATATATTATTCGATACATTCCCGTTTTTATAAATATCATATTAACTTGTATATTGTGGTAACATTTAAATTTTCATTTGCTAGAGATTTTGTAAACATTTAAAGCTTAAATAGAGCAAATCATATTTTGATTAACACTTACTTGTACTATATTATATATAAAAGATTTTTTGGGTATTTAATGGAAAATGTTATTAAAATTAGAGCAATTCGGACATTAGACTTCTTAGACTTCCATCGGAGCTGTTATTGTATGATTTCCTTTATAGTAAAATTGAATACAATAATGGAAAACCTTTTTTCTTTGTTATTAATATATTTTTACAGACGAAAAATACAAAAGTTTCTTTTAGTTGGATTCCTTTTAATAGAAATGGAATCTTTCAAAAGATATCCCAAAGGTAGAAAGGTATAATAAAATTATTTCAGATGCTACAAATGACCACAAAATACATAACCCCCAATTTCATTATTAACTCTATAATAACGGAACCCAAATATCTAATATCGGAATTCAGAATATTCCGTTTTATCTGCTCAAGAAATCGTATAGAAAATTAAATTATGCCAGATACTTACTATCATAACAATGTAATAATATGATTTTTTGGGCTCGTGTAACTACTTCTATTGTTCACTTTTCTAATCTTTTCTTTTTATTAATATATTATATTCAAATTTATTATATCGTTTTTCGTTAGAGTACCACTGTATTCTGTCTATTGAAAACTCACTCATTCCAAACGTTAATACGATTTATTGTCTATCTTATTTGTAAATTTCTCACTAATATATTTTACTAATGAAATGCAAATTTTATTTATACATATATTTGAACTGCAACTTCATTCTTAGATTAAATTAATGTACTTGTTTGGAATGTAAAGAAATGACATGTGCTTTGTATTTATTTTAATATCATTTTTAACAAAAGGTTTCATTTTTTTTACTGGTAAGAGTGTTAAGACCATCGGATGTTTTATCAAAACACGTTAGCATTTTTTGTTTTTTAACAATAAGAAATACAGTCTTTAACTTAAGATTTATTTCAGAAATTTCATAGAATATTTAAATGTATCTAAACGTATATTAATGAAAATTCATTTTTGTTTTTCCACCTTCAAGAATTATGAAAACAAACAACTTTCTATCATTTGAATACAACATTATTCACTTCTTATTGTTGATCGTCATGAGCGAAAACGGTTCTGATCTTTTTTAATAAAAGCAACAGTAGTACAAATGAATATTGTATTTTTTTATATGATGCCTTTCCACCAAGTATTGACAGTGATCTCCCTAAAAGTAGTAATACATTTACCAAAGAATCGTTATATTTTTATATTTATTATTTTTAAGTTAAGATTTTCGAGCATATCTGAAAGATATAATTATTACATTATACATACAACGAAATGCAATATAGACTAACGACATGTTTAAATTATACATTAAGGATGTTTGTATAGCATAGATTCAGCAAGCAATACAGTAAAAGCCATTGCAACGCCAGGTAGTAATATTACAACGATTGTTTTAGCGTGCTTTTAAGCTCTTGACATTCGCATTCGAATAGCAGTGTTGCATATGGAAACATCCGATATGCATTTAATGAAGATGCACAAACACAAGACAAGTAAGCAATATTTGATTTGAAATTCATACAGTCGGATATTCTCAACTTGCTCGTTTATGTATTTGCCGAGTTAATACAGTCTTTGATCCCGGTTTTCACTCGCCTACGGCACCACGTTTGAAGACAAACTTTTTGAGATGTTATGAACATAGTTTATACTTGAAATATTGAATAAACTTATTATAAAATATTTTTATATGTATTCGGTAGGGCTTGTCGGTTTTCATAAACCGGTTTTAAAAACCGGTTGTTTGGCTAAATCTGTGACATTCGAAAACCGGCTGTACCGAATTTTCCATAAACGAGTCTATAAACAAAGGACAGAAAATTTGGATTTCTTGTTTGATGGTTTAAAGACCATATGCCCCACATTAATCCCAGCGAAAGGATATTTCCGATATCAGGAAATTATGTTACAAAACGATCAGTGGACGCTTTGCGTTTTCTTAAATAATATTTCCTGAAGAGTTACACCAAATAATTTCTTGTTGTGTATTATTATGTATATAAATAAACAACATTAAAAAAATGAACTTTTTCTCGCTATTTAAATTGAATTATCCATTTTTTGTAAAAACTTCGAAAACCAGATAAAACCGGTTTTCGAACAGTATTATTCGAAATTATAGTTATATTCGAAAACAGGTTTTTTCAAAAGTCGGTTTTTGTATAAGCCCTAGTGTTCAGTATAACTCTGAAATATATGACCAATTATAATAAAAGCACAAATTGAGAACAATTAAAGCATATGTAAAGAGTTCTACGAAGTCTCCGTGTATGGCTTAACGTCTATGGCGTTGTTTATTGCATATTATTTCAGGTTTTTACTAGCCCGTGATTATTTTTTTTTGCAGTTTTGTTTAATATATACACGCATAAGTAGAGTTAATTTTGTTCATCTATCATTAAGCATATTCACTTTATTAATGTAGCGTTTTATCACTTTGTCAAAAATTTCCTAAATTTTAATTATTTTTGTAATTACTTTCAATCCCCATTCTGACTTTATTAATCTGGGATGACTTTTTAATTATATGTTAGATGTGTTGAACATTTTAATTATGTGTTATTTTAGAATCACTTTAATGTAATTGGCAATTTTTTTTCAATGCCAATTGTTGTGTATAACTTTTCAATTTTGTATAAATAGCATTGTTAAATTATATTTCTTATCAGTTGACAATGCTCGCAATGAGCGAAACCGGTCCTGACATATTAAATAAAGTGGAATGAAGTACAAAGGATTATTGTGTTTTTATTAATTACAATATTTCTTTAAATCAGACTGCTTAAGAGTGAAATAAATTTGTGCTTTTATTTAACTTAATTCATTTTTTTGGTATCGATTAAAGATAATCAAGGTTATAACTCAAATATACGATAATAAATTTTGTTATATTTGACGATTGAGGTGTGGTGGCTATCATTATTCTTTTATGTGAACATACATTTTTTATCCTTTAACACTCGTAAATAATTATATGTATCCTTAATTTATATATAAAAAATATATCACAGAACGTATGGAACTTTCGTAGAATAATTATTCTATATTATTACTAGACGTGATGCTTTTATCAACAAGACAACTTTATTACTTTATTCAACGCTTTTTCTGAGAAAGCTGCAACGTGAGTTTGTTTTCTATCTTATTATTAAAAAAGATTCACGAGTAAACTTCAAACCAGTTTGGACGAATGTTAATTGAGTTCTTCTGTTTATTAATAGTTTTTACTGCTTTATTATAATTTAAAAAATCTTTCATTTTTAATTTGACAATAAAACTTTCAATGTGCTTTCATATATACATATTTATATAATATTCAATGAACTCCAAAGTTTATATAATAGATAAATTACACCTAATATTTTAAAGTATACACTAAATATTGAAATCTATATCTCATGTTTAGGTTGGATATATTTTACAAGCAAACATAAATCCATATTAATTTAGTCTTGATGGTGGCGGGATGCGTTATTAACTATAACTCATGCTCAATGACATTTGTGAATAAGAAATACAAAGTAATATTTAACGTTAGTATACAAAACAATATTACGTTATTTATTTCCACTCACGGCTGCAATTCTCAACTCTAGTGTTTCGTGTTACTTGCTTGACCGCCAATAACATTGGACCTACAATATATGTAGGAATATTGTGTACTGACAGGTAATGAGACCCATGAAAACTCACGTTTTTTTACAGTTAACGTATACTTTCGTAAGCTATAGAAATCAGTAATTGAAGTTTTAAAAAATCTTCGATTATTTTGATTTAAGCTTACTGAATTTTACTTCAATTCGGAAGATATTTGTGAGAATACAATAATAATTTATAATATAAAAGAGAACTCATTATGAGCCGGATCGTCGTGTTTACTTATTCAGTCGTAGCAATTCCAGTCGGAGGCTCGTATCCGACCAAACTTCCGCATCTCTCGCTGTCAATTAACACTGTAAACCTTCCCTGCTCTACGCCGCCGCCACACTACGCCGTAGCCGTATACGTAGACTCGTAGATACGCAAACTCAACAAAGGTGTGTGATTACGGAATACGTGAAAATATTTTCATTCATTCCATTGGCTGCGCTCACATACTAAGTTATTTATTCAGAGTGAGTAACATTGGTTAGAAAGCCAAAAGGCGGTATAAAATTAGACTAGTATTTCATTACATTATATTATCTTTCAATGAACTTTAAACAAGACATTTCATTTACACATTTTTTATTATGAGGACAATACATGTAACAATTGCATTTGAAATTTAGAACACTTTTAAGCATACGTATTTTTCTTTATTTATATAATAATTTAAACGAAGAACATTTCACTATTTTTATTGGTTGAAGTGACAATTTTTAGATTCAAACAGTAAAAATGTCAATCTTACGTCAGTTCAAGTTCATCTGTGCACTTTAACGCCTGGAGATTCCAAAACGAGAAATCCGGCCCAACAGTGACAAAAATTGTGTGAATGCACATAATTTGAACGGTTCAAATTGAATATTGAAATTCCACTAAGCACCTTCAGTCGAAATCTTAAATTAAATCGCATCATTAAGTACAGAGTTTAAAAATGCTTTATTTTTCATGTTATCATTTAACTGTATCTTATTTCGCGCAGTGCCTAACACGTAGCTGCGTTGCCTACGGTCGTAGAGACCGGCGCTTATCGATTTTACGTTACGGCAAGCGTGACGCTCTGGACGCCGGCCGCTTGCAAAGTTCACGGTTACAACGAGCTACGTACTTCCGTTTTGAGGCTTGATCAGGCATGGTGAGAAGGCTCGCCGCGATTAGGGAATGTACCCGACGCTGATTACGGCTCTACGCTACCGACGTTAAGCAAGGATTTTACATGCTAATTATACGTCTTTTATTTGGCTGTATTCATATTATCGTATCCAAGTTAATAAATAATAACTTGTGTACTATTTATTTTTTAACAATCACACAACTTATAACTTATCAAGCGTTAAATTTCCATCGGTCGCTCAAACTCTTTTTACGGAGAGATCACGGAAATTATAAAAAATGGCTTATATTATAGTTAGCGATCGCTTTTTAATCTATCGAAACTCCATTTTTAAGATGGGATAAAGAATTTGTCACTTTTACAAAGCGTAGTTTACAACTGTCTGTATCATTATAGTATAATACTTAAGTGACATCTCATTGTCCAACTAATGAACGGTTTTGTTTTATTAATTTGATTAGTCTTACGAATTTTTACTAAGGCTAAAAATATGAACAACACAAACAATTCGTATGCACATACATATTGATAAGATATTATATCTGTATAATGATCACCAAGAAATACAACGAAAACTACTGTATTGGTATTAAATATTTATTAAGAGAACCAAATCAACAATGAAATGACACGAGCAAATAATTAGAAAAAAATTACAGCTGTCAAACTTGTAAATACAGAAAAGCCTAATATATTGTAAATACTCTGTTCATATTATTGTCAATGAAAAATATGTGTTCCTTCAATTCATTATGCATAAAATAGAATGCAGCAGGTATGCGGAATGATTTTTTTTGGTTTCGCATCTTCTGGAGATATCGCATCTTAAACACTAACATCAATTAGGACGTCAAACGTCTATAGAAGACGCCAGATATAATGAAGAAGGAAATGTTGGTATCGACTCGCTATATCTATCGCTACAAAGTAATATTATTTTACTGTATAATATTCTATACCATTACTGAAATTGATACCATCGTTAACTGCGCTATATATTTTGTGTGGAGTTTCCCATGTCGTGTTCAAATTAGCGAATAAATGATAAATCACTTTCCGAACTCGCGAACGAGAAAGCTTTACGAAATATTTTCAATCCTACGTCGTATCGATTGATGATTTCGCTTTTCAGATATAAACCTTTTCTTAACTATCCAAGTGTTCAATATTCCAATCTAAAATATAAATAGGATAGCGGGGGATTTTGTACGGCGAAATTGTCGATTACGCTAGCGTGTGATCAGAATTGGTTGTTATCACGGAAAACACATCATGTATTCAAATATTAAAATTTAAGAAAAGATTTATCACTAGAATAGTAATTTTTTCCATACAGGTAAAATTATTCGTTATTATCAGACATTCGATAATCTAACTGTCGCCATAGCGGTGTACTTCAACTTTGTACTACATACCTTATAGACCAATTAACACAAAAGTTTTATGAGATTTCAAGTGATTGTCAAAATTTTCATAGATGTAGTACACATACGTCATGTTATGTAATATACATATTGATAACCGTTACGTAATCTTTAAAAAAACTCGAACGACTGCAATACTAAATTATGACAGATATTTATGATGAGGAATGTGCAAAAAATATCACATGTGCTGCTTCACTCTTTGCATAATATCCCATAAGAGATACCGCATTATTTGTCTCGTCATTCTTCCTATTGTGACCTTTATATATGTACATGCATATTATCGAGACATAAGTTATTCATTGTTAGATTTATTACGTACATGATTAACAGTTCGTCACTGTTCTGGCAGAAGTTGGTAGGTAACAGATAGATAGTTTCAGATTTTAGAATAAAGCCTTTTGCCTCTACATAGATAATTATAAGTTTAAAATATAGATGAATTAATGCCGATCTGACTCAAATGAGAGTTTAAAATTAATAGACGGGGACAATTACCTGCCCTTAAGCCAGTATAACTAATAATTGCCTTTACAAATGAATGCCTTTTTAGCCAAACTGGTATAATAAATGCACCAGCTGAGTTATTCCAGACAAAGAATTGATATACAAAGTATTTTTGTATATCTACTTAACTCATTTAACTTCTGCTAAAAAGGTGACGATATCCATGAATATTATTGAGACATGAGTTATGGACTGTTACAGTTATATTAAGTTCATGATTAACAGTTGTTTTATTGGTATTTTTTTTCAGATGCAATATGGAGAACCGACCTCGATTTCATAGTTGTAAACAAAGACCGATTAGTAGTTCTTAGCTTCATGACTTCACCGAATAATATTTCTACATTACCGACACCACTTCCGATGGTGACGTCACCACCTTTGACAGCAATATGGACAACAGAGCCCACAGTCGCCCTCCCAAAGACTGCAACCCAAATACTTACAACATTCCCACCACTGACGACCATATTAAATAAAAATACGACCGTTACAACAGTTCGCCCAGTTGTAAGAAATCCAACAATGAGCAAAAAGAATCCTTCGAAATCTTCAACTAAACTCGACGGCAAAGCGGCTGGTACGATGATGCGATCAAATAAAACCGATAAAGACTCGTTCGGAAGAAGTAGGGGCAATGACACAAAAGGCGAACCGAAAAGCCTGCCGTTCAGCATGGAACAAACCCTCAGAGACATATTAGGAGTGGAGCCGTGGGATCCTACAGGTGATTTTTATGGCATATTTTTATAGGCCGCCGTAAATGTGTTACGTTGATTCGATTTTAATGTTAGCGATGAATACTTACGCGAAAACGTGCTTCTATACGCCCGGCAAGCGCTGACGCTATTTTTTTATCGGTTTATTTTTTAACCTTTAATAATCCACACAGAATTTATTTCACATATGGTTTTACGCATTTTATCGTAATTTTACGATGTTTTTGATTCTTATCTATGATGTATAAATAACGCTAAGTTAACACCATTTATTTTCACGGCGAATATTCAATTGAAATAAAAATACATATTTTTATTTTTAAAGAAAAAAAAAATCCGTTTCTCAGTAAGCGCTTTAAATACGTTTAATATGATTATTTAATTAATTTTGGCGTCTCTATTTTCATTGCACAATGATGGCCGTAAATACTGTCGTCATATTCTCGTTTATAAATAATATTTTTTCACATATATTTACATTAAAAATTTAAATAACGTATCTAATGTTATTTCATAAAATTGTCATGTGCTAATAACTAAGTTAAACCTGTCTCACATCTAATTGAACAGTAATAATTATAACACTATTTTAATCAATTTTAGGGTGTTCACTGTTTTACCTTAGTGGAAAGGCATTATATTAATAAAAACACAATATTCCTTTTTACCTACTTTATTCCACTTTTTTTTTTTTAAAAGGTCAGGACCGGTTTCGCTCATTGCGAGTATTGTCAACTAATTGAACACTATTTTATAATACTTACCGCAGAATCCAATGAAAAAATTATCATATATTTTACTAGCAATTTTGTTAGAACACTTAAATTTTATTAATTTACAATATACAAAAATACATTAAATTAATACATTTTATATTCTTAAAATTTCTAGAATCTACCGGCTGGAGCGGTCCCGTCTCCTTAGAATTCTTAAACTACGCCGTAGCACTGTTGGTATACGCAGTACGTTACCCTGCAGTGTTCTGGAGCACCAACAAATGTTTCGGCGCCGTTTTCTCATTTCAACTTCTTGTAAATGGAGTGCAGAGTCTGGTGGCATTCGCTGGAGTATCAGTCCTGTATAAAGTTCAAGTTGTAGGAGCTGGGAAAGCACTTCCATTGCTTGGAAGATATGCCGGAGTGAACATGCTGGGAGGGGAATCACCGTTCCTTTTAAACCCAAGAGTTACACTTGCTCTTTATATTTTGTCAGCAGTTTTCATTCTGGCTTCAAGTCTAGTTCTTTATCTCTACGGATACGGAAGGTTAGTATAGTAATACAATTGAAATTATTATTTTCTAGACAATCTTGCTAACTACCAAGAATATCAAATAAGATTTAACCAACTTAACACTTGGTTGAAACATTTAAGTTCAGAAAAGATTTTTTTGTACAATAGTTCCATTCCAATAGTAATTTATTGAATAATGACAATATAAAACGTAATATTGATATATCATATTTCCCTTATAGGACTTTTTATTTATTTGGTAGAAAAATTTAAAAACATAAAAGGATACATTTAATTACAAATTATTGAATTGCAAATATTTTGATGAAAGATGTTGAATAACGTTTTGAAATGTTTCGACAAGTAATGTAAATAAAGCCTTATTAAACATGACAGCCTATCAAATAAATTTAATTTTCAGATATTTGCAATTATTCCCATTGAATTGATAATATAATAACACACAAACATACCAAGGTAGTAAAATCAAATAAATTATTTTGGCTTCTATTTAAATACTTTCCAATTTTCTATGAATTATTGTTTTTCCATTTAATCAAACTGTCGCAAACAATTCAGTACAAAATAATTGCTGCTTATATTTTTAAGCCGTTGGCATTTAGCTTTAAGTTATATTGTCTAATCTCATTTTCTCTTTACAAAAGTTATTATTATTTTTAATAAGGTTGTGGTTTCAAACTATGAAATTGATAATTCTTCAATAACTGAAATAAAAATTCACGAATTAATATTCGAAAATACATCAACAATGGTATTAAACAATATAATTAGCTTAAAAAAGTATCTTACCATAATTGAATCCATGACATACCATTTTAATAAAAAAAATCTGTCACATTTGTTTACTTCAAAAAAGAATGAAAAGTTGCCAAAATAAAAAAATCATTTAAAAATTAAATTATTGAAGAAAACCTCTATGAATAAAATAAAATTTGTTTTATAATTCAATAATAAGTTTTTACGAATATTCATTATTAAATTTTAAATCTTAGTAAAAAGTTTTATTTCTTACGTTGATGTAAATATAAAAATAAATAACACTTAACCAGTAATATATATGAGCATTATTAGGTAAATACCTATTTTTATATTATTTATGAAGAAAGAAGGTCTTACAAAAATTTACCCATTTTTCTCACACTATTTAGTTCCTTCTTACCTTACGCCTAAGAATTAAATTGTTTGATGGAGATTATTTCCATTTATGTAGCACTCAACGATAAACAAATGCAAAGTATAATTATTTTTTAAATATAAAATTAATTGACTTTTTCAAAATTACAGATTCAACGCTTTTCTGAATACCGAACGGGAAAAGCGCGCAATAGTAGTCCGAGAAGGCAGATCCGCCACAGGATGGGGATACTTCACACACTGCGCAGCTCTCTGTGTTCTTCTTGCCATAGCTGTTTGCTGTGCACCTCTTCTCCATGACTACACTGTTGTATACAGAGGCAGTCTCGACGGGTCCATTCTAGCCTGCGTCGTGTCAACGATCCTTCACCTATTTCTTTGGATTCTCGTCTGGCTGTTCTTAACAGTGAAGCAGAAATGGGTATTCAAGCTGCGCGTTACCATTGGCCGAGCCACCGTTCGATCAGCAAGATCAGTCAAACTAGTCACAGACGTCGATTTGATTGCGTCTCACAAAGAAGACGATCTCACATCTCAACCGTTATTAGTTGTAGGAAACGGAAGAACGTACACCATCGCAGACAATTCGCCGAAGAAAGCGATCATGACTGTCATACAGAAAACTGCGATGGAGAGGAAGTCTAAGGCTTCTGGAAGCATAGGAAGCGATATGTCAGACGCCGACGGTGAAGAACAAATTTATTGGCTGAGGCCTAAGACTGTTTCGTTGAATCCTTCTGACTCCAATGATAAATTGGCGTGGTTCAATAAGAAATTAGCGGGAAGTAATACAGCATCAGGAAAGCCGCCTCAGAAGGTCACCTTCAACGATGTCCCTTGTACGTCAAATCAGCGGTAACTAGACACACTTCATAATTGGCTGCGGTTTTACATGTGACTCGTCTGTCTCTGTTTTTTTGCTTGCCATGTTGATGTGTGTTGTTGTAGTTTGAATGTAGCAAATGTAGACCATGAAATAAGAGTGTGGTGTATTGAAGTACCTATGGTTTACCATATTATGTGAGAACCTATAGCAAAATGATTTTGAATTTCATGTTTATATAAAACCAACTGATTAAATCTATGAATATAAAAATGTTTCTCATTTGAAAAGTCAATCAATTTTACAATTATATTTGTACATGAAACAATATTCTTTAATGAATACTTTTCAATAAAATCATCATTTTCTTTATATCAAAAAATACTTTTTGATACTGTTAATAATACTCATGATGAGCGTGGAATTCGCCCAGAAAATATATATATTTTTTTAATATATAATGCGGTTTTTGCAAAGAATTGACAGTAAACACCTTAAAAAGTGGTTTTCTGTATAGACTATCTTTCGGAAAGACAAATTATTCCAATAAAAAAATGCTTTGGAAATTTCTTATTTGAGAACACCTACCCGACAGTCAAATCAATAGCTGCCAACTTTCTTAAATGTCATTATTTTTCAATGACATGCCATCGTTGTTGACCTACGTCTAAAAATACTTTCTTATGAAAAATCAATAATAGTCGTACTATGGAAATTTTCAACTTCTTATAGAAGTGTACAAAAACACACATGTTTTTATTTCATGGTCTATATTACATTAGTAAAAATATGTTTGAATAAGTAATTGTTTGAAAACTTAAACATATAAATTTTTATTATTTTGTTAAGTTTTTTGTACCATAAGCAATTACTTTTTTAAGCTTTTGTTTGTTTTATTCACCTTTCTAGAAAAATGCCGTTTTTATTGCCGTTGCTATTGTCATTTCTGTTGAGCACTCAATTTTGCACATTTTTTTTAAGCTTTTGTAATTTTACATCCAAAGCATTATTATAAACATGTAAATTAACTTTATAAATCAGTTTTAATATATAATATATCGTTCTTAATTTTCTCATAATTGTTCTATTAGTTGCATGTTAAAAATTGCTTGTACTGCTTGTGCAAACCCGTTCACACACAAATGCACAGCTACTTGCTTGTATCACAGATATTCTTATTTGATATTTCAAATATTGCTTTATCATGTTAATTATGTTTCACCAAATGTCTTGAATATGTACTATCAAAATATCCAATATGTCAATTTTAACAGCAAATGATAACAATTACTGACCACATCAATATTAATCCCACAAATCTATTCTTTGTGTTGTATGTTCAGAGGTATAAAAGACTATGGAAGTTCTGTAACAACAAATTTCATAAAAAAAAAACTAGGGGTTGGGGTTGTTGTGCTTACGAAAGTGCCAAGTGGGAAACATTTAAATATATCTTTAATAAATAAAGGTTATTGTCTTAGTTGACAAAAAAATCACTCTGCAAAATATCACAATCACCAATATAACCAGTGAACAGAGAGAAATATTGATAATTGTTCAATTTACTAAAATATTGAATTTGTGTGTAGTAGGTATTAATAATTTTTGATATTTCTTCTTCTTCAGTAATAAGGAACGTGGAGCCTCGCTACGTATCGGTGAGACAGATGACGGGGACTACGCAACCCTAAGAGAGCTGCCTCTCGGGGCAGCTGGTGTGATGGATCCCGGGGATGACACATCTGAGGAAGGAAAGGTAAACGTACATTTAATTATTAATAATTTGAATATAGTATTGTTAGTGGTGTTTTGATTTTTAAATAATATATTATCTGTTTAGTAGATTTACTCTGTCTATTATTATGCTTATAAATAACCACACCATATTTTCTTTATTCTACTTTACAAGTGTTTCAAATAATCACTCTTTTTATTCAAATAGAATTAATTCATGTTTTTCGACAGTTCAACGTTTAGTACTTACTAAATATTGAATTGATGTTGATGATGAATCAAAATAATATTATATTTATAATTAGGATTTTTTATATAATATATACTGTATTTTCTCAACTATAAAACACACCCTTATTTTTATATTCCAATAATAAAAACAATGTTTTATTAAAAAAGTAAAATAATGATAATAGAATGCAATAGAAGAATGTATTTATCAGATTCATACTTAATCACCATCAGCATGAAACTTCATTAGATTTTGTGTCTGATTTTTGTGAATCATTGTTTTCTCAGTCTTCCTAGAAAATATCTTCTTATGCATTTTGGACAATTGTAAGATGTCCTTGATTATAAACACTATTAGATAATTTGGTTAAAAACATTCATCTTACAACCGAGGACACACAGTAGTTCTTTTTCATATCTGTATTTGTTATTAAGTTAATTTATTTTCTTTGTTATTTCATCCATGTGAATTATTAATTAAAATTATTAATATGTTTGATAGATTCAGTGGTAACTTTGTGGAAAATCATTTTATACAAAATTAGATTTGAAAACTTTCTTATTCCATTTGCTATGCTACAACTTGTGGCACGTGTTTCGCCTCTTTAACCTCATCACCGCGTATGACCGCTATGCATGTCCTAGCAAACATGCCGTCAGCGCGCGTTACACGTATAGATGTCATGGAAATTTCAAACCCTGTATAAGAGCTATCTATTGTGTTAAAATTGTATAACTTGGTTAAAAATATTACTAAATATATATTTTACCAAATTCAATAGATGGCATTAGTCAAAAAAGATTCAATATAGGCTAAAATAATTTATTTCTGGAACACGCCGTGAACATACGTCACCAATGCAAGATGGCCTCCATTGATTCATGGCGTTTCTCGTAAAAACTGTGCGCCACGTATTTACAAAATATGCATATATCATTAAATTATTTGGGATAATGTAAATAAGCGATCGAGTGCGGGTGAAATTGAAATTGTTTCGAGAATTTAATATTATAAGTATGGTATGGTGGTGGCGGTCTTTCTATATGGCGACGTCACGCCGCAATTGTACGAAGAATGATTATTGTTGAATTAAACCAAAAATACAAGAAATATATTGTATTTTATTATTGAAAATGTTACTTTATTGAAATTATTATTGAAATTTGGTGACGCGGGCAAAGGGCTAAGAAGCATCACCAGACTATCGCAACGTTTACAAAATTCGCATTTCGTAAACGTTGTGTTATTATATTAATTTTACATTCAAATTATTAGTTTTCGTCAATCAATCATTTCGTTGAACATTCCAAATAGCGTGGCCATACAGGAGAAAGAAACCAAGTTTAAAATAATGAAATGTTCAAGAGAACTTTTTTGCTATTTTTGCTCAGTCAATCAAAAAACCTCTTATAATTAATTACTTATTAAGTTTTATGAAATTTGTGGATTTGTTATGACGGACATTTTTTCCAGACAACTAAACTAAATGCTCTTTTTCAACTCAACTCTTCTCAAGTTTTTTTTGACGTTACATTTTCTGGCAGTATACCTACTGACAACATATTATAAATTTGCTTAGAAACCATAACCTCAAAAAATGTAGTTGCAAAACCATTGGTAGAGGGTGTGTATGTGAAAGTGTTATGCTTTGTTTATTTTTATTTGATTCCATTTTTAAACCTGTAGGTGATTTTGATAAAGCACCAATCTCGGTGCAGCACACAATTTGCAACAATCAAATAACATTTCTCTCTTTTAACTGCAACCCAAATACTTTGACAATCATTCGATAAAATTTCCAGTGAACTGGAAGGCTAGTTACTCAAGAAAATAAAATCAGCAATGTCTAGACTTGTTTTGAATTATTATTTACTTTACTCTATTTTAAATGACACCTGCCATCTCTTGGCACAGTTGTCAGATAACTCAGTTCGTAGTAAGACATCTGAAAAGTAATCTTATTTTATTGTTAAAGTATTTGTTATCACTAACGCATCTAACGTACGGTTTTCGTAGTAATTGTTGATCATTTTAAATTTTATTTAATCTTCATTATGTGAACAAGTTTTAATTCCTTTAGATTTGTCCTATTATATTCAAACAAAATTAGATTCCTGCAACTTTTTTTCAAAAATAATTTATTGTAGGTATTCTTTAATAAAATAATTCAATATTTGATTGTAAAAATAGCTTAGCTAAACTATTATCTGATAAACGATAATTAGTGTTTAAAATGTTAAAATTTTATTTGATGACAATAAACTATGATACTCGTTCCCTTTTACGCTTAAATACTAACACACTTCCGCTCTGTGCACGCACACTGGCACAGCTATTGGCGTGTGTTCGAGATGACAGCGTGACTTACGCGTGCACTAACCGAGATCTGGTGCCACCGTGTGATTTTGAGGGACCGAGTCCTCCTTTAACACCCGAACTGATGCCAGATCCTCCCGATCACATCTCACAAATGTCTCCCGTGACTACGTCCTCTGCCGTCACCGTGCACACCAGCGACTGTCAGGTCAGCACAAGAGACAGCATAATTTTGGTGTTTGTGTTTTTAATGTAATGTGTTCTGCAAATTTCTTTTAGGATTAGATTCAAACGTAGTGATATACAATTTATGTATTCCCTAGTATATTTTTTAACAATTTAAATCATCCCACGGTAGTGGTCAAGTAACAACACTTTTGCTAAACAAATATTGTAATGATTTCAACCATAAGTCACCATAATAATTGTATAGCTTCACAATTTTACTTGTTCTCTTTAGTGTAGTAGTATATGTTGAGTAGGTTTGCTTAAATTAGCGGAATGGATGAAAAGAGACGCAATTGAAAACATACTTTCAATTAGCAACGGTTTCATGCAATCTATTTGAAAACACATATATATATGCTGCATTCATTATCTGTCAGAGGAGTGAGCTTATTAATAAAAGAAATCAATTCATTTTTTTATTTGACTAAGTCATAACACAGAAAACTAATAAATTAACTAGGATGGATGATAAAAAATAAATTCACGAAAAAATGGCAAAAATACAAATATTAAGGTTACAGTCAGGTATAGCTACTTTAAAATCATTGCACCACAAATCTTTTTCTCATTGATTTTTCAGAGAGAATAAAACTGTGATTCTGTTCAAAATAGTCTCAAAGTGTAAGCAATAATAAATATTTTTTTAAAGTGGGACATTACTGCTATTACTGACATCATCTTGTTAACCAATAGAATGATAGTAAACAGGTAGCTTGTAAAATATCTATCATCTATTTCACTTTGATTCCTATGACTCGGCTGATCTATTCAATCAAACTATTTCTCTAATATTCAATATCGATAATAAAATAATACGTCCCTCAACATAGCATAAAATAATTCTATACAAATTATCCTAAATTCATCTCAGACCAAATAATTGACTGAAATATTTTTTTAATGTTACAGTCAAGCAGCGGTCTGACACCTCGATGCTTACGTAGAGCAGATTCTGGAGTACCCGGAGAAGAGCCTCAACGATCCGGCTCCGGCAGCAGCGGATCGTCACCTCCAGATCCGCCGGGTTCCAGCACCAGCGAGTCTTCGAGCGGAGTCCACTCCGCAGCGAGTCTTCCCGCTCAGCGACCTCGCGCGAACAGCCTCGACGACTTCGGTATCGAACATCAACCGACACGGGAAGAAGCGAAATTAAAAAGTTTCTCACTGCAGCGCGGAGCAATTCCGCCGAATTTTAATTTAATGAACCCGATGATTGACAATTCGCAACCGGTCTACGGTTTCTCCGGCATACATTACACGACTCTTTTACATCCGACTGTGAACGGGCACATCACGTCCGATCTCGGAATTCCTACCACTATCGTAGAAAACTCTGGAGAGAACACGGTCATAATTAGAAGAAAAAGTATGCAGCCTAAAGTGAAAGCGATCATACCTCAACCGGTGATCAACGAAGAACCTTTCGGGCGGTCCACCAATATGAAAATGACGACGTTCACAAACAGCAAGGAGTCTCTGAGAAATGTTTCATCTTCGGCCACATTGCCGCATTATCCCACTCAACCCGTAGACGTAAGCGGACCGCACTGCTCGACGATGCCTTTGTCTCTGGAAGCCAGAGGTATAATGCTCCCGACTCCTTTGGTATCGGGATCCAGCTGTCAATCGTTTTCGAGACCTCATTGTACGCTGCCCACTCATCAGGGCGGTCTCAGATTAGTTGGAGCCGTGCCAGCAATTCGACGGCCACCGGCCAGACCTAGAGCTGCCGCCGCTCATCATTCGTTCCCTGTGCACCTCATTCAACCCTCAAACTATGCCATGCAAAATAATCATATAATGCATGATATCGAGCGGGACTCTGCAAATTTTTCAATGGCGTCCAGTGGTGATTCAGATAACAATATGTATATAAATGTGAATAGAGCGTAGAGTGCTAGTTGTTAATTACGATCGGACTAATACTTATTTGTATACAAGCTTAGTATTCTCAAAAAGTATGTGTACATATTATATGTGAGACTTTACTTTAGTTTTTAACGCACAGTTGATCTCGTTATATAAGTTACTATGATAAAAAAATGTTATTTAATATTTTTGAAGATGTCTAAATCATCATCTTTGTAAAATGTAAACATATAATATATGCTAGGAAGTAACATTGTTTAGAAATGCGTGTAATTTATATTTGAAATGTTTCATAATGTATATATTTATTAACACTTCAACAGAACACAGAGACATACATGCCTAATTTTTTTACTCTTTTACGAATGTATTGTAAAATATCATTTTAACCTTTTTCTTGTAAATGCACTGCGTTATTTTATTATTAAAATGACCATAATTTTGCCTTATGCACAAAAGATACAAAGACTGTGTAGCGTCAGTCCAAGAACGACCAACCGTCATAAATTTGAATGAGTAGAAAAAGTAGTAGGTATGCTAACACATCAATAGTCATAAAATGCGGAGAAACATGGAAAAGGTACTCATATTTCATATCGTCGTTTTAATGTACAATAATTGCAATTCTATGATATCATTAAACTAAATAAATAAAAGAGCTAAACTTCAATTTAAGTACATACCTTACGGAGGTTTAAAATCTTCAATTCATATATCTAAGTTATTAGTTTAATTATTAGTCTACATATTTTTGAGAATACACTATGCAACACGTCATTACTTTTACCTAGATAGATTCATATAGACCAGTCACACGCAGAGCTTGCTGGCAGTGTGAAATCAACAGTATAGCAAAACCGATAAACATAACCTGACTTAATTACATGACTTTAACAAACAGGTTTTCCCTTGTGCTCGATTCAATCATGTTTCAGTTATGATTATTCCTTTGAACTGAAAGTGTCCACAGTGAGCATAATAATTTATAAATAATCAAAAATTATATATGTCTTAATTATTTGAATGTAGAGATAATTTTTAAAAAGAATGATATTCGACATTTTGAATTCTATCGCTAGTAATCTTCGTAACAAACTTTGTTAAAAAATATGAAAAAGAGTTTTCAAATATTTATATAAATTGAACACCGTTTTTGTAAATTATCAAGTAGGAGTTCTTTGTAAATGACCAGATTTTGAATTGAGTTTTTAAAATATCGATACAACAAAAAATGAATCACGTTTCATAATATAACTATTGCAACCTCTCTCAGTGTCATATCCATACGTAATATCATTCTCAAACACGCCATATCGCTTTTTGACGTTTTTACATTAGAATGATTCTATGACAATATTAAAAGTATACATGTAGTGGAAAAATTAAACAATCGTGATGAATATCTGTGTCGAATTTAATAACTTATTTACCGTGGATAAGAAATATGACATTTTTAATTAGAGTAAATTTTACAAATGCACACATCCAGTAGTAAAAAAGAAAAAAGTTATTCTTTTACTTTTTAAAAGTAAACTAAGACGCAAAGGTTAAGTAAAAATATATTTAATACAAATTGTCATTTTGACACCATGATTTTAATAATAATAAACAACAATAAATGAAACTGTACGGGCATTGCATCTTGCATTGTGTAAAAAGACTGATTAGATTATTGTACAATAATATTCACTAAAAGCTTTTTCTCTCATATTTAGAACTTGCATTCTATTTATTAAAAACAGCTGTAAATAAAATGCTTTTGATTTCTCAAGATAAACACAAAAATAAAATGTTTGTTTTTAACAATTTTCTTTGAAGAATAAAATGTGAAACCATTTCTTATTAAAAAGAAATGTTGTTTCATTATTTTAATTTAAAACATACGTTTACAATTAAATTTTTCGAATAATAAGTCCCGATTAGAAAAGCTTTGATATAACGTTATATAAATGTTCAATAAAATATATAAAAATCATTTTTGTAATCCAACATAATCTTTTTCATTGATGTATTAAAATAATTAATAATTATATGCCCTCATTTTGAGAATCAAAAAAACTAGAAACATCTATGTCCAAAATTGAATTGAGAATGACCATTATTCTTAAATGTGTTCTATGCCAGAGTTGGCTCAATATTTAATTAAATATAATTATAATGTTTTTGTTAATAATTTAGTGTTAATTGATTTGTAACTTTGTAAATTTGTAAATTCTGTTAAAATCTTATACTACAATGCTTTATTGTTATATTATATAGATAATTAGGAAACATTAATTAAAAAAATATTGAAAGATATTAGGTAAGGATGATAAAAATCAATTGTAAACATTGAAATGCAAAACTGAAAACGTCAGTCTCGAGTTTTTCTTCATCACTCACTCCGTAAGTATGAAAAAATACATATTTTGTCTCTTTTTATAGTATGTGAGTCATATAACACTATACATACTTGAAAACCATTCTCAAATTTGGATTTTCATAAAAACATATGAATTATAAAAACAATATGATATTAAATGTCCCACAGTAATATTGTACTTTTTTTTTACAGATTTACATGTAATAAAAAAATATACAAGATATTTAAATATATCTATGTCAAACAATTATTAATTAATTTCATTTTTTGTGTAATATATTCTTCTATTATCCAATAGTAATTTGACTACTAAAATACAGTCGTAATTTAAAAAAGCATGATTTTTATATTTATTGAAATTTAATTTGTGGTCATCAGAGATAGTAATAGCGACATTGGTGATAGATTTTCTGTAGCACATGTTCAACACAACATCATATCATATACCACTTGTGTTTAAATATTGAAGTAAAATATTTTTCTATCCCTTATGGTAAATTATATTAATGATAAATTTTAAAATCTGCACAATGTTATAGCTATTGTTTCGGTAAAAACAATTAAGTGAGACAATATTATACTCGATTATTGCAAGCACCCTAGTATAACATTATGTAATAAAAACAGAGCTATGGTTTTTCATCAAAACCCTAATCGAATTTATTACAATTTTTAATATCACAGAGGTATTTTTGTTTTTTATAACATAAAAAACCATATTTTATTCTCCACTTATACTTTTGTCATAATATGGCAGCTATGAAGCACAAAACATAGATGGCAGTGTTTTTATTGTAATTTTAAAATTCATTTCGGGTTGGTATATTTAAAACCATTGAATTCAATGTTGATTTATCTGTCTTTCTTACTATCATGCGATTCTATGGCTAAAGGTGAAAATTATTAATTTTTAAATATATCAAACCGATTTTCTATCGCTACAGACCATTAAAAAAATATTGAGTTTACACAAATGACCTTTCCATCACCCTTAATTACGTGTTATAATTCTACTCAAATACATACCATTTATGAAATACGAGATTTAATATTAAATTATATATTACTATATGTCATTAATTCTAATGTGTATTTAAAAAAAGGTATTTTAATGTTGAGAATCAACTAAATCATGAGAATTTAACGTGAATCCAATTAAAGAAATGATTTAAATACAAAATTGATTGGAGTTTATTGGATGACAAAGAATCAGATGGGATTTAAGCACAATAATAAGGATGGGTTCAAAACAACTGAAGACTGAAATGATAATATGATATTTTTCAATGGCGGCTCTGGTTCAGTAGGCATTTCATTTAATTTATTAAATATTTTACAAAATGAATAAATAAATTGATCACAAATAAATCCTAGTATATTGGTTTATTGTAAAGAGATTTATTTATCAATTATACAGAATTTGACTGATTGTGGTAAATTAAATTTATTTGAAATGAAAAATGTATTTCATAACCGCAATATAGTCAACAAAAAGACATGCTGTTTAAACTTCAAGTTTTTATGGGGTACATTCGTATGGCAAAATTCTTCTTATTTCAACAATTCACTAAATATCAATAATATCTAGCTGATATTTATTGTAATATACTATGCCTTTATCAATGCAATGCAAATATTATGCAAATTTGTCTGGGGTCACTTTGTACCCCATCACTCCTCAATCCTATTTTCGACGTTTCGGTACTCGAGTATTAACTTCAATTGAAGTCTTTATTCCTAAAACTGGTTAAGTTATTGAGAGCCAAAAAAGAGTTCAAACCAAAGAGCGAGAGTAAAACAATCAATGTAGGATTTTTTTCAAAAAAAAAGTATTTCTTGAGAATGTGAATAAGCGTGTTGATTCCATATATACGTTTGAATTCCCACTGGAAGCCAAGAAAAAATGAAAGGGGGAGTTGGGTCTACCCTGACATTGCCAGTTTTGTTTTTGTCTTGAAACATGTCATTTTTTTGTAGAACTATATAAATGTTTGTGTCCACATAACAAGACATGATCAGTTTTTGTGACTTTAAAATGTATAATTTTGTAGCTTACTCAATTGACTAACACGTGGCATTCATAACTCATTTCTCAATCTCAATGTTTGGATAAAGGCTTTAATTTTAACAAATTGACATTTAAAATTTGACTTAACATTCATAATGTTTGTTACTATACTGATTATCTTGAAGCTTCTCTAGAAATATGGTTTCAAAAATTAATTTCTATATAAAAAAAAGATATAATTCTTAACACACTATAAGCGGGCTCTGCTAATAACTCACTGGTATGTAATGCGGGCGAAAATCAGCAGCAGGTGAAAAAAAATCAAATTTTGCAATAATCGCTCTATCTTCCAAACCAGTGGTTATTTTTTAATGAAATTTTGAATGCATACTTACCACATGTAGCTGCTTACTTCTGCATTTGTTTTTCAACGAATAATTTAAGGTTTAATCTTCACCGGAATATTCAGATAAATTATCGGCGAATATTTCGTCATCACTTTCGTAATTGTCTGAAGCCATTTTTTAAGGTTTAAAAAATTGTGTAAATAAAACACAAACGAACTATAAAGATGTATTTCAAAACTAAATTTAAATCGGAGTGGTTTCAATTTCGATACACACATGTTATATTTTTTTCTACACGCACATGTGAAACGGGCTATCCATAATACAAATGCATACGCTTCAAATGCATTTTAATAGTAGTATTATTATTTTTTTGTTGATGTATGTGTAAGCTGTAAATGTTCTCAAGAGATTGGGATATAATAACCATATAAAATAGTCGAGTAGATATACGTAATCCAGCTTTAAAGCGGATCCAGCGCAAAAGGTAGAACTACCTTTCCCGCCGTTAAGCAGCAGTGGAGCTAGCGGGTAGAACTTCCTTTCCCGCTCAATGTGTGTTAATATGTATGCGTTTCACTCAATTAATGGACACGGCTAAAGAGAAAATAAAATATCAGAAATTATTGATTTATATTTATCAGTTTTAATTATATTATTGAAATAACCTCTGCCTGTAACAATGATGCTTAGTCTGGTACTAGAGCCGCCATTGATTTATTTGGTGTGATAATGTAGTTCATGGATATCTTTTGTAGTGATGGAATGTCGACAGAAATTTACAATTAATCTTTAATGATTCTTTTTATTTCTGTAAAAAATCTCACGTATGAAAAAATGTAATATCATAGTCTCGTAACTAAAATTTGCCATTTTTATACATAAATATTACTGGCTAGATTCTATGTTGTAATGAAAATAGTGTTAAGTGATGATATGTGCTCACTAAAAACCTTTTGTAAGATGTTACAGTTGAAACAATATTATTAATAAACAATTCAACAGCAATCCTTGATTATTATTATAAAATATCTATCTCTTACCCAAATAATTGCTATGTAAAATATCAACATACAGTGCACTCTCGATTATCCAGGCTAATGCTGGGACCATCCTGGTCACGGATAATCAGAATCATCAAATTTTTATTATATTTTCGAATATAATTTCATATACACAATACAAATTTATAACACATTATTTATATATTTATTATTTATTATTAAAAATATAATATTTTATCATATATAAGAACATAAAAATATAAAAAAGTATAGCTTTGTGTATACAAATTTTAAAAAATATATTATTTTTATCTGTTTTCGAGATTTTTTTGATGAATTCCTTATTTCACTTCGAAATATTCTGAATGCTGTCAAATTATTATATTCAGTTCCCCTTTGTTCAGCGTAGTCTAGCAATGTTTCAATACAATTCAATGCCGTTTCATGACTAACGTAACCACTGGTATCTTCTTCACTTGTAGTACTACTGTCATTTTCGTCCTCTTGGGTAACAAGAGAAACGATATCAGAGTCGTCCATGCATTCAAAGCCTGGATCATTTAAAT
The DNA here is from genome assembly GCA_030503985.1 of Himalopsyche tibetana. Taxonomy (NCBI): domain Eukaryota; kingdom Metazoa; phylum Arthropoda; class Insecta; order Trichoptera; family Rhyacophilidae; genus Himalopsyche; species Himalopsyche tibetana. Next base: position 720,174 of record JAPJYX010000010.1, read on the forward strand.
CATGATTGAGCCACTCTATACTTCCTTATCCACGTCTTCAAAAAAAATTAAATCTTCCAATAATTCACACATTTCAGGTACAAAATTTTCTTCATTCTCTTCTGAATCCATTAAAGTTTCTATGTCAGGAAGAATCTTTCTCCGTGATCGAACGAGTGTTAGTGACCAAGATTGTGCTACCTCATTTATAGCATCTAATACTGTCATTTTTTTTCCAAAAATTTACCAGATTATCATCTTCCTCAACAAGAAAATTATGATGTTTATTACGGTATACGCAAAAATTCATACATTCAAAAGATATAAGCGGTTTAAAAAAATTTAGGGTTAGTTACGTAAACACAAACACATCGCTAAATTCATTATTTTTTCAAATAACGCGCATATTCAAGATCGCAATTCATTAATGAGTCCTATAATCGTAATAGAAAAAAATCCCTCGAATTAAATTTGAATTAAAAAATATTTATTTTTAGGCACGAATAATCCGCAAACCGGATAATCCATACACGGATAATCGAGAGTACACCGTATCTACTGTTGATGGAAGTAAGTTTGTATTTCAATATAATGTTAAAACTTGATAACTTGGGCATAACAATCTCTTATGAGTTGGGTCCATTGCGCAGTGTCAACATCGTGTTCTTCTGAGACAGATCTCACAGGCTCAAATCCTATTCAATTTTCATATTATTTCAATTGATGTATCGTTTTCGGTTCGAAAACATGGATGTTTGCGATGCATAAAAAAAAATTAAGAAAACTCCCTCCAATTCTTAAATAACGGTGCGTAGCGAGAGCGATTAGCTAACCACTTGTCCTTTCTTTTCTATCTCTTCTCTCCTCAAAAAAAGGAGAGATTGAGCAACTGAGTAACGATCAGTTATCATGTTAAAAACTTCTTTTGAGATACCTAGATTATGAGCGGACGTAGATTAAATGAGTTTTTACTGTCTTCGTCAACCACCTACACTCACGTCTGTTTCCCACCATATCTATACGATTCCCCAGCTCTGAGGATATGACAAACCTTTTCAGGATAGGCCTTTTGACTCTTTGCCTTCCCGCCAGTGTCCTGATTGGGGTGAGTTATACTCTATTTTTTCTACATAGTGGAATCGGTATCGGATACTGCAACCAAAGCCAATTCCGTTGACCACTTGAATTTGGACCCCCCATCCAAGTTATATAAAAGATACCTAAACTGCCACAAAAACTGAAACCTTTCCCTTACACATGAAGGTCACAGTAAAATTTGGCACAACTTCCTATTTGTAAATTTCCTTGACAGTTTGTTCAAATATATTTTCAACACAAGATTGCAGATAATAATAAAAAGGAAACATGTGCAAAACATGTTTGATACTCATTTGAGAAATGTGTTACAGCCAATCCAATTTGTCAATCACGATTGCTTAATTGACAGCTGTCGTTTATATAACGTAAATACCGTTTATAAAACATAAGAACCACATGCCTTCATTAGAATGTTTTTGGTATTCTGTCAATACAATTTTTGACTTATTTAACATCTCTCTTATACCCCAAATTTGTAAAGCATCCTTATTTCAAGCGCAAAATGCTGAACGGCAAACAATAAAAAATACGTTCTTAAATATTCTTTAAAATATAATAATAAAATCATTTTATGAAACTGGCGCTAAGAAACACCACTGCATTCAATCAGTTCCACATCCATTACACCCAGGGGTGAGCTAGAGAGGGCTCCGAGGAGCTCGCGCGAGCCCCTTGTTAATTTAAGAAAAAAAAAATCTCAGATCAAATGAGTATGTATGTGCAATTTCTGATTTATATATTATCTACGACAGCTTCAGTGTACACAGTAGTACATTTTAAATTTACGGTAAATTGCATATTGTTACATATTGTAAGTGTATTAATTAAAAATCGATTGCTTATTTAAATATTGCATATAATTGCATAGCAGTGATAAAAAAAGTTAACTCCTTGCCCAGAACACCGAGAATTGCCTTAAGATTAAGCGAGCCCCTTGCTAGCATATTGGCTACCCACCGATGATTACACTTCCATTCAATTTCTAACTAAATCCTAAACATTTTTTTAAAATTTATATTAAGCTAATATTGCGATATACTTAAAAATGTTTCACTATAACTTTGTTTCTTTTAACAAATTTACGGCTCTCGTACAAGTAAGTGGAGAGAGAAAGAAATAGGAATAAAATTATACGTTTTATCAAATTATATTAAATGATGAACCGTTAACATAACCATTTTAACAATATAGCATGTGCATTAGGGACTGCAATACCGGTATTACCGACACCCGGTATCCCGGTACTCATCGTGTTTTTCAATACTGGTTTTGTAAATGTAAAAATACTGATATTTCAGTATTTATTCAACCATCGAATTTTTAATGAATACAATTTATCTTATTTGATATTTCAATAAAATTGTTCGCGAAGTATTTTGAATTGTATCCAAGAGTTACTTGAACTGACTTCTTCATCCGTGCACTTGAACGCCTGAAGATGCCGAAAGAAGAAAACCGGGTCGTTAGTGACAAAACTTGTATGAATTTACAATATTTGAATGATTCAAATTTGAAGAAAAGCTATTTTTTAACATCTCCCGTTGTTTTTTATATATTTTTTAGTATTTGATGTATCTACAGTAATACCCCGCTTAGCGCGACCCCGTTAAGCGCGGTTTCACTATAACGCGAATTTCAAATTTCGCGCTCAAATGCCTCGCATTACGTGAAAGAGTGCGTATAAACATATTTAGTCATTAACTTCTCTATGGTCGCGGGATCCCCGCTTTCTCTGTGTTGGGTGTTATGAACGTATTTTACAAGAACGTAAACAAAACGCTACCCAAAAGACAATAGATGTATTTTTCCGTAAAAAATAAGAGTATGTATTGCATAAAGTGTTCTTAGAATTAAAGTGATTGATTAAAATGATTTGTATTTTTTTGTATTAAATTTTGACTATGTTTAATCATAAACCTCGATATACGCGAATTTCAGTTAACGCGATTTTTTTCGGAACGTATCCCTCGCGTAAAGCGGGGTATTACTGTATAGCACAAATTTCCATCCTGGGAGCTGTGAACAGTTTAAAATATTTATTTACCTTTTAAAACGCCTCTTTATTATCGCATGAAGTAAAGGATGGGGAGGAGCGAAGATATTACTTTTTTCGAATGGTGGCGTAGTAACATAATGGTTGGAGACCACTGATCTATATGTAATGGCTTAGATATACTGGTATCCCAGTTAGCCGTAGTTTGTTTTTGCTTTATTTTAAAAAAATTTGTAAATTCGGTATTTAATATGAAATATCGAAATACAGTTATTGATGTATCCGCCCGGTATTGCATTCCCTAATGTTTATGGATCTATTTTAATGAGACGTATTGGATAAAAGTATACGTTTCCTGTTTGCAACACAATCTGATTATCTGACATTGACGATTCTTTGGATTGTTCTCTTGCGTGGCCTTGCCAATCATTTTTTAATCGATTTCGAGCTGCGTTTTATCGTTGCGCATGCTATGGCGAATAACTGAATGAGCATATTTTAATCTTACCATTGGAAAAATTCCTGGATATTATTTTCTCGATATTTCTTTAAAGTGGCGAGAGTTTGATTGTGAATATCTAGTTCCAATAACATTTTCTAATATTAAATAAATACCTTGTTAAAATCTCAACAATTGACCATGTAAACATGTTTTAATGAAATCTAGATTGTACTTTATTTGGATTTAGATTTTTTTGATAAGCGGCATTAGTTACAAAAATAAGTTATGGAAAATGTAAACGTTTATAATTTTTAATGCAAGTCTATTACGTATTTAACGTCGGACTAGAGTTGAATGTACTTTGTTAATAATGTGACTGTGGTTGATTTTTTTATTAGCATAAATGTAGATTTTGTTTTTACCACTATTTTAACTACAGTTCACCATGGCGTCGAGAACTATCGTTGGTCTTTGATTTTATGCAATTATTTGTGGCGGACGGTTTGTAGAAAATCAAAAAATACAGTTACAAAGGAAAGCTTATTATATTTAAAAATTAAATGTGATTACATTTTGACAGGGTGTGGTGGTGATTTTTAAAAATCAGGTGTAGAAAAAAGCCCATATTGAGTTGATAATGTTTATTAACGACTTTTTATAGTACCTACATTCATATAAATGTATCGAATTTATGTAGATATTTGAGATTATAATGGTTTAGATTTATTTGAAAGATTCTTACAACCAATCTGAAAAAAATGTGTTAAAATTAATCGTTTACAACAATACATTGTGCGTATTTGATTACTTAGGTCTTGTAAATTAATATAGCTTGTGATAAGGCAGCTAGCACAGTCGAATAATGTATGTCTTCGATTCATACAGAAAAATACAGTATGAATATTTAAAATATCGATAAATTGAAGGGGGTTTAGCTCGAGTAAAGAACACTTATTTGACCAATTTATTTCACGTAGAACTGGAAATGAAAAGTAAATAATTATTCATTGTTAATATTTCAACACTGCAAGACTACAGGGACCCAACATAATTCCTGAAATCGGAAATTGTAGTATTACGAATGAATGAATATTTTCCAGAAGCACGCGAAGCTTACAAATTAACTTTCCAGTTTCAATTAAATGTAATTATGCCGGATATTGGGGTTTAGATAGTTTTACTTTGCAATGTATTTATAGATAAAAAATCGAGCTAGGCAGCATTCTGTTACGTCAATGGCCTTGAAGATATATTGTAACTGGATGGGTCACTTTCTTTGGATGACTTTGAATAACTTGCATCTACTTACTTGCGTTTTCTTTCGACTAGTTGAGTTTTGGCGCCTTTGTTAACCGTTGCTAACTGTCAAAATTACCTATATAAAACAGGTAGCTGTTCAATATATTCAAACATGGAATTCTTTCTAGCGGGCAAAATGATCCAATTATAGCTTAGTACACAAACGACTATTTTAGCAAAATCCTGAACTGACAAAGTGCTGTCATGCAAGTCTCATCAGAAGCCAAAACCATAGCAGACCGGTAAACATTGAAAATCATTGTATATGAATCCTTCCCCGATGAAATCGTATCTTACAAATGCTCTATTCTGGTAACTGATGTTAATGTCCGACTCAAAGAATTACACCCTAGAGCTGGAAAAATCGGTAAATTAATCTATCAATGAATAGCATATAGATATGTAGTATAATACCATTTTTGTTGTTTTGGTTAAGAGTTTTCGAGTGTTGCGATAATGTATGGTAAAGCACGCGGGGAACGGAAATAATGAAAGGCATCCGATGGCATGGCGCCAGTGCTCTTGTAAGCGCAGGCACCCTATAGAGGTGGTGACAACACTTCATTGGCAGAAAGGGGCGAAGTTAGGATTTATGATTTATATTAATTTGAAATAATCTTTTTAAAAAACTAACCAATTATTTTTCTACTTTCGACCATTACTCGGCAGACTTTCAATTGAGACAAACCAAGTTTTCAAGGAAACAGGATAGCAAAGGTAACAGAGAGCCATAAATATGCTATATTGTATATACAAGTATTTTCAGGATAAACACTGGATAAGTTTAAGAGTTGATGTCTGAAGAACCACAAACGCATATGTAAAGAGCTGTGGTCTGCTGACCTTCGTGCTAAACAATAAATACTTGATTTGTTACTATTTAAGAAACTAACTTTAATTCTTAATTATAATAATAAGACGATTCTCAACCGGATTCACTGCGAGTAATACATTCTTTACATTTACTGTAGGACATTTTATGATAAATATAATGATTTTTAACCAAGTAATGCTGAATAAAAATATACTCATTGCATAGGTACAATGTATTGTTAAAATATCGTATAAATAATGACTGTTGACCGATGTGAAACTGAATTGGAGTCATATAAGATGTAAGATTGCATATTTTTATTTAAAATAAATGGTTGTTGAAAAACTTGGAATACTAGAGTAGCTATAATTAAGTATTTTGACTGAGGGTGCTTGATGGAATTTCAATATCAAATTTGAATTGTCTGAATTTTGTACTTTTCCATGAGTTTTGTCGCTAACGACCCGGGTTTCGCCTTTCGGCATCTTCAGGCATTCCAAGTGCACGGATGTACTTGAACTGACGCATAGTAAACAGTTTGTATCGTTTATAAACAAAAATATAAGTAGATCACTAAGTTAAAAGGCTATTTAAAATGTAAATTAGCGAAAATTGAATGTATACAATTTTCAATGGATTAAGTGGGTTTGTTATAATTATGGGGATTTTTTGAAAATATTAATGACCAGATAATAACATAGGAATGTTTAAAATAAATGTAGGGTTTTATCCGACCTATTATTAATGAGTTGATTTGTTTTTAAGCCTTTGAATTAATATTTAATGATAGCAAGTGCTTGAATTATTAATATAATGACAATTATTGAAAAGGGGTACAACAATGGAGAATTTGGTAGATAATATTGCTCGTTTAAAATTGGCAAACTCATGATTTTTTACTACAGTAGCGTTTCACGAGACAACGTTTCATGAGTTCAGATAGTATAGAACAAATTTTAAACAAAGCGCTCTCAAGAAAGTGTTAAAATTTTACAGAAATGCATTTCATCAGATTCAAATTTAATTATAAATCAACTTGCAACACCTGGTGTGATTAGTGTAGTCAAGTGATAAACGAATTCTAAACATTCCATAATTGTCATATGATTAAACTAATTTTTAATTGTCCATTGTCAGTTGACAATGCTCGCAATGAGCGAAACCGGTCTTGACCTTTTAAATAAAGTGGAATAAAGTACAAAGGAATATTGTATTTTTATTAATATAATGCCTTTCCACCAAGTATTTATTGACAGTGAACACCCTAAAAGTAATTTTTAACTCTTTCAATTAATAAATCGACTTATCTCATTTCATTATTATTAACAGTCAAAGCTTTCTAAAATATTTTTAAGTTGAGTGAAAATTATTGATACACGATTTTTATTCGATTCGGGCCCTTTTGATCGACAGCACGTCATCATCCAAGTGTGACAATCTGATTTGACTTTATCGATAAACAGCTTTCATTTAGCGGTCATAATTTTCACGGTAATTGGCGAGTGAAGTACGTATCATTTATCTTTTTATAACATTATTAATTAAAGCTGTTTTTATCTGTTTCATAGACTTATAACTTTCAATCAATCACTTTTACTATTACGTTTTATTATTCATAAAAAAGGCGTCCGACATTTTTTTATATTAATCATTAGTGAATAAAAACTAGTGTGAGCGAGAAGAAAATTATGTTGTGTTAGAAAATAGCCGACGTGGTAAAATAACACCTGTGTTTATTAACTATTTTAACAAACCACTAACAAACAAATTACTGTCAATATCATTATTATAATTAATTATTTTACAACACATTATTAAGCTCTTAAATATTTCATATGCGAAACAACATCTTATGTGACAAATATTATAATAATGTAATCAAGAAACTATTTTTGTGTAAAGACAAAATTTAAAAAAAAAAAAAAAAAAAGCTTGCTGCTTTTTGTGTTGAGATGAAAAGTCATTTTATTTATTCTATTTTCAAACGAATTTGCGATTATTTAATGGCATTCTTTTGTTTCGCATTTCTTTTATATCGTATGATTTGATTTCAATTCCTTATTTATTGAAGATAGTTTTAAAATAAGCAAATCAACTGTCACGTTTAGTCATATATACAACACGCGGAATAACAATATGTATCAATTTGTTTATATTACATATATTTGTACTAATAAAATACAATCACATTTCAGTGATTGTATTGTTGATGCTTGACATAGTAAACATGTATTAGGCTAAACACCATAGCTTGAATAAGGTGTGTATTAATATTATATATCTTTAATAATGATTCTTTATTCTACGAAAACGGCTTGTTACTAAGTAACTCAAACTCTTTTTTAGAAGAGAATAGAGTTAGTAAGGACTAGTGGTTAGCTTATCACACTCGATACGCAATTATTTTGTATACACCACAAACATCCATACCTTTGAACAGTCGAAAACAATTATTGATCGTACTGGTATTCGAATACGTGAGTTCCGCCACGGAAGTCAACGAAGTTGAGTACTACGCTACGGACCACATCGTGCATAATAAAATAAAGACTATTGTGATTTTATTTTTTGGAAAACAAATACATAATTATTATTTTAACGAAATTAAACATATTCAGTACGTACTATTATATGATACATTTGCATCTGTAAAGATTAATAAAGGCGCCGAGAAGTGTTTCGCTTTTATAAATATGTGAATACTGTCTAAAAACTTGCAAAAAGAATGCTTACATAAATCTTTGTATGGATCATAGAGCAATCTATCACTGGCAAGGCACTTGTTGATGTTGCTTAATTTATTGCATGACCTATTATCGAAAATATAATTCTAATTGTAACAGATTAGTGTCATCACAGCCGAACAAAGTTCTCGGAACATGCAATATCGTAAACATGGCGGACCATTCCACCCTAGATTGTCCCATACCATTGCACATGTATTATTTTATATCTATCAACATATTGGCAAATACATCAACAATCTCTACAAAAAGGTTAAAAAACTTTGATTGTACGTTTCATTTTAATGCACTGTCATGCAAACCAAAAAAACGTCAGTTGAAAATATATTACACTAATTTTGAGTAGATCAATTTTTAATACATGCACGATGTCTTCTCATAATATTCAATGTTCAGTATTTTTTCAATCTTATCAATTTTTTCAAGAAATTTTGTTTCTGGTGATTTGAAATGGTTTTCCTTACAATAACTGAAGTTTAATTAAAGTAATTTTCCAAGCCCGTGAAGATATCTTTTGTTAGGATTTTATTTGTTGCGTTAATATCACTATTGTGATTTCTCGAAATTTTCAAGGTTTTCGGTGAAATAAACATACGCTAAAATGGATAATACAATTGCTAAAATTGATCCAAAGCTCATTCCTAAGACGCATCTTGAGAAGGCTTCTTGGGAGTCAAGTAATGAAGGTGTTCACGAAAGAGTCAACTTTGACGACACAATCTGGGGATTTGACTTGGCTGGCGGTTCCAGGTATGGAGTTCCTCTCAGAGTTACCAGGGTATGTAAAAGCTCTTTTTACATGTTTCATATTGTTCAAAATCAAATTGTCATTTTATATAAACAAAAACAAATTATTCCTTCGTCATTGCTATTTCAATACTTCCAAAGCATTGATAAATAATATGGTTTCACTCAAAGGTATAAATATAATTTTAAGGTTCGCAAAGAAAGTAGGGCAGAGAAGGCCGGCATCAGAGCAGGTGATAAGCTGAAACGTATAAATGACATTCAAACCGAAACCCTCACTCTTCAGGAAGCTCATGACATTATTATGGAATCTGGAGTATACATAAGACTTGCTGTCAGTGCGTAAGTAAAGCAATTGGGCTGGAGATTACTTTCTAGGTTGCTAGGTTGATTGGACAAAATGGGAATGTATTAAAATGTAAAAGCTAACGCTTCGTCTTAATTTGTTTATTCATAGTCTACAAAATGCTACGTTTGTTTCACTACTTTGAAAGTTTAAAAAAATCATAATAATATACTTTATATTCATTGAGTTGAGCCTGAATAACCAAAAATAATTACTTTCTCCGCAATATAAATATTATATTTTTCATGAGTTTTCATTTTTCTAACAAAATTGATACGTAGTAAAAACGTGTAGCCAATTCATAAAGTTTTATTTTGTTTCAGACCTGATGACACTGAGGACAGTTACAACTGTTGGCAAGATGAAGTTGTAAGTTTTAGCTTTTTTAAACAATAAACAATGTCTTCTCTGTTACAATTTTTTTACTTATACTTATAATATAAAATACAAAATAGTTTTTTAAATACTGAATTAATAACTAGTGAACACTCACGACAAATAAATATGCATAATAGTTTTTGACTTTTATAAATTCATGCAAATAAAATAAATTTGATTAATGAACGTATACTAATTGTTCTTTTTAGGATGATTATGATTATGAAGAAGAAGAGAGATTGCGACAGGAAGAATTGCAGAGAAAAAGACGTATCGTTTGCAAAACTGTGAGCTTTTTTTAAAAACATTCGTAAATATCATATTTTTCTGTGAATTTATAGGAAGGATATTTGATTAAAATCTATTGCAGTTAAATAAAAGCGATTGTATATTTAAAACAATATTTTTAGCGTTATTAACGTTAAATATATAAACAAAAATATTTATAACTTACACTTATAGGCCAGCAACCGTAATGGAAGCTTTTTTTGTAAATAATCTATAATATTCAACCATTAAAGAGCCCTTGGGGTGAAATTGGACTCAAAAAAAGACGGAGCTGAGTTCGTTTAAAACAACAATATTAGATATATGTTTGGGACATATTGTTTCGTTATATTTTATTATTAGTTGGATTTTCAATTATTTGGTTCTAATTCATTATAAGATATGAGAGAACAAACCTCCACGTCACAATCCGTATGACGGCGTGATGTCAAAAAGGATTACGATTATATTTTACAACTCTTTATTGATAAATAAATACTTTAAAGATAACCAAACTAATGTCAGTTCAACTATTCTTTTCTTTCAGAATTCTCATTGGAGTTTGATGTGGCCCTGGACAACAAGAAAGACATATATCTACAGAGAGTCAAACTGCTTTTTAGTTCCAAGTCTTTACGAATCAAAACACAAGTAAGTAAATCTGATTTTATAACTGATCTCGCTTAGTTGACTCAAGTTAGAAATAGTTGCTAGAAATAGATGTTAGAAATATTTTATGATAAAAAATAGACATAATATTATTAAGAAATAAAACATATATTTCGACAAAGAATATTTCTTGATTTTCTACATAAACATGACGAAAATATACAAGTGCACTGTAGATTTTTATATTTACTTATAAAATTGTGTCCGTAGTCAATACTAAAATTAGATTCTTTGCATGTGAATATTACACTAGATGAACTACCTATTACTGAAATGATTTTGTCTTTATTTAGCGAATCAGATTTCATAGCGGAGCAATGCCAATGGTGGGAAAATCAATGTGAAGCCACCAGATACTAATTATTATTATATTGCATAAACCATTTTCATCATTTGGACGTATACGAAAATATTCTTGGTAAGAATGACATTATTTAAGCATTAACCCCAATACCAAGCCTTCTGTAAATACACAACTTAAAAACATCTGTATAATATTATAGTATGTACATATATGATTAATACTCTTGAAATTTACTGTTGGATTTGAATTTTTTTCTACGCGTTATAAAACGACGTTAATCTATAAAAATTTAGAAATTTTCGGCATGGGTTTGTGATGTTTTATCGTATCGTCAACATTACAAATTAATTTTCTAAAATATTTTTTCGAGCTTATCTCAAGCGCTTAACAAATATCTTGTAATTTATATTGCATCAAAATTATATGTTATATTCTTATTAACATACCAAAAACAAAGAAACATTTCCAACAAATATCAATCTGTTAACAAATAAATTTTAAGGGTTAATCGGTAAACATAGCAATTTTATCACGCTACTAAAACACTTGTGTTTCAATTTTTGAAGCAATAATTTCAATAAAAAATGTATGAGAGTCATATGCAATTATCACCCATCATTTTAATTGATTTATGTAATTAACAATTATAGTAAAACTAATAATATAATATTACAAAGAAACTCACCATATAAAATATTAATTTTTGGCTCTTAGCATATGGAATTGACTAAATTATGATATTAACATATTATTAAATAAATATGTAGATACTTACAAAATTTATGGACCACTGTATCAAATTTAAAAAAAGATTATTTTCATAAATAAAACACATTTTTTGTGCTAAATAGTTCATCAAAACGATCGTGATGAGAACTTCTGATTTTTATAAAACTATGAAAAATTGTTACACGAAAAAAAATAAAGATTTATCTTTACATATAATGCCTTTCCACCAATAATTGTCAGTAAAGTAACACCTTAAAACTGATATAATTACTAAAGAATTCGATCAAGCTTAACTCTTAACAATAATTCATATCGCTTTATAAAATATACTACCTACTTTAAAATGCTTAAATTATTTTTCAGGGAAAAATTTGCTCCTAAGATAGAATCTACAAAGATCGAACTTCATCCAGTTGAAGAAAAAGCCGAATGAACTCACCTATTCGTTAAATTGATACGCTTGGCCTAAGATGGAGATTTTTTTGTTCACTACAAACAAACTAATTTAATTTTGTTCATTTCCAATCATTTTATTTTTCAAATGTAATGGAATATATCTAATAAAAAGCAACCAAACGACGTGTGAATTTTATTTATACATTATTTTCAATAATTAACTGTTTTCTGTATTGTTTTAAAAACAATTATTACGAAAACTTCTTTTACAAAAAATCCATAATGTTAATAAATTTCTCATATAATTATGATACAGTGCCATTTGTCACCATTCGCTAAACTGTCTCTGTAAATATTTTATCATCAAACACAGTATTGTACTGAGACATGCAGATAAATCTAGACAATTATCCCTTATTCTTTCCGTTTCCAATGTGAAATACATGTAAATTGAGTCGAGCAATTTGCCTGACATGGATTATTGGAAGTTTTTCGATCAATCTATCGTCCTAGAGTCCTGCAGGCTATCCTAGCCCCACAAGCAGGAATGTAAAGATAAGGGCTGTGCTAGTCCCTATCGTACCATACCTACAACATTACATAGCATTTCATTACTAGATTTCCGTATGTCCCAGTTCAGCTCTCAAACACCTCATCAAGAGTGAATATGAATAAAAAAAACTTATAGTAAGCTGATCAACCTTTCTACAGATAAATTAAATAAGAAATACCATAATATGAATAATAATTCAATAAAGACAATGAACTTCAACCTGTAGCATTTATTAGGTGGTAGATTTTTGTTATATTAAAGCAAATAGCGACGGGTTTTTGTTTAGATATTTATAACACGTATTTGATGACTAATCAACGAAATATAAACAATTGAATTATAGAAAAACGTCGCGAATTTTGATTCGACGTCGTATTTCAACAGGTTGCTATGTTTGCAATATCCTTGAACCAATCAGACAACCTGGAGAGAAGTGGATGTTTTTATTGTAGGTAAGAATATTACTCCGGAAAAGCAACGAATTTATTCAATTCAGCTTTAGCAATATTACATTATTTAAGTAGAATTAAAAATATTATCAAAAGAGTGAAAGATGAATAACTACCCAAGTTCCACCCTCCACACTTGTCGTCTTATCAACATGATTAAACCTGACCAAAATTCTAATTGTTTCGGGCACCTTTGTCATCGTTGTGTGCATTTTATTAGTCGTGCGGTTATTTATTTTATTTGAAAAGATAATATTGAACTATAGTATGACAATCACATCAATTCTAATCAATATAAGTAACTTTTCGTATACAACTTTTCAATGGTTATCGTCATCTACACCAGTGCTTCCCATCCTTTTTCATGCCACGAACCCCTAAATCTGAAAAAAATAATCTGCGGATCCCCATTTTTTTTTAATTCACATGTTCATATTTTATCACAAAGAATGTTGAAACAATACAAATTTTCGCGAAAAAACTGCGGGCCCCCAGTAGTCAGGTTGGGAAGCACTAATCTACAATAAGCATATTCATGCTACGCACATAATATTATATTTACCATTTTTTTTTTAAATGTACGGTATTTGTGTAGAAAACTTTTGCTTAACCAAGAATATAAATGGTCAGTGCTTGGTAGTATTTTTTTTATATATATATCCATGACCGCTCCTAATGTGGAGCATATGACCTCCTAATAGAGGTATCTCAACAGAAATTTTTTCTAAGACAACTTGTTGTTACTCAATCGCTCAACCTATCTTATTTAAAGAGAGTAGTAGGGATAGAAGGATAGCGCTAGGACAGGACTAGTGATTAACTCATCGCTCTCGCTAGACCAAGTTATTAAAAGACCGCTGCGCTATAGGACCTGTCCGTATTAAAATTAGTAGAATTAAAGGCGACCGTAAACTTATTAAATTAGGGATTCTGAAGTCTCGTCTTTTTTCATGTCCTGGGAAAATTATCGTGTCACGAGACCGTAGTACTGTAATTATTTTTAGAAAAAAATATTATAACTAATATAAAATTGTATACTATATATGAACACTGTCGGTTACTCAAAATATGACAAAACTGTATTGAAAATATTCATATTGTGTTTTATTACACATCGTTTGAGGGATTCGGTTTATAAATAATAAGCAGCAATGTTATAATTATTATCGCTAACTGTAGCATTTGTCACACGTACATACAGTGTAGGGCATCCAATCCCGAGATCCGGGATCCCGTCAAATTTTCTGATTGACATGGTCACGATCCCGGGATTTCGGGATTGAGAAATTTTGAGCAAATCCCTAAAATTGATAGGATTTGAGGATTGGAAGGGCTATAAAAAAACGAGTTTTGGAGATAATCTGGGGGAAATATAGCAAATTGAGGATTTCAAATTCCTCGGTGGGCTAAAAAAAAACGACTCACCAAAACTTTCAAATTATACACGATTTCACGTTGAGTGCCCAATCCCGGGATCCCGGGCTTGAAAATTAATCAATCCCGGGACTACAAAAAGGCTCCGGGATTGGATACTCTAGTACAGTGGTCATATGTTATTTTATAAATAAGATTTTGAAAGACTCTTACCTTTTATATTGACTTCCAAAAAATAAAAAGGCTCTCAAGGTACAAATATTCTTAAACTGTATTTGTTTTTAAGAAATTAGTCTCAAGTCTCTGGACAGGTCGCGCGTAATAACATGAATATATTTGAGCAATTTCAAGTTTCTCACTAAATACATCAACACTGACAATCTTTCTACGACATTTGAAAAAAAAAGTTTCCTGGAGAATAAACATCACTATTAACAATTAAAGATAAAAAAAATACCATAATTACGTGAAAAATACGTGCGTGTGCCAACCATGAATGGTGTTATAAAAAAACATAAACGTCGATTTCTAGCATATATATAAAATTAAGTTACATTGCATTATCTATTTTTTTAATTTAACATCTTCGTATTGTATTAATTTGCAAACAATATATATGTTATACGTAAATCATTCATCAATTCTAGGGTAGAATAACAATCTAAACATATACATTTGTTTTGTAATGTGTATCTATTCTCAACATGTATGTATGCAGTATACGTATGATTTGGATACAGTGACGATTCTGGCATAAATCGCCAATTTATTAATGAAATTGATTACAATTTAATCAACTGTCATTTAATACCGTTGATTGATTACCATTCCATTGTCTATGATAATATGCACATAGTTTTTTCAAGCCAAGTAGTAAGTTTATATTACAGAATAATATTCAGCTACAATCTAATTGTGCATAAATAATTATAATGAAATAAAAACTGTATATCCGTGACTGTATTATAAAGTATTTAGACTTAATTCGGAAATTCACATAATCTATATAAGATTAACTGTTGATAAATAAGACATATTTTTACTTTGGTATCTTCCATACTTCTGAATGAGGAAATATAACTATTGGCTGATATCTTTTAATCATATAAACTCTAGCTTTGCAAAATTAAAGGATGAGTGGTTGGCATGTAAGAGGCTACATATAAATGATGGTAAGACAGTATGAATAAAATAAGAAGCTTTTGCTATATTTTCGCATAGCTACTCAAAGTCGTACGTGTGTCAAATAATCTTTGCTTTGTAACTTAAAATTTAAATAAAACATACTTTTCAAATTATTATTTATTTACATTTTTATTTCAACGCGTTGCTACGCGTGCTACGAGCACGCAGGACCTTTCGACGCAGCGTAGAAGGAATATGATCCTGCTACGCTCCAATAATGGGAATGCTTAATTTTTTATTATAAAGATTTCATAAATTACACAATTCAATATTGGAGTCAAAAAAATGGATAGCCTTTGGAGTAAAATTTAAATTTTACGAATTAATAAGATTTTCTTTGATAGAGCTAATTACGTTTCTTTATAATATTGTACACGTAATAATAATGTTATCAAAGAGTTTATTTTTACATTAAAATACTGTTCTACGGATACAAATTAAACAATGTAGCTAGATAATAAACAAGTACCGTTTATAGGTTATGTTTAATTTACAGAAATAAAAAGTTTATAGAAATATATTTTATCAATTCTCGATGATAAAATACAACAGAATTCAATGTTTATTTGACCACTAAAATTGCGTTTTGTAAACTAAGCAATAAACATTAATATAATAATTTTCTTTGAATTAATTCGCCTATTTTTTCACACGTGATGGTATTAATTATTTTTTAATTCAAAAATCAATAACTCTACTCTTTTTATAATATAAATAAATATATTTAACGCGCACTCAAAAAATAACATAACATGAATGTAATTTTGTTTACCTGTCAGTTATCGATGCTTATTGAAAACTTGCAATCTAGTACTAAAGTGCTGAAACTTCTAAAGGCGCAAAATAGTCCCGAAGATTCGACAGGAATGACAGTCAATTAACATAAGCAGTCATTGATGAATCTTCGACAATGTCAATGTCGAATAACTTTGCAGTCAGCAAACAGGAAATCGCATCATCCGAAGGAATCCCTAACCTTTCAATGTGTTCGTTAAAAATACACACACAGTACGACAAAACCCACACACTCAGGTGACTTTAGATTGCACAGCAGTGTAAAAATAATTACCGCAATTGCATTATTGGAATTGCGATTCGAATCTGATTAACGAATCGATGTGACTCATCTTGGAACACTGGCACGGTTAAAAAGGAGTGACTATTCAGCTATATAATCATTATCAGCTCTCAATGGTCTGTTTGCAGAAATTCCTTCATCATTTCTTTCGTAAAATTTGCGTCATTGTTTCATATTTCAAGTAAGTTATGTATATCTAATAATAAAAAATAAATGTATTTCAACCCTTAGGTTCAGTGTTAAAAACTTTCCTAGAACGTTATTAACCACATATTCACAAAACAGCTGAGCATCCCTTTGGCCTTCAGAAAATAGTTATTTGCCATCAGGGTCACTGGGAAATTTAGTTAGACATCAATATATAATACATTTAGTTCAATTAGGCAGCGGAATATACACCACGTTTACTACAAACTACTGTTCATATTCATTTGGTTAACAAAACGATACATAGCCCTAATTTTACAAACGTATATCTTATAGGCTAAAAGTGTTCTATCACGAAGTTGTTTATTTAAAAAATATATTATACGCAACAAAAAGAAACATTCTATTGTGTAGAAAACTATGTTAAAAGTCAAAGAAAAAGATATATTAATAATTGATTATAAATTTTTTTCTGAAAAACCGTGACAGTGGCTTAAACAATTTAAATACGCGATATTATAGTGAAAATATGTCATGCTTCAAATTTTTAAAGAGAGAAAAAATGTTTAGATAAAATCGACCATCGCCAAACGCTAACTATCTATGCAGCAGAAGTAATAATTAATCATAAATATTCTACTGAGCTTTATTCTACTCATTACAATATAGCTTATTATTCTGATCAATGACTATCTCAAATTATAGCAGACCCAAATTGTCGTTTATTAACTTATTTTTAAATCATAATATTTTAATATCAGAAAAATCATAGGAGGGGAGACGTTCGGTGATAGTGTGCGCATTGTAAAGTATATTTTTATAGCCATGCAAGTACAAAGTTTCAGTCACTATTAGCACGCTTCGGTGACAGCGCTGACAGCTCACCACTGAAAAGTGTAGCGAGCGTGGGAACAAATATGTGTTTCAAGGGGTTAACATTGGACCCTCCCCTTCAAAGGGACGAAATAGAACGTTTTTCATTATCACTTATTGCATTCAGTTTTCTGAAACATTTATTTAATGGGATTTTATTAGGATTTGTAAAGATTTGCAAAACAATAATCGAGCAGATGTTTTTCTGCTGATATAAAATTAAATTAAATACTTTATAATGTATTTAATATTCGATAAATTGATCAGTTATTTTGCAAAAAAAAAAGTAAATTTTCGATTTCAATTCATAACTCCAGACAAAATATTTTTTTAAAATAATATTTATTTTAAGTTAAGAATCCAGTTCTTGAAAACATAATTTCAGATATCTTTGGTGAATATATTTTAAGGAAAACTGCGTATAGAAATAGGAATTACTTACTTTTTTTTATTATCTTTGAATTCTAAAGTTGGTTTTGTATAATATATAATATTTATGGTTATATTATTTTTTTTATCATACATCACAATATGCTAATCAGATGCATTGTTATAACACTTAGCTTTAAAAAATATTATTTATAATAAGTAGTTAATAAAAGCAATTAATTACTATTCTTAAATACTTTCAGTCGTGCCAATATATATTTATTTTTGAAATCCCTTCAACTAGGAATAATAAATGTGAAGAAATTATTTTCAAGTTTTTTGTTTATTTTTGAATATAAAATAATAATAAAATTTATGACTTTTGCATACAGACAAATTATTTTCATAAAATTACATAATTTATAAAAGTAGAAATTTTAAATATTTAAAAACAATTTTAATTTTATGTAATCGATTTCCCTCGCTTCATATCATATGGTAATTGAATCGTTTTTTATTGAATAATGTAACATTATAGAAACCGTCGTATACTGCAAAATTTATAACACAATAGTTAAAAAAAACAGTAAAGTTGCTTGAAATAACGTATTTTCAGACAATTTTCACATAATTTGATTCAGATTTAATTAAGTACATAACAAGACAAAAATAACATGGCATAAAATCTTATATTTTACTATTATTAATTAAAAATTACAATGTTATATTTTTGATTAACTATTTTAATATTTTTAAGATAATTTAATTTTAAAGATGATTCATTTCTCTTCACTCACATAGTCCGGTCCTTTGTTTTCTCAAAATGCAGTTGTTAAAGCCAAAACATCCACGCATGTAAAGTAATGGATATAAGATTTATCAGGAGTTCAGGAATGATAGAGAGCTCATAATTTATCAGATAGTGGTGAGAGAAGTGAGTTATACAACAACAAATAATTATACTTGATAGTTTCACCATTTTAATTCATTCATAAAGTGTATCCATTCATAAGTATCGACATCGCTGAGTAAATTGAGAGTGAGATAAAAATCCGTGTCAATAATACTATTTTTGTGATTAATTTTAGTAAATCGTGAGTGAAAACAATAAGCTTAATTAATGAGTTTACGTAATTCTTTCATTATTTTTAAAATACTCATGAATATCTTCGGAGATTGATGATAACTTCATTTTTCATATTGAATTATAATTGACAACTTTGTAGTCCAAAGATTGTGTAACTATACGAAATAAGTGTCACACATTGTAATATTAACAGTCAAATAAAAAAAATATCAATTTGTAAACCGTTTATTTACTTAAATTAGTATGTTTGAAACAAAATTCATTCAATGTTTTTTAATGTCGCAGTTAAAATAATATAAGCTTTTATTCGATAATCTGTTCATTACACGCTTCATTATTTAATCAAAAACTTCACTACTTCTATAGCTTCTTTTTTATCTCTTTGAATCATAAAAAAATTGAACGATTCAAATTTAATATTGAAATTCCACCAAGCACCTTCAGTCGAAATCTTAAATCATTGAATCATCTTAGTTAAACGAAATGTTTAAAATTTACAAGGCTTTCTTCTCCATCAATCAGTTTTATTTCAAATACACATTGGACATCTTTTTGTTCCAGGAGTACCGTAGGAGTTTATTAAGTCGCAAATATGACCCCTACAATGAGGACTGCAATAGACCCAAAGCTTATTCCTCCCACCAGATTAGAAAAGGCCAGTTGGGAGTCACCAAACGTGGGTGTTCACGAGAGAGTCAACTTTGATGATACTATATGGGGCTTTGATCTAGCCGGCGGTATTAAATATGAAACACCTCTAACTGTCACTAGAGTAAGCACTATGGCATCTTGCAAAGATATTAATAATTTTGTGTTATCTGCCACTATCAATTTCCGTCGTTGATAAACCTTTACTTAGCGCGAAAGGCGAAGTATTCTTACGGATTATTGATTTAATTCTAGGTGAGAGATGATAGTCGAGCCCAAAAAGCTGGAATCAAGGCTGGAGATAAATTAGTAAAAATCAATGACATTCTCACCGAAACACTGTCTTTACAAGAAGCTCATGATATCATTATTGAATCAGGAATACATATCAGATTATCCGTCACAGCGTGAGTAACACAATAATTTAATTTAAAAAAATATATATTATATAAGTCGATAAGTTGTAAAGATTCCTGTAAAAAATAATTCCCCGTTTAGAGAGAGTCAAATATAAGAAAAAGTCTAGTTTTTACAGAATGTATGTATTTTCAAATACATTTATTTAAACATGAAAATGTTCTTCTTACCATGCTCTGAAAAAATATTCAATCTCATATTTTTGTATGAATCTGAGAATAAAGAATGAACATATAAATACTGCTGCGTAGATAATTTCATTTGTGGTTACTATGGTTAACACTTGATAATTATTTTGAAATTTCTAATATGTATACGTATCGACTGTGGAAAGGAAAAAGGATTCTTTTTTAACAGCTTTTTTTCCGATAATCACAATATAACCAACTTCAACGTTCAATAAAAAGGATGTAAGCTGCAAATGCCGAATTAGTATCTAAATTTAGCTTTTATGTTTGAAAAAAGATGTGCTTGTTAAAATTGAAACCAAGAAAGACTGAAAAAAAGGTTTTTTCTAGTCAATTTCTTAAATTAATATTAGATTATGCCAATTAAACACCAGTTTAGAAGTCGCACTTCAAAGTTGTCTTTACTTCATAATTTGCATATGACCGAAAATCTTTAAAGCTCGTTTTTGTGCCTCCTGTAAAATTTGCTATGTGTGGGTTACGTTATTTTTCCTTTCCACGGTCGATATGTATACTCAATATGACGTTAATAACAGTATCTTCTTTGTATGTACTAATTTTTATTTTATTTGATTTCAGCCCTTCTGATCAAGACACAACTTATCACTGCTGGGAAGATCAGCTGGTAAATAAAAATGTTTTAAATTCATTTAAACACTTTTTAAATGGTTTTTTGCTTTAATACGACAACGTCACGTTTCTTAGAATAAATTTTCTCGTAGAATAATAATACAAATTAAGTATTCTTTTGTTCTAGCCCCCTGATTTCGAAAAAATTGTCCCAGAAGAGCCAAAGAAAGTAAAATATTTCACATGCAAAGTTGTGAGTAGATTTTTTTACTACTAAAATTTTCTCATAAATTTAATGACGCAATAAATTAATTATCATTTTGTTTTCAGAATTCATATCTTAGTCTTCAGTGGCCATGGATATCGTTAGGAAAACGGATTTACAAAGAGTCTAACTGTTACCTCGTCCCAAGCAAATTCGAGAATAAATTCCCGTGAGTATCCGAAATTGTATTATAATACTGCCATTCATTGCAGTACACAATTTGATATTCCGCACGTAATAAGTATAATACTTTACAAAAATAAATTTAATTATGATCTAGAATCTAGATTATAATATAAATTATATGCTCAAAAGATTTTCTACAATTTCAAAACTGAGCTTGACTATATATTCAAATAATAAATAAGGTGTAATTGTTGTTGAGGTAATATTATTTTAATTGATAGCTATATCGGCTAATGCCACCACCAGAACAATCATAGTTATGACTATAGTTCTGACGAGAGCATAAGAAAAAATAGCTGTCAAACAAATATAAAACAATATTTGCAGTACTAAAATACTTTGATATTTTTTCCGTCTTATTACAATGGATTTCTTCCAAGTAAATACCAATTCAATCAATAAATATTTGCAAATCTAAAACATGAACTTTTTTCCTGATCTAATGAATGACCTCATAAAAATCCACCTTGTGATGATAATGCCGTAACGCTTTGAAACATTTGCAAATGTCTTGCTCAAAAATTGTAATAAATTGTTACCTTATAACCTTAGAAGTCAATATAGTTTGTGGTCATATTAATGATGACAACCCTTAAAAGTGAAACCATTTATACCAGCAATCATTAGAGGGTGGTTGGTGGCTCCCTAAAAAGCTTTTTGCAAGACATCAAGATTATAAATTATATGGTATATTTAGTTTATTAAGAATTCGGGATATTGTATAATAGTAATATTGTATTGTATAGCTAGACTTAAATTTTAAAGACTGAACAAAAAAAATCCATCTTTACATCATTATTGTCTATACTGATATGTAGCCATCGTCTTCTTTATATATAATTATTATTTATAATTTCAGGGACAAACTACTTCCTGTCATAGAACAAGGCCCAATTGTATTGCAACCGACGTCCATTGCTGCGCACTAACTATAAATCTAATTTTAATTGCGAAAATCACAAAATTGTTTATACATTTTAGTCACTTATTAGCATTAAAAAAGTGCCTCAAGATGTATTTATAATACTATTATAACGAAATTAGGATTTCATGTTGAAAATCTTTATATTTCAATTTTTATTTTAACTACCAGATGACTGATTTTATAACTATTTTTTTACGATAAAGTGTAAATAAATAAATATATATTTTAAGATTTAAGCCTCGCGCGTTTCAATCTTACCTCTTATCAAGTAATTGCATGCACCATTATAGTTACTTAGTTATATCTCACACTATATACTTAAAATGAAATATAATTGAAAATGTTATAAACATTTAAGAAACTATTCAAAAAAGTTAGTTCGACTAATTTTGAAAAAAAAACATATTTCACTCATTCAAGTCGTAGAAAATTGTTTTCGGCAATTTTTAAACAAAATCTTTAAGAACAAAAAATGAGTACTGCGTTTAACAAATGTTTCACATAAATGATTGTAATAAAAGTATTTTATACTAAATTGTAAACGCTCAAATTTTGTACATCCACACAAGTTTTGTCACTAACGACCCGGGTTTCGTTTTTTGGCATCTTTGGGCGTTCAAGTGCACGGATGTGTATGCATCCGTGCTTTTATTACTGTTTTGTGTTATTTTTTTTAGTGATCAGCAAATCCATTAACCCAGGGTTTCCCAAACTTATTCTGGGATGGAACATTTCGCAAGTCCAGAGTTTTCTACGGAACACTTAGCTTAATTTTTGGGATGGGTAATTCGTACATAATAGTTTTATTTAATTCAATTATTATTTTATTATTAAAATACTTACTATTATACTATTGCGTTTGGGTATCTTTTTCGGTCCACTTCGATATTAATTTTGAAGGCAAAAGAAAACTTGTAAAAAGGTACTGTAGGCCTTTAATGACTGATGATTTTGAATCCTTAACCGCTTCAGTACCGTAAGGCCACTGGTGGCCGCTACATATGAACGGCGTAAATACTTTAATGCCTTTGAAAACCATTGATGCAACTTAAAAATAATTAACTGTATATATCATTTTATAAGTAAACTTTTAATATTCATAAATTCAGTCCTATTTTTTAAAACTATTCAAAAATTATTAAAAATATGCGGTAGGTATGTGAGTGAATGTTTTTTAGCTTAAAACATCGCGGTACTGAAAAGGTTAAGTCGCAAATCTCCTTGATACCAGGCACAATACTAGTGAGTTGAAATTTTATATTTGCTGCAGCGTCGAGCTTGGTCTTGCACTTGGTCTTGATTGCAATATAATAAGAAAATCCTGCTTTACATAAATATGTTGTAAAAAACGGAAATAAAATAAAAATAGCTTCTTTTGACACATGGCACTCTTCTGACAAACTCACCCAGAAAACATTTAATGGCTGATCTTTGTATTTTTGTGTCAAATCAGAGTCATTGATTAATGAGAATGTAAAAAAAAATAACAGTACGTATTCTAGTTCTACAAAGTTAGTTCTAGTTTAGCGTATGCCTATACATAGTTCAGATAAAGACAAAATATATATTTATATAACTAAAATACATTCTGATTGTTGTTTACTAACATGTACAATAAGTTAAAATTTCATTGAAGTGCACTTGCTATTTAAATTGATTTATTTGTTATCATTGTTCACGTATATGTAATTGAAAATTGTTCATGTAGTACGAGTAAGTAAAAAATATCAGCATTTTAAACATAAACAGGACGTTGTATCCAGGGTGTGGGCTGGAGGGGACTCGGAGGGGCTCGCGCGATCCTCTTGTTAGATTTTACCACGGCCGGCGAGCCCCTTGTTAAAATAAGAGAAAACAATATTCTCAGATCAAATTAGTACATAACTGCAATATCTGACTTATATATTATCTACGACAGCTTCCAGTATACAAAGCAGTACATTCGAAGCCATTTACATTGATTAGCTTACAGTGAACCACATATTGTTGCATATTATAAGTGTATGAAGTAACAGTCGTTTGATTATTTAAGTATTGCATATAATTGCATACAAGTGATAAATTGATTTGATATTAAGCGACCCTTTGTTAACGTATTGACAGCCCACCGCTGGTCTTATCAGACAAAATTCAGGCAAAATTGAGTTAAAGTTTTTACAAAGACCAATTAACCATGTTATGCGGTACATCTGAACACAACGAAAAAAATTGAGACAAAAAAAAATCATTAATAGAACGCGAGGTTTTTGGTATCTTTGCCCGGAAACATTTTAGTATCTATACTTGCCGGCAGAGTATTCAGACCATTTTTTAAAATAATGGTTTAATTAATAACATTCTCTTTACAACCGTGTTGGTAGTTTTATCCCACAGCGACGAACAATATGAAAAAAATATTTCTTTAAATCAGTTTATATTTTTAAAATAATTTAATTCACTAATAAAAGTATTTAAAAATGTTAAAAAAATTAATGTGAGGGCAGTTTTAAGTGATTATTATTTTAATTTACGTATACTTTTTACTAGTAAATTATAATATCGACTGTGGAAAGGAAAAAGGACGTAACCCACACATGTCAAATTTTACAGGAGGCGCTAAAAACGTGTTTTGATGATTTTGTGACATATGCAAATTATGAATTTTACACAACCTTGAAGTGCACGGAGACTTCTAAGCTGGTGTTTAATTGACATAATCTAATATTCACTGTAGCTATTTGTTGCCATTTAATTATTGTGCATATAACAATATATATATATCAGTGGCGGTTCTAGGTACTGGGCTAGGTGGGCTAAGCCCGACCTGAATTTTTCACCCAAAACTTTAGATGGCTGAATAAAAATGAACAGCAATTCGGCCGCTGAACAAAATAAATACATTTATAAGCGTAACTAACCTTCCCCAAATGAATATAATATCTTTGTTTAAATTTTCCTCTATCAATATAAGACAATGGCATGTCTACCTACAATAATATTCTCGATTGTTTTTTATTAAAATTTTAAGCTGAGCCGGCATAAAAAAAACAATAACCCTATAAATAATTCATAGAGAACATTCAACGTGACGTCAGTCTGGCAACACCTATGTACATGCTATTGGTCAGGGGCTAACGCTTTCCAGCCCAAAACCATAGACAATATTTCTTTACACTAGAACGCAATCTAGCACGATTCGATTTTGTTTGTATTTGTATGTACGGAAACGTCATCAAACACACAGGACTGTATTTCAAATTTACTGGCTTCTGTCATTCATCGGGGGCTAAAATCGATTTAGTCCATGGCCCATACAAACATACCAATATCTTTGTATTTTATGAAAGTGACAGGTATCGAATCTCAGTGACAGTTCTGTATTGCTTTTTTTACTTGTTATTTCACTTTGAAAGAGACAAATTTAAGGTCACGTATTATTATTTCTTACTTACATTAGCATTGATTGTATTATATAGTAATTTATGCTTTGCGGTAGTGTCGTAGTATTTGTTAATTTGCTTGTAGATTAATGTATAAGATGAAGTGGAAGCATGCAAAATTTCTTAAATAGTATACAATGCTATGCTTTTCTCTAGCCCACCCAAGATTTCAGGTCAGGAACCGCCACTGATATATATATATATATATGACCAAGTCCGGCTTCGCTTAAACAATAACAATCTTATATCAATAATTTAAACAATCATTTGTCGAAAATATTGTATTTACTAGCTAATCAAAACCAATGTAGACCGTCTAATAAAATGTGTGACATGTACTCTTCAATTATTTTAAACTTCTAAATCTTTTAACTATAATATCAACACTAACTAAATATTTGTGATGTAACAAGGTTATATGGAAAGCAATTAAAGAATGTACAGTGTTTGCAAAAAGGTAACTTAGCATTGTAAGCAGAGCCGTACACACAGTATATTAAACAGAGGGTATCGGCAAAAATACAATGTTTAAAATTATACAAATTTATGGCGGAATCAATGCGATAAAATCTAAAGAAAAAATGAGTTGTTAACTTTCTTGTTGTCGAAGAACCTATATACCATGATCATCACTTCAAAGTCGTTTGTACCTCTTTAACCTTATAATAACACTTTGATAGAACACGTTTTACGTAATTAAGTTTAAATATCTTAATATGTGGCAGCAGATTTTAAAAATATATGACTTTATGAACGCTTCCTTCTTTCAAATTAAGCGGTTAAAACCGTATTATAATTTTTAACTGTGTTTGGCTGAATGATTTCTGGAATAAATAATGATTAAGATAATATCCAGAAAATAAATGTATACTGACTAGACTTATAGCCATTTTTCAAGATTTTTTTTTATAAATTCGATAGCATAACACAGAAAGAGACTTAATATAAAATTATCATCAAAAGCAATTCTTTAATTATTAAAGTATCAAATCCGCGATAATTTTTATGTGTAACTATTCAAACTGCTGTCAAGAGTAACTGCATTTATCTGTATTAACACAAAGCAGATAACAGCAGTGTTTAAATCATTTTTTTTATCGCATATGCACACCTATCGATTGCACCGCAGCTTAATTCTGACCATTTCCGCAAGCATTGTTAAGATAATTTGATAACCATCTAAATGTCATATTAGTTCAGAATATACACCTCTTCAAATGCAGCTCTTGACAGCCTACATGGACGTGTAATTTATCATGCTGATAACACTCATAAATTTATCAAGAGATAATAATAATTTCAATCTAAATATGGCAGTATTTATTGGTAATAAATTGAATCTCCCTTCAAACGTGAAATGTCAGTACTGCAGTGTGCAATACAATAAACATTGAAGTTAGTATGGAATGCATAGGAGCACCAAAATTAATGTATTTAGTATTTGTATCTCTCTTCTAACCAGTGATGTGCTGCTATGGGATCGCAAAGGCTCTGTCGAGCTGGTTGCTAAAATAATTTTGGTTCGGAGAGTTGGCTCTTAAAACATGGATTTTTTCTAAATTATCGTGATAACGAGATACGAGAGAATTTGAGACGGTCACAATACTAGATCCGACATGGATAAAGTAAAAACTTGCGGCCGTTTTGTATACTATTTTGTTTGCATATTTCTATGTAGGTACACGTACGTGAACCACACGCGCGATTTGCGTAATTGATTTTTAGAGATTATATCGATAATATTTTAAAAGACAATCGCGATGAAGACGGTCAGAAAAGCTAAAAATATTATGCAATTCTGCAGAGGCGTAACGGGCACTTTTTGTTAATGAATACTATTTGTTCATAAAAAATGACAAATTTAAGAATTCGACATAAATCAGACTTAATGACCATTAATTTGATATGTTTACCACTGGCATCATGGTATTCCACACCATTCGTTAAATAATGGCTCAGAAGTCACCATCACACAGCAGATGATGGACGGTTAAGACCCGTCACAGTTAAAGTTTCGAATGAAAATCAAAACATTAGTTGGAATGAATTTATGTCATGTATCAATTATGTACTTTTTTAATTTGAAAAAAAGTGTATACAAATTGGGAAGTGGTGTTTACCAAGGTGCGAGCCGGTTGATAGAATTTTATTAGCACATCACCGCTTTTACCCATTTAATATAGATTTTCGACAGGAACATTATAATACAATATATAAACCACTGATTAATGACAATGAATACGGCCAAAGTATAAAAAATTCATATATTTCTGCCTATGGAATACAGCAATTACTCAAGACCTTAGGTAAACGCTAGGAACTGTTTGAACATGGATCTGTAGCCATTTAATTATTCTTATAGTTTGTTTCAAAGAGTTTAAATACATATTTAAAACTTAAATATGTATTATTTTCCAACACAACAAAAACCCAAACATTAGATATATAATATTTTATTACTATATTCGAGTTCAGAGGTTATCGCAATAATTATATCTTTACAGTAAATTATAACGAAATATGTATATGAAATATTACAAAAAAATACAATATGCTCATCCAATATTCAATCGGTTAATATCACAGAGAAGCTAAAAATATAATCGGTAAATTATTAAAAAAAGTGAGCCACTGATAATTGCCCGGCAGTTTTTTTACTCCGTTTTTCTAATACGACCAACAGATGTCATTGCTGTTCAAACAGTATTTTCTAATATGAATGTGTGCACAAACACATGTTTGTTACTAGCATCTAATATAATATATACGAGGTTGCTTGGGAACAAAAATCACAAAACATTTCGCATTTATTCATTGCGAATTTTAGTTGCTAAGGAATGACCACCGGTGTAAAGTGAATTTAAAGATTGTTTGTGTAACGTTGTGAGAAGAAAAAGTGACAATGGTGAAAGAAGAGACTGAAGATGATCCATTTCGAGTCCAGGAAGATGAAGAAACTCAGGTAATTAATGATTATTATTGTAAATGAAGAACCCATTAGTTGAATTAAATATTTGCATAACAATAAGCTGATGTTTAGTAACAAAATGCAATTTTATAGTTCACACTTCCATATATCTCGTTGAAAATAGTACTGTGTAAATCAAAAAAATATGTATTTTATTACTTTGAACGTTTTTTAATGAATCCTTATACACAAAGTATTATTATAAATATGTTTAATTAAGCCGTTTAAGTGAATAATTAAATTGAAAGTATAGTTTATTTATCGGAATATAATGTTTAGTGATAACTTTTAAGTTATCATTTTGTCAAATTTACTGAATGACAATATATTTTGAGGTTAGCTTTTAAGTTTGTTTTGACGTAGTACCTATACAAAGAAAAAACATTTTGATGGATAAATGTTAAATTCATTTTACTTTCTCTTTCTTCTGGTAAATTTGATTTCAATCACGAATAAAAATAAGGCATATTTCTTTTAAAATTAAATATATTTTTCATATTTGATTTTTATTTTTCATTTTTCATGTAAAATGGTTTTATATTGGAAATAATAACAGAGTGCTTTGATTTATTTATATTTTTGTTGATTATATACAAGAGAAGAAAACACATAAATATTACATTTTAATGTGTGTAGCAAAACGTTTATTTGACATTTTCAATCAATCGACCCAATAAACATAATATAAATAGAGAAAATCGCCAAGATGTCATGTATTTAAAATTTCAAATACTTTGACATTATCATGAAGGGAATTTGACAGTCACGCAAGATCAACTCGAGAAAAAAAGAAAAGACAGCAACAACAGTGCCTTATATCAGAAATTTAAATTTATGTTTGGCATGAATTTAGCTAGAATTGAACCAAGGAACTTACTATAATTGCTAAGTAGAGATCTTATCGCTAGTTTTTGGCGTAATAATAATAAGTTATAATGTAATGTATAAAAAAAACAACTAAAATATTCACAAAATAGGAGCATGTGGTGCTGAATTATATGTATATCTAGTAATGATACCACCATTCTATAACTAAATATATGCATGAATATGAATGTATAAATTGAAGTATCAATTTCCTAGGGCGCGTTAGCGTCAAAGTTCTTCGAGTCTCTTTCATCGACTAGTGATAATAAGTAAAGGTTTTCAATACCAATATCTTTTTCAACTCTCAGGAAGTCATATGCAGACTTTTTAATCATATAAGTTATCGTAATCTAGATTCATGAGACATCAATCCTTAAATCTTATTTAATCACAATGTATACATTATTTATGTATGCATTGTATGATTGTATTTAATTGGAAAATCGATATTCAACATAGAGATGTTTTAGTATATCAAAACTAGCATATCCGACATTCATCAAACGGCAACCATACTACTATTATTTCAATTATTGTAAATATTTGATTGTAATATTATGTATTTTTAACCATAATACGTCATAGATTTTAATGAATTTATTAATCTAAATGACATATTAAACCTTAACTGTATCTAAAAAGAAATAGGATACAATTAGCTCTCCGTTAAGAATTTCTCGCAATAAGACAGCGAACTTGCTATTACATATTGCCAATTTTACCAAGCACCAATAGATCAGCAAAGCGAACAAATATCAGGTAATTGCTCCTGGTACACGCATAGTAATCATTTGAACAAAATGTAACTCCGTATCAAATGGTAGCAGATTCATACATTCATATTCATGTATGAATCATGGATTCAAAGATCTTATATTTAGGATTGATCATTGTAAAATAAATAAAGAGGTAAATCCAGATTTTACTTGTATCTACGAATCTACGAATATTAAATTTATCAACATATATAACTGAAATTGATTGAAACCTCAAAATGTATTCTTGATACTCGCGTAGTAAGCGTCAAAATATACGTTTTCTGTGTAAAAACAAACAAAACAATCATTGTAATTTGTCACTGTGCCAGTCTAAGTATGTATAGAGTCCGATCATTGATGCAAGAAGATCCTTTGTAAAGATTTTATTACCACTAACAAATCACATCACTTGCTTTGAAATATTGAACAAGAATCGCGTAAGGCAGTGGTTTCCAACCTTTATGTTACTGCGCCTCCATTAGAAGGCGAAAAAATATCTTCGCGCCTCCCCATCCTCTGATCCATATAGTAATAAAGACACGTTTTAAGGGGAAAATAAATATTTTGGACTGTTCGCGCCTCCCCAGGGAGGCGCGCCTCCCAGGTTGGAAATCGCTGGCGTAAGGACTGTCTTTATCGAAGATAATTAATTCTATTATGGCCACCATTCAGTATAGGTACTTTTTATACAAGTTTTTATTTAAAATTTCCTTAAGAATAAACATAAAATAATTTTCTATTCGTTACTGGGCGGAAAATAATAATGAAAACAATTATTATATAAAAATATTACATACAAGATTTACTAAGCTGATCTATTTTATATGAAAATTATGCCCGCTGACAATTTACTTCAACAGTAGAGATCTAAATCAAGACAGGTTATCAGTCAATCAATCGACATACCGTTTGTGAGATAAGTTTATGCATGAAATGATATTGTTATCGCCCTGATCCTATTTTCGGGGTGTTTATAGGACATAAAAAGTAGAAAGCAAATATTTTCTATTCGTGGATTAGGGCTCTGCATTACAGACAAAAATGAACTGTGATTTATTCGAGGCTATTAATTACTCAAGGTAGGGTTTATTTTAACCAAAATTTGTAACGAAACTTCCGTTTCCAAATAACATCTACGCAAATCTAATAAATCAACCGTGTTTCAAATCATAATTAAATATGGATCAAAAGTATAGGTCACTATTTTTTTTAACATTTGCTACATTTCGCTTTCAACGATGAAATGGTAAAATTAATTTTAAGAAAATCATATTATATTATTATGAATGTCCGTAAGGAATCTACGTGACTTGATTGAAGCCGTTAACATAAGTAATTGCTACCGGCTTCGTTTAGCAAATGAGCATTTTCAGTTGGTGCAAAAATCGAATTTTATTTTTAGATTAGAAAGTTACTAATTAGAAAAGTATTTTTTATAGTAATTTGTTCTAAGGCACGCTAATACATTTTATATGACATTCATGTATCGTACATATTAAATGCATGTACAAGCGTGATATGATAATTTTATTAAAATCTTGTACTCTATGTTCGTGTAATAAAAAAATAATGAAATCGGCAAATAAATAGTACGATTGCCTACTTGACATTTTGCGTCACTCACGAAATTTGCCAAAAATTTAACGAGATGCTAATTTATTTTGCATGGCAATGATATTTTGTACCGTATTAAATTTTGCTTAGGATCGTTTGCTCCAAATGTGTGGAAACCAAATGGAAGGTTTTCTGTTACACTATGACATCGTTGAAGTAATATGCAAAATTCTACGTTTACCAGTGTCCTTGCAAAGTTCAAGGTATGCAAGAAAGGGGATACAGTTACCAAGTACAAAAATATACAATGTATTGCATTTTAATCATTATTAAGTTATTAATCAAATAAAACTACGAGAATCTATTTATTCATTGTACAGTTAAAAAGACAGTATATACTATATAGCATTACATATCGACCGTAGAAAGGCAAAAGGGCTTAACTCTCAGTTTTTTTCGATAATCACAATGTTAACAACTTAATACAATTGCTATCAAAATGATTTTTAGCTTTTAAAATTGAAAAAAGAAAAGTATTGCGACTAAGAAATAAAAAAATTAAGCAATGTATCGAATTTATATTAGATTGAGTCAATAAAACGCCAGTTTATCGTGTTAATTCTTGCATTTCAATGTTGTGTAAATTTCATATTTTGACTTTGGCCCAAAATCATCAAAAAAGTTTTTTGAGCCTCCTGTAAAATTTGTTATCTGTGTGTTACGTCCTTTTGCCTTTCCAAAATTGATATGATGACCATGCACCATGTATTTGACAATAATAATTATGAGAGTATAAACCAAATAACAATTTAAAAAAACTATATTATTTACTGTCGGGTTCGTAGCGTCAAAGTAACTTGCCGCAGTGTCAAAGTAACTTGCACTCGCAGTGTCAAAGTAACTTGCTTATATTGCGGATTTCACGGGCTCGACTCTCAGGGCGGACAGCATTTTTTCAATTGATTTATCGTTTTCTGTTCCACATTTCCAATCTTAAAATAACGGCGTGTAGCGAGAGCGATTAGAAAACCACTGTCCGCAAACTATATCCTATCTAAGCCTACTCTCTTCGAAAAATAGATGTTGAGCAACTGAGTAACAATCAGCTCATGTAGAAAAACTTCAGTTGAGATACCTCCAATAGGAAGTCATATGCCCCACATTGAAAGTGGACATGAATTAAAAAGTATATATTACTGATAATTATGACTCATAGTTTGAACTGAAATGTGACAAAAATCATTACAAGAGAATTATTATTATATAGGGCGATTGTTCCAGTAGTTAACCAGTTAAGGGACGGGTGTTTTTTAGAATACTGTATTAATGAATATATGTTTTTCTACTGGTATTTTATTATTCAGGTACCACATAATGTAAGCATGTGTAAAATAAAACAGATAATATCGTTCCACACATGAAATAAGAGCAGTTTTCCAAAAAATCAGTTGTCAGCCTTTCATAGGCCAGTAGTCAGCCTCCTCGTTAAAATAAATGAATAGGTATAGAGAGATAACAAAACAGTTAAACGGAAATATTAAACATTATAGTACAAATATATTTTTTCAAGTGGTTAACCACCGCATATTTTAAAAAATCTGTTTTTCTTTCAGTATCAACACTATTATTTATGTTTTAAGTTTTAAAAGGCTGACTACTGGACATGGCTGACCATAGGAACAGTCACCCTACGTGCACTTGCAAATAACGGTGACGTAATACCGGTTGAAAACTGGCATATTATACGCGAAAACATTACTTTGATAAGAACAAACATCCAAGTGTATTGCTTAAACATACTTTACAGGATAAATTATTACACGTTTAATATTGAGTCAATTTGCACATTGTATATTAATGAAACAATATCAAGGTTAAAATTCAATTTATATATTAATTTATTGTTTTATTTTAAAAATAGTTAAATGTCTCGGTCAATAATTAACCCTCTCTTACGTCCATCAATTCTTACACAATACGTGGCGTAATATTAATTGATACAGCCATTGTTATTTATTATTATTCCCAGCACTTTAATAATTGAATAGTATCAATCTTTGAGGCACAATAAAGATGCAAACTAATATTAGCTTCCTCAATTGGAAGAATTGATCTTTGACCAAAACTTGCTCGATGCTTCAA
This sequence comes from Himalopsyche tibetana, assembly GCA_030503985.1. NCBI lineage: Eukaryota > Metazoa > Arthropoda > Insecta > Trichoptera > Rhyacophilidae > Himalopsyche > Himalopsyche tibetana. The sequence continues at coordinate 754,401 of JAPJYX010000010.1, forward strand.
TGTTGTTTGTACGCTGGTTTCTTTTAATACATTTTTTTTATATATTCGTCGTACCTACCAACGATTATTAAAAAGTAGCTGCTAATTCGAACTGCTATTTGGCCAAACGGTTGGTAACTTACCACTTTAAAAGTCCTAAACAATATTATATCGAAACCGGTACTGATCCTGTGAAATTAAAGTATAAATTAGTACAGTGACGATCAAGCCAAGTGGGGGCTTCGAGCGATGACAATTTCGGGGGCCTCAAACTCAAGTTAGAAAAAAAGTTTTATACATAGACACCGGATAATAATCTGGATACTCAAGGTTTTACTGTATCATAACCACACTATGGATTGAGGACTTACTGCAAAAAAATATTTTTTTCGAATTCTAGTTTAAAGACATTCCAAGATCTCGGAGCTCCACACGGCTGCTTAGTGCGCTCAACGTTTGACCCGCCCCTGAATTAGTATAAATGAATATTTATTTTTTTCATATACATAATGCCTTTCCACCAAGTATTGACAGTGATCACCCGAAAAGTGATATAAAATCAATAATAATTAATATATTTTTTAATCTAAGTCCGCTCCCAATGTGGAGCATATGGCCTCCTAATGAACGTAATATAACAGAAGTTTTTTTACGTGGACTGATTGTTACTCAGTTGCTCAACCTCTCCTTTTCGACAGTAGAAGTGGCCGTCCGTTAGATACTATGCATAGGATGTCAACTGAGGGATGCTGGCATGTCATGGGAGGAAGCAAAGCAATTGGCTGGAGACAGGAAATCATGGAGGTGCCCAGGTGTATGCTCCACATAGAGAGCGAATATGGTCAAACAAGAAGAATAAGAAGTGGAAGAATATGGCTAAGCCATGACTAGAGGTTAACTAATCGCTCTCGCTAATTGAAGATTGGAAGATAAATCGGCTGAGAAAATGCTGTCCCTACGACTCATGCCCGTGAGATCCTCAACGGAAGCCAATGATCTTGATTAGTACGCCAAGTACCTGACAAGAATATTATTGATTAACATCATCAACATGCGAATTACGTTTTCGATTAAAATCACTCGGTTCAAAATTTGAAGTGAACCTTTTATAAGACCAAGAGCGAGTTCTATTCTAAAAATACGCCGATTCTTACTGTCTAGCCTTGAGCCGACCCCACAATGTTACTGATTAACATCAATAATATTTTTTATCAGTAAGACCAGAGAAAAAAACATCTGTCAGTTTAAAATACTGCCAATGAATGCTTTATCTCTTTTAAAATTTCCAATGGGTCAACGTTCTAGCTGGATTTTAATTTAATCCGTAACAATTAATATTCACAAAAAATAATAACTGATTTAAATCAAAACAAGATAAGTAAATAATCTGAGGTTCACATACAAAAAACCAATACAAGATAGCACTTGTAATTCTTAAGATTACACATTTCTGAATTTGATGAATGTGATTTTTCGTGTCATACCTAAATTGAGCTTTTTGTGCTGACTATTGTAAATATTATACCTAGGTGGTTGATATTTCTTTTTAGGCACGTGTTACTAATTTGGAATTAAAACGGGGCTCTGTGGGGAAAGGCGAAATGTTTTAGTAGAACAAATAATATTTTTTACTTTTACATATGAATACATTTTTGTACTGAAAAACATTGAACATGAGTTGATTGTAGCACGCAGGTGTTTGTACGTAAATACGTACAGTGCCGCAAATGTAAAAATAATCACAACGGCAGTAGTTACCATTTTTAGCACTGAACCCTATATTGATTTGCGTAAAACACGCGACCACATCACTCTCGTTCAATTCTTTTTGCACGCTTTGCGTAAAGTACTTTTTCCCTACATTTATTTTAATATTTACTCTAAGCAAGTTTTATGAAAAAGTATTTTCATTGTGTTTGAGCTTTGGCATACATTATATAGAGTCCCGGAACCCAATTCTTGTCAAGCTTTTTTCTATAGTTCATGTCCGTTTTCAATTTGGATGATATGAGTTCAATAGAGTTTTTTTACGAGAACTCCTTGTTAATCAGTTTCTCAGCCTACCTCATTTGAAGAGGGTGCGGATAGAAATATAGGGCTGGTAGAGGACTGGTTGTTAACTAATCGCTCTCGTTTTTGTCCTGTTAATTTTAGAATTTAAATATAAGTGGAGGGATAGATAGATATCACAAACGTCTTCAAACAGAAATCAATCTTATAGATCTAATCTAGTTCTGATAATTATTGTTTTACAGTGATTACTTTTTCGTAATTATGATTTTTAAAAATATTTTCAAACGTCTTCTGGCATAGAAACATCCAAAGTTTTCAAGGGGGAAAAAATCCAAATGAGGAGCAAACATTCAAAAAGTGTTTTGTCACACAAATACAAAGCTTGGAAAATGATGATTTAAGTGTTGCAAAAGTGACGGTTTGTATGAATGTGTCAACTTTATGATTTCATTTAAATATGAAAAAAAACCTTTTTGAACATTTATTTTGATTTCCATTCATAGGTTTTATTATGGGCTATCAGAATTGATATAAAACGCCATTTTTCAAAATTTGTGACAAAACACCTTTTGAATGTTTGCTCCTCAAATATTGATTTGAAACATTAAAAATGCACAGGAAAAAGGGTGCCGGAACGCCGTCCCACCGCGTTACATGGAAAAAACGCACTGAATTTATATGCCATACGTATTTTTCAAATCAATTGCGTCATTGTTTGTAGTAAATTCATATTTTTGATAATGCTCGCGGTGGCTGAAACCCGTCACGATATAATTTTTTAAAAGGTTGTTTTTCACTTGGTTCTTTAAGGGTCAGCAACATTTAGGAAGTATTTTTTAGCACCGTAGGGGAAGTGTTAATATCGCCTAAGGCGCCTGTGACAAAAACTTTAGATCACATCCGCCTGATCTTTTTTATGGCCTGTGCATTTTAGCGTTTTGACTTGTTATCGTTTTTTCCACGCGGACCCCGGTTGAGAAACGCTGATCTAGGGACCTGAAAGTAGTCAGACAATTTTATTATAATATCGGGATAGGTATTGACCACACATTAATTTACTAATCGCACTTAAGAAATTTCTTTTTCGAAATAAATTTTAAAAAATCTTTCGTGTAAAATTGTCGTTTACGATTTTCTGCCTACCACGGGTCGATATTTCAATGGATCACCGTGACTAAATTGTCATATATTATATTTTGTATCAGCATGCCTATAGATATTCAGTGTTGACAAATTTTGAATAAATTATTCAATACGAAATATTGGTACTATTAACGTGCAGTGAAAGTGTTGCCATGAGTCGTTTATGTTATCAAATAATGCAAGGTAAACAAAACGGTGGGGCTATAAGTTTTTCTCAACAAGGAAGCTACGTCCACCTAAAGCAGTGTCTGCCAAACTTTTTTATTTCGCGGCACACTAATGAATAAGATCTTTTTCGAGGTACACCAAATAAAAATGCCTTAAAAAAGGAAATGTGTAGTCAACTACCATATGCGAACGTGACAAATATTTATTTGAACACGTAGATGTTGAATTTATTTGAAATTAAAGAAAATTTTAACTAACGTTTTTAAGGCGTCTTCCTCCGCGGCACACCTGTCACTTCTTGCGGGACGGTAGTGTGCCGCGGCACACAGTTTGGCAGACACTGACCTAAAGTAAAGTTATATTATAGACACGTTCAATATTTACTTTTTATGTGCGCGTTTTGTAAATTTACTTTTCTTTGTTGTTATAGCTCCCAAACCGGATTAGAAAAAAAAATATCAAACCATTAAGATAACAATTCTATTATTATCTCTTTTAACTACCCTTTTATTTAAAGACTAGACTTAGTTATATTTGTTTTCAAATGAATATCAATTATACAAATTTATATATAATTTCAATAAGGGATTATCGGTTTTAAAAAACCGGGTTTTACAACTTGGTAACCCGGTTTCTAATATTATGATTAATACTAATGTAAATATTATTGCCGGATCCTATGGCGCAGCGGTTAGCGTTGTGGGCTTCCGTGCCAGACCCCGCGGGTTCGAGTCCCAGCACGAACAACATTTTTTCGATCGATTTATCGATTATGGGTGTTTGTGATCTCTCTCCCAACATTTCCGACCTTTAACTGGGCGTAGAGAGAGCGATTAGTTTACCACTAGACAGGTTAGCCTTATCCTTCTATCCCTATTACTTCTCTTTGATAAAAAGAGAGGTTGAGCGAATGAGTAACAAACAGTTCTCGTAGAAAATCTCGTTGAGATATCTCTATAAGGAGGCCATATGCTCCGCATTGAGAGCGGACGTGGATAAAAAAATATTAATCAAAGAACTTCATATTTTGATTTTAAACTAACATAACATAGTAACAATTATAAAAAAAGGAAATATTTACCTGAATATTCAGTCAATCAATGAATGCGTACTTCGAAAAAAAAATGTTCATTTTACTCAGATACAGAAATGTTGGAATTCGAAAACCGGTTTTATTAAATCGGTTTATGTGTTAGCTCTGGTTTCAAATATATAAAATAAATTTTCATTCAAAATTACAGCAAGTAGTAATTGAGTTGATGGATCGGCTTATAAATAATTAAATTAGTAGCTAATAAATTAACTTGAGTGCCAATAAAAAAGGGTTATCTATCATTGGGTAAAAATACTAGAATTTTATATATGTAACGTTACTTTAATGTTGTCAAGGGAATTCTTTTTCACCCACTCATTTAATTATGATCAAGTACACCGAATGAAATAATTTAGCATGATGCCCTGTTGTTTTGAATAACAACCCTTAAATAAAACTGTCAGTGCAATTAAAATATTAAGTACAGCAACAATGTGTTAAGTCGTTAAAAAAATTAAATGAATATAAGTTCCTTTTTTTATGTTATATTAAATATTCATTGGCAGGAAAAACGTGTCAAAAGAGTTACTCAACTAGAAAAATAACATTTTTTTTATATTTTTTAATTCAAGTCTGGTCCTAATGTGGAGTTTTTATTACGAGAACTGTTTGTTAATCAACTGCTCAAACTTATTTTTTAGAAGGGTGTAGGGATATAAAGGATAGGTCTATGACAGGACTAGTGGTTAGCTAATCGCACTCGTTACGGCTCGTTATTTTAGAATTGGAAGAGTGAACGGAATTTTAAGACAACACACACTCGTATACCTTCGAACAGAAATCGATAGATCGATTGATAAAAATACTGCTCGTACTGGGATTTGAACCCTTGAGATCCGTCACGGAAGCCAACGGTGTTGACTGCTGCGCCACGGACCCCACTGCATTTTTTTACCTATGCTTCAATGCTATAAAAGTGAAAGTGAAGACATTCACTTTTATTATTTAACTAAACTCTCGTATTGCATATGATGTTAATACATACATCATACTACAAATCTTTTCAAATGTGTACATAAAGTGTCTACCGATTTTTTCAAGAAGCAAATTCCCCAAAAACATACACAGTTTTAAATCGTTAGTAAACAGAAAAGATACTAGAAAATATTGAAAATTTTTATTTCGTTCGAGAGAGATTCATATCTCAACGTAACGCAAAAATAATTGACGATAATTGTAAGATTTCATTTGAATAATGTTTAGCATAAAAATACGATAAAACACCTTCAAATGTAAAATTTAACGTCCCATTTAACAAATTTATAATTCGTGAACCTTTAATGTTTGAATCTTAGGGCAAGGACAAGGTCACAACTAGCAACGTTATTCTACTATCTATTGTGGTTGTCTATACTTCCGTATAAGAGATCGCCAATCACCAGAACACTTCCATGATATATGAATGTATTTTTAATTTATTAACTGTTTACGACAGGGGTCGTCAATATTTTTATACCTATCGCTCATTTTTGTACTTTTTTAACGGTAAAATTACCTTATCACTCATCAAATATACAATTAACTTTTAGAGTGTTCACTGTCAATTCAATAAATTTAAGATTAAGTCAAGATTAATAAATATAGAGTGGTTACTGAAAGTAATTACAAACATAATTAAGCCTTTTCACTTTATTAATGTAGCATTTTATCACTTTGTCAAAAATTTCCCAAATTTTAATTATGTTTGTAATTACTTTCAGTCACCACTCTAAATTTATCAATCTTGGATGACTATTTTAATTATATGTTAGATGTGTTAAATATTTTAATTTTGTGTTATTTTAGAATCACTTATAATGTAATTGGTAATTTCTTTTCAATGCCAATTGTTGTTTACAACTTTTCATTTATGTATAAATAGCATTGTTAAATTATATTTCTTATCAGTTGACAATGCTTGCAATTTCCGAAACCGGCCCTGACCTATTAAATAAAGTGGAATGAAGTACAAAGAAATATTGTGTTTTTATTAAACATACAATTATCAGTAATTCAATCCAGTGTATGTGTTACATTAATTTTGGAAAAATTCTCAATAAATTTCCAAATTCATGAAGTGGTGAGCTGGAGGGGGCTCGCGCGAGCCTCTTGTTAAACTTCGGCGCGGTCGGCGAGCCCCTTGTTAAGATAGAAAATCATTCGTCTTAGATCACTTCAGCGAATAACTGCAATTACTGTAGATGGTTAAATTTTATTATGAAACAAGACTTAGTTGCCACTATATATTTTGTTAACGTTGTTGGCTTCCGTGCCAGACCTAACGGGCTCGAGCTCCAGTACGAAACAGCATTTTTTCGATCGATTTTCTGTTCAATGGAATGGGTGTTTATGATGTCTAAAAATTCCCTCCCACTCTTCCGATACTTTAATTCAACTGGGCGTTGCGTGAGCGATTAATTAATCACTAGTCCTGTATTAGCCTTATCATTCTATTCCTACTTCTCTCTTTGGAAAAAGAGAGGTTGAGCGACTAAGTAACAAACAGTTTTGTTGAAATGCCTTCATTAGGAGGCCATATGCTCGATATTGGGAGCGGAGATGGATAAGATTTACCAAGCCCCTTGTTAAGATATTGGCAGCCCAGCGCTAGTCGAAAAATTGTCGAGAAATTCTACAATACAAACCTTAATTATAAAGCATAGTCATAAAATCGGGAAACAATATCAAAATACTGTTAAAAAAGTGTCGAAAAAATCAGGAAATGTCTATCACTTTTTTTCGATTTCTCTGCTTGGTCATAAGATACGGTTAGTTACGATGAAAATAAAAAGTACAAAATCACCCACCGTCCAACATGGAAGCCTAAACCCTTTATTAGTGGTTGATAGGGCCAGGTTAACGACCCATGGTTTTCTTCATTAACGTTTATAATATGCCTTAATGAAATATGTATATACAGACCAGGGAAACTTTTTAGCCGAAGGGCAGCTTTGATACAAATTAATCAGCAACGGGCTGCCGAATAAAACACGTTTTTTTTCTATAGAAATAAGTAAGCATAAAAAATGTAAATGGGAAAACGAATACGGGATTTTATGTGACATGTGATCGCACAGAAGTACGCTGACATATATTATTTACGATAACTTCAGTTTACACAGTTGTCAATTTTTAGACATTTTGATTGATACGTTTACGGTAAATTGTATATTGTTAAATATTATAAGTGTATTTAGTAACAGCCGATTGCTTAGTTAAGTATTGCATATCGACTGTGGAAAGGAAAAAGGACGTAACCCACACATATCAAATTTTACAGGAGGCGCAAAAAACGTGTTTTGATAATTTTGTGTTATATGCAAATTATGAATTATACACAACCTTGAAGTGCACGGATACTTCTAAACAGGTGTTTAATTGACATAACCTAATATTAATTAAAGAAATTGTCTCGGAAAAACTTTTATTTCAGTGTTTTTTCTTGATTATATTTTTTTACAAGATCATCTTTTTCAAACTTAAAAGCTAAATTTAGATACTTATTCGGCATTTTCAGCTTCCATCCTTTTGATAGAATGTGTTTCAAATTGTATAAATTGTGATTATCGAAAAAAGCTGTTTTGGAAAAACGAGGGTTACGTCCTTTTTCCTTTCCACAGTCGATATAATTGCATAGTAGGAAAAATTCACTCCTTCCCCAGAACACCGAAAATTGCTTTGAGATTAAGCGAGCCCCTTAGCACACCGCTGCCTCTAAAATTTGATTATAATGCATTTTAATACATTGCATAAGCACAACACAAAGATCTTACAGTATATATTTTTTGAAATTTAACTAAACGATCGCAGGCCCAAATCAAATGTAACAAGGGGCTTGCGCATAAGATGCTCTCGGATCAGATAAAATGGCCGATTACTTCACAACTGACATAACGTCAAAATGACCACAATGCCTGTTCATAATCTTACATCATAATCAAAGCATGTTCATAATCTTACACCAAAAAATATATCAGCACTGACATCGTACACATTTAGATATGAAAGAAAATATCTTCTACGTAATTAAGTTTGTTAGACCATAGAAATTTTATTGAAACATTATTATATAATATAATTGCAATCATTAAAATAAGATTACTTTGCAATACATCAAAATTATCATTCATCTAAAGTTATTTTGTTTCTAAAATTAAAAATTATAAATCTGTTCAAATACCTATGACGTGCAATATTATTTTTATCTGAATGAATACAAAACAATCTCCAAATTAAACACGTATAAAATTATAATCCAATAATAAATAGTATAATCTCTGACAAATAGTGATTTTCAAAATAAATATTTAATAACGAATATAGATAAGAACCTTTTTTTAAATACAGTAGCAGTGCTTATGTCGCCATTGTTAATGCGGTGTACAAACAAAAATATCTGTCACATATTTTTTACCGTTAGAAAAAACATACTTCTTATTTGAACACAAACTAAAGCAATTAAACCTTTTTGGCCAACCATGAAACAAGATTCTATAAAAAAATAAACTGATCTATTGTGTAATTTAAGTACATTTAAATTTGCTTAAATATTGACGCCATTTTTTTAAAAATAATAAAATATGAAAGGACCTTTGTAATCAAATACTTATTTCAATTTGTAGGTTAATTGTTTATGTTTTCCCAAATAAATTTTATAATATTAATAGATACTTATAGTATAATTCTTGTCGTTGTTACATATAAATAGGAATAATGGCTGCAAATCAATCTGCCTACATATAAATAAATAAACACAAAACTTGTTCACTTTTATGGTGTTCACTGTCAATACTTAGTGGAAAGGCATTAGCATTAGGGTATCCAATCCCGGAGCCTGTTTCCAATCCCGGGATTTTGGGATTGATTAATTTTGAATCCCGGGATCCCGAGATCCCAGGATTGAGATTTTCTCACCGAGGAATTTGAAATCCTTAATTCGCTATACTTTTTCCCCGATTCTCACAGAACCTCGTTTTTTTTTAGCTCACCGAGGAATTTGAAATCCCCGATTCTCACAGAACATCGTTTTTTTTTAGCTCACCGAAGAATTTCAAATCTTGAATTGGCCAATTTCGTGTAAATTTTCGGGTTTTGCTCAAAATTTCTCAATCCCGAAATCCCGGGATCGCGGCCATCTCAATCCCGGAATTTCGGGATCAGAAAATTGAACGGGATTCCGGATCCCGGGATTGGATGCCTTAATTAGCATCATTTAACAATTCTCGCCATGAGCGAAACCGGTCCTGATCTTCATAAATAAAAATGGAAATTGAATACAAAGGAATATTGTGTTTTTTTCTAAACTTTTAAAACTTGCTAAGTTATTTCAATAGCTGCATTTTTACATTACTTACTATTGTAGATATTGACAATTATTAGATAGATATCAATGAGCAATCAAAAGTTTAAAAAAAATCTTTTAGTACAAATTTACAAATAAAAGATTTCATTATGCCGAAAAAAAATGCTTGAAATAACAAAGTATGCTTCAAATATACGAAAAGTAATAGCTGTTAAGAAATTAATGTGTAGGAATTTAGTATGTAATTCAATGTTTTTTAGTATCACTTTTGCATTTTTATTACAACGATAATTATTTTCTGTCTATTCAGCGGAAACTTTATGGAAATTCATTTTTAATTTAAAATTCTATATTTAAGTTGTACACAACTAACTGTACGATAAAGATAGTCTGAAGATACTTTGTACATATGCGAAGGAATAAGCAATGATTTTATTTTATATTCATTTCAAGCCTGAAAAGATGGTAGGTGCATCTAATTCCAAGCAACTTAACTATCATTTTTGAATAGGTACACTACAGTAAAGAATAATGCAAACAATAGTGGTTTAATATTTTATATGACTTCTGCTGAAGCAGGGGTTACCAACTCCGTGCTTGCGGGTGCCATGGCGCCCGCCGACTAATTCTGGTGCTCCCGCCTACTAATTTATCAAATCGATAAATTCCTAGGGTTTTGGATTTCAAATTCCTCGGTGGGCTAAAAAAACGAGTTTCTGAGATATTTTGGGCAAATCGGTAAATTCGTTATAGGGTTTTGAGATTTTCAAATTCCACGGTGAGCTAAAAAAAAAACTAGTCACGGTAATATTTTGGACAAATCGGTAAATTCCGGGGTTTTGAGATTTTTTAAAAATGTAGTGCTCGCCGCCATACCAATATTTTAGATTGCGCTCTAGTGTCCAAAAAGGTTGGTAACCCCTGTGCTAAGGTATGACATTCAATAATACTGTAATTATCACTTTCTCATTCAGATAATTATAATCTTTTCCAAAATACATTCAACTCTTTCGATGCACGGTATACACGTTAGACAAAACACCGTGTAAAAAAATGATATGATTTATAGAAAAATTGGAGATTTGAAAAATAGGAACATTTTGGTATAGATAATCGTAAAAAAGGTAAGAATGAAGACACAAGTAAGTAAATTACACAAAATATTATTCACAATAAAAAAAATAATGCTATTTGTACGAGGTCTTTTATGAGGGACTGGACATAAATCGCTTGCATCGCAGGAAGTTATTAGCAAGTGCATTATCCGATTCTGTGTTTTGTGTCTGGTAATCATATTAGAACCAATAATTCATGTCAAAATATAATATTTGTCCTTTTCGGTGTATCTTAATATTTCTAAATCGATTTGAGTATATATTCAATTTGACACCAAATCCACATGCTTTGCCAGGTGAGAATTTAATTTCAGTATATAATCTTGTATTTCCGTCACTCTAAATCTAAATGATATGCCTTTTAGATTATCACAATGAAATGTAAAAATCATGCTATCGATAAAAAATACTACACAAGATTTGTGTCACGATAATTTTGTTTCAGATAAACAAACCAATACACAATTTGAAATGTTTTCGATTAATTTAAAATCAAAATTTAATTAAAGATTTTCAGTATACTGTCACACTTACGCTGAATGAGATTACATATTATATATTATTAGATCTGTCAACAATAAGTTTCGTGAGTTACGATTTGTGTCATTTATGTTTATGTTAATGTTTCTAAATCATCGAATCACGGTGGAATTACATACAAAATTGGAATAATGAGGAATACAACTTTGAAAATGATGGTATAAATACTTTTTTCTGTTCTAATGTAATTCATATAAAAAAAGCTTTTAGTGTGTTTACTGACTTTGGTGGAAATTGTGAAAATATTTAAGATCAGTAATGTTTGTCCATAACAAGCATTATCATATTATGATAATGATATTATATTTGATATTATCATATCGACTGTGGAAAGGAAAAAGGACGTAACCCACACATAACAAATTTAAAAGGAGACACGAAAAATGATTTTGGGTCAAAGGCAAATTATGAAACATACAACCTGTATACATGCTCGGAGACGGATAAACTGGTTCTTAGTTGACTTAACCTTTTTTTGACTATTTTTCACAATTTTAATTTTCGCTGGCTCTTATTTTTTCAAATTTAAAAGCTAAATTAAAATATTTAATTGGCTTCTTCAGCTAACATCCTCTTGATCCAAAATTTAATAGGTTGTATACATTGTAAATATCGAATAAAAGTTGTTTTGAAAAAGTGTGGGCTACGTCCTTTTTCCTTTCTACAGTCGATATTATGATAATGCTAGCTGAGATAAATGTAGAATTATTCAAGTGCTTTTTTTTTTATTATTAAACATGTAATGTGTGGCATTGCAGTCTATTCATTAGTCATTCGAAATCACTTGAAAATAAGCTCAATGATAATTTAACAAAGATCTCAAATTTTAGGCAGGATAAGAACTTAAACTCATTTTTGATACAGCATGCAGCTAAACGTCAAATTCTGATTCACATATATCACAAATGATATAACTATGTATAGTCAAAAACGTTATGTGTCATCTATGTATATACCACGTCACGTTTTAAAATGGGTTTTTTTAAAAATGTCATAAAACAAACGATTTTTGCAACGAATAAAATATTTCATGAGAATATTATTACATTTAAAAAATCTTGAGGGCTTAGTTTTTTGGAGTCTAGTCAGGGACCAAGTTGGTGCTATTTTTTTAATAATTTGCGAACCGGAACGGAAAGTTAAGTTTGTTCGATAGCGTGCGCCGTTCCGGTGCGTTTCGATCGAATTCGAGCCCTTATCCGTTGCTTAAATCATTAAACCTAATTAGACTTCAGGATGTTTGAAAATATTTTTATTTAGTAGCGTGTGTAATTGCGGTACTAATATATTTATCTGTAACCTCTGTTTTTAGACTGCAATGGTTTACACAGCATGCTATTAAAAGGTGTGTATTTAATAATAAATAAACCTATCGTTTTAATCACCCACCCGGCCCTGAAAATAAAATTTCACGTTTTCCGGTTAAAAATCATAACAAAGGTTACTGATGTCACGTTCAGTAAAGTTATACTGTAAATACATCATTTTGTATTTTCCAAAATATTTTTATATTCTTTTAAGTTTATGTCTGATTTATCATTTACATTTGATCTGCGTTTAAAGTGATTTAAATGAGGTAAATATGCTATACAACATCCTACTTGACGAGCATGTAATAATTTTGACCATTTTGTTTCGAAAAAACCTTTTCTAACGCACTCATATTGAGTATCTTAAACCTTTTATTAAATGTCCAGAAAAGTGATTTACAAACCTTCTTTTACTACGCCTCTCTTAAAAAACCATCTTTGCGCCTAAATACTCTTCATGTTTGTATATTTTTTAAAACTACAATTGACAGAATAATAACAAGGTTTTGATATTTGTAACTGTATTATATACATGGTGTGATATAATTCACCAAATCTGGAGGAAAATTTCGAGTTCCTGTTTTTTTCATTATTAACCTAGGTTACCTAGTCTTAGTTTTCATTGGAGCCAGTGCCAATAAGCCCGTTTCGTATAAATTTTAACGTGCAGTTACAAACAGCAGAAATACTTGCATTGCTTTACAATAAAATGTTTCATACTCACCGCTAAGATTTAACCAAAATTTAATAAAGGTTTCATTCTAGAACTTTTAAAAACCATCGCATGATAATTCTATAAATTTTTCTATTGCAATTACATATTAGAAAATCGTTATATAGTTATAACACCTAATGATAGATAGCTTCCATAGTTGTCATTTTATTCGGGAAATTGCATTATAATGACATCTATTGACTTTTATGTAACCAAAGTATTGATAGAGACAACGTAATAAATAATCTTTTTGTAACTAGTACATAGAGGTACACATTGTTTATGATATGGCTTTTCCATCAACGTATAAAAAGCTTTTATTGCTTGAGGCTAGATGTCCTTAGCTATTTTGTAAATATAAAATTAATATAAATGTCACTGTAACACTTTATTTTCCTAATCTATTTACAATTATATTTTAAGGAAACTTGAATGAATGCATTATTTAATTAACACGTTTTTCGCTAATAATAAAAATCTAAATGACCCCTCAGACAATTTTGTCGCAATAATTAATACTTCTACCACTTCATATCAATCATATATAATAAATACCTCTGCTATTCTTTTTATTGATTGATAAAAAACGTAACATATTATTATTTCGGCAACACATTAATCTCACGTGGGTATAATACGGGTACTTAGTACTTGCATCAAAATAAATAATATTTTCTAGAAAAAAATAAGTTTGAATCCATCGCTGCTTTTATCATTATATCAGTGCTTTTGGAGTGGGCGTTTCTATGAAAAATAAACCATCTATGCTAGAACATGAAGAATGAGAGAGTAGATCGGGGTTCCATTGTACTGTGTATGTAGAAATTTGGCCGCCTCTTTTCGCTGAATCTTCGTACATTGCATGACTTTGCTGTGAGGTGGCTACGCCACTGATACTTTGGTGTATCACGTAGAGGGCAATGGCAGAGGAATCTTTGTGAAACAAAAAAAGTGTTGCTAGAATAACCATGTTTTATGAATATGTCAGTAAAGTAAATCCATTTTCGATTTTTATGTTTTTTTATACTTTGAGTTTGACTTTCTTTCCCACTCGCCTCATGGAAACCGGTGACAATCGAAGAGATTCTTTACAGCTTTTAATGTGAACGCAAGGAAAGTAAAATAGCCAGCATAATTATACTGGTGTACCATATCATCACAAAGTACCCCATAGTAAGGAAAACTGAGAGATTTTCACATATTTTACATCACGGTCTCCGAGGCGCAGCTGGTATGGAAAAATCTGACAATAACGAAAAAATGTGTTGCGTATGTAGCACGTCTTGAAATGAAACATATCCCGCACAATCTGCATTAGAATATGTTTTTGGAAATAGCAGATGATAATTTGAACCAAAATATATGCTACTTTTTTAAGAAAATAGACTAAAAGAGTTAACATCTCAATTTATATGTTTGATCCTGTATATCATGTTTATCAAATTACAATTAGAGACTTACATACAACTCTATAAAACGAGATTGCTTTCGATGTTCAAATATGTGAAATATTACGATGATACAATTGTGTACTCAAAATGTGATTGATGATATAGTTGAAATGCTGTTAAAGAAGACCCCAAACATTGCGGGCTGTTCATTGGAAATTATCAACGGCGACGGACAGGGATTTCCCGATATTGAGGATAGCATTAAAATCAAGTTTTTAAGCTATCCATTTTTACCTTATAAACTAATGACAGTTTTTTTATTATACATTGCCCAATCTTTTTGCGACGGCGTACATATAGACGAATGGGGTGTATTTAACACTCGTATGTATTCTTATATTGTTTCTGTTCCCAATTTAGACAGTACACTAGACTTTCTTTTTTAGCAGTGGATACATTTCACACAATAACGTGTAAAAAAAATATACTTCAATACAACAAAATAGTCGATAAATTCGCTTTTTTTGTTTATTGTATCTAAATTTTATAAAAAAAATACTTTTAAAATATCATAACAGAGATAATTATTCACTATCAGATAATATACGAATCCGTTTACTCACATTTTGTACGACATCGCTTTCATCACCTATTCCAGAGTTTGTATAATATTTAGGCTATTATTTGCAAACCCGGCTCATTCGGCTCAAAATGGTTGAAAAATGAATCTTGAATTTCATTTTAACGTATTTTTAGTTTTAAATGAATTTGGAATGATATTTTGTATTTTTACTTTTAAAATACATTTGTATTTATTAAATTACATTCATGGTTCATGTTTTACAAATTTCGGAATGAGCCGGATTTGCAAATAATCATTTCTCATTTTATTCCTATTTTTTGGGTTAACAGGAATAAACTCTTCTGCGTATATTACATACTGAGAAGTAAGTGCATGCAAGGGACGCAGCATCGGGCTATTTAGAAAACGTTTAAGAGTCCAGTGTATTTACTATTAATGAAACATTTAAGCATTCATTGTATACTGAGAACTGGTTATTAATCAATCGCTCATCTGGTATTTTTCAGCAAGGTTAAAGATAAAGCGATGGTACTAGAAAAGTTTTTGTAATTAGTTTATCGCTTTAACTATGCTCTATTATTCTTTAAAGAGAATGGGTGGGAGAAAATTCTAAAACCACACCCATTCATGAAAAAAATCATGAATCGATTGAAAATTCAATTTATAAAATTGTACGAACGGGGATTCGAAGATGTGGACAGCCGAGGTTTTTACAAATGCGTTGACGACTATGCTTCAGAAATTTGTGTATATCTTTTTTTCCATCGTTTATCGATCAATTAAAAAAGTCATAGTTAACCGAATTAGGTATCCAACTTAAAAACTAACGATCAACGTAAATGAATACCGATAATTAACATTGAATTAACGACGTATATATTTCTTATAGAGATGTATACACATGTGAATCTTCACTATTGATAATATAAATTTAAATAAAAACTGGTTGTTGCATTGTTTCGATATTGGTTACCCTACCTTGTGATTCGAAACATTTTTATGATCCCTTCTTGCAGGTTGTATCAAAAATAGTTGCATTCTTCAGTATTGGTAAATCATCCACCACACTCACTTCAGTGTGGCGGCCAATGCAAGTGCATACGAAATAAATAACATCAATTTCAACAATATAATAATTACCGGATTTGTGACTGTAATACATTAAGTTTCATCAAAGTTGTTATGACGTTCATTGGACTGTCTTTGAAATTATGTAAGTAAGTTAATTTAATGATTTTTTTTAGTTTATTTTATCACTGACATGATTTAGCATATTAAAAGCACATTAAAAAAAATATATGTATTAGGAATTACCAATAATCAATCGAAAACTTTTAAAAGAGTACAACATGTACAGTTGTTTAGTTACCAGTGCATTTACTAGCTATATCTGTTGTATACTTTTTTTTTATTATAACACTATTTATTTCGAACTTTATTTTGTGGTTTCTACGAAATCTACCGAGATAATAATTCAATAGACTCTCAAAGACATACAGCTTTTTGCTCTCGTAGAAGTTTTGACGTATGACTAGACAGGAAATGGCAAATCTTTACTCGTGTGTGGGTCAAAATTATTTTTTTAATTTTGATACTGCAAATCTCATGTCACATGTTATTTAAGTAAATAAATGCTATCAAATATAAACAAAACAAATTGATGAATTAATTTCTTGGTAAAGTAGTTATTTGTTATTTATATTTTCTATTCTATTATAGAGCATTATTATTTTGTATTTCTTAACTATTTCTCCACAATACTACTTGAAACTATCTTAATATCAATTAAAACGCTTTATCTATGGATTGAGAAATTGACTACTTATGTACGAAAGCAATTGTTACGGAATTTTTGTTAGAAATAATAATATTCTTTTGATTTTATGCAAAGTTATCAGTCTAAAAAGGAAGAAATACCACACAAATAATTCAGCGGGTCATCTGTGTGCCATTCGTTTGCCATCACTGCACTAGACGGTGAGATGTATCCATCGATGACCTTTTAATCAATACTGCTAACTCATCACGAAATTATTTTTTTAGGGTTCTTATTTCTGTGCATTCTGACCACATGCATTCACCTTGGGAGTTTTTGTAGACATATTCTTCTTTTTAAGTTGTCAGTTTGTATTCATCAAATTTAATTTAAAACTACTCTGTAGAAATGATTAAATAGATTTTCCTGTATGTTGTGTAACAAAAATTAATTATTATTATCCTTCAATATTTTGACACGGCGATAGATACTATCTTTTACTAAATTGATCAGCGCACTTTAAATAATGAGTAACAATTCAATTATCTATTATTTATTTCTTATCTGATGCTTTACCATATGAAATCTTTTCTCGATAAAGTGAATAAATAATAAAGAAAACTGAATAAGCATAGGTACAAATTTTGTATTTATATAAAGGGAGGTAAAATATTTTATTAGCTAATTATATATCACCTTGGCTGATCAAAAAACTATTGTAAGGCTTAAAAATGAAAAATTATATGCCCTAGTTAATAATATAGTCAACCTTCTGTGTCGCTGTGTACCAGATAGTGTTAGACCAACAAGGTACTATTCTTCTAATAAAGATATATATTTTCAACGATATAACAAAATTTTAATAAAAATTGATCAAGTCATACTTGAGGCGCAAATAATCACCTACAGTAGTGCAAGATAAAATGTAAATATTAGTCTAAACTGCTAATACATGCGTTCGAATTGCAATCAGGGCTGTGGAGTCGGATTTGGAATCGAAGTCGCGGAGTCGTGGTGATTTAGCCAGAGTCGGAGTCATGAAAAAGGAGCGACTCATTTAAAATAAAGTAATTAATGGTGTGTATTCAAACCACAATAGTCCATAGTGTTGACATTGCATGCTTGGCTGACTAAAGATGATGTGATGGAATACATATATATGTGTATATATTATCCATGTTCGCTCCCAAAGTGAAAGCATATGGTCTCCTAATGGAGGTATCTCAACATAAGTTTTTTCTACGAAAACTATTTGTTACTCGCTCAACCTCACTTTTTTCAAAATGAGTAGTAGGGAAAGAAGGATAAGGCTAGAACAGGACTAGTGGTTGACTAATCGCTATTGCTACACCCGGTAATTAAAGGATCAGAAGGATGGGAGGAGAGGAAATAATGTGAATTGACATCACAAACACCCACTCTTCGATCACAATTTTGAATTGAATAATTCTCAAATTCACTGTGATCTTACCGGGAATCGGACCCAGACCTGCGTGATCGATAGAGCAAGCTCTAACCAACTGGGCCACAGCAGGCGACTGTTATATGTTAAAATATAATGATTGAAAAATGACTGGCATATGTTAAAATGAAATGAATGAAAAAAATCTTCGGGGTCGGAGTTGTCTTTTTTTACACGACTCCACAGAACTGGTTGCAATGTGATAGTTTCACTAAAATATGTGTGTATAGCATCATTTTTTGATGTATCAAAATCGATTAAGCATACAATTTATAACACCCTTTATAAACACTGTTTTCATCCGGGACTATAAAAACGTAACGATAAATGCGGGAAAGGAAAGAACGATGTATCGGGATTCCGCTGAGTATAGTCGACCTTTAATCTTTTTGCGGTGAATGATTTATCCTAGCGATATATAACTAGGTTCCAAGTTATATATTTTCATTTAATATATTGGATATGTGTGTCCGTTTTGTCTTTTCTTCTCGAGTTTATTTATCCGCCTGTGTGGTCGAGTGGTCAACATCGTTGGCTTCGGTTACGGAGGTCACGGGCTCGAATCCCAGTACGGACAGTTTTATAAATTGATTATTCAATCAATTTATGAATTTCCGTTCGAAGACATGGATGTATGTAATATCTTTAATTCAACCACCCCCCCCCCCCACCCATCCTATCCTACAAACGGGGCGTATCGAGAGCGATTAGCTAACCACTAGTCCTGTCCTAGCCCTATCCTTCTATTCTTACTCTCTTTGGAAAAAGAGAGGTTGAACAACTGAGTAACAAACAGTTCTCGTAGAAACACTTCTGTTGAGATTAACTCCATTGGGAGTCGATATGCTCCACATTGGGAGCGGACGTGGTAAAAAAAAATATTGGTTGCTTTGGCAAATATTCGTTGTAATGCAAAATATTTTAAAAAAAAATATGTTTACTTTATTTTAATAAATAAATAAACGAGTCTGACTATGAATCACTTTTCGTTTTACGACCCTAAGCGATTGTGATAAACTAACAATAAAATTAATGATAATATCTTTACATTAAAAAAAATGTATATCACGATTTTTTAACCTCCTTTCCTGAATTGCAACAATGGCACTGCGTGTTATCCATATTTTGCTTACAACTAATTTTTTGCCTATCTAAAAAAACAAGGTTTCTGATTTTTTATCACACCCCGTATGCCCATCGTTATTTTACATAATGAATATTATGAATAATTTACATTCACATACGCTTGAGTTGTGTATGAAAAAACTTACATTTATAATATTTATATTTGTAAGGTCAATGCACAATGGATAAGAAAGGTATATTATTTTAATCATATCGGAGAAACCGGAAAAAAATGAAATACAATAAAAATAATTGTTTTAATATTTTAATATAATATATTTTTTTATATACATATTTTATGCAGTCTATATACTTTTTAAGTAATGATTCGAATATAACGTAAAACAATGAATTAAATATGTAATTATTCCGATCGCCGTCGCCAAGTGGTAACGTGCTTAGCTAATATTCTGCAAGCTAAAATCTAAATGAAATTTTGCATCTTTAGATTTCTCAGTCGAAATATGTAGATTAAATACGAAGTGGGGTGTATGTAAGTAAAAATAAGACAGAACGCTCTGCTCACAAACAGTTATTGTATCTTATTTAACTCGCACGTTATCTATCTTTGAACAAATATATGATTTTTATCATTAATCTTTGGACATGTGATTTTTAAATTAAATACAGGCAGATTTATAACCGATAAAGAGATACGATAGTATTGAATATTTTGGCGCGGAATGAGAATACTGCAGGGCTGTTGAGTCGCGGAGTCGCGGTATTTTGGCCGGAATTGGAGTCGTGAAAAATGAGCGGCTCGATTTGTTTTGAAAAATATATTTAATGATGTGTATTCAAACAAAATAGACCAAAGTGTTGACATTTCATGCTTGGCTGACTAAAGATGATCTGATAGTATACTCTGATATATATGTTAAAATGAAATTATTGAAAAATTTCCTCAGAGTCGTTAATTATTTTGAAGCTGGAGTCGGAGTCGTCTTTTTTTACACGACTCCACAGCTCTGGAATACTGATTATAAATTTCTGAATTCCGCACGAATTATACTGATGTTCAAAATCCGGCCGAATCAAAGATTTTTATCGCCTCGAACGAGATAAATAGAGAATTCGTTGCATAGAATTTCCAGCGGTGAATTTTGATAAGGTTATTCAGTTTTGCTACTAGTATAACACGTATGGGATGACTCAGTGCAATCTGATTAAAAAAATATTTCCGGTTATAAAATTATATTATTTTTGGTTCCGTGTTTATTAAGTGAGCTATCACTTATCACGCCAACATAAACTCTTAATTTTGAGGAAGAGCTGGAGACATGCAATAAATGATGTTACAAATCATTTAAAAGTTGGCATTATATAAAAAAAAAGGTGTCGGAACTCACTTTTTGTCAAGTTTTTTTTTAATCCATTTCCGTTCCCATTGTGGAGAATATGGCTTTTTATTAGAGGTATTTCATCAGAAGTTTTTCTACGAGAACTGTTTGTTACTCAGTTGCTCAACCTCTCTCTTTTTTCAAAGAGAGTAAGGATAGAAGGACAGGGGCAGGACGGAACTAGTGGTCAATTAATCGCTCTTGCTTAGCCCCGTTCATTTTAAGATTGGAAGGGTGGGAGGAATTTTTTAGATATCTCAGACACCTATCCTTTCGAACAGAAATCGATCGAAGAAAATGCTGTTCGTACTGTTACTCGAATCTGTGAGATATGTCACGAATGCCTCGTCTTCCTCTGAGTGACCACTGATCAACGTATTTTAAAGATTGAAAAGTGTCCAACGTGCTCGAGTTATAAAAAAATCAAATATTGATTTGAAACATTGAAATTTCCAAGAAATAAAGTGCCGGAACGCCGTTCTACGTTTTTTTTTATATAAATTAGACAATGTTTATCATATGTATATATAGAACCGGTATTGGTTCAGCATCAGTTATACTATTCTAAAACAAGCCGCTCATTATCTTAAATAAATTATGAAGAACCAGTAAAATAAAGCTTTTTTAATAAAAATATATATTAGTTACTAAATAATACTATTAAGCTACATAAAAAAAACATTTGGTATCAAATTTTTTAAAGTAAAATGATTTGCCTGACGCACCATACTATTTAATATAAAAATAATACGGGGGCTTAGGGTGAAGGGTGAAACCACAAAAAAATATCTATTGTCTTTTTTATCATTTGCTATTTTTTTTATTTGGATTCTATATTTTTTCAAAACAATATTTATATAAAGGAAAACCAATGATCTATCAACTGTATTTTTACCGTTAAACACAATTCCGTCTGTGTCACCATTAGCCCCAGAATAATGGACTAACACTTCACTCACTTTTGTGGTAAATTTTCTTAGTAGAACAACAAGCCATTATTAAATAATCTCGGTGATAATTAAGTTTCCAAAACTCATTATATACCTGATATAACTATGAATTCGTCGTATCTTTTTTTGTTACAACTGAGTGAAATGATAATATGCAATTGTAGGATTTTCAATATAATAAATGATATTTAATACGCCTCAAAAGATTGCTTTACTGCGTGGTGTCATTATGTTATTTGAATTTTATATTGTGCTAATGACGTGATAAAGTAAATTAAATAATTAACAATATTTTTTGGCAACAAAGATTATTTATTTTATAAGTTGTAAATAAACCATAGAAGAACGATGATTTTTTTTATCGAAGCTGTAAATTTTTATTATTAATTTAAAAATGATGTAAATAAATGTAATTTATGAAAGTTAATAAAAATATATTGGCGGTAAAATATTATATATCCGACGGTTCATTTTTTATGAACGAATTGAACAATCATTGTCAAACATTTCGGGTCGGTCCAAATCAAACTTGAATAACATCTGCACCGAATTTAACCAAATAAAGTTTGACTAAAGTATTATTACTTGATTTGGATATTTAATATCTCTTTTTTTCTAAAAATTTTATTTTTTCTATTGATTTATCGGTAATTTTGTGGAGATTATTAATAAATATAAAATGTTATGAGAGAATATTGAGAATATAAATCTACAAATTTTACCACTTAGAGAAGCATCATCGGACATTGAAGATGCTTAAAGATGTCTGAAGAGACTTCTCAAAAGATCGAAACACGTGTCATAATTAGTAACACTAATAGTTGGATTACAAATTTATCAATCATGTTTTTTTTATCATTATTAAATTCTGTAAAATGAAATGTTTTGGCTTGTTCCGGAAAATAAATAGGTATGATGTTCCGGTTCGTCGAAACATTAACGGTTACGTTTCAATGCATTGTTAATCTATTCTGTTGTTTACAAAAAAATATTGTGAAGTTATTTTTTTCTAAAGTAAAATTATAGTCATTTATGACATTGGTATTATTGAAAAATGCGGTTACACTCAAAGGCAATGTTATATTCAATCAGTTATCGTAAAAAACACTGATCAAATACCTCCATCAGGAAGCCCGATTCTCCACACACAAAATCGGATATGGATTATAAAAAAAATCTTGACAAGAAATGAGTTCCGGCACCTTTTTTTTCAAAAAAAGCACTGATTATAACTGTGGTATGTTTGACGTTGGATTTTAAAGCAGGCGCTCTGGATAGGGATAGATGGGTATAAGGAATTATAGGTATACGGATTACCGCGCTTATGATTAACACGTTGAGCATTTAAATCACATGCAACTAATAATTCAATACATATTCCAATGTCTTAATATATTACATACTATGCATAGACACAAATTGCGTCATTTTTGTTCACTTTGCGATAAAGTTCCAATAAGTATCATTTTCATTTTCACATCAAATGTGCGCATAACGATTAGATAAATATCTACGGGAAGATACATTTTATTTTGATTAAAAAAAAACAGCGATAATAAAGTTTAATATGAAATAACAATAATATTGTTTGTCTAGTTTGAGAAATTCGCAATCGTAAAAAAGATCATTTTGGATTACTTCAAATAGACTTAAGCAAAGTTCTAGATAAGATTACTAGAATATTTAGAATTTTAAACGTATTATTAGTAGTGTTGAAATAGTACGCATATACACGCGCGAAAATTGCTTTATAAATTATGTTTAGTTTTTAATTATTCAATATAAATTTAAAACGACATAATATATTTATACTATTATTCAAAAAGACTGAATGCATTCAAAATATTAATTATCTTTCCTTTGCCAAATTCCATGAATTTATGTTGATAAAAATCTGAGTGATAATGCTTATCAAATCGGCAATATATTAAATTGTATAATTTACCTTCAGTGAATGCACTTTAACTTTCATCTCAAACCGGTTGCAACAGTCAACAGAGAAAGATGATGTGTAAGTGTCAGAGTATTGTGAATTATTACACTATTAGTGACTGAATTAGTTGACCAATATTTTTATTTCGAGAGATTTATTCAGAACCACTTTACTCAGGTAAATCTTTGTTTGATGTTTAATTTTTGGAAGTGTTTTAAATTATATTTATATTGCTGAAGATTGCGTTTTAATAGTATGTGTTCAGATGGAATTATTACATCGTAAATACATGTATTTAAATTCTCAAAAACTCATGATCTAATAAATATATGTGGAAACTAGACTGAAACATCATATTTTCACTTTTAGGGTGTTCACTGTCAATACTTGGTGGAAAGGCATTATATTAATAAAAACACAATATTTCTTTGTACTTTATTCCACTTTATTTAATAGGACAGGACCGGATTCGCTCATTGCAAGCATTGTCAACTGATTTATAAACAGTGCTATTTATACAAAATTAAATTGAAATAAAAGGTGTAAACAACAACATTTTAATTTTGTGTAGTTATAGAGTCACTTATACTGTATTTTGTTAATTCTTTTCATTGTTAATTGTTGCTTACACCTTTTATTTCAATTTACTTTTGTATAAATAGCACTGTTTATATATTTTTCTTATCAGTTGACAATGTTCGCAATGAGCGAAACCGGTCCTGACCTATTTAATAAAGTGAAATAAAGTACAAAGGAACATTGTGTTTTTATTAAAATTATATTTTCAAACGGATATGATACAGAGTGGACTGGAGGGAGCTCACAGGGGCTCAATCGAGTCCCTTGTTAAATTAAGAAAAAAATAATATTCTCAGAACTTAGCGTTATAGATTATTAATATAAGGATTAATTAAATTTAAGAACGCTGTGATGTACATTTGGTATTTCTAAGATATGTCATTATCTACGATGGCTTATTGTATGTACATATAACATTTGAGACATGAAATTGCAATCTAATACAGCTAACAATATTATGGTACGTTGTGTATTGTTACTTAATATGTGTATATATAATAAAATTTCATTTCTTTTATAATTACCCATTATAAAAATTCACCCATTCCCAACACCACGAATAGCTTTGAGATTAAGCGAGGACTTTGTTAACGTATTGGTGGCCCATCGTTGATATGATACCATCATAATTGTAATAAATGTATATGTTTAGAAATAGTATTTTGTTTAGTAAATTTCGCCAGTCAACACTTTTAAAAATAATGCGCTAATGTTACTTCAATAATTCTCTTCACAAGTTGTAAAAAAAATACTTTTTGATTTGTGAATTACAAAACTATTATTGGTGGACTTTTTAGTGTCGTAATATAAATTTTATATTAATGATGTATGTGTATGTATTGATTTGTTTTTTTAATAATACCCCAGGGGTGAAGAACCGTTTCATTTATAAAGGCCATATTCATTTATCTGATTTAACATAAGGCCGCAGTAAAGAAAACATTGACACCCCGCATCCCTCTTTTTTTTACTGTCGAACATATAACGGGTCGATTACGTTCTTTTTCCAAACGCTTGCGTATGATTTTTTGATCAAAGTGAATATTTTGATCAAGTCAAAAGGCCGCATCAGAGTAGCCAACAGGTCGCAGGTTCCCCTTCACTGGAATAACCTGACTATATACTAACTAACTTCAGACAAATCTGTCTATAAAATGTATTGATATTTTGATGTAAAGTTTTACTTCAAGTAAGAACTGTCACTTGTCAATACTTGGTCGAAAGACATTATATCAACAACAAAAACACACTTTTTGTTAATTTCATTTTTTTAATAGGATCAGAGCTAGTTTCGCTAATTACAAGCATTTTCAACTGATAAGAATATATTTACATAGGCCATTTATACTTAACCAAGTTTTACTAATACGAGTGTAACACAAAATTGTTAATAGAATAAATTTTCACATTTCTATTGGCAATTGTTTGTTACACCCTTGTTAGTTTAATTTGACATATTATAAATAGCACTATTTTACTTCTAGCACTTGAAAATGCTTGTGATGAGCAAAACCAGTCTCGTTCCTAATAAATTAATGTGAAACTATCACTAAATAGTGTTTTATTTTTCAATATAGCGTCAATTGTTTTTGACAAAGTGTTTAAAGAAATTCTACAATTAATTACCCTGAAGCAGTAAGAATTAAACAGATACATTTCCGAAAATAGACTACCAAATCTCCTCTTCATTATGACAAGCTCACTTAATTATGCATCATTAAAACAAGTTAATTAAATCTGTTATCTTGTCTTTTTTTCCTATAGCTACTTGGACTGAAATATCCACATTAAATCAAATGTAATAAATAGTTGAGAAGTAGAGTAAGTAAATTGATTTTTTCTACCTCTTCTAAGTAAGAATATGATGGTGAAAAAAATCTGTACAAGCATAATATTCTCAATGGCGTGATATCAAAATAGCTATCATTAAATAATTCTTGTTGTACTAAATAGGTAAATTACTATTATTGCCTCAGTAAAAATATTAAATTAACAAACCTATTTACAGTATTGAATAGTAGATAAGACAGTCAATTGTTATTTTCATTAACATTACAAAATGTACCTCCAATATTGGTTTATTTGCGATGGCAATTACCTAGAACACTTGCAGAAAAAATAAGTAAATTGTACGTAGGAGTTGATATCAAAGTGTGGCAAAACTATGTTTGTCATGCCAAGTAAATATAATAACATGTGTTTCATGTGTATTCAGGCTTAGAAATGATAAAGTTGTAATCAGATAGTAAAGAAATTACTCGCAATAATGCAAATAGGCAATATCTGTTAATGATTTGTATTTTAAATCATTACCTTATTAATAATCTGAATTATTATATGACATCTATGTATTTTTTACATTATACACAATGCATCAAGTTATTCACTCTAACATCCTAATTATAATTACAATATTACACTTATCAAATGTGATCAGGGCTGTGGAGTCGTTGAAAAAAAACACGACTCCGACTCCGACTCCGACTATGACATTTACCAACAACACGACTCCGACTCCGACTCCGACTATGACTTGACTAAAAAAAAGTTTAATTTTGTCAAGTTTTTTTCCCACCTTTCCTATTTATGTGTATTAAATTACAGATCAACTAGTTAATCCGGAAAATAGCCTAATTTTTCATATTATACATGTTATAGGCATAAATAAAACATAATAAATATAAGTTTAAACTTTATTGGTTTGAATTTATTCTTAAAAATAACATCGCTTCTATCAAATCTGCATTTGTAGAAGCTCTTAAATCAGTTTTAAGTATTTTAAGGGTCAATGCTGAATCGATAAGGGTCAATGCTATAACGGTCAATGCTGAATCTTTTATAATTTCTGGAAACCGCTGTATTGCCATTTTCACATTTAAATTACACGATCGGTCAATTTTTTCTACTATTTTCAATGCGTCGTAAAATTCATTTCTAAATTTTGAAATAGAGTCTCCTTCGTCTACTACATTGGGACTCAAACGAGGTCGTTTTATTTTCTCTTGTTCGTCAAGATATTTTTCAAAATCATCTTCAGATTCAGCGGTGTCGGATGAATCTGATGATAATTCATGTATTGATTGATTAATACAGCTGCCTGCTGTCGTCTCGTTTTCCACTCGAAGGCCTTTCAAACGAACGGTTAATTCAAATAGAGCGTTCTTAGCTCTATTTATTTCTTCTTCTGTCAATATGGATCGAACCATGGAGTCAACATAGATCCCAACCAACAGAATATCATTGTCCAGTATTTTTTTTTCTCTACTAATCATGGCGTTTTTAATTCCATCAGCAATAGCATTATTCGGAATTTTTGATAAACGGAAAATAATGTTTTTCCACTCCTTGAAAAATGCACCAGGAGTCAAGTCATTGGCTTGCAACATCTTTGTAGCAATATAAGGATGGCGAAGCAAGACTTCAGGTTCCTCTACTTCTTTCCATTGAATTTCAGTCATAGTCACGTTTGGATTGGCCATATCCTCGAGGTAAAATTTCAGTTCAAGAAGTCGCACGTAATTTAAATTTCATAAATTTCGTAATTAAAAAAAATGCATTTCTTTTTAAAAGTAGTCGGAGACGCTCGTTTTTCACGACTCCGACTCCGACTCCGACTCCAGCCAAAACACCGCGACTCCACGACTCCGACTCCGACTCCACAGCCCTGAATGTGATTCTAGTGTTTCAAAGAACGATTAACAATCTGGGTTTATTTCTTAAAACATTTATTAGGATAAAATTTGTATCTCTTCAGAGCCAGTATACATATATAGATGAGCAAAATATAAGTTTAAACATAGTTCTGACGATGGCGAAAGCCGAAATAGCTATCAACACATAAAATTATTAAAAACTGTAGAACTAAAATACTTTTATATTTTTAATCTGGAATATTGTGTTTTTATTAATCAAGTAATGATCTTTTTAAATAAAAGTGGAAGTAGTACAAATGAATATATATATATTTTTTTAAATATAATACCTTTCCACCATGTATTGACATTGAACACCCTAAAAGTGAAGAATACAATTAATGTAAAGCAATAATTACCAGTTTTTCACACACACACATAATAATTACATGTTGTTTTTCATTTTCAGGAGCCGCTGTTGGGCACTAAGACCCAGCAGCCTTTCATCAGCCAGGGAGTCGGAATCAAACCGAAAAAAGAAATCTTAGAAATGACAAGGGAACAGCCGAGAGATGTTTGCGCTGAACTCATGGGAGACTGGGGACGGTGGCAACTTGGAGCAGTTTCCATAATATATCTATCAAAAATACCAGCAGCATGGTTCATGGCTTGCATAATCTTCACAGCGCCGGCACCCTGGTACGGAGAATATTGGTGCGACCTCAACAACCAAGCCATCGTGAACAATATATCAGTCGAGCAGCTCTCGCATCCCTTAAAGTTGAATCCGGACGGATCCATGAGAGAGGATTATTGTCGTGTACACATTGATTACGACATCGAGAACAAATCTGATCCGAATTACTGGATATTGGATATGTTAGATACCATCCACGACAATCTGACTGAGTCGTCTTCAATGGTACCGTGTGAAAAATTTAAATTTAAATTGGACCCGGTAACTACACTAATAACACAGGTAAACAATATCTCTCAAGACACTTTTTTTTCAAATTCATATTTTTGTATTATATACACAAAACCATCTTGCGTGGTATGAAGTTATTGACACTGTAATGAAATTTTGTATGCACTGTAATGACAATCAGAGAGTATCACATTTCATCACAAAAACATTTTATTCTCCTTACCAAATTACATAATATTTTAATCCCTTTCATAAATAACTTGCAAGGTAGAAAAAATGCAATATTTTAGTCTTGCACAAAAACGAGTTCATATCTTGATGGTTTTGTGAAGTCAAATTTTCTACAATCCTAAGCCCCTCTCTATAAATCAAAAACAAATAATTAAATTCTTTCATTTGTTTCAGTATGACTTGGTATGCTCTCAATCTATACTTATTGCAGTTTCACAATGCTTCCATCTGTTTGGAGTACTTGTCGGTGGAGTGATAGCAACTGAGTTAATGAAATTGTAAGTCTTTTGCAATGTGTGTATATGTGTTCAGTTTCATTTGTTTATTATCTAATGGCATGGCAATACAGAAAAGTCTGTAAAAGATTTTTTTTGTTCGATAAATGTAGTAAATCAGTGGTAATATTATATTATAACAATAAGTTGAGTTAAAATATGTAGACAACAAAGATTTACTGTGTTTTTAAATTAGTCGCCAGTGCAATTAATTGACTGGTAGTGAAGCCACCTCATCAGATTCAAATGGATCATTAGAATAGTAAAAAAATAGATCAGGAAAATAATATTATATGTTAAAATAAAATATAAAATATTCATTGAAGGTTATTCTTATAAGACAAAAAAATATATCATTTTTGAAACCAGTTTCAGCCCTAGACGTGTGATGATGTTAGGCATGGTGCTTCAGGTACCAATCGGGGTGTCGACTGGTTTTGTCCCATGGTTTTGGCTGCACGTCTTCCTGAGATTCCTTTCAGCTGTTTGCTGTGCGATCACCTTCACACCGTGTGGAGTCATAAGTGAGTTATTCAAAAATAAACCTGTAAAACTGAAACGGTAAACGAACATCTTTTAATGTTGACTTATTTTAACCTCATTCACTCCCAATACTGAACAATTGAAACTCATATGTATAATTTCAATTGAACGTGAATGGTATTATTAACTATACATATATTTTAACAAAGATTTAAAAGAATTAAATTTTAAATCACAGTAGATAAGCTCAATGAGTAGTCACAAATCCGAAATCTCAAATTTTAATTTATACTTCAACTCGGTCCACACTAATACTTACAAAATAATTTAACTCAATGTAGTTTTTTTTAAATCTTTTAATTGCAGTGGGTGATATAGTTGGAGGACGACCAAAGAAGATAGTGGCTGCAAATTTTGAACATTCATGGTCCATAGGTGTAATTCTTCTACCAGCCATAGGTTATTTCACAAACACCTGGGGAGAGATCTATCTAGCGATAAGCTTACCAACCATTTTGCTAATGGTTCTTTGGGTGTGAGCATTTTACTATTACATTATCTATCATAAGTATTATTTTTTTTAATTCATATGCCAAGAATTTTTTGATATAATTAAGACTGTCTAAATTGGAGTTCCTGCTCTTATCGTCAATTACAATCAAAGATACATATATCAATTATTTTTATTGTCGTTGTTATAGTAAATAAGGACTATGTCGGAAGTACTAGTTTTTAATAAATAAAAAAATTGTGGTTGAGTGACAATTACATATTAACATTTATAACAGTAATAAGTCTTGAAAAATAATGGCTATTTATAAATATTGTATAGGTATTCAAAAATAAAAACTAAGTGATTACTGTTTTAAATTTGAATCATTCAAATTGAATATTGAAATTCCACCAACCATCTCCAGTCGAAATCATAGATTACTATTTTTACTGTGGTTGACGTTAATTGCCTAAAATTTCGAAACCGTTACAGGTTTTATCTCAGGGATCTGAAGAATCCATTAAAAAATTATATGAGAGACATCTTATTCATATAAATATAGCATAATTTATGTTTTTTTTGACATTTATTTTCTATTTTTCTTTTCACAGATGGCTCCCGGACTCACCTAGATGGCATTTAGAGAGAGGCAATATTGATGCTACGAGACCAATCCTGGAAAACGCTGCAAAGAATAATGGAACCGTGGTTCCAGATAACTTTGAAGAGCTTCTCAAGGCGCAAGCTAAAAATTTGATCGGGTACGTTCACTAATAATTAGAACAGATAGAATCATAATGAAATTGATGTAATTCTTCATTGTGACACATTTCACACTCGTTGAATTAAATAACTTTGAACGTTATAGGAAAAAAACAGAAGAATCCAAAAGCACATGGATGCAATTACTATCAATGAAGGGAGCGCCATTGAAGATAATTATTGTTTTCTTGGCTTGGAGTTTAATTTTTACTACTTACTATGGAACTCTATTGAATATAAGAAGTTTCGGCAGAAAATACCTTTTCTTTACAACGGCAGTTGCAGGTATTTATTAAGTATTTCATCTTATATGTGTCCATGCATGTCTGCACCGAGTGCAGAAACAACTTCCTTTTGATTGAAATTAAATATAATATTACAACAATCTTTCTTCCAGGACTTTGTGAAATTATTGGATGTCTACTCGGTTTCGTTTATATCATGTGGAGCAAACGGAAATGGACATATGTTGGATTAATAGCAATCATTACCGGAATACTTAACAGTGCAATATGGCTGATGCCCACATATGGTGAGAATAATTTTTTAAAAATTTATCTTCATATTCACTCAAGTTTCCTCCATTTTTTTGTGATGGAACTGCTGAAAGAAAAATATGACTCCCATGATCCCATCGTGCTAATCCTACTTCCAGGTAGTCCAACAATATAGATATTTTAAAAATCAATGGATATTAATCATATAGAAGTGGCTACGAAAGAACAGAACTGCTTTCTTCATCAAAAGAACTGATTAACCCTTCAAGCTCTGTTAACCAGAGCCAGTCCATTTATAAAAACAAACTGATTTCGTTCAAATAACTTGATTACTATAAATAATAAATTAAAATTTGACGTGTGATTATTTTTTATCGTATTTTATTTGATTCTAAAAAGTTATCAACTGATGTTGTTGGCAGCTGGAGATGTTTAGAGTTTCCAGTAAGACGGTTAGAGTGATAATTCGAAAAATACTTGACAACCTCTGGTGTCATACAGTGATTGGTCCGAATGTCACCAAAAACAAAATAATCCATTTATCTTTTAATTTTTGTGTCCATGTTGGATGCATTATATTATTCATTGAAACTGAAAAAATGAAAAGTATTAATCGAATAAAAATTTATCATAAAACTTAATAAATAATATTAATATTAACTTTACCTTCGTAAAAAATGTGTTACATTCCTGGGACTGAAACTCAATTTCATGTTGCCATGGCTGATGGGTAAATGTTTATAGATATAGTCGGCGTCATAGAAAAATGAATAATAAGCAATGTGTGTAGATTGCAAGAAAAAAATGTATGTACATAATATGTTCTAAGAAAAAAACCCAATATGACAATCTATGTAACCTGTAATGGTTGACTTTGCAGTATTAATACTATTCCAGTGACAGATGCATATTATGTTGTAATACTAATATATTGTATAACATGTTCTAATTTCTTTTTATTTTCAGTTGATGGGAGTCACATGCTGCCTCATTTAATGACTATAGCTATGATAAATAAAGTCGGTATCAGCGCATGTTTGTGCGTGCTGACGACGTGCACTGTCGAACTATTTCCACTTCCTCACAAAAAGCGTGTCGTATTTATGTCAACTGTCATGGCCCGCATTGTGTTCATTACTGCTCCATTGATCGGTTTTATGGTAAGCTTGATTAAATTTATAAAAATCATCACAAGCGCAAATTGCAAAAAATATTTTTTATAATATTCTGCATTTCAAAAAGTACTATATTTATTAGCTGCTGTAATAAACAAAAATGAGCAAAAATAAAATGTTATTACGTTTATTTTAATCTAAACCGTGTTTAGTGACTTGTTAATCACCGATAATAATGCTCCAAGGCAGTGTTCCCTCTAAGCTGTGCGCGCGCACACACCTCGCACATGCATTACAACAGAGCGCACATACATTACATCAGTTTTTCCACCACCGGAATAAATTAATTGACATTAAATAGTGTTGTTAATTATTTTCATTATTAAAAATCCATCTTTTTCCAGCAAAAATCTTTTTATTTCTTGTCAATGTTGCACAGCCAATGTATTTTGCGCACACAACCTTCCGAAAATTAGAGGGAACATTGCTCCAAGGCAGAGGTATACCAGACGTATAAGCATATTTAAATCGAGAGCCGGATCTGGCCAGTGAGCCATAGTATGGTGACTGCTGCTCTAAGGCTTACATTATTATTTCATGACAAGATGTAAGGTTTCAATTCCTGAGAAATATCAAGTTTTTAACGGCTGATAAATTTGTATCTAAAAGATGTATATCTGCGATACATCTCTTTTTAAGAACTTTTGTGGTGTCTAAAATTACCTCGCAAGCATCCAACTTTCAAAGCAGGGCATAGATAGAGCAATAATCTAAGTATTATTCATGTCCTAGCCCCATCCTCTTATTCTAATTGCCCAAAATAGATAGATTGAAGGACTGAATAGCAAGCAATTATCGTAGAACAACTTCTGTTGAGATGCCTCTATTGTGATTCCATATATACAGAGAATGATTAACGGTGAACTATTCCTTTCATAATCTCATTCTTATATCGTTATAATCTGTAAAAAAAAATCTTCCTCAAACACAATTTTCTATTGAAATATTCAATTAGAATTTCACATACCCCACATTACAAACCGACAAAATTTTCTATACCTGTTTCATATATGAAAATAATAACTGATTGATTATTGGGTGCATGCTCATTAAAAACTTGTTGTTATAAAATTGTCATTAATTCCATTTCATTTCAGGTCATGTTTGGTGACGGTGTACCACTGTCCTTCTTTGGCGTTATGACAATAATCAGCGGACTGTGCACCATGGTTTTAACTCCTCTTCAAAATACGGATAGGTTACCAGACATACCAAATATCTGGACAGTTAAAATGACTGCTTCGGAGCTATGATCGTAGCATCCGCAAACACTTTGTAGAATCATATTATAAATAACTCAATATGCAGCAGCTTTTTAGATGAATTGTAATTTTTAGGCTCAATACTTACTTAAAAAAATATTTTTAGATATGTAGGTATTATTTATAAAATATGTTTTTACCATAAACAGTATTATTTAAAACGATTGATAACTAAGTTGTTGCTTCTATATTAGCAGTATTAAACTTAGACCAAGTTGTACATAACAAATGCAATGTACAATGCAGCCTTTCATAAAAGATTGTGGTTTTATCAATACTCATGATACGCGCACCGAGGCATTGAAGAGTCTATGCTTTCATGAAAGGAAATATCGTTGTTACAAATTGAGATAGGTGCATGCAAACTGGTTGAATCAGAAGATGTTGTTATGAAAAATATTCAACTATTAATAGTATTAAATTCTTTAGCGCTTAGGGAAAAAGAATATGAGATTTTAGATTAAGGAAGAGTGATTTTTACTTTAATACTAATGACTATGGATGAAATGTATTATTTTTAAAATTATTGATTATATTGTATCAAAGAATTGCTTTTTTATTTAATTTATTTGTATATTTATTGTATCAATTGTAAATTTTATTCAGAAAGATAAATAAATAAATATAATGTAGAAAAATTTTCAACTGTTGACTGTCAAACAATCAATATGAATAAGGTTTAGCCGTTTTATTCATTATTTTAACATGCATCATTTAGACATAAATGTAAATAAATAATCTTCATCTAGAACCCTCAGACGAAAATATCAAGTGTATAATACTGTTACAATTTCTTTTTATTTTGCAGTATTAATATGATTTTTGTTGCCAAACCTGATATAAAAATAACACTTTGTTGAAAACGCACATAAATTCTTGGGCTTGT
Source organism: Himalopsyche tibetana (assembly GCA_030503985.1). Lineage (NCBI taxonomy): Eukaryota > Metazoa > Arthropoda > Insecta > Trichoptera > Rhyacophilidae > Himalopsyche > Himalopsyche tibetana. Next base: position 789,501 of record JAPJYX010000010.1, read on the forward strand.
TTATTGCCATTGGTAGAGCTACAAAAGCGTGTAAATAAGATGTGCTTGTGAATAATTTGATATTTTTTAGAATAATAGATTCAATCAATTTGTTCGTCCAATTCGATGATCAAACATATAAGCAAATCAATGAAAAGGAATTACTCCATTTCGGTTCAAGGATAATTGTTAATGAAGTTTATGTTGCTGTACTAAAATCGTATCATTTTTAAGGAAATGTTTAGTGAAATTCTTACGAAGGAGAATCTTATTCATGAATACTCCAAAGTATAGAAACAGCTTGCCAACAGTGGTGACGCTACTCGGAAGAGTTTTAAAATAAAATCATCAGTACTGTTATATTGTATTGTGATAATGTATTTTTAGACTCATCGTTACAAATAAGAGTGGTACTGAAAAGAAATCAAACAGTGTCGGTTATAATTCTTTTATTTTAAAATAATGATATTAAAAACCATTCAAACATAATACAAGCTTTATATTATTATTCAACTCGCAATTAATCGAAAAAATCATAAAAAGGCCTTACACATTATTGAATAAGTTGTCATTGTATAAAGATTATTTTACTGGCTTATCGAATAGAAATTAATGGAATCAAGGAATAGACTATAAAATTGCACAATCACATTCATGTGACGGAAATATATAAGTATTAATTGTTGATTTAAAGTTACTAATTGACTTCTTTTAAAACACACACAATTAAGATAGGCGACCTATCATATATTAATAATAATAAGTCAAAGAAGTAAACGAAAAATAATACTTTTATTTGGTATCAAGTATGACAGGCATTCACAGTGAGCCGATTGAATAGAAGAAAAAAGAGTATATTGATAAAATAATCACATAAATAAATAAAATCTCACAACCCATAAAAATATATTAAAAACAAGGTAACACCAATGAGAAATATGTGAATTTTTTATGGAACATTCGCAATATTAACTTGTGCATCCAATCTGTTCAAAACCGCACGGATTTTATGTACGGCTATCGCAAAGATTTTTCTATGACACTTAATTCTTTGAGAATCCACTCACCCACTACTTCAGTGACATCGATTAAGATATGACCAATGAACCTGCTTTTGAGAGATAAAAGTAAGCAGATTTGTCGTTTGTTTGACAGAAGAGTTTGCAAAAAAAGTTGATATATACTGACTTCCACAATCGGTGTACCAAAGCTTAAAATAAAAAAAATCTCAAACAATAAATTTTAAACACCACTAATGCATTTTGCATGCAGTACTTTTGTGTTTTACAAATAAAACACTAACATTTGGTCAATACAGTAAGTACTGGAATGAAAAAGCATTAATCATAGGTGCAAATTTTGAAATATATAAATTTCAGTATAGTTTATAAATAAAAAGGAATAACCCATAAATCCATGATTATAATAATAATATCATAATAGTTTAAAAAATAAAATAAACAATAAATTAGTGATTTGAAAAATATAGATATACCTACCTAGTCTTAAAATCATTTCCGGTAACTTTTATAGTTGTCTAAAAATATGAAGGGAATCAGAACATAAAAACATTTCTATGAATTTTTCAAAGCCAATCTAAACACTAACTTTTTTATCTCAATGGATATGTCGATCTAATCAATTTTTACCTCTTAGATTTAGAGTAATTAAATTTAACTGAAGGACCCGGGAACAATAAATTAGTAAATTAGAATATTACAAGAAGCCATATTTTTTGTTATACATTATCTATTGCCATTCTCATATTTTTTTATTTAATTATTATTGTTATTTCTTCAGATATGGTTACAACACATAACAGATTATTTCTATTATTTGTTGTAAACAAATCGGTAGCCATATAATATTGAGCGAAAAATTTCATTTTGGATCGATTCCCATCCTGAAATTGACTTCAGTAGAGCGTCACATGCCCACAGATGATAGCAAAAAAAGATCTATGCCCGAACCCCAAGTAATAGAAAATTATTGAAAAGTAATAATGAATTGGTTATAATTCAAAAAAAGTATTTACTTCTTGAAATAATAATTTATCGAGATTGATTCGTATCAAAAGAGTATTATTGTATTTTTGTGTGGTTAACAAGTCAAGCAATGTCGTTTTTCAAGCAAGATCCTTCCCACCTGTCAGATTTTAGAAACAGGATGTAGCAAGATGGCTGACCACTATTTACTGTTCTAACCATAACATTTTAGCCTTACTCTTGCTCTAAAAAAGAGGTTGAGGAATTCAATATTCACGAAGACAATATAAGTTATAATTATGAGATTTACAAAAAAAGCATATGCTCGACTAATTAATTGAGAATACATTAATTGAAAAACAACAAGCCTTATCCAACAACTTCATGACTTATTTGGACCAAAATCAAACAATTAAGTGTTTTGCAGTATTACTCCCAGGCCTTCAATTCTGATCTCTAAACGAAGCGGTTAAAAACTCGCGAAAGCTCAATCTCTATTCCTATCAAATCTAAGATACACGACAATAACGTTCGACACGACTCCATTTATAATTTCTTTTTAACAATTCCTCAACACGTCTAAGTCTATATTCTATATCTCACCAACAATTTATGCTAATACAACTTAACATGCGTCAAGAAAATATTTCATTTTTAAGTGCATTTATTTTTGTAACATGTGTTTTGATAACCTTACGTGTCTACGTACTATTTATAATTCTTAAGTACGTTTTAATTTCTAGATACACCTAAATAGCTATACAATGACTAAATGATATATTTCAGGTCTATTTAAACTCCCTTTAAAACATTTTTTGTTATCAGAACTACACTTCATACACATTTGAACTCATAATGAATATTCCAAAAAAATCGAAATCATGTACATATTATATTATGCATTGCTGTTATATAATAAAAGTATTATAAATATTGTCAGATACAACCCAAATGTGCTGCGTAACAGAAATTATTTACATCTAGTTAGGCTCAACTGTTATCAATTGCTCTGTCAAAAGAAACAAGATTCTCTTGCATCAGGAAAAAGGCAGTAACTACAATTTTTGTTACTATTAAGGCAACAAGGTGGAGTCTGCTATTTGTTGTATAGCAGAATGAATTTTTTACAGCGTAAAGGCCATTGGAAGAATTCATAAGTAAGTTAATTATAACAAATAAGTGCATGGCATGTTTATAAGGAAGAAGACCATTACTTTTACCAATTATTACTCCCGCATACAGTGACACATTTTTTAAGTAAAGATTTATTGCATATTTCCATTTAAATTATTAATTCTTAAAAAACAAAATTATTATACACACATGTACCAACTTTTTTAATTGTTTATTATGATTATTTGTTTTATTCCTGCAGATGCTGTCCTTTTCCTAAGAGTAGTTTAAAATGTATAAAAGAAAGAATATTTAAATACCAGTTTCACACATAACTATTTAAAACATTTAGAATATTCAGAAACAAAAAAAAAATAGGTCCCGTTATAAAGTAAATATCGTTTCGATCTAATTATTCCAAATGCGCATGTCATTAAAAAAAAGTTTAAAAGAAGACACCGTTTGTTATCAAAATAACAAATATACAATAAAGTACACAATCCAAAGAAATTACAAAAGATAAAGTAATATGGCATCAATATTAATTACCAAAAGATAAATAATTTTCACTTACTTACAATAATGGTATGGATCTTTTATAACCGCCAGCCCTCTACAGACTATTATTTAACACACTACCGATTACATATAAACCACAATGAAATCATTAACGGGAATATTTTATTTTACATGCATAGAAAAATTGGTTATAAGAAATTCACTGGAGAAAATTTATCACTAGAGCAATTGAGAAATCGCATTCCGAGAACACTTTTTAATGGTACCTTAATAATCTACAGCAATGGGTCCACAGCCTTTTGATGATTGTCACATTTCATTGAACCGTTAATTTGATACTATTAGCCCTTCAAGTCCAGTCGATGTGCTGTGCATGCGGATCAAAAACCACTCCTATGGACTGACGCGCCCTGTTTTATCTTCCATTTATAAGAGCGATAGCAAACCGATTTCATTCAAATAACTTGAATACTATAAAGAATAGATTTAAATTTTGAGTTGTGATTATTTTGTATTTGATTTGATTCGAAAATGTTATCGAATGATGAATTTAATATTTTTAATATTTTGCCTATAAATCAGCGGTCAGAGTATTTTAAAGTTACCACTTAGGCGATACTTGACAACTGCTGGTCTCATACGGTGATTGGCCTGAATTTCACCAAATATGTTTTTCAAAACAAAGCGATTCATTTATCTAATTATTAATGTGTTCAAGCTGGGCACATTATGTTATTCACCGCAACCAAAAATTCTAGTAGCTCTCACACTGTTAATCAAATAAAAATTTATTATACAACACATTATTAATCATCTTGGGCGTGAAAATCGATTTCAAGTAGCTGAGCCTGAGGGTTAGTGGCAGAATGGGTGTTAAGAATATCAAGGTACATATGTAGGTTTTACACCGAATCAGATGAATATTGTCCATTGACAAATTATTAAAAAACTTGTAAGTAATAGACGAAAAGCAATGAAAAACAATAAAAAATAGTATTCAACACACCATAGTTTGCACATGCATCAAAATATTATACATTTGTACCACTGATTGTCAACGGTCAATTTTTTACAACCAATTTTCTTTGTACAACCTAATACTCTTTTGAGACGGTTTCGAAATTCCACGGTCCAATGTAACGGAACCCATTTTGTTTAACTATGTTCACTCCTACTTTATTTTGCGAAGCCCCTGTCTAAAAAGAGGATTGGGTGGATCATTTTTATTTCATTTGATAATGTTAAGCATTATATATAATATATTAAATAAAGATTTTTCGTTGTTTCACATAGTTTGATGATTTATCATTACATCATATAGTTATCGTAAAAAAAGAATTTACAGATACATTATCAAAACCAGTGCACTGCAACCTGTTTTCCTCCACAGTAAACCAAAATTATGTTTAGATTTCCGCAGCACACTAAGTAAAAATATATATTAATAAAAAGGCTTTACACTGAAATCACATTATTCTTTTCATTTGATATTAAAAGAATTATATACACGAGCAGAGTATGGCATCTAACTAAAAAATTATTCAATTTTTTGAAATGAAGAAATGCACCGCAGCACACCTGACATCACCTCGCGACACAGCTGCTGTGAAGCACCGATCTCGATAATGAAATCAATTTTAAATATACACTATCATCTATGATTCTTCAATATCTGCTTTATGCAAGAAAAAAATATGCCATATTTACAAAACAAAAATGCAATAGTTAAACCAGAAGAAACAATTAGGAGAATCAGGTAATAATATATTCTTGTTATTTTGAATAGAAAATTTATTATTCTATTATATAAAATATTTGTAAAATTTAATACTGAAGGTATTGGCAGCGAAATTGAATATTTGTATGGTTGGAAAATTGCAGATATTGTAGCATCAAAAATTATAATATGTGCATAATAAAATATTTCGAATTTATGGCGTGAAAAATGAACATACCCATAATGCTAAGCATCGGCAGTCATTAACTATCTATGGTTTAATTAGAAGACTTTAAAAAGTATGGATGTATCAAATAAAATATCTAACAAATACTAAATATATTTTATAAAAATAGTCAAAATAATTGTGAAAATGTGAGTGGTATCCCCAAAAAGCTATTATTTTAAGTAGCAAAATGTAATTTATAAAAATGATTTTCTGCATAATATTTTATCTGGTTAATAACTCTTCTTAAAGCTGACAATAAAATAAATATTTACCTTAAAAGAAACTGTGACATACTGATTATTTTTCCTTAAATGTACACCTTTATAATTAAAATATAATGGAATTAAATTCATTAGATAAAAATAGGATAGAATCTTAACTTTTATTATTGCTATTATTGTATGGTAGCAAATTCAATAAAATTTTCAAATTTATTTAAATTTTGATTGTTTTTGTATTATGATAAAAATATTCAACACCCTGAAAATATTTTTAAGTAAGTTTCGTAATGATTATGTGATTTTTTATGAGTAAGTTTTTAATTAAAAGTTACGAAAGCGATTATCAAAGTCATATAGAATCAAAAAAGAACAATGCATTAATAAACATTAACAAATTTATTTTTTGCTAACCAGCACCTACTTATATCTCGTGCTGTATATTTTAATATCAATAGTGATTGAAATTGTTTTACTTTTTATTTTTGTTACTCTACAACACCTTTTAATCATTCTTTCTCTAGCACTCGAGACTTTAATTCAATGACATAAATATATTTTCAACATATTAATCATTGACTAATTGATTGATTTGACATAGTCTGTCAATAAGTTTTATATGTAGCGTTAGACGGTGTCTAAAGGAAGTAAAGCATTTTTATTTGGCGGTGGCAGACCGATGATGGCGATTTTTCCATCTCGCAAGGCAGCCAATATGTGAGTGTTGTGAGGAGTGATTAAAACATGTTCGATCGGCACATGCAGAGGGACATCGTAGACTGGCTTTAAGCTGGAAATAAACAAATATTATTGACGACACTCGCTTTTTAATTATTATACAATCCATCAAATTAGCAAAGTATTTCCTGCCTCGATTTAAACCTTCTAGAAGTGTGTATGACATTTATTTTTGTATCACAATTTGGAAAAGACGACTCTTCACAAATCTGTTTCATCAACTTAGCGTCAACTACATTAAAATAAACTCAAACTTACATCAATCAAAAATTACAAATTTACACAAATATACAGACTGAATATTCCACCAGTAAATAAATGGTATTTTAAAACAAACTGTCTATTATTCTTTCAAATTGAAATAAAGTATTCAAATGCTAGGCATTTTCAAAGAATGATATATGTTTGTATAGTAACCAGTTGATATATCTAGAAAAAAAATTGTTACTCATGATAATAAAAAAAACGATTCAAATTTACACGCAGAATATTAATTTTGATAAACTTTGATAGGACTAAATTGCTAAGCCTCAGAATCCAGCGATAAAAATAACTAAATTAATGAGATATCCAAAAAGGATGAGATATATAAAATGATAACAACAGTTTAAATAACTAGTGTTAAAATAATTGATGTTAGTAAAAAACGCAATCTTACCTGTGTGATGTAGATATGGTTATGTCTCCAGCGTCATCAGCAATCAACAGACAATCTCCGATGGTAGTCAAAGCTGTCACTCGGCCGCACACATTTCTACTGGCTCGCCATTTTCCATTTATGTTGAACACGTGAATTGAGTGATATATCTACGAATAAAATAAAAATATTAAAATATCTGGATGAAATTTTAGGCATTAAAATCGTAAGCGTGAGAAATAAATACCTGGTCATTGACGATAAATCCGATATGTCCTTGGTGAAGCAATACGATGAATTTCACGCAGACCGCTTTTCCTAAGCATCCCTTCGGTTTCAGAGTATGCACAAAGTCACCTCTCTTCAAACTGTACACGTTCACTGTCCCATCCTGGAAATAAGTGGTAAAAAAAAAGAAAATAGTATTACAATATTCATAATTTTATTTCAGATAAATATTATTTTATAAATTTATTGGGGATTGAAAGGGATTTGTTTTATGAACTATTTTTCTGTCCTATTAAACTGTCCTTTGACAAAAAGACCTATCAGTACATAACAATCAATTCACTTTTAGGGTGTTCACTGTCAATACTTGGTGGAAAGGCATTATATTAATAAAAACAATAATCCTTTGTACTTCATTCCACTTTATTTAATGTCAGGACCGGTTTCGCTCATTGCGAGCATTGTCAACTGACATTGTCAGTTGACAATGCTCGCAATGAGCGAAACCGGTCCTGACATATTAAATAAAGTGGAATGAAGTACAAAGGATTATTGTTTTTATTAATAACAATCGATTCCTCACAGCTTGAAGCGACTTGTGAAAACACACTACAAATGAATTATATTTTTAAAAATCGCTTCTACTAAGTTTTCAACCAGCATACACTAATCTCATACAATTGCATTGATTGAATACCTTTTACTATTTTTGATAGGGCAATATAAATGCTTAGCGAAAATGTTTCTTAGACAAACCTTAGATCCAGAGACGACGAGATCCAATTCAGCCATGACTGCAACACAAGTAACAGCAGCATCGTGGCCGCAGAGTGAATGTCTCGGGACAGGATGACCGGGTGCTTGTCCAATAGTTCCACCGCTAACCTCCCACACCGCAAGACTAGTATCTGCAGATCCGCTGACGAGCCAGTGTTCGCTGCACGAGTCTAATGCTAGACATGTAACCGGGCCTAGAAACAGGATTTTTGAAAAATGCTAAATAAATGAAAAGGTATTCAGAATTTAGATATCCCAATCAAACATACGCAATAAATGTGAGAAAGTTATTGAAACAATTACACACAAATCTTGGAAATTTTGAAAAAAAACACATCATTTTATTAGACAATTTTCAGTAATGTATCGCAAGCCCGAAATGTGCATCAATTGAATTTACATTTACTTTATAGAACATCATTATAATTATTTTAAGATTTTTGATTGTCGTTGAAACAATTTGTGCACTGAACAGACACTTTTGAGCAAACAAAAAAAGTGATCCTCGAGGATAATGGATCAAAGTTCCACTGTAACGAGGTTTCAATAATATGATAACACATTCAAAAGAATACAAACCGAAGTGTCTCGTCACAGTGCTGAGGAGTTTCACTTTGCTGGTGATTGCAAATACTTTGATCGAGCAATCCCAATGACCACCCGTATAAAGTAATTTTCCATCTGATGATAAAGCAATTGCACGACTATCAATTCCACCGCCATGCTTTCCCACAATAGATATTTGACGCCGAGTTCTGAAAATATGAAAAAAATATCACTAATATTCTCACAGATCATAAATTTATTTACGTCTAACTAAAACAATTATTCAAAGACTTAATTAAAAAAGAACATTCAAAATTACACATTGTATAGTTTATATGTATCTCATGCATAAGTTATCTTGAAATGACGGACAATATATATTCGGTATACTGGCAAAAGATGTTAAATCAAAAACCGGTTGTTTTAAGTTATGAAGTCAGTTAGATAAATTTTAACACGCTGTATATTCTGAAAAAACAAATTCATCCCTATTTTGTGTCTTTTTACATAGTATACATCAAGTCGATTCCGATAAATAACTATAAATAACATAAAACGTTGGAATATAAGAATCTAATTTGTTAATCATTATTGAATTCCATAAAGATTTTAGAATGATAAGTAATAGTTAAAGTGCAAAAATGGAGATGATAAAATTTCATGATTGTCGAAAATTACAAGTATCCCAAAACAAGGTTGTTCAATTTATCACCTTCTGCCAGTATACCGACGATATATTCAACTGACTCTAATTCAGAAGCAATCATATACATTAAAGCAAAGAAATCAATGCCCATGTTTCACCATTCTGTGATGATGCAACAGGATTTTAGCATCACCAAGTGTTATGTATCAAGATAAAATTACTGGCAATAATTCATCGACACATTGGAAAACAAATCGCAGGTACTTTAACTTACTTGAGGGTGCCACTCGTAGACTCAGGCTCCAAGACCTGTCCTGTTGGAGAATGAGGTTGCCAGGATGGAGCATGTAAAGCACCGGCTTTCGATATGGCAGCAACCCATCGTCCTCCACTTTGAAGAAAGCCTCGACCTCGGCATGGACCTCCCAACCATGCGATAGGTTCGTCAATTCGAGATATCTGCATAAGGATAATTTTTTATTCAAATAACAAACATAATCTTATTCCTAAGGCTTGCTTGAAGAAAGAATATTTAAAAACTCTTTGATTCACATACACTTAAATAGGTAAGGATTGCCATAAAGTCGTTGCTATAAATAATTTAATTTATTTTTACATAAATAATCATGTCATATAATCGCGTCTTTAACAGATTAAATAGAATAAACTTTCTAAATAACTTGTCAAATTACAGCTAAAATGTACATCACTTTAAAAGTAAAAAGAAAATAAATCTAACCTGAACTGAAGTTGTATTTAAGTGCCCAAGAATTTGTAGGCAATCAAGAGCTTTGGATTCTCCTCTCAGAGCCCTGGCGGCTGCTCGTCTAGCGGTAAGCCTTGATGGATGAGCAACTCCTCGCACCAGCTGGGCGGGAGTCTGACCAAAATTAGCAATCATTCCTTCAACCGCAGCTCGTTCGGCAGGATCTACAATGGCATCCAAATCGACTGCTCCTTCGTAACTGTAAATAGGTACATTGTGTTTTAGTAAAGAAGATGGAATATTTTTCATTTTATCGAGATAAAAGAATAATTTGTAAATATAGATAAAAAAAAAAATGAAATGACATTTTATCAACCAACCTGCAGTAATAAAAGACATTCAAAGCTTCCACCGCTCTTGGACCTCTTTGCTTGTATCCGAATACCAAATCTATCCAGTGGTTTAAATTTTCAGAAACATAGTCAGATTCCAGGGCTTTGCGATGCAAATAAACAAAATTTTCTGCACTTCCTTCAGCCCATGGTGGCAATTCCACATCTGCAACTCGGTGACTGGTGCCTTGAAGGATTCCCAGGTCCAGACTGAGGATTGAGAGAAAACTATGAATATTGTATGTAAATATATAAAAATGATTTGTAAAATATAACTTTGTCAATCATGAAATAAATACTTCTCAGGCTATAATTTAAGCAAATTAAAAAATAAGATGAATAAATTCCTGCGCAGGAAAACACTTTTTATAAGAGAAGATGTACCATTAACTTAAAACTAAAAGCAATAAATAAAAAAATTACTGACTCGTTAATATTTTGGAGAAACTCCGGAAAATAAAAGAACTCTGGTGTCAATTCTTTCACATCATTCGGATTATTCATCAAAAGCTTCCAGGTTTGTGCGATCGAGTGAAATTGTCGGTCGGCTACATCAAATCTACCACTCTGCAACTCCACGTGCAAAGAAGTGAATGGTTCAACCCTGAGAAGATAATGAAGCACTCCTGCTGAATTTGAATAATGGGTACCGTAATGAAACTTGGATATTACACCTGAAGGATCTTCAAAATTGTCATATTTGGCTCGCACTTCTGCTTCATTTTTTGGATTCACAACACCGATAGGTTTTGTGAGATCTCGAAACGATGCAGGATTATCAAGATCTAATCTCTCGCTGTGATAATCTGCTAAGATCCAAGGATAAACGGGATATTGTGATAAATCATTGTACGTTCTTCCTGCTATTGTATTTAGGTGCATAAGATAATCAAAATTTGTTATTTCTCTATTCACCCATTTCTGAGTTAGTCCGGATGCTTTCAAAAGCTCAGCAGGAGACTGTCCGCTTCCGTATAAAATATTTGGCGGTTGCAAACTTAGTATTCTGGTGAAGACCCCATTCCTAGCTTTGGTGGTGAAGTTTAAAAAATAGTTAGTTTGATCCAGAAGGAATATTTCCAAAGCGCTTCTTCTGAGGTTGTACCGCCTTAAATGTATCTCTCTCAGTTGCAATAATGTTAGCGTAAAGTCTTGTCTCTCAATGTCTTCTTTCACCGGACTGAGGTCGTGGAATTTCAAACAGTTTGTAGTAACGTCAAGTCTACCTTTGACTTTTGTCATAAGAGTAATAAGTTCACACTCTTGAGATACGACCATTTTTTCTTTGCCAATGTCGATATTCTGGATCCTGTAAAAAAATAGAATTTTAAAAATATACATATAAGGTCATACAATCTAGAACACGGGTTCCCAACCTATGGGTCGCGACCTCGAAGGTGGTCGCGACGGGTTTTCTGTGGGGTCAACTTATACAGTCAACTAAAATTACCTTATTAAAAATGCCTTTTTCAATTGCATCGGGGTCGCGGGTCACATGGCTTTTATAAAAAGGGGTCGCCACCAGAAAAAAGGAGGGAACCTGTGATCTAGAACCAATCGAATACGTAACTAACACACTAACATTTAACATAATGAGTAAAAAAAAAACAATATCTGTAATAATATCTGTGGTGACAAAAGTGAACCAAGTTTACCAAATGGAAAAGTAGATAAACTTACTCAGGTTCGAGAGACACTCTGAACTCTTCGTCATGCAAGAAGTCGTCTTCGGCTCGAGGTGCTGCACAGGGTGGAGCCAGTTTAGGAACGACTGCTTGAGAACCAGCTCCAGAGCCACCTCGTCCAGCATTGTTGTCTCGAAGACGAGCGGCAGCTTCGTGGCTCGCAGGCCTGACCCCCAAGTCAGTCTTCAATCGCATTCGGCTGAGATTTTCATGAGGAGATAAGCGCCAAAACCGATCGGGAGTGTCTCTAAAAATAAAAAAATGTACCTTATAAGTTTTAGATAAAAATGGATTCAGCGGTTACTTTGTGGGAATACATTTTCAGTACACTTAAAATAAAACTGCTAACGTTATTTTTCTTATTTTGACAAGAATAAATAACAAAGTTAGCAATGTTATTTTTACCCGGATAAAAAGATTACTTTGATGGATTTGATGTAACAGTTTTTTTCACGGATATATTGAACAAGACTATATTATTAAAAAATAACAATAATTGAGCTGCTAATATGTAAATTAATTTCATTAAAACAAAACTACATAAATGTAAGAGTAAATTAGTTTATGCCACCATCAAATCAAGGTTGTCTTAATCTTTAAAAAAATTAACACCGTTATTACTTACAATTAATGACACAGAATTTGAGGATAACTATGATCTTTATACTTGTATACTATTAATAACACATTCATGTAGAATATTTTTGTAATAATTAAAAAATAAAAACAAATAAGTTGACAGTAAAAAGTTTATATATTTTTTCAATTATTAACATAATACATCGATCAAATAAATTTTCCAGAAATAGTTTGTACAAAAAGTCTTATAAATATGAATACAAAATTAATAACATTGGGGGGGGGGGGTACGCATGTAACAGGGTCGTATATAAGGCATCGGGGCAATGTGTGAAAACCGACCAGGTTTAAAGAGACAATATAAATAGTCGAGAAAAATTGTAACTTACATTAAAATTTGAAATACAATAATAAAGAATATATAGATAAATATTATTTGTTTCAAAAACCATTTGAGTATCCATCGTTGTGTTAGTGAATGTTAAAAATGTGAGAAATAAAAATAGTCCGTAAAAGAAGTTAAATAAAATGTTTAGTTATATTATTTGGTAATTAATTGACTAACATAAATCATGTTTTGTTTTACAGCGAAACCTGGTTTATGCTTGTAAATTATTAATTCTTATGAAAGTGTCTTATAATAAAAACTATTTTATCTAGTAAAGACTGTGAGAATTTAACAATTTAGATACAGCAATCATAAAATTGTTAAAAACCGCAAAAAATATAATGATAAAATATATTTTTTAATAAAGACTATTTTATATGTAGACGAATTGAAATGTTTCTAGAAGTCGAGTCACAGATAACGTAAGCGTGTAAAGTTAAGGGGAAGGTTTTCACTGGGTCCAAAATCTGCGAGAGAATCATAATTTAAACGGCGACAATTTTGGAAGGACCAACAGCTGGACCAGCCGCGATGAAGGGGGCATCCCGGGAGACGACCGCGTTGAATCCGTTGATGGGGTCAGCGTAGTAGGTAACTGTCCTCCTCACACCATCGGGTTCAATCAGGCTGTATGATCCCTTGACGACATCTCCGTCGCGGGTCTCTTCCTGGGCCTTATTGTCGCCGGTGAAATCGTCCTGGACGCTGTAAGCGAACTGGTACTGGGGATAGGCATCGTCGAATTCTCTGACAACGGCGACTGGAGCTGGGACGGCTAATCGTGCGGCGACCGGGGCGGCTACTACGGGAGCGAATTGTCTGGCCAAGTAAGGAGCTGGGGCGTAGGCGGCCGGAGCGAGAAGTGGAGCCACGATCCCGCTGTGGGCCAATGAGGCGCAAGCCAAGACGGACAATAATACCTGGCGATAGAACGGTCATCACAATCAACATTTTTTTTAAATACAAAATATTGAAAAAGACTTCATAAATAAATGAAATTTTGTCGTATTCGAATGACAATGTTTTCTATGTTGAATTTAAAACAAACTGCTACCTCCCGGATATTTAAGAACAATTAAAAATCGTTTAGATATGAAGATCGTAACGAGAAGTCAAACACTAAGCATTCCACTACTAAATGCAGCATATAAAATCTAAAAAATTGATAATAAAACAATAGCAAAGCCAACATTTAAAAAAACGTTTGAGGATAGAAAGGCGGAGTTATAAAAGGACTGGTTGTTAGCCAATCGATCTACATCTCTCAATTACATGTAAAAATGAATAAACAATAAGGATATAAATATTTATTGTTTGAGTTGCAACAGTAATAAATATTTTAATTTTATTACTGTTAAAATTAAGCTTCTCTTCGGTGTTTTGGTAAGTGAAAGATGCTTATTTTTTTCACATGAATAAATACCTGATAGAAAATTTGAATCGTTCAAATTAAGTACAATCACACAAGTTTTGTCACTAACGACCCGGTTTTCGCCTTTCAGCATCTTCCGTGTTCAAGTGCACGGATGAACTTGCACTGTGAATGTACATAATTTGAACGATTCAAATTTAATATTAATATTTCACCAAGCACCTACAGTCGAAATATTAAATTACTTGATAATATTAAAGAAGCTGATAATTTTTTTTTATTTTAGGAAAAAATATTACAGAGGGCTAATTAAATTCACATTAAGCACTTATGAAAACATAATATCACTTCCAGAAAAGTAAATTGAAAAATTACAAAACTGATGAAACACTTACAGTAGTCAAGCCCATTTTTGTATTCTTCGAACACTGTTAGATAATGCTGAACAAACAATGAAGTGTGTATGATAACTGAAGATTCACACGCCTTTATATACGATAACGCGTGTCATCTCTTCAATTGTGACAATGTCGTTTGACGAAATAATTCGCCCCACCAAAAAAATATTCGCTAAGAATCAGACGCCTCGACCAGCCCTCGGTATTAAAAAAAAATTGGCGATCGCTCAGCGATAAAACGTTGCAATGGCATCGCTTCCAAGTATTTTTTTTTCTATAATCAACACAAACAGGACAGTTAAATTTAAACATTAAATTCGATTAAATAAATAAGAAATTAGTTCAAAATAACATACATTAAAACGAACCACAAAGATGATTAAATAGAGAGAAAAAAAACAGTGTAAATAAGGAAATAAAATATATAATAGCTCTGTGCCTGTACAGTAATAAAATATTTGACTGAAAGATTTTGTTTAAATTCTTAAACACAACTTACCCTTGTATTAATTTTAAAATGTTGTATGCTTTCAATAAATTCATGTATACTATGTTAAATCCGTCATTGTTTTGAGTGATGAAAAATAAACAACCCAAAAAGACTTTAAATGATACGATAAATTACAAAGAAGCACTCAAAAACAATCTTTAAAACTTGATTTGTGAAAAAAATCGTTTGAGTAGGAGGGGAAAACTTATCGAAAAGTTTTTTAATAAAAAATGGTTTGATTGCAATCTACGTTGTTCCGAGGCTCGAATTTCAGAATATATATCTATTGATTTTTTTTAAAACAAAATTTGATATGTAATTCAATCGGTATTTCTCTTATTCGTTTCAAATTATTGAAAATCCAAAGCGTGAATCGTTTCAACAACCAGCTTTCTTTTCCTCATTCAACTGCCTCTTCCCTCTATGAAACGATGGAATTCCCGACTGGCATAAAACCTACTTAACCGTGATGCTTTTCCCTATTTTTACCTTAAGAAATAACCGTATCTACATTTTTTGGTGGACGTCTAAAGGAATCATGTTATCTTGGACTTGTAAAAGCTTCCGCAAGTTCACGTAAACTTGTTCTTCGTATAAATTCACAAAGCTTTCAAATTAATGAAACTTCATATCGTTGGTCACCAAGTAAACTTGCGTATTTTTTTTCTTTACGCGAGCATTAAAAGTTTAGTGTAATAGTCCATACATCAATTGACACGGTGGCACTATTTTGTCAACGGAGGATTTCTTAAACCAGACGTTAAGAAAAATATATAATAGATGAAAATAATTTGACGGTAGAAGTAAAGTTACAAAAACATAAAAGGAACATATTTCATCGTTATTGAACACAATAAGATGACAATCGGCGAGCAATCAATGTATTTTATAGGAAGCTTTTTGTCATTCTTTCTTTTATCCATGCCCGGTATCCATCTAAGCATATGATCTCCTAAGACCTGATTGTTACTTAGTCCATCAACCTCTATTTTGTCGAGGAGATTAGGGATATAAGGAAATGGTCAGAGCAGTATTAGTAGTTAACTAATCGCTCACGCTACGCCCTGATATCTTAGAATTGGAAAGGTGGGAGTGAATTTTTAATCATTACAGAGCCTTCGAACAGAAACCGATAAATCAATTGAAATAAATGCTAATCGCGCTGGGATTCGGGCCCGTGCGATTCGTCACGGAAGCCAACGACGTTGACACTGCGCTACGGACCCAACTTTTTTTTCATTCTACTATCCAGAAAAGGTATTAATTTTAAGTTGATATTGATATTTATTACATTACAAAATGGTTATGGTATTGCTTTACCGTTATAAAAAAATGCACTCTAGGCATAAGACATTGTGTCATCTTTGTCCTATCGAGTGAAAATAGACAAGTGAAAACTAATTCTAAAACACACGCATGCATCTAAGTGAATCTGTGCACGGCTATCGAATGCAAGACGAATATTTACTTTTTGCTTACAAATTAAAAATGTATCGCGGTTGGTTCAAAGCCCGTAATGGAATACTCACTTCTGATTTAATATGCAATTACATAACTGTCCACGAAGATTACGGAGTTTTAACTAAGTTAACGAAATTCATTATTTAAAAATTATTTATTCAACGCGTATCCACCGCCAAATTATATAATAAAACTAGGTCGAAAGATCGAACAAACCAATTCAATTATTTTTCTAAGAAGACGCCGTAATGTATTGTTGTCGTAATTAAATAGCCCATGCTTCGCTCGCATTTTTTCAACCCAACTCAGCACCTGACGTGATTCATATGGACAAATTTGAACTAAAATTTGTTGTAATTATATCAGTCTTCATTTTTTAATAGGGTTATGTAATGATAGACGAATGGAGTGAAAAAATGACTATTGGTTTGATAATCACTTTTCCTACTTCACATTTTTAGTAACCATTAGGTAGGAGAAGGCGAAGTATGTAAAAGTCATAGACATTCATGCTTTTGGATACAAATGCATAGATCGATTGAAGAATCATTCTATAAAAGAATCCATACCCTAAACCCTGAAAACAAACCCTAGCACTTTGCATGCTATACATAGATAGAACGTTCGGTCAGCTACATTGATTGACAAATCATTTCCAGGGCTTTGTTAATTACACATTACCATTTGTTGTATTTAATTTTAAACAACCATGTTTTGATTTGTGTCATAAATTATTTTTTTACCTTGAAAATAAAAAAAAACACTATTTAAATCGCTGAGCGAAACCAGTATTGATCGTTCTATAATCTTGCGGACAACGTATTATATAAATTATCATTAGACTGAGAATTGGCAGAAACACCATTCAATTGATTCATGTAGATTAGTCTACATAACTTTTAAATTCTATTATAAAAAGGGAAAAGGAAACATAAATTTTCAATGGCATTTGTTTACCGACGAATGTAATTAATTACGTTATGAATTAAAAAGTATTAACAAATCTTGGTAGATCTTCCAAATACTTCAATTTTATAAAAGCCAAACTTTGCAAAAAGACATTTTAAGCATCAGTTTTAATAGTACAGGATTTACGCTGGAGTCCAGAAAAAAGATGTGAAATTCGCTTAAAAATAATATATTCAAATGCAATATGTTTAGAATTATGAGTGAGTAAGTGAGGTTGGTAAAGACAACATATTAAATCGTAAAATGGGCTGCGGTTATTCAGAAGTTGATTGACGTTTGAAGTCTCATTATAATGCGAGCGCATACTGCATTACAAACTTATCGCATACATTGTTACAAGATCTATATCTTATCAATAGACGTCAGACTTTACTCAAACAGTGATAGATGAAAGAGAACACGATGTCACAATTTAATGAAGGGTAAGTCAGAAGATATTACTCATGCAATATAAAAGACTATATCTTAATTCACATTATTGATTGGTTCCTGAAAATCCTCTATAATTTACAATAAAATTATTCAAAGATATAATAGTCTTAATTAAAAAAAATCGTGTTGAAACGTTGCCGTGTAAATCAACGCATATATGGCATTAAATCTTATTTATACGCATTTTAAACCACAATAAGATATAAGAATTTTATGCATAATACAATTTTAATGATCTTTCAAATATTTCAATGACCATAAGATATTTTTAACAGTCATAAAAAATCAACTTGGAAGATCACCAAAACCCGACATCCTTTAACACTTCCCCTACGGTGTTAAAAAATACTTCCGATATGTTACTGACCCCACTCGCCCTTTGATGGACGGGATTTTGGGGATGAAAACCCAGGACGTACATTTAAAAAAAACAAGTTTTTCACTTGGTTCTTGAAGGGCTAGCAACATATCGGAAGTATTTTTTAGCACCGTAGGAGAAGTGTGAAATTGAATAGATCAATATTTGTCATCGACACTATCATGACATATAAGGAGCGGTTGTAAAGCTCAGAGCAGGCCTTACCACTTCGCTACCGAAACTGACGAAGAAAAATCATGTGTTATAGATATTGAATGTCGGTAAAAGTAAAATAAGACGGATTTGACATCAGAAATCGTTGAATGTATTTAAATATAAGCAGTACGAACATTTATTTATCTGTGTGGTTTTTATTTTTAATGTCATATTGAGAATATCAAATTATTCTTTCTAGTGAACTCATGCAAAAATTAAAATTGAAATTAGTCGAACTAAGCTACATACGTTTTAAACGATAAATACATACATATCGACTTTGGAAAGGAAAAAGGACGTAACCGAGTTTTTTCAAAACAGCTTTTTTTCGATAATCACAATGTATGAAACTTGATACACGTTCTATCAAACGAAAGTAAGCTGCAAATGCCGAATTACTATCTAAATTTAGCTTTTAAGTTTAAAAAAGATGACATTGTAAAAAAATTAAAAACAAGTAAAAAAAAACGAAAAAAAAGATTTTTCGCAGACAATTACTTTAATTAATATTATATTATGTCAATTGAACACCAGTTAGAAATCTCCGTGCACTTCAAGGTTGTGTATATTTCATAATTTGTATATGGCCCAAAATCATCAAAACACGTTTTTTGTGCCTCCTGTAAAACTTGTTTTGTGAGGGGTAAGGCATTTTTCCTTTCCACAATCGATATGTAATTCATATAAAACAATATGAGTTCGGGGAATTTTTAAAATATTCCAACCACCTATTGCCAATTTGCACAACGAACATATAAAAACATTATGCTCAATGCTGATTACCAAATGGGCGTATGACTTGAATCGCTGAGCAACTCACATAAAATCGCTTACACAAATACACGAGACTTGACATGCTTTGCCAATAACTACCAAAATCAACGCGAGAATTTGGCAATTATTCGACAAAAAAATATCATCAACTAAAACATCGCCGGGTCCTATGGCGCAGCGGTCAGCGTCGTGGGCTTCCTGGACATCACAGGTTCTATTCCCAGCACGAACAGCATTTTTTAAAATCGATTTATCGATTTCTGTTCGAAGGCATGGGTGTTTGTGATTTCTAAAAATTACCTCCAACCCATTCCGATCCTTTGATAATTGGGTGTAGCGGAAGCGATTAGCTAACGACTAGTCTTGTCCTAGTCTTATCTTTATATCCCTACTACTCTCTTTGAATAAGAGATGTTGAGTGACTGAGTAACAAAAAAATATCGTAGCGAAAAAACTGTTGATATACCTCCATTAGGAGGTCACATGCTCCACATTGGGAACGGGCATGGATTGAAAAAAAAACACATCTTCTGACTGAGTATTTGGAATGATATATACATTGACAACCGACTACTTATTTTCAAAACACATTTTCGACCGGAGTTATAATATTTTCAACATTTATATAACTATTTGTAAAGTAAAATATATTGACTGTTAATAAGTGGAAACATTATTGTATATTTTTTTATGAAAAATGACAGTTTTTCACTATGGCTGTTCAGAGCTTCTTCGTGAAATATGTGTGAAAAAATCTCAATATCAACTTCTTTTGCTTTTTATATTTTAAAATATTTTTTCTGTACGTGTGGTGTTTTTCTAAACTATTACTGAAAAAAGCGTCGCGATGGAGACTGCACAATCTTAATTTGACCAAAATTAACATAGTGTAGTTCAGTAATAGTCTACATGTGGTCCGCGGAACGGCACCGGACCGCAAAAGTCTATTGCCGGTTCGCAAAAAACTTTCGACTAATATATACGCCCACTTTGACATTTACATGGGTCACCAGCGCGCGAATATTATTTTATGAAATATTAAAACATTTGACAGAAACTGAAGAAAAAAATATGTTTTACTAATGTATACTCCGTCGTAAGTCTGAATAGTCAAGTCGAGAAATGACTTATTAAAATATGTTTGTAATTTTTACCGGTCCGCGGATTAAATAGGGTTAGAGAACACTGGCGTAGTTTACCTGTCATTTACAGATATTGTTTTTTTTAACAAAATTTGACAGTTAACACGGTACAAATGATTCACGAGATTTCGTGAAACGTTTACCCAAATTCTAATAAATGACGATCATGTGTTGAAATAGTAAGCCACACTTCAAAACTATTCATTTTTGATAAATTTGACGGTTATTTCATGAGTAGTATATATTTAAGTTATTAAAAAACTATACCAACCAATTCGAGGCAAATTATAAACAGGTGTCCATAATAAATCTCACGTATGATGTTACGTAACAAATGCTACTGTAAACGTTACGATAAAACAAAATACACGAACAAAATATGAAAAATTAAATTTCTTATATTTAAAAAAAACGGTAATGAATGCAAGTGCAATCTGCGCCCTTAATATCTAACAAATAATTTTGCGAAAACCTTTCCAGTATTTTTCATGTGAACTATAAATATTATTAACGTTACTGTTATAAACCAAAATCAACTTTTTGCTATTTTATAACTTAAGGTTTACCAAAAAAAATAATTAAAAATTTGAAATATTATTTCTTAGTTATATTGTATTAATAAGAACTTTAGAGTTTGAGGAGAGATGTCGGTGTTTTCGGAAGAGTCACATATTTTTTAATTTATAAAATAGATGTGTGCATTGTATAATTAATGAATATGTAGGGTTACTCCAGAAGATAGAATGCATGTAGGCAGTTGGTTATTTCTCGTGTTATAATAGGGTAAAAATAGCAACGTATTTAGTTCTACAGTTTTTATATTTATTAGTTGATAGCTATTTTGGCTTTTGCCGTCGTCAGAACTATCATTAAACTTACATTTTTCTCAGCTATATCTCAGAAAAATGTTACTTTTTTTAACCTATTATAATGGAATACTACCAAGAGTACCAAGTAAATGACAAAATCAAATTCTCGTGTTGTAGTAGCACAGTGTAAATGTTTCATATTTATTAATGGCTATCAACGAAACTTTTTACCAGTCAATACAATATATAACTTTGTGACAATGGAATTTGTGACATAACTAGCTTTACAGTCAAGTTATACGATATTGTATCATATTCTGAAAGGGAACAAATTAAAGGGTCAGAATTTAAATTATTTTTTGATCAGAATCAAAAAATAAACAGTCAGAATAAAAATATTATACAGTCAGATTATTTTATAACCATTGGTTAGGTTAGGTCAGGTTTTTTTTTAATTTCATTTAATTTATGACTATTTACACTTACCGATATATTATGACCATTTAATATAAATTCTGACCAGAAAAATAAGAGCTTTTCTAAAATCCCTTTTGAGGTATCCACTGTCAATTATCGGTGGAAAGGCATTTTATTTTAAAATTAAATAAAACATCCTTTTGTATTAATTTTACATTTATTCAACTTATCAGTTTAAAATGCTCGCGGTGAGTGATAGCAATCCTGATCTTTATAAATAAATGTAGAATTAGTACAAAAGATTTGTATTTTTAATATTATCTAGAACAGTGTGATATTTATTTAAATGTATTTAATGTTTCTTTTATTTAAATTACTAATTTCTGCGGCCATAGGAATTGACCGATTTAATGACAAAAACCCCTTATATGTAACGCGAGTTTTCCGAGCCGCATTTTTCCGTAAGGCAAAAACATGCCGCCGCTTAGCTGACCCATAGCACGACTTGACGAAGTGAGTAGAAAACTGTTACAAGGTGACCAGTATCAATGCACGTCGATTGCACAACGCCACCACACTAGGCGGCAGAATAATAATTGTTTTTATCAAAGCTTCTTAACATTAAACGATGTGTACACTCGTTCCATAATGATACGTCTTACAGGTGAATGCCTTTTGACTTACAATAAAAAATCCTGAATTAATTTATTTTATTTGAATTTAAATTTAGGTATCACATCATTAACATCAGATAATATAACTAACATAGCGTATGAATCGATACATATCATATGCACCCAAGTCCACTAAAAACTGTTTTCAAATTTTGATGGCAATCGGTTTTTTGCAAGCAGGGGAATATTTTGAGTTCAGAAATGTCAAACTAAAGTCAATTTTTTTTGTAGAAAATTTAGTTTTAAAATTGAAGTTTTGTGTAAAGTAAACCATGCTTGGTTAAGTCCGTTTAAGCCAATCACAATACAGCAACAGCCCAATCACGCTGCAATTGATTACCTGACAGGGTGCTTTATGAAGGTTTCTCGTCTTTGTGATTGTTGTGTTAAAATGGAAGATAAAAAAAGATTTTTTTCATCCACTTTTGATTTAAAAGAAATAAAAATCAAAGGAGAGTGAAAAAACAAACAACAAGCCCACGTTTTCTCACTAAACTGACAAGTCCAAAATAAAAACCAGTTTTTTTTCTACTGTTGAAAATATAGTTAAAAATGCGTTAATTTATGAAAATTTATAATTTTATTTTTAAAAAAAATCCTAGAACAACTCGAATGCGAGTTACTTTATTAGATGCGTTTCGTTAAAATTTAATTCAATATTTCAGTGAATATAAAATGAATAATATACATATCCATACGTTACTATGGTTATATCTTATGAAGAAGTCGATAGGAAGATAAGGATAAAACATCACACAACTAAGAAGTTATAAATTCGAATAGATATATTATTATATTATTTTTATTTTAAAAATCTGTAATTTTTAATAGGTGACAGTGATATGAATGCACAAAGTCATACCAATGCAAATCATTTTTACATTAAGTCATTTTTTAAAAGTAATATTTAATTTTACCAAAAATGTCCCTAGTATGTCAATGTAAAAAATAATTAAAATATACGATCGCGGATACACACATATACAGACAGATGAGCGATCGAAACCTAATAATTATTAATAAAAATATTTCAATATACTGGAAAATTAAATAATTACAAAAACTATACATTTTTACTTGACAATTGAGAAGCTCAGAACGAGATCAAAATCACTAGCGACAACCATATATAAACGGCTCACTTGCATTAATTCGACCAGTTGTATTTTACTTGAAGTGAGTAAAAGTAAAATTTACTCCAGAATTACACTAGACTAGATTTATGAGATTGATATAACTATTAATATCTTATTATAAGAATAATCAAAATGTTGAATAAATATATAAAATAATAACTTTTTCGTGAAACTTTACCTTTTTCATTTTTACCCTATATTAAGTAAATATCAACTCAATCAATGTTTCTTTAGAAAAAATAGTATAGTACATATATGTAGTATTTTAAACTGTGAAATGCACTGTAAATGTGATATCGTCAATTTACTAAGACCTCTCGAGTTCTGAGGTTTACATTTTTTAGAATAAAGTTAATTTTTATTAAAAAAAAACGTACTTTCAAGGTTTTAAAAGTAAGGTCACGATATGTATTTTCATTGGAATCAACTTTTTAGGACTAAGAGCTCGCATCTTCATAATTCGAAACTTATAAAGTTATATTTTTTTTTGTTAAAACGTCATTACGTGTTAATATTTAGAATACATTAGATACACCAGGGGTTCTTAACCTTATTGGGAGAACGGGCAAATTTCAGACGAGATAATAACGGCGGGTAAATTGTCCAAAGGCATGGATGTTTTTAATTCCCTCCCACCCATCCTATCCTAAAAAACTGGAGTGGCGAGAGCGATTAACTAATCACCAGTATTGTTCTAGTACTATCCTTATATATCTACTATCTTTGAAAACAATGAGAGGTTGAGCAACTAAATAACAAGAAGTTCCCATAGAAACACTTTTTTTGAGAAATGGTTAAAAAAAATGTGATATTATATTAATAAAGTTACCTTGTTTACCGATAAGAAAACAAATATCATTTCTTTGGTCATCATATCAAGTCTGTATTTAAAGCATTATTCTTCATAAACTTTCCTCGAAGTCATATTATGTTTTCATTAGAAAAATACAATGTGGGTAACAAATGACTAGCTCATGTATTGAACAGTTGTATCTAAATGAAAATAAAGTATTTTTAAAACGTTATGTTTTATTTATTATAACAAAATACGTAGCCATAATAAAACCAATTTTATTTACTAAAAGAATATACATACAACTTAATCTAGATCGACTAATTATGCGATAGTAGATGTATTCATCTAGTTTTGATAAATTTTATAATATATTGAGTAAGCAATAGAACATTTAAGGTAAACGCATTAAATATTTTTTTTATGAAGTTTAAAAATAAAAAGTAGCTCGATAAAGATGATCGATAAAATTATTATAAAATTTAAAAATAAAGCACGCACATCATTATATTTATAAACGTATATTTATTGTATACATAAACGTTAAATTAGAAAAAAATGGTACATACACCAAGTCTACTTTAGTAGTTTAGTTTAAATTATACTATCAAACGTAAGGCGGTCATATAAATAAAAAACATAAAGTTTTTTTATTATCTAGCGAGAGCGGTCTATTTTTAAATTGATGCATATTTAATAGACACAGCTTTTTCAATATAACATTATTAATAGTAAACAATATTTAATACGTTTTTTTACAGCAATTCATATATGCTAATGGAACATGTTTCAATACCAGCTATTTTATGATGTTGGAAAGTTATCCGTTCTTGTATATGCTACTTTGTATAGGTGAATATAAAGTAGTAAACGTTAGGAGGAACAATAAAAAATTACATTAAACAACCAAACAGCACTTTAATTATATGGATTATTCATTTATTAAAAAAAAAAAGTAAGTTCTTTTATAGCACAACTTTTAGCATGGGATCGTAAATTTCCGACAACTTCGCACAGCAATCTTTTTATCGTAACGAAAGAAAATTAAAATCTTTCAATCCAATCTCTGTCGAAGTAGACATTGCTCGTTTTATATGAATTAAGCTGTAATATATTCAAAAGGGACCACTAAATAAGCATGTCACTTTCTCTATCCTTGTTGAATTATACAAATTTCTAATCAGTAAGCAAAATATATTTGATGTTGTGCATAGTTTTTTCGTACTATTAAAAACGATTTATTGTCATCGTCTACAAGTGTGATCAATAAATTACTGAGCGAAAAGATCTGCTCAAATCATTTAATCAAGAAAGAAACATTTCGTTTCTTAATTTTTACAATAATTATCTACTCATACAATATTGTCCAGCACCTTGTCACTTTTTTGTTCAATTATCAGAAACTGAAAATGAACTGAAAATCTTCTAATAGAATAACTCAAAACACAACTATTTGACTCTTGCTAGCAGTTTTTTTACTATTTCATCCATATCGTCATATTACAGTGGGTTCTCTACTTTCATGCTTAATGCGTTCCAAAAAAGTCAACCTAAGTTGAAAACCGCGAAACTAAGTTGAAAGTCGAGGAATATTAAAATTTCGATATATATTTAATGTGTAAATTATATCCACAGTTTCATATCATGGGATATAATATCATTTTGAAGTAAATAAGAAAAAGTAATTATATAATATCGCCCTTAAAGTATATTTTTAAAGCACACATTTTTATACATAATTAATTTTCTTTACTTAATATATAAAATAAAATAAAAACACGATGAAACCAGTAGTGAATATTAAAACTCTACGTAAATAATATTCTGTTATATTATCCCCATGCTCTACGGATTGTATATTTATTTAATTTATTGAAATATTTGTCAAGTGGTGTTTGTACGAAAGCTCTTTTTTTCTCTTAATAAATAAGTTTATACCACGAAATTGCATCCTGCACCGCTTTATACACTATTCGTAGCCGATTAGTATCAGGATCTTGTGTTTCTTAGCCATATGTATATTCCTATATCTATCATATAAAAAAAAATCTTCCAATTCTTTTGTTACAAATTCAGTTACAAAATCCAAAGAAAACGACATATAAAACAAAGGGAGGAGAGGGCCATATAAATAAAGAACCCACTGTACATTAAAATGTCGTCACCTGAAAGGGTAATATATAATATATGACAACATCTTAGTAAATTATGATATTGTATCAATTCATATAGAAAATGAAAATTCAACAAAGCATTCTTGTCAATGTTATTTTTTAAATTTGTATATGGCAAAAAGTCACCGCAAAAAGCCAAAGCTCTAATATGATAACAAATATATTTATCTGAATGACACAAATTGATTTATAATCTCGCTATTAAAAACCTTTTTTCTATCTTACCATGCAATATAATAGATATATAGCCGCCTGTGTGGTCAACGTCTACGGCTTCGGTTACGGAGGTCACGGGTTCGAATCCCAGTACGGATAGTTTTATAAATTGATTCTTCAATCGATTTATGAATTTCTGTTCAAAGGCATGGATGTATGTGATGTCTTGAATTCCCCCCTCCCACCCATTATATCCTTTGAACGGGGCGTATCGAGAGCGATTAGCTATCCACTAGTCCTGTCGTAGCCCTATTCTTCTATTCCTACTCTCTTTGGAAAAAAGAGGTTGAACAACTGATTAACAAGCAGTTCTCGTAGAAACACTTCTGTTGAGATAAACTCCATTAGGAGTCCACATGCTCCACATTAGGAGCGATAAAAATTATGAGAAATAGAAAGCATTAAAAAACAAAAAAGTTTATGCCATGGCGCATGCAGTTTGGTTTTTCTTCATTACATAGTTTGTATTCCATTGTGCAATGATTTTTGCAATAAATTTTAGAATGATGTGCGCGGAAAATGGAAGCTTGAATTTAACCACGCAATCTTCACATACTACACCTTTTTAGGAACACCATTTGATAATAATGTTTTTATTTATATATAGCCACGTCAACTATTTAGATATTTAATAGAAAATTACTATTTCTACACACGTGATATCAGATAAGGCTTTGTACATATTGTATGTTATATTTATGTAAGTTGTTATTTGAACTTTTTCGATCACGAAGAAAATATATGTATTTGCTAAAACTGACTTATGTAAAATTTTAAACATGGATAGATCGGAAAATAGGTAGAAAATTAACTACCACATACAAAAAAACAGGGTTATTGAACTCTTTTTAAAATACGAGCCGATTCTAATCAAAACGATTTAAAAATTTGATATCACCAAACACATAGACAAGTGGAGGGGAACCTGCGGCCTCTTGAGTATTCACTTTGATTAAAAAATTATACGCAAGCCTTTGGAAAACAGACAAAAAAGGGTGGAGGGTGGAGGGTTTACTGCGGCCTTATGTTGAATAAGATAATTGAATGTGGTCTTTAGAAATGAAAAGGTTCCCCACCCCTGACTTCGATGAATAGGCTAGTTATTCGAATGGGAAATATTCCAGTTGTAATTCGTATATATGTTTGCTGAATACTTACTACCCGTTAAGTTCTATAAGAATGAATGAAGAATGATTTTTTTAGAAGGATGGCGTTAGAAAAATAGAGTAATAACCGAATAATACAAAATTTAGATAAGATGGGTGAAAGGTTACGAAAACATTCATTGTACAAAGACGTTAATTCAGGGATTCGAATTATTGAGTAGTTATACGGGTTGGATTAAAAGAAAGAAAAAACAAATTATTAGAATTGCATTCTTGCTAGTCTTTATTTCACGCAATCGATGCGAAGAAACAAATAATTTATATACATTTAAAATTATGACTATATACATCCATAATAAATAACAGTACAACACAATACATCCGTACATTTAAAGCTGTCAACATTATACCATAAGATTAACACTAAAATGAGATGACAATGGATAAGCCGTAGAGACGATAGCGAAGTCTTAAACAGATTTGATTCAATGATTCCTGGATTCAAAGATACAGCAGAGAAAAAAATAAACATTTAAATAGTGAATATTTGAAAGAATTACCGGTTATTAATTCTCGAGAACAAATCGATAATAGTAAAAATAAATCGAAATTAAATATGACATGAGAAAAAAACATGATTAATTATACAAATGATAACAAGAAATGAAAACAAAAAACGATGAAATGTTGAATGAATAGCGAAAGAAATTACTGTGAAAACAAGTTATGAAATCGTATTACACATGGACTTATAATATAAACAAATGTGTTTTTTTTTGTAAATGATAAGATGAAAAGAAAGTTTAGATGACTCTAATAATATCACTACCTGAGCGACTATGTAGAATAAAACCAAAGTATTACAATCAGCAGTTGAAACTAACAGGATCCTGCCAAGCGTAATCGAAGAATCAAACCTTCAGGTTGTCTAGGAGAATTTTACTTACCACGGGTGTCCACCGACAGAGTAAGCTGGGGCTTGAGCCAGGTATTTGGTGACGGGGGCAGCTGCGATCACTTTGGTGACCGGAGCGGCGGCGATCACCTTAGCTCCTCCTGTCCTCTCCACGACGGCGTTGAATCCGTTAATGTGATCAGCGGTGTAAGTGACTTTTCTCACGTGACCGTCGGGTTCGACCAGGCTATAGCTTCCATGTACGACTCCGTCCTCAAGATGCTCTTCGGCGCTCTTAGAGTCACCGGTGTGAGGATCTGTCACTCCGTAGGCGAAGCTGTATTTTGGATTAGGATCGACAGGTTCGGCGACGGCTACTTTTGTTACAACCTGTGGTACGAATTGTTTCTGGATGATGGGTGCTTGGTAGACTTGTGGGGCAGCATGGATCACTTGTGGTTGAGCGTGTACGATCTGGGGCTGTGCGTGAACGTATTGTGGCTGAGCGTGGACGATTTGGGGTTGAGCCTGAACGTATTGCGGTTGAGAGTGGACGATTTGAGGCTGCGCTTGAACGTACTGTGGCTCGGCGTGGACAATCTGGGGTTGGGCCTGAACGTACTGCGGCTGAGCGTGGACGATCTGTGGCTGCTGATGGATAATCTGAGGCTGTTGATAGGCGATGCTCTTTTGGTATACGGGGGCTGCTTGCACGACCTGGGTGTATGCGGGGGCAGCTTTTTGGATGGCAAGGGTCTGCGCGTAGACGGGTTGGGCCTGGACGATTTGCTTGGTGACAGGCACCGCGACGCTGTAACTCACCGCTTGGGCGCCGTGCGAATAGCCGCCATAGTCATCATAAGGCGCGGCCGCGGCCAATGACAGCAAAAGGCCAAACGAGAATATCTATACATAATATATTTTACATTATAAAACACCACTTATAACAAATTAAAATAACTTACAATATACCAGACAGAGGGAAATTATACAAGCTTTTACTGTTTAAAAGAAGCTTTAACGATAAATATAATTTTATTTTTTATATATGTACAGCAATCACTGCAATATTCTCGCCAAATATATGTTTAAATGCACATTTCACTACGAGTTACACTAAATAATACGGTGTACAAAAAATCATACGATTTTGCGTAATATAGTTAGTATAAAGTGCTTTGTCAAAGAAAGCAATATAATAAATGTTTTAATTAGCGTATACAGTATTACATGATTTTTTAATAAAACTTTTCCTGATTATAGCCCTTTCATAGACAGAAACAACTTGTTCAAATCGTATTAAGAAACGATACGGTAAAGTACAGTGCACAAAAAACTTTGCAAAGCTTTTAGGTACTTTATACACGTTTATTTTCCAATGTGATGAATTTTTATTTCATTATTATAATATATAGCACAATTTTTGATGTCTGAAATTTTTCTTTCACCTGTGCAATCATGATGGCCTGATACCGTAGTACTATGAATGGATGGGAGCTTTTCGCAAGTGGTGAGATGTCTTAGGAGGTGACTGGTGACCGTTGGCGGTGCGGATTCGCTTGTGATGTTTCCAATGGATGCAGAGGCTTTTAAAGCAGCCGAGAAGGCACTGCGGAGGCTGCATGTTGCTGGAATTCCGCAACATTTTTTTTTCCATCTCGTTTTCAAAGGTGGCGCACAACGGCGGGTCGCTCGCTTACACGCATTACTCATACTCTATATATGTCCATAAAAAAGTAAATTGCAATATTCGACATTAGCAGCATGAATGCTGTAATTATGTATAACTATAATTACTATATCGCGTTGAGACGTTGGATTTAATTGAATTAAATAAAAAACAATACTTTTGTATCAGATAAAAGTATAAATTCAATTAAATAAGATTTAGAAAACGACGAAAGATATGATCTGAACAGAAAAACAATTATGGTAAAATATGTCATCTTATTTCATTAATTAGTTCAATTTGTGATTATAATGTGAGCGGTTTTTATGGTTGAAGTTCTCATTTTTTGCTCAGAACAACTTTAATTCAAACATTTTTTTGATAAAAATTGAGTTTTAATTTTCACTTGAATAACCACATAGTTGTTGTCTCAATGTTGTTAAAAAAATGTTTGATTGCAGATTTCACTACCCTAACAATACGTTGCTACATCATGTAATATGAATTGGTGTGCAAGGTTATGTATTATTTTGCAAAATTTATTTAATATAGTAGGAATTAATTCTACGGCGAATTAACAGACCAGTAGGGTATGGCAGCAATTGGATGAGAAGATTTTAATTTTTTTTTTATTAAATTTGAATTAAATGTAATTCTTGAAATTACCCACCAATTAAATAAGTAGGCATTCTCATGTTATAACACTTTAACGATAATAATATTTAATTTCAAAAACCTACAAAAACTATTTATTTAAGTACATTTTTCCCCAGCTAATTGAAAATCATTAATATCAAACTATTGGTATAATTAATCCATTTCACCATCAATAGCTTTTAACTTAATGATTTTTTTTAGTTAGTGACAAAACTTGTGTGAATGTACAAAATTTTAACGATTCAAATTTAATATTGAAATTCCATCAAGCACTTTCAGGCAAAATCTTAAATTATATCAATATTACTAACGTATTTGCACCGATATTGTCAGCTCTTGGGCTGGAGACTGAAGAAGGATCAGTCGTAAGCTGGACGAGCTGTTTATGATTGCCAGTAACCGCTTTGGATAGATATAGGTGAAGAGATGCGTTGGGGAAGGCGTTATCGATGATGAAGAAGCTTATCTCGTGAATATGTATTGTAATATTAAGTTATATATTGTAGAGCACATTGCATGTTGACATTCTAGCATCAGTGGCGGATTATCATATAAGCAAAGGAGGCGCGTGCTTTGGGTCTCCAAATATAAGGGTCCTCAAAAGTAGCTTATATATTATAACCCATAAACTTTTTATTTATATTTTACTATTTTACATGGAATTTTTGGCGTTCTTATTTTATCAGAAAAACACGGCCTCCAAATTGTATTGCGCCTATGGCTTTTCATGTGCTTAATCCGCCGCTGTAGCATATTTAAAATGAAACACGAGCACGTTTGTCAGTATGGATATGCTGCACACATTTTCATTTTTTTTTTACACCGTTTTTATATTACATCACATTATATCGTTGTTTTATTATTATGAGACTTTTTAATAGTCTAATATTATCGACCGTTATTGATTAGCCTACTCGATGAAAGATGCAACATGACATAATTTGCTACGTTACAATATTACATTTTAGAACCACTGACAGGCACATTCATAGATCCCATATGCACAAAACTAGAGGCGTGTGTTGCAGCATCTCGATCGAGATCGCTGTCTGCGATCCTCCATTTTCGGATCTCCTCGCGCTTAATTGCCGACACACGCGATCGACAGAGACGAAAATGTGTTTCACATCACCGTCTTTTAATTGGTGCAAGTGCGAAAAGTGCTAGCGATCTGTTTTCCACACATCTGGATTACAGCCGAACGTAAGGTATTTGATCGATATTTGGAACATTGCTGTAATGGACGAGCTAAAAAGGATTGGCTCGACAGGCAGATTAATTGACAAGAAATATAGTATATTAAAAATATTAATACTATGTATGTTCATTAAAAAAAAACCTCAGGCTATCAAGATTACTATGCTCTATAAGAATGTTGATCAGCAACTGTGTATACAAATTATATGATACATACATATTTTTTTCTGAATATTAAATACATTTTTTTGGCAAGACTTTGTACTATTTCAAAAGTGCAATCTACTGGCAAATATTTAAATTGATCCCAGTTAAGTGTTTCACTGTCATAATAATTGATGAAAACGTCATCTATTTACTTTTTGAAAAAAAAGGGTCGTCTTTATTCCATGAATGTCAAACTTAATGTATGTTAAATTTGAATCGTTCAAAGTATGCACATTCACACAGATTTCGTCACTAACGACCCGGGTTTCGCCTTTCGGCATATTCATGCGAATCCCGGGTCGTTAGTGACAAAATCTGTTTGAATGTACATAATTTGAACGATTCAAATTTAATATTGAAATTCCACCAAGCACCTTCAGTTGAAATCTTAAATTAATGTATATTTTCAAAGTATGGGAAAAAAATATACAGACCGTTTATTATATTTTCTAAGCGCAAATTACTGAAAAAAAATCAGATAGTATCTCAAATAGTTAGTCATTTTTTAAAATCAGCTATAATCACTTATAACATCGAGATTCTTATGGCCATGGAATATCGAAGATATAAAAATGCATCAAAATAATTTGAGTACATTTGATATAAATTATTTCTTGAAAAGGATAATCAATATTGGCGAAAATATGTACTAGAAATAGGTATTTTTTAAATAAAGATTGTAGAATATGCACGATATAGTTTTATCGTTGATTCATGAATACCTAGTGACACAATATTTTTTCAGGTAATGTCCAAAGAACACAATAATTTACCAATTTGAAACGTCTCAATGATATTAACTATTGGTTTTTTATTATAAAAGTAATTAATACAATTCGAGTAGGCGATATACATAAGTGCAGGTGGCATAAAATATTTTAATTGGTGGCGCACGATTCCATCGGGTACATTAAGAAAACGTAAAATAATTATGTTTAAGAGGAGAACTATGTATAGCATTTAGAAGGGAATTATTTAATGAATTAAATGGGATGTAGTTTGCTTCTACAGGATAATCAAAATTTTCGCTATGCATATATTATTTTTAAGTATTCAAATAGGCGTAGTAAAATAATCATGTTATATCATAAAAATAATAATCAGCTAATCACATAAATATTAGTCGATATAAAATTAATACGACTTTGAAAAATCTACTTATTGTCAAATATGAAACATAAGTAACAAAACACGTTATGTAGATACTCGATAAACTCTATAAGGAAACATC
This sequence comes from Himalopsyche tibetana, assembly GCA_030503985.1. NCBI lineage: Eukaryota > Metazoa > Arthropoda > Insecta > Trichoptera > Rhyacophilidae > Himalopsyche > Himalopsyche tibetana. The sequence goes on from JAPJYX010000010.1 coordinate 823,376, forward strand.
TTTGCTCTTTTGCTTGATAAAGAAATATATATAATGTGGCGGCATCTTTATAAATGTATGCTACATTTATTATACATTTTCCATTAGTCAGACACATGAATCATAAAAACAGTAAATTTTGGTTACTTTTAAAATGAATAATGAGAAACATTCTTATATCATTTTTTTAACTAACCATTACTTAGCTGCCAAATCCCGACTTGTTTAACTCTAAAATGATAACTGGTCCAAACTAGGGTATCCAATCCCGAAGCCTTTTTCCAATCCCGGGATTTCGGGACTGATTAATTTTCAATCCCGGGATTCCGGGATTGGGATTTGCTCACCGAGGAATTTGAAATCCTCAATTCGCTATACCTTTTCCCCGGATTATCTCCAAGCCTCGTTTTTTTTTAGGTCACCGAGGAATCTGAAATTCTCGATTTGCCAATTTCGTGTCAATTTTCGGGATTTGCTCAAAATTTCTCGATCCCGAAATCTCGGGATCGCAACCGTATCAATCCCGGGATTTGGGGATCAGAAAATTGAACGGGATCCCGAGATTGGATGCCCTAGTCCAAACCTAATTTCTCCTGACATAATCAAGGTTAATATGTAGACTTTAAAATTTATATCATGTTGAATAATCGAGGGTGGAAATCTACACAATTACCATTTTTTTCGTTTGATACTCGGGTACTTAAAATCTCTCTTTTCCGAAGAGTGTAGTAATGATAGAAGGATATGGCTAGGGCATGACTAGTGGTTTACTAATTGCTGTAGCTTTACCCCGCTATTTTCTGATCGGAAGAGTGGGAGAGAATTTTTAGACATCAAAAACACCCATTATTTCGAATAGAAATCGATAGACCGATTGAAAAAATGCTGTTCGTGCTGGAACTCGAACCATTGATATCAGTCACGAAATCCAAAGACATTGACCATTTATGTTAATACACCATTTTACTATTCAGAAGTAAAAGATTACACGTTTTGGATTTATTTTAATTGAATTTTATTGCATCTAAATTCGCTGTTTGAAACCAATTTTGATATTTTGAATTAAATTAACAGCATATTAAAATTGTGATAACGTCATACAAAAAAATATATTATCGTAAATAAAATGCGTTGAACATAAATAGTTAACATTGTGATCATATAAGATATTCATTCATGTTCAGCCTACTGGATACTTGACCATATTTATGTAAACACAAGCCTAGGATGAAGTATCGAAAGTGAATGAATTTATGTGTATTTCGTAACATTAAGCCAATAAAATTTGTCTCACGAGCATAACGAACAGGATATCGTAAGTCGTGAAGAAATATGTTACATTTGCTGCTGACGAGCAAACCCGTAGATCTCAGCACGTACGCACTATGGGAAATAGATTACATATTAAATATTCTATGACCATTTACTAATAATAATAAACACGTAACACGAGGCCAACGCAATTTGACGTATTATTTTCATAAAAACTTTCAACCAAAATATAATTCATCAACAAACTTTTGCAGTTAGTTATAGTACAAACATTTGTACTATAATTTGTATTTGAAAATAACACGGTTTTAGTGTAAGTCACAGCGAGTTTCCAGTCAACCTTCAATAGAAAACTACAATTAGTACTAGTTTTGAGATATGGCTGACTTTTGACGCATCTAAACTGAGTTGTAAAAAAGTGATAATTATTATTTGATCAATATTTTATCTTCATTCAATTAAAATGTATTGCAACCATAAAACGATATTTAAAGTTGTATTTATATGGAACTGAGAGATTGTTTATATTTCTTTATTTCCATTATGCAAACATCTGCCTTACGAAAGAAAACTAGGAAATTAATTCTAGTTGTATTTTTATAGAGTTATAAAAGATATGTATTCGAATATATTTGGTATTATAACTGAAAGCATGTTTTTGTTTGCTTATCTTTCTTTGGAACTAAGTCATCCATGTATTCGAGTGGGTAACATTGGGTTCTTCGGTTCCAGTGTTCGCGGGCTCGAATTCCGCTGACTACGGCCACAGTCATAAATTGATCTTTCAATTAATAGTTTCTTTATTGATTTGGGCTGGAAGACGGATGTGAGATCTAAAAATTTCCTTTCATACCAATTCTAAAAACGAAGCATAAACAACGCATGATAAAATGGAATCTAGATGCACCACATTGAGAAAGATACGGTGAAATTAATGAATACATACATTATTTTCTATGTAAATGTTTTAATTAAATTCATATAATTGTTAGTCAATTCTATTAACTGTTTAATACTTATAATTATAAATAATTACTCTTTTTTCAGATACATTACAAAGGCCGATAGTGATTTATTAATTTGAACACAGTGTAAAACGTAACAGTGATGCAATATTCACTAGACAAGCAAAATCTCTGCGTGAGTAATATATTTGCAATGGCACAACATAATGTTATATATTTTGGACAAAACATTTTAATTTTTTAAATAAGATAATCTTAGAATTTCATCTTATGTTATATATGAGGGGCTTAGTACTAAAACTCATTATCTCTATGTTTGATTTTTTTGAGATAAGTTTCCAAAAAATTCTAAATCCATTACTAAATATATCAAACAATTGTTGGATATTAAAATTTACTTTTAACACTTTTAAAACGTCGGCTTAAGATCACTATCGGTGTCTAAGCTCACATTTTTAATTTAATATAAATAATCAATCGGCGAAAAGTATTTTCTATTGTGTAATACTATATTTTGTATCATAGAAAAGTGCTACTTTTCACATTCATGGTAATTCAAAACATTTTTTATGGTTACAAAAAAATGTGCTCCTGTGTTTTTGGAGATTATGAGTTATGATACTAAGCCTCACATATAGTCGAGGTCTCACGACAGCAATTGCATCGCCCAGAGCGGTAAAGCAGTAATTTTTAAAAGCGACCTAACGCGTTACTAAAAAATACATAAAAAATGAATAAATAAGCGTGGTATGTTATCAATGTGGTGATACACATCTTACGTATTCTTCAGAGAGATTAGGATGGATGAGGTAATACCAAAACGCCGTTTGTTAAGTTTTGTAGAAGATTTAATACACTCATTAAAATGTTATCAAAATTACTGATTCATAATATAGTAATTTAAAAATGTGTGCAATGCTTATATAAGTCCAGATTCAGATCGGAAAGAAAATCGTTTATATTCCGGGCCAACGATTTAACCCAATACCTTATCAATATAATTTGTATCACATAATATTCTTGCACGAGTTTTTCCTTAACGTTAAAAAGATAACAAAAAATATGTCTGTAGATGATTTTAAGAAAAATATAAATAATCGAGTCAAGCATTGACAATTATTTTAGATAATAGAAGACGCGGTTTTTAACAATAGTATTTATCGGAAAATCTTTAACCGATTAATATTGTGACGCATAATAGGTGATATTATGCGTAATTTTCAATTCTGTATTCAATGTCGCCTGTGTGATCGAGCGGTCAACGTCTATGGCTTCGGTAACGGAGGTCACGGGTTCGAATACCAGTACGGACAGTTTTATAAATTGATTTTTCAATCGATTTATGAAATTCTGTTCGAAGGCATGGATGTATGTGATGTCTTGTTGTGATAAAGATGTCTTGAATTCCCCCCTACCACCCATTCTATCCTATGAACGGGGCGTATCGAGGGCGATTAGCTAACCACTAGTTCTGTCCAGCCCTATCATTCTATTCCTACTCTCGTTGGAAAAGGAGAGGTTGAGAAAATGAGTAACAAGCAGTTCTCGTAGAAATACTTCTGTTAATATAAACTCCATTAGGAGTCCATATGCTCTACATTGGGAGCGGGCATGGTAAAAAAAATCAATGAACACATAAATCAACATTATTTAAAAAAAAAATGTTTCCTAAATCCGATGATTATATTCATAATCAAAATGAATCTACAAAAAATCAGATAAAACAAACCGAAATAAATTAAAACTCTTAACAAGTCCAACACGTGTTACCGTCATATAAACTATATAAAATAGTTACAACCACTTCTAAGGTGATTGTGCCTTTTAGTTGAGTATAACAACTAGTTTAAAACGATGATCAAATTAAGAAGTATTAAAAAAACGCCGACATAGTACGATTTATTTTTATTAATTCAAAATAAATATATAACATTGCAAAATAGAGCACATATTTGTATCGTAAAAATACATTAAACTATTGATTTCACAACGTATGTAATAATATCAATACGACGTAAATATGTAACACGTATAAAACATCAATATTAATGACTGGATCGCGATAAATATATAATCAAATGCAATTTATTTTTTTGAGCAGAATGAACGCTTGGTCAATAGCAAGCATTCGCGTGAAACATTATTTATTGGATTTAAACTGTAGCCATAAATATTTTTTGGACACGCGAAGTTCAAAGCCATAAATAAAATATCATAATCGAAAGTATAGGTGATAATTATGTATCAGTCTTTTCAAATCATATTAGTAATTTTAAGTGAAGATCGCGGAGAAAATACATCGCCTCATGAAAAACATTAGCTTTCTACGGTGAACTGTGAATAGCTTTGGTAATATTATTATTCTAGAGAAAAACTATTCTCGAATTTTATCTATTTCGTGAAAAATGAAAATTCATTTAAACAAGAACCAAGGAAAATACAGTTTTTATGAAATACTAAATTACGGATTGATTGACGAAAAATAATATGTATATTCTGTTGCCTTTTTGTTTATCGGAAAAATCTTCGTGGCAAACCAGTGTTTCGTGACAACAAAAGAATATTACACAATTTTATTGTACATGCGATATATATACAGATATCCCCCAATTACGTGAACTCAGATTACGCGAATTCCAGAAATATATGCGGCTGTTTTTTCCAATTGCGCGGACGCATTTTATTTTCGTTGCTGTGCGGGCGGTACTAGGGCATCCAATCCCGGGATCCCGTTCAATTTTCTGATCCCGAAATCCCGGGATCGCAGCCGTATCAATCCCGGGATTTCGGGAGAAATTTTGCCAAAAAAATTGGCAAATCGAGAATTTCAGATTCCTATCTGAACTAAAAAAAACGAGGTTTTGTGACAATCGGGAAGAAAGTATACCAAATCGAGGTTTTCAAATTCCTCGGTGAGCTAAAACAAAAAAACGAGGTTTGGAGATAATCCGGGGAAAAAGTATAGCGAATTGAGGATTTCAAATTCCTCGGTGAGCAAATCCCAATACCGGGATTGAAAATTAATCAATCCCGAAATCCCGGGATTGGAAAAAGGCTCCGGGATTGGATACCCTAGGCCATAGGTTCCTAACCTTTAACGGGTGGCGACCCCCTTTTTAAAAGCCATGTGACTAAGCGACCCCCCTAGGAATTTGAAATCCTCGATTTAGTACACTTTTTCGTTATTTTGTTGTTCAAATCCAAAATCGAAAAAAGTTGGCGACCCCCCTGAAAACCCCTCGCGACCCACTTGGGGGTCGCGACCCCCAAGTTGGGAACCCGTGCCCAAGGCGGTACATGTGCGACTCTTCACACACAGCCGGGCAGCTGTCGTGCATACAGTCAAACGTTGGCGGGCGCTATTCATTTTACCGCCTAGTTACTAAATATTTCGTACATATATTTTTTTCATATTTTCTCGAAAAAAACGAAACCTTAATTTTCGCATGAGTTTCATTATCCCAATTACGCGAATCCCAATAACGCGCCCCCAACTTTCGCGTAATTTTGTAAACGAAGCCTTGATAACACAATAGATAAAACAAAAAGCTCTGCCCACTCGTCTAACAGACTGGTAAAAAAGTAACAATATTTTAAGACAGCATACAGTAACATTTTACATCTGATATTTTTTCTTGGATCCATTATTATAAACAGCGTACTAATGCCATGTTTTCTGAGATAACTAGTGCAACTGGTCTGACGCAGACTCCCCGAGAGTCACACAAACCACGCGTTTCATTAACATGCAGCAATATGGATTTGAAACGAAGTTAAGTAATGTCTCCGCCAAAATGGGATCAATCAACTTGAAACGTTTCCAATCATTAATGAAATCAGTACCTTTAAGGTATTGCCGGTCAATTAAACGAATTATTTTTTACTTCTTTTCACCGAGCACTAAGTATAACGTTTACTTTTAAGTCTAGTCGATTTTGATTCATACAACTTGCGTGCTTGACGTACAAACAAGCTGACAGTGTACGCTGCTATTTTTCAATATGTGATATGAATTGTAAACATATAGAAACAGGTGTTCAATAGAACATCGTTTTATTTAATATTTTCTCTAATTCAAATACGTCGTATAATAAACGCAGTTTCATAATACATAGTGGAACCCCCAATTAAAATACCCCGAATTACGCGTTGGCTCTAAATATTCGCTGCAAACCGGTCGCATCATATTTTCGTTGCTACGAGACGGCCGTCTGTGCGGTGCATACAGTCAACTGTTGGCTAGCGTCTGTGTATTCAACACGTGACAGGCTATACACGCATAGCCGGGCGACTGTCCACGTGTTGGGTTTTGGCGCACTTTATTCTTTTGCAAAACTAGGGAAATTTTAGTTTTGCATTTTCTCGGAAAAAACCAAATCCTTAATTTTGTATGAGATTCACTCCCCCAATTATACTACTCCAAATTACACGGTCTCGTTTTTAGTGTCAATGGGGGTTTTACTGTATAGCAGATCGATATTTAAAATATGAAAATTTTTAATATCACTTGAAGAACTAATAAAACACGCAAGGTTTCAAATTGAAGCCCAAGTGCGTTAAAAATGAGGATACCTAGGCCCAATTGCTATGAGAATGGAGTATCACAAGACAAATTTCATCATCCACTACTACCGAGAAGATACTAAGATATCTAAAGGGTGTACTGGCATTATAAAAGATATAACTATATCCAACAGTTTATTTAAAAAAAAAACAGTAATATCATTGCAGTTCCGGAAAAAAATTGTTTGCAATGTATGTCAGGCAAAGGTGTGTAAATAAAATATAAGATTTCTCAATTTCATACAAAAATATTCTTTAATAGGTATTTTATCACATACATTGGTATATCTTATAAAATAAAACACCAACAAAATAAAACAATGGAAAAACTATTCTAAATTGTGAAAAGGAAAATATGAAAACAAAAACGTAAGAAAAAATATGAAAAATAAAATCAAGAGGATAAAATGAAAGTAACAGTAATTAATCGGCAATATTGTTTCGCTTTATCAAAATACTCTTTGGTATTTGAAAAATAATGTGACAAAAAATCTCTGACATTTTCCCACAAATCATAATTTCATTATGGAACAATGTCATGGCATAAAAATTGTTGTCAATTAAAAATAATTTAAGGAAGAATGAGCAGGAATGAAAAATGTACAGAGAAGAAAGAATGAGTATCACAACTAAATCTAACGAATACAGTCTTCAAAGGCAGCTAAAGTCCTACTTATGACGAATCATAATCCTCAGCCGAAGACCTTGGCACCAACGGGGAAACCGGCGTGCAACGGAAGTGGACCGTGGGCTGCTACGACCGGAGCGTGAGCGTGGACGACTGGACCTCTCTGTACGACAGCGTTGAACCCGTTGATGGAATCAGCGGTATAGATGACGGTCCTGACTGAACCATCAGGTTCAACAAGGCTGTATGATCCCTTGACGACGTCTCCGTTCCTGGACTCTTCTTGGCTTTTCCTATCTCCAGTGATAGAGTCTTGGACGTTGTAGGCGAACGCGTATTGGGGTAGAGGGTCGTACTGTGTGTCAACTCCGAGAGGAACAGGTGCTACGCCATGAGCGAAGGGCACAAGGCCGCAGTGGGCGAGCTCGGCGAGGGCCAACATGGCTAAGCAGGAGATTGCTACCTGATAAGGGATTAACACAAATTTTAAATTAATATGCTCTTCTTACTACAGTTATAATGTATATGGCAAAGTATGAATTAAAAAAAATGCATTGTTTACTAAATATCTACAAATACTTTGGCCAAATGTAACAATATTATTTAAATAATCCACCTTTTTTATTTTAACAATAATCAAAAAAATACTTCATGTGTATCAACACTATTTTTTTTAACCATATCCGCTCCCAATGTAGATCATATGGACTCCTAATGAAGTTTATCTCAACAGAAGTGTTTTTACGAAAACTGGAAAACTCAACCTTTATTTTTTTCAATATTCAATACTATGGGGGAAACATCTTTAAACAAGCAAAAAAAAAATTAATTCCCAGAAGAACAGTTTAATTTTCACTGATAAGACAGTTATTTAAAATGCTTTGAAGAAAAGAATATTAAGTTGCAAAACATTGTTCTGGTGAATCATGATTTGTAAAAATACTTTTTAATTCGATTTATAAGGAAAATAAATCTTGTTCTTCATAAAAAAAACTTTGAGACGTTAAAATAACTTATTTTGTAGAACTGAACCATAAAACTAAGTAAACCACTTGATCTTAATGACAAAATCCGATGAATTATTTAGTATCAAAAATATTGTATTAAAAACTTACCTTGAAAGACATATCGAAATTGTTTATTGTTTGAGGTGTGATGTTGAGTGAGAAAGCACAGAAGGTTGTATGAATTGTAACAGTCCTGTGTAATGCTTTTATAGTGAAATTACAATCGATTACGGCATAAGCCCATCACATTGTCCGAGCGTAAAGAAATTAGGTGTTGATAAACGCAGGACGACGCTAGCATCTTAATTGTTAGTCCTGTAAGTATACCACTAGACTCCGTTCAAGCCACTGTGGCATCAACTGTCGCTATATAGATAAGAAAATATCCAGTATACAATCATGTATCTCGGCACACTGATATATCCTTGTAAATAATGAAATATAACGTTCATTCTTGATACTGAATGCACAGAAAGCAAGCTAAAAAAGGGATAACCGCTAAGTGGTTACTAAGGTTTCATGGATTCCAGATTTAAGTAACTGAAATGACACAACGCTACTTTTACATTTTTTTTAAATAAATAAAAAACGTCTTTTCCTAATGACGTCCTTAATTTCACCAGATATGTAAAATAGCCGTGAAACTTACTATAATAATATTTTAAAGAAAGATGTGGGTAGAATAAAACAACTGCTTTGCGTCTTCATTTATTAGAATATAATGAGTTTTTAATATCATACTCAGTAAATTATTGCTTTGAAACTAATTTTGTTAAGAAATCAATATAAACTTGTATTATACTTAATTAAAAATCAGTTGACAATGCTCCTTTCAATGACCTTTTAAATAAAGTGGAATTAAGTACAAGGAATATTGTGTTTTTATTAATATAAATATACATAATATTATTGTAACGAATCCAGCTGGGATTCGAATATCAGTAATAAGACATTTATGATTTGTTTAACATTGTGCGCTTCCAATTTTGAGCATATGAACTCTTAACGGAGCTCAGTTCAACAAAAGTTGTGTACGATAGCTGGTTGTTACTCAGTTGCTCAACTTGTTTCGAAGATAGTTGGGGATAGAAGGTTAAGGCTAGGACAGGATTAATCGCTTTCATTACTCCTCGTTAGTATCGAATGGGGGGAATAAAATTTCAGTATGTGAAACGTTTTATTCAAGATTTCGGCTGTCGACAGCAACTAATAGTGTAAAAACTGTCCGCGATGAGATTTGAGCCGTAGAACTGTAACCGTAGCCAACGAAGTTGACCACTGAACCACGGACAAAACAATACATTCATACTGATAAATATAATACGAAATTATATGAAGCTTGCCGCCTGGGCCGGAACGCATTATACTAAATGTAGTGCAACTCGTGATCGGAGTGCTCGCGATATATTTGGATTGTCGCTTGGGCTGTCACAAGTTGTCACTAGCATTGCGCACTGCCTGAATAAAAACGATAGTAGAAAGTGTTCCCGGCACCCCAAATCATACCGCAATTATTTTTTTATTTGCACGGAGGACGAATACGCGAACGCATCGTTTTGCGCAGTAGCAAAGAGCTCACACACCACGCAAAATAATCACGTAAAGAATATTCTAGAATGTTCCAGTTACTACAATATTGTTTTCTTACTTTAAATTATAAATTTCCTGCAGTCAACGCTTTAAACTATTCAAAAAAGTGACATGAACATGTTTATCGATATATCATATCTTTACTTTATTGGTAAACATTAAAATGTAGCATCGTTAAATAAGTATTTCGAAATACTTTAAGGAACATAATTTTATTGGAGTTAAAATGTGTTTTCAATTTCAGGTTTTATCTTCTGCGCGTCGAATTCCTTCATGTCGGAAGATGAGGAAAACTCTGGAACACTGTAGGACTCTGGATTAGATGTCTACATTTCATATTATACTTAATTCCTATATATAATATACTTAATAATTCAGACGAATACCAGCTGTTTTTTGAAAACTTTCCTCATCTAGCTGCTTTACCTCACTGACCTCAGTATTTTTTGCTTTTTTATCTAACACACTACTGCATAAGAGAATAAATGTAATAAGCATTTCAAAGCTTGCTTGCAAGTCCCCGACGAATAATGTACAGAATAAATTGTTTACTCGAACTGAGCCTTTAACAGGTGTCCAGCTTCTACAGTATTGAAGCATACGTTTTATACTTCATCCACGATATCCTCAGCATCTTCCTTCAATACCACACCTCAAATGTATCAATAATTTTTGGTTCATTATCTCGAAGTATGTAAGCTTACACACCGTGGTCGTGATCCTGCATAATTTTCATGTTGATTTATTTAATAATTTTCGTTGTAAGAACTCAGTCATTTAAGTAAAAAAGAATTGCCAAGTAAAATAATGTAACACTTTATTTAATTAGAGGATTAGCCTGATGGTGCTACATCTATAAGCATGTACTAAAGTTTTTAAACTAAACATGTCAATTAGTAAAATTGTTTTAAAAATATACAAATAATCTTGTCACCATTTTCCACTTTTCGTGTTTTTCGATTATGCGTGATTTTCGATTATGCAACATATATTTATGTATTTTATTAAGCATAAAATACAAGGCGTGTTGCCTAGTAATTTATGCATATATAAATTCAAATACAAATTCACGAAACACTGTATTGCACAAAAAAATATTTTGTGGTTGAAAAAAAATATTTTTTTGGGTACAATTATTGACGGGTAATTGTTTTGATATAAGATGGGTTAACATACTAGTATATAAATCGATTCAATTGTATGTAATATGAAAAATGAGTGAAATTTACCAATCTATTATTTTGATCAACTTAACAACGCCAGAAACTTAAAATAAATACTACAATGATCGTTTAAAATTGTGCTCCTGAATATGACATAAGAATCTAAAGACAGGGTTGCCAAAAACATTTTCATATTATTGTAATATTTTTTTATTAAATAAATTCATTTTTAAATGAAATAAAACTCAAGGATGATTGCTAAAGTTTTGATAATATAAAGTAATGTTTTGAAAGATCTACGCTAAAACTAAAAACTGACAAAACCAACCGTTCAATCACTATCAGCTGCTAAATATTGAATATTGAATAAAACGTTCCTCAAACGTTTTGAGGGAATCCTCGAAAATTTAATTTTCTATTTCGCCAATCCAGCAGGCACCTTCACGCCAGTAAGTAATATACACTAACAATATTTTCAAGTCTATTGGTAATCGAAGATTCAAGCGTAAGTCTTCACAACTTATATGACTGTTCTATCATCAAATCATCAAGTTTATCAACGTCATATGTATATATATATATATATATATTTACCATGTCCGCTCCCGATGTGAAACATATGGACTCCTAATGGAGTTTATCTCAACAGAAATGTTTCTACGAGAACTGCTTGTTACTCAGTTGCTCAACCTCTCTTTTTCCAAAGAGAGTAGGAATAAAAGGATAGGGCTAGGACAGGACTAGTGGTTAGCTAATCGCTCTCGATACGCCCCATTTACACTATAGGATGGGTTGAAGGGGGGAATTCAAGACATCACAAACATCCATGCCTTCGAACAGAAATTCATAAATCGATTGAAATATCAATTTATAAAACTGTCCATACCGGGATTCGAACTCGTGACCTCCGCAACCGAAGCCAACGACGTTGACCACTCGACCGAACAGGCGGCCAAAAATATTTTAATTACCACTAAAAAATCAATACCGTCAAGAATATATTATATGTGTGTCCCTAGACGTTCACCTTGTATAAAAAGTAAGTCGTCTAACGAGCAGCAAAGAAAGTGAGATGATACGTGACGATTGTGTAGGCCGACCAAAATAAAATAACTTCTCAATAAATAAGAGTTTGTATAAATGATTTAACTGTGCGTTGAATAAATAAAATTAGGACCAATTAAAATACAATTCGGAAGGCATGGTAGATACCATAAACCATCACCTAAAAGTCTAAAACTAAGTTATAAAAAAATCTTGAAAACTATACTAAAATGTATTAAGTAATAAACATGAAATTCAATCAAAGCAAATTATTTCTTTAGCGAGTTCCTTACAATAAATAGTGAATAAATAAATATCTTTGATCACTTTATTTTGGTTACGGATATGCGAAATTTTGGATTGCAGAATAGCTATTGCGTGTGGCATACTGCAAATGAATTTTAATGAGAATCTGAATCATGATTTTACCAATGACGTTTCGTCAACGTAATATACATTCAAACATTGATGTATATTTCAATATATGAGCCCTTTAGGAGTGAAGTGAGCCATGTAGCAAAACGGTAAAAAAGATCTATCTGATTTTTAGACGACTTTTATTGGATTGCATATTTTTATTTTAGGGAGATAACACCTTTGCAGTGAGTATATACTGAACTCAATTCACTTTTACGATGCCTTAAGACAAAGGTGTCCAACCTTTTTTGCCCTGGGATCGACTTTTTAATCTTAAGTTTTCTAACATGATTCTTAAAAGAAACTTTATTTAGGGTTTTTTACCTTCTTCAAACATAGAAATGTTTATTTTAAATGCGAAATACATATCATTAGATAGGTATGTTCTTGTAAAATAATTCATTTTTTTGTATATTTTATATTTAAATTATATATTTTTTCAAAATTCACGGAAGCTTTCGGGATCGACCGGTCGATCGCGATCTACCGGTTGGACACCCAGTCCTCAAGGCATCTATAATATTATAACGTATCGAACTAATTGTTTCCTAAGATACCGCTTGGCTCACTTCACTTTTCAGAGGCTCGAGAAATATGTAGAAAAATTTTGGAGAGAAATTAAAGTTTTTAAAATGAAGCCTACATTAATAAATTATGAATTAATTTACAACATAGCAATATATTTATTGCAATTAAATATCTAACTTCATCATAAGTTTCCGGAAACTTGATAATGTATTTAGTATACTAAGACGACGGCAAATATTTAATTAATATAACCAAATGGTTTAACATCAATATTGAAAAATTATCATATCCTAGGAATGCGAAAAGTTTCGTGCATATCTACGAATTTAGATAATTTCGATATCCGAATACTGATATGTTTTTCCGACTTACTTACTAACTTGTGAGACACGATTTTGATTAGGTGTATGTGTGACGATATTTAAGGTCTGGTCACATTTTATATGCAAAATTCAATCATCGCGCCTTATATGTCGGTAGAAGTAGAAAGAACTTAGATACGCAGTGCATGCATAGTCACCGAAAATAGTAAAAATTCCACATGCAGATTCCATGTTCGATTTCTAGAATTGTAGCCCTCATCGTATAGACCAGTGGTCGGCAACCTACTACCCGCGAGTAATTGAATTACCCACTTCGTATTTTGAGTTACCCGCCAAGAAATTATGATAGTTTTTTAATGAAATTACTTAAATTCGAATCGTTCAAATTATGAAAATCCACACAAATTTTGTCACTAAATGTGCATTTGGACGCCTGAAGATACCGAAAGGCGAAACCCGGGTCGTTAGTGACAAAATTTGTGTGAATAAACATATTTTGAACGATTCAAATTTAATAATGAAATTCCACCAAGCACCTTCAGTCGAAATCTTAAATAGTCGAACGTTTTTTTTGAAATCTTACAACGATTGCTTTCATTAAATAAAATATATTTTCATTATTCTCGCGAAAAACGGGATGATAAGTGCATGTCCCATTAAATGCATTTTATATGCAAAAATAAATGCTGTGTGTATGTAGTTTGAGGTCGCAAAAAACCTCACAACATATTATGTATACATATTTCCCAAATATTTAAATTCCATTTGAATTGACAATTTTCAACTGTTGAATCGTACAAGTATTTTTTTTAACAATCGTTAAAGTTTGAAAAAATGTGACGGCGAGGGGAAGATAAAAGCATTTATAGAAGATATTTTATGTAAATAACAAAAAAAATTGTGCATGAAAAAACTTCCACGGTAATATGTAACATTTACACATAAACATTATGGTAATGGAAATCGGTTTAAATTTAAATAATGTTACTGAAAAGGATGACAAATTGACGAGTCGGAGGTCGCATGACATTATGGTGATCATAAAACATCATAATGGAATAAATGCATGCTTATTTAAATATCTGTAGTTACTTAAAACAGCGCCTACGCGTTTAAATTTAAAACTAATTGATTTTCCTCTTTGTAATAAACGGCTAGACAGGTTCGAATATTCGCTATAATGCGAAATACGATTGATTGTGCAGTAAATATAAGAAAAACGAACGTAATCGAATAATAAAAAATAGTTTGCGATTTTTTCAAAAGATACTGCTAATAATAATGAATATTTAAAAATCATTTACAGTTAATATGTATGTTTACTACAAAAGTTTAAAATGAATAAGAAGTTATATTGTAAAATTAAACACTGTTGGCTGTACTATGAAAATAAGTTTGCAGATACATGATATTAAGTTAGTGACAAAACTTGTGTGAATGTATATAATTTGGACGATTCAAATTTAACATCATATTAAGTTGTCAAGAAATATTTTCAAATGAATGTATGTAATAAAGGAAGAAAAAAATTAAAGATAACTATTAGAGAAATAATTATAATATAATACAAACCAATTTAATCGAGAATAAAGTATTATTAAATCGATTATGCACAGAGTCGGATACATCACACCACAAATGAAATATATAACACAACGTATCAGTAAAACTTTTCTAATACGACTAAATTTACTGTTATAACTAGTAGACATTGAAATGATTTCAATTAAAAAAAAAGAATAAAACTTTATGCGCAAATAGTACATTATTGACAGAAATTATGAACAGAGTGAGTATCTATAGAAAAGAGGTGTAGTATTATCCCATTCTGCTAGGGCTTCCGACCCGGGTAGAAGAACCGAAACCGGGTACCCGTACATTTTTAAATGAATCGAAAACCGGGTATTTTTTTTACATTTACCCCGGTCATTTTGATTTCAATATAATCTTTTATTTCTTCATATTAAATATATATCTTTTCAAGCTGCAAACAAATATATATATATATATATTTGATATCTTAATATTAAATATATATATCTTTTCAAGATGCAAAAATATATACATGATATACTTTTATTTCACAAAACACATTTATAGATTAAGGGAATTTGGAATCTACCGATAAACGAAGTCCATCGCTAGAAAATCTTTTATTTATGAAATCTTCTTTAACGGCAAACTAACGTGTATTTACAGTTTTTGATAATTTAAAAAAAAGTTCATAGTTCTATGAAATATGAAACACTCGATGCATTGATATTTTTGAAACATTACTTGTTAAAAAGAAATGACCTTTCAAATAAATAATTTTCAACAGTTGACAATGCACGTCATCACAGTAGCGAAACCGGTCATGATCATATTAAATAACAAAGGAAATTATTACAAATGTTGGTTTTATTTTTTGAATATAGTGCCTTTCTACCAAGTATTGATAGTGAACACCCAAAAAGTGATGAACGATATGTGTACATACATATTTCGATTTAATAAAATATTAACAATTATAAATCTGTTAAAAATGTTAGCATAAACATTTCTGTATGTATCAGTAATTAAATCACTTATGTAATTAACAACTATTGAAGCAAAATACTGTAATAAGAGGTGTTGTCTATGTTATATAAACACTCAGTAAATTGTGCATACTAACCCTGTGGCAGTATATGAAAGATTACAAAATTACTAGGAACCGAACCTTAGTTTATGAAAAAATACCCGGGAACCGGGTAATGCATTTGGACGGGTAGTTGAATGCCCTACATTTGGCGTTCTACATACTAAACTCGTAATAGAAACGCCCCAGGACTGTCGCGATATATCGAAAAAGAATGGATCGAGCTTAAATTAACCGGGGAGGGAGGGAAAGGGCTGGATTATTTATTATGTTTGTTACGTCGATCCAAACAAAAAGTAATCACAGGGCGAACCGGTTATAGATTTTGATTTGTACAGTCGCAAAACTTGGCACAATATGCCAATGCAGTGTCGTTAGATACAATGCCAACGCAGGGTTAAAAATATGATATATGATATGAACATTGTTTTATTGAAGTGTTCCACGATAACTTTTCGTTACACTTTTCATTTTTGTACAACGATAAGGGAGACTTTTTTGTTGAACTGAGAAGCACTTAATCGTAAAATTGAGTTTATTTATTTCACTAACAAAAAGTATGAGTTTAATGATGTTAGATTGATTTTTTTTTATCCATGTCCCAATATGGAGCATATGGCTGCCTAATGGAGGTATCTCAACAGTAGTTTTTTTACGAGAACGGTTTGTTACTCAGTCGCTCAACCTCTCTTTTCGAAGTGGTAGGGATAGGAGAATTACGCTAGGGCAGGACTAGTGGTTAATTAATCGCTCTTGCTAAGGCCATTTATTGAAGGATCGGAAAGGTTAGAGGGAATTTTTATACAACACAAACACCCATGTCTACGAACAGAAAACGATAAATCGATCGAAAAAAAATGCTGTTCGTACTGGGACTCGAAAGCGTGAGGCCTGGCACGTAAGCCCACAACGCTAACCACTGCGCCATATGACCCGACATGATGCTTTTATTTTCAATATCAAAATGCATATACCGAAACCGGTTCTGAGCTCGGTCAAATTTTATTTTACTTTAAATTAATGTTTTTGAACATAGATTCAAAGGAAGGTTCAGGTGAAACTCATTTAAATATCAATTTTCGAGCACTTTAGTTAGTTTCCACCAAATTGAAATACATAAAAAAATATCGGCATCAGTCACTGCACTGTGTTAAAAAATTGTTTAGCTGCAACTAAAATTTAATAAAATTTAAGATATTGACACTATAATGCAACGGGCTAAGTGTGTGCATTTTACGACGCCGTAGTTATCGCATGTGTATAATAGTATTATTAAATAAGTGCACATGCCGCTGGCAAGGGTGTGGTCCATTCTATTGCATATGAGACTTGCATGTGGTACAGTCAATCGAAAACAAAAAAGGAAATAAACCACCAATACTACTACGCTACATTAATTTTGTATGTCATATGTTTAATCGCCATAATTAATGCTAACAAAACAAGTCATGTTAAAAGCGGCAAACATTATAAAGATGAATTTGAAGTTTTTAAAAAAATTAAATTATAAAAAAATTAAATTATACAAAAATTATGAAAAATACCCTGTCAATAATATCCTCTTTCACGTTGCTTATATTTTTTGACGTGCAGTAACATAGTTTTGAATATGGATGACCTGTCGCAGCCAGCTCAAAAATTTAGAATTAAATTTAAATCGTTCAAATTATGCACATTCACACAAGATCCGGGTTTCGCCTTTCGGCAACTTCGGGCGTTCAAGTGCACGGATGAACTTGGACTGATGTTCGTTCGTTCGACGGACGGGTCTTCGGTGACAAAACTTCTGTGCATGCACATAATTTGAACGATTCAAATTTCATATTGAAATTCCACCAAGCACCTTCAGTCGAAATCTTAAATTTAGAACGGCTGGCTTCATAATAATGACAATGTAAATAGTATACGTACGTGGGAAAATGAAATATTCTTGTTACTATCAAGTAGAATAATTTATAAATTCGCTTATATTTATAAAATATATATAATTTGTAA
Organism: Himalopsyche tibetana; assembly: GCA_030503985.1. Taxonomy (NCBI): domain Eukaryota; kingdom Metazoa; phylum Arthropoda; class Insecta; order Trichoptera; family Rhyacophilidae; genus Himalopsyche; species Himalopsyche tibetana. The sequence continues at coordinate 841,470 of JAPJYX010000010.1, forward strand.
AATATGATTGTAATCAAACACACAACATAGATTTTTTAAATTCTCAACCACCACCGAGAAATGCCGTAAGTGGCACTTGTGACACTCAAAGTACCCCATGCGCATCATTTATATTTATTCATATAAACTTACATTTAAAAAATATATGGAAGGACTATTGTCGGTTTTCTTACAAATCGTTTCCACTATAGGATCTAACTTTTGGATACAAATTCATATTTGAATACATCGAAACATCAATGCATACTTATTTCCGTTCAAATGTTTGTTAAACGACATTAAGACAGAAGCTTTTGATTACAGACAAGGGTGTGAACTACACCATGCACAACATGAGAGGGGGCGTTACTAGTCGACTGCGGCGAACAGCATTAAGATGTTATTAATAAACAATTAGTGGCGATTGTAGAGCATCATTTTCCTCGGGTTTGACGATGTGGTGAAAGGCATCACGGTAATAATATGCGAATGTGACAGGTCGGTGCGGCGCGAACTGTCGCGCTTTTTGAACTTGTCTCTCTATCTCAATAATAGATCTACAACTTTTGACAGGCGGAAGGGTGGAGTGTGAGGGGGTGGGCGCTGACGCAACCACCTCGTGCGCATGTCACAAATCACGTCAAATTATAATGGACACCTGAGTAAAAGGGCTTTTGTTTTTTAACAAAAATATCGGGTGATTCAATTTATAAACCAAACATACCGGTTTAATGATTTAATTACGATGCTTTTTTGCAGAAAGGTCTCTTTTGTATAATGTATTAAAACTTCTATCATTTTACAATACAGCCTCAATAAAACTTTGTTTCAATCAATTGTTAAAGAACAATAATTAGCGAATTAAATTGTTCTTTCGAAATAAGGGCATAACGAGATTTATGTAACCTTTCAATGTACTTTAACTTTTTGTCGAAAATAAAACAAAACATAATTTTATTTTTAACTGAACTTTTAAAAAAATACCGAACAAGACAACAAAATTGCTATTGGGTTTAATACAAAGGCCTACAAAGTGTCCGTACAAAATATTTTAATTGTAACCAAGTATGTAAAATAAGGAACAAAATAAATGATCAGAGTTTAAATCAATTTTTGGTCAGAATAAAAATATGAACGGTCAGAATAAAAAAAATATACGGTCAGAATATTTAATAACAATTTTGGTTAGTAACTTAGGTTAGGTTAGGTTTTTTTTTTAAAATCATTTAAATTATGACTATTTATTCTGACTGATATATTATGACCAGTTAATATAAATTCTGACTAATGTTATTTAAATTCTGACCAGAAAAATACGAGCCGTAAAAAAGTATGAATAATTCAATAACCTATGACTTGTGAGTAATGCAGAACGAAAAGATGTATATGCAGATTTTAAGCGACAGTTAAGCTCATTAGACCGTGTGTGGTTAACGCTTTTGGTCACAAGTTCGAATCCTGGATTTTAAAACATTTAAACATTAACTTTTCAAACAATTTAATTATTTGATACTTAAAATTACGAGTGTCCGTAAAATACATAAACCTCTCATCCACCCTCAATCCGATTCTGATAACTGAGCGTAGATAGTGACCAGTTAACTGAAGAGGTAGTTAAGCGACATGCTAACAACCAGTTTTTAAAAATATTTTTTTTCGTGATGCTCTGTTGAGTCTATATACATACATAGGGAGCGGACCCGACTTGTATGTATATGTTACATAGGGAAAACTTATGCAGTTTGGCTTTATAGGTCATAACTACTTCTCGAAATTCTAAACGTTATTTATTTATTAATGTACTGTTTATTACATATTGTAACGTTTTCTCTGTAGAAAAAAAATGAAAGATAAGTCGTTTACTGTAAAATTACTACCATAAGAATAAGGCATAGTATTTATATAAGTGTAGTATGTAGACTTTTTCCAGAGGTTTAACAGAAAAATGTGTCTCAAGCACTAATGCAACATCAGAAAACCATACAAAATTGAGAATTAAAAAACTATTATCATAACTACAATAATTATATGTTGTTATTCTCACAAAATAGGTTCCGTGGCGCAGTTGTCAGCGTCGTTGCCATCCATGACGGATCTCACGGGATCGAATCCCAATACGAACAGCATTTTTCCAATTTATTTATATTCGAAAGCATGGATGTTTATCTAGCAATAATTTTCACACTTCAATAATGGGGGCGTAGAGAGAGCGATTGACTAGCTACTAGTTCTGCTATAAAACCATATTCTTTGTGCCCCTACTATATTCGTATTTCTATAAAAAAAGAGAGGTTATGCAACTGAGTGATAGCTTTCGTAAAAAAACTTCTGTTGGGATACCTCCATTAGGAGACCATATTATGCTCCACATTGGGATCGTATATGGATTACAAAAACAATCATGAATCAATCGAGGTGTAAAGAAGCAACAGAAAGCTGAGAAACATAATGAATCGCGAGACCAGAACTAATATATCATTCAAAAATCCATGTTAGTAAATATTCTTCAAATATTATATATTCTTAAAAAAAAATACTAACCAGAAAGAAAATTGGGATAAATCATCGTAAGCAGCTGACTAGAAAAATTGGTAACCGAGATTCGAACTGAGACAATACTCATGCATAGGTATTAGACAATTAGTGGGGTCGTATATTTGACATGCGTTGTGGCGTATACGCGGGGTGGAGGCCGCGCCCGACGCCCCGGGCCTCCGAACCCCGGCTCGGCGGGTATATAAACGCAGGTTCGATTTCAACAAACCACTGAGAACATCCAAGCGGACAATACAACACATACAATTACATACGAGACATGGCTTTCAAAGTAAGTACAATAAGTTTTATTAAATTTTATGATACCAAAAAAATTGTTATCAAGGATATGATCCTTTAATTGAAATTATAAAAGCCATGTAACTGTCACCATATTAACACGAAATAGAAAAAATATTTTTTTATCTTGATTTTACTACACCCTTAGTTCAAAATCGACTTTGATATTCAAAAAATAAAACACTCTTTCGTACTAACTCCACATTTATTTAACACTACCCCTACGGTGCTAAACAGCACTTCCAATATGTTGTTGGCCATTAAAGAACCAAGTGAAAAAAAAACATGATATAACACTTACCACGTATATTTAAAAAAAAAACATGTTTTTCACTGGCCCTTCAGGAACAGCAACATATCGGAAGTATTTTTTTAGCACCGTAGGGGAAGTGATAACATGTCCTGATCCTTTTAAATGAATTTGGAATAAGTAAACAAAAAGTGTTTTGTTTTTTTAATATCATGCTTATCTGCCAAGTATTAACAGCGAACTCGTATAAAATGATAAAACAGTTTTCATTAATTATTTTTAAAAAATCCATAACATTTTTAAAACACTTGACACGCGGAAGACAGTTTTTAATTATACTATAATTATTAGGAAAAAAATGTCCTCAATTATTAAATATTTATATATCATGTAAAATCATGTTAAAACTAACGTGTATGAAACACATATACAATCTAATCAACAATTTCATCCTTTTATCTGCAGGTGGTTATTCTGCTGGCGACGATCGCGTGCGCTCGCGCCGGTCTGTTGGGCGCCCCAGCTGTCGTAGCAGCAGGACCAGCGTACGGAGGTTACGGACTCCATGGCGGGTATGGAGGATTTGGATACCCAGCCGTTGCCAAAGTAGCAGTCGGTCCAGCTATCGCAAAAGTAGCCGTAGCTGATGACTACGACCCAAACCCACAATACAGCTACTCGTATGACATCCAGGTAAGAAACCAAACCCCCATACCTACTCATCAATGTATATTTAAAAATAAAACCAAAACGTCATTTCAAAAAAGCTTTAATACTTCTTCCTAACAGTAATATCAATCAAAAACATAGTGTATAGTCAATCCTCTTTTACAGAGATCGACATAACTGTTCAAGTTGTCAGGAGAACCATAAATGTACTCCATTCTACCGCCTATCGCTTTCTATCGCTATAAAACACCACTGGAATGATTTTGTCCTCAATATCTGTGAGGAAGTTATTAAGGCAAGAAGCAAAGACGTTTTCACAGATGCCACCCACTCATTCGAGCCAAACATAGCACGTGACCATATTATGTGTTAAACTATTTTTTTGCCAACGTTTTTGTATTAGATTATAACAAATCGTTTTAATTCATTTGAAAACATTTACAGGACGCTCTTACCGGAGACTCAAAGGGTCAGCAAGAGACACGTAGCGGCGATGTCGTACAGGGATCCTACACCCTGATCGAACCCGACGGTAACCGCAGAACCGTCGAATACAACGCAGACCCCGTCAACGGATTCAACGCTGTCGTCCACCGTGAACCAGCCGTCGTAGCAAAGGCTGTCGTACCCACCATCGCCAAGGCTGTCTACCCTGGACATCTGGGACTGGCCAGGCCCTACCCAGCCGCCGCCGCCTACCCATTCGGAGGACACTATTTGGGTTAATCGAGTAAATTCGAAACCCATTACTTCGTCTAAACCATTCTCGATAACTTACGTACATTGTGTTTCAATATTTCTGACAGTATAACATAAAACCTTCAAACTATGAGCTATTTTCAACTCACTTTAGTATCAACATAAGACTTATAATAACTATCTCATTCTCAGCGTATAACTATTTATTTTTCTTTTATCTTACTTTCAGTTGTATACTTTTATTATTTTCACACATTTTTTTTAACTACGATAACTATTTCTATTTAAAAAAAAAAACGCTCGACTTCTAGGAATATAATGAAACTTTCGAATCAAAGTAAATACTATATGTTTTTGTTTTTCATTTACACGACCTGTAAGTTTCAAGTATTTATATGATCAAAGTCAACACAATTTTACATTTTATTTTTTAATAGATTTAATTTTAAAGCTGAAAGTTTGAATGTACATATTGGACAAAAATTAAGTCTTTCATGAATGTCAAAAGTATGCATGATCAATTGCAACGATTTATTTTCAAATAAAACGTTTCATATTTATTAAATTTGAAAATATCTTGTAGTATTCAACTACTTTAAAACTCATGGCTGATTTCTAAAATGTCCAAAAAATACTGCCGAAACTATTGTATTATCTTCAGCGATAGGTTATTTAAGTTATTGAAGAATGGTTAAGAAAAATAATATTGACGAAATACACTTGGTGTCTCGACCTTCAACGTCAAAAATGCCCACCAGTCTTCTCCTGAGGGACACCAACAACCTGCCACGGCTTCCGACCGACCAACCAATGACCTGATAACGAATCATTTTCCAATATGGACGTTCACATGCATCATCATCCTAGTTAATAAGTATGCCTCTCGTATGTTTAGTATGTATTGTTACAACCGCGTGTACAAATAAAAAAAAACTTTTATAATTCAACTTCAAACTAAGAAATATTTTTTATTATCACTTACACTCCCTCCTCTTTCCTCATCAATAGTAAATTTTACACTTAAAATGAAAATAATCGGAACAGTATAAAAAAGGACGAATATCAGTTATATTTGATTAGAAATACTTGGGTAAAAAAGAGTTACATATTAAGCAGAAGAATTCCTCAAATCATAACAATGAAATTCCAATAAAAAATAAATGTCAAATAACATGTGGAATTAAAAAATCACTGACACACATTAGCAACACTAACATAATACTGCACACGACCCTCAGCAATATATCAAAAACGCATTTATTTCCGACCAAAAGAAAATAATTTGAACATGTTCATTTATGCCACAAAGCGATTTCAACGAGTGGTAATAATTGAAAACGAAATATTATCATTTTTGTGACATGGTTTTATTGTAATTGGTTTTAAAATAAATAAGTTTATACGAATCACTAAATATTGTGTGACAGTTGTAAAGTATTTTTAATCACTGTATTATATTTTAATAATGTATCTTTCAATTTTATACATCAATCTTCAATCATCGGCAATCAGTCTTTTACAATCAATTTCACAAACTGAAAAAAGATCAGTCGAAAATTCTCACTTCTGGCATAAATCCGTCGCACTTTGTAATTTAAAAAAATGCGAAAATTATACTTCTACGAATTTCATCATAACGAACATATTTTCAAGTCAACGAATATATTTTAATTTGTCGGTAATTAATTAGTGTATCAAGAAATAAATGTTCTTTGAACGGATGGTCCGCAAAAATAAAACAGAAAAAAATATTGCAATTAAACTGTTTTTTAATACAAGTCGATATCACATCAAACGCACAAGGCAAGCAAGATGCTCGAGATGCGTACGTCCATGATCTCTTTACAGCCATTTATTTATGTTGCATTACATATCTATTTGAGAAGGCATCCTTTCTAATGCCGAATGCTAAAACATGTACCAAGTAATATTTCTGAAATGAAAGCAAAGATGAACACAAAAACAAATATAAACAACGAGCATATTGTAAGAAAGTTAATAAATTATTTTATGTATGTGTTATTTTTGGTGAACTCAATTGTGTATAAAATACCTTGGAAGGTTACAAGCGAAAATATTGTGTATGTATTATTGTATTTTATCATGCTGTCTGTCCAGTGTCCGTATATTTTGTCTCTGCTTATTTTGCAATTTAACATACTCATACTATGCCTCCGAGAGCATCAACCTATTATCACATTTACGTGGTCACTTTTAATGAAATCGTATGTGATATACGTATAAATCTAATTATTTTTTCGAAAAATCAAATAAACATATTTTTTTAAAACTTATATGTTTAACGTGTAATGCAAATCTATTTCCTTATTACTATACTTTAAGTTAAATAAGAGTTTCTTTGTTTTACATAACGTATAATTAAAAAATATACTTTAAGATTTCGAATGAATGTTCTTGGTGGAATTTCAATATTAAATTTGAATCGTTCAAATTATGTACATTCACACAAGTTTTGTCACGAACGTCTTTGCATCTTTGTTACACCCAAACACGGTGGGCATAAATTATTTTTCCAGGATATTTTAAAAATAAATAGGGCGCAGTTAAATAGTTTACCAAAATTAAATGAGCAGGTAAATCTGCCAACCATGCCGCCTGTGTGGTCGAATGGTCAACGTCGTTGGCTACCGCTACAGAGGGCACAGCTTCGAATCCCAGAACGGACAGTTTTATAAATTGATTTTTTCAATCGATTTATGAATTTCTGTTCAAAGGCATGGATGTATGTGAAGTCTTGAATTCCCCCCTCTCACCCATCCTATCCCATGAACGAGGCGTATCGAGAGAGATTAGCTAACCACTAATCCTGTCTTAGCCCTTTCCTTCTATTCCTACTCTCTTTGGAAAAAGAGAGGTTGATCAACTGAGTAACAAGCAGTTCTCGTAGAAATACGTATGTTGATATAAACTCCATTAGGAGTCCATATGCTCCATATTGGGAGCGGACATGGTAAAAAAAAAATCTGCCAAATCCCCACTATTGTATCTAATTACTATATGTAATTAAATATAATTATAAATTTTCCAGCAAACAAAATAAATATAATTCTTGAAATTACTCACCATTCAAATCTGTAGGCCCATTTCCCATGGATGGGGTAATCCATTTTGTCAGCTATTTTTAAACGGAGTGGTATATTTATTTACTAAACGTCAGTTCAAGTTCATCTATGCACTTGAAGGCCTGAAGATGCCGAAAGGCGTAACCCGGGTATTTAGTGACAAAGCTTGTCTGAATGTACATAATTTAACGGATTCAAATTATAAAGAATATGGATGCTGGTTCACAAAAATATGTAATAAAAGTCAAGTAGAAGGGTGCCTTTAAAAAAAATGAAAGTCGAACCAAAAACTCATTTTTATATATTGTATGAGCTATTGAATATATAAACACTAAATCGATTCGTGTTTATGGGAATGATAACATACCAAATCATATATATATATTATGATATTGATTGTGTCCGTCAAGACCGACCTCCAAAGCGCAAACATGTACACAGTACGCCGCACTTTCGATGCAGTGATGCTCTTTTAGCTGTGGCATCAGCTGGCACCACAGCCTCCGATACGCGGTCCATTATAACTGAGGCTTCTTCTCGCCGTCGCTTGTTACTTATAAAATATAAATGATGCCAACACATTCATCAACGATTCACAAGGACAACATTAATATTATAAATGCCGCAAACCGTGTTTTTTTTCTTATAATTGAAGAACGAAGAGATACAGCCGTTTAATGAAAAAATATCTTATTGATTGAATTGGTTTCCATTATAATAATGTGAAAAATTAGCTCTACATATATATATTTGATTAATTGATAGCTATCTGGGTGTATGCCTTCATCACTAACATACTTATAAGTATTGCAAAATAAAGTTTTATATTTAATAAATTGACTTATGTTTCTTGGAACAATAACAAATATGAGATTATTCAAAGAAAATAATTTTAAATTTAATTGACTATTTATGCTAAAAATATTATTCATATGAAACAAAAAAATGAAAATGTATACATAAATATATTTTAAAATTATACTGTTAATTTTGTTAAAAGCTTCAGTAAGCTACTGACAATTTGCTCCGTAAGAAAATTTCAATTTGACAGAGTTTATTTTCGATAGCATCAATAGATGGCAGTAAATTTAAATTTTCTTAGAAGAATAAATACATAAATAACAAAATTTCACTTACCTTGCATGCAATCATTTATATTTTTATGCCAGTAACCCAGCGTTCACTTTATTAATTAAATATAAATAGTTTTGTTTATGTTTCATTATTTTTAATAATATAGTATTTAAAATTAACAAAATTAACAATTAATACTTCCGAAATCATGTAAGAATTATTTTACAATTTAAGCTATACGTGAAAACTTACATATTAAAATAAAAACAAGATGAATATATATATATTTTAAATCCGATTAAAGCTAGACTCACCCGGTAGCCCAAGCACCTCTCGTTCCTGTAAGGAACGACTTCTTCATCCTCCACGCGGCTGCAGCTCTTGCTTGACGTCCCCTTTGATGAGAAAGAGTTGCAGCATAACGCTGCAAATCTTCCAACTGCCATGTTTTGAACGATGATACGACTTGAGTCTATAATAAATACCACCTTTCTTAGATATCTATAACATCACGAAATTGATGACGTGCAATGAAAATCAATACATATTATATAGTTGGAGATATGAATTGACATTTCATTGATAGAACTCCATTATAAGGTAATAAAAAGTAACCCTCGAACTTTACGATAAGAAAATTTATGGCAAAATTATTAAATTAATTGGAAAAAATGTGTTATCTAATGGTACAATTTTACCTGGAAATGTTGCTTTGACTGCATTTGATCTCGTGCCCGCGCTTGGGCACCAGCTTTGCATGCCTCGTAACACTCCGCCCAAAATGTGTTGAGAGGTTCTCCGACCAGTGTGTTCGTCTCCCTGTCGTACGCTATACTCAGAGGCCTCACCTTGAATAAAATCAAAGAAAATCTATATAAGTTTCTTTTATAATTTCGGCATCCAAAAATTAACTTCCACAAGCTACCATCGAACAAAAGAATATAAATATATGTGCATGTAACGTATTTTATATGATATTTAATAAAAGTGGAGACATGCGAGATATATGTCAACGTAGCGCTGATTTAAGTAAATTAGGGTTCATTCATAATAAATAATCTTGGCTAATTAGATATTTTAAGAATGATTAGTTTATCGAAGAACTATTTCTTCACCATATACCGATCAAAAAAGACTTTTAACATTACAACTTGCGTGACAAAAAAAGTAGTATTGAATATGAACCGTTTGAATACCGCGCAAATAAATCATTAATATGTCCCAGAAATACTGCGTGTTTTTGAAAAAAATAATTTTGCCCAATATACATAAAATTTGATATTTTAAAAAACTATATTGACGCAGTAGGCACTACACATATTCATCAAAATATTGCTTATATTCCATTAGAATACCAAGTACAGCCTTATCTTACAAATGCTAGGTACTAATATTTGATTTTTTAAATGTATTGGACATCCGTGTTCGCTTGGTATCCAAGTGGTTAATTTTATTCGTATATGAGTTGTAGTTGATTAAAATAAACAATCCAAAACATTGAACAGAAAAATACTATACATTCAAATTTAATTATTACAAAATTATTACAACATCCAATGATTACAAAATTCAAATTATAATAATGAACTTTTCATATTGAATAGTATTGCTTAGCGGTTTAATGTGAAATCGCAAGAAATCATTTTTTTCAACAACCGTGTGTGAGCTTTAGTGTATAAATATCGGAAAGCAAAGCTAAAGTCACATTATAAAGCAATCAAGAATTATTTTAGATATTTCTACAAACAAATATATTTGTTTACTCTTATCAAACTCGCTATATAGTAGTTATATATATTAGTCAACGTAATAACATCGTATTTATTTATTGATTTGGCATTTACTTGGTAGAACTCCATTAGAATAGGGTAAAAATATCAACGTATTTCAGTTCTACAGTTTTTTATATTTATGCGTTGATAGCTATTTCTGCTTTCGCCATCGTCAGATCTATCTAGTCTACTATCGTAGTTCTGACGATGGCGAAAGCCGAAATAGCTATCAACGCATAAATATAAAAAAAACTGTAAAACTGAAATACGTTGATATTTTTACCCTATAATAACATCGTAATAGACGTCACAAAGCACGCCAGAAATATAGTCGCTTTTTTACAGTAATAATATTTCCACCAAACACATAAATTTTCTCAAAGAAAAACGTGTAAGTCTTAAGCTTTAAAAAATCACGTTTTTTGCGGTGGTAAATGTTCATTCCGGTAGTGAATATTAATTTAATTGTGTGGTGACTAAGATTAACATCCATACAAAACTGGAACACGCCAAATTCGTGAGATGTTCGCATGTTTTCCGGATGATAAAACACGTTCAAGTTACCCTGTCGTTAAATTCACACAAAAAAACATTATGTAAACTCCAAAACCGACTCTTTAAAAATAAAATAAAATTAACATTAATTTGTTCCATCCTGGCCTAAATGGTTTTATAATTAATTTTAGTGAGAAAAATTATACGAAAACGTTTGGAAAAATAGCGTAATCAATCCATTATCTGTTCGACAGTTAAAGAAAAATGGGGGAGGCGTGTCAACATTTTTTTTACTGCGGCCTTATGTTGAATCAGATAAATGAATGTGGCCTTCAGAAATGAAAAGATTGTCCACCCATGGTTTAGACTGTCATAATGTTTAAACCAGGGGATATTTTTTTAATATTTTTTTTATTTAAGAAAAATATTTTTAATTTGAAGCATTTGTCAGCAATAACATATTATGAAATATAAAAAATCGTATGGCTAATAGAAAGTGTCATTCAATAAAACTAAGCCTAGGAGACATATAGGCGTCGTTCATTTCTCATACTAGAATCTATTCATTCCGTACCACGATAAAAAAAATCTTACATACTAACAATACATACATGTATATCATACCAAAAAAAAATGAAGAAAAAAAAACAACAACAATTTCAACGATGACAGAAATATAATTTGCGATCATTTAAAATAACTATCATTAACAAATACCATGAACCCATAAAGCTTGACAATCATACACGCTGGGTAAAACAAACATTTGTATAAATTCGTTTTGACGTGTCAATAGATAATTTCTCTTTTTATATTAATTTCCGTTAATAAATAAAACGTTAACCTTAACAACATAGCGTGCAACGTAATTTCAAATACACAGAAAACTCGATACATCAATCTCAATATTAAATAGTTGGACATTATATAAATGAATTTATTAATATTAATTAATTAGATCAAACAGGAAGAACAGTGGGTATGATGTTCACACGAATTGTATAAAAAAATGTATTTTATGCCAATTTGGGATTTAAAAATGATATATAACTTTTATGGAGTTGATTATCAAGTAAACACCGGTTTCGGTAGTTATTTCACAAATAAAAGTTAAATAATCAGGAGCTATTTCGTTTATTTCGAGCATTTTCAACTGTCCATTTCCAACATTTTTTTCATATTTCACTAACAAGTTCACTACTGAAAACGCGCAGTTTCATTGTTTGTCCAATTGTTTTTGTCGTTACAATAAAGGAAACAATCGAACTGGCACTTGTCACCGTTCAGTTTGACGACGGTAACGACAAACCTGTCGCCTGCTGTGGCCCTGTTGGTTAGACTTTGCTCTACCGATCACGCAGGTCTGGGTTCGATTCGCGGTAAGATCACAGTGACTTTGAGAATTATTTAATTCAAAGTTGTGATTGAAGACTGGGTGTTTGTGAAGTAAATTCACATTATTTCCTCTCCTCCCATCCTTCTGATCCTTTAATAACTGGATGTAGCGATAGCGATTAGTTAACCATTAGTCTTGTTCTAACCTTATACTTCTTACCCTACTAATTACTTTGAAAAAAAGTGAGGTTGAGCGACTGAGTAACAAGCAGTTCTCGTAGAAAAAACTTCTGTTGAGATACCTCCATTAGGAGGCTATATGCTCCACATTATGAACGGACATGGACTAAAAAACGAAACATATTTGGATAAAAAAATGCAACTATGCCAAGCGCGTTTTCAGCGCTGAATGTGTTGAGATCTGCATAGTTCATATTATGAAATTGAATTGTCAAAGTACTAATGATAAATATTTGAAAAAGAAGCATTGCTACCACATATACCGAGTAATACGTATGAGTAAAGATGGACTAATCTATTAAGAGATTATTCAAATGTCTCCGTAATATTAAAGTGAACCGTTATGCAGTAATGGTGTATGTAATTATGAACGTTTTCATATTCAGAGCGCAGGCGAGGCACGACAAAACTTGACGCCGCCGCCTGCCTGCCTTTATTAATCGTGACAGCATCGTTTATAATTAATTTACTACCACGACTGCAAAATCGTACTTTCGACCTTAAAACATTGCACTAAACTCGATATTTCATGAAAACATTTACAATGGCACGATGCTATAATGTTAAAGAAAAGAAAGACTGACGAGCTTTGGTAAGATCTCAGTATGTTTTTTCACTGCGTAAATAATCAGTAAGTAAAAGTTTAAAAATAAAATACCCAATTTATGAAACTAATTCAATGAGAAATAAATAAAAAATTACGATGGCTGTGGAGTCAGAGTTGGAGTCGTGAAAAACGAGCGGCTCGAAACATTTAAAAAAAAAATATGTGTATTCAAACCACAATAGTCCATAGTGTTGGCATTGCATGCATGGCTAACTAAAGATGATCTGTAGGAAAGGAATACGTATATGTATATAAGTTAAAATGAAATTATTGAAAAATTTCTTCGGAATCGGAGTCGTTTTTTTTTTAAAGCTTGAGTCGGAATCATAGTCGGATTGGATTTTTTTTACACGACTCTACAGCCCTGGAAAAAACCTTAATGATCTAATATTCTTGTATTCAAATTAAAGAAGAGATATTTGGGGAATAATGAATGATATTTTTAAACGAAAATCTACTCATCGTTACGAAAAAACACAGAGTATTGAAAATGATGTTTCTTTTATTTCACGGTTTAGAGACATCAACGCATGGTACCAGTGCAAACCTTTATATTGAATGTATTGATAATAATTCTGTCGTACAATTATTTTTGCATACAGTAATTGTTGCGAAGTTATAAATATACAAAAAATGTGTTTAGCCTCAAACCCTCGACGACATTGTATAGGCAATAAGTAGATACTACCCGTTTCAAACTGAATAGAGCGCAAGCATAAATGGAATTTATTTATTTGTGCAAGAATAATAAATTGAATATTTTACTACATTTGTATTCTTCTATTTTTATTTTAAATTTGACAAGAAATTAAATTGAATTAAATCCAATAAAAAACGCAATAAATATGTTTCTTTTTTTAAGTATGTCTAGTGTGTCTAGCGACCGGTGTCGTATGTAAGTTTTTTTTATATTTTTCCAATGCACCTAGCTCAAATATGTTTTATGTTATATTATAATTTATTTCCTCCTCTAATATATCATTTTGTACCTTAAATAATAACTGCTAAAATACTTGCACATAATCTGTTTCACGTTCAGAGTGACATGACAGAAAAGATTTAAGACAACTACGGATTAAAAAATTGCATTTCGAAACACGTGACTGATTTCAGGTGTTTATGTAAAAATACAATCGTATTCCATAACAAAACACTCCGTTTGAGTGCGCGCGCCTGTGTTTAAAAAGCAATTATTTTACAGATATCGTGCAAATCAAAAGCCCCACAAAAAAGCGGAAATGCCATCTTTTTCTTCAAGACGATCCGAATTCCATTAAAACAATAAAATCACTCAACGTGACAAGATAGCAGAGCGACAGATACATCAAAATTAATAATAAGATAGGAAGTCAATCTCCAGTGTGACAGGAAGCAAAAAAAATGCCCAGCAAAGATATCGTCTACATCCGAGTTTCTCAACCTTATCGAAGACACTGCCTCTTTTACCGCAAGAAAATTATTAAGTCAAAAATAAAACAAAATTTTAAAACAACACTATTTTTTGCATGTACATATTCCATGCAATGGATTTGTTGAAATAATGATGATCGTATATAAAACTCATTAGAATAACTAAAGATACTAAGCCGTATGGAATTATTTAAGTATTGAGAGAGCTATGCAGTGATATAATCGTCCACTGGAATTTCAGCAGCTCTTTAACCGTTCAATCCTATTTGTCGTATATTTATAATAGCAAAAATTCACTGACTTCATTCAAATAACTTGATTTGTTCGAAGATCAGATTGAAATTGTCGTTAAAAATACTTTTTGACGTGTTTTCTAACATCCGAAAAAACTGCAGAATGTTTATTTTCGTACGTAATTCAGAAAAATAGAGACTTCGAATGTGACACATTATTATCTCACTTGTCAAAGTTAAAATATTTATCTGTGTGTCAAAAAAAAAGTACAACACAAGAAATTTATATATGCAGTTATAGTTTCTGAAATTTATATCAATCCAATTCCCACTACATATGGACCACGTGGCAAAACATAGAGTTTATAATATCGCTACCCTAAAGTAAATGTGGGATAAGCCGAAAATACTAGTTTCGAGATAATTAAACATTAAGGATTGCGTTGAACTTCTTTTTAAATAGCAAATTATGGTTTTATTTAGTTTCTTTTACGGTTTATGATAAATGATAGTAGTAGGTTTTTTTTATGCCATTATCTGTATCTAGTTATTTTACTAACGTAGCTAATGCTTTGAAGTTACAGGGCAATATCAAATATTTTTAATGTAAGATTTTTCTTTTAAACGAGGCATTTTCTTGAAAAAATTAAAATATTTCAGTGATTCATTCATTATAAAGGTTAACCTTTCAGCAATCGATTGGCATACTTATCTCAGCTATGTGGTAGCGATATATGTATGTAGAAAGAAGATTCAATTTGGATTTTGAGACTCACGAACCACGATAGACCACAGAGCAACTGTCTAACATACGGCAGATCTTAGAGAAATGTCATGAATTTGACATTGATATGTATCATTATTTCTATGTGCACTTCAGAAGAATATACTATCATAAATGGAGCTTTGAAAAATGATAAAAGGGTTTCTTGTAAAGATTATAAGAATGGCTAGACTTGATATACATTGGCTAATCTCACCTGTCAGTTTGACATCATTGAAATCAGCAAAATAACACAAAAGAATATGGTAAAAATTTATCATAAAAAGATATTGAACAAATAGAGCAAATATAAAACGATCGGAAGTGTTTATAGAATTGATAATACATTATAACTTTTTATTATCATGGGAAATCATTTATAGCGTGCATACGATACGAATTGGTGTGCGTTGTTTCCATAGGAAATGGTTTGTTTAGTAATTTTTTTATTGTTTATTGTTGATCAATCTTTGATGTAATGAATATGTATGTTAACAGTTATATTACAATCGTTTGACGTTAAAATATGCATACTTCACTAAAAGTTTTTTTTAATGGAAAGTTTATTAACTAAGTTTTCGTCAAGTGAAGTTTCAATGAGAATTTATATGTGACATTGGTTTGCCAAAAAACACTGAAAAAATAACAGGTTCAAAATATCAAAGTATTTTAGTTCTACAGTTTTTAATATTTTTTATACGTTGATAGCTATTTCGGCTTTCGCCATCGTCAGAACTATGTTTAAACTTATATTTTGTTTAGCTATATATACTGGCTCTGAATAGATACACAATGAATGCATCAAGTTATTCACTCTAACATCCTAATTCAAATTATAATTACAATATTACACTTATTAAATGTGATTCTAGTGTTTTAAAGAACGATAAGGAATCTGGATTTTTTCCTTAAAACATTAATTAGGATAAAATTAAACTGATATTTATTATTAATTACATTACATTAAATTTATTGACTATGCCTTTAGTTTTTTGAAAAACAACAAGCAATATGAGATTTTTCAAGGTAAATTAGGATAAATTATACTAATATTTATTTTTAATTACATTAAGAGTTTTAACAACGGTGATGGATTAATAATGGTTTTTTCATTTATGATGTTTTGTTTATGCCTATTGATTTCAAGTTGTTCTAATAAATTTAGTTTTTGACCCTTATGACAAAGATACAAAACGGTTGGCGCTAAACTTAAACTCATGTCATG
Organism: Himalopsyche tibetana; assembly: GCA_030503985.1. NCBI lineage: Eukaryota > Metazoa > Arthropoda > Insecta > Trichoptera > Rhyacophilidae > Himalopsyche > Himalopsyche tibetana. The sequence continues at coordinate 858,139 of JAPJYX010000010.1, forward strand.
AGACTCGGTCAAAAAATGGTTTGCAAATTGTAAGTCTGATAAATGAAACTGAAAAAATATATTTCCTTAAAAATTCAGCAAGGCGTTAAACGATTGATAATAATATTATAATAGAAAACCATTTTTAAGTTATATCTAATACAGATTTTAAAAAAATACCTATGTAATTTGAAGGTGTCAAGTAAGTTTTGAGTTTTGTTAAAAAGCTTTATCGGATGTAGATGGAGTGACACGCACGGAATATGTGTGTAAATCAGGAAATCCTAAAGGAAATGAAAAGAAGCTTCGCACATAATCGTCTCATTGACAAAATCACACTCTATCGCATACCAGCTCTGATGGTGACATACATTACTTCATCAGATAAAACTACGGAGAAAGGAAATAAATGGAGATGGCATATAACACTTTTATTTATTTGTTTCCATAAAATCGCCTTATAGTAACAAGATAGAACCTCAAAAATTGTATATTAGAATTAATTCAATTATTCGATTAAAGAAAGACGCCGCATCTCGGTAAAGTGTAAAAAGTAAAGCCTGGTCAGAGACCGTGCCCCGACCCCTTTAGCTAAGATTAAGTTAGAGTAATGCCCGCCGACAATGATGAGATTTATACTATGATACTGATACATATTCGCCATGAAAACGATAATTTAGTAACAAAACTAAGAGCTTTCACTCGTACAAACTCACAACACTATCTTACGTTTAGGCTGCATATATTTATTACAGAGTCGCAACTAGGCCTTTTCAATTGAAATAAGCTACAATGCACCATTCACACATAAGACAATTCCAATTAGGGTTTATTGCCATTCGAAATATGCAAATGTTTTCAATGTATAAATATTTAAAAACCATTGTTATTGTATTGAATGAAAAAATCAACTACACACAAGTTTTATTGAAAAATTAGCTAGTCTCAATGAGTCTTGGGTTGTTTAATTCAAATTTCCAGGAAACCGAGACGCCAGTAATGCGTAAATTTCCCAGGAATTTATTCTCGGGTTGTTTCGACACAGAATTCCTACTTTCAATATCAGAACTGAATGTTTTGTACATATTTACGCCAAAAACTGGGGTTTCTGTGATAATATCTTGGACATTTTTTTGTTAATCTCCTGCCTATTGAAAATTATTATCTGTAACGCAAATGTTCGACATGTATTTTATATTTGAAAGAAAATCAACTAATTATCATTATTGAAATAAAATGAATACATATATATTTAGTGGAAAAAAAAACAATTTTGTTATAAATTTATTTTCCACGACGAATTTAAGACCGTACAAAATCTTGTTATTTTTTTTTAACATTCTATGACGAAGTAATAAACATGGACAATGATAGTCCGCTTCTGTTAAATGATATCGCTTGACACACATAGCTATCATGTTTTGCATCAAAGTAAGTAAGCGAGCCGGTTCGAGAACCCATTCGGTCAAGATCAACGAATTAGAATCGACAAGATTGGCAAAACCGGCCAAAAGATTAACATATATTATAATAATAATAGTAATCAGCCAATTACAATTAGAAACCCAATTAAAAAAATAAGTAGCATGGCAATAATTTACTACATTGTAGGAACAAAATAAATAATGACTTATTTGAAAAAATGTGGCTATATTAATCTATTAAATTTCATCATATATTAAAATACAACATTGGTAAGAAAAAAAACTTATATTTAAGTCCTTGCTTTTAGTAGAGATTATGTTATACGTCGTAAATAACTCAATAATATCGAAAAATGACATTCACACAAGTTTTGTAACTAACGACCTGGGTTTCGCCTTAAGGCTTCTTCGGGTGTTCAAATGCACGGATGTACTTGAACTGACTTCAGTTGAAATCTTGAATAATATATATTTTTATTATTTCAAGTCCGCTCCCAATGTGGAGAATATACGAACCGAAATCGATAAATCGACAGAAAAATGCTATTCGTACTGGGACTCGAACCCATGAGATCCGGCATGGAAGTCCACAGCCCTAACCGCTGCGCCATATGACCCAACATATATCTATAATATCTCTTGTAAATACCTAATTTAAAATTTTCGAAGAATAGTGTCATGTATAAACGGTAGAAACCGACAAAATAGTTTTAAACAAATGTACAAAATTTAAATCGTTCAAAGTATGTACATTCACACAAGTTTTGTCACTAACGACCTGAAGATGCCGAAAGGTGAAACCCGTTTGTGACAAAACTTGTGTGATTGTAAATAATTTAATATTGAAATTCCACCAAGCACCTTCAGTCGAAATCTTAAATTAAATGTACAAAATATGAACTCTAAATAAATATAATATTGAAGTGCTTTCTAAATTAAATGTATTTTTAAATGAAGTATGTAGTATGCTATATATTAGCAGAATAATCAAAATCTGAAAAAAAACATAAATATACACATATTCAATTGTGTTTTTCCCTAATTAAAAATGCTTACGAGTGAAGCGAAACATGTACCGATCACTTAAATTTCTACAACAACAAAAAATATGAATAAATTGTTAATTGTTCGATTAAGTTACATAAATTATTAAAAATACATATTTTCACTCCACAACAACATCGAAAAGAACAGCTATCGTGATGGAATCGTTAAGAAATGACAATGTTAAATGCAAAATAATGAAAGTAACTGCTTTCAAAAGTTAATGTACTTTAACGCCAACCAACATTTAAATAAATTAATTAATCATTGTCAACATAACATGATCACAAATTGACTGGCATTCAAAGACATCGAAATAACATAAATTATATAATGATTGTTTCACTTTTCTCCATTCTTTGAGTAGATTTTTTTGGTTGTATAGAATTGTTTTTAAAATAGATTTTCTTATTACTCTGATTACTCTGGGTTTCACCAGACTTTGCTCAGTATTTTTATTTAATATGTAATAATATAATTACATTTTTTTTTATTATTTAGTATACCAATTATGAATGCATTTAAAGTGGAACATCTATTTTCGTCATTAATCAGTTCCTGGCGGCCTAACGAAAATGGATAATTATGAATATATAAAAGAAGGAATGGAATTCATCAAGTGTTTCCAGAAGCTGAAAACGATACAAATATGAAAAAAAATTATTAAAACTTGAATTGTATTATTAATTAAATTTCATAACATTGTTATTTTCCTTTTTGTGCTACAAGTTGTGACACGTGTTTCGCATTTTTGACAAGCATCATCAGACAGACTATAGCAACGTTTACGAATAAACTAAAAATTTATTCAAATCTTATGTTATAAGATTTGAATACATAATAAATTACATAATAAATATCGGGGTTTGTCCTTTTCTACTGGACGCAGGGAGGGTTTAAGATACAAACTTTGATAGTAGTAATTAAAAACCTTATTACTTATATTATGAGTGGTAAAACCCGAATAAATTTAACAGTCTTTCAGTTAAACAAAAAAATACTATTTAGTATTAATTTCACATTTATTTAATATGATCAGGGCCGGTTTCCGTTCATGACAAGCATTTTCAAATGATAAAAATATGCACTGACAGTGTTATTTATACTAAGCCAAATAAAATCATTAATGGTATAACAAACAATTATTACTAGAAATATCAAAGGAATTTACAGATAAAGATACAAAATATGAGTAAAGGGCACTAAATTGACTATAAATAAAATGTTTATTGTCTCTTACACATAAGTTTTACATGTATATTCTAAATCAATCGAAAGTTTTCTTGAAAACGGTCCAGATTATATTATCATAAATAAATGTGGAATTAGTACAAAACGGTGTTTTATTTTTATAATATAAGGCTTTTTCACAACATATTTACAGTAAACAACTTAAAAGTGATTACGTAGGTAAACTTTCAAACGCACAAAGAAATCAATTGTTAAACATTAGTTTATTTGACAGGTGTTTGAAAATAACACAGCATATTTTGTTGTTGAAACAAGTGTTAAATATTTACGTTACCTTTTTTTTTTAATTCGAAGATAATTATTGCCGAGACTACAGTCGACTTTTCAAAGTTCGTAGATTCTACCGAACATTTAGTGATGAACTTTTTATTCATAACGCAATTTCGACGTTCATTAATGCCAACCGGTCAAGTTCAATCAATTAATTGCGCACAGTCACGGTACGCAGAGGCAAAAAAAAATATTTCGGCAAACAGCACAGACAGAAAATGAAACTTAGTTAAAATTATAAAGCCATCCATGTTCGCATTCTGTCTGTCATTTCACAAAGCGGTCAACTCTCAGATATGTGTACTACCGGGTCAAGTTTTGCATCATTTCTACACAATCGTTGTAGTATTTATCATAAACATATTTAAAAAAAAAAAAAAAAAATTGGCACGCATTATAATCTGTGAGTGAAAGCAATGGGGTGGTGTATTTAAAAATAAAATGATTTCTATATTGCATTGATGACATTAATAATAGATTCAGACACTAAATATATTAGAATAACACAAGTTTATCTAATAACGACGTAACAGGTATTATCTTGGCAATTCTTAGTGGAAGAAGAAGAAGTGGAGTTTTGTTTATAAAATAAAGCACAATTATTTTACAATAGTACTTTATAATATGATCAAGTGTGGTTTCGCTAGGCGAGTGATTTTTTTAAGTACAAAATGGCACCGTTTCATGTTAGGCATTATATATAGGCTCGTATTTAACCGGTCTGACTTTTAATACGTTTTCGGTTATATTTTTTATCACATTGGTCTGAATTTATATTACATTGGTCAGAATTTATATTAAATGGTCATAATATATTGGTCAGTGTTCAGAGGGCAGAATAAATAATTAATGGTCATAATTTATATAGTAATAATTGAAATGAAATTTTAAAAAACCTAACCTAAGCGAAATAGTTATAAAATCTGACAGTATAATATTTGAATTCTGACCAAAAATTTATTTTAACTCTGACCATTTATTTTGTTCCCTTATTTATATTGATTGGAATCAACTCAACAGACAAACGCAAAGCATTCTAAAAAAAGTAAATAGAATAAATTAAATGAAATGGGCCCACAACATCTAAATTAGAAGAAAAAAATATATATATTTAACCTTAGATGAAAGGGAGATTGGAGCTCGGCTCCACAGTTCTCCGTATAAAGATGAAATGACACTGATGAGCAAATTATTTTGTATCCGGTTTTGCCCATGACGAGCATGAGCGAAACCGGTCCTGATCTTATAATAAAAGTAGAATTAGTACAAATAAGTATTTTATTTTTATTTATTTTGAATATTGACGGTTAACTCCATATGAAAAAGTAATTAAAGACACCCTTTAAGAACTGTATTCATTTTTCACTAGTAATATGTAAAAGTTTTTTATTTATTTTGAAATTAACATTGATGAAAACAATTATTTCGAAATCGAACAATGTAATCGAGATCTACAAAGCATGACAGAAAAAGCTTTGCTCTAAAATTTTACTCAAAAAAACAACGATTGTAACAGAACAGTAGATTTTAGAAAATGGAAAAAAATGATTTGATTGAGTTTTACAACCTTATTTAAAAAATAACAGTGGAATTGTTACCATACATTTTTTTCAATACTATTATGTACGATATAATAATGCTCGAGGGTTAAATAAAATAAAGATATTGAAAAAACACATATTTAAAAAAAGCAATAATCATTAGATACACAAAAGTTACCATACTACCCAGCTGTCAGATGACCATGATAAGTTAATTGTTTTTCTAGTATGCAAATATTTTTTTTTGATAAAGCAACTAAAAGTGAAATGTTCCAATTTGTTAGTAATAACAAATCGTACAAGAAATAATGTATGTCGAACATCATATTGTACATATGCAAATTGAAAGAAAGATTTATACAACAAGAAAATATGATAATTTATTTATATATGAGTGTAATAGATTTAATATTTGGGAGATATACACGACAGCGTAGAGCGAGGATCAATAATGTCGTTGCCCATGAATCAAATTAAAAACTTAATAACGGTATCATTTGTTTTAATAGATCCAAGCTCTGTGAATATTTGTTTACAAACTAATGTATAAGTGAATAAAATTGTTGTTTTATCTCACAAACAATAAACTACACGAGAATTTATCAGCCTATCTTTACGGCAGGTGCACGTTAGCGTTAACGGCTAAATAATTAAGGATTAGCGCATTATTTACTCACTGTATCATTGAAATTAGGTATGGATAAAATATTTCAACCGTATCTTAATAATTGATAGCGTTAATTTAAATCTACCCCAGAAAAAATGATATTATTTTTTTAGTTTTAAAATATTTTGGGTCTCACATATGTCAGGTTAATTGTTTAACTTGGATAATCAAGCCATGTTTTGATTTCTTCAAACGAAAACTAAGCTCGCAAAGGTATTCAACATTGTAACAGCCCACCTAATTTCTCATTCGCTGTATGGGTTGTATTTTTTATTGGCTCGTAATTTTCTCTAGATAAAACCAAGTCCGGTTGAACTGGGCCGACAGATCGGGGTCGACATTTGTAACAGCTTAATTTTTTTTTCTTCCGTTTTTTTTTATATTTAGACATTCCTCTATACCAAATTGTCAAATCAACACTTTGATTCTTTACATACGGAAAAAGTTTCTGAGTTTGACAACCATCGATTCTACCAAAGTCGCATTGCAACGTCAATAAAATTACTAAAATCAAATGTCATACTAAAATTTATTTAAAACTATGTTAAAACAATCAAATACACGTAAAAAGAGGAATGTTTCGATAGTCTAGTAACTACTTCCATAGAATGAAAAGTCATTTTTTTTATTTTTTTAGTTATACTACCAATTATATTCGAATATGTAATTTTCTTATAAAGCTCTACAAAAATACAACTAGAAAAAAATACTAGGTCTATCTCGGTAGGCAGATATTTGCATAATGAAAATAGAGAAATATAAACAATCTATCAGTTCCATATAAATACAACTTGAAATATCGTTTTAAAGGTTTGGTCAACGTTTCAATAAATCTGAATTGAATTGAAATACATTACTTAAGTTTTGACTAAAATTATGAGACAAATAATAATAATTACTTTTTTACAACTCGGTTTAGATAAATATATCTCAAAACTACCAATTTCTAATTGAAGCACTATTGAACTAAGCCATCGATTAACATTATAAATACGCATGAAATAAACAAAATCTTATACAATATTCATCCGACACAGCCCATCCATAGTTATTTAATTGAAATGCGTCTCAATTGTTGATAAAATATTCAAGATAGTCGTTTACATGTAAAATCAACGTGCATTTGAATTACAAGACTCGAAACGCGAAAGTGGATAAATCTACTCTGCCTTCTAGCCGACAGAAAGTCTCTATTAAAAGAACAAACGCATTGTCAGTAAAGAGATTGAAATCATGCACTCTTTGTTGCCTTTGAGTAATCATTGTGTCTTCTTCGACGACTGTCATTACAACAGTTACATATACGATCGCAATGGCAAGAAAAGTATACGTTCAGTTGAATGATCGAAAGTGTCGCGCTGTTTTCAATGACATTAAATTTGCAGGGTGTTCATGGTGTTTTCAACACACTTTTAATAAATATTGATATAAACAATATTAGAATAAATAAACATGCACGTTTGTTTACACGCAGCATTATTTTGGTGTGAATAATAACTCAAAAAATAAAACACTCATTTGTACTATGTTCACTTTTATGTTATATGATCAGGACTGGTTTCGCACATGACGAGTATTATCAGTTATATGAGAAAACAATATCAAAGTGATATTTATATATGGTATTCTCTTATCAATTGATAATGCTTTTCATGGGCGAAACCGGGCCTGATCATATAAAATAAATGTTGAATAGATACGATTGAGTGTTTTATGTTTGTAATATAATGCCTTTCCACCAAGTTGACAGAGAACACCTTAAAAGTGAACATTAACTCTGGAAAATTTGACTGCCGTAGAAAAAATGTACGTTTGTGCCTAGCGCGCCGGCTATAATTTGCAATTATTAATTTAATTAGTTATTGACGAGGTAACTCGTCTCTGGCGTGTTGATCAAGAAAAAATTGACGAGATATCTCGTCTGTGGCAGCCATCCAGTTAAAAGATTTCACTGTCAATACTTGGTGGAATGGCATTACATTCAACATTATTTTATAATAGTTCCACGTTTATTTAACAGGATCATATCGGTTTTGCTTATCACGAACATTTTCAAAATTGATCAGTCAAAAGCGGTGCTGATTCTGTTAAATAAATTTGTAATTAGTACATAAGGGTGGTTTATTTTTTGAATGAATAATAACGCATAAACAAATCTAGCACGTATATAACAATGTTTTGAAAAATCAATCGATTTTAATTCAAATAAATCAATAAGAAATGTCCGAATTTTTAAAGAACAGATGGTGTTCTCTTGTGTTATATTCATTTCGTTCAAAACCTTTCATTTCATTTTTTTTAATCGCATCCAAATGGTTCTATAACATTAATAATTATTTGATTGGAATGAATACCAAGCAATATATATATATATATATATATTTTATTTTATTTGCGACATGTATTTATAAACATTTTGAAACAGTAATGAATTTTAATTTAATATTGAAAATATATGTCTACTCATATACGATATAATGTGACATAATATTGCTTCGTTGGCATCGCAATCAACCATGAACGGTTGTAAGCAACCTAATTATTGTCTGGTACATGTATATTCTTTTAATAAAATAAAAAGTTGAATAAGATTAAAGCCTCAATATACTATGGCAGTTTATAGCAATGCTGAACTTATCGCCGCTCGACGAATAGAAAATAATTAACTTAGATCAACCATTAACTATTTAGCCGCAATGTGGAAAATATCTTGCGATTTCCCTGTCTTTTATGTCAATAAACATTAACAACTCTTTAATTTTAATATTGAAGCTTTTGAAAGGCCAACTAGCGGCGCTAACGAATAAAATAAGTCGACCATTTGAAATGATTTACTTTCTGTAAGCATATAAAATTATAATGAAGACTGGTTTTACAGGTACCACTTCTTTATAAAATCAGCTCAAATTTTTACATTAAAAATCAATTGAAATAAAAAAATATTCTAAATTAATAAGAAGCTATTCATTTAAGTAAAACATTCATCAATATTTTTTATAATATATATACTAAAATAAGGGAATAAGATAAATATAGATAATAAAATATATCGATCGCTGTTACCGAGTAGTAACGCTATACCACACTTTTATCATTCAGCTGTGCGGTAAGGAATCAAATGACACTTACGCACCAAGTGCTATATCAAAAGTAGGTGATATTTACTCCTACATATGAACCAATTCAAAACCTTAAAATAGTGAATAAATAGAGCGATAAGCAAACTATTATAGTAGTAGTTTCTAAGCCCTATATCTCTATCAATATAATATATTCCATTAAGGAACGATATTAAGCGAGTGACTAACAGCATGTCCCTGTGGAACAAATTCAACTGAAACGATCATTTAAGAGTAAGTTTCCTCGACGTTGGTAGCAGAATTTATTATAAAAAAGACCTGAACCACTTTTTCTAATCGTGTAACCATTATAATTATTAAAATAACCTTTACGATATTATATTTATTAAATTTCCCGTTAACACAAGTATAACGATTTCGAATCTAAAAAAGCTAATACTAGTGTGAGGCTTCAGCATGCCGTACTCATCATGGGAGATCTCCGAGAAAAAAAAACATCGCACACTTTCCATTTTGCAGTCGTTCAAAAAACTGCGCTGCACTTATTGGCGCACACATCTCGCTTCGTGAATCGATTGTCATGTTGAACGAGATTTTATTAGCATTGTTTTGATAATGGTGTGAACTGTTTACTTCACTTATTGAAATATTATTTTATTCAACGATATTGAAATAAAGATCTTAAGAAACGGCAGCGAAAGTTATCCTAAAGGGAAAGCGGCATCACGGCATACCATTTAACTGCAGATCCATGGTTAGTAATATATCAATAGGTAAGCCGTTACAGAACCCAATGTAAATCAATGTTGAACACCAAAAACAAAACTAGAAATAATAATAAACTTAAAGAGCTCACAAGATGATCGTTGCGTGTGCATTCTTAACTTGTGGAAGTAATCACGATCAAACTGGAAGTCGTTACTTTTGGAACTGCATAATTTCGTCGACCTAACTAATAATATATTTAGTATCGAACGATATTTCCGTTTACCGTCAATATTCGATGTGATTAATTTATTTTTATAAAACCACGTATGAAATAGTTTGCATTTGTTAAGAAAATGCTGCCGTCATTGACAAACTAAAAGAATTTTCTTAGTTTTATACTTGTCTCATAAACATACATCCAACACTACTATCGATCCACTACTTCCATAAAACAGACTTAAAAAGATATCAGCAGTTCAGTTTCCTTTTTACGTCTAGTTCTTTCCATTAATGAGTTGTTTTAATATCGCAATAATAGTAATTAATTGGTGGGTAAAAAAATAACATAACATATGAGAAACAGTATAGTAAAATAAAAGGTATTTAATTTGTGTGTGAACTGAATTTAGAATCAAACAAACAATAACAATGAAATATTTTTAATTTATAAAAAACAGCGCCTCGGTTTGCCAATTAGTCGACAATTTTCGTAAAATAATCACGGTTTCAGTTTGCAAACTATAGCGTGGGGTTTATATTATTTATATTTCAAAGTTTCGCGAGTAAATCTTTCGTGAAAAAAATAACTTAATATAATTGTAAAGATTAAATTCATTGAGATAAGCAGTTTTAAAAGTATTATATTTGGCGGATTAGAGCTAGGAAAGAACTCCAGTCATGTGAAGTCCCTGGAATACATCAGGGCAGATAAAACCTTAAATAATGTTTTTAATGAGTATTATAAGCGGAAAGCATTAAAGAACAGTAAGACATGATTTAGAACTGAATCATGCAAAATAAATTCCATCAAAATCTTTCATAATTTGATAGCATTGATTCTCCGCTGTCAACTGTATACGACAAATTTACCATGAACTCGTTATTTCACTCAGACATTTGGTTGGAAATAAAAATTTGAACGTGAAGTATGTAGTAAATTATCTTTACTTACCTATAATTTTATGAATATAAATTTGAATCAGAATTTATAATGACTATTATATTTTCAAAATAAATAACGGAAATTACGTTAAAGATTTATAAAACCCTTTTTAAAAATTCATACATTTGTTAAATATAGCCAAAATAATGATTCAATTTTTATTTAAAAAAAAAAATATATTTGACATTACAGCTTACGCCAATGCGTCAAATATTTTTGATGTTGAAAGATCATACGAGATATACTCGATGAGAATTTTTTAAAGTCACATGAGAATAACTCAAGGAGAATTAACTTCACAAACACTCATGTCTTAGATCTTAAATTAAAATTGAAAAGATCCAATTTGAAATTGGCCTTACCGGGAATCGAACCCAGACCCACCTGATCGGTAGAGCAAGCTCTAACCAACTAGACCACAGCGGGCGACAATGATAGAATACAATTTTTGGACCGAGAAAAAAATACCAAAAAACATCGTGCGTAATTCCCCAATAAATAGGAGACAAGACAAAAAAATACATAACGATCAATACAATCGCTGAGAGTTTATATTCAAATCATCATCGATTATCTCTTGCGAAGGGGAAAAACCGCTTTACTTTTCTGACGCCGGGCAGAAGCCTACTTCCCGTTCGGAAGTACAGTCTCCCGCCAAAACCACCATGAAACCTGAGCGGGATACGTATAAAACGACACGGTTTCCCGCAACAGGGGTCAGTAGCCATCATCTAACGCTGCGACAGAGACGTTCTTTAACGCAATTGTAAAAAGTATTAAACCTTAAAAAGAAAAATGAATAATATCAACACATACCTGAAACAGAATTTACTTTGAGAGATAATAAAAATTTCACGGTTTGTTAGTTTATTCGCTTTGTATCCCCGAGTGCTTTCGATTGCGGGGAAAATCTTTAAAATTGTTCAGTAGAAATTGTTTTTTTTTTCTCAACACTGGAAATTCCACAGCGCATATTTTATTATCATCAGTCGGTTGTGTGGCCCGGCAGTGAGCAGTTGAACGGTTTCGCGAGTTGAAAAATTGTGTGGGTTTTTCTTTGATAATAATTATTAAGGACTATTATATTGTGTAATAAAAATGACTGCGAGACTGGCGATGGGGTTATGTGGAATATTGGTAAGTTACTTTTTTTAAATTTCAGCTCAATGTTGTTTAAGTCCGTCGTTTATTTTATGAAAACTTTAAGTTTGTGATAATGAGTATTTTAACCGGGAAAACATTAAATTCCAGTCAAAAGTTTGACAAAGTAGCCACTACATTACATTAGTAAATGAATCTATTATCTTTAATTGTTTTTTTATTCCAATAAATAGTATCAAACTTTAAATATTTTGGAAAGCTCTTTTCTATATTATCTTTTTTATGCTGTATTGTAAAAAATAAAATACTCACGTTAATTTTTTTTAAAAATGTGAGTTGTTTTTTTTACATAACCGTTCCAATTGATATAAATTATATCATAAAAATATTTAAATTTCAAAGATAAAAAAAAATATTTGCGTTAAAACAATGTAAATGCATATTTCGTGAATAATCTATCAAAACTTTTTTTTTATAAACATTATGATGATAGATAGTATCAGCAGCTTGCGGATTTTTAAAAATTTATTTGGTTTGTATAATATTACATATTTCAATCGAGATTATACATGTCGATAACTCTTTTAATCCTCTCGAGCGGCGATATGGGATAAAAATGTTTTACAAATGTAAGAAAGAAATAAATTTATATGAACTCCATCTGCTTTTCTAAGAGTATTTAATAATATAAATAATTATAGTAACATTTACAACACTTACAAATAATTTGCCAGGTATCGAAAATTAATAACACTACGTAACAGATTCATCGAAAAAATCATTGAAGTTGGTAGAATAATTATTGAAAGCTTTGTATCTAATTCAAAGCTTTTAAGGTGTTCACTGTCCATATTTGGTGGAATGGCAATATAATAAAAATAATAAAACATTTTTAGTACTTTTTCCACATAAAATTTATTGGGTCAGGACCGGTTTCGCTCATTGTGAGTATTATCAACTGATAAGAAAAGTATATAAACAGTGCTATTTATACAAATTCAAATTGAATTTATTGTAATTGAATAAGTAATTGAATGAGTAATTGAATTTTTCGTATCAGTTGATAATTCTCGCAATGAGCGAAACCGGTCCTGATCCAATAAATTTTATGTGGAAAAAGTACTAAAAATGTTTCATTATTTTTATTATAATTCAAAGCTGTTTGTATATGATTTTTTTTATTAACCTTATCCACTATTAGGTTATTTAGTTCAATCACAATATTTTAGATGGATACAGCGCATACTTTGTGACAATTAAAATTGATACTAAAATTTGAATTGATTTATTTAATAATAAAAATATATAGTTTTTCGAATCTTCCTTCAATTTTATATGTTCAATATTTCATATTTTGTATATTAATATAATTCTTCAGATGATACCCATAAACAAGATTCCTTTAAACGATCAATAAAATAACTTTAATGGGAGACTTTTTAAATTGAATATCTGAGTAGGCAACATGTATAAATATTTCACAGAACCTTAGCACAGAAATAAAGCTGTCTGGATTCGACTCATTTTTTATTGATAGTGAAAATTCCAGCTCTTCGGACAAATGTCCAAAGGGCTGGAATTTTCCGGTTAAAAATAATTACACATCTACCAACATCATATAAATCATGCAATTTTTGCTTAAACAAAAAGTGCACAACATTTTTAATTGCACGGATGTTTAATTGCCGACCACACAGTTCGTTGCAATATGTATCTAATGCAAAGTAGGATGATAGAAAGCTTTCGCATAGCCGAGATCGCTACAATCACTCTGCATAAATATGACAGCGAATTTCTCCTGCGAAATGCAGCGAAGATGTTCGAGCGTCGCAAACCGCAGAACATTTTTCAAGATTATCGCAACGATCATTTCTTCGGTTTACCCCATTCGCTTCCTATTGAATTAACCCACAAGTTTCAAAATTACATCGACAACGCAATGGATGACAGACTATTGCGATGAAATATTATGATATTTTATTTACGCAACGGCATTACAGGTTCTCAAGAATATGATTAAGCTAAACGTCAATTTAGTTTAATAATTTAAGTAATTTTATGATATGCGACTTAAATATTTGTATAGATGCATCTTCATATCGTGCGCAATTCAATGCAAGTACGACAAGCCAACTCTACTTTTATATATATCATAAAGGGTCAATGATACTCATTCCCAACGAACAAAAGAAGAACTATAACAAATCGAATAATGTAGATAGCCAGATAGATTTTTAAGAACTGCATCGTATGTTCAAAATATGCATAACACCTATAACATACAATTAAAAAATCATCATTTTAATTTTGTGTAATTTTAGTCACTTATAATGTAATTTGTAAATTCTTTTCATTGTTAATAGTTGCTTACAACTTTTATTTCAATTTAAATTTGTATAAATACTACTGTTTTTATATTTTTCTTATCAGTTGACAATGCTCGCAATGAGCGAAACCGATCCTGACCTATTAAATAAAGTGGAATTAAGTACAAAGGAATATTGCGTTTTTATTAATATAATGCCTTTCCACCAAGTATTGACAGTTAACTCGATAAAAATGCGTTTTATAATTCAAAAAAAATATATTTACTTCTTTAAATAATAATTATTATTCTTTCTAAGCTGATCTTTATTCAAAAAGAGTTTTTATATTTTTGTCTGTATTAATAGTATAAATAATTAAAATATATGAAAAAACTTAATTTAGTCATACTAAACTCACTCCTCAAAGGGTTGAGCAGTGTGTAAATATAAAACATTATCTATTTAAACAAAGTGTGTACTACATTTCTCATCAATAAAACGTGACTTGATTGAAAATTCATCTTAACCTAGTAAAGATTCGGTTAGAATTTATTTGGTAGGTACTCCATTACAAAAGAGTTTAAAAGGGCAACGCATAATAAAACTAACTTGCAATTCAGTATCGCGCTATCGTCAGGACTGTAGTTGAACGAACTTTCGCCTTCCAAAAAAAAACATCTTACTTCTGATATCTCTCAAATAAGCAATTGCTTTTTAATCATTGCAAAGGATTCCACGGCATACCTAAAACCTACAGAATTCGTCACGTTATTATAAAGTGTAAAATTTAAAAATAATGGTATTTCAGCTTATTGTAACAGCTTGACGGGGCATGAACACAAGACACCTGATCGTAAAAGTAAACTTTTGATCACTTTTGAAATATATGTATTTTCATAGCGTTTATATTTATGAAATGTGTAGCCTCATTTAATATCATATCTTTAGGGAGCGTTAAATGAATTGAAACCAAAATGTGAAATTGCACATAGAAAGTAATTAACGTAGTATAATAATCTATTGGCATACTCTATTTAAGAGCCATTCATCTAAATCACACCGCTTCACTAAACTAGCATATCGACTGTGGAATGGAAAAAGGACTGAACCCACAGTTTCTCCAAAACAGCTTTTTTCGATAATCACAATGTATCAAACTTGATACACGTTCTATCAAAAGGATGCAAGCTGCAAATGCCGAATTAGTATCTAAATTTAGCTTTTGAGATTGAAAAAATGACCTTGTAAAAAATTAAAACCATGAAAAAAGATTGAAATAAAGGTTTTTCCTAGACAATTTCTTTGATTAATATTAGGTTATGTCAATTTAACACCAGCTTAGAAGTATTCGTGC
Organism: Himalopsyche tibetana; assembly: GCA_030503985.1. Taxonomy (NCBI): domain Eukaryota; kingdom Metazoa; phylum Arthropoda; class Insecta; order Trichoptera; family Rhyacophilidae; genus Himalopsyche; species Himalopsyche tibetana. Next base: position 874,026 of record JAPJYX010000010.1, read on the forward strand.
AACTCAAAGTTGTGTATAATTCATAATTTGCACATGTCACAAAATCATCAAAACACGTTTTTAGCGCCTCCTGTAAAATTTGATATGTGTGGGTTACGTCCTTTTTCCTTTCCACAGTCGATATACAGCAGGTATAATTCAGACTTTATAATAATGTCTTTCGTTTGATAGTTAATCAATAAAGGAATATATTTGTAAATTCTCTACTCACTATTAACACTCTGAGAATACTTCGACAATCATCTTGACATTGATACGATAAGAAAAATATTTATGAGCTTCTTAATAGCTACGTCCGAAATGTTAAATATGGTTTTTTTTTCTTCGCAAACGATAACGACGAAACGAGCTGTAGTGTAGTGTTCATCCGGATTTGTCGAGCATAATAATTTGTATAAACTTTATGAAGGGTAGTACTTGTGCAACGTTGAGATACAACAGTTGTTGTGAAGTATTGATAACACAAGGTAAAAAGTACAAAAGAAGAGATAGCAGATAATTCTCAAGAGAATGACTTTATAATATAGTTTTAAATTCAACCATAATTAAATAGTATGAAACAATGCGGATTATTCTACACCTTTTTTTAAAAACCATGTCCGCTCCCAATGTGGAAGTTATAGACTCCTAGTGGAGTTTATCTCAATAGAAGTGTTTCTGCAAGAACTGCATGTTATTCAGTTGCTCAATCACTCTTTTTTCAAAGACGGTAGCGATAGAAGGATAAAACTAGGACAGGACTAGTGTTTAGGTAATCACTCTCGCTACGCCCGTTTCTAGAAAAGGATGGGTTTGGAGAGTATTCAAGACATCACATACATCCAACGCATTGGACAGAAATTCATAAATCAATTTATGTAAACTGTCGTACTGGGATTTTAACTCGTGACCGTAACCGAAACCAACGACGTTGACGACTCGACCACGCAGCCAATGAAATAATATTTTTTATTTTTATCAAAACGCGCAATCAGAATGTAAAAATATTATATATAAATAGTATATTATCGACTGTGGAAAGGAAAAAGGACGTAGCCCACACATAACATTTTTTTTTGAGGCACAAAAAAACGTTTTTTGATGATTTTGGGCCAAAGTCAAATTATGAAATATCCACAACCTTGAAGTGCACGGAGACTGATAAACTGATTTTTTATTGACTTTACCTAATATTCAATCAATCTATTTTTCAAGAAAAACTTAAAAAAAAAACTTTTTTCCTGATCGCAATTTTCACAGACCCTCCTTTTTTCAAACATAAAAGACAAATATAGATACCAATTCGTCATGTTTAGCTTACATCATTTTGATAGAAGTTGTAAAAATTTTGATTATCGAAAAAAAGCTGTTTTGAAAAACTATGGGTTACGTTCTTTTTCCTATCGACAATCGATCTTATAAAATAGTATAAAAAATAGTATATTCAAATAATCTTGATTGTAAGAACTTTTCAAACAAATTGTTTTTCTCTTGTAAACAAAAACTTTGAAAACATTGACAAGACATACCTACTTTCTCAATGAAGTTTAATTTAAATGTTCTCTTTTGCTCAAACAATATTCTTTTTGTAAACAAACTTTCGGATCATAAAATTCCTTCGAATCGAAAATCTTTATTCGGTCGATTTAATGAAGTGCATAAACCGGAGTTCAATATCATCACGAAATAAAAAAAAAATACAAAGAAGCGCTATATAAATTCCGGCATGGACATGTTAATGTAATATATTTTAACGACCTAACGGCGAACTGTCAATTATTTTGGGGCATTTTTTTAGAACCGATCATACCATATGTTGACCGAAAGAGAAATCTCGCAGCAAGGTGCTAAAACTCATGATCTCAAAAATAATGGACACAACGAAAAGCGTCGGAAGTGAAGGCGGTAATGTGGATACAGTAGTCGTGTGTTACGGTGAATGAAGGTTAATACCGCTAGCGCCGGATGGGACTAGTGTGACGACCGGAAATACGAAAGCGAGCCTTGAAACCGTTAAGTAAATACAGATCAATTTCTCTTAGAAAAGGTTCAATGGATAGAAATCTTTTCAGTTTAGTTTATGTTTAGTTAGCCGCATTCCATATCACGACTATGAGCCAGCAACAAAATGATTTTTTCCAACCATTTCCGCTCCCAATGTGAAACAGACAGAAGTTTTTTTTTACAAAACCTAATTGTTATTCAATAACTCGATCTATCTTTTAAAGAGATGAGGATAGAAGAATAGGACTTTAATTAAAAAGAATTGGTATAACTATAAGTAATTTCCTATTAAAGTAACCATTTTTAATTATCATTTATTGTTGCTTATCAAATTGTTATAAAAATGTATCTTAACTGTATCACTGAGGAGATATAATCTTTGGTGTGATTCAGAAAAGAAAAAAAAGTTTATCGAATAAAAAAAATAAAAAAAGGAGAAGAAGAATAGGACTGTAAAATGACAATTGATCTATTGATAAACCAACGCCCTATTTAAGGATCGGATGAGTGGCAGATTCTTTCCTTTGAACATAAATCGATAAAAAATCAATCTATGACAGTATCCGTTTGACTATTCGAACTTGTGGTCGCCGTGGCACAATAGAACAAATGCACACGAGGGTCGGCCACTTGGAAATGCATTGAAGTTTTAAAAATTCGCATAAAAATTTACTACAAGATAAATTTTCAAAAAAAAAAACACTTTCGCTGGATTCAGTAATTCATTTTTAATCGCGATTAAAAATTGATAGATTTGACAATTATTTGTTATGTTACTTTGTGTGACATCTCTAAGGTGTGTAGTGATTCAAATCACTGACTTTACAAGTTTTAAAATTTAAAAAACAGCTGGCTGATAGTGTTAGGCCAGCTTTTTATTGTAAAAACTCTTTAGGCAAATTATTAGTTGACAATAAAGATAAAATACATTACTTAAATAAATCCGGGATTTATAGATTGCAATGCTTTTGTTGTACAAAATTTTATATCGGGAAAACAGAAACGACAATGAATACCAGATTAGCAGAACACATGGCAACTTTCAGATTGAAAAAATACACGTCTGATTTTGCTAATCACTTAATTTCGGAAAGACACATGTTCAATCAGGAACAAGGGATAACAATGTTACACCCAAATACGGACGCTCATAAACTCTTTTCCCAGGAAATTTTGGAAATAAACAGAGCGCAATCGAACAGCCTTCCGATTTTAAATGAAATTCTAAACATGCCGGGATCTCCACTCCTATACCCTATATAAATAGAATCATAAAACCTTTTCCGACAAACAAATAAATATAATTCTTAAAACCACTCACTACTCAAATCTGTGGGCATTCCCATGGGCTTATCCTTTTCGCCAGCAATGGCTTTAAGCTCGGTGATACATTTAATTATTATATAAACACGAAACATTCATTTACTAAGCGTCAGTTCAAGTTCATCCGTGCACTTGAACGCCTGAAGATGCGGAAAGGCGAAACCCGGGTCGTTAGTGACAAAATCAGTGTGAATGTACATAATTTGAACGATTGAATTTTTTTATGATCAGTATAGATTACATACTGAAATTCGGTTTTGAATGCTTAGATGTAAAAGTCAGTACCAAGAGAAAGAAAGAGATCGATTTCGAATTTCGGATTTCAATACGAACACATCAATATCTCACGCATTTTATTCAAAATAATATTTCTCAGATCGTTGACGATTGAATCTCCCATTTACAAAATACGTTAACCTTCTAATAGATACGTAAAATCAATTTGTAAAGACACGAAACTAGAACCAAGAATACCGTATTGTTAAAATAATAAATTTCCGACAAAGTATTCATACTCGATTAAATTTAATGTGCAGCAAACAATGATGCGCGTAAAGAAACGTGCATTGTTGGGTCGATTATGCATCAAATAACTAATATATTTCTCCTTTCTCAATAATTTCTCCATATCTGTTGCAGTGTGTGTATGTGTAAAGAAAATAAAAGTAGCTTGTTTACTGTGCTCGTTCAATTATGCGCTTCGTTAGACATATTGCCATCAATTAAACAAATTGTGATTTTATGAACGTTCACATATTACTGTGACTTAAAATTACAAAACAATAATAAATGTTTTTAGACATAAATAACAACAACAAAAAAAGATCAAAATTCATCAAAAATATAAATCAACAAGATTTTTTTTACATTCATACGTTGTAAATATCAGTTGTTTTCGTTATTTTTAGTGACACGTGTTTCGCTCCTCTTGAATCATGCTCTCTCCAATGTGAAATAAAATGAACTGTTTCAGACGAATATTTTTTAAGAAAACTAGTTTCTTTCTGTCACCATAGATAGATCTTTTTGAGTAATAGGAATTACAACAAAATTCTCAATAAATCAATTAATTTTTGAAAAACAAATAATTTGACCTCAAATCAACGTGGTTTATAATTGTTTGGTATAATCAATTATAAATGACAATATGATCCAAAACTCAACAGAAGTTCTTTTTAAAGAGAGTTGGTTGTTATTCAGTTAATAAACCTCTCTTTGACGGATAGTTAGAATAAAAATATGAGACTAATAAAGGACTAGTAAGTAACTAATCGCTCTCAGTTGTATCATCTATGATCAAAGCATCCATTTCTTTGAATATAAAATTCATTAATCATTTTTTTAAATGTGACACTGGACACCGATGTAGAATAGAAATAACGCCCAACAATTCTGAACAATCGGCTACAGTTCGCTTATAAGTTGTTCACAGTCAATTCTTGGTAAAAGGGCAATATTTTTTTTTTAAACATGTATCTTATTATTCCACATTGTTTATGAAGATCAGGACCGGTTTCACTCATCGCAAACATTTTCCACTAATGAAATTTTAAGTAACAACAAGGTGTAACAATCATTGTAAGGTCGATTTATCGATTTCTGTTCGAAAGCATTGGTGTTTATAATATCTGAATATTCTCTTCCACCGTTCCAATCTTAAAATAACGGGACGTATCGGAGCGATTAGCTAATCACTAGTCCTGTTCTATTCTTATCCTTATATTCCTACTACTCTCTTCGAAAAAGAAAAGTTGTGCAACTAAGTAACAAACAGTTTGTAAACTTATGTTTAGATGCCTTCATTAGGAGTGCCATATGTACAACATTGGGAGTATAAAAGTATTTGATACTAGAGTTTATACTAGGTAAAAGAATTTATAAGTATGTAATGTCAAAAAATATAAATAAATGACACTTGATCATCAATAATTAAAAAATTTAAGATCTCTTACAAATTAATACTACAAATTTGAAATCAAATACAAAAACATATTAAAAAGCAATAATGTAAGAAAGGTACTCGTAATTAAATTCAAAGGTAATTCTCATTTAATTTTTAAGATCGTTTGGGCATGTGAATTAGATCAACTTCCGATAATACAGTAATCTGCAAATTTCGCACGTATCGGATAAATAATGATCATTTCCACCATTTATTCTCGCTATTTTTCCAAATAGCTGTCAACAAAAAAAAAAGAAATGTGTTGCGTGCAGGGGCGTCATTTACAGGGACCTCTCGTCCGATCGCCGCAGTTACGGTGAAAAAATGCACGCGATATTATATTTTATTACTGTAATGTTCTCAACTAAACGGCCATGTATCATAATAATACATTGCATTTGACGTGTCTGTGGAGAATCGGCCACATTTAAGTGAATCTGAAAACACTGCATTATTCAATTGAGGGGAAAACCATTTTTTCAAATATATTGTAAATGTGTCAGAAAATTCAACTTCACATATTAAATAATGTAAATTGCAAGTGAGAATTTTTTTCCAAACATTATACAGTTGAATGACTATTATTTTTTTTTCATTATTTCGGTAAATTTTAACGGGATGTATAATCGTATATGTACTATGCATCACTTTTAGGCAGAGGTCGTTTGAGGAATGATGACCGCAAGGCTGCGAACAGCACGACTAGGAACTTGGTTTAATCCGGTTCTCAAAGTTTTACAAATAATGGATAATTCAATTAAAATAGAAAAAAAATGATTGAAAATACTGATTTAGGTGAAAACACTATACGTCCACTGGTCTATTACTTACTGATATAATTTTACTTACGAAAATTTCTAAAATATAAAATACTCTTTCGTTGAGTAATGAAGTATGTAGCATAAGTTATAACTTAATGTAGTTGTTTAAATTTGAATCGTTCAAATTATGTAAATTCTCACAGATTTCGTCACTAACGACCCGGGTTTCGCCTTTCGGCATCTTCAGGCTTTTAAGTGCACGGACGAACTTGAACTGACGCTTAGTAAATGAATGTTTCGTGTTTATATAATAAATAAATGTATCATTGAGTTTAAAGTCGTTTTTGGCGAAAAGGATAAGCTCATGGGAATGCCCACAGATTTCAGTAGTGAGTGGTTTTAAGAATTATATAATTTGTTTGTCGGCAAAGGTTTTATGATTATATGATTTTATGGTTATATAGGGTATAGAAGTGGAGATGTGGGAAAGTTTGATATTTCGTTTAAAATCGGAAGATTTTGCAGCTGTGCTTTGTTGATTTCTAAAATTTCTTGGAAAAAGAGCTTATGACTGTCCGTATTTGGGTGTAACATTTTTATCCCTTGTTCCTGATTGAACACGTGTCCTGCCGAAATTAAGTGATTAGTAAAAGTAGACGTGTCTTTTTTCAATCTAAAGGCTGCCATATGTTCTAAAACTCGGATGTTCAGTGTTCTTTCTGTTTTGCCGATATAAAACTTTGTACAACAAGAGCATTGCAATCTATAAATCCCGGATTTATTTAAGTAATGTATTTTATCTTTATTATTAACTAATAATTTGCCTAAAGAGTTTTTACAGTAAAAAGCAGGTCTAACACTATCACGTAGTTAAATGCACGTAGAGTAAACCCAATAGTAACAAAAGAGTTATTAAATATATTAGACGTTTGCGTTGACCAGAACTATTTCCAATTTAACAATACAATTTATAAACAAACAGTTAGTGACAAAATTTGTGAGAATGTACATAGTTTGAACGATTCAAATTTAATGTAGTTGTTTAAATTTGAATCGTTCAAATTATGTACATTCTCACAGATTTTGTCACTAACGACCCGGGTTTCGCCTTTCGGCATCTTCAGGCGTTCAAGTGCATGGACGAACTTGAACGCTTAGTAAATGAATGTTTCGTGTTTATATAATAATTAAATGTATCACCGAGCTTAAAAAACACAAAAAAAATATTTTCAAAATATAATATTGTCTACACATTCATTGGAGTATACTGACTTTTCATCTACATATTTCATGTAATTTTACTTGTATTTTACTATCAAATAAATTAATATATCGTCGGTATACTGGCAGAAGACGTTAAGTCAAATATTTACTGTTTTGAGTTATGAATGCAGATATTTAGATTTTAACACGCTGTATATTGTGAAACAAAAAACAAGTTCTGCCATAGTTTGTGGATTGTGAATCAAGTCAAATTCGACTAAAGTTATTTTTGGCGACAAAAAAACTATACTTAAAACTTTTGATTGAGTGAATTGTATTAGATAATCATCATCAAATTTTAGGAAGTTTTAGAATTATAATATTATTGATGTGAATAAATAGAGACGTTAAAACTTCATGATCATCGAAAATGACGATTATAAAAAAAGATTTTTGGACGTATCGCCTTCTGCAAGCATGCCGACGGATTATATTCTAATATTAAAAACCGTGTTATCAAGTTGAAAAATCCGGCTTTCGAATGTCTTAATTTTTTTTATACAAAAAACAGATTTTTGAAAACCGGCGAGCCCTACGCACCACTATACGAATCTAAAATAATTTCAACATTTTTTCTAACAACTTTGGTTAATCTATCGCATTTTAATACTGTGTGTACTTTTGAGACATAATATTCACTGTAGAAACATACATAAACAAAACAGTAAAAATATTACGATTCAATAACGAGATTACTTTAAGCATGTTGGCCATAATAGATTGATATAGCGATAAATAATAAATTAATAATCAGATAATGACAAGCCACTCGAGAACATCGAGCTTAAAGAATGCATCAATTTCTAAAACTAATTTAGTTCAGCAATATTATCTGAGAAAGTATCAAAAAAACATCATAATTAAACCGGATATTTCAAGGTGAATATTTGTTCGACTGCTCAATTTTTAAATCTAATTTTATGATTAAGCGCATTCGAAATGAAATTGAAGCATGTGTTGAACGTAAGACAATTATTTAAATATCTTTCCGGCGAAAATGAAAACTACATTAAATACGACTTATTCAAATATTAGAGAGTTTGATAATATTTATCTACAGTCCTACTTACACACTTTTGCGTAGTTATTAACGACGTTAATTCAGACGAAAACAGTAACAATGCAAGGGATACGAAAATTAATCAAACTTGACCGTTACTTTGAAGTGTTAAATATATTAATAAATTCGCGCGCAGCTTGAATTAGCTCGCCAGTAATGATTTTCATATCGACTGTGGAAAGGAAAAAGGACGTAACCCTTAGTTTTTCCATAACAGCATTTTTTCGATAATCACAATGTATACAACTCGACACACGTTCTATCAAAAGGATGAAAACTGAAAATGTCGAATTAGTATCTAAATTTAGCTTTTAAGTTTAAAAAAAGATGAGCTTGTGAAAATTGCAACCAAGAAGTGTGACCTAAAAAAAGGTTTTTTTTGAACAATCTATTAAATTAATATTAGGGTAAGTCAATAAAAAACCAGTTTATCAGTCTCCGTGCACTTCAGGATTGTGTATATTTTATAATTTGCTTTTAGCCTAAAATCATCAAAACACGTTTTTTGTGTCTCCTGTAAAATTTGTAATGTGAGGGTTACGTCATTTTTCTTTTCCACAGTCGAATAATCAAAACATAACATTTTTTATTTAAAATAGTAATAATGTCACGATGTTTTTATTTTCATTGATAACACACCGTAAATCAATTAGGTGCAATTTCTAAAACTTTTCTAATTACACTAATAAAGCGCGCATCGCTTTGCGGATACACAATTTGGCAAAAGTTTCATGGGGGTCAGCTCGACGTGACGTCACGTAATCCTACGATGCGTGAATGAAAGTTTTATTTTCACTATAAAATGACTATTGTTGTTTACTTTGTACATTAAATTTTTACGTGTTCGCAAAATCCACAAAGCAAAATACAATAAACTAATCACATTAAACAAATTAATTTTTTTCTTTGATAAAATGTGACAAGAGTTACACGACGTGCCCATTAAGCGAAATCTTTGACTTTCCACACTTTAAAACAGAATAATTTAATTACAAGAGATTTGTATTATTAGGTTCGTGAATTACTTTTTTACAGCTACTGTGTATGTATATGTAAATACACGACTATAAAATTAAGTGCAGCTTTCTTCTGCATCATAATTATCACTGAAATATTATAATGAAATGAACGTTGTATACTACAGTGGCGGATCAAGTCAAGTGGAGGCCCCAAGCGTTAGAAAAAAAGTTTTATACATAGAAGCTTTAATAATTGTATAAACATAAAATATAATAAAATTAATAAAAAAAAACATATTTTTTAAATAAGTTTTTGTCTTGCTTTATTTCTTGCAAATTTATCAATCATTTTGGCAGTGTTAATTCGGTTTAAAATGTCTTGCTCTATATACAAAATGGCAAGGAAGTCCCTTGGGTATAGGCGAGTAGGCAGTTGCCTAGGGGCGGCAAGTCATAGGGAGCAGCAAATGGTCACCGAAAAAATCGTCTTCGATTTTAAAAAAAAATGCCGAAAAATACATTTTCAATGGCCATAATATTATGACCGATTGCGTAAAGTACATAGCTTTATCACAAAAACCATCTTTAAATTTGACATTTACCGATGGCGGCACTATAAGTAGCAGTGTTCCCGTAAAGTTTTTTAGTACTTACAGTGCTGGCCAATTGATTCTTAATACCGCGAAAAATATATATATTTCATTTATAATTTAATATTATTTAAGTTTTAAGTGAAATATTTACATCTTTCTTTTATAAACCAAATGCTCTATGGCACGGCGCGGAATCGTCCTGAAATATCGACTGTGGAAAGGAAAAAGGACGTAACCCATAGTTTTTCAAAACAGTTTTTTTTCGATAATCAAAATTTTTACAACTTGATACACATTCTATCAAAATGATGTAAGCTAAACATGACGAATTGGTATCTATAATTTATCTTTTATGTTTGAAAAAAGGAGGGTCTGTGAAAATTGCGATCAGGAAAAAAGTTTTTTTTAAAGTTTTTCTTGAAAAACATATTGATTTAATATTAGGTAAAGTCAATAAAAAATCAGTTTATCAGTCTCCGTGAACTTCAAGGTTGTGTATATTTCATAATTTGACTTTGGCCCAAAATCATCAAAACACGTTTTTAACGCCTCCTGTAAAATTTGATATGTGTGGGTTACGTCCTTTTTCCTTTCCACAGTCGATATATATTATTATAGATATATTAATTTACACATACTACAACTGGCTACGATATCTGTGGTCTAGTCTTTAGGATCCGGCAAATCTCGGTAAGCTCAATTTAAAAGTTTCATTTTTTAAATTTAAATTTGCAATGTCGATGTTACTCGTTTCCAGTATAAATCGAGATATTTTAGCTTCAGACCTCATAACGTTGTTCAGTTGCTGTAGTAATTAGGGATCACGAGCATCAAATAGATTTGTCAAATATGAATCGGTAAAGCAATTTAAAGCAGTAATTGTAACACGACTCTTACAATGCGTAACGAAAATTATTTGCTAACAATCACAGTCATTACTCATAATAGTGCGTATTACTAATATTACCCATTATTACACAGTTGTACAGCGTATCATAAATATACAGCAACATTATCAATACATGTTTTATGTTACGTAACGAATATTAATTTGTTCGATCCAGATTTTTTTCAATAGTCACATTAGGTGCGGCCATAATAGAAAACAGAGGCGATGTACTGAAAAATATTTCGTATTTCGCATAATTTATCAGTGTTCTTCGTAATAATGTGTGGTTTTAACACGATTATCAAGTTCTCAAAAAATAACTTTAAATCGTGGCGTTGTTTTTAGCGTAGTTGTGAAGTTTTTCGCATTAGTCGACGTGCTACTAAATGCCATATTTACCATAGTTAACAGTGTAAGGTGAATTCCGTAACACATCTGCGAAGGGGTTTCAAATGATTGCCAGAACTTTATCATGCAGATAAGGGCTCGGGAAACAAAGGCGGCAGTTTTCACAGCCCTAAAATTTTGGCAAATTCATTAAAACATTTGTTTTCTTTTATAGATAAAACGTCTGAAAAGGGTAACGTTAAATATTCTTATTAGAATTATCTTACTATTTTAATATAATTTACATTGTTTTGTGAAAACCGTTTAAAAACTGCCGTGTTTGCCTTACATGACTATGTAAACTGCCGCTTTTTAATTCTTCAAAAATATACATGTTATTCTATCGCTTTTTTTTAATAACTACTTGCGGGAAAGCCAGGCCTACAAAATGACATATTTAACTCATTCTCAACAAAACATGGAGACTTCTCACTTCATGCAGATGAAAAAATCTTCATAAACATTCAATTGTTATTGCGCAGTATATTAAATAAAATCAACAACAAAATTAAACTCTTTCTAAGTAGACTATTATGTTAAACAAGGTAAAAAAAAAATTGCAATATGTACACAAAATGAAAACGTATTCAGTGTAAAATCTCAGGCACGCCAATAAATGTTTGTTGCGATGAAATCGAGCGTTTTTATACATGTATATAGATTTTAATATCTTCTACGAATCACAACTCGCAAAATGAAAAGAGAAATTTACATTCATCGGATGCGTTAGCAAAGGAGTTACTAGTTTTCTATCGATAATAGCGAAATGTGAATAATAATTAAAAGTATCGTATTCAGACACGGAACGGTCAAACGTTTATGAACTTCATTTCTTTTTCAGGGCAAATAGGTAAAACTATATTGAAAAAATATCTCACGAATTACGTGCGTAATTGTTTTATGGAAATTTGTACGATAGTTGAATGTGCGATAAAAATATGTATTTATCAATTCCTAATTAATAAATACACTGAACTCCCTTTTACACGCTTTTTACACTGTTTTTTTACACGATTTCGAAATAACACAGTGCAAAAAAAGAGAAAAAAAAAATGAACATTCATTTAACAGTAATTTGGAATTTCCTACATCCCTCTCATGTACTTACTATTTTTTAACACGGTTTCGCGTGGAACGTATCTACCGTTTAAATGGGGAGTTCAGTGTAATTTTATTTAAATTGTCAACATTAAATTAGACGAACCAGCTTTTAGTTGCTTGAAATCGCCTGTTACATGATTAACAAAAATCAAAAAAAAAAAAAAATACGAAATAGTGTAATATCGTCGATAATTTTCTACAAACACGGACCTATTTAAATTTGTATCGGTTTAGAGTTTAGATGTTTTTAGTAGTGTCATTTTTTTTTTAAATCATGTGTTACATTTTGTTTTATTGTGTTCTAAATATTTTAAAAAAAAACTTATTTTTTTTTATTTTCTGTTTTCAGATTCTGTTCACTCTAGCCGTATCTGGTGTGAATGGCGAAGAATCTTCTCACAGTTTAGCAAAATCGAGACAAAAGCGAGAGCCTCCGATAATAGTCCACGTACCTAAGCGACGACCGAAACCATCGTACGGCCCGCCTCCGAGAAAATACGGACCCCCGAAACCAAAGTACGGTCCACCTAAGCCGAAGTACGGCCCACCGAAACCAAAGTACGGTCCACCGAAACCTAAGTACGGCCCGCCGAAACCAGTGTACGGACCGCCGAAACCGCAATACGGTCCACCTAAACATAAATACGGACCGCCTAAGCCCTCGTACGGCCCGCCTAAGCCGGCTTACGGTCCTCCGAAATCGTCGTACGGACCTCCCCCGTCAATGTATGGCCCACCGCCGTCCACTCATTATGGAGAACCTCCGTCACACGATTACGGTCCTCCGCCTTCAACCAGTTACGGTGAACCTCCCGTATCAAGCTACGGTGCACCCCCTCCCAAAGATTTCGGAGAACCGTCTTCCAGTTATGGGGCGCCACCGTCAGACAGCTACGGAGAACCACCAATCTCGAGCTATGATGCACCGATATTGCCAAGCTATGGAGCGCCACCTTCGTCGAGTTACGGTTCACCACCCTCGTCAAGCTACGGCGCGCCACCTTCGTCTAGCTACGGTGCTCCACCATCGTCCAGCTATGGAGCGCCACCCTCATCAAGCTATGGTGCGCCACCTTCGTCTAGCTATGGTTCACCACCGTCTTCGAGCTACGGAGCACCGCCGTCGTCGAGCTACGGAGCACCGCCAGCGGACAGTTACGGCGCTCCTCCATCGGACAGCTACGGGGCACCACCGTCGTCCAGCTATGGAGCGCCATCCCACTCATCATATAATTCAGAGCCGGTCGCAAGTTACGGTGCACCGAAGAAAACCTACGCGAGACCGCCAAAATCATCATACGAATCTGTAGGATCTGCAGAAGACTTCAACTCTGGATATCAAGAACAACACGGCGACTCTTATGAAAACGGAGGGCACTCGTTCGGCTCGTCCAACTACGATGCGAGCTACGAATCTCAGCAATATAGCAGTCCCTCGAAGCAGTCCCACCAACCGTCTTTTAAGAGTAACTACAATTCACCATCGACCAATTTCAACTCTCATTATGACTCCGGCGACCATTCTTACAATCCTACTTCTTTTGATTCATCGTCTAGTTATGAGCATTCCGGATCCAACTTTCCCGACATGTCTGTACCGCCGTCAGATTACTACGGGGCGCCGACATCATACAAAAGCGGAGGAAGTCACTCCAGTTACGAATCTTACGACAATGACCAAGGATATAATGATCATTCGACGGCGTTCTCCAATAAAAGACCAATCAAGGTATCAGCGAAGCAGCCGTTAGATGAAATGTTAATTGTAACCAAGCGACCGAAGAGAAAACCGCAAGCGAGCAAGGTGCAAGTGTTGAAGGTGACTAAGACGAGAGCGACCAATAAAAAACAAAAAGGATACTCGCAAACTGCACCGATTGTCGGAGGACAATATGCTGAGCCCCCAATGAGAAACGAAGACAATTCATACGCTAGTACAAACGACAACCCGTTCAGTTTGGCACCCGTGGACGCCACACAGTACGGTAACTACAAGAGTAGCAACATGGCGTTCAGCCCGCAGAATGTAAACGACGTCTTCACAGCCAACAAGAGGCACATGATCGAAGGATATCAGACGGACAACGGTAACGAAGCGGCTCAAAGCAGAGTTGAAAATGTGATACTGGGGAAAAAATCAACCAAAGAGGACTTGTCTCCAGCCAGCGAGGTCACATTCAGCAAGTCCATATCGCACAGCTACTACGCGGGCACAGCGCCGGACCCGTTCTACACTTCAACATCCTCGACGCCGCAGATAAAACGAAATAACGACATTATCACGACAACCGAGCGCGATACTCTTTCGCCCAACTATTTCGACAGCTTGCCAGAAATAAAACTTTCAGAAAAGACTTCAAAGAGGTTTCGAGATATAACAGCAGTCGACATTGAAAGATCGTACAGAGACACGTCGACGGAAAAGCCAACTGACTTCTCTCCATCGCCTTATGATTCACACATACGAAATCATAGAACGACATAGACACAATTTTATGTATAAATAAGTAAGTTAATATAGAAGTGTTTCTTGTTGAATGATTGAGTGATTGAGTGAGTGTATAAATTTAAGTGAACCAATGTATAAAACTTGAAAGTGGGATATCAGTTGTATGAATAATAAAATTTATAATGCATTTTGTTATAAATTTATATAAGATATAAAATTTCATAAGTAAAAATGATCAAACCACGATTGAGGCTATTATTTGCAAACCCGACTCGTTCCTAAACGGTTGAAAAACCAATCTTGAATTTCATTTTGTAAAACAATGTGCATTTTAAAAGTATTTTTAGTTTGACATTACTTTGTTATGATATTTTGTATGTTATCAAGCCAGGTTTAAGACTGCTTTCTAAAAGTACTCAAAAAATGTATTTTTATTTACATAATTACATTCGTGGTTTATCTGTCAATTTTGGTTTGCAAATAATAACCTTGATTCATGTTTAAAGTAGAATGAGATTAGATCGGACATGCTTATGCTTCCAGTAACATTTAATACGCAAGATATAATGTCGACTCCGATAGTAAATTCACGTGTGGAGACTTGGAAAAATTTCATATAAGCATTTCGAAAAAATAATAACAAATTTTTTAGTGATAATATGTGTGCAATAACGATTTAATATTCCTGTTAGAATATAACATATTTATGCAGCTATCAACTAAAGCAAAGAAATCATTCGTTGTGATAAATGTTCAACAGTGGATAACATTTTTCCTATTTAATGTAAGCAATATAGTTTTAAAAATGCCATGTTTACTGTCAGAAATTACTTGTGATGTAAACAGTAAATGTCTATTTTTTCATCAGATATTATCAAAGATCCCTAATAATTATAAACATTTGTGTCTATTTGTCACACTTAGCGAAGGGGGTTATCAACTCAAAACACCAATCCCGTTTGTTATATTTTACAAAAAAAACAATGTTTTAAAATTTTCGATGAATTCAGCGGTAACTTTGTGGAAATTCATTTTTTTACATCAAATATTAAAATACAAACCACTCAAAACATTATCACTAAAAGACAACGGGTATCATATAAAAATATAGATTAAATATGAACACCAAATAACAAAAACAGGGAACAGTTATATTTCCCACTTACATCAAATGCAAAAACTCAACAGCGTTTAATACGAAAGAATAAATTGTCTACAAGTGCACTATACATTTTGCATTTTATAAGTATGTATATTCCTAAGAATATTTGTTTGAGTGATTGAAGAATGAAAAATATAGGTTTTTATACTTTTAAACACATTAAAAAAATGTGAAAGACTGTAAATTTGAAGTGCAATAAATGAAGAATTTGAAAAAGATTGTGTTAATTTTCTAGAATAGGGTATAGTGGCATTTTATTTATTTTTTTATAAGTTGAGGACTTCTCGTTGCTTAATTTCATTATATTTAAAGTGCATCAAGATTGTACATTTTATAAATACAAATAAAGCTGAAAACATATCAAATTTCTTGTTTTATTCCATACCGTGTGAGCCATATCTACCAAGAGGGAAAAAATCACTCACCTTGTACTCAATAAAATGACTCCACTGTCCGCCTTGTATATACGTCTCAAAATCGCTGAAGAAGACCGGCCCGATATTGGTTTTGGGAAGGTTAGGAAGATATTTCGCCAAGTCCATGGGGGCGTACGCTTTCTCGAGCAACGCTTTCATCACAGGAATCAGGAACGAATATTGATCATGGTTACCAACTGAAAGAAAACAACGTGTTAATGCAAGAAATAAACCTGTAGACTAATTTCTTTAAGTCTGTAAGAAGTTTCAAAAGATTTTCAAATTGTTTATAATAAACACTTGCTACAATAAAAATAAACACATCAGTGACAATAAATTTTCTATACATACACCTTACTAAGAAAAATACCAAATCAAATGAGGAAATGAATTATATACATTTAAACATTCAACTTTTACAAAAATTATATCACCTCAATACACTCATCGTGACAATGATGGGTTTTTTGGAAAATTGTGCAAATTATCACCACATTTTTCTGTTTTATTATTTTTACAAAATTAAAAGAGGTGCAGCCCACTGCTTCATGCAAAAAAGCTCATGTCTCTCATAGTATAAAACGATTTTAATAAACCTACTATAAAATTTCAATAATAATCATTCTAAGCCCATTACCAACTCGGCTTAGATTATTAGAATCATTTTTAAAATAAAACAAAGATATTATTATACTACCAGTAATATTTAACTGCATGCGAAAGTGCCATCTTTCAAAATTTACTCAAACTAATACAAACACTTTCTCTATGACTGTGCACTGTGCCCAAGTGCAGTTTTGTACTGTGCGTTCCAAATCAAGACAAAAAAATTAATATAGAGAATAAAAATCTGAGCAATACCCCCACCTTCAACAGCCTGTTTCATGGCAGTAGAAACAGCGCAGATTAGATGGGCAGCAAGCGAGATGGCATCTCCGGTAACTCCAGGCCCCGCAGCTCGTACCAAAGAATGCAAGAGCGCACATGCAGGAGCAACGAGAACCGCTCGTCCACCGCTGGCAGTACCCGCACAAGCCACTACTACACCCAGACCCAAACGAGACAGCTCACGTCGAACAAGATCTTGATCTTCATCCGTAAATACTTTCAAAGTATCTGTGAATGAATCGTTTATTAGTCTCAATAAGATTGTTAAATATTTTTCTACACATTTTCTTGAGCCACTGTATTTGACCGGTGACATTTTTTAAAAGTTTATTTGAATCCAAAATCAAGCAATGTCACAGAATTGATATGAGGAGTTATACAAAATTCATTTAAAAAATAAAAATTAATTTGTAATAAAATTTATTGATGATTTTGGTAAAAAAATAATGTTTCATATCGCTTAACACGTTGGATGCTGAAAACGCGCCTAGCGCGTTCACCTTGTTAACGGAGCTATGCGCTAAATTACATTCACAAAACTCTTATTTATTTTTTTATTTATATTATCACTCGAGTAAATACAGATGGTTCCAAAGTCTCGTTACGTCTCACCTTTGACAACAAGTGAATGCACTGTGACAAAAAATATGTATTTATGTATGTATATATCGACTGTGGAAAGGAAAAAGGACGTAACCCACACATATCAAATTTTACAGGAGGCGCTAAAAACGTGGTTTGATGATTTTGTGACATATGCAAATTATGAATTATACACATCCCTGAAGTGCACGGAGACTTCTAAACTGGTATTTAATTGACATAATCTAATATTAATTACAGAAATTATCTAGGAAAAACTTTTATTTCAGTCTTTTTTCTTGGTTTTAATTTTTTACAAGGTCATTTTTTGAAACTTTAAATCTAAATTTAGATACTAATTCGGCATTTGCAGCTTGCATCCTTTTGATAGAACGTGTATCAAGTTTGATACATTGTGATTATCGAAAAAAACCTGTTTTGAAGAAACTGTGGGTTAAGTCCTTTTTCCTTTCCACAGTCGATATGTATACAATATATGTATTAGTATGTATGTATGTATACAATGATTTTTTTCCGCAGTGAACGTGTTAATGAATGCAACACGAAGGACAATTGACAAAAAAAATGTTTTGGCTACCATCGCTATTATAGGCAATAAAATGATGAATATAATGCAATGGTAGGATACTGTAATTTTAAAATAGGACCAACACGGATATCTTTTTAGGCTAGGCGCGCACTAGGCGGGCAAGCTGCGGCAGCTAGGCGACCTTAACTGTCTGCGCAGGCGCTCATGTATCGATTGACAGCATCGATACGTGAGCCTTGTCCTGCTGTTGCATTGATGTAGTGATATATTATACGATATGGGTTTGAAAATGAAAAGTCTGTGATTCTATAATATAATAAACCTTGATAACAGTAAACATTTTTACTATAGAATGGATGGCTAAAAACATTTCCATTGCAATTTGCCAGC
The DNA here is from genome assembly GCA_030503985.1 of Himalopsyche tibetana. Classification (NCBI taxonomy): domain Eukaryota; kingdom Metazoa; phylum Arthropoda; class Insecta; order Trichoptera; family Rhyacophilidae; genus Himalopsyche; species Himalopsyche tibetana. The sequence continues at coordinate 892,724 of JAPJYX010000010.1, forward strand.
ACCCACACTCGTGTGGTTAGTAATGAAACTCCCGCACCCGTAAAGGATTAGTATAGATAGATTTTTGAGCCAAATTTAGTCTGAAGATACGGATGTTAAAGAAGCAAAACAGGTATCTGCTGAATTCATTAATAATATGATATAGTTTTGTTTGTACCTAATAACGCTAGAACCCCATCCAGAAGTTTTGATGAGCACTTTTTTGTATCATCTTTGTTCGGGTCGAGTACGACTAGGTCATATATCAGCCGCATAAGGTGGAGAGCATTAGACTTGGAGCTCACAGTATTCCCACCGGAATCCTTCAGATCAATCAGAGCAGCTTGGACTCCCATTTCGAGAAGGCGAAGTCTACGATAACAAAAATATTATTATGTAGACAAATATGAAGGCTGACAATAAATGAAATAAACATTTTGACACAATTTTTATTTACCTGAGTTGTAAATGTGAACAGTATAATTCATTGTTAAGTGCGAGTAGGTTGATGCAGGCCATTACTTGCCCTCGTTCCTAGAAAAGCAAAATGTTTTATGCTTCATTTTTACAGAATATTTGCATTACAAGATCCCAATAAATTCATGAGAAATAAAACTTTACCAATGAGACATCAGGAAAATAAACAGTCTTTCTTACTATACTTGACAAATTTTTGTAGAAAACAGTGGACTTCAACATTAGGTATTGAGAATCATTTATTATGTTAGTTACAATAAGATTTAAAACAAAAGCTTACAGTATTATCATAACCGCATGGCAATCATTTGGATACAAAAAGAAGTAAATTATTGACCTACTGATGAACAATTTTGATTGATAACAAAACATGAATTAACAGGAAAGATCAATTTGCAGTATTTTTTATAAAATTTAGAATACTTCCAAGAAAGCAATTCAATGTGAAATAATAAATACAGTTCCACTGTATTTAGTGTATAATAAATTTCATTTTCATTTTATTACCTTCCATGACTCCTTACTGAATCCTTCAACTCCTCGCCAGAGAATTGTAAAAAGAACATTAGCCACGAGATAGCAAAGGTTTTCCTCCTTGTCAATATATTTGTCGCCCAAGTCTAAGTCTTTACTCTCCGGAGGCTGAAAAATAATTCACTAATTATAACTGTCAACTGAATCAAATCTGTCACAGTACAATTTAACATTCTGAGTGACTATATGATATGCCCTTTTAACCCTCAACTCCTGATTTCACACATCAAAGAACAAATCTGAACTCTGCACGAGATGTGGCTATATTGCAAGAAGAGATATGACCAAACTCAAGAGAATGATCATCACCGATGTTGTTAAAAAAAGAGATTGATCGGGCGTGCACTTTGCAGATAGAGCAACATTAAAAAGAAAGTGACAAGATCAGTGCAGAATATTGGTGTACGATTGTCGTCAAATAATTTAATGACAGTAATTTCCGTCCTCAGTAATTTTGAATAAGTCAAGAAAATTAAAATACTTTCGATGGTTTCGGCGGTAACTTTGTGGAAGTTCATTTTAATAGAAAATTTAAATTAACTTTGATTATTCCACGTATTGTGTTACTAAATTGCTGCTTACTGCTTCCCTTAAAAAGGAAAAATCCCAATCTGATTGATTACAACTCATTAGTATAATTAGTATCATTATCTGTTTGTTTTATTTCGATTCTACACCCCCCTCCTTGCTCCTCTTAAAAGGAAAAAAAACCCAAACCTCCATTTTGTAATTTTATAATTTTAAAATGTTAGAATCAATCTTGCTTCATTACTTAAGCAAACTTTGCGATTGTAAGTCTGAAGATGCCTCTGAAAGAGCCGAAACACGTGTCACAGTTAGTAACACAATACGTGGAATAATCAAAGTTAATTTAAATTTTCTAAGAAAATTAAACTTTAAAAATACAGCATCTAACTTATTATTTATAAGGTGTTCACTGTCAATTCTTGGCTGACACACTATATTAAAAAAATAAAGCACTTTATAATTCTTACGCATTTTTATTAAAGATCCGGATCAGTTTCACTCATCACAAGGATTATTTACTGATGATAAGGCCAAGCGTGTGGTGAGACGCAGGCAACAGCGTAAGGTAGCACAGAATTGGCAGGTGCGGGCAGGAGAAGCAGACATATACTGTGGCAACTCTGTCACACACAATGAGCCACAATAACTCTTTTAATGTCTTTTAAGAGTAGTCTACATTAATAGTATCATACAAACAGATTTTAGTTTGCACTAATTTGATAATTTCGCGGTTAAATCAAAAGAATGCATCCAAACATGCACACGTCACATATAAATCTGTGCCGGCACTACAATGGAGCGCAGAGTAGGGTAGTCACATGTCTGTGTTGCATGTACCTGCGTTGCAACATACACAGGTCTGTGCTGCAACCTGTCGCCTGCGACTCAACATACGCCTAGCTTAATGCTTATAATGAACGAAAGCGGTCCTGACTTTTAATAAAAGATGTGGAATTAATACAAAAAGTGGTTTATTTTTTTAATCTAACTCGTTACTTTCGTATTTTTGCATTCATCATCGCAACAAAAATACCTCTCTGTAAGATTCTTTTTCTGATGAGACAGATTTATGGCCGAGCGATTCAGAGAGATGCAGATCCTCATCTATACTGGAACATGATAAAGATCTGTTTGATATCATAACTGCATCCGACTCAGCATTAAACTCGACAGAATCATTCTCATTGAAGCTCTGTAAATAATAACCCACAATATTCAACGATTTAAAATGATTCAAAATATATGACAGTTACAACACAAAAAAAATTCAGTCTAGGGTACCGGTAAATGTGGCCGACTCAGATGTCCTAACTCCCCGAGGCTTTCCTGAATATCGACAGTCTTTTGCCGTATCACAGAACAGACTGATGCCACTGCAGTTGTTAAGTTGTCGGCTGCATACTGAAAATTGTCAGCAACTGCTCCCGACACAGAGCCAGCAATCTCTGAAACATAAAATAATGATATTGAGGGTTTATACAGTGAACTAAGAAGACCATCTTCTAATTAAATAATAATTCATGAATTGTCACAGTCTCAAACTGAAAAATAAAAAATTGTTGAACACATCCTGGAAGATTTATTTCACCAGTGCAAATTTACTGAGGCAAATCATGGCACCTGATATAAATTTACAAACATTGTATATTGAGCTTCGAGAACAGATTTTTAGAGTAAAATTATTTGAAAATTGATGACCAGTCAACTTCCTGTTGATTCTGTTATCATAAATACACATTTTAACTGGCTGAGACGTGTCCTGCAAGATTACCGGATACTATCGATAGGATGCATTCAGTGGCAATATATGATGCTGGTGTGAAATAAGAAAAAGTGCAATAAAATTGATAAACATTAAATTCAATTTACATAGTTGCAAAACATGTACTTTTCCATTAGATACATACAATATTTAAAAGCAATTTATTTGAACAGTAATTAAATATTTCTTTCAGTTAGAAACTCAGAGGTTTGATGACAGTATTGTAGATTTTAGGTAGACACATATAAGAACCTTTGATTTCATGCTCAATCACGTTAGCCGCTTCACTAAGAGAAGGTAAATGTGCATGATGTGAATACGACGAAGAGTCCGATTCTAATTTTAGTGATTCTTCATCAAATGTCATCAAATCGATAGCTTCTTCAATGGCTGACACGTCACTTATACATCTTTTAATGAGCAATCTGGCAATGCAATCTTGCCAACCGACCTGAAATTATATAACAAAAACAGAAAGCAAAAAAATTAAATAACATATTCAACAAAATAGTATTTTATATTGAAAATGAGTGAACTGCAGAGACAGACCTGTTTTGCTATTAAAAACGGTGCATTGAGATTAACAAATGTCGAAGCTAGCATTTTTTTAGCCAATTCCAATTTTATATCAATATCTTCAAACGATAAAAGATGTATTAAAGCCAGGACCCCCGAATATCCTCCTCTTGTTTCTGAAACCATACAAAATGAACAACTCATTTAGAGAACATGCCATATCATATGTTTACACAGTACTATACAATATTGTTATAAGATAGTCAATATTCAAAAGGGATAATGGAATTAAAAAATATAAAAATGGAACTTTCAGAGTTGGCATTCTAAATTGACTAAAAACAGACATCACAGGACTTGACATTGTGAAACTCATAACAATACAGGGTAGGGTTCATTTAATTTCACCTAAACTAAAATATTGTTTGTATATTAAACATAACACTATAATAGTTTTAGAGTCATTGAGAAGTAGAATGTGCTAGGCTCGAAAACAATTTGTTGAAATAACATTATTCGGTATAGAAGTTTTCGTTCAAAAGCAACAATAGTGGACAACTCACCTCCGACACACATGAGATCAAATAGCCCGCTTGCAAATTCCAATGTAAAAAATTTGGGATTCATAAATCCTATAAGCCCGGGAAGCATTGAAACATTGCCATCTTGTAACTGCATAGTAGATTTATTTCTGGAATGCACTCGATCTGTTCTTAGGAGTACCAGTAGAAACTGTGTAAACAAAATATCACAATTATGTTGATTGTTATTTTTTAAATTCACGGACAGCTTTCGTCTACAGATACAAATTTAAAGGATAATTAAAACATAATCACTTGATCACCATGATCACAATAAAAAAATATAACCAAAATTTTACTCTAGTAAAATCATGTACACGTAATTCTCTTTTTACATAACGTTTTTAAAAAGCAAGGTACAATATAGTGGAATTTATCTTTTTTATTTTTCTAGCTTCACCTCAGTGTAAAAAAAGAATCAAATGTGTGGTCTTGAAATTGTAACAATTTTTCATTATTTCTTAACACAGTGCATACATGTTTTAAAAAAAAAATACCTTGACTAGCACCACTTTGACTTCTACTCCGAGAGACCGATTCAACAGCAATACATACAACGTCTCGCCAGTAAATTTTTCATGAAAAAGTAAAAATATCTGATCCTTGCAATTCTTCGCTTCCATTTGCGATATGAGCATCTCTAAGGCCTCGATGAGTAAAGTCTCTTCCTTTACCGACTCCAAGTAGCTGAGCATACCCAGCAATTCATTTATGTTGAGATCTTTGCTGATCATGTATTTCACGATGCCCAGAAGAGCTAGCCTCACTGTTTTTGCATCGTCCTCATTCAAATTATCACTGTTTTGAAAGTAGGTGCGTATAATATCGAAAATAAATAGCACGCCAAAGTTCTTCCGAAAGTAATTTCTGTCTTGTTTCACAAGGTTTGATATGTATTGGATGTGGCCTATTCTTATGTGAAATAGGCTACGCGTCCAGATTTTGAAATTGAAGAGTATATTTTGATACAACGCTTTCAGAAGTACAGGGTTGGGTAAATCTCGAACAGCCTCTACTAATAATTGTACAGACATCAAAACATTCACATCAATTAAGGTTGATTTGCACTGAAAAATATAAGGAAAATAAAATCAATATTCTATACTTCAGTCTGCAGTATTTTTTTTCAAACACTAGCGTAAATTGCATAAATTAAAATTTTGATGTTTGTTATATTACAACAGGGATGCAGAACACACATAAAAAATAAAGTAAGTATATATATTGTGATTAAATAATTGCGTTTAATAACAATTCTCAAAAGTTAATTCTACAGAATATGCTTCAAATTTACAAAGACATAATCGCACAACTTATTTGATTATATTAATACTAAATTTCATTTTTTCTTGCGGTCCAAACCCATCATATTTTTTTATGCGGCCCTCTAAAAGAAATAGGTTTTTCATGCCTGTATTGTAACATAACTGTAATTCAATATTAGTTTAATTTAAGCAAATATAAAAGTTCTTTATATGCCAGTTACTGAGAAGATTTTAAATACTTAAAAAGGGTAAAATATGTTTTTATAGAATTGATTTTAATTTTTTTTGAAAGCAGCTGACTGTTAATAGAAGTAAATAAATAATTATATCTAAAATTCATTACCTGGCATAGTAATAATCCAATGGTAACGACACCTTCATTTTTCACCAGTTCTTCTTGATTCAACGTACTCCCTGTTATACTATTCTTAAGGAGTGTCAAAAACATTGATACTGGATTCTGATCCAATTTCCATTCTAAAAAAAGAATACATATAACATTCCGTATATTCCGTGTATTCCAATATGCAATCGTATATTTTGTTAATAAAAAGATAGCTGTAATGAATAACCTGTATATGTGGTAGATGGCAACATCTCCCAGTCTGACATACCCTGTCCGGTAACATCAGATGTAGGACTTGAGGAAGCTCGGAAAACCTCAAGATCGGGCTCTGTATCAGCAATCACTCCTTCATCTTCCAAAAGAGGAAAGAAAGCGTGGACATTGGATACTGCATTGATTACTTCCTGAAATGTCAATTTAGCAATTATGTCTATCTTATTGTAATTTTTCCATATTCATTACAAAAAAGCTGGCCATCAATAAATATTTTAACCCCCTAAAGAACAGTATTTCCCTTGCAAGTAAAATGAGCAAGTGATTACACAGTTAAAATCTAGGGCAAAAGGAAGCAGTAAATAAAGGTTCACACATATAATAATCGTAATAAAAATGATACACATGGTTGACATAGCAAATATCCTGTTAATACTACAATTTGGGCTATAGCCAATTCTTTCATTATGACAGCCATAAAGTTATTGTATTATTACCTTGACATTAGTTGTATAAACTCTGAGTGCGGAGCTCATGCCATTGTAGCTTCCAGAGGAGGCCAAATTCAGACAGATCCCTTCCCAGGTAGCCAATGCACTGTAGCAAAACACCAATCGGCTGAACATCTCCTGACTATCTGGACTTTCTTCAGAGCAGAGGATATTGTGACAGTCTGCTCCGGCTTCATAGAGCCACCTGGCAGCACTCAGCGTGAAGGTGTCATTGAAGAGTGAGGCGTGAGCGACATGACCATGTAAGGGCACTTGGTTTTGGGCATTGTGCGACTGGTCAATCGAGCTTGTTTGATTAGACTTGGATCCCATTGTTCCAAACGAGAGATAAGAAGGTGCCTGTGAAAACAAGACGATTTACGATTGTTACAAACATACCATAATATACATAGTCGAGTATACAATAATGGTAGTTTGAATTTTACTACAAAAAATACCTGCAAGACAAGCGATGGTAAAAACTGATTATTGAAGAGACTTTTCACTAATGTTCCATGAAAGCTTTCTTTCTCAATTTCTGGTTTCTTGTTATTCTGACGAGCCTCCTGCCCGACAGGAGCACCAATATTACAATGCACAAAAACCTGCAATCAACAAACATAATGTTGTAGAAATATATAATGTTACACTTATGTATAAAATTAAATATGATAACGTTGTTACTCCACTTGTTGTGCTACAAATTTTAACACTTATTTTTTAAGAAGCATCACCTGACAGACTCAAGTTATCAAATTCAATTTTATATTAAAAATGAACTTCCACAAACACCGTCGAATCCAACAAAAATAGTCCACTTACATCATCAAATGAAGGAAATTTCATACTAGTTGCTAGTCTTTGGATGCCATCAATGAAAACACTTATTTGGTTGTGAGAGAGTGCTCTTCGGGCGTAGGCTAAGCAAATTGAAATACAGTGCCATCTATTGTCATCCAAACCAGCCGATGGAACTGATGCAGACATCAGTGAGCTCTTCTTCAATATGCTGATTAATAATGATCCCGTTTGGTCGATTGATATTTCTAATCCTTGACCAGACTGTGTTAACAAACTGTAAAATAAAAAGAATTAATCGATATAAAATAATTTGAATAGAATCGCTAATAATAATGAAATTTAAATTTGTCTCTATATGTATGTGAGTGTTTTAAGTTATTGTAGTTAGTGTATTGTGTTAAAAATAATAAATTGCAAGCTAACTCCGGCCCGCTACGTCCTAGGTGATAAGACCGTGGTGCGTTAAAAATATGAAATCATTTCAAAAATTTGTGCCATGAATGATACTCATAACACGTATATGGGAGGGAATATATTCAAGCCGTGCAATCATTATGAAAATAGATTATTTTTTTTAAATTTACAATCAACAAACTTATATAAGTTTTCATTTTCTTACTTCAATAAAATTCTGTGTTTTCCGTGACTCTCGTGTGACTCGGGTAACTTGTCTAAACACACCCAGCAGTGAAATGTAAACCCGTATGAAGTATTTGTCCATTTATTTATATTTGGCACAGTTATTCCGTCGGACTCCGCCTGCACGTCCAAAAATGCTTTGCAAATAAAATCCCCGTTTCTGGTAACATTGCACAGCGTGTGCAACAAAGGTATCTTGTGACTAAACGCTTTCTCTGGTCTCAAAAGCAGGATTATCTGTAAAATAGAATCACATTTAACTCAATCATACATTTGAACACAGTGTATTTGAAAAAATCTACAATCAAATAACAAATGGATATACTGGATGAAGAACATAATTTTTGACAATCTTCTCCCTACACTACAATAATTGTGATGTTGGGGGGCTCCTACTATGACTAAAATCAGTCAAACAGTTGGATTGGATAAAACAACAAAAAACACAATCACAAGCTTTGACAATTTAAAAAAAAAATGGCATCAATTATACCCAAATAGTGGAAGACTGGTGACAATGAATAGGAGATGAAAAAGATCTAAATAGTACTCTACTTGTTTTAATTCTTGCGAAGTAACGGATGTACAAGCCAGAGTGTCCATCAGATTTATTAAGGTAATTGCTGGTTTTGTAACAGTCTTGTCGTGGTTTGAAAGAATGTCGCAAATCGCTAATATGGCACCATTTTGACATGCCAGCCATTTGCTGGAATAAAAAACAATATTATATCAGTAAACATTTCAAGAAAACATATTTATACCGTGGCCGTTTATTCAGCATAAGTAAATTGACTCGATTTCAATTTGAGATTCTTAATGCGAGATGTGAAATGTGATAGCAATAATTATTGTTGCTCAAGCAAAGGATTACAATTCCCATTGCACCTTTTTTATGTGTTTTTTAACAACATTTAACCTTTTCAGTACCGCGATGTTTTAAGCTAAAAAACATTCACTCACATACCTACCGCTTTTTAAAATATTTTTTGAATAGTTTTAAAAAATAGTACTGAATTTATGAATATTAAATGTTTACGTATAAAATGATATATATAGTTTAATATTTTCATGTTACATTCGTGTTCTTCAGTGGATTTAAGGTATTCATGCCGTTCGTATGTAGCGGCCACCAGTGGCCTTACGGTACTGAAGCGGTTAAAGTACATCTTGAACTAATTCTCCACATTGCAAATGAATGCAGCTCTTAGTAACAATATTCCTAAGAAGCCAATTTAACAAAGGGAATAGGAATAAAATATTGATTATTTTAAATATTATATTTTCATAAACGTGAGACTCCTGAATTAGTACATGAAATATTATTTTGAAAGCACAACTATCAGGTTTCAACTGATCTTTTTGCCATACATTGATTTTGTAATTAAAAGGGAAATTCAAATCACTCACAATAGATTGATTGATATCTATACATCAAATTCTGGGACCAGTGGAGCTCCAATTTCCCTTTCATCTGGTGTATTTTGATACGACATTTGCCATCTTTATATCTCACATACAAAGATATAAGCAAGTCGAATGGTTAGGGAATGGATATGATAAAAAGAAATGAACACGAAGCGCTAACAAACCTTCGGAGATTTTTCGTACATAGTCTTGAAATCTTTTGCGCCAGCCACGTTTGATCATCTTCTTCCATTATGTGAAGACTCCTTATCAGTACAATGACGACTTCGGGATTACACAAAATGGCATCATCGTCATTCTCTTTTTTGCCATCCATGGCCATGTGTATAAATTCTTGCAAAAGCTCCCGGGAAGGAAGACCGATGCACACCCATTTACTGACAATTGCATCATATTCGCACTTGGCAGAAATTTTCTTCTTCATTGTTCTTGAATATGAAAGTAATCGCGTAATTGTTTTTATGCATTCTATTCCTAATGACTGCTTATCTAAATTCATTGCCTTAAAGAAACAAACAAAAATATAACAACTGAATTTTTATAATAGTTTTTTATATTTTTTTATATCGGTTTCACTCAATGTGAGCATTTTCAAACGATGAATTGAAATGCTCGCAATGGACAAAGCTGAGACTGACCATTTCATAAAATTGTGGAATTAAAAAAAAAAATATTTATCCACACAACAGAAAAGTATCAATAAGTCATTGTGATAGGAACATAGATGATAAATTTGCATTAATAATTTAATTATACTTACTGTAACTTTATCAGGTAGCGTAACCAAAATAATTACATAATTTAGGTCAACCATCAATTGACATATTGCAGATCTACTGGATTCAAAATCCTCTAATAATTTCCTTATAGTGACTAAGGCAGAGCATAACATGTATGACAATTCGTCGGTATTGTCAATTGCACTATTTCCGTTATCTTCGTCTATAGCATCATCCTTCTCGTTGCACACACTCGCATCTTCTTTAATACTATTTGGAGATTTGAGACTATTGTCACCTAACTTAAAACTAGTATCACTTTTGACTGAAGTCCCTGAAATGACCTTCTTTATGCTGTCCGTATACATTTCAAGGATCAATGACAGCTCAATTTGGCGCTGGAAGATAAAATAAAGTCATAAATAAATGAATAAACTCACTCAGTCAAAATCTCCACTCAATCTTAATTCAACATTTAAAATAATATGTGTTGTGTGAAAATTATTTTATTTTTAATGTTAACCTTTTCACCGCGTATGACCGCTATGCATGTCCTAGCAAACATGCCCTCAGCGCGGGTGACACGTATAGATGTCATGGAAATTTCAAACCCTTTATAAGAAGCTATCTATTGTGTTAAAATTGTATAACTTGGTTGAAAATATTACTAAATGTATATTTTACCAAATTCAATAGATGGCATACGTCAAAAAAGATTAAATATAGGCTAAAATAATTTATTTCTGGAACACGCCGTGAACATACGTCACCAATGCAAGATAGCCGCCGTTGATTCATGGTGTTTTTCGTAAGAACTGTGCGCCACATATTTACAAAATATGCATATATCATTATATTATTTGGGATAATGTAAATAAGCATTCGAGTGCGGGTGAAATTGAAATTGTTCCGAGAATTTAATAATATAAGCATGGTATGGTGGTGGCGCAGTGTTTTCGGTCGCGCATGGTGGTATTTTGCAATATGATGACGTCACGACGCAATTGTATGAAGAATGATTATTGTTGAATTAAACCGAAAATACAAGAAATATATTGTATTTTATTATTGAAAAAGTCACTTTGGGTGGCAATTAACATATTTGGTTTGTTAAAAAAATATTACAACCTATATTTATAGTCGAAAACGCGATAACAAAATCCTCAAAAAAGCAGCCGCTTACAGGGCATGTTCGCTAAATTTGGTGACGCGGGCAAAGGGTTAATATTTTGGGAAATAACATAATGAAAAACAAGTTTTGCTTAGCTAAAAATCAATTAGCCAATGATACAAAAATGAAATCAAACAAAAAATGTTGTGTTTTCCATGTGTATCGGTTTTGATTACTTCAAGAAACTATTATATAAAGTATTTATGACTAGTACGTATTTATGAATAAAAAACTATTTCATTATATTTTGTTGATGTTTGGTAATTATATCAGCAGAGAAACTTATTACGAATGTAAAATAATATGAGATAATTTTGAAAGATATCTAATAGGTAAAGTGTGTAGGCAATATTCTAAATATTCATATTTGTCAAAGAGAAAGTGAATATGTTAAAATTTCGTCAGCCCAAAAAGAAAATACTGCAGATATATTTACCTGTTCTGGAGTAGATTTGTAAAGAACTTGAACCATGACAGTAAAACAGTTTAAAGCTTTTTGTCGCACACTCTTTTCAATGCCAACAATTGATATGATTTTAATGACCAGGCACACTGTCGCTGGGCAAACCGACCGCAGAGCATTATGCTAAAATACAAAAACCTGAGTTTAAAAATTAATCATTTGAAAAAAAAGATTACCAAGTGTTTCAATTAACAGCTAGAAAACAAAAAGCTATATTATTTAAAAAAATAAAGTCAAAAAGTTAAACACACTTTCATTATAAATTATTATTTTAAAAATTGGACATTTCGTATGGTTCATACAATCAATGATGTCATTCAAAATGCAGATTGATTATTATTCGATAAGCAATAAGACAAAATATTTAATAATAATACAATCATAATAATAGGTCAATTCAATCATTACATATATAACATATAAAGTAGCGGATAATGTTAGTTAGTTGGTTCGTAAGATATGTCTCATATTAACAATAAGCCAATTTATTTTAGTTCACTCGAAAAACAAAACAAATCATTCTAAGCTAACTATTTCATTGAGCTACTGCATTATTGTTGATCTATATCTTAAGTATCTTATAGAAGACTTTTATAAAAAAATAAGCATACTGATAGCTTGATTTATGCAACATATTGTAAGTGTGTAATTGGAACAAATTGAAAAGAATCGTTTTTTTATTTTTTAGAAGGTAATAACCAAAAACGAAAAAACATATCTGACGCAATATGAGCATGCGATAGATATACAAATTTTAAGAAAACAAATAGCTTACATAAGAAGTTAAAGCTTAAATGAATTGTGCCGAACAAGAATGATTTTTACTCAATAGCAAATCACAACTATTGTGCTGTAAACAAATAATATTTTACGATTATTACACAAAGAAACACTAAAAGTGCATGCCAACAAAACACCATGCGACCAAGAGACGTTTACTACAGAATACTAAAAACACATTACATCAAAAGCACGATTTAAATTAAAATAAAGCGATTTAAAATTTATTCGAATGGTTTAAAAAAGATCATTAAACGGAACCGTGTCAACTGTGGATAAGAAAAGGGCTATATTCGACATATTCAAAACATCAGATCAGGGTTTCATTAAATATGTTCTGGAAAAACATGCAATGGTTTTATTTGCTGCTACGGCTACAATAAATTGACATTTCAAGAAAGTTTGCAAAACCCTGTAAAACTTTGAATAAAGACAACACTTTTGAATAAAATAATTTAAATGTTTATAAAAAAAATAATTGACAGATAATCGGAATTAAATACGTTTAAAACCAAAAACAATAAATGATGCGAATATTCCATTTTTCTTCACTACAAATTTAAGTTTGACAATTTTTTGTTTCAATACCAATTTAGCATTCCATACTTGTATCGATATTATTTTATATTATAATAAAACTAGTTGACATAGTTGAAAAAATATTCGCACACATACAGAAAAAACCAAAGTGTAGGACTTTTAACGCGATCAGCGTGCTGTGCAAATCATCCTGGCTTGAAAGATTTAATACTGGTAAAAAGAGGGAAAACTTTTTTATCACTTGTATAAAAAAATACATAAACTATTTACACACATGCACTCTTTTTTTCAGTCCTACACAAGCAAAAATATTTTCTATAAAGATTTATAAATCACCTACGTTTCTGGATTACCAGACAAAATGTGTAACTAATGCTTAAAATTATGAGGGAAAGCTTCAATTATCACTCTCATTTCATTACAAGCATCATAACATAAAGAAATCCAAGCATAATCGTATTCGAGCAGTTACATATTTTTACCAAGCACACAAAAAATACTAAAGTCATGATACAAAAATCATTCCCCAAAATGCCTTAGTGAGACACGGTTCAACCTCACACTCACCCCATTCTCATGGCTAGCATCACCTCTGGTGTGATTCGCATCTACCACACTTACTGAATTATTTGTCACAGACAATATACTCTGAAATGACAGCCCACATCACCATTAGTGGCAAAGAGTTTGGTTAATTTAATTACATTAGCGAAAATAATGTTAAAAGCGCAATAAAAAATAATTTTCTATTGAAATCGTCAATGGAAATGGAATCGGATAATAAGCACTTTAACAATATTAGGGAAATGTAAATAATAACGGTATAGAATCATCAACTACAGTAAAACCCCCATTTACACAAAAGTCGGGACCGTGTAATTGGGAGTAGTGTAATTGAGGGAGTGAATCACACACAAAATTAGGGATTTGGTTTTTTCTGCAAAAAAAAATATGGACGAAATATTTAGTTACTAAGCGATGGAATGCAAAGCTACGAGACGGTCGTCTGTGCGGCACATACAGTCACATGTTGACTAGCGTCTGTATATTCAACTCGTGCCAGGCTATACACGCATAGCCGGGCGACTGTCTATGTGTTGGATTTTGACGCGCTTTGCATTTTATCACTCAGTAACTAAATATTTCGTCCAAATTTTTTTTTTTGCAAAATTAAGGGAAATCTTAGTTTTGCATTTTTTCCGGAAAAAACCAAATTCCTAATTTTGGATGAGATTCACTCCCCCAATTACACTACCCCGAATTACAGTCCCGACTTTAGTGTAAATGGGGGTTTTACTGTATATATAATTATAAGCCAATACAAATTAATGAATTTTGAATAATGATTTGAAGTAAACACTAAACTATACCCTTCTAAGCATAAATGGCATGTATATTGGGCTATATTTACTTTTTTATTTAGAAAATACCAGTTACGAAAAAAATATTTATAAAAATTTTGTTGTATTTTTTTTCATAAATAGTCTATGCAGGGAGTGTTTTGGTGATTCTTTACAAATTGTAAAATTTTTAAGAAAGGTATTGATTGATATTTCTTGGTCTTTCGTCGGTTATTTAAGATGTGTTTGTTTCAAGTAAGTACTATAATAATTCAAAATATTTCCTTACGAATTAAACAAAGAAATCTTCTCCTATTCAACAGAGTAAAGGAAATAATACAATATGATTCTGAGGAAATAAGAATTTCAAAAAAAAATATATACAGTTCACACTCGGGGCGTCATTTTGTGAGAGTAAAAAAGAGAGGCAATATTATACTCCGATGTAGTGGCAGAAGTAACAAAAATTGTGCTGCGGAAATAAAAATATATTTTTCACACAGTTTTGTCTCCAAAAATGATAAACAACACAGTGTTATAAACAATACAGGTGTATGTTTCTGATTTGAAGTCTCAATTTGATTGACAGAGAAATATTTTACAGAAGCGCAGCTTATGAATGACAAGTGAAAAAGCTGAAATTCCCCAAGAGAGGCAAAATAATATTAACATTAAGCATTTCAATACATATTGAATAATGGGCACGATACAATAAACACTCCTAGTAAATTATTAATCAGATAATATAATGTAACATTTTTTCAGAAGCTAACATTCAATTTAACTAATATTTTTGATAAATTCACTCAGTTGCTTTGTGGAAATTCATATTGTATAGTGTGACGTAACAAATAAATTACTAAAGAAAATACGATAATCTTAATGAACACGGTATCATGTTTTCAAGAAATAAATGTATATCAGTCGGATTATTTGAAGTAAAATTTGCAATCTTGGTAAGCATATCATTGCCAATACTACAAGAACACTTTGAGTAAATTTGAGGAGACACAAAAACCGATATTACTGCAAATATAAAAAAACTTTTATTAACGTTCAGTAATGCAATAATTAATGCATTCCACGTTGAAAATAAAGATATGTGTAAGTGATATAAGAGATCGCAACAAATATAAAAGTAATTTTACCGAAAAATTAGTTTCGTGTTCTCACAATATTGGCGACAGAATATCAAGTTCAATTTTTCCCAATACGCTTCAATTACAAATGAGATGTTCATATTTGGCACATACGCATAACCAAAAGATGATTTAATTCTATTAGTTGTGTTAGTAAATAACAGAAGTAACATATTACATGAACAATCTATAATTACTGATATTAATGGGTAAATAATTTTAGTAGCAACGATACTAACTTTATGTCAAAATACATTAGACGACAAATACCATGACATTCTGAAGAGTTCTTTAGTTGATTAAATAATAGTACATAATTTAACAGAGATTGTAAAAGCAATTACCTGGGCGCCTGATATTGTTGCTCCAAGTACATTTAAGAGTTCCACACATAAATGGGGATATGTTTCTATCAGTGTCGACTGAAAGCAATCTGAAAAGTGATTTTGACAATGGCAAATATTGTTTGAACTTTTAAACACCATAACCATGAATTTTTTTAAAAAACCTTATCATTCGGGAGTAGAAGATCTACTGTGGCACCTTTCTAGATTTTTTTATATAAATAAAGCATGATTATCGAGTAACTCAAAATAAAGTTATTTATGGTACTCAATTTATTATTTATTGAAGTTGACGAATCCGCTTTCGCACTGACGGCCCAATTTAAACATCTAAATTTTCTATGGATTTATCCAAGTTATTTATTGGCTTGAGTGAAAAATTTTAGATATCTTCCCTCATACTGAAAACCAGCCGACAATGATTTCAGCTATACAAACTTTAAAAGACTTTCTGAACTCGGTTGCAAACATATTCATAAGCGGATTGAATGAGGACATGATGATACTTACCATAAATGAATGGTACAACTTCGACATGTAAAAGCGCTGGTTTGTACACCAGTTTCGAAAAATCAGCAATTTGATTGTTGAGATAATTGCGCCACGTCAAATAAGGATCATATAGTGCTTCCAACAAATGACAAAATGACGTTATGATCGATAATATTCCTTCTGATTCAATTTCTGTTTTCACAGAAGAGTCAAGGACCTGAATAACAAAAACGGAGGAACAGTTTACAATATTTCTTCAAACAAATACAAATTATCATACGAGTGTGAAATGACACTGCGTTAAGGGAATATATGACAACAACCGAAGACAGATTTTTATCAAGACTGTGAGATAATCAATAAAAGACTCAAGAAGAATAAACTCAAAACTTACTTTGTCAATATATTTTGTGGCGATCGGCGCAGATAGACTCACATAATCACAGGAGGCTATAAATGGAATGTTATCAAAATTGCGACAGATAATGAGAAGACATCGCAGCAGTAAGTTGATTTGTTTCAGACCGCCTAAATCAATTGTTGTTTCCTAAAGAAAAAACAATAACAAACATTTTTATACAAATACATTGATAAATATTAAGGCATATATCCATTAATCAACACAATGTAACAAGTCCATTCAATTCAACTCCTACGTATAGGTAACTCTTCATTTACCTAGGACTTCTGAGTGTATATTAGTTTTGTTTTTCGATTTCAGTTTCAGAAAATAAATGTTTCATTCACACTATGTATAAGTATTGAAAGTCTATTTGGCCATGTCCGCTTGATATTTAAGGCATATGTCCACCGCACACTGCCTCTATGATTCAATATTCCCCTCAAGCGATTTGCTTTCTCCCAAATTATTTAAGAGAACCTATGGAAGGTCATCAGCATCCGATTGGAAAAAAGACAGGCAGGATTCAGGCTCTTCTGGGACATCAGCAGCGTAATGTGAAAAAATATATTGCCCCTTTTTAATTTTGGGCATTCTAAGTTGGCTGTCTCCACCGTACAAGCTATGATTGTATTACTTTGCTGCCTGTCAATTTTTTATCACAAATGTCCATATCAGTTTTTAAATAATTGGCTTCGACACTCCATAAATCATATGAAATGCTTACAAATAAAGAAATAACATAGAAATATCTGCAATAAAAAGTCAAACTCTTACCTTTTGAACACTTTCCTTTGATATATAGAGAAATTTTCCAATGGCAGCGAGTAGTTCTTCAGGTAACTTTGCCAATGACGGTACACTATCCGGCTTGATCTCTGACCAAAGTGGCACAGAAGAGAAGTCCACGCCTGCTTGCGCTTCCCAGATGTCAACGAACCCGGATATAAATTGCCAAAAGTATTTTTCATCATTCTGTCAAACAATGCAAAAAATATGATTTTTGAATGGTTAGTGAATTAACACTTTTTGAAACAACATAATATAGTACTCCAACAGTATATGGTGCAGCAGTTAGCGTTGTGGGCTTCCGTGCTGGATCTCACGGGTTCGAGTCCCAGTACGAACAGCATTTTTCGATAGATATATCTATTTCTGTTCGAAAGCATGGTTGTTTGTGATGTCTGAAAATTCCCTCTCACCTTTACGATTGGAAATAACTGGGCGTAGCAAGAGCAATTATTAACCACTAGTCCTGTCCTAGCCTTATTATTATATCCCTTATACTCTCTTTAAAAAAATAGAAAGTTTGAGCAACTGATTAACAAACAGTTCACTTAGAAAAAACTTCTGTTGAGACCTGTCCTTTAAGAAGCCATATGCTTCTCATTGGGAGTGGACATGGATTAAAAAACAAAAAAAAAGATGTCGCCTAACGGTACTGGATCATTTCAAACCACATTGCGGGAAAATGTTTTTTTTTCGAAAGAACATAGATAAATTATATTATCTAAATTTTTCATTGTTTAAATGGATTTTGACTTGCAGTGACATCTGTGTAGAAAGTTTAATAAAATATATATAATTAATTAGTCTTGTAGCAATCTTGGTATCCCGGTCAATCAGGCAATCCTATAATCCTGGAATTGTCTGAATATATCAATATCACGATTTTAGTAAGCATAAAATATTTCGAATTAATTTATATTCAAACTACAATATTCAAAAATAAAAAAAATAATTCTGCCCATGTACTTCAATTTTTTTATGTGTATATTGTGATACCCTAGTAGTTGGGAAAGAAGGATAAGGCTAGAACAGGACTAGTGGTTAACTAATTCCTCTTGCTACGCCCAGATATTTCAGGATCGGAAAAGGTGAAAGGGAATTTTTAGACATCACAAACAACCATGCTTTCGAACATAAATCGATATATCTATCGAAAAAATGCTGTTCGTACTGGGACTCGAACCCGTGAGATCCGGCACGAAAGCCAACAACGCTAACCGCTGCAATATAGGACCCGATATTTAAGGTTCCCATTATTTGATTAAAACTCTTGAGAATAAAACCTGTAATGATTTCTAAATGTCATAAGCAATGCTCCCTCTAAGACGGGGGCTCTCCAACTGCTGCGCGGCTGCGCGCGCGCGCAGCTTAGAGGGAATGTTGGTCATGAGATAACCACTAAACATAACAGTGACTGCTGAAATTAATGAGTCATCGCAGCGTTTGCTCGATTTCAGAGACGTTTTTATTTTAAATGTGATCAATTTTACAATTATTACCGAAACTATTTGATTGTGTTTATAGACAGCATGAATGAGATAAGAGATGGATAGCACAATTTCAGAGTAATAAAATCGAAAGCACGCACAAATAAAACAGTAAGGCAAATAATAAGTATTATAATCAAATTAATAAATAATGTGTCAACTGTGTAACTTATATAAAATGTAAATATTTTCACCAGGGTTGTATATTGAATCCAAAGATGGTAAATATTCGTTTTCGATTCCATGACGAATAATTTTAATTATACACGGAGCATGACGACGCACATGATGTAGATACGTCTTGCATTTTATCTTAACATAGTAAATAAATAATGACTAAAGAAATCGGACGGCAAAACATTAGCTTCAGCTAATAAAAACACACCAATAGTACACTAGGCAGAATTTTGACATTTGACAGATTATTCATAGACTAAATAATGTTGGCTCTTACTATACCATAGATAGACAAGTGAGCAATATCAAAACCCCCTGTAACTATACTTTAAGGCAGGTATGACGAACCTTTTTGGGTCCGCGTGCCAAAAATTCTCAAATATTATTTCTCGATTGTGTGGCGTGCCCAAGCAGTAAAAAAATAACAAAATAGAGAAAATAAAAAGTGATTGACATTTATCTTGTATTTAAAAAGAATTATTTACTGATTATTTAATCAAAATATTATTTTTTTTAAACTTAAAAAATATTTTTTCAACTTGGGAATCGTTCACGTGCCATCCAAATTCTCAAACGTGCCACCTCGGGCACGCGTGCTCTAGGTTCGCCATCCTTGCTATAGGGGGCTCTATATTAAAAACCCATGCTTAAGAGTTGAAAACAGTGTTATTTTGTTGATGAGTAAGCCGGAAACTTAAAGTTTTAAATAATCCATATATTATCTATACATATAAAACAAATTCGGGTTATTTACACCACGTATATCTCAAGAAGGGCTTGGTTGATTTTAATGATCTTTGATTTATTTAATTCATCTCCGCATAGAATAGCAGAATAAGCATTAAAACATCGGAAAAATATCACGGAGAAGAAATTATGAAGAAAATTAATATTCTCATACAGTTTTCAAATGACGAACAGCTTGAAATAATGAAAATGTCGTTGTATGCCGATTTCATCCACTAGATGGCAAGTTGTTTACAAAATTCATTTGTTTCTGCTTCTTTTGCATACGATTGATTTTTAAATAATTTTAAATTTAGAGTATGGTTTAGAATAAAAAAAATCGATGATATGAAATGAAAACGAAAGAAAATCGGATAATATTGAAATAAGGTTATGTTTATAATAGGTATGATAATTTTTTGACAACAATATTACGCTGTTTGCACGAACGTTGCTTTACTCTGAGATGCCACGTTATAAAACTTGGACCGTTTCATCGAAGAAATTTTAACGTCAAAACCAAGGCGATGCGGTTCTTGATCACCCGAATGACTACTGATGCTCTTGGTCGCATTCACACAGTTCATCCGAAAAATGACGAATGCTTCTATTTGCATATCAACAGCTCAATTTGCTTGAAAATGATACTCATTGGGACACGACAATCGCTGAAGAAATTGTTTCTGAATCTCCAAGTCAGATACGCACTTTATTTTCTATCATTATTTTGACACGCTTCCCATCGAATCCCCATGAACTGTGGAACAAGTACAAGGATGACATGTCCGAATAAATTTTACATCGAATTCGTGTCAGTTCAGGGAATCCCGATCTCGAGATGAATGAAGAGATACATAACCAGGCATTGCTCTTGATCGAAGATATGTATTGCCTCATATGCGGCAGTTTGTTAGTCAAGTTACGAATGCCAACGCCAGATCGAAGAATGAACGACGCTTTCAATATAGAATCGGAACGTGAACGTGAATATGATCGAGATGCATTGAACCAATCAGTTTGAACGAATGTACCACTGTTGAACCCTCAACAGAAGGAAATTTACGATACGTTAATGAAGGCAATTGATGATGGAAATGGTGGCTTATTTTTCCTCGATGCGCCCGGTGGAGCTGGGAAGACATTCCTCATGTCATTGATTATGGCCACTGTTCGTGCGAGATATAAAATTGCTGTAGAAGTTTCTTCTTCTGGAATAGCGGTCACGTAGATAGAAGGATTCCGAGCGGCTTATTCAGGGTTGAAATTGCCGTTAAACCTCCAAACCACTGAAAACCCGACATGCAAGATTGCGAAACACTCAGCAATGGCCAAATTTTTGGTAGCAAATACAATCATCACCTGGGATTAATGGACAATGGCGCATAAATGCGCATTAGAAGTACTCAATCGAAATAAACGCTTGCCTCAAAACATTGACTCTGGCGCTATGTGAAGAAACTTCAGCTGAAGACAAACATGAGAATTGCGTTGCTAAACGATCTATCTGCCGAAGATTTCTCTAAGCAATTGCTGACTATCGTCGGTAACGACCGTGTTCCTGTTGACGAATCGAACGGATTAATCCGCCGAATTTTAGCAATTTCGTCTCAACGAAAGATGGCTTCATCAACAAAATTTTCCCAAACATCTAATCAGAAAAATCACAATTGGTTAAGTGAACGAGCAATTCTTGCGGCTAAGAAAAAATATGTAGATCATTTAAACTTCACAATTCAAAATCAAATCGTTAATCTACTGCATTCCTTTAAATCTATTGACTGTGCCACGTATATTACATCATTTAAATGTAATTAAAATACTTGTCATTTTGAATTTTGCACATTTATTGAACATGTGAGTATTCATTTAAACTGAATTCAGCCAGTAAATTGACACAACACCTGCGATTCTGAGGCGGCACGAAGTTCGTTCTAGTATCAAATAAATATGAATTCATTTATTTTTCATGTTTTATCAGAAATTCATATTTTTTCAATTAAATCTTTTTTATACAATCAAAAAATTACATCTTCTAACGTTTTTTTAATAAAAGTCACCAAACAAAAAGGCAAATCAGTTCATTAAATAGAAAATTTAAATTAACTTTGATTAGTCCACGTATTGTGTTTCTAACTGTGACACGTGTTTCGCCTCTTTCAGAGGCATCTTCAGAATTACTATCGCAAAGTTTGCTTAAGTAATTAGTAACACAATACGTGGAATAATCAAAGTTAATTTAAATTTTCTATTAAAATGAACTTCCACAAAGTTACCGCCGAAACCATCGAAAGCAGTTCATTAAAATTCATTTAATAACAATATTTTTATAAAGAACATGAGGTTAGATAGTTCAGTAAAGAAATCGAAAGTCATAGTTATTGAGATTTTAATAAATTGAAATCGTTCAAATTACGTATATTCGAAAGGTGAAGCCCGGGTCGTGAGTGACAAAACTTGTGTGAATGTACATAATTTGAACGATTCAAATTTAATATTGAAATTTTACCAAAAACCTTCAGTTGAAATTTTTAATTAAATTAAATATTTCCACCATCTTTTACTATTTATCTACGGTTAAACGGTTTTATATAATAATTAAATTATGTACTGTCTAAATTTATTTGTGCAAACTGTTTCGTTATTCAGTTTTTCAAAGCCTTTTTTTTATAATGTTATCTTTTGACAAAGAAGATAATGTTACTGTAATGTTGAAAAAACCGTGTACTTTAGTGTGCACAATATCATCTAGATGTCTATAAATATGTCAAAATTATTTTGGGATAAAGAACGATTGTCATATTACATGTATGTTACAAATCTAAAAAAACATACAAACATACATATCAGTCAAAATTTTAAACATACATACACATGTACTCAATATGCTTTTATATTTTTAAATATATTACTAAATATAATAATAACTGAAAGTATCTTTTAGTATGCAACCAAAATAAATTTATTTTACGAGAAATTTCCAAACGCAAAAGAATCTTTTTTTCATAATACATATAAACTATTTATAATCTATAGCAGAGGGGGGCAAACAGGGTCACAATGCAGGTCAATAATCTCAAGTTGTCGCTTATAGTTATTATAATTATTTTCAATCTTTTTTAAAAAGGCGTTAAATGATAAAAAAGTGATTTTTTTCAAAAATATAATATTTCTCGTGTGCCACAGAAAAATACGAAACGGGCCGTGGTTTGCCCGTGTTTGCTCTAAAGCAATAATAACTGTTGATTTGAGAATATTTATTTTATTTTATGAAGGTCTTGCCAACCTTGGTACAAAAATAGTAATGGAATGGCGTGAGCCATTATCACCTACATTTTTAAATATAGGGGGCTATGTGCGAGTCCATTCGAGCCCATTCTTGGAATCGACAAATTTATAAATCTGAATTTTTATTTTTTAGTTTACAAATTTTAATCACATATATTCCCAAAGAAAATTAATTTGAGAATTCATTGAGTTTAGACCTTATGGTTTATTCCAGGTATGGAGAACTTGCGACCTTAAGGCCACATTCGGCCTTTTGGCTACTCTGGTGCGGCCTTCTGGCCAATTCTGTAATTCTGTAAATGTATGGAAATTCGTAAACTTCTGACATAGTCTGACCGTAAATTTCTGTTTCCGGACAAAGATTCCCTAGTCAATATTTACTTATGCCTTATGTCGAATCAGAAAAATAAATGCGGCCTTTAGAGAAGGAAAGGTTCCCCACCCTGGTTTATTCAATACGTTAGTTTGTATTTGATTGTAAATTTCTGATTTTAGATTATGCAAAAAAAACCTACCATTGGAGGCAACTGGCTTACTTGACTATTCTTATTCAGAGACAATATACCCTTATTGAAAATAGTGCATAGATAATATAATACACATATATCAGTCTATGATACTACATATACTAGCAACATCTTCATAATGTTTGATAATGTTTGGTTCTGTGTGTAATTCTGTAAAATGTATACACAATGTCGATGTTTCCGTAATACTTTGGTATTTTATTAAACAGTAGCTGTGTTATTTCCTTAACACGTATTGAAGTACTGCTTCTTGACTCCATTGTTTATAATAGCTCGACTATGTCGAAAGAAAAACCCCAATCAACGATGTGTTCGCCCACCATGGCCACAACAAAAGTATGCCGACTCTGTGGTACCAAAGATGTACCTTTCCTCAATATATTTGGAAATGATATGAATCTGGCATCTCAAATCGAAGAACTGTTGTTTATCGAGGTTAGTCCTTCGTCCTTCAAAATATATTCGTCCTAAGTATATATTGTTTCCGCACTTGCGAAATTAAATAATATTCAAATCGGCTTAGAATCTACGGTAATCATTAACACTAGAGTCTGAAACTATTTGACAGATAATTCGGCGTCATTGCTGCCAACAGAAAAACATACTTTCTCTCTCTCTCTCGCTCTTATACACTCATTCGTTTGTGGTTCACTAAGCAACTTCGTGGATCCAAACGATAGTGATTTACATACTCAAAACGTCGAAAACATGTGGATGCCAGTCCTATTTAGATGAATTCGTGTTTAGGAATTTGTTTCGTTCCCCACGCATCAATATTTTCGGAGTATTTCTAACAGTTATGAAAGACAATACGATTCTTAGGTATGTACAATATTTACAAATAATATGTAATAATTATTATTGAGTTATGTTATGAACTAAAAATGTAGAGTCTGAAACTATATGACAGCTAATTCGGCGTCATTGCTGCCAACAGAAAAACATACTTTTTTTCTCTCTCTCTCGCACTTATACGTAAATATTATTGTTTATACCTAAGAACAACACCATATTCGTAATCTTAAAAGTAAACATCTTTAGTTCTTAATATTGCTCAATAATTATTATTAAATATTATTTGTAAATATTGTACATACCTAAGAATCGTAGTTGTCTTTTATAACTGTTAGAAATACTTGCCTGGGGAATAATATTTGCTCTTAGGTATAAACAATTATAAGTATAAGTGCGAGAGAGAGAGAAAAAAAAAGTATGTTTTTCTGTTGGCAGCAATGACGCCGAATTAGCTGTCATATAGTTTCAGACTCTAGTGTTAATGATTACCGAATCTACCATCAGTGTAGAAATTCCTCCTATAACGATTCTCCGCTCATTTAACTTAGTGAGAATCGGTTTGGTGTATGACTTTAAAAAATCCATATAGATTTGTATCTAATGCATTGATATATGATGTTATTATAACTCCCTATCTGGATCCCTATGAGGATCTCCTCAAAGAAACGCAGAGAGAGTGACATATAACTACCAGTAAATTCCTAACATCTTTCCTAATCAAAGAGACATTAAGCTACCGACTTGCAACCGAATCTTGTAAAAACATGCGCTGTGGATATTCTCCATGATGAATCTATAGCAGTGGTGCTCACCATTTTACTCCAAGTACCAATTTTCTATTGTCAAATTGGTCGAGTGCCACTCGATGGAAAAGAAAATTTTCCAACAATTTCTATCTATTTTACGCACCATATTTTATAAATAAGTGCAATATAACATATAAGAGAACAAGCAGCTGATTTTATGAACTAACAGGCTAGGCTCTTGTTAGTTTATGTCTGATTAAAATATTTTTTCGCTTCTGTCTAAAATTAACTTCCTTTCATTCCAGGTGAAGGAATGGGATGACCTGCCTCACAAAATATGCTTCAGGTGCTCAACAAAAGTGACAGAGTTTCATGAGTTTCTTGAAAAATGTGTTAAAACCCAAGGACAATTCACAAAATTACTCGGCAAGCCGTACAGTTTCAAACGAGATAAAAATACAAGCGCGAGAAAAAACTGGGAAGCTAAATTAAATAAAAGTAAATTATCAAATGACGAATATTGTGATGAGCTGGTGAAAAAAGCTTTAGAATCGGCTATGTCAAAGCCTGTTTCGTTGAAAGATGAGGGGAAACTTAAATCTCTCTCTTCCAAAACTGTTTTGAATGGAAATTTTAAGCACCCCTCTTGTACAAAAGATGTAAAAATTATTTTGAAACGCTTTGAGAGTCTCAATTTCCCTGGGATTAAAATTACAGGCAACCGATTGCATTCGGTTTCAGAGAATTTAAAACAACCCATCGCAAACCTAAAATCATGTGATGAGAAAAAGACTACATTAAATGATGAAAATGTAAATTTATCGAAGGTTGGTAATTTGATAAAGTATAGGTGTAAGGAATGTAAAGAAGTTATTGAGGATAAATCGAAGGTCGCTGGACACGTGTGTAAAACTGGTCCGTCTAAAGAAACTCCAGTTAACACAGTCAACCCTGTGAAACGTTCAAAAACAATTATGAGGAACCTCAAGGAGGTCAGCGCCGGTACTCCTTGCGATGTAATTGATTTGGATGATGATGATTGCATCCCTGAAACCACAGTGACTGTGAAAAAAAATACAACACCTGATGCAGTCTCAAACGGAAAGATTAATGCCATTCAAGGTAAAAACTTTCATTTGCTCGATATGTTGGTGCCTCAACCCGCGAACGACTCTACCACGAAACCGACTGTCCCCATGCATTCTGGAAACGGACAGATAGTGCCGATATCGCTTCCTCCAAACTGTTGCTTAGTCCCTATGGCTGATAATACTTTTACTATTCAAATGATTCCCCAGGAGCCGCAGAGTGCCATGCCCGTTACACAAAATTCTAATATGAACAATTTTCAAAATAAAATGTTTTCCGGTGGACAATATTATGTGAACAACACAAATTATGTGCCTTCTTCTATACCTGCGCAGCAAACTCAAGGGGAAATAGGCCAATTCCGAAATAATAATTTCATGATGCCTTCTATTCAAAATTCACACCGCGGTTTACGGTATGTCATGGAAAGGCAACAAAAATACAATTCCCCTATGAATCCTCCTTCCGATCAAAGGGTTGTCCCTGAAACGATATCCAGCGATAGAAACACAAGACGTAAGAGTTCCAGTAAAATTAGTGACTCAAGGAAAATAAAACAGTCTACGGATAGCAGCGGTCCTTATCCGGTCAGTCTTCTGTATCGAAATACACAGGATGAACATAATACAGCTGAAGCAGTGCAGAATGATAGTTTTAAGAGTACTCCTAACATGGATGCGGGTTCCAAAAGAGCAGAAAGTTCTGTCTACACAATCTTGCCACCTAAAAATTCTGATAATCCAGTACCTTCTTCGAGCTCAAAACGAAAAGATTCATTGAAATCGCTGTTGAAAAACAACTTGAAGAAAAAAAAATATACATCTACCCCTTTACTTCGCGACCGAGACACATCTCAAGGAGAGGTGACAACTCGTGCAGACGGCGAAAGTCAACCGCAGGTGACGGACGGATCCTTTTTCACTGTTGTCAATGTGGAACCTTTTTTCAAGCCGGGTAACGTCCCGCCTATGAAAATATGTCTTAAAAAATCTACTGCATTGTCTCAACCGAAGACCATCACCGTCCCTGTTACCTTTGAATCATCAATGAAATCCAGCATGATGTCGGAGAATCTTTCAAAAAAGAATGAGAATACTCTCTATAGCTGTTCAATATGTGATTTGGAATTCACCAGGGAGAAAAGATTACTTTCTCATTATAAAACACATTATGAAGGTTTCAACGATGAAGAATATCTTTGAAGGATCTTATTAGACTAAATAAAAATTGGCTTGTATTTGAAAATAATGATAATTCAATGTCTTTTCATCAACAATTGACAGTGAACACGTTAAATGTGAAAAATTTAACATGTCATCTGGACATTTCAACATTACCCAGTCATTCAGTTTCATAGCACGTCTTATAACATTATAATGAGCAAAATGACGTGAATGTGCGTGATTTAAAATTGTCTCAGAATATTTTTCATGTCGTCAAATTGAACTGGTTATTTCCATAGTAACCCAAGTTGATGAATTTACGTAATGCTGTGTTCTATTTGTACGGTTGAAATCAAAGTTCCCTCAACACGATCACTGTGGTTTTTCTCTTCAGATGTCAGCTTATTGTAAATATAGTGTATTAAGGCTTGATAATTCCAAGAAATTATCTTAATTAAAATAAAAGGTATTGTGATTACAACTGTTATTTTGAATCAAGGCTGCTTAACCTTTTTGTTGTTTCGTTTTAAAAAAAGCTACCTTGATAAAAGTTACATGCGTAATGGGGGGAAAAACACTGTTCTAATGCAATCTCATTTTTTTTTAAAGTGCACGGATATATTTAATAAAAGAAAACTTAAGTAAAAAATATTTTTCTTGGCAGTCTTAAAAATTTGGCCAGCAATGGTACAATATTTTAAAGTTGAAACATCATATGAGAATCTATTGTATGTCACTTGAGATCAACTTGAGGTAAATTGCATCACACACTCATGTCATTAACAAGTAACAAATTTAATTTAAGATTTCGACTGAAGGTGCTTGGTGGAATTTCAATATTAAATTTGAATCGTTCAAACTATGTACATTCTCACAGATTTTAAATGAAATATTAAAGCTTTCCGGCATCTCCACTTCTATACCCTATATAATCATAAAATCATATAATCATAAAACCTTTGCCGACAAACAAATAATATAATTCTTGAAACTACTTACTACTCAAATCTGTTGGCATTCCCATGAGCTTATCCTTTTCGCCAGCAATGGCTTTGGACTCAGTGATGCATTTATTTCTTATATAAACACGAAACTTTCATTTACTAAACGTCAGTTCAAGTTCATCCGTGCACTTGAATGCCTGAAGATGCCGAAAGGCGAAACCCGGGTCGTTAGTGACAAAATCTGTGAGAATGTACATAGTTTGAACGATTCAAATTTAACAAATTTAAATTGAACAATCTAAAATAAACATGATAAATAGTTCTGTTAGAATTTCTAGTAGCTTGAAATGAAAATACACAGGCAGGATTTTGTTGTCAATGTCAGCAACGATGTTGTCGATGTCGTCCTGGAACGACAAATGAGCTGCCAAGTAGGACAGCTCATGTTGCTGAGACTAGCAGCACACATGTCAGTGTGAGACGGGGTTTCCGAGTTGTCCACTTTAGGCAATAAAATCTGACTCAAATGGGATGCGGTGCGCGGGATTAGCGGAAAGCTAAAATAACAGGGCCATACCCTACCCTGTTTCTTTATATTCCTACATTCTTCGAAAAAGAGGGATTGAGCCAATGAATAACAAACATTTCTTGTAGAAACTTCTGTTGAGATACCTCCAGTTGGCCACATACTCCACACTGGTCTAAAGTGTAAATTTGCTCGGTCACGTAGCATTTATATTTATAACTTAGTAGAAAAAAATGAATTGGCTACGTAAACTCCTGACAACTGGTTTTAAATAAACTATTTTTTTTGGGTTACAGCAAATTTCAAATAGAAAGCAGCTTGAAAATTGTTTGCATCTTTTTTCATTGCTTTTACATATAGACTGGAAAGGCAAAAGGAAGTAACCCACAGGTTTTTCAAAACAGCCTTTTTTCAATAATTACAATGTATGCAATTTGATACACATTCTTTCAAAAGGATGTAAGCTGAAAATGCCGAATTAGTGTTTGAGTTTGGAAAAAGAAGGGCCTGTGAAAATTGCGTCTAGGATTTTTCTTGAATATTTTTTAAAACCAATATTAGATTAAGTCTGTTAAAAATCAGTTTAATAGTGCGCTATGCACTTCAAGGTTGTGTATATTTCATAATTTGCCTTTGGCCCAAGATCATCAATACTTGTTTTTTTGTGTCTCCTGTAAAATTTGTTGTGTGGTTTACGTCCTTTTTCCTTTCCTCAGTCAAATTATTTATGTGCTATCTTTTCTTGCATGAAAGTGGATAAATTAAACCCCTAATTAACATGGTAGATGGGTTCCATGAAAATTGAAAACGTGTTGAGGTTTAGTATCCATACAAAATTTGGGGCTATATTTTATCTTTATCACTTCAATGCCAAGAGTACACTGGTGTGTAGTATGCTTAGTGGCCACTGTTGCCTAACGGTTACTCATTTAAGAAATATCAATTTCTATGTGTTCCATTGACAAATTCAATAAATATTTTATGTCAACGTGCAATACATTTAGACAGCAGTTAGTACAACAATAGAACACAAAAAAAATAAAATTTATACACTTAGGCCTCGTATAACACGGTCATATGGTTCCACAAAAACGTCGTGTAATACAAATCCGTGTTATACGAGGTTTGAAGTTCATACAAAAATAGTCAATATCAAAGTTTGTTTAAATAGTCTTATTTTTTTTTTAAACAATCGACAAAATATACAGTTACGTATTTATTGAAAAAAAAATGTAGTAACATAGATATATATTTTAATATAATAAATCATTCATTCATCATCAATATCACTTACAATTCTTTATGTTTGACTCTTTTTCGAGGTTTTCATTGGTTGAGTTTTTAACATCGGAGGACTCTGTTCTGTAATAAGTGATTGTCTGCTTTTAGCGTATTTCGTGATAAGGGGCCAATCTATTTTTTTTATTCCCTCTTGAACTTCAAACTTCTTTCCAGTATAGGATCATTTTCTATTAAAAAAATCTTCTAATTTCTCAGCCAATCCCAAGTCGTCATCTATTATTTTTAATGTGAAACATGCAGCTACTTCGCTGCAACTGCTTTCTGAGTCATTAATTATGATATGTACATCCAACATTTCGACTTATTCTTCTTCGTTCAATGTATGATCCTCCAATATTTCTTCGATATCTTGAATATCAAAATCATCTTATTCTTCTCCACTAATACCACGAGAGGTACAACTTTTATTTGAAATCGTGTTATGTAAAACGTGTTGTATAAAACCGTGTTATACCAGATCCAAGTGTAGTTGAAATCTGTACTTATTTGCAATTTGAAAAGAGTAAAATTTTTTGAAATCCGCCAGCCAGCTGAAAAAAAAGTCCCAATTTTTTTCATTTAGGAAATTCTGTAAATTCCTGGGTTTTTGAAATCCTGGTATCCAGGACTGCAAAAATTTGTGAATCCCGAAATCCGGGGATTGGATGCTCTAGTGACAACTGATCAGAAAACTCTTGGTAGTGAAAGATTTCATTCATTTAAACAGAATTGTATGTGGAATTTGGGCTTGTTGGTTAATTGATTATTTTTGTTGCACATGTTAATCACGTGTTTACTGTATATTCAACAGCCAAAAAACACCTTTTGGTCCTTAGGTTGAGTAGCCCAGACGTAATTATATATACAATATGTAAGCGTTTTATCGGAACTAGCTTATATGGATTCGTATCACTGTAAATTTGAGACATGAAATGTTGGTCTTATGCATAAACTGATGGGAGGAAAATGCATATCTACAGTCTTATTTTTTTCTGAATTTATTGTTTGTTTTATTAGATCTGATTATTTTATCATGTGGTCTGATGAAGATCTTATGAAGTTTAGTGATATATATATATATTTAATTTAACTATTGTTTTGATGGATCCTGTAGATTTTACATCAAAAGATGTTATAATTTTTTTTTTTATATTCTCTAAATAACAATGTTTCTGTTTATTTTTAACGAAAAAGATTGTTTTGGTACCCATTCATAAATGTTTTAAACTTTTTTATTATTCGTTGCAAATCTCTTTAAATTAGTATGTTTTCATACTAGTAGACTGTTGTAAAAATACAATTGTAGTCATTTACAATACATTTTATCTCATATTATTAAGAAACTTGTTTTTTTTTTTATGTGAAAGCAGGTATAATGGCAATACCTAAGAAGAAACAGTGATCACAACTTTAAGACATCGGAAAAGAAATGAAGCTTACTAATATTGTCGTGTAAATAAATTTATGAAACATATCGACCCGTAATAGGTTCGCAGAAAAACGGAACCGACAATTCTTACATTTACAGATTTTTTTAAAATGACTCGTAATAAGTTCAAAAAAAGAATTCATTAAATGCAATTAGTAAGATATAGTCAATGCCTATCCTGATATAATAATAGTAAAATTGTCTTGACTACTTTCAGTTTTCTAGATAGTTAAGTTATTTTGGCTCGACATATAAAATGTTAAAATGCACAGGCCCTAAAAAAGATCAGGTGAATGAGATAACGCTAACGCCCTAATATTTTTGTCTCCGACGCAGTGGCCCAGCGGTCGGCAAACTCATTAGTCAACTGAGCCAAATATCAATTGAAATTAAAATTGAGAGTAAAATTTTTAAAACATTAACTATATAGGAAGGTGCAATGTTATTAACTTGATTAGGGTACTCTTAAGCTGGCTTTTGCTTAAAAGGTCCTCAATCTGATTGAGGTACTTTCGCTGAAATTGCGCCCTTTTCAACTCTTAAGTTTATGACTGAAAACTGAATTCAGCGCGTAGTACACGAAATTTCAATCGCACTGTATGTGGCATTTTGTGGAAGGGGCCAGAGAGCCGCAGTTCACCGACCTCTGCCCTAGGAGATATTGAAAGATAACAATCTTTTGCCGATTATGGGTCGATATATTTAATAATTAGTAATTATTGAGGTTAAGAAAATCTTTTAAAACTAAGAATACCTGTCGTTGGCTTTTTATGAATGGAAATAGGAATAGGAATTAAATAAAATAAAATAAGAATTGTGACACTATTCATTTAAAAATTTAATTGACAGTTGAGGCATATTCAATATTTTCTGTATAAAAAGTAAAATTTGCAGAACAAGTTTCATTTAAAAAAAACCACCCAGTCATTAAAATTCAAAAAAGTAGACAGCCACCAGCATCTTTACTCTCGTATGTCTTTGTTTGT
This sequence comes from Himalopsyche tibetana, assembly GCA_030503985.1. Lineage (NCBI taxonomy): Eukaryota > Metazoa > Arthropoda > Insecta > Trichoptera > Rhyacophilidae > Himalopsyche > Himalopsyche tibetana. The sequence continues at coordinate 925,619 of JAPJYX010000010.1, forward strand.
ATTTGTAATAATATATTATATTTTATGAATAATCATAACTGAATTGTTTTTTTTTTAAGTTATAGCTATGCAAGATGTCAAAAACTTGAAGGCCCCTGTAATTTCAAATTAAATTTTATTTGGTAAATATTCTGATACCAAAAACATTTAGCTTTACTAACACTTAATAAAGTAGACAGTGATGAAGCCTTAACTCTTTAACCTTTAGAGGAGTGAATAGATTTATACAGACATTACTTTAATTTACTGCCTTTTCTTAACATGACAATTTTGTGACTTTTTTGCAATGAATATATGTAATTCATACTTAGAGTATATATATGCTTACAGACAGACACTCCTGTGTTGAGTTTAAACTAGTTTTGTACTCATTTACAGAAAAATGGCGCCGACGTACATGTACGTCCATACTCCTCTAAAGGTTAAGCCCTGTTCAGGATCCTGCTCCCTGTGCTGATTCAGAGGCACTTGACGGACAACTGACGTACTCTGCACGCAAAAACAATGCCCTGTTTTATCATCCATTTATAAAAGCAATAGTTCACCAATTTAGTTAAAATAACTTGATTGTGTTTCATTCCTGTGGCTGAAACTTTATTACAGGTTATGGGGCGTGAAGGATTAATTTAACAAGAATAAGAAAAAAATATCATTTTTATTGTATTTTCAAAAAAACAAATATCCAATATAAAATTTAATTCAATCATTTATTTCATTTATACAAATTGTGACCTGTGTGCCGCCCTTTGAGAAGTCTGAAAATACTTCTTGAAGAGGTGAAAAACAATTGGTAATACAGTGGAACAGCAAAGTTATCAAATTTGATTTTATACTACGAACTAAATACTTGGATATTTTTACCGTATTGCAATGGAGTTCTACCAAGTAAATGCCAATCCAATCAATAAATCATATTTCATAATTTGATAGCTAGATACGGTATATTAAGTACATAATTTTATAAATAAAACACATTCTTGGTGGTATTATTGTACCTATGATTGGTGGTTTGTTTTCCCCTATCCTAATGCAAAAAATGTTTTCGCAGATTACAATGAATGGACTTTAATTCAAATTTTCTAGGTGTCCATGTCTTGTTTCTTATAGCCCGCATTCACTTTTCAGTATCAGTCAGCTATCATATTCTCAATAAGCTACTCTACTTTGTACCCACCGCCACATGCTATGGCTTCACAATCTTCTTTTAGGGTGTAATCCAGAATTTAAAATAAAAAAAGAGTTTATTAAAGAACTTTTATGAATTGAGTTCTATTCACTTTCCATAGGGCACCGTGAACTCTTTTAACCCTTTGACCGCGGATGACTGCTATAGCAGCCCAATCTGAACCGATTTGGATCCGAGCCGCGGTCAAAAGGTTAAATCATGAATCTAGTCTGCATCACCTGTGCAGATAGTCGTATCATCTTCACCAACTTTTCCAGTTTGTTGTTCATGTCTCGACGTCTCCGAAGGATTTGATAAGCATCTCGAATCATATTGCTACGTTTACATTTTGGACTATTTATTAACCGCCAAGCTGAAACAACTAGGCAACAAAGTGATCAAGGCTCGTAATGAATTGGCTGGTTCAGAAATTAGGAGTTGAGACATTGGCTGTCTTCATCTATTACTTTATATTCGTGTTAATAGCCCTAACCAAAGCATACAGAACTACTTCTACAGATGCATTGCTGATCCTAGCTGGTATACTTCCATTAGGTCTGCACATTTAAGTAAGAGACACAATAGTAATGTTGCTCAAAGGTTTCAGGTGGGGGAAATTCCTTAACTGACACCTCTTTGAACAGATCTCTCCATTCCTAATGCCCATAGAACAACGACTTTATTGTGCAGCATAGCAGCATTTATTCTGCTATGCAAATTTGGTAGAATTGATGGCAAAATTCTTTCAGAATATTTATGCTGCTTGTTAAACAAAGTCGGTTTTATTCTAGCTCAGTCCTATTAAAATAATCTCTAGATGCTCAACTCTTCCTCAGTTGACAGCATAACAGCTACATCTCCATGACAATTAGAGAAAATATAAAAAATGACATTCCATAGATTTTTTCATTTGTATATCACAAATTAATTTACAATTCAATTAAAATAATATTACTATCAGTACAATGAATACTCTTGTTATTTCATAACTGTAAAAACAACTCCTCCTTGGTTGGGCTCTTCATCATGAACTTCATTATCACTATTTTCATTATCTGATGAATCTGAACTATCACTTTCAATCTGGTGGACTTCTCGATAATTACTTTTAGATATTGATGATAGTGGAATGTCATTAATACTTTTTCCTAACTGTTCAGCGAGTTTTTCAGCAGCGTGCTTAATTTGTATTTCCTGCAATAGAAACAAACCAATGTTATCTTGAAATAATAAACATTATTATTAAATTACACAATATTGTACATTTTAGGGTCAGAGAACAACAAAATTGCTACCTTTATAGGATTTTGAAAGGATTTTTATTAATAGCTTTCATTGTTAATGTATTGATAGTAATTATTTTTAAATATCCTGCAAATAAAATTATCTACCGACCAACTATAATAGTATTGATTAAGAACATCAATCTTTTTCATCTGGGGTAAGAATATTAGGGTTACCCAAAAGAAATCCATTTTTTTTGCATGCCTTGTTTGAAATTAGTTTGTCTCTGGACACCGTGAAGTGAACATCTCTGAGTTTTTTTTTATATGTAGTACTATTTCTCTGCTTTTTTTTTTGCTTTTTACATATTTTTTTTATTAGGGGTAAAATGAGCAAGCCTGAAGCAACAAAGGAACATTTACGACACTACATGCTCCTTTTTTTAAATCAAGGCTGGAATGCATAAAAAACGGCCGAACATCTCATTGAAATTTATGGAGCAGTAATAACACCTAACAGATGTCAGTTTTGGTTTCGGAGATTTAAATCGGGCGATAGAACCTTGAAAAATGTGCCGAAATCGGGAAGACCCTTAAAATTCGACGATGACATGCTGAAGGCCATAGTGGAATCTGATCCTCGTCTTAGTATCGAGGAATTATCACAAAGACTCAATATCCCGAGGTCCACAGTGCAGACACTTAAGAACAATAGGGAAAGTTAACAGAATGGATATTTGGATTCCCCACGAGCTGTCCGAAGACAACAAAGATGCGCGGATGGACGCGTGCACTTCGCTTTTAACAAGACATAAAAATAACCCAATTTCGAGCTGGATTTTCACTGGCGGCAAAAAATGGATCGTCTACGACAATATTCAAAGAAAAAAACAATGGCTTTCGAAGAATGAAGTACCTGTTCCGACCCCCGAACTGGGACTCACCCTTCGCAAGATTCTATTGTGTGTATGGTGGGATAACAATGGAATTATCCATTGCAAACTCTTAAAACCGGGCAATACAGTGACTGCTGCAGTTAATGTGAACAGCTAGACAGAATGAATGAAAAATTAATTATAATTACTATGTGCCTGTAAAAATATATCAATAAAATTTTTTTGTATTTGAAAAAAATGCAATTCTTCTGGGTACCCCTCATCAACGTTCCCTCTAATTTTTATAATGTGTGTGCGGATCACCAACTTCTGTGAGCAGTAAATTTTCAGCAGAATAAAAAATGTGCGCAAATATAAAAATTTGGTGAAACAAACTTAATTTTACAATATTTCTGTGTGAGGGGATGGAAAAATGTGTGCGGCCACATTTTGTAAAGATCTCAATTTGCTTACAAATTATATTGAATTTAGTAAAATTATAATGTTTTTTGCAAAATTTTATTTCGCCAGGTGAAATTTTATAAAAAAAAACGTGCGGTCGTTAAGCTGTTAATGATAAAAGAATGAATTTCTTTTATGGGAGCATATTTTCATTCCTAAAAATGTTGTTATTTTAAGAAATTTTAATTAAGAATTTATACCAAGTGTATCTATCTAACTTAAAGTATTTATTAGTAAGTCAATGGTTGTAGAGTCCTATGGCACAGCGGTTAGCTTTGTGGGCTTCCGGGTTTGAATCCCAGTCCGGACATCATTTTTTCGATCGATTTCTGTTCGAAGGCATGGGTGTTTGTGATGTTTAAAAATTCCCTCCTACTCTTTATTTTCCTCCAATAACTGGGTGTAGTGAGAGCGATATGTTAACCACTAGTCCTGTCCTAGCCTTATCCTTCTATCCCTACTACTTTCTTTGAATAAAAGAGGTTTAGCGACTGAGTAAAAAAACAGTTCTTGTAGAAAATACTTCTGTTGAGATACCTCTATTAGGAGAGCATATGCTCCACATTGGGAGCGGACATAGATATAAAAAAAAAGTCAATGGATAACTTCTCAAGTTTCGCATGGCATACACTAATAATATGGAAAAGACCATCTGAACATTGAATATTATTTGATGTTTAATTCAATATGGCCGTCACGTCAGTGCTACTAATACAAAAACATAAGTCACTCGTCAATTATAATACAAACCTTAGAAATATAATTCTCTCTGATGGAGCGAAACGAATTCTTAAATACAAATTCGTCCAAATAGGACACGAATAAGCCCCCGCCCCTACTTGTGCCAAGTTGGCGTTTCAGCTTTCGTTTCGCTCGCATCCACATATCCTCAACGTTTTGCGTATGTAATTCATTATCGTTTGGATCCACAAAGTTATCTTGGTGAACTGCAAAAAAATGCGTGTATATTCCATCCTCAATACCTGGAATATACGAAATCATGTGTGTACCAGACAGTATATGTCAAAGTATTTCTTCTTGAAAAGTACTTATTATTATTATCAGTCCACTTCTTGCACTCTTCTATTGGCAGCACTGACACGACAGCCATATTGGATTAAACGTCAGATAATATTCGACGCTCATGTAGTCTTTTACCCAATAATATATGTAAATAAGTGATTACTGAATTCCATATTTCAGTAACAACACAAAAGATTTATGTATGACATCATTCTTCTTAGAAATATTTTAAACTATTTTAGTTTCAATCTAGAATCCAGCTTTCAATAAAGCATAGCGACATACCTAATGGTATACCTTTTTCTTTTACCAGTAAATTACTGATAATAGGAGAAATTATTTACGGTAATTACAATTTGACAGTAAATTGCAAGCCCTACTGACCACTCTGCTACAAGTCTAGCTATAATATAATTGGAGTTCTTAGAGAGGGATTAAATTACCAACCTTCATATTTTGATTTTGAACTTCTTGAAGTCTTAATGAATCGTGAAGAGGAATTTCTTGAATAGGTCCATGTATCGCTGGCGGTGGAGTGGCAGCGGTTACTTCCCAGAACTTATTTCGCTTCCGTAAGATTTCTTTACATGGATCATGAACATTGGACACTGTTGTCCTGTACGGTTTGAATGTCTGTTTTTGTGAAGGTTTTGATCTGTTAGCTGATATATCACAGACATATTGAACATGGGGATCTATTAAATTACTCGCATTATTGCTATCTTCAGAAATATTTTTTGCCGGAGAAAAACTTTTGATTTCTTTCAAGTCTTCAGGTTTAATAAAACTCTCTTCTTCTTTAAGGATGATAATCTTTTTTTTTAGATCAGTTCCTTTAGCTATGATAGAGAGGACGTCTTCATCTTCTGGTTCACTATAATCATCTGAATCTAGAACTTCAATTTCTGTTGAATTCTTTCGTCTGCTCTTCCATTCCAAGTTGTCAATGGATGACTTCGGCATTGTTTCAATCTTCATAGCTGACAAAAGTGCGCAAGACTGCTCTATTTCATCCTTCAATGACAATTCTTTGCGCAATTTCTCGCAAAACACGTTAATTTTACTGCCTTTATCTGGTAATTTGCTGACAAATTGTCTAGTTATAAAAAAAATACAAATTAAAGTCAGTATACGATGTAGTGAAAGCAACTATGAATAGAATATATTCCACAATTGGGTGGCGTCTCGCCGTCCAATGCCGCGCGGCGCCGCCATAATGGATAACAGAGGCGATGTACTGAAAAATATTTCGTATTTCGCATAATTTATCAGTGTTCTTCGTAATAATGTGTGGTTTTAACGCGATTATCAAGCTCTCAAAAAATAATTTTAAATCGTGGCGTTGTTTTTAGCTTAGTTTGTGAATTTTTTCGCCGTAATAATACATGACACGCTATACTCTACTTTTACCCACAATTGTGTCAAGTCTGAGGAGCAAACCTTACAATGAAGTTATTCTTATACCCATACCTACAATGAAAGACTTATTAATATTATCTTACTTATGAACTTTTGAAAAATACAGGGATATTTGGAAGATTTGTTAGCCTACATATGTTGATGAGAAATATGTTTACATTTAAAGTACTAACTTATTGGCAAGCAACTTTTCTTGACGTTCCAAAAGTTCCGAAAGTTCAGATTTGGATTTATCACAAAGTTTTCCCACTTTCCCATCGATTTCACTCTTAGGCATAGGTGGGAGAAGTCCCGGCATTTTCCTAGACATGATTGTCATTTATTTATATTTTGAAAAAAGATTTACGAGAAGTCACAACCGAAATCGTGTTGATTTGACATTTAAGTATGCCCATAAACTAAGTATGCCAATAAACAATATACAAAAAAGGTGTCATAGACATAAATACGACGAAGATGACAACTGTCATTAGTCACAAATTACCATTTACGGTCAGTTCCACCGAAAGTTACACATATTTTTGATTATGATGAAAAAAAATGAAATTTATTTTTTTTTAAAATAGATATTTGCTAAATACATTGAATTTTAATGTTTAATCCACACATTAATTATTTTTTAAATAAGTAAATAATATTTTTGATATATCAAAGACAAATCTATTAAGCAGCTTCGTTACAAAAAGTTTCTTATTGTAGTAAATAGTATACGCGATTAAAAATTAAAAAATTATTTCATTAAAAGAATATAAAAATATAAACTAAATAACATAAATAAATTTGACCCTGTCTTACAAAAAATCAGGAAATAGATCATTAGAAACCCGTTTCGTTACGTTTTGTCTCAAAAACGATTTATAATTTGTCATTTTTTTATTCTCATACTAGTTCTATAATAATAATTCACAGTCAAATTATACCATGAATTATGTACCTAATTGTTAAAAGTTTTGTCAATAATTATCAATAAAACAATTTAATAAACAACATTTCTTAACAAAATAATTACTTACAACCGAAATTAATAATAAAGATAAATTAAAATTTCTAAAATAAATGCAGAGTTATTGAATCATCATAGTTATAGCAGATACTATTAGTTTATTTGTTTTTTACGTGACTTAACGAATAACGACACTGGTTTGGTTCGAATCTACTAACTTTGGAGCTACTAACAATTGATTTCTATTCAAAATAATATAGTAAATAAAGCGTTATGTTTGCGGAAGTGTTCTCCGGAAAGAATTTAATATTTTTGTATGGAAAAAAGCATAAATACTATTCTTTGTTATTTTTCTGAAAATAGAATTATTAAAAATCAATAGAAAAATCACGGGCTCGAACTCTGGTCTCAGAAATTTATTATCAGGCTAAATACGCTACAGCTCAAGCCATAAAAACTCTGGTGTAACGCAATGAGGCCTGGACAAAATTCGATATTTATTTCAAGAATTACTTAACATAACATATTTACATACAAATAAGGAAATTGCAGCCCATTCAACATTTCGTTAAATTGCGTAACTTTACTAGTTGATTAGGGCTAAACAGACATCCAGCCGACAGTCGTTCTTTACGTTATCCAACCAGCGAGAGCATTTGAAATGGCGCCAAGACCGATATGTATTTTTTGATCAAAGTGTGCTGTCTCAAAAAAAATATCCAAGCCGAAAATATAATCTTTTTATATAAACGCTGTAACTATATTGACGACTCAACATGAGTATATTTCCAGAGACAATTTATTAAAATCAATCACTAAATGTATCACACACTTAGCTTACATTTTATGATAATAGCTCTTCACCTAAACTGTGAATAAAAATCATCACGCTGATACTCTTGTCTTTTCCGTCGTTATGTTGTAAATGTTTTTAAATAAATTTCAATGGAATATTGTGTTTTTATTAATGTAGTGCCTTTCCATTATTGTAAATATGTATTGACAGTAAACACCCTAAAACTGATAATTATATTTCTAGTTTATTGTCTCTGAATATACTTTATTTGTATCTATGGAATTAGCTGTCAGTTTATAATTCTGCACATTCTAACCTCAAAATGGCGTTTACCGCTTGCAGATTAATGTATTTTTCCAGATATAAACATTTGATTACACCAAATGAATTCTCACCATTATTAAGAGTAAGCCTTTTTTGGTTATTAACATTAATTAAACTTTTTTTCATACCCCATTGAGATGATCATAAGCCGTTTCTAATTCTGGTATCTTGATAAAATTGGCATTTATTACATGCTTTATGTGTAATAAATACAGCAGATTTTTAAAAATGAATTTTTAGTTGCAGAAAAAAACATTTTTTAAATTTCAATTCCAAAAAAGATATGAAAAAGAGTTGACTTAGGATGAAACTGGTCCTGATCATACTATAAAATGATGGACCAAGTACCTCCAAAACAGCTGTATAAAAAAAAAAACAATTCAATGCAAATATTACACAAATTTATCTGGGGTCACTTTGTACCCCACCGATCCTCAACCTTATTTTCGACGTTTCGGTATTCGAGTGTTCAATGATTTGGTTGGGTCCATGGCACAGTGGTCAGTGGTCAATGTTGTCGGTGTCCATGCCGGATCTCACGGGCTGAAAACGGGTTATACAAAAATAAAAAAAACTCAAACACACTAACATGAATTATTCTTCACAAACTTGCGATGTTCTCTCAAGATATCTTCTGAATTTTGACGAAAAACTTCTCAAACTAAGCTAAAAACAACGCTACAATTTACAAATCTTTATTGAAGCTTCGATAATCGCTTTAAAATGACACATTAATGACCGCGGCATTAATGGAGGCATAGTAATGAAAAATATTTCGTATTTCGCATTTTTTAGCGTTGTTAATATAATGTATGATTTTAACGCGATTATCAAGCCCTCAAAAAAATATTTTAAATCGTGGCGTTTTTAGCTTAGTTCGTGAAGTTTTTCGCCGTAATAATCCATGACCAGCTTTAACACACAATTACCAAATCATTTTGACAGGAATAAAAACGTATCAAACATAAACTGCAAACTTTACAAGTATTCAATCTTTCAAATGCGTTTTACTCAAAAGAATGTAATGGTGACTGGTTTGAAACCAATTCTCAGCAGGCAAATTGTAATATTTGTAGCTTAAAAATGATGTTCAACAATCTAGTGTCTGTCATCCACCATTCTTTACACAAACGTGTAATAAAAATGACTTAAATGTTTCTGGAGAAACCATAATATTTGTCAAGATTATGGATGTATTAATCTCAGGCATCATTTTTCCATATTTTTACAGACTCTAGGTATCTGTGCAAACTATAGTACAGATGTAGTTAACCGTGATAAACTTAAGGCAGTAGTAGATGAGTGGGATACATCTATTAAGAAAAGTAAAACCAGCAAAGCAATGAAAGCATATTTGGAACGAGCCAAAAGCCATGGGGAATTTATGAAACACCAAGATATTGCTTATCAGATTGGTAAAAGACATCTTGCGAATATGATGGGAGAAGACCCGGCCACCTTTACACAGGAAGATGTTGATGTAAGGCACACTTTTTTGTTATGCAATAATCTAGAGTAAAATTACATTTTAAGTAATAGTTTTGATAAAAAATGCAACTATTGTGTCATATTTCGCTCTGAAGATGTGGACTGCATTATAAAGTCTGTTGTATGTCCAAATGACTGAATAACAATGACAGCAAATTAACTATTTGGTAATATTATTTTCTGCACTCTATGACGGAAGTATTTTCATAAAATCAAGTATTGTGGCAATTCCTCACTCTTTTTTAGCCAATATTAAGATTTTTTTATTCTCAAAATATACATTGTTAATTCACTAGTATTACTTAATAATCTAAGATTGATTAGAATGTCATTTTGCTAATATATATTTGTACAGTAGAACCTTGATGTAACAGACTAATAGTTTGAATCCCAGTATGGACAGTTTATAAAAATTGATTTTTCATTTAATTTATTGATTCAAATTCTCTCTCACCCATCTGATCCTATAAAACAAGGCTTATCAAGAGCGATAAGCTTACCACTAGTCTTATCCTTTCCACTACTCTCTTAAAAAAAGCGAGGTTGAGCTACTGAGTAAACAAGTTTTCTAGTAGAAAACTTCTGTTGTGATAAGTTCAATAAGGAGTCCATATGCTCCTCATTTGGAGCAGACTTGATTTAAAGAAAAAAAAATGTACAATAGAAGGCCAGTGAAGTGTCCGTCAACGGATTGAAAATATGATGTGATTTTTAACAATGATGAGGTAAGTATGAATGTTCCAGTGTACTGTAATTGTAAATTTAGTGTTTTTGTTATTTCAGCGTTCTATTGAATACCTGTTTCCAAGTGGTTTGTTTGATCCAATGGCTCGCCCAATGATGAAAGAACCAGAGAAAATATATCCATCTCAAAAGGAAGCTGAGTTTGACGAATCTGGAAGACCACATCATCATTTGTTCTATACGGGAAAGCCAAATTTTTTTGAAGCTATGTTTGTAAGTTTTTATGGCTTTGCACTTTCCAATTTCTATTTTTCATGCTGGTTATTGTTTATTATTTTGTATCTAATTTATTGCTGAAAGTTTTCGTGAAAATTTGATGTTTGTAAAATTTTGCCTGGAATCATCACTGTACATTTTCGAGTTATAGTTGCAATCACTGTAATATGTATTTTTTATTTTTTCTAGAATATAGAGTCCTACATAAAAGATTTGCAACAAATAGAAGACAGTATTATTCTTAAAAAAGCTGGAGTTGATGCCACTACTATAATGTAAGTATATAAGTTCCAGGGCTCCCCACGTGATATTTATATAGATTGTTGTGTAGTTTGGTTAACGTGTATGCGGTGTGCACAAATTTGTGCGTTTCAGTACGTTCAACTTTAAATATAAAAAAACACATGATAAAATTCGTATGTCTTCTGTCAAATTTGCTTTGCTGTGTAGTGGATCGATGTTAACACTTCTTAGTCGGGCGCTTCAAAAAATAGACTCAAGCCTGTAGCGGGCGTTTTTTAGTGATTAGTGCACAAATATATTACATTCTTAAAATCAACACAACTTCTAAACCAAACGATATTTTCGATTGAAATTTAAAAACAAATCATACGTGACATCTAATCATTAAAAATAAAATTAGAACATTTCGATATCATCATAATTTCACTATGTTTCAAAGCTGAATATAAAACCTGTTATCAATTTAGTAGATAGCACTTCGCATGTTATAAATATTAAATATTCAAAACATTCTATATAACAAAATAGCATATTTATCAATATTTTATAATTATATGAATAATTATAATATATAATCGCCATTCCTACAACTTGACTACCACTGGAAGTGTAAAATCTAATGCCGTAAAAATTACACCGTAAATATTCGAGACTCATGTGTCATCCTTTTTGTAAATAATAAATACGAACATTCAATGCATAATAACTTATTAGTTTTATTGCTTCTTGTCAAAAAAGGGTCACTTGCGGTTGCCGCAGTTTTTTTGAAGAATTAAACTTATGAACCAATCTACGCAACATGTGTATTGGTTGATAATCATATACTAATATGTGCATGTATCATTTAAATTTATCATGGTGTATGCTTATATATAAATACAATAACAATTGCGTAAACAAACTATAAAAACAATAAAAATACGTCTAAAAAGCAGTGTTTAACTCGTTAAACGACTCGATCTAAACTAGCGATGGAGATCGCAAAATAAATCTATAACACAGTTGATTTTTTGTTTCTTAGCTCAAACTTCCACCCTTATAATCTAGCAAAGAATTAGGACTAATGTTAATTAGTTGCGGCATTTTATTTAACGCCGACAAACAAACCCGTGATATTATGTGTCCCGCAAACAAGCGACGATATAAAAAAAACATATTATGCCGTGATCCGCATTCTACCGACAATACGCTAAAAACAACTTTTGCCGTGATCCGCATTCTACGTACAATCAGCTAAAAACGACTTTGGTCGTGGCCCGCCTAAGAAGTGTTAATAAAGAGCAAAAATTGTTATCAATTCTCTTCTGGATCAGAACATGGGTAAAAATCAAATTTAGAAAATTATTTTTTAAAGAAGTATCGAAGTGGATCACTTCAATAGATGATGATGATGATTAAGCGGAAATTCACACGCTACCCGAAAAATGGTAGAAAGTAGTAGCCAGCGATGGTCAATACTTTTAATCGCAAATGTATTCCCAGTTTTTTACAAAAAAACCTCGAATTCAGGAAAAAAAAAACGGTGGAAGCAAAGTTGTTCACCTAATATTATTGTTTGTACCCACATGATTGAAAAAAAATTGTGATTTTTATGCACTGTGATCCACAGTTATAGTTTACTGACATTACCTACTTGAGGTTGACACAATCTGCTTGCGGCAGTGAACAATTTTTAAGAAACTGCCCCGTTTTCTTTAGGGTTAATATAATAAATATTTTGATATTTTGCAGTGACACAAAAGGATACACCTGGATAACGCTAAGTCAATTGGAGACAATTTTAATGGAAACTCTCATGTCTTCTGAGCATAAATATTTTATAAATGCTTTGGAAAAATTAATGCAGATGCCCTATTCCATAAAATACAAGTCTTTTGTTGATAAATACAGAGAGGTAATAGTCGGCCAACGGAGAGCGTTGGATATCAGTAAACCGCTTTATGATGAAAGTGGCAGAGCTTACGTCACAACCTATGGTAATTACTTACTGAATGAATATACATTAAACACTGTAGTTATCTGGAGAGATTCTTTATTATTGAAAATACCTTTTTTAGAATGTTTGAGAAAAGACTCCCGTGGTGACGTAACCATCAAATCTCCGGGAACAGGAATAGTCACCGTCAATGGAAAAGATATTTCATACTTTCAAGATTTCCAATCCCGTGAACAGGTCAGATTTTTTGTTTTTTTCAATTTATTATTCTTGGCAAATCCAGATGAATGTGGATGGCTATTTACTACGTCTTCACAAGTTATGTCTTAACCTGGATACCTCTAGGTTTTTTACGTTTAGTTTTTATCACATTGTGTTCGTGTTATAACTCATAGTCATAAAGAAAACTAAAAAAAATGGTAAGTTTTTCTTTCTTTAAAATAATTTCTACCCACATGATTTCTCTGTATATCCTGACAAATTGCCATACTAAAATCGGTAAGATAAAACCGCCAGGACATTGCCGCCAAATCAAATCTGCCAACGACCAATACAAATTAGAAATGAGATAAATTTTATTTTTACATACTATTATACATTAGATCAGCCATACTCAACCTTTTTTTCTTCCGGGCTGCATTCCGATTTTTGCTTCTCTACGTGGGCCACAACATATTTATAGTAAACTGTAAATATAACACATACAATACTGCATACATATGTACATATGTATACAGATATGTCAAAATAAAACTATTTTATTTTATGTAAATATATGCATATGTATGCATTTATGTATTCCTGTATTTTTCATTGTAAAAAATAACAAAAAATAATAAATAAATAAAAAGTACACAAAAATGCCAATGTATCCAAAATCTTAAATCGTTTACTTGAAAATGAATGTGAATTTTGATATTCAGTCAAACTTTTAACTATCTTCGTTAAAAATATTTGGTAATTAAAATTATTTTGGGCCGCACATAAGAGCTGATTGGGTCGCATGCGGCCCGCGGACTGCAGGTTGAGTACGGCTGCTTTAGATACACAAATAAAAAAAATATAAACAAAGATTAGGTAAAAAAAGATATAAACAAAGAATTTTGGTTATCAGAACTATGAAGGCATAAGCCGAAATAGCTGTCGACTATATATAAAATAATCTTTGTAGAACTAAAATACTTTGTTATATTTTCACCTCATTACAGTAGAGTTCTATCAAGTGAATAACAATTCAATCAATAAATAAAATATAAATTATTTAAAATTTTATTGTAATGTTGTGTGTCAACAACCTTCTAAAATATTTTAAATTAGAAATTCTACTATATAAAAGCATTTACTTTTTTCAATCTAATAGATTGAAAAACATGCCGGGGTCTCCACTCCTATACCCTATATAAATATAATTATAAAACCTTTTCTGACAAACAAATAAATATAATTCTTAAAACTACTCAAATCTGTGGGCATTCCCATGGGCTTATCCTTTTTGCCAGCAATGGCTTTAAAGTCAATGATACATTTATTTATTATATAAACACGAAACATTCATTTACTAACGTCAGTTCAAGTTCATCCGTGCACTTGAACGCCTGAAGATGCCGAAAGGCGAAACCCTGCAAACTTTACTAAGTGCATACATTTTATTGCTTGATAACAATGCAATTCATTTTTGCTCAATGATTGATTTCAAGAATAAGTGATACTGATGAATAAATATAAAACAATGCCTATTATATTCACTACAATTGTTTTAGTGTCTTAAGTTTACAACCATATATGTACATAAAATAACCTTCAAGGGCCTTTGTTCTTCTTGGCTATGCTGCCATAGGCTCATATCCGAATGGAGACTTTATTAGATGGTTTTAATTTTTTAATTGGCTTATAAATATGCTAGTATGTCTAATATACCTGTGATACTTTCACATCATAACAATATATCTACCGTGTAAAACTGTGTAGCTAAACAGAGAGTATACTGGATATAGACTCGTTACTTGTTAAATGTAAATATAGTCCAGATTGCAGAATTTTACTACTGAACCAAGGCAGTCGAAAATTAGTACAAGTGTATTTTGACCCGAGGTCTCATGTGACATTCCTATTCTATTTTAACCTCTTTAAAAATACTGAAAAAGTGACTGACAATCAGTCGTTTAAATGAGCACAAGCATAACTAAAAAATACTAGATTTTAAAAAGTTTATTGCATTGCACTCGTCAAATAATTGATTAAGCATATGGTCTAATGACGGTGGAAGTCATGGGATGTTTTTCATATAGTAAGGCCCAACCTAAGCCATTATCGCTGTAAACCATTTGTTCACAAATGCACCAACAATTAACAATGGTGGGACTTGTGCTGATAAAATAGTAGTTATTGCGTTCATGTTATCAGTATTGGATTTGTCTCTTTATCGCAATCCCCTGTCTGCAAATTTAAATTGATGGCTTGGGAAAACCTATTGTTGTATGATTTCCGTTTCCGTTGCTGTATTGCCATGAGATCAGTGTTTTTCAATACCGGAGGCTTGGCTGTTGTAAAAGAAATTCATTTGTAATACAATGAAAGTACATGATTTATAATTGAGTCTTGTAAGAAAAGAGGTAAGGGTAGAATGACAAGGATTAATTGTATAGCAATTCATTTAAACCAGTATTGTTTAGGGGAGAATAATATATCAAAGTAATTTGTAATACGAAAGTGGGATAATTATATGTGAAAATAATTTAAAATTCTAATGTTTTTCTTCACAGGCACGTTCAAATTTGGTTAGATAGTTTTGATAAAATTATGAATAAAAAATGTTGTTTTTTTGCAACTGAATTGCTTTGCAACTGTATGGTTAATTTTCATCTGATAACCAAAATATATTAATGGATTTTTTTTTTGTAAAACCACGAAAATTATTCCACCTTCTAACTTTGTCACCATTTGTAAATAATCGATTTATTTATACTTAAATGGTAGTCAAGTATTGTTTTTACATAGAGAAATATGTGATGACAAAACTAATGAAGTATTTATTTAAAAAATCATTTAAATTATTAATACTGACACTACATTTCAAACAATTTATCTGGTTTCTGCAAAAACAAAGAGACAGGCAGTGAGTGCTAGCCCACCAGGAGTTCTCTTAATCAGTTTACCTGGTTAAGAGAACTCCTTGATTGATTGATGCAAAAAAAAAGATTTATTTATGGTTTTGGATGCTTACATAAAAAAATTGTCTTAACTTTTATTTTTTGACAAACATTATTTCCGTTTTCTACATATTTTTTTTGATCTCGTTTTACACGGGAATGAGTTTCGTGGTGTTCTGACATAGCATATCTATCGTGTAAATCGAATGATGGGTATAATTATTAGTTGTATGCGTATCAATGGAGGCGGCTAATTTATATTTGCACGCGGTTGGCCAAACCCCAGGCGCGGTCCTGTCAATCATCATTCCATCTTAAAATGTGGAAATTCTGTCTATTTTTTAAAAGTTCCAAAGTAATCGACATACCCACATTCAGAGCTCATAATTTATAGTAGTAAAAAAACATTTCTTTAACTAGGTCAAATTATTTAGGAATATTTGCAAATTAAGCAAAATTATTTTTTAATCGAAACTGAATTTTCGCAAAGTTACATCGAAAATCGTCATAACTGTTTGCAATAATTATATGGATAGTAAATTTGTAATGATGTTTCCGTGTATTTGTTGTTGGATTGTTGAAAGTACGTGTAATAATTATGTCGTTTATAGGGCTTGCGATCCGGGATTTCGCGATTTTATAAATAAAGTTCCGGGATTAAAAGATAAGAATGTAGATGCGCTATTATCAATTAACACACCTTTACATTATTTCATTGAAGACTGCAAAAAAAAAAACGCAAAAGCGACCCATCACAAAAATACAGAAAAAATATACAATTTGGGGCTCTTATTGTCGAATATTTGATTCTCGACATGGACGATTATTTAAAAAAAATAGAAATGAAAATTAAAGAGCCGAAGAGAAAACAGTATATTCGTATTATCGTATAAACAAACTTTACTAAATTGAAAACATATTGTGGATATGTTTCATTGTATAAATATCAATTCAGAAGATCAAAAAAAAATGTTGTTTATTGTATTTTAATTTTATTTCATACCAAAAAATATTTACCATCACTGTCAGTCAATAGATTAACCCGTTTACTCACATTTTGTGCGACATCGCATTCGTCACTTGAGATGGGAAAGAAGGATTCAAGCTACTAGCCCAGTGGTTCTCACGTGAAATTTCACTGTGGCCGCATTATAAACATCAGCGGGTTCTATGGAAATGTCTCGTCGCCACACCAAACTTTTGTTTTGAGATATGATAAAAATTGCAGTTGCAATTACTAAAAAAACTTTACTGTTGGTTGCCGCAGCATAATCCTCTGGTGGCCGCACATGAAAACCCCTTTTACTAGCCAAGTAACTATGAGATACGTAGGGGTGTTCATATCGACATTAACATATTAAATGCTACATTTTTAAACGTTTTCAATCCCGAGTGCTTAGTGAAAAGAATAACGATCGAGATTCCGGGATTGCAAACCCTAGCCACAGTTTACTTCGTGAAAAATAATCAGGTCGTTTTTTGTGACAATTTTTAAACAGAACTTCTCATGTAATTTACTATGATGATAAGTCAAAATATTCACGTTATGTTATTTATTTTACGGTATGTCGGTAGCTACTAACTAGCTAGAGCTGTATGTTTGGTACAAATAGAGAAACATAACCTCGTTTAATTTTACGCGAATTGACACTTCATCAATACGGGAAGTAAAATTGGGAAAAAAAACTACCGATAACCACTTCAAGTATGTATAAATGCAACTTGCATATAAAAAAAGTTTTGTTTAGCGACCGTTAGTCCATACATCGAAATATTTCAATGATCAATTCACTGTTTTTTATTGAAATTAAAAAAAAATGATATTAAATATCGTGCCAGAAAACGTAAGTTGCATACCCACATTCTGATGAAATATAATCTCATAGAGATTGGATATTATATTAACGTGCTCGTTCAATTTAAATCTATCTTTGAAAATACACCGCTATTTCCTTCATTCTTCTATTGTCTTCGATTCATCCATCCAGCATTGTTTTATTCTAATTAATTGACCCAAACTTGAAGTAAAGAACACGTCTTCAGGATCATGTGACTAAATTATTATAATAACAGACATTATTAATGAGGTTGAATTTTGACACCATTCTGATGAATTACAAATAGTCAAAATATATTTTTTTAAAGTTGTGTCGTTTTTTTATCTATTCGCGAACACTAGTTTATGATTCAAATAAATGATTTACATTTCCGTATATTGATTTTGATGAATCAATTTTCTTTTTTTCTAAGTGAAACGTGCTTTTTTTATTTAGCAAGTGATTATGCGTTAAATAGTAATAATTATGACCGGCATGCTGTCGGTTAGATAATTTACTGAATGACCTTAAGACTATTTTATTACGTCATTTCGTGACGCCAGTATTAGTTTAAAGGTTTACCGAAAAAATGACTAATGCAAACTGACTCGAGGCTGTCTAAACTGAGGGTCGCATGCGGCCCGCTACGTAGTGTTATGAGGCCCGCGGCACATAGCGAAAAAATAAGATTTTTTGCGCATGTAAAGTATATTGAAGATATCATCACGGATTTACTTTACAGCAAGATATGTTACGTTTTAATCAATCTTTGACTCTCAACATTACAACTTTAAGATCCCATCTTCAGTTAGAGTTTTAAGATTTGCAAACGGACCTTTTTGAGACTAACAAATGAGAAAGAGAAGAAGTTTTTTTTTTTAATTGTTACCAGAAGAAAGGTACCCTTAAGTGAGGACTTTGGTCTCAAAATGGGCTCAATGCTCGGATGTACATGCCTTTGTGAAAGTACCTTTCCGACCATGAAATTAATAAAATCAAATTACAGATTTCGTTGATAGATAAATCGCCATAAAATTTGCTGCATTTGACAAAGCTACTTTGGTAAAAGATACAGAATTGCCGCAGAATTTCAGCTAAATAAATAATTCACATTGTATAATACTTCAATAAAGATATTTGAACCATATGAATTTTATTTCTAGTATTTTAAACGTACTTACTGAAATAAACGAATAATATATTTTTAAAGTAATTGAATGAATTAACTGTTTTATTTTGGGTGCGGCCCTCGGTTTACCTAGGCTGATTTTATTTCATTGCTCTTGTATCAATCAATATGTACGCCGTTTACTTGATATGCGAGCTCAACAATTTTACGAACGTAAAACTAGCGCGCGAAATCTAATTTCCCGCCAATTGCTTTTTGTTCTTTTACGGCTCCAATAAATTATATAATCGAAAAGTTGCATTTTGGTTTTTTCGTACTAATTGACATGAAACGAAAGATTAGAAATAGACAGATGCTTCTAATGATCATAAGACTAACTATATGTCGATTAAAGCAATTTTGAATATACTTGAATAATGATTGCCTTGAAAACAATGTGTAAGCGTGCGCGTGCATTTTAAACACTGGCCATTCAGGACAATTCGCGATTCTACGTGTTGGATAAGCACGTTACTCGAAACTCTCTGTCCACTGAGGCCTTACCTTTAGGGTCACACGAATCAAAACTGGACAAATATTAATACACTTGGAAATTGAATCGAAAAACTTACATCAATTTTGACACTAATGATCCGGGATTCTCCCTTCGACAATTCAAGGGCTCGGGTAAATTGAATTTAAAATATATACATATACCCATTTAAGTTCCATTGAGCACACTCTGCAGATATCTTAAAAAAATAACATAATCAAGAATAAAATTACACATTAAAAATGAAGAACCAGTCAACCAAAACACTATTCATAAATTATTGAGATATGCAGGAACCAATGAAATCAAAGGATTATCATACGATTAAAAGATTCCACAGAACCTGCATAATATATATATATTTTTTATAATATGTTTGTACATTATCAACCGATAAAAATAAATCGAGAGTTTTTTTTATAGGATATATCTTTCACCATTTTCAGCATCGTAATCTTTGTGCTCGCATTTTTTTTAAACATAAATATTAAATAGATTGCTCAAAATATTTTTTCGTGAAAAAAAAGATTTACTTTTAAATACGGATAATCATTACAGCTATTTATGGTAAAAAAAGTCATTGCCACTTCTTTGATTACTGTCAAGCTATTAATCTATTTGCCAGAATTATTTTCGCAACAGCGATTACTTCCCACATGGATTTTTCGCAATAATGCTACAACCGAGGAACACATGCCATTACAGAATGAGATGAATTGGGCACAATTGGTTTCAAGCATGTTTACTTATTTTCTAGACCATAGTGTGCGAATCCGCTTAAGATATCTGGTTTTCCCCGCCATGACGCCACGATCAATCGTGATTTTTTTTTTCATTTTCACAACGCAGTGTGCTTTATCCATATTGATAATAATTATACATGCGTTTCTATTGATTTGACTTTGTTTACATCTTGTTTGTGTGCTATTCGACCAATAAGAAAAACAATTATTAGTAACTTTATTGTAGCTTTCTGTATTGATAAAAAAGAATTCCCCGTTTGAACCTGCTGTGATTTGAACCGAGTACTCTCTGAATGATAGTTTAGTTATCTAGTGCTTATTGATCCAATCATCGTATATTTGAATTTGCAAAAATCACTGTCTCACATAGTCACCAAACTGAAAAAAATATGTTAAACGCTGAGCCAGAATGAATAGTCAATTATGCCAATAAAAGAAAGTCATTCAAGATTAATAGATTCAAGCTAGCTAATAGATACATTTCCAACGACTAAACACCTGAAAATAATATGACACGACCACATACAGAGATAAACACGTTTGACATCAAATTAAAGTTGTTCTCTGACAGAGTCGCATAGCAACTTAATAATGTCAGTTTACCCGCGAAACTTCGTTGATATTTCCTGAATGGACAAACGGCGAGCAATAGAAAAGCCGTTCCCGCCCTTTTCAATGTTCATTCGCGTGAGCCTATTGTTCTGTTTTCAAAATGCGGATGTGACGTAGACACAGACACTCAGTTAGATATTTTGTGTAATATATTGCATTTTAGAGATCACCTTGCTGGCGTTTAACATCGCATTAGTTTTCGCCATAATCGAACATTATTGTGATGTGATGCATTGTCGTTCAAATATTGGCGGGAAAATCGGCTACATTGCTGTTTGCCATTTTCGATTGTTGTCTGTTGCCAATTCGATTTATCGTATGTCTGTGGAACTGTTTCATTGTGTTTATTCTTCATCATTCTATTAATTAAATCCATTTAATGTATTATATATACATACATTTATAAATTTACTCGAAAACGACCCGCAGTTATATAATATAATTCTCAGGGAATCCAGTAGAAAATCTAGCTCACATAATTAAATTTATTAAAATACTATACAATTATCACAGATTTTATATAAATATATACTTCAGCGAAAGTGTATTGTTAGTGAAACTTCATTTTCACTCACGTTTTAGTGAAATCATATCCAAGCATATTTTTAACAATAAATATATATTTCTACTATTGAAACTTTTTTTGACAGTTGCTAGTGAAATTATTTTCTTCTTCAAACTGTCATTGAAACTAATTTTTTACATGTAAAATGGCCAATGATATATATAAAATTTGATTTGACAGCTTAACGACCGCGGATGCGTATTTGAGTCTTTGAAAAACAAAGGTTGCTGGCCGGCGGACTCATATATGCGCATAGGCGAAGTATCTGGAAGCTAAGAAAATTAAATTTTGTAAAGATATCTCAATTTGTTTACAAATTATAGTGAATTTAGTAAAATTACAATTTTTGCGAAAAAACGCGCGGTCGTTAAGCTATTCAATCCCTGTGTTCAGGCATAGGCTTCTACTGTTGAGTTCGGCTAGGTAATGTGATGGTAACTGTAAAATATAGTTTCTGAACAAATTTTAAATCCATTGTATGACAAATTTTCACTGCCTGAGTTAGCGAAAATATATTCATACCAGTGAAAATGAAGAAACCGATTCGCTGTAATGTAACATATAAAAATATATAAATAATATCTTCTTCTCTTCGCTCTCTGCGACATCAGTTAGTAATAACGTATTATTATCTCAACGCAACTGGCAACACTGATGTAGCAGTCAAAAATATACGGAAAATAATCTACTGAAATTGAAAACTTACAATTGCAATTATTAGTAAGCAATGCGTCAAGTAAGCAAAATAAAATGTTTTCGTGCAAGCACACTATTGCATGTCCAATTTGGGATACGATATTTAAGTGTCGCCATTTTTTGTGACTGTTGTATTTTCAAACCAAATAATACTTCATAATTAAAGATAACATTAGCAATTTCAATTTTTTATTCCTCCGTGTTCTGCTGGATCAAATTTAGCTATGAGCAAAAATGGTTGCCCATATTTAAATTCTTTGATTATTACTTAGAAGTTAATAAAAAAAAACTGGAACCCATTCCTAGTTTATTGCTTTTTATTTTTTATCTATTGTAATTATATTCTGAGAATATATAATGAAGCGTTTCAAAACATACCTTTTGATATTTAAAAACGTATACGCTGTTCTCTGAATTACAAACTGGTTTGTATCAAAAGCGTAAATAACTGCATTATTTTTGCGAATATTTTCACATCTTAATTAATTCGAAATCAACACGAGTTAATCTACGTCAGTAACGAGTATCGATTTAGAAATACTGTCTATACGATGTATAAAAAAATCATAAAAAGAAAAATATTTTTCAACGTGAGTGATCGTTTTTTTTCTTCATTTTTATTTAATTGCAAACTATTTAAATTGCCACACTGAACCTCCGAATAATTTAATTATTCTTCACGGATTTAGATTTAAATATGGAACAAGGGACAGAACCGTTGTGTTGACTGAAGTTAAGTAGTTACAGCTTTACCTGCTTATTAAACATGTTGCTGGCAATGAACTCGAACAGCAAACATATTTTTGATCGGATTTTAAAATATTGTTCCCAATACTTGCGTCACTAAAGTTTTTAGTTTAGGCTTTCTAGTTCTATAAAAGATTAAAAAATGATTGTAATACGATCGAAAAACTAGCCGTTATTTATTGTAATACGCAACATATTGCATATTCATAATATAAAGTCTAAAATTGCGAAGGAATGGTAAAAAGATGCGTGATTTATTGGTTGCTTGTAGGGTATCCAATCCCGAAGCCTTTTTCCAATCCCGGGATTTCGGGATTGATTTATTTTGAATCCCGGGATTGAGATTTTCTCACCGAGGAATTTGAAATCCTCAATTTGCTATACTTTTTCCCGGAATCTCACGGAAACTCGAAATTTGCTCAAAAATTTCTCAATCCCGAAATCCCGGGATCGCGGCCATCTCAATCCCGGAATTTCGGGATCAGAAAATTGAACGGGATCCCGGATCCCGGGATTGGATGCCCTAGTTGCTTGCTTGTTGAAGATACGTAAAAAAACATAATTTCCAATAACTCCATAATTTTTTCAATTGAACTTGAATTGAATTTGACCATACAGTTATTTTATTAGCTTTTTTCAAATATACAAATAATGTTTTGTTTTAACAACGACATGTTATGTTCTTTTGTTAGTTTCAATTGTAAATTATTCCAAAGATGTCGCTATCTTATTTCGTCTCCTTGAAGAATCAACATCCTGATGACGCAGTGAGGAACTCTCAATCACATTTCATTCTATACATGTCCCATCAGCTCGAATTTCCAAACAAAGCAGTGTACTTTCAGTACTAATTTTATACTAATATAATTAGCATTTTGGTCATCTATTTTGTTATAACAACGCATTAATTATTGTAATATTATATTTTAACCGATTTCTAATATCAAAACTCGTCACGAAAAATTTTAGTTTATTTTGTTGTTCCAAATTTAAACGTCACGTGAAATTTGAAACGTACGTTTTTTTGGTAAGGTTTTTCCTAATTAAGGAAATGTCACATTATATAAGATTAATAAAAGACAAATCAACAATGTTGTCATTTATATAAACAGAAATTTAGAATAATAACAACACGTTTTATTGTTAATCGTTAAAAGCAAATATACACTTAATTGCACTGCTCTTGTAATAAAGCGATATTATTTTTAAATGAGTCTTGGTGGCCTTCTTGAAGCATTTAACATTATTTCACCGCAAATAACTTATGTAATATTAATATTATGCATTTTAAAGTTCCAGAGTATATTTTTAAACCATTAAAAGGTTTTCAATAAATCCGGATAACGGGTTTTCTTAAAACAGACAATAAACCGGTTAACCGGTGTCGGTTTAAACCGGGCTAGTGACAAAATCTTTGACATCGACGTCGAATATACGTTGATTCGATATACCGAATATGATTGAACTTCTTCTCGTGTCCCATGGGTTTAATATCAAATTTGGTTTGTGTGTACATATTATTGATGCGTTTTCATTCCATTAACAAATACTAGAAAAAAATGAACATCTAAAAATCGAAGTTCAGGAATTCGAATTTCGAATGTTGGAGCTTTTCCGATTAGATTACTACGTTCGACTAATAAAAAATAAGTAATTTTGCAATATAATTGTTTTTTTTAAATTAATTACAATGTTATCCTTGAATACAGGAATATTTTACGATAAAGAAACATTCTCTGATTATAATAATCATCTAATAAGATATGTATCGCAGCCGTGGGAAATTAAAAAAGTATGAATTGTTTTTTTCCCTAAATAGTAACTAATTCATATGCAGTGACGTTTATATGTATACAAACAAAGGTCAGTTTTTAAAAATATGCTGAATTAAACGTAAAATTTCATATATTTTAGTAAGCTTAAGATGTTTTGAATGAAAAAAAAACTATTTCTTTTGATATTTTAGGTTATGTAACGAAATCGTTGAACATATGATTGAAGAACATTTCATAATATAAAATTACTAATCTTTTTTTTGTTCTGTTAAATGTCAATGAATTTCTCGAAAATGCCGATTCAATTAAAAGCTGAACAACGTACGTCAGTTCAGTAATGGTGAATCCGTGACCCGCGAAAAATTTTCAAAATACCCAAAAATATTCTTTTAAAGCAAAACTAATTTTTGCCAGATTAATTATAAACGCACAATTTTTGTCGCCATGTCATATCCAAATCGTATGGCACAATATATAGGAATGAACCCTCATTTTATTTTATAGTCTAACGATTATAATATGTTTTATATAAGTAATAATATATATTGATTGTATGGCATTTATTAGCTAAAACTTCATTGTAATAAGGTGAAAAAAGTAGGGTTACGTTGGGCGCGTTTTGAAAAATAGATTATATCAAAGAAACATAATAGTAAATTTTGTTAAATGAATAAAATTCAAGGAAGGAATGAGTTTTAATTTCGTATTTTTTTCTGATAAAAGCGTAGAAAACAAAATACTACAATTTTCATGCAATTTTCTACCACTCCTAAAAAACGTTCTTCAACACTGCACTATGGATTATAAATGATTTCATTTGATCGAGGTAGTGTCTATGGTATTCAAAAAAATGTGGTATAAAAAATCTATATATTTGCGTCACTATTATATTGTTTACATGTATGGAAATCAATTGTATCGAATTTTAATTCAGAAAATATACACAAGGATCAGTTTCACAATATTTTCTTAAAATTTGTCTAAATATATCTCCTATAGATGTCTCCATTTTGAACATGCATCATTCATTATATTACTGTGATTAATTTTTATTTTATTTATTTTGTATTACGCCTTGATAAATTATTTATTTATATAAAACAAATTTAAGTCGCTGTGATTAGGGCATCCAATCCCGGTATCCGGGATCCCGCTCTATTTTCTGATCCCGAAATTCCGGTATACCAAATCGGGGATTTCAAATTCCTCGGTGAGCTAAAAAAAAAACGAGTTTCTGTGAGATTCTGGGAAAAAGTAAAAAAGTAAAAAAGTATACCAAATCGAAGATTTCAAATTCCTCAGTGAGCTAAAAAAAACGAGTTTCTGTGAGAATCTGAGAAATAGTATACCAAATCGGGGATTTCAAATTCCTCGGTGAGCTAAAAAAAAAACGAGGTTCTGTGAAAATCCAAGGAAAAAGTATAGCGAATTGAGGATTTCAAATTCCTCGATGAGAAAATCTCAATCCCGAGATCCCGGGATTCAAAATTAATCAATCCCGAAATCCCGGGATTGGAAAAAGGCTCCGGGATTGGATACCCTAGCTGTGATGGAGTCAGTATTTGCCGCGGTTTTTTCCACATTCCGGCATTTCTGTTTTAATAATTTAACCATTTTATAATAGGTATATCATAATGATTTTATAAGCAAGTAAAAAATACTAAAATGGCTTTAAGTGGTAACACTGGCGTCTATGTATCATTTCCATGCAGGGTTGCCAGACATGCTTATTTGAACGGGACTGTCCCGAGTTCAACAGACAAATCCCGAGTCCCGCAATGCCTTTGAAAATCCAGACTTGACAATTTTTTTTTATGTACAAAAATGTACGATTATAGTTAAAAAGACTAGCTTAATTTTTGTAGACCTGGCTTACCACTTTTATGAATATACTTCTGATTACAATTTTAATGACTTTTTTTATCGAGCAAAGGTGGCAAACATATTTTGAAAAAACTCGGATAAACACTTAAGGACCGAAACGTCGACAATAGGATCGAGAAGCAGTTGAGTATAGAGTGAATGCACCCCATCGGAACTCAGAAGGTTAATAAAACTGTTAATGTATACATTTTTGGGTTTAAATCATAATGTAATTCCTGTAATTGTATCTAATCAATATATATTTTAATAATAACTGTGATTCTTGCGGATATATGACTATTTTTCATACATTTTCTTCCGTATAATATTATAATATCATTATAATAATGTATTTTTCTATATTTCTTCCTCGATTCTTTAATAGTGAGTATCTCGATCTGTGATTTTAGAAATCTGACAACCCTGTTTTCATGTTTCATTTTTTATTAATTTTAAATATTTTAATGCCCAATTTAATATTGATAATAATTATATTGTTAGGTTCGTATTAGAATGGTCAACGTCGTTGGCTTTCGTGTCGGACCTCACGGGTTCGGAGTCCAATACGTATAGTATTTTTTTAAATGATTTATCGATTTCAGTTTAAAGGCATGGATATATGTGATGTCTCAAAAAATCCTTCCTTCCTTTCCAATCCTAAAATAACGAAACATAGCTAGAGTGATTAGCTAACCACTAGTTCTGTTTTAGCCTTATTCATCATATCCCTGATACATACATATATTTGAAAAATAGAGATTGAGCAACTGAGTAACAAGCAGTTGTCGTAGAAAAACTTTGGTTTCGGTTTTCACGGGTTCAAATCCCAGTTCTGACAGTTTTATTTTCTCAATATACTAATGAATTTCTGTTCGAAGATAATTGATTGTCTGTGGTGTCTAAGATTCGGTGTTTTGCCTTATTGAACGGACACTAGTAGGTTTGAGAAATGGATTCGATCGATTGCAATTGTGCCTTAGCTCGGCTATAATCAAGTATGTAATTTTATTTTATAAACTCCTAGGCAATAAAATGTCGACTGTTTTTTTTACTTTGTCGACTTAACTTTAACATTGTCATTTTGTTTGATATCAAATATTCTTACCCTTTTTAGACACTGAGCAGTTTATTGATAAGGATCAATAGAGGCATAGGAAGTTCATAATTAATACTAGCTCAATTGTATTACAAATTCGATTTACTGGTTGTGTCTTGTAGTCTTCATTTATTAACATAGATGTTCAATTTAAATTTAAGTATAGTCTGAAATGAACGACGTGAAAGTTATTTTGCAGTATGCCTCAGTAACTTTCTATCAGGATGCTCTTTTTATACGCGCTATTTGGACTTGAAATTCCCACACAACTATTTTTTTGTAATACAAATAGCCAAATGAATTATTATTATAAGTCCATCAATTCACACGAACTTTTGTATTTAAAGAAATATTACATGTGATGTCACTCAATTGTCAATTATTGAATGTTTTAGAAAGTTATTTAATCAAAACATAATTATAACCGAATGGTAGTGTAGTAATATAATAAAAAAATGGCAATTCCCCGCGCAAATACCAGTTTTTTAAAGTTTGTACGATAATAATCTCGCTGAGACAAATCGAAGAATGATTTAATCTTTTTTACATCCATAAAAAAATGCAATGCTAATTTGGCTGCGAAATTTATTTTTGATTCCAGAGCCTACAGTTCGATGACCTATTAGCATTGGTTACACATTACAGTATTGTCAAAGGGTGAAATGGCTGCTATTGGGCAGTTGAGAGAAAAGGTCAACGTAAAATTTTCCCCGGAAATATAGTTTTTTAACTTGAGTAGTTTAATTTAAGATTTCGACCGAAGGTGCTTGGTGGAATTTCAATCGTTCAAATTTAAGATGTTTAACTTTTAGGGTGTTTACTGTCAAAACTTGGCGAAAAAGGCATTATATCATATTTATTAATTCCACTTTTATTTATTATGACCATGACCGGTTTCGTAATGATAATAATGCTCTTCGGTCCTCGTAATATTAAATAAAAGTGGAATTAGTAAAAATGAGTATTTTTGTTGTTGCTGAATATAATGCCTTTTTCATCAAATTTTGACAGTAAACACCATAAAAGTTAAATTTTGCTTTTTTTTTATTACATATCTTAATACCAAGTTGATGAATCTAAGTTTTTGTGAATTTATGTTAATATGCATTTGGTAAATTTATAAATGATTAAAAAAAAAACGTTGGTTTGCCGTTATAATAATATTTGGTGGCCAAAAGTATTGTGCGCTACTCTGTAATAAATATATGTATTTTATACTTGGTACATTAATGCATTTGTGTTTCTGTAAATGATGGTGGTAATACAAGAGACTCAAAAAGGTTTAATCTCCAATTCCTTCATCGTGGCTTTTCATCATCATTATTGACTCCTTGTGGGAGTCATGGCCTCCGCTGACATCTTTCGTGGGAGACATATTTAATGTTTGTAGTGGCATACAATTTAAATTGCAAAAAAAATATATTCATCATAAAAAAAAAATTTTTTTTTGATGATTCACGGTCTCGCAATAATATGTTAAAACTTATCACGGGAAAGAAACAATACTCACGTCCTGTTGTATGACGAGATTTATCTTTGTATTTTTCCCAACATTTTATTACGTTCAAAAGTTATTTTTTTAGTATTGTACTTCTGGTTTATTGTAGATGACATAAGATTTCAATTTAATTGTACAAAATTTCATAAATTATGCGAATAATTAAGTTTTTATCTTCTGTCAAAAATAATAATTAAATTTGTTATTCATCTTAACACTACATATGCGATTTGGGAAGTACGCGAATTTTTAATATAATCTTATCTGATCCAACCTGTTCGCAGTCCATGCGTTTCGAATATCCTAAGTATGTAGGTTGTTTTGGTTGTTGTGATGTTTTTTTTTTAATTTTGAGGCCGTCGACGAAATATTTTACCCAAATCATCATATATAAAATAATGAAAACATACTGATGATGTTTTTTATTAACTTTTTATTCTCCAACCCTCAAAAACAATTATTTAATGGGAACGACTTGTCCGACTACCAGAGTTATCTCCAACGTGGATTACGATACAATAATATCGATACCCTAGTTCTAGCGTGCAGCATGTCTGAATTTGACAAGTATGAGAAATATTTCAGAATACATACATCTGTCAGTTCCAAAAAGCATCAATATGTAATTATGCTGCAGTAAATTTTAACTTCTCATATTTAAATCAATACTACCAAATTCAGACTTGTTGCACTCTGGAACTAGGGTATCGATATGATAATATACAATGGATAGTATAAGAATGCTTCTCAAACAAGTGCAACAATTGTTACACCTTAGATTCACAAGTGATTTGAGAAAATTATGTATTTTATGTAAAAATAACAAGGGGCTCGCTCTAGCCCCTGTGAGCCTCATCAAGCCCACACCGGGGTTTATCTTGAGTATATTTTATTTAATTCAGCAATAATAGTCTAAGAAAACGAGTAAACCAAATCACCATCTTGATAAGAAAAAATAACAATTAATGTACCCATGAGTTCTTTGTTAATTTATGCATTTTGGCCTTCTCACTATAACACGTTTGGTAATTCAACAATGATATCATCTCGTGCTTTGCAAATTGTTTTATTTATCTGTTTTTGCGAATCATTCATTGACCGTATGAGGCCCGAGCCCTCAACCGGTGGGCCTGGTAATTTTTCCTGAGAGAATCTAAGCTAGCTTAATAGCAATATGAATTAAGCAAAATTCAATCGCCAGACGTAAGTTTTAAAAAATCACTGAATAAACACGAGCTCTTCCTTATTAATTGGTCTCAACTCTCAATGAACTTTCCAGCGTGGTAACGCAAACTAAATTAGTATCTGAAACAAGTAATTCTGGGCTATTTTCTTTTATCAACAAGAAACTTCTTTGGCACGAAATCCATATTCATTGTGTAATATTTATTACCATGTCTTGTTTGATATGGAAAATTGCTTTCTAAGTTCTATTGTTAATTTTATCAGTCGTTTTAAAATGACAATGTGCTTTACTTTTTTAGAATGTCTCCATATCGACTGTGAAAAGGAAAAAGGACGTAAAACACAGTTATTTCAAAATAGATTTTTTCGATTCTCACAATGCATCCAACTCGATACACATTCTATCGAAAGGGTGTAAGCTGCAAATGCCGGATTAGTATCTAATTTTAGCTTATAAGTTTGAAAAAAGATGAGTTTGTAAAATTTTATTGAAAAACGTTTTTTTCTATACAATTTCTTAAATTAATATTATATGATGTCAATTAAACACTAGTTTAGTAGTCTCCGTGCAATTCAAGGTTATGTATATTTCATAATTTGCATATAGCCCAAAATCTTCAGAACACGTTTTGGTGCCTCCTGTAAAATTTGCTATGTGTTGGTTACATCCTTTTTTTTCCACAGTCGATATGTTTTCATACATTCCTTTTCGAGAGTTTATTAAAAAAAAATACATGTATAAACAAAGGCCGGAAATAAATTGGAATGACCTTAATTTTATTCCATTATTAACTTTAAATACTATGTATTATATTAGATTATAGTTTTATTAGTATTAAAAATCTGTTTTCATTACCCTCAAAATAAAAAAGGGTACCTTACTATAAGAATGTTGGGAACCAGTGACGTAAGACACAAATTATAAAGTGTATCTCTGTACATTTATGTATCTTAAATATTCATCAAAATAGTATTTTCCCAAAATTTTACAGACGATAAGTTACCTAGAGTGTATAATCATGTATAGCTTTTTTTTACCTTGGACTTCTGGGTATTTTGCTAATATGCTTTTTGAGGTTATCTTATCTCTCAAATATGTACTAATTTTCAACTGTCATTTTAATCAAAAACTTTGATGTTGGTAAGCCCTAAAACTGTACGCTACAGATACTTTACCTTTTGCGAAATCCATAATATATTTATGAAAAGGCAATTATCATAATTATTATATGATCTAGTTTCATGATAACGTCTTTTATCGATTACATTTTATTATATGTACATTCAAAATGTATTACATATGATTGTTTGACAAACGATTGTATTAAAAAAATAGAACACTTGAATTTATTTCACATTTGTTTAATATGCTCAGCAGCGGTTTCGATCATCACGAGCATTATCAACTGATTATGCATTATCGGTTGATAATAATCGTGATAAGTGAAATCCGTCCTGATCATATTAAATAAATGTGTAATAAGTACAAAAGGGTGTTTTATTTGATGAATAGAATGTCTTTCCACAAAGTTTTGACAGTGAATACATTAAAAAAGTTTATATTGTAATAGAGGAAAGCATGTTTGCAAAGTGTTAGAAGAAAATTCATGATTTTTATTGTAGACGGCTTGATTAAAAATGAAAATAACACTTTTCACTTAACAGCAGTTATAAGTCAGTTTTTTCGAACATATTATATTGTTTCTAAATTAACAAACACTTATGTATACTTATTAAGTATCTAATATTTTCGTACTGGTAATTTAAATTATATTAAATATTAAAAATTAATAAACACTATGTAGCCATCAAATCTGTCGAAAATGTGGTCAAAGTCTATATGTTATGATTGTTCATTTTGTTGTCTCACTCTTCGTTTGAGATGAGATGTGTAGTGTGTTTATTACTTTATTACATAAATATAATATATCTCAAGGTTAAGAGGGGTTCGAATGTATCAAAGATACCAACCTTTTTTTTATGTATCCTTAGAAAATATTTGTTATTCCTTTTTTTCAATCAGCATTTGAAAAAGTACTGCTGGATAAAAGCCTTCCCATCTCACTCTTAAATATCCCGACTGGTGCATCCAATCTTGGGATCGCGGCTAATTTATAAATCCCGTACTCCCGAAATCCTAATTCTTTCTAATCTAAATTCTTTCCGATTTACTATCATATACTTTAATAATAAAACTATTTGCGACAGTGTTCCTCAGTTTGTTTTTATACATATTTCTGTAAAATACCTACATACAAAGTATTATAAATTAATTGTGGTCTTACTCTTTTTCATAATTTATTACAGTCGTAGACAGGAACTGACAGTTTTTCTTTTGATATTTTTTGATACAAAATTCAGTTGCAATCATTTTTTAAGGCGCTATAAGATTTTTTCAATCTTAATTTGAGATGTTGGACACGGGTGTTTGTGATATTTTTTCTACTCGAATTGAACTCAAACAACTGTAACTTATGAAAGAGAAATATGTTGCCTTGGTTATTAGCTGTAACGCCAGTTTTCTGGTGTATTAAAATTAGTGACGTGTAAAAAATTAAAAATATTAAATTATAGTAAATAATCAATCCAGGGTTTCCGGGATTGAAAGATTGTGAATTCTGATGTCCCGGATCACAAAAAGGGTCCGTAATTGGATACCCTAACTCCGATTCCTTATTTTTTGTATCTCAGAATATCACTGCATGATTGGATGTTTATATGAGTTACTCTGCATGCGAATGGCATGTTCTGTCTATTTTCATTTAAGCCTATTGGCACTATGATAATTTCTTCCAATTAATTTAAAAAATCGACCGCAAAGTATCGTCTTAAAACGTTACTAGCAATAGTAAAAAATATATTCAGGTCATCGATAGAGCAATATATGAAATAGCGGAAAGAGCAATGGCTAAATAATGACATTACAGAAAAATCACAGTAACAAATGGACGGATTTTGCGGGTAGAAACACAGAATTTCGATGTAGGCGAAAAGTGTCACTCGTTTATTTAATTTATATGTAAGAGAGATTATTGAAGATATATTCAATATATCGACATCATTTAAGATCTCGATTGAAGGTGCTTGGTGGAATTTCAATATTAAATTTGTCAGTTCAAGTTCATCCGTGCACTTGAACGCCTGAAGATGCCGAAAAGCGAAACCAGACACGTTAGTGACAAAATCTGTGAGAATGTACATAGTTTGAACGATTCAAATTTAATATCGACATCAATTACGACTCAGTTGTTAGGAAATCCGGTGGGATCGAGAATTCTGTCAAATTTACACATTTTTGTTGTATATTTTCCATTGCCGATTTTGTTGTTAATTTGTATTATATTTATAAATATATAAACAAATAAACAAGTTTAACTGAAGCACTACTGAATTGAATAATATGTTTATAATATTCGTTGAATATCTTTACCAACAATATTAAGTATAAAAGTGAGGTTTTGGAAATTCGAAATTATGGGAAGGTCCCAAAATTCTTTAAAACACTTATACTTCAATAGTACAAAACAGGTATGGGGGCCACAAAAAAATAAATGCACTCAAAAGGGGTCACGGGGACAAAAAGGTTGAGAAAACTGTTCAAAATTATGGCTGAAAGGCATGTTTTGTTGAGAAAGTGAGCATTTTGTAAAAATGATACTTACCTTACCAGTAAAAAAAGTTCTTTATTTTACGTTGCCAATGTCAGCATACCGCTTACTTTGATCTCTTAAAGCTCTCATCATACAAATGTTCAATATGATCATGACTGGTTTCGCTAGTCTTTTTTTCTATGAATATCCTGAAGTAGAAAAAGAATCCGCGATTGCAGTTTTGTCTAGTTGCATGCTAGATTTTTTTTTTAAATACCACTGATACAGGCTTATATTTTGTTTGTTTTGCACTATTCCGCTAGTTGGCCACTACTGTTGAGCGCTGATTTATTGTTAGTGGCGCCGTCATAGCAAATCTTGACTCGCCTTTAATCTCAACTGATTCAATTAACGGCATGGAATACCAACACTGAATAATTCACATTGATGCCGACATTTTTAAATTAGGTTTTTCTATTGGAAAATGCACACGAGGAATGCGTCCGCCGTGATGTCACTTCCTGAGAATTGTGCATTATTATATTATGCTCCGTTGAATGGTCAACTTTTGGCTTAGGATTAATTTGAATCATCTGGTATCGGGCATAATAGAATTGCTACGCCAATATTCCTCATGTATGTAACCAATATCATTATTATTTGTATTCAGACTCTTTTTTATTAACCAATGCTCGATTTTTCAGTACGTATGAAAACTGTGAAAATTGATATCGATTTTTTTAAATCGCTAACCACAGAAAATGGTTCATTTTCAAATATTAGAATATGTTAAGAAATATAAATGTATTTAGTAATACAAATATATAATGATCCTCGCTTAATTTTTATCACTTGATTAATCTTTTAAGGCTAACAATGTACTCTATTTTAATGGCGTAATTCATCGTTCAATCACTTTTTTTTATATCTTTGCTTTGTAGTCAAGGTTGAAAAAATCTTCTATACTATTATATGTATGTATGGTATACTCATAACGATATGCCTGGCTAAAACTGCAAAGTTGACTTCGCGAGTGGATGATCTCTATATAAGCTAATTCAGAAGATAGTTAAATTATAATACGTCAGATATAGCTGTGTTAATATGTCTTATTCTCTTTTCTATTAGAACAATATTTGACAATAATTTTATCGTATTAGAAAAACAATACTTCAATTTTATTATGAAAATAAAACACTTTTTTGTATTAATTCCACATTTATTTAATATAAGCGAAACCGGTTATGATGATGTTAAATAAATTTAGGATTAGTATAGAAGGGATTAAGTTTTTTGAATAAAATAATTCTCCACCATGTAGTGAACAACTTAAAAGTAAATACTTTAGTTAATTTGTATCTGTACCCTCAAATTTTCATTCAGTCAATAACTGGACTCGCTGTTCTAGAAGAGCTTTAATAACTTTCCTACATTATATCTTCATCTATATTATAAACATGTCTATATTATATAATAATATTTAGATTATAAGCTGGTAGCTTACAAGTATATAGGTATAAATAAACAAAACCGGATACTTTAATTTATTTATGTAATGAAGTTGAAATAGATTCCAATGATAAATGGCTAGTTGTTTGCAGTATTGAAGTGACAAACACCATTTTCTGTTCCACTTCAAATAATAATTTATTTCACCAAAGGCTGAAAATTTCGAGACATATTTTATGTAAATAAGGATGAATTTTTGATAAGATCAAACACATTAGTGTATATTTATTCTAAGAGAGTGTATGTTGCCCACACATTTCAATATATTGTTCTATTAAGTTAGACGTCATAATTTTGATTCCTTCTTAAATTTAAATGAAGTTACGGCAAGGCTAACAACGAATTATTTGACGTTTTGAGCGAGTGACTGATTATAGGAAACTTGTTTTGGTATTTTTTTGTTGTGTTATGTAAGTACCTTAGGTGTTTAATAATTGACAAAACAACTCTCGTGATACATACTACGAGTTACATTTTTTTTTTAAATATGTCCGCTCCCATTGTGAAGCATATGGATTCCTAATTGAGGAGCAAACATTCAAAAAGTGTTTTGTCACAAATTTTGAAAAATAGCGTTTTATATCAATTCTGATAGCCCATATTAAAACCTATGAATGGAAATCAAAATTAGTGTCCAAAAAGGTTTTTTTTCATATTAAAATGAAACCATAAAGTTGACACATTCATACAAACCGTCACTTTTGCAACACTTAAATCGTCATTTTCCAAGCTTTGTATTTGTGTGACAAAACACTTTTTGAATGTTTGCTCCTCAATTATGTTTATATATATATCGACTGTGCAAAGAAAAAAGGACGTAATTTTTTTTACAGAAGACACAAAAAACGTGTTTTAATTATTTTGAAACAAAGACAAATTGTGAAATATACACAACCTGGAAGTGCACGGAGACTGATAAACTGGTTTTTAAATGAATTTATCTAATATAAATGTATAATTTTTATAAATTATAAATTTATAATCAGTCTTTTTCCTGATTTCAATTTTCACAGCTCTTTCTTTTTTCAAACTTATTAAAGCTAAATTTAGATACCAATTCAGCATTTTCAGTATACATCCTTTTGATAGAACGTGTATCAAGTTGTATACATTGGGATTTTCTAAAAAAAGCTGTTTTAGAAAAACTGTGGGTTACGTCCTTTTCCCTTTCCACAGCCGATATGTTACGCTGCGAAGCCCCTGGGAAATCTTGCGATGTCTAGATTTGCATTAATTTTATCCCTTGAAAATGATTTGTTTTGAAATTTGTTTTTTTTAATGACACAAAATTACCTCAGTCGGCACTCTTTTCGATTGATTTGGCACATCAAGGCGGATGAGATAATTCCACTACACATAATCCATTCTTGAGCCCTACACCTAATTGAATTCAATATCCTAGGTCAACGCAAGTCGCAGTGTGTCTCGCTTCTGGTGACTTCGTTGGGCGCAAACATTACTCTTAGACCCTGACTCAAATAAAGGTTCCGTGAACCTCTTTAACGGTCGTCCGCTGACATGGAATGGTCGCCTGTTCTCCATTTTGATTCCAGTCTAGAGTGACATACCTCAAGTGGTTTCTGACATGCTGAACTAGTAAACACAAACCACTCATAACATTTAGATAGTTAAACTGTAGCGTGATGAGTCATCGCCCGGTTAAATCCATTCGCAATTGTAGACACCGTTCGCAAATATTTATATGCGTAATTGAAGAATTTTCCTCGTATAGTCATTTCGGATTTCTTAATCACTGGTTGATTCCGAATGCAAAACAGGTATCGATGAAATGGTATGTGGATTTTTAATGTTTTACAGCGATTGATAAAATACAAAAAAACATGCTATCCGATTTTGTCGCAGCATTTTAATGGGAAACATAATTAAAAATTGCATTTTTATTCTACAGTGTAAACGATGAAAAGAGATTCTTAATTATTCTTTAAATTTGGCCATCGCAGGGAAAAATCGACACCCCGGTTAAATATTTATTTTAACGTTTAAGATTTTAACTGTCAATTTAGTTATAATATGTATAAAAATAATTTATAAACTATTTTACAATTTTGAAATATTTTTAGTACCGGTTTTATTGAGCCACTGGGTAATTTCCATTCAAAATTTACTGAAAAAAAACACTGACTTGTATGATTCATACTACGTATTATAATACAAATAAAGTATGTATCATAATAAATTACACACTATTTATATTAACGAAGACTGACTGTGAAGTAATTGTTTTATTTATTTTTTTAATATTGCGAATAACAAGGCTATGAAATCACTTTTAAGGTTTTCACTGTCATAACCTAGTGGAAAGGCATTATATCAACAAAAAAAAAATTGCACTAATTTCCACTTTTATTTATTTAGATCAAGACTGGATTCGCTCATTAAGAAAGAGTTGATGATGCTCATCATCCATAAGTTGACATCAATGATAATAAGATGTTACAATGTTATGTATACAAATTAAATAAAAAAGGGTGTAATAAACAGTTGATATCGAAAATAACTGACGAATAAAAATAGAAAATATGAATACGTGACACTAAATATAAGTAGGAATTAGTACAAATGTATATTTTATTCTTTGAAGGCTATGAAAATGGGTTATAAAGCAATAATTAATTTTCAAGGAGTGAGTAGGTTATATGGACATCACATACGTATTTACTGCTTGATAAACGTATATATTAATTTGAATAGTCGATTTGTATAAATAAACTTGAAGGTTCAGTTGGTTGTCGGGAATGTCTCGAGAGCTACTAACCAACGCTTGCGTTATTTGAAATGCTAATTGTCAGTTTTTCGGCTTTCCGACTATACATTGTCACTAAAAAAAAATTGATTTCATAATTAAGATACCGTAAAAAAACAATTGAAAAATCATCTTCAGCAAGAAATGACAGTGTTTCACCAACAACACAAAACGATTGGTCATTTTTTTTTGGCTGAGCGCCAAATTGACAAAAATAATTAACCTAAACAAACATATTGTGCGCACTATAAAAATTAAAGAAATGCGTTTTGTACTTAGTATCAAACTAAAATACTATTCAATAATGATTGTACTGTTTTCTTTTGGCGATGCACGAAGCAGCGCTCGTATGCT
Organism: Himalopsyche tibetana; assembly: GCA_030503985.1. Classification (NCBI taxonomy): domain Eukaryota; kingdom Metazoa; phylum Arthropoda; class Insecta; order Trichoptera; family Rhyacophilidae; genus Himalopsyche; species Himalopsyche tibetana. The sequence goes on from JAPJYX010000010.1 coordinate 964,100, forward strand.
GTTAATCAGGCAATAGCATAGTTTTGTCCTTTCCCATTGTCAGTCGAATCAAACAACAAAGAATCTTTGACGTCATACAAATTGAATTATATATTTTAACTTTAGATTATTTGGTACACACCTAACCATTTTTTGGTCAACGCTAGTCAATTCTTGATTTTGTACTATGTTTGATCTCGGGAGTATCATCAGCGAGTTCTATAAAAATAAACCACTGCTGGATAAAGGAATGTACATAATCAATCTTCGCATATTATACACGTGTAGTAATGGAATTAATGTTACCACCGGATACGGAAGTTCACGATTTATACTCATTTAAAAAATATATATGTACTAATTTGTACTAATTCCGTTTTTATCTTAAATACTCTTAAAATCTCACAAACGAGATATCTCACCAATAACGATAATAATTAATAATTGCAAACTTTAGACGGCGTGCTAGGTACAAATGTGTTTTTTTCACCGGCAACCAAAAGGTTAATAAGAAGGATTTAGTTTATTATGTAAAATAAACAAGGAAATTCTATATGACTACCTTTATAAACGGATTCGAACAGTTTGTCATTGCTAAAGTAACAGCTACTGATATTATATAATAATATTATACGTATGGGCACATAGTGCTCACCGAAAAGTGGTCATGATAAATTTAACCACTCTTAACTATTCGTAACCATTTTTTTCTCGTTAACTACGCATTACATAAACACAGGTGTAATTCAACAATAAAATAATAATTAAAGTGCCATTCAGTAATCCTCAAGTATTTATTTATTAAAGTGTCAATTTTACAGTTGATTGATTGAAATGGAATTTGCGTGGGTAATCACTCAAATTTTTTTTAAATTATAAATATTTGGGTTTACTAATCTCGAGAGCCCCTTTGACCTTTATCGATCAAAAGAACTCGTAATAATGTCTTCATAATTCGTATAATTTATTCAGACCTTAATTTGAGTTTGCTTGGAAAATAAATCGATGAAACCTGTTAAAAATGCTGCGATTAAGTATGGTCTTTTAATGACAGCAATATATACAAGTCTTTTAGTTTGAGCCTACGAAATAATTATTGCATTCGATTGGAGACTTAAATCGCAAACTATTATGTAATTTGAGAAAAATACTACGTTGGGAAATTAAAGTAAATTACTTGTTGTCATTAATAGCATTTTACATAATACTAGTTTGAATAAATTCAATGGTTATTTGTTTATTTCAATGCAGTGTATTTTGTAGTCAAAATAATATTTCCTGTTCTGTATTCTTCTCCAGCGTTGATAGGTTTATGTGTAATTTGCGAGATAAAATGCCGATATTTATTTAAAACTTACTAACATATAAAATATACGTGATAATTTGTTGTTGTGTTACAAGTTGTGACAAGTTTTTCGCCTCTTTTAAGAAGCATCCACCAGACAGAACGTTCAAGAGGGTTTATCGCAACACAATACATGGAGATAAAAATGTTAGTAAATTTATTTAATATTAAAAAACAAATTACCGCCAAATACATCCAAAATATTTAATCCGGAATATAAAGAATGGTTAACAGATGGAGAATGATTATAGACAATTATAATTGATTAAAATGTATGTGTTTTTTTTTTACCTCTTTAAAACTGCGCGCAAAATACGCAAAGTCTTATAAGACGATCTGATATTTTTTTATAAGATCAACGATTCTGAAGCGATCGATAAATTGGAATGGATTACACAGTACGCACTTAATACTTTAGATCAGTAGAACAATCATTCATATTTTCACCTTTCTGGCAGAAGTAACAAAAATGAGTTAGAAACAAAAACTCTTGGAATAAACGAGTTGATGCATTTATTATTCCAGTTTGCCAAAAAAAGGATTTATTTTTATAGGGAACTAGCCAGTCCCCGGCAAGCGTTGCAATGCCACTTGGAGAAAGAAAGTGTTTGTGTTTTAATTGTGGTTATTGAAGTGAATGTTTTATTTTTCTGTCTGTTGACGTTTGAAATTTGCTGCCGATTGTCTATAATACGACACACGCGCCACCTACTGTAAATTAATTGTACTATAACCTTTGCGCAAGTGCAAGCATACGTTATCAAAATAAACTGTATGGCAGACATACAATTTTTTTTATATATATATATAAGACCATAATTTTACTATGCCTATAATCTTCCTGGAAGTGTAAGCAAAAAGTTTGTCAAAGTTTTATTGCAATCGGATGAGCGGTGTGGAAACGCATAAAGTACGAACAAACAAACATTATTTTTTATGTATTAGAATATTATTAATGCTTATTTACAGGCAGGCAATTCGCGACCTGAGTACAAGGTTCTATGTGAAATTTTTTGACGAAAAAGAAGTACATTGCGGTAGTCTTCAAGTACCATTATTGGTATATATTGCTATTTTTGTTTCGTCAAATTTTTTCACATATAACCTTGTAGTACTCGGGTCGCGAATTGTCCCTGTTGATTAATTTTGAGCTATAATTTGTGTCAGATTGGCATTAATACATGTATATTTTGGTATTATATTAAATATCGATACTAGAGGCTTTTTTCTAAAAGCTGATTCTGACCTACCTCTTTCTGCAAGAACAGTGACGACATGTAATTTTAATCCTCATGGAATTTTGTGCGATCAAAAAATAAATAACGTCGGAGTCAATAAGTTATATTAAATTGATGTTTTTCATTATTCCAAAATAAAAGAAACACTAAAGCTGTTTCTGTTTTTGCCGGGGATTCCATCATTGACAATATTTGTTTACCTGGCCAATAACATTTTCATTTAAATTATACTAAATGATAGTCTGTCTCTAGCTCTCGTATCAGTTGGGTATTTTCCTTAATTTATCAACTATTTTAATAAAACTGGTTGTGATTTTAAACACGTAATGTAACTAAATTATTATGAGGTCAGTTTCGATAAGATGTTGAATAACAAGTTTTAAATTAATATTTAATAAGTGTCAATACGGGTTGTCAAAATCATGAAAGACATTTGTTCATTCTTAAAATTCCGGTTTAAAAGGATATCTTATATATTAAACCAGGAATATATTACAATTATTTTTTAAATTGACGAAAGCTAAGACTTCTACTATAAGTTACAGAAACATTTAATTATGATTGATGGATAATAAACAATCCTTATTTGTCATTCAAAAGTATGCCAAGAATCTTTGCTGGGCGTTATGTTATGTCAGGGATCATCAGAGATACTCGTCCATGAACTTTTAACGTAGGATTCAAATTATTCATCGTTCTACACATTTTTACATATTTAGCTGTTGGCCTAAACCTATTTACTTTAATAAACATCAACGCAATCGAATAGACACTATTGAGTATATATTTATCGTAATTGTATTTTATGATGCAGCGTTTATGAAGGTAAATTTAATAAATTTTGTTTTCTTATAGACTTGAAGTCATCTGACGATCGAAGGAGGAAGTGTGCGCGGTTTGTAGTATAATAAATTAACTTGGCCCGGAATCGACGATTTATTGATCAATTCACTACCCGTATATCGCTGAAAGCCTTCATTTTTTTTATATACAGCGCGAAATTCGTCTATTGGGGTGTGTAGTGAGATAAGTCACAAAACATTTAAAATGAGATATCAATGCCGATCGACTAAAAAAAAATACTCTTCCGATGTGTTAAGTCTTCTTTGGCTGTATCTAAACAATTTCTGACTTATCTGAATACACACTCCGATCCAAGATTTGATTGTTAAAACTATAATAAAGTTACCCATGCCATCGGTTGAAAAATGAAAAACATAAAACTTATTTTGTCATACATCTTACAGAGTCCTGATCAATAACCGTAGGATTATTTCGTTGCGGCCAAATCAATGATTGCATCTGTGTTGAGTTTTTTCCCATAAAAATCTACATCAAATTATATTATTTCGCTGTCTGAAAGACGAAAAAGGTCATTGATAAAAAGAAACTTTTAAATATTTTATAACTTTTTTTTTGAAAAGTACGTAATTAATTGGTTACCTAATATAATATGTTAATGTGTAATTATAATTTCATAATTAATTGTAGACATAATTTAAACTTTTTTTTCTTTATTATTAAATCTTTATTAAATTCTCCACCCGGGCTCGCATATCATCATTTTATCGGATAATCGCTAAACTTTGCGCGAGCCCGTTCATATTTCTTATAGAAGGCTACTACACAAATATGATGAAATATTTTTTATTTTACTATTTCCACATTTTGCGTCATTGAATATAAAACGTCTCTCAAACCATAAAATAGGCATACAACAACTCAAGTCAAAAATTGTACGTCATACAATGTAAATTATTTGCGGTACATAGAGTAACCGGGCTTAAATGTAATACTTGGGCCTATTTAAGGTGTTTACTGTCATACTTGGTGGAAAGGCATTATGTTAAAAAAATACAATACTCATTTGTGCTAATATCACTTTTATTTAATACTATCAGGACCCGTTTTGCTTACGACGAGTTGATAATGCTCGTCATCCATAAGTTGTTAATGCTCTTCACGCTATTAAATAAAAATTGGTACAAATGAGTATTTTGTTTTACATAAGCATATTTTGGAATTAGTTCTTTGGATGAAAATGGTATAAACCGTAAAAGTATACTGAAAATTATAAATAATATTTTTTATCCGAGTGTTAATTAGTGTTTATGAAAAGCTAGATTTTTCGAAGAAGAATATTTTCTAATACTCGGTTAAACCCGGTTTTCGAAGGTTCACAAAAAAATGATACAATAAAAATAGCGATTTTTTAATCTTTGTATATTTATTTTATAAACTGTGAGTACAATTTTATTCGGTGTTCCTATTCGGCGGAAGACTACTTGCTCTGTCTTAGAGAAGTCTGTCTTACTCAAAACTGTAAAAATATTTTCAAAAAATTAACCTACATATGTATGTTGATTTAATATTTTCAACGTATTCATTGTGTATACTAACTAATAAACTTAATGTGACATCTCGGTTAATTAAATTTTAACATTTGCGATAAAACAATAAAAGAAAAATAAACCAGGTTACCAATTTGTAAAAACCTACTTTCTAATATAGCAAACTTATATTTAAAAAAAAACTGAGGCTTCAAACCGTTTTAGATTGACATCATATATGATTGCAATGTCAAGCGTTCAAATCACCTATTTTTCAGATTTCAATATATGTAATTGATATTATACATTATAAGATTTAGGAAAAAAATATCTTCAATACTTTTTTTAAATTTATTTCCAAATATTATAACGATGGAAATATACTATAGGAATCGACGTGTGAAAACTCCTTTGGGAAAACAAATAGCTCACACGCAGTTGAAGAAAAAAAAAGTGTAAAAATGCTATATTAAGAAGTCAAATATGGCCCGAAAATAATATTGTCTTTAAATATAATTAACGGCTGAATACGATTGAAGGATTAAGGCAGCGGTCACCAAACTACGGCCCGCCGAAGGTTTTCATCCGGCACGCGAAAAGTTCTGGATTTTGGCATAGAAATTATTCATATAAGAAATATAAGTTTTTGATTTAGTTGTGAATTCACGACAACTATTTATTTCAAATCATCAATTGTCACACAACTATCTGGTAAGGGACTCAAAGTGAAGGAAATTAGATAGAGATTGGAGGCGAGATGACCAGATGTTCGATTACTCAAAAAAATCTGGAATATTATCATTTATTGAAATTCTAAGAAGGGCAAACATTTGTTTACATTTTAATTATTATATACCCATATAAAATGAAATAAAATTCTGGTTGGGTTCCAATAAGAATTTATTTGTCGTCCGGCCCCTTAGTTATTAAAAAGTTCAATCCGGCCCGCTTCTCAAAAAGTTTGGTAACCCCTGGATTAAGGTATCAACTATAAAATATGTAACGCTTCGGGGTAGAAGAACTCTTAGTAGAAGTAAGATTCACGGTCCAAGGATTTCTTAACACGAAGTGTTATCGAACTGAACTGTTCTTTTAAAAATATTATTTATTTATTTTATGCATCTAGTTACTAGTACATTTAAAGCTACAAAAAATCTCGACTTAACGATTTCAAAAACTTGAAGTCGCCGTCAAAACTGCGTACATTCCTTTTATGTATGTGTGTACTTAATTTTTGCCATTCGGTCGGTATTTTTAAATCATATTGCTATCACCGGAAAAAAATATACATATGTATGTGTAGATCTCTATTATATTACAATTTCGTTAATCTATGTCTTACAATTGACTAGATAAAGCAAACATTTTTGTGTGCTCATGCTTACATGGTAGACTATTTTTGATAAAGAAAATAAAATACTGCAGATCTTAATTAATGTCAGTGTAAAAATATATAATTATAAGAAATCAATTGATGGAAAGCTAAATACTTTTGTCCGGTTCATATTTCATAAAAGTACACATAACGTCAACATATCATTACGTAGACGAGAAAATTGATAATGCAAATGCCACTGTTCTTTTTAATAGTGCATATATGTAGATAAGCGAACAAGTCAAGAGTGAAAATACTATTATATATATACATTGTTGGATCCGTGGCGCAGCGGTCAATGTCATTGTCTTCGGTGACTGGATCTCAAGCGTTCGAGTACCAGTATTTTTCAATCAAATTCTGTTCGAAGGTATAGGTGTTTGCGATGTCTAAAAATTCTCTCCAACCCTGCCAATCCTGACATAACGAGAGCGATTAATTAATCACTAGTCCTGTCCTAGTACTTTACTTCTATATCTACCCTCTTCTAAAAAAAGAGGTTGAGCAACTGAGTAACAAAGCCATTCGGAGGCCATATGCTCCACATTGGATGTATATATGGATTTAAAAAATATATGTATATAAATTATTTCTGGTGATTTTTTTTTGTTTTGTAAATAGTAGAGCAATTTAATATGAATATTTACAATAATATCTGTTTTAAATTAATGTTTTATCAAACTATTCCCACATACCTTTAGTTAAACGTGCATGAAATACTAAATACTAGTATTCAAACATGGAATCTTGTTAATTTGCTAAGTTAATTTAAATAATTTACACAATTTGATCTCATGTAAATTTACGTCAAAAGATGTTGCAAAACATTTCGCTTTAATGTTATTAGGTTTTCCATTTGTCAAGAAGGTGTTCCATCCACTTGACTACAGTGATATTGCATTTATTTTTTAACGAATGTATTCAATATTTTGTTTTTTTATCTTTGACTGGAAATGCGACATCATGCGCCAAAATAGAGATTGTACAATATACTTACTTAAAAATTGTCCATTTATAATTCATTCACATACATAATACTGTCTATTTGTAGAACACTTAAGATAATTATTCTACAATAATGGAGAGCTGCGGAAAAACTTCCCTGTGTTATCCAAGACCGATTAATATCATGCCAGCATTGCTGCCGATATAATTAACGAAGGAAATCCAATCGTTGTGGAAAATGATCTGTTTAATTAAATTAGTCGTGTATACTTGAGAAACCTCGTTTTATGAAATTTGAATCGTTCAAATTATGTACATTCAAACAAGTTTTGTTACTAACGACCCGCCTTTCGGCATTTTCAGGCACAGATGAACTTGAACTGACGTTTAGTAAATAAGTGTAACGTGTTTATATAAGAAATAAATGTATCACTAAGTTTAAAGCTATTGGTGGCGAAATTGATTAACTTTACTTATGAGTTGATTTTAATGACATTCAATTAGCTTGGGGAAATATTTACTTAGCAAATAGTCTTAGTAGGTTTTTGAAATTAGTGTAAATCTTGTGTTATGAAATTTTGAATATTGCAAGAAAATAATGAAAATACGCCGCAATTAAATATATATTTCGAGTTTCCAATGTGTATTACAGAACATTAACAAAACTCATATTTATATCTAGTATCTATCATTAAAATTGTAATTGTTTTTACATGTATCTGTCATAGAAGAGTCCGCGAGTGGCTAATAAACTGAGTCACACATTATGGGTATCTGTTCTATAAAGTGGCGTTAAAGTCAATCAGAACACCCTCATTAAATTTCAAAAGATTTTATAATTTTAGTACTGGTAGCTGCTTTTTCATAAGATTGTCCAGGTACCTACATAGTTTGGCTCCTGGCTTCTTCCAATGAAATGCCAATAATTTTAGCACGCTACGCGATATGACACTATGAAGATTTTATTGAAGGACAATTTTTCAAACGATTCTGTTCTTTGTTCAAGTCGAATTCTATTTTTAAAATATCTTGCAACTCTCATTTGTTTTATCTTGTTTTGTATGACATATGATACGTCACAATTGATAAATTAAACTTATCTTGCTTGTTATCGTTTTAGAGATTTTCTGCGGAGTATACCCTCACTTTTGACAGTACATATGATAAAACGTCATTGTTTGTATAAAGATAAATATTTACAGTCTTATTTTTATATTTCAACCTAAGAAGACTCACATTCAGAAAAAAAAATGTAATGCAAATTCTATCTTGCAAATCAAATTATTATGATCATTTTTTAAACCATCTTCAAACCTATGTATGAATACTGTCTAGGGATTAGATAACCACTAGTCCTGTCCGAGTCCTATCCTCATATCCCTACTCTCTTTAAAAATATAGGTTAAGCAACTGAGTAACAAACGGTTCTCGTAGAAAAAATCTGTTGAGATACCTCCATTAGGAAACCACATGCACCACATTGTAAGCGGACATGGATAAAAAAATAGATTATATATGATTATTATGAATTTAAAACTTGAGCACCGAAACGTTGAAAATATGATCGTACAGTAAATATCAGCTAGACATTATTGGTATTTAACTAATGATTTAAATTAGAAGAGTTTTGCAATGTGAATGGACCACACTAGAAACTCGATGATTAATAATATTACCGGACGATTTTTTTACATTGCTTCGTTGCATAGACATAGAATACGGCTCGTATTTAACCGGTCAGAATTTGTAATACATTGGTCAGAATTTATGTTACATTGGTTAGAATTTACATTAAATGGTCATAATTCTTTTCGGTTCTGACCGATACGGTCAGAATTACAGAGGGCAGAATAGATAATTTATGGTCAGAATTTATTTAAAATAGTCATAATTTAAATAAAATTAAATAAAAAAAAACCTAACATAACCAAACTGATTATAAAAATCTGACCGTATAATATTTTTATTCTGACCAAAAATTGATTTAAACTCTGACCATTTATTTTGTTTTCATAGAATACTTGTAACGTTGTAACATATGAAAAATAAAACTTTCGAAAGGATAAGCGCAAAATCATTAATTTTCTTTTCTTGTATAGATAATAATTCATTCACATTAAAAATCTTCCCTAAGTAAATGTTTGGAAAAATATTTGTGTTTCTAATTTTTCAACGTGATTTAATGTAATAATTAGAGTTCAACTCGGTTGATCGCTACAAAGTAAGTTGAAAAAAGTGTAATAAATTATCTGTGGCATGGAAAACTTATGACGGTGATGATAATATATCATGCTGCCTGGACCGGTTTGTTTTGGCATTTGTTTGTGAGCATTCTTCTACCCACCTGTTTATATGTTGCGACGCTTCTCCGAATTGCGAATCTTTTAACGCGGGGTCAAACAGCGCGTGGTGGTCTTTTGCATGTACAAAAAATGATTAGTTTTTAATTATAAATACTTTCACATGAATATTTTCGACTAAAAACATCGATCAAAATATATATTTTTTTTAAAAATATTTGTATGCATATAATTATTTCACCGATGTCAATATAAAAATTATGATTGTGTATTGATGGGTTTCGCTTGTCTCAGGCGTTCAATTGGACTGATATTTTTTAACTGACCCATGGTTAATAAGTGTATCGTGTATATAAAAGACATCTTATCCCCTGCTATATCCTACACATGTACATACATCTGTAAATAAAATTGTCTTCTTTAAAATAGATACCATTTAAATCAGTATGCATTTCCATGTTAGAACCTTTTAACGATAATCATATGTAATTTCAAAGACCTACAGATATTGTATTTGTTTATGTGATTATTTCCCCAATAAATTGAACATCATTAAAATCAAACTAACTAAAATAAAATCAATCCATATCGTCAAAAATACATAGCTTTTAACTTAGTGATAAATACATTTTTTTTTATATATGTACACTATACATACACTTATTTACCAATCGTCAGTTCAAGTTCATCAGTCCACTTGAATGCCCGAAGATGGCGAAAGGTGAAACCCGGGTCGTAAGTGACAAAACGTGTAGAAGTGTAGAAAATTTGAACCGAGTCGAATTTGATATTGAAATTCCACCCAGCACCTTCAGCGAAAACTTAAATTATATACGAAATTGTGTCTTTTTTAATTGTTAGTTAGTAGAATGTTTTTTATGAATCTTAATAAATAATTTTAACGATTTATTTCAATTAATTTATTACAGAAAAAAACCCTCAAAAAAGGCCAAAAATAAGTGGATAAGCAATTACGTTGCACACTATTTAATTTTGTCAAGGGGTTGGTGAATAATGAATGATTTAGTTTTTGATTGTTGCCAAAAGTCATTTCTGTGGTTTGGTTTTTGTAGTATTCAATTACACTGAACTTCCTTTTAACACGTTTTTTACACGATTTAGAAATAACACGGTGCAAAATCCTTACCAAGAGTCATACAAGGAACTCACAAAAAACAGCCACAGCACGATAATTTACACAAGCTCTGGATATCGCAAGTGATGAAAGCGATGCCGTACCAAATGTTCATCTATTGTCACATAGTGAAAGTGTATTTTTTTAAAAAATAAAATTAAGATACAATAAGCAATAATGAATTTTATTTTTTGGTATCCTGAATTGATTTATATACAAAGAAACCTATCCACCATAAAGTTTTCATTTAAGTATATTTTTACACGGTATCGCGTGGAACGTATCTACCGTGTAAATGAGGAGTTCAGTGTACTTAACTTTAACTACAATATTTTTTGCAAAATATTCTCTATCGGTCTGCTAGACATTTTTTCGCGGTCCTCGGCTATACGGTACAATGTCATAGTAATTGCACACCTGTTTAAATTTAAGTACTAGTTTTTAACAGTTATTCTTTCGTTTATTCCTTGACTTAGATTTGTATAGTAGTTGAATCAGTTCACTGCTCTTATAAACGGACGGAAAAGACTGAAAAATCCCACTCTTTTCTCGCATCCTGTTCATCAATCGAAATACTCATACACAAGGATACAAATTCGTTTTTTTACTAATATAGATTCTACAAATAAATATCGCATTCTTATAATTTATTCAGTTAAATATACTCTTCGTTATTCAATTAATTTTCTTTTCCATTTTCATTTTCTTATAATAATTATTACACCGTAACAATTCGAGGTATTGTTTTTTTACTGTTATATTTATTATATTTCTATTAATCAGTCACCTTTGAAATAACCATTACAAGACGCTAATTTAACTAATTATACATAATCAATTAAATATACACTAAGTAGTTTAGAATAATCCTATATTTATCGTTATTGTTTCAAGATACACTAAAGTCAATTTAAGATTTCGACTGGAGATGTTTGGTGGAATTTTAATATTAAATTTTAATTCGTTGTGCAATAACTTGCGTGAATGTAAATAATTTGAAGGAGTCAATTTATTAAATATAATACGATAATTTATTAATAAGTATGCTAGAGTCGATGATAGGATGTATTGTGTATCTCTTCAGATCAATTTTAATATATAGCTATGTTTATATACATAAGTAAAAATATTTCTGATGAGGGCGTGCGTAAACCGAAATAGCTACCAACCATATATAAAATAATATGTGTAGAACTAAAATACTTTGATATTTTTTTGACTTATTATAATGTAGTTCTACCAATTCAATCAGTAAATTAGCGAATACTGACTACAAAACGATTGTTTTTTATCATTTAATATAGTGAATATAAGCAATAATGAATTTAATTCAATCAATTGTTTTTAAATAAAAAAATATCTTAATAGATAATTGATGTAATATATTTACATTATCGAGGAAATCAAATAAATGGTATTCCAATATCCGGATAGTAATTTGATAGAAATAAGCTCTTTCTAATCCGTATTTTTTATTTTATCTCAGAGTGAGTCGGTTAAAAATGTTATAATAAAATAAATACTCACTGCTGATGTTTTGGTCTTTGTGTTTAACGTTCAAATTAAAATATTATAAGCAGATCTAGTCGGAAATCTTATCATTAAAATCTAGTTAAGAAATAAAGTGTTTAATTGTTTATACTGTCGAGACGGAATATCTTTATAATTGTGTATAAATAATTATGTAAAAAATCTCGTAAATCGTTTCTCCGAATTCGCTTGTCTAGAATATATCACTTTGTATCTGCAACAATATGAATCCGCGCGGCGCTCTACACCTTTGTAATTAACAAAAAAATGTAATCGGTTTTTTCCTGTATGCTAAAATGCGTAACCTCTCTCGCGATTAAGGTTAAGGCGTGATTTATTTCATTATATTTATATCGAAAATGTTTTGTTTGTATACGAAACGTTTTATTGAAATTTAAACCGTTTAGATATACATCTATTTGTAATGTTTACTATCTAGTTGTACTGGAGTCGAACTGATTTTAAACAAACGTTTATTAACTATACATATATGTTTTTTTTCTTATAAATAAAACAAATGTAATAGTGTATTCACAAATGGAAAATCAATAATTGTTTTGTTCCCAATTCTTGTGTACGTCGACAAATAATGAGAAAATTGATTAATTCGAATTTTGGGATAATATTTGTATTACATAGTAACAGCAAGACCTAGTCTTAATACAGTCGGGAAACTTTCCTTTTCAAATCGGATAGTTAAAGAGTACCTTTAGTACCTTCATCAATACATTTAATTGAAGATTTATTAATCGATTGAAAAAGCATTACATCAAGCACGTCAGTCTATTGTCTTTTTATAAACAATTATCTGATATTCATAGTTTGAAAATAATGCTGCATTCATTCGAATTTGCACGTTAATATCACGCATTAATTGATTTGGGCAATTCAATTGTTATTGCAATTATTTTTGTGTATTTTTTGCGCTCATTTTTGGTAATGACACTATAATTAAATTAAAAACCTTATGATTAGAATATTGTGTTCATAGCAAATGACGACTATACTAACGTCATAAGCAAATAATTGACTAATCGAGCTGGATTTTGATAATATCATCACGAATCCATCAAATCGAGATAAATATTGAAAATTACTTCGAATTCTTTAACCAATTTTAATTCTCTGTCGGAAAAACATAATATTTATTATTTTCACATATTAGTATAGAAATAATATTAATAATAAGTATAGAAAATTGAAAAAAACGATTCTTTCTTTTTTATATTTTTCAAATTTTTAGACATTTGAGAGTATGTCCTCAAAGGGATTTCTCAAAATTTTAATTATTTACCGAACTACTGCAATTTTGGTGACACAGTAACTAAGCTAGTCCAACCGGAACAAATCGAAACTCAAAACTTTAAACGCGTTTTTCTCGAAACTACTTTTTTCAAGCTGGCGTGCATAATATCTCAAGTTCTACCAAACCGATTTATTTGGAATTTTGTGTGAACTTTTTTTATACACTCTTCTATAGCCCGTAGCAGAAAGAGTTTAAGTCAAAATTTTAATTATTACTATTTAAAAAAAAAAATGAAACAAACGTACAAATTGAAAAATTGAAATCATGTACGCCAGGACACCACCTTTTTTTTGAACCTCTACCTTTACCAGCCGATAACTTTTCGACTTTTAAATTTATTTATTTTTTGATTTTTTTTACGTATTTTTAAAACATCAATAAACGAATGGTAAAAAAATGGATGAAAATGGAAAAATGGAAATTCGTGCCTCTACACTAGAATACCCCCTTAAGTCTTTGTTTTGAGATTTGTCCAGTTTTTCTTTGTATGTTTCTATTGTCAGTTACTTCGCTTCTACACTGTTATCAATGCATAACTTGACACGAGCAAAAGAATTTAATCCACCTAATCTTAAATTCTGCGTCTGATGATATGTGATTCTTTAACGTGTAGTTTATGCGGTCGTCTGTATTATTTCTCATAATCTCATACCGACTTAATCGCGAAATTGTAGACCTGATTCCTGAATTCAAATGTCTCGGCAGTTAAAAATAAATGTCTGACGCGATGATTTGTTATATGTTTTAATTCCCTTAATTGAAAGACAATTATTATTTCCGAGTGTTATTTTAATTTTTCCACTTTAAAAATATTTTTCGTCGCAATAAAAGATTATCAATGCCCCACGCCGTCTATCCTAATGGCTGTCTTTTTTGCTTAACGGTAAAACATCCTCGCAGAAATTGGACGGTTTCGCTTTCGTCACGGGGTGAATCAAATATCAGAAGATTTTAATACAATTATTATTATAATTTAAGATTTCGACTGAAGGTGCTTGGTGGAATTTCAATATTAAATTTGAATCGTTCAAACTATGTACATTCTCACAGATTTTGTCACTAACGACCCGGGTTTCGCCTTTCGGCATCTTCAGGCATTCAAGTGCACGGATGAACTTGAACTGACGTTTAGTAAATGAAAGTTTCGTGTTTATATAAGATATAAATGCATCACTGAGTCCAAAGCCATTGCTGGCTAAAAGGATGAACTCATGGGAATGCCAACAGATTTGAGTAGTGAGTATTTTCAAGAATTATATAATTTGTTTGTCGGCAAAGGTTTTATGATTATATGATTTTATGATTATATAGGGTATATACGTGGAGATGTGGGAAAGTTTGATATTTCATTTAAAATCGGAAGACTTTGCAGCTGTGCTTTGTTGATTTCTAAAATTTCTTGGAAAAAGAGCTTATGACTGTCCGTATTTGGGTGTAACATTTTTATCCCTTATTCCTGATTAAACACGTGTCCTTCCGAAATTAAGTGATTAGCAAAAGTAGACGTGTCTTTTTTCAATCTAAAGGCTGCCATATGTTCTAAAACTCGGATGTTCAGTGTCCTTTCTGTTTTGCCGATATAAAACTTTGTACAACATTGTTATATTGACCGAAATGATCACATTTATCATCTGTAATGGATTGAACCAACTTTGTTTATAATCGTAATGATGAGAGAAATCTTAATATGAAATATTTTCATTAAAAATACGTTATCAACCCACAGCCGAAAAATATTATTTCGTTGTATTATCCACGATAAGTCCACAGCGACACAATTATATTCGGACACAATGTTTACTTACGTGCTCACTCGTTGAGAGAAACAGACTTTAATCTTAAATACTAAATTACACTTACACTACATATAATAAATAAACAAGTGCTACTTTTAGGGCGTTCACTCTTAATACTTGGTGGAAAGGCATTATATTAATAAAAACACAATATTCCTTTGTACTTTATTCCACTTTATTTAATCAAGATCATGACCGGTTTCGCTCATGGGGAGCATTTTTAACTGATAAAAAAAACAGTTGACAGTGCTCGCCATGAGCGAAACCGGTGCTGATCTTAATACATAAATAACTGTACAAAAATTAGTACAAACAAGTGCTTTATTTTTTAATATATCGCCTTTCCATCAAGTAATAAGTGACACAGGGGTTCGTAGTAAAAATATTTGAACGTCATGCAAATATTGGGTTCAGAGCGTTACAACTAAATTGGCAAAAAAAAACGTTTTTTGTCAGAAGACTTTTAAAATTTATTCCTCTGTCACTCGATTGTTTAATCAGTTGATGGAGCATTCATTTAAATACGACTTCGCTAGATAAATCATATCAACTATCCTTGCCACTCTCTAGTGCATCCAACTTGTCCGCGTTGCTTTCAATTGGCTTCAATTCCAATGATACTTTCTTAGTCACCTATCAAATCAATGTTTACCGGGGTCCTATGGATTTAAATATGGCCGTTCCCATTGCATGGCTGAGGTCAAGTGTGCTTTGGCTTTCACGGGCGCCTCGCATATTCGCGCCCAAATTGTACGATGGAGACACAACACGCTACAGCATGGAGGGGCGACTGCTACGACGTGGCTGTGCACCGTTTGTGATCTAATTGCCAATCGCTTCCACAGGATTCTGTCCGCATAATATCATTAACACGAACCGCGCGGATGGCTGATGAGCGACGTACAGCGTCGGCATAAATATCTACGGTCAATCGTCAGAACAGGACTTCCCAAAACGTTATCCTCAAAAATCAAAATAATAAAAAAAACAGTAAAACAATGACACTACATTAATAAAAACAGAATATTCCTTTGCACTTTATTCCACTTTATTTAACAGGTCAGGACCACCGGCAACTAATTTAACAATGCTATTTATACAAAAATAAATTTAAAGGAAAACTTTTTAATTATATTTTAGAGGTGTTAAACATTTTAATTTTGTGTAATTATAGAATCACTTATACTGTAATTTGTAATTTCTTTTCAATGTCAATTGTTGTTTACTCTTTTTCATTTCAATTTATTTTTGTATAAATAGCATTGCTAAATTATATTTCTTATCAGTTGACAATGCTCGCAATAAGCGAAACCGGTCCTGAACTTTTAAATAAAGTGGAATAAAGTACAGAGGTATATTGTGTTTTTATTAATATAACCTTTCCACCAAGTATTGACAGTGAACACCCTAAAAGTGATCAATGATACAACGGTCGTTAATGACAAAATTTGTGAGAATGTACATAGTTTGAACGATTCAAATTCAAGTTTAACTTTGACTTTAATGACATATTCTCGCTGTTAGTAATAAGGCCATTTACAGCTTTATTATGAAACGCTATTTTTGCACATTTGCACAATAATCATGTACGTTACGGCACAGAAAAAAACATAATTAAGTCAAAACCATTGCCGTAGCTCTGTAGTAGAGCTTTCGCCTACATACGATCTTTTTTAAAATCGCAGATTGAGCGATAGACTTACAACTAGTTTTCATTAAACAACTTCTGTTTAGATACTTAATTAGTATTTTATGCTGCCCATTGGAAGAGGAGGTAGCTCAAAAATATTACAAGATAAATAAACATCATATTGAAAATCGCCAAAACAACGATATAGGAAATTCAAATACAGAATGATGTTATTCAATTCTTTAAAAATAAATTAATACCTTACGTTTCTTTATCTGATGACTATGTAAGTTAATTATAATATAATAGATAATGGTTTAAAAAATCCTGAAATTTGTTTATTCTTTAATTGTATTGAGTGATTTTTTATTGTCAAAATCCTATCGATTTTGGTATTTATTTTGTGTCTAATAATCTTCAAAAATGCAATGATTGTGTAAGGCAAAAAGAATGTCTATAAATATTCTTTGTAGGTTTCATAATCAAAGACTCGTATTTTTCCGGTCTGAATTTCAATACAGTTTCGGTCATAATTTTTATCACATTGGTCTGAATTCATATTAAATTGGTCAGAATTAATATTAAATGTTCATAATATATCGGTCAGTGTACAGAGGGCAGAATACATAATTAATGACTTTATATAAAATAATCATAATTTAAATGAAATTGAAAAAAAAAACCTAACCTAACCTAACCAAAATGGTTATAGAAATCCGACCGTATAATATTTTTATTCTGACCAAAAATTGATTTAAACGATTTAAACGAACCATTTAATCAAAGGTTAAGTCAATCAACGGAAAAATGTTCTTAAAAAACTTTTTATGAAAATGAGTATGTTTTCTTTAGAAAAATCATTTTATTTTGTTATTGTTGAGAATATTCAGTATTCCTATAATGTGTAACAGATACGTATAATTGTGTCTATTGATATGACGCTGGTATCCCTATAGTACGCCGGATCGTCAAAAGATTTGCTCGCGACGATGCCCACTGTGACATTATTCTTGTCTATTTATACCAGCAGCGCTGCCAAATTGCATCTCCTTTCATTGCTGATTGACGAACGGCCGCCGGTGCGCCTTAATATTTTGATGAGTGAGCCAGTTCGAAGGAACAAAGTTCTAGCCCCATGCCTGTGTACATGAGCGAGGAGTCGACTGACCATGCGGATTGTTCCAAGCGAGGCATTGCGCACTCCTTTTGATCATTGTTTTTGAAGGCACGAAGAAATAACTCTGATTAACGATTACATAACTATATTCTAGACTTGCATATAAAGCAGGTGTCGTAATGCGCGGTCTCTTTTATCCATACTTATAAAGTATGCTTGCAGCAGCTTTACGTACACTAAAATCTTTTTTTCACGGCCCACTTAAAATAACAAACTTTATTTAAAATTGTAACGCGACTGACAGACACAAAAACACAGAAGCGGATTTCCTAACAACAAGAAATTCAACAATACATGACAGTAATAAAAACAAAAGTCTTCATTAGAGTCTAGCACAGTAGGCGTGTCAGACATTTCTAGTAATGAAAGCAATTTAGTTTTTTCAGTCCCTCGTAAAATTCCTCGTATATATGCTATCGAGTAACGTTGAATTGCATTATTTTTCCTTATTAAAATAAATATTAATTATGAATACTTTTTAGCGCAATTTATTTCATTGTTTTCTTTTTACACGATTTTCAATAACACAGTTTTTTAAATTCAAGGAATCAATCTTCAATTTTTATATGAAATCTATCACTTTCTACACAATTGTATACATGTTTTTTGTGGGAAGTATCTATCGTGTAAAAAAGAGTTCAGTGTACATTAAAAAAATATTTTTTTAACATTTTTCTTTATAGATAAGTAAATCATCATATTATAAATCTTTAAAATTTCAATAGACAGAAAAGCTTTATTCATAAAAACTGAATATTTATACCTTCCCTCACCTTGTTACTAGTTCTGAGCGCTGATTTTCTTTTTGCACATTTTAAACTATTTTCAGTTATTATATTTATAAAATCAAATTACGTGGAATAAAGTGATTTTTATTTTAACATTATCTAAAACAACATACTTATAACCGGTTTTTAACAAAAATATTCAATCAAAAAGTAATTCCGTTTTAAATCATATGCTTCTCATAAAAAGTGGCGATGGTTAAAACTAAAACGTTAAATTATATACCCTCGTATGTCACCGTTAAGAAAATAATATATATGTATTCACTTAGTTGGTATGGCCGACCGGTTCAATCAACTGTCGAACAAGTCTGTATTATCGCAAAATACTTAGTCAGGGTGTTATGACTTTGTCAACTTACTGCCATGGGCTGTGAATAATAAAAATTACTGACATAACAAAGATTTTTTCTGTAATATGTACGTTATTATTTAACGTTAGCTCATCATTTAGGTACAATTTGTTGCCCAATTTTATATTACAGATATGTTTAAATTACCATTTTATAAAAATATTTAAAATTGTAATGAACTTTTCATCTAGTATTAAATTCCCATCCCCAATGAAAAAATATATTTGTTTAAAATTGACAAGTCAAAATGCGAGAAAAAGTAATCATAAATTCAAATGGTGACTATAAATTATTCTGTTTGCTACATTATTGTAAATATTTATACAAAGACATTAAAAATTTAATACAATCAATTCTTTATATCCAGTAGCAAGTCATATTAAGAAATGTGTTTTGTTTACATTCGTTTTATGATAAAAAAAACACCTCGTTGATTATATATTTATATTTTTTTATGTATCCATGATGATTTGTAAAAAACGTGATATATAGTTTTCGATAACATACAGTAAAACCCCCATTTACACTAAATTCGGGACCGCGTAATTGGAAGTAGTGTAATTGGTGGGGAGAATCTCATACATAGTTTTTTCCACGAAAAATGTGAAACTAAGATTCCCGTAAGTTTTGCAAAAAAAATATGGACGAAATATTTCGTTACTAAGTGATAAAATGTAAAGCGCGCCAAAATCCAACACATAGAATTCGAACCATTTATCATTATATTTTAAAATGATGATAGTAAGCTACTTCGCCATTTTTGATAGGTATGGTAAATATTTAGCATTGATAAAACAACGCAAATGCTTGGCAATGTCGGCCGGACCGTTAATGTTAACTAAACTCTTGTACTGACAATATATTAGACCAGTGTCTTTAGTTCCACGCTAGCTCCATTGCAACAGTTGTCTTTTATTATACAGTAGAATAAGTACAAAAAAATCTAGGTAAATTTGGACATGACCACTTTTGACCTTTGGCACTTAAAATGCTATTATTATGAAACATTGTTATATTATATAATAAAAGCTTGGATGTCAACCTCTATTGAAAGAATGCAAACGATTTTAATGTCATGGCACTATTTTTTTTATCTGGTCGACACGCTCTGCTGAACAAAGTCACCTGTTGAAAATAATTAGTTATCTATTCAAAGCCATCTATCGGACAGCGAATTGTGATTTTTACGCTGTTGAATAGGCCTTTTTGAATGAACCTAAATAAACTGTATTATAATGTGGCATACATCCATGTGAGTCTGGACATGCAAAAATTTCCCACGTTGGTATTACCATTATTATTTACATCAATATAATTAATTTTAGATAATTTGTACAAAACAGCATATCTCCACAAGAATTATGAGGAGATAAAAAAATAATTTACGCCTAATGAAGTATAATGCGTTCATTGATAATTCTTGGTAGAAAGGTTTTTTTTGTATTGATTCCAAATATTTTAATAAACATCAGGACGAGGGCATCCAATAATTGACAACTCTTCAAACAATTTGTTGTCGTTTTCAAAAACCCAGGAATTCGCAGATTTCTCAAGACGAAACGACGTGAGACCTTTTTTGAACTCTTCCAGGATTTGCATGTTCAAAACTCCATAAATTTTCGAAATTCCCAAAATAAACCAAAATTTTCAACCTTCTTTTTTCCCGTCTCATTTTCTCAATCCCGAAATCCGGGGATTAGTATTGTCACAATCCCGGGATTTCGGGAATGCAGAATTAGATGGGATCCCGGGATTGGAGGCCCTACTTATCATGAAGCAAAGACTTGTTTTTGGCAATACCAATTATGAATAAAAGTATCATCGCTTTCTCCTTTCTTTCATTCAATACAATGCGAGTTCCTTACTCGGCTACATACCTATTATGATGCCCATAACTAGAAACTTGCACACTTTTCAATCTGCTATTTTTTTTGATAGAGGTAGTGAATTTTTTGCTGTTACATTTTTTTTTCAATTTAAACGGACCAATATATGTATATCACTATTTTCAGAAGTAACTTCACACTGTAAAAATGGAATTTGGTTGTACTTAATTGCTTAAATATTTAAGTCTACAGCGGGACATTAACACAATGTTTTATTTAATTTAAAAAAAAATAATCGAGATTATCTAGTCCAGTGTCTGCCAAACTGTGTGCCGCGGCACACTACTGTGCTGCAAGAAGTCTCAAGTGTGCCGCGTTGGAAGAAGCCTTACAAGTGTTAATTTTAAATAATGCCCATTCATTTAAATTTTCTTAAATTGTAAATAAATTCAAACAAATATTTGTCACGTGCATACATAGTGGTCAACGCGACACATTTTCCACGTTTTCTCTTTTAACGGTACATTTCTTTTTTAAAGCATTTTTATTTGGTGTGCCGCGGTACAAGTCCCATTCACCGTGCCGTGAAGTAAAAAAGTTTGGCAGACACTGATCTAGATTAAGAATATTGCAGAAAAGCAAAACAGAATAACTTGTCACAAAGCACACGATAGTAAAAACGTTTGTCAGTTTTTACTTGGAAGAACCCAATAAAATACAATAAATTTAGCAATGCATTGAGTTTTATTCAATTAACAACACCTTCTACAACGCTTCGACGTCATGTTTTTTTTATTATTTTCTAATTATAATTTTATTTACATCGATGCTTTTCATGAAGAAATATTCGTTCCATTTATTGGATATTTTTTTAGCATATATTTTTTTTTCAATTTACGTTAAGAAATTTTACCCAAAAATTATAAATTTTAAACTTTGTATTAATTAAATTGACATGAACTTGATACACTTCCTTTATAACAAGGTACACAAGTTACTTTATCAATTATAATAAGTTACGTATTTCTTAATTGTATTTATTTACAATAATAATAAATAAAACAAATAAATAACTAACCTCTATTACTATTATTTTTTGTTATCAAAGTCATTGTTAATTACATTTAGTCTGTGGTCGTCATAAAATAACCTTATCAGCTATTGAACACGGTGTTGTCGAAAAGCGAAACCAAACGGCTCGCGAAAAGGTTCATCGATATCTTCGCAGAAAACATCTCTCTCGTTCTTCGCATTCCCTCTCATGTGGTCTGACACGAAAACAACCTGCGAACAATCAGCGGGGCACCGTTTCGACTTCTGATAGCGGAGTCCATCGCGATCCGCGGGCCGGGGGACGAGCTCCTCCGTCCCCAAGGTCGCCATCTTAAATCCTATACAGGCTGTTGTCAAATTGTATCTCACGATTGTCGTTTGATCTTTTTCTTTTGATTCGGTAAATACACATATTTTAGTAATATTGACAGCACGTATGGAATACTGTCTTCTCTTTAATAGTTTGATTTCTGTAAAATGAGAATTTATATTTTTCCCCCCGATAACAGTGTGACACTTCCGCCTCTTTGAAACCTAATAATGAGACCGAAAAGCTTCGCAACAAGTAAAATATTAAAATTCTCCATTTTAATTTTGTATTGAGAACGAATTTATTTTAAGTAATCGCTGAATCCACATAAAAATGTCGACTAACTTGACTGTATATAAAGTTATTTCAGTAAAAAGCTATTAATTGTTGTAAGTGTTGTTATTGAATTTTCAACATCGTGAACGGTTTTACTTGAGAAATAAATGTTCCAATAGTTTAGGATTAGTCGCCAATTAATGACGGTGTATTTCTGTTAAATTTTACTTGAATCATACATAGTTCTTAAATTTATATTAGCGTTTGATAAGAATTTATCTCAATGTATACATACACCCATGTAAGTGAAGTTTGCAAAGTTGATTTATTACGCCGAGACATGGAAGATATCAAAACGTATATATTTACGTACGAGAATCGTTTACCCGAAATCAACATTCAGAATGTAAATTAATAATATTGATGTAGCACTGTGTCGTGATAATAATTCGGTGAAAATTTGCTTGTCCTAGAACTCTACTATTATATTATATTCTATTATATATCTATTATATATTTAATGTTTTTGTGTTGAGAGTTATCATCTTACTATGCTTACTGAAAGCATTATCCTGTTATGAATTCACTTTTTGGTGAACTTAACACGACAGATATGTATTTCTTTAAGCACATCAGCTGATTTCTAAAGTGTAACTAATATCTCATATAACTTAACACATCGATTTAGGTTAGCATGTTGAGGTTTGCTAAATTTGTATCACTAAAATATAACCGACATTTTTTTTGTGAATATTATTATTACATAAAATATGTTATAACTTAGTCATGTAGATTGTCTTTCAGTTGATTTTAACCAGGAATTAGTTTTGCATACATTTTATATCATTGTACAGCCGGTTTGTCTAATATTACTTCTGACGGTGACCCTGATCTTGAGTTGTAAAACACTTTCTATAATTTAAGGAACTTTTTGAGTTGCGGTGTTGACAATTTAGACAATGTCTTTAAGAATACGTACTCCTAGTAGAAAAATAGCAGAACGTACGTATCGTTGACATAAAATGTGTTGATTGCAAAAATTATACACGCTGTGTGTAAAGTTGGAGGGGAACGAGGCATCGCGAGAGTCTCCGTATCAGCGTCAGTCAGTCAGTCGATGCGGTGCGGAGTGACCATGCCGCCCCAGTGCTTCTCCGCTCGACCTGCATTGCTATCATCATCCCCGTACCCCGGTCCAGGAATCGCGCAGAATCCGAGCCGCGGTTCCGTCAGCCCACGTCAGAGATTTATTCGCCTCCGCCACCTCTTGGTCCAACCCCTCGGAGGTTTCATCAGGTCCAACGTGAAATTTGTCCGTTCCGGCGGCAGCTGAAACTCGGAAAGCGAGAAAACTACCCTCTAAACAATTTTACACGGGCAAAATAATAACATTTAACATTGTGCTTACATTGTCGAAATTGTTGAGTGTTTTGGTTTTGTTCATATTTGACTTTGTGTTGAGAATTTTAACTCTCTGATTTAATTGTCGAAAAATATTAAGAAAGGTTTTTACACGCTAAAATAAACAAACGTGTGTTTTGATTGGTGGTATCTCAATGGTTGTGTTAAGTTAATTGATGTTGTTTATCTTAGTACTTTTGGATATCAATTGTACTATTGAAAGAAATTGTGATCTGATTGGAAAAGTGCTCCGAGTATTATTCGAATAAATTGTATAAGAGTATCTTGAGATATAAAATTGTTTGTGTGGCTGTTGGAACCGGGTTGTAACGTTTTGTTTTATGTGCCGGATGTCGTGGATTGTGAACCTGCCCATGGATATTGACTATCCGGTAAGTAAACTTTTTATTCTATATAACATCTATTCTATACATTTAATTTAACACTTCTAAAGTACCGATTATTAGAAAGTATTTTGATAACAGTTTTTAAATGATGAATTATTTACATATTATATTTTTCAAAAGTATTGTGAGTTCATCAATACCATTTATATCAATTGATATGCGTCTAATAACATTATTGTATGTTGTAGAATTTTCTTAAGTAGAAAACCTATTTTTTATGTACATTCTAAATCACTTTTAGGGGGTTCACTGTCAATCATAGTTGGTGGAAAGGCATTATATTAAAAAAATATTTTTTTTACAAATTCCCACTTATTTAATAATATCAGGACCGGTATCGCTTATGACGAACATTATCAACTGATGCATATCATGATTAAAACAAATGTATATTTTATTTTTTGAATACATTCTAAATATCAACTAATGTTTTTCGTATTGCTTGCTGTAAATGTAAAAAAGCTTCCGCAGCGCAGATTTCCGTGATCATTACATTCGAAAAAATTATGTAATGAAAGCTATTCTCCTTCCAAGGACTTAATTTGCTTAATATCTCATTTATATAAACAAGCAGTTGAATAATTTTAATCAATTTACATTTTGAGATTTGGTTTTTTCTAGTCGACTTGTTATTCGAATGAAAAACTTCAAGATACGACTCCTCTCGCGATAAGGGAATTAGCTCTTAACAGTATTTTATTTGCAAAGATTATAGTGAGATTATTGTTTCCCTGTTTCTAATGATATATTTTATATGGGACTGTTTGGTTAGTTCTGCGGCAAACTTGACATTTTATAGCTACACTAGCGACAAATTGTTTGTGTGTGTTTATTAGTAGTCAGATCTGTTGAAAAGATTACACGGCCAATTTATTTATACGAGTAGAATGATTTATCTTCGTTGAAAACGACACGTTTTGTTAATCTTTTGCTATTCTATTAACTTAACTGGCGCATTTCCTCTCGGCTGTCATTGTTATTTCACGTAACGTACACATTTAACTATTACCTAATATTCTCGTGCTCTGTAGACATGTTAATTTGCAGGATTATAATTGAAGATATTTGCAAAAAATAACAAGAATACTTATGCTAGGCGTTACTTGGAATTCAATACAATTTAATAGTGGTCAGGCAAGATTTTACCGTTATCACACTAAGACAGCGTAAAATGGCAAAATTATTAATATAATTAGTATTCATATATGGAAAGTTTCAACACCCTAATTTATTTAATTTTTAGTTGCTTGTTTCAGAAAATAGCCACCATTGTTGTTTCAAATCGTTCATACGGATTAAATATTTAGTATATTTTAAGTCGATTGTTTTAATCTTTATCGATTTTTTTTACAGAAAACTTCCGTAGTTAATCAGTTGATCAGTCTCTCTTATAAAAGAGGGTAAGAATATAATAAAAAAGATAATGTAGACGTTGTTATCAACTATTTTTTTATTCTCGTTGTCAATAATAGTTTTACTAGCAAGGGGACAAAAAATTACAGATTCGCAAGTACGCATTTATAAACCACAAACTATTTAAATTCCCAATTGTGTTTACGAACTGTTAATCACGAAATGGCGTAAGTCTATTATTAAGATCAACCACTAGGCTAGACGGATTATTTGCTGTCAGATCATTTTTGATTAACTCAAAATTTCGTGTATAAATATCAAATTATATTATTTTCTCCAACTATATTATGATATTAGGTCATACGACATTTGTTGACAAAACTCAGTCAACATCCCCAGAAAGGGTCATGTGTTGACATTGCGATACTTAGCCTTACATATTGATCTTAATTTTGAACTTCGTTACTAAATCAGTATATTAACCTCACTAACAGATAGACCGTTCGAAAATATTTGTTATTAATTTTTAGATACTCCACCGCATTTGTCTGTATCTGAATTTCTTTTCCTGAAGATTTAAATGTAAATTTTTATTCTAAAAATTCTTCGTCGTTTGATTTTTCTGTTCATATTTCTTTATACAGCTCTTGTTTTGAAAATTTGAATCGTTCAAACTATGTACATTCTCACAGATTTTGTCACTAACGTTTTGGTTTATTATTTATTGATAGTCAATACGCGAACCATATTTTAATTAGAAGGGTATTCGTAAACATACGGAATACATTTACTACTCTTATTTACTTTTAAGGTGTCCACAGTCATTTCTTGGTGGATAGTAGGGTTTATACAAAAACCGACATTTGAAATGACTTGGCGTAAACCGGTTCTTAAAAACTTTTTAAAAATTCGTTTATTAGAAACAACGTTACAAAAATATACAAATAAAACAGTATTCCTATTCAGGGGTGGAGTAATTACACCTACCACCGTACTCGACAAGTGTATCCGACTCAATATGCACATCAAAAATATTTTTGTAATAAACCAAAATATAATATTTTAAACACATTCATTGATGTCTACTGATTATTAAACTACACAATTCATCTCTTTTTAATCATTACGAAGGCAGTTTCAAGTCAAAATACTAACATTTTTAATTGAATAATAGTAAAATAAAATTAATATTAACTATATTATTTGAAACCGGTTACCGCATTGAAACTAACATGTCCTACTGAAAATGCATTATATTAAAAAACACAATAATAATTCCATGTTGTTTATTTCAAAATTTTATCTTCCATATTAGCGTTTTTTAAGAGTTAATCATTCTTTTTTTTTATACTCATTCAAGTAATTTTATATTTTACCGTATCGATTGTACATTTTTTATTTTTTTAATTTTTGCTTAGAATTTATAACCAAGGCAATATTTTTTTATTAATAAAAACACAATAATCCTTTGTACTTCATTCCACTTTATTTAATATGTCAGGACCGGTTTCGCTAATTGCGAGCATTGTCAACTGATAAGAAATATAATTTAACAATGCTATTTATACAAAATTGAAAAGTTATACACAACAATTGGCATTGAAAAGAAATATTATTATATATATATTTTTATATTTTTTTGTTTGTTTTAAATGTGTTCGTCGTAGTAATCATTCGATTTCTATTTGATTGTGTTTTTCATTCCAATTCGATATTACTAAAAATAACCATCCATTCTGGGCATTCTTAACGGCAATTCTTAAACCATTCTCATAAAACCAAATCATACGAGTAGATAAATTCAAATACATTTAAAACATACTTTATATGATACGTTTGACTAGATACTGTTCAAGATATATTGTGTTCTTTTTCAATATACAGTGAAAACCCGAGGGACCATAATAAAAAAATAAAAATACGGAAAAGCTTCAAATAATACAAAAACATTTTTTTAAATATGTATTTTTTTAAAACTCTTAATAATAATAAGTTACCTTTTAGCAGTTAATTCAATTTTAACAAACACCCCACAAACTCGCCTACTTCAACTAAGTCAAACTATTTTTGCTGTGTCAACCCGCTTTTCTCCTGGATTTTTTCAATATCATAAATTACTTTCAGTTTATCAGCTAGAGTTATAGTTTTTTCATGGGGTGAATTTGCTGGGCAAGACCGACTTCATAATGGAAATGGGAAATATTTAAAATATATATATATATGACCAATCAGCATTAAACATTCTATGACAAAACATAAACACATACTATTCTGCATTTTGTTTATACATACATACATAGGGACCTGTTTCGGTAGTGACCATTTTAAACTGTACAAGTTAATTTGCCTGGAATTTCCATATGTATATTTCATTAATTTTTTAATGTAAAATTTAATACCATCACTTTTCCATACTATTTCGTCCTTTTGGTTAGGAAATAAATTAATACATATCCCCCTTTTTCATTTAATAATTCTTGCGATGGACGTAGCCGTTCCAGATCTGTTTACAAATCTATATATAAAATCTGTTTGAATTTTATAGCCGGTAAACCAACAATTGACAATGAACACCTTATAAAATAATATATTTTACCCATGTCCGTTCCCAATGTGGAGCATTTGGACTCTAGAGGTTGTTAACTGGTTGTTACCCGGTCGCTGGAACACTCTTTTTTCGAAAAAAGTGATAAAAAAATATGACTAGATGAGGACTAGTAGTCAGCTAATCGCTCATGCTACGTCACGTTTATAGATTTCGATGGGTAAGAGGGTATTCGAAACAACACAGAAATTCATGCATACGAACGAAAATAGATGAATCGCTTGAAAATTAACTTCTACATTTTTTAAATATAAAATTATAACTGAATACTTTGATATTTTTACCGTATTGCAATGGAGTTCTACCAAGTAATTGCTAATTTAATTGATTAATTTACGAAGTTAACCACTCGACTAAGAGGCCATATTATTTAAAAAATGTACAATCTCTTGATTAATAAAAACACAATATTCCTTTGTATTTTATTCCACTTTATTTAAAAGGTCAAGACCGGTTTCGCTCATTGCGAGCATTGTCAACGATTGTGAAGCTTTTACTTTTAATGAAATAATTTTGTTTCTTTTATACTGAGGCTAATGAACTTAATCAAACAAGTTTTTAATATTACTTGCCATTTACCCACTACTATTTGACATCGATACCCATATTAAATTATTCTTAGTATCAATTCGAAATGTTTCGTGGCGTAAATAAAATATTTTAAAAAGGCTGTATAATATTAACAAAAAAATCTTTGTACTTTATTCCACTTTATTTAAAAGGACCTTTCAATTTATTTTTGTATAAATAGCACTGTTTAATTATATTTCTTATCAGTTGACAATGCTCGCAATGAGCGAAACCGGTCCTGACGTTTTACATAAAGTGAAATAAAGCAGTGCTCCGCAACCTGTTCTCTCCCACGGCACACCAAAATTTTCTTCAGATTTCCGCAGCCCACTTAAAATATGCATATATGTGTATATATCGACTTTGGAAGGGAAAAAGGACGTAACCCACACATTGCTGATTTTACAGGAGGCATAAAAAACGTGTTTTGATGATTTTGGGCCATATGCAAATTATGAAATATACACAACATTAAAGTCCATGTAGACTTCAAAACTGGTGTTTAATTGACATATTGTAATATTATTTAAAGAAATTGTCAGGAAAAAACCTTTTTTTCAGTCTTTTTACTTAATTTAAACTTTCACAAGCTTCTTTCTGTTTTCAAACTTAAAAGCTAAATTGAGATACTAATTCGGCATTTGCAGCTTACATCCTTTTGATAGAACGTGGATCAAGTTTAATACATTGTGATTATCGAAAAATGCTGTTTTGAAAAAACTGTGGGTTACGTCTTTTTTCCTTTCCACAGTCGATATATATGTATATATATATGCATAAGGATATATGCAAAATAGCATTATAAATCGTACTCAATTGTGTAATACATATTGCCACTTCAGTACTACAACTAGGCTACTCTGATTTGATCACTGTTTGAACAAATTATTTGATATTTTCTTCGCTGAATTAATGCGCTGCGGCACACTTAGCATCATCGCCCACTAGTGTGTCGCGGCAGAGCGGTTGCGGAGCATTGGAATAAAGTACAAAGGAATATTGTGTTTGTATTAATATAATGCCTTTCCACCAGGTATTGACAGTGAACACCCTAAAAGTGAACTGTATTGGTAGTAGCTGAATATTACATCTAAAAATAGACCCAAACAATTTTTAAATAATTTCTTTCACGTCAGTTTAAATTAATATAAAATATAGCTTGGACTTTAAAATATTAGTGCGCTTTGTAAGGAGCGAACGGTTAAGTGATCAATTATCCACGACGCTCAGAGACGAAGATTCGCACCAGGAAACATAGTCGCGCTCACTATCGAGGCTTTATACATCAAACTGTATGACGAGATCTGGCTAGCTGATCATCTGATCGCTTATCGGAATTATCCACAGGGTTATGCCGATCGCTGTCGGACGAGCGATGCGAAAAACTTGAAACAAGCAACGAACGAGTCAGTGTATCATAGCGATGGCAAATAAATTCTCAGTCGGTTTTAAAACTCGTAACTAGAAACTTTGATACATGATTTTAATATTATCGATAAATTCGACGGTAGCTTTGTAGAAGTTAACTTTTCGTATAAGTTTTAAATTGATAACTTTTTTATTCAACTAGCAGTGTTGCTAGTAAGTCGTGACACGTGTTATGTCTGAAGATATAGGATTTAAATTTATTCAATGTAATATTTTTACTGTGAACAATGATGAAAAGATTTCACGAGATATATAGAATTTTAAAAAGTTACCGTGGAATCCATCGAAGATAATGACATATAATCGGATAAAATATGTTTGATAGATTCATTTAAAAAAAATCTTGCCTTCATTCTCTGTCATTATTTTATTTTTTACTGATTAAATCAAATCGTTCAGAATAAAATTTATAGTAAACAGTAGATCATTTACATGATGTTATCAGTTTTGTCGTGGCATATACAGTATAACGTTGGTTATCAGGACTAATTGGGGACGAACGTACATAGTCCGGATAATCAAAAAAATATATATAATTGACAGAGAATTTAACCGTTTATAAAGCTATCAAATCGGGAATACGCGAATACATTTAACTTGAGTTACATTTTTCTTGGCTTTCAAACAGCTTCATGACGACATCTAAACAGTGAAAAGCTTCAGAATGAAAAGAAAAGAACCAAAACCTTTCTCTGACAAATCTCTTTTTCGTCTTCGAATTTTCGACAAATATATTGAAGCTTTTAATTATAATTTATTTTTTTGAATTTATTTTTTTATCAAAATCTAAATAGTTTATGATCGTTTTGTTGGAAATGATTTTGCAGTTGCCCATTGAAGTAATTTTAACATCGTAAACTGCAAAAGCTTTCTACTAGTAATAAATCGTAACTAGAAAATAATAAATTATCGCAATAAATATTATTTAATAATAATATACTTTTTATGGTACAATGTTTTTGTCTTCAAATATGTCAACAATATTTTAAGAAATTTATTTTTTCATTTTATAATTCAAAAGTAACAATTTATAATTTGAAAATTTTATCAATAAATTCGGCGGTAACATTGTGGAAATTCATTTGATATTTAAAATTGAATTTTATAGCTTTTTTATTCCACTGTTTGGTTAACTGGCAACCAGTAAAATAACATCGATTTTAATTTTATTTTTTTCTGTCTGAGATAAATTAAGAAATAAAAGTTTTGATGTTTTAAGCTTTAAGGTTTGTGCAATGGTCAATTATAGTTTTTGATTAATTTTCGTTTTATGATGGTGAACAACAGTAAGCTTTATTAATTGTATTTGGTAATTCCACTTACACAAATGACGCTTTGAAGTTGAAAGTCAACATTGAAAATTTTTTATCGATAAGATTTCCCTTTTGAATGGGGCATTTAACCCGGTAACAGCTAGAAAAAAATAGCGTTTTTTGTCCTGTAAGTTAGCAATTTTCTAAAAACTAATAAAGGAAAACTTAATATTAATTTTGTGAGTCCTTAAGAGATGTCGGACCCTTTTTCAATGATGCAAACTCTAAAAAATATTTATTTACGCCGTAATAATGAAAACACACTGGTGGGTAGCGTGTGTGGTTAGTAGGTATGCGACCCACCGGTGGGTCGTTAGCTTTAGAGTGGTCAATTAAACAAAAACAACATTTCAGTGTCTTATAATGTAAAGTTTGCTCTCACCAATCGATTGGCATACTTATCCCGAAATCTACTTTTTTCATTTTATCTCACTGTAGTTCCCATGTAGCGGTTTAATCCCAAGAAGCCTTACAATAATACCAATGTTCAATGATCTTTATACAAATTGAAGTAGTGTGCTAAATTGTACAATTTCTTAGCATTTTTTTTAATAATTACAGTTAAAAGTAATCTAATTAAACATCGGCACCAATTGATAATTATTTTCAGCCTGCATTTTTCCCATCGCGACACACTAGAAGATTGAAAACTACTTACTCTAAATTCCAAAATGCCTTAATTGCAAGTTTATATGTTGGTTATTTTCAACGAAAATTAATTGTTATTTACTGTTAACCTCTCACGGATCACCTAAAATATATTGTAACACATCAAGTTTTTGTTTTGTATACACCACTTTTTCTTGACCTGTTGAGAAGGGTTGATATTTGATATCAACATCAGTTTCATTAGAAAGAAGCATTACCAACATAAAATAATTCTCGGATGACTTCATAATTCCTGCTTGAATATCTGTTTTTAATACTTTAATTTATTTAACACTTTATTCAAAATCATTTTAAAGGAATGCAAGATTATGTATTGTAATTATTTTTACATAAACAAAACAATATTATAATCTGTTATAGTTGTAAGTTTCTTAAAAGATTTTTTTTTACTATGACCGCTCCCAATGTGTAGCATATGGACTCCTTATGGAGTTTATCTCAACAGAAGTGTTTCTAGGAGAATTGCTTATTACTCAGTTGCTCAACCTCTCTATTTCCAAAGAGAGTTGAAATAGTAGGATATGGCTAGAAGAGGACTAGTGGTTAGCTTATCGCTTAATTATATGATAGGATGGGTGGGAGTGGGGAATTCAAGACATCACATACATCCATTACCTTCGAACACAAATTCATAAACCGATCGAAAAATCAATTTATAAAACTGTTCATACTGGGATTCGAACCCGCGACCTCCGTAACCGAAGCCAACGACGTTGACCACTCGACCACACAGGCGGCACAAAGTATTATCAATGCATTTTAATATACAATATACGACCCGTCCATATTTAGTTATATTGGATGCAAAAAACGGTTTAATTGAATGTTCATTTTTGAGCTGCCCTTAACAATTGCGATGAAATATAACCGTTTAATTATTATGACATTAATAGCACTGGTGTAGATGTTCGAAATAATTATAATTGAAGTCAGAAAAATTCAATTGTGTTGCCATGTTAAATACAGTTAGCGAGCTACGGTTGTAGCAAGTGATACGAACAATGAATCCAGCTACGAAACACACTCAGCTACGAAACACACAAACGGCTTTTTAAAAAAATAATTTAATTTATCTGTAACATTATCAGTTATATTTTTGGTTAGTAGCTGCAGCAGTAAAAGTTCTATAGAATCAGAATTTAATGCTCCACATATTTATAACGTTCCATAATTTTCGTGATCACATTTGTAATTTTGAATCGGTTCGGACAAAGTTTAAAGCTTGTTGCGTATCATATAATTATTAATATTAGTCTTCATAATTTAATAATGAAAATATAACTCGTATTTAATTGAATAATTTTTGGTATTGACCCGTTCTCACAAACTTTTGTTTATATATCGACTGTGAAAAGGAAAAAGGACGTAACCCACAGTTTTTTTAATACAGGTTTTTATCGATAATCACAATGTGTCAAACGCACGTTCTATCGAAAAGATGCAAGCTGTAAATGCCGAATTAGTATCTAAATTTAGCTTTAAAGTTTGAAAAAGATGAGCCTGTAAAAAAATTTAACCGAGAAAAAAGACTGAAATGAAGGTTTTTCCTAGACAATTTCTTTAATTAATATTAGGTTATGTCAATTAAACACCAGCTTAGATGTCTCCGTGCACTTCAAGGTTGTGTATGATTCATAATTTGCATATGGCCCAAAATCATCAAAACACGTTTTTTGCGCCTCCTGTAAAATTTGATATGTGTAGGTTGCGTCCTTTTTCCTTTCCACAGTTGATATTTATTTATAAAAATGATACTTTCCATCGATAGTATAGTGATAAATATCATAGTATATGTCGCTTTTTTTTGTTGGTATTTATATTTGTAATGCCTTCCATATTTTTGATTCGTTTGTTTTTATTTTCAGTGAGAATTTTTCACATCACACCATTTGGACATCGACTCGATCGAAATGGACAATTTTGGGTACAAGGAGCCTGCGGTGGTGTCGAAGCCTTCGAGGCGCGCCCGCGTCAAACGCGCGGTGAGCGTGTACGCGGGGGCGTCCGAAGAGCTTCCTCTCGCCAGCGCCAAATACAAAAGCATCGGAGCTAGCGTGCGTTGGAGGAACGACCCAGAAGCGGCGCTCGACGACGAGATGCCCTCCGATGATTTCGAGTACATGGTCGTCGGGCCGTCTCCGCCGGCGGAGAGCGCTCCTAACATGTACGACAGCTTTGAAGAACCCGCCGCGGAGCTCAGCGTTCAGCTCTGCACCGACTCCGTCCGCCAGGCCTTGCTCGAGCAAGCCAGGCAAGCTCCCGTAAAACCGTCTCTGATGGACGACATCGAATCCCCTGCCTTCACCGCCGACGCCGCGTTTCTCGCTCTCGAGTCCGCGCCCAAAGCTGAAAAAAACATCTGCCTCCTGTGGGCTGCCTTCCACAGACGGCGAGACCTCCTCGAAGCGATCCTGAAAGCGGGTGCAGATCTCCACTTCCACGATTCCGGCGGGATGTCTGCAATACATCTCAGTGCTTTCGGTGGCTGTCCGTCATGCACGGCGTTTCTTATTTCGATGGGAGCCGACGTTAACAACATGTCGAAGTGCTTCAGCCCCCTTCACTGTGCGGCTTTTGGAAACCATCCCGAAACGGCTAGACTGCTTATAGATCGAGGGGCGTCAGTCGCCCTTACTACTAAAAAAACGAATTGCGAGGAGACCGTTCTGCACTGTGCGGTGAGAGCGAACGCTGTGGAGTGTCTCCAACTTTTCATCACCGAAGGTGTCGACATTAATTCGATCGAGCCCAGCGGGGCGAACCCCATTCACCTTGCCGCGGATCTCGGCATGACGCATTGTCTGGAGATACTGTTAAATAGTAAGGGCGCCGATGTAAATTCCAGAACGAGAATACGAGACAAGGAGTCGACCGCTCTTCATCTCGCGGCCGACGAAGGCAACGCTGAATGCGTTGATCTTCTGATAAGCAAAGGAGCGGACGCAAAACTTAAAAACCACAGAGGGTTCACAGCTCTCCACCTGGCCGCGAGGTCTTCCAGCTTAGAGTGCGTCGAATCACTTCTGAGGAACGGAAACGCCGACGCCAATGCCGAAGACTACGACAAGAGAACACCTCTCCACGCGGCCATAGGAAAATCCGAAGGCGCTTTCGATATAATAGAGACTCTCATTAGTTGGGGTGCTAATGTGAATCAGAAAGACGAGTACGGTTTTACTCCGCTACATTTGGCGTCGCTCGACGGTTTGTCGCATTGCGTCGAAACGTTAATCTTTCACGGCGCCGACGTCACCACCAAATCAAAGAAAGGAAATTCGGCATTAAATGTGATAACGCGTAAGACCCCGGCTTCAATGGCCATGATAACGCAAAAACTCGACTGCGCTATCACATTACATAATTCGCAGGACTCGAGCAATCGAGAGGTTGAATTGGAACTCGATTTCCGAAATATTCTACAGCACTGTCACCCCAGAGAAATTAGTTACCTCAATACCTTTGTAGACGAAGGGCATAAAGAAATTTTATTACATCCTCTTTGCTCCGCGTTTTTACATATAAAATGGGAAAAAATAAGGAAATATTACATCGCCCGTTTGTTTTTTTGTTTTATGTTTGTGCTTTTTTTGACACTATATGTTTTAACGGCCCTGGCTCACAATTGTTATAACGGCAGTAAAGATAACGAAGAGACTATTCAAGAGCAAGAGCTGTGCCAAAAACAATCGATTCTGGGAGATTTGCTTCGTAAAAATCCCTTCGTGATAGAAATGCAGTGGTGGGTTCTGGGCGCCATTACGATCTTTGAGATATTTAGAAAGGTGTACGGCATCGCCGGATATTCGACGGTCAAGCAATACTTGACTCAACCGGAGAACATAATAGAATGGTTTGTGATCGTGAGTGTATTTTTGATATCGTACATATACACCAACAGTACGTACACTTGGCAGAATCACGTGGGAGCCTTCGCCGTGCTCGCCGGTTGGACTAATCTCATGCTCATGATAGGACAATTGCCCGTTTTCGGTTCGTACGTAGCTATGTATCAGAAAGTTCAAAAGGAATTCGCGAAACTCTTCATGGCGTACTCGTGCATTCTCATCGGTTTCACGTTCAGTTTTTGCGTAATATTTCCCGACTCGTCGTCTTTCGCCAATCCTTTCATGGGATTCATCACCGTTTTAACGATGATGATAGGCGAGTTGGATCTAGGTCTGCTGTTAAACGACCCGGAAGGAAACGATCCACCGTTTCTTTTAGAAATATCTGCGCAAATTACTTACGTACTCTTTTTGATGTTCGTCACGGTTGTATTGATGAATCTTTTAGTAGGTATAGCTGTCCACGACATTCAAGGTTTACGTAAAACAGCGGGTTTATCCAAGTTAGTGAGGCAGACAAAATTAATATCGTATATGGAGCTAGCTCTATTCAACGCTTATTTACCGAAATTCTTGTTAAGAATGTTACACTGGTCAGCGTTAGTTTCTCCTCAGGCGTATAGGGTAGTATTAAGCGTGAAGCCTTTGAATCCCGGGGAGAAAAGATTACCTAGAGATATCATGATGGCGGCGTACGATATCGCTAAAACGAGAAAACACTACGGACATACGATTTCGTCGAAAGGCTCCTCTGCGACGTATCATTCGTTTAAAAGGTTTGATAATAATAACGAGGCTAACCCGTCTGAGTATTCCTATGATACGGGAATGTGCGCGCTGCAAATGAAGGTTGACGAGGGAACCGAAAAGATCGATGCGCTGACAAACGAAATAAAAGAATTGAAAGAATTAATGAAAATTCAGCAGGCCATGATGCACAGAATAATTTCAATTGCGCCTAAATTGCACTTCGAAAATTCGACTAATTGCTAACTATGAGAAAAATTACAACAGGGGGCTTGCAAACAATTTTATTTTATTCTCAACAATTTAGAATGTTAGAGACGAAAGACAAACAAAATCCATACAATTCTCGTATTAAAAAAATAAACTTTTTTTTATTCTTTACTTGGAATCGATTTATTTTTAATAGTAACATATTTGATTGCAATAAATATGATCAATAACAAAACTAAAATTAATAGATTTACATAATGCCAGCATTATTGTTAAATTAAATGTATTTTTAAACTTGAAACCATTTAAATAATAAACTGACTTGACAACTATATGAAAGAGATTGATATATTAAATTGGAAACCTGTGACTTTTTTAGCCCAGAGGCGTAACTAAAACTTCAGATATAAATGCTCTGGTACCGTTTGAAAAAAACAAGATTAGAGCCCCCGACTCCTGCATCTCTCCCACAACGCGAGAACTTTGGATGCGCAAATTTTTTGCAAAAATTTAGAAGAGTGTAAAAAAATATTATGCTTTTAATGCCTTATGTACTTTTAAAAATATAAATAAATTAACACTTTTTTTTTTTAATCATAGCCTATTGAATGATTAGGATTCTTGATTGGTCATGCCTCGGATGACTGATTATATAAAATATACATTATTAAATATTCATGATTGACAATCAAAGTGCCTTATATATGAAATGATTTCATCATATTGTAGAGGAAGAGGATACTACTCAAATCCATATAAATATTTCTCATTATATTCTCATGAATTTCGAATAGTTCATATTGTTATGAGACATTATAGTGAAAGTTTAAGGAATATGCAGGGATTCAGAGTTAGTTTGGTTAGGAAATTTATTTTATATTCTTTTTGGTTCGTCGTTAAAAAAAGGAAAAAACTGTGTAGTGTTATTGTTTTTGTTAAAGGTAGTAAACTCTTTTCAATAAAGTATTAATATCTAAAATGAACCTATATGTTTGAGTGAACCCTATCAATATTTGCTATTACAGTTAATTTAACGAAAAACGCCTTTTTTCATATGATTCATACAAAATAGTAATAATAAAATATCTACTTTCAGTTCAACAAAA
The DNA here is from genome assembly GCA_030503985.1 of Himalopsyche tibetana. Classification (NCBI taxonomy): domain Eukaryota; kingdom Metazoa; phylum Arthropoda; class Insecta; order Trichoptera; family Rhyacophilidae; genus Himalopsyche; species Himalopsyche tibetana. Next base: position 1,002,443 of record JAPJYX010000010.1, read on the forward strand.
TTTCAACGGTTATAGCAATTGTGCAAAATTTGAACAATTCAAATTTAGTAGCAATTACTACTGGTAGAGGGATACTGTCTAATTAATAAATTACCCGTTCACAAATGATTGCTTACAATTTTGTAAAGTTCGTTTGATTTCAAATAAATGACACTTTGCTTTGTACGAATTAGGTTTTACAAAAAAGCTGTTTTTTTACAATTGTCATCTCTCATGTTTGAAATCACATTTTTTGTAAAAAAAATTGTGACTTTTAAGGTGTTCACTGTCAAGTTTTGACGAAAAGGTACTACATTAAAAAATATAACACTCATTTGTATTTACTCCAATTTTTTTTAAAAATAAAGATCAGAATGGGCATCATTAACATCAATTGTCATCAGTTAATGACCCTTGTGATGAGCAAAGCTGATTATTGATTAAAAAATGTAAAATTAGTGTTTTCATAAAAGATTGTGAATTGAAAAAAAAAGTGATACATAATTCAATTATAATAAATGCCCACGTAGAAACCACAAAGTATAGTTGTGCATTGAATTATATTTTATAAATATTCAAATAATACACCAGTAACATTAACAGTAAACTAGTTGTCTATAAAAAATAAAAAAAATGGCTTATTAATCAAGAAAATATTTTTTATATTCAACGAAAAGAGAAAAAAGACACTGCACGTTGCATGACTTTCAATTAACACTAAACTGCATCTTTTCTGTGCACAAATTGTTATACATTTTTTTTTATGTAATATGAGAAAACACAAATAATTCTAATGGTTGTTTAACTGGAAAGATTGAGATTTTTTTGTAAAATATTTGTATTAAAAAGTTGAGTTTTCTTTGTATACATAATTTACTTGTGCTTAGATAAAAAAAAAAAACATTGTGATACATCAGCACTTCACTTTATTTTTGTGTTTCATTTTATTATTATTTTTACCCCTATAATTTATTTTTGAAGTTAGTTGAACTGCAATAATTTGATGTCTAAAATATTTTTTGCCTGTTGATAATGAAACACTGTCATGTTAATTATATTTACCAAGAAAGAAATTAAGATGCAGACAATCATATTTATATTATGTAAGCGTATTTTATATCCCTAACTCAATACTACAATTTGATTTTTGATGTTTTTGAGACATTGCCTTCTACAAAATTCATTCGAACATTATGTAACTGTTCCCAATTAAACAAAACATCATTTTAATTTATTTTTAAAACAATGATTATAACTTACATATTTATCCCAAAAATGATCAAAGCAGAGTTACCTAGTTATAGTATTGAGACAGGCGTAAAAGTATTACGCCTCCGACAGTCACTCAGCCATATTGAATTATTATGAATCAAACGTTTTTTTCATTATTGAATGGAGGTTGAATCTCAAAAAAAATAGAGACTTATTATTTTATGGTTCCACCTCTCAAGTTGAAAAGGCAGCGCGGGCGATAATACATTTATTTATATAATAAAGTAAATACTATTCAGAACCATTTTTAGTATTTTTAAATTATTTTGAGGGTAATTATTATAATGTTAAATAGGTATACTGTTAATTCATTGTAGAGTAAAGTATTTATTAAATTTATTTTAGATTTGAACGAATAATGATTACATTCCTCCAAGTAAAGAAACGCTTTGTTAGATCTAAAGAATTTATTTTAAAGACAGTATTTTTATATACAATTTATAATTGGTGTCATGTTTTACATTGTAGTTTTATGTAATAGGTAAAGCTGTGAGTGTGTTAGAAATGTTTTGAATGGTAAAATAGCTTTATACAAGAATGGTGATAAAAAAAATGTGCTGTGCCCTAAAAGTAAATGATTAATTATTTTGATTGATACCATATTTACAATTTAGTGTTTGAAGATATTTTTATGGAATATTACTTGGAGAGTAATAATTATTAAGAAAATCAAATGTATTTATTATCTGTTATACTAACTTTTCCCAATAATCTTGCCATTGATTTTATTTGTAAAATATGCCATTGTGGAAGTTTTAAAGGTTTAATTAAGTGACAAAATTCACTGAAAACATCGTAATTATCGATTACTCACTTACAGAAACCTGCGTAATTAACAGGATATTTTTTAAATGTTTCTAAAATTCACCCACTTTTCTAATACTTGGCCTATTTACAATATAAAATTCTTTTTCTAACTTTATAACTAGTTAATGTATTACATTAACCGGTTATACAAATATATTGATAGTGTAAAATCTTGTGATGTGGAATCTGTTGATATTTAATTGAAATCCTTTTCAATGAATTTGATAAAGAATACCATTCAATGCCTTATTTGCTTAAAAACCGAAATGCAGTTCTCTGCCAACATTCACTAGATAATTATTGGTATTTTGTCATTGACTATAATATAATTAATTGTGTTCTTCGTTTTAGATAAAAACAATAACTTACAGATAAATAAGCATTAAAAATCGATAGATTCAATTTAGTAAACAGTGATGTTACCTTGCATAGAGTTTATTGAAATTAAAAGCGTGATGTCTTAGTGCCCTATAATGAAACCATTATTTTCAAATATTATGATTTATATTTAATATAAATGATAATTTTTAGTATAATTATACACGGTAACAAATATCTAGCATTTGATGTGTGCTATTTAAGTAGAGGGAGACCAGATATTTAATAGTCCTCATTAAATGACAAGTACATAGGCTACTGGCCTGATTCTAATTTCACCGATTTAATAGGCATTGTAAAGCGACGTATTAAGCATGGCCTATTAAATTTTTGCTCTCCATTAACTCATCTATTACTCAAGGCTTTCAATTCACCTTGAAATAACCCAATCTAATTCACTCAATAAATAAAAACTAATAATTTTGCTTTATGCACATTGAAAACCTGTCATAACAAGTAAACGTCAATTATTACAATATATTGGTTATGAAAATGCAAATTTTCAGTTATCTATATGATACTGAACATTTTTAGATTCCTTTTAATCACATATTTGCTTTAGCATTCATTTTCTTGATAACTTTAAAAAATAAATTAGTCTCATGATAAACTTACGATGACTAAAACTAAAAAAAAAATTAAATAGAAGAATGACAAAGACATGGAATTTATTGATTTTGTTTGAAAATTCTGAAGATTGTAATGAAAAATTACATATAAACATTAAAAGAGACTAACCACTCTGAACAAAATTAATTACATCACATTATTGTTTTATAGTTCTTCATATTTTATGATATTTTTTAAAACATTAAACACTGTGCCGTCTGATAACACACATACAGTCTTTCTGTGTCTATCCAGAATCATTTACAAGTGCACTATTGTGATTGTGTTTCAGATATAGAGACAGAGATACATCCAGACCCATAAGTGCTAGAATTTGAAAGGCTGGTTTATTTTATACATATTATAATATTTGTGCATATAATCCTGCACATTTTGCAGCTGCTTTACTTTGGTAAAGATTATCTTTATTTTCTATTGTCCTTTTTACTTAAATAAATTATATGTAAGAATCTTCAATAATATGAATGAGTATGAGAATTGTGAAAACAGATCAACTATTAATGATATAATTTTGCTAAATACATTTACGATAATATTTAATAGTTATTACGATAAGATTTAGTTAAGGCACCTCTCATTTAATTGTTTCTCGAGTGACAGACATGTTTGTAAATAGTATTGAATAGATATTTTTAGTTCTAATTAGTTTGAATGTTAACCATTTGCCTTATATATTTTATGAACTGTTTGTAAATAGATTATATTTTCATAGTGTGAAGTTTAAGCATATTTTTGTATGATCTTCTTTGTAGAAAAAATGTTACTAATTAAACTAATATTGTTGGTATGAAGTTTTAACGATATACAATTATTAATAAACAATAAAATATACACAATGTATTTATCTTGTATTGTTTTATTTCGTATATATGCCTGATTCTCTTTTTTCACAGAAGATACGTTCCAGAGACCAACGCGCAGAAATGTTGCAGTGATCGGTGGTGCTATTCCTGTGTAGACAGCACTTGTTTTGAATGCTCTAAAATACTAAACATTATCATGTTTTGAGTTTTCAGAAGACGCCAACGCAATTACGTAGCGAGTATTTCAGACCGTCCAAAATAAGTGTATGCAAACTAGAATAGCACCGCAGAAGAGATATGTTCAAATACTTAAACGCTTCGGTGAACACAATGTCTTTAGATGTCGTTACATTGATATTATATGACACATCATCTACTATATATTCGTTCTAGGTACTTCTTTATATTTAGTCACAATGTCTATAGGTTTTTATTACTGTATTATACAGTTTGTATTCTTGAGCACTGCATATGAACAGCAAAAAAACAATTTTTAAAATTCAACGTGCATTCCTTGTCTCACATTGAAAGACATTATTAAATATTTTCTGACGCGACATATATGAACATTGTGTCTTGTCTTATTAATATCTCGAATATAATATATAGTGTTCACCGAATGGTCGTTTAATCGTCGAATGTTGTTTCCTCTCTCCCCTCGTCACAATTATCTGGCTCGTTATTAGCTCTAAAAATTTCTATCAAATCCTCTGTGCTGGAATAAAATTTTTGTCCAAAATGATGATTTTGCAGAGGGTCACCATTTCTTCTGTAAAAAATAATTAGAAAAAAAATGAGTGTAGCGATGAGTAAATGGTGTAAAAAAAAAGAAAGATGGTCGTACAAAACAATTGCATAAAAGCGAAGTCCTATAAAAAGAAGGTGCAACAACGTCATAAGCGCAAATTCCCCAGGAAAGCATTTAAAGATTCTGAAATTGATAGTCGATTTCAATCTAAAGAACTATGACACTTTTGAAATTGAACAGTATGTGCAGCTATTAGGCATGTTTTGAGACATTAATTTAATTTTTCATTATTTGACACCTGTTTCATTGTTGCATTGGGTGTGCAATATAATAAAACATACCATTTTTATGACACATATAACAGAAAAAAATTAGAAAGGGTGATATTTTGTTGATTTTTTTATCAAATAAACACATGAACACTAAAAGAAAAAACAAAATAAAAATATGGAGAAACATCGGTATATCCTTTTTTGGATTAACCCCCAGAGACGAGAGCTTTTTGTCGATAAAAAAAATATTTTTTAAGCCATATTGAAGTCACGGATAACTTATTTCTAACGAAAATTTAAAAAAAAACACAAAGTCGTTGTATAGAATCCCCGCATGACTATATGGCCATGCTTATCCTTATAATACCGTGTAATATTGTGTACACAAATAGTCGGTGTCGAAATATAGATTAACGTGTTTTTTTAAAACATTTACAATTTGACCTCTTTAGATCAACATAATTTCAACACAAATATATTAGTGTTCAATTTCATCCGTCCACTTGAACGCCTGAAGATGCCGAAAGGCGAAACCCGGGTCTTTAGTGACAAAACATGTGTGAATGTACATAATTTGAATGATTCAAATTTAATATTGAAATTCCACCGAGCACCTTCAGTCGAAATTGAAACAAATATGTATATTAGTAAAAGTATTGTAAATAATTTTATGTTTTGATAAAATAATAACTAAAAGTTTCGAAAAGTCCTTTAATAATAAATGAAAATTCAAAAATCGCATGTGCTTTTGGTAGTCGTTTCTGTCCTCGTGGCTGATGACTAACTCAAGTCTGTATCCTTTTAAACCGATTTTGTGTGAAAGCAACGATATTCAGGTAGAAAAAGGATGAATAGTGGGATCAATAGACAGCATTGTTTACTGTGAACATATATGGTCACGCTCGTCCTTGGAGGGTTAATACTATAATTTGTAATATAAACTAGGATGTTAGAGTGGATGACAGGATATATTGTGTATCTCTTCCATGTCAATATATATAGCTGAGTTAATGTAAGTTTAAACATAGTTTGATGAAAGCATAAGCCAAAATAGCTATCAACTATATATAAAATAATATTTGTAGAACTAAAACACTTTATTTATTTAACTTATTATCACTCATTCATCTTAAGACGGTAAAAATATTAATTTATCATATTCGTTTGCCCTTGACAAAATTATTCATCTCACTTCTTCTTTCTTTTTCAGGTATTATTCCCCTTGCTGTTCTGTGATATTTTGAAATCTGTGGATGTCGAGTGTAATGTGGTCGGAGGAGGACCATCTGGCCAATCAGGAGCACTTCGCTGGGGAATTGCATGGAGTCTAAGAAGTTTTGTTGATGCGGAGATGGTAGAAAAGATGAGATTAGGTGGGTTCTCAAAGATGGAAAATTGTGGATATAAATTGTCGCACTGTAAAATCGCATATTTTATACAATATATGGTCTGAATTTAGTGGCTGTTTGTTGACATAGAGAGATATATAGATTCTTAGGTTTTCTTGGTTATTATTGGTATGAAGAGTATCTTGGTTCGACACCATGTTGAGGGTTGTGGTAATCACCTGACTTTTTGACTGTTTAAGGGCTTCTTCTTCAAGGGTTTGATTGATGAGTGAATGAATTGAAGATATCAACTATTGGGATTTTTTCTTAAATTTTAGGCATCTTACATACTGTATGTGTCCATTTCTTTTTGATTTCCTTTGAATATTGTTCTTGTATTTAAAATTTAATTTCATTAAAATAAGACAGACAATAAGACTATAACAGATAATATATTTTTATGCTCATTGAGCTGATGATATATTAAGAATCAAATTTATACGAAAGATTAATTTTTTAATACCTCTTAAATTTAATTTGTGAATTTCTTTCCATGTCCGCTCTCAATGTGGAGCATATGGCCTCCTATTGAAGGTGGCTAAAATAATTTATTTCTGGAACACGTCGTGATCATACGTCACCAATCCAAGATTTTGGATAATGTAAATAAGCGATCGAGTGCGGGTGAAATTGAAATTGTTCCGAGAATTTAATATTATAAGGTGGTGGCGCAGTTTTCTCGGTCGGGCGTGGCAGTATTTTGCAATATGGCGACGTCACGCCGCAATTGTATGAAGAATGATTATTGTTGAATTAAACCAAAAATACAAGAAATATATTGTATTTTATTATTGAAAAAGTTACTTTGGATGGCAATAAACATATTTGATTAGTTAAAAAAATATTATAACCTATATTTATAGTCGAAAACGCGATAACAAAATCCGCAAAAAAGCAGCCGCTTACAGGGCATGTTCGCTAAATTTGGTGACGCCGGCAAAGGGTTAAGGATCAGAGGGTGGGAGGGAACTTCAAGACATCACAAACATCCATGCCTTGAAAAAATTACCTACTATCTAATGATATATAATTGTTGCATAGCACAGAATGAATAATTCACTTATATCTCTAAAATGAGCTAGAAATACCCAACTTCTCCTTTTAACCTATTGCATTGAAATAACGTGTATATTGTGAGCATATTTACTGGGCCTATCTGGCATACACGAGCTTCTTTAAATAGTTTTAATATAACTTATTGTAATCAAGCACTGTTTTCAGTGGACTATAACGATTCCTCTTCAATAAAAGTTTTGTCCTTGATAGCAATGATTTTGCTGATAAATAATGAGGTGTTTCCACTTTTCAGCTGGTTTGCTATCTAGGGACAACCGCAGGAGGGAGAGAATGAAGCCAGGACAGCACGGTGCCAGAAAACAGTACACATGGAAGAAACGTTAAAAAATATTTTAGTTTTTGTGTGTTATTCATAACGATAAATTAATGTTGTTAAAAGTAGAAAAAAAATAAATAACCTGAACTATGTTTCTTTTATTATTGTTTTTAATATTTACATTTGATTTAAAGGTTTTATTCCTAATATTTCCAATCCCTGCTTAACGACCAATCTGGATGCATGAAACAATAGCAATCGTTGACCTGCTACTTCAATAGGTTGATTTTTCACTTGTAAAACTTTTATGGCCGAATTCACGACACCACTTAATTTGAATAGATAAATAACTAATACACAAGCTTCCATTTCATTTCTTGAATGTTGAAGAACATCATCGAATCTTGCAAGTTCTTGAATGACCATCAATGCTTCCGGTTCCGGGATAAGTTCCGGTTTACAATGATCTGGTAGTGTAACACCGCAGTTTTGCTCTATGCTCCACAACCTGCAGTGCAAATATTGTAACCTAATTCCGCTGTCTCCGTGATTTTGCAAAGCGTTCTCCCATGAAAATTCATAATCTCGCTGTCTTCTAATCTTTAGGTCATTTATAATAACTGCAGTTGTACCTAATATATCAGAAGTCACCTCATCATCCAATGATGCCTTAGTAGCTGGAAAAGGACAAATATTAAAATTCTATAACCATGAAATTACGTATTGAATATGAGTAGGAAACTTCCTTTTTACTACAGCATTATTACAGCAATTTTAAGCATTATTTAGGTTTGAAAAACTGAAGAATGGGTGAAGTGAGTACAGAAAAAAGCATTTAGCAGCCTATCTCTTGTAGTTACATTGCTTGTGATGTTTTTTTAAAGAATTTGGTTCCTTTTATAAATATTATCCTGCTTGTAAAACTCAGTAGAACAAATGAATTTAGTGGATTATTATTTTAGTTTTATAAAAGAATAGTTTGCATTTGAAATAAGAGTAAACACATCACTTTGTTTAACGATGGAAGGTTGTCAGAAGTTATAGTTAGTATAATATGCTGAGACAATTATACAATCTTCTTCACTGAAATAATGTTTTAAATTTCAATCTCACAAGAACTGAATACACTCGTACATTTTACCTCACACTAATTAATAATGTCAATATGAGAATAAATTTATTACTGCTTACTGTGGTAAGCCAGATTTAACTGTATAAGTACACCGATTAAGATGCTGCATGTCATATAAGTACATTGAAATACAGTGAAACCTTGATCTACTGTTCTTGCTTTCTTCGTTTTCCTGCATGGAATGTTTATGTATCATAGTCCCGACCAAGCAACCATAAGAACAATCTAAAATAATCCCGCATCAATTATTCCCCACTGTATTGATTTCCTCAATCTATCGTCTAGATATTATCTTCCCGTCACAAAAATTATCCCAATTGATCGTTTTTGTTGAATATTTCAGATTTTGTTCATAAATAGTCTTATCTGGAATCTCGTTTCGCGACTCACAACTAAAATGCCCCCATTAAGAAAACTAGATCTCTAGCTGAGAAAATTAAAACAATTTAAAACATTAAAAATAATCCAAGAGACAAGCAAGTTAACTTAGAAAATTAACCGAGTTTGAAGGGTCTTTGTTATAATTTAAATATCAAACGGCAATTAGACAACTTAGTATAAAAAACATTTCAAATAGATATATTCTATATTACAATAAAAACAAGTAAAATAAATATCTAACATCAATATATAAATTAAACGTTTTTTGAAATTATTTGAAGATTTCCTGGACTTAACGTTTTATTATTTCAGTTCCTTGAAAAACGTATAATCGAGGTTTCGCTGAAGTCACTGTTAATGTATCCACTGTGAGTTCTTTGTGGAAAGGCAATAAATAAAAAAAAACTGTTACAGTTTATAGTTAAATTAATAATGTAGAATTAATACGAAAAATTGTTGTGAAATGGAATATCTGTCAATGCAAATTAAATACTTACTCAGTGATGTTTTTTGGCTGTCAAGCATTTTATTTTTAGCTTCATCTAAAATATCCTTTAGAAATACTACCGTACCCTTTCTTGTACTCATACCTTTTATTCTACCAAATTTAATGTGTTTGCAATTTTTAGCAAATGAAGTTTTCATTTGGTCGAGGATGTTAAACAGTGCAACAAAGTGATCGGTTTGAGCGTTGTCCACGATATAGTACATCTCATCAAATGAATATTTGTCATAGCGATCGAGAGCGGCTGCTATGTCTCGTGTCAGATAGAGGCTGGAGCCGTCACTTTTTGTCACAGTAACTTTCCTGTCATTTACGCAGGCAACTTTTCTTCCGACGTCGTCGAGTTTAATTATGCCACTTTCTTCTAATTGATTGACAATGTGTTGTATGTCTTTAGAGCTGTACATAGATTCCCAAGCGTAGTTATCAAATACAACACCTAATCTCTCATATGTTCTCTTTAATTCGTTTATAGTAAATTCACGATACATTTCCCATTTTTTTATATCTTCGAACTGTCCACTCTCCAATTGCTTGAAAACTTCTCTCGCTTTTGTATTTATTGAATCGTCAACTGTTGCTAATTTATTTGCTTTCACGTATGCCTCGTATAATAACTGAATTGGATTCTCTTTTATTTGCTCCAGTTTCATTTCAGATAAATCGATACCGACTTTCAGCATACCGAATTGTGTTCCCCAGTCGCCCAAATAATTGATCCTTACGACATCTTCGCACAAGTATTTATTGATATTCGAAAGAAAGTTACCAATAATTGTAGATCGTAAGTGTCCAACATGAAAAGGTTTTGCAATATTCGGAGAGCTGTATTCGAAAATTATTCTTCTAGGTGTTGGTATGCCTTCTTTAGGTGGATCGACAACGATACTTTTCAGTATAGACTCGACAAAAAAGTTATTCTCCAAAAGAATTTTTACCCCCTGATGATTTTTAATCTCACAATTTGCAATATCCTTAATTGAATTATTGGTAGATTTGTCACATTTGAATTCTTTTCTTAAGGTTTCAGAATTTAAATTGTCCAGTGGTACGTAAACGGAAAATTGTCCAGGGATTTTGTATCGTAGTATTTTTAAAGCGGATACTGAAATACTTTTATAATTATCCCTCAAATATTTTGATACCTTAAAACATAAATGAAAATTAAATCCTGTTTATTTATAACAAATAGTTAATAAAGCAATCTTATAATGACTGAGATGTGAAAGTAAATTTATGCTATGGTAAGTTTCTAAGCATTTATTAGCCCACAGGAGTCCATAAACCTAACAACTTCACACAGGAACTGGGCGTTTTCAAGCAACTTGTAATTAACTTGTCTCTAAATTGCGACAGCATGTTGTATTTTATTCAATTTTTAGGTGAGCCTTCGGTATGCTTCTATATGCATGGAAAAATTTTAAATTGATGATATAAAAACCAGGGTCCCAAAGAAACTGGATGTATTAAAAAAAAGAAGGGTTATTTAATATTAATTAATACATTAATTATAATCAATAATCCATTGATTTATATAAAAATGTGGGTATGAGAAATATTTAAGATATTGGTATACTAAGGAAGTCAATAAGCAATTAATTTAACTATGCTGACACAGAATAGGCTTAAATCACCACGACGATATATTTTCACACATAAATAATGTAATGAAAATCAGTCGATCATAAATAAGATTTTAAAATTGGTATTAAAAAATAGTACTACTTGAATGGAGTGGTTACATTCTGTCTATTTTTTGTTCACACAAAAATCCTAATTTATTGAAAAAATGCTGTCTATACTGAGATTCAAACTCGTGAGGTCCGAAATGGAAGCCAACGACATTGTGCCATGGATCCGACTAGAAAATTAGATAGATAATCTAAATTAATTGAATTTATAATATTTGTTTGATTTCCAAAATATCTTTTTCAATTTCACTTTTTTATGTTAATACTTACTGACCAAACACAACATTTATACTGAGCAAATGTTAGATTTATACTGACTATTAACTTAAGAAAATATTGACCATTTAAATATCTAAAAACTGATCAATTCAATATAAATCTAAGAAAAACAATAAGTCATTCAAGAATACGATCAACTAAAAAAAATCGAGTAAAAAATATTTTTTGAGGTGTATCTGCTAAATGCACTTTTTGAAACGTAGAATAACAAAATTTACTGATTTTATGGTTAGGAATATAAACAAATTCATTTGGGTAATTTAATGAATTTGGAAATTATCATTCATACCTGAGATGCGACGTACGTCTTTATCTGTAAAGACATTTTATTCCCACTCTCTTTATTAAAATATATTGAATAAATCTTTATTGTTTCATGTTTTTGACACGAAGCTATTATCACTTTGACATTTAAAATTACTGAAGCGGTGTCAATTTATAGTGCAAAAAAAACATAAGATTTATTTTTCGTTTCTCTGTTGCTCTATTTTTTGAAAGAAATTAAAAATTATCACTAAAAAGTATTTGTTCATTGATCTTTGTTACTATTAATACAGCTGTTATGTTGAACCCTATTTGACGTCATTGCCTGCGCAAGATCGCCATCTTAAAATTTAGTTTGGCGCTAGTGGTACAGCTGACCTGTCATTGCCGAGTTTTCGTGAGTGGTGATTGTGCTGTGTCGAAACGTTGTGCAAAAAGGGGTCTGTACACCCCGATTAGTGTAAATAGTGAGTAGTGTATGTAAAGAATGAGTGTAAAAATGGCAGGACAGACTATAAATGACAGGCTATTAGCAGCAAGACACAGCATAGCCGGTCAGGGGCTGGCGAAATCAGTATGCAAAGCCACTACAGAGGAAATGATAGGACCCAAAAAGAAACATTTAGATTGTGAGTGATTGATTCTATACCATAAAAATGAATAATGAATTATTATATTTTATGTAAAGAATTACATAAAGCTCTTTATCATTCTCATTGACCTGCGTACGCGGTTCAATAGTTACTATGATATTTCTGTTGTTACTTCAGTCACCTGTGTTTTTGTCTCAACGGGTTCGCCAGGTGATTCTTATCTCTTAGGGTTGTCACAACCACTGCCTGTAACAAATGTAATATTGCTGAAAAAATGATTAATAATTTTGACAAGGTGCCTTCAAAATAACAGAAAAAACAAACTATTTAACATGAAAAAAAAAGAATAGAATGTGCAAAGTCGTTATAAAAGAAAAGCATATTATGACGATTGTATTATAACTAGAAAGCATATTTAGAAATAATCCTTAAAATTTACATGTAGATGTTCCATAGTTTTCAATCGGTGATGGTTAATTCATAAATAATGTTACAAATCAATACGTTTCTTGTAGTAACTGCCGAATCGAACCGATACCTAACGTACATAATTCATTACACAGAACATCGACACTCAATTGACCCCACGGTCTTCTGCAATTTCAAGACGGGTCCAATAAGTTGTCTATCGATCAAATTATTTATTTTAATTTGTCAAGCAAGTAGTGGTATCTACAAAAAAGCAACTACAATTGAGTTCGTTTTTGTGACAATTTATTGTACCTATTGTTCTTCGAATCTAAAATAATTTGATGCCTAAAATCTTCATTTATAAATACGCACGTCACACGTTTTTCACACGCAAAGACTTGATAGATGTACCGCATTAATTAACATAAAAAAACATGTACTTATGCATTTATGGATGTTATGGAAATTGCACTTGCTACTGGTTGGTTCTCATATAACCCTATGCTTATTTTCTTTGAAAACACGCGAGGTTGAGCAACAGAGTAACTACTTAGCAGTTTCCGTAGGAAAACTTCTGTTGAAATTAAGTCCACATGTTCTGCAATGGTAGCGGATAGGATATATTGAAAAAAAACGCAAATTTTTCCCAAATTAGTAGTAATAGTCTTTTTACCACGCTGTGATCCTAGTGTCTTTATTTTTATTCATAACAAAATGGTTTTAATAAAACCTATTTCTTATTAAATTGGTATATAGCACGTATAAGTTATTATAATAATTAAAAGCGACTCGGCGTCTGAAGAGATTCGTGGGAATGTGAGTCATGCTTGCGCTCGCTGTTCTTTAAAATATAAAAACAAAGTTAACGACATAAAAATAGCACTGTTTCATCACTAGCATTAAAATCAACTCCATTATACTTATCTGTATGTTATAACATCAACGATATCGAGACGAAGAGGATCAGAGGCGTACCCTCAGTTTCTTTAAAATGGTTGCAAAATACAATCATTCTTCACATTACGTTGAGTCTGTTTCGCAGTCTTAAAAAATGAAACGGGCGAGAGCGGTCTAAAATCAATACGTATTAATATCCGATTAGTTAATTATCTTAGTTAACACCGAACAAGAAATTTGATAAGATACATTATTTATACATTCTGTGATATTTTTTTTATTTCGAATTATTGAATGCCTTTTTGAAAATATAATCATTATGATGCAAAGTGAACAATATAATTTCCTCTGTATGAGTTTTAATGCTTATAGGTTGTAAAATGAATTATCAATAAAATAAAACTTATTTCAAATACTTTTAGTATAACATTGCGTAACAGACATATAAATTGGAGCAGGCATCAAATTCCATATATTTTCCCAAATTACCAAATATGAAAAAGTTTAGTTATACCTGGAAAACTTTTATTTTGGTATGATACTATTATTCAGGTCAAGATTATTTCAGATAAGTAGAATTACACACTGCAAAGTGTATTCTGTGTTGTTTTATAAATACGATATATTCCCACCAATAATGTATGCTCAACTTCAATCAATTAAAACAAAAATCCAGATAATTGCTGTGATAAAAAGTATTCTACATATTAGATTTATTAATTGTACAGGTAATTAAAAATACAATCTATGCGTTACGCACACCTTAAACCCCTTTCTAATGTGTGTATATCATCGAAAGTTGCCGCTATATTTTACAATTAGTTTTCAATGTAAATTCTTTTGTACTATTTACCTCCCCGTCTGTTATATTTTACATACGTGCTCGCTGATTCATACATTTTTGGGTTGGTCACGTTGGTATATCTCGGCCCGGTTCACAAGAATGAGATGAATGCATGGTTCAATAGGAATTTTATTGAGATTCCTCGATTATTATTGTACTTATTCAGTAACCGGTTTGTTTCGTGTGATTTTGTTGCCATGGAGTTTAGGTTAATGCGCTGTGAAACTTTCAGGCTTTATTATGCAGCATTCAATGGACACTGTGTTCTTTTATTTCTCATCCGGTAATATCTCCCTGGCTCTATATATTAAAAAAATACTTTTTCCGTTCCACCATTTGATTACATTTGCGAACCTCATTTGGTTGTAAGGCTATTATAGACGGTGGTGTAGTGGTAAATAATTAGGTACCAGGTCGGTCATTGATTTCTTCACTATTTCTTTTTGTTTTTTTTTATATCCATCCGAAGTTAAAAACAATTAAATCAATAAAAACGATTTTAAATATATGTATGTATGTACTTGAAAATAAAGTTACAAGTCAAAAAGGTGGCAGGACGCCTTCCTCATTTTCAGGTGCCAGGTCGCCGGTCTGGCACGACCTGGCCCCACTACGCCACTGATTATAGAGTAATCTCGATTATTGACCTATTATGAATCCTTCAATTTTTAAGCTTAGCGCACGCATGTAGAATATCAGTGAACACTTTCTATTTAGAATTTCTATTATTCTAACAGATATCTGCTAAAACCTTTTATAGCTATAAATAAATGGCAGATTGTCGGTACTCTATGAAGAATACAACGAAGACAGTTCCGAGACGGTCAAAATGTATACACCTTAACAAACATTGCATCCCTATTATTACTGGTATGCATAATTTATATATTGAGCAGGAGCACAAGAAAATCAATATTCAACTATACAAACTGTTAGAAATCAGTTTATATTATAAAATGGTATCAACTTTCGTCCAGAACAAGTCTTCTTGTATTTTCTTTGCAGGTATGTTTTATTTTCCCCTCGATTGACATAGCTCGCATGTTATCCACGTCTGCAAATATGGCACCCCCCTTTGTTGTACACCTGTTGTCCGACACAGCACACTGGCCAGTTATAAACCTGTTCCTTCATCCCTTTAGTAACTTAGTGGCGTCAAATACAATGGCGGAATATTATTTATCATGACCCTCGCAGCAGATGCTGGTTTACTTTTCTTCGATGCTTTTCGGTATTTACTCTCACGAAACGATACTACAAAAGTCCTTTTGTATTTAAATTGTATTATTAAACTTAAATGCAACTAAGGCAGCTGAACGTGTCTTATATTGTCGACGTTAATAAATATTCACGACGTCATTCATTTCACCGAATAGCCTTTTAGATTCATTTATTTTCTAAAATGGTCAGTTTCTCCATTATTTTGGGTGTCGATTTAGTACTTTGATGAATTGCGCGATTGCTTATTCCTCATAGATATAACACTGCCATTGCACTGGCGTTGTGTTTTTATGGAAATATAATCTACAAATTTGGTAGTAGTGAATGGACTTATTAAAGATATTTACATTACAGTATCTTTTAGAGTTTACTACAGATCTATTCAAAATTTGCTTAGGTGAATAATTAATCAAAACAATAATCCTTTGTACTTCATTCCACTTTATTTAATATGTCAGGACCGGTTTCGCTCATTGCGAGCATTGTCAACTGATCGCTCGCAATGAGCGAAACCGGTCCTGACATATTAAATAAAGTGGAATGAAGTACAAAGGATTATTGTTTTTATTAATATAATGCCTTTCCACCAAGTATTGACAGTGAACACCCTAGAAGTGATAAGTGAAAAATAAAACATTTTCTAAAATCTCCCCTAATTTATCACATAAACATGTTACCGTATCAATAGTAAGTTACTTTGTATGTCACGCAAATAACTTGGTTAGTCTATCATCTCGTTTTACAGATGTATACTTCAGGATAGATAATATCCTGTGTTGACTGGTTAAATTCTTATTTGATATACATATATGAAAATTACCTTGATTTTACTTATTCGCGAATTTTGTGATGACGTTTTGTAGAAAATATCAATCGTTTGACGCACGCTGTTTGCACAACATAACTCTGAATATAAATTAATCGTAACATATAATATAACAGTGCCTGCTTACTATAAAAGTAGAATACCGGAATGTGAGAATGGCAAACGCACTCTGGAAATTGTGTAATGCGAGACACGGTGAGATGCGGAAAACTTGCTTAGTTGGTTTCTTATGTAAGCGTATAGGTACTGTATGTATTGATAATATAATATGTATCTGATATTTCATGCGTACATGTTCGAGATTACCTGCTCGCTGTATCAATTGAGTAAAGCTTAAGCCAAATAAACGCCATAAATTCAACATCTTCGGTATATGTATGTGCTGAATTCAGTTGAAAATAAACTTTAATGGACGGTTATTTGAAGAGATTTATGATGCTTTTTTGTGGTAGGTGCTTACAATTTTACTAGTAAATATATTTTACCAAATTAAATTGTGTGTTTAATACGTATCAAAGCGTAGTAAGAGTTTTATCTTTGAATTATAACATTTTATTATTCACACATCGCATCAATAAAAGGCACAAGATGTGAGCTCATGAGAATGGAATTTATTTTTTAATTTTGGGGAATACGACCTGCTCGCGGTCTGTGGTCAATCATCAATCAGTATACTTTGGCATGATTGTGTTTTACGTGAATTAGTCATAGGAGTTGCACTAAGAAACAAACTTGTTTTCTGGAAAGGGTAAGGTGAATAAATTGAACATTTAATCTGAACATTTAATGATGCTAATAGATTTTTCGATCTGTATTCTGCTTAGTATTTATTATGAAGCATTAAACTTTTTTATTTTCTTCTCGGTAAAAGTCTACGTGCCTGTTTTATAGGTGCTGTTTTAGGTGTAAAATATAATGTAAGTATAGGAATACATTTTACGAGTACATAGGTACGTGAGTATTTTAAACGGCAGCGGACTAGAACCTGCGCTTTACGTACACACACTAAAAAGGTAAATTATGACGAGCTTAAATTATTAAAATTGATAATACATACTGTTATTACATCGCAGTTTACCAGCAACAATCACATACAGTTCATTGAGTAATCCATACTAGCAGTGTGTTGTACGAAGTAACGCATATAGTAAACAACTTACTGCATTATAATAGTTATATTATGCAACCGATATCTCAGTTTATACGTATCTTCCGTATATCTAGATAACTGACTTACAGTCTCAACCCGAAGCGAAGTGAGATTTTTCATCTCACATTCCAAAAAGTAAAGAATCGTGGCAGCAATATTTTTTTATTCGTGGTATATTATTGTCGCCTGCTGTGGCCCAGTTGGTTAGAGCTTGCTCTACCGATCACGCAGGTCTGGGATCGACTCCAAGTCAGATCACAGTGAATTTGTGATGTAAATTGACATTATTTCCTCTCCTCCCGTCCTTCTGATCCTTTAATAACTGGGTGTAGCGATAGCGATTAGTCAACCACTTGTCCTGTTCTAACCTTATCTCACTTTTAGGGTGTTCACTGTCAATACTTGGTGGAAAGGCATTATATTAATAAAAACAATAATCCTTTGTACTTCATTCCACTTTATTTAATATGTCAGGACCGGTTTCGCTCATTGCGAGCATTGTCAACTGATGACAATGATGACAATCAGTTGACAATGCTCGCAATGAGCGAAACCGGTCCTGACATATTAAATAAAGTGGAATGAAGTACAAAGGATTATTGTTTTTATTAATTATCCTTACTTCCCTATTACTGACTTTGAAAATAGTGAGGTTGAGCGACTGAGTAACGAACAGTTCTCGTAGAAAAACTTCTGTTCAGATACCTCCATTAGGAGGCCATATGCTCCACGTTGGGAGCGGACATGGATAAAAAATATTATTAAAATACTCATCACTTAATTTGTATTTAGTTAGCAAGTTTTTATCGGTTAAGTCATCTTAAATGAGCGAATATGGATTTTTTTAATGACGTTGAGCTTTTACAATTAAAACCACATGTGTAAACATTTGATAACTTATCAGTTATCAGCGTCTTTATCAAAAACTTCATTTACTCAATGTTGTCGTTTTTGTAATCAATCAATGTTTAATATCGTTAAAAGCCATCTATTATTACTGATATGTTTCTTTAAATGTTATTGACACTCTTATCATCAGCCCAACTCTAGTTTCGTAGATGATACGATCGTTTATTTGATTTTTATAAGACGGTGCACTTCTTGAAAAGATCTGAAACACTTTATGTCTCGTGGGAGGGATGACATTCCGTTCGGTTGCGGTCGATCGTCGCGCATGCGCTGTCCGAATCTCGCGTTTTCTGTGTTCTCCCATTGACTGGGACCGGCGCTGCGACGGGCCGGATGGGTCACCCCCTCAACGCCCTTCTCATTCGTCCTTGACGCTAATAGACGCCGGAATCTCGATCTTCTTTTGATAATGCCCTGCATAGGAATTTTACGTCGATTCCACACGCTCGATCGTTGTAAAATTTTTGATAGCGTAACGTACCTGCCAGTGCGCCGGCTAAACATAACGAAATGATATTTTCTTACATAAAATTCAGCCGTGACTTGCTCGTATTTATCTGATATGTACTAAATTACCGAACAACTTTATTTTCTACACGATATTCAATTGCTATGAGCATTTCTGTTTTAGTTCAGTGTGCTCTTCTAAGTTTGAGGTTATGTTAGAATTGTTTAAAATTAAGAAATGTTGTCTAATTTTCAAAGAATTTTCAGTCTGAAAATGCATCTCAAATATACGAAACACGTGCAAGAATTAGTAACACACTCAGTGGAATAGCAACGTTGTCAAGCGTATTTTAGATTTACGAATGGTTTTTAAGTTTCAAAATTATTCCTATCACTTTTATTTTGCATTAAATTTGATAAATTTTTTATAGACATTTCACAATAACTTCAATCCAATAGATACAAGAGTTTTTTCTTCATAATTTGTTTTTTCTTTCTTTGTTAACACAAAGTGTATTTGCAAAGATTATTTAGGATTTCAACTGAAGGTGTTTGGTGGAATTTTAAATATTAACGTCGAGTCGCTTAATTTTGTACATTCCCACATGTTTTGTCGCTTGCGACCCGGGTTTTGCCTTTCACTTTTCGAAGTGCACGGATGAAGTGATTTAAATTTGTAAAATATTAATTAAGCTCTTCTTTATATGACGATCCTATAGGTTTTGACAATCTGACATAAAAAAAGACAATGTCGCGTGTCTAATATAATTATTATTGCCATGAAATTCCTCTTTATTGGTTGTATCTGTCATTCAGTTGTATTATTATCGTCCCGTCGCTGTGAATATCTGTAAAATTATACGTACTAGGAGAATGTTTCAACCGTGGGAACAATTGACCTCATAAATGCATAATGAGAAAGTATTAGGACCGTCTCAAATCGTACGAAACATTGTTGCTGCAAAACTGAGAACGTGGATGACGAAATAAAATTTCACATTCTCGAGGCGTTGACGTTCAACATTTACCTGTGCAAGATGCACCCACGCAGTTTTACAGGACGCACATTTATTAACGTCTAGGGCGGGTCGCATTCTGACCCAGAGCAGTGGCACCCAAGTGGCGTACTTAATTGTTTCGATGGTAAAAAATATGCATTGAACATATAGGAGAGTTAAAGATTCGTTTCACCAAGGAATTGAAACTGCGAAAATAATCGATGTTTAAAGAGAGTTACTTGTCTGATGAAGTGAGTGCTATTACCTGACTACGTCACAAGTTCTTTTTGTCGATGTGTGGAACGCTGATATTAAGAATATGAACCATGAATAAATCTCTATCTTTATACAATCATCATTGGTTATACAGGTATCATAATACTATTAAGTACACTCTTTTTTATGCGGGTTTTTACTCGATTTTGAAGTATCGCAGTTCACTAAAAATGACAAATTATTGGCTCTAACACGATTATCAAAGATAAAAAAAAACAACGCATTTCCCAATAACAAAAAATTCAACAACACAAAACAGCAGTAACAAACAAATGGCTTAATTGTATCCTAACACATTGGAAGTGTCAGACATTTCTACCGATGAAAGCGATTTATGTCCAGTCCCTCATACAGTGAAACATATCTGCACAATAGAGGTCTCCACGGGCCGAAAATTCCAAAATTACCCGGCCCGAGCCCGAAAGTCTCAGACCCGACCCGGGCCCGAGTCTAATACCACAATTGTTACCCGAACCCGACCCGAAGCACGGATTTATACTCAACAGACCGAAAAAACCCGTTTTTTATAAATTTACAAAAATTTACGATTCTATATAGATGGTAATAGTTAAAACCATCATGGCTGACTTATGACACGAAAATAGTCTGATTTTTTTTTCTGAAGAATAAATTCCTTACCCGGGTCCGGCCCAAGCCCGATTCTCAATTGCGCTTACCCGCCCGAACCCGGCCCGTGCATACCTCTACTGCACAGTCTCAAGTAAAACGAAGTTGATTTTTTTGTTACGAGTACTCAATACTTCTTTCAGCATTCATTTCGAACTTAATTATTATAAAATTTGATGTTTTTACACATGAGTATCTTTTTGTACAGTTTTTCAATAATACGAACTAATTGCATATGAAAACTAGACATTATAATTTACTCTCATTCCTTAGTGTCGGAAAGTCGATCACTGAGCAAATGCATTTTGATTGCAAGTAATTTAACTAAAACGAAAATCTATGTACATTTATTGTGTGTTTCATAATATGTAATGTATGAAAATATTTTATTTATGATCAAAAAATATGTATATTATTCTATTTTAGTCATAGTGTCTTGAGTTACGAACTCGTCGCGCGGCCGTGACATACATGCGTAATCTAAGGTGCCTGCATGTTAAATGTCGCACTGACATTGTATAATAAATATAATCTTCAATGGACGGTGTCTTCATCTTTGGTATTTTAGTCTGTATTGTGAATCCATTATAAATGATAGATTAATGAAAAAAATATATTGCAATATTTTATCTTTGGTTTTATTACACAAGCTTGATGTATTGCTTATTTTACGATATATTCATCCTCCCTATGAAGTTTAAAAACAAATATGTACTCTTAGATTTGTGGTGGAATTCGACCTTATACATAGATTCATAGTTTGGATTCTAGAAACCAAGTTTTGTCTGCCAAAAAATAAATACCTGCCAAGATTCATTCATTACTTTAAATGAAAACATACCCTCCCACATCTTGCTCGAAACATTATATTATATTTGAACACTTATTTATATGTGATTACGTCGCAACGAGTTATGAACTTTTTATTCTTAACTTGATGGCTGCCAGCCTGTGGCGGCCGTTCGATGTGGCATTGTATCAATGCAAAATACATGAAGAATTTAAAATGAGCGAATTGTATAAATGTTATGTTTGAATATTATTTCATGAAATATAACCGCCTATACAAGGGGTATATTGATCCAATGCCACAGACGAGTTATCTCGTCAATAACTAATTCAATTAATAATTGCAAATTATAGCCGGCGTAAAGACGTACTTTTTCTACGGCAGCCAAAGGGCTAAACAACTTTTGTGTCAGTGTTTTCCGGTGCATATTTTACTTCTGTTTTACCATTAGGTATGTATGCAATCTTTTTATACTGTAGGGCAGTGGTGCACAAGCTTTTTGAACGAAGGGCCATTTTATCAATTTTCTAACCTTTCGCGGGCCGCAGAGGGTAAGTGTTGAAAAATAATGATATACATATACCCAATTCATTTCAACGCGTTTTTTTATGCGCTATTTTCATTTTCCGCGATTTTTTTTACGGCACCGTTACTTTTTTACGCGATTAATTCTATGTTACACGATTTTTTTAAAAGTTAGAAATGTTGACTGCGCAAAATCATGTGATGTAATGTTGCTCTAAAACTTGTTTAAATACAATTCATTGATTCAATTCGTTGAATAACACGTTTCTCGGTCATAAATTCTCCCACCGAGAGTTACTCTGTCAAATAAATGCACTCCAAGTGTCTAAATATTTTAAATGCAAAATAATAAATACAAACCAAAGGTGAAAATATATGATGTTTTTTAGGCACGTACCAAATAAACACCTACATTGAAAAATAAAATATTTTACACTTTCGTATTTAATAAAATCAATTTTAACTGTTCGTTCGATCAACAAAACAAATGCAATGTAATGAGTCTGTGCGAAATTCAGATTCAAGCAAAATTAAATACGTTAGTTCAAAAAATTGCGAACGATTACATTTCGTAACCGACAGTGACAGCAGCGAATAACTCCTATAACTGAATACAATTATGCATGTATACGATATGTATTTTTTTTTCACTGTATTTTTATAATCAATTAATAAATTAAATTTTATATGTAAAAAAAAAAATTTGCGCGAATTTGAAGATCAATTCTTGTTTTTTTATACTTTTTTACGCGATATTTTGATTTTTAGAACCGATTAATCAAATTATATGGAAGTGAGGTTTTTTTTACGCTCCTCTTTCTGGAACTAATGTATCGGATAAAAAAAGGATTGGGTGTATTAACACACCACTTAATAAGTTCGTAGTATAATGGCGCCATTATGGACAAATCCATATGATTTTTAGAAAGTGTCAACCTTCAAATAATATGTGTCAAAATTTCATAACAATCTGACGTTAAGTATGTTACAGTGGTTTTAGTGACGCTACTTTTGTAATTTTCAAAACCGCCATTTCGAGAATATCATTTCGTGCCGCGGTTTGTGCACCACTGCTGTATGGGCTTATACGCACAGGTTACATAGAATCAGGGTCCGGCCCTAAGCGTGTGCTAAGTGTGCGGCACACACAGGCACTGTCTCTAAGAATGATCAGTGGGGCGCAGATTGGTGAATCGCCCAAGAATTAAATACATGACATTTGAAATTTTTTGAGGCGCCTCGGACACAGGCGCAAGAATCCACGGGCCCTCCCTGCATAGAATAATAATTATTGAGTGTTTTCATCCATTTGATTGTCTTACTTCTCATTTCGACAACCGCTTAATTGACGTTTTTATGTTTATTTTTATTCTATAAACTTCAGCGTAACCATTCTTCGCATTTGAAGAAATTATTATTCTTTATTTTTACAAGCCATACGAAATAGTTATTCAAGGTTTATAACTTCAACATGTTTAATTTGATCTTGTTCGGTATATCGTTCATATTTAACTGTGCGAGGGGCAATGTATGCATTTAAAATGATTTTAAACAGCCAAGGCTATTTTTTTATTGCATCGTGACAACGATTGTGTTCCAAACTCTACTAGCACCTTAGGAAATTATCGCTTCATGCATTTTAAAATATGAATAAATGTATCTAAATTAAATGAAACAAAATAATAATAAAATCAAGTGAATATGATTGGAATTGATTGTTATCAACTTGTCGCAGGGTAGCAACAAAGACATTTCGGTGTAGCCATTGGTTATTTGGAATAAAGAGATTTCTGCATCTAAATAACAAAGATATGCGATACGAATTTTTGTTCGTTCTCTTTGCTTTAACAGGAAACTTTCTCCTTTACATTGCATTGAGTGAAGATTTTAATTATTATAATATTGTGTCAGTAAGTAAGTACACTTCTATATTCCGATGGTTGCTTTTAAAAATGGTTTATTTTCTTATTTTTAACCTATACTATTTGAATTGTGAAAACAATATGTACATTTTGGACTATGCAGTGAAGGCCCAAAGGGGTAATATGATTTTTTATCGCCATGAATTATTGAATCATTTTATGATTGCTAATATTTTTAAAAATATATTCCTATACATAATATTTTTTATATATTAATATCATTTCTTTACATACATTTTGGATGCTACCTTTCTTGAAATCAATCTATTCAAGTTAGTTATTAAAAACCATACTCGACTTTTTTATCTGGATCACATACTGAATTTGGCTGAGTTACGCGGGTCGCAAAATATTTATGTTATAGTTCGTGGTATACACAATAATATGGTGATGTCAAAATTAAACTCTTTTTATTGTATTTATGTATAGATTTACAAGCGTATGTTTATATATGTATATGGATAAATAAACATATTCATGTACAGCCTAAAATTTTAGATCAAAGCTTTGCACAGGGATATTAAACAAAAATACAAATTTAAACACAATATTCATTCGTTTACATAAAGTTTTGAAAACAAAACCAGACATCTGGTGGCTAAGATTGTTTTAAGCTAAATGCTCCGCTGGTTGCGTATGGCTGCTCCATTTTCAGACCAATGTAATATTTATAAAATTATATACTAGTTATAGATTTTATTCATAAGTTGTATATTCAATGATTTGAAATATGAGCTCTTGAGAAATTGTGTTTTTCATAAGTATGATGAACATCATTAATGATTCACCGATAATGCTATTGCATAATCTAATTTGTTATGCATTGAAATCATTATGAAGCCATATTAAGTTAGGGAAAGTCAAAGTATGATTGTAAAACACACAAATCATCTTAATTACAGCTCATATATTTTATATTATGAAATTTTACATAATGCATTTTCAAATAAAGAATAAATTCGATATTACGAACTTATACGGGTGATCTTGTGAAATTTTACAAGTCAAGCGTATGTTTTTTTCTAGATGCATTCTTATTCCGTAAATACATTTATTAACATGGCCCGTTTAGGTCCCAGAAATGTACTAATGGTAGGTGTAACATATGTTTACGTGGATGTTGGCTTAGCGCACGTCAAACTGTCGGCCGGCACGCGTTAAACCTGCTACAAATGCGATGATTATAAGCACGCGCACAGCATGATTTGTTTTTCAACATGCATTACGTTTATATTATTGTTTCTAACAATTTTTCGATCTATAAACTTTTGAGTCAGTATTTGTGTAGTCTAGTCCAGGCGTGGGGAACCTGCGGCCTTTTGACTACTCTGGTGTGGCCTTCTGGGCAATTTTGTATTTCTGTAAATTTATTTAAATTCGTAAATTCCTGACATATTCTGACCGTAAATTCCTGTTTCCGGCCAAAGATTCCCTAGTCAATGTTTACTGCGGCCTTATGTCGAATCAGAAAAGTTAATGCGGCCTTTAGAGAATAAAAGGTTACCCACCCCTGCTCTAGTCAGTTGTACAGTATTTGAGTCAGTTTGTATTATCAGTTCAGAAGAAAATAACATTTACTAAATAATTTTTGTTTTCCCAATACACGTTGTCAACAATTCAATCAATTCATCCATAGAATAAATTAAAAGTACTCATTGCTCTGAAAATATCCTTCATCCCTTTGCAACCGACAATAAGATAAGCGATACGAGAAAGTTTTTATGATAAAATGAAATATTGTTTTGTTTTATCTGCTTTCCACGCAGGCGGCACTTCCGCCCAGACGGGATATGGTTGAACATTGAGACATTATCGTAGGCGGCCAGGAACAAAACGCTCGATGGTAACTCTGGCTTAACACTGGTGTTCTTTTCTTCTAAAATCAGTACATTTGGTAATAAACATGTTAGTGTTGTAGAAAACTTTGATAAACCTCTTGGTCGGCTAGACACATCAGTTTAAAAAGTTGTCACATGGACATTGTCCACGAAACTTTGTCGGCAATCGGCATGCCATAACATTTTAGCTGATATTGCAAATTGTGAATAGTGTGGACCAGAGGTGGCGAACCTTTTAATTTCTAAAGGTCACATTCATTTATCTCATTCAACATAAGGCCGCAGGAAAGAAAATGTTGGACACCCCATTCCTTTTTTTCGACTTTCGAACATATAATAGGTTGAAAACGCTCTTTTTCCAAACGCTTACGTATAATTTTTTGATCAAATTGAATATTTTGATTTAGTCGAAGGGCCGCATCAAAGTAGCCAAGAGGCCGCAGGTTCGCCTTCACTGGTGTGGAGTATCTACTAGTATGTCTCATGCCACAAGAGTTCCCTGTTTTATCCGACTGGATATTGGATATCCTGGAATTCTATTTCGTATAAATCCGAATCGTCATTTACATTGTTTTATTGAATGATGATTTACTTTTAAGGTTTTATTTTCATGTCGTAAAAATATGTTTACCTACACATGGACACCGTTTCTTTCAATGTTCTTAATTATTTCATATTTTATTAAAATCACATAAACAAACCAAAATAAAATAAAAATAACACAAAAATATGTGTTTCATTTAAACTTCACAATTTTAAATCAAATCGTTAATCTACTGCATTCCTTTAAATCTATCGACTGTGCCACGTGAATTACATCATTTCTATGTAATAAAAATACTTTTCATGTTGAATTTTGCACATTTATTGAACCTAATTCATTTTGAGTATTCATTTAAACTGAATTTAATTCAGCCAATTAATTTACACAACATTTATTGATTCTGAGGCAGTAAGAAGTTCGTCGGGCCAGCTAGTACAATATAAATAACACTAACATTGTAATCTTTTATCGGTTGATAATGCTCCTAATGAGCGAATCATCTTGATTGTATTAAATAAAAGTGGAAATTAGTTAAAATGTGTAATTATTTTTTTTAAATAAAATACCTTTTCACCAAGTATTGAGAGTGAATACCCTAAAAGTGATCACTTAATAATGTTGTGTATTTTCGACTATCTACTAACAATGTCATTAGTTTATTTTGCAAAACAATTACTTTCAAAGCTTCGCTTGAGACAAATATAGTACAAGAATGAGTATCAATGGAGTCGACTCTATTTTACTATATTATATAACGTAATTCATTCAAAAGCCGATAATTTGTTGTATTCAGCGCAACTAAGTACAGGACGTTGGTATGATTTGGGTTGAAAGTAAAAGCTAGACAAGATACCGATAATATTGGAGGTGGCTAATCACGATATAATAGGTACTCATTTAATTACATTACTTTCTGGTTACGAATTGGTACATTATTGCTCTTTTTGCTCGATTTTTTGAATGATAGTACGATCGTAATTCTGCATGTGTAGATTTGATTGAAACCTGCCGATTTAAACTCTAAGCATCAGATCTGAACATTATGTATCCATATTAAAACACACTTACTAAAAGTAGATTTCAAGTAAAAATCAATGAGACTTTGTTCACAAAGCTGAGATAGTTGAAAAAATAACAATTTTATCTGAAGCTTCTTTTACAATATACTTCTGGTTTATAAAATACCGGTTTTGCCATATAAACTCTGTAAATTACGATTGTTACGATCCAACGGTGCAATCGCAGCCGTCTCACGGAGTCTCCTCTCTTCCACGACGGTGAATTGAAGGTCCGCGAGCTCTCTTTAGCAGCTGATTGTTGCGAGATTGTGCATGATGAGGTTTTGTTGGTAAATCTTTCGGGCCGCATTCGAAAGTTTTATTTTGAAATGACCGCAACTGTCATTGCCATCGTAACTAAGTTTTTTTGTTGTTGGTATCCATAACATTTGCGGTTTAGCAATTCGTCGGTCGAAAATATAGTCGATGTTTTGAAATTATATAAATATCGATATATTGTATTCTTTCAATGTGTAGTTTTTTTTTATTAATGCATATCAAAACAAAATTAACTCTTTCGCATCGGGGCATTTTTACCTGAAAGCTGAGCTGGTTACGGGGCATTTTTGCGAAATTTTGCAAAAAACTAGGTACTTTCGTAAAAAAATTATAACTTTAAAACTGTACGACATTAAAAAAAAAAATTTGGACACCAGTTGTACAACACTTTGTTCCATAATAATTTATAAATTTCAGCCTGATTTAATTAGTGATACTCAACCTTTTGTATTTTTTAAGATAGAAAATCGGTTATTTGATATAGAATTATACATTTTATCGAAAAAGTAATAAATAACAAGCCAAATATAGGTGTGCTCCTGTTTATTTTATTTCACAACAAAATTAGAAAACAAAAGATTATTTTTAATCTATAATTACTTATATATTGTTGGCCCTTACAGGACGCAGTAACAGGTTTCCCAGGATGATTTTTTTAGTTAGAATACAATATGTAAAAATCTGCGGCTCTTTTGTAAACATGATTCAAATGAATAGTTAAACCAGAACAGTTATGCCAGCCAGTGATCCAAAACCATTTCAAGAAAAGTAATTTATTTTCACTCGAATTCTTTTGTTCCTTCAAACTTCTTATTACATAAAAATCAGGTGATTCGCTTCCTAAAACTGATACCTAGTCGACAAATGAAAATAACGATAGACACGATCTTTTTGTGTTAACCTTTTATCAATCTATTTTTAACTAATCGGATTACTTTTCTATGCCAAATAATACATTTTCATTATTTATAATAAAAATACATACTTAAAAACAAAATCAATTTTAAAAACTACAAAATAAATACATTATGTACGCATACTATAGCTCCGTGTTTGAAGAAAGAATAGGCAGTGTGGACCAAGCTTTAATTATTCAAATTTTGTCCAAATAGCGTAGTCAAATTTGTTTAAAATATTTTTCATAAAAATAAAAATCACTTTTTGAAAAAGTTTGCGATCACTGAATGTAGTGAATATAATCGAGCGTGAAATGAATCCCTCAACGCTCACTTATTTTTTATTGATTCTCTCCAGAACTGGGAGATATGGGTCGGGGCGTATTTAATGTATTTTCACAGTTAGGCACAAAAAAATATTTCGGTTATGTTTGCATAATATTATTAAATAAATCCTCACGGAACTTGGAACAAAACATTTCACGTTTTGTATCGGTTCGTGCTGTTTGATTGTACCCGTAAGCCTTCCCGGTGGATCAAAACTGGGGGTACGTTTGGAAGTCGAGGGTTGACTTGTCGTTGCCATTTGTTCACTTTGGATATTTATATCGGGAATTTCTTCTAACCAAGCTTTGGCCGTATTCAACATAAAACTTTTGAATTTCATGTTTGATGACCGATTAAGTTTTTGAAATACTCAAAACGAATTGAACAGGCCACAACAAAGAAGATAAAAAAACATCTTTTTAAGCCACTTTATCGTTTTACGGAAGAGGGGATGGTATGCTAAATACTGATCAGCATTATCAACACCATTCATGTAATTATTGTAATCAACTATGCAATGGGGTTTCACAATGGGAAGTCGAGTTTGTCGATCAATTTTGTTAGTGTTTATTAGTTTTGCATTATGGATGGTCGAGATCATTTGAACATTGCGTTTTTTTTGTGTTTCCATATCTGAAGCATTATTTCACCTTTTCTTTCGTAGCGAGTTTCTCCGCGCTGGAGTATTTCATTTTTCAAAGAATCCGGTAAACCGCGATTCGATCTTATTGTCCCACACATTCTTATTTTTTTTTGTAAAATATTTGATGCCAGTTTAACGCTGGTATAAAAATTCTCTAAGTAAAGATGGTGCCATTTGTTTAGGTAGGGAGAAATAATGTTCTAAGAATATCCGATCCTTGATCACTAGTATCCTCACATTCACTAACTTCAGATAACGTGTCTTCGCACCTCTCTTCTAAATAAGAGTCTTCTTCCATATTTCAAATGTTACACAAAAATCACACAAAGAATACCAGTTCTAGGTAATAGCGCACCGAAAGAAAAATATATTCGAATATAACAACGATCGAAGTTAAACTGAACCTGCAGTTTTGAAATAAGGGATTACGCAGTATAATTTATCGACGTTTTCGGGTCATCGGGATCATATAACATTACATCCAGATGTTGACGAAACTCCCGTGAATCTTGTAATCAGAGCATGCATTCTAAGCAAAATCAAGAAAACGAACCGCCAGGATAAATGTATGTTTCGATTTTTATCACATAACTAAACCTTTATGTTTTCTCAATTTATTGTTAAATTAAAATCAGGCAAAAAGAAAAAAAACCTTTTTATACTTTCTAAAAAATCGGGAAAATTAACTGAAAGAATTTTTTTTTTTTCGATTTTTATCATAGAAATGATCAATTTGTCTTTATTACTACATATCCTAAATTTATTATTCAATACAAATTATTCAGACAAAAAAAACTTCTTTTTAAAAAAAAAGTTATATTTTAACTGTCTGCTGATTCTTCATCGCCGAAATCACCGAATAAAAAAATTATTTGTGCACATATTTTAATATTTTATTTTTTAAATGATGCATCAAACATTTGTTATGCCATCTCTGTAGAGAATCTAAAACATTTTTCGCATTGGATGTGTATATTTCAACGCCGCAGTCAGACCGGCGAAAAGACTCGTATACGAGTCATCCGTAGTTTTAAAAGGGAACTTAAAAGACTCGTAT
The DNA here is from genome assembly GCA_030503985.1 of Himalopsyche tibetana. NCBI lineage: Eukaryota > Metazoa > Arthropoda > Insecta > Trichoptera > Rhyacophilidae > Himalopsyche > Himalopsyche tibetana. The sequence goes on from JAPJYX010000010.1 coordinate 1,033,383, forward strand.
ACGAGTCATCCGATGCCAATGAGTTAAAACTGAACATTTTTTAATTTAAATGATTCTTTTTAAAGTACCTTCCAAACCACTATCGTAAGAAATGTTATATTCATACTTTCATTTGGATCACACTGTACGCTAGTAATTATTAATGTTAGTGGTGCATTCTTCCCCTATTCGCGCAATGTATACAATCAACCTCACCCACTATTTTGATTCCTAAAGGTTTTAGAAATATTATAATACGAATGAATATTATAATATTAATAAAAACACAATATTCCTTTGTACTTTATTCCAATTTATTTAAAATGTCAGGTTTCGCTCATTGCGAGGATTGTCAACTGACATATAATTAAACAGTGCTATTTATACAAAAAATAAACTGAAATGAAAAGGTGTAAACTTAAAATATAAATTGAAAAGAAATTACATATTACAAATTACAGTATAAGTGATTATATAATTACACAAAATTAAAATGCTTAACACCTCTAACATATAATTTAAAAAATCATCATAGATCAATAAATTTCAAGTGTTGACTGATAGTAATTTTTTTTTTTTTTTTTTTTAACCATGTCCGCTCCCAATGTGGAGCATATGGACTCCTAATGGAGTTTATCTTAACAGAAGTGTTTCTACGAGAACTGCTTGTTACTCAGTTGCTCAACCTCTCTTTTTCCAAAGAGAGTAGGGATAGAAGGATAGGGGGGGGCTAGGACAGGATTAGTGGTAAGCTAATCGCTCTCGATACGCCCCATTCGTAGGATAGGATGGGTGAGAGGGGGGAATTCAAGACATCACATACACCCATGCCTTTGAACAGAAATTCATAAATCGATTGAAAAATCAATTTATAAAAACTGTCCGTACCGGGATTTGAACCCGGGCCCTCCGTAGTCGAAGCCAACAACGTTGACCACTCGACCACACAGGCGACCAATTACAATTACAAACATAATTAAAATTTGTCACAACTACTTCCAGGGGTGGAATCATTCAATTATAAATTTAAATTTTTAATATGCATTACCAATGTAATTCATTATTATTGCACTGTGTTAATTAACAAGCCTTTTTATATCATAAGAGTTGACGAAGGGTTGTGAGCGCACATACGCTTTGTTGTGAACTGATTAGCTGAAGTTCCTGCAAAGTATTTACTGCCGCAGGGTAATTATCTATCCATACATTGCACGTAAATGTGTTGACGAGATTTTAATTAAGCATATATAATTTAAGATTTTGATTACGACTGTATATAGATACATAGCTACTCAAATAAACGGTAGAGAGATATTATTGTATATTAAATGTTAAGGGAATATCAGGATCGTATTCGGTTTTTTCTATAAAATAGTGATCAAATGCCACTTTCCAAATAGCCATTGTCAATGCATGAGCGGTTTGTCAAGGTTGACGAATGTTCCAGTGACACGATTATCAATTTCGCACTCGCTCATTATTATTTACAATCTGTTCGCGGTTTGCGCAGCTGGCAATTTTATTGCAGTCGAACAATTAATTAATTAGGTACATTATATTGCCGATTGAGCTTGCAAGAATCGCAAATTATTCCGCGACGCGCCGGTCGCCTAGTCAGTTCGCTTCTCTCCGATTCGACTTCTTATTGCAATAAATCCTGACGTAACAGATTACACGCTGACGCTACAATGCCAGCTGGCATTGTATTAAATTTATCCACACTGTTGGGAATCGATTAAAATCATTCAAGATTTTTCTGAAATAAGACGAAACTTACAATAACAGTTAAATGAAGACTTGTAACTTTTACATACAAAAATAAATGTTTATACTTTCTAAAAACATTTAAAAAATCTTTACTGCTATCTATCATTGGCAAATTGCCTCTTTTATGTGTCTTATTAACTATTCTCTCAAAAGTCAAAACTAATCGTTGATAACAATGTTTTATATAATCCTTAATTCTTATCAAATTTTATTTATAGATGTTATACCTGTCCCGTGCAGCTCCGCATCGATGTGATAATTAATTATTGGCTACAAAACAAATAAATATTACATCGATAGAACTTTCGATTTTCGTATACTTGATAGTGGCACTGGCAACACTACTAGGGCATCCAATCCCGGGATCCCGTTCAATTTTCTGATCCCGAAATTCCGGGATTGAGATGGCTGCGATCCCGGGATTGAGAAATTTTCAGCAAAACCCGAAAATTTACACGAAATTGGCAAATTCAAGATGTAAATTTTTTCGGTGAGCTAAAAAAAAACAAGCTTTTGCGAGAATCTGGGAAAAAAGTATACCAAATCGAGAATTTCAAATTCCTCGGTGAGCTAAAAAAACAAGCTTCTGTGAGAATCTGGGAAAAGTATACCAAATCGAGAATTTAAAATTCCTCGGTAAGAAAATCCCAATCCCGGGATCCCGAAATAGGGGATCAATCCCGAAATCCCGGGATTGGAAAAATGCTCCAGGATTGGATACCCTAAACACTACCTCTCCTCCTGTCTGCGCATCATGTGTAAGCGCAGTGCGCTACTGACATACATCAAAGCATAAATATAATTACTGTAATAATTGATTTTGTATTAGAGGTTTTATTCGTCTAACTGTGTTTAGTAATCAGTTGCGAAACGCATGCCAGTCAGCCCAGCTCATTGGCGTAGGTCGGAGATACAAAAAAATAACCACTGCAGTTGTACCCCGATCGAAGTCTTATTATTATTTTAAAAGAAACGTGCTAAAAATAAATGCGCAAAACATATTATTATGGTGCGAAGAAGAAAGAAATGAATTACGACAATGATTGTCACGTATAAAATATAAAAGAGCAGGGTTTTATGTATCTTACCTATAAAATTTCATGTTTTCGCATATGTCTCTATGAAGGCAAAAAGACAACTTCTTTCGATAATCACGCTGTAGACAAATCAATACACGTTCTTTCAAAAGGATGTATCCTGTAAATGAAGAATTAATATTTCAATTTAGCTTTTAAGTTTGAAAAAAGAAGAGACATAAAATTGAAACCAGAAAAAAGGACTTACAAAGAGATTTTTCACGAACAATTAAATAACAATTAAATTAATATTAGATTGAGTCAATAAAACACCAGTATACACATCATGGTTGTGTGTACTTATTTCAAATTTTGATTAGATCAAAATTACCAAAAATCATTTTTTTGCTTACTGTAAAAAATTATTGTCTTTTGAATTTTTGCAATCGATTTGTTTATTTATACATATTGTAAATAGATTCATTGTCCAGCTTGTTCGGATACTCTTGCGATTTAGTAAGCTGCTCTACTGCGTCTTATAAAAACACCTTTCCTTTGAGAAAATTCCGAAGAAATTCTGGTTACTTGATCTAAATTCAAGTGATAGATTCGTGTTGAGTAAGTTCAGAGCTAAAACCGGTTGGATTGATTAATTCATTATGGGCGGTTGCATGCATAATAAAGTGTCATTTGGATCGAAAGTAAAAGTTGACTCACCAAACAAACGCACATGCACGCGTTTTCATATCAGTGACTCAAAACTGTAATGATTTTTAGCTTATTAGAACTTGTCCACTTTCAATGAAATATTTCCCTTTCTAATAGCAATATTGTGCTTCGACATATATAATATGTTTTTGTTATACGGGCTGAATGAAGGTATAGCTAATAATTTAAGTTACTCGAGATCATCTCGAAGAGACGTAATTCATTAAACATCATTCAAGACATCAATCTTGACACGACTTGAATCACAAACTTTCGACTGCTGAATAGAGATTTTACATTTAAGCAACAAATGCCTTGGATATCAAATAATTTGTAGTATTATATTCATTGTTTAATCATATGTACGATATTTCCCTGTTAATAATCGTTTAAATTTTTTGGTAGCTTTTATTGTTGCATTGTTTTTTTTATGAGCTTTTTATTTTACACTTAAAAACGAGTTGAAATATAAAAACTCACGCAACTAATATAGCTCTGTTCTTCTGCGTACTTCTGACGGTTAGCTGACGGTTAGCTGACGGTTAGCTGACGGTTTGCAAACCGTCAGAAGTACGGAGAAGAACAGAGCTACTGTCAGCACTAGGGCATCCAATTCCGGGATCCGGGATCCCGTAATCTCGTTCAATTTTCTGATCCCAAAATCCCGGGATTGAGATGGCCGCGATCTCGGGATTTCGGGATTGAGAAATTTTGAGCGAAACCCGAAAATTTACACGAAATTGCCAAATTCAAGATTTGAAATTCTTCGGTGAGCTAAAAAAAAAACGAGTTTGTGTGAGAATCTGGGGAAAAGTATACCAAATCGGAGATTTCAAATTCCTCGGTGAGCTAAAAAAAAAAAAAAGAGTGTGAGAATCTGGGAAAAAGTATACCAAATCGAGCATCCCGGGATTCAAAATTGATCAATCCCGGGATTGGAAAAAGGCTCCGGGATTGGATACCCTAGTCAGCACTAGTTTTGTTTTTGTGTCGGTTGAAGGGATTCCAATTGAATATTTTCGACACTATTTTGATATTCGTAAGTATATCATATAATAAAAATCTTTTAAACACCATGATGCATCAGATAGTCGCCTGCCGTGGTCTTGTTGGTAATAGCTTGGCTTTACTGGCCAGGCTTGTCTGGGCTCAATTCCCTGTAAGGTCATTTGTATGATCATAAGATGTTTTCAATTTAAATTCGAAAATCGTAAGTCATGGGTGTGATGTCACTTCTTCTCGAGTTCATCTCGAGTGATTACCAAAATAAAATTCTCAAATCTTCTTGTACAACGTCAATATATTTGGCGCATTGACATTAGCTGTAATGCCAAATATTTATATTGAAAAAATATATGAATAATCATGATGGTACATTGTTGGGTCGAAAACTATAGAATCTTAATATTTAACCAATATTTGGAATGTCTTAACATTTTTTTTCATTAACTACGTCTTATTTAACTCTCCAAGAACGAGTGTGACCATATGGTAACAGTAAACTCCATTGTTTATTGATCTCACTATTCATCCCTTTTCTAACTTAATATCGTAGCTTTCACACAATTTTGGTAAAAACGGATCATACTTCAGCGAAAACAACTACCAAAAGTGCATGCGATGTTTTGAATTTGCGTTTATTTTTAATGGACTTTTTGAAATTGTTAGTTATTATTTTATCAAAACTTTAAATAATTTACACTACTTTTACAAATATATTTGTGTTGAAATTATGTTGATCTAAAGAGATCTAGTTTTAAATATTTTTTTAAATTTCACGTTTAGCTATATTTCAACCCTGAATGTTTGTGTGACCACACGTTCACCCTCGTCCTTACTTCTATCCTTAAGCAATATTATACGGGGCCTATAAGAATTTGCAATTACCATATAGTCAAAGGGTTCTATACAATGACTTTGTTTTTCTTTTGCACCGTATTTATTCATTCGATTATCGGCAGCCACGCCCACCCATGGAATAAGAAATGTTTTCGAAATGCCATTCGTGTTGGCTCTAGAATATGACGAGCATTATCGACAGTTGTACGAAATATTCCATAGAAATATTTTATAGCTTAGACCGGTCATTGTATGCAAATAATGTTTCTTTCTCGACCCTGAATTTGCCCACAAGGAGTTGCCGAGCACGCTGCTTCGCTTCGGCTGACTCACCGGCCGCTATCGAGCTCACTTTTGCATGCACAGAACGGGCATCAAACAAAACGTGCACTGTCGGTCGATTCGAAAAACGGTTTACACGCAAGGAATGTGCGAAAATGTGTTTTTTTTCATGAATCACGTTGGTGATATTACATTATTGATTTAACACCAAGTAACATTAGTAAAGGCTTTGTAAATGAAAGGATATAGATTAGACGTATTGATATGTTATTTTGACTGCCGCATAATACCATCCATCGCAGATGCGTATTAATGCTACACATCTAATATATAAAAATGAATGTTTGTTTGTTCGTACTTAACCGCTCATCCGATTGCAACAAAACTCTGACAAACATTTGCTTGCGCTTCCGGGAAGGTTATAGGCATAGTAAAATTAACTTACAGTAGATCTTGTATATAAAAATCAATGTTTGTATGTCTGCCATACAGTTCATTTTGACAATAAATGCTTGTATTTGCGCAAAGGTTATAGTACAATTAACATGCAGTAGGTGGCACGTGTGTCGTACCATAGACCATCGGCAGCAAACGTCAAACAGGCAGAAAAAGAAGACAAGCACTTCAAAAAACACAAACACTTTCTTTCCCTGAGTGTCATTGAAACGCTTGCCGGGAACCGGCTAGTGGTTCATATAAAGTATGTTAGCTTCGTCCCGATAAGATTATTAAATTATTATTATTGATGGTACATGAGACCAGTGGCACACCCTTCCATAGGTCACTTGCTGCACTTGGGCTGTGTGTTAGTACTAAACATACGAGGATTATGTGAAATAGTATTGTATTACCATATTCAGCTTTTCTAAAACATTTCCTCGGCGATTAGTCGTTACTGTTGATGACGACGTCGTCAGAACGTCTCAGCGGTCTTTACATTTAGTTACACATATTCCTTCTGGGGTAAATTTTATCACGCACTCTTTAAAAAAATATATTTGTAGCTTTGTATGTATAAAATTCTAGACAGAGCACTTCAATACTCAAAGAATCTTAAATAATGTAAAAATAAGTAAAAAAAAACAGTAAATAATGCAAATTAAAATTTGAAACTTATGTAGTAAATGTATTCTAAGCGAAAGTGTAAACCAACCTTTATGTGAAAAAACAAAATGAAAAAACACGACTTCTGCACTACTGATTCTAAGTTATTATTATTTTTTGATTGCAAAACATTGAAATAATAATAATATCACACATAAGCGAGTTATTATTAACAAGCGGCCGTGCTTAAATAAATCCACCAACACGCTAGGCGTGTTCTTAGCACCCAACGAGTTAAGTATTCGTAACATATACAATAGAACTGTTATTTACAGAGGAACATAATTTTGGTTTGAGTAAAAAATGTAAGCTAGAAGCTGAAGAATAAAAGTCGCCTGGGGCTGACAGCTTTCTCTGCGATTCGTTATAAGGATCCGATACGGAGAGAGTGAGACGTTATGTCAACATTGCAGACATCAATGCCATTGGAGTCGAATTCATACACTTACTGAAAAAAATAAGAACACATTAAACTGCCATTCAGGGATTCGAACCCTCGACAAAAGTTATTGTGGACATTTACTTATTGTTTTGGTACCTCATTGTTTGACGCCAGGCTGTGATACCTTTCCATATCACATTATACGAAATATAAACATTCATCCCGTTTTTAGGTAGTCTATCTTGTTGTCCACAAGCATAGCTTAAAATGGTCCGTTTTCTGAAGGACAGCAACCTAATTAATAATTCAAAATCGCGATAAATAAAAACATCAGCGAATTTCATTATAATCATGATTCAGAAGTATTTGACGAGTATGTATTACCATTATTCTAACCACATTACACTGCAAAAAGTGACAGAATAGAACACTAGGAATCTTTTGTTGTTTTCTTTTAATAAATAATGAAAACCATGGAGAAATATTCGTTAGAAATAATGTGTATTCATGAAAGCTTACTATTAACTGAAAATAAGTCAATGCACCGTTTTGAGGAAACAATGAATAGTCACGTAGCGATAATTATCGCGTAACTAACGCCTTGAAGTCGTCGTTCGAGAACTCATAAAAAGGTCAGTTTTTATGTTATTTTTATATTTTGAATTCGGTTGATTGACATCTCATCTGGACATGGAGGTGCGCTCACGACCGTTGCATTTTTCAGTGCCTGGCGTTAAACAAGGAATTACCATTGTTTTTTTAAATTTACCAATAACATATTATATTATGTACATAGTAATATTTTATGACTTTAGCTTGGGATAGGTTAGTATTATATTGCAGACCGACTGCAAGATTTTGAACTCTATATTACTGTGCGCACATTCGCGGAAATGAAAGAAAAGAACTCACAGGAAATGTTTTGTTGTCTATAACACGTTTACCTGACTTAGGTACTCAGGAATTGCAATGAGTTGTTTTTTTTAAATATTATTATTACACGAGTGAACATGTTGTTGCATGGGCAGTGGAGTGGGGTCGCAGGTAGAGGTTGGTAACGTTTATTGATTGGCGAGACTTGTGTTCCTGTGTCACCTTCAGTGAGCTGCGGAATTATTGATTTACTACGAGTACAAATTTATACAGGTTTTCGTGAACTCGCGGAGTGACCAAACGAATGAAAGACTTGTTTCGTTGAGCATACCATCATAACAAATGGACAGATACCCTCCACTACGACTATATATATATTTAAAGCATTCTATACTATTCCATTCATTTTACTCATGCCGAACCGGGAGTACTCGAGTAATTTTTATGAAAATATATTTTAACGAATATTTCTATGCATCATCACTGTCGGTAAATCAATACTCATGCAAACTTATTTTGTAGTTAAATATTGCAAAATATGACAATTTTGGATTCTAAATAATTATATTTCTTTTAATTACTCATCGTTCGAGTGATTCGTCTAATTTTGCCGATGATTTTATTTCAAACTAGAGTTTGCACAATAATTACAATGGAAAATTTCTTTCCCTTTTTAATGCCTTCCGAAATGTACAGAGGCTCTCGAGATTAAGAGATTCTTAAACTATGTTTAGATTGAATGAATAAAATTTACTTTGCAACAATTCCATAGAATTTATTTGAAATTCTCAGGCTCTAGTTGCTTACTTCAACTGTCCCGGGAACTGAGACTGACAAAAGGCGTAGATCTCCCGGGAATTTTTCACACAAAATCCTTGGTATGGACATTTAAGAGAAAATATGTCTAAATGTCCAATAAAATGTCTTAACAAACCAATTAAAGTGTTATTTTATAATCGGCAATGTAAATCAACGATAATTGTCCGAGCACATCCAGTTTTTTTTGTTATTTTACTTGATTAGTGCTGGCACAATATCTCTCGAATTATTAATAAAATCTTTTGTGCTAGAAAAATACACCAGACATATGTATTATAACCGCATGTCAGTTGATATATAACATGACAAATACATTTTTAAAGAGTTTCTCATAATTATATGATACGCAAAGATATGGTATTTAATAATTCCAATGAAAATTGGTCACCCCAAACCAGGCATAGGCTCGTGATATGAATAACTGAATGACCTATTATTGTAATTCGCACGCCAGCATTCCGTTTTTATTATATTAAAAACTATTTTTCGTACTTTAGCAAACAGTTCAGCAACCTATTTATTGAAGTCGTCTAGCTCATAGGTTCCCAACCTTTTTCGGGTGGCGACTCCTTTTTATAAAAGCCATGTGACTAAACGACCCCCCGAGGCATTTGAAATCCTCGATTTGCTATACTTTTCCCCCGGATTGTCTCCGAAACTTCTTTTTTTTTAGCTCACTGGGAAATTTTAAATCCTCGATTTGCTATACTTTTTACCCAGATTGTCTCCGAAACTCCTTTTGTTGTTCAAATCCAAATTCGAAAAAAGTTGGCGACCCCCCTCCAGAAAACCCTTCGCGGCCCCCAGGTTCGGAACCTGTGGTCTAGCTGCTTCATTCAACGAGAGATATTATAATTATAATTTCACATTTAGGAACATTAATTACCGTGATCATTAATTAGTTTTAATGAAATTTCAATGCTTTAGCAGTGTAAAATTTTCTTACCAATTTTGATAAAAGCAATTTTCACAACATCCCGTTCATAACATGACGGTCATAAAATGAATATATTTTCATACGCCCTTTATTAAAAATCTTGACATAGATGATTCTCGCTGTAAGGCACATTACGTAAATTCGTAAAAGGATTTTCACAACGTATCCTCAGTTTCATATTAATTAGGTTGAATGTTGGGTTACCAGAATAACATTATGTGTCTCAAGGCAAACAACCGTATAAATATGTATGGATAACATGTTTGCTTTATATGAAACGGGAAACCTCAGTATTGGATTTGTTTGTTTTGAACATTAAGTGTTGTGATTGAAAATATATTATTGTTTAATCGATAGTCTCGGAACTAAATATTTTGTAAAATGTGGGTGTCGACATTTTCACGAAAACATGGCTGTCGTCCTTTTTTTTTTATAAATAAAAAGATTTTGTAATGTCGGGTGTCCAAAATGCATAAATAAATCAAATATCCAGGGCAGTCGAGTCGGAGTCGCGGAGTCGCGGTATTTTGGCCGGAGTCGGAGTCGTGAAAAATGAACGGCTCGAAGATTTTTTGAAAAATATTTTTGATGATGTGTATTCAAACAAAATAGGCCAAAGTGTTGACTTTTCATTCTTGGCTGACTAAAGATGATCTGATGGAATTCGTAAATTTTTAAAAAAAAAAGATGGGAGTCGTAAATTATTTTAAAAATGGAGTCGGAGTCGTCTTTTTTTTACACGACTCTACAGCCCTGCAAATATCTGATGTCCAGACACGACCTTTTTAAAGTAACACTATTTTTTTGTGGACACCCGCTAGTGTTTCAGTACGTAATGGTATACGTATTTTTATAAAAACAATAATCCTTTGTACTTCATTCCACTTTATTTAATATGTCAGGACCGGTTTCGCTCATTGCGAGCATTGTCAACTGACATTATCTTTATCCTTACTATATCATTATTTAATTTTTTAAACAATTATTTCATAAAGTGCTGTGGAAAGTGATTGAATAATTATCAGTGTCTTCTTTATTTTTTTTGTAGTAAATTAAAAAAAGATAGTTTTTTACGCTTCTGTGAGTTTGATGAATACATAACTGATAATGATAACATAATAATTGCGTTTATCAAAAGTATTTGAATTTTAAATCTCTACCATGTGAGGTACAGTATATAATTTATATTACGTGCAATACAGAATATTCATTATTGTATAATAGTATTTTATTGGGGAAATAATGCTTTCCCTTTTATAAAATTATGATTCTACTAATTACTTTGCGCATTAACTATTTCAATGTAATTTTCTATTTGTAGATATCGATCGAATTCTCGTACGGCTCCTTGCGTCGAAATAGCAAAGTCTTGTTCACGGGCCGTACTAAGTTTTCCTGTTGACGGATATTGCTGAAATTACTGCTTCAATCTAAAATTTAATTATACATTCTGCTGACGTTGTCTAAAAAAGACCTCTTAAGTTTATAGGGAGTAATTTAAAAGTGCCTTTAATTAAACCAAAGATTCGGATCAAGTCAATTATGTTGTTTTTTTTAGTTTTTGATCTGTTATAGAAAAAAAACATTCATTGATGCCTATAATATGTAATTTATATATGTATTATCTTTTCCCTTAAAGAAACGAAAATGAGAATGGTGAGATTTTTGATGATGACAAACATAATATTCGTTGCGAATTATCTGGAGAAAAGCTTCCCCCTTTCTCATGGCTGTGATCTCTTATCAAGTATTGATACTTATGCTTTTTAACGGTATATTTCCTACCCTCTTTAATGTAAACTACGTTTAATATATACATATATATCGATGGCTTAGTGTCAAGACTACCAAAATGTCGAAAATGAGTTAAGAACTCAGTTGGCTGTAAACTGTTACATTTTATATAATGTCAAAATTTTGTATCACCCTGATTTGAAATAGAATTGCCATTTCAAATATATATATTAATAATATATATATTAATAATATATATATTAATAATATATATATTAATAATTAATTACATTTGACGACGCTTCACAAAGAAGCGAACGACTTAATACACAGAAGTTACATGCAAATTGGAATATCACAATTGTTATAAATTAAAGTTTTATATCAAAATTATTTGAAAATTATCTGTTCGTAAACGTATGTTTGTTCTGTATTGAAGCTACAGTAGTAAAGCAAAAGTGCATATTTTTTTTATCTATTTAAATATTCGGTGTAATATAATAATCCGTGCATAATAACAATTGCCGCTTCGTTGGCTACCTGTGCGCGATTTGAATAAAAAGAGTTCGCGTGTTTTCCTCTCACTGATTTTGTAGGTCTCGCCCGTCAAACCAAACTTTTCGCTCTCAACACGAGCTATTTTTATCGCGCGCGCCTTTTCAAACGATTCTTGGTTTGTTGTTCAAAATGACTGCCAAATACCATATTGCGATTTCATGTTTCGTTCGTGCCACGTGGGAACGCTGAACGACGCATTCGAGACTGTTATATCACGGATAGCATGGTTATTATTATATGTTTTTTTGCTCATCATTCATATCCTACAATTATCGAATTTAAAACTCGCCTAAATAATCTAATATATAAAAATAAATGTTTGTTTATTCGTACTGTATGGGCTGCCAAATCGCTGATCCGATTGCAATAAAACTTTGACAAATTTTTGCTTGCACATTCGGGAAGGTTATAGGCATAGTAAAATTAACTGTGTGGTCGAGTGGTCAACGTTGTTGGCTTCGGCTACGGAGGGTCCGGGTTCAAATCCTGGTACGGACAGTTTTATAAATTGATTTTTCGATCGATTTATGAATCTCTGTTCAAAGGCATGGATGTATGTGATGTCTTGAATTCCCCCCTCTCACCCATCCTATCCTATGATCGGGGCGTACCGAGAGCGATTAGCTAACCACTAGTCCTGTCCTAGCCCTATCCTTCTATCCCTACTCTCTTTGGAAAAAAGAGGTTGAGCAACTGAGTAACAAGCAGTTCTCGTAGAAACACTTCTGTTGAGATAAACTCCATTAGGAGTCCATATGCTCCACATTGGGAGCGGACATGGTTTAAAAAAATTAACTTACATTAGCTCTTAAAAATCAACGTTTGTATGTCTGCCATACAGTTTATTTTGACAACGTATGCTTGCACTTGCGCAAAGGTTATAGTAAAATTAACTTACAGTAGGTGGCGCGTGTGTTGTACCATGGAAAATCGGCAGCAAACGCCAAACAGAGAAAAAGAAAACATGCACTTCAATAAATACAATTAAAACACAAACACTTTCTTTCTTTGAGTGGCATTGCAATGCTTGCCGATAACCGGCTAGTCTTAAATAAATAAAAATATCTAGGATGTATTTACAAAATCAGAATTCCGGTTATACGGGCTAATTTCGACATTGGAGAATAGAGACATGATCGTAATATATGGAGACACAGAGACCGCGGGGAAAACTTATTGAAAATTAATCACACCGATAATTTTACGCGTAGACGATTAACCGCCGGATTATTTTGGAGTTATTCTTCTTCAACTTCTGTATTATTATTTATAGATATATTGTTTTACTTATTCCACGTTATGTGCTTGAAGATCAGTATCATATTATCTGATAATGTCATCAGTTGATGATACTCGTTAAGCTAAATAATGCATTTTCACCCAGAATTCACAGTAGACACTTAAAAAGTGAATAAAACTGAGGAGCTTACAATCGAAGAAGGCCATAATTATATTCTTTACCATGATAAAACTGCAGTCGTTTATGTACTCAGACACACGAACAATCAAATTTGAAAATGAGAAGTTCGCCCTTGGTGAAAATATTTTTTCATTTTAATTTGAGTCATATTTTATATGATTTGTGCCCACTGTGCTACTCATACAGTAGGTTCATAGCGTGAATCTTTTTTAGGACGATTGCGTTGCTCTTTTGTTCAAATTATTTTATATTTTTTAATTAAAAATAAATTTCATCTCAGAAAAAACCGCAAAAGTAATCAGCGATGTTTACCTGAATGTCCTATCCCTAGAGAGCGGTAAACATATTTTTGTGTAATATGACTTCATTGTTTGCTGGGAATATTTTTATGTGTTTGTATGAAACTACACAATTTAATATTATATATGAAACAACGTAGAGAAAGCAAATAGCTTTGTGCTTGCTTTATTGATATAGAATTATTGAATAACAGATTGTGATGTTTTGCAGTAATCCTTATATAATTATGATTGATACGCATAACAATGCGTATTAAAAGCTACTTCCGATAATTAAGTTATTAATTAATATAGGAATTTATAAATTACTGTTATTAAGATATTTCTATATACAAAGAGCAGTTACATAGCTAATAGATTGACACAAAAAAATGGTTGACAACAGGGCTTGGAATACCAGACGAATATAGAGATACCGGTATTGCAAAAACTGTTGCGGCAAAGGAAAAAATACGGCCAATTGGGAATTGAGTAAATCAAAATTGTTAATTCGAAATCTAATATATAAAAATGAATGTTTGTTTGTTCGTACTCTGTGCGTTGCCACACCACTCATCCGATTGCAATAAAACTTTGAAAAAACTTTTTGCTTGCACTTCCGGGAAGGTTATAGGCATAGTAAAATTAACTTTTTATATATAAAAATCAATGTTTGTATTTCTGCTATAAAGTTAATTTTGACAATGTATGCTTGCACATGCGAGAAGGTTATTGTACAATTAACATACATTAGGTGGCGCGTTTGTCGTACCATAGACAATTGGCAGCAAACGTCAAACAGACAGAAAAAGAAAACATGTACTTCAATAAACACAAACACTTTCTCTCTTTCTTTGAGTGGCATTGCAACGCTTGCCGGGAACCGGCTAGTATTACATAAAATACTGGCATTTAAAAGTATGTCATAAAATGAGGGAATGGTATAAATGTTATTTTTGAATATTATTTCATGAAATATAGCCGCCCCTGCATATACAAGGGGTTCATTGATCAAATGCCAAATTGACCGGCCGCTACTGGTTAAAATAGTAATAAATTATTTAAAGACCCGTCGATTCTGGAACATGTCAATACTTACACAACACTTGGCAGATTTAAAATACTTCAATTCATCACGAATATTTTTTTAAAACTACGTATGGTTTCTATACATTAAATATTAGATTTTGTTTTCCGGTATTTCGGTATTGAAAAAACACTGAATACCATGATCCCAGTTTCGGTATTACTAGTAATGCAATCCCTAGTTGAATTTTTGTGGATTAACTATGCAAATAAGTATGCCAGTCGCTGTATGTTACGTCTGTATCAAACATCAAAAATGTATACATATGCTAATTGTTCATTTAACTTTGACGCCTGCGAACGCCCAAACAGAAATATGGCACAGGTTCAGAAGGTGCACGTGTCACAAAATTCACGTCGCTACTCGCTATATCATCTATCATAGTTCGAATAAATGATTTACTACCATTGCAATCTTACCAATCGAAACCAATTGAATCTGTCGCTCGTAATTATTGATATCTAGTTCACTGCTGCATGATTTTCGCAATTCTATTTAAAAAATATCAATTGCTGTTTAAATCGGCTGTTGCTTGTCATTTGAGTGTTTTCTTTCTGTTATCCAATGACGTGTAGTCGATTACAGTTAATTACCATTATTGTTTTCCAAGTAAATCTGTATACAATATGTACACTCAACTCTTTTTTACCCTGTAGATATGTTCCACAAAATTCTGTCTAAAAAAGTAATAGAATTCATAAAAAAGTTGAAGATTGGTTCCCTGAATTTAATAAATTCGTGTTATTTGAAAAACGTTTCGGTATTGAAACTCGTAAAAACGCGAGTATTTTTTATAGTTATGATATTCCTCGATTGTCAATTTTCTTAAGTATCGTTTTGTTGCAGGTCAATTGTAAATGAGCATTACTTTATAGCATTGATATTGAATATATGAGATAATGGATGTTACGTAATTTTTCACATACTTTCAGTAGATCATAGCCATTTTCGTTTTTATTGAATGGCTTACCTCCGGCGTCAGGTAGGTAGAAAATTAGAACGACAGCTATTATTGCATGTTACTTATATTTCATCATGGCGTGTTGCAATTCAGTGAATATTAATTACGGTTGATGTAAAAAAATACTGCATCGAAATAAATTCATGGAAGCGATTCAATAGTCATACCTGTTTGTTTCCATTCGTTAGAGAATAGAGTATCGTTTTAAAATTTAAAAGAACCAGTTTTATGTTATGTTGCTTTATTTTCAGTACAATCTCGTGTTAGCTATTATGCGCAGTAAACATAAGTGGATTTTTGAGTTATTCGGAAGATAGATCACTGTCTAAGATTGAATATATGAAACATAATCCTTACCTTCCATTGTTCTTATAGGGAGACCCATGTGAGTTTTTGTGAGTTACATCTTCTTCGTGTTTCCGTAAGATAAGCGGCTTTTCCTAGTTAAACTCTCCGCCTGAAATGAACCCATTATTTTACTTACGTTTCTCAAGAGAACTTATTGCTACATTATATCTATCCACTCGGTCAAGGACTTGCAACGTAAGAAAGGTCGCCCTTGACCCGTTGATTCCGCTCCTGGTAAGCGAGCGCCGGCATGTGGCTAAATGTATTGATTTATGTCACTCTGTTCACTAGCAACCATGGTCGGACTAGCCAATTACGACGAATCTTGTAACATCTATGTAAGCTTCATAAGATTTAACTATTGGAATTTGTCAGTCATTTTATTCGTGACACATAAAATACTACAAAGGAAAACCTTATGAACCGAAATATTAAAACTCATCAACGGTTTTTGCGTAATTTGATCACAAATTATTTTCGATAAGATATGATGGGTATTTGAAAAAAAAAACACTTTCATTAGATAATAAACATGTACGCCAATCTGTTTACTTCCATCTGTTGTCTATCATCTGCCAGCATCGTAAAAGATAGTTGTGTTCTTACGTGATAAAGTAATAATATGAAAATCATAAATGTAAACAATTTGGTGGTCGATTAGCATATCGTATACATTTTATTTCCTTTTAAAATTAGGAATAATTTTACTCTAAACAGAAAAGACATAATATATGCAACGACGAAGCACTTAAGGCCATTATATTTTCCAATCATTATTCGTATTGTAGATTAAAATATATGGAAAGAAAAGATACTGTTGATTCTCATAACTCTTTGAAAATTCTTGATTCGGTCGGTTCGGTAGCTGAAGTCAGACCGACCCGCCGGCTTCTTAATTAAAATAAGATGTTAGCTTTTTTTTAAAAATATAGAAAGTCAGCAACATACTAACTACTTCTTTATTTTCATAATCAATGATTCACATATTGGCGTGAATATTTTTAATCAATCGGCAAATTAATTACTTAATGATCCACTTTTTAACGATGTGAAAAAATATTAATATTCAACATATTTGTTTATAAGTTGACGTGTGAAGTTATTATTCAAGCTGGGAAGTTTTACAAAGTTCGTTCTATACCGCTATCACCGCTTTTACGCTAATTAATTGGATGCACGCTGCTGCCATTTGTATAATCTTGCATTCGTACCAGCGGAAGATTTCTGATTTTTATCGCTGGTTTTTAACACATTGTTTAAAACATTGGGAACTACAAAACGAATCCATTTGCTTGACCTTTATAACTGTAGTGTCATTAAACGTGTTTATACATCCTGCTAAAAGAAATAAAACAGTTTTCTAGATGATTCATTGTGTTTGTGTGTATTGTGTAAAGGTCGCCGGTTTTTTGTTATATTCTGTTTGTTATAAAAACATCTCGGCATTATCAGTCGATGAAGTTTGTCTTAGCTGTTCGTGATTGACAAATGGGGTCGGGATATGCCGTAATAAGATTGCCCGTTGGAGATTTTAGACGAAGCCCGAAACACTGTCAACCGTTTTCGTGACTATGCTAAAGTATTCCGGAATTCGAATAGCCCAGAATTGTTGAGCGTACCTAAATGTTTCATCATTAAAATTTGTTTTTGGACACAAAGTCAATCCCGAGCGCTCCAAGTTTATCTAATGGAAGATGCTAATTACGGTTTAACTACTATTTGTATGATGTTCACTGCCGATTCTTGGTGGAAAGTAGGGCTTATACAAAAACCTACTTTAGAAATAACCGGTTTTCGAATGTCAATATTGTTAGAAAACCGGTTTTATCACGTTTTCGAAGTTTTACAAAAAATGGATAATTCAATTAAACTAGTGAGATAAAGTTATATTTTTTGTGTTGTTTATTTATACATATACATAATAATACACAACAAAAAATATTTGGTGTTACTCTTCAGAAAATATGATTTAAGAAAACACAAAGAGTCGACTGATCGTTTTGTAACAAATTTCCTGATATCGAAAATACCCTTTCGCTGAGTAATGATGTGGGGCATATGGTATTTAAGCCGTCAAATGAAAGATCCAAATTGTCTGTCCTTCTGTTTATAGACTCGTTTATGGAAAATTCAGCACAACCGGTTACGATGTTGAAAAACCGGTTTTCGAATGTCACAAATTTAGCAAAAAAACTGGTTTTTGAAAACCGACAAGCCCTAGTGGAAAGCAAACTGATCAGTGCACAATTCTCGCTATGAGCGAAAACGGTATTGATTTGAAATAAAGTGTGTGGTATTATTAAAAATGTGTTAAATTTATTATTCGATTATTTAATCGTATTATCCACGCGAGAGTTTTTTAAAAATAACTTATTGATAATATTATACAAAAGATTCGATTTTATAAGACTTAATATTCAAAACAAATTTCGATTAAAATACTGCAGAATCGATCGAATATATTTATCTATACACAACTCATTAAAAGTATTAAGGTTAATTCACATAGTATTCGGATTTTTGTCAACTAATAATAGGAAGAAAATTATTTACAACCGTCCTTCAACATTTATTGGCATAAACTGCTTGTGCACCGTGTATTATGCAAGTCAATGGTCATAATATCACGTCGGACTAGCAGGCTGTACTTCAAGTGTCATTCTGGGTATTATCAGACAGCCAGCAAGGTCACTATTTTTTACTTAGATCAACTCGATGATGACAGACATCACAGACACCCAAGGGTGTAAGATCTCAAATTTGAATTGAAAAAAAAAAAAAACAAATAATCTGAATTTGCCTTTGACTTTGCCACTATTGAAGCGACATTTATATCAACACACATAGGTTTAATCTGATTAAACCAGGGCTGTGGAGTCGCGTGAAAAAAAGACCAGCTTTAAAATAATTGACGACCCCGACTCCAGCTTAAAAACAATTAACGACTCCGACTCCGAGGATTTTTTTCAATAATTTCATTTTAACTTATATATATTGTTAACATTTCATGCTTGGCTGACTAAAGATGATCTAATGGTAGATCATCTTTAGTCAGCCAAGCATGAAATGTTAACACTTTTGAATATTTTGTTTAAAAACACATCATTAAAATATTTAAAATAAAAAAATCGAGCCGCTCATTTTTTACGACTCCAACTCCGAATCCGGCCAAAATACCGCGACTCCGCGACTCCGACTCCGACTCTACAGCCCTGGATTAAACGTAATTTCGAAATATGTAACTGCATAACTTAATGGTGTTTAACGTTTATTTAATCCTGAAAACTTATTATCTTATAAGATTAGATATCTGATTTGCATTCAAATAATGTTACTCCTTGACAACGTTACAATAGGTTTTCACAAGATCGGCTACGAATTGTCACAATACAATAATACTCCACTAAATCATCGGCTTGTAATATAATGCTTTATTAAACCTTCAGGAATTTTCTGATTTATAATTTTCATTGTTCACTTAACATCAGTAAGCCATTTGGAAACATTTAAGTACCTGCTGTGGTATTCTGTTACCAATTCATGTACAAACACTTTATACTTAATATCACTGATGGGTTACGTACATACCTATTTGTATTTAAGAATATTGGAAATTCTTTTACAATGGTTTTATCTATGTATCGAAATTGTTTTTCACTTTAAGGGTGTTCACTGTCAATACTGGGTGGAAAGGCATTATATTATATTAATAAAAACACAATATTTCTTTGTACTTTATTTAAAAGATCAGGACCGGTTTCGCTCATTGCGAGCATTGTCAACTGAATAATTTGACAGTGCTCTTTATACAAAAATAAATTGAAATGAAAAGGTGTAAACAACAATTGACATTGAAAAGAATAATTCTCAAACTCAAATTAGTTGACAATCCATTCATCTTTTATTTTGAATGATACGAATTTAATTTATGCAACATAAAAGTCTTATGATCTTGATTCTATATTAATGGTTATAATATATAAATTACCAATATCATTTAACAACGTCTACATATTTTCATTCATGATGTTTTATCATTCAGTTTTTATGTGACTAAAATTTTAAAAATATACATACATTAAAATTTCACCCTACATTATATTTTACCCAATAAGGATACACGTTTATTGGAAGTGTCGCTTCCGATATTAGTCACGGGAAACTCACTTTTCATAATATGATCAAATATTGTATGTAATCATTCTGTAAGTTCAGGGTGTCGGAAAGTAGGGCGGGGTGACATAAGGGCGGTTGCGAGCGGGCGTTGTAGGCGGCTTCTATCGATCCGACTCTACGACTGTGACGCCCGCCGCTGCCTCAATATACGACGTTCCCAACCGGTCGATTATTCAACCTTTTTCAATAATGAAATGAATAATATTGTTTTCTACCTAATATTAATAACAATTTTACCATAGTTCTGTAAAGTATATTTTTTAAAACCTTGTCCGGTCTCTTACGTAGAGCGTATGAATTATTTATTTAATTAACATTGCATAAGGTTGAAAAATTATGAATTTAAAACTTTTACAATGAAGAGAAAAAAAAACATAGTACACCTATCCCTCGATTTACACGGTAGATAGGTTCCTGAGAAAAACGTGTAAATCGAAATTGTATATTTTTTAATGTAAAACCGTGTAAATCGAAAAGTACACGGAAAACGCATAATTTGGTTGTTTTCTAAAATACATAAAAAACAATATTATTAAAAATTATAAACATACTTATTTTTTTATTAATTAAATACAGGTAAAGCTTATAGAGTAACAAAAAAATGAAATTCAAAAGATTCATTAAAAAAATATTGCAACGGTTGGTAGAGTTTTTATCATTCATCACTATTACAAATCACTGTGACTTGACTTGATGACTTGCTGTGAAAGTATGCTTCTTTTCAAATGAAGAAGAGGATGGTTTCTTCTTTTTATTTTTTTCATAAATCCTCATGTCTTTATTTGTAAAAGCATTAATCAATTGGCATCCGTTTTTGAGTCTGGTCCTCTATCCAAATCATTAATGCCTTCTCCATGTTTTCCATTGCAATATCTCTGATATATGAAGTTGTGCTCGTACTCGTAGTGCCAACTGCTACACTCTTACTAATTGAGTTTTCATTTTTTTCTATTACTCTATTCTAACATCTATTACTCTTTCTCCGTTTTGTAAACGATGCAAAAAAAATATTTTGGTTGCTAACAAAATAACTTTTCTTTTTACTTCTTTCGACATAATAAGGCTACAAATATTATTCAAGATATAAAACACGTAATTAAAAATTATGTACTCGTTTTTTACTTGCGAATATGAAGAATTAAAATTTTCAAGTTAACTTTTTTAAGCCGTGTAAAAGCGAAAACGTGTAAAAAAAGTGCCGTGTAAATCGAGGGATAGGTGTACAATTTATTATTAAAAGCAGTAGAAAAAAAGTGGCAAGGAAGTCAACTGAGTAAGCTCCGACGAACTCTACTTTAATACATAAAAAATAGTATTCGTCGGAACTCACCCTCGTATACGTGAATATGTCGACATAAGAGGCAATATTGTTGAACACCGTTAAAGCTCTCCCCAGTGGCATCCCCATTGGCAGGAAAAAAATCTATTCATGTCGTTTTTTTTTTTAATATTTATAAAAATTTAGATTCACATTCCCAAGAATGGTGGCATTCTTATTTTGACCTAGTATAAGCCGAAAGAAATATATGGAAAGGTAAATTTTCCTTCGAACGTTCAAACTATTAAAGTTGAGCATGCCTAAGAGAAAGTCAGTTGGATAAATCCATACACCCTCATATAGAGAAGTCTCAAAATTTTCTCCTGAATTTTCTCCACCATAAGGGTGGGTATATTTCGAGCCTCTTGGGCGAGTACTGACAGTGAAAGGGCTAATAGCTTTTTGTTACCCTCCGTTTTCACAACTTGAGTCGGTTCGAAGAGAGTTATTAAAAATGTCATAAAATTAAGAATCAACGTATGAAAAATTCGCTTTTAATATTAGATTATAAATTTGATTGATGCTGTATTTTTGTTAGTAAAACATATTTATTACTTGGCATTCAAATTGCGTCATTTTTCCAACGCGAACGACGCATTACGTTTATAAAATTACCGATTTTTTTGAACGTAATAACTGAAAAAGCTCGCTCGCTGAAAGCTTGTTTTGCATTAACGAAGCGAAAACATTTGATTAGATCGCTTTCGGTTACTTAAACTCCGAAATCGAATTATGCTTCGTGGCTGGAATTAACATCTTGTTATTTTTCTAAGGTTGGCGAGATCACAAGGCTTTTTGAATATTATTTTTGAAATATTTTCAATTTTCATCCTTAAAGCGATTTGTTTGAAAATCATTATTTCGTTCAAACAATTCAATTTATTAAAAACACAACTAGACAATCCTGTTTTGTTTTTAAATATACTTATACTTGATCAGTGATCGGCAACCTACAACCCGCGGGTAATTAAATTACTCGCAACAACATTTTGAGTAACTCGTCAAAACATGATAATATTTGAAAATACCAATAATCAAAAATAAAAACACGAAGGTATTGAATATGTAGATATGAATATATCAGCGCTATAAAAGAGGAATTTGACTCTGGATTTGAGGATTTAAAGACGTATGGTCCAACGTTTAGCTTTATTACAAAACCAGAAGAGATGGATTTAAACGAGCTTGAGCTTAAATCTTTTGGGTATCTTGGAATAAATAATCTAGAATTAGAATACATTGAATTAAAATGTTCAGATCCGTGGGCAAATAAATTTAAATATCTAGATATTATATGCAAACTATAATACTAATAACATTACATAATCCGAAAGAGCTTTGCGACCTTCAACTAAAGGTTTCGTTCGGTATCAAAATAAGCACATAATTTATTTACAGCATCCCTTATAAAACAACACGCTAGTTAAAAAGTGGTCAAAATCAACCCATAAAAGAATCCGACGTAATTCTTTGAAAAGTAATGTAAAAAATGGTTAAGGGAAACTACAATGTGACGTGTTTTAATTATTTAATTCCATTCAATTGTAAATTGTGACGTATTCTAGATTCATGGGAATCGGTACTCGTTACTACGTTATGAAAACCAGTTTGTTTATTCCGAAGAGACAGTTTATAGTTTCGTCGACCGCAGGCTCTGTGGTTGACTTGTTTCGTATCGTATTGCTTAACACTGTTTGTTTTGCCCTCGAATATTTTTATACTATAGAAGCCTATGTATGATCTGTAGAGAGTATGTGTATTGTTTGCGTTATTAAAAAAAAAATAGATCTAGAAATATATATTTTAATACTATTTATTTCACCTGAACACTGAATCTACGTTACTAGAGGCGCAATACTGCTATGTGAATATCAGAAAATGTCTTAGTTTGACCACGTTGCAGACCCATCGAGGTTTCAGATTGTAGCCACTTATTTTAATACAATCAATACAACCTAATATAGCTTTTGTATCTTTGTTGATAGTAAAATTTACTTACCGCGAAGATATTTTTAGAGCAGGGATACCCAACCTTGTGCCCGCAGACCGATTTCTATGCACCCGCCAACATTATCAAAATCAAAGTATAGATCTCGACTCGCCGTTGAACATCTTTATGATTGTTTGCTGACAGGAAAATCATCACACATTTCCAATTATGAGGCGCTGACCAATGAAATGCATTGCCAAATATCACACTGACTGAGATGAATATTATACTTTTTTATAAAATACTTATTTTGCATTTGTTTTCTGTTTGTTAAAATATAAACAATATACATATATTATCCTTGCCCGCCGCCCTTCCAATATTTTGGAATTCGCTCTAGGGTCCAAAAATATACTTTCGATGTAAACTTTATATATATTTTTAGATAGATAAATAACATTTAATGATTTTTTTGTGCGATAGATATACGGAAAATTGTTGGTTTGTTTTCGTTACAAGACAATATTTTGAACATTTTAATTTGATATCCATGCTAGTCTCAGATTATTCTAAAAAAAACAATTAAAAGTGGTTTATTTGTTTTTCAAATGTGGATGTTGTGCATATTGCAACTGCGGGTTGTATTTTTTTTTTGTTGATGAATAAAATCTTCGTAACTGTGAATCCACTCGGTCAGCCTCTCAGCAGAAAGGGTCATCCTCCCAGTTATATCTGTTATAAAAAACGTATTCTGGTATACATATTTCATTCATGCCCGTAGGGCATTGTTATTGTTTGCAAAATGAAAGGGAAATTCGTTAAGAAAATTCTCAGTCTGTACTTGTGTTTATTCATTTTCTGCCCATTGTTTTGAAGTAACAAGACAAACGCTGCCCAAGGTTACATACAAGTTGATGTGACTTTCCGAACGAGAAAACTTGTGCAAACAATTACCGTTATAAAGATTTAGATGTGTGACGGGTTTGTTTTAATTTCTATTTTGTCTATGAATTATATTTAGTTATTTTTTTTTTATTCTGACATTTGAATTCTGCTTGGTAAATTATATATTATTTGATGTAACCACCATTAAAGTTGTGAGGAAGTGCTACGTACTATCTTATCTAGATTAAAATATTACTGCTTTGTTTTTTTTTATCAGACTTCTACTACATGCTTATCTTTAAAAAATCAGAGATAAGAATATGCATATCTATCAAACGTATTACTAGTTTTTCATCTTTTTGATTTACGAATCGTCAGGATTTTCATTTACCATTATTTTTACAGCACTGTGGACATTGATGACAGGAATATCATCGTTCATTTTCTACATACACGTATCTCAACTTTTGTCTGTTGTGAGTTTTTTGATGGAATGAATTCAGAATTTCAATACACACATTATTTAACCTTGTAAAAAAACGTTGGCAAAAAATTTTGTCACGTGCTATGTTTAGCTTGAAGGAGAAGGTGGCATGGATGGAAACGTCTTTGCTTCCTTGCTTATTAACTTCCTCACACATATTGAGGACAAAACCATTCCTGTGGTGTTATATAGCGATAGAAAGCGATAGCGGTATAATAAAGTACATTTTTGTGCCTCCTGAAAACTTGTACTTTTAAATATACAAGATTGTAGAAAATTAACGACGATTTGTAGTTTTCCGGATATTAGCAAAGTTAAACTAAACATTATCAGTAAGCAAATACGTGATTAATTAGAAAGTAGTCGATTAATTATTCTCAATTTTCATTAGTAGAGTGAATTGTTAGTTTAGTAAAACTAGTGTTTACATCAATTTCGTACGTGATCTCTGGTAGAGGCAATCAATTTTCAAAACTATCAATCTACGTATGTGATCTGTCCTTTCATCGCCTTTAACCATTTATCATTTCGACTCTAAATTGGGTCTAAACAAACGAAATCTCTAAACCAGATCCCGAATTTGCTTGTTGTTCAGAGTATTGCGTCTCAATCAAATATGAATTCACGCATATTATATTAATGTTATTTTCTCTGAGAGTAGGGTTAAAGACCGTTTCGTCTGTAGGTCGCTCGGTCGATATGCTCGTCTCTAATGTGTGGGCGATCAGTTTGAAATAACTACTTCGCGGACGTCATGTTTGCCGAGTTTCTGTTTATCCAACGGCGTGAGTCTGTTATTATTGTACCCGTCCATTACCTTACCACGTAACATACACCGCTATCGCCGCCCTGCCCTGCTAATTATTGTTGTGTGACGGAAATGCGACGTCTCTCAGTTGTGTTGACCTCTTCGCCGTCATCTATATTCTATTGTATATGCCTTGTGACGAAAATAAATCTATTTCGCAAGAAAATTTCTGAATTGCATTTTCCACGAGATTCTCAGCACCTATCTTAATCACTGGTGGGCAGAATTAGATCTTTAAATTTAGCTTATGTTTGATATAATACATATTATGTAATTTTAAACTTTTTTTTTATTAATTTCTTATTATCCGTATAATAGAATGTGAGTCCAGAGTCACTTCTATCATATCCTGATTATTTGGCATGTCCATTATTGTGTAGAAATTGATTGTCCTCATTATATTTTTTAACATATTTTGTTATACGTTTGTTTTTCGAATTATGTCAAATTTATATGACATCTGTAGTGATGATAATGAGTAATAGCGTTAGTTTAGTAGTAGGTTTAATCAATTATAGCCAGTAAGTACATCGGTCAGTTGTTTAAAATTGCACCTATAGTTGATTCCCCTCTTAAATTTACCGTGAAACTATTACACTATTATCATTTATCATATTCATCATTCTCGCTAAGTAACTTCGCTAGAACTGCTGACACATATTTTAGAACACTGTCATATTTATCATCATTGTCGGATTAAAAATGTACAGAGAGGCAGGAAATATGCACTATAAAACTTGTTAAAATACATACATTAAATCACTAACTTGTTATATAAATATTTACCTAATGTATCAATCATGTTGAAAATCATAAATTGAAATGCGGTTTCCTGAGTTTTTTTTGGTTGATATCGATATGAAATACCACTAGATTTAAAATTGATAAATTTATGCAATTGGAATGTAATATATTTTACGTTCCTGGGATGACATCATGCGATGTCATATAAAACATGTTCTTAAATAAAAACCAAAATGTTGCCGGGCGTCGTCTTGCATAAATTATAGCTTTTAATATGATCACTTGGCAATGCTGCCGTCCTGCAAACTTTGTACGTCACTCTGTAGTTTATCGTTTATAATTTCCTCTCATCTCGCGGGATTCAAACCATCGTGGGAAAATTTCGATCCAGTGGGGGACAACATTTTGGGTGTTGTTGGTTATGAAATATAATTTATTATCAACTATTACTTCGATTCACACTAAAATTTGTAGGTTCGTTGTTTTTGAAAATAAAAGTATTAGGTAGGTGCGCTTAGATTTTGACATTTTTCCATAAATAGATTATGAACTCTTTTTAACATTACATATATTTTTAGTCACTTTAAAATTATTATTGTCGAAAATTGCAAAATTATTTAATACAAGTATCATCATACCTGCCATATATAACGACTTTTGGAAAACTAATTGAGATTTTTATTTTCATAACGTAGTTCTGAAAATCGTCGAAATACATTACTTTATCTATCTTTCACAATACAATAGTGTGTGGCTGTATGTGATTTATAAATACTGAGCCCACCTTTTTTTATCGTTCAATAACCATATTTTTTTCAGTCGCATGGGTTCACGGTATACTATATTTCGATTCCGTTTTGTCGAAATTCGACGACTTTCTGCAGTTCACATAAATGCTATTCGTCATGGGACACCACGATAACATAAACACGTTGCAAGATCGAGATAAAAAATATACACCAATTAAATTGTCACTAAGATATCGTAATTTATATATTGGAATGTTTGGAGTTGAGTATGCAGCATAGTTGTACGCCAAATTAAGCACATGTTGGTGTTATCAGAAGTTCTAAATTCTATCCCATGATAGAGCTTTACGGCATTTTAAAATACCCCCTCTGGTAGAACAATGCTGCACAGAACACATGGTTTTTCCGCAGCTCCTGTAAAATCATCAAATTGTTCTTTACAGTGTTGTTCGGGCGAAATCTTCATTTTTTACAATGGTCGTAGTAGTAAGTATAACAGCAATAAATAATCGAGAGAACCACGAAAGAAAGGTCACGCAATATAAAACTGATTTTATGTTTGTAAGTACTTACTTTCTTTTGTTTTATTTCAAAGTTGAGTACCCCACACTAAAACAACGAAACGAAACACGGTCTGCGGTTTCAAGCTAGACTCCCATTGCACTACTTCTGTCTTTGTGCACATAACAACGTTTATCTGGCTTTCATTAATTCCATACTTAGGCGGCCAGTCGCTTTTCACGACCTGCAACTGCGCTACACGAACTGTGGCCATGCTACGTTTCCTTTCAGCACAGTTCCGTACGAGAGACTCAACTCGTGAAAGCTAGCTAAACTTATTCAACGCGATTGTTTTTAAACTATCTAGAATTTCATCATGTCTTATCATAACAAGGGATTTTCATTATTGTGAACTATTTTTCGATGAAAACAATGAAATTAAAAATTTTGGTTCAGTCAATGGGCCGCATTTAGGGGGGAACTAGAAGACTCCAGGTTCACTATCTCTGTCCTAGACCATTTCCATTAGAGAACTTAACTGATTTAAATTACTAACATTTTGCAAGTTTTTCAATTTTATAAATGCAAACATGAGTGTTCCTTAATATTATACATTTAACCGGGTCCTGGTTTGTAGTTTTGTTTGAAATATTTTAAAAAACATGTATAAATAAAAATATGTATTTTTTAATCCATGTCCGCCTCCATGGAGCATGTCCTCCTAATGGAGGTATCTCGACACAAGTTTTTCGATTAGAACTTCTTGTTACTCATTTGCTGAATCGCTTTTTTTGAAGAGAGTAGGGATAGAAAAAAATGACTAGTGGTTGGCTAATCACTCTCGCTATACACCCCGTTATTTTATGATTGGAATTTTGGGTGAGGGGGCTAACATCACAAACATACATGCCTTCGAATAGAAATCTATACATTTTTGATTTTTTAAATCAATTAAAAAAAATGCCGCTCGTACTGGGGTTCGAACCAATGAGTTCCGGCATGGAAGCCGACGAAATTGACCACTGCAATGGAACCGACTACTATATAAGTCTTGCAAATTTAAAAGTGAGTTGAATGTGCCACATATGCGTACAAGACCAGTCTTATCAGTGTTCCCTAATTAGTAATCTTCCTGTTGAAACATTACATTTTACATCTAGGTTCATATCAAAGCAAATCTTGGTTGTCTCTCCTGAAAAGTACGGAATTAAGATTTAGCCCATTTTTCCTTACGCTCTCATGGTGATTCATTGGAATTTAACAATTGACTTAATGTAATCTACAATTATTCTTAGAATGAAGAAAACTGTTTTTTATTGATGTGACTGCATTATATTTATTACAGTATTTAAAATACACATTCAAGGAAGTTAGACTTAGTCGCAATTTTATTTCTCTGCCTTATAAAGGTTTGTATATTTCCTGGCCTTACATTGCTGACTTTTAATTATATCATTAAAATATCAAACTGCTTTGCGACGTCACTGTCTTTATAAGAAGCGGAGTAAAATGCCAGTCCGCCGTGGGAAAGAGAAGAATAATCTAATTGATACAGCCAAAAGATTTTACGAATTCATCTTAATCTTGAATCATATCGAAATTTCAATATGGATGAGATGTAATGGACAATTACACCAACGGATACACCGTTTCCCACCTCAATTAATACACTGCAAAATTCGGTTTCATACTTGTAAGCCTGTTTTCTATATGTGTATTGCCGTATTATATCGTGATAAATAACGTAACATCAGTTAGGCACTTCAAAGACGATTACATTCTTTTTATCGCTGCAGCCGTGGGAACAAAGGCAATGAGTTTCACCATCTGCCTTTATAGAAAACATACATACTATGAATATGTTTGTTGGAATTGAATTTTACACATTTATTCATGTAACGATAGAGATAATAAATAACTGATTGACCGGCTATACAACGTGTTTATTAGTGCTCTGTCAACTTAGCGGGAAGATCTTCGAAAAATTACCAATACCACACCGTAATTGGTATATGGAAACATAAACTCAAAAAATAAAACACTCCTGCATGCATGTACAAATGTGTGTTTTATTTTTTGAATACAATGCCTCTCCACCAAATATTAACAGTGCACGCAGACTAGTTTATTTTTTGTTACCTCTGTATTTGGGTAGTTAGTACAAAATAGTAATTCATGCTTACTTTAGTAATCTTGTGCCGCAATCATTCATTACGTAAGAATAATACGCTTACTTCAAATTCATAGATTTTTTGGCTTTCACGATTTTTTGTTTATGATTTTGGGAAGGTGCCGTGGAGTGTGGTGATTAGTGATTGTCACTCGAAGTTTCAAAATATAAGTTAACATATTAGTTTTTCTCATTGCTTCATTATAATATATATAACGTTACAAGCCATTGGTAAAAATGTCGCGGGATTACTATTTTTCGTAACAAGGTGTCTTCCCGGATTATTATTAATATGCCCTGTGAGCGTTTTTTTTAAACAGATTATACAGTTCACATCTCATATTTTTTGAGCTTTTTTACATTTAATTATCATTTGTCAAATCTTGTAAATGAATTTTTATTTGGAAAAGAGCAGGAGAGGGGTTATTATATTTTTAGAAAACACTGTAGTACAACAGAAAAGTTTTGTTTTAAAAAAAAACGCTATTTCGTATTGTTTTGGCCACAGCATGCAAACAGTAGAAGTCTACTGTAGGTACCCAAATGTGAGTTTTTTTTAAATTATTACAAAAAAATATTAAGAATAGCTGTTTTCCTTGATTTTACCATTTAATTATTATCAGCGATGCGTTCCTGCGCGCATATTTACACGTACTTTGGATGGTCTTGAATACTAAGTACCTGATTGTGTTGAGTATTTCAAACCGTTCAAAATAAGTGGTATGCGCGCGGAAATAGCACCGTGGAGTAACTAGTAGAGATACCAGTAAGATTGTCTATGCGGTCTTAGCTCTTCCCCAATTATTATTCCTGCTGATTTGATAATGGTAAAAGATTAAGGCATTTTTCGCCTATTGTTTAAAAACTTCCGCTGCATTGTTTTTACTATGGCATATATTTTTTTTTTAAAATATGCAATGAATGGTGTATTTATTGTTATTCGTATGCGATTCGCACGATAAAACAATCACCCTTTCGCTTGCTGTTTGAACGTCTTGCGACACGCATGCCAAATGATTCGAGTGTTAGTAGACATTCTATAAGTTTTCTGAAAAAATATACATAGCTTTACAAAAGAGTGTACAAAAATAATGTACATCTTATTGCTAGTAAATTACTTTTTATATAATTAAGAATTTCGACTGAAGGTGTTTGATGGAATTTCAATTTCAAATTTCTGGGTCGTTAACGACAAGATTAATGGAAGAGTACAGCATTCAGACAATTTAAATTTGAAATTACTTATTGTTTTATTTTAATCCTA
The DNA here is from genome assembly GCA_030503985.1 of Himalopsyche tibetana. NCBI lineage: Eukaryota > Metazoa > Arthropoda > Insecta > Trichoptera > Rhyacophilidae > Himalopsyche > Himalopsyche tibetana. Next base: position 1,064,504 of record JAPJYX010000010.1, read on the forward strand.
TCAGACACTGGCCATTTGCTTAAATGACAATATTGCTATTACACCGGGAATAGTGTATAGTATAAATAGAATGAAATTTCAATCGAAACTAAAAATATGCTTCAAAAGGAATATGTAAAATATTCATTATCTCGATTCCATAAATAAATACACTAAAAACCTAAACATAGTATTTATACAGTAGACACATTGCTTAGTTTGTCGTTATTTGAAATGTTGTAACTGTATTGTATTTTTTTCAACGTTGTTTTTCTATTATCTCGAAAAAATAGCATGAAAGATATGATTACACCAGCTCTAAAGCCGTATTATCACTGAAAGTAATGATAATTTGTTATCGCCTGCAACTAAAATAAGTCTTTCTATAAATTCAGCTTAAGTCTTAGGCGACGGGCAGTTTTTACCGTACTTGAATAATAACAATGAAACCACGATTTATCTTTTTTAAGTGCTCCTCAAAAATCGATGATTGCGGGATTAGAAGTAAAACTCTGTTATAAATTATTGGCACTCAAATAGCAATACATTCGAGAAAACTATGAATGCACGAAAGACTTATCGGATTTTCTACTGAGTATAGCATATCTACTTAGGTTTGTGTAGGGCCAGCAAGTTATTGAATGGAGCACGAGTATTTTTTCTTTTTTGGTCATTCAATTTTCTTTAGTTATTCATCAAATATACCACGCTGTTTTGTGATCTTTTACGCAATCTAAATACCTGAGTGGCGTTTTTCATTCGGTTATAGGTGAACCGGCATCACACCGAAGTTTTGATTGAGCGACCGGTCGGATCGTTTTCGTGTCAAACGATCGTTAAAAGTGTGACGACACGCACACACGCAGCTGATAACCTATTAAAAGCGAGTTGATAATTTCATTTTAAGATATTAACGTGTACACCTTAGTAAGCGCTACCGGCTATCATTGATGGTTTTACTTTGCTGATGGACCTGTCTGTAAAATAAACTAATTAGCTTTTAATTTGTGCTATTTAGTCGTTTACGAGCGGTACCAAATTTATACTCAGTGGTGTTTGGCCGACGTAATGACTTCAGAAGTGATCCGAAACCTTTTCTATAACACGGTACACCGAAGTTTACACCAGATTTTGTACACATAAACTATATTGAGTTTTGTTTTTCATTTGATAAATAAACATTTTAAATAAACGATATTCTTTCATAGTTTTGATGGATTCAGCGGTAACTTTATTTTAAATACAAAATTAAAAAGTTTGTATCTTACCCTCCTCCCTTCGTCCGGTAGATATGACAAACCAAGACTTATTTGTTGTAATTTATAACTTAAGACTTATAATCAATAAAAATAATAAAAGATTTTTAGTACTTTTTCCACATAAAATTTATTAGATCAGGACCGGTTTCGCTCATCGCGAGCATTATCAACTGATAAGAAAAATATAAGGTTGAGTACGTTTATGATTTATTGATACGTAGTAAGCTTTCCGTATAGTCAAAATGGGATTCATGATTCACCCTTTAATATGATAATAATACAGTATGGCCCTGTGCCTGGTTAGAATTATGTTTTTTTTTTATTTAAATCTTAACCGTATTCATTTGTTGCTATTATAGTTTTGTGTATTGCAATACAATTATGATATTTAACTCATGTACTTACTGAACGGGGTAAAGTGTACATGTCCGCGTCCGCGTCGATTTTGTGACACACAACCTAAACTGAAAAAACACAGTAAAATTTACATAAAATACCTGTTAAACATGCGCTGTTTTCGAAAAATATTGCCTGGAAGCCCATTAAATTACTGTAACGACTGTTTTACAATCGACATTTGCGAATGTTTGTAGATATTGCCCATTAATTGGACGCTTTGAAGAAGTAATTGTTCATTACTTTTAGATTTGCACAGATTGTCAGATCCCATTGAAAAATACGGCATATCATTTACTAATAATGGCCGTAAATAACTTAGGGTAGTTATTATTAATGCGTGCTTATCTTTTCATGTATTGTTGTGTTAGTTATCCTGGAATTATTGACGGAAAAATATGAATAGAAACACAATATTCCTTTGTACTTCATTCCACTTTATTTAATAGGTCAGGACCGGTTTCGCTCATTGCGAGCATTGTCAGTTGAGAACATTAGCAATGAGCGAAATCGGTCCTGACCTATTAAATAAAGTGGAATGAAGTACAAAGGAATATTGTGTTTTTATTAATATAATGCCTTTCCATCAAGTATTGACAGTGAACACCATAAAAGGAAAAATATGAAGTTATTATGTTATTTGTCTATATCAGCTCTATATAAAATGTAGATATAGCTACCATGAGCCGGCACCTACATATTTTTTTTCATCTGGTCATTATTAATTTTCTCTCACGACTAATTTTCGGCTTTCTTTCGTTTCGTCAAATGCCTTGTATGGTTATTAGACAAACGATCGGAGATATGGAAATTACAAGCCACCGTAACACCTTCTCGAGTCAAAACATTAATAGAAGACTTTTTTAATCCATGTTCGCTCCCAATGTGTATCATATGGTCTCCTAATGGAGGTATCTCAACGGAAGTTTTTCTACAAGAACTGTTTGTTACTTAGTCGCTCTATCTCACTTTTTCAAAGATAATTGTAGGGATAGAAGGATAAAGCTAAGACAGAACTAGTGGTTTACTAATCATTTTCGCTACCCCGATTTATTTAAGGATCGGAAAAGGCGGGGATATTTTTTAGACACCAAAAACACCCTTGCCTTTGAACAGAAATCGATATATCGATCGAAAAAATGCTGTTCGTACTGGGACTCGAACTCGTGAGATCCGGCACGGAAGCCCACAACGCTTACCGCTGCGCCGTAGGACCCGACATCGATTTCTGTTCGAAGCCATTGGTGTTTGTGAATAGAAGACATGAATTTGAAGCTTTTCAATGCGTTCTCATAAACTGATAATTATTATGACATACATTGTTAATTTAGATCAAATTATCCAGATGTTAATTAGGGGCGTTTTAATGTATCGAATTCCCCAAATGGTTATTAGCAATTGATATTTCCGAACTATTGATATTAATTTTAATTGCATAGTAACACAGTTGTGTCAAATAAATGAACAAAATGTAATGCTGGCTTTTCTTCATTAGATCGTCGTAGGCCGTAGAGCCGTAGATAGAGCATGTGCGAAGCCGCGTCTACTGACGTGCCGCCATAGCCTTAATTGTTTTATTTTTAATTCCACATCTGCAGTAATAAATTATAAGGATAATTGATATTTATATACTCAATAAAGATAAGTTGAAAAATATTCATATGATAAGTTAACCTTCAGTTAATTAAGTACACTCATTAGGTATATCACAATATAATAATGGTCTATTGTTAACTATTCTCATTTTCTCGGCGGACATTTTTTTTATATTATTTGAGGAGCTTGAAAACAAACACACCCAAATCCAGTTTTTTTTAAAAAAACGAGATATCGCTATAATATTAGAATACTGATTCAAAATAAGAGAATTTAATTTTTAACGTCGCGAAAAACTTCGTAGTTTCCATGCAATTATGATTTAAAAATTGACCTTATAATTAAAACTGTCTTAAGTTTTTATAAGAAATGTGTGTTTTTAATAAGCATAAAATAATTATATTCATTTCAAGGGTCCAACTTTATTTCTTGAATAACTTCCATTCTTAAATATCACAAATATGAATGTCTCGATGGCTGCCACAGATATCTCGTAAATTTGTTCGTGCTCAACACGCCAGAGACGAATTACCTCGTCAATAACTAATTAAATTACTAGTTGACAATTATAGCCGACGTGCTAGGTAGTTACTATTAATTATCTACGGCAGATAAAAGGCTGAATTCTATTTCATCAAAAGTCTATAAAGACAATATTTGCTTAATTTTCAACATACTCTTTAACGTACCAAAGATATTGAAAGTGGATGAAATTTTACACAGTTGACAACATAGCAACTTAAAAAGTTTTTGATTTGACGGGAGAAATTTTCTTTGAATATCATTAATTACTTCCTTACATTTCTTTTTAAACCATGTTACCTGTGATATAAGTAAAGCCGATGGTTTGATACTATTGTTTTAGAAATCTGTTCTTGATATCTGGTTACGAAAACTCGTCGCTGTTGGTCTTGAATTTCAGCACTTGAACCAGCGGCTCGTCACAGTATTAAATTCCCCGTCCTTGATGCTGCATCCGTGCGTTAATGTTATCATGAAACGAACCGTGTACTAATTTGCTGTTTCTTTCTGCTCCACCAGATCTAGTCCACTGCACGAACGAGCCCAACGTCTCTATACCGCAGCTCGCGAATCTACTGGTCGAGCGGTCACAGAGCACCAATTGGGTGGTCGTTTATAAAGCGCTCATAACGGTCCACCACATGCTAGCCTATGGAAATGAGGTAAGGGTCTTAATATCTTACTCACCCTAAATTGTTCCTTTTGACTATTGTCGTGCGAACCAATGCTCCCTCTAAGACATGAGGTTAGCTGCAGCGGAAATTTCAAAGGCTGCGCGGACCGATCAAATATTAATTGAATAACCGTCTTGTAGTGCGCGCCAACCCGAAATGAGTGCGCGGGGGCTTCCTAACTGCTGCGCCGACGCGCGCAGCTTAGAGGGAACGTTGGTGCGAACTAATGTCTACTAGGGACAATTAATTAAAAAAATGATACAATCAACCGAAAAGCACGGCAAATACTGTTGACAACACCGACATATTTTCAATCAAACTTTGTTACTCCATTTGGTGTGTTACAAATTGCGACACGTGTTTCGTAAATCTTGTTATTTTATAACTGATGATGCTTCTTAAATAGGCTAAACACGCTTCACAGCTTGTAACACAACCAGTAGCGGCCGGTCAATGTGGCATTTGATCAATGCACCCCTTGTATGTGCAGGGGCGGCTATATTTCATGAAATAATATTCAAAAATAACATTTATACCATTCCATCACTTTAAATTCAATAAAATAAAATATTTTTTTCTAAAATATTTATTATAGACAAATAAATACATTGAGAATTTAAAATGAGTGAATGGTATAAATGTTATGTTTGAATATTATTTAACGAAATATAACCGCCCCTGCATATACAAGGGGTGCATTGATCCAATGCCACATTGACCGGCCGCCACTGAACACAGCAAGTGAAGCAATTAAGTAATCAAATTTATTTTCAAACTGAAAAAGTGGTAGTATATTTATGTTTTTTTTTCATTAGATAGTAATTTATTTCTGGAAAAAAGCTATCTATTGCTCTAGTGAACTCTTACTGAAACTGTGCGATTTATTTATTATTCTAAATGTCGTGACACGAGTTCAAAGTTTGATTAAATTGTTTGACATGAATATCTCTTTAAGAAAAGATTTTTATTTATAAAGCCTTTGTGTGCACATCATGTTAAATGCTGTTGGGAATCTTTTGCGCGAAAAAAGATTTATCGCAGACGTAATCTGGTAATGCGATCGCGTGCCTTGGGTAAAAGCTCTACAGCGTGTCGTAGCAGTGTCTACGACGTCTCTTAGTACGGACGCGACTTCAATGACTTAACCGTAATTTCCGAGATACATATTTCAAAACGATGTGAGATTAAAAAAATATCGTTTAAAGATATAATCAGTCCACAAACAATTTATTTTCTATAAACGGGAAAATTTCTCTTTATTTACAAGCTGTAGTTTTTATTTATTAGACAATTTATTTTTTCTTACAATTAATTGAAGAAAAAAGCCAATTGTGTTTTACGCTAATTAAAAATGATCTCCTTTTTATATAAAGAATTATCAAAATGCCCTCCTCAATTTATTTACGTAAAAAAACGTAAAAAAAAACTTGGATTTATTCAGTATTTACTATTATATTATAAAGTTTTTACACTCCTAAATAAAAATTTTGCAAACCAAATTGGACATTTCAAAAAAACAACTGGAAAAACTATTGTTACAATTTTTAAACCTTTTGATAATTTATTAATTTGGTATATTTACGCACATTTACGTGAAATACAGTTATAAATCAGTAAATTTAATTTATAAATGTACATATTCATATAATTATTATAGCAGTTTGCAGAAGTGACGGTTGCAATGCGAGACTATAATGAAGACGATAATGAAGAATTTCAAAGAATTATAAATATAAATACAAAAATCTAAAACTAAATTTTTATTAATTCCAGCAGTTTATATATATGTCCAATTTGATTTGTAAAATGTCCAATTTGGAGTGTAAAAACTATATAACGAGAGGCGATTGTAATAAATCATTTTTATTTGAATTTAATTATCAAAAAGTTAATGCTGAACCCACTGAATTATTCTTTCCACTTACGGGCTTAATAATATTTTGCTTTGTAGCGTCCGAATCACGCAACTGTGCCCATTTTGATAAATCAAGTCAAGGCCTTTTTTTATTGTTCATAGTAACAACGAAGCAAGCAAATAATTTACGCTTCTCTAAAGTGCATATCGCAGTTGTTTGTGTTTATATAATATTTTTATTGTAACAATACTATTTTTTACGCAATCGCAAAACGATTATCATTAATTGTGTCGCCCGTGAGGTCAATAGGTGTAGGAGGGGGCTGATATTAATTACATGATATAACTAAATAATCTCCAAACGTATAATAAACAATTATATTTAAAATAATTATAAAACTTTGTCATTCTGTGATTGTTTCATAATGTTTATCGTTCGTTATAATAACAGTGAATTTATGCATATTTTAATATAACTTTAACAATGGCTGGTGGAGCGATAATAGGAAAGAGTTGTTCCTTGATTATTTAAGTATTCGTTACTTACCTAGACTCGTTCGTTACTTTACCTGAACTTATTTATCACATGTAAGCTTGTTGCAATGTCATTTCTTGCTGGAAAGGCATTACATACTCGTTTAAAAAAATAATTCGCGTCTTGCTCCATCTTGCAGTGGATAGCAATGGGCTTATTGAAGTTAACATTTGCTTTGGTAATAACATTGTTTTATTTAATTTGTAAAATAAAATAGGTTCTGTCAAATTACTACCAATTGCGTTTTACATTGTTTTTTTTGATTTTTTCCTCTTCTACCTTACCCAACAGTGAAAAGGGGTTGTAAAAATATCGCTTACCGAACGACTTGCATCCTAACTTTAAAAAATGATTTTGTGTACAACGCTGAGTATCTTGGGTAATATTTAATTTCATCCTGGGCATTCTCGAAATTGGTGAACCCTTCCTACAATATCTCAAAAATGAGAAACAATGAAACAGTTTTATTTTTTGTGTCGATTCAACGTATCGCCAGCTCTTAACACATTCACTTAATGACGTTTAATTTTGGGGTAATACTCACAAAAAAATAATCCATGTCTACATTTTTAAATTACAAAAAATATTTTTTCAACTATTGAAACTGAATAGCTACCAAAAAAACAATTATTTATTGTCGATCACTTTTAGGGTGGTCGCTGTCAATACTTGGTGGAAAGGCAAAATATTCAAAAAAAAAATGTACATCTGTACTTATTTCCACTTTTATTTATTACGATCATGAGCGAAACCGGTCTCGATCTTAATAAATAAAATTGAGAATTAGTAAAAAATAATGGAATTCTACCAAGTAAATGGTACTTCAATTCATATTTTTTGTGAACTAGTTTGTTGAATTTTTAAACGGCGCGGGGCTGCAAACAATTGTATACATTTCGACACACACGAAAGACACGGTATTAGTCGTTTTAAATGATCTTATTTTTTATTGTAATATATAAAATTTTAAAGCTCAACAGTTTTCGATTCCCAATCCTAATATGTGTTTAGTCCCATCCCTATTAATTTATAGCAGATTATATTATTCATTGTTGATAATTGATAATTTATTCATAATAATTATTATTTAATTAAAAGCAGCTAAATAAGTTGTATCTTAATTAATACATTTTTGTTATATTAAAATGATTATATTTCTTCTGAAATGAAACAAGTGAAGCATTATGAGATAATTCGCTATGAATTTTATTTGTTATGAATTTCTTCAGTTTGTAAATTTATATTCATCGAAAAGGACTTGATTGATCATGTTTTCAACCTTAGATATAACTTTTAGAGAGTGGGTGGTTAGGGATTGTTCTTTTATGCTATCTATAAATGGCTTTTTGAGATAATCCAAATCAACCGACGTAAAATTTTCTCGCGGCCTTAACATAGAATTTTGAAATTCGATAAATTTTCCGCACGACTTGGGTTGATTGTTTCATGAGATATCATAAAAATAATAGCACCCCATAATAAAGGCGTTTGTTGACAGCTTCGTCATATATTTTTTACGGATTACAATTATGAATCCATTATATACATAGATTTATTCAAATTATGATATACCACACCAAATAATTCGCCAATAAATGATTTGTGATTGTTTTATTATTATTTTATTGCTTATTAAATAATTATCAAATAAACAGTAATTTAAATGTTATGCGAGGTTATTTTTTTTATCAAAAAATATTCATACATACATAATTGATAATTTAATGATGATTGACAAACTCTACTTATAAAACATGTTTGTATTGATTTATGCCTGTCTGTAACACGTAACGCAGCGAAGTGGTGTATGAGCTAGTTGAGCGAATGTCGATAGGCGGCACCGTCGAATTTTATTTTTTTTGGTACATACAATGACGATCTTCCAGGACGTTGGAATCTACTGTTCGGAAGAGCACGCAGATATGGTTGAGGATCTTGTTTTTCACAATTTATAAAACGCTTTTTTTTCAATGTAAATTTTGTAATTCTTGCAAAATATCATGTTCGAAAATTCGCCTTTTTTTCTTACTCATAGTTTGCCTACTATTTGATATTTTTGTTACTTGTTTGTATAGTGCAAAAAATAGCAAAGCTGTTATAGTAGGCAGAAAAAACCTGTTAGTTGCGGACTATGACCTCTGTGACTGACGATCGTATCGCCTCCCAATGGATAAAAGACTTGAAACCACATCCGAAACTGGGTAGAACAAACGAGACGTGTGAAATAAACAAAATCAGCAATCTCCGCTAGGATTGTGTATGAGTCTTCACAAAAATTGTAAATTTTTCTATAGGTTTTTTTTTGCAAAAAAAAGAAAACATGATTCGACGAATACTTATTTTATAAACTATGAGTTCAATAATTTTATCATGAGATATGAGAAGGTTTCCGAATGGTAAATATCGTACATTTATGCTTTTGTGATTTAAATTCTCAAAAGTTGTTACAGAAATATTATGCTCGTGTTGATGGGTTAGCTTACACCCAATCCTATTTTTGCACGGGGGACGGATACGTTCCATGCCTAACAAAACCGTGTACAAAAAAATGAAGTGTACGTCCCATTACATTGGACCGTGTAAAAAGAGAATAAGGTGTATTTACAAAGACGTTAAAATATCAATACATATAATATATATTATATATATGTATTTTATTTTATTCTAAAGAAATATATAGTTTTATACCCACTTTTCAAGACTTCGTTACTTTTCTTAATTCTTACCAATTTTTTTTACTATGCCATGTCGTGTCTGTAGTCGAGTGGTCAACATCGTTGATTTGGCTCGACTCTCAGTACATAACGATTTATAAATTGATTTTTTAATTTATTTATGGGTTTCTTTTCAATGTCTTTGATGTATAAATTCCTTTCCACCTATCCGATCCAAAAATACGAAGCTCAGTGAGAGCGATTAGTTAACTTCGAGAATTATCGATATACCTAGTTACAAAAAATAGTCAAATGATTTTCATGTTTCATATAAGTATCAGTTAAAGCTGTTTTTTTTTCTACGTCGCCGTATATGTATATTCCTAGCAAAATATTATCAGAACCCCGACATAAAATGCGTTTTAAATTACCTAGTATGGTTGTTGGAAACATAATCCCTGTTATCTAATTAGAGTAGGGAAGACCTTTCGTGTACGGATAAGATGTTAAAATTGCGCCAAGCTGGTTATACTAACCTAATTTATTATTACTCCTCGCATAATTTTAATTCAATGTTTTCAACGAACTTGAATACGGAGTTTTTCCAAGTGTGTATATCACATTCATCGGGGTTTCCCAACCTTTAATTTCCCCAACGGCGGCTTGGAACACTCTCGAATTAGCCAAAACTATATTAATATATAATAATACTGTCTTGATTTTTCTGATACGAACAGCTTTTAATTTAGCTTCGCAGCGTATATATATAGTTGTAATTATTATTTATTGTTGCCTTTAAAATTGTACCTAATGTATCTTAACTCTGTAATGTATCTTAACTGCATCATTGAGGAGATATCATCTTCGGTGTGATGCAGAAAAGAATAGAAAAAGTTTATCGAATAAAAAAAAAAAAAAAGCTTCGCAGCGTGGACCCATGATTGGTTCCAAGCGCCGTTTCGTGCGCTTATCGGGTAATCCGTCACATTTGACAAAATTATTCATTATTGTTTAAAGTTTATCTATTTAATACTACTAGCAAACTTGCGGGAAGAAAAAAAACATAATGATAATTATGATATAAAGAATCTTTGATGTTTGTTAGCTAACTGCCAGATAATGAATCTACTTTAAATATTACATACCCATTCGTAACGTTATGACATAAACAAATGAATTTTCCGTTGGAGTTTATGTTTCATCATATTGGATTTTACTCGTGCTTGTTTTCATTTATGTAAATAAATAATGGAAATAACATCGATTTTTAATGTAATACAAAAAACCAGTTTTTGATGAAAAAAAATGATATTATAATTTATCTTAATGACATTTTTGTGACTCGACAATATGTGCAATTCAAACAATTATTTTGTAATAGGCCAGCAAACTCAGATTGTGAAGTTTCTCATTTTCGATCGTGATTTGTGCAGTTGTATGTTATAAATTGATCTAAATTTTACAATTTAAAATTGAAACCAGGTAGAGATGCGTGTCACTCGCTCTCCAATCACTAATACACAAATTCTTGTTTTGAGTACCTTACTGGTCAGTTATTAGTTATGCTTACTAAATGGTAAACTTACTGTCTAAATTGAAATAACAAAGTTTTTAAATTTTATTATATAATAAAAATGAGCTTCCACAAAGTTACTGCCGAATCCATTGAAAATATATATATATTTTTAATAATTCACATCCACATTTACGTACTAACTTTAACAGCAAAAAGTACTGTAAGTCAATAAATAGTATATACCGAAATAAATGAGTAAAATGATTTTTTAATCTAAAAGCTTTTTGTTTCATCAAATTATAACTGACACAATTTAGGATGATCGGTAGACACCTGAATTTTCGAACGCTAGAATAGGACAAAGTAATTGGTACTTGTTACTGCAGCTCTTTTTCAAATGTCATTCAAAATGAAACGCCGTAATGTCACATTAATTTTGACGAATGAATAAATTACGATCAAGACTCGATCGTCGTCCGACTGTCTGTTTGTCGTATCAATCCAATCGCGCAATAATAATTGGGTCGGTCCAATCTGACAGTGCCACCAGATTTGAGGGTATATTGTATTATCGATAGAATCAACAGTCTGGCGGTTGGTAAGTGTGCCATGCCGGCCTCGGCGACGTCGCTTTCGGCAATCTAGATTCATTCATTTTCACATCGGCGAGGCGGGGGTCAGGACCCAGCAGATAATTAATTTATTGATCTACCGTTTGAGGCAATAAATAAATAAATTATTGTTTGATGCGATGACCTGAGAGGTCGCTAATCGGGACTCGATAGCACGCCTAGCCGTGAGTCTATACTATAGTCTGATTTTCTCAGGGTTTTTTTTATTGCAGGTATTTCCCAGATAAATAATGACGTATTTAAGCATTATTTTCGTCGAAGAAGAGTAGTGCATATATAAATCTAATATACTTTAAGGGATTTAATGGGAATGGAGCACAATTTTAGAATTTGTAAAAGTCTAAAAGATTAATCCCTTGACTTAAAATATTTATTTTTATTTTAGTAATGTAACCGTTACAATGTATATTAAAATCACAATGTATTTTATAATCGTGTATAAAGAATAAAAATAATATGTATTGTGCATAGGTAATTTTCTTTTTATTATAATGTTTTATGGCTTTCTGTGAAGCTTAAATAAAACATAGCATATCGATGCTGGAAAGGAAAAAGGACGTAACCCACACATATCAAATTTTACAAGAGGCGCAAAAAACGTGTTTTGATGATTTTGGGCTTTGTTACCTTCTTAACTGGTGTTTAATTGACATAATCTAATATTAATTAAAGAAATTGTCTATTAAAAACCTTTTTTTTTTAAGTCTTTTTTCTTGGTTTCAATTTTCACAAGTCCATCTCTTTTCAAACTAAAAAGCTAAATGTAGATACTAATACCGCACTTGCAGCTTACATCCTTTTGATAGAGCGCGTATCAAGTTGAAAAAAAGCTGTTTTGAAAAAACTGTGTGTTACGTCCTTTTTCCTTTCCACAATCGATATTTTTTTTTTATATTCAACCATCAATATTTTATGTCTTTGTTACTGTGTATTAAATTATTAACAATTCAATTTATAAAATAATCATGTACTTACATTTCATTAAAGAAATTGTTGATATTTTAATGTAAGTTCGAAATCGTATTTATATATAAATTAAATCAATGTTGATGGCTGTTGGATTGGGCGGGGTTTGTCAATTGTAGTTAGGTATATCGCATTTGTTCTCAATTTTCAATTTAATAGCATTTATATTTTTTTTATGTTAAATATCACTTGCATTAAATATCACGTACCAGACAACACAAGTTTCGTGCTTTTTTTTCCACTGTTTAACTGCAAGCGTCGAGTGCAGTCATTCACCCTGATCGAGCCGTTTTTTGCTGTTACATAACAACGGCGTGGAAATGTGGCGACGGTTTTTTTAGACAAATTTTACTATGCGTTTCACTAAAGTAGATTGAGTGCATTTTTAACGATTTCAGGTAATAATTTAAGATTTCGACTGAAGGTGCTTGGTGGAATTTCAATATTAAATTTGAATCGTTCAAACTATGTACATTCTCACAAATTTTGTCACTAACGACCCGGGTTTCGCCTTTCGGCATCTTCAGGCATTCAAGTGCAAGTGCACGTCAGTTCAAGTTCATCCGTGCACTTGAATGCCTGAAGATGCCGAAAGGCGAAACCCGGGTCGTTAGTGACAAAATTTGTGAGAATGTACATAGTTTGAACGATTCAGATTTCAGGTAAGTTTTCCATCGCTGGCTGTCTGTCAAATAATATTATAATCTTTATCTCCACTGTTACATTATTCAAAATTTGACTCCAGCGGTGCTTTTGACATTTTATACGGTTTTATATACTCAACGTGATTGTGTTGAGTATTTCACACCGTCCAAGATAAGTGTATGCGTGCAGGAATAGCAGAATTCAGATAAATACAAATATATTTTGTATAGAGTGTATTTCAATATGCAAAATATCGAAAGTTGTTTATCAAACCGTTTCAAAACATGAGGAATCTGGCTGTAGATGCAAATTGTTTTTTTTTTTTTTAAATATTTTTAATTTGTTTTATAGAATTATAAAAAAAAATACCACTCAAAAAGCTTGAAGACGGATCAATATATTTTTTATGTGTATATTGTTTGGCAATCTGAGAATAATATTGATGTTCTTGGAATATTGACACGGGTCGTTCGTTATAAAATGCAATCATAGAAAATTTGAATACTTTAAATACATTTTGTGCAGTCGTTCACTTAAGGAGTTATACTATTTTGTAACATAACTCTTGATCGGGTAAGATAAGCCAACCCAAAGGGCATCTTACTAATCCTGCTGTTTGACAATAGCTGAGTATTCGTGCCTCGCCTTACAAACAAAACCCGATGGTATCTTCAGTGACCCATATCAATGTTAGTTAGTGTCGAGAAACAGCCTGAGTGATAAATATTCTCAACGAATGAAATGAGACTGGCTTCTGGAATGCCCCAGCTCTCGTAAAATTATAAATGGCCAGCAAAAGAACATGGAATACAGTTTTCCTTTGAAAGATGTACCTCGTATGGTTCGGTCATTGTAATTGTATGCGAGATAAAAAGTAAATTGATAATTCCGAAACGGCTGGCACTCTGTACACTGTTTTTCACGGTTAGACCAACACGCCTACAGTCAAAGCCAGTTTGTCTAAATGCATGGAATATCGCATAGTGATGTATTTCTTGAATACTTCTTAGAGAGCATATGTTTAGATTATTAAGTTAATAAATGCCATAGGAAAAAAAGTAACACACGTTTTTTGCTTAAAAATATTTATGCATTAAGTTCTGCCTAAATTGATAGCTATTTCAAAATCGCGGCATATTTTATTAAATACAACCATCATATAAGAGATAGCCAAATCGACTTATGCAAGTGGTGGCACCATATCAGGTTTAATTTAAATGTAATGCATCTTGGTAACTAATTAAATTCATAGGAAAAATATATTTGCTCACCATTTTTTACACACCAATATTGGACTTATAGTTCTTAGTTTGTGACTCATCATCCTCTTGTCGGTGGAATAGAGTGGTGAGAAATAATGAAAGAGCCAAGACATTTTTTCACGAATTGTCAAAAACTTGTCTGAATATATTGACAGGAAAATCATATATGTACACGGAAAGATTCATGATAAATATGAGTAATCGAAAGACATTCAACAAATATACGCAAACACACCATTGAAATTTTACAACTAATTTGCTAATTTCCTTATCGGAAAATAAGAATAAGGGACGTCGCATCAACGTCAACATCTGGCAAGAATTTTGGACAAATTCAGAATCCACGCAATATTTTATTCATTCGAAATTTTGCGCCTATTACCTGTACACGCTCGTGTCATAAATACCCGGCATACTCTTGTTTTAACCGCTATTTTGGAGATTTTTTGACCAGTGGCACCTGTGAATGTACCTATTCGGATGCGCATTGTTCGCGTTGGGGTCACTCAACCTTATTCCAAGGACAGTGCTTTTCTCATTATAATATCTACGCTAGCCAACGCCCAAAATACAAGGCAATTATTATTTACTCCTAGTTTGAATCTTTATAGATTCTACATGGCAAATCTTATAAGAATGATCACGACTGGGATTGAAAAATAATTTTAATTTTGTTCTTTTCCCTCATTAACATGTTTTGTTTATTTTGCTATTTCTAAATACTAAATTTAGACAGATGTTTTTCGAATCTAAACAAGACTAAAAGAATTGAGCTTATTTATTTTACATCGGGTAAATCAAATTTCGGATTCTTGTTGTTTCGTGGGTGTAGTCGCAACAACAATAGCTATGGCAATATCCACAAAACAATACATAGTTAAGTCTTAACAGATATAAATCGAATCCACAGAGCCGTACAAAGCGACCAAAATGTAGAATTAGGATGTGATTTTTTTTATCTCCTTGAAACTGTAGTCTTTGTAGTAATGACGGATATTATGTTTAAATTCGTTATTGTACATTCCACTGGCAATTAAACCAATGTATCTCCGGGTACCTGTCCATTTAACGATTCTTCTAATCGCCACTATCATTAAAGTCACCAATAACGTGAATTTGCATAGAAACCGGCTCTTTGCGATGGGTGTGATTAAATTAATTCCGTCTAAATTTTAGGTTTACCAGACACCGAATAAATTTGTTTACGAAGTGATGTACATAGTTATAGGCTTAATCATCCCGAATTAATAACATAAGTAAAAATTAAAAAAAAAACACGTTGCAATTATTTTCTCAAAATATTATTCCTAATGATTCTTTTAACTATGTTGAGCCTGCGAAGCGTGCTCACAACACAACCGATATATTCTTTTATTTTTGTAATGTTATTTGCTAATGACTACTAAACTGGTTACAAAACAAGAATACGGATCCCAGGATAACATTGTTGTATATTTGGTTTAATTTTCTTTGTAAACATCATCTCTCGAAACGTTATCAGTCAACGAACTACTGCATTGACACGTTGAGTCCCGAAACCGCATTTTCGCGTGATATTCTAGTATTTCACATATAACCATAATTTAAGGAAAAATGTAATTCTTCAAAATTAAACCGGGCATACGGGATAGTTTACGTATTTTGGACTGGAACCGAAAGAGTTAAGCTGTTCAGTAAAATATGTTAATGATTCTTTTTCTAAAAAAACATTTTTTTTTTTAAATATTTATGCTTATCTTTCTCTATCAAGTGCGGTAGGGTTTTAGTAACTTTATTTGAAAAATATATTTGTCCCCGAGTGCAGCGTCAGTCATTGACTGGTCTGCTTGTTCTTTACCACCCCTCACATCGTTACAAAGTTATAACTCAAGTGGTTTTTAGACGACTAGTATGGAAATAATGCACTTTTACGATAGAGTCGTAACATACAAATTTAATCCTGCCAGACGTGCTCCAGACTGTATTCAATTCCCGAGAAATAGTGAGAATACCGAAGTAAGTACACATTTTAAATTAACCTTTACGAAACGGCGGATTTAGGTCGTTCAGTGCCCAGCGGTCTCATACGAGCTTCCAGATTACGGTGATTTATAATAATATAATAAAAAATATGAATACTAGCTCACATGAATAATGACTTCAAGATATCGAATCACAATTTAATTTACGTTTTTAAGCTCGCAGACCACCTTTCTATCAATGATGTAAGGAAGTGATAAAAATTTTTCACTACCGATTCAGCGGTGCATGCTTAAAATGCGTATATCTTAATGACCCGTTGTGTATAAAATATTTAAAAAAATCTTAATAAATGTGTTGTAAATTTAGAATTCACTGTTCATTTCAAAACCTTTTTTATTTTATCTAAATAATTTCACTAGCTTTAGAGATAATGTTTTTTTAGTCATCCCAATGGCGTGCAAAAAAATGCCCAGGCAGTGAGCGATACCTATTGCTCGCAGTGCCCGAGCGTGTAAAGGGTAATATACAAAAAGTAACTGGATTATACACAGGATACTTAATATCGACTAGATTTGAGTAGTTGAGCTTGTTACACGTTTTTAATTTTTTATCACGCACACCGATGCATGGCTTAAAATCAGTCTTGTGCAGCTTTGCTCGGGTCATGAATATGAGGGAGTAGACTCCCTTTTTCGGTCGATGACGTTGTAGAAAGCGGCCATAAAAAGTTGGCTGCGTATACCGACTTAGTACTTTTTGTACACATGCCTGGCTTAGCGACAGTTTTAAAAATATATTCTGTTTATTAACCAATATGACATTTGAATCACCATATTTCATCGATTATAAGACGCACCTCGAATTCAGAGACACCAAAATAGGGAAAAAATCATTGGTCTTATAATCGAAGAAATACGATATGCTAATTTTGTCTGCCTGCATATCTTATCACTGAGCTGTTTTCGTCCTATGGTATCTTCAGCCCTTCAATGAGACAGATGAACTAACAACGGCATAGTTCATCATATGTTTTCTTTTATGTATCTAACCCAATCAATATTATGCGGATGTTATTGATTGGAATTCTAATATATCGAATTTATTGACCGAGAATAATTAAAATGCGAGAAGTGGTTGTATTTTTTTAATGATTTAGAAATAGATTTCCATAAATGACTAGATTTAATTCATAATTTTTTTGAATTTGGCAATCGGTTCTATGGTTATTCAATGTTGGTATAACATATATTATATTTATTTTATTCCCCCCACCATTCCAATCCTAAAATAACGATGTGAAGCGAGAGTGATCAGTCAACCACTAGTCCTGTCCTGCGCCTTCCTTTCTATACCCACTACATACTCTCTTTGAAAAAGTGAGGTTAAGCGAGCGACTGACTAAAAAAAACTCCTGTTGAGATACCTCCATTAGAAGACCTTATGCTCCACATTGCGTACGGACATGGATAAAATAAATAATTATTTATTTACACAAATTATAATTTATCATTTTATGATATAGAAACAATGAAAAATCTCGCGACAAAAAAAGATGGAAAACCCTAACTAATACGCTAGCAAAATTAGCTTTCTTTGTCTTTCATGTTATTCGTTTCTAATACTGGTCGTGATTCATACCATCGTTTATTGAAAAACGTTGGCCTATGTAAAAATGAATTCTAGCGGCCTGAGAATTTTTTAATGCTCGATATCTGAATTGGACCGGCACGATTTTTCCAAATGTTTTTGTTTTTATCAATGATCAATCACCGCAACGTAATGTGTTTGGATATCTCTGCAAAGTGCTTATAAATCACATTCTCTATGAGGTTTCTTGACCTTTTTGTTCATTTAATAACTCCAATTGATTTATGGTTCCCAGAACATTACAAATCGTGTAATTTGTTAAAGAGTGTGATGTAGTATTGAGAATACATTTCACTTAACAATATTATTATTTAAATGAAAACGGGGATTTTGTAAGTGGAACATATTCAATAAATTAAGTATGTAACATATTCTCGTGATATATAATATAATTCTTATACGTAATTCAACAAGGTTACTTTTAAATCTATTCATAATAGCCTGTCCATGCTGTACATTAGAAATTATTCAGCTGTATCTTCTTATCTTTAGCATATGTGTCATATAACAATTAAAACATTTTCATATACCTATGTGAAAAAAATAACTCGAATGTTTTATCGCAAGATAATTTGAACACCTAGCCAGTTTCTGGGTAGTTTCAGAGTAATTTTGGCAATCTTAATGTCATTCGAAGGTTATGGTAGCGACTAGTTTCATTATTTATGACTTTCTAACGTCTGATATTCCCTGAATCTTGATATTGTTATGCGCTTAAAACTTTATTGAATAAAGTATATTTCAAACAAAATTTGATTCTGTTTATGATGAAAAATATCTTACATAACGTGTGATTATTTTATTTGTTTGATGCTCAATATTTCTACTGCAGTGTAATTTTAAGTACCGCTATTGAGCGTATCAGGAAGAGCAAACAACACAAAAAAACGTTTACACAGCACTCAGGTTTTTGTGCTGATGAATATAATTTTAATGAACCGTTCTCTTATTGTTTACATTAAAAAAAACAGTTCGTTTATTGGCACTTTAATGAAATACGTGTTGCAACAAAATGCAGCGGTTGCGAATTGTTGCATAATGTCTGGCTGAGACCTCGCTATACATATTTGAAATATTTTTATGTTCCACTGAAATCTTTTTTAGAACAAAAATCACGCATAAAAGACAACTCTTTGATTAAATGAGGATACGTTTCATGACACCATAGCAACGAGTTCATTAGTGATTTAAAATCGTATGAACATATCGACTGTGGAAAGGAAAAAGGACTTAACCCACAGTTTCTTCAAAACAGGTTTTTTTCGATAATCACAATGTATCAAACTTGATACACGTTCTATCAAAAGGATGCAAGCTGCAAATGCCGAATTAGTATCTAAATTTAGCTTTTAAGTTTGAAAAAATGACCTTGTAAAAAACTAAAACCAAGAAAAAAGACTGAAATAAAGGTTTTTCCTTGACAATTTCTTTAATTAATATTAGATTATGTCAATTAAACACCAGTTTAGAAGTCTCCGTGCACTTCAGGGTTGTGTATAATTCATAATTTGCATATGTCACAAAATCATCAAAACTCGTTTTTAGCGCCTCCTGTAAAATTTGATATGTGTGGGTTAAGTCCTTTTTCCTTTCCACAGTCGATATATATAAAAATGTGCAAAGATAAAAATGACATGCTGTCTAAAATGGCAATTTTATTTTTTATACGTTATATGTATACACACGGCCTTCAGGGTTACCATCGAATTTCGATCGCTCATGACACATTCGCTATCACATAATTATTTAGGACAGTTAAACCCTGAGTTCCTTTGAAATATAGGAACATAACTTTGCCTAAGGTTTCGTTTCGTAGTAAATTAATTTTTCGAAATACATCCTACGACTGAAGCATGCCGTATTAAGTATTAGTGCATATACGTTTACTATTTAGATTGCCGTGTCTACACTGTACAGTCTATATCAATTTGAACTATGGTTAATATTCTGAGTCTATTAGTCTGGCCCATCTCGTGAATCTTTACTCAGGCCGTAATAAAATAAGGTTCAGTGCACGATTTAAAATTGGGTCGATGGCTTTTGCTGTAGACGGAGTGTCGCGACGTTACTTCCAGGCGGTTGCGTTTAGTCTACGCTAGTGAATTGCACACTCAGAAATGCAATGGGAAATACAATATATATCGTACTCAACACATTCCGATGAGCCAGGATTTACAGCCGCAATCATCCCCCTATCCTATGCGTCAGTTTCTTCCGAAGTACAATATTGACAAGTAACGTTACGTAACGTAAAGATTTTCTTCAAATATATTTAATTTCAACTTCTCCAATTTGTTTTACACTGTAAATGTGCAGATTTTCGTGAAATGTAAATTCAACCAAATATATTCACAGAAAAATAAAATAGATCAATAGATCGAATAAAGCCGTAAGACGTTTTCTAATAAGACATTGTATATATATTTTTTCACAACTTTATTTTCTTTGAAAGTCAATGTAATATGACTGATCACTTTTAAGGTGTTCACTGTCAATACTTGGTGGAATGGCATTATAATAAAAATAATTAAACATTTTTAGTACTTTTTCCACATAAAATTTATTAGATCAGGACCGGTTTCGCTCATCGCGAGCATTAAAAATGTCTTTTTCAGAATCTTCATTACTGCTGATTTTGTTGAAGTACATCATTGCTTGGAAACGGGAAAAACACCAAATCATCATTAGGATATTTACTTTAGTAATGTAGTGTTTCACTTTGTGTAAAAATTTCCCAAATTTTAATTGTGTTTATAATTGATATCGTTTGCCACTTAGATTTATTATTCTTTGATGATGATTTTTTAATTGTTATGGGTGTTAAGCATTTTAATTTTGTGTAATTATAATGTAATTTGCTAATCCTTTAAATTGTTAATAGTTGCTTACACATTTTTATTTCAATTTAAATTTGTATAAATATCACTGTTTATATATTTTTCTTATCAGTTGATAATGCTCGCGATGAGCGAAACCGGTCCTGATCTAATAAATTTTATGTGGAAAAAGTACTAAAAATGTTTTATTATTTTTATTGTAATATGACTGGTTATGAAAGTAACAGCAATTAATTAATCGTTATTTACGTCTCGTTTTTAGGATAGGATAATGTGTAAATAAAATATCTTAATAAATTCGATTTTTTTTCTTTAACTTTATTTAACTCTTCTGCAGTGTTAATTCATTTAATACATGCCAAGGCTGTAGAGTCGGGTAAAAAGAAAACGAATCCGAAATGATTTTTTCTATAATTTTCGTATATCTGTATCACTCATCACTTCACTAATCAATATGATAAAGAGACTAATATTTTTTCAATATCTTTAAATTATTGTTCTCCGATTTCTCCGACTCCCACTCCACAGCCCTGGTTGGTATATACTTGATTTCGATTGTATTAGAGTCGCATTTTTTTTGGTTTATTTTAACCGTTTGTGCATTTTTAATATTTTTAGTTGTCGGAGTGTTAATTAATTTTAACTGTTTTTTTTTTTGAATAATATTTTTTTGTGCAAAATTAAAATACTTTTGCCGTTCGCGTGAAAAGAATACTCGAATTCATTTAAACATCAAAATACATTATATCTGTAATTACGATACATTTGTTCAATAGGACAGTGTAGTCTATCACTGATAAAGCGAGACGAATCGATTGATATCCACAGACAAGGAAATTCTCTGATCACATGCATTATCTGCCTGGATCCATACGCTTCACAGCGTCATGACCTCAACTGAAACAACTAGTGGCCTTCGTTTGACGTTTGTTAGTTTTGATTTTGCCTCTTTACAGGTCGATGGCTAGTGTCATGACTCATAAGTTTTTTCTCCACCTGTTTTATGTACGTTTTTATAATTGGTGG
This sequence comes from Himalopsyche tibetana, assembly GCA_030503985.1. Taxonomy (NCBI): domain Eukaryota; kingdom Metazoa; phylum Arthropoda; class Insecta; order Trichoptera; family Rhyacophilidae; genus Himalopsyche; species Himalopsyche tibetana. The sequence goes on from JAPJYX010000010.1 coordinate 1,086,467, forward strand.
TGTGAACGGTTAAAATTATGAGTACATATTTTACATGAATTATTTATATAATAAATGAGGTAGGTAACAGAGATGAATGACGTCAAACAACTTTTTATTGTATATATTATCAATTCTATTTTTTATTTGGAATAATATATGAACGTCAATTTTTTTTGCAAACCTATAGAATATGACTAGTATTACTGTTTTATTAGTTGCTAACTTGAGATATATTATCGATTATAGACATGTCGCTTTCTTGCACGCTCCTCTATTCATTGCTTTCTCGCATTGATCGCCTAAAATTTTACCTGCGTTGTCATAATTTTCTCTAATGGCGACTGTACGGAATGCATAATATAATATTCAGAATGTACATACAAAACATGACTGTTAACTATTACGCAAAACCAGATGCGCCTAACGACGAGACTTTTCTTATATGTATATTTTTTTGAGAAGTCTCGGCACAGATTAGTAATTTAAATATGAATTTTATTTTTTTCTCAAATCTCGCATTTACCGTACTGCATATGTTTTTGTTTGGTTCTAAAACTGCGATATGTTTTACGACTGCATAACGTAAGCAAGTTTGTACATGGCTATTCTAAATCGATCGTTGAAAATTTCGAACACCGTTTCCAGCCGCGCCTGGACGCCCGGCATGCCGTGTGGGGGAAGTTTCCCCATACGCCTACCGCATCTGATTTTATTTTTCCCGTCGTTGTTCCCGCAAGGCTGAACGGGGCAACGAAAATCGTTTACATTGTACTCGTAAATTTAATAAAATGCCCGCCGAAGCCAATGCGAGTACTGCGTGTGAAAATCTCTGCCATTTTCATATGTGGATATTTTAATATACGTTAAGTAACGTGGAAACTTTCTTGTTTGTTTATGTTTGAAACCTATATAAGATTTTTTTATTTGAAGTGTATTTCATAATAAATTTTTCTATTGTATCTCGGAAATGAAAATTTATCGAAAAGCTACATTGCTTTCAGATGCTGTGTAAGTAAAGAACAGAAGGAAACTGGAAGTGAAATTAAATAGATTTTTGAATTTTAGAAATATCGTATTATGCTAGTATTGCTACTATCGATTAATAACGATGGCCGTCCAAGTTTTATCCTTTCACCCCTATTTTCGTCGAAAAAGAGAGGTCGATGAAATGAGTAACAAGTAAGGATTCTGTGTCGAGACGTCCCGGGACAAAAGTCCCGGGACTTTTATGGTTTTTTGCTGTCTTAAGTCCCGGGACATTTAACAACAAAGTCCCGGGACTTAAGACAGCCAAATTGTACATTTTTAATTTTGAAAAAACCATTCTAACAAATAAAAATTGGATGCAAGCAATCGCTAATGTAACCTAAAAAGTTTATTTTGATTTAAAATAAAGTTACATTGGTGTCTAACCGCGGGATCAGTTTTGAAAAAAAATCATTATATTTAGGCTAAGAATTTAAGGCCGGGGTTTTAACAAAATTAAGTATGCATATATAACAGGAATCTATAAGAAAAGAAACAGCTATTTGGATTTATAATTGTAGAAGTTTTAAATAACATCTATTTATATATTGTAATACGAAACAACCATTTTTAATGGGTAGAGAGAGACATGCAGAAATACAAAAAAAACTTAGACACGTGTTCGCTTAACTATTTTTGCAGCATGGGATAATCGCACAGAATTCCAAGAAATAATGGAACCAAAAGTTATTTCTAGAAAATTATGTTATAAATCAAGGCGGCTTATGTTTTATTACCAACCGTTCTGCTGAGACTAATTGATTTTCGAAAAGAGTACACGAAAGATTTTGACAAATGCTCCAAAACAATATATTTGAAATACGGAGATAATTTACTACAACGTCTTTTCTCCGTGGAAAAAGATATCGAGGTATCTGGAGAAAATATCGATGATGACAGTTTAAATATTCACAGTACATATTGCAGAACTGTCACTGAAAGAAGAATTAAATAGACAGATTACAAAAAAACAAAAGATTTCTCCATTAAAAACAAAACAACTAAACGAATTTAAGATTTTAAAATCAACTGGAGAACGGAAACAAAGATTATTTTTTATATATAACATTAAAGCAACATCGACTGACAATAATGATGAGCAATAACGTTTATTACAAAGATGAGAAATCGGCTGTCTGATTCGTCATTAAATTCATTATTATTTTTAAAAGCATATTTTGATAAGCAAAAATAAAATTTTAAATTTTGTGTAAATAATACATACTATGTATGATTTGAGGTTGTGACTTTATTATTTAATTAATTTAATATTTTTATTATTAATAAATAAATGTGTTCAAAAGATGTATTTTTTTTAATTAACGCATACTTTCGCCGCCATTTTAAAGTACGCGTGAAAAAAAAATACGTCTAACTGCGTAAAAAATGCTCAAAAAAAATTAGTTTAATTGAAACGAAATATTAAAAAACTTTGGGAGAAAGATATCTTCATTTATGTTTTTAGAAATTTGTTTAAATCAATTCATAATCGTATTAAAAATATAACTGTAGCAAAAACAAATTAAAAAATAATATAATTAAGTGTTCATACCTGATGTTGTTTTATTTACAAATGTTTTTCACTATTGTACAAAGTTACCAATGTCTCAATAGGACAAAAAAGGTATTAAAGCTGTATTGTGATTTGTGAAGTAACGGTCATAATTTTACCCAATTCATTGTTATTTTTTCAATACATGAACCGTTATCATCCCTTTTTAGTACATACATACAAATGTTTAATTTTAATAAATTTATAATTTTATTGAAAGGGAAATAAAAGTCCCAAGTCCCGGGAAGTCCCGGGACTTTGACTTTATCACGTCTCGTGTCCCGGGACTTTGAAAAACCCGAGACTTCAGAATCCCTAGTAACAAGCAATTCTCGAAGAAAACCTTCTGCTGCGATACCTCCATAACGGGGAAATATTCTCCACATTGGGAGCGTCGGTACATTGATTAAAATAATGTGAAATTTCCCAGAACATCATTTTGAACTGTTTTTTATGTGACATATTTAAAGCCACTTGATAAATAATAATTTCTTTGAAAGCTTTTCGTGATTGGATAAATGGGCCGAAAGATGTACACAATAAATGACAACGATAAATCGAGTGGCTGAATAAAAAATCCTGCCCAACCCTTCAAGTTTCGACGCCGCTTCGTAAGCTTTATAAATGCGTGGAACTATTTTTCCACAATTTTGTTTCATGTCCACCGTAAAAAGTTTTCATGAAATATTTACCTGGGGCCAATTTTTGACACTGTCAAAAGAAAAAAATACTTCTATAAAATTGTGTGGCTTTTTTGTCACAGTTTAAATTAGCAGTGGGATGAATCGAAATTACAAGTTTCGAAATAATTGAACTTTGAGGTTTGGGTTCTACTTTTTAAGTAGTCAGTTATAGTTTTATTTATTTTCATTGACGGTTAATGATAAAAGATAATAGTAGGTTTTTTTGTGTTTTATTATATATTTATATGTATCTATAGTTATTCTGAACCCCCGATATAATATATTTAATTCAAATAATTTTCCAATGGTTTTCATCAAGGAGTCGAATGTATGCGTGAATGGTAAAGTAATTAAAAGCTTTTCTTCACTTTTCATGAAAAGCAACCGGGTTGTCATTACTTGAAAAGAAAAGAAATAAAGTCGACTTGTGACAGTGAAAATAATTTTAGGAAATCAATCCTTACTTAAAATTGTGAGTTTAATATGTCTGAACAGGACTTTTTTCTTTTTCTTTTTTCTAGGTTTGTCTAGCTTTCCATTCAAAAGTTAATATGGTATTTGATCTTTCAACTATCATTAATACGTATGATTAATACATACTATCGATATCCGTTTCGGTATCCAATCATAGGATTCTAGGTTACATAATATAAATAAAAACATTTAACGAAAATCACATGTTGGTTACTACAATATCGTCGTACATATCCGATACTTTGTTTGATGAATTACTTAATATAAAATGAAAACTAAATATTTTTCATATATTATGTGTTCTATGTCAGTTTCATGTATACATATTTGAATTATCTATCTGGGTATTGAGTGCTATTTTTTTTTTAACAAAATATAATATCGTTCATGCGAAATAATGTTATGTTAAAATATATGTATAACGAAGCAAACTATTGAAGTAGTATAGGGGTTAATAGAAAATTTAAATTAACTTTGATTATTCCACGTATTGTGTAACTAACTGTGACACGTGTTTCGCCTCTTTCAGAGGCATCTTCAGACTTACTATCGCAAAGTTTGCTTAAGTAATGAAGCAAGATTAATTCTAACATTTTAACACGTGTCACAGTTAGTTACACAATACGTGGAATAATCAAAGTTAATTTAAATTTTCTATTAAAATGAACTTCCACAAAGTTACCGCCGAAACCATCGAAAGTATTAGTATAGGGGTTGTTGATTTTCGTTTTTATATTAGAGATTTTATGGTGGTTATCATTTTGTGAAGGTAAAAAGCTACGAAAGCTTTATAATAGTGGGCGTATTAAGTGGATCGGGGGTAACCTACGCCAACGAATTGAATACTGTCGCATATTGAGTTTGACAAATGAGATCTCAAAGCTCTAAGATCAGTATTGAACCAGTATAAGTCAATGCGAAGTTTATATTCCTTTCATCCAGAAATATAACAGTCTCTCCACAAAGCACTCGAAAAGGGAGAACATGGAGGGCATATATTATCTAATTTCAATATTAATTTTCATTTCAATACTCATGCCGTTATGTATTAATGGTTATGCGTATTTACGAGAATATTGTTGAGGCAATTTGTGATTTGGTTTCATCAATATTAACTTTTTGTACGGAAAATGTTCAAATTAACTTTTATTTCTTGTAAATGATTTGGTGACGTACAACACCATATTTCGCTTTATTAATTGATTTGGCATTTACTTGGTAGAACTCCATTCTAACAGATTAAAAATATATGCGCCATCGTCAGAAATATTATAACTTTATACTATATGTACTAATAGTAATATACTATATGTACTATATGTAATAATATGACGATGGCGCAAGCCGAAATAGCTATCAACGCATAAAATTATTAAAAACTGTAGAACTAAAATACCGTGATATTTTTAATCTACCATATTTAACCTTTTATATGGTCACTGTCAATACTTGTGGAAAAGCATTATATTATTTTTTAATATTAAAACTCTATAATTCTATATTATATTAACCTTGCGTTATCAAATTGAACTGGATACATATCGTTATATTGAAGCGTCTTAATGTTGTAGGTCTTTTGTTTTAAAATCAAAATATGCATCTAAATAACGTACAATAGAATAATTGCTCAGTAAGTAATTACCACAAGTTTTAAATATAGCAAATTACATCGTGTCTGGAAATCTAAAAATACGTCAGATCCAATTCGTTGCAGTGAAATGAAGAAAGCAATGTTTTTGTCGCTGTTCTTGGACGCTCTTGCAATATTTTTTATCGTTATTCGAAAGCAACCAAGCCTTATTAAAATATGATATATTTAATGTGTCCATCGCAGTTATCGATATAATACAAACGTGCGAACAAATTTGAAAGTGGGCTTGAATATTAAAAAGTAATTTGAGTAAGAAGAGAATTGAGTAAGGGTGTAACAAAATCCGTAGTGAGGAGTTTTTACTGATGAACTTACGTCACGTTGAAAAGATATTCTTATTACTCTAAAAGACTATAATTTACCATGCTTTTTACGCTTTACGCTTTCACCTCTTATGTACAATGATTTTTAGCATAAAATAAAATCTGGCGGTAAATTTTTCTGAGTTTCCGACGGAAGTTGGATTCTAGATGGATTTCCAAAAAGTATTGTTTGTTTAAATTATATTATTACTTATTTTTTCGTACGTTATTTCAGATTATTTTCTGCTTTTTGATTACATTTAATATCTCGTATTTTTTTTATAACGGCCGTTAGATGATTATAATTATAGTGTTGACAATACAAATTATTGTTTCCGTTTTGATAGCATTATCGTGTCTTTCTTCAAAACTGTTGTTTTTATATATTTATGCCGACAAATTGAGTATGGTGATATAAAAAAGTCACAGAAATGTTTTTGTGTGTTTTCAATTAAAATTTGTGAAATATTGTTACATTTTTTAGCTAGCCTACGTTCATCATAAACGAGAACGTCGTCAGAAATAAACTGCGAAGGTTTCTGGGTTATTAATTACGCGGCTTAACTAACTTTAACAAGAACGAATGATCCAGTTAAGGTGTGAAGGATGATTTGACCTGTGTCTCACTTTTCTCTTTGACACACAGGATAGCCCGCCCGGGTCGGGCATGATAATAATAATTGTTATTTAGTTTCAAAGGTATATTAAGATAAATGTCGACACGTGTAGAATATTTGCTACGTGTCAAACACAACAGAGATAATACAATACAAACAAATGTGCGAATGTAGTTTTGTGTGGAAACAACAATATACATTAAATTTATTATGATAGAATACAATCAATTTGCGTTTACTCGTGAAATATCTACTCTTTCTTATTGATTATAATCTGTTATCTTGTAAAATAAAAATATTTCCGTGAAATTTTTAATTAACTTTCTATTACGTTTCTTCAAATTATTATAATAAAAAACAAAAGGCTTCATTAGTCGTGTCATTTCTAACGATGAAAGCGATTTGTATCCTGTCCCTTATAAAAGTGACAGGATATAAATCGCTCTTTTTACACGTTTTTTTTTTGGAACGTATCTACCGTGTAAAAAAGTGTTGAGTGTACTTTCAATTAGTTCACACGCTGTTTTCCTAATGTTCGTTTGTATGATATTCATAGCTCTACCATAATTTAAAAAAATATAATATATATTTGTACTAATTCCCACTTTTTTAAAAATAAGATTAGGTCCGGTTTTGCTAAAGACGAGCATATTATCAACGGATAAGAGAATACATACTTGAAAAATTGAAATGTTGAAAAATTGAAAGTTGAAAAATTGAAATGAATAAGGGTAAATTAAATTAAATATTATATTTAATTTCAAATTTATATTCGAATGTCCCAATAATTTTTCGCATGATATCCAGGTTTTATCCATTTCTCTGTTATAGCGTATGTAATAATATAAAACATTAGGCGAGACACGTCCCCCGTTTTCAGATACTGCTCCGCATATATTTTCCAACTTTTTAATATATTATGATCTATTTTACATTCGCGTATATGCTTATGGGTACATTATGCATATTATTACAATATAAAAACACACGAATGGAATGGAATTGGTATATTCCAAAACTGTACACGGCTATGGTACTATCACTTGTATCCATTAGACTTATTACAAACATAAACCAAGCAAGCACATGGGTCGTAAATTCGTTTAGACGTCTAAGGTAATTTTTCAACATGATATATTTTATCCAACATGACTTAAGCTACCAGGCCAATCTGTAAGCAGTATGCTATTACAGTAATCTCTTCTTAGCCTATAAAATATAAAAGTAAAACTACTGTATGTTTTGGTATATGAGGCTATTACAAACCCGGCTCGTTCCAACATTGCGTTCCAACGTTCCAACATTGAAACAAGAACCATGAATGTAGTCAATAAATATAAATTTTGAAAGTGTTTTTAGAAATCAGTCTCAGACATGGCTTGATAACATGCAAACTATCATTCCAAAATAATGTAAAACTAAAAATGTATGTACATTGTTTTTCAAAATGAAATTCAAGTTTCATTTTTTAACCATTTTGGAATGAGCCGTGTTTACAAATAATACCCTCATATAAGCTAAACATTATATATAATATTTAAAAAATAAAATCAGACTTTTGTACTGATATCATATTTATTTATTAGAATCGCGACCGCTTTCTCTCATCACGAGAATATTTGCAACCGATTAAAATATGAATTAATACAGGCTTATTTATTAAAAAAAGCCTAAGAAGAGATATTTTCTGCTTTTTTATATAATGCTTTTCCACCAATAATTGACAGTAAACACCTTGCTTTGCGATCGACCGGTAGGGTGTCCTTGTTTTAGTATGTGTTAGATATTCCTGCCATACCGGGACTATAAAATATATTTTTTTTCATGCAAATCTCATTCCGCTTAAAGCAGTTAATCGTAATGCTATGTGATATTGGAATTTACAAAATGCTGGTATATCTAAATAGGTTTCTTTCGAAATATTTCCTGTTTATCGATAAATATCAGAAAACTCACTTCTTATTAAAGGCGTATCAAACACAAGAGCGTGCTTTCATATATACCAGAACTACCTGTTTGTATATAATTTGGTTATGGGTCTCGGATATTAGTGGTATAGAAAATGTATATTTCATTTTTGTCAGATTTTTCGACTGTCGTACAGCCCTTTGTATCGGGTTTTTTTTTTAAAAAAATGTTTGAAATTGTATACTCTACGTAAAATCTAGGGAAAAAACGATATCAGACAATTGGAAACCGGTTGGGTTGGGTTGGACTTGTACGCAATAAAGATTTTATGTTTATTCTGAGATGATCTGTTCCTTAAATTTTCTCACATATGACTTTTATGGACGTTTTCGTATGCGCATATAAAACACTTCGCAATGGATGACTTATACCCACACTTTTTGGTCGTAATTTCATACTCAACAGCCTTCATTTGGGATATTTTGCATAAAGCTTTTTGCAAAAATAGTATGAAAGCTTCGTATTATTATATGGGCTTAAAACTTTTTATGACCCAAATTTTCGGTATAGTTTAATTAACTTGACACCGACGAACACTCACATTTTAACAAACATTGCAATATGTTTGCTCTCGCTTTTTTATTTTATGGGTCGATGTTACTCATTAATAAAATGTAAGTTAAACTAAAGACCGAAGACGACGTGTACCAAATTTATTTTGTTCAAAATATCATAATTCATGTATGAAAAATAGGTTTATTGGCTATCCTGAATTAAATATATTTTTTACGGTTTGGTTTAATATTATTTTTGATTAATTCATAATAAACAACTGAAATAAAAAATATTTTTATTTATTTTACTGATTATTATTGATTCGTAGTGCAATTTCTACTCACTTGCTGAATGATTAATACTTCTTAAATTCTGGACCAGATACAACCCTTTCGGCTTGTGTTAATGGCGCCACATGTTTGGTGCCTATCCAATATTTAGTATGCTTCCCACCGAATGCGTAACAGGGGCTGATATTAAAAATTCAATATGCACAGTAAATTCTATATCAAAGTTCCTTTATATATGTAGTTGTCACGCAAACAAGATGTTGATTGAATTTAAACTGTTTTTAGATTTTGCTTTATAATTCATTATTTTATTTAACATACAGGATTTTACAGATCGGGCTTTATCGTTTTTAGCAAACATTGCATTTGTTCGGATATGTATTATCAACAGCATGATAGTATAGACTTTTCTACGCCGATTTCATTGTTGCTATGTAGATGCGATTCGCATATCTGAATTCTGAAGAAATAAGTTTTTGTTCATATTTCGGCTGGCTCCACGCCAGTCCCGCACGGTAAGCTGTGCTGTATTGATTTTACACTGATATGCTATTATATTATTTACTGTAGTTCTAGATTTAAAACAAACTTCAGTTAACAATCAATATAACGCCTGATAGCGAATAGTTTAAACATAAATGATAATTGTACAATATAATAATTTTATACAAATTATTTTTTAATTATCTTGATGACTTTATTAATCCAATTACTTTACCGGTTACCGCCACTTTTAACTAGCGGAATACTAATCTTATTATTTTATCAATTAATTGAAGTAGCTATATCGAGTCGTCGATATCGAAAAAGCAATCACCATGTCAGTAAGTAATAAAATCTATTGAGTTTACAACATATTTTGAGCACTTATCGAAAACGGTTAAACCATTATTTTGGCTCATCTAAATATTCGGTTCAACTATGCAGATGCTTCGATGAAAATATATGTTCATAAATCTTCAGCGATTTATTTTTAAGCAGCCAGAAAACGGAAAGTAACGGAAGGTATTGTTAGCTATGAAGCTTTGAAAACGCGAGCTTTTAATATAGGTAATTTTCTTATTCATTAATCAAGAGTTGGAACATGTTAACGTATTTATAAAAACCAATAGACTATTGGTTACACGAGGAACGACATTTTAGTGTATTCAATACTTCGTATTATGTATAACCATATTTCTTTACGAGTGCACACAGTGCAACCTAGATTTATAAAATTTTAAGAGCATCTCAAAAAAATGAATCCTGGATTACTAGACAATATTTTTTTAAGCTGGGATTAAAAATTCAGCAAAATTATGAATGCGAGAACGATGGATCGGGGTTCCAATATACTATTAATAATGTACCGTTCGATTATAATAATGTATTATAGTAAAAATCTGAATGCGAAAGATCAGGTAAATGAAAAGAATTCGACAAAACTTTGTTAATTTAAGATTTCGACTGAAGGTGCTTGGTGGAATTTCAATATTAAATTTGAATCGTTCAAACTATGCACATTCTCACCTTGTTAATGTTTTAAAAAAAATATGCATGCTATAATAATATACGTTTAATTTAAACATTGGTAAAATAAGATGAAATGTAACATTATTTTATAATTAGGCTTTTTTATAGATTGTGCGTCAGTCACTAAACCTCCCTTTTCAGAGATTTAACTGTAATGTTTTTGTTGAGATTCATCCTGAATAATATATCAGCATGCACTTAATTTTTCAGGCTAACTGATAATGGTAACCTTTCTATTACTTTCATTGGTAAACAATCTTAAAGTGTGTTACAAAATGCTTTGCCGGAAAGCTCGTGGTTTGTTTGGCGGGCACGGATTTCCGATATTCAATATCGGAAATGCGAACCACCGAGAGAAGAACTTAAGTGTGCATAATATAGGTTAGGTACATCAAAAGGCAAAGCTTAAGCATGGATAAGAGGAGTATGGCGTAGTTAATATCAAAGGTTTCTTCGGGTGTGTGTGCAAACTGCTTCCGACGAACAAACTTATCAGTTAGTTTCATTTATTCTATGGAAATTTATTTTCAATATAAAAACAACATATTAATAATTTGCAATCAAATTCAAAAGCTATCTTTCAACATTTGAAAGATGAAACTACAATTTCGTGATAATAATAAAAATGTTGTCCCCATTCGAAACGTATGACATATTGAGCTTATATAATTCAAAACTATGGTTCTTAGTCAATCGTATATCGTGTCAAATATTCAAAAGCAAAAATATGTTTCAATTGAAATTATTACGATACACGCGTTATCTATGCGATGCGATCGATACGTTCGATCTGTCGATTGAATGAATTCAAATTTCGAACAAAATAAAGAAACGATGAGCTTTTTTTTATCTATGGTGCGAAAACACTCGTCATTTATTTTTTTCTCCCGACTCGCTTAGAATAATAATTTCTTCCGCTGTCAAAATTTGTATGGCTCCATCGGGCTGTTTGCGTTTTCGTATTGAATTATTGATAAAGAATTTTTCTCTTCGGCGGAATGGGTGGCAGGCGTTATTCTCGGAATTTTTAATCGCCGTCGAGGCAATTACAGGATTGTCAAACAGAGCTATTTCTCATTTTCCACATCAGAAGTCTCGCCTTCGCGGAAATTTTATTTTGAATGAGATCGATATAGCGGAAATAGAGACACTCGGGCAAGTAAAACAGCATTATGAGTATGTGATCTCACAACAGGTTGTTTCTTACGTAAATAATTTTGCCATTTGCAATTTTGGTTGACTTGTTAGTTCATTCCATCAATTCTGTCATATTGTGTCAACTACTACATTTTTTTATCGACGCGGAAATGAAATTATTGCCAGCGGAATTGGGAAGAGATATTCAACAAAAAATAACATTAAAAGGCCAATCGATTTGCGGTATGGATTTTGAAACCTTTGTACGTCTTAAGTAAAATATATATTGTTTTCTCGATTAATATGTGGATGTAAACACTATCAATTTTCAAATAATGTCACTTTCTATTAAAAATCGTTGGTTACAACAAGTCTTCGTTAAATATGTACTTTCGAAATACTCCATTATTCACGACTCCATGTCGGTAAAGAATACGGTACCAGATTATTTTTTTCGTACATTTAATATCTAATAATAATTATTTTTAAGGTCTTTTCTTTTTTAAATATTTTTTTTCATTCTGATATTTATGTTTCCCAGTTTATGGATGAATGGCTTCCATACCTTCGATATAATCACATTTTCGTACTACGGGTGTGAAAATATATTCACATTAAATTACGAAAGGGGCAATTTATATGGTATGATATAAATATTTTTTTGTTGACCCTGGCTTAAAATTAAATTATACGAAATCTTAACAATGGACATTTTTGATTGTGTATCATTTGTACAGTTCGACAAAGGCTTTTTTGCCCCTTCGATGCCAAGGTAGGTTCTATTTGTATTTTTACGGAAGGTGATAATGGACCTCGCACACAATTACATCTTAGTTGCAAATAGGGTATCCAATCCCGGACCCTTTTTGTGATCCCGGTATTTTTCCGATCCTGGACAATTACTGGATTGTACATTCAACGTAAAATCGTGTATAAATTGGGATTCGGGATTGAGAAAATTTTTGCTCAGCGATTTTTCAAACAACTTCATGTCGATTTCAGAAACCCGGGAATTTGCGGATTTACTTCCAGTTTTTACTTTCTGTGATTTTCTCAATCGCGAAATCCCGGGATTGGAGTTATTAGTTGCAAAGGAAGATGTTCAGGAACAAAATAATATCTGAGGTGCCATATAGTGTCGTATGGTATTGATATTTTACAGAGTAGTCCATTACTATTATCAAGTTTGACATAGTTTTCTCAGATATTGCTAGCGACAACATCGGAATATTCATTTGACAATTTTAATGTTGTTTTCCAGCCATACCAATAAACATTTGATTGACTCAATGCTTGCTATCAATGTCGTGTATTTGTTGCTGCTGGCAATGATAAAAATATTAAACGAATTCGTTAAGTCATGATAAAATATTTTTTTATTTTAAAAATTTGCTTATCAGTAGTCACTGGTGAAATTGAATCTATTCTACTTTATTGTAAATACGTGCTGTAATACATGTTGAGTTTTGTATTAGGTAGATACGTGTGAAAAATAATATACTACTTCAAGCGCTGATTTTCACAATGTATAGTACTTATCCACAATTTAAAAAAGTCTACTTGTACTTGTATATTGGATATTAATATGGTAGTGGATATTTTTATTGTCCAAGAAACTATTATTATACTTTATTTCATTATCGAATATACGAATTTGATCACTTTTAGGGTGTTCACTGTCAAAGGCATTTTATTAAGAAAAACAAAATATTTATTTGTACTTATTTACACTTTTATTGATTAAGATCAGGACCGGTTTCGCTCATAGCGAGCATTATCAACTGATAAGACATAAAATTTAACAGTGTTATTTATTCAAAAACAAATTGAAATAAAAAGGTGTAATAAACAATTGGCATTGAAAATAATTTACAAATTACAGTCGAAATTATGAATAAGTGACTCTAAGGCTAAGCTAACACAATTTAAAATGTTTAACACCTCTAACATGTAATTACAAAGATCATCAAATAATGTTAGAGGTGTTAAACATTTTAATGTGTGTTAGTTTAGAGTCATTTCTTAATAAGAATTGTATCGTATACTCTTTATGTACTATTTATGTTATACACTTAAGAATTTATATCATAATCTGCCAAACTTGATGAAATTTATCATAAACCCATTTTTGCCCGAATTTTTTTTTTCTCAAAATTTATAATAATTTCAATAAATCATAATGATATGTATATAATACAAAACATTTTTTTTTTTTTGCATTCGTATTGTTTTTATACGAGTTTTTCGGGGTGTTCCAAATATGGAACACTGGGAACACAATGAGGTAGATGTTATAAAACTAAAATAAGAAATAAAGATTATTTCAACATAAGCAACCTTATAAAATAGTGTACATAGATAAGTAAAGTTATGTTAATATAATATATAAATATGAATCAACGAAAATGGAAGGTTTTGAAACATCCTTCATGAAAATTGAGAGGACATTTTTCACAACATTTTGTGGATTTTTTTTCCAAAGTGCACATCGATTTTTTTTATCATCCAATCAATGATCTACCCGATCATATTGAATATTGACAGGCACCCTGATAGATAATTCTTTTAAAGGTTTTGGCCTTCCTCCCCTCTTCATGGGATTTCCGTTAATTTTTAAGTACCGTTTTTATTAATTACTGTTTTTTTCCGTTAAGTATTTAAATCTTCTAAATTTCAAGTAATCTAACTTTTTATTTTCTGGTTTCTTCTATAAAGTTGCCAAGCATTATGAATTGCAGTATCCAAACAAAAACTAAAAGGTACCCACCACCATTTTTTAGATTTGATGGATACTCGATAGTTATCTATATTTTCATCCATTCAATCTATTCCGCCCATATACTTGTTTTGATATGACATTTGGTCGGTCGATTGGTAGCTTTTTTTGAGGATATCCATCTTTGAGCATGTCCTATTGGTTCTACTGGATCGCAGGAGCTAACAGTGAGAACAACTCGGTTGTCATTACAAGCTGTAATAGTAATGCCAGTTTTGGTGTCAGTACAAAATTCATATGTTAACATTTCCATTATCATCACCGCTGTCCTCTTCAGTCTCAACGTCGTCTTTGGGAGGTGTTATAAACACATCTACGCATTTAGCATCCTTCCAAGAATTTTCGTCATCAATTTCATACATCTCCGAGGTTGTTAAAAATCTGGGGGAAAAATATGCATATGTTGCTATAATTCCAGTGTTCCAATTTAGGAACATGCATAATATTGTGAATAAAAAAGTTACGTTTGGAATTTTTTTAAAAAGTACTTCACATAACGAATCTAGAACAATAAGAAATTATAATAATATGTAATAAATGTGTTATAAAGATGTGTAAACTTACTTGTCAGATGACATTTTCTGTTGAACGTAATTGGTGCAAATAAAAAAACACTGCTCACTCCAGCAGGTTCAAATCTAAATGTTCCATTATTGGAACACTTGGCAAAAATGGGTTAAACTATTAGGATATTGATTAATTAGTTACATATTTTTTATTTGAAACAAAATATGAACTGTAACTATGTGAAACTGTTCTACCAATTTTAATTGTCATACGAAATTAATTAAGCCATTGAAAGCGGTTTATTCAGCTAATTTAAGCATAATATTTTGAAATAATACCTATGTCATTGTGCTACGAAAATAATAAATTTGAACCATGTTATTGAAATTGTATTGATTTCTGTGTTTTTCTTTGCCCCCAGCGCTTCACACAGTACCTGGCTTCGAGTAATTCCAGTTTTCAACTTAGCAATTTTCTCGACAAGAGCGGAGTTCAAGGTATACCCGGCAAAATATTGGCTATTTTAGTACTCTTACAAGTATCTCATTCGAATTGTCAGGTTAATTAATAGTAAGTGCTTTTGAATGCAGCTGGAGGTAGTAAGTTAATAACAAAACTGACTTAATTACATATTTACTAACATGTTTTAGATGACAATTTTGTTATCGATAACTTTATACGGTGAAAGATAACAATGTTGTGTCGATTTGATAACGTTGAGTGATTAGGAGGATGGAAAATTTTATATTTTAGGCCATTGGTCAATGTGTAGCATTTATAAAAATAATCTTACGACTGGTATTTTATTTGAAAATCAAATCATTTTTGCTAATGGAAAGAATAAGCGAAGTGATCAAATAGAATTTTGTGATTTGTAATTATATTATTTGGAAGTAGGTGGTGGCCGGTTGAAATAATCATTTTTATAACACTGCCTATTCATTTATTCTTTTAATATTAACCAGTCATTTTTAAGCGAGTCGGAAAACACTACTATTACTATTCATAAATTTTACATCAGTCACTATTTAAGGAAAGATCATTTATTCATTATTTGACATGAAATGTTTATCAGAAGCGTGAAAATTTATCGTAGTTTTCAACTCTGCGAATACTCTGAATTTAGAATTCAATCACAATAGTTTATGGCATTCTGCGTGATATATATTCTACATTAGATTTAAATGTTTATTTAAGTTCCATTGAATGTCTCAAAATAAACTCTACATTACTTTCCAACTTCTTGACATATCTGAAAACTTTCTGATATAAATATCTTTTTTTTCTTGCATTGCCGTCACACTTCCCGAATCTTACTTTTTCCATAAAAGCTTGTACCATCGAAAAGACCCTATCAAAATGTTTTCTTTTTTCTTATAGGACTAACAAAAATAACATAATTCCCCATAATTTTACATAAATCTAGACTTGACTGAAGAATTTCAAGTAACCTAGGCACTTCAATGCCAATAGATATAATTTCTTTGAGAAGATTCATAGTTATTTATAGAAGGACAGGATTGGCAGTTATAGTATCAACGGATGTGAAATTTATATTGAAATCTGCCCATATTATGTTTTGACATCGGGCATATTATATTATGACTGTGAAATTGACCAATCATCAGCCATTTAAAGTCAATCTTCTCACACCGCACAAGTCACATGTGCATTATACGATGCTGCCGTTTGTGGCAAGCATTTATTAAACAAAAACTCAATTTCGAATACAGTATTTTACTCCACAGTTTTTTAATATCATTATTGTGTTTTCTATTTATAGTTATAATGTCTTCCTAGCAAGAGTTGACAGTTAACATCATCATTCATTTGTTTTACTCTAGCCGCTAAAAATCGATATAAGTGGTGAAATTATTAGTGAACTGTTTTAATTTAACATTATTGTATTTTCTCTGTGTTTTTACATTGTCGTTTTCTTCTTTTTTCCACTCTCCAAAGGTGCTGTCGGTGCACGCATCGGTGAGTCCAGAACCATTTATTTTACAATACTCTACGTTGTGTATCTAGTTTCCTATTCGACTGCACTTTTTCCTGTTTATTCTAACCCTGCACTAATACTGTAAGCTTAATTTTTAACCACATCATCAATCCTGTATTTATTAAAAGCGTCAGATCAGCTTGAGGAAAATGTAGTCATAACAAATATTGGTTGAAGTTTTGTGATCGTATACAATGTACAAAACGTACAATTTACTGAAAACTATGAAACCCAGTCAACTTACGATAGTGGCTTTAAAGTACTTGAAGAGATTCTCTGAATGTCTACTTCATATTTCAGTTGGTAAGTCGTAATGCTAAACTTTATACAATTAAAATGTTTTATTTTTGTTTGCTTATTAAAGTTATTTTATACTGTTGTGCCCTTTGGAGTAGATATTAATTTTAACTGACTGAAGTCATGATCACACATTCTCCGATTCGAGTCTCGGATATTTATAATGTAATAAATGACTGGCTTTTATTAGAATTATTTTGTGTTATTGCTTCGTTTAATACTATCAAAAGTAAAATAGAATGGTGTTATTATTTTAAGAGCTGGAGATAGTTATGTAAAAATTGTTTTTCCCTTATCAGTAGTGAAAGATGAACTGGCATAAGTTTTCTTACACATGCTCAAAATGAAAAAATGCTATGTACACTTAACTCTTATTTTACACGGTCCACTAAAAATGTCAAATACTTTGTTTTTACACGAGTTATTTATTCTAACACGATTGCCAGAAACAAAAAAACAGAGAAGCGGATAACGGATTTCCTAATAACTAGAATTTTTTTACACAAGACAATAATAACATACAAAAAGTTTCATTAGATCCTGACACATTAGATGTGTCAAATATTTCTAGCGATGGAAGTGATTTATGTCCAGTCCCTGTACAATAATCAAGTAGCAATGAATTGTAATATTTAATTATATATTTCTTAATTAAAATACATATTATGAATAATATTTTGTGTAAGTTACTTTTTTTTTTTAATCTTATCTACTGTGTAAAAAAAGAGTTGAGTGTATTTAACGTCATAATGGGCTAATGGTCCAGGTTAGCTTGGGAAGATACTTCTGTAGCAAATAATGTGTTTATATGCAATATAAAAAAGTGAAAGGAAATCATTTCTAATTCAAAATATTTTATGACAAACACCACAGCACTGATCTGTTATATCTGTAGATAGATGCTTTTAGCCAAATTATTATTTCAAATAATTTCTCATTCAATACTTGACAAGTCTTAAATTTTTTATTTCAATTTTGATTTGAGTTTTGCATGATTTGTCTCGATTTTTTTTTTAAGATCACGATATGCCTGAACGATTACTAATGACATATAAATGACAATTGCAGGATATGATATGTCACCGTTCATCAGGCGGTATGCCAAATACCTGAACGAGAAGGCTCTGTCCTACAGAACTGTCGCCTTCGACTTCTGCAAGGTCAAGCGAGGGTAAGATAATTTAAAATTGATATTATTCACTGTGTTTGCTTAACCCTTTTCTCAGTAAAGTATTCTATATGATAGTGGTTTTGATTAAATACATTGGGCCATGGGTTTTGAAACCCAGTAGAGAAACTTTCATTTTCGAATTGATTAATGGATTTGTGTACGACAGCATAGATATATGTTATGTTTAATAAGACCCCCCCCACCTATCTGGTCACAAAAATAAAACGTAGAATGCATTTTTAAAGAATAAATATCTATATATTCTTTCTAAAATAATTGTGAGA
The DNA here is from genome assembly GCA_030503985.1 of Himalopsyche tibetana. Classification (NCBI taxonomy): domain Eukaryota; kingdom Metazoa; phylum Arthropoda; class Insecta; order Trichoptera; family Rhyacophilidae; genus Himalopsyche; species Himalopsyche tibetana. The sequence goes on from JAPJYX010000010.1 coordinate 1,105,190, forward strand.
AGAAATATTTACTTGCATATTTATAATTGATTATTTAAATTTTTCAGGAAGGAAGAAGGATCCCTTCGCACAATGAATGCTGAGAAGTTGCTAAAGACCCTGCCGGTTCTGCAAGCCCAATTGGATTCCCTGTTGGAATTTGACTGCACGTCAAATGATCTCACCAACGGAGTCATCAACATGTGCTTCATGTTGCTATTTAGGGATCTAATCCGTTTGTTTGCCTGTTACAATGACGGAATCATTAATTTACTTGAAAAGTATTTCGATATGAATAAAAAGCAGTGCCGTGATGCACTCGATCTCTATAAAAAGTTCCTCATCCGTATGGATCGCGTCGGGGAATTCTTAAAGGTGAGGTTTAACCAAATGCTGAAGCCGAAGTCTACTGACGTTACCTTTTACCCACTGATTCCTGAAATGAATTTGTAATATTATATTTTATTTCTATGAAAATGAATTGTTTATAATTTTTTTTACAAATTTAAAAACAATTTTGGTTCAAATCGGGCACATCAATGTGTTTTTGATGGTTTTGAAAATAGTAGAAAATTAATCACCACGCAAGAACAATTCAGTCTTGTTAGCCTTTTGGTTGCCGTAGAAAAAAGTACGTTTGTACCTAGCAAACCGTTTATAATTTGCAATTGTCAATTTAATTGTTTATTGATGAGGTATCTCATCTCCGGCGTGTTGAGCATGAAAAATTTGATGAGATATCGGCAGCCATCCAGTTAAGTTTCAACATTTAAATGGTCTGTAATCAAAAAACAATTTTTATGATTGAGACTATAAAATTATACAGACGGATAGGCACATAATGAAGTAGTTATGTAATGTGATTTTGTTAATGCAATGAATAATCTTCTATATAAACATGGGTAGGAAAAGAATGTTATAAACAACTGATTTGTTGATTAATAGGAGTTTTAATATTACTATTATATTTTTCAGGTTGCCGAGAATGTCGGTATTGACAAAGGTGATATTCCTGACCTCACAAAGGCCCCGAGCAGCTTGTTGGATGCTCTGGAAGGACACCTTAATGCTCTGGAAGGCAAGAAAGGCTCAGCTGCCAATACACCAACGCAGACCGCTAGGTATATCTTTGTGAAACTACAGATAATTCTTAATATACTTACGGTACTGAAGAGTCTGCTATGGATCAAACGAAGCATCCGGAACTCTTTCTTGCTAGTATAAAACAATGACAGATTCTACAAACGTAAAATATAATACCCATGGAAGATAATAAGTTATCAATATCTTTTTTGTAATATAATTGAGTGACATAATATTTTTAACAGCAAATATTTATGTCCAGTTGAATTTCCCATCGATAATGGTTTGTCAAATTTAGTTATCTCCTCGATATTCAATATTGTTTTTGCAGTAAAATATTTGGAATAGTTAAGTTATGAAATATAGGAAGAAATTTGATCCAAATTATAAACTTTTGTTAACACAATGTTGTCTGGTCTTTTTGCGCTCAGTAAATGTTTACCTACACTTAATTACAAATCATTATAATTAATCAAGTACATATTTCAATTTAGAGAGAGTTGTATTCAAACATAAACTTCATTCAACTATTTTGTAAAATAACTCTGGCATCGATGTGTTAATGATTGTAATTAATTTTCGAATAAATATATGATATTTCTACAAAGTAGGAACAGATTAAGAATTATTAAGTATGTGAACAATAGATTTGAATGAATATTTAAAAAAAAAATCATTTTGCAATTTGGAATTAATAAATGAATATTTTTTATCGTTGCTTTACGTAAATCATTAGAATTCGTTTGTTCTGTCTGTTTTCATTAAATGTATTTTTTTAACGCTCATTCCATGATTCTAAGGATTGTTTCTTAATCATTGCTTATTATATTTTTAGTTTACTTCATTACCGGGGCAATGATTTTGTTCATTCATGGAATAATGCGAGTTTCTAAATGATTTTTACGTACCATGTATATTAATCCTTTGTATTTTTATCATCCATGTTTTGAGTGTGATTATTTTCCATATCCAAAAGTCATCCCATGTTCATTTTTTGTTTTGTTTAAAGCACTAAAAAAACATTAAAATCAAATGCACAACAGTGTTACTGCTTAAAATTATTTGCATGGTTATTATTTTCTGTTTTTTTTTTTTGTATCGGTGGCCTTTTTTTGTTAATTATTTCATAATTTTTATTTGCATTACAGTGGGGGTCAAACTGATATAGAATAGGATTTTTTTTTATTTTTGTGTATATTTTGATGTATTTTTAGACAATTTATATTGATTTTTGTTTTTGTTTTGTATTTTACCTTCCATTCCCTGACCCTCCTGACGTAACTTCCGTGTATGCCGATTTGTGTAACGAATGCTTTCAAAATTTAAAAATTGTTTTCATTTTAAAAACTCATCAATGACTGATCATCATCGATAACCACGCGCTGATTTGATTTTCTTACTCCTCTTTTGATTTGCATGATTTGCACAAACTGTTCACATTAAAAATAAATACTATACACACATTCAATCGATGCTTTTATCGGCACGCATTTTGTTACATGATTTTCTATCATTTCATTCCATATCCTTCGGACTTCCTCGGACTTTTCCTATCCTCCGCCCCGCCTGACTGTTCCACACGATTTTGCGACGTAAATAAACCTACAATTCAATAAACACTCTTTGTATTTGTAATTGAAATAATTCAATTAAAATAAAAAGCGCGCAAAAAAATGTGGCAAATGGTATGGGTGCTCTATCCTCTACTGGCAGTTCATTTGGCAGTGCTGCTGCCTCCACGAGGCTGGATCAGCACCCGACTAACGGAAGTCAAGCGGCCTTTATTGACGATGTCCTCAAACAGCAGGCGTTGGCTGAAGAAGAAGCTGTCCTCAATCAGTATAAGGTAGTGCAATCGAGGTCTACATTTGAACATATAATTACTTTTTGTACAGCTCTTTGATATCCGGAATAATTTTAATTTCCCAGTGAATTAAAAAAATTGAAAATCAGTTGGCTGTTTGACATAATATTATTATATTATATCAAACATTTAACATCAAATTAACTGAAACTATATTTCTCAAGCAGTCGTTAGCTGTTTATATTAAAACTGAAGCACAGGTTATTGAGAATTCCATTCAATTATTCATCGGTGATGTTGAATGATTCCAGTCAAAGGTCCAATCGCCGACAAACAGTGCCGCCATGGCCACCAATCCGTTCCTGAGTTCCGGGCCACCCCCCGCTCAGCAGCAGTCTATCGTGGACTTGTTTGGATCCCCTCCCGCCAACCAAGTAGACGGACAGGGTACCAAGGCATCGGATGACCTACTGCAGCTTGGAAATCCGTTTGCTGATATGTTTGGAGGTAAAGATGTTTAATATTTCATAAACTGACGTCTCCGTATTCTCAACTGTTACATTATGTTTCCCCTTATTGAGTTCTCTACTATACTTATATCTAATATGTAAACAGCGCCGGCTCCGATGGCTGCACCGCAGGCATCAAGTCAGCCCCCGTGGATGAGCAACAACACAAATGGATTCGGAAGCAATCACTCGCAACCCGCATCGCAGAACAATACTTTTGTCTCCGATTCTTCCTTTAGCAATGTCTTTGGGAACTCTGACCCGTCAGGTATGCTCCGTTTTTTTAAAACAATTTCATGAAATAAGATTTGTCCAATTCATGTAAATTTACTAAGAGGAACAAATAATTCACGTATTCATCGATGTTTTTTTTTACCAGTGTTTCTTTATGCAAATCAAATAACAAAATTAACTGAGTGTGTCTTATTTATTTTAAATAATATTATGATAGTAAATAATACGTTAAGTTAATCGAACACACCGTTTTGAGGTTGAGCCAGAAAGCTTACGATGAAAATTTCTCCAGATTTTTAAACGAATAGGGAATGGAAATATTGACACCACTGTGATACATAAATTAGTACTGAGAGGACTTTTCTGACAAAATTTGCACCCGTGAATTCTAAAACAGTGTGCCTGTAATATATTTTATATTATACACATAAAGATGGTTTATTTTTTTAATATTTGTTCATAGATTTATTGTTGTGGCATGTTTTAAAATGTGGGTCTCCTGATTTATTATTATACCCTTAGTTTTAGAAACACTAATCGAGTTGCATTTATTTTTTAATATGGTTTAGGAATGGTGTGTATCTGTTTTTATTTGGAAAAATATGGCGAATACTTTCAAGGTGTGATGTGTATTTGACCCTGAGGCACTTTTTTTCGATAGCATGTCTTTTGTATCAGTTGAAAAGTGTCGATAACTCCTCAATTGCTTTTCTAATTCGGTGAAAGCTAAACTAACCAACAATTAACTCTTAAATAACATTGCATTCATTTTGGTATGTCTGTTTGTTTTGTTCATGAATTTTGTTCGTAAATTCATCAATTATACCTTTTTTGAGAAATGACTAGATCTAAAAAATTGCTTAAATGCTTGAGATTTAGAAATGACAATATAATGAAATATTTCTAAAATATATTGAATAAATGAACAGAAATATGTTTGTGTGGTTATTGGAATATGTTTTTAATAACTAGGACATAGTGAGAGATTAGCTCGAGTTTTAGTGTTAGGGTTAAAAGAATTATTGATATTCATTACATCGGATATTCTCCTGTGTGCGCACGCAGCCGCAAGCGGAGCAATGGCAAATCCGTTTATGGGTGAGATGCCCATGCAGGCGAACACCAATTCGCCGGCGCGCCAGAACCCCAAGTCCGCCTTGGACGACCTCAACGACACCATAAGAATGGCTCTCGGAGGCTCCCCGTCCAAACAGAACCCCAACAATCCTCAGCAGTCCTTTCCCAATTCCGCGCAACAGCAATTCGGCTCGCCCGCTAAGCAGCCGATGTCCGCCCAAACCGGTTTGTGCAACAATCCAGAATTAGCCATATGACTCGAATGAATCGTGTGTTGATTGACTTTTCGGCATTTATTATTTAGTAGAACTTACCCCCTCTATCTCCCTCCCCCTGTAAAATATGTATTGTAATAATATGTCAAATATCCAACAATCATTTTACGTAAAATCTCCTACTCCACATTGATTTTCTGGAGCTTTGTCGGTGTATTTTTGATCTTTGTACAGATATCTCTACTTCAAAAATTATTATTTTAGAATGTAAATTTTATTAAAATCAAATGAAGGAATAAGCTGAATAATAAATGGTTTACAAATTTTTCTTGATCGTCGACCATTCCTTTTTCTATAGTTTTATTTACACCACTTGATTCCCTGCACCCGACCCCTGTGAAGATTTCCATTATTGAAAAATGAAAATCCGTTAGAATTAGTTGAATTCTAACTGTTTTTAAAAGGTTAAATCGATTGTAATATTTAACCTATTATATACAGATGCGTGCTTTCCTGCTTGAGATTCTTGAAAGTAAACTCTCGTTTCGACAGCACCTCTCGGCTAACAGCCAACCATATATTGCTGAAACATTATGATATGAAATAGTATAGTTAGTAGAAGTAGAATTATGTAAATAGTTACCATACCAAAATATTTAAAAATTCAAACGAGGGTTTACTCTTTTTGTAGATTTTAGAGAGTAGGAACATTCATTATATTATTTTTGAAATCATCCAGTCATATTTGTTAATATTTTTTGTCATCAGTGTGCTGTAAATACTTTTTGTTACCTCAGCATAGGCAGATAGTTTAATAATAAATAAAGTGGTTATCGTCTCTACCAGTGGTCAGCAACCAGTGTACTTACACCCTTTGAGGAGAATCTAAACACCTAATTTAGTTTAAAAAAAAACAACTCGCTACTAAAAGGGTAATGGTTTTCCACAAAGATTTTTAATCCATTCTCAGATATGTGCAAAATCTTTAAAAATGAGCATTCTGACAAATATTCAGCGTAAAGCCATGCATATATCGATCTCTTTCTCCCGAGTCAAACTGTACAACGACTCATAACTATGTAAGCTACCAATTATTTCATCCAACAAAATTACAATTTAGTGCTGATGATGATGAGCGAGCCATTCCGGGTGAAAAATGGATGCCGACCATTGGTTTATATATTTTAGCTGCAGTATTTTATTTTTTCCAATAACTAGTGATCGATTTATTTGTGATAAATATATTTAATATTGAATGATTATAAACGCCAATAGCTAAGCAATGTTTTATACATTCACAAATAACTCATTTCAAAAGATTATGTTTTTTTACAGCTAATCTGTGTTTTATTTTTTGTAGAATCGTGTATTTCTATGGAGCATGCTTATCGTTGTATTATCTATCAAAATTATTAGTTTTTAAGTAATTTATTCGTATTACATATATTATTATCAATTGGCATCAAAATGAGCTCTCAAAACATATCCTCTTCCATGCTAAGACTTCATCAATCATTGTTCGTTCATATCATTTAGTGGTGTTATATATTTGTGTTTCAAGCAAAATCACAACTTCCAATGTATCGGCCGTTGAACTAACATCACACATTGCAATAAATCAAAAATCTGTAGCTTTTTCGATTTTTGTAAAATTTGTCGCACAGCTTAAATTGATTTCGCTTTTTGCTTCAGGCCGATTTAATGAACGCGGTGCTCTGACCCCGGTACACGTAGCGGCGATAACTGTATATTGCTGTTAAGGCGCTGTGAATTCGAATGCGGCATTTACTATTTATTCACTTTGCTTTTTCTAAATCTAAGTGCAGTTATCGTAACTATGCGCTATCGGGAAAATGAATCGTCGCATATATATACTGTATGACTGTGGAAATAGCGTGTCGATTTTTACAAAAGATAATCAGTGTGAATGTACAGGCAAACATTTAAACTATTCGTTTGTAACAATTATTGTAAATACATACACCTAACAGATTAACATTCCCATAAGCTTTTTGTGGTGTTGAATTTTGTTTAACAATAAACTATTTTAATCGAAAGAGAGTATAGAAATATTTTTGATAAATTAGGCAGTAACTTTGTGGTAATTTTTCTCGCAGAACTTTTTATCTCATAAACAAAGGTAAATTATATATTTTTAAATTACTGAAGTTAAAACTTAAAACTACTATACTTACATATCTTGAATTTAACAGTGTAATAAATCAATTTCTTAATAGATCTCCATTCTTGATTCCTTACATTTGCGTCTCTATAAAGTTTGAAAAAAGGTCTAGTAACACACGATCATTGCTTCATCGATACATATCGATGTGTATTTTTTATTTTTTTTAAGCATTTTTGTAGAATACCAAATTTATGTGCGTTTTGGCTAATTAGTCACTTGTGCGACCAAAAAAATACTGTTCATTTGTTCACATTTCAACTGCTGAACTGAGCAAATGAATTGATTTATTATAATCATTCAAAATAGACCATTTTTTTGTGTGTAGAAAAAGTCATAGACTTTTGGTTGTTATTTGGCATTATGGCTGAGTCCAAAAATTCTACGTGAGAGGTGAACTAGACTTTTTTTCCCTATTAAAATTAGATGTTTCGGATAAGACACCCGTCGAGGCTAGATCATATGTACTATGAAGATTTTAACAGTGTTCTTATGAGGCATATAATATTTCAATTAAACTCTCAATAAATTCTTTTTTAAATAATCGCTGGGAATAAATAACAAAGGGAATACAATTACGCGAGCGTGTGATTGCGTGTCGGGTATGAGGTATGACTGTATGGTGCGTGTGCTTTGGTGGTGTGGGCAGGCTTTGACGGCATGGGTGACGTGCTGAGGCCGGGAATGGGCGGAGCTCCGAATGCAGCTCAGCCATCGATTGGTGCCATTGCAGGAGGAATGGGGCAGGTCATGGGACAGGCAGCCAATCAGCAGCCGGGGAAGGTGCTCACAGGAGACTTGGACTCGTCGCTGGCGTCCCTCGCTAATAATCTCACCATCAACAAGAGTGCGCAGCAAGCGGTCAAGTGAGTGTTACTTGAACTAAATTTAGAACTCAATAATTCCTTCGACATGTATGAAAACCCGAGAGATGAAAGTGATTCCTTTGGTGTTACATATGTGACTGGTGATTTGGATACATAATATGTAAAACAATGTACGATAATGTACATTTTTAATCTCTGAAATAGGTTTTTATCTGTAGATATTAAAAAGACTTGCTGTTTATAAATTTGTTCAGTTATAATTTTTATCTCTATTATTTTTAGGGGGGTTCAGTGGAATTCTCCGAAGAACACTGCGAAACCGGGAGCAGCCGGGTGGAGTCCTCAACCGATGGCTGCCACCACAGGCGCAAATTATCGCCCAATGGTAAGAGAGAAAAAAACTTATGTTGAATATACATATAATGTGTGCTGAGCTTTGTTTTGTCATTTTTGTGAGAGATTCCGTTTGTGATGAAGCAATACGTCTAATGCTCTATGTAGAGTAAATCGTGCAGAAGAAATTATTGACTATACTAAAAACAAACTTTTTCAGACTATTTTGTCTATAAAAGTTTTTAACGGCCATGTTAATTCATTTTGTATTTTCAAACTTGAGTTTGATAATTTTGGTTTGACAAGTTGAGGGTGTGATATGAAAAAAAAAACAATTATTAAAGTAATTTTTAGTAACTTGGGCATGGAAAATTGATTGAATAAATAAAAAGACTACTAAATTTTTTAAATTTTAAAATGAAATATCAATGATCACATAAAAGTCTATAGTGGTTGATGTAAAGAAGCATTCTCTACATTAATTGAATATGTAAAATAATTGCGATTGACAAATACACTTTATATTGCAATTCAGTTTGATTTAACATTTTTAGACTATGGTGGTTATTTTCACTTGCTGTTGTGGTGTTAGAACTCAAAATAAACTTGGGAAACACATGAAGTTTGCGGCACACCACCTATGCAATTTAAAAAAGGCAACAAAATAAATGGTCAGAATTTAAATCAATTTCTGGTCAGAATTCAAATCAATTTCTGGTCAGAATTCAAATCATCTTTTGGTCATAATAAAATTCAACTTTTGGTCAGAATAAAAATGTTAACGGTCAGAATAAAAATACTAACGGTCAGAATAAAATTATTATACGGTCAGAATAAAATTATTAAACGGTCAGAATAAAATCTATTATACGGTCAGATTTTCATAAACATTTTGATTGCGTCGATTTTTCAACACTTCATGTGCGAAAAAATTACTGCACATTCGACATAAATTTTTTTTTTTTTAAAATTTCGAATTCCTGCTGTTTATTTCAGGAATAAATACAATATTCCCAAATATGCAAAACCTATTCGACATTTTTTTTAAATATTATCTGGACCGATTTCGCAGGGAAATCGGTCCAGATAATCTTTTAAAAAAAATGTCGAATATGCAGTAATTATTTGAAAATATTATCAGATAATATTTTTTTTTAATTTCGAATAAGTACTGCATAATTGAGCACATTGTATTTATTCTCAAAATTCACAGCAGGAATTCAAAATTTAAAAAAATATATCTGAACCGAACTGCGGCGAAATTTCCATCATCCTCTTAGGCTTAACTTTTAAATTAAAAACTGCCTGTATCTTATTTTTAATGTCATCATTTAATTTTATCGTGTAATTTGCTAATGTTTTATGTGAATGTTCTTCTTCTGTTTTAAATACAATAACATCAGGTTTATCAATGCAGTATAAATAAATAGTCCAGTATAACATTGCTGCCCTCTTCTTTTTACAGTATTACAGCTATAATAATACTTTTCCCCGTCGTAAAGAAGATCGGTTAACCGTTGCCAAAAGATGGGAACTAGTATATTATTGTCTCTGATGGGAACTGTCAATTCATTCTTCGCAATACTAGTGATTTATTCAATGACCGTGGCGCTAGTAGCAACGCTCGCCCATTGGACGATTTGTCGGAAACAACTTCACTTTGCAGTTTTGCACCAATAGCATCGCAATACGATGACATCATTATAATCAAAAAAATTCTGACCAGTTGTCAAAATAAATATGACCAGTGTCATTTAGATTCTGACCACTTAATATATATTCTGACAATAAATTATTTATTCTGCCCTCTGTTATTCTGACCGATACATTATGACCATTTAATATATATTCTGACCATTGTGATATGAATTCTGACCAATGTATTAAAAATTCTGACCGATATTGAATTAAAATTCTGACCGTTTAAATACGAGCCTTTAAAAAATATGGAATTGTCTGAAAACATCCTTGATTTTGGTGGTTTAGAAATGTATCATGCGAAAAATATGTCTATTTCTGCCATCAAATAATCTGCACTGTAGTTATTTCGACTGTCTTATAATTTAATGATCTTTCATAGATAGACACATTACTGTTCTGAATTTATTATTATACTGATTGACAGTAAAGAACTTTTGCAATATCATTCAATATTTAAAAAAAATGTATTGTAAATAATGATTTGATAAAATCGTCTTCACAAAGTTCACGTGAGGTATTTTATTAAAAACTCCATGTCGATGAGTAAGTTACGGCACATGAATATGTAGATTTTGAAGTACATATTACTTCTTCACGTATTTATTAATAAATTAATTTTCAATTAATAAATGCATTTTTACCTAAAAACCAATTTAACCTTTTTATGTCATCAGTCAGTTGTAAAAAGAATGGCTGGAATTTTATTTACAATTCAAAACTGTCAAATGTTTCATCTCACACTGCTATGCATATTTATCTGCGATCGATTCATATGTCAAGTATTCAGATTTAGATAAATATTATTACTAACTTTGTATTAATTCCTTAATGAAAGAGTGCAAAAGGTTTTATTTTTCTTCATTAATAAAATGGGATACTTCTAACAAAACGTGCACATTAAAAAATTCTGTCTGAACTTATTACCTACATCAGTAAACCTTCTTAACCATTAAGTGTTTGTTCTTGTTAGCACTCCTATCGATAAAAAAAAAAATATTTTTTGTAAATTTTGTTTTTTCTTTCTTCCTGCTGTTAAATCTATTTTTTTTATCATTCAGCAAACCATACTATTTTACCATGTTTGCTTGTCAACGATAGATTATGTACATATTTTGAATACGTTTTGTGAAGCAGATTTTGATTCCTGTAAATATTATTTGGTTAACAATAATTTCTTAGCGTGCACTGCATATTTTTTTGCTGCAATTTTAATTGCATGTTTTTTTTTCAATTTTGTGTTTGTATCATTCAGCTTTTTTAGTGATTATTTCTAGGTAGGCAAAAAGCAATGTAGATTATTTTTTGATTTATGCATATTTTATTTGTTAAAGCAAAATGTAATCGTCTATTTTAATTAGTGACCTTCATGATGTTAGTCTAAGTAAATTTAGAAATGAGAGAAACACAATTAGATTTTTTTTTGTCATCTGCATTCATAGTATGACAGTACTTTTTGTGTATTCTTGAGCGATTTTTATTCTTATTACGTTGTTTCAGTATAGTTTATCTATTGTATTTTTGATCACAGCTATTGATTGCACTTATGGAAAATTTATTTTAATGAGATAATGTGTAGAATTGTATATTTGGAAATAGCTTACGAAGGTTGCAAATAGCACAAACGCAATATTTGCATATTGTGAGAAAAACAAAGCAAGCATATTATAGGTTTTGGTAAAATCACACAAAGTTAGCTAAATGATGCAGTACCAGCAAACATCACTGAGAAGCATGCGCATTTTCGTTTTTTTTTATGTTTTTGCAGGGTCAAGGCATGCAGTTACCCCCAATCTCCCAAACATTCCATAACCAACACCATTTTAACATGGTAAGTCAGAGCAAAAAATGATCAAAATTCTTAAAATTGGCAAAACATCATGTCCCTCCGTGTATGATGTGCGATCCGATCTGCAAAAGGGTTGACAGATCCGTTTCCCGAATTATTAATATCCAATTCACAATGTAAAGTGTGTGATTTATAAATATTCTGTAATCGTATAAACTTAAACGTTACACAGCGCCAAAATAAACGTCAGTCCTTTTTCAATTCGAATCATACCTTATACGCGTATTAATCGTTCAAAGCTTTGTTTACATCTATATTCTCAAAGAATACATATTTCTCTCTGTCTCTCTCCAAACTCTTCAATAATATCTATCACGTTTTAATCTATTCAATAACTCTGATCAGCGAACGTCCTTCTCTTCACTCTTTTCTTTCCAACTTACTACGCTATTATTTATTGATCTTCTTTTATTTTGTATCTTACCTTGTATTAAATTATTACATCTTCTAAATGCTATCACAGTTTGTTTATCTTGATTTCAAATAATTTACTAGCATTAGTGATTGCACCGTTAATTTATTACCAAAAAATGATTTATTTCATAATAACTGTATAATTTGCTTTGTAGTATGTTATCGCTTAGTAGGTTTAGTGTACATAATTTTGACATAAAAGTATTATTTATATCTCATTATATATTTCTTCAAGAATAAATCGATAAGTTCCTTATTATGATTCAATATTCTTACATTATCAGTAAATTAATATTTAAAATAATACAATGATCTTTTCATAAAAAACGGAGATAATAATCCATTACTGGAGTTGGTTTTATATTATTCACAGCACATTGAGTTGTAATAAAATTAATTATGCATGGTAAATAATTTGCACTATTTAACTTTGACAGGGATCAATAACACCAGTTGCACATTTTATAATTGCATCATTAAAACGGTCAGTTAGTATTACTATAATAACAAAATTATTGACCGCTGATATATCTGCTAAATGTAAAATTTATTATTAATGACAATTACTTCTAACCGTGGATAGGTGGAACTTTCTCGGCCAATTGAAAGAATGTTTTTTTTCCTGTCGGCTTAGATAAGTTCCACACTATCAGTGTTGGTTATGGAGACATACTAATGACTGTAATATGATTGTTGATTAAGGTGACAGTTTTTACGAATACATATTTGCTTCTTATAATATAGTTACATAAATATTGAAATATAGTTAATAAAGTGGAAATTTAAACACATTTTCTTTCTTATCTGAACTTAATCGACAAAAAAATCAGTTACTTGATGTGAAGTCTCCGCATATGAAAAATATGGAATTATGTTTATCTTTTAGACTGATTTTCGAGGGAATAGTTTTCAGAAATCTCACAAAAATTGTGAAATATTTATTTGGAGTCGCTTCGGCTATACATATTTTTCTAATGTTGAAATTTAACATTGACTCGTATCGCACAATAATACTTTACTAATGTACACACCGGTGTGTGTCTCTTTCTCCCGCCTGTCTCTTCCGCCTTGTTGTGGGTGCGCCAAACGATTTGCGAAACGACAGCAGCAGTCTCCTGCGAGTGGTGCCCCGCCCGCTCGTCCGCCGCCGCCCTCGGCCGCTTCTCCGCCACAAGTCCAACTGGATCCCTTCGGGGCGCTCTAACTTCGTTAACCTACCTTTCGCTCCCCTCTCTCCCTGTCCTCTCCCGTTTTCCTGTCGCGTTTAAGTATGTGTCTCCGCTTCTGAGTAGGGGTTCTCTCTCAAGTTTACTCCTGACAATGACGAGCCACTGCACCGCCCTCTGTTTCTCTATGTAGGTATCAATAAGTAGATTCTTTTTTTATATCTCAGTTTTACTCGACGCTGTTTCTATTTGTATGGATTGTTTCAATCTTTACCGTGATTAAAAAATCAGATCGTAGATTTTTTATTCAAGATATTGCACACAGTTATAGCAAGTACTGCAAATTTTTCATTCTTCTAACTGTAAACGATGGTATCTTTGTAGGCCTGATAAAATAAAGCTACCAAATGCCAAACCTCGCTTTAAAAGTGAGATCTGTATTTATCATAAATCGATAACAATGAAATTTCTGCAAACAATGAAGAGAACCCGTACTTTTTTTACAATTCTTTATATCGAGAAGCCATTCAATTTAGTAATATCAAAGTGTGTTTTATTTTATCAATTCTAATTGATATTGATTTAAATAAGAATTCGAGTTTGATTTAAATGATTAGGCTAATTTCTTCCATGCATCGAATTAAATTTAGTAATAGCATAGGAATTGAAAATAATATTTAGGATAATATTTTAGGAAACTTTCTTTATGTCAGAAAAATCAATAGATTCCAAGAACCTAAAGAATAGGTCTTTTATATAAAGTTATCGCTTTCTTTCCCTCTCGTCGAAATATTGTGCATTTTAATTAATTATTTAGTAAATGGTGAATTGTAATTTGTGACTAATATTAATATGCTTTGGGTGGATAGATCCAATGTAAAAATAATACTCCGTAGTAGTGCAGCACGAGATAATTAAGCAATGCATGTTTCATACCGTTCTTGTATAAAATAAAAATATATTATTATAATGTTTATATAAACTGAAGTTACATACTATATTTATACATATATGTGTTATAATGTGGAAATATATCTTATTTTACAAATTGTTTTGGTCCCTTTTGAGGAATTGACGGTAAATTTAACTACCATTATTGTGTTGATTATAAGAAATTCTCATTTTAATCGATGTATTTTATAATTGATGGAATCTTGCTATCATTGTTGAAAATGTAGCAACCCTTGAAAGTTGACCGTTGGCAAGTGGGGGAATCTGGTGCTGTAGAGTAGATCATTTGCAGTCGTCGGTACCTAAACAAGTTGAGTTAGAATTAAATTGCGACCCTACTTGCTACATACATACATGCAAATATATTGTGTATGCACGTATAAGAGCATACAAGAGTCGGTTGCTTGGATCAAAAACAATGAATCGCTAACGCCTTTTTGGCACAGATGGCCATATTTCACGGAATAATTACTGTGGATGTCTCCGGAGAGCCCGAATCCTGCTTGCCTTCTCCGACCGGTGGGATTCCGGCGTCCTGGACGACCGTTAAATACTATCCGCAGGATGTACCCAGCGAAACTGAGGAATACTGGCATATCATGGGAGGAAGAGAAAGCAATTTGCAGGTGACGGTGAATCATGCGGGCACGGTGTGGTGATCAGGGAGTGAATATGGTCAAAGAAGAGTCACAGATCTACGTAGACTGGTGACGATATTACAGATTAATCGACATAAATAAAATATTGCTTTTCATTATCATTGTATTATTTTTCACTTCCTAATAACGTTTTCATGACGACTTTGTCGTTGACGAATAAGAGTGCGTCTTATAACTGTGAGCATCTTATAATCAATGCAATATGGTGTATGTTATCTGAGAATGTTTTAAATATTTTTCGAATTTTCAAAATAATATTGACATGGCTCCATAGCAGATTTCCAAATTATGCCAGTCTCAATTGAAAGTTCATTCTGTATTACCGTTTGTCTCTTACTGTTGTAAATTAATATGTTTTCTTTATTTTGCAGGATATCAAATGGAACTAGGTAGTTCGTAAGTTTATTTGTACATATATAATACAGTCTGCCTACATTCTTTCGAAGAGACAACACGCTGATACGAGGAACTTCTTAATAGTTAAATCTTACTAATGTCAGCGGATCTGTCTCGATATGAGTTCTGTTATTATAGAGCTATGATTATTGATAAAATGTATTGTTCAATCTGAAACAGAAAGGCATCGTGCTTATACATTAAATTTACACATTTCTTTGAATACGGTGATATAAAGATGTATATTTTTGTGTTCTATTTTTAAGGTCTGATAATTTGTTTTGTTGACATATTTGTTTATTTTTTATCAATGTCACCGAACGAACATCAGGGAAACAATATTATGATTATGAAAATTTCCAAAACTTTTCAATGACTGTTATTACTGTAAAAGTTATATTTTTCTTCGGACAGCGTTCATTCAGTTTATATTTAAGGATGTTTTGAATTATTCTAGACACTATATTCAAAATTTATCAAATTTTGTTTCGGAATAAAATAATTTAATCCTCAGAGTTCATTAGCGTTCGCTATTTATTATAAAAAAAAAACTATATTCAATTGCATTGATTCAGTAAATATTTTTAAACTATATCCATGCCTATAGTAAGATATGACGAGTTCATAGCGTTAATTATTTTTTTCAAAGATGCAATTTTATTTTCTTATAAGGAGATTTTAGAAGTATTTTTAAAAAAGAGTTGCTGAATATTTTGTATATGGTTTTATAAGTTTAACGGTAGGTCCTCGGTAATAGAATTGTTTCCATCGCCTAATATAACAAAAGAGATTAGTTTGATCCCTCAGGAATTATTTTCCCCTTTTATTTTGAATTCATCCAGTAGTAAAAATCGCATGAAATATTTTTTGCGAAATTTCGATTAAGTCATTTGAGAAGCGTATTGAAATATTCATATTGAAGCCGCTTTAGGATTTTTTTAGTGAAACTCGTTTACCGTATCTCACGTAAGACTTCTCTTATTGCTATGGCAAGTTCCATTAGTTAATTAAATGTTTGATATATATTAATAAATGTCTTGAAAATGATCGTCATGAATGAAAACGTCAAACAAGATAGAATAATCCGCTTTAGTATATAAAGTATTTATTGTGGCTTTGTTATAAAGAAAATGTGTGCATAAAACTATGTTTATAACCATCTTATCACCTTAGAGATCGTTCGTTCCCGGTTGCCAAAGAGTGGCGATGCGGAATTAAAACCTAAAATAATATTAATAATCATTGTTATAGATGGTGATGCAAATTCTTGAGATCTCTTTTCGTCAACTGTTTGTATCGCCTCAGCCGTCGCCTAGTAATAAGTAATTGTCTAAACGACAACCGATCCTTTACTGCAACAAATAATATATGAAATAAATCACATGGCGATCGCAATAGATCGGGTCGATACAAATCAAATGCAGACCTGAATATATAAATATGACCTGGAATTATACAAATAGTTGGTGCAAAATAGTTTGATCACTATTTCATCGTTTCATACGTCTAATATCCGTTAAAAGAATTGATCATCGTGTACACATAAGAGATGTGTTCGGACGTAACGGTTTTCTGTTATTCGTAATGATAATTATCGCTATACTGAATAGTGTACAAATAATAATACTATTATACTTATAAATAAAATATTCCATCTAGTTTTGCAAATTGTAGATTTCCAATTTAATTTAATTTAGAAATGTGACCTCGGTCTGGTGCCCTGATCAGCGATTAACATTTTTTTTTTTTTACTTATAATTATTTATGTAGTTGGTAAACGATACATAACATAATTCCATCAGTATTGTTGATGATATTCACTTTTGTTTTGTATATTTTTAATATATAATATATTTCTTAAATGGTTTTCATTTTTAAGGCTGTTTCTTTAACAAAGTAAAATGTTTCAATCACTGAAATATCGCCGACAGTTAGGAATGTAATTATTTGAGACTAAATGAATTTTGTGAAATCCGCATTGACAGGCATTATATTGGAAATAAATAAATACATCAGACGAACAATTAAATGTGTTAATTTCACTCTGAATAGCTTCTATGAGATCATTTTTGTATTAAATCCAGAGATCCATTTTTTGAATCTCATTTGGTGGAGAAAGTTATTAATTTATTGATAAAATACTTTCTGTGATGTTAAATAATCATCTGTAGGATGAATTCGTTTGAAATTAGGAAGCCTGTTCGTTTACATTTCTGAGAGTTACAGCCTGCATTGTGCGGATGATTGATTGCAATGAATTAGAGCCGTTAAAATGAAATTAGCGTTAGCGCGGTAACGAAGCGTGGCATATTTGGTGGCAATATGAAATCAAAATTTTTATAATTTTTTTTTTTTTGACAACTATTGTTATTTAATTTAAGATACTAATTAGTTTTTTTTCGACTGCATATTATGTTGATTAATTTGGAACTGTATTATACAATTATATATTAATATTAATGTAGTAAGTTATACATATTTAGCACTTTTCCCTAGATATTAGACTCGAGTCCCTCCCCATAAGGGTACTCCTTCATATAATCGTGTATGAAAACGTACATTAAATGTAACATAAAAAAAAATATAATGCGTTATGTATGGGAGAGAAAATTTATTTAACAAAAAATTAATAATGATAATTGCTGTTATGGAAAAGAAAACAAAACTAAAGTTATGTTAAGACAATATGGAGTAAGTAGCGATAGAGGAAACCTATTTATGTATATGAGTATACCTGTATTGGATTGCTTGAACAAAGTTTATAGGGATCAAAGATTACTTTGCGTCACAGCCGATAACTGTTGTCCTGTTCTGTATAGAAATGTGCTAATTATGAAACACATATGTAAAATTTACTTATGATCAACATCAATAAATGTAGTAAAAATCACATAATTTGTTTTATTTTCAATAAATAAAAAATATACAGTCAAATTCGGTTATTATGATCACAGAAATAGCGGGATCACACATTCGTTGACATTATAGTTTATGGTTTTCTTCATACATTCATTCACTTTTATAACGAGCTTCTTCTCAGGCATACCGAGTAAAAATATCATCAAAAATTTTCACGATCTCCAGAGCTCATAGATATCGACTGTGGAAAGGAAAAAGGCGTAACCCACCCTTTTTAAATTTTACAGGAGGCACTAAAAACGTGTTTTGATGATTTTATGACATATGCAAATTATGAATTATACACAACCTTGAAGTGCACGGATACTTCTAAACTGGTGTTTAATTGACATAATCTAATATTAATTAAAGAAATTGTCTCGGAAAAACCTTTATTTCAATGTTTTTTCTTGGTTTTATTTTTTTACAAGGTCATCTTTTTCAAAACTAAAAGCTAAATTTAGATACTAATTCGGCACTTTCAGCTTCCATCCTTTTGATAGAATGTGTGTCAAGTTGTGAAAATTGTGATTATCGAAAAAAAGCTGTTTTGGAAAATTGAGGGTTTATGTCCTTTTTCCTTTCCACAGTCGATATGTTAGACGAGATAGTCGAATTTTTTCCACAGAGCCCTGAGACCACCCAAGAGTCTTAATGGGATGAGGGCTTTGAGGGGAAATTTAAGAACAATGAGAGTGAAAACAATGAAACAAGCATCAATTTTAAATTTTATTAGAAAAGTGGATTGACAGATAAATGTAATATGTGTGTAACGGGTGTGTAAATATATTCTAATTGTGTATTTTTGTTAGAATTGCGATATTTTGTGTTATGTGACCGCTCCAGATACTTCATGTAATGGGTATGTTTGTAAGCATTTAAAAATACATATTCTCTGATATAAGGAGTAATGCTTATAACAAGCAAATTCAGTCGGCCCCGTCTTCCTCGTAATTACAGAGTTCAACTGCATATTAAAACCATTTTTGTTACTAGAAAAATAGCAAAGCTTGTTAATCTTACTAATTTATGTCTTTTAAAGATAATACAACTATCTACATTCAAAATAGAGTGAAGATATGATTGTTGTATGCTATTTTCATTACTTAACCCATTGGCTGTATACGTGTGGCCAAATTTTGTGTTGTCTAATATTTATTGCCATTCTTATGCTTTTAATTGAGTTGTCGTTATTTCTTCACATATGGATAAAAAAACATACATATCTGTGATTTTTGGTAGTCACATTATTTTCAATATGTGTTGCAAATGAGAAAAACTATTTTTAAAAAAAGGTTAGGCTCACAAATCGGTGGCTCTACAATATTGAGCGTAAAATTACCCCGTCCTGGAATCAACGTCAGTAGAGCGGGACATGTCTACAGATAAAAGCCAAAGAATGATCTAGGCATAAATTGGTAATACATAGCTTCTTGAAAATTATTGAAAAGTAAAAATGGGTTCGTATATTTCCATTTTTAATTATAAAAACATATAAAAGACTTGCAAGAAACAAATCAGCAATCTCAGTCAAGAAAGAAGAAGAATTTGCTGGGTTATGGTGTAGATACTCTGTTGGAGCTTAGGGTTCAAACCTTAAAAATGTGTTAAAAAAAATTAAAACTAACCATTAGATGAAGAGGCTCTAAGCCAAAGGTCTCCAAACTACAGCCCACGAGCACCACCAATTCGACCTGAGGTAGTGGGATGGACATGTTAAAGACATGTTTGTATGATAACCTAGTTAGGTCTTGGTCCTTGGGACTTAGTGGAGGAATCAGTGTGGTTCTTTAGCTAAAAAGTTTGGAGACCGCTCTGAAAAAATTGTCTAGCACTTTTAACACATCTCCGGGATTTATTTAAACAATAACATGAATTCATTTTTATATTTTAATACGTAAGTAATATCCAATGAATCCACAGCAAAAATAATAACAATCAATCAAGATTTAGATAACTGACACAACTATGAACTCGATTGTCTAACCGGGGCAGGAGGGGGTGGCAGACCGAATGGCAGGTATTATATTAAGCTAATAACTAGTAATGGTCAATGAATGATGATCCTGCTCTGGGTACCCCAATAACGTGGATCATTGGTCTCCACACTACTGCTCGCGGACCGGTGTTGGTAGTTTGGTATGATGAGCTAGAAGGGATGGTCAAAAGAAAAATGTCATTCAGCCATATATTAGCAACAGTAAGTAACATAAATTAATAAGTTTCACATCAAGTAATTGCATTGTATTAAAAAAAAAAATTTATCCTTTGCTTTGGCCATCCCAAAAGTTGGCCGCCCTCATGTCCGGTGTGGGCTTGCAGTGTTACGAATGAGTTCAGGAATAATCCTCTACCAACCTTCGACATTTTTATTACATGCCCTTCAGTCCACATTCTGTTGAATGCTCTTGCGATAGGTATCGAAAAGGAAGACAGCCGTGCCCCCTTTAAGAATAAATTCACTCGTGATAAACTGCTATTCGCAGAAGTCGGTGATTTTGTGAGTGAAATCAATCAGCTTCTGAAGCCATTTACTTCAACCTAATTACATTGTTGGTGATCGCAATCGATTGATTGCAATGGTGCGGCGATACAAAAATAATATTTTTTACATTTAAATAAAAAAAAATAAAGAAAATAAAAAACATAAATTTTAAAAAAATTAAACACGAAAAAAGAGCCATAAAAAAAAGACAATGTAAATTGTTTGTTGAAAAGCAATGTGTACTGCTTCCACTGAACTGTTGGTTCGAGGAAGGTGGAAAATCACTCTTATCTTATTATTTTTTTACAATCGATAAAATCTTCTTAGACATGTTTGTAAAAGTGCCAATTATTTTTTTATATTTTGTAAATTTAGAAGAAAAGGTATCTTAACTAAGATAGGTAACTAAATTTATTTAACAGTCAACAGTACATGTCATATTGTGTGCCTGCCGCCCGGGGTGGTCCTCGAATTTCCCTCCCCCAATATTTCCATTAATTTTGTTTTTCAATCACTTTTACTATTTTTTATCTATGAATTAGGAATTTTTACGACAGATGGCTTAATTTTTTATGGATAAATATAATTTATCGAAAAATATTGTATTTATTTTTGAAAATGCCGCCCCCAAAAATGTGGTACCCGGGCGGTCCGTCCCAAACGCACCCCCCTTGCTACGTCCCGCGTGCTTACGTCGGTGCGGTAATGTCGGGGTGCCGATTGAAATGCATTGGTCGAAAAAAAAAATACAACTAAATGTAAATCGGTAAATCGAATTCCATCAGAAATACATATTCTGCATATTAAGATAATGAGTGAGATACAAAATTAAAGGTGTCTGCATGTTAGTTACATAAATAGAGAAAGTATTTCAAAACAGTATGACAGAGATCCAAAGTAAATCGAAGAGCTAATAATAAAATATGTTTTTATAGCTGTTGGACATAGATGGTTATCGCGATTTTATAATGTTACGACTGTCAAATGCAGTGACAGGAAGGCAACGTTTTCAAACAATACAATGTTAGATTAATTCTTTTAAATCTATAAGCAATGGTGTCCGTATGCATGACTTGGTTTTTGTTGCCATTTCGTTTTAGTCAAACAAGGACGAATACAAATTAAGAGTTATGTCAATGAGTGTTATCTTTTTGGTTATTTTGAGAATCCTCAGAATTTTTAGTACTAAAACAATCTCAAGGTATTGATTATATACAAAAATCGGGTGGAGGTCCATTTTATTGGTTGCCATATAAAAAGAGTGAGGGACAATAGTTACTTCTATAACCCATTAATAATTAATTGTGGTGGACACCTAACAGAACAAAAGCTAAGGAAGGAAGTTACAAGTGAAGTTATGGTTGTTAGTTATCTGGTCCGTAATAAAATGTAAAAAAAATGTCAATTATTTATACAACCGTTTAGTTAAACATAAATAACAGCCAAAAAATAGAATATGTTAGTTAAGGATGCCATGAATAGAAAACCTGCGGCATTATGCATCATTAAGTACGACCTTTTGATTGAATACAAAACTGCTTTGATCAAAAAATGTCTTTCGACATTAAGAACACCACCCCTGGAATATAAATAATGCCCATTCAATTAAATAAATGGACGCACATATACCGACCGTTTTGATGTATTACTAAAAGCTTATTTAATTAACTTGAAAATATAAATACAGACCATCGTTTTAATTGTGTTATAATGAGAGACAGTCTGATAATTTTGCTTCTGGGCCGTGATCTTTGTAGAAGTTGTAGAGCCATAAGCAATTAAATTTACTGAGGTTAGTGTCATATTATGAGTTAATAATTTTTGCTTAAATGACAAGGCTTGAGGTTAATGTATGAACGGTACTTTGTGATGTATGAGAGTTGATTGACACCGCACTGCTCTGGTTATAGAACTGGCAAAATAATAATTATCAACGGAATATGAAATAAAGTAAAGTATTGTTCGGGTGCAATTAACGTCAGTGTTATTATTCAGCCAAACTCGTGACGTGATCATTATCTCCGAGTCTCATAACGGGGGTGAAAGGGTCAAAGTTGGTTCACGACACGGCAGACGGTGTCAGTTTGCGAAGCAGACGTTTCATTTCACTCGGACATCCTTTTTGATTTGCGACTTTTTATCCGTTCAAATCTACAGGTTGGTCTTTGGTAGCGACTTACGAAAACTCACCATTGTCGTAACAAACCAATCTCTTATCTTATAATGTAGTCAGCATAGAGAACAATAATTGAAAGCAGAAGAGTGATTTGTTCTTAAACCATGTCTACTTCGACTGTCATATTTATTATGTAATCATAATCGAAAATTTCAACAAAATAAGTTTAATTAAGACATATTTCCGGGCCTTTCATTGAGTGGTCAAAATAGTTGGCTTTAGTAATGTTGCTAACAAATTCAAATCACTACAGAATGTTTCTTATACCGAAATAAAAATGATGTTTAAAAGTACGGATCTATGATGTCTAAAACTCCCTCCCCCAATCCAAACTTAAAGGTGGATCATAGCGGCAATGATTAGCTAACCACTAGTCCTGTCACACCACGATTTCTACCCTTACTTTATTTAAAAATAAGAGAGGTTAAGAAGTTAAGTAACAAACAGGATCAGTAGAAAAAAATCTGTTAGGATAAATTTCATTAAAAATCCATATTCTTTATATAAAACAGTAATTTTTTTATTTTTTAACATTATCTGCTGACAAAATGGAAAATTTTAATATTGTTAAACGAAAATTGGTTGTAAGTCAGTAACTCAATCTTATTTAAAAAATAGAGTATGGGTTAAAGTAGAAAACATGTCCGTTTGGACGTACACATTTCTAAGCATTTCAAGATCGCATAAAATATCAGCTTGATAGTAATTGCTCAGTATCTCAAAATTTCAAAAATTAGTCCCAACACGCATTCAAATAAATAAGTTCTGAAGTATTTATCTATTAAGTTAGATCGATTCAAGGTACACTTTGTAGTAATTAACTTTAAATACTAAAAGATTATCGTACAAAGTAAAGTCATAATGTCACTTTTGTTTACATGAACATGTGACATTTATTGAACTATCAATATTCCTTGGTTCGTTTGTTTAACTATACAGATTGCCTTAACATTTTCAACTTATCATCGTCGTCACTTCATCACTTTCATATCATCGTTATTTTAATCACAAAATTACAGTTAAACCAAAAGGTTTTTGTTTTTTATGGTGAACAAAATATTTGTCATTGTTAATTTATTTTGTAAACGCAAATATTATCACAAAGAAAGCTGTATTGATTTCAGTAATACAGATATTCGAGAAACCAACTCTACAAATGCTTCAAAGTCTGCAGTATATTCAAGACTGTTCTCAGCTTCCATATCCCATAGCAAATTACACACAAATAAATACTTGAAGATGAAGTTATTTTTTATTATCTGGTGCTGGAAAGTAAATTTAATATCAAGTGAAAAAAATAAAGGAATATATTGATTTTCATCGACATCTGTAAGAGCTATACCCTAGCAGTTAGATAGATCTGATGATGACTTAATTTAAAGGCTTTTGGTGTCATTAACTATAATGGCATTATTAAAAATGTATATACCTATAACGAGAAAGATTATTTAACTAGTTGTCTTTTCCTACCCTATACATAATACTTATTTCTTTAAAAAAGAGAGGTTGAGCGACGGAGTAACACAAAGTTCTCGTAGAAAAGCGTCTGTTGAGATACCTCCATTAGGAAGCAGTATTGGGAGCGAACATGGATAAAACGGGCCCATTAGAGGTGAAGTGAGTCGAGTGGTATTTTAGAAAAAATAAGTTAGATGCGTTGTAATATTCTACATGTCTTAAAGTATCGTTAAAGTGAAGTAACTCCAGTTAATTCACATTGCAATAGTGCGATCTCCGTAAAATAAAAATATAAAGACGTGATTGGACTTCAAAGCCCAAGAAAAAGTTTCATCGTTTTCGTTTGACTAGTTGGCTCACTTCACCTCTAGAGGGCTCATTAATATAAACGTTCGCAAAGTTACCTGTAACATCAAACTACATTTAACCTTGCTCTATACGGTTTTCCAAGAAAAAACTTGAAATCTAAAAATCATTTTGACATATACAATTAATTTAATTATAAAACCAACAAAAATAAGCGAAATAACTATAATAAAAATATACAAACAATAAGAGACACAATGTTAAAATTATAAAAAAAAATATCGAAAGAACTGATCTCCCTTTTCGGCGAAATTTTAGATTCACAAAAAGAAGATAAAATATTTTTTTGGAGTGACCTAGTAGTTTTGTTTGAGCTAGCACCCTTTGCCGAAAAAATGTACGGACCATGTATCTATTATCATTGACAGCTCTACATTTCGCAAGTCGAGTCGAAGAATTCGCCATAGGAAATCATGCCAACAATAAACTTTCTTTTGATCACGACTTGTCCACTCTTTTGTAATAATATATAACCCCAAAACTCAGATCGCAAATTAACTGTGGGTACATTTTTAATGAGTCCGAAAGATAATTCACTGTGTGAAAGGAAGTTTTCAATTGAAAAATGAACTGATTTTATATAGTTTATTGATGACCGCTCGTCTGGGATCCCTTCTTTTTTATAAACGAGTTGGCAGTTAACGTTATCATACGTCGGCATTTGAAAGCTATGAATCTTACATCATACAATTAACTTAGGTTAGAGAATTGCTTAAAGCGCGACTTCATGATACTATCGAAACAAAACTGGGGCGTACATATTAAGTGTATCTATTATTGAATCATAGATTATGTATAGATTTCACATTGCGGAAACATAAACAGTAATAAAACTTTTGAGAATCGTCTCATCTCGTCGTAATTATATTCTAATCAATTTTTAATAACTAATTAATTTATTTTGATAGTTACCTTCTAATGCACATTTATAATTCTATATTAATTATAAATAATTTATATTCACATTAAAAAAAGGCATGCAATTATGTACCACGAGTCATTGGAGTAGGAAAGGGTTCTGCCGCCCGGGGTGATCCTTGAATTTGCCGCCCTCATATGTCCTCTAATTTTGTTTTTAAATCACTCCAACTATTTGTGAATTATGAGTGTGGAGTGTTTGCCACAGGTGGCTTAATTTTTTTTTATGTGTAAATATAATTTCTCGAAAAATATTGTATTTATTTTTGAAAATGCCGCCTCCAAAAATATTGCGCCCGGGGGGGTCCACCCTACCGCACCACCCTTGCTACGCTACTGCCACGAGTTAAGATAATTTTGTACAAAAATGACATATATCCTAATTGGATTGACATTTAAGAAAAAACACAATATTCTTTTGTACTTAATTTCTACTTTAATTTATAAAGATCAGAACCGGTTTCGCTCATGGCGACCATTGAAAACTGAGCTTTATATAAATAATACCTTTCCATCAAGTATTGAGAGTTTTTTTTAAACTGTAAATGAATTTTATAGATCCAGAAAAATAGTGAATTTGGCACGTATTTATTAGAGAAAAATATAAATAAAACGATAGATATAAGTGCAATAGTATATACATATACTGTAGAGCCTACATGTAGACGAACAAAGTTAAATAAATAAATTTTGTACATAAGTACATTTTGAATTTTGTCACAATCTCATTCATCAGTAGTGAAGATGATTGATCGACGCTCGAGTGCATACATTGATTTTTCCAGAAAGTGTCGATGAACATTGGGCATGTGGTGTGGACGTCACAAATTTAATCTTTAACAGAAAAAATATCTTTCTAATATAATGATTTTCTGCAATTATTCAATAAATAAATAGTTTGCTTTCTTTAAGACAAAAAACAATTCACGATGTTGATTGTGTATAATAAAGCTGTAGTAAATATTTAAAACTTATTTTTTGCTCAGCATTTGGGATTTTTGGCACGTGCACGTCAAAAAGTTCGCTATCACTGTCTTTTTTTTCAACGAGACCGGGTCTGTCTTTCTGTACGGTCGCTGATTAGTATACAATTAAATGTACTGGGTGGAACTACGGGATGGCTCAACTTGTAATGAAGAAAAGCTTTTGGTTGAAAAAAAAATCAGTCACCGTTCATACTTCAGACGAATGGCTTTACATTTTTTAAAAATAGTAGGTATTGCATAGTTAAATATATATAGTATAAATTTCCTTCAATTGAATTCGGGCTCAAATCCCAGTACAGATTGGAAAATTATTTGTCAATCAATTTATGTACATATTTGTTTTCGATAGCATGAATTTTTGTGATGTCTATGCGTCCCTTCCACGCATCCCACATTAAAAATGGAGCGGGATCGGCGAGCTAACCAACTAGTCTTAGTCTTGTCTTAGATTTATATTTATTTTGTATTGACTCTCTTCGAAAAACGCAGTGTTATTGATATTCTCTTCAAAACAACTTATATTGAAATGAGCTTCATAAGAGTCTATATAATATACATTGTGAGCAGACTTGGGATTACAAAAAAAATATTGAATGCATTTTCAAATATTTACCAGACGTTGCTTGAATAAAATGTGTGAGTAATAATTTTATTTGCGTAATGTGTGCTAATATAATTTTGGAAAGCAATATAAAAGACACGAGGAATGACGTGTATCGAAACTCTTTGTTTTGGGCATTGTTAAGATGTAGAGTCTGTAAATTTTTTAAATAACGTGTGACCAAAGTTGAAACAATGGCACTTTTAATTTCAAACAACAACGGAATTGGCTGCCACATTTCGGCTTATTTCCACCTCTATCCAAAACCCGCGGAGACTTGACAAAGTAGCGTAAGCAACATTAATTAGTGCTAAAATGTTATTAGTCCAGATTTCGGGCGCTAACTGAAATCAAACTGTCGTAATTTTAGCATACATATTTGGATTGGGAAACAGTCACCGACATTAATGAATTTTTACTGTCAATTTGCGCGCTGTCATCGGCTTGATCTGATTATTTCTTGGTAACTCTATTATAATAGAATTAAGGTGGGAAATTGCCAGCTGAATTAATAGTAAGTTATACCAATATGACAAAATAATTAAGTTATTCTTGTATAGCTTTCATTCTCATGTTGAAATTTAGTACAACATTCTTTCTGCTTCTAAAATACAGTTTCAAATCTAAAATTTGGTGGGCCTGCCAAAAAAAAAAAAAAAAATATGAGTTGATGATTTTTATCACACATACTTTAATTAGTTGTTTATTCTGTGTCCAAAAATTATTAATGACATAATTATAATTAAAAAAACGACTTTACTTGATAAAGTGATGATTTAGACTCGATAAGAATGCCGTATTTTTTTTGGACTACATAGATATGAGGCTGTTATTATTCGTACAATTATTAATTAACATAGATCAGAACGTAAAATAGAATTATTAAGGTAAAAACACAATTATAAAACTAATTTTATTATTCAATGAAATTGATTGATTTTTTGAGGAGTAGAAAGAATTTCAAAGCGGCAACGCATCACATTGTCGACTAACTGAATGTCGCAGATATTACAATACAATATATATTACTCAAGTATCTACATTTAAACCAAGATTTCAGGTATAAGTATATCAATTTTGAAGTTCATTTAAGATAATTAGAACTTTTGCTTTAGTACCATTATTGTTTGTTTATAGTCCCCTCCCTGCGTACAGTAAAAAAATAAGTCTAACATTTTTTTTTTGTAATTTATAAGTTTAAGATTAGAACCATTGTTTACTTGATGAATAAGTAACCTACCGATAATTCTCAAATAAGCAAAGTGTTTCATAATTTATAATAACAAAGTGGAGTAAAAATATTACTATATTTAATGATTATATTAGAAATGAACATCCAAAAATATCCATTGAAAAGTTTATATACGTTTGTTCGAGTGTTTACATTTTTTTTATGGCTGCAGAATTTCCTTTCTTCACCGTTAGATGCATACAACTACCATTTTATTTTATTTATTCCGTTCTTTAATGTTGAATTATTGCAAATATATAAGTCTATATTTTCCTTAAATAACTATGCTATCTATATATTTCACAAAAAACATTTAAAATCGGAAGCGTATATATTCAAAGATATTATATTTTCACATTATTTCCGACACGAATTCAATGAAATATTTTGCAAAAAAATCATTACCTAACCACTAAAATAGTTGTAGTATTGTGTATTTAATTTTAATAAAACAATATTAATCCGGAAGATTACGAAATATATATCGCAAATAAGCAGGTAGTTTCAGTCAAAAAATATGTAAAAAAGCAACACAATATTTCGATTGCATTACTAATCTTCCTGCTATGAAATATAATAAAAATACAATTTTCTAAAATGTTGATAACTCATTAAAATTAAAAGATAGTGTGGTAGTTTTTAGTATTTCGCACGCTTTTCAAATGCATATCATATTTTGACAGCTGCAGTAAAATTTCATAAAAAAATTTGCGTCAGTTTGCGAGGGGAAAGATACGTAATTATATTCACGTGCAAAAAAAAACATAGACTTTCACTGGCATGCTCTTAGCTCAGCATCAGACTCTTAGCTCAGCATCAGAGAATGTTCATGCATTGACGGTGGGAAGCTTTTCAGACCCTTGGAGCATCGGTCGGTATCGCCTATGAACGATTCCGCCCACCGATTTGGATAATTCTGCCGCCTTTGCAAAGACTAGCCGCAATAACTCCCGTGAGATGTGAGAAATTCAATATTGTGTTAACCTCTTCGACTACAAATTGGCGGTATTAACCTAGAAAGTCTTATTTTTATCGAATAATTTGATCTGCGGTAAGTAATAATTTAATTTCTGATTCAAACTCAGTTGCAAAAGGTAGAGTTAAATTGATTACTAACTACATACCTACTGTAAGACTTTATTACATTATTTTTTTTGTCATTTGCATTTCAATTTTTGTGTGGGAGACGATTCCAGGCGTTATTATTACTAAATAATCAATTATATATTTGAGAAATTAAGATTTGTTAAAATAAAAATGTATAGCTTTTACACGTGACAATTAAACATTATAATTTTATAATCTCAGTTTTTTATCCATGTCCGCTTCCAATGTGGAGCATATGGCATTCTAATAGAGGTATTCAACAGAGGTTTTTTCTACGAGAGTTGTTTGTAACTCAGTCGTTCAACCTCACTTTTTTCAAAGTGAGTAGTAGAGAAAGAATGATAAGGAAGCCTAGAACAGGACTAGTGGTTGACTTATCGCTATTGCTACACCCAGTTATTAAAAGATCAGAAGGATGGGAGGAAAGAAAAAAATGTGAATCGACATCACTAACACCTAGTCTTCGATCACAACTTTAAATTGAATAATTCTCAAATTCACTGTGATCTCACCGAAAATCGAACACAGACCTGCGTGACCGGTAGAGCAATCTCTAACCAACTGGGCCACAGCAAGCTACAAAAAATCTCAGTTTAACTAAGTGTAATACAATTATGATAATGCAAATAATATAAAATATTTTTTTTGCATTATTAATTGTAAGCCCCAAAAATATTGCAAACATTGCATTTAACATACGTATACTATTATGTATATTGTAATCAATACCTAACTAATATACTCCTCTCATTAGAAGATACATATGCCATAAAAAAGAAAAAGAAAACATTTAAATAAGTTGAAATTGCACAGTCGTTTTCTAAAAATGGATCTGGTCTTTCCGAATTAGATTCGTGGGATTTGTCCCATTAAATGCGCATAATCTGTAAAAAAAAACGTTTTCACCCAATGACATTGGTGGTGTGCCAATCTGTCTGGTAACACTGGCGGTTACTTCATTAAAACGATCATTGTTATAATCAAATGTTTATAATAGTAAAAATGTCAAGTTTTGAGTTAGATTTATAATATTGTATGAAATAATATGTTTAGTATATTATATTTCAAAGGACGGTTTTCAAATAAATTGAAGAATTCAACAAAACAAATCTGAAAAAATTTAGTGCTTTTTATTAATTTGGTAAATGTTTTAAATATTAAGAAAAGATATTTTATTTAGTTCAGTATATCTTTTAGTAGTTAGCGCTGTTTTACGTACGATGTATTTGGCCACGAGTTCTTTTCTCGGTCGAGCCAAAATTTGTGAAAATTAGTTAAGTATGCTAACATGTATTTTTTGTGGCAGAAGTCGATTGGTTTATAGATATCCGTGTATTATATTTTAATGTTTAAAATATTTTTTCCAAAACGAATTGTTTCCCATATGAAACATTAATTAAAGCTTTATCTACTTATGTACCTTCCTAGCAATTCAAAATGATAATATTATATCAAGCTCACAACTTCTGAAATTCTTAAATTGAACATTTGTTGACAGTAAAAATAAAATAAATAGTTTATCTTATATATTTTTTATAATATAGATCGGTGCATTTTTCCATGAGACGTAAACACTTATTTTTTTGCACATTTCATTTTTAAGCTTTGTAATATAACATCGTAGAAATGGTCAGTTTTGGAAAACATACCTATAATTAAAATTCTGTTCATAGACGTAGATGTTAGTAATTTCAACTTTTTTAAAGATCAGACAGCTGAATAGCAACCTGTTCTCACAAAAGGTAAACTATGTTTGTTGAAATACTCCATTAGGATCCCACATAGTAGATATTTTTGTCTTGATGAGTTAAAGGTAAGCTTTGTAAACATTAATTTTCAATAAAAAATAATATTGATAATTTTATTAAAAAATAAATCACTTTTCTTACGAATTTTACACTATTTATTATATATCAGTACCGTTTTGATCATATCGATCATAATGCGCACAATATTAATCAGTTATTAATACTCGTGATGAGCAAAACCGGTCCTGATCTATATCGATCTATATCGATCTATTTTGATATTTTAAATATTTCAATTTTATAAAAATATCAAACTGAAATTCAGTATAGTTTCTGATTTATTTGCATTATTTCGTTTTTGTTAGGTGTGCAAATTCTTTAAAAGTTATACTGTTTGTTATGAAAAAAGAAGTAAGTACAAGTATGAAATGATAGATAACATTTTTACAGAACCATGTACATTCACAACATTTACATTAGTATCTAAAAAGATGTAAAAACTTTGAAACTCAAAATCTCCATTCTGCAATTTTACAGATGGCTTCCTTTTGTATACCTCTACCTTATTATTAGTAGCACAATCAGCGAAATAACATAGTTATCTTCAACATTTTAATTTACAGTGTCACAAGGGCATAAGTGTGTACTTTGTTTAAATAGGTTTGTTGTTTTTCATATTGCGCATACAATGTTTGTGTAATTAGTCGTTAACCGCAATCGGGTAAAGTTCATAGTTTTAAATGTAAAAGTATAGTTAAAATGCCTCCGCGTGACTTGTGCATATTAAAAAGATGGAATACAATACAGTTTAATATTAAAACATTTAACAGTTATAGTGGTAAAAAATATTAAATTATTATGTTAAGTAAATATTTGTTTTTGCTAAGTGGGTTTACATTAGCTGAGACCCAGTTTTCATAATGCATTTTCATTTGAATGAAATGTTTATGACAATAAGTAACTTTGTGAATAATTACTTCTCTGTAGTAATGATTATAACATTCAATCTACGATGAAAAGTGAATAGCATTAAGTTTTTTTATGAAATCTATTTTTGTCAACCGCCATAATACAGTGATAGGACTTGTATGTTATTGCGAAAGCTTTTGTGATTAAGCATTTGTACTTAAATTCGTTAATATACTGTCAAAAGAAGTTAAATCAATACACTTTGTTTTATAATAATCGTCATTATCGATCATTATGAAATGCTGACATCCCAATTTATGAACTATAACTAATACATATTGTTCCAACTATTTAATGACAATTAAGTTAAGTTATGTATTTTTTTTTGCCAAAAATAACTTTTAACAGAATTTAATTGATATACATTATGTTTAAATAATGTAAAAATACACATAATATGGCTAAAATTGTTTTTTCAGAAGATACAGCGTGTTTAAATCAATCTATCTGCATTCAGTACTAAAACAGCTGGTTTTTGATTAACACTTCCCTTACGGTGCTAAAAAAAACTCAGGAATGTTGGTGGTATTTAACATGTTTTTCCCTTTGGTTTTTAAGGACCAGCAACTTATCGAAAGTATTTTTTAGCAACGTAGGGCAAGTGTAAACACCTTTTGGCAGTATACCAACGATATTAAGAGTGGAAATACTTAAAAAACCATATTCGTTTATGATTATTAGTAATATATTTTTCAAAACAATGAGTAAAGCTCATCACTGAATCTTCTCTATAGGCAATAGATGCGCCACACAGTCATTTTACTATTTATTGGTTTATGATATGACTTACGCGAAAAATAAGTTAATGATGTATGCCGCTGCATGTTTTAGATGGTAACTGATCACGATAATCCATCTATTGTGATGACCATTTAAAATACATTATCTTCACTAAAATAAATTAAATTTTATTATGATACGTAACATCATTTTGAAATACTATATAAGCTATGAATAAAGGTTTTGTACTGCGTGATGAGATATGTAAATTACTTTCCCATGAAAGTAAAATATTATTGCCCATTAACTTGCCCTTCCAAAACATGAATTGTTTCTCCAGTAGATACCAATTGAGAGAAAATTTAAATGAGTATTTTTTCAAATTAAGTGTGAAATCCATTTGTATGCGATACACTATTATATGATATAAGTAATATTTATAGTTTCCCACCGTACCACCAATAATTCGTTAAAATCCATTTGAATTACTTCTAGTTTTCTAAATTTTTATTGTCGGATGTTGTAGTGGATTGTCAATCATTATTGCATATTATATATACGATTCTGTGAGCTTTAAGCTTTGTTAAAAGGGAAATATAATACAATTTATTAAATGTTGATTATTTTACTTTTTGTTGCAAGTTAAAACTGTAAAGATGTTAATGTATCTTAAATCACAGTTAATTGATAATTGAATAGCCTTATTCTCATTTTTTGTTAATAGACTCGAAATCGGTTAATAGCTGTTTAAATACAAACTGTGGAACATCTTTACATACAGTTTTTCATAATATCTAGTATCGTAACAAAAGAAAGAAACATCGTGACTTTTCGGCTAAAATTGTACATTTCGAATTGTTATAACTTCTAAATTAATAATACTTTTCGAGACATTGAACTATGACTCTTCATTTTTTTTCTAAGCCCATTGTTCGTCATTCACCACGAAAACATACTCAAGTACTCACTAGCTAAAAATTTAAGAACTCGTGTCTGATTTTATTAGATTTTTTTTATTCGGTCACAAATTCAACGGACGACCTTTCTCTAGTTCAGTAGTACGTAACCCCAGGCACGATTTCAATATGGCAAAAAATTAACACGCGTTCGAAAACGCAATCTCAACACCATTAAAACTGCATCGATGTTGAAACGCGAGAAAATTGGACAAAATGCAACATACTTAGATAATACTGTCAGATGACCTCTATCTATAATTATGTAATTATACTTTAACAGAATGAACTTTATTTCAGCAATATCTATAACCGTGCAATATGTTTTTTGTTTGATATCATCTATCTCGTGAATATATATAGCAAAAAAACTGTGTTTAAAAATAAAACACATTTTTTAAATAGTAATCAACATATTTCAATGAAGAACTGAAGACCGGTTTTAATCATCACAATCATTGTCAGATGATAAAAGGGTAATTAATGCTGGGTTTATATTAAATTGAGTGACACTAATGAAAAGGTTTCTAAAACAATTTTCGCATAACATATCGACTGTGGAAAGGAAAAAGGACGTAACCCTCAATTTTCCAAAACAGCTTATTTTCGATAATCACAATATATACAACATGACACACATTCTATCAAAAGGATGGAAGCTGAAAATGTCGAATAAGTATCTAAATTTAACTTTTAAGTTTGAAAAAGATGACCTTGTAAAAAATTAAAACCAAGAAAAAACACTGAAATAAATGTTTTTCCGAGACAATTTCTTTCATTAATATTAGGTTGTGTCAATTAAACACCAGTTTAGAAGTATCCGGGCACTTCAAGGTTGTGTATAATTCATAATTTGCATATGTCACAAAATCATCAAAACATGTTTTTATCGCCTCCTGTAAAATTTGATATTTGTGGGTTACGTCCTTTTTCCTTTCCACAGTCGATATGTAAAAAAAAATATATAAATTAATTATATAATATATAAATAAAATAACATAATCTACAGCTAAGCCGCTTAGAACCTTTTAAAAATAAATGATTATAATAATCTAAAATCAAAAGTGAAATAGTTTAAAAAAAGTTTGATTTATCTTTCATCAATTGAAAATACTCGCGACGGGCGAAACCGGTCCTGAAAATGACTAAAATGAGTGGGATAATCTCGAATTTTTCTCGTATGATCTTTCCATTTTAAAATATTTGGTGCATTGGCATTAGCTGTAATGCCAAAAATTAAAAAAAGATGTTTTTAAATTTTAAAAAATAATTGTAAAATAAGTATAAAAAATGCGTATTTTTTTTCAAAGGATCTACATAACTGCTTTAATTTTTTGATAAAATTTATATTTGTCTGGCTAAGAGAGAAGCAAAATCAACGTTGTTAATTTTCTGCGGTAGTTCAAAATAAAACTGTAAGGACATGTAAGAAATATTAATTTGAATTTTGGTAACAAATTTTAACGTAAAAAATTATCTAAAATGGTCAGTTGTCATGGTTATCTTATTAAATAAATTAACTCATCAAGAAAATTATATGACTTTACATTGAAACTGTCGAAAATAAAAGTTTTGCATCTCTGACGCATTCTCGCTTCCTTCCGAGTTTCCCATCTTTCTTGTCAGTGTTTGAGATAAAATCGCGTCACACGGTAGTATGAAGACACAACGCAAACTTCTCCTTTCCTCCAGTTCTTCAAATTCTTTAATAGCGACCACTTCCGGAAGCAGACGATAAGACAATGCGATAATTTGGATGATATTGCATAACGAGGACGCCCGCTTTTTACCCACGCGCTTAACGGATAACGGCGATTGGAACACGAGCTTCTGCCGAATGTAACGAATAACACTTCCCATCGTTTTACACTATCAAATAATTAACTTGTTTTTACTTGCGCTCAAACGAAAGTTTGCAAACAAACATTTTTTATCTATATTTAAAACCCATGTGATGACTTGCCAAAATATAAATGTATCTAAAAAATAGTTAGTTTTAATTAGATAATATCAAACACGGTATTTTGTTAATGAACTTTTTAATCAAAACGAGAGTCAAATTGCTATATTATATGTAGAAATTAACAAAACAACTTCTTTTATAAAATATTGACAGACACATGTTGAATTTAGGTGTGTATCCTACCACCCTAAGTGTTACCAAATTTCCCACCAAAAGTATTTACTTTGTCGAATTGAATTACAAAACATTAAAGGAACAAAATAAATGGTCAGAGTGTACATATGAACGGTCAGATTTTATAACCATTTTGGTAGGGTTATGTTTTTTTTAAATTTCATTTAAGTTATGACTATTTTATATAAATTCTGACCCTTAATTATTTATTTTGCCCTCTGTACACTGACCGATATATTATGGTAATTTAATATAAATTCAGACCATACATTAATATCATATTTTCTTCCACTGTAACCTACCCTAGTTGATATTGAAAACCAAGTAGATTGTTAACGATTAGAAAACCACTAACCCACTCTTTTATCGTAATCTCACAATTTTATTATACATATCTGACTGTGTAATAAAATTGCGTTTTTTTAATATTGCAGTTAAGATGCATTCAAGAAGATATTTTTTATTGCCGCTTTTATTACGAGAAAACTAAGCAGAAGTATCTCGCATGCTATCAGGATTCGAATCGTAAAAATGGCTTACAGCAGAAATCGTCCGAACAAAACAATCGTTACATAATCAGATAATAATTTCGAGTAATCCAAATCGTTATAGGCACATAAAAATGAATTAGATTAGGTATATTTTCTCTGGGAGTTATCAGAGAAAAGTATCAACGCAGATTCGAAGCGGATGAGTGAGTACTATTATCAGCCGGCCTTTCACGATTCTATTATTAAAATGAAGAAAAACTGAATTCACAGTGGAATAAAACGACAGTCTCGCCGAGAAGATGATAGACATTTTATATTTCGTAGGTTCTGTCAGAATTTGTAAAGTGTCCCTCTGTTGTAAGCACTCACAATCTGCATTTGATATTTCAAATAAAATAGCGGTGTTGCAGTAATAATAAGTCATCAGATTGCATGTACATCTTCTACATCTGCAATTCATCTGGAATAATTCCGTGTCTTATATTTATTTGATTTTTGCAATACAAACTAAATTCACTGAGAACAATATTTAAGCCACAATAATGCTTGAAAATGTCACAGTTCACAAATGACAATAATAAATATTGATATAACGAGTAACAATTTGCATAATGTATATTATAAGGCTCTGTGTTATAACAATTCAATAAATAAGCACAAATGTTTTTACAACCTTTAAACATTCTAATAGTTTGAACGATACATCCGTAGCAAATGCTTTTGCCAGTTTTAGTAACACTATGGCCAGTGACCGAAAAGAAAGCTGCATGGCTCGTTCCTTTACAAAGTCTAACCAACTTATGCTAAATATTTTCCGAAAGCATTTTTTTATGGCTGTCATTAACACTATATTTTGCTTCAGTAAAGCACCACTGAAGATTTTTTTGTCGCACTGTTGCACACGTGGCCTTAAATGAATGCTAGTTTAAGTCTTTCTTGGATTTATTTCCAGATATTTATACCAATTGTTAAAAACTATTCTCCTAAGCTGTCGTGTAAATAGTTCACTGAATGCAACTATCTAAAAGAGTTACAATATGATGCAAATTTTAATTATCTTTTTATTCAACGAGAAAACAAGCTCTTAGTATTAAAATCCGATAAATAAAAAAAATACATTTCCATTTACTTAATATGAAGATACGGGCGTTGTTTCAAAATGCACCGACCGTTAAGTTGTACAAAATGAGAACAGAAGTCTCTATATTACAAAATATAAGAATGTCTTAAAAAGTGATTGCTTATAAATTTCATCTTTTCCTAATCTTTATCTCATTCTCTCTGATAATTTCTCAATGTATATTTAGCAATATTAAAGTAATGCACAATTTTACATCCGGAGTGCGAGAAAAATCTTCATTGAGAACAGTAAATATTTTATGAATTTATATTGTGGGAATTTGTCATCAAATTAATTTCTGATGCGTTTAAATATTGATTTATCAATAATTCTAACCAGTACCTAATATCGAGTACGAGTAGAATATGACATAACTGTTATTTTTTATTATGGTATTATGCAAACGAAATCAAATCAATTCAATGACTTGTAAAAACTCAAATGACGAAAAAGTTTTTATTGATTCGCAAATAAAAATGAATTACAGAGTTCTAAGTATAATTACTAAAAGATTTTTTACTCGATATGCCTACATAAGTTTTTGTTAATTAATACGTAATTGATTAATTGATGATAAACAAATCTATGTGAAAACTATTTCACGCTGCCATAACGGTGGATGAGAGTACATGTGCTTTTTTTGACACACATTCGTATCTAAATAATTGTGAAGCTTCCAGTACTGTCTGTCATTCAGTGTCTCTCAACCCGTTTTTAATTTTTACTCAAAATTTACTTTAATCCGTTAAGTTTGAACATTTTTAGATTATTCTTGGACTAGTCTTCGCTTTAGTAAGCCACGTTAGAAATGTCGAGGTTAAATAATAAAAAAACTCTCGGGAAAGTGGAGAAATTTTACGACCGATACCGATTGTTTTTTGAAATTGAGATGTTAGATTTCTGTGAAAAACCCGCTGTTAAAATATTTGATTTTAATTAAGTTGTCACTTCACTGACCATCATGTATGCCTTTTTTATCCATCTCCGCTCCCAATGTGGATCATATGGCCGTTTGTTACTCAGTGGCTCAATCTCTCTTTTTTCCAAAGAAAGTAGTAGAGATAGAAAGATAAGGCTAGAACAGGATTAGCAGTTAACTAATCGCTCTCACTTCGCCCAGTTATTGAAGGATCAGAATAGTGGGCAGAAATTTTAAAGCATGACAAACACTCATGCCTTCGAACAGGAATCGATAAATCGATCGAAAAATGTTGGTCATACTGGGACTCGAACCTGTGAAATCCGGCACGGAAGTCAACAACGCCATAAGACCCCATATTTATAAGCAATGGCTTTTATTATTATATCTGTCAATTAAATCTATAACGCACTTCATTTATTTTACATGATTTTTTTTGTATGTTTTCAATATCATAACATTATTTGGAGCATTGGCGTTTTCTCTTATGCAGTGTGCTGTATTACTTCTAAATTTGAATCGTTAAAATTAAATATTGAAATTACACCAAGCGCATTCAGTCAAAATATTAAATTGTATTATTCCTATTAAATAAATGGCAACAGTCAATTTGATCCACAATTTGAAAGAAATACATTACAATACACATTTTGTACTGTGCTGTGCGTATCGTTAAATGATATTTATTTTACATAACATCTTCTTCCCATTCTAATGCAAAGCTGTTTGCGTCAAATTTGGTTTGTATTGTAATTTTTATGGAACATTTTCACGGGTCGTTACTCTCAAAGTTTATTTATACAAATAAATGAAAAGTTTGAGCAGCGGAGCGTGTTTGGGTACTTATCAATTTGCAGTAAATCTTTATCTCATTATAATTGTGCTATATCACTTTCGTTGAAAAAAATACGCAATCCATTTTACACGCACAAACGTATTATATAACAAAAATTACATTCTTTTATAAACCATATATGTTACACTGTTGCCATAAAGAGATGAATGTGTGAACCGCGGCTGCACTAGTTGTATACATTATTATGGAAACAATAAAAGTACTTACCCACTAATGGTTATTTCAAGAAGTAGAGTCACATCCAGAAAATTCAAAATCAGACGTTGTTAACCTTTCTTTGATCCGCTTGCCGGAACTGGTACTCAAAAACTACAACCAGCCACCTGTAAATAATACATTTAAAATTTTAAAAATCTTAGTAATGAAATTGCAATATTAAATTTGAATCGTTCAAATTATATACATTCACACAAGTTTTGTCCAAACACACACACAAATTTGGAGGCCCTGTTTTTCATATAACATAAGAAAAGTCCATGAACCATATTAAAAACCTGAAAAAGAGTATATGGGTTTATATGATATGTCATTTTTGAGGCCCCTAAAATTTGGAGGTCCAAAGCGCGCGCCTCATTTGCTATAGGGTAATGCACCACTATGTAGTAACATGGTGTCGAACTATTACGTTTTTTTTTAAAATAATATCTGCTCCCAATGTACCATATGGACTCCTTATGGAGTTTATCTCAACAGAGTGTTTCTACGAAAACTGCTTGTTACACAAATGCTCAACCTCTCTTTTTTAACAACAGTAGAAAGAGAAAGATGTAACTAGGACAAGACTAGTGGTAAGCTGATTTCCCTCGCTCGTAGAAGAAAGGAATCCAAAACATCACATACATCCATGCCTTTAAGCAGAAATTCATAAATATTTACTTATAAAACTGTCCGTACTGGCATTTGAATCCGTGACTTCCGCAATCTAAGCAATCAGTCGTTGGCTTCTTGACCACACAGCCAGCGCGATATATTACATAAATGAAAAAAATCACTAACCATATATATTACAATATAGTTAAAGGTTTTAATTATTGACAGGAAATTTTGATTTTACTAGGAGATATATCAATTGTCATTCATACGAAATATCGCTCGATATATGTTATACTTATAATATCAGATTTATTTACTATGTAAATTTATTATAACAGCTTTAATTAGTTTTGATAAAACAATATTTATTAAAAACCAATGAACCAGCCAATCAATACCGAGAAACTGTAATAATTAAATCACAATCGTTTAAAAAGTGAATTGTTTTAGCATATAAATTAATCAAAATAATCTTATTAATTTTTTTCACATGCAACAGATCACGGGCCAAGACAGACCCGCGTGCCGCGAGTTAGTCATACTTATTTTAACACAAAAAAGAAATACTCTCAATTGTAGAACATTAATTACTGGGATTGTGTGTATTCCTATGGAATGTATTTTCTTAAAAATATTATTATGAAATGTGATTAAGCGACTCAGAATGCTTTTGTTCGCCAATTAAGTTTTTGGTAAAAACTTGAAATTTCACGTTTGTTGATTATTCAATAAACAATAACTTGAAAAACTAAGTGTGTTGGATATTACAAAGTTTCTGATGAAATGTCGATTTTAAATGATGTTATATAAATTATTTAAAGACAAAATTCATGTACTTATTGTGTATCAAATTGAAACAGTTAACATTTTAACAAAGAGTCGATAAATAAAGAGCATTTTGAGTGCATCAATAACAAACTTATTTATTTAGGGAACTTATTTTATAGCAAAATACATAAAACTGCTTCTTGAAAGCTTGTACTAAACTTGTATTTCAAATAGTATGCAAAAGTTTTTCTTGTCCAATAATACTAAACCAATATCCAACTTTTTTTCGAGATAGCAAAACGAATCCCAAAGCGTTTCCACCAGGGTTTGGTGGTCAGTCTCTTATTTTTACTTTATCAATCATGAAAATGATGAAATGAATTATTTTGATTTATATTTCTAATTCTCGCTTAGAATCTGTTTAAGATTTGAGGTTAAAAAAAACGAAATTGAATTGTAGTTGATAGAACGCAATACAATGAAACGACCCAGTACTCCAGTACGACCTATTCACAAAACATATTATAATTAGATTTTATTGTATTTTATATAAAATAATACTACCTAATGGGATGACCTTTTTCCAAAGTTTCACAATAGTTACTTGTAGACCAATCAACCGACCAAAGCTTTTTATTATCAATATTGTGACTGTCAAATAATATCTATTCCAAATATAAATTCAGTAATTTTTGACAACGAAATAATTGTATAATATGTTATCATTATTATATGTGTCACTCGGAATACTCCAAGACTTATTGTTTGTATGCCTGTGGGGACGGATGTCTTTGATGATTAAATTTGTTATTTACTTATCAGTTTTTTTCGCTCTAAAGTTAT
Organism: Himalopsyche tibetana; assembly: GCA_030503985.1. Taxonomy (NCBI): domain Eukaryota; kingdom Metazoa; phylum Arthropoda; class Insecta; order Trichoptera; family Rhyacophilidae; genus Himalopsyche; species Himalopsyche tibetana. The sequence continues at coordinate 1,147,132 of JAPJYX010000010.1, forward strand.
CGAAATATAATTATGTATTATCAACACGTCATCGATTAATTGCATACTGAAAATTACGCAATTATCTATTATCAGTAATTTTAATGTGATTTTCCCTGTTATATTTACTTGTTTAAATGTGGTTTCTAACGAAAAGTAAATTTATTTTTGCTTCTTTTAATTCCAACATATACAGAAAAGAAAATATATAACGTTAAGGAACAGTTGAACGATCATCTCATTTCTATACAGTGCTTGTATTAATTAATTAAACATGTATTGTTATATAAAATCTTCCATTGAATAAACTGAAGAGAAAATTACTGTGATTTTAATGGTTGCTATACGGTTATCGCACCACTTCACAAAATACGCAAACAATGATCGCAAGTTAAGAGTAAACAAATCTAATAAATGAGAAAAACATTTTTATTGTATTATTATATTATATAGTAATATGATAAAAAAATATCACTAAGCAAATAATGTTTTTTATTGCAATTTTGATGGAAAAAATTATCAGTTTATAACGCATAATATTGAATTAGTTCATTATAAATAATTATATGTATATTCTTTCATAATGATAAAATATAATAAGGAAATGTTTTTTTATTAAACTTTAATAATTGTTTGATTTTAATTCGGTATTATACCCACTTCACAAGAGTTTATTTTTAAAATCGTCATCTAACGATAGTGTTAGTTATTTCGTCAGTCGGTCAGCAATAGGGTATCCAATCCCGGGATTTCGGGATTGATTTATTTTGAATCCCGGGATCCCGGGATTTCTCACCGAGGAATTTTAAATTCTCAGTTTGCTATACTTTTTCCCGGAATCTTACAGAAACTCGTTTTTTTTTTTAGCTCACCGAAGAATTTGAAGTCTCCGATTTGGTATACTTTTTCCCGGAATCTTACAGAAACTCGTTTTTTTTTTTAGCTCATCGAGGAATTTGAAATCTTCAATTTGCCAATTTCGTGTAAATTTCGAGAATTTGCTCAAAATTTCTCAATCCCGAAATCCCGGGATCGCGGCCATCTCAATCCCGGAATTTCGGGATCAGAAAAATGAACGGGATTGGATGCCCTAGTCAGTAAGCCATTTTAGAAGAAAAGGTTCGAAAAAATCATATTGTTTATATTTTACACTTATCATCATATATTTTTAGTAATTTTTGAGCTTAATTTAGCATAAATTTAAAACATGTAAAAATAAAGAAATTTAAACCATAGAAAACCAAATAAAGTCTCATTAAAACAGTATGCTTAAACATAATTAACTAAATGTGCTAAGTGAAATTTCAATATTAAATTTGAATCGTTAAAATGATGTACATCCACAAAAGTTTTGTCACTAACGACTCAAGTTTCGTCTTTCGGCATTTTCAAGCGTTCAAGCGTTCGGATGGACTTAAACCTAAAAATAAGTCACTTAAAGTTAAAAACTATTATAAGATTAACTTTACTAATGATTTTATTTTAATGATAATTATTAGATAAGCAGATGAAATATTCAAATAAATTTGAATACAAATAAAGCACAACTAATGATTTGTCTAGATAGGGTAAAACAGTAACGTATTTAGTTTTATTGTTTTAAAACTGTAGAACGAAATACGTTGCTTTTTTACCATATTATAATGGAGTTATATTTAGGCACCGAATTTTTCGATGCGTAAGACTTTTAATGTTAAACACTTTCCCTACGGTACAAAAAAATACTTCCAATATGTTGCTGGCCCTTAAAGAACCAAGTGAAAAATGTGTTTTTAAAAAATGTACGTCCATGGTTTTTACCGTCCATCAAAGGAGGGAAAGGCCTTTTGCTTGGCTCTTTAAGGGCCAGCAACATATCGGAAGTATTTTTAGCACCGTAGAGGAAATGTTAAAATCAAAAAGAATCAAAAAAACTCGCTCGGAAAACTTATATATCTTTGTACCATATTCAACCATCAATCATATCACTAAGCGCATCTCTTATCACTGGACTTCCTTTAATATCGACATAATAAATAGTCTTACTAAAGTACTAATAACTACTAACTTAAACTTTGATAACATTTATCATTGATTCAAGTAAAACTTTATCAGTTTACATAATAACAAATAGACGAATTTTAATGATAAACAGGTGATAACTAATTTGATAAAGTTAGAATGTTTAATATGTGTAAATTAACAATTCAAATTACTGCACTAATGGAGAACAGTTCAATTAAAGGTCATCGTATCTTTCCAATGGCTGAAAAAAAAAATTACTAACATAGATTATGCATGTTCGAGTTATTAAGTATACGTGTGTTAAGATTTGCACGAAAGTGAAACATTACTATGAAATCGTTTGCATGACTTTTACTGGAAAAAAGCTAAAAATAACTTTGAATTTTAGATCTCGTATTGCATCATATTATGTTTTAAAAGAAATTTAGTGGTACCTATTTGAATTTTTAAATTAAATTGATTCTGAAATAAAAATTAAAAGGAGCATTATATTTACATAAAACTTATCATAAAAATAAAAAAAGATTTTTAGTACTTTTTCCACATAAAATTTATTAGATCAGGACCGGTTTCGCTCATCGGTAAGAAATGGTACAACGTAAGAGATTCGAATCTTCATTACTGCTGATTTTGTTGAAGTACATCATTGCTTGGAAACGGGAAAAACACCAAATCATCATTAGGATATTTACTTTAGTAATGTAGTGTTTCACTTTGTGTAAAAATTTCCCAAATTTTAATTGTGTTTATAATTGATATCGTTTGCCACTTAGATTTATTATTCTTTGATGATGATTTTTTAATTGTTATGGTTGTTAAGCATTTTAATTTTGTGTAATTATAATGTAATTTGCTAATCCTTTAAATTGTTAATAGTTGCTTACACCTTTTTATTTCAATTTAAATTTGTATAAATATCACTGTTTATATATTTTTCTTATCAGTTGATAATGCTCGCGATGAGCGAAACCGGTCCTGATCTAATAAATTTTATGTGGAAAAAGTACTAAAAATCTTTTATTATTTTTATTATAATGCCTTTCCACCAAGTATTGACAGTAAACACCTTAAAAGTGATAAAACTTGTCATTTGAGTCAAACTCGCACATAAAATATTAATTTGTTTTCTATATTTATCATTGCTGTGATTTAAGATTCTACAGATTATAGCTTATTATATATGGAAATAAATGAGATATTTCATAGTATTTAAAAAAATCCACCATAGAATTAAAGTTGAATAACGAAAACCAAAGGCTGATAAATTATTTTAATGAAATTAAAAATGAGACTTCAACGCACGGCCCTTACTAAAACCTGAAATCTAGTTGTTCTAGCTAGAAATGATCTGTTCGATATTTTATTATGTACATCATGTATCAACATGCGGAATGTTCATATATATATATATATATATATATATATATCTAAAAATAGTTAATCAAAGTATTATCCATCGTATTACAGAGAATCTACCGACCTTATGCATGGGAAATCCAACGCTCCAGTCTGGGTATAAATTCTAGAGTAAGCCATGAACCAATTAATTAAAAATGAGTTTAAGGGATTTACACCATTGGAGTCGAAATATTCACTACATCTCTTGACATAAAGGCCAAAGGAAATAATTAGCTACAACAATAAGACGGTGCACCGTCCTGCTAGAGCAAGAACATCAACGTCAATCAATTTACGAGTACATACATATGTTGAGATGATTTTGCATATTATTCTATTCTTCTTATTTAGAATACTAAACACGATATATGCAAATAAAAGTAAGCAATTAAATTGGTCAAGGATTCTAACATATACCGCACACGTATAAAAACGTCTAAGTTTTTTTTTGTAAAATTTGAGATTTATGCAAAGCATAATTTGAATAGACAATTGGTTGGGCGTCTTAAAAAAAATCTCTTCTAATTTCAGAGAAGGTATATAATTATATATATAAAGAAATATAAGATAAAAAGTATTAAAAATTAACTAATCTCTCTTGAAATACATGGAAATACATTTTTTGAAATCCCATATTAAAATTTATTAACATTGTTATCATAGTCATAACTAACTCCAACAGAAGTTTACCTACGAGAACTTTTAAAGTTTTCAAACCTATCCTTTTCGAAGAGAGTTGTAGAGATATAAGAATAAGGCTAGAACAGGACTTGTGGTTGATTAATTTTGATCGTTATTAATTTTATTATTACTCCTATATCCTAGTCGCAGCATATGGCCACCACACGCTTCCTACAAGATTCTCTGTCCTCAGCCAGTCTTCTTGCTTCCTTCCATGTCATTCTAGTGTCTCGTAGCTCCGCCGAGTACATCCTATATATGGTCATCAGTGGCCTTCCACAACGGCGGAATCCATCCGGTTGGTAGACGAGACAAGCAGAATTCAGGCTTTTTTTGAGGCATCCGCAGCACATGTCCAAGCTTGCTCGTTAAACTTATGTAGCATTAATAATTAAAAAATAAAACATAGTATTATTACATATTTTTTAAAATAATCATTAAAAACCGTTTTCACATATAACAATCAACGTGTGTTTTACCTTTTATAAACATAATTCCTCTCCATAAAATATTTACAGTTAATACATTATAATATTGATTTGTAAAACTAAATTTATGAATTTGATTGAAAAAGAAATTAAATTAATATGACTTATAATGAACTAATTGTTATGCATTCCATCACAGTTAATCATTTTTTTTTGATAAAAAACAAAATTATTTTAATTATAATCATAATGTAAGTCGCATAAAGCGTTGCTACTAAGCCACACAAAGAGTCGAGAATTTATTCTATAATATTATGAGTCATCCATTACACTGGCATTCTGTTTATATAAGTTTTCTAGATATGTCTGTTTAATTATAGGAAGTGGTTGAAACTTAGTGATTTAAATTGTCAAACGTCACCCTAAACAAAAGGATTTATATGTGAGCACAACTTAACTACTCATTACGACGAAAACAATGTTTTACAGTCACCGCTGGAAATCGATTTTCCGATTCACCTCAAAACAATCTCCTTCGAATCAAATGGCCTTTTTCTGACCAAAAACTCACCGCTCTACCCATTGTTCGGTTTATAATTATATTTGATACTCAATGACAGAAATAACAGTAATTTGTTGAGTGAAATAAATGAAAATCAACGTTGCAATTCTTCGTATTTTATTATGAAGTTTATATTAATGAACTTTTCATATTATCACTGTTCTGCAAAGTCAAACTCATCGATTCGATCAAATTTGTTGATAAACAATTATTTGGTTTTTTTTAAATAGAGTTAACGGAGCGTGTCCGTAGCGCAGAGGTCAACGTCATTGGCTTCCGTGATATATTTCACTGGTCCAAATCCCAGGACAAACGGAACTTTTCTACAGATTTATTAATTTTCGTTCGAAGACATGGGTGGTTGTGAATTAGGATGTCTAAAAATTCTCTGTTATCGTTTAAACCCTAAAATAATGTGATAGCAATTGGCTAACCAGAAGTCTTGTCATAGCCCTTCTTTCTTAAAAAAAAGAGAGATTTAACAACTGAATAACAAGCAATAACAATTCTCGTAAAAAAAATATACTTGAGATACCTCCATTAGGAAACCGTATAGAGGAAAAGTAGGGTCCTATGTTTACTGCGGCCTTATGTCGAATCAGAAAAATGAATGCGGCTTTTAGAGAAGAAAAGGTTCCCCACCTCTGATCTTGACCAAGGGTTCTCAACTTTATTCGTTTCATTCCCGCCGTTCACAACAGTTGAGAATGTGATACCCTCTAGCAAAGACAGTCTGACTTAAAAGGTATAAACAAAATAATATGCATATATGTACGTACTATTGAAACTCCTTTTTTATATCCAAGTATGTATGAACATAATATTAAAAACAAAAAGTATTTAAGTTTATTTGACGGGATGAAAAATTCAGTGACAACTCTTACACCAAAAATGTCATCAAGGTGAATGTAAAATGGTTTAATGTAAAAAAATGTAATGTTGTATTTAAAACTTTTTAAGCGATTGAAAATCTGTAATTATCAAAAAAAAACTGTTTCTGATCTCAAATATGTTCTTAAAGTTGTGTTTTATTTGTAGTAAAATATAAGCACTATCTTTTAAAAACATTGTTAAAGCTTTATAGGTCAGGCCATTTTTTATGAAGGAATCTTCTCTAGTTTGAGCTTTTTAGTGGCAATACTTTTTTTGTCAACCAGAGCTTTATGATAATTATCATTTCAATGGTTTGACTCAATGAAATTTAGCAAAAATGTTATATTATAGTATGTCAATTATTCCATCGTTTTAGCATTCGTTGTAAAACTAGTGTAAACCTTTTAAAGTGAAGGGAAGTTCATCAAATACTAATAGAATAATAATTATCATTTCTTATAGTTTAATATAGTTTTGCAACGTACATAACATTGTAACAGAATGAGCAGTCACATTTAAGCATTTTGATTGTCAGTTAATTACGAAAGTTCTTTTAATTCCCATGCTATATGTCTGTAATTACTATTGTAGATATAAAATAAAAACTATTTATGTATATTCGTGATATGATAATTGTTATAAATGATATGTTTTTTATATTAAAATGAATGTCAATGCAATTAGTGCTTAGGAAATATTTTAAATACAATAGCAAGCATCGAAAATCACTGGCGTTATAATGTGTTTGTAAATAATAATTAAACTGTGACGCATTAAGGTTAAAATTTTTGTGAATCAATAAAATCGAAAGGGTTTTGCATTAATGAAAGTAAAATGACGCAAACGCGTTTGAAAACATTTGCGTTAAAAATACAGTGTGATTGTAATCTGTTTTTACAAATATTGAAATATATATTTCATTATTAAATAGATCAGTACATTTACACTAAAATGACCATGAACGTAATACAAATTTAAATACAAGTTGTCCTTAATTATTCAGTCGACTTGTTGTGACTGAGGGAGGACTTGTTTTACTTATTTGGTCGTCAGTAATATTTTAAGACTTAAGCGCGTTGTTGCATAATTAAGCTGAACTGGTCCTGAGTAATTATTAAATACTTTGATATGGACGAAAAATTATCATGTGAATATCTCTAAACACTGAGTTGTTTTAATTAATTGATTATAAGTGATTGAAATTTGTATAAAACAACTTTTAGTTGAAAAGGAAAAAAAACCCGACCTTTTTTTTTAATTTATAACTTAAGAATTATAATCAATTTTTAGTGCATTATTTGTAAGCGTTGCAATATTCTATCTGAGTATGCTTCTTTAACAACTGTCACAATTTGTAACGCAACATGTGAAGTAGTAAAGTTATCAAATATATTTTTTTACTTGAAGTGGTATATACATATTTTCATTGTTTATCAGAATTAATTTGATAATGAAGTCACGCTTAAAACATCATTAATTAAAGTGTTTTAAGTTAAAAATAAAAAGCAGTTGTCTATTTGATAGTTAAAGTTTTAAATGTATATTAAAAATAATACTTGCCGCTCAAATTGTATAAATTGATTCTAAACTAAAACGCTGCTTTTGTATAAAATTTAAGATGTTCGTTGTATTTTTCGGTAACTTTGTATACAATCTTTTTTATATAAAATAAAATTTGATTACTTTGTTTTTGATGCTTACATAAATATCATTAAAAACAATGAAAATATAACTGATATGCGAAATAAACATTATTTTCACATAGCATGTTGTGCAATACTGCTTTAACTTGGTTATTAAATTATGTTATAAAGTAAAGTATTTTTATTATTAATATCCAACGAAAAATCGATAAATTTAATATTTTATAAAAACACTATGGTTATGGTAAATATTAATCATCTGGCATCTTATAGCCACTGCAGGTTTTATTCAAAAAAAAGATATACAAATGATATGAGTTTTTATATATTTTAATTTCAGCTACTAATAGTATGATGTAAAAATTGTATGTAATTTATTTGTAATGAAAATGAAATATTATATAATAAAATCACAATTTAAAATAGATTGTGTGTAAAACATATATATATTTGAAACGATATAAACATAGAGAAATTTTGTGAATACCCTGTCTATTAGCTATTACAATCACTGTTTCGCACATAACTCACGTCTCTCCCATCCGCGACTAGCCTCCACAGTCGCTCATCTCCGTTTCTGATCCACTGCTGCACCTCAGTCATCCACTAGCTGTGGATGCAGCGAGACGCGTCTCATGCAATAAGAATAAATCTCTCATCGAGCAAATAAAACAACCTCCCTTAATAAACCTTACCGAAAACGACCCGCGAGAAAAGTTCACCGAAGAAAATTATTTTGTTTTATTGATCGAAATTCTTAATAAGCGTGAGTTGATAATAAAAGCTTGTTCCGAACTTAGTCTGGTTGATATTACATATCATTCTTGTGCTACGCAGATTGAACTTGTTTGCGCTAGGTAGTTTATTTTTTATTGAAAAGCTGCACGCGGCTGAAAAGGCAAGGAGCTTTCACACGTTCGGAGCTTTGGACTATTTTGATACGTTGATATTTGGTAAGAATCACTGACTTTTAACTTTACTGGTTATTAATTTGTACAATATTTTATTTTTAATAATTTTTACAGGAATATTGTTTATTATTTGTATTTAGATACTTTATTAATTAACATTAACATTACTAAACTATTTTTTATTCTTAGAAGTCGAATCATTGTGAAAAAAATGTTTTAACCAAAAGTTTGGGTAAACCTAGTACAATAGTCCCCTAAATAATTTGTATTTCAATAACAAATTCCTTATTTTATTTAAAGTATGATGCACTATTTTTTTTCATAAAGAACACGTAAATTTCGATTAAAGGAATAACACAAATTTTTAATTAATGAATATATTTTTTGGGTTTATTTATAACCTTACTATCTTTTATGTGACGATACTTATTAAAGAGTCACAAGTGTAGTAACAAAGTTTTTAAATATTATTTTATGTATAATTGAATTCTGTTTTAATCTAAATGATATTTCATTTTTTTAAATACAAATTCCTATACTCAAAATGGTCGTTGGTTATGACTTATCTATAATTGTGTATATTAAAGGTGATTTTTTTAGTATACCTTGAAAATTTCTATTTTTTATCCTAAAGTATTGACTAGTTATTCATTTTAAAATTGTTAAGATCGAGATAGGTATTTCAAAATATATTTACATACAAATATACTAATGTATATGCGTTGATCATGGTTTTTGCCATACAATTTGTAATATATTCCTTTTATTAAAGTATTCAGGTATGTCGTAAAACTGTATATTAATAGGAGTCCAGGAATAAATATATATGTAAATTGTAAAATTCCGTTTGAAAACCTTCATATTTTTTTGCGAAGCTGGGTCAAAACCTTACAACATTAAAGTGAAAAATGTCTACGTATTTTATTTCTACAAATATCATTTTATATATGATTAATATTCATCTCGGATAGTGCCTATATATTTATGATGAAAGTATACTCATATATAAAATAATAAGTGTAGAACTAAACTATTTTTTCAACTTATTACAACGGAGTTCAACCAAGTAAATCTCAACAACATTGTTTGTCAGGCTAAAATTCGTTTCGAAAAAACGGTTAACAAATTATATATATAGTTTTATAAAGCCGAATAGTGCCTTAGGTACTAAAGTATGATGATCAGACAGTTAAATAGTTAAAAATATATTTATTTAGAGCGTTAAAATAAGTGAATAAAATAGTTCTTCTTAAAATGCCTACCTTGTAATTTTAAAGGTTTCTTTGTATAACCGTTTATATCAACGATGTTATCTCTTCTATAAGATATTTCAATTATAGTCAAAATACTTCGTTAAAGTTTGATCATCTCGAGTCTTAATCTTAAACGGTGCCTTGCACCGAGATAATATTTATTCAATTAAAATTGCATAAACAGAAGGAAAAGTTTGCTCAGTAGTGCAAGAAACCATACGAAGCATAAAAATATCGATATCCACAATCACGGCATGAACTGTTCAAGTATAATTAATCAAAACAAACTCATGAGATCAAAATAAATTGCGTGAGATACAGAGATACATTTACTCTAATAAGATGCACATTGCAGCGACAGGCGAAATTAATCTGAGTGATGCAGTGCTTAACAGATAAACTCTCAATTTTGCGTGTGTATTTGTCGACTATTCAAAGAATAGCCGTTGCATTATTATTATGCGCTTATAGATATTTTTATGCGGTGTGGGATGGCATCTTATGGAATCCGTGACTCACGGAAAAGGAAAAGAAATTTCGATTTTTCTATTGTTGTTTAAGAATATAGTCGTCATGATTGTAATCTAAAGAATAGCATGGAAGCGTGGATCGATAATAAAATTCAAATCTTTTAACTTAAAATAGATTGTCTAAATAAAATCCAATGTAAATCTCGTTCAAGTAATGAAATTACAAACTTTATTTTAAATATAGACTTTACTTTACTTTTAATCTTTTTCGTAGTTTCATGCTTAATTTACATGTGCCTTTTTATAAAATAATCTTAATTGTATGCTATTATTTATTATAACTATCACTCTAATTTATATTATATACGCAAATTGATCGCTTAAAAACTATGATAACTTATTTTCATTTCAAACATTGCCTAAACTGTCATTTAATTGTCATCAAAAAACTACTTAAAATAGCTATTTATTAACCTTTCTAAGGATTTAAAAACATTTTTGAAAGATTTTATAAATAGTTACTAAGTTTATTCTATCTTTTCTTATCGGCTTAAATTTAAGAGAGAAAGCTCTTTTTATCAGTGTCGGCCGGTCAATGTGGCATTGGATCAATGCACCCCTCGTATATGCAGGGGTGGTTATATTTTATTTTGAATTATTTTAAAGAATTTAAAATGAGTGAATGGTATAAATGTTATGTTTGTATATGATTTCATGAAATATAACTGCCCCTGCATATACAAGGTGTGCATTGATCCAATGCCACATTGACCCACTGCCACTGCAAGGAAAAGTACTGGTGACGTGTACTCAAAATAGTTCTGAATAGTAAATGTATCACTATTTATTATTTCACAGTGCTAATTTTTTTGTAGTATACTTAAATCAAATCAATCATTAAACTGCGTTAATTAAAAGTTTCAAAGAAACAATTTAAACATAAAAATAAGTTAGTTTTCTATAAAAATCTCATGAAATACTAGCGTGCGTTGAATTGTTATGAAACGGATAGTAAAAATATAAATCGATGCTTACCACAAACATGCATATTATTAATTTAGTTATCACGCGAATAATATAAAATATAGAATTAATAGATTAGAAATTATCTCAATAAAGTGATTGTTTTGTTTCTGTGTGAAAGACGTTAATCCCATCAAGAGTACGTAATATATTTTAAGATGGTGTGGTGTATTGTAGTTAGTTTTTTAACATTTACAAAAATAATGAAGAAAACAAGTTTGTTATTCGTATAAGCTTTAATGTTACATTACCCAATGCAATAAACCGAAAGGTCGCAGGCCTATAGCTGCACTTTCCTGATATTGTATAAATGTCTAAGACGAATCGATGATTTATTATATAATAACATAGCTACAATAAATTTATACGCTTAATGAAACATTTTAATTATATTGCCATGCTTGCTCTCTTATATGTACGTAGTTTTTTTAAAGTAATATGCTCATTAACCGTCGAAACAGTTATATTGCGTGTAATTAAGTAAAGAGAAAAGAACCTTCGTTTGTTATGAATATTATAAAAAATGTCAAAAAAAGTCGAAACCTTCTTGTGGAATATTGTTTAATTGACATTATGAGCCTTTTATAAAAAAGCATTACTCGACGAACTGTAAGAAATTATCATTGTGTATAATGTAATGTCGTGTCCTATGGCGCAGCGGTTAGCGTTATTGGCTTCCGTGTCGGATCTGACGGGTTCGAGTTTTAGTACGAACAGCATTTTTTCGATTGATTTATCGATTTCTGTTCGAATGGATGTGATGTCTATAAAAGTTTCTTTCATCCTTCCGATCCTTCCAATCAGCGTAGCGAGAGCGATAGGCTAACCACTAGTCATGTTCTAGCCTTATTATTCTATCCTTACTACTCCTTTTGGAAAGAGAAGTTGACCGACTGAGTAACAAACAGTTTTTATAGAAAAACTTCTGTAAAGATAACTTTATTAAAAGTCTATATGCTCTACAGTGGGAATGAACATGGATTAAAAAATATTTGTTATTTCATATTTTAATTTTGTGATTTAAATTAATCATTCTGATTCCAATACGAAGATAAATGACTCGTAATGGAGAATCTCAACAGAATTTTTAAGTCATATCAACTATACTAGTCGATCAACTACTTAATAAAAATGAGGAATACATAATAAAATGATTGAATTGAAAAACCAATAACCTTTATTTCTAAGCATTGTTTTCATGATCAGATAGAATGAATCTAAGGGATAATAATATTGCCGTTAGAATACTAATTTACTTATCTATAAAAAAATTAAAACACATTATGAGTTTAATATTTATAATCTACCCATGAATAGGCGTTCGAAAATTTGGTCATTTATTTTTAAGCTCAAAAATGAAGTATTCTTATTAAATCCAAATAAGAGAATTCATCATAGCTTCTTTTACAAAAACGGAATTGGCGTGAGTTCACATTATGGCACGGTATGTTTATCAAAATACGTTATTCTAACATTCATCCGGTTGTAATGGAAAGTATGGAGAATCGATGCGAAATGTCATACGTTTTCGTACACGACTGTAGGTGTTACGTTAGTTAATACACAGCTCTACATAGAACATATTCCTCTACTATGTCTGTGGGAACCTATTGTATTCTTTTCATCAACCGCAAACTGTCTGCATTGGTTGCATGGCCTTTTGTTTAATGTAAATATAATTGATAAATATTTTTTAATTCTAAAACGTAACATAAAATTAACCCGCGTGCAATATTGTCTCGTTTCATTACTTCAATAACAATGTGACATGTAAATTGTCCTATGTGTATTAAAAAAGTTATTGTTTTACAATGTTAGACCTAATATTAACAGATATTAAATTCATGTAAATTATTTTATAATAACATTGCCAATAAAACTAAAAAAGGTGAAATGTTTTGATATATTTTATAAAACGAAAGCTACAATTTTAACAAATAAATTTCGAGTTATATTTTTGGAATTCGCTATTTTACGATCATTTCACGGTTTGAAGCTTTCACATAAAAAATGTTATATTATATAATATTGTATAATATACCGGTAATGTTGGGAGACATTTTTATATATTATGTAATAATAAAAAACGTTCTAATATAATGTATGGATATATGTATAAAGGTTTATTATATATATTTTATTTAACTGTTGTTTTAAGTGATAGATTGCATATGTATTATTTTATAATAATAATCTATACATCATATATTTGCTCTGTGTCTTCTACGCCAAAAAATATATGTATTTTCTATCATATCGATTGTGGAAAAGAAAAAGGACGTAACCCACACATATCAAATTGTACAGGAGACACAAAAAACGTTTTTGAATGATTTTTAGCCAAAGGCAAATTATGAAATATACACAACCTTAAAGTGCACGGAGACTTCTAAACTGGTGTTTAATTGACATAATCTAATATTAATTAAAGATATTTTCTAGGAAAAACCTTTTGTTCATTCTTTTATCTTTCAATTTTAATTTTCAAAAGATCATCTTTTTTCAAACTTAAAAGTTAAATTTAGATACTAGTTTGGCATTTTCAGCTTACATCATTTTGATAGAATGTATCAAGTTGTATAAATTGTGATTATCGATAAAAAGGTGTTTTGAAAAAACTGTAGGTTACGTCCTTTTTCCTTTCCAAAGTCGATATAAAATCGTACAATTGTTTTATGATAAAAGGCTGAGAGAAAATTCATTCTGAGTGTTTTAATTTTATTCGTTAAAATACACACTGAAATCTAAACAAGCATTTGGAACTGATTGCTCTACTTTCCGTAATGTTCAATGTCATTTATGTTAATATTTTCGCCAAATTCAGAATAATTTACTCAAAAAATGCTCGTGATTGCGTGATCGCAAGACTTTTGTTTTGAATTGTGAGTCTTAAAATCATGGGAAAGAATATTATTGTCAGTTGAAACAATGTTCACTAAATGTGGCATGTCACGTATCTCAAATGAGCAGCCTTGTCCAAAATAAAGACTTTTCCGTACAATTAATTTTCATAACAGTGTGAATAAAAATAAAACGGATTGCACAACCCCGCTCTGTCAAAACAATCAAAAATGTAAGATAAAGTCTATTAAGTAACAGTATTGGTCATATGTCAACTGTGCTATACTTTAATCCAAAAAGAATGGTTAATTTGCTATTTTACCTTTGCGGCAAACTTCCTGGCATCCGTTTTATTCTAAAATAATTTACCTTATTTGATAAGAAGACAATTTCTTCGTTAAACTTGCTTATCTGGAAATATTTTAGGAAAATAATACGTAGAAAAACTTTGTGTGAATATTATCTTATTTGTTTTTATATTGAATTGTTTATAACATTCTTATACATCAATGAGAATACTAAATAGAATTGACGGGTATTAAATCACCCAACACTTTTTTTGTTTATTTTAATACTATATAAATAATTTTTAATCGACAAACAAGTAATTGTTGTGCAAACATGTCTCTTATCTCAAAAAGAGAGTGGTTCATTATCAGTTATAGGTGAAATGAAACTAAACAGTAAAATAAAAAAAAATACTTTAAAAACTATATTTAAGTTTCACAATATTTTGTGGAAAAACTCACGCCTCCTAAGCAATATTCAGCACATTATAATATAGATAACTTGCAAAGAAAATTATTATTTATTTAAACACGAAAGTTAATTAGTTTGAGGATAAAGAAAGCTATTATATTGATCACCTATTATCTTTTTCGACAGGCATCAAAGCATTTATTCAATTGGCTTCTTTTTATATTGAAGCGAAGTTCAAGACTAAGTTCATTTATTACAACTAAAATAGACTCTGCTCCTTTTGTAATATAACAAAAGAAGCAATATGTTTTCCGTTATACAGTGCATTGAATCGTATGTTTTGAAAGTGAAAAGAAAGCCTATTGGTATGGAATCTGTATAAACTTATCAATCAAAATCAGCACTTCATAATTGATACAATATAATTTCTTGGTCATTATGAAAATCAAACTTAACATGTATTATTATACTCAAGTGTACAATAATATTGGTGTTAATTTTGAATGGCTGTTTCTGATGATCACTTTAAGACAATGAAACCAAAGAAAGTGAATGCTACCGATTCTAAATGGCGTGCACGTTTTAACCGAACGTGAAGCGTGTATTTAAAATGATCAATTAAGAAGAAAAAACAGTTTTTGGTGTTCACAATAATGTTAACGCTATGGGTTTTCAACGTATCTTGTTGTGTCATAACATACAAACATATTTTTTTATTAGAAAATTTAAATTAACTTTGATTATTCCACGTATTGTGTTACTAACTGTGACACGTGTTTCGCCTCTTTCAGAGGCATCTTCAGACTTACTATCGCAAAGTTTGCTTAAGTAATGAAAGAAGATTGATTCTAAAATTTAAAAATTACAAAATTACAAAATGGTTTTTTTCCTTTTAAGAGGAGCAAGGAGGGGGGTGTAGAATCGAAATAAAACAAATTTAATCATACTACTAATGACGTTAAACATTACAAACTATTAAACTAATGAGCTGCAATCAATCAGCTAGGTTTGTTTGCACTGTTTCGATTTTATAATCCCCTCTTTGCTTCCCTTAAAAAGGAAAAATCCCAATCTGATTGATTACAACTCATTAGTATCATAAGTATCATTATCTGTTAGAGTTATTATATAGAATTATTATATATAACACTTTATATAATTATTTTGGAGCCAAATACATTTTCATTTTGACAGTATTATAATAGAGTTCTTGCAACTAAATGCCAATGTATTCTATAACAGATTAATTCACGTATGAAATTGTTGTAAATCATTTGACATTTTGTACTATATGAACTCAGTATTCTTTGCACAATTTTGTCTTAAGTATACGATTGGTTGAACTCGTTCAGAACCAAGTGAACCACTTGTTCAACGCATGGATGTTGATTTTTGACAGCGCTGATTTACGGTTCCGAGTCTTTACAAAAATAAGAAGTATACTTGACTTTGAAATCAGATGCACTGCGATAAATGATTGGGTTACGATAGTTTCACTTTTGCAGGAATATGGAGATAAGAAAGCAGACTTACCAAACCCTTATTACGTCCAAAATAAAAACAACCAGTGATGGTCATGGCTTAAATTTGTGGTGCAGATGTTTCATAGAAGCTGAAATCTCGCAAGTCTCTTCTACCAACTCGTACAGCCACTGATGAGTCATGACAATCTATAAGGCGATGGAATGATTTGGGAAGAAACAAAGAGACTGGCTGGGAATAGAGAATTTTGGAGGAACCGAGTGGACATATAAAAAAAAAGATTTGGCAAAACGTTAAAGCTAGTCTGACGATGTTCTATCTTTCTCAATAACTGATCTTTCGTGAAAAAATGATATGAACGTCGTTGTGCATATACATATGATTGATATCGCGTCATCCTTTGCATCACGCCTTCGTTTTGTTCTGCTCCAATCTCTATTTGGAAACCGTTTATGCAAAAAAGTGTTCAGTTTCATTCGAAGCAATGAAATCACATCCGATTCTTATAAACGCCTCTTGTTCATTATTGTTTGAGATTTTGTTGATTGGAGGTTAACAAAGCGGTCAAAGAAATATTGGCCATCATCAGTTTGGTTCGATTTCAAAAACGCCTCGTCATGCACAATTTAATTGTTCTTTTTTATTTAGCCCAGTTCGAAATATTTGAGACCATAACATACATTTCATATAATATACTCAATAGATTACAAATTTTATTTTTAATGGTAAGTCTTCAAAAGATATAGATGTAAGTAAAGCTTTGAAAAATTCTTTTTACTACCCGACTTATCCTAGATACTAGTAAATGGTGCTTTTTTTAAAAACATATAATGCGCTCATCGAATGTTTCCTTTAATAAACTGATTGTAGCGAACGCTTTATGTTGCATCGTCTTGTCAAAACCACAGCTTTTCACATTGATGCCATTCAATAAGGGACCAAAAATGTCAGTACTCGTGAATCTATAGCGCTTTTTATTGACTGTAACGTTCTGCCCGGCAACATTTTTTACTAAATTGTCAAGTGTTGTTTTGGTGTAAATTTATTAATAGTGAAATCGAAAACTAAACTGAGCACAAATCAGCTGTCAGCTGTCAAATTGGCTGCCACTGAAAAACAGTCCTTAAAAAAACACAATTATATTTACTATACATGAATATATTAAAATACCAACCATCTCTTTCGGAATGCTGTACTATTTACACCTATTACTACCTAAAGAAATACCTGTTTTTTTGTTTCTTCCTATAGAGAGTCTATATGATTTTTTAATAAAACGAATAAGTAAAAATAATAACAAATTAGATCGATGCCTAATTATTAATTCATGGCACGTTTATTCAACATATAGGCAAACATTCTTAAAATAGTATCTCGTACACTATCAAGGCTGATTTACAAATTTCAATGTGTTTTAATAAGTTAGTAGAGATTTTGACCTTTTCTTATTATTTTTTTAAGTGCAACTTTCATTTGCGTAAGTGTTGTTTCTGCCAATCATCTGGTCGGATCGCCTACACCAAAACAAATCTAGTGCAAAGTATACAATACAATACTTCTATTCATTGAAAGAGTCATTAATTAGGCAGTAATTTTGAAAGTGTAAGTTTATTTGATCATTTCTATTATTCGTATTGCGATGGCTGTTTTAAATAATACACGTTGTCTTTGAGTAATGGTTGGATAACAATGAAGCGATGCCCATGGATCGGTGCAAGCATATCCGACGTATGTGAGAGATCTATTTAGACATTCTGGTTTCCTAATACGAGACCTCGGCTCACTAGCGAAAACTAACGAAACCGACTGATTGTATTCAAAATTAATGGCCCTCCAGTCACCGCCCTCAAAACTTTCTTGTTAAGCGTATAATCAATGCTCGAATATATCAATTACAAGCATACTTCAAATGAAATACACCCAATTCTTTTGTTACACGATTTTGAATTAACGCGACTTTTTTTGACGGCACCGTTACATTTTTGATACTTTTTACCTTGGAACCGATTTATCAAATTATATGAAAATTAAGTTTTTTTACGCGACACTTTCTGGAACCTATGTATCGCGTAAAAAAAGGTTTAGGAATACTGTTTTATAAAAACAAGTTAAATGTTGCTATAAAAATAAAAATAATAATTCTTGGTTAATCAGCATACGTTTTATTGCACCAAAACTGTTTTTTTACAATAATTCGTCAAAAAGATTACTTTTACAATCAAGTGGACTCCTATAATGTTTTACAATAAATCTGTAAATTTAGTTGATAATAAACCTTTTTAAAATATGCGATACTATTCCCGCGTTACTACTACTATTTTCTACAGTTTGAAATACTCAACGCAATCACTTGTTGAGTATTTCAGACCGCCCAAAGTAGCTATATGCGCGCAAGAATAGCACCGCTGGTGTTGAAATATTTTATCAATTTCTCTTATCATTACCCTCATTTAACACTTCCCTTACGGTGCAAAAAAATACTTGCTGGCCATTAAAGAGCCTAGTGAAAAAGCATGTTTGATGGACGGTAAAAACGAAGGACGTTTATTTTAAAAAACATGTTTTTACTTGGTGTTTTAAGGGTCAGCTAGATATCGGAAGTATTTTTTAGCACCGAAGGGGAAGTGTTGAATATGTAGACGAGAAATCTACTCAGAAATTGTACACGTAATCGCGTTAAAGTTTAACTAACGTTTTTTTCTTATCATGTCCGCTTCTAATGTAGAACTTATAAACAGGATGATAGAAATTACCCCAACATATTATAATCAGACAAAATCTGTTACGTTTAAGATGTCATACATATATCACATTTGGAATTTTTGTGCGCAATCAATTCTTACTACATATTTCGAAAAATGAAAAAAAATGTGTTAACGCTCAGATACAGTGTCTGAAAAATTCTACTAGTCTTAGCAATATGAATTAATTCAATCAAAAGACATACTTTGCCACTGTGTTTGATACATATCTCGGTTCTTGCAAATTGAATTTCGTAAAATGGTACATGGCTATTGTTCTCGTGAACTGTACAGAGTACTAGCTTGTTGAATTAGACTAAATACTTGAAATTTGGTCCAATTTTATTTTGGGCAACAACAGTCAATTACAAATAGGTGATGTGTAGAAACTGTCGATACTGATATTTGAGAAAATTTATATGTGTCAGTGTTTCTTAAACGATTATTATTCAATTTAGAAAAAATACACTAAGACACAGCTCTAAAATGTTATAAAAAAACAGTTTACTGTAATTTAAGATTTCGACTGAAAGTGCTTGGTAGAATTTAAATATTAAATTTGAATCGTTCAAATTATGTACATTCACACAGATTTTGTCACTAACGCAGTTTACTGGTTATCTATGTTGTTAAATAAAAAAAAAGAATATAAAATCGGTGAGTAAAAACTACAAACTATTCAATGGAAAGGATATGTGTTTGACTAAGATAGTTTTGGGTTGTATTCTATGGAAGAAGGAAAAAAAACATAATTCGTACGTTGAAAATCAGAAATCTACATAATTATAAACCCGATCTTTTTTTTGCACCGGGGATGCTTTCAAAGACAAACATGCAAAAAAAAGATGAAGAACCCACATAAGAACACAAAAAGTAATAGATGAACATCGTTTTAAATTTGAATTAAATGTAAAATAGAGAAATATATTGATTTAGTATTGCTACTTGACAATAACCGTGCCCGATTAGTACTGTTTTTTGTTGTTAAAAAATCACTATCATCCTTGGAAAAATTTAATGGAGAGATTGATTTTTTATGTTTACGTTATTATGGATATACAAGCGACAGTGAAACGTATTTAAAAAAAAGAAAAAAATGCGCATGCAAAAGTATTTTTATTCATTTCAGTATTTTGAAACCGTGTAAAAGTAAAAAAAAATTGAACCGTACTGTTCAAAAAACCACGCGAAATGAATAATTAAACAGTACTGAGCTTTAAAAACACAACAAGAGTCATAAGTAATCTTTTTTCCAATATCAATATAAAAAAAAACAATAGCATAATAATATCTTCTAGTTTTATGCATATGTTATTTTAAGCAAGAGTAGACAGCAAAGAAGTGAGAACATTTTTAATTTACAATGTGATAAAAACTGTCACAACAATAGAGTTTAATAATTAAATATGTTGTAGATTTTTTTTTTTTTTACGAATAAAAGATAAGTTCACAGTGTCTTAGAAATACTGATAAAAGTTTATTACAATAATTATCGCCAAGATTACTCCACATATCTGACACACGCAAAATATCCAAGTATTCGAAGCAAATATTTATTTATTCACCTTTCGGTATGAACTCCAAACCACAAGAAAAATGTTTCTCATTGTTTCAAAATGCGAGCGCAAAAAAATAACGCAACCTAGTGATAATAATAACTCTTTTCAAATTTGATGAAATGTTTTCACTCAATGAATGCATATTTTGCATTTTCCTTGCTCAATTGTTGCACGATTTTTTTTTATTCTCAAATGATTTAATTTAATTTTAATTGTGTCGAATTCAATCTAAATTCGGATCTTTAATATTATTCTGGGTAAATAGGCACTGTGAAAATTCTTCACAATAATGTGTTTTAATTTGGTAACTTTGATAAGCTATGCCATACTATTTGGAATCGACGATTATTCACACGAATGTTCACAACTGACATTTTTATTTGAGTTTTTTTAAAATGTTAAAGTTAATAATATTCTAATTAATTAACAACGCGAATTCAGTTAATTTAACATTGCTTCTAGACGACTTAATAGTTTTGATAATAAATAAGGACATACTTTATCTCAAACGTTGGATCAATTTACACTATATGAATAAAAGCACCATACTCTTTTGCACTTTATTCAAATTTATTTAAAAGGTCAGGACCAGTTTCGCTCATTGCGAGCATTTTCAACTGATACGAAATATAATTAAATAGTGATATTTATACAAAAATAATGTTCAATGTCAATTGTTGTTTACACCTTATCATTTAAATTTATTTTTCTATAAATAGCACTGTTAAATTATATTTCGTATCAGTTGAAAATGCTCGCGATGAGCGAAACCGGTCCTGAAATTTTAAATAAAGTACAAAGGAATATTATGTATTTACTAATATAATGTATTTCCACCAAGTATTGACAGTGAACACCTTAAAGAGATTTACACTATATAAATAAAAATGAAGAATACATTTAAGCAGTTTTTTGGATGGAAAATTGTTTTTTAATACTTTTAATCACTTGATTGTTATTTTTTTATTTGGTTTATTATGTATTGGGTAATCAGTTACTAATATAAGCCGCTGCACTAACTTTTGTTACTATAACGAGGTGTAATAATTGTTCACGGCCCATCGTTGATGTTAAGCTCTCGTTAAAATAAATTTAATGTATTTCTAAACAAATATTTGTTTCGACAGATGTTCTGCCATATCATCATTAGCAAGGAATCTAATTAGAATGAGTGAGAAATATGTTTTGTGTTTTTGTTGATCGGTAACATTTAAAACACTGAGAATTAGCTACGCGCTGTATTGTGTATTTGAAGGCATATTTATTATCGTTGCAAAAGACGTTGTTATAAAGGTGTTTTGTATGAAGAGAATCGTAAATAAATGTCAAGATTTGTGTTGTTAAAGATTAATAGAAAGAATTTCAAAAAACAATAATTTAATATAATCGTTGGTTTAGCCACCTTATTAAAAAAATGAGAGTTTATAAATACTAGATAGTGTTTTGGCTATAGTTCTTTCAACGTAAATTCCAAATTAATATCAAATGAAAAATAATATTGTCGTCATAAATTGGTCAGACCATATCAATTTTTTTTTACATGTTGATAGTACAGTCTGTAACACTATATATCGACAGTCGAAAGGAAAAAAGACGTAACCCATCTAACCTATCAAAAGGATCTAAGCTTAAAATGCCGAATTAGTATCTAAATTAAGCTTTTAAGTTTGAGAAAAAGAAACACCCGAGGAAATTGCGGTCAAGAAAAAAGGCTTAAAAAACTTTTTTTTTTAATATATTTTAAATTCATACCAGATAAAGTCAATTAAAAACCACTTTATCAGTCTCCATGCACTTCAAGGTTGTGTATATTTCATAATTTGCCTTTGGACCAAAATCTTGTGTCTTCAAACCACTACTCCTGTTCTAGCCTTACCCTTCTATCCCTACTATTCTCTTTGAATAAGAGGTTAAGCAACTGAGTAACAAACAGTTCTTGTAGAAAAAATCTGTTAAGATACCTCCATTAAGTGGCCATATGCTCCAAATTGGGAGCAAACATTGAAAAAAATCGAGTGTTACAAAATACATAGAAAAATTGAGAGGGTGCTGAAAAATGAGTCGAATTATCGCATCTTGAACGAAGATACTATGGTAACAGTGCTCAGGCTTAGATACGGTCTATGTGGATATGTAATCGTGTATTTCTTGAGTGCTGATATAAAAGACGTCACTTAGTATTGAAAACCACAAGAAAACAAGTATTGGTTCTTCAATCACCATGTCACGGAAACAAAATTTCAGAAGAAATGTCTTCCTGTATAATAAAATGAGACGAGAGGCTTACTGAGCAATCTCAACGCAGTTCATTACAGTAACTAGATCGTGATGTACTGGACAGTCCTCTTTGGCTAAGTCAGGTACCTTGCCTTACCGTATTACGCTGTTTATGCAATACCATTACTGAGATGATATTATGTTGATGATAGTCCTCATTATAAAAGTAACGTCGAATTTTAAAAGAAGAAAACTTTCATTTTATCGAGTCCTAGTATCAAAAAATGTTACAAGCAATAAATTCAATATAGATATAACGAATTTAGTTAAATCAGTATTGCGAAAATGTGGATACTGTTTTTTCAGTCAAGTTCTACAATCATACTCCTTTGTAGTGTATATCAACACTAATGAAAAAAAGAAAGAAAATTTTCCATGAGATAAACAACTACATATACTTTCAGCAAGCTTTCCTTTCTAGAACGTGTGGGATGAGCTAATACAATTAGAGATATTAGACAAAGGTGTTTCTCATGTATTGTCACTGTTCTGGCAAAAGTTGTTAAGTGGCAGATTGATAGTTGTAAGTAAACATCAAATGCAAAATTTCAACTCTTACGATAATGTCTCCAGTATTAATATATTATGTTACATTGATTACAGTAGGTGGATTAAAAAAGGTGCATTAATGCCAATCTGGCAAAAATCGGAAACAAAGTTTTTAACGTTAATAGCCTGCCATTAAATGAAAATTAATAATTCTTTTTTTGCAATCTGCTATAATCAATGCAACGACTCAATTATTCCAGACAAAGAATTTATATCAAATAATCTTTTTGTATACTTCACTATAACTCTAAAAAAGATGTAATGATGTATTCCCCGTGTTAATATCTTGTAAGCTAAAAAAGTTCTCCTACAATTGTATTAAACTTTGAAATTAAAGTTCACTAACGTATTGACAATTTGTTATGATTAAACCAGGGTTGTGTAGTCGGGTAAAATAAGACGACTACGACAAATTTTTTAATCATTTCATTTCAACTTATATATGTATTCCATAGATCATCTCTAGTCAGATCATCACTATTTTGAATTGAATACACATCATTAAATTTATATTTTTTAAATGGGTTTGAGTCCCTTGTTTTTTATACTTCCGACTCCAACTCCGACTCTACAGCTCTAGATTCAACCAATAATTATTAAATTTGATGTTATAACAAGATATCTGAAGATTTTAAAACATAAAATGTAAAATAACTTCTTACAAGTCATGATAATTAGATTATAATACTACGTAGTATACTTATATGTAATTAATAAGTTTGTTATAAGTGGATAATTATGAGAAATATGTAGTCTTAGTTAAATGGTTACATGATATTTTAATGTTCGTAGAGGAAATTCTAATGTACAAAATTTACAGGAATCTACTATGAAAATGTATTTTTTATTACACTGTGATATTACGTCTAAAATACTCCGATCGCGTAATATTACGACCCTATAAGATGTTTTGCCTTGATGGACGCTGACGACATCTCGTGGGAGAGATGAAATTGATAACAATTTGCCGTAATCATTCATTAGATAGAGAAATTATCCAGAAACTGACTAATGCCATTGTTTTGCAAATGAAATAACTTTTTCCGCTTGAAAATGCTCTAGTAAGAAAAAATAACATTGTATAAAAACGATGTTGTTTTACAGATTAGACAAGATATGAATGCTATAAGAGTTATCGTAATTATGAATCTTGCAGGTAATCTAAATTAAGATTAGATTGAACATTCAGAAGTGTTTTGTTATCTTACAAATTTAATGATTCATTAAATATGAAACGATATAATATTTCTTTAAGGTAACACGAATAATTCTAAGTTTTTAAATTGATTTCCCATTGAAATTTATTCTTTAAATACAAGTTATTAATACTCAACTAACTTCGCCAAGCAGTAAGAAAAATATTTCATCATCCCTTCTGTCAAAATTTAACAATAAAAATCTATGTCTATCTAATAAAAGATATCTAAGAATATAGTTAGTCTGAAGATGTTTCTTAAAGAGACAATTTTTGACATGTGGTAAAGTAAAATTTAAAGTGTCAAAGTTTACAAAAGGTTTGAAATCGATTCAGCAAATTTGGCATATATTATGTTGAAAACAAAACGTCATTAATAAAATGAAATACAGACTTTGAGGTCGATTCATATTTGATAAAAACATGCGCCGAAAGGAATTTTTCTTAATAAGCTTTAAGCTAGTTGTAAAGCCTTAATTAATTAATCACTTAATTGTTGATAATATATAATCCATATTATCTAACGTTAATATAAAATCAAGAATTATTTTTTGCTGCAGAGCTTTTTTTTTATTCATGATTCTAAAGCTTAAAAAATAATCGAATGGTTAAATCCAGTATAAAATTAAATCCAAAATCACTTAAAATTGATTAACAGTAAAAATAACGTTTGATCAGTAAGAACAAATTTTCAGTTTTTTCTTACATACATATATTATATTTTTTGCTTACGAAAAAAGTTTTTACGTATCATCGTAGTAGCAGTTTAAAAACTCAGTATTTAATAGTATTATAATAATGCCGCTTAAGTCCGTAATTACTTTTAAAAATGACAAAAGATTCTCTAATAATAATTTCATGTAATTTACGCAACATCTTAAAACGCGTTAATTTTGAAAATTGCCTCAGGTGACATTTTTAGGATATTAATAAAGACCATGTCGCAACGCGGTACTTTTTACCTTCTCGCTAGAAACAAAATTAATCTTGCCAATTTACACGTTTGCAAACAGAAGCACGATGCACTTAATGAAGTAAATTGTGTAAATTACTGCAAAATTATAAATGGTTTGACGCACAAACAAACTGCAACACAAAGTTGACAAAAGAATGTTAAGAAATCTGACGCCAAGAATGCAGCGGATAAAATTGTTGTGAAAAATAAGCACGTATTCTATTTATCATGCTAGATTTTTTTATATTATCAATTAAACGTGAGTATTAATTATGAGCATCCACATTAATTACGTCGAATCTAGACACATTAAGTTTTTAAATAATTCAAAAATATATCGACTCTTTTTGGAATCTTCATATTACGTTTTTTGTTGTCATCGTATTTGATGACATGATTATGATCGGGTTGTTGTGAGTTATATTGTAACTGCCTAAGCACATTAAAAACAAATAGTTATAATAATATATAAATACTAATTATACGCCGGGTCTACAGTCGAATGGTCAAGCTTGTTGATTTTGGTTGCAGATCTCAAGGGTTTGAATGCATAAACATGAAAATTATTTTCAACGTGTTCAAATGTTTCTGTTTGAAGGGATGGATGTGTTTGATGTCCAACGCTTTTTCTCATTATCTTTTTACAGGTTGAGTACCTAACTAAGCAGTTCTCGTATAAAATACTTGTCGAGGTAAACTTTAAAGGAGTTCATATGCTATATAAAAGCGCTTTTTTCATTTTCAAGTTGTTCCCTAACCATGATTGAAACATTAAAGTTCGATGAATATTAATTTATCAAAAAACTATAAATTAAGAGAGGCTTTATCTGAAATGTTTTAAATATAATTTAACTTCAGCAAGCAGTCTTTTTCAAAAGCAGTCTTTTAAAAAAATTAAAAGTATTCAAGATAAGTTTATATGTATTAGTTGATTTTTTTAGTGTTGTATTTCTATTTTAAACATATCGATTCTCACGTAGCATATTCATTAATATGATGATTAAAAAAATACAATTAAAGCTGAGAATATTTTTCTACGCACTGCATAAGAAAGAAAATCCAATTAAAAACAATGGGAAGTATCGGTAATTGATAACCGCGCAGGCGCAGTGAGGATCTTGTCTCATCCGACTTAACGCATACGCAAATAGTTAAGCCGGAAACCGCAAACTTGTCATGTTAACCTCTTCCGGAAGCAGGCTTTGTTCGTATTTTGAATAAGTGAGAGTTTGTTATATTCAAATTAATTGACGTCAATGGCATGGCAAAAATAAGTTTCCACGGTTTCACTGTTTCGCACAAATATTTGATTTGGCATCACATCACGCTAATGCGTTTAAAATGTATGGAAATTAAATTTAAATTTTCTAAACAAAATGCGATATATTCAACAATGCATAGAATGATAATTCTGTTCCAAAATGTGCTTAGTATTATTAATTCATTACGATTTATGAAATTTAGGTCCCTGTAATTCGGACCAAAACGAAAGTTAGATCATGATGTGTTTGATTCCTCACTTTAGAGTCGATCGCGATGTATTTTATGGCTTATATTCTATTTCTACACTACTTTCGATATGAATATCATTGACGAATAAAAATAATTTCAGCATTTTTTCAAGACTATGATTGACTGCTGAAATCGCATCATCACTCTTCATTTACAGTTTTATTTTTAAAATCATAATGCATGTTTTTTTATCATACCTTGAAATCAGTTAATACAATTGTATTTTCTCCATTATATTATGTGAAGAGATCACGATGTCACTCTAAAAAAAGTTCAGCAACCCTGGAACAGATTATGATAAGGACCACATTTTTTTCAATATAGATTATGAGATCATTTAACGAGCATGAATTATCATTCTAGCTTAATTTGTTAGGGTTAATATTTTTATCCATGTCCGCCAACAATGTGGAGCATAAAGCCTCCTAATGGAGTTATCTCAACAAAAGTTTTTCTACGAGAATTGACTGTTTCTCAGTCGCTCAACCTCTCTTTTTTCTAGAAGGATACAGCTTGGACAGGACTAGTGGTTAGCTAATCGCTCTCTCTATACCCAGTTATAAAAGGATCGGAAAGGCGGGAGAGAATTTCAGATATTACAAACACCCATGAATTCTAACAGAAATCGATAAAATGCTGTTCGTTCTGGAACTCGAACCCGTGAGTTCCAGCACGAAAGTCCACAACGCTAACCGCTGCACCTGACTGAACTAATAAATATTTCAAATAAAATAACATATCTGCCAAAGCATGGGACAGTAGAATAAATGCAGTATACATTTTTATATTTTGTATGTCAAATAAATTAAAATAACAATTTAAATACCTATGAAAAAGTTAAGACGAGTTAAATGCCATGAGGTCAGTGTTGTTAAAAAAACGCAGTCTTGTCGCAAAGTATTTGAGTGCAATTTGTCCATTTCGTAAACTAGCCTCTCTCAATAAAATATATTAATGATTATATATAGAATATTGTTAACTATTATTTATACATGTAAAACAAATTTCATTTCTTCGAAGATAAATCAATTACGTTTCATCGGTAATCAGTTAGTAATCGACGATTAATGTAGCGTTTGCTTTTCATTATATATATTAATAAAAAAAAAAAACGATATCGGTATAAATAGCTATCTAAATATTTCAGTAATATTTACATATTTTTTTTATCATGTGAGTCCATATGGGCTCCTAATGGAGTTTATCTCAACATAAGTGTTTCTACGAGAACTGCTTGTAACTCAGTTGCTCAACCGCTCTTTTTTCAAAGAGAGTAGGAATATAAGGTTAGGGCTAGGACAGGACTAGTGGTTAGCTAATCGCTCTCGATTCGCCCCGTTCATAGGATAGGATAGGTGGGAGGGGGAAATCAAGACATACAATACATGCATGCCTTCGAACAGAAATTCATAAATCGATTGAAAAATCACTTTATAACACTGTCCGTACTGGGATTTAAACCTGTGAACTCCGCAACCAAAGCCACAACGTTGATCACTCGACTATACAGTCGGCATATTTATATAATAATATTAAACTTCTTTAACTACAATATTTATAGTAACTTTAAATAATTTATGTACTTTACTTACTGTGTCAGTTTTATACAAACTTAAAGTATTTGATCATTCCGTCGTGTCGAAATAATGAAAAATATTTTTTTGGACTATTAATGTTTGGGCAGCTTACAGATTAATAAAGCATACCAATTAATGGTGAGAAAATGGTATAAAGGACTGGCGTTTATTCAGGAGTTCAATCTATATTTCGAAGAGAGTTAAGATAGAATAATAGAAATAGGACAAAAACAGCCATAGCTAATCGCTCTAGCTATGCCCTGCTGCTTCACATCTATCTAATATATAAAATGTTTGTTTTTTGTTCGTACTTGATGTGTTGCCACACCGCCAATTCAATTGCAATAAAACTTTGACAAACTTTTTGCTTACACTTCCGGGAAGGTTATAGGTATTGTAAAATTAGCTTACAGTAGGTCTTATATATAAAAATCAATGTTTGCATGTCTGCCATACAGTTCATTTTGACAACGTATGCTTGCACGCGAAGGTTACAGTACAATTAACTTAAAGTAGGTGGCGCGTTTGTCGTACCATAGACAATCGGCAGCAAACATCAAACAACACAAACACTTCCTTTCTTTGAGTAGCGTTACAACGCTTGCCGGTAACAAAAAAACGGTATATAAAATAGCATATCGTTCATATAAGACAATAGCTTTTTTTCACCAAGTAAAAAAGTTTTCAATTTATAAATAAAAACTGTTTCACAAAAGGATATTCTATGTTAATTATGATTGAAATTCAACGACCAAGCGACAAATCGACCCACTTTTTGCGTACTATTTTGTTTTATAAATAAAAATGCATATAAAATGAAAATTTAAATACTCGTTATGTAAATATGTTAAATACAATCGTTCGAATGAAACTGAAATTCAAATGATATCACATTTATTTTAATATAATCAAAATCTGAGGTCAAGAACATTTCTAAATATTTTTCATATCCTTATAAATTCAATACCATTGTAGTGGCAGCTTCAGATATTTTGGAGCAATCATCCCAGAAAATGGTGGATAAACAGGAACAAATTCGCTACAGCTGTGGCTTTGATAAACATGTCATTCAATGGAAGCTGTACCGGAAATGCATATAAGCTCGGTTAAAATAATATTTGTTCTGTTTTGCCGTAGTGGATCATAGCACTTTACGAGGATTTCGTTTTCACTGGGCTTGAAAAACTCGATTATAATATTTGGCTAGAGATGCCATTATACAAAGCATATCTCGATTATTATACGAGTCATTGAGAGGTAAAGTGAGCCAACTAATATAGTAAAATGGTAAAACTTTTTTCTTGGACTTTTTTAAGTACAATCACGTCGTTACTTCATGCTTTGGTGGATTGTACATATATTTTTATTTTACGTGGATAACACTATTGCAATGGGTTTTAACTGAGGTTACTTCACTTTTACGATACTTAAAGACGTGTAGAATATTAAAACGAATCTATTTTTTTTTCTAAATTACCACTTGGCTCACTTTACCTCTAATGGGCCCATATTATAGAATGATAACCGATCATAATATTGATTATTTCTCCTTAATATATGCGTGGAAAATTATAATTAACGTTATTAGTAGATGAATGTTTTTATTATACTACAATTTAATAGCATACATTATTTTGAATAAAACCACCCAATTAGCAATAGACAAAAATAATTAAATTTTCTCAATATTGCTATCAATAATTACCCACATAAAGTCGATAACAGATCCATAAATACCAAAAGCGTTTAACTCTATTCAGAACATTTGCATTTTGCTAAATACAAACTTGACTGAGCAAAGCATAGAGTTTGTTTTTCACGGCCGAGAACATTGCATAACGGCATTTGTCTGCGGAGATTGCTTACCAGAATGTTAACCCAGCTAACACAGAAATGTTATAAAACCTCTTTATATGAAGTTTATTGGTACCAATATTGAGATGTATACGATAGTGATCACGCAGTGAACGGTATAAGTCAGTATTTCATACAATGTATTACTACCACCATCAAAGTTTCTTATTTAATTTTGCATTAAGTGTTGCCAAAATGATACAAACGATATTAATTAATATATATATAAATGAATGAATGTTTGTATGTTTTTTTTTGTCCCTTATGCGTTCCTATACCGCTCATCCGATTGCGATGAAATTTTAGTGAATTGTTGTGCGGACGCCCGTAAAAAGTTTCTGAATTAGTATAGCCAGCGTTGAGCTGCCAATACGTTAGCAATGGAGCTCGCTTTACATCAAAGCAATTCTCGGTGTTCTGGAAAGCAGTTTTTTTTATCAATCCTATACAATTATATGCAATACTATATTGTGTATTCAAACGCACTTTAATAAACACAATTAAAACAGGAACACTTTCTTTCTTTGAGTGGCATTGCAACGCATACCGGGTACTTGCTGGTACTGATATAATAATGTTTGTATAGCAATAGCAAAAATATCGATCGTGTAAAAATTATGGGCTATACGCGAGTCGCCATTTTTGTCAGAAAGATTCACGGACGTGTGATAAAATACATAAGGTTACTCGAAAGTTTATATGAATAAGTTTGCTGTATGTCAACACAATATTTGATACGGAGGTTGGCTTTGTTCATAGTTCCAACCCTGGTTGAATTGACTCTGTACATTTCTAGAGGATATGTTTAGCTAGCTCTCTGAAGCTAAATGAGATCCAAAGCTTCTTTATTTGCGTATATACTTTTTTGGAAAATTATAAACGATCTCGGTGATTGTTAAAAATTGGATACAGTCAACTTACAGATCATGTTAGCATACATTGTGTATTAAGAACTGATTCTTGGTAAATCACTGAAGCTCGTGCTGCAGAAAGGATTGCGTTCTGTAATTACTCCATGTTTAGTTATTGTTTTGACTCTTCATCATTTCTCATTTCTCCTCGTCGTTTTTAATTTTTATCACCACTGATAAAAATTAAAAACAAAGTGTTTCTAATTTTAGTATAAATGATGTACAATAATTAGATTTTATATTACCTTTTCTCTTATCATATGTAGAATTGATGAATTATTCAGAATGTAGTGAAGTAAGGTATCAATTTAATAAAATCTTGAAAAAATTTTTACACGTAAAGAAACAAAGAATATTGTTTTTTTCTTTTATTAAATATAATTAAATTTAACAATGAAAATTTTTATCAGAAAAACACTGCGTTTTTACATAGCAGGACAGTACTAAACATTTACTACCTATAATTTATATCTGTTATAAATCATGTAAAAGAGTTTATAATAACAATGTTTAAAGTTAAATAGAATGTTTTACACTTTTTTTAAATGAAACATGTATTTGAGTCTTACATATTGACTTAAACGATTTTATCCAGAGTTCAGGTAAATTACAAGACCAATAGAGAATGGCATACGCAGTATAAACATTACTAGAATGTTATAAGAAATAATTACTGTTTTCTAGATTTATAATACATCACCGCACTTCCAACATTAAAAATGATTGCTTGTCAGTTGGGAAGATTCTTCATTGAAATCTTGATAAATTAATTTATCAGCACGATGTATATATTATATATAGCATTCCTTTTTCTCTTTTCTAATAGAAATATTCATAACAAACGGTTATTTAATAAAATCTCGCAACACATCGCCTACAAAACCACAATACGACATTTTTAGTGATACATCAAATGTGTGACAAAATTTATTTATCAATTACCTAATGTTATTGTCAGCATTTAAATTATCCATAATTGTTTATAGATTTAATGTGAAATATTTTAAATCGCAACGAAAAATATGTTGAAACTGAAACTTCATATTTATGATTCAAAATAAAATGATTTAAAAATACACACCTATCTTGTCACAATTCACAGTTTTTTCTCCTTTTTAAAGCTTATCATAATAAATTGTTTATTTAATAATTAAAAGTTTTATATGAGACGTTGGGTAAGAATTTCGAAATTTATGATACCTTACCGGTTTTTAGTTGTAAATTATAATGCCCTTTTTTAGTATTAAAATATTGAAAAATCAAAATTAATAAAAGGGAGAATTTGAAACGATTTGATCAGAATGATTTTTTTATTAAACTCGACAAATATGATTAGTATCACTCGTCACTAAGAATTTTTATATATACTTAGTTTATAAAAAAATATATACTGAAGTAAGTACATAATACTGGAAGTCTTCCAGTGAATGTTGTTAAAGATTTATTTCACAACTATTAATAATATCAGATCATCCTTTCTTATAACAATATCATAGTTAATAAGGTGACAAAATATGAATGTATCTTTGTTTTACAATTATTATTATTTTATACATAGAGCTATTTCAGCTTACGCCTTTGTCTGAAATATGATTTAAGCTCAAATTAAAGATACAGAATTTACCTTCTCATATATTTCAACATCTTAACTTATATTTAAGAAAAGTAGTATTAAATGGCAACAAATTTTCTATCGTTCCTTGAAACACATAGTCAATTTATTGCTTAATTAATTTATTTGACATTTACTTGGTAGAACTCTATTATAACAGGTTAAAGATATCAAAGTATTTTAGTTCTACAGTAGTTTTTAATAATTTTTATGCGTTGATAGTTCTGACGAAGGCGAAAGCCGAAATAGCTATCAACGCATACAAATTATTAAAAACTGTAGAACTAAAATACTTTGATATTTTTAACCTGTTTCAATTAATTGCAATTAAAATTGCATTTTTTTATATTAGTCAGAAAGTTAGAATATATGAGAAGATATATTGTGTATCTGTTCTAAGCCAGTATATACAGCTAAGATAATAATGTACGTTTAAACATAGTTTTGAACAAGGCGTAAGTCAAAATGGGTCAACTATGTATATACATATATAAAATAATAATATTGAAGAACTAAAATGAGTTAGTATTTTTTCACCTTATTATAACGGAGTTCTCGTAAATGCAAATCCCTATTCAATCAATAACATCACAGTTGAATTTAAAAAAATCTTATCGTCAAATAAATTGTTTTTAGAATAAATTTAAAAGTTAAGTTTAATAATTATAACCAACTTTAATTTTGTTACATAAGATTCGATATAAACTGTCAAGAGATCAATAAGTTTTAAAGGTTATTTTTTAACCGTTACTAAAATCCTATCCATTCGATATGTTTTAAAGATGTAATTATATTTGATGTTGATGTATGTTTTATCTCAGAAGAAAAGTTATATCGCGCATACAATAATGTCGGCGGTATTTTTGCTTTGAAAGTAAACATTTTTTTACCTACCTTTACAAATTGAGAGTATCAAAACAAAATATCACTGGTTATGTGCCGTTTCACTTTGTAATGCATCGTAAAAATCAATTAAATAACCATATAAAAACTTAAATAGTAAATATAAATCTTGTATACATATATTAAATGGGTGTCCTTAATTTTTAATATCAAATTTGAACATATATCAGGTTCGCCATTCATATATCACAAACGTGAAACCGACTATTAGGAATATGTTTATCAGAAAACAAATTTTATGATTATTTATCATTCAAATTCAAACAAAAATGAGTCTTTTGTTAATAATTTGTTATTCATATAAAATTCAACGCGTGACTTGTTAATATTTTTTATCACGGGATCACTAATTTATTGGTTCGCTTTCCCAGATTATATTAATATTTTAATTAAATAGAATATAATACTCTTTTGAGCAATCATAATTAATAATTTATTGGTTATATTTTAAGAGCTTTATCATTTGCAGGCTGTGTGTTCGATACAATCCGTGAACTTAAAGTCCTAACAAATCCGAAGGGTGTTCACGGGTTTTTCGCAACAAAACATACATTGAAGTCTATTTAGTTTGAATGATTGAAATAAATTAATATCGTTTTACTAAAAGTTATGCAGAACATACAGGGTCGGCTCTAGACACTTGGCCGCCCCAGGTAAGATTGCATTTCAATTCAGATTGCATTGGCAGCCTCTCCAGATTTACCACAACAGATACTGCTAGCAAGTAGCACCGGCGCTGCGAACTTACCTATACATAGTTCATAGTATGTTGTGCGATATTTGTTTAAGCTTTACTATATTAATATAAAAATCAAATTAACACATTCACATCAAAAATAAATAGCAGATACGCGTAACAAAAAGATAATCTTTCCTACTATATTTATTGAATTTATTTAAATCAAATTAACTTTCTTTAAGTCATATTTTTTTTTACGGCGCCATAAATGTAATTTTTATTGCCAGCAGAATGCAAAAATGACATATCATTAAATATTTATTTTTTTATTACTATAAACAAGAAATTATGGTATAATACACTGTTCGAATGCTGTTAAACTTATTTGGTACCATTGATAAAAATATATTGCTTCCGTATTTTTTTGTTAAGAATAAATCCAGAATAGTATTTTTATTTTATTATAAATCATTTTTAGATAATATTCAAAAGAGTTTATCTCTTTTGCGCTTCATAAACTCATATGTTAATATATATGTATTTTTTAATAATATACATACATCAACACATAATGGTAAAGGGCTGCTAGCTACTTCTAATCCATCACTGCAAATGTTCATATGTGGTATTTTTATAGTTATAGGTTTTTTTTTTATAAAAAACGCAGTAAGATTTAATGTTTCTGGTCTAAAAATTTAAGATCAACTCAGCTTTAAGACCACAAATTTGAATTATTTTTTAATAACATAGAAAAGCTCATTAGTCGTTTTAAAAAATATGTCAAAATAGACGCCCATTTAAATAGCCTTTGGTCAAAAAACTTTACGAATGTACACGGATGTAGAATGTAAAAGAAAGATAAATTTTGTAGAACAGGAAAAATGAATTAGAACACAGAATAAAATTTAAAAAAATAAAGCGTTTTAAATACCAAACACCTTTCTATTGTAAAATATTAAAATTTATTTAAATTATTCGTATTTTAATATACTTGATTTTTTGCTCGAAAATAGTAATTCTGACTGAAATTTGCATGTTTTTTTTTATTAACGCAACCCAATAAAACATCCACAAGGACATGAGAAAAAAATGCAGAGGAAATTAATCAAAACGTAGCGCTAATCAATTATTCTCATAGGAATTACTAGATTCATGTAAATTGTGTGATTTGAAATAACATCAAGTTTACAAAATGCGAGATAAGTCTTATGATAAAAATAATAATAACGTGAATCTAAGAGTAATGAAATAAGGCGTTTTATGTGAACCAATAAATCATAAATTATCACTATGGGATGAATACTTTTTAGCAAAGAATGAGACATCGAAATTTAAAATTGTTTTGTGATAATCCTTGGTTTAATGACCGTGAACGTTTTAATGTACGTACGTGGGAATATATTCCGTCCTCTGTTTCTGCATGGTTACGACCGGTTTCACTCAGCGTTTAATCGAAATCGGTCATAGATACCCATATCCCACCTATTCCTTAAGAAAGTATGGTTCTTGTTCTGGAATGTCTTCTACACAGTCGTTTATTTATAGACTGACAAACTGAATCTCATTTTTTAATTGTTTACAATAGAATATGTGTTTCCAAATAAACTTGAAATACATGCAAATAAATGGTGTCAGGTGTTATCTTACTTTTAGTCAAAACATTCCTTTACATCCAATCTTAAAAATTTAACCTTAAACTCCTATTATATATGAATACGAATGTCAAATGATAAGCTTAAAACCATTGTTTTCAAAATCACTTTGATAAGTATCAATCTATGATAAATATATATGATAATAATAAGTAAACAAAACTAAACTTTTCTTACGATGATAAATTTCTTTGCAAAACTAAATCATTTTAAAATCTAGTTAAAAAAAAAAATTACGTTTATCATCAGTTACTCAATTGGATATTTTATGCACATTAAAGAGCTATTTCTAGTTAAAATAAAATGCATGGGAAGCATTTTATTAAATTAATATTAAAATGAAGAATCATTTTTTGTTCACATCTTTTTAGATGTTTATCTGAAGCGACAGACAAAACATAAAAATACAAAATTGTCTGCATTTCATTAGCACGATAATAGTATTATCATATCATGTAACCAAAAAAAAATGATATCACGTAATATTTTTTTTCTTCGTACATATTTTTTTTCACACAGAAACAATGGGATTTGAACCTAAAACCCCAGGCGTTTCCACGGGCACTTACGCAATTCGCATTTCATTGAAATTATCACATCAAAACGAAAGCACTCACAATGAAGATCTCCCATATAAATCTTTGCTAGATCTAAATAGTTGTAGGCGTAAGAACGGAAAGGCCAGCATAATAAAACACTTTTTGTTTTTTCTTTCTACATCACAATTAGCTTGTTATTTGTCTTCTTGACATCATAAAAGATGAATTGAATACAGTCTCAGATGAAAGAAATATTTAATTATTAATGTTTTTATTTCCCAATTTCTAAAGGTTTTTGTCTAATCTAAACGTGGATCATATGTTAATTTTTGAAAAAATTCTACAAGGACTGCTTGTTATTTAATCAAGGAAGAAGACTGAGATCGGAACCTGTGAACGCCGTAACCAAAGCGTTAACCACTCGACTACAGAGACCGTTAAAGAAATATTGAAATAATGTATATATATATATACATATTTTATCTATGTCCGCTCCCAATGTGAAGCATATGACCTCCTAATTTAGGTATGTCAACAAAAGTTTTTCTACGAGAACTGTTAACTCAGTCACTCAATTTCTCTTTTCAAAAAGAGTAGTAGTGATAGAAGGATAAGGCTAGGACAGAACTAATGGTTAACTAATCGCTCTCGCTACGCCCAGTTACTGAGGTATTTTTTAGACATCACAAACAACCATGCCTTCGAACAGAAATCGATGAATCAATTGAAAAAAAATAAACTGTACTGGGCGTGTCCCGTTACAGTAATTTAGAGGATTTTCTTAGGGAAAATATTGAATCACACCACTGACTTCATGTTCATTAAATACTGCAAACTTTTGATCGGATAACATAAAAAAGAGTGCACTTATTATCTGGGATTTATTCAAAATATAAAGTTGTTTTTGATATCGACTGTGGAAAGGAAAAAAGGACGTTATCCACACAAAGAAAATTTTACAGGAGGCACAAAAAACGTGTTTTGATGATTTTGGAACAGATACAAATTAAGGAATATCCACAACTTTGAAGTGAACGAAGAGTTCTAAGCTGGTTTTTAATTGACATAATCTAATATTAATTTAAGAAATTGTCTAATAAAAAACCTTCTTTTCAGTCTTTTTTATCGGTTTCAATTTTCACAAGCTCATGTTTTTTCAAAATTAAAAGCTAAATTTAGATATTAACTCGGCATCTGCAGCTTACATCCTTTTGAAAGAATGTGTATCAAGTTGGATACATTGTGATTATCGAAAAAAAGCTGTTTTGAAAAAACTGTGGGTTACGTTCTTTTTCCTTTCCACAGTCAACATATAAGTAGTTCATTAATACGAATTATCTCTAACTATTAAATACATTTATTATCTGAGATATTCTCGCTACAACATCATTAGAAATACTCAGTTTAATAGTGATGTCAATTTGTTAAAAATTAACATTTATGTTTATTTAGAATAGGTTTTACTTCGCTGAATAAGTGATATACTTATCCAATTATAAATACTCGTCGACACATCTTACTTTCTAAATA
Organism: Himalopsyche tibetana; assembly: GCA_030503985.1. Taxonomy (NCBI): domain Eukaryota; kingdom Metazoa; phylum Arthropoda; class Insecta; order Trichoptera; family Rhyacophilidae; genus Himalopsyche; species Himalopsyche tibetana. Next base: position 1,185,424 of record JAPJYX010000010.1, read on the forward strand.
CTGTGAACTTTGTTCCCCTTACACGTGCAACCTCAAATTTTATAATGATATAACTAGCCAGGCGATAATCTCAGTTTCTATTCAAACAACTTCAACAAAACTTTTTATAAGCCATCAATATTCACGAAAGAAAAAAACAATTAAACCTCACAACGTCAGTTGATAAATGAGAACCAGTGTCAATTGAAGATTATTCTAATTTGTATACAACAAAAAATAAATTGTCAGGTCTGTAGCACAGTGCTGAACGCTGTTGTTTTCCATGACAGAACTCACGAGTTCAAGTCCGATTGAGAACAACATTTTACATTTTACATTGAGTGCTTTATTTAAGATTTCGACTGAAGGTGCTTGGTGAAATTTTAATATTAAATTTGATTCGTTCAAATTATGTACATTCACACAAGTTTTGTAACTAACAACCCGAGTTTTTCCTATCGGCGTCTTAAAAGGTTCAAGTGCACGGATGAACTTGAACTGACATTTGTGTTTGTTTCATGAGTTTAAAATGAGTGTTTGTTTCCTCCTACCCTTCGAATCCTAAAATAACGGGGTGTAGCAAAAGCGATTAGTTAACCAATAGTTCTACCCTAGTCTTATCCTTCTATCCCTTCTTTATTTTTTAAAAAGAGTTTGAGAAATTGAGTTACATGCAGCTCACGGAGAAAAACTTATGTTGATATACTTCCACTAGGAGGCCATATTCTCCACATTGGGAGCGGACATAGATTAAAACATAACAGTCCAGGATAATTTAGTGATGTGAATAATGAATGTATATGTAATAACAGACCTATTTTTAAATTCAATTATTTGTTTTAAATAAACATATATCCTGCATAATATTCAAATAATGTCGTACCCGAGTGGTATAGCTCTTCGGCGTTCGTTATACTTGCTCGTGTGGATACGATAGTTTTGTGTGCATATTTTTTTTATTAATCTACCAAACCTTCATAATGAAAAAATGTAGTGAATGTCTTCAAAATTTTTGAAAATGAACACGCGTTAATATAATTTTATAAATTATGAAAATATTTCGAATCTCGCGAGAAATTTTCGTCTACCAATAGTTGTCCTACTCTAGCCCTCGAAGTTCTCGTAGAAAAACTTCTGTTGAGATACCTCCATAAGGAGGCCATATGCTCCACATTTAAAACATCAGCATAAAGAAATCATAGTAGGAAATTTATTAAGTTCAGCGATAGTTTAATGAGAATCGTAATCTTCTCAAATAAGACAAGGATTGAAATATGGTGTTTCTTCCAAGTAATTTATTATTTTTACCAAGTATTTACACGAGATAAATAAATAGCTTAAAAATATGGTTATAATTCATCCTCATTTGAAAAAAATGAAGTAAATAATAATTAAAAAACGAATCTATTATTAAATGGATTTTACTGTGAATTTTTTAATGGTTGGGCCGCTATTTTTTTTAGTTTTGTAACACTCGAAACAAAGTTGTATTTTTGTTGTTGATGAATTAGAACTGATGAAAGCGTTTTGGATACGCATATTATAAATGACCTCCTGTCGGTTACGTAAGTGTTATATTGGACACTCAATCTGTAATGTATGAAAAAGATTGAGACGATACAAGATATTATAATACAAGCTGAGAGCAAGCAGTGAAATGTCCAAAGTCTTAGCACAGGAGCTATTTATTAGATGTAAAATACATCTCGCAATAAACAAGCGTGTAATCCAGTTAATCTTTATTTTAATGTATAAGCTGAATGGATATCTTTTTGCAATATTATTATTTATTTAAAAGTAACGTTATCGTCATCGCAGATGTCGTTAAGAAGAAAAAATGCAATACAAGTAATACCATAAGTATTTTCGATGGATTCGGCGGTAGTTTTGTGAACTTTGTTATTCCAATTGTTGTGTTACAAACTTTGACTCCTGTTTCGCCTCGCTGAATAACATGTTCAGTACAAAGATACTTTTTCAATGCATGTTGGTTGTTGAGTATCCCACCACCACCCGTTATGTGTATGCAGCCGCATTTCCACGACCGCCTACGCAATGCGATCAAGAAAAGAAAAGAATTTATTCCTCATATTATTATCCCGATACACAGTTGCACGGGACCTATCGTTTGGCCATTACAATCTATTTTACTTTAGTTAGACTATAAGCCAGCTTGTGAGAATCTAAACCATAGGTTCCCAACCTTTTAAGGGTGGCGACTCCTATTTATAAAAGCCATGTGACTAGGTGACCCCCCCGAGGAATTTGAAATCCTCGATTTGCTATACTTTTTCCCCGGATTGTCCCCGAAACTCCTTTTTTTATTAGCTCACCGGGGAATTTGAAATCCCCGATTTCAAAATCGAAAAATTTTTGCGATCCCCCAGAAAACCCTTCGAGACCCCCAGGTTAAGAACCCGTGATCTAAACCTTACAAGCTAGTTTATGTTAAGTTGAGTCTAAAATTTGGTGCTAAGAAGTATTGTTGCAAATAATATTTTGATTGAAGTTAAAAATAAATGGTATTCAATAAACTGAACAGTCGAATTAACAAAAATCTTCATTTAAAGAACTTCAATGATGGAAAGAAACGGAATTCACCTACATTAACAAAGCCTTTACAATAATACAAAATAACAAAATGTAATGTTAACGATAGACAACCTGAAGTTTAGTCACTTAACAACGAGTACGTATATTCATCTATTTGATGTTAAAAAGATAAAATAATTGGATAAACTTGTTACAAATATAGTCAATCACAAGTAGTAAAGAAGAATTTTTCAATGATAACTTTGCTAACGGCCTCCATTAATTGTTTCGAATTTACGAAGAAAAATATTTTATAACATCACGACTTTTATGCCGTTATATTACGCAACATAAATTTATTATTCGATGTATGAAAAAAGCGCATCCCATTATCATTTAAAAGTGATATCATTAATACTTAACTGACGGTCATAAATTGAAAAGCATTTCCATTACATACTTGAACTATTAAAATATTTTATTGCTGCACTAACCGAAGCAATAAATTATCACTCGCGGAAGAAATTAAATACGTTTAGATTTTTCGCCAAGACACCATATTACTGTGGGATCTATATCGGGTATAAAGTTTATATTGAGTTCGCTATTTAATATTTTCACACGAATATAAATCGAATGAAATTAGTGTACTCTCTGTTTATGCACCAATAAAATAACGTGTATATGTTGTTTTGTATTCATGTAGATAAGAAGATTATTTTTACTTTAAATAATATATCATTGCTTTACATCATACTCAATGATTCCAATAATATTGATTTTTTAAAATTAATTGAATTTGTCCATTAGAACGAAAAATTAATTAAATTAGTTGGATATAAATTATTGTAAAACCAATAGATTTTATCTACACACCCACGGAAAAAAATACTTATTTAAAATATTAATTGTAAGTAGGTGTTTGCCAATATTAATCTTCAATGTTACAATAATTAGTTTTTAGCCCGTTGGTTGAATTTCTTATTTATTTTACCCATCTACTAGCCAATGCTAAAAAAATTCGTACTTAACTGTAGTAAAGCTAAAAAATTGTTTTGAAACCCCGCATTTAAATATGAGAATATATGTTTTTTTTTTATGTTAAATTTAAAACCTAAATATTTTGGCTTGAGACCTCCACGGTTATAATTAACACAATGAATACGTTAAAAACGTGAAATTTTTGGTGTGAATTGTTTTTACAATTACAATTTATGAATTTCTGTCCGAAGGCATGGATGTGTGTGGTGTCTCGAATTCCCCCCTCCCACCCATATTATCCGGGGCGTATCGAGAGCGATTAGCTAACCACTAGTCCTGTCCTAGCCCTATCCTTCTTTTCCTACTCTCTTTGGAAAAAGAGAGCTTGAGCAAGTGAGTAACAAGCAGTTCTCGTAGAAATACTTATGTTGAAATAAACTCCATATGCTCCACATTGGGAGCGGACATGGTTAAAAAAAAGCAAATAAAATTTAAGTAAATTGAAATAATTTTCTGTAACAGTAAAAAACAATAAATATTTTATTTGATTCATCCGCTTTGTTGAACTTCAAAAACCGATATAAACCGAATTTTAGGAAATATAAGAATTTGAAGCCCCCTTTTTTTAAATTCGGTTTTTGTATAATTCTTAGACTGTAGTTATAAATGTGTTAATATGAAAACTACAAGATTCATTGAAAAAATAAGGGCTCATATCCGTTAACTATTATCATTCATTCCATTAGGCTTGTTTCAATCGTGATAAAGTATGAAAACAAAGTTCTAAAATTTGCACATACATCATTTTATCGTATTGAACAATTTGCATCACAGCCTTTAATGTATCTCATTGCCTCAAAGAGAGTAAATTTTTGTGCAATATACTTTGGAATTATTATGAGAAAGACTTCTTCCGCAATGATTGTAAAAGTTCATCCATTATGTCGGTCAAAATATGTTAATTGCGCATACATATTTTAAAGATGCTGCCATCTCAATTACTGACTAGAGTCTTGCATTATATACGGCTAGACTTGCGCTAACCAAATGGGATTTTTTTTTTATATCGCGAATGATAATGCTAATAATTTTCCCATTATGTAATGAGATTTTTTTATTGTTATTACGTAGATCGTACTAATCTAACTTAACAGTAATTTTTAATTGAATATGAGAATAATTTATTCAATATTAACAAGACGGAATTATGCGCAATCATGGTAATTTATTTTTTATAATCATTTAAATTTCTTCTGATTTAGGTTATAATAAACACTGTTTACTAATTAATCGGGTTAATTTTAAATAATTTAATATTAAATGCATACACTATAAAAATTACATACTTGCTTCGTACGGGTGAATGAATTTAATATATTTTTAACTGTAATATGATAATATGAATATATTGAAAATGCACTTTAAGAAATATTTTGCCAGCTTATACCAGCAGTTCTCCTAAAAGTGTATTAAGGCAACAGCACAATTAATTAATTTTTATTTATTTTCCCTATAGTCGTATTTCATTAATAATAACTAGTATGTAGTATTGTAGAAAAGTCTTCTTCGTAATATATTTCATAAATGGCTTCAATTATTCTTAAACGCAATACGTTAGACATCAAAATAATTAGGTAGAATAATTGATGAATTATCCTAAAAAAATATAAAATTGAAATTTTAGTTTGCAGAAATTTTTCGTTCCTTCTATTAGTCAAATAAAGTTCCTACCATTTAACAGAAATGTCAATATTATGAATATTTTTTTATGTTTGCGTTATAATACTACGTTTCATGTTTACTTTAAATAAAAACATTTACATTCAACATAATTCTCATTAAAAATTAAATATAAAATGAATCCTCTTGTTGTTTTAAGTTTTAAAAATTAAAAAATGAAGCATTCTATTATGTTTAAAAAAATATTTTTCAGCGATTGATATAACTGATCGTTTTGTTAAAATCTTTTTTTTACGTTTTGAATATTATTACATAGGTAGATTGAAAGCATATTTTCGATTGACGGTCAAATGGCACCTATTAATTACAATGTTAAATTTACTGTAATACAAATGATTGAATTTAATATAAATACATAAAGTGCTTAAACATATAAAAATATGAAAGCATCTGGTTTTTAAATATAAGAAATAAATCATTGACTGGGAGGATCAAAGTAATCTGTATAATTATTTATAAATTAATTTAAGAGCAAATGATATATTAAAAAAAATAATTGTATATCATTTGAACATATTAAGTATTATTGAATGCTTTGCGAAAAACAATATTTTTCATTATTAATAAAAAATATTATTTAATTATCGTGTGTATCAAGATCATTTTGCAGATAAAAATCATCTCACATGATACAACAAGTAAAAGTGTTCCAAGGATACTTGATTACACGGTATTATCATTTTACTGAAGAATTTCTGGTCAGTGTAACGACAGTTTAATCCGTGCAAATTAACTGAGGAAGTACCTTTTTTTTATTCTTGAAGAGGAGAATAAAAAAAACATATTTTCCGTGAGAAGCAATTAATCAAACCGGATTCAAATTCGATTCAAGGATTTAACAATACAAAATATCACGAACACATTTCATTCGGCCTAAGTACAGATCAGAAGAACGATGCCTTGACATTTTGCGTTTGTTGATTGTATCGCTTTCGTATACTTGCATCAATGAAGAAGCGTAAATGATAGTGAGTTTATTATAGAACTTGATAAAAGGTTCTTTACTCGTTAAGATATATTTTAATATAAGAATATTACATAATAAAAACAAATTGCTTAAACACTTATATCTAACATTGCTTTCAAATAAAGAGTGATGAAAAATAGTTTTAATATTCACATTAGTAATAATTTTTCAGTATTCATTTTCCTCAAAAGATAAAATAAAACAACAAATACCAAATCAATAATTAAAAATAAATTGCTTATTAGGTTCGCTCATTAAAACTTAGTCAAACACATTTTGTCATTAAAATTAATTGAATATTTATCGCTGTGAAAAAACCTAATTCGCTACTTGATAAAAAACAAAAAAATCAAAGAGAAAGACAGCGATTACATATAAAAAACACCCTTTGAAATTTGATCTTGTCTAGAATCTTCTGGAGGTTCAGTAAAATTATATTACAATTAAAAATATAAATTATTATTGGACTTTTCTTCTTTATATTTATTGATGTTCGATTCAAAGCAGAGCATGCTGCAAAAACACTCTCATATTACTTCTCTCGCTTCTCAACAGCGACCCACAAAATATCTTACGAGATTACCAAGACAGCTTATATGTGTAGTTATCATATGAGTGTTACATGGTAACACATGAACTCCTCCTCCATCACACTCCTAAGTTAGTTTTTGCAGCATGCTTTAGTTATTTTACTCGTATCTTTCCTGTATGCAATTATACGAGTAAATAACAAAATAAATATTAGATGCAGTTGTATTGTTATATTAATATTGTTGTATGTGCTCTTAACAAATTGCACAAGAGTTTGATGAAGCAAAGTGAATCAGTTTTCAAAATAATAGTGTGTATTTTTATTTTGAAAGAAACAAAAAATACACTCTTTTTGCAGTTGGTCATATTGTGTAAAAAAATATTAAAGCGCACTCTTATTTTAAAAGAATGAAAGTGAGTCCAGATTGGCAGCTTGATGCAAAATATGTATTTCTTCACAAGAACAACACTCATGTATGATTATATTTTTTATGTTGAATTCCCATATTTAGATTTAACGTTTCGTTTATGTGGGAAGGTGTCGTGTGTTTGATTCTAAAATAGGCCTGCTATGATGTAATGTTGTTTTTTCTGTGAAATATTTATTGAATCGTTTTTAATTGACCCAATACAACTACGAGAGTAAATGTAGAAATAACAGTAAAAAATAGTTCATCTCAAAGAACGAAAAGTTGAGTTGATTAGCATTAAAACAATTAAACATAAACATTTTAACCTAACTTACGATTTATTGATTACACGCTTACTTTGTAGAACATTATTGTTATTAGATAATTCATGTTTATTTGATTTTAAATGAATCCAATTACCTTAAATTTAATAGTAGTTAAATTAATAACCATTTACAAAAAAATCATGTAAATTAATTTGAATGAAAATGTTTCAAAAAACACGTGAAAGTAGAAATTCAGTAGAGAAATATGAATCAAAAAAAACTACGCGATAAATTATTTTTAAAATAAAACTGAATTATGTAACCACAAAAAAATGGGAGAAAATTATTGTTTATTTAATTTCACTAATATTAGAACTTTGTGAAAGATGATTATATGTTATGCGAATATTTGCGCATGTATTCATTAAAATAATTGATGGTGATTGAAATTGAAAAGTCGAATATCATTGCTATGTTGAAACGAAAAGTAATTAAATAATAGAAAATAAACAAATAAGTTTTCAATTGAATGCTGATCAAAGTTCTATCAAAAAAAATCCTGCTATATTCATGAATTCGAGATTTTTTTAAAGATTTTACGCTTTAAACAATTTTCGTCACTCATGTGCATTTTGAAGAATTTATATTCTGTCTTGAGTATTTTAATACGATATGAAAATAAATTTGATTGAGAGAAACTAAATACATATTATTTAAACACTAATATATTCTATAAATATATTAGCATATTACCTCTGTTCTGAAAACATTTTCAAGTTTACGTTTTGTTTTGTAATATCAATACCAAGGTTTCCATTATCAAGCCTTATCGTATGACAAACGAATAATATTTTCTTTTTAATACTTCACTGTCTAAAAACGTGGGTTAAAACAAAAATAGTAAAGGAAAAATGTTTTATAATTGAAATCGTATTAAAACAATAAGATACTTTCAATATTAACAGCTTTTCTATTAGTTACCGATAAAACAACAGATTTTATTACTAACAACAATACATTGTCAGAACGATGAATATACTGTTCTAAACTATGCAAATCTTAAACAAATATTTTTAATATGTCAGCAATGATTGTTAATATCTGTTAAAATATCTAAAATGTGCAAATATGATATTAATTTCCCTCGTTTAATTCAATGAAATTCACAGTTAATTTAATAAAAGTCATAAATACATTGTTTTTGATACCCGCGAAGGACGAACTCAATTACCTCCAAAGTACTCAACAATTTTATAATATTACTAATTACGCAAACTTACTCTTTACTCCTTTGTTAAAGGTTTTAATTTTAGTAAAGAATTCATGAATGAGACAATGGAGTGGCTTTTCATTTCAATGACGTTAATTTTATTTTCATTTTCATAATAATAAACGGTCTACGGAATAAGCATTGTTGATTGTTTTTACGTTTTGAAAACAAACTTCCTAATGTTACTCAAACTAAACTACATAATATTACAAAATAGTGGTTTTACGAACTGAAAATCGTTATTTTGATGTGTTTGTCATTAAGTTGAAATCTATGTCAACATCAGTTTTTATCTGTTATGTACTAGAAGTGCTTTAAAATGAAATTGTTAATTAAACAGAAAAAAACTTCAAAGTACATCACGTCGAGTATAAAGATTATATAATAGTTCAGTGATATTAAAAAAATATGATTTAAGAGTTTATTTAAAACGCTCTTAATAAAGGTGTTCAAAAGATATTCTAATAGAAAATTTATTTTTGTTATGGCAACATATTGTATTAATTAATAAAAACACAATATTCCTTTGTAATTTATTTCTACTTTTTTTAAAAAGGTCAGGACCGGTTTCGATTATGACGAGCATTGTCAACTAAAAAGAAATATAATTTAACAGTGCTAATTTAGACAAAAATAAATTGAAATGAAAAGGTGTAAACAACAATTGAAATTGAAAAGAATTTACAAATTACAGTATAAATGATTATATAGCACAAGTGAAACATTGTATGCCAAAAATAAAAAAAGTATTTTGTGTTATTCCACATTTGTTTAATATTATCAGGACCGGTTTCACTCACCACGAACATTTTCAACGTATAAGAATATTCTTAAAATCGAGTATTTTTTTAAATTTAATGCCTTCCACTAAGTATTGACAGTAAATTTCTGAAGAATTACACTTTTCTGATGAAAATAATAATTGTTAGTCAAATGTGTAAATACTTTTGTAATGAATGAATTTCGTGATGAATGAATGTGAATAAGATGTTTAAAAACTGCATTTTAATATATGTTAACTGATGGCGTTTGTTGCGCCAGTCATAAAAACCAATCGAGTGAATTCGAATAAATGACGATTTGCAATGAAAAAAGACCACTTAGCCAAAACACGCACACTTAGTATTTCTAAATACATAATGGCTTATTACTCTTGAATTGAGTCATAAAAAACTACAAATCTAACTTTACACAACATTTGAGCAAATTTTAGTAGAATTAGTCACATTAGAGACAGTTATAAGTGTAATGGCTTTAAAAACAAAATTGTTTGAAATAAGGCTAATAAGCCATGGGTTAATTGTGGTGTTATTTTATGATCAAATAAAAACATAAATTTTTGAACCCAGAAAATTCGCATGCATTTTTAACTGATAAATGAGTACTTGATAAAAGGTTAACATGTAATTATTATTAATAATTTGCAATAAATACAATAACGTGTGTCATTCATGAACAATGTTTTAGTAATTTGAAAGCCTTCTTGAAATTTGGAGAAAAAATACCAAACGTCACAAACTATTTTTTGTTTTGTTTATTAAAAATAATTCTGAATATTGTTAATAAAACATATTAAACGCATTATATTACGTTACGTAGGCATTTAAACTGCAGCCTTAGTAGAACGCAGGTAATTTAATGAATAAGTTATCATTCTTTTAATAAAAATTAACATACAATAAACACTGACCTTCGCAAACTAGGCATATTAAAATTCAAAATTAAATGTTATATCATAATATAATACTTTTCAAATTTGTATTATTTGAATACATGTATTTAAAATAAAATACATTATTGATTCGAGAAGGAAAGATTATAGCTATTGTAATTGTTAAATACTGTTTATTTGAACTTATTGCTATAAATTTGTACAACTTACTTAACAATTTTTTTTACTTTTTAAAAAATATTATCTTTCAATTTATATACAGTACAAATTCAATTATTTTTTATCCATGTCCACTCTCAATGTGGATCATATAGCCTCCTAATGGAGGTATCTCAACAGAAGTCCAACCCAGACCTGCGTGATCAGTAGAGCAAGCTCTAACCAACTAAGCCAAAGCAGGCGACAAATACAGCACGAATTATATCGACTAATTTTATATTGAGAACCATCATTTATTGGAAAAAATATTTGAATTTTATAAAACTAAAAGGACCATACATGGTATTACAAATGATGCCGATGGACCATTTATTGGATACAAATAATGACGGTAGTATAAAAAAAACATTTTCTTCAAGGCTAAGAAACATATGATAAATATATATTAATTATTTAAAAAAACAAATAAAAAAGTACGATAAAACCTTTTTACTAACCATGAATTTAAGTTTACTAAGCTTAATGTGATAACTTTGAAAGATTTTCAAAAGATGATGGTGTGCAATGTTTACGATATTAACATCAAATTAAATTTGTTTTTGTCATGTATAATTTTAGAATTATTTCAGACTTTTTTAAATTTCAAAAATCGACCAAGTAACCAACGGGGATACATCGAAGATCTGTACAATGAAGAATTTGAAATTATTTTTCTGCAGTGGTTTGGAAATTTTCTCACATTAATAATAAAATTATACTAACAATGTCACTTGCTTAACTGTTGTGTGACTATGATTGAGATTAGACGCCATGTGGCAACATTTGTAATGTATTACAAAACTGAAATCGTTCTAAATTGAATGAATATTATCGGAAAAAATATATAAATAAATTAAATAAAAATTTGGTTCCTTATTTCAATATTTTAAATAAAAATGTCGGCGTTGGGAATAAGTTCTGTAAAATCTCGAATACATCATTTTCTGCGTTATTCATAAGCGTTGTTTATCGTTAAGAACAAATTAACGGAATATTCCTTCCTAAAAAATATATATACGTAGTTAAATTATAGCATTGCATTTCAACGATCGATTTGTAATACTGTCTGCTTAATATAGAATCAGTTACTATTTTTTTTAATGCTAGCCCAGTATCAAAATTATTTCATCATTGAGTTTCTTAGTATTGTATACACTTTATTAATCATAATACAGTACTTTATCTGAATCAATTTTAATATTTACAACATACGTTCATATAAAATCACTTCTTTGGCGCAGGGGATGAAATCTTGAAGCTAAAAACGGAAATTAATTATGGTTTTATATGTTAAACTTTGGTTTTCAGCAAGATTAAACAAGTTTTGTTATTATTATCAATTATTTTCTACTTATCTAAGCACATCTCATGAATACTGCATTTATAGCAACAAACATTACTATGTTTAGTATGGTAATGTTATTATATGCCAGGATATGAAATCACGTACAATAAATGTATATGATCGTTTGATTTTGATATTTCCTCTGTCTTTAGTTCTCGCAGGTTCAGAGTTCGAGGTTTGTTAATAATATAAACAATATGTGAGAGATAAGAATATGTTTAACATGTCTGCAAAATTAACATGGATTGTGAATATGTTATACAGTATAATAAATTATGTAATTTATTATGGACGAACATTTTACTATAGACTATCATGGTTTTGTAAAAAGAAAAACTCGGTATACCTCCCAATTTTAAATAGATTATCTTTTGTACTTTTCATTTTGATTTTTTACTTATTGTCACGTTGTAAAAGCAATCAGTAAACGAACAGACAGACAACTGTCTGTTCGTTTACTGAGCCTGTAGTCGGGTAATGAGTATCTTTATTTTCGATTGAAGAGTCTTTAAAGAGAGAATTTAAACCATAATACGAATTCTCTGGTAAATTGATTTTTTAATCGATTTATAATTTTTTGATCAAAGCCATAAATGAACTTTATGTCATTATTCCTTTCAAGGTATCAAATAACAAAAAACTAGGAGAAAATAATTCAGTTTATAGCATTCAGTTCTGATAAAAAAAACTCCATGAGATGTTAGTAATATGAAGTGAAGTGGTATTTTACAAAAAGAAAAGTAATATTCTACACGTTTTATAGTATCGTAAAAGTGAAGTAACTTCAGTTAATTCACATTGCAATAGTTTTATTTGAGTAAAATAAAAATATGCAATCCACAAAAACAAAAAGTAAAAAGTGAAAAGTCAAAGAAAAAGTTTTGCTATTTTACTAGTTAAATGAATTCACCTCTCGAAGGCTCATATATGCTCCACTGATAGCTAACATGGTTTTAGGAAATATTGTATTAAAATCAAAATGTCTCCAAGACAAAATCGTTTTTAGATAAATCGCGGATAAATATTTAAATACTTTTCAATCTTTGACGAGTTAATTAAGTATTGAAACCTGAGTAAATTCTTTCAATTAATCTATATGATTAATGCATATTCTTTGATGATAATATTTTAACCTGATCTCTGCGAGAGGTTGATCTTGATTACTTCGTTTCAAAGTGGGCAACCAATTGACCTTTTTGCGAAATGTTGAAAAACCGCCGCAGAGATTTTCTATCTACTTGTAAAATATATTTGTAACACTTTTGAAGTTCACATTTGGGCGTTCCGAGAATACGTGATTACAGATATTACGATTTAAAAGAGCTGAACGATTCATCATTTCTTTTTTATTATTATTTTGTATTAACTATCCACGCATGATCTTGAAAGATAAAATTGAATAATTGATGGTAAGGTCTTATTATCATTTTTTAAATTTCATTACGCTTCTGTGTATTTCGTCATAAGTATTGTAAAGACAAATCTTTCCTCTTACCACTAGTTAAAGTTGCAAGAAGATTAAAACTACAAGCCATTTAAAAAATATGTTTTATTATTTTAACAAACTATTAAATATCTCAATCAAAAATGTTATTTTTCTTGTAATATTATCTTACACTAGCATCTTCTAGTTCAGTCAAATAGGTATTTAAACATTAGAAAGATAAGATGGAAACTTACCGTGAGATTGGAAATGTTTGAATAATCAATAAAGTTATACAAAAGCGGTCATTTAGTTAAGATAAACACTACATTTGTTCAATATGAAGATTCATAAATTTATAAAGAAGCAAGTACACGCAACTGGTGTAGTTAAACGAGCAAGCGGAACGAACCCTAAAGAGCTTTACCACTCGAATACTACATTAAATATTTAAATATAATACAAATATTAATTTATTTAAAACATACTATACCTTTTTTAAAAATAAAATTGGTATGACATATATATGTTACATACAGTAACTACACGACAAATATCATGTACTTTTTTTTAAGCTAGCCGTTTTTAAGGCGATAATAATTAAATACTATGAAATGTCGTACAATATTTTGACGGATATTGTCTAATTGAATCAGTTATTTGATGATTGATAAGAACTAAAAGAAAATTAATTATAATACTTGGATCTACGTCTTTGGTGCTTAACAATCTTAACAGACTCTTTAATGAACAAAGCATCCGCAACGAATTGTTAGTTAATAGACATTCTTAGATGTAACTAAATGATGTTGTAAAATCGTTACTACGGTTTTTTAAACGAATAAAATTGTTGTTTAGTATAATTAGCATTCGCATTGCAATACCTACTTTCGGTGGTGCTGAATCTTGATATAAATTGTAGTTTCCGTTGCCCACTAAAATTCAATTTCCGTAGTTTTTTGTTCATCTAAATAAGCCTACATCTTCCAAATACTCTAGTATAGTCTATCTTCGGTCTCAATACAGTATTAATGGTGCTGTTTCTCTTTATATGTATTGCATACTCAGTCGAGATTATATGGGCCCGTTAGAGGTGAAGCGATCTATCTAGTAAAATGGTGAAACTTTTTACTTAGACTTTTAATTACTACCACCACCACGTCTATACTTGGTGCTTTGGTGGATTGCATATTTTTATTTTACAGATATAGCACTATTGCAATGTGTATAAACTGAAGTTATTCCACTTTTACGATACTTACATTTTTAGAATATTATAACGCATCTTAGTTATTTTTTTTAAATACTACTTCACATCTAATGGGCCCATATAGTGTTCTGAGTTATTAAGGTAAACTTGTGATGGATGTGCGAATTATTATCAAAATTGCATATTTATGCATTTGTGTACTCATAATCGTTGTTACTTTTCCTGTCATATGATGACCAGTGGTTAATTAGCCTATGCAAAGATAATTCTCAGAATTCTAATATATAAATTAATTTTGTAACGTCATAAATATTTTTTAAAAGTGACGGTGAGTTTTTTTTATTTGTATAATATAATATTCTTTTTGGTATGCAAATATTTTATGTATTTTTAAACATATCTTAATTAACGCTCATCTGATTTAGATTATATCTATGTTTATGGAACGAATATCCATCAGATATTTTTTACAACTAATCAATCCTTTCCACTTTATTTCACAATACTGCAGCATCAAAACATTTTTTTTTTATAGATGTTATTATTAATCTTCCAGAACGGTAAATTACATTTTCTCGAATGAAAAGAAACTGCGTGCGAAAGGCTGCGTGTTTGAGTGTCAACGTCGTTGACTTAGAACACAGAAGTCGGGGAACAGACTGTTTTTCAAGATTGATTTTTCAATCGATTTATGGATGTATGTCATGACTTTAATTCCCTCCCACTGATCCTATCCTAAAACGAGAGTAGCTAGAACGATTAGCTAACTACTAGTCCTGCTCTAGTTATATCCTTCTATTCCGACTTTCTTTGAAAAAGCAGGTTGAGCAACTGAACGAAAAACAGTTTAAGTAAAAAAAATATGCTGAGATATCTCCATTAAGAAGCCATATGGTCCAAATTTTGAGCGGACATATATTAAAAATAAATAAAAAGAAGAAGAGTAAGGCAGGATTTAGCTAGCCGTTGAAAATCTTAATATTAAAAACGAAATATTAATGGGCTACACATTCCTCTTCAAATGTTTATTAATTGTTATTATTCTAATAAACTCAACAATACTTCAATTCAACCATTCAAACTATAAATTCTGTTTATGTTGGACTTTTTATCCCGGTTAATTACAGTTGTTTATTTAAATTTTAATATGCAGCGTTTACCGTTTGTTGAAATGCCATCTTACCATCACGATAAGATAATTAATATCCTAGATACATCAGAGTGAACAATAATTAAAGTCATAATTGTGAGAATGAGCAAAAACATAATATTTTATTTATTGCATTGACGCGGTATTTAAATAGAATAGTAATCGTAGGAATACTTATTCTACGCAACTTATTGCGAAATAATATTTATTCAAAACAGCACAATGGTAACACGATTGAGAGGCGCTCGATAATAATTTATAAGATTAATATCGTGATTAAAAGCAGTCCAAATCATCACTAGTTAGTAATATATTTTTTTATACCAACGGTTTAAAAGATAAAATTGTATAATACAAATTCCAAATTTATTAAATATAATCTGGACCAATTAAAAATGATAGTGATGAGCAAAACCGGCCCTGATAATATTAAATAAATAAATAAGAAATTAGTAAAAAAGAGTGTATTCTTTTTTTTTCATATTATGCCTTCCCACCAAGTATTTATTGTACATATTAAATGATAAACTGTTCATATAAATTATAATTGAGTATTTTTTTTGTTTCTATTCTGAAAAATATTTAGCAAAACTGACATTACACATCATAATAAAACATCGGCTTTTATGTTTAAAATATTTAAATGTACGGAATATTCTATGTATGGAAGAGACTGTGTTCAGAAGAATCGGTGTACGGAGTATTCGTGTTCGGAGAATACTATTCGGAAGAATCACCAAACCATTTTGTTAAGCTTTGCGTTAAAAATTTAAAAAAGAAAAAAATTATCCAACATCCACTAAATAGTTGTAATTATAAAGTAAACAACACTATTTCTATATGAAAATTTCATTTATTGTTAAGATATTTACTGGTAAGGTATTATAAAATCAGTTTTAAGGTGTTCGGTGAATAAAAAGTACATGCTCTTAAGTAATGTATACTTCTTTTTTTATTTTTTCTTCTTTAAACAAAATTAAAAGATATAATATAAAAATGATCTAAAAAAGTGCATGAATCGGTTTGATAATCTTGTTATTGTAATATAACAAAAATACATTTTTTTAATTTTATTTCGATGGATAAATGAACTAACTTAAGTAGTAAACACAATTTAAATTTATTGCTGTGATAATGAAAATACCCAGTCAGTATTATCAATGTATAAAAAAAACTGACCACCATCAAATGTCATCAAAACCGGAAAACGAAATGGGAGCAAGATCTTACGAAACATTTATTATAATAACGAGTGGGTATACAAATGTTCTCAATACAATAAAGGTAGAAAAGTTGATTGAAGAACTGCATACGTAATTTTACATCATGCCTTGTAATGATTTTCGTTTATTTGTGAGGTCGATTGCACAGTAGCGGATAAGAAATCTTGATTATATTTAACGAAGATTCAATTGAATTTTAGACATTAATGTACTACGCTCGAGGACGCTGTTATTTTGAAAAGCGATTGAAATACATCGCTTACGCATTTAATTACTACATTTATTCATTGTTAACTTTTGAAAAGGAATGTGGTCTTATAACATATAAGTATTATAAATAAATTTGAAATAATCTAAAGTCTCTTGTGTTCCGTTTTTTATAAAATCTAATATATAAAAATGAATGTTTGTTTGTTTGTACTTTATACATTGCCACACCGCTCATTCGATTACAATAAAACATTGACGAATTTGTTGCTTGCACTTCCACAAGGTTATAAGCATAGTAAAATTAAGTAACAGTAGGTCTTATATGTAAAAATCAATGTTTGTATGTCTGCCATACAGTTCATTTTGACAAAGTATGTTTGCACTTACGCGAAGTTAATAGTAAAATTAGCTTACTGTATGTAGCGCGTGTACCATAGAAAAACGGCAGCAAACGTCAAACGCCAAGCAGGCAGAAAAAGAAAACATGCACTTCAATAAACACAACAAAAAAACAAACTTTCTTTCTTTGGGTGGCATTGTAACGTTTGCCGGGAACCGGCTAGTTTATTATAAAAACATTTTTTATTATTCAGTTTGATTCGAAGATAACATTTATTATTTAAATGTTGTTAATTTTATCTGAGATAATTAATTTGGAATACAGAAAGTTAAATGATATACTAGCTGTTGCCAAACAAATTATAAGAATATTTCTGATAATCTACAATATTACGTTCTAGTATTTTAGCATATAAATAATAGTTTATGAAATGACATGTAACTAACTATTGGTTGACATTTGAGATTTAAAATAATAAAAAAAAGCATTACTTCTTTTTGTTTACTTCCGCATATATGTATATTATACATAGCCAAACAACATCCATAATAATATGTGGTTGATATTTGGGAATAAATTAAACTAATATAAGTAATTGCTACATTAAATTTTCACGCTGTCGAGTCGAGGGATATTTTTTCTTGGAGTTATTTCAAGGCTGACAAGACCTGTCAAATGTCACTAATAACTCAACGGGCTGGGAAAATATTATCACTAATGGTATCAATTTATATATTATGTTGATCTTTGTTTTTTGTCATCACGGTAGCATTCTTTGAATGGGTCAACGTTTTGAATGATTTATTTGTTATGTATCCTAAACTGACTATGTATAGTTATTTATATTATAAAATAGACCTATACCCTGATGGCTTTTTATTGCGATATATCATGAAAAGTCTTTAATATTTGAAGGTCAGTAAAATTACCTGCTATATCAACATCTTTGTGGAGCGGCTTCTGTGCCATTGCGGTTAAAATTCAGGTTTAGTTATACGCAAGTTAAAATACAAAGAGTTATTTTAAAATATTATTTGAGCGAGGATAAGATTATTGCAGAAAGTTTTCTTAAAATCAATTAATAGTGACATTGAATCTGTACATTATCATTAAAAATGCAATTATCTCGATGAGTTTGGTGCTAACTTTGTAAAAAATAATTTCTCAACACTTTTTTGACATAAGTGTTTTTTTTTTAAAAATATGCGATTAATACCGGTGTGAATATGCTATATTATGAAAATTATTCCTTTTTATCATTTATTGTAGAATTATTTAGAATGAAATATGAACATTTTTTTTTGTTTTTTCTTACAGATCAAATCTACTTGCAGAAATGGGGAGGTTTAAAACATTAGGAGCCGATAGAGGAAAATCTATGATATTTGTATGCCTGCAGATTTATATAGGTAAGTTTAAAAAAATCTTATTATTACGTTTTGTCTGAATATTCGAATTCTTTTGAAAATTTTGAAAAAAAATACGTTGTCGTTTATATCAAAACCGACGTTTGTGTAGCCCCGCTCAACCTCTCTTTTTCAAAGAGAGTAGTATGGACAAAAGGATAAGGACAGGCCAGCATTCGTGGTCAACTAATCGCTCTCGCTACGCCCAGTCATTAAAGTCGGAAAGGGTAGGAAATATTTTTTAGATATCACAAACAACCATGACTTTGAACCGAAATCGATAAATCTATCGAAAAATGCTGTTCGTACAGCGACTGAAACCCGTGAGATTCGCCACGAAAGCCCACAGTGACAACCACTGGAAACGGTTAAAAACATTAAGCGTGGTTAAAATTAATAGTAATAGAATGATTCATTTAGAACAGATTGATATGCGCTCAGCTTAATTTATTTATTATTATTACAAGACGTATCGTAAAATTATTAAGTAATAAATCGGGATCTTAACAATATGCTTTGTCATCTTCTTTGATGTGTATCGATGCATTGTTTAATTTAAGCGATGAAGAGGTTTATTACTATGTCGAGTTAGTAATGACACTGTAGGAACTATAAGGAATGCTTTTGTCATCATACAACAACAGAAGCCACAGGTCATGAGGCATTCATACGGATGAACTTTCTTTTGTTTGTCTTCAATATATTTGTATTGTATGCTATATGTAAGACGACAGTTGTAAAACTTTCGGTCACTGTAATCTGCCGGAAAGAGTTTATTTCAACGATTAGTAAGACTTCGCAAGAAAGTCATAATAATATTTAAGAAGAAGTGGATCGCGAGTGACATTTTCGTCGAATTTAGTTTATTTATTGTTTAGATGAATTGTACAGTGAATGTCATGACTCCAATTTACCATACACTTAAAAATTATAATTAAAATTAACCTACAGAACATAATACACACATTTTTTTGACATTCAAAATTAAACTTAATAAACAGTCAATCAGTAATCATCCAGACAGCCCTTGAAATTGAAGACTCGTATGTCCTACGCGAAGAACAAGTTTTAATAAATAAATGTTGGGCTATAGTTTTGGACACGTAGGAAAAAATGAGAGCATGAAAGTGTATAGTCTTGGGAATGTCAGGGCTATTATCTTGGCTTCGAAGAATAAGAATTTATGTCGTACAGTTAAAACATTTAAAAATATTTACTCCGTTGGAAATTATTTGCTGTAATGCCAAATATTTAATTGATAAATGTAAAACAGCAAAATAAAGGAACAATTTTTCTTCAGAAACTTTTAAGTTCTTGTATTAGAATTAAAGTATTTTTTACATATTTTTTGCACTAATGCCACATTGAGAAAAATGGAAATTTAGTATAATGTCTTTCCCTAACAATTGACAGTGAATACATTAAAAGAAATTATTGTATTTGCTTTAGATTGTTTTAAACAACAGTATCACCGATAAGAAATGTATTGATTAGATTAAAACTTAATTGGTAGAACTGAATCGAAGCATTAAGGTAATTGATATCGAATAGAATAGATATTTACTTGAAATAATTTCAGTTTACTATTTATTGTAAGCTTGATTCATACAGGTTTTAAATATAGCCACGCGTTTGTCTCTCCGTCGTGTTGAATTTGATTACTTTTAAGGTGTTCACTGTCAATACTTGGTGGAATGGCATTATAATAAAAATAATAAAACATTTTTAGTACTTTTTCCACATAAAATTTATTAGATCAGGACCGGTTTCGCTCATGATGAGCATTGTCAACTGATAAGAAAAACAATAAAACAGTGATATTTATCACTTAACTTTTGTATAAATATCACTGTTTTATTGTTTTTCTTATCAGTTGACAATGCTCATCATGAGCGAAACCGGTCCTGATCTAATAAATTTTATGTGGAAAAAGTACTAAAAATGTTTTATTATTTTTATTGAATTTGATTATTCACTTTTCGTCTTTGCAATTCAGCCATGTGGGAAAAAATACGGCCTTTGCTATTTCGATTTATAATAATTGTTTTCAACTGAGCTGCACATATTTTGCAACTTATTAAACCACCTTTGTTGTTTCTTCATCAGTTTAAATGCTTTTTATTAGAAGTGGATGTAATTATAAGTGGTTGTTATTATCCCAGATTTAAAAACAATTTTTATTTAAAGTTAGTTTTTTACTGATTGTGAGAACACACAAAAATGATAACTCGAAAATTTAACGGATATATGTTATAACATTGCTTAAAAAACAGAAAGTTTATGTAACAAACACAAATGTCTTGTCATTACGTTATGTGTACCATTTTCTAGATCTAGATCAGTAGAGAGGAATCTGCAGTCTCTTGGCTACTCTGCGACCTTTTGACAAATTCACTTTGGTCAAAAATTATACTGAAGCGTTTGGAAAAAGAGCCTAATCAACCCATTATATGTCCGACAGTCGAAAAAAAGGGGAGGGTGTCAACATTTTATTTACTGCGACCTTATGTTGAGTGAGATAAATGAATGTGGTCTCTAGAAATCAAAAGCTTCCTCACCCTTGATATAAGATATTCGCTGTGTGTAAAGTTTTGACTCGTGATTTTTTTTTGTTTATTTTATATATAATACTAAAAAAATCGAAACATTATATTCGCAAACATTTCATAGGTTTAATTTTTAAGTACGTTTAAATTAAAAGGATGTTTGAGAATATTAGCTCTCCGGAAATAAATGAAAGTTAGACATTATATATCTGCCACACTTGGTGCTCGAATGCTGTGAAAGTTGTCCAAATAGTAACGATAAATTGGTATTCGAGTTGAAGCGGTGTCAAACGGAATATTATTGCAGTCAAAGTACACGTCGAGTGTACTGATAAATTTCATCTTGGGGTCATAGTGTCAGACGAATAAGTCAAACGATTTGTTATATCAAAAACATTTTTTATGTTCATATATGAAGCATTCAATAATTGGAATACGATAGTATTATTACTTTAAATAAATCAACTTTCAACAACTGTCGATAAATATATTTTTTTTCAATTAGAAAGCTGGATAACGACAGTAAAAATAGCCACGTTAATAGGCTAGTGCTTTTTCAATAAAGAAACTCTGTAAAAGCGAAATAAACCGAAATGAAAAAATACTCTTAGAACTCATTTTTCATTTATTGCTGTCATTAAAAGATAGTCTCGGGTTCTATGGCGCAGTGGTTGAAAATTAATAAATCGATCGAAAATTTAATTTATGAAATTTCCAATATAAATAAAATTCAATAACTTGGTTACTCTATTTGTTGTGTTACAAACTGTGACACGTGTTTCCCCATTTGAAAATAGTCATCAGACAAAATCGTAAGGTTTACGAGTAATCTAAAAACTGATTGATAAGTGTCACAATTTATAATACAACATTTGGAGTAACAAAGTTATCAAATATAATTTTATATTAAAAATTCACTTTCACAAAGTTACCGCAGAATTTATCGAAATAATTATCGTTGATATGTTAAATGTTCAAAAATTATTAAGGTGATATCACATCTATTTAACTACGTCATTAAAAGTTCCAACGGATATGTTTACAACAGTGGGAACTTAAAAATAATATACTTACATACAACTAAAAATTACAAATATTATAAGTTTCAATTAAGCGTGTGGGAAATTTTGACTGTCTTTGATGCAAAATATTATCAGACATCATTTATAGATTACACTACACACTTTTACCCAGTTAATCATTTCTTAATTGTATGTTTTAATATACATATTTGTAGATATTTGAAAAAAAAGTGGTTTAACTTATTTTTATTATTTTGTATATCCGCTTATAAATGGCAATTAACTTAATCAAATTGATTTAATATTCTTTATAAAGTTGAATACAGTTACTAAAATCATTATTTATAAATGATGGAACCGCTCTAGTTGCAATAGTTTAGTTTAAAGTAAGATTTAGTACACGCATAACTAATCTGTGAAGAAATTGACGCCTCAATAAATCGACTTAAGTATGAAAAATAATGGCACTTATAAATTTGCCAATACCGATTATTGCTGACCTCTAGTCATGTCCGACAAAATATCACTCCTTCATGATTTAATTAGATTTGTTTTATGATTTATTATGTCGCCCCAGATAGCTCACATACTTTATTGTTAGCGAGTTATTACTCTTATTATCATTACGATATGAAGACATTTTTAAAGCTTTTTCAAACTATTAACCTTTGATTAGTGTAATATTCTATTCAATCGATAAAAAACAGTGTTTTGACGGCGTCAGTGATTACATTCTTGTAGTTTACCGAGTTTCAAAATATAACATAATAATAATAACTTGATAAATATGGTCTTGGTTGCAAATTACAACACTGATCAATTATATTGCATTAGAAAATGACACTCCTAAATCATTTTAAATTTTCAACTATTACATCTAGTCATTATTAAAAAATGCTTTAATAAAACCCTTACAGGCACTTTACTACTGTGTCACTCCGGAGATATAAACGGAGATACATAAATACTTCATAGTATTAATAGATCAACTTGACGTTGGCTATGGACCCTAATATACAGTAGCGTCAAACAAACAATTGTATGTATAGCAACTAAATCTTCGGTATCTGCTCTTTAGACACTAATAGCAATCATTTAAAAGAGCTTTAAACTATGGAGTGATAGAATCTACTTTATAATAGGTATGAAAAATGAAATTTAGTAGGAACTAAATATATTGTATACCATTTAAAAATATAGATACAGTAACAATTTGTAATAAATGAAGCTTTTTCATATCCTTTTCAACACAATATCTATGTTTTTTTTCCTCATTATATTTGTCGTCAGCTGTAATGTCATGTACAGTACTTTTAATTTTTAAAGAATAAATAAATAAATTAATTGATTAATTTAAACCAAAATTATAGATGTACAAATGCACCATAAATCCAACCTAAGTACACGCTACTTAATTCCTTAAGCGATTCCTATTTTATAACCCTTTCTCATAACCCTTAATCTTTTTTTACCTCCAAATGAATAGGTTAAGTCATAGACATACAGATCGTTTCTTACTTAACATCTTCTGTAGAGATTCTTCAAAAGTAATCAATATTTGGAGCTGATAATAACGCCGATTTAGTTTTAAAATCACGTTCCTAAAATGATACTTTAAAATTGAAATATATAAAACACAGAAGGTTATAAAATAAAACGATGAAAATTTGGTATATTAAATTTCATGAGATTAAATTCAAAAAACACCGTTGGATTAATCATTAATTTTTGATCGTATGGTTATTATATCACAATTTTCTTAACAATTATGCCGTTATAAATATCTTTTTAAACTTGGCAATGCATTAAGAATCGTATAATAAACATTGGAAACGATTAGCTTCCGATAAGTAAATGAGCTGTTTAAACTCGAGAGATTTCAAGTGCAAAATAGCTACCATTATATAAGTATGGTATTTCTATTTTTTACCAATTCCACAGGGTACGAATTTTGTATAGAAGAAAGCTGTTTTTTTATCTAAGAAAATATAAAAAAAATATTGAGATAATATATGAATACTTAGAAATATATTTATATTCCGTTGTTGTTCAAAATTATGGTTTTTAGTACTTATGAATATTTTACAATCCTTCATAACTATCAAGTGTATTGATATTCTAATGTCACAATGCGGAAGAAATTAAATTATTAGACTAATTGTATGTTACTGAACTAAACATCAGATGTGATGTGACCTATGATTCTTGAACAATGCAAATATAAATAACATAGGGAGTCGTTAATATAAAAATGCAAAATTATGCAACCCATAGATTTTTTTATAACCGACAAGTATTATGTCGGGTCAGTAGTGCAGTGTTAAGCTTCGTTGGCTTCCGTGACGGACCTCATGGGTTCGAATTCCAGTACGGAAACCGTTTTTAAAGAAACGATTCATCGACTTTTGTTCGAAGGCACGACTGCTTGTGATGCCTGAAAATTATCTTAAAATAACAGCGCATCAAGAACGATCAGCTAAAGACTAGCACAGTCCTAGATCAATCCGTCTAACTTTAATCTCTTCGAAATAAGTGGCTTAGTAACTTAGTTAACAATCATTTTTTGCATAAAAGCTTCTACTGAAATTCTTCCATTAGAAGGCGTCATACATTCGACTAAAAAAGTCGTATTGACCATATCACAAAGATGTCAATAAAAACAAGAATTACGCCGATGCTTTATTGGTCATATATTTGAGCGAAAATGATAATAATTTATATTAAACGAATTTGAAAAACAAAAAAAACATTTTTTTTCTGTGTTATGTTGGAATCATTATAATTCGCGAATTTTGTTTTGTCAAATAACATTTTTGTAAAACACTGTCCATATGTACCATTTTGGCCAGTGACCATTAAAAATGGAACCAAAATCGGCATTTTGTATTTGTGTCACGGGGATTCACAACTACTTGATTCAAAAGTATGTCACATATAAACGAAACGCCCCAAAACTTTAAGTCAAACAAAGAATAACGACATTTTAATAAGCCCATCTATGAAATACTACTACATGAAAAACAATATCATCACAGTGTTACGTGACATGGGGTAATTAGCCAACACAATAAAATGCCACAGTGATGTCTTAGCCAATATCAAACGTATGCCCACAATGCAAGATTTCTGGTAGGTCAACCTATCAGACATTAGACATTTAGGGCCAATATGGATAGCACATAGAATAAAAAATTAACAGGGATGTATCAGTAATCAAAACTTTAATTTTAAATACCTGCAATGATATTTTGTCTACATTTTATTTATTTATAAATTTTATAAGATTAAAATATTTTAAGTTTATATTTCTTATGTGACGTTAATAGATAAGGACTGTTTTAATTCATGCGTGTATTATCACAAACATACAGAGAAGAAAAAACCATTAGCACCTTTTGAATTGTATAATTATGTACATATTTTGAATAAATTACAATCGTATGATTTGTGCCATGATTTAATGGTTTTGGTATTCCATTTTTTATTGTTAATGTGTTAACAATGCGTTTTTGACTAACTAGGACATTCAATCTTGGTATCCGGGTTCCGGGACCCAGAAATGTTAGGGTCTATGTCATGTTGACTATCTCGTAATTCTGGGATTGAATTTTATTGTGGCCTCACTACCTTTAACATTTCGTAACAGCCGTAGACATGAGCAGATAATTTAATAGTTTTTTTTTTTATTATTTTGCATACAAGTATACTAAATTCAGTTGATATCAATTATTTAAGATTTCGTCTGAAGGTGCTTGGTGGAATTTCAATATTAAAATTGAGTCGTTCAAATTATGTACACTTACAGAATTTTTGTCACTAACGATCCAGGTTTCGCCTTTCGGCATCTTCATGCGTTCAATTAGTTCAATTTCATCCGTGCACTTTATCTTCTAATAATTATAGTCGTAAAAAAAATGTGAAAAAAGTGATTGTCTGACTCTTAATAGATTAAATGCCCCAAATAAACCTGATATTCATTCCAATTGTAGTTGATTCTTGTGGTAAAAGATTTCTATACCTGAGCGGTCATATGGAGCTTAGTTCAAGTCCTGGAAAGCTTAATATCAAATTTAGATATATTTTTTAAAGGTTTTGTGATTTAGAAATTCCAGGATCAAACAAAGTGTCCCGTATAATATGCCGTCATACAAATTTCTTCCTTGTAAGAGAGTTTGATTTGTATTCATTTCCAGTTTCAAAATAGACAAAAAATAATATATTTTTACAAAAAAAGAATTAAAATAAAAGTTTATTAATACAATAAATAATCCAAAAGCTTGTAATGATTTTGATTTATAATCCATTTTTGGATTCAGTATCAACTTTAATTTCAATTTATTGGTGTCTTAGATTGAGTCAAAATGCAGATAATATTCATACTATTAACCAAATGACTTTATTTTACTACATTATTTTTTTATATTCATGAAATATTTTATTTCCGTTTGACATAAACATACGGGCACTACAGTTTTGTAATCCGTTCCTTTACGCAAGTATTAGCACACAATAACGTTATTTTTTTATCCAAAAGGTAGGTATACGCTGAACAAATCTTCTCATTCAATATTTTTTTGCCATTGGCTTGAACTATTGAGAAAGAAAACTAGGTTACAAAATATAATAACGTAATGAATGTTGTGATAAATTTTTATGTTTGTTAATGTTTGGTTTCTTCTCACATAGTTGTGGAAGATATTTTTTTGGTTTTTATATTTAACGGTCATAAAATTTAGAGTTATGTTTTTAATATATAATTTTATAACAATGCAAAGTATTATGCATTTAGTCAAGAAAATAAAAAAAACTAATACGTTCTAGGTAGGAAAAATATAATAAATAATTGACAATGGATAAACGTTGATATATTTTAATAAAAATATATATTATGTAATCAAATAAAAGATAAAACATATTAATATTAGCAGCCTACTGGTCAATGAATGCTCTAGGTCGCGGTTTCTCAATCGGGGGCCGCAGCATGTACCAAGAAGGCCACAAGGAGAAAATAATTATAGGGGAGCCACAGTACAGTTTTGGAGGGCCATGAGAAAATCCATAATCTCCCAGTTTTGTAAAATCGGGCAGCGACAAAAAAAGTTCCACATTTTTGGCAATTCCGTGTTTTTGAAGTTGAAATTTCTGGAATAGCTTAAAAAAAGCTCTCGTTTCTTTTCGTTTTGAGAATTCCGTAATTTCTTGCATTTATGAAATTGAACACAGACAAAATATTTTGGAATTCCGGGAAGAGCTATAAAAAAAGGTCTCACGTCTTTTTGGGAAATCCGAATACCAGTACAGACACGTTAACAATTTCGTTTTACAATCGCGATTTTCGGTTTGTGTACAAATGGATGTGAATCACCATTTCTAGTTCATGTGTTCTGGTAAACCAGCTCTCATTGAAATTCTCTAATATATATAATATATTGGTAGCGGAAATGACTGTTAATAAAACTATATACGTAAATAAGTTTCAAAGTTATCAAATTTAATTTTATATAATATTCTATGTTGACTGTTGATATGATGAAATATATTTCGTTACAGAATAAAGAAAAGTATCTTATCTAATTTAAAAAACTGTCTGTTTTTAAAAGAGCGTAAAACATAGACACTTTATAATTAGCTGTCATAATATTTATATTTCTATAGTATGAAACAAAAATTTACAACAAATCATCATTCATCCACAAGTTTTCTTTGCGACGAGAACTTGATATATAGTTAAATTTTAAGTTTCCTTCTGAAAAAATAATTTAACGTCATAGATTTCCATTGCACTTGACGCGGTGTTTATCCAATCATCAAACAACATAAATGTATCGTTTTCTCGCAAATTATTAAACTGTATTTCGTGATTTGCCCCCAGCGCCATCTCTCCTTCAAATCGTGAATGTCAAAGTCTCACGAATGAAACAAACTTGTACTGATGTCAATGTTGACTATTTTCAACATATTATGCCCTTTATTTTAGTATTTAAGGCAATTTTATGCATAAGTATTTAAAAATGGTATTTTTATAACTACATATATTAAAATTTTGTATTTCATATAAAGATTGTGATAAAGCAGTAATGATAGTTGGCTTATAAGATAAGTTTAATTTATTTATAATTTTTGACGCACACAGCGTTTAATGATAGTGTTAACATACATAGATACATACAGTGAAATAAACTAAAATCAAATGCATGTAACCTTATTCAAACGAAGATAGTTTCAGAGGTTAACCATTCTCTCAAACATTCGCCTAATACCTTATATAACAAAATAACATTATGATCCATCTTTAGAATTGATAGTGCAATAAAGGTTACTCAAACAGCAACGAAATAAAAAAAACTGCAAAAAATTATACGGTTCAACAAATTGAATGCACTTTTGCAAAACTAACTATACTCAATTTTGGAATGCTTTTTAAATATGATGAAATCTTATTTATATTACAGAAACATGATCACATTGTATATAGTATTTATGTTGAATTAAGTTCACAAAATTGAAGCAATATTTCATCACCTTTCAGGCAGAACTCTGGCAGTTGGTAACTAACAAAACAGATAAAAAATAGTTAAGAATACAATAAAATCCTTTTAATATAAATTCATTATTTGAAATTACTCAGTTGGTGCATTGGCTAAAGGCTTGATTCTTAAAGCTGAAATTTTTCATCTGTTTACTCAGAACTATCAATGAGTTACTTACCAACTTCTGCCAGGACAGTGAAGATTTATCCTTTATTTTACTCACTGTTGAGGACCAGAAACTAATAATAACCACACATCAAGGAATTTCAATCAATTGTATTTTCAAATTTAATTAGTAAGTAATTAATTATAAAATATTTTGCATTACATCTGATGCCAATGCGCCAAATATTTTAAAGATTATTCGAGGAAAACTCGATAAGAATTTATTGTAAGTCACTCGAGATCGATTCGAGGTAAATTGACATCACAAACACCTACGTCTTAGATCTCAAATTTAAATTATAAATAAAGCTTACCGGGAATCAAAACCAGACCCACCTGGTCGGTAGATCAAGCTGTAGCCGACTAGGCCACAGCGGGCAACTTATATCTTTTCTGATCGAGTTTATCTCAAGTGAATTAAAAATCGAGTTTATGTTATGTGATTCAACATTTTAAACGTATTCAGCACCTTAATTTTAATTTCAAATAATTAATAAATTCTGTGTGCATTCTTTTCTTAATTATTTTGATACTGATATGTTAGTAGTTTCTTTTTTTAACCGTGTAAGGATTTTATTTTATTAATAAAAACACAATGAACCTTTGTACTTCATCCCACTTTATTTAATATGTCAGGACCGGTTTCGCTCATTGCGAGCATTGTCAACTGAACATTGTCAACATTGACAGTTGACAATGCTCGCAATGAGCGAAACCGGTCCTGACATATTAAATAAAGTGGAATGAAGTACAAATGATTATTGTGTTTTTATTAATAAAATGCCTTTCCACCAAGTATTGACAGTGAACACCCTAAAAGTGATTTTATTTTACATTTACCCAATCAAAAAATTAATTTACATTGATATTCAATATATTGCTGTATTTTAGTATCTGATTCTGTACTTTACCGCATTTCGATATTTACTGGTGGTAGTTGAAAATTAAAACATTTTTACCACCTGCCAATCGTTCCCGTCGTGCAATCAGCACGTTATTTTTACGAATTCAAAATATCTATTAAAGAAGTCGGTGAATATAAAATCATTTGTTGGAGGCGGGCGGACTAGCTGATGGTGAACACAGCTATGCGATGTCCCAATATCAGTCGCGAAATATAGTATCACGATGGTCAACGGCGCACGAACAAAACCGTGAGAAAAATACGTGTCGTCCTCTTCTTCTTTTACCTGTTTCCTATCTTCGAGTGATCGTTCTAACTTGCATATACCACCGGTTGATTATCTCAGAGCAGGTAAACGGTTATAGCGCTGCGCCAACCCTGTATAATATCGCATATATTTTTCCAATTGTGGGGTTATAATGCAAAACGTACTGTGTATAAAACTCAAACTTTTAAGTAGAGTCGAACACTATAACGAATAACACAAACAAAATAGCATTTGCATATAAAATATGATTTCAAATTTAAAAACGACAGTCTTGTAGACATTTTATATTAAAACAAATAGGATCTGTCGATTCCTTAGGCTTGAATTACCCTATCTGTCTACCTAACTCAAAATGACTCATTTTGGAAATAGTAAGTTTTGCGTTATAGCCCCACAATTAAATCCTTTAGAATTACTCAAATAAATTTAAAAAAATTATAGTTTCTTCAAATAACTATAAACTTAGAAATATACGGATATTGTCAGATTACTGCCAGAGATCGTTATGTAGCAATGTTGATGCTGAGATAATCGACTTTAAAATTGTATTTTTTTTCTAGATTAAAATACTTGTTATTAATAATAACAACACTTAATAATAATAATAATGTTATTAATAATAATAATACTTATTGGGTGTTCATTACCATTCTTTATATATACTGTATGTATGTATATTCATGCGTGTGTATGTAAGCTTCACTGAGAATTGCTCACCTCTGTAACGATCACGCCCTTCCATCAGCAGCGATGTGAAAGGAATGCAAATTATCAAAGCATCAGCGTTTAAGGAGAATCGGAACTTTGACGCTAACGTACCATAGAACTTAAAGGTCCAGGTAAATTTCATATATTCTACTTAATGCATAGTATGCACCGTATTGATTGTATACCTCTGCGAATTGCTTAATGACGATGGTATTATCTCAAGGTCTTTATAGAGGCATTATCTATGATCCTTGGTTTGAATTAGACTAACTAAAAACGTTCAACATAAACAATGAAAAGGGCAACTATTCTAATATGTTATGTGAGTGCCATCTTCTATTGCAATAATAATACACGCTCTTTGATTGCTTTAAGATGCATGGCGAGCGTAAAATCACCTTGTGTATGACAGCCACATCAAAATTAAAACATCGTTTAATAACAATGATTGTTATTAATGAATTCATATTACAGGTCAACACAATTACTTAAAATAATCTGTGTTAATCTGATTGACCCGTCGGTGTCACATTAAAGCGCGATGTGTTATGATGGGTAGTTGAAATTCAGTAATTGTGATTGATTGCTAGCAAATATGTTGAATTTGTAAAGTGTTGAATGATATTTTACAACGTTTAAATTACTGTTTGTTACAACCTAAAAAAAGTGTTGACCGGACAAACCAGCATAAAACTAATGCCCACTTCCAATTTCACAAAAAATCAGTTATTCACACATTAATACAATTTTTTTATTAACATATAATTTTTAAATTTTGAAATACGTTTGCATTGAAATTATGATTATTTGGTTATATATATATTCTATACGTGTGTACAAATATCACTGTTGAAATCTTTACGTCTTTACTGTAATTGTAGCTCACAGCCGAGGAAAACTGATACGTTTTTATTGTTTTGTGAGGAGTATAAACTCTTGATAATGGAGGTGAGGTGGTTTGATTTTGTGAAGAATTCGGAGATTAGGGAACGAACAAGACATCGCCCCGTCACGTCAGTGGTTATAGAGAGACGTTAAAACTTGCTAGGTCACGTGCTGCGGATGCCTCCGGAAAGCCTCAATCCTGCCTGTTTCTTCTTTCGACCGGTGGGATTCCGGCGTCCCAGACGACCGTCGGGTAGTATCCATACGATGTACTCGGCGGATCTGAAGGATGCTGGCATGATATGAAAAGGAAGCAAAGCAATTGGCAGGAGACAAAGGAAAAAATGACGGCCATATTCTCTACATAGGGAGTGAATATGGCCAAAAAAGAAGAAGAAGATAAGCTCTGAAATTAAAATAAAATTTTGTTGTTCGTACTTAACGTGAACAGGAGGAGGGCGTGTATCTAGATAACAAGATAACGATAAGATTAAGAAGATAACAATAAATAGACTTAAACATGTTTTGCTTATTTATGTTTTAATTGTACCAGCTTATTATTTGCAACATGTCACATACAAACACTTGATAGTTTTCACTTTCAATACTTGGTAAAAAGACATTAAATTACAAAAATAAAAAAAAAACCCGCTTATTTCCCGTTTATAACCGGTTTGAACCGTTGAAATGCTCGTGATAAGCAAAACCGGTCACGTGGATTTAGTACAAAATATTGTATTATTGAAAAAAAAATACTGGTTGTTGATCATAAAATTTTACATGCGGACAATATTTTGGTTTTTATATTGTAAGACTCGTGTATTCAAAACGTATTTTGTATGAGAATGTATGTGAAAATGTTAAAACTATGTTTGTGAAACTAACGTTCATAATCATGTTGATAAATCTAATAATGGCATACATCTTTTAAATAAACGGTAGAATAATTACAAGTTCTTCGATTTTATATTAGTTTATAAATGCGTATAATTCATTTAATCACAATTGAAAAAAACTATTTACATAAATTACAGTAAAAAGTTAACGTACCTTTAAAATGTAAAAAAAAACTATACTGAACACCTTAATATATGTAAATTTATTTTTTTTATTCACATAACTGAGAAAGTTCTTTCAAAGGGAAAATATATAATTACATAGTATAATTTGAAGTTAACCTTTAGTCGATATTGAAAAATAATAAGTATACTTATTCCATTGTTTTTGAATATTTCGGTAAAAAAAATATATGAGCGGCGAGTGATTAGGGCTCGCACAATTACGCAAAGGTATCCAAAAGTAATCGTCCATCACTGTAATTTTAAACGGAATCTAATCGATTATTAATTACTAAACCATCGAGACCTTGGTGGCAATAAACAAAGCACGATCACCATCTTTATGTTTTCCCACACTTTCAACTTGTAAGATTGAATTTGAATCTCTCAGTTGATAAGTATTCAATAAATCAGTGACTTAATCTTCTATCATCATATCCTTCAATGCATAATGACTCCTCTCTGCCGATACTCACAAGTCAGTTACAGGATTTTCATAAATATTTAACTATCAAGTTATTATCGAAATAACATAAATGTCAGTGTTTTTAAAATGCTTCAAACGTGCATCGTTATGTTAAATTCATTATAATCGATTTTAATTGGGATGTTTATTACAAATGTTAATTAAAATCAGCTATTGTATCGCTGTCTTGTGTAATTTATTCAATCATGTTGTATTGTTTACATATCGAAATGCGCATCTATTGTTTAAAACCATATTACATAATACTTTTATACAATTACTCGTTTGTAATATATATATTTATGATAGTTATTAATAATCTGATAGTAAAATATTTACTACAATCGACTTAAGACTCTGATGGGTGGACCATTGAATTTGAATAGATAGAGCCAGGCCAGCGAAGTATAATATAAAATAACTTAGATTATTCCACGTATTGTGCTACAAACTGTGACACGTGTTTCGCCTCTTTCAGAGGCATCCTCAGACAACTACTTTCGCAAATGCTTGCTTAAGTACGAATGATTTTAATTTTACTATTCTGATATATTATAATTAGTACGGGAGGCAAGGATGGGATGATAGAAAAACAAACAAACGATAATGGTAATACAAATGAAGCGAAACACGTGTCACAGTTTGTAGCACAATACGTAGAATAATCTAAGTTATTTTATTTTATATTAAAATGAACTTCCACAAGTTACCGCCGAATCCATCGAAAGTAGAGAAAATAAATAGCACAACCAACAGTCGTATGTTAACTGACAGGTCCAAAATTCATTATCTGGACACCGTCAACAGGCACTTCAACTAAAAATCTATTGGAGAATATTGGATTAGACAAAGCACATAAAGATTTTTCATCTAGAGTTTGAGTGAGCTTTTTCAACCGAATGATAAAAAATAACCCAAATCGTCTTTTTGTTATGTCTTTATTTTTTATAATAGTTTTGTATTCGAAATGTGTAGATTTTCTTAAATCTATGTCCGCTCCTGATGTATAACAAATGGCCTCTTAATGGAGGTATTTCAGCAGAAGTTTATTTCTACGATAACTGTTTGTTACTTAGTTGCTCAACCTCTCTAGGAGGATAGGAATATGACAGAACTGGTGGATAGCTCATTTTTTTAGGATAGAATGACTTAGAGGTAATACATTCATGTCTTTGGACAGAAATCCATAAATCAGATGAAAATCAATGAATAAAATTTGTATTAATTCGAATTAATTAATTTGTATCAATTTGCTATAAAGTTTCTTCAAAATAACTATACCTTACTGCAGTCACCAACACTCTTATGACAAAAATGTTTTATCATAAATGTGTTATGTTATTTAACATGTATACTTTAAGCAACTTGTATTAAATTATTTTCATTACAATTGTTGGTACCCTTGGAAATTAATACAACTAAATAAAGTACATTTTTTTTGTGCTACACGTAAAGCTATAATAATTGATGCTTATGAATAACTAGGATTCGAACCCCTGATCTCCGCAACCGAAGCCAACGACGTTGACCACTTGACCACGAAGACGGCTGTTTCTTTTTTACATTTAATACTGAAAGACGTTTCATGTATACCAGAATGTCAATACCAATGTATGTATGAACTTAAAAATGTGCATTGTATTTGCTTTAGAAAATAGTGTCCGTTGCAAATCTGCCATGGCCAATCTAAGTTTGAATGCTTCTTTCACCAAAATAATTTATCATAAAGTGCATCTTTCACGGGAATATTATTGAATACAATAAATTACACAAAGGCATCTTGCATGCATAATAACGTTGATATTTCAACAAGAACATCCGGCCTTTTGTTTAATCATATATTTAGCATAATATCTGCTTTCTCATCATCTCACATTTTCTAAAATAATTTCGTTTGTCTTCAAATTTATGAATAAAAAATTATTAAAAAGAAATTTAATCTGCTCATTTCTTGACACGCAACTTATAAATTGAAGTCAAATTAACAAAGTAATTATCGCATATCTATCAACACATACGTAAATCATTTAGAAGTTGTTTTTTTTTAATTTGATGAGTGTTAATTTCACACTATAGATTCGATAATTAAGTCACTCATATAGTGCTCAGTAGTTTCATTATTCTATAGTAAATTAAACATACAAATAGGTTTTTTAGCTTTGCCCGATCCTAAAGTAAAGCACATAGCCTTATAATAAAGATTTATAAACATATTTTTTTCTATGAGAACATTTTGTTACTTTGTTGCTTAATCTCTCTTTCTCGAAGTGCTTAAGAAATAGGGCGATAGAAGGATAGGGCTAGGACAGAATTTATGGTTAGCTAAAAGTTATCGCTACGTCCCGTTGTTTTAGGATTGGATCGTGTTTACACATCACATAGCCTTTGAAAATCGATAAATCGTTTGAAAAATGCTGTCTGTACTGGGACTCGAGCCCGTGAGATTCATTGCGGAAGCCAACGACGTCAACCGCTATCCCGCAGATCCGACGTAATAAATAATTAAATTATTTTTTTGGGAATAAAGTCGTCAATAATATTTTTTACGATAATCTTGACGCTCTATTGTTTTATTCTTCTAATCAACAGTTTTTTTTCAACAGTACTTTTACAATGACACTGACTAAAGTAAATAGTTCCAATTAACAGAAAAAACAAATTATATTGAAATTAAGTCAAAATTTATTAAAACACCAGAAACTGTCACATTTTGCAAGTCAATCCTTTTCCATTCTAGTATCATAATGATTCTTATTCAACAGTAATTAACAGCAGTTTAAATTCCATTCTCGTATACATAAATAAAAAAATCCGGAACATACATTAAAAAGCGCATAAAAAATATTGTAAATCATCGAAAACGTTAAAAAATATATGGGCGTTTGTGAAATAAACAATAACGATTGTATATAATTAAATTCGACACAAAGCATTATAATTGTAGTTATTATTTTCTTATATTTAATGCACCGTTTGCGAATCGATTACCGATTTTATTTAGCTGACTATTAATCAAACAAAATAGTTTTCCGATTATAATCGTTGTTTGTTTAATAACTTTGATATTTAAACTATCCAACATATTTCGATTGATGTGTAGGTATTGATTTTCAATTCCAATGTAGCATTTTATTGTAACATTGGCTTACTTTGATCAACCTTGTTCTTTATCTTTTATATATTAATATTTTTAATTGGCTTTTATCAAAAAGGTTATGATTTTTAAATTGTTGTAATTGAGATAATTTTTATAAATTACCTGCATATGACTATGCACTGTAAAAAACTATAAAACATATAGACTTATATTATAAGAATGTCAGTAAAATAGTAACATATTTTTAAAAATAGCAACCTTCAACTATTCCAAAGTCCAGAGTGAAGTTGAATTCAGAGTCGGGTGTTTTTCAGGAGGTGTAGTTAGTCGGAGTTGAATAATTTAAATATATTAGTCTAATCGTCATATAGATTGGTAAAATCTAATATAATCTATTCTAGTTACTAGAATAATCTGATGGTATACAGATATGTTAGTTGAACGAAGATATTAAAAAAAAACAATTCGTAGTTGGAGTCAGTTTTTTATTTTAAGCCGGAGTCGGATCTTTTTTACACGAATCTACAGCAAATACGTTTTAAAGTTTGATGTATGGAATTGTCAACGCGATTACACGTCATTTAAAAATTCTACAAAAGAATAACAAAAAACAATAAATTTAAAAACCCTAGTGTCATAAATTGATTTCCTGACCGATTTAAAGTTTTCATTTTAAAAACATGGATGTTTGTGATGTCTTAAATGTTTTTCAACTAACCTTAAAAGACAACGTAGCGAGAACAATTAGCTAACCGTTATTCATATTCTTGCTATATTATTCTTTTTCTACTTTCTTACAAAAGGGGTTGAGTAAAAAGCAGTTCTCTTGGGAAAAAAACAGTTATAAAAGAATTTAATTTATAATTAATAAACTTCGTGATTAATGTGATTTTTTAAGATGTGACAACCAGTCAGTGGCTATTTTAAGTTAAAAAAAATCTATAATAGCAATGAAGCCTAAATGTACCTACACACCGTAAATATAAATTGGAAAGGATAGATAAAAGACAATGTTAAACATTTTACCGACATTACGAAATAATTGTTTAAACTAAATTTATCATCATTTCGATGATCATTTGAACACATGTACAAGTGTTGAATGTATCATCAATCAATATAAGTATCGTTCAATGTCAAAATTCAATGGGATGAAAAATGTTTATTATACGTGATCGCTTGAAATCGCTGTCATTTCTATACTAAGTATTATGTATCGCTAAATTACGAAGAATCAAACATGAAATGAAAAGCATTGGAAAACATTTATCATGTTTTACAATACGTCCATTTGTTTGATATTTCTTAGGCTTTATTCGATATTTTTAACGGAATGAGAAAGCCAAGTGGTTCCCCGCAAATATAGTGGTACCGTTTTATTTAATATTTTTGAAAAATGGAGTATATAAATATATACATATCGGATCATTTTTTTTGACGTATAAATTAAACCCTTTATGTAAGTAAGTCGTTAAAGATGTTTTGAAAATAGATCATTATAAGTTACAAAATTTT
The DNA here is from genome assembly GCA_030503985.1 of Himalopsyche tibetana. NCBI lineage: Eukaryota > Metazoa > Arthropoda > Insecta > Trichoptera > Rhyacophilidae > Himalopsyche > Himalopsyche tibetana. The sequence continues at coordinate 1,223,441 of JAPJYX010000010.1, forward strand.
AATTTGAACAGCTGCTGGGTATAGTCCAGCACTTTTTAATTTTACACGATTTTATTTAGTTAGTTGTAACATTATATTATAACATTGGTATGTGTGATGATGTAGGAGGAAACTTATTTTTATCTAACCACATATAGTAAACATAGACATGTGCTAAGTCAAAACTATAACTAGATCAATGCGTGATCTTCTGTAAGGTTAAGAACTGGGTCATGATGCAATAATATTTTACAGATTAGGTCGTGTCTTCTACACTGAATAAGAATGCAAAATTACTACGAGACTTAGACCAAAAATTCTTGATTCTATATAAATTGAAAGTTGTACACGATTTAATAAGTTATTGTAATCACATGAATATCATTTACAATAATTACAGAACAATAAGGATGCTAATATAAATATTTGCCACTATTTTAACGAGAATGTAAAATGTATGATTTTAAATTCATTTATATTTAAAAACATCCTTAGCTTTCACTTTTAAGGTGTTCACTGTCAATACTTGGTGGAATGGCATTATAATAAAAATAATAAAACATTTTTAGTACTTTTTCCACATAAAATTTATTAGATCAGGACCGGTTTCGCTCATCGCGAGCATTATCAACTGATGAGCTGATAATTGATAACTGATAACTGATGAGCTGATCAGTTGATAATGCTCGCGATGAGCGAAACCGGTCCTGATCTAATAAATTTTATGTGGAAAAAGTACTAAAAATGTTTTATTATTTTTATCCTTAGCTTTATTTGAGTTTTAGAATCCATATTTCAACTTGTATGCTAATATATTGACAATACAAAACGATCGCTTTTTTCAAGAGTCAAAGAGAAAACCTTTCACCGATTTGCAATGGCCTTTTATATTCATAAAGATACTTTTTTAAATGAATATATAGGGGAAATACGTGTTTCTGTATTTCTTTTTTCTTTATTATGTGAAAGTATTTTTATGATTGAGTTAGTATTTATATTTTCGTTGACTTCTTAAATTGAATATTAGTCATTTTTTTTGTATTTTATACGATAGGAATAATGTTACTTTGTTATTGTTAATCGAGTATTACTCACTTTTTATAGTAACTATTCGAACAGATTAAACGATCGTGAATGAGTAAGATTAGTAGTTAGTAGCGTAGTCAAGTATGTTAACTGCTTGGACGCTGGCTTACTTTCGTTGACCTCGCTGGTTTTTTTTTATTTGCATCAAGATGCGCATCAGAGATGTATTTAACTACTTGTTGCTGCATTCAAAACAAAATGCACAAGCCTTTAATATAAAGGTATTCGCATATACATGTATAACAAGTTACTTATTCATTTTCCGTCCTATTCAGTCAAAGTTCAATAACAATTGTCGTTTTATATTAGTTCTTAAATATTCAATGGAAACAAATAAACACTGCATGAATAACTAAAATTTCTTAACAGTAATTCAAAAATAGTGAGAGCAGTTCAAACGCTCCATATCGTTTCTAATAAAATATATAACCATTAAATCCAAAAAATGAAACGTAGCATGAAGATTCAGTTTACATATAATCTTGTTCTAATTTTATCAATCTACACTTATACTTTCCAAAAAAAAGAAGTAAAGCGACTGAGTAGCAAACAGTTAAGTTTTGTAAAACAACCCAAGAGCAAGTTAAAATAAGCTCCATCATGATATCATATTTCCCACGTGGTTTGGTTACAAAAATTAATCATATTAAAGTTTCTTGTTTTAGATAAGATGAAAATCTAAAACTTGTAGCTTGTAACAACCAAGTAAGGCGATAACTCAATTCGTGAAGTTCATTCACAAGTTTAATATTACCATAACTGAGAATGCAAAAAATCGCATACATACATATTACATACATGTCTCATTATGAAACTATAAGTTTGTTTTTTCTTAAAATATTATATAACTTCTCGATTACACACGTTTCGCTTTGAATAGTTTCACTGTATAAAGAAGAGTTTCTTAACGTTCTTCTATAAGCTGAAAATTAAAGTGAAATTAAGATCAAACAGTCAATATGTTATGTTTTGATTTTGATAAAATGTTAATGTAAATGTAAACATGTATCACGATTCAAATAAATCACGTTTTTTAAAGTCTACTTATGCTATTTTATTCGATTAAACATACAACCTAAATTATTTTCGATGTATTAGCAGCCAAAAATTTTCACGTAAACGTAATATCAATAATGATAAAAAATGAATATATCATTAAAATGAACATTAACTACTTTTGTCACTTTTGCCGAAAATGAGTTATAGTATGTGATGGGCTTAACTAGCTTATTAATATGAGTGGCTTTGACTTCTTTTCTTAAATTAAATTTAAATACAAAAAATGCATTTTAGTAAATTTAAAAAAAATAGTTAATTTATTTATTTTTGCATCATTTCTTTTAATCGGAGTCGGACTTTTTTCACGATTTCTCAACCCATGTTTATATGTTTAACGTTCTATACAGCCAAATCAAATTAAAGTTTCAAAACATCAATGCACCAATTAATGTCACAATGAAAGTCTTCGTAATTGACCCTTAGAAATTAACTTCAAGGTTCACTTTATCAAGCAGATCAAAACAGCGTTCAAATTGATATATGAAGAAATTAAGAGGCGTAGTGTATCCCTGTACAATCTATCATTGTTCTACGTCTTGCTATGCTATCAAGCCGTAAAGAGTCTAATTAAGTAATTTTCTTCATCGTGATTGTATACTGCATTACACTTTAAAGAGCAAGACAAAGCTTTGTATGGTACGATTGCTGTATCATTTTCACCGACCACCGGGAACAAGTACGTATCAATGTGTATTCAATAAATTTAATTGTTGCTCGTTATTCGAAAGCCCTTGATTGAAAATTTTCGTTGAAACAGGTTTAATAGTAATTAGTAATCAAGTAAGCGTGTTTTTGTCTTACAAAGTCTCAGTAAATATTGTGCATTGCAATTGCATTTATATCGCTTTTACAGTGAAGTATAAAACAATTGTTTTACAAACTATAGCTACAGACTTAAGATCCCAACTATTCGAATATCGAATATTAAAATCTATTATTAACTATTGAAGTAATTATATGAAAAATCGATTTGAATAGTTATTGATCTAAATAACATTAATCAATTTAAATGTGTTCACTGTCAATACTTGGTGGAAAGGCATTATATTCAAAAATAAAATACTTTAACTAAAATTGACTTTAAAAAAGTTACCGCCGAATCCATCGAAAGTATTATAATTTGTATCGTCAGAACAACTTACGCACGAAGAGTTTCATCGAATTTCATTTTCTGCCGTAAAATAATCTTTCACTCGTCGATACTCATTTTGCAAGATAAGCTGATTATATGAGTTGCTATTTTTCTTAGATGGCACGAATCTAAGTTAGTTTCAATATGCAAATATTGTATTAATTTTGATTAGAGATTCAAATGTTTTGACGTAAGATTGCAAACGATACAATGTGCATTCAATTTCAGCGCCAGTCAATCAATTTATATTTAAGGCGCTTTATAAAAATGTTACATAACCATGTTACTGTTATAAATCATTATGCAAAACGTGACTGCACTGAAAAATGGATGCTAAGAAGTCAATTTGACGTGACATGATGTTTTTTTAGTGCCTTTTGATCTCATACAAATTTAACCTGTGGACTAGTCACTTCTGAAGTAGATATTTTTTGCTAATGAATATCGCTCCAGATAAATTTTAACAAATCTTCGAAGCTTTTAGTATAACATTATTTGAAATATCAAATAAACAGGCTTATTCCCCTCGATTAAAAGTGAACGTTAATTTGCTTTATATATTGACTTATTCTTTGTAAAATTACTATTTACCTGACGTTACTCTCGCTGTCTATCGGTTTCCTTAAACCTGTCCAAGTTTAAATGACATTTTTTCCACTGTATTGAAGAGCAAAATAAAACCAGCCATGTAAATAAATGCACAGTGTATTATAATAGGCCCCTCTAGAGGTGAAGTGAGCCAACAAGTAAAATGGTAAAACTTTCTTCTTGGACTTCTAAGAACAATCACGTCTTTATTTGGTGTTTTGGTGGATAGCATATTTTTATTTTACATTTATTTTATTACTTTTGTAATGTGTATTAATTAACCGAGTTTAATTCAATTTTACGATAGTTTAAGACGTGAAGAATATTACAACGCTTCCAACATTTTTTTTCTTCGCTTGACTCACTTCACCTCTAATGGGCCCATTACATAATTAATTACAGCAAATCCTTAAATTTATACACATAAAATGATTGAATACATTATTCTTATCAAATACTAAAGTGACATAAAAAGCACGTTATTTTTTTAAGTTTTACAATAAATTGATTTCTTAAATTGATAAATAAAGAAAAAATGTTTTAGATGTACCCAATGACGATATATTGTTTTACTGTAACGAAAATTCTTAATATTGAATACAATAAATAGTAAATAAATTATTGCCATTATAAATAATAGCTTTTCTTTGGTTTCAATGTGTTATTCATGATATGAATATAATTTGTATAGATAAATTTATATTTAATTTTAAACAGTGCTTCTTTTTTAATGCAAAGATTAAAATTTGTTTAAAAAAATATACGCTTCTTCGAAATAACGACGTCAATAATGCATATTTTGTTATTAATAGAAAGATAATTGATAATACAAATTAATGTTTGTAAATCATTCTTTACTGACCATCGACATGCTAATAAAAATAAATATATATTCAAACAGTAAAGCATAATTATACAATGTTCATGTTGGTACGAAATAAAAATGTTAAGTTTTTTCAACAAGTTGATTCAACCATGTACACCTCAGTGTGCATATAATTAATTATGCTCATCATTTCTGTACTAGCCTACATGAATAAATGTTTGTTTTTTGTGTCACTGAATACCTTCTAATTTCCTGTAAATACTTTATTATAGTTTTAAGCCATGTCCGCCTTTCACCCTGCTAAGATGAATTCATGTTTTTAAATAAATTACATTTAAACTCACTATGAATAATTTATTATCATGATTTTTCATTTTATCAACTGCTGTTTGTTAGTTATAATATTACTGTACGTTTTATCGATAATCACTGGATCGCCCACTTACCTTTGGATTATAAACATTATAAAATAAAACGAGAATGTAATAATGTATGTTTACGTTATTATATCATAGGCCTGTAATATTATAAACAAGTCAAACGAATCAAAAACAGCATAATAAAATAATTATTACGTAACAAAATGTTTATATTCTACACGTTGAAAATACATTTTTTTGTTAATCAAATTTATAGAGCTTTAAGTACCAGGACACGTTAGCTTTCTTCGAGTTCTTCGAGTCTCCTTCATCGCCAATGTTTTGAAAAGTTGTATTCTCTTACCATCGTTGCAGACGGAAGGGCGTGATCGCTACAGAGGTAAGAAACTCCTAGTGAAGCCGGTTCATACAGAGACTTCATATTTATATTGAAAATAATTTAACTAGTGAAATGGGATGACAAAAATTATTAAAATACTCACAAAAATTAAGTTCCAAATAAATAATTGCTATAGTATTTCAAAAATCAAGGATTATACAATTTTACTTAAAACACGTCATAAAAACCGCTTTTCTTCTTTTATGGTAATAATATACAAAGCATTGATTGAATTGGCATTTACTTGGTACAACTGCATTGCAATTAGGTAAAAAATATACAAGGCATTATTTTTAACTAGTTATTCTCAAACAAATACTTTTTTGAAATAAGACCGTATTATGCCATACTATTATTTAATTTTGCTGAATATATGGGACTGCAGCAATACACCAAATATTTTTTAATTGAAAGATCATTCAAAAAAACTCGATGTTTTTTTTTCAGTTACCGAAACAATTTTACATCACAAATACCCGTCTTAAGTTTTAAATTTAAATTGAAAATATTCTAAAATTGTTACAAACCTGTGCGAGATTTGAACCCAGAGTCGCCTGATCGGTAAAGCCAAAACCTTACCAGGACTAGAGAGGGTGACAAAAACGATTTTAGTCCGCCCCTATTATCGTTTCTGGTATTTGGTACTTAGTTCCTTTGGGTACTGCTCTAAAAAAGGTTTATTTGTCAATAAACAAATTTTCTCTCTCTACCAAAAATGTATATAATAGAATTTAAAAATCATCATTTTTACGTTAAAATTATATGTGTTCTACCAAGTTGACTCCAATATTCGAATTTTTGTCGTTAATTTGTACTACATTGTTTAGGGAAAAGTGTCGATACTTTCGAATATCTGAGAATCAAAGGTTGATTAATAAATTTTATTCATATATTCTAAGAAATTTAAAGATTTCAACTATTGAAGACGTAAAATCCATATGACGCTAACGTAATTGATGTTTTTTTGGGACAAACTTAAGAGCCTTCTCTTGTTTTTTATCGTTTAGACACTCTGCTCTCGACACTTCACTATGGGATGGTTATGCTAATTGAATTCACGGGATGATGAGTAGAACTTTCTTATTTGGCTGCAAAATGTACAGTGGCGTGCATAGAAATCAGTAATAACAATAGCATTCTATCATGTTATACCACGAAGTAAATAAATAAACGTAAACGAGGCCAGTGAAATTGTAAATATTTGGCAAACAATATTTATTTAATAGAGTAAAAATAGCAGAATATTTAGTTCCACAGTTTTTATATTTATCAGTTGATAGCTATTTCGGCTTTCGCCATTGCCAGAACTATGATTAAACTTACATTTTTCTCAGCTATATATACTGGCTCCGAAGAGATACACAATGCAACCAACAATTGAAACCGGTCCTGATCTTTTTTCCACCAAGTATTGCCAGTGAGCACCCTAACAACGATTGATGATTAAAAATAGCATCTTTTGAAATTTTAAGATTTTAGTAAAAATTAGCTTATTCAGTAAATGATAGTATCATCGCAAAATGATAAATAAATGTCTCTTATCGCGATCCACCACTGAATTTGCGTGACTTTTAGTTTAGCTTGAAAGAATTGCGAAGAATCCGATATTATTTGAAATAAGAATAGAAGGCGGTTCGAGATGTATTAAAGATTTAAAATCCGCTTGTAAAATAATAGACCAAGCATTGAATACCATGTTTTGTTTTACTTTTTTTAACTGATACTTAAAAAAGTGACGATTTGTTTTTACTTACAATTGTTTAGCCATATTATGAAGATGCACTTTGCGATATGGTAGAGATTGTATACAGCGGAATTAAACGATTATGTTAGAGTTTTTCGAATTGAATAATAAGGTACAGAGTGTGACAAAGATCTTGTTATTTTTTCCGGTAGTGATTCGTATTTTTCATCTAATTAAATAATCGTATGTTAATGTTAGTGTTACATCCCTTGCTTGTACTTACTTCTCATTACTACGGGCAGAGAAGTTATTCCTCTAAACCCGAAAAATTGAAAAGAAATACTACACAGCCTCTGGATTTCCAAAGTGATGAAAGCAATCTATTGCGGGTTTGTCTGTTCATATCAACTGATAGTGAATAATCTTCGTTACGATTTTTTAAATTATTTTTTAATAAAATTAGTATAAATTAATGAATTTTATAAGGAAAGCCATCCACCACTACGCGGTTTTTTTACACGTAATTCTGTAGAACTTTTATACCGCGTAAAAAATGAGTCCAGTGTAGTCCATTTTTGTAAAAAAATATATTCTTATTGTCCAAAGTTACAAAACAAAATTATCGATTCTGAAGTAATAAGCATTTTAAGTATCTTTATGTTTGTATTTTGGTTTGGAATTCATTGATTTAGTATTTGGCATTCAAAGACAGATGTTTTTAATATTGTTATTCTATCGTTTTCTACCCTTTTTAAATAGGGTGGTAGGGAGATGAATTATTTAAATAAAGGCTGTTAAATTAATAAAAGAAACACAATTTACGAACTTATTTTTTTTACGATGAGAAAAAAAAGTCCTGATCATTATAATAATATAGATTTAGTACAAAAGAGTTTTTATTTTGTTTAAAATTATAATACATTTTCAGTTCTCTGAAAAGTGATTGATGATACAGCATTATTTTCTCTGAGACAGATTAAATCACTTAATTGCACTTGAGTACAACTTCATTAATCGATTGAAAAATGAAAACATTCGTACCTAGATTCGACTCCAGAAGTCTGAACACACAACCGAAGAAGGCGAAGCTGGACAGTCGGTCACAGGTAGGGTATCCAATCCCGAAGCCTTTTTCCAATCCCGGGATTGAGATTTTCTCACCGAGGAATTTGAAATCCTCAATTTGCTACTTATTTTTACTTGTTCCCGGAATCTCAAAGAAACTCGTTTTTTTTTTTTTTTAGCTCACCGAAGAATTTGAAATCTCCGATTTGGTATACTTTTTTCCCAGAATCTCACAAAAACTCGTTTTTTTTTTTAGCTCACCGAGGAATTTGAGATCTTCAATTTGCCAATTTCGTGTAAATTTCGAGAATTTGCTCAAAATTTCTCAATCCCGAAATCCCGGGATCGCGGCCATCTCAATCCCGGAATTTCGGGATCAGAAAATTGAACGGATCCCGGGATTGGATGCCCTAGTCACAGGCCAGACACATATAAATATCGCTCAAACTGAATCTAACTAAATGACTTCATTATTGGAATGTAGGTTAGACTTAATTCCACAAAGATAATATATTTTAACATGTAAAATATTTCTATGTAATTACATAACTATTCAATATTTGTCTGCCAAATTCACGGGAAGAGAAACGCATTTATTTTAAATTCTATTACCTAACGATAACTTTCACCAAACGATCAAATAAAAAAGTATTATAAAAATATTATCCTAGTGTCAAAACTAAAAAAAGTTTCAGCTGGAAAGTAATCAAAATGAAATTAAAACCTACCATAATTTTCCAGTCGCAGGTAAATGATTGTAGAAGTTTTTGAACATTATGACTTACGAGGTTTGTTGTATTATTTTATAGTACGCCACGATAAGAATAATTGCTAAGAGATAGTCATTTATAAACGTGTCATATGGTCGGTAAGAAAATGAGACACGCAAAGGAAAGTGTCATCTTGGTTTTATGTTATTGCATTTAATATCATCGTGTTGCTATATTCTGTGATAGTTATCATGCGACCATTAACTATTTTACTGCAAACATAATCAATATTTTATGAATAAAAAACGTTGAAAATTTTCTTCACTTGATTTGATTTATTCTTATTTTAATAATACCATGTGACTAAGAAATATTTTCAGAAACAATTTGAAACATTGACTGGAAAACAATGAAGTTTTTATGCACTTAAATAAATAATAAAACGCAGCTTTAAGTGGCATTATTTTATATGAAAGAATAAACATTATATCACAAAATTAATATACACCTTTGTTTCACTAAAATATTTCGATTGTGTTTTTTCATAATTGAAAAAAGTCGGTGATGAAAATATATTTTTTTAAATTTACGTAATTTTTTTAAATATCAATTTTTCAAAAATAATAAAACCTTGGTTCTTTATATTAAATATCACATTTCTTTTATGTATGATGGTTTTATTTTTGATGATGAGATCTATTATTCAGATAGTCTGGAAGTGCGTAGAATTGAACTAAACTGTGCTTTTTTTTCAATATAAATACTACTCAAATTTATAACAAAACTATTATTATTAGTATTTTATCCATATCTGCTTCTAACGTGGAGCATATGGCTCCCTAATGGAGGTATCATAACATAAGTTTTTTCCACGAGAACTGTTTGTTAACCTTTATTTTTCAAAAGATAGTTCTAGGGATCTAAACGTGGTTAACTAATTGGAGGTTATTGGAGTATCGAAAAAGTGGGAGTGAATTTTTAAATATCACAAACACCCATGCCTTCGAACAGAATTCGAAAAATGTTTTTATTCGTACCCGTGAGATCCGGCATGGAAGCCAACAACGTTAACCGATGCGCCATATGACCCGACAAAATTAATTACCACATAGCTTTTGCTGAGCCCATCAAATTACATCAATTAAAAGTGCGACGGAGAATATTTCCTGCATCAGCAACTTAATTTCACGAAGTCTACGCTTCATCACCTTTCCCGGAGCACGATTCGCGCAAGTACCAAGCTGGTTAAAGATTTCGTAAATCCACTAAAATTATATTCCAAAACGTAAACCTATAAAATCACCCTATTTATTTTGTATTTGGCTACCATCCAGTGCATATTAATGCAGTATAATCTAACTACAAGCGGTTATTTAGGTAGTCTTCACTTGTATATCGGCGAGCTTCCTTGAAAGTGCAGGTCAATAGTTCACATTTTGCAGAGAGCTGTGTTTTATTTGTTTTGGATGTGCGGATATTCAAATTGAGATATGTGATGTGCAATTACGACAATCGAGAGCACGAACATCCAGAGTAGAGACTCCAATTACTCGAGTATACTCGAGTAGTTTCAGATGTATCAAAATATATATTATTAATTAAAATTTTTGTATAATTAGATGATAAATAAATAAATAAGCTTATTTAATTTAATTAATACATCTATTTCAATTTGTTAAACATATATTTTAAAAAAATAATAGAGAATTAAACGTCTCATTAATTAGTTGGCAAATCAAAAATATTATTTTTCAATATTTTGTTTTGTCTCTTGTCATCATAGACTGTCGTCATCATAAGCTTGTCATTGATGAGATAAGTCAGCAGGACCCAAAGCAAAAGTATCAAAAGAAATTCTCACATATCATAGTCAAAGTAGCAAAACTGGGCAAAACCATTTAAAATATAAACATTTTTTTATACATGTCCGCTCCCAATGTGGAGCATATGGCCTCCTAATGGAGGCATCTCAACAGAAGTATTTTCCACTTTTAAGGTGTTCACTGTCAATACTTGGTGGAATGGCATTATAATAAAAATAATAAAACATTTTTAGTACTTTTTCCACATAAAATTTATTAGATCAGGACCGGTTTCGAAACCGGTCCTGATCTAATAAATTTTATGTGGAAAAAGTACTAAAAATGTTTTATTATTTTTATTAGAAGTATTTTCTACGAGATCCGTTTGTTACCCAGTCGCTCAACCTCACTTTTTTTAAAGTGAGTAGTAGGGAAAGAAGGATAAAGCTAGAACAAGATTAGTGGTTGACTAATCGCTATCGCTACACTCTGTTATTAAATGATAAGAAAGATGGGAGGAAAAGAAATAATGTGAATTTACATCACAAACACCCAGTCTTCGATCGCAACTTTGAATTAAATAAATCTCAAATTCACTGTGATCTGACCGGGAGTCGAACCCAGACCTGCGTGGTCGGTAGAGCAAGCTCTAACCAACTGGGCTACAGCAGGCGACATATATATTACCTGATAGTAAAATCGACGCGCAAGTTAAACGCTGCCGTTAAACATTTTATATGATTGTTTTAAATAAGTAAATAGATCTTCATTTATAAATTACTAGTATTGAGTACTTGAAAAATGGACGACTATTTTCGAGTATCGAGTATTCGATACTCGAATTGGAGTGTCTAATCCAAAGATTTTATCTCGGAGGAAAGTAAACATATTACGATGCAACTTAATATTTTCACACGGATATCACAGAAGTATGTGCCTCGTCAGTTTCGATCGCTAAAATGATAATTCAGACAACACTTGATACTTAATAAAACGTGTGTTCTGGAGATATAGGATTATACCACAAATACCCTAAAGTTCAATAGGTCATACCACCGCAGACGGCAGCTTATAATATTCATATAAGAAAGCTTGTTTGAAAATCGCTCGATTTTTAACACACTTTCGATTTTTAAGTGCACATTTTTTCTACATCATTCATAAATAAAAATAATAAATACTGTCAGATACACTTTTAGGATGTTTACTGTCAATACTTCGTGGAAAGCTTTATATAATATTAAAAAAAAAACACATACATTTGTATTCATTAACAATTTTATTTGTTAATATCAGAACCGGTTTTGCTCATGACGAGCATTATCAGTTGATAATGCTTTTATAAGATACCACAACTTAACAAGGCAATATACGAGTAGACTTTGACCAGGGCGGTAGATGAATAACACTCAATATTATTTATATTTGTTGTATTATATAATTTACAAGTACACATGTGTTTGCGAAACAATGCTATTCAAACATATTATAAATACATATATACTACAATGGTTTCATTGTCGGTGTACAAATATTTGCTCTAGAGAAAAAAAACTGAGTCACATTAGCGTGATATTTTGACACATAAATTAATCATTAATTCCTAGGCCATGCCGTAACTAAACTTATTTATGTCCTGATGAAACCATTCCTAGTTTGTACTCCTTAAGTTACTATTCATCGTTAATACTCTTTAATATTCCTGTATATTTAACCATCTTTAAATTTTCAGCAAATTTCCAAAGAGTATATTGTTTTATGTTCGTTTGATTCACTACTCATTGCATTATTGGCATAGTTTTTTTATAATTTATAACGCCTCGAACAAGGATTCATATAATATTTTGTACTTCTGTGAAAATAAATGAATTGAATAAATTCAATTCTAAATTTCCTTAATAAATACATATTTAAACACCACCTTTATGATCTATGATAATTCGGAGAATAGATAAATATTGTTAAGAATTATGTAACAAACGTATTTATACTTTCTTTTGATGGTAATAGAGAGGTGTCTTTTACGCTTTATTTGGAGTTACAGCATCACAACTTATTTCAATAGAAATCAATTATTTCGGCATTCCGGTAACCTTTTGGTCGACCTTGTAATAGTTATTTTTCTCATCAGGTCAGATGCCAAAACACGTGTAACATAAATAATTATTTTGTGTTGTTGTTTGTCGTTTCTTGAGCTTTATTGCTAATTCTGTGCAACATATCATGCAATCAATGCATACCAAACATGAAATATTTTATCGTTATGTGCAATGAATAAGATGGTTAAAATAAAATTCTTTTTATTTTTGAAAAACCGATCATTGGAAAAATCAAAAAGACGGCCTCTATACTTCAGAACAAATAAAATCTAAAAACAACAATTACAATCAGTATGAAAAATAACATTTCGTTTAAAATCAACACAATTGATTTTCAAAGAAAATTTCGATAAAGCTATTGCTATAAAATAAAATTACTCACAATCACATTAAGTTGATTTTCATTTGAGATATTTATGTTGAATCTGCACCATTGTGTTGGCTCAATTATTATTGCTGTAAGAATTTTGTAAAAAATATAATATTATTATATTTTTTTATATATTTAAATTTGTAATTTCTTCTTTTTTCAGCTCTTTCGTGTTTGATGACACTTGCTCAGGCAGCTAGACGATATGTAAGTAAAATATTTATATTCAATGCATGTCCGCTTTTCCTAATAGAGGTATCTCAAAAGATACTTGAACTATTTGTTTTTAGTTGATGCTCAACCTTCTTTTTTGAAGAGTGTAGAAATATAAGAACAGGGTAAGGGCATGACTAATGGTTAACAAATCGCTGTTTCTTACCCTTGTTGTTTTTAACATTAGAAAAGGAGGGAGGATTTATACATATTACAAAGACTCTTGTCTCCTAAAAGAAATCTATTGAAAAAATGCTGGTAGAACTGAGACACCAGCTCATCAGATCCGTCACGAAAGCCAACGACGTTGACTGCTGCGCCACGGAGTAGACAAATTCGAGTATTTGTAAATTATCTGTAATATTTTAAATCATGTCCACTACTGATGTGGAGCATTGGTTTAATTCCTGAACTGATTCTTTTTCAGTCGTTCAACTCAGATAGAATTTGTTCAGAACGATGGGCTGGAAAGATCTAGTAGTAATTCTAATCTCAGTTTTTAGGATCATTTAGATCGAAAAGAATTTTAAAAATCACAGACATCTATGCCTTCGAACACATATTCATAAATTAATTCACGAACGTGTTAAATCAGGAATTCACGTCCAAAAGATATGTCCACTAGTCAATCTATAATTTTATATACTTAAAGTAACTTTGCATCTGTATAATTTATGATTCGCAAGCCCATTAAAGCTCGACAAGATAATATAACAATTTGCAAGAGACAATAGTGAGTGATGGTTTTGGCATTTCTCATTAAAACCCTTGCCCAAGTTGGCATAGGATATTGATGCGACAGCATGACACTCATTGACCTGCGAGAGAGAAATCTTTCCATCCAATTATTATGACAGAAAAAGAACGGTCAGAACTGAGAATTTTCGTGCGGTATTTTGTATGCAACACGCATTAATCTTAATGACGTTATAATTGATTTCAAATTAATTCAGAATATAAAAGAATATGATCACAACGTGTGGATCTCTTCAATATTCTTAATAACCATGCGTTTTAAAATCGATTAGGTGTGGTACGGGGAAATCCTACGTTAATTTTCTTCTCCAATTAACTCGGAGTAAAAAAATATACCTACAATCAATTCATTTGTCATACAAACTAAAAAACGGTTTTATCATACAACTACATATGTTAACTTTGACCACGTTACTTTAAGAGAAAAAACACCATAACATGAAAAAAATTGTAATTATTTTCTTACAAATGTGCGTGTAATCAAAAGATATAAAATTCAGCTCGCTATAATTTTAAATTATCTCAGCCGTTTAAGGTATCAATAATTGTATGCTGTAATAGATATCTCAATACAAGTTTTTTTACTAGAACTGCTTATTACTCAGTTTCTAAGCCTATCCTTTTCTTCCAAGAGAGTAGATATAGAAAGAAGAGATCTAGGACAGGAATTTTTGTTAGTTAATCACTGTCGTTACGCCCTGTCATTGTTTAAGATTGAAGGGATAGGAGAGAACTTTTAGACATCAGAAACACTTATTCTTTCGAACAGAAATTGATAAATCAATTTAAGAAAATGCTGTTCTTACTATAAGGCTATGACATCCGTCACGGAAGCTAACGACGTTGACCACTGCACCATGGTCCTAACAATTATTGGACTTATTTAATAATTATAAATTATGTTTAAAAAAAACAATATTTCTTTGTACTTTATTACACTTTATTTAATAGGTCAGGACCGGTTTCGCTCATTGCCAAGCATTTGTCAACTGATAAGAAATATAATTTAACAATGCTATTTATACAGATATATTTTATATTTTAGAATCACTAATAATGTAATTGGTAATTTCTTTTCAATGCCAATTGTTGCTTACACCTTTTCATTTAAATTTATTTTTGAATAAATAACGTTGTTAAATTATATTTCTTATCAGTTGAAAATGCTCGCAATTAGTGAAACCGGTCCTGACCTATTAAACAAAGTGGAATAAAGTACAAAGGAATATTGTGTCTTTCTATAATACTTTTCCACCAAGACAGTGAACACCCTAAAAGTATTCATTTTGTATAAAAATCTTTCCGTACCTGAAACGAAACATCGCTAATCGACCACTTTGGTACGTTAACAAGATTAATTCTAGATAAACGAAGAAGATGCTATAAAGTGGAGATAATACCGATTAATATCTATTTGTTTCTCCATCACGATCACTCGATATAAATCACTGCCTTAAGACCGCTGCAATTTTTCATATTTAACTTTCATGAGAACTTTCTTTGTCTTATAACAAATTTGTTCACGAAAATCTTGTTACGTGTTTTACTTTTTTTATTTGGCCGAAACAAGAAGCGCGTATGTAATATTGTTTAATTTATCGACATGATTGAAATTGAATCATTTAAAAGTAGATCATATCGAATGACTTTATGTTTCGGTCATATAAGTTGGAAGAATGGTTTTATAATCATTTTAGGGACGTTATTCCAAAATTAAATACGCTATTATAAACTCACAAATATTGATAACTTTCTCTACAGAAGATGTTTTATGAGGAAACGATTTGTATTTCTATGACTTAATCTATTTATTTGAAGCTAAAATCGGATTAAGGGTTATCAGAAAGTTCTTATGGTTGGAGTTATGGTACGTTTATGCTTACGGTTTATTTATATCAATAAATCGATCGAAAATTTAATTTATAAAATTTCAATATAAATTACATTTGATAACTTTGTCATTTCACAAGTTATGGAACACATTGATTCCCTTAATAAAAACACAATATTCCTTTGGTCCTGATCTTTTCAGTTAAGTGGAATTAAGTACAAAGGAATATTGTGTTTTTATTAATATAAAGCCTTTCCACCAAGTATTGACAGTGAACACACTAAAAGTGATCATTAATTCCCTGTTTTAGGTTCCCCCCCTCCAACCACCATATTTAAATTTTGAAGTTAAGAATTGGAATCAATTTATTTGTTAATAACCTTACAATAGTTAAAAGAGTCCAAACACGCATCACATTTTGTTTTGCAAGCTTTGAAATAAGACAGTTATCGAATTTTATTTAAATTAAAAATGGCTTTTTTACAAAGTTACCATCATATTTTTTATTCCAGAATTCGAGCACGTGACTCTTTTAGAGCTTTGACCAGTCTGCTACAGAATCGTTTCTATTTAATAAACCAGTATCGTCAAATTTAAATTATGTTTTTTATTTATCGTATTTTGTGGTGATAGACAGAAGATTATGTTGAAAGATAACTTCTTATCACGATTTCTGTACCTCTTTGTATGTTATAAATATAAATGAAGCAAGAATCGAAAAAATCACTTTCTTCTCAACAATCTGGTTAAAGTGTAGTTTCACACAGTCAGTCGATAGATGGCATACATTTGTTTCCAGGGTATCATCACGATGTATTGTGCAAAAAGTCGCTTGCACTCTTGTTTATGATTGAACATTATTTTTCTCCGTTGCGCAACTTTTGCCAAAAGTATCCAAAAGATGTCACTGTGGCCAAATGTTGACTTAACAAATTGCTAATACGGCATGTTCTCAAGCATAATGATCCATTATTATTGTGAAGAGGCATTCATTGTTTCTGTGATTGCGGCAAATGTTATATTCATTAGTGGGCATGGATGAAATTCGCAGTTGATTTGTTATACTAAAAAAACATTACAGCTGCCAACGATTACTAAAACTATTTCTACATATTAAACATATATTTGATTTGAATCGTAAAGATTAATGCAATACAATATACTTATCTGGGAATGTTTGAAGACTAAAAACATTTATAATTATTATTTTTAACTCCTAGTTTACATAAGAATATAATATATTGACTGAACAATGTAACCGAATAGGAAGAAAGGCACGAAATGACAAAATGATACAGTATTATCGATTATAGTAAGTAATCTTTGAAAAACTACATAACGTACATTGCTCTGTTTTATCCTATACGAGCTATACTAAAAAAGCTCAATTTATACAAAGTACGCCGCTAGACCAATATTAAATTACAGAAAAACTCTGACACTTTACGTAACTAAATAAATCATTGTAAATGGTTGAGTTACGTAAAATGCTTTTATGTTGTTGTTTTTTTAATAAATGTAGGATTTGTAGGAAGCTAACCTCATCCATTTTTATTTTGCTTTAACCGTTTTACCAGCTTTACGTAAAATATGAAGTATCTATCTTATTTGAAAGATCTTCAATAATATTGTAATGGAAATTGATGAAGGAAGACAGCGTCTGTTTATTTTCACAATCACGTCTGTCGGTCAAGTCGTGTGCGGTAATTCGTTTGAAAATCATTTTATTATTTGATGTCGGGAGAAATCCTATAAATCGGAATTATAATTTGGTCATCTGACCCCATCATGACCTATCGTCGTAGTCTTCTCGATATGTCACATTTCTCTTCAATGCCGAACGCTATTTTCGACCTTTCATCGTATTATAAATATATGTATAGATATTAGATACTACACTCGATAGACGATTTGTTTTTAGTATTAGTAGTAGAAAAGCTCTTTTTTAAATTGTTAGATATATTGTTCACTTTTAAGGTGTTCACTGTTAATACTTGGTGAAATTGTATTATTTTCAAAAAATAAAACACTCTTTTGTACTTATTCCACATTTATTTAATATGGTCAGAACCGATTTTGCTCTTGACCTTAATTAATTAATTTGTACAAGTATTTTTTTTAATAAGTATACAGCTTAAAATAATCAGAAAACAAATACGTTTTTCTTTCTACGTTCGAATCTATTATTGTATGTACTATTCATCAAAGTTTAGCAAAAATGAAACTATTGCATAGTTATAAAATTTGATTTTATTCCTACGAAAATGAAATTCCAATATTTTTAGTGCGATTTTTTATTCAAAGAGTAAAACTTGCTATGCTTTAAACTTAAAATATTTAATGTTCAAAACTAAAAAAAAGAATGTTTGTTTAAATGAGTTACTGAGATGTCATAAATATACAAAATAAATCTGCATAATAAGTTACATTGTTTATTTCATAGTAGTCGATTTGCTTAAAATTTTCTTTTATCTGCATAATTCAATCGTCGTAAATAAGCAGTCGATACCTACATTTATTTTTTATACGAAGTGTTGAATACTTTTTTTGTTGTTATGTATATAGTAATACTAAATATATTATATGATATGTGGCAATGTCACCTGTTTTCAATCGCGTAACACTTAAGAATATACACACACTTTTCCCTGCACATCTTGCACAAGCAAAGTGATTACAGATTGAATAGTCAAATACCACTGATTTTTTTTGCGTAATACTTTGAAAACTGTGTATTTTATGTATTAGATACTTAACGATATTGAAAAAAAAATAGTAATAAAGGGCACAGATTTAATAGCTACCAGTTTGCAGGATAGAAAAGCTCGAGTTTGTTGTGCAAATCTTTCATAATCATGCTTTATCTTGTCCATTAAAATAGTTCAATAAAATACACGATGAGTTCAATCAGTTATTTCCAAATCACATCAAAAATAGTATTGCTTTCAGAGACAATATTGACTCGCGGATGATTAGGAATTTCCAATTGAAGCTACGAATTAAATTGTAGTCATGATACAATTTCTACGATTATTGCTTAAGACCAATAGCCAAACAATTCACTGGCAGATCTCACTTCAATAACAAATGATTGTTTACGTATTGGTATTGGCTAATGCAAGCAATCGTAGTAAGTAAACTGTAATATTGAAACTAATAACTAATCCGCTTGAACATATACACTGATTACTACATTCATTTAATCTACAATTATGAATACAAACACATTTATTTAAAGGTATACCAAACAGTAAATCCAATTTTGCTGTATATTGCGAAAATTTTTCTTACTAGAATACTGAGCAGAAATTGATTTATTTACTAATTTCTTCGTGACAATTTTATTTGTAGTAATTAATGTACTAAAAGAAATATCATATATTTGAATTTAATAAAAGAGGCACTAGTTTAAGTAGGACTACGATAGTAAGTATAAAATGATTGATTTAAATAGGGTAACCTCATAAATATATAATATTATTTGTCAGCATGTTCTTGTCCTAACAGAGTGTTTGAACATTGCATCTTAATTAATACTAGCTCTTTTTCTACACCAATAGAATCATAAACATTTGGCTAGTCAATTTTGTAAAGTAATTATTGTTATGTAGTGTATTTTCCATTTTTTATAACGTAGATATTATTGTCATAAAATACTGAAAACAATTGATATTTATATTGCTAATAAAAATACTAAGAAAATAAATCAGTTTAATTATTGTCTAATTACGTTAGCAATGTTGAAAAGTATTTTTTTAAATATACTGCCCAATATATACTAGAAAATATTCCACTAAGTTCAATAACATAACAAGGTTTATAAAAGGCTATTTTGACAAAAAGAAAAATGATTTAACAGTGCCAAAACAGTAAGAGGAACTAGGTGGCTACCGGCTATTAATTTGGCAGTAATACTTGATACTTTTTCACAACTAAAGTAAATAAGTTATTACATTACTATTGTAAATGTATTTAATTGTTAACAGAATAATAGTGGTGAAATATTTCCACGATATTCTACAAATAAATAAATTGAGGTAAGATGTGATTGTAGTAGATCAGAATTAATCGAAATAAACATAATTGTACACATCATGTTTATAATTGAATTAAATAAAAAAAATTTGAGTCTTTAAATTTTTAAGTAATACAAGGTGTTCTATTTTGAATTGTAAAATTACAAACATTTGTCATTGTCTCTAAAGAGGTTTTCTTATATCCTAATCATTTATTTCAAAATGCGCCAATTATTATTTTTGTTTACAATCTCTATGGGAAATGTCAAAAAAGTACATAATTGATATCTCGTATATTATTACAAATATTAACAGAATGATATGAAATAAATGGAAATATTTTTTTATGAACAATAGTAAAGATAGTTCAATTTTTTCCTTCGAATTAATAACAATTCCACAAACTCTTCAAGCAACGTATAATCATTTTAATTATTTGATATTATGATTCGTAACGGCTTAAAAGTACATGTAAGATAATTTTATTCAAATGCTTTACGAGTAAGTGTCATATATTAAATATACATATCAAATATGAAACACGTGTTACAACTAGAATCACAAACGGTGGAATAACAAAGTTATCAATTTTCTAAAAATGTTATATCTATGTGGCTACATTTTCAGTTGAATCGGTACCAATTTAAGAATATATTGTGTATACAGTTTACTGTTTATTTTTTTGCCAATAGTTTTGTTCAATTCACTTAATCGAACGATTGCTTAAAATACACTATTCGATATTTACTTTTTTATTCATATTTTTCAGCAAAACTTTATTGATGTATAATTTGTGTTACTACACAAAATATGAAAATATTTCGCTATAATCCTTTGCTGAGATAGTCTCAGTTATATGTTGCAACATGTTAGGCCATTCACGACTATATTTTAAATATCGTAAGATTTCATAAGGACTACATAGGAAAGGCAGATAAAACTTAAAGCACAAAATATGCAAAATTAAAAAGATAGAATTAAATCTCGCTACGAAATCAATGGAGTAATAACACGACGAAAATGGACACCGGCATTTTGTCATATCAATTACGTGATGCAAATATGCATCGGATGGTGTTTTTGCTCAGCCAATAACTTGTTGGGTATTCATATTGTATACAAGATACAAGAGTGGCAACGTTATAAAATATCACAGAGATGCACTACTAGATACAGTTGGGTCATAAAGTAGTAAAGGGTAAATATATTTGTTTTAAATTTACATAAATAATTCCGTTAATATCTGATGCAATTGATTAGAATTTATTTACGT
The DNA here is from genome assembly GCA_030503985.1 of Himalopsyche tibetana. NCBI lineage: Eukaryota > Metazoa > Arthropoda > Insecta > Trichoptera > Rhyacophilidae > Himalopsyche > Himalopsyche tibetana. The sequence continues at coordinate 1,244,689 of JAPJYX010000010.1, forward strand.
AGTAGTAACGGTAACTTCGAAATTAAATGTGTTGGTATTTATATTCAAAAAGTATTTACTTCAACAATTCACTTGATGTGACACAATTCATAGAGTTATCAATTAAAATTATTTAATTATATCAATATCTAAGAAAAATACTAACTTAGATTATCTAAACTTTTTTTAAAAAATATTTCTTGAAAGAATGAACAATTTTTGCAATAGTGATAATTAACTATTACCAAATTATAACGTTATTCATAACTAAATACATTTATTATTTGACACTTGACAAATATGAAACAACGATAATAACATATAATTATGTAAAAAAGAAAATAATAAGTTTGCTTTTAAAATATAATATTATACATCCATATTATTATATCGTGGGTAGTAAATATGTTAAAAGTTTTTGACCTAAGAAGACTAGTCTGCTGAGAAATAATGTTAGATTTTATTTCAGTAGGAGTAAATTTAAAATATTAAATGATATGAACTCGAGCCATTAGAAAGATTCATAAATATTTTGAATTTACGTTTAAAATATGTACCACTGCAGTTAATAATACCCATGACGCATAATATTCTAACATAAACTCGCTGAGAATCTTCAATATTACTAAGGTTAACCCAAGGAGAAAATATATCACAAAAACACGTGTCTAAAACTTTAAATTAGAAAATAAACTAAATTTGATATTGAACTTGTCAGTACTTAAACTTTGACCTACCTGATCGTTATAGTTAAGCTTTTGGTACAAAATAATAGTATGTGCTATACATAAATGAGTTACTTGGGGTTGAAATACTAGAAAGTATACGTCATTGTCATTTTTGTGTCGCAAAAAAACTAAACTTGGAACCTTGTTCTTATAATGATTGAATCTCAATTCGAGTACATCAAAAAATGTTTATTGAAAAGATATAATATTTGTACTATTATATGGATACATCGGTTGAAGTGCTCACCGAGGAAAATCGATATTGTAGTCTGTCGATTAAAAATGGAATTAAATTATCAAAGGAGAAAAACATTTCGATAATTAATTTGTAAAATACAATTGATATTCAGTCCGGTTCTGCGATTGGGTAGTCTAGAATGATTTTGCAAGTGGATACCTTTCTACCCGATCGTGGCGTCTAATTACTCCGAACATGGAATCTCACAATCCATCTCGTTACATTTCACGAGTTACAGACAAATACCGGATACATCCAAATATCTACTCGCTACCATCCGATCCGATACAGCTACCACTTTGCATTGACCAAGCCTGCTGTTTTTTTTATTTACGAAATAAGCGGGTACTTGTAAGTTGCTTGTAACTGATTTGGATGACGTCCTGAAATCATTCGTTTTAAACTAGACACAAGGAACGACCTACTTAAGTGCGAAACATTCACTTGATGACGATCGTTCTGTCTGATTCATTTATTTGAGTCGTATCACTGAATTTAAAGCGAGTTAGATTCAAATCGAGTTTTCGTTACGCTTATCATTTTTTACACTCTATCTACTATAGACAACAGGTGTTAAAAAAAAATGAAACGTGGCGAAATTGATATTTTCATAGAAGCAAACGAGTAACCCTCGTCTACTGTAAATACCAGGGCTGTGGAGTCGTGTAAAAAAAGACGACTTCGAGGAAATTTTTCAATAATTTCATTTTAATTAAATACATATGTATACCATCAGATCGTCTTTAGTCAGCCAAGCATGGAATGTCAACACTTTGTACTATTTTGTTTGAATACACATCATTAAATATATGTTTCAACAAAAAATTCAAGCAGTTCATTTTTCACGACTCCGGCGAAAATACCGCGACTCTGACTCCACAGCCCTGGATTAAATACTATAATATTACACATCACAGTTTTCGTATAATTCAACAAAATTCATCAAAAAATGTGTTTAATTTTTATGAAGAAAAATATATCTCTATTAATTTTATTCTATACCAACAGTCATTACAACGTTGTCATACAACAATTACGTGTTGTGTATTCAAATAAAACGGGAGACTGAACTAAGAGGGTGGTGGAACCATAGCTCAATGATTGCAGTGGCTGACTACCATATAAGTATATGATGCCTCCAAATCTTAGGGGCCTCAAAAATAGCTTATACAATTTAACCTGTATAATTTTTGTTCAGATGAGTTTAATTTGAATTTTCTGACATTTTTATGTTATCTGAAAAACGGGGCCTCCAAATTTTATTGCGCCTGGGGCCTCCCATGTGTTGAATCCGCCACTGAATTGCACTACCTTATAATCCATGTACTGTTTGTGATGTGTTCAATTCGAATACCAAATTTAAAGGTCTTATTAAAAGTTGATTATATTTTTAATAATGTGGAAGATACTTCATTTTTTAAAAAAATGCGGACATGCGTGGAAAGATATGAAGAAATTTTAATTTGGCATAGTAAATGTATCCATTGTGCGCATGGCAGTATACACCAATATAAACACCTTTTTCCCACAACTTGCAAGAGTTATAAATATTGAGTATTCACAAAAAGTTAATGCTGCACTATATATAATATTAAAAAAACAGCAAGCTTTCAGAGAAAAATAGATATGCAAACTGTTTCATTTTTTAGTTATATCAGATTTAAATGTGGATTTATTGACTCATAGAGAAGCAATGTAACATATTTTTCTCAGTGTCAGTCTTTAATACCTCTTTTCTTATAAGGTATAGTTAATATAACAGTGAGAGTACAAATAGTCAATTACTTGAAGTTAATTAGTCGCACTTTTAGACGGCTAATAGAAAAAGTTTGATAGAATATACGATCATTTGGTTAGAATAAACAAATCAAACATCCATCTATGCTTTTGATAAAAATCGATTTACGAAAATTTCCATCACGTAATTCGAGCCCTTGATACTGTCGAAACTTTAGCATCTTTATTTACTTTAAAATGATTATGAGAACGTTGTGTAAGCAAGTTGAATCGTAAGTTCATGTTAGTAATTAACATTTGAGCAAAAGAACATTATATTATATCCAAAAGCTTTGAGCAACCATTACTTGAAATTTATCTCACGTCGGTTGCATTGCATTTTTGTGTATTTCAAATTGCACTTATATTATATTTATATTCTTTAAAATGTGCATGAAGGTATGAAGATGCTCGCGTACATGACCTGATGATCGACTTGCTTACATTGCCTTTCAAAAATGATTTGAATAGGTCAACAAAAACAAGCAAATATAGGAGTATATCAATTGTTCAAAACGCAACATCTATTTTTTTTAATTAATTTTTATTGATGTCTTATCCTTGTAACGAAAAAAACCAATATCGTGAGAATCGCAATTATATAAGGAGGTTGTAAAATGAACTTATAATTATTTCGATTACTTGCCAACGAGTTGCCCACTTCTGAAGTCGGTGATATAATCAGCCTATTTATTTTGAGGCAAAGAAACGCGCTTTGCTCATATATTATACAAGAACAATGGATCAAAACTTTTAATTATGCGAACTGCATTGAGCCCGTGTTAACTAGATATGCGCCGCAAGTAAAGTGTTATAATCGGTATATATAAAAATAATAGTATTATTTATTATATAAGTAACACTAGTACAAAACTAAATATGTAAGACACAGTAGTGGACTAAGTGAAAAACTATGAAACCGTAGCATACAATGCAATGTTTTAAATTGTTAAGTTGACTTGAACAAAACAGAAATATATTAATGCTCAGTCTGGAAAACTATTTTACAGCTTTAAAAAAATGAGCAGCCAGATTTATCGATTATCTGTCATCTACTGACTGGCTGTTAAATAAGTCAGCAGTATCAATTGATTGATTCGTTTTTCACTTGTTTTGATATTTGTCAATGAAAATGTGATGTATAATTGAAAATGTTTGCACTCAACTCTTTTTTTACACAGTAAACACGTTCCACTAAACATTGATGATTGTTTATCTAAATTAAGACAAATGTTATTAAAAAAATAACATTATTGTAGAACACGGTTTCTCAACCGCGGGCCACAGCACAGTTTTGGGGGGGGGGGACGGGCAAATGAGCTAAAAATAGGTCTCAAGCCTTTTCATTTCAGGATATCCGTAAATTTCAGGGTAAAATGTGCCAGCCAGCAAAATTAAAAAAAAAATGAAAACTTACAACTTGTCTCGAAAAACATATGCTTATATAAAAATCGGGTATGGGGGGCACGGAAAAATATGATAGATAATATTAAAATCAGTTATTTCGATCTGTCACATAACAATGGCGGAATGAAGGCCCGGTAGTAAGACAACAATTTAAGTATTATCTTGGAAGAAATACAAACTGCAAACACGTGATTGTAGTGTAGTCAGCTGCATATTATTATCGATGAATTTTAATTGCCCAAGAAAAAACTGATGAGCTTAATGTGCTGTATATCATTTCCCACTTTCCCTGATCAAATTTTACCAAAATTCGGTTACTCAACGAAAAGAAAATACAAATGACCATAAATAATATGTAAAGCGTTACCCCCTCTCGATCCCGAGCTGCCAACTTGACGCCTCTGAAGCGAGCGACCTATTTTTTCGTGTGATAATCTAAGAATAATGATCTTTATTCGCATCGCTATTCGAAATATCAAATTTTCTCACGAGACTTGTAAAAATTGTTACGCAGAAAAAAAAAATATTCTCGTTTCTCCGCGTGGTGCTAGTACTGTGGCGTAACTAGGTGAGCATGTAATGAATAGTATTGTCTGTAGGTAGTAAAAAAAATAACTGTCCCGGTTAAAATGAGCCTTTCTTCTATGAAAATTATGGTATCATCCGGGAAAATTATATTAAATAAATATCGGAACACAGCCAGCTTGCTGTGCAATTCCACAGTTAGATACCTAAATGAGTGCGATTTGTTTTGAGCATATTTTTTAGGTAATATAACACTTTATGTCACAGTTAAAATGTAAAATCTCGGCACTAATTAATTAGTAGTTGTATTTATAGCGTCGTCACTACAATTCACTACACTTTGACTAGTCAATGTAAGAATTAAATAGTAAAGGTTCTCTAGCCTGATCTTTCTTTCCCTACTCTCATAAAAAAGAGAGCAACTAAATGACAACCATTTCTTGTAAAATAAAATCTGCTGAGATAAACTTCATTAGACCATATTTGCTGACATGCTCAAAAAAACAATAAAAGCACCACAGATTAATACTGATGAGTCATTTTATAATATTATTTTCAGGATGTTCCGATACCAGCTTCCCCGACACCAGAAGCTCTACGTGAAATTGCTGATGCGATGGGTGCTGCCAGATTTGAAGAATTGACGGTTGATGCCCTTGCTGATTCCAGTAGATCTGTCACCAAGACTCTTAAAACAGGTTTCACACCAGATGGAGATGTAGAATACCAAGATTACCAAGGTACTGCATATTTTGTAAACATCTCTAAATAATCATAACAATTCCAAAGATAAGTTTTATTAATTTTATTTTTTATTCTAAAAGGTTAAGTAGCTCGAACTGCTGATCAATTTGTTTTAATACAATGAATTATGATTATTACCTATCTGATAATGCACCAAATTTAATATATCACTTGGAATAAGCCAAATGAGAATTTTAATAAAGTCACTAGAGATCAACTTGAGGAGAAAAGACAACACAGGCAGCTATACCAAAGCTTCAAATTTCTAATTGGAGCTCTTACTTCTAGACTACAGAGGCTGATAGTAATATATAACAACAATAAAAAAAATATTTCTTGAAGTTAAAAATTGGTTTAAATGTTTTCCAGGTGTTATGGGTCGACCTGGTGTGGATTTTCCTGTTCTGCCTTCAATTCCTCACACGGAATTCAGTTGCAAAAAAGTATCTACTGGGTACTATGCCGATCTGGATACTGATTGTCAGGTAATAAAGACTAACTTACATGTTGTGATGAATTCAGTGAGGGTCTCTTTTTAATATAACATTGATAGCTTTAGCATTCCACTAGTTATATAACAATATAATTGTTATGTATTTTGTTTATCATAAAATGTCTTTGTGATAATTTACAAATAGAAGCGTTTCGATTTAACCTAATTATCTCAATGTAATCAATATCGATTAATTTTATTTTAGAATGCAAATTATGTTAGATAGCGCCAGTCGGGATGTCACCAAAAGAAATTTTAAATTGAACAAAAAATGTTATTTGATATCCTATTTTGCCACAAATCAAACTTTAAAATAAATTACCATTTGTAGTACTTATTCCACATATTTTTGATTCAATCTGGACTACTTTCTGAAACAGTGTGAACTGAAAATTAGTATTCTATTAACATCTGTATTTCTACTGGAGGTCTCCACAGGCCCAGGCCTGGCCCTCGGGCCTTTACCCGGCCCGGCCCATGGGCCGGGTTAGGGCGGGTAAGCGCATTTGAGATTCGGGCTCGGGCCGAGCCCGGGTAAGGAATTTATTCTTCAGAAAAATATTTCAGACTATATTTGTGTCATAAGTCAGCCATGATGATTTTAATTTTTACCCGTTTTATAGAGAATCGTAAATTATTGCAAATTTGTAAAAACGGGTTTTTTCGGTCTGGTGAGTATAAATCCGGGCTTCGGGTCGGGTTCGGGTAACAATTGTGGTATTAGACTCGGGCCCGGACCAGGTCGGGCCTGAGTCTTTCGGGCTCGGGTCGGGTAATTTTGTAAAATTTCGGCCCGTGCAGACCTCTAATTTCTAGTAACAATTATCACCTTCAAAGTAAAACAATGATGGATCTTCGGACCGTTAAGCATTTTTTACACTATGGCTACTTTGACTGACTGTGGCTCACTGTTTCTACTGTGTATTATAATTATAACTAAACATGCAGGTATGACGTTGACTGTTTTACATTTCAGGTATTCCACATTTGTGATGGCGGTAGAAAAATCTCTTTCCTGTGTCCTAACGGTACTATCTTCCATCAGTCGCACCTAATTTGCGATTGGTGGTTCAAGGTAGATTGTGCTGATTCACCAGACCAGTACGAAGAAAGCGCAGAACACCTCGCAGCAGACCAGAGGAAGGGAAGATGGAACAACAATCAAGCGACATCTGAGAAGAGCTTCGACACCATCCACACCACCCAGAGACGAACTCAGTCGAATTTCGGCAACAATATCCATTCGGGACAAAATCACATCAATGAATACAAAGCAGAAGCCAGCTTTACAAGTGTCGCACAGTCAGCCCCGAGATCAGACAGAGTTCAAGTAGAAAATCATCTCGAAGAGGCAAGACCGAGTCCTAAGAGCTTCCAAACTGTTTCAAGACAGGATAAGCCTACGACTTCCCGACAATATTCTAGTTTTGAATACACCTCAAAGGAGCACGACGACCAAGTGAATGACAATGAACAGAGAAAGAGCAATATCAACAGTTACAAGTTTACACCTACGAGAAGAACCTTGCCAGATTACACGGATGCTGCCGTTTACAGAGGTACCACACCGTCTTCGAGGAACTCCAAAGAAACTCAAGTTGTAGCAGAATCAGCATCGTTCGCCTCGGGCAGAGGAAGGAATAATTACTACCATTACACAAATTATGATAATAAGATTCGATCGACTGCCGAACCGCAATATTCCGCTGCTTCTGTTCCAGTACCAAAAACCACTAGACCCACATACACTACCACTTATATACCTGGAAGCAAGAGCTACGTTGAAGTGAGCCGCAGTGTCACGCAGTCGGTGGCTTCTACAACTAGAACTCCGACTACAACACAGCAGGCAATAGAAACGACAACTCACCCCACCGCTGCAAGGTCTAATTTACCAACAAACGATGACAGTACATCGTACAGTTATGTCCACTATACTCAGTACCCCACTACGTCGATTCCGAACAACCATTTCAAAGCTACCACAAGCCATTCCAACGACTTCAGATCAGGGAAGTCTTTCCAACCTAACTATGCTAAAGACGAAATCGTTTCACCTAAAAATTCTTCATCCGATAATTACTGGTCATCGCTGATTAAGGCTCAAAGTTTCAGCACGTACGCTCCCACAGTCCCGACCGTCACACCGAGAGCCAAGAGTAGTTCACGCAGTCGTTTCTCAGCATCAAATTGGTTTTTGTCGTCCGGTTATAATCTAACTACTACTACGACCACTGAAAGACCTACGACTTATCCTCCGTACGTCACTGAGCCGACAGTTTCAGAGCACGCCGTAGAAATGATTAAGACCTTGGAAGAGTTAGAGTTAGGTTCAGAGCCAACGACGGAAGCAGAGAAAGCTTTAAACAGACGTCCCGGGTTAATTGTCCCACCGTCAGCTGGCCCGAATACATTACATTCCTTGGCTATCTATTTTGCCACCGCTGTAGACAATCTCGTGTCCACTCCGAGCCCGACGACTGCAACTGAAGATGTAGCATTATCGTATGTAACAGAAACAGAGTATATACCAGAAGAAAATAAAGAATCATATACCTCCCTTCTCAGTAAAACGACAATAGAAAAATATCATGATCTTTTCAATAGCAACTCGAGTGAAGAAAGTATTTCTAGCAGCCAATCTGTAGAAGACATAAATAATGATCTTGAATCTTCACAGAGTCGCGGACCTCTGACGTCATCACCGCAAATAAGAGAACTCGCGCAGGTATTTACTCATGCTCTTTCTGCATACCTTCAAGATCCTGAAACTTTCAGAAAAGTGCTGTCAGAGATTAGACCTACAGATCCAACGACAACGGTAGATATTTCAACTACTCAAAGTACACTTTTCGTTGAATCTACAACAGCAAACAGTGACTTTTCTTCTGTCACTAAAGAAGATGATGAAGTGCTTGACTTTTCTGATGTTTCAAAGACGTCTCCTAAAACATCGCCCCAACCGACGTTAGTACCCTACGAATCGACCACCTCCATGTTAGGAAAATCAGACAAGTCCCCTAAAGAGGATAGCGCTAAAACAGAATTCACTCAAACAACCGTTTCCTACACTAAGCAGAGTCCTGTTTACCAGCCAAATATAAAAGACAAGACCCCTGCTTCCCGAATAATAACTGAAGGTTTAGCTAACTTTGATAATGGTGAGAACGATATTCGTAAGGGTAAATCTTTATCGACAACAGAAACTCCTACTACAAGTAACGCTATTGCTATTGAAATAAACGGGGGATTGAGCGAGACCAATAAAAAAGTCACACAAACGTTCGTGACCGAGCAGAGTACATACTACAGTCAAAATAAGTCTGAATTGTTTGATGCCAATTCCAGCTATTTCCCATTTGCACCCGAAGAAATCAACGGATCTGTGATTCCACGTTACGGAGGATTCCAAAATAATTCTGCTGAGAACTTATCTACTTACGGAGAGGGTGTGAAGCCAAGTAATTCAACACCAATCTCTGGTGTTTATTCCGGACTACTTCCAGAGAACGAAGCTATACCATTGCATTGGGGAGATACCATTTCAACTCTAGCTTCTTCCACCGCTATCAATCCGAGTGCACCCTCATTCGATTTGCTTCCGCCGAGTGGTGACACACAACAGAAAAATAAATTGGATTCCGTTGAAATATCAGTTATCAATTCTTTCACTCCAGAAGACTTGAACGATTTGGCAGTTATTAACAAAACAAATGAACCTCTTGATCAAACTGACCGCCCACAGACATATTCAACGGCCAGCTCTTATAGCGAAGGCAACTTGGAGTCTAGGTTTAAGGCAACAGCTGTAGATCAAGATCTGTACAACGACGATAAGACAAATAATGATAACGAAGAGCAACTTCAAAGAGCACACAGTCAGTCATTTGTGTCTTCTGCCAATCAAATCGGAAGGCGTGGAAAGAAGATAAACGGTAAAAGTGCAAACAATAATGAAGCAACGAACATTGAGGAAAAAACTACCACAAATAGTTCTGTCCAAGTGAGAACTTCCGACGGTCTCGTTGTATCTTTGCCAACACTGAAAGAAATATTAACAAAAACAACAACGCCTCCGACAATAGACACGACCATCGTCACAAATCCTTACATGGCACCTACTCAGGTCACATCCACAACATTCCAAGAAACCACATTTATTCCTAAAAATATTGAAGAAACCACAACTAGATCTGAATTGTTCACCATTTTCGATAACCCTCCGCCGTCTGTTAAGTCCCAAAGCAGCACACCTCAGTATAATATTTGGTCTACATCAGCAGCTCTGGGTCACATCTGGCAAACTACAGTTTTCTTGGATCCCATGACGATTAATGACGGGTTGACCAGCGATTCAGGAGAAACTATTGTTCCGAGCGCAAACACTTATTACCCGAGAACCGTCACTCAAACGTTCAATGACAATCTCAGAGTAACGAATGCACCTACAACAATTGTGACTTCCCAGCAAACAGACGAGTCAAGGTATTCAACTTATACAACTCCACTCAGCATAATCAATGTTCAAGAATTTACCACTCAAATTCCTGATGAAGCGACAGCGCTGTACACAGAAACTCAAACGTACGAGACATTCCCGCCAACGTTTTCCGGGGTCACTGAGAACCAACAATTCTACGCGAGGTTCAGCGATACTGACTCAGATAAGACTGCAGTCAAACAAAGCGAACGAGAAGGTAAATCACTATCGACTTTTACGGCAGTCACACCGTTGCAGAAATTGAATGTAACAGAAATTGATCAGACGATGATGAATAAAGCGAAAGAAATGTTCGGCGGATTGAACGCTACGAGCGCGAATACTTTAATGAATGTAATGAAACAAGCTGATAAAAATACAACAGTCAGAAGGTTGATATTATTATTGGTGCAAACTTGCGACGATGACCACAACAAAACAGTCGAAGCTTCAAGAACTGCTCTCTTAGACGCATTGATCAGATTGCCGGCAGAAGAAAACCAGATTAGCTTTTCACAGAACCCAATAGTGGACAGCTTAGATGTCACCGGTCAATTTGATTCCTTAAAGACGACACCGATTCAAATATCCGACTATACGGTGCGAAGGTCAGACGAGATCATTGACACGGATGATACTAAGCGACCTGTGATCGCTTATCAATCTTCATCGACCACAAGTAGACGCGGAAAAAGCTTTGACGTCCAACCGACGGTTCCGGTAAGCGTACAGACTACTTTTGCGAGTGAGCCTAGTTCTACAACGGTAACGGAGACTCCTGTACCCTCGACGTCTACTTTTACAACGACATCGGTTTCATCGAGTACTTCTTCATCACCAATTGTAACGATCAGAATGAGCAGAAGAGGGAATAGAAAATTTATAGTTAAATCGACAAAAACACCAATCAGCGCAAAACTGGCTCAAGAAAAGAACTCACTTTCATCAGCCGAGAGAGGAAATACATTTTCGATAGAAGATCAATCCGTGCCATCAGATACGAGAGCTTTAGAACTTTTAAGGTCACTGTATTCTCTCGCAGCCAGATGGGGATAGTTGTATGATTAGTTTTAATAATGGAAATAAAACTCAATATGAAATAAATGTTACCTTTTTTTATAATATACCAGGTGTTGTTAACAATAATGTTTATAATGCTCAGTTGACATATTCTATTTGCCATTTTTATCACTAGAATGAAACAAATAATAATTTTATTAGAAAATATGTTTTTTTTTCTAAATTATTTTGAATCTTCTCATTCATAGGAGATATTTATTACTTATCAACTTGTTGGAGTGCACGAGAAGATAACGAGTTTTTTTGTTCGAATGAAGACAATATAATATGGCTTTATTTATATTTTATTACATACAGTATTCGGTAGCATATTCCAACTATTTTAAATATTGATTTTTTGAAGGAATCAAATCTGAAAATATATTTTAGGATACACAATGTATGTAAATCTTCAAAAGTCAATGAAAGCAAAATAAAGTTATTACATATTTACGCTTCAAAATATAGTTAACTATTATTATATAAACATTCTATGAAATTTATCAAATGTGAACTATGAAATATTTTTGTTAATTTTACAACGTCCATATGAAGCATTTGATTCGCTTTTATATGTTAACATATGCTTTATGGGCCATCGCTGTATTACAAATGTACATTTTCAATATGTAATAAAAACGTAATTCAAGTTTTTTACCACTAAGCCACATTGTTTATAAAAGTTGGAAAGCATTTTTTGTGTAAGTTTAGAATTAAATATACTACCTATCTATATTATTTTCTTGTAAAAATATTTTTTTATTAATTAAATGACTGTAATGTATTTTGAATGATTGTTGTAAGATGTTGTAATTATGAATGTTGAATGAATTGTTGAAATAAAATGAAAATAATCAACCATTTGTTTTTATTACCCTCCATGATTTGAGCGACGAGACTTCTCCTAATTAAATTTTATCATCAACATTGTATATTCATAAATACACAAATATCAGATTCTTCTAACTAGCAATAAGAAACAACTATCGTATGACCGCCCTGTGAATTCATTACATTAAGGGTAACTAAACCCAATTGAAGGGTATTTTTATTTCAAATTTATTTTACGATTTATTGAGTTCTCATGTTATGAGGCAATAAGCATAGATGGAAACCAGGGATGCGGGCTTGAAGAAATTAATAACTTCCTGATAAGTTTTGAAATGGGAACAAAACAAATGAAGAAAATACCTTTATATGTAAAACAAAATTATAATTAAAGATTTCGATGGAATGTGCTTGATGGAATTTCAATGATAAATTTAAACCATTCAAGTTTTATACACTTACATATGAGTCGTATAGTATCAAAAGTACAACTATCCCACATATGTCGAAATTAAACTAATGCTGTCACATTATTATGCTGGTTATGGTATTGGATAGTTCTACTTTTAATACTATACGACTCGTATGTTTTGTCTCTAACGACTCGGGTTTCGCTTTTCGACATCTTCAGGCATTTGTTAACAATAACCACATGTAATTCAAACCGTTAGTAAAATTTATCCAGATCGCAATCAATGGCTTCAAACTATGTGATAATAAATTTGATTTTAATATATACACGATAAAAGTATTTACCGAGCGTCAGTTTATGTTCATCCGTGCATTTGAATGCTTGTAGGTGCCCAAAGGGGAATTCCAGGTCATTAGTGACAAAATGTACAAAATTATAACAATTCAAATTTAATAAAATTATAAGTTGTATGACTCGAATTAAGATAGAAAATATTTACTAAATACAATTTTGGGAGTTGTGTTCACAGATGCCGAGAATGTTGTAGCGGAAGTGTTAGACATCATTCTATACAGCAGTGATTTTTGAAAATATTTTTTGTTTAAGATTTTTGGTTAAAGGCGTCGTCTAAAATTCTCTCCTACCTATCCAATCTCAAAAAAACGATTCACTTACTTCTGTTCCTATTTTAGCCACATATTTCAATTTTTACTCTCTCTGAATAGAAAAGAATGGTTGAGCGATTGAATAACAAGCATTTCTCATAGAAGAAGTTCTGTTGAGATGCCACTGTTAGCTCTCTACATATATTCTTCATATTAAGAACAGATATCATCTTTGACTGTTTTCTTTGTTCAACAATCATTACTGATATGAGCAACGTTCCCTCTTAGCCGAAGGTTTAGAAGCGCGGAAATTTCAAAGGCTGCGCGGACCGATCAAATATCAATTGAGCAACTGTCTTGTAGTGCGCGCCAACCCGGAATGAGTGCGCGGGGACTTCTCAACTGCTGCGCAGCCGCGCACGCGCGCAGCTTAGAGGGAACGTTGGATATGAGTGAATCATTATGGGAATATCTTTTCAAAAAATAAAACACTCTTTTGTACTAATTCCACTTTTATTAATTAAGATCAGAACCGGTTTCACTGATGATGCAACATTTTCATCTGATAAGAATATACATTAATACAGTGCTATTTATACTGAGCAAAGTAAAATTATTAAACAATTGGTAATAGAAATATAAAAAGGAATTTACAGATAAAGATACAAAATATGAATATAAATATATGACATATAAATCGACTATAATTAAAATGTTTATTACTTACAAATAAATGATGATAATATGCAATTGCATTAATGAACAAATAAGTTAGAGATCACATTTATAAAGAATAGGAATAAATGACAATTAAACTGCTTCCTGGTAAATCAGGAAAGTAGTATACTTTTTTAAATCCAACAGCCATGAGGATTATCGAAAAAGAATTTAACAAACCATATCAACTCTTTTGCTTGTGCAAAAGGATAAAAAATATTAAATTAATATTAAACATATGTTAATGATAACGCGAAGAAAAAAAAATAATGTGCACAGTCAATAAATTTGAATTGATAAGAATTCATGTCTATTAATTTCTAAAATTTCTTGTTTATTTAATTTTATAGATTTGTTAAAATGCAGAATTTAAAGTTTTTAGTGATAAAAAAAGTATTGTTATTCAGAAAGAAAAGTGAAAAAAATTCACGACCTTTTTTGGCAGAAGCTAAATGCACTCTAATACGATATTCCCAGCATATTTTTCTAGCAATATGTATCTGAAACTCCACCTAAATAACTTATTTTCACCCAAGTTAAAGCTATCATTTAACAAAGCAGGTTTTTTAGTTTTATTTAATAAAAGCCAATCAATGACATTCGTATCATATCCATTGTTCGATGCAATTTGTTTAACAGTTTCTAATTTTATATCATATACATGCTGTGATCATTGGAATCATTCACCTTTAAACACCTAGCGGTTCATATAGCGACCACGAGTTTGGTGATTTTCGCGACAGGATTATATTGATTTCGATAACAATGGACAAACTATTAGATATAATAAGTAATGACTTCAATTGAGATATAGTATTTATTGTGACCGACCTATTTTAAAATTATTAGTGCAAACAACTAATTGGGCAGTGACCTACTTCCAATGCCCAAAACACGTGGGCGCATTAAGGCTAACTTGTGTGAAATGTGGTGTCTTGACGAATAATTGTTTATATTATCGCTATTTGTCTCTTTTCTAAAAATGCTGAAAGTCTGATGACTATTTATAATACCGTTGGTTATATCTATAATGTTGATTTTATTAATCCCCAAATCCATTATGAATTGAATATATTGATACTTATAGGTGTCTCCTTAGCTCTTCTGCCTCCGGAAGACGGTGGTCTTGATTTATGGTATTTTTCAATAATTTGTTTTATTACTCTCGTACGAAAATCACTGAATTTTACATTTTCCCCTGATTTAACTCCGTATAAACGATAAGCATTTAGGGTCGATACATCCAACAGTCGAAAGAATATTTTTTTTATACCACTTTAGCGATTTCTTTGAACAATCCATGAAACTAATCATCATATCCGTTTTGTCAACAGTTCCTATGTTTAGATTATAATCGAGAACAGCTTCTGGCTTACTATTGTTTTTCCTTGTTGAATAATTGATTGCATTAGAAATAACCATTTTCGGTTCATGGATATTTGTGAGCATATACAGCTCCCGTTTGTCCTTCCATTTTATAGCTAATAGACTATCCAAATGCAAATATTTCACATAGCCACGAGTTTGCTTTCCTACTGGAAATTTCGGAAAACTTTTACGATTAGGTCGGACAGTACCACAAGCGTGAGTTTGATTATCAAAGAGGTAATCAAATAATGCTGGACTCGTGTACCAATTATAAATAAATAGTTTTTCTAGTGGCTGAAATGACTATATTTTAAATTCAGGATGGCATTTAGTTGATACCTTAAAAAAGAAAATAACTTATTTTTTCTTTTTCTGTACACCTGTCAAAATTGTTGGAATAAGCATTTAAATGAAGCTAATCTACGTGTAAAACAAACCAAATACTACTAAGGAAAAGGTTACTCACACTAAAGTGTGATGAAAAAGATGACTTGCAGTTACACTTTTTGAAGATTGATAAAATAGTTAGGGAATTAAAGAGCACAGGTGCAATAATAGCAGATACAGACATAGTCTGTCACCTCCTGCTAACTTTACCGAGTTCGTTTGTAGTTGGTATAACCGCACTGGAAACAATAGATCCTGAAAAACTAACTATGGAAATTGTAAAAAGTAGATTACTAGATGTGAATTATAAAAGAATAGTAACTAATGGAAAAAGTTCTAGTGAGAGTGCAAGTGAAAACGTGGCCATGAACAGTGTCACAAAATTTCAGTTCAAATGTTACGGATGTGGAAAGTTGGAGCATAAAAGATCAGAATGTCGCAACAGAAATAAAGAAAAAAATAAGTTTGTAAAACAAGCTAATATATCGTCGAGGTTAAATGAAGTGCATAGCACAGAAAAAGAATACGCATTCTCAACGAACTGTAATAAACATAACCATAAAATTAATTCTCATATAGTATGGTGTGTGGACTCTGGGGCGTCAGACCACATGGTAAACGATAAAAGACACTTTTATGAACTTAAGAAATTATAAAATCAAATCAGTCTCAGTAGCCAAAAACAGAGTTAACCTATATGCAACAGAGTTAGGAAAAATTAAAGGAGAAACAAAATTCAATGGAATAAATCGGAAAATAGATATTGGTAATGTTTTATATATCAAAGATTTAAAATGTAATTTACTCTCGATAAGAAGGTTAGAAGACAACGGTTGCAAAGTAGTATTTACGAATGGAAAAGTTCAACTATGTAAAGACAACGAAGTCTTTATAGAAGGAAAAAGGAATGGAAAATTGTATGAGCTGGAAATGGAAGTTGTGCAAAGACTAGCTGGAACGTGTGAAAGCAAAAACAGCTTGGAATTGTGGCACAGACGATTGGGGCACTTTAATTCTAAAGACGTTATTAAATTAATAAATAACGAAATGGTTTGTGGAGTGGAAAAAATCTTTCAAAAAGATATAAAAATATGTGAAACTTGTATAAAAGGAAAGCAAACCAGAAAGCAACTTAAGGAAATCAATGGAAGCCGATCTGAAAAGCCACTGGAATTGATACATAGTGATATATGTGGACCAATCACACCAGATGCTTGGAATGGAAAAAAATACATGGTCACATTTGTAGATGACTATACTCACTTCACGCAGATTTACATTTTGGCGAGAAAAAGTGAGTTCATAGAAGTCTTCAAGGAATATCAAGCATCGTCGACTACACTACTTGGAAGAAAAATTATAAGGTTTTGCTGTGATAATGGAGGCGAATATACTTCAAAAGTTTTTCGTAAGTTGTGCAGTGAACTGGGAATACGCGTAGAGTACACAGTGCCATACAGTCCAGAACAAAACGGAGTTGCTGAACGGATGAATCGCACTCTAATGGAAAAGGCAAGAAAAATGTTGGTGGATTCTGGAATTACAAAGAATCTATGGAATGAAGCATTGCAGTGTGCAGCATACTTGACTAATAGAAGCCCTACACGGTCGCTCAAGATGTCGTTAGCAAACAGCAGACTGTATGAAACTGGTGACGAGGATTTAAGTAAAACACGAACGGGAAGAAGTTCCAGAATTAAACAAAAACCTAAATGGATGGATGACTATGTCACAGAAGCAAATGCATGTGCATTGAATGCAGAAAGTTTTGTGGAAGATCTACCAAACACGCTGGAGAAATCAAAAACCAGGAATGACTGGATATACTGGTCAGAAGCAGTGCATGATGAACTGATTGCACTGAAGAAAAACAACACATGGACATTGACTAAATTACCTGCTGGAAGAAAGGCAATCAGCTGTAAATGGGTGTTTAAAATAAAACGAGATGATGTTGGAAACATAGAAAAATACAAAGCTCGATTGGTAACAAAAGGCTGCTCCCAACGGAAAGGTTTTGATTATGAGGAAACGTACTCACCTGTAGACCATTGACCACATTGCGAGTAATACTAGCAATAGCAAACTAAGAAAATCTCATCATTCATCAAATGGATGTAAAGTCAACCTTTTTAAATGGAGATTTAAAAGAGGAGATATATATGAACCAGCCTGAAGGATTTGAAAAAGGTAACTTTGTTTGTAAATTAAACAAAGCTCTATATGGGTTAAAACAGGCACCTCATATGTGGAACGAGAGATTTCATGAATTTGTGGTCAAAATCGGCTTTCAACGCATGAATTCTGATACTTGTTTGTATGTCAGAAATAAGACAAAAACAAAAATATACTTATTGCTGTATGTGGATGATCTGATGCTGGTCAGTAATCATATAGCTGAAATTGAAGAAATTAAGTGTAAATTAACACAGGAATTTGAGATGAAAGAAAGGGAATTGTCGTGGAACGAGATCCAGAAAAAGGTATATTAAAACTAAGCCAAAAACAATATCTTTTAAACATTCTTAGGAGGTTTCATATGGAAGGTATTAGTTCTCTCCTGGAACCTGGTCTTCAACTACCAGTTAAGAAAAATGCTAGTCAAACAGACAAACCATACAGAGAGTTCTCATGTATGTGATGCTCACGTCAAGACCTGATTTAAGTGCATCGGTTAATTTTTTTAGCGGATTTCAAAGCTGTGCAACAGAGGAACACTGGAACTACTTAAAACGAAACCTAAGATATATAAAAGAAACCTTAGATTTCAAACTAACGTTTCAACAAACCAAAGATGAGGAAATGGTAGTTGGATTTGCGGATGCTGACTGGAGAAATGACATAAATGACAGAAAATCTATTACAGGATATGTTTTTAAAGTGTTCAATTCAACAGTGTCTTGGACAACTAAAAAACAAGCATCTGTCAGTTTGTCATCACCAGAAGCTGAATATGTTGCGCTATGTCATGCTTCATGTGAAGCAATCTGGCTGAGAAATTTACTTGAAGAACTCAATGATGGAAAATACAGTAATAAAAATCTATGAGGACAACCAAGCTTGCATACGTATTGCAGAGGAACCTAGAGAACACAAATGTATGAAGCATATAGACATCAAGTATAATTTCATCAGAGAAGCTATTCAACAAGGAAGAGTAAAAGTAGCATACATCCAATCAAATAAGCAACTAGCTGATATCATGACCAAAGGACTATTATTTATGGAAATGAGGAATCTGGAATATTAAATTGAGAGGGGATGTTGGAATAAGCAATTAAATGAAGCTAATCTACGTGTAAAACAATTGGTTCGAAAGTAATGTAATGTGCTCATCGGGTTAGCTGTCAACTCTCAACTTCAACGTCAGTTAACACGTCTCTCTTTTTCGTGATAGAAGCCAAGCGAGCAACATGTATTTCTTAAATACATATATTATATCTTAATATACTTTAACTTAAAATAAAACCAAATAGTTTTATTTCAAATCAGAAAATTAACAAAAATTACAATACTTTGTTTTGTTTTATTTATATGTAGGCTATGTGAGTGTATTTTCCAGTGTAGCATTTAAAATTTCAGTGATACTTTATCACTGATAGATATTACACTGGGAAGATTTTAATGTAAGGATGATGTAGACTAGCGATCTTCAACTTTTTAACGACAGCGGCCTGTTAAAATGGGAAAAATATTCCACAGACTGCCGTCAACCAGAATTAAAAATGTTAATTAGAATTTTATTTTTGTTAGTGTGACGTCTTAGCTGCTGTTTTTTTTTTAGCAAATTTGATATACGTGGTTACAGAGCTGTTTCTGAGAGACAAAGCACTGGATTAACATCCGATCGATTTCTTTTATATTGCTGCCACAGTTGAAAAAGCCTTTTCACATAAATATGTTTCACATGAAGCCCGAAAAAAAGATCAAAAAATTTGATAGCCGTATAAATAAAAGATGGATATTCTTTGTCTAGAGAAATTTTTATTTAAGATGATTGCATTTTATGTCTGGACACCAGAGTGATATCAGAAGACAATTTAATCAGCTTTTCTTTTCACAAGGATCGAGTGTGCATGACTTTGTAGTGGAGATTTGCGGTATATTCGGGGGAAAGTTATCATGGACCAGTGCCGGTTTGCACACCACCAGTTGAAGACTACCGATGAAGACAATTTAATGATGTGAAGTCACAGATGCAAAATAAACAAAGTCATAAGAGTTTACTTTCAGTTTGGTTTCATTTATTTTGGTAAAGGTTAATAAATATAACGTAAGATAAATATTATCACAGCGGCATGGGTAGAGTTTTCAATTCTGACTTGCATTCATCATAAAGATCTTTGTAATCTTCATGTTCCCTAATAAGCACCATCAAACAGCCTCGTTTGACTCCCATTGCTGTACCAATATCTTGTCTGCTTGGCACATAGCAGTACGGAATAGATTTGTCTTCGCACATCCCAGGCATGTGGCACATGATTTCAATTGGAGATACATCACCAGCGAATACTACAATTCTAAAATAAAAACACAGAAATTAATAGAAATAAAAAAAATACACTTAATTTCAATGAATTCAAAGGAAATATTTTTTAAGAAATTGTCAAAATTTTGTAAACCATAACTTGTGTAGCTGTATTTTACTATGAGATGTAAAACTTCGTCTTTAAGCTACTGTTTTGATTTTTTTTAAATTCATAATCGCTCCCAATGCGGAGCAGATGGTCTCCTAATGGGGGTATCTCAACAGAAGTTTTTTCTACGAGAACTGTTTGTTACTTAGTTGCTCAAGCTCTCTTTTTCAAAGTAGTAGGGAGGATAGATAGATAAGGACAGCACTAGTGGTTAACTAATTGCTCCCACTACCCCTAGCTATTAGAGGATCGGAAAGGGTGGGAGGGAATTGTTTAACATCACAAACACCATGGCTTCAAACAGGAATCGATAAAACAACCAAAAAAATGCTGTTCGTACTGGGATTCGAACCCGTGAGACCCAGCACGGAAGCCCACAACACTAACCTAAATATTGTGTCACTTTAGGGCAATGTTCCATTTGAAATACTTAATCTGATAACCCTGCAGGCACATACGCATGAAACAGATTTTGAGTAATGGCCGTTTTATATGCAATAAATAGTAGAACGAGAGAGAAAACAGATATATAGATTTTAAAAAATGATTTTTATGAGGGACTGGACATATATCACATTTATTGTTGGAAATGTCTGACACGTTTAATGTGTTAGGATCTAATAGTCTTTTGTTTGTTATTACTGTCCGTTATTTTGAAACCATGCAAAAATGAATTGGGTATATATTTTACTAAGTAATTTTGTTTTAATGTTATAATTATATTAATTTGTAGGCAAAATTACAGATAGAAACTTGATATGTACTTTCAAATTCACTCAAATGGCTCAAGGCAAAAAATATCTTTAGTAGATATCAGTGGCGACGGGTCAATGTGGCATTTGATCAATGCACCCCTTGTATATGCCGGGGCGGCTATATTTCATGAAATAATATTCAAACATAACATTTATACCATTCACTCATTTTAAATTCTTTATGTATTTATTGTCTATAATAAATATTATATTTATTTTAAAATTTTATTGAAATTAAAATGAGGGAATGGTATAAATGTTATTTTTGAATGTAATTTCATGAAATATGGCCGCCCCTGCATATACAAGGGGTGCATTGACCGGCCGCTACTGGTAGATATAAAGAATCTTGTTGCAGTAACAATGTAAGCATATTTTGATACAAATCAAACAATTCACATATATATTTTTGTATTTATTCAAAAAAAAACATAATATATAATACAAAGAATTGCCAAATCAGTACGTTGGCTGCAAGGTGTTGAAAATACAGTAAAAGATAAAATAGAATAATAATTTTGCTGACAGTTGATTCTAGTAAGTACATCAATTTTTCTAAGATATTATGGAAGATATACATATTCTTTCTTACCTTTTATGGAATGTGTGAAATCTCTTGGATACAGTACCAAAGAAGATACACTTTCGTATTTATTTTCTTGGCACCTTTCGAGATTTCGGTAACGTTGGATGCAAATTAGCTGTAATCCATTCATTTATACCATGACTGGTTTCATAAAATACTTCGAAGTATATAATGTTGTGTGATTTTCTGGGATTTTTTTTTAAGGAACATTACAAGTGTTTTTGAGCTTGCGACAAAGTCTCTAAAGCAGTGATGCACAACCTTAACCTTCTAGCGGGCCGCGAAAAACAAATTTTCATGGGTTCGGGCCGCAAAGAAAAAAAATATTTAAAGTACGCTCAGTCCTTTTTTTACACGGAGCATATTTACGTTCCATGTACAACAGCTTTGCAAAAAAACCGTGTAAAAAAGATTAAGTGAATTTAGATAAATGATTGATAGATATTCATTACATTATTTTGGCCGTGTTATTTCGAAAACTTAAAAATAAATAAGCCATACAAAGTATGTTGAGTACATGCTCATTAAAAATCGTTTCATTGTGAAATATTTATGTTTCATTTATATTTAATTCAAAGTTAATGCGATCGTGGTCTTTGTTAATTTTTAACTATTTTCTTTTAATCTGACATAATATTTGAGAGCCTGTTTCTATAAACCGATTTATTCTCCTTCATTGAAGAAAAAGTTTGCTTACATTTAATATATAAATATTTTACGTGAAAAAAATATGTAGAGAAAAAGATTGATGGGCCGCCACAAAATTCAAAAAGGGCCGCATGCGGCCCGCGGGCCGCGGTTTGTGCATCACTGCTCTAAAGTCACAATAATTATTATTTTTTAAATTAATATTTTTTTTTCAGATTCACTTTTGTAAGAAATCTCATTTATGATACAGGTGAATAAATTTCTGCTGTAGATATTTTTTCAATACATGAGTGAACACCGTCTACTTCTTAAATGCCAAAGTTTCCAGGAGTTGTATATTTTAATATAATACTTTCAATATGTGGCTTATTTAGAGGAAATCTATTATTGCATACTATATCAAAGAGTTTCTGTTAACCCGCAGAGGTAACCCACGACTCAAACCAGTGTTAAAACATTTAAATCAGGATAATCATCTGAACAGCAATGGCAAGAACATTTCCAATTTTCCCAGAAATACTATCATTCCATAGAGTACAGTATACATAATTGGTCTTTGAAAAATGTCTAGACAAATTATAGACATTAGTTTTACTTTACAGAACTACTAGAAATCAGCCCTAGAACAATCAATAAATGTAAATCAAACATGATACAGGAATCTTTGATTCCCTATCTCGATTTCTTCACCTCTCATTGCATCTTTTTCAGTATTGCTTTTCTGTGTGGCCAGGTGACATAATATTTTCTTTTTAAGCCATTAACGATTCTTTACATATAGTCTTACTTTATCCATAGTTGTATTAATTGTTCAATGTCGATGAGTGGATGGTATATATCCTTGACATTTGCAATATTGCTCATATAAATCACACATTTTTGAGTGTCCAAACTAACTTCTAAATACTGTCGTTTTTTCATAAATGCAGTGATGAGAATCTATTGGAGGTAAAGAAATAATATGATTTTTGATAATATTTTTCCTTTCTTTCTCGATTCATTCATCTTAAGATGACGGTGTCCCAATAATGACATCTTTCTTCTGATTGACACCAAAAATCATTTTTTGTGATGCATTAATTGTACTCTCACAGATAACACTATTTGCATACTCTTAAAGGAATTCCTTGAATTACTAAGTGATTTTTGTGTTGGATTTAATTGTGCAACGTTTTTTATCAGTAAATTCAGTTGTTTCACGTAGTCTCTTCTAATGATAGATATGTTGGTTGTGTGTTGATTTCTTCTGAAAATAAATAAATTTGTAAGTATTCTGATTGAAATTTTGACAGAATCAATAATATATCTTCATCTAAGAAATGATTTTATGCACTACATAATATTCCAATAAATTTAAATAAAGAAATACATGTTTTATCTACCTGGTTTCTTATAATTGCTGTAAATCTTGTAAGACAATACGAAATTAGCCAATAGTTTTATCCAAAATATGAAACCAATCCTCCAACAGTAAATTAATTGTATCGACATTTACTATTGTTACAATCTTTATGACGATTGAACTAAGAAAAAATTCCACAATATGTTGTAATCTCCACTTTAAGAATCGCTATGATATCCATTTCATTCACAACGGATATCCGTATGAAAAACATTTATGCATCCACTTACATAAGAGAAAGAAACAACCGCTTAAGAGACTGCAATCATCATAAAGATAATCATGCATAAAGATGGAATTTTGATAAACTGTAAAATTTATAGGTGTTTCATATAAATAATATTATTAATATTGCTGGATATACTTGCAATTTTATGATTTGTGCTGTGGAGTTGTCAAGAAATAAGATGACTCCAACTCTGGCCTGAGCTTGAAACACGACTTTAATTATTTTTAAGGTTTTGTAAGATACAGTGGCGCCACTTTGGACCATAGAAATTTGAATACATATTTTTTTTAAAAGACTCGAAGTTATTAGTTTTTGTCAAGTTCGGCTCCAGTTTAAACAGTCAGATTCTACGACTACGACTCTGACTCGATCATTTTTATGTAGGAAATCAAGGAAACGGAATGTCTAGGTTTTTTATAGCTGCTAATAATTCAGCATGTCAATCTTCAATTTGTTAGGAAAAAATATGCAATCCAAAAATGTAACAATATGTGCAACAATATTAATATAATTATTAACAATAATAATAGTTTGTATGTGCAAAACGGTGTATGGTTAATAATTCAATAGTTCAAGCAATTATTAATCATTAACTAATAACTGTAGATATAATGATAGTGGATATAATAACTTGATGAAACTTTGTGTAGTATTGTTGCTATATTGAATTCATACCTACCAGTATTTTGTGTTTGTAATACATATTATAATAGCAACAATATTATTAATAATAATATATTATATAAAACAAAAGATTGAATACTGACACAAGATATGTAGACGCTTATCCAGACTATTTACTAAAAGGCATTGCAAAAAAAAGTTAATATTATTATGAATTTAATACTTCTTTATGTAATACAAAGCAAATTAAATAAACTCAGATGATTCTGAAATATAAATAAAATGGTTTCATACCCTTTGTGGCCTAGCCGAACTTGCTTTTGCACAAGCTTTAATCCACAATTCAAGAACTTTTTCTGGCTTGACGCTTTCTTGATTAATTTGTAAAACTTTTTACTAAGTTTTTTCGGAGCCATGGGTTTTGCAATTGAGCTACAATTCATAAGTTTATCTTCATATGTATCAGGTTCGTCCTTAATAGATACTTCCCTCATCGATTCATCGAGAGGTACAATTTTTATATTACTCATTTTCCAAGATAATTAATGCTAGCAATTCTGAAAATGAGATTTGACAGTGAAAAATAAACTTTAAATCCGCACGTTTTCACATAGTCATAGACAATATTTCAATGCGAACCAAAGAGCATAGAAAAGATAGCTATCATAATAATTTATTTTATTATGAAAAAAATATTCTTATGGTTTCACGTAACACGTGCAATAAAATTGTAAATATTTTTTTGATTATTTTTTAAAAAATCCATACTACAAAATTATAAAAAATTTATGATTAGCAGACAAAATATAATTCTAATTTAAGTAAAACAAAATTTTGAAACCAAAAGTTTTTTATTTATAAGTCTATTATTAAAAAATAGTAACGTTAGCTAGTCTATGACGTTAGCATTGCTGCAGTCAAAAGATTATAAACTTATCAATATATTGTAATTGTGTAAGTAAATAAGAAAATAAAAAAATACTGCTTATTGCTTAGTAAGCATTGAAACCTAAAATTATTTCCTGTACATATAAGTAATGAAGATGTTGGTTGCTAAAGTGCCAATTTACCTGTCAGGATTTAAAAGCCAAAAGCAGGTTAAATGCTCAAACGCTTTTACATCCAATAAGTTGGATGCATATGCTTAAAAAAATATGCAAAGTGTAAGAAGTTTTACAAAATAAAAATTACCTAATGTGCTTTAAGACGAAAATAAAATCTTGCATGCTTCATTTACAAACATGTTCCATAGTTTTAATATATATAATATAAAAAAAAGCTTAATTATTATCAACACAATATAATATATCATGTGAAAGCTGCTATTTTTAGTAAATATTACTTTATCAATATTTTATTCCTGTGGAACGAAATATTTCAAAAACTATATGGAGTATAGTATGAAAATACTTCATTTATATTATTTTGTTCTTACAGGGATAAAAATTTGAAATCGTAAAATAGTCTTACAGTGACATCTGCAAAAGAGTAGGTACATATAAGTAATATTTTATATATAAATTTTATTAATCAATTGAACGAATTTTTGTATTGAAGTAATTTAATATTTTGTGTTAATTGTAGGTGTCTCTGTAGACCGTGATTCTTACTTTTATGAACACAGTTATAGTATAATATAAAAATAGTTATGCAAAACATCTATATTTCCATGGCTCTGACTATTATGAAAAATAATCATGGAAAAAGCAGTTTCAAAGATATCAATTGCCATATATTTTTTAAACTGTATACAATATTGCAAAAAACATTTGTCTTTCAGCTGTGTCTCACCTCTTACTAGCACATGTGACATAGAATAAACTAACAGCCCTTGGTTTTATGAAAGGCATTAAGTATAATATTGTTGCAGATTAAATTCACTGTGGTGATTTGACTTAGCTCACTTGAGCCTATGGAGCCTGGTGGAGCCGAGCTCCAACTTTCCTTTCATCTGGTGTATTTTGATGTTGTTTTTCCCGCGTAGCGTCCTGGATTTACCTGGGCGTAGACGGGTGCGCGGTCTTTGGTTTTTGTTTTGTTTTTATTGTGGTATTAGTTCTCATTCGTAGGCTTTACAGGTGACACTGGTGGTTGATTCAGTAACCTCGAGCTGCGATTAAGTCTTACATACATATATATGTACAGCTAAGTGCCAACTAGTTTGCACAGGAAAATTGCTGCTTTTTGAGTCAAGTTTGCATAGGTATTCTTTGAAGGACATTTTAAAGTTTTATAAAACTCAAATAAATTATTGTCCCTCAATTAATACATCTGAATTTACTCTTGTTCAAACGAAAACATTATTTTTGCATAAATTTTAACAACTGACAATTTGAGATATAAAATCGGTAGAGGAATGATTTTGACTACTACTCAAACTTGAAAAATTAAAATTTTGTACATTCCTACATGTTTTGTCATAACGATTAACGACCCAGGTTTTGCCTTTCGGCATCGTCAGGCGTTCAAGTGTACGGATGAACTAGTAATTGTTCATATTGAATATTTAAATTTCACCAAGCACCTTTAGTTGAAATCTTGAATTATAGGGTTTAAATATTTGGGAATTCTAAATGATAATTCATTTATCACTTTTAGGGTGTTCACTGTCAATACTTGGTGGAAAGGCATTATATTAATAAAAACAATAATCCTTTGTACTTCATTCCACTTTATTTAATATGTCAGGACCGGTTTCGCTCATTGCGAGCATTGTCAACTGATAAGAAATATAATTTAACAATGCTATTTATACAAAATTGAAAAGTTATACACAACAGTTGGCATTGAAAAGAAATTGCCAATTACATTAAAGTGATTCTAAAATAACACAAAATTAAAATGTTCAACACAACTAACATATAATTAAAAAGTCATCCCAGATTCATAAATTCAGAATGCGATTGAAAGTAATTACAAACTTAAATTACTTGGAAGCGGGGAAAACATAAAACTATCATTAAGCATATTCACTTTATTATTGTAACATTTTATCACTTTGTCAAAAATTTCCCAAATTTTAATTATGTTTGTAATTACTTTCAATCGCATTCTGAATTTATGAATCTGGGATGACTTTTTAATTATATGTTAGTTGTGTTGAACATTTTAATTTTGTGTTATTTTAGAATCACTTTAATGTAATTGGCAATTTCTTTTCAATGCCAACTGTTGCGTATAACTTTTCAATTTTGTATAAATAGCATTGTTAAATTATATTTCTTATCAGTTGACAATGCTCGCAATGAGCGAAACCGGTCCTGACATATTAAATAAAGTGGAATGAAGTACAAAGGATTATTGTTTTTATTAAGATAATTCATTTGAATAGTTTACTTAAAATATGTTCAATTTTTTCATCTTATTAACAAACTTTCGAGGGCCACAAAAAATGAAGAGCAGCGGGCTGCGCATTCTTGTTATGCGTAATAAATGACATGAGAAGACTGATTATTAAGTAAAATGTTCTTGATCACTATGACTCTCAACAGCTTTGAGCTACTCAAATCACTATAATTAATTGCTCTAGTATTAAAATATATCCAATTTTAATTTATTTTTTCATGCATCTATGAGAGACTTTGCAGATAACGGAAAATTTTAGATAAATAATTCAATATGTACAGTCAAAAGATTCAATCATTATGCCTGTGATGAAGATAAAGTTTTTACAAAAGCAACATGACAAGATAATCTAAGTCTATTTGTTTGATTCAAGATAAAACAAAAATGCAGTCCAATGAAACGAGTTGATCATATTGGATGTTGGATTGGGATCTAAACGTACCCTTTACGTATTGTGACATTTGATATTTGTTAAATGGAAATAGTTCGGCTTCAAGAAAACTTATTTACTTTTCATTTAGATTCATATGCTTTGTTGTTGCTGTGTTGCTATAATTTTAGCTGAACCGAAATCTGTACTTTATTATTATGTGTTGAGAGTAAAAGTGTACACAATGCAGGCAGGGTTAATAAAGTAAAAAACAACAATCAATATTCATTATAAAAGGCTTTTCCTTTATTGTTGCAAAATACATAAAATAATAAGATGAGTTGAATATTTAATTACAAAGGTAAATGAAAATACATTGTAAAATATAATATATAGAAACTGGTAAGAAAAAAAAAACTTATATATTCATTAAATATGACAACAAAGAAGATTTTAAATAAACTTATACATGAATAACTACATGATACATGAATGTAAAAAATAATCGTGAAAAGAAAATTACTAAATAATCCTAAAAGACTACGATTCTTTAAATATTCTTACAAAAGAAAATGTTAATACATCTTTATGGTAACTGTTTATGACTAAAATTCTTATTACAAAATATAAAATAAAAGATGTCATTGATGGTTATAAAAAAGAATAAAATTAGAGAAGAGCGGATTACTCTTACTGGCCATTAAAATAATTTTAAAAAAATCATAATTTTAACAATAATAAATTTTACTGAAGGATGATTATATACAATTTTCATTATATCTATTATATTAAAATTAAGGTACAGCACCAACTGTTTCACGTGTCTCTGTTTGTGCTACAATTATAAATAATATGTTTTACTAATATTATCTGAACCGATTTCTTGCCAAGTCAAGAATGCTTACTTTTATGAGATGTTGCCATTACTTTCGATGATACAAAGCCTGGACACCCAAATCAAAAAGTTAACATCCTCAAGTCAGTTGTTCACGCAAAAGTGCGGTGACTTCAAAATTTAATTTCTGGGGGGAAGGTAATCTCTATCAGGTTGAGCTGGGCTACCGGGGAATCCAGAATCGGAATGGGGAGCTTGATTGTTTCCTGGACGGTTGGATCCTGGTCCTGATGGGAAAGCTGGACCACTGGGTGCTCCAGAGGGGTAACCTTGAGTTCCTTGCGATGGGAATGAGGAAGAAGGACCCTGAGGCTTTTGAGATCCGGGGAAGGACGATGTGCCTTGAGATGGCTGGGAGCCAGGGTAAGAAGATGATGGGCCTTGGGGTGTTTGTGATCCAGGGTATGAGGAAGAAGGGGTTTGAGATCCTGGGTAGGAAGGAGATGTTCCTTGAGAACCTGGGTAAGAAGGAGATGACCCTTGAGATCCTGGGTAAGATGGGGAAGATCCTTGAGCTCCCGGGTAAGAAGGAGATGATCCTGGGTAAGAGCTAGATGGGCGTTGAGATCCTGGGAATGATGGTTTTGGTGAGCTTGGGTATCCACCGCTAGATCCTTGGGATCCAGACTGTCCAGGGAAGTTTGTAGATGGACCCTGAGGGCTTGACTGGCTTGGGAAGTTTGAGAATGGCCCCTGGGGTCCTGACTGACCTGGGTAGTTTGAAGACGGACCTTGTGGACCTGATTGACTTGGGTAGTTAGATGATGGACCTTGTGGGCCAGACTGTCCTGGGTAGCCTGCTGATGGACCTTGTGGGCCAGACTGTCCTGGATATCCTGCTGATGGACCTTGTGGGCCTGATTGTCCTGGGTAGTTGGCAGATGGGCCTTGGGGTCCTGATTGACCTGGATAACCGCCTTGAGGTCCTTGCTGCTGATTTCCATTTATGCTGTAGTCGTATAAATTAGCATTGAGACCGAAGAAGCTAGGAGCTGAATTACAGTCGAACTGATTCCACCAAACACATACGAAGAATTCTTGAGAGAAAATAGTACCATTAGGGCAAAGGAAATCGTAGGTCTTGTTGTTGGCACAGATGTGGAAGATTTGACATTGAGCTTCAACATCGGCGTAGTATCCTGGATATTGTTGAGCATCGCAGCTGAAAGATGTTTGGAAAACTTCGGAGAAGATGGGATAGTCTCGGCCAGGCTCCCCAGGAATAGCAGAATAATCTCCTTCATCATATGAACCACTATCATCTCCTTGCTGTCCAAATCCAGAAGCGGGCTGTCCACCTTGTGGGAAGTTGTTTCCGAATGATCCGGGTCCTGATCCTCCCTGGGGGTAGTCAGATGCGGGTCCTTGTCCTCCTTGAGGATATTGTCCAGATGGTTTCTGTCCTGGGTATTGCTGAGGACCTGTTGGTCTGCTTGATCCAGTTGGTCCTTGTCCACCTTGCGGGTATTGTCCAGACGATGAAGGTCCTTGATATCCATTATCTCCTTGACCTCCTTGACCTCCTTGACCTCCTTGAGGGTACTGAGACGATGGTCTTTGTGGTTGATATCCATTAGATCCCGACTGTCCTGGCTTTTGAGATCCCTGGGGGTAGTTATTATTTGAACCTGACGGTCCAGATGGTCCAGCTGGTCCAGAGGGTCCAGAGGGATAACCCTGGCTTCCTCCTTGAGGTTTGTTGGTTTGAGAATCACCTTGCGGGCGACCCGACGGGTAACCGCTTGTTGAACCTGAGCTGGGGTATGATGGGCTGGATCCCGAATATGAAGGTCCAGATCCAGGGTATGAAGAGCTGGATCCAGGATAAGATGGACTTGATCCTGCCCCAGAGTATGACGGCGTCGATGGTCCGGCAGAAGGAGAGTAGCCGGGGTAAGCTTGCGTTCCAGAAGATGAACCAGGGTAACCGCTGCTTCCGCTTCCGGGGTAACTGCTTCCTGAATCTCCTGGTCGCGGAGATGATGGACCAGCTCCCAATGGTTTTTGGGGTCGGTCATAGGTATACCCATTTTGACCCTGTTAAAGAAATAAGATGATTAGATCACACAGAATTTACAGCTATTGGATAAACATACATAGGTAAGGAGACCCATAAAAGTTGATCGGGTTGGCATTTGATAACTTTATCAACTATTTAATATTTCTTTGGCGGGTTTTGACGAATAAGATTTTTAAAATAAAGTTACTTACACTTACGGAAGCTCCAATCGCGAGGAACGCTGAAACAAGAAGCAAAATACATATTTGAAATAAAATTATTTGGATCAACTTACACGTATCTGCTCTTAAAAAAATTAACAATATGCATAATTGATTTCAACGGATTTATCCTTGATATGGTATGTTCTATACAAGACCAAACGTTCAATATTAATTTAAAAAATAAGTTAATTGAAATACGGCGTAACATTGAATTCTTTTGGTAGAACAATAGGAAATATGTGACTCCTTTAATTTCACGGATATTAAAAAATACGCACAATAATTGTTATTTGTAAATTCATGGGCATAAAAGTGGCTGAAGCCTTCTTCTTATTCGGTAAACCAAAACGTAGCGTACTGTAAGTTAAATAAAATGTTGAGTTGAAGTTGCTTTCAAAACATCGCAATTCGTGAAAATCTTTAGTTATTTTTAAAATACAATGAAGTATTTAAAACATTTTAAAAATAATATATTATATTATTCATGTCCATATTACAGTCCATACGGTAAAGTTGAAAAGGTTTTACTTTGTATGTAAGGTGAATTATTTTATTATTAATTGCTATTGTTTAAAAAAATAATATTATTAACTTAACACATACAGCTATCACCATAAATAATCCTATATTAGACGTTTTATTTAATGACAATACTGTACAGTGTACACTATTGTATTTTTTTTTACTATACATATAATTAATTAATATTATTTATAGTTCATGTAAGACTAATTAAATACAATACTATGTAATTCAAAAAATGATTTTAATATTTTTGTAACCTGATCAATTTATAGTATGAAATAATACAGTATTATTTACCGCAAATCGTATTAGCAATCGACTGCACTTCGATTTCAAGTGAACCATTCTATGCTTACTATCAATTGAGGAAGACTATTCATTATGCACTTATGGCAAAGACTTGTTATGCTATAAAATCATAGAAAAGTATACGTAAATTGAAGATTATTGGACTGAGCATCAACTAGAAGTCTGCCAATTGATTATACACTGAGAGTAAAATACAAACAGAATTACTCGAGTCGTTGTTTACGTCTGCTAAGAAATTTCTAATCAAGCATCGATTGGTCAAAGCAAATCGATCAACTAAGCGTAATAAATAACTTATAAATTATTAAATGCAGTTCTATTTTTACCAGCACATTGATTGGATATTCCCAATAAACTGCCAAATTCATGTTTTATATCCGCCATGTTTTGTAGTTAGTTCTATAAAGGTTTTTAAGTGCTTCAAGTTTATGATTTAGCCTGTTTCATATAATATAGAAAATATTACTCTTTAAACATTCATATGCAATATTCAATTTATTTATTCCTAAGTTCACTAAACATCAGGATCCGTACATGCAAATAATGCTAAAAAGTGAATCATGTTTCGATATCGTATTACTGTGAGAACCGCAAAAACACTAAGACTGTATATAATATATTTTGATTATTATGAATTAAGTTTTAAACATTGTTAAGTAATGATTTATTCTGTCGTGGTTAGTAAGACTCGTGTGTGCCGAGTAGGCGATTGTAATTATTGAAACGTTAACGTTAAAAGAATAATTAAATCGAAAATTTTCGTAAACAAATTAAGTCCGTGAGAACTGAAGTAGATTCTGAATAAAACATTAAATGTGCCGCAAATATCTGCCTATTGTTCCACACTGTCGCAATGCCATTTAATTGTTTAATCGTATAGCCAGTCATGGTTTGAAATTAACGATTCGATGGTCATTTGTCCAGACAGTTTGATAGTTAGAAAACAATTTACAATTAATTAGAAAAAAAAAACAATTTACAATTAATTAGAAAAAAAACACAATATCACCATTAAGAATAGTTTATCAAGTAGAGTTTTCATGTAACTATCTGATCTGCATATTTAATTTATATTTGTAACAGTCTATTCTATATGAGATGGATATTGAAAACGAATATTCATGTCAACGAAACGTATTTTATAAATCAATTGGATACTGACTATTTCTTTGATTTATTCACAGCAAAAATATTTTCACACATTTAACGCCAAATAAGTAAGTATGCTTCGTTTGAATTATTGACTTGACTTAGACACTTTAAAGAAATTACGTATATATTTAAGAAAAACAGTTCATTTGTGTAGTGTGTATTATACAATGCTGATCGGCTCCAATAAATTAATAAAATAACGTACTATAGCTAAAATTTGAACTATTATTACTCGGAGATATCTTACGTTTTGTGAGTAAACTTTTAATTGTTATACAAGTATGCATGAGTAATTGCTGAATTCAATTAAACAGACAGCTCAGAAAGTTCATTTGGCATACAATTATTGTATTATCTGGTAGCATTGTAACTTTTGCAACGGAAAACATGCGTGTTTAGTATCGAAAGCGCATTTCCACTCAATTTGACTAAAGCCAAATAGTGTATGTCATGGTTTGAACACAGCTACCGTCCAAAAAGTTTTCAGATATTCGTGTTCGGCAGTGTTCAAATAAACTTAAATTTCTTGTTCTCTATGAATGTAACTAAAAAGTTTATTATCATAACAAACATTCTTAAATCTTAAAAAAGGAACATTATGAGCGTGGGAGCTCTCCTGGGATATGAGAACTCCCTTCAATATTGTATTTTTTTTATACTTTACCTGAGTTGAATAAGATATCAACATGACATATTTTTGTTTTATAATATCGTCGATGCGTTTTCAAAATCCGCTATGTGCATATTTTCACGAAATTGGATTGTTTCATTTAAAAAAATGTAATAATTCACTGCACCCGCAAAGAAAAAAACGAATATGATATAAGGCGTTCTAGAATTAATTTACACGTATATCGGTTTTTTCAAGTATAGACATTATAATTCGTACTGTATTTTGACAACAGCAATGTTTTGAAAAAAATACATAGCATATACCTGTAATATAAGAAAATCAAAGGTTTCAATCAGCGATTAAATAATATTTAAAAATCAATAAATCTACAGATAAGTATCATTTAGTAAAACAATTGAAAATAGACCCCAAAATTATATTTGACATTTATCAAAAATTTTTGAAGTTGCTGAAAAAAGCATGGGATTATTGTTTTTCATCAATAACCATTTATGTATTTCTGACTGCATTCCGGTAAATAGATTCAAAATTTAAATGCCAATTTACTATTTATTCGATTTAAATTCGATAACGACTTTTTGTATTTTGATGGAAGTTATCCAATATTATTGTATTACATCAGAATTCGTGAAATAAAATTGTAATGTCATCGTGGTTAGTAAAGAATTGTGTTAAACCATCCCATTTAGATTTCGAGTAAAGACGAACAGCACGTTACTGTATTTAAAAGAACTGTATTTGATCAATCTTACATTAATTTTTGTAAGAAAGACTTTTTCCTAAACGAATACAAATTCATATGTAATAATCTAATATCTGATATTTTAAGCTAGCTGAAATCGGTAAACTTTTAAAATACTTAAGAGTTTACAATTGCATATACAATTTACATTTTATGTAGTATTTGGTTAGTTATAGAAAATAATGGAAAGAACAAATAAAATTTTACATTTAGGTGCAAATTGATTTCAATTATTTCTCAAGCTGTCGAAGGTGTACATAATTTTGTTTTCGTAAACCAAAATTATGGCAAGATGATTAACTGTTCACAGCTCGCAAGCCGTAGTTTTCCATTATTTATAGAAAATAAATGTAAGGACGTTAACATCAAACAATGAAGGATCAAATGATTAAAAAACGATCACGATTTACGTTGAAAATGATGTTTAAACTATTAACGATAATAAAATATAATTTGAGAAAATTGAGCTACGGATAAACATTTCAAGCGGTATTCTGAAAAAGCTTATGTGATATAAAATCATAATTTTCCGTGTCTATAGATCCATTTCAATCATTTTATATGAATACACATAG
Organism: Himalopsyche tibetana; assembly: GCA_030503985.1. NCBI lineage: Eukaryota > Metazoa > Arthropoda > Insecta > Trichoptera > Rhyacophilidae > Himalopsyche > Himalopsyche tibetana. The sequence goes on from JAPJYX010000010.1 coordinate 1,280,086, forward strand.
GAAATGTTACAACACCGTGGTCATGCCAATTAAAAATAAAGTCGATTGTTTTAATACAATAGCGTTAGTACATTTTGAATTTATTTACCTACTATTGTACAATAATTGTTGAATGATTTTTAACTTAATAATTTACTTAAAAAATAGCATGAAATAATCTAAAATTAAATCTCTGATAATAAATAGCGTGAAATATCACTACAAAAATATTCTATTAATAATAACACGTGAGATTTATAGAAGTAATCAAAATATGGAATGTACGATTAAATGTCAATAGTCAATTAAACATTACCGAAAGAATTATACTCAATTTATAAATACTTATCCAAAACTCGGTTCATTCAAGTTTTTACTACATTCATCAATCAGTCAAATGTAAACGAAAGCTAAGTTGGTGATTAGTTTTGACAGGCGATGTAATCAATTATCATATATTTATAAAATATGACTTCATTTTATTTGTATAATATTGTATTAAATATGTTCGTAAAGCAAGGAGAGAAATTATTACAGCTATTTTTCAGGATATGTCTAAACTCATTATTCGATTTTTGGCCGCGAATTTGACACTTGACACATCACGTCAAATGTTCATTAAACGTTCATTATAATAATAACGCCTGGCCGATGAAATGATAATAATGTATGGATATAATATATATTGTGAATCAATCAATATCCTTACAAGATAATACGCTATTTAACTTTATTTATTAGACCGGATTAGTGATACAAAAGAACTTTCTATTTACGATTAAACGTTGTATTATAGAGTTCAGAGGTAATTTAAAATTATTATAGTATCTGACTGTTGAGAGCTTTGAAAATTGTATAAATGAAAGTTTTTCATGAATTTGCTTTGTTATATTTGATAATATTATAGCTATGAATAAAAGCTTTAAAATGAAAATAAGTACTACATTATGTAAGTAACATTAAATGAATCCATCAAATGTTTGAAGTATGTTTGAAACCATCAAATCAAATCAGATAAAATGACGATTATATACGTAATGTAACACAATATGAATAAAGTACCAAATGAATTCAAAATAAGTTAAGTTACTTCTATAACGTGAAACCAAAGGATGAGATATTTTACGGTGGAGATTTTATAAAAAAATAGGAAATGTTTGCAATCAAATATTTGTTTGTTCGCGATCATATTAATCAATGTGAAATACAAACAGATTATGAAGATAAAGATTTCTCCACAGTTGAAATTATTACCGAACACGTTGTTGGTCTTCCGCATAATGAAGGTAACTTATTGTCGATTCTGAGGTGCAGGTGAAAATTTTATTACCGCTTCAGACATACTTAAGATATATGAAAACTTTAAGGGCAATCATTTCGAATAAGCAATAACATTCTATTGAAGTATTTTATCACGACTTACATGTTCGATATGTAAGTAATGTTAAACTTAAGCAGAGTGTTTATCTGGTGAAAAATTTGATATGAAATACAGTGAAAATTTTAAGCCATTCCTCACGAAATACATCAATCATCGGTATTAATTTATTACATGCGTGAGTTGATTTATACACACTTTATCAAGAGAGTGTATCAAGTATTCTGTTCTATAAATATCCAACATATATACTAAATTAGTGAAATCAATTATACAACACGATGTAAAATTGTGTGACCAATTTTACTGAAGACATATTATATTACAATTTACTTGACTAATTAATTAAAATATATGAATGAAACTAGCAACCACGGTTATCGTTTAAAAGACAAAAAAAAAATACTCAAAAAGTAGTATCTAATTAAGAAAGAAACGCTATTTTAGAATGGTTTTCAGATTAAACAACAATTCTGTGAACATGTTTCTCTTGACGTTTTCAATAATATACATTGGATACATCTCGTGTTTTCGCAAAAACGTCAATAATAATACTAAATTATGCATTATTACCTAAAATTGTTTTGACTCAAGACATGTGTAACTTCTAACTTGCCTACAGCGAGATAATGGATCATTATTTGAGATCTATTATTTTTATTTATAGAATGTTTTTCAGCATTCTACAAATAATATGCAGCTAAGTGTTATTACTTTAGTAATTACAATTGTGATGAAACACATATCTTGATATTAAATCTTTGATTTTCACACAAATTAATATTTCTTATTATGTCTTACTACAAAACATATGTCAGAATTAGATGGGCTTATTTGTTGTTTTGAATATATATTATAAAACTTTACCATAACTATTTTACCAGGAAAAGATTTAAAAAACAGGTATACTTTATTTGGAAAACGAGGCATAAAACTGAGTGCGAATTATTTCAATGAAATGAAATTATATTTGTCATTGCTTATTTATTATTAAAATATTTTATTTCTAAAAGGAAATGAATTCAATAGACGACGTGACACACTATGGGAATATTTAAATGTGTGATTGTTCAATATAATGTTAGATGTTACATCGACTGCATAAGCTATACAAATTAATAATGTTGAACCAAACATTATTTAGAGCAATTGAAATATGTACTTTAATATGGTATTGCTAAATGAGGAAGATCGCTTTAGAAGTATTTTAATAGATACAAATTAACCTAATAGTAGAAGACGACGAGAATGATTTTTAAAATGATCAAAGTAAAATGAATTATAAATACATTACGAGTAAAAAATCAAAGTTACGATTTCGCGGTGACTTTTTGCAAAGAATTTCATTTGGCAAAGTTAACACATACGACTTTATGATGTAAGTTTACATGTTTGCAAATTCGGTAATTGCAAACAAGGGAAAAAAGTTAACTGCAGTCAAAGTTATTACAAAATGCGAAGTTTTTTCAGTGTTATAATTACGTGACGGTTCAATTTGTGTGTTGAGAAGATCTCCAAAGTCATTCGCTTCTGATGGTGATAAAAAATCTTCATGAGAACTAATCTTATTTAACATAGCTTGCAAAAAGCATCGGTGAACTAAAATTAAAAACAAAGAACACATGCGCTATCTTTTAGTGTCATCTCAACGTATGGATTCATTGGTCCAATATTTTAACGATTTTTTCATTCAATTTAAGAACGCAAAACTTAAAAATGGCTTAAATTACATAGGTAACAAACTATCGTTTTCTATAACATCGCATTAAAAGTTGTTGAATTTGGGTGTTCCAGTTCAAAAAGTTGTTGAATACTTAATATATAATTTTGACCGTAATAAAAAACTTGAGTTTATTTGGAAGAAGTTAATGTGATGACATTTCAATTATTGGATTTAATTTTATATAAAAAAAACAACAGTTAGTGAGCGATGGAATCTGTTGAAATTCAGTAGTTTTTACACCAAATCTTAAAATATATTAATTCAAAATATTTCTCGTAAATTCTTGTATACAGTATTGAAGTAGAGTTATATATACTAAAATTATCTACGGAATATATCAGTGAAAATAATATGCAATGCTTTTTGTTAGTTATAAGAGGGAAGTTACTTTGAATTTATTAGTAGCTGAGTAGTACAAGTTTCACTTTCCCAAAGCGTTAAATCGTTTTAAAGTTCACTACAGTGTAAGACATGTAAATCTGTTAGAGATATTCCGAGATTGGCTCGAATCATTGTGTTTTTAGCATTGCATTGAAATGACATAACCTTCGAAATTTTTATCCATACACTGCGATGCAAATTTTGTAACATCGCCATTGTCGTTCGGCATGTGAGAAACACGGCAATGGTTGAGTTTTTGCAAGCATTTCTTGCATCTGACATTAAATTACTCTATCGTGCGTAATTTTTATTCAAATACAAAGACTTACAAACAAATACATTTTGTATTGTAACATAAACCTATTGGGTAGTCATCCCTTTGTGATTAAACATAAATATTACTTTGACAAGTTTACTAAAAATACCGATTAAAGTGAATAAAATAAGCTGTTAAATCAGCAATTATCATCTCCATCGAATAATTAAATGCTTTTTTATGGTCGCTAGTGGGATTATGTAAAAAAATATCAACACATATAGATCTTTTTTTAATCTTAAAGGTATTATACGTAAGCGTTGCTAAAATTGTCGTTAGATTACTTTATACGTATACAAATAATTGATAAAAGAGTAATAATATTAGAGGAATAAATTATTTCAAACACTCACATGCACTCCTAAGACTACGATAGATTAGCGCTTTGTTTTGTGTAAGTTGTATCGTTTAACTCAATCAAGAATTAACCTGTACACGTAATTTGATAAAATCATGTCTTTGAATTAGCACTGCGCTCTACAGTATAAATAAAATATATGTGTGCATACTGGGGTTTTCATATTCAATGTTATTTTTAGAATTACAATGACGAATCTATCACGTTTGTATGCAGAAGTTTAAATGTAAAGCCGTAGATGACTATCAATTTTCTCTACGACAATATTAGAGTTAACAATCTTCTAAGAACAGAATATTTTTAAATATTTAATTAGTTAACTAACATTCTGTTGAATAAAAAAACGTGGCTAAAAATATGTTAATACACATTTTGTCTCTGAAATAGTTAAATTATTAATCATTAGAAATTAGAATAACATTACACACACTTTTTGGTGTTAAAGAATATAAAGGTAACAACAAGATGTAAATTTCTTTTTTACAATCGAAAAAACAAAAATGCATAGCTGCCTATCAGATTTATTAGAGGTTAAGATGCCTCGCTATTGTTCTAGCTGTTCTTACAATATCATGTATTTGCCTTGATTCTCACATTTGTCCGTGTTATTATTCATTTAACTTTTACTGCAGTAAAAAGTGTTAACATGTTTCAAAACTATTATAAAATACAGCGTGATGATAATTTATTAAAAAAAACAAATAGAAAAAAAAACTATTAATCTTTTGATTGTCGTGAAAATCGTCCATTTTATTTTGATACGTGAATTAGTTCCTATTGTATAAACTGAGTCAATTTGTGTATACATTAATAAAGTTTAATAAATAAACCGTATAAATATTATTCTCAACTCTAGTGTAACTATAGTAAAACAAAGAAAATAGGCTGGTCTGTTTAATTAAATAAGGGCACTATTTAAATTTAAAATGCCATATTTCAACGTAAGAATAAAGTAGATTTGATAGAGTTTCGTATTGTTTAGTTAAAAAGAAAAACAAAATAACATTTTTCCTTTTTGTGGATCACATTAAGAAAAAGTATTTTAACGAGTGCTGGTAAGGCCAGGACCTCAGTCTGCCTTTTAAGGGGGATGCTAGAAGGATGGTATCTGGATAATACTAGTTGTTTGTTAGTCATTATCTCAGAGTGGATAGAAGGGGAAATAAAAAATGTAAGTGTTTTTGTCGTATTTTGATACCCGGTATTTGACTTTTGAAATTATTGTAAAAGATTATGATGAATTTTATTCGAATGACATTTACGTTAAATATTCTGAAGAAATTGGTTAAAAGCATTTATTGATTGTGATGACAGCGTGCTTTCAGATACAAATTGCATCTCCGTATCACGACTTCACATTGATGCTATGAGAAATACATAAATCTGCAATGGATGCACGGCAGAAAAATGAATGACACGGTCGTGCTAAATACGCAATGTGTTTTTTTTGGATCGGTAAATTCAGGCTTAATATTACATTATTTTTGGCAAAACTGATCGACCATAAAAACTAATAATATACACTTACAGGTTATTAAGTATTCTTTTATTTGAAGTAAAAAGAATACTTGTAAGAAAACTCTAAAATTTCTTTGTATTTGTTCATTTTTAATCAAGATATTCAATCAGATTAAAACGACAAACATTTTTTGAAAGTTTAAAAACTAAAACTATAATATAACCGATTTTTTTTTTTGGAAATTAAATTTATTGAGCATTAAGTACCAGGACACGTTAGCGGCAAATTTCTTCGAGTCTTCTTCTTCGCTAATGTTTTAGTTGTATTCCTTTACCATCATTACAGACGGAAGGGCTTGATCGCTACAGAGGTAAGAAACCTCCAGTGAAGCCATTTCACGGGGACTCCATATGCATTAGCATAAAATAACCGATAAACGACAGTTTAGTATGTATCATCAAACTATTTGTTAAATTATGCTTGCCTCAAACTGTATTAGTAATTGTTTTTGATTAGATATATATTTTAAATTTGTATTTTTTATCCCCTATCTATTTGAATTGATAGTTGAAATAACAGGCTTACAGAAATTAAGTTTTTTTTTGTAGATATAACGATGAAATATTGTTTTATCATCGATTCTACGCAAACAGAATAAATTACTTTTAACTGCAGTTGTTTGTACAAGTACAGATGAGCGAAATTGCATTATCGGTTGTTTCATTTAATTTCCCGAGTTAAACGCAGCAGTTACGATTGGGAAGAAGATAGTAAGTACGAAACATGATCTACGACCAATTGTTTTAGGATCATTAACTCTTTATGTTGCCCGCCAGATATGTACGGCGCTAGTCGTTTAGTATTCGAGAGTAACTACGAAGTTATGCTAGAGATGAAAATTTTACTAGACAGCAACTCGGCCGAACAAAACAAATGATTTTTTGAAGTTAACTGATTTCAATTATTGTGGGGCTATAATTCAAAACTAACTATTTCCAAAATGAGCGATATTGATTAAGGTATGCAGATAGGGTAATTCAAGCCTAAGGAATTGATTGGTCCGATTAGTTATAATATAAAATGTCTAAAACACTCGTTTTGAAATTAGAAATCAAATTTTTATGCAAATGTTATTTTGTTTGTATTATTCGTTATAGTATTTGACTATACTAGTTCGAGTTTTGGAAATAGTACGTTTTGTATTATAACCCCACAAATGGTTCTCATAAGTTCAAAAATAAAATCATGTTTTTTTTCTACACTTTACAGTAATAGAACAAAATTATATATGAAACATTATACCATATCTAATAATCTTACCAATTACTAAAACTTGTAAGTGAAGGCTCGGAAAACAAAAGCAGCAGTTTTCATAATAATACCAAGCAAAAAAACAATTAAGACTTATTTCTTCTTTTATAAATAAAAGGTTGAAAAAAGTAGTGTTAATTTTTTTTTGTGTTATCTTACTACTTTAATAAAATTTTCACTGTCTAATAAACTCTGTTTAATAACTGTCATGTGTTATATACAATACTATGTAAACTGCCGCGTTTGTTTTAAGCTCATTATAATTCTTTAAATTTTTAGACGTTAGAGTTTTATTTGAAAGAAAATTGTAATATTGCGGAATTACCAGTTCTACACGATGGCATATTTAACTAATTTTATATTTAAAAAATGGAGACTGCCGCCTTTGTTTCCAGAACCCTCAAGTGTGCGTTTTTCATATTTAAGACTGATGCTGTATAACGACTAACTTTTAATCTAACTATCAATAAAGAACATTTTTTTACTGGATTTATCTGGGCATCAAAATAATTTGTCAAAGTGGTTACTTTGACGTTTGTCAATATAAAATTTTAAATATAAAACCGTAGATTTTTGTTGCGTTGACTGAAATGAAAATTATGTTGGTGAGCAATAAATGTAAACTTTTGATCGAGAAATGTTTTTTTATTACTGAGTTATAAAAGCGACCGATTCGAAAATAGGTGTAAATTTCCCAAAACTTTACCCCTGCGTGACGAAGTATCTCTTAAAAGTAATAATTTACATACTTTTCACGTTGATTTATATGACCGATGCAACGAAATTACTTTAAAAAACTCAGTTAAATGTCTATATTTTTAGTCATTCAAATTTTATGCATACATATTAATAATACAATCGTTTTAATACAACACATTTTATTCGAACTTCAAAATTGAATGCCTTATCCAAATGAAATATTAATTTCATATAGTGTTCACGCATCTTTTTTTAATGCAAACGTAAATACTAGGGCATCCAATCTTGGACCCTTTTTGTAATCCCGGAATTTCGGGATTGAAAATTTTACCAATTCTGGTATGCCGTTACAAAACGACGTGAGACTTTTTTGAAACTCTTACAGGATTGTCAATTTGAAAACCCTAGGAATTCCAAAAATAAACCAATATTTGGAACTCTTTTTTTAGCTCTCGCTAAGCTTCCTCTAATTTTCTCAATCTCGAAATCCCGAAGTTAGTCCTGTCACAGTCCCTCAATTTTAGGATTATAGAATTGAACGGTATCCCAAAATTGGGGACCATAAGAAATACGTTAGAAATAACGTTAGAAAACGTTAAAAAAACCGTATATTCAAAAAATCGTCAAACTAGTTAAAAGTTGAAAAATATTTATAATTTATTATAAACTAGAGTTATAAAAATCAGTATTTAACTACAATGCAAGCAGTTATAATGATGATATCGAAGAGAAATGTTTTATAAGAAATGATCTATTATATAATTGTCGTTTTGTTTACATGTTTATAAAATGGGACAATTTTATTGAGTTTATAAGTTTATCGCCAATCAATATGAAGATAAGCCGAAGACGTTGTAATATGAAATGTTTTGTAACGTTTTGTTTGTTTCTATAACCGACTTAGTAGTTCTTTTGTATTGAGTTCAAGCTACTGATGGCCAATAAAGTTTGTTGCGTTCAATTGAATCAGTGCATTTTTATGCAGGCAAGTATCTACCACCCGGAATGTTCTGAATGTTGTAGGTACAGTCATCATCATCTCGCCGCTATTTAAAATGGCACAATACAAAACCGAGATAAGATGCTAAATTTAAAATGCTGTATTGTGATTGTTGACCTGATTTTGTAGAGCCTACTGTTCTGTTTGCAAATGCTGTGTACCTCTACATAAGATGATTTTGATGCGTATATCGTCATACTTGTAGACAAGCGCGTTTGCAGAATAAATAAACAATGGGTTTAGAAAAATATAGTGCATTTTAATCGTACACACCAAGGCCGGTTTTTGTTGTATGCAATTTTCGATCAACAAGTTGTGGAACGAAATGAAAATATTTTTTCATTCAAAATAAAATTAAAAATTTATTTATAGTGATAGTGAAAAGTTGTGTAGCGAATCTGGAACAATGTTATTACGGCAATGTTTTCCCAGAACAATTTGTTTGTTTTAAATATAATGCATTGTGAAAACTTGTTGCATAAATTTATTCTTGAATAAAGAAGAAATATTGTAATTTTTTACGGCGTGAAATGTTTATAAATTTCAGATACTTAATAAAGATTTTGCTAAATTGTTTTTTTTTGATAAAATTTGCAAGATTTCCGTCACGTAAAAGATTTTTTAAAATTTATTACATAATAACATTTTTTTTTTTTTTTTGAAAATGATAATATCTTATTGATCATAATTATATATTTTAATATTAAATTGTTTAATCAAAGCTTTTTGATGTAATTAGATTTGAAAATGTATCTTTATTCTAGGTTTACGATTTTGTTTTTTTTACGAAATAAAAGTATACTTTCTTACCGAAAAACAGTGACAGACGATGCATCTTGTTGGTGCTGGGTCCTTTATTAATTTAAACTGAAACAAAACAAAACAAAAATATCAGTAATCTATATAATTGAAGTTGTAAAACTATAAGTTAGGCAAACTAAATTACTTAAATTTTCAACTATATATTTATATCGCGCAAAATACATAAATAAACGTGTATTTTATTTATGTATTTTAAACTACATCTATTTCATTATATATTTTTATCGTATTTTACAATATATATTTATAGGTCTGTAGGTATATACCACTTTCAAGATATTACTTATATACATATAATGTTTAGCGCTGGGATTTCCGGAAAACGTGTATCTAGTGCGGCTGATTTAAACGTTTTCATAGAGATACTATTTAGTGCTTGATTATTAATGTAAGAAATTAATTACATTAACCAAATAGTTTTCGAGGAGAACTTGAATAGTTATATTTAATGAAATAACGATGATCTTATCTAGCATATTAAAGGCTTTACAATAATAAATTTGAAAACATTCAGTTTTTATATAGATTCATTATTTTATTTAGAATTTGAAAACTGCTCCTGATAAATTAATTGATGTATTTTTCTTTTCACATTATTTTTTTTTAATTTGCACAAATAAATAAATAAAATATTTGAATTTTCAAATTCTTTTATTTAGTCAGAAACGTAAATAAAAAACACTAATAATAACCGAATCATTGCAAATGACGTTAAAATAAACCGATAAACGAACTGAATTTTCCCAAACAAACAACCAACCACTATGAACAAATAACACGAAAAAACGTTCAAAATAATTTTCCCATACGCTTTCAGTGAATTTCATCAAAACAAAATGAATACGTCACACGATAAAGATGTATTTCACAATAATTGCTGTTTGAAAAATTAATCCAATGTAGTAATTTGATCACGAATACTGCAATGAGAACAAACTCATCCCAGTTAAATTTTCCAAGACTTGAAACTTACCTCGCCAAGAGACGGGTAACTTTAACTTAATGGAGATGGTTTGATAGTCAAGCTGAGACTGCCTTAACACAACCAAGTACCGTCTATTTATACTTAATAAAGTCCCCTTATATTTTGTGATATCAGCTCCTCTTGGCTTACCAAAATACCCCCTACCCAGGTGACTGTCTGTGTGACCTGAACTCTGATACATTGAAGCGGGCTCGACACCGATGATATACGTACGTGTGACCCGGACTAATACATTGAACTATTTAACATATCGTGAGTAAAAGTGCACACGTCTGTTTGTTGGTGTTTGTAGGTGATCTTAGGATATGCCTTAAAGTGGTACAAATATATTTTTTTTAGTTTGTAATGTTCTGGTGTATGTGTCATTAATAATTATCAATTGCGGTGAATAGATGATCCATAAGTGCTCTCTGAAAGGTTTTGAAGATTGCGTCATTTGCGTGGTTAAAGAAAACTGTAACTCAGGGATAATAGTGAGATTATCGTTTTTAGAGTGAATATATCAAAGTAAAGTTTATAATACTGCTATAAGTGTTTCATATTCTATATAAATTTGTGTCTCAGCGATTGACGACGATTTCGATGTTACGTGTGTGTCTTTTGCATATAAATTGTCAAAGTTAATCCTGAATGACTTATAACTTTAAAATGAAATTTGTTGTATTGTCCAAGCTTTACTTAATAGCTAACTTTAGATAAATACTACAACTCGGTTATTTTCATTCGATAATTAATTAATTAATGAGAAAATAAAGTTGAAACATTATTTGATTAATATCCATTTAAGCTAAAATCAATGTATATTCTTATCAGTTTCAAATGTTCGTGATGGATGGAACTGGTCCAGATCATATAAAATAAATGTGGAATTAATACAAAAGAGTGTTTTCTTTATTTTAATCATTTTTTTAAAAGAAAATTAAAAATAATGTGTATTATAATTGTAATCAATTAAACATTGTTCAATTAAATTTTTAGAAGACAATGTGACATCATATTAAAAAACTATGTAAAAATACTGAAAATCAAGTTACTTAGTTATATTTTCGATGGATTTGGCGGTAAATTTGTGGAAATTCATTTGAATATAAAATAACTTAATAATATAATAAAGGTTGCGAATTGATGAAAATATGAGAAATTATTGAAGTGATAATTGTTGTCAGTCATATATTTTTTACGGATTCTTTTCTAATGATGTAAATTTTTAAAATATATCAGTTTGGCTCGACGAGTAACCATTTGGACATTTTGTTCCATTAAACGTATCTATTTTTTCTTTACTTTACAAGAGATCCTAAAAAATAGGCTTCTCAAGTGTCAAAATTGAATTAATTTTTAGATCTTTTTGTATCGGTTGAACCTGTCAATTTGTGTTGTTGTCGCTAAGCGTATTTTATTGTGTGTCGAATAATGAAAGCTAAAAATAAATGTTTTAAATTGAGATAAGTTTCTTTAACTCCAACTGATCACAATTTTGAAGACATTTATTTGTCTTTGTAAAACCAGTCTAAATTTTGTAAATTAAAGATTGTATATGTGTGCAATATAGTGTTTCTCTTATGATTAAACGTTTCCCATATTTTCAATTTTTTAAATATATATGCTATGTTGCCAATATTTTAAAAAATGTATTTAATATAAAATTTAAAATTTTGACTGAAGGTGCCTGATGGAAATTCAACGTTAATTTAGAATTATTTTCATTATGTTCCCGGAAGATGTCGAGAGGCGAAGCCCGGGTAGAGTTCGACCAAGATTTTTGTGGAAGTATACATAATGAAAATAATTCTATATATCTATATAATATGCTATTAAAATGATAACGTTACTGTCAGATTTGATCATTTAATTAAAATTTAAAACTTTTTTCGTATAATCTATAGTGTTTAATATTAGACATAATTTTATAAATTTGATTTAAGTACCTAATTGAAATGAAGTTAAGTGGGTGTCAGGGTGTTAGTAATCATGAATAAATTTATACTGTTGATAATCCTTGTGATGAGCGAAACTGATCTTGATCGTTATTAAAAAAACTGAAAAACTAGTACAGCATGTTTTTGTCTAAGTAAAACCTTCCCACAAAAAAGAGAGCACCTAGTATAAAGTATGATTTAAAATTTGTGGTGGTCGAACATAATTTTTATGTTTTTAGGCCTGCAGTGTAAGCTATATGGAGTTATTATTAAGTACAATAAATAATTTGAGTTCAACGAGAACTTACTGTAGTCAATATTATTATTCACCGATTTGAAAATATACAATTTTAAAAAATTTAATAATATTAATAAAGTCTTATTAAAGTTCTTACGATGAATGCACTAATGATTTTCTGATCATCATATATTTTGTGTACAATTGAATTTTGATTAAAATAATTAAAAAAAAAAAGTAATTGATGATTTACATTTTCAATAACAGATATACATACAAGGGAATCACCAAGAATATAGTAATATTGACTTTATTTATTACAACGAGTTAGTTATTGAATGATTTTCTCAACGACTACAGCCTAAGTAAATTGGTAATTTTAGACGTAATAAAAAAAACCATATTGTATTTATAAAACAAGACACTTATATACTCAAATAATATAACAGATGTCTAGAATATCAATCATTAAAAATATTGACACCGGCAGTAATCGGTTATATACTGGCCCTACGATTTAAAAAATAAATGATGAACACTTATTTCATAAGCCCTATGATGCAGGAAATTGCATTTCGTCTGGAAATATTTTCATATGTAAAAGATTTTTACGAACGTACAAACGCCATGTAATTGCCGATGTAAAGATATCATTTTGTAATATTGTGCGCCGATCAATCACACGGACATAACGTTATATAAATAAAGTCAATCTTTGATGGATTCTTACAATGCGGAAGAAAATCAATATATTAATTTGGTAAACACTTTTTTAATGTAAATACCAGGGCTGTGGAGTCGGAGTCGGAGTCGTGAGAAATGAACGCCTCGATTTTTTTTAATGATGTGTATATAAACAAAATAGGCCAAAGTGTTGACATTTCATGCTTGGCTGACTAAAGATGATTAGGATTTCAAAAATGTTTGCTCGTCGATTTTCAAATCCCGGCAATTTACCGATTCCCAAAATGAAAAACCTGGAAGTTTTGGTAGGGGTATAATTTGCCTATTTTCAAAAAGTTTTTGAGAATTTTGCACTACTGAACTCTAATTCTGGAATTCTGGGATTGATACTATCACATTTCCAGGATTTCAGAATCAGAAAATTGGACGGTACCCCGGGATTGAAGGCTCTAGTTGTAAATATCTGAAATCGCCCGCTGTGGTCTAGTTGGTTAAAGCTTGCTCTACCAACCAGGTGCGTCTGGATTCAATTCCCGGAAAGGTCAATGTCAAATTGAGATTTTAAAAATTTAAATTTGAGACCTATGACGTGGGTGTTTGTGATGTCAATTTACCTCGAGTTGATTTTGAGTGACTTACAATAAATTCTCATCGAGTTTTTCTCGTATGAGTTTTCATTAAACAAATATTTGGCGCATTGGCATTAGCTATAATGCCAAATATTTTAAATTAAAAATCATGTTATATTAAAAAAATATATAAATATATTATTGCTTCGTGAGGTTATCCGTGTAAGTATCATCAGCCTTAGTTAACTAATAGCCTGTAACTATAAACATAAGTGGCGTGAGTTTTTAAAAAATATTATTATTTTTTATCTTTACATCAGATCGAAAAGTAATTAAATAACGGCCAGTACTTGTTAAAAATTCACGAGAGAAATGTGCAGAAAATATTGCATACAGCTACATTTTAATTCATTCAGCAAATTTCAAATAGATTTTGTAAATATTTTTTGAATAATCCATACAACAAAGATTTTTATTTCTAAATGCATCAAAAGAAGAAATGCGAGAGACTGCTTAAAACAATTGACCATTAGGAATAAGTCGTCAGTTGATTCTTTCACTTTCTGCTGAGTGTTATTGATAATCTGGCCGATAGTGATTATCTGTCACAATTTTGATATCGATAATTTGCTAATGTTTACAATAAACCAATTGACTAATTTACAAATCTACCATTTTCAATGTTTGGTGAAGTTTTTGTATATAAAAGAGCTAATGAGCCAAAAATGAATAATACTAAATTACCGTATATTTTTTAATTCCTTTATAATCATACGAATGTTTTATTTTAATGCAAGTAAGTTTTTTTTTATATAAAAAAAACACTTTTTACATTATTGTACGTTGACTGCCTTGTCGAGTCTCAACGTTTACTTAGAACACGGAGATCACGTGCTCGAATCCCAGTACGTGCACTTTTTATAAATTGATTTTTCAATCAAATTATGAATTCCTGTACGAAGGCATGGATGTATGTGATGTCTCGAATTCCTCTCTGCTCATCCTATTCTAATGAAGAACAAGCTATGAAAACGTATTTTCATTAACGCTTACATAAGTAATAATGCGAAAAAAGCCCAATAATATAAAAAATATTTCTCTAAAAAAAACATTTATTATCCAGTTATTCCTCAATTATTTTCTCCTGAACTTCATTAATAATTCATTTTATTTCTAGAATTTCTTTCAATATTCGGCACTGTTGATGTAACTGGACGTGTCTACGTTTTTTTTTTGTATGAAACATGATAAAATTGATAACGTTTATAGCTTGCTTAAAATAAAATTCTATTGTGAATTATACACATCAATAAGACATTTAACCTAACCTTAAATATTATCCCTTTAAATAAGAGTGAATGAACTAGGTGATAAAATAAAATAAAACAATATGTAGATTGTCTTCGATTATGTAATTTGAAATTCATCATGGCCTATAATTAATTATGTAGTGGAATCAACATGTACATTTCTCCGTTCCTCCATGACAAATTTCATTACCAGAAAAGTGACAGAATAATGACCGACCGAAGAAGATTTAGCATTTAAAATAATGATCATTTAGTATAATGATGACGAATTGACATAATTATATCTATCATTGGAACGTTGGAGGCAGTGTCAAAATTTCAATGGATGACAAAGCAAATTGACCAAGGCCACGGTGACAGACATACATTATAAAGGAATGTATTCAATTAAAAAACGCTTTACTTTGTCGGAAGGCAAGACATTTTTTTTATCATACTTCACAGAGCTTCTTTTTATATAGATTTTTAAAATATATTTTTTATATGAAGCCCTGCTAATATGCCGATCCTGTAGCAAAATGGTTACCGCAATATGGTCGTGGTATTCACTGATAAGTTCAAATATCCGATAGAAAAATTTCTTAAATTGATTTTAAAATTAAAGTTTTGTGATGACTACTTCTCACACCAAATCTATCATTAAAACTTTAAATAGAGTGAGGAGAGAAATTTTTTAAAATCAATATCTGCTACCAATGTGGAGCATATATCTTTCTAATGAAAGTATCTAAAAGGAAGTTTTCTGCGAGAACTGACTGTTAGTCGGTTGCTCAACATCTATTTTTTTAAAGAGAGTAGAAATATAGGGGAGATATATCCC
Organism: Himalopsyche tibetana; assembly: GCA_030503985.1. NCBI lineage: Eukaryota > Metazoa > Arthropoda > Insecta > Trichoptera > Rhyacophilidae > Himalopsyche > Himalopsyche tibetana. Next base: position 1,296,037 of record JAPJYX010000010.1, read on the forward strand.
CCAATCTAAAGCTATGTGACCTCGAGTATGCAGACGACGCTGTTATATTTGACAAATCTGTCGAGGGTTTTCAAGAGACAATGGATAGACTGGAAAGAAACTCGTATCTCATCGGTCTTAAAATCAATGCGAGTAAAACCAATGTACTCTGCTGTACTCTGACGAGCGCCGGTCAAAACATCAAAAGAGTCGATAGTTTCAGGTATTAGGGGTACACATCACGGGAGATGGCAGTCCGTGTAAAGAGCTCGCGACCCGATTAGTGGTAGCTGGAGCAACCTTTAACTCATTGCGGAAAGTCTGGGACTCACGGCTGTACTCGGTCAGAACCAAGTGCCTCCTGTTCAACGTATGTTTCTTGGCAGTGCTGCTTTACGATTGCAAATCATGGCACCTTAAGAAAGCGCAGAGTAACCGTATACTGTGCTTCGAAAACATGCCTGCGGCGAATGCTAGGAGTGAAATGGTCTGACTTTGTCAGGAATACGGAGATTAGAGAGCGAACTAACCAGCCTCTTATTACGTCCAAAATAAAGAAGCGACGATGGACCTGACTTGGATACGTGTTAAGGATGCCTCAAAAGAGCCTGAACCTTGCCTGCTTCTTCTTCCAACCGGATGGACCTCGGCGTCGTGGAAGGTCACTGATGACTATCCACAGGATGTACTCAGCGGAGTTACGGGACGCTGGGATAACCTGGGAGGAAGCAAGGAGACTGGCTGGGGATAGAGAATCATGGAGTAACTTCGTCGTGACCATATGCTCCGTATAGAGAGCGGATATGGAATAAAAAAATATAAGGCTAGGAGAAGACTATTTATTGGTAAGGTAATCTCTCTTACTACGTACCGTTATTTTAGAATTGGAAGGGTAGGAGAGAATTTTTAGACATCACAAGCTATGGATTCAAACCTAAATTATTTAAAAATACTGTTTGTAGTGGAATTCGAACCTGTAGATTTACCACAGAAGTCATTGACGTTGACCATTGTACTACGGATCCGATTGAATAACAGTATGTTAGCGTAAAAACAACTTTTGATGGTATGCTATTTTAGGAGTTCAAATGTTTCACTTTGAGAGTCTTCAGAATTGTAACTTGCATTGAAATTATATACTTCCTACCCAACAGAATAAAAAATTCTTCCTTTTCGATCAAAAATCATAAAGAAATTGAAAATGTCCATTCTATGGTTCGGAAAACTTTAAGTGTCTGTTTATGTAAGTAAATGTTTCTTCGGAGAACATCATTTGTCATTCGTGTATCAATATCAAATATTTGTTACATAAACGTTAATTTACGGATAAATAATATATTATATTGTGTGACATGGTTTTCTTTTGAAAATTGCGACACTATAATAATATATTCAGGCGATCTCTTGACGCCGTAAGTTCCCACTAAGCGTTGGCAAATTCTCTTTGTAATATCGTGTAGTTTTCTTTTGGTATATGCCAAGAGAAGATTTCTTTCCTATTCATAAAAACAGTCTGAATCGAATGAACTTGTATCGAAGTAATGCAAAATAAGATTTGCATAAAGTTTTTAATATAAGTGATTTAATCTATGGTCTATGTCTATTGATGATTGAAATTGTAATGGTTATATAATTTTCGACATGGAATACATGACAGCTGTTCCATTTCTACTGATAGCTCTAAACGTCTCCTTTCTGATCGGCTGAACGGGAAGCTCTCCTCAACTACACATCGCCGCCGTACAGTACAGAGGTTCTCTCAAAGTTTTTTTTAATTTTATTTAAGCGATTTGAAGTAACTTTTCTTCAGACATATTTAAATAAATTACTTATTTTTATTTTGTTTTAGTACGTAGAGTTACAAATTTGATTCAGGGTTCACATCACCGAACAAAGTTTTAAAGTTGTATTAGTTTGTCTTTGATAGATTTGGCAGTAACTTTGTAGGAGTTCATTTTAATATAAAATTAAAACTTAAAATTAAATCTATAGTACAACAAGTGGAATAACAAAGTTATTAAATTCAATGTTATATTGTATTTATTGATTTATCAGTTATATAAGTACATTATTATTATCTATTTGACGGGTTACAAAGATTTTTTTGACCACTCCTAGCGTACTAAACCATTAAAAAGAAATGACGTTGAACCAAATTATTTAATGTATAAAATTAAGAGATAGTAATTTAAAGAAAAAATAATAATTGTAGACGATATTAAAATGTGAAAAGTCTTATGATTTATTTTTATGCTACATATATAGTATTACCCTGCCTGCATTCTTTGCTGTGACACATTTTCTATTTATTTATTTTTTACTTCAGTTCGGTGACTTTTCCGAATTCATTGTTTTTTAGGGTATCATAAAAAGGATTAAGTCGAACATTAAATGTATGTTAATATTTAAAACACATTTAACTTTTTTACTGCCGTAGATAATTAATAGTAATTACCTAGCATGCCGGCTATAATTTGCAACTATTAATTTAATAATTTATTGACTAGATAACTCGTCTATGTCCTGTCGAGCACGAAAAAATTTACGAGATATCTCGTCTGTGGCAGCGATCGAGTTAAGAGTTCTTCGCTATTTTTATGGTACAGATAGTATCACAACTGATATGGTAATATTTTGCCTTGCATAATTTTAGCAATTTACTTTCAATTGCAATTAAATATCTAACATAAAAGGTAAAAATTTGAACCATTCATGACAATTGGTACTCATAAAATTCACAACACCTTTCGCTAAGAAAATTTAAATGTATAATTTATGAGATTCGTGTGTAACAAAATCGGAGCCATACTGCTACAAAAGGCCCGGTGCCATTACATCAGTTTATTTAACCTCACATGAAAAAAAAAATTATAACTGTTAATTGAGTATTTATCACTGTTTTTGTTTAAGGAATATCAAATAATTACAAATTGAAATATTCAAACCCGATGAAAGAATAAGTTATTTGTATTTGTTTTCATGTTATTGCCAAAAAAATTTACAATATTTACTGTGTAAAAATGTTATTGGATAAGGTTTAAAAAAATAGCTTTTTGTAATATTTTTTGTAAAACAAAGAATATCTTTTTCATATTTGATGAAATAAATATTCATTTTTATTATAAAACCTTATCATAATTTAAAAATATTTATTTACAAGAGAATTTTTTTATATCGCCCATATTATTTTCATAATCTTTAAAAAAGCTCAAGCGACCAAAATATGTAAATTGGGTTTTAAGGGTAAAAGTCACGCTATAATAATGACTATATATATATGAAATTGCTTTAATTGATAGAATAAATATTAAATTTTAATCTTAATAGAATTTTAAAATCATCCCAGTTGAGTTAAGCATTCCTGATTATAATATTGTAATAAAATTTATTTGTATAAAAAATGATCAGAGAGCTAGTGGCGTGCTTAAGCAGGGGCCTTCTATTTTTTCAATAAATAATCGCATCTCAACCGAAACGCCCAATTAATTTTTGAAAAAAATACTAAATTACATTAAGTTTTAACTTTTTTAGTCCCTGTGCATTTTAGTGTTTTGACTTGTTATCGTTTGTTTCACGTGAACCCCCGTTGAGAAACTCTGGTTTTGAGGACTGAAAATACACAGTATAGATTAATCATATATTACTATTTACTGACCGCATTTAAGGAATTCCTTTATCGAACTTAGTAAGAGAGTAATTTAAAAAAAACTTATAAAATTTATAAATTGTCGGTCAAGATTTTTTGCTTATTACAAGTTGATATAACTGATAGATATTTTCACATTGCGCCATTATAAGGATATAACATTAAATATCTATTATAATATTTTTTTTAATGCAAAATATATTTTTAAAACTTTTTAATCATAAGATAAAACATGTATTTAGTTCCACAAGAATGACGCTAAACAGTTGAAAGTTATTGATAGCAACTGAAAAAAATCAGGACATTTATGAAAACGAAACGGTGCTGAAAAATATATCTTCTTTTATATGATTTATGTGGTGTTTAATACATTTGATATTTTTTTTTGAAAACATCGACTATAGGTCAATACTGAAACATTTATTCCGATATAGAAGTTATATAGAATCTGTGGAAATTGTTTCTGTCATAATGGCTATTACTTCAAACAATGTAAAATTACATCCATGAAATTGTTAATGGCGATAAGTGTTCGGGCTTTATTTTTCTTGGGCAACAGCAATATGAGACGAAATAGATTCACTGACACGACTTGAAGAAATTTACAGTATCGCGTAACATACGATACAAAGTTAAGTGAACTAAATACTATAGTTTTAATTAATTACGCTCTTGAATCATATTATGAAAGTTAAGTGTAGATAATACAATAAATACTCAATTAAACGTAATTATTAATTTTGGTGGTGAGTTCTTTTCATCTCCATCTCTACCTCAGATCAGCGGTACAACCATGAATACTCAGATATAAAACATAATATGGTTGACTAATTTCATTAAGCTACTTAAAAAACTTCATTTTTTTCGAGGAAGAATGTAATAAAATAGTGAGTCTAAAAAATTTCAATAAGTTGCAATTGCCAATTGCATTTTAAGCACAACGATTCTCAGGATTTAACATCACAAAAATTAATGATATAAAAACAAATCAGTTTTAAGCTTTTAGTTGTATTTCTCAAAAAAATAAATACAGTACTTATTAATCAACAAGGAGTTTTAGTTTGGCTTAAAAGAAATCCTGTAAAACCTAATACTTTTTTAACTTACTGACCATTTATTCAAATAGGAGATTAATTATCGATAATTTCTTCTTGTCAAAAAAAAAACAGTCTCTTTTTATCCACCTCTGAGACAACACTGATGTCATCACTTACTTAGTTTTATTACTAGTTGTCTATGTTTTTATTGAAAATCAAAAAAAATAATCTATTTCACATTCATATGAAAATATGATTATTTTTTAAAAGTATAACCATAAATACGTTAGCCATAAAAATAGAAATCTTATATATGTGTATATAAAAAATGAATGTTTGTTTGTTTGCTTTTTTTTCAGTCTCTATAGAATAGAAAACCGCTGATCCGATTGCAATAAAACTTTGACAAACTTTTTGCTTGTACTTCCGGGATGGTTATAGATCTTATGTATAAAAATCAATATTTTTATGTCTGCCATACAGTTCATTTTGACAACGTATGCTTGCACTTGCGAGAAGTTTATAGTAAAATTAAATTACAGTAGGTGGCGCGTGTGTCGTACCATAGAAAACCGTCAGCAAACGTCAAACAGACAAAAAAAGAAATCATGCACTTCAATAAACACAATTAAAACACAAACACTTTCTTTTTTCGAGGGGCATTGCAACGCTTGCCGGGTACCGGCTAGTATATTATATAATAAATATTTATTTTAACAGGACCAATTTCACTAAAGTGTTCAGTTGAATATTATAAATAATCATATTCTAATTTTTAAAAAAATTAATTATTGAAAAAGCTTACAGTAAATATTAATAGTTATTCTTATAGTTCCCGAGATTTTAATACTGTTTTATAATAAAGATTTAAAATATTAAATAATTATGTGAATACTCGTCAGAATGTAAATTTTGAGTAATAGTTAGAATATCTTAAAAAGAAAAAAATATATTTAGACAATGCCGTTAAAGGTAATTGAGCAAAAAAGTTAAAAAAAACCTCTGACATAATGTCTTTTAACCAATGAGAGAACAATATCTCCCTCTGTGGTCTAGTTGGTTAGAGTTTGCTTTACCAACCAGGTGGGTCTGAGTTTGATTCCCGGTAAGGTCAATGCCAAATTTAGATTTTTAAATTTAAATTTGAGACCTAAGATATGGGTGTTTGTGATGTAAATTAACCTCGAGTTGATCAGAAATAAAATTATCATCTAGGTTTTCTCGTCTGATCTTTCAACTTTTAAATATTTGACGCATTGGTATTAGTTGTAATGCCAAATATTTAAGAAAAAAAATGTATATTATTTATTTATATTTATATTAATAGCAAAAAAATTAAATATACGATACAATTATGCAAATAAAAAATGTTTTCTGTGTTTATTTTAAGTAGGTATCTTATTTATTAATGACGGTTAATTTTAAAGGCCAATGGATATCAATTTATCACTGATTTGCAATAACTGAATTTATTATGCGTTCTAAAAAAATATCATCTCTAATTGCGTTAAAAAAATGTAATAAATCTTATGAAAGCAGAGCGAGTTATTTATGATTTATTTTTGAAACAGTATTTATTAATATTGGGCACATAAATTGTATGTATTTATTTTCATTATCAAACCAAAATAAAAATACGCATTTGTATTTAAAGAAAACAGTTTGGATTAACATGTATTATTCTTTTTAATCAATGAACCTTTTGTTACTTTATTTTTTACACAGACATGGTAAATCATCCAACATTTAAAAATGTTTCATTTTATAACACGCAATAATAAACTTTGACATTCTGAAGTTATACATCAGGGATGGCGAACCTATGGTACGCGTGCCCAAGGTGGCACGTTTGAGAATTTGGATGGCACGCGAACAATTTCCAAGTTAAAAAAAAATTGATTAAATAATCATTGAATTATTAACTTATTCCGATTTATCAATTTTCAAATGTTGTAATTTTAATTTTTAAGCTTGTAAATAAAATTCAGAAAAAAAACATTTTTTTTTTTCTATTGTGTTATTTTTTTACTGCATGGACACGCCACGTCAATCAAGAAATAATATTTGAAGATTTTTGGCACGCGGAGCCAAAAAGGTTTGCTATCCCTGTTATACATAGTAGTATCATTAAAAACTGTTGCGTGCGGACCCAATTTAACGCACATACGTTTTATAAAATACTTAAATATCATAATATAAGTAATTTTATTTTTTTTACCATAGCATTTCTTTTTTATATTTAAATTTAATATTCATAATTTTTTTAAGTTAATGCTGTGAAATAGAAATAATTGATGTCGGCTTCGAAGTGTAGTGGTCTACATATTTTACTCTATTTTTCCAATCTTGATTTATCAATTTCTGTTTGAAGGCATGGGTGTTTATGATGCCTAAAAATTCCTTACCAACGTTTCAATCCTAAAACAATAGGACGCAAAGAGAGTCCTGTTCTAACCATATCCTTTCTATCCTTACAATATATTTTCTAAAGGGAGGTTGAGTAACTGAGTAACAAGCAGAAAGTGGATATGGATTATAAACAAAAAAATATGATACAAAATATTGTTTTTTTTTTATTGTTGATTTATTGAATTATATCACTTTTCTTCTGAAGAATATAATCTATTCATCAAAAAATCTAAAACTATCGATTATTATACTGTCAAATTGCAAAATAAAATGTCATATTAGAAACAGAAAATACAAAATTTTATCTTTTATTGGAAATTGTTAATTTATATGGCTATAACATATAGATCAGGGATGAAAACCCATGAAAACAAAAATCCAATTAACCTGTATCTAAAAAAACATGCATTTTTTCTCGTATGTTTTCAATTTAAAGGTCAACCTGAAGCAAGTGAAAAAATAGCACATCTTTATTTTTTCAAAGCATGCTTTATTTAGCGTCTTTAGAGGCTTAGAAGCCTAAATTTATATTATGTAAACATATTTTAGGAGAAAGAAGTATGCATTAAAACCAACTGTCAATATGTCAAAGAACATGTGATAAGATAAATGAAAATGGAATGTAAGTAGTAAACTTTTCCTTTCTTATTTCTATATGCTTGACAATACTACACTTGGAAGATGGGATACATTTAACATCACGAAAATTATCAGCACAGGAGCTTTTCTTTTTAGCTGTTCCGAAAATTTTCGAATCCAAAATTACAAGAATTTACGGATTTACTAAAAATACAGGGCGACATATTTTTTTTAGCTCTTCCGTGTTACATTTTCTCAATCACAAAATCCCGGGATTGGTTCTCTCGCGATCCCGGGATTTTGGGATCTCAGAATTGGACGAGATCCCGGGATTGGATACCTATACTAGGGTATCCAATCAGTCAGTATCTATTAAGTACATTATTAAATGCCTAAAAAGTATTTCATAATTCCCGTGTGCATATTTAAAGATAAAAAATAATTTAGCCAATAACACGTACGCGAAAAATATCATACTTCAATCACATAATAATAAAAAACTATTATAAATATAAAAGCACGAGGCAATAAAAATTTCACTCAAAATATCCTTCGTCAATTTACTGACCAAAGAATATATCTGGCGTTTTTGTTTCACGTAAATGTAATATAAAGTCATTGATTTGGTTACAAGATGCACCATTTTGGATAAAAAAAAACACAAGAAAATGTTCTCATTTACGCGAAACACGTACATAAGCTTCAAATTCATAATTCTTCCGACCTTTGCAGGCAAGTAACGACTTATCTATTTCTCGCATGTGATATGCTTTGGACAAGGGAATCTTTACTGAAATGAGACAATGTGTAGCATAGAAAATTTGTACTCTTTTCGATCAAGCGATAGCTACTAGCTATTCCATACTAGATAAACAGTTATTAGTAAGTAACTGGGTAGAAGCCAATTCATTTCCGAGTATGACATCTTCAATTGCAGGCTCTCTTTAGCTAGACCAATTAGTGGGTAGTCCAACATGTAAATGTGGCAAATAGTATTCAGAACGCATATCAAATACTTGGTAATGTCCAGGTATGAAGAAAAAACGTTGATTTTTGCTCAAGGCGATATAACTGATACTAATTTATGAAGACCGAATAAAACTGAAATCCTAAATGCTCTTCCATATACCATTTTATTTTCTGCATAGTTTATGCAACCAAATATTAAAGAACCACATAAATTTAATTATTTTAGGTACGGAGTGAAGCGTCTGCGTGTAATGGTGTATACAAAGTTGAGTACCATATACCATTTTATAATGGTTTTTATAGTCTAGTGGTAAGAAAATTACTCTGGCAACCAAATGAGTCTGGTTTCAAGTCCCAAAAAGTCAATATAAAATTTAGTTAATTTTAATAAGAATTTCAAACCACGGAAATGAGAAGATGAAATCTCATTTTTCCTTGAGTTGATCTCAAGTGACTGAAAGTTTCAAAATATTTGACGCATTGGCAAATATTCAGTTTCAAATATTTTTTTATTGATTGATATTTTCCATTTTATTTAATAATTATTATTTTTTAAATTACAGCTAATGCCAATCCGCTAAATATTTTAAAATTGAAAGATCATACGAAATTGAAACGACGATAATATTTTTTGTTACTGACTCGAGATCTATTCTAGAAGAATAATTGACATCCCAAACACCCACGTCTTAGATCAAATAAGTTTTGTAAAAAATACATACATAATTATTTGTAACATTCCACCCCAGTTCACTTTTACTCTCCTGAGATCACTTGAGATAAACGTAAATTGATAAACACCTCAACTAATATTTTTAATACAACGTATTTTTTTTTATCAGACACGTATTTTTCTTGTGTAACGAATATTCTTAGATTAAATAATTATTTTCATACGTGAAAAACAAATTCCTTGAGAAAGACCCTCAGGTTTTTTTAAGGTCGCTAATACATCGTTACAAAAATAATAATTTTGTGCCAAATACGAAATATTTTGCCTGTTATTCAAGATGCTTTAATAATAGTTTTGCCATTGATCTTCCTATTTCGAATACCAAGCGAAAAATATGTAATTTTTTGCAATCGATTTATTTTCTGCCGAAAAATATTTATACATTGGCACACTTTCAAAAATATTTTGTATATTTATGTAAGTATAACTTAACTCCTTAAGCGGTTAGCGTTGTGGGCTTCCGTGCCAGACCTGACGGATTTGAGTCCCAGTACGAACAGTATTTTTTCCAGGCCTTCGAATCGCTATTTTTTTCGTTCCAGCTAAAGTAAAAAAAAATATGTCGGTTCAGTTCGGGAAAAAATAACGGTTTTTCCGGTTTTCGGTTCAGCTCAAACACAAAAACCCAAGAATTTACCGATTTACCCAAAATAGCGTGAACCGAAAAAAAACCGATATTTTTACATTGAACCAATTAAACCGATATTTTTTTCGGTTCGGTTCCGGTTTTCGTACAGGCAAAAATAACGGTTTTTGGTTTTGATTCAGTTTCGGTTTGAAGCCCCGATTTTTCCGATCAAAGGCATGGGTGTTTGTGATGACCCTCTCACCATTTCCGATCCTTTAACAACCGGTCGTAGCGAGAAAGATTTGTTTACCACTAGTCCTTATCCTTCTATCCCTACTACTCTGTTTGAAAAAAGACTTGAAAAGGTTGAGCGACTGAGTAACAAACAGTTTTCGTAAAAAAAATCTGTTGAGATATCTCTATTATGAAGCCATTAGCTCCACATTGGGAGCGAACATGAATTTTTAAAAAAGGTGAGTATATATATATTTTTTTTAAACCATGTCCGCTCCCAATGTGGAGCATATGGACTCCTAATGGAGTTTATCTCAACAGAAGTGTTTCTACGAGAACTGCTTGTTACTCAGTTGCTCAACCTCTCTTTTTCCAAGGAGAGTAGGGATAGAAAAATAGGGCTAGGACAGGATTAGTGGCAAGCTAATCGCTCTCGATACGCCCCGTTCATAGGATAGGATGGGTGAGAAGGGGGAATTCAAGACATCACATACATCCATGCCTTTGATTCATAAATCGATTGAAAAATCAATTTTACTAAACTGTCCGTACCGGAATTTGAACCCGGGCCGTCTGTAGCCGAAGCCAACAACGTTAACCACTCGACCACACAGGCGGTATATACTTGTAAATAATTATACTTTATGTTGACAAATCATAGCCTAATCGGTTTGATATTTAACGAGATACTGTCGACAGATGATACGAAACAATAAAAAGATAAGACAAAAAAAGTTTGCTTATTTGAATTAACCTTTCAAAGATAGACGTATAAAAAGTATAATGAACCTTACGTTTCCGTAGTGACGTCGGGTAAGTGGAACAAGATATATGTCACGATGGTAGATGCTTGCAATTAAAATTAATACTTTGAACCATAAATCATTATTACGCAAAAAAACAATCGAAAGAAAGATATCTCGTAAGGAGACGATCGTGTGACATAAATGAATCTAACAAGGAAAGCATGAAGCATTGCTTAAGACATTATAAACTCGATAGGATCTAATGCTAATCAAGTGTCGTAGACAAATAATTGGCAAAGAGCTATTCAACAAAGTACCTACTGAGTATCATATATTATATAATAAATTGGCTTAGTCTCACCATATCATATTAACTACAAATAATAACATTATCAACATTTATGTGACATTGGATTTTTTTTATTCTAACAGTAGTTCAACCAAATGGTTGTTTATTTAAATAGCAAGGTGAACAATAAGTTAATTATTTTAAATAAATAATTATATTATATAATCCGTTAACTGTGCTATACAAAAAATAACTAAATAAAAAATTGAAACCAACAAATATTATTTTTTTCCAATTCTTAATATAAAAGCATTTTTTTTTTATTATTTAATTTCACTTTATTCAATCATTTTCACATTGATTGAATAAAGTGAAAACTTTCTGATGACTGCATTTTAAACTTATAGTTTGTGTTATTGGAAATATTTCTTAAATTCTTACTTTCGAAATATCTTGTGTAGTAATTATTTATTTCCTACTTTGAATATTAATTTTATCACAAAAAGAAGAAACAACAATAATTGTCATTTAAATTATAATTACTGATGAAAAATCAGTTTGTAGTATATTTCAATTAGAAATTTCGTGGACATTTAAAATTCAACAAATAATCTATGTTGTCTTGAAATATTATAAATGCAACTTAAAAATTAAATACTTTTTTAATTAGTGTTTACTTGGCACGACTTCAATTCAAAAAGGGTAAAAAAGATTTATAGTTTTGATGAAGGCATAAGCCGAAATAGCCATCAAACATAATACATTTATATATAATAATATCTGTAGAACTATAATACTCAGAAATATTTTTTCATCGTATTACAATTTTTTTATGTGCTTGAAACGTTAAAATTGTTTTTTCAGCACCAGTCCTTCAAATAAAAAAAATAAGTCTAACAGATAGTCGGATTAAAATTTTGTTTACTTGAACCACCCTCAGTTGATAATATAAATAACAATAAATAAAATATGTTTGCTCAGTACACGCTTTTTAATTTGTATTGAGAACATTGATGTTATATAATATAATTATGATGTTTGTTTATCGTAGTTTTTCTCTTCTGTCTTTGAATATTTGTGCATTATAACATTAAATATTGTTGTAAGCTACCATTTTATCTCAAGTAAAAGATCACACAAAGGTTGACGGTATAAAAGGCAATAAATATTGTAACTCTTTATTAAGAAAATAAATGCCTGGAACCAAACTTTGAAGAGTTCTTATGTAAGATGAATAGTTTTGATGCAACAAAATGTTACTTTTTAAGGAGTTGACTGTTATTTCTTTGTAGAAAGTCATTATAATAACATTTGTTTGTACTAATTTCACATTAAAAACTCAGCAGTGGTTTTTTTAGGGGAGAAAAAATGTGTTTTATTTTTTTAAGAAACGTTTTCTTTTATTTGTATTATATTAAAAGATCAAGAAATATTCACACCACAGTAGAGCGAGTTACGCCCAAAGATAACACTTTTGTGAACTAATACAGCACTTTTAATAAAGGTCAGAACCAGTTTCGCCCATCATGAGTATTACTGATGTTAACATTTTTTTTTTAGTGTTTAATATAATATCTTCTCACCAATACTTAACTGTAACTACATCAATACTGAAAAAAAAACATTGTTAGCATTGCAGTGGAAGTTATCAAACGATAACTGATTGTTATTCAGTCGCTCAAATTTCCTTTCGGAATAGGTATTATTGATAATGATCGATATCAACTATATCAATTAATTATTGTTATGGATTATAAGAATTGATTACAAAATTTAAATTAGTGTATAAAAGTTAAAATAAGATTTTATTTAAAATTTAAACTATATGTATTGATTGAATTGGCATTTAATTGGTAGAAATGCATTGTAATAAGGTGACAAATTAACAATAAAGAACTAGTACTGACGAAGACATACGTCGAAATAGCTATCAACTACAGTGCACTCTCGATTATCTGGGCTAATGCTGGGGAGGATGGTCACGGATAATTGAAAAACACGGATAATCAGAATCATCAAATTTTGATTATATTTTAGAATATAATATCATATACACAATACAAATTTTTAACACATTATTTATATATTTATTATTAAAAATATAATATTTTATTTATTCCGTAAACCGGATAATCCATACACGGAGAGTACACTGTATATAAAAAAAATAATTATTACTGTAGAAATAGAATAGTTTGTAATTTTTTCATCCTATGACCTTGTTATGGTTATGACTTTTATTCCATTCTCAACTAATATGTGCAAGTTTTAATTCTTCTGTTCTACCATTTGACATTGACTTGCCTGTTATTTTGTTAAAAAATATCTACCTCGTACAAATATAACAGATTTTATTGTACTGAATTAAATTTTCGTTAAATGTTTTTCTGTTGGATTTTTTTTCAAGAAAATAATGTTATTATGTGGGCCAATCTTTCAAAGGGAAATGCACAAACAGTACTTTGATGATGTTATTATCAATAATGGCTTACGATATAGCAAACACTTAATCTTGTTGGATAACATCCTATTAATCAACATTGCATGTTGGTGAAATCATCCGATTATCGCATTTCATTGTAATAGTTTTTTGTTAAAAAAAAGCTAACGATTGGGTGCATGAAACTATAATGCTGATAATTCGTCAAACAATCTGGCAACTGTCAAAATATTTAACGGAAAACATTTATTTTACGGCACTATACCATTTCGTATTTTACGTGTTTATTGATGTATTAATAAACGAACAAAAATGTGTTACCTCAACAATTTTCTGCGCATCGCACGATTATTCTTGTCTGTATACGGAGAAAATAATAGTTAATCAGGCCCTGTTGTTGTAATAAAGTTATCATAATATTTTTATCAATGTTGAAAATCTTTTCGAATTTATTTAAACTTAAATTTATTAAATAAAACACAAGTAGAAGACGATTTTGGTTTCATCATTATTGAATTATTTACAAGATATATCATTGATTTTAGAAGCTTTTAGAAGATTTTAGAAGATTATAGTTCTGACGATGGCGCAAGCCGAAATAGCTATCAACGAATAAAATTATTAAAAACTGTAGAACTTAAATACTTTGCTATTTTTAATCTGTTACAATAAAATCAGTTGCAACTTGTATCGTACAATAAAAGGCAACCGTAAAAAACTACTCTAACCGTTTGTGTATGAATTCAAACAAACGTACTACGAAGTTTATTAGCCTTTGTAGAAATGTTGGTATCGCTCGTAAGGATATCAGCCAATTCAACAAATCGGTTCATCAATACTTTGTTTTAGAGATCTTCATTCAGTAAGCTTTTTACGCTTGTTTTTATGTCTTTAAAAGTCCACTCCTTTAATAAGAAGGTATCCGACATTAAATGCTAAATTTATTATATAAACTAAAAATGAAATTTTCAGTTCATATTGCAATTATCCATACTATATTATGACTATGTTCACAGGTTACAATCACAATTTCATAATTTAGTTTATTAATCGATATATTTTCTATATAGACTTAATTCCCACCTACCCATCAGATACTAATATCGGGACGTAGTAACTAAGGCATCCAATCCCGGGATCCAGGATCCCGTTCAATTTTCTGATCGACTGATTGACACGGCCACGATCCCCGGATTTTGGGATTGAGAAATTTTGAGGAAATCCAGAAAATTGACACGAAATTTTCAAATTCAAGATTTCAAATTCCTCGGTGAGCTGAAAAAAAACGAAGTTCTGTGACAATCGGGAAAAAATTATAGCGAATTGAGGATTTCGAATTCCTCGGTGAGCAAATCTCAATCCCGGGATTGGAAAAAGACTCCGGAATTGGATACCCTAGTAGTAACAGCAATTAGCAGTGCTTATTTTTTCAGCATAATTCATTCTTATATCTTTAATCTTTCTGAAAAACAGAAATTGAGAAACTGAGTACTAAACATTTTTTTTAAAATGTTTTTCGAGATAAACTCTATTAAGAATTCACATGCTTCAAATTGGGAGGAATATTGTAAGAAACGTTTACAGTAGTGGTTTCCAACCCTTACGTTACTGCGCCCCCCATCCCTTATTTCATATCAACTGTGGAAAGGAAAAAAGACATAACCCACACATATCAAATTTTACAGGAGGCGCAAATAACGTGTTTTGACGATTTTGGGCCATATGCAAATTATGAATTATACACAACCTTGAAGTGCACGGAGACTTATAAACTGGTGTTAAATTGACATAATCTAATATTAATTGAAGAAATTGTCTAGAAAAAAACTTTTTTTTTTCTTGGTTTTAATTTTTTTAAGGTCATATTTTTTAAACTAAAAAGCTAAATTTAGATACTAATAAGGCATATGAAGCTTGCATCGTTTTGAAAGAACGTGTATCATAAATTTGTTTTGATAAATTGTGATTATAGAAAAAAGCCTGTTTTGAAAAGTAAATAAATATTTTGGATTCTTCGTGCCTCCCTTTGCAATAGTCCAAACCTTCCAGGTTGGAAATCGCTGTTTTACAGGATACATCTGATAACTATAACTTTTTTTCAACAAGTACGCAGAATCCAATAAAGATGCAATATTATTTATAGATTAGCCTTATCGTGAATACGTTTATTTCTTCATTTAACTTGTTGGATAGATAACAAGTCATGAGAATTTTTAAAATTAAGTTATCTTATTAAAATAAAATTGGGCAATTCATATTGAAGCATTTCTTTGATAAATATAACGAACCAATTGCCGATTTAATAGAAATTAAGATAGGTATCATCTGACGTATGCAAACAAGCTATTGATCATCCAAAACAAATTATAGACGGTCAGTTTTTTATGTATTTTTTTTTTAGCAATGTTTACCAAGTAATTTATTACGTCAATGAAGAGATGTTGTGATTGAGCCGGTCTATCAACGCTGAATGAAAAGAAATTATTACAGCGATGATTTTAGAATCTGTTCGTAATATTTTTTTTTCCGAAGCGTTTTACATTTAAGATGACTAATAGATTCCGAACTTTTTGAAGGTCTAGCTGTAATTGTTTTATATGGTAGAATGAGTCGATGAATATCACATGTAAGTATTTGAATTTAAGTAAAAAAAAGATAATCCACAGGTATCATTTAAAAAAAAATGAAATATGTACTAATATTTTTATTATTATTTATATATAATTGAGTGATATTTTATCGGCTATAATCACTAAATGTATACACACACAATGCAGTTTATAAACTTCTAACCAATGAAAACGTTTATATCGATTTAATTGCAGATTTGATTAATTTTCACACTCAAACGGAAGTTCATTTTAAGCGATTTATTGAGATCTATTTATTCTCATAAGTAGAATATTTTGGAGTGAAAGAAAAGTTTTCACGGGCCTATAAGTCATTATTATCACATTGGTACAAAAGAGTTTTTAAAATATGAAATGAAAGTGATCGAGTGATACAGTAAAGTGGTGCCACTGCCAATCAAATCAATGATCCTTACTTAGTATGAACCCAACTTAAAACTATTTATTTTAAATCAAACATTACATTGAGCTTTAATACACGTTCCATTTAAAAGTATCCCAAAGTCATATTATGTCTGCATTATGTGTGTATGTACGTATGCGCATGTGTGTGTATATGTACGGATATAGTATGGGGGAAAGTATATAGAATGTGATTTACAAAATAATGCATATAGAGTTCCCGTGAAATTCTTATCTCTTTAGTGATCACACCCTTCCGTCTGCAACGATGGTAAGAGAATATAATTTTTCAAAAACATTAGCGAAGAAGGAAACGAGAAGAGTTTTGACACTAACGCGTCCTGGTACTTAAAGCTCCATAAATTTGATATCCAAAAAAAATCGCTTTTTGTTACTAGAAGCTACTTATTATTACAAGTCAATTATATGACCAAATACTGAACGTGGACTTCGAAAGAACGTGCAAGAAAACCATTTCGTTAAATATTATATAAATATTTTTTTTTTGAATATATTCTCAATGCTAGGTTTTAGGATTTTGAAACCATATTGCCATCATTGCCATTAAGTGTCGACTCGTCAAAAAAAAACCTTTTTTATACCAAACTTATTTTTATCATGGTGCAACAAAATATTGTTGTGCATAAATTCTTGACATATTAAATATGTGAAGTTTACGAATCACGATTTAACAGCATGTATTGTCCGTTAGAATATTGTTTTTATTTTAATATTATAATTACTTCTTTTATATATCAAATGAGAAAAAACAGCCTCGACCCTAGCGGCACATTTTTTTTCATTTTCGAGATTCATGCAAATTTTAAATAGTTTATACGCTACCAACTGACGGATCAGTTTGAATACTGACGTAATAGATTTGGCGTTGCTTAACAATGACCGCGTATAGAAAGATGAGTAATATGGCAAAAAGAAGTGTGGCAAGTCACGTCTCCTGTGATCGCACTCCGGCCAATGGCAGTCATTCAGATTCCGATTAGTTTTAATTTATTTCTGAATAAAAAATGCGTGCTTTATAAATGCCTGGGAATTTAGGCACTTGGGATAAAATCAATACAACTGACAGTAACTGCATTAAATCATTAAATGATTGGTTTCTGTCCATAACCTTCTCATTTTAAAATAATCGTTTTTGGCGAATTATATAGAATAATGAATTGTTGTTTCATTTTTTATCTGAAGGTTTTTTTTTAATCAATATTCAATATACTTTTCAATAAAAAAAATGATCTTTCTTTTATTTTTCATAAGCAACAAAGCTCAACATTTTTTTTGAGGCTTTTGGTGCCTACTTTGATAAAGGCTCGTATTTTTCCGGTCAGAAATTATATTAAATTGTCATAATATAACGGTCAGTGTAAATAAATAATCATAATTTAAATGAAATTAAAAAAAAACTAACCTAACCAAAATGGTAATAACTTATTCTGACCGTATAGTATGTGTATTCTGACCATAAATTGATTTAAATTCTGACCATTTAATTTGTTCTCTTTGATAAATACAGTTTTAATGAAATGTAAAAATGATATCTGTGAACGAAAAAAATTGAATAATTACAACACAACATATTCCTAATATGATAGTTTTAAATGGAAATTAAATTGAAAAAATAAATGAAAAATTCTTGCTGCGATGTGATTTTACTTGTAAGAAACAATAACAATAATAGAAAATTTACTTAAATATGTGTCATACACTCTTGGACGATTGCCCAAAGAGAACATCATCTGGGTCGTGGACTCAAAGTAAATTCATTATTTTTTGCAGTCATTACATGGAGAGGTTATGTATGTTAGCTTCTTATTTATTTTATAAAATATTTAAATTACGTGGTTAACAATGGTACAATGAATATTTTTTGAATCTTTTTGTAAGTGTATTTTTCAGTGGTTTTCAAAATTAAATTGAAGCTAAAATTATGACACAATAAGCATTTTTGGTGTAATGTTATACAATTCAACAATGATTTTTATGTATTTTTTTTAATGGTATTTATCGATTGAATTGGCATTTACTTGGTAGAACTCCATTATACTAGGGTAAAAATAGTAACGTATTTAGTTCTACAGTTTAATGTTATATATAAGCCAAAATATCCATCAACTAAATAATATAAAACTGTAGAGTTAAATATATTGCTATTTTTAACCTATTTTAGTCATATTTTTTAACCATGTCCACTCTCTTTCTCAAGTTTATTCGAGAAATCTGTTTTCCTTAGTTGTTCAAACTCTTTTTTCGGAAATATTAAAAATAGATAACTTAAAGCGAACCAATATAACATGTGTAAGAAAATTGCTTTCAGTACTCCCTGTTTAAAGATAGTAAAGGTGGGAGGGAATTTTTGAATCTTACAGACACCCATGTCTTCAAACAAAATCCGTGTAATCAGATAAAAAAGATTTATTTTACAGAACGTATTGTGGAGATAAACACATCGTATATTGACAATGTCTTTGAACATACAAATAAATGATGACTTAATGAGACTTGACGTGATCATTATTATAAGAGATGTTTTGCGTTCAATCTAAGTAAAACGTAATCATGTACATAATTCCATTGTATGTAACCTCCCTTGTTTTGCTTGTGGTATAGACATGTTTATACTTGATGCACTCTGCTTAGTGGAAAAAAGATCTAGGTAGTTCATACATAAAAGTATATATTGATAAAGGTATCTCATAAATATCTTGATAGCTTAAGCTTTCATTGCAAAGTCCACAATATTAAAACTCTTAGACTATTGGGAAGCATATTAAGTCTTCTCTTTAGAATTATACAAAGTAAATGTACAAAAATATGATTGTGAAATTAATCTTTATTTAAACAAAATAAAACAACATATTAATGAATGAATAATGTATTTTTTTAAGCCATGTCCGCTCCCAATGTGGAGCATATGGACTCCTAATGGAGTTTATCTCAACAGAAGTGTTTCTACGAGAACTGTTTGTTACTCAGTTGCTCAACCTCTCTTTTTCCAAATAGAGTAGGGATAGAAGGATAGGGCTAGGACAGGATTAGTGGTAAGCTAGTCGCTCTCGATACGCCCTGTTCATAGGATAGGATGAGTGAAAGGGGGGAAAATGTATTTTACGACTTTAAAAAATATTTCGCTTAGTCTCAAGAATATACTTAAACGTCATGTTATACTTCTCTCTACGCTTTATAAAGCGTTGAAAATTTGTACCAAATATGTATTATTTATTATTTTAATAAAAACACAATATTCCTTTGTACTTTGTTCCACTTTGCTTTAAAGGTCAGGACCGGTTTCGCTTATTGCGAGCATTGTCAACTGATAATAAATATACATAAACAGTGCTATTTTTACGAAATAAATTGAAATGAAAAGGTCTAAACAACAATTGACATTGAAAAGAATTTACATAGTGGTTCTATAATTTCTCAAATTTGAAATGTTTAATAACTCAATATAATATACTAATATAATTAAAAAATAATTTAAAATAAATAAATTTTAAGCGGTAACTGATGATAATTACAAACATTTTTCTTTTTTTTAACTATGTTTGTAGATTATTTATTACATCTACTAGAGAATGAAGATGAAATTGCTATAAAATTTTTAGAAACACCCATCATTAGAAGATGTTTCTGGAAAAAAATACTAGGAAGAGGCTGAGTTTTTTTTGATTTACGAGATGAAATTCATGATTTTTTAAGTTTCAAAATATTTTCTATATTGAAAATAGATACTCCGCCAAAAGCAATCGAAGATTATGTTAATATTATAAAACTTCCTTTAAGTGGGTATAATCTTATTATTTATATGAAAAATTTTAAAAATTCAATCACACTACACAGCTTCTTCGTGGAAATGACATAGCTTGAAAATGATGAGAATTATTACAACTTTAGATTTAAAAAACAAAAAGTTTTATAGACAATTTATAGCAAAAACATCGTGATGGTGTAAGCTTGAGAACAATATGAAAATGTACTTAGTAATCGTGTGCTGACTGGAATTTCAATGAAATCATTGTACTTTCAATTCCGATGATTTAATCTTACATTCTGTGTGTTTGAAATTTCCCAAAACGATTGCCTTACAACTTTAAGGAAGTGTTACTTTCTTTTTTAATGACACATAGATTTTTTGAAGTTTCAAGGAATTTTAGCTGTGACGAGTATCAAAAATAAGTGAAAACTTTTTATAGTTAATACAATTTTATAACCCATAAGAAAAAACAAAATGATTGGAGAGTAACAAGTAATCCTGTGAAATCGCGCATTGGGCACATGGTCTACATTAAGATTAACGTGTTATAAAAAGTAGTATTATTTTACTATATATATATATATTTATAACATAATATATATATTTCCGATTTAATGGTATGAAATCTTTTCCAATCAAATGTAGATGTAATTGTGCATTTATACCGACAATATTTAACTTTTGTTTATGTTCCTTTTAGGTTTGACTCTCAAATATCATATGCAAACAGTTTATAAAAAGTCCTCAGTTAAACCGAACAATGCGAAGAAAATATATAATATTAGTAACAATTCAAATAACAGTTTTGATTTTCTCACTTTAAATTTTTTCATTAATTTTAGTGCATGATTTGGAAAATGTGTATTATAATCCAACCGAAACAACAAAATTCTAGTAAATATTTGTCTTATTTACTTTATTCAAAAGTCTGGTGAAGAGAAGAAAAAACGAGCTTTTTTAGAAATTTTCTATCATTGATTACATAAAAAACTTTTCTTAGAAAAAAAAATATATTTCTATGTTTTACAATACATACATATTTGATATTGACTGAATCGAATTGCTATTCACAACTATTGTAGCATGATAGTTTTTAATGAGCTCATTTTTTTTCTACCATCATAATAGTTAGTTAATTAGACCCAGCAGTAGAAAGTTCACAAGATAATATCAATAAAACGGTTACATCAATAATCGTAGACCATCATTATTACGTAGTAGTAACAATAAAAGACCTGAACGATCGGACAGCACTAAAACCTGCATTACAGGAGTGGAAGGCTCCTGAATGGAATATATTTTGTTTTATTGCCCGCGATGTCCGCATTCTCTTATTTGTTTATGAAAAAGCTATCAAATAAATAATATTTAATGCCAGCCGAGTGTTAAATACGCAGTTACCTTATTGTACCGCAAGCTGATTATTTGTTCACATGTCTTTTTCTAATGTTTCTACAAGGTAATGCATTTCTCTGTATTCTAAGCGTCGAGACATAATATGGGTAACATCTCATCTCCACATAGAGAAATTCTATTAGATAACAATCTAACGAGGACAGGGAAAGGATAAAAATCGTGTGTTCGAATAATAAGTCAACTACAAACTAGAAGTATCATTGGTGCAGTTGTAACATTTTGGGCTTTTGTTCGACTTAGATGCTCAGCTAAGGCTCGACTCCCCTGATATAAAATTTGTAACACCGCTTTAATTTTTTTTCAATTAGAGACTTGTTCTTATTCCTTTTCAACCACCACATTTACGCTACGTGACTACGAGACTTATAATTTTAACACAATTCGATCAGGCAGTATAAAATTATTTTGTTCCGAATTTGGTATGTGAAGCTTAAAATATTTTATGGACAAATTAAGCAGCATTATAAGTGTATTATGGGCAATTTAAGTTTGCATATTCTATTCTAAACATTTTTATAAATTGCAAAAGATGAGTAATAGGTTAATTATATACATGCATTTTATTCTAACACTATTTGAAAGTATTAGGGAAAATGTATGATCTAGATATTGTATTTTAAAACAGCTCCTGGTTTGTGCTAAAGTTAACGAATATTTTTAAACATGTCATTCATGATCAGTTTTTTTTTACCATGTCGGCTCCCAATGTGGTGCATATGGACTCTTAATGGAGTTTATCTCAACATAAGTGTTTCTACGAAAAATGCTTGTTACTCAGTTGCTCAATCTCGTTTTTTCCAAGAGAGTAGGAATATAAGGATAGGGCTAGGACAGGACTAGTGGTTAGCTAATCGCTCTCGATACGCCCCGTTCATAGGATAAGATGAGTAGGAGGAGGGAATTCAAGACAATACATCCATGACATTGAACAGAAACTACAAATCGATTAAAAAATCAATTCATAAAACTGCCCGTACTGGGATTCAAGCTCGTGACCTCCGTAGCGGTAGCCAACTACGATGACCACTCGACCACGCATGCTAAATTTGAATCGTTCAAATTATGTACATTCAGACAAGTTTTGTGACTAACGACCCAGGTTTAGTCTTTAGGCATCTTCAGGCGTTTACGTGCACGGTTGAACTTGAACTGACATTCAGTCTGAATCTTAAGAGTTTATGGATTAATATGAATGGTACGCATTTAAATTTTTTTTATTAATAAACCAGGCAGATTCCACTCAGTTGGTGAGTATTTTAAATTAAATTGAAAACAAACCCTTTGTTTTAAATATTTATTCTGAAATTAATATTTAGTAGTCAATTACACAGAATGAAAGTAATTTTTACTTAACAAGAAAAGAGAAGAGTTTCACACATTCACTGAAATTGCTCTGACTTTTGAAAAACATATTCATCAATACTTTTGTATGTTTTATGTGAAGTTAAAAAATATCCTTGTAATACTAAATTTAATCTGATTTAAAATGTAAATTAATCATTTATATTTATCATATTAAAGTAATTTTTACAGATTTTATCGTATAATAATCAGAAGTTGTGTATTTCATGTTAATAATAGTTTCACGAGCTTAGCTACAGTGTTTTTAACGTTCACGCATTCAAGGGTCATGGTTTTCATTCAGTGTGTTTTAAAAATGCAAGTGAACAATGAAAAAGAATCATTTAATCCCATTCCCATGGGCGAAGTAAAAAGCATGTGGCAGGTGTGAATTTCGTGTTTTTGTCAAATTTTTAATCTTTGTTAACGTGGCAACAAAGCTACATTTCGGATTAAAATTATTTAAATGTATGATTAATCGCATGCACGTTGTAATTAATCATATTCTAAAATACTTAATTGTTTATATTTGATAGGTTTATTAGTCACTTTGTTGCTTCTTAGAGTGCTGTGCTTGCTGAAATATCACAGAAAAATTCCTTTGCTCACAGCTTACACTAGTATTGCACTATAATAAAATTTGAGTAAAAAAACACCTTCAAATTGCCATAATTTTGTTTGAATGCAATAATAACAATACAACATTGTGAATTAGTATTTATATGACGTCTCAAAAATCGTTCTGATTAAAAGAATATTTTCTATGCTTGAATACTATTTTGAGTAAACATTTTTCAAAATATATTTTTTCACATTTTCACTAATAATGATTTAAATAATTTGGATTTTTTAAAAAATGATTTTGATATATCTTCATCTTAAAATCTATTGAAATTTTATTAAATTTAGTAAAATTATATTTAAATAACGTATTTATTCTGGAAGACATGTATAACACTAATTTTTACTTTTTAAATATAGCTGAAGAATACGTTATCCTACATTTAAAAAAAAATGTGATTCTTTAGGTTAATATGTAGTTAAATAGGGAACCACCCATGTTAAAAATTAGGCATCTTTGCAGGTTTTTCACGGTATTCGTCTGGTTAGTTACAACCTTCTGCGACAGACAAAGTTTGAACGAGAGAAAAATACTGGTTGTAAAATATAACTGCTTGAAATCGTTGTAATGATTTTTTTAATCCATTTAATAAATCTGAGAGTCTGTTTAGCATGCTAAAGCTATTTTTCAAAAGAAACTACCCATAAGGTATGTATGTGAATACATAATGTATACGTACATTTAATTATCTATACTTTAGTTATTTTGATCTTTGCTTTTTAAATATTTTCAGTATCAAAACGTATCATTACTTACTCGTTTTCAAAGCGTTTTTTATTGTTTAAAAGTGTTTATGTAAACTGAGATCTACATTATTGTATTCTAGACGCAACGCTGGCACTTTTGTGACGGGTTTTATGGGTTCGAGTCCCAGTACGAACACAGTTTTTCAATCTATTTATAGTTTGCTGTTCAAAGATATACATAGATTTTTGTGATGTCGAAATCTCCCTGTCGTCTTTCCAGTCCAAAAAATAACGGAACGAGGCGATATAGATTAGTAAACCACAAGCCCTGTTCTAGTCCTATCTTTGTATCCCTAGTTTTATTTTTGAAAAACATAGGTTGAGTAACAAACAGTGCTTTAGGAGGCCATATGGTTCACTTTGAGATCAGATATGGATTGTCGAGTTCTTTATAGTAAAGTGTACTTACTATTCATTCTATTTTAATTTCGTTTAAAATAACGTTAAAGAATTACATATTTACATTTTAATACGTATACAATATTCTGGTAAAAAAAGGTTACTTATATTTATAAGCCGCTTGTGTGGTCGAGTGGTCAACGTCGTTGGCTTAAGTTACGGAGGTCACGGGATCAAATCCCAGTACGGACAGTGTTATGAATTGATTTTTTAATCGGTTTATAAATTTCTGTTCGAAGGCATGAATGTATGTGATGACTTGAATTCGCCCTCCCCACCCATCCCAACCTATGGTCGGGGCGTATAGAGAGTGATTACATAATCATCCATACTTGTCCTGTCCTAGCCCTATCCTTCGATTCCTACTCTCTTTGGAAAAAGAGAGGTTGAGCAACTGAGTAACAAGCAGTTGTCATAGAAATACTTCCGTTGAGATAAACTCCATTAGGATTCCATATGCTGCACATTGGGAGCGGACATGGTAAAAAAATATTATTTATAATTCAGTTAATTTTATCAAAATACCAAACAATAAGTCATAAAGAATCTAATGTGATATGAACGTTTATAAATTTATCACAAATATAGAGTAAGGCGTGGTCTGATGTAATATTATGCAGGCATAATATAAATTAAATTAATCTAGCCTCCCCACGATGACTGCATAATCGTAATGGCATAATTAGCTATTGTTGTAATATGATTGCCAATTAAAACTCTTACTCTCATATAAATAATAATTAAAGCACATCGATAGGTTGTATTATTGACTAACGATATCAAGTAAACATTATCATTAATCTTTAAAAAAGCTCATCCGCACGATAGTGGTCAAAAGATCAAATACGACAGTATTATGATCTCAATGTCTATCAATGTTAACAGAATTGCCGTACCTACAATCGTGGATTTGTTTTAAGTCTTTAACCAAGAGTATTATTTTCTGTTTTACAAGCACCTTCAGTCGAAATCTTAAATTAAAATCAACCACTTATTTCATAATGTTGTTTTGTCGAGCGGTGTTTTCATTAATCTTTCTTTTGAGATTCTAAAATATCACTCCCGAGTTTTTTACATTACCTAATCATCCTCAGATACCTTTTGATTTTGGCCAACCCATCATTACTAGGATGACAAATTTTAAATTTTTCATACATCTAATCAAAAATTTCTTGTACCTAATAACATGACTTGATAATTTAAATCATATTGCTCTCAGGATATAAAATGAAAAAGGGTTATATTGCTCAAATTACTCAGCGTATGCTTTCAGGTATCCATACCTGAAAGTATCGGGTTTATTGATTGGATTGGAATTTATTTAAAATAAAATTTAATATAGCAAAGAAACTATTTTACAAGTATATTACTTTTAATGTGTTCGCTGTCAATAATTGGTGGAAAGGCTTTATTCTAAAAAAATAAACACTCTTTTTTACTAATTCCCTATTTTTTTATATATATAATTCTAGAGCCGGATATTAAGTAAATGAAAAAATTCTTCAAAAGAGTATTTTATTTGTTGAATATATATATTTATAAAACATATATTATAAATGTGTTGGTCAAGATTTTGTTTCAAAGTCGTTATACCAAAATTTATTAAATAATGTTTTATGGCACCAAAAATTTTCCTACAGTTACCTTTATTCCATCGGGCGTACTTTGTTTGTTAATTTAAAAAAATAATAGACTTTTCTTGATTCCATTTCAGCGATAACCCCTAAAAATTATACATCTAGAATTTGGTATCGATTTTTGAATCATTTTTTGATACAGCCTGTAACGTTTGCAAATAATCGTTTGATAAACAAATAATGACCATGATTTAAAAGTACTCTAACAAAATTTATTTTTTATTTCATTTCTAACTGAAAATATTGATTATCTTGATAACAAAATAAATTTTTTTGGTCCTTAAATTTAAATATAAAAGTGTTGAGTGTATGGCTCACGATTATTATTGTCTCCGAATGATTATGTCGCTAGTTGTTGACTAATGATTGCTGATGCAGCGCCACATCCCAAAACGTGACGGTCAGAATCCAATTTCTCCCCGAGGGTCAGCAAGTTCAATCGCTCTTCGAAAAAGGATGTTCTTTGTCTATTGTTGGCCGCTGGTTGCATCAAACGTGTAAAAGTGTCTTCCTATTACTTGTATGTTATTCTTAATGCTTCGGTATACAGATCCGAGAAAAAGTTAAATAATTAAATGATTACTTTTAAGGTATTCACTATCAATACACAATTAGTACAAATAAAGTACTTATTTGTACTAATTCCCCTTTGATTTAATATTATCAGGACCAATTTAGCTCATGACAAGTATTATCATATAAGCAATCACTATGATAACCATTTGCTTATGATGGTTAAGTATTGTATTTTTTTTTCACGATAGTTTTCGTAATGTGCCGTCATCGTCAAAAATTATGAAAGATCCTAGCAATCGTATACTGAACTGTAAAAAAAATGTTTGTACAATAAAAGTCAGATGGTTTTATTTTTTTCATTGAAATTGGAAAATGTGGCTTTTTACGATATCAATAGAAAAAAAATCACCGTAGACTTTGCTTGAAGATTTTCCAGTCTAGTTGAAAGTCTGTCTTACTAGGCAAATGAGGTCGTATTGGAAGCCTGCGAATAATCAGAAAAACGATATACTAAGTAGAGCTACGAAAATATGGGTGAAAGTAAAGTTTGAGACAGAAAATCATGGTGGATACATGTTTTGAATACATAGCAGCAAAGACGAAATAGCAATAAAAGTACAAAACTCATTTTAATGATTTTTTGGGCTCTCATAAAAAAAACATTTTTTAATATGTTTTTCCTCTAAGTCCTTTTTTTGTTAAATTTTACTAAGCACTTCGACACCTGAAGATACCGAAAGGTGGATCCACAGGTCGTCAGTGACAAAACATGTAGAAATTTATACAAATTAAATGATGAAAATTTAATGCTTAATACGTCAAAATTGAAAAACATAAAACTTATTTTATATTTGATTAGATGTAAAGAAAAATGTTTATGATTGGTAAATGGTATAGATCAGGGGTGGGGAACCTTTTCTTCTCTAAAGGCCGCATTCATTTTTCTGATTCAATATACAGCCACAGTACACATTGACTAGGGAATTTTTGGTCGGAAACAGGAATTTACGGTCAGAATATGTCAGGAATTTACGAATTTACATAAATTAATAGAATTACAGAATTGGCCAGAAGGCTGCACTAGAGTAGCCAAAAGGCCGCAGGTTCCCCACGCCTGGTATAGAGTATAGACTAAAGCGTAAGTCTTTTGAAATTTTTATTGATTATTTTATGAAATTTCCTTTTACAATTATGTTTAACATTAAATGATGAAAACAAATGTCAAAATATGGGCAGTTAGTTTTTAAATAATAATTTGAGACGAACGAATAATTTTCCACTCGAATTCGTGAAGATGTTTTCATATTTTAATAAAATAATTGGTGTGTATAAATGTTGTTAATATCACGGTCATTTCAAGAGTGACCATTTCACACTGATACAATTCGCTTGGTAAAAGTGGTCCGGACCACTTAAAACACAACTAAAGCTTCTCCGACAGGTTGTGCTTTGCAATGCCAATATATGTATATAATCAATAATATGATTATTATTGCTTGGCTATATTTCTTTGATTACGTTATTAAAAATGATTCAAATAATAGTATAATGTGTCTATTTTACAAATTTTCTGTAAATAACATTATCAGTTAAATATTGTATTAATACTTAACTGCTTTTTGCAGTGACTGTTTGTGATTTTCCATAGTCAGTCCATACATCCATAGTAATTGTTTCAGTTGTTTAATTTTTCTTTACAATTATTTAAAAGATATATAGCATTGATGATATATATTACATTGAGATATACAGTAACGTCGTATAATTTTATCATTAACGATAAAACACAAAAGATAGATCATACAAGAAAAGGAAGGAATAATCTTTTTGAAAAATATGGCTATCTTTATTTTTTTAAGTAATATATAATAATACGTATGAAGGCAGTACATAACTACTCCGTCATTTTGCATACTATTATTAATTTTCAGAATATGTTAAAGTTCATCTCGTGACATCATGGTAGATTATTTAGGAAGTAAACAAACCTATTGAATACGATTAACGTTTAAGAGCTTCTTGCATTGGATAATCGTTTAATTGTTTATGATTCAATCAAAATATGTCTGCACTGTTTTAATTATTTTAAGGATCACGATTATCCTAATATTTCTTTATAAGTTTTTGTTTGCTTAATATTTCTTTGATTGACAACTAAGGCTAAAAATTTAAAAAAAACTAAACTTACTTTCATTTGACGGATACTAATTTTAACGTTGGCGATTTATTTAAATTTCAAATTTTCTGATCATTAGTAAAATAATGATACCATAACTAAATCTAAAAATACTTTCTTTTTCAACTATAAATGACTATTACATTTGTTAATATAATTATTTTCAAGTGTTTGTATAATTAACACGGTGCTAAAAATACTTCCGATATGTTGCTGGCCCTAAAAGAACGAGGTGAAAATCAAAAAAATACATTATTTAAAATTATTTTTAAAACATTTGAATAATTTATTTATTAAATGACTTAAGAAATATTATGTTACTGCTGTATAATTTACTAACAAAACGAGTGACCTAATAAAATAATCATAATTACAGAATTGGGTAAGATTTTAAATCTAATCGAAATTTTTAAAAAGTAGTACATAATATACAATTATGACAGTCTTAAGCAACTTAACAAATCACTTACTTGCACCTCACCAGCGGCAAGTGCCAAAGCATGCCAAACGTCAAAAAGGATCATCAATTATTTTCGTATATATTTGTTATAATACCAAAAATATCTCATCACGAATTTCAAAATTTGAATGCTTAGATTAACTTTGATTCGTAATTCGTAGCCATATTAAAAAGAAATATGAATATTGCAATAGTTTTTCATTTCACAAATTATAAGAATGATAAACAGTTTATTTAATCATCATCCAATTTGCTCCGAAATTCTCATTTTAGTATTTGTACACTACTCGTTAATCAGAGATTATCAAGTAAGGACGATAAATAGGGGTATACAAAATTTTGTACAATATCGTATATGCTTTATTTACATATTTCGGTATTGTACTTTACCATAAACGCAGATTATGAAAAGAAAAGGGAAAATGAAAGGTAAAGATTGGATATGAAAATCGTCCAGATAACGAAAAATCCGAATAATCGAAAAATTTATAATTGACAGGGGAACAAAATTACCTAATAATAAATGTTTTTGTTTTTGATAAGAAATTCAATTGTAAATTATTGATTGAAAATAGCTGTTCTTTTTTAATCACCTATTTTTTAAATATGAAATTGTTTCTTTTGTGATAAAGACGGTCCAGATTAACGTATAATGCACATACATACCTGGCTACTTCAAGCTTTTTCTCCACAGCAAGTGATTATTAATTAATAACAGTTAAAACGCTACTTTTCTTGTAGGAGAGCATCGAAAAGCAAAGTTCCTGCAATACACACTCGTAACCTCTGTAGTGAGCTGTTAGTGTTGCACATCTGATAAAACTAATATATTTGATTGTAATAAAAATAAAATAAAATTATCTGATGCATTACTAGAACAACAAAAAAATGACTAGACCACAGGGCGATTAAGACTTGCCTTCGATGTAATCGCTCCACACTAATGGCGATTAACTGTTTGTATTCACTTTTGCTTTGAATATTTTATTGCAATAAAAAACATAATGCATGCAGGAGTGCATTCAGTTTGGTCGATAGAAAGGTTACCGGGTGACAGAACGGAGACTTACGTCAGCGGTCGTAAAATTGGTTCAAACCGAAATGTTAATGCAATACAATATAAAATGTACTTGAATACATTGCATACAAATAAAATATGTTGCAGGCAATGCAGGTAAATAAAATGAATGATCGATTACAAAGTTTTTGTTGAGTGAGTCAAAAGAACTCTCCGAAATAGTTTGCTTTATTTAGGTGTTACTCAACAACCAACTAATATATAATATAATAATTGTCATTGTCAGTCACATTGAGATATTTTTGGAATACTTAAGAAGTGTTTATTATAAATGCTCTTAAAATAAAGCTGTACTTACTCAAACGCATGAATAAAAACATGATGTTATTGTTGAGATAAAGATACAAATATTAATAAAGACGTAAGTAATTCATATAAATTTGTTGAAATACAATATTTAAGATTTAGGTTAATGTCAGAAGAGGTGTTAAAGTCAAGTAAATAATATAACGTTGTAATAAAATGAAGAAAAAATAGTAGAAATAACCATATTCAGAAGAAGAACGTGAAACTTCACGCTGCTGGCTATAATCAATCAACAGCTTGAATAGCGTTCGTTATTTTGTAAAATTCTATCATTTGAACATTGATTCGAAATATTCGAATGCATTATTTATCATTTTACGCATACAATTAATTACTATTCCTAGAATTCTCATTTCGGGTCTGTGGCGTAGTGGTCAACGACGATAGCTTCCGTGACCGAATTCATGGGTTAAAGTCCTAGTTTGAACAGCATTTTATCAATATGTTTATCGATTTCTGTTTGAAGGCAAGGGTGTTGTGTTGTCGAAACAATTCCTTACCACCCTTCTAATCCTAAAATTAGCGCGGCGTAACGTGAGTAATTAGTCAACCACCAGTTTTGACATAGCACTATTCACTCTCCTCGAAAAAGAACTGGGCAAATAACAAGCATTTCTCTTTAAAAAAGTTCTGTTGAGATTCCCTATTAGAAAGTCATATGTTCTTCATTGAGAGCGGGCATGCATTAAAAAAAAGCAAAAAACATTGAGGCATCTTAGTTTTTTTTATAATAACATGATAGTCTTTATAAAATGTTTGCAAATATGCTCCATTTATTCGGCGTTATGTCGCTTATGTGATATTTTAAATATTTTTGGACTTTCCAAATTGCCTGTAACATATGCAGTGAAAATAAACGATTTAAAGTTCTTTTTGCTGTCAGTAGAGCAACGTCATACAGAAAAGGGTCTCATAAAAGATGCGTAATGGAGTACCTACTCAGACAAGTGTGCATACACTCGTTCTATTTATTGGTGATGCAAGCACTTTGTTCATAATTATAAACGTGACGTTAAGTTTATGGTAACTTGTACGATGTTTTATCGTTCTCAGCTTTACTTTAGTAAAATTAGGTCATTATTATCGCATACCTGATGGAAATGATTAAATTGATGTCATTTGATGAAAGAAACTATCTAATTGTATTCAGTCATTTATTGTTATTGCAGTCTAATTCTAGTCATAAAATTTTAATAAAACAATGACAAGAGCTTTTAATGAACAAATAAATTTCTGATACTTGCAAAGAATAATTCAGCAATTGTAGATTGAGCGCATTACGCAATGTAATAAGTTGTAAAGTCTTATAAAATTTTATTTAACAACTTTATTTCAATCTAATGTGAAAGATTACGAATTTGCCACTATCAAAATATGTGTAATTTATGCGTGATTTGAGATTCACTCATATGAGTATAGTCTTAACTGAATTAACGAAAATAATAGTACAAGGTGTTCGTCGGAAAAGTTCAGTACTAGTATTTTAGTACTTAGAATATTGAGAATTACAAAAATGTTAACTTAATCTTCGCCTCTTATAGCCTCTCGAATGCGGGCTCTTTTTATAAAATTCTTACACATTTCGCCACGAATAACTTGTTGTAAAGTTGCTGAAGTTTTTCTGGTTTGTTAGCATTAACCTTGCTCTTTAACTATCCCGACAAAAATAAGTCCTGGGCTGTTGGGCCCGTCGACAGCGGAGGCCAATTGACATCACCATATCTTGAAATAATTTGTTGTGGATTCAGTAATGTTATCGTAATATTGGCTACATATGAAGTTGCACCGTTTTGTTGGAACTATATGTTAATCAAGTTTAAAGCACCCGACATTAACTACAATATATTAATTACAAGATGTTTTTTTTGTTGGTTGAGCTAACCGCAGCTTAAAAGCCACCAAATTCTTTGACAAAAACAAATCATGTTGTTGATTGATGTTATAAAATAATTACAGCTTTCTTCAAACTCATTTTATTGTTTGGAAAAGTGTGAACCACAAAAGTGTAAGTTACTTGACACATACTTGGTAGTGATGTAAGTATTAAAAGAAGAAGCTCCTTTATATAATTAAAACGCAAATTTATAAATATCATTGAAGTATTATGTTATGGGGTCAATTGTTTAACTTTCGATTTTTTTCTAGTAAGCTTTGCTACATAGAAAGAAAGAGCTTAACCTTTTTTAAATATGCCCAAGTCCAAACAATTATATGAGCGATTCAAAAGAGCTTAAAAACAATTATTGTTGAAAAATATTTTTGATCAGTTATGGAAAGGCGCGTGGAAAAAGCTTTTAATAAATTTGCAGAACAGATACAGGTTTATCAGTCATTTTTCATTCGTTAAAGTCATTTGAACTTTATGTGACTTCAATACGCTAGTGAGACATTATCTGTCTTAAGTATCGTGAACTACCCACACACACAGCGCAATATTTGTGGCTTATGTGGAAACGAAATGTAGTGCATTTGTTTGTACAACATTTGCGGTAGAAAGCATTGAAAGATGATAATATATCAAATTGTAAGAAAATAAACCACATTTGTTTCGCAAGAGATGTAAATAAAATAAGGAATATGAAAACGTTGTTGTTACTTCTCGAGACTCATAAAAGTTAATTTGTCTCGCAAAATATTAACTGTTATTTAATAAACATTGACGGGCTTATGGTGCAGCGATCGACGTAACGGGCTTCCGTGTTGGATCTCACAGGCTTAAACTCTAGTACACGTTTTTTTCAATCGATTTATCTATGTTTGTTTATGGGTGTTTTTGATGTTTAACAATTCCCGACAACTATTCCTAGCAATCGTGATTAGTCTACCATTAGTCCCGTCCTACCATATTCTTGAATTCTTACTACTCTCTTTTAAAATGATAAGTTGAGCGACTGAATAACAAACAGTTCTCATATAAAAACTTATAATAACTTATAAATATTTGTATTAGGAGGCCAAAGGCGGACATGGATAGAAAATTCAATATTGACATACGTATTATAATTTCTTAATTGATTTGGCATTTACTTGGTAGAACTCCATTTATAACAGATTAAAATAACAAAGTATTATATTTTAATCTGTTATTATAATTTCCTTGACGAACGGGGGTGTGAATTCCTCATATCAGTATTTTATCTCAATATCAAATTCAGTCAAACCCCCAATTACACTTAAGTCGGGACCGTGTAATTGGGGGAGTGAATCTCATACAAAATTATAGATTTGGTTTTTTCCGCGAAAAAAGGAAAACTAAGATATCCCTTAGTTTTGAAAAAAAAAATATAGACGAAATATTTAGTTACTAAGTGACAAAATGCAAAGCGCGCCAAAATCCAACAAAATAAACAGTCGCTCGGCTACGCATGTATAGCCTGGCACGTGTTGAATACACAGACGCTAGCCAAAACTTGACTGTATGCACCGCACAGATGACCGTCTCGTAGCAACGACAATATAATGCGATCGTTCAATTGGGGGATATGCGGCAAATATTTTAAGCCAGCGCGTAATACGGAGTAGTGTATTTGGAGGTTCCACTGTATATTGTAATATAAAATATTATTTATTTATTTAATAATATATTTATTGTTCGGAAGTCTAATATTTTTAGGCTTAGTAGCATACAGTTGTGCCATTTCTTATAAACAGTTTTTATTGAGATATCTTTATAAGGATACCATGTGCTCTACAATGGGAGGTAACAGTTGACTTCCTTGCCACTTTTTTTTTTACTGATTTTAATATTAAATTATACTATTTTTTTTCTCTCCATTGTAAAAGTTTTAAATTTATAATTTGTCAACCTTGTACAATGTTAATTAAATAAATAAATCAAATAAACATGGATAAAAAATAAAAAAATCTTTAACAATAATTTTGCTCTGACTCGTTTGATTAAATACTGTTTTTTTCTAGGTATATACGAAATATGAGTCGATTATTATAACATTTCGGGTGTTAATCTGTCGTTAAATTATGTATCTTTATAATAACGGACGGATCTTTGGAATGCATTTATTTAGTAGATTTAATACAAATTTAGCTCTCTGTATGTTTGGATAAACTTTTTAGTCGAATATTAATAAACGAAATCAATATGTGAATTTTAACAATATCCAGAGCAGAGACATCCTATCACATGATTTTGAGTAGGGTCATCATTTATTCTGCAAACAAATTTGGTATCAATGAGTATCAAACAAATTTGGTATAAAAAAATCGCGTATCAATGAGTAAATAACGTAAAAAAAATGATGCCGTCTAAAAAAATTACGATGGGGTGTAAAAGTATTTAAAAACAAACGCAAATGAGCAAAATAATAAAAAAAACAATATTTTTAAAAATAAAAATCTTAAAATATATATCTAAGCATAGTATTGATCTTAAGATAAGTGCCACAAACTTTATTAAATAAGAGTGTAAAGTATTGAAATAAATTTTAACCGATAATATGTGAAACTTTTGTGAAAACCGAAGGACGATGAAAAGTAAAACGTGGAAAAACAATGCGTACGTATATGTAATAATTAGCCTGTAAGGAACTCGTCCCATAAATGAAAATTTAGATTAATGTTGTCAAATACAACTAGGTTTAAAAAGTCACCGTTTGATAATTCATACATACTGCACCTGGTAAACTTTTTATGTTTTCTTTTATGTAATAAATTGTCAGTGTTTTGCATTTTAATGTTCGGTATTTAAGTGTTGGAAAAAGCAACAAAATATTAAGATGTCGGTTTTGGTTTCGGCTATACCTGTATAACATTCTATGCCTGAGTACAATGAGAGGGTACCAGTGTTTCAGTATATTGATTCCTAGTGTGATTGTCTATTCAAAGATATCTACTCAATGCTCTTATACTAATTTTCTGTACCACGTCCAGTGCAAAGTACTCCAAATATCAGGCACTGCTAAAGATATAATATGTATTGTATTGACTATATAAGATATAATATGTATTGTATTGATAATATGTATTGTATGACGAAATAGTATAGCTCAGACGTGGGGGATTCTGGCCAATTCTGCAATCCTGTAATTCGTAAATTCGGAAATAGCGAATTAAGGATTTCAAAAAAAACGAGGTTTGGAGATAATCTGGGGAGAAAGAAGGGTAAGGGATTAAAAATTAATCAATCCCGTCTTAGTCAATGTTTACTGCGGCCTTATGTCGAATCAGAAAAATGAATGCGGTCTTTAGAGAAGAAAGGTTCCCCAACTCTGGTATAGCTTATAACATACACTTTTTATTGCTTATATTCGTTCTTTTCCACAATACAACAGATATTTTTCTGCTTTTGTAAAAACTTGTATTTTTATGTCGCAAACACAAATTATTAATTTCCAAAAAGTAGGAAACCTCGCCCTATACTATTTTAAAGTTCAAAATTAATCGCTCTTGAATCTTCATACATAATTCCATTTAAAGTGGCTTACAAAAGTTTGCAAACTTGCTCTTTTGAAAACAAAATAAATTATTGATATCGACTTCAATTTGGACCTTTGCGAGTCCAAATTGTCTGTTCAACAAAGATTCATTGATTTATGAAATAGCTATAACTAAATAGTGGCGAACCCTTGAATCTTAGCTAGAGTCGTGAGATTATCACGACTTTTGTTTGGTCGATCAAATTACATAAATTATTTGTGCCAGCGGTTCTTTTAACCAGAAGCTGTCAGTTTCTTTACCTTTTATTAGGTGAGGTTGTTAAAATATTTTGTTTATTAAGCCAATGGCTTATAAAGGTTGCTTAAGTAATTGATGGTCTCAATTATTTATCACAATGCACAGGAAAAACGACTTAATACCCACTTTGATCGATTATTGAAAGGCTGAAATTAAAGAAAGATTTTTACTGATAGCTTTAATATTTCCCGATCTTTATTTGGATCTCATATACTCTTTATTAGCTTATTTCAACATAAATTGTTTTACAAGAGCTGCTTGAGACTCTGTTGTCAACTTCTCTTTTTCGAAGATAATATGAATAGAGAGACGTAGCTTAGGCCGGGCTTTGGTTGACTAATCGTTCTCAGTGTTTAAAATCAGATGGTTAATAAGTAAATAAACTCAAATTATTACTATCTATATTCGATTGTACTGTATCTTTTTTTTTGCATTAAATGATGATTCATATACATTTATTGGAGTTCTTTGACTTAAAAATATTCCAAAAATGTTGTTATCGTAATGATTGAAATAATCTTGAAAATGTGTCATCAATAGAAAAAAAAATAATAAATCAAAAATGAAAAAAAACATATTTTGTCATAAATTTAATAAATACCATTAATCGTGTTTGGCCACGTGATTTTATTTTATCTTATATCATAAAAGGTAGGATTTAATTGGATGCATTGAATCTGTTTAAGCCACACTATTCAATGAAAAGTATAATTTACGAAAGATAGTCGCTAACCGTATTTCGTAATATGTACAGAATAAAATGATAAACACGGAAATCACAATAAAGCTCAATGTGGAAAACAAATCATGAAAAGATCTTATAAAATATAATTTAATGATGGTTCCCAGAACGGTCAATTAAAACGAATAACTTATGAAAAGACCAGTCCTTTTCAAACAAGTACAATAAAAAGGATGATGGATTTTCTTTTAAAATTCAAGATTTACTCTCAACATACAAGTAATAAATAGAACGATTGGTGTATTCTATATAAACTTCCAGCATACTTAATGTATGGAACATCACCCTAGAATGTTAGAGTTTACAATAATTTGAAAATTTCAATCAATAACTTTGTTATAAATAAAAAAACAATACAAAATTCGTTGTATCAAAATGATTGTCATTCTAGTCAAGCTTAGAATAAAATTGTCGATGGTATTTTTCAAAAATATTTACATAATTTAACTCTCGATTCATCAATTATATTAGAAATGAGCAGATATATTCTGCCGAATTCCCCACTCTTAAATCATACATCTGAGTAAATATAATCATAAAATTTCTCCGACAAACAAAAATAAATATAATTCTTAAAATTTTCCACCATTCAAATCTGTAGGGATCCCCATGGGTTAATCCTTTTCGCCAGCAATGGCTTTAAACCTAGTGATACATGTATTTGTTTTATACACGATACACTCATTTAATAAGCGTCAGTTCAAGTTTATCCGTGCACTTGAACACCTGAAGATGCCGAAAGGCAAAACCAGGGTCGTTAGTGACAAAATTGTGTGAATGTACATAATTTGAACGATTCAAATTTAATATTGAAATTCTACTAAGCACCTTCAGTCAAAATCTTAAATTATATTAGAAATAGTTTACTGAAGATATGTACATCTGGAGTCACAACACTGTAGAAATATTACTAATAGCAGTACCATAAAAAACTAAGTTAAATAATATTATAATAATATGTGCAAAGTTACACTACAAGAATTAGTAACTCAAATGATCGTGAAAGCTTATTAGAAAGGTTGTAACACTAATGAATTCATTTTAATACATTCAAAGTTTGATCATACTCAATATAATGAGTTTATATTGAATTCATTATGTTGGAATAATCGTTTTATATAGTGCAAAAATCTATTATTGTAATATTTCAGTTATATTTATTATGAATAGATTTAACAATCCGTCAATCAACTATTGTTCAGTATCTAACAGTACGAAGGCGTGCACTTCTCTTCGTTAAAGCGTCTCAAAAGCTCGAGAAGATTTATGCATATGGTTCATAGAAATAATTACTGCCGGTATATGTTATTATAGTAAAAGAGATGAGTTCCCAGTGAGATAATGCTCCAAACGAGCCGCGTAACACTACAAAGCATCCGTTAACATCATTAAATATGTAAGGCGATGTCTCTATATCAAATGTCTTAATACTTTTAATAAGAAATAGCAATTGAAATAACTACATCAATGGTTAACTGGAAAAACTGCTAACAAGATATTTTTACGACTATAAACTACTACTAGCTGTAAGCCCGTTGCCCAGCAACGTGAGATTTTTGTTGCGTTGTGTTTAATTTTATTTAATTTTATTTAGTTTAATTTAATTTAATTTTATTTAATTTTATTTAATTTAATTTAATTTAATTTAATTTAATTTAATTTAATTTAATTTAATTTAATTTAATTTCATTTAATTTAATTTAATTTAATTTAATTTTAATTTATTTTATTTTATTTTATTTTATTTTATTTTATTTTATTTTATTTTATTTTATTTTATTTTATTTTAATTTATTTTATTTTATTTTAATTTATTTTATTTTATTTTATTTTATTTTAATTTATTTTATTTTATTTTATTTTATTTTATTTTATTTTATTTTATTTTATTTTATTTTATTTTATTTTATTTTATTTTATTTTATTTTATTTTATTTTATTTTATTTCATTTTATTTTATTTTATTTTATTTTATTTTATTTTATTTTATTTCATTTCATTATATATTAATTTGAAAATTAACGCAAACAAAATACATTTCGTAGAAGAAGAAGAAGTCTCGAGGACATCATCAGTACGCACACATTTGTGAAAAGTGAAAAGCGAGTGATTATTTTATCGACTTTTAATATGTAAATTTAGTATGAATAAAAAAGTGGAGACTGGAAGGTGTGAAATCGAGGACTCTCACTCAAACAAACGGACCTTATCGGCTATTAATATATAGATTGAAAAATTAGTTCTTCGCGTACGTGTCCTAGAGGCTTGCAATAAAATCACTAACACCATCACATTGGACTTGTCAGTTTCTAACCGGTCATGGCAAGTTCAATGCAAAACTATTCGCGCTGGGCAAGTTGGTGTTAAGGCCGGACTGTTCTTGTGGGTATGCCGAGCAGGACGTTAATCACGTTCTGTGAGACTGCCCTAAGATGGTGTCTGAACGAGCAGAATTATTTGCTGTGGTCCGTCCTCACACGGGCCTAATAGGCCACACTGACTTGATTGCAACCAAAGCTAACTTCATGGCATTTGAAAAGTTTGCCAATTTATATGGAGATCGTCACTGCCTTGATTCCCCTCTAAATTCATTAAGCTCGTCTACATCGACGAACTCTCAGTATACGGATTATACACAAGATACTTGCTGAGCTAGTTACACTTTTATAAAAAATATTATTTTCTTTTTTTAAACACTTTAGTGCATGGTTCAAAATCTGTCCCGTACGGTTCTGCTCGGGACATGAATGTGAGGGGTAGACTCCTTTTTTTCTGTCGATAGCGTTGTGGAAGGTGGCCGTTAAACGTTGGCTGCATACACACAACAGATGGTGGTGGGAAACCAACTTGTATTGAAAAATTTCATATATATTGCTATCTTCCATTGCGGTATTTACCACAGCTTCAAATGCCGTTATCAAGTGTCATAAATTGATAATTCAATATATAAATGGATTTTTTTTAAAAATATATGAATGGTCTAATCACCTTATTCACTTCAATCTGCCCTAGCCCCAACTTTATATTCTTACTGTGAAGCGACTAGGACTAGACCAATCATCTTTTGATAACTTCTGCTTAATTTACAATTATTGGCTGTCCAATATTGAAAATGGATATTGTTATGAAAAGATCAATAAAATTATTAATACCCGTATTTAGTTGTATACTGTATCCTAATATTTTACCTACCCATCAGACACTTTTATCTGGAGTGACTTACGATTTTTCACTTTAAAGGTGGTGATGTAAATACCATTTAAAAATATAGCTCATTTGTATTGAATTTTTCAACGAATTTCTTCGACTGTAAATTTATCGGCTAAGACAAAAAAAAATAATTACAATAATGAATGGCTTTATCAATTACTGTCAAAATACTCCACTGCGGGCATATTTATTTTCCTGTGTTGGCAAGGGGTCTTTTCTAGTTTTTCTATTTTTGCCAAGGAGTATTTTTGGTTATATAATATAAAATGTCATACAAATTTTAAAAAGGAGACAGTGTCATTTTTATTGCTTTTACTATTTATCTCGTGGTAGTGAAAATACTCAACATGAGAAAAAATTACGGTTGGTAATTGAACAAGCATTAAACCTTAAGATATGCAATGTATCTATCGACTTGAAAATCATTTATCTTTATGAGGCATCGTCTCATCGATTTGTTCCTCCGCAATTATGAAAATATACATAACACAGTATAGGGTCATTTAAAGCTATGTCTATTAAATATTTTCAAATTTATTGTTCTTACATAATGCTTAATTGAAGATAATAATAGTAGAAAACGTGTACCACAGTAGAACTACATAAAATTGTGTATCTGAAATGGTTTGGAGGGTCAAAAGGTTTGAATTGAAAACTTTGTATTAACGTTATTATTTATTATTATGTATTCATTGTTATACATAATCGTTAACTTAATGTTCGATTCTATTCAGTTTATAAGACATACAAAGATGACATATTATTCAATATTATTTTCTAAATAATAATTCTATCATTCTTTCAATTAAAAATAATTGACTGAATTAAATATAACAAACAATTGACACTTGTTAAAAACATATTGTTGGAAATAATAAGGTTAGCATTGTACGTAAATATTTTTTTTTTAATAAAAACAGTTAATTAATGATGAAGTATCTACTAGTAAAAATAAAGCACCATTGGAATAAAGTTGGCACATAACATATAAATCTTGACTGCCATAAAGAGTAAATTTAAAATAGTACATTAGATACTCTGGTATTTGAATTCGATATAAACCTTTGTTGATTTATAATATAAAATTGTGCATCAATATGTGTTTTAACTGCACAAGTGTTTTTTTGGATTCTAAATCTATTTAATGTCAAATAATCCGAAAACGGTACATCATATAACTTCTCAGAGACGTCCCGAGGGCATAAACGCGTACACAGTTGCCTTGGGGCGGCAAGTCACAGGGAGCGGCAAATGATTACAGTTTTAAAAAAAAATATTTTTGACACACGAATTTGGTTTAGAATATATGATGCCTACAATGTCTTAAATAAAAATAAAATAAAAAATATTATGACCGACGGGTAAACAGTATTTAAGTTTATCGAAGAAATCTTCTTTAAATATGACATTTACCGATATCAACACTATAGGCGGCAGATAAAGTAATTTCGAAAATAATATTTAGAAAAATAGTGCTATTTTAAAATCTGCACATACCCTAGAAACGTCACTGCAATTTGTCTACTTATCTTCCAAACTTAATTTATCGATCATAGTTTTGTAAAGAGTGGCCAAGGAGTATGCTCTGAATTGTCTTTTAACACTGAACTGCTTATTAACAATTTAAACGTTTTTTTTTATTTTTATGGAATAAAATAAATAGTATTGAGGTTTTGTAAAATCACCAGCTAGTTTACTACTCGAGTAAATAGTGGCTAGACGTGAAAGTTATTTTTTATGTAAAAAAGTTTGCAATTTAACAATTTTATAAGTTATACTTGCATTACATAAGTTACAAAGAATGATAATTATGTATAAAGATACTCTTTCTTTTCAAAGTTTAAGCCTTTGTTTCAAAGTACATACAGCGTAACATTTATTAAATCAAAAAGAGTTTTGAAATTGAATTTCTAGACAAATAGGTGTAATGTAAAAATAATTGGTTTTAATTTAACAGAGTCTTCAAAGTACAACCAAAATGTGATATATGGATAAATACATTAGGGTCACATGGATTATGCGCACCTACTCATGCACCAGTCTTATGAAATATTATATCATATCTGATTCGGTATAGTGTTGATAGACAACTGCTTACTGCAACTTTATAAAGACGATACAACAAGCAAAACAATAAAAATGCAAAGAATAATTTTAATTTATAGATGTCAAGAGTTCAAACATATTGATTGAGTTGGCATTTATTTTAAACTTTATTAATTAAATTTCCCAATGATTCGATCATATAATATATTTATAAAAGATGACATTGTTTTTAAAGAGATTTTTCAAACGTATACACCCCCATGGTGGAATATGTAATCATATTATCTAAGACAATATCTAAATTGCACCTTTTTTTTCTTAAAAGAGCTGCTTTATTGTTAAAATTTACATTATTTATACTAAAACTCAGTGATTAAAATGAAACTTGCTAAACAGAAAAAGCGTATATTCTATTTTTTTAGTGAGTATCTAATAGCGTGCATCACGTGAATTTTTAATTAATTGAAATATCTGTAAAAATAATTATTTACAGTAATATAAGCGTGCTTCATTATACTATCATAATTTTATGTCATTTAATGTATTTTGTTGATAAAATCTAGCAAATAAATGTTTTTATTCAAGAAAATTCAATATGGACACGCAGAAGAGATATAAGAATGACAAATTCATTACCAGATAATTTTTCATAAAACATTATGCACCAAAACGGTGATAGAATATTTATTTTAAAAACTTTAAATATTACTTAGTTTTCTTTGTGCGTTCTGTAAAATTTCATGAAGCAGCTGTTTATCATAATTCGAATATTTAATATCAGATTAATAAAAACACAATAATCCTTTGTACTTCATTCCACTTTATTTAATATGTCAGGACCGGTTTCGCTCATTGCGAGCATTGTCAACTGAGAAGAAATATAATTTAACAATGCTATTTATACAAAATTGAAAAGTTATACACAACAATTGGCATTGAAAAGAAATTGCCAATTACATTAAGGTGATTCTAAAATAACACAAAATTAAAATGTTCAACACATCTAACATATAATTAAAAAATCATCCCAGATAAATAAATTCAGAATGGCGATTGAAAGTAATTACAAACATAATTAAAATTTGGGAAATTTTTGACAAAGTGATAAAATGCTACATTAATAAAGTGAATATGCTTAATGATAGTTTTATGTTTTTCCCGCTTCCAAGTAGTTGGTGTGTTCATAACTTAAACAAAATTGACAGCCAGGAAAATTCTGAAAAATAAATTTTTCAAAGACCATATCAATTCTAACAAATGAAATCTATATTTAAACGACATATTAAACCGGTATACACCGGTCCTGACATATTA
Source organism: Himalopsyche tibetana (assembly GCA_030503985.1). Taxonomy (NCBI): domain Eukaryota; kingdom Metazoa; phylum Arthropoda; class Insecta; order Trichoptera; family Rhyacophilidae; genus Himalopsyche; species Himalopsyche tibetana. The sequence goes on from JAPJYX010000010.1 coordinate 1,340,167, forward strand.
AATAAAGTGGAATGAAGTACAAAGGATTATTGTGTTTTTATTAATATAATGCCTTTCCACCAAGTATTGACAGTGAACACCCTAAAAGTAATATGAGATTAGTGTAATATGTTTGTATTTAAAAAAAGTCTTTCAAAATAAAAACTAAATCATTGTGTTATTGCAAACAAAGTAATAAAATTTATTTTTATACTTAAAATGAGCTTCCACAAAGTTACCGCTGAATCCATCAAAAATATAAGAAGAATATTTCATAATCATTATTCACCAAATCTTTTATTTGCAAAATTAGTCAGCTCGTTGGCAAAAATATTTCATTTCAATTCCAGTTTTACAGTATATTTTTATAATAATAAACCACACACATATTCATTTTTATTTTTTCAATCGAAATAAGCCGGGTTTATAAATACAATGAAAATATAGATGCAATAATGCCAATAACAAACATGCTCCCAATTTATTCTTACGTGGGCGAAACTATAACCCAAAAATTCGGTTTCTAAAAACTTGTCCCTCGCGTAAGACGTACGAGTCGCCAGTTCCAAGGGCTGTTCGACTGATAAACACATTGCCTAGAGTGAACTGTTTATTAGGTTTTACTTTTTTGTTTCTTGATTTTTTGATTTTGACGTATTATGTACTGTTTTTTTATTTTAATAATATTTGTCAAGTGCATGGCGAATTGGCGTCACATGTGATGTCATCTACTGTACGTTTGATTTTTAAACAATAAATAAATAAATAAGAGTATAAAATGAATTTACGAAAAATTTCCTGCGTTTAAATCAGCATTCATAATAATTAGCTAAAAAAAAAAAATGATTTTTTGGCAAACTTGTATAATCATTGCAACAAATGAATAATTTCAGACAAAGATTTTAACCAAAAAATCTCTTTGCGTTTATTTTTTGTTCAATGTCGTTACTTACTAACGTCTGCCAGTACGGTTACTATATATGATATTTTCTAGATTTATGACAAATAAACATTATTCACTGAAATGTTTACACATCATTTGATTCAAATGCCATTTAGCAAAGTAATGATCGTAAATAAAAACCCATAAATTTGAGAAAAGCATGAAAGATTTAAATGTTTATCTTATTTTACGGTACCTACAAATAAATAGCACACTGATCGTATAAATATTTATAAATTGGATGGCTTTGAAATGTGCATACTGCAATAATTTCAGTCTTTGTTATGCAGAGAATTGACGACTTCTGGAGAAGATGACGATATAAGATTACTTAAGAATCTTATAATATAAAATGATTAAAAACATTTATAGGATTCAAAATATTATTACCTAATCCAAATACCTTCTGTGGCCTGATTTAAGAATGCATTGAGAATGAAATCAGCAATTTTGCAGTTTGCTATTTCAAATATTATTTACTCATCAAATATGATAATAAAAACTTTACAAGTATGCAGAAGCTATAAAAAATGATTTTACCTTAACGCTTTTTTAATCAACAATTTATTTCGTTTATAAAAAGTGTGGTTTGAATGAAAATCTAACGAGAATGTTTTCATTTAATATTTGTTTCAATATTCTTAATTAATTGACCACGAATTTTTTGATGAACTTCCATAAAACCAATCAATGCAATCTATAAAAATGTAATCATATATTAGATGAATATTCGTAATTATTGCCTAACGGTTAATATTTGTGTTGAAAAAACCGATCAAAGATGTTTCTCACATTTCATATTGAGCCCATTTTTTCACTTTCCGGGCAAATTTTGAGTGAAGTTTTTATAACAAAATGATGGCAGGTTTTTTTTTCACGTGGATAAATAATAATAAATGTTAACATAAACAAATATGAAAATCGTAAGAGGCTTTATATAAGCTTTCAAAAACTTATCCTTAATCCTGAAATTCTGATTTCAAGATAAGAAAAGAGAACGGGATCCCGGGAATGGAAGCCTTACCTTCTTTGAAAATTGTATACATTCAATTTTCGCTAATTTACATTTTAATAGCCTTTTAACTTAGTGATCTACTTATATTTTTGTACATAAACGATACAAACTGTTTACTACGCGTCAGTTCAAGTAAATCCGTGCACTTGGAATGCCTGAAGATGCCGAAAGGCGAAACCCGGGTCGTTAGCGACAAAACTCATGGAAAAGTACAAAATTCAAACAATTCAAATTTCACTGAATATATGTAGAATTTAGATGTTTGAGGTCTTCATCATTCTTTACAACGAGAATGAAAAAATATTTTTTTAAGCGGTTAAGACAGTTAAGTTATCTAGTCTTATTATTGTTTGATATACATGACTACATGCATTTTATACTACAAAAACTGAGAAACATTCGTTCGTCAACCCTGCTCCAGAATCGTGACGCCCAAGGCCGCGTTTTGCTTTTATTTCCTCGTTGTATTACTTCCAACATTGATACAAAAACGAGTAATAGAACAAAGAATTGTTAATTGGAATTCTTTTCGTAATGATATTTAGAGCACAGATGCAACAAGCAGATTCGAGAACAAGCGATAAACAACGCGGTGATGGCATTCCAGTAGCATTTTTTTACTTGGCATGCTACGTAGATATAAAGATTTTATTTTTACTTTTGTTTTGAAAACAATAAAAAACGTGAAAATTACATTTTTTTTTATAATATTCATTATATTTATTTAGTGAATTTTGTTGAAGATGCAGTATTTTTAAGGTTCTATCAATTCATAGTAAGATTTCATTAATCATTCGATAAGTTCATCTTTTAGCAATGTTCTAACGACTCTGATGTATCGAACGATTATATCAATATGAGACGTATAAAAAGATTGAAATGATTTCAGAAATTATATCAATACTATTTTTAGAGATAATCGCAATGAACTTCCTGAAAAGCTAAAAATATTATTAATACAATTAAGTATTTTGACTGAGGGTGCTTGATGGAATTTCAATATCAAATTTGAATTGTTTGAATTTTGTTCTTTTCCATGAGTCTTGTCGCTCCCACTTAATTCATTGAAAATTGTATACATTCAATTTTCGCTAATTTACATTTTAATAGCCTTTTAACTTAGTGATCTACTTATATTTTTGTATATAAACGATACAAACTGTTTACTACGCGTCAGTTCAAGTATATCCGTGCACTTGCAATGCCTGAAGATGTCGAAAGGCGAAACCCGGGTCGTTAGCGACAAAACTCATGGAAAAGTACAAAATTCATAAAATAAAAATTTGATTATTAATACAATTGCAATAAGCGCTGCAAAAACGGAACGAGATTTTTTTTTAATGAATACTATTTGTTCAGAAAATAGTGTATTCAATTTTTAAGTATTCGACATATATCAGACTTAATGACCATTAATATGATAGGTTTGCCACTGACTTCATGGGATTCTACGCCATTCGTTAAATTATGGCTCAGAAGTCAACATCACTCAGCATATGATAGACGAATAAGACCCGTCACGGTTAGAGTTTCAAATGGAAATCAAACCATTATTTGAAATTAATTTATGTAATGTAATAAAAATAAATAAATTTGTAATGTATGATGTTTTTTTTATTAATAAAATGCCATGTGTGAAAACTGCTTAATTTCATGCACGAAATATTTTTGAACCTTTCATTATTTTTTTTTGTTTTCAATAAAAAATATATAAAGAATTATTAGTATGGTTAATTAAATCATCCATGTGTAAATATCAGTACTTATACAGGGCCACGCCTTGAACAAAATTCGCCATATTATAGCATTTTATTGTGTCAGATCTACATTTCTCATGATTTATAGTTATTATTTTGAATACGTGTGTACATCTTCAATTTTTTCTCTAAGTTCATCATTAATACTTACACAAAGACATTCACATTGAAACGTTACGTTAAATATTTGACTAATTTTGTCAGATTTATAGCCCAGTAAATGGATTTTTAAAATATTCCATACTTTTTGTTAAGTGCGTAATGTATTCTTAGTAGGGCTTGTCGAATTTAAAAAAAACTGTGGTTAAAAACCCGGCTTTTATGCGATATTTGCGACACTGGAAAGCCGATTTTTTATAAAAAAGAAAATATTTTTTCATGAAACCGCCCTGTTAGCGAATAGATCGAGATAACTTTTATATTTTAATAGTCACTTACTAATGAATGCCACATTTGAATTATTATGAATGCATTTAAAATATGAAAATATTTTTGCCGTGCATTTTGATTTCAATATACTTATCTCTAGTTGAATCAGGTTTAATAAGTCTACCACCGTATAGAATCACAAAATGAAATTAGTAAAAAAGTGAACTTAAGTATTTTTTGTAACAGTGTTTATGATAATTCAAGTTGTTTCGCTGTTTAAATTAAATAATTTTTTTTTAAACTTCGAAAACCGGTTAAGGCCGTGTTTTAAAAAATATTAAAATTCATAAACAGGTTTTTAAAAGTTGGTTTTTATATAAGCCCTTGTTCTTAGTGATGTGATTATTAACTTGAATCAAATGCTCGTTTATTGTAAACTTAAAGTAAAAAAAAACAAGTATCGTATTTTTGGTAAGTAATCGGATTTATGACACACAATGATTCCATGATATTGAATCAGAATTTGATCTATGTCATACTACGCTGACAGATTTAAAAAAAATACAATCGTGTCAGCGCAGATACCACACATTATGCGATGAACAATTAAATGTAAGCTTGAAATAATTGAGTATTTTTTTAAAAGTCAATCGTTTGTAGATATATTTTAAACTAACGTGCCGATGTCTAGTGTTTCAAAATAAATCATATCATTTCGCACGAATAATGTACTATTTTATTACGTTTTTTCTGTATCAAGGAAACAGTAAGATTTATAATTTATCAATTTTTTCATTACCTTAAAAAGGGTTTATTATGTTTGTCAAATTGATTCAGAAAATAAAACTTTTTCAATTAGGTTATTAGTAAAAACATTATTTTAACGCCACCATTTTATGGATTAAAGTCTCTGTATTGTTTTTAACAAAATAGGTTCACATGAAACGTGTTATATAATATCACACTACCGAAATATATTAAAAGAATAAAATGACTTTTATTTATATTTGTAGATATTGAAGACTGTCGCTTGCTGTGGACCAGTTGGTTAGAGCTTGCTCTACCGATCATGCTGGTCTGGGTTCGATTCCCGGTCAGATCACAGTGAATTTGAGAATTATTTAATTCAACGTTGTGATCAAAGACTGAGTGTTTATGATGTAAATTCACATTATTTCCTCTCCTCCCATCCTTCTGATCCTTTGATAACTGGGTGTAGCAATAGCGGTTAATCAACCACTAGTCCTGTTCTAGCATTATCATTTTTTCCCTACTACACACTTTCAAAAAAGAGTGAGGTTGAACGACTGAGTAACAAACAGTTTTCGTAGAAAAATCTTCTGTTGAGATACTTCCATTAAGAGACCATACGCTCGAAATTGGGAGCGGACAAAAAAAGACTTCGACTTAATAATTGGTTCAAATATTAAACAGAGCTGCTGATTCAGCTTTGAATATAAAATACATTTTTGATAACTTTTGATGAAAATAACTATTTATTAAAGGTTTGCACTGTTAACGATTAAGGTGTTTATTTATATGACCATTAAAAAAATACGTATTATAGTGTCTATTGAGCAAACATAGTATTTGAATCAAGAACATTTAAAGTTGTGTTCGTTTTGTTTTGTTTTTCTTTAATTCTCAAACCAATCGTTCAACTGTCATATAAACCATATATAATTATATCCAAAAGAAGCGCGCTCATAAATTAACGTTTATAGTAGCAGATATGTCACAAAAATTTGACCCTTGAATATTTTATTGCAAACCACTGTCAGTTGCCAATATTATCATTCGTTCTCATTTGCGGTAATAACGAACGGCGGGAAGATTCTCTCTACGAGGTCGGGTTACAAGCAAACACTTACATTTTCTTGCAAACGGCCAGCCTCGTGGTGTTAGTCTACTTTAATGTCTCGCAAGAAAGATAATGCAAGAAAGCATTGCGGAAATATCTACCTACATAATCAATTGTACTGTCTGTTTGTGTGAACGGTAATCTATCTTGCATTATTCCCTTTAATGCATCGGCTATCTCCCTAAAGGCAATGGGTGAAGAAGAGAAGATTAAGTGCAAACTTACTTTCTATACTAATAAATTGACTTAATTTTTACACGATGGAATCTGCGAAACGATTTTTATTATTCAAGTTATTTCAATTTGATTTACTTAGAAAACATCTAAAGGTGGTTTACCTACTTTCCTTCATACCAAATTGATGTAGTCTTACGTGAGGCTTTTTAATTTGAGTTTTATGACAAGGTTTTTTCCACAATTTTTCTTCATTACAATAAATATTTAAAGTATGAATGTATATTAATATTGTAATCGGTAATATTTTTTATTGTAATTTAAGTCTTTCTTAATTATTTTTAACTATAATAGATTCACATCTTGCCAATTTGGCAGTAACTGTTATGCCACTCATAATTACTTAAATATGATAAACATAGAATTTTTAGAAAAAAAATATTCAATGATAGCCTAACCATCATTTAGTTAGTAACATATGCTCTTTCGGTTTTAAATGATACGATAAACCTCTAATTTAAAAATATTTATTTTCAGTGTTTTAAAATTGAAAATATATTACATATTTTTCGATTTTATTAGTAACATATGCTCTTTCGGTTTTAAATGATACGATAAACCTCTAATTTAAAAATATTTATTTTCAGTGTTTTAAAATTGAAAATATATTACATATTTTTCGATTTTATGATTATACTGCATTTTATTTTTTAATGTGTTAGCTGAGAATTCTCGATAAAAAGCATTAAATTCATAAGAATATTGTCTAAAAGTCATCATGGACAAAGTTTGATTTTATTTGGTTTCTCTTTTCAAAAAGTTGCGTTATAATCTGTTTTATGATATTTTGTATTGAATTTTTAATTACGCTGAGTGAAATATATCGCTAAATTTTAGTCAATATTTTCCGCTAAATAAACTAAAATTTGTGGACTTAATTGATTTTTATCATTACACAACTATTAACACTCTCATTTTTAGTATTTTTAAGTAACCTAATTAGCGTAATGAGTTATATGGTAATAATGATTATATCGGTTTTTTTTTGTTGCAAGTAAAGTTTTTTGGCTGCGGACTTACATCGCTCACCGTGAGAAAACCTATTCACTTTATTTTACAAAACAATTCTACGATAAAGTAGCATCTTCATGCAAATTCATTAATTTATTCGATTGAGAATGGGCTTTAAACGCATTACAATATTTAACAAAACCCTATTGTTTTTAAACCCTTAAACATGTATTGATAATTTTAGATTAATTTCAGAGATTTAAAAGAAATAGCGAAATATTTCAAAAATAAAATTTAACAGAAATCTACAATTAATTATATAATATAAACGTTAAATATGTATTTTTAAATGATGTACATACTCTCCGACACCCACCAAAATATTTTTGCCATATAATCTGCTGCAAATATTTGAAGCTTGAATAAATTATATTTTTGGCCGTGAAAAGTTCCCGCATTTATCGTTCCTTTTTTTGTGATGCCTTGAAAATGATAATTGTATCCACAGTGTAGTTTAAAAGAAACATGTACATTTAAAAAATACATTTTTGTTTAATTTAAGATTTCGACTGAAGGTGCTTGGTGGAATTTCAATGTAATTGTAAATTCACACAAGTTTTGTCATCTGGGTTTTGACTTTCAGCATCTTCGGGCGTTCAAGTACACGAATTAACGTTGAGTAAATAAATGTATGATGTTTATATAAGAAGTAAATGTATCACTGAGTTAAATTTGAATCGTTCAAATCATGTACATTCACACAAATTTTGTCACTAACGACCCAGTTCAAGTTCATCCGTGCACTTGAACGCCTGAAGATGCCGAAAGTCGAAACCCGGGTCGTTTACTTGGCATCCGGGTTTGTGTGTTTGCATAAAGTGCATTTGTATTTTATATATGCAGTGTATGCACGTATTTGTATGCATATAGAAAACGATTCACAAGAAGTAATCACCGATTATAGATATTCATTTCGAACGAAGAAAAAATAATAAGCTAACAAAAGTTTAAATATTAATCGTTGAAGTTCATCCGTGCACTTGAACGCCTGAATATGCCGAAAGGCGAAACCCGGGTCGTTAGTGACAAAATTTGTGTGAATGTACATAATTTGAACGATTCAAATTTAATATTGAAATTCCACCAAGCACCTTCAGTCAAAATCTTAAACTTAAATTGAATCACTAAGTTTAAGGCCATTGCTAGCGAAATGGATTGACACTATGGGAATGCATACAGATTTGAACGGTGAGTAATTTCAAGAATTATATATATTTTGTTCAAATTTTGTACATTTTTGTTATTAGTTGATAATAATCAAGCTTTGCCAACGTTGTACATGTACAAGAAATAGTGCCTGATAAATAAATACATTGTAAAAATTATAAATTCATTTTATATGTTGTATTGAAATCCCCTGTATTTAAATAAGATACACCGTGTGATAACACGAACAAGACAAATCAGCCATGTTACCCGTTCCACATAGCTTCCGTTCTCTATTTGTTGAAATACTTAATATAACATAATATTGTGTTATTTAAATTGAGCACTTTCAGTCTCAAAATTAAAAATACAATACTTAATATCCAATAAATAATTTTTCAAAGCATTTATAGTAATAGCGCAAATTTGTGCCGTTTTTTAAAATTTGCTTATATAAAGTATATTTTTAAACATAACATTCAGCTATTTACTTTAGTAATGTAGAATTTCATTTTGTAAAAAAAATCCCAAATTACTATCCACTTAAAATAACTTAAAATTAAAATTTATTAAACTTAAAATTTATTAATCTTTGATAATTTTTTAATTATATGTTATAGGTGTTAAATATTTTAATTTGATGTAATTATAGAGTCACTTATAACGTAATTTGTAAATTCTTTTCATTGTCAATTGTTGTTTACACCTTTTATTTCAATTTATTTTTGTATAAATAGCACTGTTTATATATTTTTCTTATCAGTTGACAATGCTCGTAATGAGCGAAATCGGTCCTGACTTCTTAAATAAATTGGAATAAAGTACAAAGTAATATTGTGTTTTTATTTATATAATACCTTTCCATCAAGTATTGACAGTGAACACCCTAAAAGTGAATAACTTCAATTGTATACTTTATTTCACAACACGAGCTGAAATATTTTGACACAAATAAATAACTGTTCCGACATTTAATTCACGTCAGAGATGATAATTTATTACAGTATAACAAATAACCACAATAAATAAATTACTTTGGCTTAGTGAAATGGGTTTAAGACTATTAGAAAACGATAGTGAAATAATCAGAAATTTTTTATTATCAATGTGTACTTTTTAATTTATATTTTGAATTTTTTAACGAAAATAATACAAACTTCTTTATTCTTTCAGAGATAGTAAGGATAGAAGGATATATCTAGGAAATTACTAATAGAAAACTAATCTCTCTCGTTTTCATCTGTTGATTTTAAGATTGGAATGTTGAGAAGAGGGAGATTGGAATGTATTTTTTAGATTTATTAGTACCCATGGCTTCAAACAGAAAAAGATAAATGGAAAATTTGAAAACTATTGAAAAAAATGCTGTTAACACTGGGACTCGAACCTATGCGATCCAGCTCAGAAACCTAGTCTTACTTTGAGTAATCGCCAATCAACGTATAAGTTGATTAGTCGGACAGTATTGAAAACTGTGACACAAAAAGCACATTAAATCAAGCATTAGGCTCACAGAAAAAGTCTATGAACCTGGTATCGTTTTGTGGTATAAAATTAATTTATGGATGTTACGGTACACGGTACATTACGTTGAAAAGATAACTAAGATAAGGACAAACAGCCAATGGTTTTTTAAAAAAAAAAATAATTTACGAATTTTGATTCGAAACATTAAAAATGCCATGAAAAAGGTGCCGGAAAGCCGGTCCACCGCGTTACATAGTAAAAAAGCCTTGCATATTTTATATTTTAATTAGAAGAACTATTTAGTTGTGGTTTTCTAAAGAGGCCACTACAAAGAAATAATACACATAATTATATTTAACAAATAATTTGGTATAAGTATAGAAAATAGTTTGGAATCTAAATACGAACATAATTTATTGCTAACACGCACTGATTTACGTGGAATCGTAAGTTAATTACGAGCGTAAGCTCTTTATGATTCTCAGAGTCATAACACTAAAGTTCAGATCGAAAAAATTGATAAGAATAAACTGATCGGAGGGTAGTGTTTGTGGAATAAATAGTAAGAGAAAGTATCTATAAAAATGAGTTATTATGCTAAACCGTCAAAAGCAATTGTTTTCGTTGAATATGTATTCTTAGTAGTAGTTAACTATGGTGAGCATATTTTTTCTATAAAATATAAACAATACAAAAAAATCCTATTAAGCAATATATAAATTGTTCAAACGATTTCCCTAGGAGAATTAACTAAACTATACCTAAGGAAAATTATAATGTTATGATAATTGTATCATTATTTTATTTTCATTATTATTATCTTATGCATTACATGCTTTCTACCAAGTAAAACAATATATCCTCAGTACACATATTTGTACCGTTGACGAGTATATAAAAAATTATAAATTTATTAATCACGGGACGTGTGCAGTTCGCAAATCAACAATTCATTTCAATAATGAACAATTCGAATTGTAGAAAAAATAAACTAATGCCCTTACATGTCACATAAGTACTGTACTTCTAAAATAAGGATTTGATTATCATGCTGATAATTTAACTTGGCTTAAATAAATTTGCATTTGGCAGGCGTTTATAAAATACAGGATTGTGATAATATTAAACATTATTTTGTACTTAATAAGTTCTGTAATGTTTTTTTTTATTAATTACATTTTCAACAAAATGAAATTGATTTTTAATACGAGTACCGATTCTAATTTGATGTACATCTTAATTTTACGTTAATAGCATTCGAGCATGAAGGCTGAACAACTAACTATGTTTAATTTCTGTCAATAATTTTTAATTTCATAAATTTATAATATGGCTAAAACATTATTATAAAAAAAATCTGTGCATTGTGCTAATATGTTTAATGTCATACAATATAATCTAATCCTATGATAGTATCAAAGCATTTGTGTCATCGTTTAATATTATCCCTATCAGTTATCATTTCATGATATAGAATATATGATAATGCATTAGATACGTCAAAAATATTGTAGAATTATTTCTTCCTTCATTCTATTCCATGACTGAAGATGCTGATTTGTTAAAAACTCTTTCCGTCTTATTTTTTCCAGAGTTACTTACATTTAAGCTATATTTTTTTCTAGATCAGTGTTATAATTTCTTGACCACATTGAAAAAATCCCACCTTACTAACTGTTTGAAATGTTCAACGACAAAGAAAAATTTCTCATCGTTTTATACATGTTTCATGGCATCGATAGATAAAGGCTAATGTAATTAATTGAAACCTTAGACAATATTCCTTTGTAATTTATTTCCATTTTATTGATAAACGTCAGCATCGGGTTCGCTCACGGCAAGCATTGTCAACTGATCAGTTATTAATATAATGTCTTTCCACCAAGTTTTGACAGTGAATATCCTAAAAGTGATATTTGAATAATTTTTCCTAAAAACTGGCTATGTCAGTCTAGATCGAAACATGAGTTTGTTAAAATGTTTTCATGTTAAGTATATTGCAAACGAATCGATTTATATAATATGATCTATTTATTTTATTTTGTTTTGTCGTAAAACGAATTATATATCCCTGGAATTGCGAATCAATTAAGCATCATCCTTATAGACCGACGGTAAGTGTGGCTCGTCACGACAAACTTTCTTTTGTTCAGGCCATGGGAATGAAATGAGATGCTTCTCTTTGCAAGAGATGATAGTCTGCATCTAGAATAATATAACTTAATGTAATGGACTGCCGGTTAGTCTAACATGGCGCGTGAAATATGAATATTGTAACAAAGAATCATATTGTTATATAACAATAATTGCAATTAACTTGTCTCATAAACATTTATTACTTGATTTATGATGTAACGAAATTGTAGCGATGTTTTATAATTGCGGCATTAGTCTTAATTGTCTTATCAAATTTACATAAATAATTTTACAATCCATTTAAAAGTTTATTCAGTATTATGATTTTTTATGAAATAATAATTCACTAAATGAATTATTTGCTCTGCCTGCTACTTGTATACATAATATAGACTGAAAAAATATCGTAAATTTGATAAACCTTATCTAATATATAAAAATGAATGTTTGTTTGTTCATACTTAATACGTTGCCACACCGCTCATTTGATTGCAATACAATTTTGACAAACATTTTGCTTGCACTTTCGGGAAGGTTATAGGTATAGTAAAATTAACTTACAGTAGGTCTTATATATAAAAATCAATGTTTGTATGTCTGCCATACAATTCATTTCGACAACGTATACTTGCACTTGCGCGCAGTTTATAGTACAATAAATTTACAGTAAGTGGCGCGTGTGTCGTACCATAGACAATCGGCAGCAAACATAAAACGTCAAAAACACAGAAAAAGAAAACATGCACTTCAATAAACACAATTAAAATACAAATAATTTCTTTCTTTGGGTGCCATTGCAACGCTTGCCGGGAACCTGCTATTAGATTATAAATTATATAAAAGCAATTAAATATGTGTGTATACATGTTATCCCACTATCGTGTTTTTATTTTGGACATCTTACATCCGAAGAAAACGACGATGGACCTGGCTTGAGTATGTGATGTGGATGCTCCAAGAGAGACTGAACCATACTTGTCTCTTCTACCAATTGGATGGATCCTGACATCGTGGAAAGCTACTAATGACCATTCATACTAAGTACGCGGAGCTACGGGACGCTGGGGTGACCTAGAAGGACGCAAAGAGACTGGTGGAGGATAAAGAATCTCGGAAGAACCATATGCTCAGAATAGGGTGCGGACATGGATACAACACTTTGTCTGTAATATTTTATAATTATTTAAATTCCATATATTATTATTTAATCGTCAAGGATCAGTAGGCTTGTGGATGTATTTATTAAAAAAAAATAGATCGTATTTTTTTGTCTTGTTAGGCTTCAAATAGCTAGAAAATAAAATTGTTAAATCTGACTATATACACAATTTTTTTTTTATTTACCTCTTTACATATTGAAAAACCTGCATATTATTGCATTCTTGTTTTGAAAAAGTACCATTTACATTTTGATACATATTTTAAATCACGCTAAAAGAGGAAATTTGGTATTTCAAACTAACCATGAAAAGAGTTTTATTTATGACTAAATATTGGTATTTATTTTGAACTATAAAACAACGAAATTTCATTAACAATATATAATTTGCAGGTGTTAAGTGGTCAGTTAAACTTTGCTCTATTAAAATACAAATAGCGCAAATTAATCATATTTTTAACGGCTTAAAGTAATATAAAATATTACCAGTATCGCTTCTATATGAAGTAGGTCGGTATCGTCACGATTAACAGACGCACATTTAAGTAACAAGTGATAAGAAAAACAAACGTTTTGTTTCGTAATACTAAAATGGAATTATGTGTTTTATTTACTAATGGTTTGTTTCATGTTAATCCATTAACCTTTTTGATTTCAAACGGTGAATAATCAATGTTTTATGTTGTTGTAAAAAATGCCAGGATTCCACACGAAAAGTAAAACGTGCGGAAAAATACAATTCAAAAGTCAAGCCAAGTATCACTAAAAAATAACCCTAAATGACTGCTAACATCAGCATTTAGCGGGAACTGTTGCGACCAGAGATGCCTATGGCTAGCTCTTTTTCTACATCGCGCTTTCCGAAACAGATAGGCGATAAATTAAAATGCTAAATACAGCAATTCCTATGGATAATAAATAACTTATCAGTTAATAAATAAATTTAAGGTTTTGTTAAAACTTCTGACCGAGCAACTTATTAAAATAAACACCCTAGAGATGTCTCGGATACGTAACAACAATAAGAATTGCTGATTTTTATATTTTTTGGCAAACATTAAACCGCTTCTTAGCTTCTTATGTAAGGCAGGCAGGTAGAAACTTTAATATTAGAATTGAAGAACACATAAGATGTCTTAAAAGTATCAATTTTTCAGAGTTTGACAATCACTTACTAAATAGAAAACAATCATAATTTAAATCAAAATAGTAACGTAGAAATACTCCATAGAGTAAATAAAAAAAGGCTTAAAAAATAATAATTTAAGATTTCGACTGAAGGTGCTTGGTGGAATTTCAATATTAAATTTGAATCGTTCAAACTATGTACATTCTCACAAATTTTGTCACTAACGACCCGGGTTTCGCCTTTCGGCATCTTCAGGCATTCAAGTGCACGGATGAACTTGAACTGACGCTTAGCAAATAAAAGTTTCGTGCTTATATAAGATACAAATGCATCATCGAGTCCAAAGCCATTGCTGGCGAAAAGGATGAGCTCATGGGAATTCCAACAGATTTGTGTAGTGAGCAGTTTCAAGAATTATATAATCTGTTTGTCGGCAAAGGTTTTATGATTATATGATTTTATGGTTATATAGGGTATAGAAGAGGAGATGTGGGAAAATTTGTTATTTCGTTTAAAATCGGAAGACTTTGCAACTGTGCTTTATTGATTTCTAAAATTTCTTGGAAAAAGAGCTTATGACTGTCCGTATTTGGGTGTAACATTTTTATCCCTTGTTCCTGATTGAACACGTGTCCTTCCGAAATTAAGTGATTAGCAAAAGTAGACGTGTCTTTTTTCAATCTAAAGGCTGCCATATGTTCTAAAACTCGGATGTTCAATGTTCTTTCTGTTTTGCCGATATAAAACTTTGTTTTATTAAAACTTTGTTAAAACAAAGTTTTATATCGGCAAAACAGAAAGAACATTGAACATCCGAGTTTTAGAACATATGGCAGCCTTTAGATTGAAAAAAGACACGTCTACTTTTGCTAATCACTTAATTTCGGAAGGACACGTGTTCAATCAGGAACAAGGGATAAAAATGTTACACCCAAATACGGACAGTCATAAGCTCTTTTTCCAAGAAATTTTAGAAATCAATAAAGCACAGTTGCAAAGTCTTCCGATTTTAAACGAAATAACAAATTTTCCCACATCTCCTCTTCTATACCCTATATAACCATAAAATCATATAATCATAAAACCTTTGCCGACAAACAGATTATATAATTCTTGAAACTGCTCACTACACAAATCTGTTGGAATTCCCATGAGCTCATCCTTTTCGCCAGCAATGGCTTTGGACTCGATGATGCATTTGTATCTTATATAAGCACGAAACTTTTATTTGCTAAGCGTCAGTTCAAGTTCATCCGTGCACTTGAATGCCTGAAGATGCCGAAAGGCGAAACCCGGGTCGTTAGTGACAAAATTTGTGAGAATGTACATAGTTTGAACGATTCAAATTTAAAAAATAATATTTTTTGAAATAAATAAAAGTATCAACAATAAAGAAGTATTATTAAATAATATCCTAAAAAGGACAGGCTGGTCACCACTGCTAAATATATTTTCAAATTAATGCAGCTTATAAGTTATGTATTTTGTAATGTTAACGTCGTTAGTAATATCATTATTGTTGTCTGTTTCTATCCCTCCTTCTTGCTTCCCATTTTTTAAAATAAATCATGTAATAATATTAAAACCGTAAGTCTGAAGATGCATTTGAAATAGGCGAAACACGTGCCACTGTTGTTGACACAGTACGTAGAATGATCGAAGTCATTTTAAATTTTATAAAAAAAAAAAGTTTATTAAAACACTTTTTACTAAGAAAAAAGCGTTAAAGATTTAGGTATGCTCAGTGCTTGAAAACTCGCTCAATATTTATTCATCTTATTTGAAAATATCGAAGTACTCAACTATAATTATTTAAAGAGCGTGTAAAAACCAGTAGCAGCTCAAAGCCGAAAAAAATCGCAATTCACAACTCATTATTTCATTTTTATATGTATCGGATTGACCGGAATCGCGACGAAAGGTTAACTTGTGTAGCAGTAATACAGGTAATTTATATAAATCGATGTTTCATCTACAGCCGGTACAACCGCCCCTAAGTGATTTATACGACAAATTAATACGCCCACACGATTCATAACGGCCTCACTGAGAACATTTTAAAATGTTCTTAGTGATGCTACTGAGAAATTCTCCACATATATAATAATTATCTGCAAAATATATTGTAATATTAGCGTTGTATTTCTACGGAATTTAGCCGAGTGTTCAAAGTCGTTTTTTTTTATTACGGTGGTCATGGGCTGACTCAAATCACTCACTACACGAACAATTTTATGAGATGATTTTTCAATCGATTTATGGATTTGTGTTCAAAGTCATGAGTATATGTGATGATCCTTACTACTCGTTTGATCATTATAAACGAGACGCAGCGACAGAAATCAGCGTCAGATCTTAAAAAACTTCCGATGCTTTTGCATGCAGTTTTTCAAATTGGCCCTGGAAAATCCATGGAAAAGTTTTAAAAAAGGTGTCACATTTTAAAGTTTTCGGGATTTCGCAAATTCAGGAAATTTATTAAATCCCGAATTTGTCCACAATTAAAAGGTAAATTTTCAATCCCGGGATTGAAAAAATGTGAATAACAAAATTCCGGGATTACAAAAAGGCTTCGGTATTAGATCTATATCTATAGTGCTACAGCTGGAAATTGATAGTTTTGAAATATGGCTGATCAAAACTTTGACTTATGTAAGTGATGATAATTATTTGATTCGTTTTTTTTAATTTAATCATTGATCACAATTCAAAACAAATTATTTGCTACGTTGACAAAACCATAAGACGATATTTCGAATCGTATTTATGTGGTACTGAGGGATGATTGTATTTACATATTTCTTTATTCCCATAATAAAAAAAACACCTGCCTTCCGAGAGAAAACGAATAATATTTCAAAGTTGTATTTTTGTGGAGCTACAGAAGACAGGTATTCAAATATGATAAGTAATATAGTTCAAATCATCAAATTTTTAACATATCGTTCTACGGAACTAGGCCATCGAATAGTACTGTCCAATCCCATCTCACTCGAGAAAAGGTAGACGGAGAGAAAAAAAAGATTGAGAAACATAATCACAGGCAGTTCTTTTATGTTGAGTTACGCCTTATTAGAGGTCCATTTTTAGAGAAATGTACTTTTAGTATTTCGCTATGGATGCTAGAAAAACGTGATAGTTTTAAAAATTCTACAACAAAAAAATAATATTTGTTCTTTGATTTATTTATTTGATTCACTGAACCTTCCTTCCAATCGCTGAGTCATATCTACGACCTTGTCATCAGTGCTGTGTTCTTTAATTATCATGGTTGTGGATCACTATGCCAGCCTTGTGTCCTGATGCCATCTTTGAAACGTTTCTTCGAACGATTATTTAACGTGACACTTAGATGTTCTATTTTTGTTTATTCGTTTGATGACACGATACATAAATATGTTAATTTTGTGAAAATATCGACTTTGGAAAGGAAAAAGGACGTAACCCACTTTTCGATAATCACAATGTATCTAACTTGATACACGTTATATTAAAAGGATGTAAGCTGAAAATGCCGAATTAGTATCTAAATTTAGCGTTTACGTTTGAAAAAAGATGAGCTTGTGAAAATTGAAACCAAGAAAAAAGACTGAAAAAAAAGGTTTCCGTAGACAATTTCTTTAATTAATATTAGATTATGTCAATTAAACACCAGTTTAGATGTCTCCGTGCACTTCAAGGTCGTGTATATTTCAAAATTTACATATGTCCCAAAATCATCAAAACACGTTTTTTGTGCCTCCTGTAAAAATTGCTTTGTGTGGGCTACGTTTCTTTTCCACAGTCGAATTATTCCAAACAATTATTACAAACACAGACCATACAACTATATTTTTCTTATAAGTACTATTTAAATGCAATTTAAACGTGATGAAGCTGATGCAATTAGTAATGCGATTCCCTTATTTTTGGAAAGACAATTTGTATCTAAATTTTCTTAGATAGCAATTTATGTAAATAACATATTATTTCAATATTTTTCAGTATTTAATAGACGTACGTATTTTTAAATCGTATATCTTCATAACTAATAGTTTCACTCTAATTCGACTGTTTACAATTTAAGCCCTAAATCGATGTTTCCTTGGAATTTTGGAAAGGATATCAAACATATTCTAATACTTACGTTTTCCTTGCTACTCTGCTTGATTAGCTTACGTTTTCTTTTACCTGGCTCATTTTATAGGAAAAAATATTTTCCGCAGCTTTCTATCTCTCGGTGAAAGTGAATCCAAATAATACGCATAATTTAGACAAAAGAGAGACGTTCAGTTCTTGCAGTATTGAAGCGTGGATATCACGACAGTGTGCTGTCATTGATATTAAATAATCTACTCATTTACCTTTCAGGCTCGACAAACTGAAATCGATGCGCTGTCCCGGGATATTTTTACGGAGATAGCGGTAAAGTTGACAATAATATTATATTTTTTCATATTTTTTATTCGATTAACACTTAGAGAGCTACTGACACAATAATTAATTAGTAGATAAATGTTTTAATTTTTTCTGGAAAACAAATTTTGTAACCTTTAGGCCAATTGCTGCATGACATCGACGGTTTTCAAGTATTTTTTATTTAAAATATCACTCAGACTACCAAACCAGTAACTCTAAAAAGCTTCAGCCGCCAACTCATAAGCGCTTTAAAAAATATGTTTAATTTATCAGTTAACAAGTTTTTCGAATAAAAGAGTACGTCGCAGGATTTTCCAGTGCCATTCACCATATTGTATATAAATTCAAAGTTAAAATATCGTTTCTACTGATATTTACTTCATTCACCACTAAGATTGAACAGAACTCATATAAAAATATTATATGATTGCTAAAATAATACACAATCCTGAGAATTGGTGCTACAGACAACATAAAAAAATCACAAGTCAATTATAGTTTTTTTACTGTTACCGTTAAAAACCGTTAAAGTAATTTTGAAACATTATATCCCCTTCTGATGTAAGGGTATCGTCTACGGTGGTTAGTCTTGCATCCTTAACTTTTTCGGTTCTAAGCTTAAGAAACGCGACCCCAATACCAACGTTTTCTTAAATATTTATTTTAATATGGGTGATACAATATTTATAATTAAAGTATTCTTATATGATAGTTTTTTGGACCTTTTGTAGTTTATATAAATACGCGATAACGCGATAACGCTATAAGGCGATACGCGCCCGCGATAACGATCGTTCGTAAGATAGCTGCGCTACACTCGTCATTTGTAAATTCATATGTGTGCTGGGGTGACGTCTTTTTTACGCGCAACTTAAAATATGATTATTTATTAAAAAAACACGGATTTTTATAAAAAAAAATGTATGAGGAATGATGCAGAGAGATATTTTAAAGCCCTTAGACTATTTTTTTTTAAATTCATAAGAATAAGGCCAATAATGAGGAAATCACTGGGGTCACAAAAGATCCCCATCGTCAGAGCAGTATTTTTCTAGTCTCCGAACCGCGAGAGTTAAGGTGTAGTCAGGATATATCACTTTCAAATATATACTGATAGTGGTGTCACTAATACATACATCACAGTAGTGTTTAGGACTTGTCGGTTTTCATAAGCCGGTTTAAAAAACCGGTTTTTGGCTAAATTTGTGACATTCGAAAACCCGTTTTTAAACTTCGTATCCGGTTGTGTCGAATTTTCCATAAACGAGTCTATAAACAAAAGGATAGAAAATTTTGATCTTTTATTAGATGGCTTAAAGACCATATGCCCCACATCTTTACCCAGCGAAAGGGTATTTTCGATATCAAGAAATTATGTTACAAAACGATCAGTGGACGCTTTGTGTTTTCTTAAATCATATTTTCTGAAGGGTTATAACCAAATAACTTCTTGTGTATTATTATGTCTATAAATAAACAATATAAAAAAATGTTGCTGAGACCTGCTGTAGAGTATGCATAAGTATAAAACCGCTATAAATAAATTGATGATCAAAATTAAAATACCGCTATCCTAATTAAGCACCGTATGCTATGACCTTGGTTTAATATGTAATATAACACGATTAAATATGCATCAACTGCAGTTTTTAGATAGAGACATTCAAGTGCAAGTCAAAGCTCACGCCTCGTGAGCGAGACTTGAGCTTTTTTGACAAGTTGATTGAGCCGCACGATATTGTATACCACGTGATATATGATCGTTAATGAAATAAAATTCAAGTACTGATATGTTAAAGGTCAATTTTACGATGTGGCAACATAGTAGTCGAATTTTAACGGTGATTAATATTTTTTTTGGTGATCAAGGTGCGATGTTTTTTTTTTTTTTTTTAATCCACATCCGCTCTCTATACGGAGCATATGGTCACCACGAAACTCCTCCATAAAATAATGAGTTGTGAATTGCGATTTTTTTCGGTTTTGAGCTGCTACTGGTTTTTACGCGCTCTTTAAATAATTATAGTTGATATTTTAAAATAAGATCAATAAATATTAAGCGAGTTTTCGAGCACTGAGTATACCTAAATCTTTAACGCTTTTTTCTTAGTACAAAGTGTTTTAATAAACTTTTTTTTTATATAAAATTTAAAATGACTTCGATCATTCTACGTATTGTGTCAACAACAGTGGCACGTGTTTCGCCTATTTCAAATGCATCTTCAGACTTACGGTTTTAATATTATTACATGATTTATTTTAAAAAATGGGAAGCAAGAAGGGGGATAGAAACAGACAACAATAATGATATTAATAATGACGTTAACATTACAAAATACATAACTAAAAAGTTGCATCAATTAGAAAATATATTTAGCAGTGGTGAGCAGCCTTTCCTTTTTAGGATTTTTTTTTAATCCATATCCACTCCCTATACGGAGCATATGGCCACCGCGAAGCTCCTCCACAATTCTCTATCTCCAGCCAGTCTCCTCGCCTCCTCCTAGGTCATCCCAGCGTTCCGTAACTCCGCCGAGTACATCCTGTGGATAGTCATCAGTGGCCTTCCACGACGCTGGGATCCATCCGGCCGGAAGAAGAGACAGGCAGGGTTCAGGATCTCTTCAGGCATCCTCAACACGTGTCCAAGCCAGGTCCAATAATATAATTTTAAAATTAATTTAAATATACGTATAAACTATACGGTGAAAAATATTAATGTATTTTAGTTCTACAATTATAATAATAATATAGTTGAACGCTGTTTTGACTTCGCTCTCCGTTCATCTTTGATCCATCACTGTTATTTAAACCAAGGATAGGGAACCTTTTCTTCTCTAAAGGCCGCATTCACTTTGCTGATTCGACATAAGGCCGCAGTAAACATTGACTAGGGAATCTTTGGCTGGAAACAGGAATTTACGAATTAACATACGTTTACAGAATTGGCCAGAAGGCCGCGCCAGAGTAGCCAAAAGGCCGCAGGTTCCCCACGCCTGATTTAAGCCGTTACAATTACAGCTCATTTTTTTTTTATTTTGTTTTGAAGACCACTTAATAACCACATATTTTAATTTAAGATTTCGACTGAAGGTGCTTGGTGCAATTTCAATATTTAATTTGAACTTGAACTGTTCAGTTCATGTTCATCCGTGCACTTGACCGTCTGAAGATGCCGAAAGGTGAAACAATGGTCGTTGAACGATTCAAATTAAATTAAATATTTGTTATAGTTCCGGGTAAACATAAAATGAGTACCTATATTAAATTTAATACTGATTTTAAAAAATGGGATGGATGCATGAGTAAGGATGTTAATTGAGAAATCAAAATTCTATATCAGTCAAATTAACTGAAATGAAAATTAAATAAATTTTAATTATTATTAAAACAATTCAAAATATTGACCGACCTTCATTTCTCGGTTCATTGTCACCTATTACCGCTTTTTAGATAAAATAATACCATTGATATAGTAACCTTCAATTTGGAGCAATTAATTTAAACAATACAACTAATTGTTACTGTTAAATCTGCAGTGATTTCTTCGGCGTCAATTGAACCTTTTGTGGGCTTCTTATGAGGCGATAGTATCTGCTAACCTCATTTAAAACGGATCAAGAAGTGATTCGGCGAAACAGATTCTCGATGAACTTTTGGCGTCAAGGATAAGTGCATCTCGGAGCACCACTGTCGTTTTGTTCTGAATAATTTATTACAACATACAGCTGCTATTTAAATGTTGATATTGAAGAAACAAAACACAATGCAATTATAAAGAGTTATGTATGCTACCATAACATATTATCATTTGTCATGTATGACGGTATAAAAATGCACAATGATGATAGCAAGTAAAGTGTAATAAAGGTAATCTATATAATTATTACTTCAAATATTTATTGATAATATAAAAATATATAATCAAAAATACCACTAAGTCAGTGTATAGATGAAATTGTATTTTTCTTTAAAAATCCACGCTCCCTATTGCGAGCTTGTTGCCTCGAAGATTTACTGTCTGTAACCAATATGTTTACTTCTACCTAAGTTATGTAAGCGTCCCATAGTTTAGAAAATTATATATGCGCCTATTAGTGGTGAAGTGAGCCTAGTGGTATTTTAGGAAACAATAAGTTAAATGCGTTGTAATATTCTACACGTCATAAAGTATCGTAAAAGTGAAAAAACATTAGTTAATGCACATTGTAACAGTGTGTTCTTCGTAAAATAAAAATATGCAATCCACCAAAGCACCTAAAATGATGTGATAGTACTTAAAAGTCAAAGAATTTATTTTTTCCGTTTTACTAGTTGAATCACTTCGCCCATATTATGTATCAAAAGAATGTTCAATTTGAATAAGTTGAAAAGGAAATGAAAAATAATAATAAAAAATCAGTATGTAAGTGTTCCACATATAGTGAAGAATTACGATGTGTATCTGTTATCAAATGTTCCAACTTGTAAAAAAAAAAATATATATTCATCCTTTTTTTGGCTGTAGTAATGACACTAATTAGTAATAACGATCAAAAATTAATAAACCTTTTTTTATTATGTATTTACTGGGTTGTGACGTTGATGCGTTTACAGACACCTGACCCCCAGAGGTCAACTTTGATCAATTTACAAATAGGAGAATACTTAAGCTTACAATTATCATGATTGTCGATGTTTCTGCCATTTCACTTTCGTTTTCTCCAATCGACAAGTGATCGAACTGAAAATATCGTATGACTGATGCAGGGCAGAAGTCAGGAAACAATATTTTATTACGTATTGATAATTTAACACGCTTCTTTACTTGCACAATAATTGAAAAATAACAATGCAGTTGATTTTACGAGAAATTTAGCATCGATTGCAATATCGGTATTATAACACCATAATAACTACACTAATTGTTATTGATTTTTAACCAAGTATAGGGTGTTTTTTTAGAAATAAAAAACTCCAACAGAAGTCCAAATTTCGAACACTTTTTGGAGCAGCTGGATCTGTATATCGGCAATAACGCGGTGAGTATTGACTTCCAATAATTCTATCATCTCTAGTTTAGCTACTTTACATATATTCACATAGAATAGTCTAAATGTGTGAAATAACATAAACATGGAGGCCAATTCACAGTTCTATTACGCGAAATTATGCGCACAACGAATACTTCCTTCAATAAATTGATTATGGCGCGTGCTGTGTAGCATGTTACGCTGAAAAGTTAAAACCACAGCTTTACACATTAATGCGATTTAATTGGGGAGCGCCAAAGTCAGTAGCCATGGATTTGTAGCGCTTTCTATTGACTGTAACGGTCTGTCGGCATTATTTTTGAAGAAATAAATTTGCACAATTACATGTTCTGTTATTAATATATTCATAGTAAAAAAGCAAACTGAACTGAGAAAAATCAGCTGTCAGTTATCAAATTGGATGTCGTTGAAAAATCGCCCGTTATGTTATACAATTAAAAGATTTTAAGATGCAAATTAAGATGCAAATTTGGTAGTAATGAGATATACACACCATTCCTGAAATTCCAAGAAACTGACTTCAAAAATGTTCCACACATTTTATAGGCAATGGTGACTGGTTATCACTAGACAAATAACGCATCCACCCGAAGAAGAATTGATATCATGGAAGTATGTTTAAGATATTATTTGCCGATTCAAAATGCAATAATGAATCTATTTCTTCAATAATTGTAACTTCCTTTCTCAGCCATTTTTCCAAATCTCGAAATTGATTTCGTATTTGACGAAGACCTTGATTTCTTTATACATATGTATGCTGAATGTTATTTGTGTTATATAATATACACGAAACAATAGAGCAGTCCTTCACGAATTTGAACACCTCGAAAACTCATTGGTGATAAATAAAAATAGTTGAGGTATTTGATTCCTCTCTTGAAATGTTATACAAAAAATAGACGCGTTCGAGTCAGTAGAGAAGACATCGTGTTGCCAACTTACTGCACGACTTGTGTCACGTTTTTGAGATTTCTTGTGTTTCCGTCCAACAGTCAAAGAGTTATGTGATTTGCTCGTATCGACTGTTTAACTATATCCGTTTTGGTCTTACTTCAAAGTATTCCAAACTGTACCTGGCTTCGATCGCGGATATTATATTTTAGTGCAACAATTTTTGATATAACTAAATGGAAGATGAAAAATAATGCCGAATTATTGTTTTAGAGAACATGATATTTTAATTGGAAAAAAATAAACAGAAAGAACGAATACAAATCTTTTATAGAGTTTAAAATTTTCAATCGCCAGAATATAAAGTAATAGTTGATAAGAGAAGTTGTTAATTAATATGATTATGTAAAAAAAATAATGAACTGAATTCTTTAAAAGGTAATTTAATTAGGTTATCATCTTGAAGTTGTCACACATATTAACGTAACATAGCTACGTTAAGATACAAAAATACATTAAAAACAGTTTTATTTAGTTGAAAAAAAATATTATGTAAGTATTTGCTATTATTTGTCAGGTCCTGTGGCGCAGTGGTTGGCGTTGTTAGCTTCCGTGCCGGATCTCACGGGTTCGAGTTCCAGTACGAACAACATTTTTTCGATCGTTCTCTGTTCAAAGTCATGGGTGTTTATGATGTCTAAAAAATCCCTCCCACCATTTCAATCTTTCAACAACTAAGCATAGCGAGAACGATTTTTATCCTTTCTACTCTCTTTGAAAAAAGGTTGAGCGACTTAGTACAACAACTTCTCGTAGAAAAAGTTTTGTTGAGATACCTCCATTAGGAATCCATATGCTCCACATTGGGAGTGGACATGGATTAAAAAAGAAAAACTGTTTACCAAACAAATCAATATTTAATGACTAAACAAGAATAACAATACATACTGTTCTTCTTTTAAAAACTTACACTGCTGGACCACATCATTTTCATACGTACCGTACACTGGGAAAAACTTTGTTAATGGTTTTAGAGCTTATTGCACTCATTTTTTTCCAATCAAAAATGTTGTTTGAAGATTACAACTGTTTTCATACATTCAAACAATAAATAAAGAATGACATTCGCTGATTTTACACATAGAGTAATAAATCACATGTCAGTATGTATTTTTGTATGTCTATAAGAAAGAATTTCAAATGCATCATTGTTTATGTGTGCCATAGATACCATAATGTGAGTAACATAGAAATTATTAAAAAAACATCTTACATAATGTTACCAATGTATGTAATTGAACTATCGGTTGGTTCAATTAAATAAGTTAAATGTTTTATTGCACAATTAAGACGATCGTAGAATTAGTTGTGTATCAAACTAATTGACACCAAGAACAATGATTTATTATATTGAACAAATAATTGCTTTTATATGTACTGCGTTTATGAAATACGATCAAAATTAATTTATCGTAACAGCTTAAGTCTCATCTAAAGACATTCAATTATTAACTTTTTGCACTCGAGAGCGTAGCTTCTTAATTATTTACACCGTTATCGAATTGACACCAAAAATTACGCGTTGTGGAGTGAAAAGATTGATGTACACCAAACTCTTTTTTACATTGTTTTCAAATAACACGGTTCACTAAAAAGAAAAAATATATTTTTTTACTTGAACTATTTGTTCTAGCACGTTTTCCAAAAACAAAAAATAAACAAGACGATACTAACAAACAGAAGTCCTCATTAGATTCCAACACATTAGACGTGTCAAGACATTTATTTTTGTCTTGTTGTGTTATCTAGTAGCAATGAATAGTATTTTTTTCTTAAATAAAATATGTATGAATAATATTTTAAAGTATTTTAAATTGGGTTTTCATTATTACCTACTTTACACGATTTTCTATACTACGCGTGAGAGCTTTTTTAGGTCTTCCAGGAATTTTCACATCCAAAATTCCAGGAATTTACGGAATTCCCAAAAAATACTTAAATTTGAAACCTTGTTTTTTTAGACCTCGCTCAACTTTCTGTAATTTTCTCCATCATGAAGTCCCGGTATTAGTACTGTCACAACCCCGGGGTTGGAGTGCCAACTAAGTTGTATTTAAATACAAATATAAGTTATTCAAAAATTTCACAGCGCCTAACGAAGAGTACGTAGATTAGCGCTATTTTTGTCACGACATATTGTTTTAAAATGAATCTGAATTGAAAATGGGATAGACCGAGATTTATACATCCTACTTAATTTAATTTTTCTTAAAATAAAACATTATCACGTAATTAATTTTCAAAATACAATGTGTTTTATTTAAATCATGAGAGTGCTTCAGGCTGCGTTTGACTTGCAACTTAATATCCTTAATAAAAAATAATATTCAGAATTAAAACTAAATGGGTTATGATAATTTTTCATGGCTCATGTTTTAAAGGGCACTCATGTCAGGATTAAAAAGCTCGTTTAATTTATTTTGCAATACACTTTTATTCAACCATAAAAATAGTTTCAATAAAATAACGAGGTCATGAGCGTTCGGTACCATCCTACGCAATAGCAAAATTAAATAGAAGATTTAGATTATTAAAATTTCTATTAAATTAATTTGTTAAATCAATGAGGCATGTTATATGCCATTAGAGTGAACTCATAAAATTTATGAATTTGAATCATCATTATCATTATTCTCCTGTCAATCTTCAAAGTGCATAGAGAATATTTTTGAAATATCTTTAATGTCGGTATATAAATACTATATAACCTCGAGCTTAAAACGTTTTATTTTAATAAAAAGATATTTATTTTTAATGAATTTTAACGCATTTTTTTCATACTTCCTGTTTTTTTCATCCTTACAACCAACAGTTTGACCCTTTTAAAATAGGTCATATGTCAAAGTTAAATCACGAATGCAATAAAAACATCAAATGTCCGACTATTTCAAATTTTTCAGATTTATTGATAGTTTTTAATGTTAGGTTGCCGCAGATCAATATAATAACAAAACATCGGATTTTAATTTAATGCGGAAATTTCAATTTGATGAATTAAAAGTTTGCAATAAAAAAGACCGGATCATGAAATATTAAATATATGTATATCATGTTTTAATGAAATAAGAGCAACTGGTGTTTAATTTTATCCAGTTATTAAGCATGTTTGAGATTATTTTTTAAATCATCTTAAAGTTATCTTGAAAAAAACATAATATATTATTGTTTCAGATGATTTAAAAATTTCTGCTCGAAGGCATGGATGATTGTGATGTTTAAAAATTCCTCTTACCATTCTAATCCTGGGATGCAACGATTGTGGTTAGCCAACTACAAGTCCTGTTTTGCCCTACCCTTTCTATTTCAGATTACTACTCTCTTAAAAAAAGAGAGATTGAGTGACCAAGAAAAAACTTTCTCGTAGAAAAAATCGGTTGAGATATTTGCATTAGAAAGCCATATGATCCACATTGGTAGCGGACATGGATTAAAATGTATTAATAAAAATATTTACCGTTTTATTATGCATACAACCATTTCTCGATTTACGCGTTAGATACAATTTTCACAAACTCGCATAAAAAAAGCACGGAATGCATACAAAATAATACGATACTTCCGATTATATAAAAAACCGCGTAAATTCAGACATCGAATTCATAATTTAAACATAAGTTCCATAAAATTCGCATAAAAAAGGTCCCCAGTTCGTTGTGCAAAAATATTTACCCAATTTATTGTATTAGGTGCATATAATTTAAAGGAAACAAATTAAATGGTCAGAATTTAAATCAATTTTTGGTCAGAATAAAAATATGAACGGTCAGAATAAAAATATTATACGGTCAGAATATTTAATAACAATTTTGGTTGGTAGATTAGGTTAGGTTAGGTTTTTTTTATTTCATTTAAATAATGACTATTTATTCTGACCGATATATTATGACCATTTAATAAAAATTCTGACCAGAAAAATACGAGCCTATAATAAATACGTCAATAATACAACAATACAACAAAAAATTGTGACTTTTAAAGCATTTTTTGTATATTTCTTCAAACTGTGCACAATCATTTTGCATGTCTCTTAGAAATTTGAGAAAACGTTTTTTATTTTGATTAAATTTTAACAAAATGCTTCCAAATTAAACTTTTCTTGACCGCGTTAAAGTGAATTTAATGTATTGGTAAAGAAAATTAAGTTAACATTGAGTAGTTATTTGCCAATTTCTTTCGACTCACTATTCCACAGAATTTATCAAAATATATTATATATATATATACCATTTCCGCTCCCAATGTATAGCAAATGGACTCTTATGGAATTTATCTCAACAGAAGTGTTTCTACGAGAACTGCTTGTTACTCAGTTTCTCAACCTCTCTTTTTTCAAAGAGAGTAGGAATAGAAGGAAAGGTCTAGGACAGAACTAGTGGTTAGCTAGTCGCTCTTCATACGCCCCGTTTATAGGAAAGGATGAAAGGGGGAATTCAAGACATCACATACATCCATGCCTTCGAACAGAAATTTATAAATCGATTGAAAAATCAATTTATAAAACTGTCCGTACTGGGATTCGAACCCGTGACCTCCGTAACTGAAGCCAATGACGTTTACCACTCGACCACACAGGCGGCAAAATATATTATTGCATGTTTTATTTTTTAAATCAGTGCGCACTTTTGTTTTGGTTAGCTTTCAAAAACCATAAAATATAAGTGTAAATTATTCAAAGTTGGTGCTAAAAATTGAATACTAACGATTGATAAATATTCTGCAATATATGATAATTATATAGATATGCCTATGTCGGTCTCAAAAAGCGTTCGTTGTATTGAGTACTTATCCATCCATATTGCACGTTTTGTAGGTATCATCTTTTACGACGTAAGTTGCCTTCGTGCTTGAGCGGTGACAGGTATGCTCACGAGTTCTGTATCTTTTCAAAACCGCGATTAATTATTATTAAGAAGCTTCATACGTGATCCAGCCTATATTCCACCAAATTGCATATGCCAGTCGCTGAACAATATTCAAAATTGCTACACGTTGACAAGTATCATCAGTTAACTAGTGAAGATGATAATTAAAAGGAATTTAATGAACATATTACATCAAGACTTCCGATGTGGAAGTTCATTTTTATATCAAATAACTTAGATTGTTCCACGCATTGTGCTACAAACTGTGACACGTAAATATAGATTGTTTGCCACTGCTAAATTAATTTCCAATGGTTAAGCCCTTCCTAATTGATGCAACTGATTGTTTAATCATTTTGTAATGTAAACTTCGTTTGTAGTATCATTATTGTTTGTTTGTTTTTCTATCATCTCCTCCTTGCCTCCCGTTTTTAATTTTAATTTTTATTATATATCAGAATAGTAAAATTAAAATCATTTGTACTTAAACAAGCATTTGTGAAAGTAATATTGTTATTTTATATTAAATTTCATCAGTATTATTTATTAACTGGATTAATTAATTAATAATATTATAACGTGTAGAAAAAAAGTTTTTAGATAACTTATCCTAAAAATTCAAAATTGTCTGGTCACATGGCGCAGCGGCTAGCGTTGCTGGCTTCCGAGCCGGATCTCAGAAAGAACTGCATTTTTTTGTTTGATTCATCGATTTCTGTTCGAATGCATGGTGACATGACTCGTAATTTGATTTTGAGCAAGTTTCATTTATTGTGAGAATTTTTTTATTTTTTTCCCCAAGAATAAATCCCCACTAATGAAAGTCATTACGACTAACCGCAGTTAGGATGATAAATCGAGGCATAACAAGTAGGTAAGAATAAAAAAAACATCGCTCAATCATTACGAAGTATGTTAATTGAAAATTTACAATAATTTAATTTACAAATCACACCAAATTATTAAAAAATACATAGAATTTACACTACAACAACTAAACCCGGCTTGCAAAAAAATATTGCACGTTATAGTTAAGTAAAGAATAATATGCTTAAGTTTTCGCGCGCGATAGACAACCAAAATCATTAATTTTAATTACCGTTGAGATGGAAAAAGATTATCTCTTTTAAATGTCTGCCAGTTGTCATCACAAAAGGGGTAGTGGGAGCTTAGGCCTATAAAACTCATGCAAATCAATGAGTGTTTGTGATGTCTTAATTTACCTCCCACCCTTCCCATCTTCTAATAACTGGGCGTAGCGAGAGCGATTAGTTAGCCACTAGTCCTGTCCTAGCCTTATAATTATATCCCTTCTACTATCGTTGGAAAAGAGAGGTTGAGCGATTGAATAACAAACAGTTCTCATGAAAAAAAATCTGTTGAGTTTATCTCTATTAGGAAGCTATATGCTCCACATTGTGAACGGACATGGATAAAAAAATCATAGCTAAAAGTTATTCAAGAAGAATAAAGAATTTACTCAAAAAGTATGAAAGAATATTGTCTTACTGTCTAACTTCCTTCTTAATGTGCGGAATCTAATCTTATTTGTCTGGATTCAACATTAAATAATGAATTACTTCAACTGCAGATCGTAAAAAGTACTCGATTTTGATTATGTAATGAATAACGTTATATTTGACACACATATAAATTAATATTGTTTTGAATAATCGATATTGCGTTTTTAACCGTTTGAATACCGCGCAAATAAATCATTAAGGTACTAACAATCGTGAAAATCGGGTCCAGTTGAGCTATAATATATTCGAGAGGATGTATCCTGCTCGTGAATATCTCCCAATATGACCGAAAGTATAGACCCAAGTCAATGATGCAATACATGATACTTTAACAAAGTATTATCATATAACGGACAAAATCGTAATTTCTCTTGTATACGTTATGTCACTCATTAACACAAGTATGTATTCCACTCTTCTATTGAAGTCAATGTTTTTCTCACACTGACGATGGGCGACTTCTTCTCGAAACATGATTTGTTTCGCAATAGTAAAGTTCAATATGGGGACGACGCACGAAATGTACCAAAATATTAATTTATTTGCCGGAATTTTGGTTCACGTTTTTAAGCGGTTAACGCAGACGCAACGCAGACTAAATTATCGACCATTAAATCATAGACGCTTTCTTCACACATTTAGTTTAAATATCAAGCAATTAATAATAATTCGATTATTTAAATTAATTTATCGCACTATTGTTAGTGGTTTGAATCATTTCTCATTTGTATTATTATTTTAAAAGTCTTATTAATACGATTAAAAGTCAATTTATTACAACGTTTAAAAAATTCAAGCGATTTCATTGAACATATATTTTACAAGTCAGTAGCTATCCGATTGTATGTGGACGGCTTTACATTTTTTTTCTCTCCCAAACCAATCTTTTAATTTGCTAAAATTTGAACGATGGTGATTTCTTAACCGTTCAGTCATGAAATCTTAATATTTTTTAAAGATATATTTAAATAAAAATAAACTTAAAACAAATTTATGAATCGCCAGATATTTTTTAATTTAAATTTATTCATGAAAAAATTAGGAAAATAACAAAACAACCAGAATATAAGACTTAAGAAATACTTCTTCTTTGGCCATGTTCGCTCCCTATGTGGAGCATATGGCCGCCACGCGGCACCTCCATGTTTCCCTGTCTCCCGCCAATAGCTTTGCTTCCTCCCATGACATGCCAGCATCCCTCAGTTCCGCCGAGTACATCCTATGGATAGTACCCGACGGACGTCCAGGACGCCGGAATCCCACCGGTCGAAAGGAGAGGCAGGCAGGATTGAGGCTTTCTGGAGGCATCCGCAGTACTTGACCCAGCCAGTTCCAACATCTCTCCATAACCACTGACGTGACGGGACGCTGTCTTGTACGCTCCTTTATCTCTAAATTCCTCACAAAATCAAACCACCTCACCCCCATTATCCGACGCAAGCACCTGTTCTCGAAGCTCAGTATATGGTTTTTCTGAGTCTTCGTCAAGTGCCATGATTCGCAACCGTAAAGAATTACCGGCAGAATGCAAGCGTTGAACAAGTGGCATTTGGTTTTAATCGAGTACAGCTGTGTGTCCCAGACAGTCCGCATTGAGTTGAATGTGGCTCCAGCCAGCAATACAATACACATGGCCTATATT
The DNA here is from genome assembly GCA_030503985.1 of Himalopsyche tibetana. Lineage (NCBI taxonomy): Eukaryota > Metazoa > Arthropoda > Insecta > Trichoptera > Rhyacophilidae > Himalopsyche > Himalopsyche tibetana. Next base: position 1,372,785 of record JAPJYX010000010.1, read on the forward strand.
TCAAATATTATGTTGAGAAATTAGCATATAATATTCAATTTTTTGTCGGATATTGAAGCTGAAACTAAACTCTTTGGTTGAGTCTATTTTTTCATAAAATAATTATTTCTATTATATTGCATGAAGATACAATTGGGATTGGTAATGGTTAGCAAATCGACAACAGTATTTTTTTGAGTGAATAATCGGATACAAATTAATCTTCTCCAATCTCTTTCTTGGATCATTACATCATTACCGATTTTATATTCTCAATCAATTGATTTTCTTTTTTCCATGAGATACCAGTATTCTTTTGTTAAGACGACAACATACTATACCAAACGGTATTATAGGACAGTGAAATTCTGCCAACACAAATTAATACATAAAAAAAATTACCACCCAGGGTTTCAGCAGTTCAGAAAGTGGGCTAGAGAAGAAGCCTCATCATGGAGAATGTGTGAGCTTTCTGTATATTAGAAAAGTTTGTTACTTACTGTTAAAGAGGGATAAACCAACCAATTGGTTATTATGATCACGTAAAAAGTCAAGAAAAAAACTATTTTCGATGAATTTGTCGTTAATTTGTAAAAGCTTACTTTTAAAATCAAATTAAAATTGATAATTTAGTTATTACACAGATTGTGTGGTTAATTGTGACACGAGTCTTGAATCAAAATTGTAAGTGGTGCTTACAATAGTTTTTTTGAAGATGCTTCTTAAAAAAGCTTAACACACCTTAAAATTTGCTTGCTTCACGATCTGTAGAATAATAACTTTATCAATTTTTAATCTTATAATAGAAAAATGTGGCTAATCATTGAGTGACCCAGTTGATGAGAGCTTGCTCTACCGATCACGCAGGTCTGGGTTCGATTCCCGGTAAGATCGCAGTGAATTTGAGAATTATTCAATTCAAAGTTGTGATCAAAGACTGGGAGTTTGTGTTGTCAATTCACATTGTTTCCTATACTACCATGCTTCTGATACTTTAATAACTGGGTGTAGCAACAGCGATTAGTTAAGCACTATTCCTGTTCTAGCATTATCCTTCTTTCCCTACTACTCACTTTGAAAATAAGTGAGGTTGAGCGACTGAATAACAGTTCTCGTAGAAAAAAAATCTGTTGAGATGCATCCATTAAGGGGCCATATGCTCCACATTGGGAGCGAACATGGGAAAAAAAGCATTGAGAGCGTAGAAATGGACCGCAGCATTAAGACACTTTTAAGATTCTAATTTGGAAGACTGCAATCGTATTCATCAAATCATTGCCGTTCTTTCATAAAAAAACATTATCATTTAAAATTCCTTAATCTCAACATATGATGCACGTCCGAGTCTATCTAATGTCGAAATGTAGGTAATCATTATTGCACGTGACGCAGTCATCATCAACTCACGACTTATATTCCATAATATAAAATCATGCGTTTGCTTACATTACTGTAAAGTTTTATTATCACACAATAATTAACATTACGCCCTTTGGCGGTTGGATAATTTTCGTTTTTTAGTTATTTTATGCAGTACAACATCTTTCATCGTGAAAACTTTTGCTATAACGAAAAATGAAAATAATATAATTGTTAACTGACGTCTTTTTATAAGGATCGTGTATAAAAGTTAAAATGCTTTAATTATTATCATGGCAGGTCAGTGGCACAGCGGTGATCGTCGTTGGTTTCAACGATGGATCTCGCGGGGTCGAATCCTAGTACGAACAGCATTTTTTCATTTCTTAAAATCCTCCCAATCCTAAAATAGCGAGTCGTACCGAAAGCGTTTAGTTAACCACTAGTCCCGTGCTAGCCCTTCTATTTTATTCCTACTCTGTTAGATAAAGAGAGGTTGAGCAATTGAGTAACAAACATTTTACATAGAAAAAATATGTTAAGAAACCTTATACTACATATTGGAAGCGGACAGTGAATTGAAATACAGTTAAACCCCCATTTACACTAAAGTCGGGACAGTGTAATTCGGGGTAGTGTAATTGGGAGGGTGAATCTAATACAAAATTAGGGATTTGGTTTTTTCCGCAAAAAATGCAAAACTAGAATTTCCCTTAGTTTTGCAAAAAATATGGACGAAATATTTAGTTACTAAGTGATAAAATGCAAAGCGCGCCAAAAACCAACTCATCGTCAGTCGCCGGGCTATACGTGTATAGCCTGGCACGTGCTGAATACACAGACGCTAGCCAAAATTTTACTGTATGCGCCTCACAGACGACCGTCTCGTAGAAACGGCAATGGAATGCGACAGTGCAATTGGAGGATTTGTTGCGAATATTTCAAGCCAGCGCGTAATTCGGGGTAGTGTATTTGGGGGTTCCACTGTAGTTTAAATCTACTTAGAGATGTATCAATATTAACAGATTTAAAAAGTAATGAGAGTTTCAATGATGACTTATTTTAATTAACATAAGTTATCCTAAGGTTTATATGAAAATCGCTCGTCAATAAAATTAAAATTACTTGTCAACGTTTGATATATTCGTTCAGTATTGCGTTCCCCAATTAAAACCCTGACACCCGTTACGGTTCTATCATTCGTTCCAAGAACTATTAATATAATGGATATTAGATTAGAATACAAAATAACTTTTAAAATATTAATTAACTTACAAAAGATAAACCAAAAACTCGTGGATTATTTAAAATTTGCAATGAATTATGATGGTCAAAAAAGTCGTGAATAAGATTAAACTAAATCAGTTATTAAAAACCGTGAGAAAAAATTGGCTGACTTTCAAGATACAATTAAGTATCTTGAAATCTTCACTTCTCAATAATTAAAAAAAAACAATACTCTGATTAAGGATTGAAGATACCATAAATGTCCTTCAAATAAAATATGCACGCAATAATAATAAAAGTAATACACGACTACATATATTTTCGAAACATGTATTTAACTAGTTCTCGTGTTGACGAGTAGTTATCACGAAAGACTGTGAATTATGAACATCACACGTGAAGTTTAATAATTGCCTCATAAAGGTATAAATCTTTTACTGGACTAGCTCTACATACAGCCGTAACTGATTTAATATAGAAACTAATACATGATAATAAAATTAACGTTTGTGTGATTGTAATAATTTATGAAGTCAATGTTGAACATAATTGAGGTACAATAATATTTCTTGTAACGTCTTTTGCATACATAAAAGTATACACTGAATTCCCCATTTACACGGTTAATACGTTCCACGCGATACCGTGTAAAAAATATACTAAAAATATGGTGGATAAGTTTCATTGTATAAAAATCAATTCAGGATATCAAAAAATAAAATTTATGATTGCTTATTGTATCTTAAATTTATTTAAAAAATACTTTAAGCAAATCGAGATCCTCTTTGTCCTAACCTCCTTCCACATACCACTTTGGGCATAGTACTGAGATGTAAGTACATGTGAGGGATGTAAGAAATTCCAAATTACTGTTACGCATTGTTAGATGAATGTTCTCTTTATTTGCACTGTGCTATTTTTAAATCGTGTAAAAAAAGAGTTCAGTATATATTGAGTACATACAAAAGACGTGGGTGTTTCTGATGTCAATTTAACTCGAGTTGATATCGAGTGACTTATAATAATTTTTCATGGAGAAAACTGAGTTATATTAATTAACAAAAGTGTTTATTTTTCGATTTGCATAAATTAAAACAGTCACTAAGTGTCTTAGCAGTTAGCATGAACCAATATTGTCTAATGACATATTTTTAAAATTATTATTCTGTATTTCATGCACATACTGGATGCCCGCTGTGTTCTGGTTGGTTAGAACTTGCTCTACCGATCAGGTGGGTCTGGATTCGATTCCCGGTAAAGTGAATGTCAAATTGATTTTTTTCAATTTTTATTTGAGATTTAAGACATGAATGTTTGTGAAGTTAATTCTCATTAAGTAAATATCATGAGACTTACAAAAATTCTCATCGAGTAAATCTCGTATGATCTTTCAACTTCAAAATATTTGACACATTGGCGTAAGCTAATATTTTTTTAATATTTAAAAATAAAAAGGCTTGAGACATACGCTTTAATGACTTCTAACATCAACCCGGTGATACTGTAATTTTAACCGTCTATGAAAAGGAATATCAACGAAGGATTCAGTTATAAAACGAAAAATAGTTTGAGAAACCAATACTTAAGGAAATATTATTAAAAATATACAGTTTTAAATAGTGAGTTTGAACACAGTACCTTCAGAATAGTAAATAATCTTATATTTACGGATGTATATTATTATACACTAGAAAGATCTAGGGCTTGTCCTTGGATGATATTCAATCAATATTCGTGCAAAACTTTTTAGGTTGATTATCATAATATACGTAATAAATACAGTAACAGTACAAAATCGTGTCGGTGAGATACCGAAATCGAAAAAAAATGTTATACGAAATTTCTTTGAATTTTTTCTACAAATATATTGTAAAATAATTATTTTTTTCGATTGAATAGATAAATTATTGAATGTTTTTAATACAAATGAAAAGTTCTTACTTTGCTATACGTTTCAACTCTTATATTAATAGTAGTTTAATGTTTTCAAATTATTTTAGTGATTGGTTTGTAAGCATAATATATGATTGGTACTTAACCGCAGGCATTCTGTTAAGAAGTGGTACGCCAAAATATTATATATAGATTTCACACCATTGACGATTTAATTTGAGTGCTCAATCAGACAGCCAATTTGAGCATGATCAAACTGTTAGGGTAAGAGTAATAAACCAAGTGCAATATGATTTATTAACATTTTTTTTATGGAAGTCGCTCATTATAAAATATTACTTAATAATCTTCAGTTTGTATTTGTAATTACATGAAATGTGCGGTAAAAAAGCTTGCAACTTGTTGATGTTGTCAAAGATTTGTTGAACATAACAAGTAATGGAGATTTTTTTTTATTATTTTCTTCTCAATATATTTGAAATCCTCATTTCTATTAAAAACACATTTTAACTGACGCTACGAAACGCTTCTTTTGTAAATCCGTTTTCTGAATGTACTATCAAAGTAAATTTAGCTGTCAGATGACAGAAGGAACCATCTGTAGATTTTTAATAATGTTAAAGAGAGCGAAAATAAGATAATTAGGTTTATGTTTGAGTAATTAACATGAATGAGTGTATTAATTGATTTGGCATTTACTTGGTAGAACTCCATTATAACAGATTAAAAATATTAAAGTATTTTAATTCTACAGTTTTTAATAACTTTTATGCGTTGATAGCTATTTCGGCTTTCGCCATCGTCAGAACTATTCTGTTCTACTGGATAACTCTGAACTAAAATACTTTGATATTTTTAATCTGTTATGAATGAGTGTTGTTTTTTTGAGGCTGAGAAAAAAAGTTTTTGTTACACTGCTTAGCTACAATAATTAACATTTTAATGCAAACGGCGTCTTTTTTTATATTTTTTTTATTGCAATTTTTTTAAATGCATCATTTTGCCGTATTCCTATTGACATTACAAATTAAAAAGTAAAACATATTGGAAAATTGATCATTTCAATAAAAACGATCTTTTAGGTTTCAGCAGTCTGTGGCTAGCGAGCCTTTACAAATTTACGATTACTCATTATTACAAAAGTGTTGAAACTATCACAAATTAAAAAGTTTATTGGTAAATAGCGAAAAAGGAGAATTTTTTACCTATAATTAAGTGCGATTACTAAAACAAAACGCTTTTTGTTTGTTTGTTGAATTTAACTATTATATAATGTGCACTGACTGTTGAATTCTTTTGCCACATTGAAGATTATTGTAATTTTAAACATTTGTGGAGGAAAACTTGAAAATGGAAACAATTGAAGATGGGCCTTGCCATCTTTTTGTTATAAGAGAAATAATTATTCAGTAGATTTATTTTTAAGGCCCGTTTAACGGTAACATGTGAACAAAACTGGTAACTGAAAAAGTATCTTCTAAGCTACTGTATGTATTTGTCCCAACATAACAATCGATGGAAATTTGAGGAGACATTCAATTAGAAATAAGTTGACGAAGATTGATGATGCTTAGTTGAAAGAAAGCAAGAAAAAAAATTTACTTCGAATCACAAATGTCAAGGTATAATAAATATTATAATTAGACATACTAAACGGTAAATTCGTATTTTTTTTTGAAGGAGCACGTTTTTGGCTCATATATCATGTCGATATATTTAAATAAATTTGCTCGGGGGTATCAAACGAACCTCGTATTATTAATGCAATTGCAGATAAAAACAGCAAAGATTCATATTATATTAGAAGGCCAATGGTAATGGCTGATAATAATAATCAGATATTTGGATAGGTCAGCTAAACTAAACCAGATTGTAACTAGATTGAGTTTTATAAACTAAACACGTGTTTCTGTTAAACTAAACAATGTTAATGCAGTATCTCGTAGAGTTTGAGGAGAGTACACATAAATGAAAGTGAAAAACCATGCATTCGATATTTGGTATATCTAATGAATTCATTTTTAAAAACAGAATTGTTTGATTGTTTTAAGGTACGTTTTTATTGGAAGATCATTTTTTATGATAACTTAAGTTGTGAAGAGGATTTTTTTCGTCTAAATCAGCTTTTTTCAATAATCAAAATTTATAAAATTTGATATACGTTCTATCAAAAAGATGTAAGCAGAAAATGACAAATTACTATCTGAATTTCACTTCTAAATTTGAAAGCCTGTGAAAATTAGGACCAGGAAAAAGAACTTAAAAAAAGGTTTTTTGTATTAAAAAAACATTGAATTAATATTATATTAGCTCTAGAAAAAACAGTTTATCAGTCCCCATGCATTTAAATGCTGTGGATATTTTATTAATTTGCTTTTAAACAAAGATCATCATCAAACTTTTTTGTGTCTCCTGTAAAATTTTTAATAAGGTCAATAAATCAGAGTATTTTATTCCAAAACAGCTTTATTAGTTATTTGATAGTTCTGATGACGGTGCAAAATTGAAATATCTATTTATAACTTCATAATTAAAGCTTTATATAGAAAATATTTAATGATTTACATAAAACCGATTCTGATTTATAATAACGAACGTCGAATTAGTACAAGATGGTGTTTATTTTTTAAATATTTGGCTAACCAAAGAATTGATAGTGTATACTTTCGAAGCACAAATTGTAATATTATATCATTAAAACTTTATTCAATTCTTAAAAGAACTTCACTACTCGAGTTGCGTACAAAACAAGTCGTTTAAGCAGACGCAAGTGCCGAGACAAATTTATGATTGATCTTTATGAAATTCGGAGGATATTTTTAAGGTCATAATAAATTCATATAATTACTCGGCCATCGAAATAAGATTATTCGATTTATTGACATACGATTTGTTTCCTGGTAAAAATGTTATATGTATTTTTAAATAATAATTTATGTTTATGTATCGACTGGGTTGATATTGTTTATGACAAACATGATAAAACGTTTGTTTTAATAAATGGATTTCTTGAAAGTTTTAGACTTGTGAAGACGGAAAATAAATAGAAGCAAGAAAAGAACATTTTTACCCGTGCAATCTAGTAAGCCGTTTCTATGATGATTGAATACACTAGAACAGGGGTGGGGAACCTTTTATTATCTAAAGGCCGCATTCATTTTTCTGATTCGACATAAGGCCGCAATAAACATTGACTAGGAAATGTTTGGCCGGAAACAGAACTTTACGGTCAGAATATGTCATGAATTTACGAATTTACATACATTTACAGAACTACAGAATTGGCCAGAAGGCCGCACCAGAGTAGCCAAAAGGCCGCGGGTTCCCCACGCCTGCACTATAAAATAATGTCCTAACCTTTTTGAGCCCGTGCTTCATTTAAGTCTCATATTTTTGCGTGGCCCCCATATCTGTACTAATTGGTTTTCGAGACTTGGGAAGAATGAAATAAAAACCTGCTAAGGCGCCATACATCTACTTTGAAAAGTTTTACCAGAGATGTGCCGAAGTGCAATTTTGGTTGCATCGTGTTTTCGGGATCTAGGCTTTCAGAGAATGAAACTGAGCACCGACAAAAAAAGTTTCTTTGAAATTGATTCTTGGCTTAATAGATTTTTCTAGCTCATTTACCTATGTTTTTATTATTTGAATGCCGTGTTCAAATACTGTTCATTGTATTTAAGGTGCACGTGGCCCTCCAAAACTATGGTGTGGCTCTCTTAAAATAATATTTTCTCCGTAACCTCCTTAGAACATGCTGTAGATCCCGGTTGAGAATAACTTTACAATTTAAATTTTGATTAATTTTCTAATTGATTACTGATTAATTACTTGCCACCTCTATCGCAAAATAATTTTGTGACTCACAGTTACTGTTCATTTGTATATAGATTGACGCAAAGAACAACCCTAGCAGCATGGTAGATTAGGACATTATAACCCAACGATCTCCTAATCTTCACAACTATGACGAGACAATATCAAATAATCGTTTTAGACCGAGAAAAGTTCTACTCGACGACCCACCATAAATTTTATATTTCGTTAAAAATGAATAAACTATTTCAGAACGAACTAAGCATCGTGAAAATGACTCTCTTTAGTTGACTTCTTTGTGTACTGTATGTGTATGTACATGTATGGAAATAGTATGAGGGGAAGCATTTAGAATGTGATTTGCAAATGAATGCATATGTAGTCCCCATGAACTGGCTTCACTAAGGACTTCTCACCTCTGTAGCGATCACGCCCATCTGCAACGATGGTAAGATAATACAATTTTTCATAACATTAGCTATTAAAGAGACTCGAAGAACTTTGACTTTAACGCGCCCTAGTACTTAAAACTTCATAAATTTAATATCCAAAAACAAAAATGTGGACTACAGTGTCCGTATCCAGTCCCACCAAAGGGCGCTAATTTAGTTTTCTTCTTGGATGTGAACTAGAGGCTCAAAGTGAAGAGTCTTGCACTCGGACACTGGGTTTGTCAGTTTATAGCTGACCATAGCAAGTTGAAAGATTAGTTATTCAGGCTGGGTAAGTTGGCTGAAAGACTGAATTGCACTTTCGTCCACAATTGTGTTCTGCGTGACTGCCCCGAGGTGAATGCTGAACGAACAGAGCTGTTTGCTACTCTTCATCCTTACACAAGCCCAATCATTTTCGCTGACTTTATGACAACCACAACCGACCCTGAAGCGATAATTTTGCAACATTATATGAGGAGTGGTATTTTTTAAGAACATTAGTGTGAGTGGTACAAAAATTAGTCCTGTGCATCTTTGTATCAGGCCTAAAACATTGGGAGTAAATAAGATGCTTTTCTTGATAGTCATATTATTTGACGAAAAAAGGTTACTTCATTAAAATATATGTTTTCCTATGCTAATTATTTATATATATATATACATTGTATCAAATGTAAACCATACTTTTCCATATATTCGTTCAATGTGGAGTATTAATATAAACCACAAGATGTTTAAGGGGCAATTTCAATATTTTGGGGGGGCAATACTCAAATCCTTAATATTTATTATATATGTTTTTATTTTAATGGATTTTCGAAAAAAAAATACATTGCATCCCTGAATTGAGGAAACGATGGCATTGTTATATTTATACTTTTCCGTATTATTTTTAGTGAAAGATGGCAACACTATCGCCAATTTCAACGCCACATTAACCATCAATTTCTTTATAGGAGATATTCGCTGCTGTTATTGTAGGTTGCACAATATAATCACTTTTAGGGTGTTCACTGTCAATACTTGGTAAATTGGCAATATATTCAAAAGATAAAATACTCATTTGTACTAATTTCACTTTTATTATAGTAGATCTGAACCGGTTGCGTTAATGGTGAGCATTATCAACCGATAAGAGAATGCAATATTAATGTTATTTATATAAGACAAATTACATCTTAATTTTATTTTTTTCATTTGAGTAAATCGCTTAAATAAAAAGAACGGTCCAAAAAAGTCGCAAAAAAACCAAAATCGCGTAAAAAGAGGAATAGGTGTATAAGATTTTTATTGGGGAGGGTGAAGTTTTCAAAGAGGTTTTTGAAGCGTCGAAATGGGGTGTAACACAAATAAGGTTGGGAAACACTGGTCGATATGGTTTATGTTACTTTCGTGACTTGACAGCAGGGGTGTTATCAAAAGTTTATTGTAACATTATTTTGTTTATTTATACTAAAACTACAAATGAAATAATAACATTTAACTATGGATCGAATTCTTTTTTTAACTTTTTGAGCAGAATGTTTTCTCTTATTAAATTTGGTTTAGACGTAGATTTTGATTATTTACAGTTCAGTGAAATCCTGTTTTCACGTGCCCAGAATTTTCCGCTATTTGCGTATTTTGTTTTTCAATCCCGGTATATTTTAGTTATTTTAGAGAATTGGGTGTATTCCTAAAAAAAACAATTAAGAGAATTAGTTACGCTTAGATTTTCTGGCTTATTCAATAAATAGGTTTGCAATTGATTTTTCACGCCAGTAAGTTTTCTGACTATTTTAAAATGCAACAAAAATCCCCCCGTTGAAGGCAACGGGCTTAGAGCTTGTCTTATATTATTATAGCATTTGTAGGTAGATATTTTTTGATTTGGCGGACTCGTATTGCCATTTTACTACAGGTATGTAGTGTATATAAACAGTTTAATATGCTAGAATTCTCGTACAACACGATGTTTATTATAGTTATTTTTTTTATTAATCAGGCGTGTTAATAGGAAGCCGATTAATTCAAACGGATGTGACACTTTTTTGCGCCGCTTTAGATTATTTTTTAATTAAGAAAAATGTACTACTGATTTAAGGTCAGTTACCTTACCGACCTTCAAATATTATCATTATAATTCAATTATCAAATACTCTAAAGATTTCCGTATTTTATGAACTGCCATTTAAGGTCAAAAACAAATCAATGACTAAGTGAATATTTTTGTTTGAAGGGCTTATTCGTTCTATAATTGAATTGAAAAGTGTAATTCATTTTATGAACATATTTTCTTCTACTTCGTTACATATTTATTAAAATCCGGATTTAGGATTAAGTTGTTGAATAACAATTGTCTGTCTACATAATTGTCTACTGCAGGGTTTCCCAAACTATGTTCTGCGGAACACTGGTGTTCCATGCAACCTGAATAAGTGAGCACAACTTTTTTGCAATATTTGCCGACAAATAGTAAACATGATTCTTGGTTACGGAATCCATTTCTCGTGACGGCAAAACCTATAAGTTTAATTAAGCGTAAATGATTATGAAGATCTAATTGATTTTATCAGTGACTCTAATTTGAACCAAAAAAAGATCAGAATACTTGTCAAGTTTATCAGACGCGTCCCTAATGTGTCAAAACAATCTATTATTGTTTTACTTCTATTTTCTTCAATTAGAGTAATATTTTCTCTTTTTTGAGTGTTATATTTTGAAAATAATTACCAAAGTGTGTTTTATAACTCTTTTTAATATTACGAATCACCCAAACTAAAAAATAAGTACATAAGTGTTCCGTTAAAATTTCCGGATTTGCGAAGAAAGAAAAAAGTTTGGAAAACCTTGGTCTACTGTATAGTCAACAAGTGACAGTCTCACGTCTTATGCGGTAATTTAGAAATATGAAAATCATTCGAATGCGTTGGATTTTAACCAAGGCTTCGAAACTTTATTTTTTTGGTCCCGTTTTTCGTTCCGGCAAAAATAACGGTTTTTCCGATTTTCGGTTCAGGTGCGAGTAGTGTTGCCAGATTTCTTGCAAGTCAAACCGGGACATTTGTCCGATTCGCTGACTTTCGAATCCAAAAATTCAGGAATTTACCGATTTGCCCAAAATACCAGCGTGTTTGAAAACGCGCTGAACCGAAAAAAAAACGATATTTTTTTTCGGTTCGGTTCCGGTTTTCGTTCCGACAAAAATAATGGTTTTAACGGTTTTTGGTTTTTTTGATCAGTTCCGGCACGAAGCCCTGATTTTAATGATTGCAAAATTTTGCAGTCCTTCTACATAATATGTTATGATAACCTGAGAAACCCGACAAATGTTTAACCAGTTTCAGGTGTAATGGAAATTAGTTTTCTTTTGTTATAATGACGCGGTTGTAATATGTTACGGTTGAACGGCCATATATAGGCGTGTATCGTTTTTTAAATATAAATACGATAAAATGAAAAATCAACTATCGATAAAACTTTAGGCTTGAAACATAAAAACGTCTTCTACTAGTAAACTTACGTAGTAACGTAAACGTAATAATATTATCGGTTTGTGTTTGAAGTTACGTGAAAGGTGAGTGTAGCGGTCTACAGCGACACCTATTTTTAATCAAAATTATTATGTGACTTATTTACAAACATTCGTGTAATTGATAGAATCTAGCATTATAGAATTTTCAAAATATCCTCATTGAGTTAAGCATTCATTATTACTGTATTTAGACAGCTACACTCAACCTTAAGGGGGTATTCTAGTGTAGAGTCACGAATTTTTAGTGTTTTTTCGAGCTCTGTAAAAAATAAACAAAGATTTTTTTACGGTCCATTTTTTTACTATTCGTTTATTTATATTTTAAAAATATATATATTTTTAAAAAAATAAATAAATTCAAAACTCGAAAAGTTATCGGCTGATAAAGGGAGGAGTCCAAAAAAAAGATGGTGTCTTCACGTACACGATTCCAACCTTTCTGGTCATTTGAAAAAAAAAATAACGGATTAAAATAATAAATAAAAATGTGGCTAGAGTCCCTACTTTTTTAATTTTTTTTTTATAGTTTAAATTTTTTTAAAAATAGTAAAAATTAAAATTTTGACTTAAATCTACTACGGGCTCTAGAAAATGTATATAGAAGGTTCACACAAAATTTCAAATAAATCGGTTTGGTAGACCTTGAGATATTATGTACGTCAGCTTGAAAAAAAGTAGTTTCGAGAAAAACGTTTAAAGTTTTGAGTTTTGATCTGTTCCGGTCGGACCAGCTTAGTTGCTGCGTCACCAAAAACGCTGTCACTCAGTAAATAATTAAATATATATAAAAATCCCTTTGGGGATATACTCTCAAATGTCTAAACTTTAGAAAAATATAAAAAAAAAAGAATTGACTTTTTCAATTTTCTACACTAGAATACTGCCTTAATACAAGTATAGTAAGCAACTGATTATTTTCATGTAGAGATGTCTCTGTAACATGGCTTTATTTATTTTGAACAGATTTTAATAATAGTTTGATAGCAACGGAAAAATTAATAATATTCGATGATTGTGATTTTTTACCAATCGTAAAAATAGTTTTTATTTTGGATCATATTGAAATATGCTTATCATACAATATATATTATATTATTGTTCATCAATAAACATGTATCTGTTCAACAATTGCATATCCACTGTGGAAATGAAAAAAGACGTAACCTACACATGTTTTGTGCAAAAAAACGTGTTTTAAATTATACCCACACTTGAAGTACACGGAGACTTCTAAGCTGGTTTTTAATTGACATAATCTAATATTAATTAAAGAAATTGTCAACGAAAAACTTTTATTTCAGTATTTTTTCTTGGTTTTAACTTTTTACAAGTTCATCTTTTCCAAACTCAAAAGCTAAAATTTAGATACTAATTCGGCATTTGCAGCTTGCATCCTTTTGATAGAACGTGGATGAAGTTTGATACATTGTGATTTGTGAAAAAAACCTGTTTTTGAAAAAACTGTGGGTTACTGTCCTTTTTCCTTTCTACAGTCGATATGTATGGTTTCATCCAGTATACTCGTGAGTATTTATTGTAAATTGTATTCATGTACATAACGTGACGCTAATTTTACGAACACGATTGAAAGGACAATTTTTGCGGCAAATTGGAAACATCAAAACCATAACAAGAGTATGAATGTACTTGGAATAAATGTGACTTAGTACATTCATTTGATACCGATATCAAAGAACGATTACGTATTAAAACATGTACGACAATGTCATAAAATGTTGGAGTACTGATTGAACATTATCTATTGTAACACTAACATGTATTTATTCATTAAAATAGGGGTGATATAGGCTATAGAGTGTAGAATAGCATAGCTATAATCGTTTAATTATATTTAAAACTAAAAAAATAATTTGCATTCTAAATTTATTTGTTCCATTTACTGACATTTTTGGTTTTCTCAATTGGGTAAAGCAGTTTTCCATTTTTAAAAAACTTTATTATTTTTCTAAAACGTAACTGCATTCAATTGTTTAGCTCTGGCTCATAATAGTTCGACACAGATAAGTAGAAAATTTTCCAAAGACATAAAATTAAAATAAATCGAAAACGTGATTCAAATAGATTCTCTTCAATTGATGCAATAAAAACTTAATGTAATTATCGATATATTTGGTTTTATTAACGTTTAATATTTCTTTCAGAAAGAAAAAGTGCGTTTTAGTTGATATGCGATCTTTTATTTAAAAAAAAATGGGATGTGGCTATGTCATGGACACGGTCGTATGTTGTCCGTGAATACGTCTCGTAATAGGTGATATTACGTCCCATTTTTACGTTCCCGGCACTGCTTGACTCGGTCATATGGTGTTTTAACGGTAGTATTTGATTGCTCTTGAGAAACCCTTTCCAACCGTATACGATCTCTGTATTTCGATTTGGCTTTTTGACGCGTATAGCCCGACATTATACATTTTTTAGATTTTTTATACATTTTAACACCTCATTATAGTCACAGTCGCAATATTACACTAATATTTTATCTATATTCGATAGATTTTGTTGAGAGCTAACGATTGAAACTTGAACAAACATCGTAACTTTTCCGAGTCGAAAGTTATAGTAAATATAAATCCTTCCCCCTCCGCCCCGCGTGATGTATCGCAGTCCTTACATAGCGCAATACATTTTTTGATTCTTTATCTATCCAGTGGTACAATTGAATTTTGGATAACAATGATAGATATAAAGCTGCAACACGAAACTGTATCCTCCGATTTTGTTATCATTCGTTTTTTTGGATTGTCTCCCTATGGAAGTAATTTTAGAAACTTATTCACGTCAAAAACTAGGAGCTCCCTGCTTGAGCACGCCGCTGGCTCCCTGTTTTTTTTTTACAAATAATCATTATTGCAATATGATTATAAGGAATGCTTAAATCTACTGGGATGGTTTTAAAATCCTATAAAACTAGATTCTGTCAATTAAACGAATTTTTGTATGTATGCAATTTAATAATTCGTCTTAATTTTAGATGCCTCTGTAGACCATGACTCTTACGAATTATTGGAATTCGAAAACTTGTTTTTTTTTAAATTGATTACGATATTAAATGTAATTTAATAAATTCGGAATTAGTTTTTTCAATGTTTACTATGTTCATAAAATAATAATAAATTAGATTTATTTTAGACAATTTATTATGTACACATTGCCATCTTTGAATGGAGTTCCGAGTCATTTTTCATAAATCAGACTATTGGTGAATAATTGAAACCATTTTATTGTAAATTTAATAACATTTATTTTTTTTCATTCATTTTTGACAGTATAAGCCTATAAATATTTGAATTACTTATTATTAAGGTGATTTATACAATAATATTAACAGTGAGCTATGTTTTATTATAAGAAGTTACAGAATAATAAAATTTATGGCTTTTAACATTAATTCAATATGTAATAATAATTGTACTAAGCATATTTGAAAAAAAAACATTACTTAACCATATAAAAAAACACGACTTTGACTGAAACAAATAACACAAAAATAATATTTTACAATTGTCTACCGAAATAATTAATATGGATCACTATGGCAACATTTATTATATTTAAACAAATATCATTTTAAAGTAATGTCAGTAATTAATAAAATTTAACAAAGAACATATATTTGATTAAAAACACTTAAAGCTAACAAATAAATTGGTTCATATTCTATCATTTAAGATTCTTATATTATTTACTAAGTTAATATTAATTATATTTCAGACATTCAATCACAAAGCGGGTAACAATAAATATCACGCACAAAACATGTAACATTTTTGTCGTCATATTTATTTTAATATATTTGGTTTCAAATTAAACTATAACAACACACTATTGTGAACTTAAAACAATTTTTCAAGTCACTTAAAAAATAATTATTTACTTTTATTAGTCAAATGAAAATAAATTATTGATTTAAATAGAATTTGAATGTATTCGTTACTCACAATAAAAATAAAATACTAATTAACATAAACGATTTTTTTAATCATATTTCATTACAACTTTTAAGTTACATATTAAATAAATAGTAGTTCACATTGTTAAGTTGATTATTAATATTATTTTCTTTAATTAAAGTTAATATCTATTTGTACTACGATATATTGTAAAAAGATTTGTCCAAATTATAATTTTCTTTACTTATTATTAATTATAACGCCTACTAATAATATACAATATACACTAACGCTAAATATACAAAACAAAGCACAATATTAGCGTCAGATGTTTAAAAAATATTAAATATAAATATAGCTCTAAAAGTTTCTTTATCACAAAGTTAAAACATGGTTAAACCAATAATATACAAGAAACTAGTAAAGAATTAAACAGTAAAATAAAAATAAAACATTCGATCGATAAAAATTAAAATGGAATACTTATATCACTATTAGATAATCACAGGGTAAAAAAATCCATAAAATAGTTATCTTTATTCCAAGCTTACCCAATCAAATTGAATATAATCATCAGCGACATCTAGCAAGCCTTGTTTGAATCTATTGGTAGTTGCGTCTCCATTGAAGATTCGCGTCTTTGGTTTCGTTGTGTTGGTTGGTTCACAGGTAACCATGGGTAGCATGGCAATCGCAGTTAAGAGGCCGTACATCCTGTATGTGAAAAGTTCAGCCTCCAATCGATCGTATGTAAATTTCCTAATGTAGTCTTCACTTCCGCTTCCGAGGAAATCTTTCAGGTAGCTTATTAGATACTTATAGTAAGACATAAAAATAAAATCGAAGTGCGATTTTCGTATCTCAGTTTTTACGCTGGTGAATATTACATGTAAAATGTCCATGATGACGGAACCCATTCTGCTCGCTTGGTAGTCTACAAACTTAACGTCGGAAGGCTGATTGGTTCTATCGTATGTAAATAATATATTATTTATCCACAAGTCTCCGTGTATAAGGACTGAAAGATCGCTATCTGGTGCTTTCATCAATGACGGCACGTACTTGTCATGATCAGCTGCTACTTTTCGAAGATATTCCAAAACATTTGAGTATTTTTCTTGGTTAACTTCTGATTCTATAGCATTAATAGCGTCATTTATAGCGTTAAGGACAAACATCTTCGATAAATCGCGGTTTTCTGGTCTGTTGTAAGGATGGTGGAAGTTTTTCTTTATATCGCTGTAGCCTTCTGGATCAATTTTTTGCATAGTCAATGATGAGGCATGAAAAGCAGCCAATTTCTGGAATAAAAAATCAAAATATATTATTTTTAATATTTGTTTTCGACCCATCATCTAACACATCGAACATATGAAAAGATTAATAATATTTCACGATACATCTTTAAATTAAGCAATTTATATCATTGTCCAATTGTTGAATTTTCTCGGTAATTTTCTAAAGTGTGCACAATTGCCATAACATAGGTTTGAGCTCGAATAATAATCACATGTAAAAAGAATAGACTTCTTGTATTAACTATATGTTTACCTAAATCTTGGATACTTATTATCAACAATTAGTTAAAAGGTCGTTTTTCGAGAAAATTACAAAAAATGGTTTACTTATAAAAAGTAGTTATTTTTTTATTCAAACCATACTAGATTGGTTTTGAACTTTACTGTCATACATTTTCGTATTGTGATTACGCATACAAAAGGGGGAAGCAAATAATAAACTAATACAACAAAAAAATGAAAAAAAAAATGGTAAGTTAGATTAGGTTGGGTTGAGAGAGGTGAAACAGTCTGTTGGTCAGAATACATCGTAATGAAAATAAATGATTTTGAGCTTTTAATTTTGGCAACGTTTTAGCTATTTCAATGTTTGTAGATATTTGTCTCCAACTGAGAAATTTATATCACCCGAATGTAATGTCTTTACCTTCATTACTAGTAGAGTCTGATCCAGATTGAGGCCTTTAAGTCTGTCTCCCATGATGTAAGATCTCTCTTTGAGGTCCTCGAGGACCATAATTTTGGGATCACTGTAGTAGTATTTGGGATGCGGCATGTCCAAATCACCGTGTTGACGAAGTTGTGGTAAGATTTCTTTGTACATTCGTTCTTCGTTTGCCCACACTTCTGCTGTCAAAAACATTTGCTTCTTTTCAGCATCTTCCAGTTGCCGCTTGAGAATAAAATATTTTCTAAAATCTAAAAAATTAAAAATTAGCAATGTCATATTTTTATTTGTGAAGTCTATTTTTAAGTTTTAATTGCGACCATGTGCTTAAAATCAGTTCTAAAATCAAATGGGGTGAGTACGTACATTCTCCATTTGAACCTATTGCTTCAACATGAGCTCTCTGAATGAGAGACATGTAGTTATCTCCGATATTTGTCGCTTTTGCTATTTGAACATTGTCTATGGTCAGCTGCGAATCATTTTCGAACTTCCTTAATATTTTGGTAAAGAGATTTTTCTCCATTTCATATGTGGTATTGCTTTCTTCAATCGGGATCGCCTTATTTGCCTAAAAAACAAAAAAAAACAGTAAATCAATATTGCGGTACAACTATTAAACAGTACATTAACGTTAAACGTAAAATGTTTAAGTGACTTATTTATGTTAACGTGAGATAATTTACATTAAAATGATTAAATTTCAGTTGATTTTCTGTATCTGAATTTAAAAAATGTGACTTTCAAACGAACTGTATAAATAAGTTCAATTATGTATGTGTACTTGGCTATTAAAACCATACGTATGATACAAACTTCAAATTAAACAGTGTTCAGAAACTGTGCCCATCAAGACTTGAAAATTAATTTTAATACGTCATTTATTCAGCTCTTTCACTCACATGAAAAATTTTAACAACGGATTCAAAAGATTATTGAACCCCGAAGGTAAACATCAACGTATTTTTAATAGTAAGTCTCAGTGAGAGTTCAATGACCACAGAAAAAAGTGAAAAATTGTATTATTTCTATAGCTTTATGGATTGATTTGTGATTCAGTATTTCGCAACTGATGTGCCGCTGCTTAGTGCTTTTAAAATGAAGCCAAAATTTAGCATTTTGTAAACAACATAAAATTTAGGCCATCTGGATGTATTTATAAAAAAATAGCCAAAAAAATATTTTTTTTCTATTTAAATGTGTATAAGCTCTCGCGGAAAGAAAAGCTAACTCTGTAGACAACTGGTGATGAGCCCAGAACAAGCATTGCTGTAAAAATGGAATATTGTAAAGTTGTGAAAAGGCAGAACAAAAATGAATACATTCAATATGAATTTTCGTGGTGCAGTGAAGAAGCGGCGAATCCAGAGTGGGTGATTTGCAGTAAGCGTCTTTCTAAATAGGCATTGGTTCCAAGTAAACATTTTCGCCATCTAAAATCAAAACATCTCGGTGACGCCAACATGAATGAACAATATTTTCAGAAGATTTAAAATCGAAATGTTAATCAGAGACACTTTATGAGATCTTGTGCACGATCTCAAAGCATTTTACAAAATCAATTATTCGTAACAATAAAACCACATAACATTGATAAAATTGTTAATAAGCCAGTATGTATGGGAATCTTTTGATTGAAGCTTAATTTTAATGAGATGAAGTAAAAGTGTAATGTTTGCTATCGAGTGACAATTCCTAATCAACGACGAATTGACAACAAGTAACGGATTCAGCACACGAGAAGCCCCAGGCACAATAAAATTTGGAGGCCCGAATATCACATGTATGTCAGCAAATTCCATGTAAAATAATTAAAATATGAAGAAAAGGTATGTGGCTTATATAATATAAGCCATTTTTAGGCCCCCAAGCGCGCTTCTAATTCGCTTATAGAATTATCCGCCACTGTTGACAACATTTCGTGAGATTAATAAAAACACAATATTCCTTTATATTTATTGACGCTGTTGATAATGCTCACCATGAGCCAAACCGGTACTGATCTTGGTAAATAAAAGTAGAAATAAGTACAAAAGAATATTATGTTTTTCGTAATATAATGCCTTTCCACCAAGTGTTGACAGTGATCAAACTATAAGCCAATTTATAAGTTTCTAATTATTTTATTTATTACTCAAAAATAACATGTATGATTTAAAGTACTATGTAACTGAGGGCGCAATAAATCGATTTGACAGTTGTTTTGCTGTTCCTATTTTTGGACGTAATACAAATGTTGCATGCTTTGCATACCACATGTTTGTCTTACTACTTAGTTGGCACGTGTTTTACTAGTTTTAAAACTAATTCAAGGCAACTAATTTTAATATTACACACACACAGAAGTTTTGTATAATTGATCAATTTTATTAAAATTCCATTAAGTAATGTTATTTTTTCTGTGTTAGTATATAAAACAAAATTAATTGTAACTTATCATATGAGTCAAAATAGACAAACGTTTTTTCTTGTGTATGCAATATGCAAATGTTATCATTGACCCCGCATAAGGTAGGTAGTGCGTCAGTTAAGCCCATTGATATTAAATTATAAGTTAAAGTTTACAATACAATATTCATTTTATATTTTAAATGAATTTATATAAAAATGCTATTTAAAAACATTTCTTAAATCACCACATGTAATTTAATGGGGCTTCGTGGGAACTTGATTTTTGCTAACTTGCATCACTGTTTTCACTATCGTTCAAATACCCCAAGAGTGCATTGAAACTCCAATAGTCTGTTACGTGTAAAATAAACGGA
This sequence comes from Himalopsyche tibetana, assembly GCA_030503985.1. NCBI lineage: Eukaryota > Metazoa > Arthropoda > Insecta > Trichoptera > Rhyacophilidae > Himalopsyche > Himalopsyche tibetana. The sequence continues at coordinate 1,393,648 of JAPJYX010000010.1, forward strand.
CGTCAATAAAAAAAAGACGAGCGATAAAAAAAATTGTGAAAGAAGAGAAATTAAAAAAATAACAAATAATAATAAATTCACAAAAACACAATACTGTAATCTTTTATTTAATATTAAATAATTCAATTGAAGACAATGTGCTTATTAAATGAAGTGTCACTTATTGTAAATTATAGTATAGTATCATTTTTCAGGGTCAGTGATTGACATTGTAAATATTATGTGCGTACTATTTTAAATTCATGGTTTTCTATTAAATGAATAATTTCAGTTCAACGAACTGTGGACAATTAATAAGGACAATGCATTTTGATCAAATTTCTACATGTTCATCTACTTGGAGACTATATTTATTTTTTTAAATATTTATTGAAATAGTGAGTTGTTTTGTTGAGAAATGAGGATATTATATTATTTTGATGTATTACAATGTGTATATTATACATTATATTATGCGTTATTGTTACTTTTTGCTATTTTATTTTTATCATATTATCGTTCCTCCCATTTAAATTTAGTGTAACTATTTAGTAACTAAATAGTCACTACGTTGTTTTGTTTAGAGATTTGATACATAACATGCGTTGAATTTTTTTATAAATAACATTCGATGTTTGTTTTTTTTAGTAAATTGAATGTGATATTATTTTTATTTTACTTTAAGTATGATTAAGTTTCTAATTATTTAAAGCATATTCAGACATACTTTTTCGAATGTTATACGTAATTAACTATTAAATCTGAGAATATTCTACAAAAAATACTTTTATAAGTTGTTATTATGTATATCGACTGTGGAAAGGAAAAAGGACGTAACCCTCAATTTTACACAACAGGTTTTTTTCGATAATCACAATGTATACAACTTGACACACATTCTATCAAAAGGATGAAAGCAGAAAATGCCGAATTAGTATCTAAATTTAGCTTTTAAGATTGAAAAAGATGATCTTGTAAAAAAATAAAACTAAGAAAAAAGACTGAAATAAAAGTTTTCCCTAGAGAAATTCTTGAATTAATATTAGATAATGTCAATTAAACACCAGTTTAGAAGTCTCCGTGCACTTCAAGGTTGTGTTTAATTCGTAATTTGCATATGTCACAAAATTATCAAAACACGTTTTTAGCGCCCCCTGTAAAATTTGATATGTGTGGGTTACGTCCTTTTTCCTTTCCACAGTCGATATGGATAAATATATAATTTTTACACATTTAAATTTAACATTTTTTTAAATATAATAAATTTACCAATTATATTTATTATAAACTTTGTCCTCATAGGAATTGTGTATTTTATTTCCTATAAACATGACGATTCATTTCTTGGTGCTATTGTTATAAATTTAAAAACAATGTGTATATTTTTTTCTTATATAAACACTTTTATCATCACCATTCGTATACCTGTAATTCACACAAGCTTAATTTTGTTAGCCTCATAAAGCAATTACTAATTTAATTAGTGTTTCATATGTTATATTATTAATTTAAAAAATGTAATGTTTAGTCTATAATGTCTATATCGGAAACTGTGAATTAAAATACACAATAAACGTAGTATAAATTTATGTTGCAATTAAAATACTGTTCATACGAATATTTAAAATATTAAATAATATTGATATTGTAGTTTATTGAACTTATCGCATTTCGCTGAGAAAGCATTTCGGATACATTGAAATAGTCTCAAGACTGTCTCGATTCAATATTAATAATAAACCATAAGTCAATGACTTGGAATTCACACTAGGTGTTTCATATTAAAATAAAATTATCATTATAAGTTGAAGGTGAGTATTATTTTTGTGAGCTCAATAAGAATGAGCTATTAGTAAGAAGTTTCTTATACATATATAGATTGATTTATGCATATTGAATACAAATCATAACATTCGTAAAGAAAATCAAATGTAAGCATTAAGTTACTATAAGATTATTTTATTCCTATTAAAAAACGAGGAATTACACGGATGTGTTTATTACAGATATGATATTTATTAAATTTTTAAAATATATTTTTTTTTATATTAAATTTGTAAATTAAAGTAGTATCTATAAAACTCACATAGAATAATTGATTTTAATCAGTCTAATCGTTTTTTTTGCTTCATGTCTTTTCTTAATGTATTGCATATTGACTCTTAATTTGTTCTTAGAGAACTACTTGTTACTCGGTCGCTCGATATTAAAAACCACAGACAACTATACTTTTTTTATAAATTGATTGAAAATTAACTATGTTATTAACTGTGCAAGACTTTTAAGCTTATGAATTCGCAATCTAAGCCAACGACTGTGACCATTACTGAGTAAAAAAAATTAACAATTATTTCACATAAATAAATCAAAACAGACATTAAAAAAAGATTAAAGAATATAATCAAGACTTCTCCCGATTATTGAAAATATGTATTTTAAAATTAAATATAGTACAAAAAATATTCTTATCCCCATATCCAAGTTCAGTATTAGAAAATTCCCAGAATATCTTGAGGCTTGTATAAATAATACTAACTAAACTTTTTACTTTGCCTATATCATGTACTTATCTGATATATAAAAATGAATGTTTGTTTGTTCGTACTGTATGGGCTGCCAAACCGCTGATCTGATTGCAATAAAACTTTGACACACTTTTTGCTTGCACTTGCGCGAATTTTATTAACTTACAGTAAGTCTTATATAAAAAAAAATCAATGCTTGTATGTCTGCCATACCGTTCATGCAACTTGCGCGTAGGCAATTACTTATAGGCGTAGTACAATTAACTTACAGTAGATGGCGCGTGTGTCGTACCATAGACAATCGGCAGCAAATGTCAAACGTCAAGCAGACAGAAAAAGAAGACATGCACTTCAATAACCACAATTAAAACAAAAACGCTGTCTTTCTTTGAGTGGTATTGCAACGCTTGTCGGGAACCAGCTAGTAATGATATAAAAAAAATATATAGTCTAAAATAATGCAATTAAACTATTAATAATAAACTTAAATAATTAATAACGAAACTTTGATTACATAAATATGCATTGATATTAATTAACTGTCGGTCACTATTGTATAGTATTGACAGCTGTGCAAGTCGAAGTAATCAAATGCAGTTGCATTGCGCTGAGGTGAAGGTTACTTTGCTTATTATGTCATCGCGGAAACGAACCGCAGATTGGTGCTTGGAAAAAAGCTTTTAGCTGTTATCGATACAAATATGTATTATTTTCTCAACATGTGAAATATTTGAACTGGAATCTAAGAATGCCATCAGGAATAATACATTTTTAATTTTATTTTTTTACGTATTGTCATTATTAAATACTAAATTATATTGGCATAAAAATAGGATAACTAAACATTGCCGCCTGTGTGGTCGAGTGGTCAACGTCGTTGGCTACCGCTACGGAGGTCACGGGCTCGAATCCCGTACGAACGGGCAGTTTTATAAATTGATTTTTCAATCGATTTATAAATTTCTGTTCGAAGGCATGGATGTATGTGATGTCTTGAATTTCCCCCCCCCCCCACCAATCATATCCTATGAACGGGGCGTATCGAGAGCGATTAGCTAACTACTAGTCCTGTCCTAGCCCTATTCTTATATTTCTTTGGTAAAAGAGAGGTTGAGCAACTAAGTAACAAGCAGTTCTCGTAGAAACACTTCTGTTGAGATAAACTTCATTAGGAGTACATATGCTCCACATTGGGAGCGGACATGGTAAAGAAAAAAAAAACATTGACCAGTAACCTTATTTGTTATAACGATTTCAAACTTTCATTTTTTTAAATAGGTTCGTAACATTAATAATCAATACATTTAATGACGAATTTAATTGGATTACAATTACACATACAAATGTATGTAATGTCTAAGCTTCATCGATTTTTTCTATATAATATATAGTTTATAGAATATCTTATAATTTTAAGTTGAAATTGTGTGATTAATTTACTTGAATTATTTGTAAATTTATTATAGTTTCGTGTTTGGCTTAATTGTTAATTTTTATTATGCTGTATTTTATTATAAATCGCATATATACCAGTTCGAAAGCATTACCATTTTAGACAAAGGTTAAAAATGTCACCATCTTACAAATTTAAATAATTGAAAGTACAGACTGCAATATGGTAGAATTAATATGCAATAAAGTGACGGTAGATATATAAATTAGAATCGTATCAATTAAACAATCGCATTAAAATATAAAATCGTGTATCAATAATATCTTTATAAGAAGCAGCGGGATCATTTTTTATTGGAATTAATTTAAAATTTAAGATTACTAAATTGATGAAACTGACTTACATTTATTGTACCAATTGGAACCATTTTGTCTTCTGAATAATTACAATTAACAAACACAATAAAAATGTCACAAACAACAAAATATTCCAGAATAACTTAAAACTAATGTCTACCACATCACCAGCGTCTAAAATTAAAATGAACGTAGTTTTACAGCAACTAGTCACATTTTATATTAATTATTGTTAATTACATTATTAAAGTACCAACCTTTAGAGGTCCATTGGTTTGAGCCATTTTTAAGCACCGCCCTTCTTTATTTTTGCACAATAATAATCGAGCCGTTTACCACCGGAAATTACGTGTCTGTCCCTCTGTATTTTTTTTTTTAAAACGATCGATATTTTTTTGGTAATATTTTTGTAAGGCGTGAGAATTTCGGTTGTTAGTATAAGTCCGGCAAACGGGTTAGTGGGACAACGATGCGTCTCCACTAGCGAACTGGGACGAGGGTATGCACTTGACTCTATGACGGGTAGCGCATGTTAGATGCACTGTGTCGTCTATTGCCATGTATATGCTAGATATAGAAAATTGCAACCTTGATACTTATTACGTTGTGTGCAGCTAGTGTTGAGTATTATTACCACGGGTGCGGTCATATTTTGTGATAAACGACACAACAGCATAAGTAATTTTGATAAAATAACATTGTGAACAATGAAGCTTCTAAAAGATCGTAAAATACTCTTATTTTGGATAAATATCAAGATACATTTACTTAAAGATACATAAATACTAAATATATTTATAACAGTTTATTAGTAATGAAAATAATACGGGAATTTACTGACTCACAATAAAGCTATAATATTCAATAGGGAATAGTCATATTCTTCAGTAAGATAATACAATTGAGCGTGTGAAAAGCAAATACAGCAATCTACCACGAAAGCCATTTTTATAAAAACGTAAAAAACTGAAAAAAAAAGCATTACTAATTGATTAACAGTAGAATATTGTGATTCACAATGAATTCGTCAAATGTGCTGAGACAACTTGTCTTACACGTGTCCTTTTGTATTTGACAAAACGTTAAGATTGAAGACAGCAAATTTTAAAAAACGAAACGATTTTCTATGAAATGAAAACAGATTTTCTACTGAAATATCAGCTCCAAGCTGAAGAATTTTTATCTTTTTGATTCTACATTCATAGTTTTTTTTCAAGATTGCTACCTTTGCTTCTAACCCCCTCAATCGATGATCTGGAAATCGATGCTAATAACCTTTTAATAATATAGTATAATTTTTGGGAAATCTATAATAAAGTTTATGAATTTATGAATTTATTAGTTGAATACAAACTTTTGTGTTCTGTCCACAAGCAAATACTTAATTTTATTTTTGATCAATTAAATAAATTATTAATAATAAAAGTAATTACACACAAAAGTATTCTTCAAAGTGAATTATCTTCATTTAGTTGCGATTGTATTCAATTGTATATGAAAATTATTGTAATTAGAAACCGATCATAAAAAATATATATTTAAAAAGTCGTAGAACATTCTCGTAAAATTAATTCTTTATGATTTGTTTCCACAATAGTCTTCATAAAATTACCCAGTAATACTCAACAATTTTTGTGATATTTTTGAACAATATGTACTGTATAATATATTAAATTATTCTACAATTATTATCCTTTATTAATTTATTGAAAAAAATAGTCGATACGTTAAAATATTGGTAGCAAATTATTCTTTTATAGAATCATTAAATATTATATAAAATCACACAAAGCTTTGAATAAAATAAACGATTAAATTATGAAATTACCTCTTACTCTTTAATTTCTGTATAAATCCGCAATAAATGTTGAAACCGTTAAAAGTCTACACATTGCTTTTTTAACAAAAAATAAACAAACGAGATTTAATAAATTGCATGCGATTATTCAAATTGTCTACCGACCCAAACTTGAACTTTTTCTATGCAACAAAAGTGTATGCAGAGATGCAGCGAGTTTTCAAGGCTACACACTAAAAAAACGCAACAAAGCGGCCGGAAAAATAACAGGTTTTTCGATGTTTATATTTTGGCGTAGGCAAAATTTTTACTGTTAAGTTGTTTTGTTTTTTTTTGTGTTGAAAATTTACAGTTTGCAAAAATTTGCGTGCTGATAAAACTAAACAAAATGTCGAATAAGTAACAGTTTTTTTAAGTACTGTTACGAAACTTAAAAATTTAGTTTCAGCATTGTTTATTTAATAAAACTTACTGACCGACATTATCAGTACTTAATTATTTATTTGAATCATTAAAATTTTCTTTTTTTAGTCCATGTCTGCTCCCAATGTGGGGCATATGGCTTTCTAATAGAGGCTTAAAAGAGGTTTTTCACCCAGAACGGATTGTTACTCAATTGCTCAAATAATTTAAATAAGAAATTCGGGATAGAAAGACCCTCCAAGGACGAGCGTCACCATATGGTCACACAAAACACCGTTGTCTATTGATCCCACTATTCATACTTTTTATACCTGAATATCGTTGCTTTTGCTCATATTTGGTTAAGAAGGGTACGGACTAAAGTTAGCCATCAGCCGTAGGAACAGGAACGGTCTCCAAAAGCACATGTGATTTTTTGAATTTCCGTTTTTTTTAATTTACTTTTTGAAACTGTTAGATATTTTTTTATAAAAACATAAAATTATTTACAGTTATTTTGCTAATATATTTGTTTTGAAATTATGTTGATCTAAAGAGGTCAAATTGTAAATATTTTAAAAAAAATCACGTTTAGCTATATTTCATCCCCGAATGTTTGCAAGCCCATACGGTCACTTTTGTCCTTACTACTGTCCGTACTCAATATTACACGGTAATAAAAGGATGAGCATGACTATATAGTCATGCGGAGTTTCTATACAACGACTTTGCGTTTTTTTTTTTTTAATTTTGGATAGGAATAAAAGTTATCCGTGACTTCAATATGGCTTAGAAAATATTTTTTTTATCAGAAAAAAGCTCTCGTCTCTGGAGGGTTATTAAGGATAAAACAAGACTATTGGTTAGCTAATCGCTCTACCTACGCCATCATTAAGATAGAATGGATGAAAGGAAGGAATTCAGGACGTCACATACATCCATGCACTCGAACAGAAATCCATAAATCGATTGAAAAATCAATCTATATAAAAACATACTGAGATTCTAACCCGTGGCCTCCATTTTCTAAGCCAACGACGTTGATTCTCGACCACGCAGACGTTTGTTAAATACGCACAAGTATTCCTAGCACCGATTATATTATATTTTACGACTATTAAAAATTTATAGTTAACATAAATGATTTAATTATGAATTGCGTAGATATTATATGAAAACAGAATATGTCTGCGCAATTTTCTACCTTAACCTGGATAAAATGACAAAAATATATTCAATTCATTCATGAGTGTTGCACTGAAAATAATAATCTTATCATTATAATGATTTAACGCATTGCTCCACTTCCAGTATTATTGTTGCTATATTAGTCAAATCTTCAACATTGCAGTGTCATGAAAACATTTTTTAATAATGAAGAATACAACACAATTTTGAAAAGAATTTTTTAAACTCCATTAATGCCTGCATAGATTTAAAGCTTGTATACCGCTATTGCTCAATCGTATAGCATCGTATCGTAAAACAGCCAAGCAACCGTGATACTGGCTTTAATTGAATGTCATAAAAATAATAAAAGATCTATATATTAATAGCCGATAATGTCCGTATGTCCGTCCGACCAGATTTCACACCTTCCAGTCTCCACTTTTTTATTCATACTAAATCTATAATATTTATATATAATATATAGTTAATGAAATAAAATAAAATAAAATAAAATAAATCAAAATTAAATTAAATTAAACTAAATAAAATAAAACACAATGCAAAAAAAATCTCACGTTGCTGGGCAACGGGCTTACAGCTAGTCAAGATTTTAATTTACAAACATTCAAGACTAATTTTCGGTGTAACTAAAAACACGCCGTAAAATTTTATTAACAATCGAGTAAATTTTGCTTCGTTTTCATCAATATTTACAGCCCATATTTCCGATCGATTACACTGTTTATTACCGGCATCTCAGTCATCGACTCAATTTTCAATGATCTTTATGCTGTGAAAATTTCGTTTAGTGAATACAGTTGAACTGTTGAAGGGAAGTTTAGCGATCACGTGCATGCTGGATGCTTCGCATTAGAAAAGATTTCTTGGTTTTTTTCCATACTCGCTTTCTTATACGGAGCACATGGTCACCACATGGTTCCTCCAAAATTTTCTATTCCTCACAAGTCTCTTTGTTTCTTCCCAGGTCATCCCAGCGTCCCGTAGCTCCACCGGGTACATCCTGTGAGTCATTGGCGGATGGCCTCCCCCTTGGGAGAATTTATTTTCCATTTTTCTAATTTATTAAAACTTTATTTTGAAATGAGCTCTTTAATTGTTTCGTTTACAATGTTTTATAGAAGACATCCTTACTTAATTATGTATTGACTATTTTTATATACATCCAATATTTTTTTACGCGATACATTGGCTCCAGAAAGTAGCGCGTAAAAGAACCTCACTTTCATATAATTTGAAAAATCGGTTCCAAAAATCAAAATATCGAGTAAAAAAGTATCAAAAATGTATGAAAAAACAAAATTTGTTCTTCAAATTGTCGCAAAAAATAGTTTTTTACGGTGCTTTCCAAAAAAATCGCGTAAATTCAAAATAGCGCAAAAAAAAATCGCGTAAAAAGGGATGTCATCTATTTTGTATGTATTATTTATGTATCATGTTTATTTTCAAATTGAATGGCTCCCTCCTGGGACAATTTCTGGATCCGCCACTGCTGTGAGTAGTCATCAGTGGCCTTTCATGACGCCATGATCCATCTTCCGTTGAGATAAAATCTATAAGCAAATCATATGCTCCACCTAGGAAACGCTCAGGTAAAACGATGCATTAAAAAAAAACAAAACACAGCGATGAATATGGAAGAATTTAAGTTTAATGTTACAAAATTCTAAGCTTAAATGTTACAAATTTCTAACGTAAAAATAATAATATATTTGACATACATATCTATATGAATTAAATAATGCAGGTCTTTGCAACCTGGGGTCCGGGAAAATTTTCTCCCTTACAACATTCATAGTGATAAAATATAAACATATGAAATAAAAAAAATTCAGAGGTTCGCAGATTATTTTTTCAGATTTAGGGGGCCGTATCTTGAAAAGGTTTGGGAAGCACTGATATAACGTATGTAGTCTCATTTATGTTATTATGCGCATGATATCACCGTTGAATTTTATACGACTTGATTACATATACTTTGAAAACTGGAAAACTCAAAGCCCTTGAAAACAGCACAAACGGCAATGATTATAATGTCACAATTGGTTCTGCGTTCATTGAACCCAGCGCGGAAAATGTGTGAAAATTAAATTATCATAAAGAGCACTGAATGCAAGATAGTGGAAAACTTATCGTAACTCATTGACATTCTTCATTTGAATTGATTTAATGCACACAAAATCGAAAACAATAAAAGTTTTCAAAAAATTATTGCTAAGCAGGAAGGAATGTTTATTTTTCAATCCAGGAAAGATTTAATTAATTTGGTTTGAGCTTCAAAAAAAAAAGAAAATCATTTTTTGAAAAATCCGAAAGTAATGAATATAAGCTGACATTTTTCACAGACAAAATTCTTACCTTACTTTTTTATCACGGTCCGCTCCAAATGTGGAGCATATGTTCTCTTTATGGAGGTATCTCAACAGAAGTTTTTCTACGAGAACTGTTTGTTACTCAGCCACTCAATCTCTCTTTTTCAAAGAGAGTAGTAGGGATATAAGGGTAAGACTAGGACAGGACTAGTGGTTAACTAATCACTCTCGCTACACCCAGTTATTAGGGGATCGGAGAAGGTGAGAGGGTAGTTTTAAACGTCACAAACAACCAAGCCTTCGAACAGAAATCGATTAATTAACCAAAACATGGTGTTCGTACTAGGACTCGAGCCTGTGAAGTCCAGCACGGAAGCCCACCACGCTAACCACTGCGCCATAGAACCCGACATACGGAACCTTACTTTATTGTATATTAATCAAAAATAAATTGTTGAAATTTCATCGATTGAAATGTCATTTACTTGGTAGAACTCCATTGTAAAAAAAAGGAAAAACGACATCAAAGTATTTTAATTCTACAAAAAACATTTTAATCAATATGGTTCATAGTTATTTCAGCTAATGAGAATAAATTAGCTGTATCGTTATAAGGATAGTTCTGATGAAGGCATACGCTGAAATAATTATCAACCATATAATATTTGTAGAACTAATTTTTATAAGATATTTTTTCCCCTTAGTAATATTTGATATGTGTTAAAAAAGTGGCAGAAACCAGTTATTAATTAAATGCTGTTAAGTCTTTTCTTATTCATAAAATATATTCCAGTGTACTTGCACCATGCACAAATTTATACGCATGCATTTACTTCCTGCTATATGTAGTGTGTTTATGATAGTTTAAAAGCCTTCAAGGACAAGTGTATTAACTGTTACCCAATTTTAAATACTCAACAACCAACATTGAATAACTGTACATAGTTTATATACTTCCTGGTGCTAATAATAAAATACTTTGACATTTATCAAAAAAATATTGATTTATAAGTTGGTTTGTGTTTATAGTTTTAGGATAACATCTTATTCAAATGTTTATCTGAAAATTGTGTTTAATTTGATGTTGAAAGCTTTTGCTATTTCTAAGAACGGAGTGCATTCAACTTTGATGCGATTATTTTTTTTCTAAACACGTGAAGTAAATAAAGTATTGATAAACATTATTTTATCGTATCCTTTTGTTAAAGCTGTGAGTGGCCGTACACGTGAAAACGGCCAACCAACTATGCAATCCTTTGTGACGCAATGGAAAATTTTCCTACATCACTGAATGAATAACCTTTATTTATAACGTTACAGTCAATCTATTCCTTTAAAGCAATCACGCGTCATTTTTTTTTTTAAATAAATATGAAACTCAACATTTATATATCTTTTTTTTGTATTCTCTTCAATATAACGATTCAGATCACATTTCAGTTTTCAGCCCTTTCATATACTCGTTGGAAGCGGTGCCTTCTACAAAGGTTTTTTAAGTTTATTTTAACTTATTTTCAACATTATAAAAAGTGTTATCGAACAATGTGTTTCCAAAGTTTACTGGTTGCTATAATATCTCACCTTGAATATGCCGATGATGCTGTAATATTCGATAAATCCATTAAGGGCATCCAGGAGACTATTGATGGGTTAGGAACTAACTCAGGTCGCATTGGTCTAAAAATGAACACTAAGAAGACCAATGTGACGTGTAACCAAACCTGTCATGACTCTGATAGAGCGCTTACCAGCGCGGGACAGATCATCGAGAGGGTTGACAGCTTCAGATACCTCGGCGTACATATCCCCGAAGACGGTAGTACAAAAAAGGAGCTCACCATTCGTTTAGAAATGGCTGGAGCCACATTCAACTCATTGCGGACTGTCTGGGACACACAGCTGTACTCGATTAAAACCAAATGCCACTTATTTAACGCTTGCATTATGCCAGTACTGCTTTACGGTTGCGAATCATGGCACCTGACGAAGACTTAGACAAACCGTGTACTGAGCTTCGAGAACAGATGCTTGCGTCGGATAATGGGGGTGAGGTGGTTTATTTTGTGAGGAATTCAGAGATAAGGGAGCGTACAGAACAGCGTCCCGTCACGTCAGTGGTTATGGAGAGATGTTGGAACTGGCTGGGTCACGTGCTGCAGATGCCTCAGGAAAGCCTCAATCCTGCCTGCCTCTTCTTTCGACCGGTGGGATTATGGGAGGAAGCAAAGCAGTTGGCGGGAGACAGGGAAACGTGGAGGTGCCGCGTGGCGGCCATATGCTCCACATAGGGAGCGAACATGGCCAAAGAAGAAGAAGAAGAATAATATCTCATGGATTAAATATATGTTTGGTGATTTTATCATTCTTTAAAAAATCCCGTCGCCTGCTGTAGCCCAGTTGGTTAGAGCTTGCTCTACCGATCACGAAGGTCTAGGTTCGATTCCCGGTAAGATCACAGTGAATTATTCAATTTAAAGTTGGTATCTAAGAATGGGTGTTTGTGATGTCATGATGTTAATTAACATTATTTCTTCACCTCCCATCCTTCTGATCTTTTAATAACTGGGTGCAGTAATAGCGATTAGTTAACCACTAGTCCTGTTCTAGTCTTATCCTTCATTCCCTACTTTTCACATTGAAAAATGTGATGTAACACAGTTCTCGTAGAAAAACTTCTGTTGAGATACCGTATGCTCCACATTGAGAGCAGACATGGATAAAAAAAGATTCATTTTACGCCGATACAAGCACATCTTCCACTCTTATAGTATTTCGAAGGTTTTTAAATCATGAAACGATTGCTACTCATAGACTTGACATAGATGAATATTATGATAGTAACATTTTATTATTTTCTCTCAGTTAACCAAGATCAAGATCGTAAAATACGATTTCTAAATTTCATCTTGTTATTACTAGTCTTTTTGAAGGTGATATCTAAATTATTTCTTATAGTCGACTCTTTTAAGCCATGTGATACCCAGTCTCCATCTAAAATATCCTTCCAAGCGTACACGTGACCATTTTTGCCAACCTCTGGTCCGTACGACAAACTTCTCCCGTACTCGTATTGCCAACATACAATAGACTAGACCAGTGGATGGGGAACCTGCGGCCTCTTCCGCTACTCGCGGCGTTTTGACTTGATCGACCAATCCTGCATTTTTTTATAAATTCTTGGGATTTTGGATGTCAAAATCCATGGAAGACCTAAAAAAAAAACGTTCCCACGCTGGTAATTTTGGGAAATCTACAAATTTCTGCGCCTTACAAATTTTAATGAAATTGTTTCTGGCCAAAGATTCTCTAGTCTATGTTGAATCAGATAAACGAATGTGGCTATTTTAAATAAACAGGTTCCCCACCCGTGTACTAGGCTTATCAATGATATGATGGTAGAACATTGTATTATATTGCAAAGTGGTGTAGTTACCGTCTTCCTCAACACCTATCATCATCCTTACATTTTAATTCGGCCTTTTTTGACGATATTTTCGAGAAATTCAGTCAGTGATCAAGACTTGATTCAAACTGCACATACGGATCCCTTTTCGATTATAAGTATTATAAATATTACCTTTCCTAATTCATTCAAAATGTTTCGTTGTGTCTACTACGCATTCAATGTTATTTAACAAGAGGTAAACGATTCATTAGTGAATAAAAACAAACATGTTTTCAAGTCAAAAAGGAAAAGAACAATCAGTGCTATTTTATTAAATATCAAGTTTTATTTAGTCATGCAGAAGGAATTTGTCAGTTTGTCCTCAGATGTCAAGCCAGAGAATTTATTACATACTTAATCAATCGAATCGAATAAAATATTAAACCATCACTCTTATGAGTTATAAAAAAATTCAAAGATGTCTGCGTTTAAATTATATTAATAAAGCCGGAGTTTAATTATACTTGTGATTACTACATGATTGCGTGATCAAGGGTTGTTGTACCTAAACGCGACTCCCCAGATTCAAATTATTGGATTTGTTACGTTTGGGAGATGATATTACACCCTGATCATGTAATCAGGGTAGTGTACAAGAGACATTCAATTAAAATTACTTTTCTTTTAGCCATTTTTTTATTCTCACCTTTTGTGAAAAGAAATGCTAGGAAACCGTCAATTTTACTTGAAATACTCAATTTATTTCAATATTTGGTTGAAGCGATCTTCAATGTATAAAAAGTACAATATCCAAACATAAAACATTGATTTATTTTAAAACGATTACAATATGTAAGAGTTTTATAGTAAAGCGATTGTTTTAAGTAAACAAATATCTATTTAAAGAAAACATAAAACAACTTGTTACAATATTATATTCAGAAAATATATTAATAATACGAAATATTTAAGAGCTTTGTTATTGTTCATACAGATCGATTCAATATTTAAATTTGTTGCTTTTGTTTTCTTATTGCTAGGCGACTGAAAAAAATATTTTGGATGTGCTTTGTTAAATAAATACAAACAAATGGAAGTAGTTTACTATGCAAAATACAGGAATAAAATAAATTTTAATGATTTGCAGTTTTCACAAAGGCTATCTCGGAATAATATTTATTTTTATAACAATTTTACTGTCGTCTCTCAAGTCGTTTAGATCCGGATTCACAAAAGACAGGTCGTGAATCTTGACTTAACATATTTTTTTTCCACATAAGCTTACTAAAGCAAATATAAAATTGATTTATTTTGTAGGCTATGCAATGAAGAAAACAAAAATATTTGGCTTAGATAAAAAAATATGAGGTTTTCTGGCACATCACTCGAAAGACAAGTGCAGTATTATTTCGCTGAACGTAGAGAAGCAGAAGCTGCTGTGGGTAGTTTTATTGCTACACAATTCACTGGGTACAATTTGCTTAGAATCACTTGTAAGGAATATCAGCAGTCTTTGACCTAGTTCACAAAAAATAAACTATTCAAGGATGATTACAATATAGACAGTTATATTTTTAATTGTAATATTGATCTTTTGGTACATTATTAATTGCTATATGATTTTTTCTGAATTCTTGCATGATACATCGTGCTCATCTCGTCCTCTTTTTGCACGGTCGCAAAAGTGCACGGTAAAATAAAATAGGACCTATGCTTGATTTGTCGTTTTCTATGCGGGGTTTTTCTTAATGAAACTTATTCCCCATGTAAATAGGTGGACAGGTTGGGTATAGAAAATATCCAAATGTCGCCATACTATGCTATACGATTATTCTTCCATGTCTCTACAACTGGAAGGTTAATATGAATTGAAGTTAAATAAATCCCATAATTTTAGTATTGCTTGCCAAAATTTTTGTACAGAAACGCACCGTTTTCAATGTTTTTCGAATGTCTTTATATTGAAATGACGAAATTGCAGTCATGGTCATATCCCAAATCTAATCCACGTTCAACTAGTGCTGCAGTCTTTATCGGTATACTGCGTAGATGCGTAGTGCAAGAACTATCCACTTCAGTATCCTTATATTGAAATAATTGAAGAAAAATATTTAGATACTTAATATTCATAGCCGTGTAAATACGTGATCATTAATTTTTGATTTCTAATAAAAACAATTGAAAACGTCTTAACACTTCGGTTCGGTCAACAAACTCGATCGTTAGTATTTTTTGGAACAATGCTCAATGGTCTCTACGTAATTAAATAAATAATTGTTATGAAATGGTGCAAAGGATCCATAATTTTTTTCATGTCTGCTTATGTTAAGCGTTGCAATGCCACTCAAAGAAAGAAAGTGTTTGTGTTTTAATTGTGTTTATTGAAGTACATGTTTTCTTTTTCTGTCTGTTTGACGTTTACTGCCGATTGTCTATGGTACGATACACGCGCCACCTACTGTAAGTTAATTGTACTATAACCTTCGCGCAAGTGCAAGCATACGTTGTTGAAATGAACTGTATGGCAGACATACAAACATTGATTTTTATATATTATATAAGACCCACTGTAAGTGAATTTTACTATGGCTATAACCTTCTCGAATGTGAAAGCAAAAGTTTTGTCAAAGTTTTATAGCAATCGGATGAACGGTGTAGTTTTTCTCAACAAAAGCTTTTTTAAGAGTCTTACTCAAAATATTTTTTTCAAAAAGAGTAATAATATAAGTCTATGAATACGTCAGAACTAGTGGTTAGTTAATCATCGTCAATACGCCCTGTTTTTAGAATTGGATGTGTTGAAGTGAATTTTAATTATAACAGCCAATTCATGCTTTCAACGATACATCCACAAATCGATTCAAAATGAAACTACGTACTGGAAGTGGAACCAGTGTGCATCACAACTGAAGCTGGCAACCTTTACCACAGACTTTACTTTCATAAGTTTTATTGGAGCAAAAAATGTGATAAGCAATATATTAAATTATTAATATTTTCATTATGAAGTAAAAAAAATCTGAATCAAATGACAGTAGAACGATTTGTAATACATTTTTTTTATACTTCAGTAGATTTAAAATAATTAAAAATATAATATGGCCGTAGAGTATCTGCAACAGTTGCTTTTCCGTTACGTTGCATTTCATTGCCAAGTTCTACTGCAACGTTCAAGGTTGCAAAACATCGATCGTTGTACAGGAAACTTGACTCATGCATTTTAAATGCTTCGACTGCATTCAAGTTAAGTTCTTCCATATGGAGTATTTTTATCCGAATTCTTAACAAGAAATTTTGTCACTTTTATATATTTATTGGTGTACAAATTATCGATTTACATAACAAACACAGTTACTGACGTCGTCATACTTATGTAATATTTCTGTTGTTTTATTATTTAATGAATAGAATAGAAGAACTAGTAAAAAGTCATTACCTTGTTAAGTTAAAAAAGATAATGCGCTAATCGCAACACATAGTTAAATCATTAATAATTATATTCTAAACTAGATTTAACATTCGATAATTTACAATATTTTAAAGAACAAAAGAAGCTTTAATTATATTTTAAAAATAGATAATGATTATTTTATTTGGATTATTAAAGTAGTGTGAGTACATTTAAGGCGTCCAGTATCAAAAACGGCCAAGCTATGTTTTTACCGTTGTAGACGTTTTTTATAAAGTTCGATAGGAAATTTCAACATCCACACTTCGATATACAGTAAAACCCCCATTTACACTAAAGTCGGGGCACTGTAATTCGGGGTCGTGTAATTGGGGGAGTCAATCTCATACAAAATTAGAGATTTGGTTTTTTCCGCAAAAAAATGCAAAACTAAGACTTCCCTTAGTTTTGCAAAAAAAAATATAAACGAAATATTTAGTTACGTGATAAAATGCAAATCGCGCCAAAATCCAGCACATAGACAGTCGCCGGGCTATACGTGTATAGCCTGGCACGAGCTGAATACACAGACGCTAGCAAACATTTGACTGTATACGCCTCACAGACGACCATCTCGTAGCAACGGCAATGGAATGCGACAGTGCAATTGAGGGATTTGCGGCGAATATTTCAAGCCAGCGCGTAGTTCAAGGTAGTGTAATTGGGGGTTCCACTGTAGTTTAATTCTACTTAAATGCATCTTTTTATCATACCGGCCAAGCCAATGATAGCCAATCAGATCGCAGGATTTGAATCAGCTGACTAAATGTCATTCAGTTTTTGTATAGAATGCAACGTTCAAGTTTCGTGTTTTTCTTAGTTTTTATGTTAATTCGTATTGAAACTACTTTTCAGAAAAAAATGAAATTGACTCAACCGTGCTTGACACAAGACGCCTCTGAATTTTTTGAATATTTTATTTATTTATTATAAATCAGTGTGAAACAAAGATTGCACCATAAAATTGACTGTGGCTTACATTTATTATATGTACTTTTGTATTTTAATAAGCTCCCTAGATAAATCGATAAATTGTGTTACTTTTTCATCGAATATGTTTACTACAATATTTCCTTGTATTAAATATAAATATGTATTGCAATTATGACGTATAATCGTTTAAATAATAAAGGTGAATGATCACATTAAAATTTATTGGCACATTGTTTATGTAACAAAGTATTAGCTTTATAATATGCTTAGCATACCTACTGAATGATTAGCTCAATTAAAATCATTCTAACTTCTTCAGGCCAAATTAGCTAGAAACATGTTTTGCATATTAATTGAACATAATTAAAATATCTCATTGGGTGAGCGCCCCCTTTTATATTAAATATGATAACCAACATATTTCTCATTGTATTATGGGTATTTTTTATAATTAATCATATTCACTTCATTAACAAAACAAATAGGTAATGTTTTGATAGTTGGTGTCGATTTCCCACTCCCAATGTGGAACATATGGTCTAATAATAAAGGTATCTCAACATAAGCTTGTGTACGAGAACTGTTTGTTAATCAGTCGTTCAACCTCTCTGTTTCATAGAGAGTAGTGAGGATAGAAGGATAAGGCCAGGATAAAACTAGTGGTTAACTAATCGCTTTAGTTACTGAAGGATCGGAAAAAGTGGGAGGGAATTTTGGACATTAAGAACATCCATGCCTTCGAACAGAAATCGAAAAATGACGTTCGTACTAGTAGGTACTCGAACTCGCTTACCGCTGGACCAAATCACCCGACAAATAGGTATTGTACAACAAAAATAACTTTTCTGATCACTTTTTTTTAAACAATCGGCAATTACTAAGAAACTTTTATTTTGATCAATAGCATATTTCCAATCACATACAAATTATCTTCAATTACAATAAAATAAAATGACAGTGCTAACCCAATGCTATTCAAAATTTTAATATAGCATTCGTATTTTAACGCAATTACAACATTTGCGATGATTACATTTGAGAATAAATTTTAATACTCTTTATTTATCGCAAATATATATCGACGGTAGAAAGAAAAAAGGACGTAACCTACACATATCTAATTTTATAGGAGGCGCAAAAAACGTGTTTTGATGATTTTGTGACATATGCAAATTATTAATTAAACACAACCTTGAAGAGCACGGAGACTTCAAAACTGGTGTTTAATTGACATATTCTAATATTAATTAAAGAAATTGTCTATGAAAAACCTTTATTTCAGTCTTTTTTTTGTTTTAATATTTTACAAAGCCTTTTTTTAAACATAAAAGCTAAATTTAGATACTAATTCGGCATTTGTAGCTTGCATCCTTTAGATAGAACGTGCATCAAGTTTAATACATTGTGATTATCGAAAAAAAGCTGTTATGAATAAATTGTGAGTTACGTCCTTTTTCCTTTCCACAGTCGAATGTTACAATATTGAATTTGGCGATAAATGAATAAAAGAGTTAGTACCTACATAAACGTTTGTTTAACGAAGCAAAAGGTTTAAGTTACAAAGTCATATTTCACAAAGTATGAGAAAACATCTCGGGATACAACTACATACGAAATTTTTCTAAGAACGTGTTTGTTTACAAAATATGAATACATTTTTGGGATTCTCAGTGTCGACCTAATTTTAACTGATATATGTGTATCGTACACAATTCAACTGAATGAAAAACAAACTTTTTTTTTTAATTCCTCACGGGAATTAAAATGTATAATTATAATTTAAGATTTCGACTGAAGGTGCTTGGTGGAATTTCAATATTAAATTTGAATCGTTCAAACTATGTAAATTCTCACAGATTTTGTCACTAACGACCCGGGTTTCGCCTTTCGGCATCTTCAGGCATTCAAGTGCACGGATGAACTTGAACTTTATCATTTACTAAACGTCAGTTCAAGTTCATCCGTGCACTTGAATGCCTGAAGATGCCGAAAGGCGAAACCCGGGTCGTTAGTGACAAAATCTGTGAGAATGTACATAGTTTGAACGATTCAAATTTGTATAATTATAATTATCTTTATTACATTGACGGTGGTAGAGAAAAAAAAATAATAAATAAATTATGTGCATGTAACGACCCAGGTTTTGCCTTCCGGCAACTTCAGGCGTTCAAGTGCACGGATGAACTTGAACCGACGCTTAGTAAATAAGTGTATCGTATTCAAATAATAAATACATGTATCACTAGGCTTAAAGCCATTGCTGGCGAAAAGGATTAACACATGGGAATGCCTACAGATTTGAATGGTGGATAGTTTTAAGAATAATGTTTATTTTTGTTTGTCGGAGAAAATTTATGATTATATTTACTCAGATATAAGGTATAAGAGTGGGGAATTCATATACACTTTTTTTTAATACTGTCTGGTTGTTTAAAAAACAAAACAATACGGCTATTTTAGTAAAGGTATCAAACAGGTCATTTTACTTGAAGCACCTCATGAAAGGTGGGTCACAAGTTATGTTATATTTTTTAGGTAAACATCGTTTATTTTAACAAAAAAAAATATTGAACGAATAGTGGTTCGCTCACAAATCAATATTGGGGCGTAGTTTGTGCAAGCATAGTAAACAGTATGTTTTAATACAACTAGCTGTAAGCCCGTTGCCCAGCAACGTGAGATTTTTGTTGCATTATAGAAAAGTCATAAATTTACTGGCATGAACAATTGAATGTATATTTATTATTATATATGTATATAATCTAATAACACATATTTAATAAACTCCGTTTTTTTCCATAGGGTACTCAACGTTGTACCCACCACCACCCGCTACGGCTTCACACTCTTTTATAGGGTGTATTTCGTAGCGTATCAACGTTAGCTGTCAGCCCGTTGCCCTCAACGGAGTGGATTTTTGTTGCATTTTTAAATAGTCAGAAAATTTACTGGCGTGAAAAATAAATTGCAAACCTATTTATTGAATAAGCCAGAAAATCTTAACGTAATTAATTCTCTACATGGATTGTTTAAGAAATACACACAATTCACTAAAAGAACGAAAATGCACCGGGATTGCAAAACAAAATATGCGAATAGCGGAAAATTCCGGGGACCTGAAGACAGAATTTTACTGAACTGTAAATAATCAAAAATTACGTCCAAATCAAATTTAATAAGATAAAAATTTCTGCTCAAAAGGTTAAAAAAAGAATTCGATCAATTGTAATAAAGATGTTATTATTTTATTTGTAGTTTTAGTATAAATAAAAAGGTAAAGTTTGCTTTACATATGTAAAAAATCTTTTTTTTAAATTAATTGCATATTTTATCAAAATTTATGAAAAAAAGTAAAAGTGTGATTTTATAAAATATCCATATCATAATAAAAATATTCGTAATGTATTTAAAATACTAAAAACTTAAGTAAAATGTCCAAAAGTATTCGACCTAAGACATTGCCAAAGTATGAAAAATTCCATAAAAATATTCAATATTTTGTCCAAAATGTATGAAAAATATCGTATTTTATATTTGCTTTACATATATAAAAAATATATATTTTTTTAAAGTTTGATAAAATAAATATAATATAATTGAATATATTCATACAAATCATAATTGAGCAGTCCTGCAGTGCGGCCAAATCCAATATCGACAACCCTGCAAATGTTTCAAGTATACAAACAAATATTCGACCCAAGACATTGCCAAAGTATGAAAAATTTCAAAAAAATATTCAATATTTTGTCCAAAATGTATGAAAAATATCGTATTTTACATTTGCTTTACATATTTAAAAAAACCTTTTTTTTAAAAATTAATTGCATATTCTATCAAAATGTATGAAAGAAAGTCAAAATGTGATTCTATAACATATCCATATCATTATTAGAATATGCGTAATGTATTTAAAATAATAAAAACCTATGTAAAATGTCCAAAAGTATTCGACCTAAGACATTGCCAAAGTATGAAAAATTCCATAAAAATATTCAATATTTTGTCCAAAATGTATGAAAAATATCGTATTTTATATTTGCTTTACATATATAAAAAATATATATTTTTTTTAAATTTTGATAAAATAAATATATTATAATTGAATATATTCATACAAATCATAATTGAGCAGTCCTGCAGTGCTGCCAAATCCAATATCGACAACCCTGCAAATGTTTCAAGTATACAAACAAATATTCGACCCAAGACATTGCCAAAGTATGAAAAATTTCAAAAAAATATTCAATATTTTGTCCAAAATGTATGAAAAATATTGTATTTTACATTTGCTTTACATATATAAAAAATCTTTTTTTTAAAAAATTAATTGCATATTCTATCAAAATGTATGAAAAAAAGTCAAAATGTGATTCTATAACATATCCATATCATTATTAGAATATGCGTAATGTATTTAAAATAATAAAAACCTATGTAAAATGTCCAAAAGTATTCGACCTAAGACATTGCCAAAGTATGAAAAATTCCATAAAAATATTCAATATTTTGTCCAAAATGTATGAAAAATATCGTATTTTATATTTGCTTTACATATATAAAAAATATATATTTTTTTAAATTTTGATAAAATAAATATATTATAATTGAATATATTTATACAAATCATAATTGAGCAGTCCTGCAGTGCTGCCAAATCCAATATCGACAACCCTGCAAATGTTTCAAGTATACAAACAAATATTCGACCCAAGACATTGCCAAAGTATGAAAAATTTCAAAAAAATATTCAATATTTTGTCCAAAATGTATGAAAAATATTGTATTTTACATTTGCTTTACATATATAAAAAAATCTTTTTTTTTAAAAATTAATTGCATATTCTATCAAAATGTATGAAAAAAAGTCAAAATGTGATTCTATAACATATCCATATCATTATTAGAATATGCGTAATGTATTTAAAATAATAAAAACCTATGTAAAATGTCCAAAAGTATTCGACCTAAGACATTGCCAAAGTATGAAAAATTCCATAAAAATATTCAATATTTTGTCCAAAATGTATGAAAAATATCGTATTTTATATTTGCTTTACATATTTAAAAAATATATATTTTTTTAAATTTTGATAAAATAAATATATTATAATTGAATATATTCATACAATTCATAATTGAGCTGTCCTGCAGTGCTGCCAAATCCAATATCGACAACCCTGCAAATGTTTCAAGTATACAAACAAATATATTTCGAAAAAAGATAATTATTCAAATTCGTTTAGTGCAATGTTTCAAATACAGATGGCATTGTAGGTGCACTAAGAATGCACTTGCTTCTCTTGCTTTGAGTTTTTTAAATTAAAGAAACGTTTTACTTCACCAACTTCAATCGCAATGTGGAGCATTGGATATTAGCTCGAACGATGAGAATGAAAACTTGGGACTTGAGTTCGATCCCAGCTTGACAGAGAATATTTTTGGTTAGTACGAAAATTAATTGTTTTTACATAATATCATGACTTCAAATATTCACATGTAGACGTCAGATAAAAATGAATGAATGGCGATAGCGGGCAAGGGGTGGGGGGAAGAAGACCGTCTTTCTTGACGTCATCGAAAAGGTGAAATCGCGACATGTGGGGGAGGGGAAGGAGGAGAGGAAATCGAGGAAAATCATTAGTAACAGTGTATATTGGAAAAATATGTCTTAAGTATGAATAAAAAGTGACAGCGCGGCTTGGCAGGAGGAGGAGGAGGAGGGGCAGGGGGAGGGGAAATCGAGGACATCTTACACTCAGACAAACATACGGACATTATCGGCTATTAATATATAGATTAAAGAATTCTAACAGATTTTCAAGGTCAGACGTGAAAAGATTCATCATTATGATTCAATTGATCAAATCCGCTCCAAAAAATATTAGTCTCACATCGACTCACACGATCAGACGATTCATTTCGATAGCCCTATAATCATAGTTTGCAATAGTCGAATTAAAGTCTTTGATTATTCGAATATTATGATGTATGGTGATACAATACTTTAGCTCTACACCAAGAAATATCAAATTTTCAAACGTGGCGATATCAGAACATTCACGCCCGGTTTAAAATAAGCCGCTCCCATTGGATAGAACAACATTTCAAAAATGTGCTGTTCAGAATAAATCGAAATCATTGGTCTGTACCTTACTGCGGACGTCCTTACAGACGGACCTTATCTATATATTAATAGCCGATAATGTCCGTCTGAGTGTAAGGACGTCCTCGACCTTCCAGTCTCCACTTTTTTAAATAAAATAAAATCTATAATAATCACTTTTTACTTTTCACTTTTCACAAATGTGTGCGTACTGATGTCATCGGGTCTTTTTCTTCTTTTACGAAATTTATTTGTTAGCGTATTTGAAAATTATTTGAATAAAATATATATACTACGACAAATGATTGTTAGCAAACGTGAACATTATTCCAAAAATTCAATAATTTGCAATTTAAAAACTGCAGGGCTGTCGATATATGCGCCGAGGTCGATTTATGGTACTATGAAAAATGATTGTTAGCAAACTTGAACATTATTCCAAAGATTTAATAATTTACGAAATTTCTGCTACTACGAAAAATGGTTGTTAGCAAACTTGAACATTATTCCAAATATTAAATAATTTACAATTAAAAAACTGCAGGGCTGTCGATATATGCGCAAAATTAAATAATTTACGAAATTTCTGCTCCTACGAAAAATGGTTGTTAGCAAACTTGGACATTATTCCAAATATTAAATAATTTACGAAATTTCTGCTCCAACGAAAAATGGTTGTTAGCAAACTTGAACATTATTCCAAAAATTCAATAATTTACGAAATTTCTGCTACTACGAAAAATGGTTGTTAGCAAACTTCAACATTATTCCAAAAATTAAATAATTTACGAAATTTCTGCTACTACGAAAAATGGTTGTTAGCAAACTTGGACATTATTCCGAAAATTCAATAATTTACGAAATTTCTGCTACTACGAAAAATGGTTGTTAAACTTTATTCCAAAAATTGAATATTTTACGAAATTTATGCTACTACGAAAAATGGTTGTTAGCAAACTTAAACATTATTCCAAATATTGAATAATTTACGAAATTTATGCTACTACGAAAAATGGTTGTTAGCAAACTTAAACATTATTCTAAAAATTAAATATTTTACGAAATTTCTGCTACTACGAAAAATGGTTGTTAGCAAACTTAAACTTTATTCCAAAAATTCAATAATTTACGAAATTTCTGCTGCTACGAAAAATGGTTGTTAGCAAACTTAAACTTTATTCCAAAAATTCAATAATTTACGAAATTTCGGCTACTACGAAAAATGGTTGTTAGCAAACTTAAACTTTATACCAAAAATTGAATATTTTACGAAATTTATGCTACTACGAAAAATGGTTGTTAGCAAACTTAAAAATTATTCCAAAAATTAAATATTTTACGAAATATCTGCTCCTACGAAAAATGGTTGTTAGCAAACTTGAACATTATTCCAAAAATTCAATAATTTACGAAATTTCTGCTACTACGAAAAATGGTTGTTAGCAAACTTAAACTTTATTCCAAAAATTCAATAATTTACGAAATTTCGGCTACTACGAAAAATGGTTGTTAGCAAACTTAAACTTTATTCCAAAAATTGAATATTTTACGAAATTTATGCTACTACGAAAAATGGTTGTTAGCAAACTTGAACATTATTCCAAATATTAAATAATTTACGAAATTTCTGCTCCTACGAAAAATGGTTGTTAGCAAACTTGAACATTATTCCAAAAATTCAATAATTTACGAAATTTATGCTACTACGAAAAATGGTTGTTAGCAAACTTCAAAATTATTCCAAAAATTAAATATTTTACGTAATTTATGCTACTACGAAAAATGGTTGTTAGCAAACTTAAACTTTATTCCAAAAATTGAATATTTTACGAAATTTATGCTACTACGAAAAATGGTTGTTAGCAAACTTAAAAATTATTCCAAAAATTAAATATTTTACGAAATTTATGCTACTACGAAAAATGGTTGTTAGCAAACTTTTTTTTTATTCCAAAAATTCAATAATTCACGAAATTTCTGCTCCTACGAAAAATGGTTGTTAGCAAACTTGAACATTATTCCAAAAAATTAATATTTTACGAAATTTATGCTACTACGAAAAATGGTTGTTAGCAAACTTAAACTTTATTCCAAAAAATCAATAATTTACGAAATTTCTGCTACTACGAAAAATAGTTGGTCAGCAAACTTGAACATTATTCTAAAAATTAAGTAATTTCCGAAGTTTCTGCTACTACGAAAAATTGTTGTTAGCAAACTTAAACATTATTCCAAATATTAAATAATTTACGAAATTTCTGCTCCTACGAAAAATGGTTGTTAGCAAACTTGAACATTATTCCAAAAATTCAATAATTTACGAAATTTCTGCTACTACGAAAAATGGTTGTTAGCAAACTTAAACTTTATTTCAAAAAAATCAATAATTTACGAAATTTCTGCTACTACGAAAAATAGTTGTCAGCAAACTTGAACATTATTCTAAAAATTAAGTAATTTCCGAAGTTTCTGCTACTACGAAAAATTGTTGTTAGCAAACTTAAACATTATTCCAAATATTAAATAATTTACGAAATTTCTGCTAACTATAAAAATAAAATAAATTAAAATAAAATAAAATAAAATAAAATAAAATAAAATAAAATAAAATAAAATAAAATAAAATAAAATAAAATAAAATAACATAAAATAAAATTAAATAAAATTAAATTAAATTAAATACCATAAAATAAAATAACATAAAATTAAATTAAATTAAATACTATGCAACAAAAATCTCACGTTGCTGGGCAACGGGCTTACAGCTAGTCGGCTATTAATGTTAAGATTGAAACTGGTAAGCTACAACGATCAAAATAAGGCGCAAGTGAAGCAGCTTTGGACAGCACAACATTAGTAGATGCAGGCAATCGAAGAAACACGTGCAACCAGCGTATGCTGTGACATCTGCGTTGCGCAGGTGTCATAATATGAAAATCTTCACAAAATGACATTCGAGGTTTATTTTAGTAAGGTGGAGTACTTAAGAATTCCAAAAAATACTAGATACTTGACAGTTTATTAGAACTAAAAGATAGGCATAGGTAAAAATGTTTTAAAAAAACAAAAAATGCAGTAATCACGAGCACTTGATAAGTAAATGAGACGTTTGCGTTGATTGTATTGTAATTGCAATAACAATTACATATTAAAATCAACTGTATTATAATAATTACGTCAACAGATTTTAAGAGCGTTGAACTCAGAATGCTTTTGTGCAACGTGCACATATTTAGCCAAGGTCGCTTACTTGGCATCCGGGTTTGTGTGTTTGCATAAAGTGCATTTGTATTTTATATATGCAGTGTATGCACGTATTTGTATGCATATAAAAAACGATTCACAAGAAGTAATCGCCGATTATAGCTATTCATTGCGAACGAAGAAAAAATAATAAGCTAACAAAAGTTTTTAATATGAATCGTTCAAGTTAATCCGTGCACTTGAACGCCTGAAGATGCCGAAAGGCGAAACCCGGGTCGTTAGTGACAAAATTTGTGTGAATGTACATAATTTGAACGATTCAAATTCAATATTGAAATTCCACTAAGCACCTTCAGGCAATATCTTAAATTAACAAAAGTTTAGTTAGCTTGAGGCTTATACTATATTTTTTTCTTTATTTTTTTATCTTTTATTTATTTATTTTTTTTTGCACACTGAAAATAAAATCTTCTCAATGATAAAATTAGGTTACATTTTTATAGCACTTAACTATGTAATATGCTCTGAATCTTGATTACTGTAACTACGAAAAATGGTGTAAATACGTCATATTTTGGGCTGTATTTAGTTGAGTATGCAACATTACTGTATGCCACATTTTGGTCCAGTCAAACCGAAATTCTATCCCCTAACGAAGTTACGGTATGCTAAAATAGGCCTTGTGGTAGAAAAACGCTGCTGAGAATATAGTAAAACCCCTATTTACACTATAGTCGGGATGGTGTAATTCGGGAATGTGTAATTGGGGGAGTGAATACAAAATTAGGGATTTAGTTTTTTCCGAAAAAAATGCAAAACAAAGATTTCCCTTAGTTTTGCAGCAAAAAAATATGGACGAAATACTTAGTTACTAAGTGATAAAATGTAAAGCGCGCCAAAATCCAACACATAGACAGTGGCCCGGCTATTCATGTATAGCCGGGAACGTGTTGAATACACAGACGCTAGCTAACATTTGACTGAATGCGTCACACAGACGACCGTCTCGTGGCAACGTCAATGAAATGCGACAGTGCAATTGGGGGCGAATATTTCAAGCCAACCCGTAATTCGGGGTAGTGTAATTGGGGGTTCCACTGTATATTGTTTTTCTCAGCTCCTGTAAAATCACAGCTATCTCATGTTGATATCACAAATTAAAAATGGAACCTTTTTTGCTGACAAAGTTTACAGGCTTTAGGCCATAGGTTCCCTACCTTTTTCGGGTGGCGACCCCTTTTTATAAAAGCCATGTGACTTGGCGACCCCCCGAGGAATTTGAAATCCTTGATTTGCTTTACTTTTTCGTTATTTTGTTGTTCAAATCCAAAATCGAAAAAAAGTTGGCGACCCCCCTGAAAACCCTTCGCGACCCCCTGGCTGGGAACCCGTGATTTAGGTAGAGCCTACAAACTTTGTCCATGTGCACTTAAGTAAGTTCTTGGAAAACTTTAATTGAAGAGTATTGAAATCTATCTAAAACATGAATCTTGTTTGTTGTTACTCAGTTTACATGAATCGTCTAAGATGCATGCACCAGTTGAGTATTGATTTATTTTTGCATGGCATACACGGTGCACCAAAAACACTAAGCGCAGACCTTGAGACTTTTAATCGGCAAAATTTGAATATTATATTATACGGAATATTTATTACATGTCAACAATTTTATTGAATTGCGGTTTGATTGGATATAACTAGAATTACGGTTCTTATTTACGTTAACATCATTTTTAATGACAATAATTTTGCAAAATCTTCACAATCACAATATTGTATGCAGTAAAGTTATGTATCAGAATTTTATCATATTTTATGGCTAGCACATAATACATTCATTTTCTTACATCATCTTGGCCTGCAATACCTCGTTTGCAAAGCAATCAACCTCATATAAGTGCCAAACTTTACTAACTAGCAATCCTAGTGAGATTAAAGTTTCTGAAGTCTCGGCTTTTTTATGTCCCGGGATATGAGAGAATTGTTATTCCCCATTTTTCACATGTATGTACAGTGATCATGTTTTATATAATCAAATAAATGGAATATTTTGAGAATGTCTTAACTTTTTTATTGTCCTCTAAAATAAACAATCGTTCTGAATGTATAGAGATTCTCAAACTTTACTTGTATATAATGAATAAAATCTACTTAATGCACATTTTATTAACAATTTAGTAAGCCTCAAGTCTTAAACTATTTTATATAAATGTCCCGAGCACCAAGACTGGCAAAAAGTTGATTATTTCACCACCACCACTCGTTATGTGTAAGCATTCGCTGTTTTCCGGCCGCCTTCAATAACGCAAAGAAGATTGATAATTACTCTTCATATTATTAGCCCGATAGAAAGCTGCACGGGACCAATCTTTTAACCATGCACTTTTGGGCTTAAAAAGATAAAGATAAAAAGAAATAAAAAAAGAATGTGACTTACATAGTCGTTTATTTTAAGTGATATTAAGTATCCTGTGTATCCGTATACTGAAAATACGTCATGGTGGTAGAGTTTAATCTACTCCACGTTGAATTCAAAGAGGAATCAAGAATATCCCGTTTCAACCCAGAAGAATTGCAAACAAATCTGCTCGTTTGGCATTCATCTCAGGGCAGTCCCATAATACGGCTATGCAAAGATTGACGTTTTCCTGAGAAATTATTGTCGAGTTGTCTCGACATAGAATCTCTAGTACCTATTGTTTGATTACCTGCACAGTAATTTATCAAATCGATATTTCTCTGTTTCTCACTACACACAAATAGCAATGGTCTGAAAAAAAAAATTATAGCCAGACCAAATGAAAATAAACGATTTTTACACAATTTCTTTTTAAAACTTACTGCAATAAAAGTTATAACAGTACGTTGTTACGATTACCCATATTATTTTAAAGGCCGCCAATGAGGTTCCTTACATAGGAAGTAAAATAATTTTAAAGATTTTTCGAACGCATCGTATATGGAATATACAATTTCACACTTTTTTTATATATATCTACTATAATATCATTCGTCTATGGAAAGACAGAAGGACGTAACCCACACAAAAAAAAAATGATGATTTTGGGCTCAAGTAAAAATATTAAGTATACACAACCTTGAAGTGCACGAATACTAATAAACTAGTGTTTTATTGACTCAATCTAATATTAATTTAATAAATTGTTTGAGAAAAATGTTTTTAAGGACGCAATTTTCACATGCTCATCTTTTTCAGACTTCAAAGCCTAATTTAGATACTTATGCGAATTTTCAAAATAAGATCCCTTTGATAGAACGTGTATTAAGTTGTAAACATTGTGATAATCCAAAAAAATATATATTGAAAAGACTCTGGGTTACGTCTCGTTGCCTCTCTACATTCGAATATTACTGATGTATTCCTTACATCATAAAAGTCGTTACACAACAGATATTTAGTAAGAATTGAGAGACCTTCATCCAGTTGTAGATTGACAGTGGTTTACGAATATAATCTCAATTATTTCAGACCGGGATGATTGGTGGAAATATTGTCCATTTTGTACCCGAATAAAAAGTATTACACTTGACACATAACTTTAAATATAAATATCAAAACGGGATCTACATAACTTAACTTAAATATAGGAATATTACTTGAGGTATTGTATATTATGATATTGAATATATATTATTTCATTGGCTTATATATTATCGTAAAAAATCCTTACCTTCATATAATAATAGTCTCTATTGACAATGACATAGATACTTCTTTAAAGAAAAATAAATATCCTCTTTTTATTATATAATTTAATTTATATGCACGACTGTGAAGCAAAATTATTACTGTACAAATAACACACAGTTTTCAAACTGTCAATAATAATTTTGCACGCCGTAAAAATGGAAAATAAATAAGGTCTTATAAAATATAGAACTTTACTTTGGTGACTTTGTAGAAAAAAAACAGTTTTGTCAACGATTTAAAAAATATAATATTAATTACAGTTTAAAATTAAAACAAATATTTGTTAACGGCCAAATACTGCAAATCATGTATTTTTAATAACAGAGATCGATCCTTTTTTATACTGGAATTATTTTATTAACAAATTTATTGCTAAAATAAGACTACGATTAAGAAACCCCAAATTTGTTAATAGCTGGGGTGGGCTCGGAGGGGCTCGAGCGAGCCCCTTGCTAAATTTTACTAAGGCCCGCGAGCCCCTTATTAATTCAAGAGAAAACAATATTTTTAGATCAAATGAGTATATAACTGCAATTTCTGACTTTATCTGAGTTAAATTGTATATTGTTACATATTATTAGTGTATTAAGTAGCAATCGATTGCATATTTAAGTATTGCATACAATTGCATATTATTAGAATTAATTTTAGATTAAGCGACCCCCCTTGTTAACGTATTGGCATTCCACTGGTTAATAATAACGTGTCTTTATGTACTTTTACGTATTGCACGTGAAGAAATAAAGGGCAACATACACCTCACATCAGTTCTAAGAACCTTGCCTACTATAATATATAAACAGAAGTGAATTCATAAACTCTATCGTAGACTACGTTGGAAAAAGAGTTGGAAATTCTGACTGACCACGAGCTATCTGTATAGATTTGTTATTGGGAGAAGATGTGGCGAGCGAAATCGATAAATTGCATAATTCGATTTGATTTGTGAATTGTTTAACAATAAATTATTTCATGCGTTAAAGGAGCACTTATCTTATCATTTGTACTTGCAGTTATTATTTCAATATTACGTCTGTAATGTGCGCAGGGCCTAGTCGCTATTGTAACTCTCCGACGTTACGCATGCCCTACTGCACTTGAAAACAGTTGAATAATAATTACAAGGTTACGTGCAGTAATAATGCATAACGAATGCACTATCGGCAATAATTCCTGCAATTGTATGAGTGTTCCTACATTTGCACGCGGTATCATGCGGTTATCGTAAAAAAATGAATTGATAAACCGTACATATAAATATTATATTCATTGTAACATATTGACGGGTAATTTTCAGGGCTGTGAAGTCGGAGTAGGAGTCGTGAAAAATTAGCGGCTCGAATTAAAAAAAATAATGATGTGTATTCAAACACTTTGTCAGGTGAAATGATAATGAGGGTGTGGTGGTTTGATTTTGTAAGGAATTCAACAAGGTTTACAAAAGAGAAATGTGTTGCTGATTTTTTTTGTTTAATACCATTTTTATCTACATGTCTATTTTGCATGTATAACTGCCCAAAAATTTTAATTCGAATTAGTGAAATAAATATATGTTTAATGTCTCTGTAAGGATAATGGATTTATTTGTAAAATTGTATACCTATACGGTTTATAATAATATGTATGTATGTGTCAATATACTAAGTATTCAAGTATTAAATATACTTATCATTCAAGTATGTTATAGTATTAAAATATTGACACAATGTTTTTACCTATTTTACCATCCGACAAAAACTCAAAAAGTGCATTGAATTTATTAGCCGGTGGTTCAATAATTGTAAATTGATACTTTTTTTAAGGAGAATAATTATATTATTAAAATTTTTTTAAAGTTTTTAATTTTACCAAAAAAAAAATGTACTATCCAAAAAGGACAATATACTATAATTACATTCCCTAAGAAGGACATTTACCATTTTTTGTGATAATGCTTAAAAAAAATTTTTTAGAGCGATATAGCTAGTTCTGTATACACTGCCATCTTCCGAATTTAAATTGAACTATAAATAAATAGCTTACTTTTTTATTATTTAGATGGCACACTTATTTTAATTTTCAAAATGATAGCTAATAAAATTTTCATATTCAAATAAATCTGAAGATTCAGTTTAGATTTAGCATTTATTTTTAATAATTAAAACATTACAATATAAATGAATATTTTTTCCATGAACAAAAATATTAATGTTGAACTTAGGTGGTATGATAATTCAGGTAACCGTTAGTAAAACGTTTGAACATTTTTCAGATAAGTTCTATTTAGATTGTGGCAAGTAGGACCTGTCTGGTGAATTTGGCACTGGTGACTCGCCGTTGTATGCATTGGGTTCATTGAAGTTGAACTGACCATTACCGGAATTTGGAACTCCATACTGTGAGCTTGGTGAATTATCACCACCTTGAGAGTAATCATTATTTTCCTTGGATGGCAAATACGAGCGACCTGGAAGAGTTGGAGCGTTGCCTAATCCATTTCTGAATGAAGACAATTCATTTCCATTTCCATTGAATCCACCGTGAGAGCTTTGCTGAGCTCCTGAACCACTGAACCCGTTTGATGGAGTTCCGTAGACTGGTTTAGGTGAGTTTCCATTAAATCCATTTCCATTTCGATTTCCGCCGTTTCGGTTACCATTACCATTCTTATTATTATTATTTCCGTTACTATTGCCATTACCTCCGTTACCATTAAAAGATGGTACGCCATATGATTGGTCGATATTATTGATGTTTTGGCTATCGTATCCACGAGGAACGTTGTTTCCGGTTCGTTGTTGAGCTCCGTTGAATCCATTTGATCCTCGGGCGGAATCTCCAAATTGGTTAGGTACTCCATACACAGGACTGATATTATTTTGGTTTCTTCCTCCATTTCCGTTTCTATTTCCATGATTATTGCCATTGGATCTGCCATTTCCGTTTCCATTACGTCTTCCGTTTTCATTTGCTTGACCATTACCGTTATTTTTTCCACCACCATTTCTTGATGGTACACCGTAGACAGCGCTTGGAGCTTGAAGTCCACTTGGTTGTGGTCCAGAGTATCTTCCGCTGTGATCGCCACCGTTTTGATTTCCTCCAGGGGTATCATAATTGTATCCACCCTGTTGCTGACTTAATCTAGCATCGGCTTCTTGCATAGCCTGAATAATTTGCTCGTTGACGCTGTAAAATTCTTCAGCCTGGCTGCAATCGAAGCTGTACCACCAATCGCAAACCAAATACTGTTGATTGAATACAGTTCCATTGGGGCAGAGGAATCCATCGCTCTTTCCACTTTTCTGACAGATGTAGAAAGCTTGGCATTGGGCTTCAGGGTCAGCGTAGTATCCGGGTGATTGCTGATTTTGGCAGTTGAAACCGGTCTGTGGGACTTCAGAGTAAATCGGATAGTCACGGCCAGCTTCTCCAGGAATCTCATCACCATGGACTTCATCACCGTCTTCATTGTTAGAATATCCTTGATTGAATGAGTCGTAGCCCAACTGGTTGGCAGGGTTGTCGCGGGAATAGCCATTTTGTGCGCTAACTGCACTCAATGCACAAAGCAGCAATATATTCCATATACACACCATCATATTCTAAAAAAAAAATTTTCCAAAATCATTTTGCTTTACACGTAAAAATAACCAGGCTATTTTATTGTATGACGAGAAAAAACATTCATCTTGAAGTGACCCTGTGGATATTAATAGATTAGTAAATATAATGCAAGTAGCTAGAATATTATTGTTTCTACATTTCGACAGTAAGTTAGTTTAAAAAAAAATCAAATTCTGACATACTTAAGCAATACGACATTGCGTATAAAACTATTTTTTTTTTTGTTTACCGTGCGAATAGGTAAATAAGTAATTTTAATATTTATTGCACACAATAATGCAAAAAACTTTTATATTGCTTAGATGTAGATGCACAATAATACTGTCAACGAGTATAAAGTATCAAATTTATAAGATAGCCAACTTTAGTCGTATTCTATAACCCATGGAATCAGAGAAAATATTACATTGCAATAAAACAAATGAACAGAACATTCAAAATTTGTTTAACTTCGAAAATCAAAACATAGATGTCGCTCCAACATCGCATAGTAATTAATATTTAAAAAATATATTCTTTGAAACTCTGAGTAGGTATAACGGTATAATTCGAGATTTGATCCCAACTTACGATTAATTGTTTTATTTTTGTATTATATATAATACAAATATTAAATGAAACTATTGGGTTTCTAAGGCACTTGTTACCACAATGGTAGTCAAGTAAGTTCTCGATGATATTGTGAAGAATCACCCATGTTTTTATACAAATGTGGAGTAATCTTCGTGACTTTGGTCAGTGTCGAGATAGCCCCTCCTCTGTCCATACGAAATGGACCATTAATCGTGAAAAGTGTTTCGTTATCAAATCCAATGAGGTAGGTCTAATAATGTGATGATCTGATATTCATTTCATACCTATCAACGATTGCTAGTTATCTGGATTGAGTAATTTCACTATGGGCAGCTTTATATTATATTATTATCAATATGGTTATTAACGATTCAATGGTATACAACTTTTTAATGAATACTCATAGCAACGTGTTTATAAAATGGTTCTCTTGGAACACAATTTGACCTTAGTCGTATCGTATTTTTAGTGCTTTATTACGTACTATAAGTACTTTAAAGCAGTGCTTTTTTTGATAAAAAAAGGTGCCGGAACTCATTTTCAAGTATTTTACAAAAGTTTTTTTTTCTAATCCATGTCCGTTCCAAATTTTGGAGGTATTAAAGCAGAAGTTTTTTACGAGATCTGCTTGTTATTTGGTTCAACCTCTCTTTTTTCGATTTTTTTAACCGAAATGTGTAATTTTCTTTCAAACGCATTGAAAGATGCATATATTTTTTTACTTTAAGTTATTACATTTTTGCGAAACAATGATTTAAAAAATCAGTATCAATCGTTTTCAAAGCAAAATAAAAATAAAATTTTACGATTATTGATTTGGAACGTTTTAAAAGCCGAGAAAAAGGTGCCGAAATGCCGTTACATGGAAAAAAACACTGCTTTAATAAATATAATATTCTAATTACTGAAAAAAATCAGCAATCCCTTGGTATCTACAGGTTCATAAAACAACTGTTTGACGAAACTGTTTGAAACGATGGAGAAATATGGGTATAATATATAATATATTTACAATTTTTGTTAAATTAACAAAAAAAAAATGAATACATTGTTTCAGACACCTTAGCGACATATAAAACTAAAAAAATGTCGGGTGACTTATTCACACATATTGGTATAATTGATAAAATCAATTGAAATTAGATTTCAGAAATACCCAAGTTGAAACATTCCTTATTATCTATTCGACTATAAAGTTTATAAAATTTCTGTATAAAGTAAGTCAGCCAGTGGCGTGCTTAAGCAGTGACTTTTTACTAATTAATTCATTTCAATTTAAATGCATTCTTTTTTTTCCTTAAATATAGCAAGCATTTTAGATAAGTAATAGATAATATCGTCACTCCTTTTATAGTTAACAGTAATCCACTTAACTCACTATTTCAACACTTTATTACCTTTAAATTTCTAATAAAAGGTGTTTTTTTTAATGGAATGGTTATATTAATATATTACAATATTTCAGTTATTTTTTATAAAATTTTCTAAAATTAATAACGTGTTATGATCGAAATGAATCTATTTATTGTAATAAAATAATAGGTCCGTGTTTAATAAGCCAGTGGGCTATATACAAAAAACTGTCAATGAAATAGTATAATACAAGAATTATTTAAGAAATGACTTTATCAACTAGGATATTTATAAAAAAATTTTCAGCTCGATTTTATCAATAACACGAATGTTTGTAAATGAGTCATTTTTTTTTCTAAATGTCGAAAAAATAAATTAAATAATGTCGCTGTAGACCGTAAAATTCACCCTTTAGACAACGAACACCTAATACCTGCAGGTTAATTCGAAAACTGTATAAGGAATAATGACATGTGACGATGGAGAAATGTGAGATCATTTACATTCTGAAAAATGAACAACACACTTCGTAAGCTATTTTTGAGTT
The DNA here is from genome assembly GCA_030503985.1 of Himalopsyche tibetana. NCBI lineage: Eukaryota > Metazoa > Arthropoda > Insecta > Trichoptera > Rhyacophilidae > Himalopsyche > Himalopsyche tibetana. The sequence continues at coordinate 1,430,468 of JAPJYX010000010.1, forward strand.
TTCTAGTATTTTATCAAACTTGAAACAATGACAATACACATAAATAATAAAATTAATAATCAATCAAAAAGAATCCACGTCTAATACTTTAAATTATAATATGAGGTCATGGTTGCTTTCTTCGGCTCATACTGACCTCTCAATCGAAATGAATTATAACAGTTTTATCTGGTCGTAATGAAAACGAAATTTGTATTAAGTAATCTTTATAAACGTGCACTCGATCTTCTATTTAACCTAACCATTCGATGAAAACATGGGTGGTAAACAGTTTTAAGAACAAATTATTAATTTCCAATTATATTTAATTAAATGAGTAGTGAAATTTAATGAATTACAAAAACCAATTGATTTCGTAGTTTTTTCGTTTATTTTGTTTTTTGTGTTTATAGCTTCTAATGGACTTTCTTTAAAAGGAAGAGTTTCTTCAAAAACTTATTGTTATTCAGCTCTTCGACCTCTCTTTTTTCAAAGAAAGTACAGATAGAAGAATAGAGTTAGGATGGGACTTGCAGCAAGTTAAATTTAAAAGACGAAGATACATATGTTTTGTTAATTTTCAATCACCCTTGGCCTTCAAATAAGAAAATAATATAAGGATGGGACAAAGAAATTATTGGTTATATGTAAGCGAACCGTTATAAAAAAAGTTCTACGAAAAATAGTGTAAACATAATCATATGGTAAGGTTTGAGAATGAGATTATTTGATCCACAGGTTGGGGAAATGTTAGTAGAATTACAAAAGCTGAAAGTTGTTACTGTTTTTGTATTTACTGTTTTTGTATTTACTGTCAAACAGTCTTTGCAAATGGTGACTCATTTGACCGATAAGAATAACAAGTGTTATAAAAAAATATTTTGATTACGGTTTCGGTCTAGTAGATAAAAATTGGGGCATGTAAGTTCATGGTCTTGAGGATGTCAGAATTATTAGCTAGGCGTCGAAGAAGAAAAGAAAAATCAATCAATCAATCGAAAGCAATCTCCGAGTTTCAAGAGAGTGAAAGGATGGCATTTATAAAAAGAATTCAGTTGATTAAGAGTTGGAATTATTTAATAAAATATATATTCTTTAATTTATTTACTAGCTAAAATTGCAATTTGTTTAAATTTGCATATGGGCTCCAAATAAAATTACATTATTATATAAACGTAATTAAAACCAAAGAAGACAAATTGCGATGTAAAAAAAAAGATTACCTGTTCTCACTATAAATCGAAAAAGTTTGTCTATAGAGTCTATGTTGAAGTCAAATAAATGTTATATTGATGCTTAAGCTGATATATTTTTACTTTTAATGTGTTAACTGTCAATTCTTGGTGGAAAGGTATTATATTATATTAAAAAATGAAACACAATTTATATTGATTCTACATTATTTGTTATAGATCAAGGCCGTTTTTGCTAATCGCATGCATCATCTGTCGATTGTTATTACTAATATGGTCACACGAAGTCGACAAAGAATTACTCAACATTATATACACTAAAAAATCAACTAAAAGAATAATCCCGTGTAATAGCCATTAAAAAATATAATTAATTTCTTTGAAATTCAATCAAGCTTCAATAATTTACTACTTGTTCTGTCTAAAATATATATTTTATTTATTGTATTGTGGCTTCATCTTGCCCTATATATTAATATGTATACAAAGGGCAACCACCACTTATAAAATAAGCACTAATTCAATAGCATTATTTTTTCTAATTTATAAATCCTATAATGTGGGTTGAAAACTGTAATAATCTGTTGAATAATAAACATAACCTTTCTGTGTATAGGAAAGAAAAAGATTAACCAGATGCCTTCGAGCAAAAATAAATTCAAAAATAAATTATTTAAGATGAGTAAGTCAAACAGGATATAAATATTTTTGTTGACCATTTCGATAAGACTTGGTTTACGATCTCTGAAATACTTAAATGTGATGCATATAGTATATGAAATACGCGGCAAAGTCGTGGTTATTGGATGAAAAATTATCAAAGTGTTACAGATACCCACATTTTATAGAACAGCATTAATTGCATACCGTAAATTTATCGTGATCTTCTTAACATTATAGTCAAAAGATTTTATAATAAAGTCAAAATACTAACTTAATATCCATTTATTTAAACAAAAATGTTTTTTCAAAGGTCGGTAGTATCGTGAGATTAAATCATTTGATGTAATAAAAAGACGTATTTTTAATTTTTTTCCTATTCTTTGAAATATTGTCAGTCTATTTAAACAACGTTTAAATTATATTTATTATGACAATGAATCTAAAAACTCATTAATATTTGTAGCAATACGCTAAGCAATGTTGTTAATTAATCATCGAGCAACAAGAGGGCCTTGCATGTTTTTTTTTCATTTAAAAATGATGTACTATTATTGGAACCGGAGTAAATTTATGTTTGTGAAATTCTCTTTCATCGAATCATGAATAATTTCCCATCAGTGTAAATAATTAAGTATGATATTTGATAATCCTTTTTATCAAATTGTATTATGCAGCACAGATAAGTGGGTTAATGGGATTTTACCAAGATCAAGAGTGGAGGTGGAGCGAAACAAAATGGAGAGCCCCACTGCTCCAGATATTTTTTAATATATCGACTTTGGAAAGGAAAAAGGACGTAACCCTCAGTTTTTCCAAAACAGCTTTTTTTCGATAATCACAATTTATACAACTCGACACACGTTCTATCAAAAGGATGGATGCTGAAAATGCCAAATTAGTATCTTTATTTAGCTTTTAAGTTTGAAAAAAGAAAGGCTTGTGAAAAATTGCAATCAGGAAAAAGGTTTTTCTTGAATAATTTATTAAATTAATATTAGGCCTAAGTCAATAAAAAATCAGTTTATCACTCACCGTGCACTTCAGGGATGCGTATATTTCATAATATACGTCCGCTGTGGTCTAGTTGGTAAGAGCTTGCTCTACCAATCAGGTGGGTCTGGGTTTGGTTCCCGGTAAGGTCAGAATCAAATTGGATTTTTTCAATTTTAATTTGAGATCTAAGACATGGGTGTTTGTGAAGTAAATTTTCCTTGAGTTAATCTCATGTGACTTTAAAAAATTCTCATCGAGTATATCTCGTATGATCTTTCAACTTCAAAATATTTGACGCATTGGCGTAAGCTGTCATTAAAAAATAAATAATAATAATAATTTGCTTATAGCCTAAAATCGTCAAAAGACGTTTTTTGTGTCTCGTGTAAAATTTGATGTGAGGGTTACGTTCTTTTTCCTTTCCACGGTCGAATTATTTAAAATATTGTCCTGAATTCAAATGATAGAAAAATAGGAAGGAAGGAGAATAGTAGGGATAGAAGGATAAGGCAAGGACAGGACTAGTGGTTAACTAATCACGCCGTTACGTTACGCCCAGTTATTGAAGGATCGGAAGGATCGGAAGGATGGGAGAGTGTTTTTTAGACATCACACAGCATTCGGACAAAAGTCGATAAATCGATCGTAAAAATGCTGTTTGTACTGAAGCCAACAACGCTAACCGCTGCGCTACAGTACCCGGCACTACATACTCTCTTTCATATTTTTTGAGGACCTGGGGATAAAAACTTATCCTTTCCATCTTGAAGAATGTACTGCTGTGCTAAATTTGTTATTATGTGAAAACAAGTCTACAATAAATGAAATTTTATGGAATCAATATAAAAAAAAAACATAGGGAGGGTAATTAAAAAATAGTTCACTAACATAATTTTTACATTTTTCATAATACATAGTTGGTTCAACAAGAAAAAAATAATTGAATAGCGTGTGAAAAATTATTTATTTGCAAATGAAGCAAGTTTACTAAATCGCAAATTTATTTTATTTGAACATTGTCTTCAAGTAAATACAGTGCTTTTTATATTTTCGCTGACAGATTTTATATTCATACTATAATTAAAATACAATAAATATTTGATCGATTAGAACAAGGCCAGTTTGAGATAAGATTAAAACTATTTTTTATAAAAAAAGCGTTTTATCGAACGGATTTTTTTTCTACGACAAATAATTAGTTAACCTTTCATTTTAGAATGAGTGGTAGGGTTTTATAGACATCACATGCATCCGTGCCTTCAAACAGAAATTCATTAAATTGATCAATTGAAAATTGAAGCTGCACGAACAGTCAACCCGGAATTCAAAGAGACTTAGCGAAATTATTTTAAAAAACATGCATTAATTGCTTGAAAACGATTTTAAAAAAATGTATTATATTTGTAATACTCAACCACGTTATTTATGCTTACATTGCATAATAAGCGGCTTCGGTAAATCACGATGAAAATGTTGCATCTGATTAAGAATTAATAGTTTAATATGGCAGTTTAAATATTCTTAAGTCATTCAAATATGTTATTATTTCATATTTAATATTTGCTCCCGGTAAAAAACGTTTGGACTTTTTAGGGAACTCATCATTTTACCAATTCGTCGTAATCACTTCCAATTGATTAATAAGCCATTTATTTACTGTAAAAAAGAAAGTTTTTTTTATTTTTAAACGATTACCAAAATATACTAAGGTAAGCAAAATATATAAATTGAATGGTATGCAGAAAACGTTGCTTGCAAAAAAAAATCGAATGAAGTTTACATATATGCGCTTATTCTCTAGTTAATCTACGTAATATACGTGGCTAGTGATCCTCACCCAATCCCGAGATTACGTTTATATCTATGATTCCTAAATTCCGGCATTTTAACAGTACTAATACCGGGATTTTGGGATTGAGAAAATTACAGAAAGTTGAACGATGTGTAAAAAAGAAGGCTCAAAATTTTCTGTTTAAATCGCAACAATTTCTTTAATCCCGAATCTCAATTTATACACAATTTTATGTTGAATGTTCAATCCCGGGATTGGAAAGATTGTCAATCCCGATGGTCCGGGATTGGATACCCTAAATTCCGCACGTAGTTTGTAGTGTGTCAAGTTATTTCCTTTTGATTTTACGCATGCTGGAGGATTGCTTTTTTATGCTATAATTGCGTTTGAAATGTAGCCGATTGGCCAATTTCCCAAGCAAAGGTCTTATTTATTTGTCGCTTGGTTTTCGGAAATACATACGTTTGGCAGTGAAAAAAATGTCGTATAAGTAATGTATAGCTATATGCCAATCGCCGAGTGACTTGTTTTTCTATGGCAATGTCAGAACGGCAAATATATATTTTTTTTAATTTAAGATATTAAATTTTAGATCTTGAGCATGGGTAGTTGTGGTATCTTTCCATCTCAACTCTCGAGTGATAAAAAGACTTAAAAGATCATTAAAAAATCTGTTGCCTCGTGTAGCTGTAATATCAAATATTTTTGTAATGAATTATCAGTATATAAATTAGTTGATTTTGAAAAAGTGGGTGGTAAAAAAATAATAATTGAAAAATGAGTGATTTTGTAGTACGATAGATCTTTGCTATCATATTATTTTGTTGCTTCAGTCGTATTAACCATATTTTCTACAGAAATTTTTGAATTTAGATCCGCTCAAAAAGTATTCTGTTAAAATTCTGAAGACACTATTTTATTTAAGATGTTTTTTCTTTCTTCTATCAATATAAAAAAAAAGTTACACTTCTAAATATTTCAACAAATTGTTTTATGTCTATAAAACTAATTACTTTAAGCGCAGTGATTTCAAACATCAGACCGTATTATCAAAAAAATACTCATGTGTATGTAGTCAGTATACTGATTGTCATTTTTGTTTCAGTTTTATTATGCTCATTATGAAATGCACTGTTCAATGCATTAATAATCTTTGCAATTAAGATAAAAACGAAATGAATTGGCGATAAAATAGATTCCTGTACATCCCGCGTGAGCGTTGCTATCGTAATACAAAACGAAAAAATAATATCTAGATTTAGCTTAAAAAAATTGGTTTACTTTCGATGTTCGAAGTAGAAAAAATATAAGTGGGATCGAAAATATGACCGGAGTGATGATTTCCAATGCCATAAACTCAAAATATTTATTACTATATAAAGATGAATATTTTTCGATATGGTAGTACAGATCACATTTAGCTCTACTCTTAATAAGTAGTCTTGAGTCACGACAATATCTGATTTCATTGAAACAATTTTATAATCATCGACAAAGTAAGTGAATCCGATATTTTTATTACGTAATTCGCTAATTTAAATAATCCACTTACCTTAATGTGAAATTGCATACAATCAAAAAAGATTGATGACTAATTAAAAGTAAATATATCGATGACTTAGTTTCATAGCGCTTAGAAATTGTTAAATTTGAATCGTTCAAATTATGTGCATTCACACAGATTTTGTCATAGATTTGAGTAGTGAGTAGTTTTAAACATTCCCATGGGCTTATTCTTTTCGTCAGCAATGGCTTTAAACTCAATGATACATTTATTTATTATATAAACACGAAACATTCATTTACTAAGCGTCAGTTCAAGTTCATCCGTGCACTTGAACGCCTGAAGATGCCGAAAGGAATGAATGTACATAATCTGAACGGTTCAAATTTAATATTGAAATTCCACCAAGCACCTTCAGTCGAAATCTTAAATTAGAAATTGTAAGTTTTAAAATATGGCTGACCAACATTTTGATGCATCAAAGCCGCGTTAAAAATAACTGATAATTATAATTGGTCTCACTTTTTAAGGCAATCATTTAGTGATTTATCTCAATTCAATTCAAATTTATTGCAACAATATTTCAAGTTGTAATTTACATGGATCTGAGAGATTGTTTATATTTCTTAATTTCCATTATGCAAAAATCTTCATACCGAGAGAAAACTAGTTAATATTTCCAGTTGTACTTTTGTGGATTTATAGAAGAGAGGTATTTGAATATAATATACGATAGATGTAACTCAAAACATCAATTTTGTTTACTTATCCTTCTATGGAACTAAATCATCGACGTGTGTTTGAAATATAAGTATACAAAAATAATAATGTAAATATCTTTATTTTTTTGATAATTTGTAGATACATGGGAATGAATAACAATATTTATTTATTGCTCAAAATCAAAAGTACATTACATGGCATAACAGCTGACGCTAATTCGCCATGCACTTGACAAATATAATTGAAAATAAAAAAAACAGTGCATAATACATCAATGTATAAAAAGTATAAAGTAAAACAGTTCACAATATGTTTAAGCCCCTAAAAACCTTGTAAGGAAGGCTTAAAGAAAACGTTAGCTTTGTTATTCAGTGCTTATTTTTAACGACATACGGTAGCTAAACACATAATTATGCTCCATATTGGCCGAAAAATGTATTTTTTTGTTTATATTTTAATCATAAAAATTTATTGTCTAATGATATTTTATGTTAAAAGTAATTTTTTTAAAACAATTTAAAAACCGATCGTAATTTATTTATTTTCAGAATAAAATGGTTTTTAAATGGAGCATTGTCCTACTGTGCGCTTTTGGTTTGGCATCATCACAAGAAGGTTATTCTCGTGATAGTCCTGCCAACCAGTTGGGCTATGATTCATTAAATCAAGCATATACTAACAACGGAGACGGTGATGAAGTCCACGGTGACGAGATTCCCGGAGAAGCAGGCCGTGACTATCCAATCTATTCAGAAGTCCCGCAAACCGGTTTTACTTGTCAAAACCAGCAATCACCCGGATACTACGCTGACCCTGAAGCCCAGTGCCAAGCTTTCTACATCTGCCAAAAAAGTGGAAAGAGCGATGGATTCCTCTGTCCCAATGGAACTGTGTTCAACCAACAGTATTTGGTATGCGATTGGTGGTACAACTTCGATTGCAGCAAGGCTGAGGAATTATACAGTGTCAACGAGCAGATTGTTCAGGCTATGCAAGAAGCCGATGCTAGATTGAGTCAGCAGCAAGGTGGATACAATTATGGGTCTCCTGACGGTAATCAAAACGGAGGCGATCATAGCGGGAGATACACTGGACCACAACCTGCTGGTCTTCAAGATCCAAGCGCTGTCTACGGTGTACCATCAAGAAATGGTGATGGAAAAAATAACGGTAATGGTCAAGCAAATGGAAACGGAAGACATAATGAAAATGAAAAAGGCCAATCTAATGGTAACATAAATTCACCAAGCCCGATTTATGGTGTACCATCATCTGGAAGCGGATTTCGTGGACCCGTTTCTCAATTAAACTCTGGAATCGAAAACGGACCGTCTTCTCGATACAGTACCGGAAATAATAATGCATTTATCGGTAACCATAACAGCAACGCAAGATTAGAAGACTTCAATGGAAATGATTCCCCCAAGCCAGTGTATGGCGTACCTTCCTCGGGAAACAGAGCCAGTGGACCTGCTTCTCAATTTAATTCTGGAAACGGAAACGGTAATAACTTCAACGTAAATCACCGTGGTCAAGAATCATTCGGTAATGGTCCTTCTTCTCAATACAATTCCAGAAGCAACGGATTTAATGGAAACAATTCCCCCAAGCCAGTGTATGGTGTGCCATCTTCGGGAAATGGAGCCAATGGACCTGCTTCTCAATTTAACTCTGGAAACGGAAACGGTAATAACGTCAACGGAAATCACCGTGGTCAAGAATCATTCGGTAATGGTCCTTCTTCTCAATACAGTGCCAGAAGCAACGGATTTAATGGAAACGATTCACCCAAGCCAGTGTATGGTGTGCCATCTTCGGGAAATGGAGCCAGTGGACCTGCTTCTCAATTTAATTCTGGAAACGGAAACGGTAATAACGTCAACGGAAATCACTTTGGTCAAGAATCCTTAAAAAATGGGCCTTCTTCTCAATACAATGCTAGAAGCAACGGATTTAATGGAAACGATTCACCCAAGCCAGTGTATGGTGTGCCATCTTCGGAAAATGGAGCTAGTGGACCTGCTTCTCAATTTAATTCTGGAAACGGAATCGGTAATAACTTCAATGGAAATCACCGTGGCCAAGAATCCTTTGGAAATGGTCCTTCTTCTCAATACAATGCTATAAGCAATGGGCTTAATGGAAACGATTCCCCCAAGCCAGTGTATGGTGTGCCCTCTTCAGGAAATAGTGTTAGTGGGCCTGCTTCTCAATACAATTCAATTGGTGGCCAGAACAACGGGTATAATGGAAATAAGAATTCAAGGCTAGAAGATTTATCTGGTAATGTCGGTGCTCCAAAACCCGTATACGGTGTTCCTTCTTCAAATGTTGGTAGTGGGTCTGTAAATGGCGTTCATAGCAATGGATTCAATGAAAATGGAAATAAGAACTCAAGGCTAGAAGATTTATCTGAAAACATAGATTCCCCAATATCAGTATATGGTGTTCCTTCATCGGGAATTGGAAATAGCGGACCCGGAAACGGATTCAACGGAAATGGAAATAGAAATTCAAAACTTGAAGATTTGAACGGAGGTATTGACTCTCCTAATCCAGCTTATGGTGTTCCATCTTCCGGCAACGGTAACGGCAACAATGGCGAAAACGGAAACGGATATAACTCTGACAATGGTAGATCTGAATTCGCTGAAGCATTCAATGGAAATCAAAACTCTGGAAATTCAGGAAATGTTGATCGTACTTATCTTCCTCCCAGTGGCGACAGTCAAGACCATAATGGTTCATCTGAATTAAATGGAAATAGTCCAGATCGTTCATATTTACCATCTCAATAGTGAAAATTGATGATGAAATATTTATTTGTTTTTAAAATTGTACCCAAATTTTTATTTTTCAAATGTTTTTATTGTATTTCATGTATGTATTTTATTTAAAAGTTTTAATAAATTTTTCCAAAAAGATGTATTTATAATATAAAAGTTGGTTGTTTTTTCAATGCAGAATAGCCATCGGTCACCAATTTAATAGGTTGATGTATAATTTTGTTTTAATCTTTTTGTGAAATATGCATTCATTATTGAGTAATAAATAGTTTTCGTAGAAAAATTTCATTAGGAAGCCATATGCCCCACATTGGGTGCGGACATGGATAAAAATAAAAATAATATCATGGTACAAACAAAATAATTAGATACTTTGGAAATTAGAAAAAAACGGATATTTATCGTTGAAATCTAATTATAAATACGTATAAGTTTTAATCCTTTTAAGACTTACCAATTAATTATGAAATGGATCATTTGCTGAGGCAAGTAAAACACGTTGAATGTTTTTTTAGCATTGTTAACTCAATGAATGATATGAAGGTTCTGATTTTTACAAGCTATTTCAAAAAACATATTTCATAACACGAACTTGGAACTTTATTAACAACGATACACATTCAACTCTTGTTTTACATGATTTTGAACTAACACACTCCATTACAAAGAAAAATTACTATATTTTACCTGAATTATCTGTTCTAAATATTTCATCCAATCCCGGACCTTTTTTGTGATCCCGGGATTTTAGGATTGACAATTTTTCCAATCCTGGGAACATACAACATAAAATCGTGTATGAATTCGGGATTGAAAAAAATTACTGGGTGATTTTGAAATCCTGTGATTTTTTAAACAAATTGTTGTCTGCCTGAAAAAACTGACTGAACTTGAACCTGAAAAAACTCAGTTCAAGTTCATTCGTGCACTTGAAAGCCTGAAGATGTATAAAGGCGAAACCCAGGTCGTTAGTGACAAAACTTGTGTAAATATATGTACATAATTTGAACGATTCAAATTTAATATTGAAATTTTACCAAGCACCTTCAGTCGAAATCTTAATTTGCTTTCAAATTCAAAAACACAGGAATTTGCGGAATTCTCAAAATGAAAAGACGCGATACCTTTTTTTTAAGCCCTCGCATAAGTTCCTTAGACTTTCTCAATCCCGAAATTCATCAGTACTGTTACATTACCGGGATTTTGGGATCTGGGATCCCGAGATTTGAGTCCCTAATTCTAACACAATTTCCTGAATTTGCTTACGTCCTCAAAAGAAGTCCTCGTTAAGCTTAACATATTTCTAGTGATAAAAGCGGCTTATGTTCACCAACTTGCGCGTATGTGGCAAGTAGCGATGAATAGTTGTATTTTTTCTTAAATAAAATACATATTTCGCAAGGATAATATTTTGAAGATTTTTATTACTACAGTTTTAACGTTTTTCTATAACAAATTGTTGTTCTGTTTTTCAATAAAAGTATTTTCGATAGATTCAGCGGTAATTTTGTGGAAATTTATTCCACGTGTTGTGTTACAAACTATAATACGTACTTCACCTCTTTGAGAATCATTATCAGACACAACAGCGCAAGGTTTACGAATATAAAGTTTATTCGTGATTCGTATCAATAAAAGTAGTTATTTGGTTTAAAAAAAAAAACTAATGTAATCCATGACTTTCTTCCTTAAGCTGATTTGAACTCATCGCTGAATTAGATTTACGAATTAATGTTATCTATACATTTTTTAAACCATGTCCGCTCCCAATGTGGAGCATATCGACTCCTAATAGAGTTTATCTCAACAGAAGTGTTTCTACGAGAACTGTTTGTTACTCAGTTGCTCAAACTCTATGTTTCCAAAGATAGTATGGATAGAAGGATAGGGCCTAGGACAGGACTAGTGGTAAGCTAATCGCTCTCGATACGCTCTGTTCATAGGATAGAATGGGTGAGAGGGGGGAATTCAAGACATCACATACATCCATGCCTTGAAACAGAAATTCATAAATCGATTGAAAAATCAATTTTTAAAACTGTCTGTCCGGGATTTGAACCCGTAGCCGAAGCCAACAAAGCTGACCACTCGACCACACAGGGGACAAATAAATCACGAAACGATATTTTGAAACTAAATGTTTTATTTTATCCATGCCCGCTTCCAATGTGGAGCATATGGCCTCCTAATGGAGGTATCCCAACAGAACTGTTTGTAACTCAGTCGCTCAACCTCTCTTATTCAAAGAGAGTAAGTAGTAGATATAGAAAGACAAGACTATGATAGGACTAGTGGTTAACTATATGCTCTCGCTACAGCCAGTTATTAAAGGATCGGAAAGGGTGCGAGAGACTTTTTAGACATCACAAACACCCATGCCTTTAAACAGATATCGATAAATTGATCGACATAAAACATGCTGTTCGTACTGGGATTCAAACACGTGAAGTCCGGCACGGAAGCCCACAACGCAAACCGCTGCGCCATACGACCATTTTTGTAAAAAACATTTTTTATAAAATACTAATATTCATGAAAAATTAAAATTTTCGTTTTAATATAAAAAGAAAAAAAAAGTTTTCATTATGTTTATCAAGTTTTTGAAATATATGTAACCGTATACAGAGATCTCAAATTTTATTTTTAAAAATTGATAAGTTATTTTACAGGTATTTGTTTGTACCCAGACTGGTCTGTTCACTAAAGTAAGACTCGTAAAAACAAGACCACCAAAAGCGACGATTCCGAAGAAGCTAAATCACGAATGGTAACAGTATAAAAAATATTATAGTGGTGTGAGCTCAAATCAAAATTTTAACTTTAATTCATGAACGACGTCAATATTAAACGTGTCTTGTTGAAGTGTTGATCTTACATTATGAATGACACGTGTTTTTTATTTTATTTTGATCACGTCTGTTAAAAATATTAATTTAACTTAATATCCTCGACGGCATTGAGATATCATCCAATAGTCAATACACATCTCAACTACTCATTTCATTTTTATCATAAGTTGCATTAAGTTGCAATTTTAAATTGATTACATGTATCATGAATGCTCGTGCGGCAAAACGGCATAAGTATAAAAAACATTTGGCAATGATAAATAATTCAAACATTTTTTTGTTGATATCGATTGTACATTCACATAACCAAACGAGATAAATTACATACATGCAGATTGTTCAACCACCCGTTATCGCTGTTTCATCGTCGCCTTCTATAGCCGAATAACGATCAAGAAAAAAATACTGCTTATATTCTTAGCCCAATACAGAATATCCGAAGATCAATCTTTTTATAATGCTCTATATAAAAGATATTTTGTCAAATTAATTAACAGTCGCTGAGTGGCTATGCTCCAAGTGCGGCTTAAATTCATAATATGATTATCTTGAAATTATTTTACTGTTTTTAACATGTTTGGAAGTTCTTAAAAAAAATTAAAATATGTTCCGAAAATAACGTAGCATTGTGTATTAAACGTTAGTTCTACCCCCCGCTTTTTTGAGTTTTTCATCAGACTGAAAAGAATGAACATGCATTCATAAGTCACTCTTTTTGACCAATCATTAGAAACTTCTTTGCTTTTTAATTGCTTTATTTAGTCAGTACATTCAGACATTCATTAAAACTAAAAATGTTATGACTATTTTAAGATATTGTATAAATCACGGTTTTTCAACCGGGGGCTACAGCATGTTCTAAGGGAGCCACAGAGAAAAAATAATTTTAGGGTAGCAACAGCACAGTTTTGGGGGCCACGGGCAAATCCATAAACTCTCAAGCTTTTTAGGAATCCCGTAAATTCATTAGTTTTCTAAATTGTATATTCTGGGAAGAGCTTTTTAAAAGGTCTCGCGTGTTTTCATTTTGTAAAATCCGTAAATTCTGAAATCTGTCAGCAAGAAAAATGTTGGAAGAATTGAAAATTATTTTTAAATGTTTCGATCGTCGCAACTCGAAAATACGACGCTCGAAAGAGGCTACAGGCCCGCGATGGTTGAGAAACTATGGAATATATCGTTGAAATATAATGTGATAAGTTGACTATTCGATAATAAGTAAAGAATATGCTAACTTGCGTAAAAATATTATTTATCAACCGTCATTGTCCTAAAGAAAACACGTCGAATTTCCTTGATGAGTTTTTTAACTTCAATATCTGGATAGAATACTTATAATTCTGTTTGTATTTTTCATACTCTAGTAACCAAGCTAACAGAAAAAAATCATGGTTGCCAACGATTCGCCCATTAGATGATGTGACTAATTATTTCCACCAATAATACTCTTATGCGGTATATCGAAAGTTTTATTCTATCCAATTCATAATATAGCTCATTGAAAATTAAAAACAGACAACAGACAATCCACCAAAATAACTCATTGGACTAGGAAATAATTCTAGTAGCAATATCTTACTTTTAATCAATGTATTTGAATACTTATGATTTAAAATCAAAATTTCATCAAGACTCTTATTTCTTATAGCATATAAGGGATTAAATAAAAGTTTAAGTCCTCTTTAAATCAGTTGATAATTTTTGATTAATAATAATTGTTAGCCAACTCTATTTTTGAAATATATCTTTAGTAGCTCGTGCGCTAAATTATCTGTTATCAATTTTGTAATGAGAATTTTACTAACAATAACGATATATTATTTTGCTACTGATGGATATAAAATTTATTTTAATCAATTGACCGATTGCATATAACTATTTACAGCAGGATAAAAGATGCTACGAATTAAGTTCGACAATAATAATCAGATATTGTGGATAACTTCTTTGTCTTTATGTCATTGTTCAATGATGTAACTTAAAATACAATGTACATACAAACAAAGTGCATAATTTACTTCTTACGCAGATAAAAAAAAGAGTTTTTCGACTTTCGGTACCATCATTACAATTTCATGGGGAAAATAAAGAATTTTTACCTAACGAATAAAAGTAAAAAAATGTTCTAGGTATAAAATCATTATTTGAAAATATTTATTGTATTTATTGCATAACAAATAAAATATGTTTTCAAAAAATAAATAAAAATAAATAGTTAAATAGTTATGGTAAAAAAAACTACAAAATCACTGGTAACGTTGGTAGCTTCAACAATGCACAGCAAGGAAAATAATGTTAACAGTTTAAATGAGCTTTGCATTCATTCGAAAGGAAAATGAGATCAAAAAACATAATCTTTCGTAACACATATTTTTCGAATATAACATAATAAAATACACTTAGAAACGTAAATGTTACCAGAGTTTTCAATTTCAAACTAAAAAAATAAGTTTGTAATTTAATAATCATTGTCAGTGAGGGCAAAGCCAAGTCATCAAATATTAAAATTATCCTGATTTACTTTGATGAAGGTAAGTATGATCTGCCAGGAGTTGCTCCATTGTAATTTCCTTTTCCGCTTGGTCCACTGCCATTATATCCATTGTCTTGTCCAGGTACTCCGTACTGAGAGTTGGGAGAATTTCCATTTGAGAATCCTTTTCCACCGAGGTTGGATGGCGCGTTTCCTAAGCCATTTCTAAATACTTGACTATTTCCGTTACCATTTCCATTGTTACCATTAAATCCATTGAAACTTTCAGCGTTTTGAGCGTTACCACCATTTCCGTTTCTTTTATCAGCGGGAGGACCATAGACAGGCTTTGGGGAATTCCCATTGAATCCATTTCCATTAAATCTACCGTTACCGTTTCCATTGGATGAATATCGTTGGCCAGATGCGCCGTTGGAAGATGGAACACCATAGTTTTGGCTTGGTCGGTTTCCATTTTGACGCCCATTAAAGCCGTTGTTTGAGCCAGCATCATTGAAACCGTTTTGAGACTGTCCAAAAGGTGAACCTCCAGCCTGTCCAGGAACTCCATAGACCGGACTTATCCTGTTTTGACCGTCTTGTCCATTAGAGCCTTGTCCGTTTTGATTGTAGCCGTTTCCATTGTTTCCCATTGATGGCACACCATATGAACTGCTTGGTCCTTGGTTATATTGGCCTCCAGCACCGTTTCCGGACGCTCCGGGAGCATCGTAATTATATGCTCCTTGCTGCTGCTGTTCACTCAGTCTAGCATCGGCTTCTTCCATAGCACGAGAAACTTGTTCATTGACACTGTACTGTTCTTCGGCACGGCTGCAATCAACGTTATACCACCAATCGCAGACCAAGGACTCTTGATTGAAAATAGAGCCAGTAGGACATAAAAATGCTGCGCCACGTCCGCTTTTTTGACAAATGTAAAACGCTTGACACTGGGATTCAGGATCGGCGTAGTATCCTGGATACTGTTGATTGTTGCAACTGAAACCTGTATCTGGAACTTTGTCATAAGTGGGATAATCGCGACCGGCCTCCCCAGGTATTTCATCACCATTCAACTGGTCTTCATCAGAAATTGCTTGACCGAATGGATTGTATCCTAATTGATTCGATGGGTTATCGCGTGAGTATCCATTCTGTGCTTTGACTACAGCAAACGCACACAGGAAAGTGATCGCCCATTTGGTGGACATTTTTCTGCTGAAAATAAAAAAATATATATTCATGTATTTTGATTTTAATAAAATAAAAGTTTTACTGACCATTCCACATAAAAAAAATCGCACTAAAATATTATGAGTTTATAATCTTATATAAAATTCATAAACTTTTTGGACTTTTGACTCAAAACACAATGCTTAGATATTTTCATCATTCATGAATATTTTTTTAAATACTTTTTTTAATCATGAATTCTTATTAAATTACTAATAACGTTAATAATTGTTTGATGGATGTATCTGCAAGAGAGTGACTTGCTTTGATTATCGTCATATATTTTAATTTTAATTTTGCTTATTCCTTCTATTATATATTTTTTTATGTAGTTATGCCATTTCAAATATTCTAAGCTTATATAAGAAAAAAATAGCAAAATATTTAAGAGTTGTACGATGTAGAATAGAGAATTCCCTGTTAACTACTCTTTTTTTTAGATAATGCGGAAAGCTTAAGTTTTATCAACTTATTGAGGAAAAAATATTGTTACCTTCCACCCCAATTTATTCTTTAAAATTTTTACACAATACATTCAAATTTTAAAAAATCTAGAAATTTTAATAATAGTGACTTACTGAAAGATTGAGGGTTATTCTAGGATAGTGTGTCGTATCTGCCGTCTAGACTGATTTACAAGAGAACACTTACTGGATGAACAGCTAAATTGATTTTGATGATCATCTCCTCGGTGAAACATCTTTATATACCTTCAGAAATCATCTTTAGGCCACTTGATATTTCGCGAAGCGCCCCTCCGTCGATCTAGATTATCTTCTCATAGAAAGGGATCATTATGAATGATTGCTGTGATACATATAAGGTTAACGTTATATTACGTGTACACACTCTTCGAACGTGTGTTTTAATTTTATTATTGTGTTAACACGATTATATTCAACATCATAATAGGAGTATAATACTTTAGTCGATCTCATGCTAAAACAATGTACAGTACTTGTTTGACAAAGTTGTAAAACATTATACAATTTTATTTAATGTATTGAATTCTATGTACTATTTTAAGAATCAAATTATTTTGATTGCTAGACATATTTATCAACAGTTAAAATCAGTTGGTATTTTCTTGTTAGAAGCTTCCAAATTGGGTTTAATGGTGGTCGAACTATATGATGACAAGTAATTTCAAAGCCCTATATAGTATAGAGGTTGTGTTTTCTTCTATACAATAATGTTCCTAAATAAAATTGGATGCCATTAATATCAACTCATTAGCAAAATTGTTATTCCAAAACACTATTGATAACTTTTTAACTTTTCGATAATGTAACAGGTTTTTCGGAAAGTAATTTCGTTTTTTTCGAGCTTTGGGGAGGACTGTAGGAGAACCTAGGCGTTTGAAACGATCATGAACAGTCGAATTCGATAAATTTAATCTCACAAGTTGTTATTGGCCAGTTTTCATCAATTAGTGCCTTTATTGTGTAATAAAAACTATTTATTAAGCGCCAGACGAAGGTCATCAATGACGAAATGTGAAAACCGAGTAGTTTTTGACAAAATAATAAAATTTTACAATATTTTAATGATTCAAATTTAAAAACTGTTTAATCATAAACAATGATGTGTAAGGGACCCTGGAGGTTTACTTATTATTTTACTTTTCTCAGTGTCTTTATAACATAAGCGATAAGTTATTTTAAATTATTACACTTAAACTCGTGGTGCATGGTTAAATTGATATTTTATGCTTTATTAATTGATTTGGCACTTACTTGGTAGAACTCCTTTATAACAGGTTAAAAATTATTTATTATAAATTAATAATTAGTATTTTAGTTCTACAGTTTTTATTATTTTTTATGCGTTGATAGCTATTTCGGCTTTCGCCTCTGTAGTTCTATAGTAGTTCTGTAGTTCTATAGTTCTGACGACCAACGTACTGGGATTCGAACCCATGAGGTCTGGCATGGAAGCCACCGACGTTGGCCACTGTGTCGTGGACCCGAAATTGTTGATTGTATAAGTAGGCCAAATATTATATATTCAATAATAAGCTTATTCATCGTATTGATTGGTGAAATAATGGCTATATGTACCTAGAAGGAATGGAAATTATTGAAAAAAATTAAAACCATTTTAAAGAGGGAAAGAAATAATGTTACATATTTTTTACTTGAAATAGAATTCGGATTAATAGTCGTTTTTACAACTCCACAGCCCCGTACTAAGTCCAAAAAATTATGACTGTTTTGGTCATCGCAAGCATTTTCTCAGTTAATAATGTGCGTGAAACCGGTTGTTTGGATTCAGTAAAAAAAAGTGTTTTGTTTCTTTAGCAATACGCAAATACAAATATATATATTATTTGTTTTTTTTTAAAAATAATATGCGAATGTTATTAAATGTATCTAATTTTCGTAAAAACATTTTTTATTTTTCTTATTGATCTTAGAATTTTAGGAGAAACAGTTTTAATTATACCGATATTTAATTTTTTACTCCGAACTATCAACTTGTCCTTTATGAAAAAAAAAGATTTTTATGAACAGCTGTCGTCAATGACAGAAATGATTCAATTGATATTTCACTGCTTCAATGTTATTGTCATAAAGTTATCCCCAACTGTAGACCCTCAGAAGAAAATACATTTGTTAATTTTATTCATGAATATAAAAAAAAATATTTTTAACTGCTTATTAACCTTTTCTCATTTTTGTTATTATTGGTAAAGTTTCCTGAAAAAAAATATTAAAGATAGTTTCGATTTTTAATATTTTTTTGTCGCATTTAGTTTGATGGATCTCGTCTTATGTCTTATTAAAAAAAATCAGTAAGTTATATAAACATCAGTTTTTAATGCTCGTGATAAGCCTAACCGGTCATAATTTTTATTTAAAAAATATTACAAGAGTAGTGTAATATTTTTAATAAACTTTTTGTGGGTATTATAGACAATTATGAATTACTTTCTATTCGTCATTCGTTAACTGTGATATATTAGGTCAAAAAAATATCTCCATTTTACTCTGTATATGTACAAAGAAAATAAATAAATGTATACTGGGAAACTTTAATGATATTTTTCATGAAAAACACAACATATTTTTAAACTGGGATTACCATGGTTTTCTCAAATGTAATATTTATAATGTGTTAGGTTGTTTTATGGTCTTTAAAGGATAAATTGTACTGGAAAAGGGAAGATTAAAATAAATATTGAGCTTAAATGCAGTATGAAAACTTTGCTTTAGTTTATCTTCATATTTAGCAAAAAAAAACATTCTGAAAATTCATCAGATAAATTTATTACGAAATACTGATGTGCATTTTCGGTTTATTAATAGTAAGTCTTAGTAAAAAATTTATTTCTTTAATCTATAAATAAAACGTTTTATTTAATATTATATTATTATGAAGATAAATAGTATTCATTATTTCTGTTAACTGTGAGTATTTTTTTATCAAAATTCTTTACAATATTATTTTATAAATCAGGGACTGGTTATAACTGGGTAAACGTTTGTTATCACCTGGAAATGAGAAATTATAAACAATATATTTTTTAATATTTAAATGTTTATTTGCAGATAAGAACAAGTAACTTTACATCCTATAGCTAATATAAAAAACTAAAAATAAATAAGAAGATAATCAATAATCACTGACATAGTAAATTTTCCAAAAACAACTTATAAAAAAATGTAGATTCACAGACTTCTTTTTCAATTCAGTAAAATAATGAGTTTATATAAAATAATCTTGTCTCATACACATTATTATTGATAAAACTCAGACAACATCGCTTATTAAATGACGCATAAATAAAGAACATGTGTTAATCTTAAATCTTTTTAGTAAATATTGATTTGTCTTAAAACTAAAAGGTACTTTAATTTGTTATGTCAATCTAGAACGGTAGTTTGTATTTTGATATTCATTTTCAGTGAAGTATAGCCAAGTTATCTCATTAATTCATATCGAAATGCTCGTGAATTATTTTGATGGGGGTAAATATGATCTATCAGGAGATGCTCCATTATAACTTCCCTGTCCGTTTGCTCCATTCCCATTGTAGTCTCCAGAAAAACCGTTTCTTTGTCCAGGTACTCCGTACTGAGAGCTAGGAGAATTTCCATTTGAAAATCCGTTTCCGCCCGGAGGAAGATAGCTACGATCAACATTAGATGGAGCGTTTCCCAAACCATTTCTAAATGCCTGACCATTTCCGTTAGAATTTCTATTGTTACCGTTAAATCTATTGAAAGATTCAGTGTTAGGAGCGTTTCTACCATTTTCGCTTCTATACCCATTATTAGCATTCAAACCGGTGGGTGGACCATAAACAGGTTTTGGAGTATTTCCATTTCCATTTCCGTTATATCTACCGTTACCGTTTCCATTGGATGAATATTTTTGGCCAGATGCGCCGTTGGAGGATGGAACGCCGTAGTTTTGGCTGGGTCGGTTTCCATTTTTACGGCCGTTGTTTGATGCAGTACCATTGAAACCGTTTTGAAATTGTCCAAAAGGTGAACCATTTTGTCCATTTTGATTGTATCCGTTTCCGTTGTTTCCTCTTGATGGAACACCATAACTACTGCTTGGTCCTTGGTTATTTTGCCCTGCAATGCCGTTTTGAGATTGTCCAAAAGGCGAACCTCCAGTCTGTCCAGGAACTCCATATACAGAACTTAACTTGTTTTGCCCATTTTGTCCATTTTGATTGAAGCCGTTTCCGTTGCTTCCTTTTGATGGCACACCATATGAATTGCTTGGTCCTTGGTTATATTTGTCTGCAGCACCGTTTCCAGACGCTCCGGGAGCATCGTAATTATATCCACCTTGTTGTTGCTGTTCACTCAGTCTAGCATCGGCTTCTTCCATAGCACGAGAAACTTGTTCGTTAACGCTGTACTGTTCTTCGGCACGGCTGCAATCAACGTTATACCACCAATCGCAAACCAAGGACTCTTGATTGAAAATAGATCCGGTAGGACATAAAAATGCTGCGCCACGTCCGCTTTTTTGACAGACGTAAAACGCTTGACATTGAGATTCAGGATCGGCGTAGTATCCTGGATATTGTTGATTGTTACAACTGAAGCCTGTGTCTGGGACTTTGTCGTATGCGGGATAATCGCGACCGGCTTCCCCAGGAATTTCATCACCATTCGATTGGTCTTCGTCAGAAATTGCTTGACCAAATGGGTTGTATCCTAACTGATTTGATGGGTTATCGCGTGAGTATCCATTTTGTGCTTTGGCTACAGCAAAAGCACATAGGAAGGTAATAGCCCACTTAGTTGTCATTATGGTGCTGAAAGCAATAAAATAGTTTTATTTTTTATTTTGTTTATATCTTATTGGAAGAATGGAATTGTTTTTAAAACTTGCACTATAATTTGTATGTACATGAAGGAAATGTAATTTAGAACTAAGTAATTTGACAGGAACACACACCAAAATAAAAAAAATGCAATAATTTAAATGGGTAAGTAATATATATACATATCTATTATGTACATATAATAATACCTAATAATATATGTATAGAATCAGTGTGTTAATGCTTTTCAACATTGTGAGATTCAATTTGTGAACTGTTAGGTTTTACTTTTTTATATATTATGTATCGCTTTTTTTAAATCTTAATAATATTTGTCAAGCGCATATAAAGCGCATGTACTATAAATTTGATTCTAATCAATAAAAAATATGTTACTATTAAATTCATAAGTAAAATTTAAGTTTATTTTACGATTTTTAATTTTCTTTTAAATTTACTATATCAGATATGATATTTCAAATAATCAAAAAAATGATAAATAAATATATGCAACGTAAAATTATCAATAAATATATTATTATACATTACAGCAAAACGTATTGAATACGTTAGTGTATTACTTACTGGAAGGTTGAATTTGATCCTTTAGTTGTGAGTCGCATCAGCTGCCTTAACTGATTGACAGGAAAACACTTGCTGGATGAGCAGCTATGTTGCTTTTGATGATCATCTTTTGGAAGGAACATCTTTATATACCCACAGAAATCATCTTTAGACCACTTGATATTTTCCGCGGCGCCCCTCCGTCAATCTAGATTATCTACTCATAGAAAGTGATCATTATGAATGATTGCTTGATACATATAAGGTTAACATTAAACTACGTGTACACACTCTTCAAACGTGTGGTTTAATTTTATTATCGTATTCACACGATTATATTCAACATAATAAGAGGAGTTTCACCACTTTTGTCGATCTGATACTAAAATGTAATTAATTGACAATGTTGAACATAGTAATTAAATCAGTGATACACAAACTGCTGTCTTTTTTGAAATTTGTGGCGGCTCTTAAATCTTTTTCTTAAACATATTTTTTTCATGTAAAACATTCATTTAATAAATGTAAGCAAGCTTTTTCTTCAATGAAGGAGAAAAAAATCGGTTCATAATTGTGGGATTATAATGCAAAACGTACTATTTCCAAAATGAGCGATATTGAGTTAGGTATGCAGATATAGTAATTTAAGCCTAAGGAATCGACTGATCTTATTCATTTTAATATAAAATGTCAACAAGACTGTAGTTTTCATATTGGAAATCATATTTTTATGCAAATATTATTTTGTTTTTGTTATTCGTTATAGTATTTGACTATACTGAAAAGTTTGAGTTTTGGAAATAGTACGTTTTGCATTATAACCCCACAATAACAGGCCTACAAATATTATGTCAAATTAAAAAAAAATAGTAACAAATTAACAGAGACCAAGATCGCATTAACTTTTGAATTACATATAAATGAAACATTAATATTTCACAATGAAACGATTTTTAATAAGAAAGTAGTCATAATATTTTTTTTTCGTGGCCTATTTATTTTCACGTTTTCGAAATAACACGGTCAAAATAATGTAATGGAACCTATCATTCATTTACATATATATATTCACTTAATCTTTTTTACACGGTTTTTTTGTAAGGTTGTTGGATATCCGTGTAATTAAAGGATTGAGCGTACTTTAAATCAATTTTTTTCTTTGCGGCCCGAACCCATGATATATTTGTTTAATGCGGCCCGCTAGAAGGTAAAGGTTGTGCATCACTGAACTAAATGATGTTTTAAGTTCGAGAGCTTAGGATCTTGGGGCCTTACTACAAAAATACCTGTTTTGAGTTGAGCTCGGTTTCGGTAATGTCAAAACCATATTTATGAGTTAAAAAAGCTATATCTTGTATATATAACTAGGGAATCCAATCCCGTACAGTTTCCGATACATTTCAATCCCGGGATTAGAAGACATGATACCGAAACTTTCGGGATTGATTTTAAAACAGAAACGTTTTGGTTTTCAAGTCGGCAGTTCAAGCATATGCAATAAACGATGCCCAATTTTATTATTAAGACTTTATCTTTGCGATAAGAGTTTACGATAAGAGCGAATCGCAGCCAAAAAGGTAACTTGATGCCAATTATGAAATTTATTCAATGCATTATACGCACGTGTACTGTATTTAAATGCATTTGTCGACAATATTTATTGTTTGTTATTATAAAGCTTCATATTTCGATATTTCTTAAATTTATTTTTTGCTTCTGTTCTCTACATCAATGAATGTTACCAGATATCAATGGTGTTTGTTTTGCGAAATTTATTGTTCATAAACATTCATTTTGCACTGTAAACTGAAACCTTTGATTAAATGGCGAAACAATCGATGCTTTGGAACTCTAGGAATATTTAAAGATTTAAATTACGTCTATTTACTTCAATAAAATTATTAAGAATGTATGTATATAGACAACAATTTTAGAAATCTTCATTCTTGCAGTCTGAAGTAGGTAATTGCTTTTTTCAGCTATCGAAATAAACCATTTTAAGTTATATTTTGTATTTGAGCATATTAAGTTAGTTTTATAATAATTTCGCTTATTTTTTACGAGCAATTAAAAAATCCACTCATTCACCTCTACATTGCGAATAACTCAGATTACGAGAGCTTTTTGGTAACGTATTGGCAGCTTACAGCCGGTAATATAATATAGAATATTTTTTTTAAATTATTTTTCACCAATATTATCATTTTTTATTTTTTTTAATGTACTGATCCCGGGATCGAAGAATTCTAATCCCGAAATCCCGGGATCAACATTTTGGCTCGGGATTGGATTTCATACATATAACCGTTTACAATATACGGTTGTGTAAATCTGTTAATGAAGTTATATTTTTTGAATCACAAATTTAAATCCCTTGTTATAGTTTAGTGAACTTAAAACTATGTTTTTTGAATAGATCCCTTTGATCAGTGGCGGCCGGTCAATGTGGCATTGAATCAATGCACCCCTTGTATATGCAGGGGCGGTTATATTTTGTGAAATAATATTCAAAATAGTATTTAGATTATTCACTTATTTTGAATTCTTCATGTATTTGTTGTTTATATATATTTATTTTATTATAGACAATTTTTAATATGTATTATAGACAATAAATACATGAAGAATTTAAAATGAGTGAATGGTATAAATGTTCCAGTGCCACATTGACCGGCCGCCACTGCCTGTGATTCTTAGTCCTCAAGTTGATATATTAAAATAGATTGAACCATATTTTGTATGATGTGGCTTAGCTTGCTAGTTTTCAGATGATATGAAAAATAAGTTACTCGAAAATTAATTGCATTGACGCCCAGTAAATGTGACAACGGTAAAAAGTCTGGTTGGAGCGTTTCCTGGTTTTCAACCTGCCCACTTAAGAATCGAGGGTTTAAGCGTTTCAATAACCACATATACATTTTCATTTATGAATTTGAGAAATAACTGGCTAAATTCAATATATCTACGATTAACTTACTTATTGACCCTTAATTTATTTTTCTTAATTTAACACTATTAATTAATGTGTTTTAAATATTAATGCCGTTTCAGTCTTTGTGATTTAGTACTCAGAGTTTTACTCCCGTGATCATGACAACGTCAAAATTAATTTATTTTTCAATTGTTTTTTTTCCTCGACTTTTATGGGATTTGAATATTCTAAGTATTTGGTGCGTTGATTCGAATTAAGTGAATTTGAAACAGTATTTTAATTGTTATCATTATAAAACTTTTTTTAGAACCACATTTCAAAGAACTTATAAAAAAAATCAAGCAAAAAATATGAAATACGTTTAAAAATTGTTCAAAATTAAATCAAAGTATGCAATGCCTGACTTGATTTATTTTCTAACCAACTGCATCCAACTAATTTAAAACATACAAATTGGAGTATTTTGAATTGCATAAAAACGAGGTACAAATATGTTATAATAAATACTGATGTGGTGGCGGGTACGTCGATTATTTTAACTAACCATACAAAAGCTTTTAGTTAAGTTTAACATTAAAGTATTTGAAAACATTATAAAATAACCTTATAGATCAATGGTTCTTAACCTTTTTTGAGTTTTGTTCCCCATTAAATCTGAAAATATGCTCTCGCACTCATTTGAAAAATGTAGACCGATGTATTATTACATTATTTGCAACAAAATAATTATTGGTGTGGTTTTTGTTACTTATTCATAACCATAATTGTAAAACGCAGCTACTTTTTTGAAAGAGCCAACTGTCATCACGTGTATTTTTAAAAAAGCGGTTTCTAACTTTAGTTTTTATGCGCAAATGTGAAGAAAATACCATTTACCATTGAAAATTACAATGGTTTGCAAGCGTTTTAAATTTGTATAAAATATGCGTTTTTTTTAATATTTCAAAATGGAAACTTCTGTCCCCCTCTCGGAAATTATTTTTCGCATCTAAAGGGGTGTGATAAACCCAGATTAAGAATCACTGTAATATATATACAAATAATAAATTGTTAAAAATGTGTTAATAAACATTTATTTTAACTAAAATATTTTGTTTTTTTTAAATGCCAATAAGGCTTTTTCAATCAAAATAAATTTTGTCAGACTTCGTATATATTATTTATGATAATTTATATGTATGTGATTATGAAGAACCTTATTCTATGGAGAGTTTGTAAAAAATATTTTTTTTACAAATCTACGTATAATACTTTCGATGGTTTCGGCGGTAACTTTGTGGAAGTTCATTTTAATAGAAAATTTTAATTAACTTTGATTATTCCACGTATTGTGTTACTAACTTCATTACTCAGGCAAACTTTGCGATAGTAAGTCTGAAGATGCCTCTGAAAGAGGCGAAACACGTGTCACAGTTAGTAACACAATACGTGGAATAATCAAAGTTAATTTAAATTTTCTATTAAATCTACGTATGTTAATTTTTCAAATGATTAAGAATGTAATTAAAATCTATTATTTTTAAAATTATTATAAATAAATTACAATCCTTAAATATAACTGGTAACGGTCTTTATATAGTATGAATAAATACCCCTTTATTAATTTTCAATATTTTATTTATAAGATTGTTGATTTTGTTGTTAATATTATACAGGCAGAACAGTACAGTATACATATTTACTTACACATAAACACATTTTTGATACTCTGATTGAAATAGAAAAAATAGATATCGAAAGTATAATAAATAACATATTTATATGCATGCGTATAATTGGTATAAAATAGCAATAGTCTGTAAAAATCTATAACAGTTTGTAAATAAAATGAAATAATATTTTTCAGACAACAAATCTTTATTTAAAGGCTTTTGAAGTATAAATCTTTAAACTAGTACTACATATAAATAAATTAAGAAGACATACATTTTATATACTGGTATAGGTTGTAGTCCCAATAATATACATATTGTCAAGAAAATGATGTTTCATTGAGCTTCAATTACATACACAATTGCTTAGTAAAGGAGTTCGCAGAGTGTATCGTCGTTGGCGTAGAAAACATCCAATACCCGTTTACACATATATAAAGAGAAGCGTTACAAATTACCTTTAATTATTATGAAACTTCCTTAAAACTAAAAGGTACTTATGTTTATTTGTATGTCAAACTACAACGGCAGTTTGTATTTCTATAATCATCGTCAGTGAAGTATAGCCAAGTTTTCGTATACTAAACTAATTTCAATGATACCGTTTTACTTTGATGGGGGTAAATATGATCTATCAGGAGATGATCCATTAAAATTTCCCTGTCCACTTGGCGCATTGAAACCTCCATTGCTTTGTTCAGGTACTCCGTACTGAGAGCTAGGAGAATTTCCATTTGAGAATCCAGTTCCACTTGGAGGAAGATAGCTGCGTTCAACACTAGATGGTGCGTTTCCCAAGCCATTTCTAAATGCCTGACCGTTTACGTTACCATTTCCATTGTTACCGTTAAATCCATTGAAACTTTCAGTGTTTCTACCGTTTCCGTTTCTATACCCACTGTTGCCATTTCCGCTCGGTCCATTACTATATTGGATTCCAGGACCATTCAATCCTGTTGGAGGTCCATATACAGGTTTTGGAGTATTTCCATTGAATCCATTTCCATTTCCGTTATATTTACCGTTACCGTTACCATTGGATGAATATCTTTGGCCAAAGGCGCCGTTGGAGGATGGAACACCGTAGTTTTGGCTGGGTCGGTTTTCATTTTGACGGCCGTTGTTTGATGCAGCACCATTGAAACCGTTTTGAGATTGTCCAAAAGGTGAACCATTTTTTCTATTTTGATTGTATCCGTTTCCGTTGTTTCCTCTTGATGGAACACCATAACTACTGCTTGGTCCTTGGTTATATTGACCTGCAGCTCCGTTTTGAGATTGTCCAAAAGGCGAACCTCCAGTCTGTCCAGGAACTCCATATACAGAACTTAACTTATTTTGCCCATTTTGTCCATTTTGATTGAAGCCGTTTCCGTTGTTTCCTTTTGATGGTTCACCATATGAACTGCTTGGTCCTTGGTTATATTGGCCTACAACACCATTTCCGGAAGTTCCGGGAGCATCGTAATTATATCCACCTTGTTGTTGCTGTTCACTCAGTCTAGCATCGGCTTCTTCCATAGCACGAGAAACTTGTTCGTTAACGCTGTACTGTTCTTCGGCGCGGCTGCAATCAACGTTATACCACCAATCGCAGACCAAGGACTCTTGATTGAAAATGGATCCGGTAGGACATAAAAATGCTGCGCCACGTCCGCTTTTTTGACAGACGTAAAACGCTTGACATTGAGATTCAGGATCTGCGTAGTATCCTGGATATTGTTGATTGTTGCAACTGAAACCTGTATCTGGAACTTTGTCGTAAGCGGGATAATCGCGACCGGCCTCCCCAGGTATTTCATCACCATTCGATTGGTCTTCATCAGAAATTGCTTGACCGTATGGGTTGTATCCTAACTGATTTGATGGATTGTCGCGTGAGTATCCATTCTGTGCTCTGGCTACAGCAAACGCACACAGAAAGGTGATCGCCCATATGGAAGACATCATGATACTGTAAATAAATTAAAAATAAATTTATAGAGTAACATTATATAATTATTCAAATATCATAACAAATCCAACTAACACACTTGATAGTTCAGTTCAACTATTTTATCGAGACGACTATAAAAAAAATATTTTCATTTTTAATTCTAACATTTTCTCAGTTATTTACGTTTGTATACGTATCTTTATGTACGTGTATGAATGCTGAACTATTTTTTATATTTAAATTATTGTATCTATGCATATTTAGAGGTAACAAGAAAGGTAGTAGTACTATTACTGCAAAAGGAATTAAATTTACAGTTTAATCACGAGGTTTTTAACTATTTTATTTTTTTTTTATTCATGCAAAAAGTTTGTTTACAAAGCTTTGCGTATTTTTCCAAGACTATGTTTGATCCTGTCATGGAACTTTAATATATTGAAAAAATATTCTTAATCTTACATATGGCGTAAAAAGTTTTAATTTGAAACTTACTAAGTAGATGAGGTTACTTTTTTGAGTATTTATCAGCCGTCTATACTGAAAGACAGTTGAACACTTGTTAGATGAGCAGCAAACTTGCTTTTGATGATCATCTTCTGAATTAAACATCTTTATATACCTACAAAAATTATCGTAGTAGACCCCATCATATCACCCACAGCGCCCCTCCGTAAATCTAGATTACCTGCTCATAGAAAGTAATTTATTTTAATGAACGCTTTGATACGTGTAACATGTAAAGTTAGCATTTAACTAATTGTGTGCACTTAAATGCATCCTTCTGTATTTTTAGAATTTCATTATTCTATTTTCTTCAAAGTTGTAAGCGGAGATGGCACTCATATTGGTCACTTTTCCAGAAATTGTTTTTAAGTAAATGTCCAACATTCGACATGTATTTTGACAAAAAAATAGTTTCAAAGTAGAAAAATAAAACCAGGAGAGGAAAAATAATTACCTTACCATTTTTTTTACACTTCTTATTCAGAATTTGATAAGACACAACACTAAAAATCATTTGTAAAATTAGAGAATATTTAAAGGTTCTTTTAGTTATTCGATCTCGAACGCAGTTACCGAGTTTTACCAAATCGCAAGATAGTCTACTTCTTGGCTATAGAAGTATGTTTGTACCATGTCCGCTCTCAATGTGAAGCATATGGACTCCTAACAGAGTTTATCTCAACAGAAGTGTTTCCACGAGAACTGCTTGTTATTCAGTTGCTCAACCTCTATTTTTCCTAGAGAGTAGGAATATTAAGATAAGGCTAGGACAGGACAGCATGGTTAGCTAATCGCTCTTGATACGCCTCGTTTATAAGAATCGGGGGAATTAAAGACATCACTTACATCCATGCCTTCCAACAGAAATTCGTAAATCGATTGAAAAAAAAAATATAAGATTGTCCGTAGTGGGATTCGGAACCGTGATCTCTATAATCGAAGCCAACGAGGTTGACCACTCGACCACACAGGCGGCTACAAAATACTTAGGTATTTTTTTACCTTATTACTTTGATTATAGTAGACAGTTAATATCCAAGATTGAAATGATTCAAAAGTAAAACTGATTTCATGTGAATTTTTTAAATTATATAGTCATTATAAGTTTTATTTTATATCGATTGCTGGAGTTATCTGACAGTGTGATTTAACCGTAGTATAATATGCCACACGGTTAAGTCTCCTTAAGCATCCTTAAGTTTTCATTTTTTTTGAAAAGAAATACTTATTTACAAAAGCACGTGCGCAGAAAGGGAATGCGCCACAAGCTAGACAAATTATCAACACGGACGAGCACGGTAGTCCAGGAGGTATCGTTATTAAATTCTTTCTTATGAGTATAAATTGTTAGCTTGATATATAAAACAATTTTTATTTCGATCCGTATATAAATTCGTATACATTTTTTTCTACCCATGTTCATTCCTAATATCAAATACATTGACGAATTGATATTGAGCGCCTCAACACGATTTGTTTTATATTTGGGTCATCAAGCGCTCATTTTCAGATAAAGTCAGTACATAATATGGTGCTAGTAGAAGACAATTAGTTATGGAAATAAATTAAATGGTCAGAATTTAAATCAATTTATGGTCTAAAATAAATTCTTTGGAATATAAATATATACAGTCAGAATATTTTGTAACAATTTTGGATAAGTTAGATTAGTTTTTTTTTTCATTTCATTTAAATTATGACTATTTATTCTGACCGATATATTATGACAATTTATTTGAAATTCTGACCAATGTAATATAAATTCTGACCGGAAAAACATGAGTCATTATTTATCTTATCATTCTCCCCATGTTTTTGTTTTTGTTTAAGTTTAACTAATATCGTCTATTCATTCATGTAAACGTAAACGTTGAGAAGATGAATTTACGTAAAAAAGGATTTTCTAAGTCTATTTGTTTATCTTAATTCTACAAAAAAGACAGATTTTATGAATAAAGAGCACGTGCTTAGCATTTACTTCAAATATAACTATATATTTTATTAAGATGGATTTGAGTAATGAAAATGCATCATAACAATTTACAATTAGTAACAATGTCAAATTTATGGTGCAGCGTTGTTGGTGCCGGATTCACGGGCTCGAGTCCCATTACAAACAGAATTTTTTAGACAAATTTATCGACTTCTGGTCGAAGGCAAGGGTGTTTGTAATTTATAAAAATTATTTAACCGTAACATAAAAAACAATACCAGAATTACTTAGTGTCCGAAACCCGGGAGCTAATGCGGTATTTAGTGTCACGCGGATTCTATCCGCAACGTCTATCAAAATCGTCAGTCAAAGTAAGACGATGCTGCCGTGACGGATATCACAGGCTCGAATCCCAATACGAACAGCATTTTTTTAAAAATTGTTTTCAAAATAACATTTCAACGACTTCTTTTTGAAGGCATTGGTGTGTTTGTAATATATAACACGTTACTCTCACCTTTCCAATTTTAAAATGAACGAGGCAAAACATGTGCGATTAGCTAACCTCTAGTTTTGTCCTAGCCCAATCCTTATTATCCTTGAAAAACAAAGAAGTTTAGTAACTTTTTAACAAGCTGTTCTAGTAAAAAAACTTCTGTTTAGATGCCTTCATTAAGAAGCCATATGCTCCACTTTTGGTACAAAAATCGTTAAGAAAATTGTCTCAATAAAAACACAATATTCGTTTGTACTTTAGTTCTACTCTATCTAAAATGGTCAGGACCGGTTCAGCTCATGACGGTGATTGTCAACTGATAAGAAATATTATAATATAGTTGACATTGCCCGCCATGATCGAAACTGGTCCTGACCTTTTTAAATAAAATGGAAATAAAATACAAAGGAATTTACTGTTTTTTTTAATATACATAATGCTTTTCCAGCAAGTATTGACAGTGAACACCTTAAAAGTAAAAAATTGTCTTTAGTTAAAATCTTGTCAAGAACTGAGTTCCAGAACTTTTGTTTAAAAAGCACTGGAAAATACAATATAAAAAACGCATAAATTTAACTCATCCTACAGTGCTGAACTATATTAATAGCAAAACCAGTCCAATGTACCAAGAAAACATGAGGTATTATTTTATATTAGGTAATATTCACACGCGGACGCATAACGACTATCAACGATCCCATCCTCACGTATTTTCTGTACACCTGATACTTTTAAGGTTGATCAACCAACATGACCGAACAAAATAAATACTATCTACTTAGTTATAAATTAATAGTTATAAATTAAAAGTTATAAGATCTAGAAAACGAATACGAACATCTTTATAATGATCGGTTAAAACGCTCGAATATATATTTTGACGAAGCGCCATTCATTGAAGAACTTGAATTGTTGTCAGGTCGTTAAGATTTCTTAATTTTCTTTCGAATAAAAATGGAAATCACGATTTTTTTAAGTGTCGAATGTTCACGAAAAATCGCAAACGGTTTTGCGCTAATATATCGTATTACTTATTGCAGTTTTTTCTTCATACGTGAGACTTATTTTTGGTAAGCATTACAAACTGGTTTGATCCACTTAATTAATTATTCAATACGCGGTACTTGCTTATATTTATTTACTTTTATTAATTATAGGCTCCTTTACTTTTAGCGCGGTGTTAAAAACGATGATCGACTAAAATTTTGATTGATCGTTTCTATAGGTAGTTGAATTTATTTATTTAGTTAATTAATGTAAGGTAATTAGATTCCTGTGAAACGTGAACTATTCGACTTTTCAAGCAAATAATAAACATTTTCGCATTTTTTAACAGTTTTATTTTATACGCATATTGAGCTTAGATAAATTAATTATTGATCACAGTTGTGTTTTTATAGACTTTGTTATTATCAATCATTATTTATTTAAAGCTCTCCGAGATTAGGTTTTCTGTCTATCGTTCAAACGTTAACAAACATTCCTTCTTAAGTACTTAATGTATTTTGTAGAGATTTGGTGACTGGTTTGAATAAATTGCATTTCAATATCTTTGAAATTGTTCACTGTCAATAATTATTCTTAGTTGGAAGGTGTGTTGTTATATCAATTCTTCATTGTTTATTATTAATTAACAGAGGTTTTTCTGATCACTAGCCAAATTAACTGATGAAATATGTATATATGTATTTATATACCTATACATGGTTATTTACACTAAATTAAGTAAGACTTATAACAAGATACCGCAAGAATTCGGTAAAAGAAAAGATATTTTTTGCATCAATAATCATGCAAACTATGCAGGAGGGTTCCTGCGGCTATAATTTCTCGTCACATATGAGCGTCTTAGTTTCAAAACCTACCTAACTCCAAAAGTCAAAATTGTTGGCAAAGTGCAATAAATTGCTGTGGGCTTTTTAGATTTGAGTAGATTTTAAGACTAAAAACGTTTTTTAAAATGCGGTTTCTCTTTATTTAGAGAGGTTTTGAAATTGTTAATTTATTGATTGTGTAGATATTAAAATGAGAACAAATTGGCATCAAAGTTTGAAAAAAAAACAAAAATAGTCGTTAGGTAAGCTTTAAAACTGAGATCCTCATATATTTTGGCTTATCACTTAACCGAAATTTCGTAAACAAAAAAAAAATATCGCCAAGAGTACTGTTCAAAGCAAGGAACATTTTTTTACTTCCACAAGTCTTGCTTCTTTAAAAATAATTTCTTATATATGAATAATCTATTTCCCATATTCGATCATTATGTAAAATATCCTAATAAAGCTTTGTTGAAGCAGAACTGATGGTAACTCAGTCGAACTTTTCTCTTCGGAGATTGTAAGGAACAGATATAATGAAAAAGGTTTTTTCTTTCACGTTTATTTATGGATAGAATTGGGAAGGAAGGAGCAAATTTACTGCAAACTATTTAGAAAAGGTAATCATTACTTCGTTCAAAAGTAACCGCGATAAATCTCGGTGAGTAATTAATCATTTTCACCAGTTTATTGGTAGAAAAATTCATTTTAATAACCATATTAAGAATATTGTTAAATTTCAATTTATACATAAATAATAAATTTAGTGACATGTTGCTTACGAAAAACTATGAAGAAAAATTTATGGTCACTTAAATAGTTGGGGATAAGAATAAAAGAATATTTAAAGAAATGCATCATGATTTTTTTGTAGTTTAAAATCATGATGCAAAATGCATAGAAGGTTAATTACGATAAATCAAAAAAA
The DNA here is from genome assembly GCA_030503985.1 of Himalopsyche tibetana. NCBI lineage: Eukaryota > Metazoa > Arthropoda > Insecta > Trichoptera > Rhyacophilidae > Himalopsyche > Himalopsyche tibetana. Next base: position 1,464,711 of record JAPJYX010000010.1, read on the forward strand.
AAATAGTGCAAGTTAACTTACGGCTGAGAACATAGATCGCGTTTTTGCAATTTTAATTATGAGATCTCCGCGATTCAATAATAAAGCTGTCAGCACTTAAATTAAGAAAAAAACTTTATCTTATTTGATATATGATAGAACCGTTACATCATTTTTATTTTTTGATTTAAAGGTTTTTAAGAGTGACAAGGACCCAGATATTTGAAAAAGATCGCCGTGTTTTTTTTATCTATGATAGCTATACACAATGAGATATAGCTCCAATATGGTTAAATAAAATATTTTCAGCATTTCATATTTCAATGTATGAAGATTATATCAATAAATTAAAAAAAAAATTGACTTGTAATAAATATAAATTCTTATTTTCACCACCACGGTAAGACTGATAGCAGTTCTGCTCGATGACCCACCATAAATAGATCTTATGGTTCGTCTAAAAATAATAAACTATTAACTAAAAATAATGAACTTAGCATCATGAAAATGATTCTCTTTGGTTGACTTATTTGTGTACTGTATGTGTATATGTGTGTGTACATGTACGGATGTAGTATGAGGGGAAGTATAAAGAATGTGATTTAAAATTGAATGCATATTGAGTCCCTGTGAACTGGCTTCACTAAGGGTTTCTTAACTTTGTAGTGATCACGCCCTTCCATCTGCAACGATGGTAAAGAAATACAACTTTTCAAAACATTAGCGATGAAGGAGACACGAAGAACTTTGACGCTAGCGTGTCCTGATACTTAAAGCTTCATAAATTTGATATTTTAAAAAATGTAGGCCAAAAGTTTCGTTTATTGATCTTACCATTGCTGTTTCAAAATGCACTATTTTGTACACATACTTGTAATTTCGCAATTGAATACATATTTTTTTATATAACATGAGTTTTGTGTTATTCCTATATTATTTTTGTTGAGTTTGTGAAGTATACAGGTCACGATTCCTTGATACTAACCAATTGCTTTAATTAACCTGGATTATCACTGAAATCTTTGCCATAATGCAGCATAACTCTTTATGGTCTCCTATAAAACCATCAGAGGTTAGAAGTTAGGCATAAAATCGAGTCAAATTTTCTAAATATATTGAATTTTTTGGAATCGTTATAGGTAAGCTGTAAAAAAATTGATGTCAAACCTTCTCTTATATTGATTTTTTCGACGTCATATTTGTACAGAAGAAAAGATTACATGTTTTAACCATTTAATTTAATGCATACAATAAAATATATAAACTATATATTTTAACTTTGATTATAACTACCAGTACATTAAATTTAAAGTTCTTACTTAGCTTTTGCAGTGTATTATTTATGCTACATTTGTGAAATATCTTCAGAAATATGATAATTCAGATTGTCGCATAAGCAAAATACATGACACTTATTGTAAGGTAACTAACGGAATAAAATAAAATATTACTAACATTGATTTGAAATCGGAAATCGATCAAATAATATCATTTAAGCCCTACATTATTTATTTACTAAGCAAAATTATTTAATAATTTAATTAATGTACACATACCAAACAATGTATATGTAAAATAATCCCTATTTATTTTTTATATATTATTTAAGCACAAATTAACTGACAGTTCAGTTTTATGGTGTATGGTGTTATAATTTACGATTCATATAAATTTACAAATTCAATTTGAAGGCATTAAGCTGTCAAATGATTTGAAACTCCTCAGGTATATTATATATTCTATAGTACAACACTGTAAGCAACAATCACTTTGATTGTAATATTGTATACAATTATGTTGCACAAAACATGCTATAATATATACAGACAGACATTAACAAGACATTAAAATTTATTTATTATATACACTAATTGTTGGTTTTTACTTTGGTAATGATAATTCATACCTAATTGGTTTTTGTCATAATAGTTTCATTGCTAAGTGGTCTTCAACTTTTTATTTTTAGTTTATTTTCCTTGTATTTTACTTCAATTCTTTTGCTAGGTTGTAATACCAATTGTTTGTCATACCTTGTTTTTATCACTTAAATTTTGTATAAATATCACTAAATTTGAATCGTTCAAACTATGTACATTCTCACAAATTTTGTCAATAACGACCCGGGTTTCGCCTTTCGGCATCTTCAGGCATTCAAGTGCACGGATGAACTTGAACTGACACTTAGCAAATGAAAGTTTCGTGCTTATATAAGACATAAATGCATCACTGAGTCCAAAGCCATTGCTGGCGAAAAGGATGAGCCCATGGGAATGCCAACAGATTTGTGTAGTGAGCAGTTTCAAGAATTATATAATTTGTTTGTCGGCAAAGGTTTTATGATTATATGATTTTATGGTTATATAGGTTATAGAAGAGGAGATGTGGGAAAGTTTGATATTTCGTTTAAAAGCGGAAGATTTTGCAACTGTGCTTTGTTGATTTCTAAAATTTCTTGGAAAAAGAGCTTATGACTGTCCGTATTTGGGTGTAACATTTTTATCCCTTGTTCCTGATTGAACACGTGTCCTTCCGAAATTAAGTGATTAGCAAAAGTAGACGTGTCTTTTTTCAATCTAAAGGCTGCCATATGTTCTAAAACTCGGATGTTCAATGTTCTTTCTGTTTTGCCGATATAAAACTTTGTACAACAAGAGCATTGCAATCTATAAATCCCGGATTTATTTAAGTAATGTATTTTATCTTTATTATTAATTAATAATTTGCCTAAAGAGTTTTTACAGTAAAAAGCAGGTCTAACACTATCAGCTAGCTGTTTTTTAATTTTGAGACTTGTATTTCCTAAAAAAATGATTCTACGCCAATACCTAGTATGATCTATGTCCTTTGACACTATACCTTTAAATAACATTTTTTCTGCAAGTTAAGTTTGTTTTTTTGATAAAAGATTGTCTATAAGAGACATATCGTATCCATTGTTTATGGCGATTTGTTTGATGATTTTCAATTCAATATTAAAGTTTATTTCGTTTAAAGGAACACTCACAAGTCTATGTATTTCTGAATGAAAAGCGGCTAGTTTATAAGAAAATGGGTGCATTGAATTTTTATGGATGACAGTGTCAGAGAATGTTGGCTTCCGAAATATTTTAAACTCGTGAGAATGATTTTCAATGTTAATATTTAGGTCAAGAAAGTTAATATTTTTGCCTCCGACTTATAGAGTGAATTTAATATTTTTATCTAATGAATTTATAAAGTTATGAAAGTTAGTTATTTGTCTATCTGTTCCATTAAACAGGCAAAGAATATCGTCTACATAGAGTATAGGTTTGGCTTCTGTTTTGTTTCTAAAAATTGTATCTTCTAAATAGTTCATATAAAACTCAGCTAACAACGGTGATAGGCAGTTTCCCATTGCAAGGCCTTCTGTTTGTTTATAAATTGTATTGTTAAATTGGAAATAGTTCTGGTCAACGCAAACGTCTAATATATTTAATAACTCTTTTGTTACTATTGGGTTTACTCTACGTGCATTTAAGGTATCTTCGATAATCCTTTTGCATTTGTTGACTGGTACATTAGTAAATAAACTGACCACGTCAAATGAAATTAATTTTGAATTGCAAGGAATGATTTTATTTTTAAGATGCCGAAAGGCGAAACCCGGGTCGTTAGTGACAAAATTTGTGAGAATGTACATAGTTTGAACGATTCAAATTTAATATTGAAATTCCACCAAGCACCTTCAGTCGAAATCTTAAATTATATAAATATCACTGTTTTATTGTTTTTCTTATCAGTTGACAATGCTCATCATGAGCGAAACCGGTCCTGATCTAATAAATTTTATGTGGAAAAAGTACTAAAAATGTTTTATTATTTTTATTATAATGCCATTCCACCAAGTATTGACAGTGAACACCTTAAAAGTGATATAATATATATGTTCAAGAGCGAGGTAATTTAAAATATTTACATTTATATTCTTATTAGTTTTCATAAATTTTTAATTATAGTTAAAAAAAGCCTACGTTTTTTTAACTATACATACGAACATATACATATCGACTGTGGAAAGGAAAAAGGACGTTACCCACACATACCAAATTTTACAGGAGGCGCAAAAAACCTGTTATGATGATTTTGGATCATTCGGCATTTGCAGCTTACATCCTATTGATAGAATGTGTATTAATTAAGTTATATAAATTGTGATTATCGAAATAAAGCTCTCTAGAAAATTCTGTGGGCTACGTCCTTTTTCCTTTCCACAGTCGATATATTTTCAATAGTAAAATATTTTTTGGCATTATAAAAAATATATCAAAACAAACTGGAAATACAAAAGATTGCTTTTCTTTTTCACAAAAACTAGACTATATTTCGTTCAATGGAAAATCATGAAGATAATTAAACTGAAAAAACTACTTTTTTTTTTGCTTGACATAGCATTATTATAAAATGTAAATATTTGTTAAAATTTTATTATAATATATACTCGAATTAGTATGAAACTTATTCATTAGCGGGCTTTCTGAATTTTGTTATTTATTGTTAACTAACGTTGTTACATATTTGTATTTAAGTATTTTCTTGTCCTATCCAAAAAATGTTAAATCTAGAGTAGTAGCGTCGAGTCACGATTTAAATATGTTATTATGAGTGGGTTAGCAGGCCCCCAGGCAAACTCATAAACCGTCGGATTATGTTATTAAGTTATGAAAATATAAACCATACGTATATGATAGCTTCAACAAAAGGTTAATATATACAATGCTTTATATTTTTGAGTTGTTTATTTATTAATTCCAAATATACAACTATAAATAAATAATCGTTTTTTTATCATTTTTTGTAGCTGGTAACAAACCACCAAAGTCTCCCCAAACCTCCCAAAATTTTATTCATCAAAACTACTTTGACACTGATTTTTTTTTCTTGTAGTCGTTTAAACAGTTAATGTGAAATTAATTTATTATTTAACTAGCTGACCCGGCATGCGTTGCAATGCCACTCGAAGAAAGAAAGTGTTTTTGTTTTAATTATGTTTATTGAAGTGCTTTTAGATATATTTCGAAGAAGAATAATAGGTACGCCAATTTTCAGTGTTAAAACGTGCGGTAGCATGACTGGCAAATCAAGTGAGTTTAAGAATTCAGTTGGATAATTGACAACTTCGTCTTGATCAATTTATAGTATCGATGGATTTATACGTTGTTTCTTTGCCTGGTATTTCGTTTGGAATCCTGAAGTTGATGGCATCACCATCGTTGTTTTTGACTGCTAATATAACACATTCACTAAGCCACTGATGATTTTTGTAATTCTGTGCGATATTTGGGAAAACTTTGTGCATCAATTCGCTAACGGTTCCTGTAATTTTACAGAAGCTTGGTGGTAATGTGTGGATTCATCGATTTCTATTTTTCATTACCAATATCTAACAATTGTTTTTTGAAACGTTCAGCGGATGCATCATATTGTAATTCTACACGCATAGACCTAGTAATTTACTTTAGTTTTGGAATAATGTTTTAGTTTGCTAACAATCATTTTTCGTAGTAGCAGAAATAAACCACGTAAATTATTTAATTTTTGGAATGATGTTTAAGTTTGCTAACAACCATTTTTCGTAGTAGCAGAAATTTCGTAAATTATTAAATCTTTGGAATAATGTTCAAGTTTGCTAAGAATCATTTTTCATAGTAGCATAAATCGACCTCGGCGCATATATCGACAGCCCTGCAGTTTTTAAATTGTAAATTATTGAATTTTTGGAATAATGTTTAAGTTTGCTAACAACCATTTTTCATAGTAGCAGAAATTTCGTAAATTATTGAATTTTTGGAATAATGTTTAAGTTTGCTAACAATTATTCTTCGTAGTAGAAGATTTTAAAATAAAAATCTAAATATAGTTCTATAAAACATCCATACCGCCATTAGAATATTCCTAATGCATGTACGAAATTAAAAAGATTTGCAACGCCGGATGCAAAATAAACCCATACCTTCCAATAATCGAATCAATGACACTGATCAAAATCTGTCAAATCAGCTCCAAAAAATCTTTGCCCAGCCCTATAATTATAGCTTCGAAAAATCTAGAAACCTAAAAAATATTTAATTTTTGGAATAATGTTTAGGTTTGCTAACAATCATTTTTCGTAGTAGCAGAAATAGACCTCGTGGCATATATCGACAGCCCTGCAGTATTTAAATTGTAAATTATTTTATTTTTGGAATAATATTTAAGTTTGCTAACAACCATTTTTCGTAGTAGCAGAAATTTCGTAAATTATTGAATTTTCGGAATAATGTTTAAGTTTGCTAACAACTATTTTTCGTAGTGGCAGAAATAGACCTAGTAATTTACTTTAGTTTTGGAATAATGTTTTAGTTTGCTAACAACCATTTTTCATAGTAGCAGAAATTTCGTAAATTATTGAATTTTTGGAATAACGTTTAAGTTTGCTAACAACCATTTTTCATAGTAGCAAAAATTTCGTAAATTATTGAATTTTTGGAATAATGTTTAAGTTAACAATTATTCTTCGTAGTAGAAGATTTTAGCATAAAAGTCTAAATATAGTTTTATAAAATATCCATACCGTCATTAGAATATTCCTAATGCATGTAAGAAATTAAAAAGATTTTCAACGCCGGATGCAAAATAAACCCATACCTTCCAATAATCGAATCAATGTCACTGATCAAAATCTGTCAAATCAGCTCCAAAAAATCTTGAAATTGTAAATTATTTAATTTTTAGAATAATGTTTAAGATTGCTAACAATCATTTTTCCTAGTAGAAGATTTTAAAATAAAAGTCGAAATACAGTTCTATAAAATATCCATACCGTCATCAGAATATTCCTAATGCAAGTAAGAAATTAAAAATATTTTCAAGGCCAGATGCAAAATATAACCATACCTCCAATAATCGACTCAATGACGTCACTGATCAAAATCTGTCGTCCATTTCAATTGTTTGAAATTGGAACGACGAATTGTCAGGAATATTGAAAAAAAATTCTAGATCGGGACACCTTTCACCTAGCGGGATGAAATATAGTTTACATTTGATTCTCATATCTAGCAAATATACATAAAAAAAATCATAAAAATCGGTCAAGCCGTTTCGGAGGAGTTTGGAGACAAACACCGTGACACGAGATTTTTATATATATAGATAGATATAGGTCAACCTGAATTTATTGCTTAATATATATTTTTATTTTTTGACTTCAATACTCTAAATGTGAAGCTTATAGACTACTTGTTTAACTTATCTTAATAGAAAATGTTTGACGAGAAATGCTTGTCACTTAACCTTCTTTTTAGGGAGAGTAAGAAAAAAGTAAAAGCAGAACTCGTGGCTAGCTGACTGATCTTCTTAATTTCTATTTGCTTAGATGAGAAGGGTAGAAGATAATTTAGACATCTAAATCAAGTTGACCACTCCACTAAAGGGCTGGCACTTCTAAAATTATTGTCATAAGTTAATTTATCAATGAAATCAAATGTTATTTTATAAATTTAAAATTTCCAATAAAAAATGCTAGGTAAATTTGTTGCATTTGTTGTGTAACCAAATGTGATACAAAACATCAAATATAAAATTAGTAAATTTTGATTTCAAATGTTATACTATTAGGTACAATAATCACGTTTTTGATACATTCAAGTGCAGAAAAAGAGTTTATAAATATATATACAATAGAGCAGGTATAGACAAGAATAATAATATATAATCGAAATTTTAAAAAGCGTTCATATAACTCAACATAAATCTCATTTTACAATAAATAATAAAAAAATATGAATAAGATGAATGAACACCCGAAAACCTATTAAGTCGTATTCAAGGAAATGCAATTAGCCACACATCAAATTGCGCTATTTAACTAATATATCGAAACCAGCTACACAAGTTAGATAGTAATTACACTTTGGAATATTAAGTATGCGGATTTAGTTTATTAAAATGAGCAGAGACAAAAGATAAAAACAGAAGGCCTCGATGAGTGTGCTGCAAATCCGCTTATTTCTTACACCAGAGTTACGACTTTCTTAAAAGCTCGGAAATTGGTGTTTATATTTAAAAACGATCATAATCCTTTGTAGCATAGATAATATTTTTGACCGGCTTTTTTAATGCTTTTTTTATACTGTCAGTTTATATGTCAGATGAATATTTGATGTCATAAAATTTCACAGCATAAAAGCTCTACAAAGCTCCTTAAAAGTATAATTTAACTTAAAGGCAATGTGCGGTTTGCAAAACCATCTTCAGTTTGCGAAAGACATTAATTTTATTACTTTATTAATAATCTAATTAGTTTAACATATCATGTTTCTAAGCATTTACGCGATAGCGACATCATAATATTTGATGAAATATTATAATTTTGTGCAACGCCAAGTCTTTCGACTCAGTTTATGAGATAATAATAAATTGCATACAAATACGTGAATCACACTATATGATGAAATTTCTCGTACGTTTATTAATAATTTTGCATACCTCCTTTTCTGCAATACGTGTATGTAGTTATCGCATATTGAATTCATGCCTTACATATTGCATGCGTAGTTTTAAAAATATGTAACAAATTAATCATTTCATCTTATTTATTTTCAAATGTTGAATACATATTCATTTATGAGATAATTGTATCATTGGAAGACAAATGTAAATCATATCTTAACTATACTAAAAAAATATATAACAATTACTTACCTGTTTACTAAATATAGAATAACTATGATTACCAGAAAGAAATGGGGATGCAAATCTGGCATTATATAGGAAAATATAACTTCAAATAATATATTTTAAGCCATGTAGCTTTCTTATGAAAGCAAATAATTAATTGAGTATTTTAGTTTGCCACTTTACGATAACATCGAACGTAAAAATCACCCACATTTTTAAGTTTTTGGCTACATTAATAATGCATTTATAAAAATAGATTAGTTTTTTTGCAATGTGAAAAATTTACTGTGGCTCTTGCTTGTAAATAAATAAACAATGATATTACAAACTTTAATTAAAATTTACAAAATAAAGAATTCCTATTATTTTTCTAATTTGATTATGGTTAAAATACTTTTGTTTGATTTTAATGCATAGTTAAACATACGGATGATTAAAAATGAATAACATAGTATACTTACAACATATAACGATTTAATGTTCCTATATATTTATAATATAAATGGGAAATCATTTGAAAAATAAGTTGAGAGATTCAATGATGAATGTTGCTGTTTTTTAGTCGAATTTCTTTCCAATACAGTTTGTTGCAGATGTATTATTCAATAAATAAATGTTTACGTGTGAAAAATATGTTGAGTAAAACTCGGTATTTTTTTTAAGCGTCTTGATGCGTAATATATCGTTTACTAATGAAATCTTTAGTTCGTACGTGCTTTGGCTTGATCATGAACCAATTGAAAAATAACCATAATCGCTAAATCATGAAACAGCTGTGGATTATGAAAAGTTAAGTAGATCTTACGTTACTTGCTCTGTAACGAATATTTTTCATTCAATAAATTATTTATATTTTTTTATTAAGAAATTTCTAAAGTAAAGCAAAAAAATATTGTGTATTCGATATTAATGTTCCGTTTTAAAAATCACAAAAGCACACGTCAATTGTTGATTCTCTAGATTTCGTGTAATGTTTTATAACTATTGCTTACACAGAAAATATGTATAGTAAGTCAATACGTTATTTACGAGGCTTAGTAGTTACGCGTCTAAGTACAATTATTTTGAATCAAATCACTAATACATAGGTTTTGAGGAAAATGTATTTGAATGTCTAAATACTTCTAACACTTTTTTTGACAATAAACATTTGTATTAAAATTAAAATAGTTTCATAAAACATTTTTTTACAATGTGACCTAACTCATTTTAGAGTCCTTGTTTTACACTCTGTTTTAAACATATTTTCCCATTATTTAAAAGTCTAAATACATTTCAAATATATGTGAAGTTTTTTTATCATATTCGTTTTTTGATATGCCAAAAAATTCCAAATGCATCACCACATAGATTTTTAAAAAATGGTAATAAAATTTACGTTAAGCACTATTTAAATCACTGCCAAAAATTAATACCGGTGTCTAAGCTCACATTTTAAATAAGTATTATGCTTTAGCTAGAAATAATAAATCGACGATCAATATTTTTCATGGTGTTTTCATAAATATTCATGGTTATTTATAACTTTTATATAAATGCAAAAAAAATGTTTTCCTGTGTTTTTTGTGATTTTCTCAAAACTCGGCATTTGGAGAATGTGAGTTATTACAACAGAATTTTATGGATTCTTCAACTCACGCTGAACCTTTCTGAATGCATTTACCGTGTAAGTAGAGTATCCACTGTCATTCTATATGATATTAAATACAAATTGTGTTTTTTTCCATAAATTCGAATGACAATATAATATTTTAATAGTCTAAAGTTTTTCACTCAAATGTAACATTAATATAGTTATTTAACTACAAAAAACATGATTAAAAAGCAAACACGTAATGTTTAAGATCAATTTGTATTATTATTTCTGTTTTTCAAGTGTTTTTTTCTTGCAAGATCACTTTGTTCCTCTTCATTTATAATTGACTTGCCAGTTGTATTATCAGGCAGAATATTTTCGCCTTTTTCGCTCTTCATCTTTTCTTCCAACTTTCTAGGGCTCTCATTACCTCCAGACGATGCCAGACTCAGATCATATGGCTCCTCTTCAATGATAAAGCTTTGATAGGTGAAATCTTGATTGTCGTAGACAATATTATGTTTACTGATATCGTTGATAAAGTCAACTTGGTTGGTAGAAGAAGAACAATCCACGTCGTACCACCAATCGCACACGGAAACTTTTTGATTGAAAATACTACCATTGGGACACAAGAATGATATCTTTTGACCGCCTTCAATGCATACGTGGAAAACCTGAAACAAATAAAGTGTGGGATGTGAAATTCTACGACACTAAATCTTTTACCGTTTTTTACTCATAAAGAAATACAGCACATTTTTTTAAATAATAATTCGAATAAATAAATAAATTTATACAATTTTTAGCTATCGATAACTAAAATTCGTTACATAAAAATCACTTGTAAGATGTTCGCTGTCAATACTTGGTGGAATGTCATTTTATCAAAAAAAAATATTTTTAACTGATTCTACATTTATTTAATATGATGAACCGATCATGATCATATCAAATAAATGTAAAATTAGTACAAAACAGTGTTATGAGGATCAAATATTCAAAAAGTGATTTGTCACACAACAAATATAGAGCTTGGGAAATGATGATTTGAATGTTGGAAAAGTCACGGTTTGCTTGAATGTGTCAACTTAATGATTTAATCGTTATGGGAAAAAAAAATTTTTGAACATTAATTGTGATTTCCATGCATAGATTTTATTATGAACTATCAATACTGATATTAAACGGCATTTTTCAAAATTTGTGAAAAATCACCTTCTGAATGTTTGATCATCATATGTCATTAAATTTTATTGACGAATTGGAAAAATTTACTCTATCAAAAATGTGAAAAAGTGTCATCATTATTATATGAATACAAGTTTTTATGATGTGTTGTTATGTATGATCAACGCATCGCACGTGGTAGAGTATATAAAATAAACTAAAGTTCATTTAAATATTTTTGGCCTTGGTATTAAAAATAAAAAATTTACCTGGCAGTCGGTTTCTACATCTGCGAAATATCCAGACACTTTTCTTCCTTCACAGCTAAACATTGTTTTAGGAATTTCACTGAAAGCTGGAAAGTCTTTGCCTGCTTTTCCTGGGATAGTATCTACCCAGGTGCCATCATACGAGCCATCGTCTTCTTCTGATTCGTAACTAAATGCACGGCTCCCTCGATTTGAAGAAATCTTCGACTCTTTTTCTTCACTGTAGTTATCCTGTTTTTGATTTTCCTCCTCGTTGCCTGACGTGCTGTCAATTGGTAGGCTTATTATTTCGATATTATCCGGTTTTAAGTCAAATCGGAGATCATGGAAGTCATTCCCGTTGTAGACATTTGACTAAAACGTAAAGTACAACACAACAAATATATAATGTGAAAACAAGATAAATTCGAAATAGTTATTGTCTTTAAGTAAAAATTCCACGCATACAAATATGTAGTGTTTATTAAAACAAACAAAGAAAATTAAAATCAACTTCACGTCAAAAATCTACTAACGACCTAGCATTTTTTGAAGGACTATTTTCTGGCTTGATAAATTGGTGATATCAAAATTGCAATGAAAAATATTTTAACCGATTTTAAACTATTAAATAAAAAGCGTTGTCTGTGTCATGAAAATTTAGAATAAAAACCTTGTAAGCGAAATTGAGTGGTTCTATATTTACTTACAAAAATAAATATTGTTTTGTGAATCAAACAAATCTACACTAATAAAACTGTCGACAACGTAGTAAACTTTAAATAAAAATGTTTTGACATCAGTACATTAAAGTTAAAGAAAAATCACGATTATTTTGGATTTTTTAATGTTATGATATTTAAATTTATTACCTTATCTGCTAAGCTCACAGAAAGAAACAATAAAATAATTATCGATAACATTTTAACATGTCATATAGTTTACTTTTAAATTCTAGAACCGTAACTGTCATCCATGTGATGGGACATCTTCAAATAGTCTGGTATGCCAACGTATTTTCTATTCTCTTTTATATGTTGACTATACAATCCAAATGCATTTAACTGTTGAATAGTTACGTATTGTAAACGTTCTTGCATCTATAGTTTATTGTTGCATGTGCATTAAGCCTAGTGACATGATCGAATAGTTAAGTAACAATGGATACAGATTAATACTGTTCCACCGCAAAAGTAATGCATTTTCGTCATAAAAAAGATATGCACATAATGTGTATGTTGAACTATTTTAATAAAAAATCAATATTTCTTTGTTCTTTATTTAAAAAGGTTAGGACCGATCTCGCTCATGGCGAGCATTGTCAACTGATAACAAATATAATTCAACAGTGCTATTTATACAAAAACAAATTGAAATGAAAAGGTTTTAACAACAATTGACATTGAAAAAAAATAAAAAAAGTGATTCTTTAATCACACAAATTTAAAATGCATACATAACAGATCTAACATACAATAAAAAAATCATCAATGATTAATAAACTTAAAGTGGTGACTGATGTTAATTACAAAAATAATTATAATTTCGGATTTTTTTAACAAAGTGATCTAAAAATTAATTTCTAAGAAGTATTGACAGTGAACACCCTAAAAGTTTATATTGAATATTATTGTCATCAGCAATCAGCATGTCATATTTAGAGCAAGATTGCTACGATCGCTGAAGAAGCTTCGAAAATCAAACTGCTATATGAATTCTAATGAAAAATTGCCATCTATCAAAAGGGCAGTAATTGTTATACTGTTTGTGCAAGCACTTTAATGGTTTCCTAATATTTATTTGGAATAAATTTAATATCTCAGATAGGTAATTACTATCGGTTTTTTAAAAAACAAATACTGTCCAAAAAATAAGAAGTGCTTAAATTGTATTTTATTTGTATCGAAGACAGAATTATAATCTAATAGAACATCTTCTAATCATAATTAATTAATTCATAATCTTCTTTAATATACCAATTATTTTTGAGAAATTGCTTATCTTTATCGTTGGCACTTAGTATAATGTACATTCATACCGTTTTGTTTAAGTGCAGTTGTGTTTTTTTATTGGACAAATTAAAATTTCACACAGTTTTCTTGCCAAATTATATAACATAACATATAATCAAAAATAAGTAATATGTAACTTTTAAAGAACGGGTGTGTAAAATTGGTTCATTCGATTTATCGCTTTCTCGTACAATATGGATATGGTAAATATATTTCATACTGCAGTATAAACATAGTATTTAATATTTAAATCTTTTCATCATAAGCTCATCTATTTTCAAACTTAAAAGCTAAATATAGATAGTAATTTGGCATTTACAGCTTACATCCTTTTGATAAAATGTGTATCAAATTAAATAGATTATGATTATCGAAAAAATGTTGTTTTGAAAAAACTGTGGGTTACCTCTTTTTTCCTTTCCACAGTCGAATTATTAGTATGTTTTATACAGCAATAAAAAATTGTGTATGCTCTTTCAAACTTTGTTATAAAATGGATTTAAAACAGTATTATACTAATGTAAACTTGCATTGTCGTTATCTAAGCTCGGTATATATTGGTGCTGGTAAATGCATTTTGATTCCGGGTATAGTATCTAATCGTGATTAATGCATACAAACAGAATTTCATCTCCGAACAATTCGTGTGAAAAGACTTTGTCTTCAATGCAATCCTAATATCAAAATAATAACAATAATTAACGTATTATGAAACTCCGAATACAAAAAATCGTAATATTCAATCATTTTTACTCGTTACTTAAGCTCGGAGTATTGAGTAAAAACAAATATTTCACTGATTGTGGTATTATGCGTGACATATTTTTTCACCACTTAGAGAAACGAGCATATTCAAACTGACTATCGCACGATTTTTATTTATGACGAAGACACTGATTTACTTGTATGTAAATGAAATATCAAGAGTGCATTATCAAATTAATCAGTTTTAATTGTATGCATGACACAATAAAAGTTGAGATTTCTGCAGTCTCAATCAGTCTACAGCTAGCAAACGTGGGGATCGTTTTCTGTAGTATTGAACCTGTCGGAGTGAGCAGTGTTTTTTTATTTGCATCAATTACAGGCAAATTTGGGCAAAAATTGATTAATTCACCACTGGACTCATCGATAATACTAAAAATATTTTCATGATTTTTTCTTATTATTTATGTGTGGTCTTTACAAAGATTAAGTATAACACTGAATAAAAACGAGACGATAAATAATGTTAAATTAGATTTTTCGTACGTGAATTACAGTAATAAGTTATTAATCTATTTGTAACAAAAAAGATATCTACAACACAAACAACTATTACGATACAATCAATTATACATTTTTAAAGACGTAAAGTTCAACAAAAACCATCGTGAAATTTAAATTTAAAACAATCGATAAAAAAAATACTAATTATCGAACTAGATTAAAAACTGAAGTATCCATGAATTTGTGTTATGCAGTTGTAATAATTATTTAAAATTCATACAAATAATTGCATCGTAAAATGTATTAATTTACTACTTACTACAATACGTTGCCATTTCAAAAATATTAATTGAATGCAAAAAATTGCCCAATATTCGAAGAGTATATCAATCATTGCGTTCATTATCATAACATACTCGTATGTTTTCAATGCAAGGTATCAATAACAAATGGGATTACGAGGTTACATCACAGTTTACGTATGAGGTTTTTCTTTGATGTATTCAGGAGGCGCTTCTTCGAGTGTGAGTTGTAACTACCTACATCATCCTCAATTCACGACTCACGACAAGGCAAGATGCTGACTATGTGAATATCTGGTGCAAGGTTTCTCAAGCGAAATTTATAATCTTGATCGAAATTGATATTGTTGTCCATTTGTAATATTACAACAATCATAATGAATCTATCAGATGTTTCAAAAACCAACATCACTTTGTTGTGTGTATCTTATTTATGAACTAGTAAATTATTACTCTATTGATCGTTATCAAAAAATTGTCTATTCTTCCGAAGATTTGTATCGTTCACAAAAATCTTTGTCTTAATTTTACATGGTTCAAAGGCTAACCTTGGTTTTTATGTGCTGTCAATCTTAAGCTCAAATCAATCTAATAATTCGTTTTATTGTTTTGACGTTAATCGTAAATAAAATAAATAAATTCGTATTTTTTGGGGTGGCATTATATAAGAGCATGTATTTTATTAGTATTTAAGAAAAAATCAATAATCATCTTGATTAACTTTGACTTGTATCTTTTATCATATCGACTGTGGAAAGGAAATAGGACGTAACTCACAGTTTTTTCAAAACAGGTTTTTTTTCGATTAAAACAATGTATCAAACTTGATACACGTTCTATCAAGAGGATTCAAGCTGAAAATGCCGAATTAGTCTCTAAATTTAGTTTTTAAGTTTGAAAAAGATGACCTTGTTAAAAATTAAATTCATGAAAAAAGACTGAAATAAAGGTTTTTCTTTGACAATTTATTTGATTAATATTAGATTATATCAATTAAACACCAGTTTAGAAGTCTCCGTGCACTTCAAGGCTGTATATAATTCATAATTTGCATATAGCTAAAAATAGTCCAAACACGTTTTTTGCGCCTCCTGTAAAATTTGAAATGTGTGGGTTACGTCCTTTTTCCTCCCTACAGTCGATATGGATATACCTACTCTGCTTCAATCTTGAATAATAAGACCACTCACAAAATTGAAAGTCTTGATTCTAAAAATATATTACGGATATTAAGTTACGAAATATGCTTTGTATGACTTGGATGTCAACTTAATCAAGGAAAGACAATACTGGACTAAATTATGTTATCATACTCGAATCAATGGCCTGAAATACATTATTTACATACAAGTATATATTATATTAACTGTAAAATATCGTCGGTATTCTGCCATAAAAAAGTCGAAAAAACTTGTTTTGAAATAATCATTTTTGTTCAAATATCACGAAGTGAACTGAAATTTAGCGAGGCGGTAGACAATAAAGCAAATAAATAAACAACAACTGACCCATTTTTTACAGTAAGTCTTTTGGTAGTTTTTATTTACCTCTTTATAACATCGAAAATCCCTAATAGCGTATTGGTGACCATATTGATTATTTGTTGCCTATTCCTGCAGTGCAAAACAAAAACGTTTTTCGTTACATAAAATGATTGTAATTTATCAAAATTTTATGGAAAATAATAGAGTTGGTAAATTTTTTAAGATTCTTAAAAAAGATGTCGTCAAATTTATTTGTGTTTTAATGTTTTTTTAATCGTGTTTAAATGGTTTGAGAACTGTTGTCAATGTCCTTAGAAATATAATGATGCGATAGTAATATTTCGTTCAAAAACATAAACCGAGATTATATATTTACGTTAACACATCTTGTTGGTTGTTAGTAAAGTCCCTTTCTCTCGTCATTGGTTATTTTCAAAAACGTTTTTTCGCAGTGATGAATAATTTCAAAGGCACGCGTGCTATATGAAGTTTAAATGAATATTATGATTGATGAACGTGCGATAGAGATCAGAACATCTGCTAAAAAAATGCTAGCATGTGTACATGTAACAATTAATTATTTTTATTACCCCTCGTTGACGTTTTAGAATGCAAAATCAAAGCGTATGTTTTGGTAAACTTTTTAATATAGATTAGTATCAAGTCGTAGTGTTTATCAGAAACAAAAATAGCATTTTAGATAATATATTTTAATTTTACAGTCGATGCGTATTTTGCTGTATTTCCAATAATGGAAAGATTAACTCTTTGTTTACGTATAGAGTAATATACTTTAAAATAGTCCGCAATCAAAATATTATATATAACAAAAGATTAAACTTTTTTTACGAGAACCGCTCAAATTTTATAGATTATTTACTTGTAATGTAATCTGTAAGCAAGAAAAAATATTGATCACATACATTTAAATAATCTTACAAGCATTTCCAAATTTACACTTTAATTTGTCGATTTGGCGATCATAGAATACAACCTAATAAAAAACGTAGTTATAAGAGTGAGTGTAGAGGTCTACAGTGACACCTATACTTCAGACAAATTATTAAGTGACTTATTTATAATCATTCTTGTAATTGATAGAATTTTCAAAAATATTTTTTTCAATAAAAAAATGCAAAAATGCACCCACTATTTATTTGTAAAAATATATTTAACTTTAATAAAATTAAATATATTTATATAAACATCAACTTTTTTCCAGCATTTATTGGAAATCATAGAAATAGTAACTGTTAAATTAAATAGATAATTATTAAAAAGTTCATGTTATTATTATGTATTTAACTGTATGTATGTAAACGTTTAATAACTTTTTCAAAAATTAATAGTTCGTTTTGGTTGAGATGCGATTTTTTATTTTGTAAAATAGATGGTTATTAATTATGCACACCACTGGCCCCCTGTTTATTTTTCACAGAAAAAAATATTGGAATATTGAATAACTAAACTGGAATGTTTTTAACATCCTATTGAGCTAGAATGTAGATTCCATCATTCTATTCATCTATTCTATACGAATGTTAGCAAATATTCACTTTATAATCTTTTCTTATTTATAAAACAAATAAAATATTCGTTTAATAGTACTCTTCAAGTGAAAAAATATTTGAAATGATAATAATATACCTACATAGATATTATGTTACTTTGTAACGTTGACAAGTATAAGACTGACATCTATTAAATCATATTAATAGTACTTTCCGTGATTGAAAGTGTTCAAAGTTTATACTGGTTTTAATAGATGTCTCAAAATAATAGTTTTTGAAATGGTTTTTTTTTTAAATAAATTTACAATGCATAATTATATATTTATTATACATTGATTTATTTTTCTTACTGTTCAGTGTCAACCTGTATTTTTTAAAATATCGTTTTCTACGTTGTATTCAAACACGATTACTCAATTAAATCATTCGCTGTTCTCTTCAATAAGACTATCAAACTATAAGCTTTAAAATAATTATATTAATAAATAAATGTATATGCAAAACTAGTGCCCCTAGATTAAGAATAATAAAATATCAAATTCAGAATAACGACCATATTTTAAATGAATTAAATAATGATACATCAGCAAAGTCATTGCAATCTAGGTGAAGGGACAAATTATTAAGATTTGTCACGTGTGACGACAAAGGGTATTAAATAATATAGAGGAAATGACCTTATTCTTTAATAACTATCATAAATAAAATTACTCATGCTTGTGTTATAATAGTAATAAGATCTTAGTCGTTCAATTAAGTCCAACTAGGCCCGTATTTAGGGCTCCAATTTGTTGGGGATTTTCTATGAGCTCCAGCGAGTAATATTCGACGATAGTGGGTTCATTTTAAAAACTGCTACGTGGACAATAAGGTTTGCATTCCCGGTAAATTGATAAACTTACTGGCAAATATCGAAAATTATTGTATCGGAAATTTAGGACAGATACAAGCACATTATTACGAAATATTATTTCGGGTGTGGAATTTATTTCCAACTGCAGCAAAATTAAACATAAATTCTTGCCTAATCTATTAAATGAGCAAATTATTTTTGCGTCTTCACCGTAATTTCATTCATTGCATTAACCTACGCTAACGATTCTTTTTATTATTTTCTCTGTAAGAATTGATATGATTTGTTCAAGTCTTTTTCATAATTCTCACGGCTGCTAGTTTTTTAAAAAGTCTCCTACTTTCCTGCTTTCCCCAAAAGTGGTTCGACGCCGCTTACTCACTTATTTTATTTATGTTAATTTTAAATTATTTTGTAAAACATCCTGGACTATATAAATAAATACATTCGAATTTATATTTAGTCAACAATAACTTATCACTTTTAAGGTGTTCACTGTCAATACTTGGTGGAATGGCATTATAATAAAAATAATAAAACATTTTTAGTACTTTTTCCACATAAAATTTATTAGATCAGGACCGGTTTCGCTCATGATGAGCATTGTCAACTGATAAGAAAAAACAATAAAACAGTGATATTTATACAAAAGTTAAGTGATAAAAACAAGGTATGACAAACAATTGGTATTACAACCTAGCAAAAGAATTGAAGTAAAATACAAGGAAAATAAACTATAAATAAAAAGTTGAAGACCACTTAGCAATGAAACTATTATGACAAAAACCAATTAGGTATGAATTATCATTACACAAGTAAAAACCAACAATTAGTGTATATAATAAATAATCTTAATGTCTGTCAACCAAATTGAGTTTGGAAAATCCAGTAGAGTTTAATCCCGCAAAATTGATTCCTGCGAAAAGAATAAAGGCAATATCAATTCTTACAAAATAAAAGCAAACTGAGAAAATTAAAATTCTAAAGAAATAAAACAGTACAAAAAAGGAAATGTAATAGGCTAGAATTATGTTAATGAAACGGATATAACAAGGGTGATGATGCAAATACAAGCTGTTCATTTAATAAATTAGAGTCCGGTGTTAGTTAGTGTTTCAGAAAAGATTTCAAGGAAATTCAACAAAAACCTTTTTAATGTCACTTTTTATAATTCTTTTAACTTACAACGCATTTTAGTAAATTCTAAAGATAAACTCAACATTCTTAACCAAAGTGGCATATATTTAATTGATTGTGATTCTTGTGGAGCCAGGTATATTGGTCAAACGGGAAGAGCTTTTAATATCAGATTTAAAGAACATCTAGCCTGCTCACGTAAAGGGAATGAATTATCTTCATTTGGGAACCATTTGTTCCTAAATAAGCATACATTTGATATCTCTAAAAACTTTAAAATCCTGCATGTAAACAATAAATCTTTAAAACTTGATAAACAAGAGATCTTAGAAATAAATCGACATAAATTCTTGCCGGACTCTAATTTATTAAATGAACAGCTTGTATTTGCATCATCACCCTTGTTATATCCGTTTCATTAACATAATTCTAGCCTATTACATTTCCTTTTTTGTACTATTTTATTTCTTTAGAATTTTAATTTGAATTTTAATTTTCTCAGTTTGCTTTTATTTTGATAGAATTGATATTGCCTTTATTCTTTTCGCAGGAATCAATTTTGCGGGATTAAACTCTACTGGATTTTCCAAACTCAATTTGGTTGACAGACATTAAGATTATTTATTATATACACTAATTGTTGGTTTTTACTTGTGTAATGATAATTCATACCTAATTGGTTTTTGTCATAATAGTTTCATTGCTAAGTGGTCTTCAACTTTTTATTTATAGTTTATTTTCCTTGTATTTTACTTCAATTCTTTTGCTAGGTTGTAATACCAATTGTTTGTCATACCTTGTTTTTATCACTTAACTTTTGTATAAATATCACTGTTTTATTGTTTTTTCTTATCAGTTGACAATGCTCATCATGAGCGAAACCGGTCCTGATCTAATAAATTTTATGTGGAAAAAGTACTAAAAATGTTTTTTTTTTTTTTTTTATAACAATAACTTAATTGTTCTTTGGTGAGTTTTGAAATTATTTAATTAAATGCCTTCGATTCACATTTTTTTTATCTTTAATTGTATATTCTTTCCTTAACTAATTGTTTGTTATACGCTGATAATTTTATGTTTTTCTGTATAAATAGTACTGTAATATAGTATTCTCTTATCAGTTGACAACGCTCGTAATGAGCAAAACCGGTCTTGATCTTATTGCATAAAAGTGAGAATTAGTAAAAATGTATATTATATTTTTTAAGTATCATTCATAGCGGTTTTACCATTAACAATATAGAAATTTATGCAAAATTTACAAGCGACAAATAATTTCTTGTATTGCTTAGTCAATTGATCAAACTTTTCACAATATTTATGGACATAATAAATGGCCACTCAATCTTTTGAAACGACACTGGATTGTAGTAATTCGAGTATCGAAAATGTGTGTGCATTATTGGCTTATTATTAGCAAATCGGTGTTAAGTTCCCACAAGTATTCATATAATTATCAAAAACAGATAAAAGCTTAGCACTGAATATCGGATACGTTTTCCTTTCTCTAAACGTTAAATTATAAATAACACACATTTGTTTGACACGTATTGTTGATAACTATTATATAATAAAAACTTAAAAATGTCATTTTTTCTCTGCAAGCAGCTGTTGAGTACTTGTTTTTGAAATATTGATAAAATTTCATCATACATAATTTTATTTTCAAAACAAGACTGCTTTAGATCAGGGATGCCCAACTAACATCAATTGATGGGCCAAATAAAATAATGCTTATCGAATGAAGGGAGGGAGGAAATTTTTAGACATCACAAGCACTCATGCTTTCGAACAGAAATTGAAAAAAATACTATTCATACTGGGACTCGACCCCAAATACTTAATACAAAATATCTAGGTCTGTAAATTTATGGTTCTCCTTTTTTTCAGGATCTTCAAAATTTTTCATTACTACAAATGAATGTCTGCGGAATACTACACCCAGGCAAAAAATCCAAAAAATTGTCACACATTTAGTACTACATTTTTAAAATGTATGTTACCAATAATAACATGATGCAAAATGTTTAGAAAATTGAAAACCTCTAAAAGACAACACAAAGCCTCAATAGAGCCACGCGAGTGCAGGGTTTGGGAATACCTGCTTTAGAGATTATATTTTTCACCTTTATTGTTTTGTGTGTATGTATAACTAGATCACCACGAAGTTGGTGTATGAAAGAAACACTATGTTTCCAATATTATTATATAGGATTTATCGTAAACAATATCAAATAAATAATAAATGAAATTCAATATGTTTAGTGCTTATTCATTTTTATTCTTATATCTAATATAAATAAATAATTTACATAATTAACGCAGAGTTATATAAATCATACAATATTCTTGAAGTCATATCACAACTTAAAACCTTCACTCACCCAGAATGGGCCCATTTCACAATCCACAGTCATTGACTTCAAGCACTTGTTTGATTTGGCAAATTTAATTCAAATACACATTTTATTAAGAGATTTCAAATGATTCACCAAAAAAAACCGATTGATTAACATTATGCTGGAATGTTAAAACAATGTCTTTTTCGTTATATCACTTTTTTCAAAGAAAGTTTAAAAACCGACTCGATAAGAAATCACAATAAAAAAATAGCTATTTTCATTAATCAAATTAGTTTATCGCCTTCTGATGAAACCGGCGTTCTTGGCGAGCTTGAAGATCTGCTCTCTTGGGATCTTCTCAGCTTCCCTGTCGAACACTTGCATTTCCTTGTATCCGAACCAAGAGTCCTTTGAAAGGGCAGCAGCAGCACGTGGGTTCTCATAGAACTTCTTGGACTTGATCAATTCAGCGGGGAGGAGTGCTTCGTGAGCGGCGTTGATTTCAACTGCTTTGTGAGGCATACCATGGACATTTTGTGGCTGATGGGCGGCTGCCATTTGGTAGGCGATGGGTTGTTGGAAGAGTACCTGACCTTCACAGGAAAGGGCTGCTACGGCGGCGAAGACAAAGACGGCGAGGAAATGCATTTTTAGCTGTAAAGCAAAAAAAAATAGCTTTTAGATAATACATATAAAATGTTTTGAAGAAAGTTTTATAAACAATTAAATATTAAGCAGTATTTGAAAAGAAAATATGGGTGTATTTGATTGAAACTAATTTTATAATAATACATAATTAAATTTGATAAATTTGTTATTCCACTTTTTGTTTTATAAAATGTGACACGTGCTTCGCATCTTTCCGAACCATCATCAGGCAGAACGTCGTGAGTAAGGTAAATCTCAAAGTGGTGAAACACGTAGGTATTACTTATTGTAACACAAGTGAAATAACGAAATAATCAAATTAAATTGTATATTAAAAATGAACCTCAAATATACCGTGGAAGCCATTGAAAATAATTCTGTAGTCATCAAGAGTGATTATAATAAGATGAATGTTGTCATTTCTAAACCAAAACTTCGTAAAGTAAAATTTGGTTTCAATGTGTATAAACTAAATATATTATACTGTAGTATTGGCTGCAAGTTTTTAGTAAACAATTAAATACACTATAAAAACAACATTATTATACAAATCTATTGTGAAGTGATTATAGAATGTTTCTGCGTAAAAAGATTTTGTAAGTTTTAATTAATATTCAAGTCAAGGTAAGTAATAAACTAAGTCGATGTTTAAATCAAAACACGACAAAATTTCTAATGAATTACAAAGACTAATAGACCAGTAATAATAAAAGTGTAACACTTGACGCCATTTTATAAATGTATTTAATTTGGATTAATTGATATGCACGCCTCACAGCTTATAAAGTGATTTTTATCGATGCTGCGTTACATGACTTAGCATTGCATCAATTGGCTTCAGTGATATATATTGTGGACAGAAATGGCCTTCATTTGAAGGGGGTTTATTACGCAATTATGTCAATGCCTATTATGACATTCATTGTCTCCCTTGAGATTACAAAATCAAGCTAAATGGCACGTACATATATCTTGATCTAGTTATCCTATATTGTTAAGTGCATTCTTAGCATGGATTCACATCTTAACCACTTTATCGACAAATTAAATATTTATTCATTATGTCAATGGTTAGATTATTTTACGTTATGGACTGTCGTCACAACATTTTTTCACACACTTTTTATTGAATGTTTTCGAGTACTTACTTATTTTTATATAATATTAAAGAATGAAGAAAACTCAAATTACAATAAAATGACGTTATGTCGTTCTGAAAATCAAATAAGATGTTTTTATAATAATAGTTTCAAGTAGAAAATAACATGTATATAACAAATAATATAAACTATTTTCTGATTATTTATCTATCTAAGAGATATTTTTTTTTTATTAAAAAAACAAACAATTCTCCAAAAAAATATAGGCACCAAATATATTATCATTATTTAAATTCAAATTTCTTAAAAAGTGTAACATATTTTAAATTTTATTTTTTACTAAATTGGTACACAAATAAACATGCAATTGAAAACAGTAGGTGGAATGTGCATTATTAATTAAAGTATGTTGTGTTTAAAAATTCTTTTCCGTCTATGAAACACGAATTGTTTAATTTTAATTTGAAAAATAAACCTACACAACAAATTTAGCCTTCAACTTGAAATGAAAGTGAATTTACAGTGGAATAAATTTTTATTAATTATTAACGTCGCACTTGTGTATAGATATATTTAAATGAAATATTTAATTTTGAATAATGTACCACTTACTTTTATTTAAGACTTCACAAAGTTTTACTTGATAACTGAACAGGTGTTCTCGACAATGGATGATATCGTCAACTGATGCAGTCCAGAGGAACAAGAATCCATTTATATCGTCTGACAAACCTGACCTCCAAATCGGCGAACTTCCGCGGTTCATTCAGACAACTTTGCACCGGAGCGGAGGTTCTATCGAAAAAGCTTGTCATATCATTTTTATTTATGTATTTAGGATATTGAGAGGAAGGTGGTTTGGTTGCAAACAACAAATTAAGAATATTTACGTTACTTGTGTCTTGTGTGAGTCACAAAATAATGTGTTATGGTTATTGAACTCAAAAGTGCTTCAATGACAGTGAGTTAACTATAATTTGTACACGAATCAGCTGTACGGTAGGAAATAAAATAAAACATTATGGTGCTCAATTGAAATGCAGTTTAGTTTTTCAGTGATTCTAAGTGCAAGTAGTTACATATTATACTCGATGCGAACCCAGTTAAGTTTTCTGTAGAATTCGATACAATTTGACTTAAACTTTTTACCTTTTTTATCCCATCAACTATCGAATATTTAAAAGAAAATGCCTTTTTAAATATGTATTCATTGAGTGAAATGATATAAAATAAAGAAAAACATATTTAACATTCAAATTTGTAAGTGTTTCTGATTAATAAAGTTATTAATTAACATTAATAAAGTCAGAATTATCTTTATACTTTTTTTAAACTTTTTGTAGCAATTTCATCTAGTGGCACATATTCTCCTTCACCTGTAAACTTCAACAGATTTTTTAGGAGAAATACTTTCCACTCAGTTGCACAAACTCTCTTTTAGATGAGATAGGTCTAAGACAAGACTGGTGGATAGCTTATCGTTTTTGTTACGACACGTTTTAAGGATGCATGCATTCGACCAAAAAATCGTACAGCAATTAAAAAATATATTTATGAGACTATCCGTAACGGAATTCATACTTGTTAGAACCAAAACCAAAGCAGACAGCTGTAAACACTCGATCCGAAACAGCCGGCAAAATAAATTATTATTTGGCTATATAACCAAATATAGAGCATTGATTTGGCTGTAATTTTTATTTTCAATATTGCCATTTTTCAATCCAATTATTCAACACTCGAACAAGCGTTTTCATTATTAAAGTCATCATATATTTGATATTTCTGTAATAAAGGACATGGACACTTTTCGTGTCTCTGTATCTAATGATAGTACTCGATAATTATAAACAAAAAAGTAATTTATTATCTTTATTGTTTTAAAAAATACTACGGGTCATTACTGTGCTACGTATCTCAATCTGCTTTAGTAATTAACCCTCCAAGGACGAGCGTCACCATATGGTCACACAAAACACCGTTGTCTATTGATCCCACTATTCATACTTTTTCTACCTGAATATCGTTGCTATCGCTCATATTTGGTTAAGAAGGGTACGGACTACAGTAAGTCATCAGCCATGTGGACAGGAACGGCCTCCAAAAGCACATGTGGTTTTTTGAATTCCCGTCTTTTTTAATTTACTTTTTGAAACTGTTAGTTATTTTTTTTATAAAAACATCAAATTATTTACAGTTATTTTGCTAATATATTTGTATTGAAATTATGTTGATTTAAAGATGTCAAATTGTAAATATTTTTTTAAAAAATCACGTTTAGCTATATTTCAACCCCGAATGTTCGCGAGCCTATACGGTCACTTTTGTCCTTACTACTGTCCGTACTCAATATTACACGGTAATAAAAGGATGAGCATGACCATATAGTCATGCGGCGTTTCTATACAACGACTTTGCGTTTTTTTTTTTTTTTAATTTTGGATATGAATAAAAGTTATCCGTGACTTTAATATGGCTTAGAAAATATTGTTGTTATCGTAAAAAAGCTCTCGTCTCTGGAGGGTTAATGCTTATAAAACAAAATAATAAATGATGAAATATAAATTAGAAATCTATAAATATAATAATATCTTTTTACTTAATTAAAATTATGAATTAAAAATATCTAACTTGTATGACTAACGTTATCCCTTTTACTTTATTTACTAAAGAAACTTAAGCCCCCGCCGAACTTACACAATCCGTAGTATCATACAGTAAACAGGTCATAGAAACGTAGTACTCAAGCAGGGTTGCCAGATTTCTAAAAACACAGATCGGGACATTCACAATT
The DNA here is from genome assembly GCA_030503985.1 of Himalopsyche tibetana. Taxonomy (NCBI): domain Eukaryota; kingdom Metazoa; phylum Arthropoda; class Insecta; order Trichoptera; family Rhyacophilidae; genus Himalopsyche; species Himalopsyche tibetana. Next base: position 1,491,755 of record JAPJYX010000010.1, read on the forward strand.
TCGAATAATTTTATACATGTATACGTCGGGATTATAGAGGGACTTGCAATGCGGGACTCGGGACAGTCCCGCTCAAATATGGACGCCTGGCAACCCTGTACTCAAGTGACGCTTACTGAAATATTGGACGTAGATTTGTTATGTATCTTGTTGAAAAAATGATAATATATATTACTTTAATGAAAGAAACTTTCCGTCATCTTTTTCTGTTTAGGGTCGCTGTATGATAATATATCACCTCTTGTAAGTCGTCACTTTGATTTGTATATTGAATATTTAGAAGCCCTCTCTGTAGAGATAGAGCAAGGCTAAAGAGACACGCCCAATATTGAATGTATTCTTAACTAAGAGCAACATAGAGAAATATTAACATCACCTTACCTAGAAACTTAGCATTTCATTTGAACATTCGAAATAAGACAAATTGCTTCTACTCAATGTTTATTATGTTGAAAACATTGATTTTGGAGCCTTGGAAGATATACCACGAAAAATACTCACTGATAGTGCATGTCCGTATACATTTTACATTGAACAAGTTTATTATTCAAATCTATTAAGCTAAGGCGGTAAATTCACGAATTTATTTTATTTGGCGTACATGCACTTTAGGTTAAACATGAAATTTATTTTGTTTACTATGCAGCTTTCCACTTTCAAGGATCTAAGTAAACTTATAGGTTTTTTTTATTATTAAATCGTGTATATTTTTATGTAAATATATTTTCAATTAATAATTATGTATAATTGTGGCATTAAATTTATTGCATATTATGCCTTATGAGTTGTGGAATTATAGAGAAAAATATGTATAGTAGTCATAAATGTCGCTTTATTTAAAAAAAAAACCCTTAAACTTCCTAATATCTGAATGTATTGAATTGTAAATTGTATGGTAGAAATGTTTCGAATACGTAATAATGCTGTTACTGCAAGATATAGTCCCTTCCTTCTGCTTTGTTGAAATTTTAATCTCTCTGTTAAGGTTCAATATTTTATTTCACTTTCTTTAATTATAATGTGTAACATAATTTCAAATGTAATGATGATCACGAATTTTACTTTCCCAATTCTCAAATAATTAATATCAATTGTTTATATTTTATTTTATAGCAATTCAAATCTTAGTTTATCTTCATAATAATTAAAAATAAATAAAATAGTCGTACGCAGTTTAAAAATAAAAAAATATTTCTAATATAATCTTGTGAACAATATTCAGCTTGACTTATAAATAATTTGAAACAGTTGTATTTGATTGAATAAGGCTTTCCTGTTTCGTAAAAAATGTCATTAAATTAAAACTAATTAACATGTTGTAACAACCTCGAAATCGAAAAGCTTGCTTTTTGTTATAATTTTACCAGCGTTTTATTATGATATTATCACTTCTGACTTTCTGAGGTAACAATAAAAATGGAAGGTGACAGATTTTCTGATATAAATTGTATCCATGACATTTGAGATGAATATTATCATATTATCTTAAAAATTAGATTGCGCTAAAAATAGCGCTAAAATAAAGTACTGCTTATCTGTATGAAACAAAGATGAAAATGTTAGCCATCTAAAAAGAAAATTAAATACAGTTTCAAGTTAAATCAACCATTTTCCTTTCTTGGACATACAAAAATAAAGCAAATCAACCATTTGAACATTTGCAGACGCCGTGTACTTACAGAAAAATTACAACTTCCAGTTCGACAAATTGTTATTATATAGACTAATTTTCAATGGTGTAACTGTCCTTAACAAAACTGATAATGAAATATAATGAGATGCCAAAAAAGCTTTTACCACTGCCTGGTGGAATTTTAATAAATTATTTAAGTCACCTTAATGTATTTTAATTAGAAGCGTGGGAAGATTATTTCTGTATTAATTTTTTTTTGTAATTAAGCAACGGTAATGCTCAAAGTTAAGAATTGAATTTTATTTGTCACGATTGATACTTCATATTATATTCCCTGAATGATTACTTTGTTGGTGGTGCATATTATATTATGTATGAACCTGGCTTTTACATGTGCTGTGGATACCCCAAGAGAGTCTGAAACCTACCTGTCTCTTCTAACAGACAGTCGTGGAAGGCCACTGATGACGATCCATATGATATACTCGCTAAGATGACCAAGGAGGATGCAAAAATACTGACAGGGGATAGAGAATCACCGAAGAACCGTTTTACGGCAATATGCTCCCAAAGGGAAGCGGATTTCGATAAAAAAAAATATGTTACATAGTAATTATTATACGGGTGCTCGATGGTATCATTCTCAGTGTTTTTTTTTCATTTATTTCAATTATTTCACACCTAGTATCAACATAATCGATAGTAAAAAAATATTTAACAAGAAATATCTCTGAATAAGCAGGCCAGTGTCAAAGTAAGCTGCAGGCTACAAGCTACCTTGAGCAAGGTCAGTACCGTGGATTGTATCTCAACTTACATATAATAGACACATACAAATGATGATGGTCCATCATTTTTCTTTTACTTCTAGAGCCTGCATATTTTATTACTTGACACTGAAATTTACTGTTTTTCTCTGTCAATAATAGCCAACAATAAAATATTATGATGGATTGACATTTGATACAAAAATACTGCTAATCATTATAAGCAGGGCTGTGGAGTCGGAGTCGTGGAGTCGCGGTGTTTTGGATGAAGCTAGAGTTGTGAAAAATGAGTGGCTCGAAATTGTTTTGAAACATATATTTAATGATGTGTATTCAAACAAAATAGTCCGAAGTGTTGACATTGCATGCTTGGCTGACTAAAAATGATCTGATGGGATGAAATCTGGGGGAATTAAAATAAAAAATAATCGAAATATTTTCGGCATTTGTAGAAAATAAACAGCAAATTTTTTAATGATTTATTTTTTATAAATAAATATTTTGAAAAAGTAGTCTGGTTTATAAATTTATATCTAAATACCTACCTCCCCTTTTTAAAATATATTTTAGGATTGTTGGAAGTGCGGTCCCTACGGATTATAGTAAAATAATTTGTGAAAAAGTTGGTTTTTTAATAGAGTTGTGCAATAATCGTATTTTTTGTTTGAATGATTATATACGCCCATATTTCGAATGATCCACTTTTGCAGAAAATATAAAGTACACCCATCCCTCGCTTAATACGGAAGATAGGTTCTGCTAGATCACCGTGTTAAACGAAACCGTGTTAAGCGAGACTAACAAATGTATGAAAAAGAGAGGATAGGTTCTTTTTTATAAATATTAAAGAAATTGGTAGATAGGACTGAAAATTTATTGAAACATTATGAACACAGATAAAAGATATTATTCAATGTCACTCTCACTAGAAGATATTAATATGGGGATTTTTCTTCTTTCTAATGGACGAATGTCATCATCACAATATGTATATGTTTTCGAAACACAATATTTTACATCGGATTACAATTGATGTATTGGTAAATTAAAATTAATACAATAATTCGCACCAAGTTAAGAATATTTTAACTATACAAAATATACGTCCGTTTATTTCGTATTCACTGTTATAATAGTTAATAATATAATAATTCAAAAAGTGTATGTATCCAATTCTCAATTACTTACTTAAAGATAAATAACGATATCGACTTTGGAAAGGAAAAAGGACGTAACCCACACATAGAAAAATTTACAGTAAGCACAAAACACGTGTTTTGGTGATTTTCGGCCATATGCGAATTATGAAATAAACACAACCTTAAGCGCACGGAGACTTCTAAACTGGTATTTAATTGACATAATGTGAAATTAATTAAAGAAATTGTGTAGGAAAAACCTTTTTTTCAGTCTTTTTTCTTGGTTTCAATTTTCACAAGCCTTTCTCCAGTGGTGTAATGGTAAATAAATAGGTACCAGGTCGGTCATTGATTTCTTCCCTATTTTTTTTATATCCGTCCGAAGTTAAAAAAACCACAAGTTTTAACAATTAAATCAATAAAAAGGGGAAATTAACGCAATTTAGTTTAAATAATTCATTAGTTTCTTCACATTACATGTGTACATTTATTTTTATTATTTTTGTAAAATCCGTCGGGTAGATTAATATGTGTATGTATTTGAAAATTAAGTTACAAGTCAAAAGTGACCTGGCTCATTTTCAGGCCCCACTACACCACTGATTTTCTTTTTTCAAACTTAAAAGCTAAATTTGGATACTAATTCGACATTTGCAGCTTACGTTCTTTTGATAGAACGTGTATTAAGTTTAATACATTGTGATTATCGAAAAAAAGCTGTTTTGAAAAAACTGTGGGCTACGTCCTTTTTCCTTTCCAAAGTCGATATGAAAAAAAGCCATAATACGCTAGACAAGAATTAGTAACATAATATAAATATTATGATTACATATATCACATGTCTGAATGCGTCAGTATTATTAGTAGAGTAATAAATATCGCTGCTAGGAAATAGGCTTTGATTCTTTGGTATCAGCCTCTAACCTTCACCCTCTCAATGCCTTCTCTCAGGTCGTTGCCTCATCTGAAGCTAGCTGTTATTTTGGCGGTCTTTTTTAAAACAATAAGAGATGTACAACATTTTCTATTCCATAATATCAAATATGGTTCTATTTTGATATTACCATTTTTTTAAGATTTTAAGCAGCGAGTCGTTTTTTAGTATTTTAATTAATTTTACCAATTACATTCGATCGGTATGTTTTATTTTATTTTTCTTCTTTCGTAGACAACATTACTAATATAATTTTGTCTTTATTGTCACTGTGTTATTTTATTTGTCTTTCGCTGACAAGTTCTTTTGTAAAAGAAATCCTGTACCATCAAACAAGTAAGCCAATATGTCATTCAGTCTCTTTTACTTTCAAACTGACCAGACATTATAGATGTATATATAAATAATAAGTGTAATGTGTTGCTGAAGTGATTGTGAGGCTATTTTTTATATTTTGTTCAAATCCAAGTATTGACAGATTCATTAATTGATATTTTTTGGTTGAAGACATCGATATCTGCGATGTCTAGAATTTTACAAACTTCTTCACCCATCCAATCGTAAAAATGAGGCGTAGTGAAACCGATTAGCTAACCACTAGTCAAGTCCTAGTTTTATCTTTATATCTCTACTTTATTCGAATAAAAGAACTTAAGTAAGTGTATAACAATTTTTTTAAGAACTCTGTAATTGAGCGAAGGTTCATATAACACGACAAAAATCATGAAAGCTTTAAATTAAGTTCAGCTATTCAAAAAATCGCCAATCTATTTGCCATTTTTAAGAGCTTTTCTTAGACATTACAAATATTTAGTTTCTTTTTTAAATACTGCAATACATATTAAAATACGAACATTACCAGCATTATATTTTGTTTTCGGTAATATCGATACTATTTTGTAAAAATACGGACGCCTACGGTTTATCAGGTATGCACTGTAATTCAGAAGATTCGTTACATTTACTTTTCTGGGTCACTGTACATGAAGGCCGATAATTTGATATGATACGTTGTTTTAAGCCATACCCGCTCCCAATGTTGAGCATATTATATACATAATTAAAAAGTGGGATTTTCGCAAACGGTATTTATTAAAAAAATATAAGTCTTCTGTACAAATTTAAAGTTTATTTAATGTTATCAGAATCAGTTTCACTCATCGCAAGCATTATCAAATGAAGTGATAAATTGACAGTGAACACCTTAACCAATTTTTGCCCAGTGTTCTAATATTGGAATATTTAGTATTTTTATTTCCACTCCATTATGCATGACGCAATAAAAGTTGAGATTGCATCAGTCTCAATCAGTCTATAGCTAGCAAGCGTGGGTATCGTTTCGTGTGGTATTTTTTTCAGATTTGAACCTGTCGGAGTGAGCAGTGTTTTTTATTTGCATCAATTACGGGCAAATTCAGGCAAAATGGGTATTTATCCCGAACTTGTTAACTGCCGTTTGTACTCACTTTCAAGAAAGGGCAAATATATAAAAAATGAGGTTATGAAAGTAGTGTACATATTTTTTCATTTATTGTTGAATATATTCAACTTTAGTTTGGTGATTCTATAAAGCCTGTTTATTTCTTATCTTACTAAGGTTTGCTTGGCTGTTATATTTTTATTAAATTACTCAACTTAAAAAAATACAACAACTTGCTCCAAGCCTCACAGTTCGTTGGACTCTTTAAGGTTACAGCACATATTTTAAGGTTGGCCATATTGGTTTCAGAATACTTTTCTCAAGCGCTCAACAGTAAAAGAGGTTACCCTTGCGGAAGCAGTGATACATGCACTTAATCATTCACCGGAATGGCAAATAATTGCATTATTTCAGGATCATATTTGAAAGCTGTCATACTATCATAATCGCATTATCTTACTTTAAAATAGTTGTATTGTATTTTTTACTTCCGCTAAAGGCATACCTCATTCAAAAGGCAGTGACAATATATTTATATGACTAAATTCAATACTGTTCTTAAAATGTCAAATGATTACTAACCAAAAGCACCACGTCATTAAACAAAACCATTTTTCTGACTGGTGATAAAATGTAATACAAAAGTGTATCGCAAGTTTTCTTGCGAGTGACGGATTAAGCGCCTGGGTGACCCGGGGCGCAATCATATGTGTAGGCCCTGTTTTTCGAATGAATAAGACTGAAATAAAAACATTATATGGATTTAAAAAAATATATGCTATTTTGAGGCCCCTAATATTGGAGGCCCCAAGCGCGCGCCTCGTGCGCTTATGGGATAATCCACCAATGGTTCTTGCAATAATATAGACCAGCGGTGCACAGATTAATATTTATTTTGATATCAATATTCTCAAGAACTTAACACAGCATTTATCGTTTTCTGCAATACAGATGAAGTCAATTGTTTTCATAACACTCATTTTAGAGTTAGTTAGTTAAAATTTTGCCACAAAACGAAGTTAAATTTCTTTTGCAAACATATTATAATCACGTTATGCAGGTCTGTATTTTTTGTATGCAGTTATATCATAAAAAATACACTATTTATGTCTTGACTTGGGCGAGTTGTTAGCATGATACGAAGACTTTTAACCCTTGCAGCCCTTGAGCAAATGCGAAATGGATAAATTGGCTCTACGTTTAAATTAATTGTGCATCACTGATAGTGATACTTGCGGTAAAATAACGTTTAAATATTCAATTATATCCCTAAAATCAAATTCGATCTAAGAAGATTTTGAACTGAAGCCTTTTGAGTAAATCCATTTTTTTCCTTTCATTAACAAAATAATGTATGTGTTTTTAAGTGATTATTTTTGTTTTGCTAAAAAACTATTGTCTATTGTTGCACATGTTGTACAAAATATGAAACAGTTATCGCATTAATAACTAAAAAATATATTATATAATGTAGTAAACTCTGGTTTGGCATACAGTTTTTAAGTACCCAGTACTATGTTTCCAATATCTCAAAAACATTTACATATTGAATTAAAGTAGAAAGAGCTTTGATTTTGAATTGTTATTTACCTTTATAAACGTATTAAAACTCACCTCACGTGATCTAGTGGCGAACAAAACATGTTTCTTCTATTTAAAGTAAAACTTTTCAAGCTGTCAGTAATTCATAATTTTTTTTGTGAAGTTTTATCGTCGGTGAATTTAGTCTATACCATTTATACAGTCTACTGTTTGAAAGTTAGGCTTCGTGGATTGGACGAAAGTTGCGTCGCTAGCGACATCTCTGAGTGAGTATTTCATGTAACGTAGCAATATGATAATGAAGAAACTCATTAATAGTTTCATAGATGGCAATAACACATTTTCAATAACTCTTTTGTTCTGTAACTATCACTGCAGGTCTACACATCTAGAATGTCATAAAAAGCTTTCAATTAATATGTTTAAATAAATAATATAATAAAATAAAGCAGAGATTCACACCCAAGAATATATTATTACAGACAAAACCATTGGCTGCCTAAGTGCGCAATAGTCAAAAATATATATATCATTATGATCTAAAATATAATCTAAAAACTGAACTTGCAAGAAAATTTAAATTTTAACTTATATTACATCAAATCATTTTTAGTCAGCCAAGCATGCAATGTCAATCAATACATTAGACTATTTTTATATTTTTCAAAAAAAAATCGAGCCGCTCAATTTTCACGACTCCGACTCCATATCTTGTACTCCTGTCTGTCATATCTTAACTTAACTTAATACACTTAGTTATTACTTCTTTAATAAAATAGAAATACATTTTTTTTACCATGCAATTTATGATTATATATAAATATATATTATTATTGGGCGGTTATATTTCATGAAATAATATTCAAACATTCACTTATTTTAAATTCTTCATGTATAATATTTATTGTCTATAATAAAAAAAATGTTCTAAAATACTGCCCCTGCATATATAAGGGGTGCATTGATCCAATGCCCCATTGACCGGCCGCCATTGCATGAATGTAATTTAGTAGATAAAAAAAATTGAAAGCATTTTTAAAAATCAGTCTCAAAACATGGCTTGACAACATTCAAAATATCATTCCAAAGTAATGTAAAACTTAAAATACTTGTAAAATTTACATTGTTTTTCAAAATGAAATTCAAGTTACATTTTTTAACCATTTTGGAATAAGCCGTGTTTACAAGTAATACCCTCATGTATATTATTTGGTATATTAACGTATTCCAAATAATATTCTGCGGCCCACTTAATGTAACAAAAACCGGCATGCGGCCCCGACGAAAAAAAGTTTGAGTATCGTTGACCTAGTCTGTGCCTTCGCCAAATCGTATGATAAAGAAAGGCAGTCCGGCTTTTTCCACAGAATAATTCAACATGCAAATATGATTTGAGAACAAGTCTTTTACTTGACAACCGAGGTATGAGATTTATTTTATCAATAATCGTAAAAAATAAATGTTGGTTTTAGCAGCCAATGAGAGACGAAAAAAACGATTCGTATTTTTGAATTTTATCAAATGGTTCCACTCGTCTAATATAATAATAATACAATTATAAGATGCACACAATATACTTTAGTATATTTTAACAAATATAATTTTTAAATAATGAAATTACTTTGTGAACAATCTGTTATCAAATTAGGAAGTAAGTTAGTTAATAATCAACATAGAATTAAATAATAACAGTCTGATACTGAATATATATATATATATGTGTAGATATTTTATTATACTATGATTATTATGTTATCAGATTTTTGATTTCTTTTGACCGTTGTTCAATGACTAGAATGACATGCTCATATTTAAGTATTGTCATGTTTGACAAAGGACTGTCGTTGCAAACGACTGTGTTGATAATTTTAATGATTGTCAAAGGTATAGTTGAATTTTTTATTTTATTTTTTCCACACACTATACCAGCTCTCCGCAACCTTTTATCTTCCAAGCCACACCGACGTGTTCTCCAAAATTTTGCGGCACACCACAAGTAAAAATGTACATAATATACAGAAATTACATTGGTTTGTATATGATTTGTTTATATATGATACAAACCACAAAAGAACCATATGGATATTTTATCACCATATCCACTACCAATGTAAATCACATGTACTTCTAATGGAGATTATATTTAAAGAAAAGTTTCAGATTATTCAGATTTATTTAGTCAAAAGACTGCACCAAAGTACTGAAAAGACCGTAAGTTCCTACTTCAGATGAATTTTCAGCATCGTTTAATAAAATGTTACAAACATTTAGTGGTAAAAGTTATACTAACCTATAAACATTTTATCGATTTGGGTATACTATGTATGTACATATAACATATTATTCCAACCAACAAATAAGTATTTCTGCTTCTCTGTGATGGTGTCTTCAGAAATATTTTGTAGTATGGACCAAACTATTTGTTTTTTTTTTCGTTTATTGGAGATACGCGCCGCGGCACACCCAGCACTCGCCTCGCGGCACACCGGTTGCGGAGCACTGCACTATACGAGTAATATTGAAAACAATATATATGACAAACTGCAGCATATATGTAAGTAAGATATCTCGTCATGACATATAATATGATTTTAATTTTTTAATGACTGTTTGGTCTAGTTTTATGCCAGTATTATTGCATGTATATTTTACGAAATTTGCTTTACTGTATATTTACAAACATAACATAATGAATAATTACATGCCATTATTTTCTTTCTGTCTTAACAGATATGTAGATTAAAAATTGCTTAGTAGTCAAATTAAGAAGTATGTATTGATGTTAACTATGAATGTTTTTAAAGCTCGTTATTCCATTCCATAAGTTTTTTTAATCCATGTTCGCTGTCAATGTGGAGCATATGTCCTCTTAATGGAGGTATCTCAACAGAAGTTTTTTTCTACGGGAACTGTTTGTTACTCAGTCGCTCAACATCACTTTTTTCAAAGTGAGTGGTAGGGAAAGAAGGATAAAACTAGAACAGGACTAATTGCTATTGCAACACCCAATTATTAAAGGATCAGAAGGATAGGAGGAGAGGAAAGTAATGTGAATTGACATTAAAACACCCAGTCTTCGATCTCAACTTTGAATTGAATAATTCTCAAATTCACTGTAATCTGAAAGGGAATCGAACCCAGATCTGCGTGATCGGTAGAGCAAGCTCTAACCAATTTGAGCAAAGCAGGCGATAAAAAAAGGACTAATTAATTAATTTATGATCGAACATAATTATAAATTTCTTTGTTAACAGTATTAATTTGAAGTATAATAAAAATGATCTTAAGCAATAATTGGTTACCTTATAAAAATACATATTTTGGTATGTTTGACGTAAAGTGTACTTTTAGTGCAAGATTCATTGGGCAGGAAATTAAAATCACATTAATTGCATCGACATAATCACGCTGGAAATTTAAAACCAAACTTAGTTGCAACATTCTAGGAAAAACAAAATATGGAAATTGAGCTCTTAACCCGCTTACTGCGGTCGGTGTTGGTAAGTTTTCGATAATATTAAAGATTTTTATACAATTTGAATCGTTCAAATTTCGTACATTCACACAAGTGTTGTCACTTACTACCCGGGTTTTTTCCTTTCAGCATTTTCATGCGTTCAAGTGTATGGATGAACTTGAACTGACGCTCCGTAAAATATGTGTATCGTGCATATATTACAACAAATAAATTTATCTCTAAGTAAAAAAATATTGGTGGCGAGATGGACTAATTTTATGAATGATTTGATTGATCGAACCTTCAGTCGAAATCAGGCCTGTGGAGCAATTTTCCCTTTAATTTTCCCAAGGTTATGTGCGCAATATACATTGGCTGTGCAACTTTGAAAGGAAATTATTTTTTTGTGCGCCACATAACGGTATTTTGACCTACTTAACGAAATTTTTATTTTTGTATTATGGCAATAATTAACAACACTATATAATGTAAATTAATTTATTCTGGTGGTGGTATGGCTGGTGTAACTTTTGTGCTCTCTGTTCTAATGCATGTGCGCGCGCACATAAGCGCACCATAGAGGGAACACTGCAGTGGAGTCGTGTAAAAAAAAACGCCTCCGACTCCGATTTTTCAATCATTTAATTTTAACTTATATAGTATATTACGTATTCCATCAGATCATCTTTAGTCAGCCAAGTATGTAATGTCAAAACCATGGACTATTGTAGTTTGAATACACATCATTAAATTTATTTTTAAAAAATGTGTCCGAGTCGCTCGTTTTTCACGACTACGACTCCACAGACCTGGTCGAAATATTAAAAAAAATGTATTTTAATACATTTATTGTGATTATTATGATTCCATAATAAAAGTGCATTCTATAATATTTTATATTACTTTATAATTAATAAATTACATAGTTCTGATAGCGATATTAAATTTCTACTATTATTGATCTTAGAAGAAAAGTAATGCCTATGCTTAATTGACTGTGTCATTTATTAATAAGAATCATTAAAAGTGATGATTTTTGTTCAAAATTAAATCAGGCCTACTGGAAGCTTTAAAAACGTATCAGTTGATATAATTTGTTTTTTTTTTTTCAATAACCTTCTACTGTGTAGGCTAGATAGGTAGTGTCTTTGAAGTTGATTTAGTTTCAATTTATTTTTAAAAGAATATAAAAAAAAACATTTTATTTTATAATATTTTCTTGAACGGTAGTTCTCGAAGCTTTCGCAAAAATTACATCGATGTTAAAACATGTCGTGAACAAAGTGATATTTAATAATGTTTAATATCTAAAGCAAACTCACAAAATATGCTGTCGCAAAGAAAGGGTTAATATCTTTAACATAGCAGCAGGTAAGTTATTTGTTACTGCCACTTACTTAATAGTTTAATCTCAAGGTCTTGGTCCAGATACTGGTATTGTGGCGGATATGGTAGTGAACGATTTGCTTGCGGACTTAAATTCACTTCTTTTTTTTTTAAATCAGCGAGACACATTATTATAACATTGACTCATAATGAAAGGAATACGAAAACGTATGTAAGTATAATGTTGAGGCAGCTCAATTTTTTACAGCCCGTTTAATAATCAGCAACACCACCACTTGCTACACAGATCAATCATAACAGGGTGTTTATAAAATGACATAAATTATCGGTTAAATTTTTTTCCCACCTTTGTTTTGCGCAATTCTATTGCTTGAAAAGTCGCTCTAGTAAAATTAATGAAGTTCAAAAAAAGGCTCATTTTTTTTTTCATTTTGGGAATTTTCTAAATTTCCAGGTTTTTAAAATCCGCCAGCAAACAAAAAAAAATGAAATCCGCCTGCAAGCTAAAGAAAAGTTTTTTTTACCTTATTTTGTTCATTATTTAAATCTCTCAAATTCTGGCTTTTTTCCCAGAGATCGATTCCGGGATACCGAAAACCCACATCCGTAAATAATTGGAAATCCCATATTTTCCCAAGAAGCTCAACCAATTTAAATGATATATAGTATATTTATCTTGTTATCTGATTATATTGTTTTGACAACACTGGGTCGAACAGAGTAGTCATCAAATTTATTCGATTTACGGTGAAGATAGATTTTTTGAAAATATCTATATCAAAATCGTTCAAATTGTGACTCATTTGTACATTAATAAGTCGTAAATTTTGTTGAAAAGTTATTTAATAGTTGTTTTAATATAAGATTTTAATAACTATTTACGAAACAATAAATATTTTATTATAATATAAAAAAAAAATCATAATTTTGTATTGAGCTGTTTCATTTTACAATAAAAAAATCTACTCTACAGAAGTGCAACAAAAAATATATTTGCAAAAATTATACAGTGCATTAATTAATGCAAATTACAAACAGACTTGTGTATGAACCGATATTTAACCGATTTCATGTTGCTTTTTTATAAAATATTGTTATCAATCTTAGTTATGCAAATTAATTATGTATTTTCATCGAAATAATACATGAAACATATTCACTGTGAGTTAAAAATATTTTATGTGATGTGATAAAAAAATATGTCTGGTATTTCAACATCAGATATGTAATGAAATTTGATACAATTAAAAACAACAAATTTCAATGAAAAATCAAATCAACTGAACTTTTTAATTGGTGACTAAAATTTAGGATAAATAAAGGCATGCTCTTTATTTATCCAACAGTGGAAACAATATTTGTGATTTTTTTTTCAGATTTTCTAGACTTCTCAACATGGTCAGTTTTTTAAATTCAAAGGTAAACTCCAATCATAGTTTGTACTTGCGTAAATAATCCTACGTTGTTTCCTCAAGGTCCAATCTATTTAATCTCGGCTATGTTTCAATGAAATTATTTATTGACACGAAATAAAATCTACGAGTTTTTACATTCCGAAATTTATGTTTATTTCTGAACTATGCGAGAATTACATTGTTGTGGTAGAGTAATTGATTTTTTCACGTAATTATCATATTTATTGTATTATCGAATTCTTGCTAAATCAATGACACCAACCTTAACACTTTTTTATATCTGTTAAATTAAATTATAATACAATAGTAGACTGATATATAAAATTACACATCGACTGTGGAAAGGAAAAAAACGTAACCCACACATAGCAAACTTTACAGGATGCACAAAAAACTTGTTTTGATGATTTTGGGCCAATTACATAACATTAATGTAATTATACATTAATAATTGTTATATGAATTAGAATGTTAAAAAGAATAACTAGATGTATTTTGTATCTCTTCGTTGCCAGTATATATAGCTGATCAAAATGTCAGTTTAAACATAGTTATGACGATGGCGAAAGCAGAAATAGCTATCAGTAATAATATAAAAACTGTAGAGCTAAACACGTTGTTATTTTCACCCTATAATAATAACCTTCCTATTTTTTCTTTCAATCCCTTTATCTATTTAGTGCATTAAAGATTAATCGTTGTTCCATTTTTAGCCGCTCGGAACAGATTAATGAATTGCAGCTTCTTCTTGTGGGATTTTTTTTATTCGTCATATTTCATATTAGGCCCTCAAGAATTGATAAGTTTTGAGTTTATAGATGCTACTGTATGTGAATTTATAGTTATGTGCATAATTTAAATATCAGATATTATAAAAATGTGATTATAATAATTAGTATAAATACATACTGAGCGAAGCCGAATGGAAACACTCAGTCACTGTAATACAAAAAAAAAACTACTTAGAATTCTTTGAAATTAATCAAAACAAAATAGATAAAAAGGATAAGACCAGGACATGGCTAATGCTTGACTTATCACTCTCGCTAAGCCACCTTATTTCAGGATTTTTATGGTTGGGAGAATTTTTAGACGGCACAAACATCTATATTCTATGTCTTCGAAAGGAAATCGATTGAAAAAATGCTGTTCCTACTGAGATTCGAATCTGTGACCGTCGGAATGAAAGGCCAACGAAGTTGACCACTGTGAGAACTGTACCTGGCTAAAAAATATTACTTACTGAAAACTTACTGGAAATAATTTACAGAAAAGAACGATTATTTTGTTGATACAATTTTGATAAATGGCAACAAATGGTTTTAAAGAGTAGGATAATTGTTGTTACAAGTGAAACATCACTATCATATTGTGCCATTTATGAAATTTCATACATTTTATAAGATTAACGAGTATGGGTAGTTCTCATTAATACATTTTGCCTGAAAAAAGGACGTCTCTTGAGGATTGGCTCCCTTCTCTCCAATGCAACCGTCGATGGCTTTCGACGCCTTCTCCCTGTCAGCGTTGGCGGAGAGTATGGACATAATGTAATCCTTCTTTAAAATGCCTTCGTCGGTGATGATGCGGTACATCTTGTGCATGCAGAATACGAAGTTGTTTAACCCATCGTTTTTATCCGAAAAGTCTCTGTTGAGAAGATACTTGAGCTTCTCAGCGTCGACGCCGGTTTTTTCGACGCATGCGTCTTTGTAGACTCTGAAGCGATTTTTCGGATTTTCTGAAAGGTCCGATGACTGAAATGTTTATAAATAAAGTATTGTTTGAAAATGACGCAAATGTCATATAACATATGAACATGAACCTAATATTCGATTAATATAAATATTTAAGTGTAAATGATAACGAAATCTTATCACATGTTTTCTTACGCACATCCAGATTTTCACACATAAAACATTATAAAAAAAAACAAATTGAATTACAGTGGATAGATAATTCCTACTTCTAAGCCCTTTTTTATGCAAACCTTAAGGGGACACTACATAAGAAACATAGAAAAGGGAAATTTAAAAAAAGGTTTTATATTCTTCGCTGCAGAAATTATATAAAGTTATAAATTTCAACAATCTCTTACATTGACTCCTACAAGAGCAGCTGTGACAATGGCGAGTACGAAAAAATTCATTTCACTAAATCTTTTCTTACTCAAGGAAACTGTTGATGTTATGATAATCTCACTGAGTTGACGACTATTCGGAAAATATCCTAGCTTTTATACTCATGATGAGATCAACTGTAATCGTAAAAAGATGGATTCAAACGACTTATTAACATAGTATTTTTTTATTGCTAATAAAAAATTTTTTTTTTTTACTATTTTTAAACTGTTAATATTATATGTGAATTTAATAGCTTTTTTCAGTTTACGGTCAGTAAATATTTTATTTCTAATTTTTGTTTTCAACCAAACTACTGTCTAGTAAAAATAATGTACTATCTCAGTGGTCGGCAAACTTACTAGCCAAAGAGCCAAATTTGTACATCACAACGATTTAAAAAAAATAAGAGCAAAATATTTATTGATTTAGCAAACCTTTATTATAATTTTAACAGTTCATTACATTTTAGGTACACTGAGTAAAACCTGATTTCATACTTAATAAAGATTTTATTCATTGATAAAAAATAATATGTAATTAAGGAATCCATAAATTTAAATCATGAAAATGACTGACAAACACTAAATGTGAACAATGCCTTTGCATCTCTCTGGAAAGTTTGATTAAGTCAGGTTTGTATGTCGTTATTCTTAATTTTTGGCACGATTCCAGGTTTTCATCAATAAGACGACTTCTCAGTTAACTTTTGATAAAGTTGATGCTTGAAAAAAATTGTTCGCATGAATAAGTAGAACCGAAAAGAGAAAAAACAGCAAACATGAGTTTTTTCCGCTGGTCATAAGTGTCAGGAATACTATTCTAAGCGTTTAAGATGATCATGCCTTCTTTCTCCAGGTCTTTCAAATAACACAAAGACGTTCAAAGTTAGAGCTTCATATTTCCTTGTTTTTTAAAATCCAGCAATTGTATTTCAAATTTACCAATGTCAATGCTATAAAGGAGAAAATTTCAAATCTGTTATCGTAGCATTAATGAGGTGTTTGACGAATGTTAAACCTGCTGAAAAATGCTTTCCTTATATTTAAAATGGTCGTGGAAGAATTTTTAGATGACAAAAACATCAATGTCTTCGAACAGAAATCGACAAATCGATTGAAAATATGCTGTTCCTACTTTGATTCTGTGAACTGTGAACTGTACCTAACTTAAAAATATTACTTACTGCAAATTTACTGGAATTAGTTTAAATACATTCAAAAGATATTGGAGTTCAAATTATTACTGTATCGTACCTACTTATTGTATTTAAAAGAAGCGGCTTCAAAGAATATGAATTTATTAATTTAAATAACATACAGTGGATATATAATTCCTACTTCTAAGCCTACTTTTTTATGCAAACCTTAACAATACAGTTTATAAGAAACATAGATAAAGGAAATTTTTAAAAAGGACTTATTTTCTTCGCTGCAGTGATTATATGAAGATATAAATTTCAAAAATCTCTTACATTGACTCCTAAAAGAGCAGCTGCGACAGTGGTGAGTACGAACAATTTCATTTTACTAAATCTTTTTTTACTCTATTGATATTATAATAATCTTACCGAGTTACCGATGACTATTTGGAAAATATCCTAGTTTTTATACTCATAGTGAAACCAACTTTAACCGTAAAAAAATATGAATATAAACGACTTATGACAATATGCATTATTTTTTAATTGATATTACAAATTATGTATGTTTTCCATCTTTAAACGGTTAATTTTCATACAATGAAACAGTTTTGAATTATTGTTTTCACAATTCTGTGTATTTATTTTATGTGTATTTAATACTTTTTTTTCAGTTTACGGTCAGTTAATATTTTATTTCTTTAGTATTTTTTTGAACTCGAAACTACTGTCTTCTAATAACAATGTTGTATCTTAATAGAAAATTTGTAAAAACAAAAAAAAGGGCTTATTTTTCATTCGCTTAGCGTTTCTTTTTCAAAGAGGGTGACGATATAAGGATGTGATAAAAAAACAACTATTTGCTCGCGAATTGATCTCACTTCACCATGTTTATAGAATGGAATAATATTTAATACTCAGTTTGAAAATCACTGCATTGTATGGTAGGATACAAATATTTTATTATTATTATGGTAAATTAATAAGCATTTTTTAGTTAGTAACATTTATTATTATCATAAATAATATTATTCAGTAAAGTGGAACGATGGACCTGGCTTGGACATGTGCTCCGGATGCCACAAGAAAACCTGAAAGATAGCTTATCTATTTACCAACCGGATGGTTTCCACCGTCGTGGAAGGCCACTGATGACCATCTATAGGATGTACTCGGCGGAGACACGGGACGCTGGAATGACATGGGAGGAAGCAAGACGACTGGCGGGGGACAGTGAATCTCGTCTCATGCTGTGTGACTCGTAAAACCTTCCTGAAGTATTTAATCACATTATCGTTGAATTCATTTATAGTTTGATCAACTATAGCAACAGTTGAGTACACTTTGTTCAAATTAGGTTGCATTATAAATTCAACGTTCTCTCTAAGCCGAAGGGTTAGCTGCGCCGAAATTCCAAAGGCTGCGCGGAGCCTGCGAGGAGGCTGCGCGGACCGATCAAATATTAGTTGAACAACTGTCTTGAAGTGCGCGCCAACCCGGAATGAGTGCGCGGGGGCTTCCCGACTGCTGCGCAGCCGTCCATGCGCGCAGCTTAGAGGGAACGTTTATTATAATAATAATAGCGCTATAGATATATATGTAGATCTTTGACTTGGCCCTTCCCCGCAATGGAAAAAAAAACATCAAAATGTAGCTAAGTCGAATATGACGAATATAAAGGTTTTTTTCATATCCGCTCCTTAGTCAGAGCAAATGGCCTCGTAATATAGAGGTATGTCAACAGAAGTTTTTTTTTCGAGAACTTTTACTTGGTCGGTCAACCTCTATTTTTCAAAGAAAGAAGTGGGGATAGAGAAGTAAGGCTAGGACAAGACTAGTGGTTAACTAGTCGCTCTCGCAACTTGCTTGTGGGAGGGAAATCACAAGCACACATGCCTTCAAACAGAAATTTAAAAAATCGATTGAAACAATGCTGTTCGTACTGGACTCAAGCCCGTGAGGTCTGTTACGAAAGCCTACAACGCAAGCAGCTTCGCCATAGGACCCAACAGATTTTATTAATACAAATTAAAAATACCGAGCCAAACCGGCTGGTACCACTAATTATATAAAATAAATATCATTGTCAGTGTAATGCAGGGTTTCAATGAACTGTTTAAAATTCTATGAAATCAATAAAATAAATTTAAAAATAAGGGAATAAAAAACAGGACTAGTGGTTGGCTAATCAATTTTTCTGCACCCCGTTATCTTAGAATGGGAATGGAGGGAAGGAATTTTTAGACGTCATAAACATTGATTGAAAAAATGCTGTTCGTACTGGGGTTCGTACCCGTGAGATCTGTCATGGAATCCGACGATGTTGACCACTGTGCCATTGACACGAATAAAAATTATTTTTTACTGCAAAAATATTGGAGATAGTTTCAATATGTTCAAAATTATATAAGCTAATGCAGACATTACTGCTGCACTCTAGTAATTAATGTTTTTATTGAAATTTAATATTGATCGACATCAACATCAGAAAATTTAAGAATCTGATTCAGCTATTTTAACAAACTTATTGATTTTAGTAATGCATTGTATAAAACTTACCAACTATGACTACAAACAATTTAAATTCTTCCCTTTTAATAATTCCTTAAAGGAATGCTACCCCACCAAATTTCTTTTAGGAATGTTATCATTTCACTCTATTGAAGCTCGAAGATCGTTTTCAAGATTAAAGCATTTTTCTCTTCTTCTTCGGGGCCGAGTTAATAATCCTGAAATTTGCATGACTATTAACTTTCATGCTCTCAATTTATTCTTACGTAGGCGAAACTATGAACAAAAACTTTTGTTTCTAAAAAATTGTTCCTCTTGGTATGAGTCGCCAGTTCCAATTTTTCATGAAAATTGATACCATTGGCATCACTTTATCTATTGACAGTCGTATATTAATACTTCAACTATCGAAAAATACACAAAAGTCGGTTTGAAAAAACCGGTTCGCTGATCTAAGAAAATTTAGATACAATTTCTTGTAAACCGGTTGAGTCTTACTACTGATTATTAGGTATGTCAAAGGCGGTTACGTAATTACTTATTTTAAGCTCGTAGACTCAAGAACATTAACCTGATATATCTTGCAAAATATCTAGACTGTCCGGGTAGCTTATTTGCATGTAATTGGTCAGTCGTAGCTTTTGGTGTTAACAACTTCGGGCTGGTATTACCGGAAAAATTTGTTTGTTAGAAAAATGGATGACAAGATGCCTTGGGTGTTTCTAGCGCAGCTATACTCTCGAGTCACGACCTTTTAGACTCGTGCTTCTCTTGGCACCTTTATTACCCCGGAACTGTATCAAATAAACGCGGTGTATTTATCATACTAAATGAAAACGCATTCGTGTCCCTGTTTAGATGTCGATGTTTCTTTGTATGTGCAGTGTTGCAATATTACGTATTAAAACTAGAGCGCAGTTTAACTCTCACTCGGTTTAATATTTTGTACGTAATTTGATAAAATATACTTTAAGCCTTCTACAAATTGTTACATAATAGAATAAAAAAAAGAACTCTAATACTTGTCGACACGAAACAGTGCCGTAAAGTTTTAACAACATATTTTAAAATACGCAAATAATCAAATTATGAATTATTTATAATTCGTTGGAAATTCGTTTGCTTGTTTTTGTCTGCGGTGCTATTCCCGTGTGCATACACTTATTTTGGACGGCCTTTAATTCTTAACTTACAATATTTCATACAGTTCATAATACGTGTATGTAAGCGGGAATAACCCCGCTAGTATGTTTGATTGTTTGGGTTATAAGCGGATTTAAAAAAAACAATAATTAGAATAAAACATTCTGTTTTATGAAGGTTAATGAGATATTTTGAAGACTTTACTTTGTATAACTAAAAAGAGGTTATGAACATGCTCGCCAACTTTCTAGCTTGTTATTCTCAAAATATAAAAATATGTATATTGAATTAGCATTTACTTGATAAAACTCCATTGTAATAAGTTGCACAATTATGTAATGGAATACTTGACAGAATACATAAATCCAAATGAAAAGGTCTTCACCATAAAGAGGAGCAGAGTAACACCGGTAGCGATATTTATATTTTCAGTGAACCATAGCCAAACCATTCTTTGGAAAAAGTGATTGAGATATTGAGTTACAACTTACGGACCTTACGGTACTCTACTACTAGGTTGCTCTACCGATCAGGCGAATCTGAGTTCGATTACCGGTAAGGTCAATGCCAAATTTATATTTTTTTTTATCGTAATTTGAGACCTCAGATGTGACTTTTTAAAAGTCATTTTAAAGTGACTTACAAAAAATTCTTATATAGTTTATCTCGTTTGATTTAAAAACTTATAAATATCTGGAGCATTGGCATACAAATTTAAAATTTAGTAGGTGGTATAAATGAAAAGTCTTTTTTTCGTAAATAATTTATTTGATCGGTATTAAAAAAATATTTACAAAGACATAAGTGTGGAAATCAGTTCGTTTATAATCGATTATGAAAAGCGAAGATTTATAAAGGCAAGCATTTACGAACATGATTAATTGATCTTAAACATTCATGACCATTACTGTACCAAATCAACGTCTTAAATACATCACATTCCAGGTATTAATTGGTTTTTAAGTACTTTTAACATCCGTTGTTAAAAACAAAAAAGAATTTGTGACATTTAAAAATGTTGATTAAAAATAGGCAGTACACAATGCGTACAAAATACAATTAAGATTTTTGTATTTTTCTAAATATCACTTATTTCTTGTGGTAATACTCCAATGGCACTTGAGCGTGGGCAAGGGCTTTTCCGTAAACGGGTACAGATGTGTGTACTCTCTGTACTCCAACATTGGCGGTTTTGATAACGGTATGATGGTTGACAGCAACGTGCTCAATCTTGGTAGCGGGCTCTACGACATCGATCTCTTGAAGAGTCTGGACTGGGCGAGAGACGACGATTCTCCTGGTGTTTACTTTCTCGTCAATAGGTTCGTGGTGAGGTGAGGGAGTGGCAGATAAAACCTTAGCTCTCACAATTCCAGCGTCTCCGATGTGTCCTTCGGAATGTCCTGACCTTCCGAATCCGATTTCAGCGACTCCTCCTCTGGCTGTCAAAAGCTTGAGAAGTTTGTGTTGGTTTTCTTTTGCTTCTTCGTTGCTCAATTGGTTCAAGTGGTGAGATTCTTCTAGTTGGTGTTGGTTGAAAGCGGCGTGCTCGTCGTGTTGGTTGAGGACTACATGTTCGTTGCTGTGGTCCAAAACTACATGGGGAGATCCGTTGGAGTGTGATTCAACTCCGAAACGGTGTTCAGCGTTATGGTGGGCGCGGTCAACTGCGTCTTTGTGAGCGAGTTTGGCTTCGTAAACGGCATGTTCGGCTTCAGCGACGTGTCTAGCGGTGGCTTCAACGACAACTGAATCATCTGATAAATGATGAGGGTTGGGTGTGGATGAAACAATAATTGGAGCGACTGTTGAGTAGTGTACAGGTGCTGGAGTAGATGAGATGTAAGCATGACCTTGGTCGTACACGGCTTCTTGGTATTGATGACCGTGCTCAAGTGACTGGGCGTGCAATGCTTGCTCATAAGATTGAACTGGAGCATAAGCTGCTTCAGAAGTTGAATGAATGTAAGAATGAGGAGAAGGAGTGATAGAGACAGTGTGAGCAGTAGGTGCGAATGCAACGGCGTGGGGAACGGCGGTGATGGCTACAGCGTGGTGGGCTGGTGCAGCTGTAACGACAACTCCATGCTCGGCTGCGTAAGCTAATTCTTGGTGTTGCTGATGATGATGATCTTCGAGTGAAGATACAACAGCTGGGCCTGTTTGTACCTTTGAAATGGGCTCGTCTAATTCTACGAGAGCTGAGCCGACGGGACGGACGATGGTGCGCTCTTCGATATCGTAAAATTGCTTCTGAATAGCAGGACGACGAACCTGTTAAAAAAAAAACATTATAAACGACAGTGTAAACAATTACTTATATACAAGTGACAGCTTATCAAATATTAAGAGTGAAATTACCATCAAGAAATAAATACATTTGACAAGTGTCAATGCTTTCAAAATGTATAATATTTAAATATCTATATGAATAAAATATTATAAATAATTCAGTTTGTAATATTCACAATATTGACAGATATCAATTGTTCATTTTAAAATGTCAAATTTGATTGTTGATATTATCGAAAGTATCATTATATTGCCATCGGATAAGAAATTTTTAACAAGATCACGACATCTCACAATGCAATTTTTCTAAACGTTAAATCATTTCATAATGCCATTGCTTAACAAAGTTAATATTTTGCAACTAATGGGTTGATTATATCAGTATGTATTTAAAATTTCACGAGAAATATCAATATTGAAAGTACACACTTATTCTTGACAGAATTCCATGCTATTTTTTTAACTTGTTTTTACCTGTCATTTTATATTATCAAATTCAATTTTATTTATTTAAATTATTATCATTGTATTGGCTGTTCTCGTTAAAGAGTTGAGTTTGGTGATATATCGTTTATTATTATCATGTTTACCATTTATGCTCTCCTAATAGAGTTTATCTCAACAGAAATGTTTCTACAAGAACTGCTTGTTATTCAGTTGCTTAATATCTCTGTTTTTTAAAGAGAGTAGGAATATAAATATATTGCTAGGACAAGACTAGTGGTTAGCTAATCACTCTAGCTATACTCTGTTTGTAGAATATTATTGATGAAAGGGTGGAATTAAAGACATCACTTACATCTATGCCTTTTGACAGAAGATTGTGAATTAATTGAAAAAGTAATTAGGTAATTTTATCATTTTACCAGTTTTCATTAATCTAACAGATAAAAATGAATGTTTGTTTGTTCGTACTTTATGCGTTGCCACACCGCTCATCCGATTGCAATAAAACTTAGATACACTTTTCGCTTGCACTTCCGGGAAGATTATAGACATAATCAAATTAGCTTACAGTAGGTCTTATATATAAAAATCAATGTTTGCCATACAGTTCATTTTGACAACGTATGCTTGCACTTGCTCGAAGGTTATAGCACAATCAACTTACAGTGCCGTACCAAGGACAATCGGCAGCAAACGTCAAACGTCAAACAGACAGAAAAAGAAAACATGCACTTCAATAAACACAATTAAAGCACTTTGTTTCTTTGAGTGGCATTGCAACGCTTGCCGTGAACCGGCTAGTATGATAAAAAAAATAATGTTTTATTTTCATTAATATCATTTTTCTACGTCGCAAAATATTTTTTTTATTGATAAAAGTATACGTTGGTTTTCGAAACATACCTGGTATTTGCGGGTCTTAATAGCGGGCTTGGCGACTTCAACGATCTTTTGAATAACGGCTGGCTGTTCATGGATCTTGGTGTAAGGTACATCAGCTACTGCGGGAACGTGGTGGACAGTAGGGACAGCTACGGCTGCCTTAACTTGGGCGTAACCAATACCTCCATGACCGTGTCCTTCATTGCTGTATCCAACGTACTGTTCCTGGGCAGCACTGTAGGCGATGGGAGAATACCCATCATAGTGTGCTTGGGAGAATGAAACGTGGGATTGGGCGCCTTCGTAGCCTTGTTGTTGGTGCTGGGGCTGGTATTCGTAGCCTGTCGCAGCGTATCCGGAAGGGATGGCGTAAGGAGACTGTCCTTGAACGTATGTGATTCCAGCTGGGTTCAAGAATGGCATACGTACAGCTACGTGGCCAGACATGGCGACCTGCGCCAAGGCAGCAGCGACTAATAAGAACATCATCTGGAATATTAAATAAATACTTTTAAAACACAACATTTATCGCCCGCTGTGGTGTAGTTGGTTAGAGATTGCTCTACTGACCAGTTGGGTCTGGGTTCGATCCCTGGTAAGGAAAATGTCAAATTTATATTTTTTCAATTTAAATTTGAGACCTCAGACATAGGTGTTTGTGATGTCAAATGACGTCGAGTTTATCTCGAGTGACTTACAACACTAAAATTCTCATCGAGTTTTTCTCGTATGATCTTTCAATTTTAAAACATTTGGCGCATTGGCATTACAGCCGTAATGCCAAATATTTTTTCAAACTTAAAAAATCATGTAAAAAAAATCTTTGCCCTACAATGTAAAGATGATATGTGATTGTCATTTCAAAAGAAAATATAAAAGTAAGTTTTTTATTTTTTAATCCTTGTAATTGTAAGTAAAATCATGAACAACTGATGGTATAAAACATTATTTTAAATTTTATTGATTCTAAGCAAATAAACACGAAGCATGTTAAAAATGAAAATTATAAGGAAACGTACAAAACTAAACAAAATCAATTTAATATACAAAAATACAACAATACTATGCGGGAGCTATTAACTAACCACTAGTCCTACTTCTGACCGATTACTATTGTCTTCAAAAACGATAGACTGTACATCTGAGTTGAATTTCAAATACATTTTTTATACTAACTATAAAGTAGTTTTCAAAACAATTATCACAAAATTATTTTCCGTGACTCTGGATAATGTTTATCTTATTAACATACCAAAGCTGTACAACCTTTTCGAAATAATTAATTTATCCAATAAATGTTTTAACAGCGATACTTATTATAACGCGCTTTTTGCATTTTAAAATAATACCAAGCAAGAAGTGCGAACGTTATGATTGATTACCTTTTTTTTCCGTTTATATTACGAAATCGCACTAATTAGTAAGTACTGATTTAGCGCTCGGACTTACTGTGCGTCTTGTGAATTATACGATATGGTTTATTTGTTCCAGTTACGAAGGTTTCTCGGCAAAATCTTATTTAATTTATTTCTTTGGTCAAAGTGTTCTCAATCTTTTATCGACAACATCAGTTTTATAAAATACGCAGCTTTGATAGAAGTATTCTTTTTTTCGTGTTGATAATGTTCAGATATTAAGCGAAAAGTTAAATTTTAAACAAGGTATGCATATATTTGCTATGTAATTTAACGTAGTGTAAAAAAATAGGTACAACTACAATTAGTTAGCTATTTATGAATTGATTTGGCATTTACTTGGTAGAACTCCATTATCAGAGGATAAAAATATCAAAGTATTTTAGTTATACAGTTTTTTAATATTTTTTATGTATATATAGCTGAGCAAAATATATGTTTAAACATAGTTCTGACGATGGCGAAAGCCGAAATAGCTATCAACGCATAACAATTATTAAAAACTGTAGAACTAAAATACTTTGATATTTTTATCCTCTGGATAGCTATTTGTTCTGCATCAAAAAATTGCTATTACATTTTAAAAAGATACTATATGACTAATTGATTTACTACTTGTGAAAATGAACATGCTTTTTATGACGGTATATGACATGAAAATCACATACAGAAAAAAAATTTAAGACGATTAATATCATTGGTCTAAAAGCATTAACAACCATTTTAAAAGAACGGTCAGCGTGAGTCTCAATCTATTAAAAGGAGCGTAGCAAATCATCCGTTTTTATTCCGCGAGTTGACTACTATAATATATAAACATAGCATAGTAATTCAACAAATCAATAACTCTGTATAAATCCAACAATAAGGGCTCATTTGTACAAAATAATGTACAAGTTTAAATAACCTTGAAAAACTTCCCGGTGAAATTAAGGTCGGTGAATGTAAAACATTCTTATGTACGTACAAATGATAATTGTCCGGCAGTAATACAAAAAAAATACGTTATTAACTGGTTTAGATTGCACAATTTGTATGAAAAATATCGAATGTGTATCAAGATCAAATCGAACGAATAGATTACAAATATTGAATCACGCTTTTTTTTGTGACGAAATCATCGAAACAAAGGATAGTTTTGATTGATTGATATTTGAAACAAAATGTTAAAGTATGTATTGGATTTAGTGGAAGACTATACCTAAAAATATATATTATGCAGTTGTAAGATTCGAAAGATAAACCATTATTTATATCGTATTTCTAAAAAGTCTATTACACCCAGATATCTTTGGTATGCATAGATGAAAACTTAAAACCGTTTTTTAATAACTAAATTAATTTCTGTTCATGGTTTACCGTAATGAGGCTGATATGTCGACTATTTGAAAGCAAAAAGTTGAATATTTTCATGCTAGAACATATATATTTTTTTATCATAGTATCAAAAAAATCTACCGTAGGGAATTGATGATAAAAAGTTGAATTAATTTCATTTATAAAAAGCAAAAAATCATCGATAAAATTATTAAACATAACTGTGTTCAAAAATATTATATATAGGTACAAGTTTACGTATTTAGAAATCAAAAAAATATTTATAATTTTTAAATACTTTCCAGTGCAATGTGATTTCAATTATGCGTTAAATTCAATCAATCAATGTTTGAGAAACTTTAATAATATTATCCGTAATGTGGCTGCAATTACCTGCCAATCTATTTGAAAGGTATTTATAAGGAGTGTTCTACTGAAATTATGATTCGCCACACCAGATGTTTATATTTATCCAAAAAAATCTATGTGTAACTAACTACATTACAACATTTAATTTTTAATAACGGATACGCTTTTGATTCGCGTGATACATGATATTGGATTAGTTACAAAGGTATTGTGTGCAAAAAAAAACAGAATTTGACAATTACTATTGCGCATCAAAATGAAGTTCAGCGTAATGATATATTTATATAATAAAGAGTTTTGCCAACAACGAAAAATAAACCAGTTTTATTAATTTAATACATTTTGATTTTGATGAATATAAAAAATATAAAACAACAACAAACAATTGTCATAATCATTCCAGCATTCTTTAAACATTTTTTAGGGAAACTATTCAATTAAAGAATATATGATTAAATTATTTTTTCAGTCATTATAAGTAAATTTTTGGCGTTGTATTTGCTCATTCTAGTTTATCCAATGTTGCAAACTTCTAATCCATGTAATTAATTTACATAACATACTTAAATTGAGATATATTCCATAGATTTTTATTTTAAATATACGCTATTATTGATTGTTATGAGATTATAAGAAATAGTTGATTTATCAATTATCATCTTTAATAAATGAGTTTGTTCAAATGTTACCAACGACATGCGTAGACACTTTTAAGTAACATGTAATCGTAAGCAACGTTTTTTTGTCATATTTATTTCTAAATATATGGTTTACTGCGTTTTATTAAACAATTTTATGTACATATAAAATAAAAATTGATAAATCATTAAAGAAATCATTCTAATGGTTTATGTATGATATTAGTTTTTAACCGGTTTGCAGTTTAAAAGTATTTTTTTAATGAGACAAAGCACGTATCACACCTTACTAAGCAACCAGTATGATAACAATAGTAGACTAATATTTTTTGTCTTACAAAAAAAAAAGTTCAAAATTTTTAGTCCATAATCATTTAATTATTGGTAGATCAAACAGCACTGGACAGTGACATAGAGTATAAACACACGAGGTCATGTATTACTGTTAGATATATATAAAAAATAATTTTATATTTGTGCAAAAACAGATGAAACTTTAATCTATTATACATTTTAAGATATAAAAATTATATTTCGAGCTTTTTATGAACGTTGATGTATACTTTAAATATATTACTGAACTAAATTATTAAAATAATTCTTGGCGGTTACTATAAGCTTAATATATTTTTTAAATTGATTTACTTGCAGTTTTTTTTAAATATTTTACTTCCCATTAATGATTATAAGATAAAAAATTATGCGGATATCCGGTATAGTCATTTATGCAAATAAGAAATAAAAACTTTGTAAAAAAATATAGACTATAGCACTTTAACACTTTCACTGTTAAAATTATAATAAAACACTTCTAAATTAAGGGTGTGAAACACTTTTTACACATGCTGTATCAATCAAATCTATGAACAGCATTCACAACCCTGCTTAATTGATTTCGAAAAAAGAGTTTTTGATATGGTAATCACTACCAGTGTAGGCATTAAAATATCGACATCAAGGTTGCTCACTTTTAAATAAAAAAAACAGGGAGAGAAAAAAAATATTAAATATCGTAGGTACCAAAAGCTAACCTTATTCCGTGTGATGACGTAGTTTACTTAAGAGTGAAATAATAGTTTGGTTATGAGCAAATAGGGTACCGTGTTTTGCTTTTTATAGTTTTGTTGAAGTTTACCAGGGCGGGAGGCATTTTACTTAGTGGCCTCGGCATTACTCCGTTGCCTAACTCTTTTAAATTTTCGTACGATCAATTTTGCATAACAAGACTATCGCAAACGAAAATAAATCAGACAATGTTTGAAAAAATACTGCTATTTTGTTAAATATTTTCCAAAACTTTTTTAATATACATAGTTGAAACATAGAATAAACTGTCACGAGTTGAGTTTAACCATTCCTGATCATATTAAATAAGGGCTTGTATTTTTCCGGCCAGAATTTAGTCGTATATAAATAAGATTAGTCAGAATTTATATTAAATTGTCATAATACATCGGTCATAATAAATAGTCATAATTTAAGTGAAATCAAAAAAACCTAACCTAACCTAACCAAAATGGTTATAAAATATTCTGACTGTATAATATTTTTATTCTGACCAAAAGTTGATTTAAATTTTGACCATTTAATTTGTTCTCCTTTAAAAACACTGCAATTTTTTATATAATGTTCAAAGCTTTTTTAACCGCTTGAATACCGCGCAAATAAATCATTAATATGTCCCGGAGATACTGCTTGTTTTTGAGAAAAATAATTTTGCCTAATACACAATCGAATTCGATATTTTTAAAATCTATATTGACTCAGTATAGATAGCACTACAAATATTTATAAAAATATTGCATATATTGTATTAGAATACCAAGTATTTGATTTCTTAAATGTCTTGGACGCCCGTGTTCGCTTGCATATTTTCCGAACACCTGTGTCCGCTTGGTATTCAAGTGGTTAATATACTTAAAACATATAATAGACTGTCACGAGATGAGCTTAACCATTCTTGATCATATTAAATAAGTTGATTGACTTGGCATTTACTTGGTAGAACTCCATTATAATAGGGTAAAAATAAGTATGGAATTAGTAAAAAGGAGTGTTTTTACAAACTTTTGACAGTGAGCACATAAAAAGTGACAAACAACAT
The DNA here is from genome assembly GCA_030503985.1 of Himalopsyche tibetana. Taxonomy (NCBI): domain Eukaryota; kingdom Metazoa; phylum Arthropoda; class Insecta; order Trichoptera; family Rhyacophilidae; genus Himalopsyche; species Himalopsyche tibetana. The sequence continues at coordinate 1,521,788 of JAPJYX010000010.1, forward strand.
TTTTCTTTAATTATTACGCTCTACTTGAGAAAAACGTAAATATCAATGCATCAAACATATTACCCACTTTTTAGCACAACAAATCAATTTAATATATCAATTTGTACCTAAATGTATTTTAATCGTTTCTTGTTAAAATATTACACTCGATAAACGGTTGACAAAATTACCACGACTACAAGACAAAATAAATCTGTTGAGTATTTCTTCTAGCTTAATATTACATAAAATATAAATCAAATAATTGATAAAACTTTAATCATGTGTAGAACGGAATATTTCGTCTGGCCAAGGCGGTACCCAATCATAAGAAGTAGATCGACAAGATCTCATATGAGTTCGTAATACTGCACATATGACAAAAATTACTGTCTCGATTTGTTGAAATTATGTATATAACAAGTTTTGCAAGTAATTTTCATGAGAAAGCGGAAAATATTTCACACAGTATAAAAATTCAATTTCGTAACTACTCCTAAACTTATTAATCTTACGGTTAAAGAAATAATTCAACTATTTCAACATGCTGCGAGTTCATTTATTATTTATAACAATTCGATCCTAATGTTGGTTATATGAACAGCAAAGAATATAATACAGTCTATCAATATTTATTATTTTCGAAGAAAACAAAACATTATGAGACAAGATAACTTTTTGGTAAACAATCATCCTTTGCTACGTTTTGTAGTCATGGTTATAAAATAAATTGTTGTCTTGGTTATCAGCACAAAATTTAACAAATTCATATTTTGTAAAAAAAAAAAACAATTATTACAATATATAGCCCAGTCCATCTTGGCTTTCATGCCGATCCTCACGGGTTTGAATCCCGGTACGAACAGCATTTTTCAATCGATAAGTCGGTTTCTCTTTAAAGGCGTGGATGTGAAAATCCCTCACCCACCATTCCAATCTTAAAATAACGGAGTGATTGGCTAACCACTAGTCCAGTGCAGCCCCAAAATTTCTACCCTTACTACTTTCTTCGAAAACGAGAGGCTGAGCGATTGAGTAACAAACATTTCTAATAAAAAAAACTTCTGTTGAGATTCCTCCATTATATTAGTAAAAACACAATATTTCTTTGTACTTCATTCCACTTTATTAATTAGGTCAGATCTTAAAGATATTAAAATCTTAAATTAATTAATCGATGTTGGGTTTTATGAGCAACAGTGTGAAAATTGGCGAATACTTAAATTTCGCCTTTGAATTTCACAATAATTAATTTTAATATTTGATTTTATTGGTGCAAAACTTATTCGTGCGTGGTTAAAAGACGAATCTTCTGAATAAACGAGCTGATACCTTGAAGGGTAAACGCCTTTGGATTATTGATCACTCTTGTCTTATGGAAGGTGGTTGTGACATAACTGACTTAATAAACATGACAAGGAATAGTATGAAAACCAATTTAATACCAAACGATCAAATGTCTAATAGGTAATGTTCCTGCCGATATGTTTTAAATCTCAATATTGAAATCGAAAGAGATTATTATGTCAGTCATATGAGTGACAGAATAACTATTTACCGAATGCAGGTGTATTGTGTACGACTTCATTTTACAAAAACTGAGCTACGTCGGCATTAAATATAACAGTTATATATTCATTATCAAAGCTCATTCAGTTTCCCTTCAGCAAATTAACAATATTTTCATATTAATGATCTTAAAATGAATAATATGCTTAAATTTAGCGTCCTGTATGACTATGAAATTTCTGGAATCAAGACTTACCGTTGAGCCCTCTTTATTGTCTGTGGTCTCAAGTTGACCACCCTTTATTGTCTTTGGTCGCGTTGCTCGCAGGATCAAATCTCAGTACGGGCAGCTTTATACATTGATTTTTCAATTGACCAACATATTCATGTTCGAAGGCATAAACAACTGTGATGTCTAAGATACCTCCTTACCACACTCTACAATCCTTAAATGTGACATAGCGTGGGCAATAACTGCTTGTCCTGTCCACCTATCCATCTCATCTATCCCCTGCTCTCGTGAAATAATAATGTTTGGTAGCTGTTCTCGTAGTGAAAAAACCGTTGGGATAAACTCTATAAAGATTTTATAAATTACAATTTGGGAGAGGACATGATTCTTTAAAAAACATTTTCCATTTTCAAATGTTGCAATATGTCGGCTCATGTGGTGCAGCGGTAAGCGTTGATGGCTTCCGTGCCGGATCTCATGGGTTCGAGTTCCATTATTAATAGCGTGTTTGTGATATCTAAAAATACCCTCCAACCCTCCCGATTTTTCAATTACTGAGCGCAACCAACTAGTCCTGTTTTAGCCTTATCCTTATATCTCTACTGCTTTCTTTGGTAAAGAGAGGTTGAGCGACTGAGTAACAAACAGTTCTCCTAGAAAAAAACTTTTGTTGATATACTTCCATTAGGAGACCATATGCTCCACATTGGGAGTGGACAAAAAAAATAGTTCATAGTAATGACATGTTTCGTGCAATGTTTGTTTTATCAATAGAAAATATATTGTAAAAAGTGTAATACAATTTATTTAATTTTTAACAAAAAGTTTATTATTCTAAAATTTTATTTGAAAATTTTCTATAACATTCTTAACCTCAAGATTATAACGTCGCTTAAATTTAGTTTTAAAAAATATTTAAAGAAACAATGACAAAAGATAAGGTTTATTTAATATTTCTTATTTTATCTACTTTGTTAAATGAACGATATTTTCATGAAAATAGGAGTTTTATTTAATTTAAGATTTCGACTGAAGGTGCTTTATTAGTTAACAATAAAAATAAAATACATTACTTAAATAAATCCGAGATTTGTAGATTGCAATGCTCTTGTTGTACAAAGTTTTATATCGGCAAAACAGAAAGGACACTGAACATCCGAGTTTTAGAACATATGGCAGCCTTTAGATTGAAAAAAGACACGTCTACTTTTGCTAATCACTTAATTTTGGAAGGACACGTTTTCAATCAGGAACAAGGGATAAAAATGTTACACCGAAATACGGACAGTCATAAGCTCTTTTTCCAGGAAATTTTGGAAATAAATAGAGCACAACTGCATAGTCTTCCGATTTTAAATGAAATATTAAACCTACCGGGATCTTCACTTCTATACCCTATATAATCATAATGCCGACAAACAAATAAATATAATTCTTGAAACTACTTACAACTCAAATCTGTTGGCATTCCTATGAGCTTATCCTTTTCGCCAGCAATGGCTTTGGACTCAGTGATGCATTTATTTATTATATAAACACGAAGCTTTCGTTTACTAAGCATCAGTTCAAGTTCATCCGTGCACTTGAACGCCTGAAGATGCCGAAAGGCGAAACCCGGGTCGTTAGTGACAAAATCTGTGAGAATGTACATAGTTTGAACGATTCAAATTTAGGATTTTTATCTCTTTGATTTTTACAAATCTGCTATGAAAACATGTCAAAGCGCTCACTCTGCGCATGCTAAGTATGCTTTTTGTAATAAGGGCATTTGTGATAATCACGATATCTTGTCCTCGTAAATAAAACATCGGCGTGGACGCGCCAAGCACTATTCGTGACATTCGGCCGCATTGTTTACAAATACAATGTACTGGATATGTATTTTAGTAAGTATTACTTGCTACAGGTCATGCAAAACGCAATGCGAATATCAATAATAAATCACCCATCGATATCTACTTTCACTTTCTGTTATTTGTAGAAAAAATATTCAAATATTACCGAAAAGAAATATAATATATATTATTTTTTGTATGTCAATCAAATTTACACATATTAGTAAAATAACTTTATTCAGTTCGAGGTTAATGATCATTGTTACATGAAACTTTTATTGTGATTTACATATTTTAAGCAATCACCGTTTTTATCAATGGCTGATTTTAAAACCGTAACAAATCCAAATTGTTCAAAGCTGAGTTTGTATTGGTTGTATTAGACGTTATCTCAAAGACTTAAATGTAAAATATCATTAATTACCTTTGAAAAATGTAAAACTTAATTAAGCAAGGGTTGTGTAGCGAGAAATACTTTATTAAAGGGATCTTATATAATGACCCAAAACTGTCAGCTGTAGCAAAATTGTTTTTAAAACGTATTGTTTGACTTTATTTAAGAGCCAATTTATTGGCTCAAGTCCTTTAGGATTCGTTAATAATGTCTTCTTTGTGCTATACTAATTTAGCTATATTAATTCCTGAATTCTTTCTCAATCTTAAATAACTGATAAAATTATTCGCCCTAAGCAAATATCTGATTACCTTCAATATATACGACTTACATTTAAAGATTCTTCTCAAAAAAGCTTATCAAAAATCAATCTCTTCAACAAACAAGTGGAGACAACAATTTTTTTAATACTTCTATATCTATATATTTTACTAACGCGTGTTGTATTTCTATCGATAATCAATTAATTTTATGCACATTTCAAGAAACCTGTCGTTGTAATTGAAATTCATTCAAGAATTAAATTATTTTACTAGTCAAATAAATATAGCAATGACTGTCAGACGAGTTTAAAATATAGTCAATGCGTGTCTTTTTAGAATCAAGTCTATCTCACTTAAATAAAGTAATAAGCTTTGCTTGGTATTACAAAACTTTGTCTAGGATCAAGCCAAATAATTTAATTACAATATTTTTCAGCCATGCCAACAGCTTGGACAACAACAGATATTGCCCAATGTTTCATGCCTTCAAAAAGGAAAGGACAAAACTAGAACATTTTTTATGGCTGTTTTGAATTTGAATCGAGAACCAAGCAGAACTTTTCAAAGAGTAAGTAAGTAATACTTACAGATGCTTTGTGTTTATTAATTAATTGTAATCAATTATACTTACATTGTGTCCCTACTATTATTTTTTATGTCCTAAAAACTGTCTGGACATTTTATTACATGCAATATAATTTGATCGGTCCAACTTTACTTTGTTCAATTGGAATATATTAAATTTGCGATGCAATTTTTACTCCACTGCGAATATGATTTTAAGCTTGTGTCAAATCTAGTCCTCGTTTCTCAGCGTTCTTATCATTCTCACATGCGTTGAAGGTTCAAATATTTAGTATATTAATTACTAAATGGGTCACATGGGTCCTTGTGATTAATTTTTCTGCAATCCAGAAAAAACATTGCTAAGATTTTTTTTTTCAAAACTGCATGCTCTTATTATATCACATCATTACAATCATATCAACTACGGTAATCAATACTTAACTTATTAATGAATGAAAAATATTTGGTATTTCATTCGAGCTGTGCACTATATAACTGATTTGGCATCATACCATTGTCTGAACTATAATGCCTTTCCACCAAGTATTGTCAGTGAACACCCTTAAAGTTATCAATGTTTGATAAGGTTGCTTTCAAATTCAGAAAAAAATACTTTAACCTTAGCTTTATACAAATATATTTAATTGCACTTTCATGCAACGTACGTTTTTATAATCAGTGTATCGAGTGTGTTTTAAAATGCAGTTTAGCTAAAACTCGGTAACACTTTTAGTAATTACGTGATTTTTGTCAAAAAAATTGTCTCCATTGACCTCCGTAGCTGTTTTAATATTCAATCTCCGTTTAAACTGTTGCAAGTACAGTATTTATTTTATTTGTGATAAATTTGTAGGAATCACACGTAAAATTTTCAACATACCATAAAGTTTCATGTTGAGATGGACTACCTAATTCTTACATTTGCAAATCATAACAATCCTCAATGAAAATACCACTACGACTGTCAAGTTTAAGCTATATGAAACATAAAGAAGTGAAGTGAGCCAAGTAGTAAAATCACTTTTAGGGTGTTCACTGTCAACACTTGATGGAAAGGCATTATATTAACAAAAGGGTAAATGTTTTCGGTACAATCACGACATTACTTGGTGTTTTGGTGGATTGCGTATTTTAATTTTAAGAAGATTACACTATCGCCACTTCATTTGTACGATAATCTAAGACAGTGTCTGCCAAACTGTGTGCCGGAAGAAATCTCAGGTGTGCCGCGAAGGAAGAAGCTTCAAATTGATCATTTTAAATAAAGCTTATTCATTTAAATGGTCTTCAATTTTAAATCAATTTAACATCCACATATTCAAATAAATGTTTGTCACGTTCGTCTATAGTCTTATTTTCCATCACTTGATTATCAAATGTACCAGTGGGTCATCAAGCATTCCTTAGGTTCGACAGCACACACCTGACACCAACAGAGGAGGAAATTTTAATATATATAAAAAACGGCTCTGTGTACAAACCCTCATTTTCTAAAGTAGAGTTGTCAGCAGTTTGAATGCTATGGAGTCAATATCTTCTATTTACTAAAACAGCAATTAAATCTCTTTTGCCGTTTAGATCGTCGTATTTTTGTGAATTTGGTTTTTCAGCACACGTGTAAATAAAATTAAAAAAACAGATGGTAGATGAGGAGTGTTTGTTTACCTAATTTAGATTAGCATTTTGACAAAATTCTTCCTAAAATCAATTTCATTATTTTCACTAGTAAAATTATTGCCACCGGCTAGGGCATCCAATCCCGGGATTGAGATGGCCGCGATCCCGGGATTTCGGGATTGAGAAATTTTGAGGAAAACCCGATAATTTAAACGAAATTGGTAAATCGGTGAGCTAAAAAAAAACGAGGTTTTGCGAGATTCGGGGGAAAAGTATACCAAATCGGAGATTTCGAATTCCTCGGTGAGCTAAAAATAAAAAACGAGGTTCTGTGAGAATCTGGGAAAAAGTATAACGAATTGAGGATTTCAAATTTCTCGCTAAGAAAATCACAGTCCCGGGATCCCGAAAAAACGGGGATCAATCCCGAAATCCCGGGATTGGAAAAAGGCTCCGGGATTGGATACCCTACCACCGGCCTATGGACATAATGTTGATAAAATATTTTTAAAAATGTTATCTACACCAAAAATTTATACATTCATAATAATAAGGTACATTTCGTTTTTTAATGCATTTTTATTTGGTGTGCCGCGGAAAAAATACTATTCACCAATGTGCCGTGAAGTGAAAAAGTTTGGCAGACACTGTTCTAAGATATGTCGTATATTATAACGCATCCGACTCAACGTTTCCTACAATACCATTTGACTCACTTCACCTCTTATGGGCTCATATATGATACTTTATTATGACACAAACAATCGATTACATATTATTTTTTATAAAAAAACTTTATTTGTCTTGGAAATTAGAAAGAAAATTAAAGATTGCCAAGACGAATTTCATTATTCAGTGGTAGATTTTCCAGTTGCTTAGCTGGATAGTCAATAATCTTTGGTCTTTGTCCTGGTTGGTTGTACAGTTAATCTTCGAATAATCGAATATGATCGTATAGAAAATAATTGTTTTTCTACCACGTCTAAAAGTTACCCTATATTTAAATGAGGGTACCTAAACTATTTGTCGTAACCAGAGCCAATCCACACCCTCTACAAAGAGGTTAGTCAAACGACTGATTTAATACCAGTCCTTTTTTTACGAATAAATAAAAAAATAATGAATGAAGTATACTGTAACCTTTATTCGTAATCTTAGAAAGTGAAGTATCTTTTTCGGATTGAAGACTGCTGTTGATGATGATTATACTTGATACAATAAACAATGCTTAGCTTCTGGAAATATCCGGGTTCAATAACATCAATATCTTAAGGTATGCCGTTTTCAAAACCATAATACTCTAATTTGTTTCAAACACTACCAATCATGCATTTAGCCTTTTAACTGCCGTAGATAATAATAGTAATTACATAGCACGGCGGCTATAATTTACAACTATTAATTTAATAAGTTATTGACGAGATAACTCGTCTCTGGCGTTTTGAGCACGAAAAATGTTACGAGATATCTCGTCTGTGGCAGCCACCGAGTTCCCAGTACGCACAGAATTTTTTTGACTCAACTCATTGAAGGCATGGGTGTTTTTGATGTCTATAAATTCCTTCCCGCCCTTCTGATCCTTCGATAACTGGGCGTAGCGAGAGCGATTAGTTAACCAACTATTTCTAGCCATGTCCTTCTGCCTCTACTGCTCTCTTTGAAAAAGAAAGACTGAGCGATTGAGTAACAGTTCACGTAGAAAGACTTCTGTTCATATACCTTCATCAGGAGGCCATATGCTTCACATTATGAGCGGAAATGGTTTAAAATAAATCGTAGGCACGGATTTGTCATTTTTATACTGAAAACTTTTGCAAGGTCTCTCAATAACTAACATTAGCTTTTATTAATACTGAAATTGTGTAGGGTATTAAGAACATGTGAGTATGTTTGTGGCTTTCGTGTATGAACGTTATAAGTTTGATTATTTTCATTTGAATTTTGTTTTGATTAACGACATCATATTTTTTTATATTGCAGTAAAAATAATAATAAAAAATCTGCTATTTCTAAAAAAACTAACATAAATAATATATAAAATTTACATAAAGTACACCCCCGCATATTGTTTTTTGTCCATTCAAATGGTAAAACAGCTTTCAAAATATATTTTTTTTTCAAAAAATTTAATTAGGCTAACAGTATGTGCTGTGTGCATATAAACTAATAGTGATTCAGTGTTTCATACTAGGAAACTATTAATTCAAATGTTTGTAATCTATTTGCATTTAAAATAAACTTTTTAGATCGCTGAGATTAAATTTATTGTCTAGCGATTGATGCAATTTTTGAAGCGTTGAAACTATTATTACTTAATATCAAATAGACGTGCGATTTTTATCAAAACGAAACGTAAGAGTTCTCGATCGTTAAATGTCGATAAATATTGTTCGAAAATTACCTTGAGGACAAGAATTACAATCGATGATGCCAAAATAGTAAATACATTTATATCGGTCATGGCTATCAAAGTTCTTTCCGTTTTAGCTAAAGCCATTTTTGTATTAGTATAAATTAGTAATTAGTAAAGGTCATTTACATATTTTTTTTCATTGCATGATATAACTGTCAATTTAACACGTTTTATTAATTTAGGTTGAATCATGCTATAAATCTGACTACAATTATTAAAAATGTGTAGCTAAGCTTGGTTTGCTAATCGATAATCATTTATTTTCGTCAAAAATTACTTTTAAATAATTAATAAAAAATACTTGTACTTGCACACTGTGCTGAAAATAATATACTGACTATACGGGATCAAATTTAAAATGCTTTCATTTTCATAAAGCCAATAAAGTTTTATGGAAAACTATTGTAAAAATTCATATTAATACATTCGTTTTTATCTCTTTCGATTTAGTTTTTACGACGTTCATTATTGTAAATGAAAGTAAACTAATAATATTGAACTTTTGATAAAAAAAAAAACTGCTGATTGATACCTTTGGAATATACGCTATTAAACAATCTATAATAGAATAGTGGTATGTTATTTGGACACATGTTTTTGGTTTGTTTCTTTCTACATGCTATAGCTTTTTTATTCGACTAAGACCTTGAACTGCTTTTATAACGATTTTTATATAAAAAAAACAGAATAGAACAATAAACACGACTAATAAATCGTATTATTCTAAAAAACAAATACATTTTATTCAACACTACAATAAATTCAAATCCATCAGGATAATTAAAGATTATCGAAACTGAACAATGTCAATAATCCTTGTTAAATACATGATATTATGTCATGGGATAAACTATTATCATTCAACGGTTTTTTGTAAATTTTATGTTAAACAATAACTCTTTTTATTCACCTTGTACGTTTATAAATATAAATTACACCTTGTTATATACGACACCTGGTTTTTGAATATATATGTTTGATAATATTTTTTTCTTAATTACTTTCCAATCATGCAAGGTCAAGCTATTTTCGAATTTGCCTTAATCATTTTGTCAGAGAATGTTTAAGTGAATGACTTATAGCTTTACCTGCCCTCTGATGAATGTAAATTGTTTTCGAAATCGAGTACCATTTTAATAAAAAAAAATGCAATGTTAATTATTACTGGCTCGTCAATCATATAATTATTTTTGGTCAGATTATTTATTTGTGGTATCTTTCTTTATACAGTTTCTTCTTTTAGTAACATCCGTAATAAAGTTCCATATTCTATTAAAAAAGAATAAACACAAGAATATTTATTCTATTCTAAACAACCGTCGGGCGTTATCCATAATATTTACTTAGCGGAAATGGAGTATGCTGGAATGTCTTGGGAGGAAGTAAAGCAATTGGCGGGAGACAGGAAAACATTATGGTGTCTCGTGGCAGCCACGTGCTTCTTATAGAGAGCGAATATGGCCCAAGAAGAAGAAAATGTTTATAAAAAATAACGTTATCACTTATCATCTTTTAGCTGTTTTAAAAAACACCTAGAGAGCCCATGGTGTAATAAAAAAAACTAGCATTTAAAAACAGATTTTGTTAAATCACAGTAAAATGTATACACATTTTTTGAAAATATCAAACAGAATGTGGTATCTTTTCTGTGAACATGAGATTTTTCTTATTTATTTATAGTGTTTCAATATATTTTAGTTTACGGGATTCAATGATACGCGGTTATTGGGAGCCGTTATTGTGAGTAAAAAAGATGTATGTAGATTTTTTCATTCTTTCTGAAGCTTCCGACGTTTGAACTTTTCCGTTTTCTCGATTGTTTGTCAGAATTTCTTACAACTATTTTCATCTAACAACATGAGGTTACATTAGGAATTTATTATTTATGTTAAAGGCAAACAGTTTATTTAAAAAAATAATGATTAGAAAACTTTAATTTGCTTAATAAGAATGACATATTATAAGTATAATATGTAAATATGAAAAGAAAAATCTATTATATTAGATTCTTATAGTAAAATTAAGTCAATTTTTAATTCTTAATTAGCTTTTGAAATATCTTTAAGTATATATGTTTTCAATTATTTGTAGTATAAAATGCTATCGTAACATTTCTAATTCGTTACTAAAACAGCACTTATATACGCAGCTAAAACATTTTTAGAAGGACTGGAAAAATGCATTGCCCTCAGTCGCTAGGAGCAATTGCCTAACTCTATATGACCGTCTTATCCGCTTAGTTAATAATAATAGTTGCGTTAAGGAAATACAGTCTCCATTTTGTATTATTTTTTGTCCATCAGTTTCAGATGCAATATTCAAAAGCCAATATTATAAATACTATCATGGTCTTACGATAAATACGGAACATATTTATATTGTCTTAAATACATCAAATTCATTTATTAAAAGTCACGACTTAATATATCCTAAGATTTTTGTCTCGGTTGCTGGCTAATAAATTTTCATCCTGGATTGTAAAATTTTATAATTCAACCTTTCAATTGATAAAACGGTATTTTTATACTTTGACACTCATCCACTATCCGATCCTGAATACTATTTGACTAATTACCTACTTCATTATTCTGTCCATATCCTATCTATTCAAAGAGAGAAGTTGGATGATTGACTGACAACAAGTCCTCTGTTGTTTTTCAATATGAGGGTATTATTTGCAAACAAGGCTCATTCTAAAATGGTTAAAAAATTAAACTTGAATTTTATTTTTGAAAAGCAATTTTAAGAAGAAGGATTTTAAGTTTCACATTACTTTGGAATGATTTTTTGTATGTTATCAAACCACGTTTGGGATTGATTTCTAAAAATACTTAAAAAAAATATTTGTATCTACTAAATTACATTCATGGTTCATTTTTCAACAATTTTGGATTGAGCCGGGCTTGCAAATAATACCCTCATATGGACTCTTAAAGTATCTCAACAAAAGTTTGTATTATACAAACAGACCGTGTTGTTATTCAGTAGCTAGACAAAGGATAGGGCTAGTTAAATACTAGTTCTAAGTAAGCTAAATTCTTTCGCTACGCCAGGTTTTCAGAATCGAATGAATAGATATTACATCGGATTGCCATAAATTTAAAAAAAAAACTGACGAAAAATAAATGTAACAGAATATGAAAAACTCCCCAAAGCTGCGACTACTTGTCCACAGGACCGGCTATAAATTATACTGACTGGCGTCTTTCACATTTTACAGAGAGAAAAGCTCTTGCTCTATTTCTCTTTTTTCTCTTGTATTTTGATGTAGTTTTTTGAGTATAAATTATACTTACACAATAAACCCTATTATTTACTATCATCTTGGTAACAAAGCTTTGACGTGAATCAGCGTTTATTACATGCGGATATACTATAGCAATCACTTAAAATACAATTTATTTTATTCAATCATAAAATAACATGATATCAATGTTATACGTATATACATTTACATAATAACTCTGGCAATATTGCGTTATTAAATGTTTAGCTCTCTGCAGCATATTTTATACGAGTCGAATAATTATTATTGGAGTTTGATACGTATACTAATATAATAAGCATTTTGAAATATTGTTTAAATTTTTTGGTCCAATTCTTAAAACTGTTTAGAAATAGTATTGCACATGCAACATGAGAACAATGTAAACGCATACATTTTCAAGATTAAATAGTCTCTCTCGACCTGGATAGTTTTGGTATAATTATATTGTAAAAAAGACTGCTACCAGTTTGTAGCATATGGATTCTGAATATAACGTGTTATCAGTGGCGGTTCTACGAACTGGGCTAGTTGGGCTTAGCCCAACCTGCATTTTTCACCCAAAATGTGTAGAAAAAAAACTTTAGATGGCTGAATAAAAATGAACAGCAATTTGGCCGCTGAACAAAATAAATACATTTCTAAGTGTAACTAACCTTTCCCAAATTAATACAATATCTTTGTTTTGATTTTCCTCTGTCAATATACAACAATCTTATGTCTACCTTCAATAATACTCTCGATTGTGTTTTGTATTACAATTTTAAATCGAGCCAGCATAAAAAAAGCAATAACCCTATACATACCTCATACAGAACAGGCAACGTGACGTCAGTCTGGCGATACCTACGTATTAATAATAATAATAAAGGCTCGGGCTATTTTAGAATTAGTCCGAGTACTTTGTTTACACTGGGGCGCAATCAAGCACGATAAGAAAAGTATGTATTTTATTTACATTGGCCAGACGGAAAAGTCACTTAAATGTACACGACTGCGCCTCGCGATACAGCCTGCAGTCATACGTCAGCGGGCTATTTCAAACGAGCCCACATACAAACACAAATACCAATCTCGTTGTATCGTATGACAGTTTCTCCGTACGGCTTTTTGTACATGTTAGTTCACTTTGAAGGAGACGAATTTGAGGTCCAGTTTTTACTATTCTATTATTTCTTACTTACATTAGCATTGATTTTATTATACAATAATTTATGGTTTGCAGTTGTGTCGTAGTATTTGTTAATTTGCTTTTAGATGAAGTGGAAACATGCACAATTTCGTAGATGGTATACATGCTAAACTTTTCTCTAGCCCACCCAAGATTTTAGAACACGAACCGCCACTGCGTGTTATATGACAACAGCTTTTCATTCAGTATCTTAATTTTACTTTTTCAGAGAGAGTAAGTCTTTTTTAAGAATATGTCTAGTACATGATTGATAATTAGTTTATCACTCTCACCTTGCCTCATTTTTTAGATTAGATTGATAGGATTGAATAAGAATAGCACAGGCATCTATGTCCTTAAAGAAGAATCAATAAACTGAATAAATGTTCGAAACTCATATCTACAGGGTTTTGAATCCATTAATAGCGTAAATAAATAATGTACGTATATTTTTTTCTCTCAATGTGTTTTTAAACTACTGACAGCTTCATCAGAAAAACTTCTGAGTGGACGATAAAAACACAGATGATTATTACATATCGTGGTTTGATGAATATTTTTTCAAACATAGCCATGATAATTAAAGTAATTTATTTGTCAAAACTTTTGAAGATGGACTAATTTTTCGATGACTTAAATATAAAATATTGTATCATAATGATTTATCATTTAGTAAAAAGATAAATAAATATGGTTATGGAAATAAAATATCTGTACTTCTTAAAATATTGCCTGGATGATATCCAATACTTTATTTTAATATGTATATAATCTTTGGAACAGTAGGTTTGGAGATACATACAAATATAGGCTATGTTTGATATATTTCAGTACTTAGTACAGTAGTACACTAGTTTGATGACAGCTGTATTTACTAGATGTTAGTCATTTTCTGTTACCTAGCCTGTTACATATCCGGTTAGCGATCACAATGTTCCAAGTTCAAGTAATTGTAAGGTCAAATCAAGAGATTGAGAGTTAGCTGGGTTCCGTTTTCTCTTTATGTTGATCTTGTGATACTATTACATCTGTAATGCCAAATACTTTTGAAATTTGATACTCGTTTTCACAGTGCAGTGATAGTTACTAGTAAATACTCATTTACTGATGCCTAAATCAAAACATAATATTGACTGAAAAGGAAAAAGGACGTAACCCACAGTTTTTCCAAAACAGTTTTTTTTTGATAATCTCAATGTATAAAACTTGATACACGTTCTATCAAAAGGATGGATGTTAAAAATACAGAATCAGTATCTGAATTTAGATTTTGTTTGAAAAAGAAGGAATCGTGAAAATTTCAACCAGGAAAAAGGACTTTGAACAATTTACTAAATTAATATTAGGCTAAGTCAATAAAAACCAGTTTATTAATCACTGTCCACTCCAAGCTTGTGTATATTTCATAATTTTTCTTTGGTCCAAAATCATCAAAAAACGTTTTTTGTGTCTCCTGTAAAAAAAATGTGTGGGGACATCCTTTTTTCTTTCCACAGTCGATATGTTGCAGAAAAAAATATAGATGTTAAGTTTTCTAGTTATAAAATTAAACCCTGTTAAATTGTCTATAAGTACACAATTTTGCCATTCAGTCTCTGTAGTCAGTTTTATAAAAATAAACAAACGATTATTGACAAAGTTTGAGTTTTTTTTTATTAATAATTGTTATTATAAGTTACTATTAAAATACAATATAATGCTTCATTAAAATAAACAAGAGGATTGTCAAACAAGTCACCAGTACTTTTGTAGGCTCTTAACCAAATCTTTTGGATCAGTCTTTGGTCCGTGTCTCTCTACTGGTTGACCATTTTTATCAATGATGAATTTTGTATAATTCCATTTGATAGAGTCGCCAAGTGTTCCACCTTGTTTATGCTTCAAATACTTCCATAGTGGCTGAGCGTTTGATCCGTTCACGTCACCTTTCATATATATGTCACCGAAGTCCGCGTTTGATGACAGCAAGTGACAGACGATGTCTTCTCCAGTTCCCGGTTCTTGGCCATTAAACTGGTTGCACGGGAAACCGAGAATTCTCAGGCCTAAAAAAATCATCAATGAAATCACCCTAAATATGCATATTATAACCATGAGTATTTTTTTCATAAATTTATCCGATAAACTTGGATTTAAATATTATATAATTAGTTGTTAATTCTTAGTAAAATGGAAACATTATCTTCTGAAATCTGCTATTTTACGTTATTTAAAAATGTTATTTAGTATTCAAATTTTTGATTAAAAATATTAGCAACATTTTATTTTACTAGAGTTACGATTATTTTACAAAAGAAAAACCCCCTTATTTCAGAGAATAACATATATTATCTTAACAACTTTCAATTACAAAAAATATTGATTTTCCATTGAAAAGTGTAAAAACCGATATCTTAAATTGAAAGTATATGTAAATTTTAAACACGTAAATTAAAATATTTTTCTTTATAGTAAGTTCATCATATTGTGACAAAAATTTATATTGCGCGAACTTGACTTTAAAAAAGTATTTGTATAGTTGCTATCAGCTTAAAAAAAGTGCATTATAAGTAGCATAAAAACTATTTTTTTTCAAATACACAGTTATTGTAAGCCTTATAAGAAACAAAAGAAAAATCATTTACACAACTAAGCTATAAACAAAACTTGTGTTGGTATTCTATTTTTTAAATTAAATTAAAACTGTAGAAATAAAATGACTATTGTTAAGTGTATTTGTTCAACTTATTATCATTTTTTATAGAAATAATTCAAGCTATAAATTATATTTACACAGTATATTTTTTTTAAACAGTTATCACGCATTCCTTATATGTTTTACGGTCATTCATATAACTAGTTGTAACTGTTCAGTTAGTGTACGCGTATCGTATATTACTTATCTAATCTTATCAACATATTTTTATTTTTCCGAGATACAAATGATTAGCCCAAACATTTTTGTAATTATTTCCAATAACTGCATTTTTGAAAAGATTGATTATAGATTATATTAAAAAAATAGAGTTTTTTTTAAGTTGATTTAAAATTAACGATTTTTAAGCAAAACCAAAATGCTTTCATTATAAAAACGTAGCAAAGTTTACATGATGCAAGAATTATGATAACAAAATCAAATAAAACTTTACATTGTTCACTTTTAAGGTGTTTGTTCACAGTCAATACTTGGTGGAATGGCATTATAATAAAAATAATAAAACATTTTTAGTACTTTTTCTACATAAAATTTATTGGATCAGGACCGGTTTCGCTCATGGTGAGCATTGTCAACTGAAATTTTTCATTGTATTTTAAAATGAAAAGTTGATATAACAAACAATATGTAATATGTTTTCGGAAATTGTTCATTGGTGTACAATGGAACAAAGCTCACATTTTTTGCTTTCTTTCCTCTTTGCTTCCCTTAAAAAGGAAAAATCCCAATCTGATTGATTGCAACTCATTAGTATCATTATTTGTTTGCTTTATTTCGATTCTACACCTCCCTCCTTGCTCCTCTTAAAAGGAAAAAAAACCCAAAAACTCCATTTTGTAATTTCACAATTTTAAAATGTTAGAATCAATCTTGCTTTATTACTTAGCAAACTTTGCGATAGTGAGTCTGAAGATGCCTCTGAAAGAGGCGAAACACGTGTCACAGTTAGTAACACAATACGTGAAATAGTCAAAGTTAATTTAAATTTTCTATTAAAATGAACATCCACAAAGTTACCGCCGAAACCATCGAAAGTACTCACATTCTTCTATCATAAACTGTGTTTTTTTATACGATATTTTATGTAAAGTTCGTAAGAAAACAATTTTTACTGTATGGTTTATTGTGTCAAACAGTATTATGAAAGAAAAATAATATTTAATATAAAAAGTTTTATGCATTGATTTATAATTTATTCATAAAAAAGTAGCCTTGAGACAGTATGGCGCTGTATAAATCTGCATAATACAACTTGTTCTATTATAAAAGACACTTCTAAAATTGACAGTCGCGGTACTCTACCTTTCGATTCCCAGTAAGCGTTTTTGAGTTCAGTCAATTCTTTATAGTTAGTTGCCGTCAAACCACACTTTGAAGCAATATTAACAATCACGCAAACATGTCCTCTATATTTTTCCAACGAAACATCATAACCTTTAATATCTTTTACAACAAAATCGTAAATAGATTTAGCATTTTTATAATCTGTAGCAGCCGCCATAGTGTTTAAAAAAAATACTTCACTTTATACAATATACACACTTTACTTTTATATATTCGCAATACGTATGGTCGTCATGAAAACTGAGTCTTCACTGATATATAAATAATTATTATGACCAGAGTCCGTGTTTACTTATTATGCGCATTTATGATTCTAGAATGATGTTTCATATAGCTAGATGACACACTACTCGATAATAGTACAAGATAACAAACAGTCAATAGAAAAAGCTGCCTAGTCATGTTACCTCATGACTTTTAATCCAATAGTTAAGTCTTAAAAAAATATGCGATAACTATAACCTATTATATAATGATCGTTGAAAATATACTAATATCATAAAGAAGTCAAGGATATATCGTTAATATGCTCATTGTAATACATATGTCCATTTGAGTTGAAGTAAGCTAAGTGGTATTTTAGAAAAAAAGACAGATGCGTTTTAATATTCTACACGTCTTAAAGTATCATACAAGTGTAGCAACTTCAGCTAGTACACATTACAACAGTGTTATTTTCGTAAAATACAAATATGAAATCCACCAAAACACCAAATAAAGACGTGATTGTACTTTGAAGTCCAAGATAAAAGTTATACCATTTTACGATAATTGTTGACTCACTTCACCTCTAGAGGGCCCATGATCTATCGCAATACCCAAAATGCCTGAGATTTTTTTTATTGAAATATCTCTTACAATAATTCGTTAAAAATATTTATAAACACGGCTAATTCAGAAAACGAAAATAATTTTCAAGGATTCAGAAAGTTCTTGACGAGCATTTATTTTTCAAGCGTAATCAGTGTTATACCCACTCATCACCGACCATTCGATATTTACTACACTTAATTCTGCCGTTAAATACTACTACCATTTGTAAGAGTTCATACGTAAATATAGTTTAATATTATAATATGTAACCTACCTATAGTCATCTTAGAAAATTGCAGTAAAGAAAACAATTGAAATATTATATTTGAAAGTTTTTTTATTTAAATTATTGATTATAAAAACGTTTTTATTATATTTATATAAAATCTATAGTTTACGTTTAATTTATTTAAACAAATCACCTATTGGTACTAGTTAAAAAAATATCGATATTTTTTTTAACAAAATTATTTTTTACAATACATCTAGGTGCTTAATATTATTTACAATTTTTCCATCCAAAATTCACGTATTAATTTAAATTATTTACAGAATATTTATCATCACTCTCAGTCAAACAACTCTCATGCATCTTTGTGTAAATCATTTTCTAATAAATATATTTTTAAAAAGATACTATGGTATATATTTTAAATTGATCTACCGCCATCACAACTTTTAATTTACTGTTTAGAACATTTCAAATCTAAAATGATAGCTTAGTATATGTTGTCACTTCAAATACATATTATGCTTCAGATTCCCCTGAGATCAACTCAATATTAGCAGCTTGACCTTTTTGTTTGGCTTGCGTTCTCATTCCATAGCGAGATGTTTCTTGAGCTTCAAGTGGAAGGGCGTATGTAAATTTTTGCTGAGATTCACTTTCGGCTTGTGTATCTTCACTTTGCAATCTATACTGCTGTCGAACAACTGGTCTTCTACCATGTTTCCTAGTCCTAGGAGCTTGAGTTGCTGTTGCATATGCTTCACTTGACTGTTTTTGGTACGTTTGAACTTCGGGCGCAGCCGTCTGGTAGGAGCCTTGATATTTATTATGACCTGGATAATTTTCGGGAGCTAAATTAAAGGCAGGCTTTGAGTCTTCATCGTCAGTTACAGGTACAGGAGTGACTGAATACCCAGCAGCAACGAGCGCCTGGAATTCGTCTTGTGTATAAACTTTGTTGTTTTTTGGAGGAGGCAATCTGACAGTTTGGATTTCTTCTTCTTCTGACTCTTGCTCGCGACTTGATTCTATATTGACATTATGGTTGCTAGATTTTTTGGGAGCAAGCGCTTTAGATACAAAGATTGATGAGTGCGATGCTCCTGCCAGTGGAGATGCCTGGGGGCGATTTTCAGTACTGGGTGTTTTGCTTGTTGCAAATCCAGAAAGACCCTGTCTTGATTTTTGCTGAGACTGTGTCAAAAGTGATTGAATGAGAGAATCATCTTCGTTAGAATATTGGCTTGTTAGTTGAGGCTTAGCCGCCTTGTATCTAACATAATTTGATTGGTCTTCCGCTTTAGCGGGTGTTTGGTATCTGGTGTCATAAGATGACTGCTCGTTGACAAAACTAGCGGCACTTGGTTGAGCTGATTTTTGTGCAGCAAATCTTGGAGAATATGCGCCAATCTGTACATCATTTGCCGAGCTGATATCTTCTTGTTGTGGTTTGGTTGGCTGGTAGTATTGTAAATAAGTTGGCACAGCAGGCTCATTAGATTCTTTCTGTACTAAATGTTTGTATTGGTATGGAATTTGTTCTCGTTGTAATTGTGGGGCAGCAACAACTTTCATTGGACTGGCTTTATCTTGGTATGTCTGGAAGTCATAATATTTTGGGTCTTCAGTGCTTGCTTGTACGTATTGAGGCCTTTGTTTCAGTACAACTTGTTTCAATTGTTGTGGCTGCTGTTGTGGTTGTTGTTGAGGCTTTGTTGTTTCAATCAAATACTGTTGCGGCAGTCTCGGTGCTTTCCCTCTGCTTGCTACTACTGGTGCAACATACTTTGCTCCTTGAACATCAGGACGAAGAAAACCGTACTGCTTCGGCTTGGGTTGTGCAACCACATATTGATTCTGTGGAGCCGCTTGGATGTATTGATACGCTTGAGCGGGTGACTGCAATTGAGGTTTAGCTTTTAGTTCTGATGCTCTGTTTGCTGCTACAAGTTCAGCCAGCTCCTTTTCGAAAGAGGATTCACCAAGTGGAGCCTGTTGAGGTCGTTGGGAGTATTGCGGGACTGAATGAGATCCACTGTGAGAAGATGGCTTATCATCTGCCACTGACAAGGCGGCTTGAACTCTCGCTTCGTGAAGAGAGTGTCCATTGGGTGCCGACAAAAATCCTTGGGATGTATAGATTCCTTGCACGGGCGAGGGTCTTACGCCTTGCGCTGGCCTAAGAACTAATGGAATTCGAGTGTTTTGATAAGTTTGTTGGAGTGCCAATTGGTTTTGAGAGTATATTGACTGTGGTCGTTTTCCTTGCCCTTGCTGAAGTTGAATCAGTTTTGGTTCAGCAGCAAAATGCTGCCCTTGTGAGTAGATTTGTTGTTGCTGCTGCTGTTGTTGTTGTTGATGATGCTGTTGTCTGAAAGTAAGACAGATATTTATTGTTTTTAGAGTTCAAAATTAAATATCATAAAGCCGATATATTGTTAAAGAATCTTTAAAAATATAGAAACTAACAACTTTTATAAAACGGATTACAACATAAACAAACATTTCTCACAAAATTTCAAAATCGAAAAAAAAATACTGAAAAGACTTGTAATGTAATAAATGGTTTGATTTCAATACTAAAATTATTTCAAAATATTTACTTTTAAATGTAATATGGTATGATTATCAAACTGTGTTCTCAAATAAAAGTGACATGACCTATTGATTTTGTTCACATTATTTGGACTACTAATATTTGTTTTTAAATAACCTCATTTTATTTTACACGATAAACAAACGTAATATATTTATTACATAATGTTTAAAACATAGATTTTTATTAATATTTAGATCAAGAAAAATATTAGGTAAGATTTCATTTGAATCAATACGACTTTGAATGAACATCAATAGTACCTTGGTACAAGATACTGTTGTACTGAAGGCCTTGCTTGAGCTGCTGCTGGTTGGAGACCTCCTTCTTCAATTTGCCTCAAAATGCTCAAGTAATCAGATTCAGGCTGAAATAATTCATACATATTTTATAAATTAATCGGTTAAAAATGATAATAAATATACACAAACATAATAATAAATGAAGATATGATATTAATTTCATAAATTGTTAAAAAATTGCATTTTTTAAGTATTTTTTCTTGTTTGCAATTTTAACAGGCCTAACCTTTTTAAAAAATAAACGTTAATTTTAAATACTAATTCTGATTTTACAGGTTACATTTTTTTTATATAAAATGTATCAAGTTGTATACATTGTGATTATCGAAAAAAACTGTTTTGAAAAAACTATGGGTTACGTTATTTTTCCTTTTCACAGTCGATATAAATCGAATGTGATTTAAATTTAAATTTTAAAAAAATATTTATGAATTCGTGGACTACGATGGTACTTTACTCAGCAATACAATAAAATAAACAGTATTTTTTTGTCAATAATAGAATGATATATTGACATACTGATTTTATTTAACATAGTTAATATCAACGAAGCAAATATAAAAATTATATCATTAAAGCGAAAGCAAATAGAAATGCTGATGTTTCATGAGAGTGAAT
Source organism: Himalopsyche tibetana (assembly GCA_030503985.1). Taxonomy (NCBI): domain Eukaryota; kingdom Metazoa; phylum Arthropoda; class Insecta; order Trichoptera; family Rhyacophilidae; genus Himalopsyche; species Himalopsyche tibetana. The sequence continues at coordinate 1,543,630 of JAPJYX010000010.1, forward strand.
TTAACTGTAGTTACGCAACTGGAGGCGTATACAACCTACAGCAGACTTAACCGTCAACAATGATCAAGAATGCAATATGTAAAAAAAAACATTTATTTGAATAGAAAGTGTAACTTTTAACGTCTTTGATAATAATGGTGATTTAAGTATGAAATAAATGTTCACAAAACCAACCTTATAATAATTTATAAAAAATAATCGCTGAATATGGAGAAACCCGTGAGAAAAAACAAATTTATGCATGAAATTATTCATGTGACATAATGTTACCATTATTTTGTCATTGCCTAAATAGTTTTCAAAATATAGGCGTATACTTTTCAGGCATTTCTATTGTTTTATCAATCACCTGACCCAAAAACTCAAGGCATTCTCTTGGTGATCTACGAATTTTGTAATTTATTATTATTTTTAAGCCATCTTTATATTACCGAAATATGGGAGTGCATTAATTATCTTGTCTTTGATTGTAAAGACATTTAAATTCATTAAAAATATTTTTTTACAGTGTTTACAAAATAGCATGGTAGATTTATAAACTACTGTCTTCATTAAAAATACCAATGACATCATATATATCTGAAAAATTTAATGTGTTTTTTTTAAGATACTCTTAATGAAATTTGTCACAACACAAGTATTTCTACAATATATGCTTGTGACTCAGTTGTTCAGCTTTTTTTTTAATAGAGTAGAGAAATAAATATAGTGCACGAAATAGCAAGAAGTTAGCTAGTTGTTTTCACTGCGTCAAACTTTTTCGGGATCATATAGGTGCGAGAGAATTTGAGATATCACAAACATCAACACCTTTAAAAAAAAAAATCATTATTCGATTGAGTCCGTATTGGGAATGAAGTCTGTGAGCACCACAGCCGAGCCCAAGGACGTTTACTTATCAAACATGGACTCTGTACTGTTCCTTTTTATTAATAATTAACTTTACGGCGTATTTAAGTATAATTATTTTTTATAATTGCTGCTGGTAAATATTGAAAACATAATAATTGATGTTTAATGTAAATACACTCATATAAATCAACAATGTATTGAATACCAATATTCTAGTTCTTTAAATTAATACAAAACCATATCAAGTTGTTTCTTTATAGTCATCTACAATATAATAACAAACAATTGAAACTATTATTTGCAAACCCGGCTCATTCCAAAATTGTTGAGACATGAACCATGAATATAATTTAGTAGATAAAGTATTTTTGGATATCAGTCTCGAACATGGCTGGATAACATACAAAATATCATTCCAAAGTAATGTAAAACTAAAAATACTTTTAAAATGTACATTTTTTTTGTAAATGAAATTCAAATTTTATTTTTTAACCATTTTGGTATGAGCCTCGTTTGCAAATAATACCCTCAATTTATTGTTATAGAGATTAAGCATTGTAGATAACTATAAAATTATGAATAATGCTTAATAGTTATGATATATGTATTGAATGTATTTCAATGAAAAAATCATTTAACCAATTGTTTTGTATGATTTTCTCTTTTATTATTACAATACCGAGCAGTTTGATTTAATCATTAAATTAAACAATGATTACAATTTACGCTATTATGTTGAGATTCTTTCCTGAATCGTTATTTGTATTTTTTTGTATACAGGTATGAACCACTTCATTGTTTAAAATCATATACATCCTAACAAGTCGACCAACATATTTGAAAAAGCGTCAGGATGTTCCACAAAAAAATGTGAAAGTTAAACAAAAAAAAGATCACAGAAGAAGTATTTTTATCAGATCATGAAATAATATTAAAATTGTCGCTCGGTACTAATATTACAGTGCCTATTTGTGAAATCATCAATGAAAAAAGAATACATAAAATTATACGGGCATTCTCTCTTTTTAGCTTGAGGATGTTAGTTTCAGCATTCTATATCGACTGTGGAAAGGAAAAAGGACGTAACACACACAAACCAAATTTTACAGGAGGCACAAAAAACGTGTTTTGATGATTTTGGAACATATACAAATTATGAAATATACACAACCTGGAAGTGCACGAAGACTTTTAAACTGGTGTTTAATTGACATAATCTAATATTAATTAAAGATATTGTGTAGGAAAAACTTTTTTTTAGTCTTTTTTCTGGGTTTCAATTTTCACAAACTCATCTTTTTCCAAACTTAAAAGTTAAATTTAGATACTAATTTGGCATTTGCAGCTTACATCCATTTGATATAACGTGTATCAAGTTTGATATTTTGTGATTATCGAAAAAAACCTGTTTTAAAAAAACTGTTGGTTACGTCTTTTTTCCTTTTCATAATCGATATTATTTAAAGACTCGGCGACAAATGCGTTGAATAAATAAAAAAATTTGATAGTTAAATAACAATGCATTTTTGTTATATCCAATAATTGCTAATTCTTGAATAAATGAAAATGCTATTTTTAGCTTTTTGTAATAAAAAATACATGTCGAGCAATATTAAAAAAAATGAAACTCGTTTCAATATTTCATAATAATGCAACATTCTTAACGACATTATAAACTATTATTATTTTGTATTATGAAGTTTCTAACGCTTGTACAGTACGATTGCAGTAAACTTGAAGAAAATTTGCAAGCCGTGTAATTAATAAATGTCGTAAGCCCACGCAGGTAATTACAACATTCACGATGCACATAAAAATGACAAAACATCGGATGTTGACAATTAACATGTCAAACACAACATGGCCGATCTCCGTTTTGTTTGTTTTATATGCATTTTTTTAATGTTTAACTTTCAAATTAAAAAAAGAAATTTGGACTTCACAAGTTTAATAATGTTTCTGGTAAGAATTTCTTTTTTAGTAGATTAATAAAATTACAAAAACATACCAATTCGATCGTTGGAAAGATAATTTGAGAAAATAACAGCTTCAAACACTAAATATTTCATGGTCACATAATCTATGATTGATGTAAATATAAACTCTTGCCATCAACTCAATCTTAAAAGTGTAATATTATTTGTGTTCCGTGGTAATTGTAGTATTGTATTATTCAATGTTCACTTTCAATTTTTTCACCGTCTTTGGTAGACAACTGAAGCGTAGAATGTTTTAACAAAGCACACTTGATGCATTGATTATTAATCAGTATTAAAGGAAGTTTTATGAATATTGGACGAATGAAAAATAAATGCATTTAAATTTACAAAATCTTTTACTTGCTGAACTTTAGCAATTTATTTTTAGATATATATTGGAAATTTGACTTATATAAAAGGATTTTTAAATATCATAAAAGCAGTGAATTGAAGTTATTATTCAAATTAAAGTTAAATTTTCTATACTATTAATTGGTTCTTATGTGTGCAGTACATATTGAACTCTAAGATTTTGGAACTATAAAATAATTATAACGATCATCATATTGTCGGTATACTGCCACAAAATATTAAGTAAATTAACCTTGTTCTAAGGTAATCAACGTTTTCGAATATCATATCGTAGACAATAGGATAAATGAATAAATAAGTGTTCAAAACACTCAAAAACGTTAAGTAGTCTAATCATCTTTGGGTAGCTGTATATTAGACAAAAACGCTTAGTTATTTATAAGTTTATGTTGGTATAAAAGCAACAAAATTAACATTATTTTTGTATTACTTCTTTGAATATCTAAATAAATAAATAATGTAATATGAGTTAAACGATAGAGCGTTTTTAAATATATCGATCTGCATTCATATCTTAAAACACCAAATTTTGACATATTGTTTTATGTCAGTATTTCAACAATATTATATATAATAGTAGAGATGAATTTTTCATTAAGTTGGCACCTTTGAATTGATTATGAAAGTAACAAAACAAGTATATGAAGAAACACAAACTTAGTTATTGAAAAAAGCGATTGCTTTACCATTTACTTTTTTTTCTCACGGATATTGACATCAAACATATTTCCATCGATGTACTTGATCACTTTTTATGTTTTATCAACCTATTTTAATATGCTTCAAAATAAATAAGTAAATAAACTTGCAAAATAATTATTTGCTTGACATTATATAGTCAGTAGATATACAAGAAATTACGAAACCCGACAGCGCTCCGCTAATGTTAAAGTAAATATTTAAAAATGACTTGCACATATTAAAATATACCGGACATATTCGATATTATTATTAATTTCTCAATTTATTTGTGATTGTAGTATATCGTGGAACGGATACCGTATAAAACTTGACATAAAAAGTAGTTTTATACATATTCGTTTAGATAGCAACTATTGCTGGCTTCCTTCGACGTAAAGTACGGAAACTGATTTATTAATTTATTATGATTATTTGACAGAAACATATAACCACTTTTACTGGTATAGTATTACGTTTTTACTGCATCTTAAAATAGTTTGAAATCTAATAAAAGTAAACATTTTATGTTTGATTAAGTATACGAACTGTGTATTTGAATACAAACAAAGATTTGTCGATTGTATGTGCAAAACTTCTTTACAAGATTATTTAGAAGAAACTGTTCTACAGTTACTTTACAAATCGGAACATTTTTAACTGTGCTTAAAATTAAATAGTTAATATTAATAATCAAACCTATGCTATACTCTTGGCAATCTTACTTATTGGATGCATGAATTAAAACCTTCTTCTGAAATACAGAATTAAAAATGCAATATAATTTTCGTATGGATGTGATATTAAAAATTTGAATTCATCGATCAATCATACTAAGAATATTAAAATTTTTATCTAACTCAGATAGCTCCTGGTATCTCGCATTGATATTTTTAAGAGCTTTGTCTGATAAAAAAAAAAGATAAGTGTAGAAAAGGAAATTACATTTTTCTCACTAAGAAAAAAAAGATACATTAATTTATTTTTAATATATATTATTTAACCTATATTAAGTATATTAAAGAAAATTTTCTCTAAAAACTATTCAAAGTTAAGCCTTCCTCGGTTTCAAAATTTTCTGTTACTTCTGTTTATTTTTTACTTGTTCCTTGCGAATTTCTCTTAGTATTATTATCAACTGATGATCCAGCGATCCAATCTTGATAAGCAAAACTGGTATCTTTATTAAATGATGTTTATTTAATAAATATACGTTTTTTATTAATACATACTGATAATCTTGCAAGATCACTTTTAAAGTGTACACAGTCAATACTTGGTACAAAAGCATTATGTTGAGAATATACTAAAGATAGATAATAAAATAAAGGCATTATATTATCTAGAGAAGTCAACATGTCCAGTAACTGTTTGTTAGGTATTAATTTTTTGATTCTGATGTATTATGTACTGTATTATTTTAATTATATTTGTCAAGCGCATACCGAATTGGCGTCAGCTATAATGTCATGTACTGTTCTTTTGATTTGTAAACAGTAAATAAATATATTTAAAAATTAAACACCCTTTTACTAATTCCACATTTATTTATTATGATCAGGACCGGTTTCGCTCATGACGAGCATCAGTTGGAAATTATCGACATGATTATATTAAATAATAGTGGAATTAGTATGAAAGACATATCAAGTTACATTACGCACTTAATTCAAGTATTAAATGCTGTATTATTACTTAACTCATGCATTAACATGTCGTTAATATTTTACAAGTGAGGTGATTCGATGTGATGTTTTTGCTCTAAGCTCGATAAAACAAGACTGTACTGACGTATTTAGTTTATGGTTAGTGGCAAACGCGATTCTTAGTCACGACGTGTGACTAGGTTGTGAAATTACCTTCAGCTTGTACAGAAATTGCCGTCAGTGTTTTAACACAATGAAGTTAAACAGTCATGAGCCATTCTAAGCCAGAACTGAAACTTGAATAGTATTTATACATTAATCAAAAAAGACCACTCTAATTTTATTATTATTTAAAATATGAATGGTAAGATACGAATTGAGAAAATCGAGACATATTATTTAACCATATTTCCATTAAATGTGAAAAATATGAATTTCAAATCAGGGGTGGCCTGGAGGGGGCTCGGAGGGGCTCGCGCGAGCCCCTTGTTATTTTTTTTGTAATTTACATTGGTAAGTTTACGGCAAATTTCATATTGTTACATAATATAAATGTATTAAGTGTCAATCGATTGCTTATTTAAGTATGGCATATAATTGCATAGAAGTGATAAAAAATTCACTCCTTCCCCAGAACACTAAGAATTGCTTTGAGATTAAGCGAGCCTCTAGTTAACGTATTGGCAGCCCACCGCTAGTTCAAATGGAAGTTGTCTCAACATAAGTTTTTTACAAGAACTGTTTTTTTAATTAGTTGCTCAACACCTCTTTAGAAGAGAATAGGGATATATGCAGTGATAGGGTTAGGACAGGAAGAGTGGTTAACTAATCGCGACCCGAGTACTACAAGGTTCTAAGTGTATTTTTTTTTATAATACAGAAGTAACAATGTGGCAGTATTCCAAGTACCATTATAAGTATATATTGCTATTTTTGTATCGTCATTTGTTTTCACATAGAACCTTGTAGTACTCAAGTAGCGTAATCGCTCTCGCTACGATTCATTTTTAAATTCGATTGAAGTAATCAGACATCACAGATAGGGCATCTAATCCTGGATCCTTTTTGTGATCCTGGGATTTAAGGATTCAAAATTTTCATTCAGTCACCATAATATTATGCTACAATTGCTTGAGATTTTCAGAGAATTTCGGAATGTACTGTGAAAAAATCAGAAATTAAGAAATTCTAAAATAACGTTTAAAATTTTCACTTGTTATAGTGAATCTCAAAATTCCGGGATTAGTACTAAGACAATCCCGGGATTACGGGATCGGAAAACTGGTTAGGATCTAGGATCCGAGTTTGGATTTCCTAATCACAGACGAACATAAATCTATTAATTGATCTAAAAAATCTAATTTATAAAAGCTGTTTGGGATTCAAACCCGTGAGCTTTGTAACCGAAGACAACGAAGATGACCATGGACCCATAAAAAAACTGGGAAGTGGGTGATTTGTTGTTTTCAGAATAGTATTTAAAGTTTTGGCAGTGATACAAGATATAAATATTTAATTGCTCTGCATATTATCATACAGCGTACAGTAAAGGTACAGATGTCGAATGAGAATAATTTGCTTTGGATTTCTTCATTTAATTTAATGAAAAGTAAAATAAATTGATATTTAGTAAAGGAATATGAAAATTGCCAATGTTTCCTACCGATATTTTTTAGTGTTACGGCATTAAACATTCAACTGGCCCATAAGAGGTGAAGTGAGCCATGTGGTATTTTACAAAAAAAAAAAAATTAGATGCGTTGTAATATTCTACACGTCTTAAGGTATCGAAAAAAAAAAAACTTCAGTTAGTACACATTGCAATAGTGTTATATCCGTAGAATTAAAATATACAATGCACCAAAACACCAAATACAGACGTGATTGTATTTAAATTAAATTAAAAGCCCAAGAAAAAAGTTTTACCATTTACTAGTTAGCTCACTTCACCTCGCGAGTGCTTAACTGATAATTGTAACAAAGTCAAATAAAAGTTCTTTGCGTTGTTTAGTTAGGTACGCTCGTGTTCTTATTCAGAAAAATTGTGTCAACCATTACAAGACATGTTGAGTCGTTTCTCATTTTTTTCTCAAAGTGTTGAATGACAATGACAATACAAGTCTTCGTTTGCCACAATTCAAAGCGTAAAATAATATTACCGCTGAGTTTTCATCGTGTTTTCGTTATGCCCGATTTTATTATTGACATAATAATGCCTCGAAGGACAATGGGAGGGCAATGATGCAATCCAAATTTGTTATTTAATAATGCCCACAGTCACATTCTTACTAATCGCATGTAATTTCTTCAAATTGCAACAATGTTGTGTAATATCGTAAACAGTATTAAATCACTTAATGATATTTTACACTGAGTCGATCCACGACGAAAGCGAATTTTCTTTTACAGAAAACAATGAGGGGCATGATTCAATATTTAACTGTTGTTACATCGTTACTTTCGTTTTTACCAGAGTGTTCTTTTTAAAAATCAATAATCCGTTAAACATCAAACAGTTATGTAAATTTATTTTCCGAATGCTATTTCGTGTTCTAGAAAGACTTTCTTATCATGAATGTTACTTGGTGCTTACGGCCAATAATTGGTATTGCTTTCTTTAGATTATGTTTATTAGAAAATAGTTTATCATAAATTTTATGTGAACGTATAGACAAGACACTTAAAATCAGAACATTGTAACAGTTGTGAAAAAAAGAAAATATATGTGCATACGTTATGAAATATTGAATGTTATTTTTTTTAAAACCATATCCACTCCTAATGTGGAGTAGCGTATGGCCTCTTAATGGAGGTATCTCAACATTTTTTTCTACGATAACCCTTTGTTACTCAGTTGCTCAACATCTCATACTTGGGTTTGAATCTGAGACTTTCGTTTTCTAAGTCAATGACGTTGTCACTAGACCACGCAGCCAGCGCAGCATGTTTTTATTATAACAATAAATATTATAATAATTTAAAAAAACATTGATACTTGTATTAATTCGCTTACTATAGTCAATTGAGCTTGTAGATGTGTTACTGTAAGTAAATAATCGAATAAATCCTTTCATACACTTCAAACTTTCATACTGCACCCTGCGAGTGTATGTTTTACCAAAAAAAATAAGGAATAGAAAATAAATTATCACATGACTTATCAGGACTGGTTTTGCTTACCACGAACATTGCCAAACTGATGGTTTCATAAATCGAAACAGAGCTATTTTAATAATATCAAATGAGGCCAATAACAATGCTTACCAAAAAAATGGTAAAAGATAGGTGAAAAAATAATATATAATTTTATTTGATTATAAATTAACGAAACTAAATAAATTACTTTGTAATTGAAAATGAACCAAATTGAAAATAATGATTAGCCATGTTTACCGTAATCTTTAAAAAAATGTTGAATCAATTCTGTAAAAGTGTTTTAATTTTAAACATAATGTAATCCTTCAAAGAATCAACAAAACATATATAAAGCGACTCATTTGTTTTTATTGAGTACTAGTTTTAGATTAAATTCAAATTAAATCTTTCTTATACAAATACTTTCAATGATAGAATAGAAGTATGAATGAAACTTTATGCGTTGGCAATTTTGAATATGAATCATGGAGAAAATAAAATAGCTTTGTGAGTAAGGACCCTGATCGTAAACAAGTTTTCTTTTCCTAAAAACAAGTAAAGCGCTACTTTTAGACCGATTATCGTATGGGCGTTACTCTGCTTTCTAGATTTGAAAATAAATTTATTTAACTCTTGCAATATAAATAAACAGCTGTAGATTTCTAATACAAGTAATATCTGTTTTTCCTGAATTGATGATGTGACGATAATATTAATATTCCCACCATAATGTATGAACCAGAGTAGAATGTATAGATGCTTCTTTCCCAAGAAAATAAAACTTAATACATTAATATTGTGATAAACCTGTTTTAAATTCTGCAGACTTTTATGATGTGACAGTTTTATATAGTATCATTTCATAACATTAAATGATAGTTGCATCGTAACGATTTCAAATATTATATTATACTATAAATTTACCTCAGAGTTGGCTTCTTTGGGACCAGTTCTAAGTACATAGTGTCCTGGGGCTGAACCATAAATATGTTGAGTTGATCCACCAATTGCTCGTCCTTGCTCGATTTGACGCTTAGATTTTCCCTGGTCTTCATTATCAAGATCCACTTCTAGTAAAACAACATCTTCGATTTTACTATCCGCAACTTCTGCTGCCTTTTCTTCGCAGTTGCACACTACCAAAAATACTGAAACGGAGAAAATAGTTCAAGTTAAGTATTGAGATATAACTTAAATTTGGAAACGAAAACCAATTTCATCCAACAACAAAAAAACGTATTATTTTGCATATATTGGACATATTTAATAATTTTAGGGTTTTCACTGTCAATACTTGGTGGAAAAGCATTATATTAAGAAAATACAACATTCTTTTGTAATTATTTTTACTTTTTTTTGGCAAGATCAGGTACTTTTTCGCTCATGACGTCGTGCGTTATCAACTGATGAGAAATAAAATTTAACAGTGTTATTTATACAAAAAAAAATTAAATAAAAAGGTGACATAAAGAATTACATTTTTTAAAAATAAATAACACTATTCCCTATCAGTCGATAATGCTAGCCTAACAGGTCCTGATATTGGTAAATAAAAGTGGAAATAAGTACAAAGGAATATTGTGTTTTTCTTAATATAATGGCTAACCGCAAAGTATTGACAGTGAACACCCTAAAAGTGATCTACTAAAATATTTAAAACCTTAAGAACATATTTACTTTTAGGAGTATTTAAAAAAAAATATTTTGTTGAATTGATTGTATATTTAAGGAATATTATAAAACAGTAATGGAAACATGTCTATGCAATGTTAAAATTTGATTCTTTATTTGTATTGTTAGTTGGACCTTTATTTGTCTGATTGTATCTGTACCACGATTTTGCTTCCATCAAAATACTTCCTACTTTCACAGTGTTCATCATTATTGACTATTTAGTATGAAAACGTAGCTAGCATTATGCCAAAAGGTCAAACTAAGCAATTATCGTAAAAGACCCGGAAAGAAAATTCCAATTCCAGGCCAATATTCTAAGTAGCAAAATCATAAGTATGATTGCAGATAAATGAAAAATACATTTCCCCCAGATATACACAATTATGTAATTTCTATCTTGTTTGCATATTAATTAATAAAGTACCATATATAACCGGAATAAATTTTTGCAAGGAAAACGAGTATATCTACCATATTGAAAGTGTCGGTTGTATTATATATTATTAAATAATTGTCAATATAATTGAGATATAAAAAATCCGCGAACCAAACTGTTCTCTTAATGTTGACGCACACTTTATCGATAACATTAAGTTTTCATTAGTTTCTTCGAGGAAGAAAAATAATTCATGGCATTTAAATATAGTTTTAAGCCGTTTATTGTCAATACTTGGTGGAAAAGCATTATACTAAAAAAATAAACGTTGCTGGTTTCCATGTCGGATCTCACGGGTTTGACTCCCAGTACGAAAAGTATTTTTTTTGATCGATTTCTGTTCGAAGGCATGTGATGTCTAAAAATTCCCTCCCACCCTTTCGCTCCTTCAATAAGTGGGCGTAGTGAGAGCGTTTAGTTAACCACTAGTCCAGTTCTAGCCTCATCCTTCTATCTCTATTAACATCTTTGAAAAAAGAGAGATTGAGCGACTGAGTAACAAACAGTTCTCAGGAGGCCATATGCTCCACATTGGGAGCGGACTTGGATTAAAAAATATTTATGTTGTTAATGTCAATAAAACAATAAACAAAGCAAGATTCTTTTAAAAAACAGTATCTGCGGATAAAAAATGTAGCATAATAAAATAAACAATGTTGGAATTACATCAGACTAAGCTTTGAATTTATTTTTAAATCCTTCAGAATCACATTGTAAAATTGAATGTTCTTGAAATGGATTCGGCCTTCACTCGTTCCGCTCACCAACAAATTCCCTAGCATACCCGCACATATTTTCTATACCTATATCTATAATACTTATAATAACGACCATTGGTCCCATTGGTTCAAGCTTTTTCTTTATAGTTTTACATGTTTTGTATCCAATATTATCTTACATATAGAATGTTACTAACCCGAGAGTGCTTGTGCAAAAAAATCTTGATTAATTTTATTTTTGTTCAGTACATAATACGTTTAGTATAATAATATTGTTGTTTTCGTTTCTATGCAAAAAATCTGCCACAACATAACAAAAGAGTAATTAATTATTTCAATACTTCCTTAGGCACCATTTAAAAAGTATATCAATTGATAATACATAAATATGATCAATGAATGTTGGGACATTAATAAGATGTCTTAATTTAACTTAAATATGTTAAGTTTATCTGTGGGAAATATTTTTCACGAATAAAATAAAACACGGAAAAAATTGAAATTGCTTAATGAAGACTAAAATTTTTAATTAATAGAAATTTTAAAGTATAAAGAAAATGACTATGGTTTAGAAAAATAAAGCGAACAAATCAAGTTTTATTTTAGGCATAACCAAAAATTTTAATTTAAATCCGATAAAAGAAAAATAAACTTTACCATATTAACGAAGGAAATTAAATTTATAATTGTTTGATTTTGTAAACGCTGAAAAAATTTAAATACATAACTCAATCATACTTTTTTATGAAATTTTATTTAAAAAATATGTTCATTAATTTTTTTCATATTTTAATTTCAAAATATCACATAAAATTGATCAAAATATTTATTTATAGTTATACTGTAGGAACTTATATAAACTCGTTTTTAATTATTATAGAAAAAAAACCAGACATTCGTTGCCTGTAAAAGATAATAACGTCAAAATATATAGACTGTGCACAACATTAATTAATACAGTTGTAAATCAGACCACCTATTTCGTAAATCTATTTACTGACTACAATTTTTCATACTTTGTACTTTAATCTAACGAATTCTTTAAATTCTTACACGATTGGACGGTTATTACTTGCACGCCATTTATAAAAAAACATACCCGTATTTATTCATTTTCTACGAAAAAAACAAATTTAACGAAAATACGTGACCAAATAAAACTCATATTAATTTCATTCGTTTTTGTATGTTTTAAACAAATACTATATTGAGCAATGTTAAGTTACAAGAGACAAACATCTGTCAAAATATTAGTGGATAAGTATTGTGTATTGTTTTATTTATGTTTTTCTTATGCGAATGTTTACATCAATAACGATTATAATCTATTAACGATTTAATAAATCATTCGGAATCAGTTTTTAGTTTGTTTATTAATCTTCATGTCTCACAATTTGTAGCACGAAAAGTGGAGTAACATAGTAATCAAATTAAATTATATAAAAAATGAACCTTTACATTGACATCAAAAATATATTCGTAACATGAAATAGGATGTGTTTTAAGTGTTTTTAACGGTTTTGTTTTTCGAATTAGTTAACACTTTTTCCAGCGACAGCCAATTCTGGGCTGTGAGACATCTTGTGCCTTTTTTTGTCATTTATGTTATCTCTTGGGAATGAAAATGTGATCGTGGGTCTATATCGCTCTCCACTGACTGTAACGTTTTGGCCACCATTATTTTCGATAAAAAAAAATTCTAGCGTAAGTTTACTCATGGTAAAATGGCAAACCAAACTGAGACAGTCAAATTGGAAACAAATTTTAAAAAAAAATACACGTTATTATATCTAGTGCATGATTCCACTTATTTTGCGATTCGTATAATTGTTATCAATACAGAATAAAGGGTGCTTAATCTCAAAGTATACAAAATATATAGAGGTTTCTATTATGACGATAATCAAAATGATTTATTGTCATGTATTGAACTCAATTTAAAGTCCTTGAACCGAATTGGCCATTTATAATTCACATCCGTCTCGATATTGATTCATTTAAGAGATACTGTAAGGCTACCGGATCTTTCAGAGTAATTTTAACAGTCATGGCAATCATATTGGTATTATGCATCAATGAGAAATGTCAGCACGTTGATTATTAAGAGAGAAATTAAATAAAATATATTTTAATTAAATCGAAACAACTACAACGTTACAGTGTGTTTATTATTTGCTTGTTTTTCAAATAACTGAAGGTTGTTAATTTATTATTAGTTAAGGTTAGAAATTTTCGTTGGAAAAATAAGAATACAATTGAAATTAGATGAATTTGAATCACTTTGAAACGAACTTTTCTTGTATAATTTGTCAAGAATTTAAATTAAATTAAATACAATGGGAGAAGGTAAAAATATCAAAGTATTTTAGTTCTACAGTTGTTGATAGTTATTTTGGCTTTCGCCATCGTCAGAACTACACTATAGCTATCAACGCATACAAATTATTAAAAACTGTAGAACTAAAATACTTTGATAGTTTTACCTTCTTATAATGGAGTTCTACCAAGTAATTGACAAATCAATTAATACACACAGTGGATTCATTTTTTAGAGAAGTAAGAGTGTGCTACGTAATACATTGTGTTAAGTTACTTCTTATATATAAAATTTGTGGATCAATAAAAGCTTTTGGGTGGTAAATATTTAATAATCATTTATACAACTATATGATTGAGATGATCACTTTTAAGGTTCAATTCTACTGTAATTTGTAAATTCTTTTGAGTGTCAATTGTTGTTTACACCTTTTCTTTTCAATCTGTTTTTGTATAAATAACACTGTTAAAATATATTTCTTATAAGTTGACAATGCTCGCCATGAGCGAAACTGGTCCTGACCTTTTAAAATAAAGAACAAAGGAATATTGTGTTTTTATTAATATAATGCATTTATACCGAGTAGTGACAGTGAACACCCTAAAAATGTTCAACAATAGTTTTAAGTTGATTATATAGTCGTATTTAATGGTCAGGCGCGATTTCTTTAATCTTGAAAAATTGCCAATTGAAAACGCTTCGTTGATTCAATAAAATTATGGAGTTCTTCCTAGAAAGGCACTATTATTGAAAAATAATAAACAATATTTTTGTGTATTCACTATACGTAAAAAATAATAAACTATGGTGAGATGTGATTTTAAAATCTCATTTCAGTGACCTCGATTTAAAACAATTTTTGTGTGAATATGAAAAAAGTAATTCTTCAAAGATAAAAAAATAAGGCAGATGGACATTTGATTTACTGTGTAAAAAGTAGTCCATGTTCATTAAAAAATACTTTCCATCCATCACAATCAGAAAAAAATCTTCTCACTTGCCAACTGTTTCAAGACAATATTAGTAATCTCTTCAAGGCCAAAGTCAAATTAACTTTTAATGCAATCAAAGTAAATTAAAATCACACGCCGTGTGTCGAAACATTAATTTCAAATTCATTCTCCCATCGAAATGTTAGACTTTTAAAGCAATTTGTTGTTAAAGTGATTTTGAAAAGGCATCTGAATTGTATTGAGCATTATAAAAACAATCATAATATTTCAACATTCATTAATTGCCCGAAAAAATAGTCTAAATATTTTTTTTCAGGGTGAACAAAATTATAAAAAAATATTTTCAATATCGGAACAACTTACAAGTGACCCACGTTCATTTAACCCTCAGCGAATGAAGATTGATATAGTAAAATCATTTTTTAATATTACTTTTTTTCACATTTGATTAGATTTGACACCACACGCAAAAGTGTATTGTATTACAAAACGCTTATTGACACGATTGGCAGGCTAAGCAAGGCAGATCTAGATTATTTTTGAGACACTTTAAAACAGTAGTGCACAAGCTTTTTGAAAGAAGGGCCAATTAATCCATTTTCAATTTTTTCACGGGTTGAGAAGGTAAAAGTGTTGAAAATAATGATATATTTTCTACAATTCATTGAATTATTTTAAATGTTATCAGCTACCGTAATCACTCTCCACTCTGAATTACGTACATATTTGCACGACGGATTTCCGATACTGCATACTGGCAGCAAAAATTTCGATGGTTGAATTTTTTTGGTTGCTACCAGTACAGTACTTACATTATTATTGTTCAAGTGGTTTCAAGGGCCGAAACAAATGCGTTTTTGGGCCGCATGCAATCCGCGGACCGCACTTTGTGCATCACTGCTTTAAGTAGAACAAACAAATACGATTCATAAGAAAATAAGATCACTATGATTCTGTAAAAATACAACATTCAGTCATTTGAGGTCATTGGAAGGACGATAGATATATAGTTAATTAAAATTTTGTTCCGCAAAAGTTTAAGCTTTAAATAATAAAATAAAATAACACACTGAACTAGACAATGCACTTTTTATTTTATTATCATTACCGTGGTAGTGCTTTATTACAACAAGGTAAAATGTGGCTATTTTAATCGTAGAAAGCAGTTTTGCATATTTATACTAAATCATCAATATTTAAATGATGTTAACATTACTAAATGATGTTAACGTTAATAAAACAATCATTAAAAAAGTCAACCAAATCCCTAAAATGTTTTATGTTGTACTTACACAAATATTTTTATAATTTAAACGTCATTTTACAAACGTGTTGTTTTATGAAATTGTGTTGAGGTAAATCTTATGCGATAATCAACTTGTTAAGTCAGAAAAAAAATACAGAAAATTAACCTCACATTGCAAATACTCATTCGATTGATAATAAATCAAAAGAAATACAAAACAATACATACTTCATTTCGTACCGTATAATTGATGTATTTCTTTGTTGTGCACGTTGTGATTGGTATTATTTTTATTTTTTAGTTAAAAATAAAAATAATGAAGCAATATATCCAATAAAGAAGTCTCGGACTAAGCTCGTCATTTACTGATCTCAATGTTGAAAAGTCATATTTTATACTTACCTTATTAATTTGAAACGGAATATTGTTCTTATCGAACACATCAATAACCGCTGTGAAAAAAAATAATTTAAACAAAACATTTAAATATGAAAAAAAAAATATGTTGTTAAAAATTTCCTCCCAGAATTTTTCTCTAAAATGATTTTAAGGCTTGAATTTTTTTTATCGGCTAACACATTAGATGCTATTGATTAAATAATTACACTCATGGAATATTTATTGAACAATTTTAATCAAGAACGGTATTACTCAGCAAATAAGCAGTTAAAAGTAATCAACCTTGGGCTGGGTTTAATTTTGTAGAGAATTTAAATTAGTTCTTCTTGGATTATCTTGCAAACGGTTTTTTTTATTATTTTTCAGCTTTATTTTCTTTTTGCTTTGTTTTACATAGAAGAGATACAAATGGTGTTACGCCAGTCACTCGATCTCTCTTATTTAACGAATTATAGATAAAAGATTTATACTAAAAAACTAGTCGTTTTTGTTTAATACTTCTTTGCATGAATTCTATGAATATATTGCTTTTTGGATTAGAGTCTGTAAATCAATCAAAAAATGAATTCATTGAAAATTAGATTTTTGTTTTCAAAACGATTATGAATTATGATGAAAGCTTTATAGTTTCACCAATTGTAAAGACGTATGACGATATATGATTAAAAAGAACTTGAACCGTTTACAGAATATTTTTTAAATTGTCTTATTTACTTAATAATATGAACCTAATTTAATTTAAGCGATGGCATGGTTGTGTATGCTATAATAATAGAAGAAAGTTATCTTATCGTCAGTTAGAAATTGAGTTATTACTATTATATAATTTTCACTGTGTGATTCTACACATTGATATATTCTCCTAATGTTTTAATCACACGGCATAAAGACCATAATGAAAAGTGCCATGTCGAAATATCCTGTTAAATAACATGTAAGCAACAATTGACAGTAAATTAACATGGAAAAAGTCTTGTAAAATTTACCAAACAAAGGTTCATTGTAGAGTTGGGAATTATTCTGATAATGGCTTCCTAATATTTGTTTGTTAATAATAATTATAAAGAGAATGTTTTTTCTTTACTGATCGTGGGAAGTTAATCCATTGAGGTGTAATAATTAACGTCGTACAGAAATAACACTTCTGGCCTTTTGAGTATACGAGCTTTAAATAAAAAAAACACTTTTATTATACTTATCATAATCAGTTTATACACTAATCATATTAAATTTCAGTATCAAATATACTCAATCAATAATTTTTATAATTAATCAGATATACACCCAGTCCTTTTTTAATCGATACTTTTTTTGCGCGATTTCGCTTTTACTCATTGTTATGCAATTTAATTTGAACTGAAGAAACAGTGACCCTGCACAAAGTCATGTGATGTGATGACTCTGCTCTGAATCTTGTTAAAACACATTTATTGAATTCGTTAAAAGTACGTTTTGGTCATAAATTTTATCAAAACGCCGAGAGCTAAATTGTTATCAAGTCTACTATATAAATGCACTAAAGAGGTATGTTCGTACAGACGCTGTAAATTGTGAAGGCTTTGAAAATACTACTCGTGAAGAAATTTACAAGATCCTAATCGACCAAATGCCACACGAATGAGACTTGATAGAAATTGCTACGTCTAATAATCAGTCAGTAAATAGTTGTGACGAGAAGGCGGAGGAACAAAAAAGATCAAAAATTGCAACACAGTTGGTATTTTTTTTGAAAAAGGATCCTTATGCTAGATTAACTAAAATATTTCAAAATAAATTAAGACTTTATCCACACGGAACTTTATGAAGAATTACTTAGCCACGGGAAATGCATACATCAAATTAAAAACTTTTAAAAGAATTTATTAGAAAGATAAATAATTTACCTTCGGACCAACAAATCAAATCAAATGTAATAAATAATTAATGTAAAATAACTTAGACTATTCCACGTATTGTGACACAAACTGTTGGAAGAGTTTCGCCTCTTTCAGAAGCATCCTCAGGCAGACTTACTTTCACAAATTCTTGCTAAAGTACGAATGACGTATTTCGTAAATTACGTAAAAAAACTAGAAAAACAGCATAAAAATTAAAATTCAGACAAAATTAAATACGTTCGTTCAAAAAATTGCAAACGATTATATTTCGCAACCCACAGTGACAGCGGCGAATAACTTCTAAATTAAAAACTGAATACAGTTATGCATGTATGTTACTTTTCTCATTCTATTTTTATAATAAATAAAGAAAATAATTATTAACTTTTTTGAGTTAATTTTAGTTTTTCATACATTTTTGATACTCTCTCTAAACTTGAATAAAAAAAATTGACATCCATTATTACATTATTTTAGTTTATTTATTTAAAATTCAAACATACAAAAAATTGTAAAAACAATTACGCCGTTTTCTAAACACAAAATTACTGTATATAACAATAGAGTCTTTTATATATTTATTATACTCCCAAATAAATTCTCACTTGCATCTAATTCGTTTGAATATTTGATATTATATTAAAGTTAATATCAATATAAACAATCAAGAAAAGGAGAAACTGTTAAAAATATGTACAAAAATAAACATTATCTATTTATTATATAATTGATATTGAATGTAGTTTTACGTGTTTCAATTTGTCACATTCATTAAATTGTATAATATAATTTTCTACATATTTAATTCATACTTAAATTGGCAGCTTGCCATAAAGTAATCGATATCTCATCATAAACATAATATTTAAATGCGGTGATAATTTGAATGCTTATGTTAGGATTAAGTTGTTTGCACTGCATGAACGATTTCATTTCATCTGAGTTATATTGTATTTAAATTAAACGTTTGTACGCAAAAATTATGCTAACCGTATAAATTTCACTTTCTATTTCATTTTGAATTGTTGTGTCGATCGTAAATGTGCGTAAATTAAATAGTTATTATGATTAAACCACAAATTATTTTTGGTATCGATACTTTGAAGATGACTTAATTAACTTTCTTTTATTTAATTTAATTATGCAACATAACTTTTAAATATACCTCCATATTATATTAAATTGTATAAGTAGCGTTTGAGTGATTACTATTTTTTAACAACGATTGACGTGTTTTAAATTTATAAACTGTAATCGTTGGAGATACTAATGCGTCATTATGTGCTGCAAAGATTTTTTGCTTATTTTATAACAGAACATATACCACAAACAGAAAGCTTGTAATCACAATAGTGCAAATTTCTAAAAACCGAAGAGTGGTGAGTATTTTCTGTAGCCCATGTCTGCTCCAAATACGTAACATATAGTTTTTTTAATGAAGGTACCACAACAAAAGTTGTTCTACGCGAACTGCTTACAACACAGTTGTTCAACCTTATTTACGAAAAAATAGTGATATAAGAATTTGAATATGTTAAATATGAGAAATTAGAAGCATTTGAGCTCATCCAGTATACACCTTACATATATATAAAATGGGCTACGACACTCTGAGACAATTAAGATGAACTGAAAATTTACTCCCCTGGTAAGCCCTTAATTTAGTCCAACCAGTAATCGAAAACAAAGCTTGGGTTTTTTTAAGCTTCGTCAAAAACTATAAGCAATATAATAAATTAATGTTTTTAAATAGTATTTTAAAGTAGATAAAAAATTGTACCAAGTTGAAAACTTTTTTATGAAGATAACAAAAAAAAAGTTTTTCTACGAGAACTGATTGTTACACAGATGTTCAACCTCTTTTACGAAAAAAAATAAAAATAGAAGAATTTGACTAAGGCAAGAGTAGTGAGTAGTTAATCTCTCTCGCTACTCTTGCATTTTCACTTATTTTTAGAATTGAAATAGTGCATTAAGATTTAAATAAAAGTCTTGTTTATGCTAAAAACTCGAACCGTCAGTTTCTTCACAAAATTTAACGACATTGACCACTGTACAAAGGGCTTGACAGCTATTAATACTATAATAGTAAAAATTTCAGCACTTTTGTTTTGTCTTTGCTTTGAAAGGCGAAACCCGGGTCGTTAGTGACAAAATCTGTGAGAATGTACATAGTTTGAACGATTCAAATTTGCTTTTTTGTTTATGTTAATAGATGTAAATGGCTTTAAAAGTGGACCCCTTAGTAAAAAGAGGCATAGTTTTCTTAGAACTGACATGTTCTAGTTGGTAACTATTTAACGTGAATATTTTTAAAAAATCGGCTCTTGAGTTATGTATAAGAAAATAGTCCTTCAATCTAATTCATCAGAATAACATCACATTTATCACTTTTAGGGTGTTCACTGTGAATATTTTTTCATAATCACAGTTGATAATGCTCGCTTTGAGCAAAAGTGGTCCTGATTTTGGTAAATAAAAGTTAAAGTAAGTACAAAGGAATATTGTATTTTTCTTAAAAACATTACATTTCTTTCAAATTGAAAATATAATATGAACTGCAATAAATGATACATTTTCTTATTAATTGACTTGGCATTTACTTTGAAAAACTCCATCATAATAGGGTAAAAATAGCATCGTATTTAGTTCTACAGTAAACTAAATACGGTGTTATTTCAACCCTATGATACATCTTCATTCAAATGTTTAATTATTATTTTTTTTAAGTATTACAACTTAATTCAAATGCATTCACCGCTCAACAATGTTTCTATGCCATTATAATGTTTGATATTAAAGTATTAAACATAGATTAACTCAAACTTGGTATTTCCAACATATGTTTATTCTCAAAATGACAACGGAATTATTATTTGTTGGTATGCATTTAAAAGTAAATTATTTTTTTGCTATCATTTTGTTGTTTCTTTATCAGCTATAATTCTAAGCTCCCGCAACCGTTATTGCGTATTTGAAGTACGGAAAAAATAAAACAATACTTTTTTCCATAGATTTACTGTGGCGTATTATAACAAAAGATACATTATTTTTCAATTTTATTGAACACGATTGACTTTTAAAAGAGTCGCTCTGATACAAATAAGCATATGTTAGTATTACTACTATCTGACTCATAAATAAAACATTATCATTTTATATTTGTGTAGCAAAAAGTATTTTAAAAAATTCAAATAAAACATGCATTATATATATCGTCTCTGTTCTGGCAGAAGTTGGTAAGTAACATATAGATAGTTCTGAGTAAAAAAAATACAACTCTAAGGATAAATGCTCTGGCATCGATATTTTACCGGAAATAGATCATTATAACATAAAAATATAGATGCATTAATGCCGATCTGATACAAATAATATTTTAAAATTAATAAACAAAGACACTTGATTGCCTTTTATCAACATTAATGATAATTGCAAGTAAAAATAAGTAACTTTTTTCGGCAAAGTGGTGTATCAATGCATCAAGGGAGTTCCAAACAAATAATTTACATCCATGAAAATATTTGTATACTTAATTAATTTTTGTCAGTTTTTTAACTCACCAACTACTTAATGCAAGAAAGGTAACGATATTTTGTCAGTATAAGTTAATTTTAGCGACTTTACTACTTAGGGTTAAGGTATAATTGACTGTTGGCAGTAGTCTCTTTTCCGATAAATTTAGCATATGGCTTATTTTTATCGAATTGGTTATTTTTCTTTCCATTTTCCCGATTTCCATAAATTTACAAATCAATGTATAAAAACTTAAATTTTTAGCATCAACGACAAAATTGATTGATTGAAAGCTGTTAATCATACATTACCAGTCGGACAAGGCGATATAAACTAGTAAAATTTGGAAAAAAATAATCTGACATCGTTGTAAAATTTGAATATTTTGTAAATAAATACAAAATCAATAGTGTTATTAGTATTTTTTAATGAAAAGGCACTAAGTATATGGATTATATATATATACATATATAAAATTGCTGCTACGGGAACATCTTATATTTAAAAACAAAAGATTTAAAAGTGGCGTCAAACATAAAAAATATTTTTTATGCATAATACTTTATTTGTTAGTATGTATTCATTACCGTTATTTTCACGCTACTCTTGTAATGAATTACGATATTTACTATTGGCCATTTTCCGTTCATGAACTTGTGTAGCTTGTAAGTCAGAAATAATAGCTGATACGCAATCATGCATGTATAAATAAGCAAAAAAGAAACCATTCATGTTAAGATTTCCAACAAACTGTCAACAACTTACTGCAGACATTGATGACGAGAAAAAATGTATCAAGATGTGTACAAAAAAATCACTTTCGCCACATATTATAACAAGTGTCGTATTACAGACATGCCAATAAACTATTATATGTAATACAGGTTCAAATAACTTGAATATTATAAGATATATTGAAACTAATGATACGTATAATATTGTAGCATTTTTCTTGATTATAAAACCAGTCTTTTCTAATATGGAGTCTATCGCTTAACTGAAGTATGTTGAGGAAGCTGTTTGGTATGTTAGATTGATTGAAAGAAATTAGATTACATGTTTACTTTAATTGTAACCTTGTGATAAATAAGAAATCGATAATACATAAACAAGAATTGTTTTGTTTCATCAATTAAAATTGTCAAAATTTAAAACTTTTTTCATATCGGTTTAAAGAAAAACTTTGTTTTTATAAATGTGGTATTTCCATCAAAATATTTCAGTAGAATATAATTTAATACAAAATTTTTATAAAAAAAATCTACTCACTAACTAAATACAAACATATTTTGAAATCATTTACCACAACCTTAATAGGGTTTTGAACGACATGGAAAATATTTAATATAATATAATATAATATAAAGATATAATCTTTTCTTAATTATATAAGTTGTTGAGAAGAAAAGCTTATATTGGTGATTTGTAAAAAAGCATTTTTACTGTATTCTTTGTTAGGCTTTGATAGTTATGATTTTCTACGGACAAAAAATTTAAGTAAAAAACTTTAACAGATTAATGGTATATAGTAAAATAAACATTATCGTTAGCACATGTTAAAAAGTTTAAAGCTTTACAAAATATTTTAGAAGACCTACAATAAATTGAAAAAGTCGCAGGTTCATAAAAGAATTAAACGATTCTTATTTTTTTTGTTAATTATTTAGTTAGTTATTTAGCATTACATTTAATGCCAATGCGCTAAGTTTTAAAATCATACGAGATAACCTCGATGAGAGTTTTATGTAAGTCATATAGATTATTGACTTCACAAACACCTACGTCTTAAATCTCATATTTTAAATTTATAAAATCTTGATTTGACATTGACTTTACCGGGAGTGAAACCCAAACCAGACTGATTAGTAGATCAACCTCTAGCCAACTAGACCACAGCGGGCAAACTTATGTGAATTGCAAACGGAAGGAATCGATTTTAAGCGTCTAAGGATAAATCCAAGCCAGCAAGTAAATAATGCTGTGATCCGAAGAGTTAAATATCAGGTTTACAAGTAGTATTTCTAATACGTGAAAATAAATTGGCTGAAAGTGATTAATATTCCTTAAAAGGCCAGTATCCTTAAATGATTGAATATTGCACTAAAAATGTTGAAATTGTGTACTGTTTCTAATCAAAATTCTGTTTTACTTTTATGTTATAAAGATGCCGAATGCCAAGTAAAGAAAGCAATTAAATAAATTTTGTTTTCCCGAAAGCTTTTGAAAGCAAGAATTTACCACGATACAATCACTGTTGTGTCCGATAAATTATTCAACAACCATCATTCTAATTAGATAATGTATTCTTTAAACGTGTAACACTCATTTATTGCTTTTTAGACGCTGTTAAGAAAGCCGATCGAAAATTTTCCAATCTAAAACAATTTTCTCTGTCTATTTTACATTCTAACGGTCCATGCATACAAAATCAAACCGAACGACGTGAATTTATTTACATAAGAAAAACGTGAACAAATATATTTTTTAATTAATGTTTTTTCCTGGTAATAAAACTTCACCTGTTCTGATTGCTGTCAGATGTTGTTACCTTTTGTCAAGACAAACCAGTTAGTAAATCAACGCAGTGACATCTTGGATCAATTAAATTACCTGTTGAACTACAAAAGTTGGCTTAAGTACCTAAATAATTCATAAGGTCATTGCCATTGACGTTTATAAACGTTCATTCAAGAAATTTTACCGCTGATGCGCGTTGATGCTAACTAATTATTGCCTTGATCAATTCAAACAAGATGTTTTCAATAGATATTTATGCGTATTAAAACTATTAACTTATATTGTACTATTGTTAGATGGTGATAGCTTTATTGCAATTTTATTCGAAATAAATCGTTGTGTTGATGAATAATTTCTCTTATAAAAACACGTCAAATTAACTAACTGTATACTGAACACAAAAACTTCTAGTATTGCATTTTATTGCTATAAATTTCAAAACAAAAAAATCGATAGGTTATTGGTTTTTGAAAAGAAGCATTAAAGACTTGAGCTATTTTAATAATCAAATGTTACTAACTGGTTAAAGTTACAAAATTGATGTACGACGTACATATTTGATTAAAATCGTGATATTAATAGGGTAAAAATATTAACGTATTTTAGTTCTGCAGTTTTATACTGTTGATATTTTTACCCTATTGTAATAGATTCTACCAAGTAAATGCCAAATCAATAAATAAATCGTGATATTGTTTTATTTAGTTTTCTCAATAAAAAATTGTGAGAAGATTGTTATTGATGTATTTGATATCTTAAAGCCGCTTATTTTTAGTGAAATCTATGGTTTATGTATATATCACCCATCACACTACATGATAATAAATTTATTGTTTTAGTATTTTCATTCTAAAAAAATGAATTAAGCAATAAAGCTTTATATATATTTCTCTAATGTTATATTTTAATCAAATAGTTTGATATGAGAGTTTATAAGCATTTGAGCTTATCATACACTTTATAAATCAAAAGGACTACGACACTCTGAGACAATTAAGATGAACTGTTCAAATAAAACAAAATGCAAATTTACCTCCACGTAAGACTTTTATTTAGTCCAACCAGTAATCGAAAACAAAGCTTAGGGTTTTTCAAAAAAACTATGCAATATAATTCATTTGTATTTATGGCTATTATTTGCACACCCGGCTCTTTCAAAAATTGTTGAAACATGAACCATGACTGTAATTTAGTAAATAAAAACAAATTATTTTTAGAAATTAGTCTCAAACATGGCTAGCTAACATACAAAGTGTCATTCCAAAGTAATGTAAAACTAAAAATACTTTTTCATTTATTAACCATTTTGGAGTGAGCCGTGTTTGCAAATAATACGCTCACTTGTAGATAATATTTTAATAAAGATAAGAATTGTACCAAGTTAAAAGCTTTTGACGTGAGTAGCGGATTAAGATGTATCTTATTCCAGTGGCCGTTGGAAGTTACTCAATAATTTAAAATGCGCTTATCTGCAGTTCTTCAAAACATTAGTTCTCCTCACATGAGAAGTGTATTTCCAAAGTTAACTTATTCCACCTGAAAAAATATTTTCAAATGCCAAAAAATTGTTTACGCTGTAGATATCAAATATTTTTTTGGTATTTTTATTGCAAATTGTATTTAAAACGAATCAACCATTTTTATTTGAATTGAATCTTTAACTGCCATTGTGAATGCACTTTTCCCATTGGTCAATTTGGAGTATAGAAAAATGTTTTACTAACACTTATTTTAAAATTAGTTTTCTATTCGATTGCATGCTTTGAGATTTTTGTAAACAAAAAATATTCAAAATTGTATCCTTTTAAATTTGATATTTATAGCTCATTCGTTAAGTAGTGGAATAATTTATCTTTGGAAATATTTCTTTCATATCTAGTAATTGAAATTATAGTCCATTTATATTTATATCGCATTGTATTGACAATTCATTAACAATAGGTCGTATTTCACTGTTAGATTTTTTTGAAAAGTGTACGGAAAAGCTTTTTATTCGTTATTGTAAAATGTAAATCAAAAATGAATGAGCAGTTTTTATCACTCAAACAGTTGTTTACGCTGAAAAATGTGTGTTATATTTTCATAAATTATGCAAAATAAATTGTATGCTCACATAAAAAAGACAAGTGTAACATTTATGAGAGTTATTTAATTATTTATCATTCATATCGTTGTTTAAGTAAGCAACCAATTTCACGTTACACTGTCAGAACTAAATAGGTACATATTCATTTATGTGTATTAAGTTTTTAAAGAAAGTTTTGGAAATTATAGAAACAGTTAATTCTTTGACACTTACTTTTGACATCTGTAATAAAATTAAGTTTTCTAATAAATATCTAAAAGAGTTTCGACATTTACGATTTCTTTTTCACATAAAAAAAATCACATACATATTTTTTTGGTAAACAAACTTGAATAATGTTATTTTAATTAATACTCAACTATCATGATGTGATATACGTTTTTATTCAAGTCACCGGAAGACGAACTCAATATCCAAGTTAATCACTATAGATAATTCTCAAAATTGTAATTAAAATAATCATCAATATCATAAAGATTCACTTTCCAATCATCATTATTTTTTTATATTTAAATCTATTGGTTACCTTTCAATAACTAATAAAAAATACTATGACCGCTTTGTTGGTAACTTAACACTTTTAAATGAACATTAAAATAACTCACCATTTAGCACTAAGGCCCACAAAATAATCTTCATTTTGAATGATACCTTGTTTCGTTGTTAAAATTAAATTGATTCACTTGTTATAACACTTTTTTCAGGGTATAGGAATCAACTTTTTAACTCGGAGAACTGCAAGAAACAATCAAAATAATTAGATATGAATATTGATTAAAAATACGTATTGTATTAACTCAGTTAAAAATATGATTGAAAAATAATAAAGTTTATTTATCTGATCATATAGTTTTATTACACGTGTGTATTGTACACACTACAAAAATGTGTATAAATAATAAAACAATTTTGATTTTATAACAACACTATCAGTGAATTTGTAGTTTGTAAAAATCGTTTGTATTAAAAAAAAGAAAAGGATAATTCACTGTCTAAAACTAATGGAAATTCCATGCATTAAATAGTTGAAACAAAAAAGATGGGTTGATTTACATTAGATATGTGTGAAAATTGTGATGGTTTTCGTTGTTTTGCCGGCTAAATCCGGACGGTGTCTGCCTTTCCCCCCACTAGGTAGAAGCTTTTAAGGCTATGCATCGTGAAGTGCCCCACCAACCTAAGCCAGAGAAAGGGGCACCGTGCAAGACTCGGAGATCACCGACTCCGGCGTGGATCATGCGCGGATGTGAAGACTGCAGGAAACTCAGACCCTCGCGTGATGATGGACCTAAGAATTTCCGTTGATAATATAATTTGTCTCGACTCCTCTAGAACGCTGCTCGACCAAAAAAACTTTGTTGTTCAATCATTTTTTACTTATATTATTTTCTTTACTTTTTTGAGCTTTTTCTGAGAGTTTTCCACTTTTACGTCTTTGCACAAAAGTGAACGTTGTGTCATTTAAGAATATTTCTAAATATGCGATTTTTATCGTTATAAAATTGAAAGCTTTCAAAACACTTAAAATAATTCAATACTCTTTTTATATAATTAAGTATTTCGACTGAGGGTGCTTGATGGAATTTCAATATCAAATTTGAATTGTTTGAATTTTGTACTTTTCCATGAGTTTTGTCGCTAACGACCCGGGTTTCGCCTTTCGGCATCTTTAGGCATTGGAATGCCTGAAGATGCCGAAAGGCGAAGCCCGGGTTGTTAGCGACAAAACTCATGGAAAAGTACAAAATTCAAACAATTCAAATTTACTCTTTTTATAGTTAAAAAAAAACAATAAACCTTAAGATTTCCAAGATACAACCAACAATTTAACAATTAAAACAACCTGTTAAATAATAATAAATAATTTATCTTCATTTTTTGAAACCCAAACTAAATCAATCAAACATTTTGTCATATCGAAATGACGTTGAAATTTGATCTGTATATTGGATTAATATTGTTTTTTATAATCGTCTATCTTTAAAGCATAATAATGACATATATGTAGAAGAATTAAAAATAACGTCTTTAACAAACGTCGCAATTAATGCTGGATATTAATTACGTATTCTTATCTTATTATTTAACAGAAATATAATAAAAAAATAAATGCTTTCCTAATTTCACAATACTTCCGATATAAATGTTTATACTAATGTTAGTGGTCAATTAGTTTTGTGAAGATTAATCATTAATCAAAGTTAATATACGCAGCGTTGAATTACCGCCATTTCGGTGAAATGACAGGATGTCACAGGGCTTACTAATACTGGAAGTTGGCTATTAGCATAGACCAAGTGAATTAGAGGAGATTAATTGAGACGTCCAAGGTTCGCCCCAAACTGTATCGCCTGAAAAGAAGAAGAAAATGATTTAAGTTTGTTTATACTTTATATTCATAAAATTTTATAAAGAGTATAATCAACATTATATAGAATTAATATAAGGTAACAAGAATTACATTCAAGCTAATATAATGAACTTCATTTCCTTTAAAATAAAGCCATCGCCCATATCAGAACTAAATAGACCTGACCACAAAACGTTAAAGCTATTTTTATAAACTGTTATATCTAACTGTTCTGCTTAAGATGAGTTTATACCATATTATACTAACCCAATAATATATCACCCAAAATGTAAAATTGATTTTCCAAGTTAAAAAAATCAAGAGCAGTTTTATCAATCATTACATTTCATAATGGCTGATTATTTAAACATAGTTAATATATATAAAAAAATTGCCCTTGACTATTACTTTAGTCTATCTACATAAATTTAAGACTCATACGTGTATTTCCACCTACATATTAATTAATAATGCAATAGACAACAAAAAATATATGTACACATTTATATTTATGAAACATTGACAGAAAGATATAGTTCTGTACGACACTTTTTATTTTAGTTTTTACCGCGATATATGATTAAAATAATGTTTTGTTCATGGTTGCTTACACTTAATCATTATGTATCTTGAATATTCTTGATGTGCTGTGATTATAATTTTTAATCATTTTACGTGTCATATCTGATTATATTAACTGAGTATTATACAAAGTTTAAAAAAATAAATGAATAAACATGTAATGCTTATTCTGATATAAGTAATAGTTAATATTTTGATTTTCCTGTCATTATATGTATTTTTAAGTGCATATAAAATGATCACAAATGAAATCGCTTTTTTTTACAACTGCTTTATAAGATTTACTATTTTATGCGTGGTAAACAGAAATCTAATCTTAGGTTATTTTACATATATTAAAAAAAGATTCCTAGATATAATTATGTCGTTTACTATTATATCATACTATATATTTTAGCTTTCCAGTGATCTCAGGTCTTTCGTCAGGGTGCAAATCAAATTTAATATGTTTTATCACTTGTAGGGTGTAAATTATTAGAAAGAACTTATAGCCAAAAAAGTTTTAATACTATAATATCTTGCTACTCACTTGCTCAAATGTTTTTTTTTCAAAAAAAGCAAGGTTAAGGCTTTAGCAAATTGCAGTAAATTAGTTTCTCCTGCTCCGTGTTATGAATCAGATGGGCAGAAGGGAAATTTAGGCATCATAAATATTCAAACATATATGTATTAAAAAGCCATCTGTCTGAAATAAGATTCAAGCACGAGAGTACTATAACCGATGCCAACGACGATGACGTCTAAGCTAATGACCTGTTATAATTCTACGTATTAATAAAAAAAATATCCGATGTTATCGAATTGAATATTTTCAAAATTGAATCCGTTACAAAAAAAATGCAACATTGTTCAAAAGCATGTGGTAAAATACATCTAATCAAATTAAGCATTCCGTAATTATTTCTGATTTTATCAATTGTATAGAATTGTATAGACTTCACTGAGAAATATTTCAGGATCAATAAAATGTATTAATCTAACTGATTTCGTGGATTATTTTTCATATTGATCTATTTTTAATAAATTAACTTACAATGCAATGATTCTTAAAATAATAAAAAAATAGGTTTTATGAAATCTCATTGATTTGAGAAAAAACACATTATTCCTTTGTATTTATTCCCCACTTTATTTATAAAGATCAGGACCTGTTCCGCCCATGGCAAGCATTTTTAAATAGTGATAAATATAATTTAACAGTGATATTTATACAAAAACAAATTGAAATGAAAAGGTGTAATCAACAATTGACATTGAAAATAGTTTACAGATTACAGTAGAAGTGTCTCTATAATTATACAAATTAAAAAAATTAACATCTCTTATCTCTAACTGTTGGTTACACTTACGGCTTAAAAATAAATTGAAATATGTTTTTACATTAAAATCATATGATTTTTCACTCAGTTAAGGTTTTAATCTGTGACATTAAGCAAATAAATTTATGATTTTTTTAGCCAAAATGTAGAAAGTTCTTCATTGATTTAAATTTTCTCCACCTACCCATTTAAGATCCCGAAAAACAAATCGCATTGAAGATCAATTAAATTACTTGTACTTCTTTCTTTACACAATCATATTTTTCAAACCCTCGCCGTAAATACAAGTTGAACAACTGATTTTCCACCACTTCGAAAAAAAATATATTTCAGTCATACTGACTATTGCTGGTTTTATTAAAAATGGCATGCGTGTTTTCAGTTGTCTTTTTTTTATTTATTACGTCTATAATTTAAAAGATAAGTAGAAAGGAAAATAAAGCGTTTAAATGCTGGTGTAGAAAAAAATTAACATACAAAAATAGGGGCGTTTCCAAAGAAATTTCGCAATTGCTTTTTTCCCAACGTCTGATACAAATAAGTAACGGTGAGAAATTCAATACCGTCAAGTTATTGCAAATTATGTACGTCATTCATTCATAATATTGTATTATCCATCGTAAAGATGTAATCGATGCTTTTGTTCAAAGCGCTTGGAATTATATTGAAGTTCATCTCTTAGCATGAATAATTAACGTTTGAATTCGGCACAGTAATAATAAATTTTCTCCTATAATTACGAAAATATTATTTATAAAATTTTAATTACCAATTATCAATAACACATATTTATTAAAATTCTATATTAGTTTTTCCTGATAATATATATTTAGGATGTATATAGTCACTAGTTCCAAGGGCCGTTCGATTGATCAACTCATTGCCTAGAGAAGTGGACATTTTAGTGACAGTATTTGTGAACTGTTTGTTAATGTTAAGTTTTACTGTTTTATTTATTGATTTTGTATGTTGATTCTGATGTATTATGTAGTTTTATTTTATATTTTGTCAAGTGCATATTTTTCAAATACATATAGAACGAATTGGCGTCAGCTGTAATGCCATGTTCTGTACTTTAAATTTTTAAATAAATAAATAAATATTTAATATAATTAAAAAACGAGACAAATAGTGAATATTATTTTTGATGCATTATATCGAAAACATGGATATTTGTCTTGATTTTATTAAAGATATTTACGAATAGCTTAAATAAATATCCGATAAATAAAATTAGTTCAAATATGTTGAAATATAAATTCACTTTGCATATATAAAATTCATTCAATAAACCTAACTATAGATCAATAAAATAACAATAATTTTATTAAGATATTCATTTATTACGTAGCAGTGATAACTAACCTACATTATTATGTTTTAACCATTTTCGCTCCTAACGTGGAGTTTATAAAATTCAGAGGAATGTATATAAACAGAAGTTTTCTTAATTAACTGTCCGCTATGACATATTCGCTTAAGCTCTATTTTGGAGAGATTGAATAGCGAGAAAGAAACATAGCTTTGCCCTTTTCTTTAAAATCGGATGTGTATGCTTTCATATAAAATTACATAAATCTATTAAAAAATAAATTTATAAAACTAAACGTATACGTTATTTAAAACCCGTAAATATCGTTATCAAAGCCAACGTATTTAACTACTTGCCTGAATGTTCGGCAAATGAGTTGTAAGCTTAATAAAGAAGGAGAGATGAAACCATCACATATATCAGTTACTTTTCATGATCGAAACTGATTCTGATTTCCGATAAATAAAGTAAAATAATTACAAAAGTGTTTTTTTATATAATGCCTTTCCATCAAGGATTGCAAGTGGCTTCTTATTAGCATATTTGAAATGTGAGATAGTCAAATTTCGTGCTTTATAACAAAACCGAAACACGCAGACAATACTTAATGTATTAATGAAAAGTATTTATTGAAATTGAAAAAAATATTGATATATCATGCCGCATAATAATCATACATTTTATGTAGAAAATGAAAATATTAAAAAGTATACACACCTCATAACAAGTATCCTTACCCTGAAATACACACTTAGTGATCAAAACAGCTTCGGAAACCAGTAATAATTCCATATAATTTTGATTTTACTTAATACACATGACACAAAAAATCAACGCATTGGACAATATCAGCATATTCTTAGAAGACATGAGTTCTCAAGCTAGATGATTATTGATGACTATTGTATATTTATCCCCAGGTTGTCACGCACATGACTTTGATAACAATAGTCTATAAAAATATCAAGCTATTGAATAAACATCATGTTATCTTTAATAAAATCTGATATCTTGAAAATGATCCGTAAAATCATTTTACATCAAAAGAGATAGTTATACAATTAACACAATTATTAAGATAAATTGTTTATTTCCCTTCAAGAATACATGACTTTTTTTTCTTCCGCGAGCTTTGAAATTTATTGTAAAGAAGCACGTAACATAATAATACAAGCCTTGACACCTAAGTTGTCTCTTCGTTCGTCAGTTTTTCAGGTTAATACATGTTAGTTTATCAAAACGAACAAGGCCGTGTTTTTAGCTTCTTTTTCTAAAGCAAGTTACCGTTCCAAACACGCAATTGATTAACTTTCATTTTCCATTTGAGTCAATAACTTAGAACTGGCGTCAGCTTACGATCAGGCACCTAAGCTGCGCGTGCAACGCTTAGTTTACCATTTAAAGCTAAATCAATTCACAGTTATATACTAACATTTAGTAATTTAAAAAAATATTTTCTTCTTTGCGGTAACTTTGCGGAAGTTTATTTTAAATACAATATAAAAATTGATAGTTGGAATTTATTTTTTATAAAGAAGGCAGTTTTATTGTTAATACTATTAATTGAACAAAAATATTAACGCTATTTCGTTTTTGGTTGTGCGGCCATAATTGTGGATTTTGGAGTTGGCTTACTACAACTTCTTTTTCAAATAAATATGTGTCTTTTTTAAATATTATCAATAAGTATTAAAAATGTAAAGGTAAATTGCAATCATATAAGTCGTAGTTTACTAGTTTATAAAATGGTATTACAATAATTTCAATTCCACATCCACAGAAGGTTATTCAACGATCAAAAGGACTCTTTTTGATATATTTAAATTATAATTTTGCACACCAAATACTCCAATCGTTCATTTTTGTGTATAATGTAAAAATTTATTGCGTTTATGAAAAAACGAAACATTACAGTAAAGAGGTAAAGTTAAATTTGGCGTGATCATATTTTTTCATATTATTCTGATACACTCTTAAAAGGCAAAGAAAAAAAAAGCAATTATTTTATGAACATTCGTATAATTATTTTTTTAACAAGCTAAGAGTTTAAAAAGTTACAGTAAGAGAATGTTCAACTTATAATACAAAAACTATTTATTTATTATCTTTTTAAATCAACAACTTCATTTCTACTAAAATGTCTTATTTTGTTTATGAAACTATATTAAAAATAAACAAAAACTTAAACTTACAATTCAGGTTCAGCAATATTTTTAGTTGCCATTTCGCCACTAAATAAGCAATGAATGTGTAATGAAAGCACAATTATGTTATTATTACAACATAAGATAAAATATGAACAAATTCATTTTGCGATTTTTATAATATTTGTTTGACTAATTAGTGACTTTGATTGTGTCTGAAAATGTAACAAATGCGTGGTAATTTTTTGTATGTATAACATTACTTGAAATGGTAAAATGCGCATTGATTTCATACGTCAAACACCATCGAATTTGTCGGTATGTAGCCGCAGTATGTTTTCCCTTTCAATGGTCACGCTTGACGCTGTTACATTTTGTATGGTGATAAAGAGAACTGTTATTCTATTAAATATTGCAGAAAAATTTTGACTCTTGCATCTCATAAAACTTACACATGCGCAATTTAAAATCTCGATTAACTTTCAAGTTTTTTGTCCGTAATTAATAAAAATAAGAAATCAAGTGTGCACTTTTTGTATTCACAATAAATATTATGTGTTTCTTGAAAAGAGATTATTTTTAAGACCAAATAGTTGCATGCAATACAAAAAGATATTTATTTAAAAAATATTAGTTTCAATTTGAATCAAAAAGAGTATTTTGAAAATTGTGTAATACATATAAAACTTCTTAGTAAGGATATATTGTGGGTATACTGACAAAAAGCGTTAAGTCAAAAATCGTTTAAGGTTTGTATACAGATAAATCTGAAAAAACAAGTTCAGCCATATTTTGTGTATTTTTTTTAATTTCTAACATAATACACACCCGGTAAAAACTATAAATAACCTCACACTTTTGAATATGTGAATCGAATTTGATAATCATTATTGAATTTTATGAGGTTTTAAGAACGATTAGTAATAGTGCATAAGTAGAGACGTTAAATTTTTCATGATTGCCAAAAATACAAGGTTTCTTGACTTATCACCTTCTGCCAGTATACCAACGATATATAAATATGCTGCCAATGTAGTTTTTATAAACTAAAAACAATAAAAAAAGTTTTTTTTTCATATATTCTAAATATTAATTTTTAAATTCTTATTGTTTTGTTGAATCATAATATAACATCTAGATCAGGGATTTCCAGCCGGTGTGGAATTCCTCCTTGTAATGAATTATCTAGTTCCAGAATAGGAATCATTAAATCCCAAAATTCTTGTATTTTGTTCAAATAAATTCTTAAATATAGTACTATTTTAAATAAAACAAAAAATGTTCAACAATCATTTTTCATTTAATCATTTCACTTGCCAATGGCTAAAATATTTGAATACTCAGTAATTGTACAAAAAAAAAAAAAGTTGGTAATAAATCATTTTAATAAACCTATAATGGTGTCTACATAAAAACTGTCATATTAAAAAAGAGTAAAAAAACTACGTATGTATATTTATATTATTTTGAATATTCCTTTTGAGTTAAATAATCTTAAGTGGGGGAGGAATTATATTCTTAAAAATTGTGTAAAGAGGAGTGGAGCAAATAAGGTTGGGAATCTCTGTAATATATCCAGCCACTGGCGTACGTATGCACTTAGTACATATATTTCATTTGAGATTAATCATCTTAACCGTTTGAATACCGCGAAAATAAATCGTTAATAGATCTCCCCAGAGATACTGCGTGTTTTTGAGAAAAATAATTTTGTTGAATATACATTCGAATTCGATATTTTAAAAACCTATATTGACTCCTGTATAGATGGAACTACACATACATCAAAATATTGCTTATATTCTATTAGAATACCAAATATTTGATTTTTAAAATGTCTTGGACATCAGTGCTCGCTTGAATATGTCGAATGACAATCGCATAAAAATCAGTTGTTTGATAAATATTCATTATTTGTGTATTTTATAACTAATCGTTTTTTATAGAATATAATAAAAAATATTCGCATATAATTTCAATATGAAATATGCTATATTAAGAACCCTGTCTTCGTATTCATAAATTTTAAAACCACGCAACCATCAACCTTCTCTAGTTAACATTTTAAGCACGTGCGACAGGTCACGTAATCTCCTTTTCACCACAATAATTAAATGCAAAAAATATTACAATGAAGTGTTGCTGTTATCATAACACTGTCAAAATTTATATCACGGCATTGCCAAAATGAACACAGCAGGTTAGTAACACATCTTACTTACAGTGTTTATTTTTATGTTTTGTTATTGAACGTCTGAGGAAAAGAATACAAAAGAATTCATACAGAGCTTTCCCTCTTTCACTCACACTATCGAACTTATTATTCAACCATTGCACAATGCCATTTTTTCTCGTTCACTTTACCTTGTTTATTTATCGTAAATCTATAAAATTTTGTCAGTTACTCGGCCAGTATGGGCGCATAATCAAAACGAAGCAGCGTTCCTTCAATGTCATATTTAATTTTTTTGTATAACAGTTATTTTTTGATTGAATTGGCATTTCATCTTAAGACTTACATAATAATGCCTACAATAATAGTAATACCGAAGATGACAATTATTTTAGCATCACTTCATCGTTATAACTTATATCACATTATTTAATTGTAATTAATATACATATAGGTTTCCATGCGTTTTGTCGCTAAGGCCCGGGTTTCGACATTCGGCATCTTCAGGCATTTCAAGTGCACGAATGTACTTGAACTGAGTTTATCGCTCAGTTTAATTGTATTGTATTGTATATGCCGAAAGGCAAAACCCGGGTCGTTGGCGACAAAACTCATAGAAAAGTAAACTATTCAAACAATTCAAATTTGATATTGAAATTCCATCAAGCACCTTCAGTTGTAATTTTCAATTATACTTATTGGTATCTGAAGTATTATTTAATAAAAAATGTTTTTATTTTCTGTCTTGATATTATCTATTTTTCTTCATGTCTACTCCAACGGTCCCAATATGAATCATAAAAACTTTCAATGGACGATCCCTATAGAAGCTGTTTTTCTATGACTGATTGCAATTCAATTGTTTGATCTCTCTATTCAGATAGAATAACAGTATAAGTTGGTGGTTATAAACCGAATATTTTTTACCTTACGTTCTGTTTTAAGGATCGAATATTGGTTGGGTACGAAATCTATTTGAGAAAAAATACATATATCGATTGACGAATCAATGTATAAATGTTTTTGTTATGGGATTATAATCGTTGTCTCCTTAACAGTGAAGGAAAAAGGCGAAAGAACTTTTATCCTACGACTACGACAAATGCCTGTATTTGGTCGTTTCAGTACACGTAAGTATTCTAACTAAAACATTTTTTTAACCATATAACATTTAGAACCACAAATTTCTTAGTATAGATTATTGCCTCAACAAAAGTATCAAGTAGACAGTTTCCCAAGTATCATTAAAGGTGTTCACTGTTAGTTTTGTTTCAGAAAAAATCTACACTAAGAACCTTGTAATTCTCGTGTCGCAAAATGATTAAAATGCACATATACAATTTATTTGACCTTAATCAAGTTACACATTGTAATTGCATTACGTTTAAGTTTTAAGCTGCTCGTATCAATACATGCTACCTGTGTTATAGTGATTTTTTTAGAAACCTCAAAAATGCGATTATATGAAAGTAATAACAAAAATATTTCGATTATGGAGAAATCAAAAAAAAAACAAATGTTTTCACTTGAAGGTTTGAGAAGTATTGTTAAAATAAAATAGTATTAGCCTTCTATTCACGAATGCATGCGTTATGTGGAGTAATAGCATTAGTAAGTAATCATGATACATTGCATGCAGTGACGTTCTGAAGGGGTATGCAAATTAATCATTTTATGAGGTCGACTAATTTGAGTTGGAGATAAATCGGTTGCATTGTATAAAATATTTAAAAGCTTATTAATAAATTTGATTATATGAAAATGTGTAGTTAAATAGTTGATCTCAAATATTTTTATACGATTTTTGTTCGTTTAAAACAGGCTTTATAATAAGTAGGAATTAACAACGTATTTGAAATTTGAAATTTATAATAATCTTATCACAAAAATAAATTTATAATATGTAAAATATGTAAAAAAAATATGAAACGTATTTCGCCTCTTCCGAGAAGCCTCATAGGACAGAAACTCGCAAAGGTTACAAAATTACAATATTTGTAACTTAACAAATAGAATTATTTTTTAGTTCATTCGCAAACCTTGCAATTTTCCGTCTGATGATGTTATTCAAAGAATCGAAACACGACTGGAATAATAAAGATATCAAAAATAAAAATCATCAAAGTTAGCGCAGAATCCATCAAAATCATAACAACCTGTAGAGATTATGGGGAAACGTTTTTACCGTTGTTATAAGGTGAAGTTATAACTTAGGACACCACTGATACTATGTATGTCAATAATTTCTTTTATTTTTCTTATATTTCTTAACTGAATTACTTTCTAAGTGTTATATAATAATAAATGGTCTATTTTTACATTCAGCATACAAGTCGTAAGTTCAACACTTGGAATATCATATGAACCAAAATTAGATGAAATATGTAAAACGTTCTAATATCAGAAAGGCAGTTCTCTTTAGTATCTCAGCAATATTTCAAACTATATTAAAGCGTAGAATTCCATAAAACTCTAATTTTTATTAACTTGACAAGACCTAAGCTGGCGCCAACCAGTATTGCTTAGTAATTGGTGTTCTCCGTGCATTTATTATTGGCAAGTGTTATTTATTTGTATACTAAATAGTATAAAAGCACTGGGTCAGTGTTTTCTAATGATTTGCTACTATTGATCTCTGGTAAAAAACCTTTTTGGTTTTGTCTTTATTTTGAACGATTACAAAAAGACACTGATAGTCGTTTAGTAATAAAGCACATATTAAATAAACGATCTGACTAAATGTGTCTTCTAGAATGTGTACATCTAATTAAAAAATATGTATTTACTGAATGTGTAGCGACAAAAACATGTCACACATACAAATAACTGAATAAAGATATAATAATAATATTGTTTTAATTTGAAAAAATTAATGTAATATTTTATCTCAAAAGAAAAAAAATTTAATAGTCGAGCCAAAATTCAGTAAAATATTAGTTTCCAACGGAAGGCATTAATAAAATAGTTACATTAAATGAAGTCACTTCGCAGATATCTTAAGTAAATGTAGCTTTAGCCATAATGTCAAGGTTTTCCAATCTCCAACTTCATTTTGCACTGATATGCTTTTAAACTCAAGCAATAGATGAAATAAGTTATCATTAATTTATTATAATCGAGCTCTATTAGCAGTAATATGTGGGCAAAGTTCATAGATATAATTATATTTTGATTATAAAAAAATGATTCTTACAATATCAAAAATAAAAAGCATAATTACTATATGTTTTTTTCAGCTTCATATACATATTCACATATCAATTATCTAGCAATATTTATAGTTTTTTTGAGAGATTTCTTAGGCTTAAAATTACCATTTTATCTCACCAATACGGAATCATCAAGTTTTTAAAAAATCATTTCAAATAACACTATAATCTTATATATGACATATAAATATAAATGTATATTCTCCTCAAACTAAAACACAACAAAAAGCTAAATTTTATCTTTGATATTATTTGTGTGAATCCGCAAAGAAAAAAATATTGAATTACATCGATTAAACAGTGATGCACAACCCAAGGCTTTATTTGTTTTTGTTGCTCTTGAATGTTTCAGCTTTAGATCACGTTTTTTTAAAGTAAATCATTAAATTTCACAAATGTGAGCAAGATTTTTTGTTGATAAAACAGAATAGACCGGTTCATATTAATAGGCTTACTTATTTGCATTTGAATTCAATTTTGCAGCGTAATACTTCAAATGTTTATTATATAAAATACAAAATCTAAAAAATCAGTTTAAAAATTACAAACCTTATACCTTTTTTGCGCGGTTTCGTAATAACAAGGTCAAATTTCTTGGAGCCTATCTTTCATTTATTTTTATTCACTTCATATGTTTTACACATTATTTTTGAACGGCTGATTTAGGTGGAACGTTTCCTAGTGTAAAAATATTATTTAGCGTAATTTAAATTTAATTTTTATTTATGGCCCAGTAGAAGAAAAAGGTTATGGTTAAAGGTTAACTTGATAAAAATAAAAGTTGAATATTGGGATTATTTATATAACGTGATAAGAACACTTATATGTATACATATATTCGACTCAATTATAAGTGAGTATCACTTTTAGGGTGTTCACTGTCAATACTTGGTGGAAAGGCATTATATTAATAAAAACAATAATCCTTTGTACTTCATTCCACTTTATTTAATATGTCAGGACCGGTTTCGCTCATTGCGAGCATTGTCAACTGATAAGAAATATAATTTAACAATGCTATTTATACAAAATTGAAAAGTTATACACAACAGTTGGCATTGAAAAGAAATTGCCAATTACATTAAAGTGATTCTAAATGTGAGCAAGATGTAAATTATGAATCTGGGATGACTTTTTAATTATATGTTAGTTGTGTTGAACATTTTAATTTTGTGTTATTTTAGAATCACTTTAATGTAATTGGCAATTTCTTTTCAATGCCAACTGTTGTGTATAACTTTTCAATTTTGTATAAATAGCATTGTTAAATTATATTTCTTATCAGTTGACAATGCTCGCAATGAGCGAAACCGGTCCTGACATATTAAATAAAGTGGAATGAAGTACAAAGGATTATTGTTTTTATTAATATAAGTGAGTATGAAGAAGAGAAATAGGATTAGAAAATTATTGTGCTTATCATTCTAAGCGCCTTGCCCAATACTTCATACCACTATCACGTAATGAGAGTGCAAGCCTCATTTATATTAGTAATTGTTACAATAGAGAATATATAATTAAACATTAAATAACATTTCACTGACAAGGTCATCTTTGCAAAGTGAATTAGTCTTGTAACGTGAACTTGGCATTAAATTAGAATGTTATGAAGACAGTGACACCTAATTAGCATTTTTTTAATTGAATCATCTTGTCTTTTATTCACTTTGAAGGTGGTCATTGTCAATTCTGACAAGAATTATAATAAAGTGTTTTTGATGGAAGATTTCAGACTTTTGGAGACCAGACTGAAAAAAAATTACACCGATTAGTATTGGCATTATAAATTATATTGTAAAAATATCTCATTTTCTCATTATAAGTAGTTAATCTTATTAATTACTATATTTTTAATATGGTTTAATTGTTGATTGTAAATCAGTAATTTTTATTTGTAATGGTTTTTAAGCAATTAAATTTTATAGATGTTTGAGTTTTATTTATTTATAATGTGTATTACTATTTCATGTTCCTTTAAATAATTCTTTTTTACTTTTACTTTCATTAGTCTTACACGCGATGAGTACCCTTATTAACCCTTGTTGATCTTGAATAAATAATGTGGAATTAGTATGAAAAAGATTTATTACTTGGCTATGTTGGTTTAACATTGGGTTTTCGTTAATCATTCACACACATATTAATCCAAAAACAACTTTTTCAAAACTTAAAGTTCAACAGATATTTTTATTTGAAACAAAGCTTGTTGACAAAAAATGCTCAAAGTTTTGAGAAAATTCTTCTCTCTAACTTGTTTTTAAAATAAATTATAGAAGGGTTTTTGAATTTTATTAACAGACGCATTTTGGAGAGTGAATTAAAAAGGTTAAAAATATCTTTTATATCTATTATTTTCAATACTTTGAATAAATGAAAGATGTGTTCATTCAGACATACACCAGAGAGTTTAAGTCTTCTACATCACCTACTTCGAACTTATTCCGTCTAATTCGTCGATTTCTTTCAATTTTATGCGTCTTTTTCTTACAAATCTTCCAAATTTTTAATAATATTCATTGCATAAAGATTTTTTAAAAAAATAGCCTGGGTTGTACAACGACCAAAATCAAAAAAGCTTCATCATTTCAAGTCGACTTTATCAAAAATGTCTTGATTGTAAAGTCAGCCATAGACTTGGTTAATATTCAGCACCAACTTGGAGAAATTTGTTGATTTTATAGTACTCTAACGATGCCAATTAAAATTATTACCGATATTTTTATTACAAAAATGTATCGTAACATACTTTTGAATTTAATCTCATCAGTCAATGTTACCGTTAAACTTATAGCAAAATTAACCATTCCGGAATTTTAGCTCAGTCATTCTTGGTTTTGGTTCTCAACAATGAAAATAACTGGCCGTTGATATAAATTGTATCCGCAATACAATTATTTGAAGCGTGAAAACGAACGACAAAAACTCTCAACTGGTTTATTCATAAGAAAATATTGTTATATGATGAATTATTAATCGTAGCATTCACAGCAGGAAGACGGATGTTGATCATGTTTCTTTTAAATCGATTATAATGCCTATCAATTTTGATTGCTTATCGACATTGTTATTACATTGAATATTTACGTTTGCGAAAATAAAAAGGGAATATTTCTTATGTCATATATTTTCAGTATGTTCATTTAATGTAAGGAAAAGTTTTTTTATTGTTTTTAATTATTTATGAATGAACGATTCTCCCAAGGTTGCGCCGAGTGGGAGGAATAATCGCACAAAAATCAGACGGCAGAATTTAGTGACGCAAAATTATTCAAATAAAAATAATACTTACGTAATATTAACATCAAAATAAAAAAAATACAGTTATATTATACGACTTTTATATTTATAATTGTAATCGTTTTAAATTAACGTTATATTGCATTACTTTCTTGCTTGTGAAATATCATAATATAATATATAAATTTCTTATTGAGTATTTCAATACTTACTAAATATAAACAAATCAGATCGAGTAGTGCTATAAATATGCAATTACAAGCACTTTTTTTCAAATCATCTCAGCTATGTATTTGCTCTCAATACCGTGTAATAAATATGCTAGCTATATTAAGCATACTGAATCATCAATTAGTCATATCTCTATGCTTTTATATATTGTATGAAATAAGATATACTCTTTTAGCTATAAAATAAAATATACAACTATAAGAATTTTATTTGAACACTTTGTTATTCCGAACATTATTCAAGAATTTTATTTACCTAATTTATTTTCTTGTTTAATTTTTTTGTTATTATTTGTTATATCGAACAAATGTGTACATACGTAGACACGGTTCAAGGAAACGCGTACATTTAACAATTCAATTACAGATACTAACTACAGCTATTTTAATACGTGCATTCACTGAGCACCGCAAGATTAATAATGTTCATTATGTATATTTGAAAATAAGCCGTCATTTTACTGAACGATTGCACGAGGAAGTAAAATCACCCGTCCGCATTCTGTTCAATTATTAAGAAATTAAAATCAGTCTTGGCTTACTATATTAAAAACTTTATTGAATATTTTCATATTGTTATTTTAAAGTGTATGAAATTGACCATGACATTTAATCATAAAAATGATTTATGATATTGCTAATAACGCTTCTCAGATAATATGATGTCTTTCTGAAGAGTGTTTAGAAATTATCAGAAATCTTATGATTTTATATAAATAAACAAAAAAAACTAATAACATTGCACAGCTGCCTCGTTATAAATGTAATAATTTGAAAACTGTTGGTAAATTTGATCGGAAAAATTCATTTTCAAATACTTAAATTTTATTTTCTTGATTCTGTGTCCAAACGCCAAGTCTCACATGGTTACAGTAAAAATTGCTTCATAATCACTTATAGATGTTAATTTAAATAAAAATAGGTGGTATCTAAAAATAACACTACATATATTGTTTTCGTGGTGTAAATATTTAATCTTGGAAGTTTTCAATTTTTAATAATTCAAACCAGTATTGTATATTATAATAATATCTACAGCTTAAAAATAAAAGTAATTGATGATGCGATAATATGAAAATTTGGCGAAGTTATAAGTTCTATGGATCATATAGCGTCGTGATCAAACATGTATTTAAAAATCTAAATGTTTTATAAATTGACAATGTTTTATTGATCGAAATAAATAATGGCATGCAAACTCTAGTATCGGCGTATAATGCGCAAACAGTTGGAAGGTGTGTGATAATCAAATAAAAGTCTTTCGATATTTTTGAATAATAATTTCAAAACCTTCAGTAATATTACTTTAACACATAAATTAAGGTATTGAACATGTTTAAATAATATCTGAGAATGAAGAACGATAAATAAATCTATTATAGGGTGATTAACGAAGTCTTTTCTCAATATCTTTGACACAACGATATCTTAATCAAAGTGAATTGGTCGCAATTGTTTCTTATGCTTTTGATTATGCTGATTTAAGTTTTACTATGCATATTGTTTTTAATTATAATAGTTATTCTTTTGTTAAA
Organism: Himalopsyche tibetana; assembly: GCA_030503985.1. Lineage (NCBI taxonomy): Eukaryota > Metazoa > Arthropoda > Insecta > Trichoptera > Rhyacophilidae > Himalopsyche > Himalopsyche tibetana. Next base: position 1,588,123 of record JAPJYX010000010.1, read on the forward strand.
GAACCTTATAAAAAAAGAGTTTTGTCTACGTTTATCAGAAATGAAATTAATCAAACAGCAAGAATTCATTAAAGTAATAATAAATTCAACATTGGATTTTTATCCAATATATTATGTGTATGTAAATAAAACAAGCTTTTTAAACTGTAAAACTGTATGACAGAATCATTATATTATACAGATTGAAAAAATTGTCATGCTTTGTAACAAAGAAAATGAGGCTGAAATTGTATTGTAATTGTAATGTAAGAAAAAATATGGAAACCACAAATTTCAAGTGAAAACTAATAGTGTATAATTTAAAGTTTCATTGATTATCGATAAAGCTATTATTAGCTGCTTTTTATTTAAGATACCTATGAAAAAATGTTAAATTGTGCGTAAATATCTTTTATATACATATGTACGTTAGCAGCTGAAGTACATGTCTTGTTTTATTCTAAGATATGGCGAATAAATTTATTTTGAAAGATCGATTCTAAGCACAAACGCACGTTTTGGTTGCAAAACTGGTCTGTCGTTAAATAAGTGGTTCATTCGGTTACATAGTATTCTTAGGATAAGTACCGTGGGATTTTTGTCTCGGTACAACTAGACGTTGATACAATTTATATTCAACGTGCAGATAGATTGTTCAACATTGAAAAGTTATCAAAAAAATCTTAATTGCTCTGTAAACATAACAGATGATGATACAACCAACGTAATTTGTATAATTCAATTATTTTGGAATTGAGTCATTTCGTGCTATTAAGTTATTTCGTTCTGATATTTTTATGGATCTCTTGCGATATAATCATAAGTTACATTAAAAATTAAAAGTCACAATTGCATAGTATTAACAAGTACTACACTATTCTGAAATGATCGTTAGTATACATAAAAATAAGCACTGCCTGCATTTAAAAATAAATAAACGATTGTTTGAAATAAATAGATAGTTATTAAATATTATACATAGAACATATTTTTATTATCTGTACATTAGTGGATAGTTTAAATAAGATTTTTTTGTAACCAATATATAACGGAAGATAACTTTTAGGGTGTTTATTGTCAGTAAGTACTTGGTGGGAGAAATGAAATATACATCTGAACTTACTCAAACTTTTATTTATTAAGACAACGACCAGTTATGCTCATGATGAGCATTATCAACTGGATATAAAATGTTAGTGTTATTTATACAAATACAAAATAAAATTTTAAAAAAGTTGTAATAAACAACAGATGTAAATTCTATTCATTACCAATTGTTTTTCACACCATTTTTATTTTATTTTGGTTTGTATAAATAATACTGTAATACTGTAGCATTTAATTATCATATCAGTTGATAATGCTCGTCACGATCAAAACCGGTTCGGATCTTAATAAATAAAAGTGGGAATTAATTTCTACATTGCATTTTTTTAGGATAACAAAAAAATTACAAAGATGATTTTAACCGTTGCTTTATCAACGTTATATTTCAAATAAGTATTTACAAAGCTTATTTAAAAATCTTTATAATTATCATGTTTTACGATGCAAGCAAGGAATAACCATGATAAATTTAAAAATGTATATTTCTTGTACAAAATTAGTGTTGACGATCTAATTATACACTTGTGTGTTTTTAAGACAGTTTAGTTAATCTCACATGAAAAATTAATAAAGCCGCAAGCGTAAAAAAATGCTGTCAAAAATAATGGGTACACTATTTTTTAATTCGACGTCAAATACAAATTTAAAATTATCACTAAATTAATTTTCGTCCAAGTAAAAGTACATTGTAGTTATGCAGTGAAAGGAGACATTTCGCTTTTTGGTGTTTGAGGTATTTTTTTCGATTCCCAAACGTCTAAAAATAATACAATGAAAAGAATGGTCATGTTAAAAATATAATGTTCTAGGTAATTGAGCTGGCTTTTGTGATTCGGCAAATTATTTGGGAAATTCTGAAAATGAAGATTTGATTTATGAACGTTTTTTGTACTTATTTGTGTATTTTTACATTTCTTTTTCCATATGTGCAAGCAAACGATATTTTAATCATAAATAAAATTCACTTTTTCAATCTGCCTAGCAAATTCAAACACTATGACAAATCATATTTATATAATTTGCGGTTACTGTATAAAAATAGCTACCTGGTCTTATAGTTTGTCTGATATTTACGAATCAACGATTTTTTTTAATTATCACAGGATAACGAGTAAATCCTTTAACACCTTTCTATAGAATACAAATTTAACTAAATGAAATAATTCGCCTGCTGTGGTCAGCTGGTTAGTTTACTTTAACAGTCAGGCTGGTCCGGCTTTGATTCCCGGTGAAGGTCAATGACAAATATAGATTTTTTTAAATTTAAATTTGAGAACTGAGACATGAGTTTTTGCGATGTCAATTTTCGTCGAATCTTTCAACTTAAAGTTAAACAAACTTTAAGCAACGTAAATTGTCACAACTTTTGATGAAAAAGCATTTCATAAATGAAGTAAAACACTCTTAATATAAAACTATATTTTTTATAAACTTAAAGACTGTATTCTATACAAACGTGTGAATTGTGTTTCCATCGAGGATAAGCATATTGAATAAATACTTTAACAAATAATGTATTTTATAGAATAGCAATTTACATCAAAAATGAAATAGCTACAAGGTGATTTTTATCACACGTGTTATGCTTGCATAAAGACGTCAATACAACGTGACGAATACACAAGAATTTTAATGAGACTCGCTTTCAAAAAAAAAAAGTATTTTAATACAATTATTAATGCTTGACGTCTCGTGAATTTTGTCATTGTATTTATTTAAAAAAAAGCATAATGAAGACAGATTTATATAATTGCTCTTGGTTAATTATTTCAACAATACGTGTGAAACTTGGTAAATTTTATTTTTAACGGTGTTTTTATTAGTTAAGGTTAAAATTAACAAATATAAATAAATTGAAAGTTTTCCTTAATTACCTTAAGTGTAACTCGATAAAAGATAATGTCTTCATTATTTATTTAAAGCGAATATATTCAAGTTGATTGTACTGGAATCAAAATTATATAACTTTATTTTACTAAAATAATAAAATAGCAAATGTGATTCTAGTATTTCAAAGAAAAGCTAGAATCACATTTAATAAGTGTAATATTGTAATTATAATTTGAATTAGGATGTAAGAGTGAATAACATGATGCATTGCGTATCTCTTCGGAGCCAGTATATATAGCTGAGCAAAATGTAAGTTTAAGCATAGTTCTGACGATGGCGAAAGCCAAAATAGCTATCAACTCATAAATATGAAAAAACTGTAGAACGTTGTACGTTGTACGTAATACGTTGATATTTTTACCATATTATAATGGAGTTCTACCAAATAAATGCCAAATCAATAAATATACTGGGTTGATTACGCTCTTTTTCCAACCTCTATAATTGCGTATAATTTCTCGATCAAAGTGAATATATTGCACAATAAAATTGTGTACTTATTAACCCTTTGCACGCGCCACCAAATTTAGCGAGGATGCCCTGTACGCGGCTGCTTTTTTGCGGATTTTGTTATCGCGTTTTCGATTATAAATATAGGTTGTAATATTTTTTCAACTAATTGAATATGTTAATTACCACCCAAAGTAACTTTTTCAATAATAAAATAAAATATATTTATTGTATTTTTGGTATAATTCAACAATAATCATTCTTCATACAATTGTGGCGTGACGTCGCCATATTGCAAAATACCGCCACGCGCGACCGAGAACACTGCGCCACCACCATACCATGCTTATAATATTAAATTCTCAGAACAATTTCAATTTCATCCGCAATCGATCGCTTATTTACACTATCCAAAGTCTTGTATTGGTGACGTATGCTCACGGTGTGTTCCAGAAATAAATTATTTAAGCCTGTATTGAATATTTTTTGACTTATGTCATCTATTGAATTTGATAAAATATACATTAAGTAATATTTTCAACCAAGTTATACAATTTTAACAAAATAATAACTTTTATATAGGGTTTGAAATTTCCATGACATCTATACGTGTCACGCGCGCTGAAGGCATGTTTGCTAGGACATGCATAGCGGTCATACGCAGTGAGAAGGTTAAAAAATTTCCAGATTTATTTTTAAAAAAAAACAAGTCACATGGCCGCAAAACACAAAATTATAGATATCTCTAAATGATAAACGATATCCGAAATAACTGCGATTCTTCAGATTTTTTACACATCTAGCTATAAAGTTTTGCCAATAATGTTTTGTAATAATAATTATTTTCCTTATAACTGTAAAACATTGTTTTAAGAAAAAAAAAAAGATATTTTTAGCATTAATCATTTTCATTGAGCTGTATACATAGTATTAATCGTTCTTATTATGTTGATACAAATAAGCTAATTCTAATAATGTTAAATAAAATATATAATATAACCACAAAGCTTTTTATTATGGCAAAACGTTATGTTATATTCGCTATTGACATTTATTTGCGGTTATCAAACTCAGCATCGTATCAGTGAACTCAAATGTAAGCAATAACGCACTTACAACTTAGCATTATTTAAATGACTTATATTATTTATGGTTGGCAAAACTCTTTGACTTCTTACTCATTGGAAAAATGTCAAAATATCATTGGCTTCTACTTTCTTCCTCGGAGAATTGATCATTTAGTGGGCCATAATATCATTAACATCAATTGATCCATTTTGACGTTTGAAGTGATATTATTTTTTTAAATCTTGCTTTATGGGAGCGATTTCCAACCTGGGAGGCGCGATGAGTCCAAAGTATTTGTTAACGTTAAAGCGCGTATTCATTACTATGTGAAATAAAGGATGGGGAGGCGCGAATATATTATTTCTTAAAAGGGAGGCGTCGTAAAATAAAGTTTGGAAACCACTGCTTTATGGTATACAATTATTAGACATTTTTTCGTTGAAATACTTTTTTGTTTGTCTGTATCTCCGTATATTTCGAATTGTTTTTATTTAATTTTAATGAACTCTTTAAAAAAAAAAAAAATATGGCTTAAAAAAACGGGTAAATGTATCAGGTTTTCATAATAACTTACTGTAGAAAATGATAGAAAGTATCTTTTAACCAAAAATATTTCCATACCATTATTTGAAATATGTTTTCATTTCGTTAATACTTAAACAGAGTTTCAATTTATATAAATATATCATACAATATCTGGTTAATTAAAAAATATTCATGCTTTTTGTATGAAAATAATTAATACTGTAATGTAATGTAATATTTGTATATCCATTAAAACGTCATTCTACAGTCAATATTTATAGGCTAAGATTCATAGAAATGAAATCACGTAACAAAATAAGAATCACCTTCGTGAAGCCCTGGTACATGTTTCATATCCCATAGAACCGTCGAGAGACTTCGGTAATAATTATGCGAAAGTGAAACCCAATTGAAATGGAGACCGATCTCGTTTTTCAACGATAAACATCTTCGGTAGTCATTACCTATAAGATGTGAGTGAAGTTAGCTCTGTGAACGCTATACATATTATTGAACGAATGAATATTTATGATATAAAAGATCGTATATTCAACATTTTACATTTTTATAATACAATATAAAATAACTTCTTCATTACACAAAAAGGTTTTTTGTAACCCAAATTTACAGGGTTAAAATAAATGTTCCAAATTAACAAGCCTCCTTAAATTATGTGTACAGTGGAACCCCCAATTACATTACCCCGAATTACGCTCTGGCTTGAAATATTACTGTCGCATTCCATTGTCGTTGCTACTAGACGGTCGTCTGTATGGCGCATACAGTTAAATGTTGGCTAGCGTCTGTGTATTCAACACGTGTCAGGCTATTCGCTTATAGCCGGACAAATGTATATATGTTGGATTTTGGCGCGCTTTGAATTTTATCACTTAGTAACTAAATATTTCGTCCATGTTTTATTTTTCTGCCAAACCAAGGGAAATCTTATTTTTGCATTTTTTGCGGAAAAAACCAAATCCCTAATTTTGTATGAGATTCACTCCCCCAATTAAGCTATCTCGAATTACACTGTCACGACTTAAGTGTAAATGGGGGTTTTACTGTATTGCTAAAATTGTTTTCCCTGAGATTTTTGGTCTTCTTTACGATTTCAAAGGTTTTATTTGTCAAATGTTTAATTAACAACTTTAACTATCTTGTAACATGTAAAATATTATAATATATATTATATAGCTTCATTTTTACATGGCTTTGACAAAAAATAATAATTATAGAATTGGATAAAAACAGTGCATACTTAAAACATATATTATACTGTTTTTCATAACTTAATACTATTAGTATTTATGTTTTAAATCAGCATTCATTCCTCGTTAGAAATGTTAAAATAATTGAAGACCTTTCATTATGAACAATTTGTGATCACGTAATAAAAAAAACCGTAAATTTGAACAAAATATTCATTGTTAATTGGTTAAATTTCTAATGTTAATGAGTTACATCAATTAAATCAGTACCCAGTCCTAATATTTTATGGACGAAAATTGAAATTAATTTCAGTCATAAAGTGTGCCAAGTTTATGTGAAAACGTATTTCACATTAATGCAGTCGACTGAGCAAATTAATGTTTCAGTTAACAACAGGCTGCATTCACATGCGTTTGTTAAGTTATTGACTTTCAACAATTTGATTGCAACGCAAACTGAATCTCTGGATTCATTGCCAGTAATTATTCAATTAAATTAAATTTAGATACCGCTGTTTTCGTTCACCGTTGGTGTTTCGAAAATATATTTCATCACACTATTGTCAAGTTTTCTAATAAAATTATCGTGCAGTTCAATTTTTTTATTTGAAACACAAAGATTAATAAAAACCAAAATGTTCATTCATTTATTTTAAGCTAGCGAGTACCAGGCATGCTTTTCAATACCACTCAAAGTGTTCTTGTTTTAATTGTGTTTATTGAAGGGTTTTTGTATACACAATAAAGTATTGCATAGGAGTGATAAAAAAAATTCACTGCTTCTCCAGAACACCGATAATTGCTTTGATATAAAGCGAGACATATTGTTAACGTATTGGGAGCCCTATAATAAACTTTTTATAAACTTTTGCGGGCGTCCGCACAACAACTTTCCAAAAAATTATCGCAATTGGATGAACGGTATGGGAACGCATTAGGGACAAACAGACAATCAAACAAACAAACAATTAAGCAAACAAACATTCATTTTTATATATATATATAAATAGATGTATCGGCAGAAAAAAAGCTCACACCAGCAGCTTTCACGAACACTTAAAGAAAACATATTACATTCAGGATTGGTATCTCGTTGTTCGCCGAGCAAGCATAGTTTAATATACCAAATAACAAATCTTTTCAAGAACGGTGATAGTAAATGTTACAAGGTGGCATTTCAGGGTGTGTTATTATACTTGTCCAATATGACACCAAGACTAATAAATTTCCAGATGGCTACAATTTTGATCTAGCTATACAATTATTGAACTATTTTTTAAAAACATGCCTATTATGCCATGCAGACTACCGTTAATCGTAGTTGGTTTCCATTTTAATTCCGGGGTAGAACCAAAGTATCACCTTTTATAATATAGACTTATGGATTATTGTTCAAATATATTAATGTACATACATTTACTACGACCGATACGATACTTAAAACGGGGCGTAGAGAAACTAATTAGTTTACAACTATACTATCTTTCTATTCATACTATCTCAGAGAAAAGGAGATTAATCGACTGAATAAGAACCAGTTTTAAATACAAGCTTAAATTGAAGTGATCCATTAAAAGTCTACAACGTTTCATTAAAATTAGATACAAAATGGAATAGTCAGTCATTTATCATCTTCTTTGCGTGTTTTTGTGGTTCAAAATCAGTCTCATGAAATGTTTACTCGGATCATAAATGTGAGAAGTTGACTCTTTTTTTTCTATATCGTTGATCAAAAGCTAAGGTATAAACTTTTCAATGCTGGTTTATAAACGCAATATCACATATGCATTCATGAAATGCAATATTCTATTATTGTATAGTGCTCTTAGTATTTACGCTGAGGATTTTATATTGAAAATTAAGATTTTTAAAAATATTTTACTTCATTGTTTGTCAGAAAATACCTTATTTAGAAATAACAGTGTTACACAAAATACTTATCACGAGAATTCAATCAAGCAGGGAAGAGGAAATTGCTTCAAAAAATAAATTCTTGAAATATTCATGGAGTGATTTTGCATTCATACAATACGTATCGATAGCCATCGGTTTGAATAGATATCACGATCCTTGCGAAATATAATATAACAAAAGCGCAGTAGTGTCCGAGCGTTGTGCAAAATGTGGCGATGTACAATTCAGATACTCGCTTGGAATTCCAAATCGTGTATAGGAAAATGCATCCATTTACACTGAGGAATCTAGATAAATTCATTATTGCATTATAAATATTTAAAAAAATATATTAATACATAATTATAATTTACATTGTATCGCTTATCGGTTTTATGCGTATTTTAATTATGCAAATTCAATGTAGACAAGGTGGAGATACAATCTTTTTCACTAAAACACCGATTTTTATTACACTGGGCTAACTCACATCCCAATAAAAAAATCGTTAAATATAAATGTAGGCAGGAGATATATTCTTTCCTTATCAAATTCTGCTTTATTTTATCAGATTACGGTTTTTAAAATGTAATATTCTTCCAAAACATTCTTAACAATAAAATTCAATCTGTGAAAAAACTTTGTATGTTTTAAGCCTTATTATAATAAATATTAAAAAAACTTGAAATAAATTCATTATTTTAATTTTAATGCAGTTTACTCAAGGGTTGATAAAAAATGTTAAATTTAGCAATGTTAAATTAAAGTCAAAATTTTAATAAATATGAGTAAATTGGAATGGGAACGGCGACTTTAAAATTTCTCATTATTTTCTATTTTTTTTTGTGTTAAGCTAATATTCAAAAACCATTAAAAAAATAAAACATACTTTTTCTGGTTTAGTTTAACATTATTTTTAGCAAAAAAAAACTTTTAATTTATAAATTAGTCATTTATGCCTATAATATAAACCAGAGACATCTCTCGTCACGTATCGTATAGCTGATAAAGAATAAACAAGATATATTTTCAATCGTTTGAATATAATTTATGAGGTTTTGTTCGGTGACAGTAATATCGAAACTGCCCACAGGATAACAATAAACAGGACAATCGAGATGTGTTATATAAAAAAACGCCATGCAAAAAATCTGATTACAAAAATATGCTTAACATAAAAAATAAAGCACAGCTCATATAGCACTTAACCGTGTTAAAAGAATTAGTGTAAAAATAGAATTGTGTGTTGACAGACCCAATTTGAGGTTTCAGTAATTAATTATAAATTAAATTAAAAAATAACGAATTGTATAGTAAAAATTTAATAAATATTGCATTAATTAAATTAAATTTCTTTTTCACTCGTTATTTTTAAACATAAAATTGTATAAAATTGAACCAAGAAGCAAGATACAACCAACTCTCATGCCTAAGAGATATTTATTTACCTAGCCATACTACTTTAAAGTTTTAGATTACCTAGATCTAAAAGTGAATTTGTTTCTGCCATGCATATTCTCTGGATTTTTGCTATCTTTATTTTCTCATTATATTCAATTTTTTCCTGTTTTAAATTTCCACACATTTGATGACTTTTGTAATTTTGACGATTTTCAAAGATATGATAATCGAATAGTTGTAATTATTGTGAAAAGAAATGTAATCTAGCTTAAAAAAAATGTGCTACTCAAATTTACTCTTGCGATGTAAAATAATTAGCATGTCAACAAAAGGAATCTTGAAATACGTTTCAAAACGTCATAAATCTTTCATTGTTTGTAACTTTGTTTAGTCTATTTACCTGACTGCAATATCAACGTACAGCTTTTTGGCGCGTCCTTTTCGAAATAGAAAATTTATTTGAAATTCTGTTTTTTATTTTATCCGATGCGTTAAACTAGGTTTTGAAGCAATTATAACGAATGTCTTCAAATCATTATTTTATTAAGATCATTTACTAATTTAAAGTAACTAATAATTAGAAACTAATAAAATAACTCTTTGTTTTTTTTAGATCAAAATTGGTTTCGCTAATCGTGAATTTAGTCAACTGGTGAAATGTAAAACGTCAACACAAGGCCGGACATATATCATGCGTGTATGAATTTAAGCAAATTAAATGTCTCACATTTTCTACCTCTGAGAGAATACAAAGCGTTGGAAGAACACAACTTTGCTGGATGAATGGATTGTCACAGGACCTGCAAATGCTGGAGGTCAGCAACTGACATAAAAGAGTGGAGGATCGTGAAGAGTGGACGAGATTAATTGACGCAGACAAGGTTCATCCCAGACTGTAGTCCTAAGAAGAAGAAGACATGTAAAACGGTACTGGGTTATTCATACAAAAAGAAATTCTATATTTCATCAGTTGATAATGATCGCGATAAGCGTAACCCCTCTTGATTTAAAATAAATTACGTGGAATAGGTAACAATATTTTTATATCTTTTAATTCAACATAATTTCATTCTATCGAGAATTTACAGTGATACATACTTACGCAGTGAAAGGTTATTTTAATTAGAACATCAACACGTTAATATATTACAAATATTTCAATAAAAAAAGTAAGAATTGTTATGATAATACAATAATTTTCAAAATGTCTGTAGGCGCTTATTTGTTTTCCCTTGTCGATCATTTATAACGCTATTATTCATATAAGGGATTTTCCCTATTTAATCTTATAGATAACTGTCAGTAAATATCATTACAAGTCGCATGTGCTTAAAATAAGTTAAAATATATCATTCGTTATTAACTATTTTATATAATTATGCTTTACACTTAGTCTGTAAATTTCTAACTACGATCGCTTTCTATCAAGAGTAAACTCTGCTGGGCTCCATTAATACATGTTTTTTCCCAATCGACTATTATTTGTTAATATTTTCGAGAAGCGATTATTTTTAAGACAATTAACGTTTCATATGATTCAATAAAACTAAATATACTTGCATGAAGTAAGATATATTTTTTTATTCTAAATACGTATCGACACTTAAGGGCATTTTTTTCTTTTATTAAATAGTCTTCTCTATCAAAGCTTCAAATGCCAAATAAGTATCAAAAACAACTTATTAAATAAATATTAGATTGAGTAAATAAAACACTAATTTATCGGTCTTTGTGCACTTCATGATGTATATATTTAACTTTTGACTTTGGCGCAAAATCACCAAAAAACGTTCTTTGTGCCTTCTGTAAAATTTGTTCTGTGTGTGTTGTATTTCTGTCGTCGATATTCATATATGTATTCCCGATAGACTTATGAACAAATAGTTTATAGTATTATAGTATTTGGGAAAAAAGACACATCCTCCTTACTTCATTAAATACCCAATAAAGGGGTCAGACTATTTATGAAATAAAAATAAAACACAATGACACAGTTATATAAGATGTTTTTATATTTTGTTGCAAATGAAATGGCTTTTTAAATAAATATTTACATGAGTGAAATAAATGATGATAGACTTTTAATAATAGTCATTGTGGGCAGCTGCTTTCTTGAGTTCTTCTTCTGGTTTGGGCTTGGGCGCAAATGGATTCTTCTCGGGATCGGCATTCAAGCTGTTGGAATTATAAATCATAAATATTATAACATATCAATCATTTTTCACTTTGGTCACATTGAATATATAAAAAATGTTTCCTTATTTATCTAAAAATTTATATTATTAAGAACTGTGTCAAAATATAATACATTCCAAAAGACTTTTTGAAATTTTAAGTTATCTTTAATATCTATGCCAGGCTGATTTTTCATTATTTTAAAAGGTGATAAAGATGCACAATTTCGTCAATCATGAATAAATCATTTTCATTTCATGGAAGACTTCCTGGTGCACATGATCTGGATTTTTAAGGCATTGGACTTGAAAATCGGTCACTCAAAGAAAATCTTCTACGAATGAGAAGTGGATACATATGCAGTGAATAATTATGGTTTTAAAAAATTCCTTATATTAAACAATATTGAAAACAATTTTAATTTATATACAATAAGTTTTTTACTATATGACCATTTTTTCCAGTCAATCAACCTTCTAATTGATGTATATTTTTCTCAAAATTACTGAAGATTAGTAGCGCTGTCACGGGATGATTCGATTTTTATAAATTTCCATAATTTAAATTTCTATACGTTTATATTAATGGCCCGGTTTTAACTTTACGGCATCTTCAGGCATTCCATTGCACGAGTGAAATTAGTCACCCGTTATTCAGTCCGTAGCAAGTAATATTAGTTTTGATATTTAGGCTACTTTACCTGTACAGAGATGGTGCTTGCGCACAGTCAACGTTGTACCACCAATCGCAGGCGAAAATGTGCTGGTTGAACAATGTTCCATTAGCGCACAAGAACGAAGCGCCCTGATCCCCCTCGCGGCCGTCGTGGCAAGTATGGTACGCCTGTAAAATAAAAGGTTTGAGTCTGAGATAAGAAAACTTTCCGATAAAGCCTTTTATTATGGTTTTTGTTGTTACATTATTTAAATATTTATTTTAATGTTTTTATGTAGTTTTGTTTTATTTATATTTTTTATAATAGACTATTCTGTTTATATTTATTACATATACTTTTTTAGTTGAATTGCAGTTTTTAAAACGCATGAGAAAAACTATTATAAACGATAATTTGACTAATGTATGTAATATAAACTTGAGTTTATATTTTTATTTAAAAATAATAGTAAGAATCGTCTTCGTTTTTACTTTTTCGTAAGCAAAATAAGCTTCTTTTTATTAAATTTCTATTTTATTTTACTGTGGAAACTACAATGTAAGAAAAAAAAATTTAGTAGTCCTCAAAAACTTATTTTTTATTTTATTAACAATAATGTAGACATTGTAGACGTATATGTGATTTATATCACTTTGTTAAAAAAATCTCAAATTTTAATTATGTTTATAATTACCATCAGTCACCACTCAAAATTTATTATTCTTTGGTCATTTTTTAATTATATGTAAGAGGTGTTAAACATTTTAATTTTGTGTAATTATAGAGTCATTTATACTGAAATTTGTAAATTCTTTTAAATTTCAATTGTTGTTTTCATCTTTTATTTCATTTTATTTTTGTATACATATCACTGTTTATATATTTTTCTTATCTTAGTTGACAATGCTCGCAATGAGCAAAACCGGTCCTGACAATGTAAAAATGTAAGCTTTAACTTCGATTGGTAGTGAATGTATACATTGACGGGATAAAACATTTTAATAGTTACATATACAAACTTATAACGCAAACAGTTCAGTTAAAGTTTTCATGAGGTACTGGTTCTATGATTTTTAACATAAGTGGGAAAGTAAGCGAGCAAAACCGGTTTGTTTCTTTGAATAATAAAGAAAATGTAATATCCACTATACATTGTTTTTATTTATTTCACCAGAGACTAATAACAAGCAATACTATGAGTTTTCTTGTGCGCTTTATAATTGTTTATAAGTATGCAAAATACGCCCAGGTTAGAAATAAATTACTTGTTTTTGTATACAAAAATGAAACCTAGTAGTGAAATTTTGTTGCGCTTAAGAAACTGTTATATTATGCAACGGACTTGTGGTAAATACTAGTGACAAATTGATGTCGCAAACATTCCACGAGTAGTTAGAAAAATACCTTTTTGGTGAAGAGATTTCATAAAAACCTTTAGCCTACAGCAGTATGATAATAGTATAGAAATTAAATCAAGCAATATTTCCTATCTATGAAATAAAAATTCACATTTGAATGTGAAAACGCAAATCATTTTATGATACTTTTCTATGAGAAAGCTACCACATTCCGCTCGAAAGAGGCACATAATGTAACGTGAAGATGTTTTTATAATATTTTATGTTGACTGTAATTTAAAGATGTTTGATGGATTCGGCGGTAAGTTGATTTTTGATATACAATTAAATTCAACAATTTTGTTATTCCACTTGTATTACAAAACGTGACACATGTTTCGTGCAATGTTGGGTTGGATGATGCTATTAATTTTATAACAACACGTGAAATAATAAAGTAGTCAAATTTTTATTTTTTTAATTGAATTGAAGACTTCTTTTCAATTCATTATTTTTTGAATAACACATAGCAAATAATACAATAAATTGACTTATATTATATTTACACAAAAGATTTTTTTAAATAAGCCATAATTATTATGCTAAAATGCATCATATTCATCTCTTTTACAGAATGAGGCAATCGAAGTTAAAAAGATTTTAACGCACGGTAAAGCGACTAGATTCCCGCGCAAAGAAAATTGCATTACTTAAATATCCATTTACTTACCACACTTCTATAATTTGACTAAAAAATATTAAATCAACCTATACTTAGTTTAACAAAAAGCATTTATTTTTTCAATTTCATTAACGGTGATATATTTGAATAATTATTTACCTGACATCCAGTCTCTACGTTGGCATACATGCCTGGGTGAACTGGTACATTTCCACAATGGAAGCTGGTGTGAGGAACTGAGTGATAAAGCGGGTAGTCTTTTCCTGGTACCCCAGGAATTTTGCTGAAATCTTGAGGCTTCTCATGTTCTCGCAGAAGCTTCTTCTGAACTATTTGCTGAGGGTGGTAGTAGTCAGATTGATACTGAGGTTGGGGCTGATAAAGGCTGCCATAATGCTATGAAAATTAATAATAACATTAAAGTTTTTCTCAGATTTTCTTAAAACCTTTTTTTATAACGTATTTATTTATGAGAAAATAACGAGAAAAGAGTTTAATGAAACATGAAAGCTTTCAAGCTTATCTTCATTTAACCTTTTGTATTTTGAGCTGACGAGATTCAGTTAAATAGTTTTAAATCAGTTTTAATAGCATTTTCACGGCCATCGTTCATATAAAGGAGTAAGATTATCAAATTAAAATTGTTTTTCTGTAATAAATGACCAAATAATGGAGTTTTAAACAAACGAATTTGCATTTTGAATTGTGTTTTTTTGTAAATTTTAACGAAAACACTAATAATTTGAATTATTTCTACTCATAGATTTCATATCGAAAATGATTATCGTTATTACGCAAAACAGTTTTTATTAAAAAAGGAGAGTTTCACTCTAATTGTATTTTTTTTAAAAAAAATTCTTTTATAATTTAAATAAGTTTTAAGTGTCCGAATAAAATCATTTATATAATTTCTCATTTAGACGAAAAATAAGAATTCAACACAAACGTTATATGACATATGAAAGCTTTAACACAATTCATTTTTAAAATAAGATTTTATCTTTGATTAAATCAAGTTTAATTTTGATTTTTATAGAACAATGTTTGAGGTCATACATAACACTCACCAATAAATATGAGATTTTCTAATATTTAAAATGCTACACATTGAACAATCCAATATTATTTTCAGTGACATGATGGAAAAAAATATATATTATGAATAAACATTCAAACTTTAAAAACAGACTATCCAAATGGCTTTTAGAAACATGTAATGTATTCTATTATTATCACGCAATGTAATTTTCAACATTAATATGTTATTATATTTGAAAAATAAGTGTGTCAATGACATTTTCAACTTACGTCTGCCCTCACAGAATCAACTCCAATACAGCAGACAACGGCACTTAAGGCTAACAAAAGCAAAGATTTTGCACTCATTTTGCACACTTTAAATATTCTTTTGAATTATTAAAATAAACAATAATTCAAAATATAATTTTCTTTTGGTAGGCTGCAGCTTTGCAAGCACGTCAACTCCTTGCAAAGTACTAGTTATCAGTATTATATTATAAGCAGCAAGTCATAAGAACACTATGGTAAAAGCAAAAGTGTAGTTAACCCTCTAAATACAAAACTTAAAAAAAATGGTAAATAAAACAAGCAAAGCTTAATAAACCAACGTCTACACAAAAAAAAAGTAAAGTATTTTTCACATAAAACTGACTTGCAAGAAAGTAAAAGTTACAACGTATTTGATCCAATCCAGTTCGAAAAAGTTTTTAAAACAAATCAGTCTCTTAGGCTATTTATATTTTAAGTTTAATTAAGTTTGATGTGAAGTTCAATGTTTATTTATTCATATTTTACATTAAAAAAAACAAAAATTAGGTAATGAGAATACAATATGATCATTTGAAATTTAACAGATCATTAAGCTTATTACCTTTCAGTTGCAAACTTTTGTTCATTAAACGATTCTTTTACTTATAATAATATATCTAAAAACATTTTTTTTATTGACATGAATTTTTTTTATAGATTAGCAATTAATATGACGATGTTTTGAATTAGCAATATCATGAAAGAAAAGAAAACATAATATTTTGAATAATTGCTTAATCATAATATGATTCTCTATTTAATTCAACTATCACACCGAGAAATGGGCGTTAATTTATAACTGTAAAAGAATTTAGCACTTTATGCGTGACCCATTATACATGTCGTTAAATATAGTTAACAATGCGTACGAAAATGTTTTTTCGTTTTTCTTTATATTCAATAAAAAAAATAGATTTAAAGCATGCTGCACTTATGCATCTCCACTTAAAGGGTTAATAATTCAGCGCCGCAGGGTACGTGTTACACACTATAAGGTATATAACCCCAGGTTGTGGTAACTTACTTCACGCGACACACTGGTTCAAAAAAAACTCTCCATTTTACTTTCTCTGTAGTAAGTAACTCCAGGTCAAATGCAATATTAAATGACAATAAGCTGTGACAATTCGTTCTAAAAACTAAAAAAAGTACTATTGGAATGTACAATATTTTTCAGAGGCTCAGTATTAAATTTTTTTATAACATTTTTTTAACCAAAGAAAGTTTATTGAATAAAATAAAATAAACACTAAAATATGCAGTTAAACTTTAATTGCTTGTTAAATACTTCTTTAGTTTTTAAATCTGCTTTTAATGTTAAGTTACCATTAAATAAACATAACATTCAATTTTAGATATAGCTTACTATATTTAACTAACAAAATTATAGTATCATAAAAAAATAGCGTGTAAATTGATTTATTCATTGCTTGAAAATATAATGATGTGTTATTTCATTTAAAACAATAAAAATACTTTCTATTTGGTGAATACATAAAGTGTAAATAAATAATAAAAAACAACACGTAATTCCAGTGTACTTTTTATCCATTTAACGAGCAGTGTTTTAATTGTTATACTGGCAAATACCACTGCTTAATGATTATGCTCAGTCTGATGTTGAGTGAATAAGCCATTCAGTATTTAAAATGAGTTATGTGTTTCATCTTTATTTTCATTATAACCAATATGACTGTTTTGAAAAATAAGATTGCCAAAAATGTTTTTGATGGAATCGAAATTTAACTAAATATGTACTTTTCGTAAGTAAATTTAATTTCATTTGATTGATAAGAAGCCCACATTAGCAATAACAAAATAACTATATTATTACACAACTTATTTAAGCAACAGGAACAGTTTCGTTTATATACCTAGTGAGCTGATTGGAATCAGTGAATATCATTATTGTTTATAATGTCATGTTTATCAAGGATTTAAATTAAGCACTTGAACTGACGCGCTGTAAAATTAATAAGTGAACCCAATTTAGTAAAAAAAAACATATCGGACATGCGCATAATACTTTTCACACTTAAAACATCATGTTGTATTTTTTTGTCGTTCTTATTAGACTGGAAATTTTCCTAAGCTAATTTTATTTCAAATTGAGTTTTATTCATCTTTACATTTCATAGTTTATAAACATAGACGAAAGAATACCAAAATATCAAAAAGCTTTCATAGTTTTGAATTTCGGTATAGTTATCCATGCAATTGAACACCTGCCATAAGGCGACACCCGGGTCGTTAGTGGCAAAACTTTTGCAAATGTACACAATTTGAACGAATAAAAATTAATATTGAAATTCCACCGACGACCTTCAGTCGATATTTTAAATTTAAAAATGCTGAAATTACTGTTATATTTAATGTTCCCTATTAATTACAAGGTGTAAGAATTTCTACTTTTATCTAAAACTTTAATATTTAATACTTTCAAACTATTATAGTTCAAAAAATTTCTTCGTGGATTAACATGAAACAATTAATTTTAGGTACACCGAAGACGGGAAACATTAACGAGGTTCTTATTTTGTCAAATAATAGCAATAATCTATTAAGAGTTGTTATCTAATTTTCTTGTTGCATTTTGGAATGGACTAGTATTTCCCTAAAATACAACTAACCAAAGGAATGAACACAAATACAGAAAAAAAATATTCATTATCGATATTATTTAGACCGTGAATGTACATTGCAAACAGCATATTGTTTGCTATAATATCGGCGGTAGCCTAATTTCGAAATCGCAATCGATCGCTTATATCATAAAATAACTTATAGCGTTTTATTCAAGCGGACGCATAAAAAATGGACAGATAGTAACTGCCACTCGGTCACTTTCAACAATTAAGGTCTCCACAGTCAAAAACAACTGTTTGTGAACTTATGGCGCTTGGACCAGATATTCTTATTATGACTAGGTATATATGCAAACACGAATAAATACTATTTCATTTTAATGAGGTCTGAGTTAGTTTCTTCTTGTTGTAATTATAAATAAAATTACCATCTATCTAACTAGAATGTTATGTTTGTATTTGCATAAAATGCAGCCTTACACCAAGAAGTAATTAACTACATATTTTAATTATTAATGAAACGGCATAAAGAAATTTCAAGATTTTATATTTTTTTCTAATGTCTACGTAAATTTTGAATGGTTATTCTCGTTCGATTTTTTTTAGCATTTTTCGGAATTCGTAAAAGGTTTTGTAAAAACTGTTTTTTTAGTGTAATGGTTACTGAAGTACATAAATCGAAACGGCAAAAAGAAATTTCAAGATTTTATATTTTTTTCTAATGTATACGTAAATTTTGAATGGCTATTGCCGTTTGATTTTTTTTAGCATTAATTCGTAAAAGGTTTTGTAAAAACTGTTTTTTAGTGTAATGGTTACTGAAGTAAATCGATACTATTAAGTATAAATATTTCTTAATTTGAATCAAAAATAGATTTAATATAAACGTTTATTTAAAATCAGAACCAATTTTTTAACAGTTTAACTATAATTCTTTAAAAATATGTTTTACTATAATGGTATTTGACAAAGTATGATTATGTTCAATCATTTTTTATATCAATGTTGAACAAAAATTTTCACAAGGTCCAATTTATTTCGTTCTATTGACTTTTAAGTATATTAATATAATTGTCGTTATAGATTTTTAATAAATAAATCTAGACTAACATCAATTGGGCTTAGTGTTCAAATGCATACTGACTGGTCTTTCGCTTAGGAATAAGTTTTATCAAAACAGGTTTTCACCGGTATAGTAAAGCTCTGCGATAAACCTACAATTTCACTTCTTATTAAGAATTTGATAAGATTTTTTTGTTTTTTTAAAGGAATAATATATTTTTTGCAACCGTAAAAATAATAATTTGAGAGATTATTGTTTATGGGAGGACTAAAACACGATTTAGATGTAATAAATAAATTGATATTGTTGAAAAAATATTATAATAATAAAAAACTATGTAAATTAACAAATTATAAGCGTTTTTAAAAATACATAGATTAAGATTAAAAATAAATTAACACAAAGATAAACACTATTTTCGTACACAAACAAAAATATTCGTACTGAAAAGGTATTTAAATCAAAATATTTTTAAGAAAATTGCTATTGGATGAACGAGAAAATATTATATATTATTTGCTTGCCACCTTCCAATAATTGATAGTAAACATACAATCAATAGATGGCGTTTATTTATCAGATCAGAGATTATGACAATATTTACAATATGGTCAGAAATGGCGATATTTTGAGATTAATGTTTTACTTTATTACAATATTTTTTTTCAAGCAAGTCCAAAGTAATTATTTGCTTTATCGTGTTTATATTGATTTATTTTTATTGCTGTGTTATTTACTATTTGACAATTGCCTGCTGCTCTCAATTCAAATGGTTTATGTAAATTAAATCAAGGTTATCTTTTTCATTAAATGAAATGTGTGCTTAAAAATGAACATATGAAAGCGAATAAAGTTATATTTGTTACAGCAATGACCTTTCAATGAAATAGTTTATGTCTGATTTTTAATCAACCAACAAAAATAAACTGATTACAAGATATTAAAAGGAAAAACTATTCGCTGTCATCAAATTCTGTTTTTAATAGTATGAATGAAATGAAATATCGCAAATATGAGAGCCATGATTTTATACAGACATTTGTGAACTATGAAATCTATTCACCGACATTTTGACTAAAGTGGGTTGACTTATAATTAACAGTTATTCAAATCCATCATATCCTCATTAGCGTATCGTTTACGTTTTGGTAACGTAGTAAAATACAGTAAGTAACTTTATTACGGTTATTCTCAAAAAGAAAAAATATTTTTCTTCTCTATAATACCAGAATATTTTTTTACTCTCAACCACCGTTAACTACATATAATGTTTTTCTGACATAAAGCATTTACTAGCAACCAGTCAACATGAAACGTTATTTTCATTATTACCCTACACTATTAACAAGGGTTTTGAGTCATTTAATTACGAAAAAATACGTATTGTTAAATTCATTGTACTGGTTTTGAAGATTGATTTCACTACCATAACGATTTTTGAATCAATTAAACGAATTACTGGGGGGAAAATTATTCACTTTATTTTACAAAATATTTTTTATTTACAAGACAATGCATATTACAATAAATACCAAGTGCATCATTAAATTATCTTTAATTTACAAAAAAAAGTATTTTTATGTTTTAGTGTTATTTTGCAATGGTTTTCTCGAATTTTTTTGATTCCTTGCTGGCCTTCTTCTCGGTTCTATTCTCATGTCTTTGAAGATACCACCCGAGTGAGTAAATATCTGTAAAATACAAAAAGGTATTTATTTTCTAATTTAAGAAAATTAAAACGAGAGATTTATTTAACCCCGTTTGTTCCCAATGTAGAGAGTGTGATATCTAATGTAATGTTTACTAAAAAGTGTTTTATCGACAAATTTCGATTCTTTTAGGCTACTCGTAAGAGAGATATAAAGTAAGTGGGTGTGTTAAGAATGTTACTGGTTATCAAATTTTGTACACGTTTTGCTGAAAATACTTATAAAGGAAAGATTGGAGATATCGTAAAAAGACATATCTTTAGGTCACATACGCATGTCATAATAATTATGGTCCGGTAATAGAATTATCGTCTTATAATTTCGACGTAGTAATAAATAATTTCTACATTCAAGAAGATTCACCACGAATTTACAAAGTTTTGATTAAACAATGGGATTAATCTTTATAAAAATACTCGTATGGCTATAAAATATTGGTAGGGATATTTTATGATAATAAAATACAACACAGTATTTTTTGCAGATTATTAAAATTTTCCCCTGATTTTCTTTTGCTTTTTTTAATGATTAAAAAATTTAAAATTTAATGAAAGCCTTAGGTTTCTAGAATATAATATAATTGGCAATGAAAAACGTTATTATTATTGAGTACAAATTTAAATAATATCAGATTTTTCTAATTCAATAAATCAATATTACCGGCATCATAAATTTATCATCTACTTACCCCGGGAGAGAAAAGATTGCTATCAAAATGTTCTTCAGAAGCTTTGATCTCTTCCGCTTTGTCAGTAGAGTGATATCGTGGTCGCTCATAGCTTTCCGATGAGATTATTTTACTCGATGCTAGGTTGAGAACTCTGCTGAGTGTACGTTTAATGGGATTATCGTAGATGGCGTTGTTTGGAAAAGTTAATGGCGTCAAAATAGGGTTGAAATATTTTCGTGTTGCCGAATCCAAGTGTGAATATAAGAAATTTACGTTCACTGGTGTTCTGTCAAATACAAATAATATATAGTCTTTATTTATTATAACATATAAGTTATAAGGAAAAATGCATTCTATAGTTTGATATTAATAACAATACATTCAATAATTAAGGCTGTTGCGTCGGAGTCGGGAAAACCAGAATAAAATAATCTAAAGATATCGAAAAATTATTAGTCTATGCATCATATTAATTGGTGAAATCTACTAGAATTATTCGAGTAACAAGTATAATCTGATGGTACATTGACATGATAGTTAAACAGAAATATTTGAAAAAATCAATTTGTCATTTTTTTTAACCCGAATCCACAGCTCTGATAAAAATATGCATGTAAGAGTAAGAGGACAAGCCAAGTAAGCGTTACCAAATTAGTAAATTTTACGTTGAGATATCACTATTTACAATATCTAAGTTCATATATGTATGTGTAAATCTTGTTTTGACTTTCCTGAAAAGTACCTAATTTTTCCTTACGCACACAAATATACAGGATTGAAGATTTATTTTTTTAGTTTCTCATTTAAAAACATCACTTTTCTTGACTCAATAATCTTGAACACTTTGGTTAGTGAAACTGCTTCCATCACTTACAAGGAAGTATCGAATCTATCAGATTAAAAAGCCACCAAGTCTAATTTTATTATAATAGTCACTGCAGGTGCGATCGATCGATAAATAATTCATAAATTTGTTTTGAATTTAATTTATTTTATTGTACAGTTTCATATTTACCTGATAATATACGTGGTGTCGATAGCTTCCGGCTGTGAGGTAAAATATTGTCCAAAGATAGAAACATACCGACCATCATTAGTTAGGTAAACTTTCAAAGTTTCAGGCAACTCTTGGTATGGGTAAGGGTGCCGAACTGGGCTGAAAAATGAATTTTGTAAAATTGATTATAGAGCCATCCTTATACATATTTATACGAGAAAACGATACGCAAGAAAATGATTTCATTGCACATATAATCAAACATTAAAACATGTTTTTGTTGCTACCAATTATTCGAAAATGTACAAGTACTTTGGTTTGAATTATTATTGGAGCATGTACATTATTATTCAAATCATGATTTTTTTTCAAGGATTTGACAATCACTAACAGATATCATCAATCTATTTATGATTCATTTTTTATCAGGGATAGCAATACCGGTATTACCAAAATCAGATTCCCGGTATTAATAATGTTTTTTCAATACCAAAATACCGGTTTTTTTAAATCCAAAATCATCGATATTTTGATAACGAAAAGTAAATAAATAAATTGTATTTGAGTGTATTTTATTGAGTGCACTATTTGCGAATAATTGAAATGTTTTAAATCTGTTTAATGTTGTATTAATATTAACAGGTTCAATAGGACAATAATTTATTATTTTTGTAAGAAACCGTAAAATAGTCATAAAAATCACCCTTGTATGATTATCATACATTTTTTAAAACGATATTTTATATGAAAGATCGAAATACTGATTTTGATTTACTCGTCTGGCACTGTGATACCAATTGGCCGTATTTTCCTTACACTAGTATTTTTTTGAAATACTAAAATACCGGATATATATTCGTCCGGTATTGCAACCTATGTAATAACACTGCTTAAAAGAGTTATTGATATTTTAATTATTTTTTTAATCACTAATCTTCTAAAAAATATTTTACAAGGTTACCAACAAGACGTCTGGGATTTGATTCATTAGTTCATGATTATTCTATTGTTTAAGCATATTTCTAAATAACTATTTTTTACATTTTGTTAATCATGTCTACTCTCAACGTGTATTATATGGACTGCATATTTACAGAGCTTATCTCAATATAATTATACTCTGCAAAAACTGTATGAGTCGTTTGATTTGTTTTATTTTGAAGAAATATGTATATGTGCACACATATGAGGAT
The DNA here is from genome assembly GCA_030503985.1 of Himalopsyche tibetana. NCBI lineage: Eukaryota > Metazoa > Arthropoda > Insecta > Trichoptera > Rhyacophilidae > Himalopsyche > Himalopsyche tibetana. Next base: position 1,612,039 of record JAPJYX010000010.1, read on the forward strand.
CATAATCATAAATATATAAGGCATAAAGGAAACCCAAAAATCAATTTATGTAGTTATTTGTACTATTGTTGAACCCATAAACACCACAACTGAGGAGAACGATACTAACCACTCAGGATCAGTGGCAGATTACTTTATAAGCGCAAGAGGCGCGTGCTTGGGGCCTCCAAATCTTGGGGACCTCAAAGATAGCATCACTCTTATATTTTTATTTCAGTTCTCAAAATTCATTATTATTCACGAAGAGTTTCGCAGCACTTTTATGTTATTCGAAAAACAGGGCATCCAAAATGTATTGCGCCTGTGGCCTCCAAAGTGCTTAATCCGCCACTGCTCAGGCTACATAATCGATATTTCATAAGTATCTCTAAAACATCGGGTTTTACTAAGAATTTAACGATTAAAAGAAGATTAACATATCGAAACCACCAACAAACAAATCAGTAACAATTTTTTGGTTATATTGCAAGAGAGCAAAAAAGAATTTAGAAAAAGTATCAATTAAAAATTAATTTATTGAATAATTGCAATAAATGCATTCTAATTTTTTTTTGGCTCACATTTCTTCTTCAAAAGTATGATTATAACACTTTTATTAAGTGTATCGTTTTATTTTGTAAATAATTAATCGGTTTACTTTAAATTCCAACCAATAGATGGTATCAACATTTATAATAATATTGTAAATAAAATTGCATTTGATATCGCTGATAATACAGTTATATTTTCTAATTAATATAATATGATCACAAATAAATTGTCTCTGGTAAACAAAAAATACGTTCATTTGAGCAGATAATTCCAATTGCATTGTCACACTTTTAAAATGCCTTTATATAATTTTACTTTATTTTGTATACTGAGTTTTGTTATTATATTGAATTACGGTTTAATTTTCTTTGATATTTTAAAAATAGGCGAGTATTAATTTAAACGGTGGTTGCTTGCAGCGAGCGTCTATTTCTTTGTTGAAAACGATTTATTAAGCCCATTTTGCGATAAAAGCAATAATTTAATCTATTTAATATCAAACTTTCTCTGTAAGTATTGTTTTTGTATGACTTTTTACAACGTACATAAAATGATTACTTACTGTTTATATTTCATGTGAATCTCGTTGATGTACTAGTTTTATTACTTACTTTATTTTATCTCTAAGTCTTAAGAACGGCGCTATATAATTAATTTAATATTCAAATTTTTGCCCAACTTACAAAAACTACAGACACATTTTTATCAATAAATTTAACTTATATTCAAATAAAGAAATGAAGATGGATTTGTAAAAAAAAAAGTCACCGCAGGAAAAATCTCGATTGTGAAGATCAAAATGTTAATGATATGTCAGCGGATTGATGACAATTGAAAAAAAAAGGAAATTTTAATAATACGATTAAAATTATATAAATTTATTATTTGTGACGATGAAATAATCTAGCATCTGTAAAATGATCAAAACCATAAAAATAACGCACTTGTAACTAAATTTCAACTACCCTGCATTTTTATTTTAAAAATTCATTTCAACTAATTTCAATAAAAACAGACACTTTCCAACATATTGCAACTATTTTGAAATCGGACCAGTTTTTATTTGTCTATCATAGAAAAGTCCAATTATTAGGATAAAATTCTTACTAATCAATACAATGGGCATACGACATGCTTCAACGAACTTCCGGCAAAACTTATTCTATTGTCGACGTTTGAAGCTTTCTATATTTTTGTCTCATTAAATAACAAAACATATCGTTCGCAAAATAAAACACATGACCGGAAATGTATTTATAATATTCTAAAAACGTTATTATAACTCTTTATACAAAAATTCCGAGTAGCAAGAAACAGTATTAGCGAATTAGATAAGAATTTATTCATTTTTATTAATAAAATTGTATGAGGTAACATTATGTATCAAAAATTTTCAATTAAGTGTGTACACAGTGAAAGAAATATATCAATAGTACATTTTCAGCGGGTATAATTGATTGATAGCTGATGTTAAGTATAAGAACCCGCCTCTTTTTCACGATTTTGATTGTAACTGCACTACTTTATCACGCTTTTTTTTAATATTCAAAGTTGTTTCTTGAGACGTGCATGATTTACTTACAAATTTATGTTAAGTAGCATTGTGCAATTTGAAACATGGCTGGCTAATTGATATAAAGAAGATGTTTTGCTACTGGATTCTTTAACATAAATAAAAAATAGCCACAGCTAAATTCAATATATATGAAAACTCTGGCGGATACATAGACTCTCACAGTATAATTAAAATGACTTTAATATAGGACTTTGACTGAAGGTACTTGATGTTACTTAAAGAAAAAAAATGTGAATCGTTCAAACTTTTAAAATTTCCATGCGTTTTACCTGTAACGATTTCAGTTTAGAGTTATGAAACACGGACTAAGTTTAGGCATGTAAGTGCACGAATGAACTTGAACTGACGTTAATATTTTTTGAAATAGTTTTTATCGTGCATATATCGAGAGATTGAAGTCAAACGACGCTATCTATAAAAGTCTTACTCAAATTCGAGCCAAAAACGCTTTTTATTATGTTGTAACTTTACAAAGCAGATGTTTATATTTAACAATTTATTCTGTACTGTACGTTTATAATCCGTATGACGATACAAAAAACTTTTAAGTATGATAAAAAGGTATGGTTTAATAAGAAACTAAAAAAAAATACATAATGTGGTTTGACAGTCATGTGGCCGAGAATTAAAATTAATACAATAAACAAAAAACGAAAAACCCTTTTTTGCAGATGACATTGTTTGACTTTAAGCCCTCGATACAATACAAGATACAATCTTAGTTGAAAAGCTATTGATGGCAATCTGGATTATATTTAACAAGTGTTATATTAATAACGTTCAATCGATTAGTAAAGGAAACGTTTAAGCAATAACAACTTACTTGTGTATTTAAATTACAGTTCGTAGCACGAGAATGGCTACTGATTAAAAAAATGGTGGATGTTATCCGACATCGTATTGTTTCAAGAAATAGATTTTGATTGCTAGGTAAATTTATTGATACTAGTTCACAGTTAATGATATATACTTTCATGTAAATGAAAAAACAAGTGTGAATAAGAAAGAAAAGGGAAGTTATTCTTCTTGACTGAATTCAGTTAAAAACATATTCCACGCAACCGTAAATTAAAACTCTTTATCTCCGCAGTATACGATTGTTTTTTAGCCTATTTTGAGATATTTCCATTATTTATACCGTCTTAAATCCAGCATTATGCCGTCTGGAATTGCATATCCTTCTTTGTTTAGCTTATTGAGCGACAGCCTGTCAGCTAAAAAAGCAGATTCAGGAATTTTTCCTCCAGAGGCGGGCAAAACTTGCTCTCTAAATAATTCCCGCTTTGTCTGGAAAGGGAGGTGCAAAATGTAATTAGTTTTATAAGAAAATTAAAGATAATAACATAATACAATATAATAACATATTTTTAAATCTAAATTATTACAAATGAAAAAAGAAATTCTTTCACACTATTTCTCAAAAAGGCAAGACATTTAAATAAATATGTTTAGTTTATCAATAAATACCCTAAAAGAAAACAGTTATAAAGCTTAAAAAAATTGAAAAAGTTGCGATAGAAATAGGTTATGCTTAAAAAAACATGGTGGCAGATGATACTAAATAATAATTTAAATACAATTTTCTTAAAGTCAAGCCTCAGCAGTAGGCTGTATCTAATAGTATCATTAGTGATTATATGCAACCAACGTGCGAGGTATGCTTGATAGCCTGAAAGACATACAAATTTCAGTTCACAACTTCTCCAGCCATCAAATATTTGGGCTATTTCTTGCAACATGACAGTTAACTTATAATGAAGATCCACAGTGACGAAAGGTAGATAATTTATCAAAGTGATGCTTCTAGCTTCTAACCGTAAAGGCATAAGGGAAGATGATCAATTGATCACATCTCTTTGTCAGTTATAACAACATAGACTATATGACTTCCCGTGTAATTAATAATTGTTGTAAATAGATTATTGATAACTTACTCTATTTATATTTGATGCATCAATACAAGCAACCATACACATTATCGCTAAAATGTACGGTGTAGACTTAAATGAATACGACTTTTTTATCCGAATTATCGCCATAGCAACTCCTGAAAAAATAAATAAACATAAATTTGTACAGAAAGACGTGTTTTGGCAACTAAAAAATGCAGGCATTTTATAAATATTTAATTCAAATAAACAAAATATGTTCAAGAATCACTTTTGGTTGAAAATAGTCAAAGTAGATAATCATGCAACGTCAAATATCATGTGTGGTAGATATTCATCTAAATGTATTGTTTTAGATCCGTTTCTACATTTTTTCGTGACATCATTTTTACAACAAAGACCTTCAAAAAAGAATACAAGAAAAAAATGAATCACAGTTTTGTTGAAACCGAATGTCCTTGAATTAAAACAAACCGTATGTACATGGATCTAAATCCTGTGTGTGACCTATGTATATCTATCATACTTTTTTTTATTAATTGGACTTATAAAAATGAAGCACACTTTGAAGTATTTAAGTATTTTCATTCAATGAAGATTTAAAAGAAATGTCAATTCAATCAATAAAGTAATAAAAAGAACATCTTCAAGCTTATTGTTAAAAACACGTAGTCTAATAGAAAATTTAAATTAACTTTGATTATTCCACTATTGTGTTACTAACTGTGACACGTGTTTCGCCTCTTTCAGAGGCATCTTCAGACTTAATCAAAGTTTATTTAAATTTTCTATTAAAATGAACTTCCACAAAGCTACCGCCGAAACCATCGAAAGTATTAACACGTAGTCTCTTTGAATGACAAATTTGTATAAATTGTTTTAAATGTAAACATACGATGTCATTTAATTGAGTCAAGATCAAATAGATCTTGTTTTCGATTTTAAGATTTATAAATCAATAAAATATATGAGCCCCCGAGAGGTGAAGGGAGCCAACTAGTAAAATAGTAAAAGCTTTTTTCGAACTTTTAAATATAATACAATCACGTGTTCATTTTGTGTTTTGGGGAATTGTATATTTTTATGTTACGTAGTTGTGTATTTGCTGAGTTTACTTCACTTTTATGATACTTAAAGACGTGTAGAATATTACAACGCATTTCTCAAATACCACTTGGCTCACTTCACCTTTGATGGGCCCAATTATGTCATACGTATCTGACCTATATTTAAATTTTGAAAGCTGACAATAAAATGAGGATAAATTTGTTTATTTAAATTTATTTTAATGTTGTTATTTAGCAGGTATATTAAATTACTTTTTATAAATAATTTGAACAGCAAAGCATAACTGATAACATTAACTCATCAAATCTACGTTTCATTTAGTTTAGTAACATACTTGAATCAAATTATTCTACATCTTGATAATTTTATATGAAATGACTGACAAATTACATCAAATTTAACAATATTCTATACGTAACAAAATCAACCAGAATAAATATTTGTCTAAATAAACTGTATTTTTATGAGAAACTTTAGCGGTTGCTATGTTTTGTTTTATATTTAAACTATATTTGCATTGTATAACAGATCTTTTAACAGAGAAACACTTTAAATTTAAATTTAATCGGATTTCAACATACTCGTTTGCAACTAAATTAGTATAATTTAAGTAATCGATCTAAAATAGTGTGCTCTTATCAAATGAAGTTTTTTTGTTAATAGGCCGCTACCAAAATGCACTTACTTAAATACAATATAAACTTTAAATGAATAAATCAAAACCACAACCAGTACGAAAATCCTGAATATATTATTTTATTTTTTATATTGAATATTTGATTTATATTAATTTTATAATGTTTTCGTCTTCATCAATATTAAATAGTTTCCCAGCGACTGTCACTATTTAATAACAACAAGTTTATATTATTGATTTATATTATTATGTTTTAATTATTAATATCACACATAAAACAATTACTGACTTATTGATCGACTGTAAATCTATAAACTATTTATCACCTTAACTGATTGACACTTGGAAGAACTTTTGTTTTATTTTGTCATAGAGTTAAATTGTTTTATTAAAAAACCATTAGTGTTTTATAACTGACTACTGCATTGAAGTCCAATAGACAACTGATACAGTTATTTTCCTTCGCTATGGATATGATTCCCCGTATAAGCTGATAGTTCTCCAAAATCTCCTTTGCCGCAAATACACAAAGATCCACTCTTTATTTTAGTTTATGAATTTTAAATGAACAGAGAGCCGGTAACGTGATTAAGCAGAGAACTCTTATTTTATCATAATAAATTGTTTCATCTTTATCAAAACAATTTTATTTTTTTTGAAAACTTTTATGTTAATAAAATGAAATTATTATATTTAGTTACCTGATAATGAAAAAGATTTGTTTTCTTTTTATTATAATTTAAAATTTCGACTGAAGGTGCTTGATGAAAATTCAACGTTAATTTAGAATTATTTTCATTATTTACACTTCCGTAAAATTCGCGCACTGAGTAGTACCGGAAGATGCCGAGGGGCGAAACCCGGGTCGTGTTCGACCAAGAAATTTATGAAAGTGTACACAATGAAAATAGTTCTAAATTCTTCTTATTAATTAATATACGTCGCTGTAGGCAGTACACCACTTCAATCTTTTTTAGGGTGGGTTTTCAATCACAGAAAATTTGACAAATATGTTCTGAAATTGGAAAAAAAGCCAAAATATTTTTTAATGAATTATATATTCATATATATTTTATTAATATACATTCCAATGCTTGATACAAAATTCATCGTGTTTAAGTCTTAACCTCTATGCCTCTGAAAGAGGCAAAACACGTGTCACAGTTTGTAGCACAATACGTGGAATAATCTAAGTTATTTTATTTTATATTAAAATGAATTTGCACAACGTTACCGCCGAATCCATTGAAAGTATTAATATAAGATAAAAGATTTAAACGTATTTAGTTCTACATTTTTTTATAAAATGAGTTTATAGCTATTTCGGCGTACACCATCGTTAGAACTATGATTTAACATGTATATACTATACATTTACTATTAATAAAAACACAATAATCCTTTGTACTTCATTCCACTTTATTTAATATGTCAGGACCGGTTTCGCTCATTGCGAGCATTGTCAACTGACAATGTTGACAATGCTCGCAATGAGCGAAACCGGTCCTGACATATTAAATAAAGTGGAATGAAGTACAAAGGATTATTGTGTTTTTATTAATATAATGCCTTTCCACCAAGTATTGACAGTGAACACCCTAAAAGTATACATTTACTGCCTTAGCAGAGACAAACAACATATTTTTTTATTTGCTCTAACATCCTAATTTATATTATAAGTATCACATTTATTAAACTTGACATGAGTGTTTCTTTTGTTTAATAAAAAAAATGTAGAACTAAGTACGTTGATATTTTTTACTTTATTACAATGGAGTTCTACCAAGTAAATGCCAATGCAATCAATTGAGAGTATTTTATTATTTGAATGCTATGCCTTTCCTCCAAGTATGGACAGTGAACACCCTAAGGTATTTATGTATTATCTATAAAAAGTCGTGTAGCAATAAAAGCATATAAAAACAATTTATTCTTATTTCAGATTTTCTCATGTGTAAAAATAATGATTTAAAATAAAAAATCTTCATGTGTATTTTAGAATTTGTGATATTTGCTTACATTCCCTTCAATCGCGGATGAAGTAAAAGCCACGATCCGCGATTATTTTCGCCTGCAATGGAAAAATTAGTTGGTCCCAATAAACAATCTCCAAAGTCATGAGACCTGTCTTTAATATTTTGGTAATCACTCGATTAAAGTCGTGCATCAATTTGTCAAAAGGTTGTATTATCTTTTCAAATCATTGAATTGTTATTATTCTAACAATACTAAATATTCTTTTAGCTTTGCAGTATTTTGACATCAATTTTTTTAATTTGATTTCTATGCAGTAATCGACAAAAATATTTCCAAATTCTGTTTCACAATATTCATTTTTTCACACGATAAAGCCAGTTAAGATTCTCAAAAAATATTTTTTAATTGACGTTATGTTCAGTGTCTATTGTTTTTTTTCAGCTTTTATTGGACATTCATAACTAATTAATTATTAAAATAGTTACTAAAAAATAAAGAAATGGTTAAAAAAAATAATTCAATGTAATATATTTGATTTTTTAATGCAATAAATTAAGATTTTGACTTGAGGTGCTTGGTGAAGTTTCAATGTGGATGAAGGAATTAAAATGCTTTACCAAAACACATCTGGGAATAAATTGTTTTTCCAGGAAATTTTAGAAATAAATAGGGAACAGTTAAATAGTTTACCAACTGTGAATGAACAGGAACTGTTAAATCCCCTACTCTTATATCCTATATGTAAGTAAATAAAATCATAAATTTTTCCAGCAATCAAAATATATATAATTCTTCAAATTACTCACCATTCAAATCAGGCATTCCCATGGGTTAATCCATTTTGCCAGCAATGGCCTTAAACTTAGTGATACATTTATTTATTATATACACAATATACATTTATATACTAAACGTCAGTTTCTAAAATTTATCCGTGTATTTGAACGCCTGAAGATGCCTAAAGACAAAACCCGAGTACTTATTGACAAAACTCGTGTAAATTTACATAATTTGGACGATTCAAATTGAACAAATATTGCGTTTTGGTTGAGATGCGATTATTTATTAAAAAAATAGTAGGTCACAAATTAAGCACATCACTGGCTTCCTGTTTAATTTTACAGATAAATTTTATTGTAATAGAACAATAAAGAACATTTAACTCATCTTGAATGTTTTGAAAACCTCATTATGCTAGATGTTATCAATGGCACGAATGTTTGTAGTCGCTGTAGACCACAACACTCACCATTAAGAGCTCATATAAATATTTGCTGATTTTAGATATGATCAGGCAATAAAATATTCATTGAACGTTTATATTCACACCTCTGATATTCAATATCTCAAAAAATTTAAATTCGACGATTATCAGTTAATCCTCTTAAAATTTTTGAAGTCGTTTGTTTTAGTCGTCAGTTTTTGTTAACCGAATCAATATTTGCAGCCTAAAAACAATAATTTAAAAATATGCAGTTTTTATCATCGCCTATATTTTATTATCGGATTGTATTGTGATGTAAACTTTTACAAATATAATCTTCTCAACGAGAAGATGGCATTAATTTTTTAATTTACAGTTCACTTGGCTTAGACAAAAACAGTTATGTCTATAAAAGCGAGGCGTTTATTTTAGGTTGCTTAATCTGAATTATTGTTTTTGTCGCATGAAAGCTGACTCGAGTAATTGGATGCGCCATTTTTGTTATATTTAAGAGTTTAATAAATTCCTTTTGTTGGCTGAAGCATACTTCAAAATAATAGCGACACTTGTTTAAAAAGAGCAAAACGTAGCGAATCATTTGACAGTTCCTACTAATCAACGATTAAGCATACAAAAAAATCTTTTAATCCACCGTTTGTAATATTAGATTTATGTGGCATTACATTTAAGACTTCGTCATATAAAGTAGGTCTGTTAATTAATTTCATTTTTCACGGGTTCCGCATCTTTGAGTAGCATTATCAGACTAAAAATAACGTATTTATTTTATTATAATAAATATTTGTCTACGACCGTGGTCGAATGGTCTTCAGCTACAGTGCTCCCGTGTTTGAATAGAAGTGTGAACATTACCATAACATAAATATTCTTTTAGTTAACTATTAATTGTATCCTATTATAATATTTCTATCTTGACTCTCGTCAAAAAAGAAAGGTCAAAACGATGATTTACTCGCCGTCTCCATTATTATTCAGCAAGCTCCACTAGGAGTCAATATGATTCACACTGAAAGCATACACGGTATAAAAAATTTCCATCCCAAGTATTTATTTATTCATTTTTTCCTTTATTCAGTTATATTGACAATTTTTGGGAGAAGAGCAAGAAATAAATAAAACATCGTTTTGTTCTTATTCTCCAATTATAATTAATACCAGGACCGGTTCTTCTCTTCAAGAACATGATTTCGTTAGCTTAGAATGTTTGTGACAAACGAAATCTAAACAATATAAAACGTTTTTTAATATATAAATAGTAAAAAATGATTTTTTTCCAGCTCAGATTAAACTTATACGTATATATTTTTAAAACTATGAACTTGGGATTGATATATACGACAAAGAACACTAAACTTAGATACAAGATGTCTGAAAAGTGGAATGAATGCAAAGATACGTTTTATGTGTATCAAAAATATATTTTCACCGAGTAGATGTTGGATACTTTGAAAAGAAGCCTTTGTTTATTTCCCACAAAATAAGTATATATACAGTAGTAATATAAAAAATAAAAATGAGAGTGTTAACATTGATGAAATCAATTTGATGTATTGATGACATTGAAAGAAGAAACATGAGATACGCATTGATATCATGTCTGCGCAAAGGCTCGTTTTATACATTACATTACCATAACTATTAATTTTAGGTTGTTGTAAAGTAATCGATTCAATTAATAGAGTTACAATAATTTATAAACATATTCTATAACTTAATTTACGTACAGAAGAATTCATAAATGACAGGCTGATTTTATTGAGACTGTTAAACATGTCTATTGTTAACTGATAAACGCCTATCCAACTATTTTATATGAGAGTTTTCGATGTTACTCTTTCTTAGCTGTTAAAAAGATACATTTACAAAAATTAAGCTGTACCATCTTCTTCTTTTTCTGGAAAATCAGTAACCGGACTTTGACGGTCATGATTTTAATCGTTTACTACCCTTAGAGGAGAGTGGTGAGAAATGCTAGTACATTTTTCTTTAGCGTATCGGAAATCATTCCTTGAAAGATATGATGCTTTTTTTTGAAAAACTAGTTTTTTAGTATTTTTATTAATATCCATGAAACAATTACAATAATAACAATTTTAATTCTCACTGTTTTTGTACACTAGTATCTTTATTGTAGCTATACAATAAAGATAGAATATAAATAATATTTTTATCAGTAATTCATTAAACATAACATACCTATTTTAAATGTCGGGCCATAGCGCATCAGTTAACGGTGTGGGCTTCTGTACCGGATCTCACGGAATCGAGTCCCAGTAGGAACAGTATTCTTTCGATAGATTTCTATTTGAAGACATGGGCGTTTGTGATGTCGAAAAATTCCATTCCACCCTTTCATATCCTTAAATGGTGTCAAGGCGAAGCGATTGCGATTAGTTAACCACTAGTCCTGTTCTAGTCTTATCCCGACTACTATATTTGATAAAGAAAGGTTGAGTGACTGAGTAAGAGTTCTCGTTGAAAAACCTCTGTTGATATACCTCCATTAGAAAGCTATAGCTGCACATTGGGAGCGGACATGGATTAAGAAAAAAACCTTAATATGGCACAGTAAAGTCAATTATAATAGCATTCAAAAATACTATGAAAACCTTTATGTACTGCTAAATACATTTTTTTTTAATAATATGACTCCTAAGCTGATGATGCTATGTCAAAAAAAAACAAATAACTCCTTTTGTTTTTAATAAAAAAATGTAAAATAAATTTCAAATATCAATAAAATTGTCATTTTTATAACTAATCTTCGATTCCATACACTTTTGTTTCTTTATAATTTAATTTTTAAATTTTACGAGACCGAAAATATGCAATATCTTTAATTTTTGCTTTGTTGTATTAGTGCGAAACCATTTTATATACAAGAAAACAATACAAAATGGCGCATGAAATAATTTTGAAGAAATTAACCGCACATACTCCCGATATAAGTGCATCAAATATTTTATGAAAGCTTAGCAAAAACAATTCATCAATTTTTATATTATATCATTCAAGCGAAACATAAAATCAATTTGGGCGCGCATGCTTAAAAAAATAAAGCACAAAGTATCTAATATATTAGAAAAAAATGTGGTAAATGCATATTGCAACAATTTTTGCATTTCGAACGTTCCGCTCTCCATTTTTTACTTATAAATCCAATAAACAAAATACTTATGGACATAATAAATCAACATTTAAATTAAATAAAAATAAATCATCGCGAGTAATGTGATACAACCAAGGCACTCGCTTTGATGCCGTATATATATTTCAAAGTCCTCGATTTTTACACTCATGGTCTTATTAATTTAGCTTGTTCTGTATTGGATCACTTTTTTGCGCCTCTTTTCGTACTTATCAAAAAACTTAAATTGTTTCGTCATACTCTCATGAGTTATCTATCCATCACGATATGTTAAGAAATTATTTCTCATAGTTTCGCCAAATATAATTAACATTGCGTCGGCTAACTGCTCAGTGTATCAAAATAATACTTTTATAAACACTATCGCCTTAGTTTACCTTAAAAAATGGTCTACAGTGATGTCATGTAAATTAAACGTTTAACATGACTGAAACATATCTAACGCTATTTAAGATTCCACTTACAACCTACGTAAAATAATGAGATTTTTAAAACATCTTTCAATGTCATCCTCTGTAAGACATTATTTTTTGTACATATGTTTCTACACATCTAAACATTTAAAGTAGTGATTCTTATAATATGTGATAAATAAAATTAATTATTTGTTTGTTCTTATTTTATGCGTTGCGACGCCACTCATCCGATTGCAATAAAACTTTGACAAACTTTTTGCTTGCACTTTCGGGAAGGTTATAGGCATAGTAGAATTAACGTACAGTGGGTCTTATATATAAAAGTCAATGTTTGTATGTCTGCCATACAGTTTATTTTGACAATGTATGCTTGCACTTGCGCGAAGGTTATATTAAAATTAACTCATAGTAGTTGGTGCGTTTGTCGTACCATATACAATCGGCAGCTAACGTCAAACTTCAAACAGACAGAAAAAGAAAACATGCACTTCAATAAACACAATTAAAACACAAAACTTTATTTTTTTGAGTGGCATCGCAACGCTTGCCGGGAACCGGCTAGTATGTTATAAATTACTTCAAATCAGTTAATAATTTAATTTATGTTTACTTATATTCAGTGATTTTTTTAGAAAAAGGTGCCGGAAGTCACTTCTTGTCAAGTTTTTTTTTCTAGTCAATCTTTGTTTACAATACTGAGCATATGTTTTCTTAATGAAGGTTTCTCAGCAGGAGTTTCTTACAATAACTGCTTGTTGACCAAGCTATCTTTTTTTAAACCATATATCAAGCATTAGACCTTTTGTTCTGTTCACAGATTAGTTCTATGGAACTGGTATAGTTTTGTATTATGGCATTAATCTACGTGTGTTACGGTACCCGTCACAGAGCATTGAAAGAAATAGGGAAAAATAGCCAATGGTTTCTAAGGAAAAAAAATCAAAAGTTTTCAAAGCAAAATAAAAATAAAATTTTGCGAACATTGTTTTGAAACATTAAGAATGCCGAGAAAAAGGTGCCAGAACGCCGTTCCACCGCGAGTTACTTGAAACTAATCACATTGTTGATTAAGCATAAGTAAATTTTTTGATAATCTTTTGATCTCAATCACAAACTTACCTTTATTTCTGTAAGAGAATTTTGAAAAGTGACGTATTAATATAATATTTAACGTGACATTTATATTTATCAGAAAAATAACGATACGAAAATAGTATATATAATAATACGAATTGAAAGATGTAAAAGTAGTCAACGCTTCTAAGTAAATAAATTTTAATTTTCCTTAGCTGTGTAAATAATAATTGATCGCGAAATCATTTAGCAAAATACTGTATTAACTAAATTGATTTGCAGGTAAATAAATGCATCTCAAATACTTAAGGATCTCATTAATGTCGATAATTGATTGAAGAAATAAGCATGAAATATGGTGTAAGTAGATATGATTTGTTTGAGGAATCGGAATATGCTAAAAAGTATAAAGAATGGACCATCAGAATCAGATATTTAAAGACAGAAAAATAGACAAAGAGGTTTTATAGCAACAATCAAAAAGCAAAGATAACTCTTATTTTCTTTACACATTTTCAACATTGTAGAAACAATACAAGAAAAAACAGAAGCGACAAAAACGTTTTTGAACATAATTTATTTGTATCTGAGTCACTTTCTATTTTTTTAAATTTGCAATAGAAAGCGTATTCAAAACGTTACTAAAATTTTGATCATGTGTATGAAAACAAAGTGACATTTTTACAAATTAAACGTTATTTTTTTATTTGAAATGAACAAGTAAATTAATGGTTCAAGTACTACTTTATAGTTAAAGGATTAGAGTGTACAAGTTATCGAATGGAACTGAATTGAAGCAAGTAAAAAACGATCTCGTAATGTAATCGTAATGCAGATCATGTGAGATGGTAGGTACCTGTGCGCACTGTTTTTTTTCTTCATATGAGGTGTTACATATTTTAAGTAACTTTGTTTCACTTTAGGTCACGATTTCTGTGTACATAATTAATGTGAGCCTTGAAAATTACCATTAAATTAAATCAGTTTCTGGCGAATAATATTGAGACATTTATTACAAGCGATTCATAAAATTAAGCACTAATTTGAAAATAATCCTTAGCCATGAAAAAATTATGACGTATCTAGTTAGTAAATCCATGGTTATAAGCTGAAGTTAATGAAAAAAAAGTCTTCATGGCGTTGTATTAATTGCATTTATATGTTTAAAAAAAAGATTAATGATTCATTTTTCTATCAATTATGGGTCCTCATAAGTTTCCTGACAAAAATACAATAACAAGAGATACTTCTATTTAAATATCTCACGTGATTTTCGTATTTTATGCAGTACTAAAACATAAAATGTATATATATGTATCGCCTGAAAAATATTCTTCAGGCAATTGTAGTCTAAAATAATGATTCCGAAACATTGTTTGTTAAGCGTTGAAATTCATCGTTATTAATCTAACATGTAAAAATGAATATTTGTTTGTTCCTACTTTATTGTCTTGCCACACCGCTCTTTTTGGGAAGGTTATATGCATAATAAAATAAACTTATAGTAGGTCGTATATAAACAAATAATATACAAAAATCAATGTTTGTATGTCTGCCATACAGTTCATTTTGACAACGTATGCTCGCACTTGCGCGAAGGTTATAGAACAATAAACATACAGTAAGTGGCGCGTGTGTCGTACCATAGACAATCGGCAGCAAAGTCAAACGTCAAACAGAAATAAAAAGAAAATATGCACGTCAATAAACACAATTAAAACACAAATACTTTCTTTCTTTGAGTGGCATTGCAACGCTTGCTGCGAACAGCCTAGTTTTTTTAAAAAATGACGCTTCTTTGATATATTCAAAATAATGTCTTAAAACTATTTTCGATACATTTAAGAATTCAGTTAACAATATCTGCAGAAATAAAAAAAATCGGCCAGCTTATTAATTTGGTAAAATAATTATTTAATCCTGAAAATCAAAAAAAAACTGTTACGACTGAAATAAATTTATCAAACTTCCAAACTTTAACTAAACAAAATTATATTTTTTAAAAAAAAATATACTTTGAGGAATTATTTTATATTTAGAAATTTACAATCACCAATATTTTTATTTTTTACTTCGCAAATCTAATAAATAAAATGTTTGTCATATTAAATAAGTCACATATTTTGATGTTGCTTATAGCGACATCTTTATATTTTTCTATAATCTACAATCATCTATCTTCGTAAATAGCTTGTTGCGGTAATAAAAATAAAAAAACAGGTGGCTTTTAAATTTTCTTTTGCTTATAACGTGCTGAGCAGTTTAATGAGTTATATTTAAGTTATTATTTTTGAATTATATGATACAAAACTAATCTAAGACTACTTGCCTAGTGATCAAGATTATTTTTAATAATCAACAAATAATATTATGAAATTATTCAATAAGATTGCATGTAATATAGAAATAAGAAAAAAAATCTTCCGATACAGCAAAAAATGCTTTTCAATCATTCGTGTTAGTTTTAATTTATTATATTTATTACATTAAATAATAAAAAAAATCAAGAAATGATATATCTTAGTATTGTCGACATATGAAAAATATTTTCAATTTGGTGATCAGAATTACAAAAAATAAAAAGTTTTTCAATATATATTTTTTTAAAAATCCAATCGGTTAAGTTTCATATAATATAATATATGTTTACAATATGTTTGTATACAACGGTATTTATTTTATTAAAAAAAATATTTATTGAAAGTTAGATTTATCAAAAAAAAAAAAAGTTATCTTTGCTTGATATTACTGTAACTAATTGAGCCAACACAAATTGTGTCTTTAGAGATTAATTAACAATACAATCAACAACAACAAAAAAATTCAACCAATAAAACATTTTTAAAAAAATAGTGGTAAGAATTGCAGATTACTTTTTGTAACAGAAATTGACGGGCCGGAAGTTTTACGAGAAGAAATATTTGTATTTGATTGAAATTTTTGTTGCAATTTTTTAATGAAATAGATTTGTATTGTACTAGAACTTTAGAGGAACAAATTTGAAAAAGAAGAATAAAACTACCATCATATTTATTGTATATTATTTTATATAAAATTAACTGTAACTAATCGACGGAAATTATATTTCTCTACTCAACTATAATTATTTCAAACGGTGTTAAATGTTAACAAATTAATTGTCTTATTATAGTAAAAATTATTGAAATGTGAATATTTTGAAATAAGGTAAATAAATGAAAAAGTCCAAATATTAAGGTGTAAATATATTTTCTTTTGGTTTTATAGGGCTGACCTTACATGCCAATATTTATTACAAAAGCTTTGTGACTGTAATCATACATCAAGTATGGAGACTCTTAATGAAGCTTATTGTAATTAAGGTTGTTTTACTACTAGTTACTAAGCCGCTTGGAGAGAGTAATGCTTCGTTTACATTTAACTAGTACGCTGCCGAGACTACTCGACCAAGCACCAATATTAACCGAGTAAGGGTTTACACGCATATAAGATACTTTAGCGAGACAGATACGTGTCTTTCGTGCAATTCAACATTATATCACATGAGTAGTCTTCGTTAAACGAAAAACTTTTTTAAAGAAAATATCGATTGAATTATCTTAACGATGATAGAGCAACTGGAAAATTAGTACATGGCTTGAAAGAAGCAGATTTGGACAGTAAAATTCATATTACAAAAAGACTCTTTTATCTTATCTAAGTAAATATATTCTTTTATTTTGCTTCTTATTTCTGGAACATCAAATCCTTCCAAAGTCACTGCATTTATAATATTGCTTTATATGTCAGCTTAACGCATATTACTATTTTCATACTCTGGTTACTTACAATTTCATTAACATTTTCTATTGTTGTACGAAAGAGGCTTTTTTTATCTCGTTTCCTTACACTAAAACAAATAAACAGATGTGTTTTCGATAAACCCTCCACTTGACTTTTCGACACTCGTCAAACGACCATTCAAACATGCCGAGTATTGACTTGACAAAGTAAATAAAACCGTTTTCATTGACTCGTTTGCTCATTTCAATCGTCGAATCACAAGTTCGAGTACTGTACTTTGTGCTCAGATTGTTTTGTACTTAACCAATATTACTCTCTCGAAAGCACACTCTTCAAGTGTAAATGGGGCATAGAAGTAAATTAATGAAGAGTTTGTACAAGGCTAGTCGTAAGCTAATAGCTTTTGCTACGCCCCGTATTATGAATTGAATGGGTGGGAGTGAATTAAATCATTACAAATATCGACACATTCAAACACAAATGCATAAAGCGATTGAAAAATCAATTTATGAAACTGTCCGTTCTGGGATTTGGAGCTGTGAACACCACAACCGTACCCATCGATGAAGACTACTCGCATAGAGGCCCAAATATTTATAGGAAACATTTTATACATGCTTTAGGATACGATTTGTGATATTTAAGTATGGAAACAGATTTGGTGGATTTTATCATTGTTTATTAGCACATATAAAGATTGCCAAACGCTGTAGTTGAATGCAAAAGACTAATTTTACAATCTATCGATAAAGGTTAATACATGTTTTTTTATAATCTTTTATTTTTACTTGTCAGACTTTTTCTGTCGTTGCAGAATTTTAACGGCATTCTCTTGAATTTCTCGTGAAATTTTTACCATAGATTGAGCCACTTCAAATGCTTTCAAGATAGTTTTCAACTAAAAATACAAAACATTATAAATCTTACAACAAAGAGACTTTATTTTACGTTTCATTAAATATTCATTTTTTACATAAGTATGTACTTCAAATTCTCAACATTGAATGAAACGAAAAAGAGATTTTGATCGAGTGTTACTAATGCACTGATTCAATGTTGAATTTTGTTTGTATTTACAATTTAGAATAACAATCAGAGTCTTTTAATAAAAAAATAAGACACATTTAAATCAAAACCCATTTTTGTGGACTGATATTTAAGCATTTGTTAACGCTAATATATTATATTTAAGTAAAATTTATACGAAATATAACTTGGACACAAATGGTTTAACTTTTGTGACACAAAAAACTTGTTTATTGTTTAATTGTTGTTGTATTAATTATCTCAAGGGTAGGTGAAAAGATTCTGACTTAGAGTTAAGATCAATGATAAGGGAGAAAGATGCATTGCGATTTTTTTATAAACATTTGTTTAATTGATAAAATGTAGTCAACATTCTATTTTAACAGTCTTAGTTTATTAAGGTTATTCTTTTGGTAACCACTGTTAATTGTAATTGTTTTTTTTCATTTATAGATGTCACTTCGACAAAATCAAAATCGTTCTGTTCATTACCATTGTCACAGCTTTCCTGCTTGCAATTATTGAGTCACTCAAATTGATTTCAGCGATATGTGATAGTGAAATATTTTCGTGTAGTCGCATTTTATTAAAGTCGGGATCAATTCCATTCTTCAAAACTTCTAAACGATACTTAGCTATCGATTCAACATCAGGCTGCAAATATGAATCAATTTAAAATTAACGGAATGGTTTTTTAATCAACATTGATAATATTATTGAAAAAATACAAATTTACCTCATCTTGCTCAGCAGAAAAAATGTCTTCAATACTTTCATGTTTTAATGGAAATGTGAAAGACAATTTACTCATTACTCCTAATACCACTGCAATATGTTTTTTATGGATAAATATTATTGGATATGTGACGTTTTCATATGAAAATATTTAATATTGATATTGACACTGGAGTTAATTATAAAGAAAATTTGACAATGGTTAAATAGCTTGTTTTTTTTTCTACTAGTGCATCCGTATTTCCGTATTTTTTCAATTGTTACACATAAAATGTTTCTTGAAAATTCAAATCATCATAATCATATAAAGTTATGAAAAATCAATTTCACCATACAAGTTCTTTATTACAAAAATATTAAGATCATTTAACATTATAAAACTCGCAGAAATGTGTGCACCGCGCAGAATAGAGAAATCAATTGAATTTAATTTATATGTAGCATCATCTTACCAACAATAAGGCATATCGAAAAATTCATATTGATTTTTTTTTACTTATTTACAACCAACTGACATTTCATAAAATTGCTTAAAACAAAAGAGGTTTGTTTTATATATATATCTACTCTTAATTTGAATTGAGAACTTTGATTTCAGATGCCATTTTTTATTGTTCTTTTTAATTATTTTAACTGAATGCTCGTGTTTAATTGCAATTTTTTATTCGAAATTGAAAGTTTTGTCTATATTGCCACGTAAAAATTGAACAAAACATTTAACTATTTGTTTTTTTTAAGTATGGCTTTAGCATTTATTTTTACTTCAGCCTACTTTAAATTATTAAAATAAAACACATTTTTTATCTTGTCTTCAGTTTTGTCAAAGTATTAAACCGGTTTGATTTATTTAAATATTTTCAACTGAAATTATGAAACTAAAAAGCAAAATTAATATTATTTCTAATGCCTTTTTTTTTGACCTATAATGATATTTAAATTATTTTGAAAATATTTCTCATAGTAATATTTCAATAGTCTCAAAATAGTTGTATGTACTTTAAAATGAACTATTTATTACCTATCCCATTTGATTTTTCACAACGAATAAGTCCAACATAATGGTAATTGTCATTTTGAAATAATTTCACAACAAATGAAAAAAATAGCTTTGTCATTCGCATAAAAAGTATTAGTATTGAAAAAAGAATGTATTAGATTATTTTATACGGTTATAAAGATAAAATTACCCAATTTTATTTTGCATTGTAATGGACGTGTGTCACGTTCACTCACCATTATAATGAAACTCAACTAAACATTCAACGTCTAGAAAATTAAAACACAAATATTAACTTTTATTTATTATATCTGTTCTTTTTTTCATCGATCAATAATAAAAAAATTAAAAGTTGTACACGAAAAGGAAAATTAAATTTAAATACCCAAATAAAAAAAGGGAAATAGGACAAAATAGCACTGAATTTATTTTTACAAAAAAAGTTGTGAAGTTGATAGCTATTTCGTTTTTAAAATAAAGATAAAATAACTCAGGTAAAGTGAATTGTAGAATATGATGTGTTTTCTGAAATATGTGGATGTTATCTGATGGTAATGATTAACTGACCATGTCGCTGCTATTTGCAACTGTGAGATAGAGTGAAAAAGTCAATTTTAAGATAAGTATGTCAATCGATTGATGAAAGATAAATCTTTATAGCGAAACACTGAAATATTTTAATTTAAAAAGAAAATGCCTAATTTAAAAAAAAAATCTTACGTTTACAACTATTGATTTTGCCTCGTAACTTCATAGCTCCAGCAAAATAAGTAAAATAACTAGAGAGAGATAATAATATTAAAACACCTACTATTATCGTAAAACACTTATTATAATCGTAAAAAAAACTAAATCAAACCATAATTCGCTATTTAAAAAGTACAACAAAAACCTTGAAGTTCAATTATTTTAAAACTATTATGTTTGACTTATCTCACTGTTGCTTTAAAGTAGCGATATATTATTGAATTTTAAATATTATCAGTGACTGATTATAATTTATTATTAGTTTAATTTATAAATCTTTGAATAAATTTGCTTAAAACATATGGATAATATTTTTTAAATGAATAATAACATTTGTAAGTAAATTGTTTCTTGGGCTGTTGCAACTTTTGTATATTGTGTTGAATATTAATTTGTTGTTGGGGGTATAAAAAAATGTATTCATATTTTTTTTTAATTATTTATTTTGATACGTAAAAAAACTTTATACATTTTACGTTGTTAATGTGTTGAAGTTAAATTAAATCAACTTTTTTACTGTATCAGGTATTATGTTTTATGTACATTTATATTTATTATCTTAGTTATTTCTAAGTTATTTCGAATATGTTTTTAGTTTGTGAAGCCAAAAGAAGCATAACGGGTATGTGGGGAGACTTTTATCTAGAAGTGAATCTCAAACGTATGCATATTATTTTATTGATATGCCATTCTGAGTATTTTGAATATTATTATTATACATTTCTTTAGAAATAAAACAAAATTCGGCTGCGTAACGCAATAATAATTAAAGCCTAAGAATGTACCTCTCAAATTTTTTCATTGTGAATTTATTGATAGTTACATTTTTCAAGACTAATTTTTTGTGTAATGATTAATCATAAAAAATAATTATTATTAAAATATATTCTTTCACAAATCATTCTGTTCTCGTTCATAAAAATGCAATGTCACTACCAAACGGTTTCAATAAAACGTACTTCGCAGTTTCGTAATCTTTTTACTTCTATTGTCGATAGATTTTCTAATACGCATTCGAAGGATATACAATTTATTATTTATATTTTTGTATGGTAACATCGCCACTCAATAATATACCAATATCACTATTAGGGTGTTCACTGACAACTCTTGGTGGAAAGGCATTATTATTATTATTATTAAAGGCAATATTAATAAAAACATAATATTCCTTTGTCCTGACCTTTTGAATAAAGTGAAATAAAGTACAAAGGAATATTGTGTTTTAATAATATACCAATATATCAATTTATACGATAAAAATACTATAACATACGCATGCTAATTTTATTAAGAAAATTAAAATTCTATTTCTTTTTTGATCTTAAGAACATATCATTATTTTTACATAAGTAAACTCAAATCTTTTTTTAAACGGTATATACTTTCTACTTAATAATGTGTAAAAATAATGATTACAAAAATTATGATAACTTGACTAAATTTAAAAAAAAACCGGTTATTTGAAAAAAGACAAACATTGTGGTGTAGAAAATTTGTTCAAACTGTTAATAGTAAAACTTTTCAAATTTAGGTTTATCCATAAGCATTTTATTTAAGAAAAAATATATACTATTCGATAACATACGCCCACTTATATGAGGAACTGGAAATTTCTGGAAATGTCTGACACGTCAAACACGTTTAAAGACTTTTGTTTGTTAGTATCGTCCTGTGTCGTTGAGTTTTTTGTTATAAGAAAACCTTATACCTGTTCACTTTTGACTCTTGACAGTAACAAAATTTAACGTTATAATAAAAAAAGTTTTTAAATCTTTTTAAAGTTTAAATCTGGAGGAATAAAATCAGTTCCAATTTATTTGCGGTGTTTTTATATATTGATTTAGGTAAATCGCTATTTAAGTAAAACACTTAAAAACCGATTTTAATGATCAAAACAACTATTATCTCTTAAAAATTGCTTGATAATGAAAGGAAGAACACAAATTTAAGCAAGTTGTTAATGTGTTCAACTTAAAATGGTAAAACGGAGTTTGTAGTATGACAATACTGTTTTATTTGTATTTAAATCAAAAACTAATCCAACAACAATACATTCGACAGTAATGACACCATTTTATTTTATGAAAGGTGTGAAGACTAAAGATAAACAATGTTAACATAATATTTACTAGTAATAACAAAAAAGAATATATGATGCAGTAAAATATTTAATTTAATTTGAAGTCAATGCTAAAAATTCAAGTCACTAAAGACCAACGTTTTAAAGTGAGAGAAATAAAAGAATTTCTTTTTCTACGTTATCTGTTTAAAGAATAGAATTTACTTTATTATTATTAATTTTGAACTTACTAAGTTATGTAAATATTAACGTTATCAATACACAAGTAATAACTTGATAACTAAATCGTGCAAAACTCAATTCATATTTTTTTTTCTCATGGAAAGTGTTAAACTTGCGGATATGCATATAAATTCAACTCATTCTTCAAATTTCTGAACTTCCTTGAATTTATAAAACATCATTATTATAATTATAATATCGGAACGACTGTTTTTTTTATCAATACACTTAAAGTGTATTTAATTCTTTAAAATCAAATTGAAAAGTATTTAATATCAATCTGACAGAGAATCATAGAAATATAAATCAATGAATTTTAAAGCACATCATTTCGTTATTTTCTTCGACCATATCTTCTATCTATGTATGAACAAGTATGTGGCCACGACTTGACACCTCTTGAGCTTCCTTGTGTGTTACGTCCATTTTTCTTTCCACAGTCGTAGAAGTGGTCTAAAACTAAAGATCGAAATTTTCAAGAAAATGACTGTTTGAATTAGGTAAATTCAGTTATTTATATTAAACATATATATTAACATATAGTTATCACTTTTAGGGTGTTCACTGTTTGTTTTATTTGGTGGAAAGGCATTATATTAATAAAATCAATAATCCTTTGTACTTCATTCCACTCTATTTAATATGTCAGGACCGGTTTCGCTCATTGCGAGCATTGTCAACTGATAAGAAATATAATTTAACAATGCTATTTATACAAAATTGAAAAGTTATACACAACAGTTGGCATTGAAAAGAAATTGCCAATTACATTAAAGTGATTCTAAAATAACACAAAATTAAAATGTTCAACACTTTCACTTTAATTCACTTTATTAATGTAGCATTTTATCACTTTGTCAAAAATTTCCCAAATTTTAATTATGTTTGTAATTACTTTCAATCGCATTCTGAATTTATGAATCTGGGATGACTTTTTAATTATATGTTAGATGTGTTGAACATTTTAATTTTGTGTTATTTTAGAATCACTTTAATGTAATTGGCAATTTCTTTTCAATGCCAACTGTTGTGTACAACTTTTCAATTTTGTATAAATAGCATTGTTAAATTATATTTCTTATCAGTTGACAATGCTCGCAATGAGCGAAACCGGTCCTGACATATTAAATAAAGTGGAATGAAGTACAAAGGATTATTGTTTTTATTAACATATAGTTATATTTCATTAAATTATTTTTTGATAACACACAAACCTTTTAATGTGAAAATTATATTTAAAAACTATGTATCAAAAACAATGTAGAAACAGTTTTTCTATTTTAAAATCAAAATAAATACATAATCCAGTTGTGTAGTATTATAAAATTGATTTTATACTGCTAATGCGAAATGCATGCTGCATGTTGCATGCAACTAGTTTAATGGATAACTTATCATAATATATTACTTACTTATGAACTTTCTTCGTAGTTCGTATCAATTAGAACTATCAATAACACCGCAAATATTGTTTTGTTTAAAAATCATGAAACGTGATACCAATAACAAAACTTTTGTTACAATTCATCTGATGCAAGCATCAATCATATTTCAAAATAAATTATTCGTAGTTTTCCTTTTAGAAATTTAGTGCACTTCTTTTTTACGAATTTAAAAGCAACATTCGTTTTTGGTTAGAGAACAACTTTTAAATAATCATACATTGCAAATAGAGTAATCAATGCATTCAACATTATTTTATACATTGTAGTGTATAATTTATGCAACTTATGAATTTTCAACATTCTTTTTTTATACTCTATATATTAGAAATCTTAGATTTTTTGTCATTATTTAACCGAGTGGTCAACGCTCTTATACTTTCATCTAATCCGGTTGCGTTTTCAAAACTCCGATCGTACTCTATTATCGATGATTTCTCCATAGTCTTATGATATTTTCATAGACATGAATGTTTATGATGTTAAAATTCCTTCCTGCTAACATTTTATCAGGTCAAACGTGGCGATCATCTAACCACTTTTTATAGGAAGAATATCAAGATTTAAACTCCACATATTGCGCTACAAATTTTGACACATGTTTCCCTTCTTCTCAAAGCATCATCAGACAGATTATTTCAAAGCTTATGACTAGACTGACTGTGTGATATTATGTCTGATGACATGTCAACAAATTAATCAAATTTAATTAAATATAAATAATAAACGTGCACAAAGTTACCGCCAAATTCATAAACATTTTTACTTTCAGACGGTTTTTTATTTAATTTCGGTAGACTATCCGGAAATCCTTGGAGAAATTTGGGCAGGACACTATCTTCTTTTAAATTTTATTCGGGATTAAATAAACAAGAACAATTTCTATAATTGTTATTTTAGTGTACAGTAAAACCCCCATTTACGCAAAAATTGGGACTGCGTGATTGGGAGTCGCATAATTGGGGAGTGAATCTCATACAAAATTAGGGGTTACGTTTTTTTTGCGAAAAATGCACAACTGCCAAAAGTAAAAAAAAATGAAAAAAAATATATGGATGAAATATTTAGTTACTACATGGTGAAATACGTTTTACTGTATGCACCACATACATGATAGCCGCCCGACTGTGTGTGTATAGTCTGACACGTGCTGAATACACAGACGCCCGCCAACGTTTGACTATATGCACCACACAGACCGCGCAATTGGGAGATTTACGGGAATATTTCTTTTCGGCGCGTAATACGAGGTAGCGTAATTGGGGGTTCCACTGTATAATAAATAAGGGAATATTCAAGTTAATCTTAAATCTACTGCATAGTTAATTTATAAGAAAAGTTTCTATTTGGGATTAAAATGCTCGTAATGAGCTTTGCCGGTCTTGATCGTTTAAAATAAATGTGGAATTAGTACAGTGTTTTATTTTTTAAACCTTTCCATAAAGCATTAACAGTGAACACCTTAAAAGTATAAAAAGATGAATACTAGAGTTCTTGTAATAGCAAATCATGAGTCACGTAATTTTAACTTATTGATAAATTCATTTTCAAAATTGCGGAAAATATATTGCGTATATTTTTTTATCCATTTACAATTTAAATGTATGGATTATTTAACAGTGAATGTAATCTTTGACGATCATGTGATAGCATTTCAAGCAGGAAGCTAGATTGTAGTTAGTAATAATTCATAATGCTCACAACTTGCAACACGTTAAATTTTTTGATAAAAGCATTCAAAATATACTAAACGAGATATATTGATCTAGATCAGTAATTTCCATACAAAAAAATACGTAAAGATTACGTTGTGTGCAAAAAATACATCAAATTTTTCAAATAAATCATCGGTTATTCAAGTCCGAAACAGTCAGCAAAAGAAAATTTATTGTTAAGACCAATTTTAATATCTCCGGCAATCGCGATTCAGCAATTTAGGCGTTCGAAATTCGTAACTCGCTCCAAAGACTTATTCGTAACTCGATTTAACTTTTATTTTTACTAAACTGTTTTCCATTTATATTGTTGGGTCATGTCGCGCAGCGGTTAGCGTTGTTGGCTTCCGTGTTAAATTTCATGGGTTTGATTCCCAGTAAGATTCCCAGTACGACAGCATTTTTTCGACCGATTTATCGATTTCTGTTTGAAGGCATGGATGTTTGTGATTTTTAAAACATGTCTTCCACTTTTCCGATCCTTCAATAACTGTGCTTAACGAGAGAGATTAGTTAACCACGTCTTAGCCTTATCCTTCTATCTCTACTACTTTCTTTCCAAAAATGAGTCGTAGGCATAGAAGTTGAATGACTGAGTAACAAACATGTTTCGTAGAAAAACTTTTGTTGAGAAACCTCCATTAGGTGGTCATATGCACTAAATTGGGAGCGGACATGGATAAAAAATGTATATTTGTAAATATAGTCTTTGTTGTCAGAAATCAGTCGGTAAACAAATGTAATATCACATTTAACAAAAAACAGTAATTTTGTGTCAAAATTGTCTGATCTTGTTTACGGTTGTAACGAAATATGATTGAGAGAGAGACAAACGTAATAAATATTTTTAATTTACTATAGAAAAGGTCTACATACAAAAATCAAGGGAGCCGGTAAATTGCTCGAATTACAAATTATTCGAATTGCTTGGTTATTTAAACGATTTTTCACGACTTTTTCTACAAATTTCATTTTTATCTTGTGCGACACTTTTTTAGAGAAATATAAAAATAATTTTCGAACACGGTTAAAATAAAAGTATTTATTTTAACCGTGTTCGCTCCAAATGCGGAACATATGATCTTTTAATGGAGTTTATCTCAACAGAATTGTTTCTACGAGAACTGCTTATTAGTTAGTTACTCAAACTGTTTCTATATATTTCCAGAAAACATAGAAGACTAGGGCTAAGACAGAACAAACGGAAACAAAATGATTATCTTGTTATTCGAGCAATTTACCGGGAACCAAAAATCAAATATAATAACAACGGTGGAAATGCTTTTTTAATTTGTATAGTTCATCGGGTAAGTATTTACATTCAAAACATAGTTTAAGTCTTAAAATTCAGATTTTGGTATTAAGGCAACTTCAGGATTGAATAATTTCTAGGGATCTCGAGATCAGAAGATTAAGTTTCAATACAACTTGAATATTTGACTCATGATTTCTAACAGAATCATTTTTCAATTATTATTTAATTTTTCCTTCCGATTATAATGGTTGATGTAGATTTGTTCCTGTGTGATAGACACTTTTAATTAATTATATATTGTTCATAAATTTCCCTTTAACAAACTTTTACATTCACAGAATATGTCAAAAATCTCGATCACGCACTTAGCCATCAAGCTCGCTTCGAATTTGTCTAAACGTAAATGATAAATATTTGTTCGTGGAAACGTTCAAATTTCACGCATAATTGGTTTCTGCAGTCAACGTGATTGATTTAATCAGATTGATGATGTAATAATGAAAAAAAAATAAACAAAGGGATTAAATTGTGTTGTATAATAGCAACAAAATACAAAATTGGCAATTGATCCAATTCTTTATGAAAACTTTATCGTTCGTGTAAGGTTTATTTTACTGCTTACACGTTACTTATCCATCTTAAAATATTCATCTTCTGCTGTGAAATTTTACCAGCTCATTGTGTAATTGTTTTTTATTTGCAATCATCTATACATTAATAATCGATAAAAAAATAATCACCAATAATCACAAATCACAAATATTTTCGTACTAATGTCCTCGGGTCTTTTTCTTCTTCAACGAAATATATTTGCTAGCGTGCTTGAAAATTAGTTGAATAAAATATATATTGTATATATTTTATATAATGGAGGTCTATTTCTGATATATATAATAAATGTCTATTTCCGCTACTATGAAAAATGATTGTAAGCAAACTTAAACATCATTCCAAAAATTAAATAATTTACAATTCAAATACTGCAGGGCTGTCGATATATGCCCCGAGGTCGATTTCTGCTACTACGAAAAATGATTGTTCGCAAACTTAAACATTATTCCAAAAATCAAATAATTTACAATTGAAATACTGCAGGGCTGTCGATGTATGCCCCGAGGTTGATTTATGCTACTACGAAAAATGATTGTCAGCAAACTTAAACATTATTCCAAAAATTAAATAATTTACAATTTAAATACTGTAGGGCAGGGCTGTCGATATTTGCCCCGAGATATATTTCTTTTACTTTTAGAATTTTTGGTTTATTCATAAAATATGTTTGTAATTTATTTTTCACGTCAGTAAATTTTCTGACTACTTAAAAATGCAACAAAAGTCCCCCCGTTAAGGTCAACGGGCTTACAGCTAGTCATAACGTAATAGGCTTTGTGACAACAGCTAATGTAAGTTGTCCAAGAAATGAAAGAATCTCTCTTGCACCACAAGACATAGTTTCAGAATGAAATAACCAGGGCTGTAGATTTAGGTAAAAAAACGACCCCGATTCTGGCTTTACATTAAAAAACTAACTTCGCTTCAAATTGATTTTTTCAATCATTTCCGTTTAGCTTACATATAAGTTTACGATGACAATTTTTTTAGTCAGACTAGCATGCAGTGGCAACATTATGGACTCTTTTGGTTTAACTACACCAAATATATATTTTTAAATGGGTCAGTCTTAAGGTTTTTCTGGCTCCGAATCCGCCCAAAACATTCTATTTCACGACTCCCGACTCCGAATCAGACTCCACAGCCTTGGACATAACACAAGTAATAAGTTATACGCACAATAAAAATATGCGTTTATAAAAAAACGTTTTTTTGAAAGAATGATTTTTTCTTATAATGTATTGCTTTTTAATAAAAACATTTGTTATTCGTAAAAAAGGTGTAACATACAAACGTTCATTATTAAAGTTTTTTGGATGTTTCTTTTACTTTAAATCATTTTTTAACAGCAATTAGTATCAAAAACAGAACCATAAATTAGTATTTATTTTATTTCGTGAATAAATTATTATTTCTGTGATAGTTAATGACTTTAAATATAAAAAATCTTTCAATGGTCTGATGCAAAATTTCCACTTTCTGTGTATAGTTTTTACTTCTCTCTAAACTCAATCTTTATGGGTACTTTAATTGAGGATAAACACACAAAAAACATCTCATTTCATATTATATTATATAGGTTAAAACTACTAATATTTTTTTATTGAGAAACTCATGTCTCACATAAAGAATGGAATAGTTATAAGTATTTTATTTCATAATTTTAAAACTATATTTTGAACATTAATTATCAATGCAGTACAAAAGAAAACAAAGAATGCCTTAAAAATAATTATGTATATGAGGTCTAGACATTACTCTCATTTGATTTTTTTTATTTTCCAGAATCAATTTTAAAACAATAAGAACGGTGGACAAATGGTCAATTATCTGAAACATAAGAATTTAATGCCTTTCATTTATGTATGCCAAAAATTGTACCAATTATTTTCTGGTTTAGTTTTTTGAATATATTTTACGTAATTGTCTGACAATTATTTGTTGTAAAATAATCATTATACGATAATAATTTAGCTCCGTTATTCACATTGAAATTACAACAGAAATTCGGATGCTTTGAAAAACATTCTGATTGCGATAATACTTCCGTAAAATTCTTTGAAACCTTAGCGGCTGTCTCGTTATGACGAATATCAGTAGAGTTTAATAAACTATTGCCAATGTAGAAAATTAATACAACAGTACATAATGTTTTGTGTGCAGTCGTCAAAATCAAATACCTTTAAAAGGAAAATTGTTATAAATTACATAGTTAGTAAAAACATACAAAGTAGGCAACGAAATGGATTGACAAACAATGACGTTGAAAGAAATATCTGAAAAATAACGTTACCCGCTTGAGTGCTGAAAAAAATAAAATAAAGACAGCCGAAGATACTCTATTTTTATCACAAAAATTAAAAGTATATATGAGTCGTCTGGTATCAAAAGCAGAACTGTTCCATACATGATGTATAGAACAGTTCTGCTTTTGATACCAGACGACTCATATGATAAGATGATAAGCGTAAATTATATTAATATAATCCCTCCAAGGACGAGCGTCACCATATGGTCACACAAAACACCGTTGTCTATTGATCCCACTATCCATACTTTTTCTACCTGAATATCGTTGCTTTTGCTCATATTTGGTTAAGAAGGGTACGGACTACAGTAAGTCATCAGCCGTAGGAACAGGAACGGTCTCCAAAAGCACATGTGATTTTTTGAATTTCCGTTTTTTTTAATTTACTTTTTGAAACTGTTAGATATTTTTTTATAAAAACATAAAATTATTTACAGTTATTTTGCTAATATATTTGTTTTGAAATTATGTTGATCTAAAGAGGTCAAATTGTAAATATTTTTAAAAAAATCACGTTTAGCTATATTTCAACACCGAATGTTTGCAAGCCCATACGGTCACTTTTGTCCTTACTACTGTCCGTACTCAATATTACACGGTAATAAAAGGATGAGCATGACCATATAGTCATGCGGAGTTTCTATACAACGACTTTGCGTTTTTTTTTTTTTAATTTTGGATAGGAATAAAAGTTATCCGTGACTTCAATATGGCTTAGAAAATATTTTTTTTATCGGAAAAAAGCTCTCGTCTCTGGAGGGTTAAGATTATTGAAGGTGCTTTTGTTAAATTTTATTATTAAATTTGAATCGTTCAAATTATGTACATTGAGACAAGTTTTGTCACTAACGACCCGGGTTTCGCATTTTGGCATCTTCAGGAGTTTTACTACACGGATAAACTTGAACTGACTTGAATAGATTATATTATTCAATTATTGTTAAATCGACATATCATACTTAATTAAAAATCATATTCTACTAATACCTTAGTTGGCAGAGTTGGCAACATAATATAAATCATTCAGATCTCTACCAGAAATAACACAAATAATCTCCAGATCTAAGAAATAAATGGAAATGTATTCAACAGGTTCCTCGCCGTCATTTATATATCATACAAAGTTTAAAAATAATAACATTTTATTTATCAGCGGAAATCGTTATTTATTAACTGAAAGCTAAAAACGAATTTGCGATTTATATATATTTTCTTGAAAATATATAAAAATGCATTTAATGTATTTTACTTTTTGCGGAAGAGGTGTTTTCAGCATTTGCGAGCTTTTGTTGCGATGATTAAAGTAAATGCCCGGAACTGCAGTTATCGATCACAAAAGTCTAACTGTAATTCATTTGTAGCTACCGAGGTGTCAAAAGCAATTTTTCTGTCACAATAAAAATTCTATCAAAGCATCTGTCTCATAAATCACTTCCTTTTTCAGAGGCGTACACGACTTAATGTGAAGTGTTACACTATTAAGTTATTCACTTAATGGTTTCAAAACGTTTAATTTCTCATTAAAAGTATAATTTTAACTCGGTTTCGTTGTGATTATTTCTAGACACCCGATTTTATTTCTTAGTATTTTTATCAGAGGTGGCTTTCATCTTTTTCTGTTTCAACCTTCATATATTTTCCAATAACTCTTTTTCATCCTTTTATTTATTGATTTGGCATTTACTTGGTAGACCTCTATTATAATAGTGTAATAATATCAACTTATTTTAGTTCAACAGTTTTACTAAAATACCTTGATATTTTTACACTATTATTCTTTTTCATCCCATCGTGATTTCATTATCTTTTATTAAATACATTCGTACAAACATCTTTTCATTTTTAATATGCATTGAGTTGGTCATTGTTTATTTAGTAAACTACTAGTGCGATATGAAAAATATCCATTCTAATAGCGGGTGCATGGAAAACAGTGCTTTTATAATTTATTACATATCGTTACCTTAGTTCCAGTGTGCACTTTGTCTGAATTCGGCAGTTTCTAATGCAGCATAATAACGTCTTGGTTACTCTTTAGAACTGACAGACGTATTAAAAAATACTTTTCAAACTTAACTGCTAAATTCAGACAACTCTGGAATCGATATGTTTACTCGACTCTAAAAGAAACAATTAAACACATATTATCATTTATCATTTTTTAACATCCATACAGCTGAAAGTTTTGTTAAAGATTCTAGATAAAAAAATACTCACTTTATATTCAAATAATAAATAAAAATAATCTAGTTTAGTAATAAATATACTCTCGTGATTCACATTATTTACCAACATGCATCATATTCACCGAACTGTATGAATTATTAAAGTTCTATGCATACACATAAAAGGCGTAAAATCACACGATGTAAGAAAATATCAATCATAATATGACGCTTTATATTCTTGATGGAACGTACTAAATTAGAAACATTGATTTTCGCAGCTAATATTATAAAATGAAAAAAGAATATTCTTAATGCATTCTATACAGAATTTATCATATATAAGTATAATGCATGTTAACATCTTAGTAGCCCTTAACACATGATAAAAACTAAAAAAAACTCTATTTAAATGTAAATAAGACTCCCTCAATTAAATAGTAACATTTATTTGTTTTTACAATAGCTAAAAATGTTTAGATACATTTGAAACGGATAGTGTCTGTTTTTACATGTGCTCTAAAGTTTTGTTAGTCGCAATTTGTTCGCTGTCAAATTAGTGCAAAATATATTATATGTAAGAAAATTTCATGTCAACCACTGTTTTTACTTTGTCTAGCTTTTGTATCAATTTCAATTGAAGTTCTGATTCGTGTTTCAGCGAACTTTGCGCAAAAAGTTCGGCGCGTTATTTTCTTAAATGAAAGACAGGCATTCATTTCTGCAGTGGCCGCCGTTCGGAAAAAAATCACAATTATTTTTCGATTGCATTCTAACAGCAGTCATTTCTTTTAATCCGGATCGAGCATGATGCGTTAGTCGACCGTGACGTCGAGCTCGGCTCCATCAATGACTCGGAAATAATGAAAATGATAATTCCTTTTCGACTGAATCCCAAGAGAATAATGGACCGCATGACTTGTGCTAGGCCGCCATTCCACCTCCCACGGCCCTAGCCATTTCCTGATACCGGCTGACGTGCAAAAATATTGATTTTTACACACAATCCAACATACCTTCCTGATCGTACAGGAAAATGCAATTTCAAGATTTAAATACTATTTATTGAAGAGCTATAAAACTTATAACACAAATTTCAGATCTTTTCACGTGAATGTACTATTTATCAAAAATAAACCTTCGGATGTAGTGTCCGTGGGCTTGAATCTTATTGCAGTTTAATTAATTGATTATTTAATCAATTGATAGATTTGTGCTTGAAAGCATGGCACGATATATATGATACGTGAATTCTCTCCAGCCAATCCAATTCTTGAAACAGAACATATTGACAGCAATATTTTTTTCGAGTCTGTATTGCAGTGGTCTTCGTCGTTGGTTTCCTTAAAAAATCTCATGAATTCGAATCCCAGTACAAACAGCATTTCTTTCAATCTCTTTATCGATTTCTGTTCGAACGCATGGATGTTTGTGGTGTCTAAAAATTACGTCCTACGCCCACTTGTTGCATCCTAAAATTCTCCTGTTTTATTCGATCAGCACCATCGTCACGCTTTCAATGGATATTGAGTAACTTTGTCGGATCCTATAGCGCATTGGTTAGCGTTGTGGATTTCCGTGTCGGATCTCACGAGTTTGAGTCCCAGTACGAACAGCATTGTTTTCGATCGATTTATCAATTTCTGTCCAAATGCATAGGTTTTGTGATGTCTAAAAAATTACCTCCAGCACTCACTTTTCCAATCTTAAAATAACGAAGCATAGCGAGAGCGATTATCTAACCACTAGTTCTATTCTAATCACATCTTTTATATCCTTACTTTCTTTGAAAAAATAAAAGTTAAGCAATTGAGTAATAAACAGTTCTCGAAGAAAAACTTACATTGAGATACTGCACTAGAAAGCCATTTGTTACTAAGTCGCATCCTTTTATCCTTTCACTTCAATAGTAGTTAAATGGTTAAGTATCA
Source organism: Himalopsyche tibetana (assembly GCA_030503985.1). Lineage (NCBI taxonomy): Eukaryota > Metazoa > Arthropoda > Insecta > Trichoptera > Rhyacophilidae > Himalopsyche > Himalopsyche tibetana. The sequence continues at coordinate 1,646,580 of JAPJYX010000010.1, forward strand.
AGTTGAGATAATAGTTCCATATGCTCTACATTAGGAGCAGACACGATTACAAAACTAAACTTAAGACTTAATAAAAAAATCTTATTTTTAGAAAAAATGCTATCACAGCTTGATTAACTCTGAAAATAAATTGTGCATTAAACATTTTTGCATTCATGAAATTCTTTTTTGTATTTTTATGAGAAGCAAGAAAATGGTATAAAAATTCTAAAATTACATACCCATAAACCTTAAATTTAACAAAAATAAATTATTCAAACTGATATATCATATTGGGTTAAAATTGAAGTATGCACTTAGTAAATGTATACATTTGTATTAAGCCCGATAAAAAAAAACTTTAAACTTTACAATACGTACATTTACTACTGATACGTAGTTAAATTGTTCACTAACATCATATAATAATCATGCGTGCATTCACAGTGCTTCCTGCCACTCTCCACCACTGTGTGCAATATTATCATTCAAAATATATAACTTACCTTACTTAACCCGAAATTTCATTTCTACTTTGACTAGTGCATGTCAGTATATCAACATAAAATAAGCCGTATTGTCATGTCTATTCTATCTAGCGCTATTCAGTGAGTTTATACGTCAATTAATTCATAAATTGACTAGTCAACGCGAATATGAATTGTAATCATTTAAGTTTCAACTAAAACTGTTAGTTAATGAATGCATTGACAAGATTTCATACTTTAATTACTGCTTCGCATACATATGGGTGTTGCAATATTTATCTGTCGGACTTGATTACGATAAAAAATTACGATTTACATAATAATACACATTTTTTTCGTTATCGTATCTGACATTTTTTTTCTGAAAAATTCTTTGTTACATTAAGATAAATTTTGAACGTTAGTCATATACAATTTTATTTAATAGTTTAACAGGTTTTTCATCAAAATTTATTGTATTTTATAAATATAATTAATTTTGTTATCATTATAATATGTAAACCATAATAGAAAAATTATCTCTGATCTGAATAAACATAAGCGAAACTGGGAATGTACATAGAGATATATGAGATAACTATCATCCGTCACTCTTAAAGAAGTCGAAGTCATTTTACAGACCATTAATTTTTGCATCGGCCGTAATTTACATTTAAAAAAATCGAATAATTCATCATGAAAAGAAAGCATTAAAATTTTTGAAATATAGCGGAATCAAAGTTGATTGATATTTTTCAGTGAAATTGTTCTTCTGTCTATCTGAACGGCAATTTATTTCTTAATATCTTTGTTTTATAACTCGGACAATAACTCTATTGCTGTAAAAAAAAAACATTTTTAGAAAATGGTTTTACTGTTGCCTATCCGCTCGCCATTTTTATCTGCAAAATGTATATGAACATTTATTCTATAGGAATAACTAACTATACTCAAATTATTTGGCGTGGTTATAAGAAAAATTCCGATGAAGAAATGATGACTTTAAAATTTTCAAACTTGTTTATTGTTATAATTTTTGTTTTGCTGATTTGTTTACAATCAATTTAAAATGACGTTGTCATAGCGACGCAAAGTATCTTGAAAAACTTTGTTCTTACCATAATTACAATAAATTGTAATGAGCCAAAAATAATAGACGTTTATTATTTGGTATTATGATTTAAAAAAAGTAAATCAACCAATCCTAACTGGGTGAAATTACAAAAAAAAACAAATGTGAAATTTCCCGTTACACATAACTGAAAATACCTAAAAAAAAACACAAATTTGTACTAATTTCACTTCTGAAACGGACCGGTTTTATTCATGACGAGCATTATCAACGGATAAGATAATACAATATTACAGTACTATTTATCTAGAACAAAATGAAATTATGTATGTGTAACAAAAAATTGGTAATGTAAGTAATTTACAGATAAAGATACAAAATATGAATCAGTGACAATAAATGGACTAAAATTAAAATTTCTAGTAACTCTTCAAAATAAATGAATCATTTTAAAACTCATCAATGAATATGAAAACGGAACATATCTGTATTTTATTTTTTTAAGATAATACCTTTTCATCAAATATTGACAAAGAACACCTCAAAAGCTAGCAAATTACCTAATTTTATTTTAATATAATATATACATATTTGACCATGTATACATAAAGTGTCAGGGATAATTTGTTTTGGAAAGGAAACAATGAAAAGCTTTGACAACTTATATGCAAACGAATTAAATACATGACATGGTAGCTTTATTAAAAAGCTCTTCCAGCTTGGCAGGCTGAACGAACTGATGTCAGTATTTTTTTGGGATGATGGTTAAATTTTCAAGCTTTATATCAAAAAAATCTGAGATATGTAAATAAGGAGACAAATTACTGTTTCGAGCTTAAGTTACATTACTTTAAATTACATTACCACGTCGTACAAATATCGAGTAGACCTTAATTGAAAAAATCTTCTTCGTTTTTTACTTCAATCATAACAACTATGGTTGACAGAAATTAAGAGCTGGGTAATATTTTTTTGTGATAATTAACTTGCAACTGGTCTGACTTGGCTTTGTAGAATGATTTCCAGTGATATATGATAATCATATACATCTGATTTTATAAAATCGCCAAGAGGTTTTAATTTCCGTTATAATTATAACAACATAATGCTCGTTATTAAATATCGAAGCAATCGTACGTAATATTTGTTGCGTACAAATTAAAATAGTACGTGATGAAACCGTTACAAATATGCAGCATATTTTTTTTTGTGGCTCTAACCGTTATTAATTTATCATTAATATTGTATGAAACACTATAACTCGTTAAAAAACAACACACACGCTATGGGGCTTCATTTGGGTATTAAATTTTTAATTCATACGTAAAATCTGACTACAATTTTATAGTATCAATTATCAATGCGGTAATTTCACTTAATTTGATTATCGTATCCATGCGATAGACGGAAGAGTTGCTCGATCTCGATTGAACGAACGACTTTCATTTAAAAAATTAAAAATAGAGTGCCACAAAATCATCGGTAACAACATGTTAATACTGTACAGCAAGCAACGTTACTTGTTGTATTAATCCTGCTTTCAAATATAATGAAAGCGTTTGCACTATTTATTTAATGTATGATTTTTTTGCTGAATATGATAGCTCAATAATTTCTTTTACGGTTATAATGTGATCGAAAGAAAGTCTCTATAACTATCACATGTATAGTTTTAAAACAAACTCAAAGCCAATTGTGATAGCTCAACATCTTAACCACTCTTAACACAAGAAAAAATAATTCATCACATTAGTAAATGAAAATTTCTCAATGTTCATAATTAGACGGCGATGATTTTACAGATGAAAAAACTCATCGTTTTAAGTTATATAAGTTGGATACCATCATTGATTGAATTAGAATTTACTTGGTAGAACTCTTTATAAAATTGGTAGTAAGGTAGATTTTTTAATAAAATTTCTTTATAACTATTGGCGTTATATGGCGTTTGCTATCATTTTAACTATGTTTAAGCCTGCATTTACTCATTAATCATATTTTTTTTTATGAATCATGACTTTTGTGTTTCTAAGAACGATGAAAAATATGGAATTAAACTCATGTTTATTATTAGTTACATTAGGTATGAATACCATCACCCTGAGCTGAAAATTTCAATGATAATTAGAAGTCATTTTGGATGTAAAAGTGCACCCCCATTTAACATGACATGCTAGTCTTACCCTTTTAAGCTTTCCTCTATAAAGAAAGAGAACTGAACAACAAGCAGTTTGTGTAGAAAAACGTATATTGAGATAAGCTTAATGAGTTGTTCCACATTGGAGTGCACGAGGTTAAAAGAGACGTATTGTTATTTTTATTATAAATACACGATAAAAACTATTAACTAATTGACAATCAAAGTTCATCCGTGACACAACTTGTGCGAATGTACAAAATTTTAACGATTTAAATTTAATATTGAAATCTGAAAATTAAGACTATCATGTTTTTATAAAAAAATATATCAATAATACGTAGTTTGTATTATTTTATCATTTTCCATTTGAGACCGTGATTGTTTTGTTCAATAAAAACAAATTAAGTGTTTAATCACTTTACAATTTTTACATTTCATTTGAGCTTTTTAGTAATTATCTCAAATAAATACAACTTTAAAATAATAACACAAATATCAAGAAATTGCCGAACCCATTGAAAACGTAAATACTATAATTATCTCAACTGACAGATCACTAAACTAGATCAATATTTAAGCACTTCCTCTTCTATTAGGTAATTAGTTAATGTATATATTATATTTAAATGAAAAAAATAAATTCAAATATTGTCTTAAATAGAAAATAATTAGTATTCTTTCTCTTTATCGTTTATTGAAATGATTTTTTTAATACTGTTGCATATTTTATGTAATCAACGCTTATTTTTCACGCATTTATAAGTTTAATACAAAGAAATATTGGGCCTATTTATAAGTAATTATTTATAATTGAGTATAAATATACACAAACCAAACTTTAGAATGGAATATAAATAATCAATGAGAAAAACGATTATAAAAAATAGCTAGTGTTAGATACTAAACGTGAGTTTTGGGCGAATTTCAATTATACTTACAAAATTATCAGTGTTGCGTGATATTTTAAAATTAGACTGATATTTTTTATATGTTTATACTAATGTTGTGCTGAGCCGCCAAAAGACTTTTTGTAATAATGAATTAATTTAATCTATGGTTCAAGTAATTTTTAAAACATATACCTACCTAAATGAAAAAAAATACTTTTAATGAAATAGAATATAAACAAAACTTATTAAATTTATTGGATTTATTGTATTTAATTACTGTATATAATATTTAGTTATAAGATTAAATATTAGAACATTACTTCGATATACTTTTGTTGTTTACGTTTTGAAGTAAAAAAATATGACGTGAAAAAGTATTGACATCTTATTAAAAAAATAAAATACTCATTTGTACTAATTCCAATTTTAATTAATATGACCATAACCGGTTTCGCTCATGAAGATCATTATTATCTGATAAGAGAAAACAATATGATAGTGTTATTTATACAAAACAAAATTAAATTAATAATGTGTAACAAATAACTGCTAATGAAAGGAATTTACAAATAATAGTACAAAATATGAATAAGTGACACTAAATTGACTATAATTAAAATTTTCATTATTTTTAAATATAATAACAAAACTCAAACAAAAATAAATTTAGCTTGTCGTTAATTTGTCAATTTTTTAATGTAATATTATAAATTATTTTATTAAAAGTTTCCAGAATAAATAATTTTAAAGTTTGAATTTATTGTTGGTCTCCACTTCAACTTGATTATTCTTTGATGATTTTTGAAAAATTATATTATTTGAATATTTATAAGTATCAACAGAGATTACCCTAAAAATATTGACATTTTGTTATGTGAAATTTGTAACTCTCATAACATATTTTTTTTTCTTTCTTTTAGTTTTTTTCCAATGAATCTTAAAAAAATTAAAACTAAAACAAAATCTTTTAAATTCACAAAAAATAGTAGTATGATCTGCTTGAAAACATTTTTCAAATATATTTTGAAACTATTTTTTGTGAAAATAATTTAAAGTTTCATATTTTTTTACATAACATCAAAGTGATTACCTTGTCAAAACATGTAGTACTTAAGGAATCAACAAAGCTCAAAATAAATTAAGTAATATTACTATTCATATTACATCATATTGATTTCAATACCTTTCTACTTTAAGTGGATAAAAATAAAATGTTAAAAGTTGATCCAGATTTACTTTTTATATACATCTTCTGTACTCATTATATATTTTTTTATATATTGAGTTGTGTTTATAAATAAATGCTTTTAACACCAACTGCATGAAAGAAAATATGAATAATTCATGACTCACCGCGTATGACCGCTATGTATGTCCTAGCGAGCATGCCTTCAGCGCGCGTGACACGTATAGATGTCATAGAAATTTCAAACCCTATATTGAAGCTATCTATTGTGTAAAAATTGTATAACTTGGTTGAAAATATTACTAAATGTATATTTTACCAAATTCAATAGATGGCATTAGTCAAAAAAGATTCAATATAGGCTAAAATAATTTATTTCTGGAACACGGCGTGAACATACGTCACCAATGCAAGATTTTGGATAATGTAAATAAGCAATTGAGTGCGGGTGAAATTGAAATTGTTCCGAGAATTTAATATTAAAATCATGGTGTGGTGGTGGCGCAGTGTTCTCGATCGCGCGTGGCGGTATTTTGCAATATGGTGACGTCACGCTGCAATTGTATGAAGAATGATTATTGTTGAATTAAACCAAAAATACAAAAAATATATTGTATTTTATTATTGAAAAGGTTACTTTGGGTGGCAATCAAGATATTTGATTAGTTGAAAAAATATTACAACCTATATTTATAGTCGAAAACGCGATAACAAAATCCGCAATAAAGCAGCCGCGTACAGGGCATGCTCGCTAAATTTAGTGACGCGGGCAAAGGGTTAAATATTTTTATGCACTTACAAAATATTTTTATTTCAGTTCTTTAACATGAAAAAAATGTTTGATCTGTATGCACTAACTAGAAATAAATAGTAGCTTATGAAAGCCAGATTAAATATTATTTTCTTGTTAACAAGGAAAAAAACTCCCAGGAATAAACCTATGTTATTCTTTTGTTGGTATTTTAGCTATTTTACATGATAAAATGTTATGTTTTTTCATTATAATTTATCATTGTTGCTTAAATACGTCTATATAAAAATAAGTTCTTTTTTAAAAGATTCTTTGCTAACTTTGTGAAAAAATGATGATGTTACAACCTTGTGTTAGTTATGGTGAGATACATAGCTTAGTTATTTTTATCTTTTTATATTTTATAACCGATAAATTAAAATTTGCTTTCTGTAAATCTTTACATTATTTAATAAAACTTTTTACAGTACATTTTCTACAAAACATTTGTAAAATATATAAAACAAATCCAGTTTTTCAATTATTTATTAGATGTTGCATACCGTTTTGTAAACAAAATATACTGTTTTGTATAACAAGACATTTAAGCAGCAGAATTGGTAATATTTCATGGCTTTATGCTCTTTATTCAGTTCCGTGAGCAAAAGCTCGAATATGTAAACAAGCTTTCATTTTAATTGATTATTAAGGATTTTTTTAACAGGCCCATGGATATTTCTTTTGTTTATAAGTATTTCCCTGCCTCTATTCTTTTGTCAGTGACTAACGTATAACTAGTTTTTTTAAATGATTGTTAATCAGATAATAAACTACACTGTTGTTTAATACATATTTATAAATATAATTTATTGAAAATCATTAAAATAAATCATGAAATATTTTATCAGTACTATCAAGCAAAAAAGTAAAATTATTGATAGTAAGTAAGTGGCAATTTTTTTAATATTTACATTATATATATCAGTATAGCATTTTTCCGGAATTATTATTTTCACTTTAAGCTGTTTTAAATATTTTTTAGTCTTATAATATTCGCATTTCTTGAATGTTTTGCAGCGTGCCGATTACGTCCAGTAGCCTGACGAGGCGATTTGTGCAGTCGACCAAATGAAGCGCTTTCCCACTTCTCGAGCTTCCGTTTTGACTGCCATCCGATCTATGCTTCTCTATTCAAAACTCGGAAATGCTTTGGGAGGTGGCACAATGAGAGAGGGTTGCTTTACTTCAGTTTTGGTACAGACAGAATTCATATAAATACTCGAATCGCTGAGCAATCGATATCTTGTTCTGTTCGATCAGTGCTAGCTATAGCAGTTTGTGGTATTCAAGTATTAGTGAACATTTTGGAAGGTCAATAACCATATCAATTTTAATTATTCAGTGATTTCAGCTTATCAAAAATTTCAAACTTATAAATTTATAAATTTCAACAAATTTTGATATTTTTAACATCTATTTCGGATAACAAAAGTTCTTTTCATATCACCAATTATCAAAATCTATCGTCAATATACTAAAATCTTTATACAATGTTTTTGTATTCTATCAAAGTAATTTAAATTAAATGAAGATTTTTTGGCTAATTTTCAAAAATGAAAATTGCTTTATAAAATTCAATAATAAAATACAAAGTTATTTTTGATAAAAAAAATATCAAACATAATACTTACTGCGTTGTATTCAAAACACATGCAAACGCTTAATAAATTTGTTTTAGACATTCTAATGATTGACTAAATAACACTGAACTACTTTTACATTTGACAAAAATAAAAAAATATATATAATTATAAACCTCAAAAGTAGAACAATAATTCAATGTTTTGCAATCCAAATCATATTGTATAATTCAATTTTAATAACGACAAGATTAAGCAATCGTTATTGGATAGCGTTCTCTTATTTTCTTTTGTGTGTTGCAATTTTAACCGATTTATTTTTTATAGCTCGATTAATCATGATGAAGATTGTGTGCGTCGCTTTGTTGTGCTTAAGTAAGTAAAAATGTTTTTTATTAAAAATTAGAGCAATCTCAGAAAAATTTAGAAAATAACGTGAAAACGAACAACAGTTAATTAAAAACATCGATCAACGAATCTTAAACTAAAAGCCATTAGTTACGTTTTTTTGTACACTTATTATATTTTTTCATTAGTACTGTATCGCAGATCAGTAATATTTTAAAGCTGGGATGAATTTTTACTAATTGATGACTTTGAAATAAAGACATCATTTTTACTACATATGTGTTTTTGTATTAACATTGAAATATAAGAAAATTACTACTGTTATTAACCACAAGTCAAAAGGTTATTCGGAAAAAAATCTTCTTTCTACAACAATCTTTTGAAAACAAAAAAAAACCATTTATGATATTTTTTATCGATAATTTTGCATTGTTACTTTTGTACTTACAAGATGTATAATTTACGATGATTGTACACAGTTATTATTATTGATTTTTGCGATGAAATATTTGTCACAAATAAATGAATGAAAAATAACAATTGGGCTTTTTAGTGACTTAAATTTAGATTAACAATTACCTGCATGGCTATTTGTCTAAAAAAACATTGCACTTAGTTGATTGGAGAAATAATGAACTTCGCCCATTTTTAACGGATGTTATATAAGCCCTTTTTGTGGTCAGATCTGTAACCCACTTGGAAGTAATTTTCGCATGCTTAGTTTGTTACAAACTTTCGATTATCCGACTTTGTAATTTTCCCGATCTGTTCTGATCGATTTGTTGATTCGCTTAACTCTCTGAGATTGCTCGAAGCTATGTCATGTATTATAATTATATCGATGAACCAGAAAACGTGACCAATTTTTATACAATTTATTTTTAAACTTTTTTTATATAAAACATGTTTTAAACGATTATTAAAGCTCGTATGTGAAATTAGAATTAAACCAACGGAACAAAAAGAATATTATGTATTTATTAACAGCATTCAAAATAATATCACTTTGATTTTAAAATCAATCAAAGAAAACTCAAGTGTATGATATAAAATAACATGTTAGTTTCTTTGTTTAAAATACCAATATTGGCAATATCAGTCACTAATATAAATATGTGACCGTAAAAAGATTACAGCATTTGCAATGTAATGTTTAAATTTCTGTATGATTTGCTTGAAATTATATTAAAGCACCGTATAATTGAACCGTGTCTTATATTGTTTTACGCAATATTTGGTAAAAGGCAATACACATTGACAGCGTATTGTTGGTAAATACAAAAACTGTGACTTAAAAGTAGACACACTTTCGTAAGACCGATCCAAATCGAATTCCTGAAAAACTATAGAACTTTTCAACTTTTTTCACAAACTCTAATTTTCATGCTATTTGCACTACCGGCAAATACGTTTTCCGTTCTTTTTTTGCCAGGTTACTTCGTAATAGTATCTTGTTACATAATTGTAACTAGCATGATCAGGCACCATCAGGAAATAAATGCCGTTTGCAAATATATAATCTTAAGATAATACTCAATTTGATCTCACTTTCCTTGAAAACTGCTTTCGTTCTATCCGGTTTACGCCGAGACGGCTTTCGTTTACATTAACTTTACTTATCTTGAAATGAACGTTTTTCTTTAAACTAAAGTATGTTATAAAACAATTTCAGCTGCATCATTGTAAAACAATGTACCCAGATAAAACGTTTTAAAATACGACGCATTGATTTTTAGTATGATTTATTTTATTAAAAAATAGCAAATCTTTTGTATCTGTTTTTTTCTTTAGATTTTATTATTACTTTTAAATTAGAAACAGACAAAAATTACATTTCCATTAAAGCGATTGAAAGTTTACTGTTTAGGTAATCATAGTAATGTCACTATTAAGCATTATTAAACTAGATTAATATATATTTACGTCCTGGTTTCATCGTCTTATAACCTTTATCTAAGTTTCTTACGTTTTTGTAATGGTTTATCATCTCCTCTCTGAAGACGTCATGGTGTTGGCAAAACCTCCATCCAAGCAGTCGAAGCAGCAAGTCCGTCAGGCAGAACAGCAGTATGACTACGATTACGACTTCGGAACTCCAGTTGCAGCAGCATCGATCAACCACTTCGACACCTTCGGAGTAGCCAACCACGGAGGCGGCGGTGGCGGCGGAAAGAAAGGCTACAGCGCAGGCAGTGGACTGAGGAATATTGCACAAGGATCTGCAGACCAGGCCAATACCGCTGTTGCCAATCAGCACGCCGCTGCCAAGCAAGCAGCTTATGTAGCCAAGAACACCCTCGCTCAGTCAGCTGCTCAAGCCTCAGCTACCGCCCAGGCAGCTTTGGCTGGTAAGCAAGTCATTTTCAGCGGACTTGAGCAACAAGTTAGGGATGCTAAGGTTGCGCTTGATGGAGAAACTATGCAACTCCAATCGGCTCAACAGTCTGCTAACTCTGCTCAGCAAGCCGCCCAACAAGCTGCTCATCAGGTATGCATTATATGATAATTATCAACAACAATCACTAAACAAAAACATAGTTATAATTTATCGTTTTACAATAACCGCAAAGTTTATTGTTATGTTCACATTTGAAACTTTAAAAAATGCACTTCATAGAAGATAATACAACTTTATAGTACTTTGCAGGAATAAATAGAAAAAATATTTTTCTTCACTTAATAGAAAGATGTTTCAATTTATTAAAAGTTTCTCCTTACAAGCAGTTCGTTTATAGGAATCTTAAAATTTTTGTTACTTCAAACACACATCTTTTTACTACTAAAAAAAAATTTCGCTCATAACAAGCATTTTCAACTGTAACTCGTTTTTGTCACTACAATAATGTAGACTAATACAAAAAAATATGTTTATAACTATAATTTCTTTCCACTAAGAATTTACCTGTATCACCATGAATGTGAGTGATATTAGTTTCCAATAATATTTTTTATTAATTATGCATATCTTACTGAATAAACGCATAATACCTTGCTTCTTTTACCAGTAGCAATCGAATGCAAAATGTATTTTCTTGTTACAGTTGTATGTAGAAAGTGTTAAAAATTCTATAATAAAATTACTTTTGCACGTTGCCATTACCATCAAACGTTAAAACATTGAAAGTATATAAATAAACTGTTGTCAAACGGTCCATCAATTTCCAGGAAATAGATTTTTTCTTTAATAACTAGTTTAAAAAATATTGCAACATAATTTAAAAATAATTTTTGATTTAAACCTTTTTATTACAATGATGATGTACATTTAAATTCACCTGCCTCTTTTCTCTTAATATATTTTTTCAGTTTATTTTTACTTAATGATTGACTGTGACAGTTAATTAATATAAACTTGTCCAAGCTTGTGATAGGCTTTCACATAATTTGCAACGATTTCTAACATTAATAGCATGAACTCTATACATAAATTATTATGTGTTAGTATTAGATGAATCACTACATTGTCAAACATGTTTTATTTATAACATTTTTTTTTCATATTTGAACAGTTGTAACGTACATATGTAACGGAAAAATAAAAACATCGAATCAATTGATGTATCAAAGACAGCTTCGGCACAATACTTAGCGACCGGCTTATTTTTTTTGATATTTAATAACGTTTGATCAAATGAAATTATTATTTTTAATGATTCTCTTTATTTGATTTTACCAGTGACAGTGAATGACTAATTGTTTTTTCCTATCATAGGTTAACGTGATCCAAGCTGCCTTGAACGCTGCCCAAGCGACATCTGAACACGCTAACCAAGCCGCCAGTGCTGCTGCCGGAGAACTTGCTGCTCAACAAGCTATGGTTGGATCTGCCAAGCAACGACTTGCCACTTTATCTGATCAGCTCCATGGAGCCACCATCGACTTCGAAGCCACTCAGGCCGCCGCCCTCAATGCTCAGGTATTTTTCTTTGATATTTTAATATATTTTTTTGAGATCAATCATCCGAATATCCTGGTAATATATATAATATCAATACGATTAATGAAACATGAATAATGAATAATGATTACTACAATACTATAATATGAAGACCTCAATTTCAAAACGTACCTAAAAACGATTTTTGATTTTTTTGAAATTTTGATGCTAACTTGTTCTCTATTTAAATATCTACACAATCGATAAATTTCTTATTTTAAACTTCTCTAAATACAGAAAAAACGCATTAAAAAAAAAATTGTAGTCTCAAAACGTACTCAAATCCAAAAAGCCCACAGCAGTTTTTTGCACATTGCTAACAATTTCGATTTTTAAAGTTAAGTATGTTTTGAATCTAAGGCGCTCATATATATGCTTAATAGTGCTACTCATCAAAATTAGTACAACGTGGATGAGTTTTATTTATAATTGATAACTTTTTACAGCTCGCTGCTCAACAAGCTCAGAATAATGCTGCTGAAGCCGCCGCAAAGCCGCAATTGCCGCTGCTGCAGCTGTCGATGCCGCCGCGGCCGCCAAGGCTGCAGCAGGCGGTGGCGGAGAGCACGGAGGACATGGAGGTTCAGGTGGCGCAGGAGGACATGGAGGACATGGCGGACATGGAGGTTCAGGAAGCGCTGGTGGACATGGAGGTTCAGGCGGCGCAGGAGGCCACAGAGGTCATGGATCTCATGGCGCACATGGGGGTCATGGAGGACACGGAGCACACTACGACGATTACAGCTCGCTGGCCGGTGACGACGGCAGAGTAGAGTACGGATACAAACTTCAGTCGAGCTTCCATTATTGATCACAAGGAGTCACGTGATAGGAAACGAATTAGGCCTTTACGTGATTGGCAATCTTTGATGGCTCATTCTTTTACGTTCTGTTCAATCAAATGGTGTGAAAGTTTTTAAAACTAATCACACATAACATAATTATTTGTATACTAACAGTCAAAACAATTCATCACGTTTGAAGTGAATCAGCATATTAAATACATAACACTAAACTTTAACAACGTTAACTAAGAAAATTTGACTCATAATTTAAATTTAATTATTTTCATAAAGTTTTAAGTGCTATATGTATAAATTTTCGAGTATTTTATTTACAAACTTTTGTTTTTAAATACCATTTGAATCAACGGAACAGAAAATAAAAAGTAGAAATTTCGCGTAAAGGCTCTTTCATAAAGAAGGTTACCAAGATCATCGCATTGTGTAGTAGTTTGATAAGAGTTTTTGACATTTTATCTGATCGATTTCGAACAAAATACTGCAAACATAATTTCAAACAAAAAATAGCAATAAATAAAACCTAAACCCACTCAAGTTAATCGGTAAACTAGAAAAACACCGTTCTGGGGCAATTATTTCTTTAAAAAAAAGCACTTGTTAGTTCTTTTCACTTAATAACTATCTGTTGAAATATAGTTTGTTAGTTTTGCGTTCTCGATCAGATATTTTTTTGAAACTCGAGCAGATTTCAAAGCAATGCGCTAGTATCAATTTATTTTTAAGGTGTTATTTAATTGTATTATTACTAATCGCTTTGATATCATATAATATGTATATAATTTTTCAAAATTTCTATATAAAGTTATTGTTATACCTCAAATGTATTATATTACATATAATTGTTATTTGTTAATCCACATCTTTAAATATTTCATACGAATATCAATCTTGTGAGTAAATAAACATGTTTTTTTTGTATCACTGTATATTACGTACTTAAAGTTAGTGTAGTGATTTAAATGATTTTTTAATAACATTGGAAAAGACAAAAAAAACTTTTGTTCGTATCTAGCCTTTCTTTGCTTGGTTAGGATTTGTTACAAAATATAAGTTATGCCATAATACATATTATAAAAAATGTCAAATTTAATGGAGCGAAATAAAATCGTGTAATTTGAGACAGCTGGATTATTCTATTAAATTTTTAATAGAATTTCTCGTTGAATACTGCTTATTTCAGAATATTTTTATATAATCACTTTTTGCTACATTTATTCCGCTTTGTGACAGTTTTTATAGCTAAAATTGTTTATTTTTGTATCTTTGACATTTTGCAGAAATGATTTATAAAAAAAAAATGTATTTGTACTAAAATGTAATCTTGTTTTAATAAACAGAAGAGTTTTACACAATTTGACTTTTTAATTAAAAAATGATTATTTTTAATGTTGAAAACTAATTTGCAATACATTGTTGTTACAAGAACACCACAAGAAATAATTTATTTAAATGAATTTAAACTTTTGTCATGACTATTAAAAAACAAAACAGTAGATGAAATCACTGAAATCACAGAATCACTTCTTACAGAAAAAAATAAAGTCGTAATTCACATTTAAAACGAAATACGATTTCAAAATTAAAATTAAAATAATTAGTTATAATTTCCAATTTCTATTATTTAGAAAAGAGATTTTCCAATAATGGATTACAAGTGTTTCTATATAATAACACGATAATAATAGCGTTTATTATGTAAGATCTTACTCAATATTTTTTTATTTATTAAGTGCTTTTAACACAACAAAACCCAATACTTTGTTTGAAAGTTTGGTTTAAAAATATTTACCATGACAGTCAATTAATAATAATAATATTTTTAATATAACACTTTCAAATTCGTAATAAAAGTACGTACTATAAAATTACGCATGATTCATCAAAATGGCTTCGAATTGTGTGAAATAAAATATTACACTAAAATACTCACTTAAAAATTCAAAAATCTGCGACATCTTTGATATTTCATGAGAAAGTTTAAATCGAACTGTTTTGAAATAATATACCTACCTATAACATTTTTAATTCAATTTACTTCTAGCTTCATTCTGTTCGTTAATAGTTTTCGATTATTATATTTTACTTCACTGTATAATTATCGTGTATTAGATTGGCAATAATTAGCGATTTCTAACTGAAGTTACTTAGGGGGTCAAATAAAATATTACTGGTCTTTATTGGACCGCACATATATAAAAAAAATCAATGACCAACTTAAACGATTTTTCTGGCCGTGTGGTTCCAAACCGTAGATGTAGCAGACATTTACAGTAATTGTTTTAATTTAATCGAACATAGCTTAAGTTACGAATTTGGAGGCGCTGATTCTTACTGTCGAGTTAATTTAAATGAAGAATTTATCGATCCGAATTGGCAGAAAAGCATAAGTGATAATTCATAAGTTTTACGTAATGGAAGATTTAATAATAACAGAAGGTTGTTTTTAATTTACTTTCGTTATATGTTCGTTAAAAAGAATTCCTTAAATGTGCATTGTAATATTTGGTCAATTCATTTTTTCGAGCTTATTACGAGAAGAAGTAAAAAAACAAAACCTTCTCCTATACAATTAATGAATTGTCGTTTACGCTTTTCTTCGATAACGGATCGGATATGAGACTCTGGAAACAAAAGCGGCAGTTTTATAATCCTTGAATGTTGGTAAATCAATTGAAACCTTTTTAAAATAAAATGTCTGAATATGTAATGTCGATTTCTTCTAATTATTATATTGCTATTTAAATTTTTTTTTTTTCGTATTTTCTTTGCAAGACAATGTTAACTGGCCTCTTTAGTTACATACGTCTAATTATTTTTAGCAAAATTAGAAGACAGCCGGTTTTGTTTTCTGGGCCCTTCTTACTGCTTCATAATTCTTTTGGCTTGATAATGATTAGTCTAAGTCCAGTCATTACTCTAGTGCGGCCTTCTGGCCAATTCTGTAATTCTGTGAATATATGTAAATTCGTAAATTCCTGACATATTCTGACCGTAATTCACTCAACCAATTGTGATTTTTGTGATTAGATGTTCGGAAACATTTTGTTGATGAAGCCGTCCCTTCGTTGAGACGAAATTGCTAAAATTTCGGCGGAAACGAAATCAATCCGTTAGATTCGCCAACAGGAAGGAACACGGCCGTTACCGACGATAGTCAGCAATTGCTTGGAGAAATCTTCGGCAGATGGATCGTTTAGCAATGCAACTCGCATGTTTGGCGTCAGCTGAAGTTTCTTCACATAGCACCAGAGTCAATGATTTGAGGCAAGCGTTTATTTCATCGGCAGCGGTCGATCTTGGAATGACTGGTATTGTTTGGCGAAAATCGCCAGATAGTAGAATCATTGCGCCTCCAAAAGATATTGAGTCATTGCACAGATCTTTCATAGTTCGATTGAGTGCTCCCAATGCGCATTTGTGCGCCATTGTCCATTCATCTCAGGTGATGATTTTATTTGCTACCAAAACTTCGGCCATTGCTGAGTGTTTTGCAATCTTGCATGTCGGTTTTTCAGTGGTTTGAAGATTTAACGGCAATTTCAACGCTAAATAAGTCGTTCGGAATCCTTCTATTTACATGGCCGCTATTCCAAAAGAAGTAACTGCTACAGCAATTATATATCTCGCACAAACAGTGGCCATAATCAATGACATGAGGAATGTCTTCCCAGCTCCACCGGGAGCATCGAGGAAAAATAAGCCACTATTTTCATCATCAATTGCCTTCATTAACGTATCACACATTTCCTTCTGTTGAGGGTTCAACAGTGGTACATTCGTTCAAACTGATTTGTTCAATGCATCTCGATTATATTCACGTTCACGTTCCGATTCTCGATTGAAAGCGTGGTTCATTCCACGATCTGGCATTGGCAAAACTAACTTGACTAACAAACTGCCGCACATAAGGTAACACATGTCTTCAATCAAAAGCAAAGCCTGGTTATGTATCTCTTCATTTATCTCGAGATCGGAATTCCCTAAACTGACACGAATGCGATGTAAAATGTATTCGGACATGTCATCTTTGTACTTTTTCCACAGTTCACGGAGATTCGATGGGAAGCATGTCGAAATAATAATATAAAATAAGGTGCGTATCTGACATGGAGATTCAGAAACAATTTTTTCAGCGATTGTCGTGTGTCATTCGGGTGATCAGGAACCGCATCGCCTTGCTTTTGACGTTAAAATTTCTTCGATGTACAATTCCAAGTGTAATAACGTGGCATCTCAGAGTAAAGCAACGTTTGTGCAAACAGCGTACTATTGTTGTCAAAAAAAATATCGTACCTAATTATAAACATAACTTTACTTCAATATTATCCGATTTTCTTTCGTTTTCATTTCATATCATCGATTTTTTATTCTAATTCATACTCTAAATTTAAAATTATTTAAAAGTCAATCGTATGCAAAAGAAACAGAAACAAATAAATGTAGGAAACGTTGCCATCTAGTGGATGAAATCGGCATACAACGAAATTTTCATTATTTCAAGCTGTTCGTCATTTGAAAACTGTATGAAAATATTATTTTTCTTCATGACTTTTTTCCGTGATATTTTTCCGATGTTTTAATGCTTATTCTGCTATTTTAGACGGAGACGAATTTAATAAATTAAAGATCATTAAAATCAGCCCTGCCCTTCTTGAGTTATACGTGGAGTAAATAATTCGACTTTGTTTTATATATATAGATTATCAGGACTGGTTTCGCCGAGTATTAACAACTGAACTGATCATTTGATAATGCTCGTCATGAACTAAGTCAGTCTTGATAATTTCACACTAAATCAACGGATTTAATTTAGGTTGCAAATGAAATGGTCGGAGGTTAAATCATTTTTTGGTCAGAAGTCAAATAAACTTTTGCTCTTAATAAAATTTATTTTTTGGTCAGAATAAAAATATTATACGGTCAGATTTTTATAGCCATTTTAGTAAGGTTAGGTTTTTTTCAATTTCATTTAAATTATGACTATTAAATATAAATTCTGACCATTAATTATATATTCTGGACTCTATACACTGATCGATATATTATGACCATTTAAAATAAATTCAGACAAATGTGATAAAAATTATGACCGAAACTGTATTACAAACCGGAAAAATACGAGCCTTTAATTTATATAAAACGATTTCAATTTAAACGTCTTAAAATATATTTATAATATTTCCTCAGACTTAAATTGCAATTACGGAAGAATATTGTCATTTTTTTACGACGACAACGACGAGGATTTACAGATTGATAACAATATAGCGTAAATTTTTCATTATAACTCTTGGTAAAATTCCAATAAGAAATAGAATGGCGTTTAAAAACCGACGAACTAAATATATTACTTTATGTTCAGAAGTAAATCTACTATATTATAATAATATGAATTTATTCGTAAAACGACTTCGATTTTGTTTCCATTAAAAGAAGAAAGTATACAAGTAATTATAGTCATATTTTTTATGATATTTTCTTCCTTTTTAGATTTTAAATAATAAACGTAGAAATAAAACAGCATATAATTCATTTAAGGTGTATTTGTATAAAAAGTAACATATATGAGCAAATCATTAGGTGTGTTGTCATTTTATATATAAAAATTTATTCTACATGAAAAGAATGAAAAGTATAAAAATATGACTTTCAAATTAAAACAATGTATCCAAAAACCTGTAACGGACAGTCTCATCTTTAACTGAATTCTCTATTTCCTTAATAGATTGTTATATATTTTTTTTTTTAATATTACATATCAGCAATCATTGACAGTCATATATCATTCAGGATTATAAGAACTAAAACAATGGCAGTAAGTATTCATAGTTTTTTTTTTAAATAATAATTAAATCAACTCTTTTTAAAATTCATTATTTGAAAAAAATATCTTATTCAGCTTAATAACAACGTTTTTCAAATGACGAATGACATAAAACTGAATGGCGAGAAAAATACTTAATTTGTATGGATTAAAAAAAATACATATTCGCTTATTATTTACAATAAATATGTATGCGTAAATAAATAAATATATTTAATATAACCATCTCTCTAAACCCATTGTAGATAATTATTGTAAAAAATATATAGTCAAAGATATACACTCAACTTTTAGACACTGACAATAATATGTAATATAGTTATGGAAAACTTTGCACAAAAACCGATTACAGTCATTAAAAATAGCGATATTATGAAAATAAAAATAAATATAACTAACAATACGTTTTCTATTTACATTTGGTCAATCACCTGATTATAAAATATG
The DNA here is from genome assembly GCA_030503985.1 of Himalopsyche tibetana. Classification (NCBI taxonomy): domain Eukaryota; kingdom Metazoa; phylum Arthropoda; class Insecta; order Trichoptera; family Rhyacophilidae; genus Himalopsyche; species Himalopsyche tibetana. Next base: position 1,666,043 of record JAPJYX010000010.1, read on the forward strand.
GTTTATTCTTTATATAATAAATATTTTTCATAACCATATTTCATTTACTGTTCTTATAAATAATATCCTTCACAATATTTTCTAACCCCTAATAATGTACACCGATCGTTTCATTTAAAATAAAAACAACACATGTTTATTCTCCTCAAAACCAGTTTGTTGTTAATATTTTAAATAAATTATTATCTAATATTGTTCACGCATAGTAAAATGTCTTTATAATATGTGTAACAAACGAAGAGTACCATATATTGACTACTTATACCTCACGTAAATTCTCGATTTTGCTGACCAATAATTGCTCGATCCATCTTGGCAATAGTGTCCTCAACTTCTCTGCGAACCTCCGAAGACGAAGTATATGAAGAATACTGAGGTGATTTGGTGATTTCGGCTGCAGGTTCGCTTGCCAAAGCTTCCAGCTGAACTTCGTCATTGACAACTTCTTCGCTAGCTCTCTCAAAGCGCTGACCAAAATTTGTTTCTTTTTCGTTACTTTTATTTGTGGATTTTGGTACAGTTTCATTTGCGACTGTAAAATGCGTTACAAGTCTCCTACGTTTTGTATTTCTTTCGACACTTGTGCTGATTTCGGTACTTTTTTCAGTACTCGTTACAGGATCCTTTACAATTGTTGGAGTGGTAACTATTGCTTCTGCTTTATTATTATTATTTCGCAGTCTCTCTTGAATTTCAGCAGACCTCAATTCAGAAGATTTAACTTCATTTTGTCTAAACTTTCTTCTCCTTTCTATTTTTTCTTCTTTCTCCACGGCAATGTTTTCTTTTTCGTTAACTGCAATTGACAATCCATTTATATCATTGACATTAACTGGTGTAAAAGTCTGACTACTTCTTGTCACCATTGGTGTAGGCGTAGTCAAAGGTACTTGCGTATAAGATCTAGTCGATTGAACTTCCAATATTTCCACTTTCGGCAGTTCCATGCGAGATTGTTCATGCAGTATTTTTACAGCATCTTTCACTCCACTCGTGTTTTCTGTAATTGCTGACCGCGCCAAATTTGAATTTTCGTCAGTGGGTGCAATTTCTTTTTTGTACGACGAAAAGAATGTCAAAGCTTTCATCAATTGATAACTTTTCGAGATAGGTATATTAGAATCATATAACCTCTTAGAACTTTTACAGTCAACGTAGAACCACCAGTTACATTTTAAAATTGTTTGGTCAAACAATGTAGATTCCGGGCACAGGAATGATTTCATTATTAAGCCTTCATCTGTCAAAGCGCACACGTGGAAAACCTGGAAAAAAACAAATAAAACGAGATAACATATCACACACAACAAAAAATATTTTTTTTTCAATAAAAACAAAAAAAAAATCAAAATTGTAGTTTGTTATTCCACTGTGTTACTAATTAGGACGCGTGTGTCGCCTGTTTATAATTTTTAGTTAAATAATTAAAAAATGAAACACTTATTTGTATTATTTCCACATTTTTTAAATAAATATCGAAACCAGTTGTCCTCATTTTGCTTATTATGAACTGATCAGTTTTCGTCAGTTGTGAGCGCTGGGAATGTGTGGAACCGGTTCATTCGTATATTTATTGAAAATTTGTGAAATTAGAAAAGAGAGATGTTTCATTTATTATTATAATGCTTTTCTACCGATAATTTACATTCAACCCGTAAATGTTATCTTTATGTTGTATTACTGCTATTTTCAGTATGAAATGCTGCTGGGTGTTGCGAAACACGTTTCATTACTATTTATATTAACACAACCACATGAATAACAACGTTTTATGAGTTACTAATAAAAGTTAACAACGTTTAATAATAAGAAATGTAAATGATTTCAGAGATTATTTCAAAAGATAATCGCGATGAACTTCCTGAAACGGTCATAAAACCTAAAAATTTAAGTAATACAATTGTAAAAAGCTCTGCAGAGGCGGATAATTTTCGTGAGTGAATACTATTTTTTCAGAAAAAAGGGCAAATTTGAGTATTCGAAATATTATATCATACTTAATGTCCATTAATTTGATAGGTTTGCCACTGATTTCATGGGGTTTAACACCATTCGATAAACTATGGCTCAGAAGTCACAATTTCACAGCAGATGATAGACGAAGAAGAATGTATAAATTATGTTATGTAAATATTTTTTTATAAAAAAAAATATGTTAAAATTAGGGGTTGGTGATTACCAAGATGCAAACCGGTTGATGGAATTTTAGCAGCACATCACTGTTTATACTCTAAATAATCGTGGAATTTAAAACTCTCTTGAGACAAATAATATATAGTCCTGAAACGTTTAATTTTTTTAATGAAAATATGCTATAATTGCATGCATTCATCTCTTAAATAGTATTAATTATATTGTATTCAAACAAAACATTGTTAGAATAAAAACAAGTTCATTATATTCGATGCTTGCTGTCACACGCAACGCGATATTGATTAGGAACCAATGTTTTCATAAAAGGTGATATCGATATGTTGCAGATTGTAATTACCGTGTGACTTGGCATACAAAGCTTATTATCATAATTCATTTTGGAATCTTTATGGACTGTAACAAAAATAATTATTCATTAAAAACCAGATTTCTGTAATAGTTGCAATATTAAATTAAACCTTCTTAATATTACAGTGGTAATTGAAGTGAATTACGAAAATTTCTCAATATAATTGAATAAAAAATCCGTGGGATGATTGATTGCTTACATATATATCTTAAAACAGTTTTCAGACAATACTATTACGCATCGATGGCCCCGTAACCTAAATATCATCACCTCTTCTCTACCACAGTGAGTTCTGCGGTAGAGGCGGCATGATAATAATATGATATGAGGGCTCTCTAGTGGCCCATAAAAATTTGAATGAAACATGTGATTGAGAATCAGTGATATATCGTGACAACATGGCGTAAAAAGGGTGGGAAATATTTTTTTAAATTTAGAACTTTTCTCGATTACAGCATTTCGAAATCTTCAATGATTAAATTACAATTAAAGCTTTTAACTAGTATTTCGATATTTGTTTATCAAACGTCAAATCACATTCAATACAATCGAATCTGGTAATACAATCTTAACAAAATAATCAAAAACTGTAACATTACATTGATTAATAAGGACGTGAGAAAAATTCAAACGAAGTAATAATTTCTATGTAGTAATTTTTTACTGCTAATTTATAGTAGAGTGACATTGTAAGACACGCTGTAACCACATTGTGACTGGAAAGATATCAAAATAACGTATATGTTATATACATTAGAATTTGTCTACTTTTCTCCAATGCATAGAGAAAAAACTTTGCATGGCAGAGTAATAGATTTTGTATCATATTGATAACACCTCATATTTCATATCATATTTTCATATGGAGTTTGGGCTATAGCTTCCTAAAATGGACTCATCCCCTTCTCCCTGGTATTGGAAAGAACTGAAGGGAGATAAAAAGGAACAATGAATTGTTGATATTGTTAAATTATATAAAATATTTTAAAACCCTTTATGACACGGTGTACCTTTAAAACTTGAAACAAAACAAAATTTTCGGTAATATCAACCTTAAATCTACGTTTTCGTGATGTTATTTTATATATTATATAAACGGAAATTTTATTTCAATTAACAAACTACAAAACAATAAATTTGTGGCTTTTCATCGGGTTATTAAATAATGTCTATTCATTTTAATTTTCTTCAATTTTAAATAAATTCAACATCTACACATTTAAATAAATATTTGTCACATACATACATAGTGGTCAACGTGACATATTTTCCACGTTTTCTCTTTTAAAGATACATTTCCTTGTTTAAAACATTTTTATTTGATGTGCCGCGGTACAAATCCCATCCACCAGTGTGCCGTGAAATAAAAAAGTTTGGGAGACACTGGTTTAGATTGTAGCATATAATAATGTCCGTCCTATAAGTTTAACGAGTATCAGTATAGAAGATCAAATACAAGCCGATCATACCTGTCACAGTGTGAAAGCTATCAACAACTTTTATTTTTAACTAATAATATTAATTTTGTTACCATCAAAGCCATCAAACTTTATCGCACTCAACTTTTATGACAAATTTACGACCCTTCAAGTAAAGAGAAAATGTATACGCATGCTTCTCAAACCGAGTGTTCGGATTTTATCGGCCTCACCATAAAAAGAGGTACCTAAATTTAGTATTGAGATTATAATAGGTGCACAGTTTTTACCATAAATACTTGATTTGAGATAAAATGTTAGCTTAGAATATGTTATCTTGAAGAATAATTATTCAAAATCTGAATATATCTCAAGTGTATAATGTATTAAGAATATAACAAAATTAAATTTGTTAACTTTGTTTCTCCGCTTGTTTTGTTACAAATTGTGACAAGTGTTTCACCTCTCTAAAAAGCATCAGACAGACAATCGTGAGGCTTACAGATAAACTAAAAGCTCATTCAAATTATAATGTTATAAATTACAAATAAACTTTTACTTTCTAATTTCAGATTATTTATTTAATCACGAACATTATTTACTGATCAATCATCATCACCAGCGAAACCTGTCATTATTTATTTAAAAATATATAATCTGTACAAAAAATTGTTTTATTTTATAATATATTTCCTTTTCTTTTTGTCTTTTCATTGACAGTGAACTCTTTAAAAGTGCTATTTACAATAATAGTAAAAAGAAAATTTATTGACGCAATATTTAAATTATACAAATTACTGTAGTCAACACTTCCTTGAATTTGTATATATATATTGTTATTAAATAAAATCGTTTAAGAAAAAAGTTGAAATGTCTAATACTTCTTTTAATATAATATTTTAAAACCGAAACAATTAAGTAAATTTTATAATTTAATAATTGCAAAGTAAGCAAAACAAAATGTTTGAATAACCGTGATTTTAACGAATCTTTTTATAAATGGTTTTATCATACATTTGTGATATTTTCACCTTCCCACGTACACTTCTCTTTATGTTAATAATGTGTGTCAAATGGGTATTTTTTGTTTTTAAATCGATATGATGTTTTGATCGTTAAGTATTTTCTTGTGTAATGTTGCTCTTTGAATATTTCCACACATATCTTTGTCGGCTTACGTATAAGCTTAATTTTTACTAATAAATCCATCGATTTAATTATTTACATTTAAAAAAAATGAAATTTAAACATGATCGTGTATTTTTTTAATTGGCGTATAGTTTTTAATAACTTATAATATATTAATTAAAGCAATAAATTAAATTTAAATAAAAAAAGTTGTCCTCAATATCGAACGCATCCACGTTTTAATAAATAAAATAAATCAATGTGACTTATTGCCTCCAAAAAGGCTTTCGTGTCAGTTGATCATTATCATATTTCTTAAAACAGACAAGCCTTAGAAGCAGCGTTAAATTGATATGATTATGTAATTCGTAGTTTTTTTTAAATGGGTGCTCGTTATAATTTGTTTCAAATTATTACGACTTCGCAATCCCATAAAAAATAAATACCTGCCAGACGTTTTCAAATTTAAAATTGTGTCATTTTTAAAACATTAAGATCATTTTATTTTATCAAACTATAACCATTATATGTGATAACACAAAACAAATATTTATCTGCAAAAGCGGTAAGAACAGACTTTCGTGGTTTATCTTAAACAATCACAATAAATAATATATGTATGTCTAGATACTCTGATTTTGCTTCGTCCGTTAATGCATAATATTTATAGTATGCTTAAACGATGTTTTTGCTTCAAAAATATTCTTTTTTACCATGTCCGCACCCAATGTGGAGCATATTTTATAGTGTGTTTCAGTGTGTGCAACAGAAGTGTTTCTACTAGAACTGCTTGTTACTCAGTTCTTCAAACTCTCTTTTTCCAAAGAGAGTAGGAATATAAGGATAAGGCTAGGACAGGACTAGTGGTTAGCGATTAGCTCTCAATACACCCTGTTCATAGTATAAGATGGGTGGGATGGGGGAATTCAAGAGATCACATACATCCATGCTTTCGAAGAGAAATTCATAAATCGATTGAAAAATTAATTTATAAAACTTTCCCTAGTGGGATTCGAACCCGTGACCTCTTTAACTGAAGCCAACGACGTTGACCACATGGGCGGCGAAAACTTATGGCGTTTAAATTTAAGCGAAAGAAAACGTTAACATACATAAAACTGTTTGTATAGACACTTTCATGGTATCTGTTAACAGCCTAATTGGTTAAAAACTCTTCACTTCTGTTTTCAGTAGTCATATTTAAGGAGCAGTATTTTAAATCGCTTAAATTATATAAATCCGTAATACTCACCGACCTTCGTCAAATATAATTTAAAAATAAATATATTTTTGCCGATTTTCAACTAAAAGAAATACCCATTTCGTGCTGCATTACGTACCATACAACCTAAGTCTTCGTCACCATATAGCCCTGGAAAATGTTTTTGGTCTCCACAGTAGAATGATGTGTCAGGAAGCTCAACCTTTGAAACAAAGTTATCATCAAAGTTTTTATCATAGCCCACTGGATAATACTCCTTCGGTGCGTTCATCACTTTTGAAACTGGGTTCAGTTGTGCTGGTGGTGGCTGATATCTGAAAACAAAATTTCAAGTTTTTTTAATGGGAATTTATACTGATGATTATTGCTTAACTGATTATAATTAACGGCTTAACGACTTGTCAAATCAATTAGAAACAAACCAAACGTATACACACGCATTCACCTTTTCAAGTAGTATTTATACAATTTAAGATTTCGACTGAAGGTGCTTGGTGGAATTTCAATATTAAATTTGAATCGTTCAAACTATGTACATTCTCACAAATTTTCTTATAAACTAGCCGCTTTTCATTCAGAAATACATAGACTTGTGAGTGTTCCTTTAAACGAAATAAACTTTAATATCGAATTGAAAATCATCAAACAAATCGCCATAAACAATGGATACGATATGTCTCTTATAGACAATCTTTTATCAAAAAAACAAACTAAACTTGCAGAAAAAATGTTATTTAAAGGTATAGTGTCAAAGGACATAGATCATACTAGGTATTGGCGTAGAATCATTTTTTTAGGAAATACAAGTCTTAAAATTAAAAAACAGCTAGCTGATAGTGTAAGACCTGCTTTTTACTGTAAAAACTCTTTAGGCAAATTATTAGTTAATAATAAAGATAAAATACATTACTTAAATAAATCCGGGATTTATAGATTGCAATGCTCTTGTTGTACAAAGTTTTATATCGGCAAAACAGAAAGAACACTGAACATCCGGGTTTTAGAACATATGGCAGCCTTTAGATTGAAAAAAGACACGTCTACTTTTGCTAATCACTTAATATCGGAAGGACACATGTTCAATCAGGAACAAGGGATAAAAATGTTACACCCAAATACGGACAGTCATAAGCTCTTTTTCCAAGAAATGTTAGAAATCAACAAAGCACAGCTGCAAAATCTTCCGATTTTAAACGAAATATCAAATTTTCCCACATCTCCTCTTCTATACCCTATATAACCATAAAATCATATAGTCATAAAACCTTTGCCGACAAACAAATTATATAATTCTTGAAACTGCTCACTAGTCAAATCTGTTGGCATTCCCATGGGCTTATCCTTTTTGCCAGCAGTGGCTTTGGACTGAGTGATGCATTTATATCTTATATAAACACGAAACTTTCATTTACTAAGCGTCAGTTCAAGTTCATCCGTGCACTTGAATGCCTGAAGATGCCGAAAGGCGAAACCCGGGTCGTTAATGACAAAATTTGTGAGAATGTACATAGTTTGAACGATTCAAATTTAGTATTTATACTTTACAAGACCAAATTAGCAGTTAAAGCTAAAACTATTAATCAATGTTTGCACATTTTTTTTAAATTTAAAGTCGAAAGATCTCTTATATATTACAGAAAATTTGTTTTGAAATTGTACGAGTGTAAACTATTTTTGTTTATATGAGCGATACGTTTACCGTTTCTTTGGACTTTAGCTTGCAGTTTAAAAATTGTTGACATATTTATATATGATTCATTTATACATATACAATAATAAAAAATATGTAAGCCCATTTAAAGTATATTTCTCATCATTTCAAAAAAACAAATATTCGTCCTGTTCTAGTCTTCAACCAAGAAAGTGTTGGAACACCACCACAAGTTTTTTTGAATGTTAATGATTATAAATTATGAATGCTTTGGTATACTTAATTAACTAACGAATTATTTATTTTTAATATTAACGTTTTGCAGAGAAAGAAACTATTCTAATATATTATTAAGTATGAAACTAATTTCAATGATGTGCACTGCGTGTTTACTTCATTATTCTTAAGTGTAACCATTATTCTCACTTTGTTATGCTCAATGCATTATATGTTAACTGTTACATTTTCTGAACAGGCATTATATGTTTGACATATTTTATGTTGCATTTGTGTGCGAAATATTTCCGGCAGTGATTTCCATTCACACTCCAAACAAACAATGTTCTACTTTTCATGGTCGCTTATTTTGAAAAGTTAATTGGTTAAACATAATTAAGTTTGATCTTTAACATTTCGTTAAAACAATTTATCATCACATTCTCAACGATTATGTTTTTAATTTAATTTAATCCCGAACGTACTTTGTGATGACTGGATATTTTTATGTAATATTATAATTAACTTAAAACTGTATAATTTGCATTGGAGTTGGATATACACCTTCTATCATATTATATTTTAACTTACTAAGTGCGAATTGATTCAAATGCAGGGCTTTTTGTTAATACGTATTTTATTTCAAAAAATATACTGTTAGGTAAAATAAAACTAAATTCACATAATAAAACTACGCGGACATGTGATTTTGAATGAAAGATTCAAGAACGTTTCTTTGCATTTCTTACACTGCTGCGTGGATTATCAAATACCTTGTATATTTTTTTTCTAGTGTGTTTTCTAAAAATATTGCACACATCAATGGCTTGGTGTAGTGGTCGGCAAACTGCGGCTCGCAAACCACGTGCGGCCTTTTGGTCCTTTGAGTGTGGCTCTTCCACAAAATGTCTTATACAGTGCGATTGAAACTTCGTGTCCCACGGGTAGAAGTAGGTTTTCGGACTAAAAACTTAGAGTTGGAAGGGGCGATCTCAGCGAACGTACTTTAATCAGGTTGAGGACCTTTTAAGCAAAAGCCAGCTTAAAAGTCCTCCTTATCAACTTAATAAGAACTTACCTACCTATAAACTTTAAGTTTTAAAAAAATGGCTCTCAATATAAATTTCAAATGATGCCAAATGTATCAGTCAAATAATGAGTTTACCGACCACTGACTTAGTGGAAAGATATTTCATGTCCATTTTTTATTTTAATCGACTTAACAAACACAAATGTTCGTGTTCATTTTTTTTCTCTAACATTATTGTTCGTTCAAAAGGTAAGAAAATTACATTGTACATACTATTCAAATACATATGTCCATTTCACCAATATTTTTATCATGCAAAAAAGTTGTTAAAATTTTCTCAAAACTGAACATACAAGCATATATATGTATGTCACATAAACATCGAGTCATGTTCATATTTTTCGTAATCTGCAAGATTCTCAATTATTGATTTAACAAACTCAAAAGAAGCAGTTGGTGTTTTTACAATCATCGAGTATAAGCATTAATTTCTTGTTTATTATTCTATGTATATAGAAATTTGTATAAGTATTCATGTATTTGAATAAATTGAGTATATTATGATCGCGTTATTAGTATCATACATTTTATTTCTTGATTACTACATATAATAAATACATAGATTTAAAATGTCATAATCATTAGTTATTTGATTATTGCTATATATTTTTTAAGTAACGAAGATCACATATTTTGTACAACGAGTTATCACTTTCAAACTTCCAAATACTAAAGATATACGCATTAATTTTAAGTGTATAATATATTTTTAAAAATACATTATTAAGTGACATAGTCGAAAAATACTGTATGAACTTAACTTCGAGCACAAACTGACAACTGGGGTCAAAACTAAATCCATGTGAAAGCTGAGCAAGTTTTTAACGTCACAGTATTGACGTTAAAAATATGATTGTCACTGCTGCTCAATTGTTAGTAAGTTTATACTTATTACTTTGTCCATATGCAAAGCTAAATAAAATTTCATTTCTTTGTTTTTTATTTTTTACAGTTAATCGTTCTATTATTGGACACTTTAGTTAAAAACATAAATTCTGGATCCACGATTACCAAAGTGTAGATGAAACGAAGATATGCTATGCATTTAGAAGTATAGATATAGATAACACTTTAAAAACAATTATGAGTTTAATTTAAGATTTCGACTTGGTGGAATTTCAATATTAAATTTGAATCGTTCAAATTATGTACACTTGAACGCCTAAAGATGCCGAAAGGCCTAACCCGGGTCGTTAATGACAAAATCTGTGTGAATGTACTTACTTTGAACGATTTAAAGTTTCTTTTTATTCCGTGAAAAATTTGCAAACAATGGTGCAGTAAATTACCAATATCAGTTTCACAAAAGTGTATTTGAATACTTATTACTCGTTAAAGGGTGCGTGTGATTTTTTCACGTACTTTACACAAAAATAATGTTTCAATTAAAGCGTACAATAGTTTTTATTGCACCAATTGAAAGAGTTATTAAATTTGGTGATAAAACTATTTCAAATATAATTTGAATTTTTCCGCGTAATCAGAAACAATGTGCTAAAATTTATTTTACGTAAATTTACGTTAATTAGCGTTACGTGTTTCGTAACCTGGATAATAAATTCTTGTTTTCCCAAATGTTAAAAGTAAGATGACCATTAAGATGTAAAACAATTGCCACAATCAAATGCTAATTAGACTTTATGGTGAGATATTCGGAAAAGATTTCGTTAGGAAAAGTAACCTCTTGACAAATTAATGGGGCTGAAATTGTTTTCACAATATATACCAAAACAATAAAAATTAGACCATGAAACTTATTCGGTTACGAAGATTCTTGTATAGCAGTTAAAGATAACTTATTCCCTTTGACTTTAACGGCGTTTTACTTATTGTCACACAATAATGAAAGGAAGCCAAAGGTTATTTCGACTTTGCCCTTATTTCGTTTCAGCAAATAAATTTTCTCTTATTAAGAAGTAGCTTTGTGGAAAATCAAGTTGTTAACTTTGTTATTCCGCTAGTTACATCATGATGTAAGACACCATTTTCATCTTGTTCAAGCTGTGATAATGAATCAATACTTCAGTTGATAATTCCATTGATGAGCAAAACTGGCTTTGGCATTCATTAAATATTGTGGAAATATTGCGAAAGTGTATTTTCGTGTTTTTAAAAGAACATCTCTCTACCAATAATAGTGACAGAGAACAACTTAACAGTGCTAATATAATGTTTTTATTACTTTTGAATCGGTACAGTATTTTTGCTCATAGATTTCCCGATGTTTTTTTACTACTTCTATATTTTTAACAAAAGTCTGGGTTAGTTTCGATCATCTGGTCATAATTAACCAATCTCTTATTGGATAAAACTCATTTTAAGATATTTTATTTTTACGCACCTTTTTTGCGGTGGCGGAGGTGGAGGAGGTCTCGGCGTCGTCGTAGTTGTCGTTGTGGTCGTAGAAACAGTCTGAGCGCTGATCATCTGATTTATGAGCTGCTGCTGCCTCACCTTCACAGCCGCCTCGATAGCTTCCACGGAAATATTCGTGGCCTTCGAAATAGCTACAATCTTTTGATACAACGAAGCCTGTGGATTATAGTCGTTGACAGCATTATATGTTATCATATTGTCGATCTTTTGAGTGGGCTTAGACGCATAGTTATTATTATACTGCCCGTTGTTTTGCATCATTGCACTCAACTGGTTGGCTGATAACTGATTCTTCTGCTGCTGCGCGTAGTACGCTTGAGATTGCGGACTTTGAATCGGATACGCGGGCGTTTGGGACACTGGAAGCTTTCTCAACGATATCGTATTTTGCGTCAACGATGCTACAGTTGGATATTTGCTCATCATCGTAGGAGCTATTGGGACTTGAACTGTATTTCTATATGCTTGAGGAGATACAACTGATACTCCAGAATTAGTCTGTGGACTATCTCCCACTTGATAAGATGCACTAGTTGATATCCTCGATACAGAAGTAGGCACTGAATTGAACATTGGGAATTTCGGTGGCGCCATTCCGCCCATTGACGGAGCAGGAATTGTCCTCAACGCCTGATCTCCTGAATTCGATCCGAAATAGTTATTCGATGACATCAAATTCTGTCCAATGTTTGCAACACGTACAGGTGGTGCAGATACGCTCATAAAATTATTGTTGTTTTTTGCAACTTGTCCGATTCTATTCAGATGCCCTTGTGGATTTTGTGATGCATTTCTCTTGTGGGGATTTGGTAATGTGGTGATTGTTCCTTTTGGTGACATCTGTGTTGGAATTGGATATTGGGCGTAGGACTGCTTTGTCGGTATAGGTGCTAACATTTCTTGCGGTGGTGGCATTGGCTTAAAGCTCGGCAAAGGTCCAGCCGGCTGTTTCATCTGACGGACAACCGATTGGGATCGACCTGTTTGAACAGGAGTCTGTGACGACGAGGATATCAATGGCATTGCGGATGACGCCATAGAAGCTGCTGTGGACTGCGTCATTGGCGGTGCAGCTGTTGAAGGCTGTCTCACAGTCAGTCGATTTCTTTTCATGTTCTGCGAAGTATTCTGAAAAAAATAGTAAGACGATTAAATAAAATGAAAAATATTTTTTTACATAATCAGTTTTCAATCAAAAACGAAGTTTGAAAAATTATTTATTTTCTGTTAAAAAATCAAAAATACAGTACATGACACTACAGCTGACGCCAATTCGTCATTCACTTGACAAATATAGTTAAAATTTAAAAAAAATAAACAGAAAATCAAGAAATAAAAAAGTAAAACCAAACAAACAGTTCACAAATACTGCTACTGAAAATGTCTTCTTCTCCAGGCAATGAGTTGATCAGCCGAACAGCCCTTGGAACTGTCGACTCATACGTCCTACGCGAGGAACAAGTGTGTAAAAATGTATTAATAAAGCAAGGATAGTACTAAGTGAAATGATAATATCACTGAAATTCTTCTAAAATCACAACCCAGTACATGATGTAAAAAAAAATAGCTATGTGACATTATATTCCATTGGATTATAATAATATGTTTTATCATTGTCTCAAAATCATTTTTGAATTGCTGTTTTTACTAATTCATTCAGAATATGTTAATAAAAGCTTAAAATACTTCTACAATTTTGTTTAATTTGCTTAAAAAATAATCTATATTACTGTCTCAATATGATTTTTACCCTATCATTTCTAAAAGACCGCCCATGGTATATAAACTGTAATGACTCATGAGTACCCAAAATTGTATTTGATAATCTTAATAAATGCGATGCGTACAAAAACATCAAACATCAATCATTATTCATTTGTGAATAAAACTTCATTCGCTACTTAAAACGTCCAATGTGTTATTTTAGAAACTTGGTTTCATAATTAATAGGAAATTCGATGACAGGCGAAAACATCTCTACAAATGTGCGTATATGAAACTGAGACAGGCCAAAATGTATCTTCTTCTCGTGAATAATACATAAACTTTCTCGAAATTCCTACACCAGATGCTTGAGATAGTTAACTAAAATTCATTGCATAATCTATCATTGCTTTTTATTAATTTTGATTATACTTTCCTGTCACATAAGTCATTTCAAAGGTTAGCGTTAAAAAAGTTTATATTTAATTGCTGCGTATCACACTTTCATTGATTCGACTTACCATCAAAATCTTTATTTATTTTTTTTAGTGATTGCGAAAAAATAACCATAAAACATAAACCTCAAATATCTTACTTTGGTTAATTATAAAACCTTTGCGGTGCTATTTCAGCTTTTAAAAATTCTAATTATTTAAGCTCTTTCATCTGGCAAAACAAACAAATATAAATAAAAATCTCTTAAAATGCAGTAGTTTTAAGATTATATCTATTAGAACCAGTGCTTTTTTTTTTTAAAAAAAAGGTGCCGGAACTCACTACTTGATAAGCTTTATAATAAAGTTTTTTTTTCTAATCCATGTCCGTTCTCAGTGTGGAGCATATGACTTCCTAATGGATGTATCTCAACACAAGTTTTTTTACGAAAAATTCTTACTAGCCTTTGGTTCTGATCACAGAGTAAGTCTGTGAACCTGGTATCGTTTTATATTATGACACTAATTTATGAGTTTTACGATACCTGGTACATGAATTTAAAAAGAACCTAAGATTCAACGAAATTATGAAAAGATTTAGAAAGAGAAACATTTAATAAATCGTCGTTCCACCGTGTTACATGGTGGGAAAAGCACTGATTAGAAGTAAAAAAAATATACATATGTTTGAAATTGGGAGCGTCAACATATTTTAATAAATAACAACTCTGTTATGAATAGCTGTATATTTTTTGTTGAGTAAGACAAAACCTTCCTTTATGTCGATAAAAAAATCAACCAACTAATTGAGGATCAAACTTTAATCTCTCAATTTTCTTTTAAAACGATAATATTTATTAAAGATAATGAACAGGAAAAATTATAATACTTCACTTGTTACAATCAAGCCTTAATATTACTTACAAGTTATTTTGGTTAGAATAAAGCGATTTATACTATCCAAATATACATTAAATAATTATTATAATGACTCTTTTATCTCTGGAAACTCTTCCGAATCATGTTCATCAAAGACTACATCTTTTTAATACCCATATTTATTCACCCAGAACAATTACGCGCTGATGAACTCCACATAAAAGTCCACAGTAAAAAAGTAAAACATGTTTGTCTAATATCAATTTAGATTTAGAGTAGATCTCAATTATTTATGTTAAGTACACACTAATTCAAAAGTACAGAAGTTAAATGTTTATATTACCATAACGTTCAAAGAGTAGGATGGTGTAATTATTATTTTATAAAGTAGGTCCGCGTGCCCACACTTAGCTGACCATTTTTGCTTCGCTTGAGTAACCGACACAATCATCTTGGGTGTAGTAGCGTGGTAAGCTTTTGTTATTTATGATGCATAGTGAATAGATTTACCTGTGGTCACAATGGCATTTAAGGTGAGTCAAAAATAAAAAGATTCACTTTCTAATTTTCTTCATCCGTCGGTTATTTTATTCGCAAGTATATCCTGTTTGTCGCCTGCTGTGGTCCAGTTGTTTAGAGCTTTCTCTACTAATCACGTAGATCCGGGATCGATTCCCGGTTAGATCACAGTGAATTTGAGAATTATTCAATTCAAAGTTGTGATTGAAGACTGGGTGTTTGTGATGTCAATTCACATTATTTCCTCTCCTCCCATCCTTCTGATCCTTTAATAACTGGGTGTAGTAATAGTGACTAATTAAACAACTAGCCCTGTTATGGTCTTACCTTTCTTTCTCTACTACTCACTTTGAAAAAAGTGACGTTGAGTGACAAACAGTTCTCGTAGAAAAAATCTGTTTAGATACCTCTAAAATGAAAAGCGGACATAGATAAAAAAAATCCTGTTTTCTAAGATGAACCACAAATAAATTATATTCTTTGCAATGGGTTGTTATAATATAATCATTGTATTTTGATTTATTAAAAAATGTAAAGTTAATCTTTTGTAATCATATTAAGTATCTATTTTATATTATGTTTTAATCCACGTAGAGCATATAGTCTAATGGAGGCATTTCAACAGAATTTTTGTACGAAAAACCGCTTGTTAGGTTTTGTACGAAAGATAAGGGGCTAGGACAGGAATAATGGGTGACATATCAGTCTTGCCACCAATTGCTATTTTAGGAATAGAATGGTGGAGGAATATTTGTCATCATCACAAACATTCATGCCTTCAAACAGAAATCGATCGAAAAAATGTTGTTTGTACTAGGATTCAGGCCCGCGAAGACCTCTGTGAAAGTCAATGACGTTAACCACTGTGCCATGGACCCGATAATATTTATTATGCTGCTATTCGTACATATAAAGTAAACGAAATTGTTATTAATTTATGTCATAGCATAGTAATTGAATTTAATTTATGTCGGGTTCTATGGCGCAGCGGTTAGTGTTGTTGGCTTCCGTGTCGGATCTCACGGGCTCGAGTCCTAGTACGAACAGCATTTTTTCGATTGATCTATCGATTTCTGTTCGAAGGCATGAGTGTTTGTGATGTCTGAAAATTCCCTCCCACCTTTCCGAACCTTCAACAACTGGGCGTAGCGAGGGCGATCAGTTGACCACTAGTACTGTCCTAGCTTTATCTTTCTATCCCTACTTCCTATCTTTGAAAATAGGGAGGTTGAGCGATTGACTAACAAACAGTTCTCATAGAAAACTTTTGATGAGATACCTCCATTGGGAGGCCATATGCTCCACATTATGAGCGGACATGGATTAAAATAGGAAAATAAAAAAATTAGACACAATATTAATTTGATCTCGTTAACGCTTAAAGAATGCCAATTCTTCAATTCATAAAATAACAAGCCGAAAAATCAATTAACGTCTTTTTTTAAACTAACCAACTACAACTAGTTAACGTACCAACGTTACCCGTAGTCCATCATTTTTTTGGATAGTAAATCTATAAGTAGTTGTTTTAACAAAGAAGTTGGGAATTCATTCTCGGGCTGTAAAGATAATTGATTCAATAAAAACTCTTGCCCTTTTGAATAACTGATTGAATTAAATTGTTAATATTCATTCATAAGATATGTTTTTATTGAAATCACTAGTGATCAATGATGAAATCAAATACTGCAAATTAATCAATTGATTTAGATATCATTATCGCGCCAACATACATTCAGAATTTAAATTGATTTATGATGCATGTGCGTGAAAATTATGTGATTGGCTAGCCATATACGCAATATACGCAAGATCTTCAGTAACTCAATAAAAAAATTGTTTACAAATCATTTGTATGTATGAAGTTCATACATGTAATAAACATTTACAATGTATCTATTGTTAAGCATCGGCAGATAAATTTGTCTTTAATTAATGATAAGGAATACAAAAAAAACTTGTGTTAATAAATTGAACGTGCTATTTTGGCTTTCATTTAAAAGTTCTCTCTATAAAAAATATAATAGATTTTGCCCAAGATTAAACTATCATTATCTCGAAACTAAGATTTTCAACTCGTCCTTCTGTTGCATTGGTGTAGAGATAATACAATATGATACTATGTTTCATAAAACTTTAATTGAACTGACAGTGTTTTTTTCAACTATTATATTGAAGACACTTCACGCCATCTGGCTACTTCGATTCCATAACAACATCTATGCAAGCTGTCATTTCATAATATAGAGTTCCTAAATATATTTTTTGTTTCTTGTTCATATTAATCAAAACTTTGAAACGCTTTTACGCGTATTCGTTATCTTTTAAGAATAGCTTGACAACTCTAACTGATAATTTTTTTATTTTTGATTACAAAATTTCATGTGTAAAATTATGAAATGTTATTTTATTAATTGTTACGTTTACCACCGCAGGTCACGAGTTCAACAAAATATCATTCATTATTCACTCACATTTTTTTATTTCAATTTACTTTGAAGACAAATCAAATCATATTACATTGAGACGTCATAAAAAAAAGTTGATCTTTACTAATAAAAGCTTTCTATTATTTACCGTAATTTTTATAATACAGAATTTATAAAGCAACCGGGTCTTAAGCAAATTCATCTAACTCACTCCTGGCAATTATTTGAAAGCTGAACCAGAAAAAAATCTAATATAATGGATCGGAAATTTGCTGCTGGTAATAGTGAATAAAACTGTATTATTCTTGCCCCACCCCAGTAAGAAAGTGGTGCGGATTAGGGTATCCAATCCCGAAGCCTTTTTCCAATCCCGGAATCTCACGGAAACTTGTTTTTTTTTTTTTAGCTCACCGAAGAATTTGAAATCTCCGATTTGGTATACTTTTTCCCAGAATCTCACAGAAACTCGTTTTTTTTTTTTAGCTCACCGAGGAATTTGAAATCTTCAATTTGCCAATTTCGTGTAAATTTCGAGAATTTGCTAAAAATTTCTCAATCCCGGAATTTCGGAATCAGAAAATTTAACGGGATCCCGGGATTACGGGATCCCGGGATTGGATGCCCTAGTGCGGATATAATAATGTGACTAGTTACTAGACAGCTGAAAATTGTAATCAATTAAGTAAAATACTTATGTAAGCTTATTACGGTGTAGAATTATCTGTTTTTTTAAATTAACAATCGTTTGGAAAACAGACTGATTAACAACGCTTAAAAAATATTCTTTCTAAGCGCACTATTAATTCTTCTTCTCAATTATTAAGAATCAGTACACTTTAAATATTTTCTTTGAATATATTTCACCGAGAGTTCATTTATATATATAGTTAAATAAATACACCTAATATATAGACCGTTGAAACTTTTTTAATGGTTTTTATTTGTGTGCAGTTGAGACATCATAATTGTCTATTAGGTCATAAATAGTATCACGTTTAATTGAGATTGAAAGAGTATTTCAAATACACATGCCAACTCTATACTATCACACTCTAGTAAAATATAAAAGAGAGTCTGAATATTTACGTGAGCCATTTTTAACTATTAACAACAAAAAAATACTCTAAGTGCAAAAGAAATTTGTTGTTTATCTTTATGAAACAACATTATCTGCAGTTTTATTTTTCTTTAAAGTAAATAATTACGAAAAAATTTGATACTGTTTAACCGTTTTTTTGTAAAGTGATCATATAAATAAATCAAATGATTTTTTTCTGTTTATTTAGGTCAACGTAATATTTTAAAGAGCCATATTTTATAGAGTAAATAAATTCGAGTTCAATGATAATCGCACTTTTTACTCCTAATTGTAGTTATTAAGTGCTCACTCTAATCATATTCTTACTAAGATATTTCGCATGACCAATAAAAACATTGAAACCGGCCTTAAGATAAATATTACATTCAATATGCGTTGCATCATTTAGGAACAATCTGTACATCAACCATCTGTGGGAGTGTGGAAAAGGTGTGCAAAATTTACACGTCAATCTTTGTTATTGATCGATAGCACAATGGTTCATATAAAAAAAATAAACGAACATATACGCATTTGAATATTCCTTCAACTTTACGCAATAAACTGATGCGAATGATTGAACAGACAAAGACGATGTCAAGTAAAAACGATTCAATGTGCCATAGGTAACCTTTTATCAGATAAAAGTATATTGGTAAATAGCTAAATATTTTAGCAACGTCAAACGTATACAATTAGCGGCATCGGTGTTAAATTTAACAGGCTTAAAATATACACACTCAGCTATTGGTATTGCTTAATATAATTGTATTACTAAAAAATAAATACTATCTAAATAAAATACTTCGCTTGAGAATGACACATAATTACCATTTTTAATACATGTTAATAATTGCTATTATATTTTTCAGTTTTTAAGTTTTCACTTACAAATACAATTATACTTACAAATTACACTCACTAATTTCACGTTTACTTATTAACATCAGGACCGTTTTTCCCCACCACGACCATCATCAGTTGAAAATTATCGTGATAAGTATATCCGGATTTTAACGAATAAATGTGAAATTAGTGCAAAAAAAGTTATACTTTTTAATAAAAGCTCTTATTTACACTTCCCTGCGGTGCTAAAAAAAACTCTTTTAAAAAACATGTTTTAGCACTTACCACCCTTTGATGAACTGTAAAAACCCAGGACGTATATTTAAAAAAAAAACATGTTTTTCACTTGGCTCCTAAAGGGCTTAAGTATTTTAGCAATGTGTTAAAAATTTCCGACCTTAAAACCAAGTCGCCAAGTCGAACGTTCGTCCAATTTGGCTACGGTATTCACGTACTTAAATTCCAGTTTGAAAAAAATAATAAATTGATTTTTAATAAATGTATGAATTATTCTTCAAATGAATGTCTGGTATTTTATATTTCGCACCCAATAATTCGATCCAACTTTAAGCGAACTACTTATCTTTTCTTTATCAAAGATATATTTTGTATGCTTCATAGTTTCAAATAGATATTAATCATAGTTTATACAACAAAAAAAAATTATTACGTGTATATTGTTTTGTTTCATTTATTTTTCATTGAATTAAATCAACAAATGCCAAGTAGCCGACATGCAAACACAACAATTTTCATAACTGAAAGCTCGACGGTACCTCAAAAACTATGACAAGATACTTTATGACTAGCTTGAAATCGGTTCAAAGAGCAAAAAATAAACCACGATGTGCATTTTACGATATGACTATATTCAATTACACGACGAAACGTTTTTCACCCAAACAATTGGTATATATTTAACTTGTGAAGCGACCTAACGTTAATATTATATTCTTTGAACAATCATAAATGAAAGTCATCCGACCGTTTGTTATATTAAGTTCAAAGAAATTTTCAATGACAAGTGACCTTTGTGTAGCGCAAATATGTATAGTAAATTTAACTGGGTTGAAAAGTGTCAATGACCGTTATATAAATACTTGTGAAATCATACGAATATTTTCGCTATAACGGTTTTAATTTAATTAAGATCATTTTTTTATGCAATAATTATAACATTGTTTAAAATTAAACTATCGATATTATAAGTAAGATAGTTTTTAAAATGTTGAAAATACTTTATCAGTCAGTAATAAATCCAGAGCCGGCACCACCATACAAACAAAATAGGCAACCGCTTAGGGTACAAACCATTAGGGGGCGCATAAGTATAGTATTCAAATTATTTTTTTATACTCTACGTTTGACGTTTTATTTGACGTTTGTATTTGTTTTTAGTTATGATGTATCGTATTCTATATAATTCAAAAAAAGAGGTTGAGCGAATGAGTAACAAACATTTTACGTAGAAAAACTTCTATTGAGATACCTCCATTAAGAGACCATATGCTTCACATTGGAAGCGGACATGGATTTATAAAAAAATATATTTCTATGATCCGAGTTATTTTTTTCATTATTTCGAAAAAAATGAGATTTGTTAAAAAGGGGGCGCGCCAATAATCGTTGCCTAGGGCGCCAAATAACCTCGCGCTGGCACTGAATAAATCGTAAAAAGGGATAAAACAGTATATTATTGGTCTGAAGATACTTATCAAATATGTATTAAGGTGTCTTAGTATGTAACACAATCAGTGGATCAACGATGTTATCAAATTAAACATCTTTTAAAAATGTACTCACTTAAACTTCACTATTTATTTTATTTTTTGACACTGTTGTTTTAAGAAATAATCTTTATTTTAATCATTTTGTATAACCAACATACAGCTTGATAATATGAAAACACAACATTCTCTACTTATTATTTGGACGAGGTGTTTACGACCATTACGGAACATGTCTAAAATGGTATGTTTTTAATAATTACCATCTCAATTTGTTGAGAAATAATTAACACATAATTATAAATCTAAAAAAAATACCCGTGTTCCGGTGAATAATGCAATAACTTTCATGTTTACAAATCACATAAAATTCGATTAAAAAAATGTTTTACACCATAGGTGAATTTTACTTTTAAACAATAATCAATTTACAATTTTTATTTGCGAATCTTTTTTTCATTTTCTTCCGCGCATACAAAACTACGTGTATTTTAAAATAAAACAAGCTTTTTTCGTAATATCTAACATATTAAACAAGCACAAATACATCATAGTGTTTATTCTTTCATCAAATTGTATTTTGTAAATTGTTATATTATATTTTTCTTACCTTTTGTTTTGTTTGTTGCTGCTGCTGTTGTGCTATAGCAGCTCCAAGGGCATTTCCTCCATTCCTGCTACTCACAGATCGTCTTTTACTGGAGTCCAAATTGCTGAGAGACTGCCCAAAGCCTAACTCATCTCCTACACTGAAACCTGAAACGAATAAAATAATAAAAAATAAGCTGTTATCCCGAGTTGGATAGATTTAATGAAGTCAAGTCATTTTTAAATATTTTATAAAAATAATCTTGTTTATTTATCACTAAGCAACATTTTTTTAAACATAAACCGTTGGTATGTAGTATAGTGCATAATATTACCGTTGACTAAAGCAATCAACACATCAAAAAAATAATTGATTTATTTCCACCGCAACACCAATAAATAAATTTTGCCGGACATCTTTTTTTCTATATCATTAAGAAATACTAAAAATTGAGATCAGTTGCGTAACTTTAAAAAGCAATATGCATCATACTTTATGGCTTTTTGTATGAAGTTTTTTTTAAAATGATTTAATTTATAACTAATATTGCCACACTGCTCTATTGATACACAAAAAAAACAAATATAGTACACATAACATACGAATACAAACAAACATGACATAATGAATGTCAAGTTTTTAAAAATAGCTTGAATATTTGTTTTTTTTTTGTTAATCGCATGGGTGTAGATTGGAAACTTAACTGTACAAAATTTGGTTTATTTTTTTATACATTACCAAGTGTTGGAAACCAGGCGACCAGCTTAATTTACTTTTACGTTTCGTACAAATTTAAATAATTTGGTAATAATTTAAAATACGTGGGATATACTTAAGTAAATGTGGTTTTTTACAATACTGAAATGTTATGTTCATATTTACATTATAAAGCTCATATTTCACGCTACATTAATCTAATAAAGAATCTATAATATAATAGAAATACAAATGCCTGTTGAGATAATGTACAATTTTGGAGAGCTGATTCGCGGTTTTGACCAACGATTTCATGGTCGCATGAGTTAAATGCGTTTCTAATCATATGAACGTGCTTCATCGATGCGTATTCAATTGAGTGGTTTTCAAAATCAGCGATTGCCAATCTTCCAAAACTCACGGATCACTAAGCTCACAATTTTTAACTACGCCAAACTCCGACCGTACAAAAACATTTTTTATTATAAAATTAGTTATAACGCTTGTTTAATTATAACGAATTAACTAGTTTGATAACATTTTCTGAATGATCGAAATAAGTTTATGGGTTTTTGACTCCAATAATGTTACTGCACTAATCTTACGGTAATCAGTGCAATAGCTTGTTGTTGAATGTAACTGAGTAGAATACAACATAACACATTAATATTTATTCAAATAACGTGCTTGGTGCATTCCTTCTTGAAGTTATACTATGCTCATGTATTTTTTCATTTCATAATAACTCTTTTCTAATCTGATTATTCACAAACGAACTGCATTTTATATTTATTTAGATTTGCGATATTTTAAAATTCAGATGCAATTTTTAAGCCCTGTTTTATTTCTAGACCTTTATTGAATACAAATCGAGTGTATACAATTACACTTTTCTAATATAAATCAACTACTTGTATTTCAATAAAACGTGATACCATTAAAGTGTTTAATGTGAAATTAGTAATTAAAGTTACTGGAGTGTAATTGAAACATCTTTTTACTTGGGTCGATATAGCTGTTCTCAATAGCTTCGGTCAGGTTTAACGTGCGTGCATTTGATAAATCTCTTTATCCATACCGATAACTACGCTCATAAAAGTTAATAGAAAATTTAAATTAACTTTGATTATTCCACGTATTGTGTAACTAACTGTGACACGTGTTTCGCCTCTTTCAGAGGCATCTTCAGACTTACTATCGCAAAGTTTGCTTAAGTAATGAAGCAAGATTGATTCTAACATTTTAAAATTATAAAATTACAAAATGGATTGGGTTTTTTTTCCTTTTAAGAGGAGCAAGGAGGGGGGTGTAGAATCGAAATAAAGCAAACAGATAATGATACTAATTTTACTAATGAGTTGTAAACAATCAGAATGGGATTTTTCTTTTTTAATGGAAGCAAAGAGGGGATTATAAAATGCAAACAAATTTAATCATACTACTAATGACGTTAAACATTACAAACTATTAAAACTAATGAGCTACAATCAATCATCTAGGTTTGTGATTACTCTATTAATTGGAAACAATTTGAGTAACGGGGAACCGCCTGTGCTATTAAGAATATTATTTAATAATATTTCTTTTTTGTTAAGAGTTTTATTAATTTCTAAAAATTCTAAGCTATTCATCTTTAAACCCTTTTTATTTACTCGGTGGAGTATTTCTAAATTACAAATCTGATTAAAATTATGATTATTTTCTATTAAATGATTGGCAAACTCAGAGAAATTGTTACTTTTTAGACATCGTATATGTTCTTTAATTCTAATATTAAAGTTTCTACCTGTCTGTCCAACATAAGACGCTTGACAGTCTCCACAAGAGAGTCGATAGATACCACTCTGTGACGATGAATCTACGCGATCTTTACTGTTCAATAAAATTTTACCTAAATTATTTACTGTATAAAACGCGGGTTCTATATTGTCTGGCAAAAATTTAACTATCTTTGACGAGATGTCTCCTAAATAAATAATTCTACGCCAGTTTTTAATATTATCGTTTGCTTTCTTCTCTCCTGAAAAAATATTATTTACTATGAGTTGTTTAACTTGCTTACGTTTAAGTAAGTTAACTACTACGTCTGTGTTGTAACCATTATTTACAGCTATCTGTTTAATAATGTTTAACTCTAATTCAAAGTTGACTTTAGTGAGAGGGATGTTAACTAATCTATTAATCATTGCATGGAATGATGAGAGTTTTTGCGACCACGGGTGAATTGATTGATGGTGAATGACGACATCTGTATAAGTAGGCTTTCTGTAAATGGCAAATTCTAATCTGTTGCTATTATTTTTCTTTATTGTTATGTCAAGAAAATTTAAGGTTTTTTGTTGCTCGATTTCTAGTGTGAATTTAATATTTGTATGCAATGAATTTATATGACGTAAAAAGGTATCTAACTGTCTATCTGTTCCTGTCCAAATGCAAAAGATATCGTCTACATAACGATACCAAGTTTTTACATTTTTAAGTAACGTGTGATTTGACTTAAAGAGATTATTCTCAAAATAATCCATAAAAATATCCGCGAGCAAAGGTGAAATAGGACCACCCATAGGTAATCCTACCGATTGTTTGTAAATTTTTTTATTAAACAAAAAATAGTTTTGTTCAATACAAATATTAAAAAGTCTAAGCATTTCTTTAACGACGTTGCTATTAATATCCGAAAAAGTTAAAATTTCGCTGACTATATTTTTGCACTCTTCCGTTGGTACGTTAGTAAATAAATTTGTTACGTCGAATGATACTAATTTACAATTACTAGTTAATTGTATGTCTTTGATTTTTTCTGTGAAGTCTATGCTGAAAGAGGCGAAACACGTGTCACAGTTAGTTACACAATACGTGGAATAATCAAAGTTAATTTAAATTTTCTATTAAAATGAACTTCCACAAAGTTACCGCCGAAACCATCGAAAGTATTCTCATAAAAGTTCTTTATATTGATCAATAATTATATATCTGCATTAATATGTATTACATAGGGAATCACTAAAACAAACGATGCTTTACAATACAATTAAATAAACCGAATAAAAAATCTGATATTTTTTTGATAATATAATAATTTAATCTTTATTCATATGAACCTTATGAACTTTTATCTGATTTAGAAATTATTGCATACAATATATTGATCAAAGCAGTTTATATAAATTTACATACATTTTGCATTAATCCAACACCAGATGGCGATAATATTAATGTATACAGTAATTGCCGATGAAAATATTTAAAACTGATTGTATGTAATTATTGTTTTGTATCTACGTCTGTCTGTGCACTATTTTACTAAAATAACTTGCTTATATTATTACCGAGATATTCCAGAAAGAAAAAGTTGTAGCCGGAGAATAAACTGTACATTGTATGCACGATTATTGAAATGCAGCTTGCTTAATTGACAGTTATATTCAATTTTATATGAAATGTTTTATTCTATAAAATGAAACACGAGTATGAATTGAGATTTAATAAAAAAAATAAAGCACTGCGAATGGTTTTTTTTATTTTCAAATACTCCATTCTCTAAATTGTATATACTTTGACGATTGACATCAATAAATACGACCAAACCAAACGGTTCCTCGTTTATAAAATGAAACCAGAAGTACTGGAGAGTAGGATATGGTTTTGACCACTTCATATGCGTTTTATTTCCAGAAATATTGTAATGTGATTTTTAAAAAAATGTACCGTATTACAATTTAAAAGTTATCTACACCCTTCAATATATTTTTAAGTATGGCTACAGACAAATAATAAAATGGTATAAAGCCTATCGTTTTATATTTATGATAACAAAAAATATTGGGTGTTGATCCTTGCTAGATGAGCTTTAAAAAATTCAAATAAAATAATAAATGATGCATCATGTTTTATCAAATAATAATGATAGATATTGATTAAAATAGCTGGTTATTTTTTTTAAATCAATTTACTTTCCACACTCATCAGTTTTAAGCAAAACTTTACAGTTGAATAAATACTAGAAATAATTAATAATATTGGCAACAAAAGGAATACTAAAAACTTCATTATCTGCTCTAAGCAGTAAATATTTTTTCGATAAACATCATTTAGTCTGTCTTAATCAAATGAGAATCTGAAAATTCTTATTATATATATTTAAATTATAATTACAAGAATTTTTGTTAATAATGTTTCTCAATAATAGATGTCACTGTTTCGAAAAATAATCTTTTTTCACCAACCCTAATTGCGTATGTTTTTTGAATACATGAATAAAAATACAAAAATAGTTCATGCTTCTTTAAAAATACTATTAAAGAGTGATTGATAAAATCTTAATAGTGATTGTTAACAGCTTAATATAATAATTAATAATAATACGAGTTAATTAAAAAAAAAAGTTGCGCAAAGCACTTACATTCCATACATTGCACTCTTTTCAAATAATTTATTGTTTACTATACAAAGTGTGATATGGTGAATCGAAATCGTGATTTTATGCTACAGTGACCTCAACGTCTTTGCAAGGACGCCTTGCCTTGCCTTTCTATTAAAATTAATCATAGCTAGGCCGGTTTTACAACGATTTGTGTATCACTTCTCTAATATCGAACATACGTGTTTACCTGTCGTAATTAAAAGATCTTGTTGATATATTGTTTTACTAAATTGTCTGGGAAAATATTCAAATAATAACTATGTGCAGAAGTATAACAATCATATTTTAATTGAATTTCGATAACGTTTATAGATAACGGTTTCCAATTTAAAATCACAACACAAGTTATACAAAAAAAATGCCCGTAAAGTTTTATTATATTGGTTTTTTGTTTCATTTTTACGATGCTGATTTGTCTGAACCAATTAATTGATTGTGATTTTTCTCCTTCCTTTATTTTTTTTTGCTGTCACTATGTAAAGCTTGCGAGAATATAATTTTTGCCAAATAAAAGCCACATTTATGTCAACTACAAATGAGCAAAAATATTGACCGAGTAGGTGTCTCCATGCATATAAGTTTTTTTAGCGATTCAGTTAATTGTTACGTGCGTTTTGTCCGATTCAACAACAATCGTCAAACGTCTGTTTACATGAGCCAAAAATATGAGCAAGGGCGTGCTACAGGTGGTGAGGGTATATTTTCGACCAATGAATTAGAAACGATTTTTATTCACTCGCTCACTCGAATTACTCGTCGAATCGATCGACTAAATACCATGCGTCCTGTTCAGATTGTTTTGTATTCGGTCGAGTTTACTGTCTCGCCCGCGTACCCAGATATACTCGAAGCATAAGTTTCAATATAGTTTCTAGTCAATTTATATGTGTCAAAACAGCAATAAGAAATAATTCAAAGGCAAATCATTTTTTTACGTCGGTAAAATGGAATTTTGCATAATAAATTTCAATAAAAACAAAACAAATGCTAAAATATTACATCGTTTATAACCATGAAATCAAAATTGGTGATCATAACCACAAGCACGGAAATACAACTATTTTACATTTGAAGTAAGTCATTCAGTAAAGCATCAGTCATGAGTTGCATTATATATTTATTGTAAAATTAAATTTCCTAAACAACTTTATATTAGATTTTACGCATTTATTTGTCAATTCATTATAAGTCCATAAAACAAGGTTTTAATAATTCTTATCAATTTACAAGAGCTTAATTACTAACATCCTCAGTGTATTTTTAGACACAACATTTATTATTATAAGTGAAAAAATATTTTAAATAAAAGTTTTTCATTCTGTTTAGTGATTCAAATCCTCCCCCTTCCAATCCTAAAATAAAGGGGTGTTAGCGAGAGTGATTAGCCAACTATTACTTATGTCCTATCCTATGCTTTCCACCTCTACTACCCTCTTAGAAAAAGAGAGGTTGAGCGACTGAGTAACATTCATTTCTCGTAGAATAACTCCTATTGAAATACTTCCATTAGGTGGTCATATGCTTTTCATACAAACGTCTTTAATAATCACAACACTTTTTATTATTATAAATATTAATATTACTATTAAAATACGTCCGATTAAAAATATTTCAAATATCTGCACTGTTTGATGGTCACATGTACATAAAAAAAATATTTAAATATGTTCAATTGAGGTAAGAGTGTTGTGAAAAACGCAAGTATTGCCAAATGAAATGAAGCATTCTCCAAATCTTATTTTTTTGTATAGAGAATCAATTAAGAACTCTCAACCGGTAAAAAACTACTTCGTTTTTTTGCCAGTATTAATATTTAGCTTCTCGTAATACTGATTTATAAAATAATAAAAATATCAAGCGCATACAATAATATTTTCATAAAAAAAACGATACATTATACTTATAAAATATAATAAATACATTTTGTCGATTAAACTGACTTATCAAGTACCTAATAGCTGTCTTATTAGATGCACGATTATTTTTTACCTTTGAACTTGATTAAGCAAGCTTTAATATTATTTTAGATATTGAATATAAATTAAAAGAAACCTTTTTATTTTTTGTAGATGATGTGGTATTAATTATCTTAAACTTAGCTAAATGTTAATAGATTTGATAGGCGTTATCAAATCTCAACCTTCAAAGAATGTTTACCTGAATTAATTTTCAATCGTTTTACTAAAGTATATATTATTTGTGTTATATGGTCGTATATGACTTTTACATATCATTTAAAATGTAAAAAATAAAAAATAAAATAATTAGCTTTAAATAAGTACTCATTTAAACTTACTCTTATTTATATTATGTCTACGTTCTCTAAAGAAGAAAATATAGTATAATAACTGTACACACAATAATTCTCAATTAATTAATCTATTTCATATTATGGGGAAATATTTAAAAAGATCGTACTTTTTTTTAATCCATGTCCACTCCCAATGTGGAATATATGAGCTCCTAATGGAGGTATCTCAACAGATTTTTTCTACAAGAACTGTTTGTTACTCAGTCACGCAACCTCTCTTATTCCAAAGAAATAGAAGGATAAGGCTAGGACTAATCGCTCTTGCTACGGTCAGTTTTTGAAGATCACAAACATCCATGCTTTCGAATATAAATCGAAAAAATACTGTTCGTACTCGAACCCGTGAGGTCTGGCACGTAAGCCAAAAACGATAACCGCTGCGCCATAGAACCAGACTACACTTACACCTTCATTCAAGAAAATATTTCATTGATCACTTTTAAAGTGTTCACTGTCAATACTTGGTGGAAAGGCACATTATTAAAAAAGACACAATATTCCTTTGTACTTTATTCCACTTTATTTAACATGTTAAAATGTTAGAGGTGTTAAACATTTTAATTTTGTGTAATTATATATACTGTAATTTGTAAATTCTTTTCAATGCCAATTGTTGTTTGCACCTTTTTATTTAAATTTATTTTTGTATAAAAAAGCATTGTTAAATTATATTTCTTATCGGTTTAAAATGCTCGCAATGAGCGAAACCGGTCCTGACTTATTAAATCAAGTGGAATAAAGTACAAAGGAATATTGTGTCTTTATTGAATATTTCATTATTTATCTGCTTCACTAAGATGTTACATGACATTCTTATTTTACTTACATATGTTCTTTTATGCTTTTGTTATAATATAATTTTATTTGTCTTTTTCTTCTAAATAATTAAAAAGTTTGAAAAGTCTGTAGTCTATGTTTTCACGGGTCTAGAGTTTTAACATGAAATTATAAGCGTCCGTAAAGTAAAACTGAAAACCATTTAAATCTCTTAATAACACGCTCTACTTCATTTAGATGTAGCAGACAATTTCATTTCTACAAATTATATTATATTTATCTCCGGAGCGTGACTAATTTTTTGATGTGTGTAAAAAATGTTCTAAGCAAAACAAGATCTATAGCACAAAAAATATAACTATTCAATTTGTCAACAGAATTAACGCGTTTTCTACTCAACAAATATTAAAATCTTTTAATAGTGCGCAAGTAAAATATTTTTTTATGTTGAGAAGCTATGAAATAAGAATCTTTTCTGTTGGTATAAATATAATATTCTTGGTAAATAAAGTATGATAAACAAAAAAAAACTTCTCATTGAACATGTCGTCTTCATTCAATGAAAACTAATGACGAAAATATTCATTACTTTTTCGCTAAAAATATTTGATTAATTAACTATATCTCAAATTAATTTTAAAACTCAGATACTTTGTAAGCAGAGATGTCGTAGTTTCTACCTTTACTACGTTCAAAAAAATATCACAATAGTTCGACTCGAAGACAGAATAAAAATAAAAGTAACAGATTAAAATAACAAAGTATTTTAGCTCTACAGTTTATAATAATTTTATTCGTTGATAGCTATTTCGGCTTGCGCCATCGTCAGAACTATGTTTAAACTAATATTTTGCTCAGCTATATATACTGGCTCTGAAGAGATACACAATGCATCAAGTTATTCACTCTAACATCGTGAATAACTCTAACAGTGAATAACTTGATGCATTGTGTATCTCTTCAGAGCCAGTATATATAGCTGAGCAAAATATTAGTTTAAACATAGTTCTGACGATGGCGCAAGCCGAAATAGCTATCAACGAATAAAATTATTATAAACTGTAGAGCTAAAATACTTTGTTATTTTAATCTGTTATAAATGGAGTTCTACCAAGTAAATGCCAAATCAATTAATAAAATAAAAGTATCTTTAGTAAAAATCCTAATAGAACATTTAATAAAAAAATTATCAAGATGAAAACTGTTGAAGTATTAAATCAACTTCTCTTGCACAATATGAATGATTCGATTATAATTGAAATTTAAGCAACAGTCATGTATGAAGTGTCAGATATATTTCAGACTATTTTTGTATTTAAGAAGTATGTCAAGTTTTTCGATAATGATCTGTGTGCAAATGTGGAATCATCAATGCTTTTTTAAAACAATTTAACAGTAAATCGTTTGAATGGGCAACATAATAGTGACTAATTATCCTAAAAAATTCGACTCAAGTTTTTGTTACGAAAATATTCAATATTTTTATATTTTTTAAATATACACGGTTACAACAAAAAAACGAGCATCAGAAGTTTTACATTTATCTATAAAACTATTTTTTTACCATGTCCGCTCCCAATGTGCAGCATATGGACTCCTAATGGAGCTTACTTCAACATAAGTGTTTTTACGAGAACCAAAATGGTTATAAAATATTCTGACAGTATAATATTTTTTATTGTGATCGTTCAGATTTTTATTCTGATCATTTATTTTTTTAATAAAATAATCAATTATTTTTTAAAAAATCATTCGAAGAGTATTCTTTATATTGTTGACAGCAGCTAAAAATAAAAATCAATTATTTTATTAAAATTATAATTTAAGTAAATACTACGCAACTAATAGACTCCTAATTGCTTAGTCGAATAAATTTTGGTTAATTTGATATAGTGAAACACCTGGAGCTTCAATGTTTTTTTTTTTTTAAAAGGATCAAAAATTATACCAAATTTATTTAATTAACCAAATTTGTTAAAGCGCAAAGACATGATGTTATAAGAATTACTTTGTTTATTTAATTTAAATAATTAATTAGAATTTCCGTAGATGGCGTAAATATATTGACAACTTGCATAGTACATTTTTGCAAATAGTACACACCATTATTACCGCTAGAAAAAGATAAACACTTTTATGGTATTTTCTTGGGAAACATATTTTTAACGATAGATTTTGTACAAGAATAAAATGAATAAATTATGTATTTTTACACATCGACATATTCACACCATGCACGTATATATATATTTTGTACAAAAAATGACAATTTTATATAAATCATATCTAAATACTTGTTAAAATATTAGAATATGTACATAGAGTAATGAACAAATAATAAATATATATGTGATAATTTCGTTTAAATGTTTGCGGCAGCGAAATCAATAGAAATCTTTGATTTCACTTAAATAAACAAAAACAATGAAAAAACACGCGCACGCTCACATTTAAACAAAACTTTCAAATGAAACAGTAATTACGAAAATACAAAGAAAAGAATGTATGTACATTAAAAGCAGAAAAAGATCATTACAAGATTATTTTTTCCAATATTATTAATAATAAATACAAAATGATTTATTTTTTGTTATTTTATATTAAATAGCAATTTGCGCTGTCTTTAAATATTATTTAATTTACCCAAGCCGAAATGCGCCTTAACGCCCCCTAAGTTCCTCACTCGGAAAAGTCCGGATTTTTTGAAAGCACAGTCCAATGTAAATCCGTAGTCGGAAGCAAATACACATGTAGCCTGCGATCGATCTGGAACAACACAACGCGAGCTATTAGTGATTGCTTCTTTAGAGCTTTTAAAGTGTTCATGAATTGGGTGAAACCTTAGAATCTGCTTCGTGTATAGTGTAGAATGTGTCTTTTGTTTATAACGTAGTTTCTTAATTTATATATGAGTTTGTCAAGTCTTTTTCGCTCCGTATTTCTTAATGTGGTGTTTTTTTCTTAATATCAAAATTTCTTATTCGAAATACGTAAAAGTCGACTTCTTAAAATACATTTTTATCTTTATTTATATTCTCCAGCGAAAAAAAAGATTTCACTTAACAAATAAATTTATCGTATGTACCATTTTCAACCTCAAATAAAGACATCAACTTGACTTGGTGTTTTTCATGATATTAGTGATAATCGTTTGATGGTTTTCTATTATAGATATTTACGAGTATTCTGTTTTTTATTTTATATAAGAAAATTGTTTTATCCCGAATATTTAAATTGAATATATTGAAAAGCGTATTTCAGTTTTTTTCGCTGGTGATAAATATATGAACCTTGAAACCAAGATTAATATTACTTTTATAAGATTTATTTACCTGAATTTTAAATGATTCCAACATTCGTATCAAAAAAATGTACAATCATTTGATATTTTTTTTTATTGCATACATGTTCTAATAAATATTTCAAGCACGCATCTTTTATTTGAATTATAATGATATCATTTTTTACACGGTAAAAAACCATATAATCAATATGCCATTGAATACTTATTAATTCAATTATTTTCGTTACTTACTGCATATAACTATTAATCAAAATTGAACTTTTAGCCTTTTAAAAATCGTGATTTTTTATCAAACTGCGTCTACTTTTTATTGATAATCTTATATTGGTTACGCAAATGAAAAAAAGATTTCAACGCAATATTTATTTGACCGAAAAAATAAGAATGCACAGTAAGAAAAGATGTACGCATTTTATTTCGTAACTATTGCTAAGTTCATACATCGTGAACTTTTTCATCAAATAGCTTCTTACTATTCATTATTTATTATCTATAAGCGTAGACGGCAATGATTTTTAAATTTTTTTCAACGAAATTTTATGTTTCTAAGTATCTTAAAAAATTATTCACATTATGTAATATAGACAGTAAAGCCCTTAAAACTAACAGAAAACGTATTTCTTTTAAACTGACTCAGTTAATCATTATGTAAGGAAACACATTTACTGCAACTTTTAACTTATGCTAAATGTTATTTTTTATTTAAAAATTCTTGCAATGAGTGAAACTGGTTGTTTTAGATCTATAAAAATGTTTTTTTATATAAATATAATGCCTTCCTACCAAGAATTAACATTTAATGTTTAGTGTAAACAACTTTTTCCACTTATTTTCTTAAGAAAAGATTTTTTCAGTTAATTCAATCAAAATAAATAAAAATATCTCGACCCGTATATTACGCGTAGGTGATCAAAATATAATGTATATTTCTGCTTATAGGATGATATTGCTAGAAAAAACGTGTTTTTGCTATAATCTAAGAGTACCTATCTACTTTTGAAAAAATCACTAAGGACATTAAGTTATTCAAAGGTCACCACGCAGTTGTAGTAGTTTTGACACGTGTTGGTCTATGGTTTGATGTGTTTTTACCTAAATCTAATTCACACATCAAACATCGCAAATTTATAATATAAATGAAATATATTTTTAATTAAATGCCGCATCTTGATATTCTTTTCTATTATCTAACAGGTTATTGGCTTTAATTATCACCTCTTTACCCAAATCATTCTGTACAATCTTTTTTAAAGCTTACGCCACGAATACAACAAAATAAAATTAGTGTAATAGGTTATATCACAATAATTAGTACATAATTATTTTATTGACTTAATTATCTCTGTATCTAGTCCACTCATAGCTAAAAAGACTAGTTCTGTTGCCAATATACTACATTCGCTGTATAAACGGCTTAAATGAGCGTAAAAAAACAGCAATTAAACGTAATTTCAATCAACGTTTGATCTCATGATGTACCCAATCGACATTAGCATCACGCAAAAAATGTATTATCTTCTTCATTTTAGTAACGTTAGCTGCTTACTCGTTATCTTACGGTATATGGTACTAATTAAATATTTGCAGAATAATTGTATTCATCTTGAGAATTATTGCTTAATAATCTCTACAAAAAAATATGATTTATAAAGGAATTTAAGTCAAACATATGTTTCAAAATATTATGGGACTGTTTCGTAAAAAAATCCTTTTACTATAAAGTTATTATTTCTCTAGAACTAACCATTTATTTCATTTATTACTTTCAATGTGTTGATCAGCCATCCATCATATTATTTTAATGAATTTTATTATGGTAATATCAAAAATATTAATATACGCATTTTACTTATATCTTAATGCTTTTCGTACTAATTACAATTCAATAATGTCAATCATTGGTTCAATTGAACTGGTTTGATTGTCTAAATAATTATATCGTAATAATCAACTGGTTATTTTTCGTTACACATATTGTTCGAGGACTGACATTCTCTCATTAGATTATGTAAGAATATATTTTATTAATTGTTTTCAGCATTATAGTAATACATTAATGAAATATACAGTGATCATTTAAGAAATTTTGATATAATGATTGAATTTGAGAGTATTGCTAGTAAAAATAACATTAAATCACATTATTTCAGAGGCGCCAGTGTTATTAGTTTCAGTAATTTGCCTACCGTATTAAAGTTGATTATTTATGCAATCTAAAAACTGAGTGTGCAGTAAAAAAAACCTTTTAAAACTTACAAGTAATGCGTAATAAGTAATCAGCACACTCTAAACTTTTTTATCATCTTTTTAGTACTTTTGTTATGAAATAATAATTAGTTTGACCGAAGAAAACGGTTCATTAGCACTAAAACTGAGATTTTCTTTTTCAAAACCTGGCCGTCAATTTTCAGAACATAGAACGGTCAAGGTGATACTGCAAAATATCTTACAAAAAATACGTAAAAGTAAATTTTTAATGACACTAAATTATTACAAAATATTTTTTTACATTCAGTTAGCATTGTAAAAGTGCATTGACGAATAACAATTGTACTTTTGAATAGCTTTTAAGTATTATATTTTCAAATGACGCCACAACTATAATAGGATGAATAATTGTTATTTATCAATATTTTCATGCATGTTTGTTTCAAATAATTATTTTAACAACAGAATTAGAGTTTTTGCGGCTGAATGTAAAAGTTTATGAGCCTTAAACACGACAATAAAAAACATTTTTTTTGTTTTTGCGTATTTAAGAAAGGAATATTATAATTACATTGACGACTGGCATACAAGGATTCTTAGCTTTTAAATAGAGGGAGATGATCTTTTCCAATTAAGTCTCCCTTAAAATGTGTTGTAACATTATAGTTCCTGGAATAAAGCTGACTACTCATCATTAAACGTATTTTTTTAAAATCGTTTCCACTTCTTAATATGAAACACGTGGGCTCTTAACGACGTTTATTTCAAAAGAAGTGTTTCTGTGAGAACTGATTGTTACCCATTCTCCTTCAAAGACAGTAGAGAAAGAAATATAAGGAGACATGACTTGTGATAATACTATTTAAATGATAGCTAATCGCTTTTGCTACGCCCCGTTTTTTGGATGTTATATATTTTTAATACAGTATCTTCAATTTTTTATGATTGTCAATTTACAAGGATTTATTTAAATCATAAAATATATACTTTACAATATATCTTCATCAAGCTTAGATCATATGAACAACAATTAGAGCATTTTAATTTTAATAAATATATAAAGTATTTTGTATACATGAATCGCTCAATCTTTCTTTTCAACGATGTTAATGATAAAACGATAGACCTTTAAAAGTATTAAAGAAAATATCAAAACTAAACACAGCATCATTTTTTTAAATATAATCCCTTTCCAGCAAATATTGACAGCGAATATCCTAAAAGTGAACAGAGCAATTCATAATATTTATGAAATATTGATGAACATTCGAGGTTTTAAGTCCTAGGGCTTTACAACTCGATAACGTTAATGCTACGCACGTATTTTTTAATACAAAGTTTTCAACTAACAAACAATGTATTGCAATAGATAATTACAGCAATTGTGTATTAGCAAATCCAAATATTACCGAAATATTAACAATTTATAATTATTGTAATGATAATTAACCTTGATTATTGCGAGCATGAATAGTTACTTCATTCTTAAACAACTCTATAGTATAACTACAACATACTTGATAAATTGGATATATACGAGTAAACAAACATGTGCCTCTTGTGGAAGTTAGGATATTTCACAAGAGTCAAACATAAAACGTACATTGAAACGGTAACCGTCAGATTGTATCCATTTGACCAGTTTCATAAACCAGTATGTAATTGAATTAAAATTCTATAAAGTTAGGTTTACCTGATATATGTATTTTGTTCTCTAATAAGTCGCACAGTTGGGTCAGACGGCCGACTAACTGTCGATAATGTCCAATACAAGGCCTTTCACAGAGTCTTTTACTTTAAGACTAAGTTATTTAATGAAAGCTCAGGTCCATGAACACTGGTAAGTAAGTATACTTGCTGAATTCAAATGAAGTTATTTTCTTAATAAAAACAACTCTAATCGATACGTTGACATATGTGAAGAAAATTTATTATACCATCTCAATGTTGCTTTATTTTTGTAGTATAATGGTACCGTTGTACACAGATTTTTGTCACAGTTTACAGTTTCACAAATTCATTATTCAATCGATTCATGAACTCGTCACTTTAATTTCCTCTCGCTCATTGTTTCATGAAATAGGACATATTGATAGTTGTAAGGTCACCCTAGTTTTATCGTAATTGCATCCGTTTATCCTTACTCTACGAAAACAAATAGCTGACGAACGCTCGTTACTACGAGCAGTGCTTGTAAGAAAATACCAGGAGTCTATATGCTCCATATTAAGAACGCAAATGCAAAAAGAAATCATACTGAATATATTTGTCGATAAACGTCAAACGTAAAATCAATACTTAAAGTTGCTTGGCGAAACTTCCACAGCCGATACTTACCAAAATCAGTTAAGTAATATTATCGCTTAGAGGTGAATAAATTTAACGTTGTTTGCACATAATTGCACGGCAGTTAATTTTTTTACAGCTACTTGTAATATTTACCGAGTTGGCTAGTTCGCGCGAAAGTTTGATATGATTTCGATATGAAGAAAATAAAGTACCTATTTCAAGACAAAAAAATATGTTTAATGTATTAATACTACACACTTTATTATTACATTTTCATAAATTTCAAGAAATAAAACTAAAATATATTTTTTTTCATAAATTCCATAATTTTACAAAAATCAAGGTAAAAATATTTTTAATATTAAAGAAACAGGCTAATTTTGAAATTAATATGACTTGACTCATGTGATACTTTAATTGCAATATCAAGCTATAATTTACTGACACACTAAATTCTCTCTCAGGGAGAGGGAAAATTTAAACATATTTTTTTCCGTAATCTATACCAATCAATATACCACGCCACACCTGTTAAAAAACACATAAAAAAGTGAATTCATATGCTAATAATTATGCAGGTCAGTGGAATGATAGAATTATCTATCCTCATTTTATATTGCTGATAATATTTCAATTTAAAATTCGAATAGTAGAAGAATAATCTTTCGGAGCGTTTGTTAACAAAATATGGCTCATATTTGAGAGGTCTGAATTTTATTACAGTTGTGGTCATAATTTGTATCACATTGTTCTGAATTTATATTAAATGTTCATAATATATCAGTCAGTGTACAGAGGGCAGAATAAATAATTAATGGTTGAAATTGATATAAAATATTCATAATTTAAATGAAATTTAAAAAAAGCTTAACCTAACCTAACAGAAATGGTTATAATATCTGGCCGTATAATATTTTTATTTTGACCAAAAATTGAATTTTATTCAGACCGAAAGTTTATTTGTATTTTGACCAAAAATTGTACCCTATGACTGTGAATATTTATTTTGTTTCTATAAAATATAGCCACTATGAATATTTACTTTTTATATATATTTTAAATAAAATGGCTTAATACAATATCGTAATACTTCTTTATGTGACGAAACACATGATACGCTTAGTGACTTAGCAGAGTTGTTAATTTTATATTTAAAGTCTTCCGTATTCTTTTTCATTATAAATTAAGTGTGTAAAAATTGTATGACTGCTTAATAGGCATTATCAAAGAGCTTTTGGTTTTAAACATCTTCATAAGTGATGCCAAATAACATTGTATTGGTTAATATTGAAATAATTTTCTGTACGTGAGCTCGTGAGCGTGGAGTGACGTGACATGACGTCAGTCAATAATTTACCAGACTACGAGTCCAAGTGTACGCTTCCCGCTACAGCTTGCGGGGCTTACCTTACCTACTGACCCAGATATTTCCCACGACCCGCCACTGGACGAGGCGGATACCTGTTTGCTTGAATTTTTCAGTTCTTTGTAAGCAGCGAATAAGAACCATCATTCTGTTTATTTAAATCACGTAAATATTACTTTAAATTAAGACTTTTTTTGTTTTTATTATGGTACTACAATAGTTACCAGGGCTTATTATAAATGCTTCATAGTCAAATATCACAACCAATTAAATGTATCACATACTTCATCTTATATAAATTTAATCTGATCACAGCTCAATATAAACTGTTATTATTAGTATAAATAAGCCTGAGAATGTATTGATTGATATCACATCATACATTGTTGAATATATTAATTGATTTGGCATTTACTTGGTAGAACTCTATTTATAACAGATTAAAATAACAAAGTATTTTAGCTCTACAGTTTTTAATAATTTTATTCGTTGATAGCTATTTCGGCTTGCGCCATCGTCAGAACTATTTGATGGACGTTTCTAGTAAACGTTGGGTTTCTAACAAAGCTCTCAGGACATTATAAGACAATATTGAAAGATATAAGTAAAATTAAAAGTGTCATATCTGTTGACGTATTATTTTTAAATAAGAGCTACAACAATATGTAGTTTGCTCATACAAAAATTAGATACCATTGTTTTATAGCATTTATAAACAATTTTAATATGTTTGCATGTTTTAAAAGGAATAAAAATATGTGTCAATTTGGCCTTTTCGTTTTATTATCTTTATTTTTAAAGCTAGAGTTTATGCAATATAACATATTCTAACGATATTCTTGAGTTGTGTATGTTTAATGATTGGACTTAACTTATCCCAATTTCTATCGATTTTACTGTCATTGTACCTAAAATATATTGAGTATTTAATGTGAGAATTTTAAAAAAAAATACATTTGTAATTGTCAATCGATAATAACTTAAGAAAACTCGCTTGTCAAGTTAAAATGTATACATCATTAAACATACAATTGTTAAGAATTCATTGAATATTATTGTGTTTTTGACTATAAGGCAGTTAAGAATATTAAATTTGATTGATCAAAAAATTAAATATATAATGCAACATACAAAATGGTAAGAACCTTACTTCATTCTAAGCTATCAATAATAAGCCAGTTGTATAAAATTTAACTGACTCTTATAAAAAAAAATGATGAAAAACAGCGTTCAATTGTGATATTTTTTATCAAAAAATATCATGGAAACTTTTTTTTATTATATGTATTCAAATGAGTGAAGAATTATTATTTTGCAATACAATATGTTACGAGAAAAACACTTTGTTAAAACCATCGAAGCGATTTATGACCACAGTAAAGCCTTCACAAAATTTCTACCTCGGTGATGGTCGATGGTTTTCAGTCATTGGCATTGAACGAAAAAGATCGTTATTATTCCATAGTCCATCTTATGTCAACTGAATTGCTTGTTAAGCATATCGAATACTGAACATGGCCGATTTCCACATTTTACCGAAAAAAAATATGAATAAATAAGAGAAAGTTTCTCATGAGTATCATCACTGCTCTCAAATTTCTAACGAGTTTTACGAATTAGCATGCAGTATTTTATAATATTTAATTTATCAGATCTCAATTTCAAAAAAGTGGTTTTCCTTCACATTTTTTTTTCATAACTTCTGGTTACAATATGAAATTGACGAAGCGCGTGATAAAAATGAAATATAATTATATTTCATAGTAAATAAAAGATTATTTAATACAAAATTAAATCATTCGATATTTTATTCTTCCGTAATTTTACGCCGCAGTTCGTTAACTTTTAAATAAAAATAAAGTGAAAAATATTTTATTACGTATTTGCTGGAATGTTGTTAATCCACCCATTTTTTTACACGGTAGATACGTTAGTATAACACCGTGTAAAAAATGATAGAAAACATTAAAAAAATTAAGGTTCACTAAATTGAATAAACTATGTTATCAAAAAAAATACTTTCTTGTTAATGAACAAGGGCCAACAAAAAATCTTCAAAATATTATACGAAAATCTGTATTTTATTTTATAAAAAAATAATAATGCTTTTCAAAGCTACTTGTTAACATACGTGCTCGCTTATGAGGGACTGGACGTCAATCGCTTCCATATATAGAAATGTCTGACCCGTTCAATGTTTTTGAATCTAATGATAAAAAATGTTATCATCGTCTGATGTTGTTGAATTTATCGTTATTAGTAAATCTGTTATTTGTTTATTTTTTGTTTCTAGAAAACGTGCATTAATAAATAATTCGTGTAAATATGTACTAGTCGTCGTTTTTAGTGGACCGTGCTATTTCA
This sequence comes from Himalopsyche tibetana, assembly GCA_030503985.1. Taxonomy (NCBI): domain Eukaryota; kingdom Metazoa; phylum Arthropoda; class Insecta; order Trichoptera; family Rhyacophilidae; genus Himalopsyche; species Himalopsyche tibetana. Next base: position 1,707,590 of record JAPJYX010000010.1, read on the forward strand.
AAACCACGTGTAAAAATAATTGGGTGTAATAAAAATTATTTTGAAATCATTTCATGATCAAACATATTAATTACTATAACGTTATTTTTACTGTCTGGAGAAACAATTTTTTAAAAATAGACATTTTTATTCGTCATTCAGTATCGTAAATTTTGCTGCCGAAATTTTCAAACACAACATAAACTTTCAATACCATTTTTCAAATAAATGTGTCACATCGTAAATATAAAACATGATTTACTGTATACCAATAGTTTTTTTTGCGATTTTCTGTTTTATTGTCAGATTTCAACATAAGATATTTTTGGTTATTTTCAACAAAATATATTTTATTGTCTTAATTCAATCAATTTTTTCAGTATTTGAACGAGTGCTAAATAAATTGTTTGATAAAAATATTTAAAGCACCCATCGTCGAAAATTATACATATTTTCCATGTAAGTTTTTTTTATGGCACATGGCAAATTTTCAATAACGATTTCCGCTCAGATCATTGCTGACTTCCGGTTAAATATCCGTAAGAAGGTATTTTTATAGGCATTTCTATGTCTATGTCTATGTCTACTTTATATTTAATCGGACAGCTAAAAAATTGGCTTTTGCGTAGGTTCTACGTTCAATGTAAAATCTTGAAAAAAATTATTACATCAAATTTAAATAATGAAATATTTTTATACTGAGTATGCTCACTGACACAAGTAACACGATTTTGATTTGGAAAACTCGAATCGTTGTAGATTGCATTTCTATCACACGACCTGGTTAAGTAACAAACACAACAAGTGGAGTAACAGACTTATCAGTTTTTACTAATATTCACTTTAAATTACTAGTCTGCAACCAGTGGAATAACAAATTAACAAATATTGCCTTTTAAAGCAATAATTCTTTGCTTAATAGAAAATTATCTTAATAAAAAGGCAATATTCTTTTGTATTTTATTCCACTTTATTTAAAAGAACAAGATCAGTTTCGCTCATTGTGAGCATTGTCAACTGATAAGAAAAATATACAAACAGCGCTGTTTGTACAAAAATAAATTGAAATGAAAAGATGTAAACAATAATTGACATTGAAAAGAATTTACAAATTACAGTATAAGTGATTCTATAATTACACAAAATTTAAATGTTTAACACCTCTAACATATAATTAAAAAAATATCAAAGACTAATAAATTTTAAGTGGTGACTGATGGTAATTACAAACATAATTAATTTTCATTTAAATTTATTTTTGTATAAATAGCACTGTCTATATATATTTTTCTTATCAGTGAACAACGCTCGCAATGAGCGAAACCCGTCTTGATCTTTTAAATAAAGTATAATAAAATACAAAGGAATATTTTGTTTCTATTAATATAATGCCTTTCCACTAAGTATTGACAGTGAACACCCTAAAAGCTATCAACGAAATTATTTATGAAATAAATACCATGTTATGTAGTCTTATTTGCGTAGGACAAAGTATGAGGATAGCAAATTATTTATTAATTATGAGTTCATCAAACTCTTATGCATTTTAAAATGTATTTTAGAGAAATTTGCACGTGGGATGATATTTTGATAAATTCATAAATAAACAAAACAACAAAACTTACCTCGAACAAAACGCGTGGGATTTTGCTAAAGATATAAATTCAACGCTTTTTTTATTCTATGGCATTGACTGTTAAAAAATGCCAATCCCAAATAGATTATGACAACAATGACGGAAGTATAATGATTCCGTTTATCGACAAAAGATTGCGCTGTTTCCGTTTGATTTTGGATAGTTCGCTTTCACTTCTAACTATTGTGAAAATAAAATTTGCACATCCAACTAGATCGATCTTGGTGATCAATTTAAAAGAACTTATAAACTGTGTTGAAAACAAACTATATTGGTATTAATGCATATGCATTAAAATGGAAATTAACCTTTGGTAATTCCAAAAAAAAATAAGTACTTTGAAATTGTGTATATCATTAATAAAATTACTGCTTTGTTTGTTTCATGTCATCAATTTGAAGAAAAGAAATAGTAGAGTGGATTGATTATTTCTTTACACACATTAAAATAGATGATTATGTAATATCAATATTCAATCCTCAGAATAAAAAAAGTAATCATGCATTATTGCTCAACATGTTTCCAATGCCTAATTGAGATGAACATAAGTATGACCATAATAATAGCATCAAATATTGTGTTTGTACTTTCTGAGATCATACTTACAATTGGATAAACGATTGAATCTAGGTAAGTACTTTTTTGATATACCGTGGGATGTCAAAACAATTTGAGGTCAAGTCCATAGAAAAGTATTACTATTCCATTTCTAAGAAATGTACATAATAATATTGGTTCTAAGTTGATTTTCTATGGCTCATTTTCACGGCATTGATAAACTAAGAAGCATGGTTTATTAAAATCTATTTATAAATTGGTTGCAGTAGTATACTAACGTACGTTATTTATTGAAAGTCATTAAGTAACAATGTACCCGTATGAAATCAACATTCTAATCAATCGCAGTTTATATCACTTTTAGAGCGTTCACTGTCAATACTTGGTGGACAGGCATTATCTTAAGGAAAACACAATACTCCTTTGTGCTTATTACCATTAATTTACCAAAATCAGAGCTGGTTTTGATCACCGCGAGCACTATCATCATTATCAGCGAAACCAGTCATGGTCTTGGTAAATAGAAGTGGAAATAAGTACAAAGAAATTTCGTGTTTTTTTAATGCAGTTTGATAATTTCTAAACATAATAAAATGATTTTGACGACAGAAAATAAAAAAAACAATGATTTTTTACTTACATATATGTTATAGGTGGCGAATTTAATGGAATTTAATATTCGTAAAGAAATTTCATAGTATGTCTTAGCAAACATCACATTTTTTTCACACATCTCGTTGTTTGATAATATAATACTGAAGGAGTGCTTCTTAAAATTCTCAAAACTTTGTCTCATATAAATTTATAGAATTTTATAAAGTATTATAACTACTTACAGTCGCTCAATAGTTCAATAAAACATAATATATGTTTGCAAATTAAGACAATAAAGAAAAAAAGTTCACTTTAAATGACTAACTCTAAGTAGGCTAAATCTATCAATTGAAGTCATTGACCTTTTTAATTTATTGGCCATTAATTCTTCAGATCAATTATGCTTAAGAAAGTCTGAGTAATCATGTCACCATTATGAACTCTAATTTCTCACATATTTTGATATTTACTGCAATTTAATCATTTTATTATTATCACCTGTTATCCCACATGTTTGAACTTGCTACAAACCAAGCAAGCCAATATATTCAATTAGCACTATTATTATTTTTTAACTATCGTTTCTTAATCTTTTAGATCATGTTAAAACAAAATTAGGACATACTGCAGTTTTAACGCATTCAACATACAAAACTATATTAATTTTAAGAACATAAAAAAAGGCTAGCATATTCAAAATAGAAACACTTTTTTGTTTATTTACAAAACGAATGAATGATTTACATAACCTCAATTCAACGTCATATCGACATACTTAAAAAACTGTATTGGTGTGTCAAGATTCATTAACAGTAACCTATTAATACCAATATTTGTATTCTTGTGTGTTTTTACGTTATTGGTAGCAAATCGCAGATATGAAAAACATAAATTTGATCATATCTGTTACAAAAGTGAACGATATGAAAATTTTACTAAATTTTAATATGTTACTAGTACAGAAAATTATCAGTTAGTGAAGAAAAGAATGATTCATCTAGGGTGGATGCAACGTACTTGTTTTTAATGCACATATTGACCTATTTATACAATGTTAATTCTTTAGGATGAGTTGTAGATTCCACATAATCTTTATATGAATTGCATTAAAAAGTCTCATGGTAATTGATTTAATTGGCATTTACTTGATAAAACTTAATTGTTTTAAAACGAAAAAATATCATAGGATTTTAGTTTATTCATAGCATTAGCCAAAAAAGGTATCAACTATATATAAAATAATATTTATAGATCTAGATCCCTGATATGTTTTAGTTTATCCCATGGTCATGCTTTAAATATGAATAGTAGTGGGTCAACTCTCTATTTTTTAGTCCTTTCCTCATAGAAATGCTGACACTTCTAGTAATAAAAAGTTGTGATATTCTCATTTTTAAAAAATCACATCGAATGAAAAAAAACCCTCGGAATTGATGTTCACGACCGGATTTGTACCTTACCATAAACCATGTAACCTACACTTTGAATATAATTGATAAATCACCCTTTCAACTATGATTTATATAAAGTACACATGAATACCAAATAATAACTTTGATTACACATTTTGGTTTTGAGAAACTTATCGACAGTGTGAATTTAGAAGTAGGAAATATTTTCCATCTAATTTTGGAACGAATAAAATATTCCACTCAAGAATTATAAATTCGTCTATAAAAATATATTGCGACTTTTCTTATAATATGTACAACTTTAGTCAAAGCAAAGTATTTAGACATCTGGTTTGTTGATATTCGTATGCATGCATAGAGTCCAATGACACGGATTTTTCTTCGTGAGCTAAATTCTCCACAAACTTCTATCACGAAAAGTAAATATTCAAATACAACGCTTCTTAAAATTTGTCGTTGAAGACATTTGTTATTTAGTGTTAATTATTTAATGTCTATTAGCAAAATAACCGGTTCGGTAATCTGATTTTAACGACTCCTTGCTATTTTAACATAAAATTACCCAATAAATTATTTGAAATATAAATTGTGGCATCATCTTTATACGAGATTTTTTCTTTTAGTTGCATTCTGAATATTTAAAAAAAAAAAACACTTTAACTGAGAAGAGACAGTTTTAATTTTCTGATTATTATTTTATTGACTCTGCCCTCTTGATAAAAGAGTCGATTGTTAGTTCACCACGATTGCGAGAGATTCTGCCACATTAACATTTATTTATATTTTTAGTTATAGTCAATTTTTCATAAAAAAAATAAGCACAAAAAGTTAATTATAATCACGTTATATTTCTATTCGAATATATATAATCGAGTCATAATATCTTACTAGCCGTAGACTGAACGCTACACTTACGTTTGCAACGCTATCTGCTGATTCACACAGTTGCACAATAGTTATATTTATACACTCGAGTTTAATGGATTCATTAATTGCAAAAAACATCTTCGTAATTTTCCACTAAAAATATTGCCATACCGTTCATGTTCTTAATATAATAACGTATTCAAAAATTTACTTTGAATTAAAAACAGAATTTTGACTTTAACGGGCAGTTCTTCTTTCACATAACCCTGTTATGTAGAGAATTTACTGTACATATAATCAAGATTGAATTCCAACTCAATTGTTTTCACTATTTAAACTTTAAATGAATAAATAGGACTTGACTACATTTTAATTTTATCATTACTTAATTTTCTTATTGTTTTAATAAATAAAAGTTATCACAATTTTTGCTTACAAATTAATCCATCCAGTGGGCATGCAATCTATATATAACAACGTATATCATCGCATTATAAAATAACATTAACTTGAGATAGTAAATTATGTTTCATTTTCTATAGTGCACCTGTAATTTGCACACAATTGCAAATCTATAATGAATTTAACACGACGTGGTTACCCACATACCACTGTTTTTTAACAGAATAGTTTGTTTTTGTATAGGCTTGTGCTTAATGGCTTCAATAGCCTATAAAAGCAGCTGCAGTATTCACACTTATATTAAAACTGTTCAAAGATATGCTGATTTTAAAGCAATAATTGTAATGTTTCATGTTATAAAATATAGATATAACGACAGTGTTAAAATGACAACTATCTGTGAAAACTATAAATCTCTCTGCCCAAATAACCAAGCTTTGATTTTTTGTTGCGTTTGCTACAAAACTATAATATGTGGAATCATTAGTTGGAAAATTATATCGGTTAAGAGTAACTGTTTTTCTTTAAATCGTGTTCGCTTCTTACGTGAATCATTTGAATTTTTGATCTTATTCTAACAAAATTTATTACTTGACCTATTAATAACTTTTAAACTTACGACATTAACAAAAATAGCTCAAAGAAAACCAAAGATACAATAAATATTTAAATTCTTTTGGCTACTATCTCTGAACCTTCTAGCCGTGTCCACTTCTAAATTAGCATAATGGAAGTTTTTTTACAAGAACTGACAATTATTCAGTCGTCCTACTTTTCTCTTTTTGGAAAAGATATGGATAGAGGAAGGGTGTTACGAAATAACTATTAGTTAATAAATCCCTCTCACTTTGCCTTGTTTTTAGAATCAGTCAAGTGGGAGCTAGCCTTAAAAGAGTTTAACGTTTAACAGTACACCCCAGATAACACATTTTTAAGTGCGACATTTAAAAAAATCGAAGCTAATTAACAAATGATGTATAAATGAGACTTAATTCTGCAAACACCTCATTCACTTTTCTTCACTTCATTAAAATAGTGATACTTTTCAAAATAGATCTCTTTTACAACTCTTGAGACTTGACTGAACTATCATTAATTGCGTGTTCTCTACATATTATTACGTTCGCTTTCATACTCCGTAGTTACAGAAGTATATACGATTGCATATATTTTTTTTAAAGATTGTAATAGTGAAAATTAATCTCTATAATTGCTACAACTCTCCCGTTTCTGAACACGAACACAATTTTACATGTGTTTATATTAATCAATTGCTTAAAATAACGACTGTTTTAATGATTCATGTTTCTTGATGTTTATTTCAAAAAACGAAGCCAAGTGTGTACATTTGTATTGCTTACATAATATACCTAAAGCATAGATTCTTTTTCCAACAAATTGAATTGTTCAAAACGATTTAAATCACAAAAAAAAAAAATAATCTGACGATAACACAATGTTTGAAATAACATAAACATTATTTGAAATAAATATAATCCATAACTTATCAACGGCTTATTTATCAAATACAATTTTCAATATTTAAAGCGATGCTGTTAGAACGTCAACAAAAGGCTGCTACTATTAATATTTCAATAATTATTCTCAGCATTTGCAGATATTGCATTCAAGTCATAATTTAAAAGGCTTTGCCTAATCAAGTTGATGAAGCAGAGTTGCATAACATTATCATTATTTTGTTTGCGCAAATTTATATTTACGCGTTTTTTAAGTAAATATATTAATTTTTAATAAATTAATATCTTACATTTGCACCATTTTTAACTTTGAATATTGATAATATCATTTCTTTATAGGTTAAAGACATACTTTACTTGAAACTCTTGTAAGATTTATCATAAATATGAAAATGGCAGTCCTCTTAATCTAGTTATACTTTTTCAGGTTGAATGCAAGAGACAAGAGAATGAACTTTTGTCGGGTAAACTGTTCAGACTGGACTTATTCTTACTAGGTGTTGAACGTCGAATCACATTGGATTTAATGTCATTACGAACCAAATTGAAGGCAAACCGGGAGAATGTTTGGATGAGGTCACTACAAAGGATATCTGATAAAAAAAACAGTAAAATATTGCAATTATATATGGTTAAGTTCCATTTCAATTAGGCAAAATTACTTGATGCAAACAAAAAGGTTTGCCTTTCTGGAGTTTTATCATCACTAATATTGTATTATTGCTCTATACTCTACCAAATACAATTTAAAATAAGAATAAATTAAATGGTCAGAATTTAAATGAATGTTAGGTCAGAATAAAAATATTATACGGTCAGAATATTTTATAACCATTTTGGTTAGGTTAGGTTTTTTTAAATTTCATAGTTATGACTATTTATTCTGACTGATATATATATATATATTATGACCATTTAATATAAATTCTGACCGGAAAAATACGAGCCTTTAAAATAGCTTAGCTTGCTAAAACTAAGCAAGTCTACCAGAGATGTTGACTTTGACTGTGAAAAACAATAATAATCAATTTATAAATATGAACATTTAAACCTATATAAAGATACAAAAAATAAGCCGAAGCCTATAATTTGTGTAATTATATTACATATTTCACTTTTGAGTTGAAGATTTTATTATTATTTTTAACTCAGCTACAATGAATCTTGACTTTGGATTAAAATCAATTTTATACACCTTCTTAAAAAATGTGGTTGTTTTTTTGTTTGTTGTGTGATAGAATAAGTAGTTTAACTTATGTCCAAAATAAATGTAATAAAAATAGCATATAATCTTACATGTATTAAAATACAATTCAATTGTTCACAGCACCAATAGACTTCTTATAAAACAAGTGTTTCGGACTACTAAGCAAAAAAATTGATCGGCACGGTTAATTGAACTTCTAGCGTACAATATTATTATCTGCACTTAACGTATGCATGATTATTATTTCCGGTATCTTGTCTGTATATCTGTTGTATGGTAGGTTTTTAAATGCTATAACAACAATTTATTTTTTCATCTTCGGTATAAAATATATTTATTGATTTGCAATTGGGACGCTTTCTATACCGATTGAACTTGTTCTAATTCCATAAAAAATAAAGCACAAAAATATGTATTATTATTTATTAGCGTGACTAACTGTAAGGTTTTGTACTATAAATAATGAAAAGTTCTTTCAAATTATTGATTTGGTATGTAACTTATGGAGACACTATTTGTTTTTGAGATTAAACGTTATGCATTGTTTGGTTTTGTGTAAGGATTTAACCGGGAACAATTTACCAAGATTAAACAAGAGAAAAATATCTGGAGGGAATATGAGTGTATGTACACTCTTTCTCCGTGTGACGCCGCAAATTTAGTGAATTATTTTTATTGCAATGTATTGTCAAAATACGTTTTTGTATTGGCAATGATTAAAATTATGTGTCATATACCAATCGCTCCACTGTACGTGAGAACATATCCATGCAATATAAAACACAACATATTATTTTAATTAATTGGTTTCAGAGGTCAAAATAGAAATATTCTTATAAAATATCATAGAATCAATGATATAATTGAAAAATAAATAAAACAGTATAGTAATAGTCGGTTTTCGTCAGCTTCTATTGATATAATAATAATATAAATAAAGCTCGTATTTTAAGACAATCGTTATATACCAATATCTCAAAATTGCATTCTTTATTTTTCATTAGATTTATTAACTATAAATGTTTTATCAAAATCTATATACAAAATCTTTTATGTTTATCGAGTTCCCAGGACAGAAAAAAATCTCATTAATTTACTAAAAAGAAATATCACGTCTTCATTTAGCAGTATTTTGGTAGTATCACAGTAAATAATACAATTTTGTAGCATTTTTAATCACATCATAGAGAGACAAAAAAACATAATTTCATTGAAAATACTACGTTAAAGTAAAGATGCAATTTTTGTTGTTTGTCTAGTTAGTTAAATAAATATATTTTTATTTCTCTTTAGAAACGCTTTGTCACATGTTACCTTGCTTTTCGTATATACATATTATATATAAACAATAATTAGATATCAACCAGCGGTTTTAATATTTGCAAAAAATATTATCGGCAAAAAGGGCTATCTGGTTATTGAGATATACCAATAAAACTTTATTTTACATACATATCGCTTTTTACTACGCTACGCTCCATGCCTATTATAAACTCAATTACATGGTCAATTATCCTCTTTAGTATTATATTATAAAAATACAACACTTGTATCAAGCTTAACTACAGTCGTAATCAATTATAATTTAAATTTCAAAACAATAGTCATAAATAATTTATTCAAGAATGTGTTTTATCTGTGTCGATATATTTATAAACATCGAATATTATCGAAGATTTATAATAAATCTAAATATTTAAGTATGGTTGTCCCACCAATAAAATCAATGAAAAAAAACTATGCATTGCAAATTCGATCTGTTTAGCTTCAATTATTCACACCCATCTGATCTTTTAAGCAAGGTTAGCTAGGGCAATTTCTTTACCACTAACTCTGTCCTAGCTCTATCTTTATTATATTTTAATTTGTTCTATGTTATATTATCACTCTCTAAAATACCAGTTGAGTGACAACTGGTTCTTATATAGTAAAGTTAGATGTCGGGTTCCGTAACGGGGCGAAGCGAGAGCAATTAGATAACCGCTAGTCACGTAATAACCTTATCATTTTAAAAGAGAGGTTGTGCATCTGAGCAAGTTATATTAGAAAAAATTCTCTTATACCTCCATTTTGAGGCCATTTGGTCCACGTTTGGAGCGGACATAGGTTGAATAAAAAAACTTGATGTGTTAATCTATATAAGAAGTACATAATACTTTACAATATCGGATATAGTTTTTAAAAAAGTTATTATTAATCTAAATATTTTTTATTTTTTAATAAAGCATCGCACATAAATTTACATCACACATAAATTTTAATCAACTATTTTTTCAATTTTAAACATTACTTACCCATACAACCCTTTGAATTACATTTATGAAAGTCTATTATGTCTGCCTAAAGTGAAAAGCAACCAAGAACTTTCTGTTAATTATGATGAATAATAATTATAGGCTTTCGTATAATTAAATTCATAATATCACTTTTATTGAAGTATGTCCATTTTGCAAAGTCACGCAAACTCTTTAGATTGCTAATTCATTTCATGCCATTGGCTTGCGGTAAAATACGTTTAACTATTTACCAAGAGAACTAAGATATTACGTTCATTTCAAAGATAAGTTTTCAGTTCTATGATTTATGCTATTGTATCGTATATTTATCTTACTACATATATTAACATAATAAACGTTGTCAAGTCGCTCATTGTGGCTTGTTTTAGAATCGGACAGGTCGGAAGGAGTTTAACCACAACTGTGAATCTCTATTAAGTAAATGAGAACGCATTCAATAGATTATATATTTTTTTATTCATAACACAATCATATAAATGATCATCATAACAGGAAGTATTGCTCGATCGATCACCAATATGTATGTATTCACGGGTTCTAACATGCATTTATTGAGCAAAACACCGCCGGCATTTTGATAGCATTACTTGCAAAACTTTTCCATTAGAAGAATAAATAGATGTCATGTTTTGCAATTATATTTTTTTAAATCGTTTGGCCCAATCAACTTATTATTTCTGTTTTAAAAATAAATATATATAAGTGTGTTTGATAATATGGTTTATGCATGTACAATATATTTATTTATTGCCGAGTAAATTTGCTTTAGCAGACATCCTTATAAGTTATCCATATCATCAGGCGGGTACACATATCATTCATTGAACAATGAAAATGTATGCTTTAAAATGCATAAGTAAAAATATTTTCTACTTTTTGTGCTACCGTTAACTTTTTTCTTTTTTAATCCACGTCCGCCCTCAGTGTAAAGCATATGGCCTCCTATTGAAGGTAACACAACAGATTTTTACTACGAGAACTGCTTGTTACTCAGAGTAGAGATTGGACAAATGATTAACTAATTGCTCTCGCTACGTCTCGTTAATTTTTATGATTAGAATGTTGGGAAGGAGTTTTTATACACCTCAACCACCGATGCTTTCGAACGAAAATTGTTCTTACTGAGATTCAAACCCGTGGGATCTGCCACGGAAATAAATGACGTTGACCGATGCACTTCGAATCCTACTGTTTCCAATAACGAGTGTGTCGACTTGTGCTGGATTATTTCAAGAAAAGATATTTATCTTAAACTTACTGAAAGTCAGAAGCGGAACCTTTATTATCAGATATAATTACGATCATATTTTGGTTGAGGATAACACAATTTTTTGACCTCGTTTTAATGTGTTAATCGGGGATTTGAATCGTTGACCAAAAAATCGAAGTGTGAAATTTTCATAGACGGTTCATTGATTTACAAGATCGTAATTAATAAATACGATATTAAATATTCTAAGCACACATCAATGCTGGGAGTTGTCATGTTATAAGAATCAATGATAAAAAGTGTACCAGAATGCCGTTATGTCCTAGAAACATTTTTGTTTATTTATGGGCGTGCATTGAGTGAATATTGATTGATCAAGTCATAATGTTTACATTTAAAAAACAATAAAAATATGTACGTATTTATTTTTTTAACCATGTATGCTACCAGTATGGTGAAATAATATCTATTTTGCGAGAACAATTTATTATTCACTCATTCAATCTTTTATTAATGTTTGAAGATTTTAATTAATTAAGAAATGGCGAGGCTTTTATAGTGATAAGTTGTAATTTAATCTCATATGTTTAGAGGAAATGTTATAATCATAGGCATCAATATCATTGAACATAAATTCAAAAATCATTGGATTAAAATACAAGACCAAAAGATTAATTGAACAAAATATATCACTGAAATATAACAATTTAGACAATAGATTGTTCTTTTTTACCAAATTTTAAAACAGGAATAAATGTTTTACGGAATCTTAGTTCAACGTTTTGAAGGAAATAATAATTTATTATGTACTAAATATTTTATTTATTGATTATAAATAAGTGGTTAAGTTGAGACAAGCATATTGTGTGTGTTATATTGAAAAAAGTATTAAGAATGCTTCAATAAAAGACATTATTTGAATAGCTAATAAATATTAAATTTCGTTTCTTAAATCTTATGAATATTGATACTTTTTCTAATGAGAAAGAAGCAATCGTAACTACAAGAAATTAAAATAAAGTTGTGTGTTTTTATTCACAAAAAAATTGTGTTTACATCGATCTCAAGTTTGCTATAAACAGTATTCGCTATAGATCACTTTAATAACTAGACCAAATTTCTTATAACATCCATTGAGTAGTGAAAAAGTTACATTGTTTTAAATTGACTTCACATTTATTGAGTCTTCAATGTTATCTTAAGATCTGATTCTTTCAAACTGATTTAAAAACAGGTCTTCTTCTCTCATCGTTCATGTTTAATCACTATCCGTCTTCAATGGTATTGTGGTACATTGTTTTGTGATACTTTTAACACAATACCAAAAGAAATCATGGAGGTAATTATATAGAAAATATAATTCGTAATTGTTGTTTGTTTTGCAAACATTGTGCTTAGAATACTTGAATCTATGTATATTTTTTGTGACATAAATAACAATACCATCGTCGATATTTTTTAATCTTAAAGACAACACTTTCATTTGCTTATCATACTTTAAACATAAAAAAGGTGTGTAAAAACTAGTTAATTACACAAACTATTATTAATGATTCAAAAAAGTAAACTGTAATCATTGTTAAATGTGTATTTATCATAATTTTAATAACCTACTAAAATAATCAGATTCATGATATAATTATGTATGCTTATTCTTTAGTATAATACTTACAGAAATATCAGTACGCATCTACAGCAGTGGTTTTTAAAAATTATGTTACTTTGGCTCCCTTTTGAAAAAAAATATCTTCGGGCCTCCCCATCCTTTATTTCATATAAAAATAGACACGTTTCAAAGGGTAATGAAATATATTAAACTGTTCGCGCCTACTTTGCAATATTCCGCGCCTCCCAGTTTAGAAATCGCTGATATACGATGTTTATATCTTAGATTAGACCAAATTTTAAATTCTAACGTTTTTCTAATGAACTTTATTTTTATTTCAGTTTATGTTTTAAATTTATCAAATAGCTTTCTTTTTCGGCATATCTCTGGTGGTGTTATAATGTTTATTTCTAATATAATTAAACAATTCCATTACAGTCGTAGAACTCTTAATTGTTTTTTTCTGTAATAAACCACCAACAATATTGTTTATTTTTTTCCCTAATTACGTTTCGGAAGACCGGTTGTAAAATAAACAACTGTTTATGCAAACAAAATGTCGGTCGGACAGGCCATCTGCTTATTAATTTAAATTCACTCTCACTTTTCCAAATATTATTTTTATAAATGTTCCAACTTATGGGTTTTTTTTATTCCTAATAAATTTAAATTAATAATTGAGAAGTCAAGCGGTGAAATGCTTTTTGAATTTTAAATGGTAAAATAGTTTACTGACCACCCGAAAAGTAAATGGATTTACGTGCCATAAATTAACATTGATACGTAATGTTTTATATACGTTCAAATATTTTTTTGTAGTACGACAAAATGGAAATTTAAATATGACAAGTATGTACCGTTATAATGTCGGAAGTTTAAACAAAAATTGTCATTCAAAGGCAGAATGCGTTCAGTGGTGGCGGTAAAAATTTTGTTAATCAATAATAATATTTTATAAGAGAGAATTGTTTAAATATTAGATAAAAGTTATTTTGGAATATAATAGTTGTAATAGTTTGCATTGCTAAGTGGTCGTCAACTTTTTATTTATAGTTTATTTTTCTTGTAGTTTGCTTAAATTCATTTGCTTAGTTGTAATACCAATTGTTTGTCATACCTTGTTTTTCTTACTAATTTTTTGTATAAATATCACTTTTTAATTGTATTTCTTATCAGTTGACAATGCTCACCATGAGCGAAACCGTTCCTGATCCAATAAATTTTATGTGGAAAAAGTACCAAAAATGTTTTATTATTTTTATTATAATGCCATTCCACCAAGTATTGACAGTGAACGCCTTAAAAGTGTAATAGTACAGTTGTATTAACTGCAATTTTTCGTAAAACATTTTTTTTATGAATTAGGAGTTTACCAAAATAAAATATCAAATAGCTCACGTCGTTTATTTACTAAACTGTAGACTTGACAACAGTGTTATCTATAACTATAACAGTATAGTAGGATACTGTAAGTATTTTTTTTGGTTTCTAAGCTTTGAACCCAAAATATTGCATGTGACTGCACGCCACTGAAATCGTCCACGGTCAAATTACATCTAGGTCAATGGCGAAGAAAGAAAGTTGAAGGCCGGAGACATTAGCGTGACTGCTCACTCTCGGAATTTTTCAAAACCAATTCGGACTCTTTGTCGATCGACTGCTTCGTGATGAGACAAACTATTTCTACCAACAATAAGTAACTGTGGGCTGCGGGAAGATTAACAGTCCAATGTCATTATTATACCTAATACACTACAAGGTAACAAATAGGGCCTCAGGAAGTATTAACTGGCTAATTAATCAACAATTTCAATAACGTTAATGATAATTGAGCAATATTTGGTTACTTAACGGAACTATTAATGTGACATTGGGCAATCGTAGGATGTTAATTATTACCTCAAACTTGTAACGTCAAATATTGTACCCTTGGTAAGACAGTTTCGTAAATCTGAAAGACATAATTCATGATTAATTGAGCCCTCTAGATGTGAAGTGAACCAACTAGTAAAATGATAAAACTTTTTTCTTGAACTTATATGTACAATCACATAATTATTTGGTGTTTTGGTGGATTGCATATTTTTATTTTAAGTAGATAATTGCGATATTGAGATGTGTGTTAACTGAGGTTACTTCACTTTTACGATACTTTAAGACGTGTAAAATATTTCAACGCACCTAACTTTTTTTTCTAAAATTCTACTTGGCTCACTTCAACTCTAATGGGTCCATTTGTTTTTTTGGTAAACTATGTTTATTTCTTTACTCAAACATTATATCTAAAAAAAGATTGTAATTCAATATCATAAAAAAACGATTAAATCGATAGTAAAGATATATATATATATATGTTTAAAAAACTTTTAATAATAAACAATACTTTAAGCATCAAACTATTAGACTTATTTGTTTACAGCAATTTTTTAAAAACTTCAAATGACAATTTCAGGCTTACGATTGTATTTCACTGGAAATGCAAAGTATTTCATGTATTAAGATTTTTGTTAGGTACATTTTTTTTATTCACTATTATTTTATAAAAAGTTAGTTAGCTTATAAACAAAATCAGAGACATCCAACACAATTAAGATAGAGATGCATACAGTAATTTTGACACTAACTTTCGGTACTGAGATACTGAAAAAAAGTATGGTTGTATGTAACGATTTTAGAAGTTTATTTTATCAATATTTATTAAGATGTAAGTAAGATATATTTATATTTTATTTAAATAAATTTCTATGGACTTTAATAATATGCAGAAAACTTTAATCGCATTTTTAAAAGAGAAGTAATTTTAATGGCTATGATTTATATAGATATCGATGAAATTTTAATGTCAAATCAATGTATAATAAGTTAAAACGTGTTTAACTAAGACTAGTTCCACCGTGTATTAAGTTACGGTCATTAACTACTGATATTCAGTTGTGATTGTAGGTGTTGTACACTTTGGCAATAAAATTCAAAGCATTTCAAAATCTTAAAAGATTTTGTTATTATCAAACTGTTTCGAAAAACTAAAAAGTAATTATCATATGACAACAACTCTTCTTTAATAAAAAAACTTCATACTCATAGATTAGTCTTTGAATCACCGCGGTGAATACATTCATGCATACATGACGGAAAAGTATTTAGAAAATTGCTTCGAGCCATGAAACAATACATAGAACTCTCTACGAGGCTATGTTATTAATGATTAATGCTAAGTGCTAACACTAGGAAAAGTTCATAAAACAGTATAATAAAAATATTGAATGGGTAAGTGTATTATGACATTTTAACTTAAACATTCTAAGGTTCAGGTTAATTTTCACTTATAAGAAATAACGACCACTTATTTCGTGTTTTATATCTATAGAAAAACAAGTTGAATAACCATTAAGATAACGATACCAACTGTATGTTTAACATCAGTAAAGATTTATCAATGTACGATAAAGGCCAGTCGTTGTTATAATTGTGAGATAATTTAGAAGCTTTTACGAAGCTAAAAGCCATATTTGTATTATTTATATTCTGGAATTGAGCTTTTAATTCGTCAGTTATCAAGATTCATTTATATTTTTATTTTTCAAAAATACTCCAATCTAAATGTAACACAAAACATCATTAAAACATACTCTTAATGATGCATATTCATTTTACATGTTTTATAGACTTTTTTCTATATTGTACTACTTCTACATATTATTTATTAAAGTTCTATAACGAGTATTATTATCCGAAAAATCAATGTCATTGATGAGTAAGCCAGTCTTGAACTTTTATGAAAAATGTGGAACTATTATAAAAGAGTAGTTTTTTTATGTAATGCTTTCCACCAATAATTGTTAATTGACACATTAAAAGTCATGAATTAATTTGCATATGATAAATTGATTATTCTACTAACAACAGACTTAGAAGTTTTAAGACATCATGAATATTCAGAAAATTTTCTACTGAATATCAATGTAATTAAGTAACACCAATTCGAAGATTAAGTGTATCAAATTATGTACTCATTTTTTTTTATTTAAAACTATACGGTTAACATGCCATTCAAATGTATAATTCAACTAAATTATTTATTTCAGAAAAATGCCACCAGTTTTATGTTAGTAGGTGGACGAAATAATATAAGTGACTTAATCAATAGAATGTTGAAACTGTCAGCATATTTATAAAATGAATCTCTTCATTTCCCTAGTATAGTTTAAATATACATGGTGAAATGTGGAATTTTCCGCTGTCGTTAATAAGCGAATGAAGAAATTGCAGTAAAAACCAAATGACTCAATAAATCGCTGATGCATGCACTCTTTGGGCATAAGTAAAACCACAAACTTATTTCGAATACAAAGCAGTATCTAACTTCTTTACATATTTATATTAAGAGTTATGTGATTGTATCGGAGATTTCACGTTCATCGATATTCGCAACAGTGTTGCAATTTAAGAAAAAAAACTTATATAATAGCGATAATAAGACAATACATACAAGTCCATCCCTTAATATTTGTTTAATTTGATTTTTACAGATTGTTGATCACGTATAAAACATATTAAATGTTTTATTTTTTTAAATTATTAGCTTTATTCATTTTTTTAATCCATGTCCGCTCCCAATTTGGAGCATATGGTCTCCTAAGGGACGTATCTCAACAGATTTTTTTTTTACGAGAACTGTTTTTAGTATTTAGTCGTTCAACATCTCTTTTCCAACTAGATTACTAGGGATAGAAGGATAAGGTTCGAAAATGACTAGTGATTAACTAATCGCTCTCGCTACACCTAGTTATTGAATGATCGGAGCAGTGCAAATTGTATAGGAATGAACGCTCGATAATAAGCTAATTACTTATTAATTAATTAATGTCTTCAAATGTTGCTCCTAATATGAATATTAATACACATTATTATCAAAAAATATTGTGTTAAAATGTCTTCACATTTTGTTCTGACGCATGATTTAACGGTGCGTAAATACACAAAGATGTAAAAAATATCCAAAACTTTTATATATTTGATTTCGATAAGTAATGAGCTTAACAATTAATTCTAATACCGTTTTACAACAGCATTGATTTACCACACAGACAAGACTCGATATAAATTTGGTAATTTCATAAATTTACAATCTATAATAACATCGAATTTAGATAGCCAAAAGGGTGTGGTATAAATTATGAGCCGAAATTCGTTTTTCGTATTTTTTGGTTAAGCAATATATACTCTCAAATCAGCAGCAAGAGAAATTTTACGGTGGAACTACTAATTTTTTTCAATGATGAACATGATTTATAAGGAATTTGAATACGAAAATGTTAAATATACATATTTTCTAATTCCTCTGCAAATATGTATGCAATAATTCTTTAAATAGCTAAAATAAAGAAGTAATATAATTCTCATTTGACCTTTCTTTTTAAGTAAAATATTTCAAATAAGCTTTTAGTGAACTTGATACTTTAATTCTTGATTTGCAACTAGAGAGGAAACAGCTTTCGTTAGTTTTAATACAATGTTATGAAACTATCACCACAATACCTAGTTGACATATTATTGTTAGTAATATCGTTTATCTAATATGCATTGTTGTATTTTGCATTAAAAAAAATATTTTCGAATAATGGAGATGTTGGTACACGGTTACCTCTCATTATATACGCCATATTATTGACACGCTACGAGACTTATCGCGATGAAAATGTACTAGTGTGACCAAGATTCAATTTTCGTGATCACAAAGTAATGAAATCTTCAATGTATTTTATGACGACGTTGATATTTTTTTTTCTTTGAATGTAAGCATTTGTAAAAATCAATCGATTAAAAAAACACTTTTAGGGTGTTCATTGTGAAGACTTACTTGGTGATAAGACAACGCATTATATTTAAAAAAAGGAAACCCATTTTTGTACTAATTTCACATATATTTAATATTATCAGGATCGCTTTCGCCTATTACGGACATAATCAATTGGGGGTTTAATTATATAAATAGCCTTGTATTAATGTTTATTCATATCAATTGATAATTCTTGTAATGAGCAAATCCAGCTATGGTCATATTAAATAAATATGAATTTATTACAAAAAAGTGTTTTATTTTCGATTAAAAGTTGTTTGGCATTCAGTATTCGATTCGCTGTTTTTTTTTAACTATTGAATCTACTGTATCGTAAATTATTTCTCTATCTCATTAATTTGTGAAATGATCACTTTATTTCTTCATATTGTTAATAAAAAAATATTCAAAAGTTATTATCGATAATTTTTAATTACCAGAAATTGAGACTTAATAAATTGCATATGACTGCTTTATACGGCATAAGTTATTAATTGATGAGTTATTGCGTATCGTGTCACGCAATTTAATTTGTCCATAAAGCGTCTCGAAACGTTAATGAATTTAGGTCACCCTGCTTTCCAGTGCATTTACGAAAACAAATTACAATAAATAACTGAGTTAACGAAATTGCGTACAATAAATTAAAGATTGTGATGTAAGCTGATATAGATGATGACCATTGCGTTATTTCCCCTCTCCTATTGGATCATCACTTTAAATTTAGTCACTAATCGGATGAGAATGGCAATTGCAAAATGCCGGTGGTTAGGGTATCCAATCCCGAAGCCTTTTTCCAATCCCGGGATTTCGGGATTGAATTATTTTGAATCCCGGCATCCCGGGATTGAGATTTTCTCACCGAGGAATTTGAAATCCTCAATTTGCTATACTTTTTCCCAGAATCTCACAGAAACTCGTTTTTTTTTTTTTTTAGCTCACCGAGGAATTTGAAATCTCCGATTTGGTATACTTTTTCCCAGAATCTCACAGAAACTCGTTTTTTTTTTTTTTTTTACCTCACCGAGGAATTTGAAATCTCCGATTTGGTATACTTTTTCCCAGAATCTCACAGAAACTCGTTTTTTTTTTTTTAGCTCACCGAGGAATTTGAAATCCCCGATTTGCCAATTTCGTATAAATTTCGAGAATTTGCTAGAAATTTCTCAATCCCGAAATCCCGGGATCGCGGCCATCTCAATCCCGGGATTTCGGGATCAGAATGAAATGAAAATTGGGATTGGATGCCCTACCGGTGGTGTCATTGTATTATATTATATTTTATGGAACACTTTGATTCCATAAAATATATTTTTTTTATATATATATATATATGTCCTTTCTCAATGTGAAGTAGGTGTTTTGAAGCCTCGGGGTTTTCAAAGTCCCGGGACTCGAGGCGTGATAAAGTCAAAGTCCCGGGACATCCCGAAACTCGAGACTTTTATTTCCACATCAATAAAATTATAATTGTATTCAAATTAAGAACGGGTGATAACGGTACATGTAATGAAAAAATATCAAAGAATTCGGCCGCCGTCAGGAGTAAATTTGTGACCGCAACTTCACAATACAGCTTTTAGACCTTTTTGTCGGATTGAGACATTAGTACTTTTGCATAATAGTGAAAAAACATTTGTACATAAAACAACATGACGTATGAACATTTAATTTTAATATTTTGGAATTTGCTACAGTTATATTACAATATATAAACACATGGTATTTGAAACTTCTACGAAATTATAAATCCCAAACATTTGTGTTTTTATGAGATCCTTTTTATATATGCAGAAATATGTTTGTTTAAAACCCTGGGTCTTAATTCTTCAGCCTGAATATAATGCATTTTTTTTCAAAACTGATCCTGAAAATAGACACCAATGTCCCGGGACTTTCCGGGAGAGATTTCTTCTATTCTTTTACAATTAATTTAAAGAAGAATATGAAAATAATAAAAAAATATTTTACGTTTTTAATATATTCAATCGCAACTTAGTAATACTATTCATATTTGTAGATCTTTTTAAATGTTTTACTTGACATCTATCAAAATGTTAATGTACTTTTCACCAAGGCGTGTCGCGGGATGACTCATATATGAAAAGATTGTCTAAGAAAAAGTCAAATGATCAAACATGAACTCTTTCATCAGCTTCTGTCAATAGTGATGATCTTAAAACTTTCAGGTATTCAATATCATTTTTTTAACTAGTCAATTTTTAAACCATTACGATACAGTCTTTTTTATCATTGCGGAAATATAAAAAGCATACCGATTTCTTCCAATATACAAATTTTCAGCTCATAATAATAATTTTAAATCCGTAAAATCTCTAATAAAGACATTGATGAATAGTTCAGAAAATTGATTTGCTTTGATTACCGTAGTAACTGGTAGGCATTGATTATTTTGAAAGCAAAGATAAACAAACAATTCTACTCATTATACGCAATCAACACATACGAATTATGTATGCAGGTTCTATGAGCCCCTGTAATTTCTCATTCAAATTATTTTTCATCAAGAAATGGACTCAGATGTATATCTTGTATATTTGTCTTCCCTACGCATCCACTATCCCAGGGTTTCCCAAACTTATTGTGCAATGGAAAACTTCGGAAATCTGAAAAAATTTACGGAACACAGCTTATTTTTTAGATTGGGTAATTCATGGTAGTACAAATATTGAAAAAAATATATGTTATCAAATCACTTATTATTTTTAAAACATGTTACATAAAAATAAGAGTAAATAAACCTCTCGGTGATTCAAAATCTCCACCTGTACCTAGATATTTGACGTTTTAAACATCAGTTAAAATTTACTATCACTTGATTTATAATATGAAGAACATGCCTAAATGTGTTGTTGCATATTACCATCACAAATGTTCGCGACACATAGTTTGAGAAACCCTGCACTATCCCATTCTGAAAACTGGTCGTAGGTAACTAACAAACAACTTGTACACTCCTAACATCATCATTATTTAATTATCTTATCTTAAATAATAATTGAGTAAATAACTAACCGTCATCACTTTTAAAGTGTTTACTGTCAAAAATTGGTGGAAAAGCATTCTATTAAGAATTTTTTTTACTTAATTTCCACTTATATTTATCAATATCAGGACCGGTTTCGCTTATGGCGAGCACTGCCAACTAACCGTCAGTAGTTTTTCTAGATCAGTTTTTATACATTAAAAATACTATTATGTATATAGACAAATAGCAATAAAAATAACAAACATAGAATTGATTTGAGTAACAAACAGTTCAAGTAGAAACCTTTTAGAAATAGATTTCACAATAAATTAAGCATCTCTGTTGATATACATTTCATTTCGAGTCAAAATCCTTGACATTGAAAGCGGAAATGATAAAAATAACTTTTTTATTCCACTGGTTGTGTTACAAATTGTATTGTGAGACTTTTTTTTTTACTGGACCCAAAGAGTCTAAATAAAATATTTAAATAATTTATATTCATATAATAGTGTAGAAATTTCTTTATTTCATTTTGTACCACGCGAAGAATCACCAATTTTAAATAAATATTGTATGATTCTGCAGAATACAACATTTCTAAAGGTCAGTTTTAATAGAAAGTTTTTACGTCACGGATTTAAGATGTAAAACTTGTGAAAAATGGATGCGACACCTTTTAGCGATTCATATCGTTTCGTCATTTGTTTTACTTAATATTGAAAGAACACATCCGTTACTTTCGTGGGAACAATATTTACTAACCATAAAATACCAACCAAATCACAGTAAAGCCATATTGTTCAATACAACATTAGAATTGAGTACTTTTAACAACGTTTTAGGACACAAAAAATACCACTTTTATGATTTAGTACAGCATAACCGTATTGAAGTGGATTTGAAATTGCTCGAGGAATATATTAATCATCAAATGTAAGGACGAAAACCGGAATTTAAGTTATACCAATAATATTTTTTTTCAAAATGATAGGCTTACGGTATTAAAAACTATGCAAATTGAATATTGTAAGAGAAGGCAAAAGGAAGCCTAAATGGGTATAGTATATTTATGCATATCAAAAAATTTAATTTTGTTCACTTTTAGGGTGGACACTGTCAATACTTGGCGGAAAGACATTATATTCAGAAAATAAAATACTCATTTTTAATTATTATACTTTAATTTTATATGATCAAGACCAGTTCCTCTCATGAAGAGTAACATCAATTGAGCATATTGAATACAATTGGAATTAGTACAAATGAGTATTTTATTTTTTAATATATGTATAGTTGGTTGTTAGTATACATTTCATTCATCTGATGAAGTGAAAATGAATATTGCTAAATAAAAACATTCCAATCGATATTTATATTTTTACTCAATAAAATAAACGGTGCTCTCTACGGGGGTGAATAATAATTTAAAGTATTTCCACTTCCATTGTGGATCATATGGACTCTCAATGAAGCATCTAAATTATTATGTGGTCAAGTGGTATGGTAAGACCTAATCCCTAACAATATGACGTGTTTGGGTTCAAGTCCCGGCAAGATCATAATCAAATTACGATTTTTTCAATCTAACATTTGAAATATTAAATATAAGCGTTTTTGTCTAAAATAAATCTAATGATTGTGATTTAAAAAATTCAAAATATTTAGCGCCTGGCTTGTTATTATTTATATGATTATTTATTATAATAACAAGGAAATATGTTTTCAATCCAAGAAATATGGGCTCAAGTTGGTTAAATATATGTTATTTTATCTTTTATAACAGTCATTTATTTTAGTGGTATTTTAAAATCTATCTGAGTTTTTGTATTTCCTGTTTCAAAAAAAAATATACATCATAATTAGTTTAATATTAGTTATCTAAAATAAGAGATTTCACTGTATAGTATAGATATGTTTTTTTAATAGGTATGTATGCACGGTATTTAATTTATTTTTCAAATGCACTGGCAAGTTTTTTGTAACGAAATTTATTTGTATGTGAATCTTTGCAATATAAAGAGGTCGCGCGATTTATTGTTTTGACCGACTAAAACTTTATTCTCGCGATACGTGATAGGGTGGAGTTAAATCAAAGTAATAACATATATTTTGACCCAGCACATATTCTTTTTTTTGTGTTTGTGATTATCTTCGCCGAACCGAATAAAATTAAAATTCTATACCAAATAAAAATATTTGAAATTCATTTTTTCTTATGAGAATGAAAAAAGCTTTACGCATTAATTTTAATAATTTCTAATAGTTTTTGGTAATGCCCACTATCATATCTATTAATGACACAAAGTTATATTTCGTATGTTATAATCGCTTACAACATACGGTAGGGTATATCTACAAATGAAAAATTAATGTTAGTGGCACAAAGGTAAATCACCTGTCATGCCTTTTTTTACCATGTTCGCTCCTAATGTGGATCATATGGCATCCTAACGGAGTTTTTCTCAGTACAAGTGTTTCTACGAGAACTGCTTGTTACTAAGTTTCTCAACCTCCCTTTTTTCCAAGGAGAGTAGGAATATACATCCGTGCCTTCGAACAGAAATTCATAAATCGATTGAAAAATCAATTTATAAAACTGTCCGTACTAGGATTCGAATCGAACCCCTGAACTCCATAACTGAAGCCAACGACGCTGACCACTCGACTACACATGTAGCAAAACCATACGGTGGCATACCTTGATGAACTGAAAACTGTGTTTTTGTAGATAGACTCACGTCATCGTAAGTCTTGCACTATAGACTTTCTTTATACCCACAGCTTTGCATTTACATACACACACTAAAATCTATTATTTTTTTAAGTTAACTCGTGTTTTTAGTTTACTTTTTCATCACCAGTTGGCTTACAACGTCAAAAATTTAAGTTCTCAAACGATTAAGATCTAGAAATAAACTGAGTATTAATTTAAATTCTCAGAAATTGCAGGACAGTTCATCTTTACTAGATTTAAAAAAAAACTCCGCCATTTGTTTTGTACGCGTTTCAATATAAAGTGTACCATTTTTTGGTGATAAAACAGGTTTCTAATAAAATCTGCGGATGGAGGTCGCCGGATGAATAAAAATTCTATTATAAGACTCGGAGCGTGTTATTTATACATACCGATTTTTATATTTATTATGGCACGTTATTGGATATAAGTTTTTTATTGCATGCCGGATAATGGTATGCACCATCATGTATAAAGACTTACAAATTAACCAGAGCATTTTGACCTTCGATATGTGTAATTATTATTGAATCTTCAGATCACAAAAAAATAAGATCCATCTGACATTCTGCAAAAAATCAGCATTCTATAATCATTTTAGTTCAATAACCTTTCATTTGTTTGTATACTGAAATTTTACATAAAAAACTTGCAGCTTATGTTTTTTATCGATGCACTTATTCAATTTAATCGACCCACTGCATACATAGATATTACTTACTATTTCCTTAAATGAAACTCTGACTGTCCCAAAACTCTATATAGGTTGCATTCTTTACAGTATTACAATCAAACGTTTAAATACTATGTGCTTATTTTTAAGTCGTCGTATCTAGCGGTTCCTACTCGGTTTCAACCCAAATTAACCCTATTCCTTGCTTTAAGAAAAACCGAAAACTTGTATCCATTGTTAATGGATTTTTTTAATGATTCCTTATTCGATATCAAAGTTTACTTTAGTTAAAGGAACATTTACAAGCCTGTAAATTTCCGAATGAAATGCGGCTAATTTATAAGAAAATGGGTGCATCAATTTTTTATTAATTTACAATGGATACGATATGTCTCTTACAGACAATCTTTTATCAAAAAAACTAAAAAAACTTGCGGAAAAAATGCTATTTAAAGGTAAATTTTCAAAGGACATAAAAATACTAGGTTTTGGCGTAGAATCATTTCTTTAGGTAATACAAGTTTTAAAATCAAAAAACAGCTCGCTTATAGTCTTAGACCAGCTCTTTATTGTAAAACTCTTTATTTAAATTATTAGTCAACAATAAATATAGAATAAATTACTTAGATAAATCCGAGATTTATAGACTGCAATGTTTCTGTTGCACAAAATTTTATATCAGAAAAACTGAACGGACACTAAAGATTAGATTATCAGAGCACATGGCTGCCTTTAGATTAAAAAAAGACACGTCTACCTTTGCCAATCACTTTATTTCAGAAAGCCAAGAGTCCAATTTCGAACAGGGTATAAAGATGCTACACCCAAATATGGATGCCCATAAACTATTTTTCCAAGAAATTTTAGAAATAAACAGAGCTCAGCTGAAAAGCGCACCAATTTTTAATGAACAGGAATATATGCCGAATTCCTCACTCTTATACCCTACATCTGAGTCAATATAATCATAAAATTTCTCCGATAAACAAAAATAAACATAATTCTTAAAATTATTCACCATTGAAATCTGTATGCATTCTCATGGGTTAATCCTTTTAGACAGCAATGCCTAGTGATACAATCATTTCTTATTTAAACACGATACACTCATTTACTAAGCATCAGTTCAAGTTCATCCGTGCACTTGAACGCCTGAAGATACCGAAAGGTGAAACTCGGGTCATTAGTGACAAAACTTGTGTGAATGTACATAATTCGAACGATTTTAAAACGATTATTTTATGTTTATTGCCTTAAGATGTGGAAATGTCTGTTATATTTTTTTGAATTCTTTTAACCCGTTTTTATTTTGTTTTTTGTACTGTCTGCGAGATAATAATTTATTGTCAAATACATAGCGTATTTTATTTAACTGTAATTCTACTAGTTCTGACAAATATGCTCAACCGTTCACCAGCTGAGCAAAACTGGTCTCGTTGTTAACCTAAAAAATAT
The DNA here is from genome assembly GCA_030503985.1 of Himalopsyche tibetana. Taxonomy (NCBI): domain Eukaryota; kingdom Metazoa; phylum Arthropoda; class Insecta; order Trichoptera; family Rhyacophilidae; genus Himalopsyche; species Himalopsyche tibetana. The sequence continues at coordinate 1,734,529 of JAPJYX010000010.1, forward strand.
AAAATATATCCAGTGTATAGTTTTAATGTGCATATTTAAATTAAATACGAATGCTTTCGTATTATCGATACTGATGTGTAAGTAATCACTTCAACGAATGCTACTTGTAAACGTCGTAAATATATCACTGATATTTATATTATAAGCAAATCAAAATGCATATCAAAAATATATTACATATCATTAATGGTGAAATCAAAAGTATACATAAATAATAATTATATTATAAAATATAAGTAATCAAAACCATCCATTACATTATGTAAAAATTAAAAATTTGAAGCATTTTCTATTCTGTATATAAAAGTCAATAAACCAAGAATGTTTATTGTTTCATATGAATGATTTTTGCCGAAGTGACCAGTGTGAAATTATGCAAGCCACACCCGATAACTTTTAACAGCGGCAACATTGTAAAAATAAAATATTCCACTCGATTTACATTCAACCAAGGTTCTGTATACTCAAAATAAAATAATTGGACTTACTTTGGTCAAGTTATGGCACGTTATTTGACCCCGCAATTTTTAACTGATATCATTCATACACCATTTCCTTGATAAACGAGTTTTTTTATATCTGCGTTAAACTTTGTACTATATTACCACATTGTGAGATAAACTGTCAGAAGTAATATAAATATTATATATTACAGAAAGCTTATTTGACAGGACAAATAATTTTTTCTTGTCTGTTTTTGTTTTAAATAACTAATTCAAATAGGCAAAGGTTTTATCACATTGATTTTATAAAACACATTTCTTCTAGGTATATTCGACAATATCTTTGTGGTTGTACATTTTTAAATAAATATCAAAATGTATATATATGTTATTCAGTCTGTGATACGAAGTTTAACTTTTTAAAAATCATGTTTACATCAACTATCGTAACCATCGTTAAAAATATAGTTTACAATTTTACGATTAAAAGCAACTTTGTGCAATTAAAACAGTTTTCCATAATCTCAATATCTTTTTAGGTAGCGTAAACAAATTAAGTGTAAGTTTGGAATAATAGCTGGGCAACAATTTTTAATTCTAGTGAAATTTCGAAATGTTAAATTTTAAATTTATTTCGGTCAATAATGGTTATTACAATTTAATCAATTATTGGAGTACCAGCCAACCCGAAATAAGTGGACGAGGGTTTTCAAACTGCTGTGCGGCAGCACGCGCGTGCAGCTTAGAGAAAAACATTGATCAACATCATATGTAATATACTTTACTTCTTTGTCAGTCAATGTCTAATAAATAAATATTAACAACAATGCGTAATAATTTACTTTCAGTAGATTGTCAATGCATTTTATTCTTGAGACTTTTGTTTATTCTCGGAATGAATTCCTTTGATTTTTACTTGCACACCGTTGCACATTAATCATTGATGCAAATCTCTCCAAAGGTAATAGTTATTTGAGCATTCGTCACCATAATAATAATAAAGTGTGATAATAAGTTCTGTTTGTTACCCGTTCGGAGTGAAAGCAACCAACTAGTGTCATTTTGTTTACGCAAATGCAAGAGATTTCAGATTTTCACTATTCATACAAAGCAGTTTAATGATTAATACTACTCCGTCGATTTCAAATGCCTATGCGATTAAAGATAAATTTAACGACAACGGATTAATACATTGTATAAGTTTACTGCTATTAAATCAATCATGTCTCCATACACATTATTATTTTAAAAGAATGTTTTAATTATTTAACTTTTTTGGTGTTGTTGAAAATAATGTTTTCATTTTGAATTTTAGACATGAAAAGCAAGAATATGTCACTTACATTATAAACAACTCCTTATCAAAATTAAACACTTTTATTGACTGAACACCTACAATTAGTATTTCATGAAGGTTTTCCTTATTTATCCCCCAACCAAAGTCTTCAACTGACTGAGCTTAGCTTGAATACATGTGGGACTTAAATTAGACCTTAGAAATAATAGTAAAAATATACAGTAAACTGACCATATCTAGTTTCAATAGGTAAATATTGATTATTATAAACTTTGACACAACAGTTTATTAACTGCGATTTGGTACTTAAATTTCTTGTTGAAAATATTTGTTTATTGATTTTCCACCAAAATATATCATCTCATCCGATCTTAAAAAGTAGGTCTTAGTTAGAGCGGTTAGCTAACAACTAGCGTTGTTCCAGCTGTATTCCCCAAACTCTATTCTCTTCAAAATAAACAGTTTTTTTTATGAAAAATATTTTGAGATACCTAAATTATGGGTCCATATTATGTCTATTGGAAATGGATGTGGTTGAAAAAATATGTAAACATCTTGGTATTTTTTATGAATTTTATTATATCAAAATTAAAGTATCGCCAATAAAAAAAATCAGCTTATTTAAGTTGGCAAAATATGTCACCGTAAAATTATCTCTAACTTGTTCATTTGCATTAAAAAATAAAACAATTTTTGTAGTAATGATTCCTTTACACTAGTTTACACTGTCAATTTAATGACAGTGACTATTTATTTTCATTGCATATATAAATTGAATAAGATTATTAAAGAGAAAATACTACGTATTAATGCAAACGTGCTAATAACTTAAGCTAAGTAAGATTGTTTAATGTTGCCTGTGAAAAATCGATCGCTTTATATCTCCTTGCACACCAAACGAAAGTTGCAATGTTATCCATCCACCAGATCCGGAATGAAGAAAGTCGAATCTTATATCAAGCAGTCGTGTATAAGTCCGTTATGCTGACCCATTTGGTGCAACGTACCTTTGAGTTTGCAGTATCACATTATTCATCTTATAATTATTATTGACATCCTTATACATAGATATTCAAACTAACCGGATCTTCTACCATCGCATTTTTAACATCTTTTCAAATAAAATTTTATGTTTGCATGAAATCGGCATATATTTTTTTATTACATTTGTATATGTTGACTGTAGGGTCCTATGGCGCAGCGGTTTGCGTTGTGGACTTCCGTGCTGGACTTCACGGGTTTGGGTCCCAGTACTGTTTTTTGATGTCTTAATTTCCCTCCCACCTCTTCCATCTTTCAATAACTGGGCGTAACGAGAGCGACCAGCTAACCACTAGTCCTTTCCTAGCCCCGTTCTTCTATCCCTACTACTCTCTCTAGAAAAGAGAGGTTGAGCGACTGACTAACAAACAGTTCTCGTAGAAAAAAAATCTGTTGAGATACCTCCACTAGGAGGCCATATGCTCCACATTAGGATTGGACATGGATTAAAAATATATATTTTAAACTATTTAATTTCAATGTTTCACTTTATGATTTAAGATTTTGTCTGAAGCAACTTCATGGAATTTTAATATCAAACCTGAATCGTAAAAATGTGGTATATTACCATACGTTTTGTCATTAACGACTCAAGTTTTTTCATTTGGCGTCTTCAAGCCTTCTAGTTCAAGGATTATTTACCGTCCGTTTTTTTTAAATTATTATTATAAATAAACGATAAAAACTATTTACTTACTGTCAGTTCAAGTTCAAATAGTGTTTTTTAGAAGTAATAAATTATATTTCCTCCTCTTATATATATCGGGTCCGTGGTCACGTGGTCAAAGTCGTCGACTTTGCTTAAATTTCTCACTGGTTTGAATCACAGTACACGCAATTCCATTTATTGATTTTTCAACCGTTTATCTTGTATGATTTTTAATTTCGAAATGTTTGACGGTCTGCCATTAGCTATTACAATATATAAAAAAAGATTTTGAATTACTCATACCGACGAAATGAACGATAAATTGTTTTGAATTCATATATTCAAATTAATGGCCTACTGGTTATTAAAAATAAGGTTATTAAGTATACTTATAAATGGTATCATAAAGTGAACAAGTTTTTATAACTGCAGATAGTGACGCATATCCGTTGCATTCGGTTTGATATTCAAAAAAATCTAAGAAAATTGGTGCAAATTTTACATTTTCTGCCATTAAAGTGTGTAAACTTTTTTTTAACTACCTTATAATTTATAATAAAGTTTCTGATCGTTGATTTTTTCCTGTGTAAATGGAACAGTCATTAGAACGCTGTCAATATTGTGACTCGAAAAACATCAACGCACGGGTAGAACAAAAACCTCATATCGGCCAAAGGAAAATTATTGGCTTCAAGGCATTTATTATATATATCATTATAGTGTAAAATTATTGATCTCATTTTCATGATTATTTTCATATTAATAAAATCGGTAAGTACGCTTTATTTAAAAAAAATCTAAGTTTCTTCTATTCAAATATTAAGTCGATTCTATTAAGATTTAATTAACTTCAATTACTTAAATAATTCAGTAAATTGTTTAATAAAGTCGTGCAGATGTTGCCAAACTTAGATTTTAATGTCATGCTCAATTTTTCCTTTTAAAATTTAATATGACGACTGAGGGTATTTGATAGAACTTCAACATCAAATTTGAGCCGTGTAAACTTTGTACACGTTCATAATTTTTGTAATTAACCACTAAAAATTCGCTTTTCATGTTTTGGAACTAAATAATTCATGTTTTATTCAATCGTGAATATTAGACCCTTAGGATAAAAGACCGGATGAATATATACATACTGGTATTGTAATAAAAAAATAAACCAAGAAAATACGATCAATTTACACCACAACCCTGTGCTAGTCAATCTAAATTAGTATTTAGATATTCAAAAATATTGTATAATCACAAACAAATGATGTTCATAAATACCTTACGATTATTTAAAATGGTGATATTACTGAATTCTAAAACCTATCAATATTGATACAACTTTCATCAGATTTTAAATATTTTAATTATTTTTGAAGAATTCTATGTATCCGAATGTTTCTATGCATTCATCATTTGATTTAGGTTAATTTTCAGTATCAAAGTACTAGTATTTTTAAAACAATTATTTCAGTATCAAAAAAACATTATGAATACCAATATTCTGATTATGGTTATACTGACAATGTAATCTCTAAATGACTATTCATAAAACTTTGTTTCTATCTAAACCATACAATTTAAAAAAAAGAGTTATTAACGTGACTGAACAAAAAAAAAATAATTTAGTGTTCTTGAGTTTTTATTAGGAACCGAGCCTTAATAACATATTAACGGGGTCATAAAGAAATCTATAACTGATTGTACACTTTACTGTCCGTTGGTAAAAACCAATTTAAATTGATATCTACCATTCACGAAATAGAAGCTATATACACTTCGTATGTATCGTGGTTCAATACACGCGGAATGCGTTGATATTTTTTGCATTCAAAGCCCCAGTTGCGCCAAATGCGGAGCTGCAAAAAGTTGATCAAAGCACTTGTATCCATCAAGCAAAATATTATCTAACACTGCATATTTTCAAGGTTGGTCGGAAATCGTTACCAATAAATTAAATAATAAATATTTCGTAAAAAAAAGTTTAAAATCGAGTCGTAGACATAAAAGTGTATCACACATTCAGATCCTATTAATTTGATGTTTCAATTTATCGGCTTAAAATAATGCTATTAACAGTTGATAAATAAATGACCTTATCGAATATTTTTTCTTCATAAACTAATACGTTTAGGCCTTCCCTTGAAAAAAATGATTTACTTATTGAAACGGATAATTTTTTAAAATCATATATTTCTTTCTTTTTTATATATATACGTATATTATTTAACATGCTATGTATTTTGACGCGTAAACGTATTTTAAATACTGTTTTCGACCAGCTTTATTTAAGTTTTGAATTAGTTAAGTGAAAAAATAATCTTTTGAAATATTAAATGGAAATTATTATTTTATATTTTTATTTAGGATATATTGTATAATTTCATTATAGCAAGAATAAATATTAAAGTTAATTCAAAAATAAAAAGGGATATTTAAACTACACAGAATAAAAAAGACAGTATTAAAAGTTGTATGAGCCGATTAAAGTTTGACTTAATATTTACATGGATTTATAGTTGAAGATAATACGAAGAATACCCAAAGATTTCAAAGTGTAATATAATATAAAATTAAGTGTATATTTTGGAGAAGTAAGTGTAAATATGTAAATGTATGATGGTGAAAATGAAAATGAAAAAAACACAGTTTATTAAAATCAAGAACAGTATAAGTTTGCCATAAAACGACGAACCCAGATGCAATTTTATCATACTTTTAGGTTTTCAAAATAAATTGTTGGATTCATTTTTCAATGTATTGCATTTCAGTTCGTATGTATTAAAATAAATAAAAAATAAAGTGTTAAGACTAAACATTAATATACTTTACATAATATTTAAACATGTTTAACAATAATATTATTGCAAGGAAAATACATGACAGAAGTAATTCAGAAATGATTTTGTGTTTTATACAAGAAAAGTTTTAATTGTTAATATAATAAGTAGATAAATTTATGAAACTCACTTATTGATATCAGGAACAGTATCGACAGTCCAATTAAGTACTTGACTGTCCCCATTTTGCAAATATTTTTGAGACAGTCGAAATAAATAAAAGAAACTCAACAGCCGGTATGTAATCGCGTTCAAACTTTCGGAGGAATTTTGTTTACACGGCTTTCTCATGTAATGAGTCCTTCATGATTCCAAAAATAACTTCACATAATACACTATAATAACATCAATCGAGATAGAATTTATATTGAAGCGATTTATACAATGTAACAGGTTTATTTTTAAATTGGTTCAAAGCTCCGATAAACAGTTCCAGAAAGCTTCTGACGTATGTCAGTGCTCATCACTCGATTCCGATGACGTTCCGAACGTGGGGCACTTAAAATACCGGTGAGAGTTTGTTTATATCGTCTTGCAGACACGTCGTGTCCAGGTGAAGTGAACTTTCGTACTGAAGTGTAAAGTGTTGCACACTGTGAGTTAAAGACTGCTTCGCGTACGGATGTTATTGCCTGCATATATAGTCTGTTCAAATTAATAAATATACATCATTTAATTTATAACTTCAACTGAAGGTGCTTGATGAAACTTCAATATCAAATTTGAATAATTCTGAAGAGTGCAGAATCAAAATAATTCAAAATTACATATACATCATATCAAATATTCACCAAGTGCCTGTGCCGCCCATCAGTATTAGCTCAAAATGCTTGATGCGAAAAACGCTCAAACAGAAAAGAAAACCAATTTAGGTGTGTGTTCTGTACATAAAAACTTTACTCAGTTGTAAAAAATACTTTAGACTTACGTTTGTTTACACATCTCTTTCTTCGCATGCATTTTGGTGTGTGTGTTTCACGTTAGAGAAAGTCAAATAAAGCATTGCAAATTTTGTTATTTAAACGAACGATACTGGCCTTAAATCAATAAAATTCTGTTAGCTGTCAATCTTTTGTGGAAAGTTTCAATATTATTTACATTTTTTAGCTACATTTTTTTTAACGTTTATCATCATCAATAATCTTCATAAGTCACTATACCGTTAGGTCAAGTTGCAATTGTCTTTATAATAAAACTTATGAATATAAATGTTTTTATTGGCAATTTTGTTATTTCCAAAAAAATAAATGTTGTATCTATTTTCGGTACCTTACATTATTAAATTGGTTTTTTTTATTTCTGTATTTTAGGATTTTCGAAATAAACATTAAATAGCGCTAATATTATGAGGCTTAACATATTTTATTTTCCATTTTAAACGCTTCTCGTAAAGATTTAAATTTAAAGGGTTTTTTACTTAGTCATTTTTTTCAATCCTATTTCCATAAAAACCGTTTATAATTTAGCTGTTAATGGTCATTCTTTTTTAAATACCAGATACTCATTATTTATATCTAACTGTTATAAGTGCAATCGTTCAAAAATTGTTCCGAAGTAATATTTTATTTTTCAATATAAATACTTTCAAAGAAATTTATTTCATATAACTTAAAAACGACCAAAATCTAAACAAGATTTATTTATTGCGCTTTAATGTTTAATAACTGAACAAAAGAAATGAAAAAATACTACAACAGTTGTAAAATAACAAATAATCTCCAAGCATCATTTAATTATTTTTTTCGAATAAATGACACGCCAGTATTATCTGAATGGAGTATAACTTTCAAAAGTAGGTTTGGCTGTCCAACTGCTGCATTGATATCACCGCAACGGACGCTATACAGTGGACAAGTATGACCAATTTGCGTTAATTACTATATTAATTGGTACATCTCAAATTATTTCGCCGTTCTATTTACAATTATAATATTTTAATTAATCCATTGAATTTTCCCGCCAAATTTTACGCTTTTAAGCTATTTCAGAAAAAAATGATTCGCGGTCCATTTAATTAAATATCTTGCGTATTGATTAAGTGTCATAACTTTTTTTTCAGTAATTTTCTGATTTTGTATAATATAATACATTACTTATAACTGCAAGTCAAAATTTAGAATATCTAAAGTACAATTTATCTCCTTATTCAAAAAAATATATGATTCAATGATATTGAAGACCTCGTCAATTTTCAGGGATTCTAGAATATTTTATGTTATGCTCATTTACTATATTTATTTATTTTTGCTGCGTTGATAATTTATTCGACGTTTTACAATGGATGCTGATTTAATAAACAATTATTGAAATTTGTTTTTTACAATTTCAAACCGTCATGGTACATAAAATAAATTTTAATAATCTATATCAAAATTGAAAAATAGCTCCAAATATATTGGAAGTATTTAACTACTTTTATTTAAATCTTCAAAAGTCTATTTGAAAGATACTTAAGTTATTTAGTATTTTAAAGATAAAGATGGATTATATAAGAGCTATTATAGAAGATTAGTTATTATCAAATTTGAATGCGTAACTGATACTGTTGACGCATACATTTTTTTTAGCGAATTTAATCATCAGAATGAAAATAATATAAAATTAATTTGATACCTTGTTATTCCATTTACTGTGCGACAATCTGTGACACGTGTTTTGTCTGTTTGAGAAGCATCATTAACGTTGCGATAGTCTTAAGAAACTTCCGAAAGAGATGAAACACGTGTTACAAGTTGTAGCCCATAAAATGGAATAACAAAGTTATTCAATTTAATTTTATATTAAAAATTAACTTCCAAAAAGTTGCTGTCGAATTTACCAACTGAAAATATATTTGCAATCAAGAAACTAAATACACGATAAAAATAAGCACCATTTAGGAGGCACCGAGTGTTTTTACTGTAGTAAAACATAAATATTATTTTTAGCATATCGAATTCAATCAATAACAAATTACTTTTGTTGGCAAACGCATTTCCTCTACTAATGCCGTGAAGGAATCTTGTGTTTATTATTCAATAATTATCTGTGAAAAGTAGTTCTTCAGCTCGCGAAAACACTTAAGATTCTGATGCACGTAGCCTTGATTGGCCAACACGAGTTAGTCAGGATATACGGGACTTTAATCTTATAATCACTGATCTTGAAATATTACTATCCAGTAACGGTTTCTCTAACTGGATTAGCACAGCTTTTCTATCGTATGTTATATCGAATACCTTTTCACTTATTTACATAAATATTGGCACATCTCTAATATTTGTGCAGACATAAAAATTAACATATTTGAAAGGAATTAAATTAATACATTTTTTTTTTATGATTGTAGACAATATGATTGAATATTAATCGATTGTTTTGACGTGACATTAAATTTGACTAAACATTATGATATTAAAAACACTTTTTTCTTACAGATTCTTCACTTGACAATTTAATCAGTTTGTTATCAATATCGACTGTGGAAAGGGAAAAGGACGTAACCCAGACGTAACAAATTGAACAGGAGACACACATATTTTGATTATTTTGGGCCAAAGGCAAACTAAGAAATATACACAACCTTGAAGTGCACGGAGACTGATGAACTGGTTCTTAATTGACTTTATCTAATATTAATTGAATATTTTTTTCAAAAACTGCCATTTTTTTATTCTTTTTTTATGAATGCAATTTTCGCAGGACTTTATTTTTCCACATTGAATAGCTGTATTAAGATAATTATTAGGCATTTTAAACTAACATTATTTTGATATAACGTGTATCAAGTTGTATTCATTGTGATTATCGAAAAAAGCTGTTTTGAAAAAAGTGTGGGTTACGTAATTTTTCCTTTCCACAATCGATATGTATCTACTAGTTTCCATCTCCAAGTAACAGTTTTTGCTATAAATTATTATATTTTAACGTGTGATCATTTACTCCAAACATTAATCAAAGTCAAATTTAAATTATTTTTATTCTGTACACTTCCATAAATTTTGTCGATAACGACCCGGGTTTCTCCTTTCGGCATCTTCTGGTTTTATCAAGTGCACAAATGCACTTGAACTGACGATACTCAAAGTATTGAAAATATAGTACAATGTTCTTTATCTGACCATATTTGCTCCCAATGTAGAGCATATAGCCGCCAAACGGCACCTTCACGACTTCTAATATTTCCCAACTTTTGTTTTTTATCCTTGACCAGTCAGCCAGCAACACTAAGTTCAGCTGACTATATATTTTGGATATTACCTAGTACTAGACGGTCGTCCAGGACGCCAGAATCCTATCGGTTGGAAGACGAAACATTCAGGATTAAGGCCCTTCGTAGGCATCTCAAAACGTGACCCAGACAATTCCAACGTATATCCATGAGCTCAGACTTAACACTGAGGGAACGTAAAATAGAATGGCTTGTTACATCATTAACAAATCTATGCCTCCTACGTAAAATATTTACTTATAATTGACAATGAACATTCCAAATTTGATGCAAAGCAATCAAAGGCTTGACGTACACCAAATTTTTGTCTTTTTAAACCATAAAATTTTGGTTTTGAAGTTGCCATACTTTACGCAAGAGGTGTCGAAATATTAATCAATAAAATATTTTTATGATTTCGTTATTTGATTTTTTTAAAATTCATAACAAATAAGACTCTGTGTCAAACATTTCATACAGTAGATATGTATATATTTGTATTTATTCTACATCCCAGAGAAATATTTGGCGTTCTCCGCGATTTAATTTGTTCTCGGATCCTCTTCCACACTCTTGTTCTACCTATAATTCATTGAATTAACTTTGTATAATCCTATTATAACAACGTAAAAAATTGTAGTATATAAAAAGTTTCACAATAATTACAAAATAATTTTGATGACAGTTATGGGATCACATTATCAAGAATAATGAAGAATATATTTAAGCTGTGCTATGTTATTTTTCTTCCGGGTGAGAAAAATATTAAGAACTTAATTATTACTTCATCTATCACTTCTTTTGCAGTTTATGATGCCTAACACATTTCACATATATCTTTTCATTAAATTTATCTCCGAAGACTTAAAAATATTACATGTCGTTTGCGCTTAAGCACTATTATTTATGTTCTTAACTTTAAATTTAGTCACAGCACCAGTTTATATTGTGGTTGTTTTAAACCATTTTTCTGTTCATGTTGACTCCCAATGTGGAGCATATGGCCTCCTAATAGAGATTGAGATTCTCAACAGAAGTTTTTTTTCTACGAGAACTATTTTTTACTCAGTCACTCAACTTCACTTTCCTTCAAAGGGAGTAGTAAGGAAAGAAGGATTAGGCTAGAACAGGACTAGGACTAATCGCTATTGCTACACCCAGTTATTAAGGAATCATAAAAATGGGAGGAGAGGAAATAATCTGAATTGACATCACAAACACCCAGCCTTCGATCACAACTTTGAATTGAAAGATTCTCAAATTCACTGTGATCTGACCAGGTATCAAACCTAGACCTGCGTGATCGATAGAACAAGCTCTACCCAACTGGGCCACAGCAAGCGAAATTTAAACCATTTATGCAGACAAATTTTTAATTATACAGAAATAATAAACATGGAATAAAATACATATAAACGACAGAAGATAAATTAGTAAATTCCTATATTTTTATTTGTAACTCAAAAGACATCCAATAAACATTTTTTTTTAACAACAATATCTAGTACATATTTGAAAAACATACGTGTTGAACGCAGGGTGCAATAAATAACAATGATATCTTAATTACACGTAAGTATGTACGCTTTACGTGTCACAGAAAATTGCAGCAATATTTTCCCGAGCAGATCTAATCTAAAATGTTTTCATTTTAATTTCTCGCAAATGATCTCTATGCGTTTCGTTACACCGCCAAGAAACTGAATTAAGTCTAACTTATTCTTGGGCAATATTTTGTGAAGTTGTTTTTACAGTCCCTGTATTATAACGTATAATTTACTTTATATTACGCCATAAAAAAGTACAAAAAAACGAGAAGATTTTATTTATAATATTTATATGGTATCATAATATTATAAATGTAATATTGAATAATTCAAAATTTTACAGATCATATTTTCAAAATTTAACCGCAGTGAGGATAATTATTAAAATTTGTAATGCTATAGATGGCTAATATTTTTTTTATTATTCTAAAGTAATAATTGTTTTATTGTCATTTTTTTCAAGTGCATTCAAGTCCAAGTATAATTAAAATGACATATAACAATAGACAAAAGAATGTTTTGGTCAATTAAAACAGACAAAAAACAAGGTTAACCATAAAAGTCATTACCATCAGTCGAATGTAGTCTAGTTAGTTCAAACTTGCTTTACCGATCAGGTGCGTTTGGGATCGGTTCCCGGTAAGGTCAATGTCAAATTTAGATTTAACTTGAGACGTAAGACGTAGGTGTTTGTGTTCTTAATTATTCTACTCGAGCAGATTTTGAGCGTCTTACAAAAAAATATTCTCATAGAATTTATCTTGAATGTATAGGGAGTCCCTGTGAACTGGCTTCACTAAGGATTTTTTACCTCTGTAGCAATCATGCGTTTCCGTTAGCAACGATGGTAAGGGAATACATTGTTTAAAAAAAATAGCGATGAATGATACTTTTAAAGCTCCATAAATTTGATTACAAAAAAAAACTCGTATGATCTTTTGACTTAAAATATTTGACACATTGGTATAAGCTGTAATGCCAAACATTTTTCTAAAATAAAAAAAAAAAGAATAATATTAAAATTGTGAAAACACTTACAAATTCAACTGCTACAAGCATTTTTATTTTATCGTGTCTGCAATTTATCAATAAATAATTGATATACTAAATTAAATGATATTATCCACAAGAATTATTACCACTATCAAATGGAAGCATATGGACTTCATGGAGATCATTTCAACGGATCTTATTAAATGGAAAGAGTCGCTTAAAACCTTGCTCCATACATTTAAAAAGGATTAGATGAGATTATTAGTTTAAAAAATAAAACACTCGTTTGTACTTATCCCACATAAAAAAATGCTTTTCTCCCAGCACTAAGTATTGACAGTGAACACCTTAAAAGTAATTATTAGTTTGTTAATAATTCATGGTGAGATACTGGGTGTGGAGAGGAAAGAAAACATTTTTTAAATTCATATACAGACTGAAATCTAGAATTTATTGAAAAATGTATTACGTAAAGGAGACATATTAAACATACCTATTCTAAAATATGTATGCTAAATTTACGGCCAATAAACTTACATTGATTTTTTCATAATCGATATATTAGTAATTAAGCTTTTACTAATCCATTGATATGCTACATTTTTTTGTTGTTACAAATATATCACGATAATTCTACTTGAAAAACATTGCTTAAGAACATCATAACAATCATAAGTATCTTGCCTGTGGTAAATTCTTCCTTAACTGGATGTTGCTTCTATCTAAGATATGTAATGGTTTTCTGAGCTGTTCGTAATATCAAAATTATATGTCTACGCATCATACAAATGACATTCTAATTACACTCGCTGTAGAGTAAAAAACGAATCAAAAAATAGTAAATTAGAAATGGTTCTGTAAAGCAGACTCTGGTATAGTTTTCTATTTTACATAAATATATTACCTTGTTTGTTGTGATGGTTATTAAGTCCAGCTATCGTTTATAATGTTCATATGATGGTAAGATTCATTTTAGGACATTCATATATTTTTTTTTCTTTAAAATAATAAACACTCAAGCCAACACGATGCAGAAAACACTGTTACAAAAAAATATATTATTTATATTCTTGACCAACTTTAAATGTAACTTGTGCCGGTGAATGGTTTTCAATCAATTCGATAGAAATAAAACCATGTCAATTCGTTATTATTCAAATTCAAATCATTTTCTAATATAACACTCTTGTGAGCATGTTTTTCGAGTGTCTTTTCAGACTCATCTTATGTATTGATCAATTTAAAAAAATCGTAAAACTCCATTGTGAAGCAGCAAAGAATTTAATTATACAAGAATTGTACTAGTATCACGATTTTGACAAAGGCTTGGTGCTATTTTAAATATCAACCGTACTTTATTACTTTTGTGGTAACTAATTTATTTCCAGTTATACTTTATTATTCTTCAGTAATAGGTAATAGTATACTTTAGTAATAGGTAAAAAAAATACATTTCAATTTAGTTCATTTAAACATTTTTATTAGGAAATAAATAAATGATATATATTTACTAAAGCTTATGATATAGGTATTTTTATACGACATGCTTTTACGTATTCTTAAATTATTTAAAAATGATTATATATTCTATTTTAATACGATGACCATTTGCATTAAAAATAAGCTAAGGAAACCATTTATTAAAAATCTCAATAAACCTAAAATGACTATTCATCTACCACATAAGATAATCAAACAATTTCATACATTGATTTAATTGGAATTTACTTGGTAGAACTCCATTGTAATCAGGTAAAAAATATCAACCTATTAGGTTCTAAATTTTTTTTTATACATTTTACAAACTTACCTTGAATAACCCAATACTAGATATCGTTCTTAGAACCATTTAGGTCATGTTTAAAAAATCTTATAATTGTAATATAAATTAGGATGCTTCAGGAAATAACAAGATGTACTGCGTATCTTTTCTAGGGCAGTATATATAGCTGAGTATATGTAAGTTTATTGACAGTTCTGACAATGGCGGAAAACTATTTTTAAAAAAAATTGTGGAACTAATAATATTGATATTTTTTTCCTAATTTCATATATTTTAAAATTGCAGCACTTTTACTCTTTTGTAAAAAAAATAAGGGATATATTTTATAGAATGTGGAAATGTATTCAACTATCGGAATATTGATTAGAAATGCCGATTATTTTTATAGTGTATGGTTTTTATTGAATTTGTTGTAAATCAAGCTCTTTAAAAAATTATCAAGAATCAAATCTTTTTTTGGGTGAAGCTTAAAATAATGCGTTAAAAAACTGAAATGCATCCGACACCTACTTACACCAATTAGAGATATGGTGAGATTAGTGGAGATTTTTTAAAGGAATTCTCGGTGTCGTTTTTGTAAAAATAAAGTGGTTTTTTAAGATAACACATTGAATGATGTTGTTGGTGAATGGTATTTTTATCTGTGCTCGATATTCTGGTTTGCAGTTTTAAGGTTTTTAGGTGAGTCTTAAGAAACCTGAAATGCTATTTGGATCCATCTGAATGAAGCCAAAGATTCTAAATTAAATGTTATTTTAAATAAATAAAACTTTTAATAACAAATATATTATATAAGTTAATGGAAAACTTAACAGTCCACTTTTTTTTACTTTTACTTATTCATAACTTATTTTATTAGTTTCATTCTTATGATAATTAAAATTTAATTTAACGATAATTAACGAAACAAAATTTTACATACCTTTAAATGACGTATACCAAAATTTACATTCTGGTAACTGATAAGCTCTGATATTTTTTGTGAGACTGCAATATCACAATCATTTTAGTTGTATGTTTATTTTTACAAGATAAAAACACCTAACAATTATTATTTTGTTATCAGTTCCCATAATTACAAAAAGTCGGTTTAATCATGGGAGAATATCAATAGTTCTACTGTGTCATAATTAATTATGTAGTTGTTGAGATGGTAAAATAATTTTAATAAAAAAGTACGCAAAAAATAATTCATTTTTAATGTATCCCACATAATTTTTTTTATTTAGTAATCATATTCTACACTTAAAAATATCAATTGCATTGGCTTATTTGTACTAACAATTATTGATAATGTGCATATTGCAATAATGCAATCCTACTTAAACCAAAAAAAGCTTTTTCTAACACAATAGGTCAATTATTAAATAATGACGTCATAACGTTGCTTAATTTTAAGCCCGTCAAAATGATCGTCACCAATCTTTGTATCGGGAAGATTTAATAGAAACTATGTGCCGTTGTAAATTTAAAAAAGTAAGTTACAATAATCAATTTCTGGGGAAAAAGTTCACTTAATAAATTAATAATGTACAAAATTAACAAAGCAATTTTCAAATTAATGATTGAATTGTAAAAATCACATTGAAAGGTTTTTCAAGTTTTAAGTAAATTACGAAAAACAACTGTGTATACATATCTAACATTAAATGTATTATTTTTTTGGAATCGGTCGTATGTGTGCTAGAAAATTTAATATAACCATTTACTTTCTATGGAGGTAATGTGTCAAAAGTTTTTTTGAAAGGCAGTTCTCAAGCTGTGATTTTTCTTACAAACCCCCTAATTTTTTAATTAGTTTCCTCAACAGATAAGATGGAATTTTAAACTTTCACCCACCTTACTAGCTAAGATTTAAGTCATCGATACTCACCATGTGGCCCATTTATATTTTATGTTAGGACCACAACAATCATAGTTACCAGATACTTTTTAAGGCATCTGGTATTGTTTGCAAAAAAATTCGTTAACGAATGAGTATTTATGATAATTTATAAATTTTATGTCACTTTATTATGTATACAGGGGCCCACATAATGTATCAAAAACCAGCATGCGACCCAGACGGCAAGAAAGGTTTAGTATCAATAATTTAAGGTAAAGAAAAATAAAATGTTCATAGATTATTATCATAAAAAATGGTTTTTGCAACTCAATGATTCAAACCAAATAAAATATATATTCAACAAAAATCTGCGTTATTTCTCTAGTTCAAGTTCAAATATAATGTAAATTATCAAGTTTTTATAAATTACTAATTCATAAAAAGCAATAAATTCACTAAAACTTTACGAACTTTTTTTTTCCAATGCTATTAAATCAATATTTTTTACCAAATACCAGTTTATAACAAGAGTAATTCAGCTCGTGGATAAAAAAAACAATGCACCATAAATGACCACACAATCACAAAAGTCATTAGAATAATTGTTAATTTAGTCAAAACTACTTTTATTGGAATGATTATAGATGGAAATAAATTCTAATAGCCCACGCCAGGGATTTTTATGGTAACATACATTTTTTTTCATTCGAATAACAACACTCTCATTAAACAGAGGTACGTATTATTATACACAGTGGTTCATCGCAAGATAATTTTTAACTACACATGTTCTCAAATTATCATCATCTTATTTGTTTATGTTTTAATTCGACTATTCATTAATCAACAATATAAGCCGCTTAACGTGTCAAATTGTTTCAAATCATTCATTCGTTATATTATTCTGTAAAAACTAAAGTAATAAGCGATAATATCGTGATAATTGATGACTTACAAAGATCATTTATCAAACTGAAATGTTCTAGTAGTAACATATTATATTATAATGAAATCAATAGTTTCACCGGTATCAGTTGACTCTTCTACGAGTCAACTTACGCTGACCTCTGGTAATTTATTTTATTTTGTACACCTTTTAAGAACATGTAAAACAACTAACAGCTAAAAAAACAAGTAAGCTTAAAGCGCAAAATTACTACTCGTGAATCAAAAAAAGTCGAACAGATTTTAACATTTTTTTTATAATAGTGAATTTTTTATAATCAAAGTTTATCTTAATATATTAGAAACAGGTTCTTTTCTTAAATTAAAATTTATTTATTTCATTATTATGTCAATCTGTCATTGAAGTTGTGTTAAGGTTCTTATTATTTATTGTGTGGCAATAGAAAATTAAAAACAAACGCGTTATATTTTTTTAAGTTAAATCTTCACACACTTCGCCGTAGCCGAGTGGTTATAAAAAAAAACTTTTTGGTACTATTTTCATTGTTTCTAGAAATATTCCACGAAGTTCTATTTTACAATGAAATGAAGATTTTTGGACAATTTTATATTTCTTATTTTTTTACCGAGGATATCCGTTCTTCCAAATACGAAATTTACAATATAAGCCAAGTGACAACCTCATCTCTTAATTTTATCCGTATAGTATCAAAAAGGAATAAATTATTTTCTCGCTAAAACCAATCTTTTTATAGACATGATTTTTAAGTATTCTACTATGAGTCAATATGCTCCAAATAAGTAGAGAACATGGTTTTGAAAAAATGTAATTAAAGCATATCTACTGTAAATCAAAAATGGTTGCTTCGCATTAAATGCAACAGTTTTTAAATCTGTCTTCAATACTGGCCATTGTAAAAGGAATACAACCCAATTGCCCTTGGTAATGAAATTGGAAAGTTCCATACACCCTAATATAAAGTTAAATTGACTTTAAAACTGGTCTGCACTCGTGAGAAAATATATTTCAGCTTTGGTCGACTTTAACCTCATTCGCTTTGGACCTAATAACACCGACTGACAAATACAAAAGTAAATTCAACTGGTTTTGCAGATGAATAAGGAGACCGGATGCTCTTTTTGAACCAAAAAACGAGAATCTTCAACGGCCAAGATAATCCATCAAAAATTTAATACACTTCTGAAATAAAATAACCGACAAAAAACTTGATGGCATAATAGAAAAAAAACATTATCAATTAATTCAAACTGACATTAATTTTACATAACTTTCATTAAATGACAAAACACTTTTTGTCGATAATTTGTAAGATGGTTGTATTTTAAAACTCATCTCCAGCTGGTTGCGTCGTCTTTCTGGCAAAAAACGTTAAGGTGGAAATACTTCTACTGAATAAATATTTGTGTGTCAATTATATTCAATTACACAATGTATTATTGAAATTTTATATGCAAAAAATAATTACCGTTAAGCAATGAAAGCATATGGATTATATTACAAGATTTTAAATGAAAAGAAACATGTTATATGTCTTATAGCCGATTGGTTACCGCACGTTCGTTGTATTCGATTTTCGTAGCGACTGAATCGAATACCCGAATGGACACTTTCATAAATCAATTTATGAGTTTGTGTTCAAAGGCATGGATGTATGCAATGTTTAGCTCTATCATAATATTATCACCGTATCCGAAAAGAAACGATGACCTACTGAATAACAAACAGTTCAAGTACAAACAACTTCTTTCGAAATACTCCATTAGAAGTTATAATGCTTCGTATTGGAAATGGACATGTTTGAAATATATATTGTACAGTTAAAGTATGGACTTATTTAATGTAAACATTGTCCAATTATTACAGTACAAAAAAGAGATCAAATGAACGTAAATGTGTACATTGACTACACATATGTTATGTATACTCGACATCTTGTCATAGAGTACTATGTTAATACTCTATGCCATACTATAATTGTAACAATAATCTTTCAACGCCCAAAACCGATATCCTACTCTCCTTCCATTCAGTTACAAATTTGAGTTCAAATCGAACGGTCATCGATCTAGTAGAAACTATTTTTATACTCACGTGAATTGTATTTTTGATTATAAGATAAACGATTTATATTAAAGTGTAAAATAATTATGTATGTGGAATAAAAATTGAACAAACAGTTAAACAGTGTTTCAGTAAAAATTATCCATAACACATACGTAATTTAAAATTTCGACTGAAGGTGCTTGATGGAAATTAAATTTTAATTTAGAATTATACACATACATAGTTAAATTGTTTATAAACTTTAAAATAATCAAGCGTGCACTCATAGTGTTGCCAGCCACTCTTCACTGCTATGCGCGCGCAACCACGCAGTGGTTGTGTTTTACTGTCATTTGACATTTCACATAACTTCAAAAATTTTAACGTCTTGTTGTTATTCGCACCCTCTTTCTATACAGCATATCTAATCTAACTCTAGTTAAACCGTTATAAATTATCTTATTTGACTTGCGCTCGTCAGTGACTTTTATACGCTGAATACGCTTATACGTAAAATTTAGCAAATGGCTCGCTCAAGTCCCTCCTAGCGCTTTCTAGACCTCTCTAGCCCCCCCTTTCTTATAGTACCAATTGTTTTAAAAATAACGTTAATGTCAATTTTTAATTTTATATATAAAAACCAATGTTTGTTTGTTCTTACTTTATGCGTTGCCACACCGCTCATCCGATTGTAATAAAACTTAAAAGTAAAATTAACTAACAGTAGGTCTTATATATTAAAACCAATGTTTGTATGTCTGCCATACAGTTCATTTTGATAACGTATGCTTGCACTTGCGCGAAGGTTATAGTACAATTAACTTAAAGTAGGTGGCGCGTGTTTTGTACCATAGGCAATCGGCAACAAACGTCAAACAGACAGAAAAAGAAAACAAGCACTTCAATAAACACAATAACAACACGGACATTTTCTTTCTTTGAGTGGCATTGCATTGCTTGTCGGGAACCGGCTATTTCCATATAAAGAAATAGCTCTTAAAAAATAGATATATTTAAAAAAAAAAAAAAACTACATTTTTAACCTAACATGGCATTATTATGTTGAATATAAACATAAGATGTTTCCGGTGTAAAAATATGATTATGGCACGCATAAAACATAAATAATACAACTCTAAAAGAAGGTGTGATTGAGTATAAAACATCTACTTAGAAAGTAGTCGTCGTGTATTTTGTATCTTTTTTTTTGTTACCATAGAAAATCAAGAAGTATTTCAATATTGTATTTTGACCTGTCATGCATACATAATATTTTGCAATATATCGTGTCGAGCATTCAAAGAACAAATCATATTTTTTTTTAATTTGAAGATTTTAACACTCACTAAAATATCCAGGTGGGCGGTATCTATTATTAACTTATGTAACTGCTATTTACTTGGTAAGAATGCCAATAACCATAAATTGTATTATTCAACTGTTTGTGAAAAAATTAAGAAAGTAAAAAGTCAATCGATACCTTGCTATTATTAGATTATTATGAAACATCTTTTTATCGTGTAAATTACGTACAGTTAATTTAAAATGTAAACGACTCTGTTTCATACAAATAGTTAATATCAAAAAAATATGGACTATAGTTAGAATGACTATAGGCAGATCATATTTATTATTTCGTATGTTTTTTTTCACTCGCTGTGTTCTGTTCAAAAATACCGTCTCAAATAAAAGTTTACTCGTTTACTTTGAATAATAATAAAAAAAATAAAAATACAACTATGCCCGCTCCCAATATGGAGTATATGGACTCCTAATGGAGTTTAATCTCAGCAGAAGTTTTTATCTAAAAACTGTTTGTTACTTAGTTGCTCAATCTCTCTTTTTTCGAAGAGAGTAGGGATAAAATGACAGATCCAATGGATAGCTTATCGCTCTCGTTACACCCGTTTTTAGGATAGGATGGGTAGGAAAGAAATTTATACATGCATTGATACTTTTGGACAGAAGTCTATAAATCAATTTATAAAAACTGTCCGTACTGGGATTCGAAGCCGTGACCTCCGTAAATGAAAAGGGATGTTAGGCACCGTTTCTCGGTACATACATTCGGTTGAAATGCTTTATAAATGGCGTCATAAATTTGGAATAGACATGGTTTGAAATAAAGCAAGAAAATACCAAAACACTTGTTTCTTTAAATCTCATATGTCCATTGATTTTTTCGTAAATATTGAATCGATATCATTAATCTCTGACAATGAACGCTGTTTTTTTAGTCTCAGTAGCTATTTTACGGTGATTAATACTAAGTGTACTTCAAGATTGTATTTGTTAATAATTCTATATAAAAGCAAAAAATATGATTGGGTATAGACACATAAATTATTGACATGATGCTGCAATTAACGAAAATAAACCGGTGATTGTGTAAAAGACAGCACTAAAAAAAACTCGTAATTGACATATCTGCAAAAAGCGTTCTTTTGTGTGACCATCATACTAATATGAGCATCCATTTATATGGATACTTAGACAGCACTCAGATATAAACACGGCGATTCATAAATTTTATGTGAAAATGTATTTGTCTCAATTTCTGCATCCGTCGATGAGATTTCATTATAATATGTAAAACAGATACATTCCGAGTTCATTTGAAAGTATCTGATACAATTGGTTCACGTGTAAATAAATGTAAATGTTTTACAACATTTGCTTTCTTCTTAATTATTATATCGCCGTCATGGAACTAGACTGAATGAAAATTAAGCCAAAAGACCATAGCTTCAATAAACTTTGTCATAAAACATTAAAATTGTTAATTTACGTAATGATTTTTCCCTTCAGATGCTAATTTATTCTGGCCAGGACAGGTATAAAATAATAATTGTTTAAGCATAATATATTTTTCAAAAGTAATACTGTATCTTTGTAAAGAGGCCAAAATAAATTACGATAGTTTTAGTGTTGGATAATGATTGAAAGTTGTATATTGCATTTCAAGACTCTACACTCTGATTCGATGATATGTGGCTTAAATTTTCAAAGCATGTCTGATAATGTGAATCATGCGAAATTTTTAATTTTCATTTTGACGAAATATATATTAGACAAGTTTTTAATTATCCATAATAGCGCTATTTTCGAAATGGGCTATTATGGATTATGTAAGGTCAAGTTTAATAATAAACTATTCTTTAACTAGTGCTGTCTTGCGGGATTTCTTAGTGTCAACTTAATTTGAATTACGAAATGTAATTTAAGTGTCCTTGCTATTTTTTTATAATTGGTTGAATATAGTATTACGCAACTTTATATTTTGGCATTTCTATCTTTACTATAAACATCAACTAGTTTTTTTAGAAGGTCGTTGAAGTAAAAATTATAAATTTCGATAAATAAATAAATAATGTGGACGTAAGATTTCAAAATATAAAACTTAAAGATCAATAAAAAACCATTCAGATATTTGATCTTCCTCTTAAATTCCACAATTATTCACATTTTCAATAGTACATTTACCTAATACAGTAATACATTTTCTTGGATTTGAATGTATCCTTTTTAGTACACAAATATGAACTTATATGTATATACGATAGTGAGAATATCGATGATCGTGTTGTTTTTATCCGACTCAATAAAATATGTCTTTAAATATAAGAATGTTGTTTACTTTCTATTACTACTAAAATCAGAAATATAAGCTTAACTTACTCGTTTAATGCATTATTTTTTATCTTGAAATCTTTCAAGTTATCAAAAAAATCAAAACAAATACACGACTATCTCGAAACACACTGTCAGTTTAGTTCAACCTTCAGCAAATAATTTGCCGTTTAGAAATGTGTTGAATTTCTATGCCACCCAATGTTTACTAGACATATTAGCAAGCTTGCAACTGATTTCTCCATTAAGAGACAATGTATGAATAACCTACTTATCTACCCTTATATTTAGAATTGAGCATTCGGAGGTAAAGTGAGCCAAATAGTTTTAATAAAACTATTATACATACAACCACGTCTTTACTTGATGTTTTGGTGAATTGCATATTTTTATTTTAGATAAATAACACTATTGTAGTGTGTATTTATTAAGCTTAATTCCTTTTTATGATATTTTAAGAAATGTAGAATGTAACGCATCCAACTATCCTAAAATACCACATGGCTCACTTCACTTTTCAAGGGCTCAATAACAGCGGTGGGCTGCCAAAATGTTTACAAGGGGCTCGGTTAAGCTGAGAGCTATTCGCTGTGATTCGGATAAGGGGTGGATTTTTTATCACTCTATAGGATGATTCGCAATAATTATGAAAATAATCGAATGTTACTTAATACGATTTTATTATGTAAAATATACTGTTATCTTTATTTAAATACCTGAAGGTATCTTTTAGTAAGCACTCGAATTAAATGTATTTCGAGAGAAATTTCCAAATGCAATAAAGTCTTTTGTTTCATAATACATATAAACCATATACCGCAATTACTGTTGATCTGAAAATTTTTTTTACATTAACAAGGGGCTCGCCGATCTGAGTAAAAATAAACAAGGGGCTCGTGGGAACCCTTCCGAGCCCCTTCCAGTCCACCCCTGGCTCAATTGTCTCTAAAATATTTAATTCCCACATTATTCACATCACAATAATTATCATCCATCAAAAAATATGAACCCTTACTAACTATTTCAGTATCTGTCAATTCATTTTCAATTTCATTCAATGAACCAAAAATAATAATTAGTATATGTATGTGTTTACGGCAGTATTTTGTAATAATACTAATCAATTTCATTAGCTCGTGCAACAAATATTTTTTCACCTTCAATCTTTAGAAGAATACTTTGTCAGCTTTAAAAACCTTCCATGTCGAAATCATTGTTTTAGAAGCCATATTTATCATCTTATTTTTTTCTCTCTGTCATCTGAGAGGCCGTTGGCTTTTCTATTACAAATCACACACGTTAAATCTTAAAAACTGCTGTAATCTTTAAACAGTATCTTCGATAGTGTTTTTGCCTGAGACTTCGATTACTAACACGTTATGCGGGATAAATATTATCCAATATAGTTATGTATTAAATCTTACAGTGATATTAAAAAAAAAGTACTACAGTTCTCGATATGTAAGCGAAACAGTTTTCGTTTTAATTATATCTAATCGTGCTTAATTCAGTGGCTATGTGTTTCTTTTATTTTTTACATATTGTCATGTTTGCAATACTGGCAGTGACGTTCTTAGGTCATGTGCTGCCTCTTGCTAGATAGAGTTTAAATAGCGCCCTAGAGTTAAAAGATTTAAATTACATTGAAATGTGAGTCATTTTTTCATTATTTCCCATTATTCTAGGAAATCATATAGACATTTAAATCATTTAATAATCTATATTTTACATACTCAAAATTTTTATATCTATTGGTCATAATATTATTAACATTGAAAGGGTATTTTTCAGCATTTTGTCCAAAGACGAAGGCATCATATTAATTATTCCAAGCTTAATTCGTGTGCCAAAAATATTTAATAATTTAAAAAAAAAACAATAGTCGGTGATCATTTGCCGCCCCTAGCCAACTGCCTACTCGCTTATGCTCTCGGGACTAGGGCATCCGATCTCGGGATCCCGTTCAATTTTCTGATCCCGAAATCCCGAGATTGACATGGCCGCTATCCCGGGATTTCGGGATTGAGAAATTTTGAACAAATCCCGAAAATTGACACGAAATTGGCAAATTGAAGATTTCAAATTCCTCGGTGAACTAAAATACCAAATCGATAATTTAAATTCCTCAGTGAGCTAAAAAAAAAACGAGGTTTGGAGATAATCCGGGGAAAAAGTATAGCGAATTGAGAATTTCAAATTCCTCGGTGAGCTAATCCCAATCCCGAGATTGGAAAAAGGCTCCAGGATTGGATACCCTACTCGGGACGTCTCTGAATACCAGCGACCTTTAGTTGTTCGAAATTTATCTTTTATATAGAAATTAAAATAAAACGCTCAATTGAAAGTATGAATATTTATAAACATTATTATTTATAATATTTGACATTTTAAAAACCCTGAGAAGCAAACCCTTAAAACGAAATGTACTTTTTACCAGCAAGTAGCTCATATACTCTTTAATCAAGTTAAAAGAGACTTCCGCGAAATCTAAAGTTCCAAATATTCAATATTCGCCAAAATAACCAAGGGATATCATGAAACGGATAATAACATATTATGTTATCTTTATTCCTTTTATTTTATAAAGTAAGCCAATTTAATATTATACGTTTATGAATTATATTTAATTCAACTTGACTGGCTTATTATATCTAAGGATCTGCAGCAAAACCAGACTGCTTCAGAGAATTCAAACCTATAAACTAAACACGGCAACATCAATGTTCAAATAATATACAACACAGGCGAATGACCCGTTAAAGATAACACAAAGACATTATTTTGAAAGAACTTGATAAATATATTTTCACGATTGCAAATTTTAACACAGCAATGAGAGTTGTCGTATTTATTTAACACGTATCATGCGTGTTGAAGTAGCTAAGATTTATTTTAGCCATATTATTTTTATCACGATATAATTTATTATACGAGTCATCCAAAGAGTTGTTTGTATATAATATGTAAGAAACATAGTTATCCTAATTATATAATAGAAAATACTTATATCCATCCAAAACTTTACAATTTTTACGAGGCATTTTTTTATGTTTAATGTGCTCAATAAATACGAATGGAAGTTCACTATTTCCTTACCTTACCGAATAATAGTTTAAGGAAGTTAAAATCATAACCCAAACACAAAAATAATCTAAAAGTATGCAAATAGCTCTGAGAAGTTTAATTTACGTTATTATGATGATATTATATATACTCTACCGTCAACGCGGTTAGCTCTGAAAGTTTTTTGTATTTTTATAAATC
Source organism: Himalopsyche tibetana (assembly GCA_030503985.1). Classification (NCBI taxonomy): domain Eukaryota; kingdom Metazoa; phylum Arthropoda; class Insecta; order Trichoptera; family Rhyacophilidae; genus Himalopsyche; species Himalopsyche tibetana. The sequence goes on from JAPJYX010000010.1 coordinate 1,760,995, forward strand.
ACCGTCACTATTATGTGTGGTATTATTTGATAAAGATGAGCATCAGTGTTTTAACAGCTTAACGACCGCACGTTTTTTTTTAATAAAATTTCACCTGACGAAATAAAATTATAATTTTACTAAATTCACTATAATTTGTAAGCAAATTGAGATATTTTTACCAAATTTAATTTTCTTAGCTTCCAGATACTTCGCCTATACGCATATATGTGTCCGCCGGCCAGCAACCTTTGTTTTTCAAAGACTCAAATACGCGTTCACGGTCGTTAAGCTGTTAATATTTAGTTCAAAAAAAGTTTCAAGAAATATTTTCATGCTCGATATATAAATACAGAAAAAACAGTGATGACCAAAGTTTGCACCCCATATCGGGTAACTTTAGCCCATGCCACATTTTTTTTATCCATGTCCGCTCCTAGTGTGGAGCATATGGCCTCCTAATGGAGGTATCTCAACAGAAGTTTTTTCTACAAGAACTGTTTTGTTACTCATTCGCTCAACCTCACTTTTTGTATTATTTCAAAGTGGGAAAGAAGGATAAGGCTAGAGCAGGATTAGTGGTTAACTAATCGCTACTGCTACACCCAGTTATTAAAGTATTAGAAGGATGGAAAGGAAAATAATGTGAATTGACATCACAAACACCCAGTCTTCGATCACAACTTTGACTCACTGTGATCTTACCGGGAATCGAACCCAGACCTGCGTGATTGGTAATTCAAGGTCTTACCAACTGGGTACAGCAAGCCACAAATCGAAATTAATTAAAAATTAATCGAAAAAAAGAATCATTAGCTATCATAGAGTCGGGCGAAATAGCAACAGTGATAATATTATAATTAATAAAAGTAGATCATTGCTTGCATGTAGGGTAAACCTCGCTTTTCTGATTCGTTACAATTCCCCTTCGACTAATTTCTTGCGATTTACTAATGACTTATTATATAATTACAGTTCTAGATTAAATATACAGATAACAGCTCTAAGCAAATTGTAATTTTTCTAGTGTCAAGTCAAACCGCCAATACTCTCGCAATTATTTGAACTCGCTGGTTGCATAAAATTAAATTAAATATGTGAAACACTAAACTATCGTTGACATGTCAGATTGCTAAATCATTATTTTTTTCTTCAAATAATATTACAGTCAAGAGATCAAAGTACGGCGAAATAAATAACAACAATTTTTTTTTTAAAACTTTGTCGAAACCATAAATCATAGATGTACCAACAACTTTCTAAATAACAATCATAAATATTCATTGACAATGTGCATAGCATTCTTTTTTTTGCCTATGCAGTGTCAATAAATTAGCATAATGTTAAATTTGAATACCTAACACAATATATGAAATAACCGTGACTTATTATATTCCACAATAAATACAAAATACATATTGCCATATTTATTCACTTTTTATACATATTATTTATATTTTAGTTGATTTGTGTCATTAGAAATTATTACGAACTTTATAACGCTAAAACGTATATTATATCAGCGGTCAGTAAACTTTTTGTGGAAAAGGACCACTAACTGAACTTTTGTGTTATGTATTACATATTGAAATAAAAGTGATCAAATGCGTCTAAAAATGAACCAAGTTCATAAAATAATGTCAGATTTCTCTGCAGACCACTGGTGGTCTCCTGACCACACTTTACCGACCACTGTATTATATGACTAATTTTTATTTTATTTTCCCATGTCCACTTCCAATTTAGAGCATATCTCAACATAAGTTTTTCTACAAGAACTGTTTGTTACTCAGTTGCTCAACCTCTCTTTTTCAAAGATAGTAGGAATAGAAGAATAGGGCTAGGACAGGACTTGTGGCTAACTAGTCGCTCTCACTACGCACCGTTCATAGGATGGGTGGAAGGGGGGGAATTCAAGACATCACAAACATCCATGCCTTCGAACAGAAATTCATAAATCAATTTATAAAACTGTCCCATTCTGGGATTTGAGCCCGTGATCTCCGTAACCGAAGCCAACGACATTGACCACTCGACCACACAGGCGGCGTGTAGTATAATATATATATATATTATTATACTTCAATTTTATAACCATCAATCTATCACCAGAAATTGGTTATATAGAATTAATAATAATTTTTATAATTAAATAACTTTTTTTTATTGATCAATTTCTGCTCCTTTTTTTGAGTATATAGCCACCACACAGTTGGTTTCTCGAAGGTTATCTATCCCACGCCAGTCTCTTTGCTTGCTACCAGCTCCGCCGAGTACATCCTATGGATAGCAGCCAGTGACCTTCCACAACGATGGGATCCATCCGGTTGGTAGAAGAAACATGCAGGGTTCAGACTCTCGGCATCCTCATCGCATGTCCATGCCAGGTCCATCGTCGCTTTTTTTAATATTTTGGAAGTAATAGGGGGCTGTTTAGTCTACACAGTACTCATAGTATTTGTGGCAGGCACCTGTTTTCAAAACACAGTACATGGCTACTCTGTGCTTCCATAATGTGTCATGACTAGCAACCGTAAAGTATCACTATCAAGATGCATCTGATGTTAAGCAGAGGAAGCACTTGGTTCTGACCGATTACGACCGTAAATCTCAGACTTTCTGCATGGAATTAAAGGTTGCACCAACTAATCCCTTACCTGATTGCAAGCTATTTACACGGATTACTATCTCCTGCGATGTGTACCTCCATTCATCGACTATCTCTATGTTTTGCCCTGTGCTTGTCAAAGGGTAGTCTGAGTCAGAACAGGCACTGTTGCAGCGCACATTTATTTTACTCGCATTGATTCACAATTCACTTTACATTATTGTTGAGAAAACACAAACAGATATTAGAAAAAACTCTCAATGTGTTTTAGTAGCAAAAGCAACGACAATTTTCCCCAGTATTTTTAAGATTTCAATAGACTGGTTTGCCATGATTGAGTGGTGAAGGTTTTTAATCACTACATAGGGTTATTAATTTTGAAATTGAATTATGAATATAGACATATCAAAAGATATGAATATGAGATATTTTCATCTCTTCCCTCCCACAATCCTGAAAATGAAGCGTAGAATAATAGTCACCAAACTATAGCATGCATACCGCATCCAGTGCTCCAAAGATTTCCATCTGGCCACTGATTTTTGATCAAGAATATTTTTCATCCTGCCCCCCAACGTTTTTGAAAAAACCATGACCCATTTCTTAAAAACATTTGTGACTTCTGTCCTAGAGAAAGCAATAGTCATGTTAATCTGAATACTAGTCCTTTCCTAGCCTAGTCCTTCTATCCTTACTGTTTTTGAAAAATAATGTTTAGCAACTGACAAATGTAAAACTAAACCTCTTTGACATGGATGGTCAAACTTTTCACCTATGAGGCGACCTAATACTAAAAATCAATGGTAGCAGTCTACTAACACTGTATGTTCTAAGTTATCATTAACCTTTTGACCGCGGCTCGGATCCAGATCGGTTCAGATTGGGCTGCTATAGCAGTCAACCGCGGTCTAAGGGTTAAAAGTTTAGTAAATCAAAGCACAAAATAATTTGTATGAAAGGGAAACAAAATCGATAGATAATAAAAGACATTAAATTCAATGTACTTACTATTATTTTACTGAACATTTGATGCACAACAAAAATGCATACAATTTTTTCATTCATTACAATATTCGTAAGAATTTTTTCTTGCTCTAAAATTATGTTTGCATTTAGTTATACTATAAAATCTAAGTTATTATACCAGGTTTATGACATTGCAATAACAACATTTATTGAAAGAAATACTTTCAAAATGTGTGTACTATACAATTAGTGTAGGTGGGAACGTTCTGCGTGAGTTGACAAATTCCATACAAACTACATTTTGCTTTCACATAAGGTTAAAGAATGACTGACAATTAGACATGCGTCGTTTGCAAATAAATGAATCCAAACAGCCTTACCTTTATTGTAAATGAAAGTGTCTCATTATGTGCATGTGCATGTGCATTTCATCGTTTTTACGGACCCTACGCAATAAAAAAATATTGGTATCTAGTATTGATAACGCGTCAAATTTTTCCCATCCAAATAAGATATTGGAGATGAAATAGTAAATAGCAAATATTACACCAATTTTTTTGGGGTCATTTTGTACCCTGTCGCTCCTCAATCGTATTTTTGACGATTTAGTAGTCAAGGGTTAATAGTTCAACATAAATATTCATATGAAATAATACTTCCTTTTTTACGTTATAACAGTAAATTTTATATTCAATGGATAAAACACTCTTTTGTACTTTTTAAATAGGATCAGGACCGGTTTCGCTAATTGAAAACATTTTCAACTGAACGCCTGTGATGAGCAAAACTGTTTTTGATCCCATTAAATAGATGTGGGATTAGTACAAAAGTGTCTTATAATTTTTATATAATGCCTTTCCACCAAGTTCTGACAGTGAATACCTTAAATTTGACATATTTTATATAAAATTATGGATTTTTCTCAGTGATTGTTACCAGATTTCGGGGATTTGATTTCATCAAAGAAGTTCGAGTAGCACTTGAAAAAATGTGGCCTGGTTTGTCAACTTGTGGGATAAAACGGCGCTGGTAATCAGATATGTTACGATGCTGTCATTCTGAAGAAGTTATGCTGCAACATAATCTGATGAAATAAATAACAATAATGAATATCAAAGAAATTTTATTCAAAATGAAAAAATACTCAATGATTAATTATCATACTTAGGAAACGATCACTTATGAAAAAAATTCGGACATGTAAGGTTTATCAATCGATTTTTTTTTTAAATTACAATATTATTAAATTTTATATTTTCTACATTGCACTAAATATTTCTAATTATAGCACTAAAAGTAGAAAAAAGTGGAAAACATTATCTAAGTATAAATTTTCGAAAATTATAGCACTTGAATTTTATACCTTATAAACATGTAATATTTCAATGACTGAATACAAGAATTATGATTAATAAATAGCGATGAATATAAATAGATATGTTTCATGTTTGAAAATAAATAAGTCACAACGATAAAATTACACTTATATTATATTAATGTTATGATTCGTGGATGAAAAAAATAACATTTCAGATTATAAAAATAAATTGACTTTGTAGCTAGCTGTTTACACATAAAAATGCAGCAAAAGGAAAATAAACACAAAACAGACATATAATCTTAACAATGACGTTTATTATACATTTCAGACACTAGAAATGAAAAAAAAAACATATTATTACGACAAGGAAGAATATTGGCACATATCCAAGTTTTCGTTCCAAGTTATTTCAAGAATAAAAACTTTGCGGTCAATCAACTAAACAAACTCCCACATAATTATGTAATTATGCCACTTTGTAAAATGGAATTTCATAATCGTAATTGTCTTAGAAGACATGTTTACGGGCAATCAATGTGGCCCAATTCAACTCGCAAAATATTTGGCATAAGAGTTGAAATGGGGGTATCGATAAATAACTGAAGCTATTTTGAAAGCAGTCTTTTTGAAAGTCAAAACATTATTTCTCGGAATGTATGTTTCCAAAGCACACATTCGAAACAAACAACATGTTGGACTTGTGCCATTATTTAATTTAACATGTTACATATTATCGAAATATATAAATGCTATCCTGTATCATTTTTTTGAACACGTTTACAGTACAATCAATCGATTTCAAACAAAAACAGCTAAGTATGCGAAAATTTAAACATTTTCAAAACAAATATTAAAAACCTTTCGTCTGAAAAAAACAGACAAAAGCACAACACTGTTAAAAGTAGTAAACATTACTGTACTTTGTAAAAATCGTAGCAATTACACAACACACAAACTCGAGAACGGTGAAACTTCAATAACGAATATTTCTCAAGCAGTTAAGTCCGATCGCAATAAAAACAAGCAAAAAACTGAGAATAATTATTCCTCAAAGGGCTGGTAAAGCATTCTTCTTCGCATTGGGGGATGACGCTGAAACTTTGGGAACTTCGGTGATAACAGAAGCCTTACTGACGTTAGAATCCGGAGAGGAAGAGTCACCGTTGGTCGCTGGACTCATTGGACCATTTTTAGGACTACCTTTGCCTTTGTTTTTCTTTGGACTAGCATTGGATGCCGGTTTTTTGGGAGATTTGGGAGATCCATTTTTGGTTGCTTCCTTTGGAGTATTTTCTTTAGGTTCTTCAGGTAATACTGAAGTAGAATTACTCACTTCAAGTGGAGTGGGTATAGATTTTGGGGTGGGTATAGATTTTGCTGGAGTGGTTATAGATTTTTCAACTTTCGGTTTTGCAGGTGTTTTTTCTAATACTGAGGGAGCGCTAACATTCACTTCAGCAACTACAGGAACCGGAATAGATTTTTTATCTTTCAAAGCAGCAGGCAACGTTTTTTCTAATACTGCGGGAATGCTAACATTCACTTCAGCGATTACAGGAACTGGAATAGATTTTTTATCTTCCAAAGCAGCAGGAGACGTTTTTTCTAATACTGCGGGAATGCTAACATTCACTTCAGCGATTACAGGAACCGGAATAGATTTTTTATCTTTCAAAGCAGCAGGAGACGTTTTTTCTAATACTGCGGGAATGCTAACATTCACTTCAGCGATTACAGGAACCGGAATAGATTTTTTAGGTTCCAAAGCTGCAGGAGGTGTTTTTTCTAATACCGCGGGTGTGCTAACATTCACTTCAGCAATTATAGGTGCCGGAATAGATTTTTTATCTTCAAAAGCGGCAGGAGGCGTTTTTTCTACCACTTCAGCGGCGGCAGGAGATTTCTTTCCCTTTTTTTTTGAAACTGGAGAATTGACTTTTGCTATTTTTTCAGGTATCGTTGGCGCCTTTTCTTTTTCTTGGACGGCAGCGAAAACATTTTTAGCTGCATCTTTGGATGAAACAGAACTTTTCTCCAATTTATCCAACAAAGCGGGATTATTTGGTAAAACATCAGGAATAATATTCGACAACGCTTTTTCTATTATTTCTGTATTAACCGGTGACGGTATTTTTTCTATTATTTCTGCAGAGACAGCTGAGGACTTTTCTGATACTTTTGAAATATTAGACGATGTTTTAGCTAACATTTGTGAGAAAGTAGGATTAAGCGATTTTTCAGGAGCAGCTGCATTAACTGGAGGCGACACTGTCGCTAATAATTCTGCAATAGCGGCATCCACCTCAGGCAGGGAAAGGTTTCCTATCTCAATATCAACAGACGATGTAGCATTATCAGTCTGATTTTGAACACCTAAATCATTACTCTCTTTGGGATTTGGAACCGCCGGGCAGGAAATATTCTCTAATGCTTCAGCATCTACGGGAGAAGATATGTTCTTTAATACTTCCGCAAACGCCGGTGAAGAAATACTTTCTAGCAATTGGGCACTAATAAGATCAGGGGAAATATTGTCAGTTCCGATTTCTGGTAAATCGGGGACACGTGGCACATCATTTATTATTTCTGGACAGTTAAAATTTGGCACTTCGTTGGACGCGTCTTCAGGTGTTGTGACATCAGAGGCGGGTAAGTTTTCAGGCTGGGTTTCTTTCGCACTTTCCTTATCGTTCTGTTTGTTTTTTTTGCCTTTTCCTTTCTTTGATTTATTTTTTGGATTTGCGGGGGCGACGTTTTCAGCAGGTGCAGGTGTTTCTGCGGCCGCTTTGGCGTTTGCGGCTTCTTCTGAATTCGCCACACTCTTAGCCGTAATTACATTCAATTGTCCTTGCAGCTGTGCCAGACTGAGCTTTAACTGAGCACAATTGGCTGCCATTGCATCCACCTGAAAAATTAGCATTGGATTTGATTAATTTATGAAACAAATATTGAAATAGATTTCCCTTTTACTTATTTTTATTTTATTTTCAGTTACCGTTTGTAGTCATTTAATCATTGAATAAGTAATATTCTCATTTCATTTAACTATTTACTTCCAAAAATATAGTTCAATAAGAAAATAATTGAAAGATAAATGTACTTATATTAATAATACAACTTAGGTAGCAAAAACCAAATAGCAATGAGTCAAAAATGAATTTAATAATCTCAGCCCTTGATAAGTTTCAAGAAGGTTTTTTAATATACGTGCATTGTCTCGGATCACTTTTCCAAGAAGTATACTGTGGTACAAAAGTATGATCCAAAACTTGTAATAGTATCAAGTAATTAGCCTTTTCAGCCGCAACAATTTCATTGACTTAACTTTCATGTTTTTATATGTAACAAACTTATTATAATAAGTATTTGCAAAGTCATACTCTGTCCACTGTATCAGTCGGTACGGGAATTTCTGGTTCTTCAGGTAACTGAGGTAGTGGTGGTCTTTCAATGTTGTTGTCTTGAAGAGTCTTCAACAATGTAGCGCGATCAGCCTGAAATTAAAAATAGTTGGCTTTGAACAACTCTTAGTCTTTGTCAACAGGTGGCGATAACTGATCAGTAACATGTACCCGAAATGTTTATTTTTAAAACACAAACAGTCATTATTTACATAATAATAATGACATTAACCTGCATGGTTCTACACAATTTCTGTAGCTGTCCCAATTGCCTGCCTTGAACAGCTGTCTTCGCATCTCTCTGCTGCTTCTCTGCTGCCATGTCCAGAAGCGCAGCGTGAGATTTCTCCCAGCGCTGCTTCCAAACTGTGGTCTCCTTTTCCAACTTCAAGATCTTCTTCTGCATCTGTAATTAAGAAAACAAAGGCAACTTAATAACAATAATAATACTAAAAAAAAGTCCTTAAAATTCATTGTACAAAAAATATTCTAAAGTTCTTTATCAAATTGCATAATAAAGGGTTTTCGTGTACCCTACTATCGCTTGCCAAACTTTGTTCAATCTCGTTTGCTCCTGCGAACACAATTAAAATGAGAGCCTGTGGTTTATAATAGTATATTAAAACCAAATATGTAGAATGAATGCCGACACTGAAGAGTAGAACCACAATAATAATAGATTTCCGATTACTTGAAACAAGTATAAATGAAAAAGAAATTGATTGATAAAATTTACGGTGAGAATAAACATATGTTTTAAAATTTTATTTTTGCCACAGATTCCTTCTAATCCTATATAAATATTCACATTTATATGAATATTGATAGCGAAATTCATAAACATTAATCGATTAGCAATGAGACATTTTTTGCCAAATATTAAAATATTCACAAAGAAGTAAGGTATCCTGATTGTATTTCCTTGACTATGCTACAATGTTTCGATAAACTCTACGTTCAATAAAAAATCCATACTAATAGTTGAGAAATAATACAAACTATTTTAGAATGAATATGATAGGAATTTAATAAATAAGTTTTAGTTATTATTTGCCAATCAATTGAATACACAAACAATGACATGACATGCTTTGAGCTTATAGTTCAGTTATAGAAGAACAAAAAAATTAGAGTACAGAAGCTTCATTTACGAATTTTTGGTCAGCGCCCAAATAAAATTTACTGTACTTTGTTGTAAATGTAACACTATAGAATTAATAATTGACAGTTACCTTTTCCATCTTTCCTCTGAATCCTCCAAACACTTCATTGCTCTTTGTCAAAGCATTTTGGAATTCATCATATTTATTACTATATGCAGACACTTGACACTTCAGCACTACCTCAGTGGCGCGCATTTCAGTTATGAGAGCTTGCATACGAGTCACATTCTCCAGCAGCTGGCTCTTCTCTGCGATGTGCCTCTCTCTTTCAGCCTGGGCTTCCAAATTGGCTTTGTTCAATTTGGCTTCGTGCAACTGGCTCTCTAGTTCCATCTGCTGGGACATCTTATCTACTTGCTGTTCTTGAAGCTCGTACTGTTCCATAACACTCTTGAATTTTTTTGTAATATCGAGGTTGTCATCCCTCAATTTGGTGCTCTTATCGTTGTTCTGCTGCATGAGAGCCGTAATTTCAGTAAGTGTTGTTTGGAATTTAGCTTGTGTCTTATTGCGCCTCTCTTCTTCTTCGCGGATCTTGAGAAGAGATTCATCCTAAAAATATAAAGACATAATACTCATAATTTTTCAGATGGTTTATAAATTGTAAATTTACTATTATCAGGTACTCGGCTCAAATCTCGGTTCAGACATCATTCATTTAAGTTTTTAATTTATATATTTTTATATTTCGATGGCCTAGTTCTATAGAATGAAAAGTCAAAAAATTTATAATTTGAGTTATATTACCAATTATTGTTTATGGTTTAAAATCAAAAGGACAGTACATGGCATTACAGCTGACGCCAGTTCACCATGCACTTGACAAAATTACGACTAGAAAAAATGACCAGTTTTAACTCGGCAGGAAGATGTTTGCATACGGAAATAAAGAAATATAAACAATCTTCTCTCAGTTCTATATAAATACAACTAGAATTATTATTAGATGATTTTATCACCGTTTCGATAAATATTAACAGAATTGAGAGATTACAAATGATTCATTAAAACGATGAGACAAATAATAATTATCACTATTTTACAACTCAGTTTAGATGTGTCATAAAGCTTTGGTCAGCCATATCTCAAAACTATCGTTGAGTATTCAACCATCCCATCAAATTCAATACTTGAATATAAAGTGCAGTAAATAAAAATATTTTTTTTTTCATCACTTAACATAACTACCTTCCAATCAATTATTAATAAAACTAAATTTTTCAATGGGTAAAGCAGTGGTTTTTCACCAAATTTTCACAGAACACTAGTGCTCTGCATACTTGTGACAATTGCTTTGTGAAATTATGAGATCCTTGTACCAATGTAGAAACATAACATACTAGACTCGATATAGCTAAAATCCACAAAAGCGATAAGCTTACATATCATAATGATCTTCGAATCGAAGTTGAATCAAGTGGAAGATGATAATATACCATTATGTAATATAAAAATCTCATACTTTCGAAAAATTTTACCAGGTCCGTGATCATGTGGCCAATTCCAGTACAGACATCTTTTCTAAATTGAATTTTCAATCAATTTATGGATTTCAGTTCAAAGACATGGATGGTTATGATATCTAAAATTCTATCCCATCATCTGGTCCGAAAAATGTGACATAGCAAGAGCCATAAACCAACCAATAATCTTGTTCTAGCCTTCTATCACTACTCTCTTCAAAAAAAGAGGTTGAGCAACTCGGTAAATAATAGTTTAAGCAGAAAAAAATTTGGTCTATAGGGAGCAAACAAAACAAAAAAAAAAGAAAATTCAATAAAAGAAATCTGCATTTTTGCAAGCTAGTGATTTTAATGGCCCTGCCCTGAATTTTTTTATGAACCACTGGGTAAGGTAAATTGATCAATCAGCTAACAACCAGTTTTCATAAAAATCTTGACTATTGAAATATTCAAGAAATGTAAAAATATTACTTCAAAACGAACCACAAAATATTGCAACAATTGCGACCAAGAGTCATTACCTTGACGGCTTTATTTTGTTTCTGAAGTTCCCGGCAGAGATTCTCCAGTTTGGCTTTCAATAAAACAGTCTTGTTGTATTCAAGCTGAAGTTGCTCCTTCTCCCTCTGATTCATCACATACTTTTTTTCCCACTGCTTCCCGTTTGCTTGAAGTTTTCTATTTTCATCAACAATCTCGGTATATTTCTTGCACATTGCTGCTAACTTTTCCTCGGGTGAATGAAGAGTGTTCAGGGCTTTCATTACATACTCCACCGATTTATCATCTACCTTCCTAAGCTCCTTGGAGGACTTCTTTGTTGGAGCGACATCATTGTGCGGCTTAACCTGCAAATATATAATTTTTCACTTTGGGTAAAATATTTTAATAAGATTTTACACCCCCTGTATTACAGAGGCTTGGAATTGACTTTTAGCAGCTTTCACCGTTTTAACTGATAAGCATAGAGATAAAAAAGCAAATAATTTTCGAAAACAAAATGTGTTTAACATAGACACCCTGTGATGCTTTCACGCAGCTGATGGTCAAACTTTCCTTATTTTTTTTTAAATTTTGTTTTCCATTTCTAGGTTTGTAAAGACCTTATAGACAGGTTTAGGTCGCCACCAGCTAGTGTGGGAGGACGTGTGCTTTGTCATCGAGTTAATGTCATATTAGAATATTATTTGTACTAGAATCCTATTCCTGTCTGTGTAACTTAACTTCTTGTAACTAAATGTGTGAATTTTTATGATTATTTTAAGCCAATTGTGTACCGAATAAAAATTCACTGTTCAATACGGAGTCTTTCTTTTAACCAATTATCCTCATTATTTCACCCCCTCACCTTCTTGACTGTTGCTGGCTAAACTGATTGTTTAATTAAAAAAATAAAGAAACTTTTTATAAATAAAAATAAAAACATTTTAAAATTAAGTTATTGATGTAATAGAAGTTATGTTTACTATATAACAGCTTTTAAAGATAAGTGTCCGGTCATGAGTTATACAGTTAAAAAAATATTTTGGCATGAAAGAGTATTCTTGACCTTCTTTTGAAGGTGAAAATAAAACTGTATTATTACTGGGAGAAATATTTTTTCAATGTTTTGTTTTTATTGAGTAATAATTTAGAACTACGATAAGTAGGCATAAAACATTCAATCATGTACAATGCCCTGTTACAGACATAGCTATGGTATGGTATTAATTGTAAAAGAAGATTTAGAATTAAATAATATCTAAGTCATATAATTCAAATAAACATCTCTTATATTGTACTTGAAAACAGATTTACAATTTACAAGGTCTTACAGAATTTGGTTCAGAATAGTAACGCTTAATTACTAAAATCTTTGAAATGGTCAGAAACAATAATGTCAATAATCAATTAAATAGGTTTACAAAACATTAAGAAAAATACAATATTCCTTTGTACGTATTACCACTTTTATTTTCCAAGATCAGGACTGGTTTTTCTCATGGTGAGCATTATCAACTAATTCTCGCCATGTCACTCATGGCGAGAATTAGTTGATAATGCTCACCGGTCTTGATCTTGATAAATAAAAGTGGAAACAAGTACAAAGGAATACTGTGTTTTTCTTAATATATTGCCTTTCCACCAATTATTGACAGTGAACACCCTAAAAGTTTACAAAACATGTTTTGTGTACGTGTTTGTCACTTGTCTTAAAAGTTCAATGTGACAACTACTCTGTTTATAGCAGTGTCTGCCAAACTTTTTTACTTCACGGCACACTTATGAATGGGTCTGTTTTGTTTAAATTTAAATAAGGAAATGTATCTTTAAAAAAGAAAATGTATCACGTTGACCAAGATGTATGAACGTGACAAATATTTGTTTGAGTGTTTAATATTGAATTTTATTAAAATTGAAGAAAATTTAAATGAATAGGCATTATTTAAAATTAATATTTTTAAGGCTTCTTCCACCGCGGCACACCTGAGACTTCTTGCGGCACACAGTTACGCAGACACTGGTCTATAGCCTTAAATATATCATAATGAACAATTATGGTTAAATGAATAAAAAATGTTATGAATGTGATAAAGAACACAGTTTTGTCTAGAAAGCAATATATTGTTTAAGACATCAGGTTTCACGGTTTTAGTTTCATATCATTTATTAAGGATAGCATATAAAACCGAAATATCTACCAGGCCACAAAGAATTTTTATTACTCTTCCATAATAATGATTACAAAAAAGGTATCTTGTCAATCGTGTTGATAAAAACTCTTTTTTTATTGTCTTTAAATTTAACTCATTGAAACTATCTCTTACCTCTATTGAACTTTACTGAAACGAAAAATATTTTTAAATGGGCATGAAATAAATATGAAATTTAAAATATTTAAAAAATTTCAGTATAAAGTGGGAGTCAAAAATACGAGTAGCTTTCCAATGCTAACTAAGCTAAGCTTCTAAGAAAAGAGAATGTTGATATGGTAACCAAAATCTTGCATCACATGAAAATAAACAAACATGAATTCAAATGTTATCTACTTGTGTTTATGATTAAATAGTGATATTTTTTAATATACCCTGCAACATTGAAAGATGTGAATGTTTTGTAAATGTAAAATTTCCCTCGATGCTAAAACCTTCAAAAAAAATGGTAATTATATGCAAGTACAATGTTTCATTTTTAGTCTAAGAGTGGAAAAGAATGCAACATATTTAAGAAACTACAGTAAAATGAAGTTCATTGAACCATCCATTATCCGGTAAAGTTGCACAACATCAAACAATAGGTTATGCCGGTATTCGAAATATAAATAACCATAACTTACATGGGTTTCTTTCGGAGGCTCCGAGGATTCCTCAGCATTGCCTTTGTTGACTTTGCTATCCATCTCTTATTAATGATGCTTCTCAATAATATTCACTTATAACTTTGGGCGACTCTGTCAAATAAATCAACAATAGAATTAACGTTTGTCGACCGGATAAAATTCTCTTGTTCTGTCAAAAATCAACTAAAATGCCGCTGTCAATTTGACGCTAGCGCCACTTATGAATTTCTGTATCGGTCGGTAAAGTAGAATCCTAGATAATTAGTTTTATGAAATGAACAAAATTTTCTTATTAGGCAAGAATTTTCCGAAGTAAATTATGATATAGATTTAAATTATGAAATACTCTGTCACAAAAACAGAAGCGCTGTCATACGAGAATTCTGTATTATAGTTCTTCAACACCAATTAATAATTAACAAAGTTTCACAAGTATGAAATTTTAAGTCATAAATATGTATATCAAATTATGATTAATTGTTTTAACGTATACCTAAATCACATATAAAACCGATGATCCTTTGAATCCACTTGAACACTATTAGATAATTTGTTTTTTTATAATAGATATGTATAGACAGGAAAATATCTTCTACAAAGCACTGTCATCCACACCACATAGGTATAATCTGAATTTATTTTTAGATGCAATATATAAATTTAGATTGCTCCATTTCTTCAACAGCGCTCTCTGAGTTTTAAACTAGCAAACTTTAAGCTGCGGATTCCATTTTTAAATTCTGTGTTTGAAGGATTTTCAAGGTGCATCTAGTTATTTATGTGATGCTTGTTTTTTTTTGTAGCATTGATCAATAAAATGTGTTTCGCGTCAACCTGTACCAGGTACCGGGATGATTTATTTTAAAAAGCTATTTTCCACATCAGCTGCTAAAATAAATCATCACAAAAAAAAAAAATACATGTATAATTAAAAATAAATGGTAGCTATGTCAATGTTGACCTGACACAACTAGATTTTGATAAGACCAATAATAAAAAGTATTCTAAGAAGAAAAAGAAAATCTTGCCCAATCGTATTGACAAAATTCGCAACAGCGTATTATACGTCATAAAGAGGAAGGCACTATCGCGGGCCCATAGATGATATTAACAAATTATGGGGAGCCGGAAAAATATTTTTAAAGCTTTGCCCGGGAGCTAAGATCAAAAATCACACAATAATACAAATGTTGCCACAATCGTATATATAAAAAATGTAAATACAAAATGTGTAAATACATCATTATACTTGTATAGATGATATTGCTCCCCCCCCCCTGAAATGTTAGGATCACATCTGCTTTTTCAAAGAAATGTCAATGCTCAAATACTGTTTAACCATATCCGCTCACAATGCGAGGAAAATAGACTACTAGTGGACTTTTTTCTACGAGATCAACTGATTTTTTTCAACGAGAACTGCTTGTTACTAAGTTGCTCAACCTTTTTTTTGACGAGATTAGGGATATACGGGTAGAGCTAGTATACGACGATTGGCTAGCTAATCGCTCTTAGAATCGGATGTGTGTGAAGGATTTCAGAAATCTTAGACATCCAAACAAAAGTCTTCGAACAAAAATCTATAAATCGATCAAAAACCAAGTTTTAAAAGAACTGAGGCCTTAACCCGTGATCGCCGCAACTGAAGAAACTCGATCACGGGTCCGGAAATTAATTAATTACTAAGCTTTTATAAATTTCACGCAAGAGAAAAGATAACAATATAACATATTCTTAGACAATATTGGCCGCTCTCTGTCCATTCAATATCGGGAATAATTGTCCTAGAATCTGAAATATAATATAAGACAACGGTGGGCCGCCAAAATGTTAACAAGGGGCTCGATTAATCTGAGAGTCATTCGCGGTGCTCCGGAGAAGGGATGGATTTTTTTATCGCAATTTTAGCAATCGAATGTTACTGAATATGCTTTTTTATGTAAAAATATACTGCCATATATATATTTAAAAAAAAATGAAGATATCTTGCAGTAAGCACCAGAAATAAATGTAAATTTCTAAATGTAACTAAGTCTTTTGTTTCATAATATATACATATAAACCATATACCTCCCCCCCCCTGAAATGTTAGGATCACATCTGCTTTTTCAAAGAAATGTCAATGCTCAAATACTGTTTAACCATATCCGCTCACAATGCGAGGAAAATAGACTACTAGTGGACTTTTTTCTACGAGATAAACTGATTTTTTTCTACGAGAACTGCTTGTTACTATGTTGCTCAACCTTTTTTTACGAGATTAGGGATATACGGATAGAGCTAGTATACGACGATTGGCTAGCTAATCGCTCTTAGAATCGGATGTGTGTGAAGGATTTCAGAAATCTTAGACATCCAAACAAAAGTCTTCGAACAAAAATCTATAAATCGATCAAAAACCAAGTTTTAAAAGAACTGAGGCCTTAACCCGTGAGCGCCGCAACTGAAGAAACTCGATCACGGGTCCGGAAATCAATTAATTACTAAGCTTTTATAAATTTCACGCAAGAGAAAAGATAACAATATAAAATATTCTTAGACAATATTGGCCGCTCTCTGTCCATTCAATATCGGGAATAATTGTCCTAGAAAACGGTGGGCCGCCAAAATGCTAACAAGAGGCTCGATTAATCTGAGAGTCATTCGCGATGCTCCGGAGAAGGGGTGGATTTTTTTATCGCAATTTTAGCAATCGAATGTTACTGAATATGCTTTTTTATATAAAAATATACTGCCATATATATATTTAAAAAAAAATGAAGATATCTTGCAGTAAGCACCAGAAATAAATGTAAATTTCCAAATGTACTAAGTCATTTGTTTCATAATATATACATATAAACCATATACCTCAATTACTGTAGATCTGAGAACATTTTTTTACTTTAACAAGGGGCTCGCCGGAATTGGTCAAATTTATTAAGGGGCTCGCGCGAGCCCCTCCAGCCCACCCCTGATATAAGATCAATCCTTTAGTAAGCAAACTATCACAGTAACTAGTATTAAGCTCGCACTGCTCTCTATGTTATACACACTACTAAAGATATGCACAACCGGTCTGTCTCGAAACAAATTACTTTTACCTGCAGTGAACTTAATGTATATATAATTTCACCGGAATTTATTCGAATGCAACGAAATTCGAACGAACGAAGGGTTGTGCCCTTATATCAAATAGTCTTCATCGGATTTTAGCGAGAAAAATAATTGAATTCAAATTCTGAGATGATTTAAAAATGTTTTTCTATTGTCATCATAGTGGATTTTTAGTGTGTTTCTTCTGTTATATTTATTTTGATTTCAACATACGGTAGTCCAAAAGTTGTTACTCACCTGAACCCTCAACTAATTGATTTATTATTTCGTTTTTATATAAAAATTTTCGTTTACAAGTAAATCACAATAGATATCAAAAGTGGCTGGGGGCAGCTTCTTTACAATCAGAAATAAGACTTTTTTATTTACACTGCAACTATTTTTTCTGATCCCCCGACAAATAAGTGTTTAGGAAAATGTGTATTTTTTACTTAATTCTACAATAATAGCCAATTTTTTAAAAGATAATTAAACCATTTCTGTGAATAGTTTTATTATCAATGAATTCGTAAGTATTTTCCCACTAAATATTGTGCCATGTTATGTCTTTTAATATTGCAGAAATACTTACATAATTATAGGTATAGTTGTCCAGGTATAGGTATAGTTGTATACAGGGGTGGACTGGAGAGGGCTCTGGGGAGCTCGCGCGAGCCCCTTGCTAAATTTTACTAAAGCCGGTGAGCCCTTTGTTAATTTAAGGGAAAACAATATTCTCAGATCAAATGAGTACATAACTGCAATTTCTGATTTATATGTTATCTAGGACAGGCATGTGCAACCTTTCTTAGGTCTGGGGCCAAATTATCTTTTTGTCTCCGAGTCAAGGGCCGGACCAAATTATTAAACATAATAAAGTAATATTTAATTAAATAAAACACGTTGCTACTTCTATTAATCTACTTCTTTAGTATTAATATTATATACTGGTTACAAAATTTAGTGTGAAGATTGGCTTTGTACTTGAATTACGAGACTATCAATATTGGCGTTGGTGTTGCTTAAGGATATTCGCATAAAATTTTCGAGATTTTCATCTGTTACCCTCGATCGAATTTTCGATTTAGTGTGTTTCATCATCGAAAAAACTGTTTACACGTACATATATGTGCTGCCAAAAAGACAAATGATTTTTCTTGCAAATGTGCGTAAATTTGTATATTTTTCTTTCACCAAATAAAATTTATAAAAATCCGTCAAAGCAATGACTATTGTGATTTTAGCACTAAATCCCCCTGAAGCTCAATAAGTTCCATCTTTAAATTTGCTGGCACATTATTTACATCGGCATCCATCGGACGAGCAAATATAGCGAATGTGGTGTCTTTGTTTTGGAAGTCGGCAAACCTCTTATAATTTATTTCTCTATTACTTCGCCGAGATGAATCAGGGCCGGACAAAATAGCTCGGCGGGCCGGTCGTTGCCCATATATGATCTAAGACAACTTCAGTATACACAGTATTACATTTTTGGCCATTTACATTGATAAGTTTACGGTAAACTGCATATTGTTATATTATAAGTGTATTAAGTAACAATCGATTGCTTATTTAAGTATTGCATATAATTCCATCGGAGTGATAAAAAAAACTCACTGCTTCCCCAGAACACCGAGAATTGCTTAGATATAAAGCGATCCCCCTTTTTAACGTATCTGCAGTCGACCGCTGTAGATATATATTTGCTAGACTCAATCTCATATTATAAGCTTTCTAAATTTGACATATTTTTATCAGACATAAATAATTTAAAAAGATCTTTTTTCCTGAAAAACATCTTTCAACTGAGCTTTTCATAATCATATATCTCAATTATTGTGTGCAGTCTTTCATAATATTACATAATAAATATGTATCTTGTTTATTTTTTCTGGTCGTTCTTTTCAGGATGAATTGACTTGTTAGTATATAAGTGGACAGTGAAAGTACCCACTGACCAAAACACACATATCAGTCAACATAATGGTACCTAGCAGCTTTTGCATTCAAGGATTTACAAGAGGTCAGTATCGATTTCAGGGTCTCTCAGTCAAGTAGCGTAAAATATTACAAGCACTCCCAGTAGCGTGCATCTGACCGAACCGAAAACCCTCGAAAAACAATCCAAACAAACTCACGACGTTGGTTTTGGACAAAATAAACTGTACACGTTTACAAACATAAATTAGATGTGATGTTTTAGGTTGTTTATTTGAACCAACGAGTAAAATAAGAATTATTTTTTAAAAATCTTTTGCTGTTAACTGATAATTAGAACTTTTATAAATAGCAATCGCTGTGATCATTTGGCAACACAATAACACAAAACAGTTGCCCTTCTTTATTCAATTCTTCGATAAAGACACATTCTGTTATCATAGGTTAATTTTTCAATCGGTTGTTAAATTGTAAAACAAATGTATTGTATTCCTTTTTGTTATGAAGAACCTTCTAAACTGGGCTAAGACTAAAAAATTAGCTACCGGCTAGTCGTAATCAATCCTTATAATATCTGAAAGAAAAAGGGAAGTTAAGTAACTGACATACAAGGAATTCGCGTAAATTTTTTTCATTTTGAAATACTCCAATGAATTCTGAATTATAAAAATAAATACATGTTTAAATTATTTTATGTATAGATTATTTTATATAAGCTTAGTGTATATTATTAAACAGAATAACATTTCATATTATAGTATACCACTGTGGCGATGAATAATAAAGCATAACGTGACAAATAAGTTTCAGGATTTTATTCTGTAATAAAAGCTCGCAATACATATATACCATACTAACTCACTAACTGTATGCTTTTGTACCTATACGTTATATATTATTCGCGGCAATCTCTTCAGATTGTCATGTTACATTTTTATATGACGGATAGAGATTTCGTATTCATGGCAGTGCTTGACGCAAAATTTATTGGTTTCGTCCGTTAAAAAAATCTTTATTAAACTTATGTACATACTCGCATGTGTTAGGGTTCTTTGATTTTCAAAGTGTATTGGAGACATACATTTTCGCAAGTTAAGTAGCCATTGACTTTGAACTATCATTATTTTATGATGAATATCAAGTTACGTTACGTCAAGTTTTTGTCGTTTCAGAGTGTACAAAACAAAACCTTTAATGGTTTTTACCGTTTTATACTAGGGCTGTGGAGTCGGAGTCGAAGTCGTGAAAAATAAGCGGCTTGATTTTTTTTTTGAAAAATATATTTAATCATGTGTATTCTACAAAATAGTCCAAAGTGTTGACATTGCATGCTTGGCTGGCTAAAGATGATCTGAGGGAATGCATACATATATTTTAGTTAGAATGAAATTATTAAAAAAGAATCTCGGAGTCGGAGTCGTCTTTTTTTACATGACTCTACAGCCCTGTTTTATACACACAATCCAACTTGGTATTTGCATCGCTTCGATAACATTTATTAGGGACCTAACATAGTCATACAATAAACCTATGTTAAATATTAAAAATGTAACTACGATTAAGCAAATAGTAGCTTATTCAAAGCTTTAATTATTATCATGTTAAGCGCTTTATTTGAGGTAAAATTAAGACTAAGAAATTACACATTACGGTGATGTATAACAGTCAATCCTTGTATGTAATGACAGGCACGTATGTTTATTTTTATTGCTGTACCGGAGATCTTTTGCATTAAAACCAGTTATAATAAAATGGTCTTTGTTTAGAAAAAATATCACATGAAAACCATATGAACAATAGTGAATTTTCGTTCATACTTAGATGCGTTGAATAATCGTATTCTGGTATAGTGATAGTTTCATACATGTTAAGAGACAGTGATTTTAATCATTACAGCTTATATTCAATTGTACAACTTATGTATTATTTAGCAATAATCTGATAATAGTATAACTGCATGACTAATATAAGGCTAAGACATCCATTAAGCCGAGTCACATATATTATGGGAAATTTAATGTGCTTTGTATTAAGGCTATTGTATTATCAATAAATGGGTAAATTTGTCATTTTATTATACCTGTAAAAAACAACGTAAACCTTGAACAAATATATTTAACTTCTCCCCCTAATAATAAAGCATTATCGTATTTCAGTATATAAAAAAAACATGCAAATCAGATTGTATGGAACAGGCGTTCTTTCTTATTTGTGGTGTAACCTGATTTTTATTTCGATGAAAGAGAATGTTATTTGTTTGTCTGGAAACATTACTCTCAAAGATGACGGTTGCTAACAAGATATTCCTGATCTGTACTTTGTTATTTTTAGATCTTATTCACTTTGATTTAAAGTGCCTATTTGTCAATCCACATAAAATATAATAAATTAGCGTGTATGCGTATACAAAAGATAACCATTTAAAACATAATATTTTATTGTTTCTACGTATACATAAGAAACATATTCTGATAATGATAGAATTTTTGAATCCTTTGACTCCCTTTTTGTGACGTTCATCACATATACCATAAAGTCCATAAGTAATTTCACTTAATGTCTATCTTATGGTAGATAACTCGCAAAACTCTACAAAATCATGTTCCATTATCAAAACCTTTTTCTTAATTCTCATATATCGCGGAAATCACACGAAAAAGTCGATAAATTCAATACCATTACATTTTTTTTCGCTTGTGCTCATTGCAATTAGTGGTTTACTGGCTAAGTGCAGCGGTGGGCTGTCGATGCGTAAACAAGGGGCTCGCTTAATCTCAAAGCAATTCTCAGTATTCTAGGTGAAAAAATGATTTTTTTATCACGCCTATGATACTTAAATAAATCGACTGTTACTTAATACAAACACTTATCAATCGTAATGGCTGAAAATGTACTACAGTGTATACTGAAACTGTCTTAGATAATATATAAGTCAGAAATTGCAGTCATATAGTAATTTCATATGATAATATTGTTTTCAATTAAATTAACAAGAGGCTCACCGATCTAAGTAAAATTTAGCACGGGGCTCGCGCGAGCCCTTCTAAGCCCCCTCCAGTCCACCCCTGGCTAAGTGTGATACACAAAAACGTCGTTTACGACTATCATTAGTTGATTTAATTTGCATTGACTTGATAGAACTCCATTATAATAGGGTAATAAAACGTATTTAGTTCTACAGTTTTTATATTAATCCCATCCCATATTGCTTATCGTTCATCGAAACACTAAAGTCATATTTAATAAGTGTAATACTATAATTATAATATGAATTGGGATGTTAGAGTGAATAACAAAATGTATTGTCTATCTCTTCGGAGCCAGTACATAAAGCTGAGCAAAATGTAAATTTAAACATACATATTTCAGACAATGACTAAAGCAGAAATAGCTATCAACTAATAATATAAAAACTGTAGAACTTAATACGTTGCTATTTTAACCCTACTATCATTAGTGTCATGGCATAGTGGATAAATCGGTTTTTAGATCTCCCTTATTGAATCTAGTTCTAACACATCTAGGTATTTCTTAGTGGAACATATTACATAATTATATTTGCTGGTATACTTCTTAAAACGTTTAGTTTTTACACAGAAGCTTAAGCTTTATTTTTCAGATAATGGTTAGTGGAGAAAGGAGGAATTTGAGAACTTATTGTAATTATTTCATTCAAGGATTCTAAGGGTTAATTTTCTCGGTACTATTTCAAGGAGTTATATTAATAGCATATATGCTAACACGACCTACAGTGACGTAACTAAAATTTGACGGCCATCCAGTAATCTTTTTAATGGAACCAACCACTCCTCGTGTCAATATTTTGACATTTAATCGTGAGTACAATTTGTTCTCCAAATATCCGTTCTGACGAAATTGATATCCTGTTGCAGTTTTATCTTAAGCTCATTTATAATTATACCAAAATTATTATTTAGTACGTATGAAATGTTTAACTATTCTTTAAAAAAATTCCAACGATATGCTAATATTTTATTTTTATTTTTTAAGTAAGGAACGTTCTACTAAACATAGAGGAAATTAAATGAAATGTTTAACTCAATATTTTAAAAATAAAACTAATAATTGAGACCTTATCTTTCAAATTATATACATATGCGTAATCTGAGACTAAATAGATTTATCTCAATTTATTTATAATTTTTCCTTTACAATATAGTTGTTTTTTTCGAATTTAACACTTTTTCCGATGACAGAAAATTTGACAACTCAAAGCTGATTTTTGCTCAGTTTGCTTTGCCATTTCAAGAATTGAAGCTGCTTAACCATTGTGGGCGTTGTAAGTTTGGTAAATGGGTCGAAAACAAGATTTATATTGATCCTCATTTTTACTAAAAAAATGTTCAGCGATGAGGTTCATTTTTGGTTGAATGATTACGTCAAAAAAAGAAGTAGCCACATTTGGAATAAATAAAATCCATAGAAAATTATTGAGAGTAGCAAGCTAAAGTTACCAATTAAACCATTAATTATGCCTAAGCTTTTCTCTTTTAAATTTATATCGCCTTCTTAGTGAGCAATTGGGCTAAAAACCAATAGTGACTTTTTAAGTGACTTAACTTAGCTGCTTCTTCCTTATTTGGTAAACTTGGTCACTGACGAACAATTAATCTTTATACAGCATTTAACAGTTAACTTCATTACTTAAAGCACTGATGTAGAAGTGAGAAAATATGTCGACCAACACTTAAAAAAATATTCATGCAGTGATATACCAAAAGAAACGTACGGCCACAAAACCGACACAGAAGTTGATGAATTGATTTGTTTTATTTCATGGGAATACAAGGACATCTAAGAATGAATGTACGTAGTTTTATAAAAAGCATTCGCCAGAAACAGCATAAAAATTCGTAAATCGTGGCCATGCTTGATTAAAAATATCGATAAACAAACAAACATACATTTTACGTTTTGGCCACTTACTGTACCTACGAAAAAGTAAAAATTGAAAAATAGCTTTTGTTGCTTGTATTTTAAGTATTACAATTTAATCAACATTTTTTTATGCGTAAATGAAAATCAAATTGTGAAAAACAAAGTCAAATTTATTGAAGAGAAACTAAGACAGGTACCTTTAACGACTGTCTTTTTTAAAAGGGAGCTTAAATTATATTGGTGTACAGTGGCGTAGCTAGAAATTTGGGGCCCTCGTGCATACTTCACGCAAAATCCCCCTACAAAAATTGTTATATTCAATATGTAGTAATTCGAACTTTTCTTTTCGATGGGCCCTCGTGCATTGCATGACTACTATGCGGTGGCTACGCCGCTGTTGCTATATGAGGGAGTTGAATTTTCAATTTTTATATTATAAAGCTGTTAAGTGGTGGAGAATCTTAGCCCTTGTGCTGCCGACCGCTGTTCTAAAGGATCGATAGTGTATTATGATGACAATCATATTATTTATTATCAATCATCATCATCAAACACCGCTTTCGATAGCATTGAATGTTAAATGTATTGCTAGAGTGTGTATTAGCTTCATTGTAAACAAATAATCTTTAAAATAATGGTTTATTGTATTCCAATACAGTGATAAAGTGCTGATGAGGTGGTTCATCAATCACATCACGTACGATTCTCATTCAAGGCCATATTCTCTACTTGTATATAAACTGAACGTATTTCTTTAAATTGCTATATTATCTATGTATGCTAGCATACGTACACGATAACAGAATAATTGTATTTTGTAGTCATCTCGTCGCCCTAAAGTATAAACTCCATAAACAATTGCTTAACATAAAATCGTTAATTAAAATTCCGTTATGATTAGACTGATCTGAAAAAATCCACAAAATTGTTTTTGAATTTGTATGTGTTAATGGTGTGGTAAAATGTAGTCAAATATTTTTTTTTCTACATTAACAAAATCAATATCATTTTAAGAGCGAACTATTATAATTGCGAGTGGGTATAAAATGTATATTTTGTAATTGTATCAAATTTTGGGAAGTACAGGTTCTGCCATACAGATTTTAAATTTTCGTATGTATGTAAATGTCAATTAAAATATATCAACACATTCAAAAATTACTAAAAGTGTTGTAATAGACTTTGTTTTTTTAACCTACGAACTAGGGCGTGCAGTCCTGGGACCCCGTCCGATTTTGTAATCCCTTACTCCCGGGATAGTGTCAGTACTAATCCAAGGATTACGGGATTAAGGATATGAAATGTACTTTTTTTTTCATTTTGTAACATCCGTAAATTCTTGGGTTTTTGACAAAAATTTTTGATCCATAAATTTCCTTTTCAAAATCGAGAAGCAAAAATTTTGGAAATCCCGAATTTGTTCACGATTAAATATCGAATGCTCAATCCCGGAATCTCGTCATATAGATATTTTACATATCACGGAATATGTAAAACAATTAATCTATTTTATCACTTAACATCTATATATTCAAATTTAATTCTTCAATATTTCCAAAACAAACAGAAAATATCTTTTATGGAATCGCGCACAAGAAGTGTTTAATTTTTTTTGAAGATTTGTACCAAGCTATACATAGATAAAGGGTAAAAATTATACATCGCATACTATTTTTTTATCGTTTTTTAAAAACGTGATGGGCTTTATGCATACTTTTTTACTTCAGAATTTACGTCAAAAAGAGACATTTCATTTCGGTAACAGAAAACTTTACGCGAACAAGTGACAAAGACAATCAACTACAATGAAACAATTTATTATTCAAATATTCTAAAAGTAAAATTTGCTTAGCATTTTTTTTTCCTATCAATTAAGTTTAATTAAAATTGAAATAATAACTAATGTTTAACATTTCACTTGAATATAGAATTTAAAATTTTCTACAAGAACTGATTGTTACACAGTTGCTCAACTTATCTTTTTCAAAGAGAGCTAGTGGTAAACTTTTCGCTCTCGCAACGCTCGTTGTAGTATAGGATGAGTGGGAAGGAATTCAAGGAATCACATACATCCATGCCTTCGGACAGAGATCCATTAATCCATTAATCAAACTATAAAATCTGTTCGTACGGGGATTCGAACCCGTGACCTTCAACGACGTCGACACTCGACCATGTAGCCATCAAAAATGTAATAAATATGAAATCAATTAATCAAAAATATTGTATATAATAATACAAAAATAGTATAGTATTGACTTCCATAGTAATAAAGTCATGTAACCATTTTTCATGTAGTGAATATTTCACCTTTTGCAGATTATGGAGTTTTGTTCTGTTACAAAAGAAAATATTGCTCATCACTGATTTGAAGTTTCGCAGGGTACAATGATTATTGTGGAAGAACATTGAACACAGTACGAAAATGAAAATACCTTTAGAGTTTTGAGATTTTCCAATCAGTTAATTGTGAAGTCTTTTCTCATTTCATTTTACAAAGAAAAAGAAACGCATTATAAATTTAAATGTCTTTTGTTGTTGTAGCTTAACAATCCATTTTGAAAGCTACTTTAATAAATAAATACTCTTTCATATTTCATGGATTTTACTTTGAAATAAAATTTAATTTTTGTTTAAGAAAAGTATTAGAGATATATCACTCATATTTCATTCGTTACAATAAACAATAACATATTAAAAAATAAAATTTGATAAAGAGTATAGAGAAATCTCAATGGTAAGATTTAATTAATTAAATCTTAAAAGTCGCGAACCATTTTACAATTGTTTCATCTGTAGGACTCGTATAAGGTAACTAAGATAAAATTATAGTTATGTTATTTTAAATCTAGTAATCTATTTTTTCACCGTGAAAAACTTCATGAACAATATTAATAACAACCATTCACCAAATAATTAACGATATTAAACCAACATTATGTTATTAACTCTTACAGTTTATTTTTAAGCGTGTTTATGATTTAGAATTGAATTTATTTTGAGTTCTTTTCTAATAAATTCGATATGACGCAGCTGTATGCACTTATCTGTCAAAAAGAAAAATGCACACTATTATTTATTACTATTTTAGAATTATTTCAACCGAACCCATTTAGAATGCCTATATTTTTTATATCTAATATTAGTGTATGATCAAAAATATTTATTCGCTGCTCATAAATAATGTTTACATTTTCAATTTCACTACACACTACAGTTTGAAGTGTAAAATATTTTTATCGGCATAAAAATCACTTTGTAAAAACATAAATACCCTGACCTATAAAAAATATGCATTATCAATTGAAGTAAATATATTTACACTTTTAGTAAAAGAATACCGTTTTCAACAGTTTTAGCAATATTTTACTAAATATAATATATTTTCGTTCAGGACAAAAAATTGTATTCAATTGAAAACAATTTATGACGAAGACTTTGAATAACATATCATATAACAATAGTGCTTTTTTATGCCCTTAATTTTTTAATAATGGTATTATAAAAAAAATTTAAACCAGTCTTCTCAAACTACAGCCTCCGTGGTGGATCCAACGGACTCCTTTGACCAGGTCTTGATAAATATTGTACACATGTGCACAAAAAATTAATTCACTGTGTTTTAACAAATAATTAGAATGGCTTACAAGATCTATTTACATTTTAAAATGGTCGGGTAGGATTTCAATTCGACGTATTTTCTTCCGGCCTACAATACATTTAAAAACGGCAATGTGGTCCGTTTTTCACAAAGATTAAAATATTACTCATTTAAATATGTTTTATAAGACAAACCTAAGTATTTATCAGTAAATTTTGATATCACCAAAAGCCATTTAATAATAAGAATTTCAAATTTAAGCTATATAGAAAAAAACATCGGTTTGCTAGTTTAGTATATTCTTCTATAAGAATACATAATAATAAAAAATATGGTAAGTAAATCAACTAAATCCAACAATTTTACAAACGTTATCATTCATTATCAATTAAAACTTGGACTATAAATTGTGCTTTGTAAAATTTTGATCTGTATTCAAATATCTGTTTATTACATACGAAATATCGTCAATGTATGTATTTCAATACAATATTGTATTGTAAATTGTTATTCTGTTCATATTGTGAGTTTATTATGCTATATCAATTACTCTCAATTATCATATCCAAAATAATATTATTATTTTAAGACGGTATTTAATTAGAATGATTTTATTTCTCAGATTTTTTGTCAAATCCTAAAAGGCTACTTTTCAGCTACATATTTATCGTTATTTTTTTTATTTAATTCGTTCATTCTCATGCATTCTTGTTTTGAATTCACTTTAATTTAATATACGTACTCTCTTCTCTGTACTTCGTAATAAATCTCAACTTGAAGACAGCAGTTCCAAAAACAGAATGTGCACGACAAACTACAACCATGCAGCTTTTTATTTTGGATATGGGCTTAATTCCAACTTTCTTTTCCGACTTCTCAAAGCGAGATATTTAACGTATGTATTGTTCATTGTCGGTTCAGAGTGCAAAGAAGTTACTCCTAAAATATTACGTTACAATAATTAAAGTTATCCTTGTTGTTTATGCAAAAAAATTAATAAAGGGAAATAACGTAAATTATTAAACATTAAATTAAATTAAACATTTTTATCTTTTTAGAAAAATTTCGAATCAAAACTATCTACATATAACACAAAAATTTGATGGTGGTCTCAAACGTAATCATTTGCGTTTTTTCTCTCTCCTGTAAAGCTATATTTTCTAAAGTTAAGAGCTTTGCGCTCTAGGCTGACAGTATCAAAAACCTTAAGCGTGTTTCTTGTAAGGTGAGTAATAACCTCTCTACGCCGTAGAGATAAAAAAAAGAGTAGACTTAGCCAGTTTCGTGCAAGGACTTTGTAGGCGAAACATGCAATAACTATATTTCATTTTTTTCATATTGTTCATGTCTTGAAATTCGCAAAGAATATGATCAACATACTGACATATTTAAAAAAAATGAAGAGCTTAGCAAGCAACAAAGCTAGTTTTGAATTTATTCGAATAAAGATTTTTAATCACAACTTTCGTTAAATTAACTTAAATAATATACATTATTGTGGTAAATTTAGCCTCTTCTCCCATTTTACCTGGCTAGATACAAAATTGTCGGGTCCTATAAGCGCAGCAGTAAGCGTTGTTGGTTTCCTTGCCTGATCTCATGGGTTCGAGTTCCTGTATGAACAGCAATCGGTCGATTTATCGATTTCTGTTCGAAGACATACATAGGTGTTTGTGATATATAAAATTTCTTCTTTTCCCACCCTTCCAATTCTTTAATAAATGGGCATAGTGAGAGTGATAAGTTAACTACTAGTCCCGTCCTAGTCTTATCCTTCGTTCCCTACTATTCTGTTTGAAAAAAGAGAGGTAGAGAAACTTATGTTGAGATACCTCTATTAGGCGGCCATATATTCCACATTGGGAGCAGACATGGATAAAAAAAGATACCCAAAGATTTTTAAAATATACAAATAATACTATCCTATAAAACAGTTAAATTTTTAATCGAATATCGAGAATTTGCAATTAATTTCATGAATTTAATAATAAATGTATGTACATAGGTATTACAGATTAAACGTCTTTGTCGTACATACCTTACTTAATTAAATTTGCCATAAACTCTCTTACGCTCCGAATCATTTAATTTGCAAAATGTTTCCGTTGAAATTCAATTGAGAATTTATTAATGAAAATTAGATGAGACGTTCTCGAGATTTACTTAATTTCTCAATACTAAGAAATAAAATCAACAATTTCATCAACAGTTTTCATACTACAACTTTTTTTTCTTATTTTAACTAGCTAGCCGTTAAATATTAAATTAATTAGATTTTGAGAATGTTCGTTACAGTTAATAAAAAATATCACGATTGAACTTTTCGGCGAAAAAATAATTAACAGCTCAATTTAAATTTTAAATAAGTGCTTAAATTTAGAGTCTTGGCTAAAAAAATCTTTTTATTTATTAAAATTCAAATAAATAAATTAATTTTTTACTTTATATTGAGTCGGTAATTGACGGCTTCTATATCGAGTAATAAATTAATTTAAAACGTTCAACGACTCTTTTTTAAAGAGTAGGGATAGAAGAATAGGACAAAAGGTTGTTAAGCTGAGTTACAAGTTTTCTCAGAAAAACATCCGTTGAGATACACTCTATTGGGAGTCGATATGCTCCACATTAGAACCGAGCATGGTTTACTAAAAATAATACTTTTATATTTTTTTCGCTATTCCTTATTATTTATTCATCGTGTTATTTGGATAGCGCATCAAATCCTAGGTCATTCAACAGTTATATGTCGCTATTATTTTGCGGATTTTAATATATTAAAGGTTTGCTTAAATTCAATTAAAAGAAAAAAATCACAATTAATTATAATGTTAATTATTAGTTTATATTATTATTAATTTTAGTATATTCATATTATTATAGATATGTATTAATTTATTTAAAAAATCAATAATATTCGACCATATCATTTGTTCCTCAACGGATTAAGATATGTTCATAAACAAATATTTACTTATATTTAAGAAAGTTATTTTAATCTTTTCATTGTACTTTGTGTCAAAGCTCATTTTAATGCACTACCTCAACACCTTATGCAACCCCAATGAATGAGCGAATTTTAACCATAGAGTGATAAGATGTATTCACATCCACGCGTCTGTAGTTGCATTTTTTTATTTGAAATAGTTACATTGTAATATATTAACGGATTCCGACGTCGTGGAAGGCCACTAATGATCATCCAAAGGATGTATATACATATTTGGTGGAGATAAGCGACGCCGAGATGATCTGGGAGGAAGCAAAAAAACTGACGGGGGATGGTGAATCTTGGAGGGACCATGTGGTGACCATATGCTCCGAACACGGAGCGGATATGGATAAAAAAATGTTCAAGTACATTCGTGCACTTGAAACGCCTGATGATGTCGAAAGGCGAAACCCGAAAATGGAAATGTACAAAAATCAAACAATTCAAAGTTAATTATTTTTATCAAAAATACCGATTGTTACTAATTTCACGCATTACCCGCTTCTCTAGATGTCAAGTAAATCATGTCTAAAATTTATTTATTATTTTTACCCGAATTTATTAAGTGTGTCATAAATATTTGTAAAAAAAAAAAAAAGGAATAAGAGACGAGACGATTTTCGACAGACATAAAACACAACTGCCACGATAGTGTGAGCGCATTACACAACACCCTTGGCTATCCTGTTTTATTTCCCATGCCTTCTCAGTTTGTACCAAGTTCAGTTGTGTTGCGGCAGGCGGGGTTGTTGGTCGTTCACATACTCGGTGCATCATTAGCTTATCTCTCATTCTCGAGCGAGAAGTTCACTTTCATTAAGTCGCCGTTACCGGTTGATAATTATGACGGAGCACAACATATCTACTCCGAACAATAAATACAAAGTGAAAGAATACGGTTATCAGTTGTAGCGTGGTGTGCGTTTGTTGTGTTGTTACTGATTATTTGACTTCGATGACCGAAATACAATCGTCAACAAAAACATTAAAGACGTTTTGAACACAGAATTAATGAACATAAACAAAACCTCATCTAGTGCAAGTAATAATTTACTATGATAAGCTACGTTCTGTTGACTTCTTATACTGTATTATCCCGCTAAAATATGTTTTATTAAATGCTAAGTTTATAATTTTGAACATTAATTATGTTGTATTACGAATATGTTCAGCTGGGCTCGGTAATGTGCTACTTAATGTTTTGTCGGAGGCGAGACTTGATTTCGAAATGCGGCTGGTTAGTTAAGTGAAAATATTAAAATTCCTCAACAAGTGCATACGATACAAAAATACAATCGAATTGTATAATATTATCAACGAAGCGTTGCGCCCTCTTCATTTATACGTAATTACAATCTTTATAGTAATTATTATTGTAGTATTGTGATGATTTATAAAAAAATACTGTAAGTCGCCCGACAGTTTTGAAAACGTAAACAAACTTGTTTGGCGTTAAGTAATGTCAGCTGCTTTTTACCTGCGACTAACTTCGGATATCGTAATGGAGAATGTTGTACCTTATTTTCCTATAGGACAGGTATGCGACATTCGAAATAGTTTTGAAAATAAATATATAAACACGCCTTCATTCTGAAACGAATATTGTCCGCAAACAAACGGTTAATAAGAATTGAAATAATAATTTCAATTGTTTTTTCATTGGAAAAAATATTGTATTACATACGTCTTTAACATTATTTTGTTATTTTAAATTTCGAATATAATTCCAGGTCATACAACATAAGAATGTAAAATAATATTTATTCAATTTTAACAAAAATGACTGTGTCAATATACATATATCGTGATACAATCAAGTGTTTACTGTAATACGATGAAAATATACTTTCGAAATTGATTGCGTTTTAAATAATAATTGCATTTTTGTGTATAAGTATTTTAAATTTTTTTCACAAATTCAATTCAATTTTCCGTACTTTATTTACTATCAAGACAATATAATATGCATACGCAGTATTTATATAAGAAAATAAAGTAAAACACAATTAAATGACGTTGTAATAGTAATACCTAATACGTATCAGAGTACTTTTTTTCTGAGCATAGATATATTATATTATACATCCAACTCATTTTATTTACGGTTTTGAAATAACACGGACCACTAAAAAACGAATACTGTATTTTTACACGAATTATTTGTTTTAGCACGATTCTTAGAGACAAAAAAAAGCAAATAACAAATTCAACAATACAGGACAATAATAACAAACAAAAACTTGTATGTACTTAATTCTAAAACATTAGACGTGATATGTCAGGCATTTCTAGTGATGAAAGCGATTTACGTCCAGTCACTCATAGACGTCGCGTATGTTATCAAGTAGCGATGGAAAGTATTTATTTCTAAAATAAAATATATTTATAAATAAATATATTTTTTTCCACTCTAACCTTTTTTACGGGATTTTCTATATTACATTGTTGGTCTTTTAATTTAATTTATCATTATATTTAACAATCTTCTAAATATATTTTTTTATACACGGTGTTTAGTGGAACTTATCTACCGTGTAAAACAGATTTGAGTGTATTTTAATTAAACGTAACAGGCAACGATTTTATCAGCACCAATAAGATTGGTAGTTATCACTTCTTTCGACCCAGTAAATAGTGTTTAATTTTAAATTTAAATGAATCTGAGAGTGCAATATCGTTTATTTTGTCCCAACTATGTAAATGCACTCCAGGTCATTGTTATCGTTACATAAACTTATAAATATTTAATCAGTAGAGCCAATGTATGGGGTTCCAGCGTAAACAATATTTAAATATTGCTTCTAACAAACTGTCTGAGTCAACCAATAGGTTGTTTCGAGTAAGTACGTAATGATACTTCAGACAAAGGTCAATTTATTTCATTCAATTGTTTATTGTCATAACAGCTGTTTCGATACAATTACAATGTTATTATTCTTAATTTAGTGAGGTAGATTTCTTATTAATTCATTATTAATGTCAATGAAAAAATGATATTGAGTAGAAAAAGCCTGGTTTTCAACTATATAATTTAAAATACTCTATTCGTTACTTCACAATAAATAAAAACAGAATCATTGACACTAACATTCTCTTTAAAACTTTAGAAAAGTCAACAAAATCCAAACATCGTAAGTAAAATATTAAATATGTTTTTTAATACATAATGATTATTAGTGTTATTTTTAGATTTTGGTTAGTTAATAATGTACGTTAATTATTGAACAAAATATTCAATATAGTTTACAAAAATATGCAACTAAGAATTTTCTTATTACGGCAATGATAAAGATTATTTAAACATTGTCATTTTATTGGCTATGTAAATATGTGTTCCACGTGTTTTACCTCTTTGAGAAACATTTTCCAATATTCATAAATTAAACGAACAGTAGCCCGAGTTTAATGTTTTCTTGTAATTAGTCTCAATACGTTTTTATCTATTTAATTCAGATTTTAAAATATTTCTTTGATGAGAAAACTATCTGTAACAGTGGTATATATTGATGTACGTGAATCTTTTTAGGAAACATCTGATAATTAATTAAATAATAACTGAGCTCGGTGTTTGTAGGCCCTTATAAATATATTCAAAATAAAATACAATGCGTACGACGTTGGAGAATCTACGTTAAAGAAGGGGAAATTTAATCGAAGAATTTCAAAACCAAGAAGGTCGATACAGTGAGTGAGTTCCAACAACATACCTACAGTGACTTAAAAGTGTTTCTGAGATATTTGTATCGAGTACTAATCTCGCAATAAAAAACATAATAAAAACGCGAGAATAGTGTTTACTTCTGGTTACACTGCTACATTGGCAAGGCATTATCACTTGAACGTATTATTGCGTACCTTAATCGAATATTTTACCACTGACCCAAAATGTAAAATTTTCCACAATAGACAGGCGCCTATTTTGCCTTTTTACTGCTCGAAAATAAAAGGCAAAAACAAAATGGACCTGGAAGAGTGGCTTTTTAATTGAATATATGTAATCAATAAATGTACACTACTGGTTTTAATAGTCGTTGACATGTATTGAGACACAAATATATTCAGAGATGTTATCAATAACAGTAAAACAAATTGAAACATATTTTAAATTACAATAGATGGATAGTGTTATATTTGGAGACTAGTTAAATTCTTTAAAATGTTGAATTCCTTCATCCGTGGAACGATGGAAACCACGGAGACTGAGGAATCAGGAAATCTATCAAACATGAATGCGCTCTGGTCACATTTAAATGCCACATTCATAGGCCACTCCTCCGAAAACACCACGCTGGTCTTACACACTATGCCACTCACGTGCGCTGTTATAATCAAAGTCAGCTATGTAGTCGGAATCATAGGAAACCTGGCTGCCATAATTACACTATGTAGAGGAGACAGGAGAATAAAGAATCGAAAGCATGCACTCATGCTGAGGAGTTTGGCTATTAACGACTTGGTGGCGTTGGTTGGAATGATGGTGCTGATGAACATTCAAAGTTTTCTGCCTCCGGTCGTTTTGAAGAGGTGGTTCTGCGCCTTGAGAGTCGTGCTGAGGATCTTTGGGCTTGGATCCGTTTGCATCGCGATTGTCATGGCGCTGGAGAGATGGCTGGCCTTGACGCAGCCGTTTCTCTATCAAAAGGTAAGGGTTTGAATTACTTAAATGTTCGTCACTTCGTTCAAATATTCATGTTTATCAACTCCAATCAATTCTGATTTAATTAAATGTCTCCTTACGTTAATAGATTGAAACAGTACAAGAGGGGGGTGGTATGGGTATAGGTCCCGATTGGGCATAGGTGTGCCTAGTGTCTGACAACAAATTTGTTAAATAATAGGAAACCGAATATATAGCTCTGTCGCATTTATTTAATAACGGAGTACAAATGATTGCCGGGCAATATTAAATTAGCAGCAACAAACCCCACGTAATCAGATTCAAAAAATATATATGCATTATTCTTTATTTTCGTTTGAATAATATCCTTTGTGAACTTTCCATTATCATAGAAAATTTTGATGTTTGATGATGTTAAATAATTTTATAATTTCAAGCTTAAATATGCCTTAATTTCGACATCTTCGACGATTCATAAAATAGTGCTAATTGTTCACTACATTTTTCTGTGCTTCACTCATAGAAGGTAAATTTGTCATGATGAAATATGTTAAGTCACACGTTCGCTGTAATAAAAGATATAAGTAGCATATTTAGAATCACTGGTTAAAAAGACATACTCAGTCAGTTATAGAAAAATCATGGCTGAATATGATGAAGGAATACACAAAAACATGATAACTATTTTTTAACAGACATGCACTCGTGAAATAATTTCCTATGTTTTAAAAAAATAACATTTTTGAATTATCGAAAGATGGAACAAAATACCTTACCAAATTTCCATGTCGTTATTAAATGTCGTAAGTGAAATCGAAACCAATTGATGGCTTAAATTTTTTAGAAGCTATCAAAACAGTTTAAGTGTTTTTGCCTTGGAGTGTTCAATTATGGCCATTGTTTTGACAGTGTAAATTAAGTTATGAATTAATTTAAATATACAACTTATTTGACCATGCAACGTGATCGATCCGACATTTAAATATTTAACTTTTTTAATTTCTTGTTACTTTCCAGATTTTCCCCAATATGTACATCGACATTCTTTACTCTAACCAGAAAAAATAGTTCCCAGTCATATTAACTATTTTTAATTTTACTTAACTGAAGAGAAGAATTTTTCTAATTCAGCCCTAAATTTTAAATGAGGTCAATTTATAATTATCCATACTTAATTATATGTTTTCACAAAAGAAACCAGAAGGTCATAATCACAATGAACGAAGTAGCTCTAATGTATTCATAAAATTAACATTCGATTTTAATGTTGACTGTATATAATTTTTCTACCCAATTTGAATAGTTACTTATCTTTATTGGGTGAGGAATTCCTTTTGTGAACTTCGATTAAAATAATTGGCGTGTCTCTTTGTCGAATTCCTTTCATTCATTTCTGCCAGTTCTTTCAAATAATAATTGTCAAAAATAATGAAGCCATTTTACTGGAATTTCTTATATTAATTCGATTTCTATATTAAGGAGATTCGTTTCAATAATTTTCACTGCATCTGCTCGAGAAATTTAGTTAACGGGGTTTTAAGACTCGCTTATATACGTTTGCTGGACGCGCTTTACGACGTGCGTAGGTCTCAATTAAAAATCGCAATACCGAATGAATACATATAACAAAACTGACATTTCCATACTAAAATACATTTTTTTTACCATGTCTGCTCACAGTGTGAAGTAGATGGACTCCTAAGAAACTAGCAATGAAACCGTCATAACTGTTTAATTTTTTTTCAAAATTCATAATTTGAAAGTAACTTATCTCAGAAAATACATTCGAATATATTTAAGTTGACAATCATTGATAAAAAAAACGTTCTTAATTCAAGTTATTTGAAAACCTATGTAAAAGAAACATTTTAATGGATTGATACAATAATTTAAAAATAGTCTTGTTCGATTCAGGGGTGGGCTAGAAGGGGCTCGGAGGGGCTCGCGCGATCCCTTTGTTATATTTGAGTTAGACCGGCGAGCCCCTTGTTAATTTAAGAGAAAACAATATTCTCAGATCAAATTAGTATATAACTGCAATTTCTGGCTTAAATGTCATCTACAACAGCTTCAGTATTCACAGTAGTACATTTTTAGCCATTTAGATCAGTGGTTCTTAACCTTTTCGAAGTCACGGTGCACTTTTGATCATGGGAAAAAGTGGCGGTGCACCAGAATTAAGAGATCGAAAAAAATATGTGAACATATTTTTTTTTTGACTTTTTCGTTTTTCACTATTTAGCGAATTTTTCGGTTTTTTCTATTTTGCGGATTTTTTCGTTTTTACCAATTTTTCGTGGTGCAATTGCAATAAGCTCGCGGTGCACTGGTGCACCGGTTAAGAACCACTGATTTAGATAGATAAGTTTACGGTAAATTGCACATTGTTACATATTACCTATAAATGTATTAAGTAACAATCGATTGCTTATTTAAGTATTCCATATAATTGCATAAGAGTGATCACTCCTTCCCAGAACACCGAAAATTGCCTTAAGATTAAGCGAGCCTTTTGCTACCGTATTGGCAGCACATCGCTGGTTCAATTCAATCTAGTAAATACCCCAAACATATGTTTTGTCTAATTGAACAATTTTCTTAAACTAAGATACGGAGCTATCAAGCAAAGCATTAATTTTGACGGCGTCCTCACACTTCATTAACTTTCCTCGGTCTAATATATTCTTTGCCCTTTTCAATACTTTGACATAAGTTTAATTTACAATCCAGTGAATCTCTGAGTGGCTTAATTTTAACGAATTGCTGATTTTTGACGTAACTTTTTACACAGTCTTTTAAATTTTGTTTCATATGTTTTCGCTTTTTTCCCTAGTTGCTGTTAATGTTTGATTAACTGTAAAAACGTATATATGGATCAATTTGTAGTCGAATCCAGCTCCGTTCTCTGGAGGTTATTATTAACAAGCTTATATACTTGAAAAGGGTTTTATTTATGATACCCATGTAATTTATTCACTTTATTTTATTTAATAGATTCATTTCGTAAACTTAACATATAAAAACTAAATTATTTTCAATATCAATGATTTATTGACAAAAAAATATTTGTAGTTATTGATATGAAAAGAAAAAAATATACAATTATTTCGTTACTTTTGGATTTTTTCGTATTTCAATCGCAAAAAAATCTCAAGCTCTCTTTTTTATTCATAACGACCTGGGTCAGTTTAAGCGATTCCTCTGAGCTTATCCGTGTTTTTAAAGATCTAAAGATGTCGAAAGCTTAAATTCCTTTCGCTACGAAGATTTTTCAGATTGTATAAAATAAACAACTGCAACAGATATGTAACGCCTCGTGGTATGTGCGCAACTCGCTGCTTCATAGACACTTGAAAATACCCACCATCCGAGAGTTCGTTTCTGAAATTTCTCAAAAGGTTTACGGCGAGGTAGGGCAACATTTTAACTCAACGATCGTTTACCTTCGTTATTAATATAACAATACAATTTCTGTTAATCATGTAAGGCCCGTCTCAGGTGTTATTTTGATTTTAAAAATTAATACCGGTAATAAACACGAGATTTAATCTTAGAAATGAAATGTATATTACCAAAATATCAGTGATGAAGGAGACTAGAAGAGCTTCGACGTGACGCGCCTTATGACTTTTATGAATCGGATATAAAATGTGTCAGGTCCTACGGCGCAGCGGTGAGCGTTGTTGGCTTCCGCGCCGGATCTCACGGTAATATGCTCCACATTGGGAGCGGACATGGATTAAAAAATGTGAAACAAACAAAGAAGTAAATTTATTAGATATTAATTGAAGAATTAAAGTGCAAAGTAGTGAATTGAATTTTAATCAGTACTGAAATTGATAGTATTCAATTATTTTTAATAGTTGATACAATGTCATTCAGAATAAGTTTATTTATTACAAAATGGGTAGGTAGATTATCAACAGAACCAAACGTGGTTTTTTTTAACCTACTACGCAATATGACCTTTGTTATGATCGTATACTAAAATAACTATACTTGTATCTATTCGATTCTGAAGAGTTTTTCATGAAGTTATTTTTATGATATACTTCCGTTTTCATGGAAGATATAATTTCATAAATCAGCAATGACCTCAATAGCATTGAAATATATAAATAGATGCACAAACATGTTTTGATTTGTTTCGTTAAACACTTTGATATGCGCCCATGTCTTAACTTTTTTTCCATTTATTTTTATTATGCCGCTATTCTATTGTGACTGTGTGTTTCTTTATTAACCTTTAAAATAAAAATCAGCTGTTATATGAGTGAGAACTGTTGTTTTATAACAAAAATACTAAAAGGATATCACGTGTCATTTACTATTGAGAAATTCATGAACTTGCGAGGTTTACTTGATGCCATCATGTAACTTCTCTCGTCTCTTAGTCATTAACATTAATAGCGTAGTTTTATTACTGATTGTATGTGCCAAACACTGACACCAACTTTTAAAAATAAAACTCTTCGTTTCATACAACTTATAATCTCAATCAAATTATGTTTATCTTTATTGATTAACTTTCTTAATTTAAGTGATAAATATTTATGTTTAACTGATGAATTCATTATTTATATCATAAATCAACATTTGATGTTTGTGAACAAATTCTTGGCGATATTACAATTCTGACAGTTTATATCGACTCCCACGTAATCATACTTAATGCTTACAAAAAAAATGAATCGTTCAAATTACGTACATTCACACAAGTTTTGTCATAATTTTAACTATTTAAATTTAATATTTAAATTCCACCAAGCACCTTCAGTCGAAGTCTTAACTTATAAAACAAATTTAATTCTTGCCTAACAAACTGACTAAGGTTGAAACAATCAGCGAGACTCTGTAATTATCCAAATGCATGTCCGATTTCAAGAGTCAACTTGAGACATGGGTATATAAAAATTCATGCAGGAATTTA
Organism: Himalopsyche tibetana; assembly: GCA_030503985.1. Lineage (NCBI taxonomy): Eukaryota > Metazoa > Arthropoda > Insecta > Trichoptera > Rhyacophilidae > Himalopsyche > Himalopsyche tibetana. The sequence goes on from JAPJYX010000010.1 coordinate 1,801,265, forward strand.
GAAGCTCGTTTCGATACTAGATATCTACGTATCTTAAACTAATATTCTCCTCAGCTTATATTTCAAAGATTTGAAGAAACCGCTGTAACCAGTATGAGAAAAATCTTTACACGGATATTTTACTTTTATATTTTCTTCAATGAAAGACTACCACATACAGTTTTTAACCGTTTTTAAAAGAAATTTTTCATTTAGCATGTTTCAGTCTTGTGAGCTTTTCGTCCAAGCCCCTTAGAATAAATTAACGTGCATCATCTCAAATGAATGCTTAATAAAAACTTCCAGCACACTTGTCTTTTTATGCTTTCATGTTAGTATGTTCGTAAATGTATAACTTTTAGAAGATTTTCTGAGCATAAAGAAAAATATATCAATTTCTATCAACGTAAATATTTAAAGAGTGTTCAAAAGTTGAATTCAATGTTTACTTACATCTATTATACTTGACGACTTTGAATGAAAATCTATTTAAAGGGGCTAAATAGCTTTCAACACGTTCTGTGCATCAATAAATTACTGGCATTGTTCCATGTTTACATTAAATAATGCATTTTATAAATTCCATATAGATCGAAAATTACAATGTAGATGAACGATTGAAACTTTAAATTTTACTTGAACTACAATTTGAAAAAATCTTCTTATTTTTATAAACGATGTAGCTACCTACATTGATATCTTTCTTATTTCAACATTGGTGCTGAAACTGCATTAGGGTGCTTTTGCTTATTTTATTCCCTAAGTGGGTGTGGACGAAGTGTTTGTCTTTATACTGTGTGTGATCTAGTTCTGGCTGAGGTTAGATTATGTGCCGAAAACAACTAAGAAATACTCTAACACAGGGGTTACCAACCTTTTCGGACCCTAGAGCACAATCTAAAATATTGGTAGGGTGGCGAGCATCACATTTCAAAATCTCAAAACTCAGGAATTTACCGATTTCCCCAAAATATCACCGTGACTCGTTTTTCTTTTTTTAGCTCACCGACGAATTTGAAAATCAAGTTGGTGGGCGCCATGGCGCCCGCGGGCACGGGGTTGGTAACCCCTGCTCTAACGAATATCAACTAGAAACATTGAGTTAATTTTTTTAGTGTTTTTTTTGGCTTGTCTGGAATATATTTTAAATATTGATTAGCTTGTTGAAGCTAAGGACACTAGACATCTTTTTTACCATTTTCTCAGAGTTCTTGGCAATCGGATGCATTTTTATCTCTCAGTAGATTAAAAACAGAGACAGCGTCTTCCAGGTGTCAGAAAATTTAAGAAAACCCATACCTGAACCACTAACCCCGTGGAGGGCAACCTGCGGCCTTTTGACTACTCTGGTGCGGATTTTTGACTTGATCAAAAAATTATACGCAAGCGTTTGGAAAAAGAGCATAATCAACTCATTATATGTTCGACAGTCGAAAAAAAGTGGGGGCAGTGTCAACGTTTTCTTAACTGTGACCTTATGTTGAATCAAATAAATGAATATAGCTTTTTGAAATGAAAAGGTTCCCCACCTGCACTAACCTATTCAAGAGAAGAAAATTTAATAGCAATACACATATTCTGATATGTTATGAAGTACCAAACTCTGTATTGTAATTTTAAGCAATATTATGATACTTACTTACAACTCTAGTAACGTGTGTAAAATATATGTTTCAACCCATGAAATTAAAAATGGGAAATTTTCAAAAAACTTGGTAGATAAGTTGTAACTTCAGAACTTTTATAACGTCTCTAAAAATCGTGGACAGTAGCAAGTATCGCCATTGGTAGTTGGAAAACATAAAATGTACTAATTGCTAGATAACAATGTGCATTTAATAAAATAGTCAATGCAAAAGTAAACTTAAATAAAAAACTATAATTCCCAAGCTATCGAGGCAGGTAAATAACGAGTCGTAGACGTTGTTGTATCTACGACACAGATCCTTGTAGAAGAGCAATATATCAAACGCTGCAATATTCCCCTGCTAATTATTATCGCCGTAGAACAATGAACAAGTGCTACGACGACACTGAGAGCGCTGTAGCGGATAATTTATTATAACATCAATGAAAGATTCAAATGTAGTTATAAAACGTCATAACTACAAAACCTTCGAAATTATAAAGCTTCATGCAGTATTCAATTTTACAACATAAATTGATCAAAAAATAAATTGAGTTTTCGCAAATAAGAAATTGGTAAATTGCAAATATGTATATTAGACTAGTCTGTCTGTCCAACTATCTATGACGCATTTATATTTTGGTATAAAACCGTTAAGTATGAATCTTTAATTAGAAACATTATACGATGTTATATTTATTAGTTTTAAATTGTAAAAGAATCTAATCTAATTGTAGAAAAAATAAATATAATCAACTCAATCAATAATTTGTTAATTTTTTTTTTTAAAAATTATAAAAAATACTACTCTGTAAGAAAATCATTTCTATCGAAATATTTTTTTAATTGATATTTTCGATCGATTATTCTAAATATCATACCGCTAATAGTTATTTCCAATATAAAATGTACTATGGTAGCGTCGTTATTTTACTGTTTGTGAAACGCGTTTTGCCTCTCTGAAAAACATATTTAGCGGTTTATCATTTTATATTATTTTTTAATGTTAGCTTTTTTATGATAGCTATAGATTTTCATGTGTTAAATCAAATTAAAAATAATTTCTACTGCATAACTAAGACACATAGAATTAAAACAGATATTAGACAATCACCTGGTCATTTAAAGTTTTCAAATAGCATTAATACGCCAGCTTACAAAAACTATTGTTAGGATCCAGCAATTCATATTGTTAGGTTTGTTGTACGTTTTCTCAGGGTTATTTTATTACCATTGATTAACACAATTTTCTATTTTGTGGATAGAGGGTATTCTGCCGTTGACAGCAACTATTCTACGCAGTATTTTCTTACAAACGAGCTGATTCTCTAGACTCGCAGAGAACCTTGTTGAATTATTTTATACTCTTAACGTTATTAGAGCAATTTCTCGTCTCAAAATTACAGAGTACCGAGAATTTTAAAGTATGGTGAAAATAATAGATAATTCCATGCATGAAAAGAAAAGAAAAAAAACCTTACAATGACTTGCGTAACCTATAATTTTAATCTTATAAACCCTTTTTTAAATTGGCGCTTCTTAACATTGTATCGTAAGATAATTTTTATGCAATTCGATTCATTTTTTTTTTAAATAAATGGATCAGAAAAGTTTGGCTTTTTAAATACGTTTTATTTATGTAATATTTTAAATTATGACTCTCAATGAAGTGTTTCAAAGGCAGTCTGCTTACGAACAATGGTTGTAAGATAATTACTCAAAGGATAATAAAAGTAGAACGGGCTTAGAAAACAACTAGTATTATAGTAAGTAGATTTTCTTTCTAGGAGTCCACTTTTCAAAGACAGTAAGTAAGTGGGTGGAATAAACAGAAACTTTTAGACACCCATATCTTTGAATAAAAATCTACATATCTATAATAATAAATTAATCGATTTGGCATTTACTTGGTAGAACTCCATTTATAACAGATTAAAATAACAAAGTATTTTAGCTCTAGCTTTAGCTGAGCTAAAATACTTTGTTATTTTAATCTGTTATAATAATAAACATATGAACGATATAAATTTGAATATTCAAGTCATTGACCACGCAATTAAGTAAAGTGAAAGCTCTCGAGCAATTACCACTTGATTTTTTTGACTAATAATTTTAAATAAAATAAATAATCATCTATTAAGTACAAGTCTTTTAACCATGTATAAAATAATTTATTTTTTGCAATCTGCAATGTTTTTAATGTCCGTGGTCGAGGGGTCAACGTCGTTGGCTACGGATACGATGCTCACGGACTCGAAGCCCATTATAGACAGATTGTATAAATTGATTTTTCAATCGGTTAATGGTCCTCTATTGACTATTCCATGGCGTGAATGTATGATATTGTATCCCACCCATCCGATCTTAAGAACAAGGCAGAGTGATAAACTAACCACTAGTCAGCTCGTAGAGTTATTCTTCAATCCCTTACTCTCTTCGAAACATTATTGTTGGGCAACACAGTAACAAGGATTTTTTATAGAAAAATTTTGTTGAAATAAGCTTCATTAGGACTCCATTTACTTAATTTTAATTAAAAACTGTCATGGCTAAAAAAATGTTTTTAATTATTCTAGTTTCTCTAGCTTCTGAATAATCGTACTATTTATGACCGCATTCACGCTACAAAGTGCAATTAATCCTACTACGACATTTTTTTAATATTCATAAGAAACTTTGTGCCTCTCATCTCATTAAGAGATAGCATCGCCATCTTGCATAAGTACACACTTCAAACACATAGAAATTTTAGCTTGAGTTGGCAGTGAAAACTTTTAATAAAACGTAATTGGTCGAAACAAAGTGAATTCATCGTTCATGTGAATTACTTTGACGCGTTAGACCCAGCTCATATCATAACGAATCTGGCAGAGATGATCAACTTACTACACATTTGTATAATATATGTGTATGTGTTTTTGGCGTAACTATAAAACCTGACGTTGATTCACGAACGATTCAAAATTATATTAAAATACTTACTTACTAATTAATATTCAATTCTAAACATTACTTTGGAGAATTCATATTACTAGCGGCTCTTCGAATTTGTTGAATTAAATTTACTCCTTCTTTATTAGGAAGTTATTTTAACATTGAATCAATTTTTATGATGATAATCTTGAGTTTTAGTTGTAAAATATTTCCGATAAAAATTGTCATAATTATTGGTTACAAATAACTCTTTCCGCGAAATATTCAAAAATACATTTTTTCCTTTATTGTGATTGAAAAACAATAGATAATAACTACAAGGAAAATAAATATACGATATATAATTTTGAAAATATAATCACTCGATTATAACAATTAATTTACATTAAAATATCTCGAACTCTAGCTTGCCTGTTTAAGCCACACGTTTACATTATTTTGTAATCTAATACAATGGAAGGAAAGCTTTAATATTTTTAGCAGTGTCTTTCAGTTAGCTAGAATATGTATAGGTACAATATTGTCGTAGTTCATAATACATTATAAGATCATTTCTTAGTTTTTTTAAATGTTTAAAAATTGTCTCCCTAATATTTTTACAGACTTTATGTTAAAATATATTTCAAATGATATCTTTATCTACGCCCATAGTAGTGCAAACCGGCTCCATGCTGTACGTTAAGTTGCCAATATTAAAAAAAATATGTTATATATTTTGAAAAGTAACACATTGTCTCCATAAAATTTCCACAACTATAAAAAAGATTATCACACATTCAGAGCACGTAGTGTTTATCAAATGCGGGTTTGTTTTGAAAGCATACCGTGTACATTACATTCATTTTTATGGAATCGGGCAATATTTTCGGCAAATTTTTCAGCAATAGAGAATTTCAAAAAACCCAAAATTCTTGCATATAAATTACGAAGCAAACCTTCGTTCCGTCAGCGTTTAATTTATATTGCGACCCAAAAGATTTTAATTAAAGTGAATTTACGATTAAACAGTATGATAAACAGTGTTGCATTATTTCACTTAATTTACATTTTGTATATGAATACTTAATGGTTTATTTTATAAAGATTAATTTTGCTAAAGGCGTACCTTTTTCGTAAATTTGATATAATACAATGACATTTATAAAAATGTCTGCATTCAACATGAAACATATTGAGTAAAAAAAAATGTTTTACACTTATCTTTTGTAAAAAACTGGTTAAAGATCAGAAACTAGCCTTTCACATTTCAGTAAAGAAAGAACCACAGTACTTTAGAGAAGAAAATTTCTTAGTTTCCGTTTTCAGTGATTTAAAGGCTGAAAAAAATCTTTGATTTGATCTTAAAATTTAAGCCGATCCAAGAATCCAATATTACATACCTTTTGAAAAATCAAGATATAACAAGTATTCTCAAAATTAATGTCGTTTTTTTAATGAAGCAAAAAAATGTTTTAATTATTTATTAATGCCTGTGTGGTCGAGTGGTCAACGTTGTTGGCTTCGGCTACGGAGGGCCCGGGCTTAAATCCCGGTACGGACAGTTTTTATAAATTGATTTTTCAATCGATTTTTGAATTTCTGTTCAAAGGCATGGATGTATGTGATGTCTTGAATTCCCCCTACTCACTCATCCTATCCTACGAACGGGGCGTATCGAGAGCGATTAGCTTACTACTAATCCTGTCCTAGCCTCTATTCTTCTATCCCTACTCTCTTTGGAAAAAGAGAAGTTGAGCAACTGAGTAACAAGCAGTTCTCGTAGACACACTTTTGTTGAGATAAACTCCATTAGGAGTCCATATGCTCCACATTGGGAGCGGACATGGCTTAAAAAATATATACATTAAATATTCCAAATCTATATAAAAAATCTAAAAAAGCTTTGATTATTCCGATAGTCTTCTTTTCACGTTGTCTACGTTTTATTTTTTTCCCGTCTAGAAAGTGTTCCATCGAACGAAATAAATAATAGTCGGAAGTAGCATTGTCTGGAGTGTAAGGTTGGATGAGATAAAACTTTTCAGACATGCTGAAGTTCCAGAAGTTCTTGACTTACTCGGATATGCGCCGACTTGTTTTCCTCGCTCAATTCGTGTTGTACCCATACACCTTGTCTCCGGACATTACCATGTTTTATAATGTGTCTACTTACTGTCGAATCAGGCTGGTTAAGTTTTTCAGCCAATTAATGAATAGTTTGAGTAGGAACTGCTTTCATTTCTGCTGCCAGGATAGCTTCATCTATCTTTGATAGTAACTCACGCCCAACATTATGTTTGATATCGTATTCTCCAGTTAGAAATCTTTTTAATCATTTTTGGCATTAGCGAATATCTAATAAATCACATATCACAAAAAATCCATTGTCAATTTTGGGTCCTATTTTTTTCTGACCAATATCAAAATCTGCAGTCGAAATATGAATCGACACATTTTTAGCAACGATCAAAACACGACTGACTGTTAATACTTAACTGCAAGAAAAACGACATTAATTGTGAGAATTATCAATATAATTATGACTAATTGAGAACTCACACTGTTTATTGCAGAAAACCTTTTTTTTATCCATGTCCGCTCCCAATATGGAGCATATAATGGAGGTATCTCAACAGAAGTTTTTTTTTCTACGAGAACTGTTAAAGGTAAGAAAGGATAAGGCTAGAACAGGAATAGCGGTCAACTAATCGCTATTGCTACACCCAGTTATTAAAGGATCAGAAGGATGAGAGGAGAAGAAATAATGTGAATCAACATCACAAACACCCAGTCTTAGATCACAACATTGAATTTAATAGTTTTCAAATTTACTGTGATCTTACCGGGAATCGAACCCAGACCTGCATAATCGGTAGAGCTCTAACTAACTGGGCCACAGCAGGTGACAAACCTTTAAGTAAGTGTGAAGCATGATCAAATTTTTAAAACTAAGATTTTTGGAAAGTTAAAACAGGTAATTTTATAAGACGCAATATTTGTAATGCATTAAGACTAGGGCATCCAATCCCGGGATCCCGTTCAATTTTCTGATTGAGAAATTTTGAGCAAATTCTCGAAATTTATACGAAATTGGCAAATTGAAGATTTGAAATTCCTCGGTGAGCTAAAAAAAAAAAAACGAGTTTCTGTGAGATTCTGGGAAAAAGTATACCAAATCGGAGATTTCAAATTCCTCGGTGAGCTAAAAAAAAAAAACGAGTTTCCGTGAGATTCCGGTAAAAAGTATAGCAAATTGAGGATTTCAAATTCCTCGGTGAGAAAATCTCAATCCCGGGATCCCGGGATTCAAAATAAATCAATCCCGAAATCCCGGGATTGGAAAAAGGCTTCGGGATTGGATACCCTAATTAAGGCGTCACATTTTTTGAAATAGTATAGCGCAAGCTTTTGTCAACTTTATTTTATTAATAATATTTTTTTTTTGTATTTTGAGAACGTTATACATATATCTATGAGACATACTATTTGTCAAATTCTAGCATAGCCTTGAATCAAACGGCGAATTAACAAAACTTACTCATCGGATCATAATCAGAAGTATCACAATAGAATTCAAAATAGATTCAATAGCATCGTATTGTATATAATATGCAAATAGTATAATCTGTTTTCTACTTAGAGGTTTTTACGTATGAATCAACTCAAACGTTTTGTTAAATAGAAAATAAGTCAGCATGTTTGTTATTTGTGTTTTCCAAAACAATAACATTTTCCATCTCTACTTTTAACGGATGGAATCACACTGAAACTTGAAAGATAGAAACATATATGTTTGAAAATAATTTATATTTCAACCGTATCCGCTTCCAGCGTGGAGTATATTGAGACCTATTGAAGCATCTACATAAATCGTTCTACTGGTTGCTACTCGGTCACCCAACATGTATTATATCAACAGAATATGTTGTAGACGAGGGTTTTTTGGCACTGGAACACTTCCCAAATCGTCCCACATACTTTGACAAGCTCTGGTGTAAACTATAGAGGGATGTAACTAGAACAGAACTAGTGATAATCTTATAGGCATGCCTAATTTTAAGAATCAGATGATCGGGAGGGATTATAGATTTAATGTACAATAAATATTTTAAAAACATATACATTAAATAAGACATCAAGCCTAGCTAATTAATATTACATGAAATGTTAGAACTACTCATCTACTTATAAGATTTTTTTTATATTAGCTACTACTGTTGACATGATTCATTAACAGTGCATTTTGTCTGCATAGGTGGCGGCCATGTTATATTTGTATTTTTTTAATACAGGAAAGTCTTTGCGGTGAGTAGAAGTAATGTATTGAAAATACCTGATCTATCTAAACAGCAAACTCATGGAGAAATATTTCCAGGCCAATATTCTATAACATTTATATTCTTAAACATCATTTTTTTTTCTTATCAATAGATGTCACTGTATTGAATCTTTACCAATACTTTACCATTACTTCAGATATTGAAGGCTGTCCACAAAATAAAACAGAAACAAATTTAATCGTGTTTATCTTTTACACAAAAATGTTGAATAAAAACGACATTTAAATCTTTTATTATGAATGCTTACCCAATTTTATTTTAGTGGATTCTCCAAAAACGTAACATTATAATAGGTTTTGCGAACAGGTCGATTACGGTACCATTTGCAGTCGATTAAGCTAATATTTCAAACTACAACGGAAACAGAGTGTTGTAACAAAGGAATAACAGCCTTTATCTGTCTACCACTAGATAAAAGCTTCTTCATCTTCACTTTTCACGTACTATTACTGAACATAGTAGAGTAGACCCAAAGCTACCTGTACAGTTGGATAAGTATTGTGATGGTTCTTGCGTATTTGTATCAATAATTAATGTATTAAACCTACCCAGCTGTTACTTTTCGACTTGTGTCTGACCTAATGCCATTTAAGCTGTCAATGAAACTTTATAATGCCATTTGCAAAAGATATTATTTCGTATTCACTCATAAACATAGAAGTAAAAGAAAAACTGAGGAATTATTTTCTATTGATTTGTTTGCAGTACTAGGAGAATATATCAATATTTGTTTTTCGGTGTTGTTATTAGTTACAGGCTTAATTTTAAAATCACACATAATTTACCAAAAAAATGGTCAATAAGAATTGTAATACCGGATATTTCGATATATCATAATAATACATCAAGCATCAAATGTTAATTTTCAAAAATATTCAAAAACAATTGTTAGTTTATACTTTAAATGGGCTTATTTGTCAATGTCATAATCTTGGTCAGATCTTCCTTAGAATATTTCCAACGAATAAAAAAGTCCTCTCAGATTTAACGCTTTTTAGGCAAACAGTCATTTAAAAATTGTTTTGTAAAAAAAAAATTCTCGGGTTTATGGCGGTTAGCGGTTAGCGTTGTTGGCTACCGTGTAGGCTCTGACGGGTTCGAGTCCCAGTACGAACAAAATCTTTTCTATCAATTTATCGGCTTCTGTTCGAAGGCATGGATGTTTGTGATCTCTTAATTCCTCCCACCCTTCCGATCCTTTAATAACTGGGCGTAATGAGTGCGACAAGTCAACCACTAGTCTTGTCCTAGCCCTATCCTTCTACCCCTACTAATCTCTTAAAAAAGAGAGGTTGAGTGACTAAATAACAAACAGTTCTCGTAGAAAAACTTGAGATAACTATGTTAGGAGGCCATATGCTCCACACTAGGAGCGGACATGCATTAAAAAAATACCAAAACACCGGTATTCTGCAATTTAAAATCCGGATAATTAATAAATAAACAAAATAACGGATTCATGGTATTGCAATTCGTATTCGGGTTTATGGGTGTTTAATTTAGATGCTCTTTACGTTGACACAAACGTCTCATCAGCCATCTGTGAGCATCCCCACATTTTTTGGCTGTCTTCTTTCTCCTCTGTTTTACGCATTTTTTTATTCCCTTAAAAAATCTAGTGTCATGATATTAATATCATTACATCTAAGTGACAACGCGGGAGTTTACAAAGATAATATTATATATTGATGAGCACTCAATTGACTGATGTAAAGTGTTTGGGATTTGTTGACAAACTAGTATGTACATATATTCATCCACAGTTACTTATTCCTTATCGGAAAGTGATATAAATATATGTCCCAGATAATACTGTTCGTTTCAAATTAAACATACTCTATTCGCTTTTTATCGGCGACTTCCAATGTTTTGATATGTTATTAATATTATATTAAACGATTTTAATTTTTAAAAAATCCAGTACTGCAGCTGAACTTAACATATTATTTCTAATTTCCATTAATTGTGTGATTGTGCATTTTATATTGTATAAGATTTTGACGCCTGTTGTGATATTATGAAATAAATGCTGCGTCTTTTGTCATATAATAATGGCAATATATGAAGTAAATAATGATTTAATCAATAACAATATTTAAAAAATAATAAAGTGAAATGTGCTACCTTAGTTTAACCTACTGATTTTTGATTACTGATATGACTTGAGAAATCCTATGGAAAGATTGAGTTTCGAACCAGTGTGCACAAAGAAATCTTAATATTTATACTAATTGATTAAAATCCCGATATGACGTTGGTTTTTTTAACGAACTATCCAACCTCATATTCTGTATAAAAAAATAATTTAAATACAATGATTTGCCTTCTTTGTTTGCTTTTGTTCTCCGGGATTTTTATTTAAAAAACTTTGAAAATGTGATTTTTTCTTATTTTGAAAAGGGTTTAATTGAAAAGATATATAATCACAACATTAATATGTATTTCCTACAATATAACACAAATAAATGATTTCGTAATAATGTGATATTACTTTGAACATTATGAATCCGGACCACTCATCTGAAAAAAGTACCTGTTTTCAACTCTAAAACATGGCTTTCGCTATAGGGGGCTTTGGTATGGCTCTTCACAAAATACAACATAAAATGCGATTGAAACTGTCTGTCCCAGCTACAAAAGTTGATTTTCGGATATAAAACTTAGATTTAGAATGGGCGTTCTCAGCGAACGTACCACAATCAGATTGATGACGTTTTTAGCAAAAGCCAACTTAGGAGTACCCTAATCAAGTTAATAACAATGCACTTACCTAAATAGTTTGAATTTTAAAAATTAACTCTCAGACGAAATTTCAATCGTTGTATAGTTGATATTTGGCTCAGTTGACTAATGAGTTTGCCGACCACTGTCCTAGACGAACTGATGTGAATTCCTCATATCACTATTTTATCTCATTATCTCGATAAAGAATTGAGTAATTCTTACCTGATTTTTTGTAATATTATAAATTTATAATATTACAAAAAATCAGGTAAGAATTACTTATTAAATTAATTAATTGGTTTTTGGTTTGGACGTATAATATATTTTTCGAGAGTCGGAGTCGTTAGTTTTCTTTTCGACTCCGGTAAAAACAGTCCGACTTCACGATTACAGTATCGCTCCAGCCCTAGTTTTAGCTAAAATTTAATGTACGTATCAGCTCCATTAAACAAAGGCTGTAAAGCTTGAAGGATTAAACCAGTGAAATGCTGTTAATTAAAAGCTTGTGCTCCACCCCATCTTTAGAAATAGGTTTAAAGCGTACATTGAATAAAAATTCATTTTCCAAATTGGCGATACATACTTCTTTATTTTGATTATTTTGCCATATCTGGACATTTAATAAATCATTTCAACATGTGTAAAGAAACGAAATTCGCTTAGCATTTATATTGCCGAGATTGTACTTACATACCTAATTGCTCTATCGCTGTCTACCAAGTTTTCACTATAGGTTAGGCTCCATGGAAAGGGGGAACTAGAGGGTTTTATAGTCATGCTTTAGACTGCTATAGGTTTACAAAAAGCAGTCTTGATTAAAAAATCAATGTATGCATGTGTCTATGCGTTAACGTTAAAGCGTTGACGTGTCGATACTCATATATTTATTTATTTGATTAATTAATTAACATTGCACAAGGTTGATAAATTATAAATGTCAAACTTTTGCAATGAAGAAAAAAGAAATACAATTGAATATTAAAAGCAATAGAAAAAAACGGCAAAGAAGTCAACTGAGTAAGCTCCGACGAACAATACTTTAATACATGAAAAACAGTATTCGTCTGAATTCACCTACGTATACGTGGAATATGTCAACATCCGAAGCAATATTGTTGAACACCGTTAAAGCTCTCTCAAGTGGCATCTCCATTGGAAGACTGGTTCTACACTTTAGGAGAACAAACAACTCATGTTCACAATTTTTCAAAAAATAATCAGGAACATTTATATTCACACTCTCGAGAATAATGGAATTCATGAATAATGGAATTGTATACTTTAAAATTTGTATTGTCTCATCCGATATCGATTTTTTTTTTAATACAAAACACAAATTTAAGATGGTATTTAAGATAATCAATAAATAGGTGGGTAATAATATCGCAAGAAAACGTCAAGAGTTAAAAGGAAATATATTGTTTACACTGCTGGCCAAGGTATTTTTCTTGGTATTGTAGTTCAATTTCATGTCTAGCTTTTCAGACATTCTGTGTTCAATTATTTTCTTTATCAAGGCGATAATATAAAAGACACATTGTCAGAAACAAAGACTTCCGAATACGTGTGTGTATCTATGTGTGAGAAAGTATGTGTTGTATTTGTGTTTACTATCCTTGCCCTTCTTTGTGACACCTCAGATAAAGAAAAAAAACGTATAATGTACTGTAATTATATTTAACAAAAAAAACAACAATACTCATACTGTCTCACTTCATTCGATTAATAAACACGAGACTTTGATTCGATTATTTTTTAGGATTCATTATCACGAATAATAAATTTATACTTTATTTGATAATGAAAATAATACTCTGTATCACTACTTGTTGAAAAAAAACTTTCTTTTTTTGATATAAAAAAGAATCTATTAGATGAAAAATAGAGTTTGACAGATTCTCAATTTTCTAACCACCTCATAAAAGAATCGTATTGAATAACATTTAGTTCATTACATATATATTATTCAAAACTACAATGCCCTATAACAACATAAATAATCAAGCCAATAACATCCTTAATAATTAAACAAATATCAATACCCTACCGTCACTAATGCCATTACAAGAAGCTCGTGTAATCAATTATACATATGTTTTTATTAATTATAAACTAAAATGATTTGTATCATCGCATAATTATTATTATCGTTCTGGGAAATACTAAAGTCAATCTACATATAACATATAATATTATATTTTTTAATATGAATTAGGACACTAGAATTAATTAAAAGCTGAATACCTCTTCTAATACAGTATATATACAGCTTAGTTAATGTAGGTACGTTTAAATATAGTTCTGATGAGGGCGCAAGCCGATATAGCTGTCGAAAATATATAAAATAATATATGTAGAGATAAAATATGAATGTTTGTGTTAATGATATTTCTTCAACTTAATTACAATGGAGTTTTACCAAGTAAATTCCAATTCAATTAATCAATCAATGAAGATATTGCACAGCCCTTTATCATGTTATAAATCACATTATTATTATGCGCTGAAATTACAAATTTATGAAACATTCATAATATATGTTAAAAAATAGATGTCCGTTAATCTTTTTCTCATAAATAATTTAACACCGCAAACGAATGAATCTAAACAACAATATCTGTTTAGTTGATGAGAGTTTCACCTTTTTAGAAATATTATAATGGTCGTGAATCATTTGTTTCCTTATTTGAACAATTCTATGTCAATCACAGGCAGAGTAAAAAACGAAATGAATCATGGAGAATCTAATTACAATTGAACCGTGAATCATTTACCATTTCAATATTACTGCTACCAAATATGAAAATATGGATATTGATTCTTTATTTTCTAGTAGTCCAGTATTTCGATAAAATAGATTTCATAGAGGCTGTTTTTTTTGTGAATATTGACACTGATAGTTCAACATTGACTCATTATAAAATCCTGTTGATTAAAAGTATTCAAAAATATTATATAATATGCGCCCTTTCTTTGATATTGGTTTATTATCAGTGCAATCAAAAAAATGAGCAATTGTTCGAAGTCAAAACCACAATGCACACGCTATCAGTGCATCAAGACGGGATAAAATAAAATTACCAACAGCATATTTTTTAGAACAATGAATCAAACATAAGTTTCATTTTGATGTTCACTATTTGTTCATTATTCAAGAAGTTATCGCACAGTTTTCATATGTGCGTCATTGCAGATTTTCCGGCTAGTTAAATGACGTTCGTTTTTATTTATGAGAAAAGTAGAAGATAAAATCTGTCATGGTATTTACACGAAACATGCTTAAAAATATAATTTTATAAATCTATCAAAACAACTGAGAAATTCTAAATTTAAATCATTCCTCTATCTCATTTCACTGTTAGGTAGGTATTGCAGTTTTCTGTCGTCATTAGATTATCAATGTCAACATATTTCAAATGAGACACATTTTTTGTTTATTTGAGCGGTTATATTTTGAAATTTATTTCGGGAGCACTTCTCAGTCAAGATATTTAAATACAAACGAGTAGGTGGTGAAAAGTATTTCTGCGCTGCAACGACATGCAAGCAGATTTTAAAAGTATACACTATGAAAAAACTATCGACTTAAATTTACCAGACATGTTAACAAATAACGGACAGAAACTCTACTTTATTTTTTGAGTTCCCAACCAGTGGGTACGAAAAAGGTCTCTAGAGAGCGCTTTGTATTATAAATACAAATCTCTAAGCAATCTTGTATACAGATAGAGATACATGTGTATTTTAAAAAGCATCAAGAAGACTGCCGAAAAGCTTTCGTTCACCTTTTTAGTCGCAAAATTGTATTTTTTATGATTATAATAACACACTTAATAAGTTAGCAGTTTAAGTTACGTTATCTATTGTTTAACTTTATGATTTTTTATTATTTCCGTTTTTTAATCGTTTCAATTTTGAATCCACAAAAAAACAAGAGTATGTGAGGGTTCGAGAAACGAAGGTGACAGTATAAATAATTAAAAACTATTGGCAAATCAATCAAAATGTCTTTTTATAGATAAAAACCCAAAAAAAGGGAATTTTAAATATTCTTATTAGTAGTATCTACCTTGACATTATTTTAAATTTACATTGTTCAGTAAAATGCGTGTAATAACTGCCGTGCTTGCAATAGAATTCTCTTTAGAACAAACTCGATTTAAATTGAGAAAAAATGTACGTTATTATTCCTTTTGAAAATGAATTACTATTATATGCGGAATTGCCAGCTCTACACGATTAAATATTTAACTTTCCTTCGACAATACATGTTAACTGCCGCCTTTTTTTCTATATTAGAACTTCCGTGAATACACCAAATTGTAAAGTTATTTTAACTCGAGCCCTATCTAACATTATATAAAATACAATAGATATAGAAATGTCTTTTGACTCTTTTTTGTCTAGAATTTTTACACATTGTACATATTTTTGGATTGATGAATTGAAATAAAATATTTAAATTATCAAACTATCGCTACGTTATATGCTAGAAACAACAAATATCTTTCAACTCCTTATATATGATAAAGTTTTTATTCACCAACTCTGTAACAAATTGTGACACATGTTTTTTCTTCAGACAAACTATCATTTATTTCTTTTTGGATTTACCCTTCTCCTTATAAGGAATTAATGTGCAATTAGAACTTTTAGTATTTATTTCTTACCTTTCGTCCAGTAGAAAGTGATAATATTTAACTTTCATTTTGCATTCTATAAGTTAAGAATTAGAATCAAGTTTTATTTATTCGTAAATAACCTTACAATAGTTTGTTTGAAGATATTGTTGAAATAAGCGAAACATGTGTCATAATTCGATATTCAACTTATGGAATAAAAAAGTTAGAATATTTAATTTAGATTAAAAATATACTTCCACAGTGTTACCGTCGAATCCACCGAAAATATATTTGAATGGGTTTTGCATTTTTATTTATTATTTTAAACCCCAAACCTCTGGACTGCACAGCAGAAATTTACTGCTAAATTTTGTAGTAAATATTCAGCACAAGATCGTTAATATTTTCTAGATCCTCTGACTGCTTAATAGGACTTTCTTCCTTTCCCAGGGATGCGTGACGCACCAAATGGACAAATCTTCAGTGAATGTGAAGTAATGATAAAGTGCATTCATTTCAAAGATCAAGAAGACAATTTGTGAAAGTGCTCCTGCTGTTTCGACGAGACTGCACGACGTCATAGTAACTTCCGCTTATTTAACCACCCCCGAAGTGATGCAACTATCTACTTACGCCTTGTTTCCATTTAATCGGTTTTAATATAAAATATAGAGTGTTCATTTATTCTTTTTTAGATAATTCGTGATATTATACAAGTACCACATATCAAACATTTTTTCTTATCTTTACCTACCAGCTGAAATTACGTTGGGTCAGTGAATCTCAATTTTCTGACTATTTTTATTTATAGGATAGGACCAGAGTTTCAGAATTAATCTTTATATCCACACCCTGAGTCTACTAGCTAGGTACCGTCTTTCTTAAGATTCATGTCAGCTAAAAGCTTTTTATCGGAAAAATCAATAAGACAATTATCATTAAATGCATTATTACACTGTAACTTTACACATTATATTGACTAATTACATATTTTTAGTAAAGAAAGACAATAAGCTTAATGCAATAGAACAGTTATAAATTAATAGACATAATGAAGCTAATGACATTCTTAATGATCAAACAAATAATCATTAATCGTTACTTAGGCCATTACAGGAAGCTAATTTTGTAATAAATAATTATTTATTATTTACTTTAAAGATTACTTAATAATCTTACTTACTTAAATATCTTACTTAATAATTTGTTATTGTTTCGGAATATACATAAATTAAATTTATAATTATATTTTTACACTATAAGTTTGGAAGTTAGAATATTATGAGAAGACGTACCGTGTACCTCTTCTAAGCCAGTATATATACATATATGTATATATAGCTATATAAATGTCAGTTTAAACATTGTTCTGATTAGGGCTTAAGCCAAAATAGCTTTCAACTGTATATAAAATAATATTTATATAATTTAAATACTTTGATATTTTTATACCCTTCTACAATGGAGCTCTACCAATTAAATCCCAACTCAATCAAACTAATATATTTTAAAGTTTAACGTCTACTAACTACTATAACAAAAAAACAATTTTTCATCATTTTCAATACTGGTAGATGAAAGTAGTTAAAACTTACTGAATGCTTATATTTTTCATGTAATAATCGAAAAACATATGTTACCCAAGTTTTAGAAACAAAAAAAGTAACCCAATTAAAAACAGTCATAGGCAAGACCTTATCCAGAAGCATCCTTTATTTACTGTTCATAGATACACGTGCCGTCAACTTATGTTACTGACATAATAATTGAGTGGTTTGTTAGTTGGCAGTTCAAAAATAAACACACATCTTCTGCTAAACTTCAATATCGTTTATTTTACAAATAAGAAAGCTTTTAACTGGTTCAACTTGGATTTGCTTGTTTTATGGATTTATTTTCACTCATATAGAACATATTTTTTTAAATGAATATATCCGCTACTTATGTGTATCATATGGACTTTTAGAGAAGCATCTGCATAACACTTAGTTGACGAGTTCGACTTGATAGCTAATTGTACTCTCTTTACTTATTTTTCTGGATTGTTTTGAAAGCTAGTGGCAAAGTATGAAAAAATGTGAAAAAGTGAATTTTTACATTTTAGTATTTTGAACCTACGCTATCGGTGCTTTGAAGGACGAAAGTCGAAAAGACTCGCCACTTGGTTACAGGCAGTGAATATATAATCACCGTACTAGGAATAAGTTGGTAAGTAACATATTGATAGTTCTTAGAAAATAGCAAATGAAAATTTAGATGTATTTATGTCAATCTAATACAAATAATGTTAGGAATCAATGGGAAGGGAAAATTGCCTGCCTTTAAATCTTCATTAATATTAATAACCGATATAAATGATGTTTTTGCTAAACTGATACAAAAAATGCACCAACTGAGTTATTCCAGACAACGAATTTATATCCAAGAATCTTTTTGAGTGCTCAATTAATTTTCATCAATTTTGTTACTTACCAACTTCTGCCAGTACAGTGACGATATGTTATTCAATAATATGTACCATTTAGTTTAATATTAAACATTTAAGGGACCATATCACACAAGTAGCAAACGTTTCCCTGATTTACTTTACGATATAAAGTTTATATCATTAAATTAAATTTCAATGAAAAATATATTACATCAAGTGGAATTGAATTATCTTTCAAGAAATAATATTTAATATGATTGTTTTGGTAAATTCAATCATTCACCCTTGGGGAGCTTATTAAAGCGCGAAAACTATTAGACACTTGATACAAATAATATTGTGCTCAATATATTTGACCCAAATTGGTCTAAAC
The DNA here is from genome assembly GCA_030503985.1 of Himalopsyche tibetana. Classification (NCBI taxonomy): domain Eukaryota; kingdom Metazoa; phylum Arthropoda; class Insecta; order Trichoptera; family Rhyacophilidae; genus Himalopsyche; species Himalopsyche tibetana. Next base: position 1,820,271 of record JAPJYX010000010.1, read on the forward strand.
ATGATTCATATATTTGAGCAAAAACATCATAAACCCCATTTTTAACGATAGTCATATAAGTATACGATGAATACTTTTCGTTATATCAAAAAGACCTTTACAGAACCTTCTTATTGGAAATAGATATACCTTTTTTTATTTTATGTCACAGATTCGCGAACAACTAAAAAATATATATGGACTTATTACATAGTTCTAAGAATATTTCCTTTTTATACTCTCTCATAATGATATAACCATTTTATATTCTCTGCTATTTCCAATGACAGTCTTGCTAAGCGCGAAAATTCAGAGCTTTTTCATTGAACGGAACCAGTTTTTGTTCTTTTAATCATAAAACAGTGACATATTTACTAAAAAAAATCTCTCAAAATATAAACTATAGATAACGCATGTATATAAAAAATGTTCATAATATTCTTTTTTTTTTGACCATATTTGCTCTCTATGTTTTTAGCATATGTTCTTTCATGTTTCCTTGTCTTCCGACAATTACAATCCGCCTAGCACATCGTATGGACTGTACCCAATGGTCGTCCAGGACATCGAAATCCTATCAGTTAGAAGAAGAGGCAGACAGGATTAATGCTCTCCGGAGACATTCGCAGCACGTTACTCAGCCAATTCTAACGTCTGTCCATGACCACTGAAAAAAATAAAAATAACAATGTAAAGAAGTTTTTATGTAGGTTTTTGTAATATTATAGACGTAAAAATAAACTATTCAAACGAATCTCACAGTTTTTCTAAAAATAAAATAACAACCGATTTCACACAACGTGTTTGCATTTTCAGCTTATTCACCTCAATATCGGCATATTTTTCCACAATTACTTAATATTCGTTTATCAAACAAAAAAAAACGTTTCGAATAGGAATATTTCCGGTCTTTTTAAATTACTTTCAAGGTGAGTTAGTTTTGATTATACACCTATCCCTCGATTCACACGGTAAATAGGTTCCTGAGAAAAACGTGTAAATCGAAATTGTATATTTTTTAATGTAAAACCGTGTAAATCGAAAAGTACACGAAAAACGCATAATTTAGTTGTTTTCTAAAATATATAAAAAACAAATTTATTAAAAAGTATAAACATACGTATTTTTTTATTAATTAAATACAGGTAAAGCTTACAGAGTAACAAAAAAGTGAAATTCAAAAGATTCATTAAAAAAATATTGCAACGGTTGGTAGAGTTTTTATCATTCATCACTATCACAAATCACTGTGACTTGACTTTGATGACTTGCTGTGAAAGTATGCTTCTTTTCAAATGAAGAAGAGGATGGTTTCTTCTCTTTAATTTTTTCATAAATCTTCAATGCTTTATTTGTAATAGCATTGGTATCAATTGGCATCCGTTTTTGTGTTTGGTCCTCTATCCAAATCATTAATGCCTTCTCTATGTTTTCCATTGCAATATCTCTGATATATGAAGTTGTGCTCGTACTCGTAGTGCCAGCTGCTACACTCTTTCTAATTGAGTTTTTTTTCTATTACTCTATTACTCTATTTTAATATCTATTACTCTTTCTCCGTTTTGTAAACGATCCAAAAGAAATATTTTGGTTGCTAACGATATAACTTTTCTTTTTACTTCTTTCGACATAATAAGGCTACAAATATTATTCAAGATATAAAACACGTAATTAAAAATTGTGTACTCGTTTTTTACTTACGAATATGAAGAATTAAAATTTTCAAGTTAACTTTTTTCAACCGTGTAAAAGCGAAAACGTGTAAAAAAGGATACCTTGTAAATCGAGGGATAGGTGTAATCGATTATTCACCCATTAAGTAATAATGTTTATTACTGTTTGTTATCTTAAGTACTCAAATCATTCAACACTTTCCACATTAATTTTTAGTGAGCGATAAAATGTAAAAGGCTTTGGCGCCAATTGATTGTTATGTTAATCGTAAAATAATAATATTAATTGACTTCGACAAATTGTTTGGTTGATTTAAAAATAACGCCTTCTTCTATTTAGTATACATAGACAATTTCCTAACTGAACTGTTCTTTCGTTTTTATTTAACTGGAAATTCCGGTTGGATTCATTTAAAAAAATGTTAAATTATTTTTGATATACTCGATAACTGAGATCAGCAAACCAACTCTAATCTCAATTTTGTCCACTTTCTCGAATTCTTCGTCTGCACCGACAGTTTCGGCAAACGCAATTAAGCTCATCCAATCACCAAAATTTGAGCCTACCAATCTAACCAACGGCCGATCTAGCTTCGAAAATACCAGTAGCTGGTTACTGTATGTACACGTTTCATATTCCACCCACCACAGTAATACATTAAAATTATTAACGATCACTCTTATAAAGAATGATTCAATTTATCGGATCCTTATTTTAATTTCTTGACACGCTTTTTTGGAAGAGCTATATTTAAAAAATATATATTTTATATTGCTTAAATTATTTATATTTCTTTGCATTTGCCCTGTCTTTAAGGACTCGGATTTCTCCTTCCGGCATATTCGGAGCATTCAGCTTGAACTGACGCTTAATTAATAATTTATATCATGTCACATAGATCAATGCTTCCCACATTGGGGGCCGCGGAATTTCTCCGCCGCAGAACATGTTTTGTAGTAAGGAGGGCCGCGGATTATTTTTTTTCAGATTTAAGGGGCCGTGGAATGAAAAAGGTTGGGAAGCACTGACATAGATCGTAAGAATACAACATTAAGTTTAAAAGTTATTGATGGTGATCTGGATTAATTTTACTAATGTTCTTCAATCAACTGCGAAAGTAATCACATAAAAAACTACAACTTTTACAGATCTTTGAAATTGAATATGACATCTTTAAGGAAATTCGAAAGGTAAGAAAGCCGTGAGAATAATTACTGATTTAAAAAAAGATGGGTATTTTCTATTTATTCACTATTAGAACGCAATTATGTTTAGTAATTTTTGTCACATTATTAAAAGTTAATAATTTATGAAATATCACGTTAACACTTTTCAAATTGAATGTTTTACATTATTTTTATAAAATTAATTCTAGATTACGTCGGTGAAATAATTGACCTTAATTGGAAAATTAATTTTCTACCCTAATAAAGTGACAGTGCTAGCTTTTTTCTGGCCTCAATGACGATGTGTCATCTACCCCACCTTATCACATATGACGGTAATCATAACATCTTTATAAAAATATTATGATTACTTTTGAAGTTTTTATCGTTTTAGCGTTAAACATCGCAGAATTACACAGAAACTACCATCCATCATTAGTAACCGAATACATCCCTCGTCTGAGTAAACTGTACATGTCGCTTTTTATTGTCGGGGGTTAACCTAGGTCAATTGGAAAAATAGAAAAATTGGACGGTAACGTTTCAAACATATTTTTACCACACATAAAGAAGCCAAAACTTGATTGAAATTTATATTATTGAATTTAATAATTTTGCAGAGAATTTCCAGCTTTAAGTGTTTTAGCGAAGAGGTCGTTAACTTGTTAAATATTGAAAACAACTTTTACACACGAAAAATTTGTAATTGTTTGGACATCAAAATTATACCAAATAATTCATTGATTACGACAATATAAAAAAAACTGTATTTTTCTTATTTATCACACAGCATCGAAAGCTAAATTATTTTGAGTATAATTACTAATTCTCTTCGGTTTACTTCTGAGTGTATTGTATGTACTCATGTATATTTATACGTGTGTTTATTTTTATGAGTATAGAAAAAAGTATAAAGAGAGGAATATTTAACACAATATGCATTTAAATTCAAATGATGTTCAGTGAACTGGCTTCACTGTGGATTGTTCACTTTTACAGCAATCACTCCTTTCAGTCGCAATATTCAAAGATAGAAAAATATATTAACACAAATATAACAAATCTATAAATCAGTTGAAATACGATTTCTGAAAATCTTTTTATATAGAACCATTAACCACTCGGTTACGGTATTGAAAACTTCGTTTTTGATTACTATAACGTTATGCGAAAACTTTTATTGACTCTTTTGATCATCCTTAACAATTTTTTATTACATGAACATTTTTTTTATTTATAGGAATAATAGGAATACACCCAAGGTCGACTTTTTTGCAATTTCTGCCTCACAGAATTTTTTGTGAAACAAGGGTTGATAATTTTTGCCTGATTACTAAATAGTTTTTCTAGATTAATGCCAATATAAATAAAAAAAGTTGAACCCCAGTTATCATGAATATTGTTTATTTTAATTGTAAATTAGTTAATTTTGATTTGTGCTGGTTTATTTTCAATCAAAAATTAACTTTTTTTTAACATTGGTGGAAAATGTACGTAAATAATAAAATCTATATATTAATAGCCGATAATGTCCGTTTGTCCATTTGAGTGTAAGGTGTCCTCGACCTCCCAGTCTCCACTTTTTTAAATAAAATAATATAAAATAAAATAAAATAAAATAAAATAAAATAAAATAAAATAAAATAAAATAAAATAAAATAAAATAAAATGAAATGAAATGAAATGAAATGAAATGAAATGAAATGAAATGAAATAAAATAAAATAAAATAAAATAAAATAAAATAAAATAAAATAAAATAAAATAAATTAAAATTAAATTAAATTAAATTAAACTAAATAAAATTAAACACAATGCAACAAAAATCTCCCGTTGCTGGGCAACGGGCTTACAGCTAGTATTCATTAATTGCTTATGCTTTTAGTTTTAAATTGAAATATAAATTTTCAATGATTTGTTGAGCATATTAAGCTTTTTCATATAATTTCATCTAGAAATAACTGACGTGCAGAAAAACAATTCTATAACAAAGCATGTACATATTGCAATAAATTCTTGGGCCAAAGATCGAAATAAAAGTCGACATAAATTTTTCTAAGAATTTTGTTTTAATTAAAACATTGGCTACCTTTAGTTTACTGTGTTGCTCACGCAAGTTGAGTCGCGTACGTATTCCCAAAAGACGAAAAACCATTTTAATATTGGCACAAATTTAAAAATATACTTAAAGTGTATAACACAGTATTATTACATTACTTGTTAGACAAACTAAGACACTCTTTTGATTCTTAAATAACTGTGCATAGCGAGAGCGATTAGTTAAACACTGGTCTTGTCCTAGCCTTGCCCTTCTATCTCTACTACTCTCTTTGGAAAATAGAGGTTGAGCGAATGAGTAACAAACAGTTCTCGTAGACAATTTATGTTAAGATACCACCATAAGGAGGCCATATGTTCCACATTGGGAGCGGACATGTATAAAAAAATATCTGGCTTAAGCATATGCTGCTGATCCCTCAGGAGCACTTTAATCCTACAATTGTCTGCCACCATCTGCATGAAGTTCGTTGCCATGAAATGCCGCTGATGGCCATCCATGAGTTGTACTGACTAGAGCAGTCATGGGGAACCTGCGGTCTTTTGGCTACTCTGGTGCAGCCTTTTGACCTGATCGGCCAATTCTGTAAATATTTGTAAATTCGTAAATTCCTGACATTTTGGATTCTAAAACTTTTAAAAGAGCTAAAAAAGGCTCCCACACTGGTAATTTTGTGAATCCGAAAATTCTTGGGCATGATGACAAATCGGCATGAAATTTTTTCCGGCCAAAGATTCCCTAGTCAATGTTTACTGCGGCCTTATGTTGAGTCAGAAAAATTAATGCGGCCTTTAGACAAGAAAAGGTTCTCCATCTCGGGACTAGAGCTAGAGTACGCAGGAATAGCCCGCGAGGAAAAATGGAGACTGGCAAGGAGTTATGAATCTTGGAAGAACCGTGTGGTGGCTATTTGTTTGGTAGAAATGTTTATTTCCACAAACTTTCGCCCCCCGAATTGTAAGCTGTTGAATTTGTGTTATACAGCACGTATGTAAAATTATAACATTAGTTTTATTGCAACGCCGTTAACACTAATTTATATTATAAAATAACGTATGTGCTAAAACACATATACATACTACAGAAGATTACTGTCGGAAGGAAAAACACAACACACATCATTGACACCCTTGGAATTAAGATAATATAAATAAACTTTTAAAGAATCACACATACATCTGCCAAGTCCTGGTGGCGCAATCTCTTAACTTTAAATTCTTTAGAATCTAGCATCGATAAATATGTCATCAGTGCTCATCTCTTGTAAATTGTTTCATGGATCAAAATAAACATTTCAGGGTAAATATGTACGTCATAAATTATCGACAAAATACTCATCGAGAAGTCGCAGCAAGAAAATTAGTATCGAACACACCCTTTTTCGTTTTCACTTTCACAGCGCGAACTATTGCAATGAACCTTCGTAAAAAAAACTCTTTCGCTAGTATACTTAATTATGAACTATGACTATAAATATGCTTCTGTGGAACGTCAAAGTAAATTGATGCAGTTTTAAGTTTGATATTTATTTTCTGATGGAATATGTTGATACTTAATTCCCATTTCTTTACAATTTGTAAATAATAAAAAAAATCATTACCAATATTATAAAACCGTCAATTACAAATAGTATGTATATAAATAAAAATATGATATTTTTTACAAATATTTGAATTGTATATTTATAAATTTTATAAATTTTATTATAAATTATCTCTTTTAGGGTGTTCACTGTCAATATTTGGTGGAAAAGCATTGTATTAAGATATACACAATATTCTTTTGTCGTTATTTCCACTTTTATAAATCAGGACCGATTTTGCTTATGGCGAGCATTATCAACTGATAAGAAATAGAATTTGAAGAATAGAGTGTTTTTTATACAAAAAAAATGAAGTAAAGATATGTAATAAACAATTGGCATTGAAAATAATGTACAAATTACAGTAGAAATTATGAATAAGTGACTCGAAATTAACATAAATTAAAAAATATGTTTAACAACTAAAAAACAAGCAGTTATCGAATAAGACAAACGTCCAAAAGCGTTGACCGTTCGGCTTCAGAGCCGGTAAATATAACTTGTAGTAGATGTAATAAAAATAACTTAAATTGCTTGTATACTTTCAATATCTTATTTATACAGAATATAATATGAGAAGACATCGAATTTTAAACTTTTATTGTGTTTAGTCTAGTAATTTGGAAAAAGTTTTACATATTTTGAAAACATTTATCGCTTTTTTCTTATATCCTTGTTCTTATCTTATATTTAAACTTTGTGACAAAATCTCTATGTTCTCTCTATCGTTGGCATCTCTTTAAATCACCTCCGTTGCCACCCTCTATTTTTCCATTCAGACGGATCGGAGTGAGTTTTTTCCTATTATGGAAAATGTGACCATCGTATGCAACTGTTCTTTATATTATGGGGGTGCTATACGTATATTTACCATGTTAGCTCAGCTTAAAACCTCCTCATTGGTGATATCATCATGCCAGGAAATCTTTGATGCACATACTTCGATAAATCGACATCTCGAATCCCTTTTTTATTCGTGTTATTAATATATAAGCTTCTTAGTTTCAAAACCTACCTTACTCCAAAAACAAAAATTGTTGGCAAAGTGCAAAAAACTTCTGTGGGCTTTTTGGATTTGAGTAGGTTTTGATAGTAAACACGTTTTTTAAAATTCATTTCTCTATATTGAAATAGAGAACAAGTTGGCATCAAAATTTGAAAAAAATCAAAAATGGTCTTTAGGTAGGTTTTGAAATTGAGATTCTCAATATAGAATAAAATATTGTTTTTCTAACAACCACTCACTACTTTTAAAAAGTTCATACTTCTAAAAAAAAAAATATTGATAACTTATTACAATGGTTTCAAAATCAACTTTATTTTGTTATTATAGTAAATTTCCTCGAAGCTGACGCCGAATGAATTGAAAATAATTTATACCTGTTTTTTGCATTTTCAAAAGTAAATATTTGTGACTCTGTACGTAGTTTTATTAATTTGAAAAATATAACTATACACGTCACTTAATTGGTTGTTATCTTAATAATTAATATAAAATTCACCATAATCTTGCAATTCTTATTCCCATCTTGTAATCATTCAACAAACTCATTTAAAATGCTTGCCAAAATGACGCATAATAAATAATGCAAAAAACTAATTGAAACACACCTCCTGTGTAAAAAAAAAACTATTTACGTGGCACGAGAAGCTAGAACTGTTAACAAAGAAAAAATAAAGCTTGTTTCATTTTAACTTTATTTGCCTATGAACATTGTAAGCATACATACATTAAACTCATTGGATTATTGTTCGATTTAGATATGAACTTGCAAAAACAATATCTATGACAAACACACGAAATTTATGTATTTTAAGTTATATTTCACCGTATTTTTATCAGATAACTAAATCACTCTGAAAATCATTTTCTTCCTCAACTCAGCAATAAAATTAATTGCTTCGTGTCGACATTAAATAACTACATATTACTCTCTTAAAATTTTGTCTACGAATTGCTTGTACCTGATCAAAATTTGAACCAATTGGTTTCGACTGTATATTAATCACTAGCTAAATTTTCAACGTTATCAGTTATAGAGTTTTCGTATAACAACATCTGGTGTGATATTTGCTTTGAATATTTAATGTCATATAATCTTACTATACATATATAGCTGTTATCACACAATTAGATGAACTTTTGTATATTAAATATATTGTACATATAAATCTACTATGCAGGAGAGACCGATGGATCTTTTTAACTTTGCAATTTAATTATTGGATATCAACACGTCCCATACGGTGCTAAAAATATATCTCCGATATGTTGCTGGCCCTTAAAAAAACCAAATAAAAAAAAACATGTTTAACACTTACCTTTAATGGACGGTAAAAACTCAGGATGTATATTTTTAAAAAACATGTTTTTCAATAAAAATAATAAAACATTTTTAGTACTTTTTCCACATAAAATTTATTAGATCAGGACCGGTTTCGCTCATCGCGAGCATTATCAACTGATAAGAAAAATATATAAACAGTGATATTTATACAAATTTAAATTGAAATAAAAAGGTGTACGCAACTATTAACAATTTAAAGGATTAGCAAATTACATTATAATTACACAAAATTAAAATGCTTAACACCCATAACAATTAAAAAATCATCATCAAAGAATAATAAATCTAAGTGGCAAACGATATCAATTATAAACACAATTAAAATTTGGGAAATTTTTACACAAAGTGAAACACTACATTACTAAAGTAAATATCCTAATGATGATTTGGTGTTTTAATGAAGAACATCTAGCCTGCTCCCGTAAAGGGAATGAATTATCTTCATTTGGGAACCATTTGTTCCTAAATAAGCATACATTTGATATCTCTAAAAACTTTAGAATTCTGCATGTCAACAATAAATCGTTAAAACTTGATAAACAAGAGATCTTAGAAATAAATAGACATAAATTTTTACCTAACTCTAATTTATTAAACGAACAGGTTGTATTTGCATCATCACCTTTGTTATATCCGTTTAATTAATCTAATTCTAACCTATGTTAACTGCTCTTCTATATTATTTATATGTTTTTCAAAATTTATTCCTTTTGTAAGAATTGATATGGTTTTTAAAAATGTCTTTTTCAGAATCTTCATTACTGCTGATTTTGTTGAAGTACATCATTGCTTGGAAACGGGAAAAACACCAAATCATCATTAGGATATTTACTTTAGTAATGTAGTGTTTCACTTTGTGTAAAAATTTCCCAAATTTTAATTGTGTTTATAATTGATATCGTTTGCCACTTAGATTTATTATTCTTTGATGATGATTTTTTAATTGTTATGGGTGTTAAGCATTTTAATTTTGTGTAATTATAATGTAATTTGCTAATCCTTTAAATTGTTAATAGTTGCGTACACCTTTTTATTTCAATTTAAATTTGTATAAATATCACTGTTTATATATTTTTCTTATCAGTTGATAATGCTCGCGATGAGCGAAACCGGTCCTGATCTAATAAATTTTATGTGGAAAAAGTACTAAAAATGTTTTATTATTTTTATTATAATGCCATTCCACCAAGTATTGACAGTGAACACCTTAAAAGTGAACATGTTTTTCATTTGGTTTTTGAAGGGCCGGAAACATATCGGAAGTATTAGACTTCTTATCATGCTTCAAGATAAAATAAAATAATCAATTAACCTATGTTTAGAGATAAGAATAAAAAAACAAATTCTTGTTAAAATAATGTGGCAGAGAAAGGAACAAATAATTACAAAAATGCATTATTTTTAATTGAAATACATTGATAATGTATTCATTCAGGGAACAGAACCATTGCGGCGCAACTCTGCGACGGATCATGTATAATTCCTTTCAAAGGTTCGCCAAAATGTTATCAGTAGTTTTCTTAAATGAACTAACAACCAATTTATTTAAAGTAGAATTATTCTGCAAGCGAACTACGATAAAAATCCATGGTATTTACTCTTGAGCTTTTTTGAAATTTAATCTTACCGTCAAGAGCTTCAGCAATGTGATTTCAGATAAAAGTTCTTTCATTTCCAACTATGTACTCGCTTTGTAGCTAGCGATGAATTTTTTCGAGAATTTTTGTGAAGCTTATCATTTTTTATATTACATGCTTGATAGTCGTTGGGAATTTCTCAGTTTACTTTACTTGTACCTAAATATTAGAGGTATGTTCACAAGCTCTCTTGAAAATTAAGTGAAAAGGGGGCAATAGCTAATAACATAATTTAAAAACTTGAAAATATGAAAATATGAAACAGTGGGTAAGATAATAGGGTCATTGTTCTTATACAAGGTATCAGACGCCTAACAAAACATAGTACTTGCGACAGCGTGGTGCTAAAAAATATAGGAAAAATTATAAATTCTTTTCTTTATTAAAAAATAGATCAACAGTGAAAAAAATAATAAAAAATGCAGTACTCTTAACAGATTATATTTTCAACTTACCATACGAGATTTTTCAATCATAACCTTGATTGATTGTATACATTAGTTATACATACTCACTTTGAGAACGAATCAGATTCTGATTATATTTTTGAAAAATGAATATGAGGAGCAAACATTCAAACAGTGTTTTGTCACACAAATACAAAGCTTGGAAAATGATGATTTAAGTGTTGCAAAAGTGACGGTTTGTATGGATGTGTCAACTTTATGATTTCATTTTAATATTAAAAAAAACCTTTTTGAACACTAATTTTGATTTCCATTCATAGGTTTTATTATGGGCTATCAGAATTGATATAAAACACCATTTTTCAAAATTTGTGACAAAACACTTTTTGAATGTTTGCTCCTCATATGTACTTTGAAAAAAAATCCATATAACAATCAATGGTCGTGGTCGAAGTCATTGGCTTCAGCTACGGAGATCACAGGTTCAAATCCCAAAACGGACAATTTTATAAATTATTTTTTCTGTTGTATGTCTTGAGATCCCTCCCGTTAAAAATGGGCTTAGCAAAAGCGATTACATAACTACTAGTCTCATCCTAGTCCAATCCTTTTATCCCTACTCTCTCTGAAAAAAAGAGGTTAATTAAACCAGTGCTTCCCAACCTGGGGTCCGCGAAAATTTTCATTTTTTGTGATAACGTATGAAAACAATTTTCAGGGGTCCGCAGATTATTTTTTTCAGATTCAGGGTTCCGCGGCATGAAAAAGGTTGGGAAGCACTGAATTAAGCAACTGAGTAGCAAGCAGTTCTCTTTAAAACAATTATGTTTAGATAAACTTCATTAGGAGTTAAGATGCTCTACTTTGGGATAGGATATGGTCAAAAAAATGCTCTAAACAACGCACAAATTTATTCAAAATATAAATTATGAAAAAAAATACATATATTAATATAATATCATTACAACACCAGTTGGAGACGACGGGTTTACAATTAGTAACGCTTAATTTACGTATTCGTAAACTCACATTGAAAAATATTCATCTATTTAAAAAATATATCTAACGATACCATATTATGTTATTCATAAAATATTTATTTTTAAATAATATTCATCGTCGGGATGTCTATAGAATTATATGAATGTGAAAAAATACAGTTCTCCACTGTCCCCATAATAAATAGTATAACAAATAACAACAGCAAAGTAAAATATCCACCGTTGTCACGAATTCATAAAAATGAAAGAGAGAGTGTTTTTTGTCTTTTGATATTCCTTCAGTAGGTTACATACAATAGAATTATCATTGAAAATTCTTGAAAACGTAATAATATGTTGCCACGCAAACAATTTCATTTCATTTATTATCGACTAAATGAAGTTGGTAATAATAGTCACAAATCGTCTCTGCGTAAAGTTTTTTTTTACCTTGATATAAAGTTTTTTAGTTTTCTATTTCTGGAAATCATATTATTACTATTCAACGTTTTACTCTTTTGTCAAGTGCTTTATTTTCTTTGCGAATTCTCAAAATAGTCTTTTTACTGATATATTTTGTTCAACAACAATCTTGAATAATAGCAAGTAATACAAATTCTTTCTTTCCTAGGACTTTTTCTGTGTAAAAAAAATCATAAAAGTAGATCAAAATGTTTCCTTTATACATATAGTCAATTTAAGGCAGGGGTTTACAAAGTGTGTCCCGCGAGACTTTTTAAAGTGTCTCACGTCTGTTACATAATAAATATTTTTTTAAATATTCTATACGACATGTGGATGTGCGAAAGGAGAAATTCCAGATTGGTATGTTGCAGGATCATTCAATGTTTGCTAGATGATTTTTCTTAGCAATGTATTTCAAGATCCTTTTTCGTGTTACTCTAACGCTGTTCCTGTTAATATGCAGTTTGTATTGATGGACTTGCTAGAGAACCTGGAAGTAAAAGCATCGTATCATAAGATTTTAATTGAATTTCACAAAGGAATACTACTTGAGGTGTATCCAAATATAGTTTAACATGCTCACCAAAAAAATAAGTCTACAATGAGTATTAAAAAATCAAACTTAAGATAGAAAATAACAAACGGCAATATCAGGATTTTTAGCAAACAATTGCACAAATTACATTATGGAAAAACATATTTTTTAGTATAAATAATTAATAAGAGTACATAATTATAATGTAGATCTAGTTTAAAATATAAGTTTAAGCAAAGAAATAAAAAAAAAACCGCCATTTATATTTGAAAAAAAACAGAATTTTTACAAAGAAAAGGTGGCCCGCCAAATATTTTTGAATTAAAAATTGACCATTTTTACCCACACTTATAAAATTTTACAGGAGGCGCAAAAAACGTGTTTTGATGATTTTTTGCCATATGCAATTTATGAATTATACACAACCTTCAAGTACACGGATACTTCTTAACTAGTGTTTATTTAATTGACATAATCTAATATTAATTAAAGAAATTGTCTAGGAAAAACGTTTATTTCAGTCTTTTTTCTTGGTTTTAATTTTTTACAAGGTCATATTTTTCAAACATAAAATCTAAATTTAGATACTAATTCGGCATTTGTAGCTTGCATCCTTTTGATAGAACGTGTATCAAGTTTGATACATTGTAATTATCGAAAAAAAACTGTGGGTTACGTCCTTTTCCTTTCCACAGTCGATATGGTAGTTTTAAAAAATATCATTTCACTTTAAAAATGTATTTTAGTAAAAATATTCAAGAAGTTTCTTTTTACGCGATCTGGATGATTTTCTTTCTCTGTTTTCAGACACTTAAAGAAAAGATGCGATTTGATAAGACCGTGTTATTCGTTAATCGCTTTTGTTTTACTCTGTTTTATCATCAAATGGTTAAAATACATGCTATTTTATTAATAGATTAAAATCAAATTTAAAAACCTGTTTATTTGACTTTAAATTAATTTAAACACGTTGAAACTTCAACCAAATATGACAACTGCCCAAAAACGTTAAGTAATCCTCAACCAAGAAACTGACATGGTAACATTCCTGTTGTCAATATGTGAGAATATTGTAAGACTTACCACAAATTAAAGTAGTCAAAATGAAGAAAATAATCTCTGATTATCATTCACATTACAGCAAATCTTTGTTATTTTATTATCTTAAGAATAAAGTCTGACCACGCTCACGGTCGCTTTTCTACTACGTATAACGAAAAATCTTTATATACTAAAGCTTTTCATATATATCAAAGTCTCACAAAAGATGTGTGCTTGAAATAGCTCTTATCCACCTAACAAATTCAGTCATTATAAAACCTTTTAAGAAAAATGTCCGAAACTCCGTAAATATTTCAAATTTTTATTTTTTTAGTTTGGTAGATTCATAAACTATTGTCGTTTACGATGCGTAAAGTCTCACGTACATATCAAAATAAAAGATGTCAGCTTATTTTACGAACAATATGAATCCCCATACTTACACTATACATGACTTATAAAGATTGCATTACATAATCAGATGAACATATTTTAGAAGTTCTTAAACTAAATTAAAGTTACTATACAAGGACATAATACTATATCAACTTGTGAAAATATGTTGATATAGTATATCGTCGTTAATTTACCATTGCATTAAATGGTAAATTGACATATAATTGGTCAATGGACAACTTTTCAGCAAATAACAATGCTAAGAAAATAGCTTTTAACTAATATGATAAAAACTGCAGAACTAAATATGTTAATATATTCAATTTAATTTAAGATTTCGACTGAAGGTGCGTGGTGGATTTTAATATTAAATTTGAATCGTTCAGATCATGTACATTCACACAGATTTTGTCAGTTCAAGTTCATCCGTGCACTTGAACGCCTGAAGATGCCGAAAGGCGAAGCCCGGGCCGTTACTGAAAAAATCTGTGGGAATGTACATAATCTGAACGATTCAAAATTAATACTTTCACCATATAACAAAGTTCGATGTGGCATCGACCAATAATATATGGAAATAAGTGATTATTTAATCACTCATTCCCATATTTCAGTAGAAACACAACAGACATTTATGTATGTAATCATTCGTCTCATAAACGTTTTAAATTATTTCTATTTAGTACCTCTACCTTTACCTACAATCTAGGATACCTAATAGTTAACCTTTTTTCTTTGACTGGTAAATTACTGATAGAAATATTTCCGTGTACGGTATATTGCGATCCCTATTGGCTTTATTCTAATAAATATTGTCCCAGTCATAAATATGGACAAAAGTCACCGCAATGTATCCCTCATGTTCAGTTTTTTATAACAATTTTTTTTTTGCAATAGTAATAGTAAAATGTACTAATATTACTATTGAAAAATTCTATCAAAACAGCTGTTGAGAATTGGAACAAAAATATTATACTTTTATTTTAAAAAATAACAATTATTCTTTTTTTATTTTACATTATAACACAAATATTTTACATATTTTTCGTAGATGGCTAAAGCAATTGTGTATCGTGGATGATTAAGTATTTTATAAAAAAAAATACCACCACCTTTCATGGGGACCAGCCTTAATTTTAGAATCCGTAATAAATAATTATCAATATTCCATTCACATCCACTCTCCATTATCCTATAACAATGGTGAGTGATGTATTTGGAATCGTGAATCCAAATTGTCAAGACATGTCGGAAACGTAAAGTGATTCTCCATTCCATTTATAGGTTGTCTGATTGTCAGCATTAAAAAAACTATTGTTTCACTGAAAATAATCATTATGGAATTTGAACTGAAGTGAGTGAGAATGACAGATCATTTTTTAATCGATTTCAATTATCGTTTATGAGCTACTAAGCTGCTTTCAATTGAATAATCATCGTTCTTTTGTTTTCATATTATCCACCATTTTGATGTTCGTTAACTTTTATAATGCTATCAAGATGGCGCTAACTTCACATCAATTGTAATTTGTCAATTAATATCGTTTATCGTGTCTTAGCCAAATTTTAACGGCTATTATATCTACCACAGTTTAAAGGTAGCTATATCAACCGAATAAGAAATAAAACACTTTTTGTACTATCAACATTTGATAACGCTCGCGTTGTGTGAAAAGATTCTTGTTTTATTCAAAATAATGAAGAATTAGTAGCTAGTAAGTGGTTGATTTTTAAATATTGATAACTTTAAATTGATGTCAAATTTTGATAACTTGTCTACAAATAAAATACATGCGCGGTGCAAAAAATATCGAGGATTGATAGATATTACTGAACATGAAAATTATAATGGATACGGTGAAGGAGTTCTTTAAATCTGCATAAATGCGTTAACTGTCGGCCTCTGAAGTTTTAAAAAACGATCCTTGGATAACGAACAAATAGGTACAGATTTGCCTCCTGTTGACGTTTATTTCCGATATTACCTCGAATAACAATGCTTAAATAAGAATAGAGTTTATCTTATGTGATTCAATAAAATAATACATATCTGAAACGTTTGTTTAAATATAAAATTGTCTTGCGTACGTTTAATAATAAATACTGTAAACAATACAGTACAGCGAAGTAGGCCCAAAATAAACTGCAATAGCTATAAAAAGCTCCGGTTCTTTATTTTCTTTTGCACCCAGTAACTCTACGAAAACCTTGCTTAAGTCAGTTCAATTTGGCGTCTTTATCGCAAACTCAACGTCCTTTCCAACCTGCCAACGGTTAGGTTCGTTATTGAAAACTTTTACCCTGCTACGTGACAATTTTGCGCTATGATAGCTTTCCGAAAGCTCATCGGCCAATGGCATTGAATCGAGTACTTAATAACTTTTTTTGACACTTGGAATATTTCCTTTCAAAT
This sequence comes from Himalopsyche tibetana, assembly GCA_030503985.1. NCBI lineage: Eukaryota > Metazoa > Arthropoda > Insecta > Trichoptera > Rhyacophilidae > Himalopsyche > Himalopsyche tibetana. Next base: position 1,836,952 of record JAPJYX010000010.1, read on the forward strand.
TTTACAAAAAAAAAGCAGTATATTGATTGCTTATCCATTATTATTATTCCAACGGATGTCAATTTTATGTTGGCACGTCAAAAACAGTGTTTTTTTTATTCTTTATTCTTTATAATACATAATTCTTTTTTTTTCTTTTTTTCACTAAATGACTTAAAAATATACGTTTTCTGGATACAAAAATTAATCTTTTACAATTCAATTGCTACGATAAAATAAACTGAAAATAATATTATTAATTATTACAATAAATATATTATATAATGTGATTGGTGTATAAATGTCTTTTTTACGAATGTCCCAGTCGAAGAGAAACCTGTCATTTTCTAGGTTCGCAATCAGAGCTTTTTGACAAAATAAAGTTTTTTAGATACATTGCTCTACATACAAAAATAAACTATAGCAATATATACCACCATTTCAATACTATACCTAGGTAACTGAGTGGATTATTATTGGGAACATTAAATTCTCACTCTATTAGATAAACAATATAAATATATAGAAATATGTCTGAGATTATAATATAACATTGCTTAAAATTAAAATGAATAATGGTGAATTGTATAATTGATAGCAATTAAATAGTGTTCAATTGAATTTTGTGGATGGCAATCTAAAATCAGATAGCATTCTCAAAAGCAATAGCTTTAAAAATATTTAAAATATTACCTATACCTAATAAATATTACCTATATTGTAATATTTAGAAGGCGATATCTAATAGAAATTTTGTGAATACTGTGGCAAAGCGAAACCAGTTTTTACTTTTTATATATATTGAATATTGGCATTCCATCAAACATTAATATTTAATAATATCAAAAACAGTATATTTTTTTTTCAATCTAATACTTTTTGTCAAACATTAAATGTACTATTAACTCATCACAAAACATTATTACAGTATGTTTTTTTAACGGAACACATGTCGTTTTTAATGTATTTTTAATTACACTTCCTTGCTTAGCTAAAACTATCATGATTTTTAAAAATTAAAAAAAGTTATGTAGAAATAATTGTCATGACAAATTTACAAGTAGTCGGGTGGCGGCACTAGCGACGCGTTTTCATTAATTACTGTACAAGCGAAATTAACGGCGACACCCGTTTGCTGCCTCGGAATAATCTTGCTAACCATTTCAACAAATAAATTTAATATAAATCTTCTAATAAATATTATCATTATTTTATTTTACTTTGCCGTGTTACAAGTATTAATAATATATATGTTTAATTGAATTCAATAGAACCAGAAGTGATGTCATACAAAATTATCAGTATAAAGCAGCCAAGTATTTTTCTTGAATTTAATTTCACTTCTTCCATTAAAATGAAAGAAGATTTTACTAAGAATTTTTTTATTTATTAATGCATTGTTCATTTTGTTTGAATAATTGTTGTCATCTTTCATGTAATGACGTTCCCTCTAACTTTAAACTAAATTTCACAAAGAACCCAATTAGGTGGCAAAAATATCTTTACAAAATTAGCCTTGCCCCCTCTCTTGATGGAGCATCTCATCGAAAGTTGGTTAACTGCAATTTATAGTTTAATCGTCTTCTCTTTTTCACAGAATAGGATAGTGTGATGGGGTCAGAAAAAATCAGTAGTTAACCAATCTTTCTCGTTACACCTTATTTTTAGAATCGAATGTATAGGTGGATATAATGTCATCAGCCGATTAAAAAATATACTTAGGGAATCTTCTATGTTGGGATTCGAATCGGTGGACACCGCAAACCAATAGCACAAACGCCTAAGAGTATTTACCATTCGACCATGGGGCTGGCATAATACACTTAACTTTTCCAACATTATTATGTATTACAAGAAATATTATTTGAGACACTAATTACTTAGTCGATAACGCTATTAAATTGTGATAAGACCTTTAAATAAAAAAGTATATCAAAATTGCTGCTTTGTTGGTAATAAAAACTTTATCGTTACCTTGTATCTTGTATCGCTATAAGTTTTATCTCTGACAATCCTTTTTCTTGTTTCATTGGAAGTTTACTTTAGCGCTGCTTCCCGACAAAAGTCCTTGAATACAAATGTGTGAGATTTTCATTATTGCTATGTATTGAAAACAAAAGACGTAAAAACGATTTTAACTATCTTAGTCGGTCGGACGAGAATTCATTTAACATATAGATACAGCTATTAAGAGATTATCAGCAGTCGTCTTCGATCCTTGTCAGAATAAAAGTCCACATGGTCTTTCTTGACTGGATTGCTGAGTTTGTCTAGTCTCATTCATCTCACTTTCTCTCACTTTCACTTCATCTCATCATGTGACACTGTTATTATTAATTATTTTTTTGAATGTCGCTAAACATTGGCAAGCAATAATTAATCCGGTACTGATCTAAATAATATGGAATTCTTCTTCTTCTTTCCTTGACCATATTTGCTCCCTATGTGGAGCATATGGAAGCCACGCAGCACCTCCATGTTTCCCTGTCTCCCGCCTATTGCTTTGCTTCCTCCTATGACATGCCAGCATCCCACAGTTCCGCCGAGTACATCCTATGGATAGTACCCGACAGACGTCCGAGGCGCCGGAATCCCACCGGTCGAAAGAAGAGGCAGGCAGAATTGAGCCTTTTCGGAGGCATCCGCAGCACGTGACCCAGCCAGTTCCAACGTCTCTCCATAACCACTAACATGACGGGGCACTGTCTTGTACGCTCCCTTATCTCCGAATTCCTCACAAAATCAAACCACCTAACCCCCATCATTCGAAGTATATGATTTTTCTGGGTCTTCGTCAGGTGCCATGATTTTGGATAATTTGGAATTCTCCAAAAAATATATATTTTTTAAGATAATGCTTTTCTACCAAGAATGGACAGTAAACTTTTCTTTGAATACTAAATACTATTGATTGAATTAATATTTCCTTTTCGGAACTCCATTATAATTTCAATGTATTTTAACTTTACAATTATTAATTTATATATATAATACATAGTCCACACAGTATGTTATGTTTCAACGTAGCTTTTTAAAATGAATACTAATAAAGTCTTTTTATTATCCCATATTGGTTTTCTAATTTACCGCATTTCTGACATCACTCGATTCTCTAATTTTGTACATTGTTCATCACAAAGACGAAAAAATAATTAAAATTTCACTGAGTGCTATAGATTCTCTTTATTCTCGCCAACATGAGGGGATTTTCGAGTCATCTTGAACTGAATTCCAACGTCAAACTTTTGAAATTACTTTAATATTAACTGGTATTTATGATCCTTAACAATATTTTTATATGAAAACATATAGCACAGACATCGATATTAATAAAAAATAAAAGTAACAGAAAATATTATTTTTTTAAAAACGATCCCAGCGATGCGAAAATAAACTTTTACATTATTTTATATGGATTCGACCGTAACTGTTCCGTAGATGTTCATTTTTAATATAAAAATTAATTTCATAACTTTATTGTTCTACTTGCTGTGACACGTGTTTCTGTCTGACGATGCTTCTCAAAGAGGCAAAAACATGTGTCACACTTTGTAACACAAGTGGATTAAAAATGTTATTAATTTCATTTTATATTAAACTTTTACTTACCCTTTTTGGCTATCTTATATATTTAATATTAAACTAGTTTTTAGACTTAAATGTGTCTAAAATACTGTTCGTCGATTTGTGTTTATTTTAAATCGATTTTTTTTAATTTAAGATTTCGACTGAAGGTGCTTGGTGGAATTTCAATATTAAATTTGAATCGTTCAAATTATGTACATTCACACAGATTTTGTCACTAAAGATCCGGGTTTCGCTTTTCGGCATCTTCAGGCGTTCAAGTGCACGTTCAAGTTCATACTTGAACTGAACTGACCAACTTAAATCGATTGTTGCAGCTTAACACTGTTGTAACAAACCTTATCTTTCTTTTCATCGTTTATATCTTACATTGATATTAGGTGTTGAATATTCACCGCTCCAAAACCATCATTTTATGAATTACACGCTTAGTGTCGTACGATATAAAACCAATTCGCCGATCATCCTTATGGATTCTAGAAGGCAACCATTGGAAAATTCCAGCTCGCTGCAAGTATAAACCCCTGAATTTACCGATGAATTTCTTCCCTGGTATGGCGCATAGAGTATTTTATTTTCGCAAAGGATAAGAAGTCCAATAAACCCTAGCAAAGTCACTGACTCTCAGCAGCTTGAAAAATATCCGGTGGGACTCTGCACATATATACATAGCATCCATTGTTTTCCTTAAAAACCGTGACTCTGGAAATAAACAATATGAATCTACGACCCTACCACAACAGCTTCCGCATACTGGGTACGGATAAATTTAGACCCATTGTCATAGATGGAAAATGAGTAGCCAAGTATTGAACTACTTCCTTACTTTGTGGGAAGCAGCACACATTTGCGACGTTACATATTTTTAAGAATATTCCTATTTTCAGAACAGCCAAATGTATTTATTGATTGACGGGTCTAAGCCAATGTATTTCAGTAAGTAATATAAATAAAATATTTATTTTGTCTTACGAATTAAAAGGGAGTATTTTTTAACAATAGTGATATTGATATGATATTAAAATAAATAATAAGGCAATACTTTAAAAAGAGGTATTCCACAGTATAAAGTTTTACATGTGTTTTACTTATATTGGTTTATATTTAAAAAAATGTTTAACACATACTGATATTATTTAACTGAAAAGCAAAATGCGTCCAAAACTATAAAGACCAGTAACGCTCACTGAATAGGAAATAAAATTTAATAGCGTCATATTAACAAAATATGTTTTTAAATAACTCTGATAAATTATATATTTATATATCATTTTATAAAATTGTAAAATTAGCAAGTACAATAGTTGAGTTTTATGTTATCAAATATTATGTTATCCCACTTAAATCCTAGAGTTTACAGTTATCAATATTTAATTTACTAGTCATATTTTTTTACCGAAGTAATATTTAAAAATAAAACAATCTTTAGTTGCTTCGACATGGTTGAACAAATTGTATTATATTTACAATACATCATTTTTAAACGCCTATAAAACAGTTTTTCATTATATTCTTCTAGTGTCATTACCAATCACCAAAAGCTAAAAAATCGTTTAATTTTTTTTATTGACAACAATCATTTCAATATTACAAAAAAATGCTAAAATCGTATCACAGCTTTATTGGTCGACATTTTCTTCAAAGAAGCTCGTCGAGTTAGGTTTATTGTCTGCCTTTGGTAATATAAAATACTACAAAAATAAGAATATATCTACTGGACATAATATAAATGGTCTCAATTTGATGTTTTATAGTCTGCCTAACAATTAGAAAAAGTTTTTCCTTATTTTCATGAACATCATTTATATATAAATAGCGTTGACAATTGCTATTTGATAATGGTTTTATATCGTAGGTGTTTTTCATCTGTAACTGTAGAAACTTTTTATACATTACAATAAATTTGTTTGATAATGTCAGTATAATCCGAAAAGTCTTACTCACTCGATTTGTTTCCGTATCATCCTTATTCCAATTTACTCCAATCGTGTTTGTTATATCTTTATGATCACAAAAAAGCTGAGATAAATATCTGAGAATTGAATATATTTCTCAATGTTTTTTATATACTATATATACTTATCACTTTTAGGGTGTTCACTGTCAATACTTGGTGGAAAGGCATTATATTAATAAAAACACAATAATCCTTTGTACTTCATTCCACTTTATTTAATATGTCAGGACCGGTTTCCAAACATTAAACTAAAAACGGAAAACTATAAACGGAAAACATTAAACTATCATTAAGCATATTCATATCATTAAGCATATTCACTTTATTAACACTTTGTCAAAAATTTCCCAAATTTTAATTATGTTTGTAATTACTTTCAATCGCATTCTGAATTTATTAATCTGGGATGACTTTTTAATTATATGTTAGATGTGTTGAACATTTTAATTTTGTGTTATTTTAGAATCACTTTAATGTAATTGGCAATTTCTTTTCAATGCCAATTGTTGTGTATAACTTTTCAATTTTGTATAAATAGCATTGTTAAATTATATTTCTTATCAGTTGACAATGCTCGCAATGAGCGAAACCGGTCCTGACATATTAAATAAAGTGGAATGAAGTACAAAGGATTATTGTGTTTTTATTAATATTATACATAACTGATAAATTTGTATGGGTTCACCTTTTCCTATTGAATTCTGATGGAAGTCTAGACAAGAAAAATTATATCGGTGGTTAAATTACATCCAATTACAGTTTATGATTATCATAAATTGGATGATTACTGTGTCCTATATTTCTTTAGACTATTTCCAACAAATAAGTTTCTTCGGTAACTTCTGATCGTTAGGAGAGAAATGTTATAACCTTTCGTTGTGTAACTTGTAATGTGCACCGCTAAAAGTACATATGTGTATGCAAAGCTTAATCAATGTCACAACTTTGCCCTATTTACCTACATTAAACGGTCAGATATGTTTAATACATTTCTCTTCATATCCGTTTACGTTCTGAACAGGGGTGGATATCTTGTGTAGTATTTGCGCATTTACCTGGAAACAAAATATTGCTTTTTAAATCATTGAAATAAAAATTCAATTGTAATGTTTTCCCATTCATTTTTCGGGTGGATTTCAATTTCCGAGATTCTCACATCGATGTTAACAGATATCTACTCAAACTGCTGCAGAAAGATGAAATAGTTTATATTAAAGTTCCTTTACCAGTAACGTCACAAGATTAGTACAAACCTTTGACAACTAAACAATAAGAATTGACAGTGAACACCTTAAAAGTGATAAATTCTTTTTACTATTTATTCATATATACAATACAAAAAAAATACAACTTATTAGTTAATTTCTAGCGAAGTCTCAAAATTTTATTCTAGATCTTCTTTGCCATAAAGGTTAATTTCAAAACACAAGAAGCCCAAACAATTCACTTACTCTTAAATCTGTTTCAAAAAGAACAAATAATTAAAATTTGTATCAATGTCTAGCTACGCCAGCAGCTAATACATAATTTAAGAAAACATCATTATTGATGTAGACTCGTAGAACCTACTATAGTTATAATTGAGTTCAGGTAGATTTTTTAAATATTCAATTTGATATATTATTAGTTTAACGATATCGTTCATCTTTGAATACTACATACTTTGAACGTTTATTAAAATTTATTTATTAGTTCAGCAGTTAAAAGTTTTCTCTATGGTGTATTCACATACCACTCACTGCGGCGTAGTATTCTTCTTACATGACTTATTTCGTAACGTAGCAACATTTTCCCCGGATTAAATAGACTTTTTCCAACATTTATCAATGAATTAATAACAAGCGACATGCTTGAATGTGTTGGTTTCATCCCTTTTATCTTCTAATAATCCTTTGAAACGGGGCATAAAGAAGATGAAAATCTAACGAGCTATCTCTCTTAACCTTGCCCTTTGTTCCACAATCTTTCTTATCGGCACGCACCAGTATCGATATTCAAAAATATTCATACATAAGTCTAAAAATAGTTACAGTTTGTCATGTTCCTCAGTGAAGTGAGTAGGTGTTTTATATACAAAGCCTATCTTTTTTCACTTGCCTTGAACAAATTGCCTCGCGACCTCTGGAGGGGGATGTTTTATAAAGGGCCGAATAGAAAAAGCTAGTATGTATATGACACCATTGACAGTTCGATCACTGACCTAATTTTTCAATTTACTGTTAATCGGCTTACTTAGTACAATACATTAAAGGCGGGAAACCCGCGTGCATTCAACTGTGACGTCACGATCAATTTGAAGTTTGACAAATGGAAAAGTTTTTAACCATAAGTTTTAAGACGAAATATGCTCGTAAACTTGAAGCAGATAACCATTTTCAATTTGGTCAGTATAAATTTTAAGCCATTAAAATGTTTTCTGCAATGCCATTGACATATTATGTACAAAACAATGATAACTTATATAATTTCTTGTAAAAATGCCCATAAGCTGACCGAAACCGATCGTGAAAATATAATACCATATTGAGAAGTCTTTTCGTCATAACTTATTACGCCTATCCAACAAAGACGACCGACAGTAAACATCGTAATGGATTTATATTGAATATATAATGAGTGCACATATTTTATAAGCTTGTCTAAATCTTCGGTTATATAGTGTGCTAGCACCGATTCAATAGTATAAAAAGTACTTCAATAAATTCTTTTAAATCCAAACTGTTCTCTGGGTATGACACAAATGAAAGATTCATAGTCGGCAAAATGCCTTACGTTCGCAAAACCAGAGCAAAGGATATGCCGTGATGGGAAACCTGCAAACTATAAATGCGTCGTCATGGATAGCGGAGCTATAGTTATTTAAATGAGTTGTCCAGTTTTTAAGCCCAGATAAAACGAAATATTAGTATTTTTCGAACACATGTACAATGTTCTTTTTATACATTTTCTAAATCGAGTCATTGATGTAGTAAAACAATAGAGCACATTCTATCGAACACTTCCAATCAGAATTTATCACAATATTGTCAATTTCATAATGATATCGCAACACACCACACAAAGCACGCAAAATCCAATGAAACGGAACGTTTTACAGCACATTTATTCCATTTTGCAGCCAAAAGAAAGGTAGAAAAGTAATTTACCGAACAAACCAAGCATTTAATGTTGTTTACTGTTAATCCTCTACGCCGGCATTACACGAATATAATAAAAAAATAACGTGTGAATTTAATTATTTGTTTGATCCATTTGTTCATTCAAAACATAAAATCAAATAATTAATTTTAAAATAAAATTTAGTACGAACTCGAGACGAGTCCTAGTACGAAAAGCATTTGTTTTTAATTGATTTATCAATTTTTCTTCAAATGCAAGGATGTTTTTCATGTCTGAAAATTCCCTCCAGTCCTTCCAATTCTTAAATAAGTGGGCATAGCGACAGCGATCCAGCTCACCACTAGTCCTGTCCTAGCCCTATTCTTTCTATCCCTACTCTCTTCTTACTATAAAACTTATGTTGAGATACCTCCATTAGGAAGTCATGTGCTGTACATTAGGAGTCGACATGGATTGAAAAAATTGAATATTTATTTTTATTTATTTTTTAGATCAATGTTCGATGCAATGGACATAATTTAACAATATGTTTTAATAAACTACAATTTAATTTAAGCATTAATTAATTATTTCGACTGAGGGTGCTTGATGGAATTTCAATATCAAATTTGAATCGTTTGAATTTTGTACTTTTCCATGAGTTTTGTCGCTAACGACCCGGGTTTCGCCTTTCGGCATCTTCAGGCATTCCAAGTGCACGGATGTACTTGAACTGACGCGTAGTAAACAGTTTGTATCGTTTATAAACAAAAATATAAGTAGATCACTAAGTTAAAAGGCTATTAAAATGTAAATTAGCGAAAATTTAATATATACAATTTTCAATGGATATTAAGTGGGTTTGTTATAATTATGGGGATTTTTGGAAAATATTAATGACCAGATAATAACATAGGAATGTTTAAAATAAATCTAATTTTTTGATTGTATTAAATTATGAGAAACAAGAATGTGACTTCAAATGATTAAAAGTAGTTTGTTTATATTCTTAATAAAATGTCATAAGTATAAGTGTATTCTCATTTTAACGTATTACCATGGATCAAAGACATTATACTTATCTTTAACACCATAACCGTGTGAATACCCATTTTTCGGAAGACAAGAAAATATTTGAATAATAATTTCTTATAAAAAAGTTTTCTTGTTCTTTTATTACACAGGGAAATGGGAAAGTTAATGCCATAAAAAATCACGTTATTCGTTTTATTTTTTTACCGTCTCGTAGGATCGTAAGAAAGTTATATTATCTTTATTAACCTTTTCATCTCCATTTATAAAAAAATCAGAAATCATAATTTTTTAAGCAAACACTTTTTAAACATTTGATTTATTAGAATAAACGAATTATTTTTTACTTGACTATTTCACCGCTCTCGTTGGATCACATAGATTTCTAGGAAACCGGATGCCCGTACTGTAGTACTGCATTATGGACGCAATTTTACTCATGATTTTATAATTATGTAAATTGCCCAGCTAGGATTTAAAACGAGAGACAAAAACATATTTACCATTAAAACGTGCAATCGACTGAAACACGATTATTATGCAGTCAAATTGAAAATCATGAACATCGCTATATTAAAATACCTCCCAACTATAAAAAAAATAAAAATAGTTAGCCTATCGTCACTTACAAAGGAATATTATATTATTTCTTCTAAAGATTTAAATTTTAAAATAAAAATCAATAAGTATTAAAACATTTTTTATGACCAATTAAAAATTAAAAATGATGGTACTCGGCGTATATTGTATATTTAGATTTTACCGTAAACAAAAAAGGTCATTTAAATTAGATATTTGTTACCATAATTGTAACATATGTGAAACATATGTCCACCACACGTCGAATCCATTACCCCATGTCTCTCGCCAATTACTTTGCTTCCTCCTATGATATGTCAGCATCTCCCTTATCAACCGAGTACATTATTTGGATAGTACCCAACGGTCGTCCACGACGCTGGAATCCTACTGGTCGGAATAAAAGGTAAGCATTATCAAGGATCTACGAAGGGATCGACAGAACGTCTCCAATGTCTCCATGATCACTGGCGAAACCAACACCTCCAATATCTAACTATCTTATCTCGATGCTCATAGTCGCTATCATAAATCAGCACAGTTAGAATGCAAGTGTTGAATAAATGGGATTTGGTTATTACTACTTGCAACACTGTAATCGACTGATTTCATTAATCTCGTTCATCTGAAAAAACAAACCATTCTAAATTCAAAATTATATAATATGAATCTGTTCGTTCGCAAAGTATATTAATGTACCTTGATAATAATTATATTATGGTAGATAAATATGTCATAATATTCATTCAAAGTAAACAAAAATCAACGAACGTGCGTGCGTACAGGAACATAAATATTTCAATTAGTCATTCACTTGCGAAACTGATTTTCTTATCTATAAAGTAAATGTAGTTTTAGTGTTAGCTAAACAATAGCAGTTTTTATATGATATAATTATTACCCTTGTCAGTAGTATTATTATCAAAACAATGATTAAAAGCTTTGTGACATTTTTTAGATAATAGATGATAAAAATATGCGAATACTCTTTGATGATTCTTTTTTTAGACATTTAATAGCAAAGTTTTATTCGAATCCATAAACAATAATGTGTCTAAACTTTGTTGATCCTTCTTTTTTAAAGACAATATTTTCTAAACATGATTTTTTACTACCAATAGTATACAATACCGGATACATGGCAATATTATTAATGCTTCCCAATATGGAACTTGTAAAGCATATATTCAATATGGTTAGCTGTTATTCTGATACGTGTTCAAAAATCTTTCAAAAAATATAATTATCAAAACCTCAATCTGATATTTCTAGTCATGGATTGATGCAAAATTGTTTACGGCTATGATTTTCCATATCGATTGAAATAAATCTTGTTCATACCTGGACTCCCGTGAGATTCATCACGGAAGCCAAGCACGTTGATTACTAAGATACTTGACTTTTTTGTCTGAATGAATTGATTTCTTTTACAAGGCCTAAGAATTTTTGATGTCTACAAAATCCCTTCCCACCCATCCAATCCTTGAAACAATTAACTGGGCGTCTCTAAAGCGATAAGTTAACCACTAGTCCTCTCCTACTTACTTTCTTAGAAAAAAGGGTTGATCAAAAAAAAGTAACATACAGTTATCTTAGAAAAACTTCTGTTGTGATACCTTCTACATTAGGAGGCTACGTGCTCCACATTGGATGCGGGCATGGATTTAAAAATATATTCTCCAAAGCCAATTAAATGTGACGGCGAATCCATTTTTTCAATATTAATACAAAACTCTAATCCCTTGGCAGTATCTAAAAAATTCTTAGCAAGGTTTTCCAAAGTGATATTAATAAATCTACACCAAAATAGATTCATAATATATATAGTTGACTGTCGATAAATTAAGCCACTAACCAAAATTCCTTTCATGTCATTAAGTTGGTCAAATTTTATCTTCTATAGCCGGCTATGAAGTAAATAAATTTATTTAGTTACATACATTTCAAACCAATTTTACTCTTCGGTAATATTGATAAATGTGTTTACGAAACCGATATAGGGAAAGTCATGGATTCCAATTGTATTTATTTTAACATATGTAGTGTCGCCTATCATAAACTATTAATACTCAATATTTTACAATTATGCGCGATAATTACCACATTGTAATGGATGTTTAAAATATTATTATTAGATTTCGGTATATAAACAATTAGAGATTCTGGAAAGTTATTTGAAAGAATTTAACTACATAGTTTTTACACTTCTTATAACAAAAGTATGGGGTAGTACTGGCTGTCAAATTCGAAATTGGAATGTTTATTGGAATAGACAATATTGAAAAACTATATGAAAAAAGTAATGCTCAGTTTTTGTAACAGTTAGGTAAATTCGTTTATTCAGTAATGTATGTAAGTGTTAGTATAGCTAAAATAGTTTAGCATATATTATATGGAGATATTTTTTTTATGAAATAATGAAACTTTTACATATAAAGACATCTGATAAAATAAATGATCTTACACGTTTTATTTTACGTGAAAATCGAGATTAATAATAATAATAAAAAAGCATTACGACAGCCAGTTTCCTTATTACGCACTCAATCAAAATACATCTCTCATTTTATACCATTTTCTGTCTCTTAGATAATTTTATACCAACTTATATTCATATCATTTCAACGATGATTTTCGCAAGTAAAAGATAAGATACGATTTCATGAAAGGGATTATTTTATTTCAAAGTCAATTTTGGATAACTGTTTTTGCTCCGAGTGCTTTGTGACTACTTACTTACTGTCTTCCGATTTTAGCTTTGAATTTTTGTGAAGAGTACCAGTTTTAAATGAGTTTATTCGCAAGGTTATAAATAAATTCATGTATACTACCAATTTCAAAGTGCAATAGATATTTAAGGGAAATTTAAGAAACCTAACATTTATTTATACGTTTATCTTCAAGATATTTGATCAGTCGTTTAAGAATATATATGATTTGAGTGATTCGTAGAATACCACGAAAATCGCTACATAAAAATATACTGACAATATAATTATGTTAACATTTTTATGTATTATAAATACATATAAAAGAATATAATTTAATATTTTTAATCTCAAAATAAGATTAAAATGGAGATTATATATTATAACCTGAAGCTCATAGTTTTTTTACATACTGCTTTAATTTGAACATATTTAGAATAATAAAACTGCAATATTCATTTTAAAGGTGTTCACTGTCTCGCTAAAAACTAAACATAACAAATTCATTACGGACTAATCTCATTTTTAAAGAATCACACTGTTATGCTGCCCTTTTGGGATTGTGAATTTGCGAGCTTTACTTTTTAGAATTTAGACCAGTGTCTGCCAAACTGTGTGCCGTGAGAAGTCTCGAAAGAAAAAGACGCCATTAAATCAGTGGCTGACAAGTTAGACCTGTGACCAGTAAAGTTAAAATCTCACTGCTTAATTGCTTTCCAGGTAAAGACGCTTCTTCAAACATTTTTTTAAAAAATTCTAGTAGTACAGAGGACATTAGAACTCTTTTCTGCATAATTTTGGTGTGCCGCAGACTAAACCCCATTTGCCAGTGTGCCGTGAAGTAAAAAAGTTTGGCTGACACTGATTAAGACCAACGATGCCTTAAAATATTTACTAATTTTCATCCTATACCTATGTATATATTTCTATTGTAATAAAAATATTTTTTATACCATGTTTCTAGTGTTTGTTTATTCGGATCTAGTTCAAAGCGGCTGACAGACAAACTGTCGAAAAGTGTTCGTCACTCTATTTGAAATTAAAAAAATCTCTTTTTTCTGTTGAAAATTGCAAGCTGTCGAGAAAGTTATAAATTAATAAAAACAATATACGGCGACATCTTGATAAGTGTGTAACATGTTATTCTTGTATCAAACTTTTCAAAAAACGAAAAGCAACATGAGTTTGAAATGTGTTATATTGGTAGCCTAACTTTTTACATCAACATAAAACTAACATTTTCAAATATCTTTCTTTTCGGTTCGTGTAATATTTACAGATCTCTCGGGATTGATTAAGCTATTCAGACATTCAGCATTCATTCGGCGGGTCTCACACAGTACGTATAATTTGCAACATAAGATATTGCTATTGATGCGGGATTTCGACACTACAATATTATGATTTCAGTCACATAATTTTAATCGTCAGCAGTTGACGATAAATGTCCGCAATCAAGATATCGATAGCAAATCCATACTTTTGAATAACTGATTTCGCTTCATCTGTATCTCTTAGGACATCCAATCCCGTGCCCTTTTTCGGGATTCGTTATTGAGAACATTTTAATCGGCGATTTTGAAATCCTGGAAATTTTCGAATTTCCTATCGGAATTTACGGATTAGTACTATCACAATTCCGGGATTGGAGGCTCTAGTATATGCAAAAATAATATAATAACATATAACATTTTATAAATGCCAACTACTGGATAAGTAGTGATTACTGTATACGTGTGCAGATATGCTAAAGCATATTATATGGTGCAATGCGATGATTTTGTTCTTTGCAATATTGTACTTCTTCTGTCTAAGGTCTGATATTGATAATTATTTTATCATAATATTTGTTGTATTACCTGCCGAAACCGATGGCTCATAAGTTTCACTAAATAATCATTGCGCACTGTTTGCTTTCCATATTTTTTTAAATTATAAATGGCACCGATTTAAGCTTTCGGCGTTTTCCGGTCGTTATAAAGAGAATCCAATAAACGTAAATTGTATTCAACAACAAAACATACTTATAGTATAGTTCGTTTGAAGAGCATTGTCAAACGACACAGTCAACTAATACATATAATTCGATGAAGTTCTATTTCAAGATACCTTTAATAAGTAACGAACAATTTGAAGACGATGTAGAAAATATAGAATTATTTTATATACATTCTCAAAAAGAGCAAACAATTTTTACCCCGCTTACGTGACATTTTATTTTATACCAAACTGAGTAAAATTAAGCTAATATACGAGATAAGCACCAAATCCCCTATCAGAGTGATTCACGCTCAAGAGGGCAGCTAATCTCTCCGTCGTCTTCCATCTACGACTGTATGAAAGCGACCAAGGTGATCAATATAATCCCCCTCTAGCTAACCTCTGGATAGCTTTAAGTAAATTCAATCTTACCGCAAAACTAATGTACCTCAATACTGAGCGAATTTAAGCAGAACATTGTTTTGGTTTAATCAAAAATCTTATGTAAAATACATTTGTATTAGATAATGCATTTAAGTCACGTACAGGCTAGTGTTTATCTGATATCTTAGTTAACTTCAATTTCCGGGAACTATTGAGGCATTAATTTTGAATTCTAATAATAATGAAAATATTATATTTGTTTCTTTAAACGCAAAAACCTAAGCAAATGTTTTATTTTCGGATAATCAAAAATTCAAAATGATACTGTTATGTAAAATAATTTCCATATAATACCATGAAATACGACATCTCGTAACATATTCATGATAACAATAATATGACGTAAGATGAATATTAGTATTCTAATGGGGTAAATGTGAATTCCGAAATTAGCTTATATGTATTTTATCTGAATCAAAAACATATTGTATCAAATATAGAGTGATGTTTTATTAATTTGACCAATCAAATTATGTTTTGTACGATAAAAAAAATGAGAAACAATGAATTTCCACAAAAAACTACGACATGTATCCAAGTTTACTACAATTTAAAATTTCGACTGACGGTGCGTAATATAATTTCAATATCAAATTTGGATCGTTGTTTTTTTACATTTCCTTGCTTACTGTCACTCAAGACCCTGGATTCGGTTTATAGCGGTTTATATTTATCTTTCAGCATGTAATTTCACGTATAAACTTGAACTGACGCTTAGTAAATGTAATTTAAGATTTCGACCGAAGGTGCTTGGTGGAATTTCAATATTAAATTTGAATCGTTCAACATATGTACATTCACAGAAATGTTGTCACTAACGACCCGGGTTTCGCCTTTTGGCATCTTCAGGCGTTCAAGTGCACGGATGAACTTGAACTGATCTGTGAACATGAACTGACAGTTCAAGTTCATCCGTGCACTTGAACGCCTGAAGATGCCGAAAGGCGAAACCCGGGTCGTTAGTGACAAAATTTGTGTAAATGTACATAGCTTAGTAAATAGTTTTTATCGTGTATATTAATATATAAGAATAAAAATATGATCACTCAGCTTACAAGTTATTGTTGGCAATTTGAATTGATTGATTACAATCAACTGGTAAAGTAATCACATAAAGTAGGATTGCCTATTGATTTTAAAAGGGTGGGTATTATTCAACGTCGTACTATTTTAATAATAAGATAATTTTGATCGCTGGACAAATGCATAATTATTATTTCACGATAGTTAATGATATTTACTTTCATGTAAGCGTAAAAAGATATAGCAAGGGTGATAAGTTAGATTTACTTGCTCGTTCAGAATTGGAAATCTATTTAACTGTGTTCTATTTATTGTATGTATTGGTGATTTTTTTAGAAAATTTTATATTTCTTTGATTCTGAAGATGCATTAATATTATAATAATGTAAAATATTGAAAAAAATATATGCTTTAATTGAACAGTAAGCTTTCAATGTATTTTTATTATTGATTTCAGCACGTGACGTATTACGTGGTTCGGAAGGCCCTGTTAATACTGTGGATAGGCGCAGCCATCCTTACCTGTCTCCCGTTTTTAGGTTTTGGCATTTACTACGATGAGTCGGCAACGAACAATCGCTGTTCTCGCTACAGAGATGCTACGGAGCCCGTAGACGTTGCTTACGCCTACGTCGTACTAACATTCGGTAATTATATACAAAAACAATATCTCTACGTAATTATCCACTTTACCAGACCGTCAATTTTAGAAGACCGATAGTCAATAGTTTAAGTCATTTTTTTATATGAAAATTACGATGAAAAGTTGCTAGTAAAATAAATATATCAAAACATAAAATTACATATTAATAATTTAAATACAATACATGACGTTTTCTTATGAGTGTCTCTCAAGCGGACGAGGATTAAGGGCACATTAAGCCACTTCATATACAAATACTAGGGCCGTAGCGAGACTCTTTGGCGTCCAAGCAAGGGGTTGATTTTGCTTCGAAATTTCGTATTTTTCGTGAAAACTCTGGCTCTCTCTACGCTCCTCCAGCGCCGATCGCCCTATTCGTCCGCCCCTACCTACGGCCTTGATACATATATTTCTATATGTATCTTTATTTAATTATCTCTAATGTTGATAGTAATTAAAAAATATTATAATGTTGAAAACTTTATAATAACATCGTTTATATTTTTTATTTAAAGTATTTAAAAATATATTAGATTTTTCAAATTTTAACAATTCTATTGGCTCACATGGCGGTTATTATAATTTATTTTCTATTTACCGTCATTTTCTTTTGAAACGTCAAATGTAAACCTGCGCATGAAGACTTTTCAATTCATTTCCGATAGATATGAACATGTTTAAGGATTTTTTGAGTTTCTCAAACGTTTTTGGTTTTTTCTTTGTTTTAAATGTTTTTAATTGACTGATAAAACTGTCATTACACATTTTCCGTATTTTTTAAAAGAAATGTAAATATCGAAAATTACCATTAACTAAATCAAAAAAATGTACAAACATGTCTTCTCTGTAATATAATCCCTCTATAAATAATTCAGAAATTTCTTATTTCCAATTCTAGGAACATTACTATGTGTTTGTCTGGTATGGTGCAACCTGGCGGTGATCCGTGTTCTGTGTCGAAGCAGCTGTCGCGGAGGAGACCAAAGCTTGCTCGTAAGAAGGATATCTAGAACATCCAGTAAAGGAAAACCTTTGACGATCACAAACCTAAATGATCCTCTCGTGTATAACACAGCCACCCCGGAGGAAATAGCTTTCAGTAGGCTTATGGCGACATTATCTGTATGTTTCATCATATGCTGGATGCCTCAAATGGTAGATATTTATTATCTTTGTTTACCTATAATATTTTTTTAATAATTAATGCAATATACATACATGGGGACCCTGTGTGGTCGAGTGGTTAACGTTGTTGGCTTCGACTACGGAGGGCCCGGGTTCAAATCCCGGTACGGACAGTTTTTATAAATTGATTTTTCAATCGATTTATGAATTTCTATTCAAAGGCATGGATGTATGTGATGTCTTGAATTCCCCCCTTTCACCCATCCTATCCTATGAACGGGGCGTACCGAGAGCGATTAGCTTACCACTAATCCTGTCCTAGCCCTATTCTTCTATCCCTACTCTCTTTGAAAAAAGAGAGGTTGAGCAACTGAGTAACAATCAGTTCTCGTAGAAACACTTCTGTTGAGATAAACTCCATTAGGAGTCCATATGCTCCAAATTGGGAGCGGACATGGTTTAAAAAAAAAAAATATATTAAAAAATGTTTAAAAAAAGATATATATTTATATGGTCAAAATTTTTAACGTTCCAATATAGCACCTATAAATTGCCTTTCTTTAAATAAAAAAAACTAGACAACCGCTGGCTTCAAAATTATAATATCTAGTAGGTACGTGTCACATAGAACATTTCTACACACTCACTTTTTTCATCTTTTTGTACATAATGCCTTTTTTTATTTTCTAAATTCAAATATGAATGTAGAATGATAAACAGGAATATCACTCAACAGTGATCAGATGTCAAAGCCATTCATGTTCGTTTTCAGACTGAATCTGAATGAATAATGACAACCTGAATTGTAACATTAAGAACCTGTAAAACGATGTAAAATTAAGCACCGCTGTAGATAATACAATAATCATCATTCAGGCATCTGAATGAAGACAGTGATCTTCAATTGAGTTGTCAGTTTGACTTTGATTAACAATTACAGTTGTGAAGCAAAAAAATAAAACTACATAACTATGTGCTTGCTGCTGTGCTCAGAAATGAGCTTCTTTTTCCATGATCACGTTCAGAGCAGTACTAAAAATGGAATTTCATTACTATAAATAACTTAGAGGAAATATAAACATACAAATTAAATAGTAAAACGAAGAGAGGAAATGTTTTATTTGTGTTGGAAAACTATGATTTCTGAATAAATGCTATGTGGGCCTTGTTTCTTTCTTGTTTTGCAAAAACTTCAATATTTGAATTTTAATTACAATATTATATGTATGTATATTGATTAAATTATTAAATTGGTTATAGTGTGATAATGTCATAGGCATTCAATTGTTAACAGAACAAAAGTGAGTAGATAAGCTGTATTGTAAAATAATTGTTAGATGGCACTGTAGTATTATGATGAACTTCCGTATCAAAATATTTTTATTTTCAAGAATGGTGATAATAATCTAATTGTAGTCTTTATTCACATAATAATAACAACAGCTGTAAATTAACAAAACAATTACTTAAAAAATAAAACATCACTCGACATAAATGGAAGAATGCAGAAAAAGTTTGTATGATCATATCTAATAAATTTAGATCAAGATATGGATTCATAATGAAGCATTTGATCCATAACTTAATTTAAATGCACTAGTTGTAAATCAGTTTCACAATATCACTGTTTGTAAAGGACGAGGAAAGATGGATAGAGTTGGCAAAGCACTAGTAGTTAGCCCATGGCTCTCTTTATGTTTCGTTTTTTAGATTTCTAAGAGGTTAGGTGGAGAAGTGCGAAAATATTACAGACTTCCATGATTTTAGATGCAATAAACATATATATAAATTAATATCAAATTTGAATTTGATAACTTTGTTTCTCCGCTTGTTGTGCAACGAATTGTTACATGTTACTCTTTAAAAATCAAATATTTTAAACATATTCATAAACTAGTTAGTCAGCTCATTCGTAAACATTGCCATGTTCTATCTGATGATGCTTATTAAAGAAGTGAAAAATGTGTCACAATTTATAATACATCAAGAGGAGTAACAATGTTATCAATTTTAATTTTATATTAAAAATAAACTTCCACAAATCTACTGCCAAATCCATTGAATATATATATAAATTGGTTGGAAAATAAATGAGTCGGTGTAAGGTGATGATTTATTTATGTTTTCTTTATTTAATAGTTCTTTATTTTTCACATTCCAGATCTCTATCTTGCTGGCACAGATGAACCCGGCGGCTGACAGACCTCGCCTGCACAAAATTGTATTCCAGATAGCAGATATTTTGATGCTTTTGAACTACACCCTAGATCCTTACATATATGTTCTCCTTCGAAGCAACAGTAAGCCGTTTCCGAAGTGTATTAAATCAATTTTCCAAACTAGGATATTCGGGAAGGTAAACATAATTATTGGGTAACGCCAAAACAAAGATCTTTTCAATTGCTAGATGTTGCCCTGTAATTCGAAACCCTTCCCAATAATCTAAAATGTCATCCTGATTCTTTTTTTAATCATGTGGCATAGTTTTTTTTGTATGTAGAATTGCAATTTTTGTAGTTTCTGAAGTAACTCAGCACTAAACTATTATTAATTTTGTCTAAAATAGAATGTTTTAATGTATTATATAATTGAGTTGGTATTCTATAATATCTAACTAATTTTTCTTAATAATATTTTCGTGTTCACTAAAAATTAGGTATATTATTTAACTACCAATCTTTTTTTGTTACGTGGTAGTATAATCAAAGTAGAAATTATTATTTCGTGTGCAGTAATCAGAATGAACAAATACTTATAATATTCTATAAAAGGTTCATTTATAAATGGCGTAATATTTTAATATAAGGTTGATCATTGAAAATTGATAGTAGCTATCTATTGCACGAACTTATCAGATTTCTACCATTTTTAACACTTTGTTTAGCAAAATATATTGTCTGTCACTTAGTTTAGAAGGTTTTTTTTTACAAATGTCACTTAAGCTGCTTATGCAATAAATGGTATATGATCAATTTTCAAGGCTCAATTGATAACATATACTTTTATTCTAGTAAGATTACTTAGTATAACTCATAAATTTTAAAAGACACTGTTTCCAGTGTTTAAAATATCGACCGTGGAAACGAAAAAGGACATAACTCACACATAGCAAATTTTACACACACAAAAAACGTGTTTTCATGATTTTGGGCCATATGCAAATTATGAAATATCGACAACCTTGAAGTGAAGGGAGAGTTATAAACTGGTGTTTAATTACTTTTAAGGTGTTCACTGTCAATACTTGGTGGAATGGCATTATAATAAAAATAATAAAACATTTTTAGTACTTTTTCCACATAAAATTTTAATGTATTTTAATGGTGTTTAATTGACATAATCTAATATTAATTTAAGAAATTGTCTAGGAAAAATCTTTTTTTCAGTCTTTGCTTTTGGTTTCAATTTTCACAAGCTCATCTTTTTTCAAACTTAAAAGCTAAATATAGATACTAATTCGGCATTTGCAGCTTAGATCCTTTTGATAGAACGTGTATCAAGTTGAAAACATTATGATTATCAAAAAAAGCTGTCTTGAAAAAACTGTGGGTTACGTCTTTTTTCCTTTCCACAGTCAATATATTCAGTAGAATTTTTCCCGTAACACCTCACTCATTTCAGTGTCAGTCGGCCATACGTGCATTTGAATACTTTAGATGCTTTTAAATGTCCACAGGAAGCAATTACAAACTCATATTGTTCAGTTCAAACAAAATTTGAGTTGATTTTAAAAATAATCAAAATCAAACAACAAAAAACGGTTTGTGCAATTTATGCGCAGTTCAATAGATCCATTTCTCAATACTTCTTGCCCGCACATATTATACTATCGATATATGAGTATGTAGCATAGTGTGGGAGGTACATACAACATTAGAGCTAGTGGCTGTTGTTCATGAAAATATGATGAGGTTTTGAGTGCTACTTCTTAACAGTACACTACAAGCAATATTGATATCACTCACTGTTATTTAGGTTATTTCATATTGTAGACATTTTTAGTTTCTTCAATGTATAGGATTTTTTTTAAATATTTTTTTTCTTGAAATATCGATAATTTTCGATGCTTGGTAATTCATTTACGTAAGAATTTATTCAGGACAATTCATATTATAAAAAAAGATTAATATTAAGATAGATAAACCCAGAATTATAATATGTATGTGTATTATACATCTGGGCTTACTTTTGGAATATTCTTTTTTTTTAATTCACTGCATTTTACTGGCAATAATGGGCTATGAAATATTAATTTCAATTAGCATGATACGATAAATCAATATATTCTAGAAAAAATCTATGTTTTGTAAAAATTTACTGCACAACAAATGTTTGTAAGTAATGAATTTTATTTGTCAAGAATAAACTTTAATTATTGATTAAGTTTACATAAATTTTAATTATTTGCATGAAATCTCAAACTATGTGCATGAGTTTGTTTCGACTAACTTTCTAATCACTCAAGAAATCTTTTCTATACAGATACTTAAATATTAGACCAGGGTTCGGTCTGCTCCCGCCAATCCCATATGTATTACACATGCCTCAACATAGGCCTGTGTAGTCTAGAGGTAAGAGCTTTGCACTAACGATTAGGTGGGTCTGAGTTCAAATCTTGACGAGGTCAATATCATCTTTAATTCGAATTTTTCATCTTGAACATGGATCAATGTGATGTAATTTATTCTTGAGTTAGTGTCTATCTCATACAATTTTCCAATATTCAAAATATTTGGCGAACGGGAATTAGCTGGAACGTTAAATAATTTTGTAAAAATGTATAATTAAATTAAAAGTTTACAATATGAAAAAAATAAGTGCATTTTTAATAAACCAAAAAGTGTACCTACAATTTTATCTGCAGGTCTTAAAATTTAAAATAAAATTATGTGAAAAAGTCATGACTGAAGAGTTAAAGTATTTTACCAGAATCGGAGACAGATAAAAGCACAATTCTGACTAATCAAAAGTGTCCCCACTGTATGCTACCTAAAAGCCTAAAAAAATATTAGAGTTCCGAATCCATTAATTAAAAACAGTTCAATTTTTTAATAAATAAAATATATTTTTGTAATATTACAAAAAATTAGGGAAGAATTTTTCGAATTATGAGATGTGTCAAATTGAAATTTTCATTGCTCTCAAAATTCTTAACTAACAAAATAGTAATTTGCGAAATTTTTTACTTGGCCTGAAATTAAAATTCTTGATCTGTCTCTTTGTCACATCAATCTGAGTTCAATTTAAAAAGTTACCACTCTTTTTTGATCTTTACACTTCATTATCATCATTTTATTGTACTAAACATTCAAAGTGATAAATTAACAATTAAACTATTAATGAACACTTGATGTTGAAAATTTATCCTTTAAATCTTTTAAATGTTATATTTACTTTACTACAGCGGGGGAGTCATCCAGACGCTCTAATGCTGGCAAGCCAACAAGACGGGCTCACTGCTCTCTCAAATGTCGAGATAACGCCGCCCATTTCCACCAACAACTCTCCACCGTGGCCGAAGAGCCTATCGTTGATAAGCAACAACCTGGAGAAGACACACTGCGAGACGCGGTCACCGTCCAGGCGGTTATCGTTGCCGATCGCTCCCGCAGAGATGGAAAAGTGTTCTTGTCTTATAAAAAATGTAGATACTTCAAAAAGTGACAATATTAAATTTGCTATGGATTGTCTTTTGAAGAAATCAACAGAATTTCCAGCATTAGTGTAAAATGTTTTTAAATAGCCAGCATTTGATAATTTACATTTTATCAAGAGATACCTGAACTACCTTATGCAATTGTCATCTAGTCATCGCTGGAGAGTCTCACGTGTATAAACTTCGGCAGCACCGCACGCAAACTATTGTGAAAGTGTTTAAGAAAATGGGAATGACGTAGGGATATTCGACCTGAGCCAGAACATTAGAGAAAAATTATGTACT
Source organism: Himalopsyche tibetana (assembly GCA_030503985.1). Lineage (NCBI taxonomy): Eukaryota > Metazoa > Arthropoda > Insecta > Trichoptera > Rhyacophilidae > Himalopsyche > Himalopsyche tibetana. The sequence goes on from JAPJYX010000010.1 coordinate 1,861,047, forward strand.
ATATTTTGGAAACTTTATTCTCATGTAAAAAGCAAACACAATATCTATTCTATATATCTAGTTTTCCAGGCCTCACCTATAATCATCTGGATCCCATTTTACAACTTATTATGATTCTTTATGCTGATTTATTAAATAATTAATTTAAAAAAATAGTGCTATCTATCAATACACTTTACTTGTTTTCCAAATTTTCTGTTTTCAAATTCAAGTCAAATTTTATTCAACGAATCAGGTAAATCAATATTTACTTTATTATTTGATACTGCCTTGAATTGCGGTAACAAAATGGATGATTGAGATATAAATGTTTTGACTACAGTTTTTCAAAAATGTACATTAGGCCGCAAGAGTGATAGAATGCTAATAATAAGGTAATATTATATAATATTATGTTAAGAGAATCCTGTTTATTTTTAGAACATAATATTAAATTGATACCAAGATATTAAATATTCTGATAAATTGTTTATTTTTAATGAAATATTCAATTGTACAAAGAACTAGTCTTAAAAACGTAAATTGTTTTAGGAGTCGACCAGAAAATGAGAGTATGATGTATTTTTGAAATGATACAAATATTTTTTGGACGAATCTTTGAGTATATTGTCAAGACTGATAAGCTTTACATTGTGCGTGTAGGGTTTGAAAAGATTTTAGTTTTGTTTTAGATCAGAATATTTTTTAATTGAAAACATTTACAACAACGTATACCTCAAACTTTTAAATACTGAATGGTAACATCATTATCTAATCTATTTTTAAATAAATTATTTTCACAAAAGGCATTTAGATCCAAGAAACATTAAATTAACATCATCAAATTAATCATCTTCATGAGGAAATAATCTATCTAATACTTTCAACAGTAATTTCGTGAAAAAAATAATCTATTTTATTCATTTGCAATGTGTGATGCTTTCTTACGTATTCTCTATATACTTCTGATTATTTTCAAATTGATACTGAATTGGAAAATATAATAATATATAATAGTTTGTTAATAAATTCTTTTGCTTATATACGTACAGTAGATCCCCAACATAATGGACTAATGTGAGTGCAGGCAGGGCTGGCTCATGGCGTGTGTAAAGATTTTGAATTTGAAAATTCTGGGAAGAGCCAAAAGAAAATAATGGTCCCACGCCTTTATTCTGGGAATTCTGTAAATTCTTGTTATTTTGGAATCGGAAATTCTGGGAAGAGCTAAAAAAAGCCAAAGGCGTCTTACACACTGACGCAGATATCCTCGAGTCAGCCTTGGATGCGGGCGGGGATATCCGTTATAACTGAAAGTTCATTTTATAAAAACATAAAATCTACTACCCATATTTAAGGTTAGGAGTATGGTGATATATTATATTTCATTGTAATTTTTAATTTAAACTTATTGAATGGAATAATGAATGCATCCATCTACTTTGAGTAAATAAATTGTGCTGCTTTTCAAATGTGACATTCTGTGCAAGACAGCATCGCAAACTTTAGTGCTACATTCAGCCTACAATCGGGATGGCATTATGACTTAAATTCGAAAGGTGTGACGCGATTAACATGCACAGGGCATTGTTAACAAGTGGTGACACTTTAATTTAAGCGTGTATAACATTAACAGCATATTTTTACGATTTCCGCATTTGACCAGATGTTTGTTTATTATATCCGAAATCCATTTTATAGAGGTCCATTATATTGAGGTTCAACTGGATTTGCTTACACATACAGAATTACAAAATAAAAGAAGCACTTGAAACATTCAAACATTTTAAGCTTTTATTATGTTCACCCATTAAAAACCTAATGCTTAATACGTTAATTACAAGATTCCACCCATTTACTCATTTTGATATAACATAATGGAATATCTTCGATATTGATTATCATTTCAGTTGCTAAAAATTTCCCAAAAACTATATATATATATATATTTGTACAGAATTTGAATGATAATGTAGTTTATTTGCCAACAGTTTACTGTCAAAATTTAAAATAAAATGAGCATTATCAAAGCTTGTTTTAATTTATGGTGATACTGCATTTGTAGATTATACTTACTGAATGTGAGAGCTTTTTAACACTTTATCGACGGGCTATTTTTTAAGTATTTTGCTAAAACATTTATAGCGCCTACATTTGAAGTCGTAATTCAATAAATATTTTTATTTTTACTAAAACGTAACCGTAAAATTCATAAATTCTGAGAATTAAAATCACCATAGTTTACTTGTAAGGCACATATCTAAATGCATAGGCAGAAACCTTAAAAAAATCAACTGATATAAAATTATTTTTTACGGATAATGTGAATATTTTGTTCAAAATTAAATGAGTATAATAAATCTACTATGTATAATACTTATTTTGTTTTTTATTTAAATGTAATTGGACTGTTAATATTTTTTTAAAAATGCATTGAAATGAATCAAAGCATTTTTGCTAGCAAAATTAAATAGACAGAAAAATAAATATAATATTTGCTTAGAATAAGCTTTCCTTAACAGATGACGTTACTTCAATGTTAACATAGAAGCAAGGAATGATATATTTTCCACCGATAATGCACAGGCGATTCAAAACGGAATTTTCCAAGACATGCATATAAAGTGTAAGGCTCTCTAGATACTTATTTCAAATAATATTTTTCATGGCGATCATTAACCTTTTTCTTTGCTGGGCCATAAAAAGTTTCCTACATCTGGATTTCAAGAATTAATTTAGCAATATCGGTAATAAAAAAATTTATGGAGAAATATTAAGACTGTTTGATTTTTTAATATCAACACACTGTAGTCATTTGCATCAACCGTTGAAACATTAGTAAAATCATCAATCACTTATATATATATATATATACTTTCTATTATGATTTATACATATTATTATTACACAATCTCCATCATTCAGCTGTGTTCAATTAGTTTCTCTATTTCTTTTAATAATTATAATGCAATGTTTGCGTGGCTAATATTCGATTTTAAGACTTGTTAAATTTAGCTATACTTGATAAACACAAAACATAATAAAATTAATAAATCCGCCTAAAATTCATAGGATTTGGAATTGCATATTTGGGTAAGGAGTTGGTACATTAAGCATACAGTATAAATTATTTCATAGGAATATTGAATAAATCGATTCTATAAATTATTTAGTATTTTAAGGAAAAAGAAATCTAGTCTCATGATTTTATATTATTAATTTAAGGAAATTATTATAAGGTTTACCAATGGATTAAAGTACGAAAACTGATTTTATTATAATGATGTATTAGGAAATTTATGTGTTAATGTCTATGTAAAAATATTATTATTATTAAACTCAATGATTTTATGATAATATCAATCAATTTAATGAGTTCTTTTTTATAATAATGATAAATGGTATGTGAAAAAAATATTTCCATTTTACGCAATAGTAAAAAGAATTTTTAACATTTAATGCAAATAATTTAACTAGTTATTCCAAAAACCCTAAAAACTGTTCAAAATAAAATAATTAAAGACAAAGTTTTTTATTGATTGAATTTGGCATTTACTTGGTCCATTGCATACTTTATTGTAATACGGTAAAAATATCAAAGTATTCAGTTCTACAATTTTTTTTAAATACATACCTACAAATTAAATACATTGATATTTTTTACCGTATTACAAAGTTTTTCAATTTCATACTGATAACTATTGGAATAAGACTTGAAAAAGTTGGTATCAACATTTGAATCAAACAATATACTATATGGAATATCAAATTTACAACACAAAAAAATACCTTTTTTAAGATATTGAATTTGCTCAACAATCAACATTATTTTGTAAAAATAAAAAATATGAACGTTTTGTGGCTCACTTTTGTCAATGCTGTTGCATTATTATTGTAAATGCACATTATTTCAACAAACCCATTTAATTTTTTTGGGTAATTTCATGCTTCACTAATAAAGATGTTATTAAATACAACTAAAGTAATTTTTAAAACCATTTTCATCTAAATAGTATAAGGGTTCATATTTGTACATAATTTTGCTTCATAATTATTTAAAACCATCAAAAAGATCGCGAACAATATCAATTAGCAACAGTAAAAATTATTTAAAAACATAATATGATATAGTAAAGTGATGGCGAACCTTTTTGGGTCCGCGTGCCAAAAATCCTCAAATATTATTACTTGACTGTGTGGCGTGCCCAAGCAGTAAAAGAAAACAAAATAGAAAAACTAAAAAATGTTTTTTATTCTGAATTTTATTTACGTGCTTAAGAAATACAATTACAACAACAACATTTGAAAATTAATAAAACGGAATAAATTAATAATTCAAAGATAACTTAACCAAAATTGTTTATTTTGAACTTGGAAATCGTTCGCGTGCCATCCAAATTCTCAAACGTGTCACCTCGGGCACGTGTGCCATAGGTTCGCCATTCCTGATATAGTATATCTTAAATGAGCGAATAATCTCATCTCTTATTATTTATATATTGTGAGACCTGTCATTAAAATTATATTTCCTTTATATTAATTATACAATCATTCTCACTAGAAGCTACAAGTTAAGATTGCCTTTTATAGATCTGCATGAATACAACAGTTCCAAATATTAAGAATCTTTTATTTAAGAAGATAAGATAAAAACAACCAATGATTGAGAATTAAAACAACAAAATGGGTTTCTACAAAAAACTCAGTTTTGTTAAGGATACCAAAACTTTTAACTCTTGAAAGGATTCAACTATTATGATCATGTCCAGTAAATACACATTATCTATTTATAAATTGATTTGGCATTTACTTGGTAGAACTCCATTATACATTATCTATATTTGTTTGCTAATTTGTGTTGTAATAAAGGAAACATATAGATATAATTTCGACATTTTATACAGTTTTCATATGCTTTTACTCTTTTCAAATCCTTGAAATTTCTTTTGACCCCAAAAATGTACAATAAAGCTATAGGTGAATAATTATAGATTGTTAAGCATCGTATCTCAGGCTCTGAGTCATACTAAAGTAGTTACCAAATGGAAATTGATTCAGCTGTGAAAATATGCAGACATCATAACAAATTGGTTCTTGCAGTCTCTATTATTGTGTAATCAGGAAAGCTAATTGCACATGCTTCTAAGCGATATAAAAAATATTAAAAAGAACAATCAAGGACCATAATATATCAACATTATCTCAAAGAAAACAACAGTAGAGTAATGATGAATGCGGGATTTTTTAACAATGGTCTTATGTGTGTAAATGCAAGAACCATAAATCAGGATACCTATGCAATAAGTGTGACAAACATAGTAGCAGTCCTTTTTCTGGAAAAAAAAGGTGCTGGAAGTCACTTCTGATCAATATTTTAACAAAAGCTTTTATTTCTTATCTATGTTCATTACCAATTTGGAGCATATGGCTTGCTAATGGAGTTATCTCAACAGAAGTTTTGTTTACGAGAACTGCTTATTACTCAACCTCTTTTTTTTAAGAGAGTAAGAATAAAAGGGTACGGCTAGGACAGGACTAATGGCTAACCGCTCTCGCTTTGTCTCATTAGTTTTAGAATTGGAAGGTTGTTTTGTTGTTTTGTATTATGCAGTGCTTTTTTTGAAAAAAAAGAAGGTCCCGGAACTCACTTCTTGTCAAGGGATTTTTACTATGTACTACTTATATTACTACTTTTTTCTATTCCATGTATATTCCCATAGTGTAGTGCACATAGAAGTATCATCACAGAAGTTTTTGTTGTTCTGTGAAGAACTTTATAGAACTGCTTGTTACTCAGTTGCTCAAATTCCTTTTTTTTTAAGAGAGTTAGGCATGGATAAGATCTGTGGTTAACTAACCGCGCTCGCTTTATCCCGTTAATGTTAGAATTTTGCAGGGTGTGAAGGAGCTTTTTAGATATTATTGCTAATTTATAAGCAAGTCGGCTTCAAAAATAAAGTTTTCAAAGAAAATAATTTTTATTTTTTTTGCGAACATTGTTTTGAAATAAAAAAGGTGCCGTAACACTGTTCCATCGCGTTACATGGCAAAAAAGCAACGGTATTACAGTACGAGTGTTACAATACCCAATAAATTACATTCAAAAGGAACCTAAGAAAAAAATAACTTTTCAAAGAGAAATAAAAATAAAACTTTGTGAATAACGATTTTAAACATTAAAATGCCCAAAAAAAAGTGCCGGAACGCCGTTCCATCGCGTAACATGGAAAAAAAGTACTGCATAGTAGATATATTTAGCTAAATAGTAACGTAAGTAATGTTTATTTTTCCTATTTTACAAATTACGCACACTATACATTTTTTTCTTTGTAATTATTATTAACAGAGCTTCAGGCAAAAAAGATAGATCTGTTGGATCTCTGCCAGAATAAAATAGTTCTACAAGGACTCCACAGTTGGTATAAAGGTTTGCTATCAACATCTGATTTAAAAGATTATTTTCCAGAGTCAGATATCAAAGAGACATTAATCCTCGTAGTGGAGGATTAAGCACATGGGAGGCCCCAGGCGCAATCAAATTTAGAGCCCCTGTTTTTCAGGTAACAAAAACGTCAAAAAAATCCATGTAGAATAATAAAAATATGAACAAGAAGTATCTGAGTTCAGTGGTGTGCTGTTAAAACTTTATTAACCAGCTCGCACCTTGGTCGTAAGAATTTACCTATTTGCCCAAAATATTAGCATGGCTCGTTTTTTTTTTTAACTCTTCCGCGAATTTTCGGGGCCAAAATCACAGATATTTACGGATATACTAATTAGGGATTACAATCCGGATATTCGGATATATTCGACCCTTTTTCAACTATTCGATATTTGGATATTTCCAATAATTTCCATGCCTTGTTTGGGTTTTACAGTACTGTGTATTGATATAATAATGTTAAGGTGTGATTTTGTAATGTTATAAACATCATGAAGACCTAGACGCAAGAGATGAAAAAGCTTATCTGACTACAAAAACCTGAATAGGAAGTGTTAATAATATTTTTAAAAAGTCATCAAGTGCAGTTTTACTATTTTTTTCCTACTAATAAAAATAAAACAAAAAAGTTAAATCCTATTCTAATAGAATTTCATCTCTAAAGGCTACTTTTAAAACATTTTACTATGTGTACTTAAAAACGTATGAAGGTGTGAATTTAACTACCTATAATATTTTGTAAATTAATGAAAGCAGTGAAATAAATGGTTATATTCAGTTTTAAAGGCTGAAGGTTAGCTACTTCTGTATTATGGTTATGATTATTAGAAGTTTCCAGTTTTTGTATCTTGTATTTCTAGTTGGGCATGTTTTCACGATCAAAAAAAATCTGTGCAAGAGTCAATATTAAAGCAAACAAAAATCTATTGGAAGAGGAATTAAAAAAATACCCAATCTTTGGAGAAAAATTATAGAAAACAATGGCAATCATTTTACAAAATATTATTTCGATGGTGTTTGGGCATAACCATTACCACCTATACAAATATACAATTAAGTATAGGAGGCTAAGGCATAACTTCATAATTGCAAAGGATGCAATTGTAGAATTATAATTCAAACAAATACTAATGTAAGAAATAAGTAAATGGGAACATAAATATCATCATCACATTTTCGATTATTTCTATTTTTATGGAATTTATATCAGTTTTAAGGAATTGCACAAACATTTATTATACTCTTTTTATTTGAAGGTATATTGTATGCAAGAATGTTTTAAAAATCAGTTTTCTGGTTTTTCCCAAACAAAACCGATTTTAAAAAAATTCCATAAATAATCTTCTTTCGTGCTATTGTTTTCATTATTTTCTGTTTAACCTAATATGTATACAACAAAACGATTTGTTTCGATAAATTCGACGATAAATTTGTAAAAGTTTGTTTAAAATATTTAATTTAAAAACTTTTTTACTATTTATCAATTGTACTTTTATTTATTTTTGAATAAATGTTTTTTTACCATTTACATTTTATATTATAATATAAAATACAGGGTGGGTGGAGAGGCGCGAATATTATATTTTTGAAAGAGAGACTGGTATTATAAAGCTTGTAAGCCACGGCTTTAAAGGAACTATTAATTTTCCATTAAAATAAATGAAAATTCTTTATTATTTATGAAAGGGCTTTTAGCTTTCTGTCACTAATGAGCAACGATCATGAATTTTACTTTGGCATCATTTACTTATTTGTGTCTGTTTGCAGTGGCGGTTCCTGACCTGAAATCTTGGGTGGGCTAGAGAAAAGCATAGCATTGTATACTATTTACGAAATTTTGCATGCTTCCACTTCATCTTATACATTAATCTACAAGCAAATTAACAAATACTACGACACTACTGCAAAGCATGAATTACTATATAATACAATCAATGCTAATGTAAGTAAGAAATAATAATACGTGACCTTAAATTTGTCTCTTTCAAAGTGAAATAACAAGTAAAAAAAGCAATACAGAACTGTCACTGAGATTCGATACCTGTCACTTTCATAAAATACAAAGATATTGGTATGTTTGTATGGGCCATGGACTAATTCCAATTTAGCCCCCGATGAATGACAGAAGCCAGTAAATTTGAAATACAGTCCTGTGTGTTTGATGACGTTTCCGTACATACAAATACAAACAAAATCGAATCGTGCTAGATTGCGTTCCAGTATAAAGAAATATTGTCTATGGTTTTGGGCTGAAAAGCGGTAGCCCCTGACCAATAGCATGTACATAGGTGTTAACTCAGCTTAAAATTGTAATAAAAAACAATCGAGAATATTATTGTAGGTAGACATGCCATTGTCTTATATTGATAGAGGAAAATTTAAACAAAGATATTATATTCATTTGGGGAAGGTTAGTGACGCTTATAAATGTATTTATTTTGTTCAGCGGCCGAATTGCTGTTCATTTTTATTCAGCCATCTAAAGTTTTGGGTGAAAAATGCAGGTCGGGCTTAGCCCACCTAGCCCAGTACCTAGAACCGCCACTGTCTGTTTGCCTCTTAGGCAGAGACATTTATACTGAACGTGATACCAAAATCTTTATTGTCTATGAATAACATTAATGACATAGACAATAAACTAAAATATGGCGTCTCAATACGGCTCTGCCAGAGAACGGTTTCATTACTTTAATGGACTTACGGGTCTTATCAAAGCTTTAGAAGGAAAATATACTACCGTTGACTTGCGAAATGATTCTTATGTTACAGGAAAAGTTGATGATGTGGACGGGTAAAAACCATGCTTACAAAGACTAACGGTAGTCGTTCTTGTGATGGGTTTCTAACGTTATACTTTTTTTTTGCAGTTTTATGAATATAGTTATGACAGATGCGATTTTCACTGATGCAAATAGCCAAGAATACTCGTTTGAATCATTTTTCGTGCATAACCGGAATATAAGATACGTTCACATACCCGAAACGGTAAGCTGACTTTATCATAATAGTCATTTAGAATTCAAAAAAAATCCCGCCAATTTTCCTAACTTAACTGTCAATCTTGACGGCTGCCAATGAAAATCTTAAAATTGGAAATTAGTAATGATATCTTTCTTGTTACTGCATTGATAAGGATTTTGTTGAAGATGATGTAATCAAAAGATATAATGTACAAGTTTTTGAGATCGGTGGTAGCTAATTGGAAATCGAATTATTGTGATACTGTGCATTTTACTTGTAAGAATTTTCACTTTAATCGTTTATTGAATTCTTACAATATGTCTTGTCACCTCGAGAAAAAAGATTTTTCAAGATTTGCAGCAAGTACTATTTTATCAGGCAGTGGTGTTTTTAGCTTCAACGATTACGATTGTGTAGGCTTCGATTTAGATAACACAATTTGTAACTATAACCTGGAAAATAAATTTAAATTAATCTACGAAATTATCAGTAAATTCCTAATTGAACGGAAAGGATACGATGCCAAATACCTTTTGCATCCATTTGAGGATGATCACGACTTTCTTATCAAGGGCTTAATTATGGATTTGGCCAAAGGGAATGTATTGCGTGTATCGTCGGATGGATATATCGTTAGGGCATCACACGGCACAAAGCTGCTTACTAGTGGAGAGATAGAAGATATATACGGCCCTGAGAGAAAATGGGATGTCCTCGACAAATACATTGATGATTTATCGGTGGCATGGAACAGCAAATTAGCAAATGTTTTCAAATCATCTCTTGATTATTTCGATATGACGCTTGTACTTTGTTTCGCTCGCTGTGTTGATTCATTGGATCGTAAAATGGGACCCCAACCAATTTATAATATATGGACTGATATTCGAGATGGAGTGGAACACATGTATTCTCAAGATAGCACAAAGGCTGATATTGTACCATTTTTTTCAACTGTCAAAGCAAATCCTTCTAAGTACATCAAGAAATGTGACGATTCTGTCATATGTTGGATGAAAAATTTAAAGCAACAAAAGATCACTTTTTTAATAACAGGCTCTGGTTTTGATTACGCATCCTTCATTGCAAAAACTTGCATGGGAGAAAACTGGATGGATCTTTTTGATGTTATAATATTTTACTCTAGAAAACCGGGCTTCTTCTTTGAAGATAAACAATTTATAGGATTAGACAATGGCAAAAAATTAGGCTCCATAAAATTGGAGCATAAAATGGGACACCATATCTACAGCGAAGGAAACGTACAAGAACTCTCCGGCTTGCTGTCATATTTAAGCAAACAGAGTTTACCCAAAACTGTTTACATAGGAGATAACTTATTACAAGATGTATACAGCCCTACCAAAATTGGTTGGGATACTGTTGCACTGGTAGAAGAAATATTTGCGGAAGGCATCAAGGAGACGACAGAAAAGCACCCAGAAAGTGATATACTGTCATCTGAAATGTGGGGTTCTTACTTCAGTAATCAGGATTGTTGCAATAGAGAAGTGCCTTCCTTGTGGCATGAGATTATTAGACGTTACGCTAAGATATGTATACCATCTCTACAGGCGGTGTCACATTTGCCAATCGACCATAAATATTTAACATTTTCTGATAATGAATTTTCAACATCAGGATATCATCCAGGTGAACCTATTAATTCTGCAAAGTAAAACTGGTTACTATTTTACCCACCACTAATTTGACTTTGATTTATAAAAATAATGCTTTTATGGAAATCTGTGTGAAAACGAAAGGTTCGTAAAATGAAGTTTATTTTTATATACAATATTTATGCCTTTTTATTTTAATAAAAAATATCAATATATATTACTTATATATTGATATTTTAAAATATCAATATATATTAATTATTACACAGTGGCGGCTCGTTCATATACACTGGAGCTGCAGCAACCCCAAGAAAATTTGATAGAAATGTAATTTTATTTACTTTTATTGTATCTATAATATTATACGATTAACTATTTAAAAGTGTGGTAAGTATTTGCTGAGCGGGCACCGATCGCTCTTCAGATGCATTACTGTATATTGTGCTGACAGAGTGTACAGTAATACAATGACGCGCGCGCTGTGCAGCGGCGTTGCTCCTAGAATTTGGTCTGTCACTGTATGGCGTGAAGTGTATAGACTGGAGGGCGGGTCACGCTGCAGTTTGAAGCAGCGTCGTTGGGTGAATTGGCTGTTTTAGCGAATTTGCTAGAAGGAAAAGCTTCTTACGGAATTTCAAGTATTTTACGAAATAGTAGAAATGCATAACTTTAATAATTTATTATCATTATTGAAAATTATCCGTGCTTATAACTTATGCGATGTTCTTGGAGAATTGGCGAAGCTCTTAAAAATTTTGATTACTACTCCAATGACAACTGCAGAACCTGAGCGTTGCTTTTCTAAATTAAAAAGAATTAAAACTTACCTTAGGAACACAACTAGTCAAGAAAGATTGACAGCTTTATCAATGCTTTCAATAGAGAAAGATATGATTGGAAAAATATCAAAGTTTAACGAAAAAGTTATAGAAAAATTTGTCAATAACAAAAATAGACGAACGGATGTCATTTGCAAATAGCTTTTTCCTTTAACTGTTTTTATTTTTGATTTTTAAATAAAATATAAGTAATATAATCTTTTACTGAATTTGAATCTACCCACAGCTACCCCCAAATATCATACCCACGAGCCGCCACTGTATATACATACATACACCCAGTCTTTTTTTATGCAATACATTGGTTCCTGAAACTGGCGCGTAAAAAAAACCTCACTCATACAATTTGACAAATCGGTTCCAAAAATCAAAATATCACATAAAAAAAATCAAAAATGTATGAAAAAAGAAAATTTGTTCTTCAAATTCGCGCAAAAAAAGTTTTTTTTACATATAAAATTTAATTTCTTTATTGATTATAAAAATAAAATGAGAAACAGATACATAATATGTATTCACTTATAGGAGTTATTCGCTGCTGTCACTGTCAGTTACAAAATATAATCGTTTGCGATTTTTTTAACGAACGTATAGAATTTTGCTTGAATGTAAATTTTGCTCGTACTCATTTGATGAAATGCTGTTTTTCTGAGATTCTTGATCTGATTCAATTATTATTATGTTGAATTTGTTTTGTTGATCCGAACAGTTGAAACTGATTTTTTGAAATACGTAAGTGTAAAATATTTTATTTTTAAATGCAGGTGTTTATTTGGTACATGCCTTAAACATCACCATATGAATGTTTTTTTGATTAAAAAATAATATTTCCATATTCGGTTCGTATTTATTATTTTGTCATTAAAATATTTGAATGTCTGGAGTGCATTTATTGGACAGAGTAACTCTCTAATTTTTATGACCGGGAAATTCAACGTGCTATTCAACGAATATAATAAATCCAATGTATTTAAACAAGTTTTAGAGCAGAATTACATCACATGATTTTGCGCAGGGTCATCACTTCTGTAAAAAGAAATTTTGAAAAAAATCGCGTAAAAAAAGGATTGGGTGTATATATGTGTTTAGCTTTTTAATACAAAAACATGCAAAGTTGTACACTCAAATCAATCATTTGATAAATCAACATCCTACAGTAAATGTATCCTTTTTACTTGTTCTAGGTTCCAATTGTAGATACTGTTAAAGGATTGCTGGATAAAATTGGTCCAAAACAACATAAATCTGATAAACAATTCACGAAAAAATCTTACAAAGCCACACAAGCTATGAGCCGACACATGGAAACTGTAGCTTCCATAGTTAAAAAAACTAACCAAAAAAGTGATACATAAATATTTAAGTGTCGTCTAGTTTTGAATAGTTAAATAATTTATAATTTATAAACTATATCATAGAAATGTAAATAATAAAGTATTTTTTTCAACATTTTTAAATATAACAGCTTTAATTAACCTATCATGAATGTTACATTAACAAATATGTGCCTTTCTTTATTCACCATTGCAAGAATTATTGAATGATTAGCCAATAAAGTTTGTGCAATCTGAAACATGCACTGTCGCTTTTCATATTTCTTCCACATACACACAGTGTGACGGTGATTATAAGTATGCCGAAAACTGTCTTCTAGCTCGTGTAAGAATTCTCAGTGATCATAAAGTTATCAAACTTTTACAAATGGAGTAATATTAGGTTCAACAAGCACATCGTTTTTACACTGCAAGAATTCTCTTTCTGTGTTGCTTGTTTCAAGAAACAAGTATTATAGTAGAACATACTGTTATGGTAGGCGATGGTGTCCCATCTTATGTATATTCCCAACATATGATCATGTGTTTCTAAATATCTGTATCAATTATATATCTTCCTTTGTTCATATATTTTTTGAAAAAATTCTTGAGTCAACTGTAAAAGCACAAACATAATTTAATATGAAATCACTTTTTTATATTTCTCGCTGAATATAAATTTATTTACTATTTTTTATTTATCAACAACTTACACTATGATAATTAATTCTACCTAACCCAAGAAACCTAACAATCAGTTTTATTCTCACACTGATCTTTTTATTATCACTAACTGTCAAAAGTTAAATAACACAGGGTAACAAATTTATCGATTCCATGTAGAAAATGAATTTTTACACGGTTCCCACAAAAAATATGAAAATGAAGAATTATGAACAATATAATAAAAGATTTTTGTTTATAAATATTATTTATTGTCTCATATAAAAGTTAAAAATAAACATAACAGAACATTAATACGATTGCTATAACAAGCCATATAATATATTATGTATTTAGATACATATGAATATTTTTTGAATTTTAGAATTTTTTGTAAAAATATTTTATTTAAGTTATCAATACAAGGCAATCTCATCAATTTCATTGGAAGCACCGCAACAAATTTTAAATATTGGTCAATAAGGTAGTTTATCTGTAAAATAGCACACTATTAATATTTATGATCACAAAAAAAACTTTTTTTCAATTAACAGATTGTAGAAAATACTTTTTTAATACTGTCATAAATTTTATCTATAGAATAAAAATGTTTCAAATTATATTTATAAATAAACAACACAATTAAATCTACATAAATAATATTCAATCTTGCTTGAAGATAATTATGTCTTGTTAAAAATTGTATGCACAGTTGCATACTTTTAAAGGTGTCTGTAATAATTTTATTTTCTAAATCAGGTTCGTTCTACCGCTATCGCCACTCCCATACCTCCTCCGACACATAATGAAGCTATTCCTTTATGTCCATTGGTTCTTTCGAGAGCATGAAGAAGTGTCACCAACACCCGACAACCTAGAAACGGTAACAGTAGCTTATGTATTCAAAAATTAGTCATATGAAGCAACAGTCAGTCATTCTCAGATTGAATTGATATATTTAGCACTTTTGAATATGCCTGAATTAACAAGAATATCGATTAGCTGTTTTATTTCTTTTGAAATCTATACCAGTTAATCGGTGCATGTAAAAATTAATCGTAGAAAATTAAACCCGAGTAAATTACAGTACAATGGATTTATCATGAGGATAAGTTGGGTATTTAAAAACAAAATTAATGGAGATTATACTGATCCCAAATTCTGCAATGGCCCTAAAATTATTTAAACTCCAACATTAATATAATGTGCTTCAATTTTCCTTTCTCAGTATGTCAATTAATAGTGACCATTGATTCAGCCACCTTTTCGACAATAACAGCGAAAGAAATTTAGTTGTCGTGTTACAATATCAAACTGATCAAGAATCTTTCTAGGCTCGGTAGAAAGGCCTCATTAGATATCTTTTTGCCCAGAAATATTTTTCTTACCCAATTCTTCTCGATTAACCTGCATTTTTTGATTAGTGTTGCTTCTGGGTTCATTCATTGAATCTCTTATGATAATTAAACACACTCAACTTTTTTTATTGTATCTTCACAGTTTGGGACTTGCAAGATATCAATAGTTCATTTTTACACTTACAAGTAAATATCTGTCAACTTTCTAAATTTAACCAATTATTGAATTTCCACAGCTCATATATGTCAAACTGTAGAAACATTAAATTTTGATACAAACGTGAACTGAGAAAGTATTTTACAGTAAATTTAATGGAAAGAATACACATTTTCATAAGATTATAACTATGTATAATGAAAAACCTTTGTTAAAATGAAAAAATATACCTGATGCACCAATGGGATGACCCAAAGCAATAGCGCCTCCAGATATGTTCACCTTGTCTGTATCGACACCCAATTCTCGTACTACTGCCAAGGATTGAACAGCGAATGCCTCATTCAATTCAAACAAGTCAACGTGGTTCAGTTCCCAACCGGTTTTCTTCAACTGAAAGAGAATTTTTATTCTTCGTATGTACATTCAATCAAACTTAGAAACTTGAAGAAAAAATTTATCAATCAAAATATGGTAAATCTTTATTATTCGGTCCTCAATTATCTGGATTGGAATTGTTTATATCAGTGATAAGCACGGCACTCAAAGCAGTTGCCTAATATGTATTAATTAAAAAATTTAGAAAATAATGTTAATAGTTTCCACTAATGTAGTAGAAATTAATACATATATCATCGGTAATTTCCCACAACCTGTTCCTTTTCAGGAGACGCATAAATGCACTTTGTTCTACCTATCGCTTCACTGTAAAAAACCACTGGAATGGTTTTATCCTTAATGTCTATGAGAAACTTAATAAGACAGGAAGCAAAGACATTTCCATCCATGCCACCTTCTCTTTCATGCCAAACATAGCACATGACCACATTATTTGTCATTTTTTTTTGTGTTGGATTAAATAAAGCGTGAAATAAAATATATTTTGGGATACAACTTAATGGAAAATGTGTGTATTTTTGAGACACACATATTCATGTATTCGTTACATCAAAACTGATAAAAATTGAGATACGTGTTTGTAAAAAATAAATGATTTAAGATACCATGCAAGCAGTAGTTCAAATTTCAGTATGCAGAGAATGTGTCGAAGCAGATATCGCTGGTGGTTAAATTGCGATGTAACATTCCAATTTTTGATTATGATGAAGAAATAATTAAGGAAATATCTGCCTCACATTGGCAAGATTAAGGAGATTCCCAGGGTGGAGGGGAATGTTGATCTTACACATTCTGAATATTTTTGAGTGTCGGAAAAAATAAAGAAAATAACTTGAGCCAACTGATCTGTCTTAGGGACAGCTAATTTTAGGTCGATAATGATAATACGATTACAGGAAATGTTTATTATCGTTAAAATATATTATTTATATTACGTACCACTGACTTGACGGCATTAATTGGACCGACGCCCATAATTAAAGGATCAACACCAACTTGAGCAATAGCTTTGATTGTAGCGAGTACTTTGAGTCCTTTAGATTTTGCAACTAGTGAATCCATCAGAACAACAACTGCTGCACCATCATTCACACCTGATGCATTACCCGGTGTCACAGTACCTGCCTGAAAAATCATGTGTAGGTTTGGTTAACAACAAGGTGAGAATATTATTCAAGTGAAAGTGTGAACTATTTATTAGTAGTCCAATCGAATATAGTGGTACTTTACATTAAATGATTATGCCAGGTCTGTAGACGAGTGGTCAACCTGGGTTGTTCAGTTAAGGTGTCCACGGATTCAACTTCCAATACACTAGCAAATTGATTTATATTTTTTTGTTAATTGGTATGATCGTCTGTGGTATCTAAAATTCTGTCTCACTCATCCGATCCTAATAAACAGGGCAAAATGAGAGCTGGCCAACTACTTGAACAACTGAATAGTACTTCTAGTAGAAAAACTTTGGTTGAGATGTTCCCAATAAGAGCCCATATACTTGACATTGAAAGCAGAAATTATAAATAACAACCTCAATTTTGATAAGCAAAAAGACTTCATAGTTAAAATCAATGCCACTGAGAAGAAAAGGATGAAAGGTCTAGCATCATTGACTGAGAAATGATACAAAACGAGACAAATTTTAATACTACAAGTTTCCATCAATCTTATTAATATCAGGTTAGTTGTTATGTATTGATTTAAACCAAATCTGAAATGAAGAAACCATATCTCTATTTGTATCTCATGCAGATTGTCACAGTCCACTCACTGAAGCATATGGAGTCATAATGGAGCTTATCTCAACAGAAGATTTTCTACAAATATTTTTTGTTACTCGATTGCTCAACCTTCCATTTTCTAAGAGAGTGCGCAATGAAGAAAAGGCCTATAACAGGACTAGTAGTTAACTAATCCCTCTCGGTACGCACTGTTTTTTTAGGATTGGAAAGGTGGGAGGAAATTTTTAGACATCACAGACATGCATACCTTCGAACAGAAATCGAAAAATAAAAACTACTATGTTTCCTAATTTTTTAAAGCAGATCAAACAGTCTAATTAAATATTTAACTACCCTTACTTTGTCAAATGCTGGTCTGAGTTGAGCTAATTTTTCTGATGTTGTACCAGGTTTAGGAAACTCATCCGTTGAAACAATAGTGACACCTTTTCTCGATTGCAGCTCGATGGGAACAATTTCATTAGTGAAATGTCCTGCCTTTTGTGCTGCTTCTGCTTTTTTTTGAGAATTGGCTGCAAATTCGTCTTGCTCTTTTCTTGTGATATTATATTTTTTTTGTATGTTTTCCGCTAAAAATTTATAATTTAATAATCAAACATCTGAGTAATAAATGTGTCCTGAGCATTTTAATGCTTAGTCATATGTGACAAAGAATCTTAAACAATTTAAATTGCAGTTACTTGGTTGTTACCTTAATATATATAATAACTTTAACGTTTACTTCAAAACATCTTCAGCATGTCATATTTCTATTTAATATTTGTTATCACTTTTACGCATGAATGGATTGATAAGGAAATCGGTTAGCTGTGATTTTTATTTTACCTTTCATAGTAATTTGTCGGTTCCCGGAAAATTAAGTGCAAAAAATTTTAAACACTATAAATGAAACTTAAATGAAAATCGGTATCTTCAGATATCTAAGAAAAAGTTGATATTTGTTATCACTTTTAACTGTAGATATTTGTTATCACTTTAACTGTATTGCCGTACCCATTTATTATCTATTCTTATATTTTTTATTGAATTATTTTTATTTCTTTTATCAATCATTTTTGGCAATCATGCTATTTCTATTGTTTGTTGCAAAAGTCGATTCCTTTCTTGTTATTGACATGATTAGATTCTCACATTCCCACATATAAAAACAAAAAATAAGCCCGAATTCAAAGTAATATCTTCTATAAAATTATATAGACAAAAGTTATAATGAATAAGTTTACTTTACACGTTTAACTATGCGTTTTATAATTAAAAAAAAATATTTACTTTTTAAAATAATAATTAATATTCTTCCGAGATTGAACCCTATCCAAAAAAAAAATACAATTTTTACATATTATCAAAATATATGAAAAAACCTAATTTATAAAAAAAAAATAACTCACTAATCAAAGGGTAAACCATGAATGGATTGATTAGCCTTAAAATTTGTTTTACCATACATGCTGATTTATCAGTATATGGAGATTTTATCGTAGAAAATGCAGAGAACTTACAGCACAAACATTTAATGTGTTGAATTACCTACAGAAATAATTTATTCCTAGGAAATACATTGCGGTGATAATTTAACATCAATCATCATAATGATTTATCCAAAGTCCATAATTATGATTTTCATTTATTTGAAATTGTAAATTTATAATTAAGTACATAAAAAGTTAAGATTTTATGAATTATAGAAGTGATGAGAATTTCTTAACATCCAATTAAAATCTAAAACAAAACTGCTATGAAAAATTTCCAGAAGCAAAATTTTCGTAATTGAATTTCATATGAATTTAAGATTTCGACTGAAGGTGCTTGGTGGAATTTCAATATTAAATTTAAATCTTTCAAATCATGTACATACAAGTTTTGTCACTACTTCAAGTTCATCCGTGCATTTGAACGCCTGAAGATGCCAAAGGCGAAACCCGGGTCGTTATACATAATTTGAATGATTCAAATTTTATCCATATAAAGTTAATGGGGAGCAGTGGCGGCTGGTCAATGTGGCATTGCATCAAAAAAATAAAATGTTCTAAAATATTTATTTTAGACAATAAAAAAATAAAGAATCTAAGATGAGTGAATGGTCTAAATGTTATGTTTGAATATAATTTCATGAAATACAATCGCCCCTGCATATACAAGGGGTGTATTGATGCAATGCCACATTGACCAGCCGCCACTGATGGGGAGTCTAATGTACATGTTGAAGATTTAAGAAAATGTGTGCTGTGTGACGTCAATCGCTGATCCCACTTAATAACATAATATATAAGTCAAGATGTTAATTGTTAGTCCAAGTCGTTAAAGCGTCAACTAATGTTTGATGGTTATATTTATACCCGTGATGCCCATATGAATCCCATGCGTAGCATCCATGAGACCGTCATGAATCATTGTGTCGGAGAGTTCCGTGTTTCCCATTCTGATGCCAGGGCGGACATACACCACGTGCGGGGCTTGCGTCATGCTCTCTTGTCCCCCACATACGACTACTTCAGAATCTCCGCTTAATATGGACTGGTACCCAAGAAACACAGCTCTGAAATTTTGTCAAGAATTAATATATTAAAACTGAAGCACTCATTATAACACATAATAAAAAAAAAAATGTAAACAGAAATACAACATTAGTAAACTGAATTTTTAGAAAAAAAAATGTGATTTGCGAGACAAAAAAAATAAGCTTTTCTACTATCAATATGCTGAATAGATCCTCTTTTAACCAAATTCCTTTATTCATGAACTCGTCGTAGCCAATTACTCTCTCTCTTCAATCTGTTTCAGCAGTGGTATGGGCAGGTAGAAGTGAAAATATTTTACATCCATTCCCATGGATACAAAACATATATATTCATATAATGATTGAGGGTATATAATTTGTACTTATTTCATAACTTTGCAGTATGATCAGAATACATTTTTACTCGACAATCAATAATTGAAAATCAAGTGATGGCCGAGTGAAACCGGTCTTAATTGCAAAAAAATATTGTGGAAGTAAAAAAATGTTGAACTTATACATACACCTGATCCTCTTTTAGCAAGAGAGATACATTCCAAAGACTAAAATAAGATAGATAGGTTAAATTACTTAAAATATGAAATTATTGAACTCAAAAACAAATCAAATTTATTTATTATTTACACGAAGAAATATTTCCATAACTAACACAACATACATACATAAAAAAGTAATAAATTTACATAGTTTTCGAATTAAATTTAGCATAGAAAATTTATTCATTTAGTGTCGCTACTCGACAAAAAACATGCAATCGCTGGAAATATCAAATGGAGAGACATCTTCGTGAGTATCTTGAATAATATTAATGTTATTTATTTTTTATGTTTACGTAATTATGAATATATCATCGACTTAGTGTAAGACTTGACCAGTCATTTTCTCGAAATTAAGTCAAATATAAAACTCTCAACTGCTCAATTCATGTCTTCAATAAATTCAAAGTCGGAAAATTACATTTACATCACATTTGAGAGATTTTAAGCGACATAAAATCACTACATCAAAAAAAAGTCAGAGCAACAGAAGGCATAAAGTTGTTTATTGATCTTGATTGAGTTAGGGACTTCTGGCACTAAGAAGACGATATAGGCGACAGTGCAACTCAATTTTTTTAACAAAGATGTACATACATATGTATTTTTTTTTTCTTTTTAATTTTTTAAACAGTGTTGACACCAAAATGTCAGTGTAAAAAATTAATTAGTACTTATTTTAAAAGCATGTTACTTCGAAATCGCGCGAAAATAGGATCGGGTGTAGGTTTTACCACCCTTCAAGTGATTATTACATTATATGAACCGATGGTCTGCTTAAAAAAATCATTTATGATTCTGCTAACCATATGGGAATTGTAAAAGATTTAAATGCACGTAAGATAAAAATAACATTTGAATACTCACTTCAGACCAGAACCACATAGCATATTTATTGTGTATGCGGGTACAGTTTCTGGTATACATGCTTTAAGTGAAGCTTGTCTGGCGGGATTTTGACCTTGACCAGCAGTCAGCGCCTAAAATAGATTAAAAAAAATATTTATCTTTTCATTGTTAGTATTATACAGAAAATAAAATACCGCAATGAATCCAGTTTTTTTCCAAAGACAAGCATTATTTGTCTCATGATATAACCTAACTTATCTTGCTAATATCTTGTAAATATTTTTTTTGGAAATTATTCTCCTAAAACCATGTGCGCGTCTTAAATGAAGGATATTGTCAGAATTTGTAAATTCTGGGAAACTTTGACACTTGCCAGACTTCTTTGTTTTTGCAAGTCATGCCAGAATTATATAGCTCTGCCAAATATAACTAATGGGTGGTATTTAGCGGCTTGTCAGAAATGAATAAGTGGCACTTGCTTTTGTTTAAGAACAGTGTTAGACATTTTAAAGCTATATTATGTATTGTGACATCTTATAGAGATGTACCATCACAAAGTTATGTCTGTCACTGGTCAGACGATAGGTTAAATCAGGTTCAAATGCCTGTAGCCCATCAAGCTTTTTTTTTGTTTGGGGTCAATAAGCTATTGATGCATCAGTTAGTGGTGAAAAGTATTTGAGATTAATAGGGGATCAGTTTTTGACTGTTTTGGCCATACTTGAAGACGACCCAATAAAACTGCCATTGAAAATATATATTTTTTCATTCTTTTCATTTGAATAAAATAAAACTTCTTCAACAGATTAAATTGATAATTCATTCTTTTCTTTCTTAAATTTGTCTTTTTTCGGAAAGAAGTCATGACGTTCAGACACCGCAATGCTCAAAAATAACTAGAGACGCGGAGTTTGGTGTCTGGACGCCACCTGTAGCACTCCTGTTCCGCATCAGGCGTGATAATGAGACCACAGAAGTTCATTTTCATAGTAAGCATTTGTAGGTCCTGCACAGTGTGTTAATTGTAGACCTCCACCTTATTGTACCTTCATACACTGATACACACGAACGAACATGAAACAACCTAACCATAAGAATTTCGTAGTAGTTTTAACCTGATGTGATTATTGTGGATTTCTAAGGGCCTGCCTTCCTAGTGAAGTTTATGTTAGAAAATCACCGGTTTTCTTCTACTGTTTGTCAAGATTTAATCATCCTTGTTTTTCTACAATATCACTGGAAAGTGAGGAATACTTCACTATACTATGTTAATATTTCAATTTGACCAAAATTGACATAGTGTTGTTTACCTCCCATCTACAGATTACAATTTTAAGATATGTCTGTACTGTATACAATGAGAATGTCGCTAAAGAATCACCATGTTCGTAACATGTACAGGCATAGCAGTCAACGTGTTAAATAAATAATTATATTTTATTAAGCTGAGAAATATGATTCAACCATCAGCACTTTTGCAATTGATATGAAAATCATAAAAATAATGATTTAAACAAAAAACAAGCCATTTATAATATATTATCTAGTATAAACTGTAACCATCATAAGCTTTGGCACTACAAAATGGAAATTTACTAGTCAATCTTCATTATGATAAATTATAAATTAAGATCAATAAATTATGATGTGAGGCAACAGAATAATAGTTGTGTAGGCATTTTATACAAATCTTTTTATTTTTAGAATTGGTGTAACACATCTAAGAGTGCAGTGTTTACTGTGTATTTTTTGAGTGTCTATTGTACTTACTTGGCCTAAAATAACCTCCGACACATCTTCACCGGTTAAGTTCACCCTTGACAAAGCTTCTTTTATAACGATGGCTCCAAGATCAGACGCTTTCAAAGTCAAAAGGGATCCACTCAGTGAACCTAAAATATTTGAATATATCACTAACATAACCTTTTCAATTCAGAATTATTAAACAAATAATATACCAAAAAATTGCATTTGAAGCATTGGTTTACATTTTTGTAATTTCATTTTAATATCATAGAAACAACACGCTTTATTGTAAATCAGAAGCTGTAGTCAATTTCAATATAGAATATTTTCCTAGTTTAAATCCATCAAACCAAATATTATTCTATTAGATTCCCATCAGAAAAATACTTTTTTTTCATTGAATGAAAAATTGATTGAAGATTGGTTTGTCTACTGTGCTAGTCCAGCGGTCACCAAACTTTTTGGGAAACGGGCTGTATCGAATTTTTTAAAAACTTACAGGGTAGACGACAAATAAATTCTTAATAAAAATAATAAAACATTTTTAGTACTTTTTCCACATAAAATTTATTGGATCAGGACCGGTTTCGCTAATGGTGAGCATTGTCATTTTCAGTTGACAATACTCACCATGAGCGAAACCGGTCCTGATCCAATAAATTTTATGTGGAAAAAGTACTAAAAATGTTTTATTATTTTTATTATAATGCCATTCCACCAAGTATTGACAGTGAACACCTTAAAAGTGATAAATAAATTCTTGTTGAAACCCAATCAAAATATTAATTTATATATGCTTACATAATAATTATAATCTAAACAAATGTAGTTTATATTATAAAATATTTATTAAAATGTTAGGGTATATATTTAAAAGTAGACCTACTGTACTTAAAATATAAAGAGAGAAAATAATAAAGGCATTCCAATAATTGAATTTATTTTATTGTATAGTTTCACATATTGTGTTGTTTGTGGATGTTTTTCATTTATTGTGTTATGATTAAAATATTTGGTTGCCTCGCCTCGCCTCCAAAAATACGTGTTATACCCAACTTCCTTCACTTTGAGTCCACTACCAAATTTGAAATAAATAATTGTCGAGAATTCACAACCAATTCATGAAATTTTATAAAAAAATATATTTCTTGTATGAATAATTTATATACAAAAATCGAAAACTTTTGGAGGACCAGATGAAAATCTTTAGAGGGCTGTGGGAAATAGTTTGGTGACCGCTGTGCTAGTTAGTCATATAGGACAGTGCTTCCCAAAAAAATCGTACCACAGCCCCTAAATCTGAAAAAAAAATCGCGGCCCCCCTTAATACAAAACATGTTCTGCCGCAGCCCCCGGAGAAAACCTGCGGCCTCTCAGGGGGTCACGAACCCAGGTTGGGAAGCACTGATGTAGGAGACAATAAATATATTAAAATATGTTTCTTTTTATATATTTAAAAATTTAGGGGGTGTATTTTTAAAAAGTAAATATAGAGCAGAATCTACCTTACCTACTATTACGGTTTTTGAATGAATTGAAAAATGAAAAGATAAAAAAATTGTTATAGAAGTATAGGTAGAATATAACTGGTTATTTCAAGAAGTAAATAGTTTGAAAATGCATCTTAAAAGTAAAAATGCAATAATTCATTACTACTTTCAAATAACTAATCTTAAAGAAATGACTTTAAATCAGAGCATAAATCTTTATTGCATTCATCTGTGGATATGTGGTTCTCTATAAACCTTTCCCATCTATCCTAAAAACTCGCTCGCTCTGATGATATGTATTTTGTACACCATATGAAAAAGTGATTTAAAAATCGGAAATTGATTATATTTCAAGTAGATTGAAAAATTGATTATATTTCAAGTAGAAATGTAACAATTTTTGTAATGTTGGCGCTGAAAAGTGTCTGAAAATGAGAAAAAAGCATCTAAATACATATAAAAATCGCCTCAGAACTACTGTAGACCGGTCACTCCAGACAGTCTTTACCGGGCGAAGTAAACAATACGACTGAAAAAACTCTTACGCACACACACACACGCACATACAGACGAGGTGCGCTGGCAAACATTTCTGTATCGGTGAGTCTACCCTCGATTTGTCAACAAATTATTTATATGCCTCGCTCCAGACGAATAATTATGCATAACAAAAAAAATTATAATTCGTAATTATATTACGGAGGAATACATAAATTCTGAGCCCCGTATCTATTATATTGTGTATCAATATTCACATTATATGATTCGAATTGTAGTAACTACATATCAGAGGGAAGGAAAGGTTAAAGTTGATTCCAGGACAAGAATCAAACCAAAATGGATTTTTGCGCTCAATATTATTTGTTCTTTCTTTCCTTAATGTAACCAAAAAAATTAAAATCATCGAATAGCCAAAAGTCACTTATAGTTATGTGTAGTATCCATATCTTATAATATAATATAATAAATGTTAAAATACTTAGCCATACTGATCAAATTGTCTTTGACATTATAATGTACTGAAAATATTTTTTATCAGAAAAAGCCTGCAGATAAACAATTGTTTGTTTTTTTTCAATAATTCTATAGTATATATCAATATATCTCCACAATAAATATGCAAAACCAATTATGAAAAATATGCATGCAGGTAATCACAGTGATAATGATTGATAGGGTAATATATATTATGCATCATTTACAAAGCAATAAAAATAATGATATAATGATCAAAATACTAATTAGGATAATACTACTAATTAACCATTTGTATGAATTATTTTTGGTTTGTAAAGTTCTGTTTAGTAGTAAATAGTAAGTCAATAAATCAAAATTCTCTGAATGAACGGCTTGGTCTTAACCTTTAAACGCCCAGGATTTTTGTCTTTCGCTGCCTAGCTGCCCTAGAAGGATCAGCGATGTTTGCGACAGGATTACATTGTAATATAAAATTAAATTTGATAGCTATATTATTCCACTGTTTGTGCTAAAACTTGCGACACGAGAAGCATCATTTTAATTTTATATTAAAAATGAACTGCCACAAAGTTATCGTTGAATCTATCGAAGATAGAATTACAAGATTTACAATAACAGTATAAGTACAAAATATTAGATTAAATAAGTAATGACTTCAATTGAGATATATTTATTTTTGTGACTAGTCGAATCAAAAATTGATTTTGCGATAAACTAATTCACCACATACATTCATTTTTCAATTAATGATATCAAATGTATTATCAGTATCAGCACAAAATAAACATTAGTTTTCCTTTCTTCAAAATAGTAAAGTTTCCATGTAGGTAATAAATTTGGTTTCAATAATAAATTAGGTTTTAGTATAATAATAAATTATTACGTAGGTGCACATACAAAAAAGAAATTTTAGTTTTTCGAAATGTTAATTTCGAAATGAGAAACCAGTCTAAGAGCGGCGATATTTTGTAAAATCTAAAAATTCCATGACGTAAAAAACTTTCGAAATTTCCCTTTTTGTGTTCTGATTAAAATGTGGGTCATATATGAAAATTATAAGAATGTCAATAGTAAAAAAATTCTAAGAGAATTGTTAGTTGAAAAAAAATCTCACTTTACCAATTGGAGTCCTCACTGCAGATACAATAACTACACATTTTTCTGACATGGTTCCAATATTTACTTTCAATTTAAAAGCCCGTACAAACTGAAAATGAAAATATAATAATTAGCTTAGACTTGTATACTATTTAAAACTTAACAGAAATCATAACACTTCTTATAACATCCATAATTCAATGCAGAAGACAAACATTAGTTTCTGTTGTAATTTTTTTAAAAATGTTATATGTAAAAGATTTGGGTACAAGTATGAGAACTATTTTTGATTTTACGTACACCGTTAAAGATAACCAACTGTCATCTGTCACACATGTACTGATATATTATGACACCTTTTTTATATTAGAATTTCTACCGTCCTATGCAATTAAAGATTTCTGATTGGTTGTCAAAATATCGCCATACACCATCACTACCAACTGAACAAGCATTCATAATATAAAGGTTTTTATTAATATTGATATTTATATTAAAATTAGCTGTACACCCATTGCTCCCAACGGGGATAATATTTTGCATTATTTTGTCTATTCAAATCCGAAAATTCTTATTAATTTGAGGAAATAGTTGGCAAAGAAAACTGACAATATTGAAAATAGCTAACCCAAATCTAGCAATAAGAAGCTTAATTTTTTTAAGATTTTGCCAAAACAATATTTTGGGTCGTCATCTCATTCTTTCTTCACGTCTATAATCAAATGTATCAAATAGTGAAAAAAAAATCATTTGACCTAAGTATTTCTTTTCTTTGGCCATATTCGCTCCCTATGTGGAGTATATGGCCACCACGCAGGACCTCCATGTTTCTCTGTCTTTCGCCAATTGATTTGCTTCCTCACATGGCATGCCAGTATCACTCAGTTTCGGTGAGTACATCCTATGAATAATGATAATACCCTACGGACGTCCGAGGTGCCGGAATCCCACTGGTTGAAAGAAGGGGCAAGCAGTATTGAGGCTTTCCAGAGGCATCCGCAGCACGTGGCCAAGCCAGTTCCAATGTCTTTTCATAGCCACTGACGTGACGGGACGTTATCTTGTATATTACCTTATCTCCAAATTCCTCACAGAATCAAACCACCTCACCCCCATTATCCGACGCAAGCATCTGTTTTCGATCTTAAGTATATGTTTTTTCTAAATCTTCATCATGTGACATGATTTGTTACCGTAAAGCAGTACCAGCCTAATGCAAGCGTTGAATAAGTGCCATTTGGTTTTAATCGAGTAGTGTGTCCCAGACAGTCCGTATTGAGTTGAATGTGGCTGCAGCCATTCCTAGACGAATGGCGAACTCCTTTTTTTGTACTACCGTCTTCGCTGATATATACGCCAAAGTGTCTGAAGCTGTTGACCCTATCGATGATCTGTCCCGCGCTGGTCAGGGTTCTATCAGAGTCATGACAGATTTGGTAACACATCACATTGGTCTTACTAGTATTGTTTTTTAGACCAATGTGACCTGATTAGTTCCTAACCCATCAATAGTCTCCTAGATGCCCTTAACAGATGTGACGAGTAATGTGATTTCACCACTTTTCCAGGCCTGGGCGATAAAAGTGCTTTGTATGTAATCCTTAAATAAAATATTAATGGTATTGTGAACCGAAATCAAAAGATAACTTTTCTGAAGTAATATATTTTTCTATAACTATTTTTAGTATAATTGAAATAGATTTCGTAAAATTGTTGTGGTCACTGACCAGAATTGGCTTTAAATTTGATATTATATTATTATTATAACTATTATGGGAAATAAACCTGATAAAAATCTTCGTGTGCTATCTAACAGAGCATTAACGAGGTATTGCAATTATTTATATTTTTGTTATTACTTTGTATTTATCCATATTTTTCAACAATATAAACTTTGGAATATGAAGAAAAAATCTCCACATCGAATAACATTCATCATTCATTTTCGAAAAAGAAAAACGACACACGAGAAATTAAATGTGCAAGGACATAGCCATTTATACTTAACCATAGCGACGATACATAACCATTTAATTGCATGTGATTGCGCTTGTGTGTATAGCCCGCTGTTGTACAATATTTACAAGGCAAATATTGTATGCTTGATCTTGAATTTAAACATCTGTGCGAACTTCACTGTTGTTTTAAGAGTACGTCGGTTGATGGCTCATTTTCTTTTTGAAGTATCTTTCGGTATTTGTTAGTGTTTACAAACTTCCTACGATAAATAATAATATATGTAAACTAAAGTTCATTGCTATAAAGAATTTTATATTTGAACCATGGAAAATCAATTTCATCCGGGATCTCATACAAGCAAAATGTTTTTGACTCCGTCCAAAAGGACTGTACTACGAGAAATATCTGACAATGTGGTAAGTTAAATATTTTTTGACCCATTATTAGAAAGCCTGTCTCGAATGTCGATTTCTGTATTTGAATATAATACGATTCATCATTATCATATTCATCCTTTAACGATTTTAACTGCCATTCATTTGTTGAGTTTTTGAATTCAACGTCTTCCTGCTAACTTCGGATGGTGCTGTCAGTTTGTATACGGACGACAGATGGCAGTAAATGACATTACATATGGCGGAAGGCAAATTTGATATTTGCACCTATGTTAATCGAATCAATTTTAAAAAGTGTCAAATAATTCGGGCAAACTGAATTCAATATATGAATCAAACATTACGAAGATATTGTGATACATGTGATTGGTGATTTTATGTAAGGATTTTGGGGCATTTTTCCCGAAAAAAGTAAGTGCATTTCTCCATTATGTAGGCAAAATTTGATGTTTTTATCATGCTTTCTTTCTGGTGTATTGATAAGTCATTAAGGTAGAAGGCGATCAGCTCCACACACGAAAAGCAAACACGTTGTGTCTACTTTTAGTCATTAACCATGAGTTTTGATGTGCTATATGCCTGAAAATGATATTCTGGATTACCGGCGAACTGTCTCATCGTTATGTCAAAATATATTGAAAAACATTTATTTAATATGAACGATAAACACTTGATATTTCAGCTAGAAAGATCAATCAGCTTCCTTGATCTAAAATCGTAATGAAAACATATTCATCATCGGGGCTTTGCTTTAATGAATTGTGTCAATGGTTTTTAAAGCAAAAATCCATGGTAACAATATTAACTTCCCAAACAATACGCATTCAATTTTTGTTGCACTGATAGGGCGGTAGTAACAGCTAACATAACAATAATTTATTATATTATTATTTCATATTATGACAAATGAAACTGCGAATGTACTTGCAAAGATCGTTCCACCACATTCTTAAACAAACAATCAATTATTGAACTATTTCATAAAATGGAACATAAAACAAAAGTATTTGAGTATCTTACAATAAAACACATATTTTTTTCTACATATCGTTAGCCTATATAGCAGGCACGTCAAACTCGATTCACACCGCGGGCTATAAATAAACTTGTTGACATTATCGGGCGATATATTTTCGATAATGAAAACAACCCAAAAAGCCACCCTGTATGAAATCAAAAAAATCACACTTATTACATAATATAAATTATATAAAATAAATGACAACACATGTTTTCTATCATAATTTTTTGGAAGACACTAAACTTGCACCTGTTTTCCACTAAGCAAATAAATCATCATAATTTGGTTGAATATTTGGTACTTAAGAAAGATCAGTATAGAAACTAGTTTCTAAACAACAAAAATATGTGCTTCCGAATAAAGCCAGTATACTTACGCTCACGAAAGACATTAGGAAAATTCAGGTATTTCACCTTCCGTAAACTATATATGTACATATTATTTTGGCTTCAGCAAAGAGTCACATCAATTAAAATTTATTTAATTCGTAGATAATCCTCACCAGTTTCGATATAAATGGACGTAGATGAACGGCCAAGTAGAAATTGAGTAGAAACTCTCCAGGGTTCCATACTTCCGGCCGTTTTCGCTGATGATAGGGATGGTCAATGACTGCTGACATGTCGAAGCACAGGCAGACTTCATTGGGTTTCTCATACCTAGAACTGCTGTCACATTTTGATTAGTGCTAGCATTTGTGTACAAATAAAGTATTTCTTATTATCTCACAACAACTAATTAATTTTGTTCTAAATAAATAAATAAAAAAAATAAATTTATCTGCAGGCTGCCAACAGTGTCAACTGTCAGGGGATGAGTGTTGGACATGTCTGACCTACAGTCAACGCTATTTACTGTTGGTTCAAATCAAGTAAAAAAAACAATGCTAATTACAATATCTATCCCCCTACAAGTGGGTGATATGCACCCCCTTGAATCTGAAAATATTTCCTCGCGCTCTTTAAAAAAAAATATTCTCATTTTATATTTTTGGAAACTACATTTATTCCCAAATATATTATTTCTATTGAAAAATACATTAACATTTAAATACAAAAATTGTCTCAATTTTTAATGACTAGGCTGTTTTTTAGTGCATACGATATACAAATATTTTAATTATGTCAAAGTAAAAACTTCTTCCGCACCCCGCGGAAATGCTGTCTCGAACCCCAGGTTAAGATAACAAGATCCAATGCCCTACCTACAACATCGACATATTTATAAAGCAATTTCAGATTACCTTTTATTAAAAAAAAGGAAATCTTTACGGGTGCGGTTAATTATTATATTTTTTTCGTGAAAAAAGCCGATTCCGTGAAAATATGCACATAGCCGATTAGAAGGCGAAACGACGACATTGCGACGAGGGTATCCCGAACCCGTTTTGTGATCCCAGGATTGACAATTTTTCAATCACGGGATTGAACATTTAACATAAAATCGTGTATAAATTGGGATTTAGATTTCAAAAAACCAGGATTTTTCAGATTTCTCGAAATGAACAGCGTGAGAGCTTTTTCTTTTTTTAGCACTTCCAAGTTTAATTTTCTCTAATTTTCAATTCAATTAAAAAAGCGTGGTTGAGCGACTGAGTAAGTTCTCGTCGAAAAAACTTCTGTTGAGATACCTCCTTTAAGAGGCCATATGCTCCACATTGGGAGCGGACATGGATAAAAAAAATCTCAATCACGGGATTAGTACTGTCACAATTCCGGGATTTTGGAATCACAGAATTGTATGGGATCCCGGGATTGGATACCCTAATTGCGACCAAATGTGTGAAGATGTTTGGTTTTTGATTTTTTTTATGTGAATATAAGCTGTAAGCAGCAGCGTGATTGCGTTTTAAAAGTACAAATTTATACTCCTGCGAACCGACAATATTTTGTCTTGTGCACGAGGTTTAATTATTTGATGTAAAAATGTAGTTGGAACACTTGAAAAATGTTGTTTTTTAATATCTATCTGTACCCATAATCAGCGTATATTTCGAGACGAGAAACAACAGATTTTACTAAATAACTGTGCGTAAACTGTTTAATTCCTATTGATAGAGGGAAGTCAAGAAACGTGTGTCAGTTTAAAAAAAATGAATAGTAAACACGTTCATCAATGTTCCTTTGGAGCGACTGGATTCATCGCTTCCTTATTTGATATTCTTATTTAAATGTCCCGTCGCATTGTTGTCGCCTCACGGTCTTCGGATATGAAATTCCTTCTCCCATTTTTGGAGACATCGCCCGTGCAGGTCGTCAGTCGATAAATAATATTCTACTATCTACCGGATCTATCATTGGAAGTAAGTTAGAAAGTGGCAAATTTTATTTCAATTGGTTATCGTGTAGAAAATGGTATCGGTTTTGCATAGAACCCATTTTCCGTTTCCGACTAGTGTTAGTGTATGGATGTACCTACTTATTCTTTCGTTAGAATTTTGAACACTCAGGAGATTTTAGAGATGAGGGTTCACTGCATTTTTGTTACATTAAAAAATATTTTTGAATCCGTGTTGGAGTGGTTCAACGTAGTTGGCCTCGACAGGCTCGATTTCCAGTTTTATTTTTTCAATCGATTAATTGATTTCTGTTTTAATGCTGGATGCCTGTGATGTCTAAAATTAACTATTACCACTGTGATTCATAAATGTGAGAATTTTACTGAGCAACTCGCTCACAATCAGTCCTTAACTTAAAATACTACGATATGTTAAGAGCAGGAAAGGTGTATTAGTAGTATGGTATGACGTAGTCCATTGGAGTTTATGATTTTTAGCAGCTTTTCTCAAACCTTTTCTTTTTGTTTTCCTTTAGCGATATACTAAAATTAATACCAACTTACATATTTACACCGAAAGTATCGCTGACACAATTTCAAAATGGATTCAAGTTATACATCACAAAATACGTTATTTTGTTTTCTTCGCCGATCGAGTTCAACGGACTTGGTGTCTTTTATTTTATGATTGACTTTAGATTACACGATCTGCAGCTTTTTCCTTATACCAGAGCCCGCGCTTTGGTCAGTTTGCACGTACAAAATCGCCCCACACTATTTTCTTTGTTCCCAATACTGTTTTTTTTATATTCCTCCAGTGGCTCTCACTAGAAATATTTAGCGAGGTTGTGAAAAAAATCTACTCGTATCAATTTGTAAAGCTTTAACACTGCGATAAAGAATTTCTTTATCTTCGTCAGATATGAGTAATTCAATAGTATTATAATCATGCATATATAATCCACTACGAACGACAATATTCCCAGGCTCTCGCTGCAATCATTCTCAATCCATTGTAACAAATCACCACTTTCTTTCACGTAAGTCAGTCACGGTATAGTCTTAAGAATTAAGTCGTCTTGCTTTTGAACACATGTTTATTTGTCTCGCTGACTACCCGTAAATTAATTTTGGTATTAACCGATGTTAGTTTTTAGCTATATTATATTTTCCATTGATTTTAATCAGGGCTTCGATCCCGAACGGAACGTGAGCTAAAAAAAACGGGCCACGGAAATATTTTGGGGAAATCGATGAATTGCTGGGCTTTTGGATTCGAGCTGAACCGAAAACCGTTATTTTTTCCGGAACGAAAACCGGAACGAAACAAATAGCGGTTCGAAGCCCTGATTTTAATATTAATATTGAAGCAACAAATATTGTGTACTATGCAAATATTTTTTTTCAATCTAACGCAATACAGTTGGTGTATCGATGAAATAAATTTGGAAACTATGTATCAATATTTTTTTAAAGTGCATGCACACATTACCACATCATAAGCTGTTGATGTATTCTGAATGCACAATTTTTATCAATATGCGTTATGGATAGAACTAGTTACTGATATAAGAAACGGACGGATTTATCGCTTGCTGACAAGTTATATTGCATTAAAATGAATACTTACATAAATAAAAACTGTATATTTTTAGTACCCCGCGTTTTTCGATGAAAAATTGCACCTTGCTTGCTATACCGAGCTTGGTTTTCGAAATGCGTCTTTCTCCCAATTTATTATTAAACTCTCTCGCAAATTAAAAATATTTTTGTTGAGTCGGTTCATTGTTAGTAGAGTGTAAAAATCTACTCGGGAAGAACGCAAGTTAACGCTCCTTTTTTAATAACTTTCAGTGAATTTTCCGTTATGGGGTAGTTAGTGTTTTGTTATCTTATAATCACTGAATAAGATAAGTAATGTCTGCAACTAGGGAATCCAATCCCGGGATCTGTTATCCCGTACAGTTTTCGATACATTTCAAACCCGGGATTAGAAAACATGATCCCGAATCTTTCGGGATTGTGTTTCAAAACAGAAACGTGTTGATTTTCAAGTCGGCAGTTCAAGCATACGCAATAAACAATGTCCAATTTTATTATTATGACTTTATCTTTGCGATAAGAGTTTGCGATAAGAAAGAATCGCAGCCGAAAAGGTAACTTGATGCCAACCATATTAAATTTCTTCAATGTATTATACGCACGTGTACTGTATTTGAATGCATTTGTTGACAATATTTATTGGTTGTTGTTATTAAGCTTCACGTTTCAATTTATTTTTCGCTTTGTTCTCTACATCAATGAATGTTACCAGATATCAATGGCAGTGTTTGTTTTGTGTAATTTATTGTTTATAAACATATTTTTTTACCGTAAACCGAAACCTTTGACTAAATGGCGAAACAATCGATGCTCTGGTACTCTGGGAATATTTAAATATTTAAATTACTTCTATTTACTCCAATAAAATTATTAATAATGTATGTATATAGACGAAAAATTCAGAAATCTTCATTCTTGCAGTCTGAAGTAGATAATTGCTTTTTTTAGCTATCAAAATTAATCATTTTAAGTTATATTTCGTATTTTTACATAATTTATGCATATTAAGTTAGTTTAATAATTATTTCGCATATTTTTTTTACGAGTAATTAAAAAATTCACTCATTCACCTCTACATCGCGAATAACTGATATTAAGAGAGCTTTTTGGTAACGTATCGGCAGCTTACAGCTGGTTATTTAATATAGAATATTTTTTTTAAATTTATTTTCACCAATATTATTAATTTTTATTTCTTAAAAAAATGTGCTGATCCCGGGACCGAAAAATTCTAATCCCGAAATCCCGGGATCAACATTTTGACTCGGGATTGGATTCCCTACCTGCAACCGTAAAAATAGTCTG
Source organism: Himalopsyche tibetana (assembly GCA_030503985.1). Lineage (NCBI taxonomy): Eukaryota > Metazoa > Arthropoda > Insecta > Trichoptera > Rhyacophilidae > Himalopsyche > Himalopsyche tibetana. The sequence continues at coordinate 1,896,293 of JAPJYX010000010.1, forward strand.
GCGATATATAATATCTTTTCTTATTTTGTTATTTTCTTATTTTGGTCTGTAAACAGATCAATTCGATGTCAGTACACACAGCATTATTTCCATCAATCGTTGCGGTATAAAGCGGTTTGCCACAGGGATTCTAAAGTCTCGGCTTGTTTCAAGACTCGAGACGCAAGATATGGAATTGTCATATCCCGAGAAATTCCGGGGTCCCGCCATCATATTACCGAAGTATTTTTTATGAACAAATATTTAAAATAATATTTTTATGCATACACTAGCATGGGTTGATTTTCTCCATTATAACCCTAAAATATAGCCATTATAAATAATCAGAGACTAATAAATAGTGAACTAAATAAAAATAATATACTCTTGACACTGCACATTTATTAAAATTTCTGCAACTCTGTCTCGGCAACAAGTCTCGGGACTGGCAAAAAGCGTTGTTTTCCGGGAAATTATTCTCGTGCTGTCTCGACACAGAATCCCTAGTGCTGCCTGATATTATTGACGCTATTTTTTTTTTTAATTTTGCTTACGAATAATCTCCGCGTTGTTTTTATTTTATTTCAATGTTTTTTTCCCTGGGAAATCGTGCATGCTTATCCATTTTTATACATTAAAAAACTTTTATAAAACGCAAATATTATTTAGTAAATTTATGTGAATACCGACGGATTCTGAAAATAACCTCTCATTGTTGGTGCGATTCCGGCGTGGTAGTGACAATTCATCGTTCGAGAAATAATATACGAAATGCGCATTGTTTCCAGAAACACTTTGAAAAGTTATTTTGATTACCATGGATAATGAAAAGTTTCTTTACTTTTAGTAACCAGCTCTAGAAACGATTTATATAATATATATGTGCTCGTATATATAAGGCAAGCAGTATGTATTAATACATAATCTTTTGGTGCGGAGTTCATTGTGCCTAGGGCTCCCGACCCGGGTAAAACCGGTAAGTTTTTAAAATAACCGAAAACCGGGTCATATTGATTTAAATAATTGATTTCTCCATATTAAATATACATCTTTTCAAAATGCAAACATCTCTGAACATACTTTTATTACGCAAAACTTATTTGAGATAAAGTGTCCCGGCGATATTCGGCGCTTAAAAAAAGTTCGCTAAATTCACACCTTTAAAAATATTTAAAGGTATTTATGTTAATGAATTTTTGCAGTTAAAAATTAACCTTTACTGTTCTTTTTTTTCTATATCTATCGGTATCGTCATTATTTGTTTATTTGAACGATTTTTATGAATCTGATCGATGAACGTGAATATTTCGATTAAATAAAATATTAACAATAATACATATACATATATTGTAATTTTGTATTCAAACATTTTTGTACCTATTGAGGCAAAATGTAATATAGTATATATTATACATATACTCGTATATTATATTTTTAAACTCTGGGTCATTATATAACAGATGGTGAAAATATCCGGTACCAAAACGGGTTCCCGGTTAGTTTATGAAAAAATACCTGAGAACTGGGTAATGCCCTAATTGTGTCCTTGCCTATTTTAACCCATCATTTAACCCTGCTTGAAGGGATAACAGGTAAATTCTCCATCCTATAATGGAGATAATTGCATAGTAATTATACCTAATAGCTTAGAGTTAGGCAATTATTACTGTTGAGATATGTAGGCACATCTAACAATGTTACCTGCTCCCTATTTAGAACATAGCTATTCAATATAGAGTATTTATTTTACTGTGTTAATTATGCTTGGTTATCGTAATTAGGTAAGAAGCCATATTGTTAATAATAATTACGTATTTTCATATCGAGAAAGGGTTCGTTCACCGAGTGAGTATTCTAAATTTGCTTGAATAAAGATAGGTATATTATTCAATATATCACTGATAATTCGCATACGAATAATTAATCATAGTTATTAGTTTCATAGCCCAATTATTCTACTCTGAATCTTTGTTGGAATTTGACAAACAAATAAAAATTATGTTAGTTTATTTTTTTAAGAAAATGAATGTACAATTTGAACGAACATTAGTATTAAAATGTAACGGAACAGTTTTTATAGCGTTTTCCGGCCTCGTAGTAAATTTGTATTCGTCACTAGAAACTAAATATTCAATATCAAAATTAAATTTATAAAATTATTCGGTATTTTCTAACATCGACATTTTGCCTCGTACAAAAAACGTTGTTTTTATTTTATAATTACTACAATAACATTGAAGCTCAATTTTACTATCGAATAAATGGTTTCCTATGCGTTGTCGTATTATTCTTGTTTTACGTTATGTTCATCATTGCCGACACCAAAAGAACCTTGAGTTCGTCCTCTGTTGTAGTATAAAGAAAACAGGAATGTTGTTTAACATTTCTTGAACATATTTTTATCCTAGAAAACAAAAGTAGTCTCCTGTTTCCGCGTACCACGAGAATATGATCCACATGGGGAAGCGGTACGACCTGTCGCTTCACAAACAAACGACTGAAATCGGATACTCTTCACCAAGTTTTCAGCTTTGTGTTCTTGTAAAAGCATTGTCACAACTCACAGCTTCTTCTGAACTAGCTCCAGCTGACAGAACTATTCTGTAAAAGGCAAAATTAAAAATAGTTTATTGTCGACCAGCTTATCGTGTACGTACTTGTTGATATACCGATTAATTTTGATAGAACCACAGATTTTTCGGGTTTCCACGGTTGACAATGATGTAACATAATATATTTTTTTAGGTTTGACACTTGACATGCTTGAAATTCCACTGATGTGTATAGTAGAGTCGGGTTATTTTGTGTAATGTAAATAGTTAATTTGATGGAACACCGTTTTACTAAATGCATTGGAAATAACCTTGGTGTTTTGGGTCATAAAAAATGGGTGACTCTGACTCATTTTCTTTTTCATATAAATTAAAATTCTAAAAGCTATGTATTTTAGTTGATATTAAAAAAAAAACTAAACTTCATTTTTAAACATTGGAGACCATTTGTAACTGCCGTAGCCGCGGATTTTTTCACTAATCTACAGCAGTGCTATCATTGTATATACACCAGTGGCGGTTCCAGAAATTGTTTCAGGAGGGGGTCATGCAATTTTTTAATAAACATGATACATACATAATACATTAAAAATAAATGACTTTTAAATAATATATCTAAATATATAAAAATAGTCGATACATAATTAAGTATGTATTGTATAAAACATAGTAAACTAACCAATCAAAGAGCCCATTTCACAATAAAGTTATAAAAATGGAAAATAAGTTCTCCTTATGGAGGGGGGGGGAGGGCATGGCCTCCCCCCTGGATCCGCCAATGATAGACACAATAGGTTTCCTTAACATTATTCAATCCTTCGATTAATTTGTCAATATATTTGCAGTGTCACCGAAAAAAATGTCCACTATATTATATTGCCCTATATGCTTTCCTTTTCAACTATGTATTGTATGATTTAGTTTAAAAAATCGAGATCAAAACATTTTGCTAAGGATTAATCCATGTTGAAATAAAAAAGAAACGATGAAAACACATGTTAGGTACACAATTCATTATTTTTAACGAGGACCGTTTTCAGTAAGCATTTTCATCTCGTCATATTATTTCTTTAACACTCGAGTACCGAAAATAGGATCGAGTACCGTAAAGTGACCCCAAAATAAAATTGCGTAATATTTGCAGTGTATTGATTAATGTATCACTGTAGATTACAATATATATCAACTAGACATTATTTGTATTTAGCGAATGGTTGAAATAAGAAGAACTTTGCAATGCGAATGCACCCCATACGTACCCGAAGGTTAACGAAACATCACCTGATCTTTTTTGAAACTTTTTACATGCCAAGTTAAACTTGCCCGATGTTAAAATAAAAAAAATATTTTTATAATACATACATAATGTCATAATTATATCGTAATATCGAAGGCAGTTTATATTACCAAAATACAAAAGATTTTTATAAAATTTCTGTTGGCTTATGCAAATCATTTGTTTTACATATTACGTATTGATTGAATTGCAGACGATTCAAAATGAAAGTTTCATATTAAGCGGTAGTATGTTAATTTTTATATTTAAATTTTATTTTATAATTTTTAAAGACACTAGTCAACAAGAATTCAGAAGGTTAGGTCGTCTCCTGTGCCAGTTTTGACCCTAATTTGTGTGTCATTCCTGTAGATGCGGCAATAATATTCAAAGGACACTGCAGAAAATTATGAATGTGTTAAAAATAAACTACTATTTCACTTGACCTGATTGAAATCCACCAAACTCCATTGGTCAGGGCACCAGTGGCGTGGGTGTCGTGGACGTCGGCCACCAAACAAAATCACAACGACGCTTCGCTTCGAGGAACCCCGCTGCGCATTTGTGTATTTATGTTTTGTTATGCTTTTCAATTTGTGTTTTGTTTATCTTTTCACACTGTGATCAGCCGCTTTCACTAGCATGGTTTTATAAACCTTCACCGAGTTACTTACCTATGTAAACACAATGCTGTTCACATTATAAGTGTGGATGGATTTATAGGATAGTATTTTTTTGGTCATATTTAAAAATTCATTCATTACATTTTTTTTTAAATAGGTAAAATCCTTTTTTTATTTATTTACGCTTCGAGTTAATTAATCTAGCGTTGAAACATAGCGAATGGGTACATATAATATTTCAGTGAAATAGGGAAAGTATGAACCGTAGTAATGGATAGCATCTAGTCATTTTTTAAGCTGGGGTCGACAAACTATAGTCTGTGAGCCAAATCCGGTCAGATGCTTCAATTGAGTCAAACCATTTCGATGACAAAAACATCAAATACCAGTTTGATTAAATTTCATAACAGAAAAAAACAATTAAGTTCTTCTCATCAGTTTTTTTTATCAGTTTGTTACATTTGTTCAATAATCCGAAACAAATTCCAGTTCCTGTTATATCTACAACATAATGAATTTATTTTGTATAAATGTAGTTCCATGTTTATTATACATATTATCACAGGCTAGAAAAAAATATAAATTCCATGTTTTTGTTATATCACGACATGAGTGTAAAATCACACGTAAACATATTCGAGTCGTCCACCGAGTCTATTTTTTAATAATCTGCTCCTTTACACAAAAGTTTGCCGGTCCTTGGTATAGATAGATCTTATTATTAAATTTAAACACAAGTATGTTTGCATATAAGATTAAATTGTACGATTGCCAGGTGTTGTAATAGAGTTTATTGTATTAGAATTCTGTTTGAAACTTTGTTCTGAATACATATTCTGTTTTAGCTACATAATTTTGGATACATTTGAATAATAGCCAAATAATATAAAATTAAGTTATATTTGACGAATTATTGCACATATCAGGTTGAAATGGAAGTGGTGCTTACTTACTATTTAAAAATTTAAATCGATTAAAAAATCATTTTACATAATTTCCCACTAGGATGGTTTTCTTATGAAAATAACAGGGCTGTGGAGTCGGAGTCACAGTCGCGGAGTTGAGGTATTTTGCCCGGAGTCGTGAAAAATGAGCGGCTCGATTTTTTTTTTAAATATATTTAATGATGTGTATGTAAACAAATAGTCGTAAGTTTTAACATTTCATGCTTGGCTAACGTGCTTGGTTAACATTTCAAGATGATCTGATGGTATACATATATATATATATAAGTTAAAATTAAATTATTGAAAAAATTACTCGGAGCGTCTTTTTTTCACGCGACTCCACAGCCCTGGAAAATAATATTGAACGATTCTCGAAACGTCAATATATGACCTTTTTTCGAAATACTATGTCAGTAAAATTATTTATACACGTCATATTACAATTACAGGTACAGATTCTTACTAGTATGGATGTTAGCATTACCGCAAGCGGTTTGTTTATAACCCGATCCATTGGATTTGCTTTGTGTTGTGCTCGTGTATACCAGAGATGCAATATGTGTGAGCCGTTTCGCAGTAAAGGGTCAGCACTCGGCAGACAGATGCACGCTAGCCGTCAAATGTGACATGCCGCGATCAGCTGATCTCGCTCATTAGCCTAACGTCTGGCTAAATTGGGGGCGTGCATTTTCATATCCCCCTTGACTCATTTCGCTACTGCATGCGTAATTATTTTGCATACACACATGTATAACAACATTGCAGCATGAGTCATTTAACTGTGTGATTGCATTATACACGATTCATTACCGATTTTCACGAATACATCTAATAATCCTTTTGCACGTATTTGAAATAACACGGTCTATAAAACAGAACTATGTTTTTGACGTGTGTTTTTTTTTATTACGCGTTCATAAATAAATCTAATGGCTGTATATATCAAGTTTAATTTAATTATAATATATCGTATGTTAATTGCATAATAAGAATATTTGGAATTAAACTTAGTGATTGTCAATGCGCCAAATATTCTGAAATTTTAAATCGCATGACACAAACTCAACGAGAAGTGTCTAGAGAACTGCCATCCTAAACACCCATGCCATTGATCTTTCTGGGACATTATCTCAGATCCTTTTCATCGCTAGGGTACAAATCTGTAACCACTAGACTATATGTTATTAATCATTTAACAATATAAATTAAAATATATAGTAGGCTATTTAAAATTATCGATTCTTTCTCTTTTTTTGTTTGATATGTTTACTCAATTCTTTTTTTTTTTGAAAATGTCTGTGTAAAAAATAAGAAACTGGTTTGATGTATGTTTGATGTATATGTATTATGTTTCCACGTAATAATACGATATAAGAACACAGCTGTGTGACGCATTAAATTTTTGAATTGAAAATTGCAGTAATGATAAATATGATTGGGAGTATAAAAACGTTTTCTGCTTGTCGCTTAAATAGACCCAAGGACAAATATCAAATCCAATAGAGACCGCCGACAATCTGCAACTTGAGTACACACAACAGCTCTAAGGTTACATAGTCAGATAATAAATTCGCGAAAAACATTCATGTGCCAGGTAGTAGGTCCGTCATTGAACGAAAGTAAGTGGCAAGCCGAACGAAAAATGCATTTCGCTAAATGGTACATAGATACGAAATCGTTATGGAGGTGATGCAGGAGGACGTGGTGGAATAGAAATGGAATTCCTCGGTGACCGAGTTAATTATCCCAAAATAAGTATTACAGATATCTTCGAAACTTGTATGTTGCGATTGTTGCGAATGAAATGAAGTCTACCTATCCTATCACTAACATTTTTTAGGCTATATTAAATTATTTAAGATATATAATTGATAGCACTTCTTTATGCGTAGTTAAGGTTGGCGACTGTAACGCCTTCGTGGATTGGTAGATTGTGCTCCACACTAAGGCGGTAACACGTTAGAGTCCTTTTTTCGGAGTTGAGTAGATTTTTCGCCTTCTCTTTGGCGCCGACATGATGCACGAAAGGAATATGCTCTTAGGGATAGGATAAGGAAGGTTGATACAGTATACTCGTAAAACTTTAATGGTGTTTCATTTGATGCTCACGCAGATTAACGGAGAAAACAGGCAATTGAGTATGGTATAAAGATGTGTGTTTTAGAGAATACATATTTGCGCTTTTAGGGTGTTCACTTTAGCTAAAAGGTCAGGCCGGTTTCGCTCACTATCAGTTGACAATGCTCGCAATGAGCGAAACCGGTCCTGACCTTTTAAATAAATTGGGAATAAAGTACAAAGGAATATTGTGTTTTTATTAATACATATGCGGTTACGTTGTTGCGAAGAAACTCGACTAATTTTTATAATTTGTTGCAATACGTGATGCTTAATTTTACCGTAGTTTGTTTAGAAATTGAAAGAACGCGCCCTTAGTGAGCCTTTCGGCGACTGATCTGTCTATGACCTACGATTAATTTTCGCTCATTATCCTTCCTTTTTTCCGACCACTTTCCTACTGAAACTATAAGTGGGGTCCTCGAAGCGGACTCGTAGTTTCATGGCTATTACATGCCTTTTTTATCGTATGATTGTGTATGTTATATAAACTATCTTCTACCGGCCTCAAAATTTGTTGTATTATTTCGATGTTTGCTAATACGCTCACTTATATTTTGGATGATTTTAAAATGTATATCGCTTATTACACTGCAATAAAGTATATTAAGGCTTGCTGGAAAAGTGGTTCAGTTAATAGTGTTAATGCTCTTTCTTACTTGCCGATTGTATCTAGTCTAGGTAAATTAAATGATATTTCTATTTGTACAATATATCTAATGCCCGAGTTAAAGTGAATTCTGTGCTAGTAAGAGACCTATACAAATGGGTCGTGGCGGTATAATTAACATATTGTATATCTTAAACTATGATTCATATGCTTTTCATGATTCGGCGTTACCGTGACATCGTTGGGTAGAAACAAAACACCCTATCTATATATACTATTCGGCACGTGCTTTATGTATATTTAGTTGATATTCGTAGAAAATAATCGCTAATGTCAATAATGACCATTTGTTTGATTTTACTGTGACTACAGCAAATAGTTTATTATACAATACGTCAACTATTGTGTGAAAGTGACTCGAAATGACTTTTTTTAAACAGTGGTTGGTATACATAATAATTTTTCGCATTGTGCATTGGAGCATTCATTTGTTTGTCGGAAACGTTCATATTTTAAATCATGATTGGTCTATTTATATGGACTCGTGCCAACATCACTACGCTGATCTTGAGCTCGATATCTGGAAAGTCGTTTTTGACAGAATCTGTATTTGACTTGTAATATCGATATCTCGAATAATGTTGTAGATGTATAGATATTCTAAATAATGTTGTATAGCCTAGATTTGTTATAACGTATAAGGCGAGTTTCCTTACGTTTTGTAAAATGCTGAGCGAGTCCAAGTGGACTGAAGTTCTATGCCGAGAAGAAAAATAATAAAGCAAGTGTTATAATATGTTTTTGTGTCAAATGATGTAACCTCATTGTTAGGTCGGCATTGTTCATTAAAATCAATTAATTATGCCGGCGCGCCGTGTGCAATTATCTAATGCATCACATTATTTTCACAAAAAATAAATAGGTAATCAAATATTTCAACCTCCACTTTAAATAATAATAACAAACTCAGGATAAATAGTAATAGACGGTCGTGATGGACAGGCGAAGAAGTTGATTACCGATAATGAGAAAGTTTATTATGATAATTAAATCACATTGTATTCTGCCTAAACATTTGCAACATTCATCCAAGTTTCGTCACTATCGACCCTTTCGGCATCTTCAGATGCTTTTAAGTGCATCCGTGCACTTGATGCCCGAAAAATGTACAAACATTGAAATATTCAAATTTAATATTGAAGTACCTTCCGTCGAAACCTTAATTACAACATTTTCAGTATGTATTGCTATCTTGATAATCACAGACATGCTGCATGTGAGAAAATTATGTCTGTCTAGATTAATACAGTAAACGTATTCTTATTTTATCAAACAAAAGTCTGAAAGGCAAATATTCTTTTCTCGACATAATAAAAATTGTCTAAATAAAAAAAAGGAACGTAAAGTTTGATTCAGTTATTTTGTTTGAAGGTTGGCTCTTGTCAACAAATGTTTAAGAATTATTATATAACTATGATATTTGTTTTAAATGATGGGCCGCTTGGATTTATGTACATAATCGATGTCGCTATGTTTCTTGTTGTACGTGTATTTTATATTTTGATTTGGTTACCTGAATTCATTTTAATGACGTAAAAATTTTTTGAAAGAGAAAACGAACAACGACTGCAATTTACGATTCGTTTCATATTTTAACATTTTTGCACGCCAAACTTAGTGTTCCTGCCTTATTATATGTTGCAAAAAACTTAATTTATGATTACGATAACTTCGCTGCTAAAAAAACAATTCGCATTTCTGCAATCAAAATTATTTATTCATGAATTTACGCGAACGATTGAATTGAAATGTTCCTTATATTATTAGTTGTTTTGGTTTTTAATATGTTCATATAAACCGACTGTGTATATTGCATGCTTACAATTTAGGAAACACTCCATTGCTTACGAATTATCCATTTTTTGGTTGAAGTATATTTTTTATGTCGGGTTTCCAATTTTGAATTATCTGTTAGTGTTTTGGTGTTGGAGTGTCTATCGCGAGGGCCGCTGTCCAATGTCCGTTTCTACCAAAAGTCTCATATTTGTTATTGCGGGTGCACGAGAACGAACGCCCGCCTCCTCCCCTCGCCTCGTTAAATACAATATTATAATCGCTGTCATTTTATGTTTGTGTGTTTTTCGGCCGTTTTCAGCGGCTATTGCGCTCCTCTGTACTTGTGCCCGGTATACTCGCCTGTCGGTTTTACGTGCGATTTCGTTCGGTTAGTTACCGCCGCGCCACAACGACAGGACGTCGCATTACGAACGCCCACGCGCCGGCGTCGCACTTTTCCGCTTTTCATTTGCGACGTTTCGACGTTTGAAAGTTTCCCGGACTTTCCCGCTCTCTCGCCACCCGTATCCCGCGCAAATGAATTGATTACGAACACCGCTAACTGAACGGACTTTAATCAGTTAGTATTAATCGACAATACAAATAATCAGTGCTTGATACATTGAAAATACTCGAGTGTTGCAGTGTTTATTTACATCACTGATTAGTACGAAGATTCCACGTCTGGAGATGCTAGTTCTACTTTGTTTTGCTTAACATATTTCTCGTTGTTTTTGTATACAAATTGTATTCTCCCGATTTACGTGGAACTCGTCCAAAAAATCTGTCTACGGCCAGTGTACGTAAATCTTAAAATATAATGCGTTTTAAATTTTAAACGCGATCGTGTGATCCGAATAAGTGATGTTAATTTTTCGTTTGCCATTGTCCGACGTGTTATCACAACATCTGTGATTTCATTTCAGCATCATCGTCTAAAAATACGTAATATCCCCAATAAGACAGATTGTTTTATTCCAGTTATAGTGAAAATAATGCATAATTACTTGTACATTATCGAGTTCTTTATCCGAAGCCTATTTTAGTAATCTTGTGATTGTTGTACTGTCCGGCGAAGAGTGACCGCGTATTGTTTTTGTTATCTCAAATTTAAAGATGTTTTTGTGTTTGTGTTTATTGTGACATCAGTATGGGTTCTACTTTTACAAAGGTACATATGTTATTTAATCTTATTATTTATCAAGTAATAGTCATTTGGAAGACAATTTTAATTTCTTATATTTATATTTTAGATAAATAATTTTCTTTAATAATGTGAATCAATTTTTATTTTGTAATATTGTTCGGTTATTACTTTTGTATATTATTTTGGATTATCGTTAATTCGTACATTTATAATTTTAATTCTATTTATGTCATACTTCTATGTAAGCGTCGTAAAATTACCCAAAACTTAAATAATGATTTTTGAAAAATTAAATAAATATTAAAGCTATTAACAACGATGTGCTTTTTAGGAGAAATATTTTTTTTACTGTTATCCATAATGTTAGTTAGTAGAATTACGAGCTTAGAAAATCTAGGCCATCGAATTAATTTTATTAATCTTGAGGGACAAGGGCCTAACTACAAAAAAGTGTTTTCAGTTAAGCTCAGTTTTGGCAGTGCCGTAGTCATATTTATTAGTGACGTAAATCTAAATCTCATACGTAAAATTATTTGCAAGATACGGTGATCTTAAGCCCGCGATTCTCTTGTTAGTGCCTAATATAATAGATAAGAACCTTCTTACTGTAGATTGTTCGATTTTCAGTAAATGTCCGTTGCAAATCTCATTCCCTGGTTGTATCTGTGGTAGAAAACAATTTTATTAAATACAAATCGAACGAGGGAATGGTCTATTCATCTTATGATACCACGAGTTGATAGCTAACTGCGGTTCATGATCAGATCCCTAACCTGTTGTCGCATTAAAATAAGTTCTACAGAATTATAAAAGCGTTCCTTACTCGTATTTTTATTTTATCTCTCGTACAGACGAATTTGCGCGTCATCTCCGACTTGGTATTATTTGGCACGCCAAATTTTTATTTCTCAATTTTGTTCACATTGCGAGCATGTACGTCGTCTTTGAGTCTTTTCACTTGTGTCGCTTGCATCACCGTCCCGTCCCGATGATAAATAATAATTAACTTCTACATTAGATAATGTTATTTGTGAAAAAATACCCCACACAATATGACCTTGCTGATTGCGACTGTGTGTTTGTGTACTGCATCTTTATTTGTTTATTGTTTGTTAATAAGTCAAAAATATGGTCATCGGAAAAGCACAAAACATCTTTATTATATAATATAATAAGTGAATTAAATTAATCAGTGAGATAACATCCACCGGATCTATCTGCACTTGTGTCTAAAATGCTTTTAAAAAACAATATTTTTGTATTCGTTTTTATATTAGATAGGTCTGTCAAATTTTAATAAAAAATTAAGTTTATGCGTAGACTTGGGTTCCATAAACCCCCTTTTTATAGCCATTCGGTTTCGCGTTGTTTTTGCAAAAACTTGCTTTTATGTACACTTTGGCGATGTTAAAGTTTTCCTGCCAGTCATTGGGTTAGGTATTTATTTGGGTTAAAATGATTTTCGTGTTCGTCGGTTGCTCCGATCGTTTTCGCACTGTTGTTATAAAGTGCGTGTTTTTGCACGCGATTTATTTAAATCGTAAAAAGTCAACTTATAAGAATTTTCTGATAGTTTTCATAATTGAAATAGTTGTACCGACCTAGAGCGAAGTTATGATTGACAAATAGGCAAAGCTTTACGACTCGTTTATCATTAAACGCGCCACCGTTCACCGGGTTTTTCTGATTTTGGTTTTTGTAGAAACCCTAGGTGCAACGTATGAAAATACAATCACGCACTTTGCTTTAAAAAGTATCATATTTAAAATATTTTTTTGGGCTGTTTTTTATGTTATTAATTTTGATATATTTTATGAATTAATTTAATATTTTACTCGTTGACTACCTTATTAAATTTGCGTCCCAATTGGGATTTCATTCTACTCGGTTTGCGCAGTCAATGGTTCGAATCCCCGAATGAAAGCTTTCCCACATTAATTTATCTTAATGAGATAAAACAAACCTAACCACAGAGTTTCATTTCCTCGGTGCTCCGCGTTGGTAGCGGACATATTTTTTTATTATCTACGATTTGATTTTCGTATGAAGACTCGTTCTGAACAAGCAACCGCGAAATGGTAGAAATTGGTTGTTAGCTTTTTCTTATATTTTCGCATTTTACAACGAATGGCCAGAAGCAAATGGAAAGAAACTATTAATTACAGCTAAAACCCCAACTTATCGTTCTCGCATTTATCATTTTTCTTACATGGTTGCTTATGAGACTTACGAATTTGTAGTTATTTTTATCATCTTATTAAAAAAAATCAATGAATCGGTTCCACTGATAGCGACTGAAAAAACAAATTAATCCTTATAGTTTTTGTAATAAGTTAATCTTTGAGCGTAAATTTGTTGTGTAAACGAAAGATTCTATGATAAAGCTGTATATGGATGGGTCCTTCGCTCGGGTGCTCGCAGAAGGGATACAGTCGCAATGAAGCGATCGCTTTTTTGTCAATGTCATTCCGATTCGTTGAAAAAAGCCATTAAGTTAAATAGTCGCAAAAAGAGTTAGCAGCCGTCTCGCCCGAAACCACGCCAATTTGTGATCTATCGAGAGCAACGAGCGGAACGGGCAGCATTGCTCATTGCGCTGAAAAACTGTATGAAACACGGTGATTTTTATTACAATAATTAATAATCAAATATTTTTTTTATAAACTAGTTCATAAAATATACTAATGACTCCTGGTCAGATCTAAAAACACAGTAATAAGCAGGGCTGTAGAGTCGTGGAGTCGGGGGTTTTGTCCGGATTCGGAGTTGGAAAAATCTTGCGAATCAGACACATTTAAAAAATAAATGTTTAATGATGTTTTTCAAGCCACAGTAGTCACATAGTGTTGCTACTGCATGATAGGCTGACTAAAGATGATCTGATGGTTACATATCGACTGTGGAAAGGGAAAAGAACGTAACCCACAGTTTTTTCAAAACAGTTTTTTTTTGATAATCAGAATGTATCCAATTTGATACATGTTCTATCAAAAGCATTTATGCTGCAAACGCTGCATTAGTACCTAAGTTTGAAAAAAGATGGGCTTGTGGAAATTTTAATCAAGAAAAGAGACTGAAAAAAAGGTTTTTATCAGACGATTTCTTAAATTAATATCAGATTATGTCAATTAAACACCAGCTTAGAAGTCTCCGTGCACTTCAAGGTTGTGTTTATTTCATAACTTGCATATGGCCGAAAATCATCAAAACTAAACAAAAGTTTTTGTGCCTCTAAAATTTGCTATGTGTGGGTAACGTCCTTTTTACTTTCCACGGTCGATATACGTATATAAGATACAATGAAATGATTGAAAAAATCTTTGGAATCGCAGTCATCTTTTTTTACCCAACTCCACAGCCCTGCTTGTAAGTCATACTGGGAGTTTTAATTCTCAGACCAAGTATTTTTTTGTATATTACGAAGGAATGTATAAATTTCATGTTTGCTGCCCAACACTGTCTTTTATTATTTTGTTACAAATATTAATACTTACTCCGCTTTCCAAACGCCGATTAATTACCACAAATCATATGACAGTAGTGTCATAAATAATTTTAAATTCTCAAATGACCATTTGTGTTTATTAGAGATACGAAGTGAAGTATCGAAAAAGAAACATTAAGTAATATATAAATCGAAAAATAAATTGAAGATTAAAATGGGATTATCGTAGTCCGTGAGAAAGGGTTATTAAAAAAAACCCTGTCAATGTTTAGACGTTCAATTAAGTTAGTTCCTAAGTTGGTCAAATAAATTCGTCAATCGAATATGTCACACAGCACGATAAGTCAGTTAAAAATCGATATTGATTTTAAGAATTTGCTCATAGATGATAGCTAGATTCGACTTGCATCAAGTTGTGTAAAAGAATGCATTTAATTATTGATTTCGCGTGTTCGGTACATATTCTTTTAAAATAATTTGAGCGTGTATCATTTTTAAACGTCTTGTTTTAGACTACATCGTGACTTGTTTAACATTCAACTTGACAATAAATTCGGGGGAATTTTACTGTGTAAACTAGCATGATGTTTTGTAATTATGAGCCAAGATGTTTAGTTATTGAATTAGCGTGGGTACTGTTTATTCAACTACAAAATAATTCGCCTTTCGACTGATTCATAGTCATCTTACAGTCGAGTTTTTCC
Organism: Himalopsyche tibetana; assembly: GCA_030503985.1. Lineage (NCBI taxonomy): Eukaryota > Metazoa > Arthropoda > Insecta > Trichoptera > Rhyacophilidae > Himalopsyche > Himalopsyche tibetana. Next base: position 1,911,530 of record JAPJYX010000010.1, read on the forward strand.
AGTGATTCAATGCATTCGAGTAACCGAATGCAATCGTCTCGAGAATGCGCATTTAAATGCACTTTGACACTGAAATATAAGCTGCGTTCCTCGAAGACAATCGTTTCCTGCTGCAGTCTGGGCGCTTGCTTGTCTTTGATTTATATCACTGTAAAGGATAAAAATAGGCGCGAGGGATGCGAGAGGATGTAACTGATGTCATCTTGAATGCTTTCAAATGACAGTGAAAGGTGACGAAGCAAGGATCTGTCTTCGTACACACAATTGCAATATGATAGTGCATATGTCACTGTTACTTCTCGTTTTATGATTTTTTAAAAATTTTAATCCGAAACTATCAATTTAAAAGGTGCAAAATATTTTTAATTCTCTATTTTTTTGTTCCACCATTTTTAATTACCATTGATCGTTATACGTCCGTGTCACGTTGCGATTGCTATTGGAAATTTCTTCTACTTTTGTAACTTTACCATCTTCTCCTTTTTGGCAATCAGAAAAAACGATATCTGAATCACGTCCATACTCTCCTATCTTCAACTGTTTCATTATTGCAGCAAATTAAGTTAGCCACAATGTTTAATTAATTAAATTGTTTCATGTTGGTTTGGGGTCCAATTTATCTCTTTTTTTGTTCTCTTCTATAGATACGACTTAAAAACCAGTTCGCTCACGATCTGCTTCCAGATTATCTAAAACCAACTGTATTGGCAGGCTCGATATTGTGACGTTATTAGTATCTCATTTAAGTGATTTTTTTAAAACTAAATAATTTAATTTATGGGCGTCTAAGTACATATTCTATTTAACCATCACATAATAAGGACAAAATAACTTATGCTTGTAAAGTTATTCAACGACACTAGTGAAAATTGACAGATTAGCAGCCTGGAAAATTTATAGTATTTATGTGATTAAATTGCATACTTTTTAATTGGTTTCCGAATTTCTGAATGATGATGGTAATTTAGAACAGTGCTTCGCAACCTATCATCTTTCAAGGCACACCGAATTGTTTTCCTAAATATCGTGGCACACCACATGTAAAAATGTTCATAATATACATACATTACATTAGTTTGTGTTTATATATGATAACAACCATAAAAGAATATATGCATATTTTTATAACCATGTCCGCTACCAATGTAGAACACATGTACTCCTAATGGAGATAATATTAACAGAAGAGTTTCTACAAGACCTGCCGATTACTCAGTTGCTCAATATCTCTTTTAAAAAAAGAGAGTAGTGATAGACGAATAAGGATCGGACAAAACAAGTCGTTATCTAATCGCTCTCGATATCCTCCGTTTTTAAGGATCGGATGGGTGAGAGGAAGGAATTTAAGACATCACATACATCCATCCATGCCTTCGAACAAAAATCCATAAATCAATTGAAAAATTAATTGTTGTATTGGAGATATGTGCCGTGGCACACCGGCTGCGGAGCACTGATTTAGAGACTGGTTAATGGATAATATTGAAAGGTTTCGCACATGAAGCCAAGATTTATATAAAAACCGAAATTTAATTATTCTAAACATACTTCTAAATTCACTTATCAGGTGTTGACTGTCTTTGTGGAAATACGTTATATTAAAAAAAAAAATACTCTTGTATTTATTTCAAATTTATATATTAAGATCAGTACTGGTTTCTCTTATCACTAGCTTAAATAATAAATATTTTAGAATGAGTGTAAAATATTGTTTAATATAACTGTTTTGCGTTTATGGGTAAAACTTTCTACGTTATTTAACAAAATATCGTAAAAAAATCGTTTTCATATCTTGGTATGCGGAAGTTTCCCCGCGATACCCTTGTTGCATTTAAGCGGCCCTGCGCCGCACATTTAGTGAAAAAAATTCGCATTCGATTCCGCTACTGTTCGTTATGTTGGGACATTCCGGCTGGACACATTAGGCGTCTACGCCGAAACATGCACACCGCGAATGACTCGGTGACTTTTGATATCGTCCATACATTTAATGTCTCTTCCTTTCCTAGTGCATCGACAGCAAGGTTAACCACCCTTTGCGTACTACTTCGTCGATGTCCCGATTTCGAGAAAAGGAGTTACGCAAATAGAACAAGTCTTCCGAAGCGCTTCTGAAACTTTTCTTATTACTCGCATTAACGAATGTCACCAGCTGATGTTATTATTGTATCGTTTTTAAATCTAAAACAGGCATCAAACTAACGATTCTATTTGTTAGTTATTACCAATTCATACTTCTGTTTAAATTGCATACGTTATACAATCGCCCAATTAAATATTAGAAGAATGATCTTTTATTTAAAAAAAAAAAAAGAAACAATGGCCCGGAAGAGCGAGAAACTTTCTGACAGGACATGCATGTCTAGACTTACAATTAGGATTGACACATACATTTATGTGTCATTATATTTATCGACTGATCATGCAGGAGGTAATTATTAGTCACGATAAATATACAAACGATGTCAATACGTTCCCTAGCAATCGACCCATTTTTATTTAAGAATAATAAATTCTGTCACTCGTTTCAAACTATGCGATGTCTGTGCAATATTTTCTGTTAAGTATGTATATAAAAAGAATAGAGTGTTGATATCGCTCGTTAAAAGTTCAACAGTCGTCGTTTATCATCGTTCAGATCTCGTGTCGTTCACCATTCACCGTGATCCGTTAATAATGCTCGTTTGATCACCTGAACCGGCCGTGTTCCAGTGTAAATTTTTTGTCGAGAGTGTTATTGCACAATTTGTTTAATCACCCGTTTTTGTAATGTACACTTATTGTGCTGGGTTAAGATCGCTCAAATCGTTGTTTGAGCGTGTAGACGTAACGATTATTAGCGGTAATAGATTATGGCAATTAACGAGGTAGAAATGGAATATGTACTTGCAAGAAGTATCATATAATTATACGTTTCATGATGACTGGATTTTGAAACACACACACTTGCTGTGCGACTTATTTTTTTCTCATTATCTGTTTGAAATCTAGACATGAAATTATTTCTCAATGTGTTTTCTCATTTAGATACAAATATAAACTCTTACTGGGATGTAAGTTGTAAAATGCCAACTGAACCTAGACTTAGACCCCATCAATAAATTATTTGGAAAAGTTATTTATTATTCTTGAATTTTGTACTCTTTAGGAAAGTGGAGGAAGTTAGTATTTGAAATATGCCCTTTTGAAAAATCACTACTTATTATTCTCACATGCAATATGTAGATTCTTTTCGACTCATGTGTCTCGGTTATTCCTATGCTGAGCGTAGGACTGTGGCACAAGGTCACTCCACTTTTATGGACAGCAATTTTAAGAAAATACATTCATCCTTTCCTGCACTGGCTTTGCACATGTAGATGAAATAAAAAAAATGACAAGTTGGTTACTTTTGCTCATCCTGGAAAAAGTTGAAACGTCCCTGCTATTTTTGGCCGCTCCTATACGAGATTCCTAATAAATGATTGTTACCCTCTGGGGGTTTCAGAGAAGGAAACCGCGTACGCATTCTCAGGAGGCATATCGAAAACCAAAATACATCAGGCGGCCTTATAAAATGTATGCCATATGGAAAAACGTTAAATTTAATTTTCCTGATAGATTTCCATTGGTATATCCCAGCCCACACATTGAGAAACCCAGCTTTCCCTTTTCAGCGGCTGGTACTTGGTTACTCAAGAAGTCTTTCGTTCAAAATGAGGAATGATTCGTTCTGGAAGGAAAGAAAGGCGTTCCCATTGACGTGCGTGGGGCGGGCGGGCGCGAACACGCGTGCTTCGTCGTGCCTCCGTTTATTCTTTGTCACTCGCTTGCGTCGCGCCAGTCCAGCCGCCCTTTGTTTCGCAGTCACGTTCACTTCCGGAATCCGTGTGATAATTATCTTCAGGCTCGTATCCTGTGATCCGACCTGCACCTAGAGTATTCAGTGTTTACAGTAGAGAAAACTACTGATTCGTGCGCGCTGCATCTACATTTTATGTTTTCGCTTCGTTTAATCTACGAACATCAAAGGCTGTTCATATAACCTTTAATTGCTTTGCGATATCTATAAATTTGCTCTATTTAACACGCGTACGAATAAGCTTTTTTATGGCGTATTTATATTCAATTGGATAAACGTTTATTTGTCAACATAAAAGCTTATTGTATCTTAAATAATTAGTTTTTAATACAAATTAAACAGTGATTATATTATATGAATAATGTTTACGCATATATTTGAGATGCCCCAAAAAAATAAATATTCTCGTAATTTTGTGGTATTTATGATGGTAATCTGACAAGGAAACCCAAAGACATCGAAATGGACCCGGAAAAGGCATTGAAAAATATCGTTTTTTCCGGAAACCTCATATGGAGCATGCAAGTTGCCAATGGAGATATAAAGAAAAACGGTTTCAAGGTGAGGAAATGTCTTTATTTCCCATAATTATCGTGGACAATAATGTAACTTTTCATTTGATTCGCGTTATCCACGGTGCATAATTGTGTTATTATACAAAATGATTTTATTATAATCCTTCAATACTATTGTTGTTATTAATTTGTGGGTTCTCAAGAGAATATCTATTATAATATAATATTTTATTTCCGGAAGATAGCGGCACTTGGTCACGTTCATTATACCGTAAGCTTTTTAGTTTAAACAGAACGTGGTTTATTGTTTCGTTTTTATCGATAGCAATTACGTGATTATTGTATTCTATAAAACAACCGTGCCTCGGGAACTGTTGTAACACTAAAATGTATTTCGGACGAACAGTTACGGTCCCATGTCACAAAGCAACCATTTAATGCACTGCTTTGATGACAGTAAATCATATCCACGTGGATTTATAAATTCTATTAGATATGAAATATAATCAAAATATTAAAACACTCGGAATAACTTCGGGCGTGTCAATAATGATTAAAAATTAACACAGTTTCAGAATTAATTTTAATTTGCCTCAAAATGATGTTGCTTGAAAATTGTATTGTAATTCGTTCGAACCAAATTAGATTCTTGTCATCCTTCTATTTCAATATTCTTGAAAGACATAGAAAGACAAAATTCTCGCTTTAGTACCTTTCTTGTTTAGATAGAGTTTATGAGTGGTGAAAATGCACTCTCGAAGAGAAATGTGTGGGTATAAAAATAGTCTTGTCAGTTTGTTAAAGCATAGTTTTGACGTGAAGTGAAATCGAAACAGCTATCAAATATATATTACGATTCTTGTAGTTCCTGTAGTTATTATATAATGCCGATGGATTTGGCGGTATCGTTTTGATTTTTTTTTTATTTTAATTGACATCCCACCTGTGGAATAACAAAGTTATTACATTTGGGCCCATTAGAGGTGGAGTGAACCATGTGGTATTTTAGAAAAAAAAAGTTAGATGCGTTGCAATATTCTTAACGTTTTAAAGTCAGTATCATAAAAGTGGAGTAACCTCAGTTAGTACACACTGCAATAGTGTTATCTCTGTAAAATAAAAATAAATTGCAATCCACCAAAACACCAAATAAAGACGCGATTGTGCTTTAAAAAACGTCCAAGAAAAAAGTTTCACTATTTTACTAGTTGGCCATTTGATATATATAAATCTTTCAGCATATATATCATAAATGAAAAGAAAAGCAGGCATTTTTTCTGCAATGGCGGTTTTTGAATTTTTTTATTTAATGATTCTTTACAAGAAACACACGGATGCGATCGACCACGAATGACTCGATCGATCCGTTGGCCGGCCTGCTATAACTCAAACAGATGACCGTAATATTTCTTCGCTTCACAATAAAAGTTCCCATTCATGCTAATTAAATTAAAAAGAAATTGTGCGCTGCAGCGGTACAAATTTTAAGGTTTATTGCTCCGGGGCCCTTCGTATCGCTGGAAAGTCAAAACTGACTGATATTCGAGATAACGTCGCATATGAGAAACACATAAATAAATACAAACATGTGCATCCGTCTATTTTTACACTTTTCGATGGAGAATGCAAACGACTCGTAGCCAAGTTTTTAGTTTATGCTTTCGACGTGACTCATGGCAACTGGATTATTATGGTTGTAAAAATAATTTTAAAATATTAAATTCAAAATGAATCCACTTAACCAACACAATGAAAGAAAGAATGAATAAAATTTCACAAAATGTTTGTTTTTAATATTCATCAATGTATTGTTTTACGATTGTATTGTACAAATAAACGTTTTCTCAAAACATATGATTAGTTTTGACCAATTTTTTCGCTAACAATTTACATTGCTCACTTTTAAGGTGTCAATACTTGGTGGAAAGGCATTATAATAAAAATAATAAAAGATTTTTTAGTACTTTTTCCACATAAAATTTATTAGATCAGGAACGGTTTCGCTCATCGCGAGCATTATCAACTGATAAGAAAAATATATAAACAGTGATTGTAATATATATAATTATATTTGTAATATATAATTATAAAGTAATTTGTTAATCCTTTAAATTGTTAATAGTTGCTTACACCTTTTTATTTCAATTTAAATTTGTATAAATATCACTTTATATATTTTTCTTATCAGTTGATAATGCTCGCGATGAGCGAAACCGGTCCTGATCTAATAAATTTTATGTAGAAAAAGTACTAAAAATCTTTTATTATTTTTATTAATTTACATTGTTAACACGTTTTTCTTAATTTTACTCCGCTACTGGAATCACAGTAGAGTTTTTGAAGCGGGCTCTTAGGTTCTTTGCCGAAATTCTGGTGTCAAGCTGATCGAGAGTGATTAATATTTTTCAGAAGTTATATCACATTTCTTAACTTGATCGTTTATTTACATGCGTTTGAATTTCAAACGTGTATTCCAGATATACATACACTTAATCCATGCCCACTCCATGTGTGGAGCATATGGCCTCCTAAAGGAGGTATCCCAACAGAAGTTTTTTTTCCTACGAAAACTGCTTGTTGGCAGGTAATGGGGATATAAGAATAGGGCTAGGACAGGACTAGTATTTAACCAATCGCTTTCGCTACGCCCCGTTATTTAAGGATTGGAAGGATGACAGGGAATATTTAGACATCACAAACACCCATGCTTTCGAATAGAAATCGATAAATCGATTTAAAAAATATATTTAATATATAGTATACGAACAGCATTTCATGTACATATATTTTTTGTTCAAATAAAAATGTTGAGTACATAGGTTTTTAAATTAAATATTATTGTTTCGGTTTCAGCTAAGTTGTGTTAAAAAAAATAGTATTAAAAAAAACTGTATTATTATGATGCCTCCAATGTATGAGTTTAAAGTATGCATTTTTATTGTAGTATTTTCCAGGGCTGTGGAGTCGCTAAGAAATAAGACAACACCGATCTCAGCTTAATACACGACTTTATTTATGTTTTTAAGCTTCTTACTAGGATGTAGTGTCACCAATTTTGACCGTAGCGATTTCGATACATATTTTTTTTAAATGACTTACAGTTAAGTATAAGTTTTTTCGAGTCCGGCTACAGCTAAAACATTCCGACTCCACAGCCCTGGTATTTTCAACTGTTCAAATATAATTATAATGCTGCCACATCTAAAGAAATGTTTCGCCACACATAATATATCTAAATATTTATATTTATTACAGTCAATTGAGTAAATTGTTTGTATACGAAGTTTACGAAGGAATTATAATCGTAGGCAATTTGTATTATCTGGCTTCATTACACATAATTTCGAAAGACTTGTAAGCTGTCAGAGAGCTCCTTCGTTAAAAGAAAAGCGCGCGAATAATATTATGACGCCTCTACGCCCCCGCTCTACGTCGGGTACATCGTATCGATTTGCCCCGGTGCCCTCGTCTTCCGCGCGTGACAGCTTCTCTACGTTGTCGTAGGCCCTCCGAACGGCGCAGTCGTAGAACCGCAGTCTGCTGAAATACAATAAACTTACACATCGTTAAACTTCGCCACAAATCTCGCTGGCCAGTACCAAATGTCAGTTTCAAGCACTAAAACACCTGTACATCAACGGACAGCGATGTATATGCAAATACGAAGAGTTTACGTACACCACTGAAGTGAAAGCAATGTCTTATCAATCGATAAAGGAATATCGTCCTTAGACGATTCTTAAAAATTCTATTCGCTTATAGTGTCTGATTCCTTGCTTATAATATCATATGTTATCTAAGTTAACTTTTCTTTTTTGATACCGTTGAGCGGTTTATATATTGTATTGTGAAGTGTTCTGCATTTGCGTGTATTAGTGAAACATTAATTTGTTTGTTGACGCGTGAGTTCGTCTTGTGTTGTGACCCGTAGATTGTGATTGTATAGCTCTCAATTGTTACGGTATAGTGACAGTTTGCAACACAATTACAAGATGCAGCATTAGTTTTCGATTAGAACCCCAGCAGGCCGTGCTATAGGCAACTTTATTTCTCTGATATTGTCTTGATTCCAATCGAGATATTTATATTCATTATCGTTTGTGGTTGCGTTCCGTATCCTGTTATAATTTAGTTTCGGATCATCGATTGTATTTGTATGCTGTCGTCCATCCTTTTCGATTGTTCTTCGGCTTAAATATTATTCTGAGGACATGCATCCAGAACGGACGGGAGAATATCCACGGCAGAAGCGATGGTATAAAAAAAATTAAACTGAATATTTTTCATTTATGTTTTATTAAATTTAAAGTAGCTCACTTAATGATAAATAATTATAATACGTTAAAAATATAAATGTGTCAATGATATTCGTTAATTGTTTCGCGAACACAATCTGGACCGAGTTATATTAAAGCAGACCCCGTTTTGCGTGTTGCCGAAATTTCTTTTATGTATATAATATTTGAAAATTCTTGTAGAGTGAAATTAAATGCTAATATTTCCCTTTTGTATTGAATTACTTAATTTATTATTTTAGGACTAGGTAATGCACCAATTATTTCTATTAGATTGTTCACAATATGATCTTTTACAAAATGTCTTAAATTGCATTAACTATTTTAACTAAAATTCGTTAAAGATGATCATTTTTCTTAATGCTCGGTATTAGGAAGCTTTTGAGCTTCCACCAAATATCTCCCGGTAATTTGGCAAAATATAATGTATTGTTTCTTGGGATAGTAGTCTCTTCATTCGCCGTTATCTAAGATTTTTGATTGTGATCCGATCACTGAGTTAGTTTATTTCTTTATTCAATTATTAGGACTGCCAGATGAAACACATATTCTTGTTGACAGTCGCCAAAACGTAGATTAAAAAAAAAACACTTCCAGTTATGCTATTTGGCGCAGATTATCTAGAAACCAAGTCAATTGCACCTGTTGGTTTCAATTTACTTCCACGCGAAGCATCTCCATTGCGCAATAAATCACACTCGTATTTTTATAGCAGAGGCGGTTAAGATTCCACTCCACATCGATGTAATTTAACCGTCAGACTATTTTTGTTGATCGCAACTTATGCTCGTGCCGTTTGGACTAATTTACAATTATTGGTGCTGTAAATTACAACACAGTTTTCCTATCACATTTGATTGGTAAATTGATCAATTAAATTTAAAATGTTGCATCAATTGGAATTATTCCTCTGTTTATAATAAGATCGCCGTTGTTTACCGGTTTCGCGTTGATTTAATTACGATATGTATGTATATTGCATACGCGTGAAAATTTATCTGAATATGTGATTCTCAAAGTTGTAAATGTCATAATCAAACAGAAAGTAGTTTTGATAAGACCAGTCGGTGGTAAAATTACAAATTAAAGTGTTTTTTAAACCCCTTTTCCGATCCTTTTTTCATAATGTGAAAGTAAATTTACTTACAATTACAGTTCTGCGTATTTTATTTTGTATTCTTTAGAGCTAAAATACATTTGAGACTTTTGAATTGTGTCTTGTATTGGGTAAGTATTATGGTGATTAGATAAAAAATGTAGATTATATCAATAAATAATGCGACTCATAAATGATATTTTGTTAACCACGTATTAATAATAAACTTCAATAGAAACAATTTAACAAATATCCGTTTGTCAAAAAATTGCCGAATATATTAGAATATTTGATTGGAATCCCTGCAGAAAAACATTGTATTATGTATAGTACGGTACATTATGGATTGAGTGAACGTTTAATATATCAAAAAATAAATACCTAAGTGTTTATTTTACGCTACTGAATATTTGCAATGAATTGCTCATATAAGCTGTTTCAGTTATAGAAAACTAGTATTTTTAATAACTGGTAGCAGAAACCCTGTCAAAATTCATGTGCTATAGAGAGAGCTGCGTGGTGCTATGCATTGCAGACATGCAGATAAAATAAATTAACACAAATATATGTTATATCGTCGTTCTGATATATAATCCAATCAGTTCAAATAGCTATTCTTTGAATTCGCATTTTAGTCTAACAATAGTAGAACACTATGCGGTTAGAGTAGTCCTTGATTTACATTTTTATTTCGGTTCCAGTGGTTTCAGGTTTATAGTGTATGATATGATATTACTTTTTATGATTGCATTTTGTTCTGACTTTTTGTAAGGCTTTGTAACCTTCCATTTGAAGCAGGTCGTGCGAAACATATTCGTATTGGCATTTTAAACACTAGTATACTGTAACGTCATGTTCACTTGACCAATACACATGAAGTGTGAAATGTGATATCGAATTCACTGTGCTTTCAAATTCCCCAATAAATTATTCCGACTGAACGATTTTATTAAATCGATGAAAAAATAATTATTTTATGTTTGTCACTCGTTGAAGCCATACAAAAAGTAGATTTAGCTAGCCCGAATCCGTTGTTATAGGTCAGTGATTCCCAACCATTTTCATGCCACGGACCCCTAAATCTGAAAATAATCTGCGGACCCCCGATTTTTTTTTATTTCACATGTTCATATTTTATCACAAATAATATTAAAAGAATGAAATTTTTCGCGGACCACAGGCTGGGATGCACTGTTATAGGTAACTTACCGGTTCCCTGCAAGCGTTGCAATGCCATTCAAAGAAAGAAAGGGTTTGTGTTTTAATTGTGTTTATTGAAGTGCATGTTTTCTTTTTGTCTGTTTGACGTTTGCTGCCGATTGTCTATGGTACGACATACGCGCCACCTATTGTAAGTAATGGCACTGTAACCTTCGCGCAAGTGCAAGCATACGTTGTAAAAATGAACTGTATGGCAGACATACAAACATTGATTTTTATATATAAGACCTACTGTAAGTTAATTTAACAATGCCTATTACCTTCCCGGAAGTGCAAGCAAAACGTCAACGTTTTATTGCGATGGGACTCATCCCATAAAGCAACGCATAAAATACGAACAAACAAACGTTCATGTATATATATTAGAAGATAGGGTTTTCTTAATATAAAACTTATTCGAAAATAATTATCTTAATGGCTTCGATATTTTATTTAATCATGCTTATATATTATAACACGATTGGTGGTATTATATTGGCGTCTCACAATCTTTTCTTAAAGTCTGTATTTGTAATTTTAAATAAAAATATATTAAAAGATTGCTTTTTAAATGCACTCGGAGAAGTTTTATTCGAACATTATTAACCATATTAACATCGATCGTATGTCCGTGTTGTAATAATTAAGTTTCATTTGATTATTATTTATGACTACTTAATAATCCCTGTCTTTTTATATTCGTAAAATTTGAATAATCCGCAGCGGCATTTTGTCCAGCTCCCGTATCACGCATTAATTTCAAACCAAAGCTTCGTATAGCTTATATTTTTGAAATCGATCGCCCTTCTGGTTAATTCATTTACTATATTTATAAATATTTGAATAATCCTGATTCTTCATGCGGGCAACACATTTTATAAAATCAGTTTCGTTTAAAATAAGCTCGTTAATAATAGTAGTTTCGTTAATAAATCAAGATTACTTTAATTTTTGTTTGAGCCGGATAATGGTAGTAGATCTGATGATATTGCAATTTCTCTTTACCATCTTTGTTTTGAGTTTTGGGAACCCATTATTTGTGCTGTGAAAAATGCTTTATTGATAAATTGTAATACGTAGTGTGGACTTGTTTATTGTACGATAGCCCAAGCTGGATTGTTATTTCCTTGTGTCTATGCGTGGGCTGTTGGCATGGAAATTATGTTTGGTCCCAACACACGGATGGGATAAAGTTATATCTTTCGCTTTTAGTAAACCATTCAACTATTTAAAGAAATTATTATTTGAATGCTAGAAAATTCCGCGTACATAGATAGTTTAATATTGTCAAACGCACTTGTGTGTTATTTTGATCAAAGAATTATTTTCACGAATTTGATTATTGTGCGTATAAGCCAGGGGTGGCAACGACGTTGACCGAGTGGCCTTTCAAAGTCGCCCGTCTAATACTTAGAATAAAGAATTGAGTGTCTTTTATTATCTGTACAGTTTGTAGCACAACAACTGGAGTAACAATGTTATCAAAATGATGTGCTTGTTTGTGGAACAAACATTTTCTTTTGACGTTAACTAACCCGTTCGCTCACTTCGCCGTTAATTATAAATACCCGCTCACGGACATGTAGTCTTGTTTTTGCAGTATGTACTTTGAAAATTACGTCAGATCGGTTGACTAGCTTATTATAATTTATAACATACAGAAATCTTAACATTAAAGGGTTTGTCAGATGAAATTATTTGTCCGGCTGTGTTGCTCTGAACTTAACAGATATACTGGCGATGTAACGTTTAATTATTTGGGCTCAATTAGCTAACAGTGTCGATGGTCAATTTAAAGTTTTTTTTTTTACACTTTGAGTTTTTAAATATAAACTGAAGTTTATTTTGGCTTTGGCATTTATTTTCAGTAGTGTGTAAGATTGTCGAATTTATTCCCCGTATATAACGCCTTTGTCAATAAGTTACTTATTCTTCCGTTTTGCTATTTTATAAAGTGTCCTCTACGTCAGTGTTTCCCAACCTTTTTCTTGCCACGGTCCCCTAAATCTGAAAAAATAATCTGCGGACCCCCGATTTTTTTTTATTTCACATGTTATCACAAATTATGTTAAAAACCTGCGGACCCTAGGTTTGCAAGCACTGCTCTACCTCACTGGATTACTGTGCCGCATCCGTAAGCGTCGACAGCACAGAATTAAAACTATCACTTGCAGATCAAATACGGAATTTAAAACGGTCACAAAACAACACATTGTGATACATTTTTCAAAGTTTTTGCGACCTAGTGCATTCAAGAGTCCCTGAAAGTTGAAGAGCCGCGCGCTCGGTCAGCTGATCCCACCGTCGTATAATAGTCGGTATACGCTTCTCACTCGGACCGGTGTGGCCGATGATTCGCACTAGTTTTTCACCCACACGTGAGTGAGGCTGCCAAGTATAAGCTGCACAGACTCTCCGCACCCGAGACACCACAAACACGACATCGAGAGGATAGATGATAACAAAACCTACCGTCTTGAATGGCAATTTAACCGACTGTGGTCATTTGGCATTGAACTATGGACTTCCTTTCGAGACTCCTGAGAAAAAGCCCCGCCAAGGATATGTTCGCGAGTATTGTGGGTCAAGAAACCGAGCACGGGGTACGGAATCTGTATTTTTTTTAACATCTTGTTCAGTGGTGTAGCGCTCATTTTGGTCCGCGGTTTTTAATATTTATTTGTGTTATCTTTGTGACAGTGTGTGTGTATCGTTAATATATTTTGCGGTTCAGGATATAACTCGACCGCAGTCGGCGAAACTTGCAGCTAAAATATGAAATACCGAACTTGATTTCAATGTATCCATTTAGTCGACAGGTTCTTTCGACTGCTTACAGTGTTAGTGCTATTAACTATTTAAATGTTGATATATGTAGCACAGTGCGTGGATTTCGAGATCTCTAATATAAAATATAAATTATTTTTTTGATTAAGAAGTATCTATAATTTAACCTGATAATCTAGGGCTAAAAGTGTTCACGTATCCCTACTTTTACTTTTTTAATAAATTTGTATTTGCGAACGTTTTTTTTCCCCAGTGCATTTGTAATGTTTTGTTTTTCTAAATTTTGACCAGCTCCATCTAAGCTGAGCTTGATGAATGCTCTAAATATTTGGCGAACGGTCATCACAACTTTTGCCAATTGCCAAAAGGTATGTCACATTTCTTTAAAAACGTAATGTTCTTGGCATACTGTTACAAAAAGAGAACACTAAGCTTCATATTAATTTACAATCAATTGACTCTTTGGTTTTGATATGAAACGGCAAAACCATCCGAATACTTTCATTCTGGATGGTTTTGATACGATTGACATTCTGGTTATTGCTTGCTATAAAACAAAATATTCAGTACTATTATGTTTTAGAATACCGACGAATTATATTAGTTTACATAGATAAATAAAGAATTATGTAGAATATAATTATTTTACATATTGTGAATTCGATCGAAAGAAAACTACGTGTACTTTACCGAAAAAATATGTTGGTATTTATTCATACATACCTGTGTAAAGTTGAAGTTTTTAATAATATCCATTTCGAAAGATCCAAAAAACTCGAAATTCTAGTCGTTGTGTGAAGGTTTCTCGATGTTTTATCAATCGAAAAAAAATGCTTTATTTTTCAAATTGTAACTCGGTTCTTTATAAATTAATCTTCGTCCTTCGAAAGATAATGGATTGGTATCTTTGATTGAATTGGCATCTACTTGGTTGGACTCCAATTTAATTAGGTGAACGTATTTTATTTCTACAAATACTATTTTATATATGAGGGGCTTTATATCATAACTCACATTCTCCAAATATCAAGCTTAGAGAAAATCGCAAGAAAGGAACCGCAGCACAATTTTTAATAATTAAAAAAAAATTAAACATTACTAAGAATATTTATCGCAATTGAAAATTAGCAATTTCTTAAGTTGCGAAATACACTTACACCATGAACAATACTGATCGCCGATTGGTTCTTTCTAACTGTATCATATTATTCATTAAAAATTTGAATTTAGACACCAATCTTTGTTGGTAGTGGTGTTTAAAGTCAATTTTAATACTAAACTATTTTTTGATATATGTAGTGATGCGTTTATTTTTTTTTGCATATGTACTTACTTATCAAAAATGCATATTATAGTTTTTAATACCAAGCCCCTCGTATGGTTGATCGCTATTTCGGCTTATGCCCTCAGTTCTGATGAAAGCATAAACCGTAATAGAAGTAAAACACTTGGATATTTTTCATTACATAGTTACTTCATTTCGCAGACCTACGTTACAGTTATTATCGATAAGTTATCGACAGCCAAGTTATTAATGTATGCAGATTTTATTACCATTTACAGTATACGAGGGAATATTTTATCCGCTAATGGGTATCATCTTCCGCCTTCTTCATGATTGACCAATGTAATGGATTCTCGTTCTGTTACCACGCTTCGACAACTCTGCGGAATTATTGTATGTCTGTGGATAGAATCAATTTACATTCTCTCGGTTCTTAATTGCTAACTAGTTTTCGAACGATTCTTAATAATAGGAGAGAATTTCGCTTAACGTGTTTTTGATTTGTGTATATTTTAGCGAATCAATGAAACAAAACGTCAGTAATCTTAACACAGTTTTTACGACCGGCGCAACGCTATCAGACTTTTCACTTTACTTAATTAACGGATCAGTTTTTTACACAAATTCCCACAGCATATGCTTTTGTATTATAGAAACGGAGATGAGTAAAAATATTGCTTCTGAATAATTGTAAAAATTGTACAGATTTTTTTCAGATTTACTTGGTTGTTTTAATTTATTGAAAAACCAATTTATACTTGATTTGCTCGAAAAAAGCTTTAATGTCATATTTCAATAGCCGATATGAAAACGACATCATTTTACACGACTTATGTGGTTCTATTATTTACAATTTGGTTGTTGACTGTCCCACCACCACCACCTGCAATTTCACGACCGCCTTCCGTAACGCAATGCCGATCAAGAAAAACCTGAATTTAACTCGCATTTTCTTGACCCGATACCGATATGCATGAGACCTATCTTTTATTCATGCAATATTGAGTTTATAAAAAGATTGTTAGATGGAACGAAAAAAAAATGTTATTTGCTCAGTCATTTAGTTTTGATAGGCTTTTTTTTCGTCTTTTTCTAAAATAAAATTTACATTAATCGCGCTTACGGGTTCATAACACTGGTTTTATTTATTAAAAATACAAATAAATATATGTGTGTCTGAATATGTTATTATCGTGAGATATGTATATTAGTTATTCATGTTGAATAAAATTAACGTCGGTTTTTTAAAGATTTTTTAATAACAAATTATACTGCGTTCTGGCTCGCCCCAAAAAGTCATCTGCTGTCAATGCAATTTATCTCAAACTTTAATTAACTTAACAATGGTGATTATCCTTGTATGACAATGTCTGATCGCTAAATACCCGCCCAGTAATTTATGCATGCGCATATAGATAGATATACATGGATCTCAATTTCGTATCGAAGTGCTGTGATCATTGATCTAATTGGAATCTAAACTCGGCCAGAGGTACTGCACTATCGCCTTTCCAGTGTTATAAATTATGTACTCTGTAATTGAATACAACACTTTATTGTGTCGATGCCGGTAAATTTGATGTACTTCGCGATTCACAACTTTCATTGATGAGGTTCTTTTATTTTATTTCAATTTGCTTAGAGTTGTGATAGTTGTTCTTTACTAATTTCGCATCGCACATTTTCGCTTTGTTTTTGTTTGGTTTTATGAACGGGTGACTGTGGATTTTACGAGCGTGACTTTGCTTCGCTAAATTCTCGGGCGTTTCACTTCAAGAGCTTTCTGGCAATAGTTCAAACTTATGACGGGCATGCTCCTTCAATTTGTGTTATATTGGACACCGACCTTGGACGACTGCGCATATAAATTTGGAAGATTTCCGTGGACATCGCGCGTGCCTTGAAAAATTACTAATCCTGTTCTTTGCGCCGTAGATTTCCACACGGTACTGCGCGACTGTCCTGCTAGCACAATTCAACTCTCATTATTTATTTTGAGTATTCACCAACCGATTTTTTTTTACAAATAACGAAGTTTTGTCGACTGCAAATGAAAAGATATTTGATCTTTAATGATATTTTGAATATATTAAATTTAATTTGATAACTTTGGTATTATTGTTGGGTTACGCAATGTGATACGTGTTTCGCCTCTTTAAGAAGCATCATCAGACATAATATTGCAAGGTTTACAAATAATCTAAAAAAATGATTATAATTCTTAAGTTATAAATTACAAAATCAAAGTCGGGATTTTTCTACAGGGACACAGGGAAGGGTTAAGATACAAACATTGAGTTTAAATAAAAATAAACAAATTTGAATCGTACATTCACACAGATTTTGTCACTAACGACCCGGGTTTCGCCTTTCGGCATCATCAGGCGTTCAAGTGCACGGATGAACTTGAACTGACGCTTAGCAAATGAAACAAAGTTATCAAATCCAATTTTAAATTAAAAATAAACTTCATCAACCTGTTGGGATGTTTATTTTCTTTTTGCTCGGTAATGAATAATTTCCCAATTAGCGTGATTTTAATTTATGTGTGTCTTTACGATGCTATACTTTCAGCATTGTTATTTTTATCCATAATTTAGTCGATTCAACGAAATCTGGCCGAAATCATCCAATTGTTCGGATGCTTAGTGCATTAATTAAAGATCTCCCACGCTATTTAGGTCGAGTCGTTTTAGTTTTTCTCTGTCAATATTTTCCCACACGCGCATAAATGCAGCCAATGATCTGAAGCTACGTCTTATCAATCGCGAAGACTTGTTGCGAAAAACTGTGTGTAAAATGCGACTCATATCGGAGATCTGGTTTTTATATTTGATACTGCTTAAACCGGTTTCTTAAAAGTTAATTTAATTTAATTTGATTTAATTTGATTTGCAAAATATTAGATATTTTGAATATTTCATTGTATTATTTTTGTGTAAATATTTTAGATTATTTAAGACGACAATCTTCACTGTAACTTCAAGTATCTTTACTTCACTGTCAATTCTTATCTGGAAAAAAACACATTTTTTTGTACAATTTCATTTTAGGTGAAACCGTTCTTGGTCATTATATAAAATTTTGCAATCAGTACAAAAAATGATGTATTTTTTTTATAAAAATCTTAATTTTTGATATTTTCAGTATACATACGATTAGCGGATGGTAAAATATTCAATTATTCATCTAAAGTCGAATTCGAAGTTTCACTTTGGAAACATCAAGCAAACAAGTTATCCATGAAAAATTTATGGGAATTATCTCGTCTTGATTATTATCTTTTTATTTATAAAAATATCAATTAGTTTTAAAGCAAATCTTCCGACGACTGCTGCCTCACGTGACCTTCCGAATTAAGATCGAACAATGGCAATCCTAGCCGTATTCGCTAAAGTTGATTTATTTATTAATTTACATTACAAAAAAATATCAATTAATTAATTAAGTTTTGCAATGTAGACAACAAGAAATGACAGTATATTTTTAAAAAATAAGTAGAAAAAGAAAATCGTTAGAAATTGGCAAGGAAGTCAACTGGGTTAAACTCCGACAAAGTCCACTTTAATATTATACATAAAAATAGTCTTCGTCTGAACTCACTTACGTTCTCGTGGAATATGACAGCATCCGAAGCAATATTTTTAAGCTCTCCCCAGGGTATGTATGCCCATTGGCAAAAGTTGGTTCTACACCTACAAATTGGGAGAGAAAAAACAATTCTGTAACTTATAAGTTACCAAAAATAAAAATTGGTGCGTCCTTTTTTTTTTTAACCATTATTATTACACAAAAGATTGTTTTTCTCATTGTTTGTCATAAAAATGTAATTACGTTTTTTTTCGCACCTCTCTTTTTCTTAAATTTCGTACTATAGCGATTCACGGTCTGTATTCTTTTCGTTAAGATATTACTCGCGTTTTTTTAGAAAAAAAAACACAATTTAATTAAATACATATCGCATGGCGGAGATAATTTAAACATAAACATATTTTATTGAATCGACTTATAATCTAACATCTGTATGATAGAGACATCGATATGTATCTTTGTTGTTGGGATTAGTTTTTTTTTTCCAACGTTTACTTTCAATTATTGATACGTCACCTTTCACGAAGATAGCTATATTTTAGACTAATTCTTTTTCGTATACAATTCAACCGAGCCGAGTTCAGTTGCTGTCGAACATCTGAAGTGTGGCCAAGTCCTTTGTATTGATATGAGGGTGCTAAATCCATTGGCCTAATACTCTTTACGAAAGCGAACGCGGAGAAACAGCGCCCTAGTTGCGCCTCTTGCCAAGTGTGCCCTGGCCGCCTCAGTCATGCTGTCTAATGAAGATGCGGTAATAAAGTTCCTCTCGCATTTGATTTGATTTGATTAAACTGTCATTCCATCACAATGTGGGTGAGTCTTTTTAAAATACCAGTATGGGGTAAATCATTAAACATTGTGATAATACTGCTAGGGTTAAGATAGGGGTGTAATAGTGTTTACATTGTAATACATGTATGTTATAAAATTCGAAATATTTCGAATTATTATTATTATTATTAGTTTTTAGAATAAGTTTGTTTTTCCAGTATTTTAAATTTTCCAAGTGGTGTTATTTCAACACTAATATTTTTTGAATTGTTCGGAATGTGATCGGAAATTCGATCAAACATTTATAAGGCTTCTCATAAGCTTCTTTCGTATTATGTAGGATTTTGTTTTACTTGACAATTATTTGAATCAGGAACATCGTTTAAATACCAATATTTTTACTGTAGAAATTTTCAGCGGAAGCTAATTACTTATTTCTTTCCATGCAACACTGAGGAAAGGTTATTATTCTAAAATTTCGATTTGAAATTCGAAATATTTGTTTGTTGCATAATTATAACACTTGTTTTTTTGCTGTTTTGATATTTTTTTTCCATTTCTGTCATGGGTCCTGAATATATCTACAAAAATTGCATCACAGAGTATGCGTTAAATCTATTTATTTTTATATGTGTAATTATGAGGCGTCTGGTTCGTATTTTTCTTTCTATTTTATTTCCGAATCTTTATCAATTCACCCAAAAAATTGGTTTACCTGAGTTATTGAAAGATTGATTTTCTGACAGAATTTATTATCCTGTTTCCACATTTCATGTTAAATGCATTTGAACACCACAAGCAAATATCACTTCAAAACCATTTATTGTATAAATGCTACCTTGTTAAGAAGTTTTAAACGTATTTACTTATGTATTAACATTATCGGAAAAGCCCTCTGTCCCTTAAAAACGTGTTTATAGAAAGGGTGGTCAAGGAAAGATCACCTAGTGACCTTGACCAGCAACACAGCATATTGAATGTTTTTCCCATAATAAATGACTAGTGAAGAAAAAAACTTTTCTGGCAAATATGATATAGTATTTTGAAGTAGATGTTCAATTAAACAATATAATACCAAACATGAGGCATTTTCAATTCGCAGTGAAAGGTTAATTTTAACAATTAATCAGGGCTAGAAAATTTAAAATCGATTTATTGAAAATGATACTTATGTGACATAGAATTATATTTGTATGTATGTATTTACAAAATGTAAATGAGAATTGTTACAAGTTGGTTGTAAGAAATGCTCGTTTTATGTTTAATATTTTTTTAAACATACATATACTTTGTACCATGTTGATAGTGAATAGATTTTGAATAATTGTTTCATATTTAAGTTCTATTGTTTTCAATTTCAGAACTCTTCTGGAGCTCAAACTCCTGACTCAATACTAAACAAAGACCCGCTGGGTGTGGAGCGTCTACCGGTACCGCCACAGCATTTGAAGAACAGTAAAATTTCTGATGGTAAGCTGAGTTCAATAAGCAAAAGCAACAATACGTCTACAGTTACTAAAATCACTCGTTATAAGTGCTTCATGCATACGAGTGGTGAAACTTAATAAAATTGATAACATTCTAATAAACACTAGAATTGCTAAGAGTGTGCTTATATTTTGAGTTTTTTTTAAATGTGTTTTTTTACATCCGAAGATGCCTTCATAATGTGGTCATATAACTCTTGATTGGCTCTCCAGATTTTATTATTATTCACTCTCATTCTGTATCAAATCATAAGCTTACATTCTATAATTTTTACTAAATCGTTGGATCCAATGATTTTTGTATTACTGTGATGTTCAGTTTACATTTCGGTATTTTAATTTTAAATTTAATAAAGAAATGAAAAGAAGTTTTATTTTAATTTTGCGAATTAGAGAATTTTAAGTATTTTGTTATTATTTGTATAGATTTAAATGTTTTAAATATATTTATTTAAATTTTTTCAATATCTTTAATGAAGGAAATCATCGTTAGTAGGCAGGTATGTGTCAAACATTTTACTTTAAAAAAAAATCACGGAGATTTTTAGAAATATATTGCCATAACTTAAGTGTCACCCAAAATTTAAATTCTGTTATAAATCATGTATTTGTAATTCATTGAATTGAAAAGTGTTAAGCCATGTATGGACTTCAGTTACTTCCTGCTTATAAACGATTTCAACTTTTCATTATGTCAGCGACGACGACGCTTGTTAAATTTTTTATAATATACATTGTTGAAAAAAATACTTGAAAAATCCTTACTCCAATGGTTTCATCTTAACATTTTTTGGTGAAAAATCTACTTATCAAAATAAGAATTATGAGATTAAAGTCTTTATATTTATTCCAGCTTTTAATATACATATATTATATATTATGTATTATATTTATTTTTCTTATCAATTATCTACAATAAACATGAAACTATTAAATTTATAATAGTCAAGTTTAAAATTAAATATTTATTACCTATGGGTACATAGTAGAATATTAAATTATTTGTCATCTTTATAATTAAAAATGATTTGAACATTTTAAAACTGATCATAAGTAATATAATCAAATACATAAGACTAATATTAAATCACTTTCATATGCTGATAAAAATGATACTATAGACCAGCGGTCAGCAAACCTTAGAACCTAATGGACCGCTATATAAATTATTTTAAATCCTGCAGACCACCTTTAAGATTTTTTAAAAATATTTATAAGTATAAAACAGAAAAACTAAAAATGGTTCCACATTTCTCTGCGGATCGCCACTTTGCCGACCGGTGTTATAGACAACTATTATTGAGTATTTTATCATTTAAAACGCCAATTGCTGGTGCATTTTAGTACAGATCATTCTAATGAAATCTCCACTGCAAACCATTTATTTCTACATACTAACACACATACTTCATCTGTCTGTCTTTCGCCCTGTACCAATGCTCGTTGTGTAAAATTAACATTACAGAATCATCCGATAGTTCTTTAGACTATGGCAGTGCCAATGAAGACTCTCCACCGCAGGATGATAGTCTGGTACTTGCCTTCGGCAATGTCGGCTTAAATACGCCTAAGTCCGGTGAGATGTCATTTATATTCATCCGAATGCATTCACATTAATTTACAGTGTTTCCCGCGTGTCTTGGCAACAATAGGCTTGAAAACAAATCATTTTGTAACAACCCAAAGCAGTCATAGAAAACTAAACATAATCCAATAATCCACTGCAATATGTTAAACTCATTAATTTTTTAATATTGTAACATATTTTATTTTATCTTTGAAAAATATTCTATTTAGTTACATGATGATATTATTTTCAGTATCTATTGTAATTTCCACTTGAAAGTGAAAAACGTACGCTAGCCAATTACGCTGTACCTTTAAATGTTTACTAGTTTAATGATAATAGTTATTTGTTATTGCTTACTGACAGGAAATTTGTTTTGCAATATATCACTGCGCTAAGGCATGACTGAATGCTGCACTTGATTTTTATTGTGTCTAACATTTAATAAATCACATCATGGTTATTAGTAGCACTTTTTTGTTATATCTCACAACTGAATGATTTGAACCCCGATAACAAAACGCTAACTATAATGTGATGATAAGCTTTGTAGTAAAACAGTAATTTATTTACAAGAATAACATAATTATATCAAAAATTAATATCCCTTCGATGGACAGATTATTTATTTATGTTCTTTATAAACTCTGATGTCTATTCATAAATTCACCATATGAGTTTTATTTAATCCTTTTTTAAATAATTTATTTTAAGAATAAAGCAGTTTATTTTATTACTATGAAAACATTTTATTGTCTTTCAATATCATATAATTATTTTCAGTTAGTCCAAATATTTTTTATTTCATTTTTATTTATTTGAGTATTATTTCTTGTGATTTTTTAAGTATTAATATTTTTTATTTTATTATTTCTCTTTTTTTAAATCAAAACACCGGAAACAACAAGCAGACAGAGGCAACGATAAAAGCCAAGCATACCTTACACCGAACCAATCTGCTACTCGAGGAACAAGGAATGGGCCTTCTGGTGACGTGAAGTCTTCAAATGAAGATTTCTCCAATGCTGAAAATAGTTACATAGACCCGAATCGTGCCAACGGATTGCCGATACGGAAACAAAAAATATTTAACGAAATCACGGAATCGTTTGAATCTCCGAACTCTACTTTTGTTTGTGACATTTCAAACAGTAAAAATTGTGAAATCGGAGAAGATCCACTGACCGCCGCCATCATCTGCGATCCGCTGCAAGCGTATCATACTTCTGGACAAGAAGTCAGTGCTATTGAAAAAAAAATTACCACAATTCCGCTGGAATGTTTCCAAAATGATACCATGTTTAATTCATTGTTGAGTGAAAATATTAATGATAATTTTATGCCCAAAGATCTCACTGATAGCTTTGCTGCTGATAATGTATCAGAAAATCAAGCTGATGGTATCGCTATTATTTCGACTGATGATGAACAGGAAGTACTTGAAGTCTTAGATAATTTAGTGAATTATTCAATTTCTAAATCGCCTGCAAATAAAAAAGTGCTTAATGAACCAGAATGGGAAAGTGAAACTAATAGTGAATCTCTCAATATTTACATCCAAGAGGAAAAATTAGCAAACAGCTTTTCACCAGGTTTTGTATTTTCTAATAACCAGCTCGAGGATAAATTTTCATCTTCAGTGACTGATGTATCTGATAGAGGTGTAGAAATATTAGGAGTAGAGCGGCCGCATAAAGAAAGACGAGATTCCGGTGCGTCTATATTGGTTATTGATAGTGAATTCGGTCCCAACATAAAACGCTTTGAACAACTCGAGAAGGATCAAAGCTTTCTAAATGCCAAAATCCACCACGAACACGCAAACATTACCAATACCGATATATCCATCTCAGATGTGATGCAGAGTATTGACGATAGTGTGACTGATGCTGGGAATGCAGAAGAGTTAAAAGATTCCACTCTAATAGAGAAGTTGAATGGAACTATCAATATTGATTCCAATGCTTTGAATACCTCTGATGTAATCGACTCTGGCATTATTTCACAAAACACTGAAAAAGAAACCGAAGAATTCAAATCATCGCTTGAATATAACAATATTTCTATGAATAGTGATCTGAATTCCAAAATTGCTTCTGATATTGAAGTGAATGATTTAATTATTGAAGATATCCGCTTGAATGAAACAGTTTCCATTTCAAATAATACGGAAATACAATCTGAAGATTCAAAGACTTTACCTGACAGCGATATTTCTATCGAGGCTGGCTTTACTTCCAAAATTGCTTCTGATGTTGAAGTGAATAGTTCCATTATTGAAGATATCAATTTGAACGATACAGTTTCCATTTCAAATAATGTTGAAATACAATCTGAAGAATTGGAGACTTTCCCACGTGACGATAACTATCTTGAATGTGATCTCAATTCAAAAATCGTTTCTGATGTGGAAGTGAATGATTTAATAATTGAAGATATTCATTTGAATGATACTGTTGCGGAAGAGAGAGATATCGACGGGATTGTCGGTGATTCTCAAGACATATGTTTTACTAATTCCGATACTAGCAGTGTTATTGAAAATCCTGATATCAAAGAACTGCCGTCCCTTAATGCGAGTCCGGCCAATCTTAATGAGACATTCGATTCTGATTTAAAAGCTGTTAATTTGACCACTGAGATAAATGAAAACAATACATCTATCAGTGGTAAATATTTAAATCAAGATTCTATAAGTACACCTGAAGAAGTCAATCCGAGTGATTCAAACACTGAAACGGTTACACAGACATCGATCATTGTATCAATTGATGCACCTCTGAATTTTGATAGTGAAATAGATATTAGTAGTAAAATTATTGAAAATCAGCATTGTGATATGGTAACTGAAAATGCTGTCTCGGATTCTAAAAATGCCCCGCCGGTTATGGAACCTGTGATTGAGAACATTGTGAATACTAACTGTAGTTCTATTGAAGAATCTGTCGTCAAATGTGTGGCAAACGAGGTGGATGATTTAAATACGTGTATCAATATTTTAACTGATGAAAGAATAGAATTAACAGAAGATTCCACTAATAGTAATTCTCAAGACACTACATTGAGCGATGCCCTTAAAAAATCTCAGGATGATGCTGTAACTGAGTCCGCAAAACTTACAAACCAAGAAAATGTTGTCAATGTTATTGATATTGAACATTTTCAAGGAGAGCAGAGTGTTGCATTTGAATCTGTTTCAAGTGAAGCAGAAATTGCATTAAATAAAAATAGTGTAGACGATTGTAAAGTTGAGTCCCAAGTTGCAGATTGTAATCTGGAAAATACTTCGTCGATTACAAATAATATACCTATTGAAACAAGTATTGAACAACATATTTCAAGTAAAATGGATGAAATTTCACCTAGTGATAGTGCACTGATATGTAAAGAAGAGGGAACAGCTTTATCGATATCCTCAGTAGAAAATTTTCCCCAAGATATTTTAAATGTTACTGTTTTTAAAGAAGCTGAATTGGAAAATATCTCTGCGCATGTGATTCCCGAAAATGTAAATGAAAATTTAAACAGTACGATTACAAAGAATGATAATGTTTTAGTTGCGTCTATACCAGTCAATAACAGTGGAAGTGAATGTTTTATTGGTCATGATGCCAAAACAATTGAAGCTAATCAAAATATAAATGAGGATATTAAAACTGTGGATTTGAATGAGGCCAGTAACATATGTCGGAAACCATTGGAAGCCACTGACGTATCTATCAGTGAAAAAAATGCTAATGTTGATATCGTTCAACCAAATGAAATTGTAGTTGAGCAAAATGTTTTCAACGTAACGATGAATGTTAATTCAATTGACAATTTAGATCTATCTGAACCCATGGAGTGTGATGAACCGGAAGTAATTATTCCCAATAATGAAATTCTCACAGAAAGTGCAGATGAAAAATCTACAATAAACTCTACGATTTCTATGTCACGTATACCTGATAATATGACTGAATCTCTTGAAAAATTTCCAATCAATCAGGATGCACTAATTTTTGAAGGCCATACAGAGTTGTCAAATTCTCATAATTTTGTACAGCAAAAAGATATTCCTGAACCGATGGATTGTGATGAACATGAACACACTTACGACGATATTGTCAAAGAGGCTCAACTAGAACTGGAAATCTTGATGGGAAATAAAGAACGCTCGGATGTCACTGTGGTAAAACCTTCATCTGAAATCAATCCCTTTGCAACCAAATCGAGAATTATAAACACACCCGAAAGGGACTTAAATATAACTCGTCAGGTAATTTCACCTGCCCTTGAAATTCCTATAGATGAAAATATCGCTCAACCCGGTTTAATTAATAATAATTTTAGTCAACCTCCGGAATCTGAAATTGAAGTGGCTTTAGAAAAATCTGAGAATATTGTTATCGCTGACGAAAAGAAAAGTTTGCTTGATAAATTTTCAGAAATGTCCGATTCATTAGAAACTAATAGTACCGCTTTGCTGAGTAATCCGTCAGCTGCTTCCGATTATGATCCTTCTGAAAACGAAAATGAAATTGAAGCTGCTCCCGAGCAAGACTTAGATTTGACTCTGACTAACAATCAACCTTTGCCAGAAATAAATTCTAATTATGCGTTGGATTCTCAAATCAATGATTTGGATATTAATCCATTTGCAACCAAATCAAAAATGGCCAATTCATTAGATAGGGATTATATCCCCAATCCTTTGGGTAGTACTGAAGATGAAATCAATGCAAATAATCAAATAAATCAGTCAAGAATATTGCAGACACCAGAAAAAGAAGTTTCTTTGAAAAATAAGACAAATCTTGCCAAGAAGAACACAGAAAATGATCAAAAAATTAAAGACACCCCAAAAACCAATGCAAAACTTCTTAATGCGACAAGTGTTATGGACAAGATAGATTCGGGAAACCAGGTCAAAGAATCTCAAGGGGAAATTGCCAAAACGACCCTTAATGATAAATCTCCTTTCGCTTCACCCCGACCTCAAGAAAGACGAGTGAATCAGTTGACTAAGCGAAGGATAAGTGACAAAATGAAGGTACAAAACCTTTCACCCATGTCAAAGTGCGGAGATCTCATGGGCCTCTCTCCAGTGGCAAACTTTGGAAACGGCGCCCACATCCAAGAATCGGATCCGTCTGATTTGCTCACCGGGAACCGGCTGTCTGGCGGCTTTTATCCCATGCATGATTATGGTGATGACGATTTTAAAATTCCCACCGGTGAATGTGAGTCCTTGATTATTTTATTTGCTTTTTTTTACATTTATTATTTTTTATGTCATGTATGATAGGGGGGGGGGGGTTATAGTTTTATGGTAAAAAGGGGCGATAAGTGCTTTTTACATGCTTTACTAACATCATTTCTTTTTCTTCCTTTTAATTGATTGATTGATGTTTTTTGTTCCTTAATTTAATTATAGTTATATGAAACTCAAATAGTCATACAATTATTAATAATTAAGTGTAGCATAACGATTTTAGAGAATTTTTCATGTGTTTTTTTCAACATTCATGAAATGAAGGTTTTTCCAGCTGAACTTAAAAAAAATATTGTATAATTCCATAAAGTATTGAGAGAAAATGTTTTTAAATTGCATTATGCAATAGTTAAGTCTGTGATATGTTAATCATATGTGTCTATAAGAATAATAACTATATCTGTGGGGCTATATAAACACTAACTAAGGGGAGGTCTCCAATGCTCAACATGATTTTTGCATTTGGTTTTTATGGTTGGTTTTAAATGTAATAGATGCAGATATATTATATTGTGTTGTATAAATAGCACTGTAGTATTGTATTATCTTATCAGTTGATAATGCTTTTCATGATCGAAACCGGTCTTGATCATATTAAATAAGAGTAGAATTAGTACAAATGAGTGTTTTATTTTTGGAATGTTGTAATCAGTTTAGCTCTCGAACATTAAATTAGTATTAAAGTGATTGTCATGTGATAATTATGCTTTGCAACATGTTATTCGAAATGCCAAATTACACATGCCAAAAAAACCTCTCCGCCCCATTTTTTTCATCGATTGAATAAGTCAAAAAAGATAACTGCACAGCAGTGAGCTTATCCGTAATTATTAAATTTAAGTTATACCAACCTTAAAAACCAAATACAAAATTCATATTGACTATACGATACTCCCTTAGTTAGTATAAGAATGGCTTCGCTGATGCATCTGATGAAAGTATGCATCGTTTTTATAATGCTGAGTATGCATTGTGTTATGGCATACCCACAAAAGCAAGTCACACTGTCCTTAAAAGGTGTCAAGAATGTAATCTCTGCGTAATGTGGGCCCAATGCATACCTAGTATTATAATCTAAAGAAATGCATGAGAGTTTGCATCCTTTGAATGTTTTAGTTTGCATTAGTTTAACGAAGCCATATTTATAGAGTATCATAATAGTATGCTAGTATTTTATACCTACCTGCTATATTTATATTATTTCAATTACAGCCATACTGAATCAATATAAAATATATTATTGGTTATTCAAGATTTTTTTTATCCTTCATCTTAATTTGTCTAATAATGCAGAGAGTAATTTTATTTATTAAGAAGATACTAATTTGACAGATGCTTAAAATATTTCCACCAAATGGTTTCCATGCAACCCCTTCACGTTTCTCCCGCTTCTTTGGCTTCCAGATTCCCAAATCCTTTCCATTGTGAAATCCGAGTCGTTCCAATTCGGTGCTTATTCCTTCCATCCTGGCTCCGGAGATCATAGACCGCTGACTATATCTTGTCACAGAATAGATTCAGTCACACTGTTTTTTCCCATGCGATTGATGCATCAGTTAGGTACCCTGTCAATTATTTATCTTCTCTGTTCATATTTTCATTTCAAGAATTTTTCTCTACAGGATTTAATAGGAATATAAAAAAAAATCATTGTAATTTATTAGAACAAGGGCTAGAATTTTACCAGAATATTTAATTGCACGCAATTATACTGTGCAGCAAGCTTTAAGGAGATAGGTGGTTGCAGTGACGTTCCTAGGCTATGCGCCCCCCTTAGACAGACCTCTAAAATAGCGCCTGTATATTTTTCATTATTTTAAATATAGAAGTTCGAATCCTCTACTCACATACGTGCCCAAACAGATCTTTTGTCAATTATTCCGTTTTGCTTTCAGATGATTCATAATATATTTGTAACATTTGACAAAGATCCTAAGGAATAAATATGATCCGATAGCCCATATTATTGTTCAATAATTATGAAAAAAATAACTATTACCTTAACTACACGTCATAAAAAATAGTGTAAATCTAAAATGCATTCACATAATATAAGTATCGATTCTTGATTTGGTATTTTGTTTATCAAAGACATTGAGGCATCTTCTGAGGAATTCGTGTGAAAAATATTCAGTTATTTAAAAAAATCTGTGATAATTTGCCGCCCGCCCCTAGGCAACTGCCTACTCGCCTATGCCCTCGGGACGTCCCTGGGTGGTTGGTATCAAAAGAGTTTATATCTGTTTTTTTTTTATAAGAGTTTATATCGGTTTGAATACTATTATATTATTTCATTACCAATTTTACCTTAGTTTCGTTATCGAAATTTTTCACACATAAAGAAAAAGTTGAAACAACGTTCTTTTCAACATAGAGACGTTTTTCAGTGGTATCGGAAAATCAAAGATTGTCAATCTATTGTAGCAAATAGAGAAGATTTTATTTGAAAGTTCCATTAAAAAATGCGTTTGAACACGAGGCCTTAAAACTTTAAAATCAGAACATTTTTTATTAAAGCATGAAATATAAAAAATAAATCTATTACATATCTACAATATTATAGTTGATACAACGCAGAGGAAGGAATGTTATTAGATTTTATTTTCAGCGTTGATACACGAGCCCTGTAAATTACAATTTTTAATATAAAACAATCCTAGTAAATAATCCTTCGTAGCTAATGATTTATAAATTACCTCTATTGAAAAAGACATCTTCGCCGTTATCACTTCTTTCCGTCCACACACATATTTGATCTTCAATTGAAATTAAATTGAGACCATATTCAGCCGCCTTTGTGCGATTGACGTATTAATTTTTTTAAAAGTATAAATACGACTCATAATCATTGACGTCAAATTTTACAAAATTGACATCCTATCCCATTATGAAAAAAGTCTCAACGTGTTGCGGTTCAAAAATTAAACAATTAGTTCACGTCACTGTATTACTTATTCGGAATATGTTTAAATCAATTTAAAGATATTAAATATTGTTATTTTGGTTAATGCAAAACCTGTCCTTTTCACTCTTTGTCGTTTTTTTTTACCGTTTTACAAGGTATAGTTTGAGAACAGGCGGTTCTTAAACGCCTTCCTATCGTCCGCAGTGGAATCGATGACTTACCTGCATTTGATAGTTTTCTCTTCCGCGTTACACAAAGTACCACAACTTTTTCGCTTGAATAGCGTGCTCGCCACCAATTTCTGCAAACATAATGTATTTTACAAAGTTTGTATTTCTCATTATAAAATGCAATTCAATGTTGAATTTAGACTTGCATTGAACGATTGAATATACACTGCCTCGACAAAGAAATATTGTTGTTTTCGTAATATTTTGCGCTAAAATTTTATTATACTTGGTATTTATTTATTGATATTAACGTTTTCGAGATGTTTTAAATTTAAATTGTGGCCAATTAAACCAATTCGTTCGTGACCAATGCAAAGTGAGTTTAAAATAGGAATTTATACAACTAGAAATGACCACTACCGGTGATCGAACTCGGACTAACCCGATACGAGCTTTAAACTATACCTGTTAAACCATTCACTCACGAATCGGCATAAGAAAAATATCATTGTTTGATTTGTTTATATCTGACATTGTATTGTTAAGAAGAATAAACAATAGATTTTCTGTTTCTCCTGAAATATATGTTGTCCCTGACGAGTTTTCTACAATCGACGATTATTTTTGACCACTGTTCTACTTAACAGACAATAAGTTTTATCTGTGTTTTATAGTAGGTATTTCACTAAGATAAAAAAATATACTTGTTGTCACTATGACGCAAAGCGCATTATACCGTTCAAAGATGAACAACTAATGTACATTATCTCCACCGCACACGAACACTTAGAGTACCCATCCGTTTGAACTACGAGAGACATACAATTTGGACGTACATATTTTTATCCCCGTATACAACACAAGCATCCAATCATTGACTATTTTATTGCCAATTTTGGATTGGGCATTTTTGCGTTCAGATTACCGTTTTAGATGAGTATTAACTATGAATTACTTATAATAATTGAAGGGAAACGGTATGATCATCTTGCCTATCTAATAAATATACGGTTTCATGCAGACACCGAGAAATAAAATGTGTTGTTTTATTAGTTTTTCATGTTCGAATTTCGAAATAGCATGTCTGCTACATAATTATTTCGTCGCTCGATTTGTCATGAATTCATTTACCTACGTTTAACTTTAGACACTGTGTTCAATGATTTAACGAATGATAAATAAACATGACTACGACGAACTATGTTTACTGCAACCACAGGGGCTCGAAAGAGTTTTTAATTCGGAGAAAGAGACAGGAATATTTAAACCGTACGCGGCTTGACGCGGTATAGCGTTTGGGCGTCCAGTTTTGACGTAAGCACTACGCCACGGCATGGTTTCTTCACGAATGAGTCAGTTAATTCAGTCGTGTACGAACTGTGCGCGTTCGACGAGTGTTCGCTATAAAGTATTTTCTGTGACTTATATTTTTATTGTGTTCCTCCCTTACGACAATCGAACGTTTTCTAAATTACGGCAAACGGCTCCCCCGATTGGATCTGTGTGTTTTTATAATTTTACAAAGTAATCAGTGAGTGATTGTTTTCGATACGTGGCTAGTGTTTTTCAAGAATATACCATTTGGATCTATCTTTGTCCAGTGCATAGAGAGGCGCCTGTATTCATACATTTGTGTTGGTATGTGTAGTAATTATTGTTATTTTATTCAGTTTTTTTATGCGTTTACCGCGCCGCCCATATTTTGAAATATCACTAATGACGTTTTTGACAGAGACTTAAATGTATAAACATTCAATTCATTGTCATGGTAATATTTTTCTTCAAATAACATTTGATTCTGACGGTTTAATGTATATAATTAAATTTGATACATTCAAAAGCCATTACTCCATGTAGTTATTTATAAACTGCGTTAGTATGGAGTTAATTAAACATACTTACTCTTAATTGGCACGTAAGATCGCCATACTGATTCTCATCATTGTAAAAATATAATTGGTATAATTTTAACAAACATCTTGATACCAAATTGTAATTATATCAATGTCTCGAGAACATATCTTCATTTACATGTCTTTCGCCGATAGCTTTAAAATGGGATGACATATCTCGTCTTTAAAAATAAATTCATTTAAGAATTAAAAATTACATGCAAGCTTATCTTATTTTAGCGAACCTATACATATTTAGTATGATGGTGCGTTGTTGTCATCTATGTTTTTCTTTGAATTGAATACATTCGTAACACACTTAAGTATAAAAGTTTTGTCAAGTGTTTTTTATCATTGCCTCACAATTCTCAGTAACGAATGTCAACTCAATATTATATTAAGCTGATAGTATAGAATAGAATGCAGCTTATGGATGTGTTCATATTATATACATTGAATTCATACTGTATTGAATATCTTTTCTGGATGCGTGCACTATATTTTGTTTTGACGTATAGTCAGCCTGTACGGGGAATGAAGTCATCGTGCGGAAAACACGTGACCGTTTGACGTTTCTTGCGTTGAATTTGTTACACCTACTTGCTCACGACCGGACACTGTAGGTTCGCATACCTATAATATTTAAATTTTACCATGCGTAGGTATTATTCGAATTTTCCTCTCCCAGACATCGCTTGCTGAATTACATGTGCACTGAATTTATATTTCAAACTAACATATTTCCAAAATAACAAATGCTGAATTTTGTTAATTAATTTTTGTATGGGTAATATATCAAGTATTTCTTTAATTTGGCTAGTTTGCCAGCTTTCCCCCAATTATGTATGTCTTAAATTTAGCCAAGGAAAGAATTACTATGCAGATATAGCAAGACTAGTTTGAAACTAAAACTATTCATATAATTTAAGATTTCGACTGAAGATGGTTGGTGGAATTTGAATCGTTCAAATTATGTACATTCGCACAAGTTTTCACACTGATAGTTCTAGTTCATCCGTGCACTTGAACGCCTGAAGATGCCGAAAGGCGAAGGCCGGGTCGTTAGTCGTAGTGACAAAACTTGTGTGAATGTACACAATTTGAACGATTTAAATTTAAAACTATTTAATTTAGGGATACATTAGACCCGTTATCTGTAAAATCATATATTTGAAAACAATATTTGTACACTCGATCGCCGATCGGAAGGAAAGATAATTCCCGTTAGGCCACGGCGATCGGAGAGGGTCAATATCTGGACATACGCTTTAGACTATTTTATATAATTACGTAATCACACACAATGTTATCTTTTACCAGATGCAATTAGCTTTCTGGTGCGAAAAGAGGGCAAGCTTTCCTATTATGTCGGCGATGTAGTTTATAAAATTACTTCCTTCCGATCGCTGTTTCAATATCTATACGTACTTTGCAGCAGTTAATATCCAATTATAAATCAAGGCCGGCGAAATCCACGAATAGACTGATAAAAGTTGTCTGGGATGGTGAAAATGTTGCCCGTTATGTGTTTATGAATCGGCGTACATTTTTCAAAAATGTCTCGTCTTGTTGCCAAACTTTTGGAAGCAGTTCAAAATAATGTTCGTCTTTCACATTGCGATTCATGCGATGCAGTTTTTTCAACTTTCCGTGTCTAACGATCTTTTCCTGACGCATATGTTTATTATGACTATTCCGAAAATTCCTTCCCACCAATTCGGTGATAAAAAAAAAACAGGGCGATTAGCCAACTACTAGTTCCGTCCTAGTTGTTTTCTATCCTTACTTTATCAAAGAATGGGAGATTGAGCGAATGAATAACAAACCATTGCTCGTGGAACAACTTATATTA
Source organism: Himalopsyche tibetana (assembly GCA_030503985.1). NCBI lineage: Eukaryota > Metazoa > Arthropoda > Insecta > Trichoptera > Rhyacophilidae > Himalopsyche > Himalopsyche tibetana. Next base: position 1,946,041 of record JAPJYX010000010.1, read on the forward strand.
AAAAAAAAAAGATTTACATAATGGTACGCGTTTTTTGATTCCTATTGCGTTTCTTTTTTAAAAATCGAATATCCACAATGGTCAATTCCATTATGCAAAATATGAAAATGCTCACTATGAGTTCACTTGCTCAGCGAGTTTTTTTCCAAGTTCTATTGTGAAAGCTATCATGAAATTTCGTTGATGTTATCGATAACCGTGTAGTATTTAACGATATCAAACGAATTTTAAAATTTCGCTGTTTACTCGTCTATAGATCAAAATCAATTTTTTATACATGTTTTTTACTTGCCACATTGTTAAGATATTTTTTGGCCCGTGTGTACTCTGTACCCTTTATTTACTCTATAATAAATATATGACAAATATGATAAAAAAATAATTTAAAACCAACCTTGTGCAGCTCACCTGATAAAAAATGATTACCGATTTTCAAAATTTATTGTGATTTTTTAAGCAACGAAAAAATCCTCATATTTTATTTCGTTGTACGGAGGGAGACAGACACATGATACTTAAATCACTTATACTAAATGGCTGAGCGAGTCGTATTCTCTTTTTCTTTTTTTATGGTTAAAAGCTAGGTTCCGTGCAACTCTGTATCGGGCCAAGAATATGAGGAGTATTTTTTTTTTGTTGATTGTTATTGCGTTATGAATGGCGGCCGTGTACACAAAACGGGTGGTGGTGAGATAATCAACAATTACTCTTATCATTGCCATTGGCAATTTGAACGTGTCATTGGTATTGCATTTATTGTATCGCTATGTAATATAATATATAAAGTCATGAATTCATTTTTAAGGTATATATCACATCAAATCAAAATAATCATTAATGGTAGCCAATGAATATATATAAAACGTTTTGTCCCATTGTATGTAAATTATGAAATTATTAATCTGTATTATTTAAAATGGCATTCCAGTGTCAAAATACTCTGCGTCTTCTCTAAATGCAACCTAGATAAGAGGACACACAAGACACGTGTTGTGAGTGAAACAAGTGCAGTCGGTTGAATTCATTATGTCTGCGATACGATTTTTTTAATGTCTGCAATCTATTTACCACACCTGTGTTATTTTGTAACACGATTTACGTGCAATACTGAAGCATAACTTTAAAGCCACTTTCTAACATAATTTTTATTAGAAAACCGTATCGTGTCGCAACTCACAAAGCTATTTTCTGGACACACTGTTTTTTTTTCACTTTGGTGATAACATTTGGTGATTAAACTGATCAATTGGATTTTAATCCATCTGAAAAATTATGAACTTTGAACTTCTATATTGAACGAAATCAATTTTTTCTAATACTAATTCATATTTTGCTAATTTCATTCGTGTCATATTCAAGTTTTACGTATCGAAATATAATTAAAAAAAGCTAACGTTTTCTACCTATGAGAAGTTTTCTTGTCGATAGCAATTTTTATAGTACTCAATCTTTCAGACGAATATAAATACTACCAGCGATGGCGTAATGCAGAAATATCCAGTGCACGTCGTGGTTTTTTTTACCTTTTCTCAAGGTACTTCTCATGTTATTTTCCATTTTGTGAGAAATGCTGCCAAGATTGTACGCGCGATACAAAAATACGAATTGTTTCATGAATGACTGCATGTATGCCGGAATGTCTGAAACTATGTAAGCTCTCCAGACAGTGATGAATAAATAATAATCTATTTTAGCCTGGACCGTCGTACAATTAAAACAAATAGTATCCGGCGTGCTATAGAGATCGCCGCATGAAATTCCTCCCAAAACGAGAATCATACTACACGGCCATTCTGTACGGATGAAAAAATATAGACGAATTAACGGTTCATCGTGTTGCTGCATCAGTAGGCAGATACACTGATAGTGTATTTATTGCTTTTGCTTGTGACCTGCCTGCGTCTGCATTGTGAAACATCTGATGCGGATTGCGGAGGTCTTCGGAGTAATGACCACATCTTCCACTCAGTGCAGGCGGTTGAGCTGGTGACGATGAGTAAAAAACGAAAGTTACGTATGATAGTTCTATCAAGAAGAGATAGGATATGCTAGCAAAATAGCATCTTAATTTATTTTCATTCGTTGTTTTGATAAAATCTTGTAATGGTTTTTTTTCGAGCGACTCGACTTAGTTTCTGGTAAATTAACTTATTATTCCATAATACAATTTGATTTTTTTTAACGGACTGTTATCAGTAGCACAATCAGGTTGCACACTTTTCTGCAATGCGCAGAAAAATATACCATCAGTGCTATTGTGTGTATGTATCGAAATAGGTAAGTTACACCGTGACAGTGTCAAAATTGTAAATTATAATATTATATTTGAATAATGGGTTTTCAAGGAAATAGATGAACTTAAATTACTTAGTTGGTTGTTAGTTGTTGTTTAATACATATGCTGTTCTTACACATTCATTGAAACGTGTTATATTTTTATACATATGTATTATTGGCTTTGTCTCAAATGTAATTCATATTTTCATTAATGTTGATTCAGTCATTCGGCCGGGATTTTTCTTTGTCACGCATTCCATCTGGTTAAGAAGACCGAGTTCTTTTTTTTTTTTTTGTAAATGCTAGAGCTCATGCTTTGATCAAGAACTATACTATGTACATATTGCCGTTTTATACATACCGTTTTAATAGGCGCCTGTCTCTTATGAAAGCGTAGGACTTGTATAAATATTGTAAGGCGAACCAGAAGGCGACATTATAACATGGGCGTTTTTTTATTTGGCGTAATTTAAGTTTTACGTTTTCTGAAGGTGATTCAATTGTAACATATTAGAATTTGTATCCATCGTGACGCATCGCATTGTTTTTATCATTCGACGTCCATAAACAAGATAGATCATTTTCTAGGACACCAATTATTGTCGTGTCATGGTTTAATCTCACCCAAATGTTGCAATTTTAATACATGGTAGTTTCTCAATCTTAGAATTGTGGAGGTCGTGGAAGCGAGCTGCTAAATAATTTAGCATTTACAAGTATCTATTAGTGTAGCAAAACGGCCACACAATAACATATTGCAGTAATCATTTATTGCTGCGTTTTTTTATGCATAGTTTATTTTTATTTATGGTACAAAAAAACGAAATGAATTGTGCGCTAGGAATTATTTCGACAATTTTCATTGTGTGCTCCCATTTCCACTTTAGGATCCAACCCTTGTCCTCCTCGGATAGTGGCAAAACTAACAGAAATATTGCAGTGTCAAGCATAACGATTTGTGCCAATTAAAAGAAATGCAACATAGTATTTTTGCAATTGCTTAATAAAACAGCAATAAATTGGTAGGTTACTGGTATGTATTATGTAGCATATATTATGATTCATTACATTTAAATAGGTGCGCTATCCATATGCGGTAGCTCTATGGATACAATTTCATAACGATGTATTTATTGAACCGTCTCCCCCAGTTTATTAATTGATTAAAACTAGGGTAGTTTTTTTGTATTGATCTGAATGCTCAATGTTCCGTCAGTTGTTTGTATTTTTTTTTTTACTTTAACGTGAATATAATAAATTAAGAAATTTCGAAGTAATTATTTTGTATTTAGGCATTTGTTAATAAAATTATAATATGTTGAGTCGTTATTGTGTCGTGAGTTTATGGTTCGGAACATTGTTTTATTTTGTAAATCAAAACGTAACTTCTCTTTTGAAACTCCCACCAAATAATCATTTTCATTGATTGGTGTGAAGACATAAATTTAGTAGACTCTCGTCTAAATTGGGCTGTGCCGACGAAACATTAATTCAGTATATATGTAATACATTTTTGGTAATACTACATACTCGCAATTAACCACGCGAGCAAAAATACCGATTACGACTCATTTTTTACTATATCCGATGCATACATTCATTATAAACATTTTGTATGGGCGTTTTGTTAAATTGAAATACTATATTTTACTGTATCATTCATATATTCCTTTGGATTCACGTCAGTCGGTAAAGAGACGGGCAAAATTGAGGATCTCTACGGCATCCTCAGTTCAAATCCCAGGCACTTTTCAATTTCTCCGTATCCATTTAAATTAATATGTAGGATAAAAATAATAAAACATTTTTAGTACTTTTTCCACATAAAATTTATTAGATCAGGACCGGTTTCGCTCATGATGAGCATTGTCAACTGATAAGAAAAAACAATAAAACAGTGATATTTATACAAAAGTTAAGTGATAAAAACAAGGTATGACAAACAATTGGTATTACAACCTAGCAAAAGAATTGAAGTAAGCTCATCATGAGCGAAACCGGTCCTGATCTAATAAATTTTATGTGGAAAAAGTACTAAAAATGTTTTATTATTTTTATTATAATGCCATTCCACCAAGTATTGACAGTGAACACCTTAAAAGTGATTAATATGTAGGAATTTTAGTCCGTATCGTAATCCATGAATTCCTCACTACGTCAGACTCGCTACAATACTCTCATTATACGACTAAGCTCGCCGTTCTCTTCCTCTTCCAAGTCTTCGTCATACGTCCCACAATTGGCACTGACAGAATCCACCCGTTCTTAAATTGATACATTGAGCTTATTGCTTTTTTGGCAATCTATAAAACGCAAAATAAAAACTATTGCAATATTGAAAGCTGCCCATGGACTGGATCAGAGTGACGAGATGATATGAGTTGGTGTTTTGCTTTGATTGGATTGGAGCACCTGTCGTCTTATATTTGAGTATTTCGGCTGCTACTTTTATATTTTAATTCTCCGTTTGCTCGCTCATTCGCTAAATGGCCGCCGAAGTGTGAAATGTCGGCCAGTCTTCGGTGCGCACTTTTTTGCCAGCGAATAATAATTTTATTCATTCAATCAAGCGCAAAACCAATTGATCATCAGTACAGCCGTTTTATTCAAGGCAATTGTATTGTTTATATTGTGTACTTTACTGGCCGCCTATCGTGTTCGCGCCAAGTGCAGAATTTCTTCACCGTCAATCTTATCAGCTCGTTTTTATCTATTATTATATGTGACTAAGTTTGAAATTTATTTCCATTGTATAAAGTTTTTTATTTGTTGTTTTATTCATTCAGCTTTCATATTTTTTCTCATGATTCTTTATATAATAGGATTACACAAATAGCAGCCATACAACTGCGTTTAAGTTGTCCACCCAATAAATGCTAATTGAATACATTGTATTTTTAAAAACATATAATTCTTGCACTAATTCATCTGCGGTGTATTTTTTTTAAATAGGACACTACTCGATATTGAAAGTTTTCATTGCTATATTACAATGGTGAAGGAAGTTCGCCATAATGTTTGCCACTGGACAGAGAGCCACTTAAATGAATTAATCATTGCGAAATGCCTTCGAGATGAGTGTATTGCTCAGTCGTCATATTATTTTCTCTCTGTGCTTATATAAACAAATGTTTCTATATCTTCTTTCTCGCCATCTTGTTTGATGTCAGTTACGAATATTTTGTATAATAATATAATATACAATTTGTGATGTTGTGGACCCTTTATATTTGTGCATAATCATTTGAATGACCTTTGATGCTATTATCATGCTTGCATGTCTACATTGTATGCGTATAATAGCGTTATTTAGTTATAAACTTTCTTATTCCTGATAGTATGTTCGTGATAGTCTTTTCACAGCAGGCCTTTTAAATATAATTTAAAATACTACCACCAAATTACGTATAGATATCGCCACATAACATTACTTCATGTTGAAACTATTTTATGAAAGCAATTTAAAAAAAATCCCGAGCTCATGCTTTTACCTTCACTGGGTATCCACAGTTATCAATTCCCGTGTTGTCTCTATCCAATCTCACAGTTTTTGTTTTGCCAAATAGCCATTATGATAATTTCAATGAACTTTCACTAGTCAATAAAAATCTGGATTCACGAGCCGTGTTAACGTTTTCATACATAAATAACATACATTTCATATCATTCACCAATACTCTCCAATACATACTTGAAGACAGTATTACCTGTCAATGAGTTGCTAAAAATGTTTATTAAAAAATATTTTATTACAAGATTATAATATAATATATAAGCTTGACACTTGCAGTAGATACAGCGCCTCGAGTGTAGAAAGCCGTTTTACCTGACGGATTCATCTCGCGCCATGAAACTTGAAACACCAATCAATATTGGCATTGGAAAGTCATTGCCAGTCGTACGTCTTCTTTCTCTCAGCCGACCGGTTCCGATTCCCATTTAAATGATAGTAAACTATTGACATGCCCATATTTGTACAACTTCAGTGAATATTTGTATGTATACAATATTATCGCTTTTCTTGTAGCTATCCGAACTCGGATATATTCTTTTCATGTGGCTGTTATGTATATGTAGTTTTACCAAACAAATTGAATACACCATTTGTGCACGCATTAATTTTGTTCCGTTCATCAATTGTTTCTTTTATATTCGGATTTAAATAATTACTTTTGTTTCTACTATATAACCGAACAGTAACTTGCATTTGGAACATCGGTGAATACCACTAGTAAATAAACAGGTGCCTCTACCTCTTTCTGCGATTAAAATGGGTATTTTTTTTTTGTTTTACTGATTAGCAAATAAAACATGTTTTCCGTATTGAGGCTTAGAATGTTGCAAAATAATTGTATTCGAATGTAATGGATATGGATAAGATTGCGGGAATGATTACCGCAAATGACTCACGTAGACAAATGTGGTTTTCATTTCAAAACAGCTCTACAACAAAACTCCGCTTGTACGTAATTTTTGTTTGATACGCAAATTTTCAGTTCGTTCATTTGTATGGTTTCGCATTACCAGAATTACCGCGTATCCATTGTAGGTTTTTGCGGTTTTCATATCATATTAATATTATTAGGAAATGATAAGAAAATATTCAATGTCGTTTATGTCTGTTAAAACAACTGCGTAATATTGCGGTCACTAAAATCGTATAAAAAAATTGTAAACAAGATTATAAAAAAGTAGTATAATATTTCAATATTCCAATGGTAGATATTTCAACTGATCTGAGGGGCAAACGCTATTTTTTATCAGCGAGGAAAAAACACCACCGTCTATTTAAGTGTATCTACATAATATTATAGGCAGATTTGGAGTGCTAATATTTTTTAGTTTTGATAAATAAAGGTTTTAGCAGAGGGCATTCATTGTTCATATGTTAGTCAATTCCAATTTATCGTTTTCCTGGACTAATCTTTGCTTTTCGTCGTATACAATAAAATGAATACATGCAATAAAAAAAAATACTGTAACATGGAGTATGTTATGAAATGCGTCTGTTACACTAATCCTTAATCCAATCATCACCTATCGACGTCGACGTGTATCGATAGAGTATAATGTTAGAGCTTCGCCTCTTCGTCGCATCCACGTTACGGCGAGACAGTGATAACGTTTTTATTTGAGTAATGCAGTGCTGGGTACATTTTACTGCATTTTTGGGGGCATTATACACAAAACAGTGCAACGACCGCCTTATTCCAAATAAGCTAATCTTCTTCGCTTCTGAGCCGCATTCCGAGCGATATGTCTGCGTCCCCGCCGCTTCGTGTAACGAAATGTATGCGACGCGGCAACCTCCAGACGCAGACGGCCGCCCATGTATGGACGGATATCTCCGCCGCCTCCCACACGCAGCTGACAGACAGCCCCCGGTGGGTGGAAAATCATTCAATACATTAACCCCCGATGAAAAATTGCGTGTGTCGGCGAGAAGAAATCCCCCTTCAGCCCTTCTTTGTTGCGGATGGATCAGGATGATCCAAAACAAAGGATGAATTATTGTGTTGCTCTACTATTTTTTTTGTTGGGTCAAAAAGCAGTTATTTGTCATTTTTGACTTGGATTAGTGTGGTAAAAAGATTGTATGGAATTTTGCATGTACTCTCATTGTATAAAGTTATATCAAAGCAGAACATCTAAAAATATAGATACATCGTATGGCTGTGTAATCCACTGTGGTAATCAAAGTTTTAGACATAATAATTATTGATGGTCGGACTCGTGGTCGAATGGTCAACGTCGTTTGTGATGGTTACGGTGCTCGTCGCGGGTTCGAATGTAAAATCCCATTACATATTGTTTTTTCATGACATGTATGTTTGTGACTGTGATGTTTGAAATTTCCTCCCACCCATCGTATCCTAAAAACCGGGCGCAACGAGAACGATTCGCTTACCACTAGTCCTGTCCTAGATCTTCAACATTTTTTTAAAATGATAAATAATAAAATAACTTGGCGTGGTTATAGAAAAACGGCCACGGGTTTTGAGAAAATTTTCGTCGCGGTGAAGAGTTGACGGATGTCGGTCGCCGTTATTTCACGAAACAGTAACCGGTAACTGCGTTACAACAAATTTAACGAAAATACCGCAAAGCTAGAAGAGAACAACTCTTTAATTAAAATGGCCTTAGAACTGAAGCATAATTACTTTGAACCGTGAAATTATGCTGAAGAGTCCTAGATTCGTGTTGAAACATTGTGCGGATTAATTTAGAGAGCATTTAGAAATTTTGCATTGCGGCGAGTGACTATCATGGGCTAGCTGTGAAGTGGGCGCGGACTGCGGATAGTTAAAAATCGATGCAGAAGCATTAGCGTAAATTGTAAATAAAATTTTCACCGTATTTTCGGATATCGTATCGCGTTTTCCAATCTACAAAATGCTTACGCAAAACCACTAAGCCGCCGTAGAATGAAAATAAGTGGTGATTTTCATTCAAATATACATATACACGTACAGAGAACAGAGGAACAAAACGAATCCGAGAAAATTTATTGCCTTTTGTTTCAGGTTTGAATGAGACACAAATCTAGATGCGATTATGGATAATAAATTTCAGTACGCGTATATGTATATCTTTTTTTTTTTTTTAATATTTCGTTAACCGAGTCATCGCTTTAATTTAGAGTTGTGATCTAATTATTATTTCACCAATCGTGTCTGACGTGAACTACGGACACTCATTTTTTCGACTGAAATATCTGTGTTCTGTACTGAAATAGCAAATTTTTATGTATTCGGCGAGTGTTTGACCTATGAATGTGGCAAAATTTTCATGACTCATGATTTTTTGTTGTTAATGATTCTAATCGCGGATACGCTCATTTGCAGCGTCCGTTTGTCTAATTCTAATTCAAATTGATGATTGGTTTATGAACTCCTTGTAAAGTAACCACGTATACAATTTATTTTATGACCTCAGGAAAATATTAACGATATCGTACGCGTCTTGTTGGTTTTCATCTGACAACCTAGGTAGTTATGAGAACCTTTTGATGAGGAACACATTTTTTTTTGGATATAATATAATATTAATGGATGGGTATAATATTAATTATTATTTCAAGAGGTTAATACTTTTATTTCAATTATAAAACGCTTAGTTAATAGTGTAAGGTAAACTAATTTATTATTACTTTTTTTACTGGAAGTTTACTGGAAGCTATTACTTCAAATTTGGGCCTCAATTTTTTTTTGCTGTCGTCTGTGTGCATGTGATGCCCTACTGACGTCGATACCATGAAGGGAATCGACCCAAATGGAATCATTCACTTAATAAGCTATGGCTACGGATTTTAAAAGAGTTTAATGTTGACATTAGTGTTGTCGCAATACTCAAACTTATCTGAAAATTAAACACGCTTTTTCTCTGGAAAACACAATAATTTTTATTTTAAACTACAATAGAAATTTTTAAAATTATGTGATTATCATCAATGAAGAAACTTTATGAAATCCAAGATAAAATAAAATAATAATTGATTCAACTTTTAAGAGAGAGAGTTGTTCAACCAGTATGTTCTCCAATTAGACAAGCGTATAAGTTCAATTGTATATTTTTTACTGTTTGTCAATTTATTGACCTTTCTTGAACGGAGTCAACACCCCCATAACATTGTGGAACTGGCGGTGTCGTTGGTTGTATACTATTGTATTCAAAACAATACATATACATTTTTCAGAACATATAACATTATATTTTATGGTTACTTGGTATTATCATGTCATCAGAATTATTTATAAACATTTTAATAAATTATAAAGTATTTTTTTTAAATATGAACCACGTGAACTACTAATAAAATATTAAGTAAGACTCATTCATTTATTCGCTCGCCTAAGTTGGGCTTAGTTTCGAAACCATAGTGTTCATCATTCTGACCGCACGTCCATGTTCTTTGGTTCTCTTCTCGTCTGTGACTTTTTAATGGTCACGAGAAATAATTCCTCAGGCATTTACACTAAATCTTCTTTGATAAAATATGTGGTGTATTTATTAATTCCATTCTCGGCTATGCTGCGCACCGAGTGTGTAAATATTACTAATTGGATTTTGCACACGCGCCGTAATGTATTTACACATCATGTCACAGAATTATTATTTATTTTGCATTTTTATCTCCAACTTATTGATTTCACATAAAGTAATTTAGTCTCTAAAAGTCTTAGTTTGATGAAAAACAAAACACGATTGATTTACTTTTTTCTATCTACATATTCCGAGCACATTAGAAACGGTAATGTCCTGATTTTCTTTTTGCACTGATTCAAAACACCACGGTCTAAAAAAACGGAATCTTATTATCTCTTTAAAACTAATTATTTTGCTTGAAGGATTAAACAAATAATGACAATACCTTGCTAACGCCAGGAAGCTGGCGATTGAATAAAACTATTGGTTATGGAACCGATCCCTCATTTTACTGTGATCATTTTAAAAAACCATTTGTTTGTCCTACTACTGCTACATTTTTTTATTGATCATAAGCATTTTGGCGTTGAAAAATAAATTTAAACAGGGATATCTTTATAAAATTAATTATGATAATAACAAGTTATATGAAACAATTTTTATAGTTAGGTGTAAGTAGGCACAGGTTTTAAATATATATTTTTTTAGTGACTTTAAATCTTATTAAATTGAAGAATAGGGTTTGCTTTCAATGAAAAATCAACAGGTTAGTGAATTAATGTAGGCCTTTGGATTCACATAGCCCGCTAGTCGGCAATATTACAAAGGCATTTGATATAATGGATGTACTACAGTAATTGCAATGAGTGGCATTTTATCTATCTGGCGTCAGAAAACTCTGCGGTCCTTGAGTTGCAGTTACGGTTCAACCGCGACCTCGTTCTAGCAAATTCTGCAGTTGTTTTAGAATACAAATATTTTGATAATAGTAGAATTCTGCAGATCAAGAATATTCATGTTCATACTAATTATGTGAAAAATCGTTCGGCTTTTCCGCTATTTAAATTGAAGCCGCTTAAATTAATGAAATCTGAATATAATAAGCATATTATGCTTCCGCAAAAGAAGTTTGCTCTAAAAGTCTAAAGCAAAGCCAGCCATCAGATGTTTTAAAACCATGTCCGCTCCCAATGTGGAGCATATGGACTCCTAATGGAGTTTATCTCAACAGAAGTGTTTCTACGAGAACTGCTTGTTACTCAGTTGCTCAACCTCTCTTTTTCCAAAGAGAGTAGGGATAGAAGGATAGGGCTAAGACAGGATTAGTGGTAAGCTAATCGCTCTCGATACGCCCTGTTCATAGGATTGGATGGGTGAGAGGGGGGAATTCAAGACATCACATACATCCATGCCTTTGGACAGAAATTCATAAATCGATTGAAAAATCAATTTATAAAACTGCCCGTACCGGGACTTGAACCCGGGCCCTCCATAGCCGAAGCTAACACCGTTGACCACTCGACCACACAGGCGGCAATGTTACAAATATGAAAATTAACCCTTTGACCGCGGATGACTGCTATAGCAGCCCAATCTGAACCGATTTGGATCCGAGCCGCGGTCAAAAGGTTAAGAACAAATATAACATACGTTTTACCGTCTTATTGCTTACATGTGCAAATAAACCATTCAATTCACGATAAAGTTTTGTTTTTCTACTTGGTTTTTTTCTCGGCAATAAAGTCGCCTTGATAATTTTTCCAACAAGATGTAATCTGTTAGAAATGAAGTTGTGAATAATTACAGCGAATATATTGATAATCATTTACATTGTTAATATTTTTTTACTGATTATCATTGATTATTTTTTCTATAAATTGGCCCTGACAATAGTACTAGGGTTTGTCAGTTTTCAAAGACCGGTGTTTTGGCTAAATTTGTGACATCCGAAAACCGGTTTTTCAACTTCGTAACCGGTTGTGCCGAATTTTCCATAAACGAGTCTATAAACAAAAGGACAGAAAATTTGGATCTTTTATTTGATGGCTTAAAGACCATATGCCCCATAACATTACCCAGCGAAAGTGTATTTTCGATATCAGGAAATTTTGTTACAAAACGATCAGTGAACGCTTTGTGTTTTCTTAAATCATATTTTCTGAAGAGTAACACCAAATAATTTCTTGTTGTTCATTAATTATGTATATAAATAAACAACATAATAAATGAACCTTTTCTCGCTATTTTAATTGAATTATCCAGTTTTTGTAAAACTTCGAAAACCGGATAAAACCGGTTTTCGAACAACATTGACATTCGACAACCGGGTTTTTCAAAAGTCGGTTTTTGTATAAGCCCTAAATAGTACGTCTAAAGTTAAAACGTAACCGTCTGAGAAAACAGGCATACAATGAATAATTGTAATAGAATCTTGTTACGCTATTTTTTTTTTGATTCAAGCTGTGTATTTATTTTTGGTTCTGTGGAGATATATTGCTGTTTTTTCGATGTTATAATTTAATTATAATGCAATAATTGTATGCACAACAATTTTTGTTCTATAATAAAATATCTATCAGCTGTAATAATAAACGATAACTCGGGCGGAATTTTATTCACGTATGGCTTGCAAATGTAGCGGAGCAGTCGATCGTCGAAGTGGCCAGGCCAGAAGCGTGGGTCGGCCATCTGGAGGTCGACCTTCGAGCGCCTAATAAGCCGATGGATAACTTCTTTTTGTGGGCAACCAAGTTCTATTTTTCTATTTAATGTTTTATAATCTCACATCTCTCGATAATGCACAAGCAACTGGCCATGTCGTATACTATCAACTTGTTTTCTTCCGATCTGAGATTCTTCCATATCCAGAGACTCCCGCAGTTTATTAAACGACGTTTTTATTCCATACACTAACTATTCTCTATGATATTTGCTACGTTTCGCTTCAAACCATCATAAAGCAGTCTTATATTTTTTAATATCCTTTACTTATTATTACTGTTTGCTCCGTGCTCAATATTGCGGTGTGATAAAATCATGATCTGACGGATTAAACGATATCCAATGGTACACTAGTCTCATAAAATCATTTATTTTACTGGTACAATGTCACGTCTTCACGTCCCTAATCGCTCGAAATAATAGATGTCTTATCATAAATTATTCATTGAGTTCGACTCATCACATCGTATGCTACGAATTATCTCAATATTACCATTAGATTTCGAAAGTATTTTTACTTGCATGCGAAGCGTGGGGTAGTTTTTACAATAATATATTATCAAAAAAATAAATCACTATTTGTATTAACTCACGGCAAATCCGGTCCCGATCATATTAAATAAATGTGGAATTAGTTAAAAAGATTGTTTCGTTTGTTGTTTGAATATAAATAATGCCCTTCAACCAATCGTTGACTGTACACCTTAAAAGTGAGTATAGCATCCTCGAACGAATTTATTCAATAAGTTCAAATCGTTGTTTAATTAAATCAATTTAAAGTATTTCCAATCGTATTCCGTACAGCGTTAACTAATTATTTGTTAATAATGAGTTGTTGTGAAAGCGGAAACGACTTCCGTTACTGCGACAATTAATTGATAATCAAATTTTCTGTTATGTGAAATCGACAGTTATGTCCGCGAACCGTTATTTCAATCATCGAAAGTTCTCCAGCGTGTGCGGTTCCGCCACATTAGTTTCACCTGTCACGATGATGTGGACTTGTGATACTCCACCTTCACACACCGTATCTATCTCTCACCACGCCTTTCGGAAGATATTCGCTCACTCAAAATCACGTGTCTTTTATAACATTGCCATATCGTTATCTAAATGAGCTGCAGACACGTCTAGGAAGTGAATAGATGAACATTGCATAGAAAAGGAAATAGTGAAGTGAAAAAAATCGGTAAAGCTACATATTTCAATAACCAATAAGGACAAGTGTCTATAAAGTAATGTGACTACCTTGGAACACTTTATTTGGCATACTTATAATGGATTTGTGTTTCCGCGTTTGATTTTGAAATGTTTGCGGCCGCTTTTTTGTCGTGTTTTATGTTTGACTTCATATTTGTAAAAGAATACTTTATTCTATGACATTTTGAAAATTATGTTGATTTTTTAAATTTATTTTATTAGACTGCAGAATATGTATATGATGAAAAAGACTGTCTTCGCTCTGAAAAATAACTGAACACATTTTCCAGAGCTATTTCCTCTTCGTTGCTTCAGAAAGACTTATTTTTGTCCGACAATAGAGCTTATTCATACGGCTCGGTTATTAGTGGCGGCATATTTTCAAAATATCTCGATAATTTTAATCCGATTATTCATGTTGTTACCGACTGTATGGGCCTACAATTCTATCTTACATACAATGATACGTTTGCATACAATTTATAAATGTCCTTCACTTGTAAAATTTGTTGAATATTCAATGATTATTTCCATGTAACATACAAGGCTATTGCTGTATTATTTTGTCTTCGTACTGGGCTTTATTGCTTTTTTATTTAAGGGGGTATTCTAGTGTAGAGGCACGAATTTTTAGTGTCTTTTCGAGCTCTGTAGAAAATAAACAAAGAAGTTTTTTACCGTCCATTATTTTACCATTCGTTTATTTATATTTTAAAAATATATAAAAAAAATAAAATAAATTAATTCAAAACTCGAAAAGTTATCGGCTGATAAAGGGAGGGGTCCAAAAAAAAGATGGTGTCCTCACGTACACGATTTCAACCTTTCTGGTCATTTGAAAAAAAAAATAAAGGATTCATAATTAATAAAAATGTCGTTAAAGCCCCTACCTCGAAGAAGTAAAAAAACAATTTTTCAGAAAATGGCAGCCACTTGAAAAAAATGGAATTTTTACGTTTTTTTTTAACTGATTCAATTTTTTTTAAAACAGTAAAAATCAAAATTTTAGTTAAAATCTGCTACGGGCTCTAGAAAAATGTATATAGAAGGTTCACACAAAATTTCAAATAAATCGGTTTGGTAGAACTTGAGATATTATGTACGTCAGCTTGAAAAAAGTAGTTTCGAGAAAAACGCGTTTAAAGTTTTGAGTTTCGATCTGTTCCGGTCTGACCAGCTTAGTTGCTGCGTCACCAACACCGCTGTAACTCAGTAAATAATTGAATTTTTGAAAAATCCCTTTGCGGACATAGTCTCAAATGTCTAAGTTTTAGAAAAATATTAAAAAAAAAAGAATCGACTTTTTCAAATTTCTACCCTAGAATACTGCCTTAAATTAAACGGGCAGAAATATCTCACCGATTTTGTTAAATATTGGTTAGGGGTCACTATTTCCATTTATAATGTAATATCGATTTAACAGCTAGCTGTTCTATTTTTTGGTTACCGTTCAAATGGTATCTTTGTAAATAATCTAATTTCAAATTTACTTCAAATGGTGCACTGACGTGGAAGTCTTCCATGGTTGTATGTCTAATTATTTTCGATCGATGCAACGAGCCTTCATACAATTTGAGAATGTAACGTTTTCGAATCGTGCAAAATGCATATTATAAATTGATCCATCCGATAAAGATTCTTTCAATTTTGGCGCCGGTGAATCGACAAGATTCTAACAAAATAAGCGTCTCATTTCCCCTCTTGCAATTCATTTCGTTGGACGCATTGATATTTGCTAACTTGCCTTTTGTAATTAAAAAATATTTATTACACATGCACGCTTTAGTTAAACGAAAAAATATGTTATTCAATTAAATTATTTTTGATAACTTATTTTATTGTCCGTTACAAAGTATCAGACGCATCCGCTGTATTTCAAATATGTGGGCACCGTGTGTGTATGGATGGATGTTCTTTATAAATCGATACGGCCGATTGGCATTGTTTGTATTCTTACTGTCGCTTATTATGATTTTAAACGTGCCTTGAATGTTTTTTTTAACAGCCATTGTGTTCGTCGCAATACTGTGTGTTGTTACTTCGAGATTATTTGAACAGATAGATAACATAATAATAATCGATAACCTGGGAGGCATTGGGTATCTAGAAATCGATATCCTTAAATATAAGTTATCCACGTTTTCATTAAATTTGTAGTATCTAATCGTAACTAATAATTACAGATTGTATATAAAGCCAATTAATTTTATCTGATGTCGCTCAGATTGATCAGCTATTGTTTTCTTTCATTAATTGGCAATAATAATCGCTTAATTAATTACATTTTGGTCAAACAAATATTTTTTATTATCGCTTCTTTATTATTTTTTAAGAAAGTGACATCGAACTTTCACAAAAAAAATGTTTTTGTTTAATATTAATTCGATTAATCTGCCGAGACAAATTTTATTGTCTCAAATAAATTTCATTACCGTTGGTTGGAATTGGAAAATTATTCATGACTTTTATTGTCTTTCTCAATTTGTTTTAGATATCATGCAATTTCAAATTAGTAACGTTATATGGACATTCATATTTCATTTTCATTGATTTTTACTCTACACTTTGTAGTAAATAATTGTTGAACACTGCTCGAAATAATTGTTGGAAAGTAGCGATTTTTAAAATCGGGTCTGAAATTTGAAACTGTTTTAAATGCCGAACTAATATTTTTATTAACCTTCCAATAGGCATCTCAGACTCTTGACTTGACCTCGGATATGTATTGGGCCAGTGCACCCACTTTTTAAGTCACTGAAAGTGTGCTCATTTAAACTTAGCGATGGATTTGATAGTTATGTAATAAAAAATAACTTCAGTAATCTGACTAAAAAAAATTGTCCTGTCCCTTTTTTTAACCTCCTTATTGTCATGATTTATATACCTGCATACATTGTTAGTGTAGTCTAAACCAGTGGTTTCCAAACTTTGTTACTACGCCTCGCTTTGAAAAAAAATATCTTCGCGCCTCCCCATCCTTTATTTCATATAAAGGCACGTTTTACCTTTAAATTTTTTAATTGAATTTACCCTTGCAAATAAATATTTCAAAGTGTTCGCGCCTCCCTTTGCAATATTCCACGCCTCCCCAGGGAGGCACACCTACCAGGTTGGAAATCACTGGTCTAATCTGTCAATAGAATAATTATAGTAGATTTCACCTATCAATTGATGAATAGACTTATAATTTTTCAATATCTTTTCTGACTCCGACTCCACAGCCCTGGTTAATATCTTCTGTGTTAATAAATATGTATGAAATATGCATAACTGATCATGTCTGTTGTTTCTCTTTCAGTGTTCAAAGACCCGGCCGCATTTGACTTCCTTCTCAAGTGCGGAGACGGAGGAGCGACTTCTGATCGCGACTTCTGCAAGGAAAGTCTTCTGGTGAAGTTTGACCCGCTCGTGGGGGGAGCGAGAGGTGCGCTACCTACCGGGTTGAGGCCAGACCGGACTGTGCGTCCTGTCACACCGCCTCCTGTTTCCATTTCTCCTAAGCTAGATGGTGAGTTTTCGCTAAAACAACCTTGATTTTTTTAACTTTGATAAAACGAAGTCTAAATTTGACAAATAATAAACGTATCTTTTTGAAACAATTCGGGTTTTGTCATTTTTATTTTTTTAAATATTTTATATAATAATGTAACTGAGCAACTGAGTAACAAGCGCTTATGTTGAGATAAACTCCATTAGGAGTCCATATGCTCCACATTGGGAGCGGACATGGCTTAAAAAAAAATGTAACGAACTTTTATTCAAAGAAAGATTTCAGTAAAAGTATGTAAGGAAAAGTTAACACTGGATACATGATATCCTTTTGGTATTTTAGTTCAAAGAAATTATGGTTCAAAATATGCAGTTCATCTCAATTTGTGACAGGTCGGTCACCAAAACATAAGTAAATTTGTGTTTTTTTTTTAAATATATTTTTTTTCATTTGAGCACTGGGTAAATCAATTTCATTTCATCTCATCTCATCCAAACATAGGTACTGTGTTTGAAATTATATTTTGTAACGTATTGTATCTTAAAGATTTATATTTGACAAAAAAAAATCAGGTATTTGTTTGATGAAGCAGATGAAATATTTCCCCTTGCAACATTTTTCATCAATCGTTCATATATGAGTATATTGTCATACCTATATATGAACCCAGGTTGTCGCCACAGAGAATCCTAGTCGGTATACTTTTTGTGTCCTTGTTTATTCCAATCCATGAGAAAAATACTTAATCTACCATATCATGTTCTATAAATGCGATATCTTTGAAACAAGATAAAGTTGTTATTAATTTTAATATCAAGATACATAGATCTGTACAGTAACGTAGTATTTAGTCTACCTAAGTATCTTTATCTCCTTGGAAATTCTGCTTCATCCTGAATATTTTTTTAATGAATTCGGTGGTTACTTTCATTTTAATTCATTTTATGATTTATCATCTGTCTAGAATACTTTTTCCTTCTAGTACTTCATTAATCAAAGAGTAAGACTATCATAATAGATATTTTTAGTATGATGATGCTTCTAAATGAATCATATTAATATTTAGTAAAATATCAATGCCATGATTTTCAATTTTACATTCAAAATAAGCACTACTTACTGTGGAATGACTACTTAGTGAAAGCTTACTAGAATGTGAAGTGTTCCTTGATTTCAAAATAAAATATTGTTTTTATTTAATTTAAAACTTTTCCATTATATAAGATAACACATGATTTCTAACTATTATAAATTCCAAGTAATAATTTACAATTTTGCTTTTTTTTTTCTGAATTTTTAAATTGTTATTGTTTCAGAGGATGCAAGCACTGCTAGTGGCCTAGCAGAGAGTTGCAGTTCAGATTCCAGCCTGTGTACATATAATTCTGATCCAGGAAAGACATTGAGGTAACATAAATAAATCCAATTTATTCTAAGCTCGCTTTATTTACTTTCTAATTAGCTAACAGCAGTTAATAAAAATTAACAATAATTCCACGACTGTATATATTTAATCATAACATGGGCTTGGAGTCAAAGGTAGACATTATCAAGATTTTAAAAACAAACATTACATTTCAATCGAATATGTCTCCATTTGTATGATCCAACATTTAGAACAGTTTGAGTGATAAATAAAAGTTGATCTATGACAAAATAATGTGGGTTTTTTCTGCTTTTTTTTCAGAAAAAGTAATGTTTTTATGTCTTCAAATAATAATCAAAGTATATCGAAGTTTTAAAGTCTTTATTTATTATCGGAAAAACGTTGAATTAATATTTTTTAATGAATCTTTAATAATTGTCAACCTTTGACCACGGACTAATTGTTTTAAAAAAATAGTATCACTAAATCATGTTAATTTATGAATTCAACTTGTTTTCAGTAAAATGTCATCCGTTGAACAGAGCCTGGGCGCTCTATCTTTGCAAACGCAGGGTAACCAACCGCAGCATATTGCCAGTAATAACAGCATACCTGCGCACAGTGTAGCCACCAATATTAATGTCATTAATCAACCCACTGAAAAGCCTACTCAGGTAACATAATACACTTAATGCTACTACGGTTAAGGTATAATATATTCTCCCCAATCAGATATGTAACCATCATCTCGGCAGATCCTTTCAATTGATTTGAACAAATGATAATAGGTCATTGCACTAAATTCACTCATAATTTCATGAAAGTAATCAGAGGTGTTCTCGTCTGTGAATAATGAACTATAATTTAGAAACCTCCCTAGATCGCATTGAAATGAATAATATTTTAATGTATTAGAAAATTTAATTCAATAACTTTGTTATTCCACTGATATCAAACAATCACTGAAATAATGAAGTTATCATATATAATTTAATATTAAAACTGATCTTCTGCTTTTAACACCGAATCCATCGAAAATATTTTACTGGTTCGCAAGTATTAGAGAAATTATTTTGCTGCTTTACTTACCGATGGTGTTGTAGCTGCAGCACAATATTGATAAATATTTAAATTGGCCTTTTTTACTATTGTGATGTTGATGTAAAACATTTACAGAAGACAATAATTTTAATTGAATTCATAGATTATCATGCACACATTGAACACAATTTGAAATGTGTATTTCAGGTGGTGACCCCTGCTATCAGCACCCGGCAGCAATATTTGCCATCTACGCCCCTCTCTTCAAAAAGTGTCTCGACTCCACCAAAGGTAACTTAGTCCTATGGCACATTAAATAACAACAATGCATGAATTTCACTACGGTATCGAAGGTTTAATTTAATCATTTTTTCACGCTCACATTTCTTGACAGTTCTTTTTCAAGGGAAGATGCTAGATAAGAAAAACAAAAAATAGAATCATAAGCCTAATGATATTTTTAACAAAACAAATATCTATGCAGAAGCAATCTTGTCAGAAACTTTGATTAAAAAATATTAAGGAATAATTTAGACATGTTTTTTTTACTTATTTTGGTGTTTGTATCATATTAAAATGACTATTGTCTAACTAAGTGATTTCCAATTGGAAAGTGTTCACAGTTCAGATATCATAAGTTTTTTGTGTAGCACTTCTCTTTTAGAACAAAATTACATATTTCTTACATTATAAATTCATTTAATAATATAACAATAATTTATTTATAGATCCATTGATTATAATTTATTACACAACATGATAATTTTAATTAATATGTATCACATTAAATACCTTTTTATACAATTTATTTAAATAATATAAAATATGTATTCTATGTTTAAGGATAACTTAAATAATATTTATATGTTTCTAAATAATGGAAGGTAATACTGACAGAATGGAATGTTAGAATTTTATTTAATGGAAATGTGTGCAAATGCTCTTTGATGTGTAAATATAATATTATATTGGTTAGTTCTTCTATTATTTGCAGTGAATAGAAATTCATAGGATTTACTATTATTATTTGCATTATAATATATATATATTCATTCCATTTAGTATCCGTTAGCGACTGAGGTAATTTATTTTTATATCATACTTCTTCCTTAATTTATTATTCCTCATAAAAATCGTTTATGTATATGATGAGCGTACAGCATCCACGCAAAAAAAAAACTTAAGGCAACGGCTATAAGGGTTCTGGAGGACTGTTTGGCTGCTCCCACAAAATGCACAATCGTGTCATGGCGGTTATATTTGATTTCCTTTCAGTCCGCGTCCGTGTCCTCGGCAATCGCGGCCATCGATCGCCTGATCAGCTTCGGAGCTAACACTCCTCCGCCACCGCCAGTTGTTGTTCAACCAAAGGTAAAAAAAAAACACCTCATCAACAATCAAACAACACAAAACTGCACTCTCCAAAAGCATGGCTTCCCATTCAATCGATTTGTTTTTATAATGTGGAGTTTCTTCACAGAATACGACGAGATCTAGGATTACATATTTATTTTCACTGTGGTTTTATGTCGATGTGGTAGTAATAGTTATGTAATCTATATCGAATAGAATGAAATCGCTTTAAAGGTTAGCAGGAGGTACAGGTGTATATTTGTACATTTTATAATATTCATTATTCGCTAAATGGGTGGAAGATCAAAATGAAATAACAGACGCGCAACAAAATTAATCTCTAATGCCTAATTACCTATCATTGCTTTTTCTATTAATTTCTTGTAAATAAAACAATGACTGTTACCAAAAAAAGGATTAGGTGCATCAAATTAGATGCCTCGATTTCATAAATATTTGTGTCGAGTATTTCAATCAAATAATGTTTTCCTTATAAAAAGAATTACTTGTGTTATAACTCAACGATGCTTTTATTCATATACAAAGACTTGATTTATCCGTACGTTGCATGTAGTAGAACATTATTAGAATTTTGTGTTAGAATAGATAGTGATTGTTTCCTGTCTTGTCTAATAAATGTTTGTCATTAATATTCTTAATTTTGGTTACTAACAATAAAAGTGTAGATTTTATTTAATCATTTAAGAAAACAACCACTAAATATGATTGCAAGATTACCAGAAAGATGTATGGTTTATATAAAGTACAGTATTTTTAGTTTTCTATCTATGGATGTTTTAGCACTTATACTGATAAAATGCAACACACCTTTAATGGAAGTTGTATTTATTGTTCTACCACTTTCTGCTCATGACCATTGATACAAATCGCTCAAACTTCACAACCTAGCTTGAGCAAGCTATGCTGATGAGGCATTAGAAGAGACAGAGAGCCTAAATTCCCCTGTCACTTCATTCAACCGGACAGTTTCCGCTGCTCTCAATCCATAGGATCTACTCTCCTACACTCACTTCACTAGTACGACTCGGTAGTAAGAAAAGAGATCGGTAGTGTACAGAAAGTTTTGAATGCAACGTTCGATCGCCATTTGTCTGAATAGGGAATGCACTCAGGCGATATTATGTGTGTCAAAAACAGGAAAACATTTATGGCTAGCGAAATTACAGCAATATGCCTCGAGCCTTTCTGATGAACATAACATTACATAAAAAAGTACAATGGATGCAAAGTAAAATATTACTTGCGTTGAAAAATATTTATCGCTCACTGATTTCAAAACTCCTTCACTTCTAATTTATGATGTATTACAATTCAAACATTTAAATTAGATTGTGCTTAGAATAAGTATAGAAGATCAACAAAATAATACACTGGTTTATTTTCAATTTGATTCAATCAAAAAAAAAAATTCAACAAAACATTCAAAATGAACTTTTTTTATTATGTGATTGATTATACCATTTAACCCTTGACAACAGTGTTTGGGATCTAGTTAAATTATGACATTCAGCATTATTTAAATTTTAAAATTGACGAAACCGTGTTTTTCACATTTGAGCTTAACAGACGAAAGTAGTTATTAGTTCTGGTTATTTATTCTTTATGAAATATCTGTAGGATTCAATTTTGATCGATTAAACTAATTATATAGGAAACTGAAATGGATCCCCGCCTCCTGAATGAATTACAATCTGTACGAGAAATGCTGGCCAGGCAGGAGGAGGAGTTGCGCCAAGCACATGAAACCACAGCGGCTTTACAAAAACAGCTTTCCGAGAGCGGAACCAGAGAGCAGACCCTTATCGATAGAGTTAATGAAAAGAATAGGGATCATAGGAAAATGGAGTGAGTCATTATTGAAAATGTTTCTCTAATAATATTCATCAATCGTTGGCTAAATTGGAAAGATATTAAATTTGAATCGTTCAAATCCGATCCGTGCACTTGAACGCCTGAAGATGCCGAAAGCCGAAACCCGGGTCGTAAGTCACTAAATCTGTGAGAATGTAGATAGTTTGAACGATTCAAATTTAATATTGATATTCCACCAAGCACCTTCAGTCGAAATCTTAAATTATGGGAAGATATTATTGGGCTCGACCCTTTGACAGGTTAACACAAAGGATTTCATGTCCTTGTGTTTTAGTTAATCATGTTTTTAAGAAAATCAACATTGTTAATTATGAATATTTAAAAAAAAAACTAAACAGACAAATCAAAAGCTTTTGTAAAACCACTTTTCGTGTTATTGTATGTGATTTTTTCCATTCAGACAGACAAAAATGTACAAATTATTTAATATTGAGATATATTTTTATTACAATTATTTAATTGAGAAATGTATTTGACCAACATAAATATCAGGAGAAAAAATCAATCCCTGCCATTGTTCTCACCATAGGGGTGGGGTGTAGTGAAAAAAGATCAAAATAACAAAAAATCAAATAATTCAATTTTCAGCACGGTAATGGAGGAATATGAGAGGACTATTTCTCAATTTTTTGGCGAAAGAGAACAAGAGAAGAGGCAATGGGCAGAAGAGAAATCTGTACTTGTGAGGGAGAGGGATGAAGCCAATTCTCACTTGGCAAACATGGAGCACTCATTTAATGATATTCACGCGTGAGTAAACATTTTAGTAATATATGTATGTCAACAGTTCAACTTATATATTATTCCCATATTCCCCATTCCCGCCCAGCAGTCCTTACAGGGACCAGCGTGTATTGCGAGTTACTCCTGATTCCCAAAGCGCATAAAGGCTAAAATGATTAATTTTCCATTTCAATCATTTATTTGATTAATACATACAGAAGCCCCAGTTTTGATATAGTTTTATCATGAGTTTCAAGTGAAAACTATTAATATTTTTATATTGAAGCTATTTATATTTAATTTATGTTTTTTTTTTGCAGTAAATATGAACGATGCAAAACAATGATCCAGGGATACAAAACTAATGAAGAAATTTTGAAACAGACTGTCATCACTAACGAAGAAGCATCCAAGAAACAACTGGAGCGATATGAACAACTACGTCAACACGCAATGACCCAATTAGAAATGTAAGTCGATACAATTCTTTTATTATGTATTTTTTCTTATATCTCATTTAAAAATAAATGCTTGTGTAAGTGACAGCGGCTATGATTAACACTTTTAACCGTATTGCCGCTCAGTTGCGGTCGAGTGTTGCGCATCTATTATTACTTTTTCTTCATATATAGATACTACATAATATGTATATCTATGTCGTTGATATTCGGCAGGGGCTCATTCTTTCATTTCGAAATCACATGTAATACTGTAAGGCACGTATACTTAATTTAACCCTTGATTTTGAAATTATACCGCCCTGCATGACCCACAGCCAATGATTGTACCACATTTATGAAATTTCAACCTTCTCATAAATACTTTTATACTTTGTTACCGTTATCTGAAAATGTTTTAATTGTTTTTCTAAAAATAGTATTACAAAAAATTTTACTGTTTCTTTCAGTATTGAAAAAGGGTGCTACAAGTAGTAATGAAGTAGCTTGCCAATGCTTTTTTTAAATGGTCAGAGTCGATCACACCATCACACAGGCTATTCACCTCTCACTTAGTTATTTGTTAGAAGGAACTAAAGGAAGTTACGCGATTCTTTGTTATACCTTTGTTAAGTATGCAATTAGTTTGTATGCTCCATATCATGACCGGACATGATTAAAAAATAACTGAGAATCGCCATAAATGAAATATAAACACTGATTCCTCTTTCCATTCTGAAATAAACATCTGATTTTGAAAATGTTTGATTAAATTTTTTTATGTTTCCAGAGCAAACCAAGAAATAGACACTGTAAAACGAGCAAGCCAATCAGAAGTCCTCAAGTTGCAAGCCATGTTGAAAAAATCAGAGATCCAGACGTCATCATTGCAAGAGTCTTTGAATCAAAAAGTGAAAGATGTCGAAGACTTAACGGCAATATGTGATGAGCTTATCAATAAAGTTGGATAAGCTTCGCCGGTTCTGTGGGCCTGTTATTAAAGAATAATGTTTCGGCCATTGTGAAAATTAAAAAAATTATTTGTGGAAAAAAGACTATTATATCATTGATACCTTTCAGTTGATGCTAAATTATAAGTATACATATTATTATTATTAAAAGGTCACCCCATGTGACTGGCTTTTATTATTAATTTATTTATTAGTTCTTTGTCAGCTATTGTTATTATTTTGTATCATGATCATTGATCATTACATTTTTGGTAAATAAAGAATTATATTTCTTAAAATAGAAATGCTTCATTTTGACAAATGCCTTGGTTGTTGTTTCGAAAGTGAAATGAATTTCTTCATTGATATTGATGGTTATCGTTATTTTTTTATCCAGTGCTTTGGGCATGTTTCATTTATGTAGTGAACACATTCGAGGTCATTGAGTCATTGTATTTGGATAGCCATCAAATGACATAACAAGTTTTCAGTTTTCACTAAATTAAGACTGAAGTGATGGAATTGCAAACGATTCCTCATTTTATTTTTAATAATTGAATTTAGCTGAACTGGTATTGTGTATTCAAGAAACTTTTTCTTCACACATTCAGTTACAATAACATTAATTCTGTTCAATTACTAATATTAGTTTTATATGTCCAAACATATCAGTATACCATTGATACTACTAATATGATAAAAATTTTAATACTTTCTCAGAATTAATCATTAAACAAACGTTCAATGAATGCATATAATGTAGATCTTATTTGGAAGTCTGTACAAACCAAACAATTATTGAATTGTCACAAATTTGATTATATTTGCAGACTTGATAAACTAAGAAGTCTACACTCATATTTTGTAATAATTATCAGCGGTACGATTATAATTGGTAGTCGAATTTTTTAAATGCATTATCTTGTACTGATGGTAGATTGATATGAATGTAGATATATGCAAAAAATATTGTTTGTCAGATCTCGCAAGTCTCAGTGACTTATAGGATGTAATATAACTTGTCCAATTCGTACGTTAGGATATTTTTTTAGTTGGAGACGTTCGAATCTTCATATATAAAGAGATTTATAAAAAAGCAATGCATGCATCTGATAATAACCTCTCATGTAAGAAATTATATAATATATATTTACGATGCGTATTGACTTATATTTTTTCATACCATATAACGTTTAATGTTTTGAATATTTAAATTGTAAATTGCTTACTTAGTGCCTCAACATTCCACAGTGCTCACGAAGCACAAAAATAGTGCAGAGATTTGTTAACTTGATTGGAAGCTGACGACTGCAATACAATATCAAACAGCCATTCTTTAGATCTACTCAGCACCCTTAGATCTATTTATCCTATTTCTGGCAGTCAAGTGAGACTCAAAACGGAATAGTAGGTTTATTGAAATTATTCTGAAACGTGTTTTTGTTATCGAACAATCATTGCATCCATTATTGATCATACCGTGCATTACATTATGCATCATATCAAGTTATTAACCGTGCGATGTCTGCAATGTTTGCATGTTGTTTATCGACTAACACACTCTGTAAAATTGCCTAAAGTCCTTATTTTGTGTTGCCATATAATTGTGGTAAGAAAATTTTATGTAGCATAGCGCACATGTCAAACAATAAATGAAACATTTTATATGAACTAGTTTTATTCTATGGAGCTTAACACAACCTATACCTTTGTTTTTATTTGTTGAGGAAATATAGTGCTTCGTTTTTCACATGGAAATATCTTATAGGGCTTTTACTGACATCTGTCGATTTAAGTATGAAACAATATTCAAATACCTCACAGTAACATTTTGGCAGTAGGCAAAAGAGCTTTACATATCTGCCAAAAGGGTATAAATTCAATTACTGCATTTTTGTGAAAAAACGGAAAATGCAGGAAGCTTCAAATCTCAAATAAAAATATGGAAAAAACTGAAAAAGAATATTTATAATATAATAAATCGGGGCTCTGAAAACAAAGAAGGCAGTGGACGTCAGCTGTAATGTCATGTAATGTACTTTTAATTATTAAACAATAAATAAATAAATAATATTTAGACAATAGATTGACGAAATCGAGAAACCCCTACTCTTTTTAAATATATTTTTTTATTTAAATTAGTACCCCAGTAATTTTGCTTCAATTTGTCTCTTGAGCGTTTTTATGATCCTGGCTTTGGAGTGTCTTTATGATCCGCATGTCTTCATTAGTTTACGCCAAAGCTCAGGAACCTACGATCAAATTGCAATCAATTATTCAGTTTTATCATATAATCGTTCCACATTTATTAAGGGGTAATCGGTGTATTATTCTCATTCATGATGTTGTCTAGGTCTTACAGTTCAATCCTACTGTCACCAAACAAACAGTACTCGAGTACAATATTTTGGGAGTTTTTTTTTTCGAATGATGCTTTTCGTAATTCACCAAATTTATGGACACGGATTTGGTTTAACGCTTTTGTGCTGTCCACTACATTTTTCTTCTCGCTTTTGCAATCTCTTCGATACTAATTTAGGTTTTCTTAATCCAGTATTACCGATAGATCAATGAGGATCACTTATTTCGCCAATATGTAGGCTTTCATTGAATATTTTTTAATATGATGATGAACTTGTCTTCCAAGAATATCCATATGGTTCAAAATCAATACACAATTTACTATAGAAGTCTTTATCAATTCAACTTGAAGATGCAACTGCAGGAATGTTCTCAATAGAGTTTTCTTGTAACTGTAAACAACTAGACTGGCGATAATTCAAGGATTGCACGATGTATTTGATTTTCCTGAAGCAGTTTCTATCTTCGGCGGAATAATCGGCGAATGTAAAAAGGTACTGGCTATCGATTTTAATGCTATCTTCACCAACTTAGTGGTTCGAGGAAATTGAGCCATCTGCAGAAATAATAATACATTATTCATTATCGTACATTATAAGTATAATAATAGATAGTTGTTTATAACTCCCAATACTATAGCATCTCTATGTATTCACACTAAAATGCGTATTTTATATTAATATTCAATTAACAAAAACTTAATATCAATAAATAACAACTTTCCATGAATAGTTTTCATTTGAAAAGCGATGCCGCCAACAATATCACAGTGAAAATAAAGTAATCATTTAAAATAGTCTCACAAAATTGAGATACGTGTGGCATCTGAACAGTTTTCTGATTAAAAAATATGGTTTAATTTATTGAATAGAAAATCTGAACAATGGTGCTGCAGCAGGTATTTTCCAATGGCTTGAAGCCAACTTTTGTTATTTGCCTACCACATACTTATCATATATGCTTGTAATTCAACAAATAATTGCCAGTATTGATAAATTGAAAGGTTCTGAATATTGGTGATGCATGGATTTTGGAAGAACTTGGAAGAACTAGCCACAGTAGAATAAATATTCTTTTAAATTTGAATAATTCAAATTAAATATTGAAATTCCACCGAGCACCTTCAGTCGAAATCTTAAAATATTCCTTTATTGAAAAAAGACTAATCTGGCCATTTGTTTTACCACTCCCACTCCCGATATGGGGCTTAAGGACTCTTAATGGTGGTATCTCAATAGAAGTTGTCCGAGAACCAGGGCTGTAGTGACGCCCTTTGACACCTCAGGCAAGCGATAGATTTTATGCCGAAATATCTATATCAGATATTTCTAAAAATTCCTGGCATAATTTTAGCTTCGCCTATGCTTCTCCAGTGCCTCAGTGCTAAGGATGATCGCCTAGTTCGCCAGCCCTTAGCTACAGTCCCGTCGAGAACTGTTTGTTATTAAAGCCCTTGGATGTCTTTTTTTTAGAGAGTGAAGATGGAATAATGAAGCTAGGACAGGACTAGTAGTTAGCTAATAGCGCCCGCTACGTCTTGTTTTTAGACATCATAGATATCCATGCCTTCGAACACAAATCCATATATTGATATACAAATCCATTAATAAAAGTGTCTGCCCTGGGTTTCAATATAAGTTTCAAAGTCATCAATATATATGTAGTTGCTTCCACCTATATGTCCGTATCAGATTGAAAGCTCATGAAAAATACCAGTCTTTCGTGATTTTATGGTCTTTTTGTATTTTAGACAATTGTCTTGTATTTATTTTTATCTGTTAAAACCAGTGGCGGATTAAGCATACGAGAGGCCCCAGGCGCAATACAATTTGGAGGCCCTGTTTTTCGGATGACATAAAAACGTCAGAAAATTCCTTATAAAATAATAAAAATATATTAAAATTTAAGCAAAACGAAAATGGGTTTTATAATATAACAGATTAAAAATATCAAAGTATTTTAGTTCTACGATTTTTTCAATACTTTGATATTTTTAATCTGTTATAATGGAGTTCTACCAAGTAAATGCCAAATCAATTAATAATTTATAATATAAGCTATTTCTGAGACTTGAGATTCGCAGCGCCTCATTTACTCATAAGGTACTCCGCCACTAGTTAAAACTATGTCACTTCGGCAATTTAAATAATGTTGAAAATTATATCAAATTAAAAATGACATACAAAATAGCACATGCCTAATAAAATATTGAGGCAATAGCTGAGTGAGATAATTAAATGTGTTCAAACGTTTTCCGTGACCCCGCAATCGTATGGGCGAAAACTCGACCACTTGGCTACAGAGCCTCTAATAATAAACTTTACAAGCAGCCGATCTTATTAAATAAACGAGGGATAATTAAACAAGAGCGTTTTATTTTAAAAGTGACTTAGGTATTCAAAAGTATACAATAATCTTGCCATGTAGCACATTTCGAAATTGTATTAGCTACCCTCCCACATGCCTGAATACCATACACCCGTATTGCTAGTTGGTAATGTTACACTGTGTCAGTTGAATTAAAAACGGTCGGAACGTATCGTAATATTTCAGCGGGCACCCTAAAATAGCGGTAAACCGATGTCCAAATAGGCTGACCATCAAATTGGTTTCCCAGCCCGTTCATTTCGTATTGTTGACCTATTAATGCTTATTTATAGGCGAATGATAAATTATTTATTCACCGGCTAGCGGCCGTCGCTAGTGGTGCACTTTGCGGGCGACCCGATACGAAATGCCTGTAGGTATCATCTGTTCAGCGGTATCACCAGAACTCGCGGTCAATAGGGTAAAGATTAATGAAGCGAACGAACCGAAGAGACATCTCACGTCAGTATAAAAAAGAATTCAACTTTTAATATCAGTGCACTCGTAATAACCAAATTAAAACTGTTCTGTTTTGATTTAATTTATGTAAATTGAGATTATTAATTATTGACATTTACAGTTTGATTGCTTTTGCGATGTGGCGAAAGATAAAAACATTGTAATAATATTATCACAATATTGGAAATCGGTAAAGAAGTCAATCGAGTAATTTTAATAACTGTTATCGATCGGATGAAATCAAATCGTAATTATCATTTTTGAATAAATCTTTGTTCAATATTTTGTTCGTCAGTCACATACCATTCATACAATTACTTTTCAGCAATTATTTAATGTGATTATATTCATTAAAAAAAATAACGATTTTGTGTAGTTTGCCAGACAACAGAGCTTGAAATGAAGAACACATGTATAGTCCAGAATAGTTTCGATATAAAAGATTTATGGAATTAAAAGTTAGCCTATGAATAATTTCGATATAATCTTGCTTCGGTCTTGAAAAAACCTCTCATTTTTACAAAATTAATAAAACGAATGTGTTATGTTGTAAAATGTGCCGGAATATATACAATATTTAGTTTTAATATACAGAATATGTATAGTAAGTATATGTTCGATAATCAGGAAAATCAAACACTATAAATAAAAATCGCGGATAAGGTGAAAGAATAACAAAGTATTTTATAATGAAATAAATTATTCTGTATATTAAACCGAAATCTTTTGTATATTTCGGCGCATTTTGCAATGGAGTTCTACCAAGTAAATCTCATTCAATCAACAACAACAAAAAATAGCGAAGATTGTTAAACATGCAAATATAAACATATTGATAGAAAATTTAAATTAACTTTGATTATTACACGTATTGTGTTACTAACTGTGACACGTGTTTCGCCTCTTTCAGAGGCTTTATTTCGATTCTACACCCCCCTCCTTGCTCCTCTTAAAAGGAAAAAAACCCAAACCTCCATTTTGTAATTTTATAATTTTAAAATGTTAAAATCAATCTTGCTTCATTACTTAAGCAAACTTTGCGATAGTAAGTCTGAAGATGCCTCTGAAAGAGGCGAAACATGTGTCACAGTTAGTAACACAATACGTGGAATAATCAAAGTTAATTTAAATTTTCTATTAAAATGAATTTCCACAAAGTTACCGCCGAAACCATCGAAAGTAATAAACATATTGATTCAACGATTGTTAAATTCAGACATCGCGAAGTGCACCACTGAACAACAATACCGTTGGTAAATATTATTTTATGATTTGAGGTTATCTAAATAATTTAATTTCCCCACAGCGAAATCAAATACAGCATATCTATCTATATAGTGTCGTTTTATTTAATTTGAATAAAGCGAATGATAATAATATGCAATGGAGCGAACGAAAAGTTGTAGTATTGGATTAGTAGGTTCATGGTTTTGGTTTTAAATTACGTTTTTCAGTAATGAAAAGGAAGAAAATAAACATACACAAAAAAAAATAATGTCGAAGAGTGAAGTATATCATTAGTATACACAATTTAGTGTGTTTTTTTTAAAATATTGTATGATCATAAAGCCAGTATGTACAATCACTCGAGAATCACGGAGATATATGGCAATTGGCAATACAAAACTTTGTAAAGAGACTGACTTTCAATTCTGATAATTTAATAATAATAAATACAACATATTTGTAGATGATTGACTAATTCTATATTCTCAAGTAATTTTGACTTCAAAAGTAGATAAATAATTAATGGCGTTGGCTGGTATTAGGTGTACGTATCCATCATTAATTATTTAACAATACAAATACAAATTTCAATGTATCAACGATGGAGATTTATAGATACGCTGTGCACGGCATTGATTTTATTATGAATTAGGTAGTAAAGCCTAAAATTAAATATTTATCACGGTGCTTTAATTTAAGCCATTGGCGCACATACGGCGAAAAAGTTTTGTAGAATGACTATGTAGTGAATATAAAATTATAGTAAAAATAATGTGCTTAATTAAAAGAAATGCTCTTTTTAATTAATAACCAACAATATATTACTACATATTTAATTTTAAAAAAAAATATTACTATGATATAATGAAAAAAGACATTTTTATACATTCGATAGATTCGGCGGTATCTTTGTGGAAGTTCATTTTAATATAAAATAACCGCCACTGCTAAATTTATTTTTCAATCCTTCCTAATTGATGCAACTCATTAGTTTATCATTTCTTAACGTAAATGTCATTTGTATTGCCATTATTTTTCTATCGTCCTCTTCTTGCCTCCCGTTTTTATTTTATTTTTATTTTTATAATATATCAGAACAGTAAAATTAAAATAATTCGTACTTAAACAAGCATTTGTGAAAGTAAGATTATCTGAGGATGCCTTTGAAAGAGGCGAAACGTGTGTCACAGTTTGTGGCACAATACGTGGAATAATCTAAGTTATTTTATACTTTATATTAAGACATTTTTATTTGCGAAAACTTTATATTACAACCATAATACAACGATAAAATTTGAACTGAACTATAAATAAATGATTTACGATGTTAAAGTGCCTTTTTTTGTGATACTGGCCGTGATATTTCTCATAAAGACAAAACACATGTCAATCCTATAATACGACCTCTAGAAAAATAATGTTGTCAATTTTATATTGTTACTGAATTCCCACAAAGCAACAGTCGAAAGTATTGAATTTTCGAGAGTGACGATTTTGATAAAACGCTTTTTGTATAATATAATAAAAAATATCTACAGTTTTTAGAGAAGATTTTTTTGTCCGATTTCAAGAATCGGTCTACGTGTCCGGTCATAAATGAAGTCACACGATTTTTAGAATTTCTTTGACCCCTCTGCCCCTATCAATCGTGTCTTAAAATCTTTGACCCCCGCCTTATTTTCGGAACTCCGAAACGAACATTTTAGTCATCGAAGACGAATATAGAAATGAGATATTCTAAATAAAAGTTGTAATATGTATCGGGTTTGTGAAGTCACATTTCTTACCATTTTTCTCTTCGTCACAAATCTTCATATTTTGTTTGAAAGCCCCCAGCCTCCTACAACCTGACATCATTATACGGACTGCCGTTTATCAAATAAAATATATTCTCAAAGTAGGTATAACGTGTTGGATCACATATTATAAAAACTATATTTTACTTGGATTTAGAGCAAACTACATCGGTAAATTATTTAAGATGTATTTGGTGGCTATTTTCAGGAAGTTAACGACTACCAAGCCCCTCGTTCAGATGCTATAAATCGTGTCAGAATGGACTTGGTTCCAAGTTCTATTATAGTATATTAGATATTATTATATCACAATGATAACTTGTTATCATGTTCATACACAAGGAAGGGTTCGTAAAATGGTTAGATTAGATAAGTATATATATCGACTGTGGAAAGGAAAAAGGACGTAACCCACAGTTTTTTAAAAACAGCTTTTTTTCGATAGCCACAATATATCAAACTTGATACACGCTCTATCAAAAGGATGTAAGCTGCAAATGTCGAATTGGTATCTAAATTTGGTTTTAAGTTTGAAAAAGATGAGCTTGTGAAAATTGGAACCAAGAAAAAAGACTGAAAAAAGGTTTCTCCTAGTCAATTAAACACCAGCTTAGAAGTCTCCGTGCTCTTCGAGGTTTTGTATATTTCATAATTCGCATATGGCCCAAAATCATCAAAACACGTTTTTTCTGCCACCTGTAAAATTTGCTTTGTGTGGGTTACGTCCACTTTCCTTTCCACAGTCGATATGATAAACAGTTTTGTTATAAATTTTATTCGTTGGAAACACCGCCGGATATTTTATCTGAAAACCCCTGCTTGCCAATATTAAATTATTATAGACACACAAATCCTGATAATAATTTGTTCACTTTAACTTTTAACACTTTTTTTTACTGAAGACCCACAATCAGTATTCGTAAGGGGTATTAATCTTTAATAATGCAGTATTTATCTAGAATACACGTAGGAAAGGGATGTACAGATGGTCTGTACTCAATTTATAAATAAAAATATTTAGGTTAAGTAGTAGAAACAAAATAACGATGATACCCTTTTTTATTACAATAAATCATGTACACCATTGTAGTTAAGTATTGTAAATATTTAACTAGACATTGAGCAAATAAATAAATAATTCGCTTATTGCGGTGACCGACGAGTGTGACATTGTCACTGTAACAACAATGTGGATTAGGCAGTGCCAAAAGTAGACAAGTAAAATGTAAATGCCTGACAAAGCTTTGTGTCATTATGAAAATCGTATGAGCGTTTGCTGTCGGAATAAATGGCGGCATTTTGTTGTTCGCATGACGCTAATTTGTGAAGATTAATCATGTCATACATAAGTCAACAATAATATGTTATATTGTGTTTACTCAAATATTATCCGCAAATCTTTTCTAAGTATGAGCTACTTATCATGATACAAATAACATGCCTGGCTGTATATTTATATAAGGCATATAAAAAGATATCTCAGTAATATTTTTTTATGTTTACTTTATTGAAATTTCAATTTCCTCTTCGAAAATCTATTTAAAAATTCGAGTGCGGATTCGCATGCGATTTTTTTACTCAAAATGCTTAAATAGATTCAGTATTTTGTATTCAATATAATTTTTCACAAGATATTTAATTATCATGGGTCTCCGTCAGTCAACTATTGAACGATCAAGTCTCTTGCATCAATTTAGCCTTTTAGTTGCCGTAGAAAAAAAGTACGTTTGTACCAATTACGCCGGTTATAATTTTCGATTGTTAATTTAATTAGTTATTGACGAGGTAACTCGTCTCTGGCATGTTGAGCACGATTTGACGAGATATATCGACTGTGGCAACCATGTAGTTAAGATGTCGACTAAATGTACTTGGTGGATTTTTAATATTTAATTTAAATCAAGTTTCGCCTTTCGGCATCTTCAGGCGTTAAAATGCACGGGTGTATTTGAACTGAACGTGTATCGTTTCTATATATAACAAAAATTATTGATCACTAAGTTAAAGATATCAATGATTTTAAATAAGCCAGGGAAATATATTTACTCAATACATAACAGAATGCCGATGGTTCGAAATATAAGGATGTTTTCATAGTATTTAAAAATAATGAGAACAAAAAGAGGATTAGGTGTACTACATGTATGTTTAAACAATACTTGTAGAGCTAAATAAATTATTATGATGTTACCATATTATAAAAGAGTTCTTCCAGATCAGTGTCAAGTCAACCAATCAAGAGTATCGTTAAACAGCCAAGGATACTGAATAGGCATCTTAAAAAACATTCTAAAAATACTGAAAACTTGTTTAATCTCAAAAATACCATTATTAAGTTCTTCTAACGATTCATTTATTATGTTATCACTGTGCAAATCCGCTGAAAAAGGATTGAATGAACTTTGATTCGCTTTGTCACATTATTAAAAAACACGTTGACGCTCGCTCAGGCATTAATAAAGATATTAACATTTATATTTCAGCCACCAGCAGTATACCTACTAACGACACAGCTTGGCTTTCCAAAAGTTTTAATTACTATTTCTGTGGTTATGTATTAAACAGGCTCTGTATAATACCAGTGACGTATCGTTCTGTTAAACATTGGTAGGGTATAAATAACAGCATTAGTTCATAACTACGTGTCAGCCGTAAATCCCTTCAAACACTTAAAAAATGTCCGTCACTCAGCTTCCCTCTTCGATAAGAGTAAAGAAAGAAGGGTTGCGTTAGGGAAGATCTCGCTATGGCTCGTTTTAAGGTGGGATGATTTCAATAATTGATAATAACTTAAAATCGATGTATGCATGTTTTCATTCGGGGAATAGAATACGTGATACCACAACCAATTGGAGGAAGCACAAAAATACTTATTATTTAGCAGTATTACTAACATAAATCAAATACATTTTTTGGATATACATACATATCGACTGTGGAAAGGAAAAAGGACGTAACCCACACATATCACATTTTACAGGGGCGCAAAAAACGTATTTTTATGATTTTGGGACTTATGCAAATTATGAATTATACACAACCTTGAAGTGTACGGAGACTTCTAAACTGGTGTTTAATTGACATAATATTATATAAATTAAAGAAGTTGTCTTGGAAAAACCTTTATTTCAGTGTTTTTTCTTGGTTTTAATTTTTACTAGGTCATCTTTTTCAAACTTAAAAGCTAAATTTAGATACTAATTCAGCATTTGCAGCTTACTTCCTTTTGATAGAACGTGTATCAAGTTGGATACATTGTGATTATCGAAAAAAAATCTGTTTTGAAAAAACTGTGGGTTACGTCCTTCTTCTTTTCCACAGTCGATATGTATTTAAGATACAAATAATATAATGGTTGTTTACGATGCATCCATTTACAATATTTGCTTTTATTTTTAAATGGTAATTATCGTACTTGGAAAAAGCAATTAAAATGAATTAATTTTATAATGTATTTTAATGTGGTGCACCGGTTAACGTCGTTGGCTTCCGTGACGGATCTCACTATAATAGGAATAGTATTTTTTAAATCGGTTTATCGATTTTTGGCTATTTGTGATTTCTGAAAATCATTCTTTCAAATCCTAAAATAACGGAGTGAAGTGAGAGCGATTAGTTAACCAATAGTCCTGTCCTAGCCTAAACCGTTTATCCCTATTACTCTCTTCGAAAGAGAGAGGTTGATAAACTAAGAAACAAATAATTCCATTAAGAGGAAACATGCTCCACATTGGAAGCTGACATGGATTGAATATATGAGCTAGATAACGCAATTATTATTATTTTTATTTATTTAAATTGGTTAGTAATTTTCTTCGTATCAACATTTGTTACTCCCGAAACCCAGAAGCGATTTTTCTGAAGATGAAAAAAAAATATTTTACATAAATTCATTTTTACAATTAATACAACACTGTTTCGTAAAGTGTACCAAATGCTACGAAATAAATAATACTAAAGCGATGATGAAGCTTTTTAGAATTCCTTAATGGAATGACATAATAAAGCAATAACGTTTTTACGATCTTCTGTAAAGTTGTAGTTTGTGGAGCTTTGCACTCCAAGGTAATATTATAGTACCAATAAAATATCCATATGTACATATTATAATATTTTACATCAAAAGTTGTACTGAAAAACATTATGATGTACTGTAAAGAGAAAACGTGATTCAAATATCAGGTAAGATTTTTAATTGAAAATATTAAAGTAAAATCATAAAAACAAAAATTAATTCTTGCTGAGAGTTAGTACGCCACTTTTTATGAAATTGTGCTTATAAATGTTGGTGAAATACGAAAGTTTTGTCGAAGAAGTTTGGCTTTTAATTCATATCAAATAAACGTCGCCTTTGAATATTTTTTATGAAATTGACTTTAAAAATGACATACTTAATGCGAGCAATAATTTGTTATAATGTTGGGCTTTTTAATTCTCATAAGATTTTTTTTATTTTATTTTAAGTGTATAAATATGAATCTTATATAATTTATAAGCAGTGCCGGCGCTACGTGCAAGTGGAGCAGGTGACCGCCCGTAGCGGGAAATTTGAAGAGGTGGCCAAGTGCCTAAGCGTCAAATGGAATTCTATAAACTGGCCGGAAAAAATAGAATTTTGCCTTGGCTGGCAAAATGTCTAACGCCGGCGCTGCTTTTAAGGTTTCGTTCATTGCGGGCATTATCAACTGAAAAATAATTAGTCCAATAAAGTATATTTAATTAAATCGAATGAGATTGATAACAATATAAAGCAATTGGTACAAGAAATATGATAAAAAAATATTGATAGACATACAAATTATAAATAAATGAAAATGCCATTAAAATTTTATAGAATTTCTACGAATGATTACTGCTGGTCTTTTAATCTAACATTAAGTTACATTAAAAACAAATTAAATAAGAAAAAAAAAACCAACTCTAAAAATAATTTCTAAATATCAATAAAAAAAATATTTCCTAACATCTCCTTAAACTCTTTCGTTATAATATTAAATTTATATGGACTTCACAAAAATTACTCTGCTACACGACAATAAAACAATATTTGTTTATAACTATTTGGACACCCCGCGATCGTTAAAACGACACCGGTTCTTACAATGGCATGATATTGAAAAAGTCATCAGCTGTATTACATAATTCTTGCGGAACTCAATCTTTTCATGTTCATTTTACCTCGTCATTCTTATTTCGTCTATCGATTAATTTACTGCCTATTTCTACAGTCCCTTCTTCTAATACTTCCCTTTACCATTATTAAAAAATGTGGATTATAATCATTAAGTTATAACATCTTTATTAAGGTGTATACTCTTATAATTCATAACCAAAGATTTCACAATAAAAAGGTCCAGTTGGGTTGATCCATTTTTAAAGAAATTTAATATGTATCCTTTCAAAAACGCCATTTCAATGCAATATATAAGAGTTGATAACCAATAATAACACAATTATCTGAATATTTAAACTGCAATTTTTTCTTGATTTATTACGGCTTTTAAAGTATTTTTTACAATCAGAATAGACAGCTACTCGATATTAAATATAGAGAAGAAATTGAAGTTAACGTAAATTTTGTTTAAAACGGACGAATACTTTATTCCGTTGTGAAAACCGATACAATACTTAAGGACGTCAACGTCAATTTTAAAATTTTAATCTTCTTTTAGCAGAGTATTTAATAATTTGATTATTTTCGTAAAACATAGTGCCTAATTAGATTAAGTAAAAGGAAGTACTATAAAGTATCGTTTTCGAAGACGAGTTCGTTAATATTAGCACTTCTAATAATGATTACAGTGAACCTATTCAGTATTCCAATTTTTAATATCGTTTAGAAGCTTAGATTCATAATTAATGATTATATATGATAAGCATTTTCAGTTGATACGATCGATAATTGAAAATATTCACAATTTATCAAAATACCACAAAGAAATTGGTTTATGGTTATGTTCACTTTTAAGGTGTTCACTGTCAATACTTGGTGGAATGGCATTATAATAAAAATAATAAAACATTTTTAGTACTTTTTCCACATAAAATTTATTAGATCAGGACCGGTTTCGCTCATGATGAGCATTGTCAACTGATAAGAAAAACAATAAAACAGTGATATTTATACAAAATTTAAGTGATAAAAACAAGGTATGACAAACAATTGGTATTACAACCTAGCAAAAGAATTGAAGTAAAATACAAGGAAAATAAACTATAAATAAAAAGTTGAAGACCACTTAGCAATGAAACTATTATGAGAAAAACCAATTAGGTATGAATTATCATTACCAAAGTAAAAACCAACAATTAGTGTATATAATAAATAAATTTTAATGTCTGTATTTGTCTGTACTGTCTAAATTTATTTATTATATACACTAATTGTTGGTTTTTACTTTGGTAATGATAATTCATACCTAATTAGTTTTTGTCATAATAGTTTCATTGCTAAGTGGTCTTCAACTTTTTATTTATAGTTTATTTTCCTTGTATTTTACTTCAATTCTTTTGCTAGGTTGTAATACCAATTGTTTGTCATACCTTGTTTTTATCACTTAAATTTTGTATAAATATCACTGTTTTATTGTTTTTCTTATCAGTTGACAATGCTCATCATGAGCGAAACCGGTCCTGATCTAATAAATTTTATGTGGAAAAAGTACTAAAAATGTTTTATTATTTTTATTATGGTTATGTATTCATGAACAAATTTAACATATTTATTTTTATGATTTATGTATCTGACCAGGTCTGTGGTCAAGTGGTTGAGTGGTAACGTTGTTGGCTTCGGTTACGGAGCTCACTAGTTCAAAGCCCATTACGGACAGTTTCATAAATTATTTAAATAATTCTGTTCGAAGACATGAATGTCTGTGCTGTCTTCCCACTGATAATATTCTCAAAACAGGGCAGGGAAGTGCGAGTGATTAACTAGAGTCCTGTCTCAGTCCCATTTTTCTATCCCTACTACTCTATTCGAAAAAATGATGTTAAATAACTGAATAACGAACAGTCCTTGTTATGAAAAACTTGTTATGAAGTTTATATGCTCCACATTGGCAGTAGTGATAAAAAAATCATTTACGCGTATTAATAATAAACTTCAATTATTTAACGAAGTGAATTTATTGCTTTGGAGGTATGATTATCATGGTTTCATCTTACTTAATTTGTTATGTTTCAAAATCTCGAACAAGTCGAATGGCTAGAAAGACGTGTGAATTAATTTACTTTTGTGTGACGCTCGTAAGTAAGTATATTGTGAGGGTGTAAAAAATATTCGTGGGGGGCTCTATTCTCGTTAGCGCGACTCAAAGAGCACGCGCCACTGTTTGAGGACTTCAGGTTCGTTAGCAATCCCATACAGGAAGTGGGGTAACTTTGGCGTATGAATTTTATTTTGTACAACATACAATTTAATTATTGCTTTTTAAGGCTTATTTATTTGCATAAGTCATTTATATTTTTGCGTCATACTTTATTGTAGAATAATAATTTATTTTTATTTCAGCTCTTTTGTTATTTCAAGCCGGTTTACGATTAAAATAAACACTCCTTTTAATATAATATGTATATGTATATCTATATTAAAATTATATATAATAATTTATTATATTCGTAGAATATAAAACGAAAATATCGCTCATTCTTTTTCAGCACTTATCAGCTCGGTGAGCCTTGAAGAGTAAAAACGAGTTATGAAAAAAATAAAGAAAACAAAATCTTCTAATTGTGGGGCTATAAGCTATAATGCAAAAGTATTGCACTACTACTACTGTAATTCTAAAATAAGCAATATTGAGATAGGTGTGCAGATAGGGTAATTCAAGCCTAAAGAATCGACTGATTTTATTAGTTTGAATATGGAATGTCTAAAACACAGTCATTTTTAAATTGGAAGTCATATTTTAATGCAAATGTTATTTTGTTTGTGTTATTCGTTATAGTTTTTGACTCTACTGAAAAGTTCGAATTATAAAAATAGTAAGTTTTGCATTATAACCCCACAATTGGTATTAGGAAAGCAGTTATGCGTGAACAGTGGATTAAAAGACATTGTCGAGATAGTGTAGCAAACGGAATTAGCAACTAATTTAAAAAGTAAAATGTTGTCACCCTATTAATAAAGCCGGTATCAGATGTATGTATTCTCTTTCTTTCCGAATATAATCGCAGGGCCAATTTGAAAAAATAAAAGTGATAAATTTACGCGTATTCGTTCATTCCAGGAGCTCGCTTCCCAGCAATGAATATTAACAAGGCACAAGAAGCAGAGATGGCTTGCCAATTATTTCATGTATGTATGAACGAAATGTCTCTGCACCTGTGAAACGGCAGAGAACGCGAGGAAAAGCAAATGTGATTTTCTCCATTACAGATAATACCCACTCACTAATACATGTGCTGGATTGAAGCAATATTATATTACCCACATAAATTTTCACGCCGAACGACTGGAGTAAATTTTTATATGTTGGGAAATTTGTGTTTATTGAATATTTCATTTATTCACCGTTGCGTTATACTTTATGATAAATTTTATTTCACTGAGAATATTTGAAGGTATTTTTTTAAGCTATTAGGTTGAAAATTTTCTATGAATTAAAAATGAATAGAATTAAAAGCGAGAAAGATGTTTTAAATCTGTAAAACATATTTTAAATAAGATTTTCGCACTATTTCACTTATAATTTCTCATATATAAAATAACCCATGCATTCGAATCGATGCCTACCTTAAAGATTAAAAACTAAAGCAATTAGTAGATAGATACCTAGGACCAGTGGTGTAGTGGGGCCAGGTCGGTGACCTGGCACCTGAAAATGAGCGAGGGCACCGCCCTGGCACCTTTTTGACTTGCAACTTAATTTTCAAGTACATACATATGAAATATACATATATTGAAAATCGTTTTTTTTAATGATTTAATTGTTAAAACTTGTGGTTTTTTAACTTCGGACGGATATTAAAAAAAAGGGAAGAAATCAATGTCCGCCCTGGTACCTATTTATTTATCACTACACCACTGCCTGGGACATATTCTCCAGGTGATTCTGGTATTAAGACAATCAATGGCTTTCACTAACGCTCCCTAGATTTGGGATATCCTGCCTCATCGTTGCTGAGATTAATAAAAGGCTTTAAAGGATTCCCCACTGGCACCTAACGAAGGCTGTTGCGCGGGTCGGTCGTGACTCCTGACCGATCAGGCGTGGGTGGAAAATGGGAGGCTCTACTTTACTTAACTCTGCGCCGGAAGTGATTACATTAACAGGATGTTGTTAATTAGCCTACACGCACTTTCGCCGAGTATAGATCCTTTAGAAAGGAATTTTCCGATAACACAAAGGACTTTTCTGTAGCTTGGCAAACTTTATCTTTGTTATTTTTTTGTTGTTGTTTTATTTTAATACCAGCTCATTTCGATTGTTCTTTTATATTGGTTAGGATATAAATCAAAAGTATAATAACGTACAACGTAAATATATATTTTTATAACATAAACAACTTACCCTCATAACAAAACAATCAATTAACGACTGTAAATAATTTATTTTTGATCTCATCTCAATTAACCAATATCGATATATTTTAATACTCAAAATCAAACAACTAAATATTGATTAAAAATAAATATTCGATAATGAATATATGGTATTTTATACTCTTTCACTGTCTATTTGTACGCCAGATTCTTTAGTAAAGTGTTAAATGG
This sequence comes from Himalopsyche tibetana, assembly GCA_030503985.1. NCBI lineage: Eukaryota > Metazoa > Arthropoda > Insecta > Trichoptera > Rhyacophilidae > Himalopsyche > Himalopsyche tibetana. Next base: position 1,989,346 of record JAPJYX010000010.1, read on the forward strand.
CTTGTTAAGAATGCAAAGGTCGTAAATTTACAAACGACAACTTTACAGGAGAGCGTAAACAAAATTATTTTAACCAACGTCGACTATACAAGTTTCTTAAAATATGTATCATTGTTTTCTAAGCAGTAATATGTCAATGTACTTCTGTTGAGAAACCTCCAATTGAAGGCCATATGCTCCACATTGGGAGCGGACATGGTTAAAAAAAATATGTCAATACATTTTTTTTCATAAAAATATTGAAGAATATTCGAGGCCATTACAGGTGTAGTGAGCCAAGTGGTATTTTAGAAAAAAAAATTTAGATGCGTTGTAATATTCTACACGTCTTAAAGTATCGTGAAAATTAAGTAAATTCAATTAATACACATTTCAATGGTGCTGTCTCCGTAAAATAAAAATATACAATCCACCAAAACACCAAGTAAAGACGTGATTGTACGAAAAAAGCTTTACCATTTGACTAGTTGGCTCACTTCACCTCTCGAAGGCTCATTTGAAAAACACAAACGTCGAGATCAATATTTTTATAATTTCGTTTTTACATACGGGTCACCCATTTCCAAAATTCACGTTGTCCATTTTCTTTTGTATTGAGATTTTTACAAAAAACGTGAAACTACTACGTTGAAAAAATAGCCATTTTTTTCTTGAGTACAATTTAAGCAAATATTATTTATTTCAATTTGAATCTTCAAAATACTATATAGTAAAAATATATATATTTCAACACAATAACGTTACGACTGAAATGTAAAATCTAAAATAAGTTTATCAACATACGTAAAAAGCATATGATGTAAAGCAAACTAGATAAATGTTGAGACGGATTCCAAAAAAATTACATCGAGAATGTTCCTCCAATAACACTTATCCCATAGTTTGGAAAGGTCCAGAGACGAAATGAAAGTACCGCCATGTTTATCACCATGGGAATATCCCAAAACTTCCCTACCTTTAAGCCTCGCAGGACCTGATAGGCTGTTAAGTGAATACCGATACTACATTACTTTATACAGTCCTTCCAACACGTGGAGATAACCGTTTGCGAAGGATTTGTTCTTGTTGAAGTCTTTTCTTAAAATAAGTAAATCAAATATAATAAATGGTTTCTTAGTGAAGCGTTTATAAAGATAATAAAAATGATTTAGTTCGGCATAGGAGAAGAGCTACAAAATAATAAATCTTATTCTACAATATACCATGATACACTAATCGAGAATGTTATTAGCTGTTCCGTAGTCGAATATCTTGAGTTTTAGTAAAAAAAAAAATACAAAATTTTCGAAACCTTTTATATGAACTTGATTTTTTTTTATTTTTAAATTTATAGATTTTTATCTAAAGGAATGGTTGTATGCAATTGTTTTAAACCTATTTTCTCATACGATATACAATCCTGGTAACCGTGTTGACAGCCATAATCTTAATAACACCATGTTTCTTTTTTCTTAACTAAGGAAGCTAAGCGATAAATTTACAAGCAGTACTTAGTAAAACAACTTATATTCAGATGCTTCATTCGAATTTTATATTTTATACACAATATAATTATGTGACAGTTATAAATAAATATTGGTAAGAATTAATGACTACATATTTTATACAAATCACATGTTCTATAATATAAATATTTCAGAGATAAGCATCTTTTTTTATAGATTAATTAAATTACATACATACATTTTAAAACCATGTCCGCTTCCAATATAAAGCATAAACATATACTCATAATATAGTGAATCCCGACGTAAGTTTTTCAAAGAAAACTGCATGTTACTCAGTTTCTCAACTTCTCTTTTTCGGAAATATTAAAAATATTAGATATTACTCAATTTTTTAACATTTCAATAAATGGCACATTGGCATAGTCATTTTTTTAAATGGAGATCACTTAAGCGGAAACGCTTCTACGATAACTGCTTGTTACTCAGTTGCCCAACCTTTCTGTTTTTTTTCAAATATCGTAGGGATAAAAGGATAGAGCAAAGACATGACCTAGTGCAGTGGAATGGAAACTGCAGCCTCTGAGCTACCCTGATGCGGCCTTTTGACTTGATCAAAATATTCACTTTGATCAAAAAATTATACGCAAGCGTTTGGGAAAAAAGCGTCATCAACCCATTATATGTTCGACAGTCGAAAAAAAGAGGGGGTTGTCAACGTTTTTTTTTACTGCGGCCTTATGTTGAATCAGATAAATGAATGTGACTTTTAGAAGTGAAAAGGTTCCCCACCCTGATTTAGTGGTTAGCTTATCGGTATCGCCACGCTCCATTTTAAGATAATTACATAAATTATAATTTTGTTACATATATTATATTATAATTTTCCCCTAACCTGCTTATCAAATATATAAAACATATTATATTTAACTGATCTTTGCGATTATAAAATAATTTCATCACATTTTCTATTAAATCAATTTTTGCATACGATATACGCTTGCTTAAATATTTCATAAATATGAACAGCATTGGAGTTAATAGAAATTTAGTCAACCGTTGGAGCAGAATATCTTATTCTTGTCAAATTGATTTGTCTATCGGATTCATAATAGAAGATATATAAAATGGCGCATAGTCGTGATTATTAATTAATCTGTTTTTGAATGCACAACGTATTAATATGTCAGTGAAAATAATTATGAGAATACTCTGTGATATACGTCGTTTATGCGTTACTAATTGATATGCCCTCTATCACCTTGGTACTCCCGACTTCTAATGGTTGATTTTTTTTCTAGAACCCGAAACAATAGAAGAGTTTGCACATTACCCAAGAGAAAAAGACAATTAAAACAAATATAAATCTATGGTTTTTGTTAAGGGCTTCTTTTCAATTCTTGACGCTAAATACGCTTTTGAGTGTTCGCTCTACACAGCTTCGTTTGTCATGGGTTTGGAATCCACGTAGGGACAATAACAGAATAAAATATTAATTGATTTATGATTTGAGGTCTTGATGTGGCCAAGTAGTTAAATGTTACAACTTTTCTATTGGATTTTTAAGTACAATCACGCCTTTAATTGGTGTTTGGGTGGGTGGCATATTTTTGTTTTTGGGAGAAAGCACTATCGCAGTGTGTAAGCTCAGACCACTAAGCTCACTCCATTTTTACTGCTCTGAAAAACACATAGAATATTATGTCGCATCTAACTCATTCATTTTTTCTTAAAATAATATTTAGCTCACTTCACACCTCAGGTGTTTATTTTTCCATTTAAATTTACTTACTCTCTTAAAAGACTAACAGCCAGTTCTCATAAAAACGTATTTTGTTGTCAAACTCATTAAAAAGTCAATTGATCGACATTTGAATATTTCACAAAATTTATTGTGTTTTTGTTTTGATTACTAATATTTTCATATTAAGGGATCGTCGAGATGCATGTGTGTGTATGTATATAATATATATACATATATATATAAATCTATATGTGTATATGCATGTATACTTCAGATAAAGGGAGATTCGAGCCCAGCTCAACCTGTCCCCATACAAAAATGAAAAGACACTGATGAGTTCGATGATAATAATTTGAGGTATAAAAACAAACGAATTCACAAGTTCTTTCAAGAAAGTACATAAAACAAAAATAATACTTTTAAAGTGAAAATAATTATGTGCCTAACTTTAAAACACTAGACAACCACAATTGAAGTTATTTTAAATGTTACTGAAGCATTATCAACATTAATTATAATTATTATACTATGCATAATAGAAGCGTTCGTAGAGTAATTCCACAAGAAATTAATGAGAAATGGAATTTATTGTTATTATCTTAAAACGACTTTTATGTTTTCGATTAAAATAACAAAATTACTCCCACTGGATTCGAGGACATTTCAGATAAAATATTTATGAAAACTTTAAAGCGTACAAATTGTTTGAATACCGAATGAATAATATAATGATTGTGGCTACAAAAATCATAAACAATTGTTGAATGTAGACTGTAAAATTGTTTAAAATCTTTTTTTTTTATAATAATAAAACACAAAACGTGTTAATATATTGCTAAGGCGCCATTTATTGTTGATCGTCCGATTAAATTTAAAGCTTGTGGTATATCGCCAGCGATTTGATGTGAAGACCTAAGTAGTGATAGTTCGGGTCATTGGACAGACAACTTCGAAACATCGAAATTAGAGTTAAGTGTAAAAACTTTGAACTCTATCGGGTACAGTATCTAATGTATCCAGTAATCCAGTAATAAAATGCTAATGCCGATAAACTTCTAATGTTAATAAATTAAACAAATTTATAATTTCGAGTACATATGAGTAATAAATACTCGATTGGTGACTATTTGAATATTGCTTTTTCCATTATCTCAAAACAGGTAATTTTTAGTTGTGACCTTCTAATGAGATTGTTGATATGACTGCGTTGTGGTAATATGATAAACTTGGGGTTAGTTAGTTGGTAAAAGCATGAATCTATCGATCTGGTGGGTCAATGTACATGTTCTGGTGAGGTCAATGTTATATCATTTTTTTTTAAATTTAAATTTTATACGTAAGACACGGGTGTTTTTAATATTGATTCAACTACAGTTGATCTCAACTGATTTCTCATCGAAATTATCTTGTATGATCTTTCATTTTCAAAATGTTAGGTGAATTTCATTACGAGATGATGAATCAGGTCGAGATGATCTCGATGAGATCACTCAGGAAAAACTCGAGTAGAAGAGACATCAGAAACACCAGTGTACAAGATGTCAATTTTTAATATAATAAAATCTTGGTTTTATATTGGCTTTTTTAGGATTTGAACTTAGATAGCCAGGGATAAGCTCTCAACAAACAGACCACAGAAGCCGACAAACTTTTGGTTTAATACGCGACTGGTCATCAAAATCTAATTGTTTTTATTTTATTATTGAAAAAATTATGAAAATCTAGTGACTAATAATACAAAAGTATTTTTTAATATCCATGTCCACTCCAAATGTAAAACATATGTATTTCAAAAAGAGTTATCTCGATAGAAGTTTTTTTTCGAAAATTGCTTTTTACTCAGTTGCTCAACCTCTCTTTTTTTTAAGAGTAGAGACAGGACCAGTGATTTACTAATCGCTCTTCTTATGCCCCATTAATTTTAGGATCGGAAGGATGGGAAGAGATTTTAGGCATCACAAGCACCATGCAATTGAAAAAATGTTGTTTGTACTGGGACTCGATCCCGTGAAATTCGTTGATCAAGTCGACCATTACGTCTTTGACCCTTGTTTATTAAATTATATATTTTAAGTTGATTAGGATATATTAATTATTACTGAAAGTTGTGCATTTAATTCCAACAATCAGCTTTCGTGCTGTTTGCAGACATGGCTGTCAAATTTTGAAAGACAACGTTTCATACTTAATTAGCAGCAGCCGTGGATTATAAAATTTTCTATATTAATTATATCGCTCTCTGTTTTCAAACTGGCTGTCGTACTATGAGTACAGCTGTCAAATATTTGCACACCAAACACGTCCTTAAGAGCGAGGGCACGGGGTAGGAGTCAAAGTTTCTTTCAGATGGGGAATTTGCTTATGCCCTCTTGTTTACTGGCGTCATTTGAGACAATTTTAGTGCCGAAGAGGTGGCAAAATAGCTGCCGACATTTGAAAAGCATGTTGAGACTTTTCGACATGTAAATATTTGCACGACAACACGTGTCTATTATAATAAGTGCCATTTTGAATAGAGCTTCTGCTTTCCGTAATATATTCTGCCATTTTGGGTGTGTTACTATAATATTTTTGCACAGCATCAGTTGAGCTCGATTTTCAGAAGAAAATTATCTTCAGGTTTTTTTTAAAACGATATTTTTGAAAATTGTAATAAATATTTAAAGATGAAAAGCAAATAGCAACGGCTCTTATGTAATATTTACCAGGGAAGAGCGAAACGTGATATGTATTTTATTTATGTAATTTTTTGTATTTTGAAAAAACTTTGTTAAGTATACTAATTATGATGTTATTTAGGAGTCTTCATTACTTTAATATAAACTGAATTTAATATTGCAACTACCTTCATTCATAATAAATTTTTACCCAACAGAAAAAACAATCTTTATATTAGGAATAATATGTATGTTTATGGGAACAAACTAAATGGTCAGAATTTAAATAAATTTTCGGTCAGAATATTATACGGTGAGAATATTTTATACCTCTCTGGTTAGGTTTTTTTAAAAATCTCATTTAAATTATGACTGTTTATTCTTACCGATATATTATGACCACTTAATAAAAATTCTGACCAATGTTATATTAATTCTGACTGGAAAAATACGAGCCTATATTTATTACGTAATAAAGAGCTCTGATCATCAGATTTGATCGACCGAAAAACATATTTTTAACACGTAAATCAATTTGCGCTATTTTTTGTTTATAAGCATTTATAACTTTGAATAGAATATTTTATAAAGTTGTATCATTAATGAACGAAGCCTCGTTAGTATTAAAATTTATATAAATTTTCTCCATTATTTTATAAAAGATCGAGAATTTTCTCTCAATGTTGAAGTATGTATTTTATAACTGGAAGCAATTCAACCAGTATGAAATATATTTTCTTATTTTTTAAAATACGTTAAGGGCTAATTTTCTACCGTGTTTGTCAATAATTATTGTAATTAAGTTTATATTATCTACTTTATTTCGAGCTGTAAAGGTGAGAGAAGAAAATTAATATCTAATTTCTCAATAAAACTGGGCGGCGCTTTAATTCCCGACAAGGGAATTCGTCAGACATTGTCTATCCATTGAAAATTACCGCACTTTGTATGAAATGATAATTATGTCTGCTTTCATAACCTCAAATTCCCTTTTATGGTTACATATAAATAATATATTATACGGTACAGCTTAACAGACACCTTATAGTACCATTCGCTAGTTAATGAAACTTGTTACTTTTTCATTCGAATAGTAAATACTTGCCGGATAAGTAATATTTAGCTTTATATAATAAAATAATAAATGCAAAATAGTCCGCAACGTAATCTAACAAAATTGTCTATGGGTCTATAAATATATATTCAATGAATTTTGATTTTATGTTTTTATTGCAAAAAATGTATACTTCCATAATACAGTGATTTTAAAATCTTTGTATACATAACATATCCATTAATTAATAATTTGCTCGAGTTTCATGTAAGTTTTTTTTTTCATGCCGATCGAAACGTATGTTTGTACGACTAGATAATTGCAATTTCGTAAAAGTCGGAATAAAAAATTACAAATAACTAATTCGAGTGTTTGAAACAAAGCGAAAAACAACATTCCGTATTCAGGAGAAAAGTTTTGTCAAAAAATCTATTGCAAACCGCAAGCTAATGATTTGTGATAGATCTTAAATAATAAATTTAACAGCCTTATTATAGAAAACAAGTATTAATTATTTATGCATCTGGTTGCGTAACTTAAATGTTTTTTTAAAACAATGAAGAACCATGTACGTATGTTCATATAAAATAATTTAATGATAATGATTTGTGTTCGGGATTGTACCCCGATGACCACCGTTTGAGGCGACCACTGCATGTCTCTGGATTATGGAGCTAAAGATGATGATGGTTTTTTTGAGTTGTTTGATTAAAAGCTTTTTTAGTTGAGACAGAATCAGAGAAAATTAAGAATAAGCACCATTATCAAGAGCTAAAAGAATACAAAGTGACACCACAAAGTCGTGCACCATATTGAAGAACAGTGTCACCTGAGACAGACATGAAAATATTCTAGTTGAAAATTTTAATTTTAACCATGCTTATAAGATGGAGGATTTTGGAATGACGCGGATAAAATTGTTAAATTTTATACTGTATTAAGTTTGCACTTAGCATTCTTGCGACGAGGGAATAAGCCTTTAACCTTAGCCAGGCCAAATTAATTAAATTCGATGTGAAAGATTATTGATCCCGATTCTGTCTTTTCAACGGTCTCACAAGTCCATTTATATCTGCTAATAAGGCGAAAAAGCCCCTCGGAGAATCATGTTAGCTTGCGTGTGTAAACGTGATTGTTTGATTTTTCGGTTAGCAATAAAAGAGTCTCATAAAAATAAAATCTGATATAGTAACATTAAATAACACTGTCTAGTGACGTTACGAAATGTACGATAACTCACCAAAGCATGGTTGATAATCAACAATGCCTGTCAATCCACTATCCACTATCCTACTAGTACTAGCTCAGGGGTAAGGAACCTTTTCATTTCAAAAGGCCACATTCATCTGATTCAATATAAGACCGCAGTAAAGAGTACGTTGACACCGCCCCCACCCCTTTTTTTTCGTCTGACGACCATATAATGAGTTGATTACGCTCTTTTTCCAAGCGCTTGCGTATAATTTTTTGATCCAAGTGAATATTTTGTTCAAGTCAAAAGGCCGCAGGTTCCCCTCCACTGTACTAGCCTATCTGATTTTTAGAAACTTATGACTCATATTTCAAAATATTTTAATTCCATGATTTTTTTTCGTTTATGATAAAAGATAATAGTAGGTTTTTTTGTATACTATTATTCGTATTTAGTTATTTTACTAATCTTGCTGGTGCTTTAAAGTTACAGGACAATATCAATAATTGTAAAATATATCAGTGTTTCATTATAAAGGTTTATTTTTCAGCTACCGATTGGCGACTTTTTTTCGTTTTATTTCACTGTTGTTTTACGGTAGCGATATATGATTTTTAAATTCCTTACCACCCGAAACGTAAAAGCGTTGTGAAGAAAGGTCGATTATTTGACCATTAGTCCTGTCCTAACCTTATAATTATATTCTTACAGTCTTCGAAAAAGGAAAATTGTGCGACGGCGTAACAAACTGTTAACGTAAAAAATCTTTAGTTGAGATGTCGCAACTTCAATACAATAGTAAGAAAATCGATAGAATACATGTTTTGAGCTATCAATGTCATTATAGGCAATATATAATGACAAATCAAATGCAATCTTAAGATACAGTGTAATTTTAAATACGACCATCTCGGATATCATCTATCATACTATTAATGCGAGAGTAACACAAAACACAGATTCACATATATTATATTATATTTGATTTGATTGATACCATATCGACTGTGGAAAGAAAAAGGACGTAACCCACACTTTTTGCAAAACAGCTTTTTTTCGATAATCACAGTGTGTACAAGTTGATACACGTTTTGTCAAAAGGATGTTAGCTAAAAATGCCAAATAAGTATCTTAATTTAACTTTTAAGTTTTAAAAAATAATGCCTGCGAATGCCTGCTAATAGCCTGCGAAAATTGCAATCACGAAAAAAAGACTTTTTTTTTTTAAATTAATCAAATTAATATTAGGTAAAGTCAATTAAAAACCAGTTTTAACAGTCTCCGTGCACTTAAATGTTATGTAAATTTTATAATTTGCCTTTAGCTCAAAATCGTCAAATCAAGTTTTTAATGTCTCCTGTAAAATTGATTATGTGTTACGTTCTTTTTTTCCTTTCCTCTGTCGATATGGTCTCTGTGTTCTAGTTAAGAAAAACATATGTATACACAAAAATACCAAACAAAAATTAACAAAACTCTTCTAAAACTGTGCCTAGTAAAAAAATGTACTAGATTTTGCCAAACATTAAACTGTCATTATATCAAAAATAAATTTTAAGTTTATCCTACCGATATGATCTATTAGTAGTTTACAAGGTCCTCACTGTGAGTGGACGTTCAAACATTTTTCGAAGAATATTTTTAGCATTGTAGCCACAATAAAATATACTGTTTTTTTTTATTCAAACAAACGCCTTATAATAAGAAGAATCGAATCAGTTCACAGTCGAACCGATAGTAATATGACACCCAATCGTTCGCTTTTGATATCATTTTCTCAACCGCAATCTTTCAAATGTGAAATTAAGGCGAGATCTTCACAGATGCTTCGAGAAGGGATGGCCATTAATTCGATGTTCTAGATACCCAGATAATCGAGTATTTATGGATACTGACCTGGTAGATCTGGCAGTAGAATTCTTAATCAATTGATACTTTGTAACAAATAAGCGAGCAATTAATAGAATATCGAATATTCAATGAGAAAATACTTCACTTTTAGGGTGTTCACTGTCAATACTTGGTGGAAAGGCATTATATTAATAAAAACAATAATCCTTTTTACTTCATTCCACTTTATTTAATATGTCAGGACCGGTTTCGCTCATTGCGAGCATTGTCAACTGATAAGAAATATAATTTAACAATGCTATTTATACAAAATTGAAAAGTTATACACAACAGTTGGCATTGAAAAGAAATTGCCAATTACATTAAAGTGATTCTAAAATAACACAAAATTAAAATGTTCAACACAACTAACATATAATTAAAAAGTCATCCCAGATTCATAAAATCAGAATGCTATTGAAAGTAATTACAAACATAATTAAAATTTGGGAAATTTTTGACAAAGTGATAAAATGCTACATTAATAAAGTGAATATGCTTAATGATATGAATATGCTTAATGATAGTTTTATGTTTTCCCCGCTTCCAAAGGATACAAAGGATTATTGTTTTTATTAATATAAGAGAAAATACTTATATGATGACTATGAACTAAAATCCCGTGATCCCGGAATTTTGAAATACCAGGATTCCGTCCAATTTTGTGATTTCAAAATCCCGGGATTGTCATACTACTAATCCTGGGATTTCTGGATTGAGGATAAGAAGTGTGAAATTCTCGAAAAGCGTTTGAAAACAGGCAACTAAAAAAAAGTCTCAATTTTTATCACTATCAGTAAATTTCTAGGTTTTTTTTAAATGGGTAACCCAGATGATTTTTTTTAAATCCACGCGGGTGCTGAAAAAAAGCTTACACATTTTTTCATTAAAAAAATCGGTATATTCCTGATTTTTTGAAACTAACCAATGACTACAATTTTGGAAATCCACGCGAGAGCTAAAAAAAAGCTCTCACATTGTTTTATTTCAGAAAATCCGTAAATTCCCAGGATTTCCCTGATGATGACGTATAATTGTAAAATATCTCATTAGAAACAGCACTGCTATTTATGTATTATATATAATAATTCAGAGAAGATATTATGAGGAGCAAACATTCAAAAAGTGTTTTGTCGCACAAATAAAAAGCTTGGGAAATGACGATTTAAGTGTTGCAAAAGTGACAGTTTGTTTGAATGTGTCAACTTTATGATTTAATTTTTATATGAAAAAAAAACCTTTTTGAACACTAATTTTGATTTCCATACATAGGTTTTATTATGGACTGTCAGAATTGATATAAAACGGCATTTTTCAAAAATTGTGACAAAACACTTTTTGGATGTTTGCTCCTCAATTTTGTTATGTTACCTTCATAAAATTTCCATTTCTATTTAAGATGATTCGAAGGCTTATGTTTCAATCATTGCAAGGTTGTTTAATACATGAAGAATATTATAACGCATCTTACTCTTTTTTTCCTTAAATATCACTTGGCTCTGTACAGCTCTCAGGGGCTTAATATAAGTTAAAATACCTTTCTTATTTATTAGTTATTTTTTTACACAACAGCGATGAATTTTTTGACCTTCAATACAAATATTTCAATTGTGAAATATACTTTATTACGAGTATTAAAATTACTCGATAATGTCTTTGAAAAAATATCACAAGTATCCGAGTAATCGATACTCTGGATATTCTTGGTGCTAAGAAGAGAATCTGGATGGAAAAAAACCAATTGAATTTGGTCCGTGGGCGGAATAATTTTCAGAAAAGAGTTTTGCAGAAGCTCAATGAATGTTTTCCTCACATAATAAGATCACTGGTTTGCTTCGCTGAATTGAACGAGTTTATCTTAACTCATCTCTGCACTCCTAATACCTTTCAGAAAATTATCGAGAGATTTTCTCTTTGAAAATTTTCTCCCAGGCGGCAGTAGCAAAACTTGTGTAAAAATAAATACTTTCTCACCTTCGATGTTGATATCTTTATAATATTAAAATATTAGAAAATCAATTTTATTATCCGGCTAATTAAGAGAAAGTAAATTAAAAGCAGAAATTTACAGTATTTTGTTTTTTTTTAATTTCATTTTATCTGTCCTTTCTTAAAATTTACGCCCATTATTGGATGTGAGATACCATATTGTTTAAAGAATTATTGTTTTCGGTGTTATTAATCACTTATGTTAGTGTTCCGAAATCTTATTATTAGGATATGTAAGTAGTCTAGGTGTGTCTAGGTAAGAATAAGACAGGACTAGTGGTGAACTAATCGCTCTCGCTACGCCTGGTTATTAAAGAATCGGAAAGGTGGGAGTGAATTTTTATACATCACAAACACCCATGCTTTTGAACAGAAATCGAAAAAACGCTGTTTGAACTGGGACTCGAACCCGGGAGATCAGGCACGGAAAGCCCACAACCCTAATCGTTGCGCCATATGACCCGACAACTTAATAGTATCGTAACATATAACATATGCATCTTTATGTTACGCCCAAACGACAAAATTACCTAATAAGTGTAAAAAACAATCAACGTCAATTGACGGTTCCAGGTCTTTAAAAATGAAATGAAATACATGTTTGCTGTGTGGATAATATTTAGAATCAGCAATACAGCAAACTACACGTTTAAACGAAAATTAACATTCATATGTGCAACAACTGATGAAAGAGATTAAAATCGCAAAAAATAATTATTCACTAGTATATATAGCAAAATGGGCTCATCATTACAATATTAAAGATATCTGATAACAAAAAAAAACATAGAAAATAACTTTATTAATATTTAATGCTTACTGTGATTTTTATTGTTGAACACCCTAAAATAATTTAGAATCCTTGCATCAGTTGAGCTATTTTACGATATTCGCATACGTGAATCTAATCAATTTCACTTAATCGTTATTAAATTATTTCACGGCCCGCGTAAAAGCCTTTTAAGCCCCCCCTGTAAACAGTCAATGACTTATTTAATATCATTCTGTGGACGTTTTACGTGCACAAACAGAATGGCGCCATGCCTCTACGCCTCTTTTGACGACGATACTTTATAGCTCTGTTTGAAACTTGGCGGTTCACCTGCAGTTCACATTAAAGAGTTAATAAAAGAATCGTTTCACTCCACTAATCTTAAGTGCATTGTGCTATTTTAATTTAATATTATGTGAAAAATCTTATGTATTTTTTTCCTAGCATTACAAGCACGCACAGATCCTAGATCACTGTAAAGTATTTCACAGACAAATTGTTGTATGTCGACGTATTTTCCAAAAAGAATAAGCCCGTATACGTTGGTAATTATCTGTAGTTGGTTTCCTTGAAAAAAAAAATCCAGAAGTTAACTTTGTAGTAGAAGTGCATCGATTCAATCAGCTCGCACACTTTTTCCGGTCTCCAAACTTAAATCAAACTATCGCTGTTAGTTGCAAGTGGAGATGGGGGCAGAGACGAGACCGAACGGACAAGCACGCTTCCGACTAAACTCTCAAAACATTTCCGAATGCAACTTTGCAATTTCTTTTCGGCTATCATACTTGTTAGAAAAGTTTCTGAAACAACTTGTCCCGACCACTTGCTCAACTTTTGGCCGCACTTTCGATGCGGAAAATTGCAATCAGAAGTAGGGCATACTTTTTCTTACAGCCATGTCTACTTGCTTATGTAATGTGTATTGTGAGCTATTTTTTATCATTTGAGATGTCTTCATACTCGACGCAGGTCGAAGAATAATATTTTAACGGCTCTAAAAAAGGAATAAATGCTAACTGTATTTTTGAATTCCTATAATGTTTTGACATCAATATCATTTTTATATAAATCCCCGTCCGCTGATTGATTCTATAGTTTCCCAGGTCTCAAGGTAAACCTATAAAGCATTTTTTTAGATTTTGTTTCCGTTTACTAAACACTCGAAATAATGTTTGTGATCTATTTCATGTTAAGATCATCTCGAACAAATTATTCCCGTAGTCAATAGTTGAGACAGTAAATTAATTTCATTGTCAATACAATACAATTATTGCATTGTAGTAATTATAATGTTAATTAAGTCGTTAATGTTTGGAATCATGTTGCATTAATAAAGTAAAAGAAAAATACAAACGATAAATCAGGAGCGAAAGATGTGTCATTTTTTTTTTGTTTTGCTGTATTCATCATCATCGCTACAATGCAGGATGGTTCTTTGTAGCATCAAGTAGACTTTACACCAGGTACAATCTATGGCATCTAAGCGATATCCAGCCCATCGCCGATGTCTGATTGTAATTAAATGGTCAAATTTGGCCGACCATATCTCCAGGGTCCTTGTATCGCACACTTGGAGTCTCTGAGAGTCAGAAGCGGTCATGATCTACAGACATATCCGATCCGTATGTCGTCACTGTATTTTTGATACGTCATCGATCCTGAAAATACCATACATTTTAATGCCATTCAACTGAATAATATTTTGCTTGTATGAATTTAATTATAAAAATATATATAATGCAATATTACTTGATTATTTATTGGAACAGAATTCTTTTTATTTTATTTTTATAAATTCATCAATTATAATAGAATATCTTGCAGTAAATATAAAAAAATACTGAGCTGTTAACTATATGTGTGTAGATGTTATTCATTTTACGTTCTGTTTTGGCTTCATAATTTTTATTACATTTATCTGTACATAATATATCTTAACTTGTGTAAAACATTAATACTGAATATGAATTAAATAAATTTAATAATCGAAATCTTGGCATTTATTTGAGACGAATCCATCATGATAAGGTAAAAAAAATAGAAACGTATTTATTATAGTTGCTACACATTTTTAGCTTAAAAGAGGCAGACACTAAGTTAATAATCCATCCCGTAATATAGAACTTTAAAAGTCGAGCGAAAAATATCGCCTCAATTTTTCCTATTAATAAGTTGGAGTAGTACTTCAGTTTGTCAGAGGATGACAGATTTTGCGGCACAAATTTAAAAATAATGTACTTAGTCATGGCGAATCTGAAACTCTTTGAAGCATAGGCGGGACGAAAATAGTTCAATATCTATTATACACAATTCTTGTGATAGAATGAGTCTTACTTCGTTTTGTGATTGCAATTAATAAACTTCGTCGTCAAATTAACTCATGTCAAAACAGAGATTTTCAATTTATTGTGACTAACATCAAATTCCTTCATGAGAATAGTGCATGTTGTGTGAGAATCGGTGACTCAAATACCGAATGGTTCGGGGTCACAACCGGAGTGAAACAAGGGTGCGTTCTTGCACCGTTCCTGTTTATTATTATTCACTTTTAAGGTGTTCACTGTCAATACTTGGTGGAATGGCGTTATAATAAAAATAATCAAACATTTTTAGTACTTTTCCACACATAAAATTTATTAGATCAGGACCGGTTTCGCTCATGATGAGCATTGTCAACTGATAAGAAATACAATGAAACAGTGATATTTATACAAAAGTTAAGTGAGAAAAACAATGTATGACAAACAATTGGTAATACAACCAAGCAAAAGAATTGAAGCAAAATACAAAGAAAATAAACTGTAAATAAAAAGTTGAAGACCGCTTAGCAATGAAAATTATTACAACAAAAACCAATTAAGTATGAATTATAATTAACAAAGTAAAAACCAACAATTAGTGTATACAATAAATAAATCTTAATGTCTGTCAACCAAAATTGAGTTTGGAAAATCCAGTAGAGTTCAATCCAACAAAATTGATTCCTGCGAAAAGAATAAAGGCAACATCTTTTGTAAGAATTGATTTTCCGATTTTTCCTTTCGCGAGAATTCCAGTAAATCGTCAAAACTTGACATTTGGTAAATTCAGGTAAATTAGAGAATTATTTTATCGCGAATTAAAGACAGAAACAGGCATATTATAATAAAAGATTATTGCATATATGAATTCGGAATCTAGAGTTTTTTGACAGCTATGTATAAAAAAACCCATTGTAATCGTAACTGGTCATACCGGTGTCATCTGCCATCCGTCACAAAAAAGACCTTTCTCTGCAGCTATACAATAATAATATTATATCATATATTATAAGTAATTAATCAATTTGGTTATATTTTATTCATTGTCTGTGTATTGTAATTATTGTTTAATTAGAAAACTATACATTTTTTGAATATCGTAAAAATAAAATGACCTACCAACCAAATGTATTGATTCAGAACGATCGTTTTCATCTTTCAAAATATTAACAGTCTTGATGAATCAAAAGTAAACTTTTTTTTAGCGGTAAAGAAGGAATTATTTACCGTTTACCGGTAACTGAAATATGTCAGTTATTTGCAAGCCTTAATTATAAGTATTCTTTACATATATTATTAGTTAATATTTGTGGTATTAACGGAAAGAAAAAAGAGGTAAACACATTTTCCCCTATTGATATAAGTGGTGCTTATCAAATGGCTATTATTACAGACTATAGAAAATGTATAAGTATATTACATATTAGTACCAATACTTATAATATTAATGTTGTAAATGTGAATCTAAAAAGCACTGTTATGGTCTGTATATGCAGTAAGATTTTGCTCGTGAATTCTTGGTATATTGTTTTACATATTAAAAAAAACGTATAAAAAATCAGAAGCTGAATCAAGGTTCATTTATCGATACACAGAGATTCACCGCAGGAATGTCGCAGATATGTACGAAGCCGTAACTAGACATTATTGTGCCCAATATATTTTTTGACAGCCAATTTTAATACAAGTATTCTCTTTATTGTTTAAAAATTGGAATCAATGTCTACGAAAGAAAAACAATGCTTTTCAAAGAAGCAAGTAAAACAACCGGTGACATTAAAAATTGATTAATTTTGTACACCTGTACGTTTAGAATTAGGGAACTTCTATTTCATTGATTGTGTTACTCAATCGGATGTAAACCTAAAATCACTGTTGCGAAAATGTTCAACAAAATCATTATTGCGTTGTGTAATTGGCAAGTCACCAACATCTATTTCTATTTTGTTTAATGTAAACTACCTGCACGAGATATTTCTAAGCAAGAGATGTTGAAAATTTCCATGAAAAATAATATTACTTTACAAAATTAAAATTTTCGGCCGTGGCGGAGTGGTCAAATTTTGTGTTACCGTTTTGTAATCCAGGTTTCGGTTCCTTAATTCTAAGGATTTTTTAAATAATATATACATATATTTTTAAATAATGAAAACAATGATTTTCTTTACATAATTGAAAGCAGTCAGGTAAAAAAACGATTGCGACTCCAAATTGATTTTTTCAATAATTTCTGTTTTACTTGTATACTATGTAAACATCGGATCATTCTAGTTACTAAAACAATTCTAGTATATTTTACCATAAATATTTTGAGTAGACTAATAATTTTTCAATACCTCCGACCTCTTTTTTTTTCTCCGATTTTTCCGACTCCAACTTTGTAGAAAACACTGGACTCCACGAATCCTGACTCCGACTTCACGGACCTGCTTTAAATTAAATATTTATTATGTATGTGAGATGTTATCTGGTATTTTTTTCTTGTTCCTCCATGTAGTCATACATATGTAAAATGATATGATACAACAAAGAATTATATATTAGTATCATTAATATTTTTAAATAAAGTCACAACTAGAAATGTTTTTATAACTAAATACTTTATTTTGACACGGAAATCGACAGTGTAAAACTTTTCCGTATAATAAATTTTGTATCAGGTTGCGTGGGAAAAATGTAGAGAAAAAATAAAACAATTTGCCTGAATTATCAACTCAAACGCGAATCCGTAAAGAATGATTGACAGGCGACACAAAGCCACGAATATTCAATCCAAACTCTTGTTATCTCTGCTCTTGTTCAAATAAAACAAAATACGATCGTCATAAATTGCTTAAACATCGGAAAGATTCTTTCGATGATTCAAAAATAGCACGTTGGCAAACTGATTAAATTTAGGTGGCAAACGTCAGCTGTCGAAAAACGACCGTGAACATCGTGCGATTAAAGTTATGTTGGTAACCCTGAGACTGTTTGAATTTAGTTCTATTTCTGACATAAGAATAATATTAAAACATTTCTTACGTATTTTGCGATAGAGAGGTACTATTACGTTTAGAAATCATTGAAATGAAATAAAAAAGGAAGTTAATCCGTTTATATTATATTATACAGTTTATGTAAAATATTTTTGAAGGTATTAGCGAAGGCTAAATGGATACCAATTGTATAATTAATTCTATTATAACCTCACAACTATTATATATGATAAATAAATTATGCTTTCTTATTTACATTTACTATAAATAATTAAGTTTACTAGCAAGAACGACCGAAACTGTGAGACAAGCGAAATGCACTAATAATGCATTAATGTATTTAAAAAAATAATTATAACAAGGTTATCAAAAAATATCGATTCCATTATTTATTACCTTATCGCGAATGTTCTACATATTTGTCATAATAATTGTTTCCATAGGTTACATAAAAATACAAGACTAGTATTTTCCTACTTCATTTAAATTTTGGCTTAAGTTTATTGATTTAAAGGCAATACGATTTACAATTTAGGAACATTTTTTAGGATATTGGTTTTGAAAAATTTAGGCAATATACATGTTTTGCTCAATGAATGACTTCTAAATTCATTTGTGACATTTGCGTTAAAAACAGGTTTATATCTGTCGATTTTCAGAAAAAGGTCGGATATTGACAAAAAGGGATAGTGGAGGACCTGATCTTTAAATTTTCGTCATGTATAATTGATAGCGAGAAAGTAGTTTAATAAAAGTTCATAAAATTTTATGAGACGTTTTTTCTTTCGAAGTTCATTTTAATATGAATTAAAAAATAACTTCCACGTATTGTGTTACTATTAGTGACGCGTGTTTCGCCTCTTTCAAACGCATCTTCAGACTATCTTAATATCACAAACGTTGTTTAAGTAATAAAGTACGAATGGCTTTAATATTCTAACATGATATATTATAAAAACGAGAAATAAGGAGGGGAGGATATAGGATAATGATACTACTAATGACGTTAACATTACAAAGTTATTAACAAATGAATCACTTTTAAGGTGTTCGGTGTCAATACTTGTTGGAAAAACAATATATTTTAAAAATAAAATACTTATTTGTACTAATTTCACTTTTATTTAATAAGATCAGGACTCCTGACGAGCTTGATAATGCTTGACAATCCAGTCCTGAATATATTAAATAAAAAGTGAAATTAATACAAATAAGTATATTTTTTGTATTTTATGAACATATCAATATGATTAAAACAATTTTGGTTAGTATTAATAGGCCCGGTTTTGCAAATATCAAAAAAATGCGAAATCAGTCCCAAATAATGACATTGAATTGATTTAGATTGCTGCAAATACATAATGTAAAAAAAATGCATACAACTAAAAATAATTTCAAGCTCCGAACTATGTATAACGAATTCACTAGATACTTTGAGCGTATGTCAAAATAGAATGAGTGACTAAAGGTGTGTGAAAGCTGCCAAGAATATTTGGATAAACATTTGATTTCAGAGACGCACAATAAAATTAAAACGCAAAGTAATGAATGCATGATTCAGATAAGCCAATATGTATTACACTGAATGATTCATGCTATTATTAGTCAATGCACAGAAAGTATATTGAAATAATATTGATCAACTACAGACATTGCCTATTGACACTTTTATCTTAAATCTGGCACATTAGAATTATTTATGTTGTACAACTAAAGACTACTAAATAACACTTTAATATGATGTCATTGATAAAAGCAAGAACAATATGAAAGTGACATTTTTACGGTAAGATTAAAAATAAAACTTCAGATCGATGTGTTAAAGATACAATAAAATATCGTGTCACGATTGTGAAGCCGAATGCATTGATCAGCCAGCATGATTGAATAGTGAATAATAAAAAAAGCAAACGTAATGTTTTTAAAAGATAAATCATTAAGGTCTTGCAATTCATCGTAAAAAAGCAAATAAAGTTATAAAACAAAACTAGATATATTTGCACTACGTATTTTCTGGCAAGAACAAGATAATAAATAATATAAAATTAAAAATAACTTTGATTATTCCACGTATTGTGTTACTAACTGTGACACGTGTTTCACCTCTTTCAGAGGCATCTTCAGACTTACTATCGCAAAGTTTGCTTAAGTAACGAAGCAAGATTGATTTTAACATTTTTAAATTATAAAATTACAAAATGGAGTTTGAAAGCAAAGAGGGGGTGATAGAATCGAAATAAAGCAAACAAATAATGATACTAATGAGCTGCAATCAATCAAATTGGGATTTTCCTTTTAAGGGAAGCAAGGAGGGAGTTATAGAATCGAAACAAAGCAAACAAATATAATCATACTACTAATGACGTTAAACAATACAAACTATTAAACTAATGAGCTGCAATCAATCAGATAGGTTGGTGATTACTCTATTAATTGTAAACAATGTAAGTAATTGTGGACAACCTGTCCTATTAAGAATATTATATAATAATATTTCTTTTTTGTTAAGAGTTTTATTAATTTCTAAAAATTCTAAACTATTCATCTTTAAACCCTTTTTATTTACTCGGTGGAGTATTTCTAAATTACTAATCTGATTAAAATTATGATCATTTTCTATTAAACGATTGGCAAACTCAGAAAAATTGTTACTTTATAGTTACTTATATTTCAACCTGTCTGTCCAACATAAGACGCTTGACAGTCTCCACAAGAGATTCGATAGATACCATTCTGTGACGATGAATCTACGCGTTCTTTGCTGCTCAATAAAATTTTACCTAAATTACTTACTGTAAAAAACGCGGGTTCTATATTGTCTGGCAAAAATTTAACTATCTTTGATGAAATGTCTCCTAAATAAATAATTCTACGCCAGTTTTTAATATTATCGTTTGCTTCCTTCTCTCCTGAAAAAATATTATTTACTATGAGCTGTTTCACTTGCTTACGCTTAAGTGAGTTAACTACTACGTCTGTGTTGTAACCATTATTTACAGCTATCTGTTTAATAATGTTTAACTCTAATTCAAAGTTGACTTTAGTGAGAGGGATGTTAACTAATCTATTAATCATTGCATGGAATGATGAGAGCTTTGGCGACTACGGGTGAATTGATTGATGGTGAATGACGACATCTGTATAAGTAGGCTTTCTGTAAATGGCAAATTCTAATCTGTTGCTATTATTTATCTTTACTGTTATGTCAAGAAAATTTAAGGTTTTTTGCTGCTAGATCTCTAGTGTGAATTTAATATTTGTATTCAATGAATTTATATGACGTAAAAAGGTATCTAACTGTCAATCTGTTTCTGTCCAAATCCAAAAGATATCGTCTACATAACGATACCAAGTTTTTACATTTTTAAGTAACGTGTGATTTGACTTATAGAGATTATTTTCAAAATAATCCATAAAAATATCCGCGAGCAAAGGTGAAATAGGACCACCCATAGGTAATCCTATCGATTGTTTGTATTTTTTTTTATAAAACAAAAAATAGTTTTGTTTAATACAAATATCAAAAACTCTAAACATTTCTTTAACTACTTTGCTATTAATATCCGAAAAGTTTAAAATTTCGCTGACTATATTTTTGCACTCTTCCTTTGGTACATTAGTAAATGAATTTGTTACGTCGAACGAGACGAAAGAGGCGAAACACGTGTCACAGTTAGTAACACAATACTTGGAATAATCAAAGTTATTTTAAATTTTATATTAAAATGAACTTCCACAAAGTTACCGCCGAAACCATCGAAAGTAGATAATAAATACTTTAATTTGGATGGGTGTAGCTTTATTCTCAAATTTAAACTATGTGTGCAGAAAATCAAAAGTAAAATAAAAGTTTTTATTAATCGAGGTCCAAGCGTGGCCGATTGGTCCAATGAATGGTTGAATCGACTTGCGCAAATATTCCATCTCCTCGTGACAAAAATGAGAGCCACATTTGCATGCTGGCCTACCCACTAACCGGCTATGCTCATAAAGTTTGGCAGCAAAACCACCGTGTACATTACAGACAATCCTCTTTTTATGCGATGTTTTTTATGCGATTTTTACAAATGAAAATTTAGAAAATATGTTCTATATTAACGTAGAAAATATTACACCAAGAGCATGTATCATTGTATTTTGGATATACATAGTAGAGAATGAATCATGTTTGGAAAAAAAATATCATTTCGGACTTTTAAAATCATGTTTAATCTGCTATCGTTGAATTAAGTCGATGAAACCAATGAAACATCGGCGATATCAGCTGAAATTATTACTTTATCACACGAACTTGGCGGAGAAGGGTTTGATACCTTTAGCGAAAATGATATCGACGAATTGGTTATGGATAATGCTATAAGTGACGATGACATCATCGTCACTTATATATATTATAATATTATATAATTTTAATTTAACTATTGACAAGGAACCATAAAAAAATGAAGAAGTGGAAGAAATTCAAGTTGCGAAAAATCACTGCGAAAATAATTCAAGAAGGTTTCCAACTTTGCAGTAAACTATATTCAAATTCTAAACGCGCATTTAAGTTTCAACTAGAGCTTAAAATTTGTATTTCTGGGTATAACAAACTGCATAAACAATACATCATCGAAAACATTGAACTTTTTATGCTACTCTGAGTATATTTTAACTCGCTGTTTCAAAGTTATGCGAATTTTGAAATTCATGGAACGTTTCCCCACTTTTTGTATGGAAAACAAGTCTTTCTTATGCGTTTTTATGCGATATATCGTGGAACGCATCTACCGCATAAAAAGAGTCTGTGCCCCCAGGCAGTGTTAATTTAAATTCTATTTTTATGAGGCACAACAATTACAATAATTCATGTAACTCAATATATATTCCGCCAATATTCATTTTGGCAACGCCTCTAATTGCTTTTATACATACTTGCTGGAAAAAAAACGTAAATTATACTGAATCATCCTACGTACATATTTTTGTCACGTTAATATGACGTCACAGCTGTACGTTATGCCAAAAAATCGTAATCGGCATATTTTCACAAGGAAAGTTTTCGCATTCTATAAATATAACTATTATTTTCCACAGATGCATACATATGTAAGAATTACAATCTAAATTTAACTTAGATTTGAAAACACCGTGTCGTCATACTTTTTCTTCGCGCACTACAATCTTTTCTTAGAAACATGTCATGAAGGCAATTCGTAGTATGACCAAGAAGCGTTAAATATTACCAAAAATAGCTTTTACCTCGCTTTTTTCTTGATTTATATTATAAGCCATGGGTGAATTTGATGTTTATTAAATTCTTTTCCACCTATCTTATCCTGAAAACAAGAGACGCGAGTTCGATTAACTATACACGAATTCTGCTCTAGGCCTAACTTCCTATCCCTAACCTCGTTCAAAAAAAAGATAAATTGAGCAATTGAATAACAAGTAGCTTTCGTAGATTTTTTTGTTAAGATAAACTTCATAATATGTTACACATTGGGAGCAGGCGTTGTTATTTAAAATTAATATAAAGAAACACATAAGTAATCATTTGAAACTTGTTCGCTTCCGTTTTGGACCACATGAACTGCTGATGATGCATTTCAATATAGGTTGCTCAATAAGAAACAGTTTTTTCAGATAGAGGCCAAAAAAAGGCTAGTTCAGTGTTGGTGAACCTTTTAATGTGCTTGTCAAATTTCCCAAATATTGTTTACAATATTATTCCATACAGCTTAATAGTATATTGGTACCATCATGTAGTAGTTTTGGATTGTTTTTACCACAAAGAAAGCTAACTGTTTGTTTATTGAATAAATGCAAAAAATCCTTCAATAATAAAGATATTTTTTCTACAAAGCACAACCAGGCTTCTCCATACCATATACTTAGTCAGGGGTAAAGAACCTTTTCATTTAAAAAAGCCACATTCATTTATCTGATTCAACATACGTCTGCAGTAAAGCAAACTTTGACACCACCTTCCTTCAAGTCAAAAGCCGCATCAGAGTTGCGAAAAAGCCGCAAGTTCCCCTCCACTGGACTAGGTGATTGTTCTCAAGAGCGGATAACGGGCGTGTCGAAAAGATTGGATAAATAAAAATGTCCATGCATTTGGATACAAATTCATAAACCGATAAAAACATCAATGCATACTTGTTTGAATCCAAGGAATCAAGCCTTTGACCACGCAATCGAGTAGAACAAAAGCCCTAGAGCAGTGGTTTTCAAGCTTTATGTTACTACGCCTCCCTTTGAAAAAATATCTTTGCGTCTCTTCATCCTTTATTTCATATAGTAATAATGACATGTTTTAAAGGGTAAATACATATTTAAAGCTGTTCGCGCCTATCTTTACAGTCCTCGCCTCCACAAAAAGACGCGCCTCCCAAGTTAGAAATCGCTGCCCTAAAGCGTTAACAATCATCGACGTCTCTAGTATTTTCACAATCAATCACTCATTTACTGAACAAAAATGGAATTGATTGAATTCTGTGTATTTCTTTAGTCTCGACACATATCGTTCGTTGTTTTCGCACACATTAATGAAATACCATTACTTAAGTAGAACTGCATTTTAGTATGGCGTTTCGGTAAAACACCATCGACGGCGACTTGATACTGATATAAAAATATGCTTCTTATTAAAATAAATTCTTTGCTGTTTTTCACGCTATCAAAACATTTATTTCGCCAATTCAGTACTATTTAGGTTGAACTTACATAGTTAAAGTTTTGATCTTTCTTTCGCTTTGTGTGAGCTGAAAATAAAGAAAAACTATCTTGAAATTCTTATTTATTCATACAAAATATTGTATTATTCACTAGTGTTAAGTCTTCATATACTACATTAAAGAATATATGCCTGAAAATAATAAAACATCTTACTTAAAACTAGCATCGATTTAAATAAAGTAATAACGAACAAAGTACGAGAATTAATGTAAACCGATAAAAAAATATGAAAATTTTCTGTTATTTTATTCACGAAAAACCGTTTGTTAATGATTTTGTTATTTCATTTTAGTAATTTTCATAAAATTTGGATGTGGTTAGGATAGTTTTCAATTTTATTTATTTTAAATATTCCATAGTATCTTTTCAAAAACTTTTAATGTTGAAATAAATATATTTTTGTAAAAACGAATTATAAAATCAAACCCATGTATTAAAGATTAAAAATGATGTTTTTCGTTGAGTTGTATATAGTTTCATAAACAGCCACAATGTCTTTTAAATATCTACAGTGTTTTTTTTCATTGATTAAATAATATATTTCTTTAAATTACTGATTAATATACAAGGATATCCTTGAAGCTGAAGTCAAGAGCTCCAATTTTCATTTTCCGAATCGCAAGTATTGATTTTTAAGCAAAATAAACAAATGCAAAGTGTTTTGTGATACTTTCAAACGTTTTGTAGCAAAATTTTGTTAGAAGAAATACAATTATTACTTTCCAATAGACGCAAATAAAACTTTTCCAAATATAATCGTTCAAATAATGTACTTTCAAACAATTTTTCTAACTAGCGACGCGGGTTTCGCCATTCGGTATCGTCATGCGTTCAAGTGCACGGATGAACTTGGTCAGTTCAAGTTCATCCGTACATTTGAACGCCTGAAGATACCGAAAGGCGAAATCCGAGTCGTTAGTGACAAAACTTGTGTGAATGTATATAATTTGAACGATTCAAATTCAATGTGTATTGATTACCTGAAAACAAACATTTTCCATGATTCGAAGAAACGGAATTGATAAATGAGTTGAAGGTGTCGATTATTGATAATTTAATAATCTTGTTGTTTTTTAAACATTATGAAACAGTTATTGCTATTGCAATAGGTATAACGTTATTTTAGATCTAATTTTATTTCTGGTGTACGCAAAAGAGATTGAAAAGTAATAAATTTTCCTTTTATTATAATGGCAATTTGCTTCGCTCGATTCTCGTCAAGGTAAAATTATGAATATGATTTTTAAATTCAATTTTGATTATGGATATGGGTGTTTGTGATATTCCTCGTATTATTATTACTTTCCATTCAACATTTTAGTCAATTGATTTGAAGCTAAAAAGTATCGCAATATTGTGAATTTAGGTATCCCAATACTCAAAAATGTTTACGACAATATTTTTGTTGAGTAACAATTGTTCGACATTGACAGTTAGAAAATATATATCAAAGGATATTTTTGATGGGTTCGGTGGTTAGTCTATGGAAATTTATTATGTAAATATATAAATTATATTTGAAGATCTATTTGATGCGTTTGATCTTCAGGTGCGAAATGAGTGGTGAGATGATTTCTTCAAGTGGTAACCCTATCCCAGCTGTCGAAGCGGGTGCTATACTTAAACATTAGAACATTCACACGCCAGTAAAAAGCGGCTGACCCATCTCTTTGGGGCGTAGGAAGTATTATTAGCAGTCGACACATTGGCATTCCGATTCGTTGCCCACTTCCACAAACTCTCTGTTCAGATCTCAACCGAGATACATCGCCAAGCGACGGAGTGCGACTGAACTGCCCACGATTCGCCGGTAAAAATAATCGATAAAAAAATAATTACTAAATTCAAAAATCGAACACTTCACGTTGTAATAAAACAAAAAAATAAAACAAATGCTGTGCGCCTTTCGATCAAATTTTAAGTGACATTTCAATGTGTGTTTATGTCATTTTTTTCGCGAGTTCTTTGTCTATTGCAGCGCGCGCAGCTTGTTTGAATTTCGAAACGGGTATATTTCGTAAATATGATGATTTTAAGTGGCTTTTCGTAGCACATTTTACGGTCAAATAAATACACGATACATAAAAAATATTTGCGCAATAAAGATAAAATAACACACAATTAAAAATAAAAAGTGATTCATTCGGATATAATATAATATGTCCCTGTTTTTATTATAAGCGTAACAATTTTGTGGTTGCCTTCAAATATTTTTTCAGTGAATGCTAATTAAATTTACTGGTGGATAAACAAAGCGTGATAATTTAAAATAATACTATTTTCCCCAAAGTTCAGAAATATTTACTCAGTATTATACTACATTGTGTTTGGTTTGCACGGAAAAGCGATAGTTTTGATGAAAGTGCCAAATGATCGTCAGAACACATGTGAAAGTGTCATTTTTTTATATTCATAGGTAGGTAGGTAGATGAAGTCTCAGCTCAACGTCAATACTCAAATTTTGGTTAATTCTAATGTCTTGAAAAAAAATATACGACACGTATAATAATCGGTTTGAGTTTGATTAAGTTTTCAAATACCAAGTATTTTTTATGTTTTGTTATAATATTTGAAAATGAAGCTATCATTTAAAAAAAATATATGAAATTTTCGTAAAAAGATAATGTTGTTTTTTTTTAGTTGATAGATTATAATTAGAAACTGTTTTGAGTTAGTTCAGTGGAGTATTTACACTAGAAAAAATATAAATTGATTTGTGTTATAGCCATGTAACATTTTATGAATATTTTTTTTTTTAATCAAAAATGGTAATTAAAAAATATAATGCAACTATAATTCGTCATAACATACTTATTTATTATGAAAAGCGTCTAAAAATAGCATTTATAATTAACACTATTACAGTCCTACAAATATCAAATGTAAATTCAGAGTACGGTCCTGTGTTATATGGGTACCGATCGAGGATAAATTCGCCAATTCGCGTGACGCGCCACTTCATAATTACATTTTTATCTCGTAAAAAGCTTCACAAGCGAGAAACGACGCCAATGAAAGTGGGATTTTTTTTATATACACGGATCACTATTACCACATAATTCTTTATTATATGTACAGAAAAAAATGGTATTTATGTTGAATCGTGGAATAAATTGAAATTGAAACATGTTTTTTAAAAAAAAACGTAAATACACATTTAATGTAAAAATAAAAGGTGTCATAAAATAGAGATTAAATATTTTGACATTTAAAAAAATTATAAACATTTAATACAAACTGTTCGCTTCAAATTTTCATGAATCAAAATAACTGAAATAACGATGCTTCCTTGCTTGTTAATGAATATTTTTTATATGATTATTTTAGGAGATTTAATTATTCACAAAAATTAAATTTGTTTTAAGCACACGTGATCAAAATCAAATAAATAATCATACATAGATAGCTTATACAATATAAAAATAGTAACAAGTTTTATTAGATTCGCTTAGTTTTTATTTTAAGCTATGTTAAATGTTCATTAGTTCATTTAAAAGATTCTTTAAAGGCCACCAAACAGATATATTTTTAATCAATGAGAGTTGAATGGAGATAGTTGAATGAAGTTTTTTTTTTATAAAAAAATGTACATTAAATATACATTCCACAATAATGACCAGTTAAGATAAGCGAAAAAGAATTTCTACTACTACTACTAAAGCTGCGGAAGATAATAATATTTAAATAATTTATTTTTCTATGTTTATTTTTAAAACCCGAGGATGTTAAAGCGGTTTTTAAAATGACAATGCGTATGGACACATATACAAATAGATAATTAAAATATCGGTTGATAATTTCATTAAAAAGCATTAGTCTGGTCCATTAGATGTGAAGTGAGCCAGGTGGTATTTTAGAAAAAAAAATAGTTAAATGCGTTGTAATATTCTACACTTCTTAAAGTATCGTAAAAGTGAAGTAAACTTAGTTAATACATATTGCAATAGTGTTATTTCCGTAAAATAAAAATATTGAAAAGTTTTAGCATTTTCCTAGTTGGCTCACTTCACCTCTCGTGGACCCAAATGTATACAATACAAATAGTTTAATAAAAAAATAATCAACGATATTTTTACACGGCATCAAAATTTATTGAAGGCAACCACTAAATTTGCTACTGAGATATATGTCATTCTCAAAAAAAAATCATTACAAAATCATAGTCCGTCCGGATGCTGTTTTTACCCTCTTGATATTTTTAGAGTTTTGAGAGTGTTAGTCGCGCTAAGTAGCGGGGACACGCGATGAAAACTATTTCAACGTTTCTTGTTGTGTAACAGGTATCGGGAGAGTGTGTTAATTCAAAGGGAATATACTAAAAGCCAGTGAGAAAAAAGTGTTTTTCCCAAGACCTGCCAAATTGACAAAGGGTCCTCCACTGGTTACGCGAAGATAGCTTGGATTATCGGTGACAGAAAAGATGGCTGACTATAGGTGAGGAAAAATAAAAATAAATTCGTGTAGGTTATAAAAATACATTACCAAATCCAAGGATATATACAGCTTTTGGGCTGTCAAATGATGATCAAGTAAAAACTTGGAAGACTTATATTATATTATAATATAGATAAATAACAGCTCAATATTTTTTATTCTCAATTCAAAATTTAATACTGCTGAATTACTTAATAGTGTTATTATCTACCAAATTACACGTACGACTTTTATTAATTAATAACAAATTTGTTAGTATATGTATACGACTTCTTTGAAAAGCTCACAGCATATTGCTTTTATTTTTGCGAGAAAGTTTTCTTTGTTGTTATTATTATGATTCATAGAATTATTTTATTTCAATAAAATCATTTATAAATTTAATATTGAATATTTGGCTACAGATATTATCATGAAAAACTAAAAATAAACGTCAGTCATTTTTATTAATGTAAAACTAAGTTACATATTGCAATATGTTCTGTGTGTTTATAAATTTTATGGATGTATATTTCATACACCGAGAATGTTTTAATAGCCTTACTGTTGCTTCCTAAGCTGTTTGATTTTCCATTATAAGAATTTGTAATAATTATTATAACATTAAGCAGTTTTTACTAATTTTGTATTACCTTGTCTATTATTATGTTTGATATATTATATAATAGAGTAAATTACCATCTCTAAAGTAATAAGACGTGTTAATTAAGTCTAATCTTCAAGTGATTCTCAACAATTTTATCACACTTAAATGACGGAATATTATGAATACATTTATACTATTTGATTGGATAGGCTATTTTATGAGAACAATGGCACTGTTGCAACTGAAAGAAAACCAATTGATTTAGCCGACATAACTACAGTATAACAATTTTACATAAAGCAAATTGAATAGTTTAAAAGAATTGTACAATATGGCTTATAATAATTATTTATCGGTTTACGAAGTCGTCAGAACTAGTTTGCTTTTTTTATCTTATAATTAACAAAACTAATAAGCATATTTACTGAAAAAAATAAAAAGGAAACTGGTACACGTAGTTACCATTAATGTTTTATAACTTAAATTTGACCTCATCTCTCACGGTGTCTTTGTGAAATTTATTTGATAATTTTTATTATTTGTGATCGATTTTATAAAAACTTCTACTAAAAAATGATTTTTGTAGTTGCAACAAAAAAAAAATAATACATTAATTAAAGAAAATGACAGCATTTATAATCTCGTTCAATAATTAATGTTGTATTTTATGAACGATCGTACTGATAATATAATATTTAAATTTACGCATAATATTATTGATTTTTGTTAAAGCAAAACTGTCTGATAATTTTTTAGAAATAGGTAATGTGCAAAAAATATGTACCTTTTAAGGCCTTTAGGCAATAATATAAAATATTAAGTTAAATTTTCCCCACTTATTTTAAATGTTTGTTTATTCAAACATATGAAAGATAAATCTGGGTTCTTTATTAAAGATTTCATTGAATCCTACACGCCTACGCGATGCTTGGTAATCGGCCCACTATTGAATAAAATAAATTATATAATTATGTGAAGTGTTTTTGGAATGAAAAGATTCAAAACTGTTTATGAGGCATTAACAAAACTCATTTCAAAGATAAATGAAAATTTAAACATGGCGTATTAGTTTTGTTGTAAAATATAGTCAGCTGATTAATTCCGTAAAGTAAGGTTATTTTCCATCGAAAATCAATATTAATTAAACTGTATTTTAGATATTTGCATTATTTTTAAAATAGTAAGCAGTGTATTTTTTTTTTGTTTAATTAGATCCTTTGAGTTAAGTAAATGCAATTAAATCATATGATAGTACATGCAATATTTTTTAAATACAAATTTTAATGTGTACATATGATATTATTTAAGATTTCGACTGAAGGTGCTTGGTGGAATTTCAATATTAAATTTGAATCGTTCAAACTATGTACATTCTTAGTTAGTGACAAAATTTGTGAGAATGTACATAGTTTGAACGATCCAAATTTAATGTACATATGAGATAATGATGCATATAATATATAATACAAGAGAGCTAAATTAATTTCATTTTAAAGAACAATTAATACAAATCTCTTTTACTTATTAGAACATTATTATAATAATGAAAAAAATAGAAAATAATTTTCTTTCACAGGAATATGGGTTTCTTCACAATCACCTTTTTGTTGTTGATTAAATATATTTAACTACATTTTAATAATATTATTGAAATTATTTCCAAATAAAATATGTACAAATAGTGATACCATATTAATATATTTTTAATGTAAAAGAAAAATAAAAATAATTCAGTGGAGCTACAAAAAAGTATTTAAATTTGTTTTTTAAATCCTTAATGAAAAAATATCGTGTTCAACATTAAGTTTAAAGATTTAATATCTACAATTATTATAGGATCTCGATAGCAAAAACTAAACGATGTATAATTTATTTCACCCACATGGAAATGCGAGTACATACATATAAACAATGTCCCGATAATGTGACATCATGCTAGCAGTAAATTAAACTGGCTTAACAACGAATGCCTCGTGATATATTTTATTATTTAACACTACGCCTTTTTCATTATTTTTTCCCATCGCGATTGTCAAATAATAATTATCCGAATTCAATTCAGAATTTTAAAATTAAATATATCATGTTAGGGTGCTTGATGGATGTTCAGAATCAAATTTGACTCGATAAAATTTTGCAGTCTTCTTCAAGGTTTGTCACTAACGACGCTGGTTTCGTTTTTCGGCGTCTTAATGCATTCAATGCATGACTTGAATGTCCGGATATGTGCAAAACTTATAAATTTTTAAAAATTTTACCTGTATAAAATCAAAATTGTATGCAACTTAAATTTGTATGCGTGTATAAAAATATTTAATTTTTTACAAGTATTGCTTGTTGAATATGAAGTATGGATTAACTATAAAATTGAATTACTTGTTCATATGTATACTTACATTCTCAATTTATCAGCAAAAAAACATCAATTTTATTATCTTACTAGCTAAAGCCAACAAAGTTTTCTATTTTGATTATGTTCTCCCGAATATGAAAAGTTGAACAGAGTTTTCAGAATGCTATTTAAATAATTGTGCATTTTTACTTTTTTTTAAATAAAGAGCGAGATTAAGCTTTTTGTAGGAATTCAAATAAATTGATTGTATTCTCGTTTTATTTATGTTACCAGAAGATTTATTGACTGTTAATACAACGTGATAAATCACTGCTTTAAAGTGGAAAAATACTAACTCTACTGGGTCAAAAATGTTAATTCCATTGTTATGCACAAATATATATAAATCGCATATGATTCGAATAATAAAATACCTCGATTTAAAATGAAATCTACAAAATGGTGTAAAATATATAAACACGTGCTGATTCCCAATTACGTTGTAAAAAAATCTGAAACTGTTATAGTTGTTAGATTCTTAGTTTTTTATCAGAGTTATTGCAATTGTTTGCTTTATTTTGATTTTCATGGTTTAAAAGTTAATATTCGTGATTTCATAAAAAAAAACCATGATTTAAATTTTCTATGGCTTAAGTTTCTAAATGTGAATGTTAAAACTAATCTTCGTTATTGTTATCAGAAATGCATGTTAGACAAAGTTTCTTGAACACTGTTATAATCTTATTTATCACGCGGTAATGGGATGATTTTTACAAGCTATTAGCGACAAATTTAGCGAAGAAAGTTACGCCTTGCCGAAGTTTCAAAAGTGGGGCAGATGTATACCTACGTTGCCATACCTAATCTTATTCCCGAAGGATATAAGTTCGCTATAAGTAAACACCTTGCAACGTCGGAGCGGCTGGAACAAAGCCAATAGAATCTGCAATAAACAAGGTGAAGAAGCCGTGTTAGTAATATGAAGCATATTTCTGCTGTTTTCTAGATATTTTTCAGAAAGCTTACACAATGCGTAACAATCATTAAAGCGAGTTATTATTTTTAGAATAATTTGAAGACGCTTTTCAAATTCACGAAAAAATAAGAGAAGACAAGTCATAAATAATATAATATCATAATAAAAATGAATAAAACAATTAAATATGCCAAATGCTTGATTGTTTTTCTAATCGAATTTATAAAGAATATACTTGGCATTAAAGTTTATTGCCAATTCACATAGAGATTATGTTTTTTTTCTCAATATAATGGCTTTCTACTTGACTATTGACAGTGAATACCCTTAAAGTGGTTAGTGAGTTTAGAAAAAAAATAATACATAATTTGAACGTCTCGGAATTTCTTTTCGCCAATATGTAATTAACTATCAACTGACAAGAAAGAATTATTTTTGTATTGTGTTTTATTTTAAAAAACGTTGTGTTATTCATATTACGTCAATATTATTATTTAAACCTTTTTAATTATCGATTAATATTAATTAAATATTCATAAAACGTGGTAATGTTTCGAGATTTCTGTGTGGTTATATATTTATGAATTACAACCAATCAATAATTATATGTTTGATATAATATTATATAATATTCGAGTGCCATTAAATAATGAAAAAAACAATCGATGCCAAGTTCAATAAAACGGTCGTAAGACAAAAAAATAGTCCGTATTAAAACGAATGATTTTAAGTGTGGGATTTTGACACTCAGTACAAAACGTTGACACGTTTAATGAATAAACTCGAGAAAATTAGTTTTTTGTAGGTAAATCAATGTGGAATATTTTTAAGAATTTATAAATTTTCATTGTTCGTTGAAAATAATAACTGTTAATAAAAAGGGAATGTTTCTGAATAATATTATATTTTTTGTATTTATAATGATCCATGTCAGACGTTACTGATTTTTCTTATTCTTCGATTTCTGTTCCAAGGCATGGATGTTTGTGATGTTTGAAAATTCCGGTCCATCATTCCAATCCTAACAAACAGTTCACGTAGAAAAACTCTTGATGAGATAGCTCCATAATGAAGCCATTTGATACACATTGGAAACAGAAATGGAATGGGCATGTGAATTTATAAAATTGGATAAAAATTAATTAGAATTATATATTTTCAACATTTCCTTTGTATTATTTGGCTTTAAACATGAAAGATTTTAATACTTTTTAAAAAATATACTGTAATTATTTTTTTTAGATACACTTGGCAATAATCAATCAAACATATTTACATTCAGTATATATTAAAAAAATATATTTTAAATTGTCAATTTATTGATGCAAACGGTTGAGTGGAGTATACTTTAATGAGACTAGTTGTAAATCAATAAATAAACAATTTAAAGAAATTCTGAAGTCGAAACTATCAAACATAACATATGTAAGGAATTAATCCAGTTTCCGGAGGTGGGAAAACTACAGTCTATTGACTAAAACCAAAATTTTCATATAAGAAATGTTGTAAATATATCTTATTTAAGTTTCTTGAATATAGTCTTTGAATGAGTTAAAGTTCTTCACCCTTAGCTAAAACGTTTATTCACTATACATGTTTAAATAAATACGTTAATCATATGTTATGTTCCAATCTCATTTTAATATTTTTGTTAGAAAAAAAAATAATAGTTGTATTGAGTATCGATATGTACATAATATAATTAGTATTCGAAAATCGTAAAATCTTATTATTTAAGTTAGCTATAATCAAGATTTCTAAATTCACGAGACTGTAAAGAGTTATTAAGAAGTATTGTCTCAGTAATAAAAAATGTTAATTAACTCCATAATACTTGTTGGCTTAAAATCTACTTTAGCCCACGTAGAAAATTATTTGAAATGACGCCATGGCACATTTGAATATGCCTATATACTTTGTTAATTATTTAAATATGCTCTTTTAACGAAATGTATTTTTTTGTGAAAATGAGTCGCGTAATTTTTCTTAATTTATTATTTGTGTTGCTTTGCTTATTTATATATCAGATTAAAAAAAACGTATAGTCTTAATTAACATTCGAACCAATGAAATGCATATTGTTTCATATAAATGTAAAGTTTGAATTGTTATAGCTGTGAATATTATGTGATTGACCCATCAAACCAAACCGATTAAGGAAAATATAACTGTTGGTCGTAATTAAATTACATCATATTTTTTATCCATGTCCGCTCCCAATGTGGAGCATATGACCTCCTAATATCAGTATCTCAACAGAAGTTTTTTCTACGAGAGCTGTTTGTTACTCAGTCATTCAACCTCACTTTTTTCAAAGTGAGTAGTAGGGTAAGAAGGATAAGGCTAGAACATGACTAGTGATTAACTAATCGCTATTGTTATACAAAGTTATTAAAGAATCAGAAAGATGGTAGGAGAAGACACAATGTGAATTAACATCACAAACACCAAGTCTTTGATCACAGCTTTGAATTGAATTCTCGAATTACCGGGAATCGAACCCAGACCTGCGTGATCGGTAGAACAAACTGTAACCAATTGAGCCGCCACAGCAGGCGATCATAATTTATACGGTGAAATTATATGATAGTGGCCGAGTGGTAACCGCTTCTTTTTTTTGTTCTTTGCGATATATATACATATAAGTTTAAAATAAAAATCGTCGAAAACTTGCATACATTTATTTTTCAATCAATTATCACCTATCTGTATCCGATCAATGCTCCCTCTAAGACAAGAGGTTAGCTGCGCGGACCGATCAAATATTAATTGAATAACTGTCTTGTAGTGCGTGCCAACCCTGAATGAGTGCGCGGGGGCTTCTCAATTGCTGCGCGGCCGCGCGCGCGTGCAGCTTAGAGGGAACGTTGTATCCGATAGATAGAGCGACAGTAATTTAACAAAAAGCCTTTTTTTTAACTAAAACATTTATTCCACGAAGAGAGATTTGCTAAGAAAACAGTATTCGTTAAAAGTTTTTCGGGTTGGAAGTCAAGAGGTCAAAGTCAGTGTTTCCGTTTCACACTACAAACAGCTCCAAAAATTAGTTTATGGATTTATGTTCGAAAGTATATATGTCTTTAATTGCTTCCCATTTTTCCGATCCTTAAAATTATATGTAATGAGAGTGATTGGTTTAACACTAGTTCTGTACTAGTTCTATATTAACATCCTTATATTCTTCGGAAATGAGTGGTTGAGAAACTGATTAATCAACAGTTCTCGTGGAAAAAATAATCTGTCTAACTGTCCACAACGAGTTCAAAATTATTTACATTGGAAGAGGTTTTCTTTTATACACCATCGACTTGATCGAAATTAAAGTTTTTCTAGCATCATAAAACACAATATTCCAAGTTGTCTTTGTTAGATAAGGATTGAAAAATATATTTTTGAAATATCTCGGTAAAAAAAGTGTTGAATACAACTTTCATGCCACCTAAAGGTTACACAGCCTTAAAATAATCGGAATTAATTTCTACGAATCAAAATAAAAGGTAGGCAGAAGGACCTTCAAATCAACACTGGAAATATATATCACTTCTATAGACATAGTGACAAAGAGCTGAGATTACTGTATTTTACGTGGGAAATGTTGATATTGTATTGTATTTTAAGCCATGATTTAATTAAACGATAAAGTTGAATTCATTCTCAACTTTATTGTTGAACGGTTACGTATATGAAGATTGTTTAAATTACAATATTGAATGAACTCTTAAATTCTACGACATTTAATGTTTGATTGATTCCAAATCTTACTCTTTAATTTAGTTATGTGAAGATTTTTATTTAGTAGTTAACACAGATTTTGACTGAAGAAGCCTGATCGAATTTCAATATTAAATTTAATGGATACAATGTTATGATATCCAAATGAAAATGAATAAAATATTGTTTAAAACAATTTATAAAATTTGATTAGTTTTACTAGATGACGTCAGCCTGTTTTTAGATTGGGATGTTATCTTAATCAACTAAAGAAAAAATCAAGAGAAAAAAAAACCTAAAAGTAAATATTTATAATGTTATTATATATGTATGACCCTTTAGTATAAGATTTTAAATCACCTACGTATTTTTAAATTCGTAAAGAATATTATTTTTTTTTAGTCATTATAAAATATTGTTCAAATTAAAAAGATTATTTGTTTAGTTATCGTGGGTTTTATAATAACCAATACAAGTTTATGTATTTTTTTAAAATATATATGTATTTTGTTTTGAAGTAGTGACCTGCAATTTATTTATTGTTACCGTTCACTGTTTATTTTATATTTAAAACAAAAGCTCCGAACGTTCAAAAATTGAGAGCGCTTTTAACCATATTCAATTTAAAGTTTGAAAACTTTAAATTGAGTTTCACTTAACGCTTGCAAATTTGCGTTTACTTTTAACTTTATTACAAAGGTTAGTTATGATTTGTCACATGTGGCAATCAAGCATTATTTTGACCCTTAGGTTAGCAAATATCAAAGGATTTTAAATGGACGTTGTTTACACTAAACAAGGTTTTAGGTCGTTTTGAGTTCATTTTTTACCTCTACAACTTAGATCTGTTTGCATTTTAAAACTAGCAGTTAAATGACTATGGTGAATATTTTACCTTTGAGAAGTCTTATAAAATTATATTTAGCATTCA
This sequence comes from Himalopsyche tibetana, assembly GCA_030503985.1. NCBI lineage: Eukaryota > Metazoa > Arthropoda > Insecta > Trichoptera > Rhyacophilidae > Himalopsyche > Himalopsyche tibetana. Next base: position 2,027,057 of record JAPJYX010000010.1, read on the forward strand.
TTTTTACTGCCACATATTATTACATTTGATGTTCGGATATATTTTGATAAATAACCAAATGTTTACTATTTTTTATAATTTCTTTTCGTTTTATATGATTCTCTTTAATGTTTAAAATAATAATCGAAAGCAAGCCAAAAACCAAAGCGCAATCTATAACGGGTTGGAAAAATAAACAAGTAATATAATTTTGTTTTTCATTCAAAGATTCGTTGCTAACAGTGCTGGAAAATTTTACGATTCGCTGTGTTGTGTTTTGAATAATCAGCGTCAGTTTTGTGTTCGGATTTGTCTCTCCCTATAATACATCTGATCCATTAGCATAAGGAAATAGCGGTATCGCAGAATTATGTCGGGATCAAATAACTCTATGTCCACGTGTTTCGTTAAATATAATGCCCGTTAGGGATTCTGAAGTCTCGGGTTTTTCAAAGTCCCGGGACACGAGACGTGATAAAGTCAAAGTCCCGGGACTTCCCGGGACTTGGGACTTTTATTTCCCCTTTAATAAAATTATGAATTTATTAAAATTAAATATTTGTAAGTACTTATTTACTAAAAAGGGATGATAACGGTTCATGTATTGAAAAAATAACAATGAATTGGGTAAAATTATGACCGTTACTTCACAAATCACAATACAACTTTTATACCTCTTTTGTCCTATTGAGACATTGGTAACTTTGTAGAATAGTGAAAAACATTTGTAAATAAAACAACATCAGGTATGAACACTTAATTATAATATATTTTTTTTTTTTTGCTACAGTTATATTTTCAATACGATTATGAATTGATTTAAACAAATTTCTAATAACATAAATGAAGATATCTTTCTCCCAAACGTTTTTAATATTTCGTTTCAATTAAACTATTTTTTTTGAGCATTTTTTTACGCTGTTAGACGTATTTTTTTTTCATGCGTACTTTAAAAGGGCGGCGAAAGTATGCGTTAATTAAAAAAATACATCTTTTGAACACATTTATTTATTAATAATAAAAATATTAAATTAATTCAATAATATAGTCACAACCTCAAATCATACATAGTATGTATTATTTACACAAAAGTTAATATTTTATTCTTGCTTATCAAAATATGCTTTTAAAAATAATAATAAATTTAATGACGAATCAGACAGCCGATTTCTTATTTGTGTAATAAACGTTGTTGCTCATACTTTCGATGGTTTCGGCGGTAACTTTGTGGAAGTTCATTTTAATAGAAAATTTAAATTAACTTTGATTATTACTTAAGCAAACTTTGCGATAGTAAGTCTGAAGATGCCTCTGAAAGAGGCGAAACACGTGTCACAGTTAGTTACACAATACGTGGAATAATCAAAGTTAATTTAAATTTTCTATTATTTTGTTGTTGCTCATCTTCATTGTAAGTCGATGTTGCTTTAATGTTATATATAAAAAAATAATCTTTGTTTCCGTTCTTCAGTTGATTTTAAAATATTAAATTCCTTTAGTTTTTAATGGAGAAATCTTTTGTTTTTTTGTAATCCAGTGACAGTTCTGCAATATTTATCTCATCATCGGTATTTTCTTCAGATACCTCGATATCTTTTTCCACGGAGAAAAGACGTTGTAGTAAATTATCTCCGTATTTCAAAAATATTGTTTTGGAGCATTTGTCAAAATCTTTCGTGTATTCTTTTCGAAAATCAATTAGTCTTAGCAGAACGGTTGGTAATAAAAGTTTATAAGCCGCCTTGATTTATAACATAATTTTCTAGAAATAACTATTGGTTCCATTAATTCTTAGAATTCTGTGCGATTATCCCATGCTGCAAAAATAGGTAAGCGAACACGTGTCTAAGTTTTTTTTGTATTTCTGCATGTCTCTTTCTACCCATTAAAAATGGTTGTTTTGTATTACAATATATAAATAGATGTTATTTGAAACTTCAACAATTATAAATCCAAACAGCTGTTTCTTTTATAAGATTCCTGTTATAAATGCATACTTAATTTTGTTAAAACCCCGGCCTTTAATCCTTAGCCTAAATATAATGCATTTTTTTCAAAACTGATCCCGTGGATAGACACCAATGTAACTTTAAAATTAACTTTTAGGTCACATTAGCGATTGCTTGCATCCAATTTTTATTTGTTAGAATGGTTTTTTCAAAATTAAAAATGTACAATTTGGCTGTCAAAGTCCCGGGACTTTGTTGTTAAATGTCCCGGGACTTAAGACAGCAAAAAATCTTAAAAGTCCCGGGACGTCTCGACACAGAATCCCTAATGCCCGTATTCATAACATCTAACTGTCGACTGTACATCATTTTATGTTAGGATTTTATTTCAAAATCTTAAACAAGCATACAAACATATTTTCATATTAATATATAGTAACTGTGCCGAATTCAAAGTCGAGTGATCAAAAACGCTTTTTAACGTTTGTCCACTTCGGTAGCGGTGTGTTGATGGGTTTCAATACCTGATTTATAAGCTTGTGTTCAAAAGTCAGTTGATAATGCTTGTCATGAGCGAAAGCTGTCCTGATCTTATTAAATACAAGTGGAATTAGAAAAAATGCGTATTTTATTAATTGAATATAATGCCTTTTCAACAAGTATTGACAGTGAAATTACTAGTAGTATCCTATCATCTACCAAACATTAAAGTGGTTTGATTACTAAAAAAAATCTCGTAAAAACAAATTTTATTGATATGCTCCTATAAGTCCGTATGTTCTACATTGAGAGCAGACGTACCTTTATATAATGTTTTGCATACTTTTTATTTAATATTATAAGATTAGGTAAAAAATATTTTTACTATCCCATAGCCGAGTGGTAAGCGGTATTGCGCCTTCGTCGTATTCCGATGCGTAGTCAAATATTCCAGTTTCTGATTTCTAATATTTATATTTTCATTTTTTTATATGATGGTTTGACTTGATAAATATTCGACCGTGAAAAAGACTCGCTCTCCGAAAGAGAAGGTCAAAATACTGATTTTTTATTCGTATGGAAATAGTTGATGTACGAAAAAGGGAGTCTGTACAAAAATGACTAATATAAAGATTAGATGAAAAAAATTGTTGAAAAAAATCATAACATAATAATAGTTTAAAGATATTATTTATAAACTAGATATTTTACTAGGGAAAAATTCGCTGTTTTTTTGATACCCTACCGCCCATAAAATAAATGAAAAACTACGATAGACAATATTTTTTTCTACGAAGAAGTTTATCTACAAGAATAGAATATAATAGTACATAAAGTATAGAGCGTCTAAAAGATTTAATCCAGACACAATGTTTTGTTGGACGGGTATTGTAAAAAAAAATATATACTCACAAAAATACATTTTGACTCATCGGAAGATTCCGCCGAAAGAGTATTTTCGTTTTCTTTCAAAACAATTTAGTCAGATAGGACAAAATAAACGCGCGATTCTGGAGTCTAACCAATTTTTTTTAAACACATTCATACTTAAATACACACTGACTGTTATTCTGCCATATTTATCTTCTAAATGTTTATCTATTTTTTGTGGCAATACAATTCTTCAAAACAGTGTATTTTTTTAATCATTAAAAATAGTGTTCGGTTTATAAAATTTCCAGACTAAAATAATTTTCAAGCAAGAAGACGAAAAAGTTGGGTATAATAAATCTATCTTTAAATTAATTTATCATGTACTTCAAAACTATTATATCTAATTCATGAATTATACTCGTATCATTGTATTATTAAGTGAAATGTTGTTTTTATAAAACGACAAAAGTAAAAAAATGTTCAAAATGTTCAAAATTATACAATTTTATTTTAAGCGAAAGTTTAATTAAAATGAAAGCATTAAATAAAATAAGTTAAGCTATACCTGTCTCACTGTAATGGTGATTGGTTGGCATTATAAATATACCTGTTTTTGAATTGTATTATATAGTAAATAAAATGTTCTACCATATTAATATTATATAACGTCGAATTCAAATTTTGATTAAATTCTGTTAAGAATGCTCGCGATGAGCGAAAACCTTAAATCTTTAGTAAAATTGTAGAATCAGTAAAATTGTTATCAAATAATTTTTGTAGTAACTTTATATAAGACATTAAAAGTGATAAGAGTACTTTTAATTGAATTGCATTTAATTTAGAACTTCGATCAAAGATGCTTGGTGGAACTTCAATATCAAATAAAAGCAGCAAACGGTTTGTATCGATAAAAACCGTTTGCGTTCGTGCACTTGAAAAAACCTAAAGATGCCGAAAGGCGGAACCCGAGTCGTTATCGACAAAAATTATGGGATAGTATAGAATCAAAATAATTAATTTGAATTGCACTTGTTGTTTTATAACACTTAATTATTGATTGATTCCTCACGTAAACGGAATTGATAAGCGAAAATAATTAATTTGAATTGCACTTGTTGTTTTATAACACTTAATTATTGATTGATTCCTCACGTAAACGGAATTGATAAGCGAAAATAAAAAAGGTAATGATGTTTTATTTTTAATTTACTTCTTTATTCTAATGAATACTTGAAAATTTTATAAAACCCCGAACGTCACTGTAGAATTTAATGAAGGAGAATTTGCTCGCAGTTATATAATATTGCAAAATATTTCTCTGGAAATAATCCCACAAAACATAGGTAAGCACGTAAGGCCCTTACGCCTCACAGGGCAAACAAACATTATGAAATTAACATCGTTTATTATTTGCACAGCACCTGCTTCAGCTATTGCAAATGACACGGGAGGAGATCTCAGACCGGCAGTGGTCCACGCTGAAACATTTATAACGGCATTATGTAATAAAGCAGCATGAGATCTGGCCTGAGGTAATAAGCAATCCATCCGTGCACCTGCCGGGCTAATTAAAGAGGCTACACTAACTCCCACATATTTATGTAATTCTCTGACAAACGAAGCTCGTGTCGAGCGCAGAATCTCTGTTCCAGATACCTATTGCTAGGGACTGCAAAGCTGGCGTTTTGTAATTTATATATCGACTGTGGAAAGGAAAAAGAACATAACACACACACACAGCAAATTTTACAGGATTCACAAAAAACGTGTTTTGATGATCTTGGACCATATGCAAATTATGAAATAAACGCAACATTGAAAATCACGAAGACTTCTAAGCTGGTGTTTAATTGACATAATCTAATGTTAATTAAAGAAATTGCCAAGGAAAAACATTTTTCTCAGTGTTTTTTCTTAGATTGAATTTTCACAAGCGCATTTTTTTGAAACTTAAAAGCAAAATTTAGATACTAATTTAGCATTTACAGCTTACATCCTTTTGATCGAACGTGTATCATGTTTGATACACTGTGATTATCGAAAACACAGTCGATATAAAAACCGTTATTGCGAAAATAGTAGAAATGGGCAAAACGACAGTTTTAAAAAACTAGAAATTTGTCGAGTCCTATAGTGCGGTGGTTAGCGTTGTTGGCTTCCGTGCCGGATCTCACGGGCTTGAGGCCCAATACCAACAGCATTTTTTTCGATCAGTTTATCGATTTCTGTTCGAAAGTATGGGTGTTTGTGATCCCCTAAAACTCATTCACACTTTCCTGATCTTTACCGAGAATTACTGGGCGTAGCGAGAGCGATTAGTTAACCACTAATTCCGTCCTAGCCGTATTTTTCTATCCGTACTGCTCTCTTTTGAAAAATTGATGTCGAGCGACTGAGTAACAAACCTTTATCGTAGAAAAACTTTTGTTGAGATTCCTCTATTAGGAGGCCATATGCTGCACATTGGGAGCATACATGGATTTAAAAAAATGGTAAACATATAATTTTATTGTATGTCATGTTTGTTCCCAATGTGTGTGGCATGATAGGGCTTTTTTCGAATAAAGAAATGCGGAGATTAGAATAGTACTAGTGCTGGATCGTAAATTGTTATCGAGTGGAAGGATATTTAGACATCATACATATATCGTTGACTCGAAACCAAAACAATAAATCAATTCAAAAACTCAAGTTATATTACTTTCCGTACTGTTATTGCGACCCATATTGATTAAGAAATCTTTATTATAGTCATAGATGGCTGATTTTCACGAATAACTGAAATATATTGTTTCTTTGAACAGAAAGTACTGGTATCTGTTAATAGTAATCGGATTGTCTTGAAAAAAGTCGGACTGCTAAAATAGTCCCTCAAATTCATTGCAAACTCATCGCGACCCGAGTACTACAAAGTTCTATGTGTACAGTTTTAACGAAACAGAAGTAACAATGTGACAGTCTTCCGAGTACCATTATTGGTATATTTTGCAATTTTTGTTTCGTTAAAATTTTACCGTATTGAATCGTAGCAATGAGATACCGGTATTGCTGTATTAAAAAAAACAGCCGAAACACCGGAATAATGGTATCAGAGATACATTTATTTCCTCTCCATGGATATATTATATAATATTAATATGAATGAAAATGATCGGTGCTGATACGACATCAACATAATACTAAGATAATTAAGTATTTTTTTATGCATGACGTATATGTACATAGATCAATATGATAATGTACATTTTTAATAACTTTTTTTTTAAGGTTTTAAATAAAATTATTACAAGTGCCACAGATTAAAAGTGGAAATAATTTATCAATTAAAAACTCCGGGTTTCTGCTTCGGTTGTTGTTAACTTTTGTGAAATTTATAGTATAGTTTTTATGTTGAAAAACCTTTTTAATTTATTTTAACCGATATCATTACTAAATTCTTCGTCGCTACGATGAAGACTTGTGTGTAAAAATATTACGCTCTAAAACTAAATCAGTTATATCGAATTATGCAGTTTGTTTTACAATATTTACAGATTTTCAGTATGTGTCAGATAATACAAAGACGATAATATGAATGGCCAAGAGTTAAAATAGTGTATCTCCACAAATCATAATATTGAGAAAGCTGCATTTGAAAGTTTGCAAATCTCATTTGTAACGCAAGATAAATCTATTTTTTCGTATCACGTCAGCAGAAAAAAGCATTGTAAATACAATATTTTGGCATTGGAATTTTGTTTAATATAAAGAGAGTATGTTATACAATATTTTCGCGCATAAAAAAATCCTAAAAGATCAAAAAAATATTGTCAATAATCTTTAAAATAGTAGGTTTTAATATGCAATATTTAACAGATTATAGGCTATTTTTGTCTATTTCAGTAATTAACTCATTTTCGACTACAATCGGAGATACAGTGTTTTAACTCTAAGCCATCGAATTTGAGTTCAACTCAAGCTTGAATATATGTAGATAACTAACGGACTGTGGGAGGAAGACAGGCTAAATTTTTTTCGCTAATCTATCAGATTTTCGAAAAATATTTTTTTTAGTGTGAGACAAACCATGGCTATACAATTATTTTAATTTACACCCTACAAATGATTTTATCACTAGTAATTATTTTTCTACAAATAAATATGAATATTTTGCTTTGTTTCTTAACATTCTTGATGTTTGTCTAAAGAAAAATGCTGGATTGTGCTTAATTATAGATCTACAAACCACATCAAATAAATTCAAAATTCGTTAATTAGCATATTAATGCTGTTTGTTGTTATTCGTATTTTACTTATGACGACAAAATAGATCATGCATGTTTTTATATTTACTTAATTATACATTTGACACTTTGAAAAACAATTTATGATATGTTACAAATCGCTATATTTTGCGACTTGAAATCATAAAAATATTGATTAAATGAAGTGGTTTCGTGATATAGAAATTAAAATTTTGGTCGGTGGTGCAAATTAGTGTGCTTTAACTCTGTTATATGGTATCATTAAATAAAGTTTCAATAAAAAAACTCATAAAAGTAATTATAGCAAATAATAACAATCGCGAACGAGCTATTAAAACATACAGCGTTTAGAAAAAGGCACATGACAAATAATAATAAAAGGCTATGAAAATTTCAGCAGAAAATGCCTTTTTTATATTTATGACTTAATAATTTCCCTTTAACATTAATTTAGCATCGTCAGCTATTTCTTTCCCTTTGCATATTAAATCCGCGATAACGTTGTTTTATGACGTCATACTGGATGCGTCGCTTAATTTTTTATTATACTTTTGATGGGTCTTTTTATTCAAAAAAATATTTTAACGGCCTTTACACACAAAAAATAAAAAAAAACGCTACCATAAAACGCCCCTTTTTATGAGAAACTTTGTTGCTTTTCGCACTTTATTGAGTGAAAATATAATTTTAACACTGAATCCTGCTTTAAAACAGATATCTTGTCACTCCAATGTATCAACACAAGCGAAAATAACAATATTTTCCTAGAAACATTTCATATCAAAGAAAACAAGTTCATGTGTTAATACTATTTATGTCATAGTAATATGTTGCTTATTTCAGATGTATCTCTAGTAGACGGGAAACTGTGGGTTTATTTTAACACGAAATATAAACATATAAAAAATAAAATAAAACAGAGAGAGAAATTGTTATTTTTATTTGTCATCATTATATTGCAATCTTTCACGCGACATTGAATGTAAGCTTTACATCCCAAACTTTTGAAAGCTTTTTCACAAAAAGTATTCTTATAGTAAGTAATAGAAACATGGATATTTTTATATAATTTGCTGGATTACTATCATTTTTTTTCGCTGTTCAATCGTGGGTACAATAAATCACAATCCAGACGAGTATTGAGTCATTGTTTCAAAGATACGTTAAGTTTATTTTAATAGCTTAGCAGTGAACTAAAAGTTTTCGATAAAGTATGGATTTGAGGTTATTTATTATATTGATTTGAATCTGCAATGACTGTCAAAATTTTAGCAACAAGAACAAAAAAGTTCTATCCTCGACTCGAACAAATTAAGTCCAGTTCATGTAAAAAGTTTGGTACCTTTTTTTAAAACCATTAACGTGTGTTCACCATACTGTTCAACTTATCTTTTCATATTGGGCGAGCAAAGGAAAATACGGAAAGAAAATTTATAGCCGTAAGCTTCATTGCTCTTTCTAAACACATTGTTCGTAATCAGATAAAGAGGGGGAAAGTGATGAAAACATTCTTTGCATCGATGCCTTTGTATATAAATTCATACATATATTAATAAAATAATTAATTAACGAATCCATTGCAGGATTTTAATCGTTGGGCGTTTGTTTAAACTCCAACTACAAATTTTGGTACAGGTTAGTATTAAATATACGAAAAACATTTTTTAAACGAGAAACCAACTTCAAAAGAAGTATAAAATATACATACCCGATGTTTTTCGTTTTCATATTTTTCGAGTCAGTGGCGGATCCAGATATTGTCCCAGGAAGGGGCCATTCGAGTTAAAAATAAACATGACACATAAATAATACATTAAAAAATAGATGACCTTAAAATAACATATCTATAAAAAAATAGCCAATACATAATTAAGTATGTATTCTATAAAAGATAGTGAACTTAACAATTAATGAGCCCATTTAACAATAATGTTTAAATAAACTAGAAAAATGGAAAATAAATTATCGAGGGCCCCCATGTTCCCTTCCCCGTGGACCGACAATGTGTTGAAAAATTTAATGACTTAATAATACTCAGTTTTAGAATCAAGTAAAAGAATACCACATTCTATTGCTAAAGGACAGCTTTTGATAGAATGTTACACTTGGCTTTGGAATTGAACAGCTGCTTGCTTCCGACATCTTATATAGCAGGTGGCTTAAAATTGCATTCTAGATTAAGGGATATTATATTGGAATTAATTATTGGATATAGAAAAAATACGATCTGTTTAATTGCATTAAATATATTATGAATAAACGTCCACAGAGAATATTGTACATTTTATTTTAATAAAAATCAACCACAATAAGTATTTATTCCGAAGTCAGGTCCGTGGTAAAGTGATCAACGTCGTTGGCTTCCATGCCAGCCCTCATGGATTCGTATTCCAAAAAATTAACAGCATTTTATCGATTTCTGTCCGAAGACATGCATGCTTGTAATGTTTAAAAATACCTCCCTCCCCCTATTAATCCTATCCTTAAATATAGAGGCGTAGCGAGAGCGATTAGTTAACAACTAGTCATGTCCTTGTACTATCCTTCTCTCCCTACTATTTTTTTTCGAAAAGTTACTGTTCTTGTTGAGACTCCTTCATTAGTAGGCCATATGCTCCACATTGACATTGGAAAAAAAATAAAATTATTCATCAATTTAAAAAAATGTGTACTTTATTCATTCAGTGGTTATTTGTAATAATATTTCTTTACCAATAATTCACCATTTTAGTTGGGCAAAATATCGCCTTTTATATAATTTAATGCCAAAAAATATTTTTATGTCGACTTATAAAGTTTGGAATAATAAATTGAAATGGTCAGTCATTTATTTTTAAAGATCAACAGTTAGCTTTCACACATGATGTAAAATAAAATATTTTATTAATTAATTGCTCACATATGCTTTAGGAACTATTTGAATTGGATTAAAAAGTAATTATAGTGAAGGATTGCATATGATAACCAAAAAATAACAGCGATTGAAATGTTGTTTAGTGTGTCTAAGTAGAATTTTATCAATGCACTTTGATGTTATATAGTAGATATAAATGATTCCCGTTTTGCACTAGAATAAACTTTTTGCGTTTAATTTTTGGAATAAAACTTTGTTTTTTCATTCACTGAATCACACCAGTAATTGGCAATCTAGCGGCCATCACTGATTACCTGAATTTACAACCTTTGAACTGTGATATTAACATTTTAGCTCTATTCAATTAGGCTGTCGAATTGAGGCGTTGAGAGTAATTGCAGGCCATGTCAATTACAGAGACTATTAATACAACCTTTATTATAAGGCGGCAATCCAATGATGGTTTGTTACCAATGGTCAAGATCGTTAACGGTAATTGGTTTCTGCGAGAGACGCTTAATTGACGATCTTTACTAATTGTTAGGTCCGGTAGCTTTGAACACATCATACTTTGTGTCATGGACGAAAATAGAGTGAATGGTATGGATTTATTTTTTGAAGATTCTGAATTTAATTTATAGCATTTGTGGTAATTGTAGCATTTGCGGTTATCCATTTTATTATGATAAAAATACAAATTTAACTTCAGGAAGATTGTTGAAAATGTTTATTTTAGTTTTTAAAGATATATTATTTTTTAATGTTTTAAGTTTGGATGCTGACGAGTATCATAGTCACCGTTTTATTAGTTCAAGTCTAGTTTCTAAATTCGATATGTACACATTTCAATATTCGCGGCAAGTTTAAATTCTGTTTTATATTGTGTTCTTCATCTTTAAATAAAAACAAAATACAAAATGAAACATACAAATAAATAAATGTAAGTAAAATCATACTGTAAATACCAGATATGAACTAGAATCAACCGGATTGGAAATATTCTGATTCATGAATATATCGCTTATTAAGGTATTTTTTTTTGCAGGCTTATTTTGAGTATTAGAACATGTATTTTTTTACTAAGTGTAAAATTGTGCTAAGAATACGCTCATATATATTTTTTCTCGATTTTGATGAAAGTGGTTATATTGATTTTTCGTAACTAGAACCTCAAATGAAGTTTTTGAATAAGACATTTAAAAGCGTTAAAATAGTATTATGTGTTTTATTTTTATTTTATCCATGTCCGCTTCAAATGTAGACCGTATGGCCTACTAATCGTGATGTATTGAACGTTAAATTTACTAACTAAGCAACTAATTTAAGATTTCAACCGAAGGTGCTTGGTAGAATTTTAATTTGAAATTTCATTTGGGAATTGTAATATTTGAACGATTCAAATTTAATTTAACAACACTGATTTAATTGGACCTCTTTATCCTTTACGCATATATTAGCCGATATTTTTTTTTATGTACCACGTCCACTAATTTTTTTGTTGTTGAGATTTTGATAGTAAGTTGAGAATGAACATTTTTTTGCTGAAAACATATTTTGAACATTGAAGTTTTTTAATCAGTGCAAGTCATAGTGTAAATCATATGATGTATTGTATTTATTATATTCAACTAATTTTTTAAGCTTTTTTTATTTCGCACAAAAAAAATCCCTCCCTACTAATTAAGGTATATATAATAAATAAGGGACCAAATTAAATGTTCAGAATTTATATCAATTTTTGATCAGATTAAAAATATGAACGGTCAGAATAAAAATATTATGCGGCCAGAATATTTCATAACCCATTAATTGATTTGGCATTTACTTGGTAGAACTCCATTTATAACAGATTAAAAATAACAAAGTATTTTAGTTCTACAGTTTTTAATAATTTTATTCGTTGATAGCTATTTCGGCTTGCGCCATCGTCAGAACTATTTTTAGTTACTATAGTTCTGACGATGGCGCAAGCCGAAATAGCTATCAACGAATAAAATTATTAAAAACTGTAGAACTAAAATACTTTGTTATTTTTAATCTGTTATTTCATAACCCTTTTGGTTAGGTTAGGTTAGGTTATTTTTTAATTTCATTTAAAATATGACTATTTATTCTGACCATTTAATATAAATTCTGACCGGAAAAATACGAGCCATATAATAATTTCAAATAATGGAATAAATTTACTGTTCGAAAACGTTGTTTCTTTCATTAAACGTAATATACCTAGGCAATTTCCTCGTTTGAGGAAATGTTGGGAAGCGTCCAAGACCCGTACGGATTTTTCTGGCACGGAGAATCATTGTACATCCTTCGCTCCGCCGGCCGAAGCGATTCGTAATCGCTGAAGAATTTTAGCATAAACATTCACCCAATTTGCTAAGTCAATTTTAGAACGTGACCCAGAGCAGCGGTGAACTTGGCTGCATGTTCATTGCAATTTTAGTTATCGATTCAATTTAATTCTGTTTCAATGAGTCGACGAAAATTGGCGACATTTTTTAAACACGTGCTCGCAAGGTCTGCCAATGCTGTCAAATTAACATTTTTTTGAATGTGCATATAAGTATTATAGATAACGAGATTAAAGAAAATAATATATGTGTATCTACTATTGTCAAAACTGTCATTACATTTTCTTGACATAAACCATGTTTAAAAAGTATTATTAGAAATGTTTTTTAAAATATTGATATTATAATTTAAAATTTCGACTGCTTGGTGGATTTCAATATTAAATTTGAATAGTTCAAATTATGCACACTCACACATTGTCACAAACGACCCGGGTTTCGCCTTTCGGCATCTTCAGGCGTTCAAGTGCACGGGTGAACTTGAACTGACGCTTAGTAAATGAGTGTATTCAAATTGATATTATGTTTTTTGATTTTTATGTGAAGAGATGATATAAATTAAAAACCAATTTGTATAATTGATATTGACTGAAGGTGCTCGATTTTATTTCAATTTCAAATTTGAATCGTTCAAATTTTGTACACTTCCATTAGTATTTTTACTAATGGACTTGGGTTTCATCTTTCAGTACCATCAGTCATTTAATTGCACAAACGAACTCGGAATGGCAGTTTTAGTTTACACCGTTAATATACAAAAAGCCCTGTGTGTTCGAGTGGTCAACGTTGTTGGCTTCGGCTATGGAGTCCCGGGTTCAAATCCCGGTACGGACAGTTTTATAAATTGATTTTTCAATCGAATTATGAATTTCTGAAAGGCATAGATGTATGTGATGTATTGAATTCCCCCCTCTCACCCATCCTATCCTATGAACGGGGCGTATCGAGAGCGATTAGCTTACCACTAATCCTGTCCAAGCCCTATCCTTCTATCCCTACTCTGTTTGGAAAAAGAGAGGTTGAGCAACTGAGTAAGAAGCAGTTCTCGTAGAAACACGTCTGTTGAGATAAACTCCATTAGGAGTCCATATGCTCTACATTGAAAGCGGACATGGTTTAAAAAAATATATATATACAAAAATTATTATGACAGATACAATTATGTACCAAACTTTTGTATAAGACTAGAAAAACACATTAAAATATTGGTATATTTTGGGTGAAAACACCCTAATGTACTCATTTTTCAGCTATTAGGATCAAAAACGGTTTTTATAGTTGTGTTTTTATAGTCGGTGTAATAGCATTGTCAATCATGTGGAAATAGTACATACAGAAGAGAATTTTATTTTTTAATGTAATTTCTTTCCGTTAAGTATTGACAATTAACACCCGACAAGGAAAATGTTGGTATTAAATTATAAAGTATCCACACAATAGCAATATATTGAATGAAGATTTATTTATTTTTTCTTTTTGGGCATCAAGTAATTGTTGGAAACTGGTAAATTTTTTGAAGCAACCTAGTAGAGATAAAAAAAATGTGTCATGCATTACGTTCAGTTTAAATTAAATAAATCAATTTTTGACAATTCTATTTCAATTTTTTTAGCACAAAATTAATATCTTAAATAGAGAACTGGCGTAAAAAATCTTTTCTGTATTGCTCTTTTTTGATATTGGTATAATAAAATTGAAACAACCTCTGTTCAAAAGCTTCAGCATTTATCGATGTAGCATTATGAAAAAACATTTATCCATTACCTTGATGTAAAAGTAATGATAGATAGGTATATTATTTCAGTGACAAAATTATTCTTTGTTTATTTGTTATTTCAATGGGTCTTCACTTTATTATTACTTGTTTATGAAAACATAAAGAATCCATTATCAAAAAGAACGGAAAAAAGACCACATGTTTTTAAAAGCTTTATTGTTATCTTCATTTTCATTATCATATAAAAAGTAAAATTATAACGATTCTAAGTAAGAGTAACTTTTTATAACAAACACCAAAATAAAATGTTTTTCATTTCTTTTCAGCCAAGGCGGAATACCAGCGCCGCCCCCGATGCATTCAGGGCGGATTCCAAGCTTCAAGAATAGCCATGGAGATGTAATATTTTTTACGTACTATTAAGATAAACTTACATACATTTTATACACGTACTAAGAACAATAATCTTGAATCAATAATTCGATTTTTCGATTGAAATGAGTAGGTGCAAATATTGCACCTGAATGATAACAAAAAAGTAATAAATACATCATATATAAATAACACATTGAACGGTTAGGCAATGGGTATAAATGATGTCACTTTTGGGCCATTTTTGCAAGAAAATTCACGGTTGGTAGAAACCTTACGTAAAACAATTAATTAAATAAAAATAATCTTAGCGATTGATGAAACATTCATTTATTAAGTAAAAACATACATAAAAAGGAAAGCAAGTATTAAGAATCTTATCAATAAAATTGAAAATACTTGCCAATTACCAAAAAATCACAAACGCTGATTCCTGTGCGTGATGAAATTTATATTGCATTTTGTAGTTAAAAACCCGGATGAACTCAACTATTTTATTAATTGATTTGGCATTTACTTGGTAGAACTCCATTATAACAGATTAAAAACATCAAAGTATTTTAGTTCTACAGTTTTTAATATTTTTTATGCGTTGATAGCTATTTCGGCTTTCGCCATCGTCAGAACTATGTTTAAACTTATATTTTGCTCAGCTATATATACTGGCTCTGAAGAGATACACAATGCATCAAGTTATTCACTCTAACATCCTAATTATAATTACAATATAACACTTATTAAATGTGATTCTAGTGTTTCAAAGAACGATTAACAATCGGGGTTTATTTCTTAAAACATTAATTAGGATAAAATTAAACTGATATTTATTATTAATTACATTACATAAAATTTATTAACTACGGATTTATTGTTCCGAAAAACAATAAGCAATATGGGATTTTTCAAAGTAAATTAGGATAAATCATACTAATATTTATTATTCTCTATATATCTAATATTTATTAATCTCTATATAATATCAACTATTTTAGGCTCACTTTATCATTTGAGTAAGATCGAGAAATATAAATTAAAAAAATCTTATTCTGAGATATGAATGGTAGTATACTATAAGTTTTTTTGGTTTAATCATTATTTAAGTTGAATTATATTATAACTCATCCGCCTGCGTGGTCGGTGGTCAACGTCGTTTGGCTTCGGTTGCGGAGGTCACAGGTTCAAATCCCAATACGGACATATTAATAAATTGATTTTTCAATTGATATATAGATTTATGTTCGAAGACATGGATATATGCGATGTCTTAAATTCCTACCTTCCATACATCTGATGATATGAAAGAAAGCAAAGCGAGTCTTGCTCGCAATAAGTTATGAAGATTATTAATTTGTTACGAATATAAACGTAATTGAAAAGGCGGTTTTGTTCTATAATAAACGTATATTTCACAAAGTTGAGGTGAACCCATGCAACTTAGGTACTTAGCACAAACAGTTTTGCACTCACATAATTAGAGTAATTAAAAAGTTTTTTAATAAAATTTTATGCCCGTTAAACGGTTTTATAGTTTTTCGCAAACTATAATTTAATATTGCTATTGTATTAACAACCATACAAATTTGAGTAGGGAATATCAAACATGATTAGGGAATCATACTGTACTTATTATTTATTATCGCAATTAATAAAATAATTCTAGCATGTATATTATAAAAAAATGTTTATTTTTAATTTCAGAACTTTCAAAATCGTTGCGCTGCAGAGCCTCCAGCGTGTGTTCAAAACGCCATGATGACCAAAGACAAAAAACCTTTTACATATACTCCTGGAGGGTTGGATCTGTCCCAGATTAAAACACCAAGTATGGCTAGGAGGCTTAACAGAGCTCAACAGGAAAAAGAAGATTCAGAAAATCCAGCATATTATCGTCAACCAAGTGTCAATGGGGGAGCTCCTGCTCCACCACCACCTCCGGGACCACCACCTCCACCTCCACTGGTCATCAACGTTTCGAATCCACCCAAGCCACCAGCGGAAGGGTTCCGCCCAGAAATTGTTATTCCTGAGAATCCAATAGGAATGCTTCGTAAAACACGTAGTCCATATCATTGGGAGGCTGAGCAGCAACAAGATCAGGCACCAAAGTTTGTGGAAAAGAAAGTAACTCCTAGTCAACAAGCTCCACAAATGCAAATGCGACCTCAGCCGCAACAACAGCCTCCTCAGCAATTTTACCAACAAGCTCCGCAACAGTCTCCTCAACCTGGAGCTCCCCAATACAACAATAAATCACCCTCAACAAGTCCTATTTGGAAACCCGAGCCTAAATACCCTCAAAGTCCTCAGCAGTTTGCTGGAAACCAGTCCCCTCAAAATAAAATTCAACAGTCTCCAGTTAGTCAGACTCCCACTAAAGATGCGCTGCAAAGGCAAGATTCACAATTTAATCTCAGTCCATCGCCGTGGGGAAAAGAATCACCATTTTCAAACTCATCTAACAACAGTAATAAACCCAATAATGAAACTCAAAGCAGTAAATCGATCACACCGGTATCTGGCGGAGGTAGTCCGTGGAGACAAGATACAAGAAATTCACCAATGTCTCCCAATAACCAAGAGTACAGAAATACTCCTATTCAAGTTGAAGTTCGTGGATCGCCAATGCAGGCACAGAGTCCGTTATCCCCATCACAATCAATGCGAAGCCCCGGTGTATCACCTTACGCAGAGCAAATGCGGAATACAACCCCAATATATAACAATGTGCCCAATCAACAACGTCAAGAAAATAATGTTTGTCAACCAGAATGGCGCCAACCTGCACAGCAGTCACCATCTGCACAACAAAACCGCGCCCCTCAAATGAATAATAATATGCAGTCACCTGGATTACGCTATGTTCATCCTCCTGCTAACTTTAACACGGCAAATTCACCTCAGTCAAACGACCCTGATTCAGAAATTCGCTATCAGTCTCATATGACTATACCCGTGACCCCTAGAAAGAAAGGTCCAAATGAGCAACAAGTTCCCATTTCTCAGGAACCTGCTGCAAGACAAATGGTAAATACCAGTGAAAACCTTCCATGGGCTCGCAGTGACAACGCTAACAAAACGACACCTATTCCACCATGGTGTCAAAGACCCGGTGAAGGTAGAAAAAGTCTTCCGAATGATAGTGAAACGGGAGGAAATTCTCCAGTACAACAACCATGGGGACAAAGGCCGTCAGACAGCAGGAGAAGTGCTCCAAGAGACAGTCCTGGAATTTCACATTCAGGATCAGCTGTTCAACCGCCATGGCTGCAACAAGATAATGCTGGCTACCAAACATTGCCACGCGCTCAATCAGGAAAAGTTCCACCGTCTCCGTGTATCCCTGAACAATTGATACAACACGTTTCTGGTATTGACTCGCAAGGAAGAGTCGTTCCGATTCAAATGGAAATGGCGCGAAATGAAATTCGTCAAAATAATCAAGGAACTCAGAACATGAGAGGAAATCAGCCAGGACCTCAAAATCGTCAACAGCCACAGTTGCGTATCATTATTGGTATGAACCAGCAACCGGGTAAGGGAGGACCTGTCCAAACGCAGGGCAATCAACAACCACAGCAGCATGTTATGAGAGTGGTACAACCACATCTTGTAAGAGTCGATGGTGGATCTATGACATCACCACCGGCCCAGCCATCACAGAATGCACCAGCACCACGAACAAGAATTATTCCGATACAGATGGAACCGTCAAGCCCTATTGTAACCAGTCCGACTCCAAGGTAAATATCGATTCGAATGAAAAATTAAATTTTCGTTTCTAGTTTGTTTAATTTTATTTATATTATGAGTAATTTATTATAAAAGATTCAATGCAATAAACGATAATTATCATAGACGAAAAAATGATATCAAAGTTTGTATAGGGGTGTAATGCTATTTTAAAATATAAAACAAAATATAATGTTCGAAAATATATTAAAAGAACTATATTATGTGTCTTGTTTGTAAACATTGCGTCGAATGTTTAAAATTAATATCTACATAGTTTTGAACATCAAAAATAGTAAAAAATTCCACATTTCGGATGACATAGCCCTTATAACATTTTAATGAAAAAAAAATGTGTTTCCTTTGATGTTATAACCGTGTCCCCACACAAAAATCACCATTATTATGAGATGATTCATAACATTTTTGTTTTGATTTTATACATTTTTTGGATGCTTTAGATGCATCGTGCTGTCCTTTGATGTCCGAATTTTTAATGTTGTTTTTTTTGTTTAATTTTGATCCCCGCCCGAGTGTATAATTAGCCATTCACGAGAGAATTTTTCGCGTGGAATATTTTTTTTCTATCACCTTCTCTTTTTCATATGACCTCTACTTTACCTTTTTATTTTCTCTGTTTTATAAAATATTTATCGTAAGTGGCTAATTATGGTGTTGTTAATTATGTGTATATTTCCTTTTTACAGCAAACAAAATTGACGGACTTCTGTAATGCCAGTCTCACATTGAAAAAAAACAGGTCCTTAGATTGAAGATTTAGAAAAAAATATTTGAGCAGCTTTTTGTAACGCAATCTAGATTGGCTTTTTTATTATTTTTTTCCCTTTAAAATATCGAATATTTCAGTCAAACAATGTGTGTAGAGCTTTTAACAATTTAGCCGTGTGTTTGGAAACTTTTTCTTCATTAAAAGTTGTAAATATCTATTTTATTTAGTAATACGTTAGCTTATATTAATATATATTTTTTTTGCTTTTGAACAGTATAACTACATAAATTTAAAATATTTTCTCTCAAAGAAAATGTCACATTATTTTTTTATTACTAGCTGTGTAATAAATCAATATCCATAAAGCGAATGTGCTTTTATTATTAATTCGTTATATAACGTATTGATTTCACAAATGGTGATCGTCTTTTTGACAGTATTCAAATTTTCATCGATACATGTCAAAAATTTTAAATACCGCTGAACTTATTTATTTATTTCAGTTCGTCATTATTATTGATACCAACTATGATTGAAAATAAACATTTTTTTATCAATTGTAATAATTTAATCCTTGTTTGATAAGCTTTTGTTGTGTGATATTAATCATGATGAGAAATACCTTACCTAAGAAGGTTCTCAAACAATCCTTAATTGTTCTAACATTTACTGAATTGTGATGTGTATATTTTGTTAACCAAGTTGAAATTAACTATATTTCAGTCCTACAATACGTATCGTGTAAATGTATTAAATTATATTCATTAAATTAATTTATTTCAACTTTATATAAAGACTGTACGATTGGGAGAATAAACGATAAAAAACTAAATACAAAGTTTTAAAATGTTCACGTAAGATTATGTTAATGATAAAATTATTTTAAAAACGGAAACAAAATACTTCAACTTAGTCAACGACAAGGTAAAAAATATCTTCTTTAGAAAGTGGATTTAATTTTAAAATAGATAATTATTATTAAAATATGATATTTTTATAAAAATCTTCAATCGGAATATAAAAGCACGTGTAACCTTTATATTTCATTTGATTTAGAAGTTTTTCTGATATAATTATTCTTTTAGAAAAAAATCTAAAATACGGTAAAAAGATGCGTGCTTTTGAAATTTTTTAACAATGATATAAAAAACTTTATGATATAACGAAGCTAGGCGGTCATAGAAGGAATGTTTTGTATAATAATAACATATTTTTTGAGAGATAGAATAAGGATTTCATGAAAATATGTGCGGTTTTATGAAAATATAATAAAAAGACTGAAATATATACCAATATACATGCGTAGAATATTTTAATAAGTTTAGTGTAGAATATGTCTAGAATTCAAACATTTTCTGAGTAAATAATTAAAATAATTAAAAATGCTGTGTTTAAATTTGAATATAATAGAGCTGTAGAGTAGTAGTCATAAAAATCAGGAATAATCGACTGCTTTTGTTTTGATTTATTTAAAATTCAGAAAATTAGTATATATTTTTAAAGAATGTTAAAAAATACGAATAATTCAGAAGAGACAATTTTTTTTGATCAATTTTGTATCATTGGCAAAAGTCCGATTTGGTGTTTTTACGGTTTTTTCACGACTCAATAATATACACAGATTTTATCTTATAAAATAAGTATATAAATTTATTTTTGATTCCAGTGAAAAATATATGATATAATTATAAATAACAATAGGATTTTACTGTTACTGAATCAAAAAATGTATATTTTTTTAATAAAAAATAAAATAACGATAACTTATTGCCAATGCATTAGATATTTTTACTGTCTTAAATTACACGCGGTTGAAATCTCAAAGGAAAATAAAACAGACGAGGTCAATCCGAGCATAAAAACGGAGATAATGCGTTGTAAAATTCTTTTATGTTAATTTTTCCATATTTTTTACAATTTTTATACATAAAGTCTAAATATGTTTTATGTCGTGTTACAGAGTCATCTACCACAAGATAAACTTCGAAGGTCCCCCAAGGCAGTCCAGAGCTTTTAAGGTTCTACAAACCATCACAGGAACTGATGATATAGATACCATGCAAAACATGGAAAATAATCACGGCTTTTCAGATTTATAAATCACAAGTTATTTAGGCATATTCAATTTTAAGAAATTATTTAATTAACTGTTGAACGAGAGGTGTATAGTGACTGAGGAAGATTTGTACGAGAAAAATGTTTGTCGTAGTACTGATGAATTTATTTTTTGTTAAAATATCAAATAATCAAAATATCCGCCAAAAATCGCGTATTTGATAAACTACGAATAATAATTATTCTAATAATATAGTATTAAGTTTTATTTTTAATGAAACATTAAGTTGAATTCATGAATTTATAGTCAACTATTCGGTATGCAGTGGATTTTCGATCTATCGTTTTTCAAGGGACCAGTAAAATGTTACAATATTAAAGGGAAACGATGAATACGGGAATATTAGTAAACTAGGGTAACTGAATATGGAATAATACTTCAGTATTAATCTATATTACTACACAAATGTGTTGTGTTCTGGAGGCAGGTTGTATTGTTTCTAATGCGTAACTTTCTTGAGTATTTTATTATTTAAAAGACATAATTAAGGGTGATGACACTGTATAGATCATTTTGGGGTGTGCTGAGACGGTACATAAAGAAGATTGATATACATCGAATTACACACATTTTGGTGAAGTTAATAGTTATAAAGTTTATTATCTAGAAGAGTTATATCATGTTGAAATATGACTTTTTTTGTACAACAATTATTTGAAAAATCTGTCTCATTTTGAACGAACAAGCGGTAACTTTACTGTTATTCTTAAAACACTTAATTAAGTACTCC
Organism: Himalopsyche tibetana; assembly: GCA_030503985.1. NCBI lineage: Eukaryota > Metazoa > Arthropoda > Insecta > Trichoptera > Rhyacophilidae > Himalopsyche > Himalopsyche tibetana. The sequence goes on from JAPJYX010000010.1 coordinate 2,049,184, forward strand.
TAAAACTACTTATGTTGGTAAACGTCACATTGAGAGACGATAGATCGAGTTATTACTATTCACATTTTGTATTTTCATTGAAAATGCAAGATTTGTAAAATAGACAGTAAGTATAACACATTTCTAACAAGATAAATCATTTGAATGTGATTTATAAGCAATATAAAATTTTTAATATTGCATTCATGTATCCGGCTGATATTTAAAAATACGACTATAAAAAAACGGCATATTAAAATAAATGTATTTATAATTATTTTATGTAAACACTTTTACTTATCAAATTTGAATTGTTTGAATTTTGTACTTTTCCATGAGCTTTGTCGCTAATTAATAATAGGTCGGATAAAACCCTAGATTTATTTTAAATATTCCTATGTTATTATCTGGTCATTAATATTATCAAAAAATCCCCACAATTATAACAAACCCACTTAATTCATTGAAACTTGTATACATTCAATTTTCGCTAATGTACATTTTAACGCCTTTTAACTTAGTGATCTACTTATATTAAACGATACAAACTGTTTACTACGCGTCAGTTTAAGTACATTCGTGCAATTGGAATGCCTGAAGATGCCGAAAGGCGAAACCCGGGTCGTTAGCGACAAAACTCATGGAAAAGTACAAAATTCAAACAATTCAAATTTGATATTGAAATTCCATCAAGCACCCTCAGTCGAAATACTTAATTAACTTAACTTTTACTTATGTCAATGCAAGTCAACTACTTTATCTTAGTGCTGTGTAATTACAATAATAATAATAAAAAATATTTATAATTTTACAGTTGTAAATTTATAAGTGTAGGTATAATTAATATATAAAAATAAAAATTGTTGTTTTTTCTACTCTAAAATATAATTCTATGTGTGTAGTGTGCTTGTAAAATTTGTTATTTTAAATGTTAACAGAGTTTTTTGCATAATAATCTGTAACTTCGGATGTGAATATCTAGTCAATTACACATAAAAAGGATTATTTGAGATATCAGTTATGAAAATTGATTTCAAATCAAAATCCAAATATTTTTTAATCCCCAACTTAATTGTTTATCTAGTTCAGATTAAATTAATAATTTAATATCGTATTATTGTTAAATTGAATATAAAACAACAAACTAGTCTTCCGTAGTATATAATTAAAATTTTAATATTTTCATAAGCAGTAAATTTTATTGCACATTGAATATTTATAATATTTACTTAATTATTCATGTTTATAATCTGTTTTCTCCAATTTAAATAAATAAAACATTTTTTTATAATCGTTGCTATACAAACTGACATAGTTTATTTATATTTATTACACATGTTGAATACAATTGATATACAATTTCATATTAAAATAACTTTTGGAATTATGAAAAACTGATGCCGCCAATAAATAATATTCGGTAGAATTAATTTAATTAAGTGCCAAATACTTTATTCGATGTCGAGTGTGCAAAACTTAGTTATTTTCTTTTGCAATGTAACATGTGCCAAATTTGATAGTATGTAATTTGTACAGAATATTTTTTTCAACCGATATTTTCCAAACTAACTTAAACCGGTCTAAGCTATTTTATAATATAAGAAATTAATTATTACCCTTAAAATTGCTTTATTTTATATAACCGTAAAAAAAAAATCATTACGTAGATATCTATGTACCACATTTAAGTATTAACAATAGTATTATAGACACTTTAAAAAGCAACAAAAACATAATGATAAAAAATGCTAGAATTTTTTGAAACGCGATCCATTGTGATTTTGTATATTTTCTTCAATAATATTTAAATTATATGAATATTTGTATTGATAAAACAATTTACATATATGCATTACAGATTATAATATGCTCCCCAAAAAACATTTATATTTAACTTATAAACCTATTTATTGTATAAACTATAAATATGTTTAAATAAATTATGTTACGTGTAATATTTATTAAATGTATCAAATAAATTAAACTTGTGTTTTCTTTCCGAGGTGGCTCTTGTCGTTCAAATATTAAGATGGTTTTTTATGGCCGTATATTTTTTCTCACAGTTTAATATAATACATATTTATTTCAAGTAAATCATTGAATTTAATAAATGTGAGGAAGTTTTTTGATAGGAGAATAAATTGGTTTACTAATGAAAAAAATGTGTACGATTGTGCGGCTTATTAATAATATAAATATATCGTCAAATTCCAAAAAAATAACTTAAAATTAACAAGTACAAAGATCGCATTAACTTTTGAATTAAATATAAATAAAACATTCCTAAATATTGCACATAATCTTCATTTTGCACGGTTAATTTTTACACAATTTCGAAATAGCAAGGTCAAATGTAATGAAACTTATCATTTGTTTATCAGTATTAACTTATTCTATTGGAACGTTTCTTTCGCGTAAAAGAGAATTGAGTGTACTTTAAATTTGATTTTTCCTTGCGGCCAGAACCCATCATAAATTGGTTTTTGCGGCTCACTAGAATAAAAATGTTGTGCATGTCTGTTCTTAGCAGAAGGTGGAAGCTACAATTTAGAGAACAAATGGAGAATAAAAAAATGATTAGGCGGTTAATTCAATTTCACAATATTATATGAGAAAATAGATGTCGTTGATTTGAAATCAGAAAGATCGAATATTTATTGTTGCTTTTATCACACATGAAAAAATTATATTGTGTTGATGTTCACCAAAACCACGATAAATTATCTCTAAATGTAAAATATGAATATTATATTCGTTATAATGAAATTCAAACAAATTTAAAAACACGCCAGTTGCGTAAAAACATGCAATAAATTTTAATTAACACATTGATGTATGCAGGCCAGTCAACCATATTGAAATAAATGGTGGTTTTCATATCAATTTGTATCACTATAAATTGGTGAAAATTTATTTACATATGGAAAAATGGAATTTATTATTTCAATTTTAATTCATTACAATATTTTGCAAGAATTTCTAATATTTTGAACAGTTTTCTCGTATAACTTAAATAACGTGGGAAAATTGTTGAATTGTATATTAAACATTTTTTTTTAAATCTAAAGTTTTGATAAATCCTATTTTAGGCACGATTGTACACTTGGGTCTCATAAAACAAGGCTTTGATATAGCACGGTTGATGAATTGGAGCATATTTTGTACAACACATTTTATATAATACGGTTGATGAATTGAGGCATATTTTTTTACAACACATTTTATATAATACGGTTGATGAATTGAGGCATATTTTTTTTACAACACATTTTATATAACACGGTTTCAAAAAAAAGTTGTACTACCAATAGACAATTAATATCTGTCGTGGTTATTGATGGAGAAGGATTTGATGATTTTGATATTTGAGATTTCGAAAAAATAATGGAGGATCGTACATTGAACGAAGAAGAATTATTAACAATTAATTATGAACCAACATAGTTAATGACTCAGAAAGCAGTTGCAGCGAAGTAGCTGCATGTTTCACATTAAAAACAATAGATGACGGCTTGGGATTGGTTGATAAATTGGAAGATTTTTTAAAAGAAAATGATCCTATAATGGAAAGAAGTTTGAAGTTCAAGAGAGAATTACAAAGTATTTTGGCCCCTTATCACGAAATACGTAAAGATTTATACGCTAACAGAAGACAATCGCTTATTACAGAATTTTAAAAGGCAAAAATTACAAATCCAAAAATTCGTCTGAGTTCTCCAATGATGAAAACACACAACCGATCTCGAAAAAGAGTCGAACATGAAGAATTGTAAGTGATAGCGATAATGAATGAATGATCTATTTGTATGTTAATAAAGTTTTTTTCAATAAATACGTAAATGTACATATATTTTCTTGATTGTTCAATAAAAAAAATAAAGGATATTTTAACAAACTTCGATATTATTTGGAACGATATGACTTTTTTTGTATGAACTTCAAACCTCGTATAAAAAGGATTTGTACAACACGACGTTTTTGTGGAACCATATGACGGTGTTATACGAGGCCCAAGTTTTGTTATTCAAAAACATAAATTATTTATTTGTACTTATTGCCACTTTTATTTAATATGATAAGGATGGGTTTCGTAGATCAGTTGATAGTGCTCCTCATGAGTGAAACCGGTACTAATCTTAATAAATAAAAGTGGGAATTACTATAAATGTATATATATATATAATATAATATAATTGTATACCACCAAGTTTTGACAGTGAGCACCATAAAAGTGACCATATTTATACATGAAACAAGATTACTGCAGCTGTTGTAGTTCTTTGACTGAGAACTATTGTAGAATAGCAGTACTTTGTAGTAGACAGTAAAAATATAGCCTAATATAACGTACAACTGCGAGGAAGAGAATGGTCCGTTATACTCGAATGTCCGATAAACAATATAGTCCTGTAGGTTTTGAAGTGACAAAAATCTTGCGGACTGAATCTGCGCGACACAAAAAGCGCACTAAAGCATTAGACCCCTGGTTATGGTCACAGAATAAGTCTACGGACCTGGCATTGTTAACTCTCGCGGCTCGGAGACTAGAAAAATACTTCTCTGCCGATGGGGATCGTTTAGGGACCCAAGTGGTTTCCTCATTATTGGCCTTATTCTTATGAATTTCAAAAAAAAAATAGTCTAAGAGCTTTAAAATACCTCTCTGCATCATTCTTCATACATTGTTTTATAAAAATCCGTGTTTTTTTTTTAAATAAATAATCATATTTTAAGTTGCGCGTAAAAAAGACGTCATCCCAGCACACATATGAAATTGCAACTGACGAGTTTAGCCCAGCTATCTTACGAACGATCGCTTATCGCCTCATCGCGTTATCGCGTATTTATATAAACTACAAAAGGTCCAAAAAACTATGATATAAGAATACCTTAATTATAAACATTGTATCATCCATATTAAAATAGATATTTAAGAAAATGTGGGTATTGGGGTCGCAATTCTTGAGCTTAGAACCGGTAAATTTAAGTATTATTATATTAATGTATCAGTGCTTGGATACCCGGTACATTACAACAGTCAACGGTTTCCACAAAGTAAAAACAAAAAAAAATCAACACAAAATAAAAATAAAATTTTGCTTATATTGATTTGAAACATTAAAAATTCCAAGAAAAAAGTACAGGAACGCCGTTCCACTGCGTTATATAGGAAAAAAGAATTGTATATATATACTATCAATAGTACATGCAAAAATTTGATATAAATTGAGAACATGATAGTAAACATGAATGAAGATTATAGTGTTCGATGGTTTATACAATTTGAAATATTCAATGGTTGCATAAAAAGTAACCAAGTATGTTTGGGTAAAAACATAATAGATGATTTGTAAGAGGTAAAAAATCTACGAGACCACAATATATTAATTATTCTACCCACACATAACAAGTTTATCCCTTTTAGAAATACCGGTAATAATTGCAATGGTTTTTATGAAAGAAAGTATTGGAATAATATTCCAAACAGTTTGCAACAAGTTGTTGTTGCAAACAATCGATAATTTTATTGCCTGCCATCTATCATAAAAATGATAAAGCTTGTTGGATCTATTAGTTTTTCAGAAAGAAAATGTTTTGGCGATTCCAAGATTTGAACCTTCGAATTGTTACCTAAATCACCGCGCGAGCTGTTGCGGCGCTGTCGTCTATGTCAACCATACATTTCTTACCCCGCTTGTGATAAGTGGCACCATGTCACGCTAATGACTATGGCTGTTTTTCAAACCTTGCCAATTATTTCTGATGCTAAGTTAATTAAATTAAAATAATAAAGTAGGGCACTGTCTAGCACCCAAATAAATAAATATGCGAATTAACAACTATCTGGAGCATTTCTTTTTGAACGACATACATTATATTTTAATATCCATAATGACACGAAATTATTTTGCGTACTTTACAACATTTGTGCTATTTCTGCCTAATAAATTATTAACATTCTTTATATTTGCTCTCTTATGATAATGACAAAAAATCCTCTTAATTTCGTTTCCGTATTCTACCGAACATTTAATTAACCTGAAATTGCGTACTTCAAATATTTTTGAACATATTGTATGATATATTTTTTTAAAATATGTGAAGTGTGTTTTTCAAATTAACAACGCCTTTTCTAGCGACTGTCAATTTGACAGCTGTCAACTTATTTGTAATCAGTTTGGTTTGTTATTTCACCATGAATAGACTGGACGTCAGAACAACGCTTGCAAATTTATTATGAAAATCAAAAGCTCATTTTCGGTTGAATGGCCACGTCAATAAGCAAAATTGCCGAATTTAGAGTGAATAAAATCTACAAGCCATTATGCAGAAGCCGTTGCGTCCAAAAAAGTCAATGTCTGGTGTGCATAAACGCTTAATAATATTTTCAGAAATAAATAGTGCGATACGACTTTTTATTGAAAAAAAATATTAGGTCACTGCTCCAGCACCCCACTGACTTCCCGTTTTTTTTTTATACAAATACATTTTATTAGAATATAATAATAAGTAATGCTTAACTCAACTGGGATTCTATCAATTACATGAATGTTTGTACATAATCCATTTAATAAATTGTTGACAGCTAAACTCACCCCTAACGAAAGCTTCATTGCCTGCCTTACTCCGTTATATCGAGGATTTATTGTACTGTCAATGAGTTTCAATTAAAAATATGTTTACAGATATACATATACATATATATATATATAAAAAGACAATAATGAATTTATGCGTTTCCACTCCAAGAAACTCAAAATCGAAGTTGATCTGTGCACCTGAATACCAGATGTCGAAAAGTGAAACCCAGTTCTTAAAAACAATGAATGCTATTTTGAGTTTAAAATTATAATTAATATCATATATATTTTAATATCGTTTTGACAGTAAACTGTAAAGCCAAATTTAAAAAAATGATGTATGCTTAGTACAATGTCTAATTCAATAAGTCGTCTCCACCGTTTGAGCATCGTTCAACCTAAGCTTGAAACATGAAGTATGTGAACAGGAAATATTAGGTACTCCTTAAGTATTTCAAAAGTGTCTAATAATTTCACAGCACTACAGCAAACACTGCACGCCATTATCGTGATGGTCTGGATGGAAAAAAACCTTAAAATGTCACGAGCATTTCAACTGATACGAGAATACCTTAAATTCAGTAGCTACAAAATATACTTTGACATTTCAGATTGGTGGTTGATATATTTTATAAGATCCGAAAAACAACTTACACCAATATCTGAGATTGAAGTCAGTAGTACGAAAGAGAAATTAAATGAAATATTAGTATGTAGTCTTTAATTGGTCTTTAGTAGTCTTTAACTCTTCAAAGAAGTAATAAAAGCTTTACATTATTTTATGTCAAAAGTGTGTTTTATTTGATATAGTATATATAAAATACGAATAAGTAGTTTAAAATATTGTTACGAATATTATTATGATCAAACTCGCATACGAGTTGAAGTTCTATAATAAATTGTTCTTTTAGATTTGATTTTGGCGGAAATATACATTTTTGTCTATCTTTGCTTGTCAATATAATTCATAGTGCAAAATGATAATTCTTCAGTAACATAAACATAACAGTAACAGTCTTCTCAAACATAAAACAGTTTAAGGGGGTATTCTAGTGTAGAGGCACGAATTTTGTGTTTTTTCGAGCTCTGTAAAAAATAATCAAAGAATATTTTAGCTCCTATCTCGAAAAAGTAAAAAATATTTTTTTTTCAGAAAATCGCAGTTGTTTGAAAAAAAAATATTTTTTTACGTTTTTTTAACAGTTTAAATTTTTTAAAAATAGTGAAAATTAAAATTTTGACTTAAATCTGCTACGGGCGCTAGAAAAATGTATATAGAAGGTTAACACAAAATTTCAAATAAATCGGTTAAAGTTTCGATTTATTCCGGTCGGACCAGCTTAGTTGCGGCGTCACCAAAATTGCTGTAACTCGGTAAATAATTAAAATTTTGAAAAATCCTTTTCAGGGCATACTCTATAATGTCTTAAACTAAAAAAAATATTAAATAAAAAGAACCGACTTTTTCAAATTTCTACACTAAAATACCCCCTTAATATCTGAATTGTTAAGCACAATCAGTCTTGAATAAAACTTTATTTATTTTTCTATTGGGGTATCTCAACAAAACTCATTTAAACGTAGCATAGTCGCTCAATATTTTTTGCCGTAAAAATTAATGAAAGCTTACGTTACCGGTTGGTGCATCCAATCCCGGATTGATCAGTTTACTATCATTTCTAATGTTTTAATATTCTTAATTATGCCTAATTTCAATGTAATAACATATTTAGCATTTACAGAGAACAGGAAAGGCAGGTATAATATATTAAAGCTATTTTAATGAGAGTTTTCAATTTTTAATAATACAAACAATCGTAAATTTATAGATTGGCTTGCCTGACGGAATGTCATTGATTCCGTCCTAAATAATAAATCAATTATGGATACAAAATTGTCTGCTAGTGTTTACTACTGTAACAACATACATTTAATTTATTATGTAAGTATTATACAACATATATATTTAAACAAAACGAGGAACACTGTAGAGAGTTTTTTTTTATTATTAAATAGAGTAGTGAATCGAAAGTATTTAGATTTATTTTTATGGTACATAAACCCATAATTTACGCTATCGGTATTAAGACAACCCCGGATTACAGGATAAGAAGCATTAGAACCGGTAAAAAAATTGGAATAAGCGCTAAAATTATTGTATTTTATTTTGAAAGACACACTTTCTCGTGCAAGCCACTTTTTTTGTAGACGTTGACCGTAGAGGCAAAATGAAAAGCGTTGCAGGTAAGTTACCAGCAAAACACCGCTAAGCTCGTCTGGTTTTCATATTGTGCGGTTAGAAAATTTATAGGGTGCATGATGCCGTTAATGCAGGCACGATAATACTTGCACTTTATTGCATCGTCGGTGCATCTAGAAGCCTGACGCTTATTTGCATTCGCCAGGGGTAAGGAGAAGATTGCAATATTTTCATGGAACGCTGAACCAGAGTTTGTTAGATCATTTTTACATAAAAGCTTAGCTTAAATAAAAAAACTTTCAAATCTTTAATAGTTTCCTGGAAGATTGTTGGAAATTTATGTTTTTTTCAAAATTCAAATAGAACAGGCATTGTATAGGCATAAAAATAAGATTGTTCATGAAACCTTCTGGCAGAAAGCCTATGTGAGATTATGATTTTAATATTTCAATGTTTAAAATTATAATAAACAATTAATTATTGAAAATAGTTTAGTTCTTTTGTTTGCTGAGCATCCGAAATCAGTATTCATCAAGGGTTTTTATTGATTTTTCTGCATTCCCAACCATAAATTCTTTATTAAAATTAGCTAGTATAAATAATAAATATCTTTGACTTCATACCTCGCAGATCAATTCCAAGAATTACTGGGAATAAACATCGGATTGCAAGAATAAAGCATAAAAATTGGCAAACGCTATTAATTCTCAATTTCAAAACAATCGAATAATGATTATAACCGATTACTCTTTTGAATATAAATAAATATAATATATAGATTATAATAATGTCCGCGGTGTATAAAACATAAGAAATAGTTTTGCTACGCGAGTACACGTTAACATCACATAAAAAGAATCGGTAAACAATATTGACGATAAAATAAATAGAAGACACTAATAGATATGACATAATGTATGGTAAACTAAGTTTAACGCTTCGACCGAAATCGGTGACTGTAACAGCTGCATATGAAATGGCTGCTGGTATAAAATTGAAATTAACGATCAGAATGCATTATCATTTTATTTTTAATAGAATTTTATGATACATTTATCTTTTTGAATAAATTTCATCAAAGTCAAACTTTAAAAACGAAAACATTGATATAAAGAATTTTAATAATTATTTACGTTTTAAATTATTTAAACACAACGATTGATACGCATTTCTAGTTTTATCAAATAAAATGATTGTCTCATTTTTTCTCGAACCTTTGATGACGAAATAATCAAACAGTTTTAATTTAAATACTTGGCGCGTTTAGTTTTTATATATTTTCCTTTATATCTAGCAATTATTTCTTATAGCCATATATTTTAGCAGAAGTTCTGCTACTTACCTGAATTCAGCTGTAACTTTATAAAATATCGTCTTTAAAGATAGATACAAATTGATACATTTTCTTAACTGGATGGCTGCCACAAACGATATCTTGTCAAATTTTTCGTGCTTGACACGCCAGAGACGAGTTGACTCGTCAATAAATAATTAAAATAATAATTGCAAATTATAGTCGGCGTGCTAGGTACAAACGTACTATTTTCTACGGCAGCCAAAATGCTAATGTGATATTGTGACTAGGGCATCCAATCCCGGGATCCGGGATCCCGTTCAATTTTATGAATCCCGTTCAATTTTAAAAATTCCGGGATTGACACGGCTGCGATCCCGAGATTTCGGGATTGAGAAATTTTGAGCAAATCCCGAAAATTGACATGAAATTGGCAAATCGAGAATTTCAAATTCCCCGGTGAGATAAAAAAAACGAGGTTTGGAGATAATCCGGGGAAAAAGTATAGCGAATTGAGGATTTCAAATTCCTCGGTGAGCGAATCCCAATCCCGGGATTGAAAATTAATCAATCCCGAAATCCCGGGATTGGAAAAAGGCTCCGGGATTGGATACCCTAATTGTGACTTAACCATCTGAATAAAAAAGATATACATTTTCAATTAGTATTATTAGATGTTGGTCAATCTATGTTAAAAAAATAGCGTCATGTTGAAAATACTGGGGATGAGAAAAATCGATCCATACCGCTTTTACAATGTGTTTTATAAGCCATTTCGTATGCTAAAAAATGTTTCTTTCCCACCCCAAAATCTTGCTAAGAAGTTCATGTATTTATTTTGTTGAAAAAATGAATAGCTCAGTTGTTTCAACAATGAATCTGTGTATTTTTATTCATTAACGGATCTCTTGACAAAGATATTTTTTTAATTTCACAAATCTTTCTTTTATGCGTACATAGAGAATAATATTAAGACTTAAGAAGTGATATTGAAGTAGATTAAAAAAGTCTTTTCAAGTACTGTTAAAAAGTGTCTTGGGTCTTACGTTCTTGATCTTGCGACTCAAATGAAACAAAAATCTTAATCCTTCTAATAACTAATTACATTCAAAAAGTAAAACTCACAAAGTTTTAGACTCCTAATCTGGCTTGAATGCCTAAAGAATGAACTGCTAAAGGCTTAAGATGGAATGGAAACTTTTAGAAACTATTTCTAGTGTCGTCTACTTTCCATGATAAGAAAGATATGAAAACTATTACGTCATTCTAGTGAAAGACTGCCGCCATTTTAGTTTCAGCTGACAACTCGCGAGGGGTGCTTAGGAGATAGATTACAAAGATATTTTTAAAATTAATGAAACAATTGAACATTTAAAAAAATGTTTTACTGTAAACTATATAAAAAATGTTAACAATGATACATAATATGAAACATAAAGAGGTGAAGTGAGCCAATTAGTACAATTGGTAAAACTTTTTTCTTGTACTTGTAAGTAAAATTCATCTTCAATTGATTTTTTGGTGGATTGCATATTTTTTTTATACGGAGATAGCAGTATTGTTTTTTTCTAAATTACTTCTTGGCTAGAATGGGCCCATGGCGAGGTAGTTAATTGTATGCCGTAAAATGCGGCCATAATTGGTGCAAAAATTCCTTTTGTAAAAATATAGTTACTTGAATAAACTATTTATCTTCATTGGAGATCAATTTAAAGGCGTAATATAATTTATAAATTGCGTTTATAAATTGATTTTTCAATCGATTTATGAATTTCTATTCAAAGGCATGGATGTATGTGATGTCTTGAATTCCCCCCTCTCACCCATCCTATCCTATGAACGGGGCGTATTGAGAGCGATTAGCTTACCACTAATCCTGTCCTAGCCCTATCCTTCTATCCCTACTCTCTTTGGAAAAAGAGAGGTTGAGCAACTGAGTAACAAGCAGTTCGCGTAGAAACACTTCTGTTGAGATAAACTCCATTAGGAGTTCATATGCTCCACATTGGGAGCGGACATGGTTAAAAAATAATAATAAAAAAAGCATTTATTGCATGTTTTCTTCATTAAGTAAAAAAGTGCTTTTGCATACATAGTTAATATATGGTCAAATTATTATCATAGTATACATTTGGATATAATATAAAATAAATTTATTTATTATTTATATCAATTAAAATTGCCGTTAATATGTCATGTGATAAGTTTACGGTTGCTGTTTTGAGTAATAAAAAATAAGCTTGTTACAAATATAAAGAAAATATAAATAATAATAGTAAGGTATATGGACGAATGCACTTTTGATTGTGTCTGTATAGCATTGTTCTTAAATATTTAAAGCAACTTGTAAATCGTAGTTAAGTCTGTTATACTCAAATTGTTCTAAAATTATATTACGTATAAGAAAGGGGCTTCGTTTCAGTTTAAGGTTTAAATTTTCCTTTGTTGCAGCTTTAGACACATGTACAAAGAAAAACCAGTATAGGTTTGGAAGCCATAAAGCGTTTTAATTCGATTTGGTGTAAATACAGAACGTGTGATGTTTATTTTTAATATAATTATTAATTATACTTTACGTTTTTCATCCTCTTTTACCTCGCAGTATATGGCCACTACGTAGTGCTTGTATGATTGTGTCTTTCACCAATTGCTTTGCATCCTCCCAAAGCATTTAGACATCCTTCAGTAAAACCTTAATTAAAATTAAAAGAAAGATTACTCAATTTATTATTTGAAACAGAGAATGTTTGAAATTAAGATTTATTTCGATACATAATATTTTGTTTTTGATATATTTTTTTAATGCGTTAAAAATCCAAAATTCAATAAGTAAACGATAAATATGTAAAAATGTATTCTTTATTTATCTCAAAAAAATCATTCAACTAAAAAAAATATCTTAACTATACTTTAGGATACAGATATTATAAAGATTTCTGAAATCCTTAATAACGATTTGGATTTGAATGAAAACAAATTAAAAATTTAATATTCATTTGGCCTATTCATATTGCCAACTCTCTTCATTTTGTATTTAATAATTCCAACTTGAAACATGAGCTTAATACTTCAGCACAACAAAACTGAAACTTTGATATTGCTTTGTGATATGAATAAAAGTTTCATGCATGTGCAGTCAAAATTACGTTACGCAAACCGGGTAAGGGGTGTATCCCGAGGGGCTGTTTTCGATATCCGTTTCATCGACGGAATCATTATGAGCGTGAGTTTTCTTGCGAAAAATAGTGCAGTCTACTGTAACTAGCATAAATCCCCCAAGAGAGCGCTATGTTTTCCGATACAACATATTGGCAATATGAAATACACTCATTCATCGATTTGCGAGGTATGCCTTTTGCGATATTTATTTTACGCAGCCAAGAGAAGAAAAGTTCTAGAACAATTCATACGTAGGTCATTTATTGCATTTAAGGGTCTTTGGTATATCTAAACTTTTTGTACTGGACTTGCGACCTTCACATTTCATCTAAAGTTTAAGCTAAGTTACTCTTTAATTGCATAATTTCAAGAATACATTTGAAGTTTAATAAAAAATCCATGTTTTGTGGATTCTCATGTCATATGGAACCCAATATTTCGAAACCGTTACAGGTATAATTTTTTAGGCTAGCCGATTTGAATTTGAAACAAGAAAGGAACGATACCGTTTGATTTGACCAAAGACTTTCTCGACAACTTTAAATATTAAGTTTAATTCTAGATTTATGTACATTTTTACTTTCTAAAATATATTTGTTTTTATAAACCTCGACTTAGGTTATATCTCGTCAAACCTATCTACTGCGTAAATTGAAAAAAAAAATAGTGTTAAAACCAGTTCTGTGGAGTTGTTAAGAAATAAGACGACTCCAATTCCGACTCCAGCTTAAAACGTGACCTTAATTATTATTTTTGGCTTAGAAGCATGCAGTGAAGCCACTGACCCTAGCAATTTGAATATTTTTTTAAAAAATGGACTCTAAGTGATAAGCTTTTTTAGAGCAATACTCCAGTTATAAAGTCCGACTCCACAGCCCTGATTAAAACAATACTTTAACAACAATTTCTGCAAAGGAATACGTAGAATAAATAACGATTACGTATTAATAACAATATTACTAGGATTAAACTAGGCTAGATAGGATTACCAGGACCCAAGAAAATCTCACGTAGGGAAAGTTTTTGTTGTTTTACAGTATTTTCAACATTTAATGAAATATGTATTGTCTTATAAAATAGGGACAATTTATTTGCACACATTCATTTGATAAATTCGAAAAATAGTATTCTGAAAAGCAGACACATTTATTTAAAAACAATCGCTTTCATTGTTATCACGAAGATTTTATAACTATTGGCCGATTAATCATTATTATTTTTTTTGTCTAGCTCTAAATAAAAATCGAGATGTTTAGATAAATTCATTTTTATTTTTAATCTAAGATGGATTGATGCCAATAATTGAAAACGGGGCCGATAAATAAAGCTAATTAATAGAAAATATTTTTTTAAAGAATTCACGTTATGAATAATGAGATTACATATTTTTAGATCTTGTACACATTTTATGAATAACAACGCAATCAATCTATTGAGGTCAAAACAATCGTTCTACAATAACCCTTTCAAGTAAGGTAGATAGATATATTCAGAAATATTTACTTTTTCTCTACGAGAATACACCAAGTGAAATGGAATAAAATTAAAAGCATATATTTCAATTTTAAAAGATGCACAAATAACTTTTCTAGCAATAAAAATATGTTGTGTCCGATATAAAACCATTTGCAGAATTAAATAATATCCTATCCTAAGAATTTTTATTTTACTTGTAATGTGTTCTCAGTGAAACAAATTTTGTATTGATTCCATATTATTTATTATGTATCAGGACCAGTGTCGTCCATCACAAACATTATCAACTAAGTTGTGATCATGATCTCTAATATAATTGACATGGAATTAGTACAAAAAATATATTTTTAATTTTTAAAAATTAAACTTGATAAAAATATTTTATGTTACTATAATATTTGCCGGGTCTTATGGCGCATCGGTTAGCGTTGTGAAGTTCCGTGCCGGATCTCACGGGATCGAGCCCCAGTACGAACAGCATTTTTTCGATCGATTTATGGATTTCTATTAAAAATTGAAGCGCTTTTAATGCAGACTATAGATCTTCTTTCTTTGTCTGTGGGCCTCAAAGAGTTAGCACGATGTTACAAGTGTTGAAATAAGCTTGACATAAGAGTGGGCGAAAATATTCTACTATATCAAAATTTTTAAAATCATTCATGAGAATTGATCACACAAAAACTGAAATAAAATAACAATAGACAGAAGAAAGACGTTGCACTGAAAATATATTGTTTCGTGTCCACATATTAAATAAATTTAAATTTAAAATTAAAGCAAACATTAACATATGTATATACAAAATTGAAATATGTACTCACCGAATTTTAATAATTAAACCAGAACAAGCTGGAAACACTGTTAAGTGAAAGTTATTTAAAGTTTTGTTTTAATAATGACGTACGAGAAAATCTCTATCAAATACTGTAATACTTTGCATTATCTTTAATGCAATAGACATAAAACTTTCGGAAAAGAGTCATTGTTTCTAATTTTAATTTTGACTATTTCAAAACAAGATTTTCTTGTGGTTAATAATCCATCAATTGTCGGGTCCTATGCCGCAGCGGTTAGAGTTGTAGGCTTCCGTGCTGGACTTCACGGGTTCGAGTCCCAGTACGAACAGTATTTTTTCGATCGATTTATCGATTTCTGTTCGAAGGCATGGGTGTTTATGATGTGTGAAAATTTTCCCCCACCCTTTTCGGTCCTTTAATAATTGAGTAGAGCGAGAGCGACCACTAGCCTTGTTCTAGCATTATTCTTCCATCCCTACCACTCTCTTTGAATAAGATACATAGGTTGAGCGACTGAGTAACAAACAGTTTTCGTAGAAAAAATCTGTTGAGATACCTCCAATAGAAAGTCATATGTTCCACATTGGGAGTGGACATAATTTAAAAAAAAACTCATCAAAATATAATTATTCATTTTAAGGTTTTAGGTCTCTCTCTAGTGATTTTCAACTAACCTCTCTGCATTACTCTTGATGTAATCCGCAAGACCTATTTTGATATCTTCAAGTACCTCGGAAAAATCTTGTTTCCTCTCTTTTACTTACACGAGGAGTTCGTTTCAATTATCTTATTATTAATTTATAAATAAAATTATGTTTTGTGATGACACTTTATTAAAAACTTTGGTTACCACGCAATGTTTCAAAACCATCGCAGGCTTATTTTGTAAGTGTTTAATTATAAAAAATAAGAATTTGATAAATCATATCATATCTTAATTGATATCACTACACGAAGTCTTCCCAAAATATTAACTTCATAGATGATAAATTATTAATTGCAAAATGAATGAGATACATCTTCATTTTGTTATCGCAAAGCTCTGAATTGACGTAAATAGTCGTCTAACCAGTTTATATGACATCACACTTAGCTTAATAAAATTGCTTTCCAGCAAAATCGCTACACGGATTCCCTCTTTGATCAGTCTGAACATTCTGGAATATTTTATTTTCAAATCAGTTTAATGCTATTTTGTAAGAGGTGTGGATAATACCGGATGAATGAATGATGAGTTTATTTTGTGTTTTAATAGATTTCAAGTATTTTCGTTACAAGCTCGATTACTCTGTCTGATTTTAAATTTATTTTTAGTGTTTCCCAGATTAATACCGACTAAATTGGGTATAATTTGTTTTACTTTACTTTAGTAGGTATTAATATAATAAGTGATCGAACGATCTCTCAGTCTCCTGTATATTTCTCTTTCTAAAGTTTATGTTATTCCTTTCTCGCATGGAATCTTACTAATTAGTGTATAACTGAAGATTCTGTTTCTCGAAAATAGGAATAACAATTAAGGCAAACATTTTACGGATAAATATAATTATATAAACACTTTAAGAGCATCTTTCGTATTACGATTGCTATTATTTCATGCGCAATATTTTTGAATAAACAATATGAGCTATAAAAATTAAAAACTGCTGTAGCCTAAGGGTATCGCTAAGTTTTATTTTTTCATTTAATCCTATCTTGTCATTCAAAAAGTAAAATCCCCATTTGTACTAATTCCACTTTTATTTAAGTTGCTCAGGACCGTTTTCGCTCACGAGCTCAAGATCATTATCAACTGACAAGAGAATACAATATTACAGTGTTGTTTATACAAAATAAAATTAAATTTATGAGATGTGACAAACATGTATTGGAAGTAATTTACAAATAAAGGTACAAAATATAAATAATTGACACTAAATTCAAATGTTTATTACCTCTTAAACATAATTTCAAAACTCATCGATGGATAATTAATCGTAAGTGAACACTTACGATAAATTACATTCTTATCTCTTGTCATTAGCAAAAACGGTCCTGATCATATTAAATAATAGTGGATATACTACAAATGAGTATTTTACTTTTTGAATATAATGCTTTTCCACCAAGTAATGACGGTGGGTATCCTGAAATAGGTATTTTCATTTTATTTTATACAAGGAGTGATGATCAAGTTATTTTTAACATTTAAATAATTAAGTATTTCGACTGAGGGTGCTTGATTATAACAAACCCACTTAATCCATTGAAAATTGTATACATTCAATTTTCGCTAATTTACATTTTAATAGCCTTTTAACTTAGTGAGCTACTTATATTTTTGTTTATAAACAATACAAACTGTTTACTACGCGTCAGTTCAAGTACATCCGTGCACTTGGAATGCCTGAAGATGCCGAAAGGCGAAACCCGGGTCGTTAGCGACAAAACTCATGGAAAATTACAAAATTCAAACAATTCAAATTTAACATTTAAATATTTGGAAAGAAGACTTCAAGAAACTGTCTGCAACTGATTATTATTCGCTTAATCTAATCTCTAACCTATATATGATCCGAAAAAGAATTTAATGCTTTTCTAATTATCACAGAGTTTGTTCGTTAAATATTGAATTTGTAATTAGGAAACACATTATGGGTGGTTTAAAAAGATACAGACGTTATACATCAAATTTCCATATATACCGCCCCTTTTGAAAAAAAGACAATTCTCAGCACTCTGATTTCTTCTCGAACCTAACATATAACAATTAAATAAATAAGTTTGTCGAATATTTATTGTATTGGACTGTGAAAAATTACATGAATGTACATATTCATAATTGAATAATACTTTACCTTTCATCTCTTCTTTTACTTCCATTTTACTTTTTATTTAATTTTACCTTTTGCACCACTTAGCTGAAGCTACAATCGCTTACTGGGTCGTCATATATGCACATCGTAAAAAAGAGACGCAATAGTTAAAAAAAACAGTAATTAGTTAGAAATGGTTTTAAGTGAACACTAAGACGACTTGCAAGTTGCTAGACTAATGAAATAGTTGTTATCCGAATCAGTAAAAATAGAGAAACCATCTTTCAATATAAGCTCGAAGACAGCTGAGGAAAACGGACTATAATATATTGAAGGGTCGGTGCTCATAAACAGTATTTTTCCCCAAAATTTCGTAAAACAGACGACGATACTCGTTAAATATGTCTGTAAATAGAATCTTTTATTGTTTTTTCTTGGCACTTCACTTCATTATACAACTTTAGTTAATTCACAATGCATGTAAAGGAAACATACTAAACAATATGGTCTGCGTTATAAGCCAATCATTGAATAAGTAGATTTTAGGAAAATAAATTTCGTTTATTATGGTTTAAGCTAAAAATAAAATAATTAAACATAGCAATAGATTTTTCCTGATTCAATATATTCGTTAATTGAAAAAACTTAACTGAAAATTGAAAATTAACCTTAACATATTTTTTTTACTATTTTCTCGTTTATTCCGAAATAAAAAGTACTAGCTGTAAGCCCGTTGCCCAGCAACGTGAGATTTTTGTTGCATTGTGTTTTGTTGCATTGTATTTTATTTTATTTTACTTTATTTAATTTAATTTTATTTTATTTTATGTTATGTTATGTTGTGTTATTTTATTTTATTTTATTTTATTTTATTTTATTTTATTTTATGTTATTTTATTTTATTTTATGTTATTTTATTTTATTTTAATTTATTTTATTTTTATAGTAAGCAGAAATTTCGTAAATTATTTAATATTTGGAATAAAGTTTAAGTTTGCTAACAACCATTTTTCGTAGTAGCATAAATTTCGTAAAATAATTATTTTTTTGGATAATTTTTAAGTTTGCTAACAACCATTTTTCGTAGTAGCATAAATTTCGTAAAATATTCAATTTTTGGAATAATGTTTAAGTTTGCTAACAACCATATTTCGTAGTAGCCGAAATTTCGTAAATTATTGACTTTTTGGAATAAAGTTTAAGTTTGCTAACAACCATTTTTCGTAGTAGCATAAATTTCGTAAAATATTCAATTTTTGGAATAAAGTTTAAGTTTGCTAACAACCATTTTTCGTAGTAGCATAAATTTCGTAAAATATTCAATTTTTGGAATAATGTTTAAGTTTGCTAACAACCATTTTTCGTAGTAGCAGAAATTTCGTAAATTATTGAATTTTTGGAATAATGTTCAAGTTTGCTAACAACCATTTTTCGTAGGAGCAGAAATTTCGTAAATTATTTAATATTTGGAATAATGTTCAAGTTTTCTAACAACCATTTTTCGTAGTAGCATAAATTTCGTAACATATTCAATTTTTGGAATAAAGTTTGAGTTTGCTAACAACCATTTTTCGTAGTAGAATAAATTTCGTAAATTATTTAATATTTGGAATAATGTTTAAGTTTGCTAACAACCATTTTTCGTAGTAGCATAAATTTCGTAAATTATTGAACTTTTGTAATAAAGTTTAAGTTTGCTAACAACCATTTTTCGTAGTAGCATAAATTTCGTAAAATATTCAATTTTTGGAATAAAGTTTAAGTTTGCTAACAACCATTTTTCGTAGTAGCATAAATTTCGTAAAATATTCAATTTTTGGAATAATGTTTAAGTTTGCTAACAACCATTTTTCGTAGTAGCATAAATTTCGTAAAATATTCAATTTTTGGAATAAAGTTTAAGTTTGCTAACAACCATTTTTCGTAGTAGCATAAATTTCGTAAAATATTCAATTTTTGGAATAATGTTTAAGTTTGCTAACAACCATTTTTCGTAGTAGCCGAAATTTCGTAAATTATTGACTTTTTGGAATAAAGTTTAAGTTTGCTAACAATCATTTTTCGTAGTAGCATAAATTTCGTAAAATATTCAATTTTTGGAATAAAGTTTAAGTTTGCTAACAACCATTTTTCGTAGTAGCATAAATTTCGTAAAATATTCAATTTTTGGAATAATGTTTAAGTTTGCTAACAACCATTTTTCGTAGTAGCAGAAATTTCGTAAATTATTGAATTTTTGGAATAATGTTCAAGTTTGCTAACAACCATTTTTCGTAGGAGCAGAAATTTCGTAAATTATTTAATATTTGGAATAATGTTCAAGTTTTCTAACAACCATTTTTCGTAGTAGCATAAATTTCGTAACATATTCAATTTTTGGAATAAAGTTTGAGTTTGCTAACAACCATTTTTCGTAGTAGAATAAATTTCGTAAATTATTTAATATTTGGAATAATGTTTAAGTTTGCTAACAACCATTTTTCGTAGTAGCATAAATTTCGTAAATTATTGAACTTTTGTAATAAAGTTTAAGTTTGCTAACAACCATTTTTCGTAGTAGCATAAATTTCGTAAAATATTCAATTTTTGGAATAAAGTTTAAGTTTGCTAACAACCATTTTTCGTAGTAGCATAAATTTCGTAAAATATTCAATTTTTGGAATAATGTTTAAGTTTGCTAACAACCATTTTTCGTAGTAGCATAAATTTCGTAAAATATTCAATTTTTGGAATAATGTTTAAGTTTGCTAACAACCATTTTTCGTAGTAGCATAAATTTCGTAAAATATTCAATTTTTGGAATAAAGTTTAAGTTTGCTAACAACCATTTTTCGTAGTAGCAGAAATTTCGTAAATTATTGAATTTTTGGAATAATGTTCAAGTTTGCTTACAACCATTTTTCGTAGTAGCATAAATTTCGTAAATTATTTAATATTTGGAATAGTGTTTAAGTTTGCTAACAACCATTTTTCGTAGTAGCATAAATTTCGTAAATTATTGAACTTTTGGAATAAAGTTTAAGTTTGCTAACAACCATTTTTCGTAGAAGCAGAAATTTCGTAAATTATTGAATTTTTGGAATAATGTTTAAGTTTACTAACAACCATTTTTCGTAGTAGCATAAATTTCGTAAATTATTTAATATTTGGAATAATGTTTAAGTTTGCTAACAACCATTTTTCGTAGTAGCATAAATTTCGTAAATTATTGAACTTTTGGAATAAAGTTTAAGTTTGCTAACAACCATTTTTCGTAGTAGCAGAAATTTCGTAAAATATTTAATTTTTGGAATAATGTTTAAGTTTGCTAACAACCATTTTTCGTAGTAGCATAAATTTCGTAAATTATTTAATATTTGGAATAATGTTTAAGTTTGCTAACAACCATTTTTCGTAGTAGCAGAAATTTCGTAAATTATTGAATTTTTGGAATAATGTTCAAGTTTGCTTACAACCATTTTTCGTAGTAGCATAAATTTCGTAAATTATTTAATATTTGGAATAGTGTTTAAGTTTGCTAACAACCATTTTTCGTAGTAGCATAAATTTCGTAAATTATTGAACTTTTGGAATAAAGTTTAAGTTTGCTAACAACCATTTTTCGTAGAAGCAGAAATTTCGTAAATTATTGAATTTTTGGAATAATGTTTAAGTTTACTAACAACCATTTTTCGTAGTAGCATAAATTTCGTAAATTATTTAATATTTGGAATAATGTTTAAGTTTGCTAACAACCATTTTTCATAGTAGCATAAATTTCGTAAATTATTGAACTTTTGGAATAAAGTTTAAGTTTGCTAACAACCATTTTTCGTAGTAGCAGAAATTTCGTAAAATATTTTATTTTTGGAATAATGTTTAAGTTTGCTAACAACCATTTTTCGTAGTAGCATAAATTTCGTAAATTATTTAATATTTGGAATAATGTTTAAGTTTGCTAACAACCATTTTTCGTAGTAGCATAAATTTCGTAAAATATTCAATTTTTGGAATAATGTTCAAGTTTGCTAACAACCATTTTTCGTAGAAGCAGAAATTTTGTAAATTATTGAATTTTTGGAATAATGTTTAAGTTTACTAACAACCATTTTTCGTAGTAGCATAAATTTCGTAAATTATTTAATATTTGGAATAATGTTTAAGTTTGCTAACAACCATTTTTCGTAGTAGCATAAATTTCGTAAAAAATTCAACTTTTGGAATAAAGTTTAAGTTTGCTAACAACCATTTTTCGTAGTAGCATAAATTTCGTAAAATATTCAATTTTTGGAATAAAGTTTGAGTTTGCTAACAACCATTTTTCGTAGTAGCATAAATTTCGTAAATTATTTAATATTTGGAATAATGTTTAAGTTTGCTAACAACCATTTTTCGTAGTAGCATAAATTTCGTAAATTATTGAACTTTTGGAATAAAGTTCAAGTTTGCTAACAACCATTTTTCGTAGTAGCATAAATTTCGTAAATTATTTAATATTTGGAATAATGTTTAAGTTTGCTAACAACCATTTTTCGTAGTAGCATAAACTTCGTAAAATATTCAATTTTTGGAATAAAGTTTAAGTTTGCTAACAACCATTTTTCGTAGAAGCAGAAATTTCGTAAATTATTGAATTTTTGGAATAATGTTCAAGTTTGCTAACAACCATTTTTCGTAGTAGCCGAAATTGCGTAAATTATTTAATATTTAGAATAATGTTCAAGTTTGCTAACAACCATTTTTCGTAGGAGCAGAAATTTCGTAAATTATTTAATATTTAGAATAATGTTCAAGTTTGCTAACAATCATTTTTCATAGTACCATAAATCGACCACGGCGCATATATCGACAGCCCTGCAGTTTTTAAATTGCAAATTATTGAATTATATTTTATTTCATTTCATTATCTATTAATTTGAAAATGTACGCAAACAAAATACATTTCGTAGAAGAAGAAGATGTCTCGAGGACATCATCAGTACGCACACATTTGTGAAAAGTGAAAAGCGAGTGATTATTTTATCGACTTTTAATATATAAATTTAGTATGAATAAAAAAGTGGAGAAATGGAAGGTGTGAAATGGACGTCCAAACATACTGACACTCAGACCTTATCGGCTATTAATATATAGATTAAAGAATTCTAACAGATTTTCAAGGTCAGACGTGAAAAGATTCATCATTATGATTCAATTGATCAAATCCGCTCCAAAAAATATTAGTCTCACATCGACTCACACGATCAGACGATTCATTTCGATAGCCCTATAATCATAGTTTGCAATAGTCGAATTAAAGTCTTTGATTATTCGAATATTATGATGTATGGTGATACAATACTTTAGCTCTACACC
Organism: Himalopsyche tibetana; assembly: GCA_030503985.1. Classification (NCBI taxonomy): domain Eukaryota; kingdom Metazoa; phylum Arthropoda; class Insecta; order Trichoptera; family Rhyacophilidae; genus Himalopsyche; species Himalopsyche tibetana. The sequence goes on from JAPJYX010000010.1 coordinate 2,072,799, forward strand.
AAGAAATATCAAATTTTCAAACGTGGCGATATCAGAACATTCACGCCCGGTTTAAAATAAGCCGCTCCCATTGGATAGAACAACATTTCAAAAATGTGCTGTTCAGAATAAATCGAAATCATTGGTCTGTACCTTACTGCGGACGTCCTTACAGACGGACCTTATCGGCTATTAATGTTAAGATTGTTTTTAATACAGAACATAAATCATATAAATTTTAGTGCAAATACAAAATTTATTTCATCCAGCAGATAACATACGTGGTGTATATAATATATAGCGTACAGTGGTCAGCACACTTATTAGTAAACTGAGCCAAATATCAACTATACAATAATTGAAATTTCTTTTGAGAGCCATTTTTTAAAAAATAAACTTTATAGACAGGTATATTGTTATTAGCTTGATAAGGGTACTTCGATGCTGGCTTTTGCTTAAACGGTCCTCAATTTAATTTAAGGACGTTCGCTGAGATCGTCCTTTCCAACTCTAAATTTTAAGAAAAAAAAATCAACTTCTGTGCGTGGGACACGATTTCAATTGCACTGTATGTGGTATTTTGTAGAAGAGCCACACAATCAAGGAGCCAAAGAGCCGCAGCTTGGCGACACTAAAAATATAGATTATTTTACAGTAATAAATTATATATTTTTGTGAGCAAATTCAATTTCTTATTGTGTTTATATTAACCGATTATAGGATATCTGGCAGATTTGCAAATATTTGTTATGCAAAAAAAATGCACCTCTTTTAAGAATATTGAATGGAATATTAAAACATTTTTAATATTTACATATTGCATAGTTAAAGAAATATGAATGTATTTATGATACATATTTCACAATGTTTACATTTGCGTAATCGAGACCGTGCTATTTAAGAAACAGCTTAAAATTTTGTAACATGTATAATAAATACAATATTATTTTGATCGACGCTGAATCCAATATCTGTTTTAGAACGTTCACGTTAATAGTTTAAATCTATAAATCTATGTAAACGAGCTTTCGACGATCGTTGAAGGCTGAAGGAATAAGCTTCTATACAGGATGTATGTTTTAAATGAGCTTCTTCAAATAATAATGAAAAAAACTTTGGTCGTCACAAGACCTCAAGCTTTCATTGTAATTATTTTCTTCGTATACATCAAAGACAATGGACAGTGGTTTAACTGCATATATCAAACATAAAACAGATGTATTTATTTTTGAAATTCTTATTGTAAAGACACCAAAGCTCCTCAATCATTCCGTTGTTATAGCGTAGCGTTATATATATATATATATATATTTGAATCTAAATGCACCAAGCCGACAATATTAAATAAATGATAAAAGTACACATGAAACCATACAAAATATTGTTATATAATATTCAGTTATTCTGCTTCATCAATTCAAAGCGGCAATGGACCTGCGTTGGACATGTGTTGCGGATACTTTAAGATAGCTCGAGTTCTGCTTGTATTTTCTATCTTGTGGATGAAGTCTATCACCGTAGAGAGCCATTGATGATAGTCTTTAGCATATACTCGGAGGAGATATAGGACGCTGGGATGACTGAAAAGTGTGATGAATCAAGAAGTTTATCATGGAGGAACCGTGTGGTGTCCAAATGTTCCAAAAAGAGAGCGTCAACGATTAACATATGTATATATAACATTTCAATCAATTAACAATGGCGAATAAATGTGATAGGTATCTTCTTCTACACCTTTTTAAGTCTGATAAAACCATAAATTATGACAAGCACAAGGTCGTTCTATTTTAAATACTACAAGACTATGACTCATTTCATATTCTAAGAGAATACCGTACATTGTTAAATAACATATTTTTGATGTAACAACATTTGCCGCAGAAGTACAAAAAATACGATGACTGCAACAATATATGGAAGAATATCCGAGCTACGAATAAAAGGTAGTGATAGAGAATTGCTGGAATGGTAAAAAATAACGAATTATGTTATCAAATAATAAAAATTGTTTTTGAAATAAGCTTTTATACCAGTATGCATCTCTGGACGCAATTTTATGTCACCATGGTTGGTCTCTTTTTAATTCTATTAAAACGTGGAATGCAAAAGAAAATAATTCATAAGTAGTAACCGAAGTCATCTGGTATGACTATAATGGTGACTTTTGCGGACTCTAAAAAAATCTCGACTATGGTCAAAAAACAGATTTTTTGATTACATTAAAAAGTTGGGGAAGTACTGATTAAATAATAAAAAAACCATTATATAGTGGTCATTTTTCGGTCCATTACATTCTTTCACAGATATTATTTTAACGATTCGGTTCCGCGCGTCGTCTTTTTAAATTTTATTTGGCAATGAATGGGTGATATGTGTTGATTATAAAACGTGGAATGATATCGTCTTAAGCCCACTGGCTATATTGTGTTTTTTTTTTCAATTTATTTTAAAACATCGTATAATCCTAGATTATGTAAAATATTTGATTCGGCAAAGAAGTTTTAGAATGAACGATCGCTGGATTGAATGCTCGAAAAAAATGTATTTATAATCCTAAGTCGTTTGCAAACTGAATAATAAAAGGTTATGAATGATTTTTTATAAAAAAATATTAATAGAAAACGATAAACCATAATAGTATTGAAAGGTATATAGTGATAAAAAAAAATCACAAGAATTTTGAGAATAAATAATAATATACATTGATGAGGCTGTTTCAGGAAATATAATATTTATTGAACAGTAAGTGTTAATCATATCCTTGCACAAAAATGAAAAGTTGAGTTATGATTTACCTGGTCGATGTTTCTTAAAATTTTTGAATGGAAGATCGAAAGTGTTCAAAAACTTGTTAAAAACATTAGTACACATTTAAAAAGAAAGTAATGAACTATATATCTGAAGTCAACAGAATAGCAATGGTTATATTTTCTCTAGGTTTGTCAAAAAAAATAAAAAAAATGTAATCTTACTGAAACCTAGCATTATCTGCGTAATAATATTATAATTTAAACCTAATCGATGAAATTGAAAAAAATGTCCATATTAACTACAAAAACATCAACTTCATTTTATATTTATGTAACCCACACATTTTACAGAATACACCAAAGACATTTTTTTAAGATTTTGGGCCAAAATCAATGTATGGAATATACACAACCTTGCAGTGCACGGAGACTGATAAACTTGTTTTTAATTGACGAAGAAAAACCATTTTTCCAGACCTTTTTCCTGGTCGAAATTTTCACAGGCCCTTCTTTTTTTAAAATCGTAAATGCTTAATTTAGATACAAATTCGGCATTTTTAGCTTATAACCTTTTCATAAGACTTGAATCAAGTTGTCTTCGTTGTGATTATTGAAAAAACTGTGGGTTACGTCATGTTGCCATTTCACAGTTGAATTATATTAACAATATATTAATTGAATAAATTTATATTTTACAGAACCTCGGAATTTATTTATGATATTGCGTGTAAAATATGAACTATAGATTGTGAGTATGAACAAAAACAACAATTTCCTTGTCAGTTTTGAAATTAATGGCTATGTGCCGTATTTTACTTGCTTCGCTTCATAATTGTTACAATAAACTGTAAAATTATTGAAATTTATAACTCTATGCTTTACACGAGTCTTCGTTGTAACAATGGCAGCGTGCCAAAATAGTTGTTGGTAATAAAAAGTTTTCTAGATTTCAATATGAACTATATTTAAATAATATATTTATTGAATAAATTTAGATTTTAACAAAACTGGCATATCAATGTCAAGAGCGGCAACGTGATTCAGGATGTTGATCACATCCTCTGGAAATATCCCGCTGGCGTCTTACTGTCTCCCAGAAAATGTTGGATACTCCGATTTGGTTGTATCTTGTATCCAAAGAAAAATTGAATTAAATTAAAATTAAAACATGACATCATATGGAGAGCGAGTATATCTAAGCAATTATGTGCTTCTTTATTATTTATGACACATCGCTTTGTTATATATATATTTTTATAATATATAAAAGTTATTGTCAAATGTAACGATTATTTAGTGAAGATTCATCATTAAGATTCGAGAAACTAATACTATACTTTTAAGACCACATTAAAGATAATTGTTTTACAGAAAAAAGATTAAATCATATTACGATTCCGGATTCTGAAGTCTCGGCTTTTTTCATGTTGCAGGACTCGAAAAATAAAATTGCCGTGTCCCGGGAAATTGTCACGTCCCCAGACCGTAGTACTGTAGTATTAAAGTTTAACTAGCTGTAAGCCCGTTGCCCAGCAACGTGAGATTTTTGTTGCATAGTATTAATTTTAATTTTATTTTATGTTATTTTATTTTATGGTATTTTATTTTATTTTATTTTATTTTATTTCATTTAATTTTTATTTATTTTATTTTATTTTTATAGTTAGCAGAAATTTCGTAAATTATTTAATTTTTGGAATAATGTTTATGTTTGCTAACAACCATTTTTCGTAGTAGCAGAAATTTCGTAAAATATTTAATTTTTGGAGTAATGTTTAAGTTTGCTAACAACCATTTTTCGTAGAAGCATAAATTTCGTAAAATATTCAATTTTTGGAATAATGTTTAAGTTTGCTAACAACCATTTTTCGTAGTAGCAGAAATTTCGTGAATTATTGAATTTTTGGAATAAAGTTTAAGTTTGCTAACAACCATTTTTCGTAGAAGCATAAATTTCGTAAAATATTCAATTTTTGGAATAATGTTTAAGTTTGCTAACAACTATTTTTCGTAGGAGCAGAAATTTAGTAAATTATTTAATATTTGGAATAATGTTCAAGTTTGCTAACAACCATTTTTCGTAGTAGCAGAAATTTCGTAAATTATTGAATTTTTGGAATAATGTTCAAGTTTGCTAACAACCATTTTTCGTAGAAGCAGAAATTTCGTAAATTATTTAATATTTGGAATAATGTTCAAGTTTGCTAACAACCATTTTTCGTAGTAGCAGAAATTTCGTGAATTATTGAATTTTTGGAATAAAGTTTAAGTTTGCTAACAACCATTTTTCGTAGAAGCATAAATTTCGTAAAATATTCAATTTTTGGAATAATGTTTAAGTTTGCTAACAACCATTTTTCGTAGTAGCAGAAATTTCGTGAATTATTGAATTTTTGGAATAAAGTTTAAGTTTGCTAACAACCATTTTTCGTAGAAGCATAAATTTCGTAAAATATTCAATTTTTGGAATAATGTTTAAGTTTGCTAACAACCATTTTTCGTAGGAGCAGAAATTTAGTAAATTATTTAATATTTGGAATAATGTTCAAGTTTGCTAACAACCATTTTTCGTAGTAGCAGAAATTTCGTAAATTATTGAATTTTTGGAATAATGTTCAAGTTTGCTAACAACCATTTTTCGTAGAAGCAGAAATTTCGTAAATTATTTAATATTTGGAATAATGTTCAAGTTTGCTAACAACCATTTTTCGTAGGAGTAGAAATTTTGTAAAATATTTAATATTTGAAATAATGTTTAAGTATGCTAACAACCATTTTTCGTAGTAGCCGAAATTTCGTAAATTATTTAATATTTAGAATAATGTTCATGTTTGCTAACAACCATTTTTCGTAGGAGTAGAAATTTCGTAAAATATTTAATATTTGAAATAATGTTTAAGTTTGCTAACAACCATTTTTCGTAGTAGCCGAAATATCGTAAATTATTGAATTTTTGGAATAAAGTTTAAGTTTGCTAACAACCATTTTTCGTAATAGCCGAAATATCGTAAATTATTGAATTTTCGGAATAAAGTTCAAGTTTGCTAACAACCATTTTTCGTAGGAGCAGAAATTTAGTAAATTATTTAATATTTGGAATAATGTTCAAGTTTGCTAACAACCATTTTTCGTAGTAGCAGAAATTTCGTAAATTATTGAATTTTTGGAATAATGTTCAAGTTTGCTAACAACCATTTTTCGTAGGAGCCGAAATTTCGTAAATTATTTAATATTTGGAATAATGTTCAAGTTTGCTATCAATCATTTTTCGTAGTAGCAGAAATTTCGTAAATTATTTAAGTTTTGGAATTATGTTTAAGTTTGCTTACAACCATTTTTCGTAGAAGCAGAAATTTCGTAAATTATTTAATATTTGAAATAATGTTTGAGTTTGCTAACAACCATTTTTCGTAGTAGCAGAAATTTCGTAAATTATTTAATATTTGGAATAATGTTCAAGTTTGCTAACAACCATTTTTCGTAGTAGCCGAAATTTCGTAAATTATTTAATTTTTGGAATAATGTTCAAGTTTGCTAACAACCATTTTTCGTAGTAGCCGAAATTTCGTAAATTATTTAATATTTGAAATAATGTTTGAGTTTGCTAACAACCATTTTTCGTAGTAGCAGAAATTTCGTAAATTATTATATTTTGGAATAACTTTTAAGTTTGCTAACAACCATTTTTCGTAGTAGCAGAAATTTCGTAAATTATTGAATTTTTGGAATAATGTTCAAGTTTGCTAACAACCATTTTTCGTAGTAGCAGAAATTTCGTGAATTATTGAATTTTTGGAATAAAGTTTAAGTTTGCTAACAACCATTTTTCGTAGAAGCATAAATTTCGTAAAATATTCAATTTTTGGAATAATGTTTAAGTTTGCTAACAACCATTTTTCGTAGTAGCAGAAATTTCGTGAATTATTGAATTTTTGGAATAAAGTTTAAGTTTGCTAACAACCATTTTTCGTAGAAGCATAAATTTCGTAAAATATTCAATTTTTGGAATAATGTTCAAGTTTGCTAACAACCATTTTTCGTAGGAGTAGAAATTTTGTAAAATATTTAATATTTGAAATAATGTTTAAGTATGCTAACAACCATTTTTCGTAGTAGCCGAAATTTCGTAAATTATTTAATATTTAGAATAATGTTCATGTTTGCTAACAACCATTTTTCGTAGGAGTAGAAATTTCGTAAAATATTTAATATTTGAAATAATGTTTAAGTTTGCTAACAACCATTTTTCGTAGTAGCCGAAATATCGTAAATTATTGAATTTTTGGAATAAAGTTTAAGTTTGCTAACAACCATTTTTCGTAATAGCCGAAATATCGTAAATTATTGAATTTTCGGAATAAAGTTCAAGTTTGCTAACAACCATTTTTCGTAGGAGCAGAAATTTAGTAAATTATTTAATATTTGGAATAATGTTCAAGTTTGCTAACAACCATTTTTCGTAGTAGCAGAAATTTCGTAAATTATTGAATTTTTGGAATAATGTCCAAGTTTGCTAACAACCATTTTTCGTAGGAGCCGAAATTTCGTAAATTATTTAATATTTGGAATAATGTTCAAGTTTGCTATCAATCATTTTTCGTAGTAGCAGAAATTTCGTAAATTATTTAAGTTTTGGAATTATGTTTAAGTTTGCTTACAACCATTTTTCGTAGAAGCAGAAATTTCGTAAATTATTTAATATTTGAAATAATGTTTGAGTTTGCTAACAACCATTTTTCGTAGTAGCAGAAATTTCGTAAATTATTTAATATTTGGAATAATGTTCAAGTTTGCTAACAACCATTTTTCGTAGTAGCCGAAATTTCGTAAATTATTTAATTTTTGGAATAATGTTCAAGTTTGCTAACAACCATTTTTCGTAGTAGCCGAAATTTCGTAAATTATTTAATATTTGAAATAATGTTTGAGTTTGCTAACAACCATTTTTCGTAGTAGCAGAAATTTCGTAAATTATTATATTTTGGAATAACTTTTAAGTTTGCTAACAACCATTTTTCGTAGTAGCAGAAATTTCGTAAATTATTGAATTTTTGGAATAATGTTTAAGTTTGCTAACAACCATTTTTCGTAATAGCAGAAATTTCGTAAATTATTATATTTTGGAATAACTTTTAAGTTTGCTAACAACCATTTTTCGTAGTAGCAGAAATTTCGTAAATTATTGAATTTTTGGAATAATGTTTAAGTTTGCTAACAACCATTTTTCGTAGTAGCAGAAATAGACGTTGTAAATTTTTAATTGTGATTATTTTATCGAAGATTAATATATAGGTATTTATTTTTTGAAAAACTTATCACGCTTATCAATCGGATTTTATTATTTTCATACGATCAAGATGTACTGTGTTTAAAAAAAAATGTTATAAACCAAAAAAAAAACGCTCGGGGTCAGACTCGAACCACTGACCATCAGCTTACCAATCTAGCGCTTTACCTTTCGGGTACGTTGGAATTAATGAATGTGCAAAAATTAGGATATATATGCTGTGTTTCAAATAAAAAACAAAAGTTTCAAAATTCGAACGTAATACAATATATATAATGTAATTTTATCGTATCTGGCAGTTGTTTGTTTACCCGAGTGGTAAAGCTCTCAACTCATAATTCAAGGACCGTGTTTCGAATCCAGACCAAGGTGCTTTTTTGTATGAGAATTCAATTTTTCAGCGATTTGATATGTTCCATCAAATAATAGTATATAATGACGTCATCGAAAAGGTAGGAATAAAAAATGGCGACATCGAGGCTGGTGAAGGGGGAGGGGGAGGAGGAGAGGAAATCGAGGAAAATCATAAGTAACAGTGTATATTGGAAAAATATGTCTTAAGTATGAATAAAAAGTGACAGCGCGGCTTGGCAGGAGGAGGAGGGGGAGGGGCAGGGGGAGGGGAAATCGAGGACATCTTACACTCAGACGGACATTATCGGCTATTAATATATAGATATTCAAAACGATGACCAACTTATATTTTAAATATTTTTATTGATTTTTATTACAGAAATTCGAAGGATTTGTTTAATTTTGCCGATGAAACAATTTCCTTCGCAAAATAAATTGGTTCAGTAATTTTATGTTATGTTCATGCTATTATTGCAAAGTAACATATGTCAAACGTACGTACAGTGGTCATATTTAATTTAATTTAATACATGGAAGATTTTGAAAGTTTCTTACCTTTTTTTATTGCCATCCAAATTGTACATAGGTTCTCAAGGAATAAAGATTGTCAAACTATATTTCTATTAAATGAATACAATTTAGCTTTTACAAAATTTATTTAAAAATTAGCACGGCTCGAGTTGTTTTATTTAAATGTGCCGGGAAACGAGACTGGTAAAAAGTGGTGATTTCCCAGGAATTTATTCTCGGGTTGTCTTGACACAGCATCCCTACTTGCGATGTAATAGCATATTTCACTTGCTTTAAAATTCTGATGATACTATTAAAAATATGAATGTTTTTGCATTGCATCGTCTATTGTAAGATAGCTTATTTTTAGTTGTGTTGCTTTGCACTAAAAGATCATGTAAATACCATTAATCTTAATATATTTCCTGTCATCACGTGCGACACCTGTTTATTAGCACTTCAGAGTTGTCTGTTGTAATTTTTATCTAACCTTTGTTGTGATTTTTTGAGATGATGTTATTTTGTTATTTTTCTTAAAATAATAAAATTACTGACTTTTTATTAAACTCTTTTATTGAAGAATGGTCGTTAATAACAGAAACGTACGCCTGATTCAAAAAACAAGCGTGTCTCTATTTTGATTCTTAATTTTGTATTTATTTTAAAATTTTCCATGATAAATGGGCGTTTGGCATTCTAAATGATACGTCATCAAATTGTGTGAAGATAAAACAAAGATAATCTGTCAACGCGAAAAACGCTGTATTTATTTTCGAGATATTGCAACTTGTTTTCGCACTGCGTTTCTTCGCACTAGGGTAATAAAAAAATATATTTCGTATTCGTCTAACATCGTTTCTGGGAATGATATCAATGAACAAAAGACCCAACGTTGCAGGATTTTTCACAATTGTTTTGATCCGATATTTTGAATTCAAATTGAAGATTCTATCGTATTTTATTTTATTGTATATTATCTGAAATTATTGAAGAGTTGCGCCAGTTTTATCCAAGATTTAATATAAGTTTTTATCGTATCATAAAATCTTAGGACTCTGATAACAAAGGTTGCAGTCTTCGTGTTTTGTCGAAAATGATTTAGATATGCCATCGTGTAAAGTTTTTTTTAGATAAGGCATTAAATTTTTAAAAAAGTCGAGTTTGTAAAAAAGCATTATGTTATTAATAATATTTTACAAAACCGTGGAAAATATAATAATTAACGTTACTTATTCGAACGTTTTAATTGATTTTCCAACATTTTGGTATTATGAAAACTGATTCAAGCGTTTGTCCACGATATCGGCAGTATTCAGCAAATCGGTCACAGCTTAGTAAGTTGCATTAAAGACTACCTACGTCATCAAACCTACTCAAACGTATTTCTTGCGTATTGGATAATTTGAGCTACATATTTAATTTATCGTTGGTAAAGACAAGACAAACAATGTTCGCAAGACACTGAGTGTACTTTAATTCAACGGTAAATCAACAGCCGCAGATGATGATGATAAATCACTTAAGTAATAATACTGTATCAAAATAACATTGACTGAAATTTCTTACATTTGCAAGGAATGCGTGTGACGCGTGGAATAAGTGAAATGTTTATTTTTGATCAGACTGAAATAACGTTAATAGATCACGCTGTACTTTCGCATAATACAAGCAAGTGGGTACTTCGTTTAAGACATCAGTGGGTTAATGTACGAATTATCCACGACATGCCGGAACAGCTCTCGCAGTTACTTTGATGGAGTAATGTTTACAATGAAGACATATCCATCTTGCATGAAACCGCGTCAATATAATTTAATTATTTTTAGAAATATTAGGGAAACCTCTCAAAAAATTATTAATATTACATTTATAAGAGAGTTGATAATACTTTAATAAGGTTTAGGTCGCGCGTGTACGTTATCCAGGTTTCAGATTATGGAATGTATAGACGCATACAAACAAGGGTGAGCTAGAGGGGCTCGCGCGAGCCCTTAGTAAAATATTACGAAGGCCGGCGATTTCCTTGTTAATTTAAGAGAAAACAATATTCTCGGATCAAATAAGTATATAACTGCAATTTCTGACTTAAATATTATCTACGACCGCTTTTTAGCCATTTACATTGATAATTTTACGGTCAACTACATATTTTTTTCATATTTTAGGTGTATTAAGTAACAATCGATTGATTATTTAGGTATTGCATAAAATTACATATGAGTGATAAAAAAAATAACTTCTTCACCAGACCACCGAGAATTGCTTTGTGATTGAGCACTTTGTTAACGTATTGGCAGCCCACCGCTCCATAAAAACACAGAAGAAACCAACGGACGGCTTATTTCGAACGTTACAAAAAAGAAATTATATGAGTAAATAAGTCAGTGGCGGATTAACCACACGAGAGGCCACATGCGTAATACAATTTTGTGGCCTTGTTTTTCAGATAACATAAAATCGTCAAAAAAATCCATGTAAAATAGTAAAAATGTATAAAATTTCAACAAATAGGCGGCCCAAGCGTGCGCATCACCCGCTTACGGGATAATCTACCACTAAATATAGTGTTTATTTATTTAAAAAAATCTATTCGTGATTCTACAAATTTCATAAATAACGAACTATGATAGGCGTTTTTCTTAGATCGTTGCTATCAATGAAAGATTAAAAATCATACTTCTTAGAAGTAACATCAGTTTTTCCCTGTATAGATACGGTCGTTTTTGACAAGACTTCAATTGGTTATATTTGAAAATAGCACCAAATGATATTTTTCCACCTTTTCACATGGGATATTGTGAGGATTATACACTTCTTTATAATCCTATATATATATATATATATATATATATATATCAATAACTTTATATTTCTGGTGAAATTTTGATCTAAGATACATTTTTTTCATTCATAATGCCTGACTTTTTGCGGAAAGTTTTAATTTATTTAATCTTAATTTTTTTTATTAATAAGTAAATTTCAACTTCAAATGTGTAATTTAGACGGATCGAATACATACTTCTTTTATGGGTGTATGATCGGATAATTTAATTATATGCAGAGGTGGGCTGCCAATACGCAAAAAGGGCTCGTTTAATCTCAAAGCTATTTGCGGTGTTCTGGGGATGAGGTGGATTCTTTTATCACTCATGAAATTATACGCAATAATTTCAAGTTCCGAGATTGACGCAGAAATATTTAGGTACCCTTTATTGCACTCTTAGTTTTGGTAATAATAGTATAGTATGTATAATCTTCACTGTCATATCGTCGAATACTACCAAAAAACGTTAATTTAAAACACATTATTGTGGGATAAATAACTTTTATCATTAAGCAAATTGAAATTTAGCTTGGCCGTAGACAAAAAGACAAACGAATAAAAAAACAATTGCCTAAAATGTTAACAGCTAAAAAACTTTTGGTCGTCTTATCGTCTTTTGGGTAGCTGTAGAAAGAAGAAATCTGTACAATTATAAAGCGTTAAGTTATTTATAGGTTTTTCCAGCGGAATTGACTATGTTCGTATTACTTCATAAATATAAAATTAAACAGATGTTAGGTGAGTGAGCTTAGGTTTTTAGACGATAGAGCGTGGTTAAATCTATCAATCTACAATCATAAATCAAAATAACATTTTTTTAAATTTGAATCGTTCAAACTATGTACATTCTCACAAATTTTGTCATTAACGACCCGGGTTTCGCCTCTCGGCATCTTCAGGCATTCAAGTGCACGGATGAACTTGAACTGACGCTTAGTAAATGAAAGTTTCGTGTTTATATAAGATATAAATGCATCACTGAGTCCAAAGCCACTGCTGGCAAAAAGGATAAGCCCATGGGAATGCCAACAGATTTGACTAGTGAGCAGTTTCAAGAATTATATAATTTGTTTGTCGGCAAAGGTTTTATGATTATATGATTTTATGGTTATATAGGGTATAGAAGAGGATGCCTGAAGATGCCGAGAGGCGAAACCTGGGTCGTTAATGACAAAATTTGTGAGAATGTACATAGTTTGAACGATTCAAATTTAATATTGAAATTCCACCAAGCACCTTCAGTCGAAATCTTAAATTAAACATTTTTTTGACTTAACGTTTTCTGACAATATACTGCCGATATTATATTGTAATACAAAATAAACCACAAAGCTTGCAATACATGTCACTTTTAAGCTGTTCACTGGCAATTCTTGGTGAAAAGGCTTTTTTTTAAATTCCACATTATAACATTGGTCAATAATATGGAATTAGAGCAAAAGTGTTTTTTTAACGATATGTTTGCACCCAATCCATATTTTTTTTATTTCACATCATTCTAGCATTTTTTGATAAACTATATTTGACAATTTTAAATGACCTACCGTTAAATCGTTCAAAGCCGTCATATTTTTTGTCTAAATATAGATATTGTCACATATTGAGCCCACTAAAGGCGAAGTGAGCCAAGCAGTATTTTAGAAAAAAAGTTAGATGCTTTGTAATATTTTACACGCCTTAAAGTATCGTAAAAGTGAAGTAACACTATTGTTGTGTATTAACTAGAACACATTAAAATACACTTATACCTCGCTTTACGGCCTAGATACGTTCCACGAAACTTGGCCGCAAAGCGAAAAGCCGTATAAGGAATCAATTATTCTAATACAAATTCATACAAATTCAATGGGATCGGTTCCAAATTTTTAAAATATGTAACATGGTTTATCACTCAAAATGTATTTTATCTTTTGGTGTGTTAATCTCGAGACATTTAAAGGTGCAGCAGATTACAAATATGTTTTAATGTCTTCTTTTTTATCGCGAATAGTTTGAATAATAGATTTCACAAGTCTTGGAAATTTCAACGATTTTCTCTCCAGCTTCATACGAGATAATACTTCTAGTTTAGTTTTTAGCGTGACTGATTTTCGGCATCTCTTTTTATCAGTCTCCAAAGTCGATAATTTTTTCCATGAATGAAATTATAAAATACATAAAAATAATACATATGTACTTACGTACCAAAAATGTCCCTAATTGTTTAAAATTTTCCAGTTAATGTGTAACAATCAGTAATAAATATGTATGTACATAAAACACTCACATCGACATCGAAAAAAAGTTTTTTTTTCCGTTATAGCGAAACATTTTACGCCGAAAATCGAAAACGTGCCTTAATTGAAGAGGGCCGTTATAGCGAAATTCCGTATAAAGAGCGGCCGTATATCGAGGTATGGGTGTAGTGTTATGTCCGTAAAATAAAAATATGAAACCCACCAAAACACCAAATAAAGACGTAATTGTATTTAAAAGTCTAAGAAAAAAGTTTGTGCATTTTAGTATGTAGTTTGCTCACTTCACCTCTAGAGGGCCCATATAATATTATTGATTTTTTTATGATATAATTTATAATAAATTACGTTAAATCTTTTTTTATTAACTGTTTATTACGGATGTGTTATTTAATCATTGTTTATTGTTAAAATTAGTATGCATTTGGGATATAAGCACACAAAATGTAATGTGACCAGCATTTCAATTAGCATTTCAATGAGGTCGCCGGGACAGTTGACACCCCTGCACCGCATCTAATTATATACCATCGGACATGAGGCAAATAGGTTATCCAGACTTTGGCAACGTGAACGGACGCAGTGATTTGACATGTCGTTCAGCGTTAGTCCATAACTCACCAGTCTTGTGGGTGTCCTCCGTCCGCTGTCGGCTCTCCGTGTGGTGACCACATTTTACGCGAATTCATTGAGACACTTGACATATTATTATATCAATTTTATGAGCCAGATTCGAATTCATGTGGGATTTCGACCCGAATGAAAGGCATATTGGTTAAATTTCAGTAAAGCTTATATGAAATCAAGATTTTTTCTAAATAAATTTGAGATTTTAGACACGGGAGTTTGTTATATATATCTTCTTCGAGTTGATTCCAAATAACTTAATAAAATTCGTTTCAAGTTAATCACGTATGATTTGCTTATTTCAAAATAGTCAGTATCTAAATTGACATTAACTGTAATATTCTTTATAGGTACTCGTTAAAAAAATGTATTGACAACCATAAAAGTGACTCTTATCACAAAACGAAATTTCTAACCTTTTTTTTTTTTAAACAGGGTTTGATGATATTTTACATATTAAGGGCAAGAGCCACGGTCTATAGATAAGACAACTTATTAAATTGCTTATATACAAAAATCCGTTTAATTGATAGAATCTGGCCTAATAAGATTTTAAAATCATCTCAGTTGAGTAAAGCATTCCTTATTATCGTATTGTAATAATGTTTATTTGTAAAAAATGAACAGGTAGCCAGTGGGGTGCTTAAGTAAGGACCTCCTATTTATTTTCAATAAAAAATCTCATATCAACAAAAATGCACTTTTTTTTTTTTTTAAATATTGAACGTTAGCAAAATCATATACTTTTTTGAGTCGTTCAAATTATTTACATTAACACAAGATATGTCAATAACGACTCGGGTTTCGCCTTTTGGCATCTTCAGGTGTTCAAGTATATAGTTGAAAAAACTTGTGTAAATGTACAAAATTTGAAAAATTTAAATTTAATATTGAAATTCCACCAAGCACCTTCAGTCGAAGTCTTAAATTATTAAAATCATATACATCGATAATTACATAATCACAAGTTTATATTTTTATTATATTCTCCATTTGACAGATACTATTTCAAAATTTAAAAAATTAAAACCTAATGTTATCATTGGTGTTTTTATTTTGAAAATTTTTGTTAGTTTGTAAGTTTGGAACGGCATATAAATGGGTTAATTTTCAATAGCAAGCAGTCAAAGCAACGACAAAAAAATATGATAACATATTTAGTAGCTTATTTTGATATGTTTTTGTTTCCTTGAGAAGAATTTAAGCATAAAAATAATAATACCTAACATATATTGTAAAAAATATCAATTTTTAAAATCTTGAAAATTTTAAAACAATAAATTACCGTGCGTCCAAGATTGTAAAGGTGGTAGAATTTTAGCATTGTCCAGGCGTGATGAGTAATAATATTGTTCTCTGATTGTATTAAGCACATAGAAAATTTCATTTTAGAAAAAAAAGCTATGTAATATTATTTAATGTGGGTATTTGTTACTTTTACGATTCCTCATCTGTAACTGTAGTTTATGGAGCTTTTAAAGAATGATTCTATGTACAAAATAAAATCATATATGGGTTCAGAAAATTTACATCGAGATAGTTCTTTTAAAAAAAGAAAATGAAAATGTTTATTTTATTCCATTAAGAACTTTTTCTACATCCCTTTCACCCAGTTTCTATCCAATGCCGGATGTAGGTCTCTCCCATTTCCTCTAGTTCTCTGATTTATGAACTTTTTATTTACTCCATTTTGGCGAGGATTTTCACGTGATAGTAATCTAAATTTACTTTGGGAACTAAAACTATATTGTATTTAAGGGTGATAGAGAATTTATATATTTTTTATGGGCTAACAAATTTTCTAAGTGAAATATAAAAATACTACGTTCATTTTGTGATTGAATAAAGAGACTTTTCTTGCCATGCATTTTATAAATGATACCTCGATTATACGTTTTTAAAGGTACCGAAAAAATGTGAATAGAAGAAAAATATAAATAGTTTTTCTTTTCTTATAACATATTTTATATAATATACAGGTTTTAAGGTTTCATCTTGTATGTAATCATGTAGTAAAATTGTAAAATAATTCTTTACGCCTCAATATACCAAAAACGTATTTTATGGAAATTGGAGAAAAAAACGTTACAGTAGGTATTATACGTGTTATACTTACTCAATGAAACAGGACTAAAACGTCAATTCCAGAAATGTAATATACATAGGAGTATCAAATAAGTCATGATCACTAATTTTGATCGATTAATATGTAATATAATTATGTATTTATGACTGTACTGGTTAAAGAGTTGAACACTTATCCAATGAATATTTATCAACACAATGGTACCGAATGACAACAGCGTACAGACTTACCACAGCCGTTATTCGAAGCATCTCGTAAAGCAGTAGCATTAAGCTCTTTTAAATGATTGCCAGGAGTGTTTAAGATAACAATTACATATTAAGTGGTTACTGTGCACTCAAGTGTGTTTAAATAAAGTCTTTAATAAGAAAATTTTCTGTTAGAGCTAATTTTGATTCTCCTTTGTTTTAAAATATAATTAATCTAATATGTATGGACCAATTAAAAAAAAATCGCACACTTAATTCATCATAATTAATCAGTCATTAAATTATAATTACGTCATTTTTCAGCTTTTATTGGACAAATATACGGTAATCTATCATTATTCAATTAAATAACAGTTACAATTTAAAAAAATACTTTATCTTTTTTCTTATCTTATATTTAAAAGTTTTATATGACTTACTGTAATCATGTACCCGGCAGGGTAGCGCCCAGGATTTTGGCCGCCCGTGTGGAATGATAAATTGGCCACCCCCAAAATACATTAAAACTTTTAATTCTGTAGAATGAACTAAATACTAGTAATTGCTCAATTTTTGATCTTGCTTATTTGATCAAGTCGACGAGCTATATTCATTAACCAACTGGTTGCGACAGTCTCTTTAGCGTATTTAAGATGAAAAATCTCTAACTAAAGATCTGATGAAGCCCTACTACACTCTTTAGCGAAAAATAATTGTTTTGCGAAGTAGGTATGTGGTGAAAGTATTACAGATTCCCGAATCGTGAGTGTTACTGACTGAGTCATATGCGTTGAAAAAGTTATCAGTTTAGTTCATCTCGGTTTTTACATACAATCAAATATGTGCAAAGAATTATTATTATTACGACGTTGAAAGATATTTTGAAGTATGCACTCAAGTAAAGTTTCCTTAGGACCATGAGTCACCATTCAGTACAAAAGAACAGTATGCTAGAATTCATAACGACTTCCCACTCAAAAAGTTTTCACACTTTTTTCATTAAATACGATTTAAAATATTCAGTATTTTTTAATTCAGGTCTTTGAATTATTTTTTCTTGCTTAAATGATTCTGGAAAATATTTTTTAATGCCTCCCACTTCGTGAATCCACGTATATTTTTAGAGCTATGGAACTTCTTTAGTAATTATTTGATTATCTAGCCTGATGTCAACTTATAGCATTGTGGTCGACGGATATGTTTGTGATATCTAAAATCTGAACCTTCATGGATCATTGAAACATATTATTATTCTGGATGCAAATCCTTGGAATACACAGTGAAGTCAGCCACGGACCTTAAGTGATCGTAGTACCAGCCAAGTTACAAACTACGTACATAGTATCCTTTTGCCAACAATTTTTCAGTTACATTTAAGGTCACAAATTTATTAATCTACGTAAGGTATAAACTACTTTTTTTTGCTCTAGTTTCTGTGACTGCCACCAAACATAACACGGTTTCGTGTCATACCATCGAATTGATTATATACTTAAATGAATTATTTCAATTACGAACAAAACAATTTATTATTAAAGCAGTTTCATGTACAAGATGCAAAACTTTTTACAGTTAAAATGTCTCATCTGATTTATTCTAGTAAGTTATAGTTTAAAACTGATGTATATGTGGGCATATAAAATAAATGTTTCCTCCAGCGCGTTATTTTCGATGTGTCGCTTTGACTTACTACACTAATTACGAATCTATTTTGGAAGGCGTATTTATTTTGGCACGTAATTTAAAAATAACCGATACTGTTGGGATTTGTCGAGCAGGTCGCTAGGTGGCGATGGAAGAAATATGGCTAACCTCTCAACGGCGGTAATTTTTTTTACAAATACTGCACTTATATATATTTTTTAAAATTCTCATTTGTATTTTTTTTATATATCAAATTAATCGATATCCAAGTTTTAGAACGCGTGAGCATCAAAGTTCTTCAAGCCTCTTTTATAGCTGATGTTTTAGTCATTTGCATGCTTTTTCCATAGCTGCAAACGGAAGGGCGTGATCGTTACAGAGGTGAGTAATCCGTAGAGAAGCCAATTTATGTGAATATCATATGAATTAATATGTAATTAATACTTTATTAAATACCTCCCCATAAATACTATAGTAACATTGCTGATAGCTTGTTGTTTTTTTGTATTATTTAATAAAAAAAATCTTAATATTTTGAATTGTTGAAATATGTTTTTTAATAGTGAGAATACATTAATAAATGTGTTATAAATATAAAATTAAGGTCGATTAAAAAAAAATTTGCTATGCATTTTGTTTTTTAAAAAAATATTTCCTAACGCAGAATATCGAATAAAATTGTAGTATTTTTGTAGCACTGCTTAAATATTCTAAGCAAATGAAGTTTTTTTTATGCTGATTGTTTTTGATTATTAAAAAATATTTTTTGCATGTTTGTAACAGTAGAAATTATCTATTATTTGTTATTATCTATTGTTCAACTTACCAAAACATCACTTTACTTTTTTAACCGAGAACTTAGAACTAGTCAAAAGACGTATGCACTGCTAAAATCTTTTTTTATCATTTTTAAAAATATGTTTTAATATAAAAATATTGACCTAGTTCAGGGGTAGGAAACCTTTTCGTTTAAAAAGGCCACATTCAGTTATCTGATTCAACATAAGGCCGCAGTAAAGAAAACGTTGACACCACCCCCTCTTTTTTTCGACTGTCGAACATATAATGGGTTGATTACGCTCTTTTTCCATATTTTTTTGATCAAAGTAAATATTTTGATTTTAAAGTAGAAAAGCCGCATCAGAGTAGCCACAAGCCCCTCTCGACTGACCTAGATATATAATACACATATAATTGAATTGAAAATAAAACAGTATAATACAGAAAATCTTCCTTCAATGAAAATAATTCTAAGTTATTATTAAATTTCCATCAATCACCTTCAGTCGAAATTTTAAATCATTCAATGAAAATGTTTAAATTGGTAATACTATAATATCGGATAAAAAAATGTGTATATATAGTATAAATATATATAATATCACTATAAGATATTTCACGAGAGTTGGTCATTATTTAAATGCAAAGTTTCTATTATATTAAGGATTGAAAACGACTTGTAGTTAGCTATTATTAGGTGAGACAAATCCAGTACTTCCAACATTACAGTCCGTGAATACTGCTACCGAAAAGCAAGTCAAAGAGAGTTGACCACTAGGCTATAAGGTTATACAATTTGTTATCTCGATACAATAAAGACGCATGATGTAATCCAAATTCGTGTTTGAAATAATGTGTATTATAACAACCCGATCAGCTGTATTGTGCTGATAGGTTGGTTATGATGAACGGCATCGTGGGGTTAGCACGCATAAACAAGCCGTTTTTATAAAGACGCGCACAATCGGGTCAAATAACGAATAGTTCTCAATATCAATAAACATGGATGTACTTATAATTCACTTTAAATGAAATCAACATAATTTAATGTAAAGTTTTGCCTTAGTCAGCCTTAAGGCTTCCAACCCAGATTAAACCGAAGCCGGATAATCGGTTTATTGCCTGTTTTAAGAAAAACCGAAAACCAGTTTATTTTGCACGGTTAACCGGGGTTTATTGAAAACCTCTTTTCACCTTTAGTACAATGGATTTTTATACAACTATTCATTTGTCGATTCCGTGGAGCAGTGGTCAACATCTTTGACTTCCGTAACGGATCTCACAGATTCAAGTGCCAGAACAAACAGCATTTTTGCATTGGAAGACATGCGTGTTTGTAACTTAAATATTCCTTTTTTTCATTCCAATCCTGAAATAACAGAGCTTAGAGAATGCGATTTTTTGACTTTTAGTATTTTCATATCCTTATTCTTATATCCCTACCCTCATCGAAAAAAGAAAGGTTGAGCAACTGAGTAACAAGCAGTTCTCTAAAAAAAAACTTTCTTTTGGATAAACTTCATTTTAAGGCCATATGATTCACATTACTAGCGGACTTGGTTGAAAAAAAATATTTTTATTCTTATATGCACCTTATTAGTTCATATTTAACCAATCAAAATTTAATTTTTCTTAGAATATTGTTCTGTGTGGTATTAAAATTGCATTTTTTAATAATTCCGGCTTAAACCGGTTAGCCGGTTTGTTTATATGAAAAAAAACCGAAAACCGGTTAGTTGTTTTGGACGGTTAATTGGAAGCCCTTGTCAGCCTCTTTGACGTGCGTACTTTTGCAATGCGCGCCTTTATCGATACACTTGTTTGTGATGCTCAACTTGCCCCCGGATGAATGCTAGAAGTACGGTGTTTCAGAGAGCTGACTAACTAAATTAATAAAAAAAAATGACGGTGAACCTGTCTCTGAAATGTGCTGCAGATGCCCCGGGACAACTTTTTTACGAACCGGATGTATTTCATCGGTCCTGAAAGCTTGTTAATGACCATATATATGACGTACTCATTGAAGCGCTTGGATATCTTGGTAGGAAGCAAAAATGCTGGTGGGGAAAGAAGAATCACATATTTTACTCATGGAAGCGAACGGAAAAGCTCGGAAAAGTAACACAGTTTATCAATTTTAAATTATAGCCGCTATAGTTATTATACATTACTAATTGTTTGCTAAATAATACTTAATCAAACGTCAGCTTTTACCGGATAATGTTTTCCGCTATCTTTGTAACCTTAAATCTGACCAATCGTGGTTTTATTGGGATTGGAAATGTTTACATGTGGGAAGCGGCAGATTTTAAAAAGTGTACGAGTAAACGAACATTAGTATTGTTAGCTGAAATTTACATAAATAATACATCAAATATGTTTATCAAATAAATCCAGATAATAAACACAACCGAGTTACTGGGGTGTTTATTTTGCCGAGTCAATATCCTGTGTAACACTTTTGCGTGCGATTAAATAGAGGCTAAATTTATTTTTCACACATGCTAATGTATGTCAAATTGTAAAACAGCAAAATAGATTTTACATTTATATGTCTGTCATAATCTTATTGATGTTTTTTTTCTCAATATTTCTTTTAACTCAATTTAAAGATATCAATATTATTATTATATCTAATAAAATATAATTGAAGATATTAATGGATTTAAAATAAGTATGCATCTGCCACACTTTTAAATATTAATATCTGAAAGCGGAAATTGTAAATTAATTAGAGCCGGATAATAAAACAACATTCATTTCAATTATTTTACACAGATTTGGCTGCTATTTATAATACATTGAATATATTTTTTAATTTAAATATGTCGTTAATACACTCAACGTTAATTTCTTTTTGCAACAGCTAATAGTAGGTAATCTAATGCCTGTAATAGAATTACTTTCAAGATTTTTTTATGGATTATATGAGGTAGGAAAGATATACCTTTTCTCAAAAAGAAGTAGCATTTATTTTGAAAAAATAAGATCTGGATGTCCGATAGGATCATAACAGATATTTTTTCTGGATAAAAAAAAACAAAATATATCTTTCAGTGGTCATAATCAGTCAATTCAGAAAAAAAATCCGAATCTTGATTACTATCACCACAAGAGCAGTTTGAATAATTTTAATACTTATTTAAAACGTTATACATTACAGTCGACGCGGGTAACTTTAGCCTAAATCTGAAAGTTTTTTTTATTTTTATAAATCGCCGTTACTATGTGAGGTATTATTTGACAAATATAAGTGTCAATCAGTGTTTTAAGATTCAGTTTACAAAACGTTTTTGGAAATATTTCTATGCTCGATATATAAATAAAGATAGAACAGTGTGGACCAAAGTTTGCATCCCATATCGGGTAACGTTGACCCATGCCACAAATATTCACAATAATTACTATAATCTCAAAAATTTAAAGGTCTTAAAAACATAGAACGCATTTTTATAGAGTAGGAATACAAATTAAAAATTAATAGATAAAATATGATAGATGTAATTCATATTTTTACCTTCAAAGATTACATATTACCATTGCTTAGCTAAGATATAATATTATATAGGTGGCAATGGTACGGCCATACCATTATAACGGTTTAATTTTAAACCTTTTTTCTTGTAGGGAATCAAGTCTTGGTTACAAATAGGGTATCCAATCCCGAAGCCTTTTTCCAATCCCGGAATTTCGGGATTGATTAATTTTCAATTGAGATTTTCTCACCGAGGAATTTGAAATTCTCAATTCGCTATACTTTTTCCCCGATTCTCACAAAACCTCGTTTTTTTTTTAGCTCTCCGTGGAATTTGAAATCCTCAATTTGGTATACTTTTTCCCCGATTTTCACAAAACATCGTTTTTTTTTTAGCTCACCGAGGAATTTGAAATCCTGGATTTGTTATACTTTTTCCCCGATTCTCAAAAAACTTTGTTTTTTTTTTAGCTCATCGAGGAATTTGAAATCCTCGATTTGGTATACTTTTTCCAATTTGCCAATTTCGTGTCAATTTTCGGAATTTGCTCAAAATTTCTCAATCCCGAAATCCCGGGATTGGATGCCTTAGTTACAAATGAATTTTGTGTTATATGTAAAGCGCAAAAAGTAAACAGACAGTAGAGTAAGAAAATATTGTTTTATAAAATTAAAGAATAAAATTACTTTTCTGATGACTTCGATTGAATCTTTGTATTACTTAATACTAGTGCTCTTTAAAAAAAAGGTACCTGAGCACTAACTCTAGTATTTTTCTCAATCTTTGTCCGATCCTAATTTGGAGGATATGACTTATTAATGGAATTATCATAACATAGTTTTTTTTACGAGAACTGCTGTTAATAAGTTGCTCAACCTCCTTTTTTCGAAGAGAGTAAAGATATATGGATTAGGGCTAGTGGTTAAATAATCAATCTCGTTTTCCTCCGTAAATTTTAGGATTGGAAGTGTGGGAGGTATCACAAAGTTTTTTTAGATATCACAAGCACCCGTGCCTTTGAACATGAATCGATAAGCCGATTAAAGAAAATGCTGTTCGTACTGAGACTTCAATGTGTGAAATCGGAAACCTTTTTTTCCTCAGAGTTGTTTATTGTTTAAAAAATAAAATTTACAGTACATGACATAACAGCTGACGCCAATTCGCGATACACTTGACAGAATGTTAATGAGACAAAACAAATATAATGAGGCAAAAAAAATATGACTACATAATACAACAAAATCAATAAATAAAAAAGAAAAACTTAAAAAACAGTTCACGAACACTATCACCAAAAATGTCCAGTTCTCTAGCTAGGCAATGAGTAGATCAGTCGAACGGCCCTTGGAACTGGCGACTTATACGTCCTAAGCGAGGAGCAAATTTTTAGAAATAAAAGTCTTTATTTCTAAAAAAAATTATCACCGATAAACTTATTTTAAAAGACAAAACAGTATCAAAGGTGCTCTGGTGAGTTTGATGATCAAATTTGACAATACTGTTGTATATGGAATCCACATGACACAAATAATGCACTAAATCGAGCATTCAACATCTGGTTATGGTCACAGAGTAACTCAATGGACCTCGTATTGTTTTGTATTGTAAAATATATTTATGAGTGTTGCAATATCCGTCCATTACATTTAAAATGGACCTAAGATAGAGAATTACGGTTTCAATGAAAAAAAAAAACAAAAGTTTTCACAGCAAAATACAAATATTTTTTTTCGAATATTGATTTGAAACATTAAAAATGCTAAGAAAAAAGGTTCCGGTACGCCGTAACACTACGTTATATGAAAAAAAGTGCTTCTTAATACTAAATATCCTAATTAGCCAAAAAAATAGCACAATTATTTGAACTTTCATCATAAATCTGAGCAAGTTGAAACCAATTAGTCCAGACTCATGTGCTATTGTCATAATTAGTTGCGGAAATATTTTTTCAAATTCCGACCAAAACATTTTGATTTGCCAATTGTCAATCGATTTTTTTACCAAATGCATTTAACTTTCCCAAAAAAGGCAAACAGCTTTTTACTTACTTACTAAGTCTTGTCACGACCTTTTTTTTTCTCCCCAAAGGCAACGTTTGAGTGACTGATTTGAAACTTTTTCTAATTGGCTGAAATGTCTCGACTAAAAACATTATTTGTACATATTAAAGATGAAAAGCAAACCATATTTATTTGCTATTAGTTTTTCAGAGATATATCGTTATATGAATTTAACTTTTACATTGATACCCAAAGCAATTTGCTGATAAAAAAGTGGGAAAGTCCGCCATTTTGAATCATCTGTCAAATCAATTATCTCTCCATTTTTCTCGATGATCCCCGGAGATTGCCGAGGGTCGCCGAAGACGCTTCGTTCCATAAATACGCTAAGCGCGTAGGCCGTGTTTAGCGGCGGCTGTCGGCTGCTGTCTGGTGATGGCGGACGCCACTGAGAATAACATTTTGAAATTTCCATCGTCTGTTTTTATTTTATAATCGGCGGGTTGCGTACGAATTTCTTCTGGTGCTACTTTACGAGACGGACGCTCTCCACAAATAGCCGAGTGGAGTAGACTTTATTTTCGATTTCAACGGGCGGAGCTTTAAGTACTATCTGTACAATAATTCAAAAAGTCACAATAAATACATATATTTCTCTCTATTTTTATTTTTATAAACAAGTTTCAAATATATAATTTAATCGATACTTTTCATTCGATATTAATCATACAGCTTCTTTCATCAATTAAATTTTGCATTCCAAAATAAAAAATGCACTTTCTTAAAATGATATTTCCTTTAAACTTATAATCTAATATATAAAAATGAATGTTTGTTTATTTGTACTTTATGAGTTGCGACACCACTCATTCAATTTTTATAAAACTTTGACAAACTTTTTGCTTGCACTTCCGGAAAGATTATAGGCATAGTAAAATTAGCTTACATTAGGTCTTATATATAAAAATCAGTGTTTGAATGTCTGCCATACAGTTCATTTTGACAACGTATGCTTGCACTTGCGCGAAGGTTATAGTAAAATTAACTTACAGTAGGTGGCGCGTGTGTCGTACCATAGACAATCGGCAGCAAACGTCTAACAGACAGAAAAATAAAACATTCTTTCTTTGAGTGGCATTGTAACGCTTGCCAGGAACCAGATAGTTACAAATAAATAAAAAGGTTAGGATTCATATACCAAAGGTATTGAAGAAAAACAAACCGTTAACATTTGGGCTAAATAGTTAGATAGCTAATCGAATATTTGAAAGGGCATTATATTTATTTAATTAAGGATTTTTTTCAAACATGCTGCTGGGTAGTACTTTCAAAAAGTACAGGCATGGAAAAAAGTATTCGGGCATAACAGATAATTAATAAAAATAATTAGTTTTGAAAATATTTGATTTCAAAGAGCTTAATTGAATTATTTAGAAAGCTACGGTAAAGGTTTAACAATTTTCTTTTAAGTGGATGTTTTGTCTTACAATACTGTTTTTTTTTGTACTTAGATTTAATTGTTTTATGGTGAGTGGTTAAACTTCTTGTTTTGTTAAATTTTACGTACTTTGCATTAGACATGTTCGAAACTATTGATATTTAAATTGTAGAATTATCGATAAATTTAAATTCAAATAGGAATGGGAAATCAAATAAATATTATTTGACGAATTCAAACGCATTTCAAATACTATATATGATTCAATATATGCTAATAAGCATCAGTTACACATTCAATGTACATCGTAATTAAGCAGTCTGACTTACCGATATTTGAGTGATAAAGACGAGAGTCTATTTAGTTATCTAATGCAAAATTGTGATCTGATATTTAAAACAAATATATTTACAACATTCTCAGCCACGACGGTTAAGTACATATGATTTAGAAGAAAATTAATAGTGAACTATATAAACGTTAAAACTGGGTCGATTGTAATCTAATTTAAGATTTCGACTGAAGGGGCTTGGTGGAATTTCAATATTAAATTTGAATCGTTCAAATTATGTACATTCACACAAGTTTTGTAACTAACGACCCAAGTTTTGCCTTTCAGCATCTTAAGGGTTTCAAGTGCACGGATTATCGTTAAAATGTTATTTCACATTAATTTCAAAAACCTACAAAGACTATTTGCTAAGTAAATATTTCCCTTAGCTGATTGAACGTCACTATAACCAAGTCATTAGTTAAGTTAATTCATTTCGCCATCAGTAGCTTTTAACTTAATGATACATTTATTTATTATATAAACACGAGACATTTATTTACTAAGCGTCAATTCAAGTTTATTCGTGCACTCTAACGCCTGAAGATGCCGAAAGGCGAAACGGTCGTTAATAACAAAACTTGTGTAAGTTTGCATAATTTGAAAGATTCAAATTCAATTGTATATAAACATTATTATTATATAAACATCAGTGAAGAATGAGTAATATATATTATTTAATTACAAGATATAAAATGTAAAAAAATCCTTGTTCCAACCCGTAGATATAATTTATATGATTATGTAAATAATCAAGTCAAATTTTTATATTTAAAATTCAGTCTGCAAACTTTTAAGAGTAACAATTTATAAAAAAAAAATACTAATGACATTACTTTGCGAAGAATACGTGATTCACCCGTTTGAAAGTATATCTAGATTATGTATAAACAAAAATCTTTGTGGTATTTACTGAGCAAAAATTATAACTAATGTATGGCGATGTAAATGTCGCATTTATGCTTAGTGAGCTTTCGTCAGAAAAGTTGACCACCGATTTTCGGCTCTTTCCAAGGCCGCCCCTGGTGCGTTTCCCGGCGTATGGGCGGAGGGCTTTGGGCGGGCGGGGAGTCGATCCAGGCGAGGATGGTTTCTACGGCGCGGTGCCCAGTCTTCGCCGGTCCAAACGAACTGATCCGGATATCGATATTGACCAGTACAAAAACACATTATATAAACCGATCGACCGAATAGCGTGCTCTTTCTCGCCAAAAAAACACGTTACGATGAGAGTGCGGAACCGTATTTCCGGACCAGATAACAACTACTAACCTAATCAATTTTATAATAAAAAATATTTATAGCTAACAATAAAAATAACAATCTTTTAAAATGACATTTAAACCTACTAACAGAAAATAATTTTAATTGGAACCGGCTTATGAAGTTATTTTAATTAAATGTAAATAATCTAATTTATATTAATATAGAGTGTAGTTTTTGTTAATTAATCCTTCGAAACATCGATTTAAAATACTAGTACCTTAGTTAACTTAAAGGAAACTTTGTACGTGAGGATACCAGTTTAGTCATAAAGGTAAGTTACCACAGTATGTCGTTCGTCTTGAAAGTTACTTCTCACATATCCTATTAAATATTTACGTATTATTATAGA
The DNA here is from genome assembly GCA_030503985.1 of Himalopsyche tibetana. Lineage (NCBI taxonomy): Eukaryota > Metazoa > Arthropoda > Insecta > Trichoptera > Rhyacophilidae > Himalopsyche > Himalopsyche tibetana. The sequence goes on from JAPJYX010000010.1 coordinate 2,100,925, forward strand.
ACGATATAAATCTTATACAAAGTCCACCTGTCAAATAAGTTAATATATATAAGTGACTGTTTATTATAATACCTTTGAGTACAGATTTGGTGTGAGAATAATATTGTAAGAAATACGTTAAAAAAAAACGATTTTATGACATTAAATTAATATTTTGTTGTTTTAAAATAATAACAATTGACATGCTTGATTTTTTTATAGATTATAATGAAAACGAGCTTAAAATATACATATACGTACATGATGTAAAAGATTTGCAATACACGTAAAATTGTTACTAGTATTTACTTCTTTCAATTGATATTGATTGAGAATATTTTTTTTATGAGTATAATAAATTATTATTGTTTTTATGTAAAATATACGTACTACCAATAAAATTAATCACTTTCTGTTTAATCGTTATTTTGTGTTATTAATAAATTACTTTCAATCAAAGTTTATCCACTAATTTATTATTTTTTTTAAAATATTGTTTGCTGCAGTAGTGACGTCAAAAGAATCATTCACAAAAATAGACGCAATAAAAAAATATCATTTATGATAAAAAAACAAAACCCACCTGTTTTTGACTGCTGCCAAACGGAAAAAAATCGTTGAGATTCTTTCATGTAAACTTTATATCTAATCCAAATGTTTTAGATTCGATAAATAAAAAGTATTCAATATTTTACAAGTTTGATTTCTTAGCACACGCTTAAGCAATTGCGAATATAAAAACAGTTCAAAATAGTATCTTTAATGACAGAAGAATGGCCAACTTGTGGATTGGTTAATGTAGACTTTTATAAAATTGTATGTATGAGGTATGCAAGTAAGACTTAAATATAAATAATCAAAACAATATGATTTTTATATTTCTATTTTTATAATGTTTTTATAAACATAACATATGTATACATTATACAATGTTTATTTTAACATTCTGGAATGAAGGTTGCAATAAAACGATAGCTATTTTTGCAGTTACGATTTAACCTGAATACACTGTTTTGCTATTTCAATATTTTCACATTGTCTACCTAATTTATTCATATAATTTAATATATCGACTCTGGAAAGGGAAAATGACGTAACCCACAGTTTTTTCAAAACAGCTTTTTTCGATAATCATAATATTTCCAACTTGATACACGTTCTGTCAAAAGGATCTAAGCTGCAAATGCCATATTAGTATCTAAATTTAGCTTTTAATTTTGAAAAAAGATGAGCTTGAGAAAATTGAATCTAAGAAAAAAGACTGAAAAAAGGTTTTTCCTAGACAATTTCTTAAATTAATATTAGATTATGTGAATCAAACACCAGTTTATAACTCTCCGTTCACTTAAAGGTTGTAGATATTTATAATTTGCATATGTCGCAAAATCATCAGAACACGTTTTTTGCGCCTCCTGTAAAATTTGCTTTGTGTGGGTTACGTCCTTTTTCCTTTCCATAGTCGATATGAATGATTTGATTACACTGCAATATAATTTGTATTAAAAAAGACCTTTTGTTGAGTATGTTATTTTACAGAAGTAATCGATTTATTGTATGACAGTTAATAATTACTGCACACTATTGTTAATTATAGCGACAGTTTGTTTTTCGATGACTAATATAGAATCAAATTTGATAAATTTGTTACTGTCTTTATTTTGTTACAAACTATGACACGTGTTTCTCGTCATTAAGAAGCATCATCAGACAGAATATCACTGGGTCAGTCTATTCATAAACCTTGCAATATTCTGTCTGATGATGCTTCTTAAATAGACGAAACGCGTGTCACAGTTTGTAGCACAATAAGTTGAGGAGCAAAGTTATCAAATTTGATTTTATATTAAAAATGAACTTCCACAAAGTTACCGTCGAATCCATCGAAAATATTATCGATGTTCATTTGGCATCAATCCATCTTCAGGAAATGATATTAGCGATAATTAAAAACAAAGAATTTGTTCAGAATTTTATTAGCGGCTATATATTACATCATGAATGGTTTATATATTGGTAGTGTAATAAAGTATACTTTTAATTAGAAGACAAAAGTTTCGGAAAATCACCATTATGTTTTACTAACATAAAAGATCTGATAAATATAATTGTATCTAGATATTTTAACTTGCTGATTTCCATTTGATTAATTGAATATTTACGATAATCTATGTGTAATTTGTATTGATTACATTGTAATCTAAAGCCCACGAGTTATTTCATCTGGGATACCTTTAAATATTAATGCATGCGACTTTCAAGTGATATAGAATCTTTCTTTGAATTTTAATTTTGATTCGAGGAATAGGTTTTCCGAATTCAATCTAATAATACTATACATTAAAAAGTCTACCGATATAATTTTACGCATGAGCTCCAAACAAAGCATATAGATTAATAAAACGAAAATAAAAATATTGAATTTCAAACAATAAAATAAAATATATCAATTAAAATAATATTGCAGCGACATAAATCCAATCTGTAAACACACGCCACAAAAGTATCTCGGCCGCCAATTAAAAATAAAATCACGGAAATAAATATCGCCTAATTATGTTTAAAAACCAAGTCGGCCGAATAATTTGTGCCGAATGTGTTTATTCAAACAAATTTGTATTTATTTAATTATGCAGTTACATAAAGTATGTCAAACGAGTTTGAATAAGCTTGGAAGCAGCTATAAATAGACTCCCAAACACAATTACAATAGAGTCCACAAAAAAGTGTTTGGAAATTTGCCAATCTTTCCGGGCCAATCTTACTGATCCGACTGCCATTTTATTTACACAGCTTTTTAGCCTGGAACTATAAAAAATCTCGATGAAATTCCGTATTTTTAGTGGAATTGCGTGACATTGAATTCGATTTCACGGCAGAATTAGGCCACAATGATGAACGGCGTAACCTAATTAATAAAAAGTCCTCGTCTTTTTCAATTCGCCAGCCCTTTGGCACCAAACCATTATAGTTATTCATAAAATAACTATGCTGAAAGTTTAGTCCTTCAAAAAATATTTACATGAAAAATGACTACTTTACGATGCGATTTAAAAACAAGCAATTTTCAATAATACAGTATATTTTAAACATTGTAGTAATTTAAATTTCAAGTACATTTTTTTTACATATCAAAATGCGGATTTATGTTTATCATAAGAATGTTTTTAGGTTTAGGGTTTTTTAAAGCCTTAACAACTTTCATCTAATTGTTATTTGGGTTCAATTATGTAAAAGATTATTTTAATTATATCAAGTGTGCTTATAATATAAAATTAAATTTGCTAACTTTGTTATTCTACAACTTGTGACACGTGTTTTGCCTATTTGAAAAGCACCATCAGACTATCGCAACGTTTTTGGGAAGGAAGCATTAGTAAATAACTATTGTTGAATTTATTTCCACTTGGGTTTTGCCACACACAATGACGGTAATTAGTTTTTTAATTAGTACTATCAAAGTTTGTATCTTATCTCCTATCTGCGTCCAGTAGAAAAGGACAGAGCCCGACTTTTATTTTGTTATTCATAACGTTAGATTTGAATCGATTTTAATTTTATTCGTTAGCGTTGTGAATTGTGATACTCTGATGATGCTTCTTAAAGAAGCGAGTTACGCGTCACAAGCTGTAGCACAAAAAGTGGAATATCAAATTTAATTTTATATTGAAAATCAACTTTCACAAAGTTATCGCCGAATCTATCAAATATATTAAGTGTGTTTTTGTTTCTGTATAAGAACTATATAAACGTTAGTAAAACTAATTATTTATTTTTAATATTGACTTAATTATTGTGTTGTTCGTTGGTATAAGTTTTCAAACAAAACGATTCGATTACACAAATTAATGTTTATACGATAAAAATCTTATTCTGAGATAATTGATTTCCACCACTACTGTTGCGCTTGAATAAACAAATCAATTTCGCAAAGAAAATTTTCTCATAACATGTGTGCTTTCTAATTCCTAATGCAAACGTTGGTTTATATTTTGTTTATGCAAAAGAACATTAACGAGTCTATTTAGTAAAATTGCACGCATGGCCGGTTTAAATTTAATGTATGCTTCGACTAATAACATGTCGACATATTTATAATACGCCATGTTTAATTTTCGAAAATAATGTGTGTGAATTCTCTAAAAAAAGCCATATTCATGTCGTTGTAGGGTGAGTGCATTAGTCAACATAATTGCGAGGCACGGGGTGCATTTTGTAATTTGATATTAAAACTTTGGCAATAAAGTGTCGGCTGCAGGATAGTGCAGCGTCGTTTTACACAGTGACACACAACTATTTTTGAGGACGACATTGACAATATTTATAATTTATTTTTCAATAAAAATCACGATATTTAAAACTAGTTAGTTGAAAAGAGTTCTTTGCAATGTCTTAAACGATCATACATACGCCTCGGTGAAAGGGTTTATTAATTTCTTTAAATATACTATCACGAAGGCGGATGATTTAAATAAAGCTAAATTAATGTCTTCAATCTATTCAAGATTTTTATTGAATAATAAAGATGATAATTAGTTCATTGAACATTGATTTTATTAATCATTTTATTTAATATATATACTGTTAGATTCGTGGTTGAGTGTCAACGCCGTTGACGTAGAACATAGAAGTCACGGGTTCGAATTCCAATACGGAGAGTTTTTATATATCGATTTTTCAATTGATTTATGGATATTTGTGATGTCTTGAATTCCCTCCCATTTATCTCATCATAAAAAAAACAGGCATAGTAAGAGAAATGCGCTAGCCACTTGTCCTGTCCTAGTCATATGATTCTATCCCTGTTTCTTTTAAAAAAGTAAAGTTGAGCAACTGAGAAATCTGTTGAGATAGATCTTTTATGAGACCACATGTTTTACATTGGGAGCTAACATGGATTTAATAAATATATATAATATATACACATACTTTTACTACATTTAATTGGTATTTAAAAAAAGACTCGGTTAAATAATTGACATTCTATCGAAATATATGGGTGACTTAATATTTATCATTTCTTTTGAAATGTTTTTTAAGGATTGTTAATAGTGATATTGAAACACTGCTATGAACAAATAAAAAAATGTAACAATAACGTATTTTCAATGGTTAGCACGATCAACTTACGTTTACATACACATGATGGATTTGCTATTGAATTTTTTGAAGTTGTAAACTTATAAGTTTGTCGAAAGCTCGAGTATGATAGGTTTCGAGTCACTGCACATAATGCAGTTTGATGCAGCTGTCTCGGGGACGTCGCTTCGTCTAAATTTACCGAAGTGAGTAGCAAACGGCGCGATACAAATTAAATGAGATATTTTCGTAAACAAAAACAAAAGCCGTGCCTCTTTTCAATGATGCATGCACGGCGACCTCCTGTTGTGCCGCCACAAACTGTTTTTCTTTTATTATCTTAACGCTCATAACGTGTTGGATGCTGGAAAATTATTTAATGCACCAGTGGTTTACTGGATGAAAAATCTCGGCTGATATTTTTGATTAATTTAGAAATGCATCATTTCTGAAATTAAAAGCATCGTTATTGGATATTTTATTACAGTTTGATATTTAACTATAAATAATTACTATATGTATGTAGATATTAAACGTTGAAGAAATATTCAGTCTAGCGATTGATTGATTGTAAAAAAATTACTTACTATTTTTTTAAATCCAAGTCCGTTTCCAATGTGAAGCATATGGTCTCCTAATGGAGGTATCTTAACGGAAGTTTTTCTACGACAACTGTTTGTTGCTCAGTCACTCAGTCAAAAGAGTATTAGGGATAATGTGGTAAACTAAACGTTCTCGCTATGCCCAGTTGTTGATGGATCGGAAGGGTGGGAGGGAATTTTAAAACATCACACACACCCATGCCTTCGAAGAGAAATTCGTATATCGATCGAAAAAATGCTACTCGTACTGGGACTCGATCACGTGAGATCCGGCACGGAAGCCAACAACGCTAACTGCTGCGCCATAAGACCCGACTTCTATATTTATAAAAAAAAAACTTTTTAGTCTAAAATACTTCGACAATTTGATATTTTTTTTACCATGTTCGCTTCTAATGTGAAGCATATCAACTTTTAATAGAGCTTATATAGACATAAGTTTTTCTACGAGAATTGATTTTTATTCAGTAGCATAATATTTATTTTTGTTGAGAGTAATGCTATAATAATATAGCTAAGGTAGGTTCACTAGTTAAATATATCCGCACTCACTTTGCCCTTAGAAACAAAAAGATGGAAGGCATTTAGCTACCACAAACCTCTACGCCTTCAAACGCAAACTCATAAATCGATCGAAAATAAATTTATAAAATAGTCCGTCCATAGATTCGAGTCCGTAAACACTACAACGTTTTCCACTCGATCCAAATTCAGCAGTACTTATCATATTTATGATTAAATGTATTATTTTTTAGATGAATTAAACTACTATATTGTTTAGTGTTGCAATTTAAAGTCGAAGTTTCACCTAGTATTTTTATCATGATTTTTTTTAATACACTTAAATTTAGTAATTCATTAAAATAATAAACTATTCAGATGTCATTTTTATAGTCACAACAATGGCTGGGATAAACAAAACTTTATACTTTGATTTCTTTTAATTTATTTTACAAAAAAACCCTTCTTTCAATGATGGTAGAAAAACTTGTCAGTTATCAATGTGAAAATAATAAACGGAAAATTGCCAAAAGATGTATTATACAAGCATGTGACTCAAACATTTATTCAGGGCTGTAAATAGGCATTTTTGTAAGTGTCATTTTTTTTTATTAAAGACTTTATTTCGGCTTAATAAAATTCATTCCAGCAAATACTGCAATGACGTCTGTCAGTCAGAAACTTTCCACTCATTCAAACGTCACTGGTTAATAATATTTAATAAGGTTTGTTGCGCAACTCAGCTTGGAATAAGTTTCTCCAAACTAATACGGCATATGAAAACTAGTCTCTTCCAGGAGGACAAACTATAACTGTCTCCTACCACCACAGCGCGAAGCTTTCCGTTTGTTAGATGAGTTGGGTAAAACTTTTACTTTGCTGGCGTCTGCTTAGACAAGTTGTATACATTAGCTCACGCCTCACTCATCGCCATTTTGACGAATGCTCGGCCTTCCGATTGGAAGCTTATTTTCATCGATTTTGGAAGGATTTAAATAATATTACTTAAACTAATGACTGAACAAGTCACATTCTCTTTCTTTATCTTTTAAGCACAATAGTGCATGGTTAAAACATAGGTCCCGTGCAACTCTGTATCGGGCCAATACAATGAGGAATAAATTATTTTCTTTTCTTGATCGCATTGTGTTATGTAAGGAGGCCATGAAAATGCGGCTGCATACGCATAGCGGGTGGTAGTGGGATACTCAACAACCAACTTGTTATGGTACCTATCACTCCGGCGGAACTATGTCAATTAATTATAATATTATTCATGTGTTTAAATTAGATTCAACACGTTAATTTGTTTATTTTTTTCATTGATATATTTACTTCTATTGAACTGTTACGTATTGCGGCCCAAATGATGAAGAAGTTTTTTTAAACAGAAGTTCCCTATATCACCCAGATAAATTAAAAAAGAAGCGTGTTATAAATTTGTTCTCCTGCTGGCTTCTTTGCTTACTTTCAAGTAATCGCTGCGTACCGTAATCGACAGAGTATATTACATCCTGGCGCTGATGACTATAAGTGTTAATCAGCAGCTTTGTATGGCGACGGAATCCATCCAGTTGGTGGAAAAGCCATGTTGCATTTGGGCTCCTATGTAGAATCCGCAATACACGTGGACGCCAAGTCTATCGTCGTTTTTTTTGACAAAATAATGAGCTTGTTAGTTTGCTTTTTAAATCCCAGCTCTTTACAAAGTAAAACTACCATACACCTTATATTAAACGCAGGCATCTGATGTCAAAGCACATTTAACTTGTGTGTTTGTATATTTGATTTAGTTTTACCCAACCGGATTGCTAGTTCTTTAAGAGTAGTAGTCGAGTATTTCCGTTCCTTGCCCTGTGCTTGTCAGAAGGAATCCAGATAGGGACTGTCGCAGATCACATCTTTGACACCCTTAAAATAAAGTTAAAAAATACTAAAGACAGGAACGGGGATAAGACGCAGCCCTCTTTTACCCCGGTTGAGGCCCCAAGTCATTCCGTGGTTGTCTCATCGATTTTCATTCACGAGCATTTTAAGTTGAATTATTGTAATTGTTTTTGGTTTGTAAGTAGGAACGAGTATTTTTGGTTTAAATCAGTGATGCACAAGCTTTTTGAAAGAAGGGCCAATTTATCAATTTTATAATCTTTCGCGGGCCGCAGAGGGTAAAAGTGTTGAAAAATAATGATTTACACCCAATCCTTTGTTACACGGTTTTTTGCACGATTTTAATTTTAAGCGTTTTTTTTGGACGGCACCGTTACTTTTTTTACGCGATTTTTTTAAAGAAGAAATGGTGACCCTGCGCAAAATCATGTTCAAAAATTGCGAACGATTCCATTTCGTAGCCGACAGTGACAGCAGCGAATAACTAATATAAGTGAATACAATTATGGATCTATACACAATATGTATCTGTTTCTCACTGTATTTTTATAATCAAAAGATAAATTAAATTTTACAAAAACAAAAAAAAAATGCGCGAATTTGAAGAACAAATTTTGTTTTTTTATACATTTTTGATACATTTTTACGAGTTTGGAACCGATTTATCAAATTATATGAAAGTGAGGCCTTTTTACGCGATTTTTTTTACGCGCCACTTTTTGGAACCAATGTATCGCGTAAACAATGATTGGGTGTATTAACACATCACTCAATAAATTCGTAGTATAACATATACAGATGGTACCACTCTTGACAAATCCATATAATTTTTAGAAAGTACCAACCTTTAAATGATACGTGTCAAAATTTCATCACAATATGACTTTTGGTTTGCATGTTACAGTGGTTTTAGTGATGCTACTTTTGTAATTTTCAAAACAATGGAAAATATCTAATATTTCCTGATATTTTGATTTAAATTGATCATTGTACTGCAAATCGATCAATTCTAGATAGAAATATGAATCGGTTTCGTTGATGGATGCTGAGAAGAGAAACGGAAAATGTTATAACAGCAAACAAAGTGTGTTCTGAAAACAATAATCTAAAAACAGACTTAACATGCACCTTAACATTGTAAAAATTTGAATTACGGGCGCAAATCTATACCCGTGAAAATATTATCATATTAAATAATTAAGAATAGTTTAAGTTTTCTATCAGTGACGATTCAGATTATAAACCTTTGCTACTGCATAATTTGTTCACATATCAAACACAAATTTGTATCATAATTAATGAAAAATTTGGTGATGAAGTACTTGTTATTTAAGGCCACAACATATGCCATTTCGGGCCGCGGTTTGTGCACCACTGGTTTAAATCAATAAACAGTATAAAATATTTGTTCTTAAATGGAGCTTATTTTCAATAAAATGGTTTTTATACAAATTAAAAATTACACGGTTCAATACAACGGAAACTTTTTTTTTCGCTTTACTTTAAAACGACAATACAGGTAGGTATTAGATATGAAAGATAATTATGATATCTTGTTTTTGTTAAGAAAAGTGTATTTTTAAAATTAAGCCATTTAGTCGTATAATATCAACGAGAGAAACAATTCCACTTCGTTTAAAAAGTTCAAAGTCGGCGAGGCAATTTTTGTTGAAGCTGCCGGATATTTAAAATTATATTGGACCTTGAAAATGATCGACATTCGCTTCTGATACGATTTTTTCTTAAATGCAACTGTTTTTTTGTATGCTATATGAATAATTTTATACAAAATTTAAATATACACGTTTTATTCGCGCTTAAAACAAAACTAATTAATCAATAAAAGCTATCTTAAAACATTCATAGTCCAGTAACAAAATAAATAATATTTTTTTTTTCGATATTATCTCAGGAATTGACTATTTATTTGAACTTAAGTGTTTTAGAAGTTGTAGTATAACTTAATAAATAGCTCGATATGTGTCATATTATATATAGAGCTTTTTTGCGTTTTTAAAGTCATGGTTTCAATACATTCAGAAGAGAAGACCGTAATTTAAGCACACACTTACGCCCTAACTAAATTTAAGAACTTTATTATCAGCCCAACCGAGTCTAATAACTCGTAAAGAAGCAAAATCTTCAAGAAAGTGAAATTCTTTCCGTTCGATAAACTTTCAAGGATATCGCAAATTTGAAAAGCTGCCAATAAATAAGCGGGTGGCAAATAATTTGGCATAGTTTCCGAATGTATTAAATGCGCAATTTGAGTACTTCAATAAACTGAATACTGTTGTTACATTACTGTATTATGTAACTATGGGGCAATAACCTAATAATAATGACTGAAACTCAAAGTAATTATTATATAATATAGTTTTAGAGCCAGAATCGGTTTCACTAAACATGTGGACTTTTTATAAGTTTATTTTTAAATTAAATTGACTATCGTCTAACATTTCACGCACGAACGCTTGAGACAAGTATTTGACTTAATGTGCTACTCTACTTCATGTATTAATTACTACTGGCTTATAAAATTCTGTAAGAAATATATTTGTAAGAAAACTAACTAGTAAAAAGAAATACTTAGATTTGAAATGAGTAATAATATATATAGAAAATTTTAATCAATTCCTCTTAAAAAGCTAATGAACTTATCCAAATTTATAAAATGAATCGATTGTATTTTTTAAAAATAATTGCAATGTATTTTACAATGTACACAATGAAAGGTATTTTTGTTTATTGTCAATCATACAAAATTACGTTTGTTACAATAATAAAAAAATCCATATAGAAAAGTTGTCGTGTTTAAAACAATTAAATATAATATACCTACAGTGATAAAAGCAATTTACAAAAACAATAAAAACGCAACGTAAATAGTATCGCTGAAAGAAAAAATCATTACTAAAATTATATATAATACAAGTAGAACCCTATTTATAATTAGCTAATCGAGTACCAATTCACTAATTGAGTATCGATTAACCGCTTAATGGATTGTTTAATATCTAATCGACTTGAGTGGTAAAACATATTTTTTATAAAAGGTAATAATTTATTTTAATCATTTTGAAATTGCCCATTATTTCTTGTTTATTTTTGTCAGAACCATCTTGATAATACTAACGAAATTGTACAAGCAATACAATGAAAACTTAATTGAATTGGGTTATTGTTGTTTCTTTATACAAAATGAAAATAAATACGATTAAGAAAATGGCGTCGTTGATGGCTTTTGTTTAAATTTATTATAATAAATCTCTTTATAGCTCGCCTACGAAAATCCAAAGCGATGTAAAATTTTAATGGTTTGTTTACCTGCAAAATATATTACACCTGGTGAACGATAAAGAAGATCGTAAATGCATTTTGCATTAACCATTTCACTACAGCTAACGTGTGTGGCAATTTTCTAAATAACGTTTCGCATGCCAAGAAATGAATATTTAACAGATTAAAAAGATTTTTTCGTATTAAATTCTATATGCATGCAAAATTTTAATACATTCATTTTTCATTTAATTTATGAATTTTTGTTGATTGTTTGTTGTTACCTATTATCTAACTTGTTATTTCCATACCCTATCTGTATATTCATTGCGAAGAATGACGTTAATACTTAGAAAGAGTGAGTAAGCTAACTGATTACTAACCAGATCTTATTGCAACTCAATCGGAAGCAGACATTGTAAAAATACTAAAAATCCGAAAATAATAATTGATTAATATTTTTATACGATTTGAATTTTGTATTCATGTACACGAGAAAAAGTATTTGAAACATCGCAAGGTACAGGCATAGTCTGTCCACATGCTGTTAATTTTAATAGGAATTTTATTGATATTCCATTATAACATGACCGCCGGCAGAAGTTGGAACTAAAATAGTCGCACTAGGGCGTGTTGTCAAACGTCAAGAAAGTAGTTTTTAGTAGTTAAACTGTAAAAATAAATGCTATGGGAAATGTCAAGTTCTTCAAAAATAGATTGTGGGAATATGCGTGAGGTTTTTCTATAAGTCAGACGGTTCTGCGGGGGCAACAAGTCTCGAAAAATTGTTGATAATTATTCCAATCAATAACGCGGCAAATCGCGTGGCGGGTCAAAATTACCCCCGAGACACTAGAGACTTTTCTAGGTGATCTGTAATAAACACGTAAAAAACTTTTAAAAATATTCGTTGTCAGTGAAACTCTTTATTTTTGTTTTATTCACTTAATGATTCTGTGTGAATAGATTTATGAACATTGTACATTGTCGCGGTAATAAAATATATTTTTTGATAGATTCGACGGTAGTTTCATGGAAACTCGTTTTTAATATCATATTAACAATTTAAGTTCAATTAGACGTGGGTTTCAAATGAAGATAAAAAATAAATTTGACTTAATTAAAAATAATCACAGATGCCTGCCTTAACACTTCATAAGTTAACTTTTGAAACAACTGAATCACCATCCGTAATAAAGATTATAATTAAGACTATAAATATTTAATAAAACAGTTGAACTTATCGTTTTTAGGTTTTAACTATAAATTATTTGTTTGTAAATAAATCCCTTTTCTCCTTTGACCATATTCGATCTCTATATGAAGCATATGGCCGCCACGCTGCACTTCCATGTTTTCCTTTTTTACGCCAATAGCTTTGCTTATTCTCATGACATGTCAGCATCCCTCAGTTCCACCGAGTAAATACATCCTATCGATAGTACCCAACGGTCGTCAAGGACGCCGGAGTCCCACCGGTCGAAAGAAAAGGCAGACAGGATTAAGACTTTTCGGAGGCATCCGCAACATCCGTACCACGTGACCCAGCCAGTTTCAACGTCTCTCAATAAACGCTGACGTGATGGGCCGCTGTTTTGTATATTTCATAATCTAAATGTAAAGAAATTATGTTGATAAAAATAAAACATATTTTGTTTTCTCAACTACATTTTTGTAATGATCGAAACAGTTTTTAGTCATCACGAACATTATCAACACTGGATAGGGCTTGCAATGAGCGAAAATAATATTGATCATTTGAATAAGAATAGTACGAACAACTTTATTTTTAATGTTTATATTGAAATACTAAAATAAAATAGCCATTCGTGTGATCTCACGTTAACTTCTACAAAGTTCACTCGAACATTTTTTAATTGTTATCAAATACATAACACCATTTTTATTTTTTGCAATTAAAGCTTAGATGTACATATGTGAACCAAATCAATTTTGAATATCATTTTCCCAACACTGATAACACCAGTAGTTGTAGTAAAGTCATTGTATAAAGGTAGCATTATTGTAATCGTTCTCTTTGGGCTCTTTACTATTTATTCCTGAAGAGAATCTCGTAAAGATCCAATAGATAAAACTTATTATTGAATACAAATTATCGCATTTTAAAAGAAGCATATGAAGCACATATTTCAAAGCGTAATATGAAATTATAATATTAATCTGAAGTCGATCGTTCTGTCTCTGAAATAAAATTCTAGTTTGAGAAGGCGAGTTTTTTTTTGTAAGCGATTTTGTCAAGATTTGTCATGGAAGGCAGGGATACAAACGTTAGATATCGTATCAACTATCAGATGATATTATGCACAAAATCTTTCAAGGTTTTCAGAATGAAAATATTTAATAGAACATTTTTTTTAAATAAGCCCAAAAGAATAGATTATTGGGCACATTAAATAAATAGAAAAAATAACATTTTAATAGTTGTTTCCTATGCTTAAAAAATAAAAAAGAACTCTATTGTTGGTGGAATGGAACGATATGGATGTTTATACTTTCGATGGATTTGGTGGTAACTTTGTGGAAGTTTATTTTATATTTTATACTGATATGGATGTTGTTTGTTTTTTTAAAACATTACTAAATGATGTCTGTTTCCGTATAATTCAAATGTGACTATGTTAGGTTTTCTCGTTTTATTTTGTTCGAAATATTATATTGGTGTTGTTTAAAGCCGCTTAAAATTTACTGTTATAAAAACTCGTCCACAAATTAAAATATCTGTTCGGTTACGTTATACGTAGTGTTTTTTTTTTATTAACTATTTTTTTTTCTAAGTGAGACGGGCTTTATAAGTCATTATACTTTATTCAGATTTATTATATTACTCAAATGATGTTGGGAATCTCTGAATTAATATTTTTGAAACGAGGTGACTGCAACTAGTTTAAAAGTGCAAAAGAAGTAGTGTCACGCCCGTCCGCCGCCTCGTGTGTCGCTAGTATCATGATAGCTCGACGAATCACACAGCTAGCTGCACGCCAGCTGAAATAGAGAAATATAATTTTCCCAGACGTGCGGTAAATAAAAAAAGAGAATTCTAGTTGGATGGTTGCCAATAAAAGCTGAGACTTTCATTTTGCGCTATTACACGATCGTTTAAAGCCAGCCGAGAATGTCAATAATCGCTGTGTAATTTTTTTTACGGAACTGCAACTCTATATGAAAACGAAATTAAAAGGAAGCGGGAGTGTGAAATATAACGCTTCAGTAAACCATTTTTATTCAAACTGGCAGTAAAATGTGTAATGTATATATATTGATTGCAAAGCGCTGATTGTAGAAACGGAGTAAATTTCAACGTATACGACAGTTTTATTAAAGTTAACATTTATTTTTTAAGCCATGTTTTTATGCTTCCGTTGTATGAAAAATGATCTTCTTTTGAATTATTTATTTATTTAATTAACATTGCACATGGTTGACAGATAATAAATTTAAAACTTTTACAATGAAGAAAAAAATAGTACAATTTAATATTAAAACCAGAAGAAAAAAAATGGAAAGGAAGTCAACTGAGTAAGCTTCGACGACCTCTACTTTAATACATAAAAAATAAATAATGATAAATTGTTTAACGATACGTAAAATAGCAGAGTGAAAACGTTGGCAAAGTATATTTTCCACGTATAATTCCAGTATCTACATTTCAATAAGGTAATGGATAGTTTCAACTTTCGAAATAGAATTTAAATTATTTATGTATATAAAAATGTCTTTATCATAATGACAAATGAAACCTTCACATAAAACAACTATCAATAGTTAATAAATTTAAAATATTGATTTTTCATTTATTGAAAATAAATAAAACACAGGATTAAAGCTTTAATTGATTAATATATACGCTCAACACAGCATTACGTTAGTACAATAAATTCAAAAGTATGTTTCAAGAAAAGTCTTTAAGAAGACAAATCCATAGCCAATCGAGAAAATTAATGTTATTAAAATATTTAAGATTGAAAACCCACTCTCTTAGATAAGTTGTAGACATGCCTACTAATGAATCTTTTTTGTAGCAAAAATGATCTACGAGGACTGATTGTTACTCAGTCGCTCAAATTCTCATGTTTAGCACTTCCCTTACGGTGCTAAAAAATACTTCCGATATGTTGCTTGCCCTTAAAAAACCAAGTGAAAACATATTTTTTTTAAATGTACGTCGTGGGTCTTTACCGTCCATCAAAAGGCAGTAAGTGTTAAGACAAGTTTTTCACTTGGTTCTCTTAAGGACCAGCAACGTATCGGAAGTATTTTTTAGCACCGTAAGGGAAGTTTTAAGAGAGTAATTATAGAACAATAGAATTAAGGTAACGATAGTGATAATGCCATCGCTCTTGCTATGAACTGTTTTCAAATTTGAATGACTACAAAACAAAAACAGAAATTCATGTTTTTAAACACCAAACCATAAGTCTATTGAAAAATTAATTTATGAAAGTTTCTATAAAGGGATTTGAGCCCGTGATCACCGCAACTGAAGGAGTAGACGCACTGCATATTTTTTTACAAATAGGAATAAGTTAATGCTGACAAATCTGATTTCATTTCTATTTCATTCACATAGCACAATTAAACAAATAAATCTATCTTTTTTTTTTGTAACTGTATCCAGTCATCGGATAACAGGGTGGATGTACAAATTGGCACGTGGCACTATCGCTCGATAAAGACGATTAGAAGGATTCATGCACGTGCACCTAGACCCTTATTACTACTACGTACCTTTGTTGAGCTTGCATTCGTATAAATTAATGTAGGTACATACAGCGCTACAAAACTTAATAAAATTTATTTGTATTATAATTCTCCAGAAACTAAATTCTTTTTTTATATAATTATACATATTTGCTTCATAATAATATCAAAAAAATAAATAATTATTTGGTTATTCTACTTTTATTTTAAATGGTCAAGATCGGTTTCTCTCATGGCAAGAATTATCAACTGATAAGATAATACTAAATTACAGTGCTATTTATACAAAATAAGATTTTTATTTTTTTCTATATAAATAGCGCTGTAATATTGTATTCTTTTACCTGTTGATAACGCTGTCCCGTTAATTTAAAATACAAGTAGAATTAGTACAAATGAATACTTATTTTTTTTCATATAATTCCTTTCTGCCAAGTATTGAACACAGTGAAGTAATAAATTAATCAAATATAAAATTATGTATTAATGCTTTCTTTAAAAATAAATAATAAAGTAAATAAGAAACTATCTTTCTTACATAATTTAAATTAAGACCTACATGAATAGTTGAAAACCGTATAGCTTTCCAAATTGCGTTGGAGTTTTCAGGACGTTAAAATACATAGATTTATTAGAATTATGAAAAAAAAAATATTATTTTAAATATTGTTTTGTTCTTCACTCCCTGAAGCGTAGAGCGATTATCTGAAATTTTTAATCCTTGTGATTTCTAAAAATTACGTCCTAAAAAAAAAATTCGATTCACTAATAGCCAAACCTTGTAGAATATATGGGCCCATCAGATGTGAAGTGAGCCAAGTGGTATTTTAGAAAAAAAAAGTTAGATGCGTTGTTATATTCTACACGTTTTGAAGTATTCTAAAAGTGAAGTAACCTCAGTTAGTACACATTGCAATAGTGTTATATCCGTAAAATAAAAATATGCAATCCACCGAAACACCAAATAAAGACGAGATTGTACTTAAAAGTTCAAAATAAAAAAGCTTTACCATTTTACTATTATAGTTCGTTCACTTTACCCCTAGAGGGCCCATATATTGTTTATTGAAAATAGTGTACATAATCGAATGTGAAAATGTTTTTTTAAGTTAAGTAGTTATAATGGAATACTGTAAGAAACGAAAAATATCTTGAGCATTGTCTATTTAAAATACCGACTCTTCATAGACGTTGACCACTTGACTACCGACTTCACTTATATCTTTAGACGAGTTAAACTAACCTTGTTATACATCTTTTTTTTAACATAACTTAGAATAAAAAAGTTTGCGACACCCTCTTATTAAAACTCAAGATCACAGTATTAGAGTTTTATTTCGTATCATTAAATCAGCGGTATGCAGTGCGCATGTGCACGCTGCATTTTATCCATGATATTATTTTACTAATCGTTCATTGGTGAGATTTACGGTTGATGATTGTGTGTATTACGTCTGTGAAATATGTATTAATTTCTAAAATAAAAGAAATATAAGAAAGAAATATTTCCATATCACTTAGATTTACACAAAATAAAAAATGTATTTTTGTATGATTGGCTATAGACGTGACTACATTGTCTCGTCAGTATAGAAAAAACGAGAAGAAATCCGGCCAATTATTGGATGAAGTGCGACTACCTATATCTCTTGATGAAAATACTTTTTTATATTTTATAAAGCAATTAATAGTTGTGTCTGTGCCTGTGTGGTCGAGTGGTCAACGTTGTTGGCTTCGGCTACAGAGGCCCGGGTTCAAATCCCGGTACGGACAGTTTTATAAATTGATTTTTCAATCGATTTATGAATTTCTGTTCAAAGGCATGGATGTATGTGCTGTCTTGAATTCCCCACTCTCACCCATCCTATCCTATGAACGGGGCGTATCGAGAGCGATTAGCTTACCACTAATCCTGTCCTAGCCCTATCCTCCTATCCCTACTCTCTTTGGAAAAAGAGAGGCTGAGCAACTGAGTAACAAGCAGTTCTCGTAGAAACACTTCTGTTGAGATAAAATCCATTAGGAGTCCATATGCTCCACATTGGGAGCAGACATGGTTTTAAAAAAAATAAAAATTAATAGTTGTGTAAAAATTAAATTTATTTTGAAATTTGTATATTTAATTGTACGTGAGAATTTGCCTCTACATGTATTATATATAATAATCATGATTTTGGCTTTCATTGATCTTATCTATGTCCATCACTGGTATAATATTTGAAGCTAGTTTTAGACTACGAAATATGTATTCTTTCTTATATAAGTCGCAATGAATTAAATGTACGTTTTCTATAAGAATTTTTGAATAAATACTATTTTGTTTAAATAATTGAAAACTATATAATCATAATAATTATCAAATCATTCAAATGTAAAGTAAACCGTAAAACATTTTCCATTAAAGGTAAAAAAATACACTTTTATTTAATATAGTCAGGAGCGGGAGTCTCTTATCAGTTGATAATGCTAGTCATGAGAGAAACCCTTTCTGATCATATTAAATAAAAGTAAAATGAGTAAAAACGAGTATTATATTTTTTGAATATAATGCCTTTTCATCAAGTATTGACAGTGAACACCTTAAAAGTGAGCAATATACATATATTAACTTTCTAGAAGTAGAACGCAGAATTACATAAATATACAAAATTGATGCGTTTTCAAAGTCATATTTACAATAAAAAAATATGAATCTCTGAACCATCGGACAACCCAAGTTGTCATTTGGCAACTGGAAATAGATTGAGCCTATTTCGAAAGCGAAGAAAATATCGTGGGTAGCAATATTTAGAGCAATTGTTGAAAGTATAAATATGTCATTTTTTACAAAATAAGAAAACGGTGCGTATTATCATATAGGCGGCGCTGTGAAAATATATAAATAGGTCTTGTATTATATTGCCTATACCCGTTATACTATATGGTACTAAAGTAAACCGGTGCTCTAAATATTTTATTTTTCTCACCAATATTTACATATTTGCTTTCTTAATTAAACATTTAATTGGTATTGCAAAATGATTGAATCCTGTCGGCTAGACTTTAAAATAGTTACTATCCAGATTCCTCTGAATCATTCACAGATTACTCTTAATTAGGGCTTTCAATTAACTGTCCAAAGCAACTAAACGGTTTTCGGTTTTTTTATAAATAAACCGGTTAACCCTTTTTAAATTGAAATTATTAAAAACAAAAAAAAACAAGTTGTAGTTATTTGCGATTTCATTGCACTTTGTTTGATAAGTTGTATGCATTCCACGCATGATGGGATGAATTAAGCAAACGTGATAGTGTAAGCAACAATGAATACAATTGTAAATGCAATTAGGAAGTCTTATCAACAAGTAGTCAACGTGCAACGGGTCATTTGATGACGTCTTTAAAAGCAATGGGCTCTAAGCAATAAAACCGAAGAGATTCCTGTGAACTCTCTCCATCTAACCATTTCAAAGGATAAGATTTTACCTCATTCGTATTTATTCGTTTTGTAAATCTATTTATCGTTCACGCTTGAATGTGAAGATATCAAAAATGAATATTTTTTCACGACATCAACTAAAACAATTTGCTTATTACTAGTTTGGTTGATTTCGTTTTTAAATATTTTCATACATCATGTATTCGCTTAAAATATGAACCGTCAAAATAGTCCATTTGTAATTTCTAGTATTACGAACAAACGTGTAGAATATAATAACAGTTTTAATTTTATAATTATTATAATTGACCCCATGAGAGGTAAAGTGAGCTAAGGGGTGTTTTATGAAAAGTTAAATTAGATTCTTTATAATATTTTACATGTCGTAAAGTATCGTAAAAGTGAAGTGAGCACACTGCAATAGTGTTACTTATCATTCTAAAATTAAAATTTGCAATCCACCAAAACACCAAGTAAAGTCGTGATTGTACTTAAAAGCCATATAGAAAGCTTTTACCATTTTATTACTTGGTTCACATCACCTCTTATCATCACGGCTTATGTGAAAATTCTTATAATTTTGAATCTCTTATTAAAATGTACTTCAGAAAGTATTTAAAAAATATTTCCATGACATATGTATGTTTATTCCACGAGTAGAATGTGAGCTAAGTCAAATTATATTAATGAAGATATTTTTTTTTATTATTACAAGTGAATTAATACGTAATTTTAAAATAAGATACAAAAACGAAAAGAATTTAGTTTCATAAGAATTTCGTCATACGGCTGTTAGTTATTTCCACACCGTCAAGGTGGATTCATCGAGTCCTATTAAGTAAAAACCTATCCATTCAATAAACTGAACTTTTTATGTAATTCATTCAAAGTATCCCGATTGTAGCACTGTTAATTGAAAACACGACAACTTTACATTAAAAAAATCTCTTCAAAGGTATTCTTTTCTTTCAGAATGGATTCTGCTGCCGCTCCTTTACGCCTTGCCACCTTCAGCAGTCCACCTAGGGCAGGAGTTAATGACATCAGAAGTCAAGTAAGTAATCAAAAATTTTGATATAATATAAACTCATACCTCGATTTGAATGGTAAATTGGTTGCGAAAAATCGATGCATATAATACATACAAAAAATGGAAGATAGGCTTAAAAACGCGTAAAATGACAAGTACATATACATACTAAGGTCAAAAATAATAACATATTTTAGTTCTACAAATTTTATTTTTTATGTAGCTATTTCGTCTTATGATATCGTAAGAACAAGTAAATGACAGTTCAATCAATTAAATATAAATTATATATATATATATATATATGTAAAATTGTGTATTTTAACATGATACTTGTTTAATTTATAAGTAAAAGTGGTAGTGTAATGTATAATAATAGGTAACACACTATTTTTTGAATCGTTCAAACTATGTACATTCTCACAGATTTTGTCACTAACGACCCGGGTTTCGCCTTTCGGCATCTTCAGGCATATAGGGGCACGGATGAACTTGAACTGACGTTTAGTAAATGAAAGTTTCGTGTTTATATAAGAAATAAATGCATCACTGAGTCCAAAGCCATTGCTGGCGAAAAGGATGAGCTCATGGGAATGCCAACAGATTTGAGTAGTAAGTAGTTTCAAGAATTATATTATTTGTTTGTCGGCAAAGGTTTTATGATTATATGATTATATAACTTTGATAAAAGTTTTATATCGGCAAAACAGAAAGGACACTGAACATCCGAGTTTTAGAACATATGGCAGCCTTTAGATTGAAAAAAGACAGGTCTAATTTTGCTAATCACTTAATTTCGGAAGGACACGTGTTCAATCAGGAACAAGGGATAAAAATTTTACACCCAAATACGGACAGTCATAAGCTCTTTTTCCAAGAAATTTTAGAAATCAACAGAGCACAGCTGCAAAGTCTTCCGATTTTAAATGAAATATTAAACATTCCCGCATCTCCACTTCTATACCCTATATAATCATAAAATCATATAATCATAAAACCTTTGCCGACAAACAAATAATATAATTCTTGAAACTACTTACTACTCAAATCTGTTGGCTTTCCCATGAGCTCATCCTTTTCGCCAGCAATGGCTCAGTGATGCATTTATTTCTTATATAAACACGAAACTTTCATTTACGTCAGTTCAAGTTCAAGTTGAATGCCTGAAGATGCCGAAAGGCGAAACCCGGGTCGTTAGTGACAAAATTTGAGAGAATGTACATAGTTTGAACGATTCAAATTTAATATTTAAATTCCACCAAGCACCTTCAGTCAAAATCTTAAATTAACACATTATTTATAAAATTAAAAACTTGTTAATAATTTTTAATATTCCTCTTGGTTGCTGCTATTTTAAAATATAACCTGTTGCTTCCTTAGTATTGATTCAAAATCATTACAAAGAGAGTCATATCTAGCAGCAGATACTTTTGAGTTTACTCTTGTTAAATAGTTTTAATTGTTACGCGTTAAGTAGAACAGCGTAAAACGAGTCTCACGCAAATCGAGATATGCGTGTATATTATACAAATCGTAGGCGTTTAAAATACATGTTTACGTTCCAATACAATTCGGTGGCATAATGGCAACAGTGAGAATCGTCTTAGATAAATATTATTTTAGAAGAATAATAAAAGTTAAAAATTAAAACCTATATTTAAAATCGCTATGATGTATGTTGAAAAGTGAGGAAATCGTCTGATATACATATATTGAGAGCGTTGTCAAACTAAATTCAATACGATTGTATTGGGCTGTATCTTGTATCCATAGTTAATTTAGCTCTTTAGAGTTTTTTTATTTAAATAATAGATACCGACAATTTTTAAGAGTTTTGTGGAAAATTCATAAAAAAATATGATAATCATAAGTCATGATATTGAAAAATATTTCGATATAAGTATTCGACCTACTCAACTAAATCATTAAATAAAAAAAACATTGCTTTTTTGCAGTAGAAGATGATGCGATGAAGCTGTTAAGAAAAAACATGAAAATTACTAACCGGCTGAAGATATATTGGTCAGAAAATCTTATGTGTGGAAAAAAGTATTTCTAGATACATTTAACGAGTCGTAAATGTTGATATCAAGGTCTCACAATCTTAATGTCCTAGGCGGGAAGTACGGAAATGTAGCTGGTAAAATATTTCGCAAGCAAATTTTATTTTAAAATAGACATTTGGAATCACGTTTATTCATAATTTATTGGACGATGGAAATTATTATGATGTACGAATATTAATGAATAAATTCCAGTTTCTTATTTTATTTATTAGTACCACCTGTTTTCTTTAATAATAAGTTTTGATTTTAAATTGTCTACACAGTGGATTTTAAATATTGAATGATAATATTAGAGGCTATTATTTGCAAACCCGGCTTGTTCTAAAACTGTTAAAATATGAAGCGTGAATGTAATTTAGTAAATAAATATAATTTTTTAAAGTATTTTTAGAAATCAGTCTCAATCGTGTCTTGATAACATACAAAATATCATTCCAAAGCAATGTAAAACTAAAAAATACTAAAATTTATATTGTTTTATAAAATGAAATTCATTTTTCATGTTTAACCATTTTGGAACGAGCCGTATTTACAAATAATACCCTTATTTGTTCACAACCAATTTGTATCAGTTTATTCATTCGAAAGTATTTAATTTTAAATAATCAACGGTTTCTGACCAAATATCGAATATTTACTAATAATAATCATACGATTATACCTGCCTCACGATTTTTTTTTGTCATAAAATTACTTTCTCACGCTCGATCGATAATTTAAAAAAATAGTTTATAGTTCAATTATTTTATTTGAAAGCTTCTGTATAAATAAATTGTATTTATTTTTATTTTTCAGACACCAGTTTCCTCAAGAGAAGCACCATCGTGTGTACAAAATGCGATGATGAACAAAGAAAAGAAACCGTTCACATATACTCCAGGCGGACTGGATTTATCAGAAATCAGATCAGAAAAAATGGCTAAAAGGCTTATGAGAAATGCAATGAGCCCTGGGGTTCAAGAACGTCCAAAAGCACCACAATTTCTCGCTGGAGAAACTCCCGCACCAAAAACATCAGCACATTATTTCAATTTACCGGTAGCTGTATTTCCTTGTATTCAAATTCCAGCAAATCCAAAAGAATTGCTAAGAAAAACTAGCGGTGCGTATATCAGAGAAGATTCAGTAGACCAATCAGCTATCGACAAAAATTCTGCTTGTAGAGATACATTTTCTAGTAGTTATTTACCAGATAGAACTCCGAGACTTAAAACACCTGAAAAAACACCTGCCGTAGAAACAAATACACTGACAATGGAAGAAAAAAAAAGTAAATTCTCACCCGCGAAAGGCACAGAAAAACCAGACGAAAAAATTAGATGTTCTGTGGAAAAAGAAACGCGACTCACATCGTTTGACCAGTTTGTCAACAATAGCAATCCAAAAATATCTGAAACTAAAACAAATGGCTTCGTTCCAAGAATCGAAAAATTATCGGAATCAACAGAAGAGCGCAGCAGTGATCGTGATGCGACTGACCAGAGTAGTGCTGTTAAAACAAGTGATAAATCTGAACCAGTGGATAAAAAGCTCGAAGAAGATGAAACAGTCACAACCGTAAAAAGCAGTTCTGCAGAAGATAAAATGGAAAACAAACCTGAAACATCACCATCGTCATCAGAAATTGGGGAGCCAATTATAGCTACATTAAAAATAACACCACAAAACAAAATTCAAGAAACCATTACTCAAGAATCAGCGAAAAAAATGGATAATAGCAATGGAGCTCAACCGAAAAATGAATCTAAAAAAGATGTTATTCCAGATTCTTCAAGGGAGTCTTCTTATGAATATATGGAAGTCACAGATGATAGTGATATTTCACAATCAGAACACGAGATGACACCAGTTAAAACGAGTTCGGCAAGTGCACCTCAAAAGAAAATGGATTCTGCCAAAGTTGCACAACCAAAAAAAGAGCTTAACGTTGTGAAAACTGCAAACTCTTCAAGAGAATCTTCTAGCGAATATATTGAGGTATCAGATGAAAGTGATATCACACAGTCAGAAGACGAACAAAAATCAAAGAAAATTACAAAATCTACTCAAGAGGCTCCCAAAAAAATAGATAATACTAATGTCGTCCAAACAAAAAGTGAGCCGAAGGTAATTAAAAAGTTAAGCTCTTCAAGAGAATCCTCTAGTGAATATATAGAGGTATCAGATGAAAATGACACGGTACAATCAGAATCAGTGAAAACTACTGGTTCTTCAAAAGAAACTACGAAAATAGCGGAAAGTAGTAAAGTGGTTCAAATACAAAGTGAGCTGAAAATAGAAACAAATATAAATTCTCCTATAGAATCGTCTATTGAGCATTCTAAAAAACAAGATGAAAATGATACAACTCAATCAGATAATGTTTTGGAGCCAATCAAAATTCCAGACCCTTCAGAAGCCCTTCCGAATAAATCGAATGAAATAGAAATTGAAAAATCCGATGACGACGTTAAAACAGTTGAAAATACAGATTCTTTAAGAGAATCACCAACAAAATTGGATAGCAGTGAAGTCATACAGTCAGAAAATAGTGAGAAGTCAAATGAAATAACAGAATCTTCAGTTAATAAATTAGATGAAAGTAAAATTTTAAAATCAGTAAACGAAATAGAAACAGTTCAAACAACAGCGTCTTTACAAGAGTCTTCAGAACCACTGGATGATACCAAGCCGGTTCAATTGGAAGACAAGTTAAATACTGTTGAAACTTTAAAAGAGTTCCCAAAAGATTTAAATGAAAACGAAATTGTATGCCCGGAAAACAGACCACAGAAAATTATTGACACCGTGCCAAACACTATTGAAATTGATACAAAACAGTTTGATTCTGTTTTATCAGATCTGCAAACTGTAAAACATAATATCGGAAACTCATTTTTACGCTCGATTTCAAGAGAAAGAAGCGTTGGAAGACCTTCTCCAATTATACAATCACTTAGTCCTGACCCAACAAAAGGTCAAAATAGCTACAACAGGTCACCATCAAAAGATCGCGCGTCTAGTGATGGCATAAGAATATTAAATAGTGACCTGGACAATATTCCCAGTTTGAATATATGCCCGAAAAGATTTTCATTTTTGAGAGAAAGTTCCCCGAAGCCGGTTGACGATCCTTTCAGTATATTAACAGGAATATCACCAAAGTTCTCATACGAAAATAGCGATCTCCAATTTAAAAGAAATGAACAAAATAATGTAGAAATAGCTCCTCCATGGGAAAACGTAAGTGATACACCGTTCAGTATTAATGAAAATAGATACATGCCCGAAGAACAACCAATCCCTGCTAGTACATGGAAAAATCCTTATTGCTCTAATATAAGAAGCCCAAATAGTTTTCAACAACAATTAAAACAAAATGAAAGAATTGACGTGTCTTGGAAAAACGACTTATGGAACAAAACAAGGTCAAATGAAAACGCAATGCATGTTAATTACATCGCTAAAGAAGACAGCGAACCGTCATGGAGACGAGAATTACGAGAAATAGCGAGTCAGAAAAGAGATTCAGTGGTTGCAAATGACGATTACAAAACAGTGGAAGAGCCACCATGGAGACGGGAACTGAGAGAATTATCTCAAGTCAGAAATCAAAAACAACCTTGCGCTGAAACGAGTGAAGCTATTGATCCGCCATGGAATTCGTATGATAATAGTAATACTTATAGTACTTTTACTACTGAAGTACAAACTTCATTTTCTCCATTGCAAAGCAATTTCACAGCTGAAGTCAAACCTACATTTGATGCTCGTGCCAACTCATATGTTGCAGATACGAGGCATACATATTGTCCCCCGTCAAACAATTATATGGCTGAGGTTCAACCTTCATATGCTCCACCACCTCCACCTACGTGGAGTCAAACAATGCGTCCTAAATCATGGCGAGAAAGAAATGAGGAATTGACAAAAGAAAGAGAAGCCGAGACTCCTGAATGGAAAAATACTGGCATGATACGAAAGAGTTTTGTCAATTCGTTCTTAAAAAATACGCAAGAAACTTATATTACAAGTACAGATAATCAAAAAATGCCAGAAATTACAGTTGAAATTGCTGCACAACCGAACATCAATAGAGTCGCACAACCTTCAAACAATGGTTATACATACCCATGGGAGACTTCTTCTGAGTCAAGTGTAGCATTTTCTCCAGAACCATTCCATTACGAAAGAACGCCTACACCCCAGTCAAGAAATAGTCCCTATAGGCCCAACTCTCAATACTCAACGCACAGTTATAACTCATCTCCCGTTGTTCCGAGGTAACTAAACATATTTTTATTCATATTTTTGACCTAATTTGGTCTCTGACTCTGAAGTATATATTAACACTATTAAAATAAAACTTTCTTGTAGCATAACATTTAAAAAATATGTTATATCGTGAGTTGGTGTAATTAATATTGACTGAAAAAATGATTTTAGGGAGTACGGCACGCTGAGTTTCCAGCCGACAAGACGTCAGCAAGTGAGAAGTTGTCCTTTACAGTCAAGATCCTTCAAGTATCTTCAACTCTTGACGGGAACTGACGATAGCTATGAAGATGACGAGCCCTACATACCACAGCCGGCTCATCATTCTCATCTTCGACCAGAAAGTTTTAATTAATTCTTTTGTACCATAATAATTATGGGATTGTTTTAATGGGATGCTATAACTATGGATTATACATAGTAAAGGAAACGAAAAGTAATTGGCACAAATGTCTGGCAACGACTTCACTGTAAAAAAATAATAAAGAATTTTTCTGAATGTCAACAAAGTCTTAAAGATTATATAATTTTTCATTATATGCTAACTTTTACTAAAGAGAAATTATTTTGTAAATAATTATTTTCTTGAAATTTTAACAATTCAAAAATTATTGGGTTTTTGTTAGAAATAAATAAGTTTAACTCTTAAATGTAAATGTTATGATTACAATTTTTTGGGCATGGTAGGTTTATATATTTTTTAAGAATAGTTTTATAAATTGCATTTTGAAGCATTTTATAAAACTCCTTTAATTTGTTGATCTTATTTGGCTCTACTTCGTAACTGTAATTATTTATGAAAGTTTATGACTGCCTTATATTTGAATCAACTAAATATGAATTTATTTAACCTATTGTTCACAATAATGTTAATTTTGTAAGAAAAAACTATATATTTTTTCTTTTTAATAAAACGCATTTTAAATATTATATTATACTTATAAAATATCAAAATATTAAAAGTTGTTTTCATTAACAGTTGTTATGATTTTTCATATAACATAAAATCGATCTAATTAATACATAAAATTCTTATTTATATTAATATTGGACTATTTTAAGCTATTGAATGAATGAATGTATTTATTTGAAAATTGTTAATATGTATTTTTTTATCGTCTTACTTAATTTAATCTTTTTGTATGTTAAGTTTTCTTTTGATATGTGGTTTTATTATGAGTGGAATAATAAATAATTTATGTTCTTTTATAGAATTCGTAATTTATTCACTATTTTCCTCTGTTCCTATACACCCACCCCTTTTCTTCTACTTATAATTGTTTTCCACAAAGGGTTAAAAGTAAACAACAATGAAGTATACTATAAAAATGAAATCAATATTGAAAAAGTGTTAAAAATGATGATAGTGATTTTTTACAAAAAATACAGATATGGAAGATGAATATAAAATGAACTGGTCCTTTTTAATTCATTACGTTACAAAATTATTACGATTCATTATTGTGTATTATTGAGATAATACCATAAAAATATGATGCAATTAAATGTGCGTAAAATAAAATTAATTTTAAAGTTATTTATGTTTAGAGAATAAGCTTTTCATAGTAGTGTGATTTTCAACGCAAATATTTTTTTATCCCTTGAACGTAGTTGGATAATAAAGAACCTTATTTACCGGACTAACTAAAGTGATTAAGCTCTACAAACTAAGCAAATCAGTAAGAATTATAATGTTTTGTTCCAATTTGTCTAGTAAAAAATTGAAAAAATTCCGGCTTGTTGATATGCATACAACCATTAAGACGTTTAGTCTAATACTTATTATACCTAAACTTGCAGAGAAAAACGACAATTCTATCACGAGAAAGTTTTTTTTGCACTTATCTTGCAATATTTTAGCGGGATTTAAAAAACATACTTAAACAAAATTATTGGTGAAAATAATATGTATGCAAAAATACAACTAAATATAAATGCACGAAAAGGCTTTAAACTTAGTGATACATTTATTTCTTATATAAGTATTACTGAACGCCAGCTAAAGTTCATCCGTGCACTTGAACGCCTGAAGATACCGAAAGGCGAAACCCGGGTCGTTAGTGACAAAACTTGTGTGAAAGTACATCATTTGAATGATTCAAATTTAATATTAAAATTCCGCCAAGCGCCTTTAATCGAAATCTTAAATTTTAAATGTATGAGTAAAATATTTTTTAAAATATCAAACTGTTAATGTTTTTAGTAAATTTTATTATTATTGCATTCAAATGTAAAATGTTGAATTTTGAAATTAGTATTTAAATGTGTCAACAATAATATAAATATAAACTTTTTTTATTATATAACGAATTTGTCTTTTCGGGGTGCATTTTTTAAACACTATGACCAATAAAGAGAAAATTGGACATTTGATAAAAACAACTAAACTGGTTTTGATTACGCTTTACGCTTACATGTTTTTTTTTATTAAAGTCAGCAGGATGGGGGTACGAAAATACTAATAATAAAGAAGTCAGAGTTTTCAGAATCTCATAAAAGGTTGGTGACTAGTATTGAAAACGTCACAGAAATATTTGTAATTAGACAAAATACAAAACTTATAATTGACTAAAAAATCGTTGCATACAACAAGAGTTTCCATTTGCTAATTTCAATACTTGGCCGTTCAACCAGGCTATAAAACTGATATATTTACCAGTGTTTCTAAGAAAAACTTTTTTCATCCATGATAATTAATTACAAATCACTTAGTGTATTTTTATCTACACAGCAGCTATTATTGCGACATATGACTTCGGCGTGTTAACAAAATATTGTGTTTTCTGAAAATTTAGTTATAAAGTATCCATTTATATTCAAATATTACAACAACACAGCTTGAAATGGATATAATACAGTACCTTTACGTCACTTTGAACCAGGCGGCTATGGAGCTTTTACCAAGCCGTGAAAATATGACGACGTCACCCGACTCAAACGACATCTATCGGGCAAACATGGAAATGCTCTTCCGTGTAGCGAAGCATTCCCTATCTAACGCGACGGTGACGCCTTACGAAGATTATAACAAGATCCCTAGACGTTTCGGATGTCTTCGCTGCTCTTCCGCCATCTTAGCGAAGAGGTGGCCATTTTATGAACGGTGTGAAATGGTGGAAATTCTCAACTCAAAATTGATAACATTCCCTGAAGTATTTACTTTTAAACTAATTCTTGTGATCGTCTACAAGTTTGCGTTGTATTACATTTTTTTCAAAATCATTCCGACTGTTTTATACTCAAAAAATACTGTTGAATGATTTTTTTTTATCCAATAAAGGTATCTCAACAGATATTTTTTTTTCTACGAGAACTGTTTGTTACTCAGTTGCTCAACCTCATTTTTTTCAAAGTGAGTAGTAGGGAAAGATGGATAAGGCTAGAACAGGACTAGTGGTTGGCTAATCGCTATTACTACACCCAGTTATTAAAGGATCAGATGGACGGGAGGAGAGGAAATGATGTGAATTAACATCACAAACACCCAGTCTTCGATCACAACTTTGAATTGAATAATTCTCAAATTCACTATGATCTGACCGGGAATCGAACCCAGACCTGCGTGATCGGTAGAGCAAGCTCTAACCAAATGGGCTACAGCAGGCGAAATGAATATTTAAGATTATTGGTTATACACTTCGTACCAGCTATTTCAAATTCGACATGAGAACTCGTAAAATTCATATACACGTCGCAGGCGATGATACATACATACATCAGTTATTCAATTTTTACCTAAAATTAAATGTTTGAAATACAGCGGACAAAAAAGAGTGTTAAAGGTTATTGTTTCGAATTGTAGAAACAAGTTACTTTGGGTAATCTAGGAATCAGTAAAAGAGCTTCAATTTTTGACAATAAGGAAAATGGGCTCATTAGAGGTGAAGTGAGCCAAATGGTAAGTTATAAATAGATAAGTTAGATGCGTTGTAATATTGTACACGTCTTAAAGTATCGTAAAAGCGAAGTAACCTCAATTAATACACATTGTGATATTATCTCCGTAAAGTAAAAATATACAATCCACCAAAACACCAAGTGAATACGTGATTGTACTTAAAAATCCAAGAAAAAAGATTACCATTTTACTAGTTGCCTCATTTCACCTCTCGATGGCTCATTAATGATAGCATAGTTAATTTATAATATGGGTATGTAAATATTAAAGGCTATAGAAATATTTAAAATTATTTATATTTCTGTAGAAATGATGCACTCCGTATGGATAGATAAGAATAGTACTTTAATGGAACGGATAAATTTTAATATTGCACGATTTTACATTTAGGGTAGACACTGCTGTGACAGGAAAATAGCTTCAAATACATAAAATATAGTATCTGTCAATTGCATGCTGTCTGACGGATTTCGTTCATTTCACATTGTGTGCGTCTAAGCGTGTATAAAAGGAAAAATGCATGAATGCAACTTGTCTCGTATACAGCAGTTTATTAGTTCACGGCAATGCAAATTCGAAAGCATCGCTTCCAGACCTATTTAAAAATTTATTTATCTTTTGTCATTCAATTTTCTGTGTAATATAAACCGTTTTTAATACGGTAGTAAAGCGTAAATTGTCAAAAGGAATTGTATTGGAATACCAAAAGAAGCTTTTGTTTTTTTTACTGTACGTATTAAACTATTTTAAAGTAAGACCCACGAAATATTTTTTCAACGAATAAATAATCCACATGAAAAAAATTTAACATAAAGATTTTTTTCGTTTGTAGGTGCAAACGGCTCATTTTCATTGCAAATATCATTTTAATGTGAAGTTGTTAATATATTAAACACACATATGATATCAGAAATTAAGAAGAAACATGATAACATAATCTATCATGTAAAATTTTCACAAAGTTCTATTGTTACTATAACTGTTTCAATTATTTCATTGTTTGAAAGTGAGGGCTAATTCTCATAATGAATGAATAATGACTAGAAAAATGTCCCTTTATGAATACAAAAAAAATTTGAAAGTTTTCTTCTCACTAGAAAGTGGTTTAAACCACGCTGACTATTTATGCTATTAATTTTGTACGCGCCAAAGAAAATTTAAATCAATATGATTAAATTTGAATCGTTCAAACTATGTACATTCTCACAAATTTTGTCATTAACGACCCGGGTTTCGCCTTTCGGCATCTTCAGGCATCCAAGTGCACGGATGAACTTGAACTGACGCTTAGCAAATAAAAGTTTCGTGCTTATATAAGATACAAATGCATCACTGAGTCCAAAGCCATTGCTGGCGAAAAGGATGAGCTCATGGGAATGCTAACAGATTTGTGTAGTGAGCAGTTTCAAGAATTATATAATCTGTTTGTCGGCAAAGGTTTTATGATTATATGATTTTATGGTTTTATAGGGTATAGAAGAGGAGATGTGGGAAAATTTGTTATTTCGTTTAAAATCGGAAGACTTTGCAACTGTGCTTTATTGATTTCTAAAATTTCTTGGAAAAAGAGCTTATGACTGTCCGTATTTGGGTGTAACATTTTTATCCCTTGTTCCTGATTGAACACGTGTCCTTCCGAAATTAAGTGATTAGCAAAAGTAGACGTGTCTTTTTTCAATCGAAAGGCGAAACCCGGGTCGTTAATGACAAAATTTGTGAGAATGTACATAGTTTGAACGATTCAAATTTAATATTGAAATTCCACCAAGCACCTTCAGTCGAAATCTTAAATTATATCAATATGATTAATTATTAAAAGCAGATATTTTTATGAGAACACTGATTGTGACTTAGTAATATAATTAACAAATATATAAGCAACATATATAAAATGCATGATTTCTAAGACGATGAAACGGCTAGAACATGGAATCAACGCATACTTTGATGAAATATATGGTATATTTAAGTTTTTTAGATGGATTCCAGTAAAGAAAACTACATGCATATAGTGATTTTGAATTTCTAAATCAATAACTTAACTTTTATGGGAGTACTGTTTTGATATGCTATCTATAACTTGTTTATATATGTTACTGTTATTACTCCATATTCATACTAAAAGGATTAAGAAAATTGAAAAATAATTTAATGCCTGCGAAGAAACTGTTGTCGACAAGCTGTTATAGCTACAACCGAAGAAGTAAAACACCTTTAGAATGGTGTTTTTCTCGCGTCAAATTGACAAACAGATTGACGCGACGAAAGAAATCCATTTCCATCAGTGTCTATGCGAGTGACATACTCTCAGGGTGAGAAGGAATAAGCGACAGCTATAACTTGTCACTGCCCTTAGTTATTTCTAAGAAACTCCTTAATAAAACAAATCTACTATCATATGTACCCACAATTTAAAATATTTGCGTACACATAAAGATGCATTTAATACAATGAAAACAATGCTATTCTGTTATATCTGTCAGCTTACAGTATGTGATAACCACAAAAAATATACAACAGTAAATTACTTTTAATAATTATTTCTGAGATTTTTTTTATCTATTTACAATCAATACATTTATTTTAGGTGAGTTACTGGCCAGATCGTAGAGTATGTTGGTAAACACTAAATAAAGAAAAGGTATCTAGAAAAGAAATATAAAGATAATAGTGACGTTGGACATCACATTGTAATATGAGGCAAAACAACTAAACAACAATTTGTTTCAAGAAAAAAATTATGGAATTGTTTTTGGAATTTGAAATTAAAAACACAAAATACGCTTTATAAAAAAGTACCACTTCAATGTTTTTGAGAGTTTATATAAATAAGACTGCACGAGTTCATTGTCACTTCATTTGCTGCATAATGTCGACTCAGATAAAGTGGTAACAAGGCTCGATTATTTGGAAGATATTGGCTGTAAATCCTAACAGTCTTCATATTGCAATCCCGGCAACTTAATGCACCGATAAAATGCATCTGCAAGTGGATCAAATTGTTCTCTATGTTGGCCATTGGACGAGTGATCGTTAGGTCGATATTGCATGCGTTTATTGCCGAGTTAACATCTTCCATCGCAAAGGGTCGGTCAGAATATTGCGTCATATATTAAATGATAGCAGGGGTGGGTGATATCAGGTTTCGGCCTTTCAGCGGTTACCGAAATGTTTCACTACGTAGAAATATAGCGCGGCAGGCCGTTTAGTAAAATACATTATTTATTAAGATTTCGACATAATGTGCTTGATAGAATTTCAATATCAATTTTGAATCGCTTAAAATTTTTACATTTTGTGACTTGCGATCCGATTTTTGCACATAACTATTTCAATTTGACATCATATATTATATAATAAAAAATCATAATAAGGTAAAAATAGTAACACGATTACCAACGTATAATATTTAATTAAATAAAATAATTCAAGATTTCTTACAGTTTTTTTTATTGTTATACATTGGTGGCTAAGTAAGCTATATATACATAAAGTGTTAGGTAGGTAGGTAGGTGTTATGTAGAACATCTTGTAGATCTAAATACATTAATATTTTTTACCTTGATATAAAAAAGTTCTGCTCTGCTACCCACCACTGCTTTTTTATCCATGTCTGTTTGTTACTCAGTCGCTTAATTTCTCTTTTTCAAAGATAGTAGTGGGGATAGATGAATAACCTAGGACAAGACTAGTGGTTAACTAATCGCTCTCGCTATACCCAGTTATTAAAGTACCTACTGCTTTACCATCTTTTAATTTTCAAATTCAATCAAATTTTCATTTGATTGGCGAAACAAACGCGAAGTGTACCTATTTTTTTCACTCACTGGAAGTGTCTTAGAAATAAATTCCCTAAATTTAGTGACGTGCACTAAAACCTAGCTATACTAAAACTTAATTTGAGTTTAGGTCTACTTGCTCTCCGTATGACACCGGTTTTTTTAAATGCATGTACTTCTACTGTAGAAATATCAATTAAATCTATAAAAGTGGTAGAAGTTGTTTATTTGTACACAGAAGTTTCAGTTTGTTTCAACCGTTGGTAACCCGAGTTTAATACACCTAATTCTTTTTTTACGCAATACATTGGTTACTGAAAGTGGCGCGTAAAAAAAACCTCATATAATTTGATTAATCGGTTTCAAATCCACGTAAAAAGGTATGAAGAAATGTAACGGTGCCTCCAAAAAAAATCGCGTAAAATCAAAATCAAGCAAATTAAAAAAATGATTGGGTCTAATTACAATTAACTTTAAAAAATTACAAAAGATATTCACTGTAAAGAGTATTGATGTAAATTTGTGTTAAGTGAAAAATTTATGATGTGAATTTTATAAAAAATATAAGTTTTCCTTTGTGGAAATGTTTACAGTAAATTTTAGCGTTCCGCAATCACACGCCGAGCTTCTTATATGGAGAAAGGAAA
Organism: Himalopsyche tibetana; assembly: GCA_030503985.1. Lineage (NCBI taxonomy): Eukaryota > Metazoa > Arthropoda > Insecta > Trichoptera > Rhyacophilidae > Himalopsyche > Himalopsyche tibetana. The sequence goes on from JAPJYX010000010.1 coordinate 2,136,060, forward strand.
GGTCGTTTTAGCAAAATGTAGCTTTTTATAAGGTAGCTTTTTATAGCAAGCGTATAGTGCCTATAAATATTGAGTATACGTTGCAACTCTGTAGGCACCGGTATTCTTCCCAAAATTATATCATTATATTAACGGAATACGTGTATAAAAATAACCAAGAACAAAATTTATGTTTCAGTGATTTTAAAATAAGATTACGTACGCTATAAGAAATATAATTCCAGGATGTGCTGACATAATATCAATACTAATTTTTAGTATGACATGTTCAAGTCATTATATGAGGTGCTTAAATACAAAAAACCGATATTTTTTAACCAAATAAGATGTAACTAGCAAAACCCTACAAAGGCATTCGAAAAAAAAAGTTAAACTTCTTCGCATGCCACGGAAGTCGCAGAAACGGTTATTTAAAATTATCAGGGATCTGGAGCAGAGCGCAGAGTGGGAGCGCGGAAATTTGTTGTGCCACAATGCTCCGATATATTTATATATATGTACTAGTTTTATTGAAAATTTAAAAATTAATCGTTTTTGAAAATGTATTTTCAATTTATGATAAATTCAATATTTGATTGTTTTTTTTAACCCTGGTATCATTATATTTTTTAAAAAATATGTACATTTAATAAAATAAACGAAATATCATATGTGTTATTCTAAAATTTGCAGTATATAATGTGTAAGATGAAATAAACACTTATTTAAATTAATATACCTAATTAATATTTCTTTTAAATGCACGTCGTTGGGTGCGCGATGTTTGGGTTGTATAGTGTTATAACATATAAGTGCAAAGTCATTCTATTTTTCTTGATTCTTTTAAAAATAGTATGAAAAAGCATATCGTGTTTTGATATTAATAAATATAGTTTAATATGTGCATATATCATGTTCATATACTGGTGTTTATCTTTTCAAGTTTTAAAATTTTTCTGTTTCGCATAAAACGTTCGAGAACGTCGGATTCTATTTGATTTAGAAATGCACAGTAAATAATTTCCCTTTGAAAGCAATACATACAGCATTCCCCATGATTAAAAAATATTTGTTGCCAGATAAAACAATTATTTACGAATATTTTTTGATACTGTATTAACTTAGATTTGCTCATATTAATTTTAAAAAATATATAATTTTCCAATAATTGTAAGTGCTTTTGGGTTCGTATTCCTGTTTGGACATTTTCATAAAATATTTTTCCAATTTATGTATGTTTGAATGCTAAGCACAAAGCGCATCGAAAGTAATTAGCTAACCATCAGTTCTGTCCTAGTTTTTTCTCTTATTCTTCTTCTCACCAAAAAAAGAGTGACTTAGCACCAGTGGAAGCCGGTCAATGTGGCATTGGATCAATGCACCCTTTGTATATGCAGGGGCGGCTATATTTCATGAACCTAAATTTATAAAATAAAATAAAATGTTCTAAAATATTTATTAAAGACAATAAATACATGAATAATTTAAAATGAGTGAATGGTATAATTGTTATGTTTGAATATTATATCATGAAATATAACCGCCCCTGCATATATAAGGGGTGCATTAATCCAATGCCACATTGACCGGCCGCCACTGCTAAGCACTATAGTAATGAGTAGTTTTTGAAGAAAAAGCTATACTAACAGCTTATATGCTTTACGTTGTAGCGGATATTACTTCAAACAGCGGTGGGCTGCCAATGCGTTAGCAAAGGGCTCACTTAATCTTAAAGCAATTCTCGGTGTTGTGAGGAAAGAGTGAATTTTTTATCACTCCCATACAATTATATGCAATACTTTAATAAGCCATCGATTGCTACATAATACACCTAAAATATGAAAAAGAAAATGCAATTTACCGTGTTTTATTTGATTTTGATCTCTAAATTCTCTCCCACTCTCCCAATCCAAAAAATAACGGGGTAAATCAAGAGCGATTAGTCAACCATTAGTCACGTTATATCTATATCTTTCTATCATATATCTCTTAAAAAATGGAAGGTTAAGCAACTGACTAACAAGCAGTTCTCGTAAAAAATCTTTTGAGATACCTCCAGTTAGGAGCCATGTGCTCCACATTGGAAACAGATATGAATTGGAAAAAAATCTTGACAAAAAGTGAGTTCGGTAAAAAACAGCAGAAGTAAAATTTTGCCATTCCAAATATTGATATATTTATAGCTGCCGAACATAGAATTGTTGGAAAACTTGAAACTGCCATCTAATTCATTGATTCTGATTGAAAGGTTTCCGTTTATTTAAACAATTTTATTTGGTTATCCATTGCTATGATTTTAAAAAAAAAAAACCATTTCCGCTGCTAATGTGGAGCATATGGAGTTTATCTCAACAGAAGTGTTTCAACGAGAACTGCTTGTTACTCAGTTGCTCAACCTCTCTTTTTTCAAAGAAAGTAGGGATGTAACGATAAGGCCAGGACAGGACTAGTGGTAAGCTAATCGCTCTCGATACGCCCCGTTCATATGATAGAATGGGTGAGAGGGGGGAATTTAAGACATCACATACATCCATGCCTTTGAACAGAAATTCATAAATCGATTGAAAAATCAATTTATGAAACTGTCCGTACTGGGATCTGAACCCGTGCTCACCGTGGCCGAAGCCAACTACGTTGACCATTCGACCACACAGGCGGCTTAGTATTTTTTATTTGAATTTTTGTTAGCAAGAAAGTATGGAAGAGTTAATCTTATTTAAAAAAAGGATTTAATGTGTGGAGGGTGTCCGTTAAAGTTGAAAGCAAGCAATGATAAAATATATTTTGTGAAATCATTATTTATTAAGAAAATAAAAACATTTATAAGCTAATGCAATTTAAAAAATATTGACAAGTTTATGATGTGAAAATGAAATGTCGCTTAGCTCACATCAAATCATCGGTCAGCGCACGTTGAAACTGCTGGCGTTGCAGTCATCATGTACAAATCATGACCATATCATTTTAGCCACTATTTATAGATTCAATGTGACAATCACATTCGAAGTCTGTTATACCGGGATTTAACTGTATTTTATTTTTTATGGAAATAAGAAAAAAAATATGTTTCATAAAAATATTCAAAAACATTTATTTTATTTGCTTTTAATGGTATCCTGTAACGACACATTTTGAGAGTTTTGTCACGAATTCTATCTAAAAGTTTCTGAGGGCAGCTAATTTTTATCAGGATCTTACTTTGAGAACTCGTTTATGGATATTATATAAAATACCTGCCATGAATATTTTTTATGCTTTTTTTGATCCTTTGTGAATTATCTACGTTTTTTTATTTCAGAATCATCTGTTGATATATAACTTTGATTTTTTTGGCATAATAAATGATTTTTCAATGGGAGATTAACCAGCTTGAAGAGCAGTGTAAATGTAATAATAATGAATTTTATGATATTTAATTTTGCATATAACCTGTCCTTATCAAAATAAAAAAAAAACTATTCTTAGGACGTGAAAATAGTTTTAAACATATTAAGAAAGATAGGTCTGTTTCGCAAATAAATAAAACCATTGAAGATGGCGATCCGCTAGGAGAGTGGTGAATATCTTTTGCTGAAGTCTTACTTATATTATATAATCATAAAACATTTTCCAACAAACAAAAATAAAAATAATTCTTAAAATTACTCACCATTCAAATCGGTGGGCATTGCCATGGGCTAATCCTTTTCGCCAGCAATGACTTTAAACTCAATGATACATTTATTTTGCATTTATTTTGAAAATGTTAGAATCAATCTTGTTTCATTACTTAAGAAAACTTTGCGATAGTAAGTCTGAAGGTGCCTCTGAAAGAGGCGAAACACGTATCACAGTTAGTAACACAATAAGTGGAATAATCAAAGTTATTTTAAATTTTCTATACATTTATTTCTTATATAATATTTATAAACACGAAACATTCATTTACTAAGCGTCAGTTCAAGTTCATCCGTGCACTTGAACGCCTGAAGATGCCGAAAAGCGAAACCCGGGTCGTTACTGAGAAAATTTATGTGAATTATACATAATTTGAACGATTCAAATTTAAAAAAGTTTATTTTAAATGCAAAATATTGTTAGATTAGAATATATGCTTACAACATAATCTGATTTTAGTATTTTATTTAACATATTATTTCTTAAAAACAACATTTTTTGGATGGGACGAGAAAATAATAGTTTTCGAGATCGATAAAATTTTGTTTTTTGATCGACTGGTTGAAATAAGAAATTGTTGCCTAAAAATATTACATACATTTAGATATAAGTGTCAATCGTATTTTACTTATTAAGTGTAGATAAATATATAAAACATTTAAAATATGCATACATATTTAGTACATAATTGAATGGGTAAAAAATGTAAGAAAACGTATCAAATATTATGTCATTTTCCAACAAAGTCATTAAATCACGAGTTTTATGAAATGTCGCACAGCTGGAAACCAGGTTTTGATAACGGCTGATTGCTATATTAATTAATACCCATGTTTCTGTCAAAAATATTGCCCCATTACCACATACCATCGATGTAATATTACACGCGCGGCAATAAAAAGGCGATATTTCACCCACACCCCATATTGTAAAGCGTGGCTTAATTGCGAAGGGTAGTAGGTTTTGACCTAACCCAACGTGTGTGCTCCGAAATGCCTATTGTTGCATTGCACCCCTAATCCTCCAAACATCGCCTGTTCCCCCTGCGTGGTTAATGTTCTTAATTTCTCGTACAAGAGTTCACGTGGTAAGCTAAATTTTGGTATGATATAAATATATACGGAGAAATTTGATAATAAAATCTATATATTAATAGTCGATAAGGTTTGTATATTGGCCCTATGTATGTCCACGATTTCGCCTTTTTGATGACGCCAAGAAAGACAGACAGAAAGATATAGCAGCTCAGCAGGGCAGCTCAATTATGATTTTTGTGAATATATTTTATTATATCCGCTATTTGCATATATTGTATTGCAGTCCCGATGTATTTTAGTTCTTTAAGAGAATTGAGTGTATTCCTAAAAATATCTATTTAGAGAATTAATTACGCTTAGAATTTATTTTTCACGCCAGTAAATTTTCTGACTACTAAAAAAAGCAACAAAAATCCTCCTCGTTGAAGGCAACGGGCTTACAGCTAGTCGTTTTATAAATTTGATTCTTTCTGCAGCTGTACGAAATAATTGATATTTAATCTTAAATATATATAATATTACAAAAAACGGACGATTAACTAAATAGGCCACAATCATGCATTACTTTATTATTGGGAAAAAAACGATGACCCGCATAGGTCACTTAATCCCGGACCCTTTTGTAATCCCGGGATTTTGGGATTGATCTTTTTTCCCAATCCATTCACATTTACCACAAAATCGTAGGTACATAAAGAAATTCGGGATTCAGGAACAAGAAATTATTGCCCGTCGATTTTGAAATCCAAGGAATTACGGATTTCACAAAATGAAAAGACGCGACGTGTTGCAATTCGTTACATGATCAGCAAAATCAGGTATTTTTTGTATTATATATGTTGTTAAGTAGTGTATAAAAATCACATATAAAATATAACAATATTTAACTATCTGAGATAAACGAGGTTTTATATAATATTTAAGATGTCGACGACAGTGCCGCAGTGCAGTGCGTTTAAACCAGTGCTGTGAAATTCGGCAGAATTGAATTTTTCAAATATTTCTGTTTACCATCAGATCACTCTAGTTACTAGAATAGATTTAAGTACAATTTACCAATCAATATAATAAATAGATTAATATTTTTTTAAAGACTTGAAATTATTTTTCTCCGGTTTTTCCGATTCCGACTCCAGCTCCGAATCTGACTTTACTTCTTTGAAAACATCTGTCTCCTGACTCCGACTCCATAGCCCTGGTTTAAACACATGTATTTATGAGTTGACAGTACTCTAGGACAGTGTTCTTTAACCTTTTAACATCCGCGGACCCGCAAAAATTGGAAAAATATTTCGCGGACCAGCGTCAACCAGATACATGTATTTACGTACTGTCAATTCTCAACTAATGACTATTTGCAGGACCGGCAATAAACTATTGCGGACCGGTGCCGGTCCGCGGACCATATGTTGAAGAAGATTGCTCTAGGGTAAACTTGGTCGAGTTGTTTACTTACGGAAAAGGTTTCTAGTATAAAAAAACATTTATATTTAAATATGATGATTACTGGTAAGTTTTTAAATGTTATTAAACAAAAGAAAGCAATTTATTTACCTCCGCTATAAATCTTACAGTGCATCGATGTCTAACATGCATTTGCTACATGCGTGACCAACTATAGAGTCTAGGGTGATTCCCTTACCTTTACAATAATTATCCATAATGCTCTTGCTATTTTCATAGTGGCAATTAATAAATAATAAAGTTGTGGAATTGCGTGTCTATATATAGTTTAATCAATTTTCTCAGCAGCACAAGTTCATAACAGTAGATCATGCTTATGACTCATTAGAATTAATCAACCCTCTTGAAACATAGGTGAACTGGGTGAACAGATGTGGAGCAGGTGAGCTATTAATTTTATTTATATTTTTTATTATTATGAGTAACTGCAATACCAAACTATTAAAAGATATAAAAAAATAATTACGCTTTCAGCGGAATTTTTTTTTCACCTATACCAGTGCTTCTTAACTGGGTTATTGTAATTTTTTTTAAAATATGGAAAGCGTATTAATATTTTTTTATACAAATTTTGAAAGCGCTCCTAAAATTCGAGTGAGTGAGTGAGTACTTGTATATTTCGATAATACAATTAGTTATTTATTGTAATACTGTCCTGTAAGACGAGTATGTAAGTGTAACCTAGTGCTTCTGCATTAAAATTAATTACTTATATATTTACTCTAATGAAGATTTCTTAAACAATGTCGTAGTTAAAAAAAATAGTTTTAGAGTCCAAGAGGGTGTATAAATATGTACTGATTTCTAAATATGTTTATGAATACATCTCAACTAACATCAAATTTTAAATTTTGAGTTTTTTTGAGAAAATAACCAACATTTTTTGTTTATTTTATGAAAAACAGTGCAGTTAAATAATTTTTACACATGAAATTTAAGAAAAAACTATTTTCTTCAAAAGTTCAAAACATTTTTAAAGCATTTATATTTCACTTGTTATTCAAGCTAAATAATTTATGCTACAATATTCGCATATGGAACATAAATTGTAATATTAAACTAAATTTAAAAAATATTATACATATAATAGTCAGCTACAATTGAATGATGTACATCGTGGTTGTTCTATATTCTTTATGATGGGTAAGCAATGCGTTAAAGATTTTTAGGAGTAGTTTTTCCTATAAAGCTTTGTTAGATTTTATTAATATACTCAGCAAATAATTGAATCAGTGCGTTTGTGTAATTAATTGCCAATTTGTATGGAAAAAGGAAAATATAAAGCTGCCAAATGTTTGCAAGTGAATTTTTGTAAACAAACAATAGAATTGCCCAGTAAAACTTTTAGTCAGTGTGACTGCTATTGCAATATAACGGAATCGAATGAATAGGGTAAATAAAATACACTTCAATAGTCAGTGGTGGAGTGCGATAAGCTTTCAAAATGAAAATAAGTATTATAAAACTCTTTACTCAGAAGAAATCACCTACAAATACTAAAAATGTTTGCAAAAGTAAAAACAATTGTACCCCTAGCCAAGCGTAGGCTAGAGGTGGTTTAAATCAGGCTGGCGAGATCCATGTTAGATTAAGAAGAAGCAATATTTTCAAATTCTTGTGTTATAGAATGTATAAATATACATTCGAATTACATTTAAAAACGCAGTGATGCTCATTTTTGTTTCTGAAATATACAATATGTATTGTCTAGAATAAATTTAAAATAACGTTTAGAATTTGTAGCGGAAAATACATATCTGTTTCCCATCACATCATTCTAGTCACTAGAATAATTCTTGTACATTTAACCAATGAATATGATAAAATAAACTTATTTTTTTTCCAATATCTTTAAAATATGTTTCTCAGATTTTTCCAACCCCGACTCCGATTTCACAGCCCTGATTATAACAGTATGGGGAATTTTAAAATAAAAATCATTTTAAAATTTGAATCAATCAAATTTTGTACATTTCCGCATCTTTTATCACTAACGACCCGGGGGTCGCGTTTCGGCATTTTCAGGTGTTCAAGTGCAAGTCATTTACAAAATTTGAACGATTGAATTAAATATTTTAATTCCACCAAGCACCTTTAGTCAAAATCTTAAATTATAGTAATTTTCGCTAGGTAGGTACTTAAGTTACATTAATGGTGACTTCTTAAGTGATAATTTCACTGGACTTTCAGTATAAATGAACACATCAGGAATGATTTTTTTATTTATAAACATATTGTGTAGGCATTTTACAAATGGAATACAAAAGATAATAAACTATTAATTTAATCTCTTCTAGAGATGAAATAAAATTTTATATTACTATATCTTATATTTTAATTAAAAAAGGCTTGAATACTGGGAGTTGTAAAAAATATTCAGAAAAGAAAAGCAAGATTTTTATATAGATAAAAATGATTAATTTTTGAACATAAAATATGTTTATAATAACGTCGCGCTACTGCTAGCAAACCGAAACGCAACGTGCCCCAGGCCACGAGAACGCATTTGAACGAATATTAGATAGTATTTTTGCCCTTAATGCAATTTAATGCATTTTTTATTACCCCTCGCCCGTAATTCGTTGGGGCACAATCTCTCCAATCTTGGCGTAGACGCTCGCAAATAATATGTACAATTGTTTGGGGGGACAACTAATTTGATCGACAGCAAGATTAGTTTATGACATTTCAGAAACGGTTTGTATTATTTATTCATTTTATTTTAATGCACAAAAGCTTTGTACAGTCGTTTGCTTTGAAACCTTTTATCCTTTGCATAATTTAAAGCTTAACTATAAAGAATTGCTTGCATTGAGTGGTGTTATTACAGAAGGATACATAAAGAAAGAATGTGATTATTTATTCTGCATTATTTCATAATTTTTCGGAAACTAAATTACAATAATATTATTAAAAAATATCAAATGATTAAATTTCGCCAGACTCATGTAATGTAGTTATTAATTTTAAAACTTATAATAATAAGGCTATTATAATTAAGTCTATACAATTGTATAACATTCAAAAATAAAATAAGATACCGGTGGTTTCAGTTTACAATACATTAAAAAGCAAAAAAAAAAAGAAATTTAAGCAATTTTCGAAAAAATTTAGTTGATATTAATTACTTTCATCAGATGGAATTAATGATGTAAGAAAGGAAACAAAATAAACAAACTTTATCACTATATTACAATCCAAGTGGTAAAAAAAAGTATTATTATTTTATTTTTTTATCTATGTCCGCTTCGAATGTGAATCATACTTCATCTCAACATTTTTATACGAGAACTGTTTTTTTACATAGTCACTCAACCTTTCTTTTTCAAAAGAGAGTACTAGGGATATAAGAATAAGGCTAGAACAGGACAAGTAGTTAACTAATCGCTCTAGCTACGCCCAGTAATTAAAGGGTGGGAGGTAATTATTAAACATTACGAACACCCAGGTCTTCGAACAGAAATCAATAAATCGATTGAAAAAATGCTGTTCGTATTGGGACTCGAACGCGAGATCCGGCACGCAAACCAACCACGCTAATCACTGCACCATAGAACCTTACATTATTAAGAAAAAATATTTACGAGATATAATTGTAAAATATTGGAGATGAAGTCATTCACTGCAGAAAGGTATTTAAAAGCTTTGCAAATTCGCCGTAAATATATTTACGTTTAAAATTAAATCGCTCTACGTTAGTGCGCGGAATAAATTAAAAATACAGAAAAACGTATTTTAAATCAGGTGGCATCACATATGTTTGATTTATATGATGCATTAAGAGTAATTAGTTTTGAATTGAAATATGTGCTACCAATAAAGTTTCATCAATATAATGATTTGTATAAATAATAGTTCCGGAAGTCGAAGACACGCCAATTTTCCAAAGACCGTGCTTTATATGCCACATATCGTTTATGATTATTAAAAATATTACGCCGGAATATCTCGGCATATTAAATTGAATAAAATCTTATCCCTTGAACGCAGCCAACGATAAAATACTTGAAATACTCACAAGAATTTTCGATCGCTGAATATATTATATTCAAGATCTCTATTTCAAAATTGCATTACGTGTTATTACATTTTCAAATTTCAAATACAGGTATGTGTGTGTGATTTATTTTCGTTCTTTTCTATTGTACTTGGAACCTCCCCCACATTTGTTCATTGAGACATATTGCCCGAGGCAAAATAAATTAATGCGTGCTGTAAAAAGAAGGAGGCGGGGTGGGATAGGACAGGGGTGGATTGGATTGGATTTAGGGAAACCGAATAATGGCAACAGGAGCGCGGAAAGAATTCATGACGCGCTGCATGTGAGTGTGAATGAAGGATTTACGTTTGACGTTTAAAGGTCGAATAACCTTTTTTCGTTTTTTTATATTTCATAATAAATAGACTGCGTTCATTTTTTGTTTATAGACATTTAAGTTTTTTTTTAAAATATTTATGCGGTTGACAAATATTACATACATGATGAAACGGTACTGCATGATATTTATATCAATACAAATATGTCTTGAAACTTATTTCACAAATTAGTAATACGTTCAGCAAGGGTCTTGCTCAACAAGTGTACATTGTACATAAACAAAATAAAAAAAACTTAGAGAGGCGATGCTGGTTGTTAAATTATTATAAAGTTGTGGAATAAGTACTGAAAACTCCCCTACTGCCCCCCCTATAGAGTAGTTTTCTATAGAGTATGCAGCAGTCCCCCGTATAGCGTTTTTTACAAAACGATAAATTTTCAAGATCAAATTAAAATTTTCATAAATAATTTATAAAATAAATACATATTTTCTAATTTATATTATATTTTAAGTGCATTGGAAAAAATATTAATAATACTTATTCAATGAAATGCCTATACATACCTATATAAAAATGGAAAAAAATGTTTGATTTCGATCAATTCACACAATACAATTGAAAAAAGAGAAACATCATTTTTTTTGTATGGGTACCCTAGTCCCCTATAACGTAGTATTCTTATAGCGTACTTCTGATCTCTACGCTAAAGGAGGGTTAACTTAACTTGTTTGTTTTAGTTTTTATTAATATTAATAAAATAATAATTTTCAATGTAATGTAATTATCATAACGACAGCTTTAAAAACTATCTATATCGAATTTGAATAATTCAAGAAACCAAGCGAGTAGATTTTTCTTAATGTCCGTTACATATGTAGATAGCGTCGACTTCTGCTGGAATACTTCATCGTCACTTTTTTACTGACATCTAAATATTAATCTTAACCATATCGAAATAGTAGCTATAATCAAACATTATTTTTTTTATTCTTTTGTTATATTTAATGGTAAAAAATACATTTCAGCCGATATGCTTGTAAGTAAAGTAAAATATATATAAGATTTAAAACATGAAGATACGTCGACGTCATGGAGTTAAGCCCAAAATCTGTAAATGAATAGTCCAAATTGAAGGGGTGTCACGCATACTTCACGTACATATCCAATGTGCAAGGTACAATACAATACAATATAGTCGCTGTGAATTGTTGAACTTGCTGTGAGAAGAATTTAATTTTCCGGCACATTCATAATAGCGGGGAGCTTAAAGCTAAGTATTCAACGAAATTTGTTCAATCGAAAATGCTTTGTTGGTGCGAATTACCTATGTGAGTTTTTATTCCGGTTTATTTTGTATTATTCAATCGTTGTATAATTGTAAGCTCAATATCGAATTGTCATGCTAGGGTCACTAGAATCGAATTCTGTGTATTACAAAGTTATTGTACATACACTTAAACATCATTCTGATATGGTTGTATCGATGAAGGAATGTTGTAAATAAGACTATTATTTTAACAATCGACACTTTCATGAAATGTTTTTTAAATGAACAAATCATTTTTTTGTGATGCTTACATAAAATCTTATATAAATGATTAACAACTTCTAGTCACTACTTTATTCCATGGTTTTATCAATACGAAAATGCTAGTTTGTTAAACTATTATACAATCAGTTCTCCAACATCCAATATAGTCTTAACACGAAGGAATAATTATCCAATCTCTAGAAATTTTCTTACTTCGTAGTTCTATTGTTATTTGTTACGTAAAAGGTAGTTTTACCAACTGAAAAATGGTCAGTTCTAGTAAAAATGAATTTTGTTGAGATGCTCCAATAGTTAGACTGAGTTTTTTTTGTTATATGAATCATATAAGTTGCGTATAAAAATATATATCTAAGTTCTTATGCAAATTATATAACAAATATATGTATATATAGAATTCTTTTGCGCAGAAATTTTGGCTTAAATATTTTTTCATAAAATATATATAGTAATACTCTACTCTCTCGGGACGCGAGAATTTCCCGGGACACGAGAAAAGCCCGAACTTCAGAATCCAATACTACAAATTGTACTTAGATTGTTTTTTTTTGTTTCAAAACTATTATTATTATTAAAAAACTACGTCGCCATGAAAATAGTGATACCGCCTCTGGAAATGTCAGTTTCAATTCAATAACAAATGAATGGTTGCACAGATTCACAAAAGCTAATGATACAATTTTGAATTAACTGAAAACTAGAGCAATTAAGTTGAGTATTCGGTCGGATTTGAGCCAAAATAATTACTTTAGCAATCAGATTTTGGCGTAAAGTTTTCATTAATCTCAAACCAAGAATAATTTTCTATTATCAACGCGGTTACTTTGCCTGGATTGCTCGGTGTGAATAAACAAATAATAGATATACTCCTCCGGACTATCTGTCTTTATATTAAGTTATCTCAACGAGGGATATAACTGCAAATAATATTGGTTCGTTCGTCTATAAAATTTCATTTTATTTTGATACGATGTCATGTTATTTTTCGTTTTCGCATACTTATTTTATATTTTATGGGGATTAAATTAATATTTGAATAATCCATCGATATATATACAACTTAAATTGTAAATAATATTATTATACTGAAATTTTCAAGTTAATCATAAATTCTCAAATTTAATACTCAATTAGACTATCACATAAAATTCTTCATCGACAATCTTAATTCTAAATACAATGTGTAGTCTCTTTTTTCACTATACTATTAATCTAGCAGAAATAGTTGAAAATAGTAGAAAGTTATTGGTAAAAATAACAATAAATAATCTTCTTTACATATTTTTTATCAACCATGCTCTTTCCTAATGATGATCACAGGCGTGAGCTGGTGAAGAGTGGTGGGGGGGAGCTGAGGGGCAGGGGGTAAAATCGATGGCGTATTTAATAATTTTAATGTTTATTAAAGTTTTATCACTAACGTGCTCTTGAACGCCTGAATATGCCGAAAGACAAAACCCGGGTCGTTGGTGACAAAACTTGTGTAAATGTACATAATTTGAACGATTCAAATTTAATATTGAAATTCCACCAAACACCTTCAGCCGAAATCTTAAATTGATTATGTATGTCTGCGGGCTACTTATAAAATTGTAACAGGAACCAGAAGCCACCCGGTTGTCACGTTCATGATGAAAGAATCATACGATTACGTGGCAATTAGGGCATAAAATCCCGGGATCCCGTTCAATTTTCTGATCCCGAAATTTCGGCATTGAGATGGCCGCGATCCCGGGATTTCGGGATTGAGAATTTTTGAGCAAAACCCGAAAATTTACACGAAATTGACAATTCAAGATTTCAAATTCTTCGGTGAGCTAAAAAAAAATGAGTTTCTGTGAGAATCTGGGAAAAATTATACCGAATCGGGGATTTAAAATTCCTCGGTGAGCTAAAAAAAAAAAAAGAGGTTCTGTGACAATCGGGGAAAAAGTATAGCGAATTGAGGATTTCAAATTCCTCTGTGAGAGAATCTCAATCCCGGGATTCAAAATTAATCAATCCCGAAATTGGAAAAAAGCTCCGGGATTGTATACCCTAGTGGCAATATGTTGTTACCCTCGCAATCAAGCATTGAGTTTGATTTCCGAAAAGTCCCAAAGAATAATATAAGAACAATAATTTTCCAAATATTGAAAGGTGAACAAACATCTAATATGAAGTATTTTTGGTCTACAAATACTATTTTATAAATGGTTGATAGCTATTTCGGCTTATGCCTGTTGAACTAAAACTATTGAACTGAAACAAGCACATCATGACTATTGTCAAATGTTGTAAGAAATATCATAGTTTTGTGAAATCCAGTAATAAATAATCAAGACTAGTTATGTTGCCGCTTAAATGATAAAAATAGTAATTAAAAAACAATATTCTGCGACGTTTTGTCCAGCCATTATGTGTGCTTTAAGCACATCTAATTAGCATGAGAGTGCAATGAAGCTACGCTGGGCTGCAATATGCGCCGCACAGATTTATGTACGGCATAAGGATGGATATTGTGGCCACCATTTTGAAATGTTAAATGAACAGGTGGCAGCAAAGAGATTAACTTGCTAATTTCTTCACGTGATCCGGCAAGTCACGAGATCAAATGCTGCATACCACTATGATAAATTATGCACCAACCGGTTCAGCTAATACTAGTTAATTGTTGTGGTTGTTATTTGGCTATTTGAAGCGGGACTTTTACCTATTTTCGGCTCTAAATTGCTTATTTGAATGAATGTGTGTCAGAGAACAAATAAATTTTATTTTAACAGTGGAATTATGGCATTTAAATGTTAATTTATTTTTGTTGCAATACTGATATTGGTCCCCAATCCGTACAATAAAACACATTTGTTTTTTTAAGATTTCGACTGAAGGTGCTTGGTGGAATTTCAATATAAAATTTGAATCGTTCAAATTATGTACATTCACTCAGATTTTGTCACTTAAGACCCGGGTTTCGCCTTTCGGCATCTTCAGGCGTTCAAGTGCACGGATGAACTTGAACTGAGTTCAGTACTGAGTCAGTTCAAGTTCATCCGTGCACTTGAAACCCGGGTTGTTAGTGACAAAATCTGTGTGAATGTACATAATTTGAACGATTCAAATAGTTGTTTTTATGTATGGTCATTTATGGCTCGTGGTCGAATGGCCAAAGTCATTGGCTTAGATAACGAAACTCAAGGGTTCGAACCCAAATATGGATAGATTTATAGATCGATCGAAAGCAAAGATGTATGTATTTGATGTCGAAAATTCCTTTTCACCAATCTGACTCTTAAAACGGATAGCTATTGTGATTACTTTCATTTGTAATATAATAATTCATATGCATCATTTGATGTCTGTAGGTACTAACATAGAAGCGGTCACCAACCCACGGACCCCAGGTAAGATCTAGCTCTCATAATATATATATATAAATATATAAAATAAAACAATATATATGGCAATACAGCTAATGTCAATGCTCCAAATATTTGTTGAAAGATCACAGGAGAAAAAATCGATTTAAGTCACTCGAAATCAAATCGAGGAGAATTGAAATATCAAACACCCAAGTCTAAGGTCCCAAATTTTAAATTTTAATTCTAAATTTGACATTGACTTTACCGGCAATCAAACCCAGACACTAGACCACAGCGAGAACATTTTAATACGATTCCAGCAAGAATACTTTTAGTCTGGCCCCCTAATAATTTAAAGAAATCATCCAGCCCGTTCCTCGAAAACTTTGATGACCTTTGTTATCGAAAAATAGTTTGAATCATTACTTACTAAAAGAATCAACAGTTCAACGAAAATTTAAATTTCTTGATTTATGATATTATTTACACCGGCCAAAGAAATATGATTTGTCAAACTATGAATAAATAAAATATATTGGACTTCGGAAAGAACAGTTTAAGAAAGAGTTCATTTCGAAGAAACTCTCATTTGAATAAATGATATATTAATATGAAGTTCAAATCCCTGTGAAGATTTTATGACTGCTTTGTACGTCATTCGCATAACAGGAATGTCTTCTTAAACAAAGACAAGCGGTAATCCGAAATGAAAAATGAATATTCAAAAGATAAAGTCAGGTCTAAATCATCACGGATAGAATATAGATTAAGTGCACACATTACAATATATGTATATAATCTATTTTGTAACATAGCTAACATTAATTAAATCAAATAAGAATTATTTAACTAGTTAAATTAAAGATTGAATTGAAAATAAAAAATGCTAGCCGTGGTAAGAAATTAACCATCTTATGATGTACCACAACAAGTGTACAATCTTCCAACGAGCTCACTTGAAAGTTATAGTGGAGTCATCCCTCGCAGCATCAACAGTTGAATGATCCGAAATTGCACCTCATAGGCACACGGGTTCTCAAACTTTATCGGTTTGCAGCAACTTTTATATCAAGAGTATTTTGTAAAGTTTCATAAATAAACTTTAGTTATATCGCTAAATGATTTAAATAATTATTATATATGCGTAGATTTAAAAAAAAATGTTAAAAAAGGTTGCCTAAGATTTGTTTTTGAGTTTAAACAATTTTGTATTATCGATTTATATCATATGTGCGTATGATTAGTATTACAGCCAACAATATTTTCTATCATTTTTTAATCCAAATGATCAGACAATATATAAAATATTTTTTTTTACAGTGGGTTTTAATTTGATGTATGTAGAGCTATGAACAAAGATTTTTTTTATCCATGTCCGCTCCCAATGTGGAGCATATAGCCTCCTAATGGAGGTATCTCAACATAAGTTTTTTCTACGAGAACTGTTTGTTACTCAGTCGCTCAACCTCACTTTTTTTTCAAAGTGAGTAGTACGGACATAAGGATAAGGCTTAAACAGGACTAGTGGTTAACTTATCGCTTTCGTAACAACCAGTAATTAAAGGATCAGAAGATGGGAGGAGCGGAAATAATGTGAATCGACATCACAAACACCCAGTCTTCGATCACAACTTTGAATTGAATAATTCTCAAATTCATTGTGATCTTACTGGGAATCGAACCCAGCCCTCCGTGATCGGTAGAGCAAGCTTTAACCAACTGGACCACAGCAGGCGACGAATTACAAAAATGCAATAATTAATTAATATTTCTATTTGATACCAATGATTATTTTAGTTTATACAGTCGGAAACGAGTTGCATTGATCATTAAGTAACGTATTAGATGAAACTAGAACAACCGAAGTGACTTTGTTTTGCTTGATGCATTCATTTAAAATAATAACACAGTTAATGTTTGCCACAGCAGTGTCCTAGTTATGTTGATAAATAATATGTACTGTCATGTCAACACACTTTTGGTAATTGCTTCGGAATCAACTGATTAAAAGTTCTTTACTCTGCTATGATGTGAATTTACATTGTATAGTTTTAAAACTAATGGATTAATAATGATACTGATTACCGCAGAGCTCTCACCAGTTTTCAGAGAACAGTTTGAAGGTCGCTGCCATATCAGCAGGCTGTAGTCAAATCTGCTTCGTTCTGCATTACCAGACTGCTTTGAATGCGAACCCGACCGACATTATGAATCAAGTAATAATATATTCATACTTGCAATTCCAACTTTTCTCGTTTTCCATTTCAGACTAAATTCAGTCCGCCTGTTCGAGGCTCATTTGCATGCTCAAGTGTTGAGGTGATAGCTGGTGCGATTAGCGACTCATAAAGATGCAGATTCGGGTAATCCCCCGTAACGAAACACTTGCATTGCATTTTTCAGACAATCTCGCTAAAGAACTTCACCTACAGAAGTAGTCTGGGTATAATAAAATAGCGTCTGGTGTTCTATCTTTTGAACTTGGTTACTGGTAAAATCTAAAAAGTGAATACATTATAAAAATCAGCGCAGCTTCTAAGTGGCTTATTATTTTGAAGATTAAACAAAAGACTTAAGATTATTTATGTATTTTATGAACTTTGCAAATCGGATAATGTTAAACATTAAAAGTACTTCGTAACTAAATAACATACTGTATGAAATGATAATATAAAGTCGGCCATTTACCACTGTAAACATAATTCTATGGCATAGGTCTATAGAACGATACGTCAAATATAATATGTGATGTTTTAGTTATATTACCCCTTACATTCGAATACCTCTCTTCTTTCGCTCCAAAAAACTACTCATAGAAAAAATACTTGTATTCTCTCATTTGGAAATAAATAAATAAATATAAAAAAAAAATCTCTAAACTATGTATAGATACAACTCAAAATATCATTTTATGGTTCGGTTAAGGTTTTGAATTGAATTCACTAAATGATTCTCTAAAAAGATGAAACAAATGTTTACTTTTTTACTACTCAGTTTAGATGTGTCAAAACTTTGGTCAGACATATTTCGAAACTACCAATTTCTAAATGTAGCATTCTTGAACTAAAGCATCGAATAAGTAAAAAATAATTGACACCACTGACAGAAATGGTTTTATTACTTGATTAAATGATATGAAATTACATCTACTGTTATATTTCAATAGCTAAATTACTGTTTAACCGATTGATCGTTTTCGATCATAGCAATAAATTAATCATTATACATACTTTTTATTCAATAAAAAATAGCTCAAAAGTTTTGAATTGTACTGCAAGCATTTTTAAAAAACTTTTAAATTCACAAAACACATGCGATAAGAATCATTTTAGTACCAACATTTTTAGAGAGAAAAAAAGATTTTTCTTAGATTAAGCCAGCTAAGAATTGTCTCGGTAAGAAGCGTCCGATCCAATAAGACGAACCGTGATGTTTTATCCCATTAGATGTGTCTTTAACGCAATTAGCAGTTTATACCGTCGGCGTCGCCCGACTCGCTTATCATATTACCTGCTACCTAACGTCAAATACATTATGATCAAATTAGTATCAAACGAAGGCTAGTTAGTGTCTTTGTTTGCCGGGAATCTATAGAACATATCTTGGTATCTAACTGTGCATGCTTACCGACGAACATTCAAACTTTTCACTTTTAAGGTGTTCACTGTCAATACTTGGTGGAATGGCATTATAATAAAAATAATAAAACATTTTTAGTACTTTTTCCACATAAAATTTATTAGATCAGGACCAGTTTCGCTCATGATGAGAATTGTCAACTGATAAGAAAAACAATAAAACAGTGATATTCATACAAAAGTTAAGTGATAAAAACATGGTATGACAAACAATTGGTATTACAACCTAGCAAAAGAATTGAAGCAAAATACAAGAAAAATAAACTATAAATAAAAAAGTTGAAGACCACTTAGCAATGAAAACTATTACAGCAAAAACCAATTAGGATTCATACCATTAAAAAAGTAAAAACCAACAATTAGTGTATATAATAAATGAATCTTAATGTCTGTCAACCAAAATTGAGTTTGGAAAATCCAGTAGAGTTCAATTGCTGGATTGAACTCTACTAGATTTTGTCTCTCTAAATGGATATCACACGAAGAGAAATTTTATGAGTCTCTTATATGCCCTATCTATGGAAAAAAATATACTTCCATTTAAAAAACATTCTCACTAAATGGAAATAGATTTTTAGAAACAATTAATAGTTGGTTGATCCTCGATTTATCTTTCCAATTAAAACTGTTCGAAAACACGTCTAAAAAAATGTCCGCTCCCCATTTGGAGCCTATGGTCTCCTAATGGAGATATCTCAACAGAAGTTTTTTCTAGGATAACTGTTAATCAGTCGCTCAACCTCAATTCTTTCAAAGTGAGTTGTAGGGAAAGAAGGATAAGACTAGAACATGGCTAGTGGTTAACTAATCGCTATTGCGACACCCAGTTATTAAGGGATGAGAAGGTTGGGAGGAGAGGAAAACAATGTAAATTTACATCACAAACACCCAGCCTTCGATTACAACTTTGAATTTAATAATTCTCAAATTCACTGTGATCTTACCAGGAATCGAACCCAGACCTGCGTGATCGGTAGAGCAAGCTCTAACCAACTGGGCCACAGCAGGCGACCATTTTTTTTTCATTACTGCGGATTATATGTATGTATATTATATACATATTTGACCTCGAACCATCAGCAAAATTTTTATTTATTCTTTAGCTCGATATTTTTATTCATTTTCAAAGATGCCACCCTGCCTTCCTGAGATCACCACTTTGTAATCTGTTATATATTATAGTATCGAAATACAGATATTTTTTAATTTAAAAAAACTGTTATTTCTGTATTGATAAACCGACGGAAATCCCGGTTTCAGTACTAGTGGTATTTCAACCTTTAATATTTATATATTATGTATATGATATAATAATTGTTCAATTTCAAATATTTATTGAGCAGAATTTCTCGTGATCAAACATATTTGCACCCTCACGGAGGTTTACCTATATGTACAGTATTAATTGGAATTCAAGCGATAATTTTCATGTTGCATAATTAATAAAATGTGTAACGGTAAATTGATAATCACATTTAAGATTTGTGGCGTGTATTTAAATATATATTCACTTTTGATTATATAACTTTATTGTACCAAGCATTTGTGGATTTTAATATTTTAACATTAAAATTCTTTGACATCATAAGATCTATGAATTTCTGATGTAATATCGGAGATCCATAGTACCCCGGTGTGATTAAAAAACAGTCGTTTAAAAACTCCAATTTTTTCCTTTGCCTGTTCAAAGAAAGATGTTGATTTACCACCATTTTTTTCTAATATCACAACGATCGTTGAGATTATATTTCATATTTTCTTCACAAGATGTGGGCAAAGTTTCTATTTTTATATCATGTAAAAATTATACAAATACATATATAAAATTGGATGACAAAGCTTTTCAATCAAAAAAACATATTGTATAATCGTGTAACAAAGAAATAAAAATAGCTGAATTTGTTCCGTTTTGACTGAGATTTTAAAATAAAACAGGCAGCTCGCATAATATCGGTAATCCATCCATTTAGATTCACAAGCGTTAGTCATACGAAAACAAACATGTTAAATCCCATGAGATGTGAACAGGCGCAAACCGTTCATTTCTACGCATCAGTAATATGTTTTCATAAATAATAATGAACCCGGGCAAATATTTACCCTCGCAAAACGCAATGTATTAGTTATTGATTGCATTCGCTGGCCCTTCTCAATAAATATATTGGCACGCACTTTAAATTAGGGATACAGCATTTTTTGAAAATAATAGCGGGATTTAATCATGAAAAATTACTTTGACAAACATCTTAAAATTACTGGTGTATAATTATTAATTACCAGACAAAAATAAGATATCTTATATATTTAAAAGTGTTCTGGACAATATTTACTTCCTATCATATGTTAAATATTTATTTTATCGTCCTACGTTGCTTTCCAAATAACAATTATTACTATATCCGCCCTCAGTGTGGAGTATATGTACTCCTGATGGTGATTATCACAAAAAAGTTGTTTTACAAGAAAATTTTCTCAAACTCTCTTTTTTGAAGAGAGTAAAAAGACAGGCATAGAGCAAGATATATGGTTAGCCAATCCCTTTTAAAAACGGATAGATTCGACTACGTTAAGATATCACGAAGTACATCCGTGACTTTGAATACAGATTTAAAAATCGATTTATGATACTGTTCGACTGGAATTTAATTTCGCGAACTCAGCACCTGTAGCCTAGTGAGGCTGGAATTTCGGCTACAAGTTTCCATATCTTTAGAGACAATCTTGTATTCTTATTCGAAAAAGTGTATATTATAAATGTGTAAAAATATATATCTTGACAAAGATCTATATGACGGTTTGAAAAAACAGATAACGTTTAACCCACAAAAGTCTTGGATGTGTTGTTTTACTTACCTATGTTAAGGATATATTTCTGCAAACGATTGTGCTCATAGTGGTGTGTTTACTGTAATCAATGATGATTCGCTTAGACGTGTGGTTCCGAAGAACCGCTACCGTTCCGGCTAAGGATTATTTAGTCTCATTTCGCGATGAAGGCTCGAATTCTTGAAAAAATTGTCACTTACGCATGCTTAGGAATAACTCATTACACAATGTCATCAGTATTTACATTGTATGAAAAAAGTTTAACGTACATTATTTTTATATTTTCACATTATGAAGGCATATAGTAATCATTGTGTATAACTAACAGATGCAATCATTGAAAAGCTATATATTTTTTATTCACGTTCGCTCCCAAAGCGATTATTATGGCCTCCTAATGGACTTACTAATGCTCGTTAGACAGTTTCTAGCAGTTAGAGAGTATGTTAAGAAGAAGAGGTCTAGCGGTTAACTAATTGCTCTCGTTTCGCCCCGTTATTTTAAGATTGGGAGGGTAAAGGGAAAGTTGTAGACATACACAAACAAACAACCATGCCTTCTAGCAAAAATCGATTGGAAATAATGCTGTTCGTACTGAGACTCAAGCCCGTGAAATCTTTCACGAAAGCCAACGACGTTGACCGCTATGCAACGAGCCCACGAACCCTCTATGAAAAGCTTTACAAAATGATGAATATTTCCGTAAAGGTAGTATTATAACTTCAAATATTGCCGTCGATAAATTATATTCTGCTATTTGAAACCTGAGAGACATCCGGAATCTTGGACACCCAAACAATTCAAGTCTACCTCCGCGTTGCATCGGACCGGAAGACTCGATCAGATGTTTACATTTGTCTTGGGTCATGTTTCCGTGCGTAATGGCGATTGCATTTGCGGTGCAGGAAATTGCAGCGGAGATTAACGGCATTAGCAACAAAACATAGCCCCCGTTTAGCGTGTCGTTTTGTAGGGGGAAGCAGGAAACAAATGATGTCTTTGACAGCTGAAGGAATGGACTGGACGTGACTTTTCGTTTTAAAGCACACAGCAAAGGATATATCATAACCATCTAAGAGCATGAATGCAGTCTTGCAAAGCAACACTGATATTATAATGTGCTTTGTATTGTGTAAGGGGGGAATAAACTAATCATATGTAGATAAAACCGTTTGAAAATAAATACGTAATTCATTTTATTGAAACGTAATGAAAGCATATAAATACGTTTTTTCTTAAATATTCGGGGGATTTTAAAGTAACTTTATACTAATAAACAAATATATTCTAAAAAGTTTCAACTTACGTTTAAATGAGTTGATATAATACTGGTAACTTACGATACTTGATGAAAAGACATTATATTTAAAAAAAATCTTACCGTTCTATCTATTTTAAACATAACATCATTTTCGTTATGACTGTGTTAAAATAGGGATTTAAATCAAGTTAACGTACAAAAAACAAATAAAATAAATTTATGCATTTATAAAAAATATATTTAAAAGAAATGTTTTAAATACTTCGCCTCTCAAATGAAAATGTTTCTGAAAAAAATACAATACCTTAATAGTAATGAAAACCTTTCTTTTATTGTGATTTGAAAAAAAATATTATGAACCTATGTGTAACGTTGTATATTAAGGATTTTTATTACCTGAGAAGGTAAGATAAGTGTGAGTTAAAAAAAGTATACAATTGAGTTTCTATTCGCAATGCTTGAACAAATGAGTATTTTGAATACATTTTTATTTTTGTGTACTTACATTTATGTTATGCCACTACGTGTAACTATTGATATGTTGTGGCCCAAGTAATGTAGCAAAAACCGGCCTGCGGCCCAGACGAAAAAAAAGTTTAAGTATCGGTGATTATAAGTGAGCAACTAATTTAATATTTACGATGCAATTTTACAAAGTATTTAGAAAATAAAAAGTGATGTATGCATGCTTAAAATATAAAGTTTTAATTCATTTGAATACATTCACAGATTCTTTAAAAGTATTAAAAATACAGTAAATTTTTATTGTATTTATTTATTTTGGGTCAACCGAAGACGATTAGGAAGCTATTTAAATTTTATTAAATAAAATGATATAGTTATTTCAAATATCTACAATATTTAGTTTAACAAAGGAAATAATATAAAAAAATATTTTTAGAAGTGTAGTCCACCTTTGGATTAAGTCCATCGCTATCCAATAATTGCGAATGCTGTAGTTTAAAAAAAAACAGTTAAATTGTCATGTTAGCATAAAAAAATGCTTTATTTTATATTGTTTCTTACCTTTATTAGAAAATTAAGACATTCTGATATCTGCTATCTATTTATAGAAGGAATATACGAAATTAGTTTTCGAAGAATGTTTTTTTTTTCTTGAAGTTGACATACGGTCGCTTTCGTTTACATTTCAGAGTAAATATACTGAATATTATTATGTTCATATTTGATGCGAGGTTTACCTCGCGGTAGTGGCTGTTTGCCAACTGCATTTCCCCGATAAAGGAGCGAACGCAATAAGGGAAGACGTGTGCAAATATTTGGCCCGACTTAACGATGAAAAAGTGCACTCTAAGCCAGTGTTTATTGATAGTAGGGAAGTCCCGGAATAAATTCTTACTTTCCTTTATAGTGTCTTGACAAATAGCGCACGTGACTGAGAGAGAATTCATAGCCCATAATAATCGAGAGAATACCAGCGATCACTCATCTTGAAATACATAAAAAATGACACTATAGAATGGAATTTTGCCGCTTATGGTCACGGTTTCGAATCCCAGCACGGACAGTTTTAAAAATTGATTTTTCAATCGATTTATGTTTTTTTTTTTCGAAGGCATGGATGTATGCGATGTCTTGTATTCCCCTCCCATCCATCCTACCCTATGAACGCGGAGTATCGAGAGCGATAAGCTAACCACTAGTCCCACCTTAGCCTTATCCTTCTATTCCTACTCTCTTTGGAAGAAGAGAGGTTAAGTAACAAGCAGTTCTCGTAGAAACACTCATGTAAAGATAAACCGTGTTAGGAGTCTATATGCTCTACATTGGGAGCGGACATAAAAAAATAGGATGGAAAAACTCAGATCAATTCTGTTGTTAAACAACCTTAAATGTAATTATTTGAATAATTTTAACTGTCAAATCTTGATGAAACTGTTTCTATAAACATCCAACAGAATATTTAATAATTATTGTTTGATATTATTTTTCAATTGTGTTATTCGCGCTGTCAATTGCGTTATTTCTCTTGACGGAAATGATCTATAAAATAAAGCACATTAAAAAAAGTTTATCACAGTGATCAATTTTAAGCGGATGAGAACACTTATTGTACATACATATATTCCGATTTGTAAAACTGTTTGTGCATCGAAGTCAATTTAAGATTTCCATAAATGTAATATATAATTGTAAGTGCAAACGAACCTCTAAAATTAAGGTGAAATATACTCAAACATTTCAAAAACTATTTTGTATCTACAACTTGTTTTAAATACTCTGTTTTGAAACAGAAGATTAGAACTTGATGTATGATAGTGTGAAATATATAATACTGGATCACTGCAATGGCTAATTCAAGCTTAAATTTATTTTGAGATCATAGGAATGTTTTAGTTATTTATAATGCTGTATAATTCTCTTCGAGTTTATATATAATTGTTATTTTAAAAAATACGTGAAATAATGTTCTCTATAATTTAGATATTGATAGCCATGTAAGTTTTATTATTATTTTAGTCATTAAACAAGCGCTTCAGTTCATTTGACTTATGTTATAAATATTTCCCTATAAAGCTAAAGTAAGATATGCAATTGCTTACTCGTCGATGAGTCAATTCGTCGACATGGTCACTTAACAATTTGAATGATTCAAATTTGATATGGTCACTGCTTAACGATGGTAAAACATATGTTATAGAACCACAGATATCATTTTAGTTTTGTCAAATCTTAAATAATACAAAACTGTAAGCTAGTAGGGGAAGCTGAGGTGGATGTGTATGAATAAAAGTAAACAAGGGTATGAAAAAAGCGGCATATTGCTTCAATGTCGACCCCGATGAATATCTCGATATCATCCTGCCTGCCCCCTATATCCGATCAAACACAAATATTATTGAAATATGTGAAAAAATATTAGCTATGCATTGAATTTTCCCGTTTTTTTTTTGTCACGTTCGATGGGCAAGAGATCGCGCAGTGGGTGATTTAATATTCAATTGATTTAACGGGCGTTTGTATTGGACAGGGTGTACCGGGAGTTTATTTTATTTTATTTTACGCTGAAAAAATATGTTCTGATAAAAATGAAGTGCTTTCATTTAAAACCTGCCTGAAAACCAATGAAGAAATTTCTTCAGTAAACGATGAACAATGAAAAACATAAAAAATGTAATTTTTGATACTACACTAAAAATGATTTATGGTTTTTATTTTACTGAATTTCAATTTTGAATTCTTTCTTATAACATGTTTAAAGACAACTTATTATTATTCTAGAGCGAATTGCGACTTCTTTGTTGGAACGATTGGGCAATACTTATATATGGACACATATCATTAAAAAGCTCCATCTTGACTTCCAAGATATTTCCAAAAGTCCCGGCCACTATCACAAAATTCAACACTGACGTCACAACTGTGATGTAGATATTTTATTATTTGTGATAAACGTAACAATCTTAACGAGGGTGACATACGGAAATATTTCATTAAAATATTTGACTATTTTTGGTAATTTATTTTCTCTTCTGTTGGGTGTCTTGCATCTCCATTAAAAATGAGGCCACTATCAACTATCATTTTTTTAATAACTCATATCACTAGAAAAGAAAATGATTACTTCGTTATTCCACTGATTGTGTTATAAATTTAAACTCGTGTTTCGCATCTTTGAAAAGCAACGTCAGACTATCTATCAAGTTATTTGCTAGCCTTTTGGCTGCCGTAAAAAAGTACGTCTTTATCTAGCGCGACGGCTATAATTTGAAATTGTTAATTTAATTAGTTATTGACGAGATCACTCGTCTCTGGCGTGTTAAGCACGAAAAAAATTACGAGATATCTCAACTGTGGCAGCCATCGAGTTAATAATATTGCTTCTAGCTCTTAACTTATATATTACAAAATGGAGATAAGGATTTTTCACTTCTACTGAATGCAAGAAGAGGCATAGATACTAACATTACTAGTAATTTATTTTTGAGCGAGTTTCATCTATTGTGAGAAATTTCTACATTTGTTCACGATGTTATACCCCAGGAATAAATCCCCACTTATAAAAGTCATTAAGACCAATAACAGTAGGTATGAACTCGACGTAAAACAGGTAGGTAGAATTAAATAAAAACCATCCCTTAAATGTTACGAAAACGTTTATTTAGGAATTTGCAATCACCAAAGTTCAATAACATACAATATTTAACAACCAAAATTTTGAATTAATACAATACTCAATAACTATTATAAGACCTAGCTTGCTCACACGATTTTATAAAAGTTAAGAAAATTGATGATAACATCCCCGCGCGGAGAACTAAATGAATTTAATTTTCGTTGAAATGGAAAAATATCAGTTCTTTCATCTCGGACGAAAAACCACAAAAGAAAAAAACTACAAGTGAATTTACAACTAAAGGTCTCTGGAAGCAAGTTCCAGGACCAAGAAGTGTCCCCCACACACGCTGTGTTCGGTTCGTGTCCCAAAAAGCATGAAGGAGAGAAACAAAAATCGCATAGGGTATCGAAAAACAATGGTGCCATTTAAGGCCATACACAATAAAACAATTGATATTACGGGTTATATGACAATAAAATTTAAGCACAATTGATTTAGCTACAAATTTTAAATGTCTGCCAGTTTTCATCACAATAGTGGTAATAGGAGCGGTTGGCTTTAAACCATACCGTATCAATACAAACAATAATACTACTTACTGCAAATTAAATAATCATGGACTGGAAGGTTAAATTACACAGAAGATAAATTCGGTAGGTCACTTGTTTTATTAAAAACATTATTTATTGAGAACTGTTATCATAATGAGTTCGTTCAAGTAAATTTCATCACAGCATATTTTAACAAAACTTTTAAAAAGTTAAACAGACCCCACAAGTATTATTTCCCCGCATCGAATCTATCTACAATTTACGGTTGCATGTAACTTTCCCATTCAACTGTGGCTCTATCAGTCAATATTTGGTATGTCATAATACATTTCGCAGATATTTCATTCCGGCAGACGCTCTGCGCCGCCGCCCAAAATAATGTAAACACAAAAATGCCCACTTTCACATTCGATAGCACCTAATAAAAAATTGCATTACTCACACAGTGCGACGACTTTTCCCTTGTGGCAAGCACCGTATATCGCCAGATTTATCAAAAATCTCTAACTTATTCTCGTATATATTATATATTCATGATTTGCCATTTGACTGACGTAAACTTAGACTCGAAGAAATAAAACACTCTTTTACACTAATCCCACGTTTATCTAATGTGATCAGGACCGGTTTCACTCACGTCGAGTATTTTAAACTGAGTCGAACTGAAACCAGTCTAGATCATAATAAATAAATTTGGAATTAGCACAAAACAGTGATTTTTTAAAATATTATTCCTTTCTCTCAACATTGAACATTTATTCCTTTGTACTACTTCCACTTTTGCTCATGACAAACATTATCAACTGAGGAAAACTAGTCCTGATTTTCAAAAATAGAAGTGGAAGTAGTACAAAGAAATATTGTTTTTTTTTTGTTTGAAGGTTGGTGTTCATTATTACAAAATTAAAATTGGTAACTTTCTTACTTTACTGGTTGTTTTTATTTTACTAGTTATGACTTCATTGAGAAGAATCTTCAGACTGACCCTATCGTATGATGTTTATTTAAAATGAATAAATAAATTCAAACACGTTATTTACTAGCAAAAAATAGTCTATGACATTTTTTCTTCAGTTGGTATTTCATAAAAAAACAACATCATTTTTAATTATAATGTGAACTATTAGTGCTTGAAGGAAAATCTCATCAAAAATAAATTTCAAAACGAAGGACATTTGTGAAGTTTAAAAAATATTAATTACTGTTTATTACGTATGTAAGTTATGTTTTAATACAACTTACCTAATTCGATTGAATATTTTAACGTATTGTTGTGTACTATCAGTAGAGTAACTAAATATTTAATTTTAATTACATTTTATCAATTAATTTCATTAAATGTTTTAGCAGTTATACTCTAGTAATCACGCCAAAGTTTCTTGAACATTGTCAACCTTCAAGCAAATGGAGCCCTAATGAAGTATTTCGACACGAGTTTTTTTCATCAACAAAAACTGTGAGATTTATATTTTATAATTCTCTCTTTTTTGATAGAAGGGTAAGGGTATAAGAACTGACAAGGTAAGGTATCACATAGCCAGTTGCGTAGCAAGAAGTTTCGCCAATTTCACAAAGTTCTATACAAAAATAAAAATAATTTACAACAAAAACAACAACTTTTGTGAACTATTTTAAAAGGTGTATTTTGCCAACCACGAACTTATATAAATTTAAAGACTTAGTCACAGGTGATGTTAACTTTTATATGTATACTTAAATATAATTCCTAATATACATATTTTTATATTATTATTACAAGAAAATCTTTATATATATTATTGAATAGTTTTTCTACAAAATAACATATTTTATCAGCGAGGCACAGAGCACAAATAAGACGGAAGAAATCAAAAGGCTTGCGTTGATTTTGTATACAAAACAATTTTTATTTGTTAACTAGGTTCAAATTTTTCCATTTTAAAATGCACATAAAAAATCTGTTTTAGAAAGATTATTGGGTTAAAATCACAAAAAAATCATATCATTCAATATAATTCAATTGATTGATAATTTAATAAAGTTTGTAAGGGGTTTGTAAAGTTTGTGAACTCCACAATATAATATGTAGTAAAATGGCTTCGAGATCGACAATAATCATTATAGTCATATTGGATTAGTTTTTTTACTGTTTGCTTTAAATTTCTAGCAAAAGTATTTTTAAAAGAACAACGGTTCAACACGAGAAGATCGAAAAAAGGCGGAGTCGTACCTCAATCGTCTTTTCCCGCCCACAGTTTTAAAGGTACGTGGTATTACATATTCTTTGCCATATTGCCTTACCCTCCCTGTTCAAGAGAAACTAGCGGGCAGAACTTTTGAATACACATTAAAGATAAAATAACATTATCTCATTCTTTAAATCAGTATTTTTTTTTTAAAAAAAGGGTACCGAAACTCATTTTTGTCAAGCTTTTTATTAAAGTTTTTTTCTAACCAATGTCCGTTCCCAATTTGAAGCATATGGCTACCTAATGGAAGCATCTTAACATAAGTTTTTTTTACGAAAACTGCTTGTTAATCAGTTACTCAACGATAGAAGGATATTGCTAGGACAGGGATAGTCGTTATAAAATAACTTTCGCTTTCCCCCGGCAATTTTAAAATGGAAAGGTGGGAGGATTTTTTTAGATATCAAAAACACAATGCTGTTTGTACTGGAACTCAAATCTGCGAGATCCGTCATGGAAACCATTTTTTCTTCTGACATACTACTGATCAACTTATTTTAAGAGACAGAAAAATGTCAAAGATGCTGTTTGTGATGCTCAAACACGAGTTTGATGAACAAAAGTGAAAAAAAAAACTGTTGCGGATGGAATTCACTTCATGCAAAACGCACACTAAATGAAGCATTCCACACCTGGTTCTGGTTACAGAGTAAGTCTATGGACCTGGTATTGTTTTGTATTATGACATATATTTATGATTATTGAGATACCCGCTACAAAACATTTAAAGTGGACTTAAGATAGGAACAAACAACCGATGGTATCAATGAAAAAAATCTAAAATCTAAAATTTCACATAAAAATAAAAATAAAATTTGAAACATTAACGATGCCAAGAAAAGGGTGCCGGAACGCCGTTCCACCGCGTAACATGGAAAAAAGCACTGTCTATAATAATAAATAAACAATAATGTTGATTCAAATAAACAATATTTTCGTATTGACTGCCACTGGTGGGATGATGAAAACAATATATATCAAACTATCCAAACAATAAGAATATTGGCAGATATTCAAAGGTACTTTATTACGGTCATCAATATTACCGTCACTTTTTATCTCGAAACTTTTTTTATTACTTTTACAATGGCCAACAAGTTTTACTCTTTTCAGAATTTATTGGAGTGGAGTTGAAGTCTTCTCTTGACATAGGGTCTAAAAGTTACATTCGAATAAGATTTCAAGTGATTTTATTCAAGAAACTATTGTTTTTTTTTCTTTTCCTTATAATTGAATTTTTAGCTTTTTATGCTCATGTAACGATATCGAGTTTTTGATATGTCATTCAAAAACGACTTTAGATGTTGAGGCAACTGAAATATTTTATATAAATGTAAAATTTTATTTGACAAATGACTAAGGAGTTTCTTGGTTCAAAGTTTCTAAAAATATGAGTACCAGAAGCATTAGCGGATCCAGAATTTAGAGGGAACAGCCTTCAGCCTTTCTCTAAAATATTTTTTCTATTAAAGTTTTACATTTTATTATGCATGATTTATATAATTGAATGGCCATCCCGTGAATTATTCTATGGATTCGCCAGTGAGGAACTGATATGAATCGATTAGATAACAACAAACTCTTTACTAATCTTATTTAATATCCTTAATATACTCGTCTTACTTACAATCTGTTCTTGTTATATTCTTCTATTTATGTTATATCTATTATGTTATATGTTATATTCTTCTTATATTCTATAATTCTTATATAAATGTAAATTATTTTAATAGAAAATTTAAATTAACTTTGATTATTCCACGTATTGTGTTACTAACTGTGACACGTGTTTCCCCTCTTTGCTTCCCTTAAAAAGGAAAAATCCCAATTTGATTGATTACAACTCATTAGTATCATTAGTATCATTATCTGTTTGTTTTATTTCGATTCTACACCCCCCTCCTTGCTCCTCTTAAAAGGAAAAAAACCCAAACCTCCATTTTGTAATTTTATAATTTTAAAATGTTAGAATCAATCTTGCTTCATTACTTAAGCAAACTTTGCGATAGTAAGTCTAAAGATGCCTCTGAAAGAGGCGAAACACGTGTCACAGTTAGTAACACAATACGTGTAATAATCAAAGTTAATTTAAATTTTCTATTAAAATGAACTTCCACAAAGTTACCGCCGAAACCATCGAAAGTAGTAAATTATTTTCATTAAGATGTTAGATTAGAATTTTACACGTTCAACGTTGAGAGCGGATATGCTTCCAATTGATATTACAATAAACATAATTGACTGAATAATTATTTATCCATCAATACATTTAGGCTTTTACGAGCTACTTAAATCTAACCAGTTCTTGTTTAATATTTTTTACTGAGATACTACATTATAACAATATAATACTCTAAATTGAAAGCGCACATGGTTATCGATGCATAAACTGAATGGTAGACGCTGCTCCATCATGGGCTCGAATCCCAGAACGGATACATTAATGTGTTGAATATTAAGTTGATTTACGGATTCGTACACAAATGCATAAATGTTAAAATACCGTTTCAACCACTTTCAATATCAAACCTGAAAATTTACTCAGAGTGATAGATAACTTTCCTACAACTGTCTTTTTTTCTATGTTCTTGTCTATACGCCTTACATTAGTCATGATTGAAAAAAATAATTCGTATTGTAACTTTATTTTGAGTTCGAAGCAATCCCTTTTATGTCCAATGGTTTTTTGTGATTTTGTTTGATAGTTAAATAAAATATATATTTAAAGATATATCGTGCATTTCAAGTGAATATTACGACATTTTTTTCGAAAATATGATAAAAAAAATCTATAGAATTTGCTTATTAAACGTCACAGTTGTTTACATAAAACGACAGTATTTTCACTGTGAACTATCTAACACAGCGCGTTCGGTTGACTAAGCTTGTCTAAATTGGCAAATGGCTTCGATTTACAGAAACCTTTCGCTTAAAAAAATAGCCGAGCAGATGTCTGTAGGCTGATTTATTCACGTCTGAATGCGCCTGATGGAGCCTAGTCGAATTCACGAATTACTATGTGAGTGGTCTTGCCACATATTTCAGACCAGCCCGTTCCTATTTAAATCTGATTTCAATTTGTTAAACTGTTCACTAAATTTTATTTTACATCACTGATTCAGCTATTTTTAAATTATTTAATGTACACATTTCACTTGCAATGCTTTTACTTGGATCAATTTTAGTTCAATGATTTTTAGTGTACTTCTTAAACCAAAATGTTTTGACAATTGAATCGATTGATAAAACATCCAATATGTAGTTATTTTACAGTAGAAAGACTCAAACGAGCACTAGAAATATAAAATTAAAAATAACTTAGATTATTCCACGTGTTGTGCCTCTTTCAGAGGCATCCTCAGACAATCTAACGTGGTACAGTTTGTAGCACAATACGTGTTATAGTCAAGTTATTTTTAATTTTGTATTAAAGTGAACTTCCATAAAGTTACCGCTGAATCCATCAAGAGTACTAGAGACCTTAGAATATTTTGTATTGGCAATATTTAACACATTTAAATTCTTGATCTGTCCACGTGAACTAATTATTTCACAACTTTTAACCATTATTAGTCTTATTAGTCATGAATTAATAAATCTTCTTATCAATCGATAATGCTCGTGAAACTGGTCATGATCCTAATAAATTAATGCAGAATTAGTACAAAGGAGTATTTTATTTGTTTAATAGAATTTCTTTCCTCCAAGAATTGACAGTAAATACCTTTACATACATTAAAATGAAGATGACCTTTCTTGATAATTATGCATTGCAAACTGTTGATGTTGGTTTATAAAATATAAAAAGCTTGTAAGAGTTCTGCTACCGAGCAGTCAATACTTACAAATGACTCATTTTTTCAGTGGCTGTGATATCCCGAATATATGTTTTTTTAATGGATCTGTATTGAAAAGCATGGGCTTAATGTTTTCAATACTTTCCTACAATCATCTATCTTAAATTATTAATCAGTAGTTGAATTGCTATATCTTCATGTTACCCTGATTTTATCTTTTATTGCCAATTTTTTAGAATTTGATTTGATATCATTAATTGACAATGATATTTTCTGTCTCACTGTTTTTTTTGGATTTGTTAACTCAGAATAATTAACCTGCTAAACTAGTGACGATATGTAGGTAAAACCTATTATTATTTACCATACCATACTAAAGGAGTCTGTTATTATAAATTTTAAAGTTAATTCATAAAAAGTTAACATGGATAATCGCAATAAACTATTTTCATAGTAAACATATTTATTCAACTCTGGCGTGATTCCGTTAATCTCCGCAAATCGCCGAAATCGTGGGTTTTTTTTTAACATTTTACCATTTCCGCCATTCAGGATTTTGTTTTTGTCGATGACGTTTTTCAAGCTCTAGTTTTTTTTGTCGCTAGCGCTTCATATAAGCGGATTAGTGTGTACAATGCCGAGCCGTAATTGCGGTCCATTCAATTGAATTTTATTATAGACGTCCCTTTTATACTATCTATTTATTCTAAAAACTGTATACAAAAATCATGTCTCAGAATGGTATTATACATTACAGCTTGATGCATTATCGCAACCAAGTAACTACATATTGATAGATTTTTTTTATTTAATTCAATGAATGCATTGCATTTTTTTAATACTTAAAAGGTCATCAAAAAAAATATAACAAATAGCAAACCAGATGGTCAATTTCTCAATTGAATAAACACCTATTAGGAAAAATTTTCAGGCCAATAAAAAAACTATCCAGGAGAGTTTAATAAAAATTCTAAAATACATGTCGCTATTTTTATTAACGTTTAAACGCGTTTAATTTCTCAACGCAATAGACGATGATATTCTTACGTAAATAAAAAGCGAGAATACTCTCTTTTTACCACCTCAATAAGTTTTTTTTTGCTTAGACTTTCCGTAGTAGCACAGCTGATAAAAACTAGAACGTTTACCTTTATTTGAATTTACAGTAATGCTATAGTTTCATCAATATTTTTTATCTTAATCTAATTTCAACGTTCTATGTTGCATATGCAATTAGGAAGTGAAATGTGTTACACGTAGCCAAAATAATGAAAAATAAAATACCTTCTTTGATTGCTTTTCAGTTAAAGACGTCATCAAAAAATCTCATCTGCTTAGGACACGAAAATTTACATATATTTTTAATTTTTGAGTATGCATAACTTATTTTCGTTTTTAAATCATCGAAAATACAAAATTATTTGTCGATACAAACATTGGCTGAAATTTCAAATTGTATGTTTAAAAATTTGCTGTTATCGCTCTAGTCTGAATATATTTTTACAATTTTATGACTCAATAATAATGTTAAATCTTTTCTTTATCCAGACTGAACAATGCGAAACATTTTCAAGATCGTGTTTTTTGAAGAAAAAGAATTGTTTGATTATAATGCATGAATTGACATCACATAACTTTGATTCAAAATTCTAAAATGCAAAGACAGTGGTTAGTTTTTTGTTTTGTTTTTATAACAGTTTAGATCAGAGGAACCTTTTCATTTCTAAAGGCCATATTCATTTATCTGATTCAACATAAGGCCGCAGTCAAGAAAGCGTTGACACCACCCCCCATTTTTTTCGACATATAATGGGTTTCTTTAGCTCTTTTTCCAAACGCTTGCATATATAATTTATTGATCAAAGTGAATATTTTGATCACGTCAAAAAGCCGCATCAAAGTAGCCAAAATACCGTAGGTTCCCCTCCACTGGCTTAAAGTTTAGTGTGTGCCATTTTAGCAAAACAGTTCAGAAATAATTCTTCCAAAAACCATTAAAAATCAAGTACAATTATTAATCAGAAAAACAACAAGAACATTTTAATGAGTAACATATATGGACAACACTTTAAGTATAGCTTTGTACTAAGGGCAAGATTGAATTAAGCTGGTGGGTTTGATATTTTTATTTTAATACTAGCCGGTTCCCGGCAAGCGTTGCAATGTGTTTGTGTTTTAATTGTGTTCATTGAAGTGCATGTTTTCTTTTTCTGTCTTTTTGACGTTTGTTACTGATTGCCTATGGTACGAAACACGCACCACCTACTGTGAATTAATTGGATTATAACCTTCGCGCAAGTGCAAGCATACGTTGTCAAAATGAACTGTATGGCAGACATGAAAACATTGATATTTATATAATATATAAGACATACTGTAAGTAAATTTTAATATTCCCATAACCTTCCCGAAAGTGCAAGCAAAAGGTTTGTTAAAGTTTTATATCAATCGGATGAGCGGTGTGGCAGCACATAAAGTACGAACAAACAAACATTCATTTTTATATATTAGATTAATTTAATCAGTGCTATTAGCTAAGATAACTAAAATTACTGTTTTTTTTATATAAATCAAAGAGTCTTTCACATATCTGTGAGTCAAATCATGCTGGTTATGCCAGAATAGACTGTTAAAAAATATTATTTAATTATAAGTATTATTTTTTTTACTTTGTGGAATTTTACTCTGGCTTTGTTACATATGTTTTATCTTACAGTAAACTTGCATATAAATTTAACTTGTTTTGTAAGTGTTTACCCTATCGTTGTATTTTGCAATGCTAATTTCGGAATAGTGGCTGCCAGTCAAATGAAGGCTTGTAGGAATACAATTTGCCATAGTTGTCTAAACTGTATAACTTTTCTTTTGTTATTTTTACAATTTTCACAGTTGAATATTACGAACCGTATGTAAATCGAGCAAATTTGTTTATTCAAAGTAACGTGCAAGGCCATTCTATTGTTTAAATTTTAATTTATAAAGCTGCACAGTAAAATTAGTTAAATTATAAACTAGGAGTGTTGATTTTGTATTCGGTTTCATAAATTTAGAATATAAAACAGTTTCATGAACTTAAAATAGCGTGTAACTATTAACCACAGCTGACATGATAGGATTTTGACAAGTAACTGCGCACTATACTCTCACGACCATCGACCGCTATGAATCGGAAGGTATAATCTTGACTCCATAAACCTAGTTACTACTGATGAAATACCTAAATTATTTATTTTGATATACGTATATCATTGATAGTACCAGACGTAAATTGTTTGAGTCGATAGAAGAAGACGTCATAATTAGTTTCAGAGACTATAACTTAGTTTAGGTAATGTACATCCGTAAAAAAATATGCAATTAGGTCTCAAATAAGTTCAATACTGCATTCAAATTAAGTTTAATGTGGCCGGACGAAGAGTAAGGTATATTTTGTTTTATAAAATATAATAATCTTGACAATGAAAAATGTATCGTCTTATTAGTCACTTCCTTATTGAAACTTATGTCACTTCACTCCGATTTAGATTTACTTTGCCATGTGTATTTATTTATTAACAGTGATTATTTCATCTAACACTGCAATATAATGGCTATAATGGCCTATGATTCGGATATACGTTTTTTTACCAGTGCATATCGATCAAATTATACTGAAAATAATTAAGAAAGAGTCGTTCAATTTTAACGTGTGCAATTGTATCAAAGGTTAAATATATATACGTAGGATTTACACAATATTTCCATAGCTTTGGTTTTAATGTTGAAATATTAGAATATATAATACATACTGATATTCCATGACTGGTAATATTTGCAGGTCCGAGAAGAGTAGAGTGTCCTGTTTTGATTAAACACGATAAAAAGACGAGGATTTTTCAATATGGCAGCACCGCAAAGGTAAAATAAAAAAGTTTGAGTGACGGTAATAAAGTGCGCCGCTGCAAAACTTTCATTTAGTATTGCAAGAGTTTGGTATAGATATTTTCAATTTGAATTATGTTTCCATTTCAAATGCATATGAGAATTATGCAAATAACTTTCGGTTTGCAATTACTCCAACACCGATTAATGTCACCGGCATGTCGCCATTATACCAAAATGTGGTATATTTAATATAATACATTATACGGAGTACCAAAATTATTCCGAAAGGGTGGAAATTTCAGATGAATAGAGAAACATAAAACCAAAATAACAACGTATACAGAACTCCAAAGATTGTCAATATTATTGTTGATTTTTTTAGTTCACGTAAGAATTATACTTACAGGTATTTTAAATTGCTCGCATTTAACTCATAAAACATTAACGAATTCTTACTGTATAATATTTAACATTTTTTTGAATTTACCTGATATAGGAATCTACCAAGATTTGTTGAATAAAATACAATATTATTTATTTATTCCCAACCACTATGGTGCATTTGACTAAAGTTTTTTTTCGAAATTGTGTACACATTAGCATGATCAAATTTTTGATATTCTTGTCATGTGTAGAACAAATTCTTCTAGTCTGACTCCCGCTTATTGCATTAAATCAATTATATGTTTAATATGATTGCTGAAAAAAAACACTTTATAAAAAAAATGATTTTTTGCCTTAAAACTATATTGCTGCTGTAGCCGAGTGGTCAACATCGATGTTATTTTTTGAAAAATCATGGGTTCGAATCTCTATAAGGATAGATGTTTCAATCGATTTATGGATTTCTGTCTGAAGGCATAGATGTCTAGAACGTCTTTGTTTTGTTGATTTAAAGCAGTGCGCCGTGGCACACTACTGTGCCGCGGTGGAAGAAACCTTAAAAATGTTAATAGTAATAAATAGTGCCTATTCATTTAATTTTCTTCATTTTTAAATAAATTTAACATCTACACATTCAATTAAATATTTGTCACGTTCATACATAGTGGTCAACGCGGCACATTTTTTTTGGTGTGCCGCCGTACAACAGTTCATCAGTGTGCCGTGAAGTAAAAAAGTTTGGCAGACACTGATTCAGAGCGAGGATGTACAACTCACGGCCCATTTTTTTTGTAGCCATCGAATGTCTCATCTTTAATTAATATAATTATTGTAAAGTTAATCGTTGAAATTAACAAAATTTCAACAAGCTTTTGTGTTGATCAAACGGAATAAATTGGTTCATAGAAATAGGGTTAATGATGAAAATTCGTATAATCATGTATAACTAAACATTTCACAATGAAAACATATATTTTTTAGGAAGTACAACTAATCCTTTTTTGCACGGTTTTGAAATAACTCGATCAAATGTATAAGAACCTGTCATTCATTTTTTTTTTAATTTTTTAATTTTTTTTACCATGTCCGCTCCCAATGTGGAGCATATGGACATCTAATGGAGTTTATCTCAACAGAAGTGTTTCTATGAGAACTGCTTGTTACTCAGTTGCTCAACCTCTCTTTTTCCAAAGAGAGTAATAATATAAGGAAAGGGCTAGGACAGGACTAGTGGTTAGCTAATCGCTCTCGATACGCCCCGTTCATACGATAGGACGGGTGGGAGAGGGGGAATCCAAGACATCACATACATCCCCATGCCTTTGAACAGAAATCCATAAATCGACTGGAAAATCAAATTATAAAACTGCCCGTACTGGGATTCGAACCCGTGACCTCCGTAGCGGTAGCCAACGACGTTGACCATTCGACCACACAGGCAGCTCATTTTTCTATATTCACTTAATATTTTTTATTCCGTTTTTTTTAACGGAACGTATCCCCCACGTGAAAACAGTATTGACTAGGGATTCTGTGTCGAGACGTCCCGGGACAAAAGTCCCGGGACTTTTAAGGTTTTTTGCTGTCTTAAGTCCCGGGACATTTAACAACAAGTCCCGGGACTTAAGACAGCCAAATTGTACATTTTTAATTTTGAAAAAACCATTCTAAAAAATAAAAATTGGATGCAAGCAATCGCTAATGTGAACTAAAAAGTTAATTTTGATTTAAAATAAAGTTACATTGGTGTCTATCCGCGGGATCAGTTTTGAAAAAAATGCATTATATTTAGGCTAAGGATTAAAGGCCGGGGTTTTAACAAAATTAAGTATGCATATATTCCAGGGATCTTATAAAAGAAACAGCTGTTTGGATTTATAATTGTTGAAGTTTCAAATAACATCTATTTATATATTGTAATACGAAACAACCATTTTTAATGGGTAGAGAGAGACATACAGTACAAAGAAAACTTAGACACGTGTTCGCTTAACTATTTTTGCAGGATGGGATAATCGCACAGAATTCCAAGAAATAATGGAACCAATAGTTATTTCTAGAAAATGATGTTATAAATCAAGGCGGCTTATAATTTTTTATTACCGACCGTTCTGCTGTGACTAATTGATTTTCGAAAAGAATACACGAAAGATTTTGACAGATGCTCCAAAACAATATATTTGAAATACGGAGATAATTTACTACAACGTCTTTTCTCTGTGAAAAAAGATATCGAAGTATCTGAAGAAAATATCGATGATGAGATAAATATTACAGAACTGTCACTGGAAGAGGAATTGAATAGACAGATTACAAAAAAAAAAGATTTCTCCATTAAAAACGAAACAACCAAACGAATTTAAGATTTTAAAATCAACTGGAGAACGGAAACAAAGATTATTTTTTATATATAACATTAAAGCAACATCGACTGACAATGATGATGAGCAACAACGTTTATTACAAAAATAAGAAATCGGCTGTCTGATTCGTCATTAAATTCATTATTATTTTTAAAAGCATATTTTGATAAGCAAAAATAAAATATTAACTTTTGTGTAAATAATACATACTATGTATGATTGTGTCTTTATTATTGAATTAATTTAATATTTTTATTATTAAACAATAAATGTGTTCAAAAGATGTTTTTTTTTAATTAACGCATACTTTCGCCGCCCTTTTAAAGTACGCATGAAAAAGAAATACGTCTAACTGCGTAAAAAACGCTCAAAAAAAAAATGGTTTAATTGAAACGAAATATTAAAAAACGTTTGGGAGAAAGATATCTTCATTTATGTTATTAGAAATTTGTTTAAATCAAATTCATAATCCTATTAAAATGTAACTGTAGCAAAAACAAATAAAAAAATAATATAATTTAGTGTTCATACCTGATTTTCACTATTGTACAAAGTTACCAATGTCCTCAATAGGACAAAAAAAGTATAAAATCTGTATTGTGATTTGTGAAGTAACGGTCATAATTGTACCCAATTCATTGTTATTTTTTCAATACATGAACCGTTATCATCCCTTTTTAGTACATACATACA
Organism: Himalopsyche tibetana; assembly: GCA_030503985.1. NCBI lineage: Eukaryota > Metazoa > Arthropoda > Insecta > Trichoptera > Rhyacophilidae > Himalopsyche > Himalopsyche tibetana. The sequence continues at coordinate 2,177,090 of JAPJYX010000010.1, forward strand.
AATATTTAATTTTAATAAATTTACAATTTTATTGAAGGAGAAATAAAAGTCCCAAGTCCCGGGAAGTCCCGGGACTTTGACTTTATCACGTCTCGTGTCCCGGGACTTTGAAAAACCCGAGACTTCAGAATCCCTAGTATTGACCCTACTATGTACATATATTTTTTTGTCTTTGCTACCCCAAATCATCATAATTTGCTTTTATGTGGCTCCGCTAGAAGAAAAATGTTTTGCATGACTAATTTAGAGTAATTGGAGTTAGACTTTCCAAAAAGGAACGGAGAATCTGTCAGGTAATTGTAAAAGGCATTTTTGGGTTGCTAAAATTGTCCGTGTCCATCAGCAACTTACTGGAATTCGATAAAGTCGTCTAATCAAACTCGACGAGACACAAATAGAAGACTTCAGGAATGAAGACTTGCTGTTTATAGTTTTCTATTAAAATAAAATTTAGTTAATTCAGGAGAATGTGTCGTAATTAATAAGTGTTATGAGTGAATGTCGTGATATTAGGTACTTGTTAAATAGCCAGAGTAACAATTAGTTTGCTTTAACTGTATTTACGATTAAACAACATTCTACGGGTAAATAAACAACTTCAGAACAGTTATTCGATGCCGTTGATCAAGACGATAAATTTTAGTAGTAAAACCGCTAAATTTGTTCGTATAGTTAGTTCAATGGTAGTAATCAAACTTAAGCTTTCGTTGATTAAAACTGATGCAGTCTCTGTGTTTATGGTATAGAAATCCACACACAAATAATATACTACAACGATATGCAATATTTCGCCCATAGTTCATTCAGGTGTGAAAAACATTTCATGAAAATTTAAGCAATAAAATTTGTTTTCAAATATGTTTTCAAAATAATAATATAAACGTATTTTTTTTTTATTTCCATAATTTGCCATTGCAGCAGAATTTTAGGAAATTTCCTCACCATATTATACTATTTTTAAGACAAAACGAGTCCATCCACCCACTAGGTTTTTCTTCTTTATCGCTACTGCATCTAAATATTTCTATCGCTATGGTTGGTTAAACAAACGCATATTTATATATATATTTAATTTAAGATTTAGCAAGAATGAATTTACACTATTACTACTTACTATTTACATAATATTTTTACTTTCAACATTATGTTTTGGGGTTTATTTTTTAAATTGTATAAGTACGTAAAAACTGATGTAAAAGATTATTTTTTAACTTTTCCTCTGTATGGGGACTATTATTTGGGACTTAAAAAACTACAATTACTGTTCTTGTATATTGAAACTACTGTACTTACTTACCGTTTAAACTATTTTATATAAAATAAACTATGTTTTATTGGTGATTGGACAAAACTATACTAAAATAATGATGTGTACAGATAAATATTAAATTAATCATTCAATGTTAATTCAAAATTTTGCATACGCCATTTTTATTTACAACCTTGTCCTTACACCATCCTGTCTCGAGCAGTTTTTTCGACAAAAAAAAATTTCTTAGTACTGTATCAATGAAAAAAAACATTTTTTGTCTATATTAAGTTTAGAATTTCTGTCCAATTTCACCTGCATCTCGCAAAATAGTTCCCGGCGATGTATTAATAACGTGGAGTTCTAACGCAATATCCTTAACGGCTCTCTAAGTGTTTCGTTTGATTAAATAGGCAATAACTCTACGAGCTCAGTATGTACACAAATGCACAAAGGATCGATTAAAACTATTTGCTTCGTACAAGTTGTCAATGAAAAATTATGTTACAAGACCACCATGCATGTCTTCCTGTCAGTAATTGAACAATGATAATTTTAATAATAATTAAAGGTTTAAATGTTATTTTAGTTAACATATCTATAATAACTTCGAGATTATTTTGAGTATATATTTTAAGCACTTATTAACAAAGCTTCAATAGTTTAACCCGAAACGTGTCTATCGTTTGACGAGTGCTAAACCATATCATATATTAATTAATATAGACCATAAATTGTATGCAACTTCTAAAATATTATACACATTTTTTATGATATAATTTACTTTATCAAATTCTCTTCTAACGTGAAACATTTGAAATATTTATATACTTTAACTGAACAAAATGATTATCTGAGAACTGTTATTATGTCGTTTATCTTCTATTTTTTGAGAGTGAAACTAATGATGAGATAATCGCTCTCACTAAATTTATTTTTTATGGACCAAATAGGTCAGAGTAAATTAAGACGTTACGTACATCAACGCTCCGAAATGAACGTATTGCCTATACTAGGGGCGGGGAACCTTTTTATATAAAAAAGCCACATTCATTTATCTGACCCAACATAAGGCCGCAGTAAAGAAAACGTTGACACCGTACCCACTTTTTTTCGACTGTCGAACATATAATAGGTTGATTATGCTTTTTTTTAAAACACTTCCCTATAATTTTTGATCAAGTCAAAGGGCCGCATCAGAGTAGCTAAACAGCCGCAGATTCCCCTCTACTGGCCTACACCTTGAATCAAGCTCATGATCACTGCGGCCCAAGAAAATAACGCTGACCATTCGGAAATTGGGTCTCTTCCTGAATGGTCAGACAATGGCTCACAATTATCAACCAGTTATATTGAGAATTTATCGTGATGCTCAAAATAATAATTTGAAGACGAATTGTTATATGAGTAAGAAAAACTTCGCTCACCACGCATCCAAAACGCGAAAGGCCGATGGCTTGTAATCAATTCATAACACCAAGATATGCGAGCGCATAATGCAGCAAGGTGCGGTGCAAGCTTTAATGAAATTCTGCACAACGTTTATCTTTCGTATAGTGAGTGCAATAGAGTGCACGCGATATGGGAGAGAGAAATACACTGAGCTTCCATAGAGCATAACTACTAATGTTTGAATACGTCTCGGTTATGTGTGATGATCAATGGAATCTCACCGAAGTAAATTATGGTTCTGAATTACGGAAGTATGATTACTCACATCTCATATATCGATTAATAAATTAAAAAAAAATCTTAATGGATATTTCGGGAAACATAAACTCATTTTAGGCTTTTTTTTTCGTAAAGTTGCGTTCCTTTTTTTATTTCAAAAATCCTGATTTAACAATAAAGATTATTTCTAGCGTCATTTGAGCTACGGAAAATAGTTATTTGATGAAATTATAGCACAGAAAAATGCATTCTTGCACTCATTTAGATAAATGTAACAAGTTTTTTTAACAATCAAATGTAAAAAAAATACCATTCACCATCGATTATGAGATTTAAATATTATTTTTATCGTTTGTAAAACTAGCTGCTAGATATAATAATATTTTTTTCACACTAAACTGTCAAACGTGTAAATTCATTCGGCTAGAAAAAAATGAAAAGTATATAATCAAAACATCTTTAACGAAACGGTAACTAATTGTTTCACAGTGAAAGCTAAAAAAATAATCTGGTTGAATTATATTTAGACTTATGCTTACGAAACTAAAACCAACAGTAAAATATAACGCAGAAATTTTAGAAGGAAATAAGTTTTGCAAATTTGGCTAGTTTTCAAATCAGACGATTTTTTCAAACATAAATGTAAAATTTCATTTCATCCACTTTTCCGTGACCGGCGTTATATAATATATACTTATAAAGATGTCTACACTGTCTCACGGGTTCAAAAATTATTACCCCAAATTAAAAACAGTCGGATTGATGACGGTTGCCAGCGACCTTACTTAAATGTTGCTGTCACACGTTTTATGATGCTAAATATGTTAACCGAAATGAAGACAATATCTCATAGCGAGATTTTGTCGGGCTTAAGGTATTTAAACAAGCATTTAAATTTAATAACTCAAGGTGTTTATTTTTAGACCACTGGAATATACAAGAAACTTTGAAGTTTTCATAAATATACCTAAACCGTGTCACGCAACTGTGTGGATAACGATCGTAAGTTCAATACTGAAATCCGAAGCTTTGGATGTAATATTATGAAATAATGCGATCTTTGAAATATATAAATCTTTGAGTAGCAAAAATCATTCTGGAAGTTTTTTTAATAAATGATCTATGGACGTTTTATTTTTCTTAAGCTTAAATCCTATCTTATATGGTAGATAAGAGCTTCAAATTCTATTATATTTATTAAGGAAATCGTTTGGAAAATTTGGGTCTTTTGCAAAAAAACTCAGGTCGAGAACTGTGTTTCAAAAAGTTTTCAAACTTTTGATACACGTTATCTGCATACAGATTGCTAACGCATATGCAATGCCGAAAAAATAATACATTTAATGTTAGATATGTATGCACAGTAGTTTTATGTCATTTACTCAAAACTTAAAAAAGATTTCAGAGTGCTTTTTGCAAATCAATGATTCAATATATATTTTTTTAGAAAATCTACTAGGTTGAAGGTACTCAGACTTGTAAAAATTTCAACTCATTTCAGTTTTACAATAATAACTTTTATTGCTATGCATTTCTCAAAACATATTGATAGGGATTAAAAATGAATGAAACAGAAGCAGTATTCTTAACGAATATAACATTCAAATCGTTAGTTATTCTCTTTCATTGTTTTAACCAAGAATCCCTGATTAAACAATTCCCCCCACCACCCACCAAGGCCATACATATGTGTCCAATAGACGTCCCCCGTTGGGTTGTTTAATTTTGTGCTAGTATTGTCCCAGGAACAATTGACCAAGACTAAGCGGCTTGCACTTTAGTGTACGAAAAATCGCTGCATATATAAATATAAATACATACTGTGAGTGTATGTCTACTCTTTCTCCGTATGATGCCACAAGTTTATTGAATGCTAAGTAGTTTGCCCTAGAAGCCTTCCAGTGAACGTGGTCTGTGGGTCCAACAGCTGGATCCGAATTCTCTGAGAATGTGATTTTTCACTTTTAAAACTGACCCATCAATCAACAGGTCAAGTTTGAAATGCTTAGCATCTAAGCCAGTGGTTCTTAAAGGGGGGTGGTACCGCCCCCCTGGTGGGCGTTTAAAAGTCTGACAGGGCGTTTTTAATTTTTCAGAATTTGGGAGGCGCTATTATTAAAATGTTAATATGACTTACATGGCAATAAATAGCATTTTTTAAAAAAAATATTTTTGCTAAAGGGAGCGATTCTTTCGAATGGTTAAGAAACACTGATCTAAGCCATCATGTCTAATAATGAACTGGCCGGTTTGCAAGTTTAGGGTCAGAAGCTTGTTTTATCTCGATTTGCTGATTGGTGTCCGACTTTGGAAAGAAGATAAGTTGGCAAGATAGATTTTACCTTCTCTATATTATGACTAAAAAAATAATCAAAACTTTATGTAATTAATTGTTTAATTTAGATTTTTTGTTCATTTGGTACATTGATACATTGCAGTTCCGTATTCCTAATTTAGAAATTTGGTACGAACGTTTATTTCGTTTGAAATTTCCTACAATTTTAGTAGTCCGTTAATCTGAACGTATTGAACCGGAATTACGATTCCTATAGGAATACACTTAATGGATTTTTATGGTTTACGTGGTCCACTTTCGTTACACCTCAGCTGAAAGTTTTAAAGGTTAATACAGTGAATCTCAAACTGACCGGAAATAATAATTAAAAACAATACGGTAAGAAATTGTATTTCTTTTAAATGCATAATTTAAATGAATGGTTAAAAATTGTATACCAACATCACACTGTGACATTGTTTTTTTTCTGAGTCGAAATATTTGAATAAAAAAATAATGAATTGATAAAGTAATAAGCAGTTAATGTTTAATTGATTGGTATTTCTATTAATGACATTAGTTGATAACGTCACCTGAAAAATGCTTTACGGAACATTTTTATAAGTTTACCAGAACCGAGAAAAAAAAACATTGTTCTGTAAAATGCTCTACCACATAGCTCCGTTGGGAGAGAGAATTTGAACTTCTGACTATATCAAAATGTGCGTAATATGGTTTCGGGTCCTATGGCGCAGCGGTTAGCGTTGTTGGCTTCCATGCCGGACCTCACGGGCTCGAGTCCCAGTACGAACAGAATTTATTTTGATCGATTTATCGATTTCTGTTAGTAGGCATAAGTGTTTGTGGTGTCTAAGCATTCCCTCCCACCTTTCCGATCCTCAAATAAATGTGCGTAGCAAATGCGATTAGTTTATTACTAGTCCTGTCCTAGCATTGTCTTTCTATTCTTACTACTCTCTTTGGAAAAGAAATCAACCTTGCATTTAAGAGATGACAAGTATTGCTGAAATTTTAACATTCAAATGATTAAAAATATTTGACAACCTTGGGGAATGTGTATCGTAGCAATTTTTTTTATTACTTTAAAGACTTTTTTAAATGAGAGGGATAACCCTATCTATATACTGACAAAAAAAATCTTTTTACGGATATTTAAGCGAAAAATATCTGCTACACATTGGCGCTAAGATATATTTAATTTTAAAACTTTTTTTATAATGGGGATCACTGTGTAAAAGCATACGCAGTCATTATAAATGAACGTAGTTAGCAAATAAACTGCTCGCTATTAATTCAGCTTTCCGAATATAGGTGAGAAGTGTACACACTCCGGTACAAACCATCAACGGTGAAAGTTCCAAATTATATTCGTTTTCCTTATATTAAAGTTTTAAGAGCTTATACGCTCAAATGGAGCTTTTGAGTAATATCTTGGAAGGTAAGGTGAATCAGGCATTTCAATTAATTATTCATTCAGTTAGGAATGCTCAGCATTTACTTTTAAATTGATACATATTAGATATGTATCATAATAATATATAAATGATAAAGTACAAACACATTTACAAGCATATTTAATATACTAAGACCAGTGAAACTTTTAAAGTTTGTTGTTTAACTGCATTGCATTAAATATTTTAAATGGTATCTTGATTATATACATTTTTTTTTATTTTGTCACATTCTACAGATTTTAATAAAAAATACGATTGACATACATATATTTTTATATCCTAATAACTGCTTCAAATTTGGTGCATATTTACTCCTCACTTACTATTTTAATGAGACTGCTTCGTTTCTAGAGGACAAGTTGTTGTTTGTTTATCTTATTATTTACGTTTCGTTTTAGGAATTGAGTAGAGTGTGTACAAAAGAATGAAATTATTTCTAAGTGAAATACTGTTTGCTTAAAATCAATATTATCCACCGTTGCAAACCGTTGAATGACAACAATATACATACAACTTAAACAGTGTGTTTCTTAACACATTCAAAATTTATAATAGCGTAAAAATATCAACGTATTTTAGTTCTACAGTTTTTTTTTATATATTTATGCGTTGATAGCTATTTCGGCCTTCGCCATCATCAGAACTAATGATAGAATATAGTTCTGACGATAGTGAAAGCCGAAATAGCTATCAACGCATAAATATCGACTGTGGAAAGGAAAAAGGACGTAACCCACACATATCAAACTTTACAGGAGGCGCTAAAAACGTGTTTTGATGATTTTGTGACATATGCAAATTATGAATTATACACAACCTTGAAGTGCACGGATACTTCTAAACTGGTGTCAAATTGACATAATCTAATTTTAATTAAAGAAATTGTCACGGCAAAACCTTTATTTCAATGTTTTTTCTTGGTTTTATTTTTTTACAAGGTCACCTTTTTCAAACCTAAATCTAAATTTAGATACTAATTCGGCACTTTCAGCTTCCATCCTTTTGATAGAATGTGTGCCAAGTTGTATACATTGTGATTATCGAAAAAAAGCTGTTTTGGAAAATTGAGGGTTACGTCCTTTTTCCTTTCCACAGTCGATATATAAAAAACTATAGAGCTAAAATACGTTGGTATTTTTACCCTATTATAATGGAGTTCTACCAAGTAAATGCCAAATCAATAAATAAGTTAATATTTATGTTTACACGAATTCCGCTTAAGATAAACTACATATGAAGGTCCGATTATATGATAGACACCCATGGTGGCAAATACAAATTTACTGTAGCAATAAAACGAAGAACGAAGAAGGAATAACTACTTTTTTAAGAGGTAAAATCCAAGGAGTAAAAAAATCAAGTAGTCACCAGTCTTACTTAAAACATTCTTTACTCCAAAATATTGAAGATAACGTATTCATTTTAATTGGTTTTTATATGCATATGAATGTAATAATTAAATTATGATAATTAAATCAAATACAAACCTAGTATTTCTATCATCATAATGTTTATTTACCCGTTATATTTTAATTAATAAAATCTTATTTCCCTAGCCAAAATAATGGGTAAATTCATTAATAGTATGAATAGCTCGTTTAAGCAATCATAAATCTGGGCTTTGCCAATTCATTCATATATATTCATGACTAATAGAGCAGATTATTCCTCCTTTATCCTAAATTGATTACTCAGCTTATAAATTGCTGGAATGTTTTCTGATTCTATCTATCTGGGTTTGATTTAATAACAAAAATATAATTGTTCAACTTTTCAATATACGCCGTTCTTCAATGTTATTTTTGAATGAACTTTAATTTTAATTTAATTAAAAATAATAGCTAAAAATGTAGACTGTTAAAATCAAACAATATGTTTATTATAGAGACCGAGTAGGATTATATTTACCCTATTAGTGGGATCCAGGTAAAAGTCAAATTTTGTTTTTTTTTTCAATGACACTGTCAAATCTTTTTGGTATGACTTAATCCTTGACTGATTTAAAATTGGCAGACGTTTTCAAAATAATGAAGCTGAGATGTAAAATATTTATTAAAATATATTACTGCAATGTTAAACCCATTACCAAGGATAATGCTATATTATTTGATCACCCGAAATAATAGGAACAGCCATTCACGTTGTGTTCATAAAGTATTGTTTGATAAATTTGTATTAAAACAAACCAATGATAAGATAAGTCTGCAAGTGTTAATTATACCTGTGTACAGTTTTATTTTTCAGTTGAAAATTTTCACTTGTTTACTTTTGATATACAATGCAAACTCTTAATAATTGTGCTCTGGTTTTAGTATGTAAAAAAAGCTTTCACGAATATAAAAACTTTCGTATCTAACTGTGAAAGTTTTGAATCCAATGTAATTAATTGTCTGCCAAAAGCGCTGTAGGCGACCGTTACTAAATCAGCAGTGGGAATTTATCAATAATTCATTCAGATCTCAAAAAAGAAATTCTTTTATTCACATGAGATTTTTTACCAAACGATAGAAAAAAAAACGCGATTATATACATAAATATAACAACCAATACATCCAAATAACTTTTAATACTATTTACTCTGGTAGAGAAGTTGCTAAATATATTTTATTTTGATGTTAAAAAAACATATGTGCATAAAACTGAGAAATTGGTAGGTATTAATACTAGAAATGACCACTCTATTAATTGGTAAGCCAATCCATATAAACACTATCGGAGATTAGTTTTACAAACAAGTACGAATGTTGATTTTCTCGATAACACAGGCATTGGTGTTGTAGTTAATGTTTCATGCTAAAACTATGAAGTGTCCAATTGCTTTAATTGGTTATTGATTTTCACGTTTAGTACCCAAGTAAAAATAAGTCAATAAACTATTCGCCAATCCAACAAACGAAGGTGTGGAAATATTTAAAATATCAACTTTTTTGTACTACAATACAATACATTAAAATACAATTATTTAAAGATTGTTCGTCCAACAACGATATATTTGTTTAAAGATTGATAGATTACAGCATTGAAAACCTTATTTTAGTGTATTTATAAAAAAAATAACGTATTAATTATCTTTATTTAATATGAAATATCAGACTACCAATTGATTTATCCATCCTCTGTACAAATAACCAGTATAATCAAATTTTTAATTTATTTATGTCATTAGGAAATTAATATGAAATACCTGTAAGTATTGGTATATTCTCTCAGTTTAACAATCCTTAAAATGACGTCGATGGAAAAAAAAACATTTACACTCACCAAACACGGAGTAGGTTCAATAAAATAAACTTTTAATGCTCAGAATATTCACTCAAAAAGCCGTCAGGAATCAATTTAGAGCCATTACATCCCACAAATATTGCCAGATGTAATCATTATTGTGTTGGTGTTATAGAGACAGTCAAACTTATGGTGTACTTATATTATTTTTCAACCATATCTTATGTGTCGCATTGCTTCCTCCGAGGTACCAGGTAGTTCATTTTGGATAGTTAGTAACCGGTGGTCTTTAAAATGTCGAAATCTGATATTCAAAAAGAATTATGATCGGTGAAGTACTTTATTCAGAAAGAGGTTGTAAAAACATATTTTGAAAAGCTTTTCTATTATGTGTGCATTTTCTCAAAACAGAAAAAATTGAATACAGTGCGGCTAATTTATTTTTAAATATACTTAAAATCGATTTTATATTTGCTCTCTGGAGGATATTAGGATGCCTATGAAGATAAAAATACCTTCGCGCCTCCCCATCCTTTATTCCATATAGTAATAAAAACACGTTTTAAACGGTAAATACATATTTTGGACTGTTCGCGCCTCCCTTTGCAATAGTCCACTCCTCCCACGTTGGAAACCGCTGCGTTATAGGGTTTTATGATTTTCAAATTCCTCAAAGAGCTAAAAAAGTCGATGGTCAAAGTACCTTCGTGGTAGAATAACCTATTTATTTTTCCCAGATATTGCTTTTCGTCAGAATGCAACCTGGCTCTCTCCGGATCACTGGACCTCACAATTTATCACCGGACACGGTGCATTTAATGCCAAGTTACATAAATTTAAAATCAAACTTAGCCCACACTGCCCTTGTGGTGACAGTAATCAAGATTCAGAGCATATTCTCTGGAATTGTCCGATTATGTCGTGATGGTCCTATCGGGTATCCAGATCTAGTCTCGTCTTCAGAAAATTTCTGTCACTTCAAGAAATTTGCTACTTCTTTTGGAGAAAAAGTTTACCTTCCCTGTCCCTCACCATTAAATCCTTAATCACATCTGTCTCAAAATTAAAAGTTGTTTATTAGTCCCATTAACTATCATTCTTGCTTATTATTATTTAATTGTTTTTACTTGTAATTATACCAATTCTTTGCATTTAATTAACCTTTATTAATATCTATATATTTGTAATTATTATTTATTGTTGCCTTTCAAATTGTACCTAAATAAAATGTATCTTAACTGTATCATTGAGGAGATATCATCTTCGGTGTGATGCAGAAAAGAAAAAAAAACGAGTCACGCTGATAATGTGGGCAAATCGGCAAATTCCCGGGTTATAAAAACCTTGAAAAAATGTGGTGCTCGCCGCCCTGCCGATATTTTAGATTGCGTTCTAGGGTCCAAAAAGGTTGGTAAACCCTGCTCTAGATGCTACTAAAAACATGGGTGAGAAATTTTCTTTCATCTCACTATCTTCATCACGAATTTTCCCTGTCATCTCGTGCGGTAACTCGTTTCATATTGAGATACAAGCAATCAATACAAAGTCAGCGAAGCTATCTATCAAAGTTGTTTACCGCTCAACACCTAAGTCGACAGCGGTGGATATGCTCAACGCTTCAATATTTCAGCGTCTTTCATTTTCCGGTGACGTATTGAGCCGAAGGCACTCGTAGGGGCCGATAATGCCACTTAAATAATGGAGCCACTTAGCCTTCCAGGATCTATCCCTTCATCTCGACGAATGCGATTAATTAAGACCTTCACAGTTTCCTGAGGCAACGGGTAACGAATCAACGACTCTTCTGACGCCCTTACAAATCTTCTTGTATAAGTGTTATATTGCTGGTTTGCATTCAGTGTCGATATTATACTCTATTCAATGGTAAAGTATTTCTTCATAAGAAACTTACTTACATCATAAGGTAGACTTTTCCTAAAGACGATTACGTAAAACAGCTTTTTCGAAACTTATCTGATCTTGCAACCCCAAGGCAGACAAAATAATATTATGTAAATATTTGATTTATTTGTTATTTGGATAAAAAAAATATTTCAAAGAGGAATCAAGTAAAAAAAGGAGTGTAGAACGATATCATAACCAAAAACATTTTATATAACATAATTTTTTACCAAAAATCTACATTTTTTAAAAACAATTTGTGACAGTGTGAGTAATATGAGTAAATTTGCTTTATAATATTTATATACAAAATTCCTGTTTGAAATAACCCAATACTTAAATTCGATGGTTCTGTTTTGACCATAGTTTATTTCAATATGTACATGCTTTTGTTACCCGATAAATCGACCATGGAAAGAAAAAAAGGACGTAACCCACACATAACGAATTTTATAGAAGACACAAAAAACTTTTTTTGGTGATTTTAGGCTGACGACAAATTTTAAATATTTACTCAATCTTAAAGTGCTTGGAGTCTGACACATTGGTTTTTAATTGGCTCCAATAATTTTAATTCTAATATTATTTAAATAAATTGTTAAAAAAAAACCCTTTTTGAATCTTTTTTCCTGATCTCAATTTTCACGGGCCCTTCTTTTTTTAAACTTTAAAGCTAAATTTAGATACTAATTCGGCATTTGCAGTTTACATCCTTTTGATAGAACGTGTATCAAGTTGTAAACAGTGTGATTATACAAAAAACATGTTTTGAAAAAACTGTGGGCTATGTCCTTTTTCCTTTTCACGGTCGATATGAGTCGCCCATTTCCAAAATTGCCCTTCTCCATTTTCATTTTTTTTGGAAATTCTTACGAAAAGACGTTTAGGAAACCTTCTACAATTTAAAAAATACCATATTTAAAAAAATAAATATTGAAATAAATAATATATTCTTCAATTTGATTAAAGAAAATATGGTTTTATTTCAATATAGAGGTTCCCTACACGTTCTTTTGGAGGTATGTCCAAACAAGTGAAAATGAACAAGATCAATTTTTGGAATGTGCGATTCAAACTATTTACTTATATTGTATGTTGTTGAGATTTGAGGTATTCAACTCGAAAATATGATGAATATAATACATAGTATCAAAACAATTTCCTGTTAACTTTAAGTTGTTCACTGTCAATACTCGGTGAAAGTATTTTATTTAAAAAACTTTTATTTGTTCACTGTCAATACTCGGTGAAAGTATTATATTTAAAAAACTTTTATTTGTACTCATTCCACATTGATTTTACATAATTAGGACCGGTTTTGCTCACGACGAGCATCGTCATTTGATAATATTCCTCATGAATGAAACTGGTTCGAATCATGTAAAATAAAAGTGGCTTTATTACAAATTAGTGAATTTTCTGTTGATTTAACCGTTTACAACGAAATTTTGATTTATGACTCTGTGCTAAATAAAATTGACTTTGTTGATATTAGGCATTTTTTTTTACAAACATTGTGCTGCAAAAACTATGCTTTACAATTTGTATTTTTCCCTTTTAAGGTGTTCACTGTGAATACTTGAGGGAAAGAAATTATATTAAAAAAAGAAAACACTCATTTGAACTAATCCCACTTTTATTTTATATTATCAGGACCTGACGAGCATTATCAACGGATCATATAAAATAAAAGTGGAATTGATAAGAGTGTTTTATTTTTTGGAATAATATTTTATACTTGTCACAATTGAAGTGTGAAACTGTTCATTTTCACTCATACGAAAGCAATAACATACATTGTATTATAATGTATATAATCACTGAGCAACACGATGTTTAAAAAGCTTTAATAAGTAAATATCATTTTAATAAAGCTCTAACGGAAAATTTGTCGAGTTCTTCATAAACGTGTCCCGTTTAAAATATATTGTATATATGTATGGTGCAAAATTAAATCACTTTATGCGCGAAATCGTTCTCAAACACGACTGTGTATTTTTGAAACGCTTTGGAGAGGTTTAGTGAATATTTAATTTTGAAGCGAACACTCATAAAAGATCAAAAATTGTTATCCGTTATAAGATTTTGGCTCAAATTTTGCTGCATTACTTATGTATTTCAGCTTAAAAAAATTGTAAGGGAAAAATATGAGGAAACCTTACTCTCAACCATGAGTTTGATTTGAACTCAGAATAAGTGCTGACATTTTTGTTTACTATTCCAAAACCAAAAATACATAACCTTATCTTATATGAAATTTATTTTAAGTATGAGGTTTATAGGTGGGCTTCTCAAAATGCTTAGCATATATACCTGTTACCATTTAACCAAGTTGGTTTCCCACCTCCACACGTTGTGTATATGCAGCCAAAGTTTTATGGCCGCCTTCCATAACGGTATCGACAGAAAAATGAGTCTACCTGTCACATACATGACCCGAGCTGAGCTGCACGGGACTGATTTTGAACCATGTGCTTGAAAAAAAGAAAATATTAATAAAAATAAAAGTGTGACTAGCTCAGCCACTTAAATCAAGTTGATACTAAGTATCCTGTGTATAATCCGTATACTGAGAGCTCGTCGTTATATATAGTTTATTGTTTCTAGTTATAAATCAAAGTTATAACGATACCCAAATAAATTAGAAAAATTTCAAATGCCGTGAAGTTAGCTTTGGTTGCAATCAAGTCAGTGTGGCCTATTACACCCGTGTGAGGACGGACCACAACAAACAGTTCTGCTCGTTTGGATTTCATCTTAATGCAGTCCCACAGCACATGATTAACGTCATGTTCAGCATACCCACAAGAGCAGCCCGTCCTTAAAACCAACTTGCACAGCGCAAATAGTTTTGTATTGAACTTGCCATAGCCGGTTAGATACTGACAACTATAATGTGATGATGTTATTTAGTTTATTGCAAGCCTTAAGGATATGTCTAGGAAGAACTGATACGTTTGACGTCCCATAGAAAATGCAGCCAATCTGGTCTGCCAAATTGCAATGAAAACTGTACGCTCTAGCTTTCCAACAAAAGAGTGATTGGTGTGACCTTCAGGGACCGCTGGCTCTACTGCACCTATGTTTGAAAAATTGGGTCCCATATAACATTATATTCAAAATTTTAATATCATGTCCGCGGCCAATGTGAAACATATGGATTCACTGAACGAGAAAAAGAATCGGAAATATGGAAACTTAATATACCTGTATCATTAAATTAATGGATATAGCGACCAGTACGACCAAGTAAAAAAAATGTTAATTAGTTATTATTGTTGAACTGTTTGAATTTTAAAAATACTTATAGTAAATTAATTTCATTAATAGTATTAGTCTTCAAAGCCTGGCTTAAATAGATACTTTTAAAAAAACATTTAATTGGTTAACTGCAGTATCTAAATATTGAATATTATTTATCCGTTTCGTTAATTATTCAGCTTTTAAAATCATAATTTTTAATTAAATACAAATGAATTTTTCCATAAACCACATTATATTTTGTCGTAGCGTGTATAACAAAAGTCATTTATGTTAATGTATTTATAGACTCATCATTAAACATTAAAATTGGTTTAAATAAACGCAATAAATGTGTTTAAAATATTGCTCGACATTAATAAATAGGCTGGAAATTATAGTATGAAAACTGAAAATATATTTAATAATTGTTTATTTGCTATCTATGTTTTGTGAAAAAACGACCAATATATATTTTGGAGTCCATATCGTTAACGATATTATATTCCATATTCGCGTTAATTTAAATTATTTCACAATCGAATGAATTCGGCTCCAACGATTTTGTCTCATTATTATATAAAATAATAAGCTTATGTTAATGATGATAATTTAAAAAAAAAAAAAAACGATATTTTTTTTACTGCTGGATGTTCTCGTTGAAAAAATGTTTTTTACACATACTAATATAATTTAAACAATTTTTTTTAGTAACTTTAGCAACTGAGCCTTTATTAGGTCCACTATATTATTCCAATACTATTTTTAATTGTGAAACATTTCCCTTATATATAAATTAATTTTAAATGTATTTTTTATATCATATTCATGGAGCTTTAAGTACCAGGGTGCGTTAGCGTTAAAGTTCTTCGAGTCTATTTCATCGCTAATGTTTTGAAAAATTGTATTCTCTTACCATCGATGCTGATGGAAGGGCGTCATCGCTACATAGGCAAAAAATCCTTAGTGAAGCCAATTCACGGGGAGTGCTTCTCCTCACACTATATCCATACATGCACACACACATGCTCATACATACATATACACATACGGTACACAAGGAAGTCAACCAAAGAGAATCATTTTAATGAAACTAAGTTCATTCTAAAATAGTTTATTAAAAGATCTATTGTAATTTTTATTTCATTTATGTTTTTGAACATCTAGCTATTTAAATATTAATTTTAATAGCTTACACGAAATTGTGGTTGTGAACATTTTATTTAACATTAATATCTTATTCATCATTATATTTTATATGTTGTCTTGGAAGAAAAAAATGTTATGTATGACTTCATTTGAAGCAATCACCAATTGAGTCAAACCGATCTGCTTCGTTCATTATAAAAAAATATGTTTTTTTATTACGGATATTTATAATCGCTTGATATATAAATTAAAGTTTAAGAAATTTTATGCTTAAAATGTTATGAAAACTCTGCTGCCTTGAGCCAAAAGACTAACGTTGTTAGCCTCGGGTGCGGTGTTTATGGATATGAATACTAATAAGAGTAGTTTCGACAATATTATTGATTCGTGGATTTGCCTTTTATGGGATGTCTAAATAGCCCTCTACTAATTCGACCGTTAAAGCAGAGTGCAGCGGGAACTATTAGCTGACTATTAATTTTGTTCTTTACAACTGTCTTCATTATCTCCGAAAGAGAGAAGTGTAACACGACATTATCTTAGAAAAACTTCTGTTCACATAAGTTTCATTGTGATAACTTATGTTACACATTGACAACGGGCATGGTTTCATAAATAGCTAACTGAAAAAATGGTACACCAATAGTGTTTTGCAATCAATTAGTGCTGTATCATTGAGTAATATTTGCGGTAAAAAGATTTACAGCTTTTTTTGAGCTTAGATGTTTTTACTGCTATACCTAGAATTTTTTTAATCTATGTCCACTCCCAATGTGGACCATATTGCCTCCTAATGGACGTTTTTCAACATAACTTTTTCTGCTAGAAATATTTGTTACTCAGTCGCTTAACGTTTATTTTTCAAGGAGAGTAGTAGGGATAGAAGGATAAGGCTTGAATACGACTAGTGGTTAACTAATCGCTCTCGCTACGACCAATTATTGAAAGATCGGAAAAGGTGGGAGGGAATTTTCAGACATTACAAACACATTTGAACAGAAATCGAAAAAATGCTGTTTGTACTGGTACTCGAACTCTTGCAATCCAGCACGTAAAGCCAACAAAGCTAACTGTTGCCATAGGGTCTGAAAATATACATGTAAATATTTATAGATAAGCCTTCTTTTTTTTTTTACCATGTCCGTTCCCAATGTGGAGCATATGGACTCCTAATAGAGTTTATCTCAACAGAAGTGTTTCTACGAGAACTGCTTGTTACTCAGTTGTTCAACCTCTCTTTTTTCCAAAGAGAGTAGGGATAGAAGGATATGGCTAGGACAGGACTAGTGGTAAGCTAATCGCTCTCGATACGCCTCGTTCATGGGATATGATGGGTGGGAGGGGGGTAATTCAAGACATCACATACAGCCTTTGAACAGAAATTCATAAATCGATTGAAAAATCAATTTATATAACTGCCCGTACTGGGATTCGAACCCGTGCCCTCCGTAGCGGTAGCCAACGACGTTGACCACTCAACCACACAGGCGGCGCCCACAAGCCCAGTCTACCACTTTCTTATTAACTTAAGGGAAAAAAAGACTGAAATGAAAATTTTAGCAGTCGAATCGTTAATAAAACAAAGCGTGAAAGTTGAAACTAAGTGAATAACTTATCCACACTGACCAGAATACAAACTACAAAACAAATGATTACGTCAACTTGGGAAAAGTTTCTGTGTCACAAGTCAACGGCAGTCTGCAGAATATTCTGTCGGTGAAATAATCATTGCCCAGTTAGTTTATCGTGTCCACTGCGAGACCTTTCCGGGTCGTGAAGATTTGGGGCCGAGCACAATCCGGGGCCCATTCTATTCAGGGGTCGACGACAACAATGAATCATACCAACACTTTGCACTTACAACATAGCACGTCCTCGGGTGAAGTGTCACTACAGAAATATGCTGCCATAATAATACGCAAACTTTATTATAATAGTGACGCCAACGAACTAATTTCGGCCGAATTCAGTTATTATGTCAATTTATACGATTTTCTTGCTATTAAAATTTTATTTCAGAAAGTTTTTGAAAGGTGCTTATTGTAATATTTGTGCTAGCATAACCAGTTGGGCTCATATATATAAAATCATATTAAAAAATATTCCGTTATTTAAACACATTTTGTATTGATCTCTATAAATATAAATTGCAACACCGGAAGCACAAATAAATTCTCCGAACCCAATATATAAAAATAAATGTTTGTTTGTTCGTACATTATGCGTTGCCACACCGCTCATATGATTGCAATAAAACTTTGACAAACTTTTTGTTTGCACTTCTGGAAAGGTTATAGGCATAGTAAAATTAACTTACAGTAGGTCTTACATATAAAAATCAATGTTTTTATGTCTGCCAAACAGTTCATTTTGACAACGTATGCTTGCGCTTACAGTAGGTAGTGCGTGTGTTGTATCATAGAAAATCGACAGCAAACGTCAAATTTCAAACATACAGAAAAATAAAACATGCACTTCAATAAACACAATTCGACACATTCTTTCTTTGAGTGGCATTGAAACGCTTGTCGGGAATCGGCTAGTGTCTTATAAAATGTGAATAGTAAGCAAAGACTGGTTATCAATAATACTCTAATTTTATTAATACTTATTTATTCTAGTGACTATCAATTACAAGTACAAATAATTATTTTTATTTATTTTCTTAAGCAATCATTATACTATTTTTATAAAATTGTTTAGGTGAAGAGGACAAACAGAAAAGAGGAAAATTAAAACATGAACTATTTTTGATGTTATTTTTTATCATTCTTTCCGTGGCTGGGTCTCAGTACAGACATAATTTTTTCAATCGTAGCGTAGCGAGAGCGATTAGCTTACCACAAGTCCTGCCCGAGCCTTATCCTTCTGTACCGATGCTCTTAAAAAAGAGAGATTGAGCTACTGAGTAACAAACAGCTATCGTAGAAAAAAATCTATTGAGATATCTTCGTTACCAGGCCTATGATCCACAAAGGAAGCGGACATGAATTAACAAAATATAAATTTAAACGACACAATAATTTAATAGGATTGATATTTTTCTTCTGTTTTGTTTTGTCACATTCTGTTTTATCATGTTCTCTTTTCCCACATAACCATTTTTTCAATCATTAATTAAATAGTATTTATGTGTGTAAATATATTGACTATTGTTGTAATTTTCAAATGTTTGTATTAAATATATAACTATATGGTACTCGATTAAAACCAAATGCCACTTGTTCAACGCTTGCATTCTGCCGGCACTGCTTTACAGTTGCAAATCATGACACCTGATGAAGACTCAGAAAAACCGTATACTGAGCTTCGAGAATAGATGCTTGCGTCAGATAATGGGGGTGAGGTGGTTTGATTTTGTGAGGAGTTCAGAGGTAAGGGAGCGTACAAGACAGCGTCCCGTCACGTCAGTGGTAATGGAGAGACGTTGGAACTGGCTGGGTCACGTGCTGCGGATGCCTCCGTAAAGCCTCAATCCTGCCTGCCTCTTCTTTCAACGGGTGGGATTCCGGGGCCCCGGACGACGATGTACTCGGCGGAAATGAGGGATGCTAGCATGCTATGGGAGGAAGCAAACAAATTGGCGGGAGACAGGGAAACATGGAGGTGCCACATAAAGAGCAAACATGGCCCAATAAAGAAGAAGAAGAAAAAATATAATATATTATCCGTTCTCTTTTCATACAATAAAGTAAGTATATTTCCCTATGTCTAAGTCATAAGTGATTAAGACCAATGAAGCATTAATATTAAATGCGTGTTGCCGTGAACAATTTGAGTGCAAGAAAATACTGCATGTGCACTTTAACACAGTGCATTTGATACGTATAGCGTAGCCGCCTTACATAAAATGTTTTTATGCCCGTTCCTAAGAGGCCGTTTTATCTGCAACGTTCGTCGTCAAATATTAATGTCAATAAAGGTGCAAAGAAATTGACTGAAGATAATAATAATGAAGTAAAATGACAACGAGTAATTTTAATACGAATTATGATCTTCTTAAAATTCTATGTAACGAAGAAAAGGATGAAGAAACTCCCAATCGTTTAAGTCAGTGATGCACAAACCGCGGCCCTTTTTCAATTTTGTGGTGGCCCTTAAATCTCTTTCTCAAATATATTTATTTCACGTAAAACATTTATTAAACAAATGTAAGCAAGCTTTTTCTTCAATGAAGGAGAATAAATCGGTTCAAAGAAACAGGCTTACAAATATTATGTCAAATTAAAAAAAAAATAGTTAAAAATTACAAAGATCAAGAACCCATTAACTCATGAATTGCATATAAATGAAACATAAATATTTCACAATGAAACGATTTTTAATAAGCAAATACTCAATCCTTTTTTTGCATGGTTTATTTATTTTCTAAATAACACGGTCAAAATAATATAATGGAACCTATTATTCACTTGATCTTTTTTACACGATTTTACACGGAACGTACATATGTCGTGTATAAAAAAGGATTGAGCGTACTTTAACTCATTGTTTTCTTTGCGGCCCGAACCCATGATAATTTGTTGTATGCGGCCCGCTAGAAGGTAAAGGTTGTGCATCACTGGCTTAAGTCAACTCAGCACTGACTTCTGTCGCTTCTTTATTGGAGTACATCGACCAACTTGATTTAAGTGGCTGAGCTAGTCACACTTTTATTATTATTATTATTATTATTATTTTAAGCACATTAGTGCATGGTTCAAAATCAGTCCCGTGCAGTTCTGCTCGGGCCATGAATGTGAGGGGTAAACTCCTTTTTTTCTGTCGATAGCGTTGTGGAAGGCGGCCATTAAACGTTGGCTGCATATACACAACGGGTGGTGGTGGGAAACCAACTTTAATAGGTATACGAATATATCGACATACGAGAAAAATTCGAACTGAAAATCATTAAAGGACTCAACCAAACAAACTAACTTCACACATTTTTTCAAAATAAATATTGAGTGTTAAACATGTTGAAATAATTGTCTGCTTTAGAAACAATTAAGTATTTCAACTGAGGGTGCTTGATGGAATTTCAATATCAAATTTGAATTGTTTGAATTTTGTACTTTTCCATGAGTTTTGTCGCTAACGACCCGGGTTTCGCCTTTCGGCATCTTCAGGCATTCCAAGTGCACGGATGTACTTGAACTGACGCGTAGTAATCAGTTTGTATCGTTTATAGACAAAAATATAAGTTAGTTATCTTAGTGAAGTAGTTAACTTAGTGATCTACTTATATTTTTGTTTATAAACGATACAAACTGTTTACTACGCGTCAGTTCAAGTACATCCGTGCACTTGGAATGCCTGAAGATGCCGAAAGGCGAAACCCGGGTCGTTAGCGACAAAACTCATGGAAAAGTACAAAATTCAAACAATTCAAATTTGCTTTAGAAACGTTTAATATATGGCATTTTATAAATTTAAAAAAAAAACATAAAGCCATCACTCCCTATCATTAGCCCAGATTATCGGGATTATATTGTATTTATAAAATATATATGCCACCTGTTTAGTCGAGTGGTCAACGTCGTTGGCTTCGTTTAAGGAGGTCACGGGTTCGAATCCCAGTACGGACAGTTTTATAAATGGATTTTTCAATCGATTTATGAAAGCATGGATGTATGTGGGTGGGAAGGAGACTCCCACCCATCCTATCATATAAACGGGGCGTATCGAGAGTGATTAGCCAACCACTAGTCCTGTCCTAGCCATATCCTTCTATTCCTACTCTCTTTGGAAAAAGAGAGGTTGAGCAACTGAGTAACAAGCAATTCTCGTAAAAACACTTATGTTGAGAAAAACTCCAATTGGAGTCCAAATGCTCCACATTAGGAGCAAACATGGTAAAATATATGTATATATTCACTGGCAGTTTATTTTACAGAAATTAAATATGAATAAGTGACAACATTTTAGATAATAATTATTGCGTTGTAAGAACTGTTTCAGTATATAGTGGACATCTCCAAAATAATAGTGTTTCTCTCCCTACCAAGAATGACCTTCCAATAATGGAGCTACGCCCCATTGCGATACCTTTTAATGCACTTAACGTATAGTGTACTTAGAGTAGGATGTCAATCGTCACCCATTGCTTATTATATACTCGATCAAATATGTTATCTACATACAATCTCTCTAGCGCACAATCAATAAGTATTCATGTTAGTTGTTTAAACCGAACGCCATGGTACCATGTTTCGGTTTTGAAATACCTGCTTATTTGATTATTTCAACGATACATTGAATAATGAATAGCTAAAAAAAATTCATACGCCATAAGATTTGAAGGTGCTGTGGCATAAAGAAAACAAAAATGAATTAATATTTTCAATGGATTTGACGGTAACTTTGAGGAAGATCATTTTTAATATAAAAATAAATTTGAAAACATTGTTATTCCATTTTTTGCTTTACAAAATTTCAAATGCTCTTTGTCTCTTAACGAAGCATCTCCAGACAGAACATTGCAAGGTTTACGAATAAGCTCAAAATTCTTAAGTTATAAATTACAAAATCAATATCGGAGTTTTATTCTTTTCTACTACACGCAAGGGGGAGCTAAGATTCAATGATTGTTAATGATTCATCCAATAAAAAATGACAACCCCCCCAAAATTTTATTTTATAATCGTGTATTTAACCAAATTAAATGTAAGCAAAAGTAAATTCTAAATATAAACTATTGAGCTTTGTATTAAAAATAAAACTGATATCTCTATTTTTACACCCGTCAGTGAAACGTATAAGGTCAGATAAGAGGGGAGGATAGATATTGCCTTTTACGCCCCACACTCTTGCGTACTTATTTTATGTCGTTTGTTAAACTCATTTCTAATTCAGACTGCATCAGCGGAACAATTTCGACGTGTCTCGCGAACAAAATATACGACACCGAACAAGGGATGTACTTTAAAAGAACGATAAATGCATCTAATAGTTTGTGGTAATAAAAATTGCTCTCCACTTTTTGCGACGTGCTGTTAAAAGCAGAACTTACAGGGAAAATAATAATTATTATTGTTATACACTGAGAAAATATAATATATCATTTCGTATATTTGTGAATTCGGGAAATATAAATAGTGCTATTTTTATTGATGTAAGCATTTTTTAAATCTTTAAGACATTAACTCTTCCTCCACTACGCACACCATATTATGCGTGACTTTTTATGACATTAATTGATATTTTAAATTAATAGACGATAATAAAAGTTTATTCATATATGTTATAATATACAAAATCACAAGTATCTCAAACTAAGAGCTTTTATTTTAAATATATATCCGTTCCCATGCTCTCTTATTTTCCAAGAGAGTAGAATGATAGAAAAGATAGAGTTAATACATTACAAGTATTTAACTAATCGCACTTGCTACGCCCCCATATTTTAGTATTGAAATGGTGGGAGGGAGTTATCAACCATGACAAACATCCATGTCTTTGAACAGAAATCGATTGAAAAAATGCTGTTTGTATTGGGATTTGAACCCGCAAGATACATGACGGAAGCCAACGACTTTGACCATTGCGCTACGGACAACAATAAATAAAGATTTTAATACAAGTGGTCAACGTCGTTGGATTTTGTTACGTAGGTCACGAGTTCAAATCCTAGTACGGGCAGTTTTATTAATTGATTTTTTAATCGATTTATGTTTGAAGGCATGGGTTTGTGTGATGTCTTGAATCCCCCCACCCATCCATTCTATCCTAAAAACAATTCGTGCCCTAATCTTATAATTCTGGTCCTTCCATTTTCAGAAAAAGATACGTTAAGCAACTAAGTAACAAGCAGTCATCGTAGAAACACTTTTGTTGAGACTAGTCATATCAGAGCGGGTATGGAAATAAAGATCTGTAATAACAGAAAATTTAAATTAACTTTGATTATTCCACGTATTGTGTAACTAACTGTGACACGTGTTTCGCCTCTTTCAGAGGCATCTTCAGACTTACTATCGCAAAGTTTGCTTAAGTAATGAAGCAAGATTGATTCTAACATTTTAAAATTATAAAATTACAAAATGGATTGGGTTTTTTTTTCCTTTTAAGAGGAGCAAGGAGGGGGGTGTAGAATCGAAATAAAGCAAACAGATAATGATACTAATTTTACTAATGAGTTGTAAACAATCAGAATGGGATTTTTCCTTTTTAATGGAAGCAAAGAGGGGATTATAAAATCGAAACAGTGCAAACAAATTTAATCATACTACTAATGACGTTAAACATTACAAACTATTAAAACTAATGAGCTACAGTCAATCATCTAGGTTTGTGATTACTCTATTAATTGGAAACAATTTGAGTAACGGGGAACCGCCTGTGCTATTAAGAATATTATTTAATAATATTTCTTTTTTGTTAAGAGTTTTATTAATTTCTAAAAATTCTAAGCTATTCATCTTTAAACCCTTTTTATTTACTCGGTGGAGTATTTCTAAATTACAAATCTGATTAAAATTATGATTATTTTCTATTAAATGATTGGCAAACTCAGAAAAATTGTTACTTTTTAGACATCTTATATGTTCTTTAATTCTAATATTAAAGTTTCTACCTGTCTGTCCAACATAAGACGCTTGACAGTCTCCACAAGAGAGTCGATAGATACCACTCTGTGACGATGAATCTACGCGATCTTTACTGTTCAATAAAATTTTACCTAAATTATTTACTGTATAAAACGCGGGTTCTATATTGTCTGGCAAAAATTTAACTATCTTTGACGAGATGTCTCCTAAATAAATAATTCTACGCCAGTTTTTAATATTATCGTTTGCTTTCTTCTCTCCTGAAAAAATATTATTTACTATGAGTTGTTTAACTTGCTTACGTTTAAGTAAGTTAACTACTACGTCTGTGTTGTAACCATTATTTACAGCTATCTGTTTATTAATGTTTAACTCTAATTCAAAGTTGACTTTAGTGAGAGGGATGTTAACTAATCTATTAATCATTGCATGGAATGATGAGAGTTTTTGCAACCACGGGTGAATTGATTGATGGTGAATGACGACATCTGTATAAGTAGGCTTTCTGTAAATGGTGAAATAGGACCACCCATAGGTAATCCTACCGATTGTTTTGTTTGATTACGTCGACGTAACAAATTTATTTACTAACGTACCAACGGAAGAGTGCAAAAATATAGTCAGCGAAATTTTAACTTTTTCGGATATTAATAGCAACGTCGTTAAAGAAATGCTTAGACTTTTTAATATTTGTATTGAACAAAACTATTTTTTGTTTAATAAAATTTTTTACAAACAATCGGTAGGATTACCTATGGGTGGTCCTATTTCACCTTTGCTCGCGGATATTTTTATGGATTACTTTGAGAATAATCTCTTTAAGTCAAATCACACGTTACTTAAAAATGTAAAAACTTGGTATCGTTATGTAGACGATATCTTTTGCATTTGGACAGGAACAGATAGACAGTTAGATACCTTTTTACGTCATATAAATTCATTGCATACAAATATTAAATTCACACTAGAAATCGAGCAACAAAAAACCTTAAATTTTCTTGACATAACAATAAAGAAAAATAATAGCAACAGATTAGAATTTTCCATTTACAGAAAGCCTACTTATACAGATGTCGTCATTCACCATCAATCAATTCACCCGTGGTTGCAAAAACTCTCATCATTCCATGCAATGATTAATAGATTAGTTAACATCCCTCTCACTAAAGTCAACTTTGAATTAGAGTTAAACATTAATAAACAGATAGCTGTAAATAATGGTTACAACACAGACGTAGTAGTTAACTTACTTAAACGTAAGCAAGTTAAACAACTCATAGTAAATAATATTTTTTCAGGAGAGAAGAAAGCAAACGATAATATTAAAAACTGGCGTAGAATTATTTATTTAGGAGACATCTCGTCAAAGATAGTTAAATTTTTGCCAGACAATATAGAACCCGCGTTTTATACAGTAAATAATTTAGGTAAAATTTTATTGAACAGTAAAGATCGCGTAGATTCATCGTCACAGAGTGGTATCTATCGACTCTCTTGTGGAGACTGTCAAGCGTCTTATGTTGGACAGACAGGTAGAAACTTTAATATTAGAATTAAAGAACATATAAGATGTCTAAAAAGTAACAATTTTTCTGAGTTTGCCAATCATTTAATAGAAAATAATCATAATTTTAATCAGATTTGTAATTTAGAAATACTCCACCGAGTAAATAAAAAGGGTTTAAAGATGAATAGCTTAGAATTTTTAGAAATTAATAAAACTCTTAACAAAAAAGAAATATTATTAAATAATATTCTTAATAGCACAGGCGGTTCCCCGTTACTCAAATTGTTTCCAATTAATAGAGTAATCACAAACCTAGATGATTGACTGTAGCTCATTAGTTTTAATAGTTTGTAATGTTTAACGTCATTAGTAGTATGATTAAATTTGTTTGCACTGTTTCGATTTTATAATCCCCTCTTTGCTTCCATTAAAAAGGAAAAATCCCATTCTGATTGTTTACAACTCATTAGTAAAATTAGTATCATTATCTGTTTGCTTTATTTCGATTCTACACCCCCCTCCTTGCTCCTCTTAAAAGGAAAAAAAACCCCAATCCATTTTGTAATTTTATAATTTTAAAATGTTAGAATCAATCTTGCTTCATTACTTAAGCAAACTTTGCGATAGTAAGTCTGAAGATGCCTCTGAAAGAGGCGAAACACGTGTCACAGTTAGTTACACAATACGTGGAATAATCAAAGTTAATTTAAATTTTCTATTAAAATGAACTTCCACAAAGTTACCGCCGAAACCATCGAAAGTATTATCTGTAATAACTGTTAAAAACTGCCTTAGGCGTCTGTAAATGTATACATATTGATAACGGAAAAATGGTTAAATAAATTTTCGCATTGGAAAAGTCTTGTATCATTTACTGTCGGAAATTCAATTTATAAAATTAACAGCCAAAATATGCTTCGTCAACAATTTATCTAGTTTGCTCAAACATTATCGACGAGACCATTTACCGCATGAATAGAATTAATATTTGAATTTACAACAGCGAAAAGCCTGACCTAACATGTTTGAATTAGAATAATGTAACATATGTATTGTATAATATATTGACACGCTAAATTATTTCTGCGGTTTTTTTGAGCTATGAATTATGAATGGTAAATGTTTTAAATTTCTCATCGACAACCCAAGTCTATTAAATTATCAACAAAATTTGTAACTTTTACTTTATTTAAATTTATTCCACAACGAAGATATAAAGCAAGTTTTAGTAAAAAAATACACTTTTGCTATTTCAGTACCACACCATTGTCGTAATTTTGATAGAATGTGAACAAAATTGTTTTAATACTATTGTAATAATATAGTATAAACTCACCTTGTAAATTTTATTATAAACTTTAGTATATGCTCTTAGATTTGTTTCCAATATTTACCGACGCTGTTGTATTTTTTCTTTATGTGGATGGCTGCCAAATTTTTCGTGCTCAACACGCCAGAGACAGTTACCTCGTCAATAACTAATGAAATTAATAATTGTAATTAATAGCCGGCGTGCTAAGTACAAACGTATTTTTTTCTACGGCAGCCAAAAGTTTAACTATGTGGATAACCTTTTCGGCAAAATGAATAACTCAATTTTATTCCTTTAACAAAGCTGAATAAAAAAGATATGATAATTTTGTAGAATCGAAACGCATTCGAATCAAGTGATAGCTCACCACAATCTGAAAGGTTATTATGATTGATCAATGGACATGTTGGTTTTTTTTCTTGAGCATAACAAGAAATACGATAAAGAGTAATTATCGAATTTAAAATGTCACAGTGTTGTTTTATTTGAATGATTTTGATAAAAATCGCGTGGTTACAAAATATGAAAAGTAAAGTTTTGTTTGAACAAGCACGTTGAATTGGAATCGCAAGCATTTTGGTGTCAATGAGCCAACGGTTGCCGATAACTGCAATACTTGATGATTTCAATCGATTCGATACAGCAAGATATTTTTCTTTTCTTTACAAAAACACTTATTGCACCTATTTATTGTCGTAATGGACGATTGGACTGAACTAAGTGCAAAAGCACTCGACAGTGTGCATATCAACTATGCTTCAATAGAGAATAACATACTAGAGTTTTCAATTAAAGTAAGTGACCTAGGGGGTGATTTGCAAAGTGCCCGAGGTCAGGACGAAATTGCACCCCTTTTGATATAGAGCGTCCCCTAAATGAGACACTACAATTGAGTGTCTATCTGTAGACACTTTCGGTAAGAGTGAATAAGGTTTTACTCTTATTTATAAACCGACAAGTATTTGATACATGAAAGCCTTTAGGTAGAAAAGAAAAATCGATTGATAAAATACGTTAATTAATTTGCTGTTCCAGTTATATGTGATAAGTTTAATTGGCGCCGAAATTCGATTAATATCTGATTTTTGAAAAATGTAGTATTTTAAATATAAAATATATGATAAAAATAATAAAACATTTTTAGTACTTTTTCCACATAAAATTTATTAGATCAGGACCGGTTTCGCTCATGATGAGCACTGTCAACTGATAAGAAAAACAATTATCTTATCTTATCAGTTGACAATGCTCATCATGAGCGAAACCGGTCCTGATCTAATAAATTTTATGTGGAAAAAGTACTAAAAATGTTTTATTATTTTTATTATAATGCCATTCCACTAAGTATTGACAGTGAACACCTTAAAAGTGATAAAATATATGGTTAATTTCTGCTAGAAGATTTTTTTTCACTTTTATATATTATATTATGTTACGGTGTTATGCATATCGCTTTTCTTAATGACAAGTTCTTTTATACCAAAACCACACAATACGGTTTTACTTGGGTTATTTATTATTAAGATATGGTTAACATTCTGCCGATTCTGCGGAATCCGCAACCATGCCTACTGAAAGATGATCATTATATGTGTTGCAGTAGCAGTTTATATTGTTCAATTTCTCAATTGCTCAATCACTAATGAACATTATTATTTTTTTTAAAACATTCTTGTATAAAATTAATAAAATATCGTAAGCATATCAAGGTGAGATGTTTAGTGTGATGCCGAAAAAGTAATTCTAAAATTTTACATACACATTTAATGTTTACAAAATGCAGAAAACATTTATTTTTTTACATAAATACAAAGTTTTACGTTCAAGTATGGTGCTTGATTTTCTGATGAAATCAGAGATTAAAGAAAAAGACAATCAGCGCCCGTGTGAACGGTCATGGAAAGATGTAGAAACCGGCTGGTTCATGTGTTGTGGATGCCTCCGGATAACCTGCTTAAGAGACGTCGGGACTAGGACTAGAGCATTTAATCCCTGACCCTTTTTGTAATACCGGGATCCAAGGATTGATCATTTATCATAAAATCGTGGAGAAAATCAGTATTCGGGATTGAGAGCTTTCTTAAAATGAAAAGATGTATTTTTTTAGCTTTTTCGCAGATTTCAAAAAAAAGCCACGTTGATTTCAAAATGCCAGGAATTTTCAGAAATCTCAAAATGAAAAAATGTGGGAGCTTTTATTTTGATTAGCTCTCTCGATCGTTTCTAAAAAAAATAATCGCTGACCTATTTTTAATTTCTTACCCTCAATCCCGAAATTCCAGGATACTACTAACGAAATTTTGACTGGATCCTGGGATTGGAGACCATAGTTGGGACTCGCCATACTATCCATAGAACATATGAAAAATTAAAATAATTGATTAATCAAACAGTTTTTAAATTAATATCGAGTAATATATTGACTTTTGTGATGTTTTCATCCCCTTCAACATAGCTAATCGTAAAGATATGAGTTGAAAAAGCAATTAACTATATAAATATCTTGTTTTCTTACGCTAAATTCTATACAAAAAGCAAACATTCAAAAAGTTAAATTTCAGTTCTGATAGTCTATAATAAAATCGATGAATGAAAATCAGAATAAGTGTTCAAAATAAAGTTTTTTTCTATAAAAAATAATTAATAAAGTTGACACTTTCAAGCAAACCGTGATTTCTCCAACACTTAAATCATTATTTCCGAAGCTCTGTATTTGTGTGACAAATCACTTTTTTAATGTTTGCTCCTCTTTATAGTATCTACAAATGAACCCTCCGCATCTGAAATGATCTCCTTTACATTTAGGCAGTTTTTAACTAAATACGCAGTTATGGTCTACATTAGTGTTCTTTAACCTTTTTACATCCGTGTACCAACCAAAATTGGAAAAAATATGTCGCTACTTTTGTAATTTTTAAAATAATTGAAAATTTTGAATTTCGGTGGTCGATAAAGCATTGCTTGTTAGTGGGAAAAAATACCGTTCAAACAAAGCAATGGCTTGACAAGTTTTATTTGGACTCTGTTTGTAAATTGAAGTTGCGTGAGATAGCTGACACCTAAAAGATATCAGAAAGCAGTTCATTCACCATTTTGCATCAAAATCGAGATTAATCAAGTCGAAAAATTTTCGAAACATAAAAGTCTTTGCGAACCGATAATAAACTCCCGGGACCATAGGTTGAAGAACACTAGTCTACATCACATTGCCTCTGTTTCGTTATGTTTAGTTTTTTGATCTAGTAGCATTAAGCCGAATTTTTATAATTTTTTCATAATGAAGAATACCACGAGTGTTTCTATCAGTCCTGCGGGTGCAAAAGGCTTAATGAAAACCAAAAACACATACAAATATTAATTATAAATAATTTCTTCTCAACAAAATAGTTTTATTTGATTATCTCAAAAGTTCCAATTGTAACATAGATCCATTATTGGTGGGGAGGCTTCAAATGGTGATTGAGTGATTAAATAACAAACAGTTATCGGTAACTTAATATTGTTGAAGTTATCTGTTTATTAAATTGAGAACTAAAAGCAAAAATATGAATGCACTTTGTTTATAAAAAAATGTTATTTATATTTTGTATCTTTATAGTTTAAAAATACATCATAAGTGAAAGATTAGTTTTACTGAGAAAAGAAGAGTAAAAAAATATCAGTTGGATTTTTTAAAGGATTGTTTTCAACGTATGCCGTAAAAGTAATTCTTTTGAGCGCTTGCAAACATAAAATCGTTTCATAAAATTTATTTCATAGCTTTCGACGTGGAACCATTATATGTAGAGATAGCTTCGTGTGGAAAGAAGCTGGTCAGCATGAAATCACATCTTTTTTATAGATATTTTGGCTCAGATTATATGATGCGCTGCAGACAGTAGCTGTCAGCAATCTTCGCAGAATAAAAACCTTACCTACTCAAAATGATTCTAATCTTTTACGTTTCTCACAATGACGCTTGAAATGTAATGACTTTAATGGGAGTTTTGTGTAGCCATATAAGAAGTCGTCACGATTCTTTTAGATATCATATCTTCAGGGTTATGACCCTTTTTTTTTTAATTGCATAAAGGAATCATTTTCCGGTCTATTTTCTAAGCAAAAAAACAAGAAATGAAATGAAAAATGCGAACAAAATATTAACCGTTTTTAAAGGTTTTTTTTTTAATAGTATTTGCGATTTAGTTTTAGCTAATTATTGTAATGTGACTTTGTATAATATGGGTCCATTAGAGGTGAAGTGAGCCAAGTGGTTAAAAATAAAAACAATAATCGAGTTGTAATATTCTACACGTCTTAAAGTATCGTAAAAGTGAAAAAAAAAACCTCAGTTAATACACGTTTCAATAGTGTTATCTCCGTAAAATAAAAATATGCAATCCACCAAAACACCAAATAGAGACGTGATTGTACAAAAGTCCACGATTTTTTTTACCATTTTACTATTGTAGTTGGGTCACTTCACCTCTCGAGGGCCCATATAATAGTTGTAGACATTACATAATATGCTTCGTTTAGTATTTCTGGTTTGGGCATGTACAGTGGAATACGTCTACTTGTAATAAAAAAAAATAATGCCGTCTTATATGAATCATCATTCAGTCATCTTACAGTGATCTCGAAATCCAGTTTCAAAATTAACAAAAAATATTTTATCTGTGATTGGCAATAACATATGAAAATCTATAAAAAGTGATAAAAATAGACATTAAAATATTGTTTTCCAAAGTATTATTATTGGTGTAAAGTTGAAGCTACGAGTAAGTATTCGAGAAAATTGAATTATGAAGTGGTAAGTCTTTAGCGAAATCAAAAACTCTCCGACGTTTCTCCGGTTGAAAAGATTTTGAGATGAAAAAATTCAACAATCTCCGACTTCGATTCTGTCGTACAATAAAATTACTTACTTCAAGATTAACAATCCATTGAAGAGCAGCGGAAGGAAATAAACTTCGTTTCCTTTCATGTTACAAAATAATAAAACATTATATAATATAACTGTGAACAGAATCAAAATTGTTGACTGCACGGACATACAAATAAAGATAACGGTACAAATTGTATTGTTAATTCTTCTTGAAATAGTAATACCAATATAAAATTAAATTTTATAACTTTTTTTTCCAATTTTTGTGCTGCAACTAATGACAATTGTTTTGCCTCTTTGAGAAGCATCATCAGACAGACTGTCGTAACGTTTACAAATAAACTAAAAATTGATTGGTAGTTTATTCGTAAGCTTAAATATTCGTAAAAATGCAGAACACGTTGCACAAGTTGTAGCATAAAGAGTGGAATAACAAAGTTCTCAAATTTAATTATTTATTAAAAATGAACTACCTCAAAATAACCGCCGAATCTATCAATGATAATAATATCAACGTAATAATTGTTTTGTTTTCCCGTTTTTTATTCAAATAGGAATCACTTAAAAAGTACCCTGTTAAGTTTGGTAGTAATAATAAGTTTTTTTTTTTGCTGTGTAATCAATCTAAAGAATAAGGCCTGTAGTTGTTCTGAAATTTGAAATAATTTACTTCAATGTATTGCATGGTATATTGCCAAAAAAACGTATTTTTTAACATTCAGTTCTAGCATACTGATTGCGTTGGCATTTACTTGGTAGAACTCTATTGCAAAAACGTGAATACATATCATAGTAGTACGGTTCTAGAAATCTTAATATTTATATGGTAGATGGCTATTTCACCTTATTTTAGTTCTAGTAGAAAAACTTCTTTTGAGAGATTTATATACTTCACATATTAAGTGGATATGACCAAAAAAAACCTTTTTCTCGTTAACCTTTTTGAGTTCATCACTTTTAAGCAGCACATAAAGTTAAATGTCTAGTGAACATGGTGTTAATTCATTATAAATATTTGTGAAAATAAAATAAATATTTTTTGTGTACGTTTTACATTTTGTTTCCACATTTTATTATACAAATGGTTTCGCTCGTGATGAGAGTCGCCAGTCTTGATACAATTGTAGAGTTAGTACAAAAACTTGAGTTCTTCTAAAGCCAACTAATACAAATCTTTCTACGAAGTGATTACAAAACTGACTGCCCAGTATTGGTATAAGACATATACTTGGACGAAAAAAATATAAGCGATAGCGCAAATATTCTTAAATAATATTTTGTAGTAAGTACTTGGCCACGGCAAATAAAACCTATGCACAGCGTATCCGTACGAATGCTAAGCTTTTCACCTACTTTAAGCCCCACAACAAACTTGAAAAGGGTACAAAGACCGAGATGAGCAGGTCATGTAGTCATTTGTGGGACATCCAGACCTTTCCATTTAAGCTAAGACGGTAATGCGGCAGGCAGCCGACCTCACGTTTGAAAGAAATGGGTTAATATGTATATTACCAGTAGAAAAAAATACTATACATATTTTGTAAAATTATCGAAAATAACTTCTTTAAAAATCAAATGTAAGAATATTTAAACGTAAAATTTGGCTTATAATCATAGTTCAGAAATAAAAATAAAGAAAATACCAGACAAATATAATATAAATAGCGGCCTATATGGGCTTTTTTTTAGATCGATTTCTCTTCGAAAGCATGGGCGTTTGTAATGTCTCAAAACTTCATGCCTCCACCATTCCAATGTTAAAAATATAAAGAAGTGTAGCGAAAGTAATTTTTCAACAAATAGTCTTGTTCTAACCTTATCTTTTATATCCCTACTCTCTTTGAAAAAAAGAGAGGTTGAGCAACTATGTAAAAAGCAGTTCTCATCGAAAATTTTCTGTTTATAAACCTCCATTAGGAGGCTATATGCTCTATATTAGGAGCGGGCATTAAAAACAAACAAAAGTGTATTTGATTCAAACATATTTGACGCATTGGCATTATCTGCAATTGGTAAGAAAAATTAATAGTTGTATTGAAAGAATGAACAGCTTAGAGACAGTTTCTGAAGTGAAGGAATTGTATTTTTTTTTGTTTTTCGTAAGACATAATGCGTCTACATAATAACTGATATTTTTATTTTTTGATTGGAGATTTTTGCTTGTTATTGCTCAAATTGTTAATGTTCAAAACTTTCTAAAACTAATAACTTTCCTATTACAAAGTATCGTAAAACAATGCTCTCGCTGTGTATAATTCTATCGACAAAGCCAAACAAAATATAGCCCGCCAATAAAATATTATTATGTTAGGTACATACGAAAATTTCCTTTTCGATGCAAGTTATACAATACAGATATAATGTATGGGAATATTTATGGTATTCCAGCCAAGTAGACCGTAAATAGACGGTAGGAAAATGCATCTGCTACAAAACCAAATGTGCAGTCAAACGAATTTTATTACTCTCAATGAACTAGTATGGATCATATGCCCATACCAAAGATTTTCAACATAAAATACAAATAACTAACGGTAATTTTTTTATTAAAAAAATACACAAGTAATAATTTCAAACATTACTATTCATACTGAATTTGAGTTAAAATTTTTCATCAATCATAATTAATCAACGGCAACAAATTAAATGGTCAGAGGTTAAATCATTTTTTGTTCAGAATTCAAATAAACTTTTTAGTCTGAATAAAATTCAATTTTTGGTAAAAATAAAAATATTATACGGCCAGATTTTTATAACCGTTTTGGTCAGGTTAAGTTTTTTTAAATTTCATTTAAATTAAGACTATTTAATATAAATTCTGACCAATGTAATATGAATTCAGACCAATGTAATAAAAAATATGACCAAAACTGTATTAAAATTCAGACAGCTTAAAATACGAGCCTTAATAAACTGCCAATATT
Source organism: Himalopsyche tibetana (assembly GCA_030503985.1). Taxonomy (NCBI): domain Eukaryota; kingdom Metazoa; phylum Arthropoda; class Insecta; order Trichoptera; family Rhyacophilidae; genus Himalopsyche; species Himalopsyche tibetana. Next base: position 2,212,411 of record JAPJYX010000010.1, read on the forward strand.
TTGGTTATTGTAGCTGAATAATCTAATTATAAAACCACATTTGTCTCGCATCTTTTAAATGCATTATTAGACAGAACATCACAGTTTACTATTAAGCTATTGTTATTTATATCCAGCTATGCGGTGTTCAAGAATTTGATTCCCCTAATGACAACTTTGATTAATTGTTATTTCAATAGATTTATAACGAAATACATAGACATGAGAGCGATTTATTTTCTTTTATGGATTCATTGTGGAGTTCATGGCTGTCAAGAATATGACTATATTTTACATTGTTTTTTATATCATTTTTTTACAAGTTCTACTCATACGAAGGTTTTCAACATACACTTTTTCTGCTTTTGACTAGTTATTCATACTCGTGCTGACTTGAAAACCCTTCACAGACGAGAATTTTTTTTCAATAAAAAAATGAATTTTAACTCATGTTGAAGTCACAGATAACTTTTATTTCTAGCAAAAAATAAAATAACATATAAAGTCGTTTTATAGAAACCCCGCGTGACTATATGGTCATGTTCATCCTTATAGACCTCGTTTAATATTGTGTAATGACAGTAGTAAGGACGAGCGTGACCGTATGGTCACACAAACATTCGGCGTTAAAATATAGCTAAACGTATTTTTTTTGTTGAAATATTTACAATTTGACTTCATTAGATCAACATAATTTAAATACTTATATAATAGTAAAAGTAGTATAAGTAATTTAAAGTATTGATAAAATAATAACTAACAATTTCAAAAAGTCCAATAAAAATAAACGGAAATTAAAAAAAAAATCGCATTTATTTTTGGTAGTTGTTCCCGTCCCCACGGCTGATGACTAGCTTAAGTCTGTATCGTTTTTAAGGTGTTAACCAAAATTGTGTAAAGTGAGATCAATAGACACCGGTGTTTACTTTGACCATATATATGGTCACGCATTTCCTTGGAAGTTTAAGCAAAGCTTGGGACATAAATGCAAGTAAGCTTCAGCAGAATTACTAGCCGAACTATTGATTTGAATGATTAAACGTGAATTATTTTAACTATTAAAAGTAAAACATCTTGGTAATAGCAGTGATGTTCTTTGAGAAACGATGTGTGTCAACTGAAGAAAGAAAAATAAAACAAAAACAAAGATATTCCTTTCCAAAAATATGACACATATTGGTAATACACAGTTACAATATCGATATCAACATTTCTTTTACAGTTTGTATCACAAAAGAGTTTTTGATTTTAGGTACAATATCTCTCGATATTTTGTGCGGTAAAAGTTTACTAATAGCAAAAGATTATTTCAGATACACGATGCAATTTAAGCAATAAAATTTGCCAATAAAGATGACGTATGAACTATCGGTAGCGTAGAAATAAAATGCTACTCGTGGTTTTTATCTCGAGAGCTTATTTTATCATCAAATATAAGCTTAGCGTCCTTTCATTGTCACTTTTCTTCATTTTAACAGAAAGTTTTTTTAGGAATTAGTATTGTGTTGATTACATTTTTTTTAAAGCAGATATTTCCAATTATTGCCGTATCGTTGAGATAATTTTAACTATAAATGTATATCAAATTCTACATAAAGTAAATACTTTTTGTGTGATATACACATTCATATTAAATTTGTAGTATTTTATAGTAAATCTTAAATGAGTGACACCTTCAATATTACTCATTATATTTACAATACTTACAACTATGTAGTTGTTTTTTTATAATATTTTTTTGTTGATAATTTTCTTTTCTTATCACATCTTTGTAAATTAAATGATGTGTGTGTATACTTGGAAGAAATTCATTGTAATATGGCTTTAAGCAATCCAAATGTATTTATTTTTCAAGGATAGTCAAATATTTTATCTACTTGACAAAGTGAAGCTTAAAAGATGTTTTGATATATACATGCTATAATAATATAAGCTTAAAACAGAACAATAAATTTTAATGAATTTTAATTAATAATATTTCCATAATAGCATAAAAATGGGGTAGAAAAAGGGTACACACTGAAAAAATAACTTTTGGTAAATTTCACAACCCTTCAACGAGAAGCATGTTGTTTACATAGTTTATTTCTAACATTTCAAATATGTATAGTTAATTCTATAAACAATATTTAAATACATATGTATAAACAATATTTTAAATGTTTAATTAATTTAAAAAAGATTTTATTTATTATTTTGTGCATAATTCAAAAAATTATAAGCTCAGAATAGATTTAAGTAGTTTGTGGTCTTTGGGAATTAAAATAATAATGAATTCATTTTTTTTGGATGCGCTTTTGCCAATGAATATTTACTGAAAAAATAGTAAATATGCATTAATTTTGTAGCTTGTATCTATTTTTATAAAATGTATTAAAAGGGTGCGTTATTAATGAAAGAGATTTGATTTTATTTTACAATAATAATATAGTTTTATTATATTCGGATGGCGTAGGAAAGTGCTGATCGTTTGAGTGCACCCTGCGGCGGTGCATTGTAGAGTGCAGTATGCACACGCGGCGTGCACTTTATGGTGATAAGAGATGCATTCAATATTATGCATGCTGAGCGGAGATAAGGAGAACAGCAGGAAACAATCAAAATTGCTTTGAGGCTACCACTTTGCAACGGTAACATTGTAATGTGCACATATGTGTTATACAATACGCGTGGCTGTGAAAATTCATCAGTCAAATTTATTTTGATTGGTGAGATTTTTTATCATGGTTTGATAGTTTTGTGATTCAGATTTTCGATGAAAATACAATAAGAGTTTCAGTAAAGAAATGATTTTATCGATGGTGCAGATGTAATTTGTTTACACTCAAGATTAATCATCTTGCTTTGACCCAGATAGGCTTAAACCCAAACAGTTTATTCATCACGTGTACATTCTACGATCACTCTCCGATTTCCACCAAATCTTAAACGTGTAGCTTTTTACTTACTTCCTTAATACGGTAGCTTATAAACCATAATTTTTTAAATGAAACTTGTGTTACATAAAAAGGAAGATTAACTTCTCGGTTTCGCTATAATTGTAATGAAATTTCACGAGTGAACACCGAAAATACAAATATATTTGTACGTTTATGAACAAACGTAATGTCTTTACAACTCACCGTTTCTTCTTATAAGTGTCTAATAGGAAGAAAATATGAAGAAAATCACAACTATTTACTACGATTTATTTAATAATTTACATTTTTTGTAAATATTTATGTTTGAAACTTAACCATATACATTTAAATGAAATATATTTAATATTCGATTCATTTTATGATCTATGTCTGTAACGTCTCAGAAGAAAATTCGAGTAATCGGATTATAGAAAATCTAATCAAGATCCATTGATAATTAATTAATTGAAATATGAATGCATTTGCTTTTTCGATGTATGAAGGTATAATTATGTAATATAATATATAAACCATGTTCTAACAAATAATTGACTGAGCATAACATATAGATATGAAGTAACAGTTCCTTCACAAATTTAGTCACCTGTCACAATGTATCACAATGTACACAACTTGATATATTGAGCTACAAATGCCGAATTAGTATTTAAATTTAGCTTTAAAAAAGACACGTGAAAATTGCAACCAGGAGAAAAGACTTGAAAAAAGGTTTTTCTTCAACAATTTATGAAATAAATAAAAATAAAAGTAAGTCGATTAAAGACCTATTTTTAAGTCACCGTGTACTTCAAGGTTGAGTATATTTTATAATTTGCCTTTGGTCCAAGATCATCAAAAAACTTTTTTGTACTTTCAAATTTGTTATGTGTGGGTGACGTACTTTTTCCATTCCACAGTCGATATAGTTGATACCTATTTTGACTTAAGCCCTCATCAGAACTAAACTTACATTGATTAGCTATATACCTATATATTGAGGAGAGATACCCAGTGCGTCTTTTCATATCTTTATTTTAGTTATATTAAGTAAATGCTAAACCAGTTAATACATTTTTTTTTTGAATTTATATTTAACTATTAGCAAAAGTACGACGAAAGATGGGCATCTGATTATAAAATTGCACACGAAAATAAAGTTTTCTTTATAAACGAAACAAAATAAAATAAATCCGTTCTAATTGAAAATATCAATTGACTTATCTGGCGACAAATTTCTTTCGCTTTCTTTCTAAAAGGTTTATTTCAAATGTCAATAAAGCAAAGCTTAGCAAATAAACGTACGTAACAAAAAATAAATACAAAATAGAAAAGCCAAACAGACGTGTTCCATTTATCTTAAATCCTTGCCAATAGTTTTTTTTACTGAGAATGTCCGGCCGGAGTATTAGTTTCGTCCCTGAGATATTGTCGACTTTGTAGCTGAAGTATCGTGATTCGATTCTCGGCGCGTACAATGTACTCGAGTGGACTTCGCCTCTCGCTCCGCTGGGCGCCCATTGGCCGCAATCAATCAGCCCCATACGTGACGGACATACACACAACACAGAAAGGATGTCAATATAGGGTTGGTACCGACATTATTGCCGCATTGGCAATTTAGTTCAAAAATAAAAAGGATATTGTCATATTATTATAATTACTTATATTAAAAAATAAACCACTCTTTTTTGATAATTCCAAAATTTATTTGATAAGTTCAAGACCAGGTTTGCTTTGCTGCAATGCATTTGTTTATAAATTAAAAATGCTCGTGAGATCAGCGTGACCTGTCCCGATATTCTTCCACATATGGTGGAATTATTATAGAAGAGTGTTCTATTTTATAATAAAATGCCTTTTATTAAGTATTTCTTTCTAGTGAATATTTTAGAATTAGCTAATTATCTATGAAAGTGTTTAGCTCATTATCCATTTAAAGCCACCTCACAGCAAAAAATACCAAATTGATCAATCTTCAAACACTATTGATCGAACGTTTGATTTATTTTTACCCAAAATCATATATGTTTGTGATGTCATTATACTTTATTTTACATACTATCGGATTATTGAAACAAAGAGTAAGGCTAGAAATCTATTTACTAGTAGACCCTTTTAAACCTCATTTTCATAGTTTGCTCCATTAATTACCCGTACATTTTGGCAGACAACATGGTTGTTAAAAAAATAGCACCCAAATCGATATACGAAGAAACTTGATTATTAAATTCTAAATAATTGTGTTGTTGTTTTCAATGACGATAATGAAGCTTGTGTCATAGATAATGAATCGGATTAGTAAAGAATACTTTTGCTTGGTATTTATTTGTAGCGAAAATGAAATTAAGCAACTATTGATTACTAAACAAATAAGTGGAAGGACATCTAGCGATGGCGACGGTTCGTTAGCTAAAGGAAACTTTTTTTTATCTCTTTTCACGTATTAATTCAATTAACAAATTGTTTCGTCTACTAGATCGTGAAAAGTCGTATCGTTAAGTAAAAGTGCTAAGGTTGATTGCGTCACGCTTAGTTTACTTTGATTACATATTATACAAACATGTATACAATACAAAATTTAAAAGTGAAACTGCTGATAACTCTTTCTTATCAATTGATATACGTTAATTCGCTATAAGAGATGGAGTCTTTGTGAAGTAGCTCCACCTTTATTAAGCAAACAATTAAAGTATGCTAATAAATATGTAAAACTGTAACTCAGCACTCTGTCATTCTTTTTTGGAAAGGAAAAAGAAAATTGGTTAACTAATCGCTCTCGCTACGCCCAGTTATTAAAATATCGGAAATAGTGGAAGGGAATTATTAGACATCACAAACACCCATACCTTCAAACAGAAATCGATAAACCAATCGAAAAAATGCTGTTCATACTGGGATACGAACCCGTGAAATCCGGCACGGAAGTTCACAACGTTAATTACTGCGCCATAGGATCTGGCAAAATTTTCGTTGATCAAAGGTATTTTTCTTCAAACTAGCTCTAGATTTCAAATTAAATGACAAAAGAATGATGACTATTATATTTTTTGATTTTTTTTTATCACTATTTTGTATGAAGAATTGTTAATTTTTACCAGTCGTTTCCAATAATTTCATTAATATCAGTAAAAAATGTTTTTTTTTAAATTTTACATTTATATGAAATAAAATACTTACAACAACAGCAAAAGAATACTATTTGATCGCTCTGCCAAAGTGTGAATTGATTTTCAGTATAAAAAGTAAATTTGAGTATCCATGTGTGAGCATACCGCATTTTAATTAAGGCAGCGGTTCTCGTATTGATTAACTTGAATTAATTATTTGCCAATGGTATTTCCCAATGGAATTTAATTAATCCTCTTGCAATAGGTGTCTAAAATCAGACTTTTTTTGATTTCGCGTCGAATGAAAAATTTTAATCCCATTTTTTCATTTGTTGAGTTTTTTGATGTCAGGTTGGCAATTTTTATTTTTAAATAGAAAGAAGAAAAAAATAAGCTTTTACGAAAGTACTCACATATGAATTTATTTATTTAAAAACTTATCAGTTTATTTATTTATTATTTTTGCCGTTAACAATGTGCCTCAGAAGTTTGTTTAAGCAGTCACTTATAATTATAACTTTTCCATTAATATTCATCTTTATAAGTTTATATATTAGATCAAGCTCAATTTCACAATTAAAATGTGACTTTCACGGAAAATTCATTATTTATCTTTCAATTAAGGGTGAGTTGATAATAAAGTCAAAAATATACGAACCAACAAACATTTACATGGACTTTCAGCATTATATATGTAGTTGATATAAAAAAAATCTTTGACTAAATAATATTGAAGTTTTCACATACATATAAAACATAAAATCACTTTTAAAGTGTTCACTATCAATTCATTAAAGGCATTATATTAAAAAAAAAAATACCACTGAATAACATCAGTTGATAATGCTCGTGATGAGCAAAACCGGTCCTGATCATATTTAATAAATGTGAAATAAGTGTACAAAATAATGTTTTATTTTTCGTATATACATATGTATACAGATTTTGTTAAAACTTCACTTGAAACAAAAATAAGCTCACGAAAATAATAGCAACATATAATATTACTATCTAAATATGTTACTTGTCCATCAGACTCGTTAGATCATAAGCTTCCAGTCTTTTTGGGGCAGCGACCTCTTTTTATTAAAGCCATGTGACTCACGACCCTGATGCAATTGAAAAAGGCATTTTTTTAAATAATGTATTCGTTTATTTTAGCTCTTCAAATCCAAAATCCCAGAAAAAAGTTGGCGACCCCCCAGAAAACCCGTCGCGACTTTTTAGATAAAAGAAAACAAGTTTAGGTAACATTAAACAAATTAAAACATATTCAATGTGGGTCATTAATTTTTCATTTATATTAAATTTAAGCTGCTGTTTTTAAGCGATTCCAATTTATTTTAGTCCATATCCGCTCCTTATACAGAGCATATGGTCAACACGAAGTTCCTCCATGATTCTTTATCCCCAGCCAGTCTCCTTGCTTCCTCCCAGGTCATCCCAGCGTCCCGTAACTCCGCTGAGTAAAACCTATGGATGGTCATCAGTGGCCTTCCACGACGCCGGGATCCATCCGGTTGGAAGAAGAGACAGGCAGGGTTCAGGCTCTCTTGAGACATCCTTAACACGTGTCCAAGCCAGGTCCACCGCTGCTTTTTTATTTTGGACGTAATAAGAGGCTAATTAGACCGCTCTCTAATCTCCTAATTTTTATAGATTAAAATTACATAATAAAAAACAGGGTAGAATTCATGAAAACTGAAAAAGATTCAATAGTTTTAAAATAATTATACTACATCTTTAATTGAAAGCTTAAATTGTATATTGATTGAATTGACGTTACTTATCAGAACTCCGTTATAATAGAGTGAAAAAATATATACTTAAATAAACGTAAAACAAGTTAGGACGCGTTAGTATAATGATGTAAAAGTATCTCATAGCAAGCTTAAGGATTACAACAAATATTAAAAAGCTGTTCAAACCATTAGTACGATACCTTTTTCACTTACTTACTACTAACAATTTTTTTACAAAACCACTTTAACAATTAAAATTATTACTTTCGAGTGCTCACGAAAGTTGTAGCCAACTTGAAACTGAAAAAGTAATGATTCAATTTTCTTTCCGCGCTAGTTTACAAACTTCTGCCTAGGACATCTTGTTCTAGTGGACAACCGAGCATTATATCGTCTACTTTCCGTTAATTTAGAATAGAGCTACCCGTTCTTGTCTGCTGGACCCTTTACCCTTTTTAATTAAGATGAATGAGTTTACCAACCCTTAGATTAAAACAAGAATGTGTAGAGTTATCTTACCTTAACTGCGTGCTTCCATACTTTTTCTAGATTTTGAGCCACCCAAGACACTCTATAATAATTATGGTAACGCATTACAGTGTTATAACGTTAAATAAATTATTCTGATAAAATTCGACGATTTTTTTTATTCTATATCATATATGATGGGCTTCCTAAATTGGACCCTGTGATTTATTTTAGACAAAAAATTAAAATGATTTTTTTTACAAATTTTAATGAATGAATTCGAAGGCTTAAAATTTTATTAATGTAATATTTTATAATTCATTTTAATGCGTATTAATATTTAATAAATGAATTTAAAAAAGTCTTGTGTATGTTCTTTAGAATGTGGAACAAAATTCACAAAGTTATATTATATATTTCTGTGTTTTGAAGAGTTATTTATAAATATAGTCTTTTCAACAATTGAGCATTTGAAAAGTCATGTGAGCCAAGTAGTACATTTTCAAAACTCTATTAGCCTTTTAAGTACAATCACATCTTTAATTGGTGTTTTGGGTGATTACATATTTTTATTTGAAGAAGATTTACACTATTACAGTGTGTATTTACTGAGATCATTTCACTTTTGAGATACTTTAAGACACGTTGAATATTATAACGCATCCAACTCTTTTTTTCCTATAATATCACTTGGCTCGCTTTACCTCTCTCGGGCTCAAATTTATCAATATAATAACTAAACAAGTAGTCCAACAGGAAACAGTCATTTAGTACATAGACGTATAATTCTTCGAAGAATCTTAAAATACTATTTTTGTTAATCAGTAATGAGTCAACTCATTCGTTGAAAATAAAATTAATAGTGTGATACAATCTCTAGAGAGAATGTTCATAAAAGTGATAGTTCATGACTCGCTTTAAACATCAAATTTACTAGATCTCTACACTTCTTACCAGCAATCTGAGAACATGATTTCATAGGTATAGTAGATAGATTGTTAAAGAACTTTTTCCGAGAAAATTAATCTCGCATATGTGACGTAAACTGATCAATGCGTAAACCTCGTCTAAAATCTTTTTGATCACGTGTCATAACTTGCACATAATACTGCAATAGTATCCAGTATATATGAAATGAACGAGTAAGTTCACATTAGACAAATAGTTAAATTAACGAAGGCTTAATACACCAAAAGTTTCGATTTTGGTCACGAGCATTTAGAAAAAAAATAGGCAGAGATATAGAGAACTGATAATATGCTACGTTGTCCGAATTATTTTTATTACTCAAAACATATGACTATTAGACAGTAACTATAAGATTTCTATCTAATGATTTGCCATATTATTTTAAGTTATTTTGAGTTCCTATAGTTTATCGAATTCGCATCATACGTAACTGATGATTTCTCAAAAGGCCAGAATACAATCTTTCGAAATGAAAGGAAAATAGTATTGAGTTCGTTTGGAGGGATTCACAGCACGTCTGTTGGCGATTTGTAATGTCCTCTGATGATTATCAACGTAGTGTGACCAAACTTCTTTCTGAACTGTTATTTAATCTCGTAATCACTCATAATTTAATAAATTCCAGCACCTATGCACAATGATAGGATACTTTCCAGAATATTAAAGTCGAGTCTGTAACGTGAGTGAAGATTTTAAAACGTTTATCTACAAATTTCAATTAAGTATATCATATGTATTGGTCGTCAGCCACCCTTTTGGACGATATAATTATTAAGAGAAGAAACAGGGAGATTTAGACTTTTCTAAAACATTCCCAGTACGTCTATTCGAGTTTTTTTTAACATTAAAAATCGTGAAAAATTGTACATAAAACAACATCTATTCTCCTTTTATTTGTAACAAGAATTTTAATCTTGCAAGGTTTAAGGTAACATTTTCAAGCCATAAGTATCCACTATATTTAAAGGAAAGGTTTTAAATATTACGTACATAAATTAATTAACTTGTCCAAAAGACTTGTTAGTCATCCAAACTTGTAATTTCCACAATATAAGTTCTGGATCGCTTAATTTCCGCTTATTATAAGCAACTGCACGCAAACGAGCGGACGATGTTCATGTTGGACCCAACTTTGACTATTGCGCCAATAATAATCTGGTAATCAAGTTACCGGTGTCTTGGGACAAGTCCCACCTTTGCCGCAAGTTCATGTGAGGAACAAACATGAAAACTTTCCAGACAAGCGGCGAGAGAATAGAATTAAAATTGATGGCAAGTATCTAATTTAAAATTTAATATAGGTAATTCTATATTTAATTCTGGCTTAACCGTTTACTGTCTATGTTCATTATCCTCAACAGTTAATAAGCACAATTTGAATTAAGAATTTCTTGGGTTCAGTAAATGTCAAACTTCTGTAATGTTATGGAAATATAGAATGATTTATTATTGGTCAGCCTAAGTTCAAACGGACGAGTGTTCACAGAAACCAATTGAGTTTTGCCCATTGAAATGTTGGTAATATAATTGAAGCTCATACTAATAGTTTTGGTAAATGAAGATGTTATGTAAAGCTATACGAAGTATTTAAGATAAATTACAAGATATCGTCGTTAATTTTCAACAAACACGATCTCAACTTTACTAGTTTTGATGTAATGAGTTCAGTATTTCAATACACATATATTTCTTAAACTAGTATCCCAAAAATACATATTTCATGCTTTATTTAACCTAATACAAAATCGCTGGAGAATAATATGGTAATGTGCTAAGTTAAGCACGAAGGACAGGGTAGCAAAGGTGGAAACTTCTTTGCTTCTTTCCTCATTAACATTCTCAAAGATATGTATGATAAAACCATTCCAGTGGTGTTTTATGTCGATATAAAGCGATGGCGATAGGGTAAAATAAATTACATTCATGTGTCTCCTGAAAACTTGTACTTTTTGAAATTTGAGGTTGTAGACAATTACTGACGATAAACTATTTTACTTCGCTGTCAAGCTCTTCCATCTTGACCAGTTAGTAAATAGATATATTTGTAAATGCAGGAATATGACTCAAGAAGCTGATTACATCATTTGGGAATGTCCAGACATGAAATAACGAACGGAAAAAAATGCTCAAAACGATACGACTATCTGTCGAATCTGTAGGCTCTGTCGGTTATGCCAACTTTGTTGCAAATTTAAGGCCTTTAAGGAATTTAGCGCGTCTCGAATCCAATAGATAAAAGCATTTATATTCTTAACTTCATTATTTTATTCATCATTCTGCACACTGTATTGCATGCAACCAAGTCTTGAGGAATTTCTTCTCGGGACATCCCTGGCAAAACTTTGAACACGACTAACGCTGTTACGCTACGGAATACACTGTTTAAGAAGAATATGAAGCCGTAGCGAGTGATAGTGAGTACAAAATTGAGTACTCTAGAGAATTAAAATAAAACTATTTTCAAGAATCTTAAAATAGTCTTATATTTTCTTTGTTATCAGTGAATGACTTTTAACTGTTAAAATTAAAAAATATATGTATACATATATTCAAGCAACCTTCTCTTGTGATTATTTGCATTATTAAGCGACACATGCTACGGTTGCCTTATCATAAGAATATACAGTTAACAAATCTCTTTTAAATTGTCTATTACCGGACATAAATATAATATTTTGTTGCCTTCGGTTTTCTGGTGGTAGCCTGTTTTGGTTGTTTCTTTTAGCACCAACTGGGTAGCTGTCATTTTAAAAAAGTTCATATTTATTTCTTCACTTGTATGCTGAATTTTGAACAGTTTTTGATTTACGAAAAGGTTGTAAACTCTCATAATATACACATAATATTTCTATTCATATAAGAAGTATTACTTTTTAACGGCAATAAATTCTGATAAGTCGATAAAGATACGTGCTGCGATTGTATCGAAGAGACTGCCAGAATATGTTCTTTAAAATTTATGTACATGCTCATACTTCGATGATTTAGATCATAAAGTGTACGGGTAACTCTATATTTCAAGAATAAATTGAGAACATTTTAGTAACAATAAAATGTTTTGTGAAAATAAAAGATACTACAGAAAAAATATATTGTATGCCATTTATATTAACTAGCTGTAAGCCCGTTGCCCAGCAACGTGAGATTTTTGTTGCATAGTATTTAATTTAATTTAATTTTATGTTATTTTATTTTATGGTATTTAATTTAATTTAATTTGATTTTATTTTATGTTATTTTATTTTATTTTATTTTATTTTATTTTATTTTATTTTATTTTATTTTGTTTTATTTTATTTTATTTTATTTTATTTTATTTTATGTTATTTTATTTTATTTTATTTTATTTTATTTTATTTTATTTTATTTTATTTTATTTTATTTTATTTTATTTTATTTTATTTTATTTTATTTTATTTTAATTTATTTTAATTTATTTTATTTTTATAGTTAGCAGAAATTTCGTAAATTATTGATTTTTTGGAATAAAGTTTAAGTTTGCTAACAACCATTTTTCGTAGTAGCAGAAATTTCGTAAATTATTGAATTTTTGGAATAATGTTCAAGTTTGCTGACAACCATTTTTCGTAGGAGCAGAAATTTCGTAAATTATGTAATATTTGGAATAATGTTCAAGTTTGCTAACAACCATTTTTCGTAGTAGCATAAATTTCGTAAATTATTTAATTTTTGGAATAATTTTCAAGTTTGCTAACAACCATTTTTCGTAGGAGCAGAAATTTCGTGAATTATTGAATTTTTGGAATAAAAAAAAAGTTTGCTAACAACCATTTTTCGTAGTAGCATAAATTTCGTAAAATATTTAATTTTTGGAATAATTTTTAAGTTTGCTAACAACCATTTTTCGTAGTAGCATAAATTTCGTAAAATATTCAATTTTTGGAATAAAGTTTAAGTTTGCTAACCATTTTTCGTAGTAGCCGAAATTTCGTAAATTATTGAATTTTTGGAATAAAGTTTAAGTTTGCTAACAACCATTTTTCGTAGTAGCAGAAATTTCGTAAATTATTGAATTTTTGGAATAATGTCCAAGTTTGCTAACAACCATTTTTCGTAGGAGCAGAAATTTCGTAAATTATTTAATATTTGGAATAATGTTCAAGTTTGCTAACAACCATTTTTCGTAGTAGCATAAATTTCGTAAAATATTCAATTTTTGGAATAAAGTTTAAGTTTGCTAACAACCATTTTTCGTAGTAGCCGAAATTTCGTAAATTATTGAATTTTTGGAATAAAGTTTAAGTTTGCTAACAACCATTTTTCGTAGTAGCAGAAATTTCGTAAATTATTGAATTTTTGGAATAATGTTCAAGTTTGCTAACAACCATTTTTCGTAGTAGCAGGAATTTCGTAAATTATTGAATTTTTGGAATAATGTTCAAGTTTGCTAACAACCATTTTTCGTAGTAGCAGAAATTTCGTAAATTATTGAATTTTTGGAATAATGTCCAAGTTTGCTAACAACCATTTTTCGTAGGAGCAGAAATTTCGTAAATTATTTAATATTTGGAATAATGTTCAAGTTTGCTAACAACCATTTTTCGTAGTAGCATAAATTTCGTAAAATATTCAATTTTTGGAATAAAGTTTAAGTTTGCTAACAACCATTTTTCGTAGTAGCCGAAATTTCGTAAATTATTGAATTTTTGGAATAAAGTTTAAGTTTGCTAACAACCATTTTTCGTAGTAGCAGAAATTTCGTAAATTATTGAATTTTTGGAATAATGTTCAAGTTTGCTAACAACCATTTTTCGTAGTAGCAGGAATTTCGTAAATTATTGAATTTTTGGAATAATGTTCAAGTTTGCTAACAACCATTTTTCGTAGGAGCAGAAATTTCGTAAAATATTTAATTTTTGGAATAATTTTTAAGTTTGCTAACAACCATTTTTCGTAGTAGCATAAATTTCGTAAAATATTCAATTTTTGGTATAAAGTTTAAGTTTGCTAACAACCATTTTTCGTAGTAGCCGAAATTTCGTAAATTATTGAATTTTTGGAATAAAGTTTAAGTTTGCTAACAACCATTTTTCGTAGGAGCAGAAATTTCGTAAATTATTTAATATTTGGAATAATGTTCAAGTTTGCTAACAACCATTTTTCGTAGTAGCAGAAATTTCGTAAAATATTTAATTTTTAGAATAATGTTTAAGTTTGCTAACAACCATTTTTCGTAGTAGCATAAATTTCGTAAATTATTTAATATTTGGAATAATGTTCAAGTTTGCTAACAACCATTTTTCGTAGTAGCATAAATTTCGTAAAATAGTCAATTTTTGGAATAAAGTTTAAGTTTGCTAACAACCATTTTTCGTAGTAGCAGAAATTTCGTAAATTATTGAATTTTTGGAATAATGTTCAAGTTTGCTAACAACCATTTTTCGTAGGAGCAGAAATTTCGTAAATTATTGAATTTTTGGAATAATGTCCAAGTTTGCTAACAACCATTTTTCGTAGAAGCAGAAATTTCGTAAATTATTTAATTTTTGGAATAATGTTGAAGTTTGCTAACAACCATTTTTCGTAGTAGCAGAAATTTTGTAAATTATTGAATTTTTGGAATAATGTTCAAGTTTGCTAACAACCATTTTTCGTTGGAGCAGAAATTTCGTAAATTATTTAATATTTGGAATAATGTCCAAGTTTGCTAACAACCATTTTTCGTAGGAGCAGAAATTTCGTAAATTATTTAATATTTGGAATAATGTTCAAGTTTGCTAACAACCATTTTTCGTAGTAGCAGAAATTTCGTAAAATATTTAATTTTTAGAATAATGTTTAAGTTTGCTAACAACCATTTTTCGTAGTAGCATAAATTTCGTAAATTATTTAATATTTGGAATAATGTTTAAGTTTGCTAACAACCATTTTTCGTAATAGCATAAATTTCGTAAAATATTCAATTTTTGGAATAAAGTTTAACAACCATTTTTCGTAGTAGCAGAAATTTCGTAAATTATTGAATTTTTGGAATAATGTTGAAGTTTGCTAACAACCATTTTTCGTAGTAGCAGAAATTTCGTAAATTATTGAATTTTTGGAATAATGTTCAAGTTTGCTAACAACCATTTTTCGTTGGAGCAGAAATTTCGTAAATTATTTAATATTTGGAATAATGTCCAAGTTTGCTAACAACCATTTTTCGTAGGAGCAGAAATTTCGTAAATTATTTAATTTTGCGCATATATCGACAGCCCTGCAGTTTTTTAATTGTAAATTATTTAATATTTGGAATAATGTTCAAGTTTGCTAACAACCATTTTTCGTAGTAGCAGAAATTTCGTAAATTATTAAATCTTTGGAATAATGTTCAAGTTTGCTAACAATCATTTTTCATAGTACCATAAATCGACCTCGGCGCATATATCGACAGCCCTGCAGTTTTTAAATTGCAAATTATTGAATTTTTGGAATAATGTTCACGTTTGCTAACAATCATTTTTCGTAGTATATATATTTTATTCAAATAATTTTCAAATACGCTAACAAATAAATTTCGTAAAAGAAGAAAAAGACCCGATGACATCAGTACGCACACATTTGTGAAAAGTGAAAAGTAAAAAGTGATTATTATAGATTTTATTTTATTTAAAAAAGTGGAGACTGGAAGGTCGAGGACGTCCTTACACTCAGACGGACATTATCGGCTATTAATATATAGATAATTAAATAATATGGTCAAAACTAAATATATGTAAAGAATAATTTTATACGTTATGTGTTCTCAATTAAGAGAATGTTGAAACATCTCAATAAAAGTGTTCTTTTTAATTGGTTGTACATAATTCTTTTACTATTTTTTTCATATAGAGCATGGCGTGTGGTTAATTGGTTGTTTATTAGTTTATACACAAATTCATAAGTCGTTTCCATCGGATTCAAACCCTTCGCTCTACTATAGCATGAGCGTATAAGATTTGAGATTTCATAAATATATAGTCGAATAGTAAAATATAGATTACAAACTTGTGTAGAAGAGACATCGCAAACGCGCATGCCCAATATTTGAAACGCCGGACTGAAAAATTCAACATTAATTACTTGATATTATCATTTATTAGATTTGAGCTCGGAAACTCTTATCCTTGGTTGTAATTGAAATTTTCAAGATAACAGACACTCGATTGAATCAACCATTGTACGAATTATCCAAGTGCCCACTCGTTTAATAGATTATTAGTGAAATCCCATAAATAAGCAGCTGATGCGGACTTAAACATTTATGCCCAAACACTTCTCTAGAAACAATTTTATAAAAAACGATTGGTTAAAAGTAACATCGCGTTTGCGTATGCCTGTCAAGTTGAAGACAGTTGAAGAATCTAAAAACATTAAAATTAGCCATTTTTATTGATAAAGTACCCATTATTTTATCGGTGTGTAATATTTATTCAAAATTGAAAAAAAAATCTTCTAATATATAAAAAAGAATGTTTGTTTGTTTGTTCGTATTGTATGCGTTGCCACACCACTCATCCGATTGCAATAAAACTTTGACAAACTTTTTGCTTGCACTTCCGGGAAGGTTATAAGCATAGTAAAATTAACTTACAGTAGGTCTTATATATAAAAATAATGTTTGTACGTCTGCCATACAGTTCATTTTGACAACGTATGCTTGCACTTGCGCAAAGATACAATTAACTTATTTAGGTGGCGCGTGTTTCGTACCATATACAATCGGCAAAAGGCAAACGTCAATTCAATAAACACAATTAAAACACAAACTCTTCGAGTGGCATTGCAACGCTTTCCGGGTACCGGCTAGTAGTAAATAAAAAAATCTTTGTCGTTAAAATATGTCACCTCAGTAGATCTACATAAGTCAGCGGTTTCCAACCTGGGAGGCGCGTCTCCCTGGGAGGCTTGAGCTATTGCAAAGGGAGGCGCGAACAGTCCAAAATATATATTTACCCTTTAAAATGTGTCTTTATTATTATATGAAATAAAGGATGGGGAGGCATGAAGATATTTTTTTCTTCAAATAGAGGCGCAGTAACATAAAGGTTGGAAACCACTGACATAAGTATTTGACAATTAAATTACATTTAAAGGAGTTGTAAAGCTCGCAAGATTTTCTATTCGTGTATCGTTAAAGTGGTATTACTTGAAAAAATATATGATTTTTTGCCGTAGTTGGTGCTCTCTGAACTGAAATGACAAACCTTTTCCTAGCCGAGTTGAATCAGGTCGTTCTAGTTACTCGTGCCGGAACTTTCACTCAATATTGCACGGTAAACTTTTATATCTACATACAAACGACTTCTATCCAAGGCGTGTTTCAATCGAAAACATACGTTTTTGTTGTATTTTATTTATTTATATTGTTTCCTAAAATGTTGATCATGAAATTAAGTAAAAAAAAATATACATAACAAAGTTAGGGTGCTTAAAAAATCATTTCGTAATTAGACGACATAGTCAGCATATCTAAAACAAAATCTCGCTTTCTCCTAATTTTATTAATAGTGATCGAGATATTAAAAATGTTGCCACAGTCAAAGGAGAAATTTACTAGCCCAACGTGTGATTTATGAGTCCTGATAATAGTGATAGAATTTTTGAAAAATAATGTATTATAGAGGAACTTCACACCGTCCAGAATGTGTATAATGCGACTACTCAATTATCCCTTTTGAGAGTAGTATTTTTTCCATATCCGCTTCTTAATCGGAGTATATGGCCACCGCATGATTCCTACAAGATTCACCGCCCTCTGCCAGTCATCTTGCTTCCTCCCATGCCATTCCAGTGTCACGTAGCTTCGCGGAGTACATATTATAGATGGTCATCAGTGGATTTTCAAGACGGCGGAATCCATCTGGTTGGTAGACAAGCAGAATCCGGGCTTTCTTGAGGCATCCGCAGCACATGTCCATGCCAGGTCCATCGTCACTCACAGCATTCGGCGTAGGCATCTGTTTTTAAAACACAGTATAGGTTACTCTGTGCCTTTTTAAAGCGCCATAACTCGCAAGCGTAAAGCGTAGTCATTTGGGATTCATAAAAAAAAAACTTATGATTCCGTAGAATGTTTTTTACGTCATATTCTTCTTAAAAATGGCGTCAAATGACAATATAATGCGTTAATAACTACATCGTACATAATTGTTCAAAAAAATTGAAAGTAGAGATGACCAAGGAAAATTCGTGGGGTGATTTCGATTTTTAGAACTAAATTATGTTTTGAGGAAAATATTCATCCGATGTTTAACATTTAATTTTACGTAAGCATAATATGAGATGTCAAATATAATTTGTAAAAGCAACATTATTTTTTGTATACTATGTATCATATATTTGATGTGGATAATATGATTTATCAATGACCGTACCTGTGTCTGCATTATTGAAATGTAAATAACTTTAAAATATTGCCAACTACGTTTTTATTTGAAAAGAAAATGATTATTTCCACATAATGGATTTTTAAAGTAATAAAAACGGCAAACGCGAAAACTGATGGCCCAATTTATTTTTACGCTGTAAAAAACATCCTGTTGTTGACGTAGGATACAAGTTAGATGACAGCATACGACCGAGGCAGGACATCCAATATACATTACCTGGAAAAAATATGCATTCAAGATACAACTTAGATATCTGATGGAAAAATATGCGAGAAGTGAAAAGATGTTCTACATAACCAATTATTCTCAGAAACATTTTCTTTTAAATTTCAATAAATGTATACAAAATTTCTCTCCGTAATAATATAGATGAGAAGCCACAAAACAACCATATAGTTTATTGAAGACATAACAAATAATTTACCATTTAAAAAAAAAAACCAAAATTATAGTTAATATTACTGTTATTATAACAATACTCTACTATTAATATATACCTATAATTTATGCACGGTGTAGCCTAGTTGCAAGTGCTACGCTTAGCAAAGTTCTTGAAGTTAAAAAAAATAAATAAAATCGTTACTTTTAGTTATGGGCTCGAATTCCGATACGAACGATTCAATAAATTGTTTTTGAAACGATTTATACATTGATGATTTTTCTAACGATGTCGATGGCATGGATGTTTGTGATGCCAAAATAACCCTCCATTAACCCTCCATTCTAATAATCGTACGTTGCGGGAGAAATTAGCTTACCACTAGTTCTGACCTAATTCTACTTTTTTAAAAAAAAAAGAGTGTAACAAGCAGTTCTTGTATAAAAACATCGGTGAAGGTGAATTCCATTAAATCCACATGCTTCAAAATACGAGCGGACATGTACAATAAAAATTATATAGGTTTTAAATTTTTATAAAGAGAATTTTACGGAGAAAACATTTCATAATAAATATATGAAACAAATTGGGTCGGCGAAACCTGATTTAGTAAAAAATATTTCTTTGTTTGACTGTTTAGTTAAAATCTATTTTTTTAAATTTTATGGCCGCCTATACACGGTTGAAGTGTGGTGGTAAGAGCTCCATAAAGCGATCAAAATGTTGTAGATATTTAATTCATGGCTAATCTCTAACATAAACATTTGATATTTAAGACCACTTGAATCTAGGTAGTTATGTAAAGTATTTTATCCTTGAGTACTTTTGTTAAAATTAAAACTATATTACATTACACATATTAACTCTTTCTGCTAAGATAAGCGAATGCTTCTTATTTTTGTTAAGATGCCAAACGATTTTTTTTATTATTAAACTTGACTTAATCAAAAAATATTTCCGTTCAGTACCAATAGAGAAAAGGATGAAAATCTATTTTTATTATAAAATTGTGTAATAAACTGGATACAAAGTTCGTACATCGTTTCCTGATAAAGCTTTATACACAATACAGTAATTTATTACTAATTATAATATTCTTTTGTAAATCTATACCGTTTCTTTTGAGTAAAATATGCTTTGAGATTATCAGGTATTTATTGTATGAAATAAAATGAATATACACGATAAATAACAAAAGAAAGGTTTCTAAAATAAGCCACGATATCACGAAAGCTCATTTATATATCGCTTATCGGTTAACTAATTGTACTGTCGTAGCAAAGCGAGTACACATATTATATATAATGTGACAAAATTTTACATGAAAGCTTAAACAAAGTTTTGAAATCAACTATTCTTTTTAATGTTTGAGGTTAATTTTTAACCGCTTCAGTGCTGTAAGACCGCCAGTGGCCAAGCATATTTGAAAATAGAAAAAAAAACAATTGAAAAAAATCGATATTTTATTCTTTTTAATACGTAACATTTATGAATGTTCAGTATAAAACAATATTTTTCTTACTATTCGCGGCGTGGGAATTTTATTCAGCTCAAAACCTTGGGGCACGGAAGTGGTTATTTTTTTGTTGAAAAGTATGTATTAAATATCCAAAATTCAGTTCCACAATATTTAAATGAGTTTATAGCTATTTCGACGTGCGCCATCGTCAGAACTATGATTAAACTTGCATGATCATATGTATGACGCACGCTGAAATAGCTATAAACTAATATTTTAAGCAAATGTAGAACTAAATACGTTGAAATTATTATAATGAAATTTTACAAAGTAAATGACGAATATATTTTTTAACCTGCTATTTCAATAACAACGATGTTTTATTTTTCAATAGCAAGAAGTCACAACACAACTTAAAATATTAGTTATAAGTAATCATTAAAAATTGCAGCACTAATCTTTTGTCACACAAAAGATTTTTTATGGAAGAAACGTATAACATGACAAATGCTGCTTGTGTATGTATATCATTACTGTACTGGAAAAAAATGTGGTTTCTATATCATGTGTTGTTTTTAATTATTTTTATAATATTTTATTATTTTAAATTTAATATATTTTTAAATTTTTTAGAATATTAAAAATGCGACAGTTATTAAATTTGAATTGTTTGAATTTTGTACTTTTCCATGAGTTTTGTCGCTAACGACCCGGGTTTCGCCTTTCAGCATCTTCAGGCATTCCAAGTGCACGGATGTATTTGAACTGACAGTTATTATTTAGGATATAAATCCCACGGAAATATTCAAATATTAACAGCGAAGTGGACGAATTGGTAAATTGATACAACCATTGGTTGAATCTTTCAGCCCGTTTTCCCGCTACGACTTGTTTGCATATTAAAAAAATATATTCACGTTGTAGAAGATATTTAACTGTTTATTTATGTTATATTCTTGTTTTAGAGTTTACTATTCATGTTGTTAAAAAATAGCCTACGAATGTTATGACAAAAAATACAATTGTTTTTTTTCCTCAAGACAGAAAAAAAATAAAAATCATTGCAATTATAATATGTGTGCGTTTATTCCTTATATCTCATTTTTTTATATCGTGTTTGAACTAAAAAGCTATTTTTCTGTTTTTAATTATCTCAAAATACACCTGCCGGGCATAAAGTTTTATAATCACACGAAAGCTCTTGAACGAGTGTCCGATTCTGTTAATCAAAGCCTCGAATGTAGGTTGCAGTGTGCGCAGTTGACATCAAAACGTGCTCGCTGCATAACGCTCCTGGCAACCGACCACCAATGGCGTGCTTTTTATTTCTAATATGATACAATACTTAGCAATATGTGAAACAACCAAGTTATTTATGTATATATTAGTGAAGATATTAACTTTTCAAGGGGTATAGAATAAGGCTTCTAATGCCGGTATCCCGATCAATGTTTCAATCCCTTATTTCCCGGATTGTCTTAGTACTAATCCCGGGATTACGGGATTTACTATAATAAGTGAAAAATCTGTTTAATCCGTTAAAAAAATATTTTGCGCTTGAGTCACTGGCAGTCATAACTTTTAGAAAGGATAAGGCTCAAAAATAAGTTTCCCAGGATCTTGGGACCTAATAATTGTGAATCCTAAAAATTCCAGGATATTCATAACGGGTCCGGGTTTTAATGCCCTAGTACAGAACCATTGAAATATAAAATCAAGAATGCAATCGTATAACTCTTCAATTTTATTTTGATTGTATGAAGACTTTATTTAAGACAGTATTTGCATCCAAGTCAGTTGTTATAGAGTGTAAATCACATCAATGGATAACATGTGGTTTTCTCAATTATTTGCGTATATTACACCAACAATATTATAGGTAGTAAGAAGACAAACGGTATATCATTGAAATAATGTATATTTTTTCATGAGTGATCTAAAAATTCAAACAAATCTTAGCAACTTTTACAACGTAAGAATTTTAAGTATCCACCACACACACACACAGACACACATAATTTCTCTCTTTCTGTATCGTTCAATTGTATTAAACGTGTAATAACAAAAATAATAATTATTTAAATCTAAGCATCTTATCCAAATTATGATGGCTTTCTTGGAACAAATATTTAGAAAAAATATTTGAACGATATATTTTTTTTATTTTCAAAATAACACTTTTGATATCTCGCTATCGTGTACGAGGAAAGAAGGTAATTTGATAAAAAATTAAACTTGAATTTCATTTTGAAAAACAATGTACATTTTAAACGTATTTTTAGTTTTACATTACTTTGAAATGATATTTAGTATGTTATTAATCCACGATTGAGACTGATTTCTAAAAATAGTTTCACCATTTATTTTTATTTACTTAATTACATACATTCATGGTTCATGTTTCAACAGTTTTGGAATGAGCCGGGTTTGCAAATAATACCCTCAATTTTGGATGACAGGTTATTCTTCAAAGAACGCATGGTCATCAAATAATGCTTTACATACGTAAACAGGGTACATGGTTAAAAAAATGAAGGTTGCAATTATCTTGCGTTCTTTATTATAAAGAAGATGGTCGATCGATTTTTATTTCAGTTGTCTTGTATATTAATTATATAGAAGAATATATTTTATTGAAAAAAAACAAAAATTCTTTTAAACTAAATCCACATTTATTAATTAAAATATGAACCGATTTTGCTCGTCACGAGCATTTAAAAATTATATTAACCTTAAAAGTAAAACATTATTACATTTAAAAACATGTTCCATTCAATTAGTTTTTTTTTGAGTATGTAGTACTTATGTACGCCACTTTTGACCACAAGAGGTCGTGGAGACACTATCGATCACACTTCTACGGGAATATTTACTTTGCCTAGGAGCGTCGAGGTAGAACAATGGGATATCCATAATTAATGAAACAACTACCTTTTGAGTGACTGGCCGCTACTGATAAGAGTCAGTGTATTGTTCAAGTCTATAAACATTAAACAAAGTTAATAGAGAGCACGTATGCTTATCACTGATATCGATTTTAATTAAACCTCTTTAAATAATTTTAAGAATTCGTAATGCTATGTTGAGGGTTGCTTAAAAATTTAATGAGAGTCTCAAAAGGCAATCGGTTAACCCCACATTTTTCACTTTTTTGTATTCTCTAATAACTCGATTTCATAAGTGGAAAAAATAATGTAAGTCAACGTTCAACTTAAATCACGTTTTGTAAAATTCTATATGCCGTCAAACCGTTTTCCTGTTGTTTAATAAATAACCTTCGTGACTTTGATCATTTTGACAAGCTTGACAGATCTCTCAAAACCTTTTAATTCAGAATATTAAAAAACAAATCAATATACATAGCATTTTACACGTAGAAAAATTATATTGTTTAATTGATGTTAGTAAAATAAGCTTACTTAAAATTGAATTTACTCAAAACTCCATTTTTGGGCTTAGGTCGTTTGTCTTTTGAGCCCCTCAAATGTTGAGAGAGGTTATAGATATGACAATTTTAATTATTTTAAGTACAAGTTCCATTATATATACTTACCTTCCACTTAAATTTTGCACTTTTACTATGTTCATCTACTATTTCAGGAATACTTCAGTAGAGAAAAAAAGCAAAAAATATTGAATTGATTTCTGGCTTTTCAGGTAAAACCATTTGGAAAATTAACTCCGATAGATTTAAAAAAATATATATAAATACCTTTTTTTTGTAAGTACTGACACATGATTTAAGCCTTCGGTGTAATTTATTGATAGACTGAGTAAAACCTGTTTTTATTCCTAATCTTTTTCATTGCGTACCAGCTTACTAAAAAGCATTGGATTTGAAAGCTTTTTCTACGAATATCAATGTTAAAAAAAACTTCATGAATACTGTTACTTAAAATTGAAAATTGATACTTACCTTATATCTTATGGTTTGAGGCTTATGCCACTTTTTATTATGTTATTATTATTTTTTTTTCTTCCGCTTCCAATGTGAAGCATATGGACTCCTAATGGAGTTTATCTCAACAGAAGTGTTTCTACGAGAACTACTTGACATGACCAGTGGTTAACTGAGCCTTCTCGTTAAGCCCCCCTTATTTAGGACAGGATGGTTTGGAAGGGGAATTCAAAACATAAAAATTTTCCATCCATATCTTCAAACAGAAATTCATAAATTGATTTATACAATTGCCCGTACTGGAATTCAAACCTGTTACCTCTGTAACCGAAACCAACGACGTTGAACACTCGACAACGTACATTATAGTATGAGTATAATTTATACTACAGTAGAAACTCGATTATCCGGACTTTGATCCAATTGACTTAAAAACATCAGAAAAAGCCTGGATGATTGGGTAATTTTTTTAAACGATGGAACGTATGAAAAACAGTTCACTGCAGAAGTGAAAAAAATTAAAATTTCATAAATAAAAAGGGAAAAACATAATTATTACTAGACAATGCACTATCCTACCCAGATAATTTTTAAGCCATATTGATGAAATGTTTACGGTAAAATGTCTTACTCCAAATGCCACATAGGTAATAAATACAACCGATGGATCAGGGTGTAATAAAAACATTTTTTTTTTTTTTAACCATGTCCGCTCCCAATGTAGAGCATATGGACTCCTAATGGAGTTTATCTCAACAGAAGTGTTTCTACGAGAACTGCTTGTTACTCAGTTGCTCAACCTCTCTTTTTCCAAAGAGAGTAGGGATAGAAGGATTGGGCTAAGACAAGATTAGTGGTAAGCTAATCGCTGTCGATACGCCCCGTTCATAGGATAGGAAAGGTAAGAGGGGGGAATTCAAGACATCACATACATCCATGCCTTTGAACAGAAATTCATAAATCGATTGAAAAATCAATTTATAAAACTGTCCGTACCGGGATTTGAACCCGGGCCCTCTGTAGCCGAAGCCAACACCGTTGACCACTCGACCACACAGGCGGCTTAAAATATTGGCGGAATAAAAACATTCAGACACTTATATAGAAAACATATGCTACGACGATTATTGCTAGTAGGCAAAAATAATGAAGAAACAGTTATCAGATTCCACAAGAAAATATATTTAAAAGTCTGATGATACATGGCAGCAGAGAGTTGGAACTGCTTAGGTTCTAACATTGAGAAGATCATCCAACAAAATTTTGTTAAGAACACTAGTAAGTTCCAGTAGAAAGTTGTAAAGGAGACAATGCAGAAGTATGTATTGAATGTGACAGTGGAGATGTGGTTAAGTGAAGGATTCTGGGTTCTAAATTTTGAATGATGATGGCATAATTTAAGAAATATTTGCCTCAGAGGGACATGATCTGAAAGACGAAGAAGAGATTTGCGGGGGAAGAGGTATAGGTCTTACCCGTTCTGAAGCTTTTCAGTGTTTAGATGTCGCCAATAAGTGGTTTGAGAGTAACTCAGGACAATTTGTATGTCTTAAAAATATTCATGATTTGGCAGCTTCAAATAAATCAGTTAGTTACTTTAGGCAAAAATCAATAATTGAATTTCTTCATAAAAAATAATTAAATACTGAAGATATATATAAATCTAGACAAATATAATTTATTAATACTGAATTTACATGTTTTTCTCTGTCAATAATGTTTTTTTCGATTATCCGGATTTTTCCTTATCCGGACTACCTTCATCCCCAATTAGTCCGGATAATCGAGGTTCTACTGTATTATACTTTTTCATAGTAACGTTGTTATGATAATAGAATTCGTAGAACAGTGCCAAAAGGATTACATTGCATTGTAATCCATTGTTTCTTTTTTAGTGATGCAAAAAAACGCACAATATAAAATAAAATTAAGCGAGAACAAAATAAATCTCTCAAAAAAATGAATACCATTTTAAAGCATTCCGAGCGTTTCGGCGCTAAGCTGTATCATTGCTTTATGATTGCCAAAAAAATAAAAGTACTTCAGCCATTTTAAAATGCATCGTCAAAATTTTATTCAAAAAGTTTTTCTTTTATGACAGAAGGCAAGCAAGTTTGTTTTGCATTGCTAATGTGAGTGTCTAAATAATTTTATGCAAATATTCATGTTTACACATTTTTTTTATTGAAGCCAATACGGAGTACTTTTTGTTTGCATTTCAATAAAAAATCACCATTAATAATTTTACTAAGTGAAAGGTAAGCGGTATTTTGTGAAAGGAATACATTAACGGTCAAATCTTTTAGGAGTTATATTCAACTTTTCCACATTTTCTATAGAAGTCAATACCAGTTTTGTTTATCGCGAGCGTTATCATCAGTTTATAATGATAAGCGGTAAGTAATTTACTTAACGATATATTATGAATATTTATTTTACAGTTACATTATTTATTTTATGCACTGATGAACAAAGCATCTATTTCTATAATTTAAGATTTTGACTGAACGTGCTAGATGTAATTTCAATATTAAATTTTATACAAATTTGCATTGTTGTACAAATATTTCCTCAGAAAATTGAATGCCATTAAAATCAAATCATTAGTAAAGTTAATACATGGCGCCATCAATAGCTCTTAACTTAGTGATACATTTATTAAAACGCTACACTTATTTACTAAACGTCAGTTCAAGCCGTTTGTCATACGGAACCTTACATATTTGACTTAATTGTAAATTTACTAAGTTTAATAAAAGTTAAAACTTATGGTCCGTTTTAAATATGCAAAACTTCAATATTGATTTCAGCACATTAATTAATTTAGTCTACTAGACCACTTATACTAACGAGGTTCGATCACTTGTAAGATATTAATTGATGATTAAATATTAACTGGTTCATTAGATTAATGTGTAGCATGGTCCCATGTGATCAGAATCTCCGGTTTGTCGACTGGAACTTTGAATGCAGATATTATTATTATTATCTTCAGTACGATCAAAACCAGCAAAACCCCAATGGGATTCAACTTGTGGATCTTGCGATTGAAGTTTTTGAATCCAGATAATTTGTATGCACTGCGATTATTGAGTGTATGTTTTGTGTTTAATGGCATCATTCTCTGTTATAGTTATTCATGTATGTTAACAAAGTTATAAACTCCTTTTATTATAAAAAAATGGGTCAGAAGAATTATGGATCAATTTCCTTGGATATTTAAGATAAAAATCTTTTGTAAAACCCACGGATTTTTCTGCTGTATATATTTTGCAATTACATATTTTTGGTATACTGTCAGAAAACGTTAAGTCAAAAAAACTCGTTTTGAGATAATCGACTTTTTCAAATATTATGAAGCGAACTGAAATTTAGAGTGATCGTAAACAATAAGACACACGAATAAACAATAATTGACCAAAATAATTGCAAAATTTTAATCGTCTAATTTTCTTTGGGCAGTTGTAGAAATAAAATATCTGTACAGTCAAAAAGCGATAAGTTATTCTAAGCTTCTGTCAATAATAACTGTCAAAAAAATTGACTCAGTTCATATTAATTATTTAAATATCAAAATAAATAAATTTCATACGAGTAAAGTTGTGTGTTCCAGACGATAGAGCGTGTTAAAATCAATCGACCTGCATTCATAACTTAATACACCCATTTTTTACTTTACGTTTTCTAGCGACCAACGATTATATATTTTTTTATAAAGTAAATAGTTTTAACGGAACGCTTATTAAGTATTTAATGTGTATTGAAGAATTTCAGTCGAAGAAAAAAATGTATATGGTTTTATTATAACCATTAAAAAAATTAAATATTTTTAAAAAATAAACAAAACAGGACAAATTTGTAATGTTTAACTAATCATAATCATATTTGTCGCTGTCTGAATGTTCGTTATACAATATTATTTTTTTGTCTAATATAAAGCTGATAATTAACTATGCATATATATGTTATACATAATCAAGTTATGCTGTACGGCAACTGTTTAATATCATTGCTTAAATATACTAGCTTGTACGCAATAGTTCTGTGTTAGGGCAATCAATGTAATGGAGAAATCATGAACAGGTTTTAGTCTTATTTGATGCTAGCGCTGCTTTCAATCCAAATCAAATCACTCAGATAAAGCAGTGCATAGTTGTTACAACGTAGCAGAATATTGTCAGAGGTTGTAACAACCCTTTCCTCCTCAATGCATGACAAGCCACCATGGTTTTACGATCGCCATTCTTGAAAAGTGGCGTATCCAAAATATTCAAATAAATATGTATTTAATTTTTTATTACTTCTTGACTTTAAATTCCATTTGTTTATAAGCTTTGATGACGTTTACTATCAATTCGTGATCATTCATTATATTTATAAACACAAAACACATTCCTTGGTAAATATTGGTCAGTTGAAAAATATATATAAAATTGGTCCTGAGTCTTTATTATTTTTTTATTTTTTTTCTGCGTAACTATTCCACTTTTTAAAACAATTTCAGCACCAGTTACATAATTGACCAGTTAAAAATCCTCGAGATAAACTATCCTTTCGGTACAATTGTGGAATAAGTACATTAATTTCTGTTTTATTTTGTTATTTGACCCGTAATAGGCAGAAAATCGTAATCGACAGGTTATAAATTTTACAGAATAAAGTTATTGTAAATTTAGTTTGAAAAGAGAATTCTTTAAGTGCGTTTCGTAAATGGTAATATATAGTCAATGCCTATCCTGATATTATAATAAAATTTCCTGACTACTCCCTGTTCTCTAGATCAGCGTTCCTCAACCGGGGTCTACGTTGAACAAGCGATAACAAGTCAAAACACTAAAATGCCCAGTTCCTAAAAAAAATCAGGTGAATAAGATAGCGCTTTAACCACTTGAATACCAAGCGGACACCGGTGTCCTGAACATATGCAAGCGAACACGGGTGTCCAAAACATTTAAAAAATCAAATGCTTGCTATTATTATAGAATATAAGCAATATTTTGATGAATATGTGTAGTCAAAATAGCTTTTTAAAATATCGAATTCGAATGTATATTAGGCAAAATTATTTTTCTCAAAAACACGCAGTATCTCTGGGACATATAATGATTTATTTGCGAGGTATTCAAGCGGTTAAAATTGTTGTAACTGACGGCATTAGGCGATATTGAACAATTATTGGTTTAAAATGCAATTTATCGAATTGTGTTGCTTAAGTTCTTTTGGCAATTATGGGTCGATTATATTTGTTGAATTATTTTTAACTGCATAGCTAATATTCGCCGTCGCTTTTCAGCAAGAAGCAATGACTCGAGAAAATGTTTTAATTGAGCTGGGATGTGTGTAAACATATTTTTTTAATATCTACCTTTCGTGAGCTCCTTACGTCTGGCACATCACTGCGTCTGTTATGTCGCCACACAAAGCCTCTAATGATAAAGGAAGGATGCCGGCAGTCCTCAAATTAGGCCTTGACTAATTTGTACCTGATGTTCGCTCACATGCAAATTAAACAGCTGACCGTGCTCAGCTCTTCTCTTCGTATACAGATACATAATACTTAGCGACCAAATTGTCAAACAGCGTTACCGACAGATAATTGTCAAATCGCATTATGATATTCGGCATGCGGAAACAGGCCACGTCGCATTCATGTAGATTATTAGTCTACCATTAGTTATCATTAATATTAAAATTCAAACAACATGTGCGGATTGTGATTAAAGCTGTCGAAGAATAATAATTTTCTGTTGCAGTATCATGTTGATTTAATTTAATGTGCTTAGATTAATAATAACATCTAGACAGCTTATTTTAAAAACGTTTCACTGTGAGACTAAAGTCAATACTCACTTTTAGGGTGTGCACTGTCAATACTTGGTGGAAAAGCATTATATTAATAAAATCACAGTATTCCTTTGTTCTTTATTCCACTTTATGTAAAAGGTCAGGACCGGTTTCGCTCATTGCGAGCATTATCAACTAAAATTATATTTGTTATCAGTTGAAAATTCTCGTAATAAACGAAACCGGTCCTGGCCTTTTAAATAAAGTGGAATAAAGTACAAATAAATATTGTGTTTTAATTAAAATACAGTTAATACGTTCAAGACAGCGGTGGGTCGCCAATAAGTTTACAAGAGGCTCGCTTAATTTGAGCTATTCGCTATGTGCAGGTGAAGAGATGGATTTTTTAATTACTCATGTACGTAAAAAAACGTAAAATAATAAATATCGATAGCTGAAAAAAGTACTTATCTTTTTCGGATGGCAAGAGTAAATAGTTCTTAAATTGACGCAGATATGATTATGTAGGTACAATGCTTTTTGCTATAATTTCATGCTTTAAATGTTATACTTAATCCGTCGTAAATAATATAACTTATTTGATCCTAGAGCGCAGCGGTTAGCGTTGTTGGCTACCGTGACGTATCTCACGGGCTCGAATCCCAGTATGAACAGCATTTTTACATCTAATTTTGTTCGAATACATGGATGTTTGCGATGTTTAAAAACTACCTCAGGGCGTAACGAGAAAATTGAATGTTACTAATGTATAAGCAAATAAACAGTTAATTCTGAAAAATAAATTCGCAGAAAATTTGAGGTAGGTAGCTAAAAGAGAAAACAAAAAAAAAAACGAAGGAATACTTTGAATTGGTGGAAAATTATATAAAACTCAATTTAAAAACCATACGAAACTTATCACGCTCGCACAATTTGTTTCCAGGTTTTCCAGTTTTCCAATACTTCAATTAAAATGTTTTATTCATTGACACAATCCAATAATTACGTGAAATTATTTTATTATTGAGTGAATTATATTGTACGTATGTAAATATTTACAATAAGTTATTACGTTCAGCATTCAATTATATTGTGTATGGCACCATGTTTGTTTTGAATAAAGCATAGGTAGTATTGCTCATTAGCGCTCGTCCCGTAATGTACGTCGAAACATAATATCGGCGGATTTCAATAATAGTTTGACATATTATTAAAACAGTATAAATGTTTCCAATAAAAACAATCGTTTAATGGTCAACAGAAAATCTCATCTTATACCTATACTAGTTTAAATAAAATACTAAAATAGTAGAGAACATGTATTCCGTGGTACAAGTATTTTGAACTCCTTCCTTTAAAATTGATGTAATGTTAATATAACAAAATTAATATTACGCTTAATTATAATGACAGAAAGCGTTAAATCATGAATTGAGTGTCTTGAATTGTGAATGCAAATCGATAGTTGTATGCTTGATAAACTCGTTCTATCGTATGAAAAAACAAGCTCACATTTATCTATTTATTAAAGAACATCGCTTACTAGGTGTTCAGATTTCTTATTTTTATAGCTAGCCACAGACGATTAGACGACTTAACGTTTTTGAATTGAATCGACCATGCTACATTTCGAAATTCGTCAAAGTCAATTATCTTAAAAAAAGTTTTTTTGACCTAGACGTCTTCTGGCAGTATACTGAAGATATGAAATACTACATCAACAGAAATGTCAATAAATATAAGATAACAACTCCCGTTGAATATAGTGTACATAATTTACAGTCTTTATACAAATCGATATCAATGATTACAGACTCATAATATTAATAAAAATAATAAAACATTTTTAGTACTTTTTCCACATAAAATTTATTAGATCAGGACCGGTTTCGCTCATGATGAGCATTGTCAAATGATAAGAAAAACAATAAAACAGTGATATTTATACAAAAGTAAAGTGATAAAAAAGGTATGACAAACAATTGGTATTACAACCTAGCAAAAGAATTGAAGCAAAATACAAAGAAAATAAACTATAAATAAAAATTTGAAGACCACTTAGCAATGAAACTATTATGACAAAAACCAATTAGGTATGAATTATCATTACCAAAGTAAAAACCAACAATTAGTGTATATAATAAATAAATCTTAATGTCTGTTAACCAAATTGAGTTACAGAATGACTGAAATTTGATGTGAGAGATACGCGAATGATAATATTAGTTGTAAGGTTCGATGTATTTCTTTTTTAAGATTCGATAATAGTAAATTTCACAGACATGTCTCTGCATCATTATTTGGGTAATAATGCCTATCATTTTTTTCTTTATGCGTTTCTAGACCTTGTAGTAAATTTTCTGAATCATTTTCCTTAAACATGACTAAGGTTTTAATGTCAAAATAGACTCTCAGGTTTATTCAGAGATTGTTTCGTCTATCAAAACCATACTTCTCAGCAATCTCATTAATAGCAAGATTCAGAAATGGTTTTTTTTGGGACTTCGTATCAAGTGACAAAAATCTAGTTTATGTATTCCTGTAGACTTCACTTGTTGATTATGCATTATTTAAACAACGGCTTAATTTTTATTACAAAAATAATTAGTATTATATTCATAATAATTCTTTTGGTATTCTATTACAGTTCATTTTTTCTATACTCTATTGTAAGAAAAACTTACAATTTACACTTTTAATTGATTTCTACTATTATAATAGTTGAAAACCTAACCTATACATATATCTCCTCATCTATATTTTTCGTCTGTGTAAAGTTACGTTAAATTCCCATAACGAATAAAAGTTTCCTGACTACTTCAAAATTCAAATGTCGGTTCCTCAATGGAACATTTTTATTTGATATCCAAGGCACGTACGAGTGTGTAAGAATTGATTTGGATGACTTTTTAACTTTATCGCAAGTGGTTTTCAATTTTTAAGTTATTTGAGGTATCCAATAGTAAAAACCGGCAAACACGGAAACAAACATACTTTCATATATTTTATATATACCATTGATTACACACAATTAATAAAAACACAATATTCCTTTGTGCTTTATTCCGATTTATTTAAAAGGTCACGACCGGTTTCGCTCATTGCGAGCATTGTCAACTGATAACAAAAATATATAAACAGTGCTATTTATATAAAAACAAATTGTACAAAATTAAGTATGTACTTTTAAATAAATTGGAATAAAGTACAAAAGAATATTATGTTTTTATTGATATAATGCCTTTCCACCAAGTATTGACAGTGGACACCCTAAAAGTGATACCATACAATATTTAATAATACATATATTGAAAAACCTGACAAATTAATATATTAATACTGTAAATGACATGCAGAATCTAAAAATTAATAGTTATAATATACAAATGCTGATTTCCTCACTTTTATTCACACATATTATTTAATACACTTATCGGTTAGCTGGCTTAAGCAATGCATACTCTTCTTAATTAGATATTTCTAATAAAAAACATAAATACGATGAAAAAAATTTAACTATCGTAAAACTGATAGTTTTATCGTGATAAACGTCATTAACTATTAATATGGAAAAGTGGACATATCGATTTATAATGCTTTTAGACGTATCATATGTTGAATTATTGACGATTTCTATCCTATATAAACACTACTTTATGTTATAACATTAAAAAGAAAATGCAACGAAAAAAATAACGCTAACAGTTTACATCGATAGAATGACGTTATATATGTTTTAAAAAACGTAATCGAAAAATAGATTTTTTACAAAAAAAACACTTCATTTTAGTTTTTGTATTATACTTCTAAAATGATTTTTAGGTAATTATGTTATCAATGTTAGAACTATTTTGTTGGAAATATGAGCCTGGCCGTTTTGTTGCTTGTACATACTTGTAGTGTCTCTAATTACATAGGAAATTTCACGTGTTGAGAAACTCTAATCGTATAACAAAGTTCGGACAGTCTTTCTCAGTGGGGTTGGTCTTTTTGTACGAACGGAGAGAAAATTATTATGTAAACATAATAAAACACAGTGACCACCCTAACAAAGACACAGAGTGTAACAAAAAGGTTTAAACAACAAATATTTGTGTTGATTTAGACCGTATTATTTGATATGAAAATTCTGTGTTTATCTTGTTGCTTTTTTTGTTTATTTAGATATAATTGAAATACGTATGACCTTTCCACTAATGGAAACCTTCTGGTGAGAGGTTAAGAAAATTTGTTGATGTCTTTTAAATTTTCAATAATTTCAATAAATAATGTTCCCGAGGGAGCAGAAACCATTAATAGCCCCCTTTGAAAATATGGTAGATTTGGAAATGACAGTTAGTTCTCATTCGATAATCATTTTTATTTTCAATATTGTGAGTGGATATGGTTATAGAGAGAAACATAAAAAAATGAAATATTTTTAAGAACATTTCATTTGATTCATATTTGTTAGTAATACTTTTCCGCTACACAAAACTATTTTCAATTGTACGATAAATCTTTACATTGTTCGTTAGAATGTGTTTAATATTGTGTATTACAGTTTTATCCAACTCTTAGTTTACATTATTAAAGAAAGTAAAATAACCATTTATACACACTGATTATTCTATTAATAAAAACACAATAATCCTTTGTACTTCAATCCACTTTATTTAATATGTCAGGACCGGTTTCGCTCATTGCGAGCATTGTCAACTGATAAGAAATATAATTTAACAATGCTATTTATACAAAATCGAAAAGTTATACACAACAATTGGCATTGAAAAGAAATTGACAATTACATTAAAGTGATTCTAAAATAACACAAAATTAAAATTTCAACACATCTAACATATAATTAAAAAGTCATCCCAGATTAATAAATTCAGAATGGCAATTGAAAGTAATTACAAACATAATTAAAATTTGGGAAATTTAATTTTGTGTTATTTTAGAATCACTTTAATGTAATTGGCAATTTCTTTTCAATGCCAATTGTTGTGTATAACTTTTCAATTTTGTATAAATAGCATTGTTAAATTATATTTCTTATCAGTTGACAATGCTTGCAATGAGCGAAACCGGTCCTGACATATTAAATAAAGTGGAATGAAGTACAAAGGATTATTGTGTTTTTATTAATATAATGCCTTTCCACCAAGTATTGACAGTGAACACCCTAAAAGTGACTGATTATTCTCTCAACTTCTTCACTTCTCTTCTCACCATTTTCTATTAAATATTGCGTGGTCAAATCCATAACATTCACAGAGCCAATCGTTTGAAATTACAAATTTCATTAAACCATTTTCATGAGGTTTTTAGTCAAAAGAGTAACGCAATTTAACTTAATTTAAGTGGAAAACATGACCGAACCAAGCAATAAAACTTACCCACAAATGTACTCGGGTCTTTATCGCATTCCATATAATCGTCAAACTATTTATTTGAATATCGAATATAAAAACTTCAGAATATTTGAACAAATTTATTAACCATTATACTCCATTAAAATGCAATCGCAGTGCAAGTGAAAATGATCAATTATTTCGTATATTAAAATACATATTGTTAAAAAAAGTGTTTAAATATATTGATACTAATGTTATATAAAATGTTAGGTTCGCTCAAGGAAATATTATACTAAAGATTAGTTAAGAGTATATGTTAATTAATAATGAATTCTTATGTAATTTCTATTCGCCTTATTTTAAAGATGTTAATAATGATTTTTTGTAAATGGTAAAATTAATATAATTTCTGTTCGAATTCTATTTGAATATTAGAACAATTTAGATAAAAACCCAAACAAAATTGATTGAATTTTTTAATATTCGATTGGATTCCCAGCTTTCGTGGCCTGCCTGTAAAACTCTGGCGGCATGGCGTAATTACAGTGCGCATACCAGCAACATATTGCTGGCCAGAGCTTACATACATTAGAGGCAGCGCAGGCTTTCATATTATGAAACAACTTTGCATGAAAAATTATTGCATACGCCCTAAAACTCATAAACAATTCATAATATTGATGCACATGGCTATTTAACGTAACGGCAATTTTCTGCCTGATAACTTGCATAATATTCGCGATATCAATTGATTCGATGTTCACTAAGGCAAATGTATATTTTCCAAAAATGTGTGCTTAAAAAAATGAACTAGTCACTGTACACGAGTTTTAATTAACATACCCGCATATTTCTGTGGTCTAGTTGGTTAGAGCTTGCTTTAATGACCAGGTGGAGTCTAGGTTCGATTCGCGGTAAGTTAAATTATGAAATTTAGATTATTTCAGTTTAAATTTGACATCCAAGACAAAGGTGCTTGTAATGTCAATTTACCTCGAGTTGATATCGAGTGACTTACAACACAAAAATTCTCATCGAGTTTTGATCTCGTATAGATCTTTCGATTTTAAAATATTTGGCACATTGGCATTAGCTGTAATGACAAATATGTTTTTATTAATTTATAAAAATATACCGATTCTCGAAAGATTATCAACATGATTTATAAATATTTTTTTCGCTTCTCAATTATAAAAATATATACATATGTACAAAAAAATCATTTTTTATATTTTTAACAATTGTAACATGTACTTTTCTATTGAATATTTTCAATATTTTTTTTCAATTATATCTGGTTCCAATATGGAGCATATAAACTGTCAATGGAGTTTATACATACAGGAGTTTTTTTACACAACTGCTTGTTACTCAGTTGCTGAAATTTTCATTTTTAAAGAGAGTCTATATGACTAGGACAGAACAAGTGATTAACTAATTGCTCTCACTGCGTCTCTTATTTAGTATTGGATAAATGAGACAATGAGTGCCATGATCGAAACCAAGGACGTTGACCATTCAACCAAGGATCTAACAAATAAGTATCAGTTAAAATAAATAATAATTTGCATTGGGAATGGAAACGGTTGAAACTTTGAAAAATCAATTAATCTATTTATTTTTAATGGGTTTTATATGAACAAATTCAAAAGGAATCTGTGAGAAAATTATATTATGTGTATAATTATATTTATTCTGTTTACAGCATTATCGATCCACGTACATGGTACTTGTTTAATGATACATTTAAATACAAAAATATAATGTTCTATTTACGTGGAAGTAGAGTGAAGTGTTGCTGGACTTCATTATTCTCGTAATGTATACTCAGATATAAAAACGTCTAAAGAATACGGAAGAAGATTAGAAAAGTCACGAAGAGCTAAACAAGTTGTATTTCCGTATTTTAATCTAATTTATCGGATCGTCCCGTAGCACTGTCTCTTGAATTAACTACAAATTTACGGTGTAACGTGATATACGGTCTGAGAAATAATTATTTAATATAATCTACCGAAAATAAACTTTTCTTAATTATATAATACGTTAATTTACTTGTATACACAGGATACTTAATATCATCTTGATTTAAGTGGCTGAGCTAGTCACACTTTAATTATTTTATTTTTTTCAAGCACACTAGTGTCAAAATCAGTCCCGTGCAATTCCACTCGGGCCATGAATGTGAGGAGTAGACTCCTTTTTTCTGTCGATAGCGCTGTGGAAGGCGGTCATCAAACTTTTGCTGCATATACACAATTGGTGGTGGTGAGAAACTAACTTGCATAGTATACACCAAAATTTATTGTGTATTTAGGTAAATATTATATAACAATTTTTAAGAAATGAATGCACTTAAATTATTTAGGCTGTTAGGGATTTTTATTCAATGGTGCCTTACTAATCAAAAAAAATGTGTTGATTCCATAACATGTAAAATATATATATATAAGCTCTCGGGAGGTGAAATGAGTCAACTAATAAAATGGTAAAACTTTTTCTTTGACTTTTAAATACAATCACGTCTTTACTTGATGTGTTGCTTGGTGGAGATAAGACGTGTAGAATATTACAACGCATCTAACTTGTTTTTTTTCTTAAATAGCACTTGGCTCGCTTCACCTCTAATGGACCCATATGTATGACTTACAATGAAGAGTAGATTTGAAGAAGGAATCTCAATAGTGGTATTACCCAAACCAGAATTCTGGTATAAAAGCTGTTTTTTCAATACCGAAATGTATTGGCAATTTAGTATAACAATATATTATTCCGTAATAATTATTTATGTTTGCTCGTCCAACAAACTTTTAAGCTGAGGGAGCTTTTTCTACTGTCGAGCTTATTTGATCGAAGATCCGTTTACGACTGACAGATTCCAGTATTGATGAATTAGCTTTGGTAAGTTATTTTTTTAATTCAAATAAACGATAAATTTTACTTCCCGTGAAAATCAGCTTTTTGTACTGATAATTGTATGATTAGAATTTTTAAAAAATATATTTTATATGACGTATTGAAATCAGTATTATTTGATATTATTTTTTTGATTACCGGTGTGGGTATTTGCAATACCGGCATTTAACAGCTTAACGACCGCACGTTTTTTTTTATAAAATTTCACCTGGCGAAATAAAATTATGCAATAAATTCGCAAAAAATATAATTTTACTAAATTCACTATAATTTGTAAGCAAATTGAGATATATTCACAAAATTTAAATTTCTTAGCTTCCAGATACTCCACCTATACGCATATATGTGTCCGCCGGCCAGCAACCTTTGTTTTTCAAAGACTCAAATACGCGTCCACGGTCGTTAAGCTGATTACAAAGATGTATATGTACTTGTATGTATGAAATAACAGTATAAACAAAAAATATTGAACACAATATGGAATGTATTACATCGTACATGTTCTAATAGTTAACTAATATTGAATGTTAAGAATATCATCGTAGACGTTTAACACATGAAAAATTCTACTAATTAAAAATAATAAAATTGAAAGAAGAATGTTGAAAAAAGTCAAACTGGGCTTAAAATGTCAGCCAGAGTTATTAAGTAGCTTAGAAACATAACTGACATTATACGAAAATCGAGTACAGAGAAATAGGAGCACTATTCTTTAGTTTTCAAAAAGTGATAATTTCTACTATAAAAAATAAAGTTAAATGAAAAGATTTTTTTAAAATGAAAAATGTATTATTAAACTATGAAAAATACAAATCGCCGATTGGTTCATTTTAGTATGTGAGCTCGACATTAATGATGATCTTTGACAGTGGTTTTAACATTGTTAAAGTAATTTAAGATTTCGACTGAAGATGCTTGGTGGATTTTCAATATTAAATTTGAACCGTTCAAATTATATAAATTTACACAAGCTTTGTGACTAAAGATCCTGGTTTCGCCTTTTGGCGTCTTCAGGCGCTCAAATGCACGGATCAAAATATGCTGAAAGGCGAAACCCGGGCCGTTAGTTACAAAACTTGTGTGAATGAACATAATATGAACGGTTCAAATTGAATTGTTAAAAGTGTTTTTAGAACAGAATTGTTTTTGTATATCTGTATGTATAAATTCATTTGGAAAACTTAACTCAAAAATTTGAGCCAATTCCATACACTACATTTTTTAAAAAAAATACCTCACTACTGTTCACAGTGTTTTGTTTTATACAAGTATATATTTATAAATATATTATTATACTGAATACGTACATTTCAACTATTCGAATAATTTCCGTTGGTACATCTTTTCACAAAACTAACTACACAGATTTTCCTTGCCCTCTCAGCGCTTATAAATGTCAGTCGCTCAGTCCGATGATCGGGTCAAATCATACCATCTTCTGAAGTTAGTTGGCCTAATCTATCACGAGCCCCCTGCGGTTTGTTCTCGGGAAACGAGTCTCCCCCGCGTGGGACCAGTGATTGACATTGTTAATAACACTGCCATGTCATTTGGCCTTGAGTAGGATTTACCGAAAATGTCACGAATTCATGAATATAAAAAGTGACCTTTCGATAATGCGGAGATATCTGCTACATCATCATCGCCGAAAGCCATTAATTTATCGCAGGGTTTTTTTTTAAAATATACTATGTATTTGAAAGAAAACCTAAGGTTTCCAGAACAGCAAACTTTTTTATTATTTTTTAATGCACCATTACTGTCACAATGAATTATAGTTATTTATTTTAGATCAAAACCAATTGCTTTGTCTTCCTTATCATAAGACGTGCAGTAAAATAAATAAATAATAATGTTTGAATATATAATTAATATTCATAGCATAGTTATTTCACAGATTTTTTGACATTTATGAAATATTGAAAAAAAAAGTATTTAATATGCGTAAGGTTAAGTTACAGTAATTTGTAAAAAAATATTGAATTATTAGCTTAGATTTAAGTGTCAACACTAGTAACCTCTGCTCAATACTTTCGATGGTTTCGGCGGTAACTTTGTTGAAGTTCTTTTTAATAGAAAATTTAAATTAACTTTGATTATTACATGTATTGTGTTGACACGTGTTTCGCCTCTTTCAGAGGCATCTCCAGACTTACTATCGCAAAGTTTGCCTAAGTAATGAAGCAAGATTGATTCTAACATTTTAAAATTATGAAATTATAAAATGGATTTTGGGTTTTTATCCTTTTAAGGGGAGCAGGGAGGGGGGTGTAGAATCGAAATAAAGCAAACCATTAATGATACTAATGAGTTGCAATCAATCAGTTTGGGATTTTTCCTTTTTAAGGAAAGCAAGGAGGGGATTATAAAATCGAAATAAAGCAAAAAAAAAAACAAACTATTAAACTAATGAGCTGCAATCATCAGATAGGTTGGTGATTACTCTATTAATTGGAAACAATGTGAGTAATGGCGAACCACCTGTCCAATTAAGAATATTATTTAATAATATTTCTTTTTAGTCTCTGCTCAATAGATTAAAACTAAAAAATAAAAAAAACATTTAATGATTTTGAATTATTGAAATAAGTCTTATGATATTTATATTTTGTATTGCATAAGAGTAAATAATTGCTGTAGATTTCGATTTTTTGTCTGACAAAAATCTGCTTGTTTCAGTAAAAAAATTTATTATAAAAAATAAACTAACTGCATAGTATAACAATAATAATAATACATTCAAAATGTGTATTTTACGTGTTTTTGAGTGCCTTTGTGCAATACCATACCTATTGGATAAAATTACTTATATATTGAATTGAAATACAAAACCGCCAAATAAAACTCATGCAACAACTCTATCCGTCTCAAACAGCAAAGAACAGAACCAACATGGAAGAAAGTGGGTCGAATATAAATTTACTTTGTCATGTCGTAAAGTGTAAATTGAGAAAAATGGCTCTACGAGTATCTGGGAAGAACGACACTCGTCGCGTAGATGTGGTCCCATGCTACGGTTCCACTACGCTCACGAGGTACCTACTTAAAACAAAAACTTTGAAACACCTCTACGGCGACAAAACAATGACAGCAAAACTCCGATTAAACGAAACGTGACTGTGTTTCGTGACCTTTGGGTAACGTATCGAATTTAGATGTTTATTTTTAATACTATTAGAATAATTGATATACAATTCATTTTTATTTTTTAAAACGTGTCAATTGATCGATTTATTATAAAAAAATACTGTCATTGCTTTAATAAAAACACAATATTCCTTTGTAATTATTAATTATTGTATTATTGTATAAACAGCATTGTTAAATTATATTTCTTATCAGTTGAAAATGCTCGCAATCAGAGAAGCCGGTCTTGACCAATTAAATAAATTGGAACAAAGTACAAAGGAATATGGTGTTTTTATAAATATAATGCCTTTCAACCAAGTATCGACAGTGAACACTACATTTTCATTGAGAATAAAAATGTTTCTTTTATTATTGTGATAAATGAAAAATAGCATAACGCGAAGCCAGTTATCAATATATTTGTGAATAAAATGGAAATATACCTTGTTAGTAAAAAACATTTTTTTTCACAAACAAGACAATTTGTCATTTATATTTTAAAGCAAGCTACCGATAACGATGTCGAACATTTGACTAATCAGATTATAAATAAATGTTGAATTAGTAGAAAAGAGTGTTATTTATATTTTTTAAGATATTATAAGAGGTACCTAGTTGTTAGGTAAAAATAGAAAATATCAGATAAACAAAAGAAAAAAAAATGAAAGTAGACAAAATTTCAAATCTAATCATCGCTATATATGTATACACATTAACCTAAGGTATTGCTTTTTTTAATAAAATATATTTTTTAAAACTCGCCTATAGTTTAGCACCCAGATTGATTTCCGCCCATAACTTTCTTGGCGTTATCGAGTTAAGGTTTCTCCGAGTTTTCGAATTCGGAATGTCTCTTCAGCCAATTTCCATTTATCAGTTCAGCCAACGTGACAACTTTTCTGCAGCTAGCTGAAGACAAACATGCACATTCCACATTGCACGTACTCCTGGCACATTTCTATCACGGATACGTTGATTCCCAACATCAGTGAAGCTCAAAATTTACGCCTCAAACATCGATAACAAATAATGTTGTTTATTTTGTCGAAAGATTTTAAGGGAGACTGATCTCATGTTTTAACCACATATAAAACTAAAATTCATATGGATGTTATACTTATGGCATACTTATCGATGAATTTAAAATGCTCAAATTACCAAAAAAATAGTCATCAATAGTATGGTTTTCGTCTTTTGGTATCTTCAGGCATTCAAGTGCACGGATGAACTTAAACTGACCGTAAGTAAACAGTATGTATCATAATATATACCTTTATCACTTTTTGCACAGTGGTCAACGTCGTTGGCTTCTATACCGGACCTCACGGGCTTTAATGTCAGTCCGAAAAAAAAATATTAATCTATTTATCGATTTCTGTTCAAGGCATGAATGTTTGTGATGTTTAAAAATTCCCTCCCACCCTTCCGATTTCTAGTGATAAGCTAGTTTATCACTAGTCCTGTCCTAACCCTACCATTTCTATCCTTACTCTCTTCGAAAAGAATAGAGATTGAGCGACTGGGTAACAAGCAGTTCTGTAGAAAAATTCTGTTGAAATATCGCCAAAAAGAGGCCATATGCTTCACATTGAGAGAGGACATGGAAAAATTCACTTTTAAGGTATTCACTGTCAATACTTGGTGATAAAGCATTAAATTTAAAAAATACGCTCATTTGTACTAATTCTATTTTTATTTTTTATGATCAGGACCGGTTTCGGTCATGACGAGCATTATCAACTGATAGGAAAAAATATTAAAACAGAGCTATTTATGCAGAAAAAAGTAAAATTAGAAGTGTGTTACAAACAATTGGTCATTGTTTTATATGGTTTAGGTATTAGTTAGTTTGGACTTGAATTCAGACCCTTCTGATCGCTTTATCTGTCTCACCACTAGAACACAGAAGCCGTTCTCAATAAATAATAAAAAAGCAACATACATTCCTAGCTTTTTTCAATTAAAGCTATCGAAAATTCATTTAGCCGTTTCTATATTGCGATCAATCTTTGTAAATTACAATCAAGATATTTTCGTGTTGAAGCTTTATCCAGATATATCATATACCAGAAAATATAATTATTTATATGTACGATGTAAAAAGTTAATAATATTTTGTATATTATAAAAATATAGTTGACAAATTTTCTACTACGTGAGTGAGTATACAACATTCAGGAAACCGTGGCGTAACAATAATTTCCACTTTTGTAGGGAAGAAATCATTCGATATCCGATGTGTCGGTTTCCATTTGCCTGACATGCGCCCTGAATATTATATAATTTAAGATTGCATTCGATATCTCTCCCACAAATAAGATACTATTACGACTTCTAAATATTTTGTATTTTATACAATAAGTAAAATATCAAATACATCTTATTAGCAAGGAAGGCACGACACTGAAAATATTTGAACATTTCCAGATTAAATTTATCGTAAAAGATTTTATATGTAATCAATATAAAATGATAATCAAGCAATTTAAGAATGTAAACTGGACGAGGAAAACGAAAAACCTTATTATACTAATAATTAATTATATGGTAGTTATCACAACATAAAAAAATTAGACACTTACCGATTTATTAATATTTTTGGACTATTTAGATTGGATACTAATTGTATTTAACTTAAAGTTATTTAACAGTTGCACCTATTCTAATTATCTATGTATTCTAGCAGTGATCATACATATTATTTGATAGCATATTTTTCACATGGTAATAGTTAATAAATGCTTATTTTTTCAAATGAAAACAGCCTTCTCGTAATAATATTTTGTTTACAATTTATTTTGAAAGTGATGAATGAATCCTTTTCGTGTTTCTTTTATTAATTGTTTGTTACACTTTGGTACAAGTTTTATTTAACAAGTATCAATTAGTATTTTCATTAGATGATTAAGCTGATGACTCTTAAAACATATTCGGATATTTGTGTAATAATGTGGAATTAGTAGAAAGATTTTTAAAAAATGTGATTGACAAAGAGCACGAAATGCTAAT
The DNA here is from genome assembly GCA_030503985.1 of Himalopsyche tibetana. Taxonomy (NCBI): domain Eukaryota; kingdom Metazoa; phylum Arthropoda; class Insecta; order Trichoptera; family Rhyacophilidae; genus Himalopsyche; species Himalopsyche tibetana. The sequence goes on from JAPJYX010000010.1 coordinate 2,256,857, forward strand.
TTATATAGTATTTGCGCTTATAAACTGATTGTGTATAATTGATAAATTCAGTCGAATATGCTGCAATTTATAACAAATAATTAACAATATCACTGTCAATATAAACAAATTTCGAATAAATCAAATGTGTGGCTGTATTCATAAGCGTATAGGAAAATACAGCAGAGATATTTTATTTCCATTAAATGTATATTCTCGTATTCCACGTAAAGAGCTAATATTAGGTTAGCGTGTCGAATTTATATATCAATTTGCTTTCATAGAAGCATTAGACGTCCATATTTTTTATACGGTAAATGTACATATATCCCCATATTAATCCCACCATTAAGTAACAATGCTGTCCGACACAATGTTTTGTCACATTTCATTCATTACTATTATTACATACATGAAAGCGGACAAAACTAAAGAGGCATCGTAAAAAAGTAATATTTTAACTGTAATCATAAAAAAAATGTTTTCGAATAATATGTAGATTAAATTACCGGAATATTTGATTCGATTTTTATTTATCAATGTCAACTAGACGATTGATATTTCGTATTGTAAACGATAAAAAAAACATTAGTAATTTTATGTAGTAAATTGATGTCTGGTTCAATACTATTAAATTCATATTACCATTATATCATTTCTATAATATGAAAACATGTTTTTTATATGTATAGTTAACATTGAATTGGCGTATTAAAATATGTTGATATGGCCGAAACTTAACAATAGTCAAATCAGATTATCGTAGTTCACTGAGTCGATCCTATTATAAGATTTGGCGAAAACACGTGTAAGTAATAGGGACTCTAAAATTCCCGAGAAATCGACACTTTTTATCAGTCTCAGTTCTCGGGAAATTTTAACAAAACAACCCAAGTTATAAAAATTAATAAAATTTTCGTGTAAATTAGATTTTATTCTTTCAACGCAAATATTTTTTGAGAAACTATTTACTTTGAGAATGTTTGAAGGCAATAAAAAAGGTGAAAACATCTTTATTTTATTTATTAAAAATAAATATGACCTAGTGTACTTACGTTTGACAAATGCTAGTTTGAAATAATAACTATACAATTACTAACACAATGTATCTTTTTACGAAGGTAAAGGTTTCATAGGTAAACTCATATGAATCTTTTAAAATATGATGTTTAATAAAAATCAATTATACTATAAACCAGGCGTCGGAAACCAGCAGCCCGCGGGGCGTCGTGGTGTAGCCCGCAATATTTTAAAACTTAAATATTTGTCTACACATTGCATAACAGTGTAATGACATGTGACCTAAGTGCGGCCCGCACTTATCCCCACGTAAAATATTTGGCACTTTACAACAAAAGGTTGCCAACTCTTGCTATAAACAATACAATTTTGCCATCTTTTTCAATATTTTAACATTGTCAAAAGTTTTTTTTTGCGTGAGCTTTGAGTGATCAAGCGCGTTAATGGACGAAAGAAAAAAATTGAAAAATATAATACGAATTTGCTTAAACGATAACATCTCTTAGAATTGAGTTGTTCATTTTAGTTATGAACTGCGAAATATGTGCGTAAAACATTTAAAAACATTATAATAACTATTTATAAATATATTTCAATAATGTTACATTATTTAAAGTGTAGAAATATCCGTTGTTATATTTTATCATTTAAACTACTTCAGTCTTACGGTCTCGGGAAGCGGTCATTTCCCGGGACATGGCAGTTCTGAGACTTCAGAATCCCTGGTAAGTACGGTACACATTCTACACGTGCTTAAATATTATTTCTAAAGCGATATGCAGTGCAGATATAAGTTATTTATATTAAATCTGGACTGTAAATGTGTAAAATTGTAATACATTTAATATTGTAAACATTGCGTGGGTTTTTATTTGTTTTGATTTTTGTTTATTAGTTATTTATGACCCAAGTGCTTTAATCTAAATAGTAAATAAAGTTGTTTTATATTAAAAATGAAGACAGGTTTTGTATGAATACTTCGTATATACAAGTATGTAAATTGTTGGCAAATATCATTTTTTTTTAATATAGAAGATTATTAACAACTTCTGAAAGGATTTGGGGTTTGATATGTGTATGTTTAAAAATATTGATTGATAGTAAAATCAATTAATAAGAAAAAGAAATATGCTTGTCCTGTTCTTGTAACGGAATCGTTGTTTATGCTCAAAACATTTTTTATAACAATTTTCTTGTCTATTTTTCTGCTTCTGCAACATCCCAAATACTATGCACACAATTTCGTGATAAATCTTTAGTGCATTCAAAATGATAAATTTTTTAATAGTGCGATAAATTGAATGGATATAAATCGTCCGTACGTGGCTTGGATATACATTGGTCTACATATATATTAAAAAATATCAATTATTCAGTAATAAAGAAACGGCTATAGAGGGGCATTCTTCAGATTCTAAAAAAAGTGATGTACACATGATGATGAATGCATGCTAATTTTGTAATAAATCACAATATAATATGCAACATGCATTGTTTGTTGATACAATATAATTCATTTAATTATCAAAAGCAAAGATTAATTATAATACATTGTTTACTTGTTGAATGTTGTTTTGAATATGAAATGAAACAAACGGCTTGTTATCTTTTGTTAGGAGAACTTTGTATGATAGTAATTAATGCAACTACGAACAGTTATATTAAATAAACAGGACGCAACATTATTATGCGGCATTGTAAAAGCCAGCTTAAGCAACATTGAATTATTTATTTCGTTTCATACGAAGATTCATTCTGTAGCGTATCTATTTATTTTACGTTTTTATACTTTATTCACGGGACTGGTCTTTTAACTAAGCGACAATGTTTTAAATAAAGACAAATCTTTTTTATACTAACTCTACAAATGCCCCTGCGAGATGAAGCGAGCTAAGTGGTATTTTATAAAAAGATGAATAAGATGCATTTTAATATTTAACATTTCTTCAATTATCGTAAAAATGACGTGAGCTTAATAAATACACACCACAGTAGTGTTATTTTCCTAAAATAAAAATATTCAATCCTCCAAAACACTAAGTAAAGTCGTGATTGTCCAATGGGAAAGTTTTCTCATTTTAGTACTTGGTTCACTTCAATTTTTAAAGGTTCATATTCTAACGAAGACATTCAACACGTTCCCGTAGCCGTTATTTCACGTGGTGTTGTAGCTTTTCAAATCTTTCAAAAACAAATCACTGATTTTACCAACAAAATTATTACATCATAACGCATATGTTAGAAAGAGTTAGGGTTAGGGTGTTCATTGTCAACACTTGAATAAAGACATTATTTTGAGAATAAAACACTCATTTGACATTTATTTATTTGGATCAGGAACGGTTCCGTTCATTACGAGCATTTAAAACAGATAAAAATACACATCTATATATATTTATAACAAACCAAACAACATTAACAAGGGTGTAACAAAGAATTGGTGATAGAAATATGAAAAAAATATATAATGATACAAAAGTGACTCTTATCTGACTAATAAATTCGAACTTTAATGAATTTAGTAATAAGAAGTCTAGTAAGATAATTCATAGTATCAAAAACAATTAAACAATAATACTTTTTTTTCCTATCATCTATGAGGTTTTTAAAAAAGATTTATTGAAACTGAATCAATTATTATGATCAAAATAATCATGTATAAAAAACTAAGGTTAACGGGAAAAACAAAAGCAAAGAGGAAAAAAAATCGTTCAATTAGTTTGAATAAGGCAAGAATTTGTGACCGAGTAAATTCGGTGTTGATCTGTATTTAAAGTATGTAGGATTAGAACAAAAAAATATTGTATTCTTAGATATATAATTAACTCACCTTTTGATTTTATTGGCGATTCTTAAACATATGAATTATAAGATGATTGTAAAGTTTTCTTTTGGTTAAACTATCAGCCTTTAGATAGTGTTACAATTATTTTATAAAAACAAATCAATAACTGCAATGAAACCACACAATGTATCGAAAGTATAATATACTACTCATATCTATTGATTTTACAATTACTTGAAGCGTAGTATAAAATTTCACATCGCTCTTAATATATAATAATATAACGGATGATGGATGTCAATCATGCTTTTCCTTCTAAGATATTATATCAAACTTATAATTCAATATTTTAACTATATTTCCACGTAACTACTTGGATTATTTTGATAAATAAGATATGAAAATAAGTATATTCTTTTTTTGCTGGACATGTTAATTTATTATCTTGTTCATCGAAATGATGAAATAGTTATTCTTGTGTTAAAATTGTATTTATAAAATCTAAAAAATAAACTTTGCAACAAAAAATATACCTTTTTTGTCATAATAACATGTTATAAAATATCATTACAGGTAGTTTGTTTTAACATACCACATTGATGATCATTTGGTAACTTTGTTATTTAACTTGTGTTCAAAATTGTGGCTAGTGTTTCGCAACTTTGAAAAGCTTTATCAGACAGAATATTGCAACGTTTACGCATAAATAAAAAAAGATACTAATTCTAAAATAATAAAATACAAAACGAAGGTTTGGGATTTTTTCTTTTTTCTACTAGACGCACGAAGAGAATAAGATACAAACATTTATAGTACCTACTAATTACACGATATATTATATGAAATATGATAATTTAAAACTGCCCCTCACCTGTGTTGATTATGACAAAATCTCATATTCTAAAAATCAAATGAAACTACTTTTGACAAATTTATAATCTAAATCATAGGTTCCCAACCTTTTTCGGGTGGCGACCCCTTTTTATAAAAGCCATATGACTGGGGTACCCCCCCCCCGGGATTGGGTACTCTACGTGAAATCGCGTATAATTTAAAAGTTTTGGCGAGACGTTTTTTTTAGCTCACCGAGGAATTTTAAATCCTCGATTTGCTATACTTTTTCTCAGGATTGTCTCCCGAAACTCCTTTTTTTAGCTCACCGGGGAATTTGAAATACTTGATTTGCTATACTTTTTCCCCACATTGTCTCCGAAACTCATTTTTTTGTTCAAATCCAAAATCGAAAAAAGTTGACGACCCCACAGAAAACCCGTCGCGACCCCCAGGTTGGGAACCCGTGGTCTTGACTAAACTAATATTAAAGAAACTAATTAAATAAATGGTAACGTAATATTGATTTTTTTTCGATAAACATATCGAGGTAAATTTATTTAAATGTAAACATATACATATAATAATTAACGAACAGCTTTTCATATTAAAAATATTTAACTTACCTAAGAAGTAATTTTGAATGTTCAGTAAATATTATATTATTGATTTTTACATCAAAGCTATATCAACACTGTCACAAAGTAGAATATACCATTTTGACATTTGTTATAATAAGCTTGGAAATATATCCATCAAAACTGAATACAAGATTATTTCTACACAAATTAAGAAAACTACCGTTAGGGGAGATATTTTGTTGAGATAAAAAAAGCATTGCATGGCAATCAAATATTAGTATCGAATTTTGTTTCTTTCCACTGTTATACCATAATAAACAAATCCGTAGCATAAAATATGTTCGTAAAATTACTTAGGGGAACAAAATTGTTTTTGCTTCATATACGCATATGTGGTATGATGATGTATTTATTTTGTTTTGTGACAAAGAGTATTTAAAAATAAGTAAGATTTATGTCACTAGAAATTTTTTAAACAATTTTAATGATATAAAGACGTATAATATAAAGTAATTACACTATATATTACTCTCATTTTTACAATAACTGGCAAGCAAATTATTTATTGAAGAACGAACTCGCGTTGACAAATGATTTATTTATCTTTAAATAAATTACAATAATATCTGGTTATGGTAACCTTCTAGAAAGGATCTGTTTTCGATAGGCAATTAAACGCCTACGCTTGAAATTTCCGCTTTTCGATATCCATCCGTGTACAAACATTTAACAATTTTTAAAAGTTGTATCCATGGGATCAAATAAGTATAGAGTATGGACTTAAGTCTCAGCAAGATACATAAAATATTTTCGATTTTAAATGTGAGGTCTTAGGAATTGATATTTATGACGTCATATTTAGTGGTCAAAAGTAAAACATATTTGGCGGCCTAACTATACGCTGCAATGCTGCATTATAAAATTTATTAAATAAAATAGTTTATACATACATATATATATATACTCTTCCATTTTCAGGACTTGGAAAACAAGCAATAAGATTCGTTCAAAAATAAAATACGCAATTGTACTAATTCCATTTTTATTTAATATTATCAGAACCGGTTTCGCTCATGAGAAACATTATCAACTAATAAAAGAAAACAATGTTACAGTGTAATTTATACAAAACAAAATAAAATTAATAGTGTGTTACATACAATTGGTATTGAAATGAATTCACAAATAAAAGTAAAAAATATGAATAAGAGACTAAAATCAAAATGTTTATTATCTCTTAAGCATAATTTCAAAACTCATCAAAGAATAATTCAGCTAAAGTTTTGAAAACATAATTTATAATGTTACATTATCATTACAAAAAGTGATCGATATGATTCGAATTATTATTATTATATAAAAAACGAAACAAATGAACAGACAAATAAATATTTTTTTTTATACTCTACTTACGTCTAGTGATTTATCAAACAAGATTTCTACATTCGTGCAGCATTCCATTGCATGCTTAAGAGAACCACAATGGTGACAAAAAAGGAGATAGTAATTCATACCAAAGTCACGGTATACTTATCTTCACTAATGCTTGTTGCGCCTGTTCCTGAATTGTCGGAAATTTAACACAAACATACGATTGCTGCAAGGATAAAACACCAAGATACATGAGCTTTGATTAGATACCAAATTCTATAGTCATACAAGAAATCTGATAGAAAATACGTGTTAAAATGATGTCATTTCGTACTTATAAAATAAAAAAACAAATTTCATACAGCTTTGAATTGATTAATCCTAAACTGTTGATAACTTGCTCACTTAATTGGAGAATTTAATAAAACTATTTTGAACTTGACAACAAACGCGATATGCTCAAGATTGGTGTGAAGAAAAGTATTATATTAGCTTACTTCAATGATGACAGATATAAATTGCGTTGCGTAAGTTATCAACAAAGCAATTTTAATTTACCGAAAAATAATTGATTTTCTCAACCCCTCCTTTTCTTTGAGTTTATTAATTGTTATTACCAAAAGAAAAATTAACAGCTTTTTCTATACCAATATCATTTTAAATCTAGCTTTACAATACAACATTTTAATATCGTGTAATTTAATTGACGTTGACGTCCCACTTTAATCAGGTTAACTATTTTTTTATTCAAATAAGTCAATCATTATGGCATGGAATAAGTCGCCGTTTTGTAGTACGCCCATTTAAGAGCGTGCTCCACAGTTGATACAATCAGGAATAATAATATATTCTTTACGTAAACACCACTTGTAAAAGAATTTAATCTCAGATTGAAAATTAAAATTGGTGTTTGAGGCTTTTTTAACATTTTCAAGTTTGTGAGACGTTTTAATCAAAGCACGTAAAAAGTGCATTATTTCCAGCAGAAAGAGGGGAAGAAAATTTCCATAATAAATCGTCCACATAAAAAATATTTTCCTCTGTTATTAAAACAATGTGATTCAATTTGAAATATAAAATTAGAAATCCAGTTTTTACAAAGTTACCTTGTTGGATTAGATATTTTAAAAAAAAATATGATTGACACCCAATTTCTTTTCGCACTGTAAAGGATTTGATAATGTATTCTATAAATTTCATTTTCAAGATTTTATGATTATAATATATAATACTTCTATAATATACTTTTAAAAAATATATCTCATTTGAAATATAATTAATTTGATTTTCTATAGAAATACTCTGCTGTATGAAAATTCTTATCTCCATTAGTAACTTCGTTATTAATTATTGCCTATAAAAATACACAGTCGTACAAGCTATTTTTTAAATGTTTCGAGAATAAGTATTGTATAATATATTTATATATTTATTGTGTGGCAGAGAATTTAAGGTGGAGAAGAGGGGGGGTGGTAGAACATATTATTTACACGTGACGTGTGACGTTACAAAACCAATAGAATATAATTTAAAAAAAAATTATCGATTATAATGTTGACGATTTTTTTAACAATCTTTAAAGTAAAGAGAAGGCTTAAGATGTGACAAAATAGAAAGCAAAAATATTTTGTGGCACATCTGACAATGAATGGGAAGCAAGTAAAAAATATCCATCATAAATTATGTTACTTTATTTATGGATTGTCTATATAAACTGAAACAATATTCTATATTTTTAGTCGGTGGTAAATTGTTTTATATACATAAATGTATTTCCAATGTTCTTGTAATAAAATTCAATTCCCCAGTAGTCACAGTTCGTTTTTACTCGATGGATATTTTTAAGATTAATAGGCAAGATACAATTTTGTTATACAAAAGACATTAAATGCTTGATATACGATAGGCTGGCTATTTTCAATCATTGATCAAATCACGAAGTTCCTGTTTTCATCGATATTTCTTATTTATGGCGTAAAAGAGTAATGCCGTAATGCACCTCGCGTAGCAAAGTACACCTGTCACGCAAACCTCATTTCCCATACATTCCGCCTTGCTTTGATATATAAAATGACCCGTAATTACGGAAATAATTCAGAAACTGTCTGAATATTTTCCACACAGAAGATCACTTCGCCAGGTGTTCAGTTAACTTGAATAATTTATTTGAATGCTACGTCACTTTATAAGTAAAGGAAAAAGCCATTGGTTTGCACAGTACATGTGTCATTTATGTAATTAGCTTTTATATAAAAATATTAGTATTGGATATTTATAGCTAATAAAATGTTGAAACGATAACTATCAAATAGAGAATTGATAAAAAAAATCCTGTATTTGATTTTTTAACGTTTAATAATATTTTCAAAAATAAATGGTGCGTTTTGGTTGAGATACGGTTTTATTGAAAAAAAAATAGGAGGTCACTGGTTAAGCATACCACTGTCTCCCTGTTAATTTTTTTATAGACACACTTTATTAAATAATAATATACTTCTCAACTCAGCTGGGATGTCTTAAAAATCTAATTTATCTTGATGTTATCAATAACAAAATTTTTCGGTAAAAAAAATATTTAATAATTTGTTTTAATTATATGTAGGTGTCGCCGAAGACCGCTACACTCACCCATATTTCGTTCACCAGTAATTAGAAGGAGATATGCAAAAAAAATGTTAAAAAATAATTGATATCGATTTTGTATTCAATTGTATTTCATTATATTGATGCGCTGTCAAGTGTGACTTTAATCGAGAATAACAATTATATAAACAGATTCACACATGTGTATTTTTGTTTGTTAATCTTAAAGACTTTTTTATTTCATATCTGCTACGATAGAGAACAACACTGGACAGCCTGTATTTATATTGCGTTCTTTACAAAAACTTATCTAATCCACATTATAGCAACATGATAAAAACAATATATGTTTTCCGTCAACGATACTATAGAAGAGCGTGTATAACAAACAACACGTGAACAGGAATGTCTCTTTGCAGTTTTTTTCTGTCGCTTCGAAGACTCGGATGTATTAACATGGGAATGCTTTTTGCTTACAAGGGTAGCAAAACTGATAATTTAATTTATCATGGGCAGCGAAGGACATTTTTTAATTAGTCAGGAACATCACAAAAGCATGTTTTATGATAATGTTTGGTGATACATCATACATTTTACAGATGCCATACAACGCAAAAATTTCCACAAAATATTCAAAATTAATTTAATTTATTTTTAAATTTGGTTTTGAATATGTTAAAAACACAAATAGCTACCCTAAAGCAACAGTGGGAAAGTAAAAAATACTTGCTTCGAAATAATTGAACTTTAAGGTGTGTGTTATACTTTTTAAATAGCGAATTATGGTTTTATTTGGTTTCTTTTACGGTTTATGATAAAAGATAATGGTAGGTTCTGTTTGTAGACCATCATTTGTATCTGGTTATTTTACTAATCTCGCTAATGCTTTGATGTTACAGAGCAATATCAATAATTGTAAAGGTAATTTTTTTCTTTTAAATATTTATTTTTTTAAAATTTTCCTTGTTTCGAGGTTTACCTTTCAGCAATCGATCGGCATACTTATATTACTGTTGCTTTATGGTAGTGATATGAAACTGAGTTGCTGCTTCATTGCCTTGGGGTGCAGTGTTTATGATGCTTGAATATTAGTATGGAAACTTTTATTTTTGGAAGGCTAAGAAGTATAATAATTAAGATGTTTGCAAGTGCTCTCCCACTCATCAGATTAGCGAGCGTATTAAGTATCGTAACTTACTAAAAAAAAGAAGTAAAGTGAAAAAAAAATAAACAGTCGTTTTAGAATAAATTTTGTTGAACTTAACTCAAGTTTTGCTGAAGTTCACATGCACAACATTGGAACACAAAACACAAATTTTGTGTTTCATGGAAGAGAATTAATACTTAATATTTAAAAACTGCCAAAATTAATCGATTCCGTTTACTAACAACTTAAAATTTAAACATCTATCAACGTATATATGTCACTATTTCAATAAAACATAAATATTTATAAGCAATGCTGAAAATATCATAGTAATTTCAAAATACTAAGCAACATTATAGGTATAACAATATTATTTCTTTCAGGTTGTACCCTTTTCAACGATCACACTAAAACTTAAAATTCTATGATTAAAATATGTATTTGTAATATCTGATTTAGAAAAATATAACGGGTTTAATACGCTTACTGTAACATATACTGTTAAATACTTTTTTCATGTTCAAACTTTAGTTATAATTTAATTTGTTTTGTGAAGCTTCGATAATTGCCATTTGTCACATTTATTTCAAGTGTTCTGCTAGTCCTTAATTCTCCTACTAGACTATTACATTGGTTTTATCTGATTTTTGGGGAGCGATGTAAGTGTTCCTGTGGGAGACGTTCCGTAAAGCCATTTGGTCTATAACAATCCATACACAAGCACATTCAAAAATTTAAAAATAGTTTGGTGAAAATAAAACATACATAATATTTTTGCTTATACATCACAAATGTGGTTACAATTATTGGTACCGAAATACGAAAATAAACGGAAAGTAGGGATTATTTCAATATAACCAAAGTCGGGATTCTATTATTTTTTAATACAGAAATACTGGTTTCGAAATGTAAACGGTACTACTATTTGAGCCCTTAAGAAATGTAGTGAGTCAAGCAATAAAATTGTAATTGTTTTTTTTTTATTATTGTATTTTATTGTACAATGACGTTTTTACATAGTGTTTTTCGCGTATTGCATATTTTTAGAAAGAAACTTATAACCCTATAGATTAACATCATATATATATAATTAATTTACGTAACCTGCTCCACTTCGAAAAACGATTTAAGTGCTTCTTCCTCCAAAATTGTATTCGAAATAAAAACGTTAATTCGATAATTTGCTTATTTTATTTTGAAGTTTGGTATAATATGTCGTTCATAAATTAAATATGAAAAATTACAATTGATAATAATACCAATAAGAGCTTGAATAATTTACCCATTCCAAATATTCAGAGATCATACCCTATGAAATATATTCAAATGTGTGACAGAGTTAAGGGTAGAGGGTGCTACACTGCACTTTTGATTTTATCTCGTTTGGTTTATGACTCAGAGAATTATATTTTGTAAGTATAAGATTGTAGGAATGTTATAGACTGCAAAGGCTGCATTTGTATTGCAAAGTTACGAAAACAAAGTGACAATTACAAGTGCAATAATTCAATTCTAATATCACAAAAACCAAATAAAAATCAAGGGGTTTTTACAATAAGATTTTCTTAATAATTGACAAAACTGAAATCAAATAACTTTCTAGTATATTTTTTATTTTTTTAAAAATATCTAAGTAATCTTAAAATATCCTAGAATTTTTTCCGGCTGCGTGGTCGAGTATCACCGTTGTTGAATTGAAACACGGATGTCACATGTTTGAAACTCATTACGGACAGTTTTTTTAGATTGATTTTTCAATCGATTATTGGATTTCTGTCCGAAGACATGGATGTATGTGATGTCTTGAATTCCCTCCCACTCATCTTATCGAAAAAAAAGAATCCTGTCCTAGTTATATAATTCTATTCCTACTCTGTTTCAAAAAGATATGTTGAGAAACGGAGTAATAAACATTTTTTGTAGAAAAAAAGTTTTGAGATATGATAATATGATAAGGCCATATTTTTCACATTAAGAGCGGACATGAACGAAACAAATATATATATTATTTTTTTTCCAATAACTGTAAAACTATCATTATTTTGAATTTGTGTATAAATGTCGTTTAATGTTAATTATAAACTTTGAACTGATTAAAACACATTAAATAATTTATTAAAAAAAAAAATGAGATTTATACTCTTTCATATAATAGGTGTACCGGAATTAAGTGTCTTATTTTTTGTTCTCGATCTTCAATGGTCAGTTGTGCTTCGCCAGGCAATCTTTCACGACATATTTGAATTTTTATCGTTAGCCATACATACCTGATGTGTATTATGATGATTTAATAAAAAAAATAGTTACCGTATTTACAATGGAGGGCTTTGTACCAAATGAAGTGTTTGTTCGAAAAACCATGTTGTACCATTGTTTGAAAAAAGAGAACGTAACAAGTGCTACAAAAAATATTTGTGGTACACTGGGGAATATTTTAGACATTCGTTAATCTCAAATGTGTTTCAAACAATTCAAAGACGGTGATTTTAAAATTGAACAAAATCCAACGTTCACGATTCAGGAACTGACAAATAAACTCGGGATACGCATGGTCAAATGTACAGGAACACTTTTAAAAAATCGGCAAGACTTGGAGACAGGGAAGACGGGTGCCGTAAGACAATGCACGGCCTCACACCAAACAAAAATCAAGGACCTGGGATGGAAGACTATCAGACATCCACCATATTGACCAGACATTGCTCCGTCCGATTATCACCTATTCAAATCGATGCAACATTGTTTTTATAAAAAAAATATGCCAGTTATGAAGAGGTCAAAATGGGCATATCCGAATATTTTAATTCAATCCCCGGTGATTTTTATAATAGAGGGATTGAAAAATTGCCAGATAGGTGGAGAGAGTTTAAATCCAACGATGAAAATTATATAATCGACTAATTTTTGACAAATAAATGTTTTTATCGTACCAGATTGTTTCATTAAAAAAACGACACTTAATTCCGGTACACCTATTATATAACTAATCAAATAACCCATTATTTAAATGAGCAAACATTAAAATGACCATTAAAAAATAAGTAATTGATTTTCATTTAGATTTTCTCAGATAAGCATTGTAAAAGCATCACAATTTTTATAGTAAGTATTGGTTATTTAAACATTGATAAGTAATGACAAAACTATTTATCATTTGACATTTTTAGAGGAATCAAGCCATATTGTTTATACCAGCGCTAGAAGTTTTTAAAAAGATATTGTATAGCGAAAAAAACTATCGTTTCGTTGGAATATTTAAGCTTATTAATTAAGTGTTTTTCATTTTCATAACCACCTTTAAGGTTTAGTTGTGACGTCAGAAAATTCACCACAAATTCATCGAAAAATTGTAGAATTACTATAATATTTAAGTATTCAGCTTCATAAATTGAACCTTATTATAAAATGCCAGACTGTATTGAATATAATATAATTTGGACTCTAAAGCCATTAATATACTTTACCCGTTATTTAGGATTTCCTACTTTAGCATACGAAAGAAGCAATATAATACCAATGCCACATAAACATAAATGTTTTTTCTTTATTCTTACATTAATTCTTTTAACATTTCAAATTTCTTGCAATATTTACCATTCTTTATATTCAACATTTTACAGATCACTTTTTTATTTCATAGATTTTTTGTATTGTACAAGCTGGTTTATATGTCTTAACGTGAGTGTATATTTCAAAAACCAAAACCTTGTCAAGATTTTAACTAATATTGATCGAATACAGAAAATCGTTTTCAAAAATAATCGTAGAGTATTTATTGTATTTAGGCGTAAAATAATCTCTGGTATTGTTATTTTATTTGGATACATTATTTGTCATTCAGTCTTGAATTTTTTCATTCAAGTATATTTATCAAAACTATTCTTTTTCTTTTGGATTAATAAGTTTAACGTGTTTGGTATAGTTTATCTTTATTTGACAATAATAAATGTACTCGGTGATTGTTTTGAATATTTAAATAATGAACTCGAAATAGTCACCTCTCCATCGTTTTTTCGCGAACCATCAATTTATCTGACGGAGTTGAAGAATTGTGATCAATCTCAATGGAATAACCGTGAAATATATGCGAACTTTAAAGGGCGGTATTTTCTCAGTCAAGCTGTCGATCTTTACGAATTGATCGTGGAATCAATCGATTTATTCAATAATACATTTGGACATGTGGTAAGTCAAAAAACCAACGCTAATCAGTTATACACTGTAAACCAAAAGCAAAGCTATTCAGAAGTACGCAGTAACATTTTTCCTGTACACGACAGACGTTTGTATGTATATGAAAGGAAGTATCTATTGTCATCCAAAGTAAAACGTAAATGTAAAAAAATGCATTTTCTAAAAATTCTGTTTTTTTTACTTGGTATCAGAAATAAAGTTTATTGCAATTACAATTGATATGTATAGAGTTTTCTGTTTATAACGCAGCAGTAAATTGCTAATGGTGAAAAATGCGCAGTCAATGATTGTGTGTGTGCTAGTGTAAGTTTTAGTTAATTAGGTAACATTACTAAAAGTACACAGTTCTATACCATATATAGTTTTTTTTATTTTTTTTTAATTAGAAAGCTCCACCAAAAATGTACTGAATTCATCGAAAATATGTCAAACGTTGTTCGAGAATTTTTTCGTATTTCCATTTTTTCAAATGTCTGTTGATTTGAAATCATCTCATGCCAAAGATTTTTATAATATGTCAATATATGTTACATCTATTTATTTTACGGTCAAATTATATTACTAATTAAATTACTTATCTGGATTTTACAAAATAGTTATCTGCACCCAGATACATATATAATGAGCTGTGTGTGTAACGAGAAAGATTTCTTAGCATGTAGCTCGTTCATTGATCCGTTCTTTAAAAATTGTTCGATGAAAATTTTCCCAAAATTCAGCAACTCAACACTATCCACTCCTTTCTAAATAGCTACTATTTAAATGCTCCATTAAAATCAAACGATGAAAAAAATGTTGACCCTTGAGTGACCATAGACAAAGCAATCTATTCTTTATTAAAATACTGTAACTGAAACATTCTTTTTTCTCATTAAAAATTGACGTAAATAATGGTTCTTTTTTTACAGATACTTGTAAGAAATACAGAAACTGTGTTGGTAGTTTTATTAACAGTGTATTGTTACGAGAATTTCAATTTTTGTGAAAATAATCTATTTGTAAGTTTTTAAAAATATTTTTGTGTTTACTTTAAATAAAATGAACTTTGTAATAATTAACAAACTCTAAATGTATTCATAAATAATTTGTAGACTTTTTAGATTTCATTAGACATATATTGGCCAATCAATGCTAAAATATATTTTTTTAATTCATGTACGCTCCGAATGTGGAACATATGACCTCCTAATTGAGTTATCTCAAAAGAAGTTTTCTACGAGATCTTTTTGTTAATGAGTCACCCAACCTCTTCTTCTCGAAGATAGTAGTAAGGTTAAAAGCAAACAGAAAGACGGGAATAATACTAGGACTAATGGGTTCAAAATTAATTGGGATATAAATATTGCAGTAGTTAAAATGATCTCAATATGATAAGAAATAATTCTTGTTGGAAAGTGTTATTTTATGTAAAATATTTTACGTTCATATATTAAACATATATATTGTTTATTTCGTTTTTGCATGGTTCAGAAACACAATTTTATCATTTAAACTAATCACGTGCGAAAAAAACATACACATGTTTTCAATATATAGTTAATAATATAATTTATGTGTTTAACGATCGAAGGTAGTATTTTTTTTTTACACACGAAGAACGACATTTATTTTTTAGTTTGCTGGAACTGACATGCTTTTGTGGTCAATATTCTTTCTTGCTTGTACTTTACTGGAATGTGCTCTTTCCGAAAGAGTTAAAACTGAAGTGACAAAATGCAAGCAGAAAATTCTTAGAGCGATTACATACAATCAAGGTGAGGCCATTTCACACTATTTTAAAGGTGTTCACGCAGAAAAATATGATTTTGCTGAGCGTTTGTTAAATAAAATGTATTTAAATCGTCTACTTAACCGTAGTTGTTAATTGATCTCTTGCTGTATAATATCTGTCTTGTCTGTTTATCACAAGAACTTTTCCCAAACGGTGAACAGTAGCAGTGTGACATTTAACATACGCATGTTATTTTGGCTGCCATTTTAAGGAAAAATCCAAATGCAAATATTTTTATTTTCGGTGTCTGCATTCTGAATATTAATACAGCCGAGGTAAGGCTGGGCAGTACATCTATAAACACCCAATTTTATTAAAAGCCATAAACACGTTATGTATAAACGCGTGGCTTTCGTATTCTAGAAAAGAGTTACTTATTCATTACTTGGTAGAAAGCGTGGTATGTATTCGTAACGAAGAAGAGTTTGAATCTATCTCGGGTGAAGTCGGGTAATAAATCATTAAAAAATATTATTTTTGATGATGTTAATTTATTGTAGTGGATGTTAATATTACGCTCAGTAAAATCAAGTTACGGTAAGAATATAATTTAATTTCAATAATAGAAAAAAAATTCGAACTGTATAATTTGTGACGTGTAGAAATTGTTTGTGTGTGCCATTGTGAAATAAATGATTACTCTTTATTAATTCAATATACAAACCAAACTTGTTTATAAATTTCACAGATGATGCATTTGGTCGTGACTTGCAGAAATTTTCCAGTATACTGAACAGCGATCAAATTGAAATTTCCGCATTTAATTTCTTTTCAGTTGATTATGTTCATCTAACATCATTAGTAGGGATTATTGTTACACACACTGTAATCATTGTCCAACTTAGTTCTAGACATATTTAATATAAATTATAGTCGTAGAAAAAAAACAAACATATGGTCACTTTGCCTAACCTTGCCTGACAAGTCTTGCTATTAAAAGAATGACGGAGGAAATAAAAATGGAGGGTTAGGAAATAAACTCAATAAATACATATTACTTTTACAAAAAAAAGCATTCCGCTTTATTGCCGTGGAATATAAAAGGTTTCGGAGCACTGATATAAGACATACAGAGTTAAATAGACGATGTTTTAACGTCACCAAAATTGCGATATTTTAATGTTATAAAGAAAAAGCTATTGTTTAAATATCAATCACTGTTACATTGACCACTGCCAATTATTAGTGAATAGGTATTATATTTAAAAAAAATAGCACACAGTTTTATACAAATTCTACATTTATTATAATATAGATTACAAGCGATGTGAATGTGTGTTACTGACTAGTAAAAATAATAATACTTTAATGTGCACAGTTGATGTATTATATTTATTTAACAAAATAAAAAAATGTATGTTTGTGAAAATATTTTTTTATTCTTAATTATAATCGAAGATAACAAGACAAAAGCAAAATAAATTATAAAATATCGATGGTGTAACATTGACAACCTTCATTTTATTATTTAATTTTACACATTGAAAATCTTCTTAAATCAAATTAAATCTGTTTGAAGTAAAAATACTTGTTTTTTTACTGCTAAATTTTACTGTTTTTTGTATTGTTTTACAAACTACATTATTTAAAAAAACAGTTAAGAGGTGTCGATGTTGGAGAAAATATACAAATTATTATTATTAGCTAAATTATTGAGGTTTAAAAGATAAATGAAAAAGTTTTGAGAAAATTCATAAACATATTTTTTCTACAAAACAAAAATCTATGTATAGAATGTATACATATTGCATATTTTTAGTTTTGACCATATTAAACTTAAATTTTTTGAGAGACCTATTGATCTTCTCAATCATACAAAATAAGCAAATAATTAATTTATTAGAACAAAATTAATGGTCACTTAAATAATGTCACTTACAATAAGTATTATCTCAAGTAAATGCGTTTAAACGGTACTCAGTTAAAGTAGACATGGATATTTTGAAGATGGAGATGGGTATAGGTCACCTGAAACCCTTCTTAACCCCGGATTATGGGCGCTTAAGCGCATCCACGAAACTAAAGAGTGAAGATGATTCCTTCAATATTTACATTTGGATGTGAGTTCGTTTAGTCAGATGGAATTCTTTAACCTTTAAAGGAGGGAATAGATTTATACAGATCTTACTTTAATTAACTGCCCTTTCTTAACATGAGAATTTTGTGACTTTTTCTCAATGAATATATGTAATTCATACTTAGACTATATATATATATGCTTACAGACAAACACTTCTGTGTTGAGTTTAAAGTTCTTTCATACTCATTTACAGAAAAATGGCGCCGACGTACATGTACGTTCATACTCCTCTAAAGATTAATGACATCTCCATTGGACTAAACTGATTAAGCTTGTAACTTATATGTCATTAAATGCCATATAAATATTTCATATATGTATAAATATTTTAATTCAAGTGTGCTCCCAATGTGAAGCATATGGCCTCCTAATGGAAGTATCTCAACATAATTATGTATACGAGGACTGCATGTTAGACAGTTACTAACCTCTACTTTTTTAAGGGAGTAGGGATAAAAAGGATAAGGCTAGAACAGGAATAGTAGTTTTTTAATCACTCTCACTACACCCTATAATTTTTATTTAGAATAAAACTTCATGCATTCGAATAGAAATCGGTTGATTGATTGAAAAAATATTGCTCATACTGGGATTCGAATCCATTAGGTTCAGTACGGAAGCCGACAACGTTCACCACTGTGCCATGAATCTGACATAAGTATTACATCATGAATAGTGAGCGATATTAATGATGTAATACTTCACGGCTCAAATTGTATATTCAAAAAAACTATTTATCATATTTAAAGATATTTAAAATACATATGTATCATCTTAATAACGGTAAAGATGTACGATATGTTGATTTTATCACCAATACATCATGCTTATATACATTTGGATACCTCAACCTTTCATCATTAAATGAATTATTAGAGCTATTAAATTTTAACAATAAAACAATGCACCTTTTTGTGTTATTTATGACTTAATAAATTTCAACGAACGAAAAACATTAATAATTTCGATTAAAAATTGTTTGTAACGTACGATGTATTATAATACACTTATATGAAGATACGATTTATATACAATTTTAATATATATTTTTAAATCAACTAGCAATTCCACTTTATTTTTTATGAAGAGTATAGGAGATTTCAAACTGAATCATAAACATGTTGGCACACTAACTGTACAGTTGTATGCATTAAGAAATCAGTTTCCAATATAATTTTTACTTATTCGTTATAATTTTGTAAACTGTAAAACTTCAATTATTGATGAAAAAATATTATATTTATACAAATTCAATACACATAGATTTTTTTATATAAAATTATCAAGAATAGTTTTGTTAGTTATTGCAAAATTGTACAATCATCGAATTAAAAAAAAATGCTTAAAAGCAATATTAATAAAATCGCTTGGACGTTGAAACCGTTTATTATTTTTATAAATTATTTAGGATTCCCAACAATAAGTTTTAAAAATAACTTTATGAAGCCAGTGTCGTATAAACATATTTACTTTAGATCCATTTTAAATTTTGTTGTGATGATATTGCAAGTCATATGCTATCTTAAAAATAACGGTTTTACTTCATCAATAATTGATGTTTACCACATTGGTTACATTGCAAAAAGTGTTATGTTGTGGTCTGCAATAAACTACGGAATATTGTTTAAAAATAAAAAGCTTATCACTTTTTTTAATAATATTGATCGAATCGATAGCAAAATTGATCCACGAAAAAAAGAAAATTCCATCATTTTAAAACGACAATTTATTTTATGGATTTCATTAATATTTTTTTATGTTATTTTTTTTTGTGTTACAATGTATTTTATAACTGATTTTCCAAATTTGCAACTGGCTTTTATTTGCATTGAAATGATCACAGAGACTGGCGTAAATTTTTTTTACGTCGGTTTGATTTTTATACTCGGCGATCGTTCCGAAAAATTATGTAACCGAATCGAAATAGCGTCACTGCAAAAAAATCCAAACGATGTAATGGAATTGATGATTTCTTATGATATTATCATAAAATCGATTAAGTTGTTCAATAATACGTTTGGTTACGTTGTAAGTACTTATAAAAAATATTTATTTTCATATTACAGCTGATAACAATTAATTGAAAGAATAATACGGAGAAAGCGATGAAAAAACGATCCTTATGAATACTAAGTGTGCGTGTGCAGTAGAAAAAACGTGTTCATTTATTACCCGGAATTGTTCATAGTGTAATGTTAAACTTAAAGAGCTTATTTTGAATTGCCTAGTTCTAAGCTGAATTTTGAGAGTTGGAACCTCGAATACGATCGCATAAAACTTCTACATGAAGGTTACATACACAATCTATTCATAACTTTCTAGTAGGGCATAGAAGTTACAATTTTCATGTCTCGTAATTTTCTTAGCGTGGAGTGATGATGCACGATGAGGCCCTTTGTCTAGTCTCAAGTCTCAGTCTCATTAAGCAAGCTCTTGGATAAAACCTATGTAAAGAAGCTATTTTTTTTTTATCACAAACACTTTTTTATGAATAATTTGGACGTACTCTACAAAAACATATAGATTTGATAATAAATCTTCATAGTAATTAGTTCCCTCTGGTGTGATGTCATGACGTAAAACAAATTTTGGTCTGAACATCAGCGTTATACCCTCGTGAATACATTAATTTTAAGCGGTCTGAAATACTCAACTAAATCACGTGTAAAGTATATAAGACCGTCTTAAATAAGTGTATGCACCCGTAAATAGCACCGTATGTTCCTAAAGGACATGATAGAATCTTATTGTTAATATGATCATTTTTTTCTGAAAACCTTTATAGTAATGTTTCATGCTCATATAACACGTATATAAAATATGCGTTTTATAAGAATATAAAAATACCAACTCTTCATTCACAGACCGTCAATATCCAGTGAATTGAATGAAACAAATGTTTTGTAATATCGATCGCCATTTTTACAGATTTTTGCGAAAAATATAGGAGCACTATGGGCGAACTTATATTCCATTTATAGCCTAAAGCAATTTACTTCGTGGCAACATAAAGAATTTATTGTAAGTTTTTGCTTTTTATCCCTGAAATGAGTTTTAATGACAATCAGTTGAACACAACACCAATAAATATTGATCTGAATGTGTAAATTTTCTTCAAGTTATATTTTTACCAAATGTTATAAAAAACGACAACTCGCATTTTCAAACTAGTTGTATTGCAAATAGCAATATTAGATATGCTATAGAGATACCATTAAAATTATGCGTATATTAGCTTCTAATATATATTATATGTACATCTTTTCGGTACATTTGAAGTGTTTGTTTCATGAGATATAAAGTAATTGCAAAGCTTCAGGTATTGTTTTATAGATAACAATAGGTCACTTATTATGGTGTGCATATCACGTGGGGTTTGCTATATTGGAATCATTTTTTGGCCAAAAACTACAGATACAATTAAAGAAATGCAAAACTAAAGTGAATAAAGAAATCGCATATTGTAAGGGTGAGTACATTTTCATTTCCGATAAAATAGAGTAATAAAATATTTGCATCCATTTTATTTTTTTACTAATAATGAGAAGCAGTTGTGTACTTGTGTATAAAGTTCTGCTACGTATAGACTATGGAGATTTAATATCGAAAAAAAGAGCCCGCGGAGAGAAAAGAACTATGTGTTGCACTACCATTGGTAAAACAACGATAAACTTTATGGTTATAAAAAGGCTTTAATAAAAAGCTAATGCCATTAATTACAAAATATTGTTATTGATGAATTGAGTTTAAGAAAAAAATGAGTTTTTTTTACTGTCTTTTTTAAAACTGCAGATTTTTAAAAATTTTGATAACTTATTAGTTTAAATTTTCTCAGTGTAAGCATGTCAAATAGTAAAACTTGAATAACGAAATTATGTAAAATAAATTTGTCGGATTAAGGTAAGACATAAAAAATACACCAAAATCCAAAATGACACATTCTGTTTAAAAAGTAAAGTCTTAGAATTCGTTTACTTATTTAAAATTAAGTCATTCAGTATTAAATTAACCATAAGTTATTATAGATAAATCAGTGTAAGCCACGTTTATGTAAGATTAGTTGGTTGTTTAAATTGAAAAAGAAAATCTATTTTCTCTTACAGATGAAGGCCTTTTGGATGATTTGCTGACATTTTCCCATGTTTTAGGCAACATTGATATCAAGATTACCGCGTTTAATTTTCTAGATGTTGGTTATTACAACCTAAAAACTTTTGTTGGCGTATTGTTCACATATTCTTTATTCATCGTGGAAACTAAAAAAAAAACATCCGATGAAACTTCACACAATGCAATTTTTAAATAAATTACAGTTAAATAAGAATGCTATGTAAGTTTCATTGATAGACAAGACACCGTTTGAAGTGTGGTTTCAAATTCAATTATTAGCACTACTCAGGCAGGACCCAATGCAGATGCGGTGATTCAAATGAATTTCATGTGAAAAAAGGATTGGCCAATGACCCTTACTTTTGCACCTCCACGTGTTAGATTTGTGAAACTACTTTTTTTACACTTCATTTGAGATAAACTTCACGAGGAGTCCATATGCTTCATATTAGGGACGGACATGGTAAAAAATATATATAGTAATGAATGTTAACATATACTCAATATTGAATATTTGAATATGTGGGCACATGAGGGGTAAAGTGAGCCAAGTGGTGTTTTAGATAAAATAAAGTTAGATGTGTTGTAATATTCTACACGTCTTAAAGTATCGTAAAGGTTAAGTAACCTTAGTTAATACAGTAGAAATATACAATCCACCAAAACACCGAATAAGGACGTGATTTTCCAATAAAAAAGTTTTACCATATTACTAGTCGGCTCACTTCACCTCTAGCTGGCCTATTTTTCAGAATGAAAAATAGTAAATTAATTATTTACCTAACTCAAAAATAAAACCATAGAAAGTATTTATTTTAAAATTAATATAAAAATAACCTTTTAATATATGAATCTTTATCTTCAAGAGATGTTTCATCAGATTTAAATTTAAGATTTTATATTATAAACACTTGTAATTAGTTTTTTTAATTTAATTTTCCGCTATGTTTTTTTGCCACTAATATTTGTGTTAATAATTATCAAATTTTTGTGATGTTATCGTTAACAATATTAAAGTCAAACAATAAATGATGCACAAAAGAAAAATGTTGTTTCATTGCATGTTTGCGTAGTAATTAAGTGAACAATCAATTAATTTAATTGATTGCGTTTAGCGCAATTAACACATTGAAAATTTATGAAGCCGTAATCATTGCTCAAATTATCACTCTTACAGTTGCAACTTCTCAGACATAACTCATAATGAATTATTCTGTCATAATTTTATTTATTAATTAAGCAATAGGCTTTATATTTTGTTGTAATTTTACGTGCTTTGATAGAAAACATGTATAATAATAATAATTTAAACATTGAAAAGCACAAAGTCACTAAGTATAACATATTTTGGGCTCTTAAGCGAATATTAATAGCAGGAAAATATTTCTTTCTCCCAACTGTTGATTACGATAACGGCGTGGTAAAAACAACAGATTTTTTATCGAGAGTAATCTGGACCACCATAAATACTCTTATATATTTTTATCAAAATGTAAGAAATGCGAAATATTTTAATTTAGCGGACAAGAAATTTTTCATATCTGGACTATTTTTTTATTCGACTGGCTATATAATATCGTTGACTTTCATATTTAGTCAATCAAAAATGATAAAACAGTTTATGAAGTTGATAAATAAAATTGATCAAGCACTTTATATAAATGAGAAAAGAATCTATGTCAAATTGAATAAGAGGATTTGTTTTTTTACTATACTATTTCTAGCTGTTGATTGTGGGCATATGATGCTAGATTTATCATCGTCAAGTACTTCCTATAGAAGTCAGTTCGACGGGTGGATTGTTTTATTTGCATTAAGGATTGCAGTGATTCTTTTAGTCATACAGTTGTTCATTGTCTTGCGACGTTTTCAAATATTGAATTCTCAATTACTTCACATAATTTTCCACACCAAATATCAGACGAGCTGTGTGTCAGTGTTCACAAACAGATACTGTGAATTGATTTTGAATCAAGGTGAATATGATGGCTATGCCTTGGAGAATCGTGACATGTGGGTAAATAAAAAAAATAATCTTGAACGACTGATGCACACTTTTTGTTCACTTGTTGATTTACTAGATGTCATAAACCAAAGCAATGGCGTGTCAGTAAGTATTTTATTGTATTTTTTATTGCATTAAATTATAAGAATAAGTTTTCAATTCAAATAAGGATAAGGTAAAAGCTTCAATTTTCGTAACAGCAATATCACTTTTAGGGTGTTCACTGTCAATGCTTAGTGGAAAGACATTATATTAAGAAAAACGCAATATTCCTTTGCACTCATTTCCACTTTTATTTACCAAAAATCAGGACCGGTTTCGCTCACGGTGAGCATTAGTCATCAGTTGATAATGCTCTGCGTGAGCAAAACCTGTAGAATCTGTGGAAATAAGTGTAAAGAAATATTGTGTTTTTTTATTATTATTTTTTAATCCATGTTCGCTCCCAATGTGGAGCATATGGCCTCCTAATGGAGGTATATCAACAGAAGTTTTTTCTACGAGAACTGTTTGTTACTCAGTCGCTCAACCTCTCTTTATCAAAGAGAGTAGTAGGGATAGAAGGATACGGTTAGAACAGGACTAGTAATTGACTAATAGCTCTCGCTACGCCCAGCTATAGATGGACAAGAAGGGTGGGCGAAAATTTTTCAAACATCACAAACACCCATGCCTTCATCTTATAAAAAATCATTTATCAATTTTTATCACTGTCACAAAAACTGAAACTGCAATCTCATCCTAAATAGTTGCTCATACCTTTTATTATATAAAATTAAGATTGTTTATTTTTGTCATGTTTTTTTTATAATTATTATCAATAATAATTAAATAATATCTGCGCTTTTTTCAGATTCTTCTTCGAGGAGGAAACGCATTTTTAATGACCCTTCTTTTTGTCAATGGATTTGTTGTGTCATCATTAGCAACGTTGCCAATAGTAAGATAAACAGTTACTATCATGTTTTCTTACTTAAAAAATATCATTTGCTTAAGGGAAAAAATTAAATGGTTAGAATTTAAATCAATTTTCGGTCAGAATATTTTATAATAATTTTAGTGAGTAGGTTAGGTTACGTTTGGTTTTTTTTTAAACTTCATTTAAATTATAAGTATTTATTCTGACCGATATATTATAACCATTTAATATAAATTCTGACCAATGTTATTTAAATTCTGACCAGAAAAATACGAGCCTTTGCTTAATCGTATTCAAAAAAGTATTTCGGTATAATGTCTCCAAATGAATTACATTTAAATAAATACCTACTAAGCGTAAAATTGAAAACTTTTGTACTAATTCCCAACAATATTTTAAATCAGGACTGGTTTTTCTCGTTGCCAGTATAATCAATCGATCATAATGATCGCCATGAGACAAGCCGGTCTCGATACAAAATAAATTATTTGGAATTCGTAAAAAGTTAATATTATTATATGACTATGCTGTGTATGTTTACTAAAAGTTGGTTGTTGATTGTCTCTCTACACCCGCTATGTGTATGTAAACGCTGTTTCACTGTTGCCTTCCAAAACGAAATAACGATCAAACGAATCAACTTATCATATTCTTGGCCCCATGCAGAGCTTCGCGGAATCTATCTTTAAATGATTGCAATTTTGTGTTTAAAAAGATAAAGACAGAAAGAATAAAAATGAGAATGTGACTTGACAAGCCATTTATTTTAAGTTATATTAAGTATCCAGTGTATCCGTATTCCGTATACTAATAATTCACTGTGGCCGTAGAGTTTAACCTACTCCGCGTTGAATCTAAAGATGAATCAAGAATATAACATCCCCATATGATTTTTACTTTTATATTTCATTAAAGCCTGTTCAATATTATGAATTTTAAAGTCTTTGATATTTAATTCAGTACGTAGTGAAAATCAGCAGCCAACCAAAATATGACGACACTCATGCAAGCTTTTATTTTTACAGCAAACTGTAATCAATATGATTTTTTTCACTGTTCGGTTTGTAGTAGAAACTTCTATGGAATCATTAATATGTGAATTAATCAAAGCTGAAATTTCAAGAACAAAAAAAATCGTCAACAAAGCCATAGTAAAAAATTCTGATGGTAAGATTTATTTAAAAAAATACCGTCAGTTGAATAATAATAACGTGAAGCAGCAATGGTATCAAATAACTTTATATTATTTTAAGTTTCTGGTAAATTCCTTCAGTGAGATCCATATTCTGTCACAGACTTTTGCGATATCTAAAAAGAGGCCAGCCGTGACCTCTTTAAGAATGAATCCACTTGTGATAAATTCCTTTACTCGGAGGAGTTGGTTGTTTGTCGAGTGGCTATGACGATAGCAATACAAAACTGAAGCAAATATGTCACATGACCTTTTCTATCATAGTTATTTTTTTTTAAATTATTGTATTCTATAAGCATAATTCCGAAAGAACCACTATTTTAAATTTTGAAACTTGTTTACTGTTCGTATAAAACGTATTTTGAAAATTCACAAGAAATAGGACAATGAAAAAAAATATTTATGTATGGTAAAAATTGTCCGTTTAGTTTTATATAGTGAGAATTTTTTTAAATTATAATTAATAGCCGCCTGTTTGGTCAACGTTGTCGGCTTCGGCTACGGAGGGGCCGGGTTCAAATCCTGGTACGGACAGTTTTATAAATTGATTTTTCAATTGATTTATGAATTTCTGTTCAAAGGCATGGATGTTTGTGATGTCTTTAATTTCCCCCTCCCACCCATCCTATCATATGAATAGGGCGTATCGAGAGCGATTAGCTTACCACTAATCCTGTCTTAGCCCTATCCTTATATCCCTACTCTCTTTGGAAAAAGAGAGGTTGAGCAACTGAGTAACAAGCAGTTCTCGTAGAAACACACTTCTGTTGAGATAAACTCCATTAGGAGTCCATATGCTTCCCATTGGGAGCGGACATGGTTTAAAAATAATTAATAGTTTTTGTGTGTTTTTTTTAGATTCAGAGCAGTTATCGGATTTTATTCTCTTCTCAAATATCATCATGAATTCAAAAGTTGAAATAACGGCATGCAATTTCTACAATATTAATTTTACATTGATATTTTCAATGATAAGTGGTATTGTCTCTTATACCGTTATAATAATTCAACTTAACTATTTACCGGTTTCCTAAAAGAATATTCTGCCATTTAAAAAGGTAAAGGACCACTGTGACACATGTAATACAAGTATTTTTAAGCATGTTCACTCCTATAGTGAAGAATATAGAATTTATGCTGTGTACATCAACATTAATTTCTAAAACTGGCTGTTATTTAAACGCCTCGTACAGACAGGAAGAATAAAGCTAGAGCCATGCCCCGTTTTAAAGTCAAAAAATATGATTTATAATAAATAGTGTAAAATTAGAACCAAACAATGTTTTATAATAATATATTTTAAAAACATAAATATCGACTGTGGAAAGGAAAAGGGACGTAACCTTTAGTTTTTCCGAAACAGCTTTTTTTGATATCACAATGTCTACAACTTGACACACGTCCAATCAAAAGGATAGAAGCTGAAAATGCCGAATTAGTATCTAAATTTAGTTTTTAAGATTGAAAAAATAAATGCTTGTAAAAATTGCGACCAGGAAAAAGGACCTAAAAAGGGTTTTTCTTGAACAATTTATTAAATTAATATTAGGCTAAGTCAATAATAAACCAATTAATCAGTCACAGATTACGTCAAGGTTGTGTATATTTCATAATTTGCTTTTAGCCTAAAATCACCAAATGACGTTTTTGTGTCTCCTGTAAAATTTGATATGTGTGTGTTACGTCTTTTTTCCTTTCCAAATTAGATATGTTTTATATTGCTTAGAATTCAGATAATAAATTTATAATAAATACATTATTGTACAAAAGTGTACTATTTTTTAATATTATACCCCTTTTAAAATTATATGTATTAACGTAAATCGTGACAAGTGAAACCGGAATTAATAAAAAAAATGTTTTATGTACTTTTGAGCATACAGTATAAAGTGATAAACGGCTTTGTGTAACAGATATAATTGATTTAAAGTGAACGGTTCTGCATACATATTTTAAAAATGATTTTTTAATAGATATGTTTTTGCGTTAATCACCCGTCGATAATATTTAAACATAATATTCTACTAATTGATCAATCCCGGGATCAGTTTCTTGTTGCAACAATGGTGATGGATCCGCATGGCGGCCATCCAGGCCGCGACATGTTTCATTTGGCGTGGGGCGATTGGATCTGGACGACCATCAATGGCCACTTTTAAGCTCCGAACTTCCTCGCCAAATTAAATTTAGATTTATTTCTCTTTAGTCACAAGAAAGACAGTGGTGATGACTTTTTAATGAAAATGTTGCCGACCTTTGCTTTAAATAAAATATATATAGTATATATTATACATATGTATACGTAGATTTTTTCGGACTATGTAAAAAATATTTCAGTTGTTATTTTGATTTTTCACAGCAATAAATATTCAGATTGAAGCACTCGAGATTAATATCCATTAAAGTTATATGTAAAAATTAAATCAAATTACTATAATTGATAATAATATCCTAATAAATATTTATTCAACTCAAAAACGAGCATCATTAGCGTAGGAAATTTATTCGAAAATGGGATATAAAATTTTAAATATGATTGATTTTTTTGAAAATCGTTTAAAATACTTATCTTTTGAGCATGAAATTTACTAGATAAGCTGTTGATTATTATAATTCGAAGACATATTACAAATTCGATATATTACATCGTACTGCAATAGACTAATACCTTTATTTTAATGGTAATGAATTTGTATCACGT
Source organism: Himalopsyche tibetana (assembly GCA_030503985.1). Taxonomy (NCBI): domain Eukaryota; kingdom Metazoa; phylum Arthropoda; class Insecta; order Trichoptera; family Rhyacophilidae; genus Himalopsyche; species Himalopsyche tibetana. The sequence continues at coordinate 2,286,126 of JAPJYX010000010.1, forward strand.
CTTAGGAAATGGTTTTTATTCGGTGATTGTACATTTTTGCATGTAAACCATGTGAACTTCTAACACTGTCCTATATTGGCTACGTCGAAGCGAACGCGGCGCGACACGAACATATCTAACGGTCTCCGCCGCTATAGGGTGAGCTAACGTTACAAATGAGGGGCCTAGAATCATAACTCACATTCTCCGAAAATCAAATATACAGAAAATTAAAAAAAAAACAAAAGTGCAATGTTTTGGTGTTATAAAAAAATATTTTTAGCATTTAGTTTATTGTTGGCATTAATCTTTAAAATATCAATAATTGATATTATGAGTTTTGATACCACGCCTCTCCAATATAAAACAGCGCACAGTGCAAAGTGGCACGGAGCTTCAGCGATGCAATCGGTTTGTTTGATATTTTCGCACAAAACAGTCGCGGCGGTGTTTGTTATTTCATCACAAAAATTATGAAATTTTTCATGAATGTGTCTTTTTAAACACATATTATTACTTTTAGGGTGTTCACTGTCAATACTTGGTGGAAAGGCATTATATTAATAAAAACAATAATCCTTTGTACTTCATTCCACTTTATTTAATATGTCAGGACCGGTTTCGCTCATTGCGAGCATTGTCAACTGTCAGTTGACAATGCTCGCAATGAGCGAAACCGGTCCTGACATATTAAATAAAGTGGAATGAAGTACAAAGGATTATTGTTTTTATTAACATATTATTACTTAAAATTCTTTTATATAATTAATTGTTTCTGTGAAATTTTGTATTTTTTTTTTAAATTCTCAATGAATATGCGATGCCGCGGTGAAAGTGGAACCGATTATGGGTACGTAGCATAGCGTCGCTGCTTAGCATCGCTTCGCTTTGAATCGCATTAAGCCTCGTCGCAATTGCGTTCGCATCAACTTTGCCTAAGTAAGACAGTGTAATAGAGTATCTTAATCTTCGACCCACACTTTTTCTTTTATGAGAGAGTGTGGCAATATGTTGGCATTGTTCTACTTAATATTAAAATGTGGTGCGGCACTGAGGAATGCAACAAAAGCTAAGCGTTTCGTTTTCTATAAAACGGATCTTTAGTTGCCTTCACTGCACTGTTAAACGACTTCACGCAGAAGAAGTTTTCTTCTAAAATATTATACCGACTAACAAAATGGGACATAATAACTATGATGAGATAGAAATTTCCAACAACGCTAGCTCCGTTACATCAAAACCGCCAGAAAGTACTACCATGAACGAAAAATACAACATTTTTTGGGCTATGAGACCTATTCTAAAGTTATCGATATGTTTTGTTTATCCTGCAGTTTATTACGATAATTCCAATTTTAAAATATCTGCGTTTACTTATAAAATTTTCTGCTGCGTAGTGACAACGATAGCTTTTATAATACAATGTATTTATAAATATTATTATATTCAACATCGAAAGCCATCCTTAACTCATAATATTTTGACCACCCTAGTTGCTTATTTAATTTATACGACATTTGTTATATTTAATTCCATGCTAATCAAGAAATTCATGATTTTTATAAATGAAGTGGATGACCTACTGTTAATAGACAAAAAAGTTTTGAATATTGACTTGAGAAAAAATATTCGAATTTCACTCTTGTTTCTTTTTGGGATAGATATTTTGAATGGAGCAATTATTTTATTTAATAATTTAGAAGACATCTTTTTTTTAAAGCTTTATAAATATGTAAAAGGGTGTTATTTATTCCGATTATTACAATTATTACATCTAATAAAGCTTACAGTAGTGTTGCGTAGAACTCAAATTATGAACTATCAATTGCTTCACGTGCTTGGTATTCAATTGTATACTGAAGGAGACTTTAATGATGACATTGTATATTATCACATAAAAAGTATGTTAAAAAATCACCAACACTATATGGAACTTGCTCTGGAAAAGAAGGAATTATGGCAAAACCGGAATACAAATAATATTCACCGGTTTATGATTATTCTGGATAAATTATTCGACTGCATTGACTTGATCAATGCTATATATGGACTTTCGGTAAGAATTTATTCACTTTACTTTAAAGGTGCATACATAATACAAAATATGCATTTATATTTTCAATTTTCTTATTCCACTGCTTGTATATGGGTTATTTTCATATTATATTTGTATTAGTACTAAAACTAGTAGTAAAAATATATCACCATTTTTTTTACTGTGTATTGAAGTATTTTTAACCCTATGATTATTGATTAGTAAGTTTCACGTAAATTTTGATTATTTATAGTACAGTGAAACTCTGTTTATACGTGCCTGGAATTCACGCTTTACCGCTTTTTGCGTAATTTTTTTACAATCACTTTTTATTTTAGTACATTTTTACTAACCCGGATTTACGTTTTCCCTCTGATAACGTTTTTTATCAGTCACTTGAAAATGTAAAAACAGGATTTGACTGTATGGCTGATTAAAAATATAAAAATATTTTTTAGCTACGGGACGATTTTTGTTTAATCCTTTGAGTAGTGAGTTATTTTTATTAAATTAGTTTTTTACGTAAATTTGTATTATTAACGAAACCCTGTTTTTACGAGCCCAGAATTCACATTTTCCCGCTATTTGCGCTAAAATTTTGATAGTCACGTTTTATTTTGGTCCATTTTTTTAAATGTAAAAATTTAATTTAAAATCGCAACATATTTTCCAATCACTTTTAAGGTGTTCACTGTCAATACTTGGTGGAATGGCATTATAATAAAAATAATTACTTTGTTAATGATAATTCATACCTAATTGGTTTTTGTTGTAATCGTTTTCATTGCTAAGTGGTCTTCAACTTTTTATTTATAGTTTATTTTCCTTGTATTTTGCTTCAATTCTTTTGCTAGGTTGTAATACCAATTGTTTGTCATACCTTGTTTTAATCACTTAACTTTTGATCACTTTTAAGGTGTTCACTGTCAATACTTGGTGGAATGGCATTATAATAAAAATAATAAAACATTTTTAGTACTTTTTCCACATAAAATTTATTAGATCAGGACCGGTTTCGCTCATGATGAGCATTGTCAACTGATAAGAAAAACAATAAAACAGTGATATTTATACAAAAGTTAAGTGATAAAAACAAGGTATGACAAACAATTGGTATTACAACCTAGCAAAAGAATTGAAGTAAAATACAAGGAAAATAAACTATAAATAAAATTTTTTGAAGACCACTTAGCAATGAAACTATTATGACAAAAATCAATTAGGTATGAATTATCATTACCAAAGTAAAAACCAACAATTAGTGTATATAATAAATAAATCTTAATGTCTTGTCAACCAAATTGAGTTTGGAAAATCCAGTAGAGTTTAATCCCGCAAAATTGATTCCTGCGAAAAGAATAAAGGCAATATCAATTCTTACAAAATAAAAGCAAACTAAGAAAATTAAAATTCTAACGAAATAAAACAGTACAAAAAAGGAAATATAATAGGCTAGAATTATGTTAATGAAACGGATATAACAAGGGTGATGATGCAAATACAAGGTGTTCATTTAATAAATTAGAGCCCGGCAAGAATTTATGTCTATTTATTTCTAAGATCTCTTGTTTATCAAGTTTTAAAGATTTATTGTTAATATGCAGGATTTTAAAGTTTTTAGAGATATCAAATGTATGCTTATTTAGGAACAAATGGTTCCCAAATGAAGATAATTCATTCCCTTTACGTGAGCAGGCTAGATGTTCTTTAAATCTGATATTAAAAGCTCTTCCCGTTTGACCAATATACCTGGCTCCACAAGAATCACAATCAATTAAATATATGCCACTTTGGTTAAGAATGTTGAGTTTATCTTTAGAATTTACTAAAATGCGTTGTAAGTTAAAAGAATTATAAAAAGTGACATTAAAAAGGTTTTTGTTGAATTTCCTTGAAATCTTTTCTGAAACACTACCCAAGTAGCTCAATTTCACCCATTGTTTCTCAACAGCTGGTGCATTAATCACCAAACTAGAGCTTACATTTAGCAAAGCTAGTTTTTTGTGTTTTTTAAATAAAAGACGATCTATTAAATCCGAATCATAACCATTATTCAACGCAATTTGTTTTATCGTATTTAACTCAAGATCATAACTAGCTTTAGTCATCGGAATCAACAAGAGACGATGAATAAAGCAATGAAAGGTTGCTAATTTATGCGAGATATGATGTCTGGAAGAATTGTTAATGATGTTATCGCTGTATGAATCTTTTCTAAATATACTGAAACAATGCCGATTATTAATAATCTCGATCGTTAAATCCAAAAAGTTTATTCTAAGCTTGTTTCTTTTGATGTAGTAAGTTTATTTACGAGTGTCCCTATACCTGAGTTAAAGTTAGCTTTTTTAGTCTTTATAGATAGTAAAAACCTTAATCCCTTGTTAGTTAATGATATTAAATCTATTGTCAATTGTTGTATTGACCAAAACTTCTTTAAATTCAATGATAAAATTTACCAACAGTTGAATGGGTTGGCAATGGGTAGCCCTTTGTCTCCTATTTTAGCTGATTTTTTCATGGATTTTTTAGAATCTAAAATCAGTAATTTTGATCTCTTTAGAAATGTCATTTACTGGTATAGATACGTAGATGACATCTTAGTACTTTGGGGAGGTACAGAGAGACAACTTAATCAATTCTTAAAACTTATAAATAACGTTAACCCGCATATTCAATTTACAATGGAGTTGGGGTTGAATAAAATAAACTTTTTGGATTTAACGATCGAGATTATTAATAATCGGCATTGTTTCAGTATATTTAGAAAAGATTCATACAGCGATAACATCATTAACAATTCTTCCAGACATCATATCTCGCATAAATTAGCAACCTTTCATTGCTTTATTCATCGTCTCTTGTTGATTCCGATGACTAAAGCTAGTTATGATCTTGAGTTAAATACGATAAAACAAATTGCGTTGAATAATGGTTATGATTCGGATTTAATAGATCGTCTTTTATTTAAAAAACACAAAAAACTAGCTTTGCTAAATGTAAGCTCTAGTTTGGTGATTAATGCACCAGCTGTTGAGAAACAATGGGTGAAATTGAGCTACTTGGGTAGTGTTTCAGAAAAGATTTCAAGGAAATTCAACAAAAACCTTTTTAATGTCACTTTTTATAATTCTTTTAACTTACAACGCATTTTAGTAAATTCTAAAGATAAACTCAACATTCTTAACCAAAGTGGCATATATTTAATTGATTGTGATTCTTGTGGAGCCAGGTATATTGGTCAAACGGGAAGAGCTTTTAATATCAGATTTAAAGAACATCTAGCCTGCTCACGTAAAGGGAATGAATTATCTTCATTTGGGAACCATTTGTTCCTAAATAAGCATACATTTGATATCTCTAAAAACTTTAAAATCCTGCATGTTAACAATAAATCTTTAAAACTTGATAAACAAGAGATCTTAGAAATAAATAGACATAAATTCTTGCCGGGCTCTAATTTATTAAATGAACACCTTGTATTTGCATCATCACCCTTGTTATATCCGTTTCATTAACATAATTCTAGCCTATTATATTTCCTTTTTTGTACTGTTTTATTTCGTTAGAATTTTAATTTTCTTAGTTTGCTTTTATTTTGTAAGAATTGATATTGCCTTTATTCTTTTCGCAGGAATCAATTTTGCGGGATTAAACTCTACTGGATTTTCCAAACTCAATTTGGTTGACAAGACATTAAGATTTATTTATTATATACACTAATTGTTGGTTTTTACTTTGGTAATGATAATTCATACCTAATTGATTTTTGTCATAATAGTTTCATTGCTAAGTGGTCTTCAAAAAATTTTATTTATAGTTTATTTTCCTTGTATTTTACTTCAATTCTTTTGCTAGGTTGTAATACCAATTGTTTGTCATACCTTGTTTTTATCACTTAACTTTTGTATAAATATCACTGTTTTATTGTTTTTCTTATCAGTTGACAATGCTCATCATGAGCGAAACCGGTCCTGATCTAATAAATTTTATGTGGAAAAAGTACTAAAAATGTTTTATTACTTTTATTACTTAACTTTTGTATAAATATTACTGTTTTATTGTTTTTCTTATCAGTTGACAATGCTCATCATGAGCGAAACCGGTCCTGATCTAATAAATTTTATGTGGAAAAAGTATTAAAAATGTTTTATTACTTTTATTACTTAACTTTTGTATAAATATTACTGTTTTATTGTTTTTCTTATCAGTTGACAATGCTCATCATGAGCGAAACCGGTCCTGATCTAATAAATTTTATGTGGAAAAAGTACTAAAAATGTTTTATTATATTTTCCAATATTTTTTTCCGTCGTAATGGCCGTGAGTAAACTCATGCAAACTTAACAAACAGTATTAATAATGTTGTCAATAGTGAAATCGAGGATTTTTTGATGAAACAGTTTTCATTGAAGGGCAATTAATTTAATGGTTATTATTGAAAACTAGCATTTGTCATACTTACGTACGATGGTCAAGATTTTGGATATTTTTAACGTATTTTTATTGAATTCAATGGTTGTTAAAGTAAAAAGGTTCTTCAACTACATTTGTTTTGAATCAATAGAATGAACTTAAAATTAGTCTCCTTCTACTTCTCAAGCCTCAGGTTGCTTTATGTCCAGGGCATCAAAACTAGCGCAAAGCGTTAATTTCCCGGGTAACTATTTTCAGGGTGTCTTGACACCGAATACTTACTTTTAACTCACGAGGTCCGCTGTAAACAAAAACCTGAATTACGTTATTAAAATAGAACAAATAATTTTTGATTTATTTACTTAGTCTATGATTTTAGTCAAAATTCGTATGAATTTGTATTTTAAAAAATTAAAACCTTTATTTTTAGATTCTTTTGAGAAGTTTTTCATCAGTTTACATGATATTGTGGCTTTTGGGTAAAACAATAAAGAAAGAAACTAAATGGGTATGTAAGAGTACTTTAAAGTACTAAAAAAATTTAATATAGTTGTATCCAGTATATCCACGTTAAGGTATCTAATACCGGTTCTAGGGTTTGCATTACTGGCTCACCATTATCAGACTTATTTGACTTATATTAGTATAAATATGTTTGTATTAATGTAACTTAGAACTATTATGTTTAGATAACTCCACTAGCAGTCTGTATACTTCACATTGGAAGCAAACATGGTTAAAAAAATGTACATTCCTATCAGTTAAATCGTGATAAGCGAAACTGGTCGTGATTCTATAAAATAAATATGGAATTAGTACAAATTTTTAAAAATATTATTTTCAATAACGTTTTCATAGTAAAATATTTCATAATTTTCAAAATTGCTTATAGGGAATCGAAGTAGAACGTGTATTTATCTTTTGTATATTAAACGACTGTAACAAGGCAAAAGTATGTAGCCCACACTTTTTTCACAACAGCTTTTTTTAATAATCACAATGTATACAATTTAAGTCACGTTCTATCTCAAGATTCTAAAGGATGTAATCTGCAAATGACTTATTAGTATCTAAATTTAAATATACTTAACAAATATTAGATTAAGTCAATTAAACACAAGTCCCCGCGCACTTACTATGTCCATCAAAAAATGTTTTTTTGTGCCTCATGTATATTTTTTAATGAGTGGTTTTTTTTATAAATTTAATAATTTAATTTTCACCTCATAAATTTGAGCACGATTCCAAAAAATGTTTACTATGTATTTTTTTCTGAATATTTTATATATATATATATATATATATAATTATCAGCTTACAAAAATAAGACTAAAAATATTTTTTATTATTGTGTTAATAAATAATTCTTTCTTCGAGTATTTCTTGTATTTTTTCTATTTATCTATTTTAAAACCAGTGGATTACGATCAACGTTCTGGACATCCCTGATAATAATAAATCGCTTAAAAACGGAATATGTGTTTGAAACAACAATATTTTTTTTATTTTATATCAAATAATACAGCTACCTTCTTTTTTAGATTTCAATTGTATGTTTTAACATCTTCACAATCCGTGTACTGCTTGGCATATTTTACATATCTTTGATATGTGAAATGATCAAAAATGAATTGATGAATTCGCAAACAATTATAAGTAAAGCCTTGATTACAATGAAAACTGGTAAGAAAAAACAATTTTTATCTTTAATATTTTAATTGAAATAAAATATGATGAGTAACACATAACAATGATTGGGTTTTTTTCAGATGACATAAATAAATCAGAGCTCATCGTACTTTTAAATATGATAGCCAGTAATAGCTCTAAACTTACAGCTTTTAATTTCTTCCCCGTTGATTACACTTTTTTCAAAATTTTCTTTGGATGTATTGCTTCTTACGTTTGTTTTCTTATTAAAATCAGAATGTTGAATTGAATGAATTCGGCGGTAGCTTTGTTAGGAAGTTTATTATTAATATACAATGAAAATTCATACATGACTTTGTTATTCCTCTTGTTGCGTTACCAAATGTGACACTTGCTCCACTTGTAAGAAATTTTGTTGAAATGTCTGAAAAATAATTTAATTTAATTTTATATTGAGAATATAAAATTCCGATATAATTTACATTATGAACACATTATGCCATTTATAACACACACCGTAATTCCTTTTATCGATTGAATTGTCATTTACTTGGTAGAACTCCATTATAAAAAAAAAATAAGAAGCGATTCTCACTACATAATATAAAAACTCGAGGAGAAATTCCGTATATAATATACCGAAATTCGCAGATATTATAAAACATAAGGGCTATACACCATACCAGGTATTCAATGCGGACGAAACTGGATTGTATTGGAAAAAGATGCCCCAACGAACCTACAAATCAAAAAACAAAAACATGCTAAGGGATTTATGAAAACTTACAACCGATCTAAAAAAGAGTAAAACGTGTAGAATTTTAAGTGAAAGCGATGATGAATGAATGCTATATTATGTTATTAAAATTTCTTACAGTAAATTTATAAATTTATATTTGTTTATTCAAAAAAATAAGGTACATATTTATTTAAACCATCTTCGATATTTTTTTTTGGAACGCAATCCTTAATTTTGTATGAACTTCAAACCTTGTATAACACGGATTTGTATTACCTGACGTTTTTGTGGAACCATATAACCATGTTATACGAGGCCAAAGTGTATTTAATATTTTATCAAACCAACATTATCAAAAAATATTTTTTGTGCCTCCTGTACAAATTGATGTATAGGTTACGTCATTTTGCTTTTCTACTTTCTCGATATTACAATAATCGATTTAAGTGTATATAATTACGGTGTTACTCATTTATACACGCCCAAGGCAATTTAAATAATTGATTGCATTTATAATACATCAATTATTTTTTATTATTTAGAAATAGATAATTTAATTTGAATGGAGAAAAAATGATTAAACAGTAGTAATGAAAAAAAAACTTTTTTGCCGCTGTTCTATAAATTCTAGCTGTCATTATGAAAGGGTCATTTGTTATCCGCTAATTCATTGAAATTACAAAATATATATTTAAAATGTCTATTATTGATAACCAAACAACACTAAATCGTGAAAAATTTAACATATTTTTCGCTCTTAAACCTGTGTTTTTGGTCGCAAAATACTTTGGATTTCATGCATTTCGTTTTGAAAGTAATAGTTATACCCCGAAACCTTTGGCACCTAAGCATAAATTTATAGCTTGTGTAATATCGTTGATCGTTTTTATAATCCAAATAGTTTTCTTCGCAAATTTTAACAATTGGAAAAAACTTTTTACTTATGGTTGCATATCTCTTCTATTTTTATTTACGATTTTATGGAAAAATTGTGTAATTTTTCAAAAATTTGAAACCAAATCAAAGTGTTTCAAAAGCATTGGCGAAGTTGAAGAACTTTTACATATAGAACGAAAAAAAGAATACATACCTATGAGAAGAAAAATAATTAAGCAAAGCTCAGTATTCATTTGTTATTTGATAATTCATTTTCCTCTTGATTGTGTGGTAAATTCGAAGAAGAAGTATTTTCTCATATCTTGGCTTAGTGTCCTACCAATTGTTTGGGTTTCATATTTATTCCTGTTAATTTTATCAATCGTAACCAAAAGATATGTTGCATTGAATGATCAATTGGAGAATATTTGTACTTGCTCAAATTCATTCGATCCAGACGATTTTATTTCGTTTATAAATGTTCCTAGGAAAAAAATTAAATTAAAAAGAAATTACCCCACGTCAAATTGCTCTCAAGTAAACAACAAAGATAAGTTAAATAATCTGAGTACCTTGATGGCAGCTTATGAAAAGATTACCAGCGCCACACAGAGCTTAAACGAAACTTTTGGATTGCCAGTAAGTTCCAATCATTTTTGAATTTTATTTTAGAGACACTTAGTCACTTGAAAGGTTATTCAACGCACCTAAAGCATTTTTTTTAAAAATAAATACTGTTTTTGTGCACAAAATATCTTTAAGAATATTTCACACTTGTCACAAAAAAATTCGTATTATCGGGTTGTCTGCAAATGCAAAGTGTTTAAATTATCAAAAAATATTTTTTGAAGTTAAATTAAGCCCGAAGCTTCAGATTTTATAATCAATAGTCACCGTCGTAAACAGACGAGATGTCTCGTAAATTTTTTCGTGCTTAACACACCAGAGACGAGTTATCTCGCCAATAACTAATTAAATTAATAGTTGCAAATTATAGCCGGCGTGCTATGTAATTACTATTACGGCAGCTAAAAGGGAAATTTTGATTTAATTCTATAAAATGCTTTTTCACAAATATAGGTACTTCCAAATAAAGAAGTCAGGAACATGTTAACCTTTTCAGTATCGCGATTTTTTAAGCTATAAAAAATCACTCACATACCTATCGATTTTTTAAAATAATTTTTGAATAGTTTTAAAAAATAGTAATGAATTTATGAATATTAAAATTTTACTTATAAAATGATATATATAGTTTAATATTTTCAAGTTACATTCGTGGACTCCAGTGGCCTTACGGTATTCACGCCGTTCGTATGTAGCGGCCACCAGTGGCCTTACGGTATTGAACCGGTACGATACTAAATATGAAAATGTCGGACTATTTATTCTTGCCAGAGAATGTTGTATTTCAAAAGTCATTTTCGCCGTACGAAAAATAAAATAATAATATGAAGATTTAACATAAATTGGGACACACTAAAAAGTGACACGGAACATAATTGGCCCGCGGGACACACTTTGTGAACCCCTGATTTAAATAAATGTTCAGCTATAGTAACATTTTTTTTTTTAAATAATCGGCTATTTCTTAGCATTTCAGTCATTACAACTGTATCCAAATATAAAGCCTTTTGGTTATATGAAACTGCCTGGAATTTTATTTTATTTGCGACTTAATTGGCATATTGACTGTGGAAATGAAAAAGAACGTAACCCACACATTCGGTTAACAACTTGTTTCGATAATTTTCGGCCGTATACAAATTATGAAATAAACACAACCTTGAAGTGCACGTAGACTTCTAAACTGGTGTTTAATTGACAAAATCTAATAAAAATTGTCTAGGAAAAACCCTTTTTCAGACTTTTTTCTTGGTTTTAATTTTTACAAGCCCATCTTTTTTCAAACACAAAGGCTAAATTTAGATACTAATTCGGCATTTGCAGCATACATCCTTTTGATAGAACGTGTATCATGTTGGATACATTGGATACAAATTTCGCTAGAACAAATGTATATATCATTACTCATTAATTAAATTTAAAAAAAACAGTACTTTGCAATTTTTGTTTCGTTTTGTATAATGTTATCTCTTTATTATAATTGCAGATACTGTTAAGAAATATTATGGGAGTAATTAATGTGTTTATTATAACTTTTGGACTTATTGGATTATGGAGATTACCTAATCTTTTATCGGTAAGAAATTATACCATTCTGTTTTTTAAAGGAATTTGAAAAAACACTCAACATTTTTTATTTCTCGGTGGATTCGGCGGTAGCTTTGCGAAAATTCATTTTTAATTAAAAAATAACTTATTTTATATTACTTTTCAATTCGTTCGGTGGTTAAAAGCTTCGTTTAACTATGCATGCTCCCATAGCATATGGCCTCCAAATGAAGATATGCCAACAGATGTTTTTCTACGAAAACAGTTTGTTAGTCAGCTACTCTACCTCTCTTTTTTTAACGCACTAGTGGTTGACTTATAGGTCTCGTTACGCTTCGTTATTTTTTAGGATTGTAAGGCTAGAATTATTTTTTTCGACATCCACAAACATCTATGCCTTCGGACAGAAATCGATAAATGTATAGAAAAAAAATACACTGGGCCTTGAAACGTCACAGAAGCTAACGATGTTGAACGCTGCGCCATGGAGCCGACATTTATTAAAATAATTTATTTTTGCAGATTTCGACGGCTAACATAGTAATGTGGGAGTTCAATCACATTTTCTTTACTGTATCAGAAGCAATTTTGGGCCAAAGGTTTCAAAATGAGTGTAAACGAACCCAGTTGATTGTTAACAAAGCTATTACGTATTGCAATGGTAATTTTATGATATTTTAAAGCATACAATTGTCCGTTCTTCCACATACATAAACATACTTAATTAATGTTTTAAGACTGAAGGAAATAACACAATTTAAATAAATTTAATATATTTGTCTTTACAGCTTAGGAAAGTTAAAACGACGGACATTTTAAAGGTTTAAATCACATTGATGGTAATTTTTAAGTCACTCAAAAAATAAAGACATCACAATCACCCATGTCGATAATTTCGTAAATTTGATTTTTAAAACGTTCACTTTTACATTTACATTGCCAGGATTTGAACTCAGATGCATCTGATCGTTAGGGTGTGATGAATTCACCACAGATATCAAAAAACGATGGACGTTTTGTTGAACGCGCCAAATCAAGTTACAAAATGATTTTGCTGTATGCGTCATTGTTTACAGCACAAAAAATGATATCGGCGATTATTCTCAATCTTAAGTTTATCTATATGCAATGTAGTAAATTTATGAAAAAGTTATTTTAAGCCACAGTTTTGGCTAAAAAGACAAAACGGAAAAAAATACAAAAATGGCTTTAATAGTATTAACATTTATAATGACTTTTAATGTGCTCACTGTCACTCTGTATTATACTATTTATACTATTTACACTGTATTATACTAATTAAACATTTATTTATTAGGATCAGGACGGGTTTCGCTCATCACGAGAATTTTAAACTGATTTTTCGATTGTGTTTTTTTTTCAGATTTCAAGTGTCGTAAGCGGTTGGCGATATTTTCCAATATTCTACGCTCTCAAAAACTTGGTATTTCGGCGTATAATTTTTTTTGGATCGATCACGTCCACCTTAGAAATATAATTGCACTTTTAGGATCATCTGCTTTGATTGCATCGCAAATGACGAGAACCAATAAACAGGACACTAGTAATCTAACATAAGTAAACGAAATTAATATTTCGTGTGCTATTTTTCATGTTGACGTTTTATAAAACAATTTTTAAAAAAATAATTTTAATTTTTTAACCACGCGATGTATGTATATGTAAACGTAATTTTATCTGTAATTTAAGCAATGTAACTATTTAAGACAATTTATTCTTATTTGATTTAAATTACTATTATATATGTATTTTCAATGCACTTTACGGTGTTGTTTTCTAACTAAGAATTCTGAAATCTCGGCTTTTTTCATTTCCCGGGATACGAGACATGTTTCAGATTTCATGTTTGAGTTTATCTTTTTTTTAAGAATCATTAATTTTTTTCTTAACTGAGGGGTTGATTTTTATTTATTATAACGCGAAAAATTATACATCGGGCCAGTAATTTTATGATCATTATCGCTATCTAGGTACCATTTGTCATAAGTCTGGACAATGGTCATATAGTATTTTAAAATAAAAGAAGGATTTAGAAAGTTTCTTACCTATTTTTATTGTTTTTTAGATTTGGAAATGTTCTTTTAAATTAATGGTTTTTAAAGTATAAAGATTCTAAGAAAGTATAATATTTATATTTGTTTTGAATGAGTAAAATCTATATTATACACCTTTTTATTACAAGTCTCTAGTTTCACGTTGTCCCGGGAATCGAGATTAGCAAACAGCGCTAATTTCCCGGGATTTTATTCTCGGGTTGTCTCGACACAAAATCTTTATGTCTAACCCTTATCGCTCCAAAACTCCAATTTTCACGTAACCAATTTTACCCCAACAAAGTATTTTTTTATTATTCTATTCAAAAGTAATGTATCTTTGTTATTATTTGTATAAAATTGACTTACTGTGAATTTCGAGGAATTATTGAAAGGAAAATGAATTAAAAGAATAAGTTAGGGTTAAATAAAACACTCTCAATTCTGCACAGTTTAATTTTATTGGATTTGCAAAGAGTTTTAAATAAAAATATAAAAAAACACATAAAATATGAATTTATATTATTAAAAATTACCTGGCATACACTTAAATTCGCAAGAAGATAAGTTACTGGCTAAAACAACACAAGCATTAGATACAACGTACAAAAAATAATTGAAAACATTCACTTTCATGTGAATATCCGTCGCGAAACGACAAACCCAATGGGGCGGCGTATTTATTTCGTTCTGGTCAATGTCACAAGGATTCCTTCAGTGCCCCGCTAGATTAAGGGAGAAAAAGTTTAATTATTAATATTGAAAATTTTCTTGAACTTGAATTGAACTTCTTTGCGACGGATCTAACTTGAACCAAGTTCGAACACTTAAGCCCTATTTATACCAACTGAGTACGCGGCCGAGTGATTCTAAGTGAGTAAGTAAATATATATATACCATTTCTATTTTCTCGGCCGTGAGGATCCCCCACACCTGTAACACACAAAGGTTCACGTTTTTGGTGTATGGTGGATGGTGTAAAATAGGTATTAGATGCTCTAGTTCAAAATGATGGAGTAGACACTGACATTTCAGAGTAGCTTGAAGGTAAATCAATCAATATCCTAAATCTGAAATGCTTAGAACAAATCAATTATCTATATTAGTAGTATCTATTACCTATATATGAAAAATATATTGTCACGATTTTTAATTCCTTTCTACTGACGACTCATACGTACCTCATTACTTAATCATGAGTATTCTGTTTTGATGCTCTAAAAGATTAGCATTATATTAACAATAAAAACTAATGTGATTATTTAGATGTATTAAATTATTTGCGTGTTCGTTTTTATGAAGTTTTTTCCACTATCCGTTTATGAAAAGACATTAACATATCTTTATATAGATAAGTATATTCAAACTACCACTTGAGCATGAGAATCAATAAGCCATATTTTTTTATAGATAAAATTCATCGACGCGTTTAATGAAAGTGATGCATTAAAAATATAAATGAAAACTTCTAAGAGTTATATTGAACAATAATTAAAAAATATTTTATTAAAACCCATTCGATTTTATCTATATGTAGGTATTATCAATTAATATATGTATTTTGTGTCAAAATAAGTAACCACGAATAAAATTGTAATTATGATTTAGTAAGTTAGTTGATATTGACATAAAACTATTTCTTCGAACAAATTTCGGTCAAATGCATCAGTTTGAACGACATTAAAATAATATAATACTGTCGAACATATAACGGGTTAATAGAAAATTTAAATTAACTTTGATTATTTCACGTATTGTGTTACTAACTGTGACACGTGTTTCGCCTCTAGGAGGAATCCCAATCTGATTGACTAAAACTCATTACTATCATTATCTGTTTGTTTTATTTCGATTCTACACCCCCCTCCTTGTTCCTCTTAAAAGGAAAAAAAAACTCAAACCTCCATTTTGTAATTTTATAATTTAAAATGTTAGAATCAATCTTGCTTCATTACTTAAGCAAACTTTGCGATAGTAAGTCTGAAGATGCCTCTGAAAGAGGCGAAACACGTGTCACAGTTAGTAACACAATACGTGGAATAATCAAAGTTAATTTAAATTTTCTATTAAAATGAACTTCCAAAAAGTTACCGCCGAAACCATCGAAAGTATTTTAAATGGGTTGATTACGCTTTTTTTCCAAACGCTTGCGTACAATTTTTTGATCAAAGTGAATATTTTGATGAAGTCAAATGGCTGCATCAGAGTAGCCAAATGCAGCAGCTTCTTTTCCACTGACATTACCGTGCCTATAAATTCAACAATAACCCTTTATAAAAGAACTTTTCTTAGGTTACTCCATTAGCTTCTCCAGTACTACTCCGTATTTAATGACTGTATAGTATAGACATAATATATTGTTTATTAAGTACGTAATACAACCATTAGTTCTTTAATTAATTATCACATTTTCAGCAAATCCCATTAGATTAGTCAATTGATTAAAAACTAAGTATATTTCAACATTAATAGATCACAATGTATATATTTTGCAATAAGCGAATGCAATGAGTTGCAATAGAGAATAGAATATTTCATCAGAAACGGTTTTTCCATCGAATAGGTTTGGTGACAGACTAGTTATTTTTGAAAATGCCACGTCGAACTATTTCGCCAGAAACGCATAGAAAATCTTATGATATATTTTGGGCGTTAAAACATGTACTGGGTCTTTGCCAACTATTTATTTACCCTTCTGTTGAATATCACGGAAATAAAATCAAAAGTATAGGCAAAAGAAAAAAAATTACATATATTGCTGTGTCTTCTTTGATTTTTTTCTATCAAATTTTTCGAGAAATATTCCACGAAACATATGACGCCGGTCTAAAATTTACAATCGCTAGCATGTTTATATTACTAAATGCATATTTAGTAATCATAACAAATATTTTATTCAATTCCGATTCGATAAAAAAATTCATGGAAACTATTGATGACGTCGATTGTATGTTATTTATTAATAAAAAAAATATTTATAAATCTTTTAATAAATGGGTACAATTTTTCGGCGTATTGCTACTTATATTTGAAATATTACATATGTTTGTACATGATTCCGTATCCGCCGGAGATTTTCAAGATAATTTCGTATTGTGGCCTATGTTTCATCTGTTGCATATGTCTGCATATATATTATCAATACGTTTAATGATAATAATTCGAAAGTTACAAATGTTTAATTATCAATTGGAATATTCATATATTTCAATCAAAACATTCTCAGAATTTCCGATCAGTGAAGAAGTATTCGTAAATAGTTACTTTCAAGTATTTCTGAGCTGTGAAGCAATAAAAAAATATGCGTTGGAAAGAAAACACTTATGGGAACGAAGTAAGGCTAATTTTCAACGCCTGATGAAAATTTCTAATTGTATTTCCGAATGTCTTAATATTATAAACGGAATAGATGGTGTATCTGTGAGTATGGTGACCTTTGCTTGATTGTTAATGTTTATATATTGCTTAATACTTCCGGAGATTATTACATAATCATTACATAACCTGGTTTAAACCAAAACCGAATAACCGGTTTATTACCTGTTTTAAGAAAAACCGAATACTAGTTTATTTTGCACGGTTAACCGGCGTTTATTGAAAAACCTCTTTTCACCTTTATTACAGTAGATTTGTATGCAACTATTCATATGTCGATTCTGTGGAGCAGTGGTCAACGTCGTTAACTTCCGTGACGGATCTCACAGATTCAAGTGCCAGTAAAAACAGTATTTTTTCATTGGAAGGCAAGGAAGGTGTTTTTAACTTAAATATTCCTTCCTTCCATTCCAATCCAATCCTCAAACAACGAGGCTTAGAGAAAGCGATTTTTTAACTTGAAGTTTCTTCCTAGTCTTATTCTTATATTCCTACTCTCATCGAAAAAATAGAAAATGAGCAACTGAGTAACTCGTGAGTTTTCAAAAAAAAGTCTAAATACTTCACATTAGTAGCGTAAATAAAATAAGTTATTTAACTCTTTTATGCACCCTATTAGTTCATATTTAAGTAATCAAAATATTTGTTATGGATTATTGGTTTGTGTGATACAAAAATTAACTTTTTGAAAATAATTCCGGTTTATGCTGGTTAGCCGGTTTATTAACTTAAAAAAACAAAAACCGGTTAGATGCATTGGACGGTTATTGGAAGCCCTACTCGTGCCCAACAAAAGATATGGAAAAAATTAAGTCGCTTGTATAGGCATTAATAATCGTTTGTATTTATTACTTGAAGATTTTAGTTCGTGGAGCAGTTTCTTTTGTCACAATATTGCTTATCATTCATGGAGCAATTTTGGTAGGATTCAAATATTCATTAGAAGTAAGTATGATAACTCGTATGTTAGTATGAGCCACAAAGCAATATTTATGAAAACGTTTTTATTTATGAAAACTATTGCTTAAACTATATTTAACAACAGTGTTGTATTTCGTTTGAAAAGTACTTTTTATATTGATTGTATTTTGGAAAAAAAAACATTTTTACTGATTGAAACATAAGTGTAGAACGATGGACTCTTCAATAGAAAGCCACACTTTGAATTCAATCTCTTGTAAAAACATGACGAAATTCAACTTCAATTCAAAACATTCTCAACTATAAAATATACAATTTCTTCCAAGAAAATAATTTTGGATAGTTTTTGGTTTTTCATAATTTATTTAATATGATTGCAATGCAAACAAAATAAGACAATTAGCAAGATTGATGTATGAATGTCTGGTTATTTATTATATTTGTTTTACAGCTGATGGCCGTAGATATGTTGATGCTAATTTTTCATTTTGCTGCTGACATCGTAACTGAATCTATTTTTTGTGAAATAATATCAAGTGAAATGAATAAAACACAAAAAATCATTAGCAAAGCAATTACTCATAATCTTAACGGTAAGATTTTATTTTTTTATACACAACAAACAATTATTTCAATGTATAACAGATTTTCACTCCTGCACTATATTGACAGCCGTAAATTCTTTTCTTCAAATGGGCTTGTTACGGGTTTCATGACTCAACTTTTAACTTTTAGATTCTGTCATATTTATCTGTATAAGATAATAGATATTCGAAATATTAATTAACATAACTGTTTTCAGATACAAAGAAAATCTCTGAGCTACTTCTCTTAAATGGCCTGATATGCAGTCAGCGTGTTAATATAACAGCTTGTAATTTTTATAATATCAACTTTAGTTACATGTTCTCAATGTTTTCGAGTATCACATCTTACACCGTTATCGTTTTCCAACTGACCTAACCTGTTAAGTTATTTAAAACATATAAATTTATCTGTGAAATTAAAAAAAAATGTATCTTTAATATGAAACAAAAATACATGCGTCTGTTTGTCTGTCACAAAAACTTATTCCAAACGGTGAACAACGACGTAAAATTTGCACACATTTTCTAGGTCAACTGTACTTTTTTCATCATTTAAAAAATGCAGATTTTGCGGATACATAAATTTAGTAACATTTAAGGCAGAGATGGCGAACAAGGGAGAACTTATGAGAACATATTTAACCTGCTTGAACTATTAGAAATTATTGTTTTTATTTAAATCTTTAATTACTAAATTTATGTGACCCGCGATATGATTTTTTTTATTTTATAAATCAAATTTGACCCACTTGCGAAAAAGGTTCGCCATCCCTGATTTAAGGTATATATATTTGAAAATATACAATTTCACACCCATATCGTTATTTAATTGTTGGTACTTTAATTGTTGTTCAGTAAAAAAATGTATCTATTGCTTGGGAACCTTTAAATAATAAAGAATGAAATATTCATTTCTGATATTTTTCTTTATTATTTTGTCACGGTCAAAAACTAATCGCAAGTTCACAAAAAGCTATGTGCTATGTATAGGGCATCCAATCCCGGGATCCCGTTCAATTTTCTGATCCCGAAATTCCGGGATAGAGATGGCCGCGATCCCGGGATTTCGGGATTGAGAAATTTTGAGCAAATTCTCGCAATTTACACGAAATTGGCAAATCGGAGATTTCAAATTCCTCGGTGAGCTAAAAAAACGAGTTTTTGTGAGATTCTGGGAAAAAGTATACCAAATCGGAGATTTCAAATTCTTCGGTGAGCTAAAAAAAAAAAAAAAACGAGTTTCCGTGAGATTCCGGGAAAAAGTAGGATTTCAAACTCCTCGGTGAGAAAATCTCAATCCCGGGATTCAAAATAGATTGGAAAAAGGCTTCGGGATTGGATACCCTAGCTATGTATGATCACGATACTTTAAAATATCGATAGTATCTAAACAGGTTTGCTAAATTTTGTTCTGGTGAATTTTCTCTCAGCTAATAACGTCTTAGTTGTTCTGTTGAAATTGATGACGACCAAATCAATGCACTAATCGAAACGAACCTTCAAAAGTTTCCAATTAATTGAAAATAAATACAATCTTTCATATGTAGTTTACATACGAAACGTATCGAAAATTGTTCATTGTTTAAACAATTAATAACGAGCGATAGAAAATAAATTATTTACAACAATGCAGATAAACAAAATAGTATTAAAAATACGCAAAGCTATATTCGTCAAAATATGTTTATGTGTCTTGGTTAGAGAGAGGATTGTCAACTTTTAAACTCTACTATGCAACCTAGAGATCAATATTTGAGATGTGTATGTTTAACGTCTTACCAAACTGAGGAATAATTCAAGAAAAACGACCAGTTGAGTTCATCATGGTAATAAAAGACCACAGACATGTTTAATCCATCGGTGAAACATAATGGAGCCACATGCACCCTGAACTAGCACTGTAGATTAACATTTATTTCTTTCTGTATAATATGTTCCGAAAGTCAAATAAATACGTAATGATGATTCAGTTTTTTGCCAATAAAAATCAGAATTCTCATGAATATGAAATTATGAAATATGGCAAAAAGTCACTGATATAAACGGACAGAGCAGTATTGAATAAAAAAAAATCTGTCCAAAACCTGTTTTTTATTTTCATTTAAAAATCCCCAATAACTACGTTGCTAATCTAATATATGCGTAATCGGTGTCTGCACTCGTAAGTTAAATACAACCAGCGAGAAGCTGGACAATGAACCTTTGTATTTTATTTACATAGCACAATCATATATTTATAAATGCGCAGTGTCATAGCAGTCTTAAGTTCCAAGCAGTGTCGTAGAAAAAACAGCAAAAAAGATCGGGCCGTTAAATCCCAGCCGCTCTTAACAAATTGTATGGCGTAGATACGTAGATCAACTCTAAATTCCAATTTATGAGCTTATTTTTCGTTGAATTATAACATGTATGTTTGAAAGATTTCTTGTATGGATATTCTGTGATTCTTTGGTGTTATTAATTTACAATTTACGATATATCGGAAGGGTCATATATGCAAATTAAGTAATGATTGTAAGAAATATAGCGAATGGCAAGAAATGCGATGTGTGGGAAAACAAATAAAATTTAACCTCCCACTATTAAATATCACAGTTATATAAAATATTGATTATAAATAACATAAAACAACAGTAACAATTTGGCAGTGTATAAACTCAGGAAATAAAAGTCTCGAGTCCCGGGATGTCCTGGAACTTTGACTTTATCACGCCTCGAGTCCCGGGGCTTTGAAAACCCCGAGACTTCAGAATCCCTACTATGTACTCATAATGCATAATGAACGAATTTGAATATCTCTCGGAAAAAGCCTGGTTACAAATTTATACTAGAAGTATTAATAAAGAAATTTGATCTTAATTGTTACCAGTTGCGAACATTATCAACTGATGAAAATATTAAATAAGAGTAATTATTGGCATAGTGATTTTTTCATTGCTATGCTATTATGATTTTGTATTTTATTATTAGTGTATGATCACACATATTTTAACTTTTGTATGTATTGAAATCATTAGTCTTTTAATTAGTAAATGTGTATGCACATTAGATAATGCCTTTATATATTTTAATTGACTAAGTACAAATGCATCATAATATGTATACGTACATATACACACACGCCAATTACTTAAAGACTTAAACGTTTCTTTTGAGCTCAGTTAATTCAAAATGGTTGTTGCTTCTAATGCTGATATATCGGTGATGAAAAAACGTTTTTTAAGAAAACCACGTCGACTCCGAGTTGTTATGTCGGAAAAATATAAAAAGTCCCACGATGTATTTTGGGCGCTAAAGCATGTACTGAAGACATATAATTTTTTCATTTATCCTTCTGTTGAATATCATGGAAATAAAATCAAAAGCACGAGTATAAGAAAAAAAGCTATGTATATTTTTATATCATTGTTCGTATATTTGTATGAAATTTTTCCAATATTTAAAAATTACCATTACGATGGTTTAAAATTTACTATTGCTACCATGTTCATTTTAAATAATGCTATTTTTGTAATTATAACCAACATTATATTCAACTCTAACACAATAAAAAAATTCATGAAAACTATAAATTGCATCGATCATATGCTGTTTATAAACAAAAAACGTGTTTATAAACAGTTTCAGAAGTGGACTATTTTTTTCGGCTTGTTGCTTCTTATGTTTGAAATGGCACACATAACGATTCACAATTATATTTTTTATGTAGACCATCAAAATAATTTAATAATTTGGCCAATGTTTCATCTATTGCATATGTCTATGTATACATTATCAATAAGATTAATATTGATAATTCGGAGATTGCAAATATGTAACTACCAACTGAAATATGTATACTATACAAACATAAGAGATTTATCAATAATAGAAGACAAATATATGAATAATTATTTTGAGCTTTATATGAGTTGTGATAAGTATAAAAAATATGCGTTGGAGAGGAAGCACTTATGGGAAAGAAATAACAATAATTTTCAACGCCTGATGAAAACTTTTAATTCCCTCTTCGAAGCTCTTGATATGGTTAATGGAATTGACGGTGTGTCAGTGAGTATTATTGAACATACATACTTATTTTTACTTTTTTTACTATTGTTTTATTTATGTCCGCTCCCAATGTGGAGCATATGGCCTCCAAATGGATGCATCTTAACAAAAGTTTTATACGAGAACTGTTTTGTTACTCGGTCACTCAACCTCTCTTTTCTAAAGATAGTTGTACTGATAGAAGAACAAAGTTAAGACAGGAATAGTGATTAACTAATCGCTCTCGCTACGCCCAGTTATAGAAGGATCGGAAGAGTAGGAGGGAATTTTCAGACATCCACAAGCAACCATAAATGGATAAATCGATTGAAAAAATGCTGTTCGTACTGGGACTCGAACCCGCGAAGTCCGGCACGGAAGCCAACAACTCTAACCGCTGCGTCATGGGACCCGACTTTTTACTATACCTAAGTATATAATCTGTTATTTTTTAAGCTGTATCAAAAGTATGGTGCCTTATTAATTGAATATATTATTTATAGATTTTAGTGCGTGGGTCAATTTCTTTCGTCATAATTTTGCTTATTGTACATGGTTTTATCTTGATAGGCTTGCAAACGACGCCAAATGTAAGTATGGGTCCTTTATTTATAGAAATTAGCGTTTTTTTATATTCTAAACCTACATTATTGTACTTGACTGTTTTTACTTCCAAACAAACTTATAAATCATTACGCAGCCTATAAACCTATAATCACTATAATATCTTCCGATTATTAACTTTACGTAATCGTATTTTCTGCTATTTTTGAAATAATACTTTATAATATTATTTCTTGGCGATAAAGCACTTAAAAATATATATTTAAAAAATTATATATAAAAACGTATTGTTTTTTATTACAGGCAATAATGTTAGACATGGGATTGTTTCCTGTTCATTTTGCTATTGACATAGTAACCGAATCTGTTTTATGTGAAATTATATCAAATGAAATCAAAAACACACAAAAAATTATAAGCAAAGCGATTGTGCACAATCAAAGTGGTAAGATAAAGTTTGTTTGTAAATATTACTGAAGTCACTAAGGACTCCAATCGAATATTTGAGTATTCAGTATTCGAACACATTTTCTATGTTCGGACATTCGAATATTTGAAATCCATTTTTGAATATTTTTAAACGAATTTAAAAATGGCGTATGAAAATTAATCTATATTGTGAAAAAAATACCTTCGTAATATAATAATATATTTAAAAACGGTTTAATACCAAATTCTCCAAATATTAAACATGTACAATACTAAGCAGTTTACAGCAGTGCGAAATATTGGAATTTTTAATGTTAAGAGATATAATGGCCAAGAAATCCAAGAATCTAATGTAATATGAGAATGAAATGCAGTCCCGATTTTCAATTTTAAAAAATCACAATGTTTTTTTGTTCAATTATTTTCAATTTTAAAGATTAAATGAATGCTTATTTTCTTTTTTGCAACCGTATATTGATTGATTTGTTCGTGAAAAAATCATTCTAATATCTTAAGTGTCCGAATTATTTATTTCGCGGCATCATTGAATTTATAGTAGGCACTAGTCACCATTCAACAAATACACGGATGTTTCCACGTTTCCACGATTTTCTAAGCGTTTTTGTGTTCATGACAGTTTTTTATTAACGTTTTGAAAGAAATTATCAAAAATTTTAACAAAACGGAATGTAGTTTATATTTCAGAAAAAATAAGCGATGGTTAGTGATATTATATAAAAAAACTACGTCAATGATTGTTTGAATTACAATTTAATTTATTTTCCTTGTTTTCAGATACAAAAAAAATCTCCGATTTACTACTTTTTAGTAAACTCGTCTGCAGTCATCGTGGTAATATAACGGCTTGCAATTTTTATAACATCAATTTTAGTTATATGTTCTCGATGTTTGCAAGTATTGCATCGTACACTATTATTCTTTTACAGTTAAACATGGCTAAAAAATAATTTTACATGTAATCATGTTTTAAAAATTAAATATGTAATTTACACTTCGCTATCAATATTGATCGATACAACTCAAAATAGAAATCTTTCATTTTAGATAACTGAAAGACGATGTGAATGTACTGTAGTAAATTTAGTTAGAAGGTAAAAATGCACCGTACATCAGTTTGTCATCGGACACTAATATTAATAGCACAGCTTTATCTATTAGATTTCTATGTTAAGAAAATAATATGCAAATTTTAATTAAGCTTTGTTGATTGTTATAAAGTTTTTTCATCAAACAATTTGTATATAAACAATGAAATGTATAAATATGTAAGAAAATTTTCATTTATTTTTTAACAAATTATACTAAATAATATGTTTGCATGACAAAATTTATCCTTAAAAAATGCAAAGATATTCAATAGAATAAATTCGTATAAGACATCAATGAGAGTTTAATTGAAGGCGGGGGTAAATCACTTGATCAAAAATTTCTTTCCAAAAAAATTGTAATGAATAAAATTATGACGGTTTTGGTCAGGAGCTTGAAATTTGTAACTTTGAGCCATATAAAAGAAATTGTAATAAGTATGTTATATGTATACTACATGGTTTGATTTAAAAAAAATTAAATGACAATAAAAAAATGAGCTTATATTTTAATTAATATAATAAGTATGATTTGATTGTTTTCAATTGGTGTTATTAAATGATAAAATAAATGCTGTATTTCAATTAACAAATAAAGTTATTGATTAAAAAGGATTTTTTACAACATAAGTGTTTAAAGGTTTATTAAAAAAGTGCTTATAACGCTATTGCGTCATTCAAACGAACAACTCAATAGAATTAATTGATTAAATTGCTATGCAAACATCAATGAAGTTTGATACAAATGTATGTTTTGAAAAATGTTTGACAATGAATGCGTGATGGCCGTTAGTTCTGACAAAGCTAAAATCTGAGACATATACTTGAAAATCTATTTGTATTGATACAGAGCTACTTTAGTAATAGGGAAATAGCATATAAATCCGGCCTCACAACAATTCACAGGAAAGCAGTCATGGGGTATCTCCGATGTTCGGTCCTGAGGCCACTACTCTGGAATATATTATTTTTTCTTTGCCACTGCCACATTGTACAATTGTACCTTATGCCGATGATGAGCTTATGATAGTAGGAGCGAATAGTCGCGTTGGCATTGAACGAGATGCTAGCGCTGCGCTTTCAAATATTCTTATTTGGGGAAAACTGAACAACCTTTCATTTTCCCCGTCCAAAACAGAATCCCTTGTTTTAGAAAGATAGCCTAAGCTGACATCTCTAATCTTCATCAAATATCCGTATGGGAAATTTCTCTGTACGTGTCTCTAAACAAGTCAAGTAAAAAATAATTAAAAAGGCTTACAGCAAAAACTAAGGTTTTAAAAATCCTGCTCTTAAAATAGCATATGATGCAATTTTTATGGGAATAGCAAAATACGCAGCTAGCGTATGGAATTCTAGAACAAAAAATGGATTTTTCAAGAGGAGTGAACAACGTATTTTACTGATTTCATTCACTTAGGCTTACAAGACAACTTAACGTGTTTCACCTCTTTCAGAGGCATCTTCAGACTTACTATCGCAAAGTTTGCTTAAGTAATGAAGCAAGATTGATTTACAACTCATTACTATCATTAGTATCATTATCTGTTTGTTTTATTTCGATTCTACACCCCCCTCTTTGCTCCTCTTAAAAGGAAAAAAACCCAAACCTCCATTTTGTAATTTTATAATTTTAAAATGTTAGAATCAATCTTGCTTCATTACTTAAGCAAACTTTGCGATAGTAAGTCTGAAGATGCCTCTGAAAGAGGCGAAACACGTGTCACAGTTAGTAACACAATACGTGGAATAATCAAAGCTTGTTATACATTTATATGTCTAATGTGAAGTATTTATATCGGGTTAACGTCTCAAGTCCAACTCTTTATCCCATGTATACGGTATAAAATATATTTATTGCTTGACAAAAATTATGAAATTATGACTTTACAGCTTATTTATATTAAATCATTATTGCTTTATTACTTATATAAAGTAGATTGTGATATTCTCTTTTTAGTTTTATTAAAAAAAAAATATCTTAAGGCCTTTTTATCTAACCAATACCATTTTCGTATTGCTATTGGAACTGTTCGTTCGGTTCTTATAACTGCTTTGTTTGTTGGCTTTAAGATTCAATCATAATGCTTTTTCCAGAAAGTAATCACTCGATACAATGTAATATATTTGGGGCGATGAAACTGTTTTTAATTTGTATCAATTTTTTTCTTATTTCAACGGTAGCTTACGATGGAAATAAAGTGAAAGAAATTAGTTTGGCTAAAAAAATAATATTATGTATTATTTGTAATATAGTTTTTTTTCAAAACTATTGGCGCACTCTGAACTTAATGCAATCAATGAATACTAAGGCTTTGTGCTACTTAATATTACCATCCGTTTGTTCGTACGTTACGATTCAAAGTAACATATTTTTTTCTTCTCGTGCTATGAAATGTTTTATGGAGACAATAGATAAAACTGACAATTTATTATTTTTGAATAAAGAAGCAGTTTATACATCGTTCAAAAGAAATTTGATGTATTACTCAATATTTGCACTATTAATTGGTTTTCTTCATTATGTATGTGCTTGTTGTGGTATTTATATTTATAAATATCCAGAAACGATTTTCTTAAATTTTATTACTGTGTATTTTTCCTACATCTTTATGTCGATTAAATTACACATATTATTACGAAGAAGTCAGATGCTAAATATTCAATTATGTTTTTCATTATTCGGCAAACGAAATTGGGAAAAAGTTTTTTCTGAAACCGCCCCGAATGAAATGTATGGAATATTTTTGAATGATGCAAAAATATCAGAGTTGGCAATGGAAAATGAAGTGCGATGGAACAAACGGCATGACTTTATTGAGAGATTTATGCAAATTTATTTTAATATTTCGGAATCACTTGAGATGGCAAACGTTATAGATGGAGTGTCTGTAAGTATATTGAAGTTATTATTTTCTGTTAAATACTCATTTCAGTCCGAGTTTTCAAATGCTCCATACCTTCGTATAAACAATTATGTAATTAATTGAAATTCATTTATAAATGGAAATATTAACAATTTCTAAAGTATCGATTTTCTGGTGAAATAAACATAAATGTTGTGTACTGTCAGTAGTTTTTAAGTTAAAAATGAAAATTTTGACAATTCTTCTTTGAAAAAAATGTATTTTAACAAACAAAGTTTTTAAGCTGTTTTAACTTTTTGTTTACTTTTTGATAATGGAATCAACTGCATTTTATCAAAATATGAGACAGCGATATCGTTATAAATAATATTGAAAAATTTACAGTTATTATGGATAACCAGTTTTATTTTATTATATGTAATTCATAAAGCATATTTTAAAATATAATTACATATATTATAACACAACAAAGAGAACAATAGTTGAACCAAAAAATCTTTTATCGAAGGCCAATGCATATGTTTTATAAATGCAGTTATTTGACCTATGTAAACATATAATTTGACTACATTAGAACGTCAATTATCCGAATTTTATAAAAATATTTACTAAATTGCTGATTTTTCACCATAATGGTGTGTGCCAATGCAATAGGCCCCCACTGTTTTTCGTTGGGAAATCAAAGAACCCCAGAAGCTTTAAAAACATCAGGAGTCTTCCAGTTGAATATTATTATCAGAAAAGGCCTAGATGAATGGTGATTTTTTCAAACGACGGTATGAAAAACACCAAAAGTGAAAAAAAAATTAAAAACAAATAATAAAAGAGGAATACCATTTTTATAACTAGACAATGTACCGTCTCCCACTCTTTTATATAATGTTTAAGCCAGATCAATGTATTGTTAACGTTTAAAAAAATCCACCGAATGCCACTTCGGTAATACAATTGACGGATCAGGGTGTAATAGAAACATTTAAAAGCATATGTAGAACACAGATGCTGCGACGACTATTGCTAGCAGACGAAAATAATGAGAAAACAGTAATCAGCTTCCACAAGAAAATAAAACATAATTTAATACCAAAGCTATATTAACTAACAAATATTATTGCGGTTCAGAAGTTAAATGTATTTCCTTGTCAATAATGTTTTATGTTCGACTATCTGGATTTTTCCTTATCCGGACTACCTTCATCCCCAATTATTCCGAATAATCGAGGTTCTACTGTATTTGTTACCGATTTGATTAACATAAATATTAAAGTTCATTGTAATCTAAAATAATTGTACCCCTTTTTCAGATTCTTTGTACCACTATACAAACATATTGGTACACTATATTCTTAGGACTATATATCTTGAGTATAGAAAAAACAATTTTAGTAAGTAAAATAATAATATTGATGCATCGATAATTAAATTAAATTAGATGAGGCACTTCCCTTTCTAGCTGTAACCAATATTTTCATCTATTTTTGAACGATTTTGCTATAATGTGCTCTCCTTACCTCCGTTCATCACGATTCTGGAGAGTAAGAATTCGCTTTATCATCGCTATATTTTAAAAAATATCGATACGCTAATCAAGTCTGAATTTGGCAGTATTTATTGGGTTCAGTATAAAAAGGAGATCAGAATACACCCAGTCTTTTTTACGCGATTCTTTTGGACGGCACCGTTACTTTTTTACGCGATTTACTCGTTGTTACACGATTTTTTTTCGTCACGAAAACAGACGACTCCGAATCTAAAAAAAATCAGTCATTTTATTTAAACTTATATATGTCAAGTGTGGAAAGATAAAAGGAAGTACCCAACAGTTTTTTTCGATAATCACAATAAAAGAAACTTGATACACGTTTTATCAAAAGGATGTAAGCTGCAAATGCCGAATTAGTATCTAAATTTAGCTTTTTAGTTTGAAAAAAGATGAGCTTGTAAAAATTGAAATCAAGAATAAAGACTGAAAAAAGGTTTTTCCTAGACAATTTCTATCAGATTTTGTCAATTAAACACCAGTTTAGAAGTCTCTGTGTACTTCAAGATTGTGTATATTTCATAATTTGCATATGGCCTAAAATCATCAAAACAGATTTTATGTGCCTCTTGTAAAATTTGCTTTCCTTTTCACAGTCGATACGTAAACCATCAGGTCATCTTTAGTCAGCCTAGCAAGCATGGCGAAATTCTGGAATATTGTGATTTGAATACACATCATTAAATATGTATTTTTTCAATTTGTCTGAGTCGTAAGATTTTTCCAACTTCGGACAAAACCTCCGACTACGCGACTTCCGTCTCTGACTCCGACTTCACAGGCCTGGTTTAAGGAAGTCACCAAAGCAATTACGTAATAAGTGTATGGACACTGATATGAAAACTGAAGAAGAAAACAAGACCGATAGAAATATGAAAAGATATAAATTCTTGTATATTTCAAATTTCTTAAAATGAGTAAAATATTTTTTTTCTTGTTTAGAATTACACCAAACTTATTTTATTATCAGCAATAAGTCACTTTTTGCTATTTACAATCAATGCAGGATTATTTGAACTTTTCAAAAATGAAAAGAACAAAACACTGAAGATTTTGAGAAAAGCTTTGATAATCAATACAAAAGGTAAAAATTAAGTAAATATTTATATTTATTTTACATATCTTTATACATATATATATATGCGTGTGTTTCCTTTATTGTTTATTTAAATGGGTTTTATTTTTAGATAAAAAGCTGAGTTTGTTCATAAAATTAATCGAAAGCAAAAAGACTGTTTATAATGGCTGTAATGTAGTAGATGTTGATTTTTCACTACTATTTTCCATACTTGGAAATGTTATTTCGTTTGTCACATTTCAATACATATTAGAACAGTGATGTACAGACCGCGGCGCAAAACGTCATTTTTTGCGGCCCAAAATAACAAGTACTTTTTTTTCGAAGTCGTCCATGGAACATTTTTTTCTGATTTAGGGGCCGTGGCATAAAAAAGTTTGTGAAGGACTGTTTTAGACCGTTCAAAATAAGTGGGGTGAATAATACCGCTGATAGTCAGTATTTTGACCAGGGCTTCGAACCGGAACGGAACCGAAAACCGTTATTTTTGCCGAAAGGAAAACCGGAACCGAACCGATATATATTTTTTTACTTGAACGAAAACCGGAACGAAGGAAATAGCGGTTCGAAGCCCTGATTTTGACACTGTATAATTTATTATATTTTTGATAAATGTTTGTTGTTGTATGAATAATATTTTTTTTTATCCCTTATTTCATCTAGACTTACTTCTTGGTCATAATTTTTATCGGAAACAATGACTTATCTAATGTTTGACCTTTTCATATTGTGATAGCGAATATTGAAGCATTAGCATCATCATGGTCACTTTACTTAAGGTTGATTATTATTATTTTTCATTTCATATTCGTTAAAAAAATTGCCATAATTCATCGATTACAGCAACAACATTGTTACTTAAATCATATTTTTTTAGCAATGTTTAACTGAATCATAACATAATGTAAATCGATTTCCGTCTAAACCAAAGAAGATGTGCTTCTTTTGAACATACAACCGTGTATGAAAATTAGGACATTTTCATAAATTAAGTCATGTTTGTATTTCTTAAGCTGTCGTAAGTTTAACTTTTGATTTTATAACTATGTTAAATTAAGAAGCACAATGTAGATTTTAAAAGTAATTTTTTGAGATAGTAAAGTTTATGTTTAGTGACATATTTTGAAGTTTCTAATGAAATAAATCATCTGTTTTATGCAAATATGTTTTATTACCCACTTCACTTAATTAATTTAAATGTCAATGAATTAACTAAATACACGATCTTTTTTAACCCTTAGCTTGCGTCTATCTTTCCACTGCCGGTTGATCAATTCAATATCAATCAGCATTCTTAGCCTTTTGGCTGCCGTAGAAAAAAAATAGTTTTTAATATTTAAGCATTAGTCCTATCTTAGCTGTAACCATCTATCCCTACTACTCTCTTTGGAAAAGAGAGGTTGATCAACTGTCTAACAAACAGCTTTCGTAGAAAATTTCTGTTGAGATACCTCGGAAGCCTATATGCTCCACATTGAGAGCGTACGTGGATTAAAAATATGTATCTTTACATTTTTCAGATTTCTTAAAATTTAATGTAATTTAAATCACTTGCGTGTATCGACTAGAGCAGGGATGGCGAACAAGGGACCCGCGTGAGAAATCATCTTACCCGCTGGAACTTTTAGAAATGATTGTTTTTATTTATTTTTGAAGAAATGATCTCTGTAGGATAAGAATGAACTTGGAACTATAATACAGAATGTGTGTCTTATATTATGACGATTTTTTTTATTGTTATATCGACTGTGGAAAGGAAAAAGGACGTAACCCACACATATCAAATTTTACAGGAGGCGCTAAAAACGTGTTTTGATGATTTTGTGACATATGTAAATTATGAATTATACACAACCTTGAAGTGCACGGATACTTCTAAACTGGTGTTTAATTGACATAACCTAATATCAATTAAAGAAATTTTCTCGGAAAAACCTTTATTTCAGTGTTTTTTCTTGGTTTTAATTTTTTTCAAACTTAAAAGCCAAATTTAGATACTTATTCGGCATTTTCAGCTTCCATCCTTTTGATAGAATGTGTGTCAAGTTGTATACATTGTGATTATCGAAAAAAAGCTGTTTTGGAAAATTGAGGGTTAAGTCCTTTTTCCTTTCCACAGTCGATATGTATTTCCAAACATTGTATCGCAAACAAAAACAAGCATAAAATGCACCAATTTACATATACAAGCATTATCATGACGTCATGATTTTGTGCTTCTCTCAATTCCGTGCCCACGTGCACGTAAAAGCAAACACACGCGGCTTATACCTAGCGACAAGAAGAGCGTGACGGGAATCTCGTCAACACATTATCGAATCGTGCGTAGAATCTACTTGAATTACCAATCGCACAATGCTATTATTATATTCAGCATTCGGTATCACCTATTTCACGCAGCAAATGACGACTGCTTGATGTACACATCCGCAAATGTGACGCTCCTTAGGCACTCTGATTTCTTAGCAATGATAACCATCGTATACCAAATTAAACATGTTTACACAGAGAATATTACTATGAAGGGCATTCCATTTATGATTTTTTCTCAACTATTGTTCGTCGGGTACTATGGCGCAGCTGTTGGCTTCCGTGCTGGATCTTAGGAGTTCGAATACCAGTACGAACAGAATTTTTCAATCGATTTCTTCTTTAAGGCATGGATGTTTTTGATGTCTTAAAAATCCTCCCCCCACCCCATCATTCCAATCCTAATACAACGGGGTATAGAGAGAGTTATCAACCAACCACTAGCCCTTTCTCATTTTTTCTATCCCTATTACTCTCTTCGAAAAAGAGAGGTTGAGCGACTTAATAACAAACATTTCTCGTAGAAAATACCACACCTGATGAGATACCTCTATTAACAGGCCATAATCTACACAATGAGAGCTAGACAGTTGTCTATATTATTATAAGTATATTTATCTTTTTTTACTAACCAATTCTAAGAAATAAAGTATTCGTATCGTCGCAGACCAGCGATGCAAAACCTGCGGCTCCCGGGCCCGTTAATTTTTTAGTGGCTCTCAATGGTTTTATTTTAAAATTTAAATATAGTACATATTTTTTAAGTAAATCATTAAATTTAACATAAACGTGAAAGCTTTTTAGCTGATGAAGCAGAATAAATCGTTTAAAGAAATTTGCTTACTGACGAAAATTTGGATTCAATTTTGAATATCAATACTTCAAATATTTTGTCGAATTCTAAAGAATTAGTTTGTAATTTACAAATATCGCTTTATCTTTTTAATTATAAATACAACATTAATACTAAATATTTAAAAATAATCATTTTTTCTATATAAGCATATGTAATCTTCTTTTAGCACGATTTTTAGATATGCTTTATTAAGAGTCGATATGCTGGACATTGCGAGCAGATATGATTGAAAACATAAATTAATAGAATTCACTAAATACCATAGGAAGGTTACAGTGATTGCGTTGCTTCCAAACACCACTCTATTTGTCCACCAAGAGATCAACTTATTGTCAATCTAAGTCAGTGAAATGCAAATTTCCTCGTTCTATTAGCTTGCTCTGTACTGTGTTAGTTTAGTTCAGGGATGTCCAACCTCAGGTCAGCCGAGGGCTGCATTTCAAAAAAATATTTATCCACGCAAACACCAAAAATAATACAATTAATTTATTAAATTATTTTAACCCATTTTTGCCCAATGTTCCAATATTGGAACATTTAGTATTTTTACTTCCACTCCATTGTGCATAACGCAATAA
Organism: Himalopsyche tibetana; assembly: GCA_030503985.1. Lineage (NCBI taxonomy): Eukaryota > Metazoa > Arthropoda > Insecta > Trichoptera > Rhyacophilidae > Himalopsyche > Himalopsyche tibetana. The sequence continues at coordinate 2,320,290 of JAPJYX010000010.1, forward strand.
AAGTTGAGATTGCATCAGTCTCAATCAGTCTACAGCTAGCAATCAAGAGGATCGCTTCGTGTAGTATTTTTTCAGATTTGAACCTGTCAGATTTGAACCAGCCAGTAAGCGGTGTTTTTTTATTTGCATCAATTAGGGACAAATTCGGACAAAAATGGGTTAAAAGTCTAATATTGGTTAGGTTTAGTAAGGACTTATACAAATTAATAAAAACGCAATATTCTTTTGTACTTTATTCCACTTTATTTATAAGGTCAGGACAGGTGTCGCTCATCTCGAGCATTGTCAACTGATAAGAAAAATATATAAACAGTGCTATTTATACAGATTATATATTTATAAGTGTAAACAACAATTGAAATTGCAAAGAATTTACAAATAACAGTATAAGTGACTATAATTACACAAAATTAAAATGTTTAACACCTCTTACACATAATTAAAAAAACATCAACACTTATACAAACACTAGAAATAATCATATAGTTCAATTATTTTTATTGAAGAAATATGCAAGGTAAACCATTTATTAAGTTTTAATGAAAAATCTGTGGCAGCTATGTTTGGTTTACTAAAGCAGCTACATATATCAATTTCGATGTTTATAGTTGCCAAACGCAGTAAATTTGATAGAGATTTATCTGTCAACAAACATCTGTATTTTGATTTAATGAGTTTTATAGTTGAATGGGTTCTTTCACAAAGATATGTACTTCCAAGCATTGAGCCCATTTTTAGACCAAATTTTCCCAATTTATGGTACCTCTCTTCTGGTAATAATTTAAAAAAAAAACCTCCTCTTTCACATTTTTTAGTATGAAAATGGCTGTTTGTGAATCGCACAACTCCAGTTAAAGATCGGATCTACATTTGTAATGCTGATAGGGCCCATACACCTGGGAACAAAGGTCCCGGGACATTATAATTATAATTAGATGTATCCCACAATACGTTATAGATTTGGTATGAATTCATGACGAAATATACTTTGACAGTTTGTCTACAGCTGCGCGCGTATACATGTTCTCCGGGTTCCGCGTTTGCGCTCGCCTTCAGAGCGTGAACATGGGAACCTATCTCAGTTCACGTGAAATGTTCCACGCTACGGCGTGAACACGTGAATTTTGTGTTCCACGAGATGTTCTGGAACCATTTGTCCCTTGACCACCTTTAGAGTCAAACGTTGACTAAAAAGTAAAATATCTTCTTCAATGTTTCCAAAATCGTTTCTCGATATCCGTGATTATATCTTTAATATACTTTACATGAGCTGAAAACAATATTTCGTCAAATTTCTTCGTCTCTACAAAAATGAGCCTCGGGCCTCAGCTTGGACAGCCACGGCTTAGTTACTTGGTTCGTTTGTCAATACAAAATTAGTTGCTGGTGTCTTGATCACGTATATTACGTAACAGGCGTGTTGGTTTATTTACTAAGTGCATTATTTGTGTACCATACATGTTAAAGCATTAAATATTATACAATCTGTCGCGATTTTCCTGTGTGTCTGTAATACGCTATTCAAGAATCGCAAAACGATAGATATGTGACCCTGCCATCTAGTGTTTCAACATCGAATATAATTTATTCATTTTATTTATAATGTTTCATCAGAAAGCAATCTCTTCCACTAAATCTACTTCCATCACAACAATATTTACTGCAATCAATTCAATATAATCTTTATGTATGGTAAGATAAGAGCATAACCGCCATAATTTGAACGCGATATTAACCGGATCTCTGCCGCAAGCGAGTTTATTCGCTCTACAATTTCGTGTTTAAGGGGCCGTCCATACAAAATGAGCGAATTAATACGCTCTACTTTATACTTGATTTACAAGGCCACAAGAAACGTATTTAATAATTTAAAAATATCATGCATATAGTGACATATCTTGCAATCATAGTATGATACTAAAGTTTAAAGATATTGTTTTTTAATCTATAATAAATCGATTTAAAAAAAAAAGCTTTTTTGTTGTGTTCAAATGTGTTGCTAGCAGGGCTAAGCGAATATGGCGGTAATTTTCGTTTTTGAAACATTTTTGGATAAATGATGGCGGAAATGACCCATCGTGTATTTATACGGTAAGTGTTTGTAATTTACTATTATTATATGTCCAAAAAGTACAAATTTATTAAGTTTTTTTTTAAAAGAAAATCACGGCCCTCCATGCACGGCCATATTAATACCGCACGTCACAGATCAGGTTAACTGCGACACATAGAGTATTGCCAATCTAAAAAAAAAATCTAAACATAACTCGTTATTCCAGATTTTTAACATATACGATTTTAATATCGTTCAATGAAATTATAAAAAAAGCATAAATGTTATAATACCGGTATTGATATTTGCGGTTCTGGTATAAACATAATCACCCGGTACAGCAATCCCTAGTCTCGACATTTAGAATATTGCAGGGTTGCATCGGGCGAGTAGGCAATTCCTGTTGCTGAATACAGATGTCGGTCGCAGCTAATTACGCTGCACGGCCGGGGACTTTCATGAGTATTACATATGCACGTAGTCCGCCACTGACGCGGGATAGTCCCATTTTAGGGATGCAGTGGTTACAGATTAATAATAATAATTGCTTTATTTGCCAGTTCGCCAATGTTTACATAGATGTGACAAATTAATGAACTGTTATTGAAAGTTTCACTAATAAAAGCTGTGATATTTATCTATACCGTACGTTCGCGTTACTGCAACTGACACCCCTTGGACAAAATCTTGGATAGTTAGTTTTGGTGTGTCTTTTTTACAGAATTAAGCGGCTTAATTAATTAATAAATTAATTACAATTACAGAATTAATTTTTCACAGCATTTAGTAGTTCATCGGTCATACATTCCACTATCATTTAACTAGCTGTCAGTGAATCAGGTCTACCAAAGAAATTCTTGGGATTTCCGATGTCAAAATCCTTGGAAGACTGGGCTTTATAAATTAGCATGAAATTGTTTCCGGCCAAAGATTCCCATGTCAATGTTTACTGCGGCCTTATGTCGAATCTGAAAAATTAATGCGGTCTTCAAAGAATAAAAGGTTCCCCACCCCTGCCTTAGAGTTAAAATATCGTATTGCCATAAATTTTATATTAAGAAAACTGAATTCAAAAATTAACAAATCACGTTTAAATTACAAGGTATATCTTTTTTTATATATCACAGTGACTGAGAAAACATTGTATCCATTGTAAATACAATATTTTGACATTGGGATTTTGTTTAACACAAAGATATATATATATATATATTTTTAAGAGACATAAATCTTGAAGGATTTACAATATATTGAAATATGTATATAATCTTTGAAATAGTTTGTTTGAATGGCTATTTGTGGTCAATTTCAGCACTACCGAAACCGGAGATACAATATTTTAACTCTAAGCCTATAATATAAATAAACATTTTATAAAAACGCAATATTATTTTTTGAAAATGACTCCTGATTTAATGAATAAAAACAAAAGATGTAAAACAAAAAGTAATTAATAAAAAAGTATTATAAATTCCTTCTCGTCTACACAATTCTGAATACGCAGTGTAGCGAGAGAGATTGACCAATAACACGACATTTTTTTTTTAGTTCTATACTTCCATCATTACTCTCCCATAAGCTTTATTGTGATAATTTAAGATTTCGACTGAAGGTGCTTGGTGGAATTTCAATATTAAATTTGAATCGTTCAAATAATGTACATTCTCACAGATTTTGTCACTAACGACCCGGGTTTCGCCTTTCCGCATCTTCAGGCATTCAAGTGCACAGATGAACTTGAACTGACGTTTTGTAAATGAAAGTTTCGTGTTTATATAAGAAATAAATGCATCACTGAGTCCAAAGCCATTGCTGGCGAAAAGGATAAGTTCATGGGAATGCCAACAGATTTGAGTAGTAAGTAGTTTCAAGAATTATATTATTTGTTTGTCGGCAAAGGTTTTATGATAATATGATTTTATGATTATATAGGGTATAGAAGTGGAGATGCCGGAAAGTTTAGTATTTCATTTAAAATCGGAATACTTTGCAGCTGTGCTCTATTTATTTCCAAAATTTCCTGGAAAAAGAGCTTATGACTGTCCGTATTTATTGTGAGTTCATATGCTTCACACTAGGAGAGAGAATGGTTACAAAAAAATCACTGACAACGATTCTGAAGACAATGAAAGACCCATGACAACAGTATTTAATCAATTTATTATTTTTTTGTTTTCAACATTATTCAGTTTATTTGTAATTGTTAGACTTGATATTATAAACAAATTAATTCACTTGAGAGATTTACATAATCTTCAACGTGCCAAAGGGGTCACTGAAATGCTGTTTCTATTCTAACAGTGGCGTACTGAGTCAAAGCAATTGTACGCCTTTTAAATTTTGTGTATGATTTTAAGCTAATAATATTTTACGCACTCATAATAAGTATCTATTTTTTTGTGCTTTATACGGTTTTAGAAGATGAAAATATTGGTAGAAAAATAAATTTGGAACAAGCGCAGACACTGGAGATAAAGCAATTATTGTATTGAACTGATGAGTCCGTTTTTACAAGTTTTGTTCTGTGAATAATTATTTTAATTTGAAATTCAATATTATATTTGTTGGAAATAGTAATTCGAGTATCGAATATCTTAACCTTTTATTATTCGTATATACATATATTTAAGCACACCAATTTAACGGAATAAGTTGACGCATTATTTTTAGAAACTAGATTTTTTTTATAAATATGTGACGTATTCATAGGAAATGTAAAATAAAGCAAATATTATAGATTTCTGAGTTTCTTCTTACTTATTCGATCCTAAAAACGAGACGTAGCGATAGCGATTGGCTAACTACTAGTTATGTTCTTTCATTACCTTTAGTGTCTCAATCAAAGCTTGAAGAACAACTCCATTAGTATTTAGTATGTTCCACATTTAAAACTGCCATGATTACAAAAATGTGGGATGTGTACAACGTTGTTTTCATATAAAAAAATAAAATGCAATACCTGCATCCCTTATCAATAACTTAACATTAAAATCAATTATGAATTAAACTTTGAAATTATATATCAATTAGGGTCTCTAATTCCAGATTCTAATAATAGTACTAATCCCGAGAATTCGGGATTGAGGATAAGAAGTGAAAAATTTCAAAAAGTTATTAAAACCAGCCAAACAACCATTATTTTTTTAAAAAAGATCGCAGATTTTTTCATTTTGGGTATTCCCTAAATTCCTGGGTTTTTAAAATCGGCCAGCGAGCAAACGATTTTCAGGGATTTTCCGGGATCCGAAAAATTGTGAATCCTGGAATCTCAGGGTCCGGGATTGGATGCCTTAATATCAATCGATGGTTAGTGGAATTTGTGTTCAATAATTTATTGAGAATTAATAATGTCATGTGTAAAAATAATAAAACATTTTTAGTACTTTTTCCACATAAAATTTATTAGATCAGGACCGGTTTCGCTCATCGCGAGCATTATCAACTGATAAGAAAAATACATAAACAGTGATATTTATACAAATTTAAATTGAAATAAAAAGGTGTAAGCAACTATTAACAATTTAAAGGATTAACAAATTACATTATAATTACACAAGATTAAAATGCTTAACACCCATAACAATTAAAAATTTAGATTTATTATTCTTTGATGATGATTTTTTAATTGTTATGGGTGTTAAGCATTTTAATCTTGTGTAATTATAATGTAATTTGTTAATCCTTTAAATTGTTAATAGTTGCTTACACCTTTTTATTTCAATTTAAATTTGTATAAATATCACTGTTTATGTATTTTTCTTATCAGTTGATAATGCTCGCGATGAGCGAAACCGGTCCTGATCTAATAAATTTTATGTGGAAAAAGTACTAAAAATGTTTTATTATTTTTATTATAATGCCATTCCACCAAGTATTGACAGTGAACACCTTAAAAATGTCATGTGTATTGATTTTGAATATCGTTCTGGTACACCAATGCCTCGTATTGCACAGTTCCGCTGTTAGCCATGTACGTTGCGTTGTTGTGAAATATGAATCCGTAAACAGAGATAAATCCCATTGGGATTTAGTCCGTCTTATGAACTTGCCACCGTGAACTAATTACTTTGTCCGTACGTTATGAATTTATAGCATTATGAATTCTCAAACAAAGATTTTAGCATTCAATGAAAATAGCTTCATTTCGTTAAAAGTGTAAAACTAAAATGCTAAACTTTTCACCATGTATACAAAGTGTGGCTTAAAGAATTGTAATTCTTACCCGCTAGGTAATGTTTAATTTTCTCTTTCGTATCAAGTAAATAAATCTAATTATAAACGATTTTTTACGATATTCTCAAGTGGAAATGCTTTAAAGCTGTATTTTTGAATAATACAAATGACTTAAGGATATTTTGAACCTGGATAGTGATTTATCTGGAATCGGAAACATCATTAAGTTTTTCTTATTTCACAACGTTGTAGTAAACCAGAACTGATAAAGATGATGAATGCTTTAAAAATATATATTAATACGATTTGATTTATAGGCCTACGCTCCTACACCACTTTTGTGATGACAACTGGCAGACATTTGAAATTTGTAGTTAAATTAATTGTGTTTAAATTTTTTCATCATGTAACCAGTAATGTCGATTGTTTGATTGATTATGAATTTAAATGACAACATTGTTTTCTTTGGATACCCAAAGCGAGCTTTGTTTGGTTCGTCCTTGCTTTGTAGAACGTCATCGGGACTTGACGTATGGCGAAATAGCCAGCCGCCGGGAATGTTTCCCGGCGGTAGTTGTAACCTCACTTGTAATTGTTTTATTTGTGGTTTGTGCAATACGCTATTACCAGAATGACGTATCTAAGGCCAGGTGAATTAACTGAAAATTAAAATTCATTTTTTTCCACGCTGATTTTAGCATCAATTTTCTTAACTTTTATAAAATCGTTTGAGCAAGCTAGCTATTATAAAAATTATTGTGTATTGTATTAATTCAAAATTTTGTTTGGTAACTATTGTGTTTGATTAAACTTTAATGATTGTAAATTCCTCATAAAACGTTTTCTGAACACTTGAGTGTTTTATTTATTTCTACCTACCTGTTTTACGTCAAAGTTATCCAACTGCCGTTGGTCTTAATGACTTTTATTAGTGAGGATTTAATCTCATCATCAACAAAAATAGAAATTTCTCGCAATAAATGAAACTTGCTCAAAAATAAATTACCAATTTTTTTTAAATTTAATTACTTTTAAACTATTCAATATTTGAAACAAATAATAAAAAGAGTGGGTCTATTATTACAAGGCGATTTAGTCTCATAATTAGATCTTTTTTTCGCTTTTCAACGACGTGACTGAAAAGAGCAAAAATAATGAAAAATATCTCGTGAAAGAGTCAATACAATTATGTCATATGCAATTCGATAAAAAATGCTGCAAAAAATGTTTTTTAAAAAACTTCTCAAACAGGCATTGGCTGGTAACGACTAGCGAGCATTATCCTAATTGAACATAGAGGAAGCGACATTTTTCGCTCGCTGTGTTGAATTATTGGTAAATTTAATTACTACGAGGATATACTATCATACTTTCAAGTTTGTGGATTAGTGGGTGGAGGTGGATTTTTTCACCAGAACATAAAGTAAGCCAAATGGTTTGAGCATCGAAATCAATAAAAATAATCTTCCGTATCAGCGTTCTGGAAAAGAATGTACATTTAACTGTCAATATTTTATATTCAAAAAATAAAACACTCTTTTGCACTTTTATACTAAAATATGTAACTATTATTTGTTATTCGATTTCAATGAGTCACTGAATTTAAATTTACTTGATGGGACTCTATTATAATAAAGGTGAAAAAAATAAAGTGTCTTAGTTCTACAAATATTATTTTATTTTTAGTTGATAGTTTTTGGCTTACGACCTTATCAGAACTATAGTTTAGAATAGTTGAATCGTTCTGATGAGGGCGTTAGCCTTAAAAGCTATCAACATTATTTTAAAAAACATTTGTATAACTAAACATTTATTATTTATTTCCCCCTACAAATTGTACGTGTAATTTGTGATTCCGCTTACTGCTACAACATTTTTGCTTCTTGGATAAAAGAAATACCATACATTACTTATAGTTCACGATCATTACAAAGAATTTAAATAGTTACGACACGGCTTTTGAGCAGTGATAATAAAACCTGTAGAGCTCTGCACGGGTGTCTACCTGGCCCGACCCGTTGACCGGGCGCTGGTGTGTGAATCCGAGTAAGATTCGAATTCAGGCCGGGCCCTAGTAAGGAATTTTTCATAAAAATATTTCCGACTATGCTCGGATAACGAGTCCGTCATGCGGCAATACTATTTATTCATAACGAAATTCGATAGAAAAAATAATTTGCTTCACATTTGCATGAATAGTTCAGCAATCAAATCTTTTAGTTTCACTGTATGGTTTTATCATATATTTATTTTTGGAATATGAAGCTAAGAAACCCATTAAATTCCGTTATCTGATTTCAACTAAATTATAAAAAAAATAAAATAGTATCGGTTTTTCATTGTTGACAGTTTATTTTTATCAGAAAAAAACTTATTAAATAACTTAATAGATTCTTTTAAAATAAGTTATGACATTATTAATAAAATATTAGAAAGCAGAGTGAGGTAGTGTAAGCAGCGAATAAAATTTCACCGTAGCCGTTTTGGTAGTTCAGGATCGACAAACCAACCTTCTTAGTTGTGTTGTTTTTTATTATTCATTTGGCTACCCATAGAGTATGAACAAACAAACATTCATTTTTATATATTAGATATAAAAAATAATAAGACAAGACATGCGTTACTTTGGTATATTTTTGAGCTTGCTTTTATAATTAAATATTATATTTTTTTATTTTCGGTCCAAAAATATATTATCTAAAATATTAAGACTCAGATTCGGGTCATGTCGTAGTTAAATTGGCCGGGATCGGGCCGAATAATTTCATCGAATTTCGGCCCGTGCAGACATCTGATAATTTCATTGAATAGCTTGTGTAAAATTAATGATATTTGTAACCGAACAAAAATATTAGCTCAATACAAATACACGGTTATTAGGCCACGTGCCGGAAGTAAGTTACTGACATTGATACAATATATGTATGTCTACATAAGTACATATTAATATGAGTAAATTTCATTTCCTATGTGATATTATTACCTCTGTTGCCAGTACCAGCGCGAGGTTATTTGGCACCCTACGCAACGGTTATTGGTGCGTTCTTTTTTAACAAATCGTTTCATTTTTTTTCGAAATAATGAAAAAAAATATGAATGATCTGTTGAATGATCAAATTATATTTGCAAGTTCTCCTTTACTTTATGTTAACTGCTTTTTTATATTATATATATATATATATATATATTTAAATTTTATTTATTTTGTAAGAATTGACATGGTTTTTAAAAATGTCTTAATACCTAACCTAACCTAATTAATAAAGTGGGATGAAGTACAAAAGAATATTGTGTTTTTATAAAAAACGAAATAATTGGGATCATTAGATTTTTTTTATACATATCCGTGTCCACCCTTAACATAGAGCATATAGCCTCTTAATGAAGGTATCTCAACAGAAGTTTTTCTAAGTGAACTGTTAGTTACTCAGTCGCTCAATCTCTCTTTTTTGAATTATATAGAATACGAAACACAATTATAACAACGAACAAATGCAAACATCTAAATAAAATAAAATTTAGTTTCCTATTATTGATTATTATTGGAGAATATAAAAATAATTTTCATTAATACGCCCCGCCCCCTAATGGTTTGCGCCCTAGGTGGTTGCCTATTTCGCCTGTATGGTAGCGTCTTATTTACAATTTGGTCTGAAGCTGGCTAATAATTCAAACTTTGTGTTATTTAAGTTTTCTCCCGAACCCTTCAAGAGTTCTTCTTTTGGTATCGTCAGACATTTAATATATCAAATAAACGGACGAACTTGATTTGACGGTTAGTAAAAACTTTCATCGGGTGATGTGAAAATATTTAGGAAAATAGAAAATTGAATTGATTGAACTCTATAGTAACACGGTAAAAAATATTAAAGTATTTAGTTCTAATTTTTTTTTAAAGAAGTTTATAGATATTTCGGTTTATGCCATCTTCAGAACTATCATGATATTTTTTACAGTATTGTAAGAAAATTGAATCTTCCAAACATACTAAAATAAGCCAACATTTATAAGTTTTTTTACTAATTCTGATACGTATGTTAACCGTATCCTACAAATAAGCCAATTAAATATAAAATAATAAAAGGGTTTTTTATCAACAAATAAACATATTTTGACTAATGTTTAGCATTTGCTCATTATATCGGCACAAAAGCTATGTTCATTTTATCAAGCGTTCACGTTTAAAGTTTTGTAAACGCTTAGTTTAGTAATGTATTTTTTGAATTATTCTGTCGAAATGGTTCACGAATAATTGCCGCAGTCGTATTAGGACAGAAAACTTTACTTTCAACGTGCATACTCACAATAAATCGTTGTAAGTGATATTAAAAGATAATAAATCAATGCTGTCGTTTTGATAATGTCCAATTTACGAATTGTGTCGGGAAAATAAACGATTTCGGGGGAACCCCATAAAATCCGACCATCATTTATTTTAGATGTCACGACGGTTCAATGCCAACTACAGGTTGTGAATTTTCAACTTTTTTCGATTCCCAACAATCGAAAAATTTAATTTTCCCATCGCTAGAAATTTCAGTTTTGTACTCACTCGGTTTTATAGAACATCAAACGATGCCTGTAATATTTGTATACTAATCAATCAATATATTAGAAGTAATATAATGATTTTAATTGTTTTTTAACGAAAAATCTGTCGAGGAACAAGAATCTGTATTTTTTTTAAATGTAATAGTTTTCTATCCAAGTTCTTACTATCAACGTGCTTAATTCATAATTCTAAAGCTGCAGGTCTTTTAATTATTACACTGAAGCTAAGCAGAATTGATTTTTTTAAGATGCAGGAATGTGTATAATGTCTTTTAATTTAAACTACTTTAGACTGAGCATGTATTATTTAATTACATGTATGTGCATACTCGTGCAATATAAAATCGCGTTCAATCGAAACAAATACAATTTTGTCCTTATTTTTTTAAAGATAAAAGCAATACGTTATGTATTATGCAAAAGTAAAAAAAAATTAACACGACTTTTTTTTATTAAAAGTATGACCGATTTTCATCACGAGCGTGATCGGCTCTGAATTTGATTAAAAATAAATAATCAGTACAAAAACGTGACACTTTTGAGGTATTCCTTATTAATACTAGGTGGAGAAGCATTATATTGTAAAAATAATAAAAAAAACTATTTTATACATAGTCTACAAATCTTTATTAAGATCAGAATCGGTTTTTCTAATCACGGGCATTTTCAAATGATGATTGTGTTAAGCGATAAATAATTGTTGAATAAGTACGAGAATGTTTTTTATTATTGTTAATCGAAAATTGTTTTATTTTTTAACATAATTCATTTCCACCAATAACGTTATCTATGTGAATGTCTCAAGTGAAAATTGTTATAAATATAAGTCTAATTTTAATATTTTATAATGTACTGCAGTATCACGTTTCACTGTAAGAACGATGTTTGATTTATATCTTGTTTTAATTATAGCGAGGTTTTATTCGCGCGTTAAGTATCAAAGCTGAGAAATATCGCTAAAATATGTATAGCATTAAAATTCTGCAGAGAGCACACAATTATTCTTCTCATTTGCAGAGAGAAACTCGCATAAAATTCACCACCCAGAGAAGGTGTTTATTCATACTTTTTTTTATTCCGCTGACCTCTTTCTGTTATCACTTTTTGTGCTAAATATCACAAAGTTGTATAGCAATGTAATAAGACTCAAGAACGTCGACTGTGATAATATAGATAATGAGAAAAGAAGATTAAAGCAATACTAAAGCTCAAAAGGTTTTTTTGTAAATTTAGATCAACGGTACAAATCATTTTAATATTTATTAAGATTTTAATCTTTACCTCATAAAGATATAATAAAACATTATTTATGTTTGGCAGCTTTGCATTGATAAGCGAAACTATTATTACAAAATATAAATTTTAAATATATATATATACATGCATATTCTAATAATATGAGCCCTCAATAAATTGTGTGAGCCATGTAGTAAAATAGTCGAACATTCCTATTTTATTACTTTCGATGGTTTCGGCGGTAACTTTGTGAAAGTTCATTTTAATAGAAAATTTAAATTAACTTTGATTATTCCACGTATTGATACGTGGAATAATCAAAGTTAATTTAAATTTTCTATTCCTATTTTATTTTAACTAAATAGTATGCGTGACATACGGTATCAAAATTGTCGCAATTATGTGATATCGCAGATTTACTTAAATTTACATACTTATTTGGGGGCAAGTATTGTCAGAAAAAAATTGTTTAATTATTTTTTACTTTATTTTCAACAATCCTTGACTTCAACGATGTACATTTCTGTAAAACTACGATATCTAAGACTGCAAAAATCTATATACGCCAGTATTAGGGTATCCAATCACGGGATCCCGTTCAATTCTGTGATCCTTAAATCCTAGGAATGCTACAGTACTAATCCCGGGTATTCGAGATTGATAAAATGAAACATGGAATAGCTAAAAAAGGGGTCGCGCTATTCATTTGGGGAAATCCGTAAATTCCTGGGATTTTGGATTTGAAAATTCTGGGAAGAGTTAAAAAAAAATCTATCGCGCTGGTAATTTTGAGAATTCTGAAAATTTCTGGGCTTTTTAATTTACATAAATAATCTCAGGATTTCAAAATTGTTGACCAAAAATGTTCTAATTCCCGATTACCAATTTATACACGATTTTCTGTTTATTTTTCAATCCCGAGGTTAAAAAATTGTCAATCCTGAAATCACGGGATCACAAAAAGCCAGTATGAGAATTCGAAAAATAAACTAAGGGTGAAGAGTTAATTTCAATAATTGATACAAATTAAAAAGTACACATATCTTATCGACAAATCGTTTAATATTTTTAGTATTGTTTTTAATATAAATTGAAACGTATTTTTTCGAAAATTCACTTGAGATGAAATTGAGGAAAAACAAATTCAATATTGGTTTTTTCCGGAGTTGACCCCGAATTTTTCCTATCTTTGAGTTTTCTTACTATTCTTGGCTTAAAAAATGCACTTATTTGTTTTTACATATTATACTTAGAATGTTTTTACAAATATTATCAAAAATAAAAATAAATTGGAGAATAAATCAAAAATGCATTTACTCAGTAAACGAACTTTTTCATGTGTCAAAATGTTAAATTGTTCAATGTTCAATACAATAGTGAAATGCATTTGTTTCACACTTTCGCAATATTGGTTTTTTTATCAAAGTGCATGCTGTGGGAATAAGTTTACCAAACAAATCAAAAACTGAGTGCTTTCGCTACTAAAATGTGAGCGGCAAAATAAAAAGCTCATCGCAAATATTGTGAATTTGAAAACTTTTCCCACAAACAACGCTTTTACTTGTCGATCCAATTAAATTTACGACGAGACAACTACTGGGTACTAAGCACAAAAGCCAATCGCGATAGTCCATTTTTTTCAGGTTTACTTACTTCCAGCATTCATATTTCCAAGGCTTTAAATAACATTTTGTATATTTTAATTTTTTTATTGAAATTTTTGATGCGGCACCAATATATATCGATAACTATTTCATTTGTTATATAATTCTCATGTATTTACTTTCTAAGATGATGACTGTTAATTGGCATCGGTAATTTTCTTGTCAATAACCTGCTGTTTATAAACTCTTATGTTTACTCCAAATCAAGAGTTTACGAAGATGTAAGTGAATTTTTACATTAAATCGTAAACATCGAAAAATACTTAAATACTTTAAATACTAAACCACCATTTGATGTTCATACATAAAACAAATTAGCTCACTGCATTACTTTTAACGAAGATTTGCAGTAAATAATAGCCAATTAACCCTCCAGAGACGAGAGCTTTTTTCCGATAAAAAAAATATTTTCTAAGCCATATTGAAGTCACGGATAACTTTTATTCCTATCCAAAATTTAAAAAAAAAAAAACGCAAATTCGTTGTATAGAAACCCCGCATGACTATATGGTCATGCTCATCTTTTTATTACCGTGTAATATTGAGTACGGACAGTAGTAAGGACAAAAGTGACCGTATGGGCTTGCAAACATTCGGGGTTGAAATATAGCTAAACGTGATTTTTTTAAAATATTTACAATTTGACCTCTTTAGATCAACATAATTTCAAAACAAATATATTAGCAAAATAACTGTAAATAATTTTATGTTTTTATAAAAAAATATCTAACAGTTTCAAAAAGTAAATTAAAAAAAACGGAAATTCAAAAAATCACATGTGCTTTTGGAGACCGTTCCTATTCCTACGGCTGATGACTAACTGTAGTCCGTACCCTTCTTAACCAAATATGAGCAAAAGCAACGATATTCAGGTAGAAAAAGTATAAATAATGGGATCGATAGACAACGGTGTTTTGTGTGACCATATGGTGACGCTCGTCCTTGGAGGGTTAAGTTGAAAATAAAAGCAATAAGAAATTCTCCACGATATTTTTATTTTTATTGATAAACCTCTTTCTATTACTTATAAAATACATCAAAATATTATTGTAAATATTATTAAATTTACAAAAATCAAATGTATGAAACAGCAAAAAGTTTTGAGGATACAATTTTCATCATAAAACATTCAACAAAGTTTTCAGTTCAAATTTAGATACGAAGTATATGTGATTAGTGTTATATTTTTCAATTGCATATTACAATCCATTAATTACCAAACAATGTTTAATATTTAGTATGCTTGTTTTATTTATTTTTTGTACCTAACAATTACCATTAATTTAATTGATAATAACTTATGGTATGGATTTTTGTGGTGCACCCTGGTATTCGAGTTTGATTTTTGTTTTTTTCTAGGTGAATTGATGTCTGCAACCAGTCCAACGCTTTGGTGTGAAAATGTAAGAATACAGGGTGTAGAGCAACTAAGTAAATGCCAGTCTTGTTCACCATATTATGTACATCACTTTTCTAAAAAAAAAAATGAGTTAAGGATGAGAGACTTTTTTGTTAAAACAACGAGACCACGCGTAGGCGCATTACAAAAAAGATCAATTTGAGAATGTGAATTATTTTGTAAAGATCTAATTAATTAAATAACCTAAACGTAAAAAGATCTTTCACACACTCACAAAACACTGCATGCTTTCCACATCTGGCTTAAGCAATGAGCATTATACTAGAAGTAGGAGTCGGTGTTTAATATATTATAATGGATATAGATAAATACATAACCAAACCATCATGTTTTCATTACTAATAAACACTTACATTATGCAGATGACAAGTTTGGAGGGGAATCAAGTGCCGGTTGTTGCACCGGATATACAGGAAGTTCTTAGCGACAATAACAGATGGCGGTGCATGACAAATATTTTTCTTCGGAAGATCCTAATAGCGCCGGAGGTCGAGAGCAGTTTACGCTACAACTAAATAAAACTCGTTTCACTTTAATATTATTTTTCTGCGATATACGCCTGCTTATTGACTATGGCTTATTTGATTACGCAACTAATTTCTTTGAAATTAAGTGCGCTGAAGAAATTTTAAGATGTATAAAAAAAATATTCTTTTAATATTACGTTGGTTAAAAAATTACAAACATCCAAATACATTTTAACACAGCAGTGTTAAAATCAACGTAAAGCCCGCAAAAAATGTATGACAAAAAAATGTTTTTTAGGTCACAGTAAGCCCCAAAAGTTTGTTAAAAAAGTGAATGACTAATCAACGTTACAAAAGAATCACAAAGAAAACTTCGTATTTAGTATGGCCACGGAATTTATATATTTATCATGTATGGTAAGGGTTAAACTTCTCAGACAAAAAAATCTTTACAATGATATTTCAATTAACTTTTTATTTAGAATTAATGGAGTTTGTGATTTTTCAACTCTTTCTTACCCTGATAAAATCTTTCTATATTAAGCTTCTTTGAAAATGGTTGTTTGAGTGCCTTAATTTTCATTTATCGCTTAACATCTTCTATTCATACCACTTCGTTACGAATTGTATGTGTCCTGTTACAAGGAGGTATTCTTAATATTATATACATTATAGCGCAACCTCGTAAAATTAAACGCTTTGCAGCTGATAAAAGCTTTGTTTGTATACCATAAGCTTTATTTGTGCACTTTTAAAAGTCTTTTTAACATATTAATTATATCAACTATGATCTTGACTCTTTCGAATGACATTTGTCTTTTCTGTGTGCCATTTTTTCAACACTTGCGTTATATCAGTGCTGCTTTACGGTAGCGAATTGTGTGAGATGACGAAGATTCAGAAAAACCCTATGCTTAGCTCCGAGTATAGATGCTTGCGTCGGATAATGGGGGTGAGGTAGTTTGATTTTGTGAGGAACTCGGAGATTAAGAAACGTATAAGACAGAACCTTGTCACGTCAGTGGTTACGCTCAGAAGTTGGAACTGGCTGGGTTACTTGTTGCGGATGCCCCCGGAAAGCCTTAATCCTGCCTGCCTCTTCTTCGGAGCGATGGGATTTCGCGTCCTGAACAACTGTCTGGTACTAACGATAGAATTTACTCGGTGGAACATTGGGATGCTGGCATGTCGTGGTAGGAAGCAATGCAATTGGCAGGAGACAAAGAAATGTGGAGGTGCTACGAGGTAACCATATGCGCCACATAGAATTGCGAATATGTTCAAAAGAAAAGACGACGAAAACAATAACGAATGCATTCATTATTAGCGGAATCGTTGATTATTCTTTTTAAAAAAATGTGGTTCACTAATGTATTAATATTAAAAAGAAAGCTAGAAATAACTTGAAATAGACCCACCTTTATTATTTAAACGAGACCAGGCAACGGTAAAAGTAAGCTCCTTTGCTATTTTCCTAGCCCATAATAATGAAACTTAAAATATTGTGTTATGCAATTATAGTCGAAGTGGGAGTTGCGTTTGTTTATTTCATTCTTGGGAAAATTTTGCATTTCAAGATGTTGTTTACTTTGCGTATTTGCCAGAAGACTGGAAGCTTTTCATTTTAATTACGAATATTGAAATAAGTTTCTTCTTTGACTAAAAATAGTATTTTAAAAAAAATATTTTCAGAATTATGATTTCTTCCGTGTTTTAAAAAAATATCATTCAATTTCAATGCATGGTTTTTATAGGAAAAGGGGTTGTGTTTTAAAAAAGAATCCGAAAAAAGAAATAGAATTTCCCTTTTTTTAATTCAGTCGTGAAATATCTTTGCGGCATTGTTTTTAATCAACCGTGACGGATATACAAGATAATGCTTTTTGAAAGTACAGCAATATAATGAAACATTGTCCGTATGCACCCACATTTTTTTTTCTCAGTAAACTTAGAATTTTGTTGATATTTCCAGAACATCTAATCAAACTCTGGCTGTGAAATAATAAAGAATTCTAACATCACCGATAAATTGAAAATGCTTTAGTTGGTGATAAAGTTCTTAAAAACTTGTTTCCTTAATGTCTCCAGCTAGATATAAAAAAATTTAATTTATTTTAATAAAAACATGATAAAAAATAAATACTCAATAAAATTATTTTTTCAAGAACCGTGTTATTAGTATCATTATACATATTCAAAGAAAAAAATATCCGTAAATGATAGGAGTAAAATAAATGCTTTATATTTAGTATAAAAGTTACTGAATTTATTCTTATGCTCGGAATTTATAATGTAACTACGTTTAATATCATTTTCAATACAAATTGCTACGAATCGGTAAATTTCAGTCATAATCAATGAATTTAATAGTAATATTTGTATAAAACTTAAAAAATAATTACTCATTAATTATTCATTTTTTACTTATGTACATATCAAATTAGTTTTTTGTATTTTTACCTGAAAACATCTCATATTTAAAATTATTATTATTATGTAATCGTCTATTCTTCCAATGTTGAACATATGGAATCAAATGAGGAATGAAGTTTATATCAACATAAGTTTTTCTCACTTTTAAGGTTTTTACCGCCAATGCTTGCAGGAAAGAAATTAGGTATATCGAAAAATAAAACACAATTTTGTACTAATTCCAGATTTTTTAACAAGATAACTTTCGGCCCCGGCCCTAAATCAGGTAAAACTATCCCGTGTGCCCGGCGTACTTTTGAAGAATTGCATTTTTTCTTAATTACCTACTAAAAGTTCTATAACAGTAAAACCACAAAGTCAAATCAAATGAAACTTTTTGTGGTTGTTTAAAAGGCTATAATTATATACTTATTTATGGCATTATTGCCAGAATTTTCTGCTATGGAATGCCATATTACAATTTTCGCACATGTACCGAGTGTTACTCCTTTTTTTTCTTGGCGCACACCTTGCTGGTTCAATTGGACTTATTTTATGCTGTTACTATTAGTAACAAAGTAGTTTAAGACATGCTTTTTGACATTCTTTTTCATTATTATATCTTAATTTACAATTAAAAATGAACTCGGAGACTGTACCATCATGTGATCTTCAGAAGTTCAAATAGACGCATCAAATTCGCTATGATATCCTTAATTTTTGGTTGATAAGATCAGTAATTATTTTTAATAAAAGTAATAGTTAAAAGACTGGCTTAGAATAATTTGAGTATCTGCTATAATGTTTATACTGAGTTTTTTTATGAAAACAAATGCTAAATACCACAATTATGGCTCTATTTGAAAGCATAGCGCATCACGTGAAAACACGGTCCCGGGACTCAACGCTTGGTATCCAACGTGTTAAGACAGTTGAAAATGCTCGTAACATGACTCGAAACCGATCTTTATCTCATTTAATAAATGTGGAATTAGTACCAAGAAGTGTTTCATTTTGAATATATTTTTTCTGCGAGAACTGAATGTTTCTCAGTTCATCAACCTATCTTTTTTGAAAAGAGATATAAGAAAAAATGATACATTGATATTTAAAATTTCTGATCTGTTTACTCACCACTAATATACTAAATTGTTATATTATACAATATACACATGTTTTTATAAATTACAAAAAGGGAATATGTATACAAAAGAATCAAAGGTACACGTTTTTATGACTTTAAATCTACAGTCCTAGCCGATTTATAAAAATAAAAAGAAAACGATTTTTGCCAACAAGTGATTAATCTTAAGAACGAGAAAGAATTTTCAAGTCGAGCATTTCATAATAATAGTCGTCGCGGTGCTCAATTGGCTATAGGCCCTTGACTGTGAATATAAAAAATCATTCGTCAGTGGCGTCGATAAACACAGCCACAGGTTTTAAATTCAAAACACAAAGCAAAATAAACCATTTCACTGTATTCATTGGAAGCTTTCTCGTCGATAACAAAGTGCTTGAATCGTGATCCGCATTTACGAGTGGTGGCGCTACTGTACTATACGCAGTGGAGAAAATGTATTCAATAATAGATTGGGCATTAGGTAACACATGCTACTGGAGCTGAAACGAAACATAAACACGTGCTTTAAATGAATCCCGTGTTATCAATCAACCCAAAAGCATGACGTTTTTATGACTTTGCTTGAACACAAAAAAAAAAATACTTCCATTCATTCTTCAACCTTCATCCATGATGTTTTTTGAAAAAAACATCATGGATTGAGTGATTTAAAAATCAACATTTTTTTTACATTCAACAATTTTTGGTATTCGCTTAAATCAAAAGATGCACCAAATATCTTCATAGGACACTTACAAATGTGCCTGCAATATTCACTGTTATATGATTGCCAATATTGTCTTAGAAACCCCGTCGCCCGCTGTGGTCTAGTTTTATAGAGCTTACTCTACCAATCAGGTGGGTCTGGGTTCGATTCCCGGTAAGGTCAATATCAAATTAGATTTTTTTAAATTTCAATTTGAATTCAATTCTCCTTGAGTTAATCTCATGTGACTTTCAAAAATTCTCATCGAGTATATCTCGTATGATCTTTCAACTTCAAAATATTTGAAGCATTGGCGTAAGCTGTAATGTCAAATATTAAAAAAAAAAAAAAATCTAAAAAAAATCTAAAAATATATTCGTACGGAAAATGGTTTAAGTTTACATATTTACTGCACAAATCAAGAACATACTAAGTTCACTCTAAATTTGAATCGTTCAAACTATGTACATTCTCACAAATTTTGTCACTAACGACCCGGGTTTCGCCTTTCGGCATCTTCAGGCATTGTGAGAATGTACATAGTTTGAACGATTCAAATTTAATATTGAAATTCCACCAAGCACCTTCAGTCGAAATCTTAAATTATAAGTTCACTCTAGTTCTCTTTCATATATAATATAATATATATACATACTACGTTTTCATAATAAATCAAGTTAATCTTCCCTCACTTATTATATACAGCTTATTATATCACAGCTGTAAAGTTGCTGGTGATTTATTTTTGAATTGACAATTGTGTTATTTTTATTCGCAGCCTATTATATTAGACTGCCCGTCCATATAAATCATAAACGATGAAAAATTACAAGTAGCTACAAAGTTGTTTGAAAAATAAAGCAACACATGGACAACCCCAAATTTTACCCTAAGACACTAAGTCAGCTCGGATCTAATTGTGAAAAAGTAGCAAAAATTTACTAACAGGTAGGACAGGGATGGCAAACCTATGGCACGCATGCCCGAGGTGGCACGCTTGAGAATTCGGATGGCACGCCAACGATTTCCAAGTTCAAACTTTTTTATTTTTATGTTTCAAAAACTAAAATTTTGATTATATTCATTTTCAAATGTTTCCAATCGCTTAAAAAATCCCTTTTTATTTATTCTATTTTTTTATTCTTTTTACTGTTTGAGAAAAATATTTGAAGATTGTTGGCACGCGGACCCAAAAAGGTTTGCCATCCCTGAACTAGGATAAGCAGGCAGCACATGACATACATTACAATACGCAGCTTAATATTTACATTATTTTTTCTAACGAATTTTCACTATGCATTCACATGAACTTTATTACATTAGGCATCTACTTAGTGTTAAGATTTGAAAAGCTTTTATAATTTTGAGAAATAGTCTATAGCTTTTAGCCAGAGATAATATTTTTGCTATCATATCATATTGTACTGCTACAATAAAAGTATGTATAGTATAGGACATCTCTATTAGTCGATACATGTGAACACTGTGATGACGAGGCGGGAAAATAATGTAGCGCGAAATCTTTGGCGCGAGAATATTCTTTTTTTTAAATGATTGGTAAACGTTTATTTCAGCGGGAAACGGGTACATTTTTGCTCATTGCGGTTTTTGATCGACTCGTTGAAACGTGTTAGGCAATTCTAAAGGCTGGATAAAGGGTACTTACTGCGTAAATTGTTGCTTCGTGTCATATAACAGCCACCATTTTGTTATTCGACAATAGCTTTACTTTTTATTAATGTGTTTACATATTAAAGAAAATGGCTTAAACATTTAGAAAACAAATTCGATATTTTTACAACACAATGAAACAACAACTGGCAATTTGTATATTGATGCCGAGAAGCCAAACGGCGTAAGGTAATTCAAAAAAATGTTCATTGTTATGCTCTTAAGAGTTGGATGATTTTCATCGCAATTGTTGCTTGTATAATATGTATATGATTCAGTATTACGTGCTACATTTGTGCTGTAATTAAAGCAATACTTTGTAAAATCAATCATGTTCAAAACTAGATTTCATAATTGAAGAAATACACCATTAAAATAATACAATTAAACTTCGAACAGTTCTGGTTTTTTTTTATGAAAAATATTTTGACATGATAATATGTAACAAGCTTCTTTTAAAATCTGCGTCTTCTTTGTAGAACAACCTTTGTTCATATATTTGTATAATTAACTTACTAGATACATGTGTAGGCTAATACGGTTATATCTTGAGGGTGTAAAATAAATAATTTAATATAATTAAGCAATCATATGAAATGAAAATTCATTTTACTTTCATCTATTTTCAGTATAAAATTGTCTTTCATATATCCCTAATTAACAATTTGCTCAAACATAGATCATTTATTTTCATCTGTAATTGTTTTGTTATATAGCTAGTTTTCGGCATATAATATGTAATATATCCAATTTAATTTTTCATTAAAAATTTTGCAGCATTATGAATCAATAACTCATATTGTAAACTAAAAGCTTTGTTAATTTAAAATTAATTACATGTTATAAAACACGAAAATATTTTCCATTTAAATATCTATACACGATAATAGTTCTCATTATTTATGTTCAGTTGAAAATTTTCAATTTGTTTGGTAAACTGACTAGCCCAAAGCAGATAAAAGCTTTTAGTGCGTTGCAGTGTGAGGAAGTTTATTTTCCCGTAGGTAAAATAAAACTGTTTTAAAGTCATGCATCGAACTGGCCGTTTGTTGTCTATGAAAAAAAGGTACATATTAAATTTATCCCAAATATGATAATATGAAGTTTTGTATTTACATATGTGTAGTAAATATTTTTAAATAACCTGAAATAAGTGAAAAAAAAGCATTGTGATCCATTATTTATTTCTTACTGTATTTTTTTGGAAAACAATCTTATACCTTTTATTTTATAATAATAAACATTTATTGACTGGCACAATACCAAATATGACTGACCCATTTCTTTATTAAATGGATCGTTATTTTTTGGAGATTAAAAATGAAAAAACATACATGTACATATGTATTACACAGTACGCGAGCTAAAATTCTTCTGGTAAAGATTCTTCTGTTTCTTATGTGAATTGTAGTCCAGAATAGCTCTAGCAGTCTTGCAAAATAACAATGGGCGCTGTAAACGAGAGCTTAAGCGGCTGGATAGCAAATAGTTCTCTTAAAATAACATATTTGAAGATAAGCTCCGTAATGAGTTCATATGCTCCACAATGGGAAAATACATATAATATTTATAGTTGAATACATATTTTGAATACGAATAATGAAACCTGATAATGATAATGAATGTATCATCTTTGATTATTCTTTTTCAATTCTGACATCTGGCGTTGCTCTAAAGCTCATTATTTCTCACCAAACATCTCCTTTTGAAAGCTACAATGTCCGATAAAAAATGTAACAACTTTTTAGTACACGGTGTTTGGTAGTAAATCTAATGCGGTTGCCTGCCACAGCAAATATAATAACAGATAAATCACGTTTTTACAACCGGCTTGAGGCCATCCTGTACTTGTTTTTTTTTTATATCAAGTTGAACATAGTGATACCACAGTGGCGCATTAAAAATATACGTTTCTTTGGCGCGAAAAACGTAACAAAACATCGAAACGAAATAAACAAAGGAAGTAAAAAATCTACGAAATAAATCAAACATTAATGTAACATTTCAAGCTGTAACGCTAAAAATAACCGACCTACTGAAAGAAAATTAATCAAATATGACAGATAACGACTACCTAAATAATATTCAGAAAAAGCTGTGGTCAAAGAAATTTTGGGTTTGAGTAATGGCTGCAATTTTCAATTAACGTATTATGTGACATACTTTTACTTTGATTGCTCTCATTTTCAGGAAAGAATTCATTTAATGACCATTATTTTTTTTATCATGACTTAAACAGCTTTATACTCTAACAGTTGTAAGTACTGTATATTCATTGTGTTCATATATCTAATTACATCTTATATATTATCAATTTCAACAAGAATGCAAAGATAAGGTTTTTTTATCTGTCGTATCTGTTACGCATTTGTATTTAATAATACCATAAAACCGTGAAATATAATAAATACTTTTCATTGAAGTATTGCAATCATTTTTAGTTAGTTTGCATGTACGGTATTGAATAATTTGTGTGAATTTATTGAGACAGTTAAAAATTATTTTTTTAGGCAAGTGCAGTACTTGTAATATAATTCATTACTACATCTAGGTAACGTTGATTAATTAAATCATTGTAGGGAAAATGAAATTCAATATTTGCTTAACCTTGGCTAAAAATAAAAATGAAAAACAGTGTTTTGTATAATTAAGAACAATTAAACAATATTCAATTGAATTTTGTAAAAGTAAATGTAACATCATATTTAATAGATATTGAAAATCACTTTTAGGGTGTTCACTGTCAATGCTTGGTGGAAAGGCATTAAATTATTAAAAACAAAATATTGCTTTGTATTTATTTCCACTTTTATTAACTGATCAGTTGATAATGCTCGCCATAAGTGAAACCGGTTCTGATCTTGGTAAATAAAAGTGAAAATTAAGTAGCAAATTGTTACAACCTTTTTGGTACAAGACCATGAAATGTGTAAGTATTTTTTGTAATACATATTATAATTTTGTAGTACTTTTACTTACACGATTGTATTTATATGAGCGTATTTTTTTAGTATTACTTTTAGTTAACTATAATGACTTTGTTTAAAGGGGTTTTTTTTGCAATCTATATTTTTTTAAATATTTTATTTAATATCGATTGTGCACATCATTGTTGATAGTATAAATTTCTCAATAGCTATTTCATGTAATAATTTTAACAAACTAATAAACATTGTGCTTCCTTATCACTTTCTGACAGGTACCTTTTGCTGCTGCTCGTTAATAAGTCCACAACTGCGGAATATAATACCAACTTAGTATAAAGCTTTGATATTCTTCGTAGCCTTTGAAACAGTAACCGTATTAAAATAGGTAAATATAATACATTGAAGTAAATAATATCGGTCGTGTCGATACAGTCGACAATGTAGCAACAATGGCGTAGACCACGCAACAATATGAAGCGGAAACAAATTCCATTATAACTCGGTTCGCATCAAATATGCGACAAAGTATTTTCCTTATGGCAAATACAAAGTGGCTCGGCGACCAGGCGGGCGGTGATGTAGTTATTCGCCTGTTACTCTGAAAGGTATTGGCACATTATTAAACGTCGATGACTTTCTACGATGCCAATAATAGCCAGAGTGCTAAATAGTCAGCCATCAGGTATCGCAGCACAAAAATGTATATTTTTTCTTTTTATTTATTTTTTAAATCGTTTTTAAAAGCGTAGTAAATTTTTTACAATTTATTAGTTCCGCATTCAACTGACTGCGAAATTTAATTAATAAATGCTTCCCTTTTAAAAAAAAACGTCAATTGCAAATAAAAACATATATATGTATGTGTACTTTCTTGAAATATTTTGCCATACTAAATTTTAATTAACATTCGTTAGGTCAATTATCACAAATAGATAAGTTTAGAATGATATGCTTTAAAATCTTTGTCTTGCTTCAAGAAATTGGAATATTAAAGACTGAAAAATCATAAACATTTGGAGCATTGGGTGCGAAGTGATATGTACATATTATATAAATTAATATTTGATTTTTTTACTCCTGGAATAATTAACAGAAATATTTTTTTCCGCTCCCAATGTGCAGCATATGGCCTCCTAATGGAGGTATCTCAGCATACGTTTTTCTACGAGAACTGTTTATTACTCATTCCTTCAACTTCTCCTTTTCAAAAAGAGTTGTAGGGATAGAAAGATAAGGTTAGGATAAGACTAGTGCTTAACTAATTGCTCTCGCTACACCCAGTTATTGAAGGATCGGTGAGAAGACATTTTTCACATTACAAACACACATGCCTTTGAACAGAAATCGATCGAAAAACTGATTTTAGTACTGGGAATCGAACTCTACGAAGATTTGGCCCGTAAGCCAACAACGCTAACTACTACGCCATATATCTGACAACAGAAATAATACTATATAATATTAAGTTTTACGGTATTTAATGAAGAGGCACTGTTAATATGTAATCAATTGCTTATTTCGCAAGTAATTATCAATTGATTATTTTCATTTTATTTTCAAGAATAGCTTCGTTTTTTCATATGTATAAATAATGTTAAATGTTTTCTTTTAATAATAAATAATGCTAGTCAAATTGTTATGGATCTCACAATATTTCACTTTATACTTAATATGATGGTCCGTAGAATTGCTTTTCAAAGCTTTCTTGATTAAACTTACAGTAGTTAATCATACGCTTAGGTAAAGTCGTTAAAAGGATGAAGTGTTTGTATAATAACTTTGTAAATGCAAAATTGATCGTTGATAGTGAAATTTCGTTGGAAAGTCAACTCGCTTTGAATCAAAGTGCTCGCTGAGGGAATAATTTGAATCAGAAGTATCATGAATTAAAATTACAAGATAGTGTAAACTACATGTGTATTCTAATTCTTATTAGGTATTCATGAGTAATAAATACTTTAAATATAGGGCGTGGTTAAGTGAAACAAGTTTGTTGACACGTCACCACCTGTTATGTGAATGCTGCACTATTGCGCTTTCAAAAAATGAAGGGTAAATGATATTTTATTAATAACAACTCCCGTTTTCGTATTTTTAAAAAATCAGCTCAATAATAATCTTAAAATGTCTAATTTCATAAAATTTTGTCTCAACAAATTATGATTGAAAATTCTGCTTGCCGAAAAATATTTTACTCTTTACAATCAAGCAATTTAAGCTCAAATGCATGAAAACACATGTAAATAGCAGTACTTATTTACATTGAAAATATTATTTCAATGTAAATGCATCCTATATCTTTGTATGGAGTGAAATAATGTAATGGTCGTAAACATGAAAGGTAAATGGAAAACGTGTTAAGTGTATTATAAAACTAAGTATTTAGTCACTTCTTGTGTTGCTTTTATTAAATTACATTTGTACATTTGTTTGTTGTTGAGTGGAATATCAGTAAACAAAACGAAATACAGTAGGACCTCGATTATCCGGATTGCTAAAAATATGTAAACATTTTTTTTACGAATTTGTTTGTTTGTCACCATACTAGTAAGTGCCAATGCAGTAGGCAAATATAGACAATTTGTCATTGAGAAATCAAAGAACCCCCAATTGACTTAAAAACATCAGAAGACTTCCAGTTATATATGATCATCAGAAAAAGCCTGGATGAATTGTAAAAATTTTAAACAGTGAAACGTATGAAAAACAGTTCACTGCAGAAGTGAAAAAATATTAAAATTTCATTAATAAAAAAGGAAAAACATAATTATTACTAGACAATGCTCAATCCCACCCAGATAATGTTTAAGCCAGATTGATGAAATGTTTCCGGTAAAATGTCTTCTTCCAAATGCCACATAGGTAATAAATACAACCGATGGATCAGGGTGTAATAGAAACATTCAGACACCTATATAGAAAACATATGCTACGACGATTATTGCTAGTAGGCAAAAATAATGAAGAAACAGTTATCAGATTTCACAAGAAAATGTATTTAAAAGTCTGATGATACATGGCAGCAGAGAGTTGGAACTCTTAAGGTTCTAACATTGAGAAGATCATCCGACAAAATTTTGTTAAGAACACTAGTAAGTTCAAGTAAAAAGTTGTAAAGGAGACAATGCAGAAGTATGTATTGAATGTGACAGTGGAGATGTGGTTAAGTGAAGAATTCTGGGTTCTAAATTTTGACTGATGATGGAATAATTAGAGAAATATTTGCCTCAGAAGGACATGATCGGAAAGACGAAGAAGAGATTTGCGGGGGAAGAGGTATAGGTCTTACACGTTCTGAAGCTTTTCAGTGTTTAGATGTCGCCAATAAGTTGTTTGAGAGTAACTCAGGACAATTTGTCTTAAAAATATTCACGATTTGGCAGCTTCAAAAAATTCAGTTAGCTACTTTAGGCAAAAATCACTAATTGAATTTCTTTATAAAAAATAATTAAATACTGAAGCTATATATAAATCTAGACAAATACAATTTACTAATACTGAACTTACATGTTTTTCTCTGTCAATAATGTTTTTTTCGATTATCTGAATTTTTCCTTATCCGGACTACCTTCATCCCCAATTAGTCCGGATAATCGAGGTTCTACTGTAACAACATTGAGCAAATTTTGTGTTTTTTTTTTACGATATTTTTTATACATTTATTTCTGTAGATCTCGTTCACAGTGTGACGTTGATAGTAATATGCGTTAATACTACAAGAATAAATAAAAAAAATGGACAATATTTAATGCTAGATATTTAGTTGTTGTTGTTAAATGCTTAATATTTATAAATAATGTCCAGAATTTATAATATTCATTTGTATTTTTATCTCTCAATGTTAGTTTTATACTGACAATCAAATCTGACATAATCACGTTGTTATAATCACTGCTATTGATCAATTTAAAAAATACTATGACAAAACATAATCTTTATACTGACCAAATATGAGACTAATGAGAATTCAAAAATGCTGTGCTTACCCATTTTGTGAGAATTTAAAATAAAAGCTATAATAGAAATCCATTATTCATGGGGATTTTTCAAATTAAAGTTTTTTGCTGTGTACTACAGTGTTTTTGAACAATGTGGATATTCTTAGAATAAACTATTTGCCTACATTCGTTGATTAATGCAGAGTGGTGTTTAAAAAAACTAAATCACGTTTTATGTAAGAATTAATTTATTTGGTCGATTTTTCAAGTCTTTGTTAAGTTTTCTTTTTAGCACGCATAAATCGATGAAAATAATGTATTTGGGTAATACCACAAGATATTAAGGTTGAGCGATTTAAAAAAATAGTTACATGGCCAATGAGTTTTTTTTTACTACATCTGCTCCCAATGTGGAGCTTGTGGCTTCCTAATGGAGGTATCTCAACAGAAGTTTTTCTGACTCTGTTTGTTACTCAGTCGCTTAACCTCTCTTTTTTCAAAGAGAGTTGTAGGGATAGAATGATAAGGCTAAGACAGGACTAGTAGTTAACTAATCGCTATCGCTACGCCCAGTTGTTAAAGGATCGAAAATAGCGGGAGGGAATTTTTAGACATCACAAACATCGAAAAAATGCTGACTCGTGAGGTCTGGACGGAAGCCCGCAACCCTAACTGCTGCGCTATAGGACCCGACATTCATTCATTCATTTATTTTACTGTAACATAAAACAAATTTTATGATATGCTTTTTTTAAATTTGAATATCTATATTCTACCTTTTTTAGCGGCACCTACAATGGCTTAGACAGGCATATACAACATAATTTTTCATATCGGCATTTTTTTGATTGATGGCTTTGTTAGAAGTCAATAAAGTGTATTTTTTACTGTGAATTGATGTAATGGTAGAATATTTAACATAAAAAATGTCAGTTTATAAATTTATTAACGTCTAGTAAAAAAACACCAGATAAGTGCAATATGTATAGATTTTTTGTGAAAAGAATTAAATTTAAAAAAAATATATTCAATTTTATTTTTTGTTTGATTATTCGCTTGTTGTAAATAAAACTATTACAATAACTTTGATATCTAATTAAGTTTATGTTCAGAGATTTTTTTTGATATCATTAATAGTGTCACTTGAAAACTGTTCCAACAAATCTAAGGCAAATTAAAATTTCTTTGTAGTGCAAATGTAAAAGTTACTCAAGAAGAAACGATATAAAACTCCATCATCAATATCTGACATCACCACTATAATTTTAATTATTTTTTAATGTATTAGTATTCATATTATTTACTGTGAAGAGACTAGATGCAATGCAGAAAAAAACTGCAACATTAATAAAACATAAAATCCATTAAAACTAATCTTAATATTATTATGAAGTAAAGAAAAATATCTGACGTTTTAAGCCTCGGTAAAAACGTAGTTTTGATTTATTTATACGCGAAGAAAATAATTTATTCTAAGTATAAGTTTTAATGCTGAATTATATAATGTACGCTGTAATTAAAAGTGTAAATATTCTCATAGCAAACTTACAGTTTTACTAGGTAATATTTTTTAAAAATTTTATAATTACATTGCGCGAATTTCTTGGAATTTTAATTATGGAAACAAATAATTACTGACGTCAATAGAATAATAACATCACGTAATAATTTATATTTTATACAATTATTAGAAATTAATGGGATTTCCTTTAATGTTTTAATATTAAATAAATTAGAAATGGGTATGAATCTTATATTTTCGATGCAATCGGCGGTAACTTTGTGGAAGTTAATTTTAATATAAAATTAAAAAATAACATAGATTATTCCACGTATTGTGCTATAAACTGTGACACGTGTTTCGCCTTTTTCAGTACTTAAACAAGCATTGTAAAAGTAAGATTGTCTGAGAATGCCTCTGAAATAGGCGAAACACGTGTCACAGTTTGCAGCACAATACGTGGAATAATCTAAGCTATTTATAATTTTATATGAATCTTATAGCTTATACCTATCAACAGTGTCAACCTTATACAAAAACTGTATAAAATCGGTTTTGTTGAAGTGATTTCATTTAATTTTAAAGGCGTTAATTGACAATTTTATTCTTGTTGTAATGTAATTGTACAAAAAAAAACATTTTATTATAATCAGGGCTGTGGAGTCAGAGTCGGATTCAGGGTCGATAAAATCTTACGACTCAAACCCATTTAAAAATATATATATTTAATGATGTGTCTTTAAACCAAAATAGCCCATAGTGTTGCCATTACAAGCTAGGCTGGCTAAAGATGATATGATGGTATACATATATATATAAATTAAAATAAAATAATTGAAAAAAAAAATGCAGTTGGAGTCTTCTTTTTTTTTCATGACTCCACAGCCCTGGTTATAATTCCACATTATTTATTTAAAAATAAGTACTTTTTTTCTCTCATCGCTAGCATTATTATCAACTAATTGATCTAATTGAATAAAATAATATAATATTAGTGCAAAAGGATTTTTTTCGATAATATAAATGAATATGCAAAAATATTAATGCGACAAAGGTATTGACAAAATTTTAAAACAATGACGACTTAAATGAGAACAAGTAACATATTAAGTATGAAATGAATATACAATAAACATCACAAGTATAATAACACAATTCTAAATAATGACTGAATTAATCGAAGCTTCATGTTAAATTTAGTTCAAATATAACCTGTCTCTAGTCAACGCGACTTAAACTAATAGGCTATTAGCATTACCTCATTGAAAATGTACGGAAACGATTTGAGATTAGACTAAGTAAAATCGTTTTCCATCTAGTCAGCCGGGACCTGGTGCAACCACTCTGCAAAAGCCTCATTGAAATGATATCATTATCGACTACTGTCAAATGGATTCGATAAACTGGGTGCTTGGAGGATTATTATAACATCTACTACCTGCTCGAATCCGCTCTCCGTGTGGTCATATAAGACACTCAATTAGTCAATATTCGATATTCAAATTTAAAAAAAAAACTCAATTGTCAATCTGTCAAATGCAAAAGTAAAAAGTTTTATCATAAACAATATTATTATATTACGTGACAAACTTATAGCGAAAATATAATCGATGGTAGGATTGGCCATATTTGAATCAAGATATTAATTTTATCTTCATGAGATATTATATATCACTTATGAATTTTTGAGAAAACTTTCTTTTACATAACATAAATAGCAGTTTGAATTGGCCAAGTCAACGAAGATATTTTTTTTAACCACGAATTAAAAAAATTGAAACGTAATATTTTTTATCTTTTCCAATTGGCTATACAAGTCTTTAGAAATGATTATACGTTACTAAATTATTAATCTATATTTTAAAAACGATTTGACTGAAAAAAAACTTTCTTTTCTCAATATTGAGTCTTAAATATTCCGAAAACACATGGCTTTAAAAATGTGCCAAGAATGAGAAGGAATCACATTTCCATCACTAAATAAATAAAATAACCGCTCCCAATGTGAAGCATACGGCCTCCCAATGAATCTTAGCAGATTTTTTATACGAGAACTGTTTTTTAGTCAGTCGCTTAAAGTCTCTTTTCCAAAGCGAGTAGTAGGGATAGAAGGATAAGGCTAGGACAGGACTAGTGGTTTACTAATCGCTCTCGCTACGCCCAGTTATTAAATGAGCGCAAAGGGTGGAAGGATTTTTTTAAACGTCAACAAACACCCATGCCTTTAAACAGAAATTGATCGAAAATATATTGTCCGTCTTGGTACTCGAACCCGTGAGATCCGGCACGGAAGAAACGGTAACCGCTGCGCCATAGAACCCGAAAAATCTATACAAAGTATAAACAGTATAATTTAGAATTTAGACTGAAGGTACTTCATGGGAATTTATTGTCGCATTTGAATTATTTTTATTCTGTACACTTCCATAATTTATTTTGTCGATAACGACCCAGGTTTCGCTTTTCGGCACCTTCTGGTTATATCCAGTGTACGAATGCACTTGAACTGCGAGAAATGCCGAAAAGCGAAACCCGGGTCGATATCGACAATGTACAGAATAAAAATAATTTAAATATAAACAGTATATTAAAATATAATTAAATGTAATTTTATATACACGCTAATAAGATAAGAGCGTCGTTGTTATTACACCTGCATATAAACAACAGAAGCAACAGTGGAAGTTGGTGATGACACAACACTCCTACTCACCACCACGCTGGTTGTCCTTTGTTTGTTTATTTGTCAGACAGTTTGCCAGTTCTCGGCTTTCCTTGCATTCGATCACAAGGTTCACGAATGAGGCACGTTTTAAGTTTCGGTCTGCTATTTCCAAATGAAGCTTCTCTACCGCTAAATAAACTCAGGAGCTTAGAAATTAGAGCTTTTCCCTGCCGTCCACACTGTTTTAAAAGTTCGGCTGTACAAATAAATAAGACATAATTGATTAAGGCTTCGAATCAAAACCTTTGTTTTATAATATAATCAATGCAGACAATAATAATTGCCAATACGACAAATATTTTCTAAGCATTTACATAACATAAAAGTAATAGGGTAAAAATAGCAACGTATTTAGTTCTACGGTTTTTTTATATTTATGAGTTGATAGCTATTTCGGCTTTCGCCATCGTCAGAACTACTATACGAAATAACTATCAACTCATAAATATATAAAAAAAACTCTAGAACTAAATACGTTGCTTTTTTACCCTATTACTTTTATGTTATCTAAATGCTTAGAAAATATTTGTCGTATTGGTAATTATTGTTATTTTTACCCTATTATAATGGAGTTCTACCAAGTAAATGTTAAATCAAGAAATAACATAAAAGTAGCTCGTAGAGATACTTTAAGTTGTCCCATATAAACACGTAAAAAATATGTCACGAACACTCATGTCCTAGACCAGAGACGGGTAACCTTTTCATTTCTAAAGGCCACATTCATTTATCTGATTCAACATAAGGCCGCAGTAAAGAAAACGTTGACATACCATCCCCTTTTTTTCGACTGCCGAACATATAATGGGTTAATTACGCTATTTTTCCAAACGCTTGCGTATACTTTTTTGATCAATGTTTATAGTTTGATCGAGTCACAAGACCGCATCAGAGTAGCCAATAGGTTGCAGGTTCCCCTTTATCGCCCAAGACCTTAAAACAATGCCAAATGTGAAAAAAATCATTTTTCATATTGAACCTTCCTGGACTTGAACTTAGGTCATATGATTTATTATGTAAAACTCTTACCACTAAGCTACAGAAGTATTTAAAATAGGCCAGAATAACTGCAACTAAAACACCAAAGAAAAATCCAGAAAGAAGTTTTTTAATGAAAATAAATAAAATTACATATCAGTTTTTTTTTGCTCGGCTTCTACTGATTACAATAAGTATATAGTGGTCATGCCTGGTTTCATACATTACGATATTTTCCAACGGTGCACGGCGAGCAAAACCGGTTCTGAATATTTAATAAAATTGTTAAATTTGTACAACTGATGCTTTTGTCTAAAATAAAATGTTCTATACATTAATTATTTAAAGTTAAAACACTTTTGAATAAATTCATTTAACTTAATAAATATTTTTTTAACCCTTGATTGATTTAGTGCCAATACTCGGCGATAAACTACGAATTCATTGTCCGAATTGAACACAATATTGACATTCTAAGAATAATTATCATAAAGTATGACAGAGAGTAGTAAGGGGAGAGCGAGGTGGAGTGGAGCAGTCTAAATTAACACGGATGTTGGTGGAGAGTTGTTAATGCAGACAAGCTTCGCAGTTCGCAGTGTGTAATCGAAATATCCAATTGCAGCAGTGTAATCCGACATCCACTCTCCTCCGCACGGACTCCCACTTTTGTTGCCAACAAATAACGCCAAGCTGGAGTGACAAGGTTTTGTATCAATGACGTAATAATTAATTACTTTTAGTGTGCCACGCAGTAGTTTGAAAGCCCCGCGCGCTCATTCCAGGTTAGCGCGCACTCCAAGACAGTTAGTTATTCAATTAACAGCGTAACGACTAGGGTATCCAATCCCGAAGCCTTTTTTCAATCCCGGGATTTCGGGATTGATTTATTTTGAATCCCGGAGAATTGAGATTTTCTCACCGAGGAATTTGAAATCTCCGATTTGGTATATACTTTTTCCCGGAATCTCACAGAACCTCGTTTTTTTTTTTAGCTCACCGAGGAATTTGAAATCTTCAATTTGCCAATTTCGTGTAAATTTCGAGAATTTGCCCAAAATTTCTCAATCCCGAAATCCCGGGATCGCGGCCATCTCAATCCCGAAATTTCGGGATCAGAAAATTGAACGGGATCCCGGGATTGGATGCCCTAGTAACGACCGCGGACGGGTATTTGAATCATTGAAAAACAAAAGTTGCTGGCCGGCGGACTCATATATGCGTATAGGCGAAGTATCTGGAAGCTAAGAAAATTAAATTTGGTAAAGATATCTCAATTGGTTCACAAATTATAGTGAATTTAGTAAAATTACAATTTTTGCGATTTTTTTGCAAAATTATCCGGCCGCTAGGTGAAATTCTATATAAAAAAAACGTGCGGTCGTTAAGCTGTATTCGATTAGCCCGCGTAGTCTTTAAGATTTCCGCTCAGCTAACCTCTTGTCATTGGTTATGTCTAAGAATTGTGATACGTTGGTGTATGTTTGATCATAGTGGGACTATTCTCAAATTAATATGGAATTTCAGAAAACAAAAAGATAGTTTGAGCAACTGAGTAACAAGCATTTCTCGTAAAAAATGTTTAAATATCTTCATTATGAACCCGAATGCACCACATAAAAATCGGACATGGATAAAAAAAAACCTTGGCAGGCAGTGAGTTCTAGCATCTTTTTTTTCAAAAAAAAAAGCACTGGTTTTATTTGTAAAAATATTCACACAGCTCTTTTACGAATTTAAAAAACACCGCTTCCACACTATCTTTATTTTGTAAGTGGAAATAACAACAGAAAGCCACACGGAATATGAGTCGCTGTGGATTCTAAATAAAATTTAATTAAACCAAACTTTAATTAGGATTGTTATTAATTAATTTGTTTATCCTATTTACAATCCAGGTGAAATTTCTAATTGCATGTGGCATGAAATTTAATGCTACATAAATTAAATAAACTCTCTTGGGCTATGATATTTTCATTTAAAATGGTAAACAAAATGAATGATAATTTATCTTTTTCTTTTGTATTAAAAATAATACTCCATTGGTCTTTCTGCACATTCAGAAATAATGTTTTATTTTCGATGAAATCTAGTCACTTAATGAAAATTTAACTATTGAATTATCCACCATAATTGTATATTTAAGACCATAATTTTTATCCAAACTTTGAATTTAAGATATTAATAAGTTTCTAATGTATCTCATAAAATAATAGATTTGAGACGTATTTTTCACTTTAATATTAAGTTACACCAGTTACAAGTTTTAACTTGCGCGAACAATAGAATGTCTTTTGTTTTGTACCTCAGTAACCACCCTACCCCTGGCCCGCCCCATGTGAAAATCTACGATCATTATCGAAAAGAATAAAAAAAATACTGGGAGTCGTCCATTGAAGATAAATAGCATGAGGCAAATGCATATGGGACTGTTATGAAATCGAGCGAGGATCTAAATGTACCTTAGCGTCAACCAAACAAAAATAATATTATAAATCGATGTATATATTTTTAATGTAATTTTTTTCAGTATTTTCTATCAAAATATTCTTTATTTTATATCAAAGATGTCTACTACTACTTGGAAAATTAACGACAGCTTTACAAACAAATGTTTTTTTCTTTTATTTATAATAAATAAATAATTCTTTTAGAAATACTTTCAAACTTAAAGTTTATAAATTAATTTAATATTCATTGTTGCCTGTCACCAATCCGTAAAATATCTGACTTACCCGAATAAACTGTTTAGTATGAAATATCTCTATATAATATTTTTTTAAATATGCAATAATATCTGTAAAATACTTTGTTATCTAGTACTTTACTTTGACACAATCGCAAAACAATATATACTCCTAGAGCTTTTGAATTATCTAAATGTATGTTTTCATTTATGCGTCAACGTGTAACTCGAGTTACGTGTTTATAATTGCAAGTAACTTCGTCAACTCACAAGTTTATATCGAATACGTTATTAGACGTTGTTTTGGTTTCAAACTTGGCTTGTTTATGCTTACTTTAACAATGGTTGCATGGTATCAAACAGTGTATATTTGTATTATACAATTAGTGTACTAATATTGTATCATACAATGTGTTCAACGCTTCAGTACTATACAATTTAACGGTGATATTAAAAGAATACAGTATATTGACTATGGAAAGGAAAAAGGACGTAACCCACACATAGCAAATTTTAAAGGAGGCGCGAAAAGCGTGTTTTGATGATTTTGGGCCATATGCAAATTATGAAATATACAAAACCTTGATGTGCACGGAGACTTCTTAACTGGTGTTTAATTGACATATTATAATATTTATTTAAAAAAATGTCTAGGAAAAACTGTTTTTTCAGTCTTTTTTCATGATTTCAATTTTCACAAGCTCAACTTTTTTCAAACTAGAAAGTTTAATTTAGACACTAATTTGGCATTTGCAGCTTACATCCTTTTGATAGAACGTGTATTAAGTAAGATGCATTGTGATTATCGAAAAAAAGCTTTTTTGAAAAAACTGTAGGTTACGTCCTTTTTCGTTTCCACAGTCGATATGTACATATATTTAAATACACGAACAGTACATTTATGAATTCGAATAGGGGATCAAGAGCAAAGATGTAATTTTAGCACGGAAGCCAATTTGAAAACAACGTAAAAAACGTTAACAGTATAATCAATTAATTATTTTTTTGAGTGCTTATTGGATACTAGTGTGATTTATTAGAGTAAAGTTAATCAATCTTCTAGTTGTTTTTTTTTTTTCAAATAATGAAGTATCAATATTTTTTTAAAAACATTTTACTACTGCTCGGTAAATGTTTCAATCGCACAATATTAAAAAATATAAACATATCGAGCGAATAAATTCTTGTCTAAAACGTTTTCATCCTAGCAGACAAATATGGGCCTTATTTAAATATACAGTATGTGTTCAAAGGAGATATTGATGAAAATATGGCGTATTATGGCAGAAACGACAGACAAATTTCCCCCATGAATTGACCAAAGCCCCAACTAATCACAGATTTTGTTCCTGCAGCTTTATTTACTAGTGAAAATCTTTCACATCTTTTTTTTAATACTGCCTGTTTAATAAAATATCAAACGTAAAATACGAACCTTAAAAGGTGTAGGTTATTTTAATTTCTTTCACTCTGGTCAGGAAAGTACATGGAAAAGATTCATTAATTTATTTTTATTTTTATACTTTTACGTTTAATTGTTTAAAAATATTTTTGAACTAAAGTATCATGTTAATAAAAACACAATAATCTTTTGTACTTTATTCCACTTTATTTAATATGTCAAGACCAGTTTCGCTCATTGTGAGCATTGTCAACTGATAAGAAATATAATTTAACAATACTTTTTACACAAAAATTAAAAGTTATAAGCAATTGGCATTGAAAAGAAATTACCAATTACATTAAAAGTGATTCTAAAATAACACAAAATTTAAACGCTTAACACATCTAACATATAATTAAAAAGTCTTCCCAGATTAATAAATTTAGAATGTCGATTGAAAGTAATTACAAACATAATTAAAATTTGAGAAATTTTTGACATAGTGATAAAATGATGCATTAATAAAGTGAATAGGCTTAATGATAGTTTCATGTTTTTCCCCACTTCCAAGTAGTTGGTGTGTGTTCATACTTAATCAAAATCGACAGCCAGGAAGATTCTGAAAAATAAATATTTCAAAGACCATATCAATTTTAACGAAATAAATATTTATTTTTTTTTCAATTTACATAAAAGAATAGTTAACAAGGGCTAATATTAGCAATGGATAAAATAACAGGGAACTAGCAAAAATTATTTGATCATTCAAAAGATCTGAATCAGGTAAAAATTTGAATCTATTGATTTATAGGATTTCCTGCTTGTCTAGTTTGACAGACTTTGTATTTAAATGTAGAACTTTAAAATTTATACCAATATCGAAAGTGTGTTTATTTTGAAACAGATCGTTTCCAAGTGAAGACTGTTCATCCCATTTCTTAGCACAACTCAAATGCTCTGTGATTCTAATATTAAACGATCTACCTGTTTGACCACTATATTTGGCGTTACAGGAGTCGCAGTTGAGTAAATAAATACCGCTTTGGTTCGAAAAGTTTAATTTATCTTTAGAATTAACTAAAACACGACTCAAGTTGAGTGTGTTATAAAAGGTTACATTAAATTTATTTCTATCAATTTTCCTAGCGATTTTTTCTGTAACTCTACCCAAGTAATTTAATTTAACCCACTGTTTTATAACAACAGGTTTATCCAACACCAGGCCAGAGCTAACATTTAAAAGTGCAAGTTGTTTAGTTTTATTA
Organism: Himalopsyche tibetana; assembly: GCA_030503985.1. Lineage (NCBI taxonomy): Eukaryota > Metazoa > Arthropoda > Insecta > Trichoptera > Rhyacophilidae > Himalopsyche > Himalopsyche tibetana. Next base: position 2,359,170 of record JAPJYX010000010.1, read on the forward strand.
AATAAAAGATGATCTACTATATCCGTAGCATAACCATTGTTAACTGTTATTTGTTTAATGGTCTCTAATTCTAAATCAAAATTTGCTTTAGTCATCGGAATCATTAGAAGTCGATGAATAAAACAATGGAAGGTAGCTAATTTATGTGAAATATGGTGTCTAGAAGAACTACTAATAATATTGTCGCTGTAAGTCGTTTTTCTAAAAAAATTGAAAGTATGACGATTATTTATTATTTCAATTGTTAAATCTAAAAATTTGATTTTATTTACACCCAACTCCATGGTGAATTGGATATATTGATTAACGTTATTGATATTATTTAAAAACTGGTAGAGTTGTCTCTCCGTGCCACCCCAAAGAACTAAAATATCATCTACGTACAGACCAGTAGATGACATTACTAAAAAGATCTAAATTGCAAATTTTAGATTATTGTAATTATTGTATTGTGTTTTTATTAATATAATGCCTTTCCACCAAGTATTGACAGTGAACACCCTAAAAGTAATAAAGTATCATGGCTTAACATGTGATCCGACTTTTAAGAGATCAGTGTGTTTATCTTCAATGGATTCAGCGGTTACTTTGTGGAAGTTAATTGTAAATTTTATATTTAATTTGATAACTTTGTTATTGCACTATATAATTAGAACTATCAAAGTTTATATATTTATACTCTCGCTGCGTCTAGTAGAAAAGGACATACGCCGATTGTTATTATGTAATTTATTACTTAAGAATCAGAATCAATTTTTAGTTTTTTCTTAATACTTGCGATGGTTCTGATGATGCTTCACAAAGAGGCGAAACACTTGTTACATTTTGTAACACAGCAAGTGAAATAACAGTGTTATCATATTTAATATACATCAGTGTTTCTTTCCAATGTATCAATCGATATAGAAATATCGTATTTGTGTTTAAAAAATCAGCTACTGAAGATATTTTTTTTGTGTAGACACAGACAACTTGTATTGACGAATTGAAGTTAGCTTGTATTTAAAAAAAAAACGTATTGCAATCCATTTCAATAATAAAAAGTTTTTTGAACGATACGTCACGAAAAAACTTTTTTCATTTCCTGCTGAAAAAAAATATTTTTCACTCGTCGAAGGTGTTTGGCGACATTGTCGCTAAGTGATATTTGAATCTGTGTACGTCGAATGAATTATAAACCAGTATTGTGATAAATAAGAAGACTATCGGGATTTTATAATGGATTTTCAAGATTACCAGTTGAAAATGTTTGTGATGAGCGATACAGGTCCTAATCAAATTAAATACATACGAAACCAGTACAAAACAGAGTTTTATTTTTTTTAAATTTAAAACTAATATAATATTGTTAATCTTTGGTTGAAAGGAGAATTGAAAAAAATATAAACAAAATACTAATAGCTCATTTTTTTTTTTTTTACCATGTCCGCTCCCAATATGGAGCATATGGACTCCTAATGGAGTTTATCTCAACAGAATTATTTCTACGAGAACTGCTTGTTACTCAGTTGCTCAACCTCTCTTTTTCCAAAGAGAGTAGGAATATAAGGATAGGGCTAAGACAGGACTAGTGGTTAGCTAATCGCTCTCGTTACGCCTCGTTCATGGGATAGGATGGGTGGGAGGGGGGAATTCAAGACATCACATACATCCATGCCTTTGAACAGAAATTCATAAATCGATTGAAAAATCAATTTATAAAACTGTCCGGACCGGGATTTGAACCCGGGCCCTCTGTAGCGGTAGCCAACGACGTTGACCACTCAACCACACAGGCGGTAACAGGAATAGCTCATACTCCATGGTTAAATTTATGTAACAGAATTGACTCACTAGTTTCGCTTTCAAGCTCTTCTAGCTTGACTGATATACCAGAAGTAGAATATGGCAATATTGGTATTTTTATCCATGTCCGCTCTTAATGTGAAGCATATTGCCTCCTGATGGAGGTAGCTCAACAGAAGTTTTTTTTTTCTAGGAGAACTGTTTGTTACTCAATCGTTCCATCTCACTTTTTTTCAAAGTGAGTAGTATGGAGAGAAAGATAAGGCTAGAACAGGACTAGTGATTAACTAATCGCTATTGCTACACCCAGTTATTAAAAGATTATAAAGATGGGAGGAGAGGAAAGAATGTGAATTGATATCGCAAACACAGTCTTCGATCACAACTTTGAATTGAATAATTCTTAAATTCACTGTGATCTTACCGAGAATCAAACCCAGACCTGTGTGATCGGCAGAGCAAGCTCTAACCAACTGGGCCACAGCAGGCGACTAGCTTAATACTAACCAAAATAAGTGATTTTTTGACAGCAGTATTTCGGTCAGTATTATTCCAAACATTTTTCTCATAAAAAAATAACTTTCACGAAATATTTGTCGTATTTATTTATACCTGTTCTTTTCAGAAAAGGTGAAAAAGGCGATTGATTAAAAAATCCGTATGTATATTTTTCATAAGCTACACGTGGCGGAATTCACTCGCCGTCTTTAAATTTATAGGAAATAATTATATTATATTTATTCCGAATATATGGCAGTATTTTGTTAGTTGCTAAAAGCAACTTGCTATGTCTAAAAATAATATTGCTATGAAAAAAGCTTGTACGTCACATTAAAGTGAAATCACTGACGAACGTTTCTGACAAAAATAAATCATAATACGTTGAATGACAAGACCTGATGATTTTATATTGACATACGAGGCATTTTTTTTGAAAATGTGAAATCTACAGCGAAACGCTTCGAGTTTTTTGCACGCCGTGAAAAAATGACCCTTTTCCATTTCCCAATGATACTTTCTCGATTTGATCAAAACCCAATTCGGTTTTCCATGTACACCCATGATGGGTACGAAAATGGACCGGTTCTTTGTATGTGATTACTCTAATTTTTAGAATATCCATTTTTCAACCAAACTTGAATTGGTACTTTTGACGGACGTTTCTTCAATTATAAGTTTGAATTTGAAATTGGTAAATGTGAGAAAAGTGATGTTTGTGGCAGACATTCGTTTTTTACATCATGTAGCTCCGTATTTTATTTTTTCATTTCAAAACCATCTTACAAATTTATTATTTTCATAAATAAGTATTTAATAATAGAAATTTTATATAGAACTTACTAATGGTTTTTTCCGAATTTGATTTTTTTTTGTGTTCTGTAAGATTTTATTCCAACAAACTCTGCTGCTATTTTAAAGAGCTAAACAATGTTAAACACATTCATTTAATGTATGTATTGCACGTCGGTCTATGGTACAGTGGTCCACGTCGTTGGATTCCATGCCGGACCTCACGTGCTCGAATCTCATAATTTCGATTTCTGTTCGAGGGTATGGATGCTTGTGATGTTCAACCCCCTCTCCCCCCCCCATGTTCCAATCCTTAAAAAACAGGGTGATTAGCCAACATCCTAATAAATTAATAACAAGATGCATTCTGTATCTCTTTGGAGCCAGTATACATAACTGAGAAAAATGTAAGATTAAACATAGTTCTGATGATGGCGAAAGCCGAAATAGTTATCAACTAAAAAATATAAAATTTTAGAACTAAATACGTTGCTATTTTTACCCAATTATAATGAAGTTCTACCAAGTAAATCCTAAGTCACTCAGTGAAACGAAATTTTGAGAAAGTGTGCATGATACATTACTGAAAACTTTATAAAGAAAATGATCATTATGAAAAGTATACGCCACTAAAAGTAATCAGTCAACGAATGAATACTTAGGAGAAATAGATTAATTAACATATTTACTACAAAATAAAATTTGATAACTTCGTTACTTCACTTGTTACAACAATTGGATATAATATGTTTATATTATTGATTTGTTAATATCAATAATTTGAAACAACCAAACGTTCAGCTTTAAAAAATTGTCACACAAAATTGTACACACAGAGAATCTCGTTCATATCACGTCATTTCCTTCACGCGTTGGTCCATCCGGGAAAAAAACTGATTTATATTTTTCACGGTTGGGTTCATTAAACGACCATAAATTTTTAGAAAAATCTAGTTTTCAAAGTTTTAAATAAAAGATTATTGTATTTAATATATAATTTTATATTATAATATTGGTTTTCATTCGTATTTGATTAAACGAAAGAAACATAAAAGGTGTTTTTATTTGCACTCTATTCTTTAAAAATATCCGTTTGAAGGGTAGTTTATTTGAGATAAAAACCATTGTTATCATGACGTTACCTACACTAGATGTAATATTATTTTTAAAAAAATGACTGCCTCATAAATGTTTGATTGACTTAATATATATATTATACCCGGCTTATTTTTTGGGCACGATTGGGTCGCTGTTTTAGTGATTAGATTTTAACATAGTGATTTAGTTTTAAAAAGGTTGGTAGACACTGCTTAAATATGGATTCTGCATCCAAAATCCAAAATGCATACGCTCGTCCCCATCAGGATAATGTGACCTGTGCAATCACAGCAGAGCGAGCCGGCGCCGAACTGTCAAGCGCAAACTGTTGCATCATTTATTAGTCATTTAGCAGGCGGGCGGCAAACTGACGCAAGCTCGCTTGTCAATCAGTGTCGCAGGCAGGATGCTAGGGACCCTCTTTACCGAATGAATAGTATTACTATGCCGTGAAAAGCTGCGGGAAATTGTGCGAATAACCAACTCACCATCACCACTAACAGCCGTAGATCATCCACTGTTGGCTTGACCACTTCAATTTTAATAAAAGTTAATAACAAAGTATTGATTTATATATTTTGTGTACGTTGCCGGGTCCTATAGCGCAGCGGTTAGCGTATCGATTGATGAAATCTACTAGAATAATTTAATGGTGTACAGATATGTTAGTTAAACGGAAATATTTGAAAAAATCTTTTATTTATAGTCGGAGTCAACTTTTTTTACCCGACTCCACAGCTCTGCGTGAATAACGGCTAACGGGCGGTGGACGACCAGTCAAAATATACATTCAATCTTCCTTGATACTTAAAACAATGATTCGTAAAACCTGAAATAATTCTATGAGAACAATTTTTATATTAAACTACTACAACATTATATCTAAATATTTTTGTTGATACATAGATTTCAGTATCATGAACAAATGTTTCAGTATTTCTTTCACAATATTAATCTTCATTATCGATGATATGATATTTTGAAACTCGATAAGCTTTTGAAAGCATTTCTTCTGTGAAATTTCAATTACGCGTACGAAACTAAAATGTTTTCAAGGATAAAATAAGTAACTATGAGCACTTTTGTCTGTTATAGATAGTCTACAGGAAAATAAATTTATTAGACAATATATCTTCATGCGGAAAATAATTTTCTTTTTATACAATAAACTAAATTTGTCCATATCAGCAACAGAGGTTTTAAATAACGATTTCATAAAAGTAATGTATTTTTAAAAAAAATCCGTCCAATCTATCGAAACAAAAATTATTAATTTAAATGGTTATTATTTTTTTTTGCATACTTTGAGGGTGTTCACTGTCAATACTTGGTGGATAAGCATTATATTATAAAAAACACAATATTACTTTGTAATAATCTCCACTTTTATATGGAAAGATCAGGACCGGTTTCCCTCATGGCGAGCATTATCACCTGATAAGAAATATAATTTAACAGTGTTATAATTAACACAAAACAAATTTAAATAAAAATGGTGTAAAAAACCCTTGTTTGGTATTAATAACACTGTCAAATTCTATTTCTTATCAGTTGATAATGCTCGCCATGAGCGAAACCGGTATTGATATTGGAAAATAAAAGTGTATTGTGTTATTCTTCATTTTTGCATAGTTATTTATTATTTAAATAGGTTTATCAAGATTAATATAAAGGGATAAAAGCCCACCTACCTTCTATTCTATCATAAAATATAGAAAAAAAAGCATAACATCATTAACGAAAAGGAACTCATTGGACATCACAATGTCTCGCTAAATTACACCCGGTTTTTTGAAAAAATAATTCCATTTCAGATGCTTAATATGAACCATATTGTTATTAAATATTAAATGTTCTATATATAATGATTATTAATAATATTCACATTGCTTAAGATATTAATCATATTTTTTAAGCCAGGCGCAAAGATTGTTTCCTGCATAGTGCAATCTGTATTCCATTGTATCACATTGCACTCGATTGGTTTCGGATTTGCTTTGGTTCACTTTGTAACTGAGTGAATAAACTTTTGTTAACTTCGGCGAGAGCGCATTATTGCTTGGTGAAGTTAATAGATAAGTTTTCAGCCTCTCAAGTGCTTACACTCACTCCATTCGGTATGTACAAGAAAACTTCGCGGCAGACACAGCAAGGAGGTGTAGCTAAAATCTTTCGACTCTTGGAATAATAGATAGAATATATTTGGTAACATAATGTTTGTTAATATATAAAGCACATTGGTTTGAAAAAGACAACGACCCGGCCGAACGTATTCGCTAGGGGCCCATGCAGACCGCTAGTACGCGGGTATCTGTTCTTCATGTGATAACAAATCTGTACTATCACACATACGCTCAGCTTCATCAGCATTGATGAAAGAGTTATCAGGAAACTTATTGGGAATACTCAACCAAGCACCTTCAATCGAAATCTTATATACGAACACTGTTTCACTGTATTCTACATCAATATGGGTGTGTATATTTTTAAAATGATAATAAACAAATTCCGCCAGGACTATAAAATGCATTGCAATACAATATTCCATGAAGCGTGTTAACACAGACTTGAAGAACTTGTTATAAATTCACGTAATATGCTGCGAGAAATGAAACTGATATGCATTCACTTTGCGAAACTTTTAAGTGTGCATCAGTTAACTTTAAAATTCAAACTTGGCTTCCCCGTCAATAGGCAAACTTTCGTTGCGCTTTTAATCTTGCAAGCTATTATTGTACCCACTAGTATTAGATGATACTTTTAAAACTAACAGGCATCATTTTTGAAGCTTATAAGGCGATAGTATGTGAATATATATTTTAGATATTAATAAAATCGCCAGACTTGTTGTCAATTTATCAAAGCTTTTTGGCAAATTCACACTATTCACTACATTTAAGCTTTTCAGCTTTTATCAATTAAACTCAGATTATGGTTAAGAATAAAGCATTTTATGTAATAACCAAATCAATTAAGACTTAATTAACATTCCATAAATTCCGGTAATATTCATATAATGTCCAATAACTTATTATTCTGATCAATGTTACTCTATGACGAGAGGTGCGCGACATAATTTGTCATAGTTTATAGTGTTTTTTTTTGTTCTGATTTGCATAGTTAAAATTATTATCATTTAATAATTTATAAAATAGGTTTAACTTAAAAGTGTATTAAATAAAACATAAGAAGTAACGGAACTCATTCTATTTTAAAATAAAATCAAGCGTCAATTAAGAAAATATTTATAATGAAGCAAATAATCAGTCACCAATAAAGTCAATGACACGTTTTATAAATTTATTTAGAGTTAGATTAATAGTTTTTCACGTCATTCCTTACAACTTGTTCTTATATTATATTCTCATTTTAGATGAGTATTTTCTTTTGATACTAAATAAGAGTTTTATTATATTTAAATTATTAAAATATTAATTTATAATTTATTTCGGTCAGTTGGGATCATTCTAATTTCAAATAAAAGAGCTCACAAAAATATTCTCGTTCCGTGTCATATAATAATTAATACATAATTTAGTTTATAAAATGAATACAATGAAAAACATCAACTGTGTGATGATACGATATGATTTAAATTGAAATAATACAACGCAATGTATTTATAGAGTAATCGAATGTTACTTCGAAGAAAATTAATTATTAACCCTACATGTTTAATTAAAAATCTTTTTACAGTAAAATATTCTACGAAACAAATATATTGAATTTCTGGCATGAGGGCGTTCCAACAACAAATTTGGAACACTTTGTTTATAAAAATGTATTGCTGCCTTATTTGAAAATTGTAAGTAATATGCGATAAAGATCATTTAATAGCATTAGTCGGAGTTGAATACATATCAACAATCGGTTTTTGTAGAAGATATTCATCTGTAGCAATTCATATGCTTTACTAAAGAATAGGAAATAATGAGGATACAATCTAAAAAACATTTATCTTTGATCTACATGATCTCTAAATGTTAATTACCTCACAAATTTGTATTGCATGACCATCTATGTCGTTCCTCTACGAGAAGTGGTTATATAGTGACAGATTAACAATAACATATTCTTTTTTGCTTTGTCTTAGCAAAATAATCGGGAGGGAATGTAAACATCACATTCAGCTGAAGAGGGTGACTTAAACCTCTCTACTACTAATTTTATTACAATATAATCATTAGGTACTTATCATTAGAGTATAATCTTATTGTTTCATTTTTTGTCACGTATTATGATAACATTGAAAATGGAATATTTAAACTGTTTGTCATAACAGCTTCTTACATTATCATTTAAAATGAAAAATGAGATCGCTTTAGGTATTAGGTAAAAAAAGCAAGCGATCTATGCTGTCATAGAAGGAACATTTTTCATCAGACTCTTTTTGCAAGCATTATCACCTGTCGTCCAAATAATATTTTCCCATATCTTGAGCTCTTAAGGTCCGTTTTAAAAAATAACTTACACCAGACAGCCCTTTCAAAACATATTCGACGTCAACTTAGCCGAAGGATCTCTTTGTATTGCTAAGTGTAAAGACCATCCGACGAACGGAGTATATCTAAACTCACGAGCGACCATAAATTTCATGAATAGATGATTATTGATATGTTTTCAAGTAAACTTTCAATAGAGAAAAGAAAAGAAAATTCTTTGACTAAAATTGTATTTTTGTACATTTTACGTACCTAACACCAGATAGTAAACAATAAATTACTAAAAAAAAATAGAATTTATACAGAGCTTTACTATTATATTTTCTTCGTTTCCTCGAGCTACAGTTATTTAAAATTAGCTATCTGATTTGTTTTTTTCCTGTGCTTCTTACAGATATATTTTAATGATACCATCGCAACATTTATTAGTTTTTTTTCTGTAAATATCCATCTCATTAAGTTTAACATATATATTAGCGATAACTGACCGTCAGTCAGTCACCCAAGCAACATATCTTCAGATACGGTTATAATAAAAGAATAGAATAATAACAGAAATATGTCGCATATTATATGCCCGGTTTTTAAGATCCGATAGGTAGAAAAGAAAGGATGAAACATTACAAACGACTTGACATCTAGATACAAATTCTCAAATTACTTTTAAGGTCTTCTTGGTGGAAATGCATCACTTAAGAAAATAATACTTTTTATATATCATCCAGAAATCTATAAAAATAAATGCATACTTAATATATGTACATGTCCTCTGTGTGGTAAAGTAACGGGTTAGAACACAGAAGTAACGGGTTCGAGTCCCAGTAAGAAAAGTTTTTATAGATTTACTTTTCAACTGATTTATAGATTTCTGTTCGAAGGCATGCATGCATGTGATGTCTTGAACTCCTCCTTCCACCCATGTTATCCCATAAAATGGGGTGTAGCGAGAGTGGTTAGCTTACTACTTGTCCAGTCCTAGCCCTATCTTTCTACCCCTATTCTCTAAGAGAAGTTGAAAAACTGAGTAACAAGCAGTTCTATTAGTAACTGTTTTGTTGAAAAAACTCAGTTAGAAGTCCATATGATCTACATTGCGAGTAGACATTGTAAAATATAAATAAAAATATGTATATATGCGTGAATGTGTAGGTTTAAGAAACCCTTTACAGAGAAAACGCGTAAGACAACAGTCCAAGATTGTTTACCACTGAGCGACAAAACTGGACGACATTGTAAGACCATCATATTCCTAGATATAAAAACGTATAAAAACATTATTTTAGTCTTTATTTTTTGTATCTTGAAAAAATCTAACAATACATATTATGATGTAATTTTCTGACAGAGATAGAAAACTTTATCATAATATGTATTGTTTAGAAGCAGTTTGCATTGTTTGTTAGTTAAACTCAAATGCATGCGGCGAAATATTGGTTATTAATCATAAAGATAAATGATTCAACTTGTTCAGTTTGAATGTTGTCAAGCTGTTTTCTCTAATACCGCAAGTAAGTTTAATGAGAAAATACACAATACCGTTAGAACTGCCTGGCTTAAAGATTTATTGCGCGTACTTGGTCACTTAAAAGAAATAAAATGTCACACAAATGAAGCAAGTTCATAAAAAAGCTTAGGTTGATATAAAATAAGCTTAAAAGTTTCGAGACAGGCCTTTCTCTTCATTATGAGAATGTGTGTTTTTTCTCGCTATAAATTCGGAAAGTTCGCCGGCGCGAGCATGCCCTAAAACTACCCCAAGATAAAAATACATAAATCACTCGAGTTAAATAGATCCCATGGTACAAAGACGGCAGTAAAATGTAAGAAAGGCATACTGAGGACATTCATTTAAGAGCATCCCTTATCAATCATTAGTGTCATTACGCTGTTAAAAAAAATATAATACGTCGTCATCTTTGGCTATGAAAATATTGTTATATTGCCGTATAAATATACGTCATAAAAATCATTACTGTTTGACATTATAATAACATCTTGTACGTCCGTGATGGATAGTATCCACTTAGACGACTTGATTTTTTTTATATATCGTAAAAATCATTTATAGGGCTCGCAAAACCGGTATTACCAATGCCGAAACATCGGTATTTTGATTGCTTTTTTTTTCAATATCGAAAATATTTAGACCCGTTTCCAAAAAGGAACATCGATTTTTTTTGATCTACGACCGCTCAGAATGTGGAGCGTGTGATCTACTAATGGAGGTATCTCAACAGATTTTTTTTACGAGAGCTGTTTGTTACTCAGTCGCTCAACCTCTCGAATTAAAAAAGTACACAAGGATAAGGCTGGGACTAGGGCATCCAATACCGGGATCTCGTTCAATTTTCTGATCCCGAAATCCCGGGATTGATACGGCTGCGATCCCGGGATTTTCTAAAAAAAAAACTTTGAAAAACGAATTTTGGATATAATCCAGGGAAAAAGTATAGCGAATTGAGGATTTCAAATTCTTCGGTGAGCAAAATTTTTTAGCTCACCGAGGAATTTGAAATCCTCGATTTGGTATACTTCTTCCACAGATTGTCTCCAAAACTCCTTTTCTTTTTTTTTAGCTCACCGAGGAATTTGAAATCTTCGATTTTGTACCGAATAGGCATTATTTAAAATTGTCATTTTAAGGCTTCTTCCACCGCGCCATACCTGGGACTTCTTGCGGCACACAGCTTGGCAGACACTGATCTACACGAAAAGACTATATTGATGTAGAACATGGTTAAATATCAAATATCTTTAATGGTTTCTGTTCCTTAACTATTGAACGAACTGGAATATAAGGTTATACTAAGGTTTTTACTTGTGACCGTCACGGGGAGGGCAAACCAACTGCTTTATTATTATATTGCATCGTATTCAAATCAATACTTACAGATCACCTGTCACAAATAACAATGATAAAATTTATTATTTTTTTGCTTAAAATTGTCTTCAACATAGTAAACCTTTAAACCCCACAAAAATATATTACCGAATCAAAAATACAGAACCAAATAATCGTTTCCATATTGATTCTAGAAATATTTTAAATAGCTTCTAGATTTACTACTTTTGTGTGTATACTAAATTTATGCGACAGGGTCAAGTTAAGCATTTTGTAATGAACATTCTGAACTCAATAACATCTACGCCGACACAACATTCATCAACCAAACAATCTTGTTATTTAGCTTCTTGATGATAACATATTGTTATCAAATTATTTCCATCCGGGAACGAAGCTGGAAAAAGTGCGACCACTCCGATAGAAGGTTAGAATTATTTTCATCGCTATTTTTTAATTAATTATTTCAAATTGGTAATAAATAAATAATGAAATTATTAGCCCGAATAGAAATCGGTGTTTTTTAAAGTAAATATTTATTTTGTGAAAAACTCATTTTATTCGGAGTTTGGTCAAAAATAAATTATTCAATTAAAATATTGTCCGGCGCGTTTAGGTAAATTGACGAGCTGTAGATATGGATGTAAATGTTACATGATATTCGACGCCGCGTTGTATTCTGAACAATAAGGTTGTATTTTTATTTATATAAGAAATGATGTTTTATCATATAAATAATGATAAAAAAAACGTTTATTGATTGAATTGGCATTTATTTTGCAGAATTTGATTTTGAACAAGATCTCGTACTGCCATATTGTTTATAATACGTATTTTCAGTTTCCTACAATATTACATTCCATTTATTTAAAAACTTAGGGAAAATAATTATCTACAATATTTGATTAAAAAGGGCTTTTCATATTTCACAGTTTTATACTAAAAACATCAATTATTTAGAGACAGATAAACATACAATTACAGATAAATTACGACAATTATTTTTTGCAAATGTTTACGCAATTTCAATAAAAATTTAATTCATACTTTTATGCTTATAAAAAACGAATTAACAGTTATTGCATAATATGCAGTTCTTAATAAACTCTCCAGTATTCATTTTCCGTAATTCCATTATGTTGATACTTGAGACGCAAAACAAGAAACTAATATTATTCGCTTTGTTACGTTTTAATATAATAACATTGATGTGTACGATAGCGTTTTCGTAGAAATCTAATTTATAAAGAAAAAACTGATATACGATGAGAATGCTCTAGCCTTGGGTATGCACGTAATTAATAAAAACTCTGCGGAAAAATTCTTTCGTGTACGTCATATGCATATAGTAATATAATATATTTTTTTTATATCAAACATATCTTCGTTAGAGAATAATTCATTTAGTATTTTTTAGAATGCACAATAAAACTAACGACATTGCAGATTTATAAATTCTGTTTTATGTTAATCAATGAATTTTCATGATATTTCATGTGATATTTCGACCGCTTGTATGATTAACTGATCGTTTAATTCAGTTAGCCCATTAACACATACTACCCATTTGTGATACTTTCTCGAATGAATTTTCTTGAACTTTTGATATTAATAATTTAAATATTTGTTCAAAAAATTTTCAGCAAAATTACTTACCCGTAAAATGATATGTTCTGTAGACTTAACAAATTTATCCATTTTTCTATTCACGGTTAACCAAGGTTTAGCCGTCTAAACATTGTACACTTTTATAAGCTTTTTCACAAACAAATAGCTTTCGCCTTTCGGCATCATCAGACATTCAAGTTCAATGATGTTTTCAAAATGTCAGTGAGTAAACATCGTTTATAACAGCGGTGACCAAAGCTTCGACCGTGTAGCCATTCCAAATCAGCCCGCCTGACGCTTTGAAACAATAATTAAGTGTGTCTTTTATTATGCATCTATTTTGTTTCCCTTTCATACAATTTATTTTTGTTTTTTAATTCCCACTCTTCTTAAGATAAGTTAGTAATATACCTATAATTTTAGTAGAAGGTCGCCCGCAGAGGTCAAAAGTTTAATCACCCATGTTTTATAATATTAGAAAAATGAATGCGGCATTTAGAGAAGAAAAGGTTACCCACCTCTGGTCTATAGTGTTGACATTACATGTTTGGCTGACTAAAGATGATATGATGGAATACATATATATAAGTTAAAATTATTTTTTTGAAAAAATTCTTTGGAGTCGGAGTCGTCTTTTTTTACACAACTTCAGTTCTGATTAAAAACATTACTTTTACTACTTCGTTTGCGTAGTATAAAATTGTTAATCTGAATTTATGCTAATACTCAGTTCATATGATGACTCTTTGATACGACTCGTCGATCGCGTTCTATCTGTTAGCCGACCCAGCTCTAATGTGTTCAGCATAAAGGTAATCATAATTTAGACTGTATATCACAACAATAATTACTGCACGAAGCACTCAAGTGCCATTGGTTTTTTAATCACCCTGTACGTCACTGACGCTAAACATTGCGTGATTCTTAGTTAATATCCAACGTAATCTGCGCCAGGAGAAGGGAAAGTATCCTGCCTTGGAAAGAAAGGGGATTAATTAATTAAGTTAAGGTAGTTTTGTCCGCTTATCGCCCATCTAATGTAAGTAAAGGTTCATTTGTTTTACTGTCACTCTCGAACACATTGGCGTTATTCCTGCTTGTATAAGATTCATCAATGCTTATTAATAGAAACCCTATTCGCACCATCGTCATAAGACTAATCAATAAATTACTCTTTGGTTTTTCATTAATCTTAATAGCCTTCATTAATTTTTATACATTTCCATATTTTTCACATGTAAGATTCTATGTATATTCAAATATGTATTTATTCATTTATACGCTCACGTGTATTTGAATTTTTTTTGTATACATGTCCATATATGTGGGGCTATAATGCAAAACGTACGATAACGTAACAATATTGCCAATTTCCATAATTAGCAATATTGAGGTTAAGTATGCAGATAGGGTAATTCAAGCCTAAGGAATCGACTGGTTCTATTAGTTTTAGTTTAAAATGTCTAAAAGACTGTCATTGTAAAATTGGAAATTATGTTTTTATGCAAATGTTACTTTTTTGTGTTATTCGTTATAGTAATTGACTCTAATAAAAATAATAAAACATTTTTAGTACTTTTTCCACATAAAATTTATTAGATCAGGACCGGTTTCGCTCATGATGAGCATTGTCAACTGATAAGAAAAACAATAAAACAGTGATATTTATTATTTATTGAAACCGGTCCTGATCTAATAAATTTTATGTGGTAAAAGTACTAAAAATGTTTTATTATTTTTATTATAATGCCATTCCACCAAGTAAGTATTGACAGTGAACACCTTAAAAGTGGTAATTGACTATACTTAAAAGTTCTAGTTTTGGAAAAAGTACGTTTTGCATTATAATCCCACATTTACGCTCATGTGTATTTTCATATCGCTACCCTAATCCAACAGTGAGATAAATCTAAAATACTTATTTCGAGATAATTGAACTGAAAGGTTTGTGATGAACTTTTTAATAAGTTAATTATGCTTTTATTTAGATTCTTTTACGGTTTACGATAAACAATAATAGTATTTTTTGTATATTATATGTATCTAATTATTCTCCTTATCTTGCTTATGCCTTGAAGTTACAGGGCAATATCAATAATTATAAAAGTAAGATTTTTCTTTTAAATGAAGCTTTTTTTCTATATCACTGTTGCTTTATGGCAGCGATATATAGATTTCGATGTTTGTTATCATTTTTTTGTTTGTATGTTTGTGTTTATGAGTAGTTTTCTAAAAAATCCACTGCGTTCTATGAAAGGCATATAATCATCTTTAATTAAATCAAGTAAAGCTGTAGACGATTTAGGCACTATTTTCATGCTACGTCACCGTAACATACATTACATGTGTTGTTAAAAGATTTGTTTGTATTCATTTTCAATGAATCATTTTAATATCTTACGGTTGGCAACATATTTTGGTTTATGGTTTAAACTTTTGACTGTTCTACAATTAATCAAAATGACAGCAAAATATTTTGTTGAAAATTAACGATCGAATCTTTAAATTATAAAAGTAATGTTTTTTGACTATACGCACACCAAGTATATAATAACTTTCATAATTCTTTGTTTGTCGTACAGCATCATTAATCCTTGAGTTAGCAACGTATTAAACTTATCAACACATTGTTTTATATTAGTACTTGAATATTTTTTACTTGTTATTTCAGTTTAAAATAAAGCTTTTTTTCAGTTTTACAGTCCGTGCAAAATCTTACAACTTACAGTGAAATATGCTTAAAATGGCTCTTCATTAATTTGTCTTAATAAAAACATTGATTGTTTCTAGTACCTATTTCATAGTATTCTACATTTATTTTTCACTGATACATGGTAAAAGTATTTACGAAAGTTTCATCCATGTTGAATCAAATTTACGAGATAGATTTAAAGTAATGTCAATAATTTATATCACCTAAAATATTCGATTAACATTTGCTACTCAATATTTTCAATGGGAATAATGAGATTTACCAAGCAAGTTGGTGAAAGTCTTTATTAATGTTATTTCATTCATTTATTTATAAACCCTCATAATAAAACTCTTATTTAATAGTTTTATTAACTACTTTTAATGATTATGTGAGTATAATATTGTATATTCATATTAACCAAACTATAATAGTAATTATAATTTGTTTTGACAAGAAAAACACTACAAGTAGTCGAGAGCGTAGTTAAATATACAATGTAAGTAGTTCTTTATTAATAATAACTTTAATTTTTGATCTTGAGTGCATACATAGATGTACGTACCACAAAAATACATAGTTCTAGAGTTATGGTTAGGCTGCAAAAGTTTATTTAACTAGAACAAATCGTGTAGTGGGTAAATAACTTATTTATACTTTAATAATTAATCATAAAGACAGTCATGTTTAACGATAAATGTGAAGGTCGAGTGTAATTTCGAGTCCTAATTAATTATAAATGAATGTTAATAATAATTTCGGTAATGGCTATTTACTCTACTATAGCTGAAAGTTTGTTCAGATTAACCCTCCAGAGACGAGAGCTTTTTTCCGATAAAAAAATATTTTCTAAGCCATACTGAAATCACGGATAACTTTTATTCCTATCCAAAATTAAAAAAAAAAAAGCAAAGTCGTTGTATAGAAACCCCGCATGACTATATGGTCATGCTCATTCCTTTATCACCGTGTAATATTGAGTACGGACAGTAAGGACAAAAGTGACCGTATGGGCTCGCAAACAATCGGGGTTGAAATATAGCTAAACGTTTTTTTTTTTTAAATATTTACAATTTGATCTCTTTAGATCAACATAATTTCAATACAAATATATTAGCAAAATAACTGTTAATAATTTGATGTTTTTATAAAAAAGTAACTAACAGTTTCAAAAAGAAAATTAAAAAAAAACGGAAATTCAAAAAATCACATGTGCTTTTGGAAGCCGTTTCTGTGTCCACGGCTGATGACTAACTGTAGTCTGACCCTTCTTAACCAAATATGTGTGAAAGAAACGATATTCAGGTATTTAAAGGATGAATTGTGGGATCAATAGATAACGGTGTTTACTGTGACCATATGGTGACGCTCGTCCTTGGAGGGTTTTAATAAAAAAACAGAGAAGGCAATACATTTGGCTATAATATTATTTAATATCAGTAGTTTGACTTTGTCAGGAACTTGAGGTAAAAAAGTGGATTGACCAGCCTTTTAATAAATAGTACGTCCAAAATAAAAACAAATGACGGAGGGCAAGACTTCAAAATGTGCTGCGTATGCCCTAAGGGAGCCCGAATGGTGCCTGCTAGAATCCAACAGGATGATTCAGTTCGCAATGGCAGAACGCTGATGATTTGTCATAGTTTTTATTTGAAAAGGCTACATTGGTGGCACTGGAATGACTTGTGAAAAAGCAAAAGAATTACGCGTGATAAAAAACACTGTGTGGTGGCCATATTTATGCTCCGAGTAGGATATGACCAAAAAATATTCACCATAAACAATAACTAAATAACCATAGTATTTTTGTGCATTATCAAACTGAAAGGTGCTTTTTTCATTATTTTTTTTTTGTATCAATCAGGGCTGTGGATTCGTGTAAAAAAAGACGACTCCGACTACGAAGAAATTTTTCAATATAGTAATTTTAACTTATACATATGTATACCATTACATCATCTTTAGTCAGCCAAGCATGAAATGTCAACACTTTTGACTATTTTGTTTGACTACACATTATTAAACAATTTTTTCAAAAAAAAATCGAGCCGCTAATTTTTCACGACTCCGACTCTGGCCAAAATATCGCGACTCCGTCTCCGACTCCACAGCCCAGGTATCTATTTCCAAAAAGATAGCCACTGTTAACTGTGACGACATCAAATAACTAATTATGATTAATATTTAGTGTAAATTATCTAGTTTTTCTTACAGTCAACAAACAAACAAAAACAAAATGGAATGTTTATTTTTGCACTTCAGTGTTCTGTTAAAAACTGCATTTTTTATTGCTGGTTACATTTATTAAATGGGCAAAATAAAAGAAATTTCATCTTTGGATTTTTCGAACACTACTGATATGTTAGAATATTTTTCATTCTCACATTTCAAGAAGCTTTACACCTTTTTGTTTCGCAAATTAAAATAAATCAGTACAATATATCACATTTGAAAGAGGCAGATTACGTCAGATAACATTGGATAATTCGCTGGTAATAGATAACGATATAGTTAATTCCTTTTGAATTTCCAGCAATTATAACACGACTCTTAAACCGCAGATCTGTTTTCCAGGCACGACCTGAAAATTTTCCACAGTGTACAAAACATAGATAATTCTCGTATTAGTTGCAAACAAACAACTATAGAGACAATGTAACTTGTCTTGTTTTGCCTCCACAGCTCCGAGGAATAAGATAATAAGGTCATTTGTACGATTCCCTCTCCCGGCTATTTATCATTGTTACCTACGTAGCCAACTTTTAATTTGAATTTATTGGTTTTCCACGGTCGCAATAATTAACTTGGACGCTGAAAATGTAAGTTATTATTATCTGCTCCTATGCCCAGCTAAGAATTTGTCATAATTTTACTATATTAGTTTAGAATGGCTAAAACGAGTTTATGCTAATATCCTAAACTTTTACAAACGGCCAAAATTATATCATTTATATTTTGCAGAAGTTTAAATACACATAGTCACCATCAATTTTACGTTAGTTATAAAAATAATTCATCGATTGACATGTTGTCATCTTATTTAAGGATGATTTGTTACGCAATATCGGGTCTAAACTAAATTAAGCCTCATTCGAGCTACACGCAATTTATTCAAACCGATTAACGATAATTCTTGACGAAATGTATTATCAGTATAAATATAATGAAAGATTTTTTATTTATAAATCTATGCCCGCACCCAAAGTATAGCATATGACCTCCTAATGAAAGTATCTCAATATAAGTTTAAGTATTTCAATGGTGATAGGGAATTCTAAGACATCACGAACACCTATTCGAGATTCATTTTTAACCATTTTGGAATAAGCCGTGTTTGCAAGTAATACCCTAAAATATTCATCTACCTCACTCAATTATATAATGAAAAGATTTTTCTTTGATTAACAAAACATTTTCTCTTGTACCGAATCACTTGATCTTCTGCTAATTCTATTTGAAAAAACAATTAATGACTGAAACCAGTCCTGATCATTATAAACATCCGTGTAATTAGTATCAAAAAATGTTATATTTCATAACTTTCCATCAAGGGTTTACAGTTGTCACCTTAATTAAAAGTATTTTTTTTTAATCAATCGGGGTGTACTCAAGGAGAAAACACATCACAAACACCCATTCCCACGACCTCAAATATTAGATTTATATAATCTGAATTTTATTTTAAGCTTACCAGGACTTTTCCCAGCCTAAAGCCCAGACACATTCAATCGTCAGGTTATAGTTCTTATTACTTAACCAAATGTAATATTCTATTTATATTGAGTAAAATGTATACACTAAAGCAAAATCTTAGAAATACCACTTACTGCAATATTGCACATACAACACTTTTGTACTATTTTCCGTTTTTATATTCAAATAAAAAATATGATTTTCATATATTTCAACGAAGATGGTTTCTTATAAATTGCTCAAAGCATTTATTTTAAAGCGTATTCATTGTCTTAGATGTGATGCATTTATATGATATATAACCCAACTTTATAACTGAAACAAAAACGATATTTCAAAGTCCTTTTTAAAATAACTATCACTTACGTTGCATTTTTTGAAAAGCTTTATTTCTACCAGAGCGCAAGCACATGGGATCGGTCTGGAACTTAGATGCAAAAATGGGGCTTAAAAAAGCTCCCGGTTCATTTGCATCTCGTATATTTAACTTTCTGTTGTCAGAATAAAGTTTCAGCTATGAATGATAAATCATACTAAAGCTGCAAAGCTCTATAACTTTTCAGAGTGCTCTAAGATCAATGCAGACTGGAAGCTAATAAAAAGCCTTATTTATTTAAGTTATTAAATGATTTTCCGAGCTTTATTTCAGTCTTGCGAACCACGTCTTAAAATTTGTTTATATTAGCATATTAATTAAGCCAAATAGTTTCGGGGCGTGAGATAATTATTGTTTGAGCTTTCACATTCACGATGTTACATTTATTAGTGACTGCAGATTGAAATAGATGTATATTTATCGTTGAACATGTTTTTTATAATTATTTATATCAAAGTCAGCTAAGCAAATTAACCAGAGATATAAATAACAGTAATATTATGATAAAATAACATTAGAATGTTTATCACGTTGAACCAAATACGATTGTTTCTAACAATAATCAGCATGAAGAACGAATTTTTCAATGGTTACGTCTCATATTGTAATAATTTTTTCATACTTTCGATGGATTTGGCGGCAACTTTGTGGAAGTTCATTTTAATATAAAATAAAATAACTTAGATTATTTTATATCAATATTTTCATGTTATATTTTATCTTATTAGATTTAATGGCGAAGAAAACATAATTCAATTTTACAGAAAATATCAATAAAACACACCATTGAAAAAAAACTTCATGATTAATGTATTATTTTGACATTTACTTTTATGATATGGTGTTATTCGTGGTTATTGTTTGTTGATATTACATGTAACCTAACTATACCGTCATCTTGTTTAGGCATTCAATACAAATCGATGTTTTTACTAAAAGTATACTATTCTGACATTAAAAGGTATGACGCTTTAAAATGAACAGTTAAACTTTATTACAAATTGAAATAATAACAATATATCTGCCAATACTTCCCTTCTTCCAATGGAATATGAAAACATAATTCAGCTCTTGAAAATATTTAAAGGGATACTTCAGTATTTCAAATACTATAAAAGGTAATGACAGTTATACATAACTGAAAATACCCTTTGGAAAACGGTGCCATAAATATTTGATAACTGTATTTAATGATCTAGCTGGTCCAGGTTACAAAGAAACGCAATATGATTTATTGTATAGGATGAGAGACAATGGAGCCATGGGAGCGGATACTTTTAGCTCGTCAGAAAAAGGAGATATCATCTATCTTTTCTTTTTTAACCTTCTTTATCGTTTTTACTATCGACAATATGATATTATTTTATTCCTCGTTTATTAATAGTAAATATTTTACACACCTAAATTATAACCCAGATGATATAGATGCACGGCTTAATTGTTGTGTTTATTTTTAATGTTTTTTTTCTTTTGAGCTATAAGTTAAATATGTTAAATTTGAATCGTTAAAACTATGTACATTCTCACAGATTTTGTCACTAACGACTCAGGTTTCGCCTTTCGGCATCTTCAGGCGTTCAAGTGCACGGATGAACGTGAACTGTCAGTTCAAGTTCAAGAAACCCGGGTCGTTAGTGACAAAATCTGTGGGAATGTACATAGTTTGAACGATTCAAATTTAATATTGGAATTCCACCAAGCACCTTCAGTCGAAATCTTAAATTATTAAATATGTTAGCTTAATCAGACATCTTTAATGTTTAATAATGTATGACTTGGAACTCATTGTAATAGTATTATACTTTTTTGGCATGGCAACTCGTTGTGCTTTCAATAATTTTAGTGTGTTTTAAATTCATAGATACACAATTAAAGTTTCTGTGGATTTTTGAAATTACACGTGGTTATTGTTAAAAGGTTATGTCCACTGCTTTAAGAGGGTGGGCTTAAATAATTTAAGAATAATAAAATACTATGATGTCGTGATTTTACTTTCCACTGATAAACAGTCTGAGAATGTTTACCATCATACATGTATACACATCTAAAATATTCTAATGGCTAGGATGATGATAGTGAGTAAAAAAAAGTATTCGTGTAAGTGAGTTTGTTTCGTTTGATTTTTCATTCGAAAATCAGATTGCCATCGACAAAAATATTTTAAAATTAGAATCCATCAACAAAACAAGATACCCGTCAGCCAATAAACGAAATATTCGATTATGAAAACAATCAAAATAACAAGGACTCTCGAAAAATAGCATTGTGCTTGATGACAATGCGTGGCATAGCGTATTTGTTTTCAAACTGATATGATTGCTATTTCATATATGGAAAATGTTGATTCAAACAATTTGCTGTGTAACAATTCAAATTGGTGATAAATACAAAAAAAAAGTTTTCAGGAAACAGAAAAAAACGTTTTTTCCGAGAGAAATAATCAGTTTTAACTGACACTTCTAACAGATATTAGTGAATAAAAATCCACCCCAGTGGAAGAGATTAATTTACATCACTTTGAATCTAAAGATGAATTAATAATTCATATCCAGTTCTCTGTATGGTATTGCAAATTTATCGAATGCCACAAAGTTGGCCTCGGTTAAGATCAGGGCAGCCAGCGTGGATCATTGGTCCTGAATGAGGACAGACCACAGCAAACAAATCTGTCCATTGGAAATTTTACTGTAATAATTTTAGATTTTTAATAAAAATCATGACTGGATTCGCTTATCACGACCATTTTCGTCGATAATGCTCGTGATGAGCGAGTCCGGAAAACTTTGATACTTTTTTATTTCTTCTGCGTACAGATAATTTTATGACGTAGACGAATTATTTGTACACTGATTTTTCATCACCTGTCGCGTAAAATAAATTGAATTTCAACTCGTTCACATTCTTTGAGAGAATTGGGCCAAAATGGATGTTCAATTGCGAATATGGTGACCATTTATTTATGTGTTGTATTTTTAATGCTGTAGGTACTTATCTCCATATTTATTTTTTAAGAGACGGAATTTAAATAGTATCATAAACATTTATAATTATAATTTGTATAGTATTCTATGTTTCCGTAATTTTGTATTTTTATGGAAAACGTTTAGTCTGTTTATAACAGGTAGAAAATTAAATATGAAAGATAGTTTTTACCACTTAACCTTTAGTTTTACTTTATTTTATTATTATTTATTTTATTTAAATCATTACATTAGGATTTTTTAGCATTCAAAAAGAAATCAATTTGCTTATTTATAAATACACTGGAATATATACGTAGACCAAAGAAAGTATACAGCATATATTAAATGTTATATATACTGTTACTATGCTATTTTTAATATTCAAAAATGAGAAAAGACGGAATATTTAATCGTTAATATGTAACTATATCCCTTTGAATATCTATTTCAAATACATATTTTTTGTGACATAATTATTTTTGAAGCATATTCATTTTTGTTGGTATAGCCTTGAATTAATGCTTTCATATCAACGTTATCAGATATCGACAAGTTGTCTATTTTTAACAGATTATTTTTAATGATTTCTTAAAACTTATTTCCCACGAGGAAAATAAGCCGCAAAGATGAAACATAAATCTTAATTGTACTTACACAAACATATCCTTCACAAAACATTGTATTCGTCAGACAGATTGATATACATACACCCAATTCTCCTTATGCACGGAGAATACGTCCCTCGGACCAACATGAAAAATGCGTATAAAAAAGATATAGTAAACATAAAAAGTAAGAGATAGATTTCATTACTTTAAATTAATAAAATAAGTTAGGATTTCGACTGAACGTGCTTGGTGAAATTTCAATATCAAATATTTAACTATTCAAACTAAATACCGATAGGTACATATATTTTGTTTCATATTTAGACATTATATAGATAAATTTTACATATAAATAATTTTAATTTAATTCAATTAACTACTGGATATTGGATTTATTTCTTCTTTAGTTTATTGACAAAAACTAAAGATAATTTATAGTTTTGATTGTTTTAAAGTTAGCTTATAATTTTAATATGAATAATTTACTCGTGTTCTGAAACCGTGCAAGGATAAATAATAAGTTATATTTTATACTTAACTGTGACCCAAAAATACTGAAACGGGCTTGTTTTATTTATATAACAAATTTACACCTAAGCCTGGTATATATTTTTTTTTTCGAAAAATAGATCTTCTATTTCATCGAATGCGTCAGGAGGAACAGAGTGTAGAATTAAAACAAAAATATTTATATAAGTAAATTTGTTTGTTTTTAATATTAATTACACTTTTTCTAGAAAGGCTTTTATGTTAAGATATTGACATTTTACATTATTTCAACTGCCTTTTTAACGTTTTTAATACTTATCACGATTAATAAATACATTATGATCAACAACAAATAAATATACTGATACTTAAAATTCCAAAATTAAAATTGAAATCTGATTCAATTTGTTATTTCTAAAATTGATCAATTAAAGGTTTTATTTTCGATGAATTAAACAGTCACATTCTAAAAGTTAATTTTTAATATAAATTTTAATTCAATAGCATTGTTATTCCACATATTGTGTTAAAAAATGTGACAGTTTTATTTCATTGAGAATCATTTTCAGACAATCTAGTACTAATTTGTTAAATGCAAAGTTCTAATAAATTTAATACAAATGATGAAAATCTATTTGAGCTTTTGCCATGTCTTCTTGGTAAAGTGTGACAAAGCCAAGTAGAACATATTTTTTATCAAGTTCGTCAAGGTTAAGAGTTATAAGATAATAATTAGACAACAAATTAATGCTGATGTAATATTAAATACTCGTAAATTTATTGCGAAACAATTTAGACTTCTAAATAAGTCAACCGAATAGTTTAAAAATATCTCGTTCTGAAAATTCAAGATATTATGTTTTAAGAGACGATGTAACGGTACCTATAAATAATGGTGTGTTGATTCAGGGGAAGTTCTCAGGTAGCACTTCCGGTGAGCTAAAATACTTGGACTTGTTTTAATTATGTAAAGTGCTTTTAGCTCTGTCGCTGGGGCATTAAGGAAATCGTTCTGGATATATAAACACTACATTGTTTTTGTCGTCCGATAATATGCACTGGTAAACTTTTTCTTATGTCTGTAATTATTTAAACAGAACCGAATTCAATATTTGGGCAAATAAATTTAATCAACTGTCAACACGTTGTTTAATTGCAAGTAATGAATATATGATGGTCAGAACTCCAATAAAAGTGTCAAAATTCAAAGAGATTGGCAGCGTGTTAACTTGTCCAGTTAATACATATTACTGAACGGATTTTTTGATTTGATCGTTATTATAAATTATCTGTAATATTTAATAACTATGTATGAAGTTATTTTCGGACTACTTTTACAATAATTTACTCAATAA
Source organism: Himalopsyche tibetana (assembly GCA_030503985.1). Classification (NCBI taxonomy): domain Eukaryota; kingdom Metazoa; phylum Arthropoda; class Insecta; order Trichoptera; family Rhyacophilidae; genus Himalopsyche; species Himalopsyche tibetana. Next base: position 2,384,411 of record JAPJYX010000010.1, read on the forward strand.
TGAGAAAAAATTCAAATTAATAATTTGAATTTAAACTTTTTTTAGATAGTAATGACGAGGTCCATTAAAAAGGACAAATACTAAATTTTTACTTGAATTATTTGTTCTTACACGATTCCCTGAAAAAAAATAGGTGGATAACGGATTTCTTTTTAATTCAACAACACAAGACAGTTATAACAAACAAAATGCTTCATTAGATACTAACACATTCGACTTGTCAGACATTTCAAGCGGTGAAAGCGATTTATTTCCTGTCCCTCATATAATTCCCCGTATACAATCAAGTAGTGATGAATAGTATTATTTTATATTTTGAATATATTTGAGGAGCACAATTTTTCCTAAGAGAAAAGGAGCACTTTCTTAAGATGCAAAATATAAAAACTATTACACTATAAAAAATAATGATCGCCGTTGAGTTCTTTCTAACCATTTCATATTATCCATTTAAAATGTGAGCTTAAACACCGATGATGATCTTTGTCAGTGGTTGTACATATTTGTTTAAAGTGCATTTGAATACCCAAATATTTTTTGCTTGATGCATTTAGAATTTTTTGGCATATTAATCTAAAATAGGAATATTCTAAGATTTGATACCTTATATTTTCCATAATATATATTATTCAGATGTTAATACTTCACTAGCTGTAAGCCCGTTGCCCAGCAACGTGAGATTTTTGTTGCATTGTGTTTAATTTTATTTAGTTTAATTTAATTTAATTTAATTAAATTTAATTTAATTTTATTTCATTTCATTATCTATTAATTTGAAAATTTACGCAAACAAAATACATTTCGTAGAAGAAGAAGAAGTCTCGAGGACATCAGTACGCACACATTTGTGAAAAGTGAAAAGCGAGTGATTATTTTATCGACTATTAATATATAAAAGTGGAGACTGGAAGGTCGAGGACATCCTTCACTCATACGGACGGACCTTATCGGCTATTAATTTATAGATATCTATTAATTTGAAAATTTACGCAAACAAAATACATTTCGTAGAAGACGAAGAAGTCTCGAGGACATCAGTACGCACACATTTGTGAAAAGTGAAAAGCGAGTGATTATTTTATCGACTATTAATATATAAAATGGAGACTGGAAGGTCGAGGACATCCTTCACTCATACGGACGGACCTTATCGGCTATTAATATATAGACTAGCTGTAAGCCCGTTGCCCAGCAACGGGAGATTTTTGCTGCATTGTGTTTGATTTTATTTAGTTTAATTTTATTTAATTTAATTTTATTTTATTTTATTTTATTATATTTTATTCAAAAAAATGGAGACTGGAAGGTTTGAAATGTGGTCGGACAGACATTATCGGCTATTAATATATAGAATAGCTGTAAGCCCGTTGCCCAGCAACGTGAGATTTTTGTTTCATTGTGTTTGATTTTATTTTATTTTATTTTATTTTATTTTATTTTATTTTATTTTATTTTATTTTATTTTATTTTATTTTATTTTATTTTATTTTATTTTATTTTATTTTATTTTATTTTATTTTATTTTATTTTATTTTATTTTATTTTATTTTATTTTATTTAATTTTATTTTATTTAATTTTAATTTATTTTATTTTATTTTATTTTATTTTATTTTAATTTATTTTATTTTATTTTATTTTATTTTATTTTATTTTATTTTATTTTATTTTATTTTATTTTATTTTATTTTATTTTATTTTATTTTATTTTATTTTATTTTATTTTATTTTATTTTATTTTATTTTATTTTATTTTATTTTGTTTTATATTATTTTATTTTATTTTATTTAAAAAAGTGGAGACTGGAAGGTCGAGGACACCTTACACTCACCCAAACATACGGACCTTATCGGCTTTATTTTATTTTATTTTATTTAAAAAAGTGGAGACTGGAAGGTCGAGGACACCTTACACTCACCCAAACATACGGACCTTATCGGCTTTATTTTATTTTATTTTATTTTATTTTATTTTATTTTATTTTATTTTATTTTATTTTATTTTATTTAATTTTATTTTATTTAATTTTAATTTATTTTATTTTATTTTATTTTATTTTAATTTATTTTATTTTATTTTATTTTATTTTATTTTATTTTATTTTATTTTATTTTATTTTATTTTATTTTATTTTATTTTATTTTATTTTATTTTATTTTATTTTATTTTATTTTATTTTATTTTATTTTATTTTGTTTTATATTATTTTATTTTATTTTATTTAAAAAAGTGGAGACTGGAAGGTCGAGGACACCTTACACTCACCCAAACATACGGACCTTATCGGCTATTAATATATAGATATTATGAACTATGTTATCAAAACCAAATTGGTGGGCTATTTTGTTTCATTATGATAATTTAATCATTCATCAATAATCATAGTCTTAACAAAAAAGTGATTTTAAAAAAGTCAAATAAAATGTCATATACTGTTAATTCAAAAATTAAATGGAAAATATATCGGAATAGGAAACATCACGTAAAAGTCTTGCATCGCGAATACACATTAACTTTGTATTTTTTGTTTTTGCGTATAAAAACAAGAAATGTTTTCTGTTTTATCTAACGAAGAAGAAAAACATTCAAAGATTGCTCATTCGCATGGATGGAATGATACCCTCGATTTTTACATACGCGATTGGTTCTGTGTTAAAATAAGCAAGAAATATACACACAAAGTGGCTTCTATAAGATATTTTATGCTATATTGACAGAGGAGACAGTCTATTTTTTTTCAGACAAAAGATTTTTATAACATTTTTATTCTGACAGTTGAACTTTACTCTAAAGATTTTTTATTTTTGAGCTGGTATTATTTTAAAAACCATTTTTTGTGATAAAGCAAAAAATATATATTTTCAAGATTGATTTGTTGTTGCTTTATAAGCGTTATTGTGAATAGCCATTTTTTTATTTTTAAGCTTAATTATTTTATTGTCATATTTCAGTAATACCTTGTGTTATTATGGGTATTGTAAATCGTTCATAAGCTTTGGAAAAAAGTCGTTTTCATAATAGAAACATATGTCATTTAATTGTATTAAGAAATAGAAAAAAAAACTGTTTAACCGTCGATGACAATTTAAGGGCTTATTGCAAGCGTCCAAAATCGAGTAAAAATCCAAAGTGATTTTATATATTATAAACATTTAAAAAAAGGTGACGTTAATTGACAGAACCCATTTTCTTACATTAACTTAACGATCGATTAAATTTGCCGCTTACTTACCACAAATATAAGTGAAAATAAAAAAATGCGTGATAAATAAAGTGTTGAATTTAATTACCACCTTTTAATTTTGCTCTCTTTTTTTATACAAATTACAGGTGAAATAATAATTAAAAATATTACTCATTATGACTTTAAATAAATTACAATAATGAATTTCAGACACATTTACTTTTAAAACCTTGCTTTAAGTCTCTGTTAACACTTAGGAGTCCGGGCGAACATATGTGTGCATCTCACTTTCAGTGCGCAGGAGTCCGCGCGAACATATCTGTTCGTTTTGCCGAGTGTAAGTTTACACAAAAAAAAGGTACTTTGTGTGATGATTTTTTTTCTTCACATTTAACATCAAGGTTGCCAGTGATATTGAAATTGATAATGTCAAACAAATATATTAAAAATATATTTTTTTTTAATCGTAAATATAGAAGTAATTCCACAGTATCACCTAGTAAATAATATTTTTTGTATAACGTTTAACGTTTGATGTAATATTATTTTCATGGAAAAATGCATCTTTTTTTGTTAGATCTTTTGCTTCGTTTACGTAAATATGGGTTCAATTTTCAGATAAGTTTATTTATTGCTTCTTTGGCCGCTTCACAATTCTTTACAAAAAAATAAGTGTTTGTTCTATGGGATTTTTACGAAAGTGAAATTAGTCATGACAATAATTATATAACACAGATCCATTGTCTCAGATTCATTTTACATCTGTATCCTTTTTTTCTTTTGTAGACATTTTGCAACTAATTCTTGTTGGAAAGTCAACCCTAAATTCAAAGAAATGAAATCATTATTTTACTTCGAACAAAGCACCGCTTTTACTCAATATATGTTTGGCTTGCCAATAGCAATAAATTATGTAATTCTTAATGCCCTTTTCGAGACGCTGTTGACAAGGAGCTATTTTTTCTGTAAAGTTTATGGCTCTGCTGTGAAAAAAATGTGACCCTAATGCTTCATAATTATTACACATATGAATGGCCACCATTCATTAATAGCATATACCTGCACCATTCTAACAAAAACAAACGATTCTCAAAGATTTAAAATAATTGAAATATAACAAGAATTATTTAAAAATATCTGAGAGTTGCAAATAAAACCTTACGATATAGAACAGATGTTTATTTTCGGTTTTACAATATCTCAAAAAAACTAAAATAGTTGTCGTTGCTGAGAAGAAGGAGATGGGGGGGGGGGGGGTTAGTAACCAGTAACTTTATTTTAAATTAGTGTATATTATTGCAACTCTTTATAGCCATTTCTTACTAAATAACTTTATTTTTAAGTTGTTAAGACTTTATATGAAACCCTCGGTTGAGAAACACTGATTTTATCATATTTTTATATGTATAAAACCATACGAACACTTTTCTGAAAGAAAAAAAAATATACATCAATCGGTTTAATAGTTATCGCAATTTAAACGTGAGCGCAAAAAAAGTTCCATTTCCCCAAAATTCGGCCGGCTCCCGCGCATTTTTTAGTATGCAAATCTGCGGACCTATATGTGTTAATAACCGCAAAAGCTTCAAGGCGTTATAATTAAAATTAACATTCATGAGGGAGGCTGTCAGATTTTTACTCTTGCATTATCCAAACAGTGAAAATTCTCATAGAATAGCTAGGTATGTTGTACTATTATTAATTAAACTCATGCCTCTAGCGCTTTTCATCTAAACGTACGTCTTTTGCAGTTCGTGTGCTCGAATGAACTTTACGTCCATACCAGAGATGACGTGCTAAGAGTATCAATCCGACTTTTCAGTCTCTGTTTAACGGCTTCTTCGCCTTTAGCGGGTTAAAATATTATTTATATACCAGTGTCTTCCGTTTTTCAATCAACAAATACATTCGGCGTCCAGTTCTGAAAGTCACGAACCTTTTATTCTTTTTTGAGAAATCAACTATTTTGTTTGTCACATCTTTGTCTGAAAATAAAAATGAACGACCGTCTGTCAAGAAGTTTTTGTTAAACAACCATTGAAAGGAGCCCATATGCTTCACATTAGAAAAGTGCGTTGGTTTACTGTTTGTAAGTAAGTCACTCACGGGTCGTTGGCTTCGGAGCTCACGGGCTTGAATCCCAGTACTAACGGTTTTACTAATTGTCTTACGACTTAGTATTCCATGGCATGGACAATGTCTTGAATTTCTTCGCACCCTTACAATTCTAAAAACGAAATAACTATATAAAACGCAAGGAGGCAAGAAAATTATCATTGAGTTGTAACTTTAGTAATGTAACATTTTATATCACTCTGTTAAAAATTTCCCAAGTTTTAATTATGTTTGTAATTACCATCAGTCACCACTTGAAATTCATTAATTTTTGATGATTTTTTTAATCAAACGTTAGAGGAGTTAAACATTTTAATTTTGTGTAATTATAGAATCACTTTCTTCTTTTCAGTGTCAATTGTTGTTTACACATTTTAATTTCAATTTATTTTTATATAAATAGCACTGTTAAATTATATTTTAGTTGACAATGATCGCAATGAGCAAAACCGGTCCTGACGTTTGGACAGGAAAATATTTGATAAATTCATTCATTAAGTTAAAAAATATTTGTAAATCTAATAGATAGAAGTTATCGATACTTATTATTTTTTGTCTAATTATGAAATATTTATATATTGGAGACCACCAACAGCAAAATGAATTTTCAAAATATGTTTGTAGTTCTAAAGTTGTCTAAATTCTTTTGTCAGTCACGCTCAGTAGAAAATGTGATGCATAGTCAAACATTTGGTTTCCCCAATTTGACCGGAAGTAAACGAAGGGAAATCGAATGAATATTGGATGTATAGAAAATATGAAAATGGCTCGACTCGCTTTGAAACGCAGCGGAATATGGTGCAACATAAAAATGGAATATTATATCAAATTCACACTTTTCTTTTACATATTGATATATCAACGAATAAATATTATATTGTGTTCAATAATATAGGTATATTTTTTTTTAAGGTGTTCACTGTCAATACTTGGTGGAATGGCATTATAATAAAAATAATAAAACATTTTTAGTACTTTTTCCACATAAAATTTATTAGATCAGGACCGGTTTCGCTCATCGCGAGCATTATCAACTGATATCAGTTGATAATGCTCGCGATGAGCGAAACCGGTCCTGATCTAATAAATTTTATGTGGAAAAAGTACTAAAAATGTTTTATTATTTTTATTTTAATATAGGTATAGTTTACTTATTTTATTTTATCCAGCATGGCATGAAATAATTTAAAAATAAACTAGATACAGAGGTATAGGATAAATTCAAGCATGAGTTATTGAATATGTTTAAGCAAAATGTTTTCAAGTAAATAAAGGTGCATGGTCGAGTGGTCAACTTTGTTAGCTTTGGTGCTCGCGGGCTTGAATCCCATTACGGACAGCTTTCTTAATAGATTATTCAAGCGGCTTATGAATTTCTGTTCAAATGCAAAGTCAATTGTTTCAAAGATTTGTATTTAGTTACCCTATAAAACAAATCTTGTCCTAGCTTCATTCTTCAATTAATACTCTCTTCAAAATGGAGAAGTCGAACATCAGTTTTAGTAAAAAAAATTTTTTTTGAAATTAACTTTACATCCGTTATAGTAGTCCATATTCTTCACATTGGGAGTGGATATGGTTTTAAATAGATTAGAAAAACTCTTAGTAATCTTAATGCAATCAGCAGCTTTCCTTTGAAATAGTTTCCATTTAAATGTTCGCCGACTTTATTAAAGTCTGCGCTACTTTTTGTGGCAAAGAAAAACATTCTCAAAGGATTACCAAAGGATCATTTTCCAAGTACAATACTATCAACACTTATTTCACATATTAAATAGTGTAATGGCATGTTTTGTTGATTCATAATGTATGTGATAAGGAGTTTAGTAAATTTTTTGGTACATACATATCAATGTACGTATGTATTTTAGAATTATTAAAATGCTATATTTTTAATACCTTATAAAGTGTTTACTATAAATACTTATATTGAATAAATAAAACATTATTTTGTAATAATTTTAACACTATTTAATATGATCGTGATCAGTTTTGCCCATAACAAGCATTTAAAACTAAAAATAATGCACAATAATACAGTGCTTCTGTATAAATAACATTGTATTAATGTGTATTCTAATCAATTGAAAAGGCTTGTCATGGGCGAATTCGGTCCTGGTCGTATTAAGTAAATGTATAATTATTAACAAAGAGCAATCGTATTAAAAAAAAAGACAAATAAGTTACAAACAAAGGTATACAAAACTAAAAATTCTTACAAAATAATTTTGTAGCATCACAAATAATTCTTGTATATATTATTCAATTAGATTTGTTACTAAGTATAATTGCAAAATTTTTTTTATATTTCCGTCAACCTGCAGAAATCTATACATGATTATCTATACTGAAAATTTGTGTTGTCACCGGTTTGAGTTGGTAAACTTTCACAGATAGGCAATTCTTCTATAACAACTTTCTCGAAAGTTCATTCTCACTCCTAGATATTACAGCGACAACAATACTTTCAACTTTTTCACAGAACCTCATTTGGGAAACGCTGACGAAGGAGCTTGTAATATTACTTGTGTGTCTTGGTACCGCACAAAAAAAGTCACATGCAAGAAATTGCCTGTAGCCTATACGTAATAAACAATTCCCCTACGGTGCTAAAAAATACTATCGATATTTTCTGGCACTTTCAAAAACATGTTTTAACCCTTACTCCAGGAAGTGCATTTATAAAAACACGTTTCTCACTTGGTTCCTTAAGGGCCAGCAACATATCAGAAGTATTTTTTAGCACCGTAGGAAAAGTGTTAAGAACAGTAAAAGCGTAAAAATCATATCTAGTATAAGTCTTTGATTATTATTCAATAACATAGTAAAAAAAACTTCGAAGCTTACCATTCGCCTCTGATCTTATTTTATTTATTGATTGCAGCATCCAATTTTTGACAATGTAGTTTCCGTGTGGAAAAAAACGCACGTTTTCATTCAAATATGAGTAAATTTACTCGTTCATTACGCGCCAAAAATCATGAAATTCTGTTTTAAAAATTGACTATACAAAACGTGAAACGACCGCAGTTTCCGGGTTAATAAAATTTTATGAATACATAAATCATGTTCAATACTATTTTATATTATTGAATATTTTTACATAAAATAGATATAACAATTTAAAATAATTTATATTACAGAGAAAAATACAATTTTCTCTGAATAATATGCTAAACTGTTAAAGCACGAATAGGTCAGTAATTCCACCATAGCACAGTGGCAATATAAGTTGACATTCTCGAAATTATTACCGTGCTTAAACCACTGACTGCGGCTTGCATTTATAATTTGATCTATCATTTTGTGTGGCCATTTACAATCCTCGTGAAGGCACTATTCGGCTCTGATAATTTTAACATTGGTTAATTTTCGTTCCGTGTTTATTCATAGTATGCGTAAATTTTCAAAACCATATGTAAATTTTGTATCAAATTGAAATACGAACTCTTTCGTGTTTGATTAAAACATAATTAATTTTATAATCTGTTGAAGAAGAAGTTTTTTCATTACCTAGCACTTGTCAGCTCTGCGAATATCACTTGACGAAACTGAACTGTTGACAATTCGTCTCCGGCGTCTGAATTTTATGTTTGCCGAAAGCAAACTAAAAGTTAATTGAAAACCGTACAGTTTCAAAGCACGTACATACCATTCATACATACTTTAACTTTAACTTACCCTCAACTGTATAAAGTCATAAAATATAGCGCTGCGAAATTGGATCTATTTTTCTATATAGGATACTAGCTTACGTAGTCTTTTGAAATATTTTATGTATGAGATGTTTCTTACTCGATCATATAAATTTCTTATAATGAATTTGACTTTCGAACGGCGATAAGTCGCAGCTGATATTTATATTAAAAATTAATGATATTAATAGTTACTTATTTTTTTATAAATAAAAATATACTTAGGTTTTGAAGACAACATTTATTTAATTAAGGCACACGAGGAAAAAAAATCAAATACTTAATTTTATAAAGAAAAGACAATATTCCATTTACTTTTTTTCTACTTTATTTATAGTCAGGTCAGGACCAGTTTCGCTCTTAGCGAGCATTTTTAACAGAAACTGCCATGAGCGAAATGCTATTCGTATAAGGTTCTCGTGAACCCGTGATATCCGACACGGAAGCTTACAACGCTAACCGCTGCGCCATAGGACCCGACTAATTTGTTATGTAATATTTAATCTGGATTACTTTCTGCATAGCTACACTCGTTGAAGTTATTTGTTACGAAAAATACTTTTTCCCAATCTGATACAAAAAAGTGATTGCAATTTTCAGTAGAAAAAATAATATGTACCCACGAGTTGCGTGACAAAGGGTAGAATTATATACAATAGAACACGAACTACGCAAACCAAAAATTATTGTAGAATAAATTATTTTTGGAACCAATACACCCAATCGGTATAATTTGGTCCATTAAGAATTAATTGCCACAAGGTCATACTACACTAAATGTAAAATAATTTATTGGTTAATCTACCAAAACACCGCCCCTAAATCACAATCGAAGTTCTAACCGAAAGCTTTTGACAAACGACCTTAAATCAAAGGCCTCGGTTACCTTGATATACATAACTAACACTTAGTATTACAGTTTATGATGCCATGAATAATAATGCGCTTACAGAATAGCTGATCAATTTAAATTAGTCTCAGGTAAGGATTAACTTGCTCCCCGTCAGACAATATTGTTTTGAGTTTCGCAAACCTTTACATTGTTATCGACACACTGTTAAGTTCTACCTTCCACCTCAGGAATGATACTGCTAATTTACATTAAATTTATCAGTTTTCAAAGTTGCAAATAGTTTATATTCAATATAGTTACACTAAATATTTTACATCTTATTAAGCTCAACGACTGTATCATTATTAGCACACAACAAGATTTATAATATCACGCAATACGACAGTGTCTATTTTGACTGTAAAATAATTCTAGTTTTCTGAGTGCGCTAACAAAGTCAAATCTACGGTTTTTTTTTAGGAAACAAATCTTTATTTTCTTTTATTACAAAACTCGTAAAAATACCATTATCAAAAAAATATATATTTTAAAATTAAATTACAATTTGTGTCGATAGCCTTTACTTTACTAAGATACTTTAAAAAAATAAAATACCCATTTGTATTAATTAATTCTTGTTTTATTTAATATGATCAATTTTAAGGTGTTCACTGTCAATACTTGGTAGAATGGCATTATAATAAAAATAATAAAAGATTTTTAGTACTTTTTCCACAAAAAAATTATACATAATGTAGAGTTTCCACATAATATAGAGTTTCATTTTGTTTTAAAAATTTCCCAAATTTTAATTGGGCTTATAATTGACATCAATTTATCTTAATTTATTTTAATTGACATCATGTAATTTGTAAATCCTTTTCATTGTTAGTAGTTGCTTACACCTTTTATTTCAATGTAACTTGTATAAATAGCACTGTTTATATATTTTTCTTATCAGTTGATAATGCTCGCGATGAGCAAAACCGGTTCTGATCAAATAAATTGTATGTGAAAAAAGTACTTAAAATATTTTATTATTTTTATTAATATGATCAAGACCGGTTTCAATGATCGGCCAATGAATAATTGTTTGTTATACTCTAATAGTTTTGTATAAATAACAGTGCTATATAGTCGGTAGTCGTGTGTTTTTCCGGAGGTGGAGTCGGAGTCTAAAAAACCGGAGAAAATATATTTAAATATATTGGTACAAAATATTATTCAATTCATCATATTGAGTGGTGAAATCGACTAGAATATATTCTAGTAACTAAAGTGATCTGATGGTATATATAAATGTATGTTAGTGAAACATTAATATTTGAAAAAATCAAATCGGAGTCGTCTTTTTTACCCGATTTCACAGTCCTGATAAATAATACTGTTATATATTATTCTCTTATCACTTGATAATGCTCGTCTTGAACGAAACCGAAGCTGATTAGATCAAAGCGGAATTAGTATAAATTAGTATTTTATCACTTTCGATGGATTCGGCGGTAACTTTGTGAAAGTTCATTTTAATATAAAATAACTTGGATTATTCCACGTATTGTGTAACAAAATGTGACACGTGTTTCGCCTCTTTCAGAGGCATCCTCAGACAACTACTTTCGCAAATGCTTGCTTAAGTACGAATGATTTTAATTTTATTATTCTGAAAAAACTTTTGTACTTTGAATTTAAATTGACATTGATGTATTTAGGAATAACTTTATTTTTCAGACAAATCTGATTAAAAAAGATTTTTTGACAAATTAAGTAGTATTTAATAAACATATGGATGAATTTAATGCCTGTCCACTAAATATGGACAGTGAACACCTTAAATATGTATAATACATACACCATGACAGTTTTCTTCTTTACATATACCACGGGTTCCCAACCTATGGGTCGCGATGGGTATTCTGGGGGTCGCCAACTTTTTTCGATTTGAACATCACAACTAAAATTACAGTCAACTAAAATAACCTTATTAAAAAAAATGCCTTTTTCAATTGCATCGAGGCCGCGGGTCACCTGGCTTTTATAAAAAGGGGTCGCCACTCGAAAAAGGTTGGGAACCTATGACGTATACGGTATATTTCAAAAAATATTTTCCTATCTCTAAAAAAATATACGATGGTTACGATAAATAGCAAGTATGTAGGTACAACCAAAATACTTTTCAACGCTGTCACTTAATTTTTTTCTTTCGTCTGATAAATTGTAATTTATAATTATTTAATTAATTATTATTGACATAATTAAGTAAAAATACAGTTAAGAATGCGCTTGTAAAAATATTAACTTATAAAAAAATATGATAGCGGTGGGATTCGAACCCACGCCTCCGAAGAGACTGGTGCCTTAAACCAGCGCCTTAGACCGCTCGGCCACGCTACCGATGAGCAACGGTGAACAAAGTGCCCATCAAATCCACATTAAGGGACAAAAATGTAAACATACGAGTAAAAATAATTTGTTATAACGTGATACACGTAAGATGAGTTTAGAAATGTATCACAGTATCTGTGCAATGTGTTTATTTTCGAACGCTACACAAATAGTATTGTGTATACGTTCAGGGCCGGCGGTAAGATTTTGAGATACCCAGAGTGCATGGTGCGCATTAAAGAAACTAATAGTCTTTTTCCACTTATGCCAAGTAATTGGAAAATCAAAGATTCAAAGACAATAAATAACCATGCTTTCATAGTTACCGCTACCATTTTGAACATTAGGTGTGAGAAATTATGGTTTACGTATTTGGACACGCTTGTTTCTTTGTATTCAATATTTTAGAGGTTGTTATTAATAGTTTCCCACTGCAATAAAAACAGTATAAGCTAAATTATTTCGGAGGATTGATTTTATTCGTTTATTAAAACATATTTAATGTGAACAATTTTTTTTTCAAGATGTTTACGAATATAAAAAAACTAATTTATTGTGAAATATTAGATTTTTTTTTAAATATGATTGGTAATCTAAATATTGGTGGCTTAGTTACATAGTGCTTCAAATGGAAATAGATAGTTTAAAAATATGGCTGACTAAAGTTTTGACGCATCTACTCCAAGTAGTAAAAAAGTGATAATTATTAATTGTCATGTATTAAAAAAAAAAAAAAAAACATGGAACTGAGAGAAGGTTGTTTATATTATTTTATATGCAAACATCGGACTAACGAAATTTTATTAGTACACAATTGTTTCTATTTGTACTTTCGTGGAGCCACAGAAAGAGATATTTGTATATAATAGGCAATATATATCAAAATATCATCGATATATTATATCTTTTGTAATCCGAATTGAAATTTCGCCATGTACGCTAAATCGATGTCGGTAATAAATCATGCCTTCAATCTGTCAAATGGAAAAATAGTTCATTAATATGAGGATTTTTTTTTACCTCTCAATTATTTGCCGCACGGAGGCATGCGTTGCGCATGTCTGTGCCTAAAGTCGGACCTGTAAAGATTACTTATCTTATACTACATATATTGATATATTATATTATAAAATTAGTTATACCAATATTTAAATTATTCTAATCTTACACAATCATAGAAATTGATTACCTGTTACCAGTATTTTTTTTTTTTTAAATGTTGACAATTGATATTTTTAAGTGTGTGATAAAATGCTGTACTAGATAAAAAAAATATTTTTTAATATAATGTTATCAGTTGATTTTCTTTGAAATGTCGCTTATTTGTGTGTACATATTCCATTTTAATTTTATCTAATAACCACACCTCTGACCAACTATTTGATTAACCTTAATATTTGACATTACCTAATACTATTAGCATAATTATAAGAGTATGTACACGTTTATCTTATCGTTTATCAATAATTACTTAATTTTGGTTTTGTATGTTTTATAAATATTTAAGTTTTAATCGTTTTATTTAACAAATTTTCAAATTAATCGTAGAAGTTCTGGATATTTAAAATTAGTTATTAAATTATCGTGAATCGAAGAAAAGTTAGAATTATTGAAATACATTTTAAATAGGCAATGCGATTTTTTTTAGATGACGTATAAAAGAGTATCCCGCTAATCTGCTATAATATCCGAAGAAAAAATGGAAATCTCAAAAGTTTGATTTTTGTAAATTGTTTCAATGTTTATTAACTATGCATTTTAATAGACTAAGTGTTATAGTTATTTACACTCGAGTACTGAAACGTCGAAAATAGGACCAAGGACTGCACAGAGGAGTACAAAGTGACCCCAGACAAATTTGCGTAATATTTGCATTGCATTGAATGATGCATCATTGTAGGTTATAATTAATATCAACTAAATATCATTGGTATTTAGTGAATAGTCATCAGTGGCCTTCCACGACGCCGGGATCCATCCGGCCGGAAGAAGAGACAGGCAGGGTTCAGGCTCTCTTCAGGCATCCTCAACACGTGTCCAAGCCAGGTCCACCGCCGTTTCTTTATTTTTGACGTGATAAGAGGCTGGTTAGTCCGCTCTCTTATCTCCGTATTCCTGACAAAGTCAGACCATTTCACCCCTAGCATTCATCGCAGGCATCTGTTTTCGAAGCACAGTATACGGTTACTCTGCGCTTTCTCGTACTCGGCGGAGTTACGGGACGCTGGGATGACCTGGGAGGAGGCGAGGAGACTGGCAGGAGATAGAGAATTGTGGAGGAGCTTCGTGGCGACCATATGCTCCATATAGGGAGCGGATATGGATTAAAAAAAAATTAGTGAATAGTTGAAATAAAAAGATGCAATGCGAATGCACCCCATAGGTACGCGAAGGTTAATTAACAAAACAACAAAAATTAAACTCAAAATACAAAAATAAACGAACAGATGACGAGGACAGTTATTCCCATAAATGTATCAAATATATTTTTCCAATTGATTTATCCCTTTTTATTACAATAGCACTGCACGTTTAATCAATTAAAACATTCGCCATTGGCCGAACTCAAAATTCTTTTACAGTATAAAAAAAAAATGGATACATTGACAGTCAGTTTATTTTTTCTCTCAATTTTGTTTGACTAGTATTGTGGCGTACGTTTGAATTGATCGATTGTTTATCGAAACTTTTTCAATTTGCAGAAAATCCAATAAGAGCTTATTTTTTTATTTTTTTCAATAAAATTGTCGTCAATAGGTTTCTTATGTTATTTGAAAAGTTTGAGGGGGTGGGTTAAGTCGCTTAAGTATAAGTTAAAAGCGTTGCGTTCTACGAATCGATTTTTTGCTTTATTTGAACTATAAAGCAATTTTGTAAAAGAATAATGTTTGAAGTCACAAACCATGAAATTTAATAATGATGTATTCCCTATTTAACACGCGATGAAAATTTTCTTAAGACATCCCAAAGATACAAAACTAAAATATTATGCAGGATATATTACTTGCATACGTATCAATGGATTTTAAATTAATAATTAATATCATGCAAATATTCTTGTTATCTGATACTAACGAGCATTACTTTTTTTATATGAAGATTAAGTTTGAACTTTTATTGAAATCTTTTTTTAAGCGTTGGCAGAGGATCATTACTTCTTGGGTATCAGTTGATTACTTTTAATTGCGACAATAAAAGAAAACTTCTGTCGAATACTGATTGAGAGTGCTTAGATAGCAAAAGTCCTTTGAGGAATCATTAGTTCGTTATTTTATTCAAACTTTTTCTTAATGTTATCCACGACACTTAACATTCATAGGTTACCAAATTAATATACTAGGAAGGATGACGGGTTTGAGCTTTATGAACGTTTCTAATTTTAAGCCTATAAGAACAAATACAGTATATTATATTTTAAAATTTCGGCGAGATTTCTAAAAAAATATTCTTAAGAAAAGATATTATTTTAGCTTTTTTCTCATTTTTTGTATAAGATGCCAACCCTTTGGTTAATTAAGGAAAAATATTCTTAGGAAACTTTTCGTAAAATACATTTATTTCGGTGTTCTATAAAAATCCTAGCTGTGTCTTTTTAATACTAAAATTGCATATATGTAATTTTATATGACTGATAAAAATCCTAGATTAGATGAACAACTTGTTAAAGTTTTGGCAACTCACCACTGATTATAAGAAATATTAAATCTAAAAAAGAATACGTATATTTTTAGTTTATAAAACGTGGCATGTCTAAGAAAAGTCATATCATAAAATGAGTGTTCTTAGTTTTTTTTAAATATTTTTATTGCAAAACGAGCCGATTATTATATGTATTATTTGTACAAATTATGTACTATTATTATTTATTATCCGAACTGGAGCACAATTTATTACCACTCGACCACGGTGATCGACATTCATACATAAGTACAGTACAGTTAACTATCATAATTTGTATACAACGGATATTATTACATTTGCAGCCAGTCAATCAAGCCATACCATTACAATGTGGCAGCCCAATTCTATGTGAAATACGATAAGTTACCGAATGATTTATGCTGAGCGGTCTATTCAAATCATGTCAAAACTTTAATAATACCTAAGTAGATAAATATCTTTTACCTTTTCACGTGAAAGAATGTCTTTGTCTGAGTGAAGAGAGTAGGGGCTTTCGGAATACTTTACCTGATTACCCAAAGGAATTAGGCGTGTTACAAGTGGTCTGCACCTGGGATTCCGTTCTTCCAAATCGTAAGAAAATATATTACAAAGTGAAGAGGTAATCCTTTCCCATCAAAATGTTGTTTATAAAGGGTGAAAGATCTACGCGATGCTAAAAATTATTATTGCAGTTGTGAAACATTGCCTTCTTTTTCCATAGCTTCTAATAAATTTACTTTCGTAATGTTTTGTGGAAATAAAAAGAAATTATAAAAAAAAAACTTTTGAAAACAATGTGTAACAAGTATGAACATAATCTATATATAAATTGTCGATAAGGTACGTTCGTACGTTTGTTTGTTCGTATAGTCTTGATTTAGCCTTTTCGATGACATCAAGAAAGACGGTCCCCTGCCCCGCTGTCGCCTAAAGACACCCGTCATACTAAAGACATACTTTTCCAATATGTACACTGTTATTTGTAGAAACAAATTTTGTGTCGTGAAAAATCGCTGAAAATTTGAATTCTCATACAAAAAAGTGCCGCGTTCGAAATAGTTGTTAGCAAACTTAAACAATATTCCAAAAATTAAGTAATTTACGAGGTCGATTTCTGCTACTACGAAAAATAGTTGAAAGCAAACTCAAACATTATTCCAAAAATTAAATAATTTACGAGATCTATTTCTGCTACTACGAAAAATAGTTGTTAGCAAACTTAAACATTATTCCAAAAATTAAATAATTTACGAGGTATATTTCTGCTACTACGAAAAATGATTGTTAGCAAACTTAAACATTATTCCAAAATCACTTTTAGGGTGTTCACTGTCAATACTTGGTGGAAAGGCATTATATTAATAAAAACACAATAATCCTTTGTACTTCATTCCACTTTATTTAATATGTCAGGACCGGTTTCGCTCATTGCGAGCATTGTCAACTGATAAGAAATATATTTTAACAATGCTATTTATACAAAATTGAAAAGTTATACACAACAATTGGCATTGAAAAGAAATTGCCAATTACATTAAAGTGATTCTAAAATAACACAAA
This sequence comes from Himalopsyche tibetana, assembly GCA_030503985.1. Classification (NCBI taxonomy): domain Eukaryota; kingdom Metazoa; phylum Arthropoda; class Insecta; order Trichoptera; family Rhyacophilidae; genus Himalopsyche; species Himalopsyche tibetana. The sequence goes on from JAPJYX010000010.1 coordinate 2,401,842, forward strand.
ATTGAAATGTTCAACACATCTAACATATAATTAAACTTGTAAAACAATATTTCCCTCCCACCATTTCCAGTCTTTTAACAACTGGGCGTAGCGAGTGCAATTAGTTAAACACTAGCCCTATCCTAGCCTTATCCCTCTATCCCTACTACTTTCTATGAAAAAGAGAGGTTGAGCGACGAAGTAACACATAGTTCTCATAGAAGAAACTTTTTTTTTCCTTTCTGCATCACACCGAAAATGATATCTGCTCAATGATACAGTTAATCTACATTTTTATAACAATTTGATAGGCAGCAATAAACAAGAAAAAACTTGTTGAAATACCTCCATTAGTAAACAAAAACCATACGCTTCACATTGAGAGCGGACATGGATAAAAAAAATATAGACAAAAACGTAAACATTGACAAAACGTCATGCGCAAATTATTAGTAGCTTGCGTAAAAAAATCAAATTATTCCTAGAAATAAAAGTTTGATAGTTTTATCATTTTCTTAAGCTTGGGTAAGTTTTTAGATATACCACCAATTGTTTTCAAAACTTTATTTACCCACAAGTTTTTTATGATAGATAAATGAAATAATTTTATCAAATATATCAAAAAATATGAGGACCTTATCTCATATTTATATTCACTATCGTATTAAAAGGACCAAAATCGTATCTGTTTGAAAATTTACAAGAAATAGCCATGATTTTAATATTCAATATGGGTAGGTTGCCGATATGAATTTATGAAGTTATTATGCCACTGCAATCGATTTTTTTATATCTTTATCATTTTGAAGAACAACAGTCGATAGGCAACATCAAAGATAGATACAGGCTTGAACTCCCGATAAATAATACAGTTTTGGTACCATAAATTTTATAACAACCTGTAAGTTAAATCTCTCTTATTAATTCCACTTATGTAGTTGGGATAAAGTAATAAGATTACACAGTTAAGGAAAGCTTGTTCTAAGATGTTTGTAGTAAACAGTAGTGAAGTGGGGCGTGGGGTTTGCACTTTTACACTTTTGTGAAATGTTAATTTTTACCTAAATATAATACAATTATTTTTGCCATAATGTATTGGAAGAACGTTTTGTTGGAAACTTTGTTGGAAAAAAGCGAAAAATTGAATCACTTTTTAAAGTTAACACTTCACCACTGATTTTAAAAATAAGAAATGATATCATCGATTCAGTTGAAACGTGTTTTTTTAATATTGTATTCATCTCATCTATGAATACAATAATTTCGAAACAAGGACAATTTTGTAATATCACAAATCCATTACAATAATGGGAATAGTTCATCGTTATTATCATCAACTTCTTTATGGGCAATTTTCTTTTGAAAAATACTCTATTGTTATGGAAGCATGTAGAAGTCTATTTATTTAAACGGAGTTTTTGCATACAAAAAATATCCCGAATAGAAAAAGCTTAAAGGAATTTTCAATAACACCTACACGCGGATATTTTCCTTGGTCCTTTGTCAAAGTTTCTCAAATATAAAGAAGTCTTTTCAGCTGGAATTGGTGACATTTCTTCGAAGTGAAAAAACCCTGCTGATTTTGTAAGGCTTTATAAAACAAATTCAGCGTAGAAAAAAATCTTTGCTTTGATTTTTAACAAGAAAAAAAAAGACGCTTCTATACTCTTTGTGTAATTTTTTTTATACATGTCTAATAAAAATATTACAAATAATTTTACTGTCTAAAGCATATATAGGCAACAACCGGCCCGCCGAGCTATTTTGTCCGACCCTTATTCACCTCGGCGAAGTAATAGAGAAAGAAATTTATAGTTCCAGAGGGCCAATATTGCTAGTCTCGTAATTTAAGTTCAAGGCCAATCTTCACACGAAATTTTCTAATCAGTATATAATATTAATGTTATGTCGTTCATTATATACATAAAAAAATATTTAAAAAGTAACAACGTGTTTTATTTAATTTAATATTACTTTATTATGTTAAATAATTTGTTCCGGCCCTTGACTCGGAGATAAAATTATAATTTGACCCCAGACCTAGGAAAGGTTGCCCATGCCTGGTCTAAAGTCGGAATGACAACTGCAGAGTATTAATATTGTTCATTGATGCAAATTAAAAATACATATTACAGCTGACACTAATTCGCTATGCACTTGACAAATATAATACATATTAAAATACAAAAAAATATTTTTAGCCGAAAAACTAAAAAATAAATCTCAATATACAATTCACAAAGATTGTTGCTGAAAATTTCCACTTCTCTAGTCAATGCATTGGTGAACCGAACAACCCTTGAAACTAGCATCTCATATGACCTACGCGAAGAACATGTTTTAAGAAGAAGAAATGGGATAAATGTATGTTTTTAGTCTTGAGAATATCTCATTAGGATATAAATGATTATTAATTCAGCCCTGAAGAAGATTTGAACTTAATAGATCCGTCACGTAAGCCAACGTTGTCGACCTCTACCAAAAAATCATTATATTAACACCAAAAAATAGTAATAGCTACCTATCGTTTTCTAGCCATTCGTTTATTCTTAACCTCGCAAAAAAGAGTCCTTGTATAGGCAGTTACAATTTTGTATCGATTAATGGATTTCGAATCCGCGGTCACAATATTTACCATTTTGATTTTAAATAAGTAAAAAATATATTTGTTTATAATCTCTGATTTAATGATAACTGTTTTAGTCGTTCACATATTTCATCTTTGTAATATTAGTTTATCAAAGTAATTATTTATATTTGATCTAACTTTTTTTAAGAGTGAATATAGTATGAATAAAAGGACAAGGCTACGACAGGGCCAGTGGTTTACTAATCGTACCCGCCCGGTTGTCAAAGAATCGGAAGGGTGGGAAGGAATTTTTAGACATCACAAACATACATCGCTTCGAACAGAAATTGATAAATCGATCGACAAAATGCTGTTCGTACTGGGAATCGAACCCGTGAGATCCGGCGCGGAAGACCACAACGCTAACCGCTGCGTCATAGGACGCGCCGTATTCTAGTAGTAGTAAATTTAAATTAGTTTTATTTATTTAAAAAGTAAGTGATTACTAAAAACTTATCTCGTTTGAAAAATTGAAATTGATTTTATGTAAAGTATAAAATATCTTTTGAACGTTGAATAGACTAGTTTTTTTAAACAAGATCATCCACTTTCAGCGTTTGTCTCCAAAATATTGAAGTAATATTGAAAATTGGAAAATTTGTTTTAGATCGTCTAAAAACTCAAAAGTTTTATTAAAGTTGAGAATTCAATTATGCTAATTATTTTGAAGCTCCGCTATTAAAAGCTATAATATAACTTTTGACTTTCAAAAAAAGTTGTAAATATTTATTACTGAAAACAAATATTTTGATTGTTAGTATGACAAGAATAATCATAAAAGTTTACGTATGTTATTGTTATTGACATATTAAATAACATTTTGATAATATCTGCGAGAAAGCCAGATTTAGCTATTCAAAATAAGTACATTCTGAATTAAAATTCAATTGTTTGCTAAGAATATATAATGCTTAGAATCTACATCTGTATGAAAAATCATTTAACGATTTTAGCCCCAAATCGAAAAAAAATATGTCGATCCGTTACCATTTACCACTCTGCCATGGCAGCTGGAAAGTTATAGATTAACCCATTTTTGCCCGATTTTTTTTTTCAAAATTTATAATAATTTCAATAAATCATAATGATATATAAAACATTTTTTTTTCTTTTTTTTTTTGCATTCGTATTGTTTTTATAAGAGTTTTTCAAGATGTTCCAAATATGGAACACTGGGAATACAATGAGGTAGACGTAATAAAACTAAAACAAAAAATAAAGTTTATTTCAACACAAGCAACCTTATAAAATAGTTCACCTAGATAAGTAAAGTTATTTTAGTATAATATATAAACATGAATTAACAAAAATGGAAGGTTTTGAAACATCCTTCATGAAAATTGAGAGGACATTTTTCACAACATTTTGTGGATTTTTTGTCAGCTGGAATCATTCAATGATCTACCCGATCATATTTAATATTGACAGAAACCCTGGTAGATAAATATTTTGAAGATTTTGGCCTTCCTCCTTTCTTCGTGGGATTTCCATTAATTTTTAAGTACTATATTTCTTCTAAATCTCAAGTAATCTAACATTTTATTTTCTGGATTTTTTCTATAAATTTGCCAAGCATTATGAATTGCAGTATCCAAACCAAAGCTAAAAGGTACCCACTACTATTTTTTAGGTTTGATGGATACTCGATAGTTATTTATATTTTCATCCATTCGATCTACTCCGCCCATATACTTGTTTTATTTTGATATGAAATTTGGTCGGTTGATTGGTAGGAGGAGGATTTTTTGAGGATATCCATCTTTGAGGATGCCCTATTAGTTCAACTGGATCGCAGAAGCTAATAGTGAGAACAACTCGATTGTCATTCCAAGCTGTAATAGTAATCCCAATCCCAGTTTTGGTGTCAGTACAAAATTCATATGTTAAAATTTCCATTTTCATCACCGCTGTCCTTTTCAGTCTCAACGTCGTCTTCGGGAGGTGTTATAACCACATCTACGCATTTAACATCCTTCCAAGAATTTTCATCATCAATTTCTTCCATCTCTGATGTTGTTAAAATTCTGGGGAGAAAAAAATTCACATATTGTTATAATCCCAGTGTTACAATTTAGGAACATGCGTACTATTGTGAATAAAAAAGTCACATATGGAAAAATTAAAATAAGTACTTCACAAAACGAATCTAGAACATAATAAAGAATAAGAAATTATAATAAATATGGTCAATATGTAATAAATGTGCCAGATGACATTTTCTGTTGAACGTAATTGGTGCAAATAAAAAAACACTGCTCACTCCGACAGGTTCAAATCTAAAAAAATACTACACGAAACGATACCCACGCTTGTTAGCTGTAGATTGATGAAATTTCAACTTTATTGCGTCATGCATAATGGAGTGAGGGTAAAAATACTAAATTTTCCAATAATGGAACACTAGGCAAAAATGGGTTAGTTAAACTTTTTCATAAAATTGAAAATTCTTTTAATTTAAGATTTCGACAGAAGGTGCTTGGTAAAATTTAATTATTAAATTTGTGTGAATGTACATGATTTGAACGATTCAAATTTGATAATTCTTTATTTAATTTTAAAAAACATTGAATGATAGCATGATATGTATAATATTATATACTTTTACACTGCAACATTAGGTTAGCAAAGGAACTATTTATATTTTAACTAACTTTTTTTTAATGGTGTAGTATGAAAAGAAGGATAAGGCTACGACAGGGCTTGCGGTTAACTAATCGTTCCCGCCCGGCTATTTAAGGGCCGGAAGAGTGGAAAAACTTTTTACACATAACAAACACCCATGCCTTCGAACATAAATCGACAAATCGATAGAGAAATTTTGTCCGTACCACCATTCGAACCCGTGAGATCCGGCGTGATATGCCAATGCCGTTGACCCTTGTGCCATGGAGCCGAAATTTATTGTATAAATTTTGTATTTTAATAGAAGTTTATACTATAATAAATTATGATAAAAAATAATTGACCATGCAATCAGACGGAGCAGTACTACTCAGGGCTCAGTAAAATTTTCATGCTTGAGAAACTCTTTAGGATGTAGTCTGACAGTGCGACATTGATTTACATCCCTACGAAAGACGTAGTCATTGTCATCTTTAAATGATAATTCAACGGTTTTACACCCACAGTTTTCGTAACGAGACGAGACGCGAATCGCTTCATCGGATCAACGATGAGAGCGAAAGATAAAATAAGAAGTCATTTTTATTAAAGGTTTTACTCTCGCTATGTTTCTATGATCAAATTGTATCTCAGTAATTTTTGCTGCCACGTACTAGAGCGTAATTAGAGATTTTCCATTGCACCTTTCATCTAATTACCCAATCTTTTCACCTGTAACATAATTTAGCGCGGTCTGAATACTAAAGGTATCGTATTCTTTCCATTCACGACACGTAACGACCAAATCTGGCAAGAAACAAACGGCCCTCGTTATGTGAGCTGACACCTTTCTTGCGGAACCAAACCGAAACCATCTTGAGTCAGTGCCGTACACCTTGCACATGTGTATATATGTTAGGTACATACAGGTTATCATACACAGTGTTCAAAAACAAGAACAGGCATTTTTTGACAGCGAAGATTTTTAACCACTTTTCAATGGTGAGAAAAACATATATTTTACTAAATATTTATACAAGAATTACGTTATTTAAACGTGTGCCATATATTGGTATCACGGCACATTTTTATAAAAATCAAAGCTGTTTTCACACATCAGAAACACTTTATGCAGATGAAAAATAATTTGAACCTAGTTATTTACATAAAATTATTTATGAATAATGAAAAAAAAATATAAAGCAATCGGAAAAAATCTCAATAAACAACATAGACCAGTAATGGCGAACCATTTTGATGAGTGGGTTAAATTTTGCTCATTATTTTTTTAAATACCAGCCCGAGGGTCACTAAGTAAGTGGCGTCGCTTGGAATGTGAGAGGACAGGAAGCCTTCATAGGTCAGTATCTGACCCGCGGGTCATAGATACGCCAGGTATCACTGACATAGACCATACCAATTATAAATAAATATTAAAACTACATTTAAATTTTTTTAAATCTTTTTGAAAAAACAGCTACTTATAATTCTATAAAAGTCTTTTTATGTTATTATTTTGAAAACAAGAAAATACTAGAAATTGATTAATAATATGCATTAAAACTTTCTCTAAAAGACTATTTTAACAGTCAATTACCATTGCAGAATAAATAAACACTTTTAGTTAACATTAGTTATATCTGTTTTTACTATTTCTAAGCCCAGAATTAATTTGTAAAGTTAATACAATATACATTTATCATGGACACCTTGTATATTATATAGTATGTGCGCTCTAAGATGTGCCATTATTGGGTTATTTCATTTTCACTTACCACTTCTCGTACAATACTGCTCAGTGTATGTTCAGCGCTACCCAAAATACTACCTTCAATTTTCACATCTAAAGTTAATATTATTTTTATATCATTTAACAAAAAATATCAAAAATATTAACATTTTAATTTTCACGTCTCTCTTTTTTTCTACAATCAAAAAAACATGTGGGGAAACACTACACAAATAGCATTAATTTGTTTAATATTGAGTTTGAAAAGAATTATACGGTTGTACCGTTAATACACATTAATAAATACATTTATTTCTAGCCACTCGTTACTGCTCGTTAGCTAGTGTAAGAAAGTTCAAATATATTTATTTTAAAAATTTGTCTCGCTTCATAATATTATATACAAAATTGAAATGGTAGATTTCAAAAAGTTTTTTCGTAATAATTTATTGCATCATATTGGTAAGATTTTTTTCACAAGTTGTGGTGAAATTGAATCCATCTTCCATTTGCAAAAAATAAGTTTCTTCCATCACAAGCCATTACTTTTTTAGTTATTTTATAATTCACATAAGTAAATATATATTTTACCTTTAAGCAAATATCATTTATGTTGATGTTGATATTTGTTAATCGGTGGATTTAAATTCTGCGAATTGGACGTAAACAAAAATAAAATACCATAATTACATATATACGTATTTGGTCAATCATTTTTTCAAGAAATATCATAAATTATTATAAAGTTACAGACCATAGATTTACTAAGCATTATTAAGTGTCATCTCTACACAGGTTGACATCAATTGCCTTTTACAAAGCTAACATTGTATATAAGCGGGAATTAATGATCTCTACTCAAAATTTACCGATATCATTGTTAAATAAACATAAATACATTAAAGAGGTATTTTTGAAGATTATTTAATTGAAAGACAAAAATAATCGTTCCTTTTTTATTATTTTTGTATCTATATTTGTATCAGTTACATATATATTTAAATCCCACTTGTCTCAAAACGAGCCAGGCACCAATAATCACTTGTATGGTATTAACAGTCAATCGTTGGTATACAACACATTATATTATTTACACAATTTATTCAAATGATCAGGACCAGCTTCGCTTAGTTAAAAATTCTCGATTTAATCAATTGATAAAAAATGAATGGTTTTATGAAGATATTAGAAAAGGTTGGCTTATATTTAAAACAATTTTTTACATTCATAATTTTGCATCATTTTGTTACATACATAATATTTTGGCTCTTTCTGTTCAAATACTGTTAAAATAAATAATAAAAATATATGATATATTCTAATATGTATCACCGTAACTGAGTGGTAATGGTGAAATTCATTGATAAAACAATATGTGAATGGATAAATATGACATTGGTTATTTTGGCTTGAAACGACTATCTATTGATATGCTAAAAACATATCTATTATATCGAGAAAATTAAAGTAACTGTGAATTGATATCAAGCCAATGAATCTACGTGTTGCTTTTAAGAGAATTTAATATTATATATTAAAATTTATAGAAACAAAATATCATATTTAAATTAGAAAAAACAATATCATTTAAAACCTAATCTGAATTAAATCTTAAATTATAAGAAAGTTTACCATTGCTAAAAATAAAAAAAGTTTTTTTTAAATATTTCAAAATGTTTTTTGAAAAACCTTATGTCTATATGTTTTAAGTAATCAATTACTTTAAGCATAAACAAAATTTTATATGCATCACGTGAAAGTATTTGATCAAATATGCAAATATCTATACATCAACCGTCGCTCAGTTATGTCTCGTTTGTGAAAAATACAAAATATCGAAAATTCATCAAATATTTATCATTTCACGCTATGCTTCTCGTATGTCAGCGGATGAACAGAGACAAAACAAATTCGCATTGTTATGTGTTCTAAAGAGATATATTTTGTGTGAAAACATATTTTTGTACTGCCAGTATACATATTTTTTCACACATCATGTATTTCTTATAATAAATAATCAATATTTTATCTATGAAATATTAAACTTATTTCTTACGGTATTTCTCAGTTTCCGTAATTTTTTCACAGTACTGATTGTCGGGTCCTATGGTAAAAAACGTTTTTTTTTTTACATTTTTAAAACCGTTTTCTTGTTATTTGAAAAACATTATGAATCCTTGATCTTGATTAATATTAGTAATTTATAAAATAATCTTCTGTCCGTATAAATCATATATTAAAATTGTATTGGTCACTCGGAAGTTTTTCATCGTTCCGAGATTTTACGACGATGCCCTGCAATGGTAATGTTTTGATTCACTATTATTCATATATTATTTTAAATGTCGCCATAAATGATAGATATCGTAATATGGAATAGGTTTATTGGCTGCACTGCAATAGGATGGCATGTGGCCAACTTCAGGGTTGTAAGATATTTGCCAGGAATAGTAATTTTACCCGCATATCGTAACATCTGAATTGCAGAACAATATGGATTCTTCATTGTACGATAAAGTACGATTTAGCAGCTGCGTTAGACGAAATTTAATTTACATTGCCATGTATGCTTATAGACTATTTATACGAAGAAATTGAATTTGTATATTTACATTGTTCTAAATTTCGTTCGATGATTATTTTAATGTTGTCACATTTATAGAAATCCATCTCTTTACTGCCATGAAGGAACAGTCTTTAAAAATATTTTTCTTGTGGCAGCTTCTCTTTTGCTTGGTCCGTGGTACAATAGTCAACGTTTTTGGCTTCCTAAGAGCATAGTTTCTCAACCTTTTTTAGCCCGTGACCCTCTTTCGACTCTCAAATTTTCCGTGGCCTCCCTATTCATAGTAATGAAATTCTCGGGGCATGGGAAAAATGAAAAAATATACATTTATTTTTAAAAAATACAACACAATAAAATTTTGTACACAAATTATTTGTTAAAAAATAAATTATGTATAATTTAAGATTTCGACTGAAGGTGCTTGGTGGAATTTCAATAAATTTGAATCGTTCAAATTATGTACATTCACACAGATTTTGTCACGAGTCACGACCCGGGTTTCGCCTTTCGGCATCTTCAGACTTTCAAGTGCAAGGATTAACTTGAACTGACGTTTAGTAAATGAATGTTTCGTGTTTATATAAGAAATGCCTGGATACTATATGTCCTATTTTCTTTGCTATGGAAAATTCTTAAAGCTTTTTAAATTATTCAAATGGTTTTTCTTCCAGCTCCATGTGTTTTTCGTATAAAATGGATATTAGTATTAGTGAAGCAAAACATATTAAGCACATGAGTTTTATATTATCACGGGATGATGAAAGAAATCCGTGGACAAGATAGTCAATACAATATTGTCGACACTTACTTTTAGATGCAGTTATTATGGTATCCCTAAATATCATTGGAAAATAATAGAAAAAGTATGTTTAATACATGCATTATTTCTGCTGCAGTGTATAATTGTCCTACTGTATTCTATTTGATTTTAATATAAATTTTAGTTCACTATATTTTGGGTGGCCGTGGCCCCCCTAAAGCCTGCTGTGGCTCCCCAAAACTGAAATTTTCTTCTGTGTCCCCCTTAGGACATGCTGTGGCCCCCCAAGGGGCCACATGGGTCCCGGTTGATAAACGCTGCCTTAGAGGATCTCATGGCTTATATTCCCAGCAAGAACGGCTTTTGTTTCAATCGATTTATCAATTTCGGTTCGAAGGCATGGGTGTTTTTAATGACCAAATATTACCACTCACCATTGAAATCCTAAAATATCGAGGTTCTAGCCTTAGCCTTATCACTAATCTCTTGAACTCCCAACTGAATAACTAGCAGCTATCATAGAACAACTGTTGTGGGGATACCTCCATCATAAGATCATATGATTCATGTTTGGATTGATGATAAATATAAAAATCTTAATTACATCGAAAAATCTAATGTAACTCCCTCAGTATTGAGTCAAAAATTATTGGTTTTCAAAAACTACTAAAAACGAATTAAAACAAAAATGATTCTTTACACACTTAAAATATTATAATCAAAAAGTGTAAGATAACAAGTTGCACAGTATGTTCAAGCACAAATTCATCACTTTTATTGCATTGTGTCTGAAATCATTTTTCTCGTGCAAGATTTTTTATTTTGCATATTATAAAACTGCAACGGGAAAATTGTTTCTTTCTTCTGTGCTACAACAATGCAGTTGTTTAAGATATGTCCAAATAATCCCAGGTGATACTCTTGTTTCGTTATTAATTACATTTTGAGACTTTTCTCCAGCTGTTTTAATGCTGTAGTAGAATTATGATGTGCTCGCTTATGAAATTTATACAGCACGCTCTTGTAAACTCGGCCAAAGTATTATACAACAAGACATATTGCATATTGTATCTACAGAAGTTACAACGATGCTTCGAACTACACTGTACACATTTAAGAGCACTATTTTAAGCGATACGACTTACGCCAATAACATTCTAGAAGAAAAAGAGACAAAACTTACTGGTGCATGCACATCTATTCTACGATTTTACTCTCCCACATCACTAAATATGACCTTTATCGACTTTTTATTATAATTAATTTACACAACTGTTGGTGCAACAATTGATAAATCTTTGATGATTTTGTAATTGTATGTTAAAGGTGTTTAACATTTTAATTTTGTGTAATTTTAGAATCAATTATACTGTAATTTGTAAACTCTTTTCAATGTCAATTTTTGTTTACAAATATTCATTTCAATATATTTTTGTATAAATAGCACTGTTGCAATTATATTTCTTATTAGTTGACAATGCTCGCAATGAGCGGAACCGGTTCTAACCTTTTGAATAAAGTGGAATAAAGTACAAAGGAATATTGTTTTTATTTTACAACTTATGTTTTCTTTTGATTTCTTCAATTTATTTTTTCTTCTAAATTGATCTATAGTGACTTTATATTTCTTTGCTTGAGATTATTTTAAGTGATTTTAAATATTCAAATCGCGCTGCATTGGCTTTTATATTTTGTCATAAAGAATAAGAAATGATTCAACGAATTTCTTACATTAAGATATTTGAAACTATTTTCTGTTTTATTTATTTGTTTCATTTTTGCTATCATCACTCCTAAGCTTATGGAATTACAGGAATTTATTTCAACAGAATTTTTCATGGCAACTGCTTGTCACTTAGTAGCTCATTTCTTTCTTAATATATGTGGGATAAAAGGATAGGGCTAAGACAAAACTAGTGATAAGCTTGTAGCTGTCTTTACTGTCCTTTTTTTAGTTTGGATGATTGAATAAAATACTTACGGTATTGAATACTTCACTGCGACAAATTGGTTATAATGCTTTATTTTTTTATGCGTAATATATAATATTAAGAATATATTATAAAATTCAACTTGGCTTGGAGAGACTTGGAGAACATTCATGTTCTAGAACAAGTGATGAAAATTTATAAAAAAAGTGTATTAAATATATTTTTGTAGTAAGTGTATACTTCTACACTTTAACATTTCACCACTTCTTGTTTTTGTAGAGTGGAGAATTGAAATAAAAAATAAATATGTATAATTATTATTTATCAAAATCTTGTATAATTGTAACATAAAATTAATAATGCTGTTAATGATTGGGATAAACCTGATTCACCGCTGCAAATGATTCTATATTTGGTTTCAATATTCTCCACGTTCAGTGATTTGCAACAAATTTACTTGTATGTATATCAAAACGCGTAACAATCCTTGCTGCGTTACGTAATTATAAATGCAGCCTAAATAAGTTTCAATCCAGTGGTCTGCAACATTTTTGTCACCACGAGTCATCTACAAAGTTTCACAGATCCTCTGTAATTTTTTAATCTGTTTTTCTTGAATTATTAAGCCATAACTCTTCTTAAAAACGGGTTCAGGTTTGGTAACAGTAGTTTTTTCAATAAGCTTTGAGTTTAAAGTATATATTTTAAGAGGCATATGTAAAACCAAAACTACTTAATACCTAGTCATGAGGCAAAAAAAAACATTGATTATTTAATAAACTACACGAAACTTTTAAGTCCAAACCTTTCTGATCACATAGTGAAAATATAACCTCTGGTAAACATGGGACTTTAATATAATATTATTGTGTCATCGTACTCATTTAATAATGAACTTAGTTGTTAATAAATATAATATAGTCAATATGAAAAATACTTAAGTCTTATATTGTTTTTTTTATGATATATAACAATTATAAAAAAGCTACTTGGCAGTGCAAAGCTTTAAAAATAGCCGTCTCTCTGCATGAAACTATAAATTACATATTCTTGTACCGTAACTTTGGCGCTATGGGTGGCTTTGTGTGACCCCTTTAGATTATAATTAAACACTTAAAATAATGTTTGTTCCCAGATTCACAACGGGCTTTATACTACATATTATATTATTTAACTTAACATAGAAGAAATACGTTTTATTTGTTTTATAACGTTTTCTGTAATATATATTTTTTGTTATGTTAAAATGGAAATGTGTTAACGATTCTAATAATGAAATTAATGAAAATCATCATTAACTACGTTTCGCACTGAAGTACGTTTCGATTTGTTCCCTTTTACCGAAAAAAACATTTATAGTCGTTCATTTTTTTTAAATATATTTTAATACTTATTATATAAAAAAAAATGAATAGTTTTTTAAAAGTATACGTTTAACTAATGAGCGGTTGTTTGCAAAATGCATCACATTGGGCTCGACCTTTTATTGCAACTTATTATGATGCAAGATGTTATCTAATATCTCGTTTTTTATTTATCATGGAGCCGATGTAATTGAATCGTGTATTTCTAAAACGTTACGAGTCACATTTTTTTCCAAAAATTAATCAGAATACTTAAATACACAAATTAATATAATCTGAAAACGATCCATGTATGTAGGTATGATATTAACGCATTAAGAGCATTGCAAAAATTCATGTATTTGGAGAACGTAACAAGTTTACATTAAAAAAGTGGATTTAATCAAAAAAAAAGTTTTTAGATTGAACACAAGAGTTAATATCTACCATATAATATATATACCATGAAAAATTTTCATTATAAATTTTCTTGAAAAATTACAAAAGTGTGACTCGTAACGTTTTCGAAATACACGATTCGATTAATCTTCTATCAACAATAAAAAAAATCATATATTATTTATATTCTCACTAAGCAAACATGTTTCCTTTTTATTGTGCTACAGTCCGGGGAAATCTTTTGCTGCCTCAATTTATCTTCTCGATTAGTTCGGTCCTCTGCATTTCCACGCCAGTCGCTGACCTCCAGAACTCCCAAATCGTGTGACACCCCATCCATTCAGCGAAATCGCGGTCTTCCAACGCTTCGGCTTCCCTCGGGAGTGTCAAATGTGAGGTTTTACTGTCATTAATGTGTGATATTGTGTCTAGTCAAACGTCTACGTTGACTTTTAAGCACTCTGAATCATTAACAAACCAAACATCTGCACAATTTATAATCGTTATCGGGCACAAGGGTTAAAGAAAAATAAACAGCTTTAGGCTAAATTACAACAAAACGTTATATTCAGAGTATGTTTGAATAAATAATCCATTTATCTTGAGATTATTAACTAGTATTACATTGCCCTCAATTTTCAGCTAAAAAGCTTTACACATACACTCAATATTAAAATACATTAGCATGTTTCAAAAGTTTTCCGTCTATCAGGGGTAAAACAATCATTGCTATTTTTTCGATATGATGACCGGTTGTTCACATTATAAAAGTCAAATTAACATTTCCGTATCCACATTTATTTTTCTTTTACGCCTTACTACTGTTTAATTAAGTTATTCTTTAAAATCGCCTTTTTATAGAAAAAAATCATTAGTAAGATTATTAAATCGATATAATTACGAATTGAGATGTCACTATGCTCCTATAAAAAATAGAGTAAAACAATTTTGAAATACGTTTAAGGGAATCATTTTTGTTAGAAAGAATAAAAAAATCTATAAATTTTAATCACCTCTGCCAAATAAACAAAAGGTTACAGATCTCGTTATATCATTTGACCACTGTATTACTGTAATTGATTTTTTTCTGGAGACATTCATTCATTCGGTAAATATCTTTATAAGTAAATATGCCAAGCAATTTAAAACTATTTCCTTATATACAGAATTGTGTTTTTTTTATTTAAGAAGTTTTTCAAAAGTAAGATACACTGCAATAAATAAATTACAAACCGCAGTAATGCACTTAAAAGTAAAATACCCGGAGAGAAATTTCTTTCCATTAAGTTGTGAATCAAGCATTTGTAAATGGTATTACTTGAATGTTACTAGGTATTTTTGTATGTACAAAAAAGCTTTTTGAAAATTTCTTAGAGCTTATCCCAGCGCTAATGTACAGCAAGCAACGCGAAACTAGCTCCCTGTCAGGTCGACCACCATAAATCAATGTTTTGTATAGTGCAAGCAAAAATATGCTTCTTCAAATATAATATACAATATACCCCTTTATTGGTATAAAAACATTTTATATCGCAAAAATGTCGCGTAAATCACTCGTTATTGGCAATTCCACAATTTAAATGTTTTAAAATGCTTAAAAAATGCACAAAATTTAATTATATAATTTACAAATATCTCTGTGTTAATAGTATGAAACTCTAAAAAATAATTACACTTCAATCACGGGACCGTGGCGTAGCGGTAAACGTCACTGGCTTCCGTGACGGATCCCACGGGTTCGATTCCCAATACGAAATATGTGATGTTCAAAAATTATCCTTTCTTAAATAACAGAGCGTAGTGAGAGCGATTATTTAACCACTAGTCCTGTTTCGCCATATTCTTCTATCCCTTACACTGTCTCTTTAAAAGAGAGTTTGAGAGATTGAGTAACAAGCAGTTACCATAGAAAAACTTTTGTTGAGTTAGGAGAACTAAATTAGGAGTGTCTCACATTGGGATCGGACGTAGATTTTACGACGAACGTGGTTACCATCATAACATAATTTCAATTTCAATAAAAAATACAAAATAAATTGTTATTTATTTAGTACACATTTTTGGACAAAAGCGAAAAGGTTTAAAGTAAAAAGTTTTCTCTTTAAATTGATGTAAAAAATTTAAAAACCAAATCGTTTGATAACGTAAAAATATTTTAAATTATCTATTTAAAAGTTTGTCTATTAACGTACGAGCTAGTTGCTTTAAAAATTACATCTAAAGGTATGCAAATTTTACTTTACACCCCTCGAAAAGTTAGAAGGCTTTTTTCTGTTTCCTCTTTTCTGAAAGTAAGTTTATTTCACTTGAAATAATTTGAAATTGAGGTCCGCTGGGAGTTGGTTAGATCTTTTACATTTTTGTTTTTATCACAACTTTCAATTAAAGTCTATTTAAACACACTATTTTCTATATTTATTAAAGGATTTTTTTTATAAATTTATTTAAACGTATCAATACTATACATCATCAATTTCACTCATTTTAATTTTTAAAAAACCCAGGTTTTTTCTATCACCATTCTCAGTTTGTGTAAAGTTGTAGACAGTTTTAAATAAAATTATGTTCAAATAACTGAACCCAGAACTATTTTACAATCGTCACAATGAAACTTTAAATAGATATGTGAGTAAATTCACTAGCGAAAAGATCATTCAAACATTTATTACTGAAGGCTATTTTTTGTAATGTCTGTTAATACAATAGTTTAAAACTTGTGTATACATATTTACTAGCGGATTTTTTTTATTTCACGAGATTCATATTAACAAAATGTGAAACTGTTTTATCATTTTGTCATGTATTTTTTCTTTCTTCTTGAAATCATTTTCAAAATCAAACGTTTCGGTTAAAGAATTATATATGTTCAAGTTTATATAATCTATGCACAACTCATTCAAATTTTCGGTTAATTTTGTATGAACGAAAACTCTACCTCATTTTCTTTGGCAGCATTCTGATTTATACGGAAAATTATTAGTTTAAATAATAAATATTATCATTCAACAATTTCTTATTGCGTCTCATATTACAATTAAATATATCCAATCATAGTCTTGACTGGATATTATTCAATAACTTCTTAGCTGGTCTGTTGTTATTTTAAGTTTCTTTTGTAGTTTTATTAAAATATCCTTTTAACACTGAGAAAAAATGATTTTGAGACCATCAATATGCTGCCTAAGATGTATTTGCAAATGCATGATCCATTAACGTCATTTGTAACGGTTGTATATTTTTTTATTTAGTTTTTACCTAACAGATAAATTCTGGAAAAAGATCTCTTATCTAGTTTAAGTTGTACATAAGGTATGTTAGAATTCAAAGCGAGTAATTTAAAGACTAAACACTAATGTGAGTAACTGAATTTTTGCACTGCCTAATTTAAGGCTTTTATAATATATTTATCTTATAATCGATCCGCGCCTGCTGAATTCTGTACTGTATCTACTTCTAAAAAGCCATGAAGAAGTAAAGCAGAACAGAACATCTGTCAAAATGAAGGCATGAAGCAGAGAATGTAAAAGCGAAGACTTTGCAACACTTTAAGAAATGTTAACCAACTAAGAACATTTATAATTATGCTGTGGTTTTATAAAATAAATATTCCGAGAAACTTTAGACTGGTCGGGAAAAAATTAAGTAGCTTTTTCTCAAGCGCGCATAAATACAGTGTGCTTTTGTTTTCTCAGAGCTTTCAGGGGAATTTTCAGACAGTGACGGGGAGTAATTAACTTAGTAAATTAAAAAGGTTTTATTTTCATATAAAGTGCTGCATACGTAAATTAAATACAAAAACTGTATTATATTATATACCGGAAATTAATAATTGCAATTTTTCTAAAAGAAAACCTTTTGTTATGATCTTTTTAATTACTTGTATGCCATTACTTCAACATAAAATATAAAAAAATATTATTATTTTACTGTTTTCATATGCTTATCAGTTATTTTAGGTTACGGGTTATTTCTTTAAAATTCATACTTGAAATCAACACTAAATGTTTTTATATTATTCCAGATAATGATTAAAGGTATATGATCAATATTCTTTTGATTTTTAATAAATAAGTCGTTACTTCATATTATCTTGTATTTAAAATTAATTTTTCATAAGAATCGTATCAGTGAAAATGTGGTATCTTTTTTTAAAAATGTTATACTATACCTCACAATTAATTAATTTCAAATATCATTTGATAAAAAAAAAGATTTGATGAAAGTAGTGAAAGCAATGCTAGTGATTTCAATAGACAACAAAATGAATGGCCCGTATTTTTCCGGTCAAAATTTATTAAATTAAATGGTCATAATAAATCGGTCAGAATAAATAGTCATAATTTAAAAAAGAAACCTAACCTAATCTAACCAAAATGGTTATAAAATATTCTGACCGTATAATATTTTTATTCTGACCGTTCATATTTTTATTCTGACCAAAAATTGATTTATTGTAGCCCTATCTTCATTATGGAAAATGTTGTAGTTTTTTTATATTTCCACGGGCTATTATTGAAAACGTCTTCGTGTATTCGTTTGGTACTGCAATGCGTTAGCTTTATTTCTGCATTAAGTTATGGTATCTAGTACCGTTCATCAACGTTCATTACATAATGGCGCTCCGGTCGGGCAGAAAATACATTATTCCAGCATCAAATCCCGTTACGATAATGTAAAGCGCAAATTAAAATATGTTGCTAATGCTCAACGTAAATGTTCGTGATTTTATTTTACGTTTACATATTTAAAAATAGAATCTTAAGACATGAGTTCAAGCAAAATGCGAGACTATTTTTTTTTATACTTATGTTGCTTTAGTCTTAGTGTATAACATATTATAACATGGAGAATTAATTTTGCATAATGTTAAAAAATAACGAAGTATTTTATATCTACATTTTTTTTAATGGAGTACTTGTATTCATATATTCAATAGTTAGAATTTATTTATATTACGTGAAAAAGTTAAATTAATTTTATCTTTTTTCCAGCAACTGTGACAAATATGTGGTTTTGGTTAATTCTTCAAGTGACAAGTTCCTCGAAAAACCAATTCGTCAAATGCAAAATTCTTGAAGTACAAATTCCTCGAATTTTTTTATGAAAAAGGATATTTATAATAGAAAATTTAAATTAACTTTGATTATTCCACGTATTGTGTTACTAACTGTGACACGTAAGTCTGAAGATGCCTCTGAAAGAGGCGAAACACGTGTCACAGTTAGTAACACAATACGTGGAATAATCAAAGTTAATTTAAATTTTCTATTAAAATGAATTTCCACAAAGTTACCGCCGAAACCATCGAAAGTATTAAGGATATTTATATTTAAGAATTTACATTCTTCATGATTTTAAAAGAAAATGCGTACGTTATTCGAGAAAAAAATCATAAAACAATAAAAGTCTATTTATTACAGTATTAATTAAGTATTTCGACTGAGGGTGCTTGATGGAATTTCAATATCAAATTTGAATTGTTTGAATTTTGTACTTTTCCAGATGACAGGTCAGTTCAAGTACATCCGTGCACTTGGAATGCATGAAGATGCCTAAAGGCGAAGCCCGGGTCGTTAGCGACAAAGCTCATGGAAAAGTACAAAATTCAAACAATTCAATTTTTTTATTACAGTATTATTAAAAGTGTATCATTTCTAAGCTAGTATGTACAGCTAAGTTAATGTAAACTTAAACATATGTTTTTCTGACACAAAGCATTGAGTCGATTTAGCTGTCAATTAAATTTAAATAAATGTAGAACTAAAACACATCGCTATTTTGTAATTTTATTAAAGTTAAGTTCTTTCAGGTAAATGCCAATTTAATATAAAATACAATATATATAATATATTCACAGATGAAGTAAAACAAATTTATCCAACATTTAAGAAAGGCCATATTATGAAGCTTTTTTATGTTGTTGTGAATTTTTTTTTGTTCTCCACTTGATATGCAAAGCACTCATTAGATATTTTTTGCTTTATCTATGCATTTTTTCTAAAATATTGACCAGTATGACGGGTTTATAAATAAAGGTTACAAATTCGCGATTTAGCGATAACATAATAATCATGATAAATATGTGGTTTCAATTTGAAATAAATATATTCTGGATTATTTTAATATTTGGAATTCCCTATTTTTTTCTGTGATGGATCACTTTGAAAATCCTAAAATACAAATAAACATCTTGTCAATTTTTTGGACTATAAACATCAATATGCTTCAATTTTTGAATTTCTCACAGCTAAAACAGTATATAAAAACGTCCTTAGTTTTTGTGGAGCACTAATAAATGTTCCATTAAACTCTAGGATCAATGTATAATGCTCAATTTATACAGATTATGTCATTCAGTGAGGAAATTATGATTTATGAACCTGTATGCTTACACATCTACTATGTGTTATATATTTTTTTAAAAAAACAGCTATTCAATCAGTAGATCACTAAAGAGTTTTGAAAAAAGATTAGGTAATATTATATTCTTTTTTGAATGGTGATACAAGTATCCAAAAGCTATTTTTATAAAAAAACATAATTTACTTTAATCCTTCAATAATTTTGATACTCTAAAATGTTTTTTTTTCCAAAAATACATGGTATGGTATAAAGCGATTTAAATATAAATCTTTTGATACTCTGTCGATTTAATAATGTCGTTATATTTTGCTCTCTGCTAATTATGTTTCTTTGTACAATCAATACTCACAATGTCTAGCCGAGTATTTCCAGGGGAATTTTTCACGCTCATTATTGTCAAAGAAGCACAGATCAAAAGAAAAAATAAGCCTTTTATATATTTTGCTAAGCACAGCTAATTATTTATATCTTCCATTTTCAAAAAAAAACAACAACAGAGTTTTTTGAAACTTTTCAATATTTTATACTCTCATAAATATTTTACGTAATTTTTTTTTCACGGAATCTGTGATTATCTTATCAGTTGTTTTTTTTTTAAGTATTTTTAGAGTAAATTTTTTTGTCTATACTACAAAGAAAAGCTAAACATTATTTCATTATATAGATATATTTTTATATTAAAATTGAAGTAATTATAAATGTAATTCGGTAAGGAAAAAAAAAGCTGCAAAAGATGTTTGACATTGTCTGCGGACGACGGTATTTAGTGGCGTCGGATGACATGGATGAATCATGAGATTAATAACCTCTACAATGAACCAGATTTTGTCAGATTTTTTTTTTAAAAAAGTCAATGCCTACATTGGAATAGATAAAAAGAAGAGTAGAAGCCACTTTAAGACCTTTCATTTTTTTGACACCTTTTTTTTAACACCTTTCATTTTTTTAACACCTTTCATTTTTTTGCGCCTAGCAAACCATTAGGGGGCGCGTAAATGGAGTATTTAAATAATTTTTATGTACTCGTATAAAAAGATTTACATTATTTTGACGTTTGTATTTATTCGTTGTAATTATGTATCGTATTATATAATATATAATTCGAAAAAGAAAGGTTGACTTAGTAACGAACAGTTCACGTAGAAAAGCTTCTCATGAGACACCTTCATTAAGAGACCATATGCTTCATATTAGGAGCGGACATGGATATATATATAAATATATTTTTATGATCCCTACTTATTTTTTTTTATTATTTCTAAAAAAAATGGATGATTTGTTAAAATGGGGGCGCGCCGATAATCGTTGCCTAGGGCGCCAAATAACCTCTAACATTTTAAGCCATTAACATTGAAGTTTACGGTAAATTGCATATTGGTACATATGTTTAGTGTATTAAGTAACAATCGATTGCTTATTTTAGTACATATTGCATATAATTGCATAGAAGTGATAAAAAATCAGTCTTTCTCCGGAACACCGAGAATCGGTTTGAGATTAAGCCAGCCCCTTGTTAATCTTTTGGCAGTCCATCGCTGCATTGACCACTTAATTACAGGATTGACATGTGTATGTAAGATATTCTATAGATTAATAATATAATAAACTCTTATTACTGTTTTCAATTAATGCAAAAATAGATGGTACTTACATAAATTAATTGTCAGTGGTGTAATAAATATTACTGACTACCGAGTTAAATAGTTTCAAAAACTGCACCGTCGACGTATTCACTACTTGCAGAAGGCTCCAGGTAATGCTAGTTAAAATGAGTCGGAAGAATATGTTAAGCATAGCGACCCACGTCGAAATCCTAAGGGGAATCCCGTTTACCGACTGCAGCTTAAATTTATTCCGTAATACATCCGGCGCCAAAGGTATTTCCGGATATTGAAAGCAGCTTTTGAAATCAGAACTTCCGTTGAAACAATGCTATTTATTTAAGATCTTTATAGATCTAGATTGTTGAACGTTAAAGAGAAATATTGGCTGGATTGCTTAATAATTTTACAATAACATATTTATGTATAAACATATTTGCCAATACATATTGTATACTATTACAGATATCATAGCAGTCGACAAATTTTACACTTTTTTCACAATATTTGGTACAAATAATCTGTAGAAATTAATCAGAGGATCATAATAATCAATAAGAATGATTAATTATATTTTTCATTTCAATATATGTTGTTTCGTTAATGGTCCAACATGATTTTTTTCACGCTTTCTCTTTTACACAGAAGGTAAGTGTTTTTTATTGTTTTTACGCACATTTTTTTCACTAAAATGTGACATCAAGAAATGGTCAAAAAGCGTTATTTTTTCACTCATCTACCTTACACATAAAAGATACGTTAAGCGATTGATTTTTAGCCAGTTAATAAAATAAAAAATAAATTACTTTTAGGGTGTTCACTGTCAATACTTGGTGGAAAGGCATTATATTAATAAAAACAATAATCCTTTGTACTTCATTCCACTTTATTTAATATGTCAGGACCGGTTTCGCTCATTGCGAGCATTGTCAACTGATAAGAAATATAATTTAACAATGCTATTTATACAAAATTGAAAAGTTATACACAACAGTTGGCATTGAAAAGAAATTGCCAATTACATTAAAGTGATTCTAAAATAACACAAAATTAAAATGTTCAACACAACTAACATATAATTAAAAAGTCATCATATTAAGCATATTCACTTTATTATTGTAACATTTTATCACTTTGTCAAAAATTTCCCAAATTTTAATTATGTTTGTAATTACTTTCAATCGCATTCTGAATTTATGAATCTGGGATGACTTTTTAATTATATGTTAGTTGTGTTGAACATTTTAATTTTGTGTTATTTTAGAATCACTTTAATGTAATTGGCAATTTCTTTTCAATGCCAACTGTTGTGTATAACTTTTCAATTTTGTATAAATAGCATTGTTAAATTATATTTCTTATCAGTTGACAATGCTCGCAATGAGCGAAACCGGTCCTGACATATTAAATAAAGTGGAATGAAGTACAAAGGATTATTGTTTTTATTAAAAAATAAATTAATTAAAAGTTAATTAATAAAAAGTACACATGATCAAAGTTAGAATGGACATGGCTTCAATTCAATTAAATATACTAGATATATAAAATAAGTTGAAGTGAGCCAAGTAGTAAAATGGCAAATCTTTTCTATTGGACTTGAGTACAATCACGTCTTACTTTGGTGTTTTGATGAATTGCATATTTTTATTTTAGCGAGATAACACTAATACATTGCGTATTTACTAAGCTCATTACACTATTAAGATACTGGAAGACTTCTAGAATATTATATCGCATCCACCTCAACGATTTCTAAAATACCACATGGCTCACTTCACCTCTCTGGGGATCAACTATGTACTATACAATATCGTACCATTAAAGGATGCAGTATTTCATTGAAATTAATAATTCCGCTTGTATTAATTATCAAAATGTCTGTGCATATTGTAGGTATATTAAATATCACAAAGTAAGTATTCATAGAAAACATTCTGCAAATATATTTTATTTTAAACTATTAACTAAATGAATCGATAATAATTTCTAATAATCAAAAATATCAATGCCACTGATTTGCAAAGTAATATTATGAATATTATAACTTAAGTCGGAGGGTATAAGGTGACGCATTCTCTCTGAGATATTGTATACCCTTTATTTAAGTTTACCATTTAAATATAAGGTAGCGGATACAAGTTTGATATTAAATATATTTTATTAACAATATATGTACATAGATCTGAGGCATTGGTGTTTGTGATGTATTTTCTGCTCTTCTTTCTTAAGTAATATCATAAATCGTCTTCATTCATTATTTTATAATAAAATTTAGTTTTTCTCTTGAACAAACTTTTGTTTTTAAAGTACCCCCTAAATTTAAAAATTGTTCATTAAATGACTATTTTAATTAAATTATTATGTTTCAAATCGTAATATTTATTATTTTTTATATTCCGTCAAATGTAAGAGTTGTACTCTGATAAAAATTGTTGCCATACTCGAAAACTTTAAAGTTATTTATTATACGCAACTACAGTAGTGCCTACTAAACTATCAAAAAGTTCCAAGCAGGAAGCTCTTTCATTACATTTCAAAGCTCTCAGTAAAAGTGAAGTCGTGTAAGTCTGCTTAAAAAGCTTCATAAATTTTCAAAAGTGTTTCCGTCAGATGAAAAAAAGCCGTGACCTTTTCGATAGAGCCTACGTTTGATGAAATAGAGCCCATTCATTCAGGGGAAATAATATTCACCCTTTTAATGACTATCTAGTTTGTATGAAACGTATATGTTTTATGTACTATACTATAATATTCACTCAATATTTTAGTTTCCATTTCGAATGGAATACTTACAGTAATATATGTACTTAAATTATTAAAGTTCTATGTAATATCAGTATGGACACTGACTATGTATTTAATTCGTAATCCACCACATATAAACTTCACTTGTTGGAAGCTATCGTATATGTATAATGAATCGGAATTATTTCATTTGACTTTTAATGTGTTCACTATTAGTTCTTGTTGAGAAAATATTACATTATTTTAAAAACTCACCTTTTTTAGTTATTTTAATAAAAACAATAATCCTTTGTACTTCATTCCACTTTATTTAATATGTCAGGACCGGTTTCGCTCATTGCGAGCATTGTCAACTGATAAGAAATATAATTTAACAATGCTATTTATACAAAATTGAAAAGTTATACACAACAGTTGGCATTGAAAAGAAATTGCCAATTACATTAAAGTGATTCTAAAATAACACAAAATTAAAATGTTCAACAATACTAACATATAATTAAAAAGTCATCCCAGATTCATAAATTCAGAATGCGATTGAAAGTAATTACAAACATAATTAAAATTTGGGAAATTTTTGACAAATTGATAAAATGCTACATTAATAAAGTGAATATGCTTAATGATATGAATATGCTTAATGATAGTTTTATGTTTTCCCCGCTTCCAAGTAGTTGGTGTGTTCATTCATCACTTAAACAAAATCGACGTGATCGATATGACCAGTTCATTCATTACAAGCAATTAAACTTCTGGAAATGTAAATCGATAAATGGCAACTTTACTTTATTAAATAAGACATACAAGGTGAAACAAATTATTACAAATTATGCGAAATAATTATACAAAATATAAATGAACGACACTAAATTATATTTAATTTTAAAAATTGGTAAATTTTAAATCAATTTGGTACACATAATTAATGCAAATGCTATTTTTAAATATGCGCAACAAAGTTAGCAAATAGAAAATGTTCACAATGTAATCAATCATCATTCTTTAACATTATAATTATAGATAGTTAATATTCATTCTTTTCTAATTAGTATCATTTTTTTCACGAATTGTTTGTTGGTATTACTTATTCTGTTCTGTAAACAATCTTGCATTGATTTATATTTGAATCAGTTGATAACTCTGGTGATGAGCGACACCGTTAATAAAAAGTTGTATTGGTACAGAGGATTGTTATTTTAATGCTCATTTTATATATGCGAGTGCAATGTGTAAGAAAATTAAAAATAAATAATATGTGTTAATTTAATCGCATAGTGACGGTATTTTGACTACGGCCATTGCAAAAGATCCAACGCCTAACGGCCGTCTCTTTTATTAAGACAAAGAGCGTCGTGAATCACCGTTGGCCGTCGCGACGCTAACCCTGCACGAAGCTTCGGCGGAGAAATCACTTACGAGGGGTTAAATTACACCCCTGAACTGAGCTTTGTGTATTAAAGCCAGCTTTGGATAGAGGGTGCCGTGAAAATTTTAATCGGTGTGTAGACTTTAGTTTGATATTTTACAAATATAATATATAACCTTTATTCGACATGAAAATTTTGCGCTTCATAACACTGTATTTATTTAAATTCTGAGTTAAATAAAATTTATAGAAAACAATAAATAAAAAACCTACATTTCGAAAGTTTATTTAATTATAAATTATGATTAAACTATGAAAAGCTGTAACCTAAATTGAGTTATTTCAGTACATTCATATATTTTATTTTACTTAATATTAACTTGATATATATATATATATAAACGACAAAATAGTAGCCAAAGTTATTACATAATGTAGTCTTGACGATGGCTTGATAACAAAATAGATGTTTACGATAAATGAAGTCAAGCTACATGATTCAACCGATATTTTATTTCATTAAAAAAACACATTTTTCACACATAACGATTCGAATTCCGATTTCTTAAGCGTCAGATTATCGACCAGTACGCGTTTAATCTACTGGAGCTGTATTAACGTGTTAGCATTCGCAAAATTTTGCTCATAATGGCTTAGTTTTAGATTTTAAGATTTACGAATATATAGTTGACAGGGTGGTTGTAAAATTGATGTTTAACTACTGTATTAATCGAAATCATTAAACGAAAACTTCAGCACGGTTGCAGACTCTTGTTTTTTTTTCCATTCTCTATTCAATTACTTTTGAATGCCCTGTATATAAGTTTCCCACGAGTTTTGAATAGAAAAGGCCTCACTGCACAAGTAGAGTTGGTCGGCAGCCAGAAAGATGTCAACTCAGGAAGTGTGTATTTCTTCCAAAGCAGCCTTAAATAGGCCCAGTTTGCACGGCTTGCATTTTCTTTGGCTTTGTTACGTTATCAAAAAGGATTAGGTAACATTATCTGATTTGGGTCATTTCAATTGTTGCATTTTTACCATAAAACTTTTCGTGATATGGAGTAAATATGCAAATATAGTAAAATGCTCTCACTTATAGCGAAGTTCATAATGAGTTTCCCAAACTGTTTATTTTATTAAATG
The DNA here is from genome assembly GCA_030503985.1 of Himalopsyche tibetana. Taxonomy (NCBI): domain Eukaryota; kingdom Metazoa; phylum Arthropoda; class Insecta; order Trichoptera; family Rhyacophilidae; genus Himalopsyche; species Himalopsyche tibetana. The sequence goes on from JAPJYX010000010.1 coordinate 2,428,997, forward strand.
ATTTTTTAATTTTACTCCCGCTTTGGTTCAATAACTTCATGGCTGTCTTTACAACCGCTCCCCATGCGTCTTTGTCGTAATATCCCACCAATCCACACTCGTGTTAATATTATCCAACCCCATGCATCTTCTAACCCAAGGGGTCGAGGAGGAGGTATTGTGGAATTTCTATACAGCCTGTAGAGTATCATGCATTCTTAGCAAGTAACATCATTACCTGTCTATATTGGATTATACTAGAGACTTTTACATTTAATATTTTGATTATATTGGACTTAAATTAGTTTTTAAAAAAAATTAATTGAGAACTTGAATTAGTTTTATTCAGGGCTATGAATTCGGGTAAAAAAGGTGACTTCAACTCTGGCTATAAATAAAAAACCAGCTCCGAATTTATTTTTTTAAATATTTCTGTTTAATTAAAATATATGTTTACCATCAGATCATTCTAGTTACTCAAATAGATTCTTGTATAATTCACCAATTAATATGATTAGTTGACTAATAGTTTTTCAATATCTTTCAATTATTATTCTCCGGTTTTTCTGACTACGACTCTACAGTTTGTGATTAGTACTATCATTGTTTATATTAAATTATTTTATTGTTTTCAGTAGAAAGAAAGTAGGTCAATCAGCATTTCGTGATTTATATTTTCAGAGTTTAAATCAATGTTTATTCAACATTCAAAATATTCAAAACAAATAAGTATGTATTTTAAGTACGTATATAATTGGAAATATCTTTTTAATGTTAGGAATGTTTTTTTGTGAATGACAAATTATTTGTTTAATATTAGTCAACTAATTGGTAAGAAAATTCTGAATACGTCTTGAAATAAAAATACTGTTGAACGTTTCTATTCATTTTTTTAAAGAAGATCATTAAATAACAGTATTAAGATAACGATTTGTAAAACTTCCGCTATTAAAATTTACTCAGAGGAAAAATAAATCCCATCTTCATTTTCTTCTCTCGTATGATTTAAATACATTTTATGTGTCATACATATTTTGTCATATATATATATATATATATGTATTATATTATAAACAAAATGACATATACTTATTTGTGTTGTCGTTTATAATTAACCTCTAAAGATGCGATGGCTTAAGTGCAGTGCTATTTCGAAATAATTATTTAAAATCAATAAGTATTAGGCAAAATTATATTTTACAGAAAAAGTATATTATAAAAAAAACCATTAAGTTGTTAACTATATTTTAAATTGTAAGCCTTCATTTATCGTCGCTAATTTCTAACATACATTCGCGCACTATGTTTTTTGGTTAATAAAATCAAACACAAAGATGTAGTAAAAATGCTTCAAGATAAATCAAATTATATAATCCCCATTTGACTTAATAATATAAACAAGAATTTATTTGCCGAGTTGGTGTTCGAATGTATTTGCTTACGGTGTTAACTAACATGCTCAAATCTCAGTACTGACAATTTTTATAAAGTGACTATAAGATCATTTTTTTAAGGCGTGGATGTCTTCGAATTAGGAAAGTTCCCTTCTGACCCTTCCTTTCTCTTAAAGAGATTTAATAAAGGTGTTAACCTACCAAGTAGTCTCGTCTTAGCTCTATATTTTTATACCTACTATCTTCGAAAAACATAGGTTGATCAAGTGAGTAACACGTAGTTTTCGTAGAAAATTTATTTTGTATTCAATTCTATTAAGATTTCACAAGCTGTGGATATGGTTTAAAAATTAACTTTTTTGTGCAATATTTTGGTATTTGTCGCGTGCTATTGTGCGGTTAGGTTAGGTTAGGTTTTTTCGTTAGATTTATCGATTTCTGTTCGAAGGCAAAGGTGTTTGTGATATCTAAAAACTCCCTACAACCCATTCCGATCCTTCGATAACTGGATGTAGTGTCCTAGCCTTATCTTTCTATCCCTACTACTCTCTTTGAAAAATAGAGGATGATCGACTGAGTAAAAAACAATTCTCTAAGAAAAAAAACTTCTATTGAGATACTTCGATTAGGGGCCATATGCTCCATATTTAGAGTGGAAATAAATAAAAAAATATGTTGGATTGCATTTAAAACTCAAATATTAAAAGATTTCTTTGCAATTTGTAATACGTCTTTTATTACTAAAACCCCAATTGATATGAAAGACAATAGAGTTCTGGCGTTTTGTAACTTTAATTTTGTTTTTATTTGTTTACTAATATAATTGAGTCGTATATTTAATATATCTTAATATAATTTTCTTTTAGTTTTTTAATCAAATCAGCTCAGGCAGTGTGATACATACGAAAGGTTAAACGAACAAGAGCGCATAACGTCAAGGAAAATATTACAATCTCATAAGCCGTTCTTTTTGTTGTTGCTTAAAAGTTTACTTAATTTAAAACACGACGAAGAAAATTCAAAATACATGTTGTTAGCACTCATAAGACAAAAACACCCTTACATAAATATTAATCAGAAAAAGAATGCGGCGGAAAAAGTTTTATTACGTTCATCTTTTTTTAACCACATAAAACCTAAGAAAAACAACTTTTTCGACAGAGGACTCTGAGAAACAAATTTTCATAATAAATAAAATTAATACTGTCCTTTTAAGGCACATCAACTTTCACAAAACTTGTGAAAAGATGTTACGCTTTTATTTCTTTCGCTTTTTTGTTTTGAATACATATTCAAATACTAATTTGATATATACGTCTAGAGACTTTTTTAAGTCTCATGATAAAGCTTTAACAAATTCAAATTCCCTCCGGGGTAAGATTACCCTAGTAAGTACCTATAGCAACAGCCAGAATTATGCCAAAAAAGAGACAGTACAAATAAGGCAACCGATCCCGGGCCCTCTTTGTGATTCCGGAATTTTGTGAGCATATTATAAAACGATAGTAGAAACATACTTTCATTACACGTTTTTAGATAAGTTCATCTCGATCGCGCGACTGTCAAATGTAGCTCTGACAAATTTAATATGGCGCAGAGGTTAGCATTGCTGACTTCCGTGCCGTTTGTGATTTCTTGATTTCCCTCCCACCTTTCCCATCCTTCAATAACTGGGCGTAGCGAGGGCGGTTAGTTAATCACTAGTCCTGTCCTAGCCTTATCCTTATATCTTTACTACTATCTACAGTTTTCAAAATATATACTGTAGAATTTTAAAAAATGGTCCAAAACAAAAGAAAGCTGCCGTTTAAGAGCACCGTCTGCACCATATCATACCCATTTAACTAATGGTTAGAATCATATTAAAGAAAATAAGTTAAACAAATTTAAAATTCTAGCACGCTATTAGATACATTATATGAATATTTTAGTTAAACTGTATTGCTTAGAATGCCTCATTCACCTTATACAGTCGACGGTAAATGTAATGAAATGGAAGTATCAAAATCAAATGACATGTTTCCGAAATTGTAGCGAGCCAGATTTTATTTATTATGTATGTACGTACATACACATTTGACAAAGAAAACATGATATTCCCTTTAATTTTTAAATACCTTCACTTCACCTTCACATATATCAATAATTCAAAGACTTACCAACTGTGAGTATTAAATAAAAACATCAAAGGTTATTCGAATTGAATAAAATATAGAATAATAAAAATGAATGTTTAATCAATGACAGGAATATCATTTATAAATATTTAACAAAAATTAATTTAATTAATTTAGTTCCAATAACGTGTTTAAATTATTAAAAAAAACTTTTTCCACCGGTCGGTTTTCTCGGATCGTATTTTTGCCAATTAAAATTTTGGCAAACCTTCGTCAGGTCTTTATAATTGAAAATAATGGTACCCACGGTAGTAATGAAATTTCCAAAACAAAAACAATAATAATTTGACCTTATGCTCTTTGGGCCACGTACACGAAACCTTAGTGATTAATTTTAAAGACATGGTCGTTCACTCAATTTTTCACAAAACCTTGCCACCCTTAATTTGAAGAAGACCTTATGGAATCCAATTAATTAAAATTAATTTGTCAAAAGTTTAAAGTCAGTGCCTTCCTAGCGTGTTCTTGAAATTTAATATTTTCCCGATTTTCTTCCCTTTTATGAAAACTCTGCGAACGGAATTACTCAATCGTTTTTTTAATAGCCGACGAGACAAATTAATTGACGCGGCAACTTGTTTTGTTTGAAAAAACGATGAATCATTTTTATACTCTTTAAATAAAATAAAACGCATTGTGGTTTCAAAATATAAGTATTTTTTTCCGAAATGGAGAGTTAAGGACGCATGTTTTATATTTAAAAATAACTTTTAGAATATTTTTACTTATTGATTATTGATCGTGACTTGGTATACTTATCACTACAGCTTATTGTCTAAGAAACAATTATTTTTAAATCACTTGTGACTATTCTTCAAATGCTTGTACTTTCAGTCTTCTGTAAAAAGACATTCTCGGATATAATGAAACAACAATTTAGAGTAAAATTGCCTAAAAAGATGTTTAAATATTAAGCTTTTATGGAATAATTTCTAAAAATTTAGGATTGCAAAGAGGCAAAACACGTGTATATTTTTTGTTACCTCAAGTGGAATATCAATTTTTTTATTCTTTAGTTATAAATTACAAAATAAATGTCGGGTTTTTTTCCTTTTTAACTGAACGTAGGGACGGGGTAAGGTGCAAACATCGATATTAATTATTAAAAAGTAATTACTTGCATTAGGCATGGTAAATCCTAATGGAAATAAATTCAACAATGGTGATCCGCCTATATTATTAAATGTGATTTACTGATGTTTCTTTTCTATTTATAATTTTATTAATTTCCAAAAACTTCGAGCTATTTATTCTAATCCCTTTATTATATACTACTTTATACTATTATGTACTATTTTTTTAAATTAAAATTGTTTAGATTTTCTATCAAACTGTAAACTATAACATATTACTGCTTTTTTAGACATCTTACATGTTCTTTAATTCTTACATTAATTTAAGCCCGTCCCCCTTAGATAGGCAGCTTGACAGTCTTGACAGTCTTGAAAGTTATCAAATTTAATTTTATATTAAAAATAAACTTTTAAAAAGTTACCGCCGAATGCATCGAATATAGGAGATGATTAGTTTAATAACGTCCTTTGGTAAATACAACTGTAACGGTTTGGAAATGTAACAATTCGCAAGACAGTTTCTTGTTTCCATGACGATGATTGTTAAATAGTTACGATAAAATACATAGTAACATAAAACATATTTTAATTTTCAGTTGACAAGTCGTAAAAATAGTTAATTTTCCAATAAAAATTTCAATCAAATAAATCTGATGATGTTATTTAATTAAATTTTAAAAGTTATAATTATGAATTTCCTTTCCATCGTGGATTAACAAAATAAAACTGTTAAAATAATAAAATAATGATATGGTTTAGAATGTTCTGGAAGACGTCTTGGGCACAAAGCATATTTAATTTTCACTCAGAGAAGTCGTATAAAAAACTGGCTGGTTTTATGTATCTACGTTTTTTAACGTTTTGCGGAAGCTTTATATTTACAGAGTAGAATTGTGCGCGAATTTATCATAGCCTTCATTATAATTCATCCTAAATCACTTTTAAGGTGTTCACTGTCAATACTTGGTGGAATGGCATTATAATAAAAATAATAAAACATTTTTAGTACTTTTTCCACATAAAATTTATTAGATCAGGACCGGTTTCGCTCATCGCGAGCATTATCAGCTGACTCAGTTGATAATGCTCGCGATGAGCGAAACCGGTCCTGATCTAATAAATTTTATGTGGAAAAAGTACTAAAAATGTTTTATTATTTTTATCATCCTAAATATTCACTTTTCAATTTTAAAATGTAAATTTTGAAACATTCAATACAAAGCAGTTTAAGTTAAAACTACTGCAGTAGGTTACTTTTTCCCTACATAAGGTTCTTAAAAAATATATCATATAAACAAATTGAGCAATATTGAGTTAACAGTATATTAAAAATTATTTTTTCTTTTTTACTTTGGTAGGTATCTTAAAAATATAAAGAATCATTTTTACAATCCAATTGACAATACAATACAATTTTTACAATCTAAATTACTGGACTAGTATTCCAGCATGTTATTATAATTTAACTTGATCTAATATACTATAATTATTACTGTGTGAAGCTTTTCCACGCAGTTTTCATTAAAAAAGAAGATTACTAGAATGCCTTGATTTTTTTTGACGATTAAGAAACCATTTTATTTGAATAGTTTTCTTTATGTTTGTATTCGTACTGAATGGTATCCATTAACATGTGCCTTTAAAATTTTCAGTCTTTGATGACGATTCTGTTTTAAATATTTTTAACCCATAACGGTCAGTTAAAATTCTTATGTCGCCAGATCTTCAAAATTAATGTTGTTTTATCACGCGATTTGTTCATTCTGTTATGTACGCATCATTATTTGATAGGTTATATTTTGATTCACATACTCAGTTGAAAATTATGGGGCTTAACATAGCGTGACTTGTTTTTTTTCTCAATGTCTCAAAACCCAGGAATTTCCAAAACTAAAATCCTGTAAATTTACGAATTTGAAAAAAATTCGCAATTTCGGAAATTTTGGACGTTTGCGATCCCGGGATTAGAAAGCCTAGTAATCATCTGTAGAGCTCTCCATTGATTGTAACGTTTTGGCCGGCATAATTTTTAAAGACTGTTTCTATCACCCAAAAGTTCAAAAACATTGACTGTTTGTGAGTGTTACGGCCAGTGGTGGATTAATCACATAGGAGGTCCCAGGCCCAGCACAAAAACGTCAGATAATTTCATGTTAAATAATAAAAATAAATTTAAATCTGAAGAAAAGCATCAGGGTTTTATATAATATAAAAAGTGTAACTATTTTAGTAAAAACTGTTTATATATCAGTTGACAATGCTCGCAATGAGCGAAACCGGTCCTGACCTAATTAATAAAGTGGAATGAAGTACAAAGAAACATTGTGCTTTTACTAATATAATGCCTTTCCACCAAGTATTGACAGTGAACACCCTAAAAGTGTAACTATTTTATCACAATCCGTCACGGCCAACTTATTGTAAAGCCAAGTCTTGTTTAGTTAGGTAAGTAAAAAATCTTTATAAATGTCTTGTATAACAAAGAAAAGTTGTAATCGGAATTGTTGTCATCTTTGATATTTAATCTAAGTTAACACTTACACTTACGAGTGCCAGATAGACTAAAAACGACACAACTTAGGTTTGTTTATATATGTTGAACAGAAAGAGGGCGATAATGAACACACGACGTTGGAATTTATGAGGTTATGTGAAATTAAATGCTGAAATCTTTTTCATGATTTAGGACAGCGAAATGATCAATTATGTCGCTATAAGAGTTAATATTTTTAACTACCAGTCCTGTCCTAGCCGTATTCTTCAATACTAAATCTCTTTGACCAAAAGGGGTTGAGCAACTGATTAAAAAACAATTCTCGAAAAAAATCTTCTGTCGACATACCTCAATTACGGACCATATGCTGCACATTGGAAACGAACATGAATAAAAAAATATTATTTCACTTGGGGCCCTATGGTCCGGTTTTTGCTTTGAAAGGGGTCCACGAGCATAATGAATTTGGGAACCACTGCATAAAGTAAGCAAATATGTCACAAAATTTCTGTTGTCTCTGTTGTATTTATTATATACGTAAATAGTAAAATTTCGAATGAACACGAGCATAAGTCGGGTGGCATTTTGATACGACGCACAATCCATCGATGTATTATACATCATTTAAACAGTAAATATATGTACATTTCTCCAGCTTCTGGATGCGTCCATTAAATATCATATTAATGCAATTCAACGACCTGACCCATGGACAGAAATGTCACGTTTGTCAACCACATAAATCGTTTCGAGCTTCATGAATTTTAAGCTTTTTATTTTCATTTTCAAAATTGCTCAAAGGTCATAAGCTTTAAGCTTCATGAATCATGATGTGAAAAAACGTAAAAATACAGCTTATTTTCAGGGAGATATATCGCTGTAAGACGTCCACTGTAGTAACGAAAAAATCAAATTATAATATATAAGTATATTTTATGTAGATGGCCTTCTTAAAGTCATTTTTTAGTATCGCCCTGCAGAAAATTTAAGCACGCAAACTTTTATAATAAGGTATTATTACAGAAAAATTGCACTTTTATAGTTTCAAAGCGGCCATTAAGTTTATTGCATTAAGTCATTTTTGAAACTATTTAAGTGTTTTTTTGATTTCAGCATTGTTTATATTCATCTCAATAAGGAAATTAATGCATACATTTAATCATATGTCTAGTTTAAGACAATGTATATTTTTTCTTGATTTTATAATTAAATATGCCTCAATAACAATAAAAAGATTCCAAAGCAAAATAAAAATGTTTTTTTGCGCATATTGATTTCAACATAATAAATGACAGAAAAAAAGGTAACGCCGTTCCACCGCGTTACATAGGAAAAAAGCACTGATAGTACCCATATATAAGTTAAATCAATACATTTTTAATTTTTTTTTAAATATTTGATATAACAGCTTATGAATGATCATACGAGATATACTCGATGAGAATTTTTGTAAGTCACATGAGATTAACTCAAGGAGAATTAACTTCACAAACACCCATGTCTTAGGTCCAAATTAATATTGAAAAAATCCAATTTGACATTGACCTTACCAGGAATCGAACCCACACTCACCTGATCGGTAGAGCAAGCTCTAACCAACTATACCACAGCGGGCGACAATATTTGTTTTAACGACAATACTTGGCGATATTTGTTTAAAGACGCATTTTACTGAATCTCAATGAGATAGTAGTTTTAATTTAAAATAGTAATCACCCAGATGCCTTTGAATAATATACGTATTATAAGTGTGTATTTAGTGGTTCGGAATATTGATAGCGAAATTCAATAGTATATAAATAAACAAGTTTTTTATATATTACTTACAAAAATCAGGACTAAATATTATGGCTATGCCTTTTTGTAATATAATACTGTTAAATTAAGTGAATAATGTAAGTCTCAGGAAATTTTTGGAATCCTTTAAAAAGCCTCAAATGAGCTTTTGACACAAAAATGTGGCACGCAGGCAATAAAGTTGCGGCCGTGGTATGAAAGTTTTATCATAATTTTCTTTGTAATTTTACAGCAGATGCTACCCGCTTTGAGTAATTTATTGAAACGCGACTGTGCGTAAAAATTGCGGACAGTTATTATTGCTCCACGCATTTCAAAAGATGCGGAAGTCATTTGGAGAAGTTATATGATTCATGTGCTTTATGATTAGAATCGGAATATGATTTACTTCAAGAGAGCTTTCAGCTTAAAGCTTTTGACTTACGAATATTCTTAGACTAAAAAAACTTTCAATAAAATTACAACAAACATATTACTTTTTTACTCACTATATGAGATAATTTTAATGACGTGCAAAATATGCCGCTTGCTTAAGTCAACGTCGTTATCACCAGTTACGGAGGTCACGGGTGCGAATTCCAGTACGGATAGCTTAATAAATTGTTTTTTTAAATAGATGTATGACTTTCTGTTCAAATGAATGGATTTATGCATGTAATGTTTTGAATTTTCTTCTCCTACCCATCCTATGCTTAAATCTTATTTAACCTTCTGTCCTAATAGAAAATTTAAATTAACTTTGATTATTCCACGTATTGTGTTACTAACTGTGACACGTGTTTCGCCTCTTTCAGAGGCATCTTCAGACTTACTATCGCAAAGTTTGCTTAAGTAATGAAACAAGATTGATTCTAACATTTTAAAATTATAAAATTACAAAATGGTTTGGGTTTTTTTCTTTTTAAGAGGAGCAAGGAGGGGGGGTGTAGAATCGAAATAAAACAAACAGATAATGATACTAATGATACTAATGAGTTGTAATCAATCAGATTGGGATTTTTCCTTTTTAACGGAAGCAAAGAGGGGATTATAAAATCAGTGCAAACAAATTTAATATTCTATCCTAACCTTATCACTATATTCTTACTCTCTTTGAAAACAAGAGAGGTATTGCTGTGTAAAAATCAGTTATAGAAAGACTTCTATTGAGATAAACTTCTTTAGGAGTCCATATCTCTACATTGGGAGTGAACATGATATAAAAAAGATTGATTAGTTTATTTTCTATTATTTTCAGTATAAACTTTTCAGTATCATTATAAACAAATTCGTTTTTGTTACCGATCAATCAAACGGAGACATTGGAATATGGCGTAAATATTACTATATTTCTATACCTAAAATCTTACGAGTAAGTATTTTATTATTATGTGTTTATGTTGATAACAAAGGAAACTTTATCTCAAATTTGCTTATTTAATAAATTCTTGGTTAGGGTTATTGGATTCTTTGGTATATTATCTACGTTGAAAAAATAGTCCGCATTCAAGAAGTAGGTTTTCTTTAAAACTATCAACTCATTTCTTTCTACTTATAATTAAGAAAGTATGTTCGAAATTTTGTTTTATTTATGTACGCGTCTTTCGTGTCGTGTTAATTTTATCTCGCATACTCATTTATGTATACTTAATTTTCGCTCCATGGATTAGCTAATTATTCATTTAAACATAACATTAAATAAATACTGGTATAATTTACGGTGGTCAAAATAAGTTTTAATTTATAACTCCTACATAAACAGACCAACTATTGAATTGACGGACTAGTTAAAATCTTTAGTTATTCTTACCACATATCCATATATAAATAATAAATGTGGGATTTTAAATAAAACCACATATTAATATAATAGAATATAATTGGCATATCTAATATATAAAAAAAATGTTTGTTTGGTCGTACTTTATTTGTTGCCACAGCGCTCATCCAATTGCAATAAAACTTTGACAAGCTTTTTGCTTGCACTTCCAGGGAGGTTATAGGCAAAGTAAAATTAACTTACAGTAGGTCTTATATGTAAGAATAAATGTTTGTATTTCTGCCATACCGTTCATTTTGAAAACGTATGCTTGCACTTGAGCGAAGGTTATGGTACAATTAACTTACAGCAGGTAGCGCGTGTGTCGTTCCATAGACAATCGGCAGCAAACATCAAACAGACAGAAAAATAAAACATGCACTTCAATAATTAAAACACTTTCTTTCTTTGAGTGACATTGCAACGCTTTCTGGGAACCGGCTAGTATACGATAAAACGGAACAGGTACAAATAAAATACAGAGTATTTGTTTGTATCAATTTATAAATAAAATATATATATGTATGTATACAAAAAATATTGTCCTGATTTGTCACCAATCCCTGATAAATATATTACAGAAAAAGAAAACATGCACTTCAGTAAACACAATTAAAACACAAACAATTTCTTTCTTTGAGTGGCATGGCATCGCTTGCCGGAAACCGGCTAGTATGTCATAAAAATGTCCATATGTGAAAATTGAAATGGAATTATTTTACTTTACAATTTTTTTGTTATTCTGACAATTTTAAATGTTTAATTTGCAAAAATAAACATATCATAGAAATACTTTTACGAAATTTAAAAAATGATTGTCGTTTTGGAAAAAAATATGTCACAGTATGAATAACTGTATAAATATGGAAACTTGAAATGAGTGAGAAGACAAATGATGTTTTGTTTGAATTATTTTGACTTATTACGATCCTTCAACTTTTTGATTACTCAATGCATCTGAGCATCCCATCATTCAATCCCTATTCAAAAAACTTTGTAGATTTTGACATATATTATGTGAATCCGAAGAACGAATCATAGCATTATTCCATTTAAAAGTTTACTGAGTCGGGTTAGGGATCCAAAGTCGTCAAAACAAATTTCAAAGAGCCCAGAAGTTGAATAAAATCAATCTTTTAAAGTAACTCTATATCACGTGACCAATAGAAAAATATTCAATTGTGGGACATGTTTCACTAAATTTTATCAATTTGTTTTATTTACAAACTTGTCTCGGTGAAGATACTACTAATTTTATATAATTTTATCTATTTACCGTCAGATTATGCTAGTAGATTTTACCAATCAATATTTTTTCAATATCTTTGAATTATTTTTGTACTGTTTTTCGCGACTCAATCTCCGGAAAAACACCCGACTCTATAACTAGGTTATAATCCTGACATTCTCTATATCACAGACTTAAATGCTCTATTTTTTTTATTAAAGTGGCCTAAGCATCCCAAGTCAAAACTAAGATTTTTTCTTAAAACCTGTTCATTGGGTTAGTCATTAACATTTTTAACATTTGACTGGACGTGACACTGTCATTCAATTTTTTTTATTATACACACTGTTTGACATTATACTATCATACAGGTAAGTCCATAGTCATAAGAAAGGTAGTTTCCAACCCAGTAACAAGATTGGATGCTCCCCAAACTCGTAGAGGCGGTTCGTCAGGACATTGGCTATAGCAAGGGATGGCACGATAGCGTTAAATATATATAATATCTATATATAATTTCAGTGACTTTTTCATTTTAAAGCACTATTTTTATGGCGGGACAATATATATGTTTTTACTGTACCAGGGCTTTTACAAAGTTTGGTCGTTACAATCCATGTCAGGCATAACTTAGGCCTTCGACATCGGCCATTGTATGCACGCCGGAGCTTTTTATAAGTCTGCCGGCAGATAACTTTACTTTCTTCCGCTAAACTTTTACAGCTATATGTGTGTACGTAGACCGGGTAGCTAGGTTGCATGAGGGTAGTTTTTCAAATGTGCACGAGGCCGGAAAAGCGAAACTACGCTTCATTATTCACGCTGGATATATTTTGACAGTTTGAATTTCGCATGATCAATATTATCGCCGTTCGAAAGTACCTGGCTGCCAGATTTTTTCAAAGTTTATCACTCCGAGATATATCACTTTCTGGCAGATAATAAAAATAAGCAAAGCAGTTTTTCGTGATTTTTGTGGTATTTAGATGTCTGGTAAATATTAATCATATCATCATCAAGTTTTTTTCACGAAGGGAATCTTAGTTAATGTGTGTATATATATATCGCTTAGGAGGTATGAGTCACCAGTTCCAAGGGCCGTTCGACTAATCAACGCATTGCCTAGAGAAGTGGACATTTTTGGTGATGCTATTTATGAACTGTTTGATAAATTTTTCTTTTGTATTTCTTGATTTTTTATGTTGAATTTGATGTACTGTGTATTTTTATTTTATATTTTGTCTTATTATATTTTTCAAGTGCATGGTGAATTGGCGTCAGCTGTAATGTCATGTACTGTAATTTTAATTTTTAACAATAAATAAATAAATATAAATGCCGTTGCCTCAATAATGTTCACAGTTTTATTTTAACCTAGTACTATGAAGTTCTACCAAGTAAATTAAATTTCATCAATTGATCCTGTTTATTAAAATAAATAAGTACAAAAAACATTCGAAAGATTTTGTGGTTAATTTACTAGGCATTCAACTCAATTTATGATAAGTTATATCATTATATCTATGGAACCAAGTTCATTACTTTATAGCACTGTTTATTAACTGGGGCCACAGATAAAATATCATTTTAAAGGAGCTACAGCACAATTTTGGGGGACCACGGGCACTCTAGGTAAATAATAGAAAACCCGTAAATTTACGTTTTTTTTTAAATCAGTCAGCAAACTAAAAAAAAGCACTTATATTTTTTATTAATTGTAAAATCTGTTAATTCTCAACATCCAAGTAATAAATCAAATAAAGTGTGCTGAGTCTCAAAAAACTAATAACTACGGGTATGGGGGCCACGGAAAAATATGAGAGTAAAAATCGGCCACCGGACCAAAAAGGTTGAGAAACTATGTTTGTATAGGATAAAAAATAAACTTTAAATGTTTATCGATCCGTAGCAGACTGGTCACGCTTTATATTTTTGATCTACTCGGTTACGTGGTCGAGAATTTGATTAAATATAATCTTATATTATAGCATATAATTTATTTTACGAGATTTAAATGCTTCACCATCCATTATTGTATAAGTAACGAAGCAACAAACCAAACGTGCTACGTAAAACCGACTCAATTTATAGTTTTAAAAAATAAAATATTTTTTTCATTATAGTCTAATATTTTATATTATTCAATGAAAATGAAATTATGGTAGGCAACTATAATTTTTCATTTTTTTATTTGTTTTGTGTGTTGCTTTGTTAGTAACATTAAATATTTTATACAAAACAAACTTAAAGAAGAATCATTCCGAGAAAAGATAAAACATGTTTTGAAAAACGCTTGCAAAAAAACAATACAATTCATTCACCTACATGTTTATCACAAAAGAGTCTTAGGGCTTTGAATGAAGATAGCGTCTGTCCTTAAAAAACAAATTTTCGAATAAAAAAATCACGGAACGTAAGAAACAAAGCCTTTGGCATGTTTTCCAGAAAATATGTTAGTGACAATGCTAACCTTATGTTATGTATGCAAAAAGGTTTTTTCTTTTTTTTTCAGCGATTTTTCCCAGAGATCAAACTGCTGGATATTTTCCGTTAGGGAAATATTTACCGAAAAAGCTTTTGAGATATTATTTGTTTGATATCAAAGTAACATGCTTATAATACAGTATTGTATTAATTTATAAAAAAAACTGCCGTAAACGTTGGTATTATTATACTATTTATATATTTTCAGTAGAAAAAATATATTCTACTATTTACAAAGAATAGGAAAATTATATTAATCTCAATCTACGAAAGATGAAAAATATTTTTCTTTATGAAAATCTTATTTAAAAAAAAAATTAACCGTTATTCACGTTTACCTATCTAAAATGCCTACGGTATAGTCGAAGGAAAACTGGATGTAAGTTTTTTCAAATGGTAACATCGTCGTAGAAGGAAAGGTTTTATAAATGAAAGTAAAATTATCCTATCTCTAGATTTAAAAAAATGTCCCTAGAAATATGTTTTCTAATATCTTTGTAAACAAAGCATGGCCAAAGCGTTGTTACTAGGGTATCCAATCCCGGAGCTTTTTTCCAATCCCGGGATTGGAATTTCCTCACCGAGGAAATTTAAACCCTCAATTCGCTATACTTTTTCCCCGGATTATCTCCAAACCTCGTTTTTTTTTTTGTTTTAGCTCACCGAGGAATTTGAAATCCTCGATTTGGTAGACTTTTCCCCAGATTATCACGGAACCTCGTTTATTTATTTTTTTTAGCACACCGAGGAATCTGAAATCCTCGATTTGCCAATTTCGTGTCAATTTGCTCAAAATTTCTCAATCAGAAAATTGAACGGGATCCCGGTTTGTTATTTTGAAATTCCATTTAACTTCATTCAAGTGATAATTTAAAATTCATAATTACATTTTCACTCACTGTATATCTGTGTATATCAATCACTGTATATACAATTTTGGTGAGATATTGTTTATAGATTGGTCATTTTTACTTCTCGATTAGCAAATGATTAATTGAACGAAACAATATTGCGGATCTCTAGCGTAACTTTACATTTTACTTGAAGGTAGGATGTTTTACATAAAAAATCATAATAAGCATGGATTATCTTTCAAAGGAGATGTGGAAAAGGTGAATGGACAGGTACAAGAAGCACGGTATACTGTCATTCTCTCTCTCTTGTGAAGTAATTTCATTGCAAAAAGCGAGTTGGATTCCAGGCAGACTTTGCTTTGATATATTAGATTTTTGGTATTATAATAATGCCATGGCATGTTTCACAATCACATATTTCCACTTTTCCGACGTAAAACTTATTCATTTTTATTTCTAAATCATTATTTAATTTATTTCTAAGTCATTACGAAATTTTGAATGTCATCGTGTAGAGCTGACAATCCCAAATGTAAGGATTATAAATACTGAAAAATCTGTTTCTCGAGCCTGCATATTTACTAATTCCATAATAGTTCAAACATATGAAAGTTTTATTAACCGATAGTATATTTTAAATTATCTTCTTAATAAATTTATTTCGTTACAATTTATATCAATTGAAAAATAAGATTTTTTTCAGAACTTCGACTGAAGGTGTTTGATGGAACTTTAACATCAAATTTGAATTATTCTGATTCCCTACACTTCAATAAATGTATGGAAGTGTACAGAATCAAAATAATTTAAAAAAAAATATGGAATTAAAATAAAACTATTTTAATAATACCTGTATTGTGTAAAAAGAATTTATCAACGATTCATTGTGAAATTTTTTAAAGCTTATTAAATAAAAACCCGTTTTTCTTTTTATTTTAAAAACCATGTTTAAAATAATTTTTCGATTCAATTCTTTCACGGTATGAAGAAAGTCGAATAATATTTAAAAAAACTACTTGAAAAACATACTTACGCTTTTTCACAAATTATAAAGAAGAGTGAGTATGAAAAGACTGATAATTGAACGACGTTTCGAAGAGGAAAGAATCGCTTATCCGCTTACACAAATCTATTTTCATGGATGCAAATTCAAGTCGTGATTTAAAAATCAATATAATATGCAAATTTACGTACGTCTCTGTATTTAAGCCGCAGTTCAAATAAGAAAAGCGTAGAACGTTAACATAATTAGTTTTTTTTGATAAAAAATATTTTTGAAAACACATTTTACCACGTAAATGTACGTAAATGCAATGAAAAAAATAAAAACTGCAGTTACAAATATCATTTTGACTTTTCTTTTAATATTTAATACACCGCTAAAATTAATATGTCATGGAGATAGTGGTGAATTAAATCAAACGAATACTCAATTCTCCACGTCCATTTCAAGGGAAAAAATATTCTTTTATTTTTTGTGTCTTTTTTCATGTACTGCACACGTACAGTCAGGCACTAGAATAATCATAAATTATTTATGTAAAAATATACATTCTTACATGGATATGCCATAATTTAAAATTATGTAATCTTATACGTTTCTTCATAAGCCGCTGCACTTTAAGATTAACTTACATAACTTTTTAAGCGTTTAAGAAGCTCTTCGGGTCGACTTTTTAATTTAACATTAATCTTTGCTCTTAGATGCATTGCGGAGAGAAATATTACAAGGCTAGACTTCTTCGAAGTCTCGCGTTATAAGACTTTTGGTTTCTATACAGATTGAATAACGGAAAAAAGCTTACTGAATCAGTATTCATATTGTGTGTATTCAACATCATTGTCATTTATATATATATTTTACTATGTCCGCTCCCAATGACTTCTTATAGATTTTATCTCAACAGAAGTGTTTCTGCTTGTTACTCAGTTGCTCAATCCCTCTTTTTCCAAAGAGAGTAGAAATAGAAGGATAGGGCTAGGACTCATAAAACCGTCCGTACTGGGATTTGAACCCATGACCTCCGTGACCGAAGCCAATGACGTTGACCGCTTGGCCACACAGGTAGCAATTACGCACCAATGAATGCAGTGGCTCATCTGCCATGCAATTGTAATTTTGAATTCATGTTTAACAATAATTAAGACGCTTTCTAGAGTACTTTTGATCTGTTACTGCCGTGTTTCCCAAAGTGGGATATTTTCTAAAGCTTTGGAGGGCAATCCGCCAATCATAAATATGTGTAACATTACTTTTATTTGAAAAAAGACAAAGAAGTTGTTTTCCTATGTTTGATATCTGATGTGAACATGCATCAAAGAGAACTATTAAATGTTGAAAAATAATCAATTCTTCAAAACACTATTCAGCAAAAAAATTATAATGATGTTGCTTTGTGTCGTGGACGAAACGAAATACCCAATTATGACAAACTTTGCACGAAAAATTCTGCTGCCGTTCCCATCATTCAGCTTTATATGGCTTTTGTCAATGAATTGTTACAGAAAAAAACGCAATCATTTTGATATCACAAACCGTGGAGGTTTTACGAATCAAATTGACATTTTCTTTACCTCTCCGCAGCTTACATCGAGCACAAGAGTTGTACTAATTTGCATATTATTTTCATCCGAATTGTACATGTAATATATATATATTTACAATACGCATTTTTTTAACTGTAAAATTTTGATACTAAGGTGCATGTAGATTTTGAAGCGTTGAAGTGGGGAATTGCACAAATAAGGTTGGGAAACACTGTGCTTTGAACTTTTCTTTTTACTGTTGAGTTCATAAATCATGAACTAACTTTTAATACTCAAATACACAAAATAACAATGAATTTATTTTGGTATATAATGTAGTTTTCAAATTGTAATGATATTTAACTACTAAAGACATAGAATAAAGAAAACTGACATAAGAAGAGAGTAGTTGTGTGTTTAATTCACAAAATGTTTACGTTTAGAAAAACACTTATATGGATGATTCAATCGAAAAATTTATGGTCCTCATAAATGTGGTTTATGATAATGTTTCTCAAAGAGGCAAAAACAGGTGTCACGTTTTATAACACAACAAGTGGAATAACAAAGTTTTCAGATTTAATTTTATAGTAATAATAAACATCTGCAAAGTAACCGCCGAATCCAATGAAAATATTACATGATACTGTTTACCGTGCGGCGGTATACACTTAAGTATTATTTCTGTAATGAATTATCAAGATCTTTGTATTAAGTCCGATGGTGATAGCTATCATGTCACATAAACGAGCTTAAAATAAATATTGTTACATGGCGAAGAATAAAACGATTCAATTATTTAAGTTTCATCAAGTCTTCTGGCGATATTATTAATTATACACTGCGACATTTAAATAAGGAAAGTCGACAAGATAAACGACTTTATTGACGCTGGGAATCTTTCTAATTTATCCTTTCGTCGCCTTGTAGAATGTTACTCGTTCGAGATGAAATAATAATAATTTAAAATAGTGTCTCTCTTTAAACGAAATATCTCCCTTCCGTGACACTGTTGACGAAACTGAAGAGAGGAAAAGGCGTCAATGATCAATCATTAATGCAAATTACTCCCGGAGGAAATTATCAACGAGCATTCAAACCATTTCAACAGCATTTTGTTTATAATATTTCATTTCAGCATAATTTTACTTATTCGCGGATATTCTCATATATTTAAAATAAACAATGTAATAAAACATGTTTTGATCAAGAAGCCAGTGGAATTTTAAAGAATTTCTAGGAAATACACATTGTGATAACAATTGTTTTCAATTCGGTAACCACGTTTAGGTTCACCACATTAAATTTCATTACTGTTGCGCAACAAAGGCGGAGGTTGAAAATGATACTATTGGATACGCAACATCTTTAGAATGCTCAATTTTCAAAAGGTTGGTGATCTTATATGACTGGCTTATGGTTATATATAAAAGATACTAGGGCTTACAGTCCCGGGATCCCGGATCCTGAAATCCCGGGAATGTGATAGTACTAATCCCGGGGTTTCGGGATTGAGAAAATTTAAGAAAGTTGCGCTTGAGCTAAAAAAAGGTCTCGCGTCTTTTCATTTCGGGAATTAAATAAATTGTTGGGTTTTTGAAATCGACTAAATTTTTTCTTCAAAATCGCCCCAGCAAAAATGTTGACCGAATTTTTTGCACGGCTGTTTTACATGGAAAGTAGCCCCCGTATAAAAGTGAATTTAGTATACTTTAATTCTATTTTTTCCTTGCGGCCTTAACATATGATAATTTGTTTTTATGCGGCCCACTAGAAGAACTAGGTTGTGCATGTCTGCTCTATTGGCAAGTCATCTGAATAAAAATACATTTGAATTATCTGCACTCTCTGGGCTATTTTTATCACCAGGCTAAAAAAATCTCGAAAATTCACTAATGAGTACGTATTAACAAGACACGTTTTATAGCCTAGTGGTGTATATTCGACGATGCAGTAGTGAGTAGGCCAGTGATTTCCAAAGTGGTTTCTACGGACCCCCAGGGGTCCTTGAGACAGATTTGGGGGTGCGTGGATAAAGTCGGGTAGTTCGTAAGAGAATACATATAAACATATTCCTGACACCTTTTTCATTATTAAGAAAGTTAAAAAAAATAAACTGGTAAGGATTTTTACATCCTCAGTAAAATATAATTAAAGTACATAAGAAAACAAGTAATGATAATCTTGGATTTAATCGTCGAACATAAATAATCAAATTCACCCATTTCAATTCGTGGCATTAAAATTTAATTTATTATTTCACTTGGGGGTCCATGGTCAGATTTTTGCTTTGAGAGGGGTCCATAAGCAAAATAAGTTTGGGAACCACTGTCGTAGACGAACAAGTTTTCAATTAAAATAAACGGTATAGTTGACAAAATAATAAATAGTGATCGCTGTACTTGCCCAATTAATGACACTTAAAGTTTTAATATAATTCAGACAACTTTCAAGCAAACTGTTGCTAGATGGCCTCACTATTTTATTATATTTACCATCTTTCTCTTTGGCATTTATATCGTTTCATTAGTATTTTGTCACGCGATCAAAGGGTTTTTGAAGGCAAAAGTGTGATCGCGAATTGTATTTCTAAGAATATTTCACCAACAAAATGATTCCCAAACTATTTATGTCGGTTAAATATGTTTCATTTATACTAGCTGACAATATCTTACTTATTTATGTGTGAAGTATTTCAACATGGGTATTTTTGCGTGACAACAATCACTATTAAAACAAAAATATAAAAGTATGTAAGTGTTTCTAGATTTTTTATTATTGTTCTGGATTATTTTTGCTCACCGCGAGCATTTTTAACTGAATTCAGTTATCTATGAAATAAGCACAAAGGAATATTATGTCTTTTTTTAATGTGAAATAAGGAATAAATGTAATAATTAGTAAGTATTCAATAGATATGACTAAATTAACTGCTTACATCAGTGTATTACAAGTGTCTCTTGGTAATTAATATGATTGACAAGATCGTCCGAAAAACAATGTATGTATTCGAGTATTTACTTTGAGATGTATGTGGAGTATTTTCAAAACTGACCGACCAGTGTGCTTAAAACGAAAGAATATTAAAAATTGATATAATATATAATACAAGATAATACTAATGTTCTGACGTATATTCGAGAACGACGCGTTACAAAAGTTACGTGTTCATAAATTAACGTGCTTCAGAACCGGAGAATAAAACAATGAAACACCAAACGGTCATGTACATATTTGTCGTGAAAGATTTTACCAAAAATCATTACTGAACATTAGATTTCTTTGATTAGATATTCTTTGATCTATTAATGTTATTAAAATAATTTTTAAAAGACGCGGTAAAAGCTGCAGCTGTGGCCTGAATTCTGCATTTTTCTTATTCTGAGTCATGTCAGCTGATGACTACTTAAAGGATCAATTCAGCGGAGATTAAGGACGCTGGAATGACCTAGGATAAAGCAAGGATAATTGTACGAGACAGATAATCTTCGAGATACCGTGTGGCGGCCACAGGCTGCGAGAAGGAAACAGATTTAGTTTAAAAATACTGTTTTATAATTATTTAAATACTGAATGAAAATTTATATAATATTATATTGTATTACGTTCAATAAAAGAGTATAATGATAATAAGGAAACTTAAAAATACATTTCTAATAGATACTAGCGACCTGGTACTGTTACAGCTGAAAAAAAATCAAATAAAATCGCTGACTTTGAGCAAAGAATAAAAGTTTCTTTTAACGTGAATCTTTTTAAGCGAAAGTGAAACTAAAGAAGTTTAGAAGCGTAACTACTTCGAAAGCGTTTTACAGCGTTGCCCCAAGCAACAAATAGCACTTTTGACTTTTGATAGCAACACGTCAAATATTTATTGTCTTTTTAGTGCTCGATGCTTCTTCGGCTTGTAATGAATTATTTCTTCAGAATTTCAGCTTACAATACACAAAATATTTTTTATGCCGTCGATCTTTTAATTTAAGATAATATAAATATAAAATTGTTCTATCGTCGTTTGACGATATCACGTTTCTATCCATGTTTAAACATGAAACTTAACGTCTCAAAATAAGATAATACGAACATTGTGTTATTTAAACTACCTTTATAATGATAAAAATATACTTTGAAATAAATACTCTTAAGTCATGAATGATGAGAATAAAATTTCAGAGAAATTTCGAATTTTAGACGGGATATTTTCTGAAAAGTAATTATAATATAATGATATACAATATTATTAAGAAAACAGAAAAAAACGAGGGTTTATATTTAACGAATTACTCAACAATGATATCATCATTCTATTAAAATAACAAGCAATCTTTTCTGTCTGTGAACAACAGGTGAAAACCTGACAGAGTTAAGACCTGTGATTTTTTTTCTTGACTCTCGAGGAAACCTTCAGGGCATTTTTTTCATTTCGTGGAAAGAAATAAGAAAATTATACCTGCGGTCTGAAAGAAGCCTCACGAAACTAAATGAGAAAAACGACATTGCTCTTGTGATGGAATGCAAATATTCTTTACTTCCACAATAGGGCCGGGGCTAACATGTCAATCGCGGCCATGTTTCTTATACTTAAGCAAGCCAAATTACCATTACAAAAACGAGACGTGTGAATAATTTCTGCATTCTTAAATAATTGAAAACGTTATACTTTTTATTATATGAGTGGATTAGCGTGTTAAGCTCAGTTTTGATATCTACGTATATATCTACTATCAGTTTGCTTCCATGATATTTAATTTCATTCTTGTATTCCTACTTATAAAGGTAATACGCTAGAGTTATAATGTTCTAATGAATGCTTGTTTTTATATGATTATATTTTATCTTTTTATTGTTCTATCTGACATATCTTTAAGAGCCAACTTGTCCAATATGCAGGCATCAGAATTTAAAATTGTTGAATGAAACAATTTTTTTTTTCGCTCAATGCAGTGATACACAAGCCACGGCTCGGGGGCCGCATGTGGTTCAAAATAACAAGTACTTCATCACCAAATTTTTCAGTGAATATGAAAAAAATCTATCTTTGATATGAGAACAAATTCCGCAGTAGCAAAGGTATACAATCTGAATCGACGCTGATAGAAAACCTAATGCTATTTTTTAAATGATTATATTTTCACGGGTATAAATTTACGAACGATATTATTCTTTTCACAATGAGTCAAAAAATGTATACCTCGAATAGTATCGAACACTTTTACTTTTTGCTGCACGCGAAAAATTAAATATATGGATAAATTGCTCTTCGTTAAAAAAGCTTTTGCACCACTGGTTTAATGCATAATGCAAGTTTTCAAGAAAGGACAAGCTGACATTTTTATTTTTTTGATATCAAATTTATGATGCTTTAAGTACTAGGGCGCGTTAGCTTCAAAGTTCCTCGAGTCTCCTTCATCGATAATGTTTTGAAAATTCTACTCCCTTACCATCGATGCGAATGGAATGGCGTCATCACCACAGAGGTAAGAAATCCTCAGTGAAGCCTGCTCACGGTGACTTCACATGCATTTATTTGCAAATCACAATCTATATGCTTCCTCTCATACTATATCCATAAATGCATACACACGTGCGTATAAATATATATACAGTACACAAGGAATAAATTATTCCCTCCATCACTGAGTAAATAAAGTTAAAATTTAGAGCAAACGGTAGTATTTTAAAATGCTTATCAAAAAATTCGACTGTAGTTATTTGTATTTTACACGTGCTTTTATTATATCGACTCTGGAAAGGAAAAAGGACGTAATCCACACATATCAAATTTTACAGGAGGCGCTTAAAACGTGTTTTGATGATTTTGTGACATATGCAAATTTTGAATTATACACAACCTTGAAGTGCACGGAGACTTCTAAACTGGTGTTTAATTGACATAAACTAATATTAAATAAAGAAATTGTCTCGGGAAAACCTTTATTTCAGTGTTTTTTCTTGGTTTTATTTTTTTACAAGGTGATCTTTTTCAAACTTAATTCGATGGTTGCCACAGACGAGATATCTCGTAAATTTGTTCGTGCTCAACAGGCCAAAGACGAGTTATCTCGTCAATAACTGATTAAATTAATAGTTGCAAATTTATTACGTATTCGGCATTTTCAACTTTCATCCTTTTGATAGAATGTGTGTCAAGTTGTATACATTGTGATTATCGAAAAAAAGCTGTTTTGGAAAATTGAAGGTTACGTCCTTTTTCCTTTCCACAGTCGGATATGTTTCTATTTTGCATCCGCGAAAATCCATAAATTTTCCCCGCCATCATGCGATGCTTTTTCCTTTTGTACATCAGAACTACTTAACACGTGCCAGTATTGCTCATGCCTCAAAGATGTTTGTTCGGCCGAGTGGATATCTTGTGTTGGATACGTGTATCAGTATTCGCACGTAAATAAGTTGCCGGAACAGCGTACCTACAAAACCTCGCCCGGAGCGAATTTCTGACATTTTGCAAAATTCCTTCTCACACCAGCCAGCTTGTGTTCTTTAATGTTGCTTCCTTTTTATTATGACATGAATATGTTTTAACGTTAAGATTGGAATAAATATATGTATATATTTTACACATAGCATAATATGATACCACACGCGAGCAACACTACCAGACCGCGATGTAAGTTGGTAAGCTTATAATAATATGATATTTCAAAAAGATTTAAAACAAAGTTTTCACTCACAATGATATTCTACCGTTTTATTTATTTACACTAACTCCACATCCGACAATTTTTTTAAAAATATATTCATTAGATATATGTATGCTTTTTCAATTGATATAATTATATATATTGTCGCCTGTGTGGTCGAGTGGTCAACGTTGTTGGCTTCGGCTACGGAGGGCCCGGGTTCAAATCCCGGTACGGACAGTTTTATTAATTGATTTTTCAATCGATTTATGAATTTCTGTTCAAAGGCATGGATGTATGTGATGTTTTGAATTCCCCCCTCTCACCCACCCTATCCTATGAACGGGGCGTATCGACAGCGATTAGCTTACCACTAATCCTGTCTTAGCCTTATCCTTCTATCCCTACTCTCTTTGGAAAAAAAAAGGTTGAGCAACTGAGTAACAAGCAGTTCTCGTAGAAACACTTCTGTTGAGTTAAACTCCATTAGGAGTCCATATGCTCAACATTGGGAGCGGACATGGTTTAAAAAAAAATATATATATATATAGTATTTTAATACCATTAGTATCGACCCCGTTGATATTGTATCATTATGAAGGGTCAAAACAAATTATTTTCAAACAACTTTTTATCACTTTAAAACGGAACGGAACGTCATGTCTTCGATTGTTTGCGTGACCACCTCAAAATAAAAAAAAATATGGATAAAAACCGTCAAATTTTTGACAGTAATAGTGACAGGATGAAAGTGGGAAAATAAAAGAAAAACTTGAATGGTGATGAAGTTTAAAAAAATCGTTCAAAACGGTAATCATAAATTATTGCAGTTTTATTCAGTGGATGGATGTCCTGTCTATTTGAAATATGTTGCCAGTTTCACAATAAAATAGTTAGCTTTATCGATATTTGTATTTTTTATAAATAGGTAAAAAAAATATTATTTAATAGCTTTGGTCAAGTTTTCTTTATTTTCTCTCTTTTTTATTTTTTTTAACACAATTAAGCATGGTCAAAATAGAAGACATATGGAACTTTGTATCGGTTGAGTAACATACTGAGCATATGTTTTTATTTTCTTGATCACTACTGCGTTATGGAAGGTAGCCATTAAACAACAGCTGTGCACACATGACGGAAAGTGGTAACATAACTATCATTCACTAATTCTTCCAGTTTAATTAAATAAAAATAATCTTAATAATACAAGAAAGTAATCTTAACTTTTAATCTAATCTAATATAATATGAAAAGACGTTCATGGTTATTTTTCTACTTTCGCTAAACATTTTTTGCACCTAATACCCAGGTGGGAGATTTTATAAATTCTATCAAAATTATTATCCGCGAAAATTTCTCGCCTACATTTTTCGCCAATTTCCTGTAATTTTCCCAACCTAATTTTTCCGCCGCCTCTTGCATTTTCCTTCGTGCCAGAAGGTTGCTTATCGGTTTTTAATGCGGAGCATATTCCCATACATTGTAACAAGAGTTTTATGCCTGATTAAAGATACGTGCTCATTTTTGAAAAGCTCTGTCGGGTTGTAAAACAACTGCTACATTTTTAAAATCCGTATCCGAGTATATTATATTATTGACCAGATAACGTAGTATTGAACTCGAAACGTACACGTACCAGCTTGGACTTATCGATAAAATAATAATTTACATTTCTACCATTAGTTACGAATTCTCGAACGTTGACCTTATATAACAAGCCAATACCATACCGTGGAACCCCCAATTACGCTTCCCCGAAATACGCGACGAACAGAAATATTCACCGCAAATCCCCCAATTGCGCGGTATCTATTGGCGTTGCTGCTGTACACAAAGCCGAGTAGCTGATGTGTGGTCTATACAGTCGAACGTTGGCGAGCGTCTGCGTATTCGGTACGTGCCAGGCTATACACACACAGCCGGGCGGCTGCTGTGTGATGCATACAGTCAAACGTCAAGCGCTATACATTTAACCACTGGGTAACTAAATATTGCATCAATATATTTTTTTCATTTATTCTTAGTTTTGGCAGTTTTGCATTTCTCGCCAAAAAAACGTAACCCTCATTTTTTATGAGAATCTCTCCTCCAATTATGCAACTCCCAATCACGCGGTCTCAACTTTCGCGTAAATGGATGTTTAACTGCACTTTTAATCGTAAAATAAGTGTAAAGATTACTTGTTGAGCCATTATGTCGCATTAACATGAAACAGATTATAAATGTTGGGTGTGTCACTATATTTTTCTTAGGCATGCTAAAATTTAATAGTCCTTACGCTCGAAGAGAAATGTACTCTGCCATATAATATTTCTTACGGATTTTAAGAGACCAAAATACGAATCCCGCCATTTTTGAGAATGTAAAATTTAATGTTTCTGATCATTTGTTTAAGAATTGTGGGCACAAACTGTTTGTTGACATATTTCGTGAGAGAGTTAAAATGGATAATATTTTATATGTATGTAATTATTAATACTTTTTCGGAACTTACTTGAATTTAATTGACTTCCTTCTCTATTTTTAATATAAAAAAATAAAAATTAATTTTAAAAGTACAGTTAACTTTCCTATATGGTTTTCTTTCTATATAGAATATGCTTATAGCGTATGCGGCAGTCCCCCGTATAGCAGTCTTCCCTATAGCGCAGTTTTTTTTTACAAAACGCAAATTATTTTTATTAGTATATTATATTATAAATACATATTTTACATACGTGCATTGAAAAAATATTTGTCAGTAAATGTTTTATTTAAAGTAGAAAATGTTATTAATAATATTATTGGTAAACATATTTTAAAAAATAATATATCATAATGCAATCGCTTATAAGTAATTGTCTGTTAACTTTTGATGTTCATTTAATAAAAAATACATTTTTTTATTACCTATTTAATTGTAATGAATTAATAAAAGTTTCTCATCTTAAGTAAAATATTGTTTTCTTTCAGAAAACTTTTTGACGTTTAACTGTTTTGTCAATGTTTTTTTTTCATTATTCAATTTAAAAAAAAACAAAAATTCCTTCGAACCGGATTTGAACCAGTGACCTATGGATAACAGCTCTACCAATTTACATCTACAGTCCACCGCTCTACCAACTGAGCTATCGAAGGTGTGTAAACAGTAACAAAGCGATATTATAAAATGAGAGCAAAGAGAAAGTTAGCGAAGCATGACATGAATGTAATCTATTATAATGCGATAGTATATTGAATTAAATTTATGTTTCAAATACAATCGTTGTCTTAAGATTATTAAGCCTTCGATAGCTCAGTTGGTAGAGCGGTGGACTGTAGTCGTTCGAAAGTAATAATGCTGTTATCCATAGGTCACTGGTTCAAATCCGGTTCGAAGGAATTATTTTTTATCTATTCGTAAAAATGTTATCATTTTGAAATTAATCACTCTGCTTACAAATGATACCTTCATGGTTTTATTAGCTTAGTGATCTCTACATTGTTTCTTCTAAGTAACTTAAATTTTATGACGTCAGAGATGCCAAGCCTTTTTAAGTATTTCTATATTTTTTTTATTCATGTCCGCTCCCATTGTTAAACATGTGACCTACTAATAGGGAATATAAGTATTCTTACGAGAACTGTTTGTTACTCATTCGCTCTCTTATTCAAAGAGAGTAGCAGGGTTAAAAAGATAAGGCTACAACAGGACTAGTGGTTTACTAATCGCTTTTTCTACGACCAGTTATTGAAGGATTGGTAAAGTGAGAGGGAATTTTTAGACATCGCAAACACCCAATGCCTTCGAACAGAAATCGATAAATCGATCTAAAAAATGCTGTTCGTACCGGGACTCGAACCCGTGAAGTCCGACACCGAAGCCCACCACGCTAACCGCTGCGCCATAGGACCCGACATATATATATTAGCAAACAATAAGATTTCATGATTTTTTAAAAAGCAATGATTTTTATTAAATATAACTTTTGAAAAAATAAATAATGTTGATGAATTGATTTAAACTAATGTTGATGCAAGACTTTCCCGTCGGATGCAAGAAATAGATATTCAATTTGAATCGTTCAAACTATGTACATTCTCACAAATTTTGTCATTAACGACCCGGGTTTCGCCTTTCGGCATCTTCAGGCATTCAAGTGCACGGATGAACTTGAACTGACGCTTAGTAAATGAAAGTTTCGTGTTTATATAAGATATAAATGCATCACTGAGTCCAAAGCCACTGCTGGCAAAAAGGATAAGCCCATGGGAATTCCAACAGATTTGACTAGTGAGCAGTTTCAAGAATTATATAATTTGTTTGTCGGCAAAGGTTTTATGATTATATGATTTTATGGTTATATAGGGTATAGAAGAGGAGATGTGGGAAAATTTGATATTTCGTTTAAAATCGGAAGATTTTGCAGCTGTGCTTTGTTGATTTCTAACATTTCTTGGAAAAAGAGCTTATGACTGTCCGTATTTGGGTGTAACATTTTTATCCCTTGTTCCTGATTGAACACGTGTCCTTCCGATATTAAGTGATTAGCAAAAGTAGACGTGTCTTTTTTCAATCTAAAGGCTGCCATATGTTCTAAAACCCGGATGTTCAGTGTTCTTTCTGTTTTGCCGATATAAAACTTTGTACAACAAGAGCATTGCAATCTATAAATCCCGGATTTATTTAAGTAATGTATTTTATCTTTATTATTAACTAATAATTTGCCTAAAGAGTTTTTACAGTAAAAAGCAGGTCTTACACTATCAGCTAGCTGTTTTTTAATTTTAAGACTTGTATTTCCTAAAAAATTGACACTGTTATCCTCTGACACTGTTATCCATAAAAATTCAATGCACCCATTTTCTTATAAACTAGCCGCTTTTCATTCAGAAATACATAGACTTGTGAGTGTTCCTTTAAACGAAATAAACTTTAATATCGAATTGAAAATCATCAAACAAATCGCCATAAACAATGGATACGATATGTCTCTTATAGACAATCTTTTATCAAAAAAAAACAAACTAAACTTGCAGAAAAAATGTTATTTAAAGGTATAGTGTCAAAGGACATAGATCATACTAGGTATTGGCGTAGAATCATTTTTTTAGGAAATACAAGTCTTAAAATTAAAAAACAGCTAGCTGATAGTGTAAGACCTGCTTTTTACTGTAAAAACTCTTTAGGCAAATTATTAGTTAATAATAAAGATAAAATACATTACTTAAATAAATCCGGGATTTATAGATTGCAATGCTCTTGTTGTACAAAGTTTTATATCGGCAAAACAGAAAGAACACTGAACATCCGGGTTTTAGAACATATGGCAGCCTTTAGATTGAAAAAAGACACGTCTACTTTTGCTAATCACTTAATATCGGAAGGACACGTGTTCAATCAGGAACAAGGGATAAAAATGTTACACCCAAATACGGACAGTCATAAGCTCTTTTTCCAAGAAATGTTAGAAATCAACAAAGCACAGCTGCAAAATCTTCCGATTTTAAACGAAATATCAAATTTTCCCACATCTCCTCTTCTATACCCTATATAACCATAAAATCATATAATCATAAAACCTTTGCCGACAAACAAATTATATAATTCTTGAAACTGCTCACTAGTCAAATCTGTTGGAATTCCCATGGGCTTATCCTTTTTGCCAGCAGTGGCTTTGGACTCAGTGATGCATTTATATCTTATATAAACACGAAACTTTCATTTACTAAGCGTCAGTTCAAGTTCATCCGTGCACTTGAATGCCTGAAGATGCCGAAAGGCGAAACCCGGGTCGTTAATGACAAAATTTGTGAGAATGTACATAGTTTGAACGATTCAAATTTAATATTGAAATTCCACCAAGCACCTTCAGTCGAAATCTTAAATTATAATAGATATTCAGTATAAGAGGTAATTTTCAATGCCCCTTCTGAAGTCTCGGAGTTTTCAAAGTCCCGGGACCCGACGCGTGATAAAGTCAAAGTCCCGGGACCTTCCGGGACTCGAGACTTTTATTTCCCCTTCAGTAAAATTTTAAATTTATTAAAATCACATATTTGTATGTATTAAATACACTCGGCGCCTTTTGAAACTACGCACTAGTAAAAATCGCGTTATTTAATACAATGTTTAATAATTATTATTTTCCTTATGTAATGAATATATTAAATGATTACGGTTGATTTATGCTAAAAAATGAAGATAACGGTACATGTATTGAACAAATATTAATGAATTCGGCCGCAGTCAGGAGTAAATTTATGACCCTTACTTCACAATACAGCTTTTAGACCTATTTTGTCTTATTGAGAAATTGGTACCTTTGTATGATAATGAAAAAACATTTGTAAATAAAACAACATCAGGTATGAACATTCAATTTTAATATTTTGTGATTTGCTTTTGCTACAGCTATATTTTTATAAATTGATTTTTCAATCGATTTATGAATTTCTGAAAGGCATGGATGTATGTGATGTCTTGAATTCCCTCCTCTCACCCATCCTATCCTATGAACGGGGCGTATCGAGAGCGATTAGCTTACCACTAATCCTGTCCTAGCCCTATCCTTCTATCCCTACTCTCTTTGGAAAAAGAGAGATTGAGCAACTGAGTAACAAGCAGTTCCCGTAAAAACACTTCTGTTGAGATAAACTCCATTAAGAGTCCATATGCTCCACACTGGGAGCGGACATGGTTTAAAAAAATATTTTGTATACAGTTACGTTTTTCTTGGGGTTCCCTCTTATACATGTTTTCATTCAATACACATCAGTCCTTTTGAAGGTTTCTTAACGATAAGATTTTTTTTTTTTTTAATTAAAATGTACAAATTATCAGCACATTTTAAATCACAGTCTCGATTCCCGGGACATTTTACAACAAAGTCCTGGGACTCAACAGCAAAAAAACCGAAAACACAGAATCGTCGAATCAGAAATCGACACACAATCCTTACCCAGTGAAAACTTTAATTTATTTCAAAATTCTCCATCATAATTATTACGTTATATATTTTAAGGCTGAATGAACTAAAAAAACTCATTTTTTCAACAGTTAAAAATGCTTCTCGTTAAATAAATTTTCATACGTACTCTTTATTTAAAAACATGATCAAATAAGAACATGTGCTCGAAATTTAGGCTCTTGGTAAGTCAATTATGTACAATATGTATTATTCTTGAAAGTTTTCTGTCCACTGCACTGATATAATCAAACTGACAATCGGTTATGCAGCGTGTTGCGGAAGTAATTTTGATTTAAGGCGTGCATTGCTATTCTTGTTTCATTTATCACAGAATTCGCAGAGCTTGTGGCCTTATGCAATTCATAGAAAAAGTATCACATTCTCATAGAACAAATGCTGACTAGAAATTGCAACAACTGAAAGATACCGATATTGCAAAAAACCAATATTTTTTTACCATGTCCGCTTTCAATGTGGAGCATATACAATCCTAATAGATTTTTTTTGTCAGAATTTCTCCTTTGAGAACAGCTTGCTCAACCTCTCTTCGTTAACCTCAAAACATTGGGTATATAAAGATAGGGCTAGGAAAGGACCAGAGCTGTAGAGTTGGAGTCGGAAAACCCAAAGAAAAATAGTATATTCATTATATTAATCGGTGAAATCTACTAGATTTATTCTAGTGACTAGAACGATCTGATAATATACAGATATGCTGGTTAAACGGAAATATTTTTAAAAAAATCAATTCGAAGTCGGTGTCGTTTTTTTAAGTTAAAAAAATGCTGACAATACTGAGTTCAAAATACCAAGCAATATATGTACCTGAATATAACATTTATTATTTTTCTAATTTTCAACTGATACTTTTCAATATCGAATTTCGAATATAATCGTTATAATATAATCTCAATTTATCTTATAATCTCAATATATCTCAATTTCGAATATAATCGTTATATTCACGAAGTTGTGTTTAAAAAACATTGTTTTATGTAATCAAATATTGAGATGATTTTGTAGAAGACTTTTGTCTCTCTTTAAATTAGGAAATTACTATTTTTATTTTGTTTTCATGTCTTTAAATTTTCGAAATTTCCAAGTATAATTTATATTTGCACTTGTTTGGATTAATAACGCAGCATTTTATTTATATAAAGTGGTATCTAAGTTTAGTAATATGTTTTTTGTTTAATAAATATAACGCTAATAGACACAAGACATCTTAGGTGAAGCGGGGAGTAATTACCTTTACACAAAATAATAGTTCCCAACTCGCCATATAAACTAGAAATAGTTTATACCAAAATAATGTCCTACACCACTAGCCATATTTTGAATCCATCATTATCAAATGTGTACTTTGAATTATTAAACCAGCATTCTTAACACGTTGGTCGTGTACTTTTTGGCTTACATTTTATAATAAACTTAAAGCATATGAAAATCAGGATTTGAAATGTTTTAGTAAAAGGATTCCAAAAGAAGCGTTGTTCTGCTACGATGAGTTTGGATTGTCATATAATTACATGAATACTTTTATAACAATTTTAGATATAAAAATGTAAAAAATCATTAACATCTAGCTGACCTTAGACGAATTGTTTAGTGGATTTACACTATCAGTTGGATTAAGACATACAAATCAAGCTTTAATAGATTTTTAAATCGATGCATAATTGTATACATTCAACACGCTGCAAGAAATAAACACAATTATTTTACATCATAGAGAGCGTTGACTTGCTCTATGTCCAACAATCGATGATTTTGTCTAAGGAACTCTGAGAAACCCGTAATCTTAATGTAGGAAAATAAGAGCATTTTTTTATAGAAAAGAATTAAACAAACAGTTGGATATTTTAGGTTGAAACAACCTTTGTTTCCAATGTTATTTTTTTAATATAATTGAATTTAATGATCAGATTAATGAGACTATCGCTGATCATTTGATAAAGTTGTGCAACAAGTACAAAAAGTCGGTGCTTAATTCAAGGCTTTAGAGTCAGGTAAAAAAGATGACTCCATTGAAATTTTTCAATCATTTAATTTTAATTTATATATATGCGTATCATCAAGTCAGCTTAGAATTCAGTGGCAAAACTATGGACTCTTGTGGTTTTAATATCATTAAACATATTTTTTTATGGCTCTAAGTCGTAAGATTTTTCTGACTCCAACTCTGATTGCGGACAAAACCCTTGACTCCTTGACTCCCGACTACGACTCCTTAGCTCTGGCAAATTTTTTTTATAAAGAAAACCTATTTTATATAAGCATATATTTTTTTTACATCACAACATTTTTTGATATCATCAAATTTTCTGAATACAAAAGTTTGCTAATGATTACCGTATAAAATAATGTCATAACAGCGTTATTTGTATTGTAGTGTATTCAAATGACGCCGGCCTTTATGAAATGTCCACATCACGTACATCAAAGTAAATCCAACGAGGTTTCATTGATTACAGCACTCAGAGAACGAAACAAGGTATGGAATTTTCCTCGGCTGCACTTTGTTGCATTATTCCCGTAATGACATTTTATGCAACGGCCGTAACGAGCAGGGAAGGATTCATAACATAAAAGTCCAGGTAGCTCTACGGGAAGGAATATTTTGACACAATTCAGGGAACATAATAAATATATATGTTTGTATTATATCAATTTTATAATAAGAAATGTGACTCCCAATTATAGAATTATATTTCATTCTCAAAACATTACTTTAATTTTATCACTGTGCTTAACACTTTTTCAACAAATCATCTAAATTCACTTAAAAATCAAAACAGTAATCGATGTATTCTTGAAAATATTTAACTAACAAATTCTTAAACCAACATTACCCGATCACCCCTTATTTTGTTTACAATGTTTCGTTTTTTGATTATCAGCTGCAAAAGAATTATGTTACACATGTGACCTTTCTTATCTGACGATAATTGTACCGAGAAAAATCCTTTTAAATGGGAATTTCTTCAAAACGGGGATCTCAATTACTTAGAAAATGTGTAAGATGGGTTTATTTTTTTTCGAACGTAAACGTTTTTTTCTCTGTCTGGATATTATATGATTACTTCTCCGTTAACTCATGGTAAAGATGTAGTGAAAATACAGAGTTGAGGTTTTTTTACATGTTCTACCAATTCATAATTGTGGAGTCTCAAATAACGACGAACTTGTATATATTTTATAACATTAAATAAAATCTATTTGAATCATCACCAAATAATTGCAATTTTCAAATCATACAAGGATCGACAAGTCACTCGAAATCAAATTAAGGACAAAGAACCACAAAACGTCAAATCTAAATTAAAAAATCTTAAATTTGTCTATGTCGAGACTTGAAACCAGACCGCATTGATCATTATGCTATATTATAGCTCTCATCGCGAGACTATAGAGGGCGAAAAAACTTAAACGTTTATTGTAACTAACTTACTTACACATTTTCATCATAATGATGTGTGTTTATAACAAAAAAAAAATCTTCTACAAAACCTTAACTGTATAGTATGACAACTAGATAAGCAGAAAAAATCATTTATTTTAAAATTCAACAAAAAATCTTGCAAAGATAAAAATTTACATCGATTTAATTTTGTTAATTGTGTTGTAATGTTGTAATTAATGGTAGAGTTAAAATAAAAACTTTGCGGATTTCAAAGGATTAGTCATTTAAAAAATATATAATAATTTTATTTAAAAATTTGGCAATATTTAAGTAAGATATATAATTTTGATAATTACAGTAAAGCCATGTATCGTTTGTCGTCGAATTGATCTTCACTAGCAATTCTTTGAAGGTTTTTTTCATATTCTTGAATAGACAGTACGCCCCTGGCAACGAACATACGGAAAACGAGTAACGAGTGGTGGGAAGCGGTGCACTGATTTGGAATCTGCATCAGGTCTGCAATAGCTTCAGGTATGATGCTATTTCTAGCACCCTTAGCAAACTGCGACCAGCTTAATAATGATGAAAAAATCAAACGGCACGTGTTGTGGCCATTTTTATTATTTTTGTTGCAAAATTGCAATAACATTTACACAGATTCTTTAGAATTATAGTTCGGCATGGAGAATGATTGATCGAATTTGTATAAACTTAAATTTAAAATTAAATATTACTACCTTTGTATTTCACAAATTTTGACACTTCACTTCAGCCTCATTGATAAGTGTCTTCAGACTAACTATCATCACGTTATTTATTAAAAATGAAAACATCAATTATAATTCTTAACATGAGAATAAAAGACTTAGGATTTTTTTCTGCTAAATACTAGAAACAATTAGAGGACTATATACAAACATTTATAATAATAAGTTATTTTTACTATTACCTATTTCAATATGTGTTTATTGTCTTACAATAATACAGGTAACGTAAAGATTTACAAATTTTGATAAAATGAACATATTTCACAGCTTGAAAACCATTTACATCAAAACTTATTATCAACAAAAAATGTGACAACAACTAATGACGTTACTGATAAAATGTACTGAGAACTTCAAATTATACGTGTTTCAAGAGTTTTCCAATCAAAATTACTGCACTCTATATTGCCAATCAAGTTTGCCAGACTTCACTGCAACGTGAATACTATTTGCAACATTATTTTTTACTCCAACGCGAAATCAACATCACAGCTTTTATATAATTAACGAAACATTACGTTAAGTGCAGAACGGTCGTGTTAATTATATATATACCACTTCATCTGAAACTAGTTCATTTATTATTTACTTCATAAATCACAACCTAAGAAAATAATATAGATAATTCGTGGTATGTATCAATATTCCATAAAATCTTGAAAAATGTTCTTTTGATCTATAAACACACTGGTCTTGTGAAGTAACCCACTTTACTCCACATCAATTATGTATTGTGTGGCACGTTGGATGAAAATGGGTACTACGAATATGAAATATATGGAATGAAAAAAATATAACTGATTAAGCTTAAGGAAATTATGTTTTATAGAGATTTTTTGTGCGCTTGAAGTATACAGTACTCGTTATATTGTTTTGATTGTAAGAGCTCGGAGGAATGATTTTTAATAAAAACAATAATCCTTTGTACTTCATTCCACTTTATTTAATATGTCAGGACCGGTTTCGCTCATTGCGAGCATTGTCAACTGACAATGCTCGCAATGAGCGAAACCGGTCCTGACATATTAAATAAAGTGGAATGAAGTACAAAGGATTATTGTTTTTATTAATATAATGCCTTTCCACCAAGTATTGACAGTGAACACCCTAAAAGGGAATGATTTTTTTTAATAAATAATTTATTTTTTAAAATGCCAAATACCTTTAGGTCAATGTTTCAGTGTCAACATTTGGGATACTCGGATATTTTAAAACTATATAAAGTATATTTTTTTTGTTTCTTAATCTATGTCCGCTCCCAATGCGTCCTCTTTAATGGAGGTATCATAACCGAACTGTTTGTTACTCATTCGCTAAACCTCCCTCTTTTTCAAATAGAGATAGAAGGATAAGGTTAGAATAGGACTAGTGGTTAACTAATCGCTCTCACCACGTTCAGTTATTGAAGGATCAGAAGAGTGGGAGATAATTTTTTAACATCACAAACACCCATGCCTTTGAACAGAAATCGATAAACCGATCGAAAAAATGCTGTTCATACTTGGACTTGAACCCGTGGGATCCGGCACCCGGAAGCTAACAACGCTAACCGCTTTGCCATAGACCCGATGCCGATAAAGTATAAATAGGAATAGAAATAATCGTGTTAATTAAAGTATTTTAAAGATTTTTTTTCAATCTTACCAACTGCCTTCTCTCTACAAGTTGTGTTAGATATTTTTGAATTAAACAAAATATGATTACTTAAAAATAACTTAAAGTATTTTGTGATGTCAATTTCTTACGTCTTTACGCTGTCGAGATAATGGCATAAGGTATAATACGAAGGATTTCGCTTTCTCGTAACGGATATACAGTTGCTAAGTTTTAATTAAGTCTTGGGTTCAGACCGGAAGCTAAGCGCTTGGATAACATCTAGAGACTGTGTAACGCTAATAGCATATGTACAATATTCGACAGCTACGATATATTATATTATATATAATATATATGTATTACTTATTATACATATTATAACAAAATGGATGATTCCTACATGGAAAAATCAAACAAATCAACGTACTGTTTTTTACACGTAACATACATGAACACAATTTGCAATATCGGGTAATTAAATCGCAAATTTTAGAGAAAAAACAAAATGTCTGTTATTATTAAAATGATCACTGCCAATTTTAGTGGAGAGGCATTGTATTAATGTTCTTCCGCGCCCTCGTCTGTCTGATAATCTTCAATGATAAAAAAAAATACAATAGTTGATTGACTGACTACAAACTATAATCAAAAAAGGTCACAATTATGACTTTTCGTTTATTTCTGGACTCGTTTGAAAGCAGATATAAAATAAAATCAAATAAAATTTGCTTAGAAATTACTGTTTGTTTTCTTGTTCTTAGATAGAAGCAAACCAATAAACTAAAATTATATACGTTTTCCGTACAATAAAAATAACTAGAGTGTAGTATCAAAAATAGTTGCATCACTTACCAGATAACGGCTTAGAGCAAATGCATTTTATTTTAAACGCATACATTACGTAAATACATTTCCCTACATGCATGGGTATTGTTGTAACAAGATGAGAAAAATTGAGTTACGAGAAAATGAGGAATGTGCAAAGTGGGAAAGAGTTTTGCAGGGGTGTGGTTAATTTTTTTTTTACTATTTGTCGCTTCTTTACAATATAACACACAAATTTTAAGTATACAATTCAACACATAATAATGAATTAATTATTATCAGTTCCTTATAAAGATATTAACATTTTTTACAAAATAATTTTACAAAATATACTTTTTCACGACGCTCCTTTCAGCTAATCCATGATTCTATAATATACTTTATCTAAATATATTTCTTATTCTGATAATTGGAAAAAATCAATTGCAATTGTATAATCTAAATACTCAATTCCTAATTTATTTTGATTTACTATAAATATTCCACTTTAAAAAAAATATATTATTTGAACAGTTGTATTTGAGTTCGCAGTGTTCGCACCAACCCGGGACTTGTGCAAAGGGGATCCCAGAACCCTGTGTGACCATGCACGCGGGCAGCTTAGAGGAAACATTGGTCACTCTTTTTAATATAATATATTTAAAAATATGTATCCAAGACGTAGTTTTACATTGTTTAAAAAAGAGGACCGGTTTCCCTTTTCTACGAAGCAATGAACAGTTTCTCCCATCAAATGATCGAAACCGGTCTTGTTTTTCAATTTTAAAAGTGTCGTCTATAAATTTTATGTCATTCTTTTCTTCGAAGTTGGCAGGTTACCTTTTATATTGAAAATTACCTGATTCCACAAATATATTTTGTGAAAAAAGTTTTAGGGTGAATCACTTTTAGGGTGTTCACTGTCAATACTTGGTGGGAAAATATTATATTCAAAAAATAAAATACTCATCTGTACTAACTTCCCTTTAAATTGTATAATTTCAGGACCTGTTTCGCTCATGACAAGCATTATAAACTAAGGACAATGCTCGCCATAAGCGAAACCGGTCCTGATCATATTCAATATAAGTGGAATCAGTACAAATTATTATTTTATTATTTGAATACCAATTGTTCCAATTAGAGGTGAATTAAGCCAACTAATAATATGGGAAAACTTTTTTCTTGAGCTTTTAAGTACTATCACGTCTTAACTTGGTGCTTTGGTGGATTGCATATTTTTATTTTACGGAGATAACACTATTTCAATGTGTATTACGATACTTTAAGACCTGTACAATATTACAACGCATCTAAATTGTTTTTTTTCTATACTACTTAGTTCACTTTACCTCTAATGGGCTCAATTATAATCAGACATTCTAAAACAATATTATATGCTGTATATTGCAAATAAAAATGTAAAATTTTTCTCAGCCCTGCACTAACACATAAAATAAAAATAGTACCCCTTAAGAATCATGGGCAGTAAGTGGGGTGGTGTTCCGGGGGTTGAGGGCCACGGGCGGGGGTCCGGTGATACCCCGCAGGTTATTTCGTTATTTCGCTTTGGACGGCGACTACCCATCACGAAACACTTTACCCCGTAATTTCGTTTATTAAGCCACGACGGGTGCGAAATGGGAAACGCTGTCTGGCGCATTCGCGAACCGTGGCCTGAGGTTTCGTCATACAAACGATCGAGTATTTTTATAAACTTTGCAGAAGCTTTAATCGTACAAAGAGCTTTATCCTGAAAATTTCGATGCGGAAGATATTTGTATCTCCTTTTTTAAATATCGCCACCTTCTTTCAAAAATGACTCTTATAATTTAATGTTCAAATGCAAACACAATAATGTTAAACGTACTTCCAACCCGTAAGAAAAATTGGGAACATATTAATTTTGCAAAAAGTTTTAGTCTATATCTACGCAGTGTACATACATTTTCCCAATATATAATATTTATTTATTTTTTTACCATGTCCGCTCCCAATGTGGAGCATATGGACTCCTAATGGAGTTTATCTCAACGGAAGTGTTTCTACGAGAACTGTTTGTTACTCAGTTGCTCAACCTCTCTTTTTCCAAAGAGAGTAGGAATAGAAGGGTAAGGCTAGGACAGAACTAGTTGTTAGCTAGTTGCTCTCCATACGCCCCATTCATAGGATAGGATAGGAGGGGGAATTCAAGACATAACATACATCCATGCCTTCGATCAGAAATTCATAAATCGTTTGAAAAATCAATTTAAAAAACTGTCCGTACTGGGATTTGAACTCGTGACCTCCATAACCGTAGCCAACGACGTTGACCACTCGACCACGCAGGCGGCTTCTTAATATAAAAAAATGTACGAGAACTATTTGTTATTTATCAATGCTTTTTCGTAAATAACTTTTACTATAGTTTATCCGAATAAGATTCTTAAAGAGGCAAACAGGTGTCAGAAATTGTCTCAATCTCGAATCACGAATACCGAATTTCTACACGATTTTATGGTGAATGTTCAAACCAGGGATTAAAAAATTTGGCAAAAATGAAATCCCGGGATTAAAAAAGGGTACCAGGATTGAATGCCCTAAATGCAATCATTAGTCAATAAGTAAAAACGATCATTATATTTCATAATTAAAAGTAAAGCATTTATTTTACATTTATCATATTTTCCTCAAGTTAAATTATTCTGCGATATTTCACAAAATTCAGTCGTATAATATAGGCAACAGTGAGCATAAAATACAGCTTGTTGCAATGCCTTCATCGCTGTTATATATCATTTCATATATACCACTTCATTTCGCAAGCTTTTGCTGAAATGCAAGCTTCATTTGACGGTGGAATAAAGTGTTTGGTAGAGAACTCTGTTGTACAGAGGATCGGCGATACATTTCAAAATAAAACGCCACCGGGGAAATCAATTGCTGCTAAAGGAATTTATTTTATTGAGCCGAGAAGCTGCGGTGAGATTATGGAATTAAATTGTTACCTAATGAAGAAATTGGCACTTCATTGAAGTGTATACTGTTGTTTTGATACGTATAATAAATGTTTATTAGTATTTAATTTGAACAAGCATAACGCTGTATTTATTAAAAGCAATTAATATTTTATGAGTTTATAACATAGTAAATAGTCTTCTTCTTTGGCCATGTTCGCTTCCTATGTGGAGCATATGGCCGCCACGCGGCACCTCCATGTTTCCCTGTCTCCCGCCAATAGCTTTGCTTCCTCCCATGACATGCCAGCATCCCTCAGTTCCGCCGAGTACATCCTATGGATAGTACCCGACGGACGTCCGGGACGCCGGAATCCCACCGGTCGAAAGAAGAGGCAGGCAGTATTGAGGCTTTCCGGAGGCATCCACAGCAAGTGACCCAGCCAGTTCCAACGTCTCTCCATAACCACTGACGTGACGGGGCGCTATCTTTTACGCTCCCTTATCTCTGAATTCCTCACAAAATCAAACCACTTCACCCCCATTATCCGACGCAAGCATCTGTTCTTGTAGCTCAGTATACGGTTTTTCTGAGTCTTCGTCAGGTGTCATGATTCGCAACCGTAAAGCATTACCGGCAGAATGCAAGCGTTGAACAAGTGGCATTTGGTTTTAATCGAGTACAGCTGTGTGTCCTAGACAGTCCGCATTGAGTTGAATGTGGCTCCAGCCATTCCTAAACGAATGGCGAGCTCGTTTTTTGTACTACCGTCTTCGGGGATATGTACGCCGAGGTATCTGAAGCTGTCAACTCTCTCGATGATAATAATAAACAGGAATGGTGCAAGAACGCACCCCTGTCTCACTTCGGTTGTGACCCCGAACCATTCGGTATTTGAGTCACCGATTCTCACACAACATGCACTATTCTCATGTAGGGATTTGATAATGGCCACAATCTTTGGCGGAATCCCGTAGGCATCCAGTATCCTCCACAAAGAGGGTTTGTGCGGACTATCAAATGCCTAGCCTAAATGTTTACTAGTCATTAAACAATTATTCCAATCGGGGCTTATGGCACAGTGGTCAACGTCGTTGTCATCCATGCCGGGCCTCACGGATTCGAATTCCAGTCCAAAAAGCATTTTTTTAATCGATTTATCGATATCTGCTCGAAGGCATGGATGTTTGTGATGTATAAAAATTTCCTCTCACCCTTTTCATCTCAAAATAATGGGGCGTAGCCAGAGCGATTGGCTAAGCGCTAGTTTTTTTTTTTTTTTTAATATTTGACAATACCTCCATTAGGAAGCCATATGCTTTACATGTGCATGGAAAAAATAGCAATAATTATTTTTTCAGTGCCGTG
Source organism: Himalopsyche tibetana (assembly GCA_030503985.1). NCBI lineage: Eukaryota > Metazoa > Arthropoda > Insecta > Trichoptera > Rhyacophilidae > Himalopsyche > Himalopsyche tibetana. Next base: position 2,471,252 of record JAPJYX010000010.1, read on the forward strand.
GTAAGTAAGATTATAAATTTCTTTTAATTACGTATAGTTTTTATTTAGTAACCGACCACATAGTATATACTGATCAGTGCTCATTAACGACTTATAATAACCATATTTAATTTTGAATGATAATAATGTAACTGAAGAAATGTTTGCTATTGACTGACAATCATTAGATACTGGCCACTTTCTCTGTTCATTTCCGCTCCCAGTGTATATTTTATTGACTTAAATATAACAGATGATGTTTAACACGAACCGATTTTTATTTAGTTGTTAAGCCTCTATTTTTTTAAAGAAATTGACGGTAGAAGAATGGGCAGTGCCAGAATTTATCAGCCTTTTCAAAAAATATTATTTGAATAAATTAATTATTCTTTTTTATGGCACAATATCAGATTCTCGTCGTTAGTAAAACATATAAATATAAATATATTATTACCCAATCCCAACAACTAGTATCTGCGATGTAAGCGTATATGTACGTGTATATTATTACCATACGTGATAAGCATATATCCAAAACTGCAGACGCCTAAAAGCAAAGGTAACATAAAAATAAACTATTACTTTCACACATGATAAAGTGTCGAAATATTCTTAGATCTAAGACAATGTACCGCAAAAGATTATCATGCTTCAGAATGATGCCTTTAAAAGATTTTGTATACACCCCAATAAAAGATATTTTGAGCCTATAAGCAGGCAGTGTACCTCTATTTGTTTCCACGTAGAGATGAACTTATACCGTATAATAAACTTTAATATATAATACCTACCTAAACATAACGTAATGTCCATGTTACCTGCTCTATTCGCTGCGGCAACTGCTTGCGGCTCATATCTTTATAGCTCGTTTTATTATTTCATATATATGTTCAGATTAAGAGAGTAAACACTATAAAGCGATGGTTTCAAACCTTATTCGCTCCATTCCCCCCTTTCATCATTGTTCAGAATATCATTCCCCCCCTACCCAAGATTGTCTAACTCGAAAGATATATTAATTATAATATACATACACGTAAAGTTGCCTAATTCTACCGACGGGCATATATGGGTTAAAGATGTCCTCTTTTAAATGCGAAAAAAGCGAGGGCTTGTATGATATTAACTAAGCAACCACCATACTTGAGAATTTAACCCAGAATAGTGAATAATATAGTCTTTCAATCGTTTTGGTGGTGCTATTTTATGTGACACACTTAACGAATGCTATCTTGCCATTAATTCCTAAAGTCTCATTATGGAAACCAACAAACGTGATGCAATAACTTTCGACGCCAAGCCAAGAGGCTGACACGGCAGGGCTTTAACTCATCCAGGATATGAGGTCCAGCGTTTGTTAATATTGCGACTGCTTCCGTCGCGACCCGAATGCACCGAGCGTCGCTTTAATCATATTTTATTCGCATGACGTGGCCAGGTGCTTAGCAGGTGTACTGTACTCTGTGCAAACGAGACAAACAACAAAGCTTCCGGAGCTTTCAGGACAGTGTTATTCGGAACAATTAGCAGATAGTTCTAGGAAAGCTTACTGGGTGATTTAAGTACATAGCAATAAGCAGAGGTCATTTTATACATCATAACAAAACATAAACATTGCAACATGACATATTTCTAAAGAAAAATTCGGTTCTAGTTCCAATCCAATAATATATGCAAAATTTGGGCATTGTTTAAAAATGTTCTAATATAGCAAAGGATAATCATGCAGTTAAGAGAACTGTTTATTGCCGAATTGGTTTTCTACGCGTGATTAGATTTGGATTGTATCTTTTTAGCTTCAATTTGACAATTCTATTTTCAAAATATTTTCAACATTACGATTATCAAACACATTCAATTTTGAGTTCTAAATAAATATACATTTTAAGTTACTCGTGATTCCTTCGTAATTGAAAATTCGGAGTGGAGGAATATTAAATCTGACAATACTGAATGACCAAAGATGATTTTAGGTTAACCGGTATTACTGAAACCGGAATTCCGGCATTAATGTTTTTTATTAGTATCCCGGAAATACTGGTTTGAAAAGTTAAAAAATACTGGCAGGTATTGAAAATCAACCAAAATCCAGTTATAAATGTATAGAAATCATGACATATTTAAAGAAAATATTTAGCGATGAATTGAAATACTTAAGATCTGCTTAAATGTTGGGTCTTATTGTGCAGCGGTTAGCGAGGGTGGCTTCCTTTTTGGATTCCACGGGTTCGAGTCCCAGTCATCATTACTTCGATCGATTTATCGGTTTCTGTTCGAAGGCATAGATGTTTGTGATGTCTAAATATTTCCTCCCACCCTTCCCATCCTTCAATAACTGGGCGTAGCGAGAGCGATTAATTAACCACTACTCTTGCCTTAGCCTTATCCTTCTACTCTTTTTCGAAAAGAGAGGTTGAGCGAATGAGTAAAAATCAATTATAAAAAATATTAATATAAACAGGTTTCAAAATAGATGAGCATTTCGATACCGAAAGCTATTTATGAAAATCACTGTTCGTTTCTCAAATTTTTATATATATTTTTTTATAGCAGTTATTTATATGAATGATTTTGATTCCCCAGTATTCGGTCACGATTGGTCGTATTTTTTTTGCTTTATTTAAACTTTTTTGTAGTACTGATATTTATACATTCATTCGGTATTGCAATTTTTGACCACAACTAGAGTTGTAATAATTTCAATGGAAAGATAAAAAAGTTCTTATATTTTTAGAATGATATAAAAGTTTTATATTTCACGTACCGTGACTTAAAATGTTTTTATTACAAGATTCAATCCGTTTGCGGCTAATCCAATAATATTTATTAAAAGTCATAAACCTGGAGAAATTTCAATAATTTCATTTACCTTACAACAATTGTTCCTTCTAAAATCTTCAAATGATTTAAGATCACGAAAAGAATGTTTGTTCTTTTTATGCTTAGTTGTCTTGGCAATTTCGTTATTCATAAAACCATTGGCCTGGTAATGTAGAGTTTTATTATAATTGTGTAGTTGAGCAGAGAAATGGTTAGTAATTAATTAAATATCACGGTTAAATATAGCCACCGCTCACCGATATATTTAATTTAACGTTAGTTCGTTGAACATCGCAAAGATGTCGCTACAAACACTGTGGAAATAACCTGTTTACTTTTATCTTTTTTTTCTTTAGTCCATATCCGCTCCCTATACGGAGCATATGGTCACCACAAAGTTCCTCCGTGATTCTCTATCCCCAGTCAGTCTCCCTGCTTCCTCCCAGGTCATCCCAGCGTCCCGTAACTCCGCTGATGATGGTCATCAGTGGCCTTCCACGACGCCGGGATCCATCCGGTTGGAAGAAGAGACAGGCAGGATTCAGGCTCTCTTGAGGCATCCTTAACACGTGCCTAAACAAGGTCCACCGCCGCTTCTTTATTTTGGACGTAATAAGAGTCCGCTCTCTTATCTCCGTATTCCTGACAAAATCAGACCATTTCACTCCTAGCATTCGCCGCAGGCATCTGTTTTCGAAGCACGGTATACGGTTACTCTGCGCTTTCGTAAGGTGCCATGATTCATAACCGTAAAGTATCACTGTCAAGATACATGCGTTGAACAGGAGGCACTTAGTTCTGACCGAGTACAACCGTGAGTCCCAGACTTTACGCATTGAGTTAAAGGTTCCTCCAGCTATCCCTAGTCGGATCGCGACCTCTTTACACGGATTGCCATCTCCCGTGATGTGCACCCCCAGGTACCTGAAACCGTCGACTCTTTCAATGTTTTGACCGGCGCTCGTCAAAGGGTAGTGTGGGTCCGGACAGGCACTGTTGCAAAGTACATTGGTTTTACTTGCATTGATTTTAAGACCGATGCGATACGAGTTTCTCTGCAGTCTATCCATTGTCTCTTGAATACCCTCGACAGACACGTCGAGACACGTTTATCTTTACTATTCATTACTAATCTAATATTTCTTTAGCATTAGTTCCCAACAACACTTACGTGTCCGCACTATTCAACCATGGGTATGTCATTTTAATCATGTTTTATCTAAGTTTTTGGGCTTAAGTTGTTTCCCATTTGATCCCCTCATTTTTAAGTTCCTAAAACACGATTAAGATTTCATGATAATTATGGATTCTTTTTTATCGATTTTAGTGCGTTAAAACATATATTTTCTGGAGTGGAGAGAAAAGTAACCACCCTCTTATAATCAGAAGTTTAATCAAGAAGTTTTAATAATAGTTACAATGAAGCTTAATTTCTTAGTAAATTATTCCTAGGACGGTTCACAGTCTGTGAAATGTAAAACAATTACTTTTGCCAACTTCTAAGATTCATTAGCAAAACATCAATCTAAATTGTTGTGTTTATTACAATAAACACAATTACAAAGAGCCATTGTTTTAATGTATCATAGATATACATGCCTATTGACCATTAATTGTAAAAACTTCTTTCAAACCTCACGAGTTTGCAATTCTGAACCAACAATTAATGACAAAACGTTATAAATTTTATCCAGGTTGATTTTGTATTATTTTTTTTAAATCCAACATTTATAGCAGTGCAATGGCTTTCATTTTTTATATTATGTATGAATCAAACGAAAGTAATACGGACATACTATTTTTTAAAACGATTGATGTAATAAGGTACGTTTGTGATAAAGTTTGTTCAGTTGTTCACTGTAAATACTTGCTAAAAAGGCATTATGAACTAATATTAAAAAAAAAAAAAATGTTCAAAACCTCTTACAATTAAATGCTTCTTATGAATTACGCTTAAAAACAATTCAGTAAACAATTAATTCAGATTAAGGTTTATCAAAAATAAGCTAATTAGGATATTTTAAGTTAAAAATTTTATTATTAAAAATAATTACAAGCTCCTCGAGTAACGCGGGGAAGAATTATTTTTCCAATCATACGACCATTATATTTATAAAAAAGATATACCTAAACCGGTAATAATCCTAATAAACAAAAAAAAATGTGATATTTGTTATTACATGCTGTAAATGAATCATTTATAGACTCTTGAAATTGAGATCAGAGGACCAAGTTGTTACCATTTGTCGTGTAAATTTTCTTCGATTAAAACCATTAAATTTCTATTAACGAGAAAATATTTTAAAGTTTATTATCAAAACGGTTCTCAGAATAGATTCTTTTATCTTGGTTAGTAACAATATTGGTTTGTGGAAAATACATTTATTACCAAAGTTATCAGAAACGCAAAACATGTTGTTTCGTTTACGTAAATAGCTAATCGTTATGTGTATCAAATAAAACACTCCCCATTTTCTTTAACTAAAAGACTTTTTTCTTTAGCCGTATTATTTTCATTAAAGAATATCTATTCTCTCAATTATAATGTTTTCAAAGTCATCGTGCTGTAGAATGGCTGTCGTAAGAAGCTATATCGCATAGTTATTACTAAGTAATTCCCACAAGAGTAACATTTGCAATGCTCTAGGCTAAATCGATAATCTTGAGCTACAAAGATAAAAGCTATGGAAGACGTAAGAACGTTATTGTTAATCTAAACAACTCTCTCGGTAATAATAAAATTAATAATTCAAACAAGAATGTGAAACATTATGTATAGGACAAAGTCCACATTTTTTTGATATTTAAACACAACATGACCAGTTTCCCATGAGATAAACAACATTTTTTTTTTATCTTTCGATATGTTTTTTACCGAGAATATGCAAATAACCATATGAAATTCTTGTCACAAATTTTCGGCTTAGATATGCTATCTTCCATTCATTGATGGCATTCAAGACCCATTGAGACATGTGTATATCTTATCTCTTACAACTCTAAAGGGCATATATTAAGTAGGCAGCTCCGTATAGCCTAGTGCAGTGGAGGGGAACCTGCGGCCTTTTGGTGACTCTAATGCGTCCTCAGTTTGTCTTGATTAAAATATTCACTTTGATTCAAAAATTATACGCAAGAGCTTGGAAAAATAACGTTATCAACCCATTTTATGTCCGACTGTCAAAAAAAAGGGGAGGGGTGTCAACGTTTTCTTAATTAACCCTCCAGAGACGAGAGCTTTTTTTTGATAAAAAAAATATTTGTTTAGCCACATTGAAGTCACGGATAAATTCAATCCTAATAAAATTTAAAAAAAAAACTCCAAGTCGTTTTATAGAAACCCCGCATGACTATATGATCATGCTCATCCTTTTATTAGCGTGTAATATTGTGTACGGACAGTTGTAAGGACAAAAGTGACCGTATGGGCTCGCAAACATTCGGGGTTGAAATATAGCTAAATGTGATTTTTTTTTAAATATTTAAAATTTGACCTCTTTAGATCAACATAATTTCGATACAAATATATTAGCAAAATAACTGTAAATAATTTGATGTTTTGATAAAAAAATAACTAACAGTTTCAAAAAGTCCATTAAAAAAAACGGAAATTCAAAAAGTCGTATGTGCTTTTGGTGGCCGTTTCTGTCCCCGCGGCTGATAACTAACCGAAGACTGTACTCTTCTTAACCAAATATGAGTAAAAGCAACGATATTCAGGTAGAAAAAGGATGAATAGTGGGATCAATAGACAACGGTGTTTACTGTTACCATATGGTCACGCTCGTCCTTGGAGGGTTAACTGCGGCCTTATGTGAATGTGGCCTTTAGAAAATAAAAGGCTCCCCACCCTTGGCCTAGTGTAAGGTTAACAGCTTCAGTTTTAGTCGTTCAGAACTATCAAAATATTTAGAATTTATCAACTTTTTTCTATACGGCATTTGAGCTCCAAATATTTATCAAATAAATAATAATAATCAGTAAACGCTCATACAATCAATATTTTGTTTATAATTTATATTGAATAAAGTAAAATTCAGTACTTAGCTTATAAAGTGGCGGATTAAGCACATGGAAGGCACTAGGCGCAATAAAATTTACATGTCCCGTTTTTCGGATAACTAAAAAAGGCAGAAAATTACATGTAAAATAAGAAAAATATATTAAAATCTTAACTTAAAGTAATCGAGTTATATAATATAAGCTATTTTGATATTGGCCCCTTAGATTCGGAGGCCTCAAGCGCACGCCTCATTCGCTTATAGGCAGTGGTCTGCCGAGCCGGTTCCTATAATACTAAAATAATTTACCATTCCTTAAATCATATCTCAGAAGTCGATGACAGAAGACGATAGACGAATAAGACCCGTCACCCTCCTTGCTCCTCTTAAAAGGAAAAAAACCCAAACCTCCATTTTGTAATTTTATAATTTTAAAATGTTAGAATCAATCTTGCTTCATTACTTAAGCAAACTTTGCGATAGTAAGTCTGAAGATATCTCTGAAAGAGGCGAAACACGTGTCACAGTTAGTAACACAATACGTGGAATAATCAAAGTTAATTTAAATTTTCTATTAAGACCCGTCACGGTTATAAATGCATCCGTAAATTCCTGTGATTTTGGATTCGTTCGGAAAATTCTTGGAAGAGCTAAAAAAAAACGTCTCGCCCTGGAAATTTCTGGGTTTTTTAAATTGACATGCAATTGTTTGAAAATCACAAAATCGCCGACCAAGGTGCGAGCCGGTTGATAAAATTTTAGCTGCACACCATTGCTTATATTGTAATCCGCCACTGAATTTACAAGATTAAAACTTCTGATGGTATGCAGAGATAAAAATATATGAATTGGTGCCATTGAAGGACTATCGCCTATCAGAAATCATTTTGAATGATATGAATGATAGATAATAAGTTTATTTTCTATATTTTCGATAACTGGGTAACGATTTATAATATTCCATGAGCAAAGCTAGCCACACTCTTAACAGTTAAAACCTTCCTGAGACTCCGCGAAATCGGACTCCGAAACGGAAGAAGTTTTCTACCCTAATCGTGATACTATGTTGAAATCATTGCATTTAATAATTTCAAATATTTGTTGTATTTCTTTTTAGAATTCTACTAGAATTGATATGTATTAGCACCAACAATTCTGTTCGCTCACTGGCTTGATAAATTCAATAATAAAAATACAATTAATATTCGAATATCCCAATATCAAAAAAGAGCCGAATATATACGAATATTCGATTAGAATCTCTGATTGTATTGGTTTTTAAAATTAATGTGAATCTTATCAAGAAAATACAATATAGAATAAACACAAAATATAAATAATATTATTATTATCTAATTTCACAAAAAAAAACTTACATTTAATTGAGTTTTATCAATCGAAAAATACGAGCCTACTTCGATCGTTGTAAATGAAATTAAATTAATGATGTGTCAGCTTAAAATAATACAAAATAACTCCGTGATATTGTTAAGTATTTTTCAAGACTACTAGAATATGTACTCCGTTTAAAAAGAAACCCAAGAATACGACTTTCATCATTCTTTGCTGGCAATTTTTACTTGCTTGCAACTGTAGCAGAGCTTGTCCTTAGGTTTTCATATTAACTTTTCCGTTTCTAAGCTCAAGAAATGCGACCCCAATACCAACATTTTCGTAAATATCTATTTTAATATGGGTGATACGATGTTTATAATTAAGGTATTCTTATATCATAGTTTTTTGGACCTTTTGTAGTTTATATAAATACGCGATAACGCTTATCAGCTGATTAGCGCCCGCGATAACGATTGTTCGTATGATAATTTGGAACGCTCTTCAGTAGTCAATTCATATGTGTGCTGACATGACGTCTTTTTTACGCGCAACTTAAAATATTATTATTTATTAAAAAAACACAGATTTTTATAAAAAAATGTATGAGGAATGATGCAAAGAGATATTTTTAAGCCCTTGGACTATTTTTTTTTTTGAAATTCATAAGAATAAGGCTAATAATGAGGAAACCACTGGGGTCAAAAAAGACCCCCATCGGCTGAGAAGCATTTTTCTAGTCTCCGAGCCGCAAGAGTTAAATGATTAATGTTTGTCGCATGACAAGTTTGCTTTTTTATTCCCTTTGTTCCTTACAAGATCCGCTGACACGAGATCATTTCTGTGCTATGACCAGCGTGAAGTGCTTTGGTATAGTTTTTTTTTTTAACTTTAAGCCGTGCAGTATAAACGTTTCTGATTAGATAAACTAACAGATAAACTTTTTCCTCGATGTAAACGGTTTTGTTAGTCTGTATGGACAAATACCCATCTACCTTTACTGGCACACTGTCGGTTTTACACGCTTAAATGTCTGCCTTATTTCGTGTGACACAAGCTTCGATTTAAAACTGTTTTACTTCTGTATATTAAATGAGATATAAAAAAACAAATCATTGCCATTTGACATTTCGATTTCTTACTGATAACGATCGTCTAAATTATTATTCAATATAAAGGATAATATTGAATTAATTCCATACCTGATTGATAAACATACGTATTCCAATAAAAAGCTTTCCCCTAGAATATTATAATATTTTAAATTTGAATCGTTCAAACTATGTACATTCTCACAAATTTTGTCACTAACGACCCGGGTTTCGCCTTTCGGCATCTTCAGGCATTCAAGTGCACGGATGAACTTGAACTGACGCTTAGCAAATAAAAGTTTCGTGCTTATATAAGATACAAATGCATCACTGAGTCCAAAGCCATTGCTGGCGAAAAGGATGAGCTCATGGGAATGCCAACAGATTTGTGTAGTAAGCAGTTTCAAGAATTATATAATCTGTTTGTCGGCAAAGGTTTTATGATTATATGATTTTATGGTTATATAGGGTATAGAAGAGGAGATGTGGGAAAATTTGTTATTTCGTTTAAAATCGGAAGACTTTGCAACTGTGCTTTATTGATTTCTAAAATTTCTTGGAAAAAGAGCTTATGACTGTCCGTATTTGGGTGTAACATTTTTATCCCTTGTTCCTGATTGAACACGTGTCCTTCCGAAATTAAGTGATTAGCAAAAGTAGACGTGTCTTTTTTCAATCTAAAGGCTGCCATATGTTCTAAAACTCGGATGTTCAATGTTCTTTCTGTTTTGCCGATATAAAACTTTAAATAAAACTACATATATAAATATTTTTATATAAATAGTTTTATATAAATTTATATAAAACTTAATATAAAACTACATAAAAATCTAACTAGTAAGCATATATGTTCTCGCATTCTTAAAAAGGATTATTTGTCGAGTGTTAAAAATAGAAGTAAACTTAACGATGAGTTAGTCACTCTTAAGAATATTAAAGATAAAATTAAAGAAAATAACATCATTGTCACAAAAGCAGATAAAGGAAGTACCACAGTTCTGCTAACGAGTAATGATTACGTTGATAAAATTAATAACTTTCTCGAAAGTAACAATATAGTCCAACTAAAAAAAGACCCTACAGTAAAATTTAACAAAGATGTCAAAGATGTCATTAACAGTTGTAATATTACGATCAACCCTAAAGATATATATTCTTTGTCTACACGGAATCCGTTAGCTCCCAAATTTTACGGATTACCGAAACTTCATAAACCTTCAATCCCAATTCGCCCTGTAGTGTCATATATTAATGCCCCAGCCTATAAATTATCGAAAAAAGCTAACTCCCTCATTCGTAACCATAGTGGATTCAACCCGACATATAGCGTAAAAAATTCATTAGAATTAGTTGAAAAACTTAAAAATAAAATCATTCCTTGCAATTCAAAATTAATTTCATTTGACGTGGTCAGTTTATTTACTAATGTACCAGTCAACAAATGCAAAAGGATTATCGAAGATACCTTAAATGCACGTAGAGTAAACCCAATAGTAACAAAAGAGTTATTAAATATATTAGACGTTTGCGTTGACCAGAACTATTTCCAATTTAACAATACAATTTATAAACAAACAGAAGGCCTTGCAATGGGAAACTGCCTATCACCGTTGTTAGCTGAGTTTTATATGAACTATTTAGAAGATACAATTTTTAGAAACAAAACAGAAGCCAAACCTATAGTCTATTGGTTCCGATATGTAGACGATATTCTTTGCCTGTTTAATGGAACAGATAGACAAATAACTCACTTTCATAACTTTATAAATTCATTAGATAAAAATATTAAATTTACTCTAGAAGTCGGAGGCAAAAATATTAACTTTCTTGACTTAAATATTAACATTGAAAATCATTCTCACGAGTTTAAAATATTTCGGAAGCCAACATTCTCTGACACTGTAATCCATAAAAATTCAATGCACCCATTTTCTTATAAACTAGCCGCTTTTCATTCAGAAATACATAGACTTGTGAGTGTTCCTTTAAACGAAATAAACTTTAATATTGAATTGAAAATCATCAAACAAATCGCCATAAACAATGGATACGATATGTCTCTTATAGACAATCTTTTATCAAAAAAACAAGCTAAACTTGCAGAAAAAATGTTATTTAAAGGTATAGTGTCAAAGGACATAGATCATACTAGGTATTGGCGTAGAATCATTTTTTTAGGAAATACAAGTCTCAAAATTAAAAAACAGCTAGCTGATAGTGTTAGACCTGCTTTTTACTGTAAAAACTCTTTAGGCAAATTATTAATTAATAATAAAGATAAAATACATTACTTAAATAAATCCGGGATTTATAGATTGCAATGCTCTTGTTGTACAAAGTTTTATATCGGCAAAACAGAAAGAACATTGAACATCCGAGTTTTAGAACATATGGCAGCCTTTAGATTGAAAAAAGACACGTCTACTTTTGCTAATCACTTAATTTCGGAAGGACACGTGTTCAATCAGGAACAAGGGATAAAAATGTTACACCCAAATACGGACAGTCATAAGCTCTTTTTCCAAGAAATTTTAGAAATCAATAAAGCATAGTTGCAAAGTCTTCCGATTTTAAACGAAATAACAAATTTTCCCACATCTCCTCTTCTATACCCTATATAACCATAAAATCATATAATCATAAAACCTTTGCCGACAAACAGATTATATAATTCTTGAAACTGCTTACTACACAAATCTGTTGGCATTCCCATGAGCTCATCCTTTTCGCCAGCAATGGCTTTGGACTCAGTGATGCATTTGTATCTTATATAAGCACGAAACTTTTATTTGCTAAGCGTCAGTTCAAGTTCATCCGTGCACTTGAATGCCTGAAGATGCCGAAAGGCGAAACCCGGGTCGTTAGTGACAAAATTTGTGAGAATGTACATAGTTTGAACGATTCAAATTTAATATTGAAATTCCACCAAGCACCTTCAGTCGAAATCTTAAATTATAATATTTTATTTTATAGATTGCAAGGAATATGGAATAATAAAATCTGAATTTACAAAACATTTACAAAATGTTTAAAATGTTTGAATTAACTGCAGTTATTGTTTTTATTCATTAACTTTTGAAATTCACGTAATTGAAATCAGGATTTTTTAATTCATTTTAAGAGCTCTTAAAGAACTAAAGAAAGAGTAAGCTTTCAACTTTTTAATTGCATACTTTTATTATTTGTATCTTACATTCATTAAAATTGCATTTTTCTAATATATTTTTTTTATTTTGATTCTATTGGCACTTTGGTTTACGTGAGTGAATTTTATTATTACATTTTAATTTTTAAACTATTTGAATTTCATATCAAGTCATCATCAGAGCATTCCATTTTGCTTAGATTTTAAACGATGGTGAGGTGACAAAAAGACTATTTACGATTCAGCATGTTACTTTTTAAAATAAATCAACATTTTATAAACATGGCATAAAATATTTTTCGGAATCGTCTTCAAAATGGTATTTTTTTTAAAAATCATTTTCACATTTATTTATCGTATGAAATTTTTGCCACACATTCATACCGAAAAAGCGACGTTTAGCAACTCTGTTTGAAGGCAATAAAAGTTTCAATATATACAAATCGTAGCAGTACATTCATCCAAATTAATTGTGTCATTAGTTATTACACATTACATTTAATATAACACGGCTTGGTCATTACATTTTTTAAGCTATGACAGCGTACAAATAAAGCAAAAATTTAACTTCATATAATAAAAAAGTGATTTCATGCAACCATCAATTTGTGAATCCATTATTTTAAGTAGTGGCAATAACAAACTTTACTATGTTTTTTTACAAGAGCCTTTTAAGGTCAAAAGTACATGAAATTTAATTTTAAGCAACAAGTTTTAGTAAACCAACATATTATAAGCGGTCTTATATTAGTTTTTTTACAGTTACCAATCATCTAATGGAAAATAATATCACGTAAAAAACGTTTAAAATATATATAATCTAATGCACGGTTTTCTTAAGTATGTTTGCGATGAAACCCTTTGCAAATCCTGAAATGTTAAGGGAACGTCTCGTTTCAATAATAATAAATCAAATATTGTTGATTGAGTTATTATTTTCAAGATTATACACAAAATTTTTAGTTCTTATTTCTAGCGTGACGTTGAGTCAGTTTATGGAGTTTAATTTTGCTGCAGTATAAATAAGGCAATCATGATTCGCATAAAGTTTTCGTGGTTAACAGAAATACAACAAAAAATAGCTTGACACATTGGGGTAAATAAGATAATTGGGTTTTTCTATATTCTCTCCGATATCCTTTAATAAATGATACTTATATTTTTGTTTCAAACCAGAGTTACTGTTAAACCTAATTAGATTTTCATAATCAATTGTACTTATAAATGCAGCATATAAAACTATTTATGGTTTTCACAGAACACTTATTCATGTTCCGTTGTACATAGCTTAAGAAACCTTGATCACGAGACTCCATAGTTATTTGAAATCAATAAAAGCCTTTGAAAGCATAATTACTTCGTTTGGTATATTTTGAATATGAATGCCACCTCTCGCTTTTTGATTTTTTCTTTTTGGAGTCCCTTAAAGAAATACTAAATAGTTAAATAATTAAAAATAACTTTCGCTATAGGCACGGATGCTATGTACGATATTTATATCTTGATGACGATTTTTAAAGAAAATTAATTATTCATTTTGAGCCGCTGAATCTGATGACAAAAACAATATGATGTTCAATATGTTTTTAATTTATCAATTATTTACGAACAGATTCCATTGCTGTTATTCATACAACGGTTACAAAACTATTTCTGATAATTTTAATTTATACATACCATGTTTGTGCATGGATTATGCAATTTAATTATTCTTGGAGAGCTTCATTTGCAGTTTATTGTTTCATTAAACGAGTATTTTATTCAATCGCGTTCAAAAGCCATTGCTTAAAATGCAACAAATAAATTTTCAACTGAACCTATTTGCTTTTATTTCGCATAAAAAACTGTTTTCAATTTGCGGAGAAGCTTTTTGGAATTCTGTTCATTCCTTGATTACGATGCATTTCTATTTGTTTATTTATGGGACGTTTTATCTTAAAATTGTATTTCATACTAGAAACCATTTACACTTTAGCGCAAATGATAACAAAAACTATTTGTTATTAATGGGATAGTATTGTGGAACAGGCTGTTAAAAAAGTTTAGGTAACGTGCGCTTTTTATTTATTTACCTAAACTAAAAAGTATATTCGATTATCACACTAAGCTGAGCATGACATGAATATCGAATGCTAGAGTCACAGATACCAAAAAAGTTTTCTAAGGAACCTCAGAGGGAAAGAGAGTAGTAAGAAAGCAGTAGATTTTATGGGAGTACAGAGCGTTAATGGAAGTACAGGGTATTGATGAATATCGTCTTCTTAAAATCATAAACTGAAAAAGCAGCGTTGAGAAGAGGACAGAATTAATGAAAACAGTGGAGCAGGTCAAACTCGATTTGAGCTGACGCTATCGAAGAAGAAATGGTATATAGCAAAATCTAAAAGAGCTAGATCTGTGGATCCACCAGTAAAATTTTGAAACTTCAATTTTGATATAAAATGCAATAATAACTTACACTGTTTTTATTACTCGTCGTCAGACATTTTTCACCTCTTTAAGAACCCATTGTTAGACATTAATCAAATAGTCAGTGAAAATCAAAGCAATTAATTTAAATGATATCGACTGTGGAAAGGAAAAAGGACGTAACCCACAGATTTTTCAAAACAGGTTTTTTTCGATAATCACAATATATCACTTGATACACGTTCTATCAAAAGGATGCAAGCTGCGAATGCCGAATTGGTATCTAAATTTAGCTTTTAAGTATGAAAAAGATGACCCTGTAAAAAATTAAAACCAAGAAAAAATACTGAAATAAAAGTGTTTCCTAGACAATTTCTTTAATTAATATTAGATTATGTCAATTAAACACCAGTTTAGAAGTCTCCGTGCACTTTAAGGTGTATAATTCATAATTTGCATATGTCCCAAAATCATCAAAACACGTTTTTAGCACCTCCTGTAAAATTTGAGGGTGAATGTGTGGGTTACGTCCTTTTTCCTTTTCACAGTCGATATATTAAACATTAAATTAAACAAATTTACCGGTGGATTCATGGATCTACCTGTTTTATCAGATTATATTTTCTTTGCTGTTTAAATAACATTTTAGTCCAAAACAATATTTTTTATATTATCTGAAAAGCTGGATTATTAAGAATTCTTTTTATTTTCAGTCTCATATTATCTACATTTACGACTTTTACTTTATAGCTTCAATATTCTTTAAAAAACTGAGATTTGTTTACAGTCGATAAATATCGATCACCGAATGATCCAAGAACTGTGACAATATAAAAATTATTAATAAATTATTTTCAATAAAGCAATCTGTTCCGGAAAATAGTTAATAAATTCCAAAAGTGTTTTTTTTTTACTTCTTATTTTAATATAAAGTAAGCGTTGCATACGAAAGCGACGAGTTTTCATTTCTCTACCGGCAATATTATGTTGCCTTTGTTATAAGCTATAAATAAGCAACTTTGCTTATATTACAAAATAACCACAGCAAATTTGCAACCAGTCTTGTTTTTAATATAGAATTAATTCAACTTTTTCCGTTCCATCCGCTTTCAATAATATATTACAACTAACAAAGAATTATTTTTTAAGCTTTTTGTACAAATATGTAAATATTTCTACAAAAATAATTTAGATCGATTAAAAAACTGATATATAAAGTGTTTGAAAAACCCAGATGCAATGTCACAGTGTTTCATGAGGTTTTTAAAAAAATACACGAAATACTCTTTTTGCGCATGATATACGTTCCAGGTAGGGCTTCCAATTTTGGATCCCGTCATCCTGGGATTTTCTTAGTACTTATCCCGCAAAAAAGTCTCCGACTTCTGAATAATTATTGAATCTGTCTGTGCGTTACTTTATGTTTAAAATTCTAGAACCACTTATTTACCAATTTTTTTCGGCAATGATCTCAACAATTGTGGCATGACATTATGGTCAATGATCAATCCCGGGATTGAAAGATTGTGTATCCCGAAATCCCGGGATCACAAAATGGTTGAGAAACTATGATCTAAATGTCGAGTTAAATGTGAACTACTGTGTTTACAAATGTGTAGCTTTGTTATGTTTTTTTTATGCTGCTATGTCCCATGTACTGTTAGGGCCCTAATATGGTAATATATAAATTTAATATCAATAAAATATTATTCATTTTTGATACTTATATTTGTGTAACCAACCTTAGTCCTTAGTAATGTCCATTTTTTATTTATTTGTATTTATATGGACACGTTTGTGTGACGTTTCTTTACTTCATTTCAATAAAATTTCAAATGGACAGAGCTTCAGTAATAACGCTAATGTATGTGACAGAAAATCTTTGATAAATCAAAGACTGGCGGGCGGGACATTTCAAAGGCTTTTCTGTAAGGTTGAAAAATGCATGCAAAAATTCCAGCAAAAATTACGACAAAAACCAACGAGACTTCTACTGGCTTCGAAAGCTCAAAGCTACGATAAATGCGTTAGCTTCGAAGTAAGAAAAGATATGGAAAATATGCAGTACAGCACTCAGGATTATCAATTACTTAAATCAATTCAACACCATCTTTAATTTAAAAAAAATATACCAAAACAGAACATTTATTTCCATCTTTTCTTCAATAATGTCCATATCCGATAGAGAATCTGGACTTTTTATAGAATATTATCAACAATAGAACAGGTAACGAAGACTGATTAAGAACTTGGAAAATTCCGTTACATTTAATTCATAGGAATCAAAATTCATATTTTTTGCCATTTAAGTGCAATTTCTGCAGTCCCGTTTTATTTAAGCACATTCAAAACCACTTTTTCATTTCTCACAATTTGCACTAAAAGGTAAATTGAAAGCTTAACTATTTATCCTACTATCTTTGATAACGCACACTAACAAACTTTTAAATAAATTAAAAAATAATAAATCGAAAGATTTCTATATAAAATATAAATATAAGCAATCCGTGTGATTGAAAAACAATCATAAAGGTTAAGCACAAAAAACCAGGGCTGTGAAGTCGTGTGAAAAAAAACACAATAGACATTATTTACAAGAAAAACAAACTGAAACTTTTTTTTTGGTTAGAATTCGCTTAAAGGTATAGCTTTAATTTGAGATTTTCATTTTAGTTAATTTGGCATTATTTCCTAATCTTTTAATTCTTCGTTGACAGTAAAAACTAATTTCAATCCCTAAAACATTGAATAATCAATTTAAATAGTTAAAAGAAATCATTATTCAACTGTTTCACATAACATTTAAATTACTAACATTTTCCATTTCAAACGTTTTACGTTTCATGCACCTCTGGCGTCAAGTGAGAAAAACTACCGAACGACAGACATCAGCAGCATCGTCTCGGAAAACTTCTGAAGACGTTGTTTGCGGGAATGACACCCTTAAATCCGGTGATAAACTTAAAGTTGGGAGTCAAGTTGCCGTGTCGAATGCTCCTCTACTGTAGAAATAAATTTAGGTTGCAAGAGCGTGTTGTTTTTCTTAACATTAAAGGGGTTATGTTTAATTATATAAATCATTGTGCTAACATAATATACTATTAATCCGTAGTCTACACTTTAAGTCAAATATTTAATATTGCGTATTTAATGTTTTATCGCTGATGATACGTATTATCAAGCCATTAATTTAATGCTTTACTTCAGTGCTCCGCAACCTTTTATCTTTCAAGACACACCAACGTGTTCTTCAAAATTTCGCGGCACACCACAAGTAAAAATGTGCATAATATACAGAAATGACATAAGTTTGTGTTTATATATGATACAAACCACGAAAGAACTATATGAATATTTTATAACCATGTCCACTACCAATGTAGAGCACGTGTACTCCTGATGGAGATTATCTTAAAAGAAAAGTTTCAGATTATTCAGATTCATTTACAAAAAAAAAGAATCAGTCAAAAAGCTGCAACAAAGTTGAGAAAACTCCGTAAGTTTCCCACTTCAGTTGAATTTTCAGCATCGGGTATTAAAATTATTCTAACATTTAGCGGTTAAAGTTATACTAACAAATAAACATTTTATCGATTTGGGTATACTATGCATGTAAGTCTGCGAAAGAATGGTGAATGTTTGATAGAGGGAAGTATGCAATCTTTGCTGTTTTTAATCATTCGCTTTCATCGAACTACCAGATTGCCATTAGCGCCAACCACGTTAAACTTGGACTCATCAGAGAAAATGACACCGTCCCATTAATTTTGAGCGATTTTTTTTCTTACCCCAATCACGCTGTTTTTTTTTTCATTCTTGTGGTCAACAGTGGTTTTTTGGCCGTGCGCCGTGCACACAATCCTAATTAAATTAATTGAAATTAAATGTTTCATATTAAAATCTCTTTACCACTTTTATTTATGGACTGTCTTCTCACTTTGGAATCTAAAAAAAACTATTTTTTTAAATAACTACCCCCATGAAAGCTAAGAGTAGGAAATTTTTTATTAATTGAAATAAAAGCTTTAAAGAAAGCATGGATTTTTTCAATGCATTTTAATGATTCCTGGATGTTAAAACTCATCAATAATTAATAATTGGTGAAAAAAAATAATCGCAAATTTAAAAATATTTAATGAATACAACAAATTGTTAATTCTACTACCCTGGCTATCATAAGCTCATTATTAGATGTTACAAAAGTTAAAAACGGTAAAAACACTTATATTTAAAGGTACATGCTTAGAAAAATTTGTAATGATATTTATAAAGAAATAATTTATCTGTATTCTTAAACGACATTTTAAAATACAAAACTGAATTTTCGCAAGGTGCGCGAAACATTTTTGCGCAGACTGTACATATAACATATTCTTTCAACCAAAAAAATATTATTTATGCTTCTCTATGATAGTATCTTCACTTATATTTTGTAGTATCGACCAAACTATTTTTTTTCGTTTATTAGAGATTCGCGCCGTGGCACAGCCAGCATCGCCTCGCGGCCCACCAGTGTGCCGCGGCACACCGGTTGCGGAGCACTCCTTTACTTCACAGAAGGTTCTTGATTTAAGTCCGGCATGTTTAATTTCAAATGTTGATATTTTTTAATTTCTATACCAGTAATCTTTGAAACGAATCTATTATATTGTTAGTAAACAAATACATAGCCAGGGGTGGGCTGTAAAAGGCCCGGGGGGGTAGGGCTTGCGCGAGCACCTTGTTAAATTTGACTTAGGCCGGCGATCCTCTTGCTTAATAAAGACATATATATATATCCTTAGATGAAATCAGTATATTATAAAAACAAAAAAATAAATATATTATTATCTACACGTGCATGCAGAGATTTTTTAATGCACCCTTACTAAGTATGAAATTAAAAAAATGATAACTGTTTTACAATTCAAATCTCTTATATTCCAAACTTTAGAAAATATGTTTATATAGTTATTTTTAAGATGCATTTGTCTTTTTAATAACATTTTTTTTTTTTAATAAATTCGTCGTATCGATAATTACTAATAATTGAGTAATAATAATGTTTTACATATTACTAAAATTGTGTTTTTTTAGAAATCCAGTGTGTACCTGCCACTATCATGTCTCGAATGCACCTATTACCTCAAAAAGGTTAAGAACTACTGTATAACGTTAGGTATAACGTTAGAAACATGAAGTGAAAAGAATAATACCTACCTATTTCTGTGTCAATTTTGGATCTTTTGAACAATTTGATATAGATTGTACATTTTTCAGCTATTGATATTTATTATTTTACGGTATTGGTATATTTTGTTAAATAATATAAGCAGATAAATAAGAATTTAATTACTTTAACAATTACTAAGCAACAAATTATGAGTGGTAAAAAATCGGCTAGATGCAATCAAGTCGGTATAACCGACGATTAGACTGATTTTTTTCCTGTTTGTTGTTCATGTCTTGACATTCTCGAATGATGTAATTAGCATCCCGAATTATGGATAACTATTGTAATCTTGCAAGACTTAGAGAGAATCTATTCTGCATTCTGGATTAAATACAATATAATATAAATGTTTGTGTATGTTCTTCAGTTACTAAGAGCCGCTAATAAATTAGTTCTCGCGAAGAAAAACTACAAAGTTTGAATTACTCGACCGGCTTATTACTTTCAGCGAGTAAACAAATATTTTTGTAAAACAATTGCGCATATTTGTCTGAGCACATGGCTATCTCAGAACTTTATATATACATACTTACAGAGTTGCTTTCTCAACAGATGGATGAAACCAAAACAATCTACGAGAGAAAAAAAAATGGCGAAACTCCAGGGACCGCTACCTCCACTTGACAAATATTAGTTTTTTTTTACACAGGAAGCAAATGTTAAATTTAATATTTTCATGTTAATAAAAAAAAACCCAAAACCAAAAAAGATTTTTTTTTTATTATTTCTGTGAAGCTATTAATATTGTAAAGAGCATTCATTGCCTTTTTTATATTTTTTCCTTGTTTATAAAGTGCTTTGATATCTCGCTTTACATACGTACGATTGGATAATTTGTATGCTTCACAACTTGAAAAAAAAGAAAAAAACCTCTTTAAATACAATTGTTCTCGTTTTAAAGCATACAAGCAACCCAATCGCACGTAAAAGTGTTAAATGGATTATTTAGTCGGTGTTATTTTATACGAATGGAATTATAAAAAAATTAAAGATACTCGGTGATCAAAACATATTCATGTTAAGCAAAACTGTTCCTGATCTTTTATAAAAATGTTGAACTTATACAAAAAGTTTTTTTGTTTTTTAATATAATGCCTTCCCAGCAAGAATTTACTGTGTTTACACACCTTCAAAAAGATTCATAATAATATTTTACGAGCTGTAAGCCCGTTGCCTTCAACGGGCGGGGATTTTTGTTGCATTTTGAAATAGTCAGAAATAGGGGAAATCGGGGACAATCAGACAGACGGACGGACGGACGGACATTATTGACTATTAATATATAGATAGCAAATAAACAATATCTGCAGTTGAATGATCTATCCTTTTAAGCGCTCAACTTATTTAGTTGTGCGAACACTACACTTTCTTGACGTTAATTATTTCTTCCATGACCATATCCTTTTTGCCTTCATCCTACTCCGAGGACAGCTTAAGCGGTTGATTTACAAAAAAGCTCTCGTTAAGACATCTTATGTTAAAATATTTCCCTGTTTTATTATGAACTTATATATGACATCACATGATTGTAACTATTTTAACCACCCTCCCCCCTTTATCGTCACATTTTCATAATATTACCTTTTCACATTTTGTATCAAAATGTCACATTACATCAGACCCTTCCTGAATCGTTACATCATATATACATAAATGGCCCCTTACCAAAACATTATTTTATTTAATTATTTAGTAGGTATCTATTTATTCCCGCCTGTGTTACTCAACACAGTGAACAGTTATATTATTTTATTTTATCTGTCGAATCAAAAAGTTTATTTAAAAAAAAAATGTATTGAAGAATATTAATGCTGAAATAACTAAGAAAGTTAAAACTTTAATAATTCTAATTTGAATTGTTTGAATTTTGTAATTTTCTATGAGTTTTCGCCTTTCGGCATCTTCAGTCATTCCATGTGCACAAATGTACTTGAACTAGCGCGTAGTAAACAGTTTGTATCGTTTATATACAAAAATAAAAGTGGGTCGCTAAGTTTAATTGTTATTAACGTAACCTATATGAATTCAAACAATTCATATTGAAATTCATTCAAGCACTCTCAGTCGAAATTCTAAATTTAATAATTTTATTTGATTCATGTTCAAAGCACAGTGTGTCTACGTATTTTTCAAAAACGCAAAAGCGTAACTTATTATATACCGTATTATATTGGATTGTGGATATTTTCCAAGAGCTCTTCGTACCATTTCCAGTTAGTGAGACAAGTGTCGCATTTCCTGTTTATTCTATCCTGCAAACAAATAGATTCGACGGAAGGGATGAAAGGATTTTTTTACACACTGTCAGGGTAAACATTTTCATCATTTCAGTGGTGTGAATTCTATTCCATATGAACACCAATTCTTCTGGGATTTTTTTCTTTGTTCAGCAAATTATATCGATGTACAAATACGTATAACACTTATTTATTCCTGAACTGGAGAACTTAAAAAATAATTCAACCTGGTCTCAAGCTACACAAGCTTTAAAGGAAAATTTCAAACTTATTTACAAGGTCAGGCTAAAAAATACAGCTTGAAATATTTAAAAAAAATGCCTACTACCTCAGCATTTGTTGACAGCCAAATAACATTGTAATGTATTTTGAATCAAATCGTTTACTATATAGCAGTGGTTTCCAAGCTTTATGTTACTACGCCTCCCTCAATATATCTTCGCGCCTTCCCATCTAGGGCATCCAATCCCGTTCAATTTTCTGATCCCGAAATTCCGGGATTGAGATGGCCGCGATCCCGGGATTTCGGGATTGAGAAATTTTGAGCAAATTCTCGAAATTTACACGAAATTGGCAAATTGAAGATTTCAAATTCCTCGGTGAGCTAAAAAAAAAAAACGAGTTTCTGTGAGATTCTGGGAAAAAGTATACCAAATCGGAGATTTCAAATTCCTCGGTGAGCTAAAAAAAAAAGAGTTTCTGTGAGATTCCGGGAAAAAATATAGCAAATTGAGGATTTCAAATTCCTCGATGAGAAAATCTCAATCCCGGGATCCCGGGATTCAAAATAAATCAATCCCGAAATCCCGGGATTGGAAAAAAGCTTCGGGATTGGATACCCTATCCCCATCCTTTATTTCATATGATAATTAAGACACGTTTTAAAAGGCAAATAAATCTTTGATTTTAAATTTTAGCAAAGAACAGTGAATACTTATTGATCATTTTGATCCATAAGTCAATCGAATAGCTAAATACAATAGACCAATATATATTTTTTTTATTTCAATATGATCTTTTTATATTTAAATTTAAATTTATCAATTAGCTTAAGATATATTTCATACCAAATTACATATACATATTATGTTGTACCAGGGACCTGTCAATCAATAAAAAATGACATATTGCTAGTCATCAGCTAGTGCTTTTTGTACAAATAAATACACCATTCTCAGTAAAATAATTTTGGCATTGTGCATTTTTAAATGTTATTTTCTAAGTCATAAAATTAAAAGACGGCCGTAAGTGCTTGGTATACAACCAAATTGTATT
Source organism: Himalopsyche tibetana (assembly GCA_030503985.1). Classification (NCBI taxonomy): domain Eukaryota; kingdom Metazoa; phylum Arthropoda; class Insecta; order Trichoptera; family Rhyacophilidae; genus Himalopsyche; species Himalopsyche tibetana. Next base: position 2,494,753 of record JAPJYX010000010.1, read on the forward strand.
TTAAATTAATTGAACTACGACATGAAATAAAAGTAATATAAACCAGAGTATATATGTATATTTATTATACGTGGAAATTGTTCATATTTATTATGATGTATGAAATTTAAAAAAATATATATAATTTCTCATTATTTTGTTTTTATGCAGGCGAGAGTGAATATTAGCTTATTGCCAATAAAACAATTTATATGAAACGTTATACGTTTAAAACCGAATATTTTATTATGAAGTAATTAAATTTGATGACTTTAACATAACACTGATTGTTTCACTATTTGTAAAACAATCATTGGAATAACAAAGTTGCCAAATTTATTGTTTTATTAAAAATGAATTCATCTAAATTTGCCACCGACTCCATTAAAAATGCGAATATATTTAATTACATTGGTTTCATTTCTTCAACACTACTTGGTTAAATAATCTTGGAAAATTACTCCTCAGACACTCCCGTAAATCAATTGACAGCGCTTAACAATTTGTGTATCGGAATACAATTTAGTAACGACTGTAAAAACGCAAATAGAAAACAGTCACAGAAATAATAAAGTAAAAAATATCATCATCGTTCAAATTAAGTATTGAAAGTCCACCAAGCATCTTCAGTCGAAATCTTAAATTATATCATTATTTATTTAGTTCATAACGTATTTAGTTCTGCAATCTGCAACTAAATACTTTAATATTTTGTACATTATTACAATTGAGTTCTACTAACTAAATACCAATTCAATCAATAAGTCACAGACATATATACAAAATTAGTTAAATCGCAGTAAAACTAACGAGGTTCCATTAATTTATTACACTACAACTATTTTACTTTCCACCAGTATTGCCAGTATAATAAATAATGTATGCTTTTTATATAGTGTTTGCATGTGTTATAATATGATATAAATATTTCCCTAAGCAATAAATCATTAGAGCTTATAGCTTTTTATCTATTTGACGATCAGTCATTTGTTATGATCACGCTATAATCTCATTTCTAAAGTGAAAATGTATTGATTTTCTCCATTTTGTTGTTCATTAATGTCCTTAGCTTAAATATGTAAATCCCTCCACGCCTCTCTAAAAATACACAACGTGCAGCCTACATCTCAATTACTATTTTCGTATGTATTCTATTATAACAAAGCGTCGATCGATAAACGTATGAATAAAATTTCTCAGTCGAGGCCTGCTTAAAATGTGTGTTCAAACAACGCAAGTAATATGAGTATAATTATTATATGCATATTTTTTTTTTAATTCTAGGAGCATGAATTGAATAAGTTTGAATCGTTCAAAGTATGTACATTCACACAAATTTTGTCACTAACGGCCCGGGATTCGCCTTTCGGGATCTTCGGGCGTTCAAATGCACGGATATACTTGAACTGACGTTTAGTAAATGAGTGCATCGTGTTTAAATAATAAATAAATGTATCAGTAGGTTTAAAACCATTGCTGACGAAAAGGATTAACTCATGGGAATAATTTGTATCAAAATCTTGTATTGATTGTTTTTTAACCTTTTTGTTGTGAAAGTGCACGCTCAAACCATCCTTGATCAAACCATAATATAATTTTGATTTAATAAGAATTTGGTTGGTAGATTTTCGTTAAAGTAAAGTAAAAATTACGAAGCATTAATTATATTTCAACAAGATATATAAAGTACAAATTATAGCATTTTCTAACTTTTCCGGTTCTAAGCTCAAGAAATGCGACCCCAACACCAACATTTTTTTAAATATCTATTTTAATATGGGCGATACAATGTTTATAATTAAGGTATTCTTATATCATAGATTTTTGGACCTTTTTGTAGTTTATATAAATACGCGATAACGCTATAAGGCGATAAGCGCCCGCGATAACGATCGTTCGTAAGATAGCTGCGCTACACTCGTCAGTTGTAAATTCTTATGTGTGCTGGGATGACGTCTTTTTTTACGCGCAACTTAAAATATGATTATTTATTAAAAAACCACGGATTTTTATAAAAAAAAATGTATGAGGAATGATGCAGAGAGATATTTTAAAGCCCTTAGACTATTTTTTTTTTGAAATTCATAAGAATAAGGATAATAATGAGGAAACCACTGGGGTCACAAAAGACCTCCATCGGCAGAGAAGTATTTTTCTAGTCGTCGAGCCGCGAGAGCTAATTCAGGTTTATAATGTATCAATTAATGCCTACAATACCGGGATCCCGTCCAATTTTGTGATAGTACTAATCCCGTGAAGTCGGAATTTGATTTAAAGTATCAATGGCCTCTTCTTTCGTTGAGCAATAATTCTTTTACGACTTATGATAGTTGTGATTAAAGATAAAATATTGATAGAATTATTACATGTTGATTATTTTTGATGGATTCCACGGGTATTTTTATAAACTTATTATATACATAATTATATTACTATTGGCCAAGGCGCAAGGCTTGCACAACTATTTTTTAATTATACCTAATGCCCAATCATCAACGCAACAAGTCACCTTTTAGGGTAACAGTACTTGGTGGAAAGGCATTATATTTTAAAAATAAAATAAACATTTGTAGTAATTCCTAGATTTTTTTAGTAAGATCAAGACCGGTTTTGCTTACGACGAGCATTATCAACTGATAAGTGAATACAATGTTACATTGTTATTTATACAAATCAAAATGAATGTAGAAATTAGTGCAAATGTTTATTTCATTTTTTTAATGCAACAAGTAACCTCAACAATCTTGGTGCTTTACGACATTGTCAATAATTTGACCATGTTGTCGGTCGTTTCTATAGATAGACATGCACACTAGCAAGAGGTATCTCTGTGCTTTGTAAGGCCCTGGCATCAAGGAGGCCATCCATGTCCACCATCTCTTGGTCTTCATGGAAAGAGTAGACAAAGAGACTCGAAAGGAGTTGGCAAAATAATAAACTTTACGTTTCAACCAAAGCCTACAAAAGGACAAATATGTTGATGTCAAATCATTAGTATTTTTTCCATGTCAAATGTTGAATGTTGTCGCCTATAATATCGACAATCAAAACGATACAACAAGTAATGCTCTAAGTTGCAAGAATATCCAAGTGGTCACATTTGAAATACTCTCACACATTTATTTACTGGAGACCCACGATCAACATTCATAAAAGGTTTTACTTAATATTGTTTTATAGTTAAAGTTTTCATTTGAAAGAATTTGTCATGATACACTAAACTAAGCTAGAATACACGCGGGAAGGGATATAGTGAAGAAACTAGGAGCCTAATGGAAAATATGAATTCCATAAAAAGTCGAACTTGATCTAACGGACCGTGAGCATCTCTTCTCTGATAATAATGATTCCATTGTAGTATAGTTATAATTACTGTTCTCGTAATATTTCATAGCTTGTTTCAAACTTAAGCAGCTCTCTGATAGCACTGCAAAGATGAATAAAAATAAAAAGTTAATAAAAAAGCTTTGAGAAATGCAAAGTAACCTGGCTATGAAATCTCCACATAACAAACGAAACTTTTGAAATAAAAGCGTGCATAACATAATATTTAAAATGTAAATTTCTTACATCTACCATGTTTGTGTGTAAAATTAACATCGCTTGTATGAAAATTGTTTTGAAAAAAAGACGTTGAGAGAAATTACATAACTTCGCTCTGAAATTGAATTTAATTTTCTACATTATTATAATTTTTCAGAAATACGTTTCCACAGGATTCGCGTATGACTTAAGTCATTAACATACTAATTTAAACGCAGCTAGTGCAGATTATTATTCTTATTGTAATACACGCAAAATATGTATGTGTTTGGGCCGCCCTTGACCCGTTGAATCAAAAATATATATATTGGGGCTTAGGAGACAGAGCTATTTTCGGGATTTAAAATTCGGCACGTTATGTACGGTAAAATTCAATATTGCTTGGAAATAAATAGTTAAAAATATTACATATAAAAATAAATAGTCTATAATATTAACAATACTGGATAGTTGTTGCATTAAATGCATTGTTCTGGTCTTTTGCGTACTTCTGACGGTTTGCAAACTGTTTTCGAGTTAGAATTTAAAGCTTTCAACTCGATTCTTATTCGAAAACAGTTTTTAAGCCGTCACCAACCCGTCAGAAGTACGCAGAATAACAGAGCTATTACTGTTTTGTTTAAATTTAAAATCACTTACTCCATGCACAGTCAAATATGAGATAATCCAAAAATATATGTCCCTATTCCACAACATAACTTAAATATTTCAAGTGAACTATTTGTTCAAGATAGCTGAAAATAGTACGGTGCTTTAGTGAAGTAGGTTTTGACAGAAAAATTGAATGATATGAAATAACTATAATATGACGATGGTGAGAACAAAATAACACGACACACGCAGAACAATAAAATTGTCATAAAAGTGTCGTTCATACACTCAATTAAGAAATTTGCAGTTAAATAAAAAAATTACAATAAAATTGGATTGGCCAAGTTGCAGCTATTATTCAGATAAAAAATCTGACAAGTCTTCACTGCCCTAAAAAATTATGCACATCCAAAGCAATTTTACGCTTTTATTGTTCTGAGTAAATATATACTTTAATTCAAAAAAGGGTTAAACGCGAGCAGAGATAAAAGGAAAACGCTGACGAGAGGAAGGGGTTAGGGAAAAGGCGTCGAGAGTTTTCGGTTTTGTTTTAATTACTACAGGCTTAAAGAGCTTCAAATATTCGTCCTTGGGAGCGTCCATTTGAAGCCATTAGAATAAGCCTACTTAAGATTAAAGTGGCTTATTTAAAGACGACTTTGATTAGTTTTTTGTTTAAGTTTAATTTCGGACCATCGGTCTTTGCTATCATCTTACGTTTTATTTTTGACTTTCACAAAAGGAATATTTAATTAATGAGAAAAAAAAACAAAACATTTCATTCCATCTCGATTGCAACTACAGTTGTCATTGGGAACAGGGTGTAGTATTTTTTTATATATATAATAACAACTAAAATAAAGCCACCAGATAGGAAATAATAGTTACTACATATATTACTTTTATATAACTAGACATTAATGTTGTGCTAATATTATTAACACAATTATTTTATCGTTAAATAGTTAATAGTAATATTTGAAACTAAATTTGGTTTTTGAGTATTGTATCGGAATATCATTCTAGAAAATTCGGTTAGAAAAAATGATGCTTTTTGCCAATTCGAATGCAAAATGATGACCATCTACTAAACATTTTTGTAATGAATTTTAAATCAACAATTTGGAATTATTAATCATTGTTTACAAACATTTGTAATTACCTGTTTCACATGAAAAAGATATACACATATACAATGACTGTAAGACAAGTTGCCTGCTTATTAACTTAAGTTTAAATAACAAAAACAAATGTATATACAGTTTAGAAATCAACTGCATACAATTTGTCTTCGTAAACTATACGCCATGTATCCATCATGTTCACGAACCATTTGCGCTCTGCGCTTCTTTTTAGTGAATACATTCCCGCGCACATACTGTGCGAAGCCTGAGAACCACAGAAGGTGATCCAAACGCTGTTGTTTATGTCAATTTCGGAAGGGATGCAGTGCGGTCATGGACGTTACTGTACCAGGTCTGTAATATTATGTTGTTTTCGCTTAGCGTCCAAACAAACACTTCAGTGCGGTTGTGTTCGCAAAGAACGTCTCCATTTGAGCGATTACAGATTCGCGGAACGCTACTAATTCACGAACATAGGTGGATACGCGGTATGACATATTAATAATTTTATTACTCCCTTAGAAATATTTCATTGACTATTGTTTGTCCGTAAGTAAACATTCGTCAGTCTAGAAACATCTTTAGATAATTTTAAGCTTACCATACTATAATTTTATTAATTACTCAATATAACTGTTTCTTATTTACCAACTTTACCTTAAGTAAATTGTGTATTGAGTTTTTTTTTCTATTTTTTCAAAATGTAGCAATAATGCAATACAATTTTGAACACCGCGTCATACGTAAATAGGATTAACTTGCTAGTCCAACACCGATTGAACACGCTTACTTCTAGTCCGATAGTGCAAACTATTAAGTTATATAAAAGTTTTAAACGTTATACGGAGATCGAGTGTTCTTTAAGCTCATAGAAGTCCCAACGGAATTTCTCAACAAGAAATATTCTATATTTATCGAATTAAATATTGCTCAAAAATATTTTGCAATACACTTATCCCTCGATTTACACGGTACCTTTTTTACACTTTTTCGCTTTTACACGGTTTAAAAAAGTTAACTTGAAAATTTTAATTCTTCATATTCGTAAGTAAAACGAGTACATAATTTTTAATTACGTGTTTTACATCTTGAATAATATTTGTAGCCTTATTATGTCGAAAGAAGTAAAAAGAAAAGTTATTTCGTTCTCGTAAATAAAAAATCTATTAATTGATTTGGCATTTACTTGGTAGAACTCCATTTATAACAGATTAAAACTAACAAAGTATTTTAGTTCTACAGTTTTTAATAATTTTATTCGTTGATAGCTATTTCGGCTTGCGCCATCGTCAGAACTATGTTTAAACTAATATTTTGCTCTGATGATGTTCTGACGATAGTTCTGACGATGGCGCAAGCCGAAATAGCTATCAACGAATAAAATTATTAAAAACTGTAGAACTAAAATACTTTGTTAGTTTTAATCTGTAATAAAAAATCTGTTGAGATACCTCTATAGCAAGATTTACGCTCCACATTAGTAACGGACATGTATTAGAAAAAAACTTTCGCTTAAATATTGACTAGAAGTGAATTCCAGCACCTTTTTTGTAAAAAAAAAGTACTGGTTATATGTAATAGTTCATTTAACTAGTCAGTATTTTTACGTAATGTATGCATTAAAAATGCCGCCATTTCTTAAAGAGCACTTTGTTAAGTTCTAAGAGTCAAAATGAAACTCGCTAAACAACTCAAAACGGTAACATAAATCTTTAAACTATTTCCTCAGATATTTTCCAAAATTCTGTAAGTAAAATTACATCTTACAGAGGATAATAAAGTATTTGTAAGAATGTCGCAGAACGCTTTGGAATTTGCTCTGGGCAAAACTATGCCATGCCAAAGGAGGTTGCCAAAAGATACCGTTGTTTATATTTAAGCAGTTGCGGTGGTAACTTATAAAGATTTATGTACTTAATAAGTATTATGTTACCGAAATGATGAAATGTAATCGTTCTTCTAAATATTAATTATATCATTTAAAATTGTGCGTTTTACCCGGTCGAACGATCCATAAATAATACATACTATGTATGTGTGATATTTTCATCTCGTTTTACTCAATATCTAAATCTAATTCTAGTAACTAACTGAAAAAACTAATTACTGTTCATTTTCTAACCACGTCTATCTACCTTAACATTCTCTGAACTACTTGAATTGAGTTTTTTAAGCAAATTCAGTTGTAATCAGGGCTGTGTAGTATCGCGAGTCCAACTACGGCATTAACAAATAGCTCAACTCCGATTAAAAATATATATAAATAAGTCTGTTTCTTCTAAAATTTGTATGTTTTGTATTCCTCATTTCGTGAAATAAAGAGTTGGAGTCAACCGTCTTCTTGTGACTCCACAGCCCTAGTCGTAGTGCTGTCATATGACTCTATGTACTGCACACCAGAAGCTTAAACGATTGAACAATATATTAAGTCGGTTTTTTGTGTAATGCTCGTATTACAAGTGTGTTCCTTGGTAGGACTATCGTGTCGGAGACGGAGTCAAAGTGGTAGTCGTAGAGTCGGACTGTTTTGACCGAAATCGGACTCAATAAAAACTAATAACTTCGAGTCTTTATAAAAAGAGTTTTGTATTAAAATCGATACGTTCAGGAGTGGCGCCACTACATGCTACTTAGCCTAAAAAATAATTTAAGTCGTGTATTAAGCAAAGGTTCCAACCTCCGACTCCAGTCGGAGTCATCTTATTTCTTGTCAACTCCACAGCTCTGATTCCAGGGTGAAATTGAGAGAGGGCGTGTCCAAATATGCTGATGCTGATTTCATGAACATGCATAAATTAAAATAAAGCAGCACACCTAAGTAACAATATTTATTGTGTAAAAAACAATCGCTAATCAACTTAATTGTAATAATACACAACTGCTCCACATTTCACACATGTTACTATTATTTCTACCGTTTTTCAAGTAACACCTACAAATTACAGTCCATCAAATAATGATAATGTTAAAAGTTGAAAACAGCACAGTTGAATGAGAAATGGCAACCGGAATGACATATGAAAGTCACTACTGTTCGCCGTTTAAGAGAAATTGGTGTGATATACAGACCGACACGTGTATTTTCTGTTTATATTAAAGAAAAAAATATATTATTCTAAAATAAAGTCGCCTGTGTGGTCGAGTGGTCAACGTTGTTGGCTTCGGCTACGGAGGGCCCGGGTTCAAATCCCGGTACGGACAGTTTTTATAAATTGATTTTTCAATCGATTTATGAATTTCTGTTCAAAGGCATGGATGTATGTGATGTCTTGAATTTTCCACTCTCACCCATCCTATCGTATGAACGGGGCGTATCGAGAGCGATTAGCTTACCACTAATCCTGTCCTAGCCCTATCCTTATATTCCTACTCTCTTTGGAAAAAGAAAAGTTGAGCAACTGAGTAACAAGCAGTTCTCGTAGGAACATTTCTGTTGAGATAAACTCTATTAGGAGTCCATATACTCCACACTGGGTGCGGACATGGTAAATATATATATAAATAAATTAGGAGGTTCGTTTTATTTTTATTTGGAATATTTTAAATATTGTAATTACATTATTCAATTTATTTTACTTAAATACTGTTATTAATAAAAAAATATTTTCATTTAACATTATTCAAGAAGAACTTTTTTAATTTAAGAAATATTTGTTAGTTTTTATTTAAGAATAATTTAACATCACTTCAGCCATATTTATCATATAACATCAAAACATAACATGTATAATACGATTAGCTTACCACTAATCCTGTCCTAGCCCTATCCTTCTATCCCTACTCTCTTTGGAAAAAGAGAGGTTGAGCAACTGAGTAACAAGCAGTTCTCGTAGAAACACTTCTGTTGAGATAAACTCCATTAGGAGTCCAAATGCTCCACATTGGGAGCGGACTTGGTTAAAAAAAAAAAAATATTTTAACACACTTATAATTTACTTTGTCACAAATGCTCTGTTACCATAAATGCTATTATATAACCAATGTGTAAAAAATGTACCGTTAAATCATTTTATCGTGATATAAGTACGTATGATCATTATATTATGAAATAATAAATCAGAACACGAGTTTTGCGAGTCATGGTTCTTTGGCTTTATCCATTTCTTCTTTCCTGTTGCCGGCCGCGCAATATCACTTTCGCCAAGTTTCGTAACATTCTTTACCCAAATACTGTCACGCTCCACTGAGGTGCAAAAGTCCTTTGGTAACGGGGCGAATTAACGGTTTCAATGTCATTTTATTTTTTAGGATAATGTACAATATAAATATTGTATTATTTTAACAATAATTTTCATTTATTTATGTAAATTAATCCACATACTAAAAACATTATTGATAATAGCAATATTTATAGTCTAAGATTAGTGGACGATCAAAAAAAGTTTCTTTGCTATTTTTTCCCACCTTGGCTTGTTATTAGCTTTATTCATTACTTAAAAACAATTCGATCTATGTAGCCCTGCAGTAAGAATTATAGTATTTGAACGGTCACGAATACCAATCTTGACAATTAAATGAACTTGTATTCATGTTGACCACATCACTCGCTATTTTTTTTTAACATGATCAAAGCTTCCGCCCTCTATAACAACGGTCAACAAAGTGTGGTCGTTTGATAAAAATAGATAAAATATCTAAAAAATTTCAATTTTTATAGTAAATCATCAATTATTTAAGAGTTATATATACGATTTTTTACAAGACCAATGTTTTCGTATAAATGAATATATAAAATTTTATATTAATTGATATATTCACAATTCTCTTAATCTTGAGAAAAATTTGGTGGTCCGCAAAGAAATCTGACATTTTTAAATGAACAGTGCATTTTTAGACGCATCACTTTTATTTCAATACGTAATATTTAACATAAAACTCCAGTTAGTGGTCCGCTGGATTCAAATTGTGAATTTAGTGGTATGTGAGCCCAAAAATTTTGCCGGCCGCTGCCCTATAACGCGATATCTATTTCATATTATTAATTTTTTGACATCAGTTTATATTCATAATAAATTTAATGCAGAACCAAGTTCTTCTAGGCGTAGTAACAAAAAGGCTGGAAACTACTGACATAGATACTTAATCTCAAATTTAATATCGACGTGTTATTTTTACCTGCTTTTCATTTTTTTCCTTAAATCCTTAAACGTATGCAGTGAATTTGTTTTTTTTCAAGTATTTCCAGGAAAGAAGTAATCAATATTATTGCACCAGAACTGGAAGGCGAGGGGAGATAGTAAATTAATCAATGGCTATCGATAAGAAATTTAACATGATTTTTTATGGATTACGATAGCCGTAAATAAATATTGCATTAACTGTATTTATCATATGTTTGAAATATGAAATATTATAAATTACGCAAGATGTGTGCTTGGTCTAAAACAGTCACGGGCAAACCTTGGCACGCCGCGGGCCGCGTATGTTTCTGCGGCCCGCGAGCAATATTTTATTTTTTAACAAGATTCACGTTTTCATCTTTCAGTGACTTTTTAAATAATGATTGAAAATAAATAAATTGATCGTTATTTTTGGATCAACCTATATATGTGAACAAACATTTTCAATCATAATCCTCAATAAAAACTCTTATGATCGAACTTCACTAATGAACATTTACAAGCAGTTTTAAGAATCTCAACTACACAATTAACACCAGAATTTGTAAGTGTTAACAGTTCAATTCCTCTCAGTAGATTGTTTTTTTTTATGATAATAAATAGTTTACATATAAAAATGGTATTTTTCTTGCGGCCCCCGCTCATTTTAAATTCCTGAATTTGGCCCTTTATCCGGAAATTTCCCCCCCCCAGGTCTAAAAAATAGTCAGAATCTAGTAATCCCCTTCTGTAACGGGAATATTTTGATTCACTATCAAATAAATTTTATCTGTGTCATTATTTCTATATTTTCAATTTATCAATATATTTTAAAATACTTCGGTTGCTTCTCCTGAACTTCGATTATAACATAATTGAAAAAGACTACTAATAGTATATTGTATATTATTAATTTAAGTGTTTTTTAAAAAAAATTGCTACATTTTAATACATGGTGAAGATAGACATGTCGTTTTCATTTATTTTCTAAGGAAAGATAACAGCAGAAAATCTAAGAAATAGATTGGCGCTACTACTGTTAAGAAATCGTTTCATACATTCTTTGTAATATTCAAGGAAGTGAATAATTATTGCGCAAGATACTTCTGCTACTTCACAGTTGCTTCGATTTTGAATTCCACCTTTACATATATTTTGTTTTATTTATCTAAAATTGAATTTAATTTATATTATAATTTAAAAATCTTTTTCATTATTTTATCTAACCCATTTCATTCATTCATAAATAATTACAATCAACAATTCACTGTTAGATAACGGGTTTCTCAAACTTTACTATGTACATATATAGCGTTTTATAAAACATTATTCGAGGTATTCGTTTAGTTTTTGCTAATGAAACGCCTTCCTTCGTAAAATGATACATTTGGTCGGTATTTTTATGACTATTATTGCAAACTAGCATCTTTCACACGTACGTACAATTGTCTTATGTATATTGTTGTATGAACGATTTTGAAAGTTACTTATCTTTTTTCTATTGCCTTCCGTTCCAGTTCAAAAAATTCTCAAATTATGAAAGTTCTCAAAATATATAATAAATAACGTTTCAAATTTTGGGTTGTTTTAATGAAATTTTCCGGGAACCAAGACATGCAAAAGCGTCGATTTCTTGGAATTTTTGTTTCAGGCTGTCTCGACACACAGTTCCTAGTTTGTACCACTTAATGTAATTACTGCATAATGATTTCCTAGAAAACCTACTTTCCCATATTATTTTACAAAACATTAGGCATTTAATATTTATGTTATGAAATTAAATATTATTCTCGAATCAGTCAATACATGAAGATAACTATGGCAACCGTGAAATTCAAGCTAAAATAAAATAAACAAGTTGGCAATATAAAAATAGAAGAGAATTATCAGAATAAATCTATAATAACAAGTAAACTTTTAACGGTTTTCTTGTCTTTTCGTTGTATATCTTCATTTCTGGGTCGTCACTTGCGACACCCAGTAACAATAAAGAAATGCATTTTTTTAGGATTTTGAATGAAGATGCTGTAATGAAATTTCAATATATTTTTTACTACGTTTTATCACCTTACCGGCATTTAACTTTTGGTATCTTCAGGTATTGACTGGACTGGGTGTTTGTGATGTCAATTCACATTATTTCCTCTCGTACCATTCTTCTAATCCTATAATAACTGGGTGTAGCAATAGCGATTAGTCAACCACTAGTCCTGCTCTAGCTTTATCCTTCTTTTCTTATTACTCACTTTGAAAAAAATGAGGTTGAGCGACTAAGTAACAAACAGTTCTCGCAGAAAAAAACTTTTTTTGAGATACCTCCATTAGGAGGCCACATATTCCACATTGAGAGTGGACATGGATGAAAAAAATAAATATTTAAATTGTATCCTGATATTAATCACTTGGATGCCGCGCGATCACCGGTGAACATTTTTTATACAAACCACGTATGTTGCGTAAGCACTGAAGTTGAAACAACAAATTTGACAATAATTGTATTTTGTGCAAGATTTACGCATATTTATGAAGGTTTTATATTTCTTTATACCTTTATTTAATTAAAATATAATCGTATCAGTATGGAGAAGCAAACATAAACATAATCGATTGGCGTAATACGTACGGCATCTAAACGGTTAAACCGCTACTTGCCGTTCTCTGAAATAAAACAAGTAATCATTCTGATATACAGCTAAAAGTTTCAAAAGCCGTGAACAAAAAAAATGTTATGAATAAGATTAGAAATTATGTCACTTTTGCCCATCTTTGCTATAGTATATTATAAATAGATCATACGCTAACAAGCGAACATGTTACGTTTATCAACAAACGGAATTTAACTGAATATGTTGAAAAGAGAACTGAGAGAAATTAATACTGCAATATTTATTTTTTTAAACCATGTCCGCTCCCAATGTGGAGCATTTGGACTCATAATGGAGTTAATCTCAACAGAAGTGTTTCTACGAGAACTGCTTTGTTACTCAGTTGCTCAACCTCTCTTTTTCCAAAGAGAGTAGGGATAGAAGGATAGGGCTAGGACAGGATTAGTGGTAAGCTAATCGCTCTCGATACTCCCCGTTCATAGAATAGGATGGGTGAGAGGGGAAAATTCAAGACATCACATACATCCATGCCTTTGAACAGAAATTCATAAATCGATTGAAAAATCAATTTATAAAACTGTCCGTACCGGGATTTGAACCCGGGCCCTCCGTAGCCGAAGCCAACAACGTTGACCACTCGACCACACAGGCGGCAAAATATTTACAGTGTTATTATTGAATTTCAAACATAAAAGGATATGAAAGATTTGAAGAGCAATCAGAAGATGTCGGTGTAATTACACTTTTGGAATTAATATTAAAATATTTTTAGGCTCGTATTTTTCCGGTCAGAATTAATATTACATTGATCAGAATTTATATTAAATGGTCAGAATAAATAGTCTTAATTTAAATGAAATTAAAAAAAATATCTAACCTAACCTAACCTTACCAAAGTGGTATAAAATATTCTGACCGTATAATATTTTTATTTTGACTGGTCATATTTTTATTCTGAATAAAAATCCATGTAAATTCTGACCATTTTTTTTTCCTATCTATTAATATTCAATAAGAATATTTTTTATTCGTAAATCGTATCGTTTGTAGAGACAGTAACATCATTCATTATTTATTCGATTAAAGATACGTTGACAATACACTTTGTCACTGATGATCACTGCTGTGGAGTGGGTAATTTATTCATACATATTTATTTTTTTTAAACAATGTAAATTTAAGAAAAAACGAAATATTAAATGTTTACAAGTAATTTACATTTCAAACAAAAACAAAACTCTCACAAGTTACCCTCTTATGTAAAATGTTCTTGGCCGCTTCGAAGGCGGAGAAAAACTTCTTGTTGCGATCAAGTAAGCGGGGACGCCATTTGCTAATTCGTCTTTTTGAGACCTGGAAAACAAATCAATGCCGACAATGATGCATTGCTAAAACTTCTTCTTTAACGTTGTTTTAAAATAACAATATGAGATATGGCACACTATTATTGTAGAATATTTTAGAAACTTATTATGAAATGTGGAATATTTTAATTCATTTTGTCACTAACGATCTTTGATAGATGAATAAACTCTAATTCATGTTAATTTGAAATAATAATCTCAAATGAATTATTGAATAAACAACAAATACCTTCAGTCAAGCGTACGAGATATGCGCTAATAAAACATTGCATCTTATGGTATTTGACATATTTTTTTAAGAATGAAGTATTAAGGCCATCTTATCGGTAGAAAAATAATATATTGGGCTTAAAATACTTATCTTTCTTTGTCAACCTCTACTGATTGTATTCACCTTCATTCATCATTGATTCTCTGATAAGACCAATTTATTAAAAAATACTTTGTTCTTAAATTATATAAAATCGATAAACCAATGCAGATTTACAATCAATCAATTTATAAATTTGCCGATATAAATCAATTCTGTTTTTTTTATTTGATTATTTTTGTCAACGCCTATTATATATGTATTTAATTTATTTTTCATGATACAATGAATGCTACAAAGTTTCCATATTAAGTAATTGTATAAATTCCTTTTTCGTAAATTATGTTTCGATATGTCAATTTGACAACATAGTATTTTAATAATTTGTATTCAAAATCAAAACATTTATCTCATGTGAATGTGATCTATGTTAGTTTGTATATTTTTTAAACAATTCACCTTTAAAAATGGCGTTGATTTATAGAGCCAAATGGATGTTTTTTTAAGTACCGGCAATTAGCTTAGGAGGAAGAAGTCTGCCAGTTCATAATAATACGAAAGATCACTAAAGAATCCTTGCAATTCTTTTCTTTACTTCAAAGCGCACTGTATATTCATATCTTGTGGACTGCGTCTTGCTCGATACGAAAACTTTCATCAAAGTATTGTAAGTATACAAATTGATGAATATAAGCGTCCAGAAACCCTTCTAAAAACTGTAAGTGTGAGTGATATTTGTAACTTATTTTTACAATATTAAATAAAACCCTTTTCAAATATTATTTGTTAATTAAAGTCTATGTAGTTGAAAACAGACGTTTTTTCGAATCAATATTTTATAGGGGTTTTTTTGCATATAATATATTTTTTTCATAAAACTGTTCGTCTTTTAAAATAAGTGAATTTTGATAACATGAAAATGATTTCACAGTTTAAATAAAAATATATTGTTTAAATGCTCCATCCAGTAAATAACAAAGAGTTAACAATGTACAGCTGATGTATGGAAATCAGTCAATTCAATCGCAGAAGTGAAATTTTAGTGAATAACATTTAAAATAGGACAATCGGGTCACTTTTCCTCTTATAAAAGTTATTAATTTGTCATAAATACTATAAGGTTTTGTCCATCCACCCCTGTGACCAGTAGGAAGAAAAAACCCTCAACCACTATTGTGTAATTTATAAGTTAAGGTTTTGTACATTTTCATACGCTATTGTCATAAACGACCCGATTTTTGCTTTTCTAAATCTTCAGGTACTTCTAGTACACAGATAGACTTTAAATGACAACTAAGCTTCGGTACAGAATAAAGATTAAGTCAATTTATTATATTTATTACTATATTTTTCAATACAAGTAATGATGTCAGAATGTATGATAAGATGTATTGTGTATTTCTTCCAAGCCAGTAAATGTATATAACTAAGTTGAAACATAGTTCTGTATATATATAATAATATTTTTAAAACTTTAATACTTTGACATATTTTAAATTTGTTATAACGGAGTTCTACCAAGTAAATGCAAATTAAATCAATTACATATTTCAACATTAAATTGTTTACAGTTTTTTTTTATTTTGTGCGAAACTCATGGCATTGAGATACAGGACCTCATTTGAGAAAATCAGATCTAGCGGCATTAGATAAACACGAATAAATGTGAAACATTTATAAAGACAAATTTATTTTTAGCAATACAAATTATTTACTTGTTAATACGATTATAGAAATTACTTACAATATGGGTTTTAATTATTTTTACAACTTCTAAAATTCAAAAGTTGAGGAACTGAGTAACAAGCAGTTCAAATACTGGCATTAAAAGACCATATGTTGCGCATTGGAACCAGACATGGATTGAAAAAGGCTTTATTTCACTTCACAAAAAAAAGTTTAAATAAAACTGACAGTAAAAATAAGACTTAATCAAGATCTTTGAATACGTATTACTTTAATGATTTTAGTTGATATATGAATAAATAAACATCCAAATGCATATATGTTTTAATATGCTAAAGTTTTTTTATCCTTTCTATCTTCACTTTGATAATTTTTTGAAAAAAGTATCATTTTATGACGCAAATTAAAATCTGTAGACTGACTACGCCGTAGCATCGTAGACTGCAATGTCTACGAAATACAATGTGCATAGCGGAAGTTTAGGTAATGCAGCATTCCTGCGTGACTGAATGTGAGCCATTAAATTACTGGACACAACCATGAAGTGAGAACTATGTGCAGTTAGTTGATTGCTATGAAATGAGATCGTGCGTAATGGGTGATGCCTTCACAATAGCATTGCCAATTACTACACGATGTCCCATACAAATACCCTTGCGTGTCTACAAAAATTAGTTTCGTGTAAAAAAATAGTTATTGTACGGCGTGTGAATTAAAATATAATAATTGTGACTACTATTAACAGTTGAATAACTTATTTTAAATCAAGAATTAAGCACCTTCTGGCAAACTTATTTGTATGGAAAATATTTATTAATATAAATTTAACATGTACTATATTAATTTGTTTGATTTTTTACAAATATTTTTTAAAGTAGATATAGAAAGAAAAATTAAATATACGTAATCAATTAGTAAAAAGAATATATTGTACGATATATGTCATAAATGAAAGTCAAAGCTATAATCGAAGTACAACCACGTTTCGTACGTTTGATCATGATGTATTTTGTATATATTTACATCTAACGAGGTAATGCATTCTTTTACAAATTCGATATGAAGATCGTCATTTTTATGACGTTAAGGATATGTAAATAAACAAATTACTAAATAAAACATCTCTCTTCATTATGATAAATTCTGAAAATTAAAAGCGAACAGCTTATAATGGTATTTTATTTAAGTTATGCTTTGCCAATCCATACTGAGGATGCTTCTTGTTAATTTGTAGACATTCGGGTTAGATGTATGTATGTATGGCGCTGACAAGTGAATGTCTACCCTGCGGCAGAAGAAGGTTTTCATGACGCGAGATTGAGGTATCACCCCCTTTCGTCAACACTAGTTTATCAAAGGATTCCTTATCTTGTATCACAAGGGTTGTCAGAATATTCAAGAAGCTTTGAAATCATTTATTGACTTATACAAAAGCCATCAAAACCTTACATGTTTGTTATTTTCTACGCAACGTGAATCAAATCAATTCCTTTATCATCAGCTGCTGTCAATATTATATTGAATCAATAGTTTCATTAGCTATATATAATAAACCATAAACTATATCACAAAACAAAATTTCTCTTAAATCTAATATACTAATATAGCGTTTTTGAGTTCCTAAATACCAAAAAAAATAATATAAAAACAAAACTCCGGCTAAATAATATAAAATCTTTCAAGGAAAGACTCGACATTTTTATCTATATATATCGTCTTGCGATATTCTGATATTTTTTATTCAATCAACATAACAATAGAAATATTTTATAATAAAAATGGTTTTTCAAATATTGATATAAAATCAATATAAAATGTTGTTTTATAAATCAAAAACATATTATGACAATAGTACGCTATATAATAGGGTGATATACACCATATAAATTTCCACTATGAAACAGTTAGTCTAATATTATTTTCAAATTGATTTATTTCAACGAGAACTTACCTTAATTAACTGTTAAAGCCTTATTTTTCTAAGAGTTGATTTAATTACAGCTATTAATCAAATATCTTTAACGATATAAGTAAAGTTTCAATGTAAATTAAATTAATATTATTTATTATAAAAATGATTTTTTTTAAGCTGTCGTTGAACTTGAATGCGCGTTTAGAATTTGAATCATTTAGAATGAAATGATCTAATTTATTGAAAAGTTGGAGACCTTCTTGAATTATTTTCGCAGTGAAGAAACTGGAATTTCTTCCAGTTCGTCATCGTTTTCTGGTTTTTTGTCAATAGTTAAAGTTAAATTAATGACATCATCGTCACTTATAGCATTACCCGTAAGTAATTCGTCGATATAATTTTCGCTAAAGGTATCAAACCTATCTCCGCCAAGTTCATATGTTTAAGTTATCATTTCAGCTGAGATAACTGTAACATATCCAAATAGGTAGACTTAATTGGGCGATGGCAGATTCAACATGATTTAAACAGTCCAAAATCTTATTTTTTCCCCCAAATGTCGGTTGTGTTTATGATTCATTCTCTATTCTATCCAAAATACAACGATACATGCTCTCGGTGTAATATTTAATATTTTTATACATCGTAAAATATAGTACATTTTTTAAAAAATTGCATTTCTAAAAAACCGCATAACTTCGAAATCACATAAAAACAGGATTGACTGTATTGCATAGTTTAAAAAATACAGTATCTTAGAAAGGAAACAATTGCTATGAACATGACACGTTCAGATTATATTTTTGATTATAACAACGTGCAATTGACCAAGGATGGGTATAGACAACTGGGAAAACAAAAGGTGAAAGAAATTAGTCACTTAGAAAAAAAACAGCAACAATATTTGAAACTATAGAGGAGTCGTCGAAGATAAGTTACAAAACTGGTTTTATCTCGTGTAATGGAACCGATAAGAAAACTCAATGGCAACCCTGCAATCATTTTACTCAAACAAAATTTAGGAGTGATGTTTAAGAAATTGTTTTAAGCTTATTTGAGAGTTTCTCAATGCTTTGATTGAAATGTGAGTATATTTATTATTCAAAACATTTCGGTGGTGTGGTTTGTTTTCACATAGCAGTCAGAATAACGTAATATGTATTATATTTCTTGAACGACAGTTTTAGTTTATTATTTTTAATTTATTCACACAATATAACTCTTTTCTATTAAAATCATGATTTACTCTTAAAGATTTCTAATAATATATTTATAAGACTGGTATAAATATACTAAAATTATAAATAAAGTTTTTATGTTTAAATACTTCAAATCTTTATAAAAAAGCAGCTGACAAATACAAACAAATAAATAAAAAATACATTCGTCCTTACTATTGATGTAAAAACTTTATACTATAGTGGCAAAAGTTTACTCTTGCGTTCAGATGGTTCTAAGTTTGCGTGCCGTCAATTAAAAATAGACAAACAGTCTATTACTTTAGAACTTGGGCGTAGACGTTCAAGGTGTCTCTTTTCGCCACGTTGGATTTTTTTTCCAAGTTTTTTACACGATTTTGAAATAAGACGGATCACTAAAAATAAAAAAATACTATGTTTACATACGAATAATTAGTTCTAAAGCATATAAGGGCAACCACCGGCCCGCCGAGCTATTTTGTCCGGCCCTGATTATCCTTAAGCAATATCAACGCCAATATTGATAGTCAAGTACGAGACCAATCTTTACACAAATTTTTGTAATCAGTATATAATATTAATTGTATGTCGTTTATTATATAAATTAAAAAAATATGTAAGAAGTAGCAACGTGTTTTATTTAATTTAATACTACTTTATTATGTTTAATTATTTGGTCCGGCCTTTGACTCGGAGACAGAATGATAATTTGGCCCCAGACCTAAGAAAGGTTACCCATGCCTGTTCTAACATGATTCCCTAACAAAAAAACAGGGCTGTCGATTCGTGTAAAAAAAGGCGACTCCGACTTTGAATCCAAGGAAATGTTTCAATAATTAAATTTTAACTTATATACATATGTAATATACATATATATGTATATGTAAAATATATATATGTTAAAAAAAATAAAAGATTTTTAGTACTTTTTCCACATAAAATTTATTAGATCACGACCGGTTTCGCTCATCGCGAGCATTATCAACTGATAATCATATCAGTTGATAATGCTCGCGATGAGCGGAACCGGTCCTGATCTAATAAATTTTATGTGGAAAAAGTACTAAAAATCTTTTATTATTTTTATTATAATGCCTTTCCACCAAGTATTGACAGTAAACACCTTAAAAGTGATATATATATGTATTCCATCAGATCATTTTAGGTCAGCCAAGCGTGCAATGTTTGGACTATTTTGTTTAAATACATATTATTAAATATATATTTCAAAAAAAATTCGAACCGCTCATTTTTCACGTCTCCGACACCCCTGCAAAAAACACCGAATCAGTTAACGGGTTTTATAAAAATAAGAAATTATAAAATAAGAAAAAAAACGCACAAAAACAGCAATAATAAACAAAAGGCTTCATTTGATCCTCAAATATTTATAGCGATAAAAGCGATGTATGTCCAGTCCCTAAAAAAACTCCTCGTAGATAATCAAGCAGCGATGAATAGTATTATTTTTTTAAATAAAAATATATGTTTTTTTTTAATCCATGTCCGCTCCCAATGCGAAGCATATGGCCTCCTAATGGAGGTTTCCCACCGGATTTTTTTATACGAGAACTGTTTGTTTCGCTCAACTTTACTTTTTTCAAAGTGAGTAGTAGGGAAAGAAGGATAAGGCTAGAACAGGACTAGTGACAGTTATTAAAGGATCAGAAGAATGGGAGGAAAGGAAAATTATGTGAATTGACATCACAAACACCCAGTCTTCGATCACAACTTTGAATTGAATAATTCTCAAATTCACTGTGATCTGACCGGGAATCGAGCCCAGACCTGCGTGATCGGTAGAGCAAGCTCTAACCAACTGGGTCACAACAGGCGAAAAAATACATATAATAAATAATATTGTGGGTACCTATTTTCTTTATAAGGGTTTTCATTTTTACCCTTTTTACACGATTTTCTCTACCTCGGAGATGTTCTTTTTTCAAATAACTCGGTTTTTTTTAAAATTTCAGTGAGTCAATCTTCAATTCTTCTATGTATTCTATAACTATTATTACACGTTTTTTTAGTTTAGTGCATCTCATCGAGTTCGTCTGGGGTGATTAATTTTAAATATGATTTTTTTTAAATACATTATACATTAACCATTATTAGCTGTAATTCCAAATACAGTCGAATTTGGTTGGTATATGGGAGTCCCCTCTGTCCAGTGTTCCCTCTTAGCTGTGCGCGTGTGCGCGCGCACACAGCTCGCCGAGTCCGCGCACATACATTACAACAGAGCGCACAAAAATTACAGCAGCTATATCAGGGTTACCCAAACTTATTCTGGGATGGAACACTTTTCAAGTCCGGAAAATTCGACGGAACACTTGTGAAATCTGGCAATGTTACCGGAACACAGCTTTTTTTTATGTCGGGTAATTCTTAATAGTAAAAATATTAGTTAATAAACCAATTATTATGTATTGATTAATTATCTTTAAAACATATAACATAAAAATATGATTAAACAAAGTTCATAGTGATTAAAAATCTCCGCCAGTACCTAGATATTTGACGTTTTTAACATCATTGGAGATTAACTATCACTCGATTTTTGATACGAAGTAGAAGATGCTTACATTTGTTACAGCGTATGTTACCGTTCCATTTTTTTGCGGAACACCTATTTAGGTCTCGCGGAACACCAGTGTTCCGCGGAACAGAGTTTGGGAAGCCCTGAGCTATATCCTCACCAGAATAGATTAATTGACATTAAATAGTGTTGTTAATTATTATCATTATTAAAAATCAACCTTTTCGTTTAGTAGGTCTAAATACTGTTATGTGGCGCACAAATCTTTTTATTTCTTGTCAAAGTTGCACAGCCAATAATTTTTGCGCACATAACCCTCCGAAAATTAGAGGGAACATTGGATGGGACTGACTGAATTTGCTCGTTATATCACAGAATAAGTATTTTTGAATGCTTACAAACATACCCATCACATGAAGACGTGAATTATCTGCAGCGGTCATATATTACAAAAAGTCAAAATTCAAACACACATATTACAATAAAAATAATAAAACATTTTTAGTACTTTTTCCACATAAAATTTATTAGATCAGGACCGGTTTCGCTCATCGCGAGCATTATCAACGCTCGCGATGAGCGAAACCGGTCCTGATCTAATAAATTTTATGTGGAAAAAGTACTAAAAATGTTTTATTATTTTTATTATAATGCCATTCCACCAAGTATTGACAGTGAACACCTTAAAAGTGACACATATTACAATTTTCTAGCAATCCACTTTTCTTATATAATTTAAAATGTATGCTTGTTTAATTGCTTTCACTCTCATTGACAATACTTTTTCAAGATAGAAGTAGCTCGTTACAAAAGTGAATAAATGCGTGGAGAAAACCATAAACTAAAATGATAATGAATGTTTCCACATTACATCAGAGATCTCGCTATTTCAGTGATCTTAATAACTGAATATGTTTTACAAAATAGCTTAATAAAATGTCTTATTCTTTAAATCTATTAAATTCATTAGACACACACGAACAGTTAATTTATCATGTCTTCAGAATTGTAGAGGAAACTTAAAAATCGTGTATGTTTCTACAGCAATATTAATATCATCCTAAATGACTCCACTTTAGTTAATATCATTAATCCATCTTGTACGGCTGACTACAGTGTGTTAGGAAATCTTTGTATATTCCTCAGCTGCTTGATTGGACAAACAAATAGTCAGTGGTACAGCATAATGCACTTACCTGCTAGTTGCACGGTGCTCCATCAATATAATTGCTTTCAGAAGCACCTTGTTCCAGTGGCGTGCTATATATTGAATGCTCCACATTATAAAGTTTAAATATTATTTACTTATCTTTGCAAGACTTCATTTCTTAACCAGTTTCATAAATTGGGGTTTACATCGACTTGTGGGCTCAAAATACCCTCGTACCAATTCAATCAACAAAAAAAAACGGAGGACGGAGCGAGTGCGATTAGCTTTCTACTATTATTATCTTTATCCCTAATATTGTGGGTGATCATGGTAGAAAACGATTTTTTTAACAACTCTGCTCCTAATGAAGAGTATATGGACTCTTAATGGAGTTTATCTCAACAAAAGAAAATAAGTACAAGAACTGCTTGTTACTCATTTTCTCTAACCGCTTTTTTTCAAAAAAGAGTAGGGATATAAAGACAGGACTATGAAGAGATTTGCGGTTAAATAATCGTTTTCATTATGCCTGTTTTTGAATAGGATGGAGAGGAGAGAATTTAAGATGTAGCATAGATTCATAAATTCGGACAGAAATCCATTAAAAATCAATTTATTTAAACTGTTTCGTACCTGGATTCGAGCATGTCACCTCAGTTACTAAAGCTAACGACGTTGACCACTCGACCACGTGTTAATAAGGTTACTAGAGTTTATCAAACAATAAAGATACTTTTAAGTCAGTTCAAGTTCATCCGTGCACTTGAACGTCTAAAGATACCGAAAGGCGATACCCAAGGTAACAAAGCATGTGTGAATGTACATAATTTTAAGAATTCAAATTTAATAAAGATACCGTTTATATGTTTTGTAAATAAAGTGTATCAGTCACAACACAATTCTTTAAGAGGGCTTTGGATAAGTACGACGACAAAAAAGGCGAAGTTGGAATACGATTTTCTCGTATGTAAGTGGCACAGTACCCAAGGTATTGGTAAATTAATACAACTTGCAACCTTCCCTTAATAACCCAACCTTCAGTAGAATACGACACTGAGATATAAACTAAAGATTTAATTGAAAATAAATAATAAAAATAAAATAAATATTGATATACTATGGTTTTTATGCCCGCTTCTACGGGCAACACTGCCGTTTGAGTCCATTAGCGACCACTGCAACCCTTCACACCGCGCGCCACTGGATCTATGACGGTACTAGCAACTTATTTGAATTGGGTCACTTACGTATTAATACTGCGCAAAGTTATACATTATATTATAAATCAAACAATGAAAATATAATATTTTATAAAACTCTGAAAAATTATCCGAATGAACTTAAAGTCAAGTAAATTAACAAAGTTAAGTGGCTTGCTACGTGATCAAATGTCAAAATCGTTGACTTAGAACACGTAGGTCACGGATTTTAATTCCAGTACGGATTTTTTTTATAGATTGATTTTTAATCGATTTATAGATTTCGGTCCGAATGTGTGGATGTATCTGATGTCTTAAATTCTCTCCAACCATTAAGAGATTGAGCAACTGCGTAACAAATAATTCTCGTAGAAAAAATCTGTTGAGGTATTTCCATTAGGAGGCCATATGCTACACATTGAGAGCGGGAAATGCTGTTCGTACTGGGACTCGAACCCGTGAAATACGGCACGGAACGCTACACCACAACGCTAACCGCTGTGCCATAGTACCAGACATTTTTTTTTAATTAAAAGAAATGGTATTCCAGCTAATGCCAATGCTCCAAATATTTTTTAATTGAATGATCATACGACAAAAACTTACTATTGTAACTTTGTAAGTCACTCGAGATAGACTCGAGGTAAATTGACATCACAAACACATGTTTAGGTATCAAATTCAAATTTAAAAATCTAAATTTGAAATTGACCTTACCGGGGATCGAACCCAGACCCACCTGTTCGGTAGAGCAAGCTCTAATCAACTAGACTAGTGCTTCCCAACCTGTGGGCCGCGAAATTTAGTAGAAAGTACAAAAATCTATATATTTAAGTCTATCAAATCGGTGTTTCCCATATTGGGGGCCGCGGAATTTCTTAAGGGCCGCCGGATTGGATTGGATAGAAGTTGGATTCTGGGGGAAAGGTATAGCAAATTGAGGATTTTGAATTCGTCGGTGAGCTAAAAAAAAACGAGTTTCTGTGACAATCTGAGGGAAAAGTATACCAAATCGCAGATTTCGAATTCCTCGGTGAGCTAAAAAAAACGAGCTCCTGCGACAATCTGAGGAAAAAGTATACCAAATCGCAGATTTCAAATTCCACGGCGAACTAAAAAAAAAGTTACGGAGACAATTGAGGAGGGCCGCGGATTATTTTTTTAGATTTAGGGGGCCGTGGAACGAAAAAGGTTGGGAAGGACTGAACTAGACCACAGCAGGCAGGTTATAGCATTTACTAAAAGTTTACCATTAACGATAGTGATATATGGCATATGTTTAATAGTGCTCTTTTTTAAGACTTATTTGACTTTCAAGTACATATTGTTATAACAAATTATGTTTAAAAAGGATACGAATACTCTAAGTAATTAACACATCTTATTATGCATACTTTACTTGCATACAACTCGTTAGAGAATCAAGATTGATGTAAAACCTTCAAACAAGGTGAACACAATGTACTTGTTTAAAATTCATTAAATCTAATAATCCATAACAAATAGCATGTCAAATTACTAAAACAGCGTATACATTGTTCAAATATTGTGATTAATTCCATGGGGGTAGATTTCATATAGATTTAATGGGCTTGTTGACAGATCTGATGTCATGTTACGTTATTAAATTGACATCGAGCAAATAACAGGAGATCCACGATTATTCACATTAATCAAATATAAGGACATTTATATGTCGCTTCCTATTTTTTAAACGAATTTAAAGTTTATTAAATTTACTGCACTTTTTTAAAATCATTTGTGCATATTATTCCTTACAGTTATAATGTATTGGCTTGTTGTTATTCTTCAGATACAAAAACGTGATTAACGCCCTTTATATCAAGAAACATTTTATTTCAACATTCGTTAAAATGTGTTTTTTATTTTGCATTTAATCCATTAACATTACTCGTAATTTAAAAACAAGCGAGTTTCATTTATTGTTAAAAATTTCTACGATTGTTCACGATGTTAAGCAACAAGAATAAATCCCCACTAGTAAAAGTCATTAAGACATATATACCGCGGCTATATACTTGGCGTTAGCAGGTAGGTATAAATGAAATGACATCGCTCTACTATCACAAAAACCTTTATTTAAGAACTTGCAATCACCGAATTTATTACATACAATATTTAACAACAAAAAAATTTGAATTATTACAATACACAATAACTATTATACAACCTAGCTTGCTCACACGATTTTATAAATGTAAAAAAAAATTGACGTTAAACTCTGCGCAGAGAAAAAATGGAATTTAATTTTCGTCGAAATGGAAAAATATTATTTCTTTCATCTCGGAAAAAAACAAAACCACAAAAGAAAAAGAACTGCAAGTGAATTTACAACTAAAGGTCTCTGGAACCACGTCTAGAGGCCGGGAAGTACCCCAGACACACGTCCTGTATGGTTCGTTTCCCAAAGAGCAAGAAAAAAAAAAACAAAAATCACATCAGTATCGAAAAATAATGTTGCCATTTCAGGCCATTAACAATAAACAATTGATATTACGGGTTACCTGATAACAAAATTCAAACATAATTAATTTAGCTACACCTTTGTTTTTAAACCTGCCAGTTTTCCTCCCAAAAGTGCTAGTGAAAGCGGGTGCCAATAATCCTACCGTGTCACCATATTTGAAACCAAGTGAAAAGGACTCCGTTTGACAACAGGTTCAAGTTTTGGAAACGTACAAAAAAAATGTATTTTTTTCCCATTTGATATTTTATGTATTTTTCTTCTTTTGATATTATTCTTTGCTTTAATGTATAATTTATCACTACAGGCAACTTTTGCTGATTTGAATAACCATTTTTTTTTCACGAGAAGTTACAAATTAATTTATTAGTGAATAAAACTTTCATAATAAAGATGACTAATCGTAAAATTATTGATCAGTCCATCGAAAAAGCCATTACATTGTTCTTGAAGTCATTGTATTTGTACAATATTTATCTTCTATCGTTTTCTTTATGAAGAGTCAATATTTTTTTATATACTGTTTTATTTTCAAACTAGGAATAGGTAAAACTAACAAAAAAATATTATTTTGTAAAATAATAAAATTTTAGATAAGCAACTCAACACAAGTTTATCAAAGTAAATCATTTTTTATGTTTTCACTCTCCAGTATTGGTGAAGATGCGTTTTATTAAAAAAATATTACAAAAAATACAACAAAATACAAAGCATACTAGTTTAACCGACTTGTAGTCCGTCCTCTAATTCTAAATAGTAAAAATATATGATATGTGTCATAGGGTAAAAATAGTAACACATAAGTTATTGATTAAATTTTTTTCTTAGCTATATATACTGGCTCCGAAGAGCATAGTTCTGACGATGGCGAAAGCCTTAATAGCTATCAACCAATAAATATAAAAACTGTAAAACTAAATACGTTGCTATTTTTATTCTATTATAATGGAGTTCTAATAAGTATATGCCAAGTCAATCAATCAATGATATTTGTCATTTAATATTGAAGCCAAAAAAACCTTCTACGTTGTCTTACAGTGAGGGAAGGATAAAAGAAAAGAGTCAAAAAATGACTCATAGTAAATTAACTGAAGGGTTGTAGAGTAATCTAACTATCATAGACATCCATGCCTTAAAACAAAAATATATAAATCAATCAATCAATAATAAGTATAACAATTCTAGTCATTGTATACCACAACTCACAACTTGACTACTGGGTCGAATTTCTTTAGGAATGTTTTTTAACAAGGTCTTTGAGATATTTATCGTCTTTGACTTCTGTGTTATATAAATTATTTTACAACAGCAAAATAATTATCTGAAAAAGATGTTTCATTATTCTTTAGTATACATAAGCGACATTCTGAACTTGTTTTTTTAAAGGTGATCGTACGATATAACTCATAATTATGACTCACTGTATATCTGAATGTAGCAATTTTTCTTAATTACGCCTCAGAAGTGTCAAAGTCGAGTGAATGTATAATAAAACACATTTTCTTCTACGTCTGTTTTATCAAAATGTATTAATGCAGTGCCAAACGGCAAGCGCTTCAAAAGACTTTTCTTTTCTTAAATACCTTTTCGAAAAGTACAACCGTTATCATTTTCCCCTATTATGTATTCAAAAATTCTTTTTAGGTTTCTTTGCTCGGCCAGTCCAAAACAATAAAACTGATTCGACAATAAAGCACAGAAAAAGGGAAAACAAAAGGAACAATGAATCCATTCAACTCAACAAAAACAATAGTTTTTTAAGTAGCAAAATGGGTCTGATATTATTTTTATTGTGGAAATAATGGGTTCTGGGAAATGGATGCCGACATCGTATTTTTCTGAAGTAATTTCCTTTAAATAGCGTCTTGGATAAATTCATCCACTCTTTCTGCCTATATTTTATACCAAATAATATATGAAGCCATTTAATCTCAGCTCAATAGCTAAGCGTATAATTTATTTTCACAGTCACCATTTCAAATAGTTTTTTTTTTATTTAAATAACAAGTAAGGAAAAGTTATGGCATTGTTTGATAAAAAGTAATTACGTGCGCAAATTAAATTATGTGATGAAGATGAGAAAGACAATGATGGTGGTGGTGGTAAGTTTGGAGACAATTTCTAGTATTCTCCATGGTCATCGTGATGATTTCTTGTGTTCTGTCATGTTTTTAAAACACTGAGAGTTGTGTGTAATTGGAGCTTTTGCTGACATCGTGCTATGCTTTGGACAAGAAGAGTTTAGCGGTCTAAGGTGTCACTAACGAAGTTGATATTATTGGTCTTGCGAAAGGTTCCGGTACTGGGGTGCATCTACATTTTCTAAATGTAGATTACGTAATTCTCCCTTCTCATCTTCATATCTCTCTTAAGTTGTTTTATTGAGTTTTGCCAGATTTTTGGTGTCCTTTTTGCTAGTCGTTGGCTGCATTGAGCAAAATGATAAAATTTCGATTACGGTTAAATTAAAAAAAGACAGTCAAATTTAGTCAACTGTGTTGCGACTATTGCAAGAATAGATATAGCAAAATTTTACTCAAGGAAGATATTTATTTTTAATCCATGTCCGTTCCCAATGTAGAGCATATGTTCTCCTAATGATGGTTTTTCAACAGAAGTTTTTCTACGATAACTGCTTGTTACTCAGTCGCACAAAATGGCTTTTGCAAAGGAAGTTGTAGGGATTGAAGGATAAAGCTAAGACAGGACTATTGGTTAATTAATCGCGAAATGTGTGCGATATAAAACAAGCTCATTTTATTTACATTTAACATATAAATGTATTAACAAATAGGTGTTTATTGAGTTATTCGGGCTTTCACTATAGCTCATTGATTCGTGAGAGGGCAGGTTATTTATATTAAAAAAACATTAAAATGTGCTACAATTTATATAAAAATCAAAGTAAAACTATGTATATGAAAACCAACCTCTCAGTTTTAATATAACAAATCAAATTATTTGCAAACAAAGTGAGCGTTTACCCGTTAAGACCTGTTAAACCTCTGCGTTTCATAAATTCATTTTCTGAGTGTTTTTATTAACAACCAGACCTCACTCTATTCACTTCACAAAACAGACTGAAAACTGAATTGTAGGTGCGAAATTGAGTTAAGCTTTAAACTGGTGCTGGAAAATTACGTCACGGGACTCGCTCCATAGCTGAGTACTGTCAGAGACAGTTATGATTCAGTAATTTTTCGCCCTATTAATATTTAATAAATATGGTCAGCTTTTATTTGAATCAATAACTTTTAATTATTTAATGAACTTATTATAAAATCCCGGTTTCATATAACCATATAAAAGAAAGATTTAAGTAATTGAATTCTGGGTTTCTGTACAATTTTTATACGGTTAGAATAAATAATATATATCAAAAATTATCGTCTGATAGATTATCATGTACTTAAACTGAGTGGATGTGGAGCGTAATAAATATTTAAAATAGTATAGCTAGAAATGAATGCTCGGAAAACAGAAGAAATTTTCCTGAATTTAATTTATTTCCATGAGAATTCTTTTACAAATACAATACATTAATATTGTTCTTGTTTTTTATCTTTCCCCTCCCCACGCACAGCAAAGGGAGAAAATCTTACTTCTCGTTTCTCATTTGTAAGAAAAGAAAATTTCTTCGTTATAAATAAAATTCTAACAACAAAGTAAGCCTGTCGAATGTGAGGAATTTGTTACAAAATAATTATATTCGAAGAGACGTACAGTTTTTTTATTGGATTCAATTTAAACTTTAAAAATATATACACTCATGCCTCGATTTACACGGTACCCATTTTACGCGATTTCACTTTTACGCGGTCAGGAAAAAATCACATTTGAAAACTATTCAATCAATTTCAAAATCAAGAATTTTGTTTTCTTTATGTCGCAAATAATAATGTATTTTTACCCCCAGGAATCTCTACTCGTATTTTAAAGCAGAAAAGAAACACAATCTTTTTGGATATAAAGATTCAAATTCTTGATTCTCTCCAGAAAGGTGATAGTTTTGCATCTCTTGCAAAAACTTGAGGAATTAATGAATCTACTGTCCGTACAATTAAATAAAACGAAATAACTGTCAGAAGAAGTGTCGCCTCTGGATCCCTTATTATTTCTAAATGTACCTCATACGTTAGAGATCCCATAATGGAAAAAATGGAAAAAGCCTTAATGATATGGATAGAAGATCACACACAAAAAAGAATACCAATGTATACTAACGCAATTAAAGAAAAATCTAAAAGAATTTATAAGTTTCTATCAGAAAATAATTAGCCAAAAAAACAAGATTTTACAGCGAGCAAGGGATGGTTAGAAAATTTTAAAAAAAAGATACTCATTACACAATCTCAAGATAAAGGGTGAGGCTGCTTCCGCCGACGAAAATCCAGCTAAGATATTTTTACCACAGTTTTTGAAGATAGTAAACGAAATTGTTATTCCCCACATCAAGTTTTCAATGCTGATGAAACAGGACTTAACTGGAAAAAAAATCCCAGTAGAACATTTATTGCAAAATCTGAGAAAACGGCCAGTGGTTTTAAAGCTGCTAAAGATAGAGTAACGTTAATGTTTTGAGGTAATGCTTCAGGAGATTGCATGATGAAACCTCTTTTAATTATCGATTTACACGGATGTTTATTTTCTGGAACCTATCTTCCGTTTTTGTATGAGCTTGAAGTCTCGATTTACATTTTTTCGATTTACGCGTTTTCTCTTGGAACGTATCTACCGCGTAAATCGAGGGATAAGTGTGTTTTGAAGTTGAAATATTCGACGAGATAAGATCGACGAGAATTCACATCACAAACACTTCTATTCTCTTGGCACATTTGCTTGAGTGTAGCAAATGTACTCATCGCATTATTTGACCGAATTTGTTTATTTGATAGAGGATATTGATAGAATGAGAATAGAGAAAAAGTTTAGAGCCTTTAGTAGCTAATAGAGTAACAACTGTACCTAAGACCGCTAATTAACGCCCATCAAAATCAAATACGTTAGTTACCTAATACGAAAATAAGCTCCATGAAAAGATTATTGAGGCCAATAGATCCTAAGTACCAATCTGTGTTAGGTTTGTAGAACTCTCTAGTATCACGTAGTCTAACTTCTCTCTTGTAATATTGTGTAAGAGCGTGTAGTGTGTACTCGTCTACGTGTACTACACGTGTAGGAGGCTTTGCCGGCGTTTCCAAAGCTGAAACGTATGTGATATGGTATACTGAAACAAGTGAAAGTGAGTGTCAAGTCATTATAAAGCTATAATAGTTGTATATTCAAAATATTGAGAAAATTCAAACAAATTTTAACATAATATGCATTTAATGTTTATTAAATATACTAGGTAGTATGTTGTTTAAGTTAGTTCTCATTAGAGAGAAATAAAAAAACTGTTAACTAATTTAAAAATACACTTAAAAAATTATAGATAAAGAATCTTATCAATGAAAACTTGCACACCTTTCCTTGAAATATTTCTCAGCATTTTTTTTTGAATTAAAAAAGTATATAAGTTCAAAAAAAGTTGCGACTTCCAGTAGCAATCAGGGTAGCACTTGACTATCCAAGCGGTAACATTTAATGGCCTACGGTGTATAACATCATAAGCGGACCTTAAGTGCCCATACCATTAAATAAAATACTTCATACAATACACACAGAAGTTGTATGAATTAATTATTTGAAAGCTCAATACGTTCATTATGATTATACGCACTTATCGCCGATTGAACATATTTTATATTTTTGTTTTCTCATGGTATGATTATTAGTTTACTTTTAGGTTTTGAAATACAACTACCTTCCCATCGCATCGATACTGGTAGGCTTTTATGTATTTGTTATAACTTGTAGATTTTTTTTAAAATGAAAAAATAAAAAAAATCGGAGATAAACTTACTTTATTAATGTAGCATTTTATATCACTTTGTTAAAATTAATTAAATTATGATTTAAACATTTTAATTTTGGGTAATTATAGAATCACTTATACTGCTATTTGTAAATTCTTTTTAATGTCAATTATTGTTTTCACATTTTCATTTCAATTTATTTTTGTATAAATAGCACTGTTAATATATATTTATTATCAGTTGACAATGCTCGCAACGAGCGAAACCGGTCTTCACCTTTTAAATAAAGTGAAATAAATTACAAAGGAATATTGTGTTTTTATTAATTACCGTAAAGGTTATTGCGACTAAGCTAATGAATTGATAAATAACAAGCAATTATACTAAAAACATTTTTAAATTTGAACCGTTAAAATTATGTACATTCACACAGATTTTGTCACTAACGACCCAGGTTTCGCCTTTCGGCATCTTCAGACGTTAGTGAAAAAATCTGTGTGAATGTACATAATTTTAACGATTCAAATTTAATATTGAAACTCCACCAAGCAACCGAACAGTCGAAATCTACTAAAAACATTTTTGTTGAGATAAACTCAATTAATAGACCATATGCTCCGCACAGATAGCGGACATGCTAAAAAAGTGTTGATGATTTAGTGTGAAGAAAAACTAAATTAAAATGGTTTGACGTAGATTCGAATCACGTAATCCATAGCAGTTAGCACGTAAGCGCGAAAATAACCACTGAAAACTGAACTTTATTTAGTAAATAACATTCCACGACAAGGCTCATTCATCTACCCTTTATATTATCTAAATTAGTCTTCAAACAGTGGCGTAACGTTTGTTATTAATGTTAGTGAGCCGAGGAGATAGAAAATTTGTAGTAATTAAGCATTTGATTTACAGCAAAGCAATTTAACAGCTAAAGAATACCACTGAATGTTAACTTCTTGTTTTTGTTTAGCGCTTAAGTAATGAAACAGATGGCTCAAGCTTTTATTGCACGCAATGGGATATTTAAAAAGCCTTTTAATATTTTTACGTCATTTAATACTAGTATAAATTATTTTTAAATTGTTATTTATTTATTCGACACACCAATTGATATTTTGTTTCAAGATATAACAGCCATATCAAACATATTCCGTTTTTATTTTTTTAAATAAATACACGCCCAGTTTTGCGCAAAGCCTGTGATCAGAATAATAATACAAACATTTAATCAGATGTGTAGTGTTTCCTCGACACGGAATCGTTAATGCCCACTTCCTTATTCAGCACAATAGGGTGAGAATTATATTACGTTGTTGTGACAAAAATACGTTTAAAGTAAACATGGCATACATATGATTACTAATAATAGTATTAAATTATTACTTCGTGGAAGCTTTCTCAAATAGCATTGAAATTATATAATCTATTATTATTTGAATTTAAATAGTATATTCTATTATATAATATTTATTCCAAAATCCCGGGATCGTGATAGTACTAATCCCGGGATTGAAAAAGTTGCACGAGTCTTAAAAAATAAAAAAAATGTTCTATTTTTTTTCATTTTGTCAATCCCGTAAATTCCTGGGTTTTTGAAATTAGAAATCTGGTAAGAACTAAAAAAAGATTTTAGGAATTTTTAAAATCGTCGGGCAAAATTTTTTTGGTCAATGCTAATCTTGAATTCCCAGGATTGGGAAAATTGTCATTTCCGAAATCCCGGGATCACAAAAAGCCTCTAGGCCAAGGTGTGGGGCATCAAATCCAGTGTTTTGACACATAGGGAGACTCTTCTAACAAACTCTCCCACGAATCATTTAATTACTGATCTTTGTACTTGTGTTCCAAGTAAGAATCACTGATTTAATGAATTTAATTTACATAACCATTTGTGCCTACTGGTTTAGCTGTCACTAAAAAAGGATTTCGAATCCAGGAATCACCATTTCTATGTGCTCCTATTATTACAAAGAAATCGTAAGGAGACAGGTATTGCCAGCTTCTCTACTTTCTAATCCACATGATTTCAATCACAATTTAACTTAAAAAAACTGTTAAGACTTTAAACTAGTAGTCTTTCATTTAAACGTTAGTGGACAAGGTTATGTGGCAAAAATCATTTTACTGTAGAATTATAATCGGGAACTTTAATGACTTTTATTTGTTTAAAAATATAAAGGTTTCCTTGGTATTATTATTAGGGATGAAATCCTTTACAGGATTGCTGCAGAACCGCTCATTTAGTATTCAATGAAAAAATAAAATAAAAAATAACCTTCAACTCGACTTAAAGCTATTCATTTGCGAAGTTCTAAGAGAAATAAACGCCTACAATAAATACTTTGTCGAACAAAAACAGAATGGTTCTCTTCTTTTAAGAACAAGAAGTAAGAAATTAGAAGACTAAAGTGGAGTAAGTGTTAGCTGGGGAGCAACAGGAATCTAAATCTTAAGTCAAATGAAGTAGAAACGCAACGCTACCGAAGAAACATATCCGATTATTAACCCTTCAACAACTTACTTTCCTCAGTCAATTTAAAACAATATAATTTTCCGAACTTTTCGTAACTTTAATTAAAATATTGATAAGTAAACTTTTAAGAACACAAAGACGCATCACTTTGACATATTCCGCTTAACGATTACGAGTCACGAAAATTCAGAGAGATCGTATATTTGTTTTATTTTTGCAATGCGTCAAATATGTTAGCTGCCGTAGATAATTAAAAGTAATTACCTAGCACGCCGGCTATAACTTGCAACTATTAATTAGTTATCGACGAAATAACTAGTCTTCGGCGTGTTGAGCACGAATTTTTTTACGAGATATCTCGTCTGTGGCAGCCATCGAGTTAAGTTAAGATCATACGAGAAAAACTCGATGAGAAAATATTGTAAGTCACTCGAGATCAACTCGAGGAAAATTGACATCACAAACACCCATGTCTTAGGTCTCAAATCTAAATTTAAAAATATAAATTTGACATTGAGATTATCGGTAATCGAACCCAGACCCGCTTGGTCGGTAGAGGTTTGGCATTTACTTGGTAGAACTCCATTATAATAGTGTAAAAATATCAACGTATTTTACAGCTTTTAATAGTTCTGACGATGGCAAAAACCGAAATAGCTATCAACGCATAAAAATGATTAAAAACTGTAGAACTTAAAATACGTTGATATTTTTACACTATTATTCTTTGCTGTCTTTTGGCTATACGTTTATAGACGTTATCCAATGATATGGTATTATTAAATGACAACTTTTCTATGCAAGTAATATACAAAAACATGCATGCTTCTGGCTATAAACGCGGCTCTGTAAATTGGTTTGTTTAAGCACGTTAAGGGGCCTTTGGAAACTCAGGGGTTATGTAAATCTTTAAACGAAAAGAAACGCGACTTAAGATCATCCTTCAAGGCGTGTTCAGTTGTGAAAATCTCATACGAGAGCATAAGTATGGGATATGCCATGTGACACCAATTTTTATAGAAATACGTTTGTAGTAAACACACTTTTTCCGTTTAATGGTAGCATATTATCCACATTACAATGATAAATTTAAGAACGTAGAGAAATGGCTCAGTTTGTTACAAACCGTTTTAAAATCAAATTTCAGCCTATCGGGGAAGAAACTAGTAGACAATGGCACCTTTGTATTGAAAATCCGTACATAAGGTGAAAATATATCTCTATAGCTTAGAACAGTCGTGGGCAACCTGAAGCCTGTTGGCTACTCTGGTGCGGCCTTTAGACTTGATCGGGCAATTCTGCTAATATTTGTAAATACGCAAATTCCTGAGATTTTGGATTCGAAAATCTTTGGAAGACCTAAAAATAGGTTCTATGCTGGAAATTTAGGGAAATCTGCAAATTTCTGGGCTTTATAAATTGGCATGAAATTGTTTCCGGCCAAAGATGCCCTTGTCAATTCCCTGTGAATGTTTACTGCGGCTTTATGTTGAATCAGAAAAATGAATGTGGCCTTTAGATAATAAAAGGTTCCCCACCCCTGGCTTAGAATGATGGATTGAAAAGATTTCTTATTAATAGTTTACACGTTTCAAATACCTTTGTTAAGTTTACAGATTGAGTTTGATTTCAACTGTAAAAAAATAGTTATTATATTTCGCAATAAAATTCGTTGTTGAAATTTAACGATTCAACAAATAAAATTATATTCAACGTGCATCTTTTATCATTGATGTTTTACATCTTGAGAGCGGGAAGAAAAGTTACTTAAATATTCGTATTTTTGTAATAGAAAGGCAGTTTGTTACGTTTTCCTTAAAAACTAATTCAATTTTGCCCGCTTCATAAAATGAAGTGCAATTCTTTAGCCAAAAATTTAAGTTGCTCGACCGGCCAAAAGGAAAAGAAATTTATCATAAAAAGTTTGACATATTTATGTGTTTTATTAGAGACCTGAAACTTTCGAAATTTCCATTAAGCAAATATGCACTTTATAAACAATGTAAAATGGTAGGATCCTTTTTTGTTATTCTGAAAAGAAATTCGATTTATATAAAATTAAAGAAAAATTTAATCTGCCTAATTCACAAGTGCCATTTTTATCAGTGATTTGAATAACCAAATAAACTCTTAATACATCTTATCTCAACAGTAGTTGTTTTACGAGAACCGTTTGTTATTCAGTCGCTCAACCTGTCTTTTTCTCGGAGAGCGTTAGGATATTATTAAAATACAAAAATGGTGCTATATGACTAGTAGTTGCCAAATCACTATTTCTCTTGTTTTTTTAGGATTAGACGGGTGGGAAGGAACGTTTAGATACACCATATATTCGAGCATAGTTTCGGTACAGGGATTCGATGACGTATACACGCTAACCGAAGACGACGACGCATAAGTCACAGCTACAGACTAGAGTTTATGAATGAATTAGGAATAAATACACATAAAAAAATGTTTAAATTATGAATTTATAAGACAATGCGCATTTGCTATTTTAAAGTCAACGCGTTAGCTTAAAATGTAATGATTTTTTTATTTACTGTTAATTGTATGCTTACATTGTTATTTTTCTTAAAATAAAATTATAACATTCATATAAAATTAAAATACATTCGACACTTATTTTACACATCAAGGCTAGTCTGATAAAAGACCTATTTCATTAGTTTTTAAAATAATCAGTTTACGTGATGGTAACTGTTTGTGTATTAGCTAAATAAAATATAAAAAAACTTTAAAAAAAATTTAAAATTAAAATTAAAAATATCTTTGACCAATTTTCAATATCGAAAAAATGCATTTTTGTTGGAATATTTATAGAGAATGTAATTATTGTTTTAGTGCTTTTATTGTTTTTTATTAACGCAAGCATTTTAAAAAGTAAACAAAAATAATGAAGAATTATATTATGTAAATCTTATGTATTTTATGAATTATAATAAGTATGTGATTTCCTTTTCTCTTCTAGGAAGAGTTTCTTACGCAAAGGCTTTGTTCTCTTTTAGGAAAAGCGTTTTGTATAATATCATATAAAAGTATATATTAAAACAGAACCTTTTTGTGAACAGCAGGGCTTATAAATTCAAAAAAATAACTCAAAATATAATATATTTTTTTGTTGTTCGATATACCTAAAATCTTTATAAAAAAAATATTGGTTTATTTATATGTTGAAGGTTTCTATCACGATACTTAAAAAGTATGTGGCATACTCATTTTAAATAAAAGTGTCACCACAATCGTGATAGCTCTCGAAATTTTTGGTGCAGTGGTCGAACATTATCATATTCGCTAAAACTTAATTATTACGTTGAGACGGCCGAAAATCATGTATGATTAGTGCAATATTTTGATGCATCTAAAAATCCACGAAGAAGAACGAAGCTTTGAATGAAGGTATCTGCACCGGATAGATGGGTATCTCAAGCCTTATGAGTGCTGAGAGTCATTGGTTGGCGTAGGAAGTTGAATGACCAAGATATCAGGAATTGATTGAGGAAGCTTACGATCTCTAAGACTGTAGAGCCAGACAGTAAGAGATGTTTGGTTATAAATACTGTTGGGAGGGCAAAACAACTATCTGACCCAACCGCCTATGACCGAGAGAAGGGTAGTTTTTTTAGACATTATTTCTCACTTTTTTGTCAGGCATGTATCTCGTAAAATGTATTATAAATTCAAGTGCTATTTATATCAGAGTATTAGAAACTAGAATAATCATAATTCTAACATTATAAAATTGAATGAACTATTTATTCTTGATCTAGATTAAAGTGCGACGTCGAAGTTACGCAACTCTTGCGTTTCGTATTCATTATGCATTTGAAGTAATTATGCAAACCGAAAAAAGTATGGAAAAATGTTTCCCTTTACTTTGTTTCATTACTTCCGGCTTACTCTCTCCTAAACAAACATTAAATAATGAATTCCATAATTTTCCATAATCCACTGTAGGTACGTTCTTCCGTAGTACAAAAAAGGTTGGTTTTTTGCTTAGACAAATAACTTTCAATTACAGAACCTATACTTTTATTTAACCACAAGTACACGTTTTGAGTTATAATCAAATGACGTAAGATATAAATATCGAAGAAATTGTTTGAATAAGAACTATGATACACAGTTTATAGCTACTT
Organism: Himalopsyche tibetana; assembly: GCA_030503985.1. Lineage (NCBI taxonomy): Eukaryota > Metazoa > Arthropoda > Insecta > Trichoptera > Rhyacophilidae > Himalopsyche > Himalopsyche tibetana. The sequence goes on from JAPJYX010000010.1 coordinate 2,534,009, forward strand.
CGGCATCATGGCATTAAACTTCCTGAAGCTCTCCAAGTTAACGAATAATCTTTAAAACGTAGTTCTAACTTTTCCGGTTCTAAGCTCAAGAAATGCGACCCCAATGCCCCCATGTTCTTAAATATCTATTTTAATTTGGGTGATACAATGTTTATAATTAAGGTATTATTATATCATAGTTTTTTGGACCTTTTGCAGTTTAACTAAATACGCGATAACGCGATAATCGATTGTTCGTAAGATAGCTGGGCTAAACTCGTCAGTTGCAATTTTATATGTGTGCTGGGATGACGTCTTTTTACGCGCAACTTAAAATATGATTATTTATTAAAAAACCACGGATTTAAAAAAAAAAAAATGTATGAGGAATGATGCAGAGAGATATTTTAAAGCCTTTAGACTATTTTTTTTTAAAATTCATAAGAATAAGGCCAATAATGAGGAAACCACTGGGGTCACTGAACGATCCCCATCGGCAGAGAAGTATTTTTCTAGTCTCCGAGCCGCGAGAGCTAATGATGTCGCGATGCTGAAAATTGCATCAATTGTAGACAGATATTTTTTAATACTATTTTCATTTATGAAAAAAATCTTATTACAATATAATGATATTATTATGAAATATTCGTCCACTACTTTACAGTTTTCAAGGCAACGTTAAAAATTTTCCTTTTCCTATATATATTTATAAATTGTGTGAAGCCTAGTTATCACACGTCACACTTTAGAACTGAATTAGGCCAATTCAAAAAGTCGCTGTACAAGTCTCCAAAATCATTTTGATTATGATGAATAAAGTTTCAGTTTATTACAGTCATTTTTGCCGCCGGATTTCAACCCTTGGCGATAAAACATGCCAGCCGCAACGGGTTAAGTTTAACCTCAAATAAAATAATGAATGCAAGCAAACAATTCGACAGCGAAAGCGGTGTGTTGATTTGAATTAACATCAATAATAACTGTAAACATATACTACATTTGGACTTAAGTCTTCAAACATCAACAATAAATGTATTTTCACGGGTTGTTGTTTGATAATTTTTATCACAGGTTATGTAAAAAAAAAATGAGATGTGTTTCACTTCTTTAAGAACCATTTGCTGACAAACTATCGTAAGTTTATTTACGAATTGAAAATAAAGTTTAAATCGGGTTCGATACCAACGCTTTATAGTATTACTTACGAATTAATCCCCTAAGTTTTAAAATCGCCTGTCCTTTTTAAAAGCACTGGTTTTAAAAGTAAAAATCGATTAGCATATGCCTGCGTGTTGTTAGCTCGCGAAAGACAGCAACACGTGACTAGATCTCACTTACCATAAAACGGAATTTATTCAAATACATAGATATCCACAATTCGCATGATGATCGAAGAACGAAATCCGAATGTCTGTACCACTGAGAAAAGATAAACTGGATTTTTTTTTCAACAAAACAGTTTTTTACGAATTGTGTGGGAAAGAATAATTTTCTGTGAAGTATAAAACACGGCGACGGAAATCATAGCCCGGCCGTTTACATGTGAAATACTTTCGCAGCTATATCATTAATATTCATTCAACATTATATTGTATGTGGTATAAACTGGATGGCTTGGTATGGTAATATCATGGATGTATGAAGAGGCAGACGAAATCCCACTACAACCATTTCGTTTTGTAGCATTTATTTAGGAAATGTCTTTGAGTTATTCATGAAAGAGAATAAGAGTACATATAGAACGCTCCAAGAATGAAACTTAAAGGGCTTAAAATAATAATTTCATAAAGTATTTACTTTCACAGTAAGGAATGAAGGTTTTTTTAATTACTGTTCATTTTGTTATTAATTGAAAGTTTATATTTATAAAGTCGCGTGATAAAATAAAGTATAGTATCGGTGTTAAGAACTTTTTCTTCTTTTTAATTATTTACACATTAAAACTAAAGTGAAACTTTGATTTAATGTATCCGGAATTCACATTCACTTACCATTTGTGTCCAATTACTGCAGTATCGTTTATTTAATATCCGCGATATTTACCTTAATATTTATCACAATTTCTTTCAGAAATATTCAGAATTCAAATTAATTATGTAAATTTTAAGGAAAATTTAACGAGCTTAAAGTATATTCAGTATCGTTGGTAACGTATAATACCGAATTTTTCAATATTTTTTTAAACAAAAAATCGAATGATTTTTGTGTGAACTGTATATTATAAAATGAACCAATTTGCGTGAGTGATTTTTTAATACAAAACATCACTGCTCAATCCAAGTTTCTGTGTATATGCATTTGTTTTCGTCGGTGCATTCAACAACGTAAAATGAGAGTTTCACTGGTGGTAAAGCCTGCCTGTGTGGTCGAGTGGTCAACGTTGTTGGCTTCGGCTACGAAGGGCCCGGGTTCAAATTCCGGTACGGATAGTTTTATAAATTGATTTTTCAATCGATTTATGAATTTCTGTTTAAAGGCATGGATGTATGTGGTGTCTTGAATTCCCCCCTCACCCATCCTATCCTATGAACGAGGCGTATCGAGAGCGATTAGTTTACCACTAATCCTGTCCTAGCCCTATCCTTCTATCCCTACTCTCTTTGGAAAAAGAGAGGTTAAGCAACTGAGTAACAAGCAGTTCTCCTAGAAACACGTCTGTTGAGATAAACTCCATTAGGAGTCCAAATGCTCCACATTGGGAGCGGACATGGTTAAAAAAAAAATCGATATCTATTCATCATTATTCAACAGCATTCAATCGATCATAATTTAAAAAAAAAAAGCCTGCACAGCTAATTTATTTCTAGTACCGATAGAACACTCTGTGTCTTTTTCGCGCATGTGCTACTAGTTATAACAGATTAAATTCTTACAAAAAAAAATCAGCTGAAATATTTTAACAGCTTAACGACCGTGGACGCGTATTTGAGTATTTGAAAAACAAAGGTTGCTGGCCGGCGGACACATATATGCGTATAGACGAAGTATCTGGAAGCTAAGAAAATTAAATTTTGTAAGGATATCTCAATTTGCTTGCAAATTATAGTGAATTTAGTAAAATTATAATTTTTGCGAATTTTTCGCAAAATTTTATTAAAAAAAACGTGCGGTCGTTAAGCTGTATAAAAACATTTAAAATGAGTTAATTTTAATCAGGAATAGTTGGGTGATTTCATATCCATTCGAGTCCCAATAATTTTTCAACAGTTTTCTGGGTGATTATCTATATCCAAAGTCAAAATCTTGAATACGCGAAATAAATAAATTCTTATACTAACATTAAGTCTTTTTTCATATCCTCTTCTTGTAAACCACCGTTTCTGGAATGTTTAATTAATCAATGACTTACATCAAGAGTTTATCAAACATGTCCTGTTGAATACACCATATTGGGAGTGGGTATGGTAACATAAATAAGTTGTAATTATCTAAAATAAATCCTATTGAATATTTAATTTAATAAATTAAAGAATTAAATGAGCAAAGTATTGATATTTTCAGTTTATCTTAATTATGGTCAATTGAATGCTGCTGAATAATGATTTTTTTTAACCATGTCCGCTCCCGAGCATATGGACTCCTAATGGATTTTATCTCAACAGAAGTGTTTCTACGAGAACTGCTTGTTACTCAGTTTCTCAATCTCTCTTTTTCCAAAGAGAGTAGGGATAGAAGGATAGGACTAAGACAGGATTAGTGGTAAGCTATTCGCTCTCGATACGCCTCGTTTATAGGATAGGATGGGTGAGAGGGGGGAATTAAAGACATCACAAACTAATCAAAAATATCGATACTATCATGAAAAAAAAAACATTGTGAAACTAGGAGTTATTTGTATACATTATTTACCAATAATTATGATTGAAATAAACGATGTCAAAACATCTTTATCATAACGATTTTTTAAACTAGTTCATCAGTTACTTTCAATCAGTTTATCAATATCTCAACGAAAAAATCAAAAGGTGACTCTTGCGTGATAATTAAATGTTTTAATTTTCACAATTAAAGTACCAAACATTTTTTTAATACCGAAAAAGATAACTAAAATAATTAAATCTTTGATTGAATTGATAAACGAACTATTTAAAAAAAAACAACACGAGTGTAGAAATAGCACTGTTGGGAAATTATAATCTATTCTGGGCTACTTTTTTTTGATAAGATAAAAACATGTACTAAGAATTTATTTGAAACTTGTGACTATTTATAAAATAAATATCGTTAACATACGTTACTAGTTAAAAGATTTTAGATTTAAATTTGTTTGATAAATATTTTTTTTTAAATATTCATACACAAACACTTGATATTACAAGTTGATAAAATACGCATTGACATTTTTTATCTTTAGCAGAGGAGAGTGAGGATTGATAAGACACGAATTATTTGCGAATTAAAAAAAGGAAAAGAAAATACTTATACTTATCACGGTTACTGACGTATGTAAAATATTTTAATAGTGACTAGGGAATCCAATCCCGGGATCCGGGATCCCGTAATCCCGGAATCCCGTTCAATTTTCTGATTCTGACGAGTTTCTGTGAGATTCTGGAAAAAAGTATACCAAATCGGAGATTTCAAATTCCTCGGTGAGCTAAAAAAAAAAAACGAGTTTCTGTGAGATTCTGGGAAAAAGTATAGAAAATTGAGGATTTCAAATTCCTTGGTGAGAAAATCTCAATCCCGGGATTCAAAATAAATCAATCCCAGGATTGGAAAAAGGCTTCGGGATTGGATACCCTAATAGTGACTATGTCAAAAAGAAATTGTTTTTCATTAACTATTTTAGAGTAATGACGACTGTCCATTTTATACGTATTTTTTATGGATTCGGCGGTAACTTTTTATGTGTTCATTTTTAATTATGTAATATAATTTCGTTATTTTCACGAATGTCGTTTTTTTGGGAAGCTTCATCAGACTATAAATTGCAAGGTATTCGAATAAATTAATTTTCAGTCTGATTATGCTTCTCAAATTAGCGAAACACGAGTCACATTTTGTAACGCAACAAGTGGAATAAAAAAAGTTCTCAAATTTAATTTATGTATATTAAATATTATTCTTATCAGAAATGAAATCGAAACGTTTTAAATAGGTTAAAAAGATTACAGATAATAAAATCTAAGCGATATGGTGGTTCACTATTTTATTTAATAAACCACTGAATTTGTCTTATCGTTAAATATCTGATGAAAGTATAGATTATAAATAATATGAAGTACTTACTTCCTTCGTGTGCTTATAAATTCAAAAATCACGAACTTAACGAAATCACTGCTTAGCTTAGACTTGATCTGGTGAACAGGCGTTACCTGTATTACTCATCTTTACAGGGATCACAACTTTTTTTTAGCTACGATGAAAAGAAAATATATCAAATTTCACTACACTAAAGATGAAAGAGACTTAGAGATCTTTGATGCTTTTGCGCCCAGTGACTCGAAGCTCTGTCAACATGTACATCAGGTACATAGTCACATTTTGATTTAAAGCTTCATTAAGGCCTACATATTTCCTTCAGTTATCGAATAATTCGTCACGAATTTATAAAAAAAACACAACCATGGCCACTATGAGTCGGGATATAGATTCGCTTGCAAGTTGTAGTAGTATAGTAAGAAAGTGAGATACATCAATTGAATACCTTAAACTGATCGTTAATGATCAAAAAATAAAGAATGCTATAATAATTATATGCTGTAACACGTCGTTTCTCAATCGCAGTTCACGTGGCCTCCAAGGGGCTACAGCATGCACTAAGTGGGCCATGGAGGAAATGTCAGTTTAGGAGAGCAACAGCAGACTTTTGGGAGGTCACGGTTACCCTAAAAACTTTGACTTTATTCAGCGATGGAGCCAAAAAAAATGGTGGTCACTGAGATCTAGTGCATCCAAACCCGGTATCCCTACCAATTTTCGATACGTAAAAGTCCGCAAGTAGAGCTAAAAAAAGAAGGTCTCACATTTTTTAATAATTGTGGAATCCATCAATCCGAATATTTTCTGAGAAAGAAGGTAAAAAAAATAAAAGGTTTCACATTTTTCAACAACTGCAGAAAGTGTGAATCAGAAACTTTTTCAGACAGGAAGGAGATAAAACAATCTACTGCGAAATCTATAAATTTCTAATTATATACATTCGCAAATAATATGTTTGGCCTTGATGATTCATTCTATCTTTTCTGAAATTTTCGTGGTAAAAAAGTAGTTGAATAAAACAAAGTAATACATATTAAATTGAATATAACTTTGTCCCGTTAAATATGTTCACGTTGAGAAGCACTGCCGTGCATAATAGACAATTTCAATTATTTGATATGACAACTAACTATTCGTGTTAGCTGAATGAATTCGTTTCGTACTGTGCCTAACTCCACTATGATTAACAATCATCCAGCACAATATGCAATCATTGTTTGCAGCCATATTTATTCGAAACAATCAAAATAGTTAATGATAACATCGCAGATCCCGCTGTTTGCAGATATGAAATGAAAAATTATACTGTGAGCTCTAAACGGGGAAACACTAAGTCTATTTGGTACTTTGAAGCTATGGTGAGATAATATTTCTCAATTAATCTCTTATTTCATATCATCCACTAGTATACATTGAGCAGTTTCCCGATGAATTCGAATTATTTTTTCTTGCGATGCTGCTTAACATTCGATTCATTTTATTGTCAAAAAGAGATAAAATAAACAGTAAAAAAATTAATAAGTTATTCAATTAGTTCAGTTCCACGAAAAATATTAAATAAATTTGATAACTATTAAGGTATCACACACATTGTTCTGCATACCTAGGACTTATAACTCATACTTTTACCGTCTTTTTATGATGTCCAGTATCAATAAATCATTGGTGGAAAGACATTATATTATAATATTTATTTAGTTCGACAAATATTATTTTATATATAATTGATAGCTTCATCAAACCTATTTTTAAGCATATATAATTTAGCTATATATATTAACTCAGAAGTGATGAACAATACATCTTCTCATCTATTTATACACCATATCCTATCACTTTAAGGGTGTTCACTGTCAATACTTGGTGGAAAGGCATTTTAATAAGAAAAAACACGATTATGTTTGTAATTACCATTGGTCAACACTTTAACATTGTTGATCTTTGATGATATTTTAATTATATGTTAGAGGTGTTAAACATTTTAATTTTGTGTAATTATAGAATCACTTCTATTGTAATTTATAAATTCTTTTATCTAATATTAACAGAATAGTGTTGAGAGCGAATGATTATTTACGAAAATTAGATGTATGCGTGGTTTTGGTCGCGTGAAGTGAAGAAAAACGAATCACTGTCAAAACATATCGACTGTGGAAAGGAAAAAGGACGTAACCCACAGTTTTTTCAAAACAGGTTTTTTTCGATAATCACAATGTATCAAACTTGATACACGTTCTATCAAAAGGATGCAAGCTGCAAATGCCGAATTGGCATCTAAATTTAGCTTTTATGTTTGAAAAAGATGACCTTGTAAAAAAATTAAAACCAAGAAAAAAGACTAAAATAAGTTTTTCCCTAGACAATTTCTTTAATTAATATTAGATTATGTCAATTAAACACCACTTTAGAAGTCTCCGTGCACTGCATAGTTGTGTATAATTCATAATTTTCATATGGCCTAAAATCTTCAAAACACGTTTTTTGCTCCTCCTGTAAAATTTGAGCTACGTCCTTTTTCTTTTCCACAGTCGATATTATATAGCTTATCTTTACGAATATCATCAATAATTTAATCACTCGCATACTCTTCTGTTATAGTTATAAAAATATCTAATAAGTCATTCCTTCACTTTGCTGCCGAGAAATATATTATATTCGACCGAGAAAAGAATGGAAACGTTACAAAAACAATAACCGGAAATTCTTTTAGAAGGAATGACTCATGCCAAACAGAAGAAGACTAGCCCTAGCAGAAAGAATTATTAAGGAAACAATTGAACGAGAAACGGTATTAAGACATGGGAATATCTTCTACGGAGATAACGTACAAAGCTTTAAATAAAGCCATACAAGGTGAACGATTTAAGAACAAACAAAAATATTTAAAAAAAACTTACAGAAGTAAATGTTTTTGATTTGAATACATCAACTGAAAATTAATTACTTACCAACGATATATAAACTCTAATTTAAGATTTCGACTAAAGATGCTTAGTATATTATCAATGTATAAGACAATTGACGTTGTGAATGAGATTATTTTCTTATGAAATACACCGAATCACACAGTAAAAATAGTCAACGCAGTCTGCTCTAGTGAATAAAATATTTACCATTACTATTACTTATGATATGTATGTAATGAAATAAATTTCTTAGAATAAAAACTAATTCATATCATGCCATCGATTTTAAAACACACTTATTAAAATAAACGGCAGGTGTTATTGTGTTAACAGCTATCATGATGGGTGGCTTATAGTAATGTTATGAATAAGCAATATGAAACAAGTGTTAAAATAATTCGAAGTGCTACCGTTCACACTATGGAACTGTATCTATATTGCGAATTTAAAAATTGAATTGAAGATATACTGGTATAGAAATAGAGACGCACAAAGGTAACGAAAGAGAACAGGAGCTTTTTCCAGAGACGTACCAAAAACGATTAACATGAGACTAATAAGAGTAAATAATAAAACGTCAATAATTATATTTAATTAAATATATGCCATTCCTCTTCGACAACTATGATGTATTTGAACAACTGGACAGATTTACTTAAGCCAAACTAATTTTTAAACAAACATCAAAACCGGGTTTGCTCATCACCAGCATTATCCTAGTTTAAATAAAAAAAAATACCTTATTTTTTTATTTTATTTTAAGTACTTTCAAATAAGGGTCATATTTGCAAACATGGCTCATTCCAAAATGATTAAAAATGAGTGTTGAATTTCATTTTGAAAAACAATGTACAAGTTTTTTTAGTTTTACATTACTTTGAAATGATATTTTGTATGTTATTTATATGACAATGATTTCTAAAAATATTTTCAAAATTTATTGTTATTTTCAAAGTTACATTCATGGTTCATGTTTCAACAGTTTTGGTATGAGCCGGGTTTGCAAATAATAGCCTCAAATGTAAGTTGCACTGACGTCAAATGTTAGACAGAAGTCACCACTTTTATGAGGAATAAGCGATAGTTTTATTTATGTCGCATTATATTAATACAGGCCTGGGAACACTTGTTTACTTGAAGTATTAATTTCATATTAAAAGTCTATCGAGTATATATATTATCTACCATTTTTAGTTAAAAAAAATATGTATTATCGATAAATGGAATATGTAAAAGCATAAGTAAATAGTTCATTATCTATTTTTTAAAAATGGAACGTATGGTGGGCTAAATAAAAATACGTGTCGGAGCGCACGTGGCGCATGCCTGATGGTTTTCCCCAGCCAGTATCACTAAAAAGATTGAAATTTGATTTATTGAATTTATATGTATGAAAATTCTATTCGCTTCAAGTTTTGTAGAACGAATTTGCCTCAAGTTATTGCCCATGTGACGAACGCCAATGCGAAGAGCAAATAAATACTCGAGCAGGGGAAGTGGATTAAAGATCGGATGAGACGGAATAATAAAATGCTTTTCGAGACAAGCGAGGCAAAATGGTTTCATTCGACAAAGGGTCCCCTTTTTTTTAAAGCCAACACCACTTCAGTGACAAACAAACAACTACACTCTCGCAATCTTTCATTGACACCTGTACCAACACATTCACGCGAACGCACACGAACATGTCTATTGATTTCACATCGCAGTACTTTTTCAAATTTTAATACTTCTTTTATCGTTTTTGCTACCCGGTTGGTTTTAACTACGGTTGTTTTGATGAAATTTGGATTTTAATAATGTTTATCTTGTTTAAATATTTTAAAGTCGTAACCCTCTTAAGTTTTATTCTAAAATACCAAATATATTGCCGATGGCATAATTTTATTTTTTTAGGGTGTTCACTGTCAATACTTGGTGGAAAGGCATTATATTAATAAAAACACAATATTCCTTTGTACTTCATTCCACTTTATTTAATAGGTCAGGACCGGTTTCGCTCATTGCGAGCATTGTCAGCTGATCAAATTTCAGTTGTCAAACTGTCACAAACTGTCAGTTGACAATGCTCGCAATGAGCGAAACCGGTCCTGACCTATTAAATAAAGTGGAACGAAGTACAAATGAATAATGTGTTTTTATTAAGATGGCATAATAATCAAGTACTATTAATTTATTTAAAAAATACAAAAATCAGGTTTGTCACAAATATACATTTTTAAAAATTATATACAATGTATGTGCCTATATTTTGAAATTTTAGAGAAATTGATTTTTTTATAAATATAACAATAAATAATTCACTGTTTGATTTCTGCAGTATTTATTATTAAATTTGATTTTTATTCATTCAAAGTTTGGTCAGAATTGCATAATAAGACGTGGTGAGTTTATTTGCTAACAAGGCGGGCCATAAGGTATCCAATCCCGGAGCCTTTTTTGAATCCCGGATTTCGGGATTGATTAATTTTGAATCCCGGGATTGAGATTTTCTCACCGAGGAATTTTAAATCCGCTATACTTTTTCTTAGATTCTCACAAAAAAAATGGTTTTTTTTAGCTAACCGAAGAATTTTAAATCTAGAATTTGCCAATTTCGTGTAAATTTTCGGGTCTTCCTCAAAATTTCTCAATCCCGAAATCCTGGGATCGCGGCCATCTCAATCCCGGAATTTCGGGATCAGAAAATTGAACGGGATCCCGGGATTGGATGCCCTAGCGGGCCCCATACACTGCAAGCGTAATTATGTTAAAAATACATATAATACTATTTTGCAACTATTTCCTAGGATCAGTACCGTTTTCACTCATCGCGAGCATTTTCAATTGATAAAAATATATATTGATACTCTGTATTTACACAAAAACAAAAAAGGTAAACAAAGGGTTATAGAAATATGAAAATAATTTATTGATAATATTAAAAAATATCATTAATTATTACTAAATTTACTATAATTTAAGTCAATTATTTTTATTATTTATTATCTAAAACTTTTCTATTACCAAGTATTTGTAACACTCTTGTTTTTGTGTAAATAGTCTTGTATCAATATATATTTACATCAGTAGAAAATATTCGTGGTCATCGAAACCAGTGCTGATCTTAATAAATTGTCTTAATTAAATATCATCCATTCTCAAGTGAAACTCACTTTATACTATTTTAATAGAAAATGCATACAAATTGTACATTGAAATAAAGGTAATCAATCTCAACACCAAAAAATAACAGTAGTAAAATATGTTAGAAGAGTAAAAGAAAACACCGTTCATGCGGTAAACAAAAATGAAGCGTTTCAATTTAAAAGCATCTGAAATATATTAATAAGAAAATAACATCATAAAAAATATTTGGAGGAGCTGGGATTTGAACCCAGGACTTTCAGCATGCGAAGCAGACACTCTACCACTGAGTTACACCCCCGATGCGCTAGTCTCAGGAGATGGCTTATTTGAAACCGGTAACGTATTATTAATTGTTCTTCAAAGTACAGCGCTTTATTTGAAATCGTAAAAGGAAATTTATATGAATAAATAACAAGATATAATATAAAGCGATATCATAATGTTGATTTTTTCAAATATAATAAAATAGATCCACCAAAAAATATTTAAAAATTTGCTTTGTTGCTTCACGTTTTTGAAAATAATATTTTTTATGTTGTACCTATATTAAATAATAATTAGTAGATTTAGTATAACGAAAGATTTTCTCGGAGACCAATTTTTTGCCAACTACAAAAAATTATCTTAAGGCAGTATTCTAGTAAAGAAATTTGAAAAAGTCGATTCTTTTTTTTATATATTTTTCTAAAGTTTAGACATTTGGGAGTATTTCCTCAAAAGTATTTTTCAAAAATTTAATTATTTACTGAGTTACAGCGATTTTGGTGACGCAGCAATTAAGCTGGTTCGACCGGAACAGATCGAAACTCAAAACTTTAAACGCGTTTTTCTCGAAACTACTTTTTTCAAGCTGACGTACATAATATCTCAAGTTATACCAAACCGATTTATTTGAAATTTTGTGTGAACCTTCTTTATACATTTTTATACATTCAAAATTTTAATTTTTACTATTTTTAAAAAAATTTGAAACTGTTAAAAAAAACGTAAAAAATCAATTTTTTTCAAACGGCTGCCATTTTCTGAAAAAAAGTTTTTTTACTTCTTCGAGGTAGGGGCTCTAGCGACATTTTTATTAATTAAGAACCCGTAAAAAAAATCATTGATCAGAAAGGTTGGAATCGTGTACGTTTGGACACCATCTTTTTTTTGGACATTTCGAGTTTTTTTTTAATTTTTTTATATATTTTTAAAATATAAATAAACGAATGGTAAAAAAATGGACTGTAAAAAATTTCTTTGTTTAATTTTTACAGAGCTCGAAAAAACACTAAAAATTCGCGCCTCTACATTAGAATACCCCCTTAAGAGAAACTATATTAAGCTCGGCCACCCGTTCTTTTATAAACGCGTGTGAATACAAGCATAAGAAAGTTTTCCTAATATCTTGCTGCTATACAATTAATTTATAATATGAAGAAAACAGAAAATAAATGGTTTCCGATACTAAGTCCCCAAAATACATCTAAAAGGTCAGTTACAATTGCGAAACCATCGGAGAAGATCAATATTACAGGAAAATAATAAAACAAGACGACTTTATACCGAAAGCTTCCTCAAGGGAACGTTGAGAGATCGCCATTCACCATACTAACTTTTTTACTCTTTACCACACAGAATGAAAAATACAGTCAAGTAAATTTACTTAACATCAGGTCGGTTTTTCAAAACGACCTCTTACAAGTTAACATACTGCAGAATAAAATTTACATTTACTATTTTTAATTTACTATCTATCTTCTTATATTATATATAAAAATGAATGTTTGTTTGTCCATACTTTATGCGTTGCCATACCACACCGCTCATCCGATTGCAATAAAACTTTGACAAACTTTTTAGTTGCACTTTCGGGAAGGTTTTAGGCATAGTAAAATTAACTTACAGTAGGTCTTATATATAAAAATCAATGTTTGTATGTCTGTACAGTAGGTGGCGCGTGTGTCGTACCATAGAAAATCGGCAGCAAACGTCAAATGTCAAACAGACAGAAAAATAAAACATACACTTCAATAAACACAAACAATTTCTTTCTTTGAGTTGCATTGCAACGCTTCCCGGGAACCGGCTAGTTTTTAATAAAAATAGATTAAAATAATTTAACGATTAAGTACGATTTGTTCAATTCGTACTTATAGGTATTTAAAATATAATTTAAAGCATACATATATGTTGTTTTGGTATACGGACTCTATTCAAATACGATTTTCTCATCCTGAACTGGTACCAAATCAATTCTTTCGTTTTCTGAAAAAGCAGAGAATGCAAGAGATATAATTATTATGCCTAGAGCACAATACATTTTAATAGTTAAAGAATCTTGCTTCGGTCGTTTTTCTTGGTTGCTCAGAGTAGAAAAATACTAAAAAACACAAGTGATGTACAATGTACATGGCAATATTTTTAAAAAAATCAGAGAAGAATGTATGTATCCAAATGAGATTCGAACACCACATTGAGTAATGGAATTTAAAAAATGCTCGTAAAAAAATGCAACAAGATTACAAGATTATTTAATCTCAAACTGAAAAAAATAATGATAAAAATAGTTGCAAAATAACCATAATTTTAAAGCAGAGTTTGACAGAAAATTTTATTATTTATAGTTATTATCTATTGAATACGACAAAATAAAAAACCCAAAAGCTTTTGCATTTCCGTGAATTGAAATTTTTGAAACACTGCAAAATTTATTGAAAGGAAAACGCTTTGCGGCCCTAGTGCAAAGAAAGGAATTCATTAATTTTAAAATATACGAGAGCAAAGTTATTTTTTAATCCGATTTTATTTTTTAATCGACGGACAAGTTTTCTTTCAATTTTGTTCAAGCTAATAATTGTATGCATGATGCATTATTTGAAAGGTTTTTTTTTTGTACAGAAGTTTTTTATTTAATGTTGGATATGTACTCAATCAAACTGATCGAAACAAATACATGTGATAATGAACAATAAATAGAGTCATCATTTAAGAACGTATATTTTTAGTAGTATGAAATTTTCAAATCCATTAATTAAATTATGTTTGAATATATTATTTACATTTGAACTAAAATCGATTTCAACCTATTACTGCTGACCCATTAATCCATCACTCTGGTCTCAGGCCGTTTTAGAAAATATTATAATTTTAACCATTAAATAATGACACATCAACGATGTAGTATAAACTATAATAGAATGATCTCTAGAATGTGGAGTAAAATTAAGCTTAATATCTACGGTTGGCGAGGAAGGAAAGATATTAAATCAAAAAACATTTTTACTTTTGTCGTAAGGGCTAGTTTTCTTTGAGTTCTAAATCTTCTCTGACGATAATTTAGTTAATGTTTGATTATATAATTTCTATCATTAAGCACATGTCGCTAAAAGAAATGTTGATATTTTTTTATTTTAAGCCAGCAGACTAAAATCGTAGGCTTTGCTTTCTAGGACAAGATAAATAGGTTTTGTATAGATAATTGCTTATACCTTATACGATCATAATATATTTTTTCCGTATGCGACTTCATGTCCATTTGCTCCAGATTTAAGTTTGGCTTAACGTTGCGTATATTTGTACGTAACTGCACCAAGTTTGTAGAGCAAGCAAATAATATAAGTGGTAATTTTACAACGTGGTTAAAAAAAAGTAAAAAGGAAACACTTATTTTTTTAAGAAGTGGAAACGTAGAAGCATCAAGGTTCTAAAAAACCCCGAGTGGAAAAGCTTGCATCAAATTTACATATTGTTAACTCTTTTGATTCGGATGCATCTTTTCCGAGATTTAACTTGAGTATTAAAAAATAATATGCATTTGTCTGTATTTTACAGATTCTTCCGTTATAATAAACGTACCAATAATATGATATTATTATTTTTTATTTTGGTGAATACTACATAAAATATAACAATTTGTCACAATATCTAATCAATACTTTTTACTTTAAGCAACTTAAAAGACTTGCACAAGGGTTATATCATAAATATGTGACATAATGTAAGTTAAAAATTGAAATTGTTATCTTTGTTAGTATAATTTAAATAAGCAAACGAAACACCTATATATCTTTGATGAATTTAGCGGTAACATTGCGGAAGCTCATTTTTAATATAAAATTAAATTTGATTACTCTGTTATTCCACTTGTATATAACTAATCGGTATATAAAAAAATCACCGTTGAATCATGATTCTAAAAATGGTGTGATGTCGAAATTTCTCTCAAAAATATTTGACAGTTGTTGCAGAATTACAAAAACTGTACATATAACTAGTGTGTATAAATATGTATATTTATATAAATGTGTTGATAACTATTCTCGGAAAAAGTAATGTGTATATTGATAGTTGGCAAGATTGTATTGACCCGAGCTCCCACAACCCCTTAAGACGCCTTAAGTAATGACAACTGGCAGACATTTAAAAGTTTTAGTTCAATTAATTGTATTAAAAAATGTTTTTATTGTTTATGGCCATAAATGGCAACACTGTTTTTGGAAAACCGAAAAGATTTTGCCTTTTTTCCTTCTTACTTTTTGTGACGTGAACCGGACACAACGGAAAATCGTTCCAGCGGCCTTTAGTTTAAACTCACTAGTGGTTTTTTGTGATTTTTGTGCGAGACGTAATTCCTAGAATGGCGGATCGGAAAGCTCTTCGTTCAAGATTGAAGAAATAATCTTTTTCAATCTCGGCGATAATTAAAAAAAAAAAAATTGGTTGTCTGTCGCGCGCGCAGATTGTAGCATTTTTTTTCTTAAACTACCTATAACAGATTCTTAATAAACATAATTCGTAACATTGTGCGATGTTTTCATTCCTACCTACTTGTTATACCTCGACTTATCAACTGCGGTTGGTTGTAAAGACTTTCATTAATGTGGATTTATTCTTTGGGTATAACATCGTGTAAAAAATTTAAACATTTTCACAATAAATGAAACTAGCTTGAATTAAAAATTAAGAGTCTGTCATTATCACACGTATTTCGCACTTAAACAACGTGTCACAATTGACAGCATAACTAGAAAAATAAGAAATTTATTAGTTTTAGTTTTATATTAAAATTTAACTTCCATAAACTTACCACCGAAAATCATCAATCAACAAGTTTTCCGACCATGTCCGTTCAAATAAACTAATAGATACATCTTTCAAATATCTATGGATTAATCATTGCTAGTGATATTTAATGTATGTACATATATTTCTTCCCAAAAGCAACTTCTGCAGATTCACACTCCTAATACAATAACGATCACTTTAATCCGAGTTCAACTCGATAACCAAATTTACAACCACTTCTATAGACTAAATAATAATAATAAAATAATTATTATATTTAATCACAGCCAAAGTAACTTCGAATACTGAATAAAGGTGACGAAGGAACATGTTAATGTATGAGTGGGGTTAAAGGTGTCGAAAAGCTTTACATATTTAAAGCCGAGCTTTTCGAAAAGCTACGAGTAGACACGGAAATTCCCAGAAGACACCAGCGCAACAATTTAGACTATTCTATTAACAAATGTTTTTCTAACACAACTATATAATTGTACATGTAAGCTTTAAGGGTAATTTTTTTTATGCTTAAAAAATTATTCTGGTATTTTTTCCTATGTAATATAACGCCTTTCCTTGTTTCATAGTATGAGTTTATACGTTTCTTTTACTACATGTAAAACCAGTGATTTTTTAAACTTTTAAAGGATTGCCAAATATTGTTATTTAGTGTTACGGCATTATGCTATTATCTTGATCATAAAGAGGCTTATCAATATTAATGAGTATCATAATATGCAACCATTAACCCTCCAGAGACGAGAGCTTTTTTCCGATAAAAAAAATATTTTCTAAGCCATATTGAAGTCACGGATAACTTTTATTCCTATCCAAAATTTAAAAAAAAAAAAACGCAAAGTCGTTGTATAGAAACCCCGCATGACTATATGGTCATGCTCATCCTTTTATTACCGTGTAATATTGAGTACGGACAGTAGTAGGGACAAAAGTGACCGTATGGGCTTGCAAACATTCGGGGTTGAAATATAGCTAAACGTGATTTTTTTAAAAATATTTACAATTTGACTTCTTTAGATCAACATAATTTCAAAACAAATGTATTAGCAAAATAACTGTAAATAGTTTTATCACTTTTAAGGTGTTCACTGTCAATACTTGGTGGAATAGCATTATAATAAAAATAATAAAACATTTTTAGTACTTTTTCCACATAAAATTTATTAGATCAGGACCGGTTTCGCTCATCGCGAGCATTATCAACTGATAAGAAAATATCACTGTTTGAAAATATCACTGCAAGAAAATATCACTGTATAAATATCACTGTTTTTGTATTTTTCTTATCAGTTGATAATGCTCGCGATGAGCGAAACCGGTCCTGATCTAATAAATTTTATGTGGAAAAAGTACTAAAAATGTTTTATTATTTTTTTTTTTTTTTTTTTTTTTTTTTTTTTTTTTTTTTTTTTTTTTTTTTTTTTTTTTTTTTATAAAAAAATATCTAACAGTTTCAAAAAGTAAATTAAAAAAAACGGAAATTCAAAAAATCACATGTGCTTTTGGAGACCGTTCCTGTTCCTACGGCTGATGACTTACTGTAGTCCGTACCCTTCTTAACCAAATATGAGCAAAAGCAACGATATTCAGGTAGAAAAAGTATGAATAGTGGGATCAATAGACAACGGTGTTTTGTGTGACCATATGGTGACGCTCGTCCTTGGAGGGAATATAATTTTATAATTCATTATTTCCGTGGTAAGCAGCTCGCATATTCGAACATACTATTAAAATACCTCATAAAAGTACATTTTTTTCTTATTGTGTTTAACCATGTCCGGTCTCCTTGTAGTGCAGTGGCGGCCAGTCAATGTGGCATTTAATCAATGCACCCCTTGTATATGCAGGGGCGGCTATATTTCAAGAAATAATATTCAAACATAACATTTATACCATTCATATATTTATTCAGTTATTTTTGCCGGAACGAAAACCGATATATTTTTTTTTACTTGAACCGGAGCGAAAGCCGGAACGAAAAAAATAGCAGCTCGAAGCCCTGTTTTAAATAACGCACTGGGAGTGTTTTTTTTCTTTTAAGCAAGAAGGATTTCTTACACTTTTTGTTTTGTTACAAAGTATGCGCAACCATATAATCATGAGTGAAAGCGCCTCTGTGTGCAGCCCGCTGATCACAATGATATCTCGCAGTCGATCTAACTCATATCACTTTTCATCTCGATAGTGTACATTTTACATCCATTTATATTAGAAAGTGTCTTCACCTGCTGAATGAAGAACAGTATTTATTTAGGTAAAAATATAGTAAAATAAAACGCCATATATTTGTCAAAATTTTTATTACATCTGATAAATGCTTCGCCATCGGTACATTAAACCAAATGTTTTAATAAACTTAATTCTAAACATGGTACAAATTTTATTCCATTACATCTATCATAATATTATTTAACATAATATAATTAATTACTGCTTTAAAATACTAATTTTACATCACTTTCTTATATACCATTGCCAATTTATACAGTATGAATGGCTGGAAAAATCTTAAAAACATTGAAAATGTACGTATAATACAACAATAATGCGCAAAATAAATTTGACAAAAATCGATGCAAACAAGTCGGTTTTCGAAAAACTATTTCAGCATTTGCGATGGAATACGGTAAAATGTTTCACATTTTTTCGGATTGCAAAATAAAAAGGCCAACACTCAGTGTAGCAAATTATTGAATTTTCATATGGTCAACTTTATTAAAGATTTTTATTGAATTTCTTTTTTGCAAATTACATACGGTTACACGTTGTCAAAAAAAAATGTATTTCGTTAGAAACTTATCCTCCCAGTTTTTTTTTATATTTACAGATGAAAAAGTTGTTGTAGGTGAAAAAATTTACTGTGCCAATATTTATTTCAATGTAATCAAACTTTTTTTTGCAACTGAACAAAAAAAATAATGAAAGTAAAAATCATTGTGCGACTTTCATGAACGTAATGTATATGCATATATTATACATATGCTTTTGTATCAGAAACGATGAAGGATTGTAATAGCGGTATTTAAAAAAAATACGACCAATTGGAATTGCAATACCGGGCGAGTAAATCAAAATCGTTATTTCGACATTTTTTAATTTCATATAAAATATCTTCATTAAAAAATTACTGGTGTTTTTCAAAAATAATGTACGGCTTCCTAAACAATAATGCATATTAAAACCTTATCGATTCTGGAATCTGTCAATATTGATACTACTCTTAGAAGTTTTAAAATATCGCAATTGTTATAGCTGTTTCAGTAATACCGGTATTGCAATCCTTATGAACGTTGTTGTTTAACAAGCACACATGTATTTAAGTATTTAAATATGATAAAACATCTTCAATTAACCACGAAATATAACATAATTCACTGCAATAAGTGTATGCGATGAAGTTTAAAATTAATAGTCTGCGTTGACTCTGGACTCTTTTTTTTTATCTATTGACGAAAAAAGCAAATGAAAATACGCATATTAATTTTAAATTTACATTCATCTTCGTATTTCTATAATTATACATCCACTGCAGTCAATGTCGTGAATATAATATATCAAATAACTTAACCTATGAATGTGTTTAAACAGTTTTTGAACGGATTACAAAAACCGACAAACTAACGGCACATCGATGCGAAGAGATTGCTTTAAAAAACAACAGTTATCAATTGAAAATAATCTTAAGTACCCGAGTCTATATTATTCTTAACATAGAAATTATTTAAAATTAATTTACATAATCAATAAAGTGAAGTTATAAGAAAATAATGAATGATGCTGTTGTCATTTACTTCGCAAAACAGATAAATAAATTGTGGTTTAAAAAGAAATTTAGGCTTCGCTAACATTCATGATTTTTGTTACATTTTCATGTGTTGTTTTGACTAGCGAGTGCAATAAAGATTTCTACTGCATTCAATAGAAATTCTTTTACTAATATATAAGACTTTTTAATAAGTGAATGAACGAAAATTTAAATGAAAACAAACGTAAGACGTAGTTTTAATAAAGTCAAAATATATCAATGAATTTTAGTTCTAAAATTAATATTTTTTTTAAATTATGGATAATTATTCAAATAGAGACTAATTTGTTTTGAAGACTTACTTAAAAAATTCACATTTGGTACAGTTCCAAAAAAAAAACTGAGTCAATTAATTATTTTAAAACTGTATTTTTCAATATAAGAATCTTAGAATAATTGAGACGATGCATTGTTTTTCTCTTCTAGGCTAATATATAGCTAAGATAATGTAAGCCATATATCTGACGAGGGTGTAAATCCCGTGAAAAAAAAGTGATTTTCGATCTAAAATACATTGATATTTTCGACCTTATTATAATGGAGTTCCACCAATTAAATACCAGTTCAACCAATATAATACAGTTAGTTTTTAGAACGGTTTTATTCAATATTCTTAAACATTTGTTGAATTGTAGCATACATCATAAGGTAACCGGATAAAACAGAACATGAAAAAACAGAACATCACAAAACGTACAATATATCTTTAGAAAACACTAGTATTGATATGTTTTACAATCAATTAGTAATATCTATGTCGTATTAGATACAATAAATAAAACAGGAATCTTGCATATCAATAACACTTTCAAACTGAAATTGTCGTAAATACACTTATATTCGACGATTATAATAGTCGCCATTGCCTGATAAAGTAAAGCGCACGTTATTACACACTGTTCTGAAATTATTACTTGTTAATCTATAATATTTTTCCAATAAATAGTTAACAAGAAACGGGTATCATTCAACTAAAAATTGATTGTGTTCTGAATTGTCTATGTTCTATGACCTCATGTTCTGTTTTATTCATGGAACCAAATCATAAATGGGAACGATACTTAGATTTGCTTTTAAAATTTCATTATTTTATTTTTATTCAAAATACTTTGCAGAAATAGTATTTATAACTTCTTCGAAAATGTTGAAGACATTGGTAAGACTTCCGTGTATAACTAAAATGCACTGACAACTCGACATAGCACATGTTCGCAAATAATATGCACCGTAGGTTACATTAAATAATTGAATATATCGAAATATCAAAACACTTGTCCAGTATTTCAAATGGAAATATCAAACAAATATTTTTATTTTATAAAAAACAATCATGTATCTTGACTTGGCAGTATATTCACGCCGTGTACGGAATTAATATGGATGTTAACCTTTTAAAGAAGTCGATAGTAAGACCAAAATGAATTTTTACTTTTAATAAAACAAGATTCTCAAGGGTTATAGGGTAATTAATCACTGTAAAATTAGGAATTAATCTAGATTCATACTACTGTAACAAAATAAAACCAACATTTTTATTTAAATGTATCAAGTGATTAAATTATTATGGAAATAAAAATTCTATAGAAAATTAACTTAAATAAATGAACGAACTTTTGATGATATGTATGTATTCAAATAAATTGAAATTGCGAAGATTGAGAAGAAAATTTGGTTACTCTTAATTTATTTATCATTTATTTTTTCTATCCCTATAATTCAATAAAATATTTAATTCACGATCGGTGTTACTCAATCCCCACGCATGATTATTCTTCCACAAAAACCACGAACTCAATTCAGTTCAATCTTTAAAATAAATAGTTACCAACATTTTTCTTTCGATAAAATTAACTATGTACAAGAAATGTGTAATCAAATACATATAGACGTAAAGGTTTTCGTCGAAAATGTAGGGATGTAGGTTTGATGAATCGTTATGAACTCTTATGATTCTTTTCTTTTGGATTTTTTTAGTTGTGTATGTTTTGTGTACTGATAATTCAAAATAATGAGAAAAAATAAAACAAAAATTATTTTATATAATTTAATTAATATACAAATGAAAAAAAATGTTCATAGAAATACATTGATTTTAAATATTAACTACAAGGGTATGTTATATTCGATAAACAGGGCTGTGAAGTCGTTAAACAATAGAATAATCACGACTCTGACCTAAAACAACTTTAAGACTCTTAATAATTGTGAAAAACCTTGAAAGAGTCTTCAGTTTTTTTTAATCATCACATACATTATTTCACCAATCAATAGGATGAATAAGCCATAAAAATATGTCCTGATTTTTTTATAATAATAAAAAATACTGTCGATTTGTTAGGTTTGTAACATTTCTCAAAAAAAAAATAGTATTTAGTGACGCCATTTTTGACACAAGCGATTTATTTCTATACACAAAAAAAATAAAAAGTGAATCGGTCAGACTCCACAGTCTTGATAAAAATATTATATAATATTTTTTCAGAAATATTAATCTGATTTTATTTGAAAAAAAATATTTACTTGCTTAATAGGTACTTACTTAAAAAAATATACAAAACTATGGCAAAGTATGATTCCTAATTTAAATGACTGAAGGTTTAATTAAAATCTTCAAACAAAAATACAGGTGGCTTATAACTTAATATATCACCTGCGACAGTCAATGATTTCATTATTGTATATGAAGTACACACAAATAATTAATTTAAAAGTGAATAAAAACGGTTTACCATAATCAATACATACCACTATTGGTCATTAATCAGCAAAAAAATGCTCTCATTAAGTTAATAAGTTATTTATGTTTTTTTTATCCCATTTTGGCACAAAAATATCAATAATTGTGGATTCGGCCATAATAATGTTGGTTATGCTGATATTTATTTAAAAAAAATGTTTTATCTGTACAGCAACAATGTTGCTGTCGTTTTTTTACACTTTACCTTTCCACTAAGAATAAACAGTGATTACATTATGAGTGACATATTTTACGGTTAATAAGTCAGTTGGGAATCCTGATCATCATTATGTACTTCACCAATAAAAACAAAACCGTTGACCTGTCTTAAAAGTAAATACAATGTGAATTTTTGTGCATCGAACCGTAATTTTCAACAAATGAATACATAAAAAGATACAAATACTTGAAAGATTACATTAATTAATTATTTATGTCCACTCCCAACATGGACACCTTACAGAGTTGGCCACTACATCATAGTCCCGACCAGTGACGTTCCTAGGCATAGTTTAAAATAGCGCCCTTACTATTGAAATTGGTTCAAGTAATACTCAAAGAAGATTTTCGCTTTAAAGATGAGTATTGTTTAGCCATTCGTCATAATATTATTACTATTGGCATTGTTGTGATCATTTGCCGCCCCTAGGCAACTGCCTACTCGCCTATCCCCTCGGAACGTCCCTGGTCCCGACACTGACATGGGAAAATAAAAATATGTTTTAAAACCCTCCAGAGACGAGAGCTTTTTTCTGATAAAAAAATATTTTCTAAGCCATATTGAAGTCACGGATAACTTTTATTTCTATCCAAAATTAAAAAGAAAAATTTTATTACCGTGTAATATTGAGTACCGACAGTAGTAAGGACAAAAGTGACCGTATGGGCTCGCAAACATTCGGGGTTGAAATATAGCTAAACGTGATTTTTTTAAAAATATTTCCAATTTGACTTCTTTAGATCAACATAATTTCAATACAAATATATTAGCAAAATAAATGTAAATAATTTGATGTTTTTATAAAAAAATAACTAACATTTACAAAAAGTAAATTAAAAAAACGGAAATTCAAAAAATCACATGTGCTTTTGGAGGCCGTTTCTGTCCCCACGGCTGATGACTAACTGTAGTCTGTACCCTTCTTAACCAAATATAAGCGAAAGCTACGATATTCAGGTAGAAAAAGGATGAATAGTGGGATCAATAGACAACGGTGTTTACTGTGACCATATGGTGACGCTCGTCTTTAGAGGGTTAATGCTCCGAGAGCAACACTAAAGGTAAGTAAAATTCTCAATGAACGTAAAATCATTTAACACCTTACGTAATAAATATCGGACGAAGATATTTTATCGGTTTTTCCTATATATACACTGATGATACAAAAAATACGGCTTATATGGATTACGATACCACGGGAGTAAATAAAAATATATCATAATTATATACGGGCGATTTTCAAGAATGATTTTCTTAAAAAAATACATCATAAAACGGCTGAGTAGTTCTGGAACCTATTAACATTTATACAGACATCTCTTTTTTTAAGTTTTAAAGTATCGTAAAGAAAGTTATCGCAATGTAATAATTCTTATTTATTCGTTGTAAAATATGTCGGATCTATGGTGAAGTGGTCAATGCTTTTGGCATTCGTTACTGATCTCAGGGGTTCGTATGAACAAAAGAAAAGTTGATCAACTAGCAGTTATTGAAGAAAAAATCTGTTGATATACATATACACTTCATTACGAGTCCATTTGTTTTGTATTGGGAGCGGACGCACATAGTAAAAATAAAAAAAATGTTGATTATGTAGTGTAAAAAAAAATACAATAATCAATAAAAAAAAAAAATTAAACTAACAGCACTTAAACTTAAATAATCAAAAAAGTCTATAAGTCTAACTTTAATAAGAATACATGTAATTTCTCTAAATTTTCATCTCTTTTTAAATAACGTTTCACATTACAAAGTATACATATAATATGAATAGTTTACTATCAAAGTAGGATTTCATAGCAAAATATTTATCAAACGCAATTTTCAACGAAATTCTTATTTTATTGTACGTTAGTACAAATGCTGTTCTTTCCAAAGAAATCTCTTCAAAAGTATCTAAAATTGCCCATTTCGTATAGATTTTTGATTTTAAAGTTAGCGTATTGCTTAAAAAACAGCCATTTGACATTCGAAAAATCGTAGATGGCGTTTGGCTTACTTTGATACTAAGCTACTAGAAGTCACTTCTATTCTATTCTAGGTAGTTATTTTGTTGGCTGAACTTATTATCAAAACATAATAATTTAAAAAATGCTAAATAAAAAAATACAGAAAAATATAATAGTTACAGGATCAATGTTTTGTTTCTCTGAATTTCAACAATATATAAATTTTATTATTTTAAAAATAACGATGGAATGATACAAGTCAAATTTAAGTCAAAGTCCAGAAAAATAGATATTATATATTAATAATATACATTTTTAGCTAAATGTAGTAGTTAGTTACTACAATGAAATCACTTTGATACACGTCACGAATTGTCAACACATCCGTTTCAACGATTTGTGATCACAATACTTGCTATAATTTTAAAAGGTGCCTCACTAATGTTTTAACACACAATATTTATTTTTTATTCTTAAAAATGCTATTTTAATGTAGGATTTATTGAAAAAATTTCATTCGTCGACGATAGTTGATCACTGCCCGCATTCAAAGTTTGTAAAAAAAATCTACGTACAATAACAACCCATATATTTAATCAGTCTATTTTTTTTTATATTATTAATTTATTAAAAGTTTTGCACCCACGTACAATTTTAACATTTATAGACACCTCAGGAAAAGTCTAAATTTGAAAAAATGATGTCATTCAAAGTTTTCGTGTTGCAGTAATAAACATAGTGATTATTTTACGTTGTGTTTAGTACAATATTATGTATTATTCGGAGGGTATAGCCAAATTTACATAATGAAAAATAATGTTAACATTAATGATCGTTTTTATTTAATTTACAACGAAATGAAAATTGACAGTTCAAATAGTATAATACCTACTGTAGTACTTGGCCGATCGTAGGTTTATAAAACTGCTACCTTCAGATTATTTTGTATTTTCAGTCGCATTTTCGTCTTTCAGTCAAATATCGTTTAAACGATGTTATCTTGTCCAATCATATTCAAACGATTGTTATTAAATTCAAAAATCGTCTTGAATCTCTGTAATATTGTTTATACGGTATGCAAGGTGATTTTTAAAGGTTGTATAAGATTATTAACTGATGAAAAAAGATAACACCTGCTGATATTGAAACATTTCGTAATTCGATCAAAGCACAATGATCAGTTTTATTGATCAAGTTACAATCAGTTTACGTTTTAAATAATAATAAATCATTATCATCACGTGCTGACTCCCGTACATTGCAAAAACGAGCATAAATAATCAATTGAAATGTTATGGATTTCAGCAACGATTCAGAAAAATTGCTTAAATCCAATTTTTATTTTTTCAATATTTTTCTACCGGTAAATATCATCACAACAACTGCAGCTTGGGCCATATTTCTTGAATGATATAATCGATATCATAATATTTATTTGTAAAGATGTCTATAAAAGCTACTAAATTTTTACGGACCAGAATTTTGAATTTTATTGCCTAAATAACTTTGAAAGCTGCCATGAAGTGTGTAATCTGGAGACAATCAAATTAATGTATTGGGAATAAACGCGTGACTTTAAAAATAACTAAATTTACCTCTAAAAAATATATTTTATACTTAAGTCAATAATAAGGTGCCGATAACGCTCTTAATTTCAGAACCGGTATAAAAAAGCTCGTTCAATATTAAATAGACTTTAATATAATTAAAATCTGAAAAACAAAGTCTTAGTCATATGATAAAATACAAGCCATGGCAGATTAGGTACTTACACCGACCGGGGCCAATTCGTCTATTGATTCATTATAATTTTTTTTTATATTTACACGACAAAAACAATAATAAAAAAAAAAAAAATCTGACAAGTACACTTAAGTGATTTATTTTGCTTGTAAGGAAGTATGATCACGATGTTTTATTCAAACAAATATAATACGATATGACGAATTATTTGGTGTACCAATTATTTCGTTTGTGAAACTAGCCATAGCCTAGATAGGACTCGCTCTTAAAAAAATGAATGTTTAAATGAATAAACGCCTGCAGAACTTATACTTATTACCAAATGCCTCTGTTTTAGATGATGATGCAGAAATATGATATCAAGATCTTAATTGAATTATAAGGAACTATGGATAACAAATTCGTGTCATCGTTTTTGGTTTATCGTTTCAAATTTGAAAACTTAAGGACTAAAAAAAATAAATTGTAATTGTATTTGTATTTTTTTTAATACGTCATATTATATCATAAACGTTCGATAAATTTTAATTTCAGCTCAAAAATCACATAGCGACGTTTATTATTAGCTCACTGTTTAATGGCCCGTTCTTTTAATTAAATATAGTTCTTGTTTCGATACGTTAGTTTTTTTTTTTGCGCGGTGGATGGAGGGTTATCGTTTAAAGGCTTTGATTCGTTTTCACAACATATGACCACACTAGCACCAGCTCTCTTCGCCAGGGGCCTGGCTCTCGTCCTCATCAGATGGCGCCTCGCCATACATGTCCGCCAGCTTTCGGAATCTCGGACCGAACGAGGATAGATAGTCGAACTTCAAGTCGCCCTCGTCCGTACCTACAGACGAAAATTAATGATAATTAAATTTTGATCTAACCGAGCAATGAATTGCTAACAAACATCCGATTATTAGATTACACTTTATAAAATATACTCTTTATTTTATCATAAAATAAATTGTATACAGTAGACGACGTGTGTGAAAGAAATTAAACTTACAGCTTGCGAGCGTCGAAAGTGAGCCCGTCGTGTTGCCGTCTCCTTCGTATGCGTAATGCCTAACATCATCGAAGGGATTTGTGTCGGGATCACGATCTATCACGTCTTTTTTGTCATCTAAGAAACCGGATATATCCGGAACTGGAGAGTCCATCATCATGCCACCGACTAAAAGCAAAAGAAATTGATTAGCTGAAACATGTCTGACATACAGTCAACGTTTACATACATTTACATATAACGCCGTCGCTTTTTTAATACATTAACCATTTAAAAACACACCAATCAAATCTTCCAATAACCGAGAATTTAATCGGCAAGTTAATTGTTATAATGAAAAAATCGACACCAAATTAATTCACCATCCGATTCACACACATTACAAGAATGAAGAAATGTATTCATTCTATACATATGTAGTAATAATAAAAATAATAAAACATTTTTACTACAATGCCATTCCACCAAGTATTGACAGTAAACACCTTAAAAGTGATATGTAGCAATATTTCCCGCAACCTTAGATCAATTTGTAATGTAGATTGCTATTTATATGGTTTTAACATTGAATTTATATTAAATTGGTTAGAATTTATATTAAATAGTCATAATATATATCGGTCAGAATAAATAGTCATAATTAAATGAAATTAAAAAAAACCTAACTTAACCTAACCGAAATGGTTATCAAATATTCTGACCGTATATTTTTTTTATTCTGAGCAAAAATTGATTTAAATTCTCACATTTATTTATGCCAATTGCGACATTGCTTATATATTTAAAAATATGTTTACGTGTGTGCTAACAATTATGGCGAATTCTTACAAAATTATTCGGGTGTATAATATATCATTTTATACTAAATACTTTCCGGAGCAAATAAGCCACAAACACAACTAACGCGTACAAAACAATATTCTCATATTACTGACTCCCCGCGTGGTATTAGTATTATTATAACGATTATTAATATTTATAACGACGCCATTTTCAGTTGTTTCCGGCGAAGTGTCCGGAAGTTATTAGCGCTGTGGGACACGAGCGTCGTCGTGAGGCCGAACACCAAAACACGGCCGCCTCTTTCCCCAACATACTCCGGCACCATTTGAAATTTCAAATGTTACCGTGCATGCCTAGAAAGATTGAGAGTTTCTAGCATGTTGATTTAATAGTTATCGTATTCAAAGCTTTTATCAAAAAAGAATTCAAAGTTGCAGGTTTACAGTGAAATCTCAATATTTCATTGTACATTATTTAGTTAAGTAGCGAGTATTTTGTAAAAACAAGAAGAAGAAAATATAGTATCGTCCATTAGCTAAGCATCAGTGACAGCCGATTGGTAATTTAGTGTAACATAATTCTTAAATAAAGATAACTACGACTCATTAGTAAATCACAGATGAGACAGCATATTTAACGTCTTTCGACACTTATTTCAAAAAGTTGTCAAATTGCTTTCCACCCAAATTTATAACACAAGATATGCGTTATATAGTTTTTACTCTACATCATCTTATTGATTATAGAAAAGAACGGAAATATATGAATTTATCGTATACGAAAAATGGAACGCAGTACAAATAAGACACGATAAAGCTTATAAACATTGGACGTTAGTAAATAATTATATGTTGGTAAATTTAAAAAATATTTAGTCGGATTTATTGCACAATGTTCATCGTCGTTGGCTTCCATGCCGGACCTCACAGGTTCAAAACCCAGAACAAAAATCATTTTTTCAATCGATTTCTGTTTAAAGGTATTCTTCCAATCTTAAATTGGGCCTAGCAAGAGCGATTAGCTTACAGCTTGTCCTGTCCTGACTCTATTCTTTCTACCCCTACTCTCTTCGAAAAAAAAGTTGAGATAACTCCATTAAGAGGATTGTAGGCATTCGGAGCGGAAATGGATTAAAAAATAATTAATGAATAAATGTCAGATGAAGATAATGAATCTTGTAATTTAATAAAAATGTATTAAGGTGCAATTTTGTTGCCAAACAAAACTATAGCAAAACTAAATTCCTCCAATAACGTATAGAAATCATTGGCGGAATACCAAAAATCATCTCGCGATCAACCTTATTCAACCGGCATGCAAAAAGTCATAAATAATAAATGGTAAATGTCACAAAACAGGGAGAAATTACCATGTTGAATTGAATACAACCAAAGACTTCCGAGGTAATACGTCATCTGTTTCCTACACGTTATCGGGAAACCACATACGATTAAAGGGTTTCATAACATTCTTGATATTATAAATGTTTTCTTGGATTATAATCTGTTATTGAAAATATAAAATTTATAACCAGTGGAGTAAATAGCTTAACAGTAATTCTACAAGTGAAGGGAATTTAAAAAAAAACTGCAAGGGTAATTTTCGTTAAATGATCCATACTCTTTTATGATATTTGAATGTACATGTATTACTTATTCAATTGTAAAATATAAGTATTTTTAAGACACATACTTTTACGAGGAATAATCATCGAGTATAAAAATAATAAAAATCGCTTTTACTGCATATACCGAAACGGTGCCTAACGCGTACATTCAACATGTTGGGTCGTTAAATTCTTAAACGTGAAAACGTGTGAACACAAATACATATATTTTTCAGTTTCTACACGTGCGCGGAGAAAATTTACCTGAAAAATCTTCAATACAAATGGAAGCGAGTGAGATAAAAGTTAGATACATCCGTCGCGAGAAAAGATTATCAATAAAATAAATATTATATATATGAAGTTTTATGATCAATATATTTTCTTTAAATGTTAAAAATAACTTCACATAGATCAAACAGAAATTCCGGAAATAAATCCAACATATACGAGAATGTATATTTTATATACTGATTGAGTAGAAACACATACTTAAGAAAATTATCAGTTTTTAGAATAATAATTTATTTTCACCAAGCTCAATTGAAGATATCGCGCAAATATACCTTAAAATCTAAAAAAAGGTCTCCGCAATTTATACGCAGAAGAATTGACTTGTCAAGAGTAGGATATAATTACAGGCTATCTGAAAATACTCGACAGGCAATAATGTAAAAACTTAATTCGTTACTTGACTTAAAACTTCGGTTTGCTATTAAACGAGACTTTCAACCCGAAGGTAACTTGCCATAATAATCGATATAATATAAATACGTGACAAAATATAAAAATGGTTTATGTTAATCGCAGTGGAAAAGTGCGAGAATTAATGACGTATTTATTTCATATAGACCCTTAATTATAGGAATATATCATCCGGTCGCAAATCTTCTGTGCGATATTCCACGAGGATATTTTAATAAAATACATAAATTTAAATATATATATATATATATATATTTAACTATTTTTAACTTGGCAATGGCTACACGGAATCGTCTCTTAAAAGAAAGGCCATTTACTATTAAATATACTAAATTTGAATCGTTCAAACTATGTACATTCTCACAGATTCTGTCACTAACGACCCGGGTTTCGCCTTTCGGCATCTTCAGGCATTCAAGTGCACAGATGAACCTGAATCGTTAGTGACAAAATCTGTGAGAATGTACATAGTTTGAACGATTCAAATTTAATATTGAAATTCCACCAAGCACCTTCAGTCGAAATCTTAAATTAAATATACTGTTTTAGAGATATTTTTTACATTGTATTTTTTATTTATTTATTTATTTCAGTTGACCGGTTTCTATTTTGCCCTTTTTTGGAAACAAATGTAACTTAATTGCCTAGCTGACTGTGTGTGTGCATCGAAAATTATGATACCGTCGGTATATTGCCAGAAAGCGTTATGTCAAAAAGCCTTTTTGTGAGATAATCGACTTTGTGTATTTTATTAAGCGAACTGTTATTTTAGCCTGGCTGTAGACAATAAAAATAATGAATTTTGAACAATTTAACAAAATTTCTAATGCTCAAAAACGTTTAGTCGTCTAATAGTATTTGCGGTAGCTGTTGAGATAAAAATATGTACAGGTAAAAAGCGTTAAGTTTTTTGCAAGTAATAATTGCCAATGCAATTAACTTAGTTGGTATAACTTATTTGAATATCAAAATAAATAAATGTAATATCGCTATCATAGCTATCAGTAAGATAAAAAGAAAAAAGAGGATTTGATAATATGTATGCCAATTGATTGCCGATAAGTAAACCTTAATAATGAAACACTGAAATATATATATTTTTTATGTTTTTTTTTTTAAAAAAAATCTTACATTTACAATTATTGATATTGCTCTGTAACTTCAGAGCGTTAGCGAGTTAGGTAAAATAACTAGAAACAGATAATAATTTACAAAATAATTTACTATTATCTTTTATCATGAATCGTTTAAAAAAACCATAATTCGCTGTTTAAAAAGTACAACAAAAACATTAAATTTCAATTATCTTGAAACTAGTATTTTCGACGTATCACACTGTTACTTTGGGGTAGCAATATGAGTGAGTTTGTTTTTTCAAACGATAGAGCATAATAAAATCTCACTTTTGGGGTGTTCACTGTCAATATTTGATAGTAAGGCATTATTTTTTTATATTTTGTTTCATATAAATAACACTAACATTGTATGTATTATCATATTAGTTGATAATACTCGTCATGAGAAAAACCGGTCCTGATCTTAAAAAATTACAGTGGGAATGAGTATTTTATTTTTTGAATATAATCAAATCTATCGATCAGCATTCGTAACTCAAAACATACAATTTTTAATTGAACTAACTTAACGTTTTCTGGCAGTATACTGACGAATGTAATAATAAATTTAAACATTTATTAAAATAGCTAAAAGAAATATTTAAATTTACATTAGACAATGAAATAAAAAAACATTGCTAAAGTATAAAAAAAAAATACGTTTTCGAAAGGCTGATGTAGTCAATACCCAATAAATGATTGACTTTGTAACATATTTAATAACGCTAGTTCAACAGTGAGTAGAAAAACGTCTGGGAATACGAGGGTTAAGAAAGAGAGAGGGGAAAGGTTGTAAATTTACCAAAGTTATTTGTGAATAATTAACCAAAGATTTTCTTTCAAGCCGCGGCAGTGAGGTCAGGGGTAAGGCGTCAGAGCAGGACTGGAATATAAGATCGAAAACTTAACCGCGAGAGGGAAATTTCAGACTAAATTATTATTATACGAAAGTTATAATATCTGGCGGAGTATCGATCACGCTTACGAAAAACCTATTATTCAAATAAAGCCTACAAGAAATAATACAAAATTAAATGTGAAATGTTGTACGAAAGAAAATGGTGATAGCGAAGCGAATATAAATAACTTCATTAAAGAGTGTCAAGTAGTTTGAATGCAGTGATTCTAAGAAATGGAATCCAATTTTAAAATACAAAAAACAGTTGGAAAGTTTATGTTTTAATCAGAACGTAACATACGACTTAGTGTAATCAAACAATTTTAATAAAAACAATAATCCTTTGTACTTCATTCCACTTTATTTAATATGTCAGGACCGGTTTCGCTCATTGCGAGCATTGTCAACTGATAAGAAATATAATTTAACAATGCTATTTATACAAAATTGAAAAGTTATACACAACAGTTGGCATTGAAAAGAAATTGCCAATTACATTAAAGTGATTCTAAAATAACACAAAATTAAAATGTTCAACACAACTATCATATAATTAAAAAGTCATCCCAGATTCATAAATTCAGAATGCGATTGAAAGTAATTACAAACATAATTAAAATTTGGGAAATTTTTGACAAAGTGATAAAATGCTACATTAATAAAGTGAATATGCTTAATGATATGAATATGCTTAATGATAGTTTTATGTTTTTGTAATTGGCAATTTCTTTTCAATGCCAACTGTTGTGTATAACTTTTCAATTTTGTATAAATAGCATTGTTAAATTATATTTCTTATCAGTTGACAATGCTCGCAATGAGCGAAACCGGTCCTGACATATTAAATAAAGTGGAATGAAGTACAAAGGATTATTGTTTTTATTAATATAATACCTTTCCACCAAGTATTGACAGTGAACACCCTAAAAGTGATAATCAAACAATATTTATTTGAGATCAGTAAAAAAATACGACTTTTATGTGTTTTATTAAAGTAAGGTAAACTAGCAAAGTATGTATTTAGTACCAAAAGAATTACAAGTTAATCATCGTATTTATATATATTATTATATTGGCATTTTTCCATTGTTTATTATAAGTAAACATATTGTAAAAACGTCAACACATATTCAATGACTTCGATAAAAAATATCGTATAAAAAACTACGAGAACTTACTGTCTGTAACGATGTTTACAATTTAAGGTGCACAATAATGAATGTTTTGCGGTCATAACAAAGAGAACACACAAACCTTTAAGGTCTCTTTCTTTCTCCGGAGGATCATACATCTGCCGAAGGACGTGTAAGTCGTATCCTGCGTCTCCTTCGCCGCCTCCTTCATCTTCGTAATTGATGATGTTTTCTCTTATATCGTCCAATTCCTTTTCGGCCCAACCTTCGGATCTTCTCCTGTGGACCACGACTGCTAAAAGCAAAACTGCAACAAAAATACAAACTACGATTAAGTACACTTTCTTAAAAATTGCAGAAAAATAAATATTCATCACAAATAATATAATATACATAATATATTCTACTAGTCCATAAGTTTCCAACCTTTTCCGGGTGGCGACCCCTTTTTATAAAAGCCATGTGACTAGGGGACCCCCGAGGAATTTGAAATCTTCGATTTGCTATACTTTTTCCCCGGATTGTCTCCGAAACTCCTTTATTTTTTTAGCTCACCGGGGAATTCGAAAACCTCGATTTGCTATACTTTTTCCCCAGATTGTCTCCGAAACTTCTTTTGTTGTTCAAATCCAAAATCGAAAAAAGTTGGCGACCCCCCAGACAACCCTCCCCAGGTTGGGAACCCGTGTATTAGTTATTATATACAATATAATTCAAGTCATTTCAAATAATGCTCATATATGAAATATTGTTTCAAAAATAACAGGTTGCTGTCGGTATTCAAGTAAATGACACTGTAAGAGAACGTTAAGTATTAACTATTAATCCCAAGTAAGTAACGCCTTAAGTAATACAAAAACGTATCTACAAATTGCGTTTTTAGTTAGGTATAGAAAAATATTCACGATACTTGAAAAAATGACTCATCCTTTAAATTGTAAAAAAGTTTTTATTTATGTAGGGAAATTATTCGTGTCCTCACTTCAGAAAACTTGCCAATTTGTAT
Source organism: Himalopsyche tibetana (assembly GCA_030503985.1). Lineage (NCBI taxonomy): Eukaryota > Metazoa > Arthropoda > Insecta > Trichoptera > Rhyacophilidae > Himalopsyche > Himalopsyche tibetana. Next base: position 2,568,985 of record JAPJYX010000010.1, read on the forward strand.
AATGTATTATATTTTTGGGTAATAAAAACACAATATTCTTTTGTACTTCATTCCACTTTATTTAATAGGTCAGAGCCGGTTTCGCTCATTGCGAGCATTTTCAACTAAATTTTTGGTGTTAATGTTATGTATACTCAACACCATAGCATACAATGTTAATTCTCTACGAGATTCTATTTTCAAATTGTTTCATTCTAGAATGAAACAATTGAAGTATGAAACTATAGCAGTTTAAAGAAAACAATTGCAACCTATCTCTCACTATTTTTCTTCTTGATTATAAGATTGATTTTATAAAGTGTAACATTAATAAAACATAACATTAATATTATTTTGTCGACAGTCATAATATCGAAATATAAACTGATCATGTTTATTTCAATTTTAGCCGACTTTGGTGTTTACCGGCAATAGTTTATATAATTCGTTTTACAATATATTTTAACCAGGGTTGTGGAATAATTTTTATTAAATTTTTTCACATGGAACATTTCATGCCGCGGGTTTTTTCACAACTTCGCAGTTATAAGTCTAATAGGAATAAGCTTTTCTTAGAGTCAACGCCTAAGCTTAAGAATACACACAATAGTATTTATTTGTAATAGCAATATACATCAATTATACACAAAACATATTGTTAGAGATACTATGTGAGCAGGATACTTTCTATTAGGACGAGCAGTGTTCAAAACAGAAATAAGGCCAACATTTCCAAAAATGGGACAAGCTTCGAAAAATAATCGTGCACTCAAATCGCGGAAAAGCAGTTACAATAACGGGCATAAAAGTTTCGTCATTAAAACTCCCGTGGGACGCGAGAAAATTCCTCCTAAATCGGTCGCTCAGGGAAACTTATTTGATGAAAATCACCGAGACATCAGGGAGAAAATATAGTTTCACAAATGTTTAGCCATTTTTATTCATTGAAAAATACAACAATTCAAATACAAAAATGTAAAATAATACAAAATATTTCAAAAAAATAACTATGCTATTATTATGAATCACTATTTATCGCCATTTTATTTATTCCAACTCCATAATTATTGATCTAAATACATCATTTTTTTCGATGGAATTATCTGACTTTATTTTATATTATCATAAATATTTACAATTAATACGTGATTGCTTGATAAAACGGAGTCGCATATTAATTAAAAAAATAAAACCCTCTTTTGTACTTATATCACATTTATTTAATATGATTAGAACTGGTTTCGTTTTCGTTTTATTTATCAATATGGCAGTTTAAAATTGCAATATTGATGTTTTTTTATATAAATTTTACGATAAATTAATTCTTTGATTAGAAACCAGTGTACCAAAAACCCGGCTTTTGAATGTTGAGAATTTTGCTGAAAAACCCGGGTTATCAAACCCGGTTCTTGAAAACCGACAAAGCCTAGTATCGACCGATTCGCACGACGTTGAACACCCGACAACAGATTCCGAAAATATTGTTAGTGTAGGAAATAAACATCAACAAATTGAATTTGATTGCCAAGACAGGTAGCCACGTTTGACTTCTAAACAGTAAAAAATCACCTCATGTTGAAATACTCCTTTAAGATTCATGGTAATCAAAGTAGAATACCAAAATATTTGAGTATATGTGTTGAAATCTAAGAAAAACTTTTTTAAACTCTGACATTTTCCAGTTCTCAGATATACCCTGTTATCGTGAAAAAAAAAAGAAAAATTCAATTAAGAAGAAAAAACGTTTTCAGGATATTATAAAAAGAAATTTCCGGGAGGTAGTCACTTTAATTAATTGACTTTATTTATATCTTGAAAATTATGAAACAACTTTTTAATAAGCTTCTTTCAATATTGGAAGTTTATATTATACTTTTATATCTGTAAAAGAAACGTTGAAGAATTTTTTAAAGTAATTGAGGGATTTCTATTAATTGCTATGGTGTATTGAAATCAGTTTCTAGAACAGTACAAAAATCCATTAGTCAAAGCACCCGTTAGCCACCACTAGTAGTAGATAATATCAGTATGAATTTTGGAATAAATAAGATGAACGTATATTTTAATAAATATTCGATGGTGGATGACTATGTTCGCATTCAACACACTCCGCTTTCGGTAGTCATTATATACAAATTTGTTTCAACCCAGCCGCTTATAGCAAAAATATTCTATCTTAAAATAAAATCTATCTAATCCAACAATTATTTAAAATGATTACAGCCGGTTTCAAACGGGATTATCAAAATAAGTAAACCAATTTCAAAATTCATTTTGTTTTTCAAGTGTACCAATAATTATGATGATAAGGAATACAACTCAATACATTCGTTTGTGCAAACTGCGAAACAATTCCACGGTAAAAAGAATTGTTTTTTTGCATTTTTTTAGTAAGGATTTCCCGTATTCTCGCAATCGTTTTGTTTGCATTTATTCTAAACGCAAAGTGCATTTGACAGCAAAACGAACGTTATTTCAACGCGCTTTCACAGGTTGCAGGGGTAGTGTGTTCCCTTTCAGCAATTCCATAAAAAATGCTCCACAATAACAATTGTATTGTCATAGCTTTGTTGCACCTATATTTAATTCAGTATTGTCTCCGTACGATAGCATGCTACAATGAATGTACAAAATATGAATTATGTGTGCGAAAAGTGTATACATTATTTAGGTATGATATGCATTGAAACTTTTAAATCTGGCATTTATGAAGTTTTCTTTTTACCTCCAGAATATATAACAAAGATTCAAAACTTTTGACTCTCGCCCTCTCTCTCTATATATATATATGACATTACACTTCTTCTTGCACTGTATCGCATCTTGTACAATGCATTGAGACTAAAGCTTCCAACCCGGGTAGAACCGGAACCGGGTATGCACACCTTTTAAAAGAACCGAAAACCGGGTAATCTGAAAAGGGTACCCGGTCATTCTAAATTCGATATAATATTCAATTTCTCCACATTTAATACATATCTTTCTTTACTCGGATATGCTTTTATTTCGCAAAACCCATTAAGATAAATGAATCTCGAAACTACTGGTAAACGAAGTCTAAATCTATAAAAGCTTTTTAATTGCGTTCTATATATTAAATCTACTTCAACGGCAAGTGAACGTGTATTTTTCGTTGCTAACAACTTCATATAAAATTCGAAGTTCTTTGATATATGAAACACTGGATGCATTGGTATATTATTAAAAAATAACTGTTAATTTGGAATTACGGCTTTTATTGTCCTATGAATGGAGGAAAATATAAATTCTTGTTTTCTACATATGACTATCAGTGTCATTATTCATTATTTATTTGAGCGATATGTGTGTTCAAGAATATTTTGAATTTGAATCGTTAAAATTATGTACATTCTCACAGATTTTGTCACTAACGACCCGGGTTTCGCCTTTCGGCATCTTCAGGCGTTCAAGTGCACGGATGAACTTGAACTGACGATTAGTTAATGAAAGTTTCGTGTTTATATAAGAAATAAATGAATCACCGAGTCCAAAGCCATTGCTGGCGAAAAGGATAAGCTCATGGGAATGCCAACAGATTTGAGTAGTAAGTAGTTTCAATAATTATATTTATTTGTTTGTCGGCAAAGGTTTTATGATTATATGATTTTATGATTATATAGGGTATATAAGTGGAGATCCCGGTAGGTTTAATATTTCATTTAAAATCGGAAGACTATGCAGTTGTGCTCTATTTATTTCGATAGATAATAATGTATGTGTGAGTGTGGGTTACGTCTTTTCTTCTTTCCACAGTCGATATACATATACATATTAAGTCGTAACCTTTCAAAGACTGTGCATTGGTAGATGTAACTTCAGACAAAAATCATTCCGTTGGGCGTTAAGTATAAGCAAAATCGGGGATTGTTTCCGATTCGATATTCACAGTTGATAGTTGTAAAACGCATGAACACGACGATGAGATCATTATTAAAGTAACGATCTCCACCACGCAGCGAAAGGTTGGCAAGATTGGTTATCGATTTTCAAATGAAAGAAGATGAAGAAGACGTATCGCGGTATAACCGTTCCGTCGGTGATTCGAACCCAGCAAGAAAAAACAAACCGTTATAATCATTCTAGGGCATTGCCATCGAAGATTATTATTAAAAGAATGAATATCTAAAATACCTGCCGTAAAATAAACAAACGATATCGAATATCGATAAGATGGTAATCGGGCGGCGCAGGGAGATGATAAAACTTTAAAGAAAGTTTTCCGGAAAAAGCTATTAGCCCAGCGGGATGCGCGAAATTTTAACTCAGTAAAATATATGCCTTCGAACAGAAGAATATGACCTCAGGCACTGATATTTTAAACGTAATGAAACCAAGAAATAATAATTATAGAATTTTTTTCATTGCCAGCACAACATTTTTGGCCGGTAAAATTAACCGAATTCTGGTAAGCTTTTTGAGTTTTGTTGATTACTTCACCTTCCATACAAAATTATTTTAGTGTTAAATTTATTTCCAAGCAGAAGAACCAGCAAAACATTTGAAATATCGATGTATATCATCCCAATATAAATTGAGTAAAATTGTTTTGCAGCTATAGGAATTAAAATTCCTACAAGTAAACGACAGGAAAGATATTCTTTTTCAATCGTTAAGTATTTCGATGCTTTTTTAATAAGAAAAAGTGAAACAAAAAATGAATAAATTTAAATTTAAAATTGAAATAAGTTTGCCCCACACTAAAGCAGAAATATTATTGACAGACTTTTGAAATTATTTTTTTGACGAGGGGTAAACGTCTAAGATTTGAGTAACAAATACTATTTCAAAAGAACTTACATAATTTAAGATTTCAACTGAAGGTGCTTGGTGGAATTTCAATATTAAATTTGAATCGTTCAAACTATGTACATTCTCACAAATTTTGTCATTAACGACCCGGGTTTCGCCTTTCGGCATCTTCAGGCATTCAAGTGCACGGATGAACTTGAACTGACGCTTAGTAAATGAAAGTTTCGTGTTTATATAAGATATAAATGCATCACTGAGTCCAAAGCCACTGCTGGCAAAAAGGATAAGCCCATGGGAATTCCAACAGATTTGACTAGTGAGCAGTTTCAAGAATTATATAATTTGTTTGTCGGCAAAGGTTTTATGATTATATGATTTTATGGTTATATAGGGTATAGAAGAGGAGATGTGGGAAAATTTGATATTTCGTTTAAAATCGGAAGATTTTGCAGCTGTGCTTTGTTGATTTCTAACATTTCTTGGAAAAAGAGCTTATGACTGTCCGTATTTGGGTGTAACATTTTTATCCCTTGTTCCTGATTGAACACGTGTCCTTCCGATATTAAGTGATTAGCAAAAGTAGACGTGTCTTTTTTCAATCTAAAGGCTGCCATATGTTCTAAAACCCGGATGTTCAGTGTTCTTTCTGTTTTGCCGATATAAAACTTTGTACAACAAGAGCATTGCAATCTATAAATCCCGGATTTATTTAAGTAATGTATTTTATCTTTATTATTAACTAATAATTTGCCTAAAGAGTTTTTACAGTAAAAAGCAGGTCTTACACTATCAGCTAGCTGTTTTTTAATTTTAAGACTTGTATTTCCTAAAAAAATGATTCTACGCCAATACCTAGTATGATCTATGTCCTTTGACACTATACCTTTAAATAACATTTTTTCTGCAAGTTTAGTTTGTTTTTTTGATAAAAGATTGTCTATAAGAGACATATCGTATCCATTGTTTATGGCGATTTGTTTGATGATTTTCAATTCGATATTAAAGTTTATTTCGTTTAAAGGAACACTCACAAGTCTATGTATTTCTGAATGAAAAGCGGCTAGTTTATAAGAAAATGGGTGCATTGAATTTTTATGGATAACAGTGTCAGAGAAGGTTGGCTTCCGAAATATTTTAAACTCGTGAGAATGATTTTCAATGTTAATATTTAAGTCAAGAAAGTTAATATTTTTGCCTCCGAATTCTAGAGTGAATTTTATATTTTTATCTAATGAATTTATAAAGTTATGAAAGTTAGTTATTTGTCTATCTGTTCCATTAAACAGGCAAAGAATATCGTCTACATATCGGAACCAATAGACTATAGGTTTGGCTTCTCCACATCTCCTCTTCTATACCCTATATAACCATAAAATCATATAATCATAAAACCTTTGCCGACAAACAAATTATATAATTCTTGAAACTGCTCACTAGTCAAATCTGTTGGCATTCCCATGGGCTTATCCTTTTTGCCAGCAGTGGCTTTGGACTCAGTGATGCATTTATATCTTATATAAACACGAAACTTTCATTTACTAAGCGTCAGTTCAAGTTCATCCGTGCACTTGAATGCCTGAAGATGCCGAAAGGCGAAACCCGGGTCGTTAATGACAAAATTTGTGAGAATGTACATAGTTTGAACGATTCGAACTTACATAAGTTTTAACGATACAACAGCGCGTTCTTAGTATCAGAGAGAATTTCTGTGGTCCACAGAGAAATATGGAACCATCTTTAATTTTTTTATCAGAATTTTTGAAATTTTAATTGAGCTTTAACAATTTGGTTGCAATTGAATGTTTTCTTTTATGAGGTAGGTGCATTTTATGTGTTATTTGATAACTTTTTTTCCATATATACTTTATAATCTTAAAGATGGTCTGGTCCGCGGGATTTAAAATTATGCATCTAGTGGTCTGTGAATTTTGTGAAGTTCGCCGACCGCAACTTCATATAATACAACATTAAAGAGGTTCCGAGTGTTCCGACAATATATTAAGTTTACGTTTATCAGAAATATATTGCAATATATCAACTAAATAATTGTGCAAGTGCAATATTAAGTTTATTTTTATCAGAAGCTTAATAAAAAATCATTATTAAAAACACAATATTCCTTTGTACTTCATTCCACTTTATTTAATAGGTCAGGATTGGTTTCGCTCATTGCGAGCATTGTCAACTGATAAGAAATATAATTTAACGATGCTATTTATACAAAAATGAAATGTTGAAAACGACAATTGTCATTGAAAAGAAATTACCAATTACAGTATAAGTGATTCTAAAATAATACAAAATTAAAATGTTTAAAACATCTAACATATCTAGAAAAGTCTTCCAAGATTAATAAATTTAGTCTTCTCTTGGATGACTTTTTAATTATATTAATGCTCGCAATGAGCGAAACCGGTCCTGACCTAGTAAATAAAGTGGAATGAAGTACAAAGGAATATTGTGTTTCATAAATATAATGTATTCCACCAAGTATTGACAGTGAACACCCTAAAAGTGAAAAAAATCATTCATATGGATTTTGTATCACTTATGATAACAAAATAATGCTCATTTTTTTTTAATTTGAATTTCCAGTTACTCAGTTATTTTTTAAATAAGATAACGATATTGTGACAAAAAAAGGGTGTGGACGAAATTATGGTGATTATTTATTTATTGATAATAAATAGGTGCTGAATCCATATCAATGATTTTTTTATCAAGCTTCTGATAAAAATAAACTTATTGCACTTGCACAATTATTTGGTTGATGTATTGCAATATATTTCTGATAAATTTGCACAAAAATTTAATCATATCTACCAAGAATTTGAAGGATTTCAGAGTGATGAAACAGTTCTCACAATATTGATTTTCGACATTTTAATCTGGGATTCGATTCGATATCGCCAAATTCATGGATTCGATGGATTCGGCGATAACTTTGCGGTAATTTATTTTTAACATAAAATTGTATTTAATAACATTGTCACTCCACTGATTGTGAAACTTGCCGTGCCTCTTCGAGAAGTCTGAAGATACTTCTTAAAGAAGACAAACATGTGTTACAGTCTGTAACACTATCAGTGGAATAACAAAGTAATTAAAATCAATTTTATTTTAATAATCAAGCAACTACAAAATATATTATTTTTTTAAAAAATATCATATCGATTCGTAACTTGTCGTTATCCTATAGCAAGATCATTTTTTTCAGCTTTTTAACTCATGGCGAATAGCTGACTTTATGCGCGGTTTTCAGAATTGGGCAGATTAAGAGAGAAGGAAATCGTTACGGACAATCATTCTTTTCGATAAAAAAATCTCATATTGCATACTAACTTTATTGGTGAAGAAAATATATTAAAATAACACAGCAGTAACTAGTTGGTCGATTCGAACAACATGTGAAACAATACTTAGATGCAATTGAATATCAAATAGGAAACATATAATACAGGAAAATTTTCGATGACTAATTGACAATAATTTATGATTACTTATCGTGCTGTCGATATGAGCTGTAAGTTATTATATTTTTTTCAAATGCCAATGCTTCAAGCCACTCAATGTAGTTTGTATCGTAATTTGTCAACAAAACAACAGAATTGTTAATTTTTAATATAGATTTTAGCGAACTTTGAAAAGTCGTTAAATCTAATTTATAAAAAAATATGTTAAAAAAACTTACTTAATAATATGGCCACGCAGACGAAAATTGCTACCAGAAAACTTGCGTCTATTCCAAATGATACAGCTTTGGCCATGCTCGTTTGGCAGCCGACATCAGCATTCTTTACCGCACTAGGTAGTCCTAGATTGTAAGTCTGGTGAAAAAATAAAAATACATTTGATGTGAACAAATTGTAAGTGGAAATTTAATTCTTAGTACAATGACGTTTCACAAATTTTTTGAAGATCAGTTCCAGTTTCACCGACCTAAGATAAATTCATACCATATTTTTTAACTGTCTCTGTTTACGGCTTAGTAATCGAGACAACAAAAAATGCAATAGTTAAATTGACAAATTTTTGGGAATAAGTATGTTTGTAAAACGCTTAATAAAATCAAAAAATCTTACCTCTTCATTGAAAGTAAAATTACTAATGCAGCCGTCGAATCCTTTATCAGTCGGAATATATCTCCAACCAAACATTGTCCCGAGTCTCTCCAAGTGAACGTTAGCGCCACCAAGCTGCACTGGTCCGTTAACTAAATAAATGAAAAGAAAAATTAGAATATTGTTAATAATAATAAATTAGGTATTATATTTTTAAAATCCATGTTCGATCCCAATCTTAACAGAAGTTTTTGTCGATAGATTCAATGGTAACTTCATTATTAATAAAGTAATCAATTTAATAACCATGTTATGTAAACTGGAATTTTACCTGGAAGTGATTAGGAAATTAATAATAATTTATCCTCAAATCCCTATACTTTTAACCCAAAATATTTCCGAAACTCGTTTTTTTAGCTCTTCCAATTCCAAGATCCTATAAATTTTCGGCATTTGCTACAAATTTCTCAATCCCGAAATCCCGGGATCGCGACCATGCCAATCCCGGAATTTCGGGATCGCAAAATTGGACGGGATCCCGGGATTGGAGACCTTAGCTATTATGCAAATCGTACTATTTCCAAAACTCAAACTTTTCAGTAGAGTCAAATACTATAACGAATAACACAAACAAAATAACATTTGCATAAAAATATGATTTCCAATTTGAAAACTACAGTCTTGTAGACATTTTATATTAAAACTAATAAGATCAGTCGATTCCTTAGGTTTATTTGCATACCTAACTCAATATCGCTCATTTTGGAAATAGTTTTGCATTATAATCCCACAATTACCACTTTATACTAATTGTATATATACGAAGATACTTTCGACGATGCACACATTTCAAACATAGTAACACGAATTAGTTATTAATTGTGTATGAAATAAACTCTACTTTCCATCAAGAAATATTTTTAGAAATTTTATATTGAAAATATGATTAAATGTTATCAATGAACATCCGGCGTTAAAACATTGAATTATTATTATAGTTCTTAAAGAATAATTCAAAGCATTCAAGTACCCACTTTGAGAAAGTACTGGAGTACTCAGGAAAACGGAATTTGAAAATAGCAACGCCGAGTTTAACTTAAAATAGAATCCGTTATCCGGATCTTAGACTTTTGTGGCTTGTTTCAAACAAGTTCAAACTACTCTGACACTTGAAGGAATTAAACCACGTTCGATAAATCAATGTTACTTATTCGGCTGCAGGATTTTCTTCTAGCCTACATTGCGAGATATGATCGCGAGAAAAACAATAAAAAAACGAATTACGTAAACAGTCATGTATTTTTGTCACAAGCCATTATTCCCCAGTAAAAGTAATTCTGTATAGCAGCGTTTCTCAACCGGGGGCCATGTGGCCCCCTTGGGGGCCACAGCATGCTCCAAGGGGGCCACAGAAGAAAATATCAGTTTTGGGGAGCCACAGCAGACTTTAGGGGGCCACGGCCACTCAAAATATAATGAACTAAATTTATATTAAAATCAAATATAATACAGTAGGACAATAATACATTCCAGTAGAAATAAGGTATTTATTATACATACTTTTTACTATTTTTCCAATGATATTTAAGGATACCATAATAACTGCACCCAAAGGTAAGTGTCGACAATATTGTATTGACTATCTTGTCCACAGATTTCTTTCACCACCCCATGATATTATGAAACTCGTGTACGTTAAATATGTTTTGCTTCACTAATGCTACTGTCCATTTTATACAAAACACATAGACATGAGAGAAAAGCCATTTTAATAATTCAAAAAGCTTTAAGAAGTTTCCGCAGCAAAAAATAGGATTTATAGTATTCAGTGAAAAATTAGACACTGGTTTAATTAATAGTTTCTTACGAAATTTCCAAATTAATTGCAAAAGCTAGAAAAACGCATTATATTTCCAAATCTTTGATTTTGAAATTTCAATAGTTATGAATCAGAGTGAAAATGCAATTATTCAGGTGATTCCTTTAAACAATTCCGTTCAGTATCAAGACGTATGTATAAGATAGCAGATGATAAAAAAACAACTAAATGAACATTTTGCATTGCAAATTGACTAACCTAAAACGATGTGTCAGATTTTTGATGACGATAATTTAATGCTCTTTGCCAGAAACCTTATGACACTAAAGGTGTAACGATTGAACAAGGAATTAAGATTTTTATGAATAAAAGATATAACGCTTCAATTGTTGAAAGTATTGAAGTTTTACTTTGATAAATAATCAGGTACTATTTTTTTTGAATTCCCTGCGCGATTGTAAAACATGGGACCTTTGCGTAAAACCCTTAATGTTGTAATAAACAGTAAATTTCATAAAATCCCATTGACGTCAAGAATGTATTTTTCGAAATCATTTTTTTTAATCAGCTCGATGCAAATACCAAAACGCAATACTAAAGACCAAAACTGATCATTGGCAAAGCTTTGTCCCTTCGCTTAGTGGCTAGTGTCCTTAGGGTCCTTCATAGGGCTGCAAATTAAAATACCGCCCCGGGCGGCAGGACCCCTTCCTACACTTCTGCATATCATGCCAAAACTTCTTGCTTAGCAGGTATTAAGTAATTGAAGCCTAACACCCAATCCATGGGAGTGGTTCAGTGGGAATCAGTGGTTGGTAAAGTACGTGATACAAAGTTTGTAACCTTATTCTTTTGCAGAAACATCTTCTTACCAATACAGTGCATTGATAGTCTTTACAAAACATACAGAACTACTTCTACAAATGCATTGCTGGTTCTGCTAGGTAAACTTTTGTTAAATCTGTACAAGCCGCAACAGCAATGCTACATAATGGGTGTGAAGTCCCAGGTGAGGAGAATTCTTTGACTGCCTTCTTCTCGACCAGACCCTTCATTCTTAAGGCTCATTGAACTGTGGTGCACAGTATTGCTACAGACGCTGCTATGCAAATTTGGTAAAATTGATGGGAAATTATTCTAAGGACAGGCAATCTTATAAATTCTTTCAAAATTTAAAAATGCGAATGGAGACCAACGCTTCGACTCTCGATTTTCGGATAGGCCAATTTATAACTAGCCATGATCACTTCACTGCCAAGCTATTCCAGGTCGGCTAATTAGTAAATAGCTTCAGGATGCTGATCGCATTTTTTGAAAATGTCCAAACATGAACAACGAACGGGAAGAACTGCTCAAGATTATACGACCACAGTCGCATCTGGTGGTCCTGTTGATCATGCCGACTTTTTTATGGAAAAAACATTAACACGAATAACGCTGCAGAATACGCCCCCGTAAGAATAGTTTGAACCATAGCGGGCGGTGCAGGGTACAACCTTGAGTACCCTAGGGATTTACAAAAAAATGTAATATTATAAACTATTTTGTAAACATATTTTTTTTTAACAAACAATTTTATTGTATTGTATTTTTTAAAAATAAATGTACCTACATTTTTTTTCATTTTTCCGAACCGCGAGAACTTTATTACTAGGGGTAGGGGGGCCACGGAAAAATATGAGACTCAAAAGGGGGCCACGGGCTTAAAAAGGTTGAGAAACTATGCTGTATAGCACCGATATGTTTGTACAACTTAAAGTTACAAGTATTTTTAATTGGGTTATAACGTTTGGTGGAATACTTGTTCTTAAAGGATTTTATTTCAATTTAAATTTGTATAAATATCACTGTTTATATATTTTTCTTATCAGTTGATAATGCTCGCGATGAGCGAAACCGGTCCTGATCTAATAAATTGTATGTGGAAAAAGTACTAAAAATCTTGTATTATTTTTATTGGAATACTTGTCTACAAATTTCAAGCCAATAACGTGAATATATTGATCGATGAAATGATTATAAAAATTACATTGTTTATAATGTAACAGTTTTTTTTACTTCGTCGTATGGTTAGGCGACTATATTTTATGACACAAGAGCGGCACTTTTAAAATAGTCTGTAGCGTTTTTAAGCAATGTACAAGACGTAGATCACGTGACGTATTTGGGGGTATATTAAAATCCCCGACCATATGAAACTACACAAATGAATCTTGCACTTAGACCATAAAATCTGGCTAACTCTCTGCAGAGTTTACCAATCATTGTATTTGTTCGCCTTGCGAAGTTGTTTTGCGTTTTGCTTTTAAAGTAGTAAAAAAAGAGCGTACCGATTATACTGTGTGCATTAAATAAATACATGTTTGAACTCAAAGAAGAACGTAAATAAGTTGAGTAACGTCAGTAAGTGTGGTTGTAATTTAGATGTTCAAATAATATTCACTGGTCACTATTAAGGTGTTCTCAAAAGAAAGGCATTCTTATAACAACTGGTCATTTAGTTATCTCCCTCGCGTTTTGATTGAAACACTTCATCATAATATAACAATCATTTGACATTGATTCGTATGTTTAATAACATAAGGGCGTATCTAGATTTTTGCAGTTATGAAAAAATCTTAGTATTACTGGAATGTATATCTCTGAGAAAAAGGATTGTTGAAAATAAAGTAAAAATATGTAAATATTTTATTTAGGTTATTATTAAAAACATATAGTAAATTATCGAATAATAAAACATTTTTAAGTTGAAGTCAAGAAAGAAAACATTTCCTTGTATGCGATGTTTTGGTAGTTCAGAAATATACCAAATATATCCAACCGTTTGCATCACACAATGAGATATAAATAATATCAATATGTGACATTGAAATGAAAGTTAGAGAAAAGCGCTCACCGTTTAAAAATTCGTTCGCTCCCGTCGGCGCCGCTAGGTTCATGCAGGAAGACATCTTGCAATGATCAACAAACATCTCGATGCTGGTCTTCATAAGGACTATATCTATTATATGGGGTAGGCCATCGTTTACTTTAATCTGCTTGTGCTCTATTCTCGTAGTGCCTGTTCCATAATTCACTAACAGTACTGGATATCCATTGGCAAGTTCTAGGGACATGAAATCTAGACGGAAAAAAATAAGATAGTGTTATAATATTTTGTGATTCCGTTTCAAATCGATTTGATATTTAACAATAATTTATTGAGTGGTTTGATAGTAAACTTTAGATGTATGTTTTTTTTTTACATATGAAGTAAAATAATATGTTAAGTATGAAGATTATGGTTTGAATAGAGCCTTACCTTGGACTTTGAACAGTGGGTTATGCCGGAGGGGTCCTACGTAGAAGATCAGTCCTTTATCGGAGGTGGGAGCTATCGTAACTGATAGGCGACCCTCAGAACATGCGGGCAACGTGGGATATATCGCCCACCCATCGCCGTGGAAACCTATAGAAGTTTGTTCACATCGTGGCCCAGTCAAGCCAGGTGGACACTCGCACCGATCAGAGAACGGGGTACCTGTTAAAAAAACGCTTATTTTATAATAACATTCCAAAAAATATGACTGATATATAGGATATTAAATACAACAACAAAACAAGTGAACTTACCTCCGTTGAAACATATAAGTGGCTCTCTTATCTCGCATTCACATTCTGGCTCGACAATCGCTGATACACCGACGAAACTAGTTTGATTCGTGTAAACTGACAAGGGTACAATCGATTTGACCAGTTTATTCCGACAAGAGTTTTCACAATGCACTTTTTCAATAAGGCACTCGTCAATGCTGATCATAATTATTTTCAATCCAAGAAGAGGTTCCAACTAAAAAAGAAAAAAGTCGTTAGTAAATAGTGAAGTCATTCGGGAACGTTGTGTATCGGAAAAGCTGTCAAGTCGCATGACAGGGTTTGATATTCGATAAAGCTGTAGATAGTTTTCAACTCAACTTAGCTGGTATCGATAAATGGAATCGATGTAGGGTAGGGAGTATTAAGAGGTAGTGTTACCTATTTATATATTTTTTCTTATAAAACAATATATTCGAAGCGTGGTATACACAGCGGATATTAATTCGTTCACATTATTAATTAATCAAACGATGCATTAGTTGATAACGCAATAACTATAGCTAAAAAAAATACAGAATAAAGGTAATTTATTTATGTGGAACAACGATGGAGATTAATACTTTCGATGGTTTCGGCGGTAACTTTGTGGAAGTTCATTTTAATAAAAAAAAAAATTAACTTTGATTAGTGACACGTGTCACAGTTAGTAACACAATACGTGGAATAATCAGTTAATTTAAATTTTCTATTACGATGGAGATTCATTTTTATTCATTAATTAATTCTATTATCATTTTTATTCTATTAGTTGTGAAAATATGTGTGGCCGGTGTTTCGCGTATTTGAAAAACATCTTCAAATATTCTGATGCTTCTCAGATAATACAAAACATCCTACATCTGATTTAACAATCAGTAAATTCACACAAAAGTTCTGTATAATCAAATAATAAAAAATATGAATTGCAGTCTGTATAACCAAACAAACAAATGTTAGTGCATTCAAATTCATCTTACCTCTTGCTGGTGAGCTGATGTGAGGTAGTTCATCCTCTCGGGCGGATGATATGGTGATCCATGAGCAGAGAATCTGACATCCAGGAATGTGTCATTGATGGTGGACTTCGCGTAAACCGTGAACACATCGACGTTCTCCATGCTGGCATTTAAGATGAGAGAAAGCTGCTGGTGGAGGATGTCTTTTTTGCTGAGGCCCTAAGAAATAAAAAGAAAAACTCGGTTAGTATAATTTCATAATTTATGACAACTGAATGAATATAATATACCAATTATGCTCAATTTTAAATAAATTAACGTCAATTTTTTGACAAGCTTTATTAAACATTTAACCAGCCGACACGGTAAATAATATATTGAATAATTAATTATTGCAATGTTTTAATAATTTCCTAACCGAATAAGCATGTTTTTTACGAAACATACAAGATATTCAGCAATTATTTTTTAAACATTTAAAATATATCATGTGCTTAAATACATTCTGATTTTTAGGTTTAGTTTTAGAAAATTTTATTAAAAAGTATGTTATACGACTGTAAAAATAATTTGACCTTATTTGCTGCCATTCGTTTAGCATTTAACGTATTGGCAATAGATTAGTAAGCATTAGGGTATCCAACCCCGGACCCTTTCTTGTGATTCCGTGATTTCAGAATTGACAATTTTTTCAATACCGAAATTGAACATTCACCATAAAATCGAGTAGAAATTTTCGCTCGGCGATTTCGAAATCCTGGGAATTTACTAATTTGTGTTTTATGAATGATGTTTTTTTTAGCTCTTCCAAGGATTTCTAATTTCAAAAGCTCGAAATTTACCGAAGCCCTAATTAGCAGAGTGCACATTAGGGATTCCAACTCGGATATCCGGATATATCCGGCCCTTTTTAACTATTTCCCCAAATATCCGGATAGTATTCGTTATCATTTTTAATGAAATATTTTACAAAATCGACGAAAGATGATATAAATACTAGGGTATTTACTACCTGGGAGAAGAGAAGAAAGACCATTTCTTAAGCACAAAGTATTATTAAGAGAATTCACCCAAATTTGTTATCTAGTAATGATGAAATCTCTCAGGACTCTAATGTAGAAATAACACCTCTCTCTTTTTCGACTTCCTAATTGCAACATGAAACGCGTAATTCTATGTTATCTCTCGCGGAAACTGACGACAATACAAATAATCTGAAAACAGATTTTAAATACTTAGATCAATTTTAAAAAGGACGGAAAATTTGAACGTGTTATTTAAAACACTTCTAACAATAAAACCAACATCAACAGCGACGGAACGAGTATTTTCAACAGCAGGACAAATTAAAATCAAATTTAAAATATGATACATTTAATGCTCTCTTATTTTTAAAATATGAATTGTTAAAATCTGTATAAATGACTAATATTACAAATGAACTCGATTTTAATGTATTATTTTAGTACATAAATTTATATATGTAGTAATGTTTTGTTATTTTCATACTTACTGAAACTATCCGGATAGTTTCAATTTTACTATTCGATATGCGGATAGTTGAAAATGACGAATAGTTGGAATCTCTAGAGCACATAGTTTGCCACATCTTGTATTCCTATCTGAAATAATATCATGTCGAAATTTACCCAGTGACGTTTTTATGACCTAAAAAATATCCTCGAATAAATTTCTAAAGTCAAGCAGTAACAAAAACAGAAGCCAGTCAAAAGCGTAGGTGGCTTTCATGTATTATTTTTGACAAAGAAAAGCGTTCCTCTTCATATTTTATGCAAGCCGTTCGGCATTAAAAATGTAGCCTACACTTCACAACAATAAATACCACACGCCGAAACGACGGTATATCCATCATTCGCATTACTTAGGTGATGTGTAAAAATCTACGGGATGATTGCAAAAAGGTCTCATATTTTTTCATTGTTTTTTTTTTCAATAAAAAAAGTGGCAATTTTTTATTTCGGAAATTTAATCCCCAGAAAGAAAATAGTGTTTTAGTGGTAATTGTAATAGATACACGAATGACTTTATTAAAAAAAAATGAATATCATTAAAATATAAAATGTATATTTTTTTAAGATTCAAAAATCTCCGAATATATGTAGATTACGTAAATGTGGTGTTTACTGGTAAACGAAGCCCAATGTTTGATATATTTTTTAATGCTTGCTATCTATGTATATAATAAACTTTAACGGCAGTCAGGTGAACATGTATTTACTGTTTGCTAACAAATTCAACAAAAAAATATAGTTCTATGAAATATGAAACACTGGATGCATTAATAGTTTTTTTATATTACTTGAAAAAAAAATTGACTTTGGAATTATAAAAAATTTAATACTCTTATAGTCGAATGTATGTATGTAGAAGAATATAAAGGTATGCTGTTATTGTTTTTTTATATATATCAGTATCATTAATTGAATTGGCATTAACTTGGTAGAACTCCGTTGTAAAGAGGTAAAAAAATAATAACGTATTTAAGTTCTACAAATATTATTTTATACATAGTTGATAGCTATCAAAATTTTTAATATAAAATGACATTTGTATTCTTATTCTATCAGTATATATGAATGACATGCGTGTATAAATATTTCGATTAAATCAAATATCAACAATAATAATGAATCTGATAAAAAAAATCATTCATTTTATTTTTGGATTTATCAGTAATTAAATCAATTATTTAATTAAATTCTATTGAGATAAATAACTGTAATAAAATACGTTTTTATGTGGTATACACACTCGGTAAACGATACATATTAACTCAGGCTCAGAATATGATAATTGACAAAATTACCCGGTACCAACCCATGTAATTTCGTTTATCATAATATTATAAACTCTTAAATGTATGTTCCCTATACTAACATACTTGCTATATAATTTTTGTGATAAGGTTAAAAAAATAACAAAGTATTTATTTCTACAAATATATCTTTTTTAAATAACGAAATAGCTGCCAACTATTTTTTTAAAAAAAATACAATTTTACGTTGTTGTTTTTTACCTCATTAAAATGGAGTTCTACCAAGTAAATGTCAATTCAATCAATATAATTCTCGTGATTATTTAAAAAAAAATCACGTTATAAATACCGATAAGATATAACACGCTATATTTCATCCTCTGAAAAAGTGAGTAAACATTTTATTTCCAAAAAGGATATAAAATACGTCAATAATACAAATAAATATACATACATGAGTTGGCGCAATACCTTTTTGACTTGAGGCTTTCCTTCACGGAAATGCGATGACGTGTTCGTACGTCATTCGTCTCTCGCCAAACCCTCATATTATTTACATGACTTATAACGACTGAGAAATGTGACTTATTGGTTGAAAGCTATTTTATGCGAGGCAGGGTTACTTGCGAAATACATACAAGTTAATAAATGAAATATTTGAACGAGATCTGACAGGAAACAATGCTTATTTTTACTGATAGGGGAATGCTACTGTGTGTTTGTTATAAGAGTATTTCAAATAAATGTATAGCGCTACTTGTTTTTTCCTCTATATGTTACATAGGGTAAGGTGCAAGGTAATATTTTAAGCTTTCAATATTAACATGAACAAAATAAACACTGCAATAACGTGAGATACAATATTTGTATTTCCGGTGTTTGCGATTGGGTATTCAATACCACCAGGGTAATGACGGGTCGTGTCAAAGTCATAGACTATAAGACTGCTATGGTAGTGTACATATACATATTCAATTAATAAAACAAAAAATATATTTTCATAGAAGTATGCCGTATTTGGTAGAAAGTTAGCGCATTTTGCAGTCGTAATGATCGAAGAATAGGTTTGAATCTTTTGCGGAAGAAACCTGGTAACGAAGAACGAAGAAAGTTAAATATAAAAAAGTAAAGCAGTACCCGTTAGTTTCTGATAGAAAAAAAAATCTCAGAACAAAAAATAAAAACTTACATTATGCTGAACTGTCACAAAATCTTCAGCGGTGCAGTTGATGAAACGGATGGAGCCAGATTTGTCCACTGCTTCTTCGGGAATTTCTTTAACTGTTACGTTGACTGTTGCTTCTACCCAGTGGAAGGGTATGCTTGGCTCATTTATTTCAGTTACCTGCAAATTTGACATAAATTAACATAATGGCCACGTATTTTAAGTATTATTGAAGAACGAGATAAAATAAGACTATTATTATTATAGAGGAGTCACTTACGTTAAATCTAAGAAGATATGTGTCACTGAGGGTGCCTTGTCTCATGGTGATCATTCCAGTTTCTCTGTGTACATCGAAATGAGGATTTCTTTCGTCATAGGAAGGCAACCAGAGGAATTGCTTATCAGGTAAGTCCCAATCATCAAGGTCGGTGACGTAGACTCGTCCAACTTCTGTGTCGGGAGCTTCACCCTGCAAATTGATAGAGTTGAAAAAATTTTCTCAATAAAAAATACACATTACTTAGATATAAAAATTTATAACTAACGGTAAATATTTGAAGAGAAATAAAGAAGATAATCGAGAGCGGGAAATGTTTGTTTACTCTATATGATTGCATTTTATCGAGAGTTTGCACATGGTTGGTTGATTTCAAAAGCAGTGTAAAAATTACGAGCAACATTATGCGACATAAAAAAACAAGTTTAAATGATAGTGCGAGAATAGACACAACAGGCGAACCTGGCAATAATAATACAATATATTAAACAATGAATGGAATAATAGTTAACTAACATTTTAAATGCCAGGAATTTTAAAAGGAATAAGAAAAACGTTTTCGTTTTTCTTATTTGGGACTAAAAAATCTGGCAAATATGCAAATCGCCACCAAAAATCAACATAGAGATAAAATGACAAATTCCTAAATGAAAATGAAGAGTTTTCTAATTAATTGCCGAAAGATAAGCCTGCATAATGAAATACTGAAAAAAAACCCTTTACTTGAAAGCAAAATCTAGCTGTCATTGATATTGTCATGTAATTGAAATAGTAATATACACAAAATCAGAAATCATAAGAGAAAATAAAAAATATCATTTCAATGTTCCACACTATAATTCAATAATCTCGAAACTATAATAGTTTAATTTATCTCACTGTTGTGTAGCTCACGTTAATTTATAAATTAATATATTATTACAGTATATTGATAGGTAAAAATTTATAAAATAGGAAGCGCTGATAGGTAATCGGGCCATTCATTTTTTTTGTTGATATTTTTCTAAATAACTAAAGCAATAAATCAAGGCTTTAATAGTACGCTGTAGGAACAGTGGATAAGCCTGTCCATCCGTTGGAATGAGCAAAGAAAAGCCTAATGCGTTTATCATAATAAGGAAATATCTTATCAGTGAAGGGCAAATGCCTAACAATTTCCGCCGTACTTAAACTTTTGTTTTGGCATCTAAGCCGTCTGAAAGCTTTCGCTCAGCTTAACTCTCAGGCACTGATCTTGATATCCGTTTATATATTTATTTATTTATATTCGGCGATAAAAAAATCATTGAAATATCTTAACGAGTTTCAAAACAAACATTTTGAATAGAATCACCAACATTGGAACAGTAGATATATGAAAATATTGAGCATGAGAAAATTGGCACTGTGGTGTATGTACTAATGGAAAACACATAAGCTTAGTTCTTTTTCATTGACAAAACAGAAAAATAAGCATCCCTTCAAGGATCTGATATGTGGTTGGAATGAAATCAGACATGTATTTAAACCCAAATCAACAAGTCGAAAAAAAATATAGCCAACATTTTTTTATTTTGATATCGAAATATTTTTTAAAATATTTATTAATGTATTTTGTAAAATAAATTAAAACCGGTAGACAGTTCGAATATATATAATAAAATATAAATATTAAATATATTTTGGATAATATCACTGGATTTTTGAGTGTATGATAGTATATTTTATAAATAAATACGATTATAGTAAATCAATAAAAACAAGATAAGTATTTTATGTTGAAATATGGTATCTATCAATAAAATTACTGAATTTTATCTAAATACATATAACTTATGAATTAAATCGCTTGAATCAATAATTTTAAGAATAAGGACATTTGTAGATACATAGATCGGTATTTATTATCGGTAGTTATATCTAAAAATTACACAATTTCAAAGAAAGTCAAAGCAAAGTTTTGAAATCAATTAGAATTTAAAATAATTATAATATGACATACCAAAAGAAGCATTCTCAGCTGATCAATAATATTATTGGATTTGTCTTTAATTGATATTGATTTTATTACCATTTTATTGTTTTAACTCATATGGAAAACATATGTGTATATGAAAACGGTATTTATAAAGCTTTGCCATCACAGTACTTACATGCTTAAGACAATTGTATAATAATTATTATACTGAGCGTCGATTAGGGATCGCAATGCCGGTATTACTGAAACCGGGATCCCAGTATTGATAATGTAAAAACATCGCTATTTTGGTATTAAAAATTAACCAAAATTGAATTTAGACTGTATGTATAAAAAAGATAAAATATTTTAATAAATTTACTCGCGATGGATTAAAATATTTTTAATCTGCTCATATTTGTATCAATATTGACAGGTTCCAGAATTGATAAGTCCTTAAATGGTATATTATTATTGTAGGGCAGTGGTTCTTAACCTGGGGTGCGATAAAGCATTTCCGGGGTGCGGGAGAAGTTTCTATTTTGTCATATATATAAAAAATGTATACTCAATGTAATACGTAAATAAATTTTAAATGACAGATTAAAAATAACAAAGTATTTTAGTTCTACAGTTTAATAATTTTATTCGTTGATAGCTATTTCGGCTTGCGCCATCGTCATATTTAAACATAGTTCTGACGATGGCGCAAGCCGAAATAGCTATCAACGAATAAAATTATTAAACTGTAGAACTTAAATACTTTGTTATTTTTAATCTGTTATAAATGGAGTTCTACCAAGTAAATGCCAAATCAATTAATAAATTTTAAATGAGTGCGAGAACATATTTTCAGACCCGCACCCCCGGGTCACTAAAAATGTTAAGATCCACTGTTGTAGGGTATTTGTGATAATCACCTGTTTATGATTATAATATATTTTTTAATGACGGTATTTTATATGAGATATCGAAATATCAGTTTTGATTTTTTTGCGCGGTATTGAGATCCTAATTGGTAGTATTTTTATTTTTTATTTGGCATGCAGCGGCGGGCTGCCAACACATTGATCAGAGACTCGCTTAATCTCAAAGCTATTCGCGGTAATCCGGAGAGAATTTTTAGAGAGAAAATAATTACCAAAGCCATCTAATTATAATTTATATACCTTTATTGTGTAATAATATGTAATATATTGTCATACAACTAATAAAAATGCTAAAAATGTAATTACCTACAAAAGATTGCAAGAGTGAAGAGTTCCAAGATTGGCACACAAATAGGTTCTATTACTTTTGACCCAATTCCATGTTTGAAGCATTATACTTGAAATGGCATAGATTAATATATGAATATGTTATGTCAGAAACACAAAATGTACATCAATAATGCGTTATAATGTATATGTATACATTACATAAAGCATATATATCAGAAGATTGTTTTTCTTAATTAAACCTCTCCAGCCCACCTCTGATATCAGTGGTGTTGATATATTCGTTCGGTTTTGCACTACCTAATTTCGAATGTACTATACATATTGAAAAATGTATACTTACGTAACCATACAACCAACTGTTGTGCATGTATAAATCATCTAACAGTCCATCCATCTGGGTGAAGCATTAGATAAACATTGAAAAAAAAACATTAAATATTTTTAAAGAGGTAGTAAAAAATTATCTTGACAGCTGTATCGGGTTAAAATATCAGCTCGTTACTTTAAAATCAAAAGTAAAACATGCAAGCTAAGAAAAACTGTTTGTTACGAAGTTCCCTAAAATTATTTTTTTCGAAGAGATACCATAGGGTAGGACGATAGTTTTTTTGTATATAAATTGGATAGGTGAAAGGAAATTTAAGAGATAACAAACAGCCATCCTTTTGAACACAAACCATAAACTGATTACAAAATCAATGTATGAAACTACTGCCCGAAGCTAACGGTATTGATCACTTGACATAAGGCCCTGTGTTCATTAAGACAAGATGTTCGTTGGAAGAGGATATACAGATAATTGATTTCTTTCTTACCTTAAAATTATACACAAATATATTGCTGTGGCCTTCAGTCATCGCGTTATCGTTCCTGTCACCAATAACTACGCGCAGAATTGAAACACCGGTCTGGGTGGGAATCCCTGAATCAGAAATCGCGATGGGCAAGGAGTATTCTTTGATTTCTTCTCTGTCGAATATCACTGTGGCCATTAATTGGGTATCTGAAAGAAAAATAACATTAGACTCATAAAACTAACGATTCGAAATTGAACTTAGATTGAAATATAATATGAGAAATATAACATACGACACGGAAAATCTTTGTCAATATGTTTTTATTCGTATTCCGATTATCGAAATGTCAAAAATAGGATCGAGGAGCGACGAGGTACAAAGTAACCATACACGAATTTGCGTAATATTTACATTGCATTTATTGAGGTACCATTAAAGATTACAATAAATAACAGTTAGATATTATTGTTACTTAGCGAATGGTTGATATAAAATGATTTGCTATTTTTACCCTATGATAAAATAATAATTTTGCAATGTGAATGCACCCCATAGGAACTCGAAGGTTAAAAAAACACATGCCATGTAACGAAAAAACTCTTCTATATACTTATTATATTTAAAATAACGTATTGTAATATTGAGCACTCTTTAATTATATTTCGACATTACAATCGCATCAGAAAATTACTTAAAATACACTAAAGATAATTAAGAAGAAATCCAAATAAAAATACCCTTTTTAATTCGATGGTAATTTAATACTTTCGATGGTTTCGGCGGTAACTTTGTGGAAGTTCATTTTAATAGAAAATTTAAATTAACTTTGATTATTCCACGTATTGTGTAACTAACTGTGACACGTTTTTAATTCTTACAACGTGTTTAAACCGAAGTATACAGTTAAGAATAGCATAGACTTCACAGAAAAAATCAAAGACATACAATTAACTAGTAATTGTAAATTAGTATCATTCGACGTAACAAATTTATTTACTAACGTACCAACGGAAGAGTGCAAAAATATAGTCAGCGAAATTTTAACTTTTTCGGATATTAATAGCAACGTCGTTAAAGAAATGCTTAGACTTTTTAATATTTGTATTGAACAAAACTATTTTTTGTTTAATAAAAATTTTTACAAACAATCGGTAGGATTACCTATGGGTGGTCCTATTTCACCTTTGCTCGCGGATATTTTTATGGATTATTTTGAGAATAATCTCTTTAAGTCAAATCACACGTTACTTAAAAATGTAAAAACTTGGTATCGTTATGTAGACGATATCTTTTGCATTTGGACAGGAACAGATAGACAGTTAGATACCTTTTTACGTCATTTAAATTCATTGCATACAAATATTAAATTCACACTAGAAATCGAGCAACAAAAAACCTTAAATTTTCTTGACATAACAATAAAGAAAAATAATAGCAACAGATTAGAATTTGCCATTTACAGAAAGCCTACTTATACAGATGTCGTCATTCACCATCAATCAATTCACCCGTGGTCGCAAAAACTCTCATCATTCCATGCAATGATTAATAGATTAGTTAACATCCCTCTCACTAAAGTCAACTTTGAATTAGAGTTAAACATTATTAAACAGATAGCTGTAAATAATGGTTACAACACAGACGTAGTAGTTAACTTACTTAAACGTAAGCAAGTTAAACAACTCATAGTAAATAATATTTTTTCAGGAGAGAAGAAAGCAAACGATAATATTAAAAACTGGCGTAGAATTATTTATTTAGGAGACATCTCGTCAAAGATAGTTAAATTTTTGCCAGACAATATAGAACCCGCGTTTTATACAGTAAATAATTTAGGTAAAATTTTATTGAACAGTAAAGATCGCGTAGATTCATCGTCACAGAGTGGTATCTATCGACTCTCTTGTGGAGACTGTCAAGCGTCTTATGTTGGACAGACAGGTAGAAACTTTAATATTAGAATTAAAGAACATATAAGATGTCTAAAAAG
Organism: Himalopsyche tibetana; assembly: GCA_030503985.1. Classification (NCBI taxonomy): domain Eukaryota; kingdom Metazoa; phylum Arthropoda; class Insecta; order Trichoptera; family Rhyacophilidae; genus Himalopsyche; species Himalopsyche tibetana. The sequence continues at coordinate 2,594,349 of JAPJYX010000010.1, forward strand.
TAACAATTTCTCTGAGTTTGCCAATCATTTAATAGAAAATAATCATAATTTTAATCAGATTTGTAATTTAGAAATACTCCACCGAGTAAATAAAAAGGGTTTAAAGATGAATAGCTTAGAATTTTTAGAAATTAATAAAACTCTTAACAAAAAAGAAATATTATTAAATAATATTCTTAATAGCACAGGCGGTTCCCCGTTACTAAAATTGTTTCCAATTAATAGAGTAATCACAAACCTAGATGATTGATTGTAGCTCATTAGTTTTAATAGTTTGTAATGTTTAACGTCATTAGTAGTATGATTAAATTTGTTTGCATTTTATAATCCCCTCTTTGCTTCCATTAAAAAGGAAAAATCCCATTCTGATTGTTTACAACTCATTAGTAAAATTAGTATCATTATCTGTTTGCTTTATTTCGATTCTACACCCCCCTCCTTGCTCCTCTTAAAAGGAAAAAAAAACCCAATCCATTTTGTAATTTTATAATTTTAAAATGTTAGAATCAATCTTGCTTCATTACTTAAGCAAACTTTGCGATAGTAAGTCTGAAGATGCCTCTGAAAGAGGCGAAACACGTGTCACAGTTAGTTACACAATACGTGGAATAATCAAAGTTAATTTAAATTTTCGATGGTAATTTATTCTAACATCTTAATCTCTACTTTGGAAAACAATGGGTTCAAAAGAATTATTGCTTCAAAGAGGTCATCAGCAACCTTTACTTGCTTTGACGCAAATAAGAATAATATATGTATATTTATTCGATTACATTTATTTTTTATCACTGTCAACGAGAATACAACAAGAGTAACAAACAATGCGAATTTATGTATTTTATAAATACTTTATAATTTAGATAGAAATATTATTTTTTTAACCGTTTCATTATAAGAAAAAATACTGAAAAAAGAAAGCTCTGAAAGTTTGTGTATATTGCATAATTTGCCTTTGGCCCAAAATCATCAAAAAAAGTTTTTTGTGTCTCCTGTAAAATTTGTTTTGTGTGGGGTTACGTCCCTTTTCCTTTTCACGGTCGATATCATAGTATTAAAGACGCGAAGATTATGAATAGCAAAATTACAAATTAACACATTTCGTACATGATATATATATGATGTCAGTATTCGATTCCTTAACCCTCCAAGGACGAGCGTGACCATATGGTAACAGTAAACACCGTTGTCTATTGATCCCACTACTCATCCCTTTTCTCCCTGAATATCGTTTCTTTAACTCATATTTGGTTAAGAAGGGTACAGACTTCAGCTAGTCATCCGCCACGGGGACAGAAACGGCCACCAAAAGCACATGCGATTTTTTGAATCTCCGTTTTTTTTAATGGACTTTTTGAAACTGTTATTTTGAAACTGTTAAACTATTTTTTTTATCAAAACATCAAATTATTTACAGTTCTATTGCTAATATATTTGTATTGAAATTATGTTGGTCTAAAGAGGTCAAATTGTAAATATTTTTTAAAATTTCACGTTTAGCTATATTTCAACCCCGAATGTTTGCGAGCCCATACGGTCACTTTTGTCCTTACAACTGTCCGTACACAATATTACACGGTATTAAAAGTATGAGCATGGCCATATAGTCATGCGGGGTTTATATACAACGACTTTTCGTTTTTTTTTTTTTTTTAATTTTGTTAGGAATAAAAGTTATCCGTGACTTCAATATGGCTTAACGAATATTTTTTATCGAAAAAAAAGCTTTCGTCTCTGGAGGGTTAACGTTAATCGTATTAAACAATATTCAATCGATGACAAATTATACTTAAGTCTTATATTTCTAATATTTCTAATTACTATCGATTACTATGACCTGAATCCTTTTGTTACTGTGTGCGAATTCGGAAAATATCTACCACTGGCAGAAAAGGACATAAAAAGCACTGCTTATAAATTAACGTATTGTATGACTAACATTTTTTCATATTGACAAGAACTGAAAATGAGTATAAAAAAATGAATAAAATACATCGCAGCTTTCTAATGACGGTGAACAGGAAATGAAAAATGGTATGAGAACAAAAATAATTTCGTTGGTAAAGTTTAGCGGTGCACCTTCGGTCACATGGCCGACATAAAAAAGCTACGCTTGACACAAAACAAAATTAACAATGAAAATATGATTTTTTTTCTATTGTTTTTTTATCTAGAAAATAATTTTCATTTATTTTAACACCAGAAAATGTATATTTGTATAACTCAATAAAAAACTTAACGGTGGGAGATGAGATTCAGTAATTCACATTTATTAACAGAAAAAATAATTTAAGTATGATGTATTTTTTTAATACAACCAAACCTATACAGAAGACGTTGAAACTCCATATAAAAAACTCGTGAATTCTAAAAAGAAAAATCTAAGATATGCAACGTCGTATAGAAACGAAAACTTATTACAACATATGTATGTATCTTGCTATATTAATAAAAACACAATATTCCTTTGTATTTTATTCCACTTTATTAAAAAGGTCAGGACCGGTTTTGCTGTCCATGCCTTTTAAATAAAGAGGAATATTGTATTTTTATTAATATAATGCATTTCCACCAACTATTGAGGGTGAACACCCTAAAATTCTACCATGTTTGCCATGATATATCATTTCGCATCAGAAAAACAAAAAAATATCATTTAAGTGTATACGTGACCGTCTTTTATCTTAAGTATACATAACAAATATACTTAGCTGTTAGATTAAGGTAAATTTTATGACGTAAATAGTTTATATCTGGCATTCATTTAAAAAATGACGTACAGGAAAAAATACTTCAAGGCTTATAATTTTATGTTTAAATTTGACAAGCCAGGTCATGATCATTGCTCGTTCAAGAGATTTTCAGAAGTTTTCGAGTATAAGTTCAAAATTATCGCACGAATGTGATCAAAGAACTTCCCAGTTTCGCGTGTCAACCACCATTTTACGTAAGGGGCCGTAATTTTAACGTGTCGATCGCACTCCTTTTTATTTATGTGCTATGGCCTTTCTTGTTCATGGATATCATTATTAGGGAGCAGAGAGGGGCAATTTTCTCTGACATATATTATATTTCTTGGGAAAACGTCAGAGAAGAAAGTGTAATTAGAGGAAATTTAATGTCTCATTACATAAAAAGCGTAGCAGAAAAAAAACAGTGCAATGACATCGTAGGTACGTGTTGCTCAAAAATTAACTAATGCGAACAGTAAATTTTTGTGTGAATTATGGCGAGGTCGTAGATTACTTGGCATGGTTAAATAATGCTTACGTAAGTAGTGCTTGTAATAAAAAAATCATTTACAATTTAAAATTATTATTAACAGTAGAATTTAAGTAATATTAACACTTTGTACATTTACGTATGTATCTCATTCTTATTAGTCAACACAAACCAACATAGGTCATCAATTTTTAATGAGCATTTAAAAAATAAACACAAATATTCATTTTAATGTGTAACTGACAATATCTGAGGAAGAAGCATAATAGTTTAAATTATTTTAATATGATCAGGACCGGTTTTGCTCATCGCGAGCATTATTAACTGATGATCGTGTGGAATTATTTTTTAATACTTTTAGAGATTTTTTTTATAAATCCATGGCTGCAATGAATATCAATACCACATACATACATAGAAAAAGCATAGGTTAGTAAGTCAAGATCCTAAATTATGCCATTGAATTTAGAGACCAAAAATTATACGCAAATTTATCAAAATTTCTAATCGTAAATTTCAGTTTAAAATAATTGATCGGTGGCGTCATACCGCTGGCCGTTTTTTCGACAATGGTCGAAAAAATCAATCGCGATTTCTCAATTATTTTTTCCATTGTTGCCACACACAAAAAAAAGAATAAGGAAGCGAGAAAACAAATCGTTTCCGCGCTTTGCACAAGGGTTCTCCACTCACAAATGAAAAATACCCTTCGATACTCATCAATTTCAAAACAGGAATATAAAAAAATAATTATTAAGAAAACATTCGGTATCATTTTTGTTTTCAATAGAGAGGGGGAGAGATTGACTAGCTCCTTGTTCATATTCCACAGGGATATAATTTTCTATAATTAGCTTTGTATAGTCCTCCATTTAATATTTATTATTGCCTCCAAATTAGATGTTTTAATTTTATCAAATTACGATATAGATGAGAACACGATACGTTATTATAATTGTGATATTTAATATGCCTTCGTCAATTTTAAAGGCAATAAATATTAGGGGAAATAATAAGCGAGGAAATATTTTTTTTAGGTGCTTAACTAAGCCAGTGTCAAATGATCAGAACGCGCTAAGAATTATCAAGGATTTTTAAAAATTAACTATTAATTTTTAAAAATATTTTTTTAATATATTTAAAATATAATTTATAAGTTAAAAAATTAATGTATTTTAACCGTACAAAAAATATTTTATGTACGGTTGATGGCTATTTCGTCTACATCACAACTATTTTTAAGCTCACAGTAACTTAGCTATGTATTCTTGCTTGGAAGAGATATGTGTATAATAAATCTTTTCATCTATTCTAACATCTAAACTAATATTGAAAAAAAATGACTTTATTCTAAATCTCATATTTTGTATCGTTCCGGAAAACACACAAACGGAATGTAACCTCTACGTCAAGGTGTAGAGAATCTATGCCAAGGAGAACCAAAGATACGCGATTATCACGTTTTGCGATAAATACAACATAAAAGCGATAAAAACGATATATTATACGAAATTATTTCGAAATTGTTTAAATAAGCGAATAGGTGTGAAATTGTATTCATTTCGATTTTCTTCTTATGACACCTCAAATGAACGACTACTGGTAATCATTCCGGATTCGCCACATGCATTTAAGGATAACATTCATTCCGATTTGTGTGAAGGATATCAAAAGAAAGGAATGTTGCTATTAAATCCATTTGTTGTCCTATAAATAATGTGGATGCAAAACGTTCCTTTAGCTCTTTAGCACGTATAATCTGATGACAACAGATTGCCGAACTCGGCTTAACAACTATCAAGTGAAACTTATTTAATATTCAATTATTGTAAATTTTAATCATTTAATTTTTCTATCCTTGTTTTTATTTATTTTTAATTCATTTCTTGTTGTATTGTATTTTTTACAACAATAACAAATGTTTTGTACTATGCGTACTTTTGAACGTATGCCTATAATGTTTAATTAAATTCTTATTGTTTTTGTACTTTTCGTTATAATATCAAATCTTTCATATAAATAAATTGTATATTATAAAGTAAATTATCTATATATTAATAGCCGATAAGGTCTGTCTGTAAGGACGTCCGCAGTAAGGTACAGACCAATGATTTCGATTTATTCTGAACAGCACATTTTTGAAATGTTGTTCTATCCAATGGGAGCGGCTTATTTTAAACCGGGCGTGAATGTTCTGATATCGCCACGTTTGAAAATTTGATATTTCTTGGTGTAGAGCTAAAGTATTGTATCACCATACATCATAATATTCGAATAATCAAAGACTTTAATTCGACTATTGCAAACTATGATTATAGGGCTATCGAAATGAATCGTCTGATCGTGTGAGTCGATGTGAGACTAATATTTTTTGGAGCGGATTTGATCAATTGAATCATAATGATGAATCTTTTCACGTCTGACCTTGAAAATCTGTTAGAATTCTTTAATACATTAAGAATATTCAAATTATGATATGGATATATGATAGAATAATATTTTGCTTTTTTCATACACTTGGACAAAATGTGCAACTGATTTTTTATTGAAAAATTGGATTTGATCTTTTGATTTTTATTGGAAATAATTGTTAAATAATTTAAAATCCGAAAAATAATTGTTGGCAAACTTAAACATTATTCCAAAAATTAAGTAATTTACAAAATTTCTGCTACTACGAAAGATGATTGTTAGCAAACTTTAACATTATTCCAAAAATTAAATAATTTACGAAATTTCTGCTACTACGAAAAATGGTTGTTAGCAAACTTAATCATTATTCCAACAATTAAATAATTTACGTAATTTCTGCTACTACGAAAAATGGTTGTTAGCAAACATAAACTTTATTCCAAAAATTCAATAATTTACGAAATTTCTGCTACTACGAAAAATGGTTGTTAGCAAACTTAAACATTATTCTAAAAAATCAATAATTTACGAAATTTCTGCTTCTACGAAAAATAGTTGTTAGCAAACTTAAACATTATTCCAAAAATTAAGTAATTTAGGAAATTTCTGCTACTACGAAAAATGGTTGTTAGCAAATTTAAGAAATTTCTGCTACTACGAAAAATGGTTGTTAGCAAATTTAAACATTATTCCAAAAATTCAATAATTTACGAAATTTCTGCTACTACGAAAAATGGTTGTTAGCAAACTTGGACATTATTCCAAAAATTCAATAATTTACGAAATTTCTGCTCCTACGAAAAATGGTTGTTAGCAAACTTGGACATTATTCCAAATATTAAATAATTTACGAAATTTCTGCTCCTACGAAAAATGGTTGTTAGCAAACTTAAACATTATTCTAAAAATTAAATATTTTACGAAATTTCTGCTACTACGAAAAATGGTTGTTAGCAAACTTAAACATTATTCCAAATATTAAATAATTTACGAAATTTCTGCTACTACGAAAAATGGCTGTTAGCAAACTTGAACATTATTCCAAAAATTCAATAATTTACGAAATTTCTGCTACTACGAAAAATGGTTGTTAGCAAACTTAAACTTTATTCCAAAAATTCAATAATTTACGAAATTTCGGCTACTACGAAAATTGGTTGTTAGCAAACTTTAACTTTATTCCAAAAATTAAATATTTCACGAAATTTATGCTACTGCGAAAAATGGTTGTTAGCAAACTTGAACATTATTCCAAATATTAAATAATTTACGAAATTTCTGCTACTACGAAAAATGGTTGTTAGCAAACTTAAACTTTATTCCAAAAAATCAATATTTTACGAAATTTATGCTACTACGAAAAATGGTTGTTAGCAAACTTGAACATTATTCCAAATATTAAATCATTTACGAAATTTCGGCTACTACGAAAAATGGTTGTTATCAAACTTTTTTTTTCCAAAAATTCAATAATTTACGAAATTTCTGCTACTACGAAAAATAGTTGTCAGCAAACTTGAACATTATTCTAAAAATTAAGTAATTTACGAAGTTTCTGCTAATACGAAAAATTGTTGTTAGCAAACTTAAACATTATTCCAAATATTAAATAATTTACGAAATATCTGCTAACTATAAAAATAAAATATATTAAAATAAAATATAATTAAATTAAATTAAATTCAATAAAATAAAATAAAATAAAATAAAATGAAATGAAATAAAATAAAATAAAATACCATAAAATAAAATAACATAAAATTAAATTAAATTAAATACTATGCAACAAAAATCTCACGTTGCTGGGCAACGGGCTTACAGCTAGTTGATGTTTAAATGTTGTCATTTTTACTTAAAATTTGTTAATAGGGAATAAACGATAAATATATGCTAAAAAAATGTAATTTTATTTGCTCCAAATCGCTAAATTTAAAAATAGATGCTAAAAATACGTGTCTCTACTTATAACATTGTAGATAACGATTCACTGCACCCCTGCACCATTTGGAAAGTAGCGTTAAGATATATTCATTGATTTCTGCAAACGTTCCAACAGAAATAATGTAACATCATTTAAATCGCAATTTGAAAATTTTGATGATCTGATCAAAGTTATTTTATCCAAATTTTTCGTCAGGGCGTCTCGAAGTTTGTACCGTAACAATTGATTCTTCAGCCGTCCAATACATTCTGGACCAAACACAATGTATAGTTATTACGTCAGCGAAAATTTCATACACCCAGCATAGTAAGATTTCCTCTGATAACATTGGTACCGTAAAAGCCTTCGGATAGCTATATTTAGTCGGTAAACAGGGGGCATATCGCAGGCCCCTTGTTAGACGGCAATCAAAGAAAATTGTTTTATGTTTGTTTACAACGGTACCACGACGACACGCACAAATATGTTCAATCATCGGGCAGTAAAGCGATTATATTTTCAATTCAAATAAGCGCCGCGTCTGAAGGTATTATATTTGAACAGACAGAGACCAGCAGGCCAGTAGGGTTATTTATAACCCATAAAGCAAAACGTTGCTGTCAAATATTATTTATTAAAAAAAAATAGATGATTTTTAACAAGCCAACAATATTATATTGATTGAATTGCCATTTACTTGGTAGAAGTCCATTGTTGTTAAATGAAAAAATATCTAAGTGTTTTAATTGTAATTTATTATTCTATTTATCTTTGACTGTTATTTCGGCTTAAACCCTGATTAGAACTTTATTTAAACTTAAATATAATTAGCTAACCAATGCTCAGATTTTTTTCATCTTATTATTTGGAGAAAAGTGAAGTCTAAGAAAGTTAATTAAGGAATTTGTAAGATTCAATGTGGTCTGAAGAAAAAAGGTTCTACTCGGTTGCAATATTTACTGATTCGAACCCCAGTACAGATTTAAGGTTAAAGGTAAGGATGTCTGTGATAGCTTTTCCCTTCCACCCAATCGTTAGAACAAATAGAGTATAGCAATAACAATGAGCTAACAACTCGTCTCGTCCTAGCCCCACCATTCTACTCTGTATCCTTTGAGAGTTTCCGTAGAGCAACGTCGATAAAGTTGCTCTATTGAAATTCTATGTTTCCACATAAGAAGCTGGTACGGTTGATTCTGTATTAATGTTTAAAATATATGCACATTGTATCATCCACATTTTTGTACGTAGATGTCACGAAAAATACTTGAAAAATAAATAAGGATATTGTTTTTTAAAATGAATTACCTGTACATGTTATTCAGTAAATATAATCAACAACAAAAAATGGCACATTTTAGGCATACAAACAGCCGCTAATTATTAATCGTGGGCCTACAAAACGTTAACGCACTCTATTTTTTTTTCTACCGCATAAATAAATCTGTTTGCACAGCAGCAGACGGGATTACTAAATTAGAAAAATTTACCTTCTAGGAAGGGTTACGTTTCGCTCCAGCTTGCTTATCTTCGCCGCATCTCACGCGACGCGCCAGCAATAATAGGTTAAATATTTTGTAAATAAAATATAAAAAACGACGCCCGACACGACAAATTAGTGACGGTGTAGCAGCAGTTAAGAAATGGGGTGTTTTAATACTTTCGGAAGTGATTTAAATTAGTTTTGCGTCATGTAGAAAAGGTAAAAAAATGAATTTAAGTTTCGTGTATACTTGCCTTAATGGGTTATTCATTTTTTATGCATATTAATATATGTAGAAACAACTTAAATCTAAATCACGCATGCAAAACTTTTTAATTCTAACGGACCGCATAAAAACAAATCGTGGTGGATACGGGCCGCAAAGAAAAATGAAATTTAAAGTAAGCATTGAGCTTTCTTATCAGTTGGTAATGCTCATCATGATCGAAATTGGTCGTGATCTTTTTAAATAAAATTGGAATTACCACAAATGTATATTTTATTTCTTGAATAGAATAACTATAGTTATAATAAAAATAATAAAACATTTTTAGTAATTTTTCCACATAAAATTTATTAGATCAGGACCGGTTTCGCTCATCGCGAGCATTATCAACTGATAAGAAAAATACATAAACAGTGATATTTATACAAATTTAAATAAACACAATTAAAATTTGGGAAATTTTAATTGTGTTTATAATTGATATCGTTTGCCACTTAGATTTATTATTCTTTGATGATGATTTTTTAATTGTTATGGGTGTTAAGCATTTTAATTTTGTGTAATTATAATGTAATTTGCTAATCCTTTAAATTGTTAATAGTTGCTTACACCTTTTTATTTCAATTTAAATTTGTATAAATATCACTGTTTATGTATTTTTCTTATCAGTTGATAATGCTCGCGATGAGCGAAACCGGTCCTGATTTAATAAATTTTATGTGGAAAAAGTACTAAAAATGTTTTATTATTTTTATTATAATGCCATTCCACCAAGTATTGACAGTGAACACCTTAAAAGTGAACTATAGTTATAGTTGTATTATAAAATTGCTATGTTTTGTCCTGGAGTATTAGTGTATTTTATAACGCAATAAAATTGAAGTGAAACTGAACACATTTAATTTTAATATATCTTATTTTACATAAGATACACGCTAGGTGCTATAATTGTTTTTTTGTAAATAAAATAAAGTTTCAATACAATACGAATCTCAAAGAAGATAAGAAAAGCAAAATAATCAAGACCCATTGCAATCTATAAATCAATCATGATTTATACAAATAAAAAACATGTATATATCTATGGCTATCGCTCCGACTGACAAGTCCTTATTGCCAAATTTGTAGATTGTGAATATTATCTTAATGCGTGGGTGTTTAATATCTGTGATAAAACTGAGCCTTCGATACGATGCTAATTGCTTAATTTTCGTCACAATATTTTTAAGTGTAAGCTAAAAAAATTCTAATGGTAGAAAAACTAATCTATGAAAGTGTGTAAGAAAGCCATTCGAGGCAAATGAGTCTATTAGTAGCCGGAAGAAATTTCACAGGTGGGTTTTGAAACTGCAGAGTGTATAATAATCATATTTTCTTTCTCCAGATGTCAAAAGCAATGGTTTAACTTTACAAGTTTCTTTCGCATTAAGTGAATGTGTTTTTCCATGAACCATTCCGCTGGATTTATGTTGCTTGATAATTATAATCACAGCTCGTAGAGCTGTTCTTTATAATTAATAGCAAAGTAATACATTAAATTATATAGTTCCTTTGCGAAAACAATAAATTCATATTATGAAGGTAAACATATTTGATTATTAAAAACCACAATGGAAAAAGACACGATCTAGCGAAAGTTGGCTTCGCAAAAATGATTTTAAACATTTGTTTTGTAAATGTTGGAACTTGATGCAATTCGATTAATTGCCTTTATAGTTACATTCATAGATTTATCTTTTTTCACATAAACAGAGCAAATGTGATTATTGTATTTAAATTACGTATTTTATTAATAAAATACGAAAAATACGGAATTAATGCAATAAAAGCGATTATATACACGCATTCAAAAAAATATATTGAAGGGAATACTAAGTATTGTTTTATCATAAACGATTATGTCATAAATATATGTACATTGACTGCAATAACGATTATCTAGTGCTATTTATTACAGATCTTTAAATGATGAAAGCCTTCCGATAATAGCATGATGATGTAAATACTTTGTATTTGATGATTCAAAGCTCCGTATGGTTTAAATATAGGCATAACAAACAAATAGCGTCTCAAATTTAGTTCTTGTAGGCAAATAGAGATCCCTATTTATGTAAGTTTGGTAGTTAAAAGTAATTTGCGAGTAATTCAGATCTATCAGACATTTTTGACTAGATACCCGTTCGTGCCAAGTCACAGTTAATTATTTCGTTAACAGCCTGTGCGTAAAATCGGGCATAAATCAATCGCATTGACGAACGCCTAAAGTGTTCAATTTGTTAATGAGATACCAGGCGGCGATAAGTTACCAAGGGGGTAACATGGTAAATAACCGTTTATAAACAGGGCAAGGCTTATTTTATCATATCGTTTTATCAACACATCATTTTCCTAAGAGTTTATCAATTAAAGTCGCGCGTAAAGCGTCGTTAAACTTTCGATTCAGCCGTAAAAGTTTGTTGTATAACCCGAGTTCAGTATCAGGGACGCAGGTTGTAATAAGGGAAAATTACTAATAGCACATTAAGTTATATCACCTCGAAGTAGGTTAAAAGTTTTACGGCGTTTGGCGCCATAGCTTTCGCCTTACCTGCCAGCGCCGCGTTCCCAAAAGTCACGCCATATTAAGATTAAATGACGAAAATAAGGGATGTCAAACGCACATACTGACTACTAAAGAAACTTGGGACGAGGCTAGATGTTCTTTAGTTGTAAATCTTCATACAAACCAAATCTTTGTCACAGTAGAAAGTTACAGATCTCAATTTTAAATTGTATGTTGTTTCTCGAGAGGTGATCGTCTATTCCAGGGCTGTGGAATCGTGTGAAAAAAGACGACTCCGATTTCAAATAAATTTGTCAATCATTTCATTTTATCATATATATATACCATCAAATCATCATAAGCATGCATGTAGTGGCAACACTATGGACTATTGTGGTTTGAGTACACATCATTATTTATTTATTTTTAAATGGGTCTGAGAGATTAGACTCCGACTCCACAGTCCTGGTTTATTCTCCTCGAGTCCCAAAACATTTTCTTTTTAATTGGTATACAATTCTGAAACTAATGGATTGCATTTATGTAATCAGAAAATTGATCGTAGAATTTTTTTATCCATGTCCACTCCGAATGTGGATCATATGGCCCATAATACAGATATCTCAGCGGATTTTTTTCTACGAAAACTGAATCGGAAGGGTGGGAGAGAATTTTTATACATCACAAACTCTTATGACTTCGAATAAAAATCGATAAATCGATCGGAAAAAATCTGTTCGTACTGGGACCCGAAACTGTGAGATCTAGCACGGAAGCCAACAACGTTAATCGCTGCTCCATAGACCCTACCCTATAGTGCGGGAAATGTATCCCGAGGACATTTGACCACGCGAAAATTATCGATAAGCTTTCTACGATACATTTTCCAATAGATGTTTGTGTATTCTAATCGTAAACGATAATAGATTAAGAGCACGATTTCTATATTATATCGACTGCGGAAAGGAAAAAAAGACGTAACACGCAGTTTTTTCAAATCAGCTTATTTTCGATAATCACAATGTATGAAACTTCATACACGTTCTTTCAAAAGGATGTAAGCCGAGAATGCCGAATTAGTATCTAAATTTAGATTTAAAAGATGAACTTAATAAATTTAAACCAAGAATAAAGATTGAAAAAAAAGGTTTTTCCTAGATAATTTCTTTAATTCATTTTAAATTAAATTAGATTTAGATTTAATTAGATTATGTCAATTAAGCACCAGCTTAGTAGTCTCTGTGCATTTCAAGGTTGTGTAAATTTCATAATTTGCATATGGCCCAAAATCATCAAACACGTTTTTGTGCCTTTTGTAAAATTTGCTTTGTGTGGGTTACACCCTTTTTCCTTTCCAAAGTCGATATCTTATGTAACCGGTGGTTTACATACCAGACTAAAACACTATCGACCAAAAAGGAGACAACCGTCACACTCATTACCCGAGCAGAGCTGCAGATGACTACCTTGGTAACAATGCAATATAATAAACCAAGTAGAAAATACTTATATTTTAAAAATATTCTTATAAATTACTTAAATAACAGCAGAATACAAAGAGAAACAACAATTTATTTACCCAAATTGGATAATGAATAAAAGCAGATAAGCGAAGGATGAACATTTCTTTGGCAAGACAACATGCTTCGCCTCTCTTCCCTTACGAGTCTAGGGAATCCAATCCCGGGATCCCGTGCAGTTTTCGATACATTTCAATCCCGGTATTAGAAGACATGATCCCGAAACTATTGAAAATTTTATTTTCTTATAAAATAGAATCGTCTTGGCTTTGTAAAATAAAACGCACCCAATTGATTGTGTAAATCCTCAAATATAATAAACAATAATTCATTGTTCATTGCTTCACAAAGCTTAATTAAGATAACATATTCGAAAATAAACTGTGCAAACGAAGACTATAAAATGAAATACTAGAAGTCACTTATGGTAATAGATTACGATGTCAAAAAAAATATTTCATTATTTCTACGGTCGTATTCCCAAGAGACTATACTAGAGAATATAATATAGAATAAGTTGGATTATTCATTTTTGACCAATGTTATAAATTTTCTTTATAAAAGTAAAATGTGTAGCTCTTTAAAAAAAAAACCCAAATTCGGGACTAGCCCCGGGATCATAAAATTGTAATCCCGAAATCCCGGGATCAACATTTTGGCTCGGGATTGGATTCCCTACTTACGACAAAAAGATAGTAATCTATCTAGTAATTTATTATGAAAAATGATTAATGAAAAATGACGATGATTATTGAAAAAAAATACTACCCGTTCTAGACTGAAAATACTTTTAAAATATATTCCAGCTAATAAGGGATAATATTAATCATGCATCGCTGTCAAAATTAAGTATCACTAAACATAGCGTAGTATCAAACAAATGGGGGCCATAATGTCCCAAATTTATCGAAAATGGGGCAGCGTACACAAACACCCCTTCCACCAAGAAAACACCCTTTCGGAAACATACGTCAACTCAGAAAATTGAGGTTTTCATAATATCATTTACAACTAATATTGTATTATTGATTCAGTTCTCAAAAAAGTTAAATACGAAAATCCAGTGCAGAAAATATCTTCGTGAATGTCTAAAACTTACTTAGTACGGTGTTTATTATTATATAGTTACATATTTTTGTAGGATCTAGATTAAATATGATAATAATTATCATTTCACTTTTATCGGTTGCAAATGAGCATTCCAAATTATATTAATTCTACTTCTACGAATTGAAAAAAAACATAACCAAATATCATCAGGCAATAAATAATCTTAATCTCAATCATTCCCGATACGATATTTAAAAAGAAATTATAATGTAGTGTTAATGAATTAAATAAATTGAATGCATTGTATCCATGATGTATCGGATTATCAAGGAGTTTTGATTGTATCTTTAAATATGTTCAGTGAAAAGGTGCTAATTGAACTGATTAATATTTTGAAATATAAAAATGAAGTTTAAAATTCCTACTCGTATATTTCCAATTATTTCTTGAAATATGTTTTGAAAACATATATGTACACACAATTCTCTTTTCATACGAAGGATACGTTTAATGCAAAAAAAATCTAGAAGAAAAATATTATGTTTAGCACAGATATATTAAAAATTAGCCACGTTGCATTGGGCATTCAAAAAAATGATTTGATGTGAATGCATTCACTTAAAGCATATCCGAGTACATACTTATTTGAAAACTGTGCGCAACTTTGTTTAATAAAAAAATATATTCAATTAATAAATCGTAATATTAGTTATTATTTCAATATAATACATATATTATATTGAAATTGAAATAATATAAGATAAGAGTACCCATCACCGCCACTACACCAACTACCGCCACCGTAAGAATGTTCTCGAAATAACAAGAAAACCGTTAAAATCTTCTCAACAAAATATTTTGTTCGGTAAATACGAATGCATAGTGATCACTAGGGTATCCAATCCCGGAGCCTTTTTCCAATCCCGGGATTTCGGGATTGATTTATTTTGAATCCCGGGATGCTGGTATTGAGATTTTCTCACCGAGGAATTTGAAATCCTCAATTCGCTATACTTTTTCCCGGAATCTCGATTTTTTTTTAGCTTACCGAGAAATTCGAAATCTCCGATTTGGTATACTTTTTCCCAGAATCTCACAGAAACTAGTTTTTTTTTTAGCTCACCGAGGAATTTGAAATCTTTGAAAAATTTGAAAAATTTGCCAATTTTAGGAATTTTCTCAAAATTTATTTTTTTAGGTACATAAATAAAATGAATTTAATTCATACAAACATTATCTTTAAATGTCAAATTTGAATTGTTTGAATGTTGTACTTTTCCATGAGTTTTGTCACTTACGACGCGGGTTTCGCCTTTCGGCATCCAAAAAGCGAAACCCGGGTCGTTAGCGACAAAACTCATGGAAAAGTACAAAATTCAAACAATTCAAATTTGATATTGAAATTCCATCAAGCACCCTCAGTCGAAATACTTATGTTTAAATGTGTTTAAAATGGCTTTAAATTCATATGGCGGTAGTTGGTCCCTGCTTTGGCGGTAATTGGATAAAAAAAAAATTGGGTGGCGGTAATAGGGAGCAATTCTTCAATGAAAAAACTTTAGTTAATTAATTAAATATAAAGCTCATCATCACTATTGCTGTATTATTAAATAGGCGATATATAACAGTATAGAATTAAACAAGAAGTTTATGTTTTCGTTAAGAAATATACGAAATACACACAAATTTTTTAATCAAGCTACTAATGTGGCGGTAGATGGTGCCCTTACTTATGTAAACAAGGTAATTTTAATTTTAATCAAAAATTAATAGTTTAAAGACAAAAGTATTAAGTTTTATTATCAAGAAAAATGTATTTCTTTTCAAAAGGCTTAACAGAATAGTGATTTTTATTAACATATGTTTTTTTTTTCATTTATGTTTTTACATAATGTTTCTTTATTTAGAAATAAAAGTTAAAATATTGTACTGAAATATTTGAGCTTTACAAAAATATCATTTAAGTATATTGGAAACAAATACAATGCAATCACACTTTTCAAAGACATCAAAGCCGGCTACTTAAAAAGACGTTTGATAAAGTCGATTCGAAAGCAGTAGGCATTCTTCATCAGGAACGAGTAAATTCTTTTCCAGCGAGGACAATAAAAGTGATAATTCAATCACTGCCATTCGTTATAATCAATTTGGTAGTTTGGGGAATTGCATTTGGTGATTGATTTAGTGACGAGGTGTGTTAAAGAGCGAAACTGCCTTCAAAGAAAAAAACTTTCTTAAAATTCGGAAACATTTAAAAAAAATCTTTCGCTTATCTAATCTTCAAAATAAGAAATTTATATTAAAACATACGACAATATAATCTAAATGTTTTCTTTGATAAAATTCTAAATATTCATTTTTTATATCAGCTATTGAAGCAATCTATCAATGTACAGTACATCAGGGTCAGTAGAAAAATTAACAATGAATCCACTAGTGTGTAAGACCCGACGCGATGATAAATATATATAAAAATAAAAAATTACAATGAATTACCCAGGTAAAATAAATTCTAAGGTTTTTTGTAACGCCTGTGATAACGAGAAAAATAATTCATGCAAACGAAAAGCTCCGAACGGAAGTTGACGAAAAGCTTTGTCAAAACGATTCGTAACGAAAAGATGGAGCGAAAAACACCTTTCTCCTTTAGAAATAAACGTCTCACATAAAGACAAAAGCGGTCAGCGCTTACAGCCGACAAAAGAGGAAACGAGAATTATTGTCTTGCGACAAAAAAGGAGCATTTATTTCGTAGTCTGAGATCTGGATAAGGCAACGCCTATAACGCTGAGATATAATTCAAAGAAAAAACGATCGACTATTTACAAACATTATAAACAAATGAAAACAACAACTAATAATAGGTACGTTATTGAAGATTTCGAGTGGAGATACTTTATAAAATTTCAATATCAAATTTGAATACTTCGAATGTTGTAAATTTTCATGCGTTTAGTCACTAACGATCCGGCTTTCACTTTCCGGTTTCTCAGAGCATGATTTGAATGAATGAAGCACGGATGAAATTGAACTTGTATTTAATAAATTGTTTTAATCGTGGATATATAATATTGATTAAATTTTGATTTACATGGTAGAACTCCTCTATTGTAATAAGGTGAAAAAATATCAAAGAATTTTAGATCTGTTTTTTTTGTATCACACAAAAGATAAAATCTCCTCAACGATAGATACACTTCAATTACATTTTTTTATAACAACTTAATGAGCAACAATAAATAATAATACAAAAAAAAACAAAAGCAAATTTGGAATAACTACAATTGAGAAATTGATTAGGTGATAATAAACAATTAATTAATGGCGGTATTAAAACAATTTTTGATAACAGATTTGATTACGGATTCAATGGTGAGGGGCAGGGAAGATAAACTTGTTCTTCAAAAGAAGTAGCATTTGTTTTTGAAGTGACAGAAATTTTCTGGAGACAAAACAAGATCTGGATGTCCGATAGGACCGTCACGGTTATTTCTACATACTGATCCCTATATGCATGCATATATTTCTGATGGAGGTAAAAGCCGAAATAGCTTTATACATAGATATGGAATGCCTGAAGATGCCGAAAGGCGAAACCCGGGCCGTTAGCGACAAAACTCATGGAAAAGTACAAAATTCAAACAATTCAAATTTGATATTGAAATTCCATCAAGGACCCTCAGTCGAAATACTTAATTAAACTAAAATAATTCAATATATTTTACCCCTTACTAAAAATATTATCACTTAGTTTACAAGTTATCGACGACGATTTGAAATTAATGACATTTGATCAACTGGGAAAATTGCCGCATTTTATGTAGGTCTTTGAAATTGCATGTGATGATCTTTTATCCATACTTTATATGAAATGCGTATTTTTATTTTCAAAGATAGCAACTGCATAAATAAAATATAGTTTTCATTGTTCCTAATCTATTTTTAATATATATTTTTTATAATTTAGAATTTCGACTGAAGGTGCTTGATGGAAATTCAACGTTAATTTAGAATTATTTTCATTATGTACACTTCCACAAAAATCTTGGTCGAACACGACCCGGGTTTCGCCTCTCGGCATCTTCCGGTACTACTCAGTGCGCGAATGCGCTTAGTCAGTTCGAGTGCAGTACAGTCAGTTCGTGTTCGACCAAGATTTTTGTAAAAGTGTACATAATGAAAATAATTCTTGTATTTGTTAAACTAAAATAATTCAATATATTTTACTCCTTACTAAAAATATTATCACTTAGTTTACAAGTTATATATTTTTAAATATATTTTTCTAAATATATTTTATTCTAAATATATTTTTTAGCGTGCACACATAAAAAATGTGTCCCATTGTTCTTTTTACTCTAATGCTTGAGTATTAGTAATTGTATGTTATCGGGAATTATCTTCATGAATTATAACATCAGACAAAGCACATTTTTTTAATAGTCGGGAGTTTTTTGACAAGAGTTTACATATCGATTCGAAATATAGTGGTGATAATAAATATTCCGAAACAGAAATCGATGAAGGTATAATTATTACAACATCTAGGAATCAGATTCAAGTGATAGTGTTGAAAACATTAGTGACGAAGTTTAATGAAGGGAAGTCATTGCAAAAGAGGGTGAGCCTTTATAATATGTATTATATATTTTTTTAAATAAATCATGCGTAATTTTTTTTATTATGCCAATGCATTTATATTTACTCACTACTTCATAATCTTCATAATACTTCATAAATAAATATTTTAGAACATTTTATTGTATTTTAATTTAAACAATAAATACATGAAGAATTTAAAATGAGTGAATGGTATAAATTTTATGTTTGAATATTATTTCATGAAATATAACCGCCCCTGCATATACAAGGGTGCATTGATCCAATGCCACAGTGACCGGCCGCCACTGTGCACAAAGGTATATTTTTTGTCATTTTTTTCAATTTTGTAAGAATATTTTTATATTATAGTAGAAAATGAAATACGTATGTTATTATGAACAGTGGCGGCCTGTCAATGTGGCATTGGATCCGTGCACCCCTTGTATATGCAGGGGTGGCTATATTTTATGAAATAATATTCAAACATAACATTTATACCACTCACTTATTTTAAATTCTTCTAATAAATAAATTTTATGTTTGAATATTATTTCATGAAATATAACCGCCCCTGCATATACAAGGGTGCATTGATCCAATGCCACATTGACCGGCCGCCACTATTTGTGTATACATATATATATATAATAAAAGATTTTTACGTATGTTTTACCAAAAATAACAAATATTTTATAGTATTAAGCGGAGGAAATCATTTTGATGAAAAAAGGAATTATAACATTATCGTTATACATATTACTATTACATTTTTTAAAAATAATTCGAGGTAAGCTCGATGAGAATATGTCTAGAATTTGAACCTAATCGGCCTGCAAGGAGCGCTAGGGCAAAGCTCTTGCCAAAAACACACAGAGGGCGACAGAATATTTAATAATTTACTGTCGTCCAGTAAATTAATGAATGAACTTATGCATGCCATTATATAAAAAAACGTTCTTGACGTTTTTAAAAGAAGCAGAAAAAATTTACACTACATAGTGTGGAACCTACTAACCATACGTAGCCCGACTACGTTGATTGACGATCATTGGGTTTGACATTTAGTTAATAAGGGTATTAACATATTTAAAGAAAAAAAAAACATAGTTCTTCAGCCAAGGAGTCAGGCTGAATAAATTTTATTCGGTATTAAAATGGGATTAAATGGAATCGCCTTGGCACGATGTTGATATAAAGAATTTTTTCAAAAGGTGAGTGATTATTATGTGATAACAATAATCCATATTAATATAAAATAACTTAGATTATTCTACGTATTGATTCACGCCGAATCCATCGAAAGTATAATCCATATTATTTATAAATAAAAAAAAGTTCCTAGCCCTATCCTTCTATCCCTACTCTCTTTGGAAAAAAGAGAGGTTGAGCAACTGAGTAACAAGGAGTTCTCGTAGAAACACTTCTGTTGAGATAAACTCCATTCGGAGTCCATATGCTCCACATTGGGAGCGGACATGGTTTAAAAAAAAAGGTATTTTTAATTACTGAATAATTTAATGAAAACCTTTCTAATAATGCCGATTTAATAGTGTTTGCTAATCATTCACTGTTAAGGGAAAAAAATGACAAATCTCTCTTATACACGTATCTAGGATTTGAAGGCTGGAAATAGTTATTGTTAGCATAATTAAACTAGAATATATATATAAATAATAATTCGTTTTCTATTATTTGTTATGTTTGGAGTAAATACCATAAATCAACAATTCAAAAAAAAACAAAGCATTTAGTTTTAAAAGGTATTAGCTATTTCGACATAAAAACTAGACCTTACTAATGAAGGTATCTCAAAATATATTTTTTTCTACGAGAACTGTTTGATACTTTTGATTTTTTTTCAAAGTGAGTAGTAGGGAAAGAATGATACGGCTAAAACAGGACTAGTGGTTGACTAATCGCTATTGCTAGAACCAGTTATTAAAGGATCAGAGGGATGGGAGGAGAGGAAATGATGTGAATTGACATAGCAAACACCAAGTTTTCAATCACAACTTTGAATTGAATAATTCTTAAATTCACTGTGATCTGACCGGGAATCGAACCCAGACTTGCATGATCGGTAGAGCAAGCCCTAACCAACTGAGCCACAGCAGACGACATCTTGACACATTAATTAACTATTAATATTTTACTTTTAGAGCGATCACCGCCAAAACTTGGCGTAAAGGCATTATATTTTTTTTTAAATACTCATTTGTACTAATTATACTTTTATTATTATATTACTCATGTGGAACTGTATCTTTTTAAAAAATATAATTGAGTTTTATCGAATAAACGGTATTCCAATTAATCAACAAAAAAAACTACGACTGAGACAAAAACGGAACACATCGTTCAATAAATAGCTCACCTTTCAAAAAAAATAAGATAACAATCTCTAGTCAAGAAAAACAGCGTCAGATTATTCAAATCGGATTTTCAACTGGAATTCTAGACGAATCAGTACATTTTTCAATTTAATTCAAAGACTTAGCTTTGTACTTAACAGGTTTTGTCGTTTTCGTTTACTTAGAAGAAATTAAGGTTTTTTTTTAAAGTAATACGTGTCCACTGATACAAAGGACTTTATTCAGAATAATCTTGTAATCATATGTAGGCATTATGGCTTGACGGTAATAAAAAAAATTCTAACGCTTGATTTGCTAACGCTATTTGAACACTAGTGTAGATTTTTGGAATATTTATGACGGCTAACAACAGTAGGAAAAATACTCTAAAATAAATTTTTTTATAAACAAAAGTCTGTAGCGATAGAATAAGGCGACACAGCGGAGTGGGTGTAAATAAATGTACGCAAAAGTGGCTTGGCTGTCCATACTAACTGGTATGTATTTGACGTGCCGCGTTAATAGTTCGAGAGGCAATTGTAAGAAAAGTTTAAATTGAAAAAGCTAAAGTTTTCTCCCGCCTGGAAGGTAACAATTAAATTAAATTTTAATATAACTGTACGTTTATCGATTCGCCGAAATACAGCTGACACGGAATAGCTAAATAATCTTCTGGTCAAATCGCATTTTAATAATAGTGACACTATAATTAATAAAATTCGATCTGTTAAGACAGAATTCAACTTAGCATTAAGAATACAGTTGCTTTATAATGGTATATTGATTTTTTAATTAAACATCTAGGTTAAGTTAAAGGGCCACCTTTGATGAGTATTTTAAAGATTTGGAAGTCAAAATATCTTGCGCATTGTGAAGACTTAATGTAAATTTTTCAGGCATGCAAAGATTATATTATTAAAAAATAAACCCTTTTAATACACTATTTTCACATGTTTTAATAAAGGTCAGGACTGGTATAGGTTATCACGAGCATTATAAACCAAATCGACAATGCTCGTGATGACCACAACCGACATAGATTTTTATTTAAAAAATGTGGAATTAGTACAAAAAAAGTGTATTATTTTTTGATAGAACGCGTTACAGACAGAGTCGTCAATTATTCGTGTTATTACAACACCGTGGAACAGTGGTGTGAAGATTATTTTCGTAAACATGTTTTCAATGTAAACTTTTGAATGTTATTTTGTTATGATTAGCTGACCTTTAAAAACGGTAGACTATTTAATTGAAAAATGTAGTGAAGTGTAAATGTGTGAAGTGAACGAAATGCATCTAGCACTTAACACTAGGGTATCCAATCCCGAAGCCTTTTTCCAATCCCGGGATTTCGGGATTGATTTATTTTGAATTCCGGGATCTCGGGATTGAGATTTTCTCACGGAGGAATTTGAAATCCCCGATTTGGTATACTTTTTCCCGGAATCTCACAAAAACTCGTTTTTTTTTTTTAGCTCACCGAGGAATTTGCCAATTTCGTGTAAATTTCGAGAATTTGCTCAAAATTTCTCAATCCCGAAATCCCGGGATCCCGGGATTGGATGCCCTACTTAACACCGATGCAAAGATTTCCAAAATTAAAAAAAGATGCAAAAATAATTTAAATGTTTTTAAAATTTGAACGAGAATCACGATTTGTTATATTCTTAGTGTCTTTCCGACAACAAAGAGTCCCATAAAGCCTTGCGAATACTCTGAATAAATACTAAAGAGATAATTTCATTACTGTTAATTTACCATGTGTACATGCTATTTTTATATGTTATTCACACAGGTAACTGTCTAATTAAAAAGCTCCCTTTTTACTAAAAAGCTGCAAGGACCCTCTTGAAGCACCTTCTTTAAAAGGACAAACAAAGGTAGATGAGAGGATACAGTATCGTGTCACTGTTGTAAATAGTACATGGAAGGGTGTTTTGGGTCATAATAAATTTTAGAAGTACTTTCGTCACGCGACTTAGATTCGGCGCCGACGACAAGGCGTCGGCAGAGGTGTACCCAGGAATTTTATGAACACAATTAATGCGCTGTGTATACAGTAATACCCCGCTTAGCGCGACCCCGTTAAGCGCGGTTTCACTATAACGCGAATTTCAAATGCCGTATAAACATATTTAGTTATAAACTTCTCTATGGTCGCGGGATCCCCGCTTTCTCTGAATATTCTCTTTGAAGAATTGGGAATTCCCCGTCCTTCGACTTTGTTCTATGGGGATTTCCTCGTTCGTTTCGTGTGTTAATTTGTTCCGTAATGTTAGTTCAGTCGGCTGGCAGTTTTGTTTTAACATTTATTGGAGATACATACATAATTTAACCCTACGGTTTGGACATATTGCAGAGTATAGGCAATAATGATGACCGTGTCTTGACCGTGTGTCAAACAATTAAAAACAATTATGAACGTATTTTACAAGAACGTAAACAAAACGCTACCCAAAAGACAATAGATGTATTTTTTCGTAAAAAATAAGAGTATGTATTGCATAAAGTGTTCTTAGAATTAAAGTGATTGATTAAAATGATTTGTATTTTTTTGTATTAAATTTTGACTATTTTTAATCATTAACGCGATTTTTTTCGGAACGTATCCCTCGCGTAAAGCGGGGTATTACTGTATATATATATATATATATATACATATATATATTTCAAGGTTTCTGAAACGTGTTAGGCTATTGTATTTGGACAAAAACATGAATTGAAAGGGATTTACACAACCAATTAAAATATCGATAACACCATCAATATTTCACGTTGGAATCATAAAGATATCATGAGTTTCATTATATGAATGCGTCAATATGAGATTCATCAGTATTTAAAGAAGGTTATGCAAAATCTGATGCAATCAAAAACAATAACGTAAAAACAATGTGAAACGAAGATTTCGTTTTAAAAAATAATGTTAAAAGTTTTTTTCACATTTATTTTTGATTTAATATGAAGTATATACGTTGGCGACCGACCTGGCGGTACATGAGGGATAATTAAAATATACGAAGTATTAAAAGCAAAATGAATTTCAAAGAGCAAAATATTTCACAAGAGAATCATTGGAATTTAAAAATATTTAGAATAAAAAATCTTGATACAACATATTGCAATGGAGTACAACAAAGAAAATATTGACAAGATAAAAATGCTCGTGATGAGCGTAACTGGTTTTGATCTCAATAAACAAATATCGAATTAATACGAAAGTGTTTTATTTTTTGCTGTATTACTTTTCTTCTATTAATCAACAGTGGACAACTTGAAAGTTAATCCCGTTATTAATTATATATTTTTAATCTAATTGAGAAAATATCAAAAATAACCACAGTCCAGAAACTCTTTCTTTAAAATGCAATAATTAAATTCGATAGGATAAGATTTTTTATTGTTAGACATTTATGTATTTGATGACTTGCTAAAACAACGATAAGAAAGCTGTTTCTACTCCGGAACTGTCTTTCTAGTGCCTCGTAATATTTATAACAATAGGGCCACGTTATGTATAAGCGTAGAAATGTTGTGAAAAGAGGCAATGAGTCGGCGGAGAAAGTGAACGGAGCACTATAATGGGCTCCGTATTTTTCTTTGATGGAAGTCCTAATTACGCACCTGAATAAATTAAATCTAATTTAGATCGAACATTCTGATATTATTCAGATTTTTCAATTACGCCGGTGGATTTTTTTCAAACTTCTTTTTATACTATGTTTCGCGGCGAAAGCGAACCCACCGCGAAATAAACATAAATGAATATTTAAGAGGTTGTTTTTTTTGAAAAACTTGTTTTCGGAATATAAAACGAAAGTGTCGTTTTATTACTCGTTTTACGCAAAAATATACAAGTATTAATTACTCTTTTGCTAAATTTTTTTTATATAAACTAATAATCATTTAGTAACCATATTTTATTTTAAACAATTTTAAGCGGCCGTGCAATAATTATAACACCCATTAAAACAATTGAAATCTTGCATTTCACTATTGTAGAACAAATATTCAGATATTAAACGGCATGTGTTTAAGTTTAACCAGACCGTGAAACCAAAAAATGATGATTTCAACCTGAAATTTGGGCACGTATAAAATTGTCTATGTATGTTAAGGTGAAGACTTTTAATAATCACGAAAAATATGAATAAAAACATCGCCAAATTAAATCTTTATTATATTCAGAATTTAAACTGATTAAGTACTTTGTATGCCATTTATACATGTAAACAATGAATATAACATTACTGTAAATACTAACAGCGTCAATCCTTTTATAAGTATTTTAAAATGTATATTGTGTATCTACACATTTTTAATCGCTGAATCTATTTCAGGATTTTGTATGAACGTTTAAAGTTTCCACCGCGATCTTTATTAAAGCATTTTTTCTTGAAAAATATCTAGGTTAATAATACATTTTTATGAAATTCACAGTTAAAAATATTGTATAATTTATGAATGACTATGTATTATATTTAAATATGAAAAAATCGTTAATATTCGCCTTCAAATAAAGATTCATCTCGCTGTATTTCAAATTTCACACATTTGGGATGACAGACGCTAAGCATATCAGTGTCGAGAATGTCATGAGACAGCACCCTTGGGGAGGGATACCTCTTAGCATGAGGAAGGCTGAAGGATAGGGGGTTCTCTCCGGAAGATTAAGCATTATCCGGACCGTGACGTGTACACTTTCTTCGACATGCCCCCATTAACTAATTTAACTTCCCAACACCCCGCTCGAAACGTGGTCACCGCACATCATTAAAAGCCGAAATACACTTAAGTCGATCATTAAAAATGGCTACAGCTAAAAGTTAACGATTACTCTATTAACGCTCGGGGATCATAAAAAAGTTTCATGATCCGTTTAATCGGGACATAAATAAGTGTTAATTGGGACTATTATTCTCAAATTGATTTTATTGATACCCGTATAAGAATGTCATGTTCAAAGGTGGTAAAAATCCCCAAAAATGTTAGGTTCATATTTGCTGAACAATTCATGTATTTTAATTACTGGGTTGAAACGATCGTACCGAAATAGTACATATGAAAATGGTTGCAAATTTGAATTTTCAAAAATATACTATATTATAAAAACATATTTTATACACGTGCGCATTGATAGTATTTGTAAGTAGCTGTTTGTACTATTTAAACGAACGAAATACGAGGTTGTTTGAGGTATAAAAATGGAGAAAATAATTTCTGTTTTCGTTGTAAATACAATTGAAAGAACCTAACCTCAAATTTCGTATGGGTGCCTAGTCCCCTATAACGTAGTATGCAGTACCAATCTCTCCGCTATAGAGGGGTCGACTGTATTTGACTTAATTTAAATATTAGTAACAAAAACGATAGCTTCAGTTTAAGAAACCAGCCAAATAGAAATAAGAGAGTATCAATGGCGGATTACCCTATCAGCGCATGAGGCACAACGCTTGGGGCCTCCGAATCTTAGGGGCCTCAAAAATGACTTATATTATATAACCCATATAATTTTGTCCAGATTTTTATATATATATTTTAACTATTTTACGTGAAATTTCCTAACGTTTTTATGTTATCCGATAAACAGGGCATCCAAATTAAATTGCGCCTAGGGCCTCACATGTGCTTAATCCGCAATTGGACAGTACTTAACCGTAAAAAAAATACTAATGACTCCCATTAGCGTAAAGCAAATTATATGGACAGAAATAAATGGACATATACACGCATTCAACAATAAATGAAATGATCGGCAGTAAAAAAAATCGATCAGTATAAATAATATCATAGTATTAGTTATCAATGAAAAAAATAATCTAATCATTAATCTTAGAAATCAACACTAAAACTCTATTTTTTTTAACTCTCCAACAACTTCAAACGGGAAAAAGAGAATACTGCTATCCAAATCTTGGCTGGACTCTTTTTTTAAATTCCGATAGATGAAAAATCCTTACCTTGAATGTAGAACTTGGTTTTGACATCCTGGCTAGCACTGTCGTCGAGTTTGAAGGAAAATGGAGGGCCATTTTCTTCAGAGTCATAATCCTTGGCAGTTAAAATGACTATCCTCCCCGGTTGTTGATTTTCGTACCAAATTACAGGTTGAATCTGCGAATTAATGTTTCATTTCAAAATATTTTCGTGGCAACATAATTACGATCACCGTAACAAATATTATTAACTGATTGGTATAACACATAAATAAATTTAGTGCGTCACACTATGCCAAGTCGCATGCGTACAAAAGTGTCACTTTTTCCTGAAACAGTGATGCACAACCAGCGGCCCCTTTTCAATTGTGTGGTGGCTCTTAAATGTTTTTTTCTTAAAATTAAAAATAGTAAAATTTTTTTCAAGCACAACATTTAATTGAATAAATGCGTTAATGAAGGAGAATAAATCCATTAATAGAAAGAGGTTTAATGACGAAAATTTGGATTTCATTGTGCGGCTTAGTATTACAAATATTGAGTCAAATTCTAATGAATTAGTTTAAAATTAACAAAGAAAAACACCGTATTAAATTATAAACTGTATTATATTTAAATAAAACATGTGTGATGCACAACCAACGGCCCCTTTTCAATTGTGTGGTGGCTCTAAAATGTTTTTTTCTTAAAATTAAAAATAGTACAATTTTTTTCAAGCGCAACATTTAATTGAATACATGCGTTAATGAAGGAGAATAAATCCATTAATAGAAAAAGGTTTAATGACGAAAATTTGGATTTCATTGTGCGGCTTAGTATTACAAATATTGAGTGAAATTCTAATGAATTAGTTTAAAATTAACAAAGAAAACGACCGTATTAAATTATTAGCTGTATTATATTTAAATAAAACATGTATACCTAAATATTTCAGATTAAAACATTTCTTGTAAACAAATACTCATAATCCTATTTTTGAACAATTTCGAAAGAACACGGTCAAAATAATAAAATATAACCTATCATTCATAACCTACATATATACACTTTATCTTTTTTTTTGCACAGCTGTTTCACATGGAACATATTATCAGTGTAAAGAATTGAGAGTACCTTATATTTAATTTTTCTTTGCGGCCCGAACCCATGATAATTTATTTTTATACGGCCCACAATAAGGAAAAGGTTGTTCATGTATGCCCTAAAGCAATGTTTCTTAACCTTTTTATATCCGCGACCACAAAAAAATCAATAAATGTTTTACTGACCATCAATATAAGCTGAAGTAGATTTTTTTTTTAACCATGTCCGCTCCCAATGTGGAGCATATGGACTCCTAATGGAGTTTATCTCAACAGAAGTGTTTCTACGAGAACTGTTACTCAGTTGCTCAACCTCTGTTTTTCCAAATAGAGTAGGGATAGAAGGATAGAGCTGGGACAAGACTAGTCGTGAGCTAATCACTCCAAATATACCCCGTTCATAGGATAGGACGGGTGGGAGGGGAGAATTCAAGACATCACATACATCCATGCCTTCGAACAGAAATTCATAAATCGATTGAAAAATCAATTTATAAAACTGTCCGTGACTGACGTCCTGACTGTGGGATTCGAGCCCGTAACCGAAGCCAACAACGTTGACCACTCGACCACACAGGTGGCAATTAAATACCTACAATAAAATATTGAATTTAGAAATTAATACCTAAATAAGCAAAAAGAATAGTCAAAAAGAAAACGAAAAAATAAATACAGCAAATAATATATAAAAGTAATCACTTTTAGGGTGTTCACTGTCAATACTTGGTGAAAAGGCATTATATTAATAAAAACAATAATCCTTTGTACTTCATTCCACTTTATTTAATATGTCAGGACCGGTTTCGCTCATTACGAGCATTGTCAACTGATGAGCGAAACCGGTCCTGACATATTAAATAAAGTGGAATGAAGTACAAAGGATTATTGTTTTTATTAATATAAAAGTAAGACTCTAATAAGATAAGAAATTGTTTCAATGTGGTAGGTATGTAATACAGTGGGAGATACATTAATTGTCCCAGGGACCCTTCTTTCCGCCATTCAATTTGAAAATAAACATGATTCATTAATAATACATTAAAGGATAGGATAGGATAGAAGTAGATACTAACTATTTTTTAACTGAAGAAAATTTTTGCGGCCCACCCAAAAATCTTCGCGGACCACTGGTTAAGAAACATTGTTGTAAAGCGTAGCTCTCAGTATGCAGCTTTATAAAACATATTTCATGATTATATTATCTTCGCCATACACATTTTTTAAAAGTATTACGGAACACAATAAGCTTCTGGAAGAAATGTACAACATAACACTGAATATATTCAAAAGGTCACTTCCTCTTTTATGGCGACGATATAAAGAAATTCCAAAAAAAAAGAATACAAAATTCATAAACGGACATAAAACAAAATTGTAATGCAACTAGAAAATTTTAAGGATTCTTTGCTTTTATCATATTTGATAAGAAACAAAATGTAGAAAGTTTCGTAACGTTTTGCCGGCCATGCGGAATTTCCCGTAAAAACTTGTAAAGATGGTGCAATAACGTAACGTAGCGAGACATACGGAAGGGCGAACTATTTTTTATGTCCATCTCTTTAACGAATGGGCTCTCAAAAGTTTACTGTTATTTTACGACGCCGCTCCGGACTGGGGCAATTGGGCGGCTCAGTACTTCAAATATTGGACTAAGGAATTAAGCAACAGAGGTGGGTGAAAAAAGAAACACAATACGTAATATCATCTACATCAGGCATATTCAACTTGTTTTCACCACAGGCTATTGGAGGTTAATTTACATCAGGCGGATGGTCACAAATAAAATTTTAAATAACTTTATTATTAAGATTATTCCACGTAGTGTACTACTAACTGTGACACGTGGTTCGCCTCTTTCAGAGGCATTCTCAGAAAATCTTACTTGACAAAGCTTTTTTTAAGTACGAATGATTTTAATTTTTCTATTCTGACATATTATAAAAATAAAATCGGAAAGTAAAGAAGGGAGGATAGAAAACCAAACAAACAATAATGATACTACAAATGAGATTTAAAATATAATGGTTGACTAATGAGTTGCATCAATTTGGAAGGGTTAAGCCATAGCAGTCTTAAGTTCCAAGCAGTGTCGTAGAAAAAACAGCAAAAAAGACCGGGCCGTTAAATCCTAACCTCTCCTAACAATTTGTATGGCGGTTATACGTAGATCAACTCTAAATTCCAATTTATGAGCTTATTTTTCGTTGAATATAACATGTATGTTTGAAAGATTTCTTGTACGGATATTCTGTGATTATTTGGTGTTATTAATTTACAATTTACGATACATCGGAAGGGTCATATATGCAAATTAAGTAATGATTGTAAGAAATATAGCGAATGGCAAGAAATGCGATGTGTGGTAAAACAAATAAAATTTAACTTCCCACTATTAAATATCACAGTTATATAAAATATTAATTATAAATTACATAAAACAACAGTAACAAGTGGAATCCATATTATATTATATACGATTTTGACCCCTATTGTGATATTATGAAATAAATGCTGCGTCTTATCATATAATAATATTTAAAAAATAACGAAGTGAAATGTGCTACCCTAGTTTGACTTACTGATTTTTGATTACTGATATGACTTGAGAAATCCTATGGAAAGATTGAGTAACGAACCAGTGTGCACAAATAAATTTTGAGATTAATTATTAATTGATTAAAATCCCAATAATGACGTTGATTTTTTTAATGAACTATCCAACCTCATATTCTGTATTGAAATATTGTAAAAAAAATAATTTTAATAAAATGATTTGCCTTCTTTGTTTGCTTTTGTTCTCCGAGATTTTTCTTCCTTGCCCTTCCCTGCCTTAGAAAATGTGATTTTTTCTTATTTTGAAAAATATGTAATTGAAAAGATATATAATTACAATATAAATATGTATTTCCTACATTATATCAGAAACAAATGGCTTCATAATGATATGATATTACTTTAAAAATTATGACGCCGGCCCGCTTATCTGAAAAAAGTAGCTGTTTTCAACTCCATAGCATGGCTTTCACTATAGGGGGCTTTGGTTAAGCTCATTGGAAATAAATTTAGCAGTGGCGAGCAGCCTGGAGCGGGATGGTCACATGTTTTAACATTTTTAACGGACGTAAAAAAAACAGTACAGATTACAAATATTGAAAGTGATGATATTTATGTCTTGATGGCTACCCGGAATTTTCATAAAAAAAATAAACAAGATAAATGAAAACAACTTACATTAGTCAGGAACGGCGCATTGTCATTGATGTCAGTCAACTCAATGATAACTTCAGTCGTGGACCTGAGACCAGTGGGACTTCCCTGTTGATCCATCGCAGCAATGATAACCTGCCATGTGGAGAACCCTGAAGGAGGGTCCCTATCCAAAGGCTTAATGAGCTTAAGGCAGCCGTCATTGTCAATAGACATCAACTTTTGCTGGTCTTGTTTAACTATGAAGTAAACGATCTTCTGTGGAGCGTTTCTATCTGCGATGTCGGGATCGTAAGCTTCTACCTAAGAGTAATAAGTAAAATGCATTGATTACATGAACACAACAACTAACACTCGAAAATTCTCACGAAATTTAGTCGTCGTTCATCTCTTAGCTTCAGTAAACGACCCCGTTAATGCGGAAGGACGCATTGCTTTATCATTGACTATCGCTATTTTGTCATTATTTGTATCCGTTTTTTTAATGTTTTTATCTTTATATTAAACTGATTTCGAATTCAATAAGGTTGAGTGTTTTTAGTAGTCTTACGGATGTAACGACAGGTATATTGTTTTGTTAGTTTAATGTAGATACCAATGAGTCACGTTAGATTAATGATTCGTACTCCGGTAAGGGAAGGACATAACTTACACAACTAGACTAAAAATGTTGACTGATATTTGATTACGATAAAAAATGAACTTACGTTGGCAATGCACCCGTCAATCAGCTTCTCTTCGACGATGGTTTTTGTAATATTGGCAGTGAAGACAGGCGGATTGTCGTTCACGTTGTCAATGTTGATGACAACTTTGGCTGTGTCCTCGTAAAGACCGTCGTATGCCCTGACAGCCAAGGTATACGTAGTTTGATTTTCGAAGTCCAGTTTGTTTTTAACGCGAATCTTACCGGTTAATGTTTCTATGAGAAATGCGTCGTATGTGTTACCACTGACTATGCTGTATGTTACTTCAGAAGCTAAAAAAGAAAAACATACATATATAAAATATATCAATACAATTTCCACATTTTAATATCAGAGATGTACAACCTTTTTGCGGCAGACTTAAGTTGGAAAATCAATAATCCACACGGGCCAAATACAGTTTTTGATTTTAACAAAAATCAAAGGAAAGATATTTACATTCTGACATTGTCATCACTACTACTGCCTCCATAAAAATAAATTATGTAATAAAGATAAAGTTGTAATTTGCCAATCCAAAATATTTTTTCTAATGTATTTGTGAAAAACTTTACGGGTGACATACATATATATATAGGTATAGCCACGTATACACGGACATTTAACTATCAAATACTACAATCGGAACGTTTAATTCCAGATCACTTACCAGTGTCATTATCCAAAGCAATAACTTGCGTGATAAGTTCATTGATATTAGCATCTTCGGGCACAGCTTCAGCTACGTACATGTCTTGCGAAAAATGTGGGTGATTATCGTTTTTGTCCGCAATACTAATCCTAAACACTTGTTCACCAGTATTATGTTTTTCTTTAAATAGTGCTGACATTGAGTTATCTCTGGCGATTACTTTTACGTTGTAAGAATCTTTATCTTCTCTATCAAATTTGACTAAAGTGGTTATGTTTCCCGTTATGGGGTCGATTTTGAAAAGATCCTTATGATCAGCGAGCTCGTAAGACACTTGGTTGTGGGCGGAGGTACCATCGGCGTCGATAGCCTTCACTTGAAATACCGGAGTACCGGGGTCTTCATTTTCCGGTACCGTACCGGATCGCACATCGGAAAATACAGGAATATTGTCGTTAACATCTTCAACTACTATTTGGACAATCGTTTCAGCGGCAAGATTGTATTTGTTCTGTGAGGACAAAAGGAAAAATATTAGTATTTAAAGCAAAATAATAACATTTTTTTTTCTCAAAAATAAATGACGAATCGGAATTCTTGCGCAATTATTAGTTTTGTTTAATTAAAGAATTAATGTGATTAAAAGACAATACAGCAATAATCATTAATTAAAAAATAGATATCATTATTACTCTTTGAATGCGTAAAATACTAATAAATTAATTAAATCACAATGCATCAATAAAAACACATTAGACTATTTTTAAATAAAATAATTCAAAAAATATATAATTAAACAACAAATACTTAGTTTCAAGTATTTATATGAACTGGTGGTAAGTGACTTACCTGGACTCTGACAGTAAGAGTATAGTCAGTTATTTTTTCGTAGTCCATATGAGCTCCAAGTTTGATATATGCAGTATCGCCATCAGACTCCAAGATGAATGTATTTTTTTTATTCGTTTGTTCAGTTTGTCCAGTAACCAGTTCGAATATCAACTCTTTGTCCTCAGGAATATTAGGGCTATAAATATTAAAATATATTTTGAAAATGTAATGTAAGCCGCACTTGAGATATGGTAGAATTCAATAAATAAACAATTTACGTATGTATACACCACATTAATATGAAATACCTAGTTGCTTATCACTGGGGTAAAATACACTTGTACTTACACTGCTCTAAGTGTGGCTATGTGCATGTTGAAGTCAGTCAGATTTTCTTGGAGTCTTATCGGATTATTAGGCACTTGGGTGAATGTTGGACTCTTTTTGTTTGATTCCACAACTTGTATGTCCAATTCGATTGCGTTAGACAACTGCGGTGTCCCCATATCATTTACTGATGCTCGAAGTTTAAACTTATAAGGGGGTTTTTTCTGCAGGAAAAAAGAATGTGAAAAACGTAGTATCGACAACGGAGTAACAAGACTATCTGCAACGGTTTTGTAAATTAAGTAACTTCGCTACAACACATGATGAAAATGAGACGCTCAGTATCAAACACGGTCAAATCAGTTTGACTTAATTTTTCAGTAGGCCGAAAGTTTACGTAACTACTTGTTCAAGGCCAATCGTCTTTAATAATTACAACAAACGGTAAGCGTTTTCATTATATACAATAAACTGACTGGTTAGCAGTCAGTTGATTCGAATTCTGTGATCTAATTGGCTCATAATGCTTTGATCAGTATGAATAATTACAAGCATTTGAATTAGCCACTTGATATTAAAATCTTTTTTAAAATTGATTTTCTTCGTTAGTAGTACGAATTTGGAACTGAAACATATTACATTTAATCAAGTACATATTCAAATTTCCTACCGGAATTCCGCAAAACTAGTGTTTGATACTAGACACCTCAAATGATTTTTTTACAATATTATCTTTCAATGTTGTATTTTACAATAACGAAGTGCCAGCGATGCCTGAAGACTATCATATAGATTTACAATATAACTTAAAATACTTACATCAATAGGAGTATTAAGGAAGATAACTCCGGTATCAGCATCGATCGAAAAATATGTATGATCACTCGATGAAGTATCTAAGCTATAATGAACTATTGAATTATTTCCGTCATCTATATCTGTAGCCGATATTCTCATAACTTCTCTCCCCTTGACCAGATCCTGCGGCACAGACTCCGAATACGACTGTAAAAAATACGGGTATTAGAAATTTATATTAATTGTATTTAATCGTTACCTTTTATGAAATGAACATACTTCAGTACCATACTTGCGAACACTTTCATTTACTACAACCAAATCAGATAAATACAAATTTAATTAAAAATGAAACAATAAAACAAAACATAAAACGGCAATAAAAATATATGCTAATGTAATAAATTTTACGCGGACGAAGGTTTCCCAAACTGGATACCGTTTAAAAGAGACTAGTTGACATAAGCAATGAAGACAAAAAATAAAGTAAAATATTATTTTACAGTAATTTAAAGTAAATTATCTTCTTCTCTCTTATAATCTTTCAAAGATTTTTTTTTATCATTATTGTTAAATGAAAATGTTTGATTATGAAAATGAACGAGAAAACTCGAATAATACTTCTTGTTTCGTCTCTTATAAATAAATGTACGCAATCTTTCTAGAAATGCAACGAAATATTTAATAGCGAATAATTGACTTCATCCATCTCTCGTAAACCTTTTGATACGAAAATATCTAAGCGCACTGTGCTTGTAAAATATTATTTGTGCTAACTACTTTGTGCACGTGTGTAACAAAAAAAACATGCAATCATTTACAAAACTAATAAAAAAAAAAATCAACTTTGTAAAAACATGTTTTAAAACAAACCTTCCAAACATTCCCACGAAAGACCTAATTTATAAAATAATATGTATTGTCGTGTAATTATCCAAAACAAAGCCTATACAAAATTACTGTTTTTTTTTTTTTTTAATAAAATTATGTAGAATTTTTTTTTTAAGTATATTTTTAATGTAAAAAATTACCACGGTAGAATAAAAACAGGTTACGCATATGATAATGATAAATATACAATCAAAAGAGTACTCAATGAATATTATTCTTTCACACACCTTATCATCAAACATATACATGAAATTCACTGTAACTTTCCACACGATATTAATTGCAATTCTAAAATTTCATATAAGTGGTTTATTATCTCGTTGAGCTGATTTTTTTTTAATCGGTAGGTAACACATTTCTACGCACTATACACACCTTAATAATAAACTATATATAACAAGTCCGCTTGATAATCATTAACAATATAACACGATTGTAATTATTGACTTTTATATTTAAAAATAATAAGTGGAAAGGCATTCTATTCAAAAAAAACTATTTTGTATTTATTCCACATTTTTTTTTAAAGATCAGGACGGGTTTCGTTGATTGTAAATAATCGATTCTCATATTAGATACCATAATACCGGTATTTTGACTGTTTTCTCAATATGAAATAGCGTTATTTCTGTATATGTTTGTACCGGAAAATGAAGAGTTTAAAGGGGGTGTGTTAACAGCCACTTAAGCAACACTGACAATGCAAGTCGAGTGTGTAGTGTTTTTTTTAATCGAATCGTTTAAATTTTGTACATCACTAGCGACCAGATTTTTGCCATTCGGCATCTTCGCGCATTTAAGTGCACGGTTGAATTTCTTTCACAATTATAATTTCGAAATTAAAATATTTCGATTATTAATAGAAATTGTATTTCTTGCTCTTGAAACACCGCAATAAGACATTGATAAATACAATTTTTATAAATCGATGGTAGTCACTTACAGCGTTCCATGATATCTATGTACGTGTACTATGTAGCATGAACAACTTATTTCAAACACAGACAATGGAACGACAATATGTCAAATCCAGGGGTAATTCTAGCATCTATATTTTCTCTTCTAGACATAAATCTAGGTGCGTATCACAACCAATTTTTCTACATCTAAAACTATTGTCTGTTTTAAAATACATGAAAAAACATTCACAAAAAATCTTCTTTTACACTCTCGTAAAAAAAATGAGAAAAAGTATTTGTTCCAACAAACTTTGTCGAGAGGAAAAAATATGTTTTAATGTGAACTGGAAAGGATCAACAAGTAATAAGATACATTTTCAAAACATTTTTCATACACTTTTAAAGTAGGTTTTCTACAAAAATGGCTGACAACTGTTATATAATTGTTATTCGTGAAATAACCTTTTGAAATGAAACCTGAATTAAATCTCACTTTCTTCAGAAATTATTTACAGCCTTATTTTATTCGATAGTAGTTTTAAATTATCAACTTACCACATATTGTGATTTATGGTAAAGTAAAGCTCCAGTACAAGAGTGTGTAAATTCAAAAAAATAAGTAAGCATAAGTAAATGTAAGTAAGCAGATAAAAACATACCACTTTATCAAAAACCGGTTGGTTATCGTTGATGTCTTCGATGATGACTTTCAGATTGCAGGTGTCGTCTAACGTTGGCACACCATTGTCAGTAGCTCGCACTGTGATGTACGATTCTTTTTCTCTCGCCGGTTCATCCCGGTCAAAAGACTGCGAATAGCAAAAAAACCAATAATAACAATCCTAATATGCAACGAGTATACGATTTAGTGCGAGAATCCCATGTAACGCGGTGAAACAGCGTTCCGGTACCTTTTTCTCAGCATATTTAATGTTTAAATCATAAATATTCGTAAAACAACATTTTTATTCTGCTTTGAAAACTAACGATTTTCGCATCTTGTATTGATGTGTTACGCTTTCCGTGAAGAGTCAGATATAAATTTAGACCTACAAGATCTGAACAGTGATGTAATGTGAATCTTCATATAAAAAAAAAATGCAATACAGTCAATCCTCTTTTTATGCGGTTTTTAATGCGATTTTGAAATTATACGGTTATTTATAAATACAGATTTTAAAAAAATGTACTATATTTTAGGATATATAAAAATGTTAAATATGACATCGAGAGCACGATCGTTGTACTTAGGATAGAATAGACTATAGAGAATGAATCATAAACACAACCGACAATTGGAAAAAATACGATTTTGGACTGTTTAAATCATGTTGCATCTGCCATAAAGCAATAATATTAATAAAAACACAATATTCCTTTGTACTTAATTCCACTACATTGTCAATGATGTCAGTCGACAATGCTCGCAATGAGCGAAACCAGTCCTGACCTATTTAAATAAAGTGGAATTAAGTACAAAGGAATATTGTGTTTTTATTATTATAATGCCCTTCCACCAAGTATTGACAGTGAACACCCTAAAAGTGAATAAAGCAATTAATTATCGAAAAAAGAAAATCTGAACAAACTTTGATCACTAATTTCATTGTTAGAAAAAAACCGTTTTTTGATACAATTTCTTCAGAAAAAGAGTGATTTTGAACCACATGCAAAACGCACTTAGCATTGTCATACAGTGACGATAATTTTACTTAAAATACTTCTAAAGTGAAACAACAACCAACAAATTTTATTTTTCAATAAAAAATATTTTATGTACTTTTAAGCCGTGTTTTTCTCCTGATTTTCTCCTGATTTTTTATGTGATTTAGGGTATGTTTTAACTCGCTGTTTCAAAGTTATGAGGATTTTAAAATTCATGGAACGCATCCCCACTTTTTGTATGGAAGTCAAGTCTTTTTTGTGCGATTTTTTATGCGATATTTCGTAGAACGCATCTACCGCATAAAAAAGAGGATTGACTGTACCTCAGTTAAGGTTCGAAAATGGATTAAAAAAAACCTTGACAAGAAACGCGTTGCGAAGAAATTCGCAATGTCGTGATTTCGTATTACATAAAATTCGTATAAATTTCCCTCAAAGCAGAATTCTACACGCTGTCCTGTGACATAACATCCACGTTCTTAATGCCACAAACGGCAGGACGTAACTTTTGGGGTGTTCAGTCCAATTAAAAGTTCCGCCGGCTCGGCCTTAGCTTGATTATGCAACAGAAATACTCAAATTCTACTCAGATTAGCTGCTCGTTTATGTTCTTACGTACTGCTAAGGGTTTACTCCTACGACACCCCAACAGACAACAAAAAAATACTCTAAATTGGTAAGTGATTTCATATTCTAATATTTACTTTAATTTGTGACATGACAATTCATATATTTTTTCTGTAGTGTATTTACATATTTATTTGGCATATTTGTTATGATACGGCCAGTGGCGGCCGGTCAATGTAGCATTGGATCAATGCACCCCATGAACATGCAGGGGGCGGCAATATTTCATGAAATAATATTCAAACATAACATTTATACCATTCACTCATTTTAATTTCTTCTTGTATTTATTGTCTAAAATAAAATAAAAAATTCTAAAATATTTATCATAGACAATAAATACATGAAGAATTTAAAATGTGTGAATGATATAAATTTTATGTTTGAATGTTATTTCATTAAATATAACCGCCCCTGCATATACAAGGGGTGCATTGATCCAATGCCACATTGACCGGCCGCCACTGTCCGTACATGTACACACACATGCGGATACATACATATACACATACAGTACACAAAGAAGTCAACCAAGGAGTCATTTTCATGATGCTTAGTTCTTTTTTCAATAGTTTATCTTACGTCATTGATGTATTTATATGACTGCTATTAGGGTATCCAATCCCGAAGCCTTCTTCCAATCCCGGGATTTCGGGATTGATTTATTTTGAATCCCGGAATTGAGATTTTCTCACCGAGGAATTTGAAATCCTCAATTTGCTATACTTTTTTCCGGAATCTCACGGAAACTTGTTTTTTTTTTTTTTAGCTCACCGAAGAATTTGAAATCCCCGATTTGGTATACTTTTTCCCAGAATCTCACGAAAACTCGTTTTTTTTTTAGCTCACCGAGGAATTTAAAATCTTCAATTTGCCAATTTCGTGTAAATTTCGAGAATTTGCTAAAAAATTCTCAATCCCGAAATCCCGGGATCGCGGCCATCTCAATCCCAGAATTTCGGGATCAGAAAATTGAACGGGATCCCGGATCCCGGGATTGGATGCCCTAACTGCTATGAATGGTAACAAAAAAAATAATTTAATATGATTAATGATAAAAAAAAATACTCACATATGCCGTCGTGATTACTCCAGTTTGACTGTCGATTGAAAACTTTTGTTTTTCTCCCGATGTGGAAACAAACTGATACCTGACGGTTCCGCCACTTTCTGGCGGATCCGAGTCGTACGCTTTGACCTGGAAAAAAACAATATATTAATAAACAATACACAGAAACATCGTAGAAGAATAAAAAAATCAGAAATATCTCACATACTCGTGTAAAAGAAACTTAATGTATTTTATAGTCACCTGGCATTGTCATACAGTGACGATAGTTATTGTACTTAAAATGTTGCTGAAGTAAATAAAACAAATAAGCAAGAATTTTATTTTAAAATTGCATAATTTTTACGCCGTGTTTTCCCTTTAATTTTCTTTAACTTTTGAATGCGATTTTAAGTATATTTTAACTCCCTATTTAAAATTTATGCGGGTTTAAAAAATATGGAACGTATCCCCACTTTTTCTATGTAAGTCAAGTAATTTTTTGTGCGATTCTGGGTATATTTTACTTCGATGTTTTAAAGTTATGCGGATTTAAAATTCATGGAATGTATCCCCACTTTTTGTGTGGAAGTCAAGTTTTTTTTAATGCGATGTTTCGTGGAACGCATCTACCGCATAAAAAGAGGATTGACTGTACTTAAAATATGAGAAATGGATAATCCAAAAGTAAATAAATTTAGCATTACTGAGCAATTTTAAATGTTGGAATGAATCATTAGTAAATAACATAAAACATGAAAAATATTTTTCAATCCATATCTTTGAATTCGTCACACCGTATTTATTATAAAAGTTTACATATTTCGAAATTAAGCTAACGATAGCAGTCACTATAAATCAATCATTGACCTTATCAAAATCAATACGAACCGATGTCACCTTCAAGGTGTGCTGCATTCGTTGAACTCCTTATTCAACAAAATTTGGTTAGTAAGTCATTTTTTCCCGGTGTTCCAATATTGTTTGTTTTAGTTTTATCATTTCGGAGTGAACGAA
The DNA here is from genome assembly GCA_030503985.1 of Himalopsyche tibetana. Classification (NCBI taxonomy): domain Eukaryota; kingdom Metazoa; phylum Arthropoda; class Insecta; order Trichoptera; family Rhyacophilidae; genus Himalopsyche; species Himalopsyche tibetana. The sequence continues at coordinate 2,635,341 of JAPJYX010000010.1, forward strand.
CAGTGTTTTTTGAAACATAATTACATTCAACAAGAAATTTCATTTGATAAATAAGTTAAGTCGTTTTTATGATTGTAGATTAGATATATTAACACTTTTAAAAAAATCTAACTGTTTTTTTTTATTCACAAATTATCTACATATCGACTGTGGAAAGGAAAAAGGACGTAACCCTCAATTTTCCAAAACAGCTTTTTTTCGATAATCACAATGTATACAACTTGACACACATTCTATTAAAAGGATGGAAGCTGAAAATGCCGAATAAGTATCTAAATTTAGCTTTAGAGTTTGAAAAAGATGACCTTGTAAAAAATTAAAACCAAGAAAAAACACTAAAATAAAGGTTTTTCCGAGACAATTTCTTTAATTAATATTAGGTTATGTCAATTAAACACTAGTTTGGAAGTATCCGTGCACTTAAGGGTTTTGTATAATTCATAATTTGCATATGTCACAAAATCATCAAAACACGTTTTAGCGCCTCCTGTAAAATTATATAATAATACAAAACCCTTAAGTGCACGGATACTTCCAAACTAGTGTTTAATTGACATAACCTAATATTAATTAAAGAAATTGTCTCGGAAAAACCTTTATTTTAGTGTTTTTTCTTGGTTTTAATTTTTTACAAGGTCATCTTTTTCAAACTCTAAAGCTAAATTTAGATACTTATTCGGCATTTTCAGCTTCCATCCTTTTAATAGAATGTGTGTCAAGTTGTATACATTGTGATTATCGAAAAAAAGCTGTTTTGGAAAATTGAGGGTTACGTCCTTTTTTCTTTCCACAGTCGATATGTTCCCAAATTGGAAAACTGTTGAAATTATTTCTTTATATTTTTTTTTAACCTAAAATGCTAGCATCAGACAGGAGAAGGAAAATTGTGGAAAAACAGAATTTTTAAAATGTGTGGAGGATGTGTTTAAAACACCATCAATTTAAGTTACAAATATATAGAAATCCCATTATCAGAGGAGGAAGGTCAAAATCTCCCAAAGACATATCTGACAGTGACACACTGTAAATTATATGTAAGTTTATTCGTGTGTATAATTCAATATGATCAACTAGGTCAGAGTTTCCTCAACCTTTTTTGACTCGCGTACCACTTGGTAGAACAGTTTCAAACTCTACTATATTCATAACGTTATATATTTACATGTTACATACTATACTCCAATACTCCTAATTTTATGTATTTTCACTTCTTTGTAATGGTAATCGTAGTGAAATAAACCGTTTGTCCTTTTTTAATTTACTTAATTTCACCCTATTGTATTCCCAGTGTTTCAATTTTGGAACGTTTTGAGAAGTCGTGAAATGCAAGCGAAAAGAAAATATTGTTGTCATGTATCAATATTTTTAATTAAAATTATCATGAATTTTGAGAAAAAATATCGGTCGGAAATGGGTTAAATGTTTCCATCATAAATCGAGTGTACCTACTATTGTAAATGACAAAACTTGGTATATACCTGTACGATATGATAAAATAACTTTAAAGCAATTTCCAATAGATGGGGTGCTCCAATGTGAAATCAATATTCACCCTTTTATATGATGCCTCAAATACAATGTTTAAAATGACGCCATTCGTCTCAAACTAACGGCATGTAAACCAATTTTACGGCAGAAAAGTATTGAGCAAAAAACGTTCAACGGATTATTGCGTAATGATTTGGAAACGAAGTTTTTTTGGCTTTTCGCATGCTCCCGTCATCATTATTTATATTTATAGAGCAATCTTCGCGCAAACTCGCTGTTTGTTTTACACCCAAAGTTAAGGAAATAAAAAAAAATACCGATGAGTTTCCTTAGCAGTCTAGATTTTGCAGCAAAATAAGTGAATAATTGATATAATAAGCGATTAATAAGAGATAAGTAAATTTATAACAATATATGCCTATATACCAGGGCTGTAGAGTCGGAGTCGGAGTCGCGGTATTTTCGCGGAGCCGGAGTCGGAGTCGTGAAAAATGAGCGGCTCGATTTTTTTTTGAAAAATATATTTAATGATGTGAATTTAAACAAAATAGTCAAAAGTGTTAACATTTCATGTTTGGCTGACTAAAGATGATCTGATGGTATACATATATATAAGTTAAAATGAAATTATTAAAAAAAATCCTCTGAGTCGTTAATTATTTTAAAGCTGGAGTCGGAGTCGTCTTTTTTTCACGCGACTGCACAGCCCTGCTTTATACTACAGGTTGGCATTAGCCCATAAGCACGTAATAAGGACACAAATAAAAATTGGCAACAATTTTTTTTTTCATACATTGACAAATGAACCATATGATTAATTATACATAATGGTCGCACGTGTTTTTTTTGTTGAGGTGAGTAATTCCTTGATCCAGATGACCGAACTGGCAAAAAAAATATTTTTCTTATGTTATAAAAAAAAAAATTGTTGGGCCGGGTAAGGATTTTATTTCTTCAGAAAAATATTTCAGACTATTTTCGTGACATAAGTCAGCCATGATGATTTTAACTATTACCAGTTCTATAAAGAATCGTAAATTGTAAATTTGTAAAAAAAAACGGGTTTTTTCGGAGTATAAATCTGGGCTTCGGGTCGGGTTCGGGTAACAGGAGTTGTGTTAGACTCGGGCCTGAGTCTTTCGGGCTCCGACAGGGTAATTTTGTAAAATTTCGGCCCGTGCAGACCTCAAGTGTGAATGTATTGATTTATAGATAATACCTCCACTATCAGTATGTAAACTGAATGATGTTTACTTTCCCATCCCTATGGTATTAATACTTCGAAAAACATGATTATATTATATTATATAACATGACATACGACAAATTAAAATATATGGGGAAATTCGTTTGACGTAGGAGTGTAGGACCTACGTCGTAGGTTTATCTCACAACGTATGAACGAAGGATAATAAAAAAATCTACTACTTGACATCGTTATATTTATATCAACTCTATGCAGAAAAGCGTAACCGACAATTTATAATTTTCACAGAACGTTTGTTTTTTAATGAAGTTTTAAAAATGAATTTCTTAAGTGCGGTTAGTAAATAGTAATAGATGTTCAAAGCATATCCTGATATTATAATAAAGTTATCTGACTTCATTCAGTTATCTAATTCAGTGCTTCCCAACCTTCTTCATGCCACGGACCCCTAAATCTTAAAACAATAATCTGGGGACCCCCGATTCTTTTTTTCATACTTTATCACAAATAATGTTGAATGAATGCAAACTTTCACCGATCCCCGCGGACCCCATGTTGGGAAGCACTAATCTAAATCAGCGTTTCTTAACCGGGGTCCACGTGGAACAAACGATAACAAGCCAAAACACTAAAATACACAGGCGAATGATATAACGCTCTAAAAATTTTATCACCGACGCCCTTATGAAATATTGAACAGTTATTGGTATAAAACGCAATTTATCGAGTTGTGTCCCATAAGTTCTTTTGCCGATTATGGGTCAATATATTGATCAACCTAATGTGCTTCATGGAATCTATTTCCCTTTAAGGGTGTTCACTGTCAGTACTTGGTAGAAAGGCATTATGTAAATAAAAACACAATATTCTTTTGTATTTCATTTCCACTTTAATAAAAAAAGGTTGGGACCGGTTTCGCTCATGGCGAGCATTGTCAAATGAAGTTGATTGTCAACTCAGTTGGCAATGCTCGCCATGAGCGAAACCGGTCCTGACCTTTTTAAATAAAATGGAAATTAAATAGAAAGGAATATTGTGTCTACTGTTAAATATGTTTGCGAATTATATGGAGATTGGACTAGATCTCAAAAGATTAGACGGCAAAAAGAATGTAAAAAATATATTAACACATACATTATCATTACGATAAGAGGAAGAGATCACGAACAAATCCAACTGAGCATCTTCCTAAATACTGGCGGTCATGTGAGATCCAAATACAGTGTTTGATGTCCTCTCCAACAGAGCAACGATATGATACGTAGTTCCGCTGTTTGCTATTTACTAAATGTGAAATTTTGCAGGTTTCGTCGATATTAAATGCGTAAAATACTTGTAACCATCATCAAACCGCTGCATGTGTTTATTGTGCTCTGTCGGGGCAAGACCGGTATTTAATATGAAATACCGGCATTGCAAACTCTAACACCGTGGAATCTATCAATAGAATCTATTACGTACACGTAAGTTACATTTGTTATATTTTATAACATAGTCTTGATCAAAGAAGACTACAGCTATAAAACGATAATTCAATAAAGATGTCAACATAAAAATACAATTAATTCTTACCGTATATACATATGTCCCAACGAGTGACTCTTCTTTGACCGATGGTTGGTAGCTCGTACAGTTCGTAAAAAGAGGTTTCTGGTTGTCTTTAACCGACAACTTTGGTAGTTCCTTCACCTTCGATGTCTGAAAAAAAAATATATTATAAATAAACTCATATCTTTAACGAAATTAACGAAATAATTTATCTGGAAATCGGATCGTTTTTTTCATAATATTGTGCAAACAGTGGTTGACATTCTAGAGTTATTCTTTTTTAACAATTTATTTATTATTAGATATAAAGAAGTTAAACATGAATGTTGAAACACATTTTATATATTGAAAAAAATGTTTTTCTTCAAAAAATCTTGTAAATAAGCTACGTACTGTAGTTAATTAAAGTTAAAAAATAAGAGAAAAAAATCAAAATAAAAACATTATAACAGTGGGCGATTTGTCGTTGAATAATAATAACGTGGCAGTTCATATTGGAGCCAAAAGTTGCGGAAAGGGTGTCAAAAATTTCCATTAAAAGTAACGCTTTTTTAAATGTCACAAGCTGGCATATTATCATTATTATTACTCTTGCAATATTAACAAGTATACAAACAACCGTCTTGAAAGTTACCACCCTAGATGGTGCGAAGGTGAATTTTCTACGTAATGGAATTCATAACATTTGGGCCTTGAGTATTGCGCTGCCATTACTTGAATGATTTACAGGTATGATGACATATGGTCCCTCGAGATGTGAAGTGAGCCAACTAGTAGAATGGTAAAACTGTTATCTTGGACTTTATAGTACTAAGTAAACAATTTTCTAGATCAGCGTTTCTCAACCGCGCTCCACGCGGAACAAATGATAGCATGTTAAAGTACTAAAATTCACAGGCCCTAAAAAGATCAGGCGAATGAGATAACGCTCTAAATTTTTTGTCACTGACGCCGTATGCGATATTGAAAGATTATTGGCTTAAAACGAAATTTACCGAATTGTGTCGCTTTTCTTTGGCCGATTATGGGTCGATAAACAATTAATGTAAACATAAGAATTTAGCTGATTATGCATTCCTTTGCGTACCGTTTAACAACCCTCTTTTTATTTACACCTGACATTTAAACAAAATGCGACTATATTTTAGGTGATAAAAGATATGGCACATATGCCTATAACACGTGTGCAAGTAGCTGCCACTGATGTATTGGCACGTAGAGATGATAGATTCACTGGATTGTGTAATATTATGTGTAGCTTTTGAAACAATAACACTACGCTTCCAAATTGTATTTGACAATTAGACCTTTTACATATTCTATACCAGGGCTGTCCAAACTCAGGTAGTACATTGAAATTTTAAAAAAAATATTAAATGGCCGTTCCTCATCAGGTAAAGAATAAGATTTTTAAGATAAATCGACAAAACCCAACAGTTAAACTCTCACTTTACGCGTCAGGATTTCATTAATTAATTAACAGTAAAGTGCAGTTTTGCCAAAGCACACCAATGTATTATTTAAATAAATAAAATACTAATATCGAGATATCAAGATCAAAATATCGAGAAAAGGTGTAACACGAGTCAAAATTTACTTTACAGTATGTGGAATAAATAGCATAATCGTCAAATTTCATTTCATATTGATAAATTTTCAGTATCATCAGAATGTTTTTTTGGGAATCACTGATTTAGTACAAAGCAGTAGCGGAAGATATATTGAGACCGTGAACTTTTAAAACGTCACTAAGTTCCTGCCCTTATATTGACATTATATCACCTAAAGTAATAAATTATTATTAAACTTTTCCAATATGGCAGTAAAGAACAAGTAGAAGCTTTAATGAGAAAGGCAACAATTTTGCGAATTTGTCGGATAAATATTTTGATGTCTAAAAATGCTTTTGTATAATGTATTTAATATAATAATGTATATTTAATGTTATTTTGGTTATAATATTTAGTTTTGCAATGACTTTTGTACATAATGATTAATGGGAAAAAATACTTCGGAGGATAATAATTTAATAAAAGTTATCAGGCCGTACAGTACATTATATACATATATGATATCAGAAACAGCTGAAAGGTCGTGTGTATTTTTTTTTAAACCGTAGAGCGATATTAAAGCGAAGATATTGTTATTTGTGAAGAAAACAGTACATAATCTATTTGTATGAAATGTCGACCATCAATCATTCAAATAGACAAATGTTTCATTTTAGTTAATTTTACTACTGGTTACTATTGGTGAAATAATGACATTCGTGACATGTTTGGCAAAATGGAATATTAAATATTCCTAGCGTATACATGTACTCAGAATTTGGTAAAAAAATACTTTGGCTTGGTTGGAACTGTCGGAGTCACTATCCTTAGTTAGAAGTTCTACGATATTCAAGTACATTTAAAGTTCTACGATATTTAATAACTACGTGCCTGCTTTAGTTTAGCGTGCATAGAAATTGCTATTTTTATTAAAGGTTTTTTTAAATACCGAAATACCGGTTATAAAAGTGCTATAATACCGATATCGAAGATTTAACCAAAATCGGATTTTAATAAAATTATCGACGGTAAATTAAAATATTTTAAATCTGATAAAAGTTGTGTTAATTATTGAGATGTTTCAGAGTGGATAAGCTTTTTAATGATATATTATTTACTATTTTAATAAAAATAATAAAACATTTTTAGTACTTTTTCCACATAAAATTTATTAGATCAGGACCGGTTTCGCTCATGATGAGTAATGTCAACTGATAAGAAATACAATGAAACAGTGATATTTATACAAAAGTTAAGTGAGAAAAACAAGGTATGACAAACAATTGGTATTACAAACAAACAAAAGAATTGAAACCAAATACAAGGAAAATAAACTATAAATAAAAAGTTGAAGACCGCTTAGCAATGAAAACTATTACAACAAAAACCAATTAGGTATGAATTATCATTAACAAAGTAAAAACCAGCAATTAGTGTATATAATAAATAAATCTTAATGTCTGTCAACCAATTCTCTGTCTTAATGCCTGTCTCAATTTTGGTTGACAGTTTTTGTTGAATATTTGTTGATAACATCGATTATGATTTACTCTCTTGGTATTGCAATTCGAATGGGCTGTATTTTTATACTTTACCTAAGCTTATTTTGTAAAACCTATATTTAATAAAAAATATTGAAAAAATTGTTAAGATATTTTATTCGCCAGTATTCCAATTCTTAAGCGTGGATGTTTCACTATTTGATTTGAAGACATGTAAACTTTTTTTAAAAATGGGTAGCGAGAGCATTGTATATAGTATGTACGATCCCTTACTAATTTTTTCCCATCACAAATTAATAGCGATGAGTTTTTATGTGTGCTATTTGTTAATATGATATAATAATACATACATAGTAACTTACGGAAGACTTTTGGAGTGCATCGAGATGCCGTGAATGCCGCAGCTTGGTGGCATAATGATCCCTTGGCACTTGTCCTGCAAATGGAAAAAAAAATATTTTAATGAGCGATGTCAGAATAAATGAAAATTTTCCACACTCTGTGGAGAAAGTATTTCACTAAAATACAATGGGTTTATTTTGTTGGGAGATATTTAAGCATGGTAAAATTGTAAGAAAATACGATAATAATATGGCACCAATAATCAACTGCTATTGTGGTTTTCGAGCTGTGACCATTTGTAAAGATTAGATTTTTATTAAATAAGCCAAAAATAACTAGTCCAGATTTTTACTAATATACAAATATGAAATAAGAACCAAAGAGTGTTTTAATTAAAAATATTATACCACTCCAACAATTATTTACAAATAACACTTTAAAGAGGATAGGTTAAGATGTAGTCTCGGGACGGGATGTAGTTATGCGCCTTGTTTTAAATGCTTAGTCAATTGCAGTTTGTAAAGACTTAACATAATCTATCTATAATCCATGACCATGCTATTTGAACCAGCTACAACAAACGAGAGAAAATGTCAAGTCTATTTAAATGTGAAAACTCTCCGAAATTTTATTTTTCACAGTGGAGAGCCTCCATATTCTAAAAGATATTCATTTAAAACATATATGGGCAACCACCCGGCCGCCAAGCTATTTTGTCCGCTTCTGATTCATCTCGGCGGAGTAATAGAGAAAGAAATTAATAGTTCCAGGGAGGGATTAAGGATTAAGTAATGAAGATGACACGTTCATTATATAAATATAAAAATATATAACAAGTAGCAACGTGTTTTATTTAATTTAATATCGCTTTATTATGTTTAATAATTTGGTCCGGCCCTTAACTCGGAGTCTGAATGATAATTTGGCCCGAGACCTAAAAGAGGTTGCGCATGCCTGTTAAAATTTACCAAACATGAATCGAAAAATGTAATAAAGAATTTGAAGGAAAAACATTGAAAATATTATAACAGTTGTTCCAGTGGGCTTTAATGAAAAATAAGTGAACAAAATATGAATGGTTCAAAAAATCCCGATCGAAAAAATGCTAACAAGAGAAACAAACTCAGTATAAGACAGTGTACGAATAAAGGCTTCAAGAATTGAATGGGATCAGGGAGTTAAACACGTCTACTTTCCAACCTTCTACGACAGAATAAGACAAAGCATACTGAATACGTAAAAGGCCTAAAAACAAAGAAAATTCGAATATATTAATTAGCAAGTTCTCAATATCGGAAGTCAGATGAAACACATTATTTCCGATTTACTATTGGGTCACAGATGGGGGCATTTTATAATGATTTATAATGTATGAAGGTCAGATTAAATTTACGAGGACGAATCCAGGTAGCCGGCAGCCCGTCGAAAGGTGTCACGCACAGAACTGCCTAATCGAAAATCAATGCAGGCGTTAAAATCACCTTCTGAGAAAGAGCTATGACATACCTCTATTATTTTATAGTTTCATTTTTTAAAAAATAAAAAGGTCACTTCAGGATAGAGTACAGATAAATCAAAAGCAACGCGAATGTCAGCTGTATTAATTAATTGATACTTGCCAATCAAGCGACAATGCGCACTTTTGGGAAATCTTGATTATTTCTATGCAGAATATAATAATTACAAACCCGGCAGATTAATATGCAATATATCTTTGAGCTCAAATAAAGCCTTAACACAAGAGTCCAAGAAAACACTGTGTTCAATTCTCGGTGGAAAGGTATAAAACCTTTTTTCGTACTAATTCCACATATGTACTTGTAATAGCGATAAGAACAGTTTTTTCTCATAACAAGCATTATCAATTGATAATACTCGCGATGAGCGAAACTGGTCCTGATCTTTTGAAATGTGGAATTAGTACAAATATTTTTTTATTTTGCCATCACTTTTCATGACAGTTATAAGTAAAGATGACATTTAAAAATAAATTTAAAAGAATATGTTTATCTGGAATAGAATATAAATTTAACGATTTTGTGTAAGAAAATGAGAATTCAGTCGGTTTTTCAATAAAGGCTTGATATAAAAAATAAACACTTACATATTTGCTTGAGCATATTTATTTTAATAAAAAAAAAATATTTAATATTATTAGAACCGCAATGATACGTAAAATTTTCCCTCGGTTTAGCCAATTAAACAGTCCGAAAGTCGGAATCGGACAAGAAAACTTTACCGTACAAAGTTTGCTTCGCTACCATTCAAAAATAGTTGCCTTTAAATGGTGAACTTTTGCAACCGTTGCGGTTTAGTTTATAGTTCAGCCGGGGCAGCGCAACTAGCCACTGCAGGAATCCCGCGAATGGCATACTTGCCGATAATATGTATGACCACGCGTTTGTGAAAGATATTAACGTATTATATTATCTATTCATTCCAAAAATGCACAAACTGCAACAGATTAAAGTCAGAAAACTTTTTCCAATATTATTAAAAATAATGTAATATAATAAATAAATTTACCCACTTTAAAGGTGTTTACTGTCAATACTTGGTGAAATGGCATAATAATAAAAATAATAAAACATTTTTAGTACTTTTTCCACATCAAATTTATTGGATCAGGACCGGTTTCGCTCATGGTGAGCATTGTCAACTGATAAGAAATACAATGAAACAGTGATATGTATACAAAAGTTAAGTAAGCTTACAACTAAGCAAATAAATTGAAGCAAAATCCAAGACAAATAAACTATAAATAAAAAGTTGAAGACCTCTTAGCAAAGTGTTATTTTCCAACACCAGGCCAGAGCTAACATTTAAGCTCTGGCCTGGTGTTGAATAAACCTGTTGTTATAAAACAGTGGGTTAAATTAAATTACTTGGGTAGAGTTACAGAAAAAATCGCTAGGAAAATTGATAGAAATAAATTTAATGTAACTTTTATAACACACTCAACTTGAGTCGTGTTTTAGTTAATTCTAAAGATAAATTAAACTTTTTGAACCAAAGCGGTATTTATTTACTCAACTGCGACTCCTGTAACGCCAAATATATTGGTCAAACAGGTAGATCGTTTAATATTAGAATCAAAGAGCATTTGAGTTGTGCTAAGAAAGGGGATGAACAGTTTATTAATTGATTTGGCATTTACTTGGTAGAACTCCATTTATAACAGATTAAAAATAACAAAGTATTTTAGTTCTACAGTTTAATAATTTTATTCGTTGATAGCTATTTCGGCTTACGCCATCGTCAGAACTAGAATAGTTCTGACGATGGCGCAAGCCGAAATAGCTATCAACGAATGAAATTATTAAACTGTAGAACTTAAATACTTTATTATTTTTAATCTGTTATTTATGTGGGATGAACAGTCTTCATTTGGAAACCATCTGTTTCAAAATAAACACACTTTCGATATTGGTAGAAATTTTAAAGTTCTACATTTAAATAACAAGTCTGTCAAACTAGACAAGCAAGAAATCCTAGAAATCAATAGATTCAAATTTTTACCCGATTCAGATCTTTTGAACGATCAAATAATTTTTGCTAGTTCCATTGCATTAGCCCTTGTTAGCTATTCTTTTATATAAATTTAAAAATATATATATAGATTTCTTTTGTTAGAATTGATATGGTCTTTGAAAAACTTCTTTTTCAGAATCTTCCTGGCTGTCGATTTTGTTTAAGTTATGAACACACCAACTACTTGGAAGCGGGGAAAACATAAAACTATCATTAAGCACATTCACTTTATTAATGTAGCATTTTATCACTTTGTCAAAAATTTCCCAAATTTAAATTATGTTTGTAATTACTTTCAATCGCCATTCTGAATTTATTAATCTGGGATGACTTTTTAATTATATGTTAGATGTGTTGAACATTTTAATTTTGTGTTATTTTAGAATCACTTTAATGTAATAGGCAATTTCTTTTCAATGCCAATTGTTGTGTATAACTTTTCAATTTTGTATAAAAAGCATTGTTAAATTATATTTCTTATCAGTTGACAATGCTCGCAATGAGCGAAACCGGTCCAACATATTAAATAAAGTGGAATGAAGTACGAAGGATTATTGTGTTTTTATTAAAATAATGCCTTTCCACCAAGTATTAACAGTGAACACCCTAAAAGTAATATTTTGTAGTGAGTGGCTTTGGTTAGTGTTTCGGAACAGCTGTACTGGGGCACACCAGTGTAACGTTGAGACGACGCTAAGTGTGCCGTGTACGGCGGCGCATTGCAATAAAATCTCATTTGTCTCGAATTTTATCCATAATACTTTTTCCTGTGTAATAAATAATTCTTGTGTAGCGCAAACTTAATAAAAAACATTACATTTCAAAAGCAGTTACAACGGAACCTCTCATTACGAGACTTTTTCGTTCGATAATCTTACTCGTTAAGCGAAACTATTTTTCACATATAAAACAATGTAAAATACAATAATGCGTTTCCATGTCGATTTTTTTTTAAATATATTTTTAACGTGTATTCAAGTAAAATGACATACTTATAAATTGTTAAGAAGCGCAACAACCTGGAATACAATTCCGATTTGAAAAACAACAATAAAAAATCGGCTAGTTTATTATTCATGGATTTATGACAAATAATTAATTATTTTTTTACTAGAAAGCTCAGAGGCTCGAGGATGTCTGCAACGGTGAACGGAGTCTACCGAACTTGATTCTTCCGAACACGAACACTCCGAACAAGAATGCTCCGAACACGAACTCTCCGAACAAGAATACTCCGAACACCGAATCTTTCGGACACGGAATCTTCCGCACACCGAACCTTCCGGATATAGAATACTTCGCACACCGAATACTCCGGACATTTAAATATTTTAAATATGAAAATCATTGTTTTATTGTAACGTGCAATGTTTTATGACAATTATGCCAAATATTTTTCAGAATGAAAACAAGAAACGTATTTCATTTTCATGTATATAAGCAGTTTAAAATTTTATTCGTATTTTGGCTTGTTAATTTTGAAAATCGTTTTGTATTATAATTGTGCTGATATTTTTGATTACATTGAAAGGAAATACCATGCATATAAACATTTAAAATTGCAAATTGATATACACAGTACTTTAGATATAATTTTATTATCTTATTGATACACATATTATACATATTTTACATTCACTTGACAAATGTAAAAATGTGTATATCAAATTTTAAACATATTATGTGTTAGTAAACTTTTTTAGCAATGACTTTAATAGATGATTTTAGCAATTATTATTATTGAAAGAAATGAAAGTATAGTCTGTTTATTACTCTGTTTTTTGATGATTAATATTATATTCCCCCCTCCCACCCATCCTATCTTATGAACGGGGCGTATTGAGAGCGATTAGGTTACCACTAGTCCTGTCCTAGCCCTATCCTTATATCCCTACTCTCTTTGGAAAAAGAGAGGTTGGACAACTGAGTAACAAGCAGTTCTCGTTGAAACACTTATGTTGAAATAAACTGATGGCCATAGACTAGTATACTTAGGACTGTGACTTTTTAATTTAATTTCCAATACTTCTTTGTGAATTAATGTTATACAATGACAAATGTAGGTATTATAGCTTTAAGATAGCGTAGTTTGGTGGTTTGGTATTCAATATAAGTTTTTTTTTCAGAATTAAAGTCAAGTAATGTTATTGTTGAGAGTTTTAATATAGTTTTGATGTTATAAAAACGTCGTAATCTCATGACAGTAGTGCTTTTAAAAAAAGTAGTTTATTCTTAAATAGAAACTCACGATATAAGAGATAATACATATTTTGCCGAATATAAACATTTGTTTTGGATTAAATGCACATAGTGCTAAAAGGTCTTATGTTTACAAAGTAATAATGTTATTATTTTACAATCATTTCGTGTGAAATATTTTAGATCTGTTAATGACTACCGACCCTTCTTATACTTCAGCGTCAGAGGATTAATACCTGAAAGGGGAATCTTAACCTATAAAGTACGTATGATCTACTCCGAAGAAGAAATGCATGAAAAGTACTCGAAAAAAATGCTTTATTTATTTATTTAACATTGCCTAAGATTGACAAATTATATCCACAATGCGTTAAAATCCTTATTTAATTGTAGTCATCCTAGTATGTGGTTTCTTTTTGATGGGTTACAAAGAGATCTTGCCTGTCACAGATTGACATTAGCCAACGCAATCTCAGGTCACGAAGAAACGAAAAACAGAAAATACGAAAGGCTTCATAATGCAGTTGCCATCGATGCCTTCGAACGGAAATTCATAAATCGATTTAAAAATCAAATTATAAAACTGTCCGTACTGGGATTCGAACCCGTGACCTCCGTAACCAAAGCCAACGACGTTGACCACACAGGGAGCACATAGATTTTTATATTTACCAAAATTAATATTGTTAATTTTTTCATTGAAAATTGTTTTAATTAATAACTATAGTCTAATGTTTAAATTAAAATTTTATAAAGTATTAATTAAATGTTAATATATGAGTATCAATAAGATAATAAAACCATGTAAAAATACTGTGTATGTGAACTTTCAATATTAAATACCTGTATGAATGATATTTTTTTTCAATACAATCAAAGATATCGGCCCTATCAGGATAGAACACAAATGTTCTAAATAAATAAGCATTAAATGATAAACTGTTCAAACACATTATATACACACATCATAATTAAATATTTTGCTTGTTTTCGTTCTGAAAAATATTTGGCATAATTGTCATAAAACATTGCACGTTACAATAAAACAATGATTTTCATATTTAAAATATTTAAACGTCTGGAGTATTCGGTGTGCGAAGTATTCTATATGCGGAAGGTTCGGTGTGCGGAAGATTCCGTGTCCGAAAGATTCGGTGGTCGGAGTATTCTTGTTCGGAGAGTTCGTGTTCGGAAGAATCACCGAACCGTCTGCAACTGTGTGCGAGGCACCTCTGACGCCTCGCTTAACCAGAAATAAATGAAAATTTGAATCGTTCAAATTATGTACATTCACACAAATTTTGCCATTATCTGCCCTGTTCGGCGATACTTGTAAGTGGAGCAGGCGACCGCCTGTAGCGGTAAATCAATAAAAATCAAGAGGCAATCAAATGTCTGATCGCCGGCCCTGTTTTCCCTTACTAGTATTTAGTGAGTTAGTTGCCTGCCGTAAGAGAGAAAAGTATTTAAAAAGAACAAAATGTTTATTTACCTCTATGGTTTTCGTGACACTCCACAAAACCTATTAATATAATGATACAAATGGTGGTTTGGTATGCAATAAATATCTGTAGAACATTAAAGATTTCGACTGAAGGTGCTTGGTGGAATTTCAATATTAAATTTGAATCGTTCAAATTATGTACATTCACACAAATTTTGACACTAACGTCCCGGATTTCGCCTTTCGGCATCTTCAGGCGTTCAAGTGCACGGATGAACTTGAACTGACGCTTAGTAAATGAATGTTTCGTGTTTATATAATATAAGAAATAAATGTATCATTGAGTTTAAAACCATTGTTGGCGAAAAGGATTAGCGACTGAAGATGCCAAAAGACGAAGCCCGGATCGTTAGTGACAAAATTTGTGAATGAACATTTTTTGAACGATTCAAATCAAATCTGTAGAACAGATAACATCGAAAGAACTATTTTCAAAAACCATTTCCAATTCACTTATTTCAATAACACTTCCAACACATTCAAAACAGCACATACGTTAGCGCACAAACAACGTAATAACTTCAGTTTATACGAAAAATGAACACTTGTTGTGCTTATTCCACATACTAATATTAACACTCAAGACCCCGGCCCCGCACTAACGCGGAAATGGTTGTTATCCGTTAAACCCCGGCCCCGGGTTTACACACGTGGGCGTGTAATCGGTATCCTAAGGCAAAACTAATTTATTTCGGGTTTTTGTTTTGTTATGCTACTAAGAGGGTTTGCTGCGTATGTGTATTTTTTTATTTCGATTTACCTTATTATTTTTGAGTGAAAATGACTTTTGAAATAACATATTTTATGGTTTAGAATACTTAAAATATTTTACAAGTTGACTTTTACTTTTATTAGATTTAAAAAACATACTGCTGTTCGTTTTATATTCTGTAATATTATTAAAATATATTTTTGTGCATTTTTGTTGGTCGAAGACAACACATTCTCGTTTCTGTGATTGCGATATATGTTCTGCTCGTGTTTTATTACATTCAGTGTTTAAAATTTTTAAAAAATGTTTGTGTTGTATAAGTTATGTGATTAACCCTTTTAATGCCGGACGATTTGCTATGCTCTTTTACATTTTTTTAAAAAAAGTATTGAAAAGCATTTTTTAGGAACTTGTATTCTCTATTTCTATGGAAATAATATTCGGAGATATTATCTGCATTTAACAAACATGATACAATAAAAAATATTAAAGGGTGATTAAAGAAATTTTTAAACAAACAAAACTAAGTTCCCCTTGAAAAAAACAGTTTCAAAAATATTGTGCCATTGTGTAGTAAAATCTATTAGTAGTCATTGAATGAAAAAAAAAATGGATATATTTTATTATTTTACAAAGCACCAAATTTTTTCGCATATTTGCACGCAAGTGACATATTTTTTGTCTATGAAAAATCGACAAGAAAGTGTCGTTTTTTACTTATTTGTGCTATGTTTAATCATTTCTTTGTGTTAGACAAGTTAAACTCACCGGCAAAAATAAATTTTAAACGTTTTTTATTGCAACTTGCTAAAAATATTGGGTTGGCTTGCAAGACGATGGGTGAATGCGTCATGCATACCATACATGAAAATTTTATTGATTTATTGCGTAATTGATAAGTAAAAGTGACAGTGTTGTTAATATATAGTTTTAATCCATGTATTTTGAAAAATGATTTCGTAAAAAAAGTACATATAATACGTCAACGCAAACAAATGTTGTCATCTTCTATATATTAATAGTCGATAAGGTCCGTCTGAGTGTATGTCCAGTTGAGTGTAAGGTTTCCTCGACCTTCCAGTCTCCACTTTTTTAAATAAAATAAAATAAAATAATATAAAATAAAATAAATTAAATTAAAATTAAATTAAATTAAATTAAATTAAATTAAGCACAATGCAACAAAAATCTCACGTTGCTGGGCAACGGGTTTACAGCTAGTAATTTATTACTTCACATGTTTATGGGCATTTACTTTAATTACGCGTGTCAAATTTGTATTTTTTTCGGTTCTTTTCAATGATGTCACCATCAGTGAAACTATGCATTTTTATCGCGTCACATACTCGTTCACAAAACCATTCATTGTTTATTTTCATAGGTACAGCTTTTTGCTTCCGAGCCCTTTTTGTTTTAAAGAAATGTGTCGATTAAATAAAAAGATATGATATTTTTAAAGAAAAAACGCGAGAATCCGGCTGCACGTGTGGGTTTAAGTGTAACTTTGTCGCTAAACTGCCGGTTGCTTGAGTGTTAAATATAATTGGAATTAGTACAAATTGTATTTAGTATTTTTTGAAAATAGTGCCTTTACGCGAAGTATTGAGACTGAACACAGTAATAGTGAAAATATTTTATATTTATTATTTAATTCCGCACAGTAAACATACTGCATTGACGACACAAACCACTCAAAAGGGTTTTCACTGGGAGTTCAGATAGCTAACTAGTAAGTGAAAGCAGGGCCGGCGATCAGTAATTTAGTTGCCTCTTGATTTTTCTTGAAATTTGTACATAAACAAAATAAAACGGGATTGTAAAAAAATGCAAATAGCGGGAAAACGAGAATTCCGGGCACGTGAATACAGGGTTTTATTGTCACAACCAAAATTTACGTCTAAAGAACATTTCTGTTTGAATGGTCAAAAAAGAATTCGATACAAATTAAAAAAATGTTATTATATTTTTATTTGTATTTTCATTATAATATTTGTACATAAAAACATTATGTGAAAAAAAAATCTCTGAGACAGCAGGGGTGTCGATTCAAAAATGGTGAGAAACCTTGTCACAAATAGGATGTCAAAAATCATCAAGACAGTCAGGGGTGTCGACTCTTTAAATGTGGAGAAAACAGGTCACTTGTAGGATGACAAAAAAACATAATACAGTAGTGTCATCCGTAAAAATGTTGCTATAAAAAATCATATTTGATAAGTCGAAAAGTTCCGAAAAAAGTCGAAAAATATCTGTCACAATATACATATAATTTTATGTAAAGAAAACAGTCTGAATACGTGTGGAAAATGTCCAAAAATACTAAGACACTATTATAAATTTTAATTAAATTTAATTAATTTTAATTTTTAGCAATAAATAAATAAAGGCAACAAAATAAATGGTCAGAATTTAAATCAATTTCTGGTCAGAATTTAAGTCATCTTTTGGTCATAATAAAATTCAATTTTCGGTCAGAATAAAAACGCTAACGGTCAGAATAAAAATACTAACGGTCAGAATAAAATTATTATACGGTCAGAATAAAATTACTATACGGTCAGAATAAAGTCTATTATACGGTCAGATTTTCATAAACATTTTGATCAGAATAAAAAAAATAAAGAAATTATTGATCTTTTGATTACGAGACGTCGATTTTTCAACACTCTATGTGCAAAAACATTACTGCATAATTTTTTTTTCTAAATTTCGAATTCCTGCTGTTTATTTCGAGAATAAATACAATGTGCCCAAATATGCAAGACTTATTCGACATTTTTTTAAATATTATCTGGACCGATTTCGCCGCGAAATTGGTCCAGATAATCTTTTAAAAAAATATCGAATATGCAGTAATTATTTGAAAATATTATCAAATAATATTTTCTTATATATTATCAGATAATATGTTAACATTACTCGTAATTTATTTTTCGAGCGAGTTTCATTTATTGTTTGAAATTTCTACTATTGTTCACGATGTTAAACCCCAAGAATAAATCCCCACTAATAAAATTCATTACGACAAATACCTCTGGCCTAAGCTCGGAGTTCACAAGTAGGTAGTTATTAAATCAAACATCGCCCTACTATCACGAAAACGTTTATTTAAGAAAATTTGCAATCACGAACTTATTACATAGAATATTTGACAAACAAAATTTTGAATTATTACAATACACAATAACTATTACAAACCTAGCTTGCTCACACGGTTTTATAAATGTAAAAAAAAGCTTGACGTTAAACTCTGCGCATGACAAAATTCAAACACAATTAATTTAGCTACACATTTTTTTTTAAATCCTGCCAGTTTTCCTCACAAAAGTGGTAGTGGAAGCGGGTGCCAATAACCCAACCTTGACAATGTACTGCATATTTGAGCACATTTTATTTATTCCCAAAATTCACAGCAGGAATTCTAAATTTAAAAAAATATATCTGAACCGATTCCGCGGCGAAATTTCCATCATCCTCTTAGGCTTAACTTTTAAGTTAAAAATTGCCTGTATCTAATTTTTAATGTCATCATTTAATTTTATTGTGTAATTTGCTAATGTTTCATGTGAATGTTCTTCTTCTGTTTTAAATACAATAACATCAGGTTTATCAATGCAGTATAAAAAATATAGTCCAGTATAACATTGCGGCCCTCTTCTTTTTACAGTGTTACAGCGATAATAATCCTTTTCCTCGTCTTAAAGAAGATCCGTAAACCGTTGCCAAAAGATGGGAACTAGTATATTATTGTCTCTGATGGGAACTGTCAATTTATCCTTCGCAATACTAGTGATTTATTCAATGACCGTGGCGCTAGTAGCAACGCTCGCCCATTGGACGATTTGCCGGAAACAACTTCACTTTGCAGTTTTGAACCAATAGCATCGCAAAACGATGAGATCATTAACATCGAAAAAATTCTGACCAGTTGTCAAAATAAATACGACCATTGTCATTTAGATTCTGACCATTTAATATAAATTCTGACCACTTAATATATATTCTGACCATAAATTATTTATTCTGCCCTCTGTTATTCTGACCGATACATTATGACCATTTAATATATATTCTGACCAATGTAATATAAATTCTGACCAATCTATTAAGAATTCTGACCGATATTGAATTAAAATTCTGACCGTTTAAATACGAGCCTTATTCAATGACCGTGGCGCTAGTAGCAACGCTCGTCCATTGGACGATTTGCCGGAAACAACTTCACTTTGCAGTTTTGCACCAATAGCATCGCAATACGATGACATCATTATCATCGAAAAAATTCTGACCAATTGTCAAAATATATATGCCCATTGCCATTTAGATTCTGACCATTTAATATAAATTCTGACCACTTAATGTATATTCTGACCATAAATTATTTATTCTGCCCTCTGTTATTCTGACCGATACATTATGACCATTTAATATAAATTCTGACCAATGTAATATATATTCTGACCAATGTATTAAAAATTCTGACCGATATTGAATTAAAATTCTGACCGTTTAAATACGAGCCATAATTATAAATATAAAAAAACACAATATATCTTTGTACTTATTTCCACTTTATTTACCAATATCAGAACCGGTTTCGCTCTTGACGAGCATTATCAACCGATAAGAAATAATATTAACAGTGTTATTTATACAAAACAATTTGAAATAAAAAGGTGTATTTAAACAATTTGCATTGAAAACAATTTACAAACTACAGTACAGAATAAGTGACTCTAAACTAACCCAAATTTAAAAAATTAACTCCATTAACATGAAATTACAAAGATCATCAAAGAGTAATAAAGTGGTGACAAATGGTAATTTGAAACATAATTATAGTTTCGGAAATTTTAACAAATGATGCATTAATAAAATTAAAAACTAAATGTTGATTTTACTGCTTCCAAATAATTCATACTTCATTCAGTACTTTTAAAAAATCTTACTCTTTTTAATATAATAATAATATCAGGACTGGATTCGCTCATGACGATCACAATCTGATATCACTGATAAGAGAATAATCGTTAAATACATACTACTATCTATACTACAACTATCTCATTAAGCTCTAGTTTTTAGAGCCGCCAAAGTCGCCCCCGCACATAGACATATAGCGATGGGGCTTAGTTTGACATTACTCGTAATTTATTTTAGAACTAGTTTCATTTATTGTTAGAAATTTCTACTATTGTTCACGATGTTAAGCCCCAAGAATAAATCCCCACTAATAAAAGTTATTACGACAAATACCGCTTGCCTAAGCTCGGAGTCCACAGGTAGGTAGTTATTAAATCAAACATCGCTCTACTATCACGAAAACGTTTATTTAAGAAACTTGCAATCACGAATTTATTACCTAGAATATTTAACAAACAAAATTTTGAATTATTACAATACACAATAGCTATTATACAACCTAGCTTGCTCACACGATTTTATAAATGTAAAAAAAAAGCTTGACGTTAAACTCTGCGCAGAGAACAAAGGGGAATTTATTTTTTGTCGAAATGCAAAAATATTATTTTTTTCATCTCGGAAAAAAAACAAAACCACAAAAGAAAAAGAGCTGCAAGTGAATTTATAACTAAAGGTCTCTGGAAGTATCCTCCAGAGACCGAGAAGTCTCCCAACACACGTCAGGTGCGGCTGGTGTACCAAAGAGCAAGAAAGAAAATAACAAAAATCACATCGGTATCGAAAAACAATGTTGCCATTTAAGGACATTAACAATAAACAATTGATATTACGGGTTACCTGATAACAAATTCAAACACAATTAATTAAGCTAAACCTTTTTTTTTTAATCCTGCCAGTTTTCCTCACAAAAGTGGTAGTGGAAGCGGATGCCAATAACCCTACCGAGTCAAGTTCAAATCGCGCTCCCGGAAGTTTTTTAAATTGCAGTACTTTTTGAGAGAAAAATTCATAGATTTAAAAGAAGGGTTGCAGATTGGAGTCCCAGTCCAATAATTGCTTTAATTGAAACAATATATTATATTATTTTATTGTAAACAAGACATTTATTTTATTTTGACTGGTTTCATCTTTGTATTTTTGGAGATAACGCACTATTGCAGTGTTTTTACTGAGCTCACATATTTTTTACAATACTTTACTACATAAAGAATATTGTAACGCACCTAACTCAATTCTTTAATAACTAAAATAGCATTTGGCTCACTTCACCTCTCGTGAACTTAATTGTTATTTTATGCAAAACTTGTAGAAATAAACAAAAAAGTCACGAGTTTAATTCCGGTTCAATAATTCCTTTTTTTTGAATGAATATAACTTATTGTGAAAAGAATTTATAGAAAGTAATATACAAGTCATCGAATTTGAATCGTTCAAATTATGTACATTCGCACAGATTTTGTCACTAACGACCCGGGTTTCGCCTTTCGGCATCTTCATGCGTTCAAGTGCACGGATGAACTTGAACTGACGCTTAGTAAATGAATGTTTCGTGTTTATATAAGAAATAAATGTATCATTGAGTTTAAAGCCATTGCCGGCGAAAAGAATAAGCCTATGGATCTAAATCCCATAAATCTGTGTGAATATACATAATTTGAACTATTCAAATTTAATAATGAAATTCCACCAAGCACCTTCAGTCGAAATCTTAAATTAAAAGTCATCAATTTGAATCCTGGTCCAACAATTGTGATTTCCTTAAAAACTCGATTTTTCAATTTTCAAATATATTACGTGTTAGGGCAGGGGTTACTAACCCCGTGCCCCCGGGCGCCATGGCGACCACCGACCTATTCCGATGCGCCCGCCAACTAATTTGAGATATTAAAATTCATCGGTGAGCTAAAAAAAAACACGAGTTTCGGAGATATTTTAGGTAACAAGTAAGTATAGGGAATTGAGGATTTCAAATTCCTCAAAGGCTATCAAATAAACACCATATTCAAAATGTTTGAATTTTAGAAAATAACGGTCAATTCTATAATGTGCTAACCCTACCTACTCTCAAGCCACCCCACTTCCTTGGAGAGTTACGATGGGTTGTTTATTCGTGCTACAAACCACTCAGGGGGTGGCCGGGGTGGTTACGTCATCTATAAACCTCGGCTAGCGCCTAATTGTGCCACGTGAGCTTTCACGTAAGATCACGCCACGCAATCAACCGGTGTTTTCCAATTAATCCGCAAAAGCCATAATTGGGTATACATGTCAATTCACATTTTCGATTTAATTCAAGGTACTGGTGAAACTACTGGGAGCTTTTACGATATTCTGTATCAATTGAGTATATGAAGATCACGAGTATAGTTATAGTTGTAATAGTTGATTTGTTTTTATTATTATTTGAACTAGATTCTTATGAACTTTTCCACACATATAGTAACAGTCGGTTAAGATGTAAGTCATCTTTTAATGTCTTGACTGTCAATACTTCGTGGAAAGTTATTATATTAAAAAAAAAACCCACTCTTTGTACTAATTCCACATTTTTTAATACAAAAAGTTTTTTGTATTACTTAAAAATTGTCGCATAAAAAACCATTTAACGAAAGTGAAAAAGAATTAAAAATTAAGACTTTTTGATGTTTTTAGTTATTTCAATAAACATCAGGACCGGTTTCCTAATTAACAGCGTTATCAACAAATGAAATTAAAACCCGATACAGGTTATTTATATGAAATTTCCATATGAACAAGGTGTAGCAAGAATTTACAAACATTTATACAAATTATAAATTAATGAAACTAAATTGCCTGTACACAAATGTTAATCAGCATTAACAGATTACCTTAAATCTTTAAAGAATTTAATTAAAACGTAGCGTTGAATGGCCCTCGGGTGAACCGATTGATGAGTTAAAAACCCATGACCATACGGATGTACAACAGATATTATCAACTTTTAGACGAATCAAGAAATCCATGGTGAAATAAAATTACTGTGATGAAAATCATGACGGCATGGTAGTTTAAATTTTAAGATCCAAAAAATACAACTACAAACGTTGATATTACAGTCAACCCTCGATAGCGTCGAGATAGGGACCACGCTATAAAAAAAACGCTATAGAAGGTTAGGCACACATACAAAAAATTGGGGTTAAGTTTTTTCAATTGTACTTGCATTTTTATATTTTGAATGACCTTGTAGGTGTTTAGCGCACGTTATTAAAACGCGTGACGGAACATTGAAACGAATTGGGTATTTTGTCAGGCGAGCCAGGGGAGTTCAGCGCGACAGTTTATAACGTGATATATATTATATATGATTTGAAAACGTGATTATGCCATGATATAATAATGAGAAATATGATTTGAAAACTTTGATTATGCTTGGATCCAATGGCTGAAGTAATGATATGGTATTTGGTGGTGCAAATCTTACTTTTACGTTTGGATGGTATGATTAGGGTATCCAATCCCGAAGCCTTTTTCCAATCCCGGGATTTCGGGATTGAGATTTTCTCACCGAGAAATTTGAAATCCTCAATTTGCTATACTTTTTCCCGGAATCTCACGGAAACTCGTTTTTTTTTTTAGCTCACCGAGGAATTTGAAATCTTCAATTTGCCAATTTCGTGTAAATTTCGAGAATTTGCTCAAAATTTCTCAATCCCGAAATCCCGGGATCGCGGCCATCTCAATCCCGGATTTTCGGGATCAGAAAATTGAACGGTATCCCGGGATTGGATGCCCTAGGTATGATCTCTTGGATGGCCAGGCGGATTATCGAAAATTTATAAAACTTTAAAAGCGATATTTTTTCTGTGTGTAATTTTGAACGTCAGGGATTAAGCAGCAATTATAAAACATGGCTAAGAAAAAAAAAACAATAATTAATGTGATTATTTTTTTTTGTACAGTTTGGAAGGATATAAAAAAAACTACAAAGTATTGAATTACAAATCGAAGAAATCGACGCTTGCGGGAATAATTATTACAGAGGCGTAACTATGTTATTGGATAATATTATTTTTAAGATTAATAGATTTGCACGTATTACATAGTTTTATTATAAAAATTAGAATGGTTGAAAACCCCTGAAAAGTATATACATACTGCATTGAAAAAACGTGTGCATCGATTTACTTTATCATAAATTTCTCCATGGCTATACAAGTAGAAAAATATTTTTTTACTATATTGTAGGTATGTACGGGCTCAGGCCCGGCCCGGCCCACGGGCCAGGTTCGGGCGTGTAAACGCAATTGAGATTCGGGCTCGAGCCCGGGTAAGGAATTTATTTCTTCAGAAAAATATTTCAGACTATGTTCGTGTCATAAGTCAACCATGATGATTTTAATTAATACCTATAGAGAAACGCAATTTGTTTTAAATTTGTAAAAACGGGTTTTTTTCGGGGTAAGGAGTATAAATCTGGGCTTTGGTTCGGGTTCGGGTAACAAGTGTTGTATTAGACTTGGGCCCGGGCCGGCTCGGACCGGGTAATTTTGTGGAAATTTCGGCACGTGCCTGTATTGTGATGAATATCCCTGGAATGTTCTTCGACTGTGCCGCGCGAGGGTTAGCTGACTGTACATACTTTTAAATCACTAAATATCAAATCGGCTAAGAATATTTGCATAATCAAATCTGCCTTCTCTAAGCTGAATCGGTCAAATTTATTCATGCCCTAAGAATTGTTTCGCTCCAAAATGTTATTATTATGAGACGACAGCGGTCCGGAGTCAATATTATTATCGGTCGCTTCGCAAAGCTCAATCGGGTCGGCAATGAAGACAAACTAAAAACAAAGGATTATGGATTTATGACCGACAATATTATTATGATGGACGCAAAGGGTTAAGATGGGGTTTACTGGGAATGGGCCTTCAATTTTTGTTTTAAACGCGGATGGGTCGGACTTGTCAAATCACTGATATCACGGCGACACGCAGTAAAATATCTCAGAATTAAATAATGAATGTAACAGTATAAATTAATTTGTAAAACAATCTCAGATAATTACATTAGAATTTATCGTTAGTGACCAATTTTACTTGTTTTCAAACTATAAATTTATTTTTAAGAGGTAATAAGCAATTTTATTGATGTAAATTTAGGTGCTAATGGTTCATATTTTGTATCGTTCTTTTATTAAAAATTGTTTGTTAAACCGTAATAATTTTATTTTAATCTATATAAATAGCACTTTAATATAGTATTCTCTTATTAGTTAATAAAACACAATATTCCTTTGTACTTTACTCCACTTTATTTAAAAGGTCAGGACTGTTTTCGCCCATTGCGAGCATTGTCAACTGATTGGTTGATAATGCTCGTCGTGAGCGAAACCAGTCCTGAGCATATAAAATAAATGTGGAATAAGTACAAATGAGCGTTTTATATTTTGAACATTTAATGATATTTATGCATACAAATCCCAATGATTATGATGCATCTATGTATATTATATATTTTTTCATTTTATACCAATCAAAAGATGTCTAGTTTGTTCTTGGAATCATATATCGAAAAATATACAGCCAACCTTGATCCTTGAACTGACTTAATTTTCAGTTGACGGGAAGCGATACCATTCAGCAGTGATGTCCATACCTGAAACAATAAAAAATAAATAAAAATTAGACACTTATAAAATATCATAAATAATTTTGATAAATGAAGGATTCCTTCAGATGAAAATTAAAAAAAGTTTAGTGATTATTATAATGTCGGATCTTATGGCGCAGCGGTTAGCGTTGTGGACTTCCGTGCCGGATCTCACGGGTTCGAGTCCCTGTACGAATATCATGTTATTAAATCGATGAATCGATTTATGTTCTTTCCAATTATTTAACAACTAAGCGAAGCGAGAGCGATTTGCTAATCATTAGTCCTGTCGTAGCCTTAGCCTTTTATCAATATCTTTAAAAAGATAGGTTGAGCAAATGAGTAACAAACAGTTCTCGTAGAAAAACTTATGTTGAGATACCTCCATTAGGAGGCCATATGCTCCACATTGGGAGCGGACATGGATTTAAAAAAGTATGATAATAAAAGTTATAATAATAAATTATTTACACGACACAGAGAACACTCGTCTTTAGTTATAAGTTAGAAAAATAAGAAAATTTAAATTAACTTCGATTATTCCACGTATTGTGTTACTAACTGTGACACGTGTTTCGCCTCTTTCAGAGGCATCTTCAGACTTACTATCGCAAAGTTTGCTTAAGTAATGAAGCAAGATTGATTCTAACACTGAAGATGCCTCTGAAAGAGGCGAAACACGTGTCACAGTTAGTAACACAATACGTGGAATAATCAAAGTTAATTTAAATTTTCTATTAAAATGAACTTCCACAAAGTTACCGCCGAAACCATCGAAAGTAGAAAAATAAGTGCCCAGGATTGTATTTTATAGTCAAATAAATTCGAATGTCGTAGCCAACTGGTCTACATGTTTGGGAAAAAGCAACTATTCGTCCAACTTTAGAAACAGTTCAGGTCACTTTTAATAAGGAAACTGTTAATTCATTGTATTACCAAAAAGGTCGCATTTTTTTGGTACTAATTCCAATATTGTATACGTTAAAAACTGGTTCTTAGTTCTCGCTTACTTCTCGGTTAAAAGTCGAATTTGCTGCATATTGGAGGCCACACGGTTTAAAATAGAATACAATTTTGGTAGCGATTACATGAAGCGATGTCAACTGAAGAAAAAGTGTTTCTCCATTTTGAGATTGTTTCTGTGGTTATATCTTACCACGAAAAGTGTCCCGTCAAGTTCAGACTACGGAGGACCCTTATCAAGGAAACTTCGTCGGGAATCTTGGCGATAAACATCATGAAATGCGAAGGATTGGCGGGTAATTATAAGAGCATACAATAATGGAATATTAAAAGGCATCATAAAGTAAGAGCGAACGAATTAAAGATATCTGTAGAACTGAGTACGCGCATCCTTAATAACATTACGAGGGACATATGGTGGCGAACTGTCCAAACTCTTTTGTTTCAACTCGATGGCTGCCACAGACGAGATACATATCTCGTAAATTTTTTCGTGTTCAACACGGCAGAGGCGAGTTATCTCGTCGATAACTAATTAAATTAATAGTTGAAAATTATAGCCGGCGTGCTAGGTAATTACTATTAATTATCTACGGCAGTTAAAAGGTTTAATAGAAAGATACGATGCAATATCAATGGCTTATAAGAAGAACTTACCATTACCAAAAAAAGCATATATATTGTATATATTGAGTATTTTCGTTCTTATTCTATTCCCATAAGTTTTATTTATTATTTTTGAATTGCTAGTATTTTTAGCTTTATATTACAATTAGTTTCCGCAAAGTTACTACCAAATACACTGAATGTGAATAATATAAAATTTAAAATAACATTGATTATTCCACGTATTGTGCTACTAACTGTGATACGTGTTTCGCCTCTTTCAGATGCATCTTCAGACTTACTATCGCAAAGTTTGCTAAAGTAATGAAGCAAGATTGATTCTAACATTTTTAAATTATGAAATTACAAAATGGAGTTTGGGTTTTTTTTCCTTTTAAGGGAAGCAAGGAGGGGTGATAGAATTGAAATAAAGCAAACAAATAATGAAACTAATGAGCTGCAATCAATCAGATTGGGATTTTTCCCTTTTAAGGGAAGCAAGGAGGGGGTAGATAGAATCGAAACAAAGCAAACAAATATAATCATACTACTAATGACGATAAACTTTACAAACTATTAAACTAATGAGCTGCAATCAATCAGATAGGTTGGTGATTACTCTATTAATTGGAAACAATGTAAGTTATGGCGAACCATCTGTCTTATTAGGAATGTTATTTAATAATATTTCTATATACTTAATTTTACTTTTATATTTAATAATACACTGAATGTGGTTTATTTTCTTCGTCATGAGTCAAAAATGTTTGCGATGAGCGAAATCGATCCTGATCATTTAAAAACGTGTGGTTTTACTATAAAAAATATGTTATTTTCACCGATAATTTTAAAGTGATTGTAAATTTTTGTAGAGGATTCAAAGACAACAAATATAACTATGACATTGCCAAAACCAAGCTTAACTCAAAACACGCATTTTTGTAGTTAACGCCCCGGGTTCCTAAACCCTCAAATAGCAGTAAGCTAATAAGAATTAAGAAATTAATTCACTTCTCAAATAAAGAATACTAAGTAAATTAACACGAATAACCATTTTAAACGACAATTTTTAAATACCGAAAAATATTTTTAGTTCGAAAAATCGGAAGTTCGAAATTTCGCTCACCGTGTTTATAGTGTTACTATGAATGAAACTTAATGTTTGTCGATATGTTCACACATAGAAACAGTGAGAGATTCGTGTGTGTAAATACCGGGAAGTAAAATCGAAGATTGTAGTTTAAGTGACATAATATTGTTTATTGCCAGGATATTGGTATGGTATTGCGGTATTTATGTGGAATGTTCGATTGGAATCGTAACTGATAGCGAACGCAATAAAATTAAGTTTTGGAATTAATACTATTTCAAATACACAAAGACAAATTTGATGATAAACATCGTTGTAAACTTTATCGATACATTATTTATTGGGAGCCGGTAAATTGCTCGAATGCAATTCCTCGAATGGAAATTGCTCGAATAACAAGTTCCTCGAATAACCAATTCATCGAACGTCAAATGCTCGAATTTTTTTATAAAAGTTTTATAAAAGATTAAACATTAATTACTCGTTCTTTAAAAAAATATTTTTGCAAGACGGGAAATAAAAACCATAAATCAAATAAAAAAATTCGGTCACTCGGCCACACATCCAAATGTAAATAGTATTTTTTTATCCTAACTTTTTTTGTTTTAAGATTTTTCACGACTTTATCTACGAATTTCATTTTTATCTCGTGCGACACTTTTTTAGAGAGTGAAATATAAAAATAATCTTCGTATTTATTTTAACCGTGTTTGCTCCAAATGCGGATCATATGACCTCTTAATGGAGTTAATCTCAACAGAAGTGTTTCTACGAGAACTGCTTGTTAATTATTAACTCAAACTGTTTCTTTGCTGGATTGCTGGCGAAAAGGATTAGCCCACGGGAATGCCCACAGATTTCAATGGCGAGTAGTTTTAAGAAGAAAAAAATTGTGAATGTACATAATTTGAAAGATTCAAAAAAAAAACAAAAAAATGTCTAATTTTAGTATCCATTATTATTCGATTTAAATTTTAAATATTTGTATACGTTTTAATATCATGTATTGTATTAAATAAAAATATTAAAAATTGTTTTGGAACAATTAATAAAATACAATAACAAAAACATAATCTAGGAATGATGGTTCGTTTTATAAACAAATGTGTTGTGAAACAAGTCATGATTTCTTATTTCTGATCAGATCATATATTTTAGATACTGTTCAACACCAGTTCAAAACAGACACAAGTCCAAAAAAACACTTTTGATTTATTAACATCATTGCCACGTCAAAATCTATCATTTTTCTATAAAGCAATTACTCGTATTCAATATTGTAGCCAGGATATCGCAGAAATTCTTTTGTGGATTTTTTTTACTTTTCAGACATTGCATAGGCTCATTCGATTTTTAAAACGTGAATATCTTTATCACTTAATTTGACATGTTCCTGATTGAACTGGTGTATCGATATGTATATCATATCGACTGTGGTTAGGAAAAAGGACGTAACCCACACATGTCAAATTTTACAGGAGTCGCAGAAAACGTGTTTTGATGATTTTGGGCCATATGCAAATTATGAATTATATACAACCTTGAAGTGCACGGAGACTTCTAAACTGGTGTTTAATTGACATAATTTTATATTAATTAAAGAAATTGTCTAGGAAAAACATATATTTCAGTCTTATTTCTTGGTTTTAATTTTTTACAAGGTCAGCCTTTTCAAACTTT
This sequence comes from Himalopsyche tibetana, assembly GCA_030503985.1. Taxonomy (NCBI): domain Eukaryota; kingdom Metazoa; phylum Arthropoda; class Insecta; order Trichoptera; family Rhyacophilidae; genus Himalopsyche; species Himalopsyche tibetana. The sequence continues at coordinate 2,665,799 of JAPJYX010000010.1, forward strand.
AAAGCTAAATTTATATACTAATTCGGCATTTGCAGCTTTCATCCTTTTGATAGAATGTGTATCAAGTTTGATACATTGTGATTATCGAAAAAACTGTGGGTTACGTCCTTTTTCCTTTCCACAGTCGATATACAGTACGCCCAGCATGCAGTGGCAACACAATGGACTCTTGTGGTTTGAATACACATCGTTAAATATATTTTTTTAACTGGAAAGACTCCAAGACTCTCCACTCCGACTCCCCAGCCCTGTACCGACAATTCTAAGTAGATACCATTGTTGTCGTAAGGGAGAAAGGGGCAAAATCTGTTTTATTTTATGTTCCAAACGACCGAAAGGAGTCGAACACAGAAGACCCTTCATTATAAAATAGGTTGTGTACATGATATTTTATAAGCATGCAATGATTTACTCCACAGTTGCCTCAGGGCAAAGGACCTTCGAAGTATACGCCGGAGGCTATCTACTAACAAGAGGTCATCAGCGTGGGAAAAAATGAATCCGAAAAACATTTTTATTTGTCGTGTAATAAAGTATTATTATAAAATAATTCAAATTAAATGATATAGCACGAAGTAAATTGGTCCTTTTCTGTCGACTCATAATAGTTTAAAATTAGATAAAGAATTAGAATTTCGCTGTTGAGTGATTCAACACATATGATGAAAAAATACACTTAACTATTTTTTACACGTTATTTTCAACACGATTTTGGAAAAAGACGGTCCACTAAAAAGGACGAATACTATATTTTTACACGAATTATTTGTCTTAACACGATTCCCGGAAACAAAAAAAACACAGAAGCGGATAACGGATTTATAAATAACAAGAAATTAACCAACACAATAATAACAGACAAAAGGCTTTATTAGATACTAACACATGAGTCGTGTCAAAAATTAATAGCGATGAAAACGATTTATATCCAGTCCCTCATAAAAGTATCGATTAAAAGTTTTTTTTCTTAATTAAATACATATTATGAAGATTATTTTGTGTAATTTACTTATTGGGTCTTCATTATTACCTTTGTGGGGCCGCGAGCCTGGAAATGCCTCGACTTTTTATTTAATATTTCCGTATTATACCTGTAGGTTATATTCAGATAAAATGAATGCACGAAAACAAGAAAAATAAAACCACTAATAAACGGGTAAGTCACTTCCAGAAATCCAAATAGACAAAATAGAACATCAAATTATACAACGGAATCAAACTAAAATATATTCTAACTGATGTTTCAAGAAATTACTTCAACCCTCAAGAGTAGAGTCAACCCCATATCGAGTCAAGGGTTGTTAATGATGGGAAACATACATGTCATACACGTGCGCCTATCAGGGGTTGCTACAAATTAAAGACAAGCGTACACTCTGCTGTTAACATGTTCAAGAAGCGAAGTGGAAAAATACGTATTATATAACTATACATTCACTGACATTTAAGCCATATTTTTTCTACCATCTCCGTTTCTAATATAAACTATATGAACTTCTAATAGAGTATATTTCAACAATAGTTATTGTACAAGAAATGCATGTTACTTAGTTGTTAGATCTCTCTTTTTCAGCCAGGAATGATAGCAAGCTAATTACGTAGTGAGACGTCCTGGTTTTAGGATCGTAATCCAAAAATGTTGTTTTAATTACTGTTGTATTAGGTATACAATTACTTGTAAGTATTAGACCAGTTTAGCTGATCGCGAGTATTTTAACAGATAATTTCAAAATAATGCCTTTTCCGCTAAATATTTACAGTGAACACTTAAAAAGTGACCAACGACGTAAATCATTTGACGACGAACCCGATGAAACAGAATTTTTTTCCACTAAACATAATGTCTTAGTATTTTGAACGCCGTACGATTGTAATTGATCAAATTCATTTTAATAATAGCGCACTAAATTTTACGAATAAATAACCAAAAACCATTTGATCAATTCGAAGACAATTATTATGCACAATTGAATTATTATTAAGCCAATCGGTTTGTAGTGCAGTTATTATAATTTAAATGAACTTATTTTTAGCACAGTTTGGGTAGAAACATTTTTTGGTAAACCAATAACTATTTTTAATGAACAAATTAACGGCTACGGAGGGCGATATATTTATATTCTACAATTTTGATAGCGTATAATAAAATTGTAGAATGCACTTTTATATACAATATCAAATTGTTCTTCATCTTAGATTGACTTGAAAAGAGACACTATTTGTTAGACAAAATTAACTTCGGTTTAGTGTGAATATGTCAAATATTGTCTAATCTCAAATGATAGCGCATCGATCAGATAGAACGCCCATAGAAATTTGGCTTTTATCATTTGCTGAGTCATATTTTAATTTAATTATTGTACTTTTAATAACAATTATAAGAGTCCGCGATCTACATATATCTCTGGAATATATCGACCTGTAATAAGCAGAAAATCGTAACCAACAATTTATACATTTTACAGAAGGTGTTTTTTTTAATCAAGTTCGAAAGAAGAATTCCTTAAGTGCAGTAAGTAATGTACGGTCAACTGCCTATGATGATATTATAATACAATGTTCTGACTACTTTCAGTTATCTTGATCAACGTTTTTCAACCGGGGTCCACGTGAAACAAACGATAACAAGTCAAAAGAAAGGCCCCAAAAAATCAGGCAAATAAAAATTTGTCACTGGCGCCTTAGGAGATTATCGTAAATAGTATTTGCATAAAACGCAATTTATCGAATCGTGTCGCGTAAGTTATTTTGCCAATTATGGGCCAATATCAGGACTGTGGATTCGGGTAGAAAAACGACTCCACCTCCAGTTTTAAATTAAAAATAGACTCCAACTACTAATTGATTTGTTTAATCATTTTCGTTTAACTTACCAGTCTAGCATGCAGTGGCAACACCACAGATTCGTGTGGTATAAATACACATCATTACATATGTGTTAATAAAAAGGTTGGAGTCTTCCGACTTCACAGTAGTGGAATATATGTCAGCGGCAAACTTTTTGGGTTCACGGACCACTAAATTCACATTTTTAATCTAGCGGACCACTTACTGGACTTTTGTGTTTGAATATTACATATTGAAATAAAAGCGATCAAATGCGTCTAAAAATACACCAAGTTCATAAAATAATGTCAGATTTCTCTGCGGAAGATCAAATTTTTTTAGCGGACCACACTTTTCCGACCGCTGATATATGTGAAATGAATTCGAGGCATCTGTCAACTCTGCCCTGAACACATTCAGTATCATAAAGCGCGAGACAAACAAACTTGATACAAGTGACTTACGCGACGTAAATGGACATGACATTATAAATTGAGGGCTCTTGAGTAACATGCCGAATGTTGAGTGAAGCAGAATTTATATTGGCAGCCCTTTCCTTGCATTAGTTACGTTAATGTTACGAATCAGTGTGACCTATATATTAAGTTTATCAGCAGACGAAATCGAATAGCATTGATTCATATAAAACAGCATGTAAACAACACATGAAATGAAAGTTAATTTGATCATATCGACCCGTAATCAGCAGAAAAGCATAAGCGACAATTCATTGTTTTTAAACAGATTTTTTAAAAATTACTCTCGTAATAAGTTCGCAAAAAGAATTCCTAAGATACGGTTAATAATATTTGGTCTTATAGTTTCTTTTGCGAATTTATTACGCGAGGAAACAAAAAAAAACATTTACTGTACATTTTATAAATAGTATAGATAAGGGATGGCGAACCATTTTGGGACCGCGTGCCAAAAATCCTAAAATATTATTTCTCGATTGTGTGGCGTGCCCAAGCAGTAGAAAAATATCAAAATAAATTTTAAGAAAGTCGTTTATCTTGGAAAACATTTTAAAATTAATAAAATGGAATAAATTCAAATTTCACGGATTATTTAATCATTTTTTTTAAACTTTAACATTAAATTTTTTGAACTTGTTAATCGTTTGCGTGCCATTCAAATTCTCAAGCGTGCCACCTCGGGCACGCGTACCATAGGTTCGCCATACCTGATATAGATATAATAAATATTTATTAAATCTATAAACAGTCTAAGCTCCTCACAATGTTCGATAATTTAACAAATATTATAAAGATACAAGCACGTTTTTGTTGTACATTATTGTATATATTTAATCTTCAAATTTTAAATAAATAATCCCGTGTGAAAAATTTTTAAAAAAATATATCTAAAATGATTTATTTGTATCCCTCATCACGGGCATTTTCAACTGAGACAAATATTATATCAGTTGAAAATGATCGTGATGACTGATGAGCAAATCCGGCCCTGATCAAAAATAATATTTTTTGAATATGTACTAAAAAGCGTTTTATTGTTTTTTTAACCTTTATACTAGGATAGTGGAAGGGAACCTGCGGCTTTTTGACTTGATCAAAATATTCACTTTAATAAAAAAATATATGCAAGCGTTTGGAAAAATAGGGTAATCAAATATATACGCGCGTATACAGCACGGTACGAAGCTGTTCGCAGATTTCAAGATCGATTGAATTTTTCAGTTTTTGTCAATGAACAAAAACAGTAAAACAATTACATTTTCATCATAGTAATATATTATTTAAAATGTATTATAAATACAATTTTTCATAAGCATATTAAAGGTTACATTTGTATCGTGCTATTAAATTCAGAGGAAATCCTCTCTAATTAGGGCTTAGGGAAAACCATTTAATGATGTTCCTTTTAATAAATAAAATTGCCTCAACTACATAAAAGCAGAACAAATATAAAAAGAAAGAACCTAAAATAAAAAATATTAAATTAACAGAAATAAATTAAAAAAGCTCTTCACAAGCATACTTTTAATGTATCATATATGATGTATAGGTTAAAGATCAGTGATGGACATTAAGGATTGTAATACCACAAGAAACTATCGATGATAATCAAAACTGGTATTAAAAATGTTGTGATAATGCTTATTGGGATCGCAATCGGTATTTCAATATTGAAAATAAAATAACGTCAAAAAAAATATTAATTAAATAACTGGTTTCTTAAAATAATAATAAATTATTGAGAGGTTCATCAATTTTGGAACTTGTCAATATCGGATTCAACTCTTAGAAGATATAAAATTGTTTCAATTCGCTCGAGAAATTTTAATAAAATATGTGAAGGATTCTATACACTTAATACTCAATTTTCAGTTATTCTCATTACCAAAATACAGGTATTTTGGTACCGAAAAAACATCAGAAATATCGAGATCTAGGTCTCGGTAATACCCGTATTACAATGACTAATGAGCAGAAACAAATGCCTCTATAGTTACTTACTTATAGGAAAAATAAGTATTTTATTACTTGAATAGCTACTTTAAGCTAATGCTATGGTATCATATTAATAATATGCACAGCGTTGAAGTTATTAAGTGTGTAGTTATTTTGTGTTTTACAAGTGGTTCGCAATCGAGAATTTTAGATGACATTTTAATTCTCTCTAAAATATTCAATCATCTCAGATCAAGAATGTTATGATGTTGTTGACGAAATTGGTATCATGATTTAAGCTGATAAAATAGTCCCGAAATCCTGTTACAATGATAAAATGATTTTCTTGGAAAATTTAGTAAATGAATGTTCAACAATTTATACTAAATAAAAAAATAAGCTCAGATAGATAATTAAAGTCAACATAAATAAAGCATTGTTTCATTTTTTTATTACAGACTCCAAACAATGGAAGAATAGCAATTCCTAATATAATGAATGTTTTAGTGAAATAGATATTATGATAATGAGAGACGTTAAAATGGCCGCCCCCTGAGAACAATGCTAAACAAAATGGCATCCATAACAATAATTTATGACATAATAAATAAAAGCTTTGGCAAAGAAGAGCACCCATCATACTATCATTTTCCATCGTTAATGTGACCATTAACCCTGCACTAAATTAATGAAAGCCCTTTGTTTTACGATGTATTTATTTTGATTTTAGGTAAGTGACATGCAAAAGGGTTAGATTGGGTAGAGCACTGAATGCTCCCTCGTTATTTATTCAATGATTTGTAAATAAATTTCATTTAAATATACACGAAGTAAAGTAATGTAATATGTTATCACTATGTTATTACACATAATTATTTAAGTGGACTTGGGAGGATTTTGAATAACTAATAAAATACATAGCAATTTTCGACCTTACACTACATTAATTAATCAACAAAAAAGCTAGGAAATTCAACACTTCAACAGATTTTTAAAGCTGTATTGAGATAAAACGTTAAACCAATTCCAACACGTAATACAACAACATAAAATGATTGAATAACTGAAATGCCACTTGTCATTACCAGCTCTGTTCTTCTGCGTACTTCTGACGGTTTTCGAATTAGAGTCGAATTGAATGCTTTTAGATTCTAATTCGAAAACGGTTTGCATACCGTCAGCAAACCGTCAGAAATACGCAGAAGAACAGAGCTATTGTGTCAGTTGACATTGCTCGCCACGAGCAAAACCGGTCCTGTATTTTTTTTAATAAAGTAAAAAAGAATATTGTGCTTTTATTAATTAAATGCTTTTCCACCAAGTATTGACAGTGGAACACCCTAAAAGTGGTTAACTCTTTCAAAATTTTTTTTGGGAACTGGTCGAACCAAAGACTAGCAAGCAAGTCTTTATAAATAACGGATTCATTTCCAGTACTCCAATGATTATAAATAATCTGTGTGAATGATCGTCAAAAAATTGTAGGAGTGTAATAATTTAAAGATAACAAATGATATTTTGTTATGTAAATATAAAAATAACAATATTTTGTTATAAAGGTTCCATTGAAAAAATCAGAACAATGGTCGACGTTGTCTCGTTGAAAAAAGCTCTCAAGACGTTACAACGCAATAAGCGCGACAAAGCCTGCCTCTATAAATTCAAATTACTAAGAAGGTAAAGATGAAATTACACTTCCGAGTAGGTCGTTGAGTGGCGGACGAACAAAAAAGCCTACTAACAACAAATAAATAATTAAATCCTAGCAAAGCTACGGCGGCAACATGGTATTTAGAAATCTTTCAAGATTAAAACTATTACAACGTAATAAATTAAATATACATTTGATGTAATAATATCGATGTTTATTAAAAAACACAATATTCCGTTGTACTACTTTCACTTTTATTTAGCAAGATCAGAACCGTTTTCGCTCACGACGAGCATTATCAACCGATAAGAAACAAAATTTTACAGCGCTATTTATACAAAACAAAATAAAACTGTGAAATTTTATTTCTTATCAGTTGATAAAGCTCGTCACAAACGAAACCAGTATTGAGAGCGAACACCTTTAAAGTGATTAATGAAAAGAAAAAAAGTTTATCACCGACTTGAATTAGTGTACAATGTTCTGTGATAACTAACTATTCGACTGGTTGTGTAACTAAAATAATTTATCTAATGGGATCCCCACTTCGTCACACACAAATAATTAATTAAATTAATTACTACCACAAGACTCTTGTAAGTTGTAACGTAACAAAGAAAATATAATACTTATTTCGGCATCGCATCATCGTCAAAATTACATAATTCTTTTTGAGTTAAATAGTTTGGTTTTTTCCATCTAAATATAATGTTGTTCTACCAAATAAAATCCGGTTCAACAAAGTATGTTTTGACAACAACAACAAAACGAAGAAATATACTTTCGATGGATTCGGCGGTAACTTTGTGGAAGTTAATTTTAATATAAAATAACTTAGATTATTCCACTGGAATAATAGAAGAAATATACGATTAAAAATAATAATTACTTCACAAATAGGATATACTTAGTGTTTGAAGCGAGAAATATAATTATCTTAAATAAGATGTCTACAGTTACCTGAAAAATAACTACTCCATGGAAACGTAATGTACGGAAATTATTAAAAGAAGCAAAAGGTAGAAATGGCGGCAGTCAGAATCGCCTGGGGCAGGAAAAAAGAAAGCCGCGGCTAAAGGGTTTATGCAAATTGTCACCGTGTAATTATCGCAGAGGCCAGAAAGTTATTTCAACAATGAAATTGTGAAAAGGGAGTGGTCGGGGGCGGAGGAAGGGCGGGAGCCGGTATAAGACTCTTGCCAGCTCAAAGAGGACCTAAGTGGCATAATTGCTGCGAGAAAAGCAAGTCACCATCTTCGCCGGTTACCGCATTTTGCGGCGAGGTAACCATTCACGAGAATTAAACGTCTACCCTTCGGCAAATTAAATTTAAATAGTTGGGTGGTAGAAACCTAGCTTAGCAAACAGAAAACTGTGGATGTAATCGACGGGTATTTAAAGATTTCACATGATTTTTTTCAGCTGTGGGCTGCCAATACGTTAACAGGGGCTCGCTTAAATTTCAGAACTGTTCGCGATGTTCTGGGGAAGGGGTGAATTTTTATCACTGTTATGCAATTATATGCAATACTTAATACACTTATAATATCAACAGAAATCAATATGTCGTAAACTAATCAATCTAAATAGCTAAAAATGTAATACTTTGTATACTTAAACTGGCGTGGAGAATATACTAAATAAGTCAGAAATCGTAGTTATGTGTTAATTTGATGGGGCTCTATTGTTTTCTCTTATATCAACAAGGGGAAAGTAAAATATGACAAGGGGCTCGCGCAAGCCCCTCAGAGCCCTCTCTAGCACAACCCTGATTTTTTTCCGAATTCTATCCAGATATACTATTGTATGCCAACATTAATTAATTAAAAATACTAAATCAGAAAACACGTATACTTTTTAAACATAAAACAGAATACATATTTGTCATACCAGCCAATCTCTGATAATACGATAGTTTTTTTAGAAAAACCTTTCCGAGACGTTGGGAATCGCATCGTTCGTTTAACTTCAAGCGGTACGTGAGGTCTGAATGGTTGGCGACTACTGCTATAATACATGGACCGCATCGTGCTACGATAGAAAACTAAAGCATGTCACCTTAGAATCTTTCGTTCGCATGTTATTGATTAGAAGTCACCTTATCTTTTCCAAAAAAACAAATTGAAGATGTAACATTTAATTTAATAAATTAATACATTACAAACGACGGCCGCCCTACTGCAGCAACAGTCAGTGAAGAACTGCTTCCGGATAGCCACCGGAAGAGTCAAAAAATCCTTTTCTTTTTTAAAATTATAGTCGACTAAAGGTAATAAAAAACACGTAAAGGGTCACCAATAAACTCGGAGTGGTAGTAACGTAGCGTTTAGGGGATGAGAGCTTGGAAAAAAGGTTATTGTAATCGCTAAGGTCTATTTTGTAATGTCAAAATATTTGGCAAAAAAAGAAAATTTAATTCAATTTTATGAACATGAATATTAAAATAATTTGTTATCTACTACATACATTTCAGCAAATGCGGACTAGATTAAATAAGAGCTTTCCTTACATAATATATATATATCGACTGTGGAAAGGAAAAAGGACGTAACCCAAACATATCAAATTTTACAGAAGGCGCTAAAAACGTGTTTTGATGATTTTGTGACATGCAAATTATGAATTATACACAACCTTGAAGTGCACGGACACTTCTAAACTGGTGTTAAATTGACATAACCTAATATTAATTAAAGAAATTGTCTCGGAAAAACCTTTATTTCATTGTTTTTTCTTGGTTTTATTTTTTTACAAGGTCACCTTTTTCAATCTTAAAAGCTAAATTTAGATACTTATTCGGTATTTTCAGCTTCCATCCTTTTGATAGAATGTGTATCAAGTTGTATACATTGTGATAAAGCTGTTTTGAAAAATTGAGGGTTACGTCCTTTTTCCTTTCCACAGTCGATATAATGAAGACTTTTAAATTAAAGATTTGAGTCCAAGGCTTTCTATATAATATATTTTCTCTTCGAGTTTATCACCGAGCCAGTCCGATATGTTTGTTATTGCTTCAATGATACTAATTTAGGCGTTTTCTTTCAATCTTTAAAGTGATTCATATTTCGCTTAGTGATGATTTTAATTTTTGGTGAAATAATAAAAAAAAATATTTTGTTTTTACTTTTATTGTCATAGCAAGAATATACTTATAATCCGATAAAAATGTTTATTTACTCACCGGTATATAAATTCTTGTGAATTTATTACACTTCTCTACTATCTACTTATATACTAATAAAACATTTGCCATTGTTAGCTAACGACTTCTTTATATGTAGATTGTTTTTCTGATTTTCTTAATCGCACTTTCCGAATGATAAAACAAGTTTAATTTTTAGTAGGTGAATCGAAATTTTACCCTCTGAACTCTATAAAAAATTGACATCTAATTATTGGCTATTTACTAGTCCTTTTCACGTATACATTCTTAAATGTTATTCCGATATATTTGTAAGAATGCCTGAAAGTTTAAGGCCACTTACAAGCATTATTATATTACTAAGCCGCAAAATATATTTTTAAGCATTGATGAAATAGTCTTTACTTTGCCGGCATTAAAAAGACAATATGAAAAAAATTGTTCAATGAAGTTTCATCAAATGGTCAATAGTTGTGTGATGGGTCAAAAGTACATTTACTTGAAGTGTGAGAGCAAAGTGTTAACGAGGCATTCGAAAGGCTATTGTGATTTTTTTTATATATTTGAAAAACCGTTTATAGGGAAAAGTTTGCGAAAGGGTAAAAAAATATACACTGTTCGTAGGTGTGGGGTTGAAGTGTTAAAGCTGTGTTCGGGAAATGACATTATTGTAATCGGTTGAAGGGTTATTTTGGGGGAGTTCAAAAGCGACCCTCAAATAAACGATTATCTTTATTACTCCTGCGGTTAATTTTAAAAGCGCGATGGCTTTTGGTGATAACGTAATAAATTTATTTTACGGTGGCTCATCGTTTCCACGATATTGCCCGGCGTGTTTTATGTGAGAATTTTCTAAATTGGAAGAAAAGAAGTTACCTAAAGCTTCAATTATAAATATATTAATGATAAGTATACTTTTTCAAATCTCTATCAACTATGCGGAATTATAAACTGGCTTATAAACACGGGCATTTTCCAGGGAAAAAAAGTTATGATAAAACAAAAAAAAATGTTAAAATACACAAAGTTATTTTTCCATTTGTAAGTTAACGACGTATTTTTTTCGAAATGTTAAATAATTAAGTATTTTTCTGTCATAACAAAACAGTACTGCCTCAATTAAAACAGACAAAAGCGATTTAGTTTTTTAAATAACTGGTAAGATATCAACATTAATTTAACACTCACAGAAATATCCATACTGTAATAAGCCCTGACTGAGTCTATATGGGGACGACTTATTATATTTTTCGTAAAAAATCGAATAATTTATTATTGTATATTACATGTTATACACCAACACTCAAAAACACAATACATAAACGTACAAAATATTTCAAATAGAACAGGAATCCAAACACGCTTACAAAACAAACCAACAAAAAAAACATAACGCGATAAAAGCGAGTGAATCAAATAATGCTCGGGATTTTGAGTCGCTCTCTACAATCTGTCGATTTCTAACGAATTTGCAAAAATGTAAAATTGTTTTTTCTGAGCACACTCAAACGTAACAAAATACACATGGTAAGCCACTGGAAACAGGTCGTTGGAAATCTTTAAATATCTCATCCCAAGATAACGTTAATAAAATGACACGTAAACATCACAAAAACATTATATTTAAATAATACGATATAATAATGCTGGCAAGAATATCGTTTGGTTGAGAAATCGTGACTAAATATGACAATCGACCCAATGTCGGGTCGCGACCTATCGGTTAGGATCCGCTGATCTTGATAAATAATTACACAAAAAAATCCGACAATAATCAATAAATGTATAAATAGTATAAAATTTTCCGACTGAACTAACTGAAAAACATTACTGAAAAAAAAACTGCATTAGTTGTTTATTAATTTAAAAAATAATAACTATCTTTGAAAAGATCATTTCTTTTTTAGCGATATTTTAAGAGTTTTTTGAATAATACATAAACGCATAACGTATGCGGACGTGTTCGACAATGTTCGCATGATTGACGAACGTCACGTAATGTCGTTCGATGATGCACGTCAAAAAAGAAACGTCGGACGGAAAAGCATTTGAATATTTTTGCAGTAAACTTCGAATGCTGTAGCTGGCACTTTTGCGTCATTTTTGACGATGCCATATTCGTTTTTTTCCACTCTATCTATTCACCTAAGTCCGATCGAAACGGCCAATAACAGTTTTGACATTTAACGTTTTAGTGCCAAAGGCACGGAAAGAATCCACGTCTGAATTTTCGTTCACAGATTTCGATTCAAATGGAAAATAAGATAAGTTTTATGATGGTGTTTTTTTTACTAGAACGCTTCTTAGCGCTTAGCTACTTACGAGAATATAAGGTGGTAAATGTAAAATATATATCGAAAAATAGAGATTAAACAACAAGGTTACAAGTTCTCGCAGAAAAAAATGTTGAGATACCTCTATTAAGAGGCTATATGCTCCACATTGGAAGCGGACGTAGATATATATAATAATAAAATATTAAGAAAAAAAATCCTTTGTAAGTACGTATTTCCACTTTTATTTACCAAGATAAGGACCGGTTTCGCTCAATCTTGATCGATCTTTGTAATTAAAAATGTTAGAGGTGTTAAACATTTTAATTTGGGTTAGTATAGTCACTTATTCATAATTTATATTTTTTTTTTCAATTCTGTCAATATACTACTACGACATATTACATGGTGTTTATAAATTCAATAATAATAAAATAATGGCAGAGATGGGGCAAAATTAAATTTCTGACAATTAACTTGGGAAATAACTTGTCTGTCCGTAGTCCACGAATAGTGTAACATAATTGTAAAGAAGGCATTTTTCAATTTTAATTAATGAGAGAAAATTAGAGATTATTCTAGTTCATGGTCAATCCCCATAACGTACCCAAGTATTGTGATATATATATACATTTAAAGAATACAAGCATTTTTAACAGGATCGGCATACTTATATGTAAGACAATTTTTTTATATAAAAAAACGATTAAATTTCAAATAAACAAATGGATTTTTAGAATAAAACTATAGAGTAATTAATAAACATACTGAGAGGTAATTTCGGTTTTTCATCTTCCACATAGCACTCATAGTTTACCTTACAGGTCGTGATACGTTTAAAATATACACAACACAATATAAGTTCTGAATTAACTCCTGCATGCATGTTATCAAAATTACTATTTAGTATTTCTCTAAATTCTACAATTAGATCATGAGAAAAATATCACGAACCAGTCTATGGTCTTCCAATACAAAAATAATTCGAATTTCATGAAATAATTATCGAATATACATATGTATAACGTCGCAAGCCTATACTGGTTCAAAATAATTATTAAACGACAACGGACTTAAAAAGCCAGCCGAGAGAGGGCCATTGGGTAAGAAGCCAGTAAAATAATATTCGTATATAAAATGTATTGTTTACTCAAAATGTAGAATATTCAGAAACTATTTATGTATAAAAAATACCCCATCCTTCAACGTTTCCAGCAATAAATATGAATTATTATTTAAAAAGTATTACGACTATTTATTTCGTCTTTGTAAACTAACTGTCTCTGGTATGGTTTGTAACAGAGGATCTGAAAATTCATCAATTTGAGGGGTAGGTATCAAAAAATACCCCAACGCTGGGTTACATCAACTCTACACGTCAACTCTTTATGGGATCTGACGTAACCGAGGAAACTTTCCATTTATTGGCGGGAAATGTGGGTGCACATTTTCCTTATTTTCCCAACGTTTGCGTTTAGAATTCCAGAATTTATTCAGCGGTCGAATTTCTCCTGCGTCAAAATGTCCGATTCATGGTAATATAATATTATTATACATACTTTATTTCATAACAAATCATGGACAATTTATTTAAATGTGACGTTTTAGCAACTATAAAAATCAAAATATTAAGCTTGATTTAGTGTAAATTCTTTATATAATTTATTGGAGGGAACATGAATACTCAACATATTTGGTATATATTATGATTTTTCGTTGCAAAAGAAGCGATGAGCCAAGTACATATTCCAAAATATTAATAAGTTTATTTATGCAAAATAAATTGAACGACCGTAAAAAACAGATTATATTTTCTCATGTTCTGGAGGCGATTTTAAACTTTTTTCGTGATAGAATGAGGCATGGATTCCACGCCTATAGCTGAGTAATCAACGTGATTCTATATGATTGTGGTGTTCACGGATTCATATCTCCTTACAGACAAATGGCTTTATGAATTTGAATTCGAAGACATTGAAGTCTGTGATGTCAAAATTCGTATCGCTCATTTCATTTTTAAAACAGAGCAAACTACAAACTGTCTTTACTCTAACTAAAAAGAGAAGTTGAGCGACAGAGTTACGTTAAGATAAATTCCGTTGGCAGTGGCAAAAGGTCTGCTTAATCTATATATTAATAGTCGATAAGGTCCGCAGGTCCGTCCGGTGTCCCTTTAATCGCTCAATTTTCACAAATAATCACAGATGTGTGCGTACTAATTAAATAAAATAAAATAAAATAAATAAAATTAAATTAAATTAAATTAAATAAAATTAAATTATATGAAATTAAATTAAATTGAATACTATGCAACAAAAATCTCACGTTGCCGGGCAACGGGCTTACAGCTAGTATTAATAATAGTATTAAATTTATGTTCGTGCGTACAAAGTGCATACTAATAAATGTTTAGTGCATAGTATTTAAATGTACATATATTCGTGTGTACCATCAAATATTTAGTGCAGTTTTGCATAATATATTACCTTATTTCTTAGTACGATTTTCACCGACGATAAAAACATGATATAGTAGGCACCCGTTAGGCATAAGGAAATTATAAAACATAGCCCTATTTTATTTGACTACGTAGCAAATTTTTATGGTTAGTTGTGATGGAAGTTTTATCGAAATGAATGGCATAGATAAATATCTATATCATATATTTTAACACTTACATACATAAACGGTTAAAACATCGCAAAAGACAGGTGTTGAAGCAGGAATGTCTACAAGGAAATTGGGCAGCTGTCTAAATAGTTTCAGTGGCTTTTAATTAAAATAAAAACCTTTAACATATCAACCGAAGTTTTTATCAAACAATTAATATAATAACGTCCCAATTTATTGATTGAATTGGCATTTACTTGGTAGAACTCCATTATAATAGGGTAAAAATAGCAACGTATTTAGTTCTACAGTTTCCCAATTGTTGGATTTAATACAATAAACCAATACATGTCGCAATTGTTCATTGATGGATCCTCGTTTCTCTCTCAATCCCTTGTCGTTCAGAAAAAAATCATTACACAGTTAGCCTAATTATTAACAGAAACATTAACATTATAAATAACAAACATTTAATAGAAAATTTAAATTTACTTTGATTATTCCACGTATTATCCCCTCCTTGCTTCCCTTAAAAAGGAAAAATCCCAATCTGATTGATTGCAACTCATTAGTATCATTATTTGTTTGCTTTATTTCGATTCTACACCCCCCTCCTTGCTCCCCTTAAAAAGAAAAAAACCTAAACTCTATTTTGTAATTTCATAATTTTAAAATGTTAGAATCAATCTTGCTTCATTACTTAAGCAAACTTTGCGATAGTAAGTCTGAAGATGCCTCTGAAAGAGGCGAAACACGTGTCACACTAAGTAACACAATACGTGGAATAATCAAAGTTAATTTAAATTTTCTATTAAAATGAACTTCCACAAAGTTACCGCCGATACCATCGAAAGTATTAACAAACATTTACGTTAAGCTATGAAAGTACATACTTAAAATATTTTACGTTCCACGTTACTAAGCTTTTACTATATTACTGGTTCCAACCATAATTTATTGACGTCTAGTGAGTGTATTTGTAACTATTTTCGTAATCAATGGTAGTTAATACTTAATAATATCCGGCAAGTAGTGAGTTATAGTTTCGAAGTTAATTTATTTACATCAGCAATCAAAGCGTGTTCAAAATTCAAAAAGTCCAATGTCTTTGTTATACGGCTGACTTCATCGGGCCCCGCAGGAAGTGGTCTTCTTTCACGGAACCTATCATTGTCTCAAACGAGTGAGATGAAATACACTACCTATATATGAAGTGCGAGCGGGACCGATAATTTATCCAGTCTTAAACAACCGATGAAATACGTCGTGCAGTGTTTCTCCAAATTAATTTTAAAAATATCAAAATTGGTAAAGAATATATGAAATTTAAGTGAACACCAAAGAGGTTAACATTATTGAAACATGATTGAACAAGAAGTTTACAAAACGTTGTAAAGTTTATAGGTATACGGTTTCATGATGCTATCATGACAATAATTATAATTTTATTTACTTTTTTTCTGTTTCTCTACTTGTCCAGCCTATCAAAAAAGTATGTCTAACGTTCCGTGAATAATCCGCCGGTTATTTGTTTGTTTGAAATGAAATGGATTATGATTTGAATTACAAATTGGCTTAAGTCTTGACAATGTATTTTCCGCATTCATATATTTTGTTATAAAATATGCTTTAAGTACAGGTATCTGTTGTATTTGTTTAATCTTATTTTTCTCTATATATTAATATAATACTAGCTTACGACTACTCTAATACTCTGATGCTTAGATAAGGTAACGGTTTTAATAAAAAATATAAAAAACTTTAATTCCCAATGTTTACTATATGCTAATAACGTTAGTAACGTGTACGGTTTTGACTATGTTCGATTTTATCATTGTATAATATGAGGATCTCAGTTTTAATATGTTAATATGGCCGTACACGGAGAGCTGTGACTTTCTTTCAAAAAATAAAACCTAAAAAATATGTACTTTTTGAACATATTTTAATAGTACACCACAAACACTTACCATATAAATACACGGTGGGTCATTTCCGCCATCATTTATCCAAAAACGTTTCAAAAACGGAAAATACCGCCACGTTAGCATAGCCTTGCTAGCGACACATTTGACCACAACGAAAAAGTTTTTTTTTAATCAATGTTTCATAGATTACAAAACAATATCTTTGAAGTTTAAGTATCACTATGATTCCAAGAGATGTCACTATATGCATGATATTTTAAAATGATTAAATAGGCTTTTGTTGCTTTTAAACCGCGTCTCAAGTACTGCGTGTAAACACGCACATTTTGTATGGCCGGCCCTACAAGCAAGAAATTTTATGGCGCGTTAACACTTTCGTGGCAGAGAACCTGTTAAAACCTACCTAAAGACCATTTTTTTTTTTCAATTTTTGATGCCGACTTGTTCTCTATTTCAATATCTACACAATCAATAATTTTTCAATTTCAATACCTGTCTATAAATACAGAGAAAACGCATTTTAAAAAACGTGCTTAATCTCAAAACCTACTCAAATTCAAAAAGCTCATAGCAGTTTTTTAAAAGCACTTTGACAAGAATTTTGGTTTTTGGATTTAGGTAGGTTTTGAAATAAGACGCTTATATGGTTAAATCGTGTCCGGTTTTGTCCGTGTACGGTATTTTCCTTGTCTGATTTTATCCGTCCACCGTTCGTATTAACATATGACGCTATTTTATAATAATATTGTGATGATTGACAAACGTTGGCCAATAGAGGCAAGACATTGGAATCGGGGGTTGGAAAGAACATATAACATGTTATACGGCAGAAACATAAGTACACACATACGTACATGCATACATACATACGGGATGGCTTAGACGTGTCATGTGGATGATTGAGACCTTTTGTGTTTAGCTGCCTGGCACAAAAAATCAAAGTACATACCTCATAATTATTGGGAGTAAAAATAATATTTTTGTGCCGCGATTATTGTTGAGAAGCACCAGCAAACGGATTTTCATTTTATAAATGGAACAAGCAAAAAGGCTAGCAACTTTAATTAAAAAATAACTAACACCAGAATAAGTAGTTCTAACTTGTAAAATGGTATACAACTAAAATTAAGATGGGCACTTGCATTCTCTGTAGGGAGGTTTTGAAAAAAATGGAATTACGTATAATGCTGTGTACTCCTTCGTGATTTTATTGTATTTTTTTTCATATTTAAGCTATCAAAGATTACTTAAAAATAAACAAACATAAGCGTTAATTAAAAAAAAAATATTTAGTTAAAAAAAAGTTTATTTAAATAAATTAGTATTAAATAATATATCAAATAGTTTTTTTTTCTTCTTATCGATATTTATCAATTTAAAAAGTTCCACTTCAGTAAGGTAATATGGCAAGGATATCAATTGTATTAAAAAGGTAGTGATACTAGGCGAAACCAGTTCTTAGTTAGTTAATTGTACGCTGGTTTTACTTGATTTACATAATTGCTCCAATTTTAAATTGTGAATAAATTATTAACCAGTGACCCATTAAGGAAAATAATTCTCCTACGATTGGAATAAATTTCGGTTTAAATAATAAATTTATTTCGGCTTGATAGCTTTCTTCCCATAGAATTATTTATTCACAGCGATAATGTTGAAATTTATTTAAACCGAATAATAATTTAACTGATAGCCATTGTGAATTCTAATCAATTTTACAACAACATTCCTAGAAAAATATGTTTTTAATGTGTCATTTTAATAAAAACAACACACAGATTTAGAATGTGTAATTATTGCCTTCTGAAGTTTCAGATGGCTAAATTATTTACAAAAACATGACATTTTAATATAATATAATTTTAATTATGTTAACAAATCATTACAAAAAGATATACAACATTCTGAAGGATCAAATCGATCCGAAAAAAACTTTCGACGAATGCTAAAGATGATATTATTTAAGCAAAACTTGCATCCAGCCATCTTAAGCCAGTGTCACCACAATGGTGAAAGTATTACGTTGAAGTCTTAGAACCTAGATGGGTCAAGGTGTCACAACTTTCCAACTCGATCTTGTCTATCTCAAACCATTTGTATTTAGTCAATAAAGAAATGCTGACATTTTCTGTGAAGAATAAAATGAGATATATTGCGGCGCGATCTACTGACTGTATGATCCACAAACGGAGCGGACATGAAAATAGAGATAGGTAGAGTAAAAAGTTTTTAAAAAAATATCGACAGAACTTTTGAGCTGGTTTCATATTGTTTAAATCCTTGTAGGTACACAAGAATTCAAGTCATACTAGCTGTAAGCCCGTTGCCCAACAACGTGAGATTTTTGTTGCATTATAATAATAATATTTAAGAATAATGTTTAAGTTTTTTCGTAGTAAGTATATATTTTTTATTCAACTAATTTTCAAATACGCTAACAAATACATTTCGTAAAAGAAGAAAAAGACCCGAGGACATCAGTACGCACACATTTGTGAAAAGTGAGTGAAGAGTGAAAAGTAAAAAGTGAAAAGTAAAAAGTGAAAAGCGAGTGATTATTTTATCGACTATTAATATATAGATGATGAAACATTATTTTTTTAATGATCATAAATGAAAAAAATATATTACTGTATTCGAGTGGATGTTATTTTAAATGTACCCAAATTATGATGTCAATCGATAGTAGGGCTTATACAAAAACCGACTATTGAAAAAACCTGTTTTCGAATGTTAATATTGTTCAAAAACCGGTTTTATCCGGTTTTCGAAGTTGTACTAAAAATGGATAATTCAATTAAAAAAGCGAGAAAGGGTTCATTATTTATGTTGTTTATTTATATACATAATAATGCACAACAAGAAATTATTTGGTGCTACTCCTCAGAAAATATGATTTAACAAAACACAAAGCGTCCACTGATCGTTTTGTAACAAAATTTCTTGATATCGAAAATATCCATTCGCTGGGTAATGATGTGAGGCATATGGTCTTTAAGCCATCAAATAAAGAATCCAAATTTTCTGTCCTTTTGTTTATAGACTCGTTTATGGAAAATTCGGCACAACCGGTTACGAAGTTGAAAAACCGGCTTTCAAGCCCTAATCGATAGTGTGTAGAAAAATAACACGGTGTTTTTATATAAGCAATCTGTTCTTCTTAGCCCAAAAATACAATGAGAACAAAAAGCATCGGAAACGACGGCGAAAGGGAAAGGTACGTTTTCTTTTCAAACAATAGAGTCGTACTTTTCTTCGATTTAGTTGCAATATTCTCAAGCTTACCAAGACAGTGATTCACAACATGAAAAATAATGTAAAATTATTATAATTAGTTCAAAGCCCTAAATACAGTAAAAATATCAAAGTATTTAGAACTAAATACTTTGATATTTTTTTTACTGTATTACAATGTAGTTCTACCAAGTAAATGCCAATTCAATCAAATAATAAAGTTGTTTAAAATCATTTCACAATATTTGACAGGTTAAAAAGTACATAATATACATCTAAGCTTCCGGAAAAGAACCTGTGAAACAATTGAGCAATCAAAACGTCAAGGATAGTGATTTTTTTGTTGGACATTTGATTTCAAATCAACGCCACGTGTGTATTAATTTATTTTTATTTTCAGCTGGACTGATTCTTTAATCCTTGTAATAATCAAGATGTTCATAATCTCACTATTCCAAAATTTTAAATACCGAGCAAAAGCATTTCTGATTATAGCTATTAAGGTGTTTGCACTGACAACTTTTAGTGGAGAGGTATAATATTAAAAAATAAAACACGTGTTTCTACTAAATCCATATTAATAATAAGCATTATGTTACGGTTTACTCGTTATCAGATAAAAAGTTGTAGCAAAAGTGCTAAGCGAAATATCATGTCTTTTCTTCGAAAAATTGTACTGTAAAAGCAAATAATTATAATTAATTGAATTGGCGTGTTGTCGTGCGTTAATTGTGTGATACTTTCAGCGAAGTTTTTGTTTGTAATCAAAAAAAAATGCCACTAGTTGCCAACACCGATTACCGAAACCTGCCGTACAAAGATCCTATCGATCTTACAAATAAAGAAGAACAAAATAAACGTCTTGGAATAATGGCGGCTGAGATTTCAATTCATTCCACCCCTTCCGTGCAGCGAGAGTCCGAAACAAAAGGCAGCCAATCACAAAAGAGAAGGTCAACCATTTTGAGTCATCGAGTACTATTTTATATTCATGTATTTTTTTATCCACCTTATCAAATTTCTTTTACGTTACTAAATGTATCGATTTCCTCTCAGTACACTATCAATTGGGCGGTTGACATAGTGAAATAAATCAGAATTAAAATTTATTACCTAGGTTGATTTCAAAGAAACACTTTGTATTTTCGATCACAGTTGTGAATTGATATGTAATTCAGATAATGTTACAGTTTTTGGTTAATCTGCCGGAAACGGAGAAAACGTAATGCAGTTGTTTCTACGTGTTTCTGTGATACTTCAATATGAAATAATTAAATTACTATTTAATAAAAACAATAATCCTTTGTACTTCATTCCACTTTATTTAATATGTCAGGACCGGTTTCGCTCATTGCGAGCATTGTCAACTGATAAGAAATATAATTTAACAATGCTATTTATACAAAATTGAAAAGTTATACACAACAATTGGCATTGAAACGAAATTGCCAATTACATTAAAGTGATTCTAAAATAACACAAAATTAAAATGTTCAACACATCTAACATATAATTAAAAAGTCATCCCAGATTAATAAATTCAGAATGCGATTGAAAGTAATTACAAACATAATTAAAATTTGGGAAATTTGGGAAAATGTGTTGAACATTTTAAATTTTGTGTTATTTTAGAATCACTTTAATGTAATTGGCAATTTCGTTTCAATGCCAATTGTTGTGTATAACTTTTCAATTTTGTATAAATAGCATTGTTAAATTATATTTCTTATCAGTTGACAATGCTCGCAATGAGCGAAACGGGTCCTGACATATTAAATAAAGTGGAATGAAGTACAAAGGATTATTGTTTTTATTAATATAATGCCTTTCCACCAAGTATTGACAGTGAACACCCTAAAAGTAATTAAATTACTCTTCTTCTTTTGGTAATTAAAATTAATATATATACCCTCATACTAACTTTCCAGTGACGTACTAGATTGATTGACAGACTGACAAGCGGGCAGTGCGCAATAGTTCCACTTGGTTGCTTTTGGCTTAGTTTGTTATAGAGTGTAGTATGTATGTAGAACTAAGAAAATTTCAGACAACTTCGGTTTGTGATATCCCAGTGTTGTCAGTTAATGTGTGTTGAATTAATATAAAAGATAAATCCTTAATTGTTTGAACTGAATTCCTGCTATAGAGTTTTGACATTTACATACTGCAAATATGATATTTTAAAATACATGTCCGCTCACAATGAATGTCGATCATATGGGAGGTATTTTAACAGATTTTTTTCTACGAAAACTGTTTGTTACTCTGTCGCTCAACCTTTCTTCTTCAAATAGAGTAATATGGATAGAAAGGATAGGGCAAAACAGGACTAGTAGTTGGCGAATCATTCTCGCTGCACACCGTTATTATAAGATTAGGAATGGCGGGGTGACGGGTATTTTTATACATCACTAACATCCATGCCTTCGAACAGAAATCGAAAAATTTGAAAAAATCTATTCGTACTGGTATTCGATAGGGCTTGGAAGCCAACAACGCTGACTAGTTTGCCATGGACCCGACAAATGTCATGGTATTATACTTACAGAATAAATAAAACCTACACGATATTTTTGCATATGTATGCGTTTCTTAAATCATATAGAAAATCTATATATTAGTGCGTGTGTATGTATGTATGTAAACGAGTAGCAAACTCGTTACTGTTATGAATAACTTATTACACCCTAGTCCAGGCGTGGTGAACCTGCGGCCAAGCTCGTTACTTTTATGAATACTTCTTACACCCTAGTCCAGGCGAAGGGAACCTGCGGTCTTTTGGCTACTCTGGTGCAGCCTTCTGGCCAATTCTGTAATTTTGTAAATGTATGTTAATTCGTAAATTCCTGACATATTCTGATTGTAAATTCCTGTTTCCGGCCAAAGATTCCCTAGTCAATGTTTACTGCGGCCTTATGTCGAATCAGAAAAATGAATGCGGCCTTTAGATAAGAAAAGGTTCCCCATCCCTGACCTAGTCGCAACTAATGGTCAAAAAAACATTTAAGTCATCTTGGAACATCTGGAAACCTCTTTACAATTCTGTACCCTTATGTAAAATAAACACATTTCTCTCGCTTTGATATGTGGATAAGTCCAATCGGTTCTCTTTTAACACGGACACGTTGCATGTAAAACAACGACGTATAAAACCGTGTAAAAGGATACAGTGAACATAGAAAGGTGTATAATAAAATCCATTACATTGAACTGTAAAAAGAATATATGTGTAGGTAAATATGATGCAGCTGTTGGAAAATCAAGGTATTTAATAGACAAGTGTAAAGAGTAGCGTATGTAACGATGGAACTACTCCCTTGATCTGCAATATTCTTTGTCTACTAATTACATCAATTAATGGAAATTTCAGCATGAGAACATTCTGGATAGCGTTAAAAGTATATAAATTATATTGTTTAGTATATGGCTGTTATATAAGTTTGGCAACACTGAATGCAACACTGTGGATTTTACGTCGCTCGCGGTTTTGGAACTGTACCGGGGTGAGATTCTGCGGGGGCGCACGTCACGCCTCTCGCCTGACGAAATGACGGATGATCAAACTTTCGCATCATTTGACGAGACAACAACCAGGCGACGGGCATTTGTTTACCGAGAGATTTCAATCAATCAGTGCTCAAAGTGAAAATAAAAACGTTAAATTCTACTAAATATTCGCAAATTGTATTTTCATCGCCGACCACAGAAATAATGCTCATTTATCGGTGCAAACACTGCAACATGATGCCTTATTGACACTGCAACAGTTTGTGTCAACGTAATGACTAGTGGGTACTTTTGTAGATTTTCTTCGCGAAAATTTTATTATTTCAATTCCTCCTTCCATAAAAATCGATACTCATATATCTGAGTATATATACTGAATACGAATTATTACTTTGTAACGAGTTATACTAGCATATTATTTGCCTCGAAAATCTTTAATTCGAATGGTTTAGAAAGAAAGATATGAAATGCGTTGACAAACGAAACATTAATTAGCTTTCTTATGAAAAATTGTGGTATAAAAACATGTACGTTTTTCTGATGACTTAGTAGAAAATATTGATACTTCAATATCGAAGAATTCCAAACATGTATATACATCCGATGGTTTCAGCGGTAACTTTGTGGAAGTTCATTTTAATAGAATATTTGAATTAACTTTGATTATTCCACGTATTGTGTTTCGATTTTATAATCCCCTCCTTGCTTCCTTTAAAAAGGAAAAATCCCAATCTGATTGATTGCAACTCATTAGTATCATTATGTGTTTGCTTTATTTCGATTCTACACCCCCCTTCTTGCTCCTCTTAAAAGGAAAAAAAACCCAAACTCCATTTTGTAATTTCATAATTTTAAAATGTTAGAATCAATCTTGCTTCATTACTTAAGTAAACTTTGCGATACTAAGTCTGAAGATGCATCTGAAAGAGGCGAAACACAGTTAGTAACACAATACGTGTAATAATCAAAGTTAAATTAAATTTTCTATTATGTATATACATGTATAACTTGATGTTTGTTATATGACAATAATATTTAACATCAAAATTACATTATTAGAGACGTTGCGTTAACCGACAAAGGTTATGAACTCGAAAAAACAATAGCTGATTCTGTAGAACTTATGTTAACTTTGCAGTATAACTAGCTTATTTAGTTATTCAGGTTGTGAAAAATAAATCAAACACGTTTATTTATAGATGTAGGTTTGAGATTTTGATGATAACTTTAACCGATAAAAATATTACACTTTGTGCGCACTTTGACTAACAAAAAAGAATAAGTAAAAAAAATAAACGTTCTCCCTCGAGGGAGTAATTTTATATTGAAAGTGATAAAACGTGAACGCTCTTATGGAGCCGAAGGTGATTAATCTGAAAACTTTTAGTTGTATTTGCGAGCAAAACTTCTGCAATCCGGATACTTTGTCGATCTTTAGTTTCCAAAATTCACTTCTTTCCGATATCATTTTTGCGAATAATTTATATAAATGGAGAGTTTTCGTGAATAATAAAAACTTTTTGGATATCCATAACCTGTTTAATGCTTATCTCAGAAACGATTGAAACAAAGAATAAATAATTCGGCTAAACCATTAATTTTAACGAGTATTCGCTAAAAATATGGTATAACATTATTGCTCGTCTACCAATGTAAGTCGGCGTTACTAGTTGTTACACTTATAACAAAGATGAATACATCACATATATGACTGTCAATAATGTCATTAAAAAACCATTCAACAATTTTATGGAGTTTCGGTTGTAAATTGTGAATAAATATGCATGAGATTTTTTTTCTAAGGCAGTGGTTTCCAATCTTTTTTACTACGCCTCCCTTTGAAGAAAAAAAATTCTTCGCGCCTCCCCATCCTTTATTTCATATAGTAATGAAGACACGTTTTAAAGAGTAAATAAATTATTTGGACTGTTCGCGCCTCCTAGGTTGGCAATCGCTGTTCTAAGGTATTCACTGACTATTCTTGCGAGGAAAATATTGTATTTCTTTCACTATTAAAAAAATTAGAATATATCTTTTTTAATAATTTGAGTAAATAATTTTTCAAATTCAGCACTTCATTTTTGAGTCTGGTTGGCACTTAATAAAAATTTTCGCATGCCGTATTTCGGTAGTTTCGTAGAAGCTTTTCGATGATAAAACAATGCATTGACAATTGATGAATATATGAAACAGTGAGATTGGTACGGACATTGTTTCATTTTGATAGAAACCATCTGTGGGAAGACTATAAGATAAAATAACTGCACACGTAGGAGTATAAATATATATATTACAATTTATTAATATTATTACGACCTATATATATTTAAGCACACAAGACGTAAAATAAACGTGCAATTGTTTAGCAAGATTTAATTCATCTTTCGTTTTGATTCTGTAAAACAAAAATATTTATTTTAGGCACAAAATATATACAATATCACTTCGGCAATTAATTACGTGACAACCCAATAATTCAAGCGCATAATATAATATTATGATAATGAAAGAAAACATTTGCGTTGAGTTCTACTAACAACATTGTAGGCAAGTACAGTGATATATGACGACAGTTGAGCATAGTTGGCACAGTACTGAAGCGAGGATCTTTATTAGGTCACAATCTTGTGTCGAACACGGACGATAAATCCGCAGGATTGCAAAAGGATCCCTGCGAACTTAAGCGGAGAGATTTCAAAGGTGATTATTTGTAAGGGAATAATCCGAAAGGCGGTCTACGCACATCTAGATAGATGGATAGTTGGAATGAAGAGGTTTGGGGAAAGATAGTGTTAATGAATTACTGAATAATAAAATGAGTTTTTATTTTGACTTGTTCAAACTTCACATAAATACAAAAAAAAATGGCGGCTGCGTAGTCGTGCGGCCAACGTTGTTCTTAGACCACGGAAATCAAGGATTCGAATCTCAGTTCGGACTGTCTTTAAGGATTGATTTCTCAATCGATTTATATTTTTCCGTTCGATGGTACGGATATATAAGATGTCTTGAATTACCCCCCCCCCCTAACCTAAAAAAGGTAGCGAAAACGATTAGCTAACCACTAGTCTTAGCACTATCCTTATATCTCTACTCTCTTTGAAAAAAAAGAGGTTGGGCAGCTGAGTAGCAAGCAGTTCTAGTAGAAAACATTTATGTTGAGATAAACTTCATTAGAAGTACATATGCTCCACATTGGGAACGGAAATGGTTGAAAAAAGTGCAATTAGTTTTGCAATGGTATGTATACTTGAAAAAAAAAATCACGAGCACTACTGAATTGAAAACAAATATGTATTCTTTTCAAATTGACAAAGTAAAATTACTGGACTAAGAACCGAATAAGAAAGTCTAATAATTATCGTAATTCTTTCTTTTATATATAACTATAATACAGTTATAATTTAAGATTTCGACTGAAGGTGCTTGGTGGAATTTCAATATTAAATTTGAATCGTTCAAATTATGTACATTCGCACAGATTTTGTCAATAACGACCTGGGTTTCGCCTGAAGATGCCGTAAGACGAAACCCGGGTCGTTAGTGACAAAATCTGTGTGAATGTACATAATCTGAACGATTCAAATATAATATCGACTGTGGAAAGGAAAAAGGACGTAACCCTCAATTTTCCAAAACAGCTTTTTTTCGATAATCACAATGTATACAACTTGACACACATTCTATCAAAAGGATGGAAGCTGAAAATACATAATAAGTATCTAAATTTAGCTTTTAAGTTTGAAAAAGATGACCTTGTAAAAAATTAAGACCAAGAAAAAACACTGAAATAAATGTTTTTCCGAGACAATTTCTTTAATTAATATTAGGTGATGTCAATTAAACACCATTTTAGAAGTATCCGTGCACTTCAAGATTGTGTATAATTCAAAATTTGCATATGTCACAAAATCATCAAAACACGTTTTTAGCGCCTCCTGTAAAATTTGATATGTGTGGGTTACGTCCTTTTTCCTTTCCACAGTCGATATAGTTTATGCTAATTATCATATTATGATAAAAACTTATAGGTCAGACAGAAATTTGTCGTGCACTTCAATGCGTGAAGATTCCGAAAGGCAAATCTTAGGTCTTTAGTGAAGTTTTTAATTTAAATATTGTAAATTCGATATAAAAAAAAATAAGACTGATTCGAAGTTAAAATAGTCCAAAATTATTCTCAAACCAGAAATGAAAATTTCTTAACTATTATATTATATTTACCATCAACGTAAATTGACTTCGCGAAAATGAGAGAAACCAAAAGAAGCCATGACATTAAACTTGTATATATTTTGAACAAGTTAACTTAAAACCGATTCAATTAAGTAATATGGCAATTATGTTAACTCAGGTTTTAAGCCGTTCAAATTTTTGGTAAATTTAAGACTAGTGTATTTTAGAGCAGTTTTGATAACAAATTAAAAATTGAATCTGCGGCAGGATACTCTAAAAGTTATCAAGATTACGGAAATTTAATATAAATAACAAGCTTGAGAATTCGGAAATTTCGCTTGAGGAAGTTCAAAAATTACAGAGATATAAAATTCTTATTGGGAATGGCAGACTGTAAAAATATTATGCGATTGCTATAAGAAGTAAAACGGTTCATAAATCTGGCAGTTATTATTTATCGAATTATACCTCGGCCATGGCTCGACCCTCGTAAAAACCTTTATATAGTAAACAAAGTAAACATTCGTCAGCTGTCGCCTTGATACATGCATACATTTTAGTAGTATGATTTTCCAGACAAAGTGAATTTTCGACAACATTCGATGATTCGACGATTTTTCTCGAGTATTTTTTCTTTGTTAAATTTGTTTGTGTTAAGAGTGTTGATGTTTTTTTACCAATACATAATGTGAATAAAGTTTCTTTGTAAATTTAAGCACATGCTTTGAAAAAAAGCTTAACGTTAAATTCATGTTATGAGTAAAACCTTTATAAGTAGTTTTGCTGAAATCTGTTTATAAACAGGTTTAGAACAATTTTCATCACTAACAAAGAAACAATATTTTAAAAGCTTCGCAAAACGAAATGTGGGTTGTATTTATAAATCAAATACACAAAAAAAACAACTCTTGATCTTTAACATTAATTATCCGAGGGATTCATTTTTTTTTCAAATATCTCCAATACTTGTTGCGCCATAAATGTATTTCGGTAGAAAATTTAATGGTAAAATATAATTTACGATTTCAACTGAAGGTGCTTGGTAGAATTTCAATATTAATTTGAATCGTTTAAATTATGTACATTTACACAAGTACATTAACATCTTTCGGCAACTTCAGGAGTTCAAATGCACGGATGAACTTAAATATAAATTATTTACATAATAGATTTTATTTATCTGATTTTTAAAAACAAACAAAAAATGGACTACTTTCACAATTTGAGTATAATCAGCTGATTTAATCTGATTACACAGTCCTGATTTGATTTGAAAAAGTGGAAGCAGTAATATATTTAAAAAATGTGTTATTTAACACATTGAAGAAAGTGATTATCTGATATTATGTATCGACGATATTCTTTATTCAATCTAACAACAAAAAAAGGAAGAGATAATATTTTCCCTTGACAAAAAAAAAACACTCACGTGTCCCGTCCATTGTACTCAGCATCATAATATACAGGGAGAAAAGGGAGATATGTAGAAACGCAGGCTTACCTGGGAACAATAAAAAGAATATAAATTACAGAAACATTTCATGAAATCTTTTATTTGCTGAAAACATCTCTATTATAAAACTCCCCCGGCTAAAGTTGCAACGCAAGCTTGCTGCAAAAATTTGGCGTCAAGTTTCAAAAGTCACCGCCGTCGTCCATTTACATAATGGAGTTTTTTTCACGTCTGGTTCTCGAATTAGCACAGCTGTGACCGCTAGATTTTTTGTTTAGATAGGGTCGAGTAGGGGCTATTACTAATCGGATTTCGAAAAGCAGTTTTGTAATACATAATTAAATGTATATTGACTTTTAAAGTACTCTTGTAATGTGAATAAAAAATATATTAATAATAATGTAGTGTTTAAAACATGTAGACCTTTTAGTCAGTGACAAAATTTGTGTGAATGTACATAATTTGAACGATTCAAATTTGGCATGTAGACCTGTTTCGCTCATCGCGTTTTTAATCGATTTATGGATTCGAATGCATTCGATGTATGTGATCACCCCCACCCACTCCTAAAAACGGAGCGTATTAAGGAGTTATTAAAATTTGAACAACTGAATCACATCCAGATCACGTAGAACGACTTTTAAATATTGAATCTATTAATTAGGACATTATGAATAATGTATAATTGAAGAAATTTAAAAAAATACTTCGTTACTGGAGCAAAGGGGGATTTCAGTAAATTTCAGGGTGTGGAAATTGTCTATGGATTTGACGGTAACTTTGTGGAAGTAAAAGTAAGATTGAATTTAACAATTTTATCACCTCGCTTGTTGTACCACAAACTTAAGAATTATAATCAATTTTCAGTGTATTCAATACCTCGTGATATTCTGCCTGGTGATGCTTTTTAACGAGACGAAGCATGTGTCACAATTTGTAACACATCAAGCAGAGTAACAAAGTTATCGAGCTTAATTTTATATTATGTAAATTGGTCTTATTTTCGGAGCAGCTGCATTTTTTACACCTCAGTGTGTTGTCAAAAAAGAGTTTTACCCCACAACCTTTGTATTTTAAGCTTGTATTAAATTATTATTGCATTTTAAGATGAATCAAATAAATATTAGTTAGTTTAATATACTAAAAGAAACTTAATTTGTGAATTGCCCACTTTGCACTTAGCAAGGCAGTAAGTTGCATGCATGGACAGCACGCCAGCGTTATATCGTTACGTTGAAAGTGGTTTTGAAAATGCACGACATAGCTGTATACGTACTTAGTCGTGGTGGAGAAGCAAGAGCTGCGACAAAGACTATTTGAATAGGACGATAGGTCACCTGAGATGATATCGTCGACTGCACTGCCAAGAAGATGTGCTTCGGCTGCACAATTCTAACTGCATTTGTGCATACTGTATTCACGTCGGCCGCACTGCATCCGAGGCTTGACCCGGCTTAGTCAGTATTTTTTTTTATTAAAAGCAAAATTCGCGCAAAATTTTCGTAATACGCGTACGTATTGAAAGAATAATAAACTCTTGGAATTACAAAATCAAAGATAACTTTGCTACTACATTGCTTGGTGGAGTAAAATAATACTAAGTTACTACGTACCGAATTATCAGAAATTGTTCCTTTTTTTATAAATAACTAGAAATAGTTCTGACAATGGCGAAAGTCGAAATAGCTATCAACTAATAAATATAAAAAATGTAGAACTAAATACGTTGCTATTTTTACCCTATTATAATGGAGTTCTACCAAGTAAATGTCAAGCCAATCAAGAAAAATATCACATGCAATTTAGTTTTGTAATATCCTTGAAAAGGTGAATTTAGACAGCATTATCAGATGGACACAGAAGTAGCCTTCATTTGTTTTCATCTAGAGCAGTGGGCATCAACATGGCTTACTAAAAGGTAGTTTAGTTCATCGCTAAGGGATTATTTTTACTTATCACTTAAGTACCGAAATTTTTAAAATAGGATCGAGGTACGAGTGTCCAAAGTGACCACAGAAAAAAATTGTGTAATAATTGCATTGCATTTATTGAGAATTACAATAAATATCAACCAGATATTATTCATATTTAACGAATGGTGAAAAGAAGAAGTTTGCAATGTCAATGCACCCCATAAGAACTCGAAGGTTAATACATCAAATACATTGCCAACACGTCAATGAGGTGATCTTTTTAAAATTTGATTTTGTTACGACAAATTTTATTTTTAAATCTAAATATTTACATTTCGACTTTTTATTCAAGTTGTTAATTTTAATTATCTACATAATATTTATTTTTCGAACCCTCCGCTTTTAAAAAAAAATACTTGAGCTACTGTGACACCAATTGGAGGCAAGGAAATTCTTTCACCATTATTAATTAAGAGTATAAAAATGAAATGGTTGGCGACTCCAAAATTTTGGACTTATTTGATCGTTATCGAAATTATATTCAAATGTAGAATGAGCACTAATTATCATCTTAACTTTGATAAAAATATGAATTGATCAGGTTTCGACATTTTTTCAAACGTACTCGTGCGAATAATATTAAAAAAATGAAAGGAATTACGGTACACACCTCCATTTTGAAAAAAAAATATATTTCAAATTTACTGAAAAAAAATCGATTTTATTTGTGTCGCTTATTTTAAAAAACCGATAGTATATTAACAACCTTAAAATACTTAATTCATTGGAAATATTTAATAACGAAATTGCCGTGACCCGCGATGTTTCCCGACAATAATGCGCAATTAAAATTTAGCAAAACAAACTTAATGAGTTAAAAAAATTAATCGACCGAGCAGAACAAGAACTCAAGATAACAACTAGTAGACTCCAGCGAGCTTTAGAGTTCCGAGGAAGTCTAAACTGTATATGTAATTATCATAGAACAACAGTAATTTAAATGAAAATACATAGGCGTGTATTGGCTGTTATATTTTAATTGTTTGTGTGGGAAGTTGAAAGTGCTCTTGTAGGAAAGCGTGACTTTTTCAAACTCGACAACAATAGTGTGAAGAAAGTTCCTAACAATAACATTATTATAATAAATACACTTTGACTACTGCACGCGACCCAGCACCACGAACAGAGCATGCTCTGTTTTTTTTTTTAAATCTTTAAATGATAAATATTTACTAATTACTAAGCGTCAGTTCAAGTTCATCCGTGCAGTTTTTCAAACGAATTTTTGTCGATTTCGAAAACCCATTTTGCGAAATTTCCAAAACGAAACGACGCGAGACCCTTTTTTTAGCCCTTCCAAGATGTTCAATTTCAAAAATCCAGGAATTCAGAAAATTGCCAAAATAGTTTTTAAAAAAAAAAGATATTTTTGGAATATAACGGATTTCAACCAAGTATTTATTGACAGCGAACACCCTAAGAGTATGAAAACGTAAAAAATTTTAACAAATAAAAGATATTAAAATTGTATCTCTTTCGCTGCAATCGCTCCAATGAGGAACACCTGGCAGATAAAAAGTCGCGGTCCCTAGATTACTTACATCTGCGTATTTAATTATCCCACGAAGCTCTTAAAAACAACACGAATGATCATCATGAAGGAAGTTTCGCATTCTCATGTGGACTCTTCAAGATTTGTACTGACAAGTGGTGTCAAGTGCATTATTTCCACAATGGTAGAGTAATCAACGATTGTTGTATGTTTACGAAATTTTCCAATCTAAGCACGAGCATACAACTAAGTAGACAAGTTCTGCAGGTGCTTAAGGTTACAAACACACTACAAATAAATATCTTTATATGCTTCTATTCGACAAGATGCTGATATAACTTTAGCTTGAAATATCATGATCGATGCTGCATTGATATATAATTAGCGAAACTCAAGCAAATAGCATTGCATTCAATTTTAAATATAAATTTATTATACCACTAGCGATATCTAACCGTATGATATGGCATCTGGCAAATATACCTGAATATTGAATACGAAAGTATTTTATGGTATAAAATAGTGATATAGTATAAAAATAAAACAAAACTGAAATGTAAGCTGGCCGGAAATTGAGCTGGAAACATTCAGATTGCTAAGCGTGGGCTTTTATGGCGGCGAGCTTCGACGGATGACATGATGATGAAGTTTCTGAATAAAATATCATCTTACTTCGACCCTCACGAGTTCAAGGAAGCATGCCATGTTCGCCAAGTTCATGCAATCTGCTCCTACCCACTACCTACGCGAGATGCCAATGTAAAGAAACCGGTTTTAACCCTTTAACCAATGGATCGGCAGAAACAGGAAAATTTTGAAAGTTATTGAGATTAAAATGAGAACGATAATTTTTGGGTCGCTCGTGTGACAAATGTCGACAAATTCTGTAAATGGTTAAACATGTTTTCTAAAATGGACCAGCTTATTTTTGGGTGCGCTGATCAATGTTTAAAGTATTAATGGCGTTCGTCTTAGTGTAAAAATGAATTAATTACTTTCATATGTTTGGTATTATGAAAGGAAATTTAAAATAACAACAATTTGTACTAGTGTATCTCTGAAGAAGTGTATTGATTTTTATTAAATGTAATATTCAAAAATGACACCCAAATATTGCAGTATGCAGTTTTATATTTCTTCACTTCCTACTGATATTATACACATTTTTTTGGTTTTTCAATTTATAAAAAATATTTTAAATTACACATAAATACAGTGTTTTAAAATTCATACATTAAATAGAAGAAAGTATCGAATGTAGATTCTGTAAGTCTAAATTTACGTATCAAAGTAACGATAGACGCATAGCTTTTAATGCTATTTTTATCAAAATATGTTATTATAAAAAAACTGTTTTAATTTTTATATTCGCAGGAATAAATGGGTTAAGTATAACTCTACATCTGCCGTTTTGAATCACGCATCGTTAATGGCTGCAGTATTAAATTTGCTTAGTAAATATAAAATACCTTTTCAGTATAATGTATATATGTATGTGTAAAAATATCTGATTCTTAAAATTGACAAATACAATTGACAAATACAAATTGGCTTTTGACTAACTATCATAAAGTTAATAATTTATAAAGTTTTCTAAGAAAAACTAATACAACAATCATTGGAATAACAAAGTAATGAAATTTAATTATATATAAAATATAAATTCCCATAAAGGTACCGCCTAATCTATTTTGTCGACAGATTTTTGATATAAGTATACACATCCATGCTTAATATAATAATATGCTTTACACTTTACACTCTTCACAGCATACTAATCTTTTTATATATAAAATTGTACTTAATGCCACAAATAACAATGCACTTATGTGGACAATTTAATTACGAATAAG
The DNA here is from genome assembly GCA_030503985.1 of Himalopsyche tibetana. NCBI lineage: Eukaryota > Metazoa > Arthropoda > Insecta > Trichoptera > Rhyacophilidae > Himalopsyche > Himalopsyche tibetana. The sequence goes on from JAPJYX010000010.1 coordinate 2,700,328, forward strand.
TTAATGGCCAAATATTAATTAATACATGGGAAACAGAGAAAACGATAATAAGCGTGGTATACTTATATATCGGTATGAAAAGGTCACAATTATGTCAAATGGAACCATGTATAAAAAGCCCATAGAGATTAATCGAAATATGGCGACGAATTATCGTAACAATATTTCGTAATTCGAATAAATTATCAGATTCCTTGATTCCAACGTTTGTTTTTTTTTTGTTTGAATTGCTCTTGATAATTACATTGTTTTTGGGAGCATTTAGTATATTTTCGTATAGAAAAACACTAACATGTTGTGGACCATATTAACCAGTTTTTTTATCTGATTTCTAATGTAGATTATACGAAACTAAATGTGTGTTGCAAAAATACGGCATTGTTATGAATACTTTTTGCGATCGATTCGATTATCGAACGAATGTATCATTTCATTATTACCGATCGACGTTAATTGTTAAAGGACCCATTTACTTTCGCTCGACAAATGGCCATGAAAGCAAATCACAGGCATGCCAACTTTCCAGAGGATCGATTCAATAAAAGAAGTTGGCCAATCCGTACGAACATCAAGCGGCAAAATCGTCGAGGAAAGCTGTTCCGGGAAATCCCACTTACAGTTAACGGGAAAAGTTCGACATCACTACCGGCAGCTCGTTCGTATCGATTTTCGCTTCCGACAATGGGATCAAACACATCTGATTTTCTGCGAAGCATATTATGTATACTAATGTTCAATCTTTATTCATGTAATTTCTCATAAAATAAACACGGAAAATAAATTACCGAAATGCCATCGAAGTTACAGCATGACAAAAAAAGTTTAAACAATCAAATAAAATAACATATAATTTAACTGAAAAGCTTAAACTCACTCCCATGAGATAGATAAGTCCGAACCTATTATTTATTTTAAATTAATGATTTTAATTGGCAAGTAGTCTGCATTAGGCTCTCCAATCTCGGGATCCCGAAGTCCCGGGATTGGTATGGTCGTGATGCCGGGATTTCGGGATTGAGAATTTTTTAGCAAATCCCGAAAAATTATAGGATTTTGTATTTGGAAGAGCTAAAAAAACGATTCAAGTTTGTATTTTTGGGAAATTTCTGGGTTTTGAGGTTTTCGAATTCTTGAAAGTGCTAAATTTAAAAAAAACGAGTCACGGTGACATTTTGGGCAAATCGGCGAATTCCTGGGTTTTTGAAATAATGTAAATTCCGACACCAAAACTTATAATAAAAACACAATATTCCTTTGTACTTCATTTCATTTTATTTAATAGGTCAGGACCGGTTTCACTCATTGTGAGCATTGTGAACTGACAATGTTGACAATCGTGGTGTGAAATGAATATTGTGTTTTTATTAATATAATGCCTTTCAACCAAGTATTGACAGTGAACACCCTAAAAGTGACCAAAACTTTTCTCAAATTAAACACGGTTTTATGTTGAGTGCCCAATCCCGGGATTGAAAATTAGTCAATCAAGAAATCCCGGGATCACAAAAAGGCTCCGGGAATGGATACTAACTAGTCTATACCTAGTCTGCATTGCTTGCTCTAAATTATCACATTTAGGACGGCGATGATCGACATTCGAAATCAAATAATAACAACAATAATTAATATTTGTTATCAAATAATTGATTTATTTATATATTTTAATGCAGCAATAATGCAGTTTAAACAAAAAGCCCGTTCCCCGTTCGACGAGATTTCGCTGTCCGCCATGTAACCGCATCCTGCGTTTGGGGTGATGCGGCGGGTCAGGATTGAATGGGTTATGTAAGTTAGCTTCTTGTGGCAGAACGCTAGAAGTTAACACATTCCGCGCTAACCTACACAGTTGGATCAATGCTTTAGTACTGGAAAGTTTTATCAGTTGGTACAGTTGTTTCAGATTGTTTAAGATTTTATTGTGCAACCATAGTCAACAGAAAAAACAAACAATTATTTATCAGATTTTATATACATGCAATATATCTACTGTAATTATACTATGCAATATATTTTTTTGCGCCTCCTGTAAAATCTTTCGTCACTAATATTATGAAAGAGAGCAGAAGATCCTGTGGTGACAGATTTTAGGAGATTACAATACTTACTTACCTTTTGAAGAAAAGAAATAAAAGCTAACATATGAAAGTGAATAGTAAGACTTGCCACAATGTCGAAAGTATGGTCGTCTTACTGTTCCAAGACTATACTTTAAACATATTCCCTTGAGAGAATCAAAGATAAGGCACTTGCATAAACTTAAACAGGTTATCGGTAAGGATCACCATCTTTTCTATGATTCACTGTCATATTGTAGATACAATAGATATATTTTTTAGTTCAATTTATGGTAGGAATCAAATGATACTATATAACTTTTAAGGTGTTCACTGTCAATACTTGGTGGAATGGCATTATAATAAAAATAATAAAACATTTTTAGTACTTTTTCCACATAAAATTTATTAGATCAGGACCGGTTTCGCTCATCGCGAGCATTATCAACTGATAAGAAAAATACATAAACAGTGATATTTATACAATTTTTTTTTTTATGATACTATATAAATTATTTAGTATTATTTCATTCCATCATCAACTATCGTGACTGTGGTCCATGGAGATCTCTCATTCTCATCATTCTCTGACGGGACTAAATTTTTATATATGGCTGAAAACTTAATGGGTTGAGCAATTGACTGACAATCAATCCTTTTTCTAAAAAATCTTTCACGATAAGTCTTTATACTTTGAGCATCCATATGCTCTACATTGGGGGTGTAAATGGTAAAAAAACTGTAACTTTACTTATCAGTTTATTCCTTTATGTTTTTTATTGATTGAGATGTAATTAAGTATGTCAATTTTTATTTTTATATATAAATAAAAAATACTAAGCCATGCAATTATTATTTTTAATTCACATAGTTTTAGATGATAGAAATGATTCACAAACATTATTATTTTTCATATTAATTTCCAAAGAAAATGTTAAGAGTAAAATACCTCCTATGTGAGGACAGTGCGAACAGAATTACTCCTATGTGAGAAAAAAATGTAAAATGAACGATTATACCATCCAAAATCGACGGTATTATAAAAAAGTTATGATATTAAAATCATAATATACGCATCTATAAAAAATGTTAAATATAATGAAATAAAAAAAAATCGTTTTTCTCTATTTTTTAAAACAGTTTTTTTCTCGGAATGTTGCTTTAACCACATAGGAGGTATTTATAATGCAGGGACGATATATATAATAATAAATTTGTTTTTTGAACATTTTGATATACAGCAACGCCCAACATTAACAACTAACTGAAGATAAAATGCTACTATCATTGTGTAAACAGAAATATATCGTTTGAACTTATAAAATACAAAAGGGGAGATAACATATCTATAAAATAATAATATATTTTATCAAAGATAACATTAATAAAATTGTTATTAATGTTAACAGTGGTGGATTTACCCTATTAGCGAATGAAGCGCGCTCTTGGGGCCTCAAAAATAGCTTACACCTCATACGCATATACTTTTTTTTCAGATTTTAATTTCTTTTTATTATTTTTTAACATTTTTATGTTATCCAAAAAACAGGGCGTCCAAATTGTATTCCGTCTGTGGCATTTCATGTGCTTAATCCGCCACTGATTATACGATACTGTCATGCATTTTTTCCGCACTTTTTACCATAATAACAGCCTATATTAATTTAAGTACTCAGACATAGATGGTGTGAGAAAATTCTTATATGTATACATATAATCATATTACTATAATATGCAGTTTAACACCATCTGTGAAGTATGTGTTAAATAACTATACAGCAAGAAGCATAAACAATTAATTGGAAAAAAATATTCAATCGGAGCAGAAATATAAAACGATTGGCAAATATCATATAAATCAAATTTCATCTAAAATGAATCATACATCATAACTAACTAACTGACCATGGTAGGATTTTTTTGGAAATAGTTTTACCATATAAACGCCTTAGTTTTAGAATCTACTTAACTCCAAAAAACAAAATTGTTGGCAATGCAAAAAACTGCTGTGGGCTTTTTGGATTTGAGTAGGTTTTGAGACTAAACACGTTTATTAAAATGCGTTTTCTCTGTATTTAGAAAGGTTTTGAAATTTATTGATTGTGTAGATATTGAAATAGAGAACAAGTTGGCATCAAAATTTGAAAAAAATCAAAAATGGTCTTTAGGAAACTGAGATCCTCATATATGCTTCAAGTATTTCTCACCTGCCGCCTCAGTGTAAAATTAATATTTTTACATAAAATGAAAATAGCAGACACGGTTAAGTGTTTGCAAAAACTTGGTTGTAATATACATATTATGTAAATTAAATCCGCTTTTAAAGCGTCTGAACCATTTTGCCGAAAGGGCTTTACGAGGTTTACGGAAACGTGTCAGGTCGGGCAAACTTGTAAAATGGTTATCGTTACAAAAATGATAATTTTGAATTATGGATAATATAAATTTACATCCGTGTAGAATAGGATAGGAAAGAACACACAAATTGTATATTTACCTACTTCAATTGAAAGTTAAATAATATTTATTACTGCTATTCCATTAATGAATTTATTCAGTGCAACTTGAATAAAAAAAATAGTTTCATTGTAATCAATAAAGACACGACGGTGAACGTTGGTACTTACCGACATTAACCTGCCATTGTGTTAGGGTTTTTGCATCCCTTTTTCCCGAATGTGAACACCCCGCTTAAGTATTCATCCGTTTTATCACGTTAGTTTAGTTGACTAAATTATTACAAGGTACGTTCATAATATATGACCGGATTTCAATATGACTAAAAGGACAAATTGGCGATTTTGTTTCTAGCTTGAGTAAACTATCTTTTCCATTTGTTATGGTATCCAAGATATATGCAGATTGAACTCTTGTAATCTGGGAATATTATTAAGTATTTCGACTGAGGGTGCTTGATGGAATTTCAATATCAAATTTGAATTGTTTGAATTTTGTACTTTTGTACTTTTCCATGAGTTTTGTCGCTAACGACCCGGGTTTCGCCTTTCGGCATCTTCAGGCATTCCAAGTGCACGGATGTACTTGACCTGACGCGTAGTAAACAGTTTGTATCGTCTATATACAAAAATATAAGTAGATCACTAAGTTAAAAGGCTATTAACTACCAACAACTACTACTAACAGGGGCGAGTTTGAATTGAAATGAAAAGTATTTTAGACTATGTTCGTGTCATAATGATAAGTCAGCCAAGCGGCAATATTATTCGTAACGAAAAGTTAATAGCCTAAATAATATATGTATATAAATACATAGTTCTATAGAGAATCGTATATTGTTGTAAATTTGTAAACAAAACGGGGTTTTTCAGGCTGAGGAATATAAATCTGGGCTTCGGGTCGGGTTCGGGTATGGTATTAGACTCGGGCTCGGACCAGATAATTTTGTAAAATTTCGGCCCGTGCAGACCTCTACTTCACACGTAGATTTGTCCCGGGGACTCGCGAACCTCCAGCCGGCTCTGCACCGTACAACTTTGTTAGAGGTAAAACTACACTAGACTAAACTCGACTTAAACACTGGAGTAGACAATGAACTTTAATCTACACTACCTGACCTTTACCTGGACAAGACATCGCGCAGGTAGTTTTATTTATTAGACCATACAAAAAAGTAACATTAAACCCTTCAGGTACGTATGCCTGAAATCAATTTTAAAAACGGATGAATCATATCCAATGAATAGCAGAATGAACCGCAGATTAAAAATTAAGTAAGTACATATACATAAAAAATGAATGTTCGCTCTGAAAAGCATTTCTGGTGACATTCTGGCAACTTACTTTAAAACCATTGGTTGTTAATTTAGTTATTACTCACAGACTGGTGATTTACCGGCAACACAGAATCGAATATATTTTTTTCACCGTTTATAATCTCTTGAATATTTGCATAAACATTGTTGTGTCATACTTTCGATGGATTCAGCGGTAACTTTGTTGAAGTTTATTTTAATATAAAGTAAAATAACTTCACTGTTAAATATATTTTCTAACGGTTTAATCCTAACTGATGCAACTCATTAGTTAATCATTTATTAATGTAAATGTCATTTGTATTACTATTATCGTTCTTTTGTTTTTCTATCATCCCTTCCTTGCCTCCCATTTTTATTTGATTTTTATGATAGTATATCATAATAATAAAATTAAAATCATTCGTACTTAAGCAAGCATTTGCGAAAGTAGTTGTCTAAGGATGCATCTGAAAGAGGCTAAACACGTGCCACATTTTGTTACACAATGCGTGGAATAATCTAAGTTATTTTATTTTATTTTTGTGTCAAATTCCAAAACTCTATCTTTCAAAACTATTAAACTATTTTTTACAGTTTTGCAAGAAAAGTTCTCATAAATATTGTCTCATTTAAAAGTTTCTTTATAAAATCGTGAATCTTTACTTAAGAAATCTTTTAAAGATAGTAAGTAGTCAATTCCACTATGACGTGTCCAACTTATTCAGCACTTTAGCATATTACAATACACGTGGTAACGAAACGATGACAATAACGTGATTAAATATACAAATTTTGTCTTCATAATGTTATTTGCAAATTTTCAAATCTTAGTTATATAAAAAAATGAGCTTACTATAGATAAGTTTATATTTATTCACATGGTAAATTTTACTAAATTATACTATCTTTAGAATGAATAATAATGATTGTTACTGATCTTTTAGGTAATCATTATGGCAGCCCCAGGTCTTTTTAACAGCATATTTAATTTTTATGTGTTGTGTGGGAATTAAAATGAGGAATATCACCTGTTATGTTTTGTTGGGCAGTAAATTTTATGCAGGTCTCGGCAACAGATGGTAGGGCCATTACTACATCCCTTTTTTATACCTATGCTATAGGTTTACCTATTTTCCGAAAGGCGAGCTGCAATATACGATTAATTATAATAATAAAGTTAAAATAAACCTAAATATTCTCTACAAATATTTGTATGGATAAAACTTTGATATTTCTTCACCATATTACAGTGGATACTACTATCAAGCAAATGCTATTTTACCAAACGAAAATAAATAAAAAACAACTTTTATTTGATTCAGAAAAACAAACAAAATCTTTCATCTTTTGTTTCTTCACTCAACCAAGGAAAAAAAAACCCTGTTTTACCTAAATGACAAATTATACAATAAAACACATATTGATTTAAATCCTATAGATCACAGGTTCCCACCCTATGGGTCGCCAACTTTTTTGGATTTGAACAACAAAACTAAAACTACAGTCAACTAAAGTTACCTTATTGAAAAAAATGGCTTTTTCAATTTCATCGGGGCCGAAGGTCACATGGCTTTTATAAAAAGGGGTCGCCACCCGAAAAAGGTTGGGAACATATGCTATAGATGAATCCGATCTAGCTCGCTTTCAATAATCTGCATCAATGGAAAAAAAAGTCCTAAAAAGACTTCTTGGACATAAATACAGGGGTGGGCCGGAGAGGCTCAAAGGGGTAAGCGCGAGCCCCGTGTTAAATTTGACTAATTCCGGAGAACCCTTTGTTGATTTAAGAGAAAACAATATTCTCAGTTCAAACTAGTTCATAGTTAACGTATTGGCAGCCCACCGCTGCATCAATATATTATATTTCAGGACAGCGATCTCGGATCCGTCGATCACAGAAAGCAAATTCTTATTGTACAGTTACAGCAGAATTAATAAAAAATCAAAACACACCTGATTTGGGCAAGTAGCATCTGTAAGTAACTAACTAGTTCACTAGTTTCACTAGTTCTAAGTTTGATTATTGTTCTAAGATATATATCGCTGTATAACTCAGCTCCTTTAGCTTGGCTTACAATAACCTTCTTTGCCTTTCCTGTTATCCTGTGTTGGGGTTTTAATGGTTTGTTGAAAGTTGTATTGATCGTTTTGCCAAGTCTTTAGTTTTAATTAATGGGATTGTACCTGTTAATGTCCCTTGTTAATAACCTCAAAAAATTACGACTATTTTAAAATAGTTACATAACAAGATAAATTGTACAGAAATCACAAAACGAAAATATTTGTAAGCATTTCAGTTATTTGTAATGATTTCTTTCTGGATCCCGTTAAATTGAATCGATTAAAATTTATTTATTTTATCAAGTAAGAATAACACGCGATAATCAATCAGATAAAAATTTAAATACAAATTACAAATGTTAATTTTGGTTACTAATGCAGTGTTTCTTAACAGGGGTGTTTTGATATTTTAAGCATTAGGGGTGGGGGCAATTGAATCGCTGATTATCATATCTCTTAAAAAATATTAGTCGTCAGTATATCCGAGTGCCTCTGCATCAAAAACAGGTTAACCTACATTAGCCCCATTTCAATAAATACTTCAAAACGACGTATTAGTGTAAAACAGCGCCATCTAAAAAGTTGTAACCTTTCAGGAAGGCCAATTTTTTTAAATTATTATTTTGTTGTAATTTAACAAAGACGATATTTATTTACGACCCCTTATGTAATGTTGTATAATTTATCGGTTTTAAAAAAATATTAAACAAACTTTATGTAGTAAACGTTAAACTATAGTTACGATTTTGGAAACAAAAAACTAGAAAAGATTGACAAAACGTTGTTAGACTTACGTAGCCAAGAAAACAAAATAACATTATGAACAACAACAAAAAAACACTTTTTATATAGTGTGTGTATATAGTGTATCGTTGTTTGACACGAAGCTCTCGAAATACATATTAGTATTTTTTTGTCATTTTTGGTTTGGATTGTTGGGATGGTAATATAATTAATTATTTTACTACTGTAAATCGATGGCTTCAATGATTTTGACAAACAATGTACAAGCCCATCTACATAGATAGCTTAACACATTGGTTACGGATGACTCGTATACGAGTCTTTTCGCCGGTCTGACTTACGCGTTGAAATATATACATCCAATGCGACAAATGTTTTAGATTCTCTATGCAGATGGCGTAACAAATGATTGATGCATCATTTAAAAAATAAAATATTAAAATATATGCACAAATATTTTTTTTATTCGGTGATTTCGGCGATGAAAAATCAGCAGACAGTTAAAATAAAACTTTAAAAAATAGGCCACCAAAATATAAGCAATTGTAGGCTAAAAATAAGCTTTTATGTTTTCTAATTTTGTTTTGAAATAAAATAAACAGGAGTAAATGTTTATTTGACTTGTTATTTATTACGTTTTCGAATAAATATATAATTCTATGTCAAATACCCGATTTTCTATATTAAAAAATACAAAAGATGAGTATCGCTAATAAAAGCAGGCTAAAATATATAAAGTATTATGCAACAAAGTGTTGCACAACTGGTGTCCAAATTATTTTTTTGAATGTCAAATAGTTTTAAAGTTATTTTTTTTTTCAAAAGTACCTATTTTTTTGCAAAATTTCGCAAAAATGCCCCGATGCGAATGAGTAAGCTGTAATGTTAATCGCAGTATATAATAGAATGATGATTTTGTTCAGAAAATGAACAAATAATCATTCTAACAAAAATCGAGGTAATTTATATTCAAAGAGAACACAATAATATATAGCCAGAAGCTTTCGAAGGTTTCAACGAAATCCAACAAGTTGACGCTTCGGGTGTGGGTAACCCCTTCACTCAAGGGAATAAACAATAAATGGCAATGGGACCAAACTTTCACGAATTAAGTGACGCAACACGCAACTATTTACAGAAACGGATATCTACTCCCATTGGTTGCCTGGGGGCTTTCCCGGATACCATCGGGTTTTTGCAACAAAATAATAAATAAACTGTATGAAACAAATACTGTGACTGCTTGGTAGAATAATGTACCAACTAAATAAAAATTAAAGCAAATATATTTTTTATTTTCTGCATATTAAAATGTATTAAGTTTCAGATGTCGTGGTATGTAAATACAAACATGATTAAACGTGGAAGTTAATTTTTAATTAAGAAATTGATAACTAAGTTTTTTCCACAGGTTTTATGAAAAATTCTAATACGTGTTTAGCCTCTTTAAGAAGCATCTTCAGTCAAAATATTATGATTTAATAATTATTAAAAAAAGAGTACGAGCTTCTTATGAAGAAAGATGATTGAAAAATATCTCATTTAGTTTTTTCAGAGTGGCAATGCTCGACATCTGATGTGCAACATTATGGACCAACCATACTCAACCCGCGGCCCAATCAGCTCTTATGTGCGGCCCAAAATAATTATAGTCACCAAATATTAAATGACGAAGATAGTTAAAAGTTTGATACAATATCAAAATTTACATTAATTTTTAAGTAAACGATTAAAGAGTTTGGATACATTGGTATTTTTTGTTTACTTTTTATGCATTTTTTATTTGTTGTTCATTGTTATTTTTACTTTGAAAAATACATGAATACATAAATGTATACATACATATTGTATATATTTACATAAAATAAAATAGTTTTATTTTGACATCATAATACATACATCAGTATGGTATGTGTTATATTTACAGTTTACTATAAATATGTTGCGACCCACGTAAAAAAGCAAAAATCGGAATGCGGCCCGGAGGAAAAAAAGGTTGAGTATGGCTGGTATGGACTCTTGTCGTTTTAATACACGTAATTAAATATATTTTGGGTCCGAGTCCGGAAAAAACACTCGACTTCACAACTTCGACTCTGACTCCACAGCTCTGATCACAATATTAATGCTGCTTATATCACGATTAGACGAAGAAAACTGCAATATTAACAATTCCCGGCATGTAAAGTGAAAACAAGGATGTATGTATACGGACCGTGGATGTAAGCGGTAGACTACATTTGCTGCCCATAGTGTTAGACTACTTATAAACAACGGGTGGTGGAGAGAAACCAACGTGACAGATGTAAATGAAACAAAATTCGACAAGAACTAATTCTTTATGTTGGTCTTGCGTGGACGAAGGTTTTAGACAAGACACGCTCTGTTTTTGCTCTTTTTTTTTTGACGCAATGATGCGAGGCAACACCTGCACCTGCTCCTGTTACATTTTTTTAAGACCATTGCTCACACCTGACAACGTCGCCGAGCGAATGTCAATACACCACACCGGCACGACGTTGCCGCAAAATTAAAAGCTCGGAAGTGATTTTTAATTATCGAACGAAATTGTTTTTCTTTGTTGCTCGAGACTGCCGCTAGGGGCGCTAGCTGGCTTTGGCGAGAAAACGCCCGCCCATCTTGCACATTTTGTTCTCTCATCTTTTGTTTTGCGCTTTTTTAAAACCAGGAACGCTTTGTTATTAATATTACGCTTCGACTTTTTTAAGGAACGGAACGCTTTCATTATTATATTTTTCAGGTTTCGTACGGGATTTTAAAACGATGGTCGATAGCAACACGGATACATAATTTAAGCAGATATTTCATAACGTCGCCTTTTAGGTACGTACTATTGAAACAGCTTATAGCGTCAGAACATATTTGCAAATTTTCATCTAGAATTTTTCATTAAATTTCCAAGGTACTTAAATGTTGAACATTTAAAAAAGCAAGAAGGTATGTACTATGAACATATTCAAACATAACAACACATTTTGAAAATATACATGTACAAAAAATGTTCGAAAATGAATAACGTAAATTTGATAACATTGTTAAAAAAAATGTTTTATTCCTCGCAAGGTTTATTCGTAAATATTCCTTTTTTCTGTCTGATGATGCTTCTCAACAAGGCAAAACACATTTCGTAAAACAACAAGTGGGATAACAAAGTAATCAACTTCTACAAATTTATCGCTGAATACATGGAAATAAACGTATTCTGATACAATAATTGTCTTTTTTGTGTTTAATTAAAAATGCAGGCCAATTCGCTATATTCTGTAACCATAACAACTAAGTCAATTTGTTGTTGACCCTTCGTACTCGAGCAGTAAATAGTGAGTTATAACGTCGAATATATATATATATGGATAAATAGTATGAACATATCTAAGCTGGAAAGAAGACTCAATAAAATGAATGACAAGCGATACGGAAATACTATAAAAAGAGCAAATTGAGTAAGTAAAGAAACAAATCGTACATCACATATAAAAGAAACAAAACTTTCTATGAACAAATACTTGCAATCTTTGGGCGATCGATCCAAGGACGAATAAAATCAGTCTTACCTGTAAAAAAATAAAACAAAACAATGTCAGTAAATAATTAAAATAAATTTATAATGAAATTTTACATTATTAGGTATATATTAAAACGTTAGTCCGTGGTCGAGTGGTCAACGTAATCAAGGCAACTAATCCCAGTAATGACAGTAATTATTATTTAATTTTATATTTGATATATGGATTAGGATACATGTAATATATGAAATTGCCTCAACTATGCGATCATAAAAACATGACAAAGTGAGAGCTATTAGCTAACGACTAATCCTATACATCGTTCACATAAATACTCTTTGCGAAAAAAAGAGAATGAGCAACCTAGTAACAAACTGTTTTCGAGGAAAAATAATGTTGATATAAGCTTCATTTTGAGATTTTTTTCCTATATAACGCGGTGGAACGGCGTTACGGCATTGTTAATTTTTCAAATCAATTAGCAAAATTTTATTTGCTTTGAAAACTTTTGTTTTTCTTCTTGGAAACCATTTACTTACTATTTGTCCCTATCAAATGTTATGTGACGGGTACCGTAAAACTCGGAAGTTAATACCCTAATACTAAGAAAATACCCGGTCGACTTAATCTGTGACCAGAAGCAAGGGTTTAATGCTTGATGTATTATTAAAAAAGAGAGGTTGAATAACGAGCAGTTTTTGAAAAACAACTTTTGCTGAGAAACTTTCATTGGGAAGCCATATACTCCAAATTGGGAATGTATGTGCAAGGATTAGAAAAAAATCTTTAGTAAAAAGGTTGGCAAGAAGTGAGTTTCACATTGGAACCATATTTTGTATAAAAATAAAATGCCAGTCGTAAAAAAACGACAAGACTAAAATAGTTCTTGAGAAATTTATCAGCAAAAATTTGTGCCACCGGTAGAGAAACGTAAAAAGGACGAAAATCACGTCAAATACTACCATCCCCTTTTACGCCCAATAAAAATTGGACCGTCAACTTTGTCTAATGGAGCCTGAAATAAAAATTGAGTCGGATTATTCGAGGCAGCCACATACCGAAGTGGGTACAGCGCGTGTGCATGAAAATATTATTGTTTTTACTGCCTAACAGAAGAAAGCACTTTGCGAGCGGAAAAAGTAATTTTAACGGCATTATCACGTAGCCGACTTCGAGCCAAAAGAACGTATGTGCGAAAGTGATTCGAGTTAAGTGCTAACATGGCATTTATTATGCTAATTTTTCTTACATTCTTTATTGCGTTCCTTATTTTTGCCCTCGTCCTCGTCACTGATAATGGAGGTCAACCAAGGAAGCACGGAATCAGTTTCCTATTGCTTTTTCTATTTTCTGCTAGCAACGTCGCAACATTCAGACTGGCTTCCATGACAAATGATCGTGTCCTAGCATTATTCTTCTATCCCTACTACTCTCTTTGAAAAGATAAGTTGAGCGACTGAGTAACAAACAGTTTTCGTAGAAAAACTTCTGTCGATATACCTCCATCAGGATCTAATATGCTCCACATTGGGACCGAACATGGATAAAAAATATAATAATCAAGCGGCAATATCTGCTATCAAATCTCTTATATAAAATATATTGACAATACTGTTGTTAACTCATACGATTCCAATAGTTTCCTAATAAAATTAGAAGGATAATTTTTTTTAAAATTCCATGCCGGCTCCCAATGTGAAGAATATGGTATTATAATGAAGGTATTTAAAAATTTACTAGATACTCAGTTGTCCAACCTTTTTTTTCAAAGACAGTATGTACAGAACGATACGGCTAGAAAAGGATTAATTTTAGGATTGGAAAGGTGGCAGAGAATTTTTGGACATCACAAACATCGAAAATCGAAAATGTGCTGTTCAAACTGGGACGCCCGGCAACCCATACATATCTATTAAGAATGCCTCTTAAAATATGAGGAAGATGATGGATGTTAATAACCTTTCTCTTTTTCATTAGCGGGTGATTGTTACGCAATATGTTTGTACCAAAAAAGCTATTCTCAGATGATTTCATTCTACTTACTGATCTTGACTTAAAAGTGATTTGTATGTTGTTAATATATTCAACAATGCTGAAACGATCAAAAAATCTGTATACCTAAGCATAGATTTGCAAATCCTCTAGTCGAGATTTTACACTTTTTGTCTTCGTGTATTCGTTTAAGATTATTCGTAATTTTACCTTGCGCATCTTCGCATTACGTACTTAGTTGAGCGAATATGGAGAAAAGCGAGACTTGCTCACCTTGTTTTACTATTTATGTAAATATGCTCGAGAAAAACAAAGACGTTTTACGGTAATTTGACTTGTTTGATTCCCTTGCGGAAACGAAATCTCTACTCTAGCTACGGAAATAACGAGAAATGCTTTCAGATACGCAAAATGATATCGAATAAGAATACTTTTTGCCGTTTGTATTAATATTTACATTGAATTATTCGATGAAATATAAGGACGTCTAGAGGAGACGATGGCAACAGAAAGAATAAGACAATGTCGAAAGTAATTTTGGGAGATTGATGGTGCTCAATGATTGACTGATACTTGATAGTGATACTTAAATGGGTTGTTTTATATGATGCTGGTCTAAAGACAGCCACCCAATTTTAAATCAATACATAATATATGAAACTGAATCCGAATGCATTGTTTTCTGTAATTGAATGAACCCATACATCACTTATCACTTACAAGAGTCGCATGTACGAAAAACAAAATGATCGAAATACAAAATTGCAGACAAACTTAAATGTAGAATTTACGCTTAACCTTAATTTCATATTTTCAGCAGTTACTTGCTATACCTTTAAAATTCCAAAGAATACGAATCATATTAAGGCAGGAAAGTTCAATTCCACACTTGTAGTATAATGGGGCGTCATAAAACTTTCCATGGGAGTTCCTTAAATAGTTTAAACTTTGCGATGGCATTTAAGTGGCGTGCGTTTAAGAGGGTTATATTCATCTCATGTATAGCACTCCTACCTGGACTACACGAGCTTCCGAACAATAACACGAATCCATGTACATAATAGCGAAATGCTGGACCAAAAGCCAAACGGTTAATAAAATATAAGTTGCCCGAAATTAGCTTACTCTGATTATATTCAGTTTACCTGTCTTGAATTAATATAAAAACTATTTTTATATAAATATTGTTTTCTAACGCATTTCTTATTTTTTATTTGAAAAGAGATTTGATTGAATAGACAGACTACATTTGATTTTGCTCCTCTGCTCAAAGTATTTTTAATATCATTAGCGACTAAAATTCTTCGCCAATAAATAATTCGTCTTTTGAATCTTTCAAATTGTGTACATTCACAGAAGTTTTGTCACTAACGACACGGGTTCCGCCATTCGGCATCTTCAGGCGTTCAAGTGCACGGATGAACTTGAACTGCCAGTGTTGCTTGAACGCCTGAAGATGCCGGAAGGCGATACCCGTGTGACAAAACTTGTGCGGATGTACACAATTTGAACGATTCACATTTAATATTGAAATTCCAACAAGCACCTTCAGTCGTAACCTTAAAAAATAATTCGACTTTTTATTATAAATGTTTACTTTGTAGATCTTCATTTTGATTGGTGCATTTTTAAAAAAAATTTGAACTACCTAATAAAAATTCTGATGACATTGTAAAACATAGAAAATACACACGAATCGGTAACCCCATTACCCAAGGGGTAAAAACCACTTATAATATGGTGGCAAGGTGGGGCACTTACAAAGATTTACGACTAAAAAGGAATGGAACATGGAGCATCGTGACATTACGCAGATCACGCAATCGATGCCGGTGTGGAACAACATACCTTAACAATAACGATTCCACACGAAATTAAAGAGATAATGTATCACTTAAAGCAGGGTTTCCCAAACTTATTCTGGGATGGAAAACTTTTCAAGTCCGGAAAATTCAACGGAACACTTGTCAAATCTGGAAATGTTACCGGAACGCAGCTTTTTTTTAGGTCGGGTAATTCTTAATAGTAAAAATATTAGTTATTAAACCACTTATTATGTACTGATTAATTACAACATATTACATAAAAATATGAGTAAGCAAAGTTGATAGTAGAAAATTTAAATTAACTTTGATTATTCCACGTATTGTGTTACTAACTGTGACACGTGTTTCGCCTCTTTCAGAGGCATCTTCAGACTTACTATCGCAAAGTTTGCTTAAGTAATGAAGCAAGATTGATTCTAACATTTTAAAATTATAAAATTACAAAATGGAGGTTTGGGTTTTTTTCCTTTTAAGAGGAGCAAGGAGGGGGGTGTAGAATCGAAATAAAACAAACAGATAATGATACTAATGAGTTGTAATCAATCAGATTGGGATTTTTCCTTTTGAAGGGAAGCAAAGTTGATAGTGATTAAAAATCTCCGCATGTACCTAGATATTTGACGTTTTGAACATCACTGGAGATTTACTATCACTCTTCTACGAAGTCGAAGATGCTTAAATTTGTTGCAGCGTATGTTACCATTCCAAATTAACCACATCTATTTAGGTCCCACGGAACATAGTTTTGGAAACCCTGACTTAAAGCGTGGCTTTAATAGCTGTAACATTTCGCAGTTTCTAGGATGCCGTAGAATACTGTTATAGTATGCTAGAATATATTATGATAAAACTGAAATATTATTCCACATGGGTCAGTGTAACCATCTGCAATCGTGAGAACATCTTGTCATCTTGTGGTCAGACGCTTACCTACTATCCTAAAATTTATTAAAATTGGTTGTAAAAATAAAGTTATATGTATAATATAATAAGGGTACTTAAATTTAAACTATACAATTGTCAGATTATGTAAAGTTTATAAAGAAAATACACGATGAAAGATTATTTTTTCTTTAAAAAGTATACAATTTTGAAATAGGCGTTCTCATATTTTCGCATGCATAAAAGTGTCTAAAACTGGTGTATGCATTTCCAGCCCTCGCGTTACACGATCATATAAATATCTTTGACCAATTGTAATTCCATTATAAATTCGGATTAGACCATCATAGATATCGCATCCGGTCATCACTAGGGATTTGGAATATTTTTTGAAAAAAAATATTTGAATATCAAAAAAAATACAAATTTATTCAAATATTCGATTTAAACCCCAAAGTACCACAGATTGAGAAGGGTTGATAAGTATTAGAAAGTTAATATAGGGGTTGGTGTGTTTTCTAAAAAGGGTTTGCCATCAAAGAGATTTGTTCCGTCCTATCAAGGTTTGCTCTTCCTTGTGTAATAAACTTTTGTGTTAAACAAACGTCACCGAGAAATAATTATCGACAGCTGAAATTTTGACTCGAATTAAACACGGTATTGTTTCTTTTTTAAATGAATAAATACATAAAATAACAATTGATTCAACAAACACAAAATCCAGCTAAAAAGTGTGAATATAATATAAACCAGTGCTTCCCAACCTTTATCGTTCCACGGCCCCCTAAATGTAAAGAAAAAAATCCGCGGCCCTCCTCAATACAAAACATGTTCTGTGTAGGGCCTAGCTCACCGACGAATTCGAAATCCTCGATTACTTTTCCCCCGGAATCCAAATTTCTCAATTCCGCATTCTCGCGGCAGCCCCTAACGAAATTTCGCGACCCCCAATATGGGAAGCACCGATTTGACAGACTTAAATATATAGATATTTGTACTTTCTACTGAATTTCGCGGCCCCCAGGTTGGGAAGCACTGATATAAACGGTAACCGTCACTCTACTACAAAAACCTGGAATCACAATACATAGAAAGTATACATTTGAGAAATATATTCGGACTTACAAATTAATAAAAATCGCAGAAACGTTTATTAACTACCTGTACGTATAATACTTTTGATAAGAAACAAGTGTGGGATTTTTAATAAAAATAAATTTAAAAAAAATGGTAGTTTTTTTTAAGTCCATGTCCGCGCCCAATGTGTAGCATATGGCATCCTAAGTTTTTCTGTGACAATCTTTTGTTACTTAGGTGTTTAACCTCTCTTGTTCGAACAGAATAGTAGAGTTAGAAGGATAATGACAGGATTAGTGGTTAACTAATCGTTTTAGCTGTACCCTCGTTTTTTAGAATTGGAAGATTTTTTTGACATCACAAAAACTCAAACCTGCGAACAGAAATCGATGAATCGAGTGAAAAAATGTTGTTCGAACCGGGACTCGAACACGTGAAATCCGTCACAGAAGCCAACGGTGTTGACATAATTCCGGCATAAGAGTTTCATAGGTATTGTTGAAACAATATTGTATTTACCTACAAAAGCTGTGTCCATATCAGTTACTTGCCAAGACAATAGACAAATAAAGTGATAGATCATTAATATTTAATAAAACATAATTTATTTCTGAGTAGGATTCCAAGCGACCCGCATGATCGCGTCCCGTTCCTACTTAGTATTTATGAACGAACATCAATTCGACAGAATTGGTTAATATTTCAATTTGATTTGAAAAAATGTACATCTTGATTATTGTGTAATCGGTTTATGGGTGAAGGGACAAAAGAAATATGTGTGGAGCAAATTGGTACAATCAAAACAAAAAACAAAAACTTTAGTACCCAATAAATACCAGGCTTATTAAATCAACTATCTTTTATTCTTGCTACATTACTCGACTAGACGTAGAAAAAAAGTTATAAAGCTTTCCCATCTACAATTTTTTTAAAAATCTGTAAATAATCCACGCATTGACTGTGTTGTGTTAATAACAGCTTTTTAATAAACGCGAACCATATCGATCGTGGAAAGGAAAAAGGACGTAACCCACACATATCAAATTTTACAGGAGGCGCTAAAAACGTGTTTTGATGATTTTGTGACATATGCAAATTATGAATTATACACAACCTTGAAGTGCACGGATACTTCTAAACTGCTGTTTAATTGACATAACCTAATATTAATTTAAGAAATTGTCTCGGAAAAACCTTTATTTCAGTGTTTTTTCTTGGTTGTAATTTTTTACAAGGTCATCTTTTTCAAACTTAAAAGCTAAATTTAGATACTTATTCGGCATTTTCAGCTTCCATCCTTTTCACTTTTAGGGTGTTCACTGTCAATACTTGGTGGAAAGGCATTATATTAATAAAAACACAATAATCCTTTGTACTTCATTCCACTTTATTTAATATGTCAGGACCGGTTTCAATTACAAACAATTATGTTTGTAATTACTTTCAATCGCATTCTGAATTTATGAATCTGGGATGACTTTTTAATTATATGTTAGATGTGTTGAACATTTTAATTTTGTGTTATTTTAGAATCACTTTAATGTAATTGGCAATTTCTTTTCAATGCCAACTGTTGTGTATAACTTTTCAATTTTGTATAAATAGCATTGTTAAATTATATTTCTTATCAGTTGACAATGCTCGCAATGAGCGAAACCGGTCCTGACATATTAAATAAAGTGGAATGAAGTACAAAGGATTATTGTGTTTTTATTTATTCCATCCTTTTGATAGAATGTGTGTCAAGTTGTATACATTGTGATTATCGAAAAAAACCTGTTTTGGAAAATTGAGGGTTACGTCCTTTTTCCTTTCCACAGTCGATATGTACAAATAAGTGAAATACTATTTAAAATTATGTAATTTTTGAAAATTATCGTCATGAGCGAAACCCGTCCTGATCTTAATAAAAAGTGGGGGAATTAGTAAAAATGTATTTATTATTTTTTAAATATAATGCTTTATAACCAAGTATTGACAGTGAACACGTTAAAACTGATTTTTATTAGTATTGTATTATCTTGATATTTTAATATAATTTATGAAATCAGTTCAATAACTGCCATGTTTGTTATACAGAATTAGATTAACTGCCGCTTTAGTTACAAACATAATTGTAAATATGTCAAGCCTATTTAAAAAAAAAAATAACTTACTAATATATGGGGAATTGCCACCTCTTTTCGATAAAATATCTATTTCATATTCGACAAAACATGGAGAGTACTGTCTACGTTTCCAGAGCCCTAATATATTTAATTAACATGATAATTTCAAACAAGAACTAAATTGTAAGCATTCTGCAAGCTTAAAGAATAAAATTTGGCCATAATGCTTACGTAACCCCTACAGAAATACAATACCCATCTTTTTTTTCATTTAATATAACGCACCCAAGTACTTACACAGTTTATGAAATAATAACGCAACACAATGGGAGAAGCATCATGAAAGGAAAACAAGAAAAGACGTTAATTTCGTTAAGATGGACGCTTATAGGTTAAATGCGTTGTTACAAGAAGACACTACGCCGAATGTATAGCTTTTTTATGTTCCAGGAAAACCAACGGGAAGTTATATATTTCCGTTTTCTCTATACTCATGGAAATGGACAATGAAACCCTACTTTTAAATTGCAGGAAGTATATGCAATATCAATTACATAAGGAAAGATATATTTAGCAGCATTTCCTGGTTGCCACTATTTATGCCTAGTACTTAATTTAAAATAAACAAACTATCGAATTAACCCAATTCACGCAATATGGAAACTAATTGTCAATTTTCTTTCGTCGTGAATTTTAATGACAGTTCTCTAATCCATGCTCGATCCCAAATGTGGAGCATATGGCCTACTAATTGAGGTATCTCAACAGATTTTTTTTTCTACGAAAACTGTTTGTTACTCATTCGCCTAACTTCTCCTTTCCGATTAAAAAATGCTGTTCGTACTGGGACTCCAACCCGTGAGATTCGGTACGGATACCAACAACGCTAACCGCTGCGCCAATGGACCCGATAAATAATAGTTATTATAGCGTATTTATAACTATTCCACAAAAGGGAATATTATAGAAACACATAAATAGAGGAGAGTATGTAATTAGTAACGGGATACGTTAAGCAAGCGAGCGTTAGTCAATTTTCTTTTCTGTAAGATTAATATGTCTTCTGAAATCGGCACTATATAATTTCAAGTCACGTGTGTGTACACAATAATTATTTAACACTGTCGAACCCTGGAATCAAAATATATTCTTTTTTTGCATTCTGCTTTCGATATTTTAAAAAGGTATATTTCATTTATGTATGTGCAAACTGAAAACAATAAGACAACTCGACAAATGGCACTTAAATCAATTCCAGCGTCTCAACGTAATAATAAAATATGTATTATTATTCTGTTAAAGTAGTTTTCAAGCGAAATGTCAAGATAAATATAATTTACAAAAAAAAAACATTCACCTTCTGTTATAAACATCTACTGAAATCATAACAAATTTTATATTTTTCAGTCTTTAACTCCAATGTGTGCGTAGAAAGAAATATATATCTATGTAAGTTTACATTTATTAAACTCGCTTTTTTTACAAAAACAATTATTATTTTTTCAATTCGTAATATCAATTAAATTCGAAAAGAAAATGTCGTATTTTTAGAAAACTGAAGGACCTCAAAGTATACAAGAAGTCCTTGTCCGTGAGTACAAATTGGATACTGCCCCTTCGGATATTTTTTCTGCCTTCTGGCTATAGTCATTCTGTCTGAGCCTTTTCAATATTGTAAAAAAGCTAAAATCTCGGCCTACTCATCTTTAATAACATTTATCCTATTATCTAATGTAGGGTAAAGAAAACAAGATACAAAAGAAAGAACAAAATTAACCAAAAATGAATTTTATACTTTTATTAGGAAAGGTCGAAATACCAAGAAGAAGTAAGCTTTGTTTTTTGCGTACGACATGGAAACCAACGAAAGGATTAGATTCAAAGAAATACATACATATTTCTTATTTTATTTACCAACATGCAACATATTCTTGGAGCGATTTACGAATACATACACATATTTGGCAACGTCGTTCAAGTATAGGAGCATCAATCTCATAAATCGTAATGAAGATTGTGATGTAGGCTGTCGATAACTCCTCACGTAAACCCTGTATGAATGTATATGATAACCGTATGATAACCATAAACATAAAAATCTTTTTTCTTCTTTAATGCAAAACGCTGATTTTCTAGCCACAACAAAGGAATCAAAAATTGCCATTAAATATTGTTCAAAAAAATTCCCAACTTACTCAACGAGATACGATAAATATACATATAATCAATTCAATGTAAGTATACATATTATTATTACTTATACTATATTTATTCGGTAATTGAGTAAAAAGCATTTCCCGTAGAAAAAACGTAAGATGAAATAAACATCATTATTCTTACATTGGAAACGTACATAAATAAAAAAAAAGTATTTAGTGCAAATCTCAAAATTTCTTCAATAATCGTATCTATATTTTTACAGTTTATAGTAAAATAATATTATATATTATAATCATCTATAATTTCAATTTAGTTTTAGTATCGTAATATAGAAAAAACATAATTTGAAAATGTGCAAATTAAATATGATCTGTTAGTTTTTTTTATCAAATTTAATAATCTCCAAAAGTATTTTATTCTGGTTTCCCGAAAACATGCGTAGTTTCACATTCCTACTCAAAGTGTCCTGACTGATTACATTTTATGCTGAGGGTCTTTGAGAGTAGGTCATTATCCCTATTTCTAGAACGAATAACTAATACCAAAGCATCTATCTCATCATCCCCAAAAAGTTTTTTACCACACACTTTCCTAATACTTATCTCGCATGATGATAAATGTTTAAAATTCAATCTTAAGGAATGCTTTTATTTATAAAATACTCGTTAGTATTTTTGTAAATGATTTTATTTAATACAACATTTAATCGCGTTATTGTTAATAAAAACGTTTTTGCGTGAAAAAAGTTAAAAAACGATTTGCCCATTTGAAGCATCTTTAGACAAAAAAAAAACATAAAAGATATCTACCATAAATGAATGTATAAATAAAAAGGTACTACGTACCAAAAAAATGAGTGTGCAGAAATATTCTATGGACATTTTTTCGGTACTTATTGCCTTTTTATTTCCTGTATTCAAATGTATTGCAAGCTTACCATATTTGGGATGAAGACACTACAGAAGAATACAATAAAAATCAACGACTAGATATAAATTACTTAACAACGCATGCGCACAGTCGATTTATCAAAAGTCATCGATTGAGATAATTTTGTTTTATTCTTTCAAGTTTTTTTGTGTCTTTATTAATCATATCTATTTGCTAAATGTATTAGAAGGATTGTCAAATATGCTTTATAAAATGATACTTGACGAGCTAACGTTTATTTTGATTGATCGAATGAATCCATAAACTATCGATTAAAACAACAATGAACATATACGAAATTAGTATATTAGTGTTATACCAACCGTAAAAATCAAATACGAAAATTATGTTTAGTATCAGAGACCCCACGTGTATCAATGTATATACTCTTGATCAGCGGTTTTCATGTGCAGCCACCAGAGAATTTTTCTGCGGCCACCAACAGATTCACAGTAAAAAATAATATCTTACATTAAATTTAAACTTATATTAGCGTCGATGTTTATAATGCGGCCACAATAAAATTTGACGTGAGAACCACTGCTCTAGATCCTAATAAATTTGAGAATCGCCTCTATGGAAAACGTATTTTTTGAGGTATAGTAATTGACAGTCTTCCAGGGACCCGTATCAAGACTTAGTTAATCGTTGAAATTAAATTAGTAAAATATAAATTAAAACTTAGCGTTTTATAAAAAAACTATTGTTCAAAGTTGTTTTGTAGAATGGGTTTTTGTTTCATATTATATTGAAAACTGTTAAATAAATTCTACGATTTTGAACGTGATAAATTCACATTCTCTCACAGGAATATCGTTCGATTGAACGTCATGCCGTATTGTTTTATTATTCCTAAAAGTATATTTTTTTCAAGTTTCATGTTTTTACGTATGGATAATATATTCCTATATTCATGTTGCTCCATTAGTCTCTATCAAAAACAGAATACACACGTACATTTATTATTCCAATAACCACGGAGTAAAAGTGACATTTTGAAACCTAAAGCTAAGTCACTGTTTTTATAATATTCCTTGAAATTTCCCATTTGCAGACCCACAAATAAAAACATCAGGAAAAACATTTTTAGGAAGAAGTACCTAAGAGCATAAGAAATTCAGCGATACTGAAACGATGACTTGCGTTCAATGCTGGGAAGAAAACAAATATCTTGTTATATAATATATAAAATGTATTTGGTATTTCACAATAAGATATCGAATATCTCCGTTCAAGCTGTCAAACCATAAGAGATTCTCACGAACTAAGTTATAAAAGATTTCGCATATTTCGTTTATTTTTACTAGAAGATAAATTGACGAATTTTTAAAAAAATCGTAATGCATCGGTTTTATTAGATGCGGCAGAGTATATTTGACTTTTAGATATTTTTATGTACAAACTTAAATAAACCAAATAAACATCAAGAACATTCATAAAAAGAAAAAAATAAACATAAATTTTTAAGGCATATTATCGGACTATAAAACTCTTGTTAGTCCCTTGAAGTAAAAATTGATTATTATTCTTAAAACAACTTTTATTAGAAATGAAATATTATTTTAAATGAGACAGGCGGCTCTCCATTTTTGAAATTATTTCCATTAGGATTTACTATCCTTTATATATATAATTAGTACAATCAATGTATATTTACCCTTCCCTGTGTCTAGTAGAAAGAAATAAATCTAACATTTATTATGTAATTTATAAGGTGAGAATTAAAATTATTTTTTAGTGTATTCGTAAACCTTGCAAGATTCTGTATGATGAGTCATCTTTAAGAGGCGATACACGTATTACAAATTGTAACACAACAAGTGGGATTATTAAATTTTTATAAATTTGATTGTAAGTATATTCCAATACCGCCGAATACATCAAGAACACAATAAATCTACTCAATTTATTAATTGATTTGGCATTTACTTGGTAGAACTACTTTGGCATTTCCTTGATAGAACAATAAAGCCATAGTTAATAAATTTTATGTAATGTAATTAATAATAAATATCAGTGTAATTTTATCCTAATTAATATTTTAAGAAATAAAACCAGATTGTTAATCGTTCTTTGAAACACTAGAATCACATTAAATAGGTGTAATATTGTAATTATAATAAGGATGTTAGAGTGAATAACTTGATGCATTGTGTATCTCTTCAGAGCCAGTATATATAGCTGAGCAAAATATAAGTTTATAAGTTCTGACGATGGCGAAAGCCAAAAAAGCTATCAACGCATAAAAATTATTAAAAACTGTAGAACTAAAATAATTTGATATTTTTACTTTCTGAAATCTACTCAAATTGATTAATTTATATTTTTTTACAGTAAAGCTTACTTGTCAAGATAAGGTGGGTACGTAAATTATAGGAAGAACGATAAGCGGTTGAGTAAGGACATTGCATACCTTGTGTTGCGTGATATGAAATTGCGCAGAGTTTTTGAGTTCATACAGAGTTTTATGAGAAATGTTAGCCTTCTCTGCGATAGAGTGAAGAGTTTTCTTTTAGGATTTGGAAGTCGCACTCGTTCCTGCACGAGTATCGGCAAACTGTCACGTAACCCATTCCCAGCGGACCGCGACTCGCGCGAGTGACTCGCCTGATGTCGCAATATTATTGTACTCAATTTGCCGAAAAACGAAAAACATCGCAATATAAAATGAGGATGGGAATATATTTATATATATATATATACCTACGTAGATGACTGCTTATATGTACACACTTTCTTTGAAGAAATAAGAAGGCATTTTGTATGATATATTACATGTATACATTCCTTAAAGGTATAAACACTCACTCACGAGACATTAAAAATGAATGTTTTTTTTTTTATTTTCAACTAGGTACAAAGAAATATATTTAAAAAGAAAGAAAGAATTGAAACTGGGATCAAAAAACACTATCTTTTTTATTATTTATAATATTTATATGACATCATTGTTTTAAAATGAAAAAATATAGAACAAGTCACTTAATCATTATCAACCAATACACCCATTCAGTGAAATTGCTTATATCACGGAATCCGCAAAAATCTTAAGTAGTCATATTATAGTTCTACACATTTTTGACATTATAAGTGGAAATGAACGTCATTGTAGTTAATCATTGATATACTAATATATGTATAATCAATTATCATTTCGTTTCGTTGCAAGAAACACAACAGAAGCGCTATTATATACTTTACTCAATGCATGAAACGAGCAGTAAAAATAAAATTCATGAATGAAGCATAGAGGGTGCATTTTTCATGAAATATGCATTTCTTTCCATAACATAAAATTAGAAGTTTTACGAATTCAGCGTAACATATTTATTGTATAAATGATATTTCAATTATAATATAACGTATACAAAGTTGCCACGATACCAGATTACTATTTACGTATTTCCATATAAAGTAATTAATTAGAAAAGGACGAACGAAGTCGATCTACGCACTAGTTGTAAGCTGGGTAGAAAACGTACCGAATAATTTAAATGAAAAATGAATATGTTATATGACCTGATTGAAGCTATAAACAACTAACTAAATCACATAACAATGAGGACGACATAGCTGTGAACATCTAGTTTTCACAACGGTCATTAACAAAGTGAAATAATTTAATTGAATTTTTACTTTTTATAATAAACGTATACCCATTTATAACAATTGTCTTGTCTGCGGTTTGCTTTTACCTTACTTCCTTTAAAATATAATTTTATATCAAAGAGAATGAAAATAAAAGAAAACCATGGGAACTGTTACACAGAATATAACAATTTAATAATGTGAACACGGCGTCCGAAAATCCGGTGTCACGGACAATAAAAAATAACGAAAATGACACGAGAAAAACATCGTGACTTTTATTCGAGTGGAATAATTCATTAGAAGAACGTTTATAATGAGATGAGTATCTTCGCCCAATTTTTTTTTAAATCAATATTTTTTTATGTTACAATATATAATATACGTTCAAATTAATATACATAAATCGGAGATCCCGCTGAATTAAATGATCCATTGATTGATAACTGATTGAATTAAAAAAATGGTATTTTAAAAATAAAATTTTAGTTGCTAAGTTTGATGGAATGATCGCTGTCTTCCAGCAAGGATAATTCATAGCAAAATCGATATATACATTACGAGCTAAAGTTCGTAGTGAGTTGGCACAGTGTTTGGCATGAGACTGAAGACAACTAAAACTTGCGGACTATTCTCAAATGTATTGTAACTTAGATACAAATAAGGGGGGGTCTCTTATTCTCGACATGATTTTTGTGTTGACTTATTGAGATGTGATAAATGAGGGAAACCCTGCTCATTCCAAAGTTGTTGAAACATGAACCATTAACGTAATTTAGTAGCTAAAAATAACTTTGGAAGTATTTTTAGAAATCAGTCTCAAAGAAGTCAAGAAATGTAAGACTTAAATACTTTTAAAATGTACATTGTTTTTAAAAATGAAATTTATTTTTTTTAACCATTTTGGAATAAGCCGTGTTTGCAAGTAATACCCTCAAATATACTTTTCTATATTCTATTTGACGATCTTGCGTTAATTTTGATGTATTTTTGTGAAAATAACCACTTTTGCTCAAACGCACTAATATGATAGGTCGAATAATAAAAGATCGACTGTAATAACAGTGAACATTATTATATTTAATTAATTATTATATTTAAGTTATACCAACCGTTATAACCAAATACCAAAATATCATTTAAAGATACTCGTTATATAGTTTTGTCAACATACTATGACAGTTTACAAATTTCGCCTACATCGGAGTTTCACAGACAAATTTGTTTGGAAAACGATTTATTCTGAGAATCCATATGAATTAAGGTTCTGTAAACTGAGGTAAACGATATTATCATAAACCAAAGTTTAAAATGAACTAGTTCCAAAATACAGTTTTTCCTGTCATTTGGAACACATTTTTTTTTTGTTATGAGAAATCTTTTCTTTATAATGACAGATTAAGCGTTCAAAATATATATATAAGGAAAGAGGGTCAGGTGCTTAAACAATATCGTAGCTTCTTGTTATTTATAGGTTATAATTTCGTATTTAGGGCAAATAAAAGAAGTAATCTCATTGAGAAATACTTGATAAAACACTAAGCCTGAAAGCACAGTTAACTAATCCTTGTCTGGTCGGTAAATTTAATCCCAATTACTTAACTCGTTATATTATCTGATACATTTTTCCATTTATTAGCTTGTGATAAGATGTAAACATTGAGAAATATTTTATTTTATTTTCAAACTGGACTATCAGAAGATAAGCAATAAAATATGAAACAAAGTAAGTAGATTTTTATCGAATACGAAGTAAAATAAATCATGCACTTTGAATGAACACTTTGATTCACAATTGATTTTATTACTCGAGACTTTGATATCAAAGTATTTAGTTCTACGAAATATCAAAAAAAATCGTAGAACTAAATTCGTTGCTAATATAAAATAATTCGTTCGTACTTTCGTACTTAAGGCATTTGTGAAAGTAGTCTGTCCGAGGATGCCTCTGAAAGAGGCGAAACATGTGTCACAGTTTGTAGCACAATACGTGAAATAATCTTAGTTATTTTATATTAAAATGAACTTCCACAAAGTTACCGCCGAATCCATCGAAAGAAATAAGTTGCCATTTTTCACCGTATTACAATGGAGTACCAAGTAACTGCCAATTCGATCAATAATATATCAAACTGATTTATTGAATAAGTTGATTTGTAATGAACAATGTTTAAATATTAAGGTGAATAAACTGGGCCATATTTGTCTTTGTCTGTGTAGTTAAAAGTCGATTTTTCGATTGAATTTTTTTTTGATACCATACGCCGAAATAGCAATAAATTGTTTTTTTTAGAACTAAATAATTTGATATT
Organism: Himalopsyche tibetana; assembly: GCA_030503985.1. Lineage (NCBI taxonomy): Eukaryota > Metazoa > Arthropoda > Insecta > Trichoptera > Rhyacophilidae > Himalopsyche > Himalopsyche tibetana. The sequence goes on from JAPJYX010000010.1 coordinate 2,729,344, forward strand.
TTTTACTGTATTACAATTGAGTTCAACCAAGTAAATGCCAATTCAATCAATTATTTATCAAACTGATTTATTGAATAATTTAGTTTATAATAAGAAAGTTTCTTTGTCTGTGTAGCTTAGTCAATTATTCGATTGAATCATTGATAATTTTTTGATACCATAAAGTAGAATCAATCTTATTTGACGGACGAGCTTTGTAATCTTCGCCATCGACAACATATTTATAATCTGGAACGCAAAGGGCAGAATTTGGTTGTATTTTTAAAAAGTTTATCAAATCAAATAGGTACCTACGTAGTTCTAATATCCACGAATCCAAAATTCAAATATTTTAATATGAAAGTACCTAACCATTCAATCCTAAGAAAGTCCAATAAAACTTTTGACGGCACGCAGAATTTCGACTCGATGGGTAATTTAATTTAATTTCGTAAGATGTCGATCGAAATGAAAAGAACTTTTGTATGTACTCATTACGTAGAAGCAGTGAATCGTTTATTTGTAAATAATCAAATAAATTCGACAAATATTTATAAAGAAAAAATCTCTTGGATACATGGAGCGATACAAATCAATTTATTTTCTGGGGCTATAACAAAACTGACTGGCACGACACAGCGCAGAACAATACAAACTGCGCCACGGCGATAGGTTTAATTTTAAAATGTATTGTTGAAGGAATATGTAACACAATATTATTTTGTACTACTTCCACTTTTATTTAGTAAGATCAGAACCGGTTTCGCTCACGACGAGCATTATCAACTGATAAGAAATAAAATTGATCAGTGTCATTTCTACAAAACAAAATGAATTAAAAAGGTAGTTACAATCAAAGTTTTTTTCTAAGCAGTAGTTGAGAAGCCCCCGCGCACTCATTCAGGGTTGGCGCGCACTACAAGACAGTTGTTCAATTAATATTGATCGGTCCGCGCAACCTCCGCGCAGCTTTTGAAATTCCCGCGCAGCTAACCTCTTGCTTTATTAGAGGGAACATTGGTTACAATACCGTTATATGCGCAGCTTAGAGAGAACGTTGAATACGACAATATTCTCATATATGTACTTACAATTATCCATTTCCAGTCTGGTAAAATTCTATTTTTTTTTCTATTTGAACGAAGTTCCCTAAACATATATATAATCAACTAAATAGAATATTTCCTTTTATATCGTATCGTCTGTTATTATCGATACTGTGTATTATATTTTAACATTCATTGTATTACTTTGTACAGTTTGAATTATTAATAACTACTCATGTTTAATGTATATAAAATGACAGTCTGTTCATACTGTAATGAACGTTTTCGTTTCAGAAAATCCAGACAGTCGACATGTGATTCGTGCAATTACGAACATCCTTATTGCATGCACGCTATATAGACATTTTGAATAAAAAATAACAATGTTTGCCCATGGATCAGGTAGAAGTGATGGGAATATTAAATTTTAACCAAACACGAATTTTGTAAGGCAGGCCAGACTAGAAGTTGGGATATTTAATTACAATAAGGAATATTGTGTTTTTATTAATTACAATAAAGGTTATGAAGGAAACGCTATATTAAAAATATAATGTTATTTACAATTAAATGTCAAATATGTATTTTGCTTTTACAAATTCAATGAGCAATGGGATACAAAATGATTTGTTCATGAATTAATAACGATTTTCTATAAATTCTTTTAATTAAGGGTGTAAGAAATGTGATTTGTAAATGTAAGTGTTTCCAACCGCCGGTTCGCGATCGACTGGTCGATTCCGAATCAACATTATCGGCTATCCAATAACAAATAAGTAATGGGTGAACTGAGATTCTAAAGCAGGGAGATGCGAAACAGATTTCTGGCAAGTTACAGAGACAAAGTTATTTCATCATCATATTAAATGGTACCCATGAATTTTCTTACCAAGGTATATAGTACAGAAAATATCAATACCTCGACGAGTAATTTTCATTCGGCAATTGTGTCAACATAGTCCTACTGTCGCGTGAAACAGTATTCAAAATTTGATTGACGATACAAGCGGAGAAATAGGCGACCGGCGCAAGCTCGTGGCAACATTTGCAAAGGGCTAAAACTGGCGGCAAACAAACTTTCCGATTGAAATCCTTCAGCTCAAAGCGGCGAAGCGTCCGACCCTGGGGCGGGTATCCAATTTTGCCCCACTTTGTCCAAATCTATCCGCCTTTCCCCGAATTTCGGCGGGAGATCAATGTTGTCAGCTTTATCAAAAACACATATTTAGTATAATGGAATTAATAAGACAATTATAAAATATCTTTACGTTTTTTTATTACTGCTATAATATAATGACGGACGTCTGCCAGTTAAAGGTTTTTTAACGATTCAAGTAAGTGCCAAAGAGGGAAAAATCAGTCAAATAAATATTATCAGATAACATTTAAATTTAACAAATAACTTTAATCTAAGGAAACCGCTTAAAAATATGATATTATTAAGATCTATAGATTGTATCTGCGTCTTTACCAGAGTATTTTTATAGTAAATAAAAAAAACCTATATAATGTATGCAGAATACATATAAGCTTGTTTGACGAAATAGATACAACAAGAAATATTTCATTAAAGCAACTGGCAACATTCTGACGAATGCTGCCTTACATTTGATGTTATTGACATAATCATCATCTTGTCCCGCGTAAATAGCGAATCTTAATACAGAGGGTGAGTATACAACAGGAAACTCTCGGGACACTTTTAAAGTTCTATATTAAATAATTTGAAGAGTAACTATTATTTCACAGATCAGTTAGTACAAAACGGTTATGATAACATAAATAAACATCGGTCTTGAAAATCATTGAGAGTAAAAAATACGACTTTAATAAGAAAAGAAATATGCACTTCAACGGATGTTCTCGTAAGTACTTTGACATGTTTGAATCAAGAGGTTTTGATTTAGATCAAGTTATGACAATGACATGACAGATGTTACAAAGCACCCAAATCTCCAAGTTGCTGCCGCATTGAAGTCGCTTCGGTGGGTCCCTATTTTACTTTTTCTGCCATATTTTCAAGTGTCTTAAACCTTTTAACAGCTTAACGACCGTGGACGCGTATTTGAGTCTTTAAAAAACAAAGGTTGCTGGCCGGCGGACACATATATGCGTATAGGCGAAGTATCTGGAAGCTAAGAAAATTAAATTTTATAAAGATGTTTTTATTTGCTTACAAATTATAGTGAATTTAGTAAAATTATAATTTTTCGCAAAATTTCGCCAGGTGAAATTTTATTAAAAAAAATGTGCGGTCGTTAAGCTGTTGCATCATTGACAATTATAAAAAAATAACGATATTCAAAGTAACCGTAGGTATAACTTTGCTGACAAACTTTAATAAAAAATAAAGATTTTTTATCCATATCCGCTCACAATGAGGAGCATATGACCTCCTAATGGAGGTATCACAACAGAAGGTTTTTTCTACGATAACTGTTTGTTACTCAGTCGCTCAACCTCACTTTTTTCCAAAATGAGTAGTAGGAAATGAAGGATAAGGCTAGAACAAAACTAGTGTTTAACTAATCGCTATTGCTACACCCAGTTATTAAAGGATCAGAAGGATGGGAGGAGAGGAAATAATGTGAATTGAGATCACAAACACCCAGTGTTCGATCACAGCTAATTCTCAAATTCACTGTGATCTTACCGGGAATCGAACCCAGACCTGCGTGATCGGTAGAGAAAGCCCTAACCAACTGGACCGCGCACAGGAGGCGACAAGATAAATAATATAAGGTAAAAAAAATGAATTAAACTGTAAAAAAAAGTACATGTTTTACTTAATTTTCACAAAATTACATTGATAAAAAATACCGTTATTATGGTATGAATAAATCTGCACCCCAATACCGGGGCAAAAGGTTTGATTCAGACTCTAGCGAGACTTTTGTAGGGGGTCATCGCAGGCAGCCGTCTTTGTCGCAACTCGCGACTCTACGAATTTTTGACTCGAGCATGAGCCATAGGGAAAGTAAATATTTACTGAGATGATTAAAAAACGAAGAAAGTAGAAACGGTACGATGAGCACTTCTCATAAATAGATTAAGAATGTTTGGCAAAAACAAGAAAGGGTCAAACACGTGAATCATCATAAATATAGCATACATTATTTGAAACATAACATAAATATTTGATACATCTTCTGTTTTTATGGAACTATTTAAAATCACAGATACTGTATGTATGAGTACAGATAATCTGTAACTTCTGAACATAAGAACTTTTGCAGTTACTATAGATCTTGTGTATAATTACTTCTCGTTGATGAAAAATATATTTTGTATTTAAAAAAACAGGGCTGTGGAGTCGGAGTCGGAGTCGCGAAAAATGAGCGGCTCGTTTTTTTTTTTAAATATATTTAATGATGTGTATTTAAACAAAATAGTCAAAAGTGTTTCATACTTGGCTGACTAAAGATGATCTGATGGTATACATATATATAAGTCAAAATTAAATTATCGAAAAATTTCCTCGGAGTCGTTAATTATTTTAAAGCTGGAGTCGGAGTCGTCTTTTTTTAACGCGACTCCACAGCCCTGGAAAAAACCTAATTATAGATATTATAGATTTACCTACTAATGAAAAAATACTTATATCAATACTAACTCGACACCGATTAACCCTTGGAGGTATCCCTCCTGAACTGATTCAACATGCTTTCGAATAAACACAATTATACATCAAAATAATCAGAATTGTTTACATGTAGTATTTTTTTAAAATGTTCACAGTCAATACAAGGTGGAAAAGCACTATATTCAAAACAAACAAAAAATACATACTGTAGGCGCGTTATGAGAAAAATATTGAGGTAAGATTTTAAAAATATTCTGCGGTGCGACATCAACGAACATTTTAGCGAAGCGAAACGTAATAAAATTAATACGGAATAGTAAACATGAAATCTGATGATTTACAACTTCCGCAGTAAAACTAGACTACCGACGGTTAAATTTCATCAAAACAATTCAAAAAAAAAAAGGGTTTAACCAAACAGAATAAAAACCTATAAACTAACGAAACCGATCCTTATACTTAATAAAAAGTTAACCTTGTCGTATACAAGGTTCAACTTAGTGACACATTATTTTTACATTTAAGATAAATTAGTGAAAAATGTATTTCCTATTATTATTACGATTTACTGAACTAATATTTAATAAGCTAGTTGACTTTCATGTACAATCACGTCTTTACTTGGTGTTTTGGAGGATTGTATTTTCTTATTTACGGTATATACTTAACACCATTGCAGTGTCTTTTTGCTGTGGTCTCTTCACTTTTACGATATTTTAAGGCGTGTAGAATATTATCTATGCTTCTTCCTAAAATACGGTTAGGCTCACATCACCTCTCAGGGGTTCATATTATCTTATAAAATTTTGAAAAAATAATGTACCAAGCTATCTCAAGTCATCAATTATTTATTACATTTGTTAAATACACTTAAAACATGGCTTTTTGCTGATTTCTTTCGCAACGGATCCATTTCGAAATTCTAGAGACCATAAGATAAAAAAATGATTTTAATTTACAATGTCTTATTGTATCACATATCAACGCCTACCTGAAAATTAATAACATAATTGTTGCTAGTCATGAAGCATGTGTACATACCATTTGATGAATTAATATATGTTAAATTATATTGTCTAATATTTTATTTAGTACGAGAACTATTGACAGACTACTGAAATAAAATTAACATGAGAAGAACTAGACGAATAGTCATAAATAAATTGAAGTGATAGATGGAACTCATTCTTTTATAGAGCATAGAGCGAATTGACTGGTAAGCCATGTACTAGGTTTCCGGCTGTCTCACTACACTTTATAATACTTATTGCGGCTTTCGTTCTTTAAGAATACGTTCTAGTAATAAAATTCCTTTAAGCGATCAATCAATCAACGTATGATCTTTTTGAGAGAAGCTAAGTTATACTCCGCAAACAGATATGTCATATTGTAGATGGGGAAGCACTCTCCGATATTAAAAATATTCACACATTGCATATAAAATTTATTCTTTTCATCGCAACAAAATAAACAAAACAATACCCATACAAATATAGAGTAACTTAGATTATTCCACGTATCATTTTATATTAAAATGAACTTCCACAAAGTTACCGCCGAATCCATCGAATGTATAAAGCAATACCCGTTTAACGTAATGTTAATATCTCCATTAATTTTACCGAATAAGCAATGTACTAAAAAAATAAAGCACTATTTGTTCTAATTCCACATATTTAATCATTTTATTTAACGCCAAAATTTGGAAGGTCTATAAATTTTAAATTTTTCATAAGTGGCCTTTAATTTGTGTTTTATTTATTTACATTACCTTTCTACCAAAAATTGACAGATAACACCTTAAAAGTGATTAATCAACAATAATACTTGTATAATGTATTAATTAAGAGGCTTCGGGTCCATTTTCAAGTGGTCTACGTCGCTGACTTCCGTGACGGATCGCATGGCTTCAAAGCCCCAGTACGAACAGCATTTTGGCATGGATGTTTGTGATGTATAAAAATTTCCTCCCAATTTTCCAATCCTAAAATAACGAGGAATAGCAAGAGCGATTAGCAAACACACTAGAACTGTCTTAGTTGTATCCTTTTTGTCCATACTCTCTTCGAAAAAAGAAGATGTTGAGCAACTAGGTAGGAAACAGTTTTCGTAGAAGAACTTTTGTTGAGATACCTTCATTGGAAAGCTACGAGTTCCACATTGGTATCAGACATGGGTTAAAAATATATGTTTGCCACCAATAAATAATAACAGACACAAAATTCAAAAATTTTGCCAGAAATATGTAATTTTAAACAATAAAAATACTTGTAACTAAATGCGAGTTGACAAACTCGTTACTGTAATTGAGAAGGGTATCCCGTGCTTTTGGTTATGCACGCATTTTAATGAGCAACCGTGAAAACAGAAGCGTATACAATCCACGAATTATTTGTTTCTGCCAAAAAATTGATTACTATAATTTTATTATAACGATGTCTGTCAAGGTTAAAATTAATCGAATTCTTATTTGTAAACGACAAAAGCTAGCGTGTTGTGTCATCGTAAATCGTAAAAATAACTTCAATACGAAATCTTCATTTATTAAAGGGCTATATGATTAAATATTTATTAGGCTTGCTAAAAATATTTTAGAAGAATAATTACCGTACCGACAGCAAGGTCGCATAAAACTTCGTAGAAACATCGATTATTAAGGGTTAAAAGACATTTTATACCATTAAAGAAATGATATTTTTAAATTTTTGCTTTCAAAGACAATAATCTAAAAAAAATTGTATGAACTATATATAATATAAATCTAATACACACTAAGTTATCACGTAATAAAAAAATATGTGGAATTAGTACAAAAAAATGTTATTTTTCATAGACTTAGTTGGACTTTACTAGGTGTTTTGGTGGATTGCATAGTTTTATTTTACGGAGATAACACTATTGCAATGTGTATTAACCAAAGTTACTTCACTTTTACGATACTTTAAGACGTGTAGAATATTACAGCGCTTCTAACATGTTTCTAAGATACCTTGGTTCACTTCATCACTAATTTTCCGATATGATGCTTTGAATACATACTGGTGTTTAGGCCAATCGCTCCCCCAATAAATATAATATTGTGTTTTGCAAAGAATTAGCTATAATTATATTCGCAAATGAGTGCCACGGGGAAAACTTTTTACAACTTTCGCAGTTTGGCTGTCTAAGCGTCCTTGAATCGCACTTGGAGATCGCTGGATGACAACTGCCCTTCCTCCGCTCATGTTACGCTAAACCTATATCTACCATTCGCAGAGTATTGGAAGGGCGTCTCGGAAAATTCACGAAATTATTTTCCCATTATAACAGAAAGCAAACTTTTGTTTTCACAAGTGCTGTGGGTCGAAAATTTTTATACGCAAAAGGGAAAATATAATTAAATTTGGAATTCAAGTCTCGATTCAATTTTAACGCCGGGAGAAAATTCATTAACCTTTTCGCCGGGTCCGGGCCTTATAAACGCCTTTTGTAGGTCCCATTAAAATACCTACCGATGTATACATATTATATACACCGACCTATATAAATGGGTGTTAAAGATTGCCACACCTACCTTAGGATGTACTTATTCATAATAATAATATAACTTACTGTCTTCTGGGAATATACGTAATATGAATACAAACTAGACATTATAAATCCAAAACGTTGAGATATACTTTATATGTACATGCTCTTTGCTTTAAGACACATTCGTACATCACGTGGGATGTGTCAACATTTTAGAACATGCTTTGTGGATGCCTGGAACCCAGATTACGAGATCAATATTATAGATCACGGGCTGATTTTCAACATGTAAAACAATTTTTGAGGTTTGGCTGCATCATCGTTACTTAAGGACACATAGGGATGACAATGTCATCAACGAGAAGGTTATTGTGTTAGTCATGTTAACTTGTTCACAAAACGCGCGAAGATCACACACTTCCGTAAAGTTATTCGCCCTGAGAAGTGCGATCAACTTCATCTTACTAAATCTTTGAAAAAGAATAAAGCAATACTCTTGGTGTAAAGCATTAATTCTTTAATATTACTAGTCATTATAAAATAATACATGTAGAACGGAGCATTTTTCCGATAGATGACAATATCTACGCTATTTTCAATATTCCGATAGTACCTTTATTTGATTTTCAGCTATATAAAAGAACATAAAAGTGACATAATTTTTAATTCAACGCCAACCTGATTACATCGTTGTAACAATGGCCCGGAGCTTAATATCTACTTGAGAATCTAGAAATTAATAGGCATAATCAAAACATCTTAAATAAACAAATAATTATCAATCCATCGCCGTTCATAAAACCCCTAATGTAACTAATAATAAATATCAGTTTAATTTAGCTAAATTTACCTTGAAAAATCCCATATTTCAAATACAACATGTATACAAAAACTAATTTAAGTAAAAAGTTGTTTTTGTATAAATAGAACTGTTAAATTCTATTTCTTATCAGTTGATAATGCGACACCGATCCTGATCTTGGTAAATAAAAGTGGAAATAAGTACAAAGATATATTTTGTTTTTCTTAATGTAGTGTCTTTCCACCAAGTATTGACAGTAAACACACTAAAAGTGATATATGAACATTGAATTAATAATATTAAAAAAACCTTATGTATTTATACAAAAATGAGCTATTTTACTACTTTTAAAAATCATAGAAATAAAATATACATCTGAATTCAATACGTTCTCCAAAGGTCACGAAGCAAAGCCACGTTTCGTTTAATTGGAGTTTTGCTGTCATTGATTTTTCGACGTAGAGGTGTTTAAAAGTTTTTGTTTTAAGGAGGTAGCTCGTGAGCGTGGTGGAACCGTAGCATAGGACCACATCTACGCGACGAGTGTCTTCTTCTACTTTTCTGGCGTACAGTCCGGGGTGAACCCTGACCACCGCATTCAATCTTTCCAACCCACTCGATCCTACGCCTTTCCACTCCAACTACTGACATCCAGCACGAGTAAGTCATGTTTCGCCGGACTTCTAGCAAAGCCGCGGTCGTCCAACGCTACGCTTTCCTCAGAAGTGAGACGTTTTATAGGTTAATTTTATACTATAAAGCAACTGCTATTACATATTTCTTTACCAATAAAATACGAGAAAAATTTCGGATATTGTAGGTATGTGTGTATTTTATTAAGAAATGAAGAAAATGCTTTGATCTGTAAAATTATATACACAAACAAGCATACCTTAAATGGTTTGAATCCATTTCCGTAATTCATGAATAATTAATTATTTCATATAATCCAAACATTCTAAACGTTACGGCGAGTAAAAAAAATACAAAATAAAAAGAATCCGCTATATCCTTGGCAATTATTTGAAAATACGATACCCCCATTTACCTAAATACTTATTAAATTTTGGCTTAATAACTTTGGGCTTACATTTCTGAAAAGAAAAATATCCATTGCTCATAAATTTCAATTATCTTTTTAAATTTTTGCTTACCGAACAAACTAATTGGATAAATGTTCTCATTTATGTTTATTCCGAATGAACTGATTATTGGGTTGTTGGTTTTATACTCTTTTTAAGCGGCATGTGAAAATATAATATTGGATACCGCTTAATAACTTCCCTAAAATAAAATACTTATTGCGAGATTAAAAACATAGAATTATTGAAACGGAAGTTTGAATTATAAATGAAAATTCGATAGCGAATATTTTTCTGGTCTTTCGTTTTGACGATATACAAAAAAATAATCTTTTGTTTAATGCGTGGAGCAAGAGTGGAGTTTTTTTAAAGTACATACTAAAGTCAATCGTGTAACTTCTTATTTTCGAATACAATATAACGGAATGATTTTATCGTTTAGAGGAGTTGATAATCAATCATTCCAGGAAATTTTTTTCGAAGAGCGATTTAAGGCACTAAATAATTTAACTCATAAAACTTAATCGCTCGGAAAAAACAGTAGTAGAGAAAAATATATAAAAATTGTGTTTTACATCACATATTGCAGGGATGGCGAACCTATGGCACGCGTGCACGAGGTGGCACGTTTGATAATTTGGATGCCACGCAAACGATTTCTATGTTAAAAAAAAATATTTTTTATTTTTTCTATTTTGTGTTATTTTTTACTGTTTGGGCACGCCATACAATCAAGAAATAATATATGTGGATTTTCGGCACGCGGGCCCAAAAAGGTTCGCCATCCCTGACCTAGTGTCTTTTGCTAAAAAGTCACCGCGCGCCAATGATATTTATACATGCACTACAATGATTATTGGAGTATGATGAATAGTAAAAAATATGTTTTGATGAACTCAAGCATGCACTACCGTTCTGTTTGACGACGGTCACGACAAAAATATTTGGATAAACAATGAAACCATTTCAAGTGCGTTTTCAGCACTGAACGTGTTAAGAACTAGAATACAAAAAAATATGAAAGGTTCCATATATACCTACGCAAAGTGGTTGGGTTAAGAACAAAATCAATTCAACTAAAAAATATGCAAATCTACAAACTGGAATTTGTTCTGACACGATCACGTTATGTTCAGACAAAAATATAAGCCGAGAGCCTTTCAGGAAGTCTTTCAGAAAGTCATTCGGTGGCAAATTAAACAAAGTGAATGTTAAATATAACTTGAAATAACAATTCCTTATCGACTTTGTCAATGTATGCAAGAAAGCTGTTGTATTGATGTAAGTTCAACTTGGAAGATCTTTAAGTGATCGCATGCCGAGTAACTAAAATACAATTGCAGAAAACTAAAAATCAATGAATTACATACAAAGCGAAGGATTGATTAATTTTATTGATAAACGTGCGTTTATTAGATATGAGGCAAAACTTCGGGTAGTAGTTAATATAGCAATATAATATTTAAGCTATTTGTGGGGTGGAATTTGACCAAAGTGATGAACATATTTTTATAAAACAAATCTTTGTCACAGAACAAAATCACGAATTCCAAAAAGTCCATAATTCAAACTTTCATGCTCCTTTGCACAAGTTGCAGACATCAAAATAACGATTTCATGAATAAGGTAGTTATGTACACATACGAACGTAATAGCCTATCATGGAAAGAAAGCCTAAAAGTTGCGAAAAAACTTGGAGGATATAGTCATAAATATTAATGAAGCACGTAGAGGTAGGCTCCAGTATTAGCACTGAACATTATTTATGATCAAAAATTGTTTCAAACTCCCATAATGTTGTAACGGGAAACTATCACCAACTCGCGAAATTCTTTGTTTCGACTAAACCTCTGATATTGGCAAATGGTGTATCACTGAACGAGAAATTATTTATCTAATCTAAATTCTAATTTTTTTTATACCGGTTACGATTAATATTTTAGTCAGTTGATAATGCTCATGATAAACAAAATCAGTCCTGATCTTTCTTAAAAAAATATATGAAATCCGTAATTTTTTTTTTATTTTTGAATAAAGTTAAGTGATACAAAAATAAATGCAGATGGGTTATAAGTCTTAGCGTACATCATATTATCAGCAAGCACGCGTTAAAACCGTCGCGGCGATAATTGCGTACACACTACAATGAATACAAAACATTGTTTACGAGCCAGTTGCTTTTAGATTTAATTAAGCATGTCCGTTAAGTCAAAGTTTACTGTATTGCAGTAGTCACTTTTTTTATTATTATTGCACATATGAAAATCATGAATATTTGCTGCATGAAAGCTGATGATGCTCGACACAATGCCAGAAGGAAGACAAATAAAAAAAATCAAAAAAAAAAAAATGTAAAGACGTTGTTCAGCAGTAACTGATATATTTATTTTAATTTCCAACTCACTCTTTGAGATTACGAGAATTCATAATTATTATACGAGTAATATAAAATCGTAAATTTACCTAATGGTCCCGGTATAGTCAAAGCCTCTAATTATCTTTAAGTACTTTGAAGTCATTAAACCATTGAATACAGAATAAGAAATAAGCATTTGTAGGCGAATTAATAATTCAAATGCCAAAGAAAGTAGAGTGAAAAGCTATATACATACCCAACATAAAAGTCAAGCTTTAAAGAGCTTCGGTGGTGTACCGCATTTAAAATAAGTATACCGTATACCTGACATATCATCTGTTATTAAATTAGCATCATATCGAAATAGTTTCAGGCGATAATTCATAGTTTAAGATTCAAACTGAAATTTCATCTAACTTAAAACTATTAACTATCATTAATAGAGTTCACTTAAGAACTGTAGGGCAGGGGTTACCAACCCTTTTTGGACCCTAGAGCGCATTTTAAAATATTGGCAGGGCGGTGGGCACCAAATTTCTCAAGGTTATTTACAACCCTAGAATTTAACGCCCAAATTATCAGCGTGACTCGTTTTTTTTATAGCTCTTCCTAGATTTTTGAAATCCGAAAACCCGGGAATTTACCGATTTGCTCAAACTATCAGGATACAGGATATTGCAATATAAAGTTAATGGGTGGGAGAGCATCGGTGGTCAGAGGAGGGTAAAGACATCATCTACGAAGGTAAAATCTCAGTGTTTCATCCACCTTGGCTAGGATCTACGCGACAGTCAACTTTTTCAAGTGAGAACTGTTTATGACGGCAAGAAACTCGTTTTATTTCCCGGGAAAAACTGGGACAAATCAATTGAATTCAATTAAAGTACTGCAGTAAAATAAAACTCAAAAGTTTCCAATGATGATATAAACATTTCAATACAAAACTTTTTTCCAGTACCAGTTTTACCAGTATACGATTTCATACGATAAAAAAATACCAATATACATTATCGGAATCAACCATTCCTTTTTTTATTGGTTAAAGATTTTTTGGTACTTCAAACAATCAACCCGAAGTAATTAAGTTTTATTAAGTGCGATCTTCATGAAGTACTAATAGTTTTATTTTACTTTTTTGCGAGTTAAATGCGAAATAAATATTTCAGCGTTTCGTATGAATAGTTCATATAATCAGCTGTAAAAAATACTTAATTAAACTAACAATCAAAAATGTTATGCTCAATATATTGTTAAAAGCTCTTTGACGATTACTTTTTTATGTTTTGGTTATTAGGTTTTTTGAATCATTAAAGCACCGGTACGGTACTACGATGGTAAAAAATATGGCTATAATATAATAAATACATGGACATGTTACGATGATTGGCTACTAAACAATCAATCAACTTTACCAACAAGTTGTGTCACTTTTAAGGTGTTCACTGTCAATACTTGGTGGAATGGCATTATAATAAAAATAATAAAACATTTTTAGTACTTTTTCCACATAAAATTTATTAGATCAGGACCGGTTTCGCTCATGATGAGCATTGTCAACTGATAAGAAAAACAATAAAACAGTGATATTTAATTTAAAATTTAAAATTTAACTTAATTTAACTTAAAATTTGTATAAATATCACTGTTTTATTGTTTTTCTTATCAGTTGACAATGCTCATCATGAGCGAAACCGGTCCTGATCTAATAAATTTTATGTGGAAAAAGTACTAAAAATGTTTTATTATTTTTATTAACAAGTTGTGTGGTTAAAATCGAAATTTATTCAAATATCAACTAAAAAAATCAATGAACGTGAAAGTTGGGAGGCCCAGAATCACATTTGAAAATATCTAAAGAAATAAATTACCACTATTTTTCTTTTCTTTCTTGAATGCAAGGGGAGGGGTTATAAAAAAATCAATAAAAGTATTAGCTACAATATTAAGTACCAACTTGCGTTAATAGGGGAAAATCTTATCGAAAAGAAAACCAAATAGGAGAAGCTGTCCTTTGTATTAAAAATGTTATATTTTGGACAAAAAATATTTTTCCCGGAAATTTTTGAAATAAATATGGCACAGTTAAATAGTTTACAAATTTTAAATGACCAGGTAAATCTGCCACAATCTCCACTCTTGTATCCTAAATGTAAGTAAATATAATTATAAATTTTCCAGCAAACAAAATAAATATGATCCTTGAAATTACTCACCATTTAAATCTGTAGGCATTCCAATGGGTGAATCCATTTAGGCATGTCTTTAAATTTAGTGATACATTTATTTATCATATAAACACGATAAATTTGTTGACTAAGCGTCAGTTCAAGTTCATCCGTGCATTTGAACGCCTGAAGATGCCGAAAGGCGAAACCCGGGTCGTTAGTGACAAAACTTGTGAACAATTCAAATTTAATATTTTTCCGGAGATAATTCGAAATTTCTGAAATATTACAACTCGTTAGACATCTTATAAGTTATATTTCGAATCCCTGATGACTTAATTACATAACTGTGTAGCGTGTAAGTATAAATATATATTGGTCAAATAAAATGTTTTACGAAATATATTTAATAGTAACTCTAATATTAATAGAATACATACAAAACACTAGTCTAAACATTCGGAAATGTACAAGTCGCCATAAATTTTAAGGCTTTCTAGAAGGATATACGCAGTTTGGGTCGTAAAGCATACATACTTGAATTTCATAATATAGACATGGCCATATCAACATAACCACAACGCGTAGGAAGGATGTATGTCCTATTCAAGTTACAACATTTTTATTGGCGTATTATGCACATGCCAGTGGGCTATGTACGTATTATATCTTACAATATAAATATATTATATGTCGTATATATGCAAAGAAAGAAACATATTAAATATTTGTTTGACAAATATAACTATGTATGTTAGATTACGTACGACGTGGAAACCAAAAAAATACCTTTTTCCTACATTGAAAAATATTACCACTGTTAAAAAAATATTTGGTCAGCAAATAAATTGATTGAATTGGCATTTACTTGGTTGGTACATTGTAATAAGGTTAAAAATAGAAAAACTATTTAGTTCTACAATTTTTCCTTCACCAGAACCATATAACATACAGCAAATAAATTTAACAACATGATTAAATTATTTTACAGATTCTCAGGCTTAAATTAATAATGATAAGTTTTTGCAATCAGCAATAATGGATGTATAACAAAAAAAAGATAAGCGCCCTTTACTACAAATTCCACATTAATTTATTTAGATAAAGGTCGCTTTCACTCATCACGAGCATCACTTGTAAATATTTCTAAATGAGCGAACCCGGTTCTGATATCAATAAATAAATGTGGAATTAGACCAAAAGAGTTTTATTTTTTATGTATCGACTGTGGTTAAGGCAAGACGTAACCTATAGGGTATCCAATCCCGGAGCCTTTTTCCAATCCCGGGATTTCGGGATCAGAAAATTGGACGGGATCCCGGGATTGGATGCCCTAGTAACCTACACAACAGATTAAACAAAAGGCACAAAAAACGTTTTTTGATAGTTTTGGACCAAAGTTAAAGTAAATAAAAAATGTGTAAAAAAGATATAGTGAATATACAAATGTTCCAGTGGAATTATTTATTTTAAATAAATTAAACAACGAACATTGATGTTACTTATAATTTCTTTTTACGAAAGCAATACATTTACATAGCTATTTTTTTTATTTAAAATTTTGAATAACACAGATCAACAGTCTCACAATCCGAAACTTAATAGTTTGATCATTTATTTTTTTAACCAGTTTCGCTTCCCCGTAATTTCAATAATTACACCAGTAACAAAATTTACACGCCTTAAATTACTCCGTAGCCTCTATATAAGAACTGAGTACATTTTTTAAGAAAATTACGCTAAACTGATAATACACTTAACAAATGTTTGTTTTTCTCGATAAAAAAATCCGTTAACCAAGCATGATTTTTTACGACAGATGTTCTAATACTATTAGCGGTGTTGTTTTTAAACGCAATTTCCAAAAAGCAAACGTTAGCGGGTTAGACATTTCTTGGGTCCGACATTAGCGGGTTAATAGGATTAAAGGGTTAAGATCCGCGATCTGATGATTGCAAGATGGCCGCCGCTGGCGTCAGATTAGGACGCTCAGTGGGACGGGTGTCTTTTTATACATTCGCTGTCACTTTCACGACGTAACCTTTTTAAGTGTGTCGTAAAAAGAGGGGGGTGTCTTACAACCCCACCCAACTTCTTGCAGCCTACGCAAGGAATTGCCAGGTTTCAGAAACTACTAAACGTTGGATATGTTTAGTTTCGAGTATTTTTATATTTATCTACTAAACATACTTATTTAAATTTTTGAATTACTTATTTCGAACTGTCTCGCAACTAAACACAATAACTTCCACTCACGTACATTTTTTAAAATATTGTCTACAGATTTTTCAAAAAAATATATCTATTAAAAAAAATACTAATAATTCAATTCGGCTTAATTAAACAGTATCCGTAGACTCGACATATAATACAAATATTTTCTATAGTTATTAAATAAATTAATGAATGAGACTTTAATATATCGTCTGTGGAAAGGAAAAAGGACGTAACCCTCAATTTTTCAAGACAGCTTTTTTTCGATAATCATAATATATATAACTTTATACACATTCTATCAAAAGAATGGAAGCTGAAAATGCCGAATTAGTATCTAAATTTAGCTTTTAAGTTTGAAAAAGATGACCTTGCAAAAAAATAAAACCAAGAAAAAACAATGAAATAAAGGTTTTTCCGAGACAATTTCTTTAATTAATATTAGTGTCAATGTAACACCAGTTTAGAAGTATCCGTGCACTTCAAGGTTGTGTATAATTCATAATTTGCATATGTCACAAAATCATCAAAACACGTTTTTAGCGCCTCCTGTAAAATTTGATATGTGTGGGTTACGTCCTTTTTCCTTTCCACAGTCGATATTATTTAGTAAACAATTTTATATATAATGAAATTGTATAAAACAAAATTGTTAATCATTTTTTATTTTTTTAAACTAAACCCATTTAAAAACAAATTCTTTGTGTATGTGGGGAAAACGACATATTGCATCTATAAAAGTAAAAATACAAAAATATGTAAATCATTTTTGTAATGCGAGATTTTGCAAGATCGTGTGTTGTTTTTTTTTTTATTGTGAAGCTGACATGTATGTCATAATTGTGGGATGCGAAGTATTGTTTCGTAACTGACAACTTTTCTTAACCCGCTATTGCGATAAACTGGCAACATTGGTTACACGTTACGCTTCCGGTGGAGCTGACGTAGTTTCGGTTTTACGAGTGTCGGTAAGTCCGCATTAGAAGGCTTTCGGAACAACGTCAATGCGGCCACTTGTTAATACGTTGGATACAGAAGTCACAGATTCGAATGCTGCGCTCCTGAGCCACTGTGGCTTTAAGTTGTGCTATCTACAACACAAGAGTTATTTCATTATGTATATTACATACTAATTATTATTTTAAAAACGTCGACAATTTGAATATTTAAATTGCTTAAAAATCTAGAAACTTAGTATATAAAATATGGCTGCCTTCACACGTGTATGCGCTATGATGAATGGCGAATTACTTTTGATAATTTACACAACACAAATGTCAATATTTTACGAAATGGCGCACCATTCTCGCCTGATTTCAAGGTTGGGTTATATTCAATATTTAATTTATTATATATTTTTAACGTAGCCTAATATTATATGAAAAGAAACGGCTTCTTAATAAGACAATGATAATATCATATCGACTAAAAATTTTACATCACACAAAAAACGTTGTTAGATGATTTTGGGCCAAAGTCAACATATACACAACCTTGAAGAGCACAAAGATTAATAAACTGATGTTCTATTGACTCAATCCTAAATTAATTTAGTGAATTGTTTAATTAACAAAAAACGTCTTTTTAAGTCATTTTTTGTCGTAATTTCGCATACCTTACTTTTTTTAACTTAAAAGCTAAATTGATTTACTAATTCGGCATTTGCAGCTTACATCCTTTTAATAAAAACACAATAATCCTTTGTACTTCATTCCACTTTATTTAATATGTCAGGACCGGTTTCGCTCATTGCGAGCATTGTCAACTGATAAGAAATATAATTTAACAATGCTATTTATACAAAATTGAAAAGTTATACACAACAATTGGCATTGAAAAGAAATTGCCAATTACATTAAAGTGATTCTAAAATAACACAAAATTAAAATGTTCAACACATCTAACATATAATTAAAAAGTCATCCCAGATTAATAAATTCAGAATGCGATTGAAAGTAATTACAAACATAATTAAAATTTGGGAAATTTTTGACAAAGTGATAAAATGCTACATTAATAAAGTGAATATGCTTAATGATATGAATATGCTTAATGATAGTTTTATGTTTTCCCCGCTTCCAAGTAGTTGGTGTGTTCATCACTTAAACAAAATCTCGCAATGAGCGAAACCGGTCCTGAAATATTAAATAAAGTGGAATGAAGTACAAAGGATTATTGTATTTTTATTAATATAATGCCTTTCCACCAAGTATTGACAGTGAACACCCTAAAAGTTACATCCTTTTGTTAGAACGTGTATAAAGTTGTATACTTTGTGATTATCGAAAAAAAATCCATTTGCCTTTCTACAGTAAAATGAATGCCTAGTCTATCATTTTCGGTCTCTATAACTATTCATTGGTTCACCCTAATTATACGACAGTTGATTATACGCCTATCACTATTAAAAAAATAACAATATGCACGAATACGTACGTAAGAATGTGCTACTTTTAAGGATTTACATAACACAGTATTTGATCTAATAACACTTCAATTTTATGAAAATGAAAATGTATTATACATTTAATTATTGTTTGGGAATTATCTTACATACATCAACGTATTTTTAAAGACATATTAGTACTTCTAATGCTGTTTGTCAATAATATTTAATAATATTTTTTCACGTTATCAAAGAAAACCTTTCAAGTATTATAATATATATTAAGCCGGAACTTCCAGGGTTAATGCGAAGCCGTAAAAGAACCTTACGCACACTTCTCATCGAAAATTGATCGTTGGTTATTTCAAATTAGGGTAACGATAAAAAGTATAATCTGCCACTTAGTTTGAGAGGAGCTGGACCATAAAGTCTATAAACAATATTACGCGAGATAGTTTTAGGCGAAATTAGACATCGATTGAAAAGTTTTAAAAGCACTCTATCCCAAACTTTCGTAAAACTATATTACCACACATAGTATAATGTATTCGTATATAATTTGATATAAATAAATTCAACAAACTCAACTCGATATCTTATTTATAAAGTGAAAACTATATTAAATTTGAATCGTTCAAATTATGTACATTCACACAATTTTTGTCACTAACGACCCGGGTTTCGCCTTTCGGCATCTTCAGGCCTTCAAGTGCACGGATGAATTTAAACTGACGCTTAGTGAATGGATGTCTCGTGTTTATATAAAAAATAAATGTATCATAGAGTTTAAGCCATTTTTAGCGAAAAGGATTAGCCCACTAGCCCATCCAACAAAAATAAATATAATTCTTAAAACTACTCACCATTCAAATCTGTTGGCATTCCTATGTATGTATATGCATAAATTTTACACTTGGGCTTAAACTAAATATATGTAAAATCTTTTTATTTGGTTAACAAGTCGTCCGGTGGCAGTCAGGATTTGAAAATACTAAACGTACTTGATGTTTTAATATAAACAAATGTTTGCATGACGTAGTAAATATGTTATTATTGAATACTCACTTGCTATTGAAAAGGGAATCATAAAGACAATAATAAATAAATCATAAAACAATGATGTCAAAAAAAATACGTTTCAACAAAAAAAAATACTCGTGACATTCACGTGACATTTAAATCCTACTTCTTCGCTGGTTATGTGAGAACAAAACAAAATATGCAAAACTGGGAACGAAAAGTAGTAGAAAAAATGTGTTTGCGATTCGCGTATCAAGATGCGAGTCTCTTAAACTGAAAGTGGCTATAAAAATTTATACATCATATTGACATTCAAACAACTTCATTACATTCCCCTAGAGGTGGGATAACAATTTTTGTTTTTATATGTGAATAAATAACAATATACGCCTTTACGATGCAATGAGTTCAGAAGATTCAAAGATCATATTGATATTATATCTATTGAAGGAAATACCCAGGGTTACAGTAAGACAATTTCGATACTGATAGATTAATAATACGAATTATTACAATATCACGTATAATTTAAAGCGGAGAGATCGGCTTATTGGCTGTACATTCTTGTCAAACATCCTTCATAAATGAACTTGTAGGAAGTTTGTAAGGACACCAAAGATATATGTAACTATAAAATTTCGAACAATCGACGAAAATCGCTTGTAGTATATGTTGGTGATATTACAGCCTCAGAGTACTATTTCCAAGAACCTTTGGCTATCTATTATTATACATTAAAATATAGTGTAGGTTAGGAGAGTGGCATAATCCAAGAAAGTTTTTACGATGGATTGACCATTTAGCAATTTCATGTGTTATTTTTTTATAATAACATTAATTTTAATCCAAAAAATATCCGGCAATACAGCGAACTGCCAAGACGAGGGATTTTTTTATGCCACAGTTGCTTGAGATCAATTCAAAATCTTTCCACTATATCACTGAAGTCGAAAAAACAATGCTGATTTCAAATTAAACGTATGTCCATTATGGAGTACTTTTTGATTTATCAAGTATCTGACAATCATTTACGAAAAAAATTAAAAAAAATATATGTATGTATAAAAACAGGAGAGTTATTTTTAAGCCTATTTTTAAAGAGAATTTTAACATAAAAAAATCTTCAATTTAATAAGGGAAGCTTCACTGGTGGGATGCCACTGATTCCGACCTAAAAAAAGAATGGATTTGAACTGAATTTTTTATTAAAAAATATGGAAAAAAGAACAATAAAATTTTCTACTTCTGTCAACGACTGTTACAAAAAAAAAATGAGAGAGATTAAGACTCCAATTTAGTTTACTATCCCGGGATTTCGAGATCCTTGATCCCGGGATTAGAAGCCCTAATAGGGAGAAGACCGAAGTTAATGATTCTGATTTTAAGGATAGGGCGGGAATGGAAGAAGATAATATGTGAAATATATATACAGAAACTATAATTATATAACACACTAGCAGCTATAGTAATCGGAAATATGCTATTTTTTCAATAAAACAAGATATTTTCTGCGTTATTAATATTTTTATACGTGAAGCGGAATAATGTTTAAAAATCTAAGTGCACGTAGAAACTTTTATAGGGAAATATGTTTTATCATATAAGAACCAATTACTGAAATAGAATAACGGAAATATTTGACTATAATTTACCCAAGCAAACCTTACAAATACATTGTTTAAATACAATAATATTATCTAGATTCTAGACTCTTTTTATTCAATATAATACAATATCCACTGTTCATACAATAAATCATTAATATTCCAGACGCGAGAGCTATTATATTAAGTTCGAATCCACCAATAAATCTCTGTCGATAATAGAAAATTATTAATACTAATGAAATCATTATTAAATGAAAATTATATTGTACGCTGTATGCTCGTGGAACAAGCTGTACTCCATCTCTTTGATTCGCAAAGCAACATTAGTTAATTGAATTCGCTGTTTCTCAAAGGATCTATATGAGATAGCTAGTTGAATTTAAGATATTACCCATACCGTGAGTAATAAAATGTAGGAATTAAATTATAAACAAGATACGCGCGCAAATATACCTTGAGATTAATGGTTAAAAATTCTATGCGAGTGTGGATTGTTGGTAATACGTGTATATTTTAATATAAGGCAAAATATATATTATATTTGCAGTCAACTAAAAAATATATAAGTATATTTAATAAACACTTTTAAATGCATTATTCTTTTCTTTTAATAATATGATTGATATTTAATTTGCTCTATAGAACAGTTGTTTTTTACACATCTCTATTAGTCTTGTGCATTTTTTTTTAAAATAACTCTGTACCGATTTATAAATCCATCAGTTGATAATGTTTGTAATAAGCATAAACGGTCTTAATTTTTTTTTTCTTAATTACAACCATACAAAAAAGCGTTTTATTTTTGAATACAAATACCTTTTCACTAAGAACTAACTGAGAAAATTGTAAACAGTTATTTGAAGCCTCTTTATTTTGTATGAAGAATATTTATAAAACGACTAGTACACATGATATTTATATACGAAATGCCAAAGTCAAATAAATTGTTTTATGTTTTGTCAGCGAATAGATTAATAATATCCACTACATTTCACAATGAAGCATGGGGCGACACTTACGATTGGCGGTTATTTAAGTCCAAGGAACGCGATAGTGAATGTCGAGTATATTTATTACGGTATTTTATATAAATCAAACGTTTGACATATTTAAATGAGATATAAAATTTTTAGTACTCAGTATAAATCCAATAAATGTAGGAATCGAAGGACTAAAATATTTACAAGTAAAAGTAAAAAGTATAGTGAAAAGTGCAATCAGCTGAAAACGGCAATATCCAATAAAGGAAAGAGAGAATATTTTATAATGAACGTCGTCTTGCAAAAACAATTGCATATAATTTTACCTTTCTTATTTAATTTGTTTGATAAATTCGGAGTTTTCACTGTGGAAAATATTTTTTACTATAAATTCGTTCACGTTTTGAATAACTAGGTGAAGCTAAATACGCAAGTAAAAAACTTACCAAATATCTCAAACTCTCATATCTTAATGTATATTTTTGATAGATGAAACTCAAGTTTTTTTTCAATTCAATGACGGTTACCTGAAACAAAAAAAAACATTTGTTCAATAATTGTATTTTAAATATTATATTATATAATCTATATTAAGAAAAACATAATATTCACTTGTACTAATTTCCACTTTTATTTATCAATTCTCAATTTAAATTTGTTTTTGTATAAATAGCACTGTAAAATTATATTCCTTATCAGTTGACAATGCTTGCCAAGAGCGAAAACGACCCTGATCTTGATAAATAAAAGTGGAAATAATTACAAAGGAACATTTTTTTTTTAATATAATGCCTTTCCACTAAGTATTGACAGTGAACACCCTAAAAGTGATATAATTTATAATTCTGATATACTAGTTATACTGGGAACTTGATTAAATTCGATTTTGTGTATTGTATGTACATATATTTGATTTAGTAAATTCATATTTGTTTCACTGAGTGTGAACTGTGGCTACGTGTAGTCAAAGATTAATATGAATAATTTGAAATAATGTACGTTTTTTACAATTATTTTTTGTAAAGTTATTTTCGTTAGTAGTTAATGTCAATGAAATTGAATTTTGTTTGAAAGTTCTTTTCAATCGATGCCCAACGGTGACAGGGGGTTCGGTGCGCATCAGACAATAACTTCATTCTCTCGATTTTAAATAAATTATACGCCTGATCCCTAATCAAACTCAAACTGTGACAGTTTAAAATCACGGACATCCCCAAAGTTATTTGTGTTAAAGCTTAGTCAGCGGACGCATGGTGAAAGTTTGACCGAAAAGTAAATGAGTCGGGTTACATCTCCAAAGCTCCTCGCCCAAAATCCCAACCCAATTGTCAAATATGACCAAGTAAATTGATACAAAACAAGAAATAAAAATGCTTTTTCAATTAATCTTGTAGAGCGAAGTTAAACAAGCTATATCACATTATATTCTACAAAACTTTTTCATATTTGGTAAAATAAATATTTAGCATTTAAAAAAAAAACACAATATCAAATTTAAATTATTTTGATTCTGTACTCTTCCATAAGTTTTGTCGATAACGACCCGGGTTTAGCCGTTATGCATCTTCAGGTTTTATCAAGTGCACGTATGCACTTAAACTGACTATTATTGAAGAGTACAGAATCAAAATAATTCAAATTTGGTATTGAAGTTCCATCAAGCACCTTCAGTCGAAGTTCTAAATTATAAAAACACAATATTTCTTTGAACATATTTCCTCTTTGATTATTCAAGATCAGAAACGGTTTCGCTCGCACCATTAGTCACCACATTAACTTTATCACTACATATTTGATGATTTTTTAATTTGATATAGGTGTTAATTTAAAATCACTTATTCATAATTTCTACTGTAATTTTTAATTTTTTTTCAATGCCAATTTTGTATTACACCTTTTCATTCCAATTTGTTTTCGTCAGTTGATAATGCTCGCCATGAGCGAAACCGTTCCTGATCTTGATAAATAAAAGTGGAAATAAGTACAAAGAAATATTGTGTTTTTGTTGATATAATGCCTGTCCACCAAGTATTGACAATAAACACCCTAAATATATTTAGCAGATCAGAGATATTTTGAGAATTGAGCCGATCTTCCTCTCCGAAAAACGTTGATTTTTTTAAAACCAAGTATTTTTATTACGGTTAAGAAGAAAGGAGTAATCAATATTATAAAATGTCTATGTTAAGGTCAAGTGTCAAAAAGAAATTGAAGCTTTAAAAATTACAACATTGAAATATCGATCAAAGCAGGTGACCTACTCTTGCTTTGAAGTATTAATAAATAAATAAATATGAAACGTCCAATCAAATGTATATTAACGTGTCCACCGCGGAGTGAGCTTAAAGCTCATTTCGCATTTTAAAGTGTATTCGGGCAGTGAACTGGATAAAAACACGACCAAAAAATCCTGGCAAGGGGTGATTAATGCAGACACGCTGATTAGGTCAAATTAAAAAATGAATAACCTAATTTTCAGGAAAGTTATTTTTTTTCATAAAATGGTAGAGCTAACGCGAGGTTATTAAAAAACACCAAATCAAGGCTGCGAAACTCTATAAAGTCTGACGCGAAATCATTTCGGGCGCAAGCTCAAAGTTAAAAATTCGCACCGAAAATACTTATATTATATGAAAAGGTTGAATGTGCGGAACGTCCGGAAGGTTGGCCATAACGAGGTGATTCTTGAAAAATTACGAAGCATAATAAACGACTCAAACGAGTGGTATCACAGTATGAATAGCAATGGAAAACATACTGAAAACCATAAACAATTAAAAAATAATTGCTATTTTTCATCAAATAAATTCAACCTATACATTAGAACAGTGGAGGGGAGCCTTTTTACTCGATCGGACAATTCTGTTGTTATATTAATCCGTGATTCCTGAGACTTTGGTTTCAAAATTCTTGGAAGAGCTAAAAAAGGTCCTACGCTGGTAATTTTGGAAAATCCGCAAATATCTGGGTTTTAGAAATTGGGATGAAATTGTTTCAAAATCGCCGGCCAAAGACTCCCTAGTGTCAATGTTTTCTTTACTGCGGCCTTATGTTGAATCAGATAAATGAATTTGGCTTTTAGAAAATAAAAGGTTCCCCACCCCTGCATTAGAACATGCCTGTTCGGGTTCTTCGTGCGTTCATAAAAGATAAAATAGAAAGAGTAAAACCCTTGTGACATATAAATGTCGAAAGACGAAACTGGTGAGTCCAAACTATTTCTGACGAATTGAACATGTATTTTAACTGATGTATATAATTACTAATTCATTTACATTATTTATTAATTTAAAAATGTAGATTTTAAACATAAACTGCTTCACCAAGCGGAATCAGTACAATTAGTGTTATTATGTACAATAAGATATTTCTACATATTTTGTTACATTTGTATGAATACATATAAAACTATGTTTACCGCAGAGAAAGTACTATGGGCAAGCATTAACGTTACGTCAAGATAGCACACATTCATTTGAGATATTTCAATAATTTATAAGGTATATTTCAATTCGTCTTTAAGCTTTAAATAATATTATTAAAACAGAAAAGTGCGCCATTACGAAAAATAATTGATTCATTATCGATGTCTGACTCTCAGACAAGGACAATTAGTTATCTGATTAATATCTTCGAAGCCTAAGTGACTTAGAATATTTAAAAAAAGAGTATTTCATTAGGTTTATTAAGTAATGAAAATTTAGAATAAAACTTTCTTCGTTAAAGCCGTGGTAATTATTAGATTATAGTTGAACATATTTTTATGTCTAAGTAAATAAATATTATATTAAAAAAATGTATAAATTGTATAAATATCACTGTTTTATTGTTTTTCTTATCAGTTGACAATGCTCATCATGAGCGAAACCGGTCATTATCTAATAAATTTTATGTGGAAAAAGTACTAAAAATGTTTTATTATTTTTATTATAATGCCATTCCACCAAGTATTGACAGTGAACACCTTAAAAGTGATGAAATATTATATTGATTGGTATATACACAAATAAAAGACAAATATTTATTATGATATTAAAACTCTAGTGGAAATACATTGTTAATTTGTTACGGTATCTACACATTTGAGGTAAATGCAAGAAATATGCGAAATATCGATTTTTCCACTTCAGCGGTCAGCACTACTTGCAAACTTACTAAATTGTATACAGCAGGGGTCACCAAACTTTTTGAGAAGTGGGCCGGATTGTCCTTTTCAAAACTAAGGGGGCCGGACGACAAATAAATTCTTATTAAAACCCAATCAGAATATTATTTCATTTTATGTGGTTATGTAATAATAAGAATGTAAACAAATGTTTGCCCTTCTTAGAATTTCAATACATGAGAATATTCGAGAAATTTTTGAGTAAACGAACATCTGGTCGTCTTGCCTCCAACTTCTATCCAACTTCCTTCACTTTGAGTCACCTACCAGATAGTTGTATGACAATTGATGAATTGAAATAAATAGTTGTCGTGAATTCACAACTAAATCATTATATTTCTTATATGAATAATTTCTATGCGAAAATCCAGAACTTTTCGCGGGCCGTAGTTTGGTGACCGCTGGTATACAGTATGTACTTGATTAAATGCAGTTAAGGCGTTAATCATACAGATAAATAGTTTATTAACAAAAAGTGATAAAAAAATTAAATTGTTCAAACTATGTACATTCTCACAGATCTGTGAGAATGTACATAGTTTGAACAATTCAAATTTAATATTGAAATTCCACCAAGCACCTTCAGTCGAAATTTTAAAAAAAAGTGATAATTTTTAATAGTGATTGAATATATTTATTGAATATAATAAACGTTGATTTGTATATAAAAAAAAAACAAATTTATCGAAACCTTATAATATTTTCATATGACTCATGTTATATTATTACTGTGTTGTAGATGATAATAGAGAAAAGGCGGTAAAGTTGTAATTCGAGCACCTAGAGAATTACTATCAAGAGATTGCGACTATTGATCTTTGATAAAGGCGCTTAAATAAATGTGAGTCATTTTGGCATTTGGGTGAAAAGGAAATCAGGTTGCTGGGCGCTATTTAAATATTTATTAATAAAACAAAAGTACACGCTAAGGCCTAAAGTAAATAAATTATCGTATTAAAGAATACTTTTCATAATCATAAATCGCATGACAAAAAAGAAAATAACAATTATTATATTCTAATTGGTCAACACAAAAAGACTGTATTGTATACAATATAATAATGAATCCGGAAGGAGCTTTTTCCGGAGCTTTGTCATCCGCCATCCACGTAGTCGAGAGTAAAAGCTCTTCGCCTCGCAGAACATGACTTGAACGTCACGTAAGCTTTTGTAAACGTGCGATTTTCTCGCGTAAACCTTTCTACGGCGCTACAATCCACAACCTTTGTCTGTGGCAATGAACACAAAACGATTTCGGCTGTGAACAAGTAAAACAAAATAAAATATTAGCGTGAGCGAACTTGGATGCCAGGACTAATTGCTTTGACATTGCGTGTGTATACGCACAATAATTAATATTAACAACTGGTTATATCGACAATTTTCGGTGACTTTGTTGATTGAATGACAAAAAAATATATATTAAAAGTTTTGAATATTCTGAAGGAACTAGATCAAATACACAAAACTCGAATAATACACAAAATGGAAACCATTAAAATTAGGCGCATAAACCACATAATTTATTTTTGAAATCGTAACTTACCAGATTTCGACAATATCGATTATTTTTTTAAAAAATATATTTTCGGGAGCTTTTATAGCATGGCAATATATCACAGCTGTTTTTTTATTATTCGCTTAGATCAGGGTTTCCCAAATTATGTAAAACTGTAATATGAACCTGAATAGGTGTTACGAGAAAATTTGAAAAAGGTTTTATACGCTGCAAAACAAGTTTACTTTATATAGTTTGTAAATTTTAAAGGGATTCGGCGGTAACTTAGAGGAAGTTCATTTTTAATATAAAATAAATATTTTTAAGATTGTTATTCCAGTTGTTGTTACAAAATGCTTCTCAAAAAAGCAATACACAACATGTACAATTTGTAACACAAGTGAAATGACTTTAATTTTATATTTAGTTATAGTATAGAACATTGTAATATGTACTTATATAGAAAATTTAAAATTCACACTGCTGTATAGTATTGTAAGCTACCACTAACACTATGAATTAAATTTAATCCTGCAAAATTAAGTTTTCTCAAAAAAATCACACGCCATATACCTACAGATTTGTATTATTAATTTGATTGCTTCCTTTATACACTAAAGTGACACTTAATTATACTGGCAGGGCTTATCAAGCTAAAACAAGCTTGCGCCATAATTCTTATGCCAGCGAAGATTACTTGCAAGAAATATGTTAATCATTCTCATACATCACCTAATTACTCGCTCGCATATCCCCTTACTAAGCGAGGACTAAGGCTTCCGTGCTTTCGCGCCAGACTAGGCGAAGCCAGTGTAATAAAGTCGGGATAACGCGGAATTGCGTGCATTATTATGCAATACTATTAAAATCTACAAGCAACTTTTCTATTTAACAATATTAAGATAAATGGATATAAGGTTTCTGATGAAATTCTAAGTACGATGAAAAATTTGTTTTTTTATTAACTTATTCCTATACAAGATTGCCATGTAACCAAGATTTATACGAGAAATTACTGTTAAATCATTTCATTTAATTCCTGATCTATTTTAAGCATTTTGTTTAACTTGTAAGTAATATCGTTAACAGTATACATAGATAGCGTCACATAGATAAAGCTATGTAATGATACATATTGCATCTATCGCCGACCTCAAGCTATAATATTTAAAAAAGGGTACATATTGCATTAAGATAATCGCATGAGTCGAAATAAGAATAAAATGTAGTGGGTAGACTCAAACAGGAAACTCTTTTATGAAAATAATATACTTTAATCCTAAGCAGTGGCGGATTAAGCACTTTGGAGGCCCTAGGCGCAATAAATTTTGGAGGCCCTGTTTTTCGAATAACATAAAAGTGTTGCAAAACTACTGCGTAGAATAATAATGATTATTGAAAACTGAAATTAAAATATAAGGATTTCTATAATTTATGCTATTGAGGTCCTTCAAATTTGGAGGCCCCAAGCGAGCGCTTCTTGCGCTTATGGGGTAATCCGCCACTGATCCTAAATCAAAAATACAAGACCATATGGTGGTCAATTTGACTAGGCGCTTCATATATAAAATGTATGAGGAATTAAAAAATATTTAAAAATAAAATACTCATTTGTTTCTACTAATTCCCACTTTTTAATACGATCAAGACCGGTTTCGCCCATAACGAGCATTATCAAATAAAATATTTCGAAATTCTAATTTATCAACTATTTCGAGATAAACTCGAGATGAAGACATTGCAAGTCATGATCATCCATTTCGAGAACTCAAATGCAAATTTTTTTTTTTTTAATTTGTTATTGATTTGAGATCGGATCCATTCAATCGATACGCTGGCACTCTTGTCACCCAGAGCACATATTTAAGTGATTTAACATACAATTCAAGGCATTTTTACAGAAGAACGATCTCGGAGACAATGTGGGACAATTAACTGAACATTTCGGACTTTTCAAAAGCTCACCTCTTACTGCGAAACCGTGTAATTGTAAAAACGATATAATATCATCGTAGGTCTAATTATGCATCTTCAACAACATGTGAACGGTTCAATTGATTAATGTTTGTTTTGCACTGATAACTCGCCGAGAATGTAATCATACAAAGAAGATTGCAGTATCAAAATGTGCAAAGCTACCCTAGGTTTTAAATAGAGTTTGCCGTTTTAAATTACTTCATCCTAGTGTACAGAGTGTGAAGTTTCTGAAATATATTCGTCAAATTTCTCATTATTTTCAATTTATGGAAATTTAATGCGTGCATAATAACAAGATTGAAAATGTAATGAATAATATAAATCAGTAAATATATTTTTTCAAACATAATACGATAAAAATAAATAAAGAAAAGATAAAATACAAATAAACAGAAATAATCAATTATTCTTCAGCATCCTTAATTTTATGCAATTATTAACCATTTTAAATTATTACGCGGAAAAAAATCTTTGAAAGTTTTATGTCGCAATAAAAAGTGAATAAATAAGCAATAATATCCGCATAATAAACGCTAACCTTCAATGAAAGATGTTAACCTTTTCGTAGCCCATCACGTATATACACGGAATCAAGAGTTGGACCCTACGTGTTCGTCGCATATATATATAATCAACATCCTATATAGTATATTCGGTATATTAGTAAATATTCGAATAATATCGTTTTCTTATTTATTGTCATGTTATCACTGTAACATCCAATTTTATATTACCGCTGTGTAATTTAAGTGTTGCTATTTTGGGTGCGAGAAGATAAATCGACTTTCGCAGCTGGGCACTGAAAGGTTAAAACCCGGGGAGGGGAACATTTTCATCTCTAAAGGCCGCAGTAAACATTGACTAGGGAATCTTTGGCCGGAAACAGGAATTTACGGTCAGAATATGTCAGGAATTAACGAATTTACATAAATTTACAGAATTGGCCAGAAGGCCGCACCAGAGTAGCCAAAAGGCCGCAGGTTCCCCACGCCTGGTTTAAACAATCGGCTTCAACTTCTCCTATACGTTTCTCATCGGAAACGTAATAAACATACCTACACGTATTAAACAATTTTAGGAAACTACAGTTGGCTCGTGAGAAAAATCTTTCACGCAATGAGAAAAATGCTAAACGCATAAACGTTAAATTACTATTGAAGTAAGATATGGAGTCATGAAAAAAAGTTAATATGAAGACATTAATTTGACGGCAGTGAAGTAGGTAAGATGAGGGTAAACAAAAAATCGTGCTATGCCGCAATAAATCACTTTACACAAACAATGGTAATTGACTCCGTTATGCGTAAGGAAGAGTTAGAGAACATTTTTGAACACGCTCTCAAAGGTAATACAAACATTCTATTTTGAATAAATGGGATGAGAAACATCGTGTTAAATATATAATAGAATTGCGTCTGAGATATAATATGATATATCGAGAAAGCCCGAATAGTTTATACATCTGTAATCAAAATATTCACAATATCCATAGTTTAAATAAATATGTCATCTATAATGTATAAATTATTTTAGCAATAATTAAAATTCCATCGTAGCAAATAAAACAAAATATTGTAGTCTAACTTTGTTATATATTGAGAAACGTCGCAAGACTAAATCTATAGATTTTTAACTCTACCGTAAACATTAGTTGTATTTTTTAAACTATTAACTAAAATAAATGTTATTTTTTCACTTATTTAGTGGTAAGACGTATCTAACTAACTAAAATATCATTTACTCATAGTTTGGAGAGAAAATATAATTAAAAAATAAGTTAATAGCAGGGGAATCACTTGTCTTCTTTTTAATACAATTTTAATTTTGTATTGAATTTTAGTAGCTTAACGGTACACGAGTACGTCACAATATTTTTTAAAATAAACTAACGGTCGATTTCCAAAAATAGTTATGTCGGTCGATTGTTTCGTACCTCGATAAATTTCTTGAGGACACGACAATATAATCACGTATGACGCGAAAATAGTACGTTTTGGAATTATTATATATTTTAGAATTAATTAAAAAAATATATCAGAATTAGGTCAGAATACAAAGCTTGACGACCACTGGTGTAGATAAAAATAATGGAACAATTATAACGTATGCTTGCATACTTAGATTCGAGATCGTTATCTGGCAGGAAAAAATACTGTGAGTTAAAGTGAATTGTGCTCTGCGAACTATCTGACGCTGGAAATAGTAAATTGTAATTTTTAATTAGTCAAAAGAAAATCATTAATTTCAATTTCAATGAAGCTTTCCGCGATAAGAACTCATTAAAAGCTTGTTTCGTTTAATTGGATAAAATAATTGAATATTAAGTAACCGAGCACAACCACAATTGACACGATTTTCCCGAATAGCTTTTTCATGCGGTAAAATAACTACGTATTGTAGTTATTTAACACGTTTTAAATAAAGTTGTTTTAACATTGAGAGATAATAATTTTAAAATTTCAAGTCAAAAACATTTTAACTGACACTTTTACCGAAAATGAAATATAGCATGTTATAACTTTTGTGTTCTCGTTCCGATGAACTATCTGTTATTGCTCTAAAATGGCAGTTACTTATGAAACTTTTAAACGTTAAAGACTGAGAATATGTTGACTGTGTAGTTAACATATTCTCGCCTTACGTATGTATGATGAAACCATTGAGCACAAACATGCTTACGAGGTAATCAAACAATATTTTTAGTCAAATGTCTAAATATCTTCAAAAGTTATCTTTGTTAGTTAACATGTCTTCATATAATATGCTGAATAAAATTGAAATTTATTAACCTTAACTCCAATATGATTACGTAAAAAATACGATGTTTCTAAACTGTTATGAGTTTACTATTGATGTTTTACATATGAATATATGTATAAGTAAATATTAAATTGATGACAATAGCAATATGGAGAATTGGCCGCTGAGAAAAATACGCTTTTGTATTATTCTTATAATATAATGATTCAAAAAACAAAAAAAAATAGCATTAGAGTTAACAGTCGAGGCATCTGACATGCATAAAAACTTACTTGAGATACATTCAAACACTCTTTATTTTTCAAATCACTCGATATTAATGAGAGGAAAATGACATCACAAAACCCATACATATGATCTTAATAAAAATAATAAAACATTTTTAGTACTTTTTCCACATAAAATTTATTAGATCAGGACCGGTTTCGCTCATGATGAGCATTGTCAACTGATAAGAAAAACAATAAAACAGTGATATTTAAAAGTGATATGATCTTAAATTTGAATGAAAAATAAGAATATGTATTTACCTTGCCATGGCTTAAGCCCAGACTCACCTGATAGCTATGGTAAAATGTTTACCATTATACCACAGAGGTCGACGTAAAATCAATGGGAACAGTAGTTTCGTAAAGTTTCACACCAATTTAATATGCTAAAGAAAATCGTCTAAAAGCCTCTCAATTTCATTTACTGACGAATGACAGCAAATAGATTTAAATTGTAATAGATATGTTGGCATTTGTTTTTCTTTTTCGCAGACGTTCCCTGGCGTAGCAGGATAAAAAATAAATGTGTTAGGCTGTAGGAAATCAGAGGAAAATTCTTTTATTCATGGCATCGCTACGGGAATTGACCTATGTGGACATCCGAGAATCTGGAACGAGCTTAAAAGATATATTTTATTTATTACCATAAGATATCAGCGAAACTCAAAAAGAAGCTAGAAATATTTTCAAAATATCGTGTGGGGCAACACAAACATCTTGTGAGGTTTAAGTATAAATTAATATCGCATTACATTTCTGATAACATTAATAATTATTATACTACTTAGAGAAAAAAGCAATTTATATATATATTGTAGAACTACGATTAACCATTCTCGCATTTATCGTTTTCCTGCATTTAACGTTGTTTTTAATAGTACCAGCTATTGGTGTAGTGGGGCGGGGGCGCGTGGGGTCGGTGCCTACACACATTTACTAGACGATTTGGATTTTTTGGGATATTTTTTTATTTTAACGTTAATATAATAAAATGATTTTGTAAAAATATATTGGAAGAAAATTTTGTTGGAAACTTGGTGTGGAAATTGGATGACTGCGGGTAGAAGGTATTAAAATAATATAATTTATCAGTGCTCCCAAACTCTTTTAGTATGTCCTACTTTACTGGTCCTAGCAAATACGAATAGTGTAAATTAGTAGATATACGGCATTCTTCATTTTTTTAGGAATCCTTAGAGGACAGCACATCGGGGTTCCATTAAATAGTTTTGCTAATTTTCATATCGTTGTTATAATAGATTTGTATAACGTTCCGTTCGCCGTAATATTAACGAGATCCTTTTAAACTCTTTCTCTGCGGAAAGATTTTATCGCAAAATGGCTACTTTTACTTGACATTTTTATGACCAGTTATTTATTGTCGTTAGTTGAGATGTTTAGCTTTTTTTAAAAGCAAAAACCAGCACTTGAGTCGCGCTTCTCTAGATGAAAGCAAACAATGAAGCAGTGGGAATCGACAGATACGCAATACAGCACATGATCGATTCGTTTAGGCATCATACAATTATGTCCACGTCGGCAAAAGAAATGAGAAAAAATATTAAAATATGAAATTGAGAAAAAGTTGATTTTGCATCACGTTTCTAAAAAAGAAAAAAGCTGGTCCCAGTAAATATATTTTTAACGAATAACATAAAGGGATGTGTCCATTGAACAGGACCGAAAAATCATTCAGGATTCAGAACTTAAAGTCATCACTTTATAAGTGTGTTGTTAATATACCATAGCAAAATATCTTGCTAAGAAATTTACTTCTTTGTTTTTCTAGACTCTTTTTTTACAGTTTTATTTAAACGATTTTGAAACAACACGATCCACTAAAAAAAACGAATCCTATATTTTTACACGAATTATTTGTTCCAAGACGGTAATAACAAACATAAGACTTCATTAGATCCTGACACATTGGAAGTGTTAAAAATTTCCAGCGATGAACGCAATTTTTGTTCAGTCTCTCATAAAAATCCCCCTATATAAGCAAGCATTATTTTTCTTAATACCAATACATATCATGGATAATAAATAATATGTGTAATTTAATTATTGGGTCTTCATTCAAACCTTTTTTTAAATATTTTCTATATAATAATGTTGTTCTAAATAACACGGGTTTTATGTGAAACGTATCTACCGTGTAAAAAAGAGTAAAGTGTTACTGATATTTAAAATTGTAAGAAGTTTTGTAGTATATTACATTAAATAAAAATAAAAATAAATGTAATACAGTCGTTGTATAATAAATTAGCCAATGTGAACAAAATCAGACATGATGTTTATAAATTGAATAAAGTTACAAGAAAAAACGTGTGTTTTTGTTATAATTTGGCAGCCAGCTCTTCAGACATTGCCCGCAATACACATAAAATGTCTGGATAATTTATTGCCGACAACGATTTATCAACTTTTTGAAATATCGCTTAGATTGAGAACATCCGACATGGCCATTTCCCTAGAAATATTTTCAAATAACAAAATCAGTAGAGAAAAAAAACATACAAAGAAACGTGTCCATGAATACTCATAACGTCATTACGCAACTATTAATGGGTGCGATAAAGATATACAACTGAAAAATTATTTTAATCACGTTGTTGATAATATGATTTCACACAAGACTATTTCATAATTTTTCTTATTAGATTACTTTCTCTAAAATCAAATGTTTGTGGTATCATAAAAAGTAGGGCAATGAAGTCGTGAAGTCTGATAAGAATACGTCAATTGACGGTTTGCTACAAAAAGTCACAAATTGAAAAATTTATAATAACTGAGTTACGTAGTTACAAGTCCTTTTTTCTCATTTTGCATAAGCTCAAAAGGTCACTTAGTGTCTAACATCAACCAATATTTTACATATTTATTGACATACTTTTATATGTCCCAATATGACAATATGACGCACCTTTAAAATTATTGTGTTGTATTTCATGCAAATACCGGAATAAAAGACATCACTAAATACATTTGAATGATACCTTGCGCCAAACCGACGATATATAGCTTCATTTATAAAGACAATGTATTTTTAAGTTATTGTATTGTTTGCATCATAAGCAGCGGTGGGCTGGCAATCCGTTAACAAGGGGCTTGATTAATCTCAAAGCAATTCTCGGTATTCTGGAGAAGGAGTGAATTTTTGTAATACTCTATAATTATATACAATAGTTATTGCATTGATATTGATTTAGGCAATCTATTGATATTAATAAAAACACAATAATCCTTTGTACTTCATTCCACTTTATTTAATATGTCAGGACCGGTTTCGCTCATTGCGAGTAATGAGCGAAACCGGTCCTGACATATTAAATAAAGTGGAATGAAGTACAAAGGATTATTGTGTTTTTATTAATATAATGCCTTTCCACCAAGTATTGACAGTGAACACCCTAAAAGTAATCTATTGATACTTAATACACTTATAATATGTAACAATATGCAATTTACCGTAAACTTATCAATCTACACGGCTAAAAATGTACTTCTGGGTATACTGAAGCTGCCGTAGATAATAAATAAGTCAAAAATTGCAGTAATATACTAATTTGATCTGAGAATATTGCTCGCTCCTAATTTAACAAGGGGCTCGCGCGAGCCCCTCCGAGTCCCCTCCAGCCCACCTCTGATTATAAGAATTTAAAAACTTGCGTGTTATACAATGACATTTTTTAGTAAAAAAAGTTGACTTTATACACATGTAAATAAAACACAATGTATACAGATTATCAGCACCGGTTTCACTTATCGTGAGCGTCGCCAATTGATCAGTTAAAAAGCTCACAGTGGACGAAACTGATCCTGTCATTTATACATACAAATTATTTTGTTCCACATGTGGCAATATAGTTCAATATTCCCGATTTTATTTTAAAGTCACGTTCACAATTGACGAATCAGCAAATGTTAATTTTAATTAACATCAAAAACGCTATCCACACCGTCGCAGTCAAGAACAATAAAGATAGAAAAAGCAACAAAAATTTTAAATTCCTACACTTTTGCAAAATTGTCAGATAAAATCACAGATCCAGAGCACCGTAATATCGCTGAAGATAAGCCAAAACTACTAACATTATTCATCAAAATGAAATTAATACAATCAGTACCACTTTCAAAAACAACACTTTCCAATTTCAAGCAAGCGGATAACGTATCCGGAAGAACGAGCGACTGAAATCTATATCTGCAGAAAGCTCTCGTCAGTGAATAGGCTTATAAAAACTGGGTAAGCTTAGCAAACACGGTTGGCTCATATCCGGTGAACTCGTCGCAACCGGTGCGACAAAAAAGCTCGGACGATAGCTTCGGACGGAGCCTCTCGTATCGCAGCTATTTGAAGCATGACCCTAATTAACGTCCAGGGATCTGCTAAGGATGCGCGACGATTTTTAACTTACTTTAAGTTACTAATGTGGTTAATTAAAAGTATACTTTATATCCAAAAAGCGAATAGAAAAATAATAAACCGAACGAATGTAAATTTTGTATACATATAGTAAAACAACATTAAAAACATAATATTATGTACATACAAAAAAAATAGTAATCTAATGCTTTAACCCTATTTTACTCCACGTTTTAGGGGCATTACAACATCGTATTTACGCCTTTGAAAACAAATCCAAAAGGGATTTTAGGTTTATATCATGTAATCATATTTTAAAATATATCATATGTATATTCTACTTTAAAAATAATTATGGAGAGTGTACCTTAGTTTGTTTATGTACATATTTTTGTATACATAATACAATTCAGTGGCAATGTTTTCTTTTTAGGGTGAGATTAGTGGCATTCAGCAAGTGAAGCTTTTGTCATTAAATTGACAAATAATTTTCAATCGTATCATTGTTGAAAAAGACAATTACAGTGAGCCCACTTGTAGAGATTTTTTTATAGCGTATCCAGCAGTTCCCCGTATAGTGGTAGAGATACATAGTTTGTATAGTATACGTTTATTAAAAAATATTTGTCAATTACTGTTTGTTCCTCGACTTCGCTTGACGTATTCTGTGGCAGGAGAAACTAAAAGGTGAGTGTGATATGAAAAATGTTTGATTTCGTACAATTCACAAAACACATTTGACATATATCCTCAAATTTTGTATGTGTGACTAGTTCCCTATTACGCAGTATTCCTAGATCGTAGCCTCAATATTTACGCTGTGTGGAGAGTCGACTGTACATGATCAATAAAAGAAAATGATTATCTGGTAAATTCAAATAAGGATTGAACAAATACTATTCAAGATGGCAGAAGTGGTTCTTACATCCCTTAGCCGAGCTTAGAGAGCAAACTATAAATAATTCTAGGTTACAAGAAAATGTGAGGAAGTACGGTTCGCAAAGCAATTTATAACCCTTGATGTGGATTTACACTCGTAAGTGGCACATATAATCAATTGGACCGAGGACATTTCCAACTATCACGAATTTTTTGATTTATTAACGATTATTGGAGATTGGGGCAATATTTCATCGCTTTCTTTCCACCGCAAATAAGAGTAAATCATAAATAAAAAATAATTCAAGAATGTCGACGGCAGTAGTATAACATATGTCGGCAAACCAGCAGCCTACTTGTAAGAGAAGTTCAATTCATATGTAATCTATGACGTAAGCTAAGACAGGGTAGAGGTGTGCAAATAACCTCGGGCGCAGGATTAGGGGGGTGCCAATATGAGACTTATAATTTGTCGATGTACAGTTATATCATTATGTTTTTACAGTACTATATTTTATCTCAATGTTTACAATTTACAACTATCAGAACCCGACTATTTATTACATTGTAAAGATCGATTACCTGAAATTTCTTTGAAATGTGTCAAATTTACTACATGTTGGGGTCACTGTCAGGCATAATGCAGATATACATAGTGTGATACTTTTACATGGATTTTCCCAAAAAAGCGTTAAAATTTTTTTATTATACAATTAGCAGGACTTATTGCAAAAAAATACTGTAATCAAAAAATAAAATACTCATTTGTACTAATTACAATTTTATTTTAAATGATCAGGACCAGTTTCGCTCATGTCGAGAATTTTATCAGTAGATAATACTCGTCATGAACGAAACCGGTCCTGATAATATTAAATAACAGTTAAATTAGTTCAAATGAATTTGAATCGTTAAAAGTATGTACATTCAGAAAAGTTTTGTCACTTACGACCAGGTTTCGCCATTCGGCATCTTCAGGCGTTCAAGTACACGGATGAACTGACGCTTATTAAATCAATGTATCGTGTTTATACAAGAAATAAATGTATCGATAAGGTTAAGGCCATTGCTAGCGAAAATGATTAACCCATGAGAATGCCTACAGATTTGAATGGTGAGTAATTTTAAGAATTATATTTATTTTCGTTTGTTGGTAAACAAATATGATTATATTTACTAACATATAGAGTATAAGAGTGGGAAGCAAAGGATTAAAATGCTGCTTCCAAATATAGACGTCCATAAATTGTTTTGTCAGGAAATTTTAGAAATAAATAGAGCACAATTGAGTAGTTTACCGATTTTGAATGAGCAGGTAAATCTGCTAAATTCTTCACTATTTAATATAATTTTGTGTGGATTGAAATAATTTACTTTTTTTACCCATTCTTAGTATCAATGCTTGGAAAATATTGTTTACTCGGTCGATGTTTCTGGAAACCGGAAAACTAGAGTCCTCGAGTAATTCAACATGCTTAATGTTTAAAAAAACTTATACATACCTCTATTAAAAGATTTGCGATGGAACTTCTAATTGAATAACTGGAAACCAACGCCCGACCTTTTTTATAGCAGCTATTTCTGTTCTACCGTAGTTAGTAAAATAAAGAACAACTTTATACTCTCAAATGCATTACTGAAAATTAAACTAAAATATAGTGAAAATTAGATAGCTGCTCGGATATAAGATATATCAAAAGCCAAACAATTATTTTTAATCAAAATGATTTGTAGATTAACGCAATATAAATTTAACTGATAACTAATATTTCTTGATTACTTTATTTTTTTAAAAATTCTTTTCCAAGAATCATATTATCTAAAGTTTTTGAACATATTAGTGCATTTCGCAATACAAATGAAGATTGATAAACATTTAAATTATCTTATCGATTAACGGTATACACTTTTTTTAAATCCATGTCCGCTCCCAATATGGAGCATATGGCCTACTGATGAAAGTATTAACATCTTTTTTTACGAAAACTGTTTGTTACTCAGTCGTGCGACCTCTTTTTTCCAAGGAGAGTAGTTGAGATAGAAGAAAAAGGCTAGGACAGGACTAGTGGTTTACTAATCGCTCCCGCTACGCTCAGTTATTGTAGGATCGGAAGAGTGGGAGGGAGTTTTTAGATATCACAAAGACCCATGTCTTCGAGCAGAAAAATTATGTTCTCACTGGCACTCAAATCCATGAGATCCGGCACGGAAGCCAACAACGCTAACCGCTGCAGAATTGGACACGACAATTGACAGATTAATAAAATTTTGTTTATGGTGGATATGAAAAACCTGCTCAACATAAAAATTATGAAATCTTCGCGCAAGATCATCATACCTTCAAGGTAAAATACTTTTATAGTACATATATAAGATTTGATTAATATTTTTACAAAGATATTTAATTGCTAGCTTTTTTGGGAGTTATTTGCTAAAGCGTTCAGCGATTGGAAATGGTCGGTTAATAGCCATGTTTGTGCCAAGCTGGAAAAACGATAAAAATATTTTATATCCTCCACCGTTTTTTTTTTTTTAAAACATGTTGAGTCAGATTATTCGATTAATTCGGTTTAACTTGTGAATCAAGTACATAGTGTGCTCGAAACCGCATAGGATAAATACTTTATAATAAAGTATGTAGTATATCGGCATGAACCAGGAACAAAAGTTTTGAAACGGCTTGATGTTTAAAAGGCTATCAACTTTGTACTATATAGAAAATAAATACCAAGCAACTTATTTACTTATTATATATAGCCTATGCAGGTAAGTTTTCTCACGTTAATTCCAGAACAATTATTAATATGTAACGATTTTGAATACATTTTTATGTGGTTACTGAATTTCAAAATATTCTCTCGTGATTAAAAATTTCAATGATCTAGAGCAGTGTTCCGCAAAGCGTGTAACGCGGCACACTGGTGTACCGTGGTCATCAGTTGGTGCGCCGCGGAAAAAAGTCAAGGTTTTGTTAAGATAATACACCTTTTTAGCACATTTTTGGCTGCATATAAAAAATGAGTATCAACTGCTTTCAAAGCGTACTGTTGCAGTTCTATTACCATTTGCCACAACCTACTTATGCGAATTGGGATTTTCAACTCTCACTACTATTAAATCGAAAAAAAGAGAAACGCCTGAGGAAGATCAAGGAAGAGATGAGAGCAGCCTTATCAACGATCGCTCCAAATTTTGATCGCCTGTGCTCAGTTAAACAGGCTCACATTTTTCACTAAACATCTTTTCATATTAGGTATATTGATTTTAGTAATAAATAAATATTAAATAAAGATTGCTTTTTCTTTGGTGTACCTCTAAAATTTTTTGATTTGATAGGTGTACCTTGAACACAAAAATTTTGCGGAGCACTGATCTAGAGCAGGGGTGGGGAACCTTTTCATTTATAAATGCCACATTTATTTATCTGATTCAACATACGGCCACAGTAAAGAAAACGTTAAAACCCCCCATTTTTTTTCGACTGTCGAACATATGATGGGTTGATTACGCTCTTTTTCCAAACGCTTGCGTATAATTTTTTGTGAATATATTACAGCATACAATGTATCGTATTTTAATTAGTCAAAATTTCATGTAGTTAATAATTATATTAATTCAACAGTTTATACTAACAATACTATCTCTCATAAATTCAAACAAAATCAAATTAATTTGATGCAGATAATCCATTTTAACTACAAATGTAATTATTGGACTATATTACAATAATGAATGTATTCTAAACAAATCATGTATACCGACGAGGTATCGACTATGGACAAATTATTTGAAATGTATAATGAATACTGAGGAAGCAATTCTATCATACATACAGTAATTAACATGTTCCTAAGTTATAGATATTTGAACATTTCTTCAAAAAAACACTTTTTCAAAAACCACAAAAAAGCGTGTAAAAAGTTATATAATTCATAGAAAAAATGAAAATTGCTTCCCTGAATTTGAAAAATCGTGTTATTATAATAAAGAACAATATTGTCGTTTAAACAATCGTCTAAAAAAAGATATCAATGAAGACCTAATATGTAAATTACACAAAATATCATTCATATTTTTTTTTATTTTCATTAAGAAAAAAAAATCTATTCGTCGTTACTTGATTATTTATGTTGACTTTATGAGAGACTAGACATAAATCGCTTTAATCATTAGAAATATGTCTGGCACGTCTTTAGTGTTAGAATCTAATGACGCCATTTGTTATTACTGTATTCTTTTTTTGAATTTTTGATTATTATGAAATCATTTGTTTTTTTTCTTTTTAGTGAACATTTTTTATAATATTCAATTAACTGTCATTTCATTTCATAGTCTGGAGTATGAGGAAAATGCAACAATTTCTAACCGGAACAACTGAAGCATTCAAAATTTTATTATAGAAAAGGGTTTTTTATATAAGTATAATGATTGGCTCTGATGAATCGAACGAATCAATGTTATTCAGACTCATAAATAACTATTCTTTTCCATTGACATATAGAACTCTGATCTTGTATGTGTCTTGGTTGTTTTGATTGATGTCTGTTGTTTTACGTTAATTCGTATAATAATGCTCTAATAGTTCACGCTCAATACATTTTATGGAAAAAAAAATGTATAAAAAACTGTATTCAATCCTGTTGGAAGCTATATGCATTTGTATGTTCGTATTAAAGTAAATTAAGTGTTTTTGATGGATTCGGCAGTAACTTAAATTTGATAGTTTTGTTATTCCACTGATACTGGTTTTGAAATTGTAGTTAGTGTTTCGCCTCTTTAAGAAGCATCTTCATTATTATTTATTTATAAAGTCAACATTGATTATATGTTATAATAATAAATTTAAAAATTGAAGTTGGGCTTTTAATTTTTATTGAAAACAGAAAAAGAGATGTAAAGAAACAATACAAGTATAAGTACAAGTGTTTCGTGTTTATATAATAAATAAACGTATCAAAGAGTTTAAAGCCAAAAAGGATAAGCTCATGGGTATTCCCACAGATTTGAGTAGTGATACGAAACATTCATTTACTAAGCGTCAGTTCAAGTTCATCCGTGCACTTGAACGCCTGAAGATACCGAAAGGCGAATCCCGGGTCGTTAGCGACAAAATCTGTGTGAATGTACATAATTTGAACGATAAAAATTTAATATTGAAACTCCACCAAGCACCTCCAGTCGAAATCCTAAATTATGGAAATAAATAAATCATTAGTGACCCTGTGCTATTTAAAATTATTTTTCATTTTTTTCTGTTACCGTTACAATGTTTATTTTACTGCGCCATTTGTTTTAAAATAACAATTTATTTCGT
The DNA here is from genome assembly GCA_030503985.1 of Himalopsyche tibetana. Lineage (NCBI taxonomy): Eukaryota > Metazoa > Arthropoda > Insecta > Trichoptera > Rhyacophilidae > Himalopsyche > Himalopsyche tibetana. The sequence goes on from JAPJYX010000010.1 coordinate 2,773,302, forward strand.
GTTACTTTTTATTTATCTCGCAGTCACTGGTGAATGTCGGAAAATGCATTCATAGAAAATGCAGACTGAAATAATCGTCGAGAGTAAATAGACCAAATTGTTTTATAATTAAATAGCAGAGGACAAGAGGGGTGTGTTTAAAACAACATTAATGACCTTTTTAGTAAGTTACCTGTGTGCACAGCGCTAATTGAGCACATTAGCGTAAATTATAATGGAACATAATGAAAAACGAATAAAGGAGAGTACATTGACTCTTGTTCGGAGGGTTTACATTATATCCCTCCAGGATGTTTTCTAAAAATTAACATGAGGGTTCTTTGAGGGCATATTTGAATAGGGGAACCTTACAATCTGACCCGCGGGCCAAAAAAAGAGACATCAACGTTTTTTGGATACATTATGGTTCGCAAATCTCAATATTTTAACAGCATCCCTGAGATCATTTAGGCTGAGTTTAAATAAGGATTTAGAAATAAAATTTCTCTTCTCTCTCGACTCTTCATATCTGTTTTCACATTTCTTATAATTTTGAAAGCCGCCTGGCTTAATATTCTTTATGCGTGTGTTAAAAACAAAATTTGCCAAAGTATTTTCATAATAATATCACAATCTACTTACTTTTACCATCAATTGAACTATGGATATATTGATAACATAGAATAACAGTAAAGAAACTTGAAGCCTTTTAACAATTATTAAAAACTTAAATCTTAATGTTTTCTACCCCTGCACGATAGACTTTTCTCTGTGGAATATGCTTTGATCCTTACCTGAAAATAAAGAAAATATATATATTAGTTCAATAGAACAAGCAGTTTAATTTCATAATTAGTTAATTGATTATTCCATTTACAATTTTACATACATTCAATAAAAAGATATAATAAAGAAAATACGAACAAAAATTTGGAAGATAATTTGTTTAAGAGAGTTTAACAGAATTCAAGAAATACGAATAATAAATATTATTTTTCTGTCATGGGATATCACCGCACATTGTTTGGTATACGTAGCATCTTATTCTCGATAAGCCAATTCTCTGCGGCTTTCCTAAGTATTGTTTTTCTTCCGGGACTTAATAAATGTTATACCAAAAGAATCTTTACGTAAAAACAATAAAGGTAGCAAGTAGCTGCAGACTTATCAGAAAGACGGAAATTCGTGGGTATAGCAACAGCCGTGCCTTGGGACCGATAAATCCGTGCCACGATGGAACACTGCGCTAGTAGAACCCCGGATAAATTGATTTTACTTAGGAAAACATCGACGCCTAATGGAAAGCCGTTTATAACTGTACACATAATACTTAATTATACCCCCGGTATAGAAGTGAACAAATACTTAATGTTATGAAATACTAATTATGTATATGTAAACCTAAAAGGGGTGAAAGCTTTCTGAACGCGGCCTTCGTTATGGGGATATTATGAAATAGTATAAGAGCGATTCATTTTTAATGAAAACTGAATACCGCTATTATTAATCTATACAGGATCCATTAGTTGAGCGACAACAGTTGTATACATTACATTGTAGCAAGTATAACAAAATTCCCGTTGTGAACTACTTATACATCATTGTCAACGTAATATATCAAACAATTTTTAAAGCGGTTAGAAATTATAATGGGATCAACAAACTAAAGCGGAGGTTTTCATAATTCTTAAATGTTGGCAAATTTATTAAAACGTTGTTTTTCTTTGACATATAAAATGTTTGAAAGATGTAATGTTATACATACATTCTTATTGGTATAAACTAATCCATGTTCTAATAGAGGTATCTTAAAAGAAGTTTTTTCAATCAGAACTGTTTGTTACTTAATAATTTAAACTCTTTTTTTCGAAGAGAGCAAGGATATAAAAGATAAAGTTAAGACAGGATGTATGGTTAATTAATCGCGGGAGGTATTTTTAGCAACACAAACACCCATGCCATCGAACAGAAATCGATAAAACGATTGAAAAAAAACAGTCCGTATTGGGACTCGACCCGTGAGATCCGTCACGGAAACCAACGACGTTGACCGCTACGCCGCATATCCGACATTTACATTGTATTGTTAATTCGTTTAATAACTGCCGTGTATGTGAAATGAAACTTTTGTTACGAGCTCGATTTTATTTCTTCAAAAATGTATATGTTCAAGCCTACTTAAAAAAAAAACTTACTAACTTACACGCAGTATTGCCAGTCCTACACATGAAATATGCAACACATTTTCATGGATAAAACATAGAGACTGCCGTCATTGTTTCCGGTGCCCTCAATAGATCGACGACGTATTCATTTCCATTGCGTTAAAATTCTGCTAAATAATGTTTTTTTGTATCAAAGAACATGTCAATGTTGCGTTTAAAAAATCGCTAAAACCTCAAAAAATTACGTTGAACCTCGTATATCGTAGGAACCCTCTAATTTGTTTTTTTGGTCGAGTATGTTTGAAGATGTAATTACATACTCACAGCGTTTAGGGCAGGGTCTGTTGACCCTGGATACTTTGAAGGTTCAATCTAGACTTTAGATGTGAGATTATTAAGGAAGGTAAGCATGTTATGGTTAATGTTATGAAACAGTAGTGATACCATAATACATGATGATGTGAAGATATTAACTAAGAATATTGAGGGATGTCTTTATAAATAACAATAATTTATCATTTTAACAGCCTACATATCACAAGCATTAATAACAATTATGCTTAATTAAATCAATTTTTAATATTCAATTCAAGAAAAAAATAATGTGTATGATCCTTGCAAAAAAAAAACCTTAATATGCACATTATGTATGATGTTAACAATAATTGTATAAGCAAGTGAAATCATTTGGATGTTTAGATTTAACAGTATGCTGCACAAAAAACAATATTCTTTAAGCTCTGAGATGACATTCTCCATGTGTAACGAAACGTCCACAATATAATAATAAAACAGCATCATTAAAAATAAAAAACTTCTTTTTGGACAGAATTATAATTGTATGTACAAGAAAATCTCAATATTAACGACAAAAGCAGATGATGGGGTGTCCGTTAAAGGCGAAAGTACGTTTTCTAAAATATGATTTGATCGGATGCGTTTTTAATAAGAAAATTAATAATTTCCATATGTTAAGGGTAGGTTAGCGACGATGTATTTGGTTGTAATTGACATTTTAAGCTTATCGGAATAGAGTAATAAATGCAAATGTGAATCATCGACCCGCGTTGCAAACATTAGTGCCATGTTCAGTCTACGAGTAAGACGTTGTTTTAAAAAAACTCATTTCAATATATGTATATTTTTCCGCGATATCAAGGAACTTCTGTACTGTGTATAAAAAAATTAAATTTACATTACGTAGCATATGAACAAAAAATATAATCAAAATACACATATTGTATTGAATATAAGAAATTCGTGCTTTGAAAATAGATACCACTCAAAAATACAGAGCTAAGAAATATTTTACAAATAATATCTCAAATCAAAAATAAAAGTGAAAAAATCACTAAAAAATAAAGTCGGTGTTTGGGGTTACTTTTAAAAAATAAAAGCGATGGATGAGGATGAAAGCGAAATGAAAGGGAAAAGGAGGCAAGCTCATACGAAAGCAAGAAGGATTTATTGGATTCGTTGGATGACAGGTCCTTTCATCGCGTCCATGCCACAGATGTGTTTCTCGGCAACGAATAAACGACACCACAATAACGGATAGAAGATGTTTTAAAGGAGGGTTTCCACAGCGATCAGAGATTCAAAACTTTACCTCTTTATAAAAAATATTTAAAAAAAAAATGTATCATGCAGGCCTTGCTTTAATTTCAAAAATGCCAGACATAAAACAGTATTTCGAATCGATTTAGAAAATATGCCAGGAGGAACACTGGTATATGTTAACAAAATTACGAAATTTATTTTTCCATTCAGGATATAAACACAAGATACAAAAAAGTTCAAAAAAATATATAAAACATAATTATGACAATAAAAAAAAATGCGTAGCATATTTGTGTCATGATACCTTTTCTCTTTCAGGTCAAAAATATTAATGCTTTTTTTGTAATTAAGACAAACACAATATTCATATGTACTTATTTACACTTTTATTAACTAAGCTCAGGACCGGTTTCGCTCATGGCGAACATTAACAACTGATAATGCTCGCCATTGCTGATCTTGGTATATAAAAATGGAAATAAGTACAAGGAAATATTGTGTTTTTCTTAACATAATGCCTTTACACCAAATATTGACAGTGAACACCCTAAAAGAAATAAAAATCCGTGTGGTTTTAAATCGTGGTCGCATGAGATATTTTTTCATTCATGTAAAAGTGTTTACATTTTTCCGACAAAGGATACCGGTAAAATATCCTGATGAAACTATAATATGTACCCTTTTAAGGTGTTCACTGTCAATACTCGGTGGAATGGCATTATAAAAAAAATAATAAAACATTTTTAGTACTTTTTCCACATAAAATTTATTAGATCAGGACCGGTTTCGCCCATGAAGAGCATTGTCAACTGATAAGAAAAACAATAAAACAGTGATATTTATCCAAAAGTTAAGTGATAAAAACAAGGTATGACAAACAATTGGTATTACAACCTAGCAAAAGAATTGAAGCAAAATACAAGGAAAATAAACTATAAATAAAAAGTTGAAGACCACTTAGCAATGAAAACGATTACACTCACGATCACTGTTTTATTGTTTTTCTTATCAGTTGACAATGCTCATCATGAGCGAAACCAGTCCTGATCTAATAAATTTTATGTGGAAAAAGTACTAAAAATGTTTTATTATTTTTATTATAATATGTACAATCAAACAATTTTTCATACCCGAAAAACCTGTATTGCTATTCCCGCACGCATAGTACTTATTTTGGACGGTCTAAAATACTCAACGCGTGATTATGTTGGACGGTCTGTTGATACGGTATGGTTTATTGTCACCCGCTCCCACTACCAATTTTGTGATGAAAACTGGCAAAAGTTCAAAATGTGTAGCTAAATTAATTGTGTTTCAATTTTGTTATCATGTAATTTAATTGGTTAATTGATATTAATCAATTGTTTTATCGTTTATGGCCTTAAATGGCAACATTGTTTTTCAATACTTCCCGGTCTCTGGAACTTGCGTCCAGAGATCTTAAGTTGTAAATTCACTTGCAGTTTTTTTTATTTTATGGTTTTTCGTCCGAGATGAAAGAACTGTCATTTTTCCATTTCGACGAAAATTAAAATTCATTTTTTTCTGCGCGCAGAGTTTAACATCAATTTTCTGAACATTTATCAAATCGTGTGAGCAAGCTAGGTTCTATAATAGTTATTGTGTATTGTGTTAATTCAAAATTGTGTTTGTTAAATATTGTATTTTGGTGATTGTAAATTCCTAATTAAACGTTTTCGTAACACTCGAGCGATGATTTCATTTAATTCTACCCACCTGTTTTACGTCGAGTTCATTCAAACTGTATTAGTCTTCTATTAGTGGGGATTTATTCTTGGGGTTTAAAATCGTGAATAATATTAGACATTTCTCACAATGAATGAAACTCAAAACTCAAACTTCAAAAATAAATTGCGAGTAATGTCACTGTATACTATAAATTATAAATTGCAAGACGATAAACATACAGTTTGCAAAGTAAGGCTGTGTCTGAAGATCTTCGGCTCATGCGGCGCCTTGACTGATCAATTCACTAACGCAAAAAGTATTAAAATTCTTCGAAACATATTCGATTAAGACTACATACGGATAATATAAAAAAATGCACAACGGAGAATATAAAAGTTAAGCTTCACTGGTAAAGCGAAACGATGATAAAGCGGTACGAGAATTGAGAATGCCTAACGTTCCTGACGAAATCATAGCAATATCTATTTATTTATTTGTGTTTCAGAATGCGAGAAATTGAGGAAAAGGGTCTTCTCCTCAATGCATAACAACTCTCCATACATCTGGGTATTTCATTTGAAAACGCCCTATTGCTCAATGAATTATTTATAAAATAATAACAAATCTCTCGCACTGAAAATAAGTGAATATCCATCCATTGCTTGATAAACAGTTTAAAACATTCTGGAACATTTATTTACTACCATACAATATAAAAAATGCCTGTTTTAAAAAGGGAACAAATTAAATGGTAAGAATTTTAATCAACGGTCATAATATTTTATGACCATTTTGGTTAGGTTAGGTTTTTTTTTTTAATTTCATTTAAAATATGACCATTTAATATTAATTCTTACCGGAAAAATACAAAGCTTTTAAAAATATAAATACTGGTATGTTTTCGATGGATTTGGCGGTAACTTGGATGAAAGTTAATTTTTAATATAAAATTAAATTTGAAAACTTAGATACTCCACTTGAGATTCAAATTGTGACGGGTAATTCGTCTTTATAAGAAACTTTACCAAACAGAACATCGCAAAGCTCACGAATCAACTAATAATTGTTAAGTTATAAATTACAGAGTAAAATACTGTAATTACAAAAAAACGGTTTAAGGTAAAAAAGCTAAAATGTCCGTATCCGGTATTGATAACGCCGGTATTACAGTCATGACACAAAGATAACCGCCATAGTGTAAGTGAATGCGGAAATATAATTTAGTTTTTATACAGTTTCCAGCGTGGGTGTAAGAAGTCTTTGCTGCTCAATTCCTATCAGTCCTGATGTACAGGAAGTGAAACAAATAGACAGCCAAGTTCTACAAACGTCCGGTTTCAGAACATCTTTTAATCAGAAATTCGAAACAGGTGAAAAAATATCAATGTTTTTCGTTATACAATTATAATTTTAAATAATGTAGTATAGTTAATTTAGCCTACACCATTGAAAAAAATATTTTTTATACTTATGTTACTATGTATATAATAAATTAAAAACACAATATTCCTTTGTACCAATAACTTAAATTTTGATTAATTAATTTTAATTTTGTAAGATCAATACCGGCTTCGCTCATGATGAGCATTATCAACTGATGATAATGCTCGTCATGCAAAATGAAAATTACAAAGGAATATTGTGTTTTTTTTATATGCCTTTCCATCAAGTAGTGAACACCCTAAAAGGTATATATAATACTTAGTATTGTGTATCTCTTTAAAGCCAGTATATATAGCTATGTTAATGGTAGTTTAAGCATAGCCGAAATATCTGTCAACTATATTTAAAAAATGTGGAAGTAAAAAAACATTGATAATTTTTCACTTTATTATGATAGATTTCTACTAAAGAAATACCAATTCGAATTTTTATAAGAATGATAATTTTGAAATAATAAAACATGTTTATCGTCTATTCATTTTGTTAATCAAAACGAATAATCCAAATGCTTATGAGATATGTAAGTTTTGAGGGAAAAGTTCGGTCTCCGTGGCACAGCTATACGAAATTTCATTCATACCGACGTTGTCAAATGATAAACGACTTTGGAGTATTTTAAAAAAGACACGCTGAGTATCCGTGAATGAAGAATGGAAAAAAGTCCGAAAAGTATTATAAGAAAGAATAATATTTTTTAGCTAAGACAATTCTAGAAGAATATATCAGGAACAAGTTCAAAAGTTAAAATTAAAATAAAGAAAGCAAAATTACATTTTTGTCGAAAAATAGATATGGAAAAAATATAATTAGTTCAATATTCAAAAGCGTTGTAAAAAGTTATTTTTATGACTTGGGTGGAATTGGAAAGGAAATGTTCAAGTTTAAGTTAAAAAAACTTATATGTATATTTTATTCACAATAAAACACATTTTTCGCACAAATTCCACAACTTTTCAAATTAGTGACAAAAATATATAAATATAGTAAAGTTGATGGCAAGTTAAGCACCATGCCATCGAATGTCAAAATTCAACGAAAGCTTTATTCTTGTGGAACGTATGTAGTTCCACAAAAGGATATGCCATTTAGGCGAAAGCTGTTTCCGTATTAACTATATTCGGAGTACGACAGTCGATGACATGATGCTGAAATTGTCATCAAATTTACTATATTATTCTTGTAGAACGTAACAATGCTATTTTAAGGGTAAAAGTGTTGTTCTAGCTGATTTTATTTTTGTATCGTTGCATTAGATATTCATAGATAATTGCCAAAATGGTCAATTGTACTGGATGTTTTGTATAATTATTTTTTTAATATATGCCACGTGCAAGCACGAATCAATATATTGTTTTATCTATGTGTAACACGGCCTTCTCCCAACTACTCTGCCAATCCCCTCTAGATTAAACGATAAGTAATGACTCCAGAATTTCAGAGACTTGAATTCATTAGTTTCAAATTGAAAACAAACATATTTGTATATTCATTATATTTTTTCCCAATAAGTAATATTGACAGGTTATAGCGGCAATAAGCGACTATTTTTTCGAACTGACAACTCAAACAACCATAAATAATATTGCCTTATTCAATTCCTGGAAATTGCAAATAAATATTAATATAAAGCAGATAAATTCAAAAGGAAAACATTCATATAAAACAAATCCAGCCATTTATTAGGTTGCGAGTTGAAACACTCGAAACCGCGGTGGGTTTTTTCTTTTTATGATAGTAAAATTCGTCTGAGGCGGTAATGTTTGAAAAAATGTAATTTTTTTATTTTTCCGAGAAGCGACAGGATATTTTATTTACAGTAAAAAAAATTGAAAGGGCCTTGTAATGGGTAGGTACTTATTGAAAAAATATCTTTTTACATGTATGAGAGAAATCGCCGTCATTTTTTAAGTGCTCATATGAAATCCTTACTTACAGAGGAGGTACATGCATTGTATTGCTACGCAGAAATAAAGGGAGTGACAATTTAATGTGTTAACGGTGTTTGATGAGTTCGGCATACCATTTTTCTGGATAGATAAATAAATAAAACATTAATTGACATTTTCTTTTACAAAAAGCAAATTTTTTAAAATACAGTATAAGGAAACATATATTTTTAATATATTTTAAGTCAACAACAATTACATATTTTTAAGGAAAATCGACCGGAAAGAAGTTGATTCTACCACAGCAGTAGGGCATCCAATCCTGCGATCCCGTCCAATTTTCTGATCCCGAATTGGAAGAGCTAAAAAACGAGTTTATAAAATCTGGGGAAAAAGTATAGCGAATCGAGGATTTCGAATTCCTCGGTGGGGTAAAAAAAACGACTCACCAAAACTTTCAAATTATGCACGATTTTACGTTGAGTGCTCAATCCCGGGATTCCGGGATTAGAAAAAGGCTCCGGGATTGGATACCTTACACAGCAGCCTATACGTTTTAACACATGTAACTTTGGAAATATGTACTTATGTATACATATGGCATTTCCATTTAATATATTCTATTAAATTCATTCTGTTTCTCATCTAATATTTATATTAAGGTAGGCGGCGAAAAGGGTAACATAAAAAATGTGCTTAAAGATGCATCAAAATAAAAACACACAAACTGGCTTCGAGTATATATAGTTTTACGTAAATTTCGTTTTCAATGCTCTTAATAAATATTTTCTTTTATGGTTTAAAAAGGTCGAAAAAGAAATATCAATAGATAGTCATTTAGGAAACCGATAAAAAATCATTATTAGATATTTCTAAAATTAGGATTTACCACCACTGCTTACGATCACTCCTATTTTTTAATCATTTCCGCGCCTTATGTGGAACATACAAACTCCTTATAGAGCATATTTGAACAGAAGTTGTTCTACGAGTGGTGGGGCTAGAAGAAGACACAGTACAAGAAGTAAGCTAGTAGCTTTTGCTGCGTCCTTTCATTAACATTTTTTTAGTGAGAGTTTTAGAATTTACATTGATTTATGTAAAAAAAAAGCTGATTATGCTGAAGAAAATAATACATACAGTTTATTCATTGATGTGATAGCTAGACGTTAGAAGTTAGTAATTTGCAGAATGTAATGAAAAAAACATATTAAAAAATATATGCACAATTGCACATCAGTTCCAACGAAAGATAAAATGCTATTTCGTCTACAAATAACTATTAAAACACCATTTTTAAATAGAGCGAAAAACATGCGAGAGTTTTTTTAAGCTTACTTTCAAAAGCTCTTTTTCCTATCTATATTCAAGCCATAACATTTAGAGGACAGCTGGGAAAACTGTATCTACTTTAAAAAATGTCGCCCCAAGTCAAAATATTTTAATAAAGCCAGTTTGGGTAGGGTGGGGTAATCTGAAGTAGTAGGTAACATATTTCGAAGACAACATTTTTTTTATTAAATAATCATTTTCATTTGTCGGAATTATTCTGCTACACGGACGAGACTTAGGTATGAAGTAGGATTAACAGTCAAATTAGCTGTTGTTTAACTTAACTTGACTTTTATTATTTATTTCATAAACACTGATAAGAGACGTAAAAAGTTTATGAAACAACCATGCGTGCCCATGATCAGATATGGAAAAAGCGATTAAAATTCGTATGATTCTAGAATCAAGATTTAAAGTGTTATTTGAACAGTTAATGGGACAGAAAAAATGCCAAATAAAATAAGCTTTCTTTTTAAAATTAACATTATAAACGTTTCAAATATTAAAAAATTAAAACACCAATCTTTTAGACGTATTTTAAAATAATACGGATTTTAGCAGGAAAATATGATTTCGATATTATTAATGATGATATGTATTATGAGGAGAATATAATGTTCGTCAATATTATAAACATGTACCACTAATCTCGCATTAGCTACCAAATAAATCATTTATCAAAATCAGGCAATTTCTATATCATTCATATTAAATCACAAAAAAATATATTTTTATCGACAGCCTTCGCATTGTGAAAAGACTATCTATTTTTTTAATTAAGTTTTTTTCTTGAATTTACTTATATAAAAAAATGATACAATCAATAAAATGTGCGTTCTTTTTACTTCTATTCCTGAAATAGTTTAAAGGATGTTTACTTCAACGAATAATTTCAGGTTTTTCTTTGAATTTTTAATCAAAGAAGAACATGAATTAATTGTTATACTCTTCTATTTCCGTTGCCCGACGAGACTTTGTCGCCGAGTTTCAAATAAAATGCGATACACAATGCAATTGCAGCAGGGAAAATTAATACTTGAACAAAACAGCGAATGAAAAACAAATTAACGTATACCATCCAGGCTTGGACCGTACTCAAAACACACGGAAAACAAAAAATAGTCCGCATATATACTCGAACAGCGGGAACTGGCAAAATGCACATAATAGTAGAATACCACACTTTAATGTTTTTCCCGTTGACCGGATTTTAACTAATCGGATTTATGAACTGCTGGCATTCAAATAATTTAAAGAGCATTGCCGCTTTAACACACAATAGGAGTAAAAAGTTGATCAATATTTAATAAAGATTACATTACTTTATATATTTTAATTATAAATTATTTACATAATTTCGTCAGTTCAAATTCATCCGTGCACTTATTTGAACGTCTGAAAATGTCGAAAAGCGAAACTAGGGCCGTTAGTGACAAAACTAGTGTGAATGTACATAATTTTAACGATTTAAATGTACGAGTATTCAAATTAAATATTTAACATTTATTTTTGAGTGGTAACTAATGAAAATAAGTGAAAGTTTGCAAGAAGCAGAACCTTAATTAAAATTTAAGCCTTGATAAAGGCGCCACATTTTAATATAAAAATAGCCCCGAGAAATGACAACATTTTCTGCACAAATAACTTCCATAATCCTTCATTGAGTAAAAAAATAATTATCGTCAAAAAAAGCCACCGAAAACAACGTCTAGCAAATTTAAAAAGCTCGCATCGATCGGGAAGAAAAAATAAACCGGCTGTCTAAAAAAGGAACACTAAGCCAACCGAACACCTGTTGCTGAAAGATAAAATCGCCGAACGGAAAATCTCGCAAGAAAACGTCGATCTGAAGGATTATCTCTTGTAAGAGGATAATTCTTTCGTTGCACATTGACAGCATTGTGATAGGTGACTTAAAGATTATCAAAAGAGAAGTAAGCCACGCAAACATGCTCGTTTCATTTAACAACAAGTAAAACTTCAATTACAAGAATATCAACTTCAATTGGACAAACATACAGAATATACCGCAAGCGTCTACAATGAATCAACAACCAATTTTTGATAATCTCTTATTCCAAAGATATAGCACGCAATTGAACTAATTCTAAATTTGTTTCATAAGATCAGGACCGATTGCGCTCATCACGAGCATTATCAATCAAAATTGATTCTACCATTATATTGTGATATTTTTATCATCTATATAAAACTATATGGCGCACAGGTTCAAATCAGTTTCAGTTTTCAATTGACAGATGTGATATCTAAAAATCATTTCCACAACATAACAAACCTAAAAAATGTGGTGTAGTGAAAACGACTAGCAAACCACTTGTCCTGTCCTGTCCTTGTCCTATCCTTCTATCCCACTTTGTTCGAAAAAACGGATTTGGAGACCACATGCTCCAAATTTGGAGCAGACATGGTTTTAATATACATGCGGACATGGTTTTTTGTTGATACTAAACATATCGAGAATACAAAAACGAAAAGAAATATTCATTAGACACGAAAGAAATAATCTTCCTTAAACAGTCTCAACTAAGGATTTTTCGTCAGTAAAATCGGGTTGTTTCATTTTTTTAAATAAAGATTTTAAAAAAAGTGTGAAAACCGAGATGAGTTTCTAACGGCGAAAACTGAAAGAACTGAGAAACAACTCGAGATATTTGCTGGTGAATATTTATATATGTATATACATCGGAACTGTGATGGCAAACGGTTATAACTGCTGTTTTTTCACTTTTTTAGTTTTATTTCATAATATGTTCCAAATTGTACATTCTTTGATGTGGCAAAATATTAGAGCTGCAACTTTATTCGTCACAAAGTTATGTTAAAGATATTACATCTTGCCATCTGACTATTGCATTATAGCTGACATGCCAAAATAATTGAAGTGTAAATGTATCATTATTATTTCACCTATTTTATGTTTTCATGTTGTGGCAGAGATCTGCAAGTGGTGGCAATGGGTAACATCTGACCAAATATGAAAAAAGTTGACATGTCAAAACTGCTTAATTAAATGGAATATAACAATATAACTTAATTTTTTGAAGAAGAAATGATCAAAGGTTTGTGGTGGGGATGTAAATTCCGCATATTTAGATAAAAAAAATATCTTATAAACTTACTTGTGAGACCGATTTCAAGACTTTGTTTTTGGTCTCCTGAATAATTATACAAACAGCATTTATAACCGTTTGCTTTTCCAGTACCGATATATTATGTGGAAACATTGTGGTCCAATAAGGATAAGATTTAGAGAACTCAAAAGCAAAATCCTTCGCTAAGATTTAGATTAGCAGGCACGTACCTAATCACAGCGTCCCAGAGAGAACCAGAAGCAGAGTTTTCGCAAGAAATGGACAAGGAGCGAGTTGATTTTCACCTGGCGATAAGTCGCTTAGATTAATGAAATTGAGCCTGGATAATATATCGTTAAAATCTTCAAAGTGGAAGAAAATAAACGAGCACATTGGCCCGCGGGCCGCCATTTAAGAAACTCGCACATAAGAGGAACTAATGAACCGACGTTAACGAGGGGGATAAGAAAGGATAATGTATTTGGGTTAAGTTTGGAAGGATAATATTTTACGAAATAATGGGCTGTTTTCAGTGGCGTGCGAGGGTGTTAAATGTATGATTGAAATAACTTACACAAAAAGGCATTTTAAAAATTCCATCTTTATTTTTGATAATTGACAAGACATTCCCATGCATATAATTGAGCACACAATTATATATAATATATTTATATGGCAGTTAATACATTTGTTACTATTATTACTAAAGAATAAAAAATGGACCGTATTCGAGATATTTTTAGCAAATACTAATACCATTATTAAAACTAGTAAAAACAAAATAAATAATCAAATTTAGGGTGTTTAATTAAAATATTGTTTGAATACGATAAATAATAATTTACGCCGTTTATACAGTCAACAATAGGCAATGAAGAACGTTTAAAAAAGAATATAATGTCATGTGAGCGAAAAATATTTCTCAATATCGATATCTTTCATATAACGTTCGAGAAGTTGAATTTTGATGAATATATGAAAAAAATGATATTATATTGTAATATATTAGGGAGATACGCTACTGATTGCTCTAGCAATAATGGCCGTCAAATCTTTAGTGCAGTGAGGTGAATTTGAACGACTGAAGTACACATCAAAAAATATCCCTGTTTTTTCAAGTGTTTTCTTACCATAAAACTAAAGGAGGAAACACTACAGAAATATACATAAAAAAATATATAGGCCATATCTAACTATGCACACAAGTAAAATATAGCTTAGTGCTTAATGGCATTACGTGCCCTTACATAAAATTAATATTTAGTACCGTGAAGCCGTTTGTCAAAAAAAAAATACAGCTCACTTTAGTGTACATAAAAACTATAAACAAACAAATAAAATTTATTCATAATTGGAATATGTAAATGTTACGATAATTTCCAAGAATTACTGCTATAACTCAAAATGCTACCAAAGAATATTAAAACAGAGGGGAGAAACTACCCGTTGAGGGGCAAAATTGATTGGATATTTTTTTATTACTAAAGTCAAGAAAATTATATAAGCAGGACATCGCTTGTCGGTGTCTTGAAAATTTAATAAATTTAAAGATTCAATGGAACAAAAACGCCGTTATCGGGTTGAATGATAGAATACATTGTATTTATGGAACAAGTCTCAGGAATTCAAATTTTACTATTTTATTGAAAAAAGCTGGAGACCTTCATTTCATTAGTAGATAGAAACGGTATTCACATGATACTTCATCTAGTAATAATGAACACATCTCTCAATACGTTCGTAGGATGACATATAGATGGCGCCACTATTGACAAATCCTTAAAGGTTTTATGAAGAACCAACCTTCAAATAATACGTGTCAAAATTTCATAAGAATCTGACGTTAGTTCACAAGGTACAATGAGTTTAGTGACATCATTTTGAATTTTTTAAAACAATGGAAAAATTATGAATTTCGTATGTTGATTAAGTATTGCTTTTGAATGGGAAAAAATGCTTCCACTGGGAATGTAGCCCGTAAGCTCCGTATCTGAAGCCAACGACGTTTCGGTTTCACCACTCAACCTAAGACCTGGGCAGTAGAAATTAATATAGACTCCATAGTATGGAGAAATCAAAGGTAGATTTTTTAAATAAAACAAACTTTAAAAAAATAGTATAGTAAAAAAGATACACGCAAGAAAAACTTCGTTACGTATTAAAAAAAACGTTATTAATTTTACAGTATTTTTAACTGCGTGTAATATTTTCTAACGCGTGATACAAATGACATGGGTAATTTATTATCAGGCATTTTTCTGTGACAGTCCAATTCAATCAACAGCATAGAAAAATATTTCAACTGCGACTACTAACTAACTAATGGATAGATTAAAATTCCTTCCAGACAGAGGTGTCAAAAATGAATAACAGCTTTCGTCGGCCGAGCGATAAAATTTGATCCAGATTGATAAGGTAATAGCGTTGCCCTCTCGTTTCGCATTCCAAAGACTTGTAACCCTGTGGTGTTCTTTTTACCCAGGAATGACAACAGAATACAGAAAAACTCATGACAGAAAATAGACTTTTCGGTGCACTATTTGTTATAATATTAATTTAACGTGTCGCCCACTACAAATTAGATACTGTATATAAAAAGAATTGGAATATATTTTTCCAAGCTACACATCATAGTAATATTATACATTAGAGTAATTTTGAAGTATAAATTAGGCTTTCGATGGTTTCGGCGGTAACTTTGTGGAAGTTCATTTTAATAGAAAATTTAAATTAACTTTGATTATTCCACGTATTGTGTAACTAACTGTGACACGTGTTTCGCCTCTTTCAGAGGCATCTTCAGACTTACTATCGCAAAGTTTGCTTAAGTAATGAAGCAAGATTGATTCTAACATTTTAAAATTATAAAATTACAAAATGGATTGGGTTTTTTTTTCCTTTTAAGAGGAGCAAGGAGGGGGGTGTAGAATCGAAATAAATAATATTAGAATTAAAGAACATATAAGATGTCTAAAAAGTAACAATTTCTCTGAGTTTGCCAATCATTTAATAGAAAATAATCATAATTTTAATCAGATTTGTAATTTAGAAATACTCCACCGAGTAAATAAAAAGGGTTTAAAGATGAATAGCTTAGAATTTTTAGAAATTAATAAAACTCTTAACAAAAAAGAAATATTATTAAATAATATTCTTAATAGCACAGGCGGTTCCCCGTTACTAAAATTGTTTCCAATTAATAGAGTAATCACAAACCTAGATGATTGATTGTAGCTCATTAGTTTTAATAGTTTGTAATGTTTAACGTCATTAGTAGTATGATTAAATTTGTTTGCATTTTATAATCCCCTCTTTGCTTCCATTAAAAAGGAAAAATCCCATTCTGATTGTTTACAACTCATTAGTAAAATTAGTATCATTATCTGTTTGCTTTATTTCGATTCTACACCCCCCTCCTTGCTCCTCTTAAAAGGAAAAAAAAACCCAATCCATTTTGTAATTTTATAATTTTAAAATGTTAGAATCAATCTTGCTTCATTACTTAAGCAAACTTTGCGATAGTAAGTCTGAAGATGCCTCTGAAAGAGGCGAAACACGTGTCACAGTTAGTTACACAATACGTGGAATAATCAAAGTTAATTTAAATTTTCTATTAATAAATTAGGCTGTTAAGAGTGGATGACACGATATATTGTGTACCTCTTCTAAGCCAGTATATATAGTTGATTAATGCAAGTTTAAACATAGTGCCGTAATGGCTATCAACTACATATATGTATTAATAAAAACACAATAATCCTTTGTACTTCATTCCACTTTATTTAATATGTCAGGACCGGTTTCGCTCATTGCGAGCATTGTCAACTGACAAGTTGACAATGTCAGTTGACAATGCTCGCAATGAGCGAAACCGGTCCTGACATATTAAATAAAGTGGAATGAAGTACAAAGGATTATTGTGTTTTTATTAATATAATGCCTTTCCACCAAGTATTGACAGTGAACACCCTAAAAGGGACATATATGTATATAAAATAATATTTTTAGGACAAAAATAATTTCGTAATTTTTTCACGTTATTAAAATAAAGTTCCATCATGTTAATTAAAATTCAATCAATTAATGAAATATGTTTAATCAGTAAAAGAAAAAATCGGTTACTTTTTTAATCGTAGAAATCTCAAATTACAACCATAATACTACAATCCGACTCCAAATGTCACCTTTAAAACAATGGTCATAGCAGTGACCAGCATTGAAAGAGTTGCAAAATATCAATTGGTAAAGTAGTTCCCTCAATAATTATATAATCAATTTAATTTAATTAAGCGTTACAATTTGGTACGCTTTAAAGGTGCATCTGCAAAAAAATACTGGAGATATTATCAAATAAAAAAATGATATATTCGGTACCTATCAAAGTCTAGTCAAGAAATCACATATCGTTCAGAAATAATTTAATAAATTAAATTATTTATTGAAGATAATAAACATAGTTGGAGGAAAGCTATCATCTAAAATTTAATATTTTAACGAGCCACGCGTCAAAAGGACTTAAAAGTTTTTTTTATTCCCAGAGCTATAATGCGTCTGCATTTATTACGTCTTTTAAGTCTTTAAAACTTGGTCCTAACTAATTTAGTGGCAACCCTAAGTATAGCATGCTTACATGAAAGCACTAACTTGATTAAAAAATGAGCGTGTAGTAGGACAAATAATACTTCTACTCCAATCTATTCAATTTTTTTTGACATTCGATAATTGGATTCAATCGACCATTTACTATAGATGTTATATTATTTTTAATAAAAAAGTAATTTCATTGCTTTTACGTGATATGAAAAACAAAAAAATAATAATGAGTGTGCATATTATGCCTTATTGGAGGAATAACTAGAATCCCAAATAAATGACAGTTGATATATTAGATAAATTATAATCTCTAGTGGAAGGAAAGATAAATAATCAAACACCGTTATCTCCAACTCAAATATCGTGAGATAATGGTGTTTGAACATTTGTCTAGATCAGGGATGGCCAGTCCGTCGATCGCGAAGGTATTGTTTGTCGATCGCGGACCCAGGGTATAAATAATATTATTATGTACCGATTTGACAAATTCAATAGTGAAACAGTGGCCAAATTTTAAAGTCGAAAGAATAACAATCTGAAGATGTAAAGTACGATAGAAAATACTTTCGATGGTTTCGGCGGTAACTTTGTGGAAGTTCTTTGGAAGGCGGTAACTTTGTGGAAGTGTGATTAAATTTGTTTGCATTTTATAATCCCCTCTTTGCTTCCATTAAAAAGGAAAAATCCCATTCTGATTGTTTACAACTCATTAGTAAAATTAGTATCATTATCTGTTTGCTTTATTTCGATTCTACACCCCCCTCCTTGCTCCTCTTAAAAGGAAAAAAAACCCAATCCATTTTGTAATTTTATAATTTTAAAATGTTAGAATCAATCTTGCTTCATTACTTAAGCAAACTTTGCGATAGTAAGTCTGAAGATGCCTCTGAAAGAGGCGAAACACGTGTCACAGTTAGTTACACAATACGTGGAATAATCAAAGTTAATTTAAATTTTCTATTACGATAGAAAACGTTGATTAGTTTTATTAATCTATAACGAATGTAACTCCCAAAAGAATTGAAGGCGGAATTTAACGCGTGTTTTACACAACTAAAGTGATGACAACAAATTCTTACACACGATGGCATTGTTATTATATAAATTTCGAGTTATTTATTTACCAAGTGATTTCGAGGGAGGATATACTTTTTTTCAGAAATCATGGGGAGTAGGCATAACAAGAGCGATTTTTTAAAACTTTATCATTAAAAATTATTACAAAGAAATACAAATATACAAGCACCGAAATTCTTGCCGTACTTTAGTAAAAACATTATCGGGAATATTTCGTTAAGAATGTTTCAGAGTTAAAAACCGACAAATAACATTGAAAAAAATTAGCGATAAAAGTAATAAATGATTAAAACACTAAAGTAAATCTAGGTTTAACAAGTATGTACATATAAAAAAACAAGATATTCGATCAGATAGTCAAGTAAGTACATATTATGTATATGTAATAAACTTGTTTGCTAAACTTGAATCCAATAACTGGATATGGCTAAAAGATATAATATATAACTACAACGTTGCTTTATGCTACCGAACTTTACCACGTCGCCGTAAACGGAATTAGAACTTTAATAATAATCGTATAAACTTTTTTTTAACTAGTACCTAACATTCCTACAAAGCCCAACATAATCTTTGAAAATTAATCTTGGAAGCAGGAATATACTTAGCAATGAATTCGTATGTGTAAAATTACAAAAAAAAAAGATATCTTCCAGACATGATTATTGTCAGGAAGACACTTGCACAATTTAGAAGTATTTAAAAATGTATCATGTTCAACGGTTCGTCAAGTAAAAAGCATCATTTTTGATTGACAAGATGGCGTGGCGTTATAGAGAAAAGGCTATTAAAAATTAATAAAATCTATCGTGGAATAATATTTCTTGTTGGTTTTTTACTTCGCCTACTGGAGATAAATAACATTCCATGCCCACAATTATACGTCAATTAAACGCACAAAAATAAAAATGTATTAATCTATTTGCTGTACAACGAGATAGTTCAACAGTGCAAATTGAGAGCAAACGACTGGAGTAACAAGTTTCCAGGGAGTAGAGTTAAAAAACCGAAAAAAGATATGTCTGTGATTAAATAAAATTCCATTATAAAAGGGTGTTCACTGTCAATACTTTATATTAAGAAAACCACAATTTTTCTTTGTACTTATTTCCACCTTTTATTTATCAAAATCAGGACCGGGTTCGTTCATGGTTCATTATACTTTTTTAAAAAAATGTTTTTGTATAAATAGCACTGTTAAATTATATTTCGTATCAGTTGACAATGCTCGCCATGAGCGAAACCGGTCCTTGATAAACAAAATATTGTACACATGATTATTGTGTTTTTCTTATTAATAAAGTGAAATAGCGAATGATTGAGTTCAAAGGAAAATATAAATTAAAATTTATTAACACCACGTGAAATCATTGTTTTCACGAAAATATTTACATTTAATTGTAATATAAAATTAAATTTGATAAAACGTTAGACTTGTTTCGCTTCTTTGAGAGGTATCATCAGACATAGCATCCCTCTATGCGGCCAGAAGAAAAAAGACAACACCCAGAGATTTATTTTGTAATTTATAACATAAGAATTATGACCAATTTTTAGTTTATTAGTAAACCTTGCGATCTTGACACGTTTTGTAACACAAGTGAAAAAACGAAAATGTATATTAAAAATTAACTTTCACAAAGTTAGCGTCAATTGAAAACATTATTTGAGGGTATTACTTGCAAGCCCAGCCTAATCGAAAGTTGTTGAAACATGAACAATGAATGTAATTTAGTAGATAAGAATAATTTTTGAAAGTATTTTTAGAAATCAGTTTCAAACATGGCTTGACAACATCCAAAATATCATTCCAAAGTAATGTAAGACTAAAAATACTAGTTAAAATTTACATTGTTTTTCAAAATGAAATTAAAGTTTATTTTTTAACCATTTTGAAATAAACCGTGTTTGCAAATATGTAATACCCTCATTTGTACTTTCATAAATTAAAGTACGATGTTAAATCAAGAAACTATACCTAACAATTATTAATAATATCTCTTAAAATTTACCGTTGGGGGCAACGGGCTTACAGCTAGTATCTCTTATTCTAAGTATGAACAAAAATATTAGAAACTCTTTTTGAATTGAGTGGTTAGTTGAATACACCACGAAGCAATTTGATAACGCCGATAAATTGGGTACATTTTAAACATACTTATACCTACGTACATATTACCATAATGAGTCTAATCGTCTGGAATGTGTCTGCCTCGGTGCGAGACCGAAAAATAGCAGTCTGTTTACGTCATCAAACATGGCTGCACCTATCCAAAGGTGGAACTAACTGTTCTGAGACTTTTTATCGCTGTTTAATACCACCTGGACAAACGTGAGTTCAAGACAAGACCATGAGTGTTTTGGATTTCCCAACTAAGCATCAAAGTTTTGTATCGGTGATGCACATACATACATATGTTCGCAAACGTTTTACTCTCCCTATAGATATATGATAACGATTTGTTATGACTGTTGCATATGCATACGATAAAAACATGGAAAAAGGTTACATTGAAACGCATCCAATAACCATAAAAATAAACTTTTATAACACAAGACATCACCTTTCAATATACACCAGAAGTAAGTTTTGCGGACAGAACCAGTGGTTGGTGATATGAAATTATATCTCGTAACTTTTTAGTAAAAAAATAACAATTTTATATTAACGTCACAACAAAATAGAAAATATCTATTTTTTTCTTTCAGACTGAAGATGTTTTGCAGAGGCAAAGCACGTGCCAAACATTTTAACACAATTAGTAGATCACTTTTAAGGTGTTCACTGTCAATACTTGGTGGAATGGCATTATAATAAAAATAATAAAACATTTTTAGTACTTTTTCCACATAAAATTTATTAGATCAGGACCGGTTTCGCTCATCGCGAGCATTATCAACTGATAAGAAAAATACATAAACAGTGATATTTATACAAATTTAAATTGAAATAAAAAGGTGTAAGCAACTATTAACAATTTAAAGGATTAACAAATTACATTATAATTACACAAGATTAAAATGCTTAACACCCATAACAATTAAAAAATCATCATCAAAGAATAATAAATCTAAGTGGCAAACGATGTCAATTATGAACACAATTAAAATTTGGGAAATATTTAAGCAAAGTAAATATCCTAATGATGATTTGGTGTTTTTCCCGCTTCCAATCAATGATGTACAAGCAACAAAATCAGCAGTAATGAAGATTCAAAATTGAGTTTGGAAAAACCAGTAGAGCTCAATCCAGCAAAAATTGAATCCTGCGAAAAGAATAAAGGCAATATCAATTCTTACAAAATAAAAACAAACTAAGAAAATTAAAATTCTAAAGAAATAAAACAGTACAAAAATGGAAATATAATAGGCTAGAATTAGGTTAATGAAACGGATATAACAAAGGTGATGATGCAAATACAAGCTGTTCGTTTAATAAATTAGAGTTCAGCAAGAATTTATGTCTATTGATTTCTAAGATCTCTTGTTTATCAAGTTTTAAAGATTTATTGTTAACATGCAGGATTTTAAAGTTTTTAGAGATATCAAATGTATGCTTATTTAGGAACAAATGGTTCCCAAATGAAGATAATTCATTCCCTTTACGTGAGCAGGCTAAATGTTCTTTAAATCTGATATTAAAAGCTCTTCCCGTTTGACCAATATACCTGGCTCCACAAGAATCACAATCAATTAAATATATGCCACTTTGGTTAAGAATGTTGAGTTTATCTTTAGAATTTACTAAAATGCGTTGTAAGTTAAAAGAATTATAAAAAGTGACATTAAAAAGGTTTTTGTTGAATTTCCTTGAAATCTTTTCTGAAACACTACCCAAGTAGCTCAATTTCACCCATTGTTTCTCAACAACTGGTGCATTAATCACCAAACTAGAGCTTACATTTATCAAAGCTAGTTTTTTGTGTTTTTTAAAACAAATTGCAATGAATAATGGTTATGATTCGGATTTAATAGATCGTCTTTTATTTATCATAATTGACATCGTTTGCCACTTAGATTTATTATTCTTTGATGATGATTTTTTAATTGTTATGGGTGTTAAGCATTTTAATCTTGTGTAATTATAATGTAATTTGTTAATCCTTTAAATTGTTAATAGTTGCTTACACCTTTTTATTTCAATTTAAATTTGTATAAATATCACTGTTTATGTATTTTTCTTATCAGTTGATAATGCTCGCGATGAGCGAAACCGGTCCTGATCTAATAAATTTTATGTGGAAAAAGTACTAAAAATGTTTTATTATTTTTATTACAATTAGTAGAATAAGAAAGATAACAAATGTTATTTTATGTTATTGTTATTTGTAATTTTATACCAATTAGTCTTTCTCAATTTTATATAAATTACTATGTATCAATTCAAATTGTCATTAGTTGATAATGCTAGTGATGAGCTAAACAGATCCAGATTTTTATTTTAACTTTGAAATAAGAACAAAAAATAATTTTATTTTCAATTAAATTATAATAAAACTAGATTTAGATTTTAAAACGAATCAATTGTTAAACTGTGTACATACATTAATGAGAAAAGTATAACCTGTTTGAATTGTTTGAATTTTGTACTTTTCCACGAGTGTTCCAGGCTTTCCAAGTGTACGAATGTACTTGAACTGACGCGTAGTAAACAGTGTGTACCGTTTACTCATGGAAAAGTACAAAATTCAGATTTGATATTAAAATTCCATCAAGCACCTTCAGTCGAAATTCTAAATTAAAACATATGTTTTGTGTGCCAAAAAGGCATAGTAATATACACAGTATTTCTTCGATTCGTCTTGGAATGTTATTAATATAAATTGACATAATTAATTATAACACAACTTTCACAACTAGATGCACAACTTTGCATCATGAGCGAGACTGGTTTCGATCACCGCTAGCATTATCAAGTGATGAAAAATTAATTCTTGTACTGGCATTATATGCCTTCTTTGTTAAATCAATGTTCTCGTGATGCTTTATTATTGGTATTTTAAAATCATAGTAGAGGAAATAC
Organism: Himalopsyche tibetana; assembly: GCA_030503985.1. NCBI lineage: Eukaryota > Metazoa > Arthropoda > Insecta > Trichoptera > Rhyacophilidae > Himalopsyche > Himalopsyche tibetana. Next base: position 2,797,141 of record JAPJYX010000010.1, read on the forward strand.
GGTATTGACACGGTATGGTTTATAGTTACGGGATCAAAGAACTGATATTTTTCCAATTCGACGAAAATTAAAATCCATTTTGTTCTCTGCGCAGAGCGTGTTAGCCTAGGTTTTATAATAGTTATTGTGTATTGTGTTTATTCAAAATTTTGTTTGTTAAATATTGTATTTGATTAAAATTTGGTGATTGTAAATTCCTAATTACACGTTTTCGTGACACTCCAGCGATGATTTCATTTAATTCTACCTACCTGTTTTACGTCGAGTTCATTCAAACTGCATTGGTCTTAATGGCATTTATAATTGGGGATTTATTCTTGGGGTTTTACATCGTGAACAATAGTTTCTCACAATAAATGAAACTAGCTCAAAAATAAATTACGAGTAATGTCGGTATGTATACTATATTATATGTATACGTAATAACGAAATATGCGATTATAAGTCTTATGTTAAAAAGATTCTAAGCGATATCTCGTACGACTGACAACAACGAACAAAGTCGTATCATGAGAGACTATAATGGTCTGCTTTGTATGAAGTGCGCTGTACACGCTGTAATGCATTAGCGAGTTTTCGTTCGTCGATATATTGTCAATCTTTTTTTAAATCAGGTAATGTGAATATTTGACAATTTAATTTTTGACATTAAAAAAACTCTTTTTTTATAAAATCAACGATGCAAAGGTCTATCAAATAAATCACCAGACTTGAGCTTTGATTGGTAGATCTTCTCCAAATGTACTTAGTTTAAAAACGGTTAAGTTACTGTGGACACTACAACGTCGAGTATTGCATACTAATAGTAAGTGTCAGCAGTTGAAATTATAATATTTCGCAATGTCTTTCATAGCACATTATTCGTAAATACCACGCAAAACTGTAAAAAATTACTGCGTTTACAAGTAAAACTTAAAGGGCAGTAAATGCCTTTTTTTTAAATGTGAAAGTTCATTTAAACTTATATAATATAATGTATTACAGTAAAACCCCCATTTACACTATATTCGGGACCGTGTAATTGGGGGTGTGAATGTCATACAAAATAAGGGATTTGATTTTTTTCCGCGGAAAACGCAAAACTAAGATTTCCCTTAGTTTTACAAAAAAAACTGTATGCGAAGCACAGACGACCGTCTCTTAGTAACGGCGATGGAATGCGAATATTTCAAGCCGGCGCGTAATTCGGGGTAGTGTAATTGGGGGTTCCACTGTATATGGATTACATCAGATCATCTTTCGTCAGCCAAGCATGCAATGTCAACACTATGGACTATTGTGGTTTGATTACACGTCAATACACATTGATTTAAGATTTCGACTGAAGGCGCTTGGTGGAAATTCTATATTAAATTTGAACGATTCAAACGTCATTAATTATTTATATTTAATGTTTCGAGCCGCTCATTTTTCACGACTCCGACTTCACAGCCTTGCCTAGAATTATGCACATGATTCCACACCACCATTGACACGACTTATCATTTCGAAAGACATTCAAAATATGTACAATATTGAAATTGTTGTAAAAAAACCTCACTCTAGCCTCTGATGCCACCAGTTTACGGCCGCCGATAAACAGGAATCGCATCAAAAGGCTGGAGTTACGGAATGCACATATGGACCACTAAGAATCTGTATGACTAAGCAAAACCTTAAGGAATGCAAAGCTGTACTTTACATTGTATGTATGGATAAAGCGATATTCTTTTATAATATTAAACACAGTATATTATACGGGCTATATCGGTTAATAAAAGCACCTATCATGTTGAGGATCAATTCAAACGCTTTCTGGGCGTGTTTACTAGATTCATCATAGAGGATAAAAGATATGGGAATCATTAAAGGTATAAACGATTAATCCATTAATCACATTCATCAAGTACACCGATAATAATTTATCAGCAAAGATGAATAAGTATACGCGTAAAATATATGTATTCTTTTGATACGATGGACACCTTTTGTCAAAGAAATAGTTGGAAAGGACAAGGAGACTGTTTTTTTTTGTTTTCATTGATTTTTCTTGGCAGGCACTACGGTTCATTTACTCCATGGCAGAATCCATACGTAAACATCTCTGGTACGGGATTTCCATCTTCAGTCATTTACACTCATCCACTCCACCTCATACAGGACTGGATGGCTGCTTGCTGAGATTTAACTAAGACCTGCCCATCTGTGTATTTTATCTGGTCAGTAATTGAATCTAATTTTGGACACTATTTATTTTATTGGTGTGTATTTTAACCTGAATAGCAACCAAACTTAACCTTAACACATTTTTATATAATATACATTCACGGTTATTGACCAAATTAAATGAAATGCTGAACATTATACCGATTTAACATAATTTGTACACTGACTAAATGTTAGATTTATACTGGAAATTCGATTAACACAATACTGACCAATAGAACATAAGTCTTAAAATTCTAGTTCCCAAAATGTGATCCGATACTTAAATTTCTGTAATAAAAACAAAAACATTGTTGTTCAATTGTTTTCGTCGAAGCACCGCATAATTTCACTTTAATCGCAAAATGGAGGATAAAATTAATATTATATGCGATGAAGGCGAAAAACATAATTGCTTCGAAACATAATGAATTTTCTTCTCAAATACGAAACATAAGTAAGGATAATAATAATACGCACACGAACATTTTTTAATGATTGTACTTTAGATGTTATGTAATTAAAATAAGGTATACGTACACTGATAAAGCAATCTCACAGGAAATATTAATTTACAGGGGCATTATTTTAAAACGATACGAATTATTTGCCCAGTGTATACATATATAGGTTATAAGCTTATTAAATATTTGTCATTCGGTGACAATATTTTAATTAATGCAGACGATTTTTTTTTATAATACAGCTATAGTATCTAACAAGATATAATATATGTGAGAAAATTAATCTCGAATTCGATAGTAAAAAACATTACATTTAAAAATGGTAAGCAACCGTTTTAATGGAACATAAATGTGTACACATTCAATATTATCCGATTAGATAAATTCATGTATTTAATTTAATAATTGCGTAAGTGTCGTAGCTAGTTACAACGTTATCGTAACAACACAGTATTGTGTGTAATATGGAAATGCGCCTTACGTGAATAACTTGATTAAACATCGATGTATATTTAATGTTTTCACAATCAATATGTTTCCAGCAATACCCAGAACACTGCACAGATAACAGTTTCCTGCTATGAAAGATGTAAAAAATTATACCTGTGTTTTTCCAAGGGGTAAGATGTTTTAAGCTTTTTTTTATTTTGTATAAAGCTTTTTTATGACTGTGCACTACCGCTCATTTGTCTTACGACGAACGCGTAAAATGTATACTTACACAATGTACGTGGGGAAAGTTTGATCGTAACTATGTTTGCCAAGGCAGTACGTTTAACTCCGGGATGTATTTCATAATTCAGGAAAAAAAACCTTACGTTAAAACATAAGTTTTGTATATATGTAAAATAATAAAATTCAGTCATCGACAATTAACATTGTCGAAAAACACAACGATTAAATCTAAAACGGTAAAATTGAATTTTAAGTGCGTTAACATATTTTGCACAACTTGCTCAGGGGAAAATTATTGTTATTTGCACAATATTTCATGTAAATGGACTTTTCTTTTCAAGATTATCGAAATTAATGCAAGATAATCTTAATTATACGTGTCGCTTTCAATTTAATTTAACAAATCTATTTCCCGTATTGAATAAAATATAATAAGTATATTACATTTTTTTGTTAGAAAAATGCTGTGTTATTAGTACTATATTTTTGCAAATAAAACTCATTGAAATTCAGTTGAACGGAAATAAATAAATTGTTGTTGTATTTCTCCTTATTATTTAACTTTTATCTATTGTAATCATCTGATATAAAATAAAACTTGTAAAAACTAACTTTTTTTTTAAACGAAAAAAATATAATCCTATACGGGTGATGTATTGCAATGGCATTGATAACACGTTTGCACTCTAATAAAAATTATTGCTAAAGGGTTATCACATAAAAGAGGTAGAAAAAGGGCTCTGAAAGAAAGAGTTCCGTCTATTTATGATTTACGGGTTTCCATATCAAATAATAAAAAGCGTCTCACTGCCTTCCTTGCCAGGTCAAAGCCATAAATTGCCATTGTCTCTGGCAACATTGCCACTTCTTTGACCCTTTAAGTTGAAAGTTTACGATTGTACTATTCGTTGGCAAAAAAAGACTATCTTAATTAAAACATTTATAAAAAAAACTCATTTATAAAGTGAATTTATACATTTTACGGAATAATCAACGATTCGAGTTATATTTTAACAATAATTATTATTACGTCTTCCATGATGTGGTTTTATAACTGTTTTTGCTGTTGAATATGTTTTATAGAAGCAAAACAATGTCACACGACTAATTTTATTACAAAATTATAATGAATTTCATTATTAATTTCAAAATGATTTTGTACAAATAAATTAATACATTCCATCAAAAATAATTATCATACATTTGCAATAAAAAAATGGTCTTAGATAAGAAGACGTACAATAATGTGCCATTATCAATGATCAATCGAAATCAGTATAATTTGACCATAGAAAGGCAAAAAGGACACAACCCAAGCATAACTTGAAATTATTAATTGATTTGGCATTTACTTGGTAAAACTCCATTATGAGAGGGTAAAAATATCAAAGTATTTTAGTTCTACAGTTTTTAATATTTTTTATGCGTTGATAGCAATATGGTGTAACCACATTGTGTTTACTGTGGAGTCGCGTGAAAAAAAAAAGACTCCGACTCCAGCTTTAAAATAATTAACGACTCCGAGGATTTTTTCATAATTTCATTTTAACTTATATATATATGTATATGTATACCATCAGATCATCTTTAGTCAGCCAAGCATGAAATGTTAACACTATTTTGTTTAAATACACATCATTAAATATATTTTTCAAAAAAAATCAAGCCTCTCAGTTTTCACGACTCCGACTCCGGCCAAAATACCGCGACTCCGCGATTCCGACTCCGACTCCACAGCCCAGGTTTAATTGAATCGATGTAATATTAACTTGATATATATTTGTTAGAAAAATACTTTTCCCTGGTTCCTTCTTGTTTCAAACTTAACTAATTCGTTTTTTGTAGCATACACGTTTTTGATAGAACATGTATGAGATTGGATACATTGTGCTTATCGAAAAATCTGTTTTTCACAGAGGGTTACGTCCTTTTGCCCGTTCTAAAGTGAAATTATATAAAAATCACTTTTAAGGTGTTCACTGTCAATACTTGGTGGAATGGCATTATAATAAAAATAATAAAACATTTTTAGTACTTTTTCCACATAAAATTTATTGGATCAGTTGACAATGCTCGCCATGAGCGAAACCGGTCCTGATCCAATAAATTTATGTGGAAAAAGTACTAAAAATGTTTTATTATTTTTATTATATAAAAATGATAATTCATAAATATACAATAAGTGCGAGAATATATTCTTAAAAAAACACGCAGTACGTTTATTTTCAAGTAAGTACTATAATATGACGGAAATTTACTTACCGAAGTGGCGTCGTAACGTTTTGTCAAGTTTCTGTGAAAAGCTTTATTGCTCTTATTTTAAATGGCGTGCGGCAAATATTAATGTAATAAATTTAAGTTTCAGTCGGATGGTCAATTAGTCTAGCTGCGGTATGCAATTATTATTTTACTCAGTTTGTAAATACCGTTTAAGGTCTATAATTTCCAGAAAGCCGCTTTGCATGTCCATTATTCAAAATCTCTCCAAATTTAAATTAAGTTTTGATGAATCGTATGAATTCATACAATGCGCGGAAAAACAAACACTGGATATGAATTAATTTTTCACGGGACTACAACATTATTTATTATTCATGAAACGTGAGCGTTGTTAATGAGTGGACTATGGTATCTCCCGAGCAGTGGCTTACTAAAATAAAAAAAAACTTTTACACTGGTCATCCTCATACAGAACCATGCGTGATATGACGTTATGCACGTCCAATTTCATTACTAATATAAGAATGACAACCAGGGTGGAATTACTGTGATTCAGCACCAATTAATCTCAGTTTTTCTATTCCAGAAAAAAAAACAACAAACAATCGTGGTCAATTTGTATTGTGTTGTGCTTTAAATTGTACATTCGTACTCATGATATAAATGTAATAATAGTGAACGGAATTAGTTCACGGTATATAATTGGAAAAAAAGTCCGGGACTAGGCTCTCCAATCCCGGGATCCCGTCCAATTTTGTGATCCCGAAATACCGGGAGTTCTGGATTGTGAAATTTTTAGCAAATCCCGAAAATTAACAGGATTTTGGATAATTCAGAGGTAATTAGACATATCAATTATTATTAATTTAATGCCTCCCGTTCATATTTTGTATAGTTACCTATAAATTTCTTTTCTTACCAATTTTTTTTTACAGCCTAAAAATTTTATAACGTATAAATTGCACTGTATTATTGTATTCTTTTATCAGTTTATAATGCTCGTCAAAAGTAAAACCGATCTTAACCATTTCAAATGATAGTGGAATTAGTATAGATTTTACATTTTGAAGTCATTAAAACAAGACTATCCAATACATAAGTTTTATGTTAATTGAAATATGAATTTAAGAAACTGTCCATGCAGGTATTCGAGTCCGTGAGTAACGTAACCGGAGCCAATAACGCTGATCACTTGACCACGTTCAAGAAATATAAGACAATATGATACTGCAATTGTGACAAGATAGTTCACGATACAATGACATTTCTAAAATACTGCTTTATTGAAGTTATAAACAAAATCTTAAAAATGATTTTAAAAAACCAACAAGAAAATTCACAATTTATCAACAAAAAACACATTATTAGTCCAAGGAAAAATTAATGGAAAAACTCCATTATAATTTCAAACGAAGCACTTAATATGCAAGTCATCTTCAAAAAGAAATATTATGCACCGACTTTTTTTGACTTTGCAGGCATTAAAAAGATAAATTGTTAAAATTATATGGGTAATTTAAAAATATTTCTTGTATTTACAATAAGCTTTTTTAAGACGTCACTGAAAAAACTAAAATAAATGGTCCGAATCCAGAATAATTGCGGTGTGTTTTGTCGCCATAAAGCAATTTAGGAGCAATTAAAATATTAAATTCGGTAAATAAACTCAGGGATTGGGAAAACATAACGTGCTATTTACTACACTTAACTAATTCATGAAAGCTTTGTTAACACTGCGGACCCCGATGGTCGAGTATCTTTGTAAAGAAATACAGAAAATACGAAAACTAGAACAGGTATATCAATGTTCTTAAGCAATAAGATCTAGATATAAAACTAGGTGTTCTGCAACCCAGGTTGTAATCGATTGATACATATATATATATTTGATACATGTCCGCTCCCAATGTCAAGCATATGGCCTCCTAATGGAGCTCATCTCAACAGAAGTTTTCTTTCTAGCAGATCTGTTTGTTCCTCCGCTGCTCAACGTTTTTTTTTATCGAGGAGAGTATGGATAGAAATATAAGGCTAAGACAGAACAAGTGGTTAACTAATCGCTCTCACTAAGCACCGTTATTTTAGGATTGAAAAGGTGGGAGGAAATGTTTAGAAATCACAAATACACATGTCTTCGAACGGAAATCTATAAATTGATTTAAAAAATGCTGTTCGTATTGAGATTCGAACCCATGACCGTCACAGAAGCCAAAATATATTGCATATATTGCGTGTGGTTGTTGCGTCTCATTCATATAATGTTGTCTACCATTTTTCAAAAATGAAATTCCATCAAGCACCTTCAGTCTAATAAATGTCAATCTACGAAAACTAATTTTAATTATAAAATTGTTTTTATTTTGGAACGTAATATTATAACATTTTGACATTTTAATAATTAAGTTCACAATGTTTTCTACTTTGGGCAAATTACGACCGTTAATATCGTCTTACTCTTGAACTTACCAAATCGAGCATCGTCTAAATAGGCAAAAACGCAGTTTCAGTCTTTTGAGTATGAGGTGCCGTTTTATATTAACGCGAGTCTCGGGTTTAGAAGGGTTTGAAAATTTTTGGTATGAAACTTACTGAAGATAAATCACGACCCAATTTTAGTAAAACGTTGCTGTAAAAGAAAATTAGTCCACGAACATCTACTCAGTGTTGATATAACATAAACGAATAAATACATTCGATGGTGAAACAATAATTTTCACTTTAATTAACACATTCATATTGTACTTACATGCTTGTTTATATTATAAGTAGTAAGCAGGCGAATAAATATGTATAATAACATTAAGAGTGTTCACTATCAATACTTGTTGACTTGGTGGAAACGGAAGGATATTAATTAAAATACTCATTTGTACTAATCCCACTTTTATTTTAAAATATTATGACTAGCATTATCAACTGAATTAAATAAATTTGGAATTGGTAAAAAATATATTTTTATTTTTTGAAGACTGTATCAACAAAATTATATTTTTTGTTCAAAACATCTATTTAAAATTTGGTAATAAAATAATTTATTGTAAACTAAAAAAAGTATTACAATGAATACCAAATAATAATAAAAATAATATGTCTTCTATAAAATAGCTTCTTCTTCTAAAAAATCTTCTATAAAACCGCCTGTGTGGTCGAGTGGTCAACGTTGTTGGCTTCGGCTACAGGTTCAAATTCCGGTACGAACAGTTTTATAAATTGATTTTCCAATCGATTTACGAATTTCTGTTCAAAGGCATGGATGTATGTGATGTCTTTAATTCCCCCCTCTCACCCATCCTATCCTATGAACGGGGCGTATCGAGAGCGATTAGCTTGCCACTAATCCTGTCCTAGCCCTATCCTTCTATCCCTACTCTCCTTGGAAAAAGAGAGGTTGAGCAACTGAGTAACAAGCAGTTCTCGTAGAAACACTTCTGTTGAGATAAACTCCATTAGGAGTCCATATGCTCCACATTGGGAGCGGACATGGTTTAAAAACATTACAAAATAATTTTATACTGCGCGCAATGGTCGGTGCGCTTATGTCGGGGCTTCAAATCCCGGGGTTGAGCAACTGAGTAACAAACAGTTCTCGTAGAAACACTTCTGTTGAGATAAACTCCATTAGGAGTCCACATGCTCCACATTGAGAGCGGACATGGTTTAAAAAAATAAAAATAGATAGAAATATATTTTTTTTGTGTACTATCTACAGTTCATTTATTAAGATTAAGATCGATTTCGCTCGTCGCGACCATTTTCAACTGATAAAAATATAGTTTTATTTATACAAATTCAAGTAAAACTAATTCAGGTATAACTTTTCGATTTTTTTAAATAATCTATAGATAATTATACCTGTATAAATACTAATAAGCGACACTAAATTGAATATAATTAAAATAATAAAACATTTTTAGTACCTTTTCCACATAAAATTTATTGGATCAGGACCAGTTGACAATGGTCACCATGAGCGAAACCGGTCCTGGTCCAATGAATTGTATGTGGAAAAAGTACTAAAAATGTTTTTTTATTTTTATTATAATGCCATTCCACCAATTATTGACAGTAAACACATTAATAGTGATAATTAAAATATTTAAGACATCTTACAATTAAATGCAACTAATTTGCAATATCATTAAAAGAGAAATTTAGAAAGAAAGGTTTGGTGCCATTTATTCATAGTTTTGTGTATCTGTAATTCTTTTCAAATAATTTATATTATCAATTCATTGTCACAACTTTATTAATCTTACTTGTTTTATTTATAAATAAGCCTGTATCAATGTATATTCTTATCAGTTGAGAATCCTCGCGTGATGAATGAAATGAATTGTGTTCTTAGAATAACAGAGTGGTTTTTTTAATAATCCCATTCCACCAATTATTGACAGTGAAAACATTAGAAGTGACCGATAGATATAATTTGCATTCATGCTGAAGGCGAGCATTTAAATCGGTTGGATAAATATAGTAAATTTTGAATCAGTAATCTTAAAGCCTGGGATTTACTAAAATCCGTCTTGAAAGTTTTGTAGATATAACGACGGCATTATTTAATTTACATTCAAACAAAATAAATAACGGGGTGCACGAGACGTTATCGTTACGTAGGTCGCGTGACAAAACAGCGTGTATCTGGAGCACTGCCTTTTAAAGTGTTGTTTTATATTTTTTCATCGCGTTACGTTGTCAACCAAACGGCTCCATTATTCATCAGTGATTTCTTCCCAGCTGTCACAACACTCTTATATACAAGCCAAGAAGAGATATTAACTTGTTCAGACTGGGTTGACTCGAGAGTTATGTATATAATAATATTTAAAAGCTTTGGACTAGTCGACACGAGCCAACACCGATAGGCAATCCGGTGTTGTAACAGTTACACTTATGAAATTATTGATTCAACTTATTTACTTTGAAGATTTTTTAATAATACTAACTCACATATTTTCAATGAATTCGGCGGTAGCTTGGTGAAAGTATATTTTCAATAATCAACCTATTCGTAAACCGTGCGATATTGTGTATAAGGATGTTTCTTTAAGAGGCGAATAACGTGTCACAACAATTATTAAAGTCAAAGTTATCAGATTGAATTTTATAACACGTTAATTAATTAAAGTTAACATTTTATTTTTCAATTGAAGTAAGAATGTTAGAACAGATGAGAGGATGTATTCTGTATCTCTACTAAGTCAGTATATATAGTTGAGCTATATTATTACATTCCGAAAATAAAAACTTACTTTTATATTAAAACGGAATTGATTCAAATGAGTGCTTTATTTATTTAATATAATGCCTTTTCACCAAGTACTGGCAGTGAACACCTAAAAAGTGCTAAATAATTAGGCTTAAACATAGTTGTGACGAACTAATAGCAGTCAACTAAATAAAATCTTTTTAGAAATAAAATAGTGTTGTTTTGACATTATTATAAATTCTAAGAAGTGAATACGAATTCAATCAATAATGTTTTCATTTTTCGTTCGATACTAGGGTTATTGTATTTGTCATGTTTTTCTAATAACCTTTCTCAAGGGTCAAGAATCACTACATATTATAATAAAGATGTTTTTAAAATGGTAGTGAAAATATTAATCTTTATGCAATTCGTGATATATTTTCATTTGTGTTGGACTCTGTTGGAAAAAAATACTACTATCATTCTAATAACATTAAAAACAAATGTGTTACATCATCATATCGCTTGTAACTTATTCTTCTAATCAGAAGATGTTAATACGTATAGGTATTTGAAATAAAGTGTTAGTTTTTAAACCAAAATCTCCCTCCTATAAATAAATACAGTGAAAACATCAAATCACATTTAAAACAGATAAAATCTCAGTTGTATCCATTGAAAGCTAACCGTAAAATATTGATAAACATACAATATGGATCAACTTTTTACGCGAATAGATAATAATTTTATTTCGAATCGACTCTTAAATTAAATGCATCACGAAGTGTCAGGATTCAACGCGTTACCTGAGACATTATAATAATACAAAATGAGAAAAAACAACGATAATTAAATACAGCAACGGGGGTGGGCGGTGAGAGGGGACGTTGTCAGCCAACATCCATCTTTAGTAATCAAGGAAAGATTTATGACGCCATGATTTTGTTATTTAAAAAGCAGTTTATGACCTATCATCCTGGAGACAAAGACATTTATTATTAAATGCGATAATAATAAATAAATAATGTTTATATAATGACCCCTTTTACAGTTGTTATCGCGGCTGTGGGGAGGAGAGTCTTGGAGAGAGCATGTGATCGAGAACACATTCGTATGCAATTTTATTATTTTAATTTATCAAACGAATAATGATATACAGTACCAGAGTCGTACATTTGGTTTGTCCGTATCGCTGTTAACTCCTTCGAAAATAGCGCGGAAGCTTACCTGTAATCAAAGAAAAAAACAATTAAAATATATTTATATGAAAAATTACATTCAATAAATAAAATACTTATTTGTACACTTATATGTCCACTTTTATTTTATACGATCAGGACTGTTTCGCTCACGACGAGCATTATCAACTGATAGAAAATACATCAATTCAGTAATGTTTGAATCGTTGAAGATTTTTACATTCACAGAAGTTCTGTTCAAGTTTATCCATGCATTTGAACGCATGAAGATACCCAAAGGCGAAACCCAAGTCGTTAGTGTCAAAATTTATTAACGTTACAGTACAAACTTTGAACTATTTAAATTTTACATTGAAATTCCACCAAGCACTTGCAGTCGAAATATCAAATTACATACAGTGTTATTTATACAGAATAAAGAAAAATATTAAATTGCAACAAAAAATTGGTAATATAACTATGAAATAAAATTGCAGATAAAGATAACAAGATATGAATAAGTGGAACTAAATAAACTATCACGAAAATGCTTATTTCATTTTACAAATAAATTAATAATTTGAAATCTGTGATTTATTGGTGTTATTTTTTTGGAATATGAAAATGATGCCTTTACACCGAGTATTGACAGTGAACACTTGAAAGTGATAAAACATTATACCAGTGGTCGGCTATTTAAGGTGCCTGATACCGATGACGAGATCAATAGCTAATAAAAGATCACTTAATGATTCAAAACTGCTGCAGGCTTTGTAAAATGTAACCAGGTAGCTAGTTCTCAGAGAACTTGTTGATACTCACGCGATATTGATTTAAATAGATGTGTAACTTTCCTCACAAACGTGTATGATAAATCGTATCAACTTTCCCAAGCATACTTGTTCGCTCGTTCGTATTTATTCGGCGTACGTTATCTATCTCACTAAAGGTCGGATAAAGGAATACGCAACCATCAGGACAGTAGAAAAAAAATTTTAAACACTTTTAAGCGAATATCAAAAACACAATAAATTGTGCGTCGCTACATTCTAGACTACTAGTTGTCGGGGATAATTGAAAATGGTAATTAATTAGTCATCTCTTAGAGCAGTGCTTCTCAACCATTTTCATGACACCGACCGCAAATCTGAAAACAATAATCTACATACCCCCAAAAAAAATCAAAGCATGTTGAAAGAATGAAAATTTTCGCGGACCGCAGGTTGGGAAGCACTGTCTTGGATAATATTTTAATTGTGTCTTTCAAAGAAAGTAGTTTTTACAAAAAAAAATATTCGTTGTGGCAACGGCTTTACTCACATAGATTTTTTTCGCGAATCGAGCACAATTAAATTTTATTTTATTGGTGAATGAAATTTAATTTATCCGATTATGTAATAAGTAGTAATAATCAAGCACCCTCAGTCGAAATACTTAATTAAGTAGTAATAGAAAAAAAGATTATGATATTGAGCCTTTATGTGCAACTGAAAATACACATTTAGATAAGATGTGTACGATCAAGTTTTTGAAGAATTGTATAGCATACTATTAATATTTACACCTGTGGGTAGTGCCACTAGCCAATATTCACTCAACACTCTCGCTGCTAACAATGTTTGTTGCAGATAGATTTATTTACATAAATATCATAGGATAATTTTATAAGAATTTTTAAAGTCGGATAAAATAAATAAAATAATGTGCTCAGCAAATTAATAATAAAAAGTATAGTATGCCCTGATTAAAATAAATGCCAACATAACTATATTTTTTTTAATGAATGGTGATTTGAGGTTATATCTGGGAATTCTGTCAAGAGGTGGATTAATTAAGAACCAAAAAAATTATGTCGAAGATTGCCAAGTATCGTTTTCTAGTCATATGTATTAATCAATGCGAAGTGAAAGATAATTCAAATCAGTTTCATGAATCGAAAAACCAATGTACTGAACAAAATAAATACGATATCCATATAACATAACCAACATATGTGTAGGTATCGGAAATCTAAGATCTAAAGCATCTATGATTTAAAAAAAAGGATTACACTCAATAGATAATACGCCGATTCTCGATAGTTTCGGATGAATGGTGTCAAAATATGATGATAAATGGTGTGGAAACATATTTGCAAGAAATAGGCAGTTTATTAAGATCCCAATCTACTTACAGCTAAAATCTAGGTTGATTTATTTTTTACACTTCACAAAATATAACGTCGTTATTCTTTACAGTTTATATTATTAAACATATAGTTTTTTTGTAGGTAGAATAAAATTTTACAGCAAGATATAGGGGATAGGCTTGTCGGTTTTCAAAAACCGGTTTTAAAAACAAGATTTTTAGTTCGATTTTCAACATTCGAAAACCGGTTTTATTCAATTTGGTAACCCAATTTCTAGTATTTAGTATTTATTTCAAAATCCTAAATATATATTAAACTTCCATCATTGTTACAAACAAAACGAGTTACATATACAGTTGAATATATTTTTTAAAAAAGTTTTGTGTTTTCTAAAAACATGATCTGACGAGAAAATAATGAATAATATTGTAGCTAATCGAAGCATTTTTTTGTAACAGTGTTGAGATACACTAAATTAACAACGAAAAAATCTTTTTTTTATTTTAACCTCAGTTAAAACTGGATTTTTGTAAATATATTTCGAAAACAGTTTTTTTTTATTTCAAAAGTCGGTGTTTCTATGAGCCCTAGGCATAGTGTATCTGATAGCCGTTGGTAGATTACGATACGCAGATCAAACGGCCAATTAAAATATTAATAGGGTCATACATATATAGGTTACGCTTCTGGGACAAACTAAGGCAACGAATGAATAGAAGCTCAAGATTACTCTTAGATATCGACGAATGAAACATATTGCTTAATTCAGATGCAGGAAATGAAACAATATCTAAATGTACAATCCAAATCAACATAAATGGCAAACAGAATAGTGTTAGGTATTCAATGGATACCTATATAAAATGATTTTTTATACAAATCTATAAATTAAAATAATTATGATATATATTTCATTTATTTTTGTAATCACGATTGCACAATAAGTATATCACTTTTAAGGTGTTCACTGTCAATACTTGGTGGAATGGCATAATAAAAATAATAAAACATGTTTAGTACTTTTTCCACATTTTTTTTACTGGTGAGTTTTCATGGTGAGCATTGTCAGTTGACAATGCTCACCATGAGCGAAGCCGGTCCTGATCCAATACCAAAAAATATTTGGAAAAAGTACTAAAAATGTTTTATTATTTTTATTATGCCATTACAATAAGTAGATAGATATTAACAATTTCACATAAAGTCAAAAACTCACCATAAATTTGTATTTTAGAATATCAATTACATATTCTTCTTGTAAAAAAAAACGATATTTCTATCCACAATATACAAACTGAAAAAGAAATGTTTAGTCTACAGAAATTATTTTTTTTAAAAAATAAGACTTTTATGTACAATAAACCGTTATAAATAAAAATCAAAAGTTGAACATTGATTACCAATTGACAATCAAGAATTCCACGAAACACCCGTGAAATGAAAGCAAGTCTTTTGCCTACATTTTAATAAAAAGGAGCTTTTTATGTGTGATATATAAAATCTATCGAAACGTATAGAAAGAAAAATCTTCCACATGTGAGTAGCTAACGGATAAATTAATACGTATTTATGAGTGAAATGGAAAGTTCCAAGTAAAAATGTGTGGGATAAAAGATTTCTTTTTATATAGATCGTAGGAATTTTCCAGCACGAATTTCATCTACCTTGTAAGTATGCCTTCCCTTGAAATGTTTACAATATCAAAGTTCGTGATATCTCTAATATATACATACCTTAGATTGAATTTTCGTTCACGATTCATCAATTGATTTCACGACATTTCACCTTTTCACTGCGTATAGGGGCTTCGATATATACGAGAATTTCTATTGAAAATCCTCCCCGTGACAAAATGTAAGACGTGATGAAATTTCGCTCAAATTATCGATAGTAAATAAATCACATATATCAGTAATTTTTTATCTGATATAAACTGAAATACCTTATAATTTTTGTGTATAAGTATTTCATGTCTTAGAAAGGATCTTAAATCGCACTAAAAAGAAAAAAGATTTTAAAATTTTAATGCGTCGTGACTTTCAAAAATTTCAAAATACATATGCTGGAAAAAATACTGTTCAGAATTCTGACACTAACTACAACAAGTGGGCAAGATTGGCATCCCTCGATGCAGTTTTTTGGTACCGCTATAGCGTCAAACAATTTTATTATTCAATACTTCAAGTTGAGAATCTGTTTTTCAACAATTCATAAAAATAATTACTTATATTAGCACTATCTAAAAAAAAGTGTGTTTTTTACCATACCCGCTCTCAATGTGCATATGGACTCCTAATGAAGTTTATTTCAACAGAAGTGTTTCTACAAGAACTCAGTTGCTCAACCTCGTTTTCCAAAGAGAGTAGAAATAGAAGGATAGGGCAAGGACAGGACTAGTGGTTAGCTAATCGCTCTCGACACGATTTTATTTATTGAATAATACATTCAATAAGGTTTGATACCCTGACATTAGCGCGTAGTACAACCCCGACATAAGCGCACCGACCATTGCGCGCAGTATAAAATTATTTTGTAATGTTTACTACTCATTTAAAGAAATTTACTGGGCATAAAAAAATCTATATTATAATAGGCTGAAACCAGTGATTTCCATTTGTTTCTTTTGTCATCTGTCAAGCTTTATCATTGTTTTACTCGAATAGAACTACGATAATTGTGTGCATAAATCGGTCACTCATAACATAACCCATAACAGCGGTCAGTGGATATGTGCACTCCACGAATATTTTATCATTAGATATTGACAAAATAGCAGATAATATGTTACGTTTATGTATTTTAAGGACTCCAGTTTGAAAATAGACTTATGATGTATTGTGTTGTGTATATTAATTAAGTACCTACGTGTGTTTTGATAATATCTCATCTGGCAGGATTTTGATACGGAGCCTTTTCTATCACAAGCAAACCAATTGCAGTGCTAATATTGATAACGAAGGTTACTCTTCATAATAGTACTAAAAATGTGGTTGTATATAAGAAAAAAAGTTATAAATGCAGAAAAACTGCAGATGCGCATATATACGTAGCACCGTAAAATCGGATATAAAAAAATTGACGAATGCAATTCAATAATACTTCCGATTGAATAATAATTGTGATACGTCGTCCACCAACTGGGCAATCAATCTTACCAATAAACAGGATTCAAACAATCTGTCAATCTTTTTCAATTATAGCACACCTATCAATCTATTTCATAAACATGCAAATTTCATTGTACGAAATACCGACGTACAATAATTATTAATTCTGCAAAACAAATCCGTTTAACTTGCAAAAGCTCTCGAAATAAACACTGTTATGCAAAACCATTGTCATATTAAATTGAGAGAGGTATAAATAATAACAAAATAACATTCCAACCGCACAGTCGTATGTTGTTATTGGATGAATTCTAATAACACTGCACTAGTGGCGATATCCTAAATGTGTTGTCAGAGGGAAAACAAATTATTATTGCGAATGAATATTTTATGCAATTAATGCTGAAAAAACACATGTTATGTACCGGCAGCATATAATGCGAAATGGTTTATAAAAAATATTTATTTACACATTAAATATGTAAAATTTTAAAATTATTGAATACTAACCAACTTAGTGATGAGGTTTTTAAAATATATTTTACTTTTAAGGCGTTCACTGTCAATACTTTCTATGAATTATTTATTTACTCATTTTTTAATCCCACATATATTTTAAGGTGTTCACTGTCAATACTTGGTGGAATGGCATTATAATAAAAATAATAAAACATTTTTAGTACTTTTTCCACATAAAATTTATTAGATCAGGACCGGTTTCGCTCATCGCGAGCATTATCAACTGATAAGAAAAATACATAAACAGTGATATTTATACAAATTTAAATTGAAATAAAAAGGTGTAAGCAACTATTAACAATTTAAAGGATTAACAAATTACATTATAATTACACAAGATTAAAATGCTTAACACCCATAACAATTAAAAAATCATCATCAAAGAATAATAAATCTAAGTGGCAAACGATGTCAATTATGAACACAATTAAAATTTGGGAAATATTTAAGCAAAGTAAATATCCTAATGATGATTTGATGTTTTTCCCGCTTCCAATCAATGATGTACAAGCAACAAAATCAGCAGTAATGAAGATTCAAAATTGAGTTTGGAAAAACCAGTAGAGCTCAATCCAGAAAAATTGAATCCTGTGAAAAGAATAAAGGCAATATCAATTCTTACAAAATAAAAACAAACTAAGAAAATTAAAATTCTAAAGAAATAAAACAGTACAAAAGTGGAAATATAATAGGCTAGAATTAGGTTAATGAAACGGATATAACAAAGGTGATGATGCAAATACAAGCTGTTCGTTTAATAAATTAGAGTTCGGCAAGAATTTATGTCTATTGATTTCTAAGATCTCTTGTTTATCAAGTTTTAAAGATTTATTGTTAACATGCAGGATTTTAAAGTTTTTAGAGATATCAAATGTATGCTTATTTAGGAACAAATGGTTCCCAAATGAAGATAATTCATTCCCTTTACGTGAGCAGGCTAAATGTTCTTTAAATCTGATATTAAAAGCTCTTCCCGTTTGACCAATATACCTGGCTCCACAAGAATCACAATCAATTAAATATATGCCACTTTGGTTAAGAATGTTGAGTTTATCTTTAGAATTTACTAAAATGCGTTGTAAGTTAAAAGAATTATAAAAAGTGACATTAAAAAGGTTTTTGTTGAATTTCCTTGAAATCTTTTCTGAAACACTACCCAAGTAGCTCAATTTCACCCATTGTTTCTCAACAACTGGTGCATTAATCACCAAACTAGAGCTTACATTTATCAAAGCTAGTTTTTTGTGTTTTTTAAATAAAAGACGATCTATTAAATCCGAATCATAACCATTATTCATTGCAATTTGTTTTATCGTATTTAACTCAAGATCATAACTAGCTTTAGTCATCGGAATCAACAAGAGACGATGAATAAAGCAATGAAAGGTTGCTAATTTATGCGAGATATGATGTCTGGAAGAATTGTTAATGATGTTATCGCTGTATGAATCTTTTCTAAATATACTGAAACAATGCCGATTATTAATAATCTCGATCGTTAAATCCAAAAAGTTTATTTTATTCAACCCCAACTCCATTGTAAATTGAATATGCGGGTTAACGTTATTTATAAGTTTTAAGAATTGGTTAAGTTGTCTCTCTGTACCTCCCCAAAGTACTAAGATGTCATCTACGTATCTATACCAGTAAATGACATTTCTAAAGAGATCAAAATTACTGATTTTAGATTCTAAAAAATCCATGAAAAAATCAGCTAAAATAGGAGACAAAGGGCTACCCATTGCCAACCCATTCAACTGTTGGTAAATTTTATCATTGAATTTAAAGAAGTTTTGGTCAATACAACAATTGACAATAGATTTAATATCATTAACTAACAAGGGATTAAGATTTTTACTATCTATAAAGTCTAAAAAAGCTAACTTTAACTCAGGTATAGGGACACTCGTAAATAAACTTACTACATCAAAAGAAACAAGCTTAGAATTTAAAGGAACTGAGATATCTTTAATTTTATTTACTAACTCAATCGAATTTTTAATACTAAATTTAGGACTGAAATTTAATTTATATTTAAAAAGTAGGTTCGCATTTTTAGCTAGTTTATAGGAAGGTGCTGAATTGAATGAAACTACTGGCCTTAAGGGAGTATTAATTTTGTGAATTTTAGGCAAACCATAAAGTCTAGGACACTGGGGGTTCATAAGTTTGTACATTTTTTTCCCTTACTGTACTTTCATTGCTTTATTCATCGTCTCTTGTTGATTCCGATGACTAAAGCTAGTTATGATCTTGAGTTAAATACGATAAAACAAATTGCAATGAATAATGGTTATGATTCGGATTTAATAGATCGTCTTTTATTTAAAAAACACAAAAAACTAGCTTTGATAAATGTAAGCTCTAGTTTGGTGATTAATGCACCAGTTGTTGAGAAACAATGGGTGAAATTGAGCTACTTGGGTAGTGTTTCAGAAAAGATTTCAAGGAAATTCAACAAAAACCTTTTTAATGTCACTTTTTATAATTCTTTTAACTTACAACGCATTTTAGTAAATTCTAAAGATAAACTCAACATTCTTAACCAAAGTGGCATATATTTAATTGATTGTGATTCTTGTGGAGCCAGGTATATTGGTCAAACGGGAAGAGCTTTTAATATCAGATTTAAAGAACATTTAGCCTGCTCACGTAAAGGGAATGAATTATCTTCATTTGGGAACCATTTGTTCCTAAATAAGCATACATTTGATATCTCTAAAAACTTTAAAATCCTGCATGTTAACAATAAATCTTTAAAACTTGATAAACAAGAGATCTTAGAAATCAATAGACATAAATTCTTGCCGAACTCTAATTTATTAAACGAACAGCTTGTATTTGCATCATCACCTTTGTTATATCCGTTTCATTAACCTAATTCTAGCCTATTATATTTCCACTTTTGTACTGTTTTATTTCTTTAGAATTTTAATTTTCTTAGTTTGTTTTTATTTTGTAAGAATTGATATTGCCTTTATTCTTTTCACAGGATTCAATTTTTCTGGATTGAGCTCTACTGGTTTTTCCAAACTCAATTTTGAATCTTCATTACTGCTGATTTTGTTGCTTGTACATCATTGATTGGAAGCGGGAAAAACATCAAATCATCATTAGGATATTTACTTTGCTTAAATATTTCCCAAATTTTAATTGTGTTCATAATTGACATCGTTTGCCACTTAGATTTATTATTCTTTGATGATGATTTTTTAATTGTTATGGGTGTTAAGCATTTTAATCTTGTGTAATTATAATGTAATTTGTTAATCCTTTAAATTGTTAATAGTTGCTTACACCTTTTTATTTCAATTTAAATTTGTATAAATATCACTGTTTATGTATTTTTCTTATCAGTTGATAATGCTCGCGATGAGCGAAACCGGTCCTGATCTAATAAATTTTATGTGGAAAAAGTACTAAAAATGTTTTATTATTTTTACCACATATATTTACTTCAGAACCGGTGTTTTCAAGCACTTTTAGCAATTCAAATGTATTTTAGCCTTTATACATAAAAAAAATCATTTCCGATAGCTTTCCTACATAATACACTGATGAGGTCAATGATAATATTATTGTATTCCAAAAGAAATATACATTTGCAAAATATTTTTTTAATTTTTGGTATGTTATATAAAGCGGTTTAAAATCAGAATCTTATATTTGTTTTGACGATGGCGTGATAGCGAAATTGTTTACAAAATATATTACATACGCTATATTATAAGCCGGCTTGTCGGTTCTGTAGTGTAGTGATCAACGCCGTTGGTTTCCTAGGTGGATCTCACAGTGAGAACAGCATGTTTCAATGTATTTATCTATTCCTTTTCGAAGGCATAGATGTTTGTGATGTCTAAAAAATTTATTCCACTCTTCCGATCTTAACATAACGGGACGAAGATATTCCTAACCATTTCCTTTATATCCCTATTCTCATCATATCTCCAATAACAAAGAATACATTCAGTAAGAGGACAAGTGCTCCCTCCATATTGGGAGCGTACATGGAATAAAAAAAAACTTTGCTATAAAAAATCACTAGATACAGTTAAGTGTTAGTAATAAAAATGTGGAACTACTAAGTATGTATATTGTTAAAAAGAATATTACGATAAATAAATTTCAAGATTTATGTAAAAATAGTATATGCATAAATTATAAATTGAAATTTATTGCATATATTTTCAGACGACACTTATATTCAACGAAGATACGCATACTTTGTCCAAGTTGAGTTTAAAATGCTGTTGTAAAAAATGTTTGCAATGGAAATGTTTAAAATAGAATCCATTATAAAATGAATTTCTGCTAATCTTAAATTTTATCCTCACGCACACTCTAAAGTAAAGTAAAAGCTCTGAGATTTGAAAAGAGATAAGACATAAAACGCAGCGTTTGATAATAAAATAGGCATTTATACTTAATTGGCCTATACTGTTAAACTTCCTGAAGCTTTCTCTTGATAGGAATGATAAAAAATGTTAAATATAATCGACTTACTTATACAATGATGTACTAGATTAAATAAAGGGTTATACATATTAATTAATAAATTGTTAACTATTCGAATTTATCTACGACTTATATTTTTCATTTTATGAATCGAACTGATATGAATCGATTATTATTCGAGAAGGTCAACAAATTCTAAGGAAAATTGATGATCGATTCGTTAATTCATATGTATTCTCTTGTGACAAGGTGCGAAAAAGCTTTTTTAACATAATAAAACCAAATATCGAGAGACATTTATCATCTCTTGATTTCAGCAAATGTCCCGTCTAGGGCATGGAAATAAACAGTGTAGGCAAAAGAAACTTTTACGCTAATGTTCATTTTAAAGCAGGTGGAGAAAATATAGTTTTCACGGCATTTGATAAATTAATCATTTTTTATTTAACCAAGAAACCGCTAAATCAATGGAAAACAACGGTCATAAATATGAAACATTAGTTCATTTTAAAATTTTAGATACGTATAAAGCAGGGCTGTGGAGTCGGAGTCGTGAAAACGAGCGACTCAATTTAATATATATATTATAATATATATTTAATGTGTATTCAAAGCAAAATAATCATAGTGTTGACATTGCATGCTTGACTGACGAAAGACGATCTGATGGAATACATATACATAAGTTTAAATGAAATGATTGAATAAAAAATTGTATAGTTCATTTTGTATAATGTTGTTTTTCGACGTATTGTGTTATAAAATTTGACATGTGTTTCGATTATATACCAGTCTAGTTTTGGTTCAATTTATACAGTAAGTACATTAAACCTGAAAGATTAAAGGTGTAATCATAAACATTTTGATAAAATCAGAGGATGACTGTTGACACTAAACAAATACGCACTCACAGACATTTCGGTGTGTAAAAAATATTTATTAATTATAATGCTACAGCAGCAGAAAAATTATCAATTTATCTTAATCCGAGTAGAACGTTCGTACAATCTTTCGCCGTTACACTCAGATTTAATTCACTTATGTAATATAAAATATATCATTTTATAGAAATGGGATTCCCCGCTATCGAATAAAGCCCTCTGGCGCTGGCGGAAAAGCTTTCTCCTCGGAAACGGATATTGGCTCAACTTTTCGAGTATTCTTAAACGGGGGATTTCGGAGCGTGTTTCAAAACGAGAATAATTTCGCAAATACGCCACGATGTTGTTGTTTTTTAAAACGATAAATGTAAGACAACAAAGTAAAGAAACATGGGAATTATATATCAACGAATCAAATCATACAGGAAGACAATGCTGGCCTACTTTAAAAGGAAGAAAATATCTCATCCGATTTATATCATGATACCACATTCATATACGCATGATTCATTTTGGACATATTCAAATACGATATTTTGTATACTGCTGTTATTGTAAGAAACAACATACAATATTTAGCTCATAATGAAATCAATCGTCAATTCCAAGAACTGCTATGAAACTAATATTATTTTACAAAATAACACTTTCCGGCTAGTAAGTATGGAAAATTTATTAAGGTTATTTTTACATCAGTTAAAATAGCCATACATATATGTACGTATTATATGAAATATATTTTATTGCTCCCTTAGGATCTGCAACTTGTCAACATCGGTACTATGAAAGAAATTATTACCAACAGAGATATTGTGTGTTAACCGACGGGACACAAGTCAGTTCCTACCCTACGCTAGGCATTTCCAACTTATAACTTTCAGGGTTGTTCACTATCAATAAATAATTGATGGAAAAGCATATATTCAAAATAATAAAATATACATTCGTATTAATTCCCACATTTATTTCACTGATGAACGTAACTGATAAAGATCGTCATGATCGAAACCGGTCCTGTTCTTAATAAATTAAAGGGGAATGAGCGTAAATGTATATATTTTTTTTAATACATTTCCAACTTATTTGATATCAATAATTAGTGTATTAATTCGTATAGCATTTTAATGTACATATAAGTATTTTAACACTTATTTTCTGAAACCAAGACGTAAAATAATGAGACATCAGTATTTTGTCTTTGATTCATAAGCGGTCGTATTGACAATAATTATTGAAAAATAAAAAAAAAATATCGCATTTTGCACTTAGTAAGAAAACTTGAATTCAAAAATTATCGTTTTTACTTTTTATGTTCAATTACAAAAGCTCTAACAAAAACGAATTTTTCGTGTTTATGTTATTCGTGACGAATTTTAGAAGATGTTTATTTATAAAAGTTAATATAGAGTTGCATGTTATGCACAAGTAACAAAATCATTACCGAATATACTTTACAGCCATCTCTCTCATTCCCCCATAATTTCGGCTCGGTAAGATAACCATATGCATTACTTTGTGAATAATATTATTTAAATTGTAATAAATTACATGGTATACAAAAATAACAAATACGGCACTGGGAATCGCCACTATCAATAATATATAAAATTACACAGAATGGGGAAACTAACAATCGACCAAGCGGCAGCTTATTTACATTTGCGGTCACCGGAAGCTCTTGCGAAAAAAGCGACCGTGGTAGGTATCCCAAAACGCTTCGGCGGAAAAGCTTGGTGGAGCGACGTCACACAAGCGTTGAACGGACTGCGAGAGTCTCGGCGAAGTGTCGGTAAATCAGAGCGTGGGTTATGGCGCCCGCCGGCAGAATACAGCGACTGTGTAAATCATAACTTTGCTGTCCACTGCATCGTCGGTTAGGAGGTTTACGACGAGGCTTCTGCTTTCGGTTCGTATGGATTGGATATGACGTCAAGTATCAGGGCTTTCGGCGTCCAACGAAGTAGATAAAATAATAAAAATCAGTTGAAATATGCTGATTTACACAGTCGAGTCAGTTGATTTGACAAAGCTGTGGAGGCGGGGATTTTGTTCGGAATCGTTATTCTTACAACTCAGACCCATTAAAAAAAAACTATTAATAATGTGTATTCAAGCCAAAATAGTCCACAGTGTTGCCACTGCATACTAAGTTGACTTAAGATTACCTGATGGTATGTGTTATATACAAGTTAAGATGAAATGATTTTACCTGAATGTCTTTTTTACCTGACTACACAGCTCTGGATTTGACAAAAAAAAACGTGGATAAAGAAGGGCATTTAGTCAGATAAATCAGAAATTTACATGTTGAGATACAGCTAAAACTTGACAAAGTTAGTTGCACACCACGTAAACTTAAAAATATGTTTACACTGAAAATTCACCATCTCAATATTTACTACAAGCAACGAGTGAAGTGACTACTCACATCGAAAGAGTATTTTTAGTATATGTGCATTGATATCTCATTTTTCTGTGTCGTGATTTATCTTAATACACAAATTGTTATATATAGCTATGTGACACATAAAACATTTAAGCATACTTGTTTTCACTTATAGTTAGGGTGTTCACCGTCAATACTTGGTGTAAAGGGATTATACTCCAAAAAATAAAATATACATTTGTACTGATTCCCACTTTTATTTATTTAGATCAGGACCAGTTTCGCTCACGACGAGCATTATCTACTGACGATCAGTTGTTTTATTTTTTTGGTAATTTGTATTCAATAATCATTATGTGGATTGGCTGGGTCACGTGCTGCGGATGCCTCCGGAAAGCCTCAATCCTGCCTGCCTCTTCTTTCGACCGGTGGGATTCCGGCGTCCTGGACGTCCGTCGGGTACTATCCATAGGATGTACTCGGCGGAACTGAGGGATGCTGGCATGTCATGGGAGGAAGCAAAGCTATTGGCGGGAGACAGGGAAACATGGAGGTGCCGCGTGGCGGCCATATGCTCCACATAGGGAGCGAACATGGCAAAAGAAGGATTAGCAGGATATGTATCATTATAAGCACCTGCAATTCTGTAAGTACATACTATACTTTATTAACATTCGTTTGATGGCGTGTACATTTTATGGTATACTTGAAATGAGTATTATATTGCCTCCACATTCTCAATATAATAAATTCACTAAACTAACCACAAAAAAACAATTTCGTGCATTATTTTCTACCCTCATTGACACCCCTGTCACGAAAAATACCATCGGCATACCACACATATGTATTTAGTGCAATTCGCAGGTCACGTGGTGGTTCGGTACCCAATGCACGATTCGCTAGGAACACACGTCACGTCCTCTGGATGAGCCTTCTTCAGTGTTAGCGACCCGTTAACGGTACACACACGGCAGGGGTGGCCTAACTAAATAAACATAGAATTTATTCAACGGGAAACAATTCAATGAACTGGATTATTCAGCAATTTCGAAGGCGTAACCCAATAGAAGCATTCCTTTATAAAATCAGAGGTAAACAAAAATCATGACATTCTATATATTACGAAAGTGTTTTCGAAAAAGATTGTATTACTTCCCGTACCTTATAAACATTTGTAGTTCGATTATGATTCATACGTCGTTTCATATTTTATAATTAACTGGCCGGGCAAGCGTTGCAATGCTACTCAAAGAAAAAAGTCTTTGTGTTTATTGATGTGCATGTTTTTTTTCTGTCTGTTTGGAGTTTGTTGCCGATTGTCGATGGTACGACTGTAAGTTAATTGTATTATAACCTTCGCGCAAGTGCAAGCATACGTTGTCAAAATGACCTGTATGGCAGACATACAAACATTGATTTTTATATATAAGACCTACCGTAAGTTAATTTTACTATGCCTATAACCTTCCCGGAGTGCAAGCAAAAAGTTTGTCAAAGTTTTATTGCAATCGGATGAGCGGTGTGGTAACGCATAAAATACGAACAAACATTCATTTTTATAAATTAGATAAGGCACATGAGTAAGTGACATGACGCGTAATATCAATGAGTTCTGATGATGGCGCACACCGAAATAGCTATAAACTAATTTTGTGCCCAAATAACTATATAAAATATGTTAATTATCATTTTCTGAATTATGACGTCACCTTTGATGGAATTTATTTAAAAAAATATACCAGGTAACGAAAAATTTGTCTTTAATTACACATGTTATACCTGCATACGAGTTAAGAAAAAATCCCACTCATAATTTCTCAAATGTAATAATATAAATAACTTATAAAATATGACTACTAATTAGTTTGAAAACGTTACAGTTGAATTAGTCTGAAGATTCTTCTCAATTAAGCTAAACGCGTGGCAAACTTGTTTTATAGCCAGTGGAATAACAAAATTATCAATTTTGATTTAATATAAGAGTTAATTTCCACCAAGTTACAACCGAAGTCGAATATTGAAGAAAATATCGTTTTTAAGCTTTCCAGATAATGACAAGAAAGATAATAAATAGCTCGACTTGGGTGAAAAAATTTAGTACATACATGGATGGAATACGATTTCAATCATAATAAAAATAATAAAACATTTTTAGTACTTTTTCCACATAAAATGTATTAGATCAGGACCGGTTTCGCTCATGATGAGCATTGTCAACTGATAAGAAAAACAATAAAACAGTGATATTTATACAAAAGTTAAGTGATAAAAACAAGGTATGACAAACAATTGGTATTACAACCTAGCAAAAGAATTGAAGCAAAATACAAGGAAAATAAACTATAAATAAAAAGTTGAAGACCACTTAGCAATGAAACTATTATGACAAAAACCAATTAGGTATGAATTATCATTACCAAAGTAAAAACCAACAATTAGTGTATATAATAAATAAATCTTAATGTCTGTCAACCAAATTGAGTTTGGATTTTATGTGGAAAATTGAGTTTGAATTTTATGTGGAAAAAGTACTTTAAATGTTTTATTTTTTTATTATAATGCCATTCCACCAAGTATTGACAGTGAACACCTTAAAAGTGAACGATTTCAATCATTCGATTTTATGTGTGACAAGACATTTGCAATAAGCTACGGACGCCTGCTAGAGGGAGGTAGGGAAGTAGGTATATATTGCAATTATTAATAATGCAGTGGCGGGTAGTGAGAAATCACACGTGATCGCAAGTTAATCATATTAATGGCACTGAATAACGTGCGCCGCAAACTAAGCACCGGTAGGCAGGTATTAAATTTTCCAGGGCTATAATAACTGCAAACCTGTGATTTTCTTAATTTTATATCTTTCACTACTTACATGTTTACAACATCAAGAACAACATAACCCAAACAGGCGAAAACATATGTTTGATAAATTCGGCGGTAAAATGTGGAAATCCATTTTTAATATAAGATAACTTTAAATAAAATGGTGAAATAATCTACCAAGTAAAAAGTATAGGGTTAAGAATGAATAGTTTAGAGTTTTTTAAGAATGAATAGTCAGTAATATAAAGGAAGCATTAGTAAATAACATTTTAAATAAGATCACCATTGTTGAATTTATTTCCATTGGGTTTTGTCACACATAATGAAAGTAATTAGTTTTTAATTTGTACTATCAAAGTTTTTATCTTATGCCCCGACTTTTATTTTGTTATTTATAACATAAATTTGAATCAATTTTTGGTTTATTCGTAAACGTTGCGATATCCTGAGGATACTTATCAATGAGGCAAAACACGTGTCACAAGTTGTAGCACAAAAGGTGGAATAACAAAGTTATCAAATTTAATTTTATATTAGACGAAAACATAATAATATAAAAATAGCTATTACAAACTAGTTATAATACATACATGACTCATTTTGGTCACTAGGACTGGTTTCGATCAAATATTAAAGATGCAATTGTCAAACAAGTGAGTTAAATCGCTTTCAAACATGCCTTCTTTTAATAGAAAATTTAAATTAACTTTGATTATTCCACGTATTGTGTAACTAACTGTGACACGTGTTTCGCCTCTTTCAGAGGCATCTTCAGACTTACTATCGCAAAGTTTGCTTAAGTAATGAAGCAAGATTGATTCTAACATTTTAAAATTATAAAATTACAAAATGGATTGGGTTTTTTTTCCTTTTAAGAGGAGCAAGGAGGGGGGTGTAGAATCGAAATAAAGCAAACAGATAATGATACTAATTTTACTAATGAGTTGTAAACAATCAGAATGGGATTTTTCCTTTTTAATGGAAGCAAAGAGGGGATTATAAAATGCAAACAAATTTAATCATACTACTAATGACGTTAAACATTACAAACTATTAAAACTAATGAGCTACAATCAATCATCTAGGTTTGTGATTACTCTATTAATTGGAAACAATTTGAGTAACGGGGAACCGCCTGTGCTATTAAGAATATTATTTAATAATATTTCTTTTTTGTTAAGAGTTTTATTAATTTCTAAAAATTCTAAGCTATTCATCTTTAAACCCTTTTTATTTACTCGGTGGAGTATTTCTAAATTACAAATCTGATTATTTTCTATTAAATGATTGGCAAACTCAGAGAAATTGTTACTTTTTAGACATCGTATATGTTCTTTAATTCTAATATTAAAGTTTCTACCTGTCTGTCCAACATAAGACGCTTGACAGTCTCCACAAGAGAGTCGATAGATACCACTCTGTGACGATGAATCTACGCGATCTTTACTGTTCAATAAAATTTTACCTAAATTATTTACTGTATAAAACGCGGGTTCTATATTGTCTGGCAAAAATTTAACTATCTTTGACGAGATGTCTCCTAAATAAATAATCCTACGCCAGTTTTTAATATTATCGTTTGCTTTCTTCTCTCCTGAAAAAATATTATTTACTATGAGTTGTTTAACTTGCTTACGTTTAAGTAAGTTAACTACTACGTCTGTGTTGTAACCATTATTTACAGCTATCTGTTTAATAATGTTTAACTCTAATTCAAAGTTGACTTTAGTGAGAGGGATGTTAACTAATCTATTAATCATTGCATGGAATGATGAGAGTTTTTGCGACCATGGGTGAATTGATTGATGGTGAATGACGACATCTGTATAAGTAGGCTTTCTGTAAATGGCAAATTCTAATCTGTTGCTATTATTTTTCTTTATTGTTATGTCAAGAAAATTTAAGGTTTTTTGTTGCTCGATTTCTAGTGTGAATTTAATATTTGTATGCAATGAATTTATATGACGTAAAAAGGTATCTAACTGTCTATCTGTTCCTGTCCAAATGCAAAAGATATCGTCTACATAACGATACCAAGTTTTTACATTTTTAAGTAACGTGTGATTTGACTTAAAGAGATTATTCTCAAAATAATCCATAAAAATATCCGCGAGCAAAGGTGAAATAGGACCACCCATAGGTAATCCTACCGATTGTTTGTAAAATTTTTTATTAAACAAAAAATAGTTTTGTTCAATACAAATATTAAAAAGTCTAAGCATTTCTTTAACGACGTTGCTATTAATATCCGAAAAAGTTAAAATTTCGCTGACTATATTTTTGCACTCTTCCGTTGGTACGTTAGTAAATAAATTTGTTACGTCGAATGATACTAATTTACAATTACTAGTTAATTGTATGTCTTTGATTTTTTCTGTGAAGTCTATGCTATTCTTAACTGTATACTTCGGTTTAAACACGTTGTAAGCATTAAAAACGTCATTTAATTCACGGGCGATTTTGTAAGATGGAGAACTACAAAAAGATACCACGGGACGAATCGGTATCAAGGGTTTGTGTAATTTGGGTAAGCCAAATAATCTCGGAGCTTGTGGGTTTAAATTAATAACTTTATTTTTATTTAAGTAGAAAATGATAGGGCAGTTTTTGACACACGTTTTTACCTCATCTTGAAATTTGGATGTAGGATCCTTGTTAAGTAATTGGAAATGATCTCCTTTCGACAAGAAGTCTTCCACTTTCGATGTATAATCTAATGAGTTTAAAATTACTATGGAATTGCCTTTATCTGCTTTCGTCAGAGTAAGGTTTTCTCGACGTAAAATATCTTTGATATTTTTCGCCGTCCGCATATCGGAATTCGATGATTTCAATGAGTTTAAGTCTAATTCTTTTATTTGTTGGGCACAAATATGTTTAAAAGCAACTGGTTGTTTGAATAGAGCAACATCTAAATCTACTGCTAGATTTTCAACACATTTGTCTAACATACTGTTGGAGATGTTAAATTTAAGGCCTTTTGACAAAAGGTTCATTTCTGAGACACTGAATGTATGTGATGACAGGTTCTTAACACGGTCAAAGAATTTATGAGAGCTAAAATGTCCTGACGTCTGTGTAACCGAAAACGTTTGGATTTTATGGGATTCGATCAAAACATCTAGTTTTTTATTTAATGTCAGTCTCTTTGCATGTGACAATTTGCTAGCTAGTGTTCTCACACTATCATCAAATATATCCCATTCAATTGGATGTAAAACATGTACTAACTCGGAGTGTAAAAATTTCAAATTGAGCTTAATATTGCCTCTAACTACAAACAATGATTTCACTTCACCCTTCAACCACTTCACTTTTGCGAATTCCAATGCACTGTTTGCCGCAAAACTCTTGCACTTTGAATTTAAATTTAAATTGATGTATTTAGGAATGACTTTATTTTTCAGACAATTCTGATTAAAAAAGATTTTTTGACAAATTATGGAGTATTTAATAAACAATTTACGATATAAAAGCGCCTTTTTTGCCGTACTGGCTATTTTAATACTTTCGATGGTTTCGGCGGTAACTTTGTGGAAGTTCATTTTAATAGAAAATTTAAATTAACTTTGATTATTCCACGTATTGTGTAACTAACTGTGACACGTGTTTCGCCTCTTTCAGAGGCATCTTCAGACTTACTATCGCAAAGTTTGCTTAAGTAATGAAGCAAGATTGATTCTAACATTTTAAAATTATAAAATTACAAAATGGATTGGGTTTTTTTTCCTTTTAAGAGGAGCAAGGAGGGGGGTGTAGAATCGAAATAAAGCAAACAGATAATGATACTAATTTTACTAATTCCTTCTTTTTGTGACTACTCTAGTTAACGGTGCATGGGTTATTGTTTGAGGTCAACTAAAGTTTCCTTAGACATAATCTGGAGAGTATCGTAGTCGACTAGAAATGTCTTTAAAATAACACGAAACCAAAATTATAGTTATGCTATTTCTGGATCAAAGGACTCGTAGATATGGAAAGTTTCTTATTGGTGTAGAATCTGACAACATTTGCAGACACCGATATGAAGAGCAGCACTGCTCAACGGTATTTTGCTTCGGAAGACGTCATGTTCCGCATGGATGTGAAAGAGTTCAGACGAGCGTTATTTTATATCTATAATTTTTTTCAAATTTTACCCAGTATTCTTTATGGCGATGATTATACATATTTTGGAGATAGGTATTTCTCATAACATTGTAAAAACAAAAAACATTGTTAGACGATTATTTTTTAATGTGTTTTTACCATGGCTGTGGAATTAAGTCGATATCGGAGTCAGAAAAGCAGACCCATTTTTTAAATATTGTAAGTCTATTCATCATATCGATTAGTGAAAAGATGATTCTGTATTAGATTATCTGATGGAATACATATATGTAAATCAAACGGAAAAGATTTTAAAAAAATAATCTGGAGTCAGATCAGTAGTCACAACCCTGTGTTAAACAACAAATGGTGCAATCAATACTGTGAAAAGTGGTGTTTTACCTCGCATGGAGTTTTTTTAATGTTGGTTTAAATAGATTATCAAAAATTACATCCCATCGGAATAATAGGTTTAACCCATTAATTAAATATTCAGAGATTGCAGGAGTAATTCATCAGATAAAGAGATAATGGCCCGAACAAAAGATTATATCTAGTCGGATCTAGAATAATAATTATACCGACAAAATTACCAAGGGCTGCAGTGTTTGTATAAAAAATACTGTTCATTTTAATAAAATTCATTTATATGACAATAAAAAAAAAAGCCAACCGTTTCCACATATGGCATAAAAAATAATTATCAAAAAGAAAGTTGAAACTTTATGTCAACAAAATAAATCATAATGAATACAATGTTGAAAATATGTGTGTATTAATTTATAAATATTAGAATGGCTTTACACCATGAATTAACAGAGAACGCATGAAAAGACACCACACACTTTTATATACATAGTTGATAGTCGCTTTTGTATCACGCCAAGGTCAGATTAACCTAGTTCTGACGATGGTGTGATTCCGAAAATCATTTGAAATATATTACATAATAGGGTTGTACTAAATAATTGCCAATTCAATCAATTTATTACATAACTATTAACATTGCTTTTTTTCATTAAAAAATAAACAAATAAACGTGTAGAACAATACGAAACAATTCGGTAGAAGAAAATCGACCAAGAATAGATGTAGCAACATATTTAGTATAAGGGTATCCAATCCCGGGATTTCGAGATTGATTAATTTTCAATCCCAGGATCCCGGGATTGGGATTAGCTCACCGAGGAATTTTAAATCCTCAATTCCCTATACTTTTTCCACAGATTATCTCCGAAAGTCGTTTTTTATTTTAGCTCACCGAGGAGTTTGAAATCCTTGATTTGCTATACTTCTCCAAAGCTTATCAATTTTCTGGATTTGCTCAAGAATTATCAATCCCGAAATCCCGGAGTCGCGACCATGTCAGTCCCGGGATTTCGGGATCAGAAAATTGGACGGGATCCCGGATCCCGGGATTGGATGTCCTATTTAGTATGTATCCTTTTATAGTAAGGTTTCCAAAACATTTTTCGATGGAACACCTCGTTTATTTTATAGGTAACTTAATAATTTGTCTTAATTATAGGTGTCGCTGTATACAAAGATATACACCCTTAAGAAGACTTATAACTTATGAAGATTTTAGCAGAACATAGTTTGGAAACCCCTGAACTAAGGATTACTTTATGTTTCGGTAAAGAGCGATTACGGTGAGTACTTACTATACACCACTTCCACTTGTGCATATTATGTTAACGTCACTAGTGCTTTACAATGAATAATATAATTTATGGTTTAATAATTTTAAATGCTGACTTCACATAGCACCCACGTCTATGATTAACAGTGCAAAAAATGTATTTTATTCCACATGCAGGCCGACATAATTAGGGTTAATATGTAATTTGTTAAGCTTGTATTATATAATGCAGTAAGAACAATAAAGCACGATTTAATCTAGCCACTTATGCTATTGTTGTTTGTATATGTAATTAATATCCAATATGATAATTTTTACTAGATTATATGCTAAGTTTAGTGCACCAATTCAATTAATATAGATATGATTTGGCGGTAAGTTATTTTCGATTATAATAAACGAATTCTAATTAACAACTATTTAACTATCAATAAAAAAATCTTGAAAAGAAATGTTGTATTTAATTCGAAATGGTCTCAGTTCGTTTTAGTGTCAATCAAAGCCTCCCAGTTAAAAAAATGAACCTGTTTTATTTAATTGGTTATAACAAAAATGAAGACGTGTAAATAAAAAAAAACGTAAGAAGTAACGATTGATAAATATGCTTAATTCTGGTCTGCTATTTATCCTCTGAAAAATGTCTTAATGTACATTAAAGCAATGCCATTATTTAGAATCTTTTTTGTGGATTTAATTTTGGCAATGAATCACACGTTGTTATGAAAAATAATAATTAATTACGCTCTTCTAGTAATAAGCTACCACATATTCGTATTGAAATAAATATACACAACCATTTCAAGGGTAAACCAACACATACTCCCTTAAATCAGTCAATACTCAATACTCTGTCAAGTCAATACTCCCCTCAGTTATGGCAATAGTAGTTCTTGCGATATTACATAGAAAAAATACATTTTCGCTTTAAGGGTTTACACTGTGTTTTGTTTGTTGTCATTTTATTAAGTTTTGTATACATAACACTGCCATATAGTATTCTGTTAATAATTCTCGCAATAAGCGCAACTGGTCGTGATCTTATAAAATAAAAATGTAATTCTTAAAAAAATATATTTTATTTTTGAATATTATTACATTTTATTCCATAAAGCTTGGAGTTTGAAAAATATTTTTAGGTTTGACTAGGCAGCCCGCGATCCCAAATGACAGAGGTCACGACTCTTATTTGAGAATCACTGGAGCACAGGAACAATATTTCTGTAGAGAAAATATTATCATTCTAGAAGGTGGCTGATAATGATAAAGCATTCGTGTTGACTCAGTGACTAACTGTATGTATATCGTATATACTTAATATAATAAGAGCTTTCTCGAGTGATTCACGCTGAGAAGATAATTAAATTCAAAGAGAGTAACTTTATATTATTACACTTTTAAGATGTTTTAACTTTCTTAACTGTAGCGGAAAATAAGACGCATCAATACACTTCTGTCACCAAGTTACACAGCCGCTTGACTAAAATTAATATTTAACAATTAAATAAGTGAATTTATTACACTCCACTTTAATGTATTCAATACTTGGTGGAAGCATTATATTTAAAAAAAAATAAAACAGTATATTTAAAACATTTTATTTAATATGGTCAAGACCGGTTTCATTCATTGTGAGCATTATCAGCTGATAATAATACAAACACCCTGACGAGATGCTAACGTAACTAATTACATATAGTCACACAAATTTGTATTTAATAATCCCATATTTATCATCGTTTCAAGAAACACTTAAGTCAATTTAACAAATATAATACGATAATTTGCAATATAAATTAGGATTTAAGAGTATATTAGAGCACGGGTTCCCAACCTATGGGTCGCCAACTTGTTTCAATTTTGAATTTGAACAAAACTGAAACTAGTCAACTAAAATTACCTTTAAAATGACCTAAAATTACCTTATTGAAAAAAATGCCTTTTTCAATTGCATCGGGGCCGCGGGTCACATGGCTTTTATAAAAAGGGGTCGCCACCCGAAAAGGGTTGGGAACCTATGTATTCGACTATTAGAGGATATATCGTGTATCTCTTATAAGCCAATATATATGGTTTAGTTAATGTAAATTTAAACAAAGTTCTAGGAAGTTATGCAAAAATAGCTATCAACTATACCAACACTCTAGTTCCAGAGTGTACTATTTCTAAATTTGTCAGTATCGAGTTAAGTATGAAAATTATTTCAGAATGCATACATCTTAAATTACATTTAAAAAGTGGAAATTAAGTACAAGGGAATGTTGTGTTTTTCTTAATATAATGCATTTCCACCAGATGTCGATAGTGAACACCCTAAAAGTGATCATCTTTCACGTCCAAAGAGCAAACAAGACGTTATTATACAACACTAGATTCTGATACAGCATAATAATATCTTGGTTAATATGTAAATGAAAGATGTATGTATTTTG
Source organism: Himalopsyche tibetana (assembly GCA_030503985.1). Taxonomy (NCBI): domain Eukaryota; kingdom Metazoa; phylum Arthropoda; class Insecta; order Trichoptera; family Rhyacophilidae; genus Himalopsyche; species Himalopsyche tibetana. The sequence continues at coordinate 2,833,515 of JAPJYX010000010.1, forward strand.
AAATACATTTCATACTTAACCTAACCAGTTAACCAAATTCAGACATAATGCACTCTGGAACTAGGGAATTGATATATATAATAATTTTGTAGAACTAAAATATTATACATAAATTGATATTGTGTATCGTATTACAATGGACTTCTACCAAGTTATCAATATAGTGCCGTTCTAACAAGTATTGACACTGAACACAGTAAACATAGCGAATTATGTAAGAGATATTGAAAGAGGTACTCAACAAACACTATTAGTTATGAGTCAGATCAGTCTTTTAAAGATTTTTTTGGGCAGATCCACATGAGAAAACGATTCCATACATGATTATTAAATATAATATTTGTAATTGTGCAATAATAAGATAAAATAAGCAGGAAGTTGTTGACTTCAATTTCGTTATTTCATTACCGTTCATACATAACCATAATAAGATAATGAAATCGCTTATTTTGCTCATTTTTATCGTTTATATATTTCGGTCTCTAAAAATTAGGTCGTGAAGTGTTAGTCAGGTTTCGTAATAAAAAAATAAACTCGAAATGTAAAAGCTCCCATACACCGGGCATTAATATTAAATTAACATTGTGGATACTTTTAACATATTTTTCCTCTTTGTGTCGAGAAAAGGTTTTTTTCTCTCACAGAATAATATCGTGTAACCCGGGCAAACAATCATTATGAATAAATATAATCCAGCACTTTGCCCTGAATACTAAATATACACTTTTCAAATCGCGGTGCTCGTGTTTGCTTTGCAACGTACGATGTTTCTTGATCGTCATGCTGTAGGATTACAAGAAAATTACCTAAAAGTATTTATAATTTCGTACAGATATATACTACATACATCATACATTTGAAACGAAGCCCAGACCAATGGAAAGAATTATAACTGCATACAATAGTCATGAATGATTTAATCTAACATAAGTATTGATAAATGAATTGACAACATGCACCATAATTTTGAATTGTATTATAAGTACTACCGTTTTAAACTAATAAGCAATCGCCTCCAATGAAAGAACCTCTTTTAAGCATTGAAAAATATTAATGAAAATAAATGTTACTTTTATATCATATACAAATACGTTATAAAGAAATACTACTGCAACTATAATATGTTATAAGACTTAGTGGCAGTAACATTGTATTATAATTCGCTAAACCGATATCAAAATCGGACTTTGAAATAGCTCCTGAAAAATATAAAGGTGTTATAAACAAAAAGAAAATTGAATAGACAAGTAATCAAATATGCATACCAACGTAAGTACAATATACTTTCTTTTTACACGGTGGATAAATTCCCTGAAACACCGTGTAAAAAAAAAGTTAAAATTATTGTGGATAGGTTTCTTATAAAGATCAACTCAGGATATCAAAATAATGTAACTCAAATTCGTTTATCGTAAAAAAGATTATTCACTATCAATGTCATACAATATAACAGGGGTTACCAACCCCGTGCCCGCGGACGCCATGGCGCCCGTCGACTGATTCCGATGCGCCCGCCAACTGATTTATCAAATTTATAGAAGTATTTCAAATTCCTCGGTGAGCTAAAAAAAAAAAAAATAAATAAATAAACGAGTTTCGGCCCTACCAATTATTTAGATTGCACTCTAGGGTCCAAAAAGGTTAGTAACACCTGCAATAGAAGTACACGTTTACCCACATTTAGTACTACATCGCTTTCATCACTTGAAATACTAGTCTGTGTAAAATTTCTTTCCACATTTTCTAGTTTACAGTAATAAGCTACAGAGAAACAACGGAGGTTGGAACAAATTATGAGAAAAATTAATACGAATCGATAATATGAAATGTATGTGTTCTGTACGTATATGTAAGCGATAAAAAAATAGAATTTTCAACCAAATGACGAGCAAAACGAGTAGACTATCGTTCTGAAGTCGAGGCTCTGTATGAGATTCAGAAAAATTGCATAAGGCAATGTGTATCAATTTAATTCAATATCGATATAATCGAAAAACGGTCACATTTTTAAAATCATCCATATGTTAAATACGGCTTCAATGAAATTATCAAAAAATAAATGACACCGACGTCGTGGAAAACATTTTTTAAAGCAGAAAACACAATTTAAAAGTGCATATTTTAATGCTGATAACAAGCTACGGTGTACATTGTGTTAATCGAATTAACTGGAATATACTGCATACAATTTCATATCATTCAGAGATGAAAGAAATATTATTTTTGTATTAGATATCATTTGTATGTACTAGAGAATAACGCTGCATCTTTTAAAGTCAGCCTTAACGCTGATATAGTAAAAGCATTTCAAGATGTTTGTATTAAAAAAAAACACAAAAGGTGTTTGCTTAAATTGGATGGATACAAACAAAACAATTTCAATTATATGATTGCTTGTAACGACACAGAGAAGTTATCTAATTTATTTAATCTCAAAGGAAAGCATATTACATTTCACAAACGAATGGTAGAAATTTTCTTGTGCTGCGGAAACGGAGGGATAAAAAATTTGCTAAACACGGCTCGTTTATTTTTCCATCTTCGCAATTTGCGACCCCGCCAATGGAATCGTTTGTTATGAAATATTAAATATCACAAGGCTCATTAAGCTAGCCCACTACTACCAGAACTGTGTGGCGAGAATATTTTATAATTGTATTATTACATAGCGTTTTATACATTTGCTGCACATTTAAATTAACCTCAAAACACAATATAGTTTCGGAATATGTACTTTACACCTAAAAAATAATTAATGAATCCGTTACAGTAAGAGTGTTACCCTAACGCTCTGATGGCGAATCCCGGAAAAGTTAATACCATACTCTTCTAACGTAACATTTTAAGTCTTGGGATAATCGTAATGTTTTGTGTATTTAATTAATTAAAAAAATCTTAGTTAATAAAAATCAAAATATATATTATATAACGTTGGCAAAAATAATCTTCTTTGCCAAAAATATTTATTATGTTATTTTATTTTATTAATTTAAACAAAACTCTGCGAATTATTTTTTTTTTGTTGATCCATAGTTTATTTGATACATTAGAGCACAATCACATTGTGATAGTTTTTATTTTGCTTTTGACATACATGTATCTTATGTGTAATGCGTAGACGCTGTTCGTAAATTCGGTAAGCTTAAAAAAAACATGCAAAAAGTGGCATCAAATCACAAGCGATACATGTTATTATTCCAAATTGCGATTTCTTTGCCAGACAAAAAAAGAGAGAGAAGAACATAAGATAATTGCATAAGCACGTCGTAACTTTGAAACTTTCCCACGGGGGAGAAAACAAGAAACACTTTGGCAATCATTGACTTAAGGCTTCTTTGCTCGGCGGTATAACGACAAAAAGCGTAGGGGCCAAATGAGATTACCTAGATCGGGGAATCATAGCAATTTATTCTTTTTGGACAACCGACCCGGCATTAACTGTATCACGAAATTCTCTGGATTTTTTGCCGGCCGGCAGTTTACGATAAAGTGTAGAGTTCTGGCAAAAATAGGCCATCGAGAAAGCTGTTTGGCTAGTTCTAGTTTTAAAACTGCGATTACCAATTCAATTGGTGGAATATTTTGAATACAAATCGCCTAGTTAGAATAACTTTCATATGAAATGGTGTTTATTTTCGTAAAAACAAGCCACTTAAAATAAGCATGAATCAAAGGAAACTATTTTTCATCGATGTGTTCACAATTTTACGACTGTGTAGAATCGTAAAGTCTCTGAAATAATATACAGAATGAGCTATCATTAGGCGCTAGAAAAAATGCGTCATCGCTCAGGTGATCTTGAGGTGTAACTAAAATGTAGAATATGATAAGTGATAATAATTATACATGTTAAGTATGTTTATTATATATTTAAACGTTTTAATATTCTACATTTCTTTGGGTACTCAACTTCGTGCCAACCACCACCCGATGTAATAGCAAATTTGCAAATACTAAATTAACAATTCAGGTTTTGTCTCAAGGGCTTTTTTAAAACAACGAATATATTGATAGGTTGATAATTAATAAAAACACAAAAATCCTTTGTACTTCATTCCACTTTATTTAATATGTCAGGACCAGTTTCGCTCATTGCGAGCATTGTCAACTGACAAACATCAGTTGACAATGCTCGCAATGAGCGAAACCGGTCCTGACATATTAAATAAAGTGGAATGAAGTACAACGGATTATTGTGTTTTTATTAATATAATGCCTTTCCGCCAAGTATTGACAGTGAACACCCTAAAAGTGAGGTTGATAATTTTACAAAAAAACTATTGAGAATTAAACATGCAATCTTTTGTGGTGCATTATATTTCCAAGATAATATCTTTATGAATACAAACCTTTATACTATATATATATAACAAAAAATGTAAATAACATATATATATATAATATGTGTATACCAATGAGATCAATTAAAGATGATCATGAAATAAAGGTTATATAAAACTATTCAAAGGGATGCTGTATTTGGTTTCTTCGACTTTTACATATATCTTCACAATAAATATTTTCAAGAAAATCCTTTATGTGTAATAATAATTTTAATTATATTTCAGTCCCTAAATTCGACAACAATTGAAACAATTGAAGTGGAATAATAAACGTTTATTTAATATTAACGTATCATTGCGATACTAAAAAGTTTACAATACAACTAGCATAAAATTATTATATTCCAGACGTAAAACCACAATACTTTGTATTATAACAGGTATCGGTAACCTGTGGCTTCGGAGAAGACCCGAAAAAATACTCGTCTTAGACGCAACAGTTGATTATTTTTTAAAAAAGGAGCACATTTGTACTAAATCCACAATTTTATCAACTGAGCAAACTAAGACAGTTTTCGCTAATAGCGAAAATTCCTTTCCACCAAGAATTAATAAAAATGTCGCTAAAGCCCCTACCTCGAAGATGTAAAAAATTTTTTTTCAGAAACTGGCAGGCGTTTGAAAAAAATATGGAATTTTTACGTTTTTAACAGTTTCAAATTTTTTAAAAATAGTTAAAATTAAAATTTTGACTTAAATCTGCAACGGACTCTAGAATAATGTATATAGAAGGTATATATATATATAATGTAAATATATTCACACAAAATTTCAAATAAATCGGTTTGGTAGAACTTGAGATATTATGTATATTATCAGCTTGAAAAAAGGAGTTTCGAGAAAAACGCGTTTAAAGTTTTGAGTTTCGATCTGTTCCGGTCGGACCAGCTTAGTTGATTAAATCACTGTATCTCAGTAAATAATTGAATTTTTGAAAAATCCCTTTGAGGACATACTCTCAAATGTCTACTTTAAAAAAATATTTAAAAAAAAGAATCGACTTTTTCAAATTTCTACACTAATACTAATACTGCCTTAAGACCACAGGGATCGTTTTACCTGAGAAAAACCATTTACATATTTTCAGATTTAAAAAAAATACGGTTATAGTTTTCGACTTCTGAGATGAGATACTTTCAGGTTGACTATATACAATTTAACTGTTAGAAGTACGCAAATGACAAAAGATTGGTGCACGAAATATTTTTAAAACATCAAAGTTAATTATGACACGATTCCTTGCCGTGTTTCATTAAAAGTCTTTTTATTTTACATAATTAAACATTAACAGCTAAGTAGGTTTGATAAGTTAATTATAACCTTCGTAAAAAAAAACACGATGAATAATTTTGTTAACGTGATAAAAAAATATCAAGGAAAACATTTGCTGTTGCTAACTTCACATTTTTTAAAATAATTTATTAACGGATGAATGCTCGAAGTGAGCGAAACCGGTCCTAATCGTAATTTAAAATATGAAATTAGTACAAAAGAGGGTATCATTATTTAATATCCTTTCCACTAAGAAACATTGATTTTTATATATAATAAGAAGTACGTTAATTTTACTATGCCTATAACCTTCCCGGTAGTGCAAGCAGAAAGTTTGTCAAAGTTTTATTGTAATCGGATGAGCGGTGTGGCAACGCATAAAGTAAGACCAAACAAACATTCATTTTTATAATGATGAGAACTAAGATCAATGCACTTAGTTGATGTGAAAAGCACTGTTTTGAGTGTAAACCTCGAATGCTTAAAATTTAATAAGGAAGTACTTATAAGAAATATTTATTGCAAACAATATGAGTACATACGATGACTATTATACTCCAAGTTAGTCAGGTATAACATGAAATCGTCAATCAAAAAGTCAGCTTTTTCTAAAACTAAACAAAAGGTGTGTATGTGCGACATGGATAGATTACAGAAAGCTTCATCACCTTGGAAGTTAGTGGTGTAATGAAAGCACAGACGACGTGACACCGAGCTTTCGACGGAAGTGAAAAAGCTGTCTCTAAAGAAAGCGTCAAACAATAACTTGTGACTCGGTATATTTCACACAAAAGCGATGCGCAAAACTCAGCCTTAAATTGTCTATTATTGCCACACTTTTTAACAATATTACGGTATTTTGGTTTAAACTGTCGGCCATTATGAAGCTTTTTATTCTTTAATTTTACTTTCCGAAAAAATACGACGCAAGTATGCATAAGTCGTGCATATTAATTATGTGAAACACATAAATACTTTTTTAGCAAGACTTTCTTGATTAAATAGCCAATTATTAAAAATGTGGGAAAATTCATTATCTCACCGCACTAGAATTTTTCGGTGCAGTAATGTAAGTAAACGATTTGTTAGATATTAAAATAATGATTAAATACCACTTTGGTATATTCAAAAACAAAAACACTCTTTTGTACTAATCCAACTTTATTTAATATGAGCAAAACCGGTTTCGCTCGTGACAAACATTTTCAAATGATAATAAAATACAAACAAAGTTTTATTTATAGTGTGTTCACTTTCAATACTCTGTGGAAAAGCATTATATTTTGAAAATAAATAACACTGTAATATTGTATTCTCTTATAAGATGATAATGGTCGCCATGAGCGAAACCGGTCCTGATCATTTTAAATAAAAATGGAAAAAGTACATACAAATGAGTATTTAATTTTTTTAATATAATGCCTAAAGTATTGAAAGTGAATGTCCTAAAAGTGATATATCTTTATCAGTTGAAATTGCTCGTCATGAGCGAAACCAGTTCTGATCATATTAAATAAATGTGAAATTAGTAGAAAGAGTGTTTTATTTATTTTATATAGATATTCTTTCCACCAAGTATTGACATTGAACAACTTAAAAGTGACCCTTTTAGTATATAAAATAATACGTATCAAAAAAATGTTAACTCGGTATTTTAAAACATTTATATAACAAGACGACGTTACGTTAAAATTGAAAAATCTTGCATATTTGAACATATTACTGCAAAATTCTATCTCAGACAAAGTTTGCTATTTGACTCTGGTAAAATGCATATATTTCAGAGCTTCCAGAAGCGAAATGCAAATTGATTGAACAGAGATATAACAATGATACGCTTCCCCACGATTAAGGATGCATGGATATCGAGTATTCGGGTTTAGTTATTAGTTAATATTTGCATAGTTTTTAATTTTATGTTATTTGATTTTATTTTATTTTATTTTATATTATTTTAATTTCACTTTTAGGGTGTTCACTGTCAATACTTGGTGGAAAGGCATTATATTAATAAAAACAATAATCCTTTGTACTTCATTCCACTTTATTTAATATGTCAGGACCGGTTTCGCTCATTGCGAGCATTGTCAACTGATAAGAAATATAATTTAACAATGCTATTTATACAAAATTGAAAAGTTATACACAACAGTTGGCATTGAAAAGAAATTGCCAATTACATTAAAGTGATTCTAAAATAACACAAAATTAAAATGTTCAACACAACTAACATATAATTAAAAAGTCATGAATCTGGGATGACTTTTTAATTATATGTTAGTTGTGTTGAACATTTTGATTTTGTGTTATTTTAGAATCACTTTAATGTAATTGGTAATTTCTTTTCAATGCCAACTGTTGTGTATAACTTTTCAATTTTGTATAAATAGCATTGTTAAATTATATTTCTTATCAGTTGACAATGCTCGCAATGAGCGAAACCGGTCCTGACATATTAAATAAAGTGGAATGAAGTACAAAGGATTATTGTTTTTATTAATTATTTTAATTTATTTTATTTTATTTCATTAACTATTAATTTTCAAGTACGCAAACAAATACATTTCGTAGAAGAAAAAGACCCGAGGACATCAGTACGCACACATCTGTGATTATTTGTGAAAAGTGAGCGATTAATAGGACACCCTACATACACTCATTCGGACAAACGGACCTTATCGACTATTAATATATATCACTTTTAAGGTGTTCACTGTCAATACTTGGTGGAATGGCATTATAATAAAAATAATAAAACATTTTTAGTTCTTTTTCCACATAAAATTTATTAGATCAGGACCGGTTTCGCTCATGATGAGCATTGTCAACTGATAAGAAAATACTTCAATTCTTTTGCTAGGTTGTAATACCAATTGTTTGTCATACCTTATAAATATCACTGTTTTATTGTTTTTTCTTATCAGTTGACAATGCTCATCATGAGCGAAACCGGTCCTGATCTAATAAATTTTATGTGGAAAAAGTACTAAAAATGTTTTATTATTTTTATTATTAATATATAGATTAAAAAAACCTCACCTAACAAAAATGGTATAATATTTTTATCCTGGCCGTTCATATTTTTATTCTGTCTAAAAATTGAATTTTATTTAGACCGAAAATTGGTTTAAATTATGACCATTTATTTTGTTCCCAAAGGAAAACACAATTTTGTACTTATTTCAAAAAATTATCAGTTGAAAATTCTCGCGATATGCGAAACCTGCCTTGATCATAATATAAATTAGCGGAGGAAGTATAAACTTATTGTTTTATTAGTTTTTCTTAAATAATCATATTTATAGAACATCATTTTTTCTACTTATTGTTTTTTTATGTATACAATAATCGGGACCGATTTTACCCGGCGACAGTATGCATATTGTAAGTTGAAAATTCTCGCAATTTGTGAAACCGGTCCTGAGCATTACCGAAAATTGTGAAAGTAAATAGAATACAAAAAAACTTGATTAGTTACAATTTTATATTGCAATAAAGATTTCTCACCAAAAATTTACAGCTAACGCATTAGAAGTGAATAGTAACTGGATACTCGGTACTTGGATTTACACCACTAACCGAAATACTCTAGACAAGTTAGTATGCAAATGTCGGTTTATCAAGTGTTAACAGTGGCCGCGGAGAATATCTTGCTTCTCAGTATTATTAGCATGAGAATGTGACGGGAAAGCATAAATTGGTAGCGTTGGTATAAACTAACAACAAGCAGGGAAGCCACACCACAAATAAGTACTTATTAAGGAATCACACCTAAAAACTATCAACACAAAAATATTTTATTGTTTCAATTGTAATTTTGTTCCAAGTAATATGAATGTTCTAAAAATTAACACTAGTAAGACCAATGTGATGTGTAACCAAACCTGTCATGACTCTGATAGGACCCTTACTAGCGCGGGACAGATCATCGAGATGGTTGACAGCTGCCGATACCTCGGCGTACATATCCCCGAAGACGGTAGTTCAAAAAACGAGCTCGCCATTCGTTTAGGAATGGCTGGAGCCACATTCAACTCAATGCGGACTGTCTGGGACACACAGCTGTACTCGATTAAAACCAAATGCCACTTGTTCAACGCTTGCATTCTACCGGTAATGCTTTACGGTTGCGAATCATGGCACCTGACGAAGACTCAGACAAACCGTATACTGAGCTTCGAGAACAGATGCTTGCGTCGGATAATGGGGGTGAGGTGGTTTGATTTTGTGAGGAATTCAGAGATAAGGGAGCGTACAAGACAGCGCCCCGTCGCGTCAGTGGTTATGGAGAGACGTTGGAACTGGCTGGGTCACGTGCTGCGGATGCCTCCGGAAAGCCTCAATCCTGCCTGCCTCTTCTTTCGACCGGTGGGATTCCGGCGTCCTGGACGTCCGTCGGGTACTATCCATAGGATGTACTCGGCGAAACTCAGGGATGCTGGCATGTCATGGGAGGAAGCAAAGCTATTGCCGGGAGACAGGGAAACATGGAGGTCCACATAGGGAGCAAACATGGCCAAAGAAGAATATGAATGTTGGGTTGGGTTAGCGTTGTGGGCTTCCCGTGCGGGATCTCACGGGCTTGAGTCCCAGTACGATCAGCATTTTTCGATTGATTTATCGTTTTCTGTTCGAAGGCACGAGTGTTTGTGATGTCTAAAATTTCCTTTTAGTCCATTTTAGACCATTCGTATTCACAATACTACGATAACCAACAGAACGCTAATATTTATATAGATGAGAGAATACATTATTACATTGTTATCGTGGAAAGGGAAAAGGACGTAACCCACACATGGCAAATTTTACAGGAGGCACAAAAAAAACGTGTTTTGATGATTTTGGGCCATATGCAAATAATGAAATATACACAACCTCGAAGTGCACTGAGACTTCAAAACTGGTGTTTAATTGACGTATTCTAATATTAATTAAAGAAACTGTCTAGGAAAACTTTTCAGTCTTTTTTCAGTCTTTTTTCTTGGTTTCAATTTTCACAAGCTTTTTCATCTTATTTCAAACTTAAAAGCTAAAATTAGATACTTATTCAGCATTTGCAGCTTAAATCCTTTTGATAGAACGTGTAAAAAGTTTGATACATTGTGATTATTGAAAAAAAGCTGTTTTGAAAAAACTGTGGGTTACGTCTTTTGTCCTTTCCACAGACGATATTATTATAATAAATATTAGCGTTTTGTTGATTATCATTGTATTGTGAATACGAATGGTCTAAAATGGACTATTCGGTGAATAAATGTTTTGAATTTCCGTTAACCTAGTAAGCGAATTGAATTTAAAATTACCTAATTTTTATACATGCAGTGGTATGGAAAAATCGATTTTGAATAAATTAATAATTAAATATACATAAAACCGATATATGTTTAATTCCATGTTTTGAAAATGAATAATAAAGTATAACATCGATGGATTTTGCGGTAACTTTGCGGAAGATCATTTTTAATATTAAATTTAATTTGATAACTTTGATAGTACACTTACTGTGCTAAAAACCCACCGGTTTGTCGCCTCTTTGAGAAGCATTATGAAACAGAACTTCGTAAGGTTTACGAATCAACTTAAAATGATTCAAATTCTTATGTTATAAATTACTAAATTAAAGTCCAAAATTGTCCATTTCTAATGGACGCAGGGAGGGAAAATATAAATACATAAATACAATACGTATGTTAAAAAATTAAAAAAAACATTCAATCTTCAAAAAGCCAGATAGACGTAAGTTGCACCGATTATTTAAATGGTTTCGTGGAACTTTTTCCGAAACGTTAATATGGCGATCGATTTGAAGCATGGTTCCGAAGAATAAAAATACACCACTGGAATGAACGCATTTAAATTTACAATCGCGAATATACACAATGAAATAACGCATAATTTATGTCGATGTCAAAGTAATAATGACAATCAACTGATTACCTACACTAAATGACAGGACGAACGACTAGTCGACCGCAGGAATTTACAGAAAGATAAATACATTTTAACAATACACACGATTGATAGCTGCGTTTTTCGAGTTGGTAGATAGAAACATTTATGACAATAAATAAAAATAATAAAATAACTTAGATTATTCCACGTATTGTGTATACTAACTGTGACACCCTTCTCAATTGATGCAACTCATTAGTAAATCATTTTGTAACGTAAATGTCATCTGGAGTATCATTATTGTTTGTTTTTCTATCCTCCCCTTCTTGCTTCCCATTTTTATTTTTATAATATGCCAGAATAGTAAAATTAAAATCATTCGTACTTAAACAAGCATTGTGAAAGTAAGATTGTCTGAGGATGCTTCTGAAAGAGACGAAACACGTGTCACAGTTAGTAGCACAGTACGTGGAATAATCTCGGTTATTTTAAATTTTATATTAAAACGAACTTCCACAAAGTTACCGCCGAATTCATCGAAAGTATAAAGATAGTGAATTTGTTGTTCTACTTGTTGTGATATAAAATATATCTTTGAGATGCATCATCAGACCTAAAATAGAAAGGTTTACCAATGAACTAAAAAATGACTTATTACGGTGTGATGATTATTCTCAAATAAGCGAAACACGTCTCACATTCTGTTACTCGACAAGTGGAATAACAAAGTTATCAAATTAAATTTTATTTCCATAAAGTTACCGTCGAATCTATTAAATATTTTATTTGAATCGTTCAAACTATGTACATTCTCACAGATTTTGTCACTAACGACCCGAGTTTCGCCTTTCGGCATCTTCAGGCATTCAAGTGCACGGATGAACTTGAACTGACGTTTAGTAAATGAAAGTTTCGTGTTTATATAAGAAATAAATGCATCATGATGAAATACTAAACTTTCCGGCATCTCCACTTCTATACCCTATAAAATCATATAATTATAAAACCTTTGCCGACAAACAAATAATATAATTCTTGAAACTACTTACTACTCAAATCTGTTGGCATTCCCATGAGCTTATCCTTTTCGCCAGCAATGGCTTTGGACTCAGTGATGCATTTATTTCTTATATAAACACGAAACTTTCATTTACTAAACGTCAGTTCAAGTTCATCCGTGCACTTGAATGCCTGAAGATGCCGAAAGGCGAAACCCGGGTCGTTAGTGACAAAATCTGTGAGAATGTACATAGTTTGAAGATTCAAATTTAATATTGGAATTCCACCAAGCACCTTCAGTCGAAATCTTAAAATATTTTATTGTAAAAGAAAAAAATGTTCCACACTATCAGTTTGTCTCTCACTCTTAACTATTATCTATCGGCGATAAGCTGACTGTTTATCAATTCAGTTACCCATATGGCTTAGTTTGATATTTCAATGATACCACTCGATCGTCCGTAAGCTTTTTGACCCACTATGTGTCATATCATCATCTTGGCAAATTAAACACATATTAAATTACTTAAAAATAATTTAGTCAATTAGTGCATAGTGAAAGGTGCATAATTGCATATGCCCACACGTAAAAACATATTTGCAATATAGCACGTCAATCGTCAGAAGGTCACTGACGAGTGGATATTTTCAAACATACAAAAGCTAACATCTTGAACTATCCGTATATGATTTAATATATACACCAATTATTCAAAAATATCATTAAATTCAAAAGATATCTAAACGCCATAAAAGAAATACATATACGAATAGCTTTGCTTGTAAATACCACGTATATCGATAATAATATCAATTCAATTATCACGAGACGTATTGTATTCAAACAACGAAAGAAATGTAAAATTTAAAAAAAAATATTATATAAAGTAAAACATTGTTTTTTTTTTAAATACATATACATCAATCATATAGATATATGTACGTCTTTTCACAAGCGTGAGTAAACCATGTTGACTTGCGTATTATTTATATACACATATATATCGACTGTGGAAAGGAAAAAGTACGCAACCCACACATATCAAATTTTACAGGAGGCGCTAAAAACGTGTTTTGATGATTTTGTGACATATGCAAATTATGAATTATACACAACCCGGAAGTGCACGGAGACTTCTAAACTAGTGTTTAATTGACATAATCTAATATTAATTAAAGAAATTTTCTAGGAAAAACCTTTATTTCAGTCTTTTTTCTTGGTTTTAATTTTTTACAAGGTCATTTTTTGAAAGTTAAAAGCTAAATTTAGATACTAATTCGGCATTTTCAGCTTGCATCCTTTTGATAGAACGTGTATCAAGTTTGATACATTGTGATTATCGAAAAAAACCTGTTTTGAAGAAACTGTGGGTTAAGTCCTTTTTCCTTTCCACAGTCGATATACAAGTCACTATCATAATATATAATATGAACTAATTAATTTAGTCACTAAGCTCATCATATATTATCTAGTAATATTCCCTTTCTCTTTTTGACTCGTGACAGAGAGATGGATAAATCAAGACATTTATGCGTTTGTTGATAATTAAAAATAATTACCACCTTCACTGAAATATATAAAACTCACCTTATCTTCTGTATATACTCACATTGTCGAATCTGGGCAGTACAATTTTCCGTTTTTAGTATACATTATTATCTTGCTTATTGTTCAAAGTGTCTTACCTGTAAAAAAAGAAAAATAAACCGTTTAGTCGAATATTAAAATCACACTTATATCGAACGTACAATTTATCATGTGATGGGAAATTATAACTGTAATCGCATTATAAATAAAACCTAATTGGTAATTTATAAAAAGCACTGTTTTTGTAACATCTCCGCATTTCTTTGATCCGAACCGACTTCGCTCAATGTTGATAATAAGTTGATTAAACATTGTCAACATTAAACTTGAATTTAATGCAGTATATAACACAAAACAAACGAAATTATAGATAGAAGAAGCAAAGTATAGCAATAGCAACGAAATTTATTTACTTGGTGGAAATCCTTCACATAAACCAAAAATTGCAGCAATGGTATTAAATTCCCCAATAACTATGGATTTAAGTTGATTAGAATTTTTCGCATAAACCATTGTCAGAACATATTGAACAATCCAAGAGAAGTAAGAAGAGGGCAAAAATAAGACGATATCATAGTGAGCGTACGATCGATATCTGACCTCACATATAAGGAAAGCGATAAGCCTGTCGCTAGTATGAAATTTATTGCAACGTGAGTAATTTTTGCATTACGTGCATCAAAAATACAACAACACATCGTTTTAAAAATCAAGTGGATTACCAATACATGTTTCTAGAAGGAGAAATTATGTATATTAAATAATTGTGAAATAATTGCAAAATAGTGTTTTATTATTTAATTTCCAGAAAGTATTGACAGTAATTGTGCTGCCTGTGCGGTAGAGTGGTCAGCGTCGTTGGCTTCGGTTACGGAGGTCACAGGTTAGAATCCCAGTACGGACAGTTTTATAAATTGATTTTTCAATCGATTTATTAATTCCTGTTCGAAGGCATGAATGTATGTCATGTCTTAAATTCCCTCCTCCCACCCTTCCTATCCTATGAACGGGGTGTATCGAGAGCAATTAGCAAACTACTAAACCTGTCCTAGCCCTATCTTTATATTACTACTCTCTTTGGAAATAAGAGAGGTTGAGCAACTGAGTAACACGCAGTTCTCGTAGAAACACTTATGATGAGATAAACTCCATTAGGTGTCCATATGCTCCACATTGGGAGCGGACATGGTAGAAAAAATGACAGTATAAACATAAAAGTGCCAAAAAACACAATTGTTAAGACCACATAAGTTACACAAATATTAGTCTCTTAGAGTTCCGAATAAAAACAATACTTTTTTGCAACTTTTAAGGTGTTCACTGTCAATACTTGGTGGAATGGCATTATAATAAAAATAATAAAACATTTTTAGTACTTTTTCCACATAAAATTTATTAGATCAGGACCGGTTTCGCTCATCGCGAGCAATCTTTTTTGCAAGATTTGCAAGAGCAAGATTTTTTGCAACCCTTAGTTTATTTCATAAAAAAAACCTCTATTATTATCCAGGAACAAATTTACCTAGATCGAGGCCATATTTTTTAATAGACGCCTTAAAATGCAAATACGGCTAGATCAGCAAGATCGGTGTTGGTATTAATTCACAAATCACGTACACACGAGTTGATCCACTAAACGTCTTGGATATCATGCCTGTTCGCACGCAATGTAATTAAAGAACTGTGCTGGGTGAAAGACCAGGGGGTAGTTTAACATTTCACTTCAGAAATAACACAACCTTGATTGGTGTGTGAAGTAGACACATGACGAAATAATAAAAAAAAAACTAAAGAAAACCCCCTACCGCCATTTTGTTATTTAAGACATAAGAATTATAAACAATTTTTAGTTTATTTGAGAACCTTGCGATATTATATGTATGATGATGCTATTTAAGCAAAAAAAACATGATACAATTTTTCGTACAACTGGAGTAACAAAATTATCAAATTTAGTAATAAAAATGAACTTCCACAAAGTTACCGTCGAATCCATCGGAAATAAAAAATAAATGATCATTTTTTTAACCATATCCGCTCCCAATGTGGAGCATATGACCTCCTAATGGAGGTATCTCAACAGACGTTTTTCTACGAGAACTGTCTGTTACTTAGTCGCTCAACCTCACTTTTTTGTGAGTAGTAGGGAAAGAAGGATAAGGCTAGAACAGGACTAGTGGTTGTAAAATCGCTACACCCAGTTATGAAAGGATCAGAAGGATGGGAGGGCAGGAAACAATTTGAATTGACATAACAAACACCCAGTCTTCGATCACAACTTTGAATTGAATAATTCTCAAATTCACTGTGATCTGACCGGGAATCAAACCCAGACCTGCGTGATCGGTAGAGCAAGCTCTAATCAACTGGGCCGCACAGCAGGCGACAAACATAATTAATTATTCATCAAGATTATTAATTGAGAACAGCCGATGTCAGATAAGTACATGAAAATTAGTCATAACTACCAGGCGAGTGTCATCTGTCAACAATCACTCAATGCGCATAATCCCCGCTACAGTCTAAACATGATTGAAACTAGAAAATCAATCGTTTGCCTCCTGTGTCAGTTAAGTAATGAAAAGGAAGTTTCGGTCTGAAACAATGACAATGGTCTAAAAAAAATAGTATTAAACCTAAATAACTTAATTTCAAATTCGTAAGGTGTAACACCTTTCAAGTATCGTGTGAATAACGTGTCCTTATCTCTTTATAATGTGTCTTAGTCAAAAGCATTGACTTGATGCATTAATCTAGAGCACTTTACCTTTCTACTAACCCCACACTTGATATCGTTCTAACGATCTATCTTCTTTGGTTTTAATGACTCGGCACGCTGTTTTAAAATAATTGGTACATTGTAAATTGTTTAGAATGGCTGTACTCTGCGTAAGTATTATTTATAAACTCTAACATCTTTTAAAGAGAAATATCAAAAGCTAAAAACAATTCCGCGAAAACGAATGTAGTAAATAAGAACCGTAAAATAATTAACTTTATCTTCAGTATACAATGGCAAAAGATTGTTCCTTTTACATTTATTTGCATATTGGTTCCTTGATTATTTCGTTGTGGGAAACGTATAAAAAGGATTTATTTTTGGCGGCATCGCAATAAAATAAAAATGCAGTTAAATTTGAATCGTTCAAACTATGTACATTCTCAAAAATTTTGTCACTAACGACCCGGGTTTCGCCTTTCGGCATCTTCAGTCGAAATCTTAAAAAAAAAATGCAGTTGTTTTAAAAATCAATATAAGACAGCTAAATAAATCGTAAATATCGACCAGCTTTCTTTTTGTATACATCGTGAATTAAGTAAAATTATTTTACTGCAAAAATAATAAGGGGCTGTGGATTTGGGTAAAAAGAAAACGACTCCGGCTTTAAATTTAATTACCGACTCCGAGTTGATTTTTTCAATCATTTCCGTTTAACTTTCATATCTGTATACCATCAGAGCATTCTAATCACTAGAATATTTCTAGTACATATCACCAATCAATGTGATAGATGGACTAGTAATTTTTCAATATCTTGAAATATTTTTTCTATGACTTTTCCGACTCAGCCTCCGGAAAAAACTATTACTCCGTTCTCGATGTTAAACATACGGCCTAATAAAGTATGAACTGTAAAAACGATAACCCTGCTTTCATAATGTGCCATGAATCGCAACCGTAAAGCAGCAATGTTAATATGTATGCATTGGATAGGAGGTACTAACCTAGTACAACCGTGACAATCCCATACATTTCGTATTGAGTTAAAGGTTGATCCAGTTATCCCAAATTGAATCGTAGACTTTTTACGCAAACTGCCATCTCTTAAATCAGGCATGGGCAACTGTTCCTAAGTATGGGGCCAATTTATCGTTCTGTCTCCGAGTCAAGGGCTGGACCAAATTATTAAACATAATAAAGTAAAATTAAATTAAATAAAACACGCTGCTACTTCTTATATATCGTCCAAGCGGTGATAAACTAGTAGAGTGGAGCCACCGCAAGCGCCCGTGTCATCTCCATTATTTAATCCCTCCCTGGAACTATTCATTTCTTTCTCTATAACTTCGCCGAGATGAATCAGGGCCGAACAAAATAGC
Source organism: Himalopsyche tibetana (assembly GCA_030503985.1). Lineage (NCBI taxonomy): Eukaryota > Metazoa > Arthropoda > Insecta > Trichoptera > Rhyacophilidae > Himalopsyche > Himalopsyche tibetana. Next base: position 2,851,710 of record JAPJYX010000010.1, read on the forward strand.
TCGGCGGGCCGGTGGTTGCCCACATATGTCTTAAATGATAGAAGGATATAAAAATGAAATTGCGATAATGATAGGTAGCAAATAAAAAAATCCAAAAAATATATTACAGAAGAGTTTAAAAAAATATTACCTACGTGATACATCACTAAGAAACGATATAAGGAGGCCGAAAAATTGCGATTTTTTTTTATTCGACATGTTGAAATTTCCCACTAAAAATGTCACGCAGAGTGAGTGATCCAATTACCGTAATCGGTTCAGTGAGACGAATTGAAGCGACAAAACTATCATCGCCTTAACTGGGTACTTAGGTATATCGAAATTATTATTCTGTCTTGCTACTGACATCTCACTTGATATCATAATCCTTTTAAGACGGACCATTCAATTCACGCGACTTACATAATTGCCTTGAAATGTGCAGTGCATCGTCACGTAGAAGATAAAAGTCTATATGATATTAGAAAAATGGATTGAAAAATTAGTCAAGAAACATTAAGGTAATTAAGTAATTTTTTAAACGTAAAAATGTGTAGGTAGTACACGTGCAGTCAAAAAAATATACCTACATCTACGGTTATATTCGGTCGTTTTTATTAATCATTAAATAATTCAAGCACGCGTCCAAGACCACAAAAAACGTGTATAATTGTGACATTAAAAAATTTAAGCAATATAAAAAAGAAATTAAGGAAGTTTGTAAAGTTTTTTTAAATACACATTTCGAAACGAGTTGAAAAACTTTTATTTCGTATGGACACAATTGGGTTGAGTTAAACAAAAGGGAGCCGACTACAATTTTGCAGAGCGGAAATATCGAACTTCAAATTTGTAACACGATTTTAGATACTTTATGTAAATGTACACAGTTCTGTTAAAATGTTATCCATCTTTATAATTCGTCGGTAAACTGGCAGAAGACGATGAAGTCAAAAAACCTTGTTTTAAGATGATCGCCTTTTTTGATAATAATGAAATTTTAACATCTCTATTTATTCAGTAAAACTATTACTTATCGATCCAAGACCTTCATGGAATTCTCTAATGATCAACGAACTCGATTCACATATTCAAAATCGTTTTTTTTTTGTGTTGCTAAAAATGACTTTAATCGGAATTGACTTGATTTATATTATGTTAAAATACACAAAATATGGTTAAACTTGTTTTTTCAGACGATGCTGCGTGTTCAAATCTATCGTATATGCAATCATAACTCAAAAAAGCAGCTTTTTGACTTGACGCTTTCTTCCAGTATATCGCCGATATGACATGTTAATAAGGCGTAACGAATTCTTAGTAGTTGGTTTCTTTTTCATGACAAACATTTGCCCGTTTATAAAACCCCCACACAGAGAAATGTGCCTAAATGCGTTGGTAGTTTAAGTAAACATTTTTGTGAATTTCTAATGAGAAGAAAATTAAGAATGTGAATTAAATTAAAATGTATATTATATGAATTTATTGGGGCTACACCACTGTTTAGAATTGACAGCCCACTCAGCGATGAAGTATTCAGGCAATTAGTAATAGTGAATGGAAGTCGACATCGAATGATTAGTTTGGATCCCGAGAAGGAGACCTATAAAAGTAATTTTGAAGAAAAGGTTAGAAAAAAGGACTAAGCTAAATTCCCTAGAAAAGCTAGAAATAAACAGGCATAATCAAGTCAATGCCTTAATAAATAAACAAATATGAATTCATCGCCGTTACTTAGACTATTACAAGAAGCTAGTGTAATTAATTATACATATTTATTTAAATTTTAAATTATTTGCTTTAGAGCATACTTAATAATCTTTTATTATTCCTGGAAACGCATAAGGACAATTTATTAAATTCAAAATTCAAAACTCAAAATGTTAGGATGTTAGAATAGATGAGATAATGTATTTATGTATCTTTAAGGGTGTTCACTGTGAATACTTGATGGAAAGACAATATTAATAAAAAAAAAATCCTTTGTACTACCTTCCATTTTTACATAGGAAAATCAGGACCGGTTTCACTCATAACGAGCATTATCAACTGATGATGTTATGCTTCAGTTGATAATACTCTTTATGAGCGAAACCGGCCTGATCTTGCTAAATAAAAGTGAAAGTAGAATAAAGGAATCTTGTGTTTTGTAATATTGTGTATCTGTTTTCTAAGCAAGCATATAAAGCCAAGATAGTGTAAGTTTAAACATATACATATATACAAAATATAGTATTCACTTTTAAGGTGTTCACTGTCAATACTTGGTGGAATGGCATTATAATAAAAATAATAAAACATTTTTAGTACTTTTTCCACATAAAATTTATTAGATCAGGACCGGTTTCGCTCATGATGAGCCAATGCAAATTGTTGGTTTTTACTTTGGTAATGATAATTCATACCTAATTGGTTTTTGTCATAATAGTTTCATTGCTAAGTGGTCTTCAACTTTTTATTTATAGTTTATTTTCCTTGTATTTTACTTCAATTCTTTTGCTAGGTTCTAATACCAATTGTTTGTCATACCTTGTTTTTATCACTTAACTTTTGTATAAATATCACTGTTTTATTGTTTTTCTTATCAGTTGACAATGCTCATCATGAGCGAAACCGGTCCTGATCTAATAAATTTTATGTGGAAAAAGTACTAAAAATGTTTTATTATTTTTATTAAATATAGTATTTGTAGAACTAAGAATACTTTGATATTTTTTCACCTGATTATAGTGGAGTTCTACCAAGGAGACGACAATTTATTCAATAAATTTTATTCTTAATATCAAAACAATATTATCTCTCAGTATGATCGCAAAGGCGAGAATGGTCGTAAAACAAGTCATATTGGTACCCCATGTTCACACTTCCCTCATTTAGCACTCGGCTTTATTTTTCACGAGTAATAAATTTAATAAATATGAAAACGCAACGCAGTTCGTTTGGGATAATACTCAAATGAGAGTAATAAAAAAAGTTTGTTTTCACCATTTATTTCATCCGTATACGTTTTATTTGACTAACTTTTACAAAATGTAAATTCATAAATGCAATTGCATCGGTATATTTAGATAGTATTATTTTTACTAAAATGTATAAATTTTACTTAACTACTATAAATTAAACTCGTTTTGAAAGAGCACGAGAACTTGATGCATAAATCATGTCTTTTAGGAATAAAGCTTGCATAATTGAGATGACAAAAAGATAACCTCAAATATCTAAGAAACCGTCTCTACCAAAACAAGTCGTCATTCGAGTATTTAGTGAGGAAGAATTCCTCAAGTCTACTTCGTGAGTAGAGATGTCGAAGCGGTGTTTTAAAATACCCGAATAGTTTGGTAACCTGAATCAATATGTACATATGTAATTAGTTGCAAAAGCTTCCAGCCCCAACATGATAGAGCAAGCAACTGAAAATTCAGACTATTTTTATGTTGTAATAAAGAAAACAAATCAAAATGATTGTTTGGTTTTGTTGCCTCTCCAATACCGCATCTCGAAATGTTTTGGACATATCTAGTGATTGGATAATGATGAAACAGTAAAACAAAACAAAAAACTAGCCAATAGTTTATTTAAGACAATCTTAACCTCACATTAAGAAAGGCACGATATTCCTTTGTACTGCATAAACTGATGCTCAAAATTCTTGACATCAGCGAACCGGTCCTGATCTTGGTAAATAAAAGTGGAAATAAGTAAAAAGGAATATTGTGTATTGACAGTGAACACCTTAAATGCAATCTAACCCTGTATCATTTTTGTATTATTATTTTATAGTAAAAACACAAACAGGTTCGTTACAATAGTGCATTCAGTGTTTGGTGCGCGGTCTGAATTTAGCGGCAGCGTGATAACGTGGTTACATCAAAAGACAATCAATAGACAGTACTAATTTATGTACAGTTATGGCAGTTGAAAGCAGCAGAACAAATAGATAACATATGATAATACAGATTATAATAATGCTGGGTCGACGCATGTTACTAATATCAAGATTAAACTTTAACTGAGTCACGTGAAGATTACAGGGGTTAGTAATACCTACTGAAATAAAGACAGCAAGAAATACGGCAAGTCCACCACGACGATAATTATTAAGATTTATTCATTTAGAATTTTCTTCGATTTCGAGTTCGGCAACCGAATATTTAATACCGAATACAGAAGAGGTTTCTCGGGTACTTGATAATGAAATCCGGAATACTCGATCGCGAGCGGATGCATTTACTTCGCATTGGAAAGCCAAATCCTTTCCTGTAGTCCACGGACGTCGACTTCGAGTTTACCCGCACGAGCGAGCAGTGCCGAACTATATACAATCGGAACATGCTCTCCTCCGTCCATTCCTTTACGAATGTTTATCGCGCTTTCCACTCGATAAAGTGCGCTTCGAGCCAACGGGAATGACAGCACCCGCGAACTCTCGACCGGGGCAGGCACTCAACATTTAGGAAACAATAGCATATTAACATGATTATTACAAAACAATTAACGCGGCGATAACGAAAGACAATAATATCAAAAAGCCATTATTATTATATTGGCCACGGCAACATTAATAACTGGTTATCTTATCTACCATACAGTAAACATCATGAAAAACTTACAAAGTAATGATTGTAATGAGTTAATTTATTTTGAATAATAAATTGGACCACTGATAAGATGCTCACAAAGGAAAGCCATTATATTAAAAAATAAAACACATTATTTAATATGATTAGGACCGGTTTCGCTGATCACGAGCATGTTCAACTAATTAGGTGAAGGATGATCGAAACCGGTCCTGGTCACTTTATATAAATGTGGATTTGGAGAAGAAATTTAGAGTATTTTTTATATATAATACAAACCAATATCAAAGAATAAAATAAATCAATTACATAAATACATATTCACTTTATTAATGTAGCATTTTATCACTTTGTCAAAAATTTCCCAAATTTTAATTATGTTTGTAATAACTTTCAATCGCATTCTGAATTTATGGATCTGGGATGACTTTTTAATTATATGTTAGATGTATTGAACATTTTAATTTTGTGTTATTTTAGAATCACTTTAATGTAATTGGCAATTTCTTTTCAATGCCAACTGTTGTGTATAACTTTTCAATTTTGTATAAATAGCATTGTTAAATTATATTTCTTATCAGTTGACAATGCTCGCAATGAGCGAAACCGGTCCTGACATATTAAATAAAGTGGAATGAAGTACAAAGGATTATTGTTTTTATTAACATAAATACAATATATGTCAATATATTGACAGAATATAAATAGTTATGTAAACAATAAATAAGAAACTATAATATTGTATTGGCAGTTGGTTGTCAGTAACAATTCGAGCCATATTTAGAGGCATGAATAATACACGATTCGATATGGCAAAAGATGCATTTACGCTGCAATGTCAAATGCCTTTATACGATAACTTCGCCATTCACTTTTAGTGCATGATTTTATTTCAAGCGAGGTCTAAAACGGGTTTCTCAAGAACTGCTTTTGAAATGGTGTACATTATAGAAACATTACACCCACGCCGTATTACATTTAATTTAAAGGTAGAAGAGAGACTAGCGAGGTTCATTGAGAATATTTTAAAATCGATTATATACTGCTAAAAATTGAATACTTTAGACATATTATATTTTTCATGGCCTGCTCAACAAATACCAACAAATTTTAGTTTTTCATACATTTTTGATAATTTTTTCCGCGATATTTTTTATTTTTGGAACCAACTTATCAAATTATATGAAAATGAGATTTATTCATCCTTCATTCACCACAGTAATTAATATCAGTATAATTGAAAATGTTTTAAAATAAAACCTTTTCCAACAAAAAAAAACATAATTGTGTTTAATTTTTTTTACTTACTTTAAATCCGGATTTTATATTGTTCAACAAATTTAAATATTATTTTGTGCATACTTATTTTCTGCATTTATTAAATAAATTTGATGAGTTTGTCATAAAACATTTTTCGTATACATAAATTGCACATACTTTTTCTGTCATTCTTAATGTGTGGTTAAAATAAACACATTTGAATAAATAGTAGAAATTTCTCCGATATACAAAAATAAACATAACTCTTAAAATTACTTATCATTCAAATCTGTAGGCATTCCCATGGGTTAATCGTTTTCGCCAGAATGGCTTTAAGCTTGATGATACATAAACACGATACATTAATTTACTAAGCGTCAGTTCAAGTTCATCCGTGTACTTGAACGCCTGAAGAAGCCGAAAGGCGAAACCCGGGTCGTAAGTGACAAAACTTGTGTGAGTGAACATAATTTGAACGATTCAAATTTGATATTGAAATTCCACCAAGCACCTTCAGTCGAAATATGAAACTATAAGAATAAGTTTTAGATATAGAAGTTGTATAATTCTTATCATGGTAGCAACTTGTTTCCATCGACTGTCACGTAACTATTAGAACATATGAGAAGTAAAAGTTTTTAGTAGAAGAGTAAATTCATCAAAGTTAGTTACTAAGTACATAAGTCACAAGGCAAAGCCAACATACATGACATTATTAATGTTGTTCTCGATACATAAACGAATTTATACTGCACAGTCGTGTTTGGCATACGAATTAATCTACTTGCACATATTTAGATTCGTATGGATAAAGTTAAACCATAATTGGTAAGGCAAACATAATGCAATACAGAATCGGTGATTGATAATAATATAACAAGTATGTAGCAAGAACGGACTAAAAGGGCGATTGGTTAAATAGTTACTAATTTATTAAATACCTTTATCTTAAGTGACGTATCATAAATTTTGTAAGTTTGTTACGAATTCGGCGGTTACTTGATTACAATTTAAATTAATAACTTTTTGTTCCACTGTGTCACATGTTTCGTCTCGTAGAAAAGCACCATCAAACTAACTCACTCGTCGAAATTACAAATATATTTCTGCGTGCAGGAGAGTTTTAAGACTTAAAAATTAAAAAATGAGTTGAATATGCCATAAGAACAACAAATTACAATACATATATGCGTATAAGACTAAGAGAACCAGTCAAATAAGCGTTGCTGAGGTAGTCATTTTCATACTTTCGATGGTTTCGGCGGTAACTTTGTGGAAGTTCATTTTAATAGAAAATTTTAATTAACTATGATTATTCCACGTTTTAAGCAAACTTTGCGATAGTAAGTCTGAAGATGCCTCTGAAAGAGGCGAAACACGTGTCACAGTTAGTAACACAATACGTGGAATAATCAAAGTTAATTTAAATTTTCTATTAGTCATTTTCACGTTGAAACATCCAATTTTCCATATAATAGTTAATATAAAAGCAAATCTGTTTGGCTCTTCTGAAAAGTACCGATTGAAGATTATCGCTCACAGAATTATTCCTGTTCATTTCTTACATTATAAATAAGAAGTTATCAGAATGGTATTTTTAATATGTGAAACACGTGTAAAAAAATCCAGTAGAGCGGCAGTCATCAATCAATTTTGCATGTCAAAGCATATGTGATTTGAAAATTATTTCATGACTAAAATTCATAGGCTGTCAAATAAATGCTTGCTTAAAATATTAAAATCTCTTGTTAATTCTTCTATAAAATTCAACAAACAATTATAAGGAAATATGTGCTTTAGTTTCCCAAAATATTAAACTTTCTGACTTCTTCGACAAAAAAAAAAATACAAAAAGATGACAACTGGCATTTAAAATAAACCAAACCTCCTTCCGTTAAGGGGTTGTACGCAGTCAAGTCGAACGTCTCTCTGTCTTCAAAAGGAAGTAAAGAGAGTACCGCGATACGCCCTCTACGTTGTTGTGAGACAGGAAAGGAGACAAAATTCCAGGCGCGGCGATCCTTGCTTACCTGTGAGCGACTATCACGCTCGCAATCGCCGGTTTCCGGTGCGTCGTCGACGAATCGAGTCGACTCTTCGACGGTTTCCGGTAAGCAAAAATGCCTTGGCTGTGTTCGCAAATTGAACCGGCGGTGTGTGCGTGTTTGCCTCCATGCTTTTAGTTCGGTATATTAATTGAGTAAATTAATTGTTTCGTAATTAATTAAGTGCTTGGTTGACTATAAAAAGCCACAGAATTGTTTAGTAACTCTAGTCTATTAACGCGATACAAGTTAACAAACTGAAACGACATTGTTCACATTTTAATTATATCTTGATTAAGTCATTTTCACAACACTAAAATATATTTTTTAAAAATGCAAAGAATATTTATTGTTCAATATTTTAAAACAAAATATGGGCTGTAAAGCGGAACGTATGATTTTATTTGTTTGTATGTTACAAAATAGAACAATATTAATGGATTGTTATTAGATCGTAAATTGTCAATAGTCAATTTTCAATAAGTTAGTAGTATTCCCTTTAACTTTTATGTCGTTTGTTTCAGTAAGTTACATGAAGATACATTATATTATCACAAATGATAAATAACTTCGTTATTAATAAGTAATAGAAAATTTAAATGAACTTTGATTATTCCACGTATTGTGTTACTAACTGTGACACGTGTTTCCCCTCTTTCAGAGGCATCTTCAGACTTACTATCGCAAAGTTTGCTTAAGTAAACTTCGTTATTATACATAATATATATATATGTGTGTGTGTGTGTGTGATAAGTCTTTTGTCGGTTTGAAATGCATATAATGGATTGACATATCTTGTGAGACAGCAATTTAAATTTATATTTTTTTCTTAAATGAATATTCATCAAGCCACAGCCAAATACTTAATTGTTAATTTTTACTATGATTCATATTCAATCCGCATTACTTGCTTCTTAATGATAAATAATCCAAGCATCAGAAAACACGATGCATGTGATTGAATCCTGCGACAAAGACGAAATAAAAACTCGCAAGATAGATTCACGACATATACGTAATTTAAGGATTGCAAAATAAAATAAATACTGTTTAAAAATACAATATATGTAGTTGTTGCGTGTTAGATTATCAAAAAAGGATAAAAAAAAAAATGACAATATGACAGGTGCTTTTTTACCTAATCAATTCATTATATTGTAGCATTTTCTTCAGAGATCTGAAAAACATTGGGAAAGATTTTTTACCAATCAACCAGTTTCCTACGGAACGTTTTTGTCTATATTTAATTAACCAGCATAATAAATAACGCATGAAAAATTACGCAAAATTGTAGCAAACATTAATCTTCAATCTTTATTGTAGAATAACTTTCAGCACATCCGTAGAACGAGACGACACTTTTGCCAGCTCAGCTCTACTGCCGTTGGAAGTTTTGTTGGCTATAAAGCTTCCGTTCAGAATAAACTATTTCGTCGCTCAAGGCTTTAAATTTGATATTTACAGATCGTCACTTTCCGGTTACAAGTTGGCGAGGGCCTGGGCCGGGTAGGCAACATACAAAATGACGGGAGACATTCATCCCTGCAGGAGATTTATTTCCTTGTCAATTGTAACAAAATTAAACGCCTCGGCGCTGCTAACAGGGCAAGGCGTACGACCTTCAGCGAAATGTAGGTATTTTAACCCTATAGCGAGACGACTCCGGAATCATATTCGTTTAGAAAAATATATTCTTACATCGTAGTTAATGTAGATAACATTTTTACACACATAACATATTAAAAAGCATGAATTTTGTATAGTAATTTTTTATACACATTTAATTCATATTTTTTTAGAAATGTAAGATTCCGTGTCTATTTTGGTAAACAAAAAAAATAATTGAATAAGCAAAAATTATACATAACTAATTATAAGAAGTAAAATCGGGGGTTTAAGAGTTACAAGAAAAGGCAGAAAGTTTTTATTTAAGTTCGATTTCTGTTCGTTTTGTGATGTCTAAAAATTCTCTCCCACCCTTCCGATCCTTCAATAACTGGGCGTAGCTACAGCTATTAGTTAACTACTAGTCCTGTTCTAGTCTTATCCTTCTAACCAAACTACTCTCTTTGAAGAAAAAAAGAGAGGTTGAGCGACTGAGTAACAAAATGTTCTCGTAGAAAAACTTCTGCTGAGATACTTCCATTAGGAGGCCATATTCTCCACATTAGGAGAGGGACATGGATTTAAAAAAATGTATTTAACTGAAAAAAAGGTTCAAATGTTTGCCGTTATAATAATGTTGTTTTGAAAAATATGATAAGCAATATTTTTTTTTTTTTTAACCATGTCCGCTCCCAATGTGGAGCATATGGACTCCTAATGGAGTTTATCTCAACAGAAGTGTTTCTACGAGAACTGCTTGTTACTCAGTTGCTTAACCTCTCTTTTTCCGAAGAGAGTAAGGATAGAAGGATAGGGCTAAGACAGGATTAGTGATAAGCTAATCGCTCTCGATACGCCCCGTTCATAGGATAGGATGGGTTAGAGGGGGGAATTCAAGACATCACATACATCCATGCCTTTGAACAGAAATTCATAAATCGATTGAAAAATCAATTTATAAAACTGTCCGTACCAGGATTTGAACCCGGGCCCTCCGTAGTCGAAGCCAACAACGTTGACCACTCAACCACACAGGAGGCGGTTTGACCCCAGTGACCATAAAAGTTTCCGAATTGCAACGAAGTATAAAAAATCCAAATAAAATATTGTAAGTATTAACAGAAAACACTGATGTTTAAATATGTATTTTAAAAAGTATCTCTCCCTTATGTAAGTGATTTTGTACAGTGTTTTTTTATCATCTTTGAACTTCGTCGAATTTGCGGATAGTCGAAAGATATTAATAAATATCTGTCATCTGCGTTGATCGATACGTTGACTTATATAGCTTTCCATAATATGCAGGCAGGGGGTTAAAAGGCCGCTCTAGTTTCTCGTCACCATCGGTCAAACGTGAAAGGGTTTTATGGATCGGAGCTAATGGACAATTTTGATGATTCACGTTTACGGACATTGCGGATGTAGACCCGCACGAAGCGGACGAAAATTTCGGACACCGGACTATTTATTGAATAATAACATGTGTCATCCTTAAACGACAATTTCTCTCGAAACGTAACTAACTAAAAGGTAGCTCGTTTTCTTTGACCGATGCGAATTCTTTTTCAACGGGTGGCGAGAAAGAATTTAGTATGTGCTTTGGCGTCATGACTAAATGAAAATAAGAAAGATAAGGTGTGACCGAAGATTCGTTTATCTCTACAAAAATAAATACCAACCAATTTTTACATATGATACAAAAAAAGACAAAAAATTGTTCTTTACTTTCACACTGCATTGATCAGATCAGTGATGGCACTTTAAAAATATAACACTGGAAAAGTGGCAATTAACTTAAAAGTGGTGCGCACCACTGAATTAGATTACTGTTTAAGTAATAAAAATACTATAATCCAAGAAAAATGGTTGCATTTAAAAGCAAAAGATTAATCTCAAAGCCAAATTAGATTTAGAAGTAAAAAACAAACGAAGACTCTCATAAAATACGTCTCAGATATGTTTTTCAAATATCATTCGCATAAAATTACGACAAGATTAGTAAGTAAAAATCTCATTCTTAAAACGTGTTGATAAAGTAAAGGCATAATATATTGACTTTACAAAACTGTCCCGAATACATCGGCCAGACTGTTTTTTCAAGATGCGAGTCCAAAGGATGTTTAAATTACAGTATTTACAAAGAATCCTAATTTGCGAAAGAACACACAAATAAAATGTATTAAATAATGCACAAATACAACAACAAGAAAATGATAACGAAGTGTTAATTATACTGGTGGGAAAATGAAATGCTGTAAAATATTTTGAAGTAATGAGAACCTCTAATAAAGTATTTTTTTAGTAAAATAATATTCTTGTTATTTTGCTTACGATTCTGCCATCAAGAGTTATTTTTTATTCGAGCTAGTGAATCCTGAATCTGACCTAGATGAGACATGCGCTACGGATGCCTTAAGAGCCTGTCTCTTCTACCAACCGGATGGATCCCGACGTCGTGGACGGACGCTGATGACCATCCATAGGATGTACTCAGAAAAACTAAGTAACGCTGGGATGTCCTGAGACGAGACTGGCGGAAGATAATGAATCTTAGAGGAACTATATGCTCCGTATAGTGAGTGTATATGGAGTAACAAAAAAGGTGAACCTCTCATGTCCAGTAAATAGAGAAAAAAACAAGCAATTAAAATAAAATATGGAAATTATTTTTGATACTGAACACAGAATTGAAACAAGTCGTGTCACATCTAGTAATAACCAGTTGAATAATAGAGGTATCAATAGTTTTATATTAGAAATAATTTTCCGAAAAGATTTTTCATTAAAGAATAGTAAAACAATATATAAAAAGTGTACCTTCGCCACTGGATTACGCCGTAACTTTTCAGGTCACCCTGTTGGACTGACAGGGAGGCTTTACACGCATGTGATACTGATACGTAAGTTCGTGTAGAAAATTATGATAGATTTTTTCAATTTATATTACTAAAGGAGTGTACACGCGATTCCGTATTATGACCGGGGTATTAGATCCATAAATTGGACCGATTTATTATACAACATTTGCCATCTTTTTTTATACACAACCAATTTATTTAGGTCAATATATCATGTTATTGATACTATTAGAAATTGGGCAGGATAATTTTGAGCTCGGCAATCACGAGTTAGGTCTACTCAATATCATCAGGTTATTACGTAATTTTAATTGCCAGCCATACTGCTCCAAATCAGAGAAAAAGAGATATATGTTGGATATCTAATGAATAATGACCGACAGCACCCCTTCATATGAATAAGAAATATGGAGAAAAAAAATATGAGCATACTCGGAATATATTATACAACATCCAAAATTTACTGTTTTAGTTATAATATTCAAAATCTTGTATTCTGTCAAGTAGTACGATAAATACATAATTTAAATAATTAAGTATTTGACCACTTTTAAGGTGTTCACTGTCAATACTTGGTGGAATGGCATTATAATAAAAATAATAAAAGATTTTTAGTACTTTTTCCACATAAAATTTATTAGATCAGGACCGGTTTCGCTCATCAGTTGACAATGCTCATCATGAGCGAAACCGGTCCTGATCTAATAAATTTTATGTGGAAAAAGTACTAAAAATGTTTTATTATTTTTATTAAGTATTTGACATTTCACAATGACGCATCGATTCAGAATAATGATGATACTAAGTATTCGTGACCATCTATTGACTCCATGCAAATAATACGAAGAAGTAATTATTGAAAAAGAGATATGACATAAAATCAGTGCTAATGTTTAAAAAATAAAGTTTCCGAAAATCAATTCTTTACAAGATTTTTTATTTATTTTTCAAATTCATGTCCGTTTTCAGTGTGGAGAATATGGTTTCCTGGTGGAGGTATCTAAATAGATTTTTTACGAGAACTGCTTGTTATTCACTTGCTTAACCTCCCATTTTTAAGAGAATAAGGATATAAAGATAGGGCTAAGACAGGACTAGTGGATGACGCTCTCGCGATTGGGAGTAGAATGTTTTTTTTTGGATATCAAAAATTCAATAACAGAAATCGACAAATCTATTAAAAACTCCAAAATTATGTTTCCTCTATTCAAAAACCTAAACTACGTACTACATTTATTTTTAGATTTGCAATATAAAGGTATAGATTGCGGTCGTGTAGGTTTAATATTAGTTTTGAATTTTTTTTTACTGTTATAACTTTTTCTCGAGATGATTTAAAAAACGATTTTCAAACGTCTTTCGGCTTGAAAATCAAAATTTTTCAAAGCAAAATAAAAAGTAAGTTTTGCGAATATTGATTTGAAACATTAATAACGTTCGGAAAAAAGGTGCCGGAACGCCATTCTACCGCGTTACACAGGAAAAAAGTACTGTAGAAAATAAAAGAAAAAAATCGTGGTAAGTTAAATGCGTTGTAAAAATGTAGCAATACATCCCTATGTTCTCATAATTTTACATCGGGACATTACAATCATACAATATTAAAACAAAATACCGACGAAAATAAGGAATTTCAATAATATTTAGTGAATGAAAATGCTCGACCTTCGTAGAATGCGGTTGAAGATATAAAAAATCGTATGGGGGAAAAAACTATCAAATTCTTGACGATATTTCGTCTGTGTATTTAAAATCGAATAAAACTGTATATATAAGCTTGCCACTGTAATTTGGTGGTCGGTAAGGTCACTTTGGATCAATATTATTTAAATTATATACCGAAAACAAAATTCTCATTACATATACAGTAGATATGCCTTTTTGGCATAATTTTCTTCCGAACAGAAATAAATCAATTTTATATGTAAATTCGAATTAGGAATTTTGATATCTAGCTTTAACAGCTTCCCATTTTCTATTAAAAAAAACATTTTTTCCGATCCTTTTAAACATTTCCCAGGCAGGACTACTTCAATTAAAAAGTTTTGTCTGTTTGAAGTTTGGTGAATGTTGAATGACGACTTCGAATAGTGAGCGATTTATCTACAGAAAAAAAAAAGATTCGACAGTAATTGATAAAAATTCGCAAATAATTACCCAAGAACAAGACGACGAATTACGAAAATAGTTTTTATACAAACAGACAATAGTTTTCAAAGATAAAATCGCTCATCTGCAACACACCGATGAGATCGATTGGTAAGAAAGCAAATCAACTGATCGAAAAAAAAGATTTCTGCAACCATTTATGATACCAATGTGAAAGAGTGTTGAATGTTAATCGTTACAAGGCATCTTGGCAAAATTTGTTATACGAGAAACGGTAGTTATCAAATGGATGACCTTCTACTTTTCAAAAAAAATTGAAATTATGATGGATTGGAAAATTTAATTAAACGTATGTTGTGTAATATACACTTACAGTAATATACATTTTTAGTATACACAATAAAGTGAAAAATCAAATTGTGTACGGTTTCATGATCTTTGTCACGTACAACCCGAGATTCGCCCTTCTGCATATTCAGATATTGAAGTGCACGGATGAACTTAAAACCTGGGTTTAAATTCTACCAAGAACTAACTCTCAGTCAATACCTCAAATGAACTAAACATAAATATATATATATTTTTTATCAATGTCCGCTCCCAATGTGGAGCATATGGCATTTTAATTGAGGTATCTCAACAGATTGTTTTCTACGAGAACTGTTTGTTAGTCAGTCGCTCAGCCTCTCGTTTCCAAAGAGAGTAGTAGGGATAGAAAGACAACGCTAGAACAAGACTAGTGGTTAACGTATCGCTCTAGATATGTCCAGTCATTGAAGGATGGGAAAAGTAAGAGGAAAATTAAGACATCACACACATTAAATATAATATATTATAATAAATGTTTAAAATTGACATAATAAGATTTTCTTAAAATAGATATATTACTGTAAGAGATACAGTGCTTTTAAGTAATTAAGTGTAAGAAAAATGAATAGCTTAAGATATTTTTAGTGAAAAAAACTACGTTTTTAATTGTTTGAACGATACCAATCAAGAGAAACACAATACTATTTACATAAACAGTAAGGTAAAATAAATTTTCCAAGAATTATTAAGAATCTTCTTAAACAATACAATAAGAAAACAATTTACATTCGGCAGTGATTTGGAGCTCATCTTTTATATGCGAAATCATATTTTGTACGTACCATAAGGTTTATATAAAATTTCAAGGGCCCAAGGCCAGAAAGCGTTTTATTCATTTTGATAAAATGGCCGCCGATCAGACACATCCCAGATGCTTGGTTTTCAACGAGCGCAAAGGTTTAAATTTTAAATTAATTTTATACAAACAAAATTCGCTCTAAACTTATACAGGCGGAGAGGCGTGGATGACGTACGGATTTAAACAATCCACAATATAATTACTCTTCGTGTCCTTAAATAATTTTGAAAACTCACGAATGAATAAAGCTCGTTACATAAACATGAGCTTGGCTTACTTGAATTAAGAATTGCTCAAAATTGGATCAAGCCTAGTCAAACTTTAAAAGACCGCCATTAAATTCATAAAAAGTAGATCTCCGTTGACTCTTGACACGTTGAAATAATCCATTACCAGGGGAACTTCTATTTCCGAACGATCGAGCTAACCTTCAGCGGCTAGATAAGATCGAGAAAGCTATACGAACACTTCCAATGTTAGTTGATAATTATATGGCTTGCTTTAAGTTCTGGGTATTTTATATAAATAGTTGGGAACGGTATATTCATGATTGCTCTTTCAATTCAACGTTAGTTTCAGCATCAGTATACGGATACACAAGATACTTAATATCACTTAAACTAAATGGCTGAGCATGTCACATTATCGTTTTTGAGCACAATAGTGCATGGTTAAGATATATTCTGTGCAGCTCTGTATCGTATCAAGAATACGAGGAGTAAATTAGTTTCTTTTCTTGATCGTTATTACGTAATGGAAGGTGGCAGTGAAACAGCGGCTGCATTCACATAACGGATGGTGGTGAGGTAATCAACAACCAAATATAAATATTGACACTGAAGAATTTTTACACCTCAATTAGTGAACGAATAACCTACATTTTAAGGAAATCAATAAAAGTTCTAATATTAGTAGTGGTTTCCTGGTAAATTATGCCATAATTAGAACGGATGTCAACCCCACACTCGCCCTGTCGACGATAATCCACCCATAATTCGAATCAATACCTACAACCCGACACATGATAAATTAATCCTAGTATGCTTCCCAAAGTATTGAAAAATAAAATAATAAATTACGAAAAACGTTAAATCCCAAACATAAAAGAATCAAAATTAAATTAATATAAACTTATCATAATGATACTTTCGATGGTTTCGGCGGTAACTTTGTGGAAGTTCATTTTAATAGAAAATTTAAATTAACTTTGATTATTCCACGTATTGTGTAACTAACTGTGACACGTGTTTCGCCTCTTTCAGAGGCATCTTCAGACTTACTATCGCAAAGTTTGCTTAAGTAATGAAGCAAGATTGATTCTAACATTTTAAAATTATAAAATTACAAAATGGATTGGGTTTTTTTTCCTTTTAAGAGGAGCAAGGAGGGGGGTGTAGAATCGAAATAAAGCAAACAGATAATGATACTAATTTTACTAATAAGTTGTAAACAATCAGAATGGGATTTTTCCTTTTTAATGGAAGCAAAGAGGGGATTATAAAATCGAAACAGTGCAAACAAATTTAATCATACTACTAATGACGTTAAACATTACAAACTATTAAAACTAATGAGCTACAGTCAATCATCTAGGTTTGTGATAAAAAAACCCAATCCATTTTGTAATTTTATAATTTTAAAATGTTAGAATCAATCTTGCTTCATTACTTAAGCAAACTTTGCGATAGTAAGTCTGAAGATGCCTCTGAAAGAGGCGAAACACGTGTCACAGTTAGTTACACAATACGTGGAATAATCAAAGTTAATTTAAATTTTCTATTATCATAATGAAGTGTTTCCACGGCCGAAAGTTGACAATTTTAATTTTACCGTTTTATAAATTAAATGATTTATTTTTAAATGATAAAATAAGACTGAATGCGGAGAATATATACTTTTTTCTTTGTGTTGACATTAAAAACAGGTGGCTCTATACAATTAAAAGTATTCAGTAGAACGAACGTAAACCTTTTCTCGGAGATCAAATAAGTCGACCGTCGAAAAAATTCGATTACCGAGTAACAACGTTCTTTTTTATTGAAAAGCTCTTTATTTAAGGCCGGGAAATTTTGCCTGATTACGAAAACTTCTGTCTCGGCAAGTCACAATGGTGAGAACGAGAGGCATTCATTTAACACGGCCGTTGGAACTTCGCAGACGAAGGTTGGAGAACATTTAACAAAATTGGAGAAAGGATTAAAATCAATTTTTGGCAAAATAAATGAACTAATTCTTGCTAGCGACGAGTCACCTTTACTCTTGAACAAATTAACGCGTATAAATTATTAGATTAGTTTTCAGTTAAGCCAATAAAAATTAGGTACATAAATTTTACAAAACTATCCCGTTTCTAGTTTATAATGATAACATAATTTGCTTGAAACCAGGGCCTCCAATCCCGAGATTGTGATAACAATAATTCCAGGACTTCGGGATTAAAGACAAGAAGTTCAAAATTCTCAAAAAATTGTTGATAAACTAAACAAAATGTTTGAAATTCGCACGAGAGCTAAAAGAAAAGTCTCACATTTTTTTAATTTTAGGAAATCCGTAAATTCCCAGGATTTCAAAATTTCTCAATCCTGAATTCACGATGCCATACTTGTAACTTACCTCTAATTGTTGTGGATTTGAGAGATACAATGAAAAGGCACAACTATGGTCGGAATATTATATGAACACGAAGCTTTTTAGACGCTCACAAAATAATATCGCATCAGTAATAAAATATGAATAGGCAAAACAAACAACCGAGTAATAATAAAAAATAAAATGTACTGATTACGCTCGTGGTAATATAATGCCTGTCCACCAAGAATTGACAAGTAAAATCTTAAAAGCGATCAACACCTAAAAACGACATTTTCAATATTATCCTACAAATAGGTACGAAACATTATTTCCCTTCAAATTATTAACTCTATCCCCTCCGAGATATCCCTCCATATACACTCACTTACCATATCGACAAACGTAACCGTAGTACACGCAATGGATGCGCCACGTAGAGCGTCGGTCGGTCGTCAATAAAACGTAGAAACGGCCGGAGCAGCCACGCTTCATGGAGATTGGACCGATTCTCTCCTTTTTCTCTACTCTTTATTTCATTTTAGTGCGCGGCGATCACGCGCCTATAAATCGGCCAATAAACTTGATAGCTCTATAACAATCACGCCGGCGAATTTATTTACATTCTAGATTGTGGCCCCGGAATAATTCGCACGCACACAAAAAAGGGAGACCGATTTTTTTGCTTACATACATCGTTTTTTCAATGAGCCTCTTCTCATTCCGAGAAAACAAATTTTGCTCAAATAACATGTCAATTGAAAAAGGTGAATTCGAATATAACGGAATCATTCTTCCTCAACGTATTTTGGTTATTTAAAAATCTTTATTTTGAAAAAAATCCGTGTAACATTGGTAGTATAAACTTATCCAGATAATTAAGTTTCCCACTTGTAGACCTCCATTATTTTCGTTTTCTCTTGATGCCTCTTTCTATCAAATTACAGAACGTCTCTACATCCTAGGCCAGCCGTATTGGAAATTGGACTTACGTAAATTGCTTAGCCAAAAGAATCATTTTCCAGGTATGTACAATTCATTTTTTTTATTTAAAGATAGTTTATGCAAACTTTTCACTACTGACAATTTGTTCAAAATACGCAACGCGCCCTGTTTTATGTTTGTTGTAAAATTATAAAACAGCAATTCAACAACATTCATTTATCCTTCACTTTGAATTGAATCAATTGTATTTATCTACAACGCCAAAGTTGGTGAAAGTTTTGCTATGTAAAATGAATAAGAATTAATTCCGAAATAGTTCACGATAATATAATGATGATAATAGTTCTAGAAATAGCGACAAACTATTGTTTGATTGAAGTTCAGCTATTATAATATAATTTATGATAATATAATGCTTTATAAACGAAGCCTTTGTTAATTTGAAACGTCTATTTACAGCAATGCTTATCCGTAATTCACATGAGTGTCCTTTCTAAACATAGGATATAATTTAGGCTTTTGTGGATTTACGAGACATCCAAGT
Organism: Himalopsyche tibetana; assembly: GCA_030503985.1. Classification (NCBI taxonomy): domain Eukaryota; kingdom Metazoa; phylum Arthropoda; class Insecta; order Trichoptera; family Rhyacophilidae; genus Himalopsyche; species Himalopsyche tibetana. The sequence goes on from JAPJYX010000010.1 coordinate 2,871,368, forward strand.
AAGTAATATGATATTATGATTTCATCCCATATCCAAGGATTATTTAAACTATTTTTTTTATATAATGATTTAATATTGTGAAATATTTACAAAGTTTGCGGTAGTCAAACTATGCCATCTTTTCAGTAAAAAATAGTATTCAATTTCACTTTTAATGTATCAACCGTTAAATCTTAGCGGAAAGACATTATATTAAAAACTAAAACAAGCTTCGTAATAATTTTATTAGGAACAATTGATAGTGTGTGTGCAGCTGATAATACTCACAATATACGAAACGGATCCTAAACTATAAAAAAAAGTACAAGTAGTTACTTTTTTAATAGTATTCAACTTACTATTTACATAATTTCTAATGTGACAAGTACATATATATTATAAACATCAGTAATATCAAAAAATATAGTTTTATCATTATGCCATACCAACCGAATTAATTAAATATCACAGTTAACATCTGCATCGACATCTATCGCTCACTGCGGAGTAAAAGAACTGAGAGTAACCATTAACTTCTTATTACACTTTTGGATAAATAATACATACAATATAAATAGTTACACGATCCAATAATCTATTAAAAGTTTTATAGTGCACATTAAGCTTACTATACAATGGTATATACATACAATATAGAATAAAACAATCATGCACTATTAAGACAGGTCGGTTAAAAAAGGCCTGTTAAATTTGCGACATTCGAAAGGCAGTTTTTTTTAAAATTTGGTCACGTTTTTAAAAATTATAATTCATGTAATTTTTTTAGAAATCTTGATATTTTGCCTTAAGTCTTACTTAACCTAAGTCGACATTGGTAACAAAAACGAATATATTGAAGTCATTTTTTGTAACAGGTATACGAATAAACAAAGATTAGACAAATTTAAAACTTTGTTTCGCTATTTCATTTGATTTTTGTTTATAAGACTTCAAATACCGAACATTTATTTATCTAACGATGTTTAAATGTAATGAATTCACAAATAGCATCTGGATTTTTTTTTCAACATTGACAGATTTCAGTATCGATGAAGTAAAATTTTCAATTTAAGGATAAAATAAATTTGAAATACCTTTGAAAAAAAAATCTTTAATAACAATGTGGTTTACCTGTCCGATATTGCAATCTTAAATAGCAGTTTTTTTTGCTAATTTTTATTATCTTTCATTTTAATTAATACCGATATTGCTATTTGCAATATCGGTTTGAATATCTTATTCGTCCGGTATTGTTATCCCTACCTAAATAATTATCATTCACCGAGTTATCACTTGGCTGACCTTTCCAGGACAATGGCGTTAGATTGTTTCTTTGTGAGGAAATGACAATATCATATTGAATGAGACGTATAACTTAACAGCATTGTCGTAATAATTGCATAAATGAGGACAATTCTGGGCAAATACAACCGCAAATTCATTTTCATATTAATCAATACTAGCATTTAGTGAATATCAATAGTTACAATAATTTATTAATCAATGAAATATTATCACCATGGAATATACACGAGTCGCTTCTTCTTCTTCTACACGAGTCGCTTTAGGCTTTCAATAATTATACAATTTCAAGGGCTATGTGTAGCAAACGCAATGTTCAAGTCAGTGTGAAATTAGGTAGAAATTGTTGAGGAAAATAGTATTTTATTACAGATTAAAAATAACAAAGTATTTTAGTTCTACAGTTTTTCAGTCAAAACTGTAGAACTAAAATACTTTTTTATTTTTAATCTGTTATAAATGGAGTTCTACCAAGTAAATGCCAAATCAATTAATAAAGTATTTTATTAACCAATTCATCCAAAGTATTGAGGGATTCTTTCTCAAGATGGCATACTTTTGCACTTCAAATAAAAGGCTCGTATTTTTCATCAGAATTTCAGAATCGGTCAGAATTTATATTAAATGGTCATAATATATCGTTCTGAATAAATAGTCATAATTTAAATGAAATTAAAACCTATCCTTACCAAAATTGTTATAAAATATTCTGACCGTTCATATTTTTATTCTGACCAAAAATTGATTTAAATTCTGACCATTTAATTTGTTTCCCAAATAAAATGTCACAAATATACATACTTATTCAGTGCAAAAAAGAAAATAATATCACGTTTTGGGTGTTCACTGTCAATACTTGATGAAAAGGCAGTATATCAACTGATATATGTTGATAATGCCAGTCATGAGCAAAACCAGTCCTGATCTTAACATTTAAAAGTGGTAATTAGTACAAATCTATATTTTATTTTTGAAAGAAAATAATAAAACAAATTATCTACACATTAAAGTGCCACTTCGCTATTAAAAACGTGAAAGGACAACTTACTCTGTTTATGAGAAATAATCACAATAATTAAATCCTTAATTTGCACAACATTAATTACAATATAACTTTATATTCTTGATTTATAAAAATACAAATTTTATTTAAGATACATAATATAAGACTCATTCACGGAACGAAAGATGCTTCAATTATTTTATACAATAGGAATTATTGAAAAATTACAATGGCGATGATGACGTCGTGTGCAGCTGTCAAAAGAATACAATCATTGTTTTCAAAATGGTACCTACTGTGAATTATTTTATAACATGTTTATAATCTTTAGTACCAATCACATCCTGTTTTATATGTACTTACATGCAAAAATAAGCAATGTATTATAATTAAATAAGAAACCTATAGCTGCAATCAACATCGCATTGTTTGAAAGCAATTATAATCGCGGTTGAGAATAATATCATATTACGGCATGAATTAGATATGACTATATTAAATCTGAGTCATTAGACATTATAAACACAACATTTTAATTGACGATTAAATTGCAGTTTTTTTTATATGGTACCTGTTTAAATTTTCAGTTAGGTATGTACACATTAATAAGAATGCACTACTTGCCAATCTAGTACCTAGTAATCAATATACACGATTACTCAAACATGCCGAATGGAAAAACTTAAGACACAAGTTAAAAAAATAAAATACTCACATGTATTCCACTTTTCCACGATTCCACTTTTATTTTATGAGATCAGGACCGGTTTCGCTGATGGCGAGAATTATCAACTGACTAGAGAATAGAATGTGTAATTGTGTATAATTACAGTATTATTTGTACAAAAAAGATTATATTAAATAAAAATGAAGTAAGTATTTTATTTTTAGAATCATTAATGCCATTTTTCATTACGGTTGTGATGTTGTTTCAAGTTTACCATGTATCTAGGAGGTTTTTAAAAATGACCTTTGAAATAATATATTCTCAAGCTGTCCTGTATAAAATTGCTACCATGAATAGCCAATCATTTCTGAATTGAAGTGCGGGTTTTTATGATCGCGAGCTTTAAAAAACTGTTTTGAAACCGATTTTAATATTCATTATAATATAAAATGAAAATATTCGCTGCAAAAAAAGGTTTTCATCAAATTTCCGCTAGTAATTTGGCTCATTTAAATATTGTATTATACACGCGTTCGAATATTTTGAACAAAAACGTGTGAAAGGGCAGTAAGAAAGCTTGCTGGCTATTTTAGATTCATATACATTTATTTAAATATTCTTTGCAAGCTGTTCTGCTGAATTAAAAAATTTTGATGATAATAAAATTATTTCTTGAATAACATTTTACTGTAAAATATGTGTTGGTTAAGTAACGTTACTACTGCTTTACGCAATTAAATCTATAGGTACACCCATACCTCGCTTTGCGCTGTAGATAGTTTCCACAGTATTTTGGGCAAAGTAAATTTGCCGTATTCGATGCACACAAAAATAGAAGAAAAAATAAAAAATCCTTCATCGAAAACTCGTACAAAATTGATAAAAATGCTTAAATTGAATTCATACAATTACGTACTTATATATTTTATAGATGAACAATTTGTAAATTCCTGTATATATAATATGAAACAAAAAATGTTAGTGAAGGTAAAAAATAATATTTATAATAACTTCACAAAATCGCATTTGCTGGTTTCTAAGATAATTTCCTTATAAACGGTTCAATTTTATTATTAAGTCATATCTAGCAACAGAATATGTAGGGTTTACCCTTGATTTTTGCGTTGTATATTAATTATTACTAGCTGTAAGCCCGTTGCCCAGCAACGTGAGATTTTTGTTGCATAGTATTAATTTTAATTTTATTTTATGTTATTTTATTTTATGGTATTTTATTTTATTTTATTTTATTTTATTTTATTTTATTTCATTAAATTTTTATTTATTTTATTTTATTTGTATAGTTAGCAGAAATTTCGTAAATTATTAAATTTTTGGAATAATGTTTATGTTTGCTAACAACCATTTTTCGTAGTAGCAGAAATTTCGTAAAATATTTAATTTTTGGAGTAATGTTTAAGTTTGCTAACAACCATTTTTCGTAGAAGCATAAATTTCGTAAAATATTCAATTTTTGGAATAATGTTTAAGTTTGCTAACAACCATTTTTCGTAGTAGCAGAAATTTCGTGAATTATTGAATTTTTGGAATAAAGTTTAAGTTTGCTAACAACCATTTTTCGTAGAAGCAGAAATTTCGTAAAATATTCAATTTTTAGAATAATGTTTAAGTTTGCTAACAACCATTTTTCGTAGGAGCAGAAATTTAGTAAATTATTTAATATTTGGAATAATGTTCAAGTTTGCTAACAACCATTTTTCGTAGTAGCAGAAATTTCGTAAATTATTGAATTTTTGGAATAATGTTCAAGTTTGCTAACAACCATTTTTCGTAGTAGCCGAATTTCGTAAATTATTTAATATTTAAAATAATGTTCATGTTTGCTAACAACCATTTTTCGTAGGAGCAGAAATTTAGTAAATTATTTAATATTTGGAATAATGTTCAAGTTTGCTAACAACCATTTTTCGTAGTAGCCGAAATATCGTAAATTATTGAATTTTCGGAATAAAGTTTAAGTTTGCTAACAACCATTTTTCGTAATAGCCGAAATATCGTAAATTATTGAATTTTCGGAATAAAGTTCAAGTTTGCTAACAACCATTTTTCGTAGGAGCAGAAATTTGGTAAATTATTTAATATTTGGAATAATGTTCAAGTTTGCTAACAACCATTTTTCGTAGTAGCAGAAATTTCGTGAATTATTGAATTTTTGGAATAAAGTTTAAGTTTGCTAACAACCATTTTTCGTAGTAGCCGAAATATCGTAAATTATTAAATTTTTGGAATAAAGTTTAAGTTTGCTAACAACCATTTGTCGTAGTAGCCGAAATATCGTAAATTATTGAATTTTTGGAATAAAGTTCAAGTTTGCTAACAACCATTTTTCGTAGGAGCAGAAATTTAGTAAATTATTTAATATTTGGAATAATGTTCAAGTTTGCTAACAACCATTTTTCGTAGTAGCAGAAATTTCGTAAATTATTGAATTTTTGGAATAATGTTCAAGTTTGCTAACAACCATTTTTCGTAGGAGCAGAAATTTCGTAAATTATTTAATATTTGGAATAATGTTCAAGTTTGCTAACAACCATTTTTCGTAGAAGCAGAAATTTCGTAAATTATTTAATATTTGAAATAATGTTTGAGTTTGCTAACAACCATTTTTCGTAGTAGCAGAAATTTCGTAAATTATTTAATATTTGGAATAATGTTTAAGTTTGCTAACAACCATTTTTCGTAGTAGCCGAAATTTCGTAAATTATTTAATTTTTGGAATAATGTTCAAGTTTGCTAACAACCATTTTTCGTAGGAGCCGAAATTTCGTAAATTATTTAATATTTGGAATAATTTTAAAGTTTGCTATCAATCATTTTTCGTAGTAGCAGAAATTTCGTAAATTATTTAAGTTTTGGAATTATGTTTAAGTTTGCTTACAACCATTTTTCGTAGAAGCAGAAATTTCGTAAATTATTTAATATTTGAAATAATGTTTGAGTTTGCTAACAACCATTTTTCGTAGTAGCAGAAATTTCGTAAATTATTTAATATTTGGAATAATGTTCAAGTTTGCTAACAACCATTTTTAGTAGTAGCCGAAATTTCGTAAATTATTTAATTTTTGGAATAATGTTCAAGTTTGCTAACAACCATTTTTCGTAGGAGCAGAAATTTCGTAAATTATTTAATATTTAGAATAATGTTCAAGTTTGCTAACAACCATTTTTCGTAGGAGCAGAAATTGCGTAAATTATTCAATATTTGGAATAATGTTCAAGTTTGCTAACAACCATTTTTCGTAGTAGCCGAAATTTCGTAAATTATTTAATATTTGGAATAATGTTTAAGTTTGCTAACAACCATTTTTCGTAGTAGCCGAAATTTCGTAAATTATTTAATATTTGAAATAATGTTTGAGTTTGCTAACAACCATTTTTCGTAGGAGCAGAAATTTCGTGAATTATTTAATATTTGAAATAATGTTTGAGTTTGCTAACAACCATTTTTCGTAGTAGCAGAAATTTCGTAAATTATTTAATATTTGGAATAATGTTTCAGTTTGCTAACAACCATTTTTCGTAGTAGCCGAAATTTCGTAAATTATTTAATATTTGAAATAATGTTTGAGTTTGCTAACAACCATTTTTCGTAGCAGCAGAAGTTTCGTAAATTATTTAATATTTGGAATAACGTTTAAGTTTGCTAACAACCATTTTTCGTAGTAGCAGAAATAGACGTTGTAAATTTTTTAATTGTGATTATTTTATCGAATATTAATATATAGGTATTTATTTTTTGAAAAACTTATCACGCTTATCAATCGGATTTTATTATTTTCATACGATCAAGATGTACTGTGTTTAAAAAAAAATGTTATAAACAAAAAAAAAAACGTTTAAGGTTAGACTCGAACCACTGACCATCAGCTTACGAATCTGGCGCTCTGCCTTTTGGGTAGAGCGGAATTAAATCTACGTGCGAAAATTAGAACATATATATTTTGCTTCAAATAAAAAACAAAAGTTTCAAAATTCGAACGTAATTCAATATATATAATGTTATTTTATCGTATCGTATCGTTGTTTGTTTACCCGAGTGGTAAAGCTCTCAACTCATAATTCAAGGACCATGTTTCGAATCCAGACCAAGGCGGTTTTTTTGTATGAGAATTCAATTTTTCAGCGATTTGATATGTTCCATCAAATAATAGTATATAATGACGTCATCGAAAAGGTAGGAATAAAAAATGGCGACATCGAGGCTGGTGAGGGGGAGGGGGAGGAGGAGAGGAAATCGAGGAAAATCATAAGTAACAGTGTATATTGGAAAAATATGTCTTAAGTATGAATAAAAAGTGACAGCGCGGCTTGGCAGGAGGAGGAGGGGGAGGGGCAGAGGGAGGGGAAATTGAGGACATCTTACACTCAGACGGACATTATCGGCTATTAATATATAGATTGCAAAAAAAATGTTTAAGTGCTCCAGCGTAAAAAGAGTCGTCTTAATCGAGGTATGTGTGTACTTGGAAAGTTTCATCCACACTTAACTCAGAATGTTATATAAATTCTCGTATTTTGTGAAAACCACGGCGATTAACCAACCTTCCTTTTTGGATATTATGATATCGCTGAAGATGCACTGAATAACAAAGCATACAATGAAAAGCAATGCAGAATGATTGACTCATAATTCGCACAACATTGTCTTATCTCCGGAAGTGTCGGAACATTTTCCTGAAGGCATTTCGACAATCGGTGGCTCCTAAACGGCACTCAATTAAGGGCGACACGGCATTGAGGCAATCTCTGGAAGGCAATCGCTACGTACACCTGCTTACAGTTTTGTTTTAATATAGAGGGCCTATGATATGTTATACAAAACAAATCTTCAAAAGGATTTTTTAATTTTACAAATTAAAATTGATAATTAATGAGTATCTAGCTAAATATGCTGAGCAACAAATCGAGTGTGAGATATGGTCAGATTTTTAAAGAAAAGTATAATATTTACTTTCCTAAGGTGTCGCAAATTTCGTGTTAACTGCTGTACCTTGTTTTTCTTATCAGATCAAGAGCAACGAACAAAGCATACATTTTCATTTGCAACACGTAACATGACAAATTATTATGGATCCGGCCGCTATTTTGGAGTAACCAGGGCTGTTGTCAGGTTTAAAAAAAAACGACTCCGACTCAGAATTGATTTTTTTTATCATTTCTGTTTTACATTTATGATAATAAAATAAAATTGTGAGTATACAGAAATGTTCTACGCGACATGTAGAACATTTCTGCAAACTCACTTTGTTGGTACTTAGTGCCATTAAATCTTTTTTGGTTACCCTAGCATGCAGTAGCAACACTATGGACTTTTATTGTTTGAATACGCATCATTGAATATATTTTTTAAAAAGTGTCAGAGTCATAAGCTTTTCTCGACTCCACAGCCCTGGAAGTAATGCATGTTCAACTTAGTCAAGTTTATATCTGAGTGTACTTAAAATTAAAGTTTTCATAGTTAATATGTATACATTATTTGCAATTTGATGATACGCTTCAAATCCTTATAATAAAGTCAAGAGTCTATTGAGATAACATTTTCGATGGATTCAGCGGTAAGATTATGGAAGTTATTTTTATATTGAGTCAGATATTATTTATTTTTTGCTGCTGATTTATCATTTAAGTATTGTGAATTTGAATGGGGATGAATAGCAATACACTCGACTACACGGCATGAAATGACGGATTTTGTTACTAAAACATGATTAAAAATCAAAACTATCAATGAAAATATTATTTCTATTATGTATATTATTTCTTATGAATCATAAGAAAACTTACAAACATTTTGAAAGAACCCACATATTAAAATAATATTTTAATATACGAAATGCGAATAAATACTCACATGTCGTAGTTCGCACTTAAATTAGGTATCACACAAGTGTAGTAAACAGAGTAAATATTTGAAGTTAAACGAAACGGGGTGTGTGAAACAGCTTGGCGTGTTGTGGTGGCCATGAAAAGCTTTTAGTTCGACAGTAGTAGGCTCCGTACAAATTCACTTTATAGCAATTGATTTTCAATTAGGTTTAGAAAATATTATTGAACATATCAAAACCAAGTACTTACATATATTTTTACGTAACACAGAAATAATAAGAGACACAAGTGTAGAATCAATAGGTAGCTGATACATAATATCTGCGTTATGATATAATCATCAATCGTGATTTATTATTTATCAATACCAAATTCAATGGTCTAGCGGAGGGGTGAGGATCCTTTCATTTTGTAAAGGCCACGTTCATTTATCTGATTCAACATAAGGCCGCAGTAAACATTGACACTAGGGAATCTTTGGCCGGAGATTTTGAAACAATTTCATGCAAATTTGAATTGTTCAAACTATGTACATTCTCACAGATTTTGTCACTAACGACCCGGGTTTCGCCTTTCGGCATCTTCAGGCGTTCAAGTGCACGGAGTTGAATGTCAGTTCAAGTTCATTCCACCAAGCACCTTCAGTCGAAATCTTAAATAAATTCATGCAAATTTATAAAGCTCGGAAATTTGCGGATTTCCCAAAATTACCAGCGTCGGACCATTTTTTTTAGCTTTTCCAAGAATTTGAAAATCTCAAAACCCAGGAATTTGACGATTTGCCCAAAATGTCACCGTGACTCGTTTTTTTTAGCTCTTCCAAATTCCAAATTCTATAAATTTACGGGATTTGCTAAAAAATTTTCAATCCCGAAATCCCGGGATCGCGACCATACCAATCCCGGGATTTCGGGATCACAAAATTGAACGGAATCTCAGGATTACAGAATTCGGGATCCCGGGATTGGAAAGCCTAATGCAGACCTCTATCTCATGCCAATCGTTCATTACCTATATCGTGCGCGTTAAGAGCAGGCACAAATATTGCAAAGCACTCCCTGCACTCTTCATTCTCATACCGCAAGAAAAATAACACGCAAGTATTTTTAAATCACTGACCGACTTATGACTTCCATCGATCGATCGCATGTTTACTATGTTCGATTCGAATTAATATTAATTGCTATCCATGGCATGCATGTTACTGCAGTAATAAATTCATACAATATCATTAAATTAACAGTATTTTCAATCAAAACTAAAAATCTGGTAACGATAACAAGAGGATATACCTTTTACACAACTGCCATAATATGAGTTTGTATGTAGCCATCTTTAACGAGCACATTATATGAAACAAACCCCTTCGTCGATGACAAGTAAATTCACCTCCATTCAGATCAAAAGTATTTATCATCAAATACAAAAAGGACACCAAGATCAATTCACAAAATACTAATGAAGCAAATTTTTCCTCCGAAAGCAGTGAACGAAAATTTAATAATACTACTGAAAAAAAAACATTTTCGAAAAACACTACAAGAAAGCTACTGGGACTTTTTTTTACCATATCCGCTCTCGATGTGGAGCACATGAACTCCTAATGGAGTTTATCTCAACAAAAGTATTTCTACGAGAACTGCTTGTTACTCAGTTGCTCAACCTCTCTTTTTCTAAAGAATATGAATAGAAGGATAGGGCTAAGGACAGGACTAGTGGTTAGCTCAACGTTCTCGATACGCCCGGTTCATAGGATAGGATGGGTGGGAGGTGGGAATTCAAGACATCACATACATCTATGCCTTCGAACAGGAATTCATAAGTCGATAGAAAAATCAATTTATAAAACTGTTCGTACTGGGATTCGAACCCGTGACCTCTGTAATCGAATCCAACGACGTTGACCACTCGACCACACAGGCGGCTACTTGGACTTACTAGTTAAATATAATGAAAAACTGTTGGTAATGCTCGCGATGATCGAGACCGGTTGTCAACTTCAATAGATAATGTGAAATTACTAAATTAGTACAAAAATGTTAAATAATTCCTTTCCACTGAATAATTGACAGTAAACACCTTAGAAGTGTTTTCGATAGATTCGGCGATAGTGTTGTGGAATTTTATTTTTAATATAAAATGAAGATTGATATTTAGTTATTCATTAGTATGTTGTTTCAAATAACCTTACGATAGATGATGCACCTAAAAGAGGTCTGAAGATGCTTCTCAACGAGGTGAAATACGTAACACAGTTATTAATTAATTTTGTTTTTAAATCTAAAACAAGACTACGAAGCTTGACTTATAAAATTGATTTTGTCAAATAAAAACGTACACAACGTAAGTAAGTCATATTTAGGGCATCCAATCCCGGAATCCCGTTCAATTTTCTGATCCCGAAATTCTGGGATTTCGGGATTGAGAAATTCTCGAAATTTACACGAAATTGGCAAATTGAAGATTTCAAATTCCTCGGTGAGCTAAAAAAAAAAAAACGAGTTTCTGTGAGATTCTGGGAAAAAGTATACCAAATCGGAGATTTCAAATTCCTCGGTGAGCTAAAAAAAAAAAACGAGTTTCCGTGAGATTCCGGGAAAAACTATAGCAAATTGACGATTTCAAATTCCTCGGTAAGAAAATCTCAATCCCGGGATCCTGGGATTCAAAATAAATCAATCCGGAAATCCCGGGATTGGAAAAAGGCTTCGGGATTGGATACCCTAGTCATATTGGAGCGTAAATACTGTTCTTTCCTTCGGATACGAAACAAAAATAACGATTTAATTTCACATTATAAAATTCCTACATTGATTGCATGTATAATATTGCAGAGCTTTTCAACTTTGATCTGAAATAATTCGATATGAAATGAATGTGCCATTAAACAAAATATCCTGTTACCTTTACATCCGACTCCATTAGGTAAAAGCAAACATGGTCGGTTGGGGTAGACGGCGTGTTTACCTTCCGGAGAATGAAAAATATAACAGGTTTAATTATTCGGCGCTTAAATGAAAGCGGAGCTTTTTTCAAGGTGATTCTTTTGACAGTGAAAAAAAGCTCGGATATAGTAGGTAGGTGTAAACAGAAGTTGCGATCAAAAGTTATCGTGTGCTTTTTGTTTGAACTGTGTGCGATGGGAAATGGATAATGTTTAACAGTTAATGGAAAAGTCACTGGGACCATGAATAATGGCCAATTATCATAAGTCACAATATGAGGGTATGGTTCATGTTACAAATTTTCCATTAATACTAGTGATTTAATAACATCAATACTAACGGGTTATTCTGGGCATCGTATTCAATTCCTGGATCTGATAATTGTTATACTCAATATAGTAATTCGGATCACATGGTGATATTTCTATTATTCATGCTATCTAAATATCTTTATTGTGGTCATAATATGACAGCGAACCATTGTCATATTCCGGTAATAAAATTCTTACTGGGTCAGTCGAAAAAAACATCTTTTATACAATAATTCAATTCATAGAAGGGATTCCAAGCCTATTTTGTCTAATATATCCGTTCGAATTTGACAAGGAAAGCAATAATTGCAATCGAATCGTAACCATCTACATATTTATATTTTACATAACTATATTTTTCTTGAAAACTAATTGTTTATTTGAAAAAATACAATTGTTGCAATAGGTATTTCATATGTAGGAACCAATAATAAAATATACGAAATTTAAAAAAATGTTATGAGTTAGTATGGTTGTACGGATTGAAAAAATATTTTGAAACATATTGCACAGAAAATTTTACTGTAGAATTGTGTGTTGGAGAATCGAAGATTAATAGAGTTAATGAACAAAATTTGTCGATTAAAATATTTTCACTAGATTTTATGAATGGAAGGGATTGAGTGAAATGTGCATAATACACCATTTTTCAATTTCCTTCACACCTTTAGTAAAGAAAAAATAGATGTACAAAAATCTACCTACAATAACTCTCAATGTGTTATCTGTCAATTATTGGTGGAAATGCATTTAATACATTAAAACATATATTTTAGTACATTATTCTAAAGGTTTTTTTTAATTATGAAAATACAACGGAAGGACAACAAATATAATTATTAAAAGAAGTTTTGACAAAAATATTGTTTACTGTAGAACAATAAAAATGCGAAAGAACCTTGAGAATTGTTTTTATATAAATAAAACAAGACGTAAAAAAATCATATCATGAAATGTCAAAAGGAATGGAAGGAATTCTGAAATTAAACTTATGTTCGAAAAATCCTACGCAAAGTGAAAACATTGAAATGCAAAGAAATCCTACAAGATTAATAACGTTTTTCTTTATCAAATAAATTTATTTCAAAAGTGAGTACACATATCTTTTCTGCGTGGATAAACCAACAAGAGTTTTATGATTAATGACTTTTGTCCTAATCTAAGTAAGAATTCACTGAAATAAATATGACTTAATACGAGTTTTACCATATAAATTTAAATGTATGAATAATAAACGATGATATATCACAGAGTTATGGAAACAATTTAGTACTTAAGTGATAAATGTACGTTTATAGTTGAACGGTAGTCACGAGACACATAATAATTTTAAAGGTCTAATGTTTGATATTGTATCCAACGGTTAGGATATTCAATACAATTCAAAAGTTCTAATTTTGTCTGTAAATCTTAGATTAAGTGGAGATATTATTAGTTTAATAAATAATTCAAGTAGGGCAAGTACCTTATTATTTAATATTCTTAATATTATTTATTAAAAAAAACCGTGAAATGACAACGCTAACTTGGTACTATATTGGTACTATATATGGTATATACTGCTTCTAGTATCTGCGTACAATTATTTTTAATAACTAGTTGACTTATGATCTTATATTATTAATTTCATTCGTACGTTTGTTGCCATAAATAGAATTAAAAAAATAAAATAATCATTTGTACTAATTCCACTATTATTTAATATGATCGGTTTCCCTAATGACAAGAATTATTAATTGATGCTCGTCATGAGCAAAATCGATTCAGTATTTTATTTTTTTAGATATAATGCCTTTCCACTGAGTATTTATTGACAGTGAATACCCTAAAAGTGATGGATAGAGATACTATACAATGAAGTATCAAGTCAAACAGAATGTACCTATATATTCAGATTGATGAATATTTGATTCAAATTCAGAAATATTTTATGATTCATTTTAATGTTGCAAAATTTTATTTGATTTGTAGTTGACGGCAAACAGGCCAAATTATTCTTAGATAAACGATACTTACATGATCAGCTTTTCCATGGCAATACAGTCACCACCAAAAGTGAACTAGTCAAAAATTAACCCTCCAGAGACGAGTTTTTTTTTCAATAATAAAATAATTTTAAGCCATATTGAAGTCACAGATTACTTTTACTTGAAACCCCGCGTGACATGCTCATAGAAGATTCAAATTTAATTTTGAAATTCCACCAAGCACCTTCAGTCGAATTCTTAAATTAAAACTAATTTTGTTTTAAAAAATATATTTCGAGTAAAAGCTCTCCAATATCATAATTTATGTTTCGTCTGTATACCCTTCTAATCGATAAATCAAATCGCACAGATTTTAAAAACCATCAGACTTGTCCTTGAAACAAAAATGAAAAAAACACGCACATCCAACACTGGTAAAAAGATTTTTTTACTAAAAATATTTCACATTTCAACGTTATAAAACCTTGGTTTTTGTACGCAAGGAATACAGAATAGTTGTCATATTTTCAAGATAAAATGACTGATTTGGAAACTATCTATCCAATATGGGTGCAAACTTGTATCACAAAGTTATGCCATATTATTCTACAATCCGCTGCATATAAGCTTTATAATATCAGCATGTTATATGTTATTCGAGTCAACATATGAGTGGTATTCTGTATACATACAAATTGAAGTGGAAAGCACGGGTAGTAACGCCACAACAACTTGGGCGCCAGAATAAGGGCAAACGGTGAGAAACCTCAAAAGTGCAACGTAGCATGTTATTTAGAGCAATAATTCTCCACGCCCGGTTATACGGGCCGCGGCTACAATACCGGAAGCGATGAAGGGTAAAAAGCCGGGTATGATTTTAACCAGGGATACGGAGTTGGAGTCACGGTGTTTTAGGTCAAGTCAGGGTCGTTTAAAAACAGGTGACTCTGATCTCTTTTCGAAAATATGGAAAAGTGATTATTATAGTAAATATTAAAAAATATGCTTTTTTTTTTCAACGTGAAACTTCATATTTTTTTATAATCGGAGTATGAATCGCGGTTTTTTTATCGAGTACAGGCCCTGATTTGCACAAAAATTAGAATAGTGAATTAAAAAAATCTTTCAGATGTCAATATATATATTTTTTAATTTAATATTGATACTCGAAACAGTTACAACCATATTTAATTTAGGTTATTCATATACGACTAATGATAATATTAATAAAAAATTACACCAAATTCTCTTTTAGCACGGATTTAAAATTGCACGGTCCAATGTAATGGAACGTTTCATAAATTACTCTATGAACACTTCACTTTTTACACGGCTTTTTAGCATGGAACATATCCCCCATGCAAAAAGCGAATTTGGTGTATATAGAAAGCCTTGATGCGACAAGATCCATATTAAGTTTACAAAGAATCGAGCAAATATTCGTCATTAAAATTGTATGTCAAATAAAAAAAAATACAATTGTATTTTGACGTCATTATAATGGAGTTATACCAAGTAAAATCCAACAGAATCAATACCTAAGTTTGCCATTTTGCCACAACTATGCATAACTAAAAAAAACAATCATCGTATATTTGAGCAGTGAAAATGTATGGAGCTTAATGATATAAGCTTATTTGAGGGTAATTTTATTGCTGACAAATACAGTAATTAACAGTAACCGTTGTTACCTTCCCAAATTATTAAATTCAATAATTTAGTGTTTTATCAGGGTGTATTATTATAAAAACCGGTAAATAAGTTCCGGTTATGAGTGGCTGGTGTCCATGGAAATGGATACCGGTATTTTATTTCCGGATTGCAATCCTTATGCGGCGTTCACAGCCGGTTATCTATGAAGTGCTAAAGGCCCTCAGGCACTTACCAATTTAGCAATATATTAGCGGGTGATAAGGAACGGTTAACGACTAGCTTAGGTTGTTACACACCGTGCACCGAATAACAATGCACGGAATAATGCATGGTATCCCACTGTGTCGAATATCACGCCATACTCTGAGAGGTTTCGCATAGTGTATTAATGAACCTAACAATGAAATATACTTTTGTAATAAGTACGTTTTTAACGGTCACTGCCGTCACACTAAGGAAAAACTGAAAATGAAATGATTGCGTACCGGAAAAAAGCGCTGATCCGAAACCGATACGTAAATGATCCGTTTTGGAATCACTGATCTACACACTTCATTTTCAAAATGATTGTTCGCTCCAAACTTTTCTTCCTGATACTCTATTATATTGTCAATGTTATCATCTGTGTTACGCAACAAGCAACGTTGCCTTCAAGCTGCGTGCGCTCGCGGCTGCGCAGCAGTTTGAATGCCCCCGCGCACTCATTCCGGGTTGGCGCGCACACCAAGCAACTATTCAATTAATATTTGATTGGAGGAAATTTCAAAGGCGCATTTCCGCGCAGCTAACCTCTTGTCTTAGAAGGAGCATTGGTGGCTCGTAACCAAAATAGAACAGTTAATAATATTGAATAAATAATACGTTCAGTTAATTTTCGTTTTTATTTCGATGAATTGAATTTCGCTGTATTGAAATTAATTTTAAAATAACATTTTCATTAATAATTTTAGTTATTGTGCTTGCTCTGACACGTGTTCAGCTTCTTTGACAAACACCCACTCATTAAATTAATCGAAAAAATATTTAATTTGTACATTATAAGGAGTTGAATTCTCTGGAATAACTTTCTTGGTCTTGTCATAAAGACACTTGATTCATTTGTTGCAATATTCAACTGACTCATTTTTTCAACAAGGAAAATATTTTTATGGGCGATTATTCCACTGTTTAGTTACAATGAACATTTTTTTATATATTAAAATGGTTTCATTAAAAATATAAAAAAAAGCTAAACGTAGAGTATTAGCAATCTAATCAACTAACTCTCATGAAAAGTTGTAAACGTTGCGTCTTGGGCGATTTTCGCGAAAACCTTTTCCGTTTGCACATGAAAGCCCAGGAAACCATTTAAATAGAGTTTAAATTAAATTTAAAGTACGCGGAATCGATCCATTATAAAGTTTGGCGTTGTATGTTTGCGAAATAATATTGCAATGCACAGTAGACAGAGTGTTGTATACATATAGCAATATTGCAAAGGGGCTAAATCGTGCTTTGGATGACCTAAATATTTTGATTGCTTCATATTATTTATGACGACTTACTTGTGTTTGAAGGGGATTATTTTGATGTTTGACGTAAATCCGTTTGTAAAACACAACGACACGGACGAAACAAATACAGTGGAACCCCGATCTACCGTTCTCGCATTCTTCGCTTTCCCGCGTGAATCGTTTATTTTTGAAAGTCCCTGCCAAACACCTATAAGAAAAATATTAAATTATCCTGAATTGATCGTTCCCTGATTTACCAATTTCCTCAATGTATCTATCATCTGAATTGTATTGCCTCGTTACAAGTATTATAACGATTGACCGTTTTGTTGAATATTTCTTATTTCGCACATAAACAGTATTATTGTACTGCCTCGCATCTCGAACCTTTCTAACCCACAACTAAAATTACCCCCATTAAAATTTAGTTTTAAGAAATTCTAAAAAAAAATTATAATCTATATTTAAAAAATGTGAAATAAATAAAGAAAGAATAAATAAAGATTTTACGCATTTTTCGTTTTTTTAAGACGAGCTTTGAATGCTGTGTTGAATATTTGTTCTGCTTGTAAATGCTGCTTTCTGCTGTGACTTCATATTCACTAGAAATTCACATAATACACAGAAAATAGTTTTTACTGTAATTATTATACTTTTTTTAAAATTATGTAAAAACAATATTTTGATGACACGACTAATTCATTAGCAAGCTTTACTCTGGAGTCCACGATTAGGTGACATGTGTTCAGCCGTATGCACATTAGACATAAGGAACACGCATCACCTAATCGTGGACGACTGAGTCCCAGTGATGATTTAATATAAAATAACTTTATTATTCCCCGTATTGTGCTACAAACTGTGACACGTGTTTCGCCACTTTCAGAGGCAACCTCAGACAATCTTACTTTCACAAATGCTTGTTGAAGTAAGATTTACTATTCTGATATATTATAAAAATAAAAACGGGAGGCAAGAAAGAGATGATAGAAAAACAAACAAACAATTACTATACTAAAAATGACATTTACGTTACCAAATGATTAACTAATTAGTTGCATCAATTAGGAAGGGTTAAACCATTAGAAATAAATTTAGCAGTGGCGAAAAACCTGTCCTATTTAAGATATTAATATTTAAATTTGAATTGTTCAAACTATGTACATTCTCACAGATTTTGTCACTAACGACCCGGGTTTCGCCTTTCGGCATCTTCAGGCGTTCAAGTGCACGGATGAACTTGAACTGACGTTTAGTAAATGAATGCTTCGTGTTTATATAAGAAATAAATGTATCATTGAGTTCAAAGCCATTGCTGGCGAAAAGGATAATAAGCTCTTGGGAATGCCCACAGATTTGAGAAGTAAGTAGTTCCAAGAACTATATTTTATGTGTTTGTCGGCAAAGGTTTTATGATTATATTTATATAGGGTACAAAAGTGGAGACCCAGTCGTTACCCGGGTCGTTAGTGACAAAATCTGTGAGAATGTACATAGTTTGAACAATTCAAATTTAATATTGAAATTCCACCAAGCACCTTCAGTCGAAATCTTAAATTATATTAATATTTACTTGGACTATCTATCATAAGAAATTCAAAACCACCTGTTTAAGCGAGCGATGCTCGATAAAAAAAATATGGTTTGAAATAATGAATAAGAAGCGTTATAATATAATAGCCATGGAAAATTACAAAATTACGCGCGAAAAAGCGATATTTTAGGATGCTTCAATGAAAGCGACAATGACACTGAGATACCTGCGAGAGACTCGGCTTGCTGGGAAGGAAGACGGATATCTTTTAGGTGGGAAGAAGGTGAGGAAGAAAAAAGCGCGCGGAATTTTATTTGAAAAGATATAAATTGCGAATCCTTCGTCAATTGATTTAGAGCTGTCGTTTGTTTCCGCCAGATGCCGTCCATAAAAACTTAAGACGCCGTACCCCAAACGCTTTCTGAGATACTCGACTTATCAAGGTTGGGAGCAGATATAAATATTTCACGACTTTTTCACTCTAGGTATATAAACTATAAAACATCGTAATTAGTGAGTTTTTTATGAAAACCAACCCTAACCAAAAAGACATGACCTGGGCTGTTTTTAATACACTTTGTGGAAACTGTAGGGTAAGCAATTGTATCACAGTATTTAGTTAAACAAAAAATTTACGATTTTTTCCGAATTCACCCCCATGTTAGAACTATCCAATGGAATTCTACTGAGTAAATGCCAATTCAATAAAGAAAAATCACAATATTCCTTTTTACTTAATTTCCACTTTTTATTTATTTTCGATCATGGCGAGCATTGTCAACTGAAAATAAATAAAAATGAACAGTGCTATTTATACAAAAACAAATTGAAATGAAAAGGTGTAACAAAAAATTGACATAGAAAATAATTTGCTAAAGTAGAAATTATCAAAAAGTGACTCTAAAATAACACAAATTAAAAAGATTAACACCTCTAAGATGTAATTGAAAAATCACCAAAGAGTAATAATTTTAAAGTGGTGATTAATGGTAATTACAAACAATTATATTTTTTGGAAATTTTAGCAAAGTGATCTAAAATGATTCATTAGTAAAATTAAAAACTTAATAACGATTTATTGACAGGATTGACAGTGAACACCCTAAAAGTGATAAAATGCCAATTCAATCAATGCATATTAACTCAATCACACACCACTACATTTAGATACTTATGCCATAGAGTAAAATAGTATGATTTACTAATTGATTTGGCATTTACTTGGTAGAACTCCATTTATAACAGATTAAAAATAACAAAGTATTTTAGTTCTACAGTTTTTAATAATTTTATTCGTTGATAGCTATTTCGGCTTGCGCCATCGTGGAAATCGGCAAGCCGAAATAGCTATCAACGAATAAAATTATTAAAAACTGTAGAACTAAAATACTTTGTTATTTTTAATCAGTTATTATGATTTACGTTTAAGCGACGTTAAAATTATATAATATTAATACTAATATATTACATTTACTAATATATAATATTTTAATATATCTGACAATATTTATATAAAGTTTGTACAGAGCTTTGACACGCCTCAAGCCAACAACGGCCGATGGCCATGATAGACAATGATAGAGATAGATTTAAATTTAGAATATAAACTACGAAAGAACTAAGAGGTATGTATGTATGGAGGAAAGACTTTATAATTTTTCAGTTGCATTATGGCAGGTTAAAATAATCTCATCACAAAAGATACCATCAACGAATGACCTAGGATCAGTCGCGGCCGGTCAATGTGGCATTGGATCAATTCACGCCTTGTATATATATATGCAGGAGCGGTTATATTTCATGAAATAATATTCAAACACAACATTTATACCACTCACTCATTTTAAATTCTTCGTTTATTTATTTTCTAAAATATTTATTTAAAGACAAAAATAATTAATATAGGCATTGATCCAATGCCACATTGAACGGCCGCCACTGCCTAGGATAATAAAAACATAGTTATATAATTATTATTCTAACATGTTTTAATATTTCAAGTGCCATTAAGTATCCCGCAGAATATTCAATTCTACTTTAGTAGGAAACTAAGAGAATATCAAAAAAAAAAGTTGGTAATATTGATATCAGAAATTGGCGGCATCTTTAATGTTTAAAAAACCACTTGAACCGTTTGTAAACGTTATGTCAAACTGAAAGAAGGTTTAACACGATCGTAAATAATAAAGTTTTTAAATAAAAAGGTTTGAATATTTGATAACCTTTTCGGCGCGACGATTATTTACTCCGACGTTGTTCAGGAAGCTTATTACTGAGAAACGTTCGATGAGACACAACTTGGGATTATCAAGTCTCGACTTTTTGCATATCCCAAAAAACGAGACATAAAATTGTAATGTGCTGTAGTTATTTTTATATAAAAAAATCATAATTGAGAGTATTTTTTCACGCCTGGTTTCGCTAATCGATAAGTAATAAATAAAATCGCTAGTTGATAATATTTGCAATGAGCGAAAGCGTTTCTGACTACAGATAAATTTGTGGCATAGTACAATTAGTTTTTTTTGTAATGTTTTTTAATGCTCTATATTTATATTAATTAACTGTGGTCTTGTTGGGGACACCGACACAGTAAAAAATATAAATATGAAATGTATGTATTGAGAAGAAAACTAAAACTAATGTTTCCCTTGAGTGAGAGTGAGTTAAAATTGTCGTTCGTAATATTACCAAATTGCTAAAATCCTTGAATATTAATCTCTTGCAAACAAAAATTATATAGGTGAAGAGTTAATTACACTAGTTATAGTTAGTGATGTCCCACGCGTACTCAAGATCAAAAACTCGTGGGGTGTGGCAAAATTTAACTCTCACGCTGTACCTACCGTGAAACAGGAATATGCTATAGATTATTTAATTAATGAATTATCTATATTTTAATAAAGTAAAAATTACAACGCATTTATGTATATCAAAAAGAATTAACATGATACCATTCAACTACAGACGGTCATGGCAAAACTTCTCTGCGTATTACATGGATACACTAAGGAAAATATATTTTTAACAAAAAAAACGACAACTTCGGTATTCCACTTGAAATGTTTTCACTGTGAATTTTTGGTGGAATAGTATTATAATATTATTTTGAAAATATAGCACATTATTTATTATAAGATCAAGATCTGTTTCGCTCATCGCAAGCATTATCAAACTAAGAGCGAAACCGGTCCTACCCTATAATAAATCATATAAAATTAGCATAAAAGTGTTATTCCACTTGTTGTGTAACCTCGACCGACACTTTTGTCGCCACTTGTAGAAGCATCATAAATCAAGATGTTTGACTTTAACAAAGTTATTTAGTCTGGTTAGTTATCATACTATGAGAAATTAAGATTTGAATATTTTTCTTATACTGAAATCACTGAGGAGATTTAAAAAAAATGTTCAAACAAGAAGAAAAGCTCACTTAAACTTATTTCATATGTAATTTAACAGACTTACTCGAGGGCCACGAAACTTCCCGCTTTTAGCAAGTTTACTAAGCACTGCAAACTTCCATAGTAATTATATGAAGTTTCGTTATCTTCGGGTTAGGTTAATAATATTATATTATAAATAATCATTTTTTTTAATAGTACGTCCATAAGAATTTGTTGTTTTTTTTCAATATTATTGTAATGAGTGGTTCTGAGATTCTCACAACGTCGAAGAGTAGATAAAGAGAAAATAATATATATACAGTCGAGGAATAAAATATGTCAAGCCGGTTTTGTCTTTTATTGAAATATTTAGAAATTAACGAAAAAATTCTTACGCGCCATGCTTCATTCTGTTTAACAATCCCAGTATGTTTACCTGAAACAAAATAAAAAAAATCGTATCACAAAAATAAATCGATCACTATTTTCAGTTACATTAAAACATACACAAAAACAGTGGTTGAAAGATTACAAGCAGAGATAATGAAACATAATGTTAGTTAAAAACAAAATAATATACACAAAAAAGAAATTGGAGAAACTGGGTTACAACGGGGACAAAAGAATATCGATCGTTCTGCAACAATTCAAATTGTAAATAAAAATTATGTATTGTTTTGTATTTTG
The DNA here is from genome assembly GCA_030503985.1 of Himalopsyche tibetana. NCBI lineage: Eukaryota > Metazoa > Arthropoda > Insecta > Trichoptera > Rhyacophilidae > Himalopsyche > Himalopsyche tibetana. The sequence continues at coordinate 2,894,142 of JAPJYX010000010.1, forward strand.
ATAGGTTTGTATTTACATGGATAACATTTTTATATTTTTTTATTATTATATTTAAAGCAGTTGGCATTTTACAGTTATTAGAATAATTCAATGTTAATTAATAATTCAATTAATAATGATTAAATTCTACAAATAAAGTTGTGATGCGAAGATATTTTGTTTGATGTTTTGAAATTTACTGAAAAGATTTTTTTTTAAAATACAATTTTTCCGGCAGGCAGGATTGATAAGATTTGAAATAAAAGCATCCCATAGCCAGGCTTGCCTTCGTAAGCTGGAAGGTATGGCAATTGCTCGGACGAAAACCATTGAGATTAATATTCGTTTTTATATGAATAAATAACAGATAAGTACTAATACTAGTAGAAGTATTTACTACTTAGAAAGCTTTCAGTCAATTTTAAGGCTTTATAAAGCAAGGGCACCCAGCCTTTTTATGTTGAAAGCTACTTTTCATCAAAAAAATTCTCGGCGATCGACATTGAATAAGAGTCTCATAAGCATTTTTGTAGATGATTTTTTTAAGTTCTTTTAAGTTAGCAATGTTTTTCTATAGATATAGGGGGAAAATTAAGAAAAAAAAACTTCATGCATTTTTTTCTTAATTTAAACAAACTTCTTTGAGATGGACGAAGTTTTGCTGCGCGATCGACCGGTCGGGAAACCTTGTTTTAAAGCAGGGATGCACAACCCACGCCTGCAAACGACCCGTTTGGATTTTTGTAGCAATCAGATGTTTGATCTTAAAATTGAAATGTAGTACATATTTTTTACGCCAATCATTGAATTCAACAAATATGAGTGGGCTTTTTCGTTCACAAACCAGAACAAATCGGATTACTGACGACAGTTTAGATTCGATTTTGCAACTTAATACTACAGATATTAAGTAAAATTATGAAGAATTAGTTTAAAATTTACAAATACAAAATCGCATTAACTTTTTTTAATACATACAAAATTTATATTTGAATATTTCACAAAAAAAAAATCACGCTTTCGAAATAACATTGTCAAACGTCCTATCCCAGTTATCCCACATTTATCTATATTCAATTTTTTTACGGTTTTCTTGCACGGCTGTTTGACATTCAAAGTATTCCCCGTGTAAAAAAGAACGAGAGTATAATTTTATAAAATATATTTTCTTTTCGACCCGAGTGCTTAAAATTTACAAATTTTTGTGCGGCCCACTAGAAGAAAATGGTTATGCATGTCTGCTTTATAGCAACTCGGGATGCATATACCTACTGCGTTTGTAGAGAATCAAAACGAAGGTCACAAGTGACAGAGGAGCGTGACTTCTGATTTCTTTATACAATTTACCTTTGATGTGAACGGTCACGACATTTGCTCCCTGCTATTTATCAAAAAACACCACGAAAAGACTTCCAAATTGTCATTCAGTCTTCTGTACTTTATTAAATCATTTATGATAACTTTTTCCCATAAAATAAATAAGACTTACTAAACATTTTTTCGGTCGATTTCTGTTCGAAGGCATGGGTATTTGTGATGTGGGTAAATTCCCTACCACTCTTTCCAATCCTTTAATAACTGGCTGTAACGAGAGCGATTGGTTAACCACTAGTCCTGCCCTGGCCTTATTCTTCTATTCCTACTACTCTCTTTGAATAAGACAGGTTGAGCGACTGAGTAACAAACAGTCTAGTAGAAAAACTTCTGTTGAGACCCCTCTATTAGGAGGCCATATGCTCCTCATTGGCAGCGAAAATGGATAAAAAAAAACTTACTTAGTACACAATGTCGTCTCATTTGTTAATTTAACACGATTTTTTAAGTAGAAATTATATATACCTACGTGAAAAAGACTAATTAATATAAGAAGAGGAATATTTGATTTCTTAATTCTTAAAGTCTGATGATGCTTCTCAAAGTATGCATAACACAATATTTTGTAAATTAATTATTGGGTTTAGATCTTATAGCCGCAAATCCTCACCTCAGACTATGAAAATTTGAATAATAAAAAGTAAGTAAGCGAGAACCATTACAATACAAATGTTTAATTTTTGCATGGTAAATATTTTATCAAAATCTTAAATATTCCGTTATAAAAGGCACATAACATTAACTGCACAGGTTGGGGCACGACGAAGATGTTAGTAAATGATTAAATCTAAACTTCTTATATCAAGCGGGTAGAATTCCGACATTCAGTGAATTCATTTTAAGCATCTTAGTAAGAATAAGTTCATCTCTTGCGCGAGTAAATAACCATTTATTTCGTTTTGTCTTAGGCAAACGTTTACATTCGTATATTATATTCACTTCTTGTGAGTAATATTAGTCTACACGTATTTATGATTTATCAATGTGCCAAGTATCGTAAGCTTTAAGCACCGCGAGCTTACACATATCCAAAACAGAACCGAAAAGCACTTGGGAGAAAGCTCTCGATCCCAAAGGAATCACTCATATTCATGCGGTATAGTTGGAAACAGTGGTGTGGGTTATAGTTGCAGCATAAAGGGGCAGTTAAGAAATAAATTGGGAGTCGCAAACTATAATAGCAAAATATATAAGTCGGTAGTATATTTAATATTTGTCATTTTTGTGTTTCGAAAATATTTTTATGATTGAAAAACAATCATAATTCTCTGCATATTTTTGTATTCATAGTGCTCATTAGAATTATAGAATTAACAGACACAAAATTCACTAAGGATTTTTTGATTTCATTTACGATTCTAAGATAGTCTTTGCACCAAAATATAAAATAAAAATGGTCAAATTCAGGGCTTACAGTGGAATGTTTAAAAATAGTTCTGACGATTCCGTAAAGCCGAAAAGGGTATATATCAACTAACTTATATTATTATCATGGATTATTTTATTTTATTATCTTATATTGAGTTCTACCAAGTTAATGCCAATTTTATCAACAACAAAAAACTTAAATAAAAATTAGAACCGCATTACTCAACAAAGGTGTAATTACGCACGTCATGTTTTCCGGTTTAGGAATAAATTAATTTACTGATATATTATGTAGTTCGATAGAGTTTGTAATGAAATCCTCCTCCGAATAACACCCTACGCCACTGAGAATTAAGCACACTACGGTTCTCATCTGGATTATTTGAAATGATGTAAATTTTTGTTTAATGTGTAGTTTCAAGTGGTTTCTTTAATAGATATATAGCTATTCAGGTTTTAGTAGGAATGAGCTACGCATTTTTTTCTTAAAATGTTCATTAAAGATGATGAATGGAAGTCTTTAAGTGGTCTGAGTAGTTTCATACAACTAAAATCTACTTCTAAAAAGAGTCTCTTTTCTTATATTGAATGTGATTGGTGGGAGTCAATGTCAAAATTGAACGATGCTGAAAACAGAATTGAATCGATCAAAAATCTCCAGGTCGTGATTTGGCGCTTGATCTTTGACTATGAATACTGGTCAATAGATATAATAATTATTTTCTTAACCTCAATTGATTTTTTAAAAATCTTTTGTCGATAATTGTCTCAACAAGGCGAAGAGATAATATGTCTTTCGATATTTTAGAGCAAGGGTTCACAACCTTTTTCGTCGAAGGGACAAGATTAATTAAAAATAAAACTTTTTGGTGGTCACAATTTTTTTCAAAATTGATGCAACTCATTAGTTACTCATTTTGTAATATAAATGTCACTTAAACTATCATTATTTTTTGTTTGTTTTCTATCCTCCCCTCCTTGCTTACCGTTTATATTTTTTTAACCCTCCAGAGACGAGAGCTTTTTTCCGATAAAAAAAATATTTTCTAAGCCATATTGAAGTCACGGATAACTTTTATTCCTAACCAAAATTTAAAAAAAAAAAAACGCAAAGTCGTTGTATAGAAATTCCGCATGACTATATGGTCATGCTCATCCTTTTATTACCGTGTAATATTGAGTACGGACAGTAGTAAGGACAAAAGTGACCGTATGGGCTTGCAAACATTCGGGGTTGAAATATAGCTAAACGTGATTTTTTTAAAAATATTTACAATTTGACCTCTTTAGATCAACATAATTTCAAAACAAATATATTAGCAAAATAACTGTAAATAATTTTATGTTTTTATAAAAAAATATCTAACAGTTTCAAAAAGTAAATTAAAAAAAACGGAAATTCAAAAAATCACATGTGCTTTTAGAGACCGTTCCTGTTCCCACGGCTGATGACTAACTGTAGTCCGTACCCTTCTTAACCAAATATGAGCAAAAGCAACGATATTCAGGTAGAAAAATTATGAATATTGGGATCAATAGACAGCGGTGTTTTGTGTGACCATATGGTGACGCTCGTCCTTGGAGGGTTAACCCTCCAAGAATATTTAAATAAAAATCATTCGTACTTAAACAAGCATTGTGAAAGTAAGATTGTCCGAGAGGCAAAACACGTGGTATATTCTAAGGCAGGGGTGGGGAACCTTTTCTTCTCTAAAGGCCGCATTGATTTTTCTGATTCGACATAAGGCCGCAGAAAACATTGACTAGGGAATCTTTGGCCGCAAACAGGAATTTACGGTCAGATTATGTCACTTAACGAATTTACATAATTAAGTATTTCGACTGAGGGTGCTTGATGGAATTTCAATATCAAATTAGAATTGTTTGAATTTTGTACTTTTCCATGAGTTTTGTCGCTAACGACCCGGGTTTCGCCTTTCGGCATCTTCAGGCATTCCAAGTGCACGGATGTACTTGAACTGACGATTAGTAAACAGTGCACTTGGAATGCCCGAAGATGCCGAAAGGCGAAACCCGGGTCGTTAGCGACAAAACACATGGAAAAGTACAAAATTCAAACAATTCTAATTTGAATTTACATAAATTTACCGAATTGGTCAGAAGGCCGCATCATAGAAGCCAAAAGGCAGCAGGTTCCCCACGCCTGATCTAAGGTATATAAAATTTCATATTAAAATGAACTTACACAAAGTTACTGCTGAATCCATCGAAAATTTCAATGGTATTTTCGATTAATCTCACTGTTGCCGTCAAGTCATTTAGCGACATATAGATTGATACATCGCAGATTTTTTCTAAGACGCTGAGGTCTCGAAGGGAATAAACACTGCATATGGAGAAAGGACACTACAGAGAATGACGTAGACAAAAAATAATTTTAATTTACACATCATATCATTTATATAATTTGTGGATTGTAAATAAAATTAGAAAAAACGGGTTATATGCGTTCATAATATATTCATAGAACACAATTTTCATAATACGGTTGAACAAGTAAAACAAAAATGATTAATTGTTCATCTTCACGATAAGTAATGATAAGAAAATTCCAAATAAATGAATCGGTTAACCCGTCCTCTAAATTTACATGACAAGCCGGAATAAAAAAAATCAGTCGCCATGTTTGTTTTCCCAATTCACACATCAGGTCATTACGGAAACACGCAACGAAAAAATACATAACGTGCCGAACGTAATACGGTAAATGTAACGTTAAAAACACGTTATTTAATTAACTCTAATTACGCCGACGTGACGTGTTTTGATTTGAATAGTAGGTAACAAACAATCACAAAGGTGCGTATTGAAAATTAATCAGATTTTCGATTGAAAAACAATCATTTAATAAAAATCACCCTGTATTTATTTAAATGGATAATGCCGGGGGCGGAATTAATCAAATCGTGCTGTGTTTGCTGAGCTTTTCCGTTTTTTTTTAATTATTTAGCTATTGAACGGATTTCAAAAGAATTGTTTTCGACAAAAATAAAGGAAAGACATTTTGAGCAAAACAATTCAAATTGATTTTTTTTATAAAACCCGTTATACAACAAATAATACCCCAAATGTGAATGGATCAAAAAAAATGACATGTCTTTTAGCATCTTCCGATATTCACATGCAAAAATAAAACACTCTTCCACTAATGCCCCATTTATTCAATGATATCAGGAACGGTTTCGATCATCAAGATTATTTTCACTAGATTAGTTGAATATATAATAATATCAGAATTAGTATAAAAGAGTGTTGTGGAAATGCATTATAGTGTTGAATATAATGCATTTCCATCGAGTAAGTATTGACAGTTTACACCTTAAAAGTAATTTAAGTACGAGCTAATTTGTCACCGTGACGAAACCCGGGTTGTCTGTGACAAAACGTAAAAAAAAAATAAACGATTCAAACTTGATATTGAAATTTCATTGAGAAACTTAGGTCGAAATCCTAAAATATTTAAACAATTTAGTCGATCATATTTGATAAGCTATTCAAAATTACTGTTGTGCAGATTTTCCGCAATAGCTTTAATACAGGGTTTTCAATAATAGTTTTTTTCTAGATTGATAAAAAAAGTTATCGGACAAAGTGTTAATATGAAATAATAAGAAAAAAGGTTACTATTATATACAGAGTAATGTTAACATAGCCGATCCATCGTTTAGAATTTGATAGCATCCAAAACATTCTAGTGTACAATTATTACAAACTAAACTCTTTGAATACAGTAAAAACAGAAGTATTAGTTGTAAATTATAACAGCCATCTTTCATTTCTACAACGACTGTGAAAGATTGATGACAAACATTATGCAAAAAAACGATCAGTTAATCGAGGCCATGTTGATAATTCATTAGTTGTGATAACTGTAGGCAGTGGCGGCCGGTCAATGTGGCATTGGATCAATGCACCCCTTGTTTATGCAGGGGCGGTTATATTTCATGAAATAATATTCAACAGTCGAAATCTTAAATTATAACATTTATACCATATAAATTTGTTTGCACTGTTTCGATTTTATAATCCCCTCTTTGCTTCCCTTAAAAAGGAAAAATCCCAATCTGATTGATTACAACTCATTAGTATCATTAGTATCATTATCTGTTTGTTTTATTTCGATTCTACACCCCTCTCCTTGCTCCTCTTAAAAGGAAAAAAAACCCAAACCTCTATTTTGTAATTTTATAATTTTAAAATGTTAGAATCAATCTTGCTTCATTACTTAAGCAAACTTTGCGATAGTAAGTCTGAAGATGCCTCTGAAAGAGGCGAAACACGTGTCACAGTTAGTAACACGAAAGTATTTATACCATTCACTTATTTCGAATTCTTTATGTAATTATTGTCTATAATAAATATTAAAAATTGTCTATAATAAAATAAATATATGGACAATAAATACATGAAGAATTTAAAATGAGTGAACGGTATAAATGTTATGTTTGGATATTATTTAATGAAATATAACCGCCCCTGCATATACAAGGGGTGCATTGATCCAATGCCACATTGACCGGCCGCCACTGACTGTAGGTATTTAAAACTAGACAAACGCCTGCGTCCTTTAAAGTTGTACATATAGTAAGAAGATCAGAGCCGGTGAAATAATCGGAAGAAAATATTATGTGTGCTTTCCAAACAACAAAAACACGTGTCAATCGTTAACTTAATTCAGAATGTAAAACTGAACCCGAAAACCGGTTAAATATTAACAACCAATGCGACTTACCAAGTATTTATTACCGATCATGGTACTTGTTAACGGTTTGGTGTCGATATAAAAACTAAGTTAACGCTTACAAAAATGTTTCTTAATGTTAGTATTTTATTAACGAACTTCACAAGTAACCGCAGTGTCATTATGACCATCTTATTTTGCCTGCTTCGAAATATGCTCAAAAAAAACAAAAACTTGTTTTAATGTACATATTCAAGTTCTATGGTCTATACGTGAGGTTTAAAGAAACCAAATACATACTAGTATGTACTGTATAAAAATCTATAGAGCTCGCGAAAACCATTTGTGGTGTGGTTATAAATATTATAATATAATACAATTATATTTTACCGTTCTATAATATTCATAATATTATAGTTCTCAGAGCGACAAATACACGTGACTTTTTTAAATGAAAAAGGATGATAAAAATAAAAAAATGTGTACTCAACCTTTATAGGAGTATTGACGTACATTAACGTAGGCGCCATTTTTCTGTAAAGGAGTACACACGTACTTTTAACTCAACACAGTATTGTATGTATGTATATAGCTCTGACGATAGCGAATGCCGAAAATATTAAAAACTGTAGAACTAAAATACTTCAATATTTTTAACCTGTTATAATGGAGTTCTACCAAGTAAATGCCAAATCAATTAATATTATGTATGTGGGCATATATATCAGTGATGGTGAAGCTTTTTGATGAGTGGGTCAAATTTTCAAATACCAGCCCTTGGGTTACTAAGTAGGTCGATTGGAAAATGAGAGGAGAGGAAACCTTCGTGGGTCAGTATTTGACCCGCGAGTCATTGGTTCGCCATCACTGATATATATACTTTAAGTATGAATTACATACATATATTTATTGGAAAAAGTCATACAATTGTCACGTTAAAAAATGAATTCGTATTCACCAGGGATCATAAACAATATATGTACGCTTAGAAAAACAAATAAAATATAGTTTTTTTTATTTTAATATCTTGAATAAAATACTTCGCAGCAATGACGAATGCACGCAGCATCAGCCGGCCAATAATCGCAATTTATCTTATTGCGGTTGACGTCACAGTATTCAAGCGCAGCACAAGATGGCGCCACAGTCTCCGATTGCACAAAATGGCGTCACATGCGCCAGTTGCACTTCAAATGGCGGAAGTTGACCGTTCACTTCGCCTCAGGGCAAGTCCATTTCTATACAAAACAATACAAAGCAATCTGGTTGGCCTCGCTATCTTGCAATGAATGCGCTTGCGAGTTCGATTCCTCCAAGATAATAATTGGCCTGCAATATTGCAATATGAATTGGTAGAGCGCTTACTGCCACTTTGCATATAAACTGTTACAATTCGAGTAAAAGCAATACGTACTGGCTTTTCTTAATTAACAGTTACTTGGCTAGAACTTGCTAAGAACATTATAAAACTACATCAAATATTTTTCAATCATAAGCGTCATAGTTTGAATTGCAAACAGATGGTCTTTAATTGTATGCATCATTATAATTTATTATGCTGCCTTGTGATTCATAAAAAAAACACTAAAGGAGGCAGATGTATCAAAATTATACATCAATCAGATAAAATGCACAAAGCCAGACTCAAATATTTGGGTATGAATCATCTTATGATCTAGTTTTTTATTCAATTCATTGCTTATTCATATCGACTGTGGAAAGGAAAAAGTACGTAACCCACACATATCAAATTTTACAGGAGGCGCTAAAAACGTGTTTTGATGATTTTGTGACATATGCAAATTATGAATTATAAACAACCTTGAAGTGCACGGAGACTTTTAAACTGGTGTTTAATTGACATAACCTAATATAAATACAAATAAATTGTCTCGGAAAAACCTTTATTTCAGTGTTTTTTCTTGGTTTTCATTTTTTACAAGGTCATCCTTTTCAAACTTAAAAGCTAAATTTAGATACTTATTCGGCATTTTTAGTTTCCATCCTTTTGATAGAATGTGTGTCAAGTTATGTACATTGTGATTATCGAAAAAAAAACTGTTGTGGAAAATTGAGGGTTACGTCCTTTTTCCTTTCCACAGTCGATATAGAAGTATTATCAGCCAGTATATGCGATCACTATAAATCATGCTTGGCCAAACTTTTGACTTCTGCGGGCGACCTAATACCAAAATTAGTAGTCGCGGTCTACTAATACTGTATGTGCTAAATGGTCATAAGAAGAGGAAGAATTCAAAGTACAAATTATATGTATAAAAGAGTAAAAAAATGAATAGTTTAAAAAAAGGTTTCAATTCTTGTATCAATATATTAGGCGGACAACCAGAAATGACTTCGCGGTCGACGTCATGGCCACCGCTTCTATAAATGTTTCTCTTCCGAGTATTTTTGTAATATTTTAAACATATTTTCTATATTTCAAATGTATTTACAGCCAATTATTATAACAATAAAACAAATAATCAACTTCGTCTTTAATATGCGAGTAGTGACAGAGAACAATGGCATATATTCACATATTAAGTTGATAAACTGATTAAGAAAATGCCTTCTTACTAACTGTTCGCAAATTGAAGAATAGTTTGTTATATAGATGGAACTTAAGTGTCACTTTTAAATTATTTAAACTATGTATGTACACATTTATGAGTTTTGTGAGAAACAACCCACGTTTTGCCATTCGACATTTCATGTTGTTTTCAAGTAAACAAATGTACCTACTCGGGCTGAAAGATTAGCGAACGGTTAGCATCGCTAACCAAATAATCATGACGTTACATGTATATATTTAATTTCATATACAAATTGCTTTATTGTTAAGCTTAAATTGTTAAACTATCAAGATAAAGTTTCCTCTTTAAACATCCTGATGCACGGTTCACCCTCGACTTCTTATCGATAATATGGCTTTAGAACATTATCGAATGCGATTCTGTTTAAATATTATTAATACCGTGGAAGGAAATGCCACGAATGATTATACCGTTTAAGAACAGCGGTGCACACATCGAAAGAGATGTCTGGTTTTATGAAACGATAATACTGTTCAGTGAAATAGGAAAACGCAAAAATCTAGGACGGTCCACTACAATTTTGCTAATGCATTTATTTATCATAAGGGTCGAATAAAAAGTATGATACAAGAATTCGTCTGTAGTGAATGAAAACAGTACATACAAAGCTCCAATCATAATAGTATGGGGGAAGCATATAGAATGTGATCTGCAAAATTCCGTCTGCAACGATGGTAAGGGAATACATTTTTTCAAAAACATTAGCGATGAAGGAGACTAGAAGAACATTGACGTTAACGCGTACTGGTATTTAAAGCTCACTTACATACTATAATAGTTAACCGATTGCTAATGCGGAAATAAATTATATTATAACTTACTGGCTGTACCAAATGGACTTCAACTGAATATCTTCGAAAGATAAATCCACCTTCGTATATTATATGAACCAGGCAGATATGGCAACATTCGGAGGACAAGTTAAAATGCAATCGATACTAAAATTGCATCGCAGTCAATTCACATAATATTGGTAGAGTTTAATTAACTTTGTCACAGATGAATGGCAATAGCCCTGCAAATAGAGTACGGTTCAGTAAATGGGGAACAGAAAAACAAAGGCTAAAAAATTACTAAAGGGATGGAGCTGCGAATCAACGATGTTTAGAATGGGAATCGAGCAGTACAAAGGCCACTTTGGACAGAGAAAAGGAGACACCCAAGGATCCCACATTCCTAGCGATGATGGTGATAGTAAAAGGTGGAACACAGGCATGTCGACGTAAATAACCATAGGCCATATTGCACATGGAAAAGCCAGTAGCCAAATTCGACTACTGATCTACTACTCAATTAACTACTAATGTTGGCATACTGGCAACCAAGGAAGCCACTGGGCAGGCGACTAAGCAAGCAGCTATTCCCGGCCACTTGAGCTGAAGTTGTGTGCGCAACGATACTTGAATGGCCGCCCATTATATTTGAGCAATTAGCCTCGGGGTAAACCACTCGCTTCCTGCTACACTTACGATATTCGACATATTACGATATCGTATGAAAATTATGAATCATGTATGTGAGTTAGCTCAAGGTGCAGTATAAAATGCAGTGTGCAAAATTTTGTCAAACAATGACTGTTGATTATACTACCATACTTATTAAATATTGAACAGTATGACTTGAGGAACAAATCATTATTCGCCAATATTTTTTTAATACTGTTCTTTATACAAACAAATAAGGATATGTTCATCAATTAGAAAAATTTGATGGTTTTCGGGCCAAATATATAATTATTATAATATAAGATAAAAAGAAAACAACCAAAAGCGTAACAGTTTAACAACAAAGATACCTATGTTATAGTATACTGGAAGTACCTACAATGTGTGTTATTATCAGGGCTGTGAAGTAGGAGTCGGGAGTCCGTGTTTTGTCCGGAGTCGGAGTTGGGAAAATCTTACGACTAAAACCCATTTAAAAAAAAATAATGATGTGTATTCAAGCCACAATAGTCCATAGTAATAAAAATAATAAAACATTTTTAGTACTTTTTCCACATAAAATTTATTAGATCAGGACCGGTTTCGCTCATCGCGAGCATTATCAACTGATAAGAAAAATACATAAACAGTGATATTTATACAAATTTAAATTGAAATAAAAAGGTGTAAGCAACTATTAACAATTTAAAGGATTAACAAATTACATTATAATTACACAAGATTAAAATGCTTAACACCCATAACAATTAAAAAATCATCATCAAAGAATAATAAATCTAAGTGGCAAACGATGTCAATTATGAACACAATTAAAATTTGGGAAATATTTAAGCAAAGTAAATATCCTAATGATGATTTGGTGTTTTTCCCGCTTCCAATCAATGATGTACAAGCAACAAAATCAGCAGTAATGAAGATTCAAAATTGAGTTTGGAAAAACCAGTAGAGCTCAATCCAGCAAAAATTGAATCCTGCGAAAAGAATAAAGGCAATATCAATTCTTACAAAATAAAAACAAACTAAGAAAATTAAAATTCTAAAGAAATAAAACAGTACAAAAATGGAAATATAATAGGCTAGAATTAGGTTAATGAAACGGATATAACAAAGGTGATGATGCAAATACAAGCTGTTCGTTTAATAAATTAGAGTTCAGCAAGAATTTATGTCTATTGATTTCTAAGATCTCTTGTTTATCAAGTTTTAAAGATTTATTGTTAACATGCAGGATTTTAAAGTTTTTAGAGATATTCAATTTACAATGGAGTTGGGGTTGAATAAAATAAACTTTTTGGATTTAACGATCGAGATTATTAATAATCGGCATTGTTTCAGTATATTTAGAAAAGATTCATACAGAGATAACATCATTAACAATTCTTCCAGACATCATATCTCGCATAAATTAGCAACCTTTCATTGCTTTATTCATCGTCTCTTGTTGATTCCGATGACTAAAGCTAGTTATGATCTTGAGTTAAATACGATAAAACAAATTGCAATGAATAATGGTTATGATTCGGATTTAATAGATCGTCTTTTATTTAAAAAACACAAAAAACTAGCTTTGATAAATGTAAGCTCTAGTTTGGTGATTAATGCACCAGTTGTTGAGAAACAATGGGTGAAATTGAGCTACTTGGGTAGTGTTTCAGAAAAGATTTCAAGGAAATTCAACAAAAACCTTTTTAATGTCACTTTTTATAATTCTTTTAACTTACAACGCATTTTAGTAAATTCTAAAGATAAACTCAACATTCTTAACCAAAGTGGCATATATTTAATTGATTGTGATTCTTGTGGAGCCAGGTATATTGGTCAAACGGGAAGAGCTTTTAATATCAGATTTAAAGAACATTTAGCCTGCTCACGTAAAGGGAATGAATTATCTTCATTTGGGAACCATTTGTTCCTAAATAAGCATACATTTGATATCTCTAAAAACTTTAAAATCCTGCATGTTAACAATAAATCTTTAAAACTTGATAAACAAGAGATCTTAGAAATCAATAGACATAAATTCTTGCTGAACTCTAATTTATTAAACGAACAGCTTGTATTTGCATCATCACCTTTGTTATATCCGTTTCATTAACCTAATTCTAGCCTATTATATTTCCATTTTTGTACTGTTTTATTTCTTTAGAATTTTAATTTTCTTAGTTTGTTTTTATTTTGTAAGAATTGATATTGCCTTTATTCTTTTCGCAGGATTCAATTTTTGCTGGATTGAGCTCTACTGGTTTTTCCAAACTCAATTTTGAATCTTCATTACTGCTGATTTTGTTGCTTGTACATCATTGATTGGAAGCGGGAAAAACACCAAATCATCATTAGGATATTTACTTTGCTTAAATATTTCCCAAATTTTAATTGTGTTCATAATTGACATCGTTTGCCACTTAGATTTATTATTCTTTGATGATGATTTTTTAATTGTTATGGGTGTTAAGCATTTTAATCTTGTGTAATTATAATGTAATTTGTTAATCCTTTAAATTGTTAATAGTTGCTTACACCTTTTTATTTCAATTTAAATTTGTATAAATATCACTGTTTATGTATTTTTCTTATCAGTTGATAATGCTCGCGATGAGCGAAACCGGTCCTGATCTAATAAATTTTATGTGGAAAAAGTACTAAAAATGTTTTATTATTTTTATTATAATGCCATTCCACCAAGTATTGACAGTGAACACCTTAAAAGTGATAGTCCATAGTGTTCCCACTGCATGCTAAACTGACTGAAGATGATCTGATGGTATACAAATAAGCTTAAATAAAATTATTTAGAATCGGAGTCGTGTTTTAACCCGATTACACAGTTCCTGTTTTAATCTCAGTATTTGAATTCAAAGGGGCTGCGACATGTCTCGAGTTTGAGAAACTACACAAAAGAAATATTTAATATTTTTTAGGTTAGATTTTGAAGTTGGCAGAATCGTTTTTTGGCTTAGATGAAATAGTTGTACGATTGGAGCAGAATAAAATATTCGAAATTCAAAAGACGGTGACGGTGCGTTTTAAATTGTGGCCAGTATAAAAAAGTCTGTGTTTATAAAATGAGTTGTCATGAGTAATAATAAATGGTTGTTTAATCCAATTCGTAAACGTTATAGTGTTAAAATTTAAATATTTCTACAATAATTATGTTTAGTAAAATAATAAAAGATTTTTAGTACTTTTTCCACATAAAATTTATTAGATCAGGACCGGTTTCGCTCATCGCGAGCATTATCAACTGATAAGAAAAATATATAAACAGTGATATTTATACAAATTTAAATTGAAATAAAAAGGTGTAAGCAACTATTAACAATTTAAAGGATTAGCAAATTACATTATAATTACACAAAATTAAAATGTGTAACACCCATAACAATTAAAAAATCATCATCAAAGAATAATAAATCTAAGTGGCAAACGATAACAATTATAAACACAATTAAAATTTGGGAAATTTATGTTTAGATAGACTGGAGCGGAAATAAATTTAGGAAATTTGGGAAAATTATGTTTAGATAGACTGGAGCGGAAAATTTAAAAACTTGACATTGGTACCACTAGACTTGCCATGGGAAAAGAATGCGACACGCTATTTTTATATTAGAAAAATCGTTAGGTTGTTTTGTCCATTTTGCTTTAACCTACCACAATACAAACTTTATATGATGTCTTATTCAACATTGTGAAGTTTTTAGATAAAAAATCAAATCAAAATCCACGACTTCCTTCATTTGTACTTACTGCTTTTTATATTAGCCGTTATGACCGCCATATAACGCGTACATGGAGTGTGTATAATGTTATAGTTAGAAAAATACAAAAACGCAACCACCGCACAACAATCCAAGGTCAGATTATTGCGAATAGTCTAAATAGTTTTGGATTGAGGTTAACTACGGCATTTCTTGGTAAAAGTCAGTGGTTTGATTTTAATACATAATTACGAACGTGGAGCATAGTTCGTTCTTTTCGTCAACATCTGCAGACTGACAGAATCCCACGTTCAAATGTAACCGAAAATCGAAATAACGAACAAATATAATTTACACTTATTTTGTATTCAAATATCAGGACTACTGTGCGACCGCTTTACTTGTGCGTGCGGGACCGTGGCGCTGCATGCATTTCCGGTATGACAGCCGCAAAAAAAAATATTGCCAGAATTTTAAAATCTTTATTCCCTAATAATACTCAAAATATACGTTTTTAATATAAATAGTAAATGAGTTTCAATACTCTGGTTTGCCTTGATAATTTTTATTGGTTTTTAAAACCATTAAAAGACTTCAAAGCGTCGGTATTTCTTTTCTTCGTAAAAAGATTAAACTTTTTGCCTGATGGCGCACATATCAAAATCGTTTATTATGATAGTTTTTTTTCTTATCCTATGTTTTGTGAGTGATTTGATAAGCTTGTCTCCTGTATTGACAATATTTTTTTTATATTTTGAATTGTTCTTAACACTTTTTTTTTTTTTTGGCCGCTCCCAATGTGGACTCCTAATGGAGTTTATCTCGACAGAAGTGTTTCTACGAGAACTGCTTGTTACTCAGTTGCTCAACCTCTCTTTTTCCAAAGAGAGTAGGGATAGAAGGATAGGGCTAGGACAGGATTAATGGTAAGCTTATCGCTCTTGATACGCCCCGTTCATAGGATAGGATGGGTGAAAGGGGGGAATTCAAGACATCACATACATCCATGCCTTTGAACAGAAATTCATAAATCGATTGAAAAATCAATTTATAAAAACTGTCCGTACCGGGATTTGAACACGGGCCCTCCGTAGCCGAAGCCAACAACGTTGACCATTCGACCACACAGGCGGTCAAATCTTTGAAATCTTGAAAAAATTTCTTACACTAACATCTATAAACAAAAAAAAATGGAATAGCATAAAGAGAGCTGTTATGGAAAGGACCATTAGGATTCGTTATATTTTAAAATAAGCCATTTATGTATTGCTAAAAATATTTCATATACAAAGTGTGTATAAAAAAACAGTTATTTTATTGTTATTTAAAAAAAAACAATTAATACTTTGACTTGCAATTAAATCAAAGTTAATAAATTTCCCCATTTTTTAAAATTGGGGATTTTTTTTGAAAGTTGGTAATACAGTGATTTCATAGCTGTCATTTCTGTAATTCGTTCATTTGCTTTAAACAGTGGAATTAATTGTGATCCGTTTAGCTTTTCTTCTTTACAAAACTTAGTTACATTGGCGATGATATTTTTAGCTTGAAAGCGCAAAGGTTTAGGCATGATTGAAGTGATAATCAGTATGATGACGGCACGACTTTTCAATACAGACTGAACTCGTGGACTAAGTGAGGTAGGTAGAATGCGCTTTGCGGAGGGGGGTTGCATATTTAGTTTCAACGGTCATCGCATTTCCGTGCGCAAACTTATAGCGGTCAGGGAATAGTTTCATCGGTTGATAATACTGTTATTGAATGAATCAAGACTACTGTTTTTTTCAAATTCTTACCATAAATTGAATGATGTATAATAGCAGCACCTGGAAACAACTTGATGAAGGAATTGTCGATGTATGTGTGGTCAGCAAACCGTGTGCCTTGAATTGAATGCAAATAGATTAAAAACGATATTACGGTGGAGATCATATCACTGATATCACAACATTCATTAATTGTGAATCTTAATGTACCTGATTATTTTTTTGTGAAATCGTGGACATGAATTGTTTGTTCTCCCAAGGTGTAGAACCAACCTGCCGATGGGGATGCCACTAGGGAGAGCTTTAACGGTGTTCAACAATATTGCTTCGGATGTCGATATATTCCACGTATTTTCTATTTTTTATGTATTAGAGTAGAGTTCGTCGGAGCTTACTCAGTTGACTTCCTTGCTATTTTTTTCTACTGCTTTTAATATTAAATTGTACTTTTTTTGTTTTTCTTTATTGTAAAAGTTTTAAATTTATAATTTGTCAACCTTATGCAATGTTAATTATATAAATCATAATCATTAATGATTTAAAAATAAATGCACTAAAAACACATCACGTACACGTAATAAAAATCTACATACTATATACAAGATTGACAATAGTGAAATAAGTAGAGGTAGACCCTACATAAAATTAAGTTTTATTAAAATTTGTATAAGAAGCATTGAATTCATTGTTGACTATATATAATATAATAGTTAGTGACAAAATCTGTGTGAATGTACATAATCTGAACGATTCAAATTGTATAAAAAAATGCATTGTAGCGATGAGTACCTACAGTAAAATCTTTTTCTATTTTTGCAAGAATCTTTTTCACAAGTCACTTCATTTAAGTCCCAAATATTGTCACCGAGAATTTGTTTTTACTGTAGTTGAATGTTGATGAACCAACGAAGTTCGCTCGTAAAAGAGACGTCAGAGTGATCATTCATGTCTTTAAGTTTTGTGTAAAAGCAGTAATTGAAACGGCCGAGGCGTAAAGTTAATTAATTGAAAGGAGACCGTAACTGAGAGCCATAAAAATACAAAATAAATGAAAAAAGAATCAGCAACTATCACAACAACTGTTTGATTGTCCACAGTAGGCATTGCAATTCGGTTTTTTTATTTTTTAATTCTCGTAAACGTTTAAAATGGACAACAATGTCAGCCATTTTTGCAAAATGCTTCAGACGACCATTACAAAAGTAAATAAAACTCAACAATCAATTCATTCCGCAAATTACTGGAAGAATCGAGATTCCCGCCATCCGTTGCCAACTTGAGTGTATTGTTCGCAAAATAGTATTTTTTACGAGAACAATTATTGTTATTTTTGTTCAGATTTTAATAGTACTTTTTCAGTGCTATTTTTAAGCAACTGAAAACGAGAAGTACATTACAATTGCTATAATGCGTAAATGGGGGGAAAGTACTAACTTCAAAGAACAAAACAAAATTCAAGTTTAATACTTATAATACCGTCATCGAAGAAGTTTGACAGATCGATGTATAAAACAGAAGTGACTGATTAATATGGCATTTAAAGATCAAACAACCGAAAAAATATATAGAGCAAATAAAAAGAAACATTCGCCACGAAGTTGTTTCGCAATAGTGACTGGGCGCTAATAAATCTGAGAATAGTATGTATCTCATATATTATAAGCAGGGGTTTTTTTCATGTAACGCGGTGGAACGGCGTTCTGGCACCATATTTCTCGGTATTTTAATGTTTTTAATCAATATTCGCAAAAAATATTTTATTTTGCTTCGAAAAAAATATTTTTTAAATCATTATTTCGCGAAAAATTAACAATAGCAAAAGAAAATCAATCAATGTGTTGAAAAGTGAATTAAGTCTCCAAGAACGAAATGGAAGCGAAATGGGTCATATTCTTCATTCTATAAACGCACAGGTTCAAGTTCAGACAATGGTCAAAGGTGTGGTTGTTTGTGACATCTAAATTCTCTCCCACCCTTCCAATCCAAAAATTAACAGGGCAAAGCAAAAGCGATTAGTTAGCCACTAGTACTGTCCTAGCCTTTTATGTAGTATGTATATCCTTACTCTCATAAAAAGAGAAAGTTGAAAAACTGACTAACAAGCAGTTCTCGTAAAAAGAATGAGAAGAAAAGTAAGTTTTGTCGAGACACCTCCATTAGGAAGCCATTTGCTCCACATTGCGAACGGACATAGAATGAAAAAAAAACCGCGACAAATAGTGAGTTCCGTAAGTTATAACATTTTGTATACAGTAAACCTAAAATGAGTGAGGGTTTGTTCCGGTGCAAAAGACTTCGGTAACACTAGGAATCGTATCGTAATAGGAAACACTTGTATACCAAACCTTTCAAAAGTACAAATCATTAAGCGCGTAATAATACTTTTAATAGCTTTACGGCCCAGACATTGGGCACGCACGACCGGGGGATAAGGCTCTCCTTTATTGAGCGAACAGTCACGGTTCGGTGGATGGACCCAACTCATCCGAGATGCAATCTCTAAATGGCTATTCATAAAAATCTTTTAAAAGGAATCCTTGTTTACAGGTCCGTTCTCAAGATAAATACCTACTGGCTACACTGAAGATATTTAAAAAATATTTTGCATTTAACTCAGTTGTGTTCATACCTACATGTTATATAATATATACATATAATGTATAACGAAGACTCGATGAAGCACTAGTATGAGTATGAATATTATATAAATATTAAGTATGTTCTTCGAATCGTTCAAATTATGCACATTCACACAGATGAACAGATGCACGGATGAACTTGAAGTGACAGTTCAACGCCTGAATATGCCGAAAGGTGAAACCCGGGTCGTTAGTGAAAAAACCGGTGTGAATGTACATAATTTGAACGAGAGGATGCCTCTGAAAGAGGCAAAACACGAATCACATTTTGTTACACAATACGTGGAATAATCCTAGTTATTTTATTTTGTAATAAAATGAACTTCCACAAAGTTACCGCCGAATCCATCGAAAGTATTATAATTTGAACGATTCAAATTTAATATTGAAATTCCGCCAAGCACCTTCAGTCGAAATCTTAACCCTTTGCAGTCTTTAATTGAAATATGTTTTCACATTTAATTTATTATCGTATAATTATAATAAAAAACATTTTGAATGTTTCAGTATAGCAAAATTTATCTTGCGCACAATGCGTATTGGTAATATTTGGATGAAAACAAAACTTATATTATTAAAAAAATCAGTAAATAAAAAAACATTGCCAAATCGGTAATGTCGAGTCCAGCTCGACATAGGACTTCTAAGAGTTAAATTATAAGTATGTTCTATTTAATTTTCATATTAGGAAAAAAACATAATAATTACCATTGGAAACCCTTTACGAGTTCCTTGGGTTGCCATTTTCCGTAATGTACATATTATACTCAAGGCCCTGCAGTCGTTGTCTCTCTTGATATTTTGCTCCGCTCTCGAAAGAGGGTATTTTGGGTTGGCTCCACATGGGTACTGTTGCGGAGCAAATTGGTTTTAATGTGGTGAGAGTTGTTCTGCAACCTGTTCACTGTCTCCTAAACCCACAGATTTGTCAAATATACTCGAGGTAGCATAGCTTCAGATAGGAGACAACGGCTACACATCAGTCATCATAACACGAGGCATAACACGCTGAGCAGGATTGCGACCACCTCACCGCTGATCCATTCACTCCAACAGCGCTCCTACTTCCACACCCTACTGATAAGTTTGTATTTGATAAGCTTAGTCGGAATTAAATGCTAAAAAATATTTATTTAATTGTGATTCAGAAAAATTCTAAAAGTTTTCCCTTACGCGTAGGAAACTCTCTTTCCTTCTTTCTAGAATATTTACGCAAATTGAGAAAATGTATACTACTTCTCATGATTCGTAATGTATAATTATTTTGTGCATTGAATATTTACAATGGAATGTACAATTTTTTTCTTTCAATTTTACTTATATAATATATGTATATGGCTTTATATGATATCTTCCCTCCGTTACAATTTCGGACATATTACGATGCCATTTTCAAGGAACACATTATCACTGGAACATTATCCACATGAGAACTTGTAGAGATTGAATACTCTTTAAATAAATCTGTAGATAGTTTACCTTCGCCGCTATTTTATAACGCCATATAATGGCAATTTCGTTATCAAAATATTATTTTATTTGCACTTTGAATCACAAATATAATTCCAACTAAATTAGATTGATATCGGATTGCGAAAATCCGTGATGAAGTGCTCAATTTCGCCGATAAATAGTAATGTGACGTTGCGTATCTTACAATATCATTCTTTTTTATCTGAATAATTATATTTACATAACCAATGAATTACTACCACTATTCAATACTTGTATGCGTACAGTACTCAATGGGTTTGTCATAAATATTGGAAAAACGTTGAATCACTCACTGAACAAACAGATAATGTAAAACAGATAATGTACTACAGTAAATTTGGTATCAGTCAATTGCCAATAGAACTAAACTTATAAGTAATATGTACAAATAAGAATTGACAAATAAAGTAAATTTGTAAATTCTGTAAATTGTAAATTGTAAACTGTAAAATTGTAATTGTAAAACTGTAAATTGTAAACTGTAAATTCTTGGTGGAAACGCATTATATTAAAAAAATAAACACATTTGTAAACTAATTCCACAATATTTATTATAGATTAGGACCGCTTTCGCTCAACGTGAGAATAATAAACTGGGATGTGAAATTAGTACAATCAAATGTTTTATTTTTTTAGACTTGACCTGCCTGGCTTTTTTAAGTAAAGATAACTATTTAGATTAAATTACTATTATGTAAAATTTGAATTGTTTTAATTTTGTACTTTTCCATGAGTTTTGTCGCTAACGACCCGGTTTTCGCTTTTCGGCATCTTCAGGCATTCCAAGTGCACGGATGTACTTGAACTGACTGAATTTGATATTGAAATTCCATCAAGCACCCTTAGTCGAAATACTTAATTATACTATTATGTATTTCAAAATTGCGTCAAATATTTTTAAAACAATTATAGAATGAACATTTAAATAAAGAAAAAAACATATACGTACTTATGTTTTATAACGCTATCAAGATACATGTCACTGGAAAATGATAAATCCCTAGTTATAAACAATGTACGGTCATAAGAATTACTTTAGTTGTAAGTTGTAACCGTTTATTTATATCCACTATTTTCTTAACCTTAGGTTTTTTGAACAGACTTGTAGTCGTTTTCTGACATTGACTGTGATAAAAATGAAAATTAGAACGCAAATATATTGCAAACTTATTGTTATTACTCTAGTCGTGTCATGACGGGTTCGTGGGATTTCAACGCGCGACAAGTTAGTACAAAATCTCCCAGTTAATTAATACAATTTTTTGTTAACTATGTAAAATATAATTGTGTGTACTTTGATACGAACGTATTAGAGAAGTGCTGCGCACATGTTACTTTAAGTGCACTTTCTCAGTGGCAATCTGGGCTTTTAAAAAAATATCTATGGAGAATTTGACTAGAATCATGGTGATAAAAAAATTGAATTAACTTTAATTATTCCACGTACTTATTGTGTCACAGTTAGTAACACAATACGTGAAATAATCAAAGTTAATTTAGTTTTATATTAAAAATGAACTTCCACAAAGTTAACCGAATCTATAGATGTAAGAAATTGTTCAAAAAATTCTTTTCTATTGAGTGGCACTTTTAAGACAAATTTAATTTTGGAAAAGTGGCGCGTACTACTACTATACTAGAAGAGCATTTAGAAACTAAATGCAAAAGTGCTCATAAAACTTCTTTTTGAAAAGCATAATAATTTTCTATAAAGCTTGGTAATCATTATGTTAAAAAGGTAGGCAAAAGGGAACGATCGAAATGAAGTTATCTACAAGCGATTCGTCGTTAAAATGTAAATGCGGAAACAACAACAACAATAATAATAATAACGCGAAATGCTCTTTGAAACTTTCAAAAGCGAACATATTTTCGCAATTCACTTATTATTTTACGTTGAGTGCTTTGCGAAAACTTTCGAAACAATAACACAACACTGCTTTTGAACTTTCGACTTTAAGTGAAAAGCATTGTTTGCATGTAAATTTCAGTTTTTTTTTATATATTTTTCTATGTAATCACTATGTAAGTGTATATATCAGGGATCTGGAGTAGAGCAGTGGAGCAACAAGTTTTTGGCCGGAGCACGAAAATTTGTTTTGCTCCACTGCTCTTATATATAATATGTATATATATTTTAGTTTTATTCAAAATTTAAAAATGAATAGTTTTTTAAAATGTATTTTTAATTTATGATAAATTCAATATTGTATGCTTTTTTTAACCCTGTTATCATTCGATACGAGGGCAATCTTGACAAGCAATGCATATCTTCACTTTTTTATATTTCTTAGTGGTCTACCTCATTAAAATCAGGGATCTGGAGCGGAGCAACTCAAAAAAGTGGTTCCTCCAGATCCCTGGTATAAACCCTTCATATGGGTCCATTAGAGGTGAAGTGAGCTAAGTGTTTTTTTAGAAGAAGAAAAATGTTAGATACGTTGTAATATACTATACGTCTTAAAGTATCGTAATAGTGAAGTTACCTCAGTCATATTCTTATAGTTGTGAGCAAAACCGGCCCTCATACTATAATGGAGAGTTTTAGTTTTTGAATATTGCACATTCGTCAATTATGGTATGCTACAATCCTCAATATTTTAATAAAAAAATATGTGCAATAAATCGACATAATACATTAAAAAACCTATGGATAATTTAATTATTAAAAAATATATATTACATCATGGTCACCCTAGAGCCCGACGGCAAGGTTATGTTGAACTAGTTCTACCATATATACGTTGAAAAACGTCGAAAGTCAAGAAAAAATAAAAGGGGGGAGTTGGGTCTACCGACATTGCCAGTTTTGTTTTCTCATGTGACATGTCTTATTTTTGTAGAACTATATAAAAGTTTGTGCCTCCATAACGAGAAACATGCTTAGTTTTTGTAAATTTAAAATATATAGTTCTGTAGCTTAACTCAATAGACTAAAAAGGTGGACGGACATTCATAATTCATTTCTCTACCTGAACTGACATAACCAGTCTTTGGAAAAAAAGGTTCGATTGTGACCATGAAAGAGGGTATAAGGAGAATTATTTAGTAGACTTTAACCTTGGACATACCAAAAATAGAATTATATACTAATGAGACTGAAATAACTTACCTTCCTGTAAAGATATTAGTTTTATTGGAAATAATAAAAAATGCCGCATCTAAAATTCGCCGAATCAAAACCAAGGATTATTGTTTTTTTATTATTACAAAAAACAATGGGTTTGATTTTCATTTGAGTGAAAACCTCAAAGAACGTAAGTTGGCCAAAGTCGTGTTACCTGCACTGTGTGGAATCACGGAATTCAAATGATTATTGTTAACATGTGAGAAAAAATCGTTTTCAACTGCATATTCAAATAGAAAACAGTATTTTTTTAACTTTTAAATGATTCAATACGGGATATTTGAAACAATTTGTAAATTTATTTTGTTTAACGGAATGGAGATAGGTGCAAGTGTGGAGTTAGGCAAAAAAGACGAACGAAATCAATTCAGAAAACAAACAGGAGTAAACACCAAAGATTTAACAAAAACACTGCCGTGCTAAGGTTAACTCCACTTGTTGAGTTACAAATTGTGACACGTGTTTCGCTTCATTATAAGACAGAACATGGCGAGGTCTCCGAATAAACCATAAAATTGATTCTAATTTTTATGTTACAAATTACAAAATAAATGTCGGGGGTTTTCATTTCTACTAGACGTAGGAAGGGGGTAAGAAAGATAGTACTAGATAGAAATTAATTACAAAAAAAAGAAAAAATATATATTTCTTTGAAAAATATCATTTATGCAGTCGGTGAAAGGTATGGAACTAATATGTGAGCACATACCATGGACATTGATGCATTTGATGAAGGCCAAAATGTCAATGATGCTTCTAAAACAGTGGTTCTCACTTACAAATTTGTTATGGCCGCATGTTTGTTTTGACATCTGATAAAGAAATAATAGTACTTGCATTTACTAAAAAAATGTATAAAAGTTCATATTCAATAAAAGACATTATTTTTATATCAATATTTACTATGAAGTTGTTGGTGGCCCCGCACATGATAACCACTGTTCTAGAAAGTCATCTGTCTATATATTAAATGATTATTTCAATTTTGTTTTATTTTGAATTGTAAAAAAAACGTTTCCTGCAGAAAGATAAAAAATATAAATTCACCACGAAAAATGTTCTGATAACTGATTTATGTACTTTGACAGCAACCATACACTCGATAGGAGATTGGTTTAGAGTGATTTGGAAGGGACGGAAGGCAGCAGAAATATTTGCTGCCGTCATCTGAAAAATTCTTGGAATTTTTTCGCGTTCGACTCGCTCATTGGTAAACGGAAATCTCTCCATTAGATTTCTTTGCACGGAATAGCGATATGAGAATAGACTATGGTTAAAGTCACAAAATCAACTGATGATGACTAGGGACGAGGAAAAAGTTCCTGGCAATACCAGGTAGTAATTTAGCGACGAGTGATTACAATAATTCGCTAAACTTCTCAAAGCGGAGAGTACAGAACTTTGGTAATGAACTTGTTGCAACGTAGCGAAATATTCACATATGTCCTAAATAACATGCACTTTTCTCTTATAAGAAAATAAAACCAAACAAAATATAATTATTTGGGTCGATTTAAGTCTGAAAAACGATTATTTATTCTTAATAAAATATGAGTTTACCTATAAATCAGTAGTGCGAAAGAAAAAAGGTGTTAGGTTTCAAATCGGTAACTTTCAAGAGGGAAGCCAAAACAAGATTCCATTTAAGTATATGAATTTTATGTATAATGTGATTTTTCGACATGAATTTTACTAATTCAACGCTGAAATGACTTGCCCCATTACTCTTCTACGCATTTTAGTTATTATGACATATTCAAATCATCTTTAAATTTCTAAGACTTACCACATTTTTCCTTTCGCACACAGATGTAATACAATTTATTTAACGATTAAAAACAATATGACGTTGAATAAACTGTACGACAAATCTTGATTACGGATGAACAATAAATTTCGTTAGTTATTTTTTTATTACCTCAAAGCTATAAAATAAGCAGTAATATGTATGCAATAATGGCAATCGGTAATGGTTTACAGCAGTGGTTAACGGGGGCGCTACCACCCCCCTGGTGGGCGTTTCGAAGTATATTATTATATTTTTAAAATAAGGAACTGATTTCTTCTCTGATGGGACAGAGATACTTAAGGTGGAAACATACTGCCGACACCCGACGCCACGTAAGCGTATTGGATCATAGCTACATATTTGCCATTGTATTGTATGGAACAGGAACGAACTGCCGTCGCGTCGCGTTGTATGTTGGCAGTGCGTTCCTGTTCCATACAATACAATGGGAAATATGTAGCTATGGTATCCTCCAACACAATTACGTGGCGTCGGGTGTCGGCAGTATGTTTTCACCTTAAGTATATCTGCCCCATCATACAGTTCCTTATTTTAAAAATATAATGTACACATATAACACTGAGAGCCTTAGCAGTATAAGCTATACAGTAGTGAGTATAATATAAGCAGCATTTTACGTAATTTTAAATAAAAACAATAATAATAATATATTAGTATTGTTATGAATGATCGCGTTGTTTACTAACTGATTAATTTAAATTGACATATTGTTTCTAATGACTAAATATTTTTGTTATTGTATTCCCGCCACGTTATACCTATAACAATTACTTGTACATATATAATAACTATGAAATGAAGATATTTTACCTCGAAAATACAATATTCTCGTAGCCGATCAAAAAAATAAATGCTTTCCGTTCATGTGCCCCTTCGGCCGTGAAAGAATAATTTGTGATATCGAAAATATTGCAAGATGTTCAAAATTCGTTTCAAAGATGTCGTTGCATTCAATTTATTTATTCATAAAATATAGAATATGTATTGCAGAAATGCAATAATTGCTCAGCGATGAGTGTAAGTAGTACGTAGAATTTTATAGGTGAGTCACCTGTAATCTTACGTAAACACGGTCGTTGTAAATGTAACTAATCGAATATAAGATTGTTTCACACCTTTGGCGTAAGCGGACGAAGTTTCGAGAAACACATAAAAAACATGAGTCATTCAAAAATAATAATGTGATCTTGTGTATATTGAACGTCACCATTTCCCTGTCATTATGGTGACTTCATTATAACAGTGTGGATCAAAGCTGTGCAGTCGGGAAAAAAAAAACGACTCCGACGATTTAAATTAAAAACTGACTTCGACTCAGAATTGATTTTTTTCAATTGAACCCGATCCTTTTTTACGCGATACATTGGTTCCAGAAATTGACGCGGATTAAAAAACGCGTAAAATAAATCTCATTTACATACTTTTCAAAAATAAACAATTAGTCTTGGACACTGATGTCGCCGCACTCTAAAGATGATCTGATGACATAATATATCATCAGATATATTATATGTAAGTAAGTTAATTAAACGGAAATGATTGAAAAAACGAATTCCGAGTCGGGGTCATTTTTTTAACTCGACATAAAGTTCTGTAATTTTTTTTAAATAAATCTTTGTCTTTAATACATATTTTACTTATAATATATACAATATTCCAGATGGTTTCCGCGACTTTTCAAAGGTATTTTTTTATTTATCTATAAAATCATATAAAAACAGTATCTATTTTTGTTGTCCAAGTATTACCACTTGATGAATGTTTGCAGCATGATAACTATCTGATTGTTAAGCATATATATAGTATCGCCTATTTGTACGAAATACTCATTCGAGGGAGACGGCACTCATCCGTTCATTTTCTTCCGTTTCCGGGAAATCGACGCATCACAAAGAAAATTCCTTTCCGTGCCTTAATTTTTCACAGAATGTGCCTGACATATATAATATAAGCATTCTTGTCATCGACAAACATAGAACAACCATTTTCTTATGTACTTATACCTACTTACTCGTATTTAACCCACAAGGTCTTGTCGACATTGGAAATTTCAATTGCTTTATTTTTATCATTTTACCTATTCCTTCCTTTCTATTCAGAAACTGGAAATTTATCATATTGGTTTGATAGATTCTCTATGAGCATACGCAATTCAACTGAAGTATAACGTAACATACAAACATATTTTTAAGAGTAGTGAAGTTTTTTTTTTTTTTTTTAAATTGGTAACGCAATTGGCAATTTCAAAAGGTAAGTATTTCGCAAACTTCCTATACAAAACAATACAAATTTGGCTGGGTAACGTTTTCAGTGGGCTATCTATGTATACATACGTATTTGAATTGATGGTCTTATTTTCTTGATAGTTAAACGGTGCATGTGTTCATACCTGCAAAAAAAAAACAGAAATATTAGTAGTCAGCCAATCAGTAACCGAAGCCAACAATGTTAACCCTCCAAGGACGAGCGTCACCATATGGTCACACAAAACACCGTTGTCTATTGATCCCACTATTCATACTTTTTCTACCTGAATATCGTTGATTTTGCTCATATTTGGTTAAGAAGGGTACGGACTACAGTAAGTCATCAGCCGTAGGAACAGGAACGGTCTCCAAAAGCACATGTGATTTTTTGAATTTCCGTTTTTTTTAATTTACTTTTTGAAACTGTTAGATATTTTTTTATAAAAACATCAAATTATTTACAGTTATTTTGCTTATATATTTGTTTTGAAATTATGTTGATTCTAAGAGGTCAAATTGTAAATATTTTTAAAAAAATCACGTTTAGCTATATTTCAACCCCGAATGTTTGCAAGCCCATACGGTCACTTTTGTCCTTACTACTGTCCGTACTCAATATTACACGGTAATAAAAGGATGAGCATGACCATATAGTCATGCGGGGTTTCTATACAACAACTTTGCGTTTTTTTTTTTTTAAATTTTGGATAGGAATAAAAGTTATCCGTGACTTCAATATGGCTTAGAAAATATTTTTTTTATCGGAAAAAAGCTCTCATCTCTGGAGGGTTAACCACAAGACTTCAGGTCCGACATGTACACAAAATATCACAACCGCATACATAACGTATTCATACACATACATAGTGCTATGATGATAATACATTGTTTTGTGGATTTTGAGGCGACTGAAAGAATAAGCAAAGGAAACACTGTCACCGTTATATGACAGTTATAGGGTTATCAAATCCCGAACCCCTTTTGTGATCCCGGGACTTCGGGATTCACTATAATCCGCCAAAAAAATAATTTTGCGCCGGAGTCATTTGAACTCGTAACCCTTTGAAAGGATGGACCTTAAAAAAGCTCTTACGCTTCTAATTAATTATACAATCTGTTAATTCGTAACTTTTTTGAGGAAGACATTTTTTAATGAATGTAGAATCTAAAGTATGTTCGAGTTGAAAACTATTTTGAAATCTCTCAATTTCTTTTTTTTTACCAGTGATCGATCCCGGGATCCCGAAATTCTCCAAAATTATCAAGCAATTGTGACATGATATTATGATGAATGATCAACCTTGGGATCGAAAAATTATAAATCCCGAAACCCGAAACCGGGATCGCAAAATTGGTCGGGATCCCGGGATTGAAGGCCCTACTACATATCTATATGATGAACAGCAGAAAATGCGATATGTAGTGATAATAAGTATTGCATGTCTAATTACGGTATAAGCTGCCATTGATTGCGTTATATCTGCGATTAGACCGCCAGCGGTGGCAGAATATTAATTTAGTAGGTGGCCAAACAAATTTCGATGAAATTAATGCTTTAGTATATTTAATTATGTAATTATGTTATAAAGTGAGAACATAATATATACAACTATTATTTATAGACCTGTCAACACAGTCAGTATGCGAAATGAATCATGAATATTTTTTAAAAAGTAACTCAGAACTAGGGCATCCAATCCCGGGATTCGGGATCCCGTTCAATTTTCTGATCCCGAAATTCCGGGATTGATACGGCTGCGATCCCGGGATTTCGGGATTGAGAAATTTTGAGCAAATCCCGAAAATTGACACGAAATCGAGAATTTCATATTCCTCGGTGAGCTAAAAAAAAACGAGGATTTGTGACAATCTGGGAAAAAGTATACCAAATCGACGTTTTCAAATTCCTCGGTGAGCAAAAAAAAACGAAGTTTTGTGACAATCGGGAAAAAAGTATACCAAATCGAGGATTTCAATTTCCTCGGTGAGCTAAAAAAAAAAACGAGGCTTGGAGATAATCCGGGGAAAAAGTATAGCGAATTGAGAATTTCAAATTCCTCGGTGAGAAAATCTCAATCCCGGGATTGAAAATTATTCAATCCCGAAATCCCGGGATTGGATACCCTACTCAGAACGTCACATGCGTGATTCGATTTCTTATTTGCTCAAAAATATTATATGTATAAAATCAACAGGAGTTATCAATAATAATCATAAACCAATAGTTGGTTTAACAGTCGTTGCTTTGATAATGGCAGTTACTATCTATGTATAATATATTCAAGGGCAAAGATTATTTATATGAGACAGGTATGACGAAACTAATACTTTAAAAGAGACTGGATGTTGAGTCAATTTTGAAACTAAGTAGAAGAACTTAACTCCAAATATTTTATAATTGAGTCGTCTGGTATCAAAAGCAGAATTGTTCCATAGATTATGTATGGAACAGTTCTGCTTTTGATACCAGACGACTCAATTAAGTCTAGTCTATAAAAAAATGGGTACCCATAATACTGAGAAACAATGTATTAGATAAGTTCAGATAACATGACATAAAATATCTCAGTTAAAAGTATTGTCTATATATTGGGTATTTTCTAAGAATTTTGATGCTTAAAACAATATTGATTCATTAAATAATAATTATAGTGACAAGTCGATTGAATCGATATAACCTTGGACGAACTCCATTATAATTAGGCCAAAATTACAATATATTTTAGTTTTTTGGTTGGTAGCTATGCTATAGTAACGCCCGTTGTCTATTGATCGCACTATTCATCCCTTTTCTACCTGAAAATGATACAGACAGCAAGTAATCAGCCGCGGGGACGTAAACAGCTACCAAAAGCACATGCGATTTTTTGAATTTCCGTTTATTTTTAATGGACTTTTTAAATTGTTAGTTATTATTTTATCTAAAATTTAAATACGTTACCTACCTACTGTTTCTTAACCGGTGGTTCGCGAAGATTTTTGGGTGGTCCGCAAAAATTTTCTGCGGTTCAAAAATAGTTAAAATCCATTTTTAAAAGCTTATATTGGTGGTCCGAGGATGTAAAAAGGTTAAGAAACATTAAGTTACACTACTCCAACTAATATATTTGGGTTGAAATTATGTTGATCTAAAGAGGTCAAATTATGTTTTTTTTTTAAATTTCATATTTAGCTATATTTTGCCTCGAATGTTTGTGTGAACATACATACGGTCACGCTAGGTCCTTAAACAATAATACAGGGAGCCTATAAAAATGAGCATATCGACTGTGGAAAGGAAAAAGGACTTAACCCACACATATCAAATTTTACAGGAGGAGCAAAAAACGTGTTTTGATGATTTTGGGACATATGCAAATTATGAATTATGCACAACCTTAAAGTGCACGGAGACTTTTAAACTGGTGTTTAATTGACATAACCTGATATTAATTAAAGAAGTTCTCAGGAAAAAACCTTTATTTCAGTCATTTTTCTTGGTTTTAATTTTTTACAATGTCATCCTTTTCAAACTTAAAAGCTAAATTTAGATACAATTCTGGATTTGCAGCTTGCATCCTTTTGATAGAACTTTTTATCAAGTTTGATACATTGTGATTATCGAAAAAACCTGTTTTGACAAACATGTGGGTTACGTCCTTTTTCCTTTCCAAAGTCGATATAATCACGCGGGGTTTCTATCCAACGATTTTTGTGTTTTTTTTTGTTGTTGCTAGAAATAAAAGTTATCTGTGACTTCAATATGGCTTAAATTTATTTTTTTGGCTCTGGAGGGTTGCATTTTTTTAGAATTAAAAACTTTGTTAATTTTACATAATAGATTATCGGGTAGAACTGGTGTGGCAAATGTGCGACGAGAAATGAGTTTATTATAATTTGTAATCAAATCTAATAATATGAAATAGTCCGTACCAATATTAGATCGCACACTACGTTTGGCGCTTACAGGAATTGTGATACGGAGCTGCATGAGCTCTGAAGACAGCTGCACTCCCGTTTGCATTATCAAAACCGACGTGTCCGATTGCAAAAGCAAATTCTGTTTAATCTGTCGATTCAGCGGAGAACTGAATAATAATAATACTTCGATTGCATACGCGGGACATTGGAGTGTTTGTTTACTGGAAGTAGGTACTTCACAGGCCTATCATACGGTAATAAGCATCGATGACTGTCTGATAACCAGGGCTGTGAACACATGATAATAATAAAAAAATTATAAATATAGATTAACTTTATTAGATTATTCCACGTATTGTGCTACAAACTGTGAAACGTGTTTCTGAATAAATAAAAGTATTGACTATAAAGAAATATTATTAAATAATATATTAAACAAAACAGGTTGTTCGCCACTGCTAAATTTATTTCCCAACGGTTTAACCCTTCCTAATTGATGCAACTCATCATTTCTAAACGTGAATGTCATTTGCATTACCATTATTTTTTTTGTTTTTCTATCATCCCCTACTTGCCTCCCCTTTTTATTTTATTTTTCGTTTTATAATATATCAGAATAGTAAAATTAAAATCATTCGTACTTAAACAAGCATTTTTGAAAGTAAGATTATCTGAGGATGCCTCTGAAAGATTCGAAACACGTGTCACGGTTTGTAACACAATACGTGGAATTATCTAAGTTATTTTATATTAAAATGAACTTCCACAACGTTACCATCCAACGAATCCATCGTAAGTAAAAAAATATATGAACTAAAAATATACGGGTTATATAATGTAAATCATTTTTGCTTCTCATTCGCTTAGTCCGTAATCGGCCACTGACTTCGGACCACCCCATAACCTGATTCCCGACATTAAAATGTCAAATTAATTAGTTAACACGGGTCTTGTTCATAAAACACATTTTAGGATTAATGCTAATTAATTAAAATTAATCTTGGTCTTTCGAATTAATTCTGGCTGTATGTATTTTTTAAAACAATCTGTTACTTCAAATTAACTTGCTTTTCAAAAAGTGAAAATCGACAGCGTAAATTTCATTTAAAAGATACACATCATGCTCAAGAATTCGGCGAAACGCTGAACATTTCCACAATCCGTCGTTAATTTTGATAGCGCTCGAGATTTATTTGTTATTACTATGTTTAGTCCCGACTCCCCATATCTCACGCACTTATGAATAAATTTTACTTGAATACATGTTAGTTTCCTAATGTATACAAGCTATTACTGTTTCATTTAGTCTTGCCGGCTATTAAATATGAATTTGCACCAAAATATATTCAGTAGATTTCGTAGATTAATATCTGGAATAGTGTGTGGTGTATTCGACCTATATACATAATTTAAAATATGATATTGATTGAAACGATACAGAGTTGCGAGCGTACTCTACAAACACATGATTCAACACTTTAACTTTAGATTAATCTATGACCGCCAGAACTTTCAGGCGGACTGTTGAGAGTAAATTCGTTTTTAATATAAAAATAAACAAGAGTGAAGTGTGTATGCTGATATTTAATGAAAACAAAAATAATACTAGTCTACCAAAAATAAAATACGATAAAAAATGAGAAGTTATACCCCGTATTGACGACGAAACGTCTTTCGGTATCGTAATTGTTTTACAATCTGCCAATCACAATAATAATTGAAAGTTAACATATCGACTGTGGAAAGCAAAAATACTTAATACACATACCAAATTTTACAGGAGGCACAAAAAACGTGTTATGATGATTTTGGGCCATAGGAAAATTATTAAATAAACACAAGACTTGTTAACTGATGTTTGACATAATTGATTTAATAAATTGTTTATGAATACTCTTTTTTTCTGTTTGTAATTTGAACAGGCCCAACTTTTTTCAAACTAAAAAGTTAAATTTAGATACTAATTCGGCATTTTCAGCTTACATCTTGATAGAACGTGTATCACGTTGTATACATTGTGATTATCGAAAAATAGCTGTTTTGAATAAACTGCGGGTTACGTCCTTTTTTTCTTTCCATAGTCTATATGAAATTCTAGGGGGGAAAATGTTTGAAATGTGTGTATTTTCAATTGGTGATCAGCAATAGAACTATTCCATGGAAATATGAAGATGCAAGTGTGTCTTATTCACAACTATTAAATGGATTTCAACATTTCGTATTTCTTTTTTTTTTGTAGGGAAAGTTTCGCAAACATTGTTCATTGTTGAAAATTTTCCCGTTTCGCAAGCTTCTGTGTCACATAAAACTTATGATGACTTTTGGATAAGAAAATAAACACAATCATAATTTTTAAGCAACTCAAAAAAAACTAGATACGCAGCGCTTAGAAACATTATGTTCAATTTGAATGTTTGCACATCATTTTCCAATTTATTATTAAATACAAATTACACGCACAATATGACATCTGAAGCTTATTAATAATTGAAATTATAAAAGCAATCACAAAAATTTGCGCATAAAAATGCGTCGGATTAATTTGAATTAAATGAAAACGCCTTCCAGCCAAATCGACCAAGATTGGGGACGAAGACGGGGTGAGGTGGATGGCGGTAGTGGAGATTACATACAAAGGTAAGAAAAGGCTTGTCAAAATTCAATCTGAAAATTCTGTGCGAAATAATTTCCGCCTGGGAAGAAATCAATTACAAAAGGCGATACGGAAAATTTGTGAAGAACACGAAGACGTGTAGAAAGGCTCGGTAATAATAAACATTCATAACATCACAATAAAGGCGCTTTTCATATTTACTTATAAGTGGCGCACTTCGACAAGGTTGCAAATGGGTTGAGTTGCTGAAGGATAATTAATAAGAATCAGGTATTCTGCTCATCCAAATATAATTAATAGGAATTTTAAATACGCCATAACAAAAACTTTTTAGTATCTTGAGTGACAAGTAAGCGTTTCGTTATATGTACTTAAAAAGACTTAAAAAGACTTAAAAAGACTTAAATATAAATAAATCATGTATGCAGAGTAAATTATCGATTTTACGGACCTAGATACAACGAATTTAACCGAAAAAATTCTGGTCAAATGTGTTTTTTTTTTTAATTCTTAAGTCTTCTATTAGCCATAACAGATTTTTCTAATAGAAATCTTTGTTATTCAGTTTCTCAATCTCCCTCTTTCAAAGAGTGAAGCAGAACTAGCAGTAAAATAATAGCTCGCACTTCGCTCTTTATTTGTTCAGCATGTCTAAATCGAACAAGGATCACTGAAAGAAATTTCTTGGACATAATTGTGCCGTGGTAATAAAGTTTTATTAAAGCGATGAGTCCGATGATGTGGCATGTACTCAGAATCAACTTCATACATTTCTCTTTTTGAAATCACATAACAATTATAATCCGGAATATTCAATGGCCTTGTGGGTGACCCATTTTTGATGTTTGCAAGAAGAAAAAAATCCCAAATTGATTGCTTAATTTTTAAAAAATAATTAAAAATAAAACATATATTTTAATTATTTTTAATAATTAGTTAGTTCTCTTGGGAATTGAACTTTTTTGTGCGAAATGTTGACAACGCCGCTGCCTGCTTATTCATCAATCCCATCACCATCCTGGCGTGTTCCAGTTACGTTCTTTGGTTTACCGTTAGCGGATTTCTGTACATGACAGAATTCATTAATTGAGCAGAATAAAATACGTAATACCTTAAATATTTTACCAAAATAATGACTCCATTCAATTCACAGAATTTATATTAACGATGGACAATCACAAAAATTAAACCGTATAATATCATTTTATTACGAAATAAACATTCAATGAATTCTGCGGCATATCGCGTACAATTCTATACTTCAGAACAAATTTTACATCTCCCTGGATAAATATATGATTAGTGAAAATCTGTTCGTGATATAAAATATCTTGAAAAAAGATTATACAAAAAAATGTCATAAAACAAAAGCAAGTCGGACAAATAAAAAATTGTTACTTCTGGTAACATCAACCTAAAATAGTGTGGATTTTAAGTAGGAACTCGTGAAAAAGTCTTGTTCAAATAATTCATTTTAATTGTTATGGGTGTTAAGCATTTTAATCTTGTGTAATTATAATGTAATTTGTTAATCCTTTAAATTGTTAATAGTTGCTTACACCTTTTTATTTCAATTTAAATTTGTATAAATATCACTGTTTATGTATTTTTCTTATCAGTTGATAATGCTCGCGATGAGCGAAACCGGTCCTGATCTAATAAATTTTATGTGGAAAAAGTACTAAAAATGTTTTATTATTTTTATTATAATTCATTTATGTTTTTATTTAAATTTTGGTCAAAAAATCTGAATAGTTACGATACGGAAACAAAAACACAATGCTTTATTTACATAGTAAATAAACAATAAATATTCGTAAAGAGATAGCTATCGACGAATAAAAGAGTAATACATCACAACAGAGACAATGCAATAAATTCATAGAAAACAACACAAAATAAACCTTTGCTATTTTCGAAATGTATAAATCAAAGTGGCGTCGGAAATGTTTATTTTTTATTTATGGCAACCGACACAGAAAATCGATAGAAGCAATTCATTTGACAGTAGACCAAAAGCATTTGCAACTGCTGACAGTTAGAAAAACTACCGAACGGTGTTACATTTTACACGAAATGACCGGTTGTAACGTGTTCGTTAACCCGGTACGGAGCTGTCGCAGTCGTCTTCGTTAAGAAAACCAGATGTGTATATACACGTAGATATACATATATTTAAATTTCAAAAATACTCTACAAGAGCTGGTTTCTGGCGTCCTTCAACAACCCGAGCCACCATCTCTGAAAGCTTCAATTTAACATCAAATAAGTTATCATTTCTACCGCAGTCTATCAATTTAAATTGAAAGCGCTTACGTTGCCATTTACCACGTAGACTTCAACGTTACATATAATATGAGAATCTTAGGAAATGCAGTACATACTTAGAAAATCAACGCGTCATTCGTTAAATACAATTTCTATCGTTGCTTTATCTAGGACAAATAAAACTGATCGTATAAATTTAACAAGAAATTAATATCATGCAATACTACCACAGTATCTGGAGATTTCGAAATTTTACGAATATCAATTTTCCTGAATATGAATTCAATATAAACACTCCCCGATAGCACGATAAAAACAATATTACAATGTAACGAAGAGCAGACAAAATCTATTTCAAAACCATGTAAGTACATAATTATGTTCAGTTGATAATGAATTCAGGGGGAAATGTGATCTGGAAGTATTTTATATGATAAGCATTCCATATTTGATATCTTGAATTTATTATACATCGGAAATCATTCAATAGGCAGATTACATGCATAAGTCATATTATTAATATTTAAGAGGTGAATATTATTTTTCGATTGTGGCAGACGCAACCACAAAATCGGATTGAATACACAATACTCACTAAACGAGAAAATGAGTTACTTCGATATTATACAAAGTTATAATAAAATGTTTGTGTGCTAATTTAAAGATGAGTCATTTCTGAATTTAATAATTCAAATAAATGTTACAGTATTGTATAATAAACGGATATTTAGACATTAGACCTGCTATCATATCATAAAAAAACCCAATCAAACTGAAGAGAAAAATATAAAAATTGATAACAATATCAATGTCATCGAATAATCGCATATATAATGTTTTTATCATTAGTATTAAATTTGCATGTAGCGGTGATGTTTCTGGACAAACACGGAATATCACTTTCGATAGAGAAGATATGGTGGAAGTTTTTGGTTGTATTTAAAAGTCAAGATGAATAAAGTCAAATATGGTAATATTTTTGACAGACTGATAAAATCGAAAGATTTAACTTAAAAATTAAATGATTCTCAAATCAAATGGGATGAATGAGTTAGTTTTAAATTTAGTATTCGAAATTCTTACAACTGATTGCAAATGTTAGCCGTAACGGTTTTTATTAAAATCTTGATTAAAAAGTTTGTCAATATAAAAAAAAAGCATTCATCGAGAAAAATCTGTGGGAAAAATATTAATTTAAAATGTTATTTTGTTCGAATAGAGAAAACTGTAAAATTGTTGTGTTTTTCGAGTGTTAAGATTTCACTGTATATTTATTTATAATCTCAAGTTAAAAATCTCATTAAGTGCACTAGCAACATCGAATGGACACTTTAGAAACATTTCAACCATTTCCAGAGCTTTTGGAGACTAAGTGGAAAGTGTTATAGTGCAATATAACAATTATACTTTTCGAGGTCAGAATTAGGTGTAAGGAAATATTCGAAAATTTCAGAACACTATGATTTTTTGATTTTGTTAACATTCATGGCGGCATAGGATTATTGGAATATTTTTTGAAGTAATAAAAATATGTTTGACACTAGGGTATCCAATCCCGGAGCCTTTTTTCAATCCCGGGATTTCGGGATTGATTAATTTTGAATCCCGGGATTGAGATTTTCTCACCGAGGAATTTGAAATCCTCGAATCCTAGATTCTCACAGAAACTCGTTTTTTTTTAGCTCACCGAAGAATTTTAAATCTTGAATTTGCCAATTTCGTGTAAATTTTCGGGTTTTCCTCAAAAATTCTCATTCCCGAAATCCCGGGATCGCGGCCATCTTAATCCCGGAATTTCGGGATCAGAAAATTGAACGGGATCCCGGGATTAGATGCCCTATTTGACACATATAAAAAAAATCAATAAGATATATTGTTAAATAATTGAATGCGGTATTATTTACAGATACAAAACTGACAGAATTGCGGAACGCTTTATCTTTGTATGTTTAAACAGCACAGCGAATATAAAAATACAAAAATGTCAGACTAAAATTATGTTTGTATTTCTTATTAATTTTAATAAGAGAATGATAGAAAGAAGATACTAACAAATTTCAGATAAAAAGAACCACGGTAAGAAATGCAAAAGTTGAATTGAAAAAAATACAAGTAAAAAAAATCGAAATATTTTTTAGATAGCTTGTATCACAATTTACCTAACTACTAGATTCTAGAACATAATATGCCTACATATCAAGATAACTGATTAAAAAAATTGTTTACATAATATTCAATATTATATAATATCATACACCGGCGGAAGGCGAAACCTGGGTCGTAAGTGACAAAACCTGTGTGAATGTACATAATTTGAACGATCCAAATTTAATATTGAAATTCCACCAAGCATGCACTTTCAGTCGAAATTTTAAATTTAAAATCTATATGTACATATATATAAGCGATTAGATATATGAGTATTTTTGAAGATACTCCCAGAAGTAAATTCTTTGCTGAATGAAAGTTCACACAAAAAAACCAATAGAATTAAATATTTATATATTCTATGATCGCTTATGGTAGGACAAAATTTTGTTTTATGTGTGAGAACAATAAATTGTTTCACATTGTGAGATTTTAACATGACAGACAGGTCAATCATAGAATCATATACATATGTACGTCGGACGCAGGCAACACAACAGTTGAATTCAACATTAAATCTAAAGGGCACTAAGAAATGTTGGTTAGTCATGGGCCAAACCTTATTTTGCTTATCTTAAAGATATTAAGTAAATACTTTTTCGAAATATACACTCAATAATATGATATAATGTCTATCTTTAGAATATATTGTTTTCAAGTAAATAATTTTATATGTATTTCGATAAAAAGATTACAAGCAGTATAATCGTTACTGTGCTAATATTTGTAATTTATAAATATGTTGTGATTATTATTACTATTAGTTTTTTTTTATTACAATAGCACTTACTCAAGCCTAGGGCGTCCAGTCCCGGGAAACCGGTCAATTTCGTGATCCCGAAATCCCGAGATTGTGACAGTACTAATCCTGGCATTTCGCGGAAGATTTTTTTTAGAAACTAACGCTTAAGAGAGCTTAATAAAAGAAGGTCCGAATTTTTTTGTTTAGGGAATTCCATATTTTTTTTGGTTTTTGTAAATCCTGGAACAGCCAAAAAAAAGCCGAGCAAAAATTCATTATTTATGGTAAATGTTCAATCCCGAAATCCCGGGATTACAAAAAAAGGTCCGGGATTGAATGCCCTACTTGAGATAACACATTGTTATAGTACAAATATCTAACGATATTCAAAAACGAATTTCAAGATAGATTTGACTGATGTGTGAATTTGTAGGCTAGTTCCGTGATAATGTTAGATTTTCTCGAATACATTGACTTGTAAGCGATTCTTAATTTGTTTGAACGCTATAAAATATGTGTGTTGTAGCCTGATAAGACTATCATTTACATATTACTAGCGGTATAGTCCGCTGTGACATGGCTGACAGAAAGATAATATTAGCTTTCTATAGCATTTCTTATCAATATATAAAATGTAATTATTTATAAGGGCGATTGGTAAGTTAATTATAAACAATGATTCAATAATCCGCTTTTTTATGTAGGCTGTAATAAACAAATATAATACATGATTGCTGAATAAATGTCACATACATCATTTTTCGGTGGTATAATGGGTTCAGTATATATATATGTATATTGTAACTTGCTGTCTCAAAAAACGAGCATCATAATAAATTATTTTTCTGAATAAACCAGCGTCTCATTTCAGAATCTATCAAGGCCCTCATGTTTACGGTATGTCTAAAATTAATAAAGGGCGCACAAATTGTTTACAGGCCCGAAAGTGCAAATACCTGCAGACAGCGTGGACAACTTTCGAGAGCTACAGGCATACAGTACACCATTAAGTTTATTTTGTGAACATACGAATCGGCCATTGATAGTTCACTTCCTTCCGTCAATCAAACAGACTCAAATCTAATTTCCTGTATCCCAACTAATTGGAACACATATACCTCCCCTTCCCCCAAACCAAATACTTACTGTAGATCTGTATGTATACGTATTCCTTTGTAAAAAGTTATTAATATTTTTAATTTGTTCCGGACATGTACCATATACAAAACTCAGAGCGTAGCTTTGTCTGTCCAATGAAAAACAAATCACATTCCAATATTTTATATTTGAGCGTATTGTATTTATTCTGAACAACAAAGAATGGCAATTTATTTATAAGATCTTCTAACGAGAAAATTCAAAGTCACGAAACAAAAGGTAATAATCGAATTATTTCAGTGAAAAATTGTAATAAGCTTAAGTATTTTTAAAAATATTTTTTTACAGTAAACTTCTTTAAAATAATATATTTTAACATCCAAAAAACCAAATTGCCTTCATCGAAATAGATGATTGCTCGTTACCATGGAAAAAAAATATATAGACCTTAATATCTTGTTAACATAGTAGACGTATAAAATAGAAACCGAGTAATAAAAAACAAAATAATCTATGAAAGATAATTTATTATATGCAAAAAAAAATAATAGTTCCCTTTTTGTAACCATGTCCTCTTGCAATGCTGATCATAATTATGGACACCTTATGAAGCTTATTAATTTAAGTTGTTTTACGAAAAATGTTAGTTAATCAATTGCTTAAACTCAATTTTTCCATGGAATGTAAGGGAATACAGATCATGCTAGGATAGGAGTAGTTGTCGGCTTATCACTCTCACTACGCTCTACTTTTAAAGTGCGATGGGTAGCAGGGAATTTAGACAACACATAAATCCATGTACTGAAACGTTTTTTTTTTCAAATTATTTAATACAACGACACAGGCTCGTCGAATTAGCCTTAAATTTAACGTCTGTCCAATTAGCTATCTCTCCTTAGTCGTAATTTATATAATTAACTCCCTGCGTTCTATAATTATTTGATTGGTGATCGATCAATGTAAATATTTGTTATAAGCAAGTGATACACGTTGTGTTAAATTCTCAATCATTTGTTCTGTAAAATGATTGAAAACAATATTGTGGCACGATATGACTTTACGAGTATTCCCTACAGACAAATTAGACAAGCCTGAAGATAGGCTCCTAAATAAATATGCATGATGTTTATTCGGGAAGAATGTATATATCTCCTCATAAGGGATACATAATAGTATAAAATTGTTTTACATAATTCCTTACGAGGGTGGGATTTCTCGGTAAAGGCCTTAACAACTAACGCTATATTCTCTAATTATCTACAAACTAATAAGTTTCTAAGGAATCCCTATTTACGTCATAGATCTTGGCAATACGCGGAGGGAAGCCTGACAGACTCGTGCATTTTCGGTGGCGTAATTTCATATAGTGAAAGTTGTAGAAAACTTTTACGTTACCAACACTTCTTGTTCAGCTAATAAGCTATATAACGTTTAGCTCGCTATGGATTATACAATTATACCCAACAACTTTATTTCAATTCAGCCAACAGCCTGCGATGGTATAGCCCCTCATTCACTATTTGGATTATTTCAATTTATACAAAAAAAAAGGATTTTATACGTGTATAAATGTTTTCTATAGCATAATAAAGCATGATACCCTGTTAAATGAATAATTCATAAAAAAATATTATACGTGAAACTTTGTGAAATCTTAAAAAGATTTCATCATATTTGAATAATTTATAAAATCTAAAATCCGGCAAGAATATTAAAAAACTTAAAAATATCGACAATCTTGCCGAATTATACAAAACTTTTCGTTAAAATAAATAATAATTTATGCAAGAAGATCCTTAATTAATGGTTGAGATAAAATTAAGTCATTTCGTATTGAGTATGAAGAAATTTTGTAAACTTTCATTTGATTACAGTCCACTCGAGTATGTCGGATTACTAATGTATGTACAGATAAAACCGTATCAATTAGGAATAATAAGCTATTCATTTAAGGAATAAGAATTATTTGAAAACTATTATTTAAAAAAATCCATCGAATAAATAAATAATAATAAAACGTGTTTCCAGCATTGACGGGTAGCTCTTCTCGTCTATATAAAATTTCTTTCCCATATGTTTAGAGATTTTTTTAAATAAACGAGTTACATATTTGGGAACGTCATTGTTCCAGACAATGTACTTTAAAAAAATTATATTGATGGCCGTATAATTGTCCGTTTTAATTTTATTACATTACCATTAATTGTTGTTTTGCGTCATAAAAGCATGCTCGATTAAAAATGTAAATGTGTTGACATGCACGAAACAAAGAGAAAAACTTAGTAATGGTAGTCATTATTGTTCGTTATGTTGCTAATTTTAACTGTCTGAATACACCTGAAAAATGTGGTTAAGTGGTTCTGCGAAGTGCGCCAGGTTATAATAAAAACAGAACGACTTAAAGCAGAGCTTTGTTTCAATTTGAAACGGTTAGTTTTAATATGATACATATATATGTACAGTGAAAAAAAAATTATAATGTCAGCATTTTTACGGTAACTGATTTAATAAATGTTGATGGTTTGTGAAGATTACATATTAGTTAAATGAAATCCTTTTAAATTTGTTTATATAGT
Organism: Himalopsyche tibetana; assembly: GCA_030503985.1. Lineage (NCBI taxonomy): Eukaryota > Metazoa > Arthropoda > Insecta > Trichoptera > Rhyacophilidae > Himalopsyche > Himalopsyche tibetana. The sequence goes on from JAPJYX010000010.1 coordinate 2,937,730, forward strand.
ATATAGAAAATGAAAATGAGAATACTTAATAAAATAAATACAAAAAATATTGATAATTTCTCAAGAAAATTATGTATGAAACTTTTATGATCGCTTTATTTGGACGGCATTCTCTAAGGGTCCAGGGAAGCAAGATTCATGTCACTATCAATTACTCGAATGTGTAAGAAGGTTATAAATTAAGAATTTTTAATGTTTGAATATGGCATGTAATCAGGAGTTTGAAAAAAATCTATAATACGCTTTGGGCTTCACTATAACACGTTGTATATTATTTAGTCACGCCAGGAAAATCATGATCGACCGCCATGTTTTCTTCCTGCCAACACGTCGGAATGAACATTAGGTTGTAATGAACGACAAAATGCAAATGGCTGATATTTTGTTTTAGGATATTTGCACGCGAACTTGCAATTTGACGTGATATTAAAATTCCCTTGTCGACATTTTGTGTAATATCAATTTGAGAATAAGCAAACAGTCCGGACTCCATCGAAATAAACATTGTTTTTTAAGTAAACATAGAATTATAATAAAAAAAGAAAATTCGATTTTTTACGGTTCACGGTTGTCGGGTGAACTTGTTATTATTGAATAAAATTTAAGTGAATAAATGATTATTTGTTATTTGTTATAAATATCAACCATAGAATTTTTTAAAAATATACTCTTTAAAAAATGTTTTAATTCAAAATATCTATGGAAAAAAGCTGTGCTGTTAAGATCGGGGTTCTACTGTATAAATCTGTGGTGGTCACACTTTTTTTCTAGGAGCGACTAGTTGATAGAAATATTGATAGCGATCGACTAATATCACGAAAGAAAAAAAATCATGATAATTGGCAACGCACCAAATACATATTTATTTTATAAATATGAGAAATAATACAATGTTTGTAGCCCATTTATTAAGCTCGGGAATCTGCAAGTATACTATTTAGAAACTGTTCGCATGGGTATATTATTTATTGTTAAAAATTAAAAGTATGTACAGAACATGACATAACAGCTGACGCCAATTCGCCATGTACTTGACAAATATAATGAGACAAAATATAAAATAAAACTACATAATAAATCAAAATCAACATACAAAATCAAGAAATAAAATAGTAAAATTTAACAGTTCTAATTTTAGTAACAGTTCACAAATACTGTCACTAAAAATGTCCACTTTTCTATGCAATCAGTTGATCAATCGAACGGCCCTTGGAACTGGTGACTTATACCTCCTAAGCGAGGTATAAGTTTTTAGAAACAAAAGTTTTTGGTCATAGTTTCGCCCACGTAAGAATAAATTGGGAGCATGTAAATTAATAGTCATGAGAATTTCAGGATTATTAACTCGGCCCCGAAGGAGAAGAGAAAAATGCTTGAAACTTGAAAACTATCTTCGAGCTTCAAGAGAGTGAAATGATAACATTCCTAAAAGAAATTTGGTCGGGTAGTATTCCTTTAAGGAATTGTCAAAGGGGAAGAATTTATTTTTTTTGAAATAATAACATCTTAAAAATTTCTTATGGACTTTCTCCAATTGCAGCTTGTATGAACTTTCATATGGGCTCCAAATGATGGATCTACATTCAAGCGTACTTAAGACCAAAGAAACATAAAGCGTGCGAAACACAGTTGGGTTTTCAATTTGTTTGGTTTGTCTAACAATAAACCCAAGATGTTTGCTTGCACGCAGTGCAATAGAAGTTATATATGAATGAAAGGTGAAAGAGGAGTCAAATCTTATACCAAGATCAACAACTTCAGACAAACTCTTTAAATCATCATAAGATATCACATAGTTATATAGGATGGGAAATCTTGAGCGAGAGAAGGAAATACAAAAACATTTCAAAATGTTGAAGTCGAGTTTGTTTTTTATAGACCAATTCAAAATAGCATTCATATTCTGTTGCAGAATACTACAGTCAGACTCATTACTGATACATAAAAACAGTTATAAATCGTCAGCAAAGAGCAGATACTTAATTCTACTAATACATTCTATAATATTATTAATAAAAATAAGAAATAAGAAATAAAATTGGGCCAAGATCTGATCCTTGATTATATGGGGCTCAGAACCAAAATGCGGTAATTCACAAAAGCAAAATATTCAGGAGCGCTATTTTTAATATTTTAATTGGTTAGCTATTCATTTACTTACTATAATTCATATCAAGCAGTGTCAATAAAAAACAATCTACGTGGGGATCTCCACATTAAAAACGGACATGACCGAAAAGAATATTTGCATAAAAAATTGTTACACCTTTGTCTACCAGTAGCAATATTATAAAACCTTGTCAATAATACTCAATGTGCAAAGTGGGAAATCAATAAATTGTAATAATTATTCAACGTTACTAATAGCGAATTGACATAAATGTCTTAAAATATAAAAATTTGGTTTTATAGAAACGTATTCGCAATTTGTATGCATAAAGCCTCGGAATATCATAGAAAAAAGATTGTTTCTAAGGGCTTAAAAATGTAAATTTAAGGCGATAAAAAACAACATTTTTTTCGCGAATCAAAAAACGATTAGCTTATTTTTGTGAATAATAATTAAAAACTGTACAATAGTTCTGTTGGTCATTCTATAAATTCCACTCTTCTGTGGAAAGTGTACATAGTTATAAAAATATTTTTGAATATGAAAAGAAAACCCCAGTGGCGTGTTTACTCAGCATTAAAAGAATAACACAACACGAAATGTTCAAAAAAACATACATAAAACGTTTAAGATAAAATTGTTTGGTAACGAAATCATTATGAATTGTTTGTATAAATTGTTACTTTTATGGTCACGCCTTCCCCCATACATATTGAAATTATAACTTACAAAACAAACCCGACGTAACGAACAAAATTCATTCAATAAATAAATACTTACTAAGCAAATAATGTAGATTCGATTAACGGTGTGAAGATATGCAATTTGTGTAAAATCATATTATTAAAATCTCTGTTAACTTTAAAACACAATATTCTTTTGTAAGTCAATATCAGTTGCAGTATCAGTTCATAATGCTCGCCAAGACCGAAACCGGTCCTGATCTTCATAAATAAAAGTGGAAATAGGTACAAATGAATATTGCGTTTTCTTAATATAATGCCTTCCCACCAAGTATTGACAGTGAACACCCTAAGTGAGTGAATACGTGGAATAATCTAAGTTATTTTATTTTTATACCCTAAGTGAGTTTTAAATAATAATAATACATGTCGATTGAATCGAAATTAACTTGGTAGAACTCCAAAATAATTGGGCCAAAAGTACAATGTATTTTAGTTATAAAAAATAAGAACTTTGTAGCTATGCTATAGCAAAAATAGCTATCAACTTAAAAGCATTTTTGTAGAATTAAAAAGTGGTTATTTTGACTTTATAACCCTCCAGAGACGAGAGCTTTTTTCCGATAAAAAAAATATTTTCTAAGCCATATTGAAGTCACGGATAACTTTTATTCCGATCCAAAATTAAAAAAAAAAAAAACGCAAAGTCGTTGTATAGAAACCCCGCATGACTATATGGTCATGCTCATCCTTTTATTACCGTGTAATATTGAGTACGGACAGTAGTAAGGACAAAAGTGACCGTATGGGCTTGCAAACATTCGGGGTTGAAATATAGCTAAACGTGATTTTTTTAAAAATATTTACAATTTGACCTCTTTAGATCAACATAATTTCAAAACAAATATATTAGCAAAATAACTGTAAATAATTTGATGTTTTTATAAAAAAATATCTAACAGTTTCAAAAAGTAAATTAAAAAAAACGGAAATTCAAAAAATCACATGTGCTTTTGGAGACCGTTCCTGTTCCTACGGCTGATGACTTACTGTAGTCCGTACCCTTCTTAACCAAATATGAGCAAAAGCAACGATATTCAGGTAGAAAAAGTATGAATAGTGGGATCAATAGACAACGGTGTTTTGTGTGACCATATGGTGACGCTCGTCCTTGGAGGGTTTTAACCCCCTTAGAAATAAAGTTGATAAATTACATGTTAGAGGTGTTAACATTTTAATTTGTGTTCATTTAGAGTAACTTATTCATAATTTCTACTGTAATTTGTAAATTCTTTTCAGTGCCAATTGTTTATTCTTTTTTATAAATAGCACAATTAAATTATATTTCTTATCAGTTGACAATGCTCGCCATGGGCGAAACCGGTCCTGATCTTGATAAATAAAATTGGAAATAAGCACAAATGAATACTGTGTGTTTTCTTAATAGAATGCCCTTTCCAACAAGTATTTATTGACAGTAAACATCCTAAAAGTGATCTCTGTTAACGTGTTGTCATTTTTGACAAATTTTAAATTATCATTACGGTTAAACACTCAAATGGTTTTTTTAAACAGATACCTACGTTTCGTGGCCAATAATCAGTGGATATTAGATGGGAGTGAAGATAGATAAATTGATGATTGGTTACATCGCATTAGTTCGTGTAATTTCAAAACCGTGCAACAAGAGGATACCGTGTAGTCTTGTAAACGCCTACACGGTATCCTGTTACCTGCTCTAAATATTACAGTATAGGGAATATCCGTTTCATCTAAAACCTAAACTGACAAAATACCATGAACTCATCAATGCACATACTTATGGTCTCCCGTTGATTTTCAATATAAGGATTTCGAAAGATGCGTTCAATTTAATATTGTGCAGGAAAATACTTTCATTAGTCATATTTCTTTTAATATAATTCGGGATTTATTTCAAATTATATATACACACCGACCTAAGCATTTTGAATTTCAAATCGGGAAACTTTTATTTCGTTGGAAACAAATGAATGCAAATGCTAGATTTACATTTCATTCAGCACACAGATAAGAATTGTTTAGTTTTCAAATAACCCGAGAATGGAATTTCACCCAAATTCGCCAGTTAGAAATAAAATTCTTATAATGCTTTATACCTAACACGACATCAGTAACATCTGCAAGTTAAATATAATGTCTTCATCACTTGTAAGGTGTTCACTGACAATACTTATCACTCAAGAAGACATCACTCATTTGTACTTCTTCCACTTTTTATTTAAATATGATCACGACCGGTTTCGCTCTCACGTTGAAATAATATCAATTAATCAGTCGATAATGCTCTTTTTCACCTAAAAGAAAATTGCAATATATTTATAATGCACATTTAACATACAGATTCATATAAAAAAGTATCCACCAATTTACCTTTCCTGTATTTGTTATGTTTTTTTTTAATAATTCATGTTTAGTAATAAAAATTACGCTTAGTAAGTATAAAAGTGTTTATTCTATAAAGCTGTTACAATCTAAAATATTAAAAAAATATCACATATATTAAAAATTAATAAAAAATCTACAGCTTCAATATGTAATGTATATAAACACATTCAAAGAGGCAGCACGTGAATAATTATTCTAAATATGGAAATATCCTTAAGTACCTGTGATAATTATTTGAATTACAACATGGCACTTCATAATAGTGAAAAGTTATGGCAGCAGGAATGAAGTATTTACACTGAAACGCCGTGTTATTTCTGCAAATGCCTCCGTGGTACAATTAAACATTGGAAGCCACGCATGAATTTCGCGTTTTCAGTACAATTAAAGCAATTGAAAGGGTTTTAGTACATACGGAAAACAACATTTAAACGTTTTACATTATTTCTTAGTATAATAAATAGCACGGGAAGTGTTTTAAAGAGCTCAAGCAATACATGGAGCTTTGAGTAAATTACGAGAAGAATGGTCCAAGTGGGGAAAATTAATTTCACAGGTAACAAGTTCAAACGCGTATATATTTATGGCCATGATTCATATTCTGGAAACGATGGCAATGAACTAAAGTCCAATTTATGCGGTTCACTTGATTAACCGAATTGAAAAGAAAAGAGGTAGCCATTTGGTGGGTACATATTCATTCAACCATAACTTTCTTCGTTTGTTAGGTTTGTGTTCAATCATCACCTGGAAGTAAACATCCCTGAACCTTATTAAATTATTTCATCTAATTCAAACAAAGCTGAGACTTTTCGTTATGAATATTCAATTTAATGATATCACAAAAGAATTTTTAAAAACAAGAAAACTTGATTTACTGAAAAATAGTTTCCATACAAAATAAATGTATTATCTTCGTACGAGAAGAGGAGTGAGGAACGCATATACATTATTAAATTTGAATCGTTCAAATTATGAACATTCACAAAAATGTGGTCACTGACAACCCGGGTTTCGCCTTTCTGCAATATCAGGCGTTCAAGTGCACGGATGAACCTGAAATGAACGAATGTACATAATTTGAACGATTCAAATTTAATATTGAAATTCCACCGAACACCTTCAGTCGAAATCTTAAATTAAAGCATACACATTACTTATGACTAGGGCCTCCAATCCCGGGATTGTGACAGTACTAATCCCGGGATTTCGGGATTGAGAAAATTACAGAAAGTTGAGCGAGTTGTAAAAAAAAAAAAAATAAGAGTGTTCAAAATTTTGGTATTTTTTGGGAATACCATAAATTCCAGCGTTTTTTTAAATCTACGTGAAATTGTTTCAAAAATCGGAGTCCCAATTTATACACGATTTTATGTTGAATTTTCAATACCGATATCCCAGGATCACAGACAGGGTACGGGATTGGATGCCCTACTAATGACGTATATCAAATGTATTTATTTTTAACAGTCGCTCAGCAACTAAAACAAACGAACCCATTCTAAGGCAAAAAGTATATAAGAAATATAAATATGTTCGACTAAATTAATATTTTTACTGTTACTAGATAATATCAAGTCAATCCTTTTTCACTTCACTCGATTTAATTTTTTCTTCAATTCTCATACTACAAAGAATAACTCTGGCTATGATAGATGGATAATAAATACATAACGAAGAAAAATCATCGAGATTCTGTTTTGTTAAAAAATCAATTCTGAATCCCAAAGGTTATGTTTTTAATTTCGGTATTCAAATGTATCGCAAATTGTTCGGAATCTTGGGATCTCTGAATTGGATTATAGCCATTTCGAGCACTGAACAATGACAAAATAAATCTAGTAAAAAAGCCGAGACGTACAATAAATCGTACAAAAAAGATATAAACTAAAAGTCATAAATTGGCTAAACCATATTTTTTAGAAACCGTTAAGAGTATACATGGTTCACATAAGCCAGAACTTTGCAACGATACTACTTTTAATAAAAATCTATAGTATACTTAGAAGAACAGAACAAAGAGCCTAAAAATAAAATAAATTCCTCAGGCGCAAATGACAGGTAGGCATGGTGCGGAGAGTGGGGAGGCCAATAATTCATTTTTTGATTCGCTTCGAAGTTTTCAATGAAAATTTTGCGGAAAATCATTTTGTAAAAATGAACAGACAACCAACCGACCTGCCCCACATCTAAATTTATCGATATGAAACGATTCCTTCCAGTTGAGTTAATCCACAAAAATCATATCGTTCCGATGATAAATAAACGTTTCAAAATCAGGATCAAGTTAATGTTGGCATTTGGGATTCTTTTTTACTGATACAAGCATAACAATTTATTAATAAACACACAATATTCATTTGTACTTGATTCCACTTTATTGAAAAGGACGGGACCGGTTTCGCTCATTACGATCATTTTCAACTGATCAGTACTGATCAGGTCCTGACCTTTTAAATAAAGTGGAATAAAGTACAAAGGAATATTGTGTTTTTATTAACATTCATATATTTCATTATACATATTTTAAATAAGAACAAATAATAGTATTCATTGCTACTGAATTATATACGGGGACTTTTACGGGGGACTGGACATAAATCGCCTTCCCCACTAGGAGTTTATGACACATCCAATGTGTTAAAATCTTTTGAAACCTTTTGTTTGTTATTACTGTCTTGTATTATTTAATTAATTGTTATTAGGAAATCCGTTATCCGCTAATGTGTTTTTTGTTTCTGGGAGTCGTGTTAGAACAAGTGATCAGTGTAAAAATATAGTATTCGTCCGTGGACCGTGTTATTCTAACCGTGTAAAAAAACGTTTGAGTGTATGTACAATCATATACATCAGGAATACCAGGGTACAGCATTCGGAAAAAAAACAGAATAAACACTACGTGATCGTTTAAATTAATAATTCTACCACAAAATAATAAAATCGTAGAAGCTTTCGATAAATGTAAAAAGGGCCAAACTAGTCTTGATCGAAAAAAATATGCCAAAGTTTGATTTATTAATAATAATATAATGATATTTCATCAAGAAATAATATTTGACAGCATTAATGTGACATTTTTCTGAAATAAATGTCCACAACAATAATTATAGAGTTCATCCGTTGAAAGCTGTCTTATACAGAGCGCTTAAAAAGCAACTGAATTTGTGATAAATCCTCGGCGATTTACGAGAGGCGATAAAACTACTAGTAGTAAAGTTTGTGAACTGATTGAGCTGATATTTATTATGACATAGTTATGAATTGAAATCTAGACTAGTTAAAGGGGGTTTAAAATCGCTTCCAATAAAATATTGTCCGGGGAAAGCTGTAGAAACGGTAATTGCTTTTTCATAAATTATCACCATTTGACAGTTTGATATACGTGAGCGCCGAATGATTTTATCGCTGGGTCGTAAAGAGATTTAAGGTTAGTAAAGCTACTAAACTTCGAATGTTCGAAAACAATTTTAACAATGACCTCTACTATAAAAAATGGCTGATAGAAAGGCGTATTAAAAGGGTATTAACATTAATTTATTCATTCGCTGATTACATATACATTTATCGTTATTGGCCTTTGTTATACCATTACTACTCCATATGCGTAGCAAATGGACATTCAAACGTATATATCTACAAAAATTGTTACGTTTCCTTAGGGATTAAGATTAATTTTCTTGCGTCTGGACACTGGGTTTGCCAATTTATAACCGGTCATGGTAAATTCAACGGTACAATTTTTGGGCTTGGCGAGTTGGTTGTAAAGCCGGATTGCACTTGTGGGCACAAGCATCACGGCGCCAATCACATACTGTGGGAATGTCTTGAGATAGACTCCGAACGAGCAGATCTTTTTGCTGCGGTCCGTTCTCATACAGGGCTAATAGACTACGCTGACTTGACCTCAACCATGCCTTAGCCATTCGATAGATTTGCGAACATAACATGCGAATGGGATATTTTTGGTTCCTTTTTAGATTCAACGCGGATTATACAAAACTCTACCGCCATGGCGGATTCTCAGTATATGGATACGGAGGAAACTAAATATCATTTGAGCTAAATGACCGACCATGTCACATTTTATTTTTTTTCTTTAATCTATATCTTTTCTAAGCACAGTAAATAGTGCATGATGAAAAGATTGCAGAAAGTTTTCTTGCAGCTAGCTCTGTGTCAGAATAGGAAATTCGTTTATTTTCTTGATCGTTGTAGCGTTATAGAAGGCGGTCGTTAAATAGCGGCTAAATACACAAAGCGGTTGGTGATGGAACAATCAACATAACTGCTCCCTATGCGGAGCATATATAGAGATATAAAAGAGTATATCTACAAAAATCTACGAACCCTGTGTTCAGTTATTTACCTATTCTCATATATAAGGTTAGATGGATGAGATAAAAAGAACTGTTAGTAAGCTAATCACTCTTTACGGCTTATTTAAGCATCGAATAGAAAAGAGGTGTGTGATACAAAATGTAAGCATCACAGATAAATCGGTTTATAAAACAGCGTAACTCGCAACTGTATGGAAAGAAAGTCCGTGCGTTGACCACTTAGCTATAGGAACAACATTAGGCAATCAAGCAGATACATCATAAGCGATCTAAATGATTGTGTGAAACTAAAACAAACTATTTTTTTTAAAAATGTTAACATCCCTAAATATATTTAATATAAAAACAAATATCTTTTATTTTCTTCTGCCAGACAATATAGAACCCGCGTTTTATACAGTAAATAATTTAGGTAAAATTTTATTGAACAGTAAAGATCGCGTAGATTCATCGTCACAGAGTGGTATCTATCGACTCTCTTGTGGAGACTGTCAAGCGTCTTATGTTGGACAGACAGGTAGAAACTTTAATATTAGAATTAAAGAACATATAAGATGTCTAAAAAGTAACAATTTCTCTGAGTTTGCCAATCATTTAATAGAAAATAATCATAATTTTAATCAGATTTGTAATTTAGAAATACTCCACCGAGTAAATAAAAAGGGTTTAAAGATGAATAGCTTAGAATTTTTAGAAATTAATAAAACTCTTAACAAAAAAGAAATATTATTAAATAATATTCTTAATAGCAAAGGCGGTTCCCCGTTACTAAAATTGTTTCCAATTAATAGAGTAATCACAAACCTAGATGATTGATTGTAGCTCATTAGTTTTAATAGTTTGTAATGTTTAACGTCATTAGTAGTATGATTAAATTTGTTTGCATTTTATAATCCCCTCTTTGCTTCCATTAAAAAGGAAAAATCCCATTCTGATTGTTTACAACTCATTAGTAAAATTAGTATCATTATCTGTTTGCTTTATTTCGATTCTACACCCCCCCTCCTTGCTCCTCTTAAAAGGGAAAAAAAACCCAATCCATTTTGTAATTTTATAATTTTAAAATGTTAGAATCAATCTTGCTTCATTACTTAAGCAAACTTTGCGATAGTAAGTCTGAAGATGCCTCTGAAAGAGGCGAAACACGTGTCACAGTTAGTTACACAATACGTGGAATAATCAAAGTTAATTTAAATTTTCTATCAGATTTATCTTACCTATTATTGATCCACAGTTCCTGATACCGTACACGTACTTCGTGATTTGGGTATTATTTAATACGTTCTGTCGTTAATAAGATGGTAATATGATTCAAATTATTGAAATCCTTGTTGGGAAATTAATTAATTCTAAGAGAAATCTCATTACATTCAAATGATGATTCTGCTCGTGTAAACTATACGAGAGGGGTTTTGCTATTAGAATTGTGTATTTCAACCAGTTAGGCGCAGCTCTCGAAAAGGGATACGGTATTCAATATTCCATATTTTGAAGTCGGAATAAATGTAGCTCGATTTCAAAATTATATTTCAGACGCAGTATCATCAACAATATAAATAAAAATACTTTCGATGGATTAGGCGGTAACTTTGTGGAAGTTCATTTTAATATAAAATAACTTAGATACGTATGTATTGTGCTACAAACTGTGACACGTGTCAAGTTATTTTATATTAAAAAAGGTGTTTATTGTTATATATTAAATTTACATATAACAAATTTCGTTTGTTTTATTTTTCTTTTAAAAAGATGAATTAATAATGATGCTTAAGATCTACCGACAATTTTACATCCCGAAAACATGGATAAGGTGGAATGAACACGGGTTATAATCGTATTTTTTTCATATAGTCATAAGTTGTTGTAAGACAACCGCTTGTTATTCTTCTCATTTAGGGCATTCAATCCCGGAACCCTTTTGTGATCCCGGAATTGGATAAAATCGGGTATAAATTTAGGATTCGGGATTGAACATTTTTTTGTCGATTTCAAAAACCCAGGAATTCCCAAAATGAAAAGACGCAAGATATTATTTTTTTTAGCTCGTTCCAGAATTTTCGAATCTAAAATCCCAAAATCCTCGGATTAGTACTATCACAAACCTAGGATTTCGGGATCACAAAGGGATCCAGGATTGGAGGCACGACTATATATACATGAACGGATAAAAAAATGGGGATGGAACTGCTATCTTATTGCACAATTTTGTTGTATTACATACAACTATCTATACCAGCGGTCACCAAACTACGGCCCGCCGAAAATTTTCATCCGGCCCGCGAAAAGTTCTGGATTTTTGCATATAAATTATTTTCATGATTTAGTTGTGAATTCACGACAAATATTTATTTCAAATCATCAATTGTCATACAACTATCTGGTAGGGGACTCAAAGTGAAGAACGTTGGATAGAAATTGAAGGCGAGAGGACCAGATGTTCATTTACTCAAAAAATTCTCGAATATTCTCATTTATTGAAGTTCTAAGAAGGGAAAACATTTGTTTACATTCTAATTATTATGTAAAGACATAAAATTAAATAATATTCCGATTCCAATTTTGCGTTCCAATAAGATTTTTTTTGTCGTCCGGCCCCCTTAGTTTTTAAAAAGTTCAATCCGGCCCGCTTCTCAAAAAGTTTGGTGACCCCTGATCTATACCTTCGAACACGAATCAATAAATTGAAAAAGAAATAAAGTGTTTGTAATGGGATTCGAGCCTTAGAAACTGAACCCGAATAAGATGACCCTGCCCATAATCCTACAGACCCCATTTTACAGAAAATAATACATGAAAATAAACGAAGATAATTTAAGTTTGATATATTTCGCATAATTCCAAGCTCAAGCAGAAGAGGGGGACAGAATAGGCAGGTGTCACGGAGAGCTTTACTTTTAGGAGAGTAAAAGCTTTTATTTGTTAAATATTATGTGACGTTACTGTAATGTATAACAAAACTAAATTGTTAATTTATTTAAGTGTGAGTTTTTACTCATATTGTGAGCGGGATTCAAAAATCATTGTCAAGTTTGAGTCCATTAATACAATGGATAATATACTGAAATGTCAAGAATTTTGAGACACTGGAGAAAATTTTGAATTGTATATTAAAAGAATGCAGAAAGAGAATTAAGAGTTTTCTCTCTTTTTTTAAAAATCCTTATCCGCTCCCAGTGTCGAGCATATGGCCTTCTGATTTTTTTTTACGAAAACTGCTTGCTACTCAGTTACACAACCTCTCTTTTTTCGAAGAGAGTAGTGTACTAGTACAGGACTTGTGGTTTGATAATCGCTTTAGCTTCGTCCCGTTATTTTAGGATTGGAATGGTTGGATGGAATATTTAGACATCACAAACATCCACACATTAGAACAAAATCGATAATTCGAATTTGAAAAAATGCTGTTTCGTATTGGAATTCGAACCAACACTCAACACGAAATACTCTTTTAGGGATTTAATACAATATCTACAATAATAAATATAAACTATGAAAGAATCCCTGATATTGATTTTATCTGTGTTTGTCAAAGCAGCTTTCCTTGATTTGACCTCGAGTGTTATATTTTTTCAAAGTCTCGTGCATTCATATTTACCTAATGCCTATTATTTATAGCACAGTAGAAATTCATACAGAGATCCACAGACGAACTAATAATAGCCGTGTTTACCCTCCGGATAATCCGCGGACATTGATTTATTTATTTAATTCGACTATATTCATAGTTTCGGCGACGTGCAGTCGAATCATCCAGCTGCACCAAGAGTATGCCGGCGAGATAAATTCTCGCCTTATATCGTATGACAGCACATATATTGAATAATTCAATTCAATTGACGAGGGGCAATCGTAGTTAAACCAAATTTTGTCTATTCAAACCCGTACTAAATGACAACGGTACACACAATGACAGAGGGTACAATGATTATGCCGTGTTTTATATGTAGCATTGATAAATTTTCACAGACGTTTATTTTAAAACATCAAATATCAATCTAATTAATTGGAATCCATTCGATTTTTTTGACTAAAAAATCATACAAAGACTTCGTATAACATACATTTTAAATTAGTACTGAGATTAATATATAAAATTTAATTTGATAACTTTGTTGTGTTACAAAATGTGACACGTATTGCAGTTTTTTGAGAAGCATCATCAGACATAAAATCGAAAAGTTTACGAATAGACTGAAAATTGATAGTAATTCGCAAGTTTTAAATTATAAAATAAAAGCAGGGCTTTTGACCTTTTCTACTACGCGATTAATACTTATAAAAGTATATTATCGATTGGTAATAACCTACTTATTGAACATACCAATACGGTTTTCGGTTTTCCAAATCCTTCCAACTCTCAATACATTTTGTGTGTTTTTACCCTATACAAATTAAATCACAGTTATCACATAATACAAATTTGATTAAAATTAAAGTTTTGATTGATGTGCTTATTGACTACACACAGCACAAAACTATGTGTGCGCGATCCAAGGTGAACGATGCAACTGAAAGAATGCGTGTTTAACCGAATGTTCACAGGTGGCACTGCTATCTGACGAATATTATTTATTTTATTTTAAGTCTTTTTATAAAAACTGCTTGTTACTCGGTAGCTCAACCTCTATCGTTAAGAATGTGGGATGGACTACAGGGCTTGTGTTGGTTAGCTAATCCGCTACGCTTTATTTTATATATCGTGCGTGTGGGAGGTAATTTTAAAAATCACAACTAGATTGATATGCTTTTAACGAATATTCGATATTCTTTTGAAAAATAAAACTACTCGTGAACTGAACTACGCAGAACCATTGGACTAGAACCATATAGCTATATATTATATTTAATGTTTAGTTAATTATATTCAAACAAAACTAGAGATGTTTAAGAAGGTTGGAGGCTACTGTAGCCAAGTCTTTTAATAAGTAAGTAATAAGTATACAATATGTAGGTAAATTAAAATCTATTTAAGCATAATTATTAGTTCTGACGATGACGTAATGCCGGGATATGTAGTTATCTTTTAAAATAAAATACTTTTCTATGTCGACTTTATTGTTACGAAATACCATCAGGAACGGGACAAACAATCAACAAAATTGCATTATTAATTGATTTGGCATTTACTTGGTAGAACTCCATTATAACAGATTAAAAATATCAAAGTATTTTAGTTCTACAGTTTTTTAATAATTTTATGCGTTGATAGCTATTTTGGCTTGCGCCATCGTCAGAACTATGTTTAAACTTATATTTTGCTCAGCTATATATACTGGCTCTGAAGAGATACACAATACATCAAGTTATTCACTCTAACATCCTAATTATAATTACAATACTGCATTATAATATGTGCATGGCAGACCAGCTATTTTAATAAAAGTGTAGTTCGTAATGTCGCTTATCATATTAATGTGTCCCCCATATAATACTTACAGCATTACGATGCCTAGATCAAAGTTAGCAATTAGTCTAAAAGCGGACGTAGTAAAAGAAAAATAAACAAAATAATCCTAAGAGACATTTATTCAATAATACGCCAAGCGAATATAATAATATAAAGCAATAATGGCCGTCGGAAATCTGAACATTCGTCAGTCACGTCCTTGGGCTTTCACAAAAATGTACTAGATAGAGAGCGCCCTTTAATCCTGCCAGATAAAATATTAATCACTTACTTGTATTTAGTATGATATTGAATGCCACGTGGATTGATTGTATTAGAATCATATTTGTCAATAATGTTGCATCTAATATTTAATTATCCATAGCTCTTTAAATCACTTTAGGATGTTCACTGCCAATACTTAGTGGAAAGGCATTAAAAAAACACAATACTCCTTTGAACTTAATTTCCACTTTATTTATCAAGATTAGGACCGGTTTCGCTTATGGTGAGCATTTTCAATCAGTTGACAATGCTCGCCATGAGCTAAAACTGTCCTGATGTTTAAAAATAAAGTGGGGATAATTAAGCTATTTAAATGATTAAATAGTTATTCTTATGACAGATTAAAAATATCAAAGTATTTTAATTCTACAGTTTTTAATATTTGTTATGCGTTGATAGCTATTTCGGCTTTCGCCATCGTCAGAAATATAGTTATTATAGTTATAATAAATTGCTATCAACGCATAAAAAATATTAAAAACTGTAGAACTAAAATAGTTTGATATTTTTAATCTGTTATAATGGAGTTCTACCAAGTAAATGCCAAATCAATTAATAAGTTATTCTTATAATTAAGGGCTGGCTCTAATATTTAAAGAATTGTCATGTTTACTAATTGACAGTAAGATGTTAGCAAACACAGAATCCTATGAGTTGATTTCGAGTAGCAAACCAAAACTCTCGAGTTTATCTAGTATGATCTTCCAACTTCAAAGTATTTGGCGCATTAGCATTAGCTGTAGTGTCATTTTTTTAATAAAGACACAATTATTCTTCAAAACTGCAAATTTAGACAACCTTTTTAAATGCTTCGTAAGCTCTTGGGATACAGAAGATATTCACTTTTATAACCGTTTTTCACTCACCAAAGAAGAACCGAAGATAACCAGCGATTATTGATTTAAGATTTTAAGACGTACCTGAAACAAAAAAAAACATGGTCAGTTACATAGTACAAATTTAATGTGAAGCATTACAATCAATCAGAATAACCTATTTATTTATTCCATATTTAACAAAATTTACAAAAATCATTTATTAACAGTTTTGTCATGAAATATGAAAAATAACTAAATTAAGTTCTCTCACGATAGATATTCGCAGAATTAATAAACCTTCTGCCTTAAACCAGTCAAAAAAGTCTTATTAAAACTTTCAGTTTATCTAAGAAAGATATTATAATTTCATATTATTTTTCAAAGTAAGCACACGACTAACGAAAGTAATTAATGAATCCTTTAATTTTTTGAAACTATCTCAGAACACCGCTGAGTAATTGTCACTTTCAAACGGCTTTCGATAATAATCAACGGGCAAATTATAGCTATGAGATTATCTATTTTTCCAGAATATTATTTCACTGTAATATATTAATATGGAATATTTTTGCTTTCTTAGTTATTTCGCTAATGTCGAAAGCTATTTTTTTACGGGAGTGCGATCCGAAAGACATTTTGGATACCGAAGTATTTAGCACCATTTGTAGCGAATAAATTACTTTGTATTAACATTTTAAATAGCATCGTGAAGCTTGTGTATTTTTTAACGGGTTACAATGCAGTAAATTGTTAAATGCGCATGACGAGTCATATTCAATATGACCATTATAAAACAGAGAAGCCATAAAAATGATTGAAAGAATTCAGTATTCATGTTTTTGTGCAAGCCAATTTCGTTTAGAGTGAGTGACCCAGTTGCACTCTTGCATGCGCTTTCCGAAAAGCTTAAAACTATTCCGACGACTATCCTCTTTCTATGCACTAACCACTTTGATTGATACAAACGATAAAGCGAGTAAACGGTCTGCCGCTGCAGCTGGGGTAAAAATTGCCAATGGTCGGGTGAGAACAACAACGGAACAATTTATGGCACGATAAAATGAAATAACTACATTAGGTACAACATATTGTTAAAATATAAGTGCGGCAATAGCGCAGTTTTATAAATGATCGTTTTTTAAATCTGAAAGACAACATTACATTGAAGCTATTTCTAGTCGTGATTTTGTATTATAAGTCAATATCAAGATATCTTTTACATATTAATTTTTATAGGAAGAGTTGGTTCAAGAAAACCTTTCACAATTCAAAATATTTAAAAATGCGGTCAACCACATGAGTTTAAATACAATAGTATTTTTTAGCTTTGCGTTATTTTGGAATAATATTTCATATGTAATCAAACCGTATTTGATATCTTGGTCTAAAATACAATATTGGAATAAACCGGGTTATGCGAATAGTAACCTCAATACTTGTTAAACTAAATTTTCAACTTAAAATGCAAATGCAATTGAAAATCATTTTAATGTAGTTGTAGTTAGTTGCCATTATTCAATAAATAAATTAAAATCTGAAGTAAAGTTCAATCAAAAAATTTAAACGTTCAATTAAGAACAAATTATGAAATTAAATACACACATCGTACGTGTTTAAAACATGAAAGCTCGCTCACCACACGCTACCTTTCGAGTCGGACTAAAAAGCTCTTCAATGTACCTCACATTATACCTACAAGCTTTTAAGTATTCTCGCAAATATTCTTATGTGGTAAACTTTCATGCGGAAAACTTTTACTTGTTCCTAAGTCTCGATAATTAAAAACGGCGATCAACAATGAATATATTCCAGAAGGTAAACTTCACTACGCCGCCACTTTCCATACATTTATTTCAGCTTAAGAGTTTCCAGACATATAATATGCTAGTCGGTTTCCTGTTGGTCGGAATAAATAAGGAACTTTTTACATGAGATTAAGATAAACTTTTGAATTATTATTTTACAAATTTGTAGATTGTTTTGCCCACAATGTAGAATTGGAAATTTTGTGTGCCGCAATCAAGTCACACATGGCTTTTTATATCGCATTATAAAAACGTGCATTACAACGTTATTCCATTAATTCTCAAGTGTGGTAAAATATAAATATTCATTAAAAATAAATTAGTAAATAAATAATCGGTGAATGATTTATTTACATGAAACGTCGAAATCATTACGGAAGAAATTGTTTCTCAACATGACCCGCAACATAGAATCAACATGACAGTATTTAAAATATATTTTTAACACTGTTATTATATGTATTTAAAAAAAAAGCCTCCACAAAGTTACAGCCGATATTTGAAAATTGACTTGCTGGGAATTGAGTTCAGACAAACCTGATCGCTAGAGCAAAACTCTTATTAATGATGATAACTACATATAGACAATTCTTGAACAACGAATATACAATTTGATATGCCAAATAATTACGGAGAGGGTTTTATCTTAGCACAAGCATAAAAATAATGTTCCGCTTTATATTAAATTACACTTGATACCAATTGATACATCTTGATACAAAAATGGATACTAATTCAATATGTAAAAAAAAATGATCTGTTTAATATTACGAGTATATGATAAGACGTGAAAGGGTGTACTGTTACTTAAAAAATGAAATCTTTGAAGTAAGTCAGTACATTTGCCTTTGGCCTTTGATTGAAAAATCAATCGACAAAAATACCTTCAATAGAATCCCTAACGAAGTAGACACAGCCGCTAATGATTTCCATCTTATCCTGAAAAACACTCCTCTAATGAAATTCAATTGAAGTTATCAGCACTTCGCAACTTAAAGCTCTGCTGGTGAAGTTTCGCGGGAAGGCTTTCAAAAGCTTCGTTCGATAGCCAACTTTCGACTTATAATTTAAAATATCAATTAATAGCCACTTTTGAGACTTTTACTCAACTTTATCTACAAACGAAACTTTCGACGGTCCTCAGGGAAGAGAAAAAGAACTGTGAGGACGCGAGCATTTTTCGATGTTTACATATAATGGTCCATTATGTTAAAATTCATTGACGTCGTAGAAAAAAGGTCTGTCTCTAATCTTATACCTGGTGAGGCTAATTTTTTTCTCTATAAATCTCAATATTGATGCACATTCAAAAAAAAAACTGGTGCATCGCCGTACAGAGAGTAGAGCTCAGAACTATTTCCGAAAAAACGTTTTATCCAACTGAATTGATGCGGATGAAACCTGGCCACTGACAAATTCCAATTTAAAGATAAAAACATTTTTTAAATTCACATTACGTCTCAAGAGTCGTAAGGCATATAATTTTGTAAAACTACATCTTAGATAAAACGATAAAAAACAAGCTATTTATTTGAATAATTGACCACAAAAAACACAATAGATACGGAGCGTTTATAATATAAACTGAGCATTTATTTAGTTTACTGGGCATTTTTAAACGATACTGGGTCATTTAATACGAACCTTAGTTCAATAATGTCAATCATCCCAATCGCAATCCCAACGTTTGACAACGACTGATCACATGGCTTTTCATTGAAAATTTGATGTCACATTATTATTTCATGAAAATAACCGAAATGTTTTTATTCAAACGAGTTCTAAAGCTTATATTTAAAAGCTTACTCAAAAGGTTTAAATTGTAATAAACTCAAATGACATGGGTAGTTATAAAAAAGTAAAAGAATAACTTTAATATTAACAAATCGGACGGTATATATTTGATAAAAAATAATCCTGGTGTTATGTCTGAATATGACGTCCGCTCTCATTGTGGAGCATATGGACCCCTAATGGAATTTATCTCAAAAAAAGAGTTTCTACGAAAACTTCTTGTTACTCAATTTCTCAACATTTCTTAGAAAGTAGGGATAAGAGGATAGGGCTAGGACAGGACTAGTGGTTAGCTAATCGCTCACACTACGCCCCGTTTTTATGATAGAATAGCTGGGAGGAGGGAATCAGAGGCATTACATACATCCAAGCCTTGAACAGAAATCCATAAATTGATTGAAAAATCTATCTATAAAATTTATCCGTAATCAAACCCGTGACCTCCGATGTCTAGCCTAACAACGTTGACACTCGATCATGCAGCCGAAAAAAGAGCAATTAAATCATTTTATTACATGATAAACAAATGAGATTACCGAATTTTTCAAGTCTTTTTATTCCATCCGTAAGAATTAAAAACTGTCGATTTTAATCCTTTTAATCCCATTTTTTTACTTGCCCAAGAAGAAAAAGGTACTATGAGCAGTTGACTGGTGTTCGAAATATAAAATACACCAATATTTATTATCTATTTGGCGACAATTATTTAAAAATATAGCTCATGTTGAAAATAATATAAAAAAGATAATCTTTATATGTTAAGATAAAATACTTATAAAAGTTAAGCGAAGAAATCAAGAATTCATGAACAAAATTATTTACATATATGTTGTGTTATTAAGGTTAGAATATCTCGCTTTTCAAATAAAAAAGTTAATGGGTAAAATGTATTGAATGACAACGTAAAAATCTTATGTCTTACGTTTTTTCATTTCTTTTTCGTCAAAGAAATATAAAAAAGAGATTTCTCTCCTTGAAGGGTGTCTTTGAAAAACTTAATGCTAACAAAGATTCCGGCTCACGATTGCCTACTTGGGGAAACGTGTTTAATACTATAATATGTACATTTATCACTGTAAATTCTAGATGGCAAGGCATTAAAAAATGAAAACACTATTTTCTACTGATTCTGCATGTATTTATTAAGCTCAGAGCTGGCCTCGCTTTTCATAATCGTGGACATAAATATGGATTTAGTACAAAAGAGTGTCTTATTTTTCAATATATGAAGAAAGGAAATAAAATAGGCATCAAGTGCCAAAAAAATGAGTATAAAGAAATGTTTCGTATCTCATAAATAATAATAAAATCGTCTAAAGATCACTTTTAAGGTGTTTACTGTCAATACTTGGTGGAAAGACATTATAATAAAAATAAACACCAAATCATCATTAGGATATGCACTTTAGTAATGTAGTGTTTCACTTTGTGTAAAAATTTCCCAAATTTTAATTGTGTTTATAATTGATATCGTTTGCCACTTAGATTTATTATTCTTTGATGATGATTTTTTTATTGTTATGGGTGTTAAGCATTTTAATTTTGTGTAATTATAATGTAATTTGCTAATCCTTTAAATTGTTAATAGTTGCTTACACCTTTTTATTTCAATTTAATTTTGTATAAATATCAGTTTATATATTTTTCTTATCAGTTGATAATGCTCGCGATGAGCGAAACCGGTCCTGATCTAATAAATTTTATGTGGAAAAAGTACTAAAAATCTTTTATTATTTTTATCGTGTAAAGATGTCATCCTGTCTCAAATCAATTTTAGACAGAATCACTTCGTTCGAAAAATATCTTTTGGCTCATTGCTAAGATCTCACATTGCCAAAAATGACACCTAAGTTCATTTCTTAGTCCAAAGTCTTTCAATATTTAAAAAAAAATCAACATGTGGTATTATTATAATATGTTATTATGTATTTAATAATACATTTCCACTTTTACAATATGACAATGCCCCACTAACTTTAAGTCAACATAAAGTCATATTGATTG
This sequence comes from Himalopsyche tibetana, assembly GCA_030503985.1. Lineage (NCBI taxonomy): Eukaryota > Metazoa > Arthropoda > Insecta > Trichoptera > Rhyacophilidae > Himalopsyche > Himalopsyche tibetana. The sequence continues at coordinate 2,959,379 of JAPJYX010000010.1, forward strand.
AATTGTCATCTACTTGGTAGAACTCCATTGAAATACGGTAAAAAAAATATCAAAGTATTTAGTTCTACATTTTTAACAACTTTAATTGATAACTATTTCGGCATATGCCTTTATCAGAACTATTTTTAAACCTAAATTTACTCAACTGGCATACTGGCTTAGAAGAGATACACAAAACATCCTGTTATTTAATTCATATTACAAATTATAGTATCAGCCATGTACGCCAAAACAGCTATCAACTGAAATTTTTAAAAAAATGTAGAACTAAATACTTTGCCATATAATAAATTTATACATACATATATTATTATAATATACTCAGAGAAAAAAACATGTTCAATACAGCAGTGGCAGTGGTTATATACTCATTTATTTCCTTTTCTCGTTTGTATTAAAAAAAAAATAGTTTCCTTGGAAAGCTTCCATATTCATCAATCATGAAACGTCACAATACTACGAAAACCTTAAACCTTTAAGAGAGTAAGAATGATTGAGGGCAAGCGGAAGGCGCGAGGCAGAAACTCTTGGTGATACATTCCAATATTTACCTTAGCCTACTCTTAAAGCTCTCCGACTGTTTATTTACGTGCTTACCGTGGAAACGGGAAGCCAAATAAAGCCGACTAACGATAAACCAATAAAAATTAAAAAGGCGATGTCGCTTTTAACCTTATGAAGTCTTCAACGCAAATAAAAAAAACTCCGGCGAATAATGGGTTAATTTTTATGGAGTTAATGTTTAATGATCGAGTACTCGGATCTATTAAGGAATCTGGTGAGCATTTAATGAAAAGTAAACATTTTTTTATTGTACATAAAAATACGACATTAGCAATTTTCATGAATATATTATAAGTAACGTTTCTTTACTTTTTTTTAGTAATTGTTTTGTTTAGAAAAATGATGTTGATTACTGCCAAGTTCTGACAAATGAATCTTTAATTAAACAAGCGTGCTTTATAAATTTAAAAAAAAATCAAAGTACAAGTTTTCGACAAAACATAAAAATTACACGCAAATTTTTACCAAACCAGTTTTTAAAAAAAACTAGTGATCGATTTCTCGTGCATTTTAAAAATTATTAATTCATCCGCTGCGATAAAAACAGAACTACTGTATTAAAGTAATTTCATCATAACGTACGACTTAGTGATATCAGGACAAGTGACATTTTTCATTTCTTATATACATGTTTCTGATATTAATCGAGCTTTAATTAATTATACGTGTAGCTAAGTAATATTGGGTAAATGTAGACAAAAAACATATACCATAAATATTAAATACACAACAATCGCTCATTGATATTCGTAATATTTTTACTTTTAAAGAAACCAAGCCATCGAAGGGTTAACCGCTGTATTAGATTCCAAAGTGAAAAACAAGACAAAAAACCAAGTCGAGTGTAAAATTAAACCCGGAGGAAAATGAATTTTGGCGGGAAGGAAATATATAGTAAAACAAAACACGGCAAAGAAGTATATATAATATATATTTTATTTTATCAAAGCCTTGGCGAGAGGGAGAGCGAAAAATAGGTTATCATGTGCAAGGCGTTCGCTAAATCACGGCATTATTTTTCACACGAAATTAAAAGTGAGAAATACGCAGGCGAGAGAATGAATTTACCCACGAAATGGTTAAGAAATAATAGAATCAAAACACTCTTATTTCATAACAACGAAGGTTTGCTAAACTGAATTCTATCTGCCACAGCAGAACACTGACTGACATTACCACGAAGTATTATAACCGGTTGAGAACATTATATGAATAATATACATATATCAGACATGGATACTGGGTATGCGGCTCTTCATTGGGTTAAGTGTGGCTCCCAATATCTGTTATATTTATATATATCCAAATATTTTTTTATGTTCCATATAATTCAATTTGTGTATTTAATACTATGTGTCTATGGTGTGGCTCTTTACATGTATGCCCATCATTGAAATATATAGTTAAGTGTTATATGGAGGCTCTGGGAACAAAAACGGCAGTCTCCTTTTTTTTGTCGACAATTTGTTAGATATGTTATATATATGTCGTGCAGAGCTGGCAATTCCGCCATATAAGTATTTTTATTTAAATAACATTTAAATTTGTTAAGAAATTAAAATCGATTTTAAAACAAAAACGGCAGTTAACATAGTCTTGTATAGCAAACATGGAAGTTATTAAACGGATTCCAAAAAACAATGTAAACTTTATTAAAAAAGCAAGATTAGACGTATTATCTAAAAACAAATACGTTTTAATTGATTTGTTAAAATTCCAGGTTTGTAAAAACTATTGTCTTTGTTTCCGGTACCCTTATAAGAATTATTTCATGATTAATTTATACCTAATGCTCAACGTGTTTTTCTTCTAATTCTAATTCGGTTCGAATGCCAGTACGAAATGTACTATTATTTTGCGATTAATTTATTCCGTTCATAAAATAATTAATGTCATTAATATCTTATTTTACTTGCACCCATCCGATCCTATAAAAAGTAATGTTTCATTCATAGTTCTGCTCTAGCCCGATCCATATATCCTTACTGTTTCCGAAAATGGTGGTAAAGCGATTTTCTCCAGTATAACTTCTGTTGAGAACGTACATGATGAAAAAATATTCTGAAGACGCTTCTCAAAGAAACGTAACAAGTGTGAACAAATTTACCCACCTACTGAGAGGCAACAAGTAGAAAAACAATTTTATCAATTTTACTTTTATAATATTAAAAAAAAGTTTTAATTCCTATGAGGCTTAATTTATTGAACTCTTATGATAACTAAAGTAATTCTAACAACTAAAGTGTAAATGTTTCAACTTTTCACCAGGGTTTTCGACTTTTCCACGAAAACAGCCCAAAAATAAATTATACATTTCAATTCTCATCATTTCTCATCTACGTTTACAATTCTAGAAAATGGCTATAAATATCCGGCTTCCGGTTTTAACAAGTAAAATGCCTTATTTTTACTGTCTTGCTACTCTTAAAAATGACAATGAAACGTAATTCAGTATATTTTACGAAGTCGGGGTGTATAAATTCAATTTCTCCAGCTGGGTTTCTTTTTAATAACTCCATTATGATATGATATTGTGGTCATAATAAATTGTTGGACTTTCTTGAACACGGCGTACAAAGCTTGAGCACAGATTTATGAACAGAGCATAAAGTCTATTTTATGTGTAATTTATAAACACAGATGTCTGGTAATCCATACAAACAATAACTTACGTATGGAAAAGCAGACCGGGCATTTGGAAATTTCCGACGAAATTGTTTGCTTTATTCTATTTTAAAATCACCATATTCGCGATGAAGCGGTGAAATAAAATTACGAGACCAAGAACAATATTGCAAACATATTATAGTGTTAATAATTTTGTAAATATGTATATAATATATCAACAATGAAAACAAAGATTCACTTTATTTTGACGTTTTTTGTTATATTATTCTCTATTAAACATAAATTTTATGGATCAATATGCGTAGAATTTCTCATATCCATGTCATAAAATCTTCATTTAAAATTAATGTTCTTGTTAGTCAAAAGATGCTGATTGATGACAAGGTGGCCATCAATATGTGCATACCAACATAAAATATAAAAAAAACACGCGCGCGGATTGAAGTACATCAGAATATCTCATAACACTGAAATAAATAGAAAAAATATGATCGAGGGTTTACTGGTAGTACAGCACATATAGTCTTCGACTTACACCCGGAATACAACCATGAACTTTTGTCGTAAGACGAATTGGTCGTAAGCCGAAATTCATACAAAATACCGTCGGAAATTTTCTACAACCTGGTATCTCAAAGAGGAACAAGTGCCATAAGACACATCGTTTCACACGTTTTTTCGTTCGTATGTGCGAGTCGTCGTAAATTGAACCGTCGTTAAGTCGAGGACTATCTTTATTATTTTTTTGACAATTTGACTGAAATTGCTGACGCCAAGAAGGGCAAAGATTATATTACATTATATGTATATCAATGCGGTTTGTTGAAAATGGTCTACAATTAATTAAGGTAACGACCAACTAGCGGAAAAATGACATAGTAGGATCTGAAAACGTCGCATCAAACAATAAAAATATATATACTTCCATACACCTATAGGCTATAATATATATATTATTTTGAATACACATATAATTAGTTTGAATTATTTGCTTTTCAAAAAAGGCGACCTCTGTTACACACCTTGTAATACAATCAGTCAAAAAACAAAAATAACAATTATATTTGTTTATTAAAAAGGAATTTTCACTCACCAAAAAATACAGTTGTAAATAAAATGAGACTAATCAAATCTGAAAGCTATGAGTTCCTAAATCGACGACGATTATTTCCATCGGTGTATGTTCAGGTATTGAGACAGTAAAAATTTAGCTTTCAATTCGAGGGAGAATACGCCAGCCCAATCTAAATTGATAGATTCATAAACATCCAAGATTTTTTTTTCTTTTTACTGCAAATGGTTTCCATCAGATGGGTCGTTGGGCTATACGAGTGATAAGTATTTATGTACTTCACTGGTTTCCAACATATTGTGACCATCTTTTTTAATAACAAAGGCCATAGGTTATGTATTTATTTATTTCATCGATCTGTAGCTATAAGATTTATTAATTTTGTAAAATGACCAGTCTTACCTTTTATTTTTTGAATTGATGAGTGATAACTACGCATAGTCGATAACGCGCACTGTTTCCGGAAATAAACAACTGTAATAACAACACAATTTATTTAATTTTAGTTTTTCTCGCACACAGGCGCAGAAATTCTCGAGCCGGTCCTGGTTGTACTGGACTAAGTGAAGAATGAACCAATACTATACGTCACTATTGTACATATGATTGTACGTGTGTTTGTATGTAAATTATTAAAAAAATGGTCATTAATTCTCTTCAAACAGAAACGAACATCGTAATTATATTGAAAGGCTAGTAATTAGTAACCTGCAACCCTTCACCATATTAACATAGACGTAATTTTAATATAATACAAATTCAAAAATTCCCTCCCACCCTTCCAATCCTAAAATAACTGGACGAAGCGAAAGCAATTAACTAACAACTAGTCCTATCTTATCTATCACTACTCTCTTCGAAAAGAAGAGGTTGATTAACTGGGTATCAAGCAGTTATCGTAAAACGAATCTTCTGAGATTCCTTCATTAGGAGGCCGTATGTTACACATTGGGAGCGAAAATCACGGATGGCGAAAAAAAATTTGGATCAATTTATTTAACTTTTTAATGAGCAACTTCTTTATTCCAAGATTAATCATTCATAAAATTAAGCAAGAAACTACTTTATTTTAACTTTATTTAAGAGTCACGACAACATTTCCTTTCAACAGAGAAAAAGTTTACTTTTCTGTTAGTTCAAGAAAGTACCAATAAAATTTCACTCAAAAAGATTTTTAAGTCAACTAATTAAGATTCTCGTATTTACAGATCATCATTTCACATTAAGGTTCCATTGGCCCTTAAGATTATAAAAATAAATGTATTTAATACTAAAAGAATATATCTAATATTGTTAATGTTAGTAACTGACACGGATTTTTTTTTGTACACACCAACTAAGAAGAGACAATATTATATGGACTAAATAAGAGATTATAACTTAGGTTATTTTTAGTTTTTATTATTTATTGACAAAAAGGTTTTTATCGAATCAAGCATAAATATTTATTACTGTCTGCCGAATGTATAATGTATTACATATTCAGCAAGTTAATATTTTGGTGATTGTCGAACCACCGGTTGGGAGCCGGCGCTCTACAGACATAACGATATTTACATTCAGACGGAAAAGAAATTTAATACCTCTCTTTTTAATTACAATTATTATTTTACTTGGCAAACACAATTTAATTGATGTAGAAATTAACGCAGAGAAAATACGCAGGAAAATATACAAGATTTAAGATATTCAAAATATAACGTTGGGAGTATTTTTGTATTTAATATTATCACCACGTCTTTCTGTACCAAAAAGTCAATTTCAATGAACTATACCTCCCATACAACGTTACCTCCAAGCTGGGTGCGTGCGCGGCCGCGCAGCAGTTGGGAAGCCCCCGCAGACTCATTCCGGGTTGGCGCGCACTACAAGACAGTTGGTCAATTAATATTTGATTGGTCCGCGCAGCCTTTGAAATAACCTCTTGCTTAAGAGGGAACATTGCTCCCATAAATTTACTAAAAGTGGTCCTAAAAACGAATGGTATTGTTTTATAAACATAAAAAACAATTTATTAATTGATTTGGCATTTACTTGGTAGAACTCCATTTATAACAGATTAAAAATAACAAAGTATTTTAGTTCTACAGTTTTTAATAATTTTATTCGTTGATAGCTATTTCGGCTTGCGCCATCGTCAGAACTATGTTTAAACTAATATTTTGCTCAGCTATATATACTGGCTCTGAAGAGATACACAATGCATCAAGTTATTCACTCTAACATCCTAATTATAATTACAATATTACACTTATCAAATGTGATTCTAGTTTTTCAAAGAACGATCCTAATTAATGCTTTAAGAAATAAACCCAGATTGTTAATCGTTCTTTGAAAAACTAGAATCACATTTGATAAGTGTAATATTGTAATTATAATTAGGATGTTAGAGTGAATAACTTGATGCATTGTGTATCTCTTCAGAGCCAGTATATATAGCTGAGCAAAATATTAGTTTAAACATAGTTCTGACGATGGCGCAAGCCGAAATAGCTATTAACGAATAAAATTATTAAAAACTGTAGAACTAAAATACTTTGTTATTTTTAATCTGTTATAAAAAACAATGATTTAACAAGATATTTAACACGCGCTTGGGCAACAACTTATGTTTTATGTAGTCAAAAAAAAATATTTAGTATTCCAATATTAATATAATATACATACGTATCCAAAAACACATTTGTGGTATTGCTGTATTGGGTGGTACAGTTATATCACTTGTTTTAAAACAGATATCTGCTTTGGGCTTGTCGAGAAAAATTCGGTCTTCAAGCATTACCCTTTTTTAAAGTACATAGTCATGATTTCACCAATCAACACGATGAATAGGCGTATTTAATATATTTGGCTTATTAATACGGTGTGTACTTTCAAATTACAACTTCCTATGGGAATGAGCCTTTGAATTCGTAATCAGTATTTTATCTCATTATCTTTGTAAAGAATTGAGAAATTTTTCCCAGATTTTTTGTTGTCTTAAAACTCATTAGTATCATTATTTGTTTGCTTTATTTCGATTCTACACCCCCCTCCTTGCTCCTCTTAAAAGGAAAAAAACCCAAAACTCCATTTTGTAATTTCATAATTTTAAAATGTTAGAATCAATCTTGCTTCATTACTTAAGCAAACTTTGCGATAGTAAGTCTGAAGATGCCTCTGAAAGGGGCGAAACACGTGTCACAGTTAGTAACACAATACGTGGAATGATCAAAGTTAATTTAAATTTTCTATTAAAATGAACTTTCACAAAGTTACCGCCGAAACCATCGAAAGTATTAAAAAATATTATTTATTTTGGTTTAATTGTTTTTAATGGGTTCGGACCAATGTTCCCTCTAATTTTCCGAAGGTTGTGTGCGCAAAATACATTGGCTGTGCAACTTTGAGAGGAAATTAAAAAATTTGTGCGCCACATAACGGTATTTAGACCTCCTTAACGAAATGGTTACTTTTTATAATAACAATAATTAACAACACTATATAATGACAATTAATTTATTCTGGTGGTGATATAGCTGGAGTAACTTTTGTGCGCTCTGTTCTTATCCATGTGCGCGCGCTCGGCAAGTTGTGTGCGCGCGCACACGCGCACAGCTTAGAGGGAACACTGGTTCGGACCTCTACTTTTTTAGGCTTAGTAGCATGCAGCGGCACCACTTTTGATTCGAGCTATTTGGTTACACGAAAACGTTGGATTCGTTAGTTTTTTCCGACTCCGATAAAAACAGTCTGACTCCACGCCCTGGTTTTCTCACTCTGTCTGCTACTGACAAACCATTTAAGATTAAATAGCAAGGGATTCGCGGATATCATATTATTGTTATGGAGACGAACGACTCACGTTCAAAGTAAAGATGAGATCGTTTGGATTCGTTCGATTGCAAAATATGTATTTATAATAAATAGTAATTACATATCATTGAAATCTTTATTGCGGTCCCATACGACACACCGACTGATGGTATTAAATTAAAGTGATGTATATAATTTTCCCTAAAGTCTCTGAACGTTTGTAGAGAAGTCAGTATACGAAGCATTTACACCGATACTGGTTCGTGTCGAGCGATAAAACGTCTATAAAACCATTTTATTAGTAGCTTTGCATGCATTTTAAAGTTAGCTTTAAGACCGCGATCACATTATGAAACGCAGAGAGCTTGCAAATATTGCCGTGGCTTTGTGCCGCTAAAATTCCCCTTTTGAAATCGCATATATGTAATGTGGACGCAAATTAGTTTGTAGTCATGATCTTTGTTTGCTCAGAACACACATAATTATGCACATACATATAGAAACTCCCTTACTCACTTCGGATTTCATTTCAATTGAAATGGTTTCGGAGACCCTTTTGGGGACTTAGCGGTCACGCGCTTCCATTCCATCTTGAAGCTAGTTCCACAACAAAATACTTCGGCAATACTTATTCAAATACCCGTTCATGTAAACTAAATAATTTATTAGTCACATATATATTCATAAACACTATTTACACTATTCTATTTATTGTAACAATCAAAAAGGCTTCAAGAAATGTTGCAAACACATAATGCAAGCAGTAGGTTTTTTTTTCTTTTCATGACCTCCTAATGGAGGTATCTCAACAAAAGATTTTCTCCGAGAACAATTTGTAACTCAGTCGCTCAACCTTTCTTTCCCAAAGAGAGTAGTAGAGATATAAGGATAAGGCTAGGGCAGGAATAGTGGTTATCTGATCGCTCTCGCTACGCCCAGTTATTGAAGGATGAAAAAGATTTGATTGATTATCAAAATTTTGAGCATGTACAGTAGACCTTCGATGTAGGGACAAATGCAGGTGAGGGGAGGTGTCCGTTAATTAAAATAAATAGCAACGATGTGTTCAATTGTTACTTATTGAATGATGTGATAAATGCATCAATTAACGTCGAGTAAATAAATTAAACTGCTGTGCATCTGTGTGGTTGAGCGGCCAGCGTTGCAAACGTCAGTGCTATGTTCAGTCTACGAGCAGGACGGCATAAAGACTTGAATAATAAAAAAAAAAAAACATTTTTAGTACTTTTTCCACATAAAATTTATTAGATCAGGACCGGTTTCGCTCATGATGAGCATTGTCAACTGATAAGAAAAACAATAAAACAGTGATATTTATACAAAATTTAAGTGATAAAAACAAGGTATGACAAACAATTGGTATTACAACCTAGCAAAAGAATTGAAGTAAAATACAAGGAAAATAAACTATAAATAAAAAGTTGAAGACCACTTAGCAATGAAACTATTATGACAAAATTTTGCTTTTCATTGCTAAGTGGTCTTCAACTTTTTATTTATAGTTTATTTTCCTTGTATTTTACTTCAATTCTTTTGCTAGGTTGTAATACCAATTGTTTATCATACCTTGTTTTCATCACTTAAATTTTGTATAAATATCACTGTTTTATTGTTTTTCTTATCAGTTGACAATGCTCATCATGAGCGAAACCGGTCCTGATCTAATAAATTTTATGTGGAAAAAGTACTAAAAATGTTTTATTTTTATTATAATGCCATTCCACCAAGTATTGACAGTGAACACCTTAAAAGTGATAAAGACTCGAATTCGAGTGCAAGATATATACTGTCATTGACATACCCAGAACATTGTTTACAAACGATGACACTTGGATTCAAACATATAAATAAAACATTGAGATGGTTTAGCACAATTTTCACATTTTGATATTTGTTCCCGTCATATCGAAGTTTACCGGAACTGTATTTAAATTTTGATTTTAAGCGGTATGATTATATATTTAATTATTTACCGAATAAACTAGAAGACATCGAATGAATAATTAGAAATGCCCGATAAGTTTGAATTCTAATTTTAACGGCGTGTAGGTATGTTAACGGCTTTACAAATAATGTAGTATCGATTAAGTTTAAAATAACTTAAGTGTGCTTAATTATTGAGGATATGGTTATATAATTGACATAAGGCACGTCATTGTTTCAGAATTTTTAGATGCTTTATTGGCGCTAAAATAATTCAAAAATGGTATTCATGTAATTTGTGTATTCTTCGAATATAGATTACGGAGTAAGTTTTCTAATTCAAAAGAAAATGGCATAAAAGAAGAAGTGATAAGCAATGATAAATAAAATATTATTTGTCACATCAACTGTTACTTTACTATGATGCATTATTTCAAATGTAATTTTGGAATGTCTTTCTGAAACAGACTAATGATATTAAAAATATTATTTTCAAAAATAAAACACTCTTTTGTACTAATTCCACTTGTATTCAATATGATTATGGCCGGTTTCGCTTATGACAAGCATTTTCAACTGAAAAGGAATTAGATAATTACTGTGGTATTATTTATACTGTAGATAGTAAAATTATTCATGAGTGTAACGTAAGATACAATTAGTAATAAAAATATGTGAAAGGAATTAATATGTATAGATACAAAATATGAATAAGTGGCACTTAACTAAATTGGCTATAATTAAAATGTTTATTGCCTCCTACAAATAAATGATCCTAATTTAGGATCATTCATTTAAATTTTGTATCTTTAAAAAAAATGTATATAAGTGGCACTAAATTGACTAATTAAAATGTTTATTTATTAATAATAAGTTGCAGTGCTTTGTTTTCAAATAAAAGGCGTACAATGAAAACTTAAATTCCCTCTCAAAAAAAATAACTAAGCAATTCGTAATCGCTCCGATAACGAGCGTCCACAAATCATTACCATTCTAAAAGATTAAGCAGAACCATGCGTCAAACGAAAGAAAAACTTGGAAAATTCTATTTGTGTTGTGCCAACTAATTGTTTTTGTTTTTGGGGTTGAAGTTTTTCAAGGTCCGGCCGACGGGCGGCAGAGTTAAATTATAATTAGTATAATTAACAAGTCTATTTGGGCGTCGTGAGGGGTTTTCGTGAATAGCCAACAAGCGTCGGTATCAGGAGACGATAAGATCTGACTTGCTAATTCGTACGATTTGTGACTTGCCCCAATTAACGTGTTCTTTGCGCGATCGCAATCCACCGACTCGGATTTATGGCAGCCTAATACTCATTGCTTTCGATCAAGTACGATTTGACTTGAAAGCTTTTTAATAGTTTTAAAATCAGATTTAAATGAAATGACTAACTGAAAATGAACTCATTAGTTTGATTACAATCTTATCAATTATGTAGTTTTCGCTAATATCATATTAATTCAAAAAGAAAATACCAGATTCCATTACAATATTGTCCGCTTCGTTTTCGTGAGATAGAAATGCTATTCTTACATTTTAATACATAATTTGTAATAGTACTTCCTGCGAAGGATACGCCATTTTATTTTTTCAATTTTTCCATTTATATATCTACGTGCGTTTGAGATTTTCCCAGACCCCAGTCACGCAAGGCAAATCGACTGCGCTCCGTCAAATTTTTATCGTCCCTATATGTTTTCGTGTCATGCTGATATTTCATGAGGCGATGGAGCAAATACACCTCCAAATTTAACACACTATTCCACATACCACGACCGCTTCAAATAAAAATTCATGCGAGCCATGAAAATACGATGCCATGAGAATTCATAGCGTTTGTGAATAAAAAGTTTTTACACATAAATAATTCATGAAAAATACACACGTAAATGAGGGTACTAAAACTAAAGGTAGTTCATAGCATATCCACTCCATACTTACAAATATAAAGAAACGCCATTTATTATAAGAAAAAATTTACCAGTAGCAAATAAAGGTTCTTTCGGTGGTATTTTTAGTTTTCTATATCTGCAATGAATGAAATTTTTGTATAGATTTTTTCACATGCACCCTACCAATGTAGAGCATATCAGAGGAATTTGTTTTTGCGAGAACTTTTTGTTGATAAGTTTATCAACAACAGTTTTGGAAAGACAAGGATATAATATATATATAATGATGGCGCTAGGAAATGACTAGTTATAAGGTTATCGCACTCCTAAGTCAAACTTTTTTGGATTAGATAGATACGTAGGAAACGTTTAGATTATTATAATTTATTTATTTATTTATTTATTTATTCAATTAACATTGTACAAGGTTGACAAATTATAAATTTAAAACTTTTACAATGGAGAAAAAAAATAGTATAATTTAATATTAAAAGCAGTAAAAAAAAAGTGGCAAGGAAGTCAACTGAGTAAGATCCGACGAACTCTACTTTAATACATAAAAAATAGTATTCGTCGGAACTCACCCACGTCTACGTGGAATATGTCGACATCCGAAGCAATATTATTGAACACCGTTAAAGCTCTCCCCAGTGGCATCCCCATTGGCAGGCTGGTTCTACACCTTGGGAGAACAAACAATTCATGTCCACGATTTCTCAAAAAATAATCAGGAACATTTAGATTCACATTCTCAAGAATGGTGGAATTCTCATTTTGGCCTCGCATAAGTCGAAAGAAATATATGGCCAGATATATTTCTCTTCGAACGTTCAAGCTATTAAAGTTAAGCATGCCTAAGAGAAAGTCAGTTGGATAAAGCCATGGGCAATATCCATACACCCTCATATAGAGAAGTCTCAAAAATTTCTTCTGAATCCTCTCCACCATAAGGGTATATTTCGAGCATCTTGGAGCCCAAACAATTGACCCACTCTCAAGTCTGCTTCGAACCAAAGCGTTGTACATTAATATTAGAATTTTAACTCCCGAAAAGGCTCTGGTGGTACGGATGATAAAGCCCAACATTTGCAATGCTTTTTTGCAAGTAATCTTAATGTGATTATTGAATGTTAGTTTGCTCTCAAATTGTACGCCAAGATCTTTGACTGATGAAATTCGCGAGAGAATTCGGCCATTCATTGAATAACGGAAAAATAACACTCGCGACCTTCTTGTAAAGGATAACATATTATGTTAAAATTTGATTGAAATTTACATTCAGATAGAAGCTTTTACTGTAGTCATATTAACTAATTGGATAATTGCAAAGATCACAAAAAAAAAATGCAGATACACTTATGTGCAATGGTGTAGTGGGGCCATGTCGAGCCAGGTCAACGACCTGGCACCTGAAAGTGAGCCAGGGCGCCCTGCCACCTTTTTGACTTTTAACTTAATTTTCAAGTACATACATATATTCGAAATCATTTTCCTATTAATTTAATTGTTATAACTTGTGGTTTTTTAACATTGGAAGGATACAATAAAAAAAATAGGGAAGAATTCAATGACCGACCCTGTACTTATTTATTTACCACTACACCACTGCGTATATGTAATATATATATATACATACAGGCCGGTTCGTGGCGTGTAGCACACAGACGCACTGAGACTTTATGACTATTCACTTATTTAGTTATAGTTTTGCAAAGAGCCTCGCAAACATTCACACAAATCCGAGAGCTGGCCCTGTATCTCGCATAGGAATTAGGATTTAGTTTGGAGACGTGTTATGCACAATTAAAATTACATTAAAACGAACGAAATGATTAATCCTAGCCAGATATTAAAAACAATAACATCCCCAACGGTTCATACAGTCAACCGTAAACTTGCAAAACTCGAAGATACTCTTTCAGCCGAAAATGTTTTTGGGAATGTGATATGTCGACATAAACGAGTGTATAAATTCATATGCCTACAACTATAAAAATAAAGCTAAAACACCGAAAACGAACAACACGTAAATCTCTTATTAGATTACCAAGCTACCACCCAACTGAGAATAAAAATGTTAAAACAGTCTGCTGTAAAATACGACGTAAGGGATTTGCCGTCTTTACAAATTTACACCACATTTTGTACGGAGAAACTATAGCGTGTCAATATTAAAAAATAAATACATTCATTTCGACATCTTATATATGTCCATAATATGGGGACATTAAAGGTGAAGTGAGCCAAGTGGTATTTTATAAATAAAATAAGTTAGATGCGTTGTAAAAGTGAAACAACCTCAATTAATACACACTGCAATAGTGTTATCTCCGTAGAATAAAAATATGCAATGTCCAAGAAAAAACGTTTTACCATTTTACTAGTTGGTTCACTTCACCTCTCGAGGGCTCATATGTACCCATAAAGGTTTATCTTTAAAATATTAAAGTCGATTTAACCCTGCGATGTGAAAATAAATCTCATAGTAAATTAATAATATATTTTCGTTTGAAGAGAAAATATTTTACGAGAGGCTCAGCTTAGAATTCATTAATAATGAATAACAAAGTAAATATAGATATATTTTCTTGGTTGAATATTTTGAAAGAGATAAATGTTTTATTTGCCACTAACACGTGGTAAGAAAAATATGAAAATAATGTACAAATGAATGAAACCAAATTATACTTTTATTTAAAAATTTAAGAACCTCTTCTTAATAATGAATATTGATTTTTTTATTAGTTGCAAATGCTCTTGATGAGCGAAACTGGTCCTGATCATTTTTGACATGTGGAATTTAGAAGAGATTTATTTTTAAAAATAATAAATTCATGTAAATTTTAATGTAAAGGGAGGGAATAAAAATACTAGATGATTTTTTCATACGCAATTCAACACGTCCACACACTTACACAGTCAATTTTATTCTGATGAATAAAGACTGCAAAAACTGGTTTTAATATAAAAACAGAGAATTTCTTTCTTACATAATAGATCAAACAAAGCGTACAGTTGGATCCCACTACGACGGCGACAAAATAAATATGCAGAAATTTCAGCAGTGTTTATGCGACCGTGGCTCTTTAATCCCGACACAGTGCAGATTAAATGTAAAGGAAAACATGATTACAGAGAGAGATTTGATATTAGAGCGGGTGAAACAATAGTCAGTCGTGGCATCGCCACTTTGTCATTCTTCGGCGCCATCCCAAATAAAACGAAAGTAAAACCTTGAACCCTGTAGATTCAGAGCTTCACAATCTGGCCGCTGGTAAAATATATAAGAAGGCTGACGGTTTAATTCCATAATAAGAGTAATAAATATCATTTGCGTTGATTTTCATAAGGTTGTCAGTGTCTTGCAATAAACTCCATTACTCTGTTAACGTATGTATGTCTTTTTAGTGCAAAGTGCCAAAGCGTTATATTATAAAGAAAATGATTGAACACATTTGGCTCTTATTGATTTTCTGATATTATTTTCAGGTCAAACAGATGCAGCCAGGGTGGTTCTCAAAAAGTTGAAGAAGTCGATGGGATAAATTCAGCTCTATAAATTAAAAAAAAACAACCCAACAAACATTAATTGGATATTTTACTAAAAAACGTAGTATATTAAATTAAGAAGATATAATTTGTTATCCTTAATTCAAGTTTACTTGTCCCTTCCCAGCGTGGAACATAATATGAACTGCTAACAAAATATTTCAATGGTGTTTAAAGAGATCAAGTTGAAGGGTAATCGCTTAGTCTTTTATTTCGTTGCAGGTAAGGGTATTAGATTGTGCGGATTACTTGAAAGCATCGATATTACATGCTTTTAATGACTAAAATACAATCATATTTTCAGTCAATCAAATTATTCAATTATGAATATATATGTAAGGTAAACAAAAATCATGCAAAATCAAGTTTAATCACGGAGCAGGCTGCCAAAGATTGAGAAGTACTTCTGGAAGAAGGCGAGCTGAGCTATCTGGTAGAACAATCAAGTCATTAGGTTTTACGGCGCAGTTCGCGGATTTTGATTGCCACGACTCTAAATCCGGGTCTGTCGAACCAAAAACGTTACGTTTATCTTACAATTCTATTAGGGCAAGAAACGTTACAACCGTAAACGGAGGGAGTAATACCACATCTTAATAGGTTAACTAATATATGCGTATACTATAATTATAATAAGATAGTTGATAATTTTCATAAGTACTTGGTAAGTCTTGCAAATTTCACATAAGCAAAATGTTAAATAATTAATATACATACTTTTAAGCTCTCTCTGGCCATATATCTAATCGTGCAAATTTTGGATATATTTACAGTCGCCTGCATACATTACATTTATTGTAATAATCAGGGCTGTGGAGTCGCGTGAAAAAAAGACGACTACGACCCCGACTCCAGCTTTAAAATAATGGACGACTCCGACTCTAGCTTTAAAATAATTAACTACTCAGACTCCCAGGAAAAATTACAATAATTTCATTTTAACTTATATTTATGTATACCATCAGATAATCTTTAGTCAGCCAAGCATGAATCGTTAACACTTTTGACTATTTTGTTTAAATACACATCATTAAATATATTTTTCAAAAAAAATCGAGCCGCTCATTTTTCACGACTCCGACTCCACAGCCCTGGTATACAATCTTTATCATTTCATAAAAAAATGAAATTCACTTAACACAATTTTTAAAAATTAATTGTACAAAACAGATAGAAATAGCTGATTGTTTTTTTTTTGCGTAAACTGTGATAGACAATATTATCTGTTGATGAAATAAAAATCAGTTTATTCTAGAAGTGAAAGCCAATCAAAATACTATGTATAAGAAGACAGATTGGTCACGTTATTGGATTATGATACGGTGGATAACATGAATTCGATTGAACTGGGTTCATTACTTAAAAGCTAACTAATAGTTTAAGATATCTCAAAACAAAAAAAGAAGTATCCCACTTAATTGTTGAACACTAATAGAATGATGAGCATGCTCGCCAATCTGCTATAATTTTACAATGTACGCTCGTTCGTAAAAAAATATCTCGAGTCATTTATTTGACACACACTGTAAGAAAATCAAGTCTGAGATGAGATCCGGTAATGTTGCCGAGTAAGAAATAAAAGCCCTGATTGTTGTTAATGCATGCGGAATGCCATGTCATATACGTTAACCCCTTTTAACCCGTCAGCCGCTGTTAACGCCGCGTACATAATACACGAGGCTCCCTCGCCCGCGGGACGCGAGTTGACCTGTTATAGAAGAATAAAATGTGTATACAAGTCGTTTAAATAGTGCCAAGATAACAATGGGACGCCTTCCCCGGGCATTTTTATTAACAGTAAGTATGAGAGGAAAAAAAATCAAAGACAAGTGTTGCCCTAAGCTCGAGAATACTGGAGTTAAAAACTTCACTAATGCTCATGTAGATTTTTGCATTGGTCTGTAATAGGGCTTATACAAAAACCAACTTTTGAAAACACCGGTTTTCGAGTGTCAATATTGTTCACAATTCTCGTCATGACAAATGAGTGAGTTATTTTTTGAACCAATATAATGTTGTAATATATGCTACGATTAAAATATTAAATAATAAAAACTTATTCAATTCTTAGAAGAATAAATATTAAACAAAGCCAACAGCGAAAAGTGGCTCAATAAAACGAGACAACGTATTCTGTATTCTCTCACAAGATTCTACACAACAATTTCCATACAAATAATTCAATTAATCCCAATAGATCTTTTTACTTCAATCAATCGATTAATTTTATTTATTATAGTTAGTTAACATATAATATAGAGGTTTTTACTTTCGTCCGACAATTTTGACGATTAAAAACATTAGTGTTCGCATAAAAAAAAATGTGATAAAAGTAACTCATCGATTAAATTGACATTTACTTTGTAGAACTACATTGTAATTAGTTTAAAAAAACCGTTACTAAAACCAATAATGTAACTTATAATAAATATCAGCTTAATTCATTTTAAATATAAATTAGGATGCTAGAGCAAATAACAAGATGTATTGTGTATCTCTTCTAGGTCCAGTATATATAGCTGAGTATATGCAAATTTATTCATTGTTCTGACGATGGCGCACGCCGAAATAGCTATAAATTCATTATATAAAAAAAATATAGAACTAAATACGTTGATATTTTGTAACTAATTAAAAGTAACTCACTTTTTAATAATAGATGAATCGGTAATTTGATAGGACAAAAGCAAAATATCGGCCTTAAGAATTACAATGTTTAAATTAAAATACCCACGCGCGACAGAATAATGCTGAATATCTTCAATAGTAAAGTATAATTTGTAAGGTTCATTAACCTTTAAATCGAATACCTAAGTATATAACAAATACATTGATAAGATACCGAAATTAAGATAAGGACGATGAAAGCCGGTACACTTTCCGCTTTTTAAGCAATCATTTGAATCCATTTGATTTTCGTATAATTAATACAACTCCACTTGAACAACAAATAATAATTGACGCTGACAACTTACAGACGCCAAGAATCGGATTCAATCAAAATGTTTTAAGAATAAATTAACACTCGAGTGATTTGTTAGGAATGTGAAGCATTGATTCATTTATTATAAATTGATACCGTCGAAGGCGAGAGTGGTTTGAGCATACTTGCCAATTTGTCTCTTGGTATTTTTTTATTTTAATTCTACAGTAAAAAGAAAATATACCGCTTTTCTTGCCCAGTAGATCGGATCATCTTATTGCCAAACCAGTGCAACCTTTTTAAAAACAGTGTCACTTATTCACATTTGTTTTACTTTTATTTGTATATTCTTTTCAATACCAATTGTTTATTACACCTTTTTATTTCATTTTGATTTGTATAAACAACACTGTAACGTGTTTTTTTTCTTATCAGTTGGTAATGCTCATCATGTTGTTAACAAAAAAAAGTGGTAATAAGTACAAAACAGTATATTTTATTTTTTGAATAAAATAAAAAGTGCATACAAAATCAATGGGACAAAATTTCCAAATGACTAATATCAAGTATCTGTCTGATACCGGTTTTTTAATACCATGTATAATATATATTTCCCAATAGATCTATGGCCATTAAGCTTGATTTAACATCTGCACAGTTAGATAACCATCAAAAGTTTTTGGAGAATATATAAAAGTTACTGAAGTTAATGAAGATTCTTTAGTTATATCGTTTTCTGTGTTTAGTTAGAACGCTTAACTTAAAAAGCACAATTTTAAAGTTTATATAAAAAGAACATACCTTAGACCCGGGGTGGGGAACCTTTTCATTTCTAAAAGCCACATTCGTTTTTCTGATTCAACATAAGGCCGCAATAAAGAAAACGTTGACACCCCCCTTTTTTTGACTGTCGAACATATAATGGGTTGATGACGCTCTTTTTCCAAACGCTTGCGTATAATTGTTTAATCAAAGTGAATATTTTAATCAAGTCAAAAGGCCGCATAAGAGTAGCCAAAAGGCCGCAGGTTCCCCTCCTCTGCCATACACCTTCTCGACGTGCAACATAAACAAAATGTATTGCGACTCACCTGAAAACAAAAGAAGACAAAGAATTACAAATTTGGCCAATGATAAAAATATGAGTAATTTTTTAATTACATAATATGTGATTTAATAGTAAAATTTCACAATAAAATAAAACGGTTGACTGGGAAAAAAACAGTCAAATCATAAACGAAAGGCAGAACCTATTACACTTAGAGATTAGCCATCGTTTTGCTATGCTTCGTGTTCACTGTTATTTCTTGATGGAAAGGCATTATTTAAAAAAATAAAAAAACTTCATTGTACTAATAATAAAGAATCACGACTGAATATAAATTCTTGCCATAATTCTGTTGGTAATTTATTATTTCTTACACCTTGTCGTAAGTCGTACCTTACTCAATTGAATATAAACTAACAAATAACAATTTAAATTTTTATCAGTTGATAATACTTGTGATGTGCGATGTTTTTTTAACTATAATAATTATTACAAATCGTACAATTGTATTCGAAAAGTCACAAATATGTAAAAATGAATCCGAAATTAAAGGGTGTTTTAAGGTCACGGAAGAAAATGCAAATTGAAATCTTTTTTAAGAATAAGAATTAATTCGTTAAGCAAACTTAATGAAAAAGCATGAAAAATTCCAAAATATCTTTTTCGGATATATTTAATGAAGCATAAAACCAGCGAAATTTAATTAACGCCTACCTAATGATGCTCTTAAAATCGTTTGTTAAAAGTAGCCACCCGTAAAAGTGTAAAAAAATATTATTTTTTCTAGTAACAATCCCTGCAATTTCAAGTCTATGGCAGAGCTAATGAGTAAAACGCTTAGGACAAAAATTCATAGTCGATCTAAGAGACTTGAACTTCAAAAATAATAAGTTGAATCGCCAAAGAGAAATACTGATCATTGTTTCATAGTGAGTCAATTTGCCTAGTACTGTGATTCTATAATATATTGGCAGTCTTAAAAATAAGTAAATAAAAGTATATTTTTGATGAACATGTATGGGATAGAACAAATCTAAGTAATTATATTCAACAATAATGAGCCACCTGTCCCATTTATAATGTTATGAATTCCATGCTGTTCCTCCTCAAACCTTTATTATTTACTAGACGGAGTATTTCAACAGTTTTATTTTTAATAAAATTATTCAATTAAAGTTTTTTAAAAACTTTGAGGATTATTTTATAATAATAATTAAAATTATTATAAATGAAAAATAATAATTTGGCGCATCTAATTGGATTTGATGTAAAGTAAGTTTATTTTGAATTGTATTAATGATCTATCAATTAGTTTTAGCGAGGGGGGCATATGTTATGGCATCTCATACCCTGTCATTATTTTGGGTAACTTTTAATTTTCTGAATCACTTTATCTCACTCTTATTTATCGAACGAAGCACTAGTGTACATACAAAGTCATGTCGAAAAAAGTATGTAAGTGAGTCAACAAATCATTGACGCTGTGCTCGACTATGTTTTAAGCTTGAGGCGTATTTTACACGTAATAATAAATTATTCTCTGTTTCTGAGATCGATTCTAAATGGCTGTCAAGGGGTTAACGAGACGAGACGCTTCTTGTCTTCAAGAGGTGTTCGTCACTCAAACCCAAATTTTCAGTTGCCGCATTTTAAAATAATACTTCTAATAAATTGAAGAGCTCTAGACGTTCTGATCTTAATGATGAATCCAAGTGGATAGGATTACGGCGACTTTCGAATTTTATCTCTTTACAATAAACTAAAATCAAAAAATCGTGATGGTTTGTATTTTTAATTCACAAAGAAAGTTTAAAATTGAGTGTTGACATTTTGTCAAGTGATTTTGTTTATCGAGACAGCGTTTTCTATTACATTTAGTTTGCCATTTCAGGTTTCACTACAACAGAAAACGTTTACTAAAATAGTATACGCTTGAAATGATTTCGGAATAATATCGGAATGCAAATTCTTTCAAAAAATACAAAGCCATTTATATTTTAAAATGGCGTGATCGCAGACAATTTACGGCCGTGGAAAAATATAATATCGGTTGAAGCGCTGTGACGGCCCGCCATTTATTCAAAATCCTGTCACAGTCGAACAAAAAGAGCTCGGATCAAAGAGTGTGCTCGTTATTCTATCGCGGTTTTCAATTTATAAATCTCTTTTTTTTCTTACAATAATACTCCATAGAGGTTTGCGTTAATCGTATTTTTTTTTATTTCTATATAGCCAGCCGCCGCCACCCCATTTTCAAAATACGAAATTATCGATTCATTCTATATTTAAATATCAGAAGTAAAAAACCGTGATATCAAAATACACCGCTACTCTAAGCCTCTTACACGTTGGATAACGTTTACTGCAGCTTTTCAGAATCGCTGATTTATTTATTTTGATGGCTTTTGAAATCCAACCCCACATTGTTTAATTAATTGCTAGTACCTTATAGTTAAATCAATTATAATAACAATATTTTTCATTTAAAAGCTCTGGTAAAATCATAATAAAAATTAAGTTTATTAAATGTAATACAGTAATCACTTATAATGTTTTATTTGCCAATTCTTTGCGGAATGGCTTTATGTTGATATACAGCATTTAAATTTATAATCTCTTCTCAATGTGGAGCACATGGACTCCTAATGGAGGTTTTTCTAATAGATCATCTTGTTACTCAGTTTTAAACACCTATTTTTCGATTATAGTAATGATAGAATGATAGGTGCTAGGATAGGACTAGTGTCTAATTAATCGCTACTCCCGGTAATTTTAGTATTGGAAAAGAATTTTAAGGCATCATCACAAACACGCATATTGTCTTCGAACAGATATCGATGGAAAAAATTATGTTTATATTGACAGAGACCCATGAGATCCATTACGGGAGCCAACGACGTTGACCACTGTGCCACGAACCCGCAATTATATAAAATTGAGGAACCTGTTTTGAGTGTCCTGATTATCATACAAAAAAGAGAAAATAATTTAAAAGAAATGTGTTCTGTAAAAAATAAGCACTGATAATATGGCATAATATGTACTATGGTGCTCTTATAAACTGATGATATTTCCGGATAATGATTATTCAATTAATAATTAAATTAACATCCGTAAACCGATCTTACTATGTATTATAATAATGTGAATCTTATACTTCAACACGTGCTTCATTAGAGTAAATAATGTCAAACATAATCTCAGTAGAATATAATCCTGGCGTTATTCGTATGAAATGTTGATACAATTTTCACAGCGGATATTATACAATCAACGTCGATATAATACCATGTTTTGTAACTGTAAGAAAATTCTCTCTTCTACAATATAACGTTATGAAGTACGTACTGCGTTATAAAAGATCCCCAGGAGTGTGCGTTTTATTTCATCTCACGATGTTTTAGCCGTTTTTGCCATAGTGAAAACGGAATATTAATTTTGCTGTTTTACTTTTTTTTACTATTTGTTACACAAAGCGTATAATAACAACAGCCAACAGCTCTCTGTTTCTATATTTCTTTCGAGTAACATTTTTTATACGAAGCTTCCACAATTAAACACGACCAAGTCATGTATTTGCCGATTTTCACTATTTTGAAATTTTATACCAGAAAATCAAAAAAAAATAATAATTCACTAACAACAGTAGCGAAGACAGAGGTATTTTGTTATCACATCGGCCAAATGTGATTAAATAGAATCTGATTGACGTCATTCGGTATTATACATGAAATGTAGACGCTTAACTTTTAATAAGTTAACGTTTAGTGTTTGTGTATTTGGTAGTTTTTAAAGTTGACTCTCATTAAAGGAGTCAAACAAAATTTCAGCTCTTCTGAAAAATAAAGTGAAACTGACTTAGCCGTGTTTATACTGGACGCCTTATACATACAATCGACGTCGATATAATATAATGTTATGTAACGGAAAGAAGATCCTGCTTGATAACTGTTTTAATGAAAGGTTTTGTTTACTCCTTAAATAAATATGTAACTGTTTGACGTCAACTGACAAACCAGGTTCTGTAGCTTTTAAAGGCGTTAAACTACTTCTCAAACACATCAACACAAATTACATAACAAACGGTTTCATTGTTTGCCTCAAGTTTTAAGAACAATGCTACAAACGTTATATAATATATACCAACCGAAGAAGTTAAAGTATCTAGTCCTCGGACTTAAAGTTTACGAATGTACAGTGGCATGTTTGAGAGATTACATTGAGAGGGAAAATGTTTTTTTTTTTTAATATTAAGAAATGACAACTTATTAAATTCATCATCCAGTTTCCAAAGAATAAGTACCAGCATAAGCTTATAAAAATGCATAAATTTGAAATTCAATATATTTTATTCAGCAGTGTAAATAAAGTGGCATAGTAAAATATCTGACAGCATAGTTGGTTTAAACCAGGGTCGTGGAGTCATTAAAAAAACGAATAGAACCACAAATTAAAACACTATTTCGATCCGACTCAGACTTCGATTTCGAATAGTGAAAAATATTTTTTTCCTACTTTTTCTAAATAATACTATTTATTTATTAAATAGTTACATTTTTTAATGGATTTATTATTCTACTATTTTTATTAGGTTAAATAGCTTACAGTGACGTCACTTTTGGCGCCACTTTTTTTTTGCGATTTATATACACAACGTTTTAAAAAGGAGTCGGAGTAGTAAGCTTTCTCTGACTCCGATAAAAAAAGTCGTACTACAATACTTCACATCCTTGCTTATAACATTTTATAACTAGCTTTTTCAGGCTTATGTACAGTGTAGTGAGTGCATTGCAGAGTCTAAAGATGCTTCTAGCAAATCCAACGAGATAACGCAAATGATTTAAAATGGCGTAAAACAAATTGAAAATTTGAATGTAAAAATGTCTGTTTAATTCCTTACACTAGATGTGCAACATAAAATAGCACAAAGCACTTATTTTTGTTTTAATCCATAATAGTTACAAATATAAATTCATTCAGTTGAAAATGCTCGCAATGAACGAAACCGGCCCTGACCCATTAAATAAAGTGGAATGAAGTACAAATTAATATTGTATTTTTATTAATGTTCTAAGGTTAATGAAATATTTTGATTTTATATAAAGAAGAATTTGTAAGCTTTGCGGATAAAGACAACTAAGGGAAAGTTGCCTAGTAAGTGCGTACAGCTTTGGAATTACTATGTATGATGCTTTCGTCTAGGTTTTCAAACACACTTGAGTTAGACAAAATACCACACCATGCTGTTTTATCCTAATCCATAAGGGCGCTTTTTGTTAATTAAGATCCTACGTGCGGCACTGCTAATATACTTACAATGCTTACAATCACTTTGTCACAAAAGCACCTCGTCCTTGCGTGAAAGAAAGGCTGAGCTATCTAAAGCCGACTCTGTGACTGAAGGGGTTAGATACACCAGAGACGGCCAATTAAATAATTAATTATTAAATATAACATATAATAAAATATGAAAAGCGAATTATTATCTTAGAAACAATTTAGAACTACGATCGACGTATGGTGGAAATAAATTAATTCAGCTGTATTTTTTTTAATTGATAAAACACTTAGCTACATTGACGAGTCCGTCATCTTTTTTTTAATCCATATGCGCTCCCAATGAAGAGCATACATTTATTACTTACTTTTTATAGCATATTACATTCAGACGATGCAATGAAGCCTAATTAGATATCAACAAACTTTTGTGATTGTTGCGAATCAATATACTTTGATATTTCGACCTAACTATATTGAATTCTAAAGAGATATATAAAAAATAACGTGCGTATTTTAAAAAATATTATTGATATCCGGCGATGCTTCCAAATTCTGAGTTAACATTTGAAGATGCTTTCCATTATACTTCTAATAAGAAAATTGATTATAATATAAATTAAAAAAAATATCTTGAGCATAAGGCAATATACTAAAGCTTCTGCTTGAGCAGAAACGCAATATACTAAAATTTAAATAACTTAGATTATTCCACGTATTGTGCTACAAACTGTGACACGTGTTTCGCCTCTTTCAGAGACATCCTCAGAAAATCTTACTTTCACGATGCTTGATTAAGTACGAATGATTTTAATTGTACTATTCTATACGATTTTGCGCACGGTCAACACTTCTTTAAACGCAGGGTTACCATTTCTTCTTAAAAAAAAAATCGGTAAATCGCGTAAAAATGGAACGGTGCGTCCAAAAAAATGGCATATATTCAAAATCACCCAAAAAAACGCTTAAAAAAACATTAGGATATTGAATACGTGGATATTCAATACATCGAAAGTATTGCAATAAACTGAGTTTCTACATTAAACTATCATTAAAATGAAACTAGGAATTTCGCATCCAGCTAGCTGTTAAGGGCAAATACTTCGCAATACGATCAATACTCTCAAGAACTATGATTTATAGCGATAATCAGAAATTGAATAAGGGGCCCATATACGGCTCGGGTGACACATTTTGATCGCAACTGTCTGAGTTAGTGCGAAGCACGCCAACCCACACCGCCCGCATAACGCGACTAATGGAAACGAACGTTATTTATTACGGTATATAGGCGCTAAGCGGCCTCTCGCTGTCCTCGCATTGCTGCCGTGTATGTGAGCCTTAAGATAGTGACAATCCCTAGCAAATATTTCGGAACTAACCTCTTTAGTGATCCTAACTCGAAAATTACATTGGTAACCTTGAAAGTCCTCTTTTGAACCATTTCCATGCTTTGATATAATTTTCAACTTGGGCACCCACCCAAAGAAAAGGGTCACCCCACACAACGAATATAATCTCCAAATTTTTTCTTCTCATTATTACAAATTTAAAATAAAGGATCATTTTTATATATATGCGCTTTGTCCCAAAATCCAGTCAATGATTAATTTGGGCGCAAGCCCAAAACAATATAATAAAAAAGTACAGCGGGGATGTTTCGCATTAGTTCTTTAACAAATTGCATTAAAATACACGAACGATTAAATAGTCAATGGCACGTATTTTTCCGGTCAGTATTTATAATTTATATTAAATGGTCATAATATATTGGTCAGAATAAATAGTCATAATTAAGGCGACTCAGTAGGATTGCAAAACTTAAATTTGACCTACAGCATAAATATTGCACTGACTTAAATAAGTAACCACCACAATACGTCTTTTTACAGTATCAAAACAAGCAAAACATTTGTATATTTCATTATAAAAATAGCAATACCACCTAACACACGGATGGATATTTAGACAGTAATAAGGGTTTTTCATATAAAACAATTTGTTATTGACGAAAATCAGTAAGTACTTTTTTATCTTCGTAGCAAAGACTGACAATCTTATTTACTTCCCCAAATATCTGTTGCAAAAATTATATGTAACTGAAACAATGCGTTAATTATATATACCGTGAAAATGACTTATAATGCTACATATGAGTTATTGATAGCAACAGTAAGCCATCGTATTTAATAAATGTAAATCAGAGACGGTGTTTTGTCAAACGAAATAATAAAAGAAATAAACAAGATAAACCATACAATACAAATTTCTCAAACTTTCTCTAATATATTGAAAGAATTTGTTTTTATTTTTAATTTTGTATAACCTATTTGTTATGATATTGATTTTAATATGAATACAGTTAAAAACATTCTGTTGAATAAAAAATATTGACATAATAAGATTAAAATGGAAAAAGTATTGAGTTTTAAAATAAATATAAATTTCAGTTGATAGTTATTTCTGGTTCACGCCATAGTTCTGACAGTGGATTTTCCGAAAATTATATTAACTATGTCTTATATTTCTTGTTGGACATCTAAGCTATCTTGGAGGATATTTGTAATCATTTTCAAAAAAAAAAAAAATATATACTGAATTCACGGAATAAAAACATGTTTGCTATCAGAAAACTTAGTTATTCCACTGATTACTTAGAATAAAGGTAAATTTCATTAACTAATAATAGCTTTAAGATAGTTGGTATGAAGACGCTTCTCGAAAAAGCCAAAAACGTGTTACAATTTGTAAACAATTAGTGGAATGACAAAGTTTATTTGTTAATTTATTATAAAATGATTTTGTCTTTAGTGAATGCCGAAACTATCGAAAATATTCATAATCCATGCATGTCTTTAAAGTCATAACCAAATGTTATGATGTGTTTATTTTTACTTCAAGTTTTTATATAGCCTAACACTAATTCAATAAGGAAGAAACTAAATGAATAGTATGCCTGATCAAAAAAAGTTATTTGTATAATTTATATCAATTGCATAAATATATTCGTATTTTTGTATAATGTTTGGGAACTTTTTTTCTCTCGACAATATACAAGTTCGACATTCAGGGCTGTGACAAAAAAACATAATACTAATAATATTAAAAGTAATTCAAACCATGTGATTGATTTGAATATTAATGTATTGTAGGTATAATATTGTTACATAATTTGGTAAGTTATCGAAAAAATATGGTTTTCGATCATTTAATATAATAGATAAATTAAAGTCGTTAAGTTATATCGGCTGCATCGGACTAACTTTGTTGGGTGGTACAAAAAATTACTTAAATGTATGAATTAATATATTTCACAAGTTTATTATGTATCCATACATATGTATATATATTTGTCATATATCAATTTCGAATATTTTCTAGCATTCTGTTTTATTCAATTATAACTTAAAAAAAACAAGTTTGACGGTAGAAAAATGTATTCAATTAAAAAAACCAGGGCTGTGGAGTCGGAGTCGCGGTATTTTGGCCGGAGTCGTGAAAAATGAGCGGCTCGATTTTTTTTTGAAAAATATATTTAATGATGTGTATGTAAACAAAATAGTCAAAAGAATTAACATTTCATACTTGGCTGACTAAAGATGATCTGATGGTACACATATATATAAGTTAAAAAGAAATTATTGAAAAAAATCCTGATAAAAACTCTACGTTGCAAAAAAACATGGTTTACCATCTGTATAATGATTCTTAAAAAATATTTACTGTTAATATCTTACCTTATCTAATAATTTTCAAGTTTTTTTTCGATTTAGATGACGAACTTTGTTTTTTTAGCAAAAATCTTTTGAAATATAGAAATGATTCAAAACTACTAATGTGAAAAATCTTTTTATTCAACTACTGCTACTATTATATTGAATAGAATCTCTTTTTAAAAGCATTGCCAAATAAATATTTCAAAATGCTTATCCATTAAGCTAAATACTGGTCTTTAAAATAATCGCTATTGGAAAAGACATTATTGTATTATAAATAATAATATTATTTGTAAGCGCATTGAGCAACCCTAACCCTAACCGCTATTTTGCGCAACAACTTTTTTATCGCAAAATAAAAAATACATTTCTTCGATTCATTTGTATGACCAGTGTTTTAAGTTAATGCAGAGTAATATGTGGTACGTGCACTCAGTACGAACGTCTTTCTCACACTGACTGGGTTTGCGAAATTTACGGCAAGAAAAACACATCCCCGAAAAATAGTTATTATTTATTGGTATGACAATTTTTTAATTTTTTTTTTGCTTTTAAATGTAAACAATAATATGTTTTATTATTCAAATTTTTTTTAGAAGTATTTATGATCCAATTATGCTTTAAAAATCAGTCAGAAAAAGTGTGAAAAATGGTACATTTCAAATAGATGTACAATCATTATATTACATAAATTGGAAATTCTGCTCAAATCACTTTCTTAAACAAACCTTTATCTGCATTTCTTTCTAAGACATTAAACTTCGGTATCTTACAATAAACTCTAAAAATGATCAATACGAAAGCAGTTGAAAAATTCTGTGTAAACTGTTTGCCTTTTATTCTTGAAAATATGACTATTTTCATGAAAAAAAAAATGTAATAGTGTAAAAAAGCGTTTTGAAAATGTAATATTTGAAAACAAATTTTTTTTAAGTGAACGGTTCACGAGATTTCGTCGATGGCAAACGATCGATTTACTCTGTTTTCAGGCGTAAAGGTACTATATCCTCTTAAGATGAAATTTAAAAAAACGTAACCTAACCAAAATGATTATAAAATATTCTGACCGTATAATATTTTTACTCTGATCAAAAATTGATTTAAATTCTGACCATTCAATTGGTTTCCATAGTTAATCAGCATTTTGTTTTAATTATTACTACGTTCGAATTATATACATTGTGTTTAAAAACTTATAATTATGTACACGGGAGGTACACCATGTCAAAAATGGCAGTTCTTCCTAATGGCTGTTCATAGATAGCTTCTTCATAAAATAATGTTACAAAATCATTGGTCGTCTTCCACTATTTGTCGTGAGCATTGATTTGATCATATGTGAGGTGTATTTCTACAATAACTATGAAAAGTGCGTCGCGAGATACATTGCACTGTGTTGACATCTCAATTTGGTCAAATTTTACAGTGTAGTTTTTTTTCCCTTGCACAGAATTATAAAATCACTTTTTCTTATTATTCATAACTTACCAATTGAAAGTAATGTTTTGTGCGTGTTAATGAGACATTTATTTATAATTGTTGTTTCAATTGAGTATTTCTAAAATCTATTTAAATTAAATAAAATATTATTTTAAAATTGGTATGCATTTCAATCAGATTGTTCTGGAAGGGTAAATAACATGCTTTCATTATTTTAAACTTTCTTCTGAATAATTTCCTCATGCTTGAATGTCATTTACCAGGTCCATACGTACCTTATCAGCAAGTTTGCCGTCCCACCACATTTCCAGTGAGAACCAGCGATTCAAAGTTATCTCCGGTTCGTCTTGCGACCTGACTGAAGAATCGCCATTCATAAACATTTTTAGTATATATATTATATAATATATTTATTTTTAGATTTAAAAATAAGTATAAAACAAAACAACAGATAAATACACTCAACTGTTTTTTAAATCGGTTTTTACACGATTTTGAAATAACACGGTTAACCATAAAGAATATACACTATATTTTTACAAGAATTCCTTGTTCTAACACGATTCCCAGACAAAAAAAAAACACAAAAGCGGATAATGGATTTCCTAATAACAAGAAGTTCTTAAACGCAAGACAGTAATAAAAAAACAAAAGGCTTCATTAAATCCTTACACATAAGACGTGTCAGAAATTTGTATTGATAACGCAATTTATGTCCCCCTCATAAAAGTTTCAGTATGTATATAATTAAGTAGATATAGAGAATAGTTTAATTTTTCTTAATTTTAATGAAAAATAATTTGTGTAATTATTGGGTCATCATTTAAATAAACCGGTTTTTAAATTAAGGGAACCAAATTTTTTTTTATGAATTATATCACTTTTTATTCGGTTTTTTGTGTAACGTACCTAGGTACTGTGTTATAAAAGAGTTGAGTGTATGTGCGTGGAACGCTGAAAAGTAAACAGTTTTCAACAATATTGTTTCGGATGTCGACATATTCCACGTGGACGTGGGTGAGTTCCGACGAATGCTATTTTTAATGTATTAAAGTAGAGTTCGGAGATTACTCAGTTGACTTCCTTGACAACTAAAAAAATTACTGGTTTTTCCTTCATCGTAAAAGTTTTAAATTTATAATTTACAATGTTCCAATACAGAATGAAATGAAAAATGCATGTGTTAACACTTACCGCCCTTTGTAAACCCTACGTTACCCAACAGTACAAACTCACGCCATATATTTTTTTAAAAACATGTTTTTAGTTCCTAAAGGGCCAGCAACACATTGTAAGTATTTTAAGCACCGTAAGGGAAGTGTTAAAAATTATATAGTATGCATTAAGGCCTTAGTCTAATAAACAACATATGCCCTATCACCACATAATGCCAGTCGGTAAAATACTTAACAATCCAACTATTTTAATTAATGCAAAAATAACAAACATTTATAAAGAATTCGAATAAAAATGCCATATAAGGCATTTTATGCAATAAGACTAAATAAGTGCTTTACAGCAATAAAACATGAGACCGCTCATTCTTGACATTTTATGTCCAGAAAACAACATAAAGCTGATTTAATTATTCAAATTTTAACTGCCGCTTTTTCGAACATGATTCGCGAATTTCGTAGTGAGACATTCGAATTCTATTGAGCAGTAACAGCGCCTGACGTCACTATATAACGGCCATAATAAAATTTCGACAAATCACGGTCAGCTCAATTCTTTTGGCCGTGATGTAACGAAGAAAAAATTAAAGCGCTATTACTCCACTGTCTACTGCAAATCCAGTTCTGCTTAACCCCTTCACATCGACGCGAAGAAAATGTATGCCACAAAGATGGCTTGCATACTAAGCGGAAGACGATAGTGAATGACATCGATATGGCAAGCAGTGTTAAATGTAGATTGTTGCACACTTTACACAGTAATTTTTGAATATTTAATAAGTAGTTAAAAGGTAGGCTCTTTATATTGATATTTAACTTAAGGCACATAGTTCCGTGAAGTTTAATCGATTGGCTAACAACCAGATTGGGCTACTAAAATTAAACACTTTTTTGAACTAATTCTACATTTATTCAATACGATCAGAACCGGTTTCGCTCATGACGACAATTTTCAACTGAACATTTATTATGATTTTCCACCAAGTATTGACAGTGAACACTAAACAGATTAAAGGTGAGATGTCTTGGCTTTATATGGGCTTCATTGGTTAAGGATAAGATTTTTAAAAATCCGAAACACTCTATATTATACTTAAGATCATGTACATAACTTATTCAATAAAGCTTTGTTCAAAATTTAATTTAGTGATGAAGCTGTCTTCGTGCATTACTTTATTTTACAAGACAAATGTATGTAATTTGTATTATAAATTGAATCTACATGTAGCGCATAGCAAGTTGTATAAGAAAATATTCAACTTAAAAAAACTGAAATGCCATGAAAGCTGCTTAAAATTTAATGGAACTAAATTAAAGATATTTATAGACACCGCGCTAAGGCGATTTTTGATGTGCCTGCCCTTCTTAACCTGTTCTTTATAAATTAATTAACATTTCGCATTCTACTCGAACTTTAACAAGATGACGTCTACATGAGCCATTCGCATTATCAGGGTCAAAGAGTTAAGACGAGTCACAACTTTAATTTACTAGCAGCCGTATAATAATTATTCATAGTATTAGAGCTCGAATCAAAAGAGAAGAGAGATTAACATTAATTATGTATTGTTTTTGTTACCGTGTGCTTTTATATTTTTCAAAAAATACAGTGGATAAATATTTGATTAAAAAATATTTTTTTTAAGTTTCAGTTAAAGGATACGGCTTTCGTATATGATTTTAACTCTTTAATATTTTTTTAATTACATGTTAGAGTTGTTAAATATTTGAATTTGTGTGATTTTAAAGCCCCTTATTGATATGTTCTACTGTAATTTGGAAATTCTTTTCAATGTTAATTGTTTACTACACGTTTTCAGTTCAATTTGTTTTTGTATAAATAACACTGTTAAATTTTATTTTTTATTGGCATTTTTATGACAATGCGCTCACTATGAGCGATACCGGTCCTGATCTTGATAAATTAAAGTGGAAATTAAGTAAAAAGGAATATTGTTTTTTTTTCCTAATCCTATTGATCCTATATCTAATTTTTCTTTGCCTATCCACCAAGTATTGACATAGAAAACCCTAAAATTAATAAGAATGAACAGTAAAAATAGCACTATATTAATGTACTTTCATATCGGTTGAAAATGCTTGCCATGTCGGTGAAAACCGGTCCAGATCATATTAAATTTGGAATTAGTAGAAGAGTGTTTTATTTATTCAACATCCACAAACATATTGTTTAAGAATATTTTTGAGAATCGAGCATAAATGTATGTATGAAATAAGTACCTACAGTTCCCTCAAGTGATATCGGATGTTGAACAATCGGTGGCCCTCTATTTTTTTTTTTAATCTTAATACATGTATCGCATTTGTACTTGCACCAATTTTATAGTGGATCAAAAAGATTTGGTCTTATCGATCAATTGTTGTCGATTGGGTCGAGAGGCCTGGAGGCTCTCAGCTACGAAAACGGAAAACGAACTCATGTCATAGGGGGCAAAAAACCTTATGCATCGGCCCGAAGATTAGCGAAGAACTCCGAACGTCAACGAGCGGGGCCGAGACGCGACGAAAGCGAAACGAAGATCGCCGAGCGAGTCGAGGGTCGATAACCGACGCAGGATCGTGAGCTGACCAGCGTAATGGCGGAGGCTATCGGTTCGCGCGCAATTCAATATCGTTTGTTATTATTTTATTACGCATACGCCTACCTCTATGCCTATGTAATATCGTGCAGTTACATTACAACAGAATGCTCTCACTCGATATGCATTCATTTGTTCGCATACCAATCGGGAATTATAAAAATGGCGACATTCAAGATTGTATCGATCTACCGTGTCAACGATATGCCATGCCCTCCCCTCCCCTCTCTACCTCTGACGACATTGGTTAGAACAATCGAATCATTGAGAATATCTGTACATTTCAGAAAAACTCAATTTCAAATGCACTTTTGAAACTTTTTTTTATCCATATCCGCTCCCAATTTGGAGCATATGGCCTCCTAATGAAGGTATCTCAACAGATTTTTTCTACGAGAACTGTTTTTTAGTCAGTCGTTCAGCCTCAATCGTTGTACAGCAGACACGTGTTTAATTTATTCAACGAACACCTTTAAGCCCACTAAATGTATCGATTCAAAAAAGTTTCTTTTTATCCATGTTCGCTCCCAACGTGGAGCACATGGCCTCCTAATGGAGGTATATCAACAGTATTTTTTTCTACCTAGAACTGTTTGTTACTCAGTCGCTTAGCACCCCTTTTTCAAAGAGAGTGGGAGGGATAGAATGAAAATGTTAGGACAAGACTAGTGGTTACCTAATCGTTCTAGCTACACCCGGTTATTATCGGTATATTAAGGATCGGAAATGGTGGGATCCATCACAAACATCCATGCCTTCGAACAGAAATCGATAAATCGATCGAAAAAATGCTGTTCGTAATGTGACTCGAACCCGGTTGGTCCCATATCCCACAACGCCAACCGCTGCGCCATAGGACCCGATAATTGCATAAATTAATATGCCTAATATAAGACGTAAGATGGTTCGGCTATTTCGACATCACGCCAACGTTAGAACAATCGCTAGAGAATAAGAAAAGTAACATTTTTACCATACTACAATAGTGCTTTACCACGATAATGCCAATCCAATCAACTAATATCCTTAAATTCAATGAAAGTGGTGCATTCAATAAATATGCAAAACAAGCAAATGTGAAGTGGATCGAAATCATTTTCCGTACACCCTTCACTCTTGGCTTTTTTTGTACAGAAATTTGAAGTAACATAGTCCAGTAAAGCGAATTAATACTATATTTGTAATCGAATTATTTCTTCTAGCACGATTCCCAGAAACAAAAAATAAACAAATAACATATTTCCTAATAACAAGAAATTCAACAACACCAGACGATGACAACAAACAAAAGTCTTCAATGTGATAATACATTTTTTTAGCAATAAAAATGCGATTAACGCCCAGTCCCTCATAAACGTGTTTGTATTATCAAGTAACAACGAATAGTATTTTTTAACCTTAAATAAAATATGTATATGTGTATATTATTTTGAAGATTTATTTTTTTTGTTGTCATTATTACCTTTTTAACACGAATTTCTGTACTACAATGCTGTTCTTTCTTTCAAATGACAGTTTTTTTAATTTAAAAAAACCAATCTTTTAATGTTCTTTATAGTCTATCATTTTTTACACGGTTTATTTATACTGGAAAGTATATATCGTTTTAAAAAAGATTGCATGTTCATATCGATAAGTAGTCCAGTTCATTATACAGAACAGTTCAAAATATGTAATATTTTTTGAGATGATGATAATAGCAATATTCAGATGGTCATCATAAATCAAGTACTTTTCGTTTGTATTATTAGTATACATATTTTGCAATAATAGTGACTAGGTAAGTTACCTAGAGAGTTTTTTTTGTCTCCTGTAAAATTTATGCCGTGTGGAATACGAAGCAATTGTTTTATCACGAGTGAATAGAATGTCAACAACACACCGAGAGTAGGTTGTTATATAGCTGGTATGTACATATTACAAATGATATCGAAATGTACTTAAGACAGTGATAATACAGAGTATATACACATTAGAAACTAAATGAGAGATACGTTGTGACGGCGAGAGATAACACTAATGAATGATTAGGCCGTGTGGTGATAATTTTATTGATAACAGCCGGTGGACACGAACAGAAAGAATAAAGCCGAAGAGCTTACTTACCAAATGAGATTATAGCTTCATTATAAAGCCTGTGGTAATTAATTACAAAGGCCATCGTATCAAGAAATCGCATTTATTTACGATTAGTGTAAAGCCCACATTACACAACAAAATGTTTTGTAAAAGCAATGATTCCAATTTATTTATGTTTTATACATTATACAAAGTAAAACTGCTCACAGTGTTGTTTATTTTACTGTCAGTATTTTTTTCAATTTAGCCGCCTGTGTAGTTGTTTGGTCAACGTCGTTTGGCTTCGGTTACGGATCTCAGTACGGACAGTTTTATAAATTGATTTTTCAATCCATTTATGAATTTCTGTTCGAAGGTATGGATGTATATGTCTTGAAATCCCCCCTCCCACCCCTATGAACGGGGCGTATCGAGAGTGATTAGCTAACCACTAGTCCTGTCCTAGACCTATCCTTCTATTCCTACTCTTTTTGGAAAAAGAGAGGTTGAGCAACTGAGTAACAATCAGTTCTCGTACAAACACTTTTGTTGAGATAGACTCCATTAGGAGTAGGGATTCCAACTCGGATATTCGGATATCCGATATCCAGATATATCCGGCCCTTTTCAACTATTCGATTCGATTTCCCCAAATATCCGGATAGTATTCGTTATAATTTTTTAAGAAATATTTTACAAAATCGACGAAAGATGATATGAATACTGGGGTATTTACTACCTGGGAGAAACCATTACTTGGGAGTCGTGTTTTTTATTACCTTCTCCAAACTTGGGTATTATGAATATCTTATCTTGTTATCTAAATACTTAAAAAATCGACGAATCGGTTAGGACTCGAGGCAAAAAAAAACACTTCTAACAATAAAACCAACAGCAACGGAACGAGTATTTTCAACAGCAGGACAAATTAAAACTAAATTAAGATCAAATTTAAAATATGATACATTTAATGCTCTCTTATTTTTTAAATATGAATTGTTAAAATCTGAATAAATTAATTATATTACAAATTAACTCGTTTTTAATGCATAAATTTATATATGTTGTAATGTTTTGTTATTTTCATACTTACTGAAACTATCCGGATACATAGTTTCAGTTTTACTATTCGATATCCGGATAGTTGAAAATGACGAATAGTTGGAAACTCTAATTAGGAGTCCATATGCTCCACATTGGGAACGGACATTATTTTTTTCAAAAGTGGAATAAAGCTGGAATGTTTAATATAATCTATTATCATATTTTTTTATATACTATTATCACAACTTTTAATTGAGATCGGGACCGGTTTTTCTCATCATGACTATTATCAACTGAAGACAAATTTACAATTAGTCAAAAAAGTGTTTGTGTTTAAAATGCCTTACTTACAAGAATGAACAACGAACACCTTAAAATAAATCTGGAATTACTCGTGTAATTTGCGTGATTTTTCTTATCACTATCAGATAAGTATTTTTTTTACAGAAATATCTATTTTATCGGAGATTTCGGTGTAGCAGTTATGAAATACGTGATAAATTCTACCGGAGTTTCAGTGAAAAGAGTTTCACAATCTGAAAACTTTCAACACTGCAATTAATTATAAAATTAATTGAAAACGTAATAGTTGTTACCAACGCGTTCCTACGTAATTATGATAACACGCTATCGATGAAGCGTTAGTAAGATCTTGACAGGATCAATGATAGATGTCCATTTTTAAGATAACCATCAGTAAGATAAAGTAATTTTTCTAGTAGTAATCAAATCGAGTACGATTAACCAGTAACCAAGATAAATAAATAATAAAGCGAATAGTTATCGTAATAGGTGAAGTATAATCAAAGTGTAAGCCCTTTTTGATTATACTTCACTTATTCATAATTACTTCCAACTTAGCCTCAGGAACCAGGTGAGAGTTGATTTGATAGCAAACAATTCTTATAAAAATCCATGTGACACAAAACACGCACTCTTTTTTATCTATTATGTCAAAGAAATACATAAGTCAGTTAATATTGCAGAATGGTTAGAAGTATGATTATTTACCTTGTCAGACTTTTATCAGTAGCTTCTGACTGAGTTTTTAATTGATGTTGGTAGTTATCTATACCATAGTTTCTCAACCTTTTTGGTCCCGTGCCCTGTTTTGAGTCTTATATATTTCCGTGCCCCCCCATACCCGTTTTTTTATAATAAGCATTTAAGTTTTTCGAGACGAAGTGAGAAGTTGAAAAATTCCAAAATAATTTTCAATTCTTTGAAAAAAATTTTCGCTGGCTGATTTTAATCAGAAATTTACGGAATTCCCAAAATGAAAGACCGTAAGACCTAAGACCTAAGACCTTTATTTTAATCTTTCAGGATTTGCCCGTGTAGCTCCCCTAAAAAATGGCCCCCGGTTGAGAAACCGTGATTGGGAATTTTTGTTAATATAATAAAAGAATATGAGATAACAACGTGTTGAGTAAATGACAATTAATATTTAGTTATAACAAATGTACAAACGTTTCAATCAAAGTAAGAGTTTGAATGTTTAAATCTAATTATCTCAGAATGCCTTTTTTTATCTTGCCACCGTTTTTTTACTGAAGTACGAAATTTTCTGTAAAATTAAGGTTAGTTTCACAAAATAATCATAGCAATGTAAGGTAAATTTTAACTTTGGGTGCCAACTGGTATATAATTTTACAGGGATAAAAATTTGGCTTTTTATTTTAACAATCAGCTTTTAGTGGCGTAAAAATACGATTAGGAGAAAAGGCAAGTCGAGTTGAATTTGAAACTGTCCGCAAATGTCGACAAATTCCGCTGAAAGCTAATGTCAGATAAGTATAGTCGTGTGAAATTTCAACCTACGATGAGAGGCGATGGTTTCACAAAAAACATAAAGTGGGTAAGAAATATCGCATCCATACATACATATGAGGTGCTTAGTATGAAAACTAATATGTAATATCCATTTGTTGATATTTTTGAGATAAGTATGTCAAAATAGTCTAAATGAATCACAACATATATCAAAAAATAGTATTTAAATTTACTTTCCAAAGATCAGCCTCGGTGTTAGGTTCACAGTTTTAAATGAATAATATAATATGGGCAGAAAGAACCAATCGGCATTTTTCAAATCAAATCAGTATTTTACTTCGTGTAATATGTAGTATATTTGGCATATTAAGAATGTGCTAATTAATTCTCACGTGATCAATCATTTCCGGTCCCAATCTAGAACATATGGCTTCCTAATGGAGGTATCACAACAGATTTTTTTCTACGAGAACTGTTTGCTGCATAGTCGCTGAACCTTTCTTTTTAAAAGATATTAGTAGGGTCACAAGGATAAGGTTAGAAGAGGAATAGTGGTTAACTAATCGCTCTGGCTACGCCCAGTTAGTGAAGGATCGGAAAAATGAGAGGATTTTTTTAGGCATCACTAACACTCATCCCTTCGTAAAAAAATCTATCGAAATAGTGCTGTTCGTACTGGGACTCGAACCCGTGAGATTCGGCATGGAAATCAACAACGTTAACCGCTGGGCCAAAGACCCGTCCAGTAATAATTACGAAAAATTGTGCCCTTTCTTGCGATTTTCTTAAGACTCTTATTTTTGGAGATTGAGAGTTATGATGCTAGACCCCTCATACAATACACACACACACACACACATATTTACAGACATTATAGGTACAATACAAAGCTAGCTATCATCAGAAAACTAATAGCTAAAAGAATTGGGTTAAGCCAAGTGAAATAATACGGATTAAAAGTACCTACATATATTCGTATATTTTTTTAATTGTTGATAATAAAAAAAGTAATATTTTTAAAACTCCATTACAAAATAGTTCCCAGTATAATTAATTATATCAGTCAATTTAGGAGACTACAGCTCTAATCCTCTTTTCTTGTGTATAATATGTATTATAATAGCACACTATTATAATAAAACCTTTTGATAAATGTAGTGATGCATTTTGCAATTCTACTTCTACTATTATTAATGTAGATTATATATATAAAAAAAATCGATTATTCGTAGATATCGATCGCTATAAGAAGGTTTACACAAACTCTCGAGTCAAACAAACGTTTCATTGGTTTCTTTGAATAAACTATATTTCGAAATGAATCAATATTTATTTTCATGTTATGATGTCAACAAAATTATTGAGAATATCAAGTACCTATATTACTTTTATTATCTTCACTATCTGTTTATTTTTTTAAAAAAACCCGAAGTAATAATTGATAAGATAAAAATTGAGATATGCAGAAGACGAACCCAGTTTCGTCAAGAAAACATATTCACACTTTTTATGTAATATAAGAAATTGTTTTTTTCGTAAATATTCATAAATGCATTTCTTTCAGTAAAACAGTGTTTTCCAAACTTTCAACACATGTGTACCCCTTTTATAATTTTCGTAACACCGAGTACCCCTCGTCAAAAAATCTATGATTGTAATTGAAAAAAAGTAACACTAGGGGGTACGCGTACCGCACTTAGGTAAATAAACACACTGCAGTAGAACATCAAAAACTTTTATTTTAAACTGGATGCAAGACAATATTATATACATATCTGGATATATAATAATACATATCGACTGTGGAAAGGAAAAAGGACGTAACCCACACATATCAAATTTTACAGGAGGTGCTAAAAACGTGTTTTAATGATTTTGTGACATATGCAAATTATGAATTATACACAACCTTGAAGTGCACTGATACTTCTAAACTGTTGTTAAATTGACATAAACTATTATTAATTAGAGAAATTGTCTCGGAAAAACCTTTATTTCGGTGTTTTTTCTTTGTTTTAATTTTTTACAAGGTCGTCTTTTTCAAACTTAAAAGCTAAATTTAGATACTTATTCGGTATTTTCAGCTTCCATCCTTTTGATGAGCGAATACATT
Organism: Himalopsyche tibetana; assembly: GCA_030503985.1. Lineage (NCBI taxonomy): Eukaryota > Metazoa > Arthropoda > Insecta > Trichoptera > Rhyacophilidae > Himalopsyche > Himalopsyche tibetana. The sequence goes on from JAPJYX010000010.1 coordinate 2,999,991, forward strand.
GTGATTAGCGAAAAAAAGCTGTTAAGGAAAATTGAGGGTTACGTCCTTTTACCTTTCCACAGTCGATATGTACAAACAAAAGCTTGCCAAACATTGCCACGAAAATAATAAGAAAATAATACGTTTGACGAACATTATTTCTAGAATATTATGAAAATAATGTATTATTAATTCGGATTCAAGACATTTGTTTTTCATTTATTATTACTCATCTCTTCTTTCTTTCAACAAAAATATTTTTGTGTTATTGCTTCAACAATCTCACTACTTTCACTTGCAAGAATCATAATTATAATAAAATAATTACTAGTAGTTTGCAGTGTCTTGTCTTGTAGTGTATGTTTGGTGTTCAGCTTTTGATTTAGCAACCGAATTTTTGAAACACGCTCCCGAGACACTCGCGGCAATCTTTCAAAGTTTTTTGCATGTTGATGAAATTACCCCACTATAACGGTCTGCAATCCACAGCAAAATGGATAGTGATGGATACAACGCAGCTAATTGTCCTTGCCTATATATACATGTAATTAATTCAGTGTTGAAAAAAATATTAAAACAACAGAATATAATGAAACATTTGCAAAACTGTAATAATCGTTATGTGTGTTACACACGGCACCGGTATATTCAGCTATATTTATGTTAGTTAATACATTTCATTAGCTTGAAAAAAGTGCAAGTGATGCTAGCTGATGATGATTACATAGGAAGTGTTTACTAATAAATGCCCTCCAGATGGTGGTGAAAAAACATTAAAAAATAAAATAATATCAGCGACGAATAAAAATAACGTATGAGAGCGAAAAGTAATAAATAATGTATGGCTATTAGAAATCGATGCCGGTTCACCGTGTCGTCACGCGTTTTTGGCTTTTATTTATAGGTTTTCTATAAATCATAACTATTTTTTACCGAGACAACTCGGAATAAGGGCATCGGTGACCCAGCCAACCAAACCATTTGCCTCTGTGGGAGGCCGGTTTTTGCAGTAACGATATAAAAATCTGAACATAATATATCACTTAGATAGCAATTTGTTTGTACAATACACAGTATGTTATAGTGAATAAATAGAGGAGGTGACATAGCATTTCTGTAAAAACTTTTCCATTTTCCGAGTTATGTGTAAGTGTTTTTCACCGTTTTTTTATCACTAAATTGACTGTTTTTAAAACACCGGGTTATGAAATAGATTTATTAACATAGCATTGTTTCCAAGCTGAGCATCTATTAAGAGTGGGGGACGCAAACCGACAATTCAAAAAAATCCAAGTGTATATACATATCGACTATGGAAAGGAAAAATGATGTAACCCACACATATCAAATTTTACAGGAGGCGCAAAAAACGTAATTTGATGATTTTGGGCCATATGCAAATTATGAATTATACACAACCTTGAAGTGCACTGACACTCATAAACTGGTGTTTAATTGACATAATCTAATATAAATTTAATAAATCGTCTAGGAAAAACTTTTATTTCAGTCTTTTTTCTTGGTTTTAATATTTTACAAGGTTATTTTTTTCAAATTTAAATGCTAATTCGCCATTTGCAGCTTGCATCCTTTTAGATAGAATGTGTATCAAGTGTGAAATCACTATGATTATCGAAAAATACCTGTTTTGACAAAACTATGGGTTACGTCCGTTTTCCTTTCCACAGTCGATATATGCAAACTAAACGGAAATAATTGAAAAAATCAATTCGGAGTCGAAGTCAGTCGTTTTTTTTTATCCGACTGCATATCCCTTATACGTAAAATGAATTATTTCGACAATTTTTCCAAATTATTATGTTTTACCGGAGATTTGAGCTACGAATTTCAACATAAATTAAATGAAATAAACAGTTACAGTATATGTACTTAGTTTAGTTAACAGAATGGCACAGTTACCATGACATATATTTTTTTAATTTGAACCATTTTCATACTGTTACATGAAAAAATCGATCACTGTAATGTTTTCATTCGTTAGCATAGATAAGCGTGCCTTAGAATGTTAATCAATTTTCTTCATAAATACATGAATAGCGAACAATCATTACTTTAATGGTGTTAACTGTCAAACTTTTTATACACTATCAATCAATTGTCATTAACAGTATTCCATCAGTAGTGTATTAATACTAACAGGTCTGAAGTGGAAAATACAATACAATTTCATGAGTAAGCATTTTTTAATATAATATAAAAATATCACTACGGAAGTATGGACTCGGTTCTCCAATTCCGAAATCCCAGGATCCTGTCCAATTTTTTAATTCCGAAATCCCTGGATTTCGGGATTCAGGATTATAAGTGAAATTATCGTTTAATCACGTAATAAAATAATGTTGCGCTGGAGTCACTGGCAGCTGTATCTTTTTAACAAGATGGAGAGCTTAAACACACTCACATTTTTTCATAATTGTGAAATCTTTTGTGTTTCGCCTTCTTTTGTAGATTACTTTTAAACTCTCTCAATTTTTGAGATCCCGTAATCCCAATATCCCGGGATCACTTAAGTGTCCGGGATTGAATGCCTTAGTATGGATCCTCTGATCGCGGACGGTGGGGTTTTGAAAAACTTTTCTAGGAAAAGAAATATCATATTTACTATTAAGTCAAATGATTGTTTAAAATCATGAATACCAACAAAACTCTCAACTTTGAAAAATTTACAAGAGAAATACACTGCCATAGATGATCACAACAATTAAGTTTGAATTTTTTTTTTTATTAAAAAATATATTTCTATGATTTACGATTGACGTATGATTTTTAAGTTATACTATTTTATTATGTATAAGATAATATACAAAATAATATTTCAATATGTTTAAGATATTGGAAAGATTGACATAAATAATTATACATGTGAACTGCTCAAAATGATATTACCAAAAAAAGTGTGCCCGATAATTTATTCTTGATTACAATTATGCCCCTCATAAGCTAGTTGATTGTGTAAACCTTAGTAAAACGAAGCTCTACTAAACATACAATAATTCAAGATTTCGACTGAAGGTGCTTGGTGGAATTTCAATATTAAATTTGAATCGTTCAAACTATGTACATTCTCACAGATCTCACAGATCTCAGAGAAATCTGTGAGAATGTACATAGTTTGAACGATTCAAATACAATAATTCAATCAATACATATCAATGCTTTTAAAAAACAAAGTGTTTATTGCTCATCATTCTAATTGAAAAATAATTAATATAATACCTTCGCACATTGGCGATCAAAATATACCTAGTCACGGGAATTTTCAATAATTTTGCACACGATGCAAACTTTCCTTGCAAATGCAATTTAAAACATCCGGCTTTGCACTACGTTCAATTTTTAGCGTTAAGCAATCGTAATCGTTAAAAAAATGCAACCGCTGTAATATAACTAATTCAAGCGTTTATTCTCACAACTGGAAAATTGTTTTGACGACATTTTTAAAAAGAACTAGGGCATATAATTTTTTTGAAGTATTTTACAGTTTATTTAATTGTTTGCCAATTGCTGAGCAAGTCACGTGGTCAGATGCAATATCTCCTCGGCAACTCCATAGGGTAGTTTAGTTATCCGACAGGTATTTGACGCCTGGGCCACTCTCATAAAAGATGGGCGGGCAACGGGGAAAATGATGCCAGATTGGACGATAAGCTTTGCTGGAAATTTTTGGGATAGTGATTGATGTCTGGAGAACGACGGTGCAGTCGACCATAGAGCTGGATGATCTTGAACGCAAAGTAAGGAAGTATTCAACTAGAGCATTTTTAATCGATACAGTTGAGAATATTTTTAATACGCAAAACCAGTCCTGAAAAAAATAGTGTTCATTAAGACATGGTCAATTCAAATTATTGATACTTGATTTTAACACTTATCTTATGGCTGTTAACATTCCTAATACTGGGTATTTTAATGTTGTTGTCCATTGAGTGATTTCCTAATATGAAGGCATCAATATACATACTAGAGGTCTGCACGGGCCGAAATTTTACAAAATTACCCGACCCGGGCCCGAGTCTAATACCACAATTGTTACCCGAACCCGACCCGAAGCCCGGATTTATACTTAACAGACCGAAAAAAACTAGTTTTTTACAAATTTACGATTCTCTATAGAACTGGTAATAATTAAAATCATCATGGCTGACTTATGACACAAACATAGTCTGAAATATTTTTCTGAAGAATAAATTCCTTACCCAGGCCCGGCCCGAGCCCGAATCTCAATTGCGCTTACCCGCCCGAACCTGGCCCGCAGGCCGCAGGCCCGAGGGCCACGCCCGGGCCCGTGCAGACCTCTAATACACACTTAACATCTTCGATATCATTAATAACACTTCTGATGAAACTATGTTTATTTATAATATAATTTACGATTATAGTTTTCTTTTCTTGTAATAAATAGCATTGAAAATAATCATTGATGTTTGAACTTAAGTATTTATGAAATGCAATAAAAAACTTAAAATAATGATCGTTGTCAGGCCTAATGGGAATAAAAAGACACTCCCGTATTCTTCGGGTACAAACAGTTGTAAGGTCGACATTTTACTGTTTGAATTCCTTTGTTAGAAGCAGCCGTTTTCACAACGCACATCAATGTTAACCCTCTTAGTGCCACGGGGCCAATTGATCAGCCGTCCAGGTGTGTGCGAAAAATGCTGCAGGCCGATTTAACCGACCCAAGACCGTTGACAAAAAAATCTTTGAACGTAAACTCATAGATAATTTATTCCTTTAATTATAGGCGAAATATATTAGATAAAGTGGATATATGAAGGAATATTGATCCTGGAGTTGTTGAATCCGTGATCTTTCCCCCTAACAAAAGGGTCAGGAAACCAAGGCTTTTCGGACATCAACTTATCACACGTTTTACCTTAGAATTTAAAATATGTAAGTAAGGCTATTTGATACCTTTGCTATCCTTGTCAACGTGTCTCTTCTCACTCAGTATGCTGATCTCTGACCTAACTGTTTGAAAATTAAACGATGTGGTAATAATTATAATAAAAACTGTAATAATAAAAAAATATCGAAAACATGTTATTACGTCTTTAAATTAATTTTCATATATTTTTTTCGAGACTGTACTCACTTGTAAACGCTGTATTTTATTTAGTTCATATAATTATAAAAAAAAATCTTAAAAAATCATCTATGTTTCCGAAATTTCACCTAATTTCAGTTGGCACTAAAATGGTTAACAACATATTTCGTGTTCAGTTGTTTTACTGTATCAGTTTACTATTTACTGTGTAGGTGTACGTGCTTAAGAAATACTAATGATAATGATCTCAAATTGAAGAGAGTTCATAAAATACAAATGCATAACGATTCTTTATGTATTATTCTTATTGAGATTCTATTATATTCTTCACATCCATTCTCTAGCGGTTTTTTTTAACGAAACTTCAATTTCACAACATAATCATCGTTTATTTCAGTTGAAACATTTCTAGTCTAGTCGAGACCCTATCCTATACCTATAACGGTCATCATAATTATATGTTTATTAGATAATAATAAAAAAAAATGGTTTTAATCGCTACAAAAGTTCGCGATATAAATAATTGAATATAGTTTTTATTTAAATATCAAGTTTTTTATATTTCCAAAACGAAATCAAATTCAAAAAGAAACCTGCCAGTAAAAAAAATAAAGGAATTTTAAATACCTATCTTAAAGTTGGTAGCCCGTAATAATTATTACGTAGGTGTGTTCGTTATTATCTTTTAATCACATCAATAACGCCCATGGCCACTCTCTTCGGTTTGATATCGATTACAAACCAAATAAAAGAAATGAATTTATCATTCGTCACGAATTAATGTCGAGAGAGCGCGCGCATGCTCGGCTTGAGGTTATTGAAGTGATCCGAGGGCCTATGACTAGATAGTAGATTCCGACCACTTCGTCATCACAATCAGATAATATCTGACAACAATCAACGAGGGTCAAACTAAGAAAACAATGACAATCGTTGAAACACTAATATTAAAATTTAAAAAAAATGTGCATATTTATATGTACAGTAAAACCCATCTTAACGCGAAAGTTGAGACCACGTTATTGGGAGTCGCGCAATTGGGGGGAGAATCTTATACAAAATTAAGGGTTACGTTTTTTTTTGCGAAAAATGAAAAACTGCCAAAACTAAGAATAAATGAATTAAAATATATAGACGCAATATTTAGGTTAAATGAATTGCGCTCGCCAGCGTTTGACTGTATGCACCTCACAGACAGCCGCCCGACTGTGTGTACAGCAGCAACGACAGTGGAATGCGACCGCGCATTTGGGGGATCTGAGGCGAATATTTCTTTTCAGCGCGTAATTCGAGGTAGCGTAATTGGTAGTTACACTGTACAGTAAAACCCCCATTTACACTAATGTCGGGACCGTGTAATTCGGAGTAGTGTAATTGTGGGTTCCACTGTACAATGGGAAACGATTCTACGCTTTTCAATTAACTCTCAAATAAACAATAATTAACGGGCAAGTATCAAATCATAAAAATAAAAATCTTTATATCGACTGTGGAAAGGAAAAAGGACGTAGCCCACACATACTTCTAAACTGGTGTTTAATTGACAAAACCTAATATTAATTAAAGAAATTGTCTCGGAAAAACCTTTATTTCAGTGTTTTTTCTTGGTTTTAATTTTTTACAGGGTCATCTTTTTCAAACTTAAAAGCTAAATTTAGATACTTATTCGGCATTTTCAGCTTCCATCATTTTGATAGAATGTGTGTCAAGTTGTATACATTGTGATTATCGAAAAAAAGCTGTTTTGGAAAATTTAGGGTTAAGTCTTTTTTTCCTTTCCACAGTCGATATAATATTAATTGTCAAATTGTAATCAATCAGACCATTTATTGTTTGGCGTTTTGCTACTTCAATTAGATTTTCTGTTGACGTCGGAGGGACCACCGTAATTTTGAGTTGCTTGTTTACTATCTGTAAAAAAACATCTTCTGGTGTATACCCATATTTTATACAAAAAATGATTTCACATTCCATATTTCTAAAAAGAAAATCTGATTTGTATTTCAAGCGGATAATCCGCATACCTACATTTCTTCAAATATTACATTATTACGAAACACCCGAACCTTTTTAGCTTATCTTATAGTTCGGTCCTGGTTGAAAAGTTTAGCCACCCACGTAAAAACTTCATGTCGACCAATCAGTCTCACGCTCGCCGTTAGAGATTCGAAATTCGAATTTCAAATCTCAGGCTACCGTTTGTTTCGAAACAATAAAATCTCAGGACGGGGTCGTATTGTATGGGATTTTAAAAGAATCATGCTACGTTAAATACATACGTCTCATTTTCCGAAATAAAAAAGAAAGAGAAAAAAATAGTATTTAGTTTACAGGAGTTAAGTTACATTTTATTTCGCAAATGCAAGCATTAAAATAATGAACTGTGATATATGTAGGTATCCTATCCATGAGGCAATATTATTATATTGGGTCGTTCGTACATTTGTAATTCTACGGAAGGTTAATTCATTATAGCTTAGTTTATTTTTACGGAGATATTCAACGTAAAAATATATGATAATAAACTGATTGTTAGTAAGCCTTGCGATGGCCTGACGATGCTTCTCAAAAAGGCGAAAAACGTGACACATTTTGTAACACAATAAGTGGAATAACAAAGTTTCTAAAATAACAAAAATGAACTTCCACAAAGTTACCGCTGAATACATCGAAGAGATAATAAACATTTCTTAGTAGACGTTTTCCAAAATAATACGTTAATATTGTATATAAATAAATATCATACATGTTTTAAGTGCATTCCTACAAGATTTTCATTAAAACTGGCATTGTTTGGGTATGTCGCAATATCGTTCGAATATATATATTACTTGTAAATGTCGATTGACTGTGTTATGGATGGCGGCCGTGAAAATAGTGGTGGAGCGCTAATTCAATTATTATACAATAGAAAAAAGTACTAATACAGTATTTTTCTTAGAAACTAAATGATCCAAATTAAATAGAAGTAAAAAAAATACCGCCTGTGTGGTCGAGTGGTCAACGTTGTTGGCTTCGGCTACGAAGGGTCCGGGTTCAAATCCCGGTACGGACAGTTTTATAAATTGATTTTTCAATCGATTTATGAATTTCTGTTCAAAGGCATGGATGCATATGATGTCTGGAATTCCCCCCTCTCACCCATCCTATCCTATGAACGGGGCGTATCGAGAGCGATCAGCTTACCACTAAAACAGTCCTAGCCATATCCTTCTATCCCTACTCTCTTTGGAAAAAGAGAGGTTGAGCAACTGACTAACAAGCAGTTCTCGTAGAAACACTTCTGTTGAGATAAACTCCATTAGGAGTCCATATGCTCCATATTGGGAGCGGACATGGTTTAAAAAAATGTGATAAAATCTACCCACCAATGCAATGAAAAACTTTAATGCTCCTGCCAATGGTGTTTATTTTGAAATACATGCATGACTACAATTATTGTATAATTATTATGAAGAAAAAAAGCAGAAAAATATTATAGTTTTGGTCTTGTGTAATAAGCTTTCAATGACGACTGGGCAAGCGTTTTGTGGTATATTATACAATGATCCGTTTATTAAATAAAAATAAATAACTAATCAACTGAAACATTAGCTTTAATCAGTGTTAATTTGTTAACAACAGCGGTGCTTTGACAAGTGTGTATTTAATTAATATTATAATAAATTTGATGTTTAGACTGCTAGCATGCTGCTTATATGGCTCATTGCTGCATGCAAATGAAGTCCTGCATCGTTAAATCACTCAACAAAGGACCCATTGTCTCTTAATGTATTAAATTGAAAACACAAAGAACGTCTCAAGTGCTATTAAGCATAAATAAAAAACCCCTACGTGATGATGATGACGGTTGTAGAAGCATTAAATGCACTCAGGTAAAACTTTGACTTACACCAATCCACTGAATTGACTTGGCCGATACTTACTTATGAAATACACACGTATTGATGCACTATCAATATTTAACAGTTTACTATAAAAGGAGTACAAACAGCATGTTTTCTATCGATTAAAAGATATCTATTTGGAGGCATGAATGTTTGTGATTTATTAAAATTCTCCCTCATCATTTATATCCTAAAATAACAGGGTGTAGCGAATGATTATCTAACCACTAGTTCTGTCTTACCCTATAACTTCTATTCCTACTAATCTCTTAGAAAAAGAGGAATTGAACGACTGAGTAACAAAAAGTTTTCCTGGACACCTACCTCCATTGCGAAGCCATCTGTGTGATATGTTCCACTTTGGAAGCTGAAATGGATAAAAAAAAATAACGATTCAACTTACCAACTAACCAACAGAATAATTAAAAATTCTCTTAACCCTTCCCTTACTATGCAAAAAAAGCACAAGCTCCTGAGCTGTGTAGTCGTTACACATCAGGCAAAAGGGAGTGAATCATGACAATTATTTGTAGTACTGCTGTAGTAGTGTTATATAATTGTCATGATTCACTCCCGTTTGCCTGTGTGTAATGGATACACAGCTCAGAAGCTAAAGGAAGGGTTAATATCTAAATAAATTTGAAATCAATAATATTTGTACATCTGCATCAATTTTCAAAATACATGAAATGCGATAAAAATTATCTCTTTTTAAAAATACTGAAATGTATGAAACATATCTATATATAAATATGAATAATCATTTGATATATATAAAAGAAGGTGCAGTTAGATAAATAAGATTAAGTGATGACTCAATCGAAAGGAATATACTGATGAGTTGATAGCTTAATGATTAAAAAGCAATATATCTCTGTTGCATTTATTCATATTGCCATGCAAATTCAAATCTACAATCGGAAAAGTGCGATAGCAAACAATAATATTCAGCGAAAATGTTATCGAAATATAAACCGCAAAAAATCTAAATAAAACTATAATGAACTATTTTGAAGTATTGATTGAGTTGGCATTTACTAGATAAAGTAAAAAAAAATATAGTATTTTAGTTCTAGAAATATTGTTTTTTAAGTTATTTGAAGAATTAAAATACTTTGATATGGAATGGAATAAAGTCCAATTATCTCGAAATAGGTTTAGTATTTTCGGTTCGCTTGAGTGTCGCTTTATGATACCGAATTATTTTATATGACGAAATCAATAATTTGTCGGTTCCGAATCATTGCAGGCTTCCTTCCTATTGATATATTTATTAACCACATGAATTAAATTCTTTATCATATCGATTGTGGAAAGGAAAAAGGACGTAACCCACACATAACAAATTTTACACAAAAAACGTTTTTTGGTGATTACTAACGGTAAATTATGAAATATACACAACCTTGAAGTGCATGGAAAATGATAAACTGGTTTTTAGTTAATTGACTTTTTTAATTTAAAAATCAAAAAAAGTTTTTTTTCCTAGAAGCAATTTTCGCGGGCCCTTCTTTTATCAAACATTAGTCCTAAATTAAGATACTAATTTGGAATTTTCGGCTTACATCCTTTTGATAGATCGTTTATCAAGTTGTACACATTGTGATAATTGAAAAAAACTGTGGGTTACGTAATTTTTCCTTTCCAAAGTCAAATGGTGGGAAGACAAAGTTGGTAATATAATGAAACAATGTATTGTAAATGTTTGTTTTTATATCATAAAAGTTATCTCACGTTTATGAAACAAACAAAAATTTTGCTTATTTAAAATTCCTAAACTTCCGAAACTTTGATTATAATTAGTAATATCGACTAAAATAAATATTTACCCCGAATCATTTATGCGTATATTTGAAGTTAACATTTCAAACTGAATTCACGATCAAAATGTCAGATAACCCGACGTGGTTCGTCAAGTTACTGAGCGCGTGTAAATAAAGCTCTGTGATGAAGTTTTTTGTGGTATCCTCCATTGAACACAAAACAAAAAGCAACCGGTTTACACCTGGTCTTGAACTTTTTTGTCAGCCAAAAGAAAAACGAAATATGCTCCCTGCCACACGGAACTAAAAATAGGATATCGTCCGAGATGTAAAGTAATATAAGCAACAGAAGGTAGAGTACTAACGTATGACAAGATGTACAAGCTCATCTTTTTAATATATCGCTGAGTTATTACCTTCATTTTTGATTTTCTTTTCTTAACATTACTATTTTAACATTAATTCTTAGATAAAAACGTACATACTACAAAACTGCAAAGATTAATCGTCAAAAACCACGCCCGGTTTTACTTACGATGTAATCAGTGTTTATGAACCATTCCACAAAAACATAAACCAGGGCTGTGGAGTCAGAGTCGTGGTATTTTGGCCGGAGTCAGTCAGAGTCGTGAAAAATGAGCGGCTCGATTTTTTTTTTGAAAAATATATTTAATGTGTATTCAAACAAAATAGTCAAAAGTGTTAACATTGCATGCTTGGCTGACTAAAGATGATCTGATGGAATACACGTGTACATATTATATAAGTTTAAATGAAATTGTTGAAAAAAATCCTCGGAGTCGTCTTTTTTTACACGACTTCACAGCCCTGACACAAGCTTTAAGTATTGCAGGTTGATGAATTATTTGATGAGGGAAAGTTATGTTGTGTTTATTATGTTTATATAAATTATTATCACTAATAAAAAAATAACAAAGTGATTAATTATAATTACAAACCACTTAACTTTATCCAATTCAATGTACGTTAATGATAAAATTAAAATGTTGGTATCAACTCGTAATATAATAGTGGTGTTATATTTTTTAAAAAATAAAGCACTAATAATGCATAAACGATCAGAACCAGTTTCGCTCATGACGAGAATTTCCAACATATAAGAATATTATACATTAGTGTTTATTTACACCGAACACTGTAAAATTATTAAGGAAGTAACAAACAATTTGTAATATAAATAATTGAAAGGAATTTATAGATGAAGGTATAAAATTTCAATGTTTATTACGTCTTACATATATAATTTATGATAACAAACATTTTACATTGAACATAAATATTAACCGAATTTACCAAAACATAACAATAAAATCAATAATTTTCCATGTTATCTCAGCTACTAGAAACTTCGTTTTGAAACAGTCTAAAAAATGTGAAATCTTAGGCAAAATAAATAACAACGGCACGTTAATATCAGTTTAGAGATTGTCAGGTTACTCGTAAAACTGTCCTTTATGGCAGTTTTAGCTGGTAACGGCTCCCGGAATAATGTTTTATTATCGCTAATCCGCGTCGTATTATGTATAAAAACACTAAATCAATTCCAGTAACAGGGAAACAGCTGATCAACAAAAAAATATTTCATACCACGATTCCCGATAGCTGAGATTTTTTTTAAATCGCGAATATAATCTTACAAAAAATATAAAATGTTTTATTTTTCGATACAAGAATCGTTGTTTTATAGAGCAGACACGTGTTTCGTTTATTCAAAGAACACATTTAAGCCCACTAAATGTATCGATTCAAAATACAATAAAAAATATGTTTTCAATCAATTTATGGATGTCATTTCGAATGCAAGAAGGTTCTAATAGTCCTAACAGTTCTGCCCATACTCTGTTCGAAAAGAGAAATCAACCAACTTAGTAACAAGCAGCTCTTGTAGAAACACTTAAGTAAGATAAAATTCAAATAATGTGTGCTCCACGACATGGTTATTAAAAAAATCTTCATGACAATAATACATACTTATAGCCACTTCTACTGTAATTTGTAAATTCTTTTCAATGTCAATTGTTGTTTACAACTTTTCATTTCAACTTGTTTTTGTATAAATAGCACTATTAAATTATATTTCTAATCAGATGACAATGTCCTGACCTTTATAAATAAAGTGGAAATAAAGGACAAAGGAATGTTGTGTTTTTTTTCTTAATAATACATACATTACTTTTATCATGATCATTTGATTTCATTTTCACAATTAAGTCTTAAAATCTTACATATTTTTGAAAATGAGAAAAATTTCCATTTAAAAAAAAGCTTTTGAGCGTGAAACCGAAATAGAATATAAAACTTGGACTGCGCTTTCCATTGTCCATTGCAGCAATTGAAAATGCCAGATCGAAATGTATTAAAAGGTCACCACGAATCGTGTGTAGATTACCACTAGGTGCCACGAAACTGTCCTAAAGTCAAAATAAGACCAAACAGAGCGATAATATAGGATATAGGCGGACAAAAGCGACGTCCCATGAATAGATAAAATTACTTGAAGAAAAGATGCAACGGGAAGAGTTTCGTAAATAGGACACGTACTACCTCAAGTGCCTGAATACAAACTCGAAAGCGTTTCAGTATTGAAATATGTATGTGAGAAACCAGGAGGCCACGAGATTTTCTTTTCTCAGATAATACTAGGGATGTAAATTACCCGATAAAAATAATAGCCTTGTATCCGAGTACATAACGAGTAAGCGTCACCATATATCGGATTCGGTGTATATTTGCGAAATGATAAATCAAACGCATCTTTATATTTTATTTATAATTTAAAAATTGGTTTCAAGTCATGAAAATGAATTAATCTATCTATTCCACTCAGGGGTGGGCTGGAGAGGGTTTGAAGGGGCTCGCGAAAGCCCCTTGTTAAATTTAAGAGAAAACAATATTCTCAAATCAAAAGAGTATACAACTGCAATTTCAGGCTTATATATATTAGCCGCCTGTGTGGTCAACGTCGTTGGCTACCGCTACGGAGGTCACGGGTTTGAATCTCAGTATGGGCAGTTTTATAAATTGGTTTATGAATTTCTGTTCAAAGGCATGGATGTATGTAATGTTTGAATTCCCCCCTCCCACCCATCCTATCCTACGAACGGGGCTTATCGAGAACGATTAGCTACCACTAGTCCTGTCCTAGCCCTTTCCTTCTATTCCTACTCTCTTTGGAAAAAGAGAGTTGAGCAACTGAGTAACAAGCAGTTCTCGTAGAAACACTTCTGTTGAGATAAACTCCATTAAGAGTCCATATGCTCTACACTGGGAGCGGACATGATAAAAATATATATATTATCTAGGACAGCTTCAGAATACACAGTAGTATATTTTTGGCCATTTACATTAAATTACGAAAATACGCTTTCGCTGGGTAATGTGGGACATATGTTCTTTAAGCCACCAAATAAAAGATCTTAATTTTCTGCCCTTTTGTTTATAGACTCGTTTGTGGAAAAACCGGTTTTCGAATGTCACAAATTCTGCCAAAAAACCGGTTTTTGAAAACCGACAAGCCCTACTTTACACGTCAAATAAATATTATCGAAATACCATTTACTTTACATTTTCTTAGGTGCTTCACCCTCAAAATAATTTCGTTGTAAATACAGCAGCAAATCTCAAGATTTCAATCAAATATCAGCCAATCGCACAATTATAAAGGTAACCTAAGATATTTCAGTATTTATATAAACTAAATAGTTTATTTAACTGCATTTCCAAAAGCAGAGTTCTACTAAACCACAAGAGCACGCGACACAAATTAATTAAAAATTAAAATCAAAGTTAGCAGCGCTATGAAATTTTAACAACGTTTACGGTACAATTAGTACTTTCATAACTTTAACGTAATTGTATTAAAAAACGATTACGTAACGATAACCTTGAGTGGTAACAGTATCTACCCACAATCACAAGTACCACAAGTAGTCGATACTGTAGATTGGGCACCCTTAAATAAGATAGCTGTATCAAAAAAAGGAAAATATAAAACGGGGAAAACGCTGTTACGATAATACAAGTACAGCAGAGTTCAAAGCGTATTGTTTTATTTGCCTTTCCATTCATGCGCGTGTTTTTTGTTTGAATTTTACAAAAAATGTTTAGCTTCGAAAATCTGAATGTAGAGAGAGGAACAGTAATGCTAAACTCAAATAGCTATAGCTGTATAAACTGCATAAACAACGCTTTTATACAAACAATCTGGTCTCACGATACCACTAAACCAAAAGTCGCGAGCGTACATATTATAAAACTGTTTTTTTCTTGCTGAAATAGATTAAATATTTTTTTCGATGGATTTAGCGGCTTCTTCGTAGAAATTTATTTTCAATATCGGAAGTAAAATCGATAACTTTGATATTCCATTGTAAATAAGCGTCACATTGCGCTGAAATCTCACCGTTGCCAAAACGAAAGCGATGTTTTATGAAACAATTGTTTCAAGCATAATAAATCATTGAAGGTGCTGAGAACATTATTGTTCATTTGTTTGTAATGATTTGTCTACTGGGTTACGAAAAATAAATTAACTGTATCAAAACAGCTTCATGAGAAAAAATATTGGAGGAATTGGTAAAGTTTATTATTTCAATGTACTATTGGCAATTGTATGATTCACTTTCAATTTTTAATATTCGCCAAGGGGTTTTATGGAAGCCGACGAAGCCCGCTATTCGACATAGTTCAACAGTCGGCCATGACGTTACGTAATTAGCCAACCGCTGTACACGCAATACAAATGTTAGTCACAAATAATAATTAACCTAGACATTCTTGAAACACAATGAAATTGTTATTTAACTAGCATTTATTCAACAATCAATCGATAATATTCGTGATCGGTGAACGAGCGAAACCAGTCTTAATATGTATTAAGAAATACTTACTTAGATAAAAAAAAATATTGTTAACAGTTTGTTTTTGTTTTTTTATATGATTTTATAAATTCTTCACCTTTATAAAATAACTAGAGACAATATATAATTTAGAAAAAAAAGATTTAAGAAAATGGGCATGCTTTTAAAAATCAGTAGAATAACGTAGTATCTCGTAGTCGGGTCTGAGTCACAGTGGCCAACTTCGTTAGCTTCCGTGACAGATCTTACGCGTTCGAAACCCAGCATAATTAAATCGATTTGTGTTCGAAGGTATAGATATTTATGATGAAAAAATACCCTCCCACCATTACAAACTTAAAAATAATGAGGCGCAGTGAAAGCTATTAGCTAACCATTCGTCCGTTCCTAACACTACGCTCTTCGAAAAACAACAAATGAGTAACAAACAATTCTTGTAGAAAAACTTTTGTTAAGAAACCTTCATAAGGTCATATACTGCTATTCATTGGGTGCATAATTGGATTTAAAAAAACAAATCTACTATGAAGTGATTTATATTTTAATTTGATAACCAGTTGGTTTGTACGTATTGAAGTATAAACAGGGTTATTAGATTTTGGCTGCAGAAGTACGAGGCGCGTACAATTGAAAACTGGCACACAAAGAAGATGATTGATATATATATATATATATATATATATATATAGATTATCTATAAAAGATAATATCCATAGTTTATATTTAATAGAATTTCCTTATGTGTGACTATTACTTTATACCAGTGGTGCACAAGCTTTTTGAGAGAAGGGCCAATTTATCTATTTAAAAATTTTCGCGGGCCGCAAAGGGTAAAAGTGAAAAAAAAATATTGATATATTACACTAGATGTGATATAAATTTTATATTTTATTTTTAATTTAATAATTGCATAATTTTATCGGCAACTTCGATCCTTTTCCGCTCCACATTACGTGCAGATTTGCACGATGGAACTTAGAGAGATTTCTGACACTGCATACTGGCAGCAAGCATTTTGATGTCGGGTTCAATGTTTGTGGTTGCTATCCTTAGTACAGCACTGAGATTATCATGGTTCAAGCGGTTTCTGTGTTGAGACTTATTTAGTTTTAATATGGAAAATGCTTGCTCGCAAATGTAGGTGCTTCCAAAAAGACTTGCATAAAGCACAGCCTTTTTACGTAGGGTAGGAAACTGCTCTTCGGGGAGATATTTATAAAAACTTTGCAGATCCCCTTCCTGATATTTCGATCTCAATTGATCGTTTTTCTGCAAATCGATCAACTCTAGTTGCAATGATGAATCGGCCTCATTGATGAATACTGAGAAGGGGTTGGCAAATGTCTTAAGCAAGTATCGGTCACGATTAAAATCACAAAATCTCCTTTGAAAAGATTCTTGAATTCGGATTATGTGGCTAGCATACTTCTGGCTGGAATCAATGCCATGTAAAGAAACCATTTCTTTGCATTGTGGAAAGTGACACAATTTATTTTCATTCATCTGTAAATGAAACAATTTAAGTTTTTCTTGGAAGGCTGATATATTGTTTGCCATGTCTGAAATATAATGATTTTTTCCCTGCAATCGAAGATTCAGATCATTAAGATGTGTTGTAATATGTGTCAGAAATGCTAAGTCACACAGCCATTGAGGATCTTCCAAGACATCGATCGACTTTCCTTTATTGACAAGGAACATTTTGATTTCATTTAAAAGTAACATAAATCTAGTGAAAACCTTGCCTCTGCTTAGCCAACGAACTTCGCAGTAGTACAACAAGTCCTTATATTCAGCATCGATTTCATCAAGAAAGGTTTTGAACTGTCGGTGATTAAGTCCGTTAGATTTAATGTAGTTAACTGTGTGCACTACAGTGGCCATTATATTTTCAAATCCCAAATCTTTTCCAACCAGATTTTGTTGGTGTATAAATGAAGTGATATTTAATTAGTGAGTTTTCGTGGCCAAGCTCACGCAAATGTTTTTCGAGAAGGGACACCATCCCATTATTTGCCCCAATCATTGCCGGTGCTCCATCTGTCGTTATTCCGCAAAGGTTGGATAAATCCAAATTCATTTTAGTCGTGCTTTGAAGGATGCCCTGCAGCAGATCAGAACCTCTGGTCTGTCCATTCATGGAATTCAGAGAGACGAGTTCTTCATAAATTTAGAATTCTGACGTCACACCTCGAGCAAATATGCTCATTTGAGCGGTAGAAGTAATGTCAGTGGACTCATCTGCAGCCAGTGAAAAATATACGAATTTGCTGGATATTTCTGAAAATTTCGACGCAATGTTGTCTCCAATATCTATGATACGACGTTGCACAGTCATTCGAGTAAGATGCACTGACTCAAAATTCTTCACGCAATTCGCACAGCAAAGTTTTTGAGATGCGGTTACTAAACACTTCTTCACAAAGTCTCCATCAGTAAAAGGTCTCGATGTCTTCGCTATTAACTGAGAAATATTAAAACTCACTTCAGTTACTGCTTTTGATGTATCGGCTGATTTGATAAAAAAAGTTTGCTGAGCCGATAAGGATTGTATTAAAGATGCAATTTTTTGTTTACGAAGTTCTCCCTTAAACTTTTCGTCAAATTCTTTATGTTTCATTTGATAGTGGCGATTTAGATTATATTCCTTCGGTACTCCAATAATCAAACATATATATATTTTTTATATTCAATAAAACAGTACTTGTCCGTCCATTGTTCTTGGAAAATTCTATTTTCTTCTTCGATTTTTCTTCGTTTTTTAGTGTTTTCTGCCATTATAAATAAATAGGGAGAAAATTAGTTCAGACACAATTAATTTGTTAGAAAAAAATAAAAGTTCATAAAGAACTTTATACGCGCACTATTCCACATGCACACAAAAAATGTTTCACAATCAAACTGTATTTTTCTGTCAAGATAATCGATAAATCAGTATACGATTTTTATATACATATTAATATTATATCCATGTTAATACAATCATATTAAATAATAAAAAATAACGTTGATTTTTTTATATATCGTTGCTACTGCATAAATTGTTCACATATCGAATACTATTTTTATCATATTTAATGAAAAAAATTTTGATGAAGTATTTGTTATTTTGGGCCGCAAAAATATCCATTTCGGGCCGCATGCGGCCCGCGGGCCGCATTTGTGCATCACTGCTTTATACATTACCCTAGAAGCCATTGCGGACAATATACGTAAATAAATAAGTGAAATATTTGGAAACTCGAATGTCAGATATCAATACATTTTTTTAGTATTATTCCCACTGTCAATTCATATTCGGCAGATAGTTCTTCCGCATATTTTTTCATGTGTATTTGTTCGATAACATGAAATAGAGTCAAAAGGTATATATGGTGACGGAAAAGCAATCACCTCACTTCACCTTCACGCATATAATGTATTTCTTTCGCCTCGACTAAATTCTCGTCTAAATTCAAATTCTAAGCCTCGCAGCCAATCTGTGGACTAGAATGTAACAACCGATAATGTGCCAATGTATATTATATCGTATAAGGTAGGTAGAAATACATTTTATTTAATGAATTATTTATAAGTAGTCATTCGCAGTGTCAATTTCCCATTGGGCAATGATCAGCTTGAAAAAATGGAGCTTACAAGATTCAAGAAAATTGTGGAAAATTATTTCTATGCGGCTTAAACTTGAAATAAACGTTGTATCCAGAATATAGAAATCCGAATAGAAGAATGTTTTCATAAATTGATTTTTCAGCCGATTTGTGGATTTCTGTTTGAAAGCATGGACGTGGAAAAAAAACAGGACGTAACGAACGCGATTAGCTAATGACTCGTCTTGCCCAAGACCATCCCTTCTATCTCTACTCTCTTAAAAAAAGAGGTTGAGCAACTGAATACCAAACAGTTATAGAAACGCTCAGGTTGAGATAAACTTCATTAGTCTATATGCTCCACATTGGAAGCGGTCATTGTATTTATATTAATTATAAATCTCTTGAAAATATTATAGCCTATTATTGTTCTAAAATGTTTCTAGCAAAATATGCCGAGTCGTAAAACGGCGGTATGGAATTTACAATTTAATGTTTCTCGATCGGTTGGCAAAGATAGGGTGATATCATCAATCAGCAATCTCTAGGAACGAATTCTATGGTCTAGTACTCAAGTGATAAAGGCTTTAACCAAGCTATCAAATGAGACTGGGTTCAAGCGCCAGAAAGATCAATATCAAATTTAGTTTTAAGGCATGGGTGTTTGTGATGTCTTCTCTCGTCATGTTAAAATCTTATATTACGATTGCCTAAAAATACATTGAGCAATGTCAACACTTGATAGTTACAATAAAATTTATGCTTATACATATATAAATGATACAACTCTTCATTTATCAATCAAGAGCCAGTTTAAGTTTACCCGTCCACTTGTATGCCTGAAGATGCCGACAGGAGAAATCCAGGTCGTTAGTGACAAAACTTGTGGAAGTTTAAAACAATTTGAACGGTAATTTTTTTACATTCATCGATATGAAAAATATTTTCGACATGACGAGTTAGTTTCAAGTTGATAGATAAATGTATGTCTCTCGTTTTTTTTTGTATATGTAGCGATGTAAGGTATAGAACATAGAAATTCGATGGCCTTCTATGGCCTTCTATGGCCAAGAGTCAAATCGGGGTGAAAGATGATAAGAAATAAAAACAAAGTACGGTCACGAAACCTTTCGCCTACAGCTAAATATCCGCCTTTATGGCAGGGACTGGGAAATCGTCACACCAATATCAAACGGAGGGCAGAATCCAGGAATATTGAAGTAATTACAATAGTTATTTCCAATATAAAATCAAAATCAATAACATTGTTATTCCACTCGTTGCGACACTATAAAGAAAAACATCTTCAGACTATATGTATCGTAGGATTGTTATTTATACATAGACATTCATTCTGATATTAAATGTTTAGTGACACTAAGTAGGAAAAAATCAATTTTAATAAGGTGAACAAAAATAAATAAAAAAATTAAGTTCTAGAAATATTAGTTCATCAGCAATAGTTCTGATGAAAGCAAGGTATACGCCGAAATAGATATCTACAATATAAAAAAAATATGTGTATAACTAAAATACTTTTTAAAAATATTTTTTCACCTTATTACAATGGAGTTCTACCAAGTAAATAAATACCAATTCGACCAATTATCAATTTTAATGTATTATAAAAATGAATTTTCAGTAGGGTACCACCGAGTGTAAAACCGAGTCTTTAAATATCTAACGGAGTATTTTAATTTGATTTTGGGCACGCCCGCTTCCTAAATCAAGTCATAAGTTATTGATAAGGTTACAAAAAATACAATGTCTAAATATTGAAAATCAACGAAAAATCTTTTCCATAATGGCTACCTTATTTTTTTTAATTCCTCACGTTAATAACCATATTTAATATTGGATAGTATAGTGTGTAGTATAAAATCAACAGTGATCGTTAATTGATCATTGAGAATGATAAGCGGTGAACTATCTATGACATTTGACCAGAAGTGGTATGAATTAAACCTAGAACCCGAACGTTGGCTAAAAAAACGCTGTTTTGAAATAACACGGTGCTACATTTCTAATATAATATGAACTTACTACGCAGTACGATGCGCTGAGAGGTTTATTACTGTAAGCCCGCAAAATTTGGAAAGAAATATAAATCAGGGTCTGGATATATCAAATGATGAAAGCGATGTCGTACCAACGGATTCGTCTTATGTCAGATTGTGATAGTGAACAATCTTTATTGAACAAATTTGTAAATATCATTAATATACTATAAACAATAATGAATTTTATTTTTGTATATCTTCAATTGATTTTTATCACCATTATTTTTTATTTAGCATATTTTTAGACGGTTTTGCGTGGAACGTATCCACGTTGAACAAAAAGAGAGTCCAGTGTATTTAACTGGGGATACCCTATAAAATATGATTTATATTAATAGAATGGCTACTAAAAACTAGCAGTTGTATATTACCTACTGTTTTATTAAAAGCACGAATCGCAGGGAAAATTGTAACTCAGTGAATTATAAACTATTTTTTTACTGGTATTTTTAAAACTAGTTTTGAAGTCCCCAGTTCGACCCTAGTCGGACAGGGTTCGTGATGCGAAATGTATGGCTCTGTAAATTCATGAGCTCTAAGTGAAATGTTTCGACATTGTTCCTTATTGTTTCAGAAAAGGGTTAGCAGAAACAGAAAATACGTATCGCTCTTCACTACCCCGTTCTTGTAAATAACTTTATAAGGACTGATATTATTCTTGACAAATAAGATAACACGACAAAAATGCGCGGGTAATCAGTAAAAATCAATGTTTGTTTTAAATTTGAATATATAATAATATTATCCCTTTTTTTATATAAAAGACAGACAGACGGAGAATCTTTAACTAATGATAATACAGTTTTCAAAAGATAACCGAAGAAAATACATTCATTATAAGTAATACTGTGAATTTTAGATCACACCTATTACGAGCATTATCCACTGATCAGCAGCGGAGGGATTAAACAGTTGGGAGGCCCGAGGCGCAATCAATTTTGGTGGCCTTCGATTTTCGATTTACTAAAACAGAATTTAAAGTATTATAGGTAAGGCCCCTCAGATTGGAGGCCCCAAGCGCGCGCCTCTTGCGCTTATGGG
Source organism: Himalopsyche tibetana (assembly GCA_030503985.1). Taxonomy (NCBI): domain Eukaryota; kingdom Metazoa; phylum Arthropoda; class Insecta; order Trichoptera; family Rhyacophilidae; genus Himalopsyche; species Himalopsyche tibetana. Next base: position 3,022,256 of record JAPJYX010000010.1, read on the forward strand.
TTAATCCGCCACTGCTGATCAGTTATGATTTTTCGTTTAAAAACATATGATATATACCGAATAAAACGTGGAAAGGTGTATACTTAGTAAAAGAATGGCCTTTAAATCCTAAATATATAGGGTGATTCATTTAGAGGTACTTTTTCTTATTGGGATTTGATAATATATAACACGTGAGTTATGCCCAAGTGTTATTTTATTTTTGTTCAGTATTGTTTTACAATTCATAATGGAAAGACTTACGCTGGCACAGCGCCTACAAATTATTCAGCTGTATTACGCAAATCAGCGTTCTGCGAGGAATGTTTTTCGTGCAACATTTTGTTTAACGATGAGGCCCATTTCTGGCTTAATGGATATGCCAATAAACAAAATTGCCATATTTGGTTTGAAGATCAACCCGAAGAGGTTCAAGAGCTGCTACTACATCCACAAAAAACAACGGTTTGGTGTGGTTTATGGGCTGGTGGAATAATTAGTCCATATTTTTTTAAAAATGAGGCTGGCCAGAACGTAACTGTGAATGGCGCCCGTTATCGTTCCATGATAACGGACTATTTGGTGCCTAAAATTCAAGCCCATAATCTCTATGACACTTGGTTTCAACAAGATGGCGCTACTTGCCACACAGCCCGTGAAAGCATGGCTTTATTAAGAGAACATTTCGGTGAACAAATAATTTCACGCTTCGGACCAGTGAATTGGCCGTCAAGATCTTGCGATATAACACCTCTAGACTTTTTTCTTTGGGGCTACGTAAAGTCGAAAGTCTATATAATTAAACCGACTACGATTGAGGAATTGGAGGCCAACATTACTCGCATCATACCCAATTACCAGTCGAAATGCTCGAACGCGTCATCCAAAATTGGAACTTTCCAAAAGACCATGTTAGGCGTAGTTACGGCTAACATTTAAAATAAATAATATTTAAAAAATAAATGTAGAAAATGGGTCTATTTATTATATTAAAGACTATGCAATATTTTTTTTCTTATAAACGTTTTTTTGTCTCTTGAAAAAAGTACCTCTTAATAAATCACCCTTTAAAATAATTGAAAGCCGCTGAAGCCGATATTCAAATCTTTTAAAGACTCTGATCTTCGACGCTGATTTTCAGAATACGCGTTCGTGATATGTTTAACTTGGATACTTCAAGTAAACGTAATCTTTTGTCACACTTGGATACGTTTTTTCCTCTCTTTCCGTAAACAAGTCAAACTTTTTATTGTTTAGCCACTTTCAACGGTGAAAACTTTTCGCCCTTGTTCTCTCTCACTTTGCTATTCTTTAAAAGTCTTTAGAAGACCCGCTTCAACTTGAGAGCGTTATAGGAAAAAAAAAACTCTCACGCCAAGCTACCACACTAAAGATTTCGTATCAACGTTACATGAAACGGGTATTCTAATAAATCATTCACAATATTTTCGATGGATTCGGAAGCTACTTTATGTTATAAATTCATTACTTTCATTCAATCAATATAGCCGTCCGATCAAGCGTCATCCATTTGAGATATACGACAGATAGTTAAATCTCTTTTTATTGCGGTTTTGATATTTTACGACGCATAAAATTAATAGAAAAATAAATATTTCAAAACAAGTTCGGAATTTTCCGTTGCGCACGCAAAAATAAAATACGAATAGCACAATGGAAGAAGGATTTAAATGGCAATAGGTCAGAAGTGGGACACTATTGAGTGTAACTATAACTAATAGTAATTGGCATCCGTGACAGATATCACGGGTTTGAGTCGCAGTAGGAATTAAATTCATTCGATTTCTGCTCGAAGGCATGGGTGTTTGTAATATTGAAAAATTCCCACCCACCCTTCCAATCCTAATCCGGGGCGTAATGAGAGCGATTAGTTAACTTCTAGTGATGGCTTAGCCCTGTACTTCTATTCTTACCAATCGATTTGAAGTAAAGAGGTTGATCAGCTGAGTTACAGCAACAGTTCTCGTAGAAAAACTTTCTGTTGAGATACCTTCATTGAGAAGCCATGTGCTTCACATTGGGAGCGGATATGTAAAAACAATATTGTTTACACATAATCAATCATAAGTGGATTAAAAAAAGAAATATTAAAAATATTTCACATTTTATATCTCTGGGAGATTTATGTCAGGACGGAGTCTGGTTATATTTAAATAGAAGACTACTGTGGATTTAAATATCCTAGAACATAGGCTCCCAACCTTTGCCGGGTGGGGACCCCTTTTTATAAAAGCCATGTGACTAGGCGACCCCCCGAGAAATTTCAAATCCTCGATTTGCTATACTTTTTCCCCGGATTGTCTTCGAAACTCCTTTTTTTTTTTTAGCTCACCGGGGAATTTGGAATCCTCGATTTGCTATACTTTACTATATTTTTGTTATTTTGTTGTTCAAATCCAAAATCGAAAAAAGTTGGCGACCCCCAGAAAATCCTTCGCGACCCCCAGGTTGGGAACCCGTGTCCTAGAAGAATACTGAAACTTTAGAAGTTCTCTTAAATATTGTATACATTATATATCTACAATATATATATATATATATAATATAAAGTAATTCAGTGAATTTCAATGGCGTGAATTAATTTAATTTCCATTCGAATGATAAAATGGCGTCGTTAATCGTCACATGGGCAAAGGAAAACGGATGAAAGAAAGAAATGAAAATGTTTGCTTGAAAAGCAAATGAAGGCCAGTATTTTTATAGATATATTACTCATACCTTCATTTTTATTATTATTATTATTATACAGTCGAACTTCGTAGTCTCTCTCTGGGGTTTTTTTTTTTTGCTTTCCGATAAAAGCGTTTTCGGGCTAAATTTATTCGACAATCCTCGGAAATAGCCGATTATAATTTGAGTCGAGTTTTCCGATGAAGTAGAGAATGATGTTCAAAAAACAATTAATGAGTTAGGTTACGTCATTATTAAAATATGCATCTTACTTTCATTATTTTTTACAAACTGAACCATACTAATGTGAAAGATCTTTAATTAATAATAAAAAATATCCAGAAGTGTAATGGTTTCCACGAGTCTATTTTTTTATTTTACACAGAAGCAAAAATTCCATGCGTTTTTTTTTAATATCGGACAGTCAAAATATGTATCGTTAATACACATCATACAGTGTTAAATGTTGCTAAGCATTTTCGCGTGACAGACAAACAGGTGGAAAATAAAGCTATCACACTATTGCTTCCATCGATAACTGTACCAGGAAAAATAAGCTGAATTTATTTTCAATAAACCCATTTAAAAATAAAAGCAATAACGTAATCAAGCAATAACATTTTAAAATATCCACATGTGAGTATGCTATTATCATCTATACATGGCTTACCTGACACCTCTATAAATCACATTTGATTCTAATCTCGAGCGCGCGAACCCCTTAATTATTACGTGTATATATTTTCATTGTCAAAAAAGCAATTTGTCACGATACGTATCGCGCAAAATAACGAAATACACGGGACCTTCGGCCGTTTTTATTATTTTTGCAAAATCCATATTAAATTTACGAATGGTTAGGTAACCACAGCAGAGCATAGCACGATGAGAATTAAGATAGCAATAAAATTACCTGCAGATATCAAAGCATTTAATTTTTACCAGTATACAAATAAACAAACGAATAGACGAAAATAAAATATCCTTAATTGTATTACTATGTATATGTAATATTTTATAATTTTCGCACCTACTGATCAAAAAATAAATAAAGTTGATTTGTTATTTTTTCTCTCCCAGGTGTCGACAAGGCGTGTTTCTTTGCGAAAGAAACGCGTCTACGGCTCTTTAGACTCTTGGACTTAATCAACCATAAAAATCCATATTTTTATGGCTCTCTGATACGTTGGCTATCATATTTCATTGATACTTGAAAGTCTGACGACCCCTAACCTATCCAAAAAGAAGCGACTGAATAACAACACCCAGTTTAAGTAAAAACTAATTATCTTGAGTTGGTCCTATGACTTTATATGATGTTGAAAAAACATTGAAAATCGCCATGTAAGCGAGTTCATTGTCATTTATCGAAAGCTTTCAAAAATACGGGTCGCTACTGTATGATTTTAATTGACGACAATGTATTTTATGTACTCTTTATTTATATACAACAAAAACATTTTCAAAATAAAGATAACTAACTATACGTTTTAATATCGAACAGGTACAATAATTAACTGGAATAAGCTTCACTGTGAGTAAATTAATACCTGCGATATATCTATCATTACTATTGAGAACATAATGAAATGTGTTGATTGATGAAAGCAATGCTTTATACGTCGTAAAACAACAAATTGAATCAAGACTGCCCGCTGTAATTGTGTTTTGTGTTAACAATTAAAAACAAACAACATTATATTTATATTTTTACAAGTTGTAATTAACAAGCTAAGTATTTTATTGTGTTTGCTGTTAGAAATAACAACAGAGTTAATATGGTTAAATAAATACTAACATACTTATTCAGATGTTCTATGCAGCTATAGGTTTGTCAACTCACCTGTAAAAAAAAAGAAAACAAAAATACAATCAATATTTATTTAATGAAAAATTAATATAGTTCGATAGTAGTGGTATCAGATGAAAAATACTCTGAACATCAAAGATATACCCATCGTCATGGATACCGTAATCTTTGAGCAAAATAATACGGAAGACGTTCTTAGAATTGAATAAAATCCCACATTGATTACCCAGGAAGCTCATTTCAAATAAATAGTGATTCATAATATTAAAAACATACATGTGACGATATGAACTATGTCGGGCTTTATTTAGCCTCGCTGTATGAAATACTTTTAATGTATAATATGTACATTTAACTTTATTTTTGTATTTATTTTGATTTGAAATATAATGCTCACATAAGAAATTATCTTATATTTTACGCGAGATATTTTTTACAACACCACTCAATACCATACTTCAATAACAAGAGGCAAGGAGAATGGAATGCAGAAATTTCAGAAAAATACGTAAAAGCAATTTTAATTCAAAATAATACTAAGCTTACTGGTCTGCAAAGACAATAAAACAGAAGTTGTATTTAGTATTAAATATTCTACTCACTTTAAACTTTTTATTTTCTAAGAGATAGCTACCAAATCCGAAGCTAGGTTGTGTTTTGAAGATCATAATTGTATGATTAACGAAATTAAATTACTATTGTAAACCGAATATGCTATTTTTGAAAAAATAAGCAATTCAACAAAGTATTACTTAAATGTGAGAATAAAATCAAAATAAATGAAACCAGGCCACAGTGCCATATCGTATCATAGCATTCAGAGAAAAATATAATATTCAAATTGTAGTATATCTCAAGATTTCAAATATTAATTTGAATTCGTTCTCTGTGGGAAACAGTCACTCGAAACCAATTATACTTCGAGGATGACCGTTTTGGTTATGGGGTGCAATAATTCTTAAGCTCAAACGCTAGACTAGGCGGTCCATCCAATATTGATGACTGCCGGGGGCATTGGAAATAAGCACTCTTTTACGAGTATAATCGGAATCATGCATGAAATATTTTTTTAAGGTACGACCTCGTGCTATCGTGGGATGAGTCGATGATGTCAAGATGGTGAAATCATTAGAACTCTTAATATACACTAAAATTATTTTTATACGATTGTAATTCTACTGCCCAGGATCAAATAATGAACTATGCACATTGTAAAAATGAATTTGTTAGTTACTTGACATCTAATGATAAATTCAATGATGAAGTCATCATACCAACAGAAGACAACTTTCCCGAACCCTTGCGTTATTAATTTAATATTTTCACATTATTGAATAAATTGAATCGAAGATAAAAAATATAATTTAACGTATGTATATATAATCATGAAAATAAATAAATTGATTTTACATGTATCACATATAAATAAATATCTTATAGTCAATTTTAGTATTGATGGAAAGGCATTAAACTTATAAAAAAAATAGTTTTTTTTTATCACGGCTAGTTTAGCTGATAACGAGCTTTATCAAGTATTGATATTGTTCAATGTTATTTTTTTTAAATATTTTATAATGCTCAATGATAAAACCTGAAGATGCTGAACGGCGAAAACTGGGTCGTTAACGACAAGATTAATGAAAAAAGTACAGCATTCAGACAATTTAAATTTGAAATTCCATCAAGCACCTTCAGTCGAAATTCTAAATTATAAAAAATACAGTTAAAAAAAGATGTGCAACAAATTTTAAAAAGGAAGGATCTTATGTATACTTAAAACTTCCATCGTTTTAAAATACTGCATTCAGACCAATTATTATTATAGCTATTAATTGCATGTATATTATCAGCGGACTGCTATACGTTTTCGTGGGTAAAAACCGGGCCGAATGACAATAAAATAACCCCTTACGTCGGTCGCAATGTCGGCTAATAAGAAACAATCCACTGTGCGGAATTGAGAATTTTATGTACATACGCGACTGCTCTCTTGGTAACATCTTTCCAGAAAACCACTCTCATTAAGGTTGTCAAAAACAGTAACGAAGACCCGAGCTAACCGAGGTGAGCGGTATTAGTAACGTTTTTCAAGCACGAGTATTTTCTACATTGGAACACAGATGAATTAAAAACAGTATATCATATAAAATTGATAAAGAAGAAAACGACCTTCTGACAATTGGAAAGACTACGCTATAAGATATTTCGAAGCTTTATCCTATTCTAAATGCTTAATAGTTATTAAATATTAGAAAAAAAACTTGTGCCAGTAAACACTGTGGATATTATGAAAACTAAATATCCCATTTTAAAAATATCTTTTAACAAAAGGGAATACTCGACTACCCGGGTATTATTCATACATGCGTTATGTGACAGCACTAACATGAAGTATCTAGGATCACGGATGGAGAAAGAACGAAAAAAAAACAATAATAACGCAGAGAAATAACAATGCCGTGGCAGTAGAATAAAGCCAAAAACGGAGTTAGATTATCCACATAAAAATAATATAAAAAGATAGAATTGGCCGCGAGGAGAGGTTCGGTAATTGACCACAATAAAAATCTGGCGCTGGTCTCTTGGATGGGACCTAGATACGTAGTACGTACCGTACCATACATACGCCGGGGGAGAAAAAAGGAACGATCCACAGTAAGAATGAGAGGAAAAACTAAAAAGGAATCGTTGGTACGGGGACCAAATTGTTGGGTAACCTAATACTGGCATGTTTGTACCTCCCTGGGGGTTAAGATCAGTGATAACAAACTTGAGGTCGTGACCCGAAACAGGATCGTCGATTGTACAGAATAGGGTATCGAAAGGTCTTTGAAAAATTGGAGGTGTTTTTAAAAGTAAATAAATTTTGATGACATCGGGGTATTCTGCGATACACCTCGAATGTATTTACAAACAAAAAAATGTATTTGAATACTGCTTTCAGGTTGACAATGAGCAAATTTGAAAAATCTACACCAAAGCATGGTATTGGCACATGATAATTATTATCGATACGATTTTTAATAACGGAAATTTATATCACGGAAACAATGCTTTTTAGTAAATATTTTTTTTTTAAATAAAATAACCCGACTAACAAAAAAATATTTATCAATTATGACGATAGAAAGATGTGTTTGTAATTGATTGAAAAGATGATCAAGAAAAGTCGACAATAAACAAGATATCATTCTAACAATAGTGTGATTTAATACGTGTAAAATAAGTTCAATCTAAACTTTACAATCTAAATTATATAAAGTAGCAAAAGAAGAAGAAAGTCAATAAAATGATAATCTAAAATTTTACAGTCATAAAATATATGATGCTTCAAGATACATACAATATTATCAGATATAAAAATGAGCTCAACCCACTATATATCTCATTTTACCAAGTAAAATTAATATATCTTTTTATCATTTCTTGTACTTATCTGATAATTCTTTTTTATATAATGTAATGAGTAATACACTCGTGCAGACTGACGATACTTCTGCCTGAAGTACGCGTCACAGTTAGTAGCACAACTAGTAGAATCACATAGTTATCACTTTAATTGTATAATAAAATAAAATTAACACAAAGTTACCTTTGAATGTAACGAGATTATGAAAAATTATATAGGTCAAGCATGTGCATGTTCCTAGAGAAAATGCGAGATGTTATCGTGCAGTGCCGACTTATATTCAAATATGACATCGTTAAATAAAAAAAATCTATGATTATTACGCATATGTCTTATAAATAAACAGGCATGAGAGAAAATGGGAGTAGGGAACAATGTATCAAACTTGATCTATCTATCAAAAGGATGCAAGCTGCAAATGCCGGATTAGTATCTAAATTTAGCTTTTAAGTTTGAAAAAATGACCTTGTAAAAAACTAAAACCAAGAAAAAAGACTGAAATAAAAGTTTTTCCTAGACAATTTCTTTGATTAATATAAGATTATGTCAATTAAACACCAGTTTAGAAGTCTACGTGCACTTCAGAGTTGTGTATAATTCCTAATTTGTATACGTCACAAAATTATTTTTTCACGTTTTTAGCGCCTCTTGTAAAATTTGATATGTGTGGTTTACGTCCTTTTTCCTTTCCACAGTCGAAATGCATAAGTTAAAATGAAATGATTGAACAATTTAGTCGTTTTTTATTTTATTATTAGAGTCGGAGTTGTCATTTTTTTACCTGACTCCACAACCCACTTTTATCCGAAAATTATTGTCTATTGTGAAATTGCCTGTATGTGGCATATGGTTATTTAAAATAGATGTGCACCGAAGACGTCTGAAAAGATTGAGATGATAAAGAGTTGGTAAACGCTGATGAAAATCTTCGTAAAGGCGTAAGTATCAAGGTGGCAGAAAGAGGGGTAATAAACCTTTGGCGGGTATATTGCTCGGAAGTTATCGTTTTTCTTATGCGGTGACCGTTTTAAATGCGTATTAGATAAGAACTCTTTAAGTTCCGTTTAGGGATACGCATACGCTTTACCGTATAGCAGGAATTAGACTGTTTCACGAAATGCGCTGCTTTTATACGTAGAATCGCTTTTATTTCCTAATGGTTCACGTTATGGCTGGATACTTAAAAATCCGTAATAATACATAAACCGCACCGAAAACCAACCGTGTTTCTAAAACAAATTAAAAAACAAACAGTTAATAAACATTTTAACGACGAACGATGCTAACGTCTTGAGCTTTAAGAGGTCATAGTATATTACTTTAATTTAATTTATAGCATTGGATAAGTCCCACGAGGAAAATTCATTTACTTGGTTTACGATAAATAACGGAAGGCTTAAAATAGCTGCATTATCACAAAGTATTCGTTTTTTAATGTTTTTTTTTCATAATTTTAGTTTAGTTTAGTCAATTCCATTTTTTATTGAATCAAATAAGTTATGCTAATAATATAAAAATGATAAGTTTGCCGTATTATTATGGAGTTGAACAAACAGAAAATGAAAACATTAACCCTTAAATAAATAGACGAGACTACGAAAAGTACAAACTTTTGTTTTGGCTTTTTCGCAAAATAGAAATCAATTTTACCTTTTATTCTTACATCCAATGGTAAAATACATATTTACTCTTCATATTGCTTCAATAGATGTCTTGTCTGAACGTTCTAAACGATTATAATCTTCATTGGAACAGAGCACGCTGGATTTTTGGCGGTCATTGATTTTCGACCGTTTTTTAATACAGTTTTCACAATAAAAAATAACATGGTTCATCATAATAGCATTAAGGAGTTTTATTGTGTATTCTAAGTGTTGCATTTTTATAAACTGAACGAAAATCATGTTTTATGCATGGTGCTTTTTAAGAGTACCAAGTGTTTTTGGATAAAAATATATATAAGAAACGATCGAAAAAAAAAATCACACCTACCAATTGTATACATAAATATTGTTTTCTTGAAAAGTAGAAAACCATGCATTTAGGTTTAAAAAATACACGTTATTATAAATGGGTTCTGTTTTATGATTAATCCAAAATAAAGCTGATTAAAAAAACATTATCATACAAAGGAAAATGATGAAAACTGGTAACCCTTACAAAAATAAGAACATTCTTATGTGACATTGAACGTGCGAAAACGTTTGTAGTAAGCATTAAATGAATTGGAAAAGTTTTTTAATTACGTACCCTTTTAATCGCGTGTTAGCAGTTCAATCCGGAAAGGTTGAAGATCCCGTAATATAGTTGAATGTAGAAAAAAAATACAGACGCTGGCATTTATATCCAGGTAGCAAAACTATCCCCTACCACGTGGGGACGGTTACTAGTGTTTCTACTCACCTGTTCTTCCCTACAGTGACGGGCAAATTTTTTCGAGAACGGGGTTTAAATAGTCTTTGGCGTATAAATAAATTAAACGGCAAATCTTCTCTTTCGTATCAATATTTTAAATCACATCCATTTACTATTATTATTTGGTCAAAAACCGATTAAGCTGTAAAGAAAACATACGGTTCTTTCTCAAACGTTCAGATTGTGAATTATTTATTTATTTTTTACGTTTGGCTGTGTTTTTTTAATATACCATCAGATCAAATATGATCAATAGACTTAAAAAAACACGTGTCGGAGTCGTAAGACTTTTCCGACTTACCGCGCCCTATTTTTTTTTACTCTCAAACACATTATACATATATATGTACAAATACATTAGTTTCCGTAGGACATCATTCAATAAATTGCATATTGCATATTATATAAATATTCATCAACATGAATTTCACACGAAAAAATCTTAAATTTTTGCAGGCAGTATAGTGTGTACATCCAATCAAGAATATGTTTCAATTGGTAATGAAATATGTATCCGGCAATCAAATACTATGCAACTAATTTAGCTTTGGATACAAAAAGCCTTCCGAGTATACCACTGACCAACCCTAACCCTTGCGTCGAGCGAGATTTTATCAATCTCGAAAAAAAACTTCCAGGGACGCTGTATAAATTATCTCGGGGTTAAGTGGCGTGCTATTGTGCTGCACGGGGTGAGATAATATTACAAAGAGGAAAGCGAGCTTAAACTTTTTTAATGTAGTTTGAAATAAATGTTGACGGTGTTTACCGTCCAGGTGAAAATTAACTAATTTACTTTGGAAAATTATAGTTTTAAAAATATATATATGTATAAGAATTATATTATATCAATCTAAAAAAAAAGTACAAAATTACCCTCACGTAATAATCAAAAGTATAATTGGTATGCTACTCCATCAGAAGGCTAGGCGTGGCATTTGTCAGCTATGATAATGCTTGTACACTCTACTGTTTTTCACAGTATTTTAAAATAACACTCCACTAAAAATAATAAAATAAATATTTTTACACGGATTATTTGTTTTTACACGATTACCGACACAAGAAATGTAACAAGAAATTCAAAAACAAAGGACAGTAATAACAAACAAAAGGTTCCATGAGATCCTAGCACATTAGACGTGTCAGACATTATCTAGAGATGAAAGTGATTTTTTTTCAATTTTTAAAATAAAAATAAAATTGAGATCACAACTAATGCCAATTCGTATTCCAAGTATTCTTTAAGTTGAAATATGATACGAGGAAAAACTAGATGAGATTTTTTTGTAAGTCAATCGAAGAGAATTGACATCACAAACATCTTACGTCTTAGGTCTCAAATGTAAATTGAAAAAAATCTAAATTTGACATTGATCATACGATTCGGGAACTGAAGTCAGACCCGCCTGATTGGTAGAGCGAGTTGTAAAACCAACTAGACTACGATGTACAGCACCTCATATGGGAGTCCCCGTATATTATCAAGTAGCGTCGAATAAAGATTTCTTTTTAAATTAAAATTCATAATATTTTGTGTAATTTATTGTTACCTTTTTTACACGGTTTTTGTGAAACATATCCATCGTGCTAAAAAGGGGTTGGTTGAATTTTCTAAGATTTCAACAAAACTTTTTGAGCGTAAAAAAAAGTATAACATTTAATTTAATAAATAATGAAATTAGTATCCCTTTCTATTTTCACGTTTCAAATTCAAACTTGTAGTGCAAAACTTTTCAATGTTTAAAACTGATTAAACTGTCGTTTAAGTGATTATTTAAGAAGACGACAAACTGCTTCCGCGTAATCACATCAATGTACATTATTTAAAAAATGTGGGTGCCGTATTTTACAAGGTATTATGAGTAGGTAATAAGTATTTGATAGTATGTAATAAGAAAAATATACGTATATCATTGCGACACTGTGACATACTAACCTAATAAATTTACTCTCCCACTCCTTAGTGCCATTCTACAAATGTAGAGTAATCTGCGATAAATTCGTTTTATTGCGGTTCTAGTCACATAATAATAGTTACAATAACGTGATGAGAAGGATTTATTTCGCAATTATTATAGGCGAGATAAGATAATAAACTTCCGAAGAACACAAACAATGACAGAAATTCAACGATCCGCTATGTATGAACAAATTATACTATGCTAAAATCAAAAGGAAAGTTACACTTCGTTTGAATTCCGAAAGGCGTTTAAACATATTTTAATGACATATAATTTTTGCTATTATCGCCAGCTAAGTAATCTCGAAAAAAGACTCCCTAATCCGTCGAGAGCTGGGAATTTACAACTCGAAGTCTCCCTTTTCTATGCATAATTTTTTTAACAAAAAAAAACAGGGGCCCATTAATAACATTTGCATATGGGCCCAGATTGTCTTGTTACACCACTGGTTAAAGTTCATAACACGTCAGTTTAAGTTCATCCGTGTTCTTGAACGCCTGAAGATGTCGAAGGCACAATTCTGATTGGTAATGACAAAAAGTGTACAAAATTTTGAACAATTTAAATTTAACATTAAAAGATCACTTTCAATTCTTTATGGTTATACAAAATCACTTAACAATGCTGGAGATGAGTAAAACCGGTCCTGATCCTAGTTAAAAATGTGGAACAAGTAAAAAAAAAGATTAAAAGTAAAAAGCGGTTTTTTTTTATTTCGTTTCCCAACAATATTTCCCTTTAAATTCATATTGAAGTATTTTATACAATACCAAAAAAAAATGTGCTAGTGACGATAAAAGGAAAAGGGGAATGCGTCACAAAAACTAATTAATTGGTCACAAATAAATTACTTTTTGTACATATAAACTGAATTCTGCATTAACCAAAATATACTTTTGCAATCATCAGGAAATATCGGTTTTGTTTTTCACACAACACTTAAAAAAGTTAATTAACAATTTCTTTTATTACAATTCCAATTGTTAAAAGAAAAATGTTGTATTCATATAATTTCAAAATTTCATATTTCATGACATAATCTTATAAATGACGAAAACATCGTCCTGTATATTTTGAAGATACAGAATCCACACAGCATATTCCATACGTAAGTAGTATAAAGATTGTGGATTATTTCACCGCATAAAAAATAATTGAAACGAGGGTACGGATAGGGAGATGTAGGTTTCATGTTTGATGAGGAAGAAGGAAATATACGGAAGCTGAGTGTTATTACATCTCGACCCTCCGATATTATTAAACGTTAGATATGTCAACCGTAAATGTGATTCTGATAAATTAGATTTCATTTATTGTTTCAAGATAAAGTCAATAGATGGGTTTGTCGGATTTAAGATAACATATTGAAGATATTATGCTAATTTTATTTTCGTTAATGGATTTTTGTTCAATTAAATTCAAAATTATTATTTTTTGTTCGTCGAGGGTCCGATTGTTTTCATCGATTTAATATATCAACCCACTAAAAAACCACGGGGAATCTGAGAAAAGGGCTTTTAGTTTTCTGGTAATTTTTATATCTAGAATAATTTAAATCACTTGTCTGTTGTATTCTAGCTGTAGTAAGAAGAAAGTTTTTTCTACAAGAACTGTTTGTTAGTCAGTCGCTCAACCTCTCTTTTTTTTCAAAGAGTAGTAGGGATAGAATTATAAGGCTAGGACAGGACTAGTGGTTAACTAATCGCTCTCGCTACGCCCAGTTATTGAAGGGTGGGAAAGGTGGGAGGGAAATTAAGACATCACAGCCATGCCTTCGAACAGAAATCGATAAATAAATCGAAAAAATGCTGTTCGTACTGGTACTCGAACCCGTGCCCACAACGCTAACCGCTGCGCCATAGGACCCAATTAATATACTCAATTAAATTAAATGAAAAATAAATATTCATAATAGCCATAGTGAGTATATAAAAATGCTAGCATTTGAACGGCATAACAAAAATAATCTAAAATATCCGTAAATCGATGGATCGAATGTACATTGATGGGATTCCCTGTTGTGTAAAGAAAAACAAAACACAGAAATCCTAATAAAATCAGAGGTCCATAACTGCCTACCCGAGAGAAAACAAATCTAGGAATAGTGAATTCCGGAGAAAACTGACCCAAAAGGGGTGGCGGGTCGCCGCATAACAGGCCTAGTTTTCCAAAAAGGCGTATCAAAGTTCAAAACCGGAGAAATTTGACTAACATCGGATGCAAGTCGCCATTGGGTGTACCTACCTTGGGGGGACATAGCACGATTTTCAATAAGGAGTGAGGGAAATTGCCAGGGATCGTATTACATTGGTCAAGCATTTAAACAACTATCGAAAAATAATTGTGAGATTATAATGCAAAACGTACTTTTTCCAAGATATTGAGTTAGGTAATTCAAGCCAAAGAAATCGACTGAACTGAGTTTTAATATAAAATGTCTACAGGACTGTCGTTTTCAAATTGGAAATAATACTTATTTGTATGCAAATGTTATTTTTTTTTTGTGTTATTCGTTATAGTATTTGACTCTACTGAAAAGTTTGACTTTGGAAATAGTACGTTTTGCATTATAACCCCACAATTATTGAGTATCATTAAAGCCAATTTCGACTGGATGCTACCTGTCCAAAAAACGTATTTTCGTTACCATTTCATAAGCCATTTTTTTTTTACAATAAACGGGTATTTTTGATTGGTAAAGTTAGTATGCTAATAATAAGTAGTACATAGGGCACCCAATCCCGGACCCTTTTTGTGATCTCGGGATTCACACTTTTCCGGGATTGATCATTCGCCACAAAATCGTGTCACAATTGTTGTTTGAGAATTTCGGAATTCACAATTATTCCCAGGACAAAATTGACGGATTTTAAAATAATCTACAAAAGAAGGTGAAACACCTTTATAGATCACTGGCAGATTTCAGAATGTTGTGCTCGCTGCCCGATTTTAAAAACCTGGTAGTTTATGGATTTCCTTTTTTTAGTTCGCTTGGTTTTTTTTTTAATGGTTGGCTGTTTTTAAAAACTCTTAAGATTTTTTCATTTCCTATCTTTAATCACGGCATCCCGGAATTAGTACAATCCCAGGATTTCGGGATCACAAAATTGGACGGGATCCCGGGATTGGAGACCCTGATAAGTAGTCAAAAAGGAATTAATTTAATTTAATGATGCTGATAGTATTAGATTTGTTCAGAAACCTTCGAATTACTTCTATTCCTCGCGTCATAATTTGTTACAAATCCTGTGGAATATATACATTATCAATTTTATTTTTGTTATGTTTCTACTTTATTTCAGTACTAAGTAGAATTTTACTAATTTCAAATGATGCTGCCATATTAAGTTTTGTGAGATAAATATATCAAAGTATCTATTGTCCGAGGCGAAATTATTAACAAGTAAATAATAATTGTTACAATTTCGAAATTGAAACAGAATAGAATCTTCTCTTTACTTTGACTTCGTAATAAAACCGCAGAAATCAGACGCGTCAAAGAGCTCGTCCATCCGAAAGGGTTACACACAGACAAGCCTTGGGAAGAAGAATATGGTTTCCAAATTTAATAAAAAAAATATGTAATTAATAATATTTAGTCGTGTACAATGTCGGCAATAGGAATTTAATAATAATACACTAGTTGTAATACTATGTCCCTATTTTGATATTGCCTTTTACCATCTCATCTATTCTTGGCGAGTATCGTAGTGGATATTAACTAAAATATAATTTAACTTATCAGGCGAACAGTCTGGTATAAAGTAAAAACTACATCAAATTAATTTTCAAAATTGAATATTGATCAAAGTGAACGATGTCAATACAACCTTAGAAAGAATGAATGAATAAGTCGATGAAAACGGGCTGTGGAAAAAGTATTTATATTATGAAATAGGAATACATAATAAAGTACATTTAATTTTAAATAGTTATCGTTAACTTGAATAGTAAATAACAAAAGAAAACAAAATTATATCACATCGTAAAATGTAATATGTTCGTATTACCGCAATTAAAAAGATATTTCATAAAATTATCATTATCCATTTTTATTCACTCTCTCGTGAAAATGAAAATTTCAACTAGTTAATGAGTATATTAACTACACTGACGAAGTTAAATTGGTTACTAACTTTCCACAAAAATTTCAACGTCTTGTTGTCATTATCGCCATCTCTATAATCAACAATCAAATCGTATCTTACCTAACCTTACGTAAGCCGTAATGTCATTTATATTCAGTCTAGCTCGCGTCAGTGAACAAATACACTTACTATTCAATTCATATTTTGAATAGCTAAAGTGAACTCTAATGTTAGTTTCAACTGAAATTGTTAGTTAATGTATATGTTGACGAGATAACAGTTGTATCAAGAACAATTCAATATCCATATAAAATTGATTTTACAAAAAGATGTCTTATTTATCATTTTTAATGTGTCTAGTGTCAATTATTGGTGGATTTGTATTACATGAAAAAAAAATTTTTTACTACATTGCACATTATTTTAAAAAAAGCATGATCGGTGTCCTGTCGTCACGAGTATTATTAACTTATTAAAATATAAATCGACACAGTTATTTATATAAAATAATGTTTAAAAAAACGATCATGTGTGTATTTCATATATCAAGTGAACATGAAAATAGATTATTTTTTTAACTGCAAATTAATTAAAAAGTTTATGCATAGACAGACACACAAATAGTTTTTCTTGATCTGCTGACTCAATTTTGGCATTATGATGCGATTATTGTATACATTATACAATAGAATTTAGTATTATTTCATTCGCCGAAACATGATTTAATTATCAAATCTATACTAGAGTAAATAAATACTTAACTAATTAATTCTCATTCCAATTTCAAGTCAGTTTTTCATCCCTGAAATGGGGTATCCTTAACTTCGGATCGAGTCCTGAGTGCCGCCTCAAAGGGAATAAAATAATACGAATTCCAACAAGAAAGGATTTTTTTAAAGTAGAAGAATACCAAAAAGTTTTAGTTTTCTTGTTTGTTGCGATATTGTCGAGATTAGATATTGGCTCGAATTTTTACAAAACTTACATTATTGAAGATTTCTGATAACAAATAGAACTTTTCGGTAATAAATTAGTCAACTGAGATAGCAACAAAATAATGTTGAAAACACCCTTGAAAGTAAAAAGGCTGAAAGAAAGTGAAAAAGTAATAACTAAAAAGGTGAAAAATAACGGGTTATATTAAAAAAAAAAAAACTAATCCACAGGAACTCGTAGTATTCGTAGTGAATAATTATTTTTTTAATAAGTTATTATCCGATCGCTTAATATATACGATACAAATAAGGAATGGATAGAAGTTTTAAACTTTTTAATAAGATGCGAGCTGTAAGATATTTGCAATTTATTTTACACAACGCTTAGCTCAAATCAATGAATTTAACGAATCAATTATTCTACAAACATAAATAATTGATTCGTTAAAATTTTTGATGGCAAATGATGCCACTAGAAAATTCTGGTATTTCTTTCAAGACATCTTTTGCAATACGTTAAATAAATGACTGAATAACAACAATACTTCGTTAAGAGTCCACTATCAATGTAATACTATATTATATGACTCGTATATACATGTAGCTACATGTTTTTAACGTGACTGGAATTTCTAAAATTGGTCATATTTCATACTGGTATATGTTTGTTTACATCCAATACATCGATTTAGATATGGTATGGGCTTACTCATCAAATTTCTTCATGAAAATTGTAGCAAATAGAACAATTTTTTTTATCTATAAGAGCATCTTATGGTTCTACGGATTAGATCTCATATAAAGTATTCAAAGATCATTGTTGGCGGCGAAATTTCGTAAATTACAAAATAAGACAGAAAAAGCTAATCTTAAATTCGACACGGTCAATGTCCAATAATCATAATGGAGTAGGTATATAAAACCCTCTCATAAAAAAAATATCTTTACTTAAGAATCAACCTACAATGAGTCAATAATATAAATAACTACGGAGAAACAATAAGAAGATACCCACGGAACCGAAAGTGAGCTTCGAATCGCAGTAGTCCGCTCCAACAAGTCGCCGCCAGTCGGTATTAACCGGGATAAAGCGGGCCCGGAGGATTACGTTGTATATTTTTCACGTGAAATAACGTCAGAAATAATATTCAAAGCTGCTGAATTTTTCGGCGGGAAAATGTTAAAATGAGCGGGAAAGCCGCAAGGATGCGGGCTGCTCAAAGTGTGGGGATATTGCCTTCCGACTGATCTGTATGCACATAAATTTGTACTAATTATACTTGAAAAAAAAATGACGACAAAACGACGGGATTACGTCGATTATGCGGTTTAGTATGTTTTTTTTTTTAAACCAGAATTCGAATTACCTTAATCATTTCAGTGGGTAAGACTCACTTGAGATAAATTTACTACTTATTTTATGCGTGTTAAGCCATTCTGAAGAAGATTTTATACAGTCAAATCCCTAAATCCGACAATGCCATTTGCCAACGAAGACATCTTGGGATATATTTTTTCATATTACACATTATGTAAAGAAATATCAGAAACTGTTTGATATAGAACGAATATTCTACTAAAAGATATTAATTTCAACGGAGACAAGTTACATACCCAGTGGCAAGACGGTAGTCTGCTTAATTTCCGTGTTTATAACATTATACTACCCTACTATATATTATAATTGTCAAAATAAACCTAACAATAAACCAACTATGCAAAAGAATTGAAAGATTGGCATAATTGGTTTAGAATTTTTACTACTTATCTTTTATGACAAATAATATGGAAAACGATGCGGGTACACGGTTGCTAGATTTTGAGTTGACTTATATATCGACGAAATTGTACACTTAGTAATTTATGAGAAATCAAACATTCAAAAGGTGTTTTGTCTCACAAATACAGAGCTTGGGAAATGATGATTGATGATGATGTGTTGGAGAAATCACGGTTTGCTTAAAGGTGAACTTTATGATTTAATTTTTATAAGAAAAAACCTTTTTTTAATACTAATTGTAATTCTCATTTCAAGATTTGATTATGGACTATCTATCAGAACTGATATTAAACGGCAATTTTAAAGTTTTGTTACAAATCGCTTTTTAATGTTTGCTGCTCATATATGTCGCATATTAGATTGACTTATGCTCTCTTTGAGGCTAACATAAATAGTACATACGAGGAACCCAACGAGAAATCTACATCTCGGTTGTCAATAATTACATGTCTGCCAAAATCACACTCGGTGAGTTTCTGAACGACACTTTGACAGCGATATGTATTGAAGTCAAAAGTACTAAAAGTGATTTAGAATTCAGGGCAAGTAAATGAAGAAGTTCTAGAAGCATTGGTTAATGGGATGATACTCCCGATGGATTAGAACCTAGCGCGTTTCCATGACAGGTAGATGCTGTCGAGTCATCCATTACCCGGCGTACTCATCCAGGTAAATTTATAAGATCCCATTTACAAAGGCCTTTTTACAAAATCAAGAATTCGCGGTACGTAACAGTTGGGAGGGGCTAGATGGATTGAACAACACATACAAATCAGGTTTCTCTGTGCGAGAACGTTAGATTTATTATGATTATTATTCCATATCATCTAACATATTGGGCGAGAATTCAAACATTTAATGGAAGACATAAATCGTTGGTACTTTTCTAGAAGAGTTTGCAAAGCGTTAGTCGCGATTAACGAAATTATTTGTGATTATTACAATAAAGTACGAAGTTAACTAAAATAAAAGTTATGAAATATATGTATGAATTATCTCGAGTCCGTAATTGTCTAGTTTTATAATATTATTATGTTGGTTTATCAAGATTTATTAAACACAATATTTGGAGATGTAGGACGAATACTGACGATGTATTTTATAGAGGTGTGAGGGAGAACAAGAGTTGAAAAATTCTTAGTGAGACGTACAATATGGCAAATGAGATGAGGATATATGCCAGGGTTTTGAGTCGTAGACTCCGCTACGGCATTTACAAATGGTTGAACTGTGAAACCGATTTGAAGATGTAAATTAAATTCAAACAATGAAAGTACACTAAAATGCGTAAAATTTGTAAATTAAGAAAGTCGGAGTAAACGCGATATTGATTAGATAGGAACCTATTTATGTAAGCATATCCTTAACAATTTACATAATCCAGACCTATTATTGTATGTATTGAGCTGTTAAAAGGCAGGGGTAGGGTTAGAGCTTTGAAAAACTTTGCATGACATCAAAAGCCAATTACAGTTTTCAGTAAGAGAAGTCTCCAAAAGCGCTCCATCTCCATTAATTGGAACGGTGATTTTTTATTTAAATTATATTAACGATTTATCAATAATAGAAAATTTAAATTAACTTTGATTATTCCACGTATTGTGTAACTAACTGTGACACGTGTTTCGCCTCTTTCTTTATTACTTAATTACTTAAGCTTACTTTCTTTATTACTTAAGCAAACTTTGCGATAGTAAGTCTGAAGATGCCTCTGAAAGAGGCGAAACACGTGTCACAGTTAGTTACACAATACGTGGAATAATCAAAGTTAATTTAAATTTTCTATTAAAATGAACTTCCACAAAGTTACCGCCGAAACCATCGAAAGGATTTATCAATAGTTTTTCGACTTACGTCTTATATGGAAAATTGTAATAGAGTTCATACATGAAAATGCAGTGAAATATATTATACTTGCATTTAAGTTGCAATGCTTAATACTATTGTACTGAGGCAGCGGTACGATTAAAAATCGCCACTCAAAAAAAAAAAACACTTAGGTAACTCGCCAAATGGAATATATTTTTCTTCATACAGATGTAACTTTATCACAAATGGTCCAATCCGTTTGGCGGTCGACATTATTGAAACGAGGTGGCAACGCGATCGCCGATCGTCGCTGCTCGAGGAAAAACGTGAATTTTTAATCAGAAGACGACTTCACTTGGAAGATTACCCTTCCTGAATATAAAGCGGTAACACTCTCATGCCGGGAATAATTCAACGAACAAAAAGACTTCCGAATTAGCGAGCAAACGAGTCGTGCTTGAGAAACTACGAAAGGGGTCTTTTATGCAATATGCCTGGTGATTTGTTACATAAAATATACTTAAAGCTGTAAAATTGTCGAAAGACATGTTACTGAAGAGGTTATAATAACTATGAAAAACATGGCATTTAAAACAAGATGAATATTTAAGATTTCGACTGAAGGTGCTTGGTGGAATTTCAATCGTTCAAATTTTGTACATTTACAAAAATGTTGTCACTAATTTGTAGTGCAATCAAAACATTTTTTTAATAATATTAATTTCCCAATTCGGTGAAGATTAACTGTCACCATTCAGTAACATGAATTAAAATGAATACACAGATAATTAATTGTTACATTCATTTCATTTGCACGACTAAAATATTATGACTTACATGCTGAATATATTTAGTGAAATGAGACAGACATTTCGTCAGGTAAGTCGCAGAAAATCTAGTAGCGCTTGATATGCACAATTGATACGAAGGTATGAGTGATAATGACGATGATCGTTCAATTAAATTACACTTGACCCTTGGTTGAACTCAAAACTCGAAAAATGTATAATTTTACTTTATTTGTCCGTAATAATCTTCAAAAATTAAGCCGTTGCGTGACGGTTAGGCAGTTAGTACACGTCTCAGACTCTGCGGCCAACGTACGCAGCCCATTCGCGAATAAAAAAGTATGAGGTGTCTAGAAAAAATTGCTGTTATCAATAATATGCTCCCTTTGTATGCGGAGAGGCTGAAGCGGCGGCGCCACGGCACGCCATGAATTTCAATCGCTTATGCGGCTAAGAGAATGGGCAGAGCCTCCGCTACCAACCGCCAACCCATCGCCGATATTATTATCGCATCGATTCGACGATGACATTGCTAAACCTTTTAGCGGCCGGTCAAAAAACAGGAAGCTCAAACCTTAGCATAATAATGGAGATATTTTCTTTACATTGTCACCATCTATCATCACTCTCAGCGTGTACGGACACAGTGGTGGTGAGTGTTTGGCACTCGATAAAGCTTTAAAAAAATACAAGCAGAGAAAAGCCGATTTTGTATACGATTTGGAAATCGATAGTGTTTTTTATTAATAACTAGCCGGTTCCCGGCAAGCGTTGCAATGCCACTCAAAGAAAGAAAATATTTGTGTTTATTGAAGTGCATGTTTTCTTTTTCTGTTTGTTTGACCTTTGCTACCGATTGTCTATGATACGACACACGCGCCACCTATACCACTATAACTTTCGCGCAAGTGCAAGTATACGTTGTCAAAATGAACTGTATGGCAGACATACAAACATTGAGTTATATATATATAAGACCTACTGTAAGTTAATTTTACTATGCCTATAACCTTCCCGCAAGTGTAAGCAAAACGTTTGTCAAAGTTTTATTGCAATCGGATGAGCGGTGTGGCAACGTATAAAGTACGAACAAACAAACATTCATTTTTATATATTAGATATTCACACTCAACAGAACTGTTCAAATCAGCTTGAAATACCCTTCTACGCTTCAAGTATCTCGTCAGCTGCATTATTATTCACTCGACTATTAATCGACTTCAAATTTGAGCCTGAAATATACTTCTATACAGTATGGTCGTTTTTAAAGGATTCTTCGACCACTTTAACCCGTTAACATGTAGAAAAAAATAACGTTTTTTGTCCTGTAAGCTAGCAATTGTCTAAAAACTAATAAAGGAAAACTTAATATTCATTTTGTGAGTCATTAAGAGATGTCCGACCCTTTTTCAATGATGCAAACTCTAAAAAATATTTATTGAAAACGTAATAATGAGAACACACTGGTGGGTAGCGTGTGTGTTTAGTAGGTATGCGACACACCGGTGGGTCGTTAGTTTTAGAGTGGTTAAATAAATCAATAATTAGACAATATTTAACTATCTCTTCTCACAATAAATTACATGTCGAGTGCTACAATTTAAGCCCAACATATGGTAAAATAGTTGCTTTTGATTTTGTTATTAATTTCTATTGTGGCAGACGTGAAATTAATGGACGAATATTTTCTAGGTGATTTTAATCCGGTAAAAGCAATTAACAAAAAGTTTGTTACCTTCTTTAGATAGTATATTCCAAGCATAAAACTCAAATGAGAATGTACATGTGTTGTTAACAGTAAAGCTTATAGTCAATTAATATATCGACAGTAGAAAGGCAAAAGGACGTAACCCATACAGATTTTCTTTGACAAGAGGTACAAAAAACGTTTTTTTACTCATTTTGGGTACAATTAAACATATTAAATACACTGGTGTTTTATTATTTAAATCTAATTTAAAGAAAAACTTTTTCCTTGATTGCAATTTTTACACTTTTTTTTTTAAACCTAAAAGCTAATTTTACAATAGATACTAATTCGACACCTCTAGCCTAAATCCTTAAGATAGAACTTGTAGTAAGTTAAATTTGAATCGTTCAAACTATGTACATTCTCATAGATTTTGTCACTAACGACCCGGGTTTCGCCTTTCGGCATCTTCAGGCGTTCAAGTTCATCCGTGCACTTGAACGCCTGAAGTTGCCGAAAGGCGAAACCCGGCTCGTTAGTGACAAAATCTGTGAGAATGTACATATTTTGAACGATTCAAATTTATTATTGAAATTCCACCAAGCACCTTTAGTCGAAATCATAAATTGTAGTAAGTTATATTCATTGTGATTATCGAAAACAAACTGTTTTGAAAAAAAAAAATAGCCTTTCTATATAATATTTTGATGATTATTAAAAAGATTTTATGATTCATGTGATTTTGAACATGTCCGTCAATGAAACTTACTGTATTCGGGAATAATTGAACGTACATATTGTACTCTTCACGACCACTTGTGGTTTCGGTATCAAACAATTATTATGTTAACTAACAAGGCAAAGTAGCACAAATATCTTAGTAAAAATGGTCACCTGACCAGGGTTGTGGGTCTGAGTCGACAGTCGTGGAGTTGTGGGTTTTGCCTGGAGTTGGAATTGAAAAAATCTTACGACTTAATTCATACTACAGTACTCCATAGTGATGCCACTGCACGTTAGGCTGACTAAATGTGATCTGTTGGTATACATATATAATATATAAATTAAAAGATTTTAAAAAATCTTTGTAGTCGGAGACGTTTTTTTTTGACGACGGCAACCATTAAGGTTGAACACATTGTAATTTGATTTTACATTTAATGCGGATTAATAATATAGTAATGGTGGACGGCATTTATAAAACTAAGATAATTTCATTGGACAACTATTACTTTGTGTTAATGTTCCTTGACCAGTGTCGCATGTTTTAACCTCAACATGAAATATTTTCGATTAAAATACGACCACGATCTGAGTTAGCAGCATAATAATTACCGTAGCATTGTGAACATAACTAAAATAACCCTCGCGTGCTCCAAACAGATGGGGTTAAGCTAAGCAATGCGTAAAATGTAAATTACATTCAAGCAAGTCGTCCGCACCAGAATCTGCCAATTGTATGAGACGAAACACAATGTAAACGCAACAGGGGGGTTAAAATTAATAATTT
Organism: Himalopsyche tibetana; assembly: GCA_030503985.1. Classification (NCBI taxonomy): domain Eukaryota; kingdom Metazoa; phylum Arthropoda; class Insecta; order Trichoptera; family Rhyacophilidae; genus Himalopsyche; species Himalopsyche tibetana. The sequence continues at coordinate 3,047,124 of JAPJYX010000010.1, forward strand.
TAATGCCAGAGTGACCGAAGTCTGCGTAGGTTATTATAATAATAAGCACACTTGTATTTACGCGCGGTTTAATTTTGTGAACAGGGACCCTAGTCTAGGGCTAGTTTGGGGGATCAATAAATTAAATCTGAACTGACAGACGGGATAAACAGCGGCTAGCAAACATGTCATATTTTATTTTTGAAAAGGGTCTGAAAAAAATGCACGTACTCAGTGATGATAGAAAACTCAGAAGGAGGTTAATAAAACATTGTTGAAGAAATGTTGTGTCGGTCATTAAAAAAGTTTCTTCCGGAAATATATATGTAATTATTTATTTCAATTGGAGGAGTTAAGAAATTGATTTATTGTTATTTTTACTTTTTGATAATGGAGTTCTATCAATTAAAAGCCCATAACTCGACTAATAGGAATCTCTGAAATCGAGCAAGTAAGAATTAAAGATTCAATATTCAGTCGGCTAAGTCTGGCGGTGTGATATTTATTAAATTGGAATTTACTTAATAGAAAATTTAAATTAACTTTGATTATTCCACGTATTGTGTTACTAACTGTGACGGGTTTTTTTTTCCTTTTAAGAGGAGCAAGGAGGGGGTGTAGAATCTAAATAAAGCAAACAAATAATGATACTAATAAGTTGCAATCAATCAGATTGGGCAGCAACTCCTTGCTCCTCTTAAAAGGAAAAAAAACCCAAAAACTCCATTTTGTAATTTCATAATTTTAAAATGCGATAGTAAGTCTGAAGATGCCTCTGAAAGAGGCGAAACACGTGTCACAGTAAGCAACACAATACGTGGAATAATCAAAGTTAATTTAGATTTTCTATTAAAATGAACTTCCACAAAGTTACCGCCGAAACCATCGAAAGTATTGGAATTTACTTGGTAGAACTCCATTGTCATAAGGTGAAAAAATAACAGTATTTTAGTTCTACAAATATTAATTGTTGTACAGTTAGTACATGGTTACTTCGACGTATGATTTCATCAAAACTATGTTTAAACTTCCATTTACTCAATTATATATGTATGTATGTATACCAGCTTAGAAAAGATACACAATTAATCCTGTTATCCGTTGGATTATTGGATAACAGGTCTGGGTTGAAGTCCCGATGGAATCAATATCAAATTTCGATTATTTAAATTTGAGATCTTGGACATGGTGCACGTGATATCAATCCTCCTCGAGTTGATTACAAGTGGTTTTCATAGTTTATTTGTGATGATTTTTTTAATTTCAAAATATTTGATGCATGGTGCTAACTAAATTAATAATTTCAAATTAAAAGTATTGGAACGCTTAAGTGGAATCACTCATATATCGAATAATCACTTGGCAATAATTTTCGTAATTAAGAGTTATCCAATAATTTATAACCCAATTATGGCTAAAATTACTTATAATGTTTAGTGGGATTACTGAATTTAAGATATTCTGAAATATAAGTACCCGGTGCGTAATTCAATTATTATTTAACTGTTGGTGTGTCGTTTAATTCTGGAGGAAATCATATTTTATCTTCCTCAATTCGTTTTTTTTTATTATAGATACCGGTGACCGGTTTGATTGTCTCAACAAATTGTTCTCACCCATATTGCATTTTTGCAACAGCCGGATACAGAAAATATCACAGCTCTTGTGTGCATAATAGGATAATATAATTTGCATAACAAGTATTTATTAAAAAAGATTAGGAAGTAGAGTCTACAAAGAACGTGTAATTTTGAAATGCTTGATTAACCTGGCGTGTGCGAAAGAACGACTCCCCATCATTAATTTTGTCAAATTGAATCACCCTTTGAATAAATAATTATGCATTGCATACATAATTGTTATAATAATAATGAAATTATCTTGAAGCGAAATAATAAATCCGGGACTATAATATAACGAGGGGCTAGTCAAATTCGCCCCTACTCGAAAATCGCATTGAAAATTATGAATGGAAAATCAGCTAGTTGACTGCAGAATTTAAAATTAAATTATAGGGGAATAAAAAACAAGAAAAAATAAAATTGTGGCTATGAATACTTAAGTATGTGAAAAAAAATGTATTTTAATTATACAATTATTATTTTATATTTAAAAAGTATGTACATTAACTTAGCTTTATATATTTGTTAAGAAGAGATATACAATAAATCTTCGCATATATTCCAACGTCCTTACTTTTATTGATTGACAGTATTAAATATAATAAATTGACTTCATGTGTTTCCCGGAACGATAACAAATATGTGATTTTTAAGTAGTCGTCGAAACAAAGAGTTTTTAAACCCACCTGATAAAAGCAGCATAAATTTTAATCCAGTAGGTACCAATATGTTTACATCTTTGTAGAAATGTCCGAAGCTAAGTTTAAATATTTAAGTAAAAAAAAATAGGAGTACCTTGTTCAATATATTCAATTGATTTCGTTGATATACACAAAGTATAATCAGTGGCGGATTAAGCACTTTGGAGGCCCTCTAGGCGTAATAAACTTTGGAGGTCCCGTTTTTCGAATAACATAAAAGTGTTGCAAAACTCTTCGTAGAATAATAATGAATATTGAAAACTGAAATTAAAATATAAGGATTTATATGATTAATGCTATTTTTGAGGCCCCTTAAATTTGGAGGCCCCAAGCGCGCGCCTCTTGCGCTTATGGGGTAATCCGCCACTGAGTATAATTATTTTATAATGAGGTTAAAAATGATTGAAGAATAACTATTTCTAAGAATTGCCAAAATGACATTATTACAATATGATAAAGTGGGTAAAATTGTTTAACACTTTAACTACAGTCGTACTAAATCATACTTTACATCGAACCAGCGTTTACTTTGCATAAGTTAGTATCAGAAATCGGTCCGTTAGGGTCAAACAAACGTAGCTCGATTCATGACGTTTATGAGTAACACATTAAACAATTAAAAATAAAAAATTACAAAATTAAAAAATAACCAGGAACCCATATTATCATTCTTTAATATAATGAAAAAAAATCTAAATAATAAGTTGCCCCTGTTTTAAAATAAGTAAATTTAATTTAAGAAAAGTAGAAAATTACGAGATACATTTATTTTACCCTAATGGGCCGAAATTATACTTAATAAAATAGTGCTTACTAGATCCGCGAAGACTAGGTCATTAATGACTAATAATGACCACAACAGATTAGCAAAACTGGCAGTAAATAAATATATTAAAGTTTTCACATGTAAACTTTGTGATTCAATATTGTCATGAATTTTATATCTCATACACCTAAACAGAATTTGTATTGAACATCGGTATAACACAGCTACATTCGATATTACGTATATAATTTTAAAAAATATATGTAAATACATACATAAAAAAAATAACAATGCGATTTTATTTATTAAATTACAGATATTTTTGAAAGATATATATGTGGGTGGCTATATTGTCGAATCGTAATAAAATAAATTTAGTAGTTCGAATAATAAACGACTTGCACTTTAATTCTGTGAATGTCGTGAATCAAGTTACTGCCACAAAAGCACTTTAAAGAAATGACGACAATTTTTGGTGTGACAATACTTCTATTCATATTTTTACTGCTGACATCTCAGTCAAATTATTTGTTCTGCCTCAATAAATCATTATTCCAAAAATAACGAGGTAATCCAGATTTTACGATACTTAATCGTAGTTTGTTATAGAGATGTGAGATTGGCCTCGACTTTCGTCGTTCTACTTCATACGTACAATTTGCTATTTCGTACATACTTATGTTTTATTGTAATGGAACACACGATAAAATACGATTCTACGCATGGAATAAGCAAGTAAAGGCTGGTCCAAAAAATGTTAATTGATAAAATAAATAGTTCAAAAGTTCAATACTTTTTTTATATTTCTATGCTTTCATACATTCGTAAATATTTAAAGAAAGTCGAGGACTGCCTGTATTTGCTCTTGATATAATTAAACAATGGTTTTTGAAATTAGTATAAAAATAATTAAGTCAAGTATATAAATTTTTTAAAAAGTTATGAATGGTCCACCTTCTGGTTCTGTTGAGTGACAAGATACCTCGCTGATCTCCAGCTTTATACTCTCTCCGGGGACCTATAGAGATGAGAATTTTACAACCTTTGCTGAGGCTCTACTCGGTCTTAATAATTTTAGTTTAAAATACATCAAAGCGAAAATGTCAGTCTCCGTTATGAGTCAATTAATATATTATTATATTTTAACAGACTACCTGCTGAAATTTCATGCGGATGTTCAGCAAAATCGACAAAGGAAAGGTGAATTATTTTACACTAAAGGCTACTTTGTCACTTATGTAAGAGTTGAAGTTGTTAAATTTTCTTTTACGCAGACTTTAAGATGGCATTGGAGAATTAATTACTTTTTGTGTGAAGCTGATACTAGTATTAATATTTTGTAAATTTGCAAAATATTTAGCCATTATTAAAAATTCAGTGCTTCTAAACCTTTCTAGTTATCCACATCCCCTTGAATATAAATGTATGTTCTCGCACACCCTTGAAAATTTATTCCGATTTTTTAACTTCGGAAATAACATTTATTACAAGATTTATTAAAAAAAAAGCATACATTTTTATATGAATACAAAAAAACTCAAATTTTAATGACTACTCTGTTGTGTCATTTAGTATAGATTTTTTTTAAATGTGTCAAAATAAAAACGGAACATTATTCTATCTCTTTTTAGGTGTTGACTGTCAATTGAATGTCAATATTAAAAACATATTTTTAAAAATACAACGAATTTTTAAATACAGATTAGGACCGGTTTCGCTCACTGCGAGAATTTTCAACTGAAACAATCAGCCTTGATGATTTTAGATATTTTTTATATGTATGTAACAAACATAAATTTATAGCGTTTAAAGATATACAAACAAATTACAAAACAAACGAAAATGTAAAGTGCATTGAGACTTACAGCGTTGCGGTTGTGTAGAGCAAAACATGCCGTTTTGTATCACACCAAAAGCAAGCTCAAAAGACCAACCGCTAAACAGCTTTAGCCCAAAAGAGTGTAATGAGTTAAAAGTTTACCGAAAAATTTTCCCCCAAAACACTTTATAAACTCTGAGGTCAGTGGAGAAATTGGCAAAAGGCCAAGTGGCCGCACGACAAAGCGACCGCAGAGCCTGCTAACTATTGCGGCGGTCGGCAACCCAATGCCAACATTGTCCGCCTACCACCAGCGGCCAGGGCGGCATGGTTCCCTGACCTAATAAGACATTGATGGAACAAGCTTGCGATCTTCAACATAATTCAGGGCTTGTTAATAAAGTCACTTAATCCTTTTAACCAGATTCTACTTCCTGATCAATGAAGTAAACACGAAAAATCTCAAATCCCGTGTTGACAAACGTAACGAAATATATTATTTAGAAGGAATATTTATTAGTGACAGACTGTAAAAAAAAATAATTTTTTTTCTGAATCAGATTTATTATAGCGTTTCCGTAAACATTTTACCAGCAGATACAACACGTGGAATTCATTTGATGGTAAACATTTCGTAATATGTACATATAAAATTCAAGTCTTTCCACCCATCATTAAATAAACGAAATCCATTAAAGGCTCTACATGCACTGCTATATTGAAGTAATAAGAGAGTAGCGTAGGATTCGTTTTGAACTAAATACTTTGATATTTTTACCTGATAACAGTAGAATTCTAACATAGTCAATTGCATTTTTTAAATCCATGTCCGCTCCCAATGTGGGGCGTAAGATCTCGTTTTTTTTTCAAAGAGAGTATGGATAGAAAGAATAGGATTATGAGAGGACTAATGGTTAGCTAATAGCTATATCTGCCTTCCGTTATTTTATGATTGCAAGGGGGTATTATTTAAACATCACAAAAATTCATGCTTTCGAACAGAAATTGATGCTGTTCTTAATGTGATTCGAACCCTTGAGATCTGTCGCGGAAATCAACGACGTTGACCACTACGTAACGGGACCGAAAATTTTAATATTCTTCTAATGAAAAACGACATTAACACTTCCCCTAAAGTACTTCTGATGTGTTGTTGTCCCTTAAAGAACCAAGTGAAAAAAACATGTTTCAACACTTACAGCCCTTTGATGGACTGTAAAAACCCAGGACCTATTTTTAAAAAAAATGTTTTTCACTAGGTTCTTATAAGGCCAGCTAAATATCAGAAGTATTTTTTATCACCGTAAGGGAAGTGTTAATCATACGGTAGGTTAGAAAAGTTTTCAAATGGAACTCATACTGAAAAAACAATCATATGATATGTAAATTTTTCGATTGTATCAAGTAGGGAAATATTATTATAAAACAAATATGTATAGGTGTATTAATTAAGACACCAATCTGACACGACACATTTAAATCGAGTTACTAGAGTTTACACAACCCGAGCTGGCAGACCCGGCCCTTTGTATACAAACGCATTTAATACGAACGGTGTCCGAATGCACAGCTTGGCTTTCCTTGACTGTCAGCTAACCAACCGCGAAGTGCCAGACAGCGCTAATTAAAGGTTGCCGATCGCTGAACTGGTATAATAGCCGATTTGCAGTGGTGGTTCAAAAAAATACACCATGTTACCAAATCAATTAGAAAAAAATTACCAACATATTATTTAAACCATGTCCGCTCCCAATGTGGAGCATATGGACTCCTAATGGAGTTTATCTCAACAGAAGTGTTTTCTACGAGAACTGTTTGTTACTCAGTTGCTCAACCTCTCTTTTTACAAAGAGAGTAGGGATAGAAGGACAGGGCTAGGACAGGATTAGTGGTAAGCTAATCGCTCTCGATACGCCCCGTTCATAGGATAGGATGGGTGAGAGTGGGGAATTCAAGACATCACATATATCCATGCCTTTGAACAGAAATTCATAAATTGATTGAAAAATCAATTTATAAAACTGTCCGTACCGTGATTTCAACCCGGGCCCTCTGTAGCCGAAGCCAACACCGTTGACCACTCGACCACATATTATATTTTATTTTCAATCGATTCCGGTGTTTCTTAACCATTGCTAAGTAATTTGATAATTAATTATTTATTGACATTTTACCACTTCATTAGATTTATAGAAAGTCACCTTTCTGGCAGAAGTTGGTAACTAACAAAACTGACAAAAATGAGTTAAGTATAATATAAAATAACTTAGATTACTCCACGTATTGTGCTACAAACTGTGACACGTGTTTCGCCTCTTTCAGAAGCATCCTCAGACGATCTTAATTTCACAAATGCTTGTTAAAGTACGAATGATTTTAATTTTACTATTCTGATATATTATAAAAATAAAAATAAAATAACACGTGTCACAGTTTGTAGCACAATACGTGGAATAATCTTAAGTTATTTTATTTTAAAATGAACTTCCACTAAGTTACCACCGAATCCATCGAAAGAGTTAAGTATACATAGATGGAGATTTTTTTGTGTAAATTCACCGGGTCGTTAGTGACAAAAAATGTGTGAATGTACATAATTTGAACGATTCAAGTTTATTTAAGTATTAGAAATCGCGAAACATTGACGATAATAATTCGTCATTACTATCATTACGTCATTACTATCGTACATTAACTAAGTCGCGCGGAGACTCGCGAGCCATGGGTTGTCAACCACCGTACTTATATTTATTGTGTGAAAGAGGTTCGGGTAACTCTTAGAGGAAAGTTGATTTTTAAGATATTTTTATTGTTCTAGCCGAACCATTGATGATCCGCCCTTGTCCGGCCACAGACGGAACTAGGCAGAGCGAAAATTTCAAATCACATTATTCCGCCAAAATTTACAGGGGACCAAAAGCGAAGGCGAATAGAAAATTAGTTATTATTTTATTCAGTGGACGGTCGCTCTAGCGTGGAATTCAATTAGTAGGAATGTCCGAGCAAAGCCTTTTGTACGTGCACATAGTTCTATGGAATTATTGAAAAAAAACATTTGGGATACGTTTTAAAAATATATAATAATGATAAATTATCGACTTCCTAGCAATTCAAAGATGACTTTATAGATAGAGAGATGAAATATCATATTATTTTTATACCAGTAATATTCCAATAAAAATACTAAGGAAGTTCGACATCTTCGCTATCATTCTCAAAATCTAACTAAAAGCTAACCGCTAAAAGAGTATTCGTACGAAAGTAAGATCGTCTGAGGATGTCTCTGAAAAAGGCAAAACACGTGTTACAGTTAGTAGCACAATACGTGGAATAATTTTAAGTTATTTTTAGTTTTATATTAAAAGATAACCACGCTTTTTCCTATGGCACGTCGATTTATGATTAATAGGACATATTGCATCCACTCTTACTTTTTATAGTGAATTACTTGGAATATTTGGGTGTTTAAGAATTTGAAACCACGACTAGTTAATAAATAGTAAAACAACCAAAATCATATCGTATAAAAATCTTATTTATATTTATTAAATTCGCGAGTTAAGCTTGAAATCGAATATTAAAAATATCCAAGTATTTAAGATACTTGAGTAAATATATAATATACACAGGATTTGCCTAAAGGAGTCTCGGAGGGGTTGTTAAAAAATAAAATATTCTACGATCAAATCAGAACAGCCGTCATTTTACTGACGATGGCATGAAGCTTAAACAGTTATTAACTTTACATATTTATTGTTTCACTAAATACTGTCATATGTTTAACTTATATTTTACTGTTATTATAGATATTCAAAATTAATATCAATAACGTTACCGTAATAACATTCTGGGACGAGTGCCGACTAATGAAGAATAACAAACCCAGATAGAAATCCTCGGAGAGCGATAAAATGAATAAGGTAAATAAACGAATGAATTACGCCGTCAGATTCGTAAATGTTTCCTCAGGGTCACACCTTTAGAATCAGGCGAAAGATTTATGAATATAATTAATAAAATAAATAATATCATAATGCCCGTTGACACTATGATTACGTATTATAAACAATAACCACGTCAATCTTTCTCGATTTCAACGTTTTCGCAATCACTTACCAATTGTTTGGTTATATAAAACCGGAATCGATAACGAGTGACAAGAAGAATTGCGTGACCGTGACTCAGAATTGAACCGTTTTCCCCTCCATCGAATGACATACCATTATTAGTGATTAGCCGTGAATTGGTTCGGTTGTTTTACCTGTAAATAAAAGAAAAACACGTTAATTACATGGGTAGAAATCACGGTCTGTATTAGTATTAATTGACGTCCGTAAATACCGGAGTATAAATTAATTGACCTATCCGTATGTAGGTATATAATAAATCGATTAACGCTAAGGCAGGGCGCACACTGAATTATACTTAATATGTCGAAAACGACATAAAATTTCATTTACTTACGGCATTATTTTATAATTTACAACGTAAAAAAACGCACAAATACTTCGTTAATACAATATTTAGACTACCATATGGTTATTTTTTGTGGATTGCAAAAAGACACCTCGTATATATGATTGTGGAATAAAAAGGTGCAAAAAAGCGTCTAGGACAAATTGTTAGACAGTATCACTTTCAAATATAGGTATCTAATACGTGGTGAGAAGAGGATAAAAAAGGACTTAAGTTCTGATATCAAAATTAGCATAAATAAGTTAATGAAAACTATCAAAAGGTTAATACCAATGGTGGATCCACTTTGCATTAGCGGCAGGTAAATCATTATCAATAGGTACTAAAATTATTTAATATTATTAATACACTCAAAGCTTCCTGGGAAAACACTTTTGTCTCGAGATTACTAAGCTCCATTAACAATTATTTTACTATGGACGAAACGCATCTAGTAAAGTGTGAATTGAGTTAAATGCGCTGTGGTGACTTAAGTATGTGGGTAAATCTCGGTTTAATTTATATGAATACCGCAATATTTATGTCGGGTCGGAATTGCGATGTAAATTACAAAAATTTCAGTCAGATTATGATAAAAAGGGTGGCAATGGAGAATAAGCCAGCGTAGAATGTCAGAAAGTTTGACAACACGGTACGCCTTTGTAGATTAAGCTCAATTTAAATAAACCCAGATAAATTAAAATTATTATGGGCCGAAACTCCTATCATATATTTAATGTCCGGAATCCATCCTCGCAATAATATACGACAATAATCCCAGATCTCAAATTAGACCCGGACGCAGTGCGGCGCGCACCTACAACATTAGATTATTCAAAATTAGAAACTCCGGCAATTTGTCCTTCCGTTTGTAAACGTCACTTTAAACTACGGGATTAATAATCCAGGTAGGATATGTCGGTTATAACGAGTAAGCTTATTCGCATGGTGGATATCAAACAAAGGCGCAGCTCCGGTGTGCGGCCTCCCTAGGCGATGTTAATACGTCAGAATTAACCCTTCAACTACCACACGAACAGCATTATGGTCACCCTCGTTCGGATTTTTTCAGGGTTTTTGTAGGTAACCTTAATATTGTGCATAGCTTAGGAGAAAGCTAGAACGTTAATGATGTAGATAAATTGTGACAGAGAAACTAATTATGGGAATAGGTGAGGTTCGCACGGTAAATTATAAAATACGAACTTTGGTGCAGATGAAAAAAATAATCCAACACTACTTATTCATTTACCAAATGTTCTTATTAAGTAAATTTTTAAAAACATAATCGATCCACGGGTTCGAGTCCCAGTGTGAACAGCATTTTTTCGGTTGATTTAACAATTTCTGTTCGAATGCATGGGTTTTTGTGATGTTTTAAAATTCTTCCCCTCTCACCCTTCCGATCCTTTAATAATTGGGCGTAGCGAGAGCGATTAGTTAACCACTAAGACCTAGCCCTATCCTTCTAACCCAACTACTTTCTTTGAAAAAATAAAAGTTGAGCGACTGAGTAACAAACAGTTTTCGTAGAAAAACTTCCGTTGAGATACCTCCATTAGGAGGCCATATGATCCACATTGGGAGGGAACATGGATAAAAATATATATTATTCAAATACACCTTTTTTGTATGGAAATTGTATAAAGCATACCTTGCTTATTGTTTGTAAAATTTAAACAAAAATATAAATGGTTATATTATAACAGACAATTGATAATTTCATATTATTAGTCAAATAAAAGTAATGGTATTAAATGCATGCCATTTATTACACGACAACTACTTAATTAATAAATTTCACAAAAAAGAGATACACACAAAATAAATAAAGGGTTATTAGTCGTAGGAGGCGCCGTGAAAACAATTCGGTACCGTTTTTAATTCAAATTAATTGTTTCTGCGTAGGTCCGCAGACATATCTAGGACGACTCCCGGAAGACAAAATGGAAGGAAGAGATTTCAACGAAGAGACGTCGGATTAAGGAAAAGGCATCGTTTTAGTACTGCTTTATTAATTATACTTATCCTCAAATTGTATACTAGAAATACGTATCTAAGCGCAAATAAAAACAAACAACGTTGGTAAGTGAGGCAAATGAATACTTAGGGATAACCGACAAGTTTTAATTCGGGAGTTGGATAGTTAACATAATGATTTTTTATCTACATTAAAACAAATAGGCGTAAAACTAGACTTTTTTCAGATTACTCAATTGCGGTGGATCTATATTTTTTTAAGAAATTTAGAGACTTACAACATAATGGTCCCTTGATAGTCCAAGACGATAACGGAATTATCGGATCCCAAAATTAGTCGGGATCCCTGAACCCGAGATAAGAGGCCCTAGTGCGAACAGCTAATATAATTATAACAAGAACGACACTAAATATCATGGATACTATAAATGTACAACGTTCAATGCGTTTGATGAAATCAGGTCAATTTTTTTTTATATAAAGAGAGTAAGTATGATTACTTTAAAGCTGAGAATATTCGAAAAAAGACTATCAAAAGAAGCGAGAAGAAATTATTAACTTTTAGTATTTATAGACACACTGTAAAAGTTTCATTCTGTGCTAACTTTCACAGAATACAATCGACTGCCAAATTGATTGTTAAAGCGCTCTCAGCGTTGCCAAGCTCAAACTTTTTCAATATTACATAATCAAAGAATTTTCAATGCGATGTTTCGTTTGACCATTCAATGTTATTTGGGCATTCAATTCGTCGTTTCCTGGCACAAGTTTCGCTTCAATTTCAATTCCACGCTCGTTTTTAATCTCGAAATTGGCCTGATTGTACTTCATACAAATTGCCATCTCTGGGCCGTCGAAGTACATATTCCAATATTTTTTTATGCAATATCTTAGTGAAAAACCCATACATATATATAAATACATCATTTGAGTTCAAATTTTTTTTTTCCATTAAGAAAACATAGATTTTCTTTTGAAAAATATTATATAATGTTACCAACTGTTGTAACTATGACTTGACGGTTACGGAGGTCATAGGTTCGAATCCCAGTAGGGCCAGTTTTATAAAATGATTTTTTAACCGATGTGAATTTTTGTTCGAAGGCATGGATGTTTGTGATGTCTTAAAATCCCCCATCCCACCCATCCTATTATGTGCGATAAGCTAACCACTAGTCCTATTCTAGACCGATCATTCAGTTCCTATTGTCTTTAGAAACAAAGAGAGGTTGAGCAACTGTGTAACCAGCAGTTCTCGTAGAAACACCATTAGGAATCGAAATGTTCCACATTGGGAGCGGATATGGTAAAAAATACAGTAGGTATTAAAAAATAAATATGAACAAAATTTATTCAATTATAACGAGCAAAACGAAACTAGAGAAAAATTTCAAATAATAAATCATTTTATAGAATGATATTAGTATTAACTGAGAGGTGTGTTTTACGTGTTTTCACTTTACATCAACCATAAACAATATAATGTATGCGTCATATTCAATTTGGTGTCTAATGCGGTCGTTTTGTGTGCTCTGTGGCCATTGAAACAGCGGGAAAACAGAAAATAATCTAAAGAGTCGATAAAAACCGAAAACGCAATCACGACCCGTGACGGAAATTTAAAAATCAAGTGCGTCTCCCCCTATGCTTACAACAGTGGGTACAATAATAATTTGACAGAATTGAAAAATTTTATCGCCGCATAAAAATGTAATGATAGGAATCTGTGGAATTTATTCAAAAATCTATAGGTCACCCACAAAATAACTACCTTGTTCGAACTAATATAAAAGTTTCAAAATACATTTCTTTCAAGATATCAGATCATACGTATTCTATCAGAGGAATAACAAATTTAATTTAATATAAAAACTGGTGAGCTTGTATTTGATAGCAATCCATCACTTAATTAGTTCGTAGGATGGCATATAGATAGCGCCACTATTGACAAATCTATATCGACTGTGGAAAGGAAAAAGGACGTAACCCTCAATTTTCCAAAACAGATTTTTTTTTCGATAATCACAATGTATACACAACTTGACACACATTCTATCAAAAGGATGGAAGCTGAAAATGCCGAATAATTATCTAAATTTAACTTTTAAGTTTGACAAAGAGACAATTTCTCGAATAAATATTAGGTTTTGTCAATTGAACACCAGTTTAGAAGTGTCCGTGTACTTCAAGGTTGCATGTCACAAAATTGCATAATTGCATAATTTTGCATGTCACAAAATCATCAAAACACGTTTTTAGCGTCTCCTGTAAAATTTGATATGTGTGGGTTACGTCTTTTTTCCTTTCCACAGTCGATATGAATCCAGCCAAATAACAACCTTCAAATAATACGTGTCAAAATTTCATAACATTGTGACGTTTAGTTCACAAGTTACAGTGGTTTTAGTGATGTTACTTTTGTAATTTTTAAAACAATGGAACAAACATTACTTTTTAATAGGAAAAATACCATTCAAGCAAAGCAATGGCTTGACAAGTGTTATTCCGAATCTGCTCCACCAAGACAAATGGTAGAGAAGTGGTTTGCTAATTTCTATTATGTGGTGTGGAAAAATATATGTGTGAATGAAATTTGGATTATTTTTTCAAACACTCAACGGAAATCACGCATTAATTCATATCAAGTAGGGTATCCAATTACGGGATTCGGGATCCCGTTCAATTTTCTGATCCAGAAATCCCGGGACTGAGATGGTCGCGATCCCGGGATTTCGGGATTGATAAATTTTGAGCAAATCCCGATAACTGATAGGATTTTGGAAAAAAAATCGACTCTCGGAGATAAGTTTTGGAAAAAGTACCAAATCGAGGTTTCAAATTCCACGGTGTGCTAAAAAAAAAAAACGAGGTTTGGAGATAATTCGGGTTAAAAGTATACCAAATTGAGGATTTCAAATTCTTTGGTGAGCTAAAAAAACGACTTTCGGAGATAATCTGGGTAAAAAGTATACTAAATCGAGGAATTCAAATTGCTCGGTGAGCTAATCCCAATCTCGGGATTGATTCATTTTCAATCCCGAAATTGGAAAAAGGCTCCGAGATTGGATACCCTAATATCAAGTACCTCGTTTCCGAGTGGTAACTTATGGATTTTTACATCCTTAATTACTCTAAAAAATCTCCATTAATTACTTTTTACTAATTTAAATTATTTACAATTCATATTGGTCAAAAATGGTTAAAAAAAGGTAAACGAATATTTAATAGTTTTAAAATGTCTGCAATTAATATGTATCTACAGTTAAGTGCATCTGGAAAATATTGTTTCCATAATTTTTGTGTGACTTTTTCAATGCTCGGCTGGCAGAGGTGAGTTTTCAGTAATATTACAGCATAAAATAAAGTCGTATATAATTCTTGTTCAACCTGTATGTGATTGTTCACACGAGGCGGAGCGTGAGAAAATTATAACTTACTTTCTGTATAACGAGAAACTCGAAAACAATGCGAGTAAATCATGGCAGAAATATTTTTATCAATTCGAAATCAAATCCGATTTAAAATTACAATTGAATTGATTGATGTTGCCATTATTATTTTACTACACATTTCCTTCGGGAAATTGCCCGCAATCAGAATAATGTGCATGCTCAAGAAACACACACATACAGTGCGTCAATAAAAATGCCCGGAACACCTTGTATTCGTTCTTAAATATATTTTTTTTCGATTATGGAATAAATTAATCAATTAATGCTCGTTTTGATCGAGCGAAAAAACATATATCATTATTTATTAATTCAATATATCATTCGAAAAAATATCCATCCTTTACTGGCTAACTACTGTAACAATCGCCCTATATTGTCACATAGGTCGGCTCCGTGCAGTGTTTGGCAGTTATTTCTTCGGTTGCAGTTGCTCATAGGTTCAAATCCGTGTACGGAAAGGATGAGTAATTTATTTGTCAATTGATTTATGCGAGCGGAGACGATTGAAAAAATTGGCAATGTAATCTAATTTGTTAATATTCATATCTTTCTCTCTTCCCTCACTCTCTATCTCTATGTGTGTGTGTGTAATGTATTTATCAAATTTCGTTTCAGTTCTAAAATGGAGTATAAGCACTTGATTTATTCGGTCCAGTGCTAATAATATGACACCCTTGAAATCGAATAAAGCCGAATCAATCGATCGAAAAAGAGACACGTTGCTATACATTCATTGGATTCAAAGTGACCGTATCGTCGAGTTTGGTGGATTATAGATTGTCAACTATGAATACTGCATGTTACACAAGAGAGGATAGGCATATTATAAAAATAATATCGCAATTACGAGTTTGTCGTACCGCGGTACTACAATTTGATTATCGCGTGTCAATGAGCTGAATGATAGTCTTCTATTCAATCAATGATATAATTACGAATGATTAAATAAATTAAAAATCCGGACAATGCCAAAGAAAATTACGACATAGTGTAATTTAAGATATCGACCGAAAGTGCTTGATAAAATTTCGATATCGCGTTTGAATAATTCCTTTTTTGTAAAAGCAAAGCGAAACCCTGATCATTAGTGACAAAAAAAATGCAGTTTGCAACATAGAACTTGCTGTTTGTTAGTCGTCAAATTTCTCTTATTTTTGAGACAGAGTATGACTTACATTGAATTAATCGCTTTTGCTTTAGTGTCGGTGCTTTTGGAATTAGTGGATGAGAGATAATGTAGAGATCCATTCTATCCATAAATCAAATAATGAAAATGTCCGTACTTGAATTCGAACTCGTGGACACAGTCGCTGAAGAAGAAGGCATTGACCAGTTGGCTACTGGCCTGACAGAAAGAAAAGACTACACTATTTAAATGTGAATTTGAACAATTGTTTAGCTGATATCATTGATTGCGAGTTAAGACTCTCGTGTTAATGAGATAATCTCAGATATGAATATATTCGATAACATTGTGACGAAAACTAATTCAACAGTTTTTCGTTATAAGAATTGAAATTTACGCAGCAACAAAAGAAATGAATACATGTTAGAATTTGATACTATATACATAACTAGCCGGTTCCCGGCAAGCGTTGCAATACCACTCAAAGAAAGAAATTGTTTGTGTATTTTAAGTGCACGTTTTATTTTTCTGTCTGTTTGACGTTTGCTACCGATTGTCTATTGTACGACACACGCGCCACCTACTGTAAGTTAATTGCACTATAACCTTCGCGCAAGTGCAAGCATACGTTGTCAAAATGAATTGTATGGCAGACATACAAACATTTTTTTTTACATACAAGACTTACTGTAAGTTAATTTTACTATGCCTATAACCTTACCGGAAGTGCAAGCAAAAAGTTTGTCAACGTTTTATTGCAATCGTATGAGCGGTGTGGCAACGCATAAAGTACGAACAAACAAACATCAGTTGACAATGTTCGCAATGAGCGAAGCCGGTCCTGACCTATTTAATAAAGTGGCATGAAGTACAGAGGAATATTGTGTTTTTATTAAAACAAACATTCATTTTTATTTATTAGATTCAACGCTATTAAAATTTAGGATTGTGACATATCCCTGCTTTTAAGTATAGGAAGGCATTGCCACCAGTATGCGAATGATTTGATTACCGGTACTCGATTCGTTGAACCGGTAAAGCACGGAAAGGTAACTCCGTAAACGATTGAGGGAATAAATAATACTTATGTTACCGTATAACGACCAACGACAATATCATACGGTAATGGTCATACTTAGAGTTAGGCTTCACATCTGGCTCACCGTATGCAATGATCGAAACACATTGAATCAGTGGCATGGAATTTAAATTTGATATAACGGTTCAACTAGCAAGCTAATCTCTCAAAAAGTGAATCCTCTGATGTCTATCTTGTCAGTATTTTATTTTGTTAAATATCAACCATGGTTATTTATATCTATACGACATGGACCGCATTTTTTTTAAATGATTACAAACGAAATTTTGGAATAATTGTAAATAAAACATATTATGTTTTATTGATTTAAATGATTAGTTTTCGTAGAATCACGTTTGTAGAAGTAATCAACTGATATCGTCACCCTAGAATAAATGAACCGACAATTATCATTCATTAAATTGGTATTTAAATATCTATTACAATACACATCTTAGAACCATTGAAGATGGTTTTTTTTTTGCAAATATAAATGTTGGGAAAAAAGGATATAACTGCATACTTATTGTTTCTAGAATTTAGTATCTCTTTTATTTCCTGTAATCATATGTCTTCCTACAAACATTTTAATTTCCCGATGATGAAGAATTTAATTAGCCAAGCCACATTTTTCAACTATAGAATCATAATGAATTAGTAATAATGTAGATATTTAAAGATACGTTTCCGAGACAATAAATGGATTACATTTGGAGGATCTACTGCAATAATGTAGTTTTTCGAGTAATAAGCTTGCCATAGTAGGTTTACAATATAGAATACAATTGACAAGTTGAAGAGATTTTGTAATCAAGCGAAAATGTAGAGACAATACATGGATTGATTGCAGGTTAACTTTGTCACCAGGTGAGAATTATAATTCAATTTGTTTTTGGTGCAAACTACACGCAAATCTATTATTCATATGTTAAATTTATCTTTAGATTTACTGAAATTCACAAAATGCACTCGATACGCAGATAGAGAGAGTGTTTGAGATGTGTTTACTTTAGCGTTCCCAACACACAGAAAAAACAATACAAATTGGCTGTCGCTGGAAAAACAAAATTCTAAAGAAAAACACTCGTTTTATACAAATCATAAAATGACAAAATAAATTTATAAAATTTGCAAACGTTTTTATGACGCAAGTATATTCATGGTGAAATGGAAAACTTAGCCGAACACAAATCAGCTGTTTAATTGGCTGTCGTTGGGAAAAGTGTTACCAATTCAAAAAAAACAAACCTCTAAAAACACCCAATACTGAGTTATACATAACAAAAGTCGGAACATAAAAACAATATTACAATTACATAATTTAAAAATTTCTTCTCGAAGACGCGAAACAAACACGTGACATATTTTGACAAAATAACACAAAATTCATTGCCATCACGTTTAAATGAATGTTGTTATTATGTCAGTGGGAATTTTTTTAAAAAAGCACTTGAATTTTATACCAAAGTTTGTGTTATATAAAATATTTCATTCGAGCGTATTCAAAAGTTCGAACAACCAACAACACCCACTCGTAAATGTGATTCTACGACTACGGTGGCTACATACTTATTGGAATATGTTCTGGTTTCCATACAAAACTCGGCAAGATTTTCATAATGTGCGTTCGATTCGCTTTGTTCGAATGTACAACAGAAACACCTCGCACTTCTTTAGAAACCGAACTTGCCTAACAATGGGCTCCCTTACCATACGTTTACCTGAAATAAGTGGGCACCTGATCAGTGGCGAGCGTTAAAAACCTTGTAAGGGGATACATATTATTTCCACCATCACAATCAGTACATGAAGTATATATCGTCGGTTTTAATATTCATAATATGTATCTATCTAAGTTTGATAAAAAATATTTTTCGACATACAATTAAAATTGTTGAATTGATATTAAATTTGAATCGTTTAAATTTTGTACACTCCCACACGATGTCACAAACGATTCAGGTTTCGGTATCATAAGTCTTTCAAATGCATGGGTGAATTGACGTCTGTCGTGTATATACATATAATAAATATTTGATTGCAATGAAATTACTGCTCGCAATTCTGACACGTGGACACGTGGCCGCTTTAAGATTAAAAAAAAACATGCGTTAACTTTTTTCCAGGCATTTTATATCAGTGCACAACTCGTTCAGCGCGAGTGAAGGTGAAGAGGTTACAATTTTACATCAAAATGCGGGTGAGCATCAATATCACATTATCATAAACTTACTCCCTTTTCTTCTCTTCTTATCAACCTCTACAAACTTATAAAAAAATAAATTAATTTATTGGATCATTTATTATTAAAAAAAAATCAATACCGAAAGATGTCATGAAGGCGTCACACGATATTCAATCCAAGAGTGATAAATGTGTTACATTTCATACAATTTTAATACAAAAACCGAAAAGTTTAAATATTTTTACTGTTGTAATTTGATTTATGGTAAATTTTAAGCAGCAATTTTCAGTAAACATTACAAAAACTGTTAAAGGTTTGATGTTCAGGTAAGGTTACGTGTTTTATTTTCAATGAAAGTTTGTAATAGAATTTTTAGTTTCAATCTGAATAAACTTTAACGCCAGCTATCGTTTGTGTCCATGATGCCCCACTGCACAGAAAATAATATATTCCATGGTAATATATATAAGTAGGCATTTTCCTACCGTAGTGTTTTGTAAGCAAAGGCCCGTTCTCTATATTCTGTAAATAAAACAACCTAAAGTACCCAGTAAGTTAACGGCAGACCCAAAAAGGTAGTTCATTAAATCACTGAGCACTAACGACTATAACACAGGCCGCTGTCACCGTTGCGGAATATGTCTAAGCCATTGTTTCAATTACTATAACACGATAACAATATCTATCTTCTAGATTTCTACGAACATTCTCACAAGAACACGTCCTGCCATTTTTAAAGACCACTATAAATTTAAGGAAACATTGTTCGGTGTATGCTTTGCTAGAAGTACTGTAAATTGAAGTTGAATTATCAATCAATTAATCAAATATGTTATTCAGCACAACGTAAATTTAAAAAAAAATGAATCGTTCAAATTATGTAAATTCACACAGATTTTGTCACTAACGACCCGGGTTTCGCCTTTCGGCATCTTCAGGCGTTCAAGTGCACGGATGAACTTGAACTGACGCTTAGCAAATGAATGTTTCGTGTTTATATAAGAAATAAATGCATCACCGAGTTTAAAGCTATTGTTGGTGAAAAGGATAAATCCAAATGGGAACGCGCCATGGGCTTATCCTCACGATACAAATTTAATATTGAAATTCTACCAAGCACCTTCAGTCGAAATATTAAAGTAAATTTAACAATTTATTCCTATACAAAGCATGGACTGAATTCAACCCTGCCACGATTTTGTTGCCCAATACTTGTAATATATTGTCTAAATTATATAAATCTATAAATATTCAATGGTAATTATTGTTTGAGATTATTCCAAGATTTTAAAATTCACTTATTATTGGTTACAATAAATAACTTTACATTACTTTGAATAAAATTATTAAAGCTAGCTGAACTTACTTAATTTAAACATACCACTCCAATAACTTTTAGCTGTTGACTAATAGCGTTCATCTGAGCTCCTGAGTTTTGTATCGATATAAATATATTCCTTTGCATTCATCCGATTCTTAAAACGAAGAGTACTTAAGCCGTGACTAGTTCTTTTCTAGCACTAACCCAGTAACTAGCAGGAAAAAGAATAGTTAAGCAACTGAATAACAATAGTTTCCCTTTAAAACTACTTCAGCTGAGAGTTCATTTACTGCACGTAAGAGCGGACATAGTTCTACTAATTTAAATGAAAAATCAATGGAAAAATAAATTCCACAAATTGACCGCCGAATCTATAGACAATATTAGTGTACTATTTTACATAATTAATTGAGGCTTGGATCTGAGTATGAGAATATTTTAAAAAAAAAATGTCGTAATTGCGCAGCAGTTTAATGTAGTACCGTGTTTCCTCGCTACATCTATCGATCTCTGAAGACTCCTATCATCAACCAAAACCGCACGCATATATCTAACCATCACAACCTGGCTCGACGCACATTCTTTCCACCTTAGGGTTTGCTTCAAGCACGAAATGTTTTCTTACACATTTAGTTGAATTTATGCATAGTTTGCCAAATATGTATTAGCTACGAATGTCGTCAGAATACAAAAGTTTGCAAATTAACAAAATATATAAGGTATTTTCATGGAAGAAATCACTCTATATATCTATCTTAGATGATCAAAATATACACATAAAATATGTATCATTTATATATTAGTTACGGTAATTATTAATACCGGTTACGTACTATAAATAATAACAATGTTAAATGTGAATAATTATTATTGTATAAATACCTACATTTAAACGTGGTTATTTGCTTTGTATAATAAATGAGGGTATGCTAAAATTCACATTTTACTCAGATAACATCATTTTTGTGCGAAAGAATAAATAAAATATCTTTCATAACTAGATTTATTACTCTAATCCTGACTGTAACATAACATTGCGATAAAATATTGGCACCTAAATATAAAATTTTCACAGCAACTTGATAAAATAACTTAAATATTTTGCTACTATCCTTTTAAAATAAAGTACGGTCATCATATCGTTAATTTTATCTAATATTTCATAAAAGTACATTGACAGATGGCCTTTTCAAATGAATCCCTGTGGTACTATTCCAGCGTACAAAACGCTTATTTTAAACGGTCTGAAATACTCAACACAGTTACGTTTTTAGTATACAAACCGTCCAAAATAAGCGTATGCGCGTAAGAAAAGCACCTCATGTATGATTTTTCGTTAAAATTCGATGAAGAGAAATTCAATTGAAACAATTATAACAGTCAACATCAATCTGCGCAATCAAATCAGACATTGATAACAGACAATGGATAAAATCAAGAAAACAACGATACTTTCAGCGAATTTAACACCGAGGAACCAGCCGTCGAATGTAGACATTATATAATGGAGATAGGGGGCCCAGAAAAAATATATATTGTTATTCCACAAAACACATCGAGTGCGGTTAAATTACACCGCGAGAAGAGAAGAGAAGGCCACAATAGGCTGAGCTCAATACCGAAGCGCAAGTTCCCTTATTTATGGGCCATATTACGTTTGCGGTAGGGGGTCTAACCAGCGATACGAAATCGAATCGATGGATGGTTAGTGATAATTAAGGAGACTTAAGCGAATATTATAACTAGTCCGACAAGATTTACTCTTGTAGATTGCCGTAGAAAATAGAAAAGTCAATGATAAACAGAATTTAAATGCTGTTTTTGATTTTCAAAGGTAACCCAGGAAAAAATACCTCTTTAAGCTAATCCTGTTAAAACGGAAAATAAAATCAAAATTACTTAGTAACATGGAATAAGGATTTCATCTTATTCGTTTGATAACATCCAACTTGTACTGTTAATTTTACGTATTCTTTCTCTGGGTGGATTTTGTATGAATACTTCACCGCGAACTCACAGTTAAGATGCAGTAATATACATTCGAGTTTTTTGGATGTTTCTACAAATTCATAATAGCGGGCAATATGGTAACGGGGACCCTCTGAATTACAAAAATTAACCCACGGTGTAAATATTATTAACGTTTAAGCCATTTCTATTGATTGACTTGGCATTTATTTGGTAGAAATGAATTTTAACATGGTTAAAATAGAGCAATGTAGATAGATATTTAGTTTCACGAAAATAACATTAAAATATAAAAAATAATTTTCTTGCTTTATCTGTCTGTCTGTAACGCCAAAAGTACGTACAACGCACACGTCATGAATAACATCTCTCTGCCTGTGAAGCAAGCGCATTGAGTTATAATTTGAGGAATATTGACTGGTGGCACTGCCACTTGAAATGTATGATGCTAGTGAAAAATAGTTGATAATTTTTTCGACATCACTTCATCATCAGTTTTAATGACGTAAAAATCGTAGTTATGACGAAGGTGTGATTCTATAAGAACTTCTTATAAAAATTAGCATGACTTCTAGTTTTACGTTTTTTTATGATATACATTAATTTTAATTTTACAAGATGCAGTATTTCGTAACATATTTTATCCTCCACCTACTTACTCCAATATGTTTATGGGTTCAATAGTTTAAATATGTTTTTTAGTATGCTCTGAATATACATACACTTAAGATCAAATCAATATCTTTTGATCCATATACAAATATAAATTGGAAAAATAAAGTGTAATTTATATTATAAAACTGTGAATTCTTCAAAGGGAATACATGATATCAAAAATAAATAAATCGGTTTCGCGTACCAAAGATTGTCAATAGATATCACGAAACAGTACGCACGGCAGTACTTAAACTTGGTATCGGTCGGAAACTTTCCACTGGTGGCGGGATATATTTCTATCTTGATCTTGGATAGAATTCGCTCCCCGACGTTACGCATCCGGTAGGGAAAAACTAAAGACAAAAAGAACCATTCCCACACACAAAAAGATTACCTATAAAAGATTAATGTGCTCCACTGACACTGCTCGAATCGCACGATTAAAGTTGGAGAATATACACGCGCTGACTTAAGCCCCCTATAAAGAGGCCATCTTACTTTACTCACGAATACTAATAAGCATTTGCACTCTCAACGTTTTTGCACATCTCCTAACATTGCTTTTCTACGAAGTGAAATTACGTAATGCTGTATTTATTAAGCCTTGTTAAATAAATCTTTTAATTTCAACTAAATAACATTATTGAACCCCCCCTTATTGAGTTATTTTAAAGTAAAAACTAAATTTCAAAATTACACTTATGTTTATATGAGTATTTCATAGTTTTATTTTAATAAGAACCAATCAATATTAAACTGGTTTTAATGCAGAAGAACACGGATACACTAACGCAACATAAAAACTAACCCGTCTTACGACGATTTACAAAGACAAAATGCATGACTGAGAGATTAACTACAGTATAGCAAATTACAAAAAAATTCAATGTTTGGATGTATTGTCACTAACATATACATACATTTACATAGTTTGAACGATTCAAATTTAATATTGAAATTCCACCGAGCACCTTCAGTCGAAATCTTAAATTATATTGTGTATCGCAAAGAACTCAAAGCTCACACAAGCGTGTACTGACCGTAATGCGTACTTTGGCAACCAAATGAAACATGCATTCAGGTGGTGAAGTTTGAGATACGGCTTGTAACGCGAGTGTAAAGAATATTTTCTACGTTGAGTGTTTGTTATTGGAATGTTAGAAGACTGGTTTAAAGACAATCGCGCATCCTTTTTATTAAAATATATCAGGAGAAGAATATAGTAGAGGCGAAAGATGTATACGTATTGAAAGTTAATCACATTAGTGTACAACAATACATGTGATTAAAATATATCAAGACTTTTGTTTTAGTCATTAAAGTATGTAGAAACATACTTGCCATAAATAATTATTCTTAATAATAACCTGCGGCCTCTTGACTATTCTGGTGCGGCCTTTTGACGTGATCTACATATTTACTTTGATCAAAAATTTATACGCAATCGTCTGAAAAAAGATCGTAATCAACCCATTATATGTTCGACTGTCGAAAAAAAGGGTGGGAGGGGTGATAATGTTTTCTTTACTGCGGCCTTATGTTGAATCAGATCAATGAATTTGGCCTTTAGAAATTGAAAGGTTCCCCACCCCTAGTCTACACTAAGCGTGAGCTTGATATATGTTATTGAAATCTTTAACAGCATTTGAACCAAACACGACTATCTATATAATAACATTTTCTATGTGGAAGTCCAAAACACCATCAGTGACTTTTCTCACAACAATTTATACAGCTAATCAAAAAAAAGAAAGCGGGCGGTCGGTAAAACAGAAAACTTTACGAGGAAAAGTGAGGAGTAACCAGTCCCGTAGCGAGGAACGCTGCGCCGGGTTGCCGTAGAGCGTTCAAATTCTAGGGCGCCGTCCGGACGCCCCGCTAAGCCAACGCCTCCGGGGTTCAATTTATTAAATTAGTTACAAGTAGCCGGCAGTGTGTGATGCAATCAAATCACAAGGCCAAGTGGATGTGAGACGCTTGCAGCAATCTTCCCCTGGAGTTTCTACGCTTGTGGATGGTTGAGACGGTGATATTTCAATGCATGTCATTTCAAATGAAGTTAATAGCGACATTGAGATATAGTAAGGGTTAATATAAATATATAACAGAGATATGGAGTCGAAAAAACTGCGACTCCGGCATTTACAAACGGTCTGAGTCCGACTACGATTTTAAAAAGATGCTTAAATGTTATATTTATTTATGCCATCTACTACAATCAATAATTTTGCATTGTAATTAAATTAAAAAAAAAAAAAAAATGAATCGCATTTACCCGGTTTATACGACTCCGACTCACAGTTCTAATACATAAATATGTACCTTCCATTAACTTGAGAGTTTGGAGGTTAACTTCGGCGATTTTATCTGAATACAATTGAAACCTTTCTTTTACTCTACGAATAAAATACATTTTAAAGTATTTTGTGTTATATAGTTACAAAAATGATTATATGGTGACCTGGGTTTTGTGTCTTAAAATATCCGTAGTAAATAGAACGTGAACAGTAGAATAACTAAAAAAAAACAGTTGTATCTGCAACTTCAATAAGAATACTTACTAACTGTAATGTCCACGATTGGCAATAATTTATGACGTCTAAGTAATGACAACTTAAAAATAACTTTTTTTATATTACTTGTGTCCGCTTCCAATGTGGAGCCAACAACGCTAACCGCTGCGTCATAGGACAAGACAAAAAATACCTACATGGAGTAGATAATATAAAATTAGTTTCATAAATATAATATCTTCTAATCAATAATTGACATATCACACCATTGGAGTCATTTGTTATATTTACTTTATGTCACTAAGCTGTTGGAAAAGTTTCAAACGAATAAATAAAAATCAAAATTTCACAAATGATATTATTATTCATCTCGTGCACATACTTCATATTTTATTCGAAAGTATGATCGTTATATATTGTGATAAGATAAAGAATAAAACAGATCGACCCATTAAATATTAAAGAACGTGGGCTCATTTTGCCACCCACCGTTTAATCTTGTTTGGTCTACCGAGATTTATTACTGCACTCGAACAAAAGGACTTTATGATTGATGTCTGACCCTGTTTACGTTATTTTTTTATAACGCTGTTTGTGAGAGATGAGCAGAGATTGATGATTAACAGATAACAAAATACGTATAGCTTTTATTTGTAAGCAGGCACATTTTCTTTCCAGCGGTATTTTTAATGAAGGTAAATACGGAAATTAACTACTCAATACGGACCTTGCAATATTATTACAAATAATTATCAGCATATTCTGAAAAAGTAATTTGAATTTACTGAGTAAAGTATTTCATTTGTGTTTATGTAAACTAAACAGACTTCAATGTTTTGTCAAACATTAAAATGATTTTCATTTAATTTATTTCTATCGAGAATAACAGTTAACACTTTTCTGATTTTTTGAAAGTCGGGAATATCTCGTATGTGAAATGTTTTAGTGTTTTTTTTGCTCACATCCGATTTAGCGCGAGTTCATTTTAGCATGGATGAAATATGTTGCGAATCGTTTTTAGCGAAAAGTTTATTATTTTTACTTTTATTTATGTTATTGTGAACTTTTTCCAATTTCGATAACTTCTCTTATATATTATACCTATCTATGGCAACTTAACGTTCAGCATACACTATTATTTTGTTTTTAGTCGGAATATTTTGATTACCTGGGCATTGTCCCTGTTACATGAGACGACACTGTATAATGGTGTGTAAAAATAATAAACCTCAGATCTTTATACAATAATTTTAACGATGTATTGAAATATCATTACGACTTATATTTTACCGATTATGCATTTTAGAACCGAAAAATATATACGTGCAAAAGCATTGAATTTGTGGGTTATTTAGAAATGATAAGTTTCTTGTTTTGAAATAATGAAAACATTAAAAAATAGTAAACAGGGAAATAGTAAAAATAGAAAATAGAGAAATTTACAGGGAAGTCCATCGAGTAAGTTCCCACCAAATTTTACTCACTCACGTCCAAGCGAAAAATTTCGTCACCTAAAGAAATATAAAATTGTTAAAGCTACATATGTATCAAAAACATGTAATGAAAAACTCGTTCAAATGTATTTGGACAATGCTACTTGTCCAAATACATTTGAACGTAATGTGAACGCAACGTGAATGCAAAGACAAAATTGATCATCCAAAATAATCATATTTACATATACTGAGTACAACCATTTGTAACTATCAATTATCTATCGTATAGTACACATGCCAGTTAAATCATGAATATAAATAATTTTCATTGAATTTATAATAGTAAATAATACACGTATGAAATAAAACTATTTTACGTAGAATTGGAATTATTTCATATGAATTTTACACTTAAATAAATTACTACAATCTGTAATTTAATTTAACTGATACAGTAAAATACCCAGTTCCCATGTATGTGTAAACAAAGAACAGAATGTTAACTGATTTCATTTATAATCCGAGGCTACACTTTTTTCTACGCAAGAGAAAAAAAATACTTATCTTAAAGCAGGGCAAAGTCGTAACTTAAAAATTATTCCAAACGGTAAAAAAAAAACTCACATAAGAAATAGAAAATCGCTTTGAAAAATCACACACAATGAGATATAAAAATCAAATTACGTGGCATGTTTTATGGTCGTGAAAATTTCAACAGTGCGAGTTCTTTAGACAAGATTTTTAGATCAAACCTTAATAATAAAATAATGCATACATTCAAAGGCACACACAAAAATACATGTTAACGCGGTATTTTTTTTACGCGATTTGCGGTTAAGTAAAACCCATTAAATGAATAATATGGATCTTTTAGCATTGGATTGAATACATCCGAAAATGAAAATTAATAAAGAAGATTAGTCAGCGTTCCAAAAATATAAAATGAGACATTGAGATGAGTATTAGAAAAAAGATTGTTATTTTAGAGTTAAAAGAATCAATACTTATTTGACCTAATTATACACCAATCTATTTTGATTTGTAATGTGAGTTTTTTTTTAAATCATTTTTACCAATTTTCTATGGAGGATTTGTATACTAGAACCTTTCATTATATTTAATATGATTCTCATAGTTTAATTTACGCGGTTTTCATTTACTTCATTTTGACCCAATTCACCGTGTTAATCGGAGTTTAGGTGTATAGGGAGTGTTGTGTAACAAAAACTGGTAAGTATGGCATAATCATGCCACTAAATGTGAATATGTACAAGGAAATAGGGTCACGGTGCGCCAATCGTATACCATGGGAAACGCAATAATTTCAGACCGATTTACGAAAGTCTTATTAATTAAGAAGACGATTCAAAATAAAGAAATGTATGCACAATCTCAGTCAGACCATACAGTGCGTTTAGTATTTTTCATTAATAAGTGTTGGGATATGTTTTATACATGGAGGAACAAAAACATTTCCATTAAAATAGAATATAAGACCAGAATTTTTTCAACAAAAGCTGGGTTGTGACCCCACGGCACAATATTCACAGAGAAAAATGTGATTTAGAAAACTGATATGATGTATAGTCAAAGTTTTCTATTTCAAATAAAAATTGAATGATAAATACTACTTAATGTTTACGAATAAAAGATGCATGAATACATAAGACAATAAACAATAGCGGGGCTGTGGAGTCAGGTAAAAATCAAACAACTTCGACTTTAAAATAAAAACTGACTCCAAATTTTTTTTTCAATAATTTATGTTTAACTTACATATTATATGTATACCATAAGATCATTCTAGTCACTTGAATAATTCTAGTAAATTTCACCAATCAATATGATGAATAGACTAGTAAATTTTTAATATCTTTATATTATTTTTCTCCGATTTTTCCGACTCCGCCTCCGGAAAAAAAACCTGACCCCACGATTCACCACTCCGACTGTATATAGTTTAAGTATATGTGTTGTAATTAACGTAGCTTTATAAAATAAATTTATTTGTAGATCCTTATTGCAATTAAATCTTTTGAATATAATTTATAAAAAAAAACTGTGAAATTAATGAAATCATATCGACTGCGGAAAGGAAAAAGGAAGTAACCCACAGTTTTTTCAAAACAGCTTTCTTTCGATAATCAGAATGTATCAAACTTGATACACGTTCTATGAAAAGGATGTAAGCTGCAAATGTCGAAGTATTATCTAAATTTAGCTTTTATGTTTGAAAAAGATGACCTTGTAAAAAATCAAAACCAAAAAAAAAGACTAAAATAAAGGTTTTTCCTAGTCAATTTCTTAAATTAATATTAGAATATGTAAATTAAACACCAGTTTAGAAGTCTCCGTGCACTTCAAGGTTATGTATAATTCATAATTTGCATATGGCCCAAAATCATCAAAGCAGGTCTTTTGCGCCTCCTGTAAAATTTGATATGTGTGGGTAACGTCCTCTTTCCTTTCCCCAGTCGATACGAAGAAACTTATGTAGATTTCATATAATTTATAAGAAACTGCGATACTCATATAAATTGGTCATTATACTATACTATTAGTTGAATATATTTTTAGTAATAGATATCGTGTATTCACCCTGCGTTCACCTACCCCTCTCCCGACTTGTTTAACTCAAATTACGTGAAAAGCAGCTAACACATTAGGCAAATTCACTCTTAATTAATAAACTTTTCTTTTTTTATTAAAACAAACAATTTTTGTTCCTGTGCGAGACGCCTCGCTAATAGCTGACTTGTTTCATTATAGCACAGCTTTAGTAAACCTTTTCTGTTTCATTAAAATTATTATATTTTAGCACTTAGATTCAATGACAATCTTTAACGATAGTATCGCTATAAGAGAAGTGATTCTAGTAATAAGGCAAAGCATAAAAATATATTGATTGAATCGAAATTTAATATAGAAATAATTTTGATAACTTTTTGAGCTAAATAATCTAAAAGATAATTCTAAAGCCAATGTTATTAACTATAAAGACAATTTCGGGGTTTTATAGTTTTCTACTGGGCTCAGGGAGGGGATATGTTTTAATTACAATTTCATTACATTTATCAGGAACGGTAAATTTCAAAGGAAATAAGATCAACAATGGTGAGTGACCTGTCTTATTAATAATGTTATTTACTAAATTTCTATCTAAATTATTAATTAACATTTACTTAGTCGATGATATATTTATTATACATTAATATATATATATATGCAATCCACAATGACAATTGAGAGTAGACATTCAAAAATAATTCTAAGAAACTCAAATAGTATGGCAATAGTATAATCACAAACTTAAATAATTAGATTCTACAGACCATACAAAGTCTTTAAAAATAATTCCTTAGACTCATTACATATAAGTTATACAGAGTTTGAAAATTAGAATACCAAGAATAAATCTTTATTTTTTTTATCCAAATTTCCGTATTGAAATTCTAATTTTAAGATAAATAACTAACCAACTTACAACGATACTTAATCAATTTCAGGAAATATCAACTATGATATTGTACTTACTAATTTAAATCATATGCCGATGGTCTCCTTCAACTTATCTGAAGAAAAATATTCCCCGTTTAATAAATAAAAAAGACGAATGGAATGAAACGAATTTTTTGTATGTAACGGAAACGCCATTCTGAACAGATGAAGAAAATTAAATTCCGTCCAAAGACGACAGAGTCAACTAATTTGATTAAATTATAATTGAGCAACCCCCGCCCTGGGCGGGGAGCGTGCTTTGTTTCGAGAAAATTAAAAATATTACGCTAACGTGTTAAACCTTAATGCATGTGTTTTAATAAGCGCAATAACCGGGGATGATACTCGTAATTTTATTTTAGGGTACAACCCTTACGTTTACACATCAACCCCTGAACAAAATGGTCGACTAAATTTAATAATTTTAATGCGAGTTTTCTTGATAACAGAATGAGTTTCTAAGCAGACGAATAATTCACTCATCGCGCGAAGTTGTTTTTTTTTGAGACGCATATAAACACATAATATTATATAAGAAATGGTATCTGACACAGTAAATAAATCATCAGATTAATTTTGATAACATAGTACAGATAAGACATTGAAATATATTAAAATACATATATATATATATTTCCAAAAAATTGATTTATTTATCTTCATCGTGAATACACTTTACTTAATACACATAAATATAATAAGTATATGACGTATGATAAGACTGGGGATTTGTTTTTAAATAAACATTGTGATACTTAGGGTTAAGTTCTGTGCAAATATCAATTAATGTATGGAATAATATTATAAAAAAAACTTTTCAGTGTATTTATCTATTCTTAGATAACACATTTTATATTTTAAAAAAATCGAAAAATTTCGGAAAAACGGGCTTGAAAATATATATATATATTATCGAAGACGAGATCGAGATTATCGTACTATTTTGTCCCGTTTATTCTTGACGCCACTGGCGTAATATCACGAAAATAGATTTGATATTTATTCTGGATATATTGTTACAGGATAATATTATATTATTATATTTGTCTGGATTTGTTCTTTTATATCATCTCAAATAAGACACAGTATGTGTTTTCCGTGTTGAAATAAACCTTATGACACAATCCCGAAGGACATCAAAATTCAATATTGACAGAATTATTATTTATTTTTGATAATATGGATAATGTTGTGAGGAAAAGGTTAATATAGGTACCGAAAATTTGTAAAAGTTTATCTAAGCGAATATTTCTTACATGACAACATGAACTGAAAATCATTTCGATAATTTTCGGATTTTTTTCTCACCCATTATTTAACTACTGAATCCGAGCTTTCAGTTCGCTGATTTTTTTTTAATTTCTGGAGCTAATCTTTATATCCCTATCCCACGTGCCTATTGTATTAATTTAGGTTATATAACATGTAACCAGAAAAAATATAAATTCTAGGAATTGTTTACCGAGTTATTTTAATCTGATTTTCGAAAGTGACTCGAGGTTTCCCGCTTTTGACAATTCGGTTAATTGGAAGTGAATTCATTACTTAACCAAGATCTTCGTTTGCAATGTAAACATTTTTCTGTCCAGGAGTAGGTAAACCGCGGCACTTAGCATAGGCATTTGCGCCTCTTCAGAAATCAACTCGAGACTTTATCACGTTTTTTTATTGCGAATGTAAGGCTCTTCGCTACATTTCCTATCCTGTTTTCTTGACAACTTGGCTCTTCCCAGTTGAAAGTCTGTCGACTCCTGGCTTAATCAGTACGGTTTACAATTCGCAACAAAATAAGATTTCCGTATAGTAACTATCAC
This sequence comes from Himalopsyche tibetana, assembly GCA_030503985.1. NCBI lineage: Eukaryota > Metazoa > Arthropoda > Insecta > Trichoptera > Rhyacophilidae > Himalopsyche > Himalopsyche tibetana. The sequence goes on from JAPJYX010000010.1 coordinate 3,079,494, forward strand.
AAATATGATTCTTTCCGGAATCTAAATATATATTATCACGGGGCTGCCGAGGTGTAAATTCAATATTACGAGCATGCTAAAAATACATAAACAGTTCTTCGAAGTTCAACATTAACTATTAATTTAGTCTGTCTTAAAGAATTGAAAAATTTTCACTATGTGAATGACGACGGTGTATTTATAAGTTCATTTTTTTATTTAATATTTTAAAGAATGTCCCACAAATAGCCGTCAAACGCATCTAAAATATAATTCATTTAAAAATAAGATAGAATGTAAAAATATTTTCAGATAAATTGAATTATGAACGAACAGATGCGCAACGTTGTAACGTTGTACGAAAGTATTGTATGCAATAATAATTTGCTAGTACAGCCACCCGTTTGAGGCCAAATATTTTTCTCGTTATTTTGCACACAAAGCGCAACTAAAGGGACTGAATTTAAAAACGATGCCACATTTGTATTGTCACTGTATGAAAAAGAGATATTTTTATTTCGCCGTAAATTTTACATGAGCCATTTCAAATTGTCGTTTGCGTCGAGCCTGTATCACTTGTTAAATTTACATTTGTATGGTTTCCGAATTAAGCGTGAAATATGTTATTGCAAATGACGTCTGTGTTGCACGCAACAACTCTGAATGTTGGAAAACAGTTGAGTGTTTTGTAAGCAATACAACTAAGTTAAATATTAAAAAAAAAAATACTAATAAATTCATGGAATACTGAGAATAATGATATTATTAAAGGGATTTTTTAAATATCATTTTAAATCATTGTACTATGTATAATATGTTCAATATGAGTTTAATCAATAAATACGCTTATTTCGATTAGCATTGTATTATTAATAAGACACGTTATAACTATAGGGCGGTGAAGATTCAATTAAGAAAAACAATATTCCTTTGCACTTACTTCCACTTGTATTTATCAAGTTCAGAACCGGTTACGCTCATAGCAAGCATTATCAACTGATAAGAAATAGAATTTAACAGTGTTATTTATATAAAACAAATTGAAATAAAAAGGTGTAAAAAAAAACAGTTGGCATTGAAAAGAAATTACAAATTTCAGTATATATTATAAATGAGTGACTAAACTAACACAAATTAAAATGTTTAACGCGTCCAACTTGTAATTACGTAAATCTTTTTTATTTAAATGTAAAATTCACAATTTTGAACAAATTTTTTCACGCAAGTAGGTTGCCTAAAATTATTAAAATTGCGAATATTTGAAAAAGAAATACTCTATTGTAGACTCATGTAGCTTACTGATAATAAAACAGTTTGAGAATCACGAAATTAACATAGACGAATTATACGTGGAATTTTAAAAACATCTGACGTAATAATTAATGGTGATTGATTATTCCTGATGTAATCTTGCCTTATTCTGTCACTCGCAGATTGATGCTAAAATTATTATTTGTGATCCAAAACCTGGAAATTGGTCATTTAATTGGGTACGTTTATCAGGAGGTAAAATATGCAATTTGTTCCAAAAATAGACGCGGTCTTTATATCATCGAGGGTTTGAAATTAATACGACATTCATTCATCCACGCAAATGGGGACCGTATAATCATTATATTTATAGAAGTCGATGTTATTGCTTAGCATCGAAAGGGTTAAGAAAACACATCATTGGATACCAACTTGTCTTCCTACATCACCACAAAGGTAATTTTATACGCCTTGTACACGTACATAATTCATCAGTGGCAGAGAACTAATACATATTGTAGATACAAATATAGAATAATAATTTCAAATGTAAGTGACCTATTAATAACGTATCATCGAACGTTTGTTATTAGTTCTACCTAATTTCCTAATTATTGTTGGACGGATGGATGGAATGATTGATTTTCACCAACATAAAATAATTATATATATATAATATTTACTTACCGCAAAATAGGAAAAGTAACTTGTGGATACAAAATTCATTTTTAATGGAAAACCTAATTAATCCATAGAAAATTTAAATTAACTTTGATTATTCCACGTATTATGTAACTAACTGTGACACGTTCCAAGTTCAGAGCACGATTAACAGTTCGAATATACAAATATGACCGGAACCTTAGAATTTTTTCATTAGAATGCGCGTATCGCCAATTACATATGCGTAAAAAAGTTTTTTTTCGATAATTACACTAAGTATATGAAACTTAATTCACGTGTAAGCTGCAAATGACGAGTTAGTATATAAGTTTAGTGATTAATTTGACATTTACTTGGTAGAACTCCATTGCAATAAGGTAAAAAAAAAACACTAAATAAATACTTTGATATTATTTACCGTAAGTATATCTAAATAAAAAGAAGGGCATGTGAAAATTGCAACTAGGAAAAAAGACTCACAAAGAAGTTTCTCTTTAAAAAAATATTAAATTAATATTAGACTGGGTTAATAAAACACCACTTTATTTTGTCTGCGTGCAGTTTAAGGTTGTATATTTTTCATATTTTGATTTTGACCCAAAATCATCAAAAAATGTTTTTTGTGCCACCTTTAGAATCTCGTATGTGCCGGTTACTTGCTTTTTACATTTCCAGAGTATGTGACATCAAAATTAAAAATCTCACAATACCAATGGTTGCTGACCGCTTATCGTATAGGAAAAAAAAACATGCGTCATTCGATACGCGCATATAGAGCGCAACCTCCCTAACCACCACGCCAGTCAAGTTTTGACTTCAATGCACCTATGTCGAAATAATTTTCTATGATTAGATGACTTTTATTTTTTTTAAAGTGAGGATGACGTGACCAAATATGATCGTTTGTGGGAAACAGGGATTTCTCAAAATATATGTTGTACAATGTCCGGTCTCATGGATATGGATGGCTTCATAGTATATTTAACACAACCGAAGTTTTTTTACGAGAAATGCTTATTACTCAACCTCTATTTCTCTGAAAAACGAAGGGATAGATTGACATATAAAGTGTGATCACTCTTGCTACACTGTTTCCTATCTTAACAACATGAAAGGGAATTTCATCAGGGTTTTCATAGGGACATCCATGCTTCATTCAACACGGCACAAAAAAATAAATGCTAAATATATGAACCTACACGCAACACGTTTTCTAATGTGCAATGCTTTGATATTTTCATAAAACTTTTCAAAGTTGTTTTTAAATATTTTTACCGAAATATTCGCTCTCAAAGGTACAATAATTATTTTTTTAATTATATGAAGGAGTGCTAATGTACATACTATGGAAATTTATGAAAATACGGTAGGTACTCATTATAAATTATGAATATCTATATACCTAAATTAAACAGGAAACAAAGCTAGAAAAAAGGGAAAGTAAAGATATAAAATAATTAGATTGTATTAGTTCATAATTTTCAACAGATGTTTAAATCTACATATTTAAAAATGTCTTCGTTAGCTCAAAAATAACAAATTCTTTCTAATTTGATTTAATTCAATTCAATCAATTGTAATGATTTTATTTATGTGAGTTTTTTTCATTTACACATAGGTTATCTATACGCCTTCATCCACGCGCTAGATGAATTTCTTTGGTTTATTGTATGGATAAGTCAACAAAATTTAGGTGTCAACAAAAAATTGGCACAAAGATACTGGGTTCATATCTCACTAAAATATATTATAATCTGCGAAACCAATCTATACGATCCGATATAATTTATTTGTAACATTAACTCTTCTCTTGTCGCTTCGAGTTATTTATTATCTTGATAAGAAACCAACAACATGATAGAAAAACAAAAGTAGTATGAGCCTAAAATGTGATGTGGAAGTCTGGAGTTTCAGATCGATAAAAAAATAATTTGTTGCATTAAATAAAATACGACTACTTCATGGCTACCCCTGCTCATTTGTGATACTGCTACGTAAAATTATTATTCCCTTACCTGCGGTATAAAAAAATATCAAATAAATCGTCAACACATAGGGAGCCCTTTTTGTCAAGAGGGGTACATAACACGAAGAGGGGACGATGTCATGTCCGAAAAATGGTGATGGATGCTCCTCGAATGTGTGTTTGTCATCTGTTTCCATGTGGTTGCACACAAAAACGATAAATCGAGTGCATTGTCGGTGATTTATAGTTTTCGGTCATAACAAAAACATGGTATAATATGGGGTTGAAATATAAGTTACAATTCAAATATTCTAAAAAATATATTAAATATTCAAATCGGGAAAAGTAAGCCACCTTCTTGTTCGGTAAATTTCTTTGAAGACTTTTATATCGAACACCCATAATAGATAATAACGTTGAAAATATATGATAAAAAATATTTTATTAAATTTGTATGAGGTAGTCAAACGGCTATTTTGGGTTGGATATCAAAAAAAAATCTAATTTGTTTTCAGTTTGTCACGTCAATAATAATAACCATGCGTTCTCGGTGACGACCAGGTCACCAAGGATACGAAATATTAAATAGAGTATGTAATAGTAGCTTTGTATACATTTTTATTTCGAAGAGTATAAACAACTTTTTTTAGCTGTGCTTTTGTGTAATTCTTTTGGACTTATCAAAAGATCTGGGTATTTTTGTGACAGTGCTGTTTATTTTTAATGTACGTAAAATTTTAAATTTATAATAAGTATAATATGTTTTTCATAAATAAAATGAATTTCAAAGGATAATTCGAAGTATACAAGGGATTTCGGATAATTAATCATCGTCTTTCACTCGCATTTCAGAGTCAGACCTAATGAGGGTGTAGCACTGGGTTGATCCGTCTCATTTTAAACATTTTTTAGAAGGGTCACTGAGATAAGGTTTGGTTTTGATAAACTGAAGAATATCAACGACCTGTCAATGTAGTCAGGTGCAATATTTACTTACTACATAAACGTTTCGTCGCACAAGGGAAATAATAGATAATAAAGAACATATCTTATCATGATGAACATTTTTCTACTTTCGATGGTTTCGGCGGTAACTTTGTGGAAGTTCATTTTAATAGAAAATTTAAATTAACTTTGATTATTCCACGTATTGTGTTACTAACTGTGACACGTGTTTCGCCTCTTTCAGAGGCATCTTCAGACTTACTATCGCAAAGTTTGCTTAAGTAATGAAGCAAGATTGATTCGAACATTTTAAAATCATGAAATTACAAAATGGAGTTTGGGTTTTTTTCCTTTTAAGGGGAGCAAGGGCAACATTTTTCTGTTATGTATTTCCTCACAATAATCTCATATTCGATATCGTTCCAGGAAACACATAACGTCAATTTATTACATTTAATACTATATTTTTCAATATAAGTTAGGATCACTTTTAAGGTGTTCACTGTCAATACTTGGTGGAATGGCATTATAATAAAAATAATAAAACATTTTTAGTACTTTTTCCACATAAAATTTATTAGATCAGGACCGGTTTCGCTCATGATGAGCATTGTCAACTGATAAGAAAAACAATTTTGTATAAATATCACTGTTTTATCGTTATCAGTTGACAATGCTCATCATGAGCGAAACCGGTCCTGATCTAATAAATTTTATGTGGAAAAAGTACTAAAAATGTTTTATTATTTTTATTATAAGTTAGGATGTTAGAATATATGAGAAGATGTATTTTGTATTTCTTCTAAGCCAGTATAAGTATACATATATTGGCTAAATGAATGTAAGTTTAAGCAATAGTTATGACGAGGACGTAAACCGAAATGGCTATTGAAGAACATACAAAAAACATTGAAATATTTTCACCCCATTATAATGGATTTCTTCCAAGTACCAATTTAATTAATTATCCTTTATATTCAATTTTCGAATTACTTCGCCTATTTATTTGACGTTTCCTCCATTGCACTGCATTTGAACGATACATTTTTTTTACATCACCTGAAAGCAAACACAAAACCTTTTTCATGTGTTATCATTTAGGCTGGGTCTTTGTTGGGAAGAGCTGTGTATCCAAAGCTTCTGCGGTGGTGTTATCATAATCGATCGGTTTCAGAAGACACGATTATTAACCCTGCGCTTCCGAGGCCGGAGTCACGAGGGCTCTACAGGTTGGCTCGACCTGATTTCTGTGGCAGGGATTTCCTTCCCTTAGCGATTGAACCGGTTGTAAAGCGCCAGAGGATTCGCCTTTCCCCCCTGCTGTTAGCTACGTCCGAAGCAGCATTACACAATGGTAACCGCGGGGAAGCTGGCAGGTGAACTTCTTACTGGGTTTGACATTTCCCATAATTTACTAAAAAAATGTACGACATTCAAAGAACCTGCACCTAATCTAAGATAACTTTAATATTTTTTTTTTATAAAATAAGTAGATGAAATAACTGACAGTTGTGTTTCCAATACATGCAAGATACTTAGATTATAGATACTGATTTAAATACAGCTACATATATTGCAAAGCATGATAGATTTGGACCAATGATTCAACAGATAATAAATTGATGAATGCAGGAAATTCGTTATTTAGTTTGTTATGGTAATGATTCGTAAGGAACTGATTTCGAATATTTTTGTATGCAAATATAATAGTAATGTATGAAGACGCGCTTACTTTCGAAACGGGCTAATACGACTTTTGGTAGTTTCGATAAAAACAGGAAAAAGTGATCTGGGTCAAATTAGTAATATCTGTGTATTTTGATCTGATATATACACTATAAGATGTATGCAAGTAAAATATTTTTTCCGGATACGTATCACTTATCTGCCAACTCGTGCACTGATTGGTTAAGACCAATTAAAATTCACACGTTGATTATTTAATGTGGTTTCAAAATTAACCTAAATTTTCGATCATAAATATTGAGAGTTTTTGACATTTTTGAAAACTAAAACATTTGCAAATAAATAGGTGAAATACATATCTCTTTATGTTTTATATTGTATTGATATTGTATGTATATCATACTCAAAATTGTATGAAAACAGTTTAAGTCGGTTTTGATAATAAGCGCACATTTTAAATAAATTTGGAATTCGTTTTAGAAGTGTTTTATTTTTTGAATAAACCAAGTATTGACAGTGAACACCTTAAATGTGAAATAATATTTAGTTTCGCCATTCGTTCCTGTTTACGTTTGGGGCGCAGCCTTTCGAGCGTGAAGCTTTAAGTGCACTCTGCAGCATACTACATCCATCTACCGGCTAATAATAATCATAGTTTACAAACACCAGATGGCGAATTATTGGGTCGCTTTCCGCCCCATTGCCTGACAATCGAATGAATCCATTGGCGACAGGGGGGTGGCTTTTGTAGGGGGTGAAGTATTTTATCCGTGCCAGCTATTATTGGCTACCTGGACTGACTTAGTGCAGGTTATATTTCACCAAAACGAACACCAGCATTTTCAGAATATCGATTTTTTTACTTGCCTCAAATAAAGAGATCGATTACGGTAGCCATTCCGTTCCTTTTCGTGCATTTTCTGTACATTGTGTTAATTTATATTAAAAAATAAAGCACTCTTATGTAAAAAAAAAAAAAAAGAAATATCCGTGTTCACTCCAATAAGGAGCATATGGCCTCCTAATGGAAGTATCTCAACATAAGTTTTTTCTACGTGAAATGTTTGTCGCTCAACCTCTTGTTTTCAAAGAGAGTAATAGAGATAGAAGGATAAGGCTAGGACAGGACTAGTGGTTAACTAATCGTTTTCGATACGCCCAGTTATTAAAGAATCGAAAAGGGTAGGAAGGAACTTTTAAACATCACAAACACCCATGCCTTCGAACATAAATCGAAAAGTCGATCGAAAAAATGCTGTTCGTGCTGGGACTCGAACCCGTGAGATCCGGCACGGAAGCCGACAACGCTAACAACTGCGCCATAGGATAAGACAAATTATTCTTTTGTAATTACTACACATTTATTTTTTAAGATCAGGCTTGGTTTAGCTCGTCAGCGTATGAGATAACTTTTCAATAAATGTATCGCAATAGAAAATTTAAATTAACTTTGATTATTCCACGTATTGTGTAACTAACTGTGACACGTGTTTCGCCTCTTTCAGAGGCATCTTCAGACTTACTATCGCAAAGTTTGCTTAAGTAATGAAGCAAGATTGATTCTAACATTTTAAAATTATAAAATTACAAAATGGATTGGGTTTTTTTTTTCCTTTTAAGAGGAGCAAGGAGGGGGGTGTAGAATCGAAATAAAGCAAACAGATAATGATACATTACTTAAGCAAACTTTGCGATAGTAAGTCTGAAGATGCCTCTGAAAGAGGCGAAACACGTGTCACAGTTAGTTACACAATACGTGGAATAATCAAAGTTAATTTAAATTTTCTATTAAAATGAACTTCCACAAAGTTACCGCCGAAACCATCGAAAGTATTAATGTATCGCAAGCTTAACAATAAAAAGCTCGCCTCCTCGCTACATGGCGGAATATGATATAAATCATATCATCATCATTTCAAAAGTGTTTGATTTAACTTCAGTTTAGAAATAAAATCGTCAATATTTTTCACCGTTCTACATTAATTATGCAACTTTTTTAGACTATTCTTGCTCATCAAAACGGTGTAATAAAGTTGCGTTTCTGAGAATCAGCGCTTAGCCTGAAAACATAACCACCACTATGGGCTTTTGAGTAGTTTTCTGAATAATTATATATATGTGTGCGAAGGTATACCTATGATCCCAACTGTGTTTACAAAGCACTAATTGGCGCCAATGCATCAAAATAATTTCCCCCCAAGGTGAATGGATATCAATTTCATTAAACGCTATTAATATAGCAATATACACACTGCATAGAAAATACCTGAGATTCGTTTAATAATATTTGTTTTCGTTAATTGAATACAACGTAATGTCGTTGTGTTATTAACGTCTACAATAATTAATTAAATAACAGAATTATTTTTAAATATGTACACGAAAGAATACCAAAATAGAATGATATTAACAAAAGATCGACCTACATCAATATCGCTTTGAAGCCATAATTAAATGGCCTATAATAATTTTTGCTTTGTTTCTAACCAACTTTGTAAATAAACAAATAATAATAAGACTGTTTGAGAACGAATTATCCGAAGTTATTAACAGATTGGGCTTCGATTAGGTAAGAAGTAATTTTAACAAGTCGCCTTCTGTGGCCCAGTTTGTTCGAGCTTGCTCTACTGATCACGCAGGTCTGGGTTCGATTCCCGGTAAGATAAAAATTATTGAAAACTGTAGACCTAAAATAATTTGATATTTGTACCCTATTAAATACTAAGTTTTATTTGAAAATAAAACGTATATTTTCTATCTATACAATAGTACTTTGAGGCGAAATATTATGAAAACAATATATAATTCGTGTTGTTTTTGGGATCAGCGTGTGAGTGCAAAGTGCAGAGTCGATCGCAGATGTGTTGTAATAATGGTGGCGATTTAGGGATGTAATAACACAACCCCCTACCCACAACGATCGCGAATAGCTCGATTAAAACCGGAAATTCATTCGACGGTTGCCAACCCTCGCCTGGATTTCGGTTCAATTACTTATGTTATAACTCCGATAAAAAAAACCCTTTTAGGCCAAATAGGCTGTTGGTGTTTATTCTGCATACTCTGTTGCAAATTAATTGTACAGACTAATATGTCGGGCAGAGCGGCGGTAGATAATCGTTTTATTTTACATTTGTCTCTTTACCAATATTATGTTCTTAGAAACGAAACTAAGGTGAGAGTAAACTAATGGATAACGGGAAGAAAAGCACATGGCCACAATCGTAGGACATACAGAGACTATCTCTGGACAACTTCAGTAATCAAAGAGTACTGGTATAGTAGATCAAGAAACGTTCACAGGGCCAATATTGAAACTAATAAATCGGAAAAAAAAAATAATAGCAGGAAATAGTCGTAAAGCATTACAGTTTAAGACCTGGGGGTCAGAGAGAAAAAAAAATAAGGGAGCAGCAGCACAGCTTTGGTGGGCCACGAGAAAATATCCATAAACCAGGTTTTGAAAATCGGACAGCGACAAAATATTTCCAAATTCCGGTAAGAGCTAAACAAGAAAAGTGTCTCGTATCTTTGGTTAATCCGTCAATTCCCAAGTTTTTGAAATTGGTCATCCGGGTAGAGCTAAATCACATCCTGTGATTTTCATGTTGGGACATCCGTAAATTCCTGGGTTAAATTTTGAAATAAGCGAATTGCAAAAGAACCCACGGGCCCAAAGAGTTTGAGAAACTATGAGGTAGACGACAATATTTCGTTCATTCGCAAATTACGTACATGATACAATTTGAACACAAAGTAATTTCTTTCTCAGTTTTGACTTAAAATAAGCTAATGGTTACTCATGCCACTCAGAAAATTTTCTCGTGGAATATTTATTACATAAACATTATTCAAAATTTACCTTAAAGGACGCCAATATGAAGTATATATTGCTTAGTTGGTATAATTGATCCTCACCTGAAAAAAAGACAAATAATGATTAAAAGACGATTATTTGAAGCATTATTTCAATTTTGTATTGTTGACAATGGGTTCAGGACTCAGTTTGAATGATATCAAATAAATATGATAATATTTTTTTAATACCTAAGAATGAACATAACCTTTTCCGTTCATTTGAGATTTGCTTACTTTCAATAAAACATGACATGGTCTTTAGGGATTCACAATGTGAGGAAATGGAATGATAATCTAAATAAAGTGAAAAAATATATTGTTAACAAAGAAAGCATTTAGAATGCAATGGTTGATTTCCCATCCGCAAACGAAGGTCATGAGAACTGAGCCACAAAGCCTGTAAATAATGGCCCATAAAAGGTGAAATAGCAATAATTCTAGCACAACAGAATGATAAACGAAAGAAATAAGCGCAAGACAAACATAGATCAAAAATATTACCAATTTGCGCGAGCATACATCGCAATTTATTTCGTTTGTGTTTGAAGAAAAGTGTACTACTAAAAACGTTATAAAAGTAATGGAAGGTGTAAATTTCAATTCACGCAACATTTAACGAAGCTGGCAAGAATATTGTGAAAATACAGTGACGTAGGCCAAAGGGAATTATTTATTTTTATTTTAATCATGGGTTTCCGATGCACTTACTTACAAATAAGAAAAAAAAATTAAATTAACAATATTTCCCGTTACACGATCAATTTTACATAAAAGAAACGAGCCATGTTTTTAGGTACAAATGTATATCAGGGCTGTGGAGTCAGGTAAAAAATAGACGACTCCGGCCTTAAATAAAAAACCGACCCGACGTGTATTTTTCAAATATTAACTAGCATATCTGTATACCAACAGATAACTCTAGTTACTGGAATAGATTCTAGTGGATTTAGCCAATCAATCAATATTATGAAAAGACTAATATTTTTTCATTATCTTTAAATTATTTTACACCGGTTTTTCCGACTCCACGGCTCCGATTTCACAGCCCCGAAAAATATAGTGTCTTTAAAATACGAGCTATTCGTATGGCATAGATTCTCCAATTTATCTGCGATAAAATTTGAATTTAACAGAATTTGAATAAGATAGCAAAAGTAGGATTCGCAGCGCTGCATTTTACGTTAATCCGTGTAATTGATTGATTCTATAGTATTGCATCAAAATTACATTGCTTATCGTCATAATCAAGAAATGTGAGCTTTATAGAGTGGGAACGAGGTCGGTAGATATCTGAAGATTATAATATTATCTAGGATTGTGTATTGTTACACCTTCGACGTGACTGTAACGTACTTCTTTGTTTACGTGGCAGTATGTTTATTGGTACCCGTTCAAAATGCCAAGGAAAAGAAGAAATTGGCAGTAAAATAATAATCTCCTTTAAATGCCAGTAGACTCGGACTAGGACGAGTTGCCGTTTTGATAATGGGTAAAAATAAAGAAAAATTGGCCAATTTGATCATCGAAGAAAGGTTGGGCTGAAATCTGGCTCGCGAGACTGAGGTTTTACACAGAGATAACTAACAAAGGGCACACGCATCGTTTGACATTTTATTTTATGCTCAAAAAGCGTTAAAATAAATCAAATACGCCAGAACAAAGTAGCAGAATTAACTCCATTCAACGCAGAGCACAAAAATATTTACGTTTATGCAATCGCATATCCGAGAATAAATTCCGAATAATTTATATATTGCCATTACGATGAAACGGTATTATTTTAAGGAAAAGGACGTTAATTTTAAATGCCTTGGCGTAACTTATTTGGGGCTTAGTTTAAACGGTGATATTTAAAACTAAGTCGAGAAATCCAATTAGAAGACAATTTTACGAAGAATATTTTATATTGTTTTTTATACACGACTCCATATATTGAACATTTTTTTTTATAACAGAACATAGGGTGAATATAGTAATGTTTTAACAAAAAAAGATACATTTATTTCAGAAAAAAATCGTATAGATGACTAGCGTGTTTAAAAACCGTAAACGAAATCATTGATATCGAAATATTTATAATAGTTAAACTCGATATTATATAATTTAATAAAAATAGTATAATTTATTCAGTATTTTGTAAATGGCCTAGTGGTACTTTGTTTGAAGTGAATATAAAAATGATTGGCTTACTAATTGCACTCGTATTTAAGCAATTACCTAATTATCAATTGCGTTTGACGTGCTCTCGTGGTCATTGTAATTCAATCATTCATTCGGTAAGGGATAATGTTTGCAAATATGTTAATTTTATGTTATATAAGGTGATTGCGCGGTATACTAACTAGATTAATTCAGCGAGCTTTAGAAGTAGTTATATTAATGTGATATATCTATATGTCTAGTTGGTTAGAGCTTGCTCTACCGATCAGGTGGGTCTGGGTTCGATTCCCGGTAAGGTCAATGTCATAACATCACCGGATCCGTCCTCAAAAGTCCCATCGTGACTGGTTAAACCGATTCGAACATCCATAATTAATTACTATTCAATATTTTATGTTGAGCTCAATATTATTACGGTACTGAGCTGATATGCGAGCGTTGATGACATTTTGTCGCGCGCTGTGGTGTAGTTGGTTGGAGCTTGCTCTATCGATCAGGTGGGTCTGGGTTCGATTCCCAAAACTTCTCATCGACTTCAAAAATTCCCATCGAGTATATCTCGTATGATCTTTCAACTTTAAACTATTTGACCCATTAGCGTAAGCTGTAATGTCAAATATTTTTTAATTAAAAAAAATATATATTTCATATAAATATTGAAAATGAAATTGTGTCACATTTTTTTTTGTGTTTAAGATTTTTTTTATTATTAATTTGTTATGCTCCACGGCGGTAGGTTATATTAATAGAATATCATAAGGAAATCAGCCGGGGGATTCAATGACTTTGATAGCTTTCTAGCAAAAAGGTCGATTTGTAAGTAAATGAAAAATGTTTATTTGGGGTGATCATCGAATTGAGACGGCCAATCGGTTTTCCTTTTTCACATTATGTTAACTCAGCCAGAAAATGTGAAGATACGAAGTAAACAGGAAAAAAACAGATGAAAACATCGTCATATTTATATCATTGAACTTGACGTCTTAATCAATACACAGTGTACTCAGGAATTCAAATAATCATTTTTTTTATTATTCCCTCGAGTCTATACAAGAATTTTTAAAATAACTGTTTTATCAAAAAGGCGACTTCAAACTTATTTTATTTACAACTAATAATATTAATATATAATATATAACACTTCTTTGTGATAATTCTACATTTATAATAAATACCACAATCTGTTTCACTCATCACACCGAGCATTAATCACCTGATGAACATATAAATCGATACAGGGCCATTTACAAAAAAAATGTTCTCATCAGTTGATAACGGTCGTAATTAACGAAACCGGTCCCGAGCTTTACTACAAAAATGTGGGAAAATATAAAAATGCCTTAAAATGCTTATAATAATAATTCACAGTTAACACCTAATAAAATAAATAAGTACAATTTTAATCAATTCCTTAAATATAAATACAATCATATTTTAACTATTTAATTCCGATAGAAATGATATTTTTAACTTGATTGAAATTGACTGTGATGCGGTACTTTAAACTTTCCCATTCGGATGGAACGATGTATTGATGTGTTTGTAGCAAATTGTTTCTTATATGAATTGCAATGGAAATTTTGAAAGATGTTTGTGGTATGTAAAATACTAAAAACACGGAGAAAACAATAGAGTCGCAGATACGCATATAAACATTATCAGGATAGAAAGGTTTTTTCAATCGTTTGTATTACACGAAAATGGTCGAATGTACTGACAATTTATTGAAGTAAAACAAATCAATAATATTAAATAAGATTTTATCGATTATATAAATGTAATATTCACGACAGCTGGTATATTCAGGGCTGTGAAGTCGGGCTGTTTTAATTGGAGTCGTGCTCGAAAAAAACTAATAACATCGAATCCTTCTAAAAAGAGTAAATTCAAATTGCTAGGGTAAAAAGTGGCGCCGCTGCATGCTAAGTCGTTTTAAGCTATGTTTGGAGTCGGAGTCGTCTTTTTTACTCACGACTCCGCAGCCCTGGTTATATTGCATGTGTTATGTTAGAGGCATAACTACTCACTTTAAAAAGGATATAAACTCTCAGAGTTTTCGAGAGCCGGTTGTTTACCGCAAATCATAACACGGTTTTTTCCCCCAACAAGTTTTATTTAGTTTTCTAACGTTTTAAATTAGGTAAATATTTCCAATTTTAAACTATAAAATTGATACAGACCTATTTATACAAAATCAAGGAAGAATTATTAATATAAGGATGTTTCTAAATTTTATATGGATACCTCTTTATCACAAATCACAATATATATTCTTTGATCAGTTGAGAATACTCATGATGAGCGAAGCCGGTCTAGATTCTGTTACATCCAATGATGTACAAAAGAGTGTTTTTTTATTTTATAATATAATGCCTTTCCACCAAGTATTGACAGTGAACACTTTAAAAGTGTATAAACTTCATGATGAAAAAATCACCCTAGAAATAAAATAATTAATCGCATGATTTTCAACCCTGTAAGCAACTGGATTAACAACCACTGTCCACCGTGTCCGTGATGACGCATGTTGTCAAGGCGTGCGTGCTTTTGCCCAATTTATTACACAACCTCGATAGGTAAGTAATAACATCTACCCCAAACATCATATGGAGAGAATTTACGCTGCCGTTTTTTTTTCTTTTTTTTTATATCGACACAAATCATGCGATCGACGTCTCCAATGAAATACACCCCTTCGCGAAGGTGTTAATTCAACCGGGATTGTCCTAACAAAAACTCGTAGATGCACTTTAAATTTTCTTTATTAAACGCGTATTTATTGAATCTGTTATAAAATAAGTAATGAATTTTAGTATTGAAACTATCGTCAAACCGTGAAAAAAGATCGAAGAATTAGCAAAATATAGCTTAAGCAGAATTGCCACGTATTTTCATCATAGTAATTAAGTATACAATTGGCATATTACTTCTGATGAGAGATGATGGTTTAACCAAGTGATAAGTAATGTTTTGTTAAATTTGAAAAACTAAAACAAAAAGTGCGTTTTCTTCGAATATTGAAATTCATCTAATCTTTTATACATATTTAAATAAAATGGACATTTACCGTTAATGAACAATATAAAGTGCAAATCAAAACAAAAATCTGCCTGGTGTGATAGTATGTATACAATTTATTAACACATATTATGAAAACACAGGGGTTATTTTTCAGGTGGATGCACGAGCGTTCTATCCATTTTTCTCGCTCGCTCACATACATATGCGTGCACACGTAAAGTTAACGTTTATTTCCATAAAGGAGAAGACTGCTTCTGGATTTAAAGTATCCCGTAGGAGAACTCAGATTGAAACCATTATTGATAAATTGGGTAATGTAGTGTAGAATTTGGAAGATTCACTACGATACTTTGCCATATTATTTTTTTTAATTTTCTTGGTAAAAAAAATGTACGTTCACCGCGTTTTGGTGTAAAAAAATTAATCCCCTTCATCCGAGAGTTGAACGAGAGGTTCTCTGACATCAAGTGGTCGGCAAAGGCAGACGTGTCTTCTTTAATCTAAAGGCGACCACTAAACTTTACCCCATAAGTGAGTAAATATAATTAAATTTTATAAAATAATAATAAATTTTCCAGCGATCAAAAATAAATAAATATAATTCTTGAAATTACCCACCGTTTCAATTAGTAGGCATTGTTATAACATTTGAATGATAATCACATTTAATTTTAAAGACCTACACAAACTATTTGTTTATGTTAATATGTGTTTACCAGACTAGTTGAACGCCATTAGAATCAAGTCATTAGTAAAATTAATCCATTTGAACATCAATAGCTTTTAATTTAATGATAAATTTATGTCTTAAATATACACGACACACTTATTTTTCAAACGCCAGTTCATCTTTGCATCCATCCTAATTTTTCAAAGTTCATCCTTGCACTTAAACGCCTGACGATTCCGAAAGGCAAAACCCGGGTCGTTAGTGACAAAATTTGTGTGAATATACAACCTTTGAACGATTCATATTTCGACAAACACTTTCAGTTAAAATCTTTATAGTGACATAATTCATCTGAACCGGTTTGGACAGATTTCGTTGTTTCAATGTCGATTCGTTTTGCCCATGTCTAAATTATTAAATCATTAGTTAATTTTGATTATATGTGGCGAGATGTTCAGATACCTAGTTGTATGTAATATACAATATAAGCAGCGTGACAAATGTTCCACGAATAACCTACAACTTATATCCGTTCATTCTTGGCCAACTTGGAAAGTGAGAGATTAATTCCAATATGTGCCGTAATTAATTATACATTTGTAGGAAAACGGACGAAAGATGACGTATTTTGTAGATTACGCAACTATCTATTCCTTGGCAATAATTGCTAGCAATTATACTCTTATAATGAATACCGGGATCTCAATATTTCAATACAGAAATATTCACTGTAAAAATAAATGCTCTCATTGTAGAATAAATAACTTGTCGGCAAACATTTTTTTATTTGAGAAGGTTCTTCTTAGAATCTAATCATACGATCACAATTGACACAGTCTTAGTGAAATAGCAGTTGAACTTAGTTATTAAAATTAATGATATGAACATATTTTAAGCACATATAGCACAAACTCAATAATCCTTATTATAAGAGAGCGACAAATACACATTTACGACACTTTTAAACTGAGGGTGCGATGTGTATGAAAATCATCAAAGTTTGGTATGAGAACATAGCTCAACTTGTGTACTTCACCTGGCTGAGGTTTCTGCGCCAACGACTTACTTCAAGAGGGCAAAACACAACCAACAGAAGAAGTTACACATGCATACAAGGTGTGCAAAGAAGTTACGTAGGTGTTCCATACATTTAATATAATAATTATACATCATACAATACATTATATTAAAAAAAAAACACTTTTCTGTATTGATTCCACATTTTTTTTATTAAATATCAGGGGTTTTGCCAATCACTCGCATTTAAAATTATTCAAATTTAAATTGATACAGGTTTATTCATAGAAAATTATAATAAGTATAAATAACTACAAGTGCAACAAACAATTGGTATAAGAAATGAGACGAAACCGATCTTGATAATTCATTAATTAAAATAGGTAATTGGTACAACCGGGTGCAATTGGTCGGGTCGTATGTCGAAGCGGTTGGCATTGTGGGCTTCCGTGCCAGACCTCACGGGTTCGAGTCCCAGTACAAACAGCATTGTTTCGATCGATTTCTGTTTATGATTTCCAAAGCAGTGCTTCCCAACCTGGGATACAGCCAGTGACGGATTGCCCTATAAGCGAACGAGGCGCACGCTTTGAGCTTCTGAATTTTAGGGGCCTCAAAATATAACGCATATACTTTTTGTTCAGATTTCAATATTTTTTCATGCTATCCGAAAAACTGGGCCTCCAAAGTTTATTGCTCCCAGGGCCTTTTATGTGCTTATTCCACCACTGGGTACAACGATAACGAGAGAAAAATCAGTATACATACACTGAAAACGAATTGAGAGTTAAACCTGCAGACAGCTTTTTAAGCCATTAAATATTTTAGTGAAAACTTACTTTATTTGATAGATCTGCGGTTGATAAAAAAAATCTTGTTTACAGTTCATCTTTGACGATGTATAAATGAAGAACGTTTTTACTAGGAATGGTTACGCTAACCGTAAAGTTTTGAAAAACGACTGCATAATATAGCGTTGCTTTAAATCTGCAAAAGAAAATTGAATTTATTTCTAAACAGTGTGTATTTTATCTTGAAAGTGATTTTCAAACACCGTGTAAATATTAAAGTGCTTTATGTAAGAGAAGAAGCCGGTAAGGAGAATGATGAATACATCCTAAGTTAAGGCACATCCATTCACGAGGTGGCCAATGAAATATGCATGGCGGTGGGCCGGTGCCCGGGCACAGTTTTGGCTGCAGGTCACATTCGCGGCCGCACGTGCATTGTTCACCACTGCAATTGATACGTTTCAATGCGGAAGCAGGGCCGCACTAGAAGACTTCAACCTCACAATCTCAGCTGTACACAAAAAATAGTTTTCAGAATACTTTTTTTCTGTAACCATGTCCGCTTGTTATATGGAGCATGCATATGTACTTCTAATGGAACTTGTTTCTACATTAATATGGTACTCAACTTATTGCTTTTGCAATGCTCCGTTAATTTTTTGCGTCGGATAGGTTAGACATAAATATTTTCAAGCATATATTTATAAATCGATTCATAAAACTATCAGTACTGGGATTTGAACCCTTTACACCGAAGACATCGAAGTTGGCCACTCCGCTACGAGAGACAATCTATACTCAATTAGTCGAGATGTGCAAATAAGAAACCTATACTTCACCAAGTTAGTTGGCTCTAGCCGATGGTCCTATCGGGCATCCAGATCTAGTCTCGTCTTCAGAAATGTTCTGTCACTTCAAGAAATTTACTACTTCTTTTGGAGAAAAAGTTTACCTTCCCTTTCCTTCATCATTCAATCCTTAATCACATCTGTCTCAAAATTAAAAGCTGTTTATTAGTCCCATTAACTATCATTCTTGCTTATTATTATTTAATTGTTTTTACTTGTAATTATACCAATTCTTTGCATTTAATTAACCTTTATTAATATCTATATAAGTATTTGTAATTATTATTTATTGTTGCCTTTCAAATTTTACCTAAATAAAATTTATCTTAACTGTATCATTGAGGAGATATCATCTTCGGTGTGATGCAGAAAAGAAAAGAAAGAGTTTATCGAATAAAAAAAAAGCCGATGTATATTGATAGATAGTAAAAAGTTTAAGTCAAAATAATATTTACTATCTTTCAATCCTTATAATTATATTTTATGTAGATTCGGCGGACACTTTGTTAAAGTTCATTATAAGCTTTGTTTAATATAATATTAAATTTGATAACTTACCTACTACACTTGTTGCGTTACAAATTATGACACGTGCTTCGCCTCTTTAAGAAGCATCAATCAGACAGAATATCGCGTGTCACAATGTGTAACACAACAAGTGGAGTAACAAAGTTATCAAATTCAATTCTAATAATTATGTTGAATTGTTAACATTGGAGTAAAAAATATTAAAACTTGAAACCAGTTGGAAGCTCAAAATACTCATTTAATATATTGATTTGTAATCGGATTATCTTACAGAGTAATTACGATAAAAATTAAGATCCTGAAAAACAATGTTTTCGCAATTGTAAGTATTACAATTTGACAATATCCCGATTCGGCCGTTGCAACAGAGAAAGGTAAAGTGGCACGTTTTCTATCCTAAGACTGTTAACTTGGAAAAATAATCCCAGTGGTGGAAATTAACTGACTCTTACACATTGCCTTGTTGAATCTTCAATGACGCGTTCCACTTTTTCGTGACAAAGATTAAATCTATCTAGTAGAAAAACGTTTCACATTTTAATATTTTAAGCTGATGTTGTTAGAGGTAATTTATTGTTGTTATCATTAGATCATAATGACTGAATGATGAACATTCGAAGTCAACTCTTCATTAAAAACGTGTATTTACCATAACAGAGTTCCATGGTATTAACATATTTAAAAATCTATATTTTTACAAGTTTAAAGTTGACATATCGAGTCGTAATCGGCAGAACACTGTAAGCAACAATTCATAAATTTTCAGGAATGGTCAGGTTTTCATTGTAACAAAAGATTTTATTAACTTCTTCTAGTGATAAGTTCGCAAGAATAACTCCTACAATGTGGTTGGTAAAATTGTACCAATTAAAGTTTTTTTTTACTTGAGGAAGTTAAAAAGCAACCTTCTTCTGTAAAATTTATGAATTGCCGATTACGGGCCGATACATTAATGATTAGACCAAGCAACTCGTGGACCCCAAGTAGTCATCGAACACCATTTGCAAAACACTGATGTATACTTAAATATGACGCTGTGGTTGAATCGATATAAAATTCTCGTTGTTGGTATTAGAAATGATAGAATATGATGATTTGATAAATGATTTTACTCACCGCCTCAATTTGAATAAAAATTAGTGATCTTAATCCAGTCAAAGACAGCATGGTAATGATTATGCAGAATATTAATAAAAACAATAATCCTTTGTACTTCATTCCACTTTATTTAATATGTCAGGACCGGTTTCGCTCATTGCGAGCATTTTCAACTGATTGTTTTTATTAATATAATGCCTTTCCACCAAGTATTGACAGTGAACACCCTAAAAGTGATTATGCAGAAGTTAAGACTGTGTAAAAGCGGTCATGAATTAAAACAATGGTTTAAAAATCCAAGGCTTCATTCAGTAGTTAGGTGATAACTGTTCAAATAGAAACGATTGCCACTATAGCTGTTTCGGTGTCCCCACTTTCATGAATACGAAATGCTTCTCAGCCGTAATTCGATGTTCCAATTACCGCAGGCATGTCCACAGAGTTTGCAAAACCTGGACGCGAGTTAATATATAGGCTAACCCAGCAAAGGCTGCATGGGCGGCCGAAGGAAAAGGGGATTGGTAAGTAGGCGGAAATCAGAAGGGGAAGAAGGGCGGCGCAACAAGAAGCCTGGGCGGGCAGAAGCCTAACAAGGCAAAGTGAATTTTCAAAGAACTGACTCGCTTTAAAAGGCCGTCGTATTCATATTTAACTGGGTGTTTCCTATGTTTATGTAATATTGTACCAACAGACGTAATTCCTAATAGCCAGTAAGTACTGTGACGCTGGAATTATGGAATAACAAAATATAAAGTAGATTTTAAATTTTAATCAGCTTTTTAAAACAAATGTATAATAGAATATTATGAATAACGTGGGTTCTGAAATGGTCCCAAGAAAATACCAAAATAATAAAGGGATACATAGAATTTCCTACACATTTCCGAATTGACAATATGCAATATTCGATAACGGTAAAAAAATGCAAGTTATGAATGTCTAACAAAAAATGTTAATCTCAATCCGTCAACCAAATATAATAACCGTATTTCAGTTTAAAAACGATTCGGCTAATACATAACAATATTTTCAATGTTTTTGTATAAACTACTAAATGTTCGTTTAGTCAGAAGTCTAAATAATGCACTTAATCGGGGGTGGGTAACCTTTTCATTTCTAAAGCCCACATTCATTCATCTGATTATATGCAGTAAAGAAAACGTTGAAACCACCCCTCCCCTTATTCGGCTGTCTATCTAATCGGTTGATTACGCTCTTTTTCCAAGCGCTTGCGAATATTTTTTTGATCAAAGTAAATATTTAGATGAAGTCAAAAAGCCGCACCAGAGTAGCCGAGAGGCCACAGGTTGCCCTCCACTGTATATTCAAAAAAATAAAGTTATCTTTTGTACTAATTCGACATTTATTTTTTTACGATCAGGACCGGTTTCGCTCATGACGAGCATTTTCAAGTGACATGAATACATATCGATACAGCGTTATTTATAATGTAGCAAGTAATACAATTAACTAAGTGTGTAAAAAAACAATTGGTGATATAAATATGAAGAGAATTTAACGATACGGATACAAAATAATACTTAGTGACACTAATCACACTTAACCATAATCAAAACGTTAGTAAAACTATTTAAAATAAATGATACTAATATGCAATCGCATCAAAGAACAAATAATAAAGAGTGATCGCAAACAATAAATTCGATGGTATTACTAATTCTGGTAATTTTCACAATAATGCACTTCAATCAATTAAGAGTTACTTCCTAGATGACTGCTATTAAGTAATTTATTTCTAGTTTCAATTCGAAATTCATCTGAGTAATCAAGGCAAACGTAATTAAGTCAGGTATTTATATCTGAACGTCTGATGGAGACGTTAGTATTATCCTGTTCGAGCCAACGTTGAGTTTTTATTGGCTCATGAATAAAGTATGAAACACCGTGCAGATTTACTAGCTACGCAGTGCCAGCCAGTGTGCCAATTTATTAAGACGAGTAAAATTATCGAATTTCACGGGGAAGTCCATTAATTAACAATCGTTTCGAGAGTCCCGACATCAGGCACGTACCGAGGTACTTTATTGTGTAATAGAAAACGTTTGAGGTATCATGAAAGTAAAATACCAAAGACAACCACTAAAAATGCTATTACAATTTAATATACAATCTTATTTGATAACTTTGTTATTATTCTAGTTGTTCTGTTACAAAATGTGACACGTGTTTCGCCTCTTTGACAAGGTTTACGAATGAACTAAAAACATATTCCAATTCTTAAGTAATAAATTACAAAATAAAAGTTTGGGTTTTCTCCTTTTCTACTGGAAGCGTGGAGGAGGTGAGATACAAACATTGACAGTACTAATTTCAAATTAACTACTTAGATTAGGTACGGTAAAGCCCAAAGGAAACAAATTTAACAATGTTATACAATGTTTCCTTTCTATTAATGACTGCATTAATTTATTTATTTAAAAAAAAACCTATGTCAGGATGGGGAACCTTTTCATTTATACAGGTCACATTCATTTATCTGATTCAACATAAGGCCGCAGTAAAGAAAACGTCGGCCCCCCGTTTTTTTTTCGACTGTCGAACATTATATAATAGGTTGATTAAGCTCTTTTTCCAAACGCTTGCGTATATTTTTGTTGATCAAATTGTATATTTTGATCAAGTCAAAAGACCGCATCAGACCTGCTTCACTGGCCTAAGCTATTAATTTTGCACCTTTTATTAGATGGAGTATTTCAAGATTTTTATTAAAATTGTTTTTACAATTAAATATCGTATTTTTCACCAATGACTTCAAATAAAGCTAATTATATCACTATTAAATTAATAATTCCATACATATGCAAACGTCATGTTTCAAACTTAAAACGGTAAATTACGATTTGATAAATCTTACCTCTTCGTCTCTCATTCTATCTAATATGTGGTAAATTATAAATATCCTTGCTTTAGTACGTTTGGAGATGCTTCTCAAAGAGGGTCAGTGAAAAACTTAGTTATTTAAATTGATTTTGTTATGAAAAAATGTCTACGTACGACATATTATATATTTGTCGACTTTATTGTATAATAATTCGAATAAAAACATATTGCCCAGAACTCTTGAGTAAGACCCTGTAATAAAAACAAAGCGAAAAAACTTTTCCTCCGCGTTTATTAAAGATATACTCAATGAATCATAAAAGGGGAGCACCTAATTGAGAAGACATACAAAATTCGGATCAGGTTTTGCAAAGTTAGTATCTAGCCATCGATATGATTGATGTCACCTAATATTTTGGGGAATATTTAAAATTTCCGAAAGAGGCCGCCATTTCGATTTTTTGTATCAGGTTAGCTAGCATAATGGATATTATGGCTTCTAATTTAGTATGCCAACATTTTAAGATAATGATTATAATTGTCTCTCTCGTGGTTCATTAACGATACTATAGGCTTTTGTAATTTTGAACGAAATAGCTAAGCGACAAGTAAAAAAATGCTTTTTAGTTTATGAGAAACATATTAAATGTATTTATCGTATTCGTTATGTTACTTAAAATAAAACGTTGAGAAATCAGTCATGTCAATGAAAGTATTAAAAGGAGGATGTTGTACGACTCCAAAATTACTATATTACATATTAATTTTTGTTGTTTTTACAATTGAATCTAATAAAATTTATGCATGATAATTACTTAAAATTATAATAGGAGATGTAGACGGATTTTGCTTAGAGTCAAATATGTTTTTTTTAAACCATGTCCGCTCCCAATGTGGAGCATATGGACTCCTAATGGAGTTTATCTCAACAGAAGTATTTCTATGAGAACTGCTTGTTACTCAGTTGCTCAACCTCTCTTTTTCCAAAGAGAGTAGGGATAGAAGGATAGGGGCTAGAACAGGATTAGTGGTAAGCTAATCGCTCTCGATACGCCCCGTTCGTAGGATAGGATGGGTGAGAGGGGGGAATTCAAGACATCACATACACCCATGCCTTTGAACAGAAATTCATAAATCGATTGAAAAATCAATTTATAAAAACTGTCCGTACCGGGATTTGAACCCGGGCCCTCCGTAGCCGAAGCCAACAACGTTGACCACTCGACCACACAGGCGTTAGGTGTTAGCTGTCAAAAAACCTAAAAAGTATTTCTTTGACATATTTTATTAATTATAAATGTCATTTTACTAAGAATTGCTGTGAGTAAACAATAATACATTTGCAATTAAATCATATTACTTGGATATTTAATAAAATTATAAAAAAATAATTTATTATACGACGAGCTTATCAAAGTTGATGTCGAATCTGTAGCACAGTGGGTAACGTCGTTAGCTTCCGTGATGGATTTTACCGGTTTGATAGGATTTACCGATTTCTGTTCAAAGGCACGAATGTGTGTGATGTCCAAAAATTCTCTTAAAAAACGGGGCGTAGAGAGAGCGATAGGTGAACACTATTATCTTAGCCCATCCTTTCTATCCTTCCTTTCTTCGAAAAAAATGAAGGTTGAGCAACTGATTAATTAACAAGCAGGTCTTGTAGAAAAAATCTGTTGAGATACCTTCATAAGGAGGCCATATGCTGCACATTGGGAGAGGACATTAATACAGTATATATACATATATTATATGAGACACTTGGTCGTATGGTGTTTGTAAATCATGAGTCCTATCTTGGTGTTTATAAAACAGGAGTTATATCCTTAAAGTAAACAGGATTTAGTCAATACAGTTAATTGAAATAACAGAACTTGGGTTACTTAAAAAAATCATACAACATTCTATAATTCAAAAGGCTTTATAATTATTTTTATTATTCAACAGAGCTGTGAATATCGATAGCTGTCGCTATAGCACTGTATGTATTAACGTTTTATATGAATATAAAAAAAGTTTCAATGTTGAAATATATATATTATAAATATTACCACCGCATGTAAATCCATAGCTCAAGCAGTTATCGTAAATCACCAAATAACTCATTGGCGTTAAATGCACTAAACCTTCTGCATAGCAATTATCGTAATACCAACTTAACAACATCACTCCATCATGACGACTATAATAAAAAAACAATTCATTGAATGCATTGAAGTTAGACATCAAATAAAACTCTTATAAAGAAAAGGCTGACCTGACCCTCCGCTTTTATACAGCCAGGAAGCTTTCAGAGCTTATTTTAGCTTCCGCCAAAAGCTGTTTTCCAAGGTCTGTCCCTTTGAAACAGGTTTTCTTTTTAACCCCGTCTGACAGATGCATATTGCCAGCGTTCATTTCACATCTGACTGGTTACTTGAGACAACTGCCACGATCAATAATACTCCACGTCAACCCCTTCTAATCATTTGGATAATTCCACATTAAAATCCTATTCAGATAATCTAGGTACATATAATATTCTTACTTCGATATAGTAAAAATTGATTGATGATAGCGTAAAAATAGCGAAACAAAATAATAATAAATAGAAATAATGATTCTACTGTGCCAATCACGCATTGTTCATTTATAACTATGAAAGGGTGGGCTTAGTACCTGACTTAATCGAAAAACATCGACCATCTACCTACACATAAATAATATCAAACTTTAAGTATGTATATATTGACATAATATAGTATCGAAAAATAAAACTGAAAACAAAGGAAAATACGCTGTTTTTTTTACACTTTCTCGTATGAACTTACTACTCAGTAATATGTACTTATTCATGTAAACCGGAAAATATGGAAAGAAATATTACACAGGTTCTGGATATATCATGTGATAACGACGACGTTGTAGCAAATGTGCGTAAACGAGTTCGTCTATTCCTATTATCTGATACTGATAATGAATAAGTTTAGTTTTATATATCCTGAGTTGATTTTTCTACAAGGAAATCTATTAAGGATTTTTTTTTTATTTAGTATACATTTTTCACACGGTATTCTATGGCACGTATCCAACGTGTAAAATGAGAGCCTAGTGCAGTGAAGGGGAATCTGCGGCCCACGCTGCCAACAAGGTCCCACGCTGGTAATTTTGGGAAATCCGCATACCTAAATGTCAACGTTTTCTTTTATGCGGCCTTATGTTGAATCAGTTAAACGAATGTGGCCTTTAGAAATGAAAAGGTTCCCCACTCCCGGCATATTGTGTGTCAGTGGGACATTAATGCAAACATGCGATCAGATATTGTCTTTAGTATTGGACGTTTCGTCAAAGACTGACACTAAATAAAATAATCATTTTACTAAAATACACGCAGTAAATACAACGTGTTTGATAATCGAGTCAATCATAAAAATCTACTTCGTTCTTTAGATACATACGATTACCAGATTTAAAAAATGGATATTTCATGTTAAGGCGTCTTCGATTTCAGCTCACTTGACACGTGAAAACGTCACAATGACAAAGTAGTATTACCTACATCGGCCCTGCAATGTTTCAACGTCAAATATGAAGCGTGTTGTTGAGGCAGGGGGGGGTGGATGGCAGGTATGACGTAGCGATGACGCGCGAACTTTTTAAATTAAGTTTTCAGCAATTTATTATTTTTTTAAAAAAAAATCAAGCCGTATCGCGTGTAAACAAAGCCCACAAAAGATTTAGCATATCTTATAATCCAGATTCGTCACAGTGTAATTTAGCAGTGTAAAAACGTGCAGTTTGTCGGGTCCGTGGTGCAGTGGTCAACTTCGTTGCCTTTCTTAACGAATCTCACGGGTTTCCAGAACGAATATAATTTTTAATTGATTTCTGTTCGTATGCATGGGTGTTTGTAATGTCTAAAAATTCCCTACCATCATTACAATAAAAAAAGGTCCGCTCCCAATGTGGAGTATGTGGCCGCCTAATGGAGGTATCGAAACAGAAGTTTTTTTCTACGAGAACTGTTTGTAACTCAGTCGCTCAGCCTCACTTTATTCAAAGTGGGTAGTATGGAAAGAATGATAAGGCTAGAACAGGACTAGTGGTTAACCAATCGCTATTGCTACACCAGTTATTGAAGGATCAGAAGGTTGGGAGGAGAGGAAATAATGTGAATTGACATCACAAAAACCCAGTCTTCGATCACAACTTTGTATTTAATAATTCTCAAATTCACTGTGATCTTACCGGGAATCGAACCTAGACCTGCGTGATCGGTAGAGCAAGCTCTAACCGACCGGGCCGCAGCAGGCGACTTATACACACTTACATGTTTACTTTCCCTTGTTTCCAAATTTGTTTCCTGTTTAGTGTAGGTATATAGATATTCATTATTTTTAATGGGTACCTACCGTAACTTTACTAACGTACTTGGATTACCAATGAAATACTTGGAAAGATTTTATCCTGAAAATAACAAATTTATTTGACTGATAAATTAAAAAGCTTTTTTTTCAAATGATTATTTTTAAAAAAGTTTTCTGGCGTTACGCCTTTTGTAAGTTACCTGGTTTCTCACGTAGGAGAGAAATTGTGCTACCCCAATTATTTAGACTCCCTTATAAATTATGACTGAAATCTATTTATCCAAGTAACAGCGCAGGGCAGGGCTTCTTCTATAAATCTCTGACCTATAAGTAATTTAACAAAAAAAATACGTCAAAATTTTATAAATTGTTAACGAAATTGATACAAAGCTTTGTTCTAGAAAATATTCAGTAATTTTATTAAAAAATTCACAGTTTAGTCAAGTGACAAATTTCATTGCTTACATCGTAAGAAATGGCGTGATGTTTATTTAGAAAGCTCGTTACTCATTACACGTTCACTATTACGTCTCATTCATCTCATCGACTGCTCGGCCGCGTAGCCGTTTCCAATCGCCCTCCTGATACTTCAAAACAAGAATTGATCATGTATTTTATTAGCTATCCATTTTGTGTCAGTTTCATTCACATTATATTGTGTTTTGAATTAATTCACTTTTTTATGTCAACTTAGGACATGCTGATTTCAATATGAAGTCGCCCCCAGAGGTCAAAAGTTTGGCCACCCATGGTATGTATATTCTGAATTTTCTCAATGTATTTATGTTTTCATGCACTCCATTAACTTCGAAATCACATAAAAAGAAATGCATAAAAACAAACTTCACTGTTCATTATGACGTATCTAGGGTATCCAATCCCGGAGCCTTTTTCCAATCCCGGGATTGTGATTTTCTTACCGAGAAATTTGAAATCCTCAATTCGTTATACTTTTTCCCAGATTCTCACAGAACCTCGTTTTTTTTTTTAGCTCACTGAGGAATTTGAAATCTCCGATTTGGTATACTATTTCCTAGAATCTCACCGAAACTCGTTTTTTTTTTAGCTCACCGAAGAATTTGAAATCTCCGATTTGGCTTACTGATTTACCAATTTCGTGTAAATTATCGGGTTTTCCTCAAAATTTCTCAATCCCGAAATCCCGGGATCGCGGCCATCTCAATCCCGCAATTTCGAGATCAGAAAATTGAACGGGATCCCGGGATTGGATACCCTAGACGTATCTTATCGGGTTATCAGTTAAAAATGCTTATTCCCTGAGCACATCGCAATAAATCACATCAATGTTAAAACAAAAGCTATCAAACATTATTTGATATCAAACTGACACTACATTCTTGGGTGACATTACACCAATTAAATTACTATCATTATCAATGCATTACACTAAATAATATATACATTTTTACATGTACATGTTTGTATTGTCAAAATTAGAAGATGGCAGTATTATAACAAGTCTGGTGGGAAAATTTCACAATATCTTCGAAATGACAGCTGTTAAATATTATTTAATTTGAAATAATTATAGCAACATATGTATAATATATGTTGAGTGATTGATTGGTCTACCAAATTAGTTTCGATAATTACTCCTAACATTAAGTTGATTAAATTTTGTTATTTCCTCAAATTTATGAATATGTATCAATTATTCCGTTGGATAATTATATTATTTTCTGTGATGGTTGATATGAAATTAAGGGCTTAGATTAAAATGTGACCTCAATATAATGACTTGTAACGGTAAGAATATGCATATAAAAAGAAAAAAATGTGATTCATCACGTTAAGTGCTTTAGCAGGAAAACCACTTCCGTTAAAACAAAGATATCGGAGCAATAAAAAAGATACAAGCATCTTATACTGAACTGGCATTGTCCGTATATAATTAACACAAAGATTACGAAGATGTCTTTAGAATGATAAAGTTTTGTTTAGAATAACATCAAATAATTAAATAGATATTTGACTATTTTTAACTACTAAATACAGTTTAAGATTTCGACTGAAGGACCTTGGTGGAATTTCAATATTAAATTTGAATCGATAAATAATGTACATTCACACTAGTTTTGTCACTAAGAACCCGGGATTCGCCTTACGGCATCAAGTGCACGGAGGAACTGTCAGTTCAAGTTCACCTGTGCACTTGAACGCCTGAAGGTGCCGAAAGGCGAAACCCGGGTCGTTAGTGACAAAACTTGTATGAATGTACATAATTGGAACGATTCAAATTTACTAAATATAGATATATATAAGCCAT
This sequence comes from Himalopsyche tibetana, assembly GCA_030503985.1. Lineage (NCBI taxonomy): Eukaryota > Metazoa > Arthropoda > Insecta > Trichoptera > Rhyacophilidae > Himalopsyche > Himalopsyche tibetana. Next base: position 3,109,449 of record JAPJYX010000010.1, read on the forward strand.
ATTGTATTCGAATTTAAATTTAAATTTCAACAAGCATACTAATCTATTATTTTGTTTAAATAATTTAGACACGGTAAATAGGAACAATATGCGTAAAAAGTAGTAGAGCGATAGTCAATGCCATCTATGGTGATTGATTTATATTTCTGCATATTTTAAATTAAAAAAAAAACATGTTTTTGATAAAAATAAATATCTAAAAGCGCTGTTAAATAATTTATATTCTTGACAAAATACATAGAGCTGGAAAATAAAAATTGTGGTGGTACAAGTAACGATAAAAAAAAGTATACCACAATACGAAAATGTACAGTTGCAAATTATTTTAAGAATCTGAGATGCGATACAGATGATAATTACAATCAGATTTGAAGATATATTTAAATTCATTCTTCGATTTATATTGGCACGCACCGTCCTGGGTTTAAAGCTGACTTTAAGCGAGGACTTCAACGTAAACTTATCCCGAGAACAATCAAGGATTTAATTAAATTTTCAAGTAACAAATAACAATCAAATATAATGTATGATCGCAAGGAGGTGACGACAAAATCGGGGGACTACTCTCGATTTAGTTCACTAGGTTTCTCCACAAACTATTATCAAGAGTGTGGATCCCTCAAGTGTTATCAATATTAACCAACATAAGTAGACACTTGACACTTGTTGTAGATTAATAAATATCTCGTAGTTTGCATACATTTGAAAACAGGGACGTCCCGAGGGCATAGGCGAGTAGGCGGTTGCCTAGGGGCGGCAAGTCCTAGGAAGCGGCAAATGATCACATATTTTTTTAAATGACTAAATATTTTTGACACGAATTTTGCTCAGAATAAATAAGATGCCTCAATGTCTTCGATAAAGAAAATACAATATCAAGAATCGATACTAATAAAATGTAAGTGCATTTTAAATTTAAATTATTTTTTATGCCCTGTAGTGAAATGTTATAGCTATTTTTTCATAATTATTGAACAATAATTTGGGCTTAACTTTGATTATTCCACGTATTGTGTTACTAACTGTGACACATGTTTCCCCCTCCTTGCTCCTCTTAAAAGGAAAAAAACCCAAACCTCCATTTTGTAATTTTATAATTTTAAAATGTTAGAATCAATCTTGCTTCATTACTTAAGCAAACTTTGCGATAGTAAGTCTGAAGATGCCTCTGAAAGAGGCGAAACACGTGTCACAGTTAGTAACACAATACGTGGAATAATCAAAGTTAATTTAAATTTTCTATTAAAATGAACTTCCACAAAGTTACCGCCGAAACCATCGAAAGTAATAATTTGGGCTTTTGGATCGTGAGGATTTTTGGAAATTAGATACACATAAATTATGAATCACTTGAAAGCAAAACGGAATAAGTGACGAAACATTTGTTTGAGTACGTAGGTGAGTAGAGGATTTCAAACTTCTATATTTGTATATTTATGTATTCCTAGAATAATGGGAAATAATGGAAAAAAAGGGCGCTATTTTACAGCTCTACCTAGGGGCGGCACAAAGCCTAGGAACGTCACTGTTTGAGAAGTGTCCAAACTTTTAACGCCAATTCACTTACTATCGCGGGGTCTCGAGTCTCGTCATCACACCACTTAGATACAGTATAAATGTGTTCCCAAGAGTGTTGAGCTAATGTTGATAGGTATCTTTACCACATTGTGTACAATACTATCCCAGAGAATACCTGATCCCGGAATGGAATGCTGTAATTCTAGTGTTTCTAAGGGCCTATTTCACAGTACTTTTTTCTGGACATCGTCAGATTTTCACACCTGTGAAAATCTACTACGTTTTCAAATTACCATACGAAACATATTTAGACCCATTTTGGTAAATGACTTAAAACCTACTAGTATTTTATATACATATATAATTCAGGACATTGAGAAACGCTGCTATTGTGTTTTAATAAATGTTTGATAAGAGAAAATATACTTACTCTTTATAAACAATATTATCGATTCCCGGGTCAACGTGCATTCTGTCGTAGCAGAATTAATTATATATATAAAATCATTTTACATAACAATAATATTATTTAATAAAGTGGAAGCATGCTTAATTTACATTGATTAGTGCAGAAAAATGTACGTGGATTTGCATAAAACATTGAAAAATTTCTTCCAACAATCCATTTCGCAAATTTCAAATTTGTACGTATTCGGAAATATAATGTTCTTTCAAAATAATTTTATTCATTATCGTTGGTCGTGATATTCGAAGTCGTTCATAGATAACATATATATTTTGATCCAAAAGAATTATTAAATTGTTGTGGTTGATGGCAATTTATTAAATTTATTACTTGCATATTGATAATTATTAAAAATGCAAGTGAGTAAAAGAGAGGATTGATACAACTGTATAACATATTTGTATTTGTTTAATTGCTAAAATCTAATCTAAATGTTGTATTAACTGCCTATATAAAATGTTGAGAAGTGTGGTTTCATAGGTCGATGATTGCATATGTAATTTAAGTCTCAAAAGTATTTATTCTGAATATTTTAAAAAAAAAACATGACAGATATTTTTCAACTCAAACGTAATATTCTTATTTGGAAATGAAATGTAATCACTTTTCAGCGACTTAAGAAATATAAACAAAACATATTACATTTTCTCTGAAAAATGATATTTGAAACATAAATATGAGACGTTTACTTCCAACAATTAAATAGAGTATTGGTTGTATTTAACATGATCGTACGTGCGTAACTGGCTGCTTCACAGAGACTTGGAAATGCCTACCATCCGCGAGTTCGTTCATGAAATATCTCAAAGATTTCACAGCGAGGTAGGAAAGCATTGTGACCCAACGATCTATAATCTCCACAACTATGACGAGACACTGACTGCCTGAGAATCGTTTTAGACCGAGAGCAGTTCTACTCGACGACCCACCATAGATTTTATGTTTCAGCTAATCAATAAACTATTTAAGAACGAACTTAGTATCATGAAAATGACTCTTCGGTTGACTTCCATGTGTACTGTATTTGTATGTGTAACATGTATGGATATATTATGAAAGGAACTGAATGCATATGAAGTCCCCGTGAACTAGCTTCACTAAGAATTTCTCACCTCTGTAGCGATCGCGCCCTTCCGTCAACAACGGTGGCAAGGGAATACAAATCTCCAAAATAATAGCGACGAAGGAGACTCGAAGAATTTTGACGATAACGCGGCCTGGTATTTAAAGCTCCATAAATTTGATATAAAAAAAATAAAAAAAACATGATCGTTAACTCATCATATGACTGAATAAACGTTGAAAGAAATATGAAATACCTCCATACATGTAATATATTATATTCCACTCAAATCCTAAATTGAATTTCTGAGTAAAATTATGCCGTTAAATTCATCCAAACCGACATTTTTTTATTATGCCCATTGCATAAGCATTCAGTATCACTTACAAATTTTATGGCGTTGCGGCAAGCAGTCCTAGAAGCGTTTAGACTTGAGACAAATCCCAGAGAATCCCACTGAATCCGTTCCACAATGACGAAGTGAACATTTAAAACGAAACGCATTAGCAGTTAAAATATACAAAATGATTAATGCCATAATAAACTTAATGGCCGTCCCGAGCCAGTGTTACCAGTCGCAAGATAACGGAAAGTACTAAGAGATTTTTAAAAGGAATTTCGTTGGACACATTAACAGCGTTTGTTTTCCTACAACAAAGCCTTCTTTGTATCATGGAATTCCACTAAATATGACTCGTCTTCACACTTTTCAACGAATCAGTGGATAAGTTCAGTACGCGCCCGTTTACACTTCACAGAGATTGCTTCATTTGCAGATCATTTTTTTTTTAAATATGGTAGACAATATAAACATTATATCGACTCGCAATGAATTCCTTATATGCGATTAGTAAATATTAATATATGGTCAATGCCTATCCTGATATTATAATAGAACTGTCTGACTACTTTCTGTTATCTAGATTCAGAAATAGGTAGGTTCACGTGGACCAAAAGATAACAAGTCAAAATACTAAAATGTACAGTAGAGGTCTGCAGGGGCCAGGGCCTGGCCCTCGGGCTCTTACCCGGCCCGGCCCGCAGGCCGGGTTCGGGCGGGTAAGCGCAAATGAGACTCGGGGTCGGGCCGGGCCCGGGTATGAAATTTTTTCTTCAGAAAAATATTTCATACCATGTTCGTGTCCTAAGTCAGCCATAATGATTTTAATTATTACCTGTTCTATAGAGAATCGTAAATTGTAGTAAATTAAAAAAAAAAAACAGTTTTTTTCGGGCTGTGGAGTATAAATCCGGGCTTCGGGTCGGGTTCGGGTAACAAGTGTGGTATTAGACTCGGGCCCGGGTCGGGTCGAGCCTTAGTCTTTCGGGCTCGGACCGGGTAATTTTGTAAAATTTCGGCCCGTGCAAACCTCTAATGTACAGGCTCTAAAAGAGATCAGGAAAATGAGATAACACTATTTTTTTTGTCACTATTGGAATTGAACAATTATTGACATAAAACGAAATTTAGTGAATTGTGGCGCTTAAGATTTTTTTCCGATTATGGATCAATAAGTCTTTGAACATCTAAATTATTTTCAAAATATTTTTATTCTAACTTATGTTTCGAGCATGGCATTCTGTTATTATTGATAGCTATTTATAAATGATTACTGTGTGTTTGATAGACACAAGCATTGAATTAAAATTACAATGCTGTTCATTGAACAGAATGTAGCAGACGGCGAGAAATTTCTTCTTATCTGTTGAAACGAAATAACCCTCGCAGAGAAAAGATAAAACAATTCTCATAATTATTAAACCAAAATATTGTAGATATTATGTTTCCAAAACTTAGACATCGTTGCGTAGTACCTGCCCTGCGACCAAATACGATTTTTTGTAATACTTACCGATAAAATAATTTATTTTTTATGTTATTCATGTGCAGTTTAATAAGATACTCTACGACCTACTTAGAATACACTTTTTTATGTTTTTAAAATACAGTGATTTATCTGATGATATTTCTACAAAAACAAATCAATTAATTTGAGATATGATTTAATGTTTTTGCTGATACTTACGCAATACATATAACATTCGTATATTTACAGGTTAATAACATAAAGTCATAAACAATACTACGTATCAAAATGACGTGACAAAAGAATGAGTTTCGCTGATAGAATTCATTTCAATTCAGGACAAAAACAATTCAAACATAAACGAGACAAATTCCAGAGCATACAAAACAGATTATATGGCCCCGCGACTTGTTTTAAATAAGTATTTAGGTACAAAATACCCCAAATCTACAAATGCGTGAAAACGATTTCTGCTGGAAAAGTAACAAACAATTTCGCTGTTGACGTATTCTCAGTTTTTTTGTAATGGTACATTTTTTTATAATGATTAAACATTGCTCAAGCAAATGAAAATGATAGCATTCCCTGTTTTTACAGGAAAAGCTGAATACGTAACATGTATTCTAACGAGTCCCAAGTTAGACTAAGGCTTTTTACAGCTGACTGGAAAATGTAAAGAAGCTGCGACAAAATTCCCTCATATTAATCGGGAAAATGACGGAAATACAAATGTATAGAATTCAAATGTTTTTTGAATTCGAAATGTACCGCGGGGCAAGATCATTTCTATTGTAGGATTCATGATAAATATTATAATATAAGTACGTAGAATTCATAGAAAATATGTATCGCACAATACATTCATAAGATTATTTCTTTTATGAACATGCCTTAGTATTGATTACCAATAATCTTTTCATTTATTATGGCATCATTTATGAGGTGACATATAAAAAAATAATATTTTTTTGGTTCAAATAATTTTTCCACTCGTCTCTTATCTCTCCATGGATTAAATGGATTCAAATTGATATACCTTTAATGTGAATTTGTGCATATTATAATTTTCAGGGCCGATATTTGTACATATAAATACAATATTCTTTCTAAAAATTCTAAAAATACGTAATAATGAGTGGAAGAGCGTTATTTTTAGGAGAAAGTATAATTGCTAAAATTTCAATATTTAATTTATTATTTAATAAAGATTACATTTTGCAATAAATGTTTAACGTAAGGTGAATGAAAAAATCTATTTGTACACATTATGTTATAATAGTAACACAGTAAATTTTATTGGGTGATTTATTAAAATTAAACTTAAAAAAATGAGAATGAAACGAAACACTATCAGACCGTAAGATTGTGAATATTATTACGTGTTAATACATAATTATTTAAAATTGATTGTGAAAAATTGTTAAAAAAAAAATAGAAGCATAAAGAAGAAGTGGTCATCGTTTTATTAAATTTTAATAAATGTTTCTGTAGTCTCCCGAAATTTTCTTACAAAAGGGTTCGATCTCGTAGGAGGCTCTGAACTAAATCAATTGCCTACATCAAGGGTGGAGACTGGGTTGGCTCGCATCTCCATCAACGTTTCCTCTAAGCTGCGCGCGTGCGCGGCCACGCAGCAGTTGAGATGTCCTCGCGCACTCATTCCGGGTTGGCGCGCACTACAACGCACGACAGTTGCTCAATTGATATTTGATCGGTCCGCGCAGCCTTTGAAATTTCCGCGCATCTAAACCTTCGGCCTAGAGGGAACGTTTATCTCCATACTTTTAGAAGCATTGGGTCAATTTCACCGAAGGCAAATTTTATAACAACATATTATTCTTTAACACGGTTATTCATCCATTAAGAAACGTGTTCATCGTATCGAAATAACACGAAAAGGATTATTTTATAAACACACATAGGAATCATTAAGCAGAAGGACTTTACAAGATAAAAACAAATCTGGAACATAATATCAAGTTTAGAATAAAGAGTTTCGTGAACAGGGTTCCTAAAAGTCTTAATTGTTTTAGGGTTGATCTCGGTATAGAGCAATGTTTCACAAATGAGTCAGTGGACTGGTGCCGGTAGAGCGATTTTTTTGTCAGTTTACAAAAACCTGTTAACCGGTCCGCAAATGTAAACTTTTAGGGAAATATTGGCATCGGATATAATGGACAAAATTGATTGGCTTAATTTTCGAATTCAATAAAAAACTTGTTTTTTACAATTTTCAGTGCATGATTTGTACATGTTGTGTGGTCACACAGGCGTAGCAGTTTTAGCACGCTCCGACTGATGAATTGTCGAGCGTTTAGCCACGCTTTACTGTGTAAATTTTAATCTATTTACGGAAATTTCACTGGGTTTTATAAAAGTAAATGTATGATGTTGTTTATTTGCTAAATAAAATAACGCAATCGGAACGTTGCTCTGCTATAAAACAGACACTTTTGGGCCAACGTAAGTCTGTTAAAGCGAGGTGTAAATCGTGTCGTCCAACCGCCATTAATACATAAATAAAAATAATATTTTGTCTATAATGATAATTGATAATACACACACGTCAAAATTTGAATTGATGAATTGCAGTGTTAATCAAGCATATTCATAATAAATCGGAGGTGAAAACATTCAATTTGTACAAAATTTTAGTTTTCTTATATTATCAATTCTTTCTAGAAAGTAATCGGTTAACGATCGTGGGTAGGGCTGTGGAGTCGAAAACACTTCGACTGTGGAAAGGAAAAAGGACGTAACCCACACATATCAAATTTTACAGGAGGCGCTAAAAACGTGTTTTGATGATTTTGTGACATGCAAATTATGAATTATACACAACCTTGAAGTGCACGGATACTTCTAAATTGGTGTTTAATTGACATAACCTAATATTAATTAAAGAAATTGTCTCGAAAAAACCTTTATTTCAATGTTTTTTCTTGGTTTTAATTTTTTACAAGATCATCTTTTTCAAACTTAAAAACTAAATTTAGATACTTGTTCGGCATTTTCAGTCTCCATCCTTTTGATAGAATGTGCGTCAAGTTGTATACATTGTGATTATCGAAAAAAAGCTGTTTTGGAAAATTGAGGGTTACGTCCTTTTTCCTTTCCACAGTCGACTTGTATTCAAATCGCTAGTGTCAAAGGTGGCGTCACTGCATGCTACTAAGCCTAAAAAAAGGCTAAAGTCGGAGTCGTTTTATTTCTTGACGTCTCTGGTAAGAACACCCAAAAGACGACACTGGATACAGATCCCAGTAGGGGGATTAATCAAAAAATCTTTATTATGTATTGCTTCTTGCATATGCCGTATACAATGATTAAAAAATCAATATACATACCCTCACCAGCATCGTAATTTCTTGACACTGACGATTTTTTTTAAAATTTTTTTTAGAGTTTTCGCATCATGAATAAATATTTAAATATTTTTTTATGACGATGCTCTGTTTCATGTGAGATCGAATATAAGAACCTTTAACAAAAATATTCGAACCAGGTCTGGTTACAACACTACGTATGTTAAATTAACAAGTTGAATTCGTGTATTCAAACAGGTTTGGTAAGTTTTGATAAAAAAAATACGCATAAAAGCAATTTGACACTTAGCAGTCAAATTACCCTCAAAAGTTGAAATAAATGTTACACCTGCGAAATTAATGCTTGGTTTTATTTTCGGAATATTCAATATAGTCGATATAATTGCAAATTTTTAATAATTTATTCATAACGAGTTTCACTGCTGTTTTCTTCGTCGTCTTACGGTTCGACTATCAGCAAACACAATACTGCATATCGTCACTTTTCTGGCTGATAACTAACAAAACTGAAAAAAGGGAGTTAAGTATACAAAGAGATTATTCGGTATTAAATCTTCGTCTGGAATAACTCAGTTGGTGCATTGATTACACCAGTTTGTCAAAAAGGGATTACTTTATACTTATAGCAATTGGTATTGCTGGTGTAAAGGCAGGGAATTAATTGTACCTGTATATTAATTTTCAATATTTATTTGTGTTAGATCGGGAATCGGGATTAATGCATCATCGTAACATAAAATATCGATGCTAGAGGCTTTATCCTAAAAACTGATTTTTTTCATTTGCTGTTTACTCAGATCTATCAATTTGTTACTTACGAACTTCTGCCTAAAAGAAGACGATATTAGATATTTTGTACTTAATCGGAACACTGAAAGTTCTTGAATGAATTAATTTTGATACTTTTCAACAATGTTACACTTTATTCTCCAATTCGCACCGTTCTAATCCATCCTGCTTCCAGGCGAAAAGAACAAGAAGCGAAATAAAGTATTATATATTCCCTTCCCTACACGGTAAAATAAATTTTGATATAGGTTGTGCAAATGGCTGTTTAAAAATAACTTTAAGATTCTTAAGTCCGACTAGTGATTGTAGACTGTGGAGGGACTGTGCCGGCTAAATTGTATCACATTTCTCTTTGCACACTTTCATAGGCAAAGACAATGGCAAACAGAAACAGCGAATATTACACTCTCAAGACGACAAGATAACGAATCCGTTCGATGATTCGTTCAAAACGAAATAAAACAAGACAAGTTTTGGCTAATACATTTACATTAAGCGCTTCGTTGAAGACGTTTGCAACAATAGGTACTCGCCGTTAACGATACACAATCGCTTGCAATGTAAGTTTCCCTACCTACGGTACGAAGAATTGTGATGTAAGAAATTAGCAAACTGTCAAGAAAACATTGCTTTAGACGAATTACCGACAGTATTTTGTCGTTGTAATTGAATTGCGTTATAGGACAATCACATTCCTCGTTTAAGCACACAAATCGAATCAGACAAGCATGATATATATATAGCATATAATACAATATGCAGGTACACGTATTTACGAGGACATAACTCTCATTTCTCGCCCACCTGATCCTTAAAATTAGGGGCAGAGAACGCAATCAACCAACAATTAATCTTATCTTAATTTCGTTCTTCTATTTTCACACTCTCCGAAAGCGACTGAAAATATCCATATCTTATCAAAGAACTTCTATTGAGACAAAAGAATCTATATTCTCCAAACAGGGAGCTGGCATGGTTAATGTTGACCGTGTACTTTACATTTGGGTGGGAATTCAGAGCATTAAGAGAATGTAATGCCATGTACTGTCCTTCTCAGTTGAAACAATAAATAAATAATTTTCGTAGACAGAGTCCTGCGTACCTTTCAGCGCAAGGCGTTTTTAAAACACGTTGAGATACCAATTCAAACGGGAAAAAAATGATAGCCAGTTTCGATATTTGTTTCTGTATATTGGACGGCTAAACTTGGTTTGCTGTTTTCTGTTACTAATGCAGAAGATATCTAAAAGCAAGCAGCGTCAATCAATATGCGTGATAATCAAGAAGGAAAAGAGGTTGACAGTAATAACATTATGTATTACATACTTCTGATTTAATATATGCGAAGAAATTGAGTTCTCATAGTTCAATTAAATGTATTCAGTAATGAAAATACACTCTCCTTTCCTGTACTCGTGCAATTTCGATTAAAATGCTTATTTTTCCTCATTTTTTTATTTCCCATAAATACTTATTTTCTCCTTTCACGAGTGTCCCGCCCGATCTGAAATGAAATCTGGCAATCCTGCCTGGAGAACACTTCCTGAGAGATTGCAAACTACCTTTCTGGCCAGTCAATACTACTCTAACGTGATGCACACAGGTGGTCTCATAACAGCCAAACTGGAATTATTAGTCAATATTATTCATAGTTGTCCGTTTGACGGGACTTGACAATGAGAATCTGAAGCATGGACAACCGACTACAATGGCCGTAATTGATTACCGTGACATGTCTTACCACCAAACATTAAAATACGAGACGCTGGCAATTTTTTGTCGTCGAGACATGCGTCGTCCATTCGATACATTGGTCGCGCGCAGTACAGTCAATCATGAAGTTTGAAAAAAAATATGTTTTTATATTCCCTATTTTTGTCTCCAATTAAAAATATTAATACATACATTTATATTCTACGAGCGAAACTATTAATGTCGAATTATATCATGGGATAACAAGTAAAGTTAACATGACTCCATATAATATCATCATCAATTTATATAACATGGGTTTATCAAATAGGTTCAGAATTATATATTTGTAGTCACCAATAAATATTAAATATAATCTAATAGTATTGTTCGACATTAGTTTTCATGATTTTTTCCTTGGAAACCAAACATATCGGTTGATTTAAAATCCTTAATATTTTGAAAATTAATATGTTACCGAAGTGAACTACTCACTGCAGGTCTCGGCAACCTATGACCCGTCAGTCACCAAGTGACCCATTTGATGATTTCAAGTGACTATAAAATATGATATAAAAATACCCACTGACCCGAATAATTATTTATATTAATAGTCTTCTTAATGGTCACATTTTTTTTTTACTTTGACCAGCAGAAAAAAAAAGTTGTCAAGACCTGACTTACTGTATGTATATATTTATTACATATATATAAAGTATGATAAGACTTTTTAAGAATGAGATAATGTCAAAACTTAAGGTTTGCAATCACTGAATTAGGACCTAGAAAGTTGTAAAACTAACAATGAAGATGGACACATACGTACACGATCATTCCGATGAGTGACCAAGTCATGACTAAGTAGATTTGACCTGAACGAGACAGCGACTGTACTGTCACCGTACATCCGTAGGGCAATGTCCTGTGACAACAAATATCAATCTCATTTGAATGGGCCATCATACATCAAAGTACCTTGATAGACAGTTTAATTTACAGAAATATTGATGTATTATAATCATTGTTTTAGGTAAGAAGGTCGCACACAGGTACATTATTGAGCTAGAATGAATATAATTTGTTTTTATCATACCATTTTTAAATACCCCTATTCTGTTTTGTTGAAAAAAATAATAATAACGCTACAAGTATCTCACAAATGCTAATAAAAATAACATAAGAATGTGAATCTAAATGTTCCTGATTATTTTTTGAGAAATCGTGGACATGAATTGTTTGTTCTCCCAAGGTGTAGAACCAGCCTGCCAATGGGGATGCCACTGGGGAGAGCTTTAACGGTGTTCAATAATATTGCTTCGGATGTCGACATATTCCACGTAGACGTGGGTGAGTTCCGACGAATACTATTTTTTATGTATTAAAGTAGAGTTCGTCGGAGCTTACTCAGTTGACTTCCTTGCCACTTTTTTTTTTACTGCTTTTAATATTAAACTATACTATTTTTTTTCTCCATTGTAAAAGTTTTGAATTTATAATTTGTCAACCTTGTACAATGTTAATTAAATAAATAAATAAATAAACATTGAAAAAAATGAACATTTTTATTTAAACCATCTTTCTCCTTATCGTCACTGGCCAAGATATAAAATCCTCTTTTGACCATATTAAAGAAACCATTTTTTACCATCTCCGCTCTCAACGTAGAGCATATGGGCGTATAATGGAGTTTATCTCAACAGACATGTTTCTACCCTATCCCTTTATTCAGGGGCGGATTACCCTATAAGCAAATGAGGCGCGAAGTTGGGGACTCCGAATCTTAAAGGTCTCAAAAATAGCTTATATAATAAAACCTATATACTTTTTGTTCAGATTTCTATATATATTGTTACAATTTTATTTGGAATTTTCTGACGTTTTCATGTCATCCGAAAAAAAGGGCCTCTCATGAACTTAATCCGCCACAGCCTTTATTTTAGGATTGGAAAGGTGGGAGGGAATTGTTAAACGCCACTAACATCCATGCTTTCAAACAAAAATCGATAAATCGATTGAAAAATGCTGTTCGTACTGGTGTTCGAACACCTAAGATCGGGAACGAAAGTCAACGACGTTGACCACTGTACCACGGACCCGACCTCGCAATGTAAGCCACCGTAATCTATTATACTTTTAATAGTGGCAAACATTTTCGATTGAATTTCAATTAATAACAGCTAATTTTGTTCGAATACAGTTGGTTTTATGATTGCAATACATTTCGACGCATACTGAAATTGGGATTATGCGACTAGCTTACAACCAGTTGACGGTTAAATCATCCTATACTCCAATATTTCATCGGAAGTGGACACGCTTAGTATCTTCGTTAACAAAGGAAGTTTGTGGTATCTTTAAAAATTGAATCAAACAATTCACGCATTACATTTTTAAAGCTATGATAATCCCTTGACCACGAATTTCGTGACCGAACTACATCGTGAGGCGACAAAGCTAATCCAAGTTTGTACATAAGTGGTCAGTCAAGGAACATTTCGATTTAATTGTGAACGAGTTTTATTTAATTCATTTTAGTGTCATCGAAAAGGTTGCATGGTCGGATGCTGGAAGCGTACGATTCCATTAGTGAGAATGACGAAACAATGATTGAGAACCAGAAAAAATGCTTAGATATTATCATAACTAGCATCGTTAAAGCATTGATTAATATCTATTCTACGGATATGGCTGTTATGAGTCACTAAAGAATAGTTAGCAATATTAAAAAATAAAAAAAAAACTCGAAAGTGCTGTAAAAGGATTATTGTGGTACCGACTTACAAGTGGTTAGTATTAAGAGATCACGTTATACGGAAATAATTGTTCGCCACACTTGGCACTGTCAGATGAAAAATGCTTTACACGGGCATAAGCAGTGCCGGCGCTTCGTACACGCGGAGCAGGTGACTAGCAGTAAATCTAGAGGCAATTTTATAAATAGGGCGGAAAAGTACAATCTTGCCTGGGGCCGCCAAATGCCTTAAGCCGGCGCTGGCTACTACTTTTTCACGACACATCGTTTTTTTAAGAAATAGTATTAATATGAACCAGTCGAGATAATTCGAGGACAAAAACGACTAACTGAATAGAAATCCGTTCTACATAACAAGGAAAAATATAAATTTACACCAGTATAGTCATGGCAACAGATTATTGTAGAACTATTTATCGAAACCAGAGCTGTGGAGTCGGATTCGCGGTATTTTGGCCGGAGTCGGAGTCGTGAAAAATCAGCGGCTCGATTTTTTTTTGAAAAATATATTTAATGAGGTATATTTAAACAAAATATTCAAAAGTGTTTACATTTCATGCTTGGCTGACTAAAGATGACCTGATGGTATACATATATATTAGTCAAAATGGAATTATTGAAAAAATTCTTCGGAGTCGTTAATTATTTTTAAGATGGAGTCGGAGTCGTCAATTATTTTAAAGCTGGAGTCGTCTTTTTTTCACGCGACTCCACAGCGCTAATCGAAACATGAACTATTGTAGATATTTGTATATGATTACGTAATCCATATAACACGAGACAATGTACTTTACATAATGTAAAACTCAATATTGGCAAATGTCAACATTATTATTCAATTTGTTTGTAAACGATGAATAAGTTTTAAAGTATGTTTAATACAATATTGCTAGTTCGATTAAGAGGCAGCAGATATCCCACGGACGGCCCTGGCGATACTTATTTGCCATTATATCCACCCAACACCTAGCACTCTGTAAATCTGTGATAAATTAAGACGTTACCTAAATCCATTTATCTAATGAGAAAAGCCGCAATAGTTTGGGATCCAGATTGGATTGTACTAAATGTATTTCCTAACGGAAAAGTTAACCCCAAAATAAGAGACAACCCGCACTAAGTAAGAAAATAATGCGGTAGACACAGGGATAAGTAACAAGGGAGTAACCAAAGATTTCTTATCAGCTGTAAGTATCACGTTTTTGTGGTATGTTACACTGATAAAAATAGTCAAATTTGTGTAGGATAAGAGAATGGGATAGGCTTTCAACACAAAATAAGGACTAGAAAATTAAATGTATGTTTCCCGAAAGGTTGTAAAAAGGGGAATTTGCTTATCTTCTTTGCATAAAAAGATATTCAAAATGAATTTTGCTGAACACGAATATAAAGAAATACTTTCCGAAACAACATATTCTTGTGTTAAATGTTTTAATCTACGCTTAATTTGTCATATTTTTTTCTGCTTCGTGGTTTTGACCAGGGCTGTCGTCTCGGAAAGAAAAACGAGTTCAACTTCTGCCTCCTACTTTAAATTAGGAAACCGAATTTATTTTTCTACTCATTTCCGTTCAACTACATATATGTACATCATCAGATCATTATATTCACTAGGATAATTCTAGTACATTTCACTAATCAATATGATGAATAGAATAATATTTTTTCAATATCTTCAAAATATTTCTCTCCGATTTTCCCGCCCCCGCCTTCGGAAAAAAACCTACCCAATTTCACGACTCCCGACTTCGACTACACAGCCCTGATTTTGATGACAATATACACGCATGGGTTTCGTCTCATTCAATATGTCGTATATCCCGGATGACCCAGTTAACAGAATATTTTATTTCACAACTTTAAATTAAAGTTCATTTTACGAGTTTTATGGATGCGAAAGATTTCAGTTGTAAAATGGAGGAATATGCATTAACAGGCTCTATATATTATATATTTTATTCATTTTATTTTTTAGATTTTTTGGATTTATAAATTTATCGATTTACGGAAAACATTGACAGAGAAAGTACCGTTGCGTAAAATTAATCGTTTTAAAGACACGTTCGTCGGTCATGTAAGATACTTTTTCCTAATCATTATTGTATTTTTTTATGAAACATTAACTTGTTATTTCAGTACATAGTTCATTTTAATGAAAAATGCGCTTGGTCACAAAATCTTTTATGACAACGATATAATTATTCGCACTCGTGCATGGGAAGGTTTGATTTTCGTTTTCATTTTCTGTCACGAATTAGTTTGTACTTAAAAAAATCATGATATACACCCATTACCTTAGATACAGAACCACGTTTACTGAAACACAGTGGAAATAAGGTATATTCTTTCTACCACCTTTACTTTATTATTTTGTACGTAAGTATAATGTTGCAATAATAACGGTTTCTTACTTTTTAATGATAGATTTCAAAATATTATAAAAACTACCATAGACAAAACAAATAAAACATCTTCCGATGACATCTAGCGGGAAACAATGGTAGCATCGGATAGGTATCGGAAATATGTCAGTTCCACAAATTATAACCTGACTTAAACAGCAATACGATATTGATGAATATACTTAGCTGTAATATAACTATTTAAATTGAAATCGAGACATGTTGGTAGCAATGTCAGACGCATAATATTAATAATCATTTATTTACCTGGCTGCTGAAGTGCGTATATTTCAAGAGTTCAGTGGCATACTGTTGATGCTGCTACTATAGGGTTGTTTGACAGCTTTCATTATGCCGTGATTATCGCCTGAAGCCTGTCAGGAAGGATAATTCGAAAATTCTCTGCTAAATTAGCGGGATATTATATCACAAGTAAGTACGAATATAATATAAAAAAAGACCGGAGGGAAATACCTAATTACGAGATCTTAAAATTTAAGCTTTATCGCGACACACTGTGACAAAAAAGGAACGAAATCAATTAATTAAATACATACTTTAATATCAAGATTCTCTTGAAACATTATGTCACTGGCTACCTACATTTTTTGCTACATTCCCAATGACGGATTAAGCGCTTGGGAGACCCCAGTCGCAATCAAATTTGGAGGTCCTATTTTACTAAAAATTATTTCAAAATATTATACAGATTTTATAAAATATATACTATTTTTAAAGGCACAGTGCTGCATCTTTTTACCATTGTTCAAAATATAATTTAACCTTTCCATGACCGTCGAACTTTTAGTCAAAATGTGCATTTTTAATAACAATATTAAATTAAATATTTTCAATCCGTAATATTCGGCAATAGTTCCCTGGTAATAGTTTAATGGTATTTAACAGGCAAAACCTCATAAAATTAAGAGACAAATGGTAGTGTTTATTTTTCCACGGCTGAAAAAATAGGATTCATAGGTATTTCTGAATCACACTATCGTTAAAACTTTCTAGTTCTGTAATGTTACTGAAGATGAATTATTCTGCTTCGATTGTAGAATCTTATGTTAACATATCTTAAAAATAAGAAAAAAAAACAGCAACTATATAACGTTTCAATAGTCTTTAAAACAAATAAATCACCTACCAACACCCGGAAAACAAATAAGTTTTAATAATGGGTATTAACATCCAAAAAATAAAAGTGTATTAAACATAAATATTACCAAATTGGTGTTGCTGGCTGTCAATTTGTTTAGTGTACAGATATTTTATGCTATCAGTATCAACACAAAAATAACGTTATTTTTAAATGTATTCCATTAATTTTCTTTATTACACACCTATTATCGCTATTGTTCTGACAAAACACGTTTATTTGGGAATACTGGTTTGAGTTAATCGATGTTTCATAATATTTTTGTACAAAGAGATCGATCATATAATTATGTAGAATCAAAAAATGCATCGTTCAATTATCATAAAAATAATACCTGCTATACAACGAATACAAGCGTCACTATTCCAATAAAAGTATTTTATTATAGGTACCAGATAAGTAGTTTGCCAAAGTAAACATATTGATATAAATATCTCAATACGCGAGTTTTCATTTTTTTTTACCAGATCAGAAACGATGTCATTTCAATTAAGAAGTGTAAGCTCGATCAGCGTTTTCGTGTTGACAATTGTCAACACAAAAATATAATCAACCGTATATTGATTGAATTGAAATTTATAGTAGAACTCCATAATAGTTGTGATGAAGCCATACGTCGAAATAGCTATCAACTAAATAAACAATTTGTTTTGTAGAGCTAAATACATAGCTATTTTTCACATAATTATAGTCAAACGGGTATCGGAGCCCAAATCTCATTGCAAAGCACATATTATACAACGTTGCATTTATTACTGGCGAACAGATAATAATTATGTAGAAAAATAACATCTGCGCTGTGCGGTCTGTAGTTTTTCTCACACTAAAAAATATCCCTGAACCCCACAGCAATGTTCTGAGAACATTGAACGCTCCTACTGCATATTAAGACAGGTAAAATACCTGGCGTTTGGACCTGTGCTATCCAGGTACACAATCAGAGGCGAGAGAGATGCCTATCGTTATAAACCGGAAACGCCAGACACGTGACGATACCTGACTGAAATCGCAAACGTCAAGCCCGCAGCAATTTCGATCAAAGACAAACAATATCACGCTATCGGAGTCATCGATGGTTGCGAATGGATCACGTTGATGTGATTGACTCACTCAGTTTGCGGTTAAGTGGATCGCGGCATTGCGTAAATTACGAGGCTTCGTGATAAATAAAGACGCAAGTGAAAATAGCGAATCATCCTAGCAGTGAAGCCATTATTTATGCAAAGGTGCCAAATCATAAAGCCAGTTTGTAAACTCTTAATTCTAAATTGAATCAACGTCAACGTGCATTTTCCATTAATTGAACAATTGATCCCATGAAAGGCGAAGTGAGCTAAATGGTATTTTAAGGGAAAAAATTAGTTACATGTCCTAAAGTTTCGTAAAACTAAAGTGAGCTTAGTGAATAAACGCTGCAATAGTGTAATCTCCCTAAAATAGAAAAATATATGACACACCAAAACACCTAGTAAATACATGATTGTACTTAAAAATCTGATAGAAAAGTTTTACAGTTTTACTACTTGGCTAAGTTTACTTCTAAAGGCTCAATAATTGAGGTCTGTCGGTGACTAATACATGATGTATCAATAGTATATGAAAAAACCTCGATATGACTATCATACCTGAAAAATATTGATACATAATTGTTATCTTTATAATCGGAACGCTTTAGAACTTGGATATAATTTATAGCCCGATCAAGACTTCACTATTACGTCACCGTTATTATAATTATTTTTTACACAATCTACATTTTTAAATTAATATTATAATGTATTATAATGAATTATAATCTATGAATGTGCCAATCATAATTATGATTAAAATATCGATGACAAAAACCTAATTAACATTACAGGACAAATCTTAATTTTATGACGAATGGAGATAAACTGTTTTCTTAAGTTATTATTTGCTTATGTTTTGTTATTTAAAGAGTCAGATTTCCTGGAGACATAACATAGTACAGTAAGTTACCTATATGAAGTTAAACAATATTTTAGGGAGTAGTTATAAAATTTATTCTTTGAGGAATATCATTTTAAGAATTTAAAAAAAAATATGCTGAACAACGAATAAATAAAACCATTGTCAGGTAAATCATACATCGTCAAAGTTTTTTTATTTTACAAAATTAAGATTTACTTAATTGTATTCACTAGCTGTATAATTATTTATTCATATGCCTATTGTCAACACAGTCATCAAACAGGCCATAGTTTTACAAAAATGTGGTTTGTCTTGTAATTAAAACAAGCATTACGTAAGACTTATCTACTTGAAGGTGTAAAAAATAAGCCGTTGTTTTTATTTTATATAGAATAATTCAATAGAATTATGAGAAATTAAAAATCATCGCTATCTGCATCGATTAAAAAAAAATAATTTACAAATAAATCTTAACACAATTAAATCAATGATGTGTGTTTTATAAGATACCATTTTATATGAAACGATATCATATACCTAGTCAGATAATAGAAGTTTTGACTAATTCCGTAAATTACAAATAAATATTGACAGCTGAACCTGCAAAATAGATATTCAAACGAAGATAAGTATTTTACGCAATAAGCTGAAGATTTTTATTGCGTGAATGTTATCAATAGAAACATTAATGAAAGTCTTGAAATAAAACTTTAATGAGAAGCCTCATTCATTTATTTGTCCTTCAAATACCTAGAGGTAATAAATTGAGAAAAGCACTCAAGAGTTGTTCTTACGGCTTGAATTGTAATAATTAGCTGCAATAAATATTACTAATTAATTAAGGAGATTTGACATGACTTAGCCGGGTGTAAGTAAGTATGATTAAATATTACTTACTGCTTGTGAATGTTTTCTTGAAAGTAAATACATATTGGGATCATTCTCTTATTGAATGAATCAGTCGCAACACTAATATATTGATATCGAAATACTAATGGAGCCAATGTTATTAGGTAGACAGATGTTCAAATATACACGTAGGTTATCAAAAATATATTTACAAAAATACGATATCATTTTATTTCAACATCGTCCAATTTACAAAAATATGTATAATACATCGTTTAGATTGCAACAAAATCCACACATATAATGAAGATCCGTTGCGTTTGGCGTTCGATAATTATTATTTTTTCACAAAAAAATCCGTTTTGTTGCGACAGTTAATAATTAAAACCTCATTTGGCTCCGTGTAAATAAATAAAAATGATGACTTTGGCATGGTATTTAATCGGATTCATGAAGTATGGCTTTGAAACAGGCTGCTAAGCAACAGTCAAGACTCATCCTTATAGAATGCACCTTTGAAAAATGCCTACACCACCATCCAGGTAACGTTGCGTTTTATACGAGTTTCGCATAATTTATGGGCGTAAAGGATGCATCATCCGCTTTCGAAGGCGAATTCCTTAGCAGTGACTAACGATTATATTCTTTATGCCTACATACGTATGACTCGAAAACTACATTGTGAGGTTGACACGGAAAATACAATAAAAACGCGTGCAATACAATACATTCGAAAAGTAGGCCCGT
The DNA here is from genome assembly GCA_030503985.1 of Himalopsyche tibetana. NCBI lineage: Eukaryota > Metazoa > Arthropoda > Insecta > Trichoptera > Rhyacophilidae > Himalopsyche > Himalopsyche tibetana. The sequence goes on from JAPJYX010000010.1 coordinate 3,129,952, forward strand.
ATGATAACATCAATTTCATAAACCTATTACATTGTTAAGCAACAAAACATTGCGTAGGTAAGATAATAATCACAATAAATTTTACCATAGACAATGGTAGGTACTTATTAACACTCCAGTGTTTACACGATTGAAAATAAATACCAACGTTGACAGAATGATTTAATTTATTAATAAAATAAGTTAGTGATGGGTCTGATATCTTTGTCAGGTTTATGTATTTTTTCGAATCTTGCACTATGCTCATTCGATAATTTATTTCATATATGTATGTACCTGCATAATTATTTATGGTTGATGAGTATGATGTCATGTGATTGTAATGTCAATTACGACAATACATAACCGCATGTTGTGTATATCTAAATATCAGTGAGTAAATTTAAGAGAATGGATGAGGAGCAGGCATGGAAATTTTTATCACATGTCCAGGTAAAAGGGCCCGCGAACAATTGATAGGGTATGCATTATTATTGTAAAAATGTACCTGTATATTCGCGGCTGGCGGATGAACAGCATACAAGAAAGGCAAATAATATAACTAAAATTGCCATCGAAGATAGCATCCGCAAACTGGGTCCTCGTACGTTGAATCGGCTGGATTCATCCATTGTCTATCACTATAATTACGAATAAAATGTAATCCCACCATAAACAAAACTTCACTATTTTTTTGCACAGGTATTTATTATCTTAATAGCGAGAACACATTTAATTCGAAAACTGAGATGGTAAAAAAACACTATCACATTATTTTAAATTTTAACCGTCACTTAATACAATCACGCTCGTGTTGCTTGCGATCGACACACCTTACCAGGTAAAGCCAAGCCGATAGAACTCACTGCAAACTGCAAAGAAACTTTTTAAACCGGATTCTTCCCGATCAGCGGGGATGTATCCTTGTTAAAACTATGGAAAGAGTCTTCAGCACTTTCTTTTTGTAATTTAGGAATTACGTTATCACTTGCAATCATTTTGATTAGCTAATAACATCGACGAAAACATAGTTTATTGTTTCGTGACAACGCTACGTATGGACGACCGAGCAAACGGCAACTCGGCAACTGACTGATTTCATGGCGTTCAACAAGTTGATGGCATAGGAGGCGCTGTACTCGAGACAAGAAAAGTTAGCAGACATGCGCGCCTCGTGGATTTTACGCGCGCGAACTGGTTTCTTTTGTTTTGACTAGTAACTGACTGATACAACATAATATCCTCATCTAACCAAAGAGTCTATGATATCGATTTTGAAAATGACAAATATTGAAATGGACAAGAATGTATTTTATTAACAGAACAATACTACAAAAAATACCATATTTGTTTTATTTCATCTCGCATAAGTTAGTTATTCATTAATTTTACAGCATGAATACAACATTTTGTAACTTTACAGATTAGGTACTTCGGGTTCAGTGGTAGGAAATTGAGATATATTCTTTAATGACCCGGGCAACACCAACATTTTCAACAAGTTTCTCGGCATCAGATTTTATGGTTTTTTTTTTAATAACTGATTAATGGACCCAGACACTTTAATTTTTTGTAGCGATAGATAGTACATGTTCGTATTATCTTTAAATATACAATATTTTTTACGTAGAAAATAGCTCAAACATTATGATCGTATATGTTTCTAGAAACATACCCATCTTTACACATCTTACTTACGCTTCCGCAGTACGAAATTCTAGCAATAGTCTGTAATTAATCCATAATTTCGCCACAACTGAAAATGTTGCAATTTATTTATTCTAAAATTCAACGATAAATGTGTTGTAGACAATTCTTAAATTTTCTATTTACATAATAAATAAAATATTGAATTCCAAAATCCGTAGACCAAAGTCAAAAACAAAATAATCCATACATGGCAAAGTTAGTGGAGGGCATGTTTTGTTGATTTTTTATTAGTGAAATATATATGTACGGTATATAATATACCTATCCATTACTTGAAACCATTACCAATATAATAAGGTAAAAAAATAATAAAGTATTTTATTTCTACAAATATTATTTTTTATATACATAGTTTATAGCTATGCTTAAACATGCATTTACTCAGTTATATATACAGGCTTAGAAGAGATACAGAATAGCTATCAACTATATAAAAAAAATATATTTGTAGAACTAAAATACTTTGTTATCTCTTCATCTTATTATAATGGAGTTCTGCCAAGTAAATGCCAATTCAATCGATAACCAATATAACTTTTACGGGTTTCGACATTTTTCTATAATGATGTTATACATAACACAACAAAAAAATATTTAATTGTTTTGCCTCAACCAGTTATCATTACAATATCAGCCATTGTCCTCCGTTAGGCCTCATTTAGACAAACCGAATACTCGGACGAGCAACGATTTCGACTAAGTAACCGGAGGGCCACGAAACGTCACGCTCTAGTACAGCGATACTCAACCTTTTTTCCCTCCGGGCCGCACTCAGATTTTTGCTTCTTTACGTGGGCCGCAAAATATTTAAAGTAAACTGTAAATATAGCACATACTATACTGCACATATATGTATGCATTATGATATCAACATAAAACTATTTTATTTTATGTAAATATATACTAATTTAGAATTATTTTCATTTTGCACACTTCCACAGAAATCTTGGTCGAACACGGCCCGGGTTTCGCCTCTCGGCATCTTCCGGTACTACTCAGTGCGCGAATGCACTCGAACTGCATTCGCGCACTGCGTAGTACCGGAAGATGCCGAGAGACGAAACCCGGGTCGTGATCGACCAAGATTTTTGTGGAAGTGTACAAAATGAAAATAATTATAAATTAACGTTCAATTACCATCAAGCACCTTCAGTCGAAATTTTAAATTGTGTAAATATATACATATGTATACATTTATGTAGTTTTCATAGTAAAAAACAACAATGAACAACAAATAAAAAATATGAAAAAGTACGCAAAAATACCAATGTATCCAAAATATTAAATCGTTTACTTAAAAATTAATGTGAATTTTGATATTGAGTCAAACTTTTAACTATCTTTTAAAAATATTTGGTGACTATAATTATTTTGGGCCCGCGAGCCGCAGGTTGAGTATGGCTGCTCTAGGACCTAGGCAAATTCGGTAAAAGCTGCTAAATGTCATACAAAGTTTGTATTAAAGCTAGCAACGCTTAACGAATTAGCTTAGAGCACGGGCTCCCAATCTGGGGGTCGCCAAGGATTTTCTGGGGGGCCGCCAACTTTTTTCGATTTTGAAATCGAGGATTTCAAATTCCCCGGTGAGCTAAAAAAAAAAGGAGTTTCGGCGACAATCCGGGGAAAAGTATAGCAAATCGAGGATTTCAATTCCTCGGGGGGGTCGCCTAGTCACATGGCTTTTATAAAAAGGGGTCGCCACCCGAAAAAGGTTGGGAAACTATTGCTTAGAGTGTATTAAGTAGATACACAAAAATACAGATGTATCCAAAATATGTTTGGAAACACTACCAGTTTGAAAAAATATCTGGTGATTGGTGACTATGATTGTTTTGGGCATCATATAAAATATGAATGAGCAGCATGTATTCCGTGGGCCGCAGGATGAGTGCCGCTACTCTAGAGCAGTGGTTCTTAACCGGTGCACCGCGAGCCTATCGCAAGTGCACCGCGAAAAGATTGGTGAAAACGAAAAATTCACAAAATAGTAAAAACCCAACAATCCGCAAAACAGTGAAAACCGAAAAAGTCGTCGGCGAAATTATGTTATATAATTACAATGTTTTTTACATAGAGAATCTTTAGTTTCGAAAACATTACCAGTATCACTAAAATCTGCAGTAGATCAAGTTGTAAATATGGTGAATTTCATAAAATCAAGACCTTAAAAACAATCTATGGAAGCTAAGTACGATTGTTTGCTTTTTCACAAAGAAGTCAGGTGGTTATCTAAGGGTAAATTTTTATGTCGATTCATAGAATTTATGAATGAATTGTTAATCTTTTTTCGAAATGAAGGTATGGATAATTTTGTAAAATGTCTTCAGCATTGGTATGCTAAAGTAGCATATTTAGCAGATATTTTTAATTACTTAAATAACGTTAACACAAACATTCAAGGAAAAAACGATTTTTTTTGACATCTATTGACAAAAATCGAATAATAGAAGTAAAAAAGTAGATATCGATGGCCATAACTTGACAAGACGTAACCGACATTTGTTAAATTTTACAGGAGAGCCAAAAAACCGTATAAATAAATATGTATGGGGAAATCAATGAAAATGAAAGAAACTTTGGAGTAAAATAATTATTGTGTATATTTAAAATAATCTGTTGACACAATATTAATTAAATAAACTTTTTATTAACAAGAATTTAATTTTGTTTCTTCTTTTATGATAATACGAGGAAACAATTCCAAGTATTTTGATCAATTCAATGCACCTGTTTTAACTTCATCCATATAATAATAGAAAAATTATACATAATTGTTATGACTTTTTTTAATCCAGTTACGGATTGTCCACTCTCCAATACAAAATATTGCAGTATACATGTTGGAATTTTTTCTAACCTATTTTCAAATACATAGTAGGAAAACGATGTAGCTCTTCTACTATCTTCTGGCAGTTTGGTGGGCCTTTTTTTCTGTTACGTGTTTCCAACTTTAGAACAATTTTTTTGTAAATTACGAGATGTCAACATTTTAATAGAGCTTGAAAAAACAAAGAAAATTATATGCATAACTCATTTTATGAAAAAGTGTCGGTTACGTGTTGTCAACGAACGTATGGCCATCGATATGTTTCCTTCACTTATTAACGAAAACATTTCAGAAGGAATTATTTCCGCAATAATAGAACATTTAACTTTATTGGAAGAAAAGATTGCCTATTATTTTCTTTCCTTGAATATAGAAAATTATGACTGGATACGAAATCCATTTGCTACGATTGATACATCGTATTGTGAATTTTTATACGCAGAAGAAGAAGAATTAGCCTCATTGTCGACTAATCATACTCTAAAAATTAAATTTTCCGAAATGACCATGGTGGACTTTTGGATTTCTGTCCAAGAGGAATATCCAGTTTTTTACATAAAGGCACTGAAAATTTTGTTACAGTTTTCAACATCGTAATTGTGTGAGCTTTGTTTCTCAACAATTACTAATATGAAAACTAAAAAACGAGAAATACATACGAATTTAGACGAAGAAATGAGGGTAGCTATATCAAATATTCGACCGAATATTTCTGATATCTGCAAAAGCCAACAAGCTCAGGTATCATATTAATTGAATTTTGATTGTTAATATGAATTCCATTTTTTTAAGCAGGGACGTCATTTTGGGTTTAAAAGGGTAGAAAATTCCCCCCCCCCCCCACTAGATTTGCCACCCAAAGAGCACCTTTAAATATTAATACTAATATTTTTAATAAAACGCGTATAAATATTATTTTTTTCTGGGGAAAAATTAACCAACATAATTTATTTTCAATATTAAACACTTTTTATATTATTTAACTTAAAAAGAAAATATGTAAAAAAATGTATGTAATTTTTATGTAACTATTATTTTTTTAAAATATGTAATACAAATTATGTCCACATATTTTTTCGACTTCTTAATTCTGGTGCACCGCCACTTTTTCTCTCTATATAGCTCATTGTTAAACCATATGTCGGAATATGTATCAATTGAAAAAAAAATCAAGTGCAAACATATGAAAGTCGGAGTCGCCCTTTTTTTACGACTCCAAAACACCACTATTCCACTACTCCCAACTCCACAGTCCTGATTTTATTCCAAACGAATATAAAAATCGTTATCATTCTTTAAGTACATAAATAGTTTGTACTTTGCAACAAATTTGGATTTTCTTTTACATACAATTTCTACAATGTCAAAAATCATTGAACGGGTGAGGATGGTTCTTAAGAATATCCACCAAAAAATGGCGTCAAAGGATTTCAAGGAATGCCATAGTGTACTGAAAGGATCGTTGAAGCTTTAATTGTCAAGATTTTAACATTTAAATTTACAAACTGCTTCAGAATTGGGAGCTTTTTTCACCATATAAAAATAAATTATTATAGTAATTTAACATTTAACGTATTATATATTCACCATATACAAACCAAATAAATCGATTGAAGGATGGACGGATTTCCCCTAAATCCAATTTCACCTTAATATATTTTTTAGCCGGTGCATATTCAAAATATTTACGTGATTTGAACTAACGGATAAAACTTGGTTATCCGAAGATTAATAAATATGGTTTGGGTGTTAATGTTTTCCTGCCAAAAATAAAGCGTATTTTATTAAAAAATGTTTAATTATTTATATTTTTTTAATCCGTGTCCGCTCTCAATGTGGAGCATATGGCCTAGGAATATAGGAATCTCAACATAAGTTTTTATACGACAACTTATTGTTACTCAGTTGGTCAACCTCTCTTCTTTTCAAAGAAGGTACTATTTGACTAATCACTCTCGCTACACCCTACTACAGGAGTTACCAAACATTTTGGAACCTAGAGCGCATTCTAAAATATTGGTATGGCGGTGGACACCACATTTTTTAAGGTTATTTATAACCCAGGAATTTAACGATTTGCCCATTTTTTTTTTAGCTCTTCCAAGAATTTTTAAATCCAAAATCCCAGGAATTTACCGATTTTCCCAAATTAGTTGGCGGGCGCACCGAAATCAGTCGGCAGGGGTTGGTAACCTCTGTCCTACTACTACTACCCTACACACAAATTCGATTAATATTTAATTCACCTTCATACCGTGCTTTGAAATATATCATGAGAAAATTATTAGTATTTTTTGTGCTTTGCTTAAGCATATGTGAAGCGATGAATTTAATTACATAATCCCTCTTGCAAATTACCTAAGCAAATGAAAAAATCTCCTAGTCGGCATCAATGATTATCGATGTTTCATAAAATATGTAAGTACCGTACTACTCCTTCCTTCAAAATTATAAATACTATCGATTTGTTTTTTACTTAGTGTATTATTGTTTCTCTGTGCATGTATGTAAATAACGGTGATAATAAAATTATTATATACTTACACCTTTTGCATTCCACGTGTATGGAATTTTTATCTTAGCAATAAAAAAAAACACTAATGTTCTAGGTAGAAGACTTTAACTCATCTACTTCTGAAAATTATTATGTCATAAGTTGATAAGCTAGTACAAATTTTGTAATCTTGAATTATTATAAATACATCAACCCATAATCGGCAAAATAACTTAAGCGTCACAAGTCGGTAAATTGCGTTTTAAGCCAATAATTGTTCAATATCACTTAAGGCAGTGATCGGAAAACTTATTAGTCAACTGTGCCAAATTTATTCAACGATTGAAATTTCTTGCGAGAGTCCAATTTTTTTAAACTTAAACTTTATATTATCGCTTAATTGTTATTATCTTGATTAGAGTACTCCCAGGGCCGGCGCCACCATACAGGCGAAAAAGGTAACGGCCTAGGGCGCATAAATGGAGTATTAAAATTATTTGTATATACTCTAACGTTAAAAATAATTAACTGTGCATTTTATTTTATTTTAATGTTTGTATTTGTTCGTTGTAATTATGTATCGTATATGATTCGAAAAAGGTAGGTTAAGCAACTGAGTAAAGTAAAGTTCACGTAGAAAAACTTATGTTGAAATACCTCCGTTAGGATGCCATATGCACCACATTGGGAGCGGACATGGTTCTATAAAAAAATTCTAATGATCCCGAATTGATTTTTTTATTTATTTCGAAAAAAAATGGGACGGTTTGTTAAAAAGGGGGCGCGCCAATAGCCGTTGCCTAGGGCGCCAAATAACCTCGCACCGGCTCTGGGTACTCCTAAGCTGGCGTTTGCTTAAAAGGGCCTCGATCTGACTGAGGTACGTTCGCTGAGATCGTCCGTTGCAAATCTAAGTTTTAAGACCGAAAACCGATTACTGCGCGTGGGACACGAAATTTCAATCGCACTGTATGTATTTTGTTGAAGAGTCACACTCAAGGAGCCAAGAAACCGCGTGTGGCTCGCGAGCCACATTTTGCCGACCACTTATCGTTTGTTCCAAGTGGACCCGCGTTGAGAAACGCTGATCTAGAGCAGTGCTTCCCAACCTTTTCCATAAATCTGAAAACAATAATCTGCGGACCCCCGATTTTTTTTTTATTTCACATGTTCATATTTTATCACAAAGAATGTTGAAAGAATGAAAATTTTCGCGGACCCTCGTGAAAAACCTGCGGATCCCCAGGTTGGGAGGCACTGATCTAGAGAACTGAAAGTAGCCAGACAATTGTATTATAATATCAATACATATAAGCAGTGGTGAAGTGGTTAATAAATAGGTACAAAGTCGGTCATTGATTTCATCCCTATTTTTTTTTTATATTTGTAAAAAAACCACAAGTTTTAACAATTAAATCAATAAAAAAAAACGATTTTGAGTATATCTATGTACTTGAAAATTAAGTTACAAGTCAAAAAGGTGGCATGGCGCCTTCCTCATTTTCAGGTGCCAGTTCGCCGACCTGGCCCCACTACACCACTGCATATAGGCATTGACCATAAATTATTATTTACTAACCGCACTTAAGGAATTCCTTTTTCGAACTTAATTTTAAAAAAAAACATCCTGTAAAATGTATAAATTGTCGGTTACGATTTTCTGCTTTATTACAGGTTGACATAGTAGATTGGTGTTAAATATTATCAGTTTGTTTATCGCGATCATATTGAAGTCAAGTGATCTCGATCCAAAGGCCCAATTCTTGAAACAGGTCACTGACGTTACATATTTGTTTTTTTTTCGATGACTTACTAATTGTAATGTAACTTTCATAATTATAATGTACAAAATTTACTTTTGTGGGTGTAATATAATTAACTGTAAATACAGTATTTTCAAAATTACATAATGCTTAAATATCGTATTCAACAGGCAGTGCCGTAGCTAAAAGGGCCCATATGCAAATTTTATCAAAGGGCACATATATCTAATAATTTTTCAATATCCCTAAATTATTTTTTTCCGGGTTTTCCAACTCCGACTCCGACTCCATCTCCGGAAAACAACCCGACTCCGACTTCACAGCCCTGGTGACGGCTACTTTGTGATGGATAAAATGAACCTTAATTATGTATGGAAAAAAATGTTTTAAATGTGTATTATTGTTGTTATTTGTTTGTAATTGAAAAATAGTTTCAAACCATTTTTTATTGATTTGTTTAAAAACATAGAAATATTTAAAGAATGCGAATGTATTTCATGCATCAAAAAATATTTTTTCACTAAAATGACCACAGTACTACGGTCTCGGGACGCGAGAATTTCCCTGGATATGACATTTTTCTGTCTCGTGTCCCGAGACGTTAGAATCTCTTATTCGTTCACTGAAAGCTTGTTTTTTGTATTACTAATTGGATCAAGCAAAATGATATTTTCAAAGAAAAAAAAATCAGCTTAGTCGTGAGGTGGCTATAATTATGATATTCAGCGGAAACAGAAATGAGGAGCAAACATTCAAAAAGTGTTTTGTCACAAATTTTGAAAAATGGCGTTTTATATCAATTCTGATAGCCCATAATAAAACCTATGAATGGAAATCAAAATTAGCGTTCAAAAAGGTTTTTTTTCATATTAAAATGAAATCATAAAGTTGACACATTCATAGAAACCGTCACTTTTGCAACACTTAAATCATCATTTTCCAAGCTTTGTACATATTTGTGTGACAAAACACTTTTTGAATGTTTGCTCCTCAAATACAAAAACGATGTGTGTACCGACATCTAGAGATATTTATTAGTGGTATTATTATATTCTTTAAATATAGCAGTTACTAGTGACATCTATTGTAGTATGCCAAAAACGTTTTGTTTGTTTCTGATAGCTCAAAATTATTAAGAACATCCCATCAAAAAATATTTTTTGTTATTTTTTTAGAGGGCTGAAGCAAAGCTCGAAGCTAGAGCACGAAGTGGAGTAAAGGGATTTTGCCCGAAGCGGAGCACGAAATATTTGTGGTGCTCCCTGCTCCGAACATATTTTTTAAAATATTTTTCTTCATTTACTGCAATATGTATTTTGGAATATATAATTTGATTCTTCTTTTAACAAATAAAACTAGTTTTTTACCAATTCAACATTATTTAAGAATATTAAAAAAAAATACGCTCATTCGTATTATCGACAGATCTTTTTGTTGCTTGGACTTTTTGTTCCATAATCTTAATCTGTCTGAGAAGCCGTTGTTAAGCCAAATAAATATTTTTAACAAAAACAAACACTTTATATACTGCAGTATTTCCTATTTTAATAAATAATACGATCTAGCTTCAAGCTTTGAAACCATAAATGCATTGGCGGGCATTGCTTGTACTGAATACAGTGGCGAATTCCCATATAAGCATATGAGCAGAGATACATATGAGGCGCGCGCTTGGAGGTCTTCGATTTAGGGGCCTCAAAAATAGCTATTAAAATATATCCCATATACTTTTTGTTCAGATTTTTATTATTTTACTTGGAATTTTCTGACGTTTTTATGATTTCCGAAAAACAGGGCCTCCAATCTGTATTGCGCCTGTGCTTAATCTGACACTGACTGAATATTTATACAAAATTCATCTCAACTTGATTGAAATATTGTTATTTCATAACCAAAAATTTATTTATTACAAAGGCTAGAACCCACCAAATCTCGTGAAAGGAATGCAGCTTCATTGGCAAGCCGGCTGTGGAAAAATATTTACAAATATTATTGAAAAATTCTTGCAGTTGCAAGTAAAAATAGTTTTAACCAGACTAGTCGGGCCCGGACTAAAACACCCTAAAAGTGAGTAACATATAATGATTATTTATATTTCAGATGTATGACGAAGCACACTTAATTAACTTCAAATTGGAATTTATATTCAGACGCCAATTGAGCCCTCGAGAAGTGAAGTGAGTCAAGTAGTAAAACTTTACAATTACATCTTTACTTGGTGTTTTGGTGGATTGAATATTTTTATTTTAGGGAGATAGCACAATTGAGGTGTATTTAATAAGCTTACTTGACTTTTAAAATACTTAAACACACATAGAATAATATAATGCATTTAACTCATGTTTTCTTAAAATATCACTTGGTTCACTTCACCTCTCAGAGGGTGAATTGAAATAATTATTTAGCACTTGTTTTCTCAAATAATCGTTCTTCTGTTGTTAAAATAAATGAAAAGCTTCACATTAGGTTTTGTGAATTTTATTTCTGTAGCTTGATACTTACTTAAGGTGAGTCAAACATTGTTACCACCTGTGGCCATATGGTATAATCTGCTGCTGCCTTCAATGTTAAAAAATAAAATGCTTGTCAGTTATAAGTATTTGTTTTAAATGTTTAAAATTCATCTAAATGTACAACAAAATGAGAACTTTGATGTTGAAAATGTGAGTTATTTAATGGTTGAGGAGTGGGGTAAAAGTTGCAAGTTGTGGTTTTTCATATTTACTCAATAATATTTTTACACTTGAAAGCACTAGCAAATTCAACTATAATTATTATAGAATAATTGAATTCACAAGTTTTCTAGCATTTTATTCTTAAAATGACAGTCCATTTAATCGCTCTTGGTCCATGGTCGAATTTCACTATTGTATGTAAAATATGGGAAAGTAATCGATTTGATGCATATTTTCTGATTTGAAATTTCCAATTGCTTAACTTTATTAATTAAATTGAAAAAGGACAAAATCCTCTCTGCCACCCTCTGATTGAGCTTGGACCTAATGACGTTGATTTCACAATTAGCATTGTGTTAAATTGGATGTGAAGATTTTTATGTAAAATTAATGAGAGATTCAGTATATTTCCAGATCTGAAGTAAAGGAATTTATGGAAACATTTTACATAATATATCTACATTGGTCAATTGTAATAGGATCAAAGATAGACTGCCCGCTCGTTTTAGAAATATTCTAGCAATCTATAGATTTTTTAAACCATTTTTCATTTTGTATCATTATTAATTTTCTGTAAATGTAATGAAGGGGAAAATAAATAAAAATTGGGTATACAAAACGTATTTATTGCTATTATAAGACACAACACTCATATCATGTGCTATATTAATGTAACTATAATTATGTAAATAGTTAACCGTAATATAATAAATAAACATTGTAGAATCCATGTTCTAGATTAAATGACGATCTAATGTAATTTAAATTAAGGACGAATGTGGTATCATTTTTAAGGTTGTTTTACGATAGCAACTTTTTCGATGATCTCGCCATAAACAAAAAATAGAATGAAGAAGAAATACAAAGAATAAACAATGTTTTAATCAGCTTTATACAAACAAACGAAAATAATCAAACATTGAATATTTACACAATGTGCAAACATGGCTATTATTTTTGATGAGCACTCTTATAAAAACGAAACACCAACACTTCGCTTTGTTCAAATATCCTTTTTATAACATTTAAAAGTGTGTTTTAAGTGCAGTAAAACCTCAATATTACAGACCAAAGCAGGCAAGGGAGCATTCGTTAAATCCGAAAGTCTGTTAAATAATAATGGAAGGTTTCATTTTTCACTTTTTTATGAGAAAATAAACACGAAACATTCATATTTATATATGTCAATAAAAGTTAAAATAATGTTTAAAAATGAGAGGTTTCCTTAGTGCACATCAAATTATCGATCAGCATGCGTCAAAACCGTCGCAGCTGTATGATAACTCGCTTATCATACGCAGAAAATGTGGTCATAGACTTGATCAATGATATGAATAACAGGATGTTTTAACAATTTTGAAGTTTGGCTGGAAATTTCCCGGCGTATCAAGGTCCCCTATAAAGAGATTTTACTGTAATAGAACACCAAGAGTTTGAAAATTTTTATGTCACAACTAAGAAATTAGGATTGCATACTTTATAAATAAATATGAACTCACTGGATGTGAATTTTTCTGACATGACAAATATTCTCTCAATCAAGCAAAATCATACCTTTATTTCAATTAACTTACTAACATATGTTGCCAAATTTATATGAGAATTTAATTGTCATCTATGAAATAATTATTTATTGCTTAATGTTACTTCTCAAACTTACTATTAGCAAAAACCATGCGAATATCACAGAATAATAACTGAGAGAACTCGTTTATAGTGAAAATTGTATATTGTCAACAGTATTTGAAGCCTTCAATAATCAAATTACCCTTATGAGAAGACACCGGCGTTGTATTGTAATAAAATAATGTCTCATTGGCTTATTTTAACATACCGTAAGACAGTTTACCTGAGTGTTCGTTAGAAGGGCAGAATAAACTGAATAATCTAACATAAAGAATCAAATTTATTTACTCTTTCTGTTGTATATTTGAATATACTTTTATGAATAAAATAGATTCTTTGTAGATCAAAATTACCAAAACATAAAATCGAAAAAAAGAATTAAGCTGGCAGTTTGTTTATTCTCAGCTATGTTTATTTATGAGGATCCTGGGATCAAAAATGACCAAATTCACTTTTACCTGAACAGAGAAAAACACACATCTCTTACAAAAACTTAGACAGTTTTGATAATAAGATCATATTTCAACCTTATTGCATGGAAATTACATGGTTTTTAGGAAAAAATTAGTATTCCAATGTAGTGATATCCCTTTTTAAAAAAAACTTAATTTGGGCGTGTTTGTTCGCAAGTTACTCATATAACTTGATGATATTGATGATGATAGCTTCATAGTAGCAATAAAGTAATGTTTTTTTATTCTAACCCTTTCCACTGTAATCTCTAATGGTTTCAAAAATTCAATTGATAACAATCAATCACAGGTGTCTTCCCAAAATAATAGTGTTATAAATACAAATTGTGAGAGTCGTAAACAAATACTAATCCAAAGAATGCATATGTTAACGATATTTCAGAGAAATTATAGAGTTGAGAAGAGACTGTAAAGATCAATTACATACCATATGCTGTACTGTAAATTGACATTTGTAATGTCGCCTCATAAGAAAGTTTAACACTTTTTTTCTTGTCATCAAGAAAGCAATAAATTATTTTCAAATAGTTTGATTTGATGTAGCCTTTTGTGATATATTATATAAAGAACAAACAAGTTATAACTACAAAACCAGTTCATAGAATAGGATTGAGCATGTCATACCCGTTTATTATCACTTGTCTGTAAAAATAGTTCTAGGCTTCGAGACATTTATGAGAAAAATTGACATGAATATTCTAAATTAAAAAAATAAAGCAGTTCATATTAAAATTATGTTAACATAAACAACTCGTCAAACTCCATGTATAAAAAAAGAAGCGTAATTAAATGTGCACTTGTAAAATGCAACGTTTGTTCAAAACAAGAAGAAAGATAGAATGCTTCAAAGTATTCTGAGCAAAATCAATATATAAGATGTTAATAATGATACAAATACTGACAGTGAAAGATATTTTATCAAATTCTTTCGAAATGATTGTAAAAAGAGATTTTTCAACAGTAAAAATCTACAATTTTACAATTTCCAAGAAAAGACCTCTTGGTACCGAGGGTTGTTACCAAACGTTAAGGTCACATAGGTACTCAATGAATCAGTCATATTATATTCAATTACTTTTCTAAAAGCTAACTAAACAATTCACAATACTGTAACTTGTGAAAGAAATTTCGAATCAAACAAGTAAAAAAAACAGCTAAGAATTTAGTTTATCACGACATCGTCAGAGCTTAAAATTGTAATTATTGTACAACTAAATACTAAGCTATTTTTTCACCTTTATATAATGGAGTTCCACCAAATAAATGCCAATTCAACAGCAAGTCACATTCAGACGCTTGTACTTGTATTGTGATACAACAGAGGATGAACATAATTAAAAATGTGAATCAACAATGTTATAACGTTTCTTTGAGTAACAATACACTTTATAAAGAACGTTGCCATCAAGAATTAAGCTTAAAAACAGATTGTTTCTTAGACATCTTATAGAATTGAAGATTGAGTTGCTATTCATAAATAAAAACACTACCGTAGTTTCAATTCTTCTTTGAGTTTCCAAATAAGCAACTCCATGCACACCGTGGCATCTTCAGCACTGTCGTGCCCATCAACTGAATTCTGAATTATTTTTCTAATGTATTCGGATGATAAATTACGAAGAGCCCTCTTATACGGTGGACCCATTTTATGAGGGAACAAAACACTCGTGTCTACTACTGTATCGTGAAGCAGTTTCAAAGCTTTAAAATCTGACTCCAAACTGTGACCGACGAGAATAGTTTTGTCTGAAAACATATGTAAAAATGTAGCTTGAACATCCAACAGGGTTGTCGTGACGCCCTCCATTTGATCTTCTGTGATACCAGAATATCTAGTGTTATAATCTATGATAGGAAAAAATGGTTTAACCAAGCTTTCATAAATAACTTTGCACGAGGTATCGATGACCGTTACTCGTGTTAAATCTAATCCATTCGTAGTGTAACACATCTCACAATCTAAAGCGTACACACCGTAGTCGGTGTTCTCATCAAAATCGTCATGTTTGGATAAAGTTTTGACAAAACCACGTAAATTATCATGATCAACATATTCATAAACGTGACACGAAGCAGACAAGCATCCGTCCGACGAACCGTCTTGACTGCAGCACTGATATTTGACTTCACCTCTAAACCTATATTTATTATTAGGATGATAGATGCATTCTTCTATGATGAGGGGAAATCCTTTTTTATCGACTGCATACTCTTTTTTGCAACGACAGCACCATCGTATGTTACCTTTCTGTGGTTTTTGTCTGGTATTTTTGGTGAATATTTTCGCAACACCCTTTTCTTTAATATCTGGATGCATTCTTGGAAATCCATTATCCTGAAGTTGCTGCTCTGTCAATATCCAGGGAGATATATTTTTAAAGAATTTGATTCCTTTGAAATTTGAGGAGTCTATTTCGTTTTTGTATTTATTTTCAATACTCCATGATGTTTTTTGTCCTATTTTGCCCATGAGAACTTTGCTGTGAGAAATGGTGTTCGAGTCGTCAGAGATACTTTTTTTGATTCCGTTCGCTTCTTGAAATTCTTTGCGCAGTCTTGATATAGTCAATATTGCAGAATTTTTGTAGATAGGAATCGCAGTGCATTTTTTATTTGTATTGAGTTCTTCTTGCTGCGATCGTGCGTAAGCGTCTTCTGTGGTCAAATAGATTTTCAGACATTCGTCAATCATTAAATTTAAATACCTCGATCGAATGTTAACAGGAATCTTAGATGCCAAGGCTTCCAAGACTCCCGGCCTCTCGGAGAATGTGTCACTGGGGACATGAGCTATTCGATTCGCACCCTTCGTTATTGTCTGCGATACAGTCACCGCTGGGAGAGGAGCCGCAGGCTTGACGAGAGCTTTCTTGGCAGTAAGAAACGTTGAAACATTGGGAACATGAGCTATTCGAACTTTAGAGCTCGTATTGGAACTCGAAGTGCTCGGCGTTTCAGATTTCGTCGAGGAAGATTTTTGAGTCTGAGACACATCCGAAACAGGTTTTACAGTACCTCTTTCATCATGATATTCTCTTACTTTGGCATACCTGTCTGTCATCATTAAGGCGGCTTTGGTTTTAAAATTAGGCAATACTGCCGGAGCAGACCTATAGATTGTTTGATTAGTAGGATGCGCGAGCCGTTTCTTACCAAGGCTTTCATCCTTCTTTTCGTCGGGTTTGCTGACAGGATGCGTATTGACGTTCTCCTTTGCTGCAGGTACATACTCTTCAAATATTTTAAGGCACTCTTCATTGATCTCATCTTCGTCGTTATCAGAAATATCTTCTATCAATTCGACATCACTATCGACACCAGATTCATTCGATTGCTGTACATCATCACCTTTTGTTATTTTTTCTTTTGAATTTTTGTTGCGTTCTGATGAAGATTTACTTTTGCTACTGTTGCTGCTGTTGCTACTCTTTCGTTGTGTTTCAGATGTTACACTTTTATCAGATGTTTTACTTGATTTAGAATTATCGTGTTTCGATTTTGAACTGCTATGTCGAGATTTTGCAACGTCATCTTTTAATTTTTTATCATCGTGTTTTGATTTTGTGTGAGAACTCTCGTGCTTTGAACTGGAGTGTTTAGATTTAGATTCAGATGATCTCGATGAAGTTTTAGATTGACTCCCGGACTTGCTAGATGATACTGTAGACTTACTTGAATTTTTATGGGAACTAGTATCACTTGTCGAACCAGATTTGTTACTTTTTCTGTCTGCATTTTTATCATTCAGAGTAGACTTACTTTTGTCAGTCGTTGCTTCTTTTTGAGGCCGCTTGTCTGATCGCGTATTATTTTCGGTTGAAATTTCTTTTTTCGGTTGACTTTTTTCAGGAGGTTTTTCCCTATCCCGGTGCCTTTCTTTTTCTGGACGATCTTTTCGTTTTTCAGAATGCTTTTCTTTATCAGAAAGCTTTTCTTTATCGAGGTTTACTTTTTTCTCAGAATATTTTTCTTTATCTTTTGGTTGTGCTATATTATCAACTTTGATTGAAATGTTGAGTTTGTTTTTATCATTATTGCTTTTACCTGAAGTACTGCTGCTCAATGTATCAGATTTTGTATATTTTTTATGGGTTTCTTCGACATTGCCTATCACAGAACTGGTTTTACCAATATCTGAAAGAGTTTTCTGTTTAGATGTGGCAACTCCACTTTTTAAGCTAGGATACTTATCTCTATCTGTCAAGCCCGTGGAAACTTTTAATAAATTGACTGTCGGATTAACGACATTTTTACCAGTGGTTGTATTTTCATCATCTAATATTTGACCTAATAGTTCAAATTCAGATTCAAAATTTTCTAATTCATCGAGCTCATCATTTTGCTTAAGTTTCTTCGCGACTGGTTCGTCTTCATCGCTAGAAAAGTTAGGATATCCAGACTTGGACAGTGGCGTCGGCTCGTATCTGGCAGATGAATAACATGGGCTGATACCACCTATTTTACTCGTAGAATAGCTTATATTTTCTGGCGAATAGCCTGACGTGCTGTAATTAGCGGCAGGTAAAACTCCAGGATTATAGGTAGCTCCTGTATTTTTTTGGCCCGAAGGTGTATATAGGGCGACTTTATTATTTCCATCGATACTTGCGATGTCTGTGGGTATATAGCCACTGCTGCCAATGGAATACTTATCATTCGTTAATTTATCTGGTAACGTCGATGTATTCACGGGATTGTATGGAGTGGGTTGTTTGTCTACTGCAGAACCTGGTAAATATAAAATATTTGATTCCTGTCCTGTATTTATAGGGGTGTACTTACTTTCATCGGAAATGTGCGCTACGCGAGCTTCGTCAGGCTTTTTTTGAATATAGCTTTTTGGTTCAGAAGGAAAGGGAAGTCGCAATATGTGACTTCTTGTCGGACGATGCGGAGTATACGGTACAGGAATATGTCTTCTGACGTGACTTTCTTTTTTCTCGGGAACCGGCGGAGAAGTGACATTATCACTCGGAAGATATTTTTTCAACTCCGCGATCGGAGTAGGATTATATGTCACTTTTGATGTCGGATTGACAGTTTTGTTAGATGTTGTAGGTTTTAACTCCTGCACCACTTTTGATATTATCGATTTGTTAGTTAATGTAGTATCAGCGACAGCCGAGTTTGAGTCTTTATGTGATAGAACTTTTTTGAGAGCTTCCGAAACTAATTGTTGCAAAATCTCGCCGTTCTCGATGGAATCTCCGTTTTGTTCGGCACATTCTTTGCGAGAATGCCTAAAATGGCAATACGGTCTCTCGCACAATCCGCTGTCGTAAAAAGGACAATTGATCCCTTTAAAATATCCCGTCGACGGCAGCATTAAAAATGAGTGATTTTAAAACTCAGAGATAATACTTTATTATTACACCACTATGAAACACAAACAATAACCTAGAAAATAAATGACATTTCACAGACCTGTTGTTATATTACATTTAGCCAACATGAGCAACTTTTTAAATCTTGAGTAGGTATAAATTTAATATTCCCAGAGCAGTGGTCGGCAACCTAATTAGTTAACTGAGCCAAATAACAAATTTTCCAACGATTGGAATTTCTTTTGAGAGCCAATTTTTTTAAACCTACACTACATATTGTTATTTACTTGATTAGGGTACTCCTAAGCTGGCTTTGAGACCGAAAACCGACTTCTGCGCGTAAGACACGAAGTTTCAATTGCACTGTATATGATATTTTGTGTAAGAGCCACACTCAAGGGGACAAAGAGCCGCATGTGGCTCGTGAGCCACACTTTGCTGGCCACTGTTCTAGACCAGTGGTTCTCATGTTTTGTCACCAACAGCTTCATAGTATATTTGATGTTTAAAAATAAAAAGTTAAGCAATTTCCATTTTTATTGATTTTAAATAAATAAATACCAATATATTTAAATAATGTCTTTTATTGACAATATTCTCTAGACAGAAATGAATAAATATTTTTTTCATATTTATTTTACAATCATCTTTGTATTTTTTATTGATAATATTGTTGAAAGTTCAAACTATTTAGAAAAAATATTTACTATCTTTATCTGTACAAAAATTAAAGAATTAAGTCAACGTGGAGCATTGGAACATTTTATTTTCCCAGCTTAATAGAAGTGCTAAGGTTTTTGTCAATTAACCGGTCCCATTCTTTTACCTTTGTATCAAAAAAAAAATATTCTTATTTTAGAAAAATAGTTTTCGCATTATGATAGTTTTTGTTTTTTATTCAAATTGACACCATGAATTTTAATACTGAAAATGAATTTTAACTTTAAGAATCTGTCAATGCATTTTATCTATCTATTAACAGTGGTGGATTTAGTTCGTAAGAGGCCAGAGGCTTAATATTATTACTATTTAACAAATAAGCTTACACAAATCAACTCATATTTTGTAATATCATATTTTTACTGGACTTTTTTTTTACATTTCTCAATTAGGTCTAAGTATGATTTTATCAATTATGTTCACAATCTACGTATAATATATATTTTATTAATAAAAATTATACTCTTTCAAAACAAAAATACTGACCGGAACATGACCAACAAATGTGAATGTATCTTCTTAGTAGATGAAAATAAAATAATTCCATGCCAAAACTATAATTTTATTGTTCTAACAAATATATACTGTAAGTATACCTCTACTATATTATCATAAGTTTAGACAGAGACAATACTAGTTTGGGCCGAATTAAAGTATATTAGTCTATGGGCCAGACTGTTTGGGCTTTGGGCGCCAAATCATAGGACTCAAGGAAGGTTGTCGGAAAACGTCATTCAACTATTTAATCGATATAGGCATTTATACCATTTCGTAATAAATACGCGCTCTTGTGCATAAATCTTACACGTGTATTTGGATACTATAATCTGAGTCGTAGCAGAAATAATATAACATGCCTGCTGAAACTAATGTGGTATTGCGATTCGCAAAGCTTTCTGAGAAAGCATTCATTCCAATTAAAGGATCCGAAAGAGCAGCCGGCTTCGATCTGAGAAGGTTTAAAGCATTTTAAATATTTATAGTAATTAGACTTATGGTAAAAGTAGAGTATATCTCGTCATGGATTATTACGGCGATAAACTTCACAATCTAAGCTAAAAACAACGCCACGATTTAAAGTTATTTTTTGAGAGCTTTGTAATCGCGTTAAAACCACACATTATTACGAAGAACACTGATAAATTATGCGAAATACGAAATATTTTTCAGTACATCCTCTGTTTTCCATTATGGCCGCAGCTATACTCTATAATTACCAGACTTATTTACGTTATTGATTTGTTTCTGAATCACAGAGTTTGAATTCATTGTTCATTTCATTTCGGTGCAACTAACCGTTTTCTAGTGCCTACGAGTACTTGGTTCCGGCAAGAGGCAAGGAGCTAGTGAAGACGGACTTGCAGATCGAATTGCCACATGGATCGTATGGCCGAGTTGCACCTCGATCCGGCTTGGCTGTAAAAAACTTCATCGATGTTGGAGGTAAACTACATTTAAGAAATATGTATAGATTCTGATAATCATCGAGACCTTTCTGGTTGTCTTTTGTAATTTTTGCAAGGAAAATTAGAATATTACTTTTTCTTTTCATAATTTCTACAGAGGGAGAAAGAATAGACTTATTGGTAAAAGTAGAATATAGCTCGTCATGGATTATTATGGCGAAAAAATTCACAAACTAAACTAAAAACAACGCCACGATTAAAACCACACATTATTATGAAGAACACTGATAAATTATGCGAAATACGAAATATTTTTCAGTACATCGCCTCTGTTTTCCATTATAGCCGCGCGGCCACAACGCGATTATAAAGCTCTCAAAAAATAACTTTAAATCGTGGCGATGTTTTTAGCTTAGTTTGTGAATTTTTTCGCCGTAATAATCCATGACGAGCTATCCTCTATAATTACCAAAAAGAGGATTAGGTGTGTACCCAAATTGATGCGTTCTCAGTTTGAAAAATTGTGATTTATTTTCGCTACTCCTGATATAATGGCTAAAAATTTTCATTCCGCTTACAGGAAATAAAAATGTTTATGGTTTCTTTTTGATTTACTTAAATAATATGTATAATTTTCGTTAAATATTCAACATTGAAAAATTCCAATTTGTCATATTTGTTTTTTTAGCTGGCGTAGTGGATGAAGACTATCGAGGAAATCTCGCTGTAGTATTGTTCAACCACTCCGACCAAGACTTCATTGTCAATCCTGGAGATAGGATTGCTCAGCTTATCTGTGAGAAAATTTTCCATCCTGAACTAGTGGAAGTCAATTCGTTGACCGAGACTAAACGTGGGGAGGGAGGATTTGGTTCCACTGGCATACAATAACTTATTAGCACCATATTAATTGCATTGTTTCTGTTTAAGTTTGAATGCCTCCACATTTTACTATGATCTGATAGTTTTAAGTAATTATAAACTTTGTACATAATTTATGTTATCCAGACTACTTTGTTACTAAAGTCAATTGTTAATAAATAGTTGTTTATGGTTAGACTTAATTAATAACATAATTGATTTTTATTATTACCCATTATTCATTCCAAATATGTATCAAAGTGATAACAATGCGAAAAGACATAATGTTTGTACTTACATTTTCAAGATTTTTTCACTGCCTAATTCTCACTCATTTGGTGGAGTTAACTATTTTACAGTGATGTAAGTGGACCATTTTTGATTGCTTTAGACATACATAGTTTTTATAGCATGTAAAATAATAAGATCCCGAAAAGAAAATATATTATTTGAAAAAAGTAGACTTAGTAAATTAAGATATTGACTAGCTGTAAGCCCGTTGACCTCAACGGGGGGTTTTGTTGCATTTTTAAGTAGTAAGAAAATTTACTGGCGTGAAAAATAAATTACAAACCTATTTATTGAATAAGCCAGAAATTCTGATAGTAAAAGAAATATATCTCTGGGCATATATCGACAGCTCTGCCCTGCAGTATTTAAATTGGAAATTATTTAATTTTTGGAATAATGTTTAGGTTTGCTAACAACCATTTTTCGTAGTAGCATAAAAAGACCTCGTTAATTACTTTATTTTTGGAATAATGTTTAAGTTTGCTAACCACTATTTTTCGTCATAGCAGAAATTTCGTAAATTATTGAATTTTTGGAATAATGTTTAAGTTTGCTAACAACCATTTTTCGCAGTAGCATAAATCGACCTCGTAAATTTTTTAATCATGTTTAAGTTTGCTAACAACTATTTTTCGTAGTAGCAGAAATTTCGTAAATTATTAAATTTTTGGAATAATGTTCAAGTTTGCTAACAATCATTTTTCGTAGTAGCATAAATCGACCTCGGCGCATATATCGACAGCCCTGCAGTTTTTAAATTGTTAATTATTAAAAATTTTGAATGTTCAAGTTTGCTAACAATCATTTTTCGTAGTAAATATATTTTATATTTAACTAATTTTCAAGTACGCCAACACATTACGTTATTTTAGTACACATACTGAAACTATGCTTTCGCCAACAACTAACTATACCACGTATGTACTTAGATTAAAAACAAATCTTGAAATAATTGCTAAATCTTATATTTATTTTTTGAAAAACTTATTTCGCTAGTCGATCGGATTTTGTTATTTTGATAGCATTTATTTTCATACGATCAAGATGTACTGTAAAACAGACCGACGGCCTTGCAATGGGAAACTGTCTGTCACCTCTTTTAGCTGAATTCTATATGAACCATTTAGAGAAAATCATTTTTAGTCATAACATTGAAGTCAAACCAATAGTTTATTGGTTCTGATATGTAGATGATATTTGTTTATTTAACGGAACCGATAGACAAATCACCAAATTCCATAACTTTATAAACTCATTAGACGATAATATTCAATTCACCCTGGAAGTCGGAGGAAAGAAAATAAACTTTCTTTTTAGAAATACTCCACCGAGTAAATAAAAAGGGTTTAAAGATGAATAGCTTAGAATTTTTAGAAATTAATAAAACTCTTAACAAAAAAGAAATATTATTAAATAATATTCTTAATAGCACAGGCGGTTCCCCGTTACTCAAATTGTTTCCAATTAATAGAGTAATCACAAACCTAGATGATTGACTGTAGCTCATTAGTTTTAATAGTTTGTAATGTTTAACGTCATTAGTAGTATGATTAAATTTGTTTGCACTGTTTCGATTTTATAATCCCCTCTTTGCTTCCATTAAA
This sequence comes from Himalopsyche tibetana, assembly GCA_030503985.1. Lineage (NCBI taxonomy): Eukaryota > Metazoa > Arthropoda > Insecta > Trichoptera > Rhyacophilidae > Himalopsyche > Himalopsyche tibetana. The sequence goes on from JAPJYX010000010.1 coordinate 3,153,705, forward strand.
AAGGAAAAATCCCATTCTGATTGTTTACAACTCATTAGTAAAATTAGTATCATTATCTGTTTGCTTTATTTCGATTCTACACCCCCCTCCTTGCTCCTCTTAAAAGGAAAAAAAAAAAACCCAATCCATTTTGTAATTTTATAATTTTAAAATGTTAGAATCAATCTTGCTTCATTACTTAAGCAAACTTTGCGATAGTAAGTCTGAAGATGCCTCTGAAAGAGGCGAAACACGTGTCACAGTTAGTTACACAATACGTGGAATAATCAAAGTTAATTTAAATTTTCTATTAAACTTTCTTGACCTTACTATAGACATTAAAAACGATACCCACAATTTCACGATTTTTCGTAAACCGACTTTTTCAGATGCTTGTATACATAAAATCTCAGTACATCCAATGTCGTACAAATTAGCTGCATTTCATTCCGAAATTCACAGACTTGTCAGTATTCCGTTGAATAAATTAAATTTTGATCTTGAATCAAAAATCATCAAACAAATCGCCATTAACAATGGTTATGATGTCTCTTATAGACAATCTTTTATATAAAAAACGTATTAAGCTAGCAAAACAAATCTTACACAAGGGATTAATAACGAAAGACTCAGGTGATATTAGGTTTTGGCGTAGAATTAATTACATAGGACACACCAGTTTAAAGATAAAGAAGCAGCTCTCAGAAAGTGTAAGACCGGCTTTCTATTGCAAGAACTCTTTAGGTAAATTATTGATAAATAATAAAGATGTTATAGATTATAAAAACAAATCTGGGATTTATAGATTGCAGTGTAGTGATTGTCCCAAATTTTATATTGGTAAAACTGCTAGAACCTTAAATATAAGAGTGGCTGAGCACTTAGCCGCTTTTCGCTTAAAAAAAGATACCTCCACCTTTGCCAACCATTTAATTCTTGAAAACCATACGTTTAATTTTGACTCAGGTATTGATTTGTTACATACTAACAGGGGCAGGTTTAAATTATTTTACCAAGAAATCTTAGAGATTAATCGAGCTCAGCTCAACAGTTTGCCAATTTTAAACGAGCAATTTTATCTACCAAATTCTCCATTGTTGTACCCCTTTTAAATAATTGTCATTTTATTAATAATTCAAGCACTTGCTATCATTAAATATTAATATTCAAAGGCTTAAAAACAAATAAACTCATTATTAATAGGTCGGATAAAACCCTAGATTTATTTTAAACATTCCTATGTTATTATCTGGTCATTAATATTTTCAAAAAATCCCCATAATTATAACAAACCCACTTAATTCATTGAAAATTGTATAAATTCAATTTTCGCTAATTTACATTTTAATATCCTTTTAACTTAGTGATCTACTTATATTTTTGTATATAAACGATACAAAATGTTTACTACGCGTCAGTTCAAGTACATCTGTGCACTTGGAATGCCTGAAGATGCCGAAAGGCGAAACCCGGGTCGTTAGCGACAAAACTCATGGAAAAGTATAAAATTCAAATTCAAAAGATGTACTGTGTTTTAAAAAGAAAGTTTTCAAAAAAAAAATTGTTATAAACCCAAAAAAAAACCCTCAAGGTTAGATTCGAACTGTATACTTACGGATTATCAAGCGAGTGCTCTACATTTAGGGTACAGAGGAATTTATTAAAATGGTGTAAAATAAAACATATAATATGCATGCTGTTTTTCAAATATAAAACAATAGTTTCCAAATTCGAACGCATATATATAATTTAATTTCGTCGACTCTGACACTTGTTCGTTTACCCGAGCGGTAACGATCGCAAGTCATAATCCAAGGTCTATGTTTCGAACCTTGACCAAGGCGCTTTTCTGTATAAGAATATAATTTTTCAGCGATTTGATTTGTTTCGTTAAATAAAAGAGTGTTGGAAAAATATGTCTTTAGTATGAATAAAAAAATGGAGACAGCGGGCCGGTGAGGAGGACGGGGAGGGGAAATCGGGGACTATCGGACGGACATTATCGACTATTAATTAATCTATATATATATAAAAGAAAGTGGGGTTTGTTACACTACGTATATCTCGAGAATAACAGCTCGGATTTTAATGATCTTTGTTTTATTAAATTCGTATCCACCTAGAATAGCAGAATAAGCATTAAAACATCGGAAAAATATCACGGGAAATAAATTATCAAGAAAATTAATATTCTCATACAGTTTTCAAATGGCGAACACCTTGAAATAATAAAAATGTCGTTTGTATGCAGATTTCATCCGCTAGGTGGCAATTTTTCCAAAATTCATTTGTTTCCGCTTCTTTTGCATACGATTGACTTCTAAATAATTTTAAATTTAGAGTATGGATTAGAATAAAACAAATCGATGATATAAAATGAAAACGAAATAAAATCGGATAATATTGAAATAAGGTTATCTTTATAATTAGGTGTGATATTTTTTTTGACAACAATATTACGCTGTTTGCACAAACGTTGCTCTACTTTGAGATACCACGTTATTACACTTGGAAAGCTACATCGAAGAAATTTTAACGTCGAAAGCAAGGCGATGCGGTTCCTGCTCATCAGAATGATTACTGATGCTCTTGGTCGCGTTTACACAGTTCATCCGAAAAATGACGTATGCTTCTACTTGCATGTCAACAGCTCAATTTGCTTGAAAATGATACTCGTTACAATTGCTGAAGAAATTGTTTCTGAATCTCCAAGTCAGATACGCACATTATTTTCTATCATTATTTTGACATGCTTCCCATCGAATCCCCGTGAACTGTGGAACAAGTACAAGGATGACATGTCCGAATACATTTTGCATCGAATTCGTGTCAGTTTGGGGAATCTCGATCTCGAGGTGAATGAAGAGATACTTAACCAGGCTTTGCTTTAGATCGAAGACATGTGTTACCTCATGTGCGGCAGTTTGGTAGTCAAGTTAGGAATGCCAACGCCAGATCGTGGAATGAACGACGCTTTCAATCGAGAATTGGAACGTGAACGTGAATGTGATCGAGATGCATTGAACCAATCAGTTTGAACGAATGTACCACTGTTGAACCCTCAACAGAAGGAAATTAGCGATACGTTAATGAAGGTAATTGATGATGGAAATGGTGGCTTATTTTTCCTCGATGCGCCCGGTGGAGCTGGGAAGACATTCTTCATGTCATTGATTATGGCCACTGTTCTTGCGAGATAAATAATTGCTGTAGCAGTTTCTTCTTCTGGAATAGCAGCCACGTAGATAGATCAACCGCTGCCGATGAAATAAACGCTTGCCTCAAATAATTGACAAACATGCGAGTTGCATTGCTAAACGATCCATCTGCCGAAGATTTCTGTCCACTTAATGTCCACTTCTAAAGGCAATACGTTGATCAATCTAACGGCCCTTGGAACTATTGACTCATACCTCTTAAGCGAGGTATAAGTTTTTAGAAATAAAAAGTTTTTGCTCATAGTTACGCCCACGTAAGAATAAATTGGGAGCATGTAAATTAATAGTCATGAGAATTTGAGGATTATTAACTCGGCCCCGAAGGAGAAGAGAAAAATGATTTAAGCTTGAAAACGATCTTCGACTATCGTCGGTAACGACCGTGTTCCTGTTGACAAATCGAACAGATTGATTTCGTTTCCGCAAAATTTTAACAATTTCGTCTCAACGAAGGACGGCTTCATCAAAAAAATGTTTCCAAACGTCTAATCACAAAAATCACAATTGGTTGATTGAATGAGTAATTCTTGCGGCGAAGAACAAAGATGTGAATCATTTAAACTTCACAATTCAAAATCAAATCGTTGGTCCACTACATTCCTTCAAATCTAGCGAACTTTCGCAAGGTGCGCGAAACATTCTTGCGCAGACTGTACATATAACATATTCTTTCAACCAAAAAATAATTATTTCTGCTTCTCTATGATAGTGTCATCAGAAATAGTTTGTAGTATCGACCAAACTATTTTTTTTTCGTTTATTAGAGATTCGCGCCGCAGCACACCCAGCATCGCCTCGCGGCACACCGCTTGCGGAGCACTGCTTTAAACGACTGAAAAACTGACATGCAATATTGCGAAACACTCACCAATGACCAAAGTTTTGGTAGCAAGTAAAATCATCACCTGGGATGAATGGACAATGGCGCACAAATGCGCATTGGAAGCACTCAATCAAAGTATGAAATATCTGTGCAATGACTCAAGATGTTTTATAGGCGCAATGATTCTACTATCTGGCGATTTCCACCAAACACTACCAGTCATTCCAAGATTTACCGCTTCCGATGAAATAAACGCTTACCTCAAATCACGACTCTGGCGCTATGTAAAGAATCTTCAGCTGACGACAAACATGCGAGTTGCATTGCTAAAAGATCTATCTGCCGAAACAATTGCTGACTATCGGTAACGGGGGTGTTCCTGTCGACGAATCGAACGGATTGATTTTGTTTCCGCCAATTTTTTGCAATTTCACTTCATTCAACAAAATGTTCCCGAACATCTAATCACAAAAATCACAATTGGTTGAATGAACGAGCAATTCTTGCGGCAAAGAACAAAGATGTGGATCATTTAAACTTCACAATTCAAAATCAAACCGTTGGTCCACTGCATTCCTTTAAATCTATCGACCGTGTAACAAACGAAGACGAAGCAACCAACTATCCAACTCAATTTTTAAACTTATTGGATCTGCCTGGCTTGCCACCGCGCAATTTACAACTGAAGGTTGACTCGGTAGTCATCATGCTTCAAGTTATCAAGTTAACAGAACATTTATTCACTTTTAAGGTGTTCACTGTCAATACTTGGTGGAATGGTAATATAATAAAAATAATAAAATATTTTTAGTACTTTTTCCACATAAAATTTATTTGATCAGGACCGGTTTCGCTCATCGCGAGCATTATTAACTGATGATAATGCTCAGATGATAATAACTCAGTTGATAATGCTCGCGATGAGCGAAACCGGTCCTGATCAAATAAATTTTATTTAGTGGGAAAAGTACTAAAAATGTTTTATTATTTTTATTACAACATTTATTGATTCTGAGGCGGTACGAAGTTCGTCGGGTCAGCTAGTATATAGATATTATATAAATACACCAAAAATTTATTATTTTTTTATTTTTCTTCTATTCTTATTGTAAAAAATATGTATTTGAAGAAGAATACGAGATCTTCGACAAGTGAATTATGAGAATATCATTCATTCATTACATTTATATTTGTTCTTGCTTTTAGCCAATAATTCTTGTAGAATTCTGATATTCACAAAAAAATCATTTTTTTTTAAATTAAATGTGTCCTTAATTCTTCACTAAATACCTGGGGCTGTGGAGTCACAGTCGAAAAAATCTTACGACTCGGACCCATTTAAAAAAAATAAAATTAATGATGTTTATTCAAACACAATAGTCCATTTTGTTACCACTGCATGCTAGGCTGACTAAAGACGATCTGATGGTATACATATATATAAGTTAAAATGAAATTATCGGAAAAATTCTTTCTAGTCTGTGTGGGAGTCGTCTTTTTCACACGACTCCACAGCCCTGCTAAATACATTACCTATACAAGTGGAACAGAATTTTTGAGGATGTCAAAATCTCATCTGCTAGGAGAAGCATTGAAAATGGTAGATTTTACTTAGATACAGTCGTATTTGTTGATTACGAGGAGGATGGGACCGACTGAATTTCCTGTTATATCACAGAATAGGTATTATTAAATGCTTACAAACATACCCATCACATGAAGGCATGAAGTATCTGGAGCGGTTACAACACAAAAAGTTCCAATTCAAACAAAAATGGCATTTTTACATGCAATTTCAACCATGTGCGTGGACTTTTTCAATGTTGTCGGTGAAAACACCAATTAGGTACTAGTGTTATAAACAGGGCTATGGAGTCGCGCGAAAAAAGACGACTCCGACTCCAGCTTTGAAATAATTAACGACTATGAGGATATTTTAAAATAATTTAATTTTAACTTATAAATATGTATACCATCAGATCATCTTTAATCAGCCAAGCATGAAACATTTTTGACTATTTTGTTTAAATACAAATCATTAAATATATTTTTCAAAAAAAAATCAAGCTACTCATTTTTCACGACTCCAACTACGGCCAAAATACAGCAACTCTGACTCCACAGCCCTGGTCATAAACGTAATCTGATCCTGGGGGCATCGGTCTAGTTAACTCCCCGGTCGGATTTATTGTTTGGGGTCGAACATGATTGTATCAACATTATTAAAACACAGGTATACATTGGTTTAAATAATTTACTGTGCCCTTTATGATAAATATTCTTAACCTAATTTTCCAATCTAAAAATGCAGATTATGATATGAAAACTTCGGCGATAAGTATAAAAATGTATCTTTGATTATAAAAACTTCTACTAATAAATGATAAAATTAAGAGTGGCAATGTTATCTGCCCAGTCATAATTTTAGAGCTTCAAGCTATGCATAGGGCGTAAAATATCACAACTATTTAGAATAAACCCACCTAAGAATATTTTATATATAGTATGAATTTATATTGTAGAAAAAACTGCGACCTGTTAATCAACATGATATATTTGGTCAAGACAATATGGTGATGACCATTAGAAGATAAAAATTTAGATGAAACTATGTGAAGGATTGAATTTCATAAGCGGTTTTGTCAGGCAGGCTATGTAGTTGAGTTGTTAGAACTGCCTGTAGCGATTCGATCCCAGCTTTAATACTGTCTCGTCAGTACAATTAAATTGAAATATAATTTAAAATATTTACCATGGATGTATCTAGTTTTTCGATTGAAGGTAAAGGTTCAATTTTAATCAAGTGACTTGATATTCAAAAATATTTGATAGTTTGGTGTTTTGATGCTAAGAAATTGCCTAAATCCTTTTCTGATTAATAAATTGCAGTTGGTTAATTTTCTTATTGGTAGAACATGAAGAAGAAAAGTTTCCGGTGATAATTTACAGACAAAAGTGATAATGGATTGATGCGAATAGGTGTTAATACTCTTCGTTGAAAATTTTATGGAGATAAATGATTAATAGTAAACATTTGATTTAAAATTAATTTATATATAAACAGCATTATTCTCACACGACTATTGAGTCTATACATAGAAAATTTTTGGCTTAATTTTAGTGGAATTTCCTTTATTACATTAATTAATACATATTACAGTGTTTGTGAGTTCAGTCATTTGATTTATAAAAAATAAATGAAAGATTCCTTGCACATGACCGATGTTCAAAACCATACGTCCACACTATTAATTATCTAAACTAAATGGCAACATGTTTAACAAGATATCCATGATAAAAAGCAATTTTAAAAGAACTGGTGCTCAGTGAATTATCTCAGTGATGGCAACATTTTATTATCATTGTGGAACTAATAAATGCAATTGAATCATATAGAGTAAAAAATAAATTCAAACAATCTACAGAAATAACTGAAAACACCAAGTAGTTATGAAACTGAGATGGAAAAATTGTCATGAAAAAACAGTGAATTTTTCACTAATATATATATCTCATTATCATTTCCATACCGAAGGTTAAAACATTAAGCAAAATAATATTTGTATCGGCTTGACTTTCGGTTAGGAATAATTACTTCTTCCACTTGCGAGAAAGTGTTTGCTATAGCTGAAATATACCCAAGACAAGATCGGGGATGTAGGTTCGATCAAAGATCTGAGCTGAGCGTCATTTTATTTTGATGGATTATTTGAATTTTCCAAGAATTAATAGAAGCTATTTTGTGTGGAAAATATTTTAGGTTTAACATATCGAATTGTATTCATTAGCTTTGATATTCCGGTATGTTACGATTCTAAAAAAAATAGAAGATTGAATTAATCGTTTACATTAAAATAATCCGATGTTTTGAATGTGTTAGGAGCTGTGTAATTGAAGTTTTCTGGGCGACTTTCGGTAGGCGATGACGGCAAATCTTTAGTAATTTTGCTCAGCAAAGGTTTGAAAAGATTCTTCAATTTATTGTCAGGAATTCCAATTTGTCCTTCGGCAATCTCGACATGTTTTTCTATTAAATTCAAATCGCTGTTCACTTTACTCACAAACAATTGCAATGCATCAATTCTTCGACTCAAGTCGTCCACTTCTTGACGGCATTGAAATATTTTTGTAAAAGCGTTCGACGAATATTCCTGACTCTCTCCTTCTACGACTTTCATGAGGCTTTCGAATTCTTCAAGCCTCGTTAACATTTCATCTACTGTTTCATGGATTGGTTGTAATTCTTTCGATATATCTATCTTTAAATATTTAGCATAGTCGCTCGCAACTCCGTTGATCATTTTGACCAGCTTTGTTTTGGTGTTAGTGAAAAATTCAGTTCAACGTTGACAGTTCAATGTTGACGTTTGACAGTTGCCGTGTTTTAGTATAGAAATACCTTAGTAAAAAATAGAAAATTATTTCGATGAATAAATAAAAACCATTTTATAACAAGCACTTTTGGTTGATCAAATTTTGTAAAAATAATATTTGGCGAATTATTACTTTATATGAATTACAATCTAGCTAGAATACAAGCTGGTAGTTTAATTTTAGCCTTTAACGCTCGAATTGTTTTTCGTATGTGTATACCGGTAACTCAACGGTTTTTGCACTATGAAACATTTATATAGTAAAAAAAAAATATTTCTGGAAAATAGATTTATAATTAATAAAACGTACATATTTTTATTTTATTTCTTCATCGTATGGTATTTTACATAGCAGTCGGCAATATGCAATCCTGCCTTATTCACGCAGATCTCGCAGAATAGTCGTGTTTTCGATCTCCCACCTGATTTTTTTCTATTTGAGCATACTGCACAGTTCTTCTTAGCCCCAGAACATGTAACTTATCCTTACATAAAAATTATCGCTTAGCATTTTACCATCAACCTAGCTGGCGTTGCAAGATTCAGATAACAACTGTTGTTGAAATTATACACTCTCGACTTTTTTCTCAGATTAATGTAATAAATTATTGTTATTCATTGTAATTTGATTGAAATCGCAATATGATAATAGCTAAAAATGCTTGAAAAATGACCTTATGGGTGTGCCGCCGTAGCGGCGGCACTCGATTAATACTGTCGCCCACTGTGGTCTAGTTGGTTAGAGCTTGCTCTACCGATCAGGTGGGTCTGGGTTCGATTCCCGGTAAGGTCAATGTCAAATTGGATTTTTTTCAATTTTAATTTGAAATCTAAGACATGGGTGTTTGTGAAGTCAATTCTCCTCGAGTTAATCTCATGTGACTTTCAAAAATTCTCATCGAGTATATCTCGTATGATCTATCAACATTAAAATATTTGACGCATTGTCGTAAGTCGTCAAATATTTTTTTTTAATTAAAAAAAAAAAAACGGCGAACTTCCAATGCCGTCGACATGGCGACACTCGAGTGGTAAGGGTTAAAATAAAGGATATACAATAAGACAAATTTTGTTAACATTAAGTTTTAAGCAAATTTTTAAAGACTTTTTGCACCTTAAATTTTATCTTGTAAGTACTTCCAAGTACTTGTATGCTCGAAGATATTTTTTAAAAATTAAAATGACTAGTAATGTGCATTCTAGCAGAATTTGGGACTGCTATATTGTTACGGATTGTTTTTTTCCAAAATTAAATGTAGTAAAAGCGAAGTGCAGGTTGCTCGATGAAAGCATGACTTAAGGTGGAAACATACTGCTAACACGCCACATCACATGACGCGGTCACACCCGATGCAAGCCGTGCACACATTTAATACACGATACCACACAGCAGTGAGTCTGGACGTCGTGATCTCTCTCGTAATATAAATTATGGACCTCTGTTGAAAAAACATGCTTTCCAAATTAAATCATTGTTAGGAGCAAAAATAAAATAGACGATTCAGGTATACATTTTTTTATTACAAAAACGAAATATGTGAATATAGATAGATGTATAAGAGTGTTTAAATAATATACAATTATTTAAAATACAAAATGATACTATTTTTCAAGGCTGTGGAGTTGTGTAAAAAAAAGACGACTCCGACACCGAGGAAATTTTTCAATAATTTCATTTTAACTTATATATATGTATACCATCCATCTTTAGTCAGCCAAGCATGAAATGTCAACACTTTGGACTATTTTGTTTGAATACACATCATTAAATACGTTTTTAAACTCCGACTTCGGTCAAAACACCGCGACTCCAACTCCACAGCTCTGCTATTTTTATATAACTTTATTTTCCGCTCATATTCAAAGTGTTATTATAAATTTATCAAATATTTTTGGAGTTTATTCATTCTTTTGAGATCCTTAGAAAAAACTTTACAGCATTTTGGACAAATTCATTAGTTTTGCATAAGATTTTTCACCAATGTCAAAATCTACCCACTCTGAAAGTACTTTATTTGATGGCGATTGTCGCGACAATCCAAAAATTCTTCAACGTTATAAGTATCTACAATGTAGATTCGACATCCTTAAATCCCACTGCCTGATATTAGCACAACCATTTGATGAAATTGCCTCTTTTTATTATTTCTTTCGCATGGGTCCGAGACCTGGACGCTTAACTCTAAGGACACTCAGAAGCTTGAAGTGTTTTGAGTGAAAGATTTTTGATGCTATTTGCGAGGATAGCAAGTGGCAACATCGGCACAACCATGAGCTTAATAACCACGGTGAACCAGACATTGTCAGATTTGTCAAAACTCAACGTCGGTGTTGAGCATTTAGTTTCTCTTGGTAAATAAATTTTTACTGCTTTGTGAAATCACGTCTAAGGTTTCCAGAAGAGAAGTTCATCAGTAATTATGATAATGTCGGCCATATCTCAAGCTAGTACTATTTCTTTGTTAAATGAATTATTTTGTATTGCAATGTCAATGTCAATGAACAACACTGCCATAATTAAAATTTGTCATATTCATGAAGCATATTATGTTTGCACTATCCAGAGTTTGATTCGGTTAATTTTTAATTTATTTTGAGATCAGGAAATAATGAAAGTCGATAACTCCATGCACAATTTACTCAGAACATGACATTTGGAATTTTGGCAGAGTTGCTCTAGAGGTGCATGTATTTGGAATAAAATAGATGGGCAGTAACACATGACAATACAGTAAAACCCCCATTTACACTATATTCGGGACCGTGTAATTGGGGGTGTGAATGTCATACAAAATAAGGGATTTGATTTTTTTCCGCGGAAAACGCAAAACTAAGATTTCCCTTAGTTTAACAAAAAAAACTGTATGCGAAGCACAGACGACCGTCTCTTAGTAACGGCAATGGAATGCGAATATTTCAAGCCGGCGCGTAATTCGGGGTAGTGTAATTGGGGGTTCCACTGTATGTTGATAAACCATTACATCTTGTTCCAAAATACTTCAGTGTTATAACTAGAGCTGCCTTAGTAATCAAGTTATTATTTAAAAACTTCAATTGTTTTAGAACTATATTCATCGAGAATGCGTTGTTTTTCTTCCTGTATCTGCTCTTGACTGAAAAAAAATAAGAACATCATTAATATTATGCAATAACTAAAATTTTGAATGAAAAAAAAACTAGTTTTCTAGAATCTGAAAATCTGACAGAATGATAGAAAAAAAAATGTTTTCATCCATTCCATTTTGAAAGTATTTCATACAATCTGAATCTGGAAATTCCCAGGATTAAATTCTCTGCAAGTGTCACGCAGGTGACACTTGGCAACTTTTATTTTACTACTGAGAAATGTGTCTGGCCATATATTTCTTTCGACTTATACGAGGCCAAAATGAGAATTCCACCATTCTTGAGAATGTGAATCTAAATGTTCCTGATTATTTTTTGAGAAACCGTGGACATGAATTCTTTGTTCTCCCAAGGTGTAGAAATAGCCTGCCAATGGGGACGCCACTGGGGAGAGCTTTAACGGTGTTCAACAATATTGCTTCGGATGTCAACATATTCCACATAGACGTGGTGAGTTCCGACGAATACTATTTTTTATATAGAGTTCATCGGCGCTTACTCAGTTGACTTCCTTGCTATTTTTTTCTACTGCTACTGAGATGCCCCGTTATGCATGTTTATGAGTTTTCTACACATTTATATAAGCAGTGTTGCACTTATCACTATGTAAAGATTCTTTCAGTCAAAGATCAATAGAAGTGCTGCTCAAAAACAATATAAATATTTTAGTCATAATTGCAATGGATTATTATGTGCTGCAGCCCAAAGAGTGAGATTTTTTTTCGCTATAAACAAGATTTCAAAATACAAAATCATTTAACCTCACTAAAAAAAAAAAATAGAAGAAATCTGATAAAACAGGTCAAATGCTATATGCCCATAACTAATAGAGTATATCTCACATGTCTTCATTATATTGTTTCACATAATCATCAATTTCTATAATGGATCTTTGCTGTCGTTGTAGCTTCGCTAAGTCATCTTTGATTTGTTTTTTTAATTCATCGGCATATTGAGATTGCTTATGCTCACGTTCAATGATCATTTTATTTTGATTATAATCTAGCACCTCTAGTTCAACTGAAAGCTGTAAAATAAGATAAAAGTATAGCAGTTGAAAAGAGAAAATTATGTCAAAATTTTGTAGCTGCAAAAATAAGCAGAGTGAGTATCTAGACTAGACTAGACAATTTGTAACAGTAACAAAAAAAGTGGATCTAATCATTTTTGATCCCAAGCTCCTCATATATTATACTTATGGTTTGTTTAATACCCAAAATGAATTATTTAAAACAGGGATCACCAAACTTTTTGAGAAGCGGGCCGGATTGAACTTTTTAAAAACTAAGGGGGCCGGACGACAAATATATTCTTATTGGAATCCAATCAGAATCTTATTTCATTTTATGTGGTAACATAATAATTAGAATGTAAACAAATGTTTGCCCTTCTTAGAATTTCAATAAATGAGAATATTCGAGAAATTTTTGAGTAAACGAACATCTGGTCGTTTCGCCTCCAATTTCTATCCAACTTTCTTCACTTTGAGTACCCTACCAGATAGTTGTATGACAATTGATGATTTGAAATAAATAGTTGTCGTGAATTCACAACTAAATCGTGAAAAATTATATTTATTATATGAATGATTTCGATGCAAAAATCCAAAACTTTTCACGGGCCGGATGGAAATCTGCAGCGAGCCGGATCTGGCCCGCAGGCCGTAGTTTGGTGACCGCTGATTTAAATCATAGTATAATATAAAAACTGAGAATCGAATAAAGTGAAAATAAAAAGTGGGAGGAATTAATGAATATAGTGAATGTTGATAGAAGTACCCCGTTTAGAAATAATACATTTAGTTTTGTTTTTATTATCATTTAATATTGTTCACTAAATTTTTAATATTGTTCACTAAAATGTTTGGCATCTTTTTTAAAAAAGATTACCTGAAAATAAGTGGTTTTTAGGTGCATCTGCCTTTTTTTAGCACAGAACTTTATATTTTCAACAGAAAAAAATTCTTCAAATATTGCTTTCATATCGTAACTTATGAATGTTACCTGCTTTCTGTATTTATCTTCCTCATTTCTTAGATTTTTCTCGCGTAATACATTTGCATCTATTTGTAATTTTAAAATTTTTCTAATCGATTCTTGATTGAATTGCTTTTGTGCCCCCTCATCTACGAGGCTTTTCGATCGACTCTGAATGTATTCATGTTCGCGGAGCTGCTGTATGAGCTCCATTCTCTCTTGTTGCGCTATCTATAAAATAGTAATAATTTGATTCAACAATTTAAAAAATATATATACGCCACAGAATACTTGAACTGAAGCAGAACTGTATGCATTTTTCTAAACATGTACAGGTATAAAAAGAACTATAGTCAAGATGAACTGACTGATTCAAAAGGAGTGGTCTCCGAGCTCAACACAATTAGCAGCTACTTGCAATCAAAATTTCTGCGTGATCTACATATATCATGTAGAATTAGAAGTGATAAATACCAAGTGCTATAGTGGGGGGTATACAGTAAATACTTCTGCTATATTTGTGTAAATAGCCTATACTCTTGGGTTAAAATAAAAATATTTCATACATAGCGGACCCCAATTCATAATTCTTTAAGGGCTCATCAAAGAAAAACAACGAATATGAGGAAACAGTGAATAAGGGAAAGTCTCTTTATCAACGATCAAAATAACAATAAAATGATAAATCTGAGAACGATAGATCGAGGATCCATTACATATATATATTTTTTAATTTACAATATTGTAAATACATACAATATCAGACAAAGAGTACGTTATACATACGTTAACTTATATTTTCTGTGAAGATTACAGCTACAGCATTACAAATACTTTGATGTAAGAATCTTAACATTAATAGCCGATAAGGTCTGTCTGTAAGGACGTCCGCAGTAAGGTACAGACCAATGATTTCGATTTATTCTGAACAGCACATTTTTGAAATGTTGTTCTATCCAATGGAAGCGGCTTATTTTAAACAGGGCGTGAATGTTCTGATATCGCCACGTTTGAAAATTCGATATTTCTTGGTGTAGAGCTAAAGTATTGTATCACCATACATCATAATATTCGAATAATCAAAGACTTTAATTCGACTATTGCAAACTATGATTATAGGGCTATCGAAATGAATCGTCTGATCGTGTGAGTCGATGTGAGACTAATATTTTTTGGAGCGGATTTGATCAATTGAATCATAATGATGAATCTTTTCACGTCTGACCTTGAAAATCTGTTAGAATTCTTTAATACATTAAGAATATTCAAATTATGATATGGATATATGATAGAATAATATTTTGCTTTTTTCATACACTTGGACAAAATGTGCAACTGATTTTTTATTGAAAAATTGGATTTGATCTTTTGATTTTTATTGGAAATAATTGTTAAATAATTTAAAATCCGAAAAATAATTGTTGGCAAACTTAAACATTATTCCAAAAATTAAATAATTTACGAAATTTCTGCTACTACGAAAAATGGTTGTTAGCAAACTTAATCATTATTCCAACAATTAAATAATTTACGTAATTTCTGCTACTACGAAAAATGGTTGTTAGCAAACATAAACTTTATTCCAAAAATTCAATAATTTACGAAATTTCTGCTACTACGAAAAATGGTTGTTAGCAAACTTAAACATTATTCCAAAAAATCAATAATTTACGAAATTTCTGCTACTACGAAAAATGGTTGTTAGCAAACTTAAACATTATTCCAAAAATTCAATAATTTACGAAATTTCTGCTTCTACGAAAAATGGTTGTTAGCAAACTTAAACATTATTCCAAAAATTAAGTAATTTATGAAATTTCTGCTACTACGAAAAATGGTTGTTAGCAAATTTAAACATTATTCCAAAAATTCAATAATTTACGGAAATTTCTGCTACTACGAAAAATGGTTGTTAGCAAACTTGGACATTATTCCAAATATTAAATAATTTACGAAATTTCTGCTCCAACGAAAAATGGTTGTTAGCAAACTTGAACATTATTCCAAAAATTCAATAATTTACGAAATTTCTGCTACTACGAAAAATGGTTGTTAGCAAACTTAAACTTTATTCCAAAAATTGAATAATTTACTAAATTTCTGTTACTACGAAAAATGGTTGTTAGCAAACTTCAACATTATTCCAAAAATTCAATAATTTACGAAATTTCTGCTCCAACGAAAAATGGTTGTTAGCAAACTTGAACATTATTCCAAAAATTCAATAATTTACGAAATTTCTGCTACTACGAAAAATGGTTGTTAGCAAACTTGGACATTATTCCAAAAATTCAATAATTTACGAAATTTCTGCTCCTACGAAAAATGGTTGTTAGCAAACTTGGACATTATTCCAAAAATTCAATAATTTACGAAATTTCTGCTCCTACGAAAAATGGTTGTTAGCAAACTTGAACATTATTCCAAAAATTCAATAATTTACGAAATTTCTGCTACTACGAAAAATGGTTGTTAGCAAACTTAAACTTTATTCCAAAAATTGAATATTTTACGAAATTTATGCTACTACGAAAAATGGTTGTTAGCAAACTTAAACATTATTCCACATATTAAATAATTTACGAAATTTATGCTACTACGAAAAATGGTTGTTAGCAAATTTAAACATTATTCTAAAAATTGAATATTTTACGAAATTTCTGCTACTACGAAAAATGGTTGTTAGCAAACTTGGACATTATTCCAAATATTAAATAATTTACGAAATTTCTGCTCCAACGAAAAATGGTTGTTAGCAAACTTGAACATTATTCCAAAAATTCAATAATTTACGAAATTTCTGCTACTACGAAAAATGGTTGTTAGCAAACTTCAACATTATTCCAAAAATTAAATAATTTACGAAATTTCTGCTACTACGAAAAATGGTTGTTAGCAAACTTGGACATTATTCCAAAAATTCAATAATTTACGAAATTTCTGCTCCTACGAAAAATGGTTGTTAGCAAACTTGAACATTATTCCAAAAATTCAATAATTTACGAAATTTCTGCTCCTACGAAAAATGGTTGTTAGCAAACTTGAACATTATTCCAAAAATTCAATAATTTACGAAATTTCTGCTACTACGAAAAATGATTGTTAGCAAACTTAAACTTTATTCCAAAAATTGAATATTTTACGAAATTTATGCTACTACGAAAAATGGTTGTTAGCAAACTTAAAGATTATTCCACATATTAAATAATTTACGAAATTTATGCTACTACGAAAAATGGTTGTTAGCAAACTTGAAAATTATTCCAAAAATTAAATATTTTACGAAATTTCTGCTCCTACGAAAAATGGTTGTTAGCAAACTTGAACATTATTCCAAAAATTCAATAATTTACGAAATTCCTGCTACTACGAAAAATGGTTGTTAGCAAACTTGGACATTATTCCAAAAATTCAATAATTCACGAAATTTCTGCTCCTACGAAAAATGGTTGTTAGCAAACTTGAACATTATTCCAAAAATTAAATATTTTACGAAATTTATGCTACTACGAAAAATGGTTGTCAGCAAACTTGAACATTATTCCAAATATTACATAATTTACGAAATTTCTGCTCCTACGAAAAATGGTTGTTAGCAAACTTGAACATTATTCCAAAAATTCAATAATTTACGAAATTTCTGCTAACTATAAAAATAAAATAAATTAAAATAAAATAAAATGAAATGAAATAAAATTAAATTAAATTAAATTAAACGCAATGCAACAAAAATCTCACGTTGCTGGGCAACGGGCTTACAGCTAGTATGTAATAATTAGTATTACTAGGTTCGATGGAGTTCAGTTTACCTTTTGGGCTAGTAAATTTGAAGAAATCTGGTTTCGAATTGATTCCTTCAACTTACTTTTTTGATCGTCTTCCTCCAACCTGAAATCGCAACTTAATTAAATTATGTAATTTTTTAAAAACATGTAGGTATCATTTTTTGTTAAATATCGTTTTTCTGCATTAACTCTTTGATATATAAATAAGAATAATCACTTTTAAGGTGTTCACTGTCAATACTTGGTGGAATGGCATTATAATAAAAATAATAAAACATTTTTAGTACTTTTTCCACATAAAATTTATTAGATCAGGACCGGTTTCGCTCATCGCGAGCATTATCAACTTATCAGTTGATAATGCTCGCGATGAGCGAAACCGGTCCTGATCTAATAAATTTTATGTGGAAAAAGTACTAAAAATGTTTTATTATTTTTATTAAAATAAGAATAAGATAATATATTATGTAACAAATTAACACAGAATATTCAGTATTTGATGCTTAGAGTTCACCATGAAATTTAGATATTTACATGCATCTCAAACCACCCGAGTTAGTAGTAAATCATAAAAAAAGGTGTAAATAAGACTTATAATAATATGAATCATTGAGTTTCAAAAACTATTCTGGATGATTTTTTATGAAAATGACCTGTGAATGCCATTTTTTCTTTAGCTTAAATTCTATATTGTAAGGCGAGTAGGGGCTGGTGAGTTCATTTAAAAATTTGGGTCATTTGCAAAAACTATTCCGTTTGAGTACTGAGTTTCAAAAACCATTCAAAATGATATTGGCCAATCAGATCTCTCGATTCATACAAAATACAATACGGCTACAGTACTAAACCTATACTTCTAAGGCAAGTCACACCAATTTGGTCATTATATTTTGTCATTTTTAATCGTGTATAATGGATGATTCATTGATAAATGTTACAGAATCTCATGCAGGAACGTTAAGGAAGCGTTCAAGAAACCCAGATATGTAAAAAATGCAGCATCCTATGCAGATAAAGGTTTATGTAATTTGACACTTCTGGACATATTTTCGTGAATAATCCATAGGCGCCAAAAATATTTTTCCAGTTTTTTTTATCATGTTTAGATAATAATTACTGATCTATAAAAATATAATAAAAAATATAATAACACACACAATGTATTTAGAATTTACGAAATAAATTTAATACCACATAAAACAGGGACAGATATTATTAACTCTGTCTTCGGATACGACATTTTGGATAATTAATATTAGGGATTTTTTCAAATAATTTACAAAATTTCTACATTATCCTAAGTGTTATCATGATACTAAAAGATGTTACTGAGTTCCTTCAACTTGAAAAACCTTCCAGAGTGCTCTTTGAAACTCGATGATTCATATTGAGAACTAAATTCGACACCAATACCGCTAGAACACTTATTTGATTTTGGGTAAATTTGACATGAGACAAAAAAACAATATTACTGCAAAAATAAAAACTTTTTACTTTCGCTTGATATTTAATAAATGCGTTCTGTGTTGAAAAAAAAGATTTGTGTAAATACAAAAAAGTGTCAATGGTATGGATTGAAGATCACAACATATAAAAAAAACACTTTTACCAAAAAAATGAGTTACACGCTTTTACAATATCATCTTCCCACATTTTTTATTGGTTTACTACTTTCACTCCTTCTTTGAAAGGCATTGGTGAGGTGTGGCTTTGAATAAGCTTGTAATGAAAAAAAAAACGAACCTATTGCGTAATCTTTCATCCTGCTCTCTTTTGGCCTGTTCAATTTTATTAAATTCACAGAGTTGTACGATTTGATTTTTTCTTATTTGTATATCCTTAGCTGCATTAAATAGGTTCATCTCGTATATTGCTTCATTCTTTTTATGTGTTTTTTCCAATTTTTTCCTACAAAATAGATAAAATGAAATTAATTCTATCATTGTACAGTAAGAATTCAGGGGCGGATGCTTGTGATTGATTAAGCAAATTAAAAATATTAATTGGTTCAATTAAATTTGATTCGATTAAAATTAAAAATAGGATTTTCCAACAAGGTCTTTTTTCTGGAATTGCAGAAGTAGGCTTTTATTGTAACAATACTCACTTCAGCACAAAGATATTTAAAAGAAAGCTTAAACTTAAAGTCCTTAATTTTGTAAATAAATTATTAGATGAGAAATTTATATATAAAGGGTGATTCATTAATCCTTTGAGGAGTATCGCCGCATACGTGCGGCAGAATGTTGTGTTGTCTAATATCCATTGGCATTCTCATGCTTTTGATTGAATTGTCATTATTTCTTCACAGATAGATAAAGAACATATATATCTATGATTTTTGGCAGTCAGATTATTTTAATTATTGGTTGCAAATAAGCAAAATAATTTTGTAAAAAGGTGAATATTTGTACACAAGTCGGTAGCCGTACAAAACATAGCGTAAAATTACTTTTCGTTGGATTCCCTTCCTGGAGTAGAGCGGGTCATGTTTACAGAAAGAAGCAATAAAAGATTTAGACCCAAATTGGAAGTAATAGCTTCTTGAAAAATATTGAAAAGTAAAAATGAGTTTATAAATTTATATTTCTAATTATGGGTTGTAAAATTATAAAAAATGATTTACAACCTAAAATATTATTCAATATTCTTCCCAGACTGACCAATAAACAACAAAAAGTGTATTTATATTTTTGTGTGTATCAATAGTAAAACTAATCAAAATATACAAAAAAAGCCTAATTTAGTAAAAATTTACTCACCACTCAAAGGGTTAAGAGGTACTTTTTTCAAAAGACAAAAAAAGTTTATAAAAAAAATAAAAAAATTATTGCATAGTCTTTGATATAATAAATAGACGCATTTTCTACATTTATTTTTTAAATATTATTTCTTTTAAATGTTAGCCCTAACTACACCTAAATGGTCCATTCGAAAGTTCCAATTTTGGATGACGCGTTCGAGCATTTCAACTGGTATTTGGGTAATGATGCGAGTAATGTTGGCCTCCAATTCCTCAATCGTAGTCGGTTTAATTATATAGACTTTCGACTTTACGTAGCCCCAAAGAAAAAAGTCTAGAAGTGTTATATCGCAAGATCTAGACAGCCAATTCACTGGTCCGAAGCGTGAAATTATTTGTTCACTGAAATGTTCTCTTAATAAAGCCATGCTTTGAAACCAAGTGTCGTGGAGATTATGTGCTTGAATTTTAGGCACCAAATAGTCCGTTATTATGGAACTATAACGGGCGCCATTCACGGTTACGTTCTGGCCAGCCTCATTTTTAAAAAAATATGGACCGATTATTCCACCAGCCCATAAACCAAACCAAACTGTTGTTTTTTGTGGATGTAGTGGCAGCTCTTGAACCTCTTCGGGATGATCTTCAAACCAAATACGGCAATTTTGTTTATTGACATATCCATTAAGCCAGAAATGGGCCTCATCGCTAAACAATATGTTGTTCTAAGCGCACGAAAAACATTCCTCGCAGAACGCTGATTTGCGTAATACAGCTGAATAATTTGTAGGCGCTGTGCCGGCGTAAGTCTTTCCATTATGAATTGTAAAACAATACTGAACAAAAATAAAATAACACTTGGGCACAACTCACGTGTTATCTATTATCAAATCCCAATAAGAAAAAGTACCTCTAAATGAATCATCCTTTACAATGAGTATCTGTCAGCCATAAATAGCAAGACCATAAGGAATTCATAGTCAATCTGTTTATTTCATTATATGTTTATGGGATTGAGCTGGAATCATATGACAGTGGGGCAGATTCCTTTCGTTCACTACAAACAAATTTAAGACAAAGCTAGAATATAAAATATCCTCACATAAAACCACAAAAAGAAAATAAGTAAGAACCTTTCTTCTTCTTCTAAAATGCTATTTTGCAAATTTTCATTAACTGTAATCTCATGTTTAATTTGATCTTTCAAACAAGAATTCTGTTGACGTTTTGAATCAACTTGATTGAGCAATTCCTTCCCATAAATTAATTTATTTTTCTCGGCTTCATAGTTTTTCCACTTCCTGTCATTTTGTTCTTTGACTTGTTTGGTTGTATTGATACAGATTTCTCGCTTTTTATTAATCTGAAAAAAAAAATGTTTACTAAATTCATTTATTAACTGCCCTACCTGCATGTAACTTTTCGAGAAGTATGAAAATAAAATCACCTTTTTTTTGGTCAAGATTATGAATACAATGTTAGTCATACTCATACGTATGAGATTTACGAAACGTCAAAGAACCGACCCAAACTACGTTTCCCCCTGAAGAACTACTTGTGTAGACTTATGTCGCATGTTTTTAGGACCTGTGCTTATTCAATACAGTTTGTAGTTTTGAGGTATATTATTTTTCTCAAGCGCGTTCATGATATGGGATAGCGCAGAATGGTACAGTGAAAGTGTGCGTATTACGCATGTTCATGTGCGTAAGGCGATAAAACATAAAAAAATCTTTTGTAAAAATTCCACATTTAATTAATATAATCAGAACTGGTTTACCTCATCACAAGCATTTTAAACTGATGTACTAGTAAAAAAGCAATAGATGAATTAGTACAAAAGTGACTTAGACATTTTTGTAATGATATTTATAAAGATATAATTCATTTGTGTTCTTTAAGGACATTTTAAAATACAAAACTGAATTTTCACGAGGTGCGCGAAACATTCTTGCGCAGACTGTATATGACATGCATGAGATCAAACACACATAAATCCAGTTTTGAGAAAAAATTAAATATCGCTTCAATATTGGGGTACTAATTTGAAAGAACAAAATTAAATTTTAGCATCAGTCAAAACCTCGTAGTTTCTATGCAATTGAGGGTCAAAATATGATCTTATTATGAAAACTGTCTAAGTTGTTATAAGAGAAGTGTGTTTTTCTCTGTTCAGGAAAAATTTAACGCTGGAATCAGAGTGGTTTTTTTTTCACAGCCTTGCATTATATATTTATGAAAGTACCAATTTATATACAGACAAATATAAGATGGTATAAGAAATTATTTACCTATTACTTTTGTTTTAATTCCATAGAGGGAAGGTCGGAAGAATTTAGAAGAATGCACGTTTTATAATCAATTATAAACATACATCATTTAATTATTTAGCAGAAATAATAATCAGGTCAGACTATTAACAAATACCTTTTCCAGTTGTTTCCTGTATTCCTTTTCTTTCATTTGACAAATTTGATTTTGACTTATGTATATATTTCTTAGACGCTGTTCAAACTCTCGTAATTCTGGTTCAGTTGACCGAAGAGACATTCTTTTGTGAGCAAGTGGTATGGCATGAGAAAATTTTTCCTTTTGAAATGCCATACTATATTTAAGTCCTAAAATCCAAAATATTTATATAATTGCTTATGTTAAGAGTGTATTTGCACACTCGAAGATTTAACTTCATCTAGTAGTGAAGCATGGGAAGTTAGTCGATTGACCAGGATGACTCGTTGGATCGATTCACTTTATAAGTAAAATATATCCTAATTTCTGTATGTTTGTCAGTATATATGATATAACGAATCTTTAATAAATATGATTTAACCAAATAAATTGTTAAGATTTTAATGCATTTAAAACCTACGGTTATTTCATCGATTTTATATCATATAATTTACAACCATAGAATAAAGATTTAAGTTTGCATGAAAGAAATGAGAATGTCAAAGGCATTCATAATTTTATAATGAATGAAAAAAAAACCTTTTCATTTTTAAATGCCTTTAATTTCCTTAGTCAACAACAATATGTACGAATGAGTACTAGTCATAACATAATACTAATTTTGTCATTTAAAAGTGTATTTATTTCCTTAGATTTCCTGGAGACGTTAAATGTGAATTTTTCAATAATGGTTTGATTTATAAATTTTATTTAATATACTAGGTTCGTACCAATGTCACGTCCGTGGTCGAGTGCAGTGAGTGCAGTCGAGTGCGTCGAATGGTCAGCGAAGTTGGCTTCGTCTGTAGTGATTCCGGATTCGAATCCCAGCACTGACGGTTTCCTTAATTGATTTTTCAATCGAATTATGGATTTATTTTTGAAGGCATGGATGTCTATATCTGAATTTATAGTTGTTATAGTTTGTAGTAGTTTCCGAAATAATATATCTCAGCCACATCCGCTCACTTACCGTTCTGTTAGTAAATATATCTTGTCTATGGTTTGAAATCTGCAGTATGTATAATTATTTGACTATGGTCTAGAACAGAAACGGCAAACCTTTTTGGGTCCGCGTGCTAAAAATCTTCAAATATTATTTCTCGATTGTGTAGCGTGCCTAAGCAGTATTTTTTTAATACAAAATAGAAAACCTGCGATAGCGACAAAAAATAGCGAGCATAACCTCAAATGATGACAAACGCCAAATCAGAATGTCGCTCTCGAAGTGACAAAAGTTTGAGTATTAAACGTACTAATAATGCATTTTCTGTTCTAATGGGATATGCTACAAACCAATAGGACTAGTATTGTCTCTAAATAAGACATGTGAATTACGAAATATAACACGTGAGCATAGCTATATTTTAGATTTTGTTCACATTTAACCATAGACAATTGATAGAGCATATTATAAAGTTTAAGTATTTATTATTAAATTGAACATAATTGTACTTTTTAAAGTCTCGGATGATGTCAAAAAAGTAGAACCGGTAGAGATCGAAAACTCATCAAAACACTCGTAGCCAAAAAATCATCCGGAAGCGACAACATAAACAATGCCATTTTGAAACGACTCCCCCAAAAGTGAATCATTTTCATAGTCAAAATTTACACCTCGTGGCCACATTTACGTGAATACTTTCCAGTAACGTAGAAAACGGCTCACGCCGTCGCGATACCGAAACCCAAAAAAGACCACTTACTAGCAACGTTCCCTCTTATTTTTCTATTGTGTGTGCGGTCTATTAACTGCTGTGAGCAGTAAATTTACAACAAAATAAAAACTGTGCACAAATATAAAAATTAGGTGAAACAAACTTATATTTACAATATTTCAGTGTGCGGCTTTGTGCGGGTATGGAAAAATGTGTGCAGGCACATTTTGGGAGATGTGCACGCGCACACCTTAGCGGGAACATTGTTTACTAGCTCTCAACTACAGACCGATCAGTCTACTCGATTGCCTCAGTTAAATGCTCGAGAAAGTGATACTTGAACGCTTTCTTCCTACCATAACCCTATCCTACCTGAATCTCAATATGGGTTCAGGAAAGGACTCTCAACCACCCTTCAGCTATCACGTATCACGGGTCAGATCACCAAAGACCTTTACAGAAGGAGAACCACCGGAATGATACTGCTCGACCCGGAAAAGGCGTTCGACACAGTATGGCACGACGGCCTTGTCCACAAACTCGTTGTGACTACTCCCCCCTACATTTCAAAGATCATCCAGAATTACCTGAAAGAAACGCACTCTCTACGAAGCAGTAAAAAAGGAGAAATCTTTTATGCGCTTAGGCTATTTAACCATTTTATTTATGATTTCCCACACCCTACGAAGTGCTCTGTCGCTTTATACGCAGATGACACAGCAATCACATCCACCCACAATGATAGAAATGTAGCGTTACGTCACCTTGAGGCTGGCACGGCCCAGCTGACTGACTCCTTTTGTCACTGAAGGCTTAAAGTCAACGGTGCAAAACAGAGGCGATCCTCTTCACACGCTAGCGAGCCAACAATTTTAATGGGAAAATCACCGTCTGCGGTGATTTTCCATATGGTCGTTAAACCGACCATGTTGTACGCCTCTTATATCTGGTCTGTTGACATCCCTGACAGCAAACTCCTTCTACAGAGGGTCGGAAATAAATTGTTCTCGTTATGTAGAAATAACCATGATGGTCTTATCGGGCATCCAGATCTAGTTTCGTCTCCAGAAAATTTCTGTCACTTTTGTCTTGCCGACCGCTGCCCTGGGGCTTGGGGGTAGAAGCTGCGCGGAGCAACAAGATTTTCTCACGAACCGCCGGCTCGCGGCCGCTGGTCTATGTAATCGAACTGTCAAAATATGCCATCACCAAAATAATCTCTGAAAATAACCCGTGTACATTCATAACCTCCAACCGCTGATTATACAGTAAGAAAGTCAACATAGCTGAGATAATTTTGTTCATAAATACAGGAGAATATATTTTATTTGTTTACATCATTTTCAGATCGATGGAAATGACTTCTTCTCTGTCTAAGAGATTTTTATCTTTGAAAATATATGAGACTGCGATCCGCTCATCTTCAGGGTTACCAAAAGATGATGAATCAAATTTGTCTCAGCATGAAAAAGATGAACTTCCGAAACCTCCGAAAGTTATACACGGAGAAACTTATCCGGCGTGGCGTCAGCCTTGGAATGAAAAGAAAGGAGAGTGGTTTAGCAAATTTAAAATTTTTGGAGAAAACACGCAATACAATAGTGCTATAATGGGCTTTTTGGGTACAACAGAACGAATGTCTTATCAAGAATGGCGGAGAGAGAATAAAGAGAATAAAGAAATACAAACTCAATCGTACATTAATGAAAGACATGACACTTTAGGAAGTAATTTGGCAACTGCTCATTTTGTATGTTATAGAGGTGGCAAAGTGAAGTAAGTATACCTAACTTGTTTGATTACCAATATGTATCGTGTAAAGTGGATTACATATTTTTCGTGTAGTACGCGTTGTGCTTAATTATATGGAACTTAGTAGTTTACAATGTCATAATTATGATACGTATGGCTAAAAGTATTTACACTTAACTATGTTAATCAGTATTAAATCACACATAAAAAACAGACAATGTTCTACGACAGTGCTTCCCAAATTGGGGGCCACAGGTTTTCTCCAGGGGCCGCTGCAGAGCATGTTTTGTTTTGAGGGGGGCTGCAAATTATTTTGTTTCAGATTTAGGGAGCCGTGGTATGATTTTTTTTTTGGGAAGCACTGTTCTACAAGACCTGCTAGATAATAAGTCGCTTAACCCTTCTTTTCTGAGAATAGAAATCAGATAAGGCTAAGAGAAAACTTGTGATCGGGAAAGATTTTTAGACACCACAGAAATCTAAGCCATCGAAAAAAAAATCCACAAATCTATTGAAAACTAGAGTTATAAAAGTATCCATACTAGACTTGAATCCGTAAACTTTGCAACTGAAGACAAACATAATAATAGAAAATTTAAATTAACTTTGATTATTCCACGTATTGTGTAACTAACTGTGACACGTGTTTCGCCTCTTTCAGAGGCATCTTCAGACTTACTATCGCAAAGTTTGCTTAAGTAATGAAGCAAGATTGATTCTAACATTTTAAAATTATAAAATTACAAAATGGATTGGGTTTTTTTTCCTTTTAAGAGGAGCAAGGAGGGGGGTGTAGAATCGAAATAAAGCAAACAGATAATGATACTAATTTTACTAATGAGTTGTAAACAATCAGAATGGGATTTTTCCTTTTTAATGGAAGCAAAGAGGGGATTATAAAATGCAAACAAATTTAATCATACTACTAATGACGTTAAACATTACAAACTATTAAAACTAATGAGCTACAATCAATCATCTAGGTTTGTGATTACTCTATTAATTGGAAACAATTTTAGTAACGGGGAACCGCCTGTGCTATTAAGAATATTATTTAATAATATTTCTTTTTTGTTAAGAGTTTTATTAATTTCTAAAAATTCTTGCTTCATTACTTAAGCAAACTTTGCGATAGTAAGTCTGAAGATGCCTCTGAAAGAGGCGAAACACGTGTCACAGTTAGTTACACAATACGTGGAATAATCAAAGTTAATTTAAATTTTCTATTAAAATGAACTTCCACAAAGTTACCGCCGAAACCATCGAAAGTATGAAGACAAACATGTTGACTACTCTGCTGCAGGTCTGGCAATTATATGTTGATTGTTCATGATGAAGGAGTTCATTTGGCGAGAGTAGAGTACATGAATAATTTAAGATTTCGACTGAAGGTGCTTGGTGGAATTTCAATATTAAATTTGAATTGTTCAAACTATGTACATTCTCACAGATTTTGTCAGATTTAAGTTATCATACATGACTATTTAAATATATTTTCATCACAGAAAAATCATTCAATAAAAACATTATTAATTTTATTCAGTCGTCATTTTATTTTCATATCATACATCTATTGGATTGATTCAGATGGTGAAAATATAATTAGCAGTGAAATTGAAATTGCTATATGAGTTCTTTAGTTCTTATAGTCTTAAGCCATTTCTTAAGTGGTATTCACTCAATGTTTCAAAACTGTGGCATACTTCTTTGTGAAAGGTTCCAGAACAATGGGAAATAGGATGTAAAACATAGCGTCTTCACAAAACAATTTCTGTAGAAAAAAATCCACTTGAAAAATATTTTTTTTAATAATGAAAAGAATTTCACTGTTTAAGATATGCTAGAAAAAAAATACCTCGATTAACCTTTTAACTGCATTTTTTTAAATTTACATTCATCAAATATCTGTAGCTCAGAATATTCTATAAAACTTTGCTTCGATTGATCTTTATTCTTATGTCCTCCTCCAGTTAAAAATATGCATACTTGTTAATGGTACTGTTTCAGGTAATATTAATTTGTTCATGTTACTTCAGATTCATTGGAAATCCGGATTGGATACAACAAGCTGAGGATGACGAGGAAAACCTTCCACTGCCTTCACATTATGTTCAAAAAATGATCTTGGAAAAAATTGACTGTGAGGGTATGCGTAATGGAGGACTGCGATATGAAGGTTTAGACAATTTCATCAACTTGAATGGCCTTAAGTGGCTGTCGGTGAAAGGAAATAAACACATAGACGACTGGGGAATCGACAAACTCACCAACTTGACTCGCAGGACATTGGAATATTTGGACATCAGAGACTGTTCAATAACTCACCGGGGCCTCGTGGCTTTGTACAAAATGAGCAATTTAAAACTTCTGACGGTGAGCGAAGATCAAAATAACCCTGAAGTGGAACAGGTCTGCACTATGCTAGAAGAATTGTATCCAGAATTGCTTGTCAGGATAATCTGATTGTATTTATTACAGTGCATCATCTTCTACAGATGTGATAAGTTATCTTGCAATAAATATGTATTGAGACACATACTCATGTGTCGGACTGCTGCTTTTTTGTGGAAATTCAATTTAATTTATTTAAACTTAAAAATCGATTTCTTACGAGGAATCCATTGCGAAATGCAGGGATACATGGATAAGTATAGCTACCGCTATTATTCTTGTGGCTGTAACAATGGTCCTTTTACTGCATTTACTACAAAGCATTGGGAAATCCACTGCTGCTAGGAACTATAATGTTCGATTTTAAAATATTATTTTAGTCATTGTAAAATAGAATAGTAAAAAAATAAAGGGTACCAAACTTAAACCATGCAAACATGTTTTTTTTTTTTTTTTTTTAAATACATTTTAGCCATTAAAGTCTGTCTTTTTATGTGTACAAATGCTCTACGTTAAGCCTGCTAAAAAGTTGAATTTGATTTTAGCCACAGATTGGATATAATTTAAAATTATTATAAGACTTGTGATTCATTCATTTTATTTTCATTATGAGAAAGTGAATATATATGGTGGCTAGGAGCAAGGCCAAATATAATAAGCAGGTTCCCGGCACCTATTTACTAAGCACTACGCCACTGGCAGCTCTCGGCTTATTATTTTGTAATTATGTAAGATGTCACACTTGAAGACGAGTGGTCATCATCGACCTATCTCGTTGCAGCTTTCACGAGATCCAAGCCCCAGGACGGATGCTTTTAAAAATCGATTTATAGATTTGTTTTTGAAGGCATGTAAAGATGTCTACATCCCTTCCTACCCTTCGATCCTAAAAAAACTGACATACAGAAAGCAATTAGCTAACTGCTAGTCCTGTGTCAGCCCCATCTCTTAACGTTTCTCTCTCCCTAAAGAGAGCTCGAGCGACCAAATAACAAAAAGTTCTAGTATGACATCTTTTGTCGAGATGCTTCATTACTAAAAATACTATACATTGGAGGCGTGCATGGTTGAAAAACAAAGATTCAGAAGAAAACACATACGCAATGCAACGGGGAGACGATTCTTGAAAATGTGCAGTCGGAGTAATGTTTCAGTGTTTGGATCGAGAATATAAGTGCAAAAGTTATGTGAAACAACTTTTTCACAGTTTTATTGTTAAGGTGAATGGATGGATAGGCAGCAGGGTTCGGTTTTAAAGAAAACAATAACAAACATACATTATAATAAAATTTTGTTTTATTCCATCAATCATTGTATCCAATACAACTTTCCAATAATTTGAACATAGTTCTATGGCCCTAAACATGGCTTTGTCAACAAACTTCAACATGTTTTCTTCATCTTTTATAACCTCATATTAAGTTCTCTTATTAAGTATCTTGTATTGGTCCATCGGTCGGATGTACTACATTGTTTGAAGTAAACACAGCATATTGATCACGGTATCCGACTGTGTTCTCAGATGTGCTTTTGCATAATATGTAATTAAAATATTTACACGATTGACTAACCACATTTACGGGATTCGTTATGTCCGCCGACAGATACGCACGTATTATGTGAAATATTTCGCTCCGGATTTCTACTAGATTACTTTTAACATAGATATGGTACGGTTTCACATATTGACCATTTTAGAAATACTTATATCCATACTTTTGACGCTCTCTTCGAGTTAATAATTGCTTTCGTTAAGTAACAATAAAAAATATTAACTAAAGTGAACTTTTTCGATTAGATAAATTTATGGAAAACAGTTCGACGATGAGCACATTTAACAGTAGTAAAACATTTTTTTTGTATAAAAGAATTGACTCATACTCTTCTTCTGGCAGTCAACGATTATCAGATGTAAACTAGGATAAATACTCTTAATTTAAGCCGTCTTTCAAAAAAGCAACTTAATTTTCAACATAATGTACGAGATCAACCACTGAAAAAATTATTCTTTATTACATAAATAATCTAAAAATATGTCTATTCATAAATACAACCAACGCGGCGGCGTTCAGCTCGCTCCTCCGCGCCGATGATATACTTAAAGAATCTCAACTTTATTGTAAATAAAAACATAAAAAAAATATAAAATTGGAAAATAGATAAGCACCTCCAAAGTCATGCAAAACTATGACAATTATAGATAGGTATTCGTTAATTCAGTCAGTTATTGTTAGTAACCGTTCCAAATTACTATTATAATCTGGCAAAGAAATTTTTCCTCCGAATCAGTTTAGCTGTCTATTAAAAATGTGTATTTAATTTATTCAAGCTGAATATTCCTGGCACACGATAAATTATAGGGAAGCACTGTTTGCGTTCGATGCTGTCTGTCCATGTTTGAAAACCGGTAGCGTTCTGCAAGCCTGCAGCTGCTCAAACGGAGATATGCTTTGCGAACAAACCCGTCCTGCAGTGTTTGTTTTTTACGACGTTATGCGAACATTATTATTGTAAGTCTGCGACACGCACATTTCAAACCTGTCTCACATCTTCTGTGGTTCGAGAGCTCCACCAATTCGGAGTGCAGGAATGTATACATTGAAGCTTTCGGACCGCTACCGGTTCGCAAACATGACAGACATGCGCCGTTATACAGTCGCCCATGAAAATGAACAGCCGGTTATGCTGTAATGACTAGATCTATTAGTATAATTTGAATCAGAAAAAAATCTTTTCTCAAAAATTCGCAAAATGAGTTCTTGAAAATTTTCGTAAATTAATGAGAATTGAGGCATTGAAGCGGGCTTGTTTGAAAAAATGCAATAAAACGAGAGTCAATCTGTGCATAATAGATGCATTCGATCAAGTAATCGTACTCGGTCGAAAGATTATTGAAGCGATTGGAGTGAAAACAATTATAGATAGCAAAATCTCCGGCCGGTGCGTGAAACATTATTGAAATTATAAAATTGTAGCTATCAACGGTTTAACACGATTCGATTATAATATATATAAATACTTTTTGAACAATTCTATTACTTAATTTAACATTGATTGTATGTACACAGATGTAAATGGAAACAGAATGCCCATTCAACTAATAGATATTGATTGCATAAATACAAGTGCGTAAGGTTTTAAGAATTCGTTTATTACTGCTGAAATATTTTCACGGAATGACGAGTCGATTCACCGCCTATCTCATTATCGATGCCGATACGCGGTTGAAAAAACAGATTCGTTCCCGTTTCTTTGGCGAGCGGGCTCGAGGACTTCATTCGAGTTTTTATTGCAATCTACAACATTTAAAATAAATTTCCTGTCGGTTAACGACAACAGCATTCGGCAAGTAAATTTTGTCCAATAAGAGAGAATCCGAGGGGTAACAAATGTCAATGCAAGTATGCGGTAACAAATCCTCATAACTGTTTCTCGTTCAATAGTTGAGAAAGTAAATATGATATCTGTGACTTTACTAAGAAACGATATCCATCATGAATTAAAAGTGAAAAGTGAATGTACCATTATACAATCGGTCGTGTTGTAATGAGGTATTATGGAATTCGCCAAAAGAAAGAACACTCGTGCACGTCGTTACGCTAAATCTACTGCGGATGAATGATACATTATGTATTAAGTTCAGATTTAATATAGATAATCAATCATTCAATCCTAAATAAATGTAAACGAGTGTTTTATATTTAGTGACTTGGATTCTGCGATCATAAAAAATCTATACGCTGACTTCGCTACGAAGCACCCGCGTATGTTTCACTTTTTATAATAAGCGGTAAATAAAGTGCAATCGCAGAAGATGGTTGAAAAATTAATTATTATTGCACACGCGGCGACGCGTCTTTAAAAGAAATCACATACACGCTATAAAGAATAAGTAGAAAAAAATATTACTCAACGGACCGAGAATTATTCGTTTAAAAACTAAACAGCTATATTATAAAAACAACAACCGAACAACTACATTTATTTAGGTTACACACAGACTCTCATATATACCTAAAGAACAGTTGACTTTGTTATCTGTAGATATTATTCTTCACAATTCACTACTATGTCTAATATATTTTTCTTATTAAACATTTATCTACTGTGATAGTCTTTCGACGTGTGCGATAAAAATAATCTGATTTTCTACATTTCCTTAATTAATATTATGACTAATGACAAATAAGTGTTTAAACTTAACATCGACGTACGAGTGTCATCGCTACTCTGGCACACGAGTAAAAGTGACAACTTTACACTTATCGAATGATTAAATTTAACTTGCGCTATGGAGTCGCCTTACAACAGAATACTTTTAGATTACGTAAAACTGAGTCCATAGCAGATCATAGAAAGGGAATAACTCAATATACATCAGGAAGACATTAAAGTTGAAATGATAAAAAAAAAGACAAGCGAAAGAATAAGTCCCGAATCCGAGAATACTTTGCATTATTATGCTGCAACAATTCACTTGGTCGCAACTGTTGACAAAATATAAAATATATCCTTTAAGGTTTCTTTGTTTTAAAAAAATAACACTAATAAAATTCAAACATGCGTTTCTCTCGTGCGGTAATGATAAAAACTATGCCCGTCTTTAGCTCCGATGACGTATTCTCGGGTTCGGAATTTGCATTTTTCTTATTTATCTAAAAATGAACGTAAGATAATAATATAACATTTTGTAACCTATCACATTTTATGAAGATATTTTTATTTCATACAGGGGTTATTATTTCAATAACGACAGTGCTATGAAGATTGTAATAATTTTGAATAATCATTTTTTAAAAATACAACACATTAAAACTACAATATACATAACTATCAACACTCCTGGAGCATACTATATGTAAAAATATTTGATACCATCGATGTCTTAAAAAAATACTCAGAATATTTCATTTTGCATTTAAGCTTTTTTGATGGCTCTCCATTCAAGAATTTTTTAACACGAAAATGTTAAATACTCCACTAAAAGAATTAATTTTCAGTATCAAATCAAATTCCAAATAAGTAAGGTTATATTTTTCACAACCTTTGTATGTTTTTTTTTAAATTTTAATGAAAATAATAACATTTCATAACAAAAAAACAAAACAACATTTTCATTACAATAAAATGGACATTTCGAAAACAGCGGAGATCCATTTTTAACTGGCGATTGATGTCATCAAAACTGGGACCGGGGATGCTTCGAAAGGGGCCCTAGATATCTATATTAGATTGATAAAAATCAAAAATAGATTTACAAAATAGTGCTATAAATTCATCGTCCGAAATCGAAAGCTCTTAATTTTTTTTTCTGCAAAAGTGTAGCAAAATAAGACATTTTTTTGTTTTTGTTAAATACTACAAACACAATGTGATAGTTAATTACTTTAGTGGTAACACTTATTTAGTTGCGGGACACGGTGATTATAGAGATGGTAATGTTTCGCTAACTGGCCGAAGAGGACGACGGAATATGAAGGCCGCTAATGTTACTGTTGCCTGACGTAGCCGGAGAGTTGATACCTGAGCAATAAAAAATGAATAAATCTCACAATGTTCCACATCATAATTCGTAACAATAATTTAAAAAAATGGTCGGACGAGGAAGATTTTCAATTCATAACTGAATAATTTTTTACCCACGGCTCTTGAAGACATTTTAAAACCCATAATACATATACAACTGAAATAAATGTACACCCCTAAGTTGATACAAAATAAAATAATGTTCACTGTTCATTTTCCACTAATATAATACTGATCGTCTCAATTACAATTAGATTCAAAAGATTTAGCATAAAATTATTATATTGTAACTGATAAAGCTTCATTGATCTCTGCTTCACACAACTTCTACCAAAACTGTAGATAAGAATAAGGAATAGCTGTTAGCTAGTTTTTATGTGGTAATAATGTATATTGACCGTGACTGTTATCAGTTTAACAGACCTGTTGGCGTGCTGTGTTCAGAATGCGGCGTAGCATTCGTCGGGGCGTAGATTTTCTGCCTCACCTCGCGAATTTTCAACTGCAGAGATGGTTTGTTCGGGAAAATGTTTGTATGAGTAGCCTGCAAACAGAAATTAGAAAATAGGATTCATTTGGGCTAAAAGTAAACTGACGTATACTTTGTTAGTGTTCCAGCAACTCGTATAATCCTAAAATAAGGGATTGCAGTGAGAGTGATTAGCCAACCGCTAGTCCTATCCTTTCTATCCCTACTCTTCTTGAAACAAAGAGAGGTTGAGAAACAGAGTAATGAGCAGTTCTCGTAGAAAAAAAATAATGTTGAGACACCACAAGGAAGTCATATGCTCCACAGTGGGAGCGGATTTAAACAAAACCCAATGTCACTTTTAAGGTGTTCACTGTCAATACTTGGTGGAATGGCATTATAATAAAAATAATAAAACATTTTTAGTACTTTTTCCACATAAAATTTATTAGATCAGGACCGGTTTCGCTCATGATGAGCATTGTCAACTGATTAGAAAAACTTTTTTTTTTTTTGTATAAATATCACTGTTTTATTGTTTTTCTTATCAGTTGACAATGCTCATCATGAGCGAAACCGGTCCTGATCTAATAAATTTTATGTGGAAAAAGTACTAAAAATGTTTTATTATTTTTATTAAAACCCAATGTGTTCCAAAGCAATGGAAGCAAGCTGGTTGCGGATGAAAGTTTTGTTTTTTGCAAATTTGTATCACCCTGCAGGGTTATTCTCAAATTTATTAAGACCTAGGTCCTAAAAAAACTGTAAAAACCAATTACAGAAATCATGTTGAGTATTAGAGACCACTTTAATTAGTGTCTAGATCAGAGGTGGGGAACCTTTTCTTCTCTAAAGGCCGCATCCATTTTTCTGATTCGACATAAGGCCACAATAAACATAGGACAGGATTGATTAATATTCAATCCCTTACCCTACTTTTCCTCTATACTTTTTTTCCTGATATCTCCAAATCTCGTTTTTTTTTTTAGCTCACCGAGGAATTTGAAATCCTGAATTTGCTATACTTTTTCCCCGGATATCCCCAAACCTCGTTTTTTTTTAGCTCACCGAGGAATTTTAAATCCTGAATTTGCTATACTTCTTTGCCAGATATCTCCAAACCTCGTTTTTTCCAGAATTGGTCAGAAGGCCGCACCGGAGTGGCCAAAAGGCCGCAGGTTCCCCACCTCTGGTCTAGATCCTAATAAATTTGAGACTAGTCCGCTGATAAACAAAGTTTTTCTATATATTTTTTTTAATAACATTTGATCTCAAGTGTCATGTAGTTTCTTTTTTTAATGCCGAATTTCCACTTGGTAAATGATGAAGCCATTGACACCAATGATATACTTATTACAATAATAATGATTCTCCACAGAAGATTTCTACAATAATGGCAATAATTTTTTTTTTTTTGATATTATAAGAGAGAAATGAGATATTACCTGAAACTGTGAAGTAGCCTGC
The DNA here is from genome assembly GCA_030503985.1 of Himalopsyche tibetana. Lineage (NCBI taxonomy): Eukaryota > Metazoa > Arthropoda > Insecta > Trichoptera > Rhyacophilidae > Himalopsyche > Himalopsyche tibetana. Next base: position 3,189,439 of record JAPJYX010000010.1, read on the forward strand.
GAGGAAGGAAACATGCCGTGCTCTTGAAACAGTTTAATGACGAGTTGCCGTCTCTGTTCCAAGACTCGTCGGTGACCGGCTTCTCCGCGGCCTGATGTTCCTCCTGAAGGTGTCCGCGGTGACAAGCCGCTCATATCGTCTTGATCCGCTGGTGCAAAGATATACATCACAATAATGGACATTTGAATTGAATTTTCTAATGAATGCGAGGTAGCAGAAGCTTTGTATACAATTAAAATTGATAGCTTAGTTATTCCATTGGTTCTGTTTTACTAGATTTGACACGTGTTTTGCCTCTTTGGGAAGCATCTTCAGATGACAGATGTGAGAGAAGACAAACGACATTTTTTTTTTATTTATAGGTTAGAAATTGAATTCCATTTATATTACAGATATGGAGACGTCATAGTGAAATGAATCACAACATTATAATATTTGGTTATCAAGCATGAAACTGTGATTACAATGAAATATAAAACTTACTTCTGAAGGTTTCCACACTGAAGTCTGGTCCGAAGAAAGTGTTTCCGACAAGTTTATTGGTAGCAGACCTAGCAGTTGGAGTGGGATGGGGATGTGGAGTGTGAGAGTGAGAAAGGGACAGAGAATGCGTGAGGGGAGTGGGAATGGAGAGAGGGGTTGTATTGACGCTGCTCATGGTGCTAGACTCGGCAGTTTGGGGTTCACAATTGAATGTTGAAGTTGATTCATCTTCATTAGTGGCTGAAAAAATATAATATATACATCAAATAGGGCATTCAAAGTAGAACCTGAAACACAAATAAATCTTATTTTGTGGACTTGTTTATTGCTATTATATGTGTGTACTTTCTGTTATTTAATTTTTGTATTATTTATTATTTAAAAACAGCATTATGTAAAGAAACATTTGAATGTAAGGATAATAATAGGTACAATATATGCTAATTTTATAAATATTTTCCTTGAAGGATTAAAAATTATTTAGAATTAAAAAAGGTGGAATGATTTCAATAAAAAAAAAGAAATGTAAAACATATGAACAAGCTTACCATTATTGAGTCGGTCATGTTTTTTCTTCATATAGACTTGAGGGCTGCTGGGAATGGCTATAGCGCTGGGACTGGAAGAGTCCGGTTTAAATTGTGGAAGGATGTTGAATTTCTTTTCAAAGTTGACTGTTTCTAATACTCTGAATAAAAAATAATGAGTGATATTTAGAATCAAAACAACTTAATTGAAGAACACGCACATCAAGGACGATTTACAAAACTTGAAATCAGAAAAAATACATATAATATTTATGAGCAAAGAAATGCGTGGACCGTTTTTTTTTCGGAATGCTTAATGATATTAAAATTGGATTGTAAGCTTACAGCCTCTAAAGAAAATCAATATTTTGTAAATAGCAGACGACCAATATTTCTGTGCACAGTTTAAAATTAAATGTTTGAATAGCTGGCAGAAAGAACCTACTTATCACGTCCATCTTCCACTGTCTTTTTAAAGAGACCCCGTTTGGTGCACGGGCTAATCAGAATGGCCGAGTGAATGTCCACTCCCGCCTTAGGAGACATCATGGTGTTTATAATGTTTCCGGCGCCGGATGGCGATTTTACATTCTGCATGGAGGTTGAAGCCGCTATCAAGGTGTTGCCGGTCGCTTGAGTCAAAGATTGGGCGGACAGTGGAGATTGAATGTTGCCAGAACTCGAATTGCTCAATGTTGAAGATATCATTGTGGGATTGTCAGAATTTGATGTGATCGCTAAAAAACAAATCAATATGTATTTTAATATGGTAAATTGCAATGGATAACCTAATTTGTGTGGATTGAAAACGATGCATTATAATAATATATAATCATTTGAGATATAATAGTATTTAAGATTGAGAGGTAAATAAAAAATAAACATGTAACTAAAATTTTCCAGCTACAGGTTAATATCAGCCAAATAAAGAGCAATTTAGATTCAGTTAAAAAAGTAAGGTAAAAATAGTAGTAAAATATTTGGTTCTATACAAATTATGCAATAGAGTTGGTAGCTGTTTAGGTATCACGCCAGTGTCAGAACTTTGGCAGAAGATGGTTTGATGCCAAAACACTAACAGCACTATCCTGTTTTTGGCAAAACATATGTCATACAAATATGACTATGAAATGTGCCACTAAGTTGCGTCAAGAAGAATTAGCTTAAAAAATTGTGGATTTTTAAAAATAGCTTCTCGTGCACTTGAATGCCTTAACCCTTTCCACTCCAAAGGTTTTTCAAAAAAATTCCACCAGCAATTTTTAGTGAATTTGCACATAAAAAGATATTGATGTTATAAATAAATAATACAGTTTTGAAAAAAAAAAATATGAGGATTTCTTACACATGATGTCAACTTACTAATCTGTCAACAACCAAACCTAAAAAAACTAAAACCATCCACTAGCCCCACAATCTTTGAAAAAATTCAATTTTTTTTTAAAAAAAATTTTCACAAAAAGACAAATAACTTTCAAACCGTTTGACTGAGCAAATCGAAAAATATCACAGCCGGACAACATATTTTTACGTAATCTCTACAACTGCCTTTGTTCCGTCGCTGCATTCTTCGCTTGCATCCTCAAAATATTCCATTCTATTGTTTACGCCAGGTAGTTGTCGCAAAGCGTCCCAACTTTCTAACATTCCTTAATTGCTCGACAAATCACGTATTTCGAATGGGTATTCAAGAAAAATATAGAAAAAATCCTTCACACAAAAATAATCAAATCAAAATATGTAACCGATCATGTCGAGTGACACTCGACATTGGAGTGGAAAGGGTTAAAGGTGCCGAAAGATAAAATCTGGGTCATTAATGACAAAACGCATGGAAATGTACAAAATTTGATATATTTTAATACATTGTAGAGTGCACTGCTTGTTTAGAGTCTAAAATATTATCAAAGTAACAAGTTAGATGAGTTTTCGGCAACAAAGTTAGGCTGATATTGCTAAAATTTGTAATCACCCATACTGAGTCGTCTTTGAAGCGGAGCTCGTCCCAGTTGAGCTGGAGTGGGAGCCAAGGGGAAAGGTGGCGGCGGAGTATCGTCAACAAATCCTGCCGAAGAGTTGGCTTGGTCTCGATTCGCAGAACGCTGCAAAGAAGTGGGCGGGGCGGATAAGGGTGGACCGCGTCCTGCTGTCGGAGATATGGGAACCCCTTCTTGCTTAATTCTGTCGGTATTGGCGCGCGGCGAGAGTAAAGAGAGCTGATGCCTGTTCAAGATCTGCGTCTGCATCAGTCCTGTCGACCGAGCGGGCTCCGATTCACTGAATAAAAGAAAATAATTGTGAACATCATTGTTCTTGTACTTGTGTGGTGATATCCAGAAATCTGAGTTATTTCTCTGGTTGCGTTACTATAATAGATGCAATTACTATAACAGAGGAATTGGAAATAAAAATTAATTCTTTGTACAACAATTTTATCAAATGATTTTCCACACAATTTTCACAGTAATAAATTTAATGAGGTGAGAAAAGGGTTGACTTTACGTAGTGTACTGTTAGTCTATCTCTTGTTATTTAACCTTATTTAGTTTAGTATAGTATATGCGACAAATCCGTTAATATTGTATATTTTTTTTTAGCAAAAAGCAAGAGTTTTTATATATTTTTGTATCTTAGTCAATATTTTATTTCTAAGCCTAATTTTTTTTATTTTGTCATCTCGATGATGTGTACAATAATAATTATTATTCATATATAGGTTACAATTATAAATAGAAGAAAAAAAGTATAATTAAAAAAATATGGTTTTGGAGTTTGTATAGCATTCAACATCACATCATATCTGATTTTATTGTTTTTTAACAATTTTTTATGAAAAACCATAATAGACATGTGTAATTTAAAAAAAAAAAAACACTCTTGATAAATTTTGAGGGATATTTCGTGAGCAGTCAGTATTCGTGTTCGCCTAGTTTTTCAGAATTCGATTCAATATGATTGTCTAAGTTTTAAAGAAAGAAAAAAATAAAATAAATGTCAAACCACGGCGAAAATAAAAAATATAAATTTGCGTAAAAATTATTATCAAACAAGCGTGAAGCTGATAGATCGGCCACGTCGGATTTTTCACATATACTGGCCCCGTAGGACTAAAAGAATTGATGCAGAAACTTTGTCCATCATAATTATTTATGAAATAGGAAATAATAAATAAATGTATTAACCCTTAGAAGTCCTATGTCGAGCTGGACTCGACATTACAGATTTCAATGTTTTTAATTTACTGATTTTTTTAATAATATAGTTTTTTTTTCATCCAAATATTACCAATACGCATTGTGCGCAAGATAAATTTTGCTATACTGAAACATTAAAAATGTTTTTTATTATAATTACACAATAATAATAATATTTCAATTAAAGACTGCAAAGAGTTAAACTTACATAGCATATTTCACAATCTGGTTCGCTTGAGACACTATCACGGATTGTCCCCCACTTGTTGGTATACGGTTACCGCCTGGATCTAGACATAGACAATTGGAAACTGTTAGAATATTATTCAATATCGACTCATTATAAACATATTGGAATTGTTTCTATACCGAACATATAAAAAAACTAATATAGGAAAAACCTTGTCAATCAATTAAAGTGTGTATTCTGAATCACCAAACATGATAATCTGTATTTTGCAAGGTAAAGAAAACGCACTTTATGGCGAATTTTTCACACCGATAACTCCGGGTTCGTTTTGGTAATTTTCGTAAATATTCGTGAGTCGAGTGATGTTTTTTAACCTTTAGAGGAGTGAAAAGATCTATACTGACCTTACTTTATTTTACTGAAATTTTTTGCGTGACTTTTTCTAATGAATATATGTAATTCACATTTAATGTAATTCAACATATATCTGTCAGTGGCGGTTCTAGGTACTGGGCTAGGTGGGCTAAGCCCGACCTGCATTTTTCACCCAAAACTTTAGATGGCTGAATAAAAATAAACAGCGATTCGGCCGCTGAACAAAATAAATACATTTCTAAACGTAACTAACCTTTGATTTTCCTCTGTCAATATAAGACAATGCTTTGTCTATCTACAATAATATTCTCGATTGTGTTTTGTATTACAATTTTAAACTGAGCCGGCATAAAAAAAACAATAACCCTATAAATACTTCATAGAGAACAGGCAATGTGACGTCAGTCTGGCAATACCTACGTATTAACGACTCAGGGGCTTGAAAGATCTAGCCCGTGTTTTTTCTCTTAGACTGGGGCGCAATCAAGCACGATTAGATTTATTTGTATGTACGGAAACATCATCAAACTCACACGACTGTGCGTCAAATTATCAAACTTCTGTCATTCGTTGGGGGCTAAATTGAATTTGCCCATGACCACCCATACATTCAAACACAAATATCGTTGTATTGTATGAAAGTGACAGATATTGACTTTCAGTGGCAGCTCTGTATTGCTTTTTGTACTTGTTATTTCACTTTGAAAGAGACGAATTTAAGGTTATTATTTCTTACTTACATTAGCATTGATTTTATTATATAGTAATTGATGCTTTGCAGTAGTGTCGTAATATTTGTTTATTTGCTTGTAGATTAATGTATAAGGTGAAGTGGAAAAATACACAATTTCGTAAATAGTATACAATGCTAAACTTTCCTCTAGCCCACCCAAGATTTTAGTTCAGGAACCGCCAATGATATCTGCTCGCAAACAGACTACTGTTTTGAGTTACAAGTATGTCTGTACTCTGTACTGTAAAAATGGTGCCGACGTACATGAACGTCCATACTTCTCTTAAGGTTAATGATGTAATTATTTTCAGTGCGAGCTTGTCATTGCGTTCACCTGGAAGTGTACACGACTTTGTTACTACTGTAGGAAACTGTGTTTTGCACAACGAACCTTTCATACCACGATTTAGTATTTATATTATTACACATTACATACTCATTTAACTATGGTCACATGCGCTTGGTATTTTATGTTTAATTGTGGTATACAGATTTGGGAAACAATATTCATTAAAGATTTTAAATAGAAAATTTGTTTAATAATCACTTTGTATTTTTAAAGAAGCAAAGAAATGATTTCAACTCACATTCAGGTTATTGGCATTATCAGTTCACACATAGCTGACAAGGTTTTTACTGGATTCAATTTATCGCTAGAGTAGTAGGTAATGAAATATAAATTCAACATACAATAATTACTACCTGAAGTGACGGGCAAATAGAGACCCTGAAGCACATACTGTAAAGATTGTGAAACGGGCTGACTATCAGCTCCACTCGATTTGACATCATTTGTAGGAGTATTCTGCGGCGCCGTTCTCAATAGCACGTTCCGATATGCCGGTGTTTCCGACAAGAACAACGTCAATGGAGCTGAAATTTTAAATAGGTTATAGTCTTCAGGTGCCAGATGTCGATTGAAACTATAGCAAGGGTGGGATGAAAAATGAGTTGTCAGGCCGGTCGGATTCATCGCACATAGGACAATTGTAAGAATTCATAAATAATATTGACAGCATTGATATTTAAAAAATGTGTTTTGTAACAATATCCTATATTTTATTTAGATTTGGTTTAATATGTCGGGTCTAGGTCAAAGTCGTTGTCTTCCATGCCGGACCTCACAGGTTCGAATCCCGGCACGAGCAGCATTTTTTTTAATGGATTGTTTGTGATGTATGAGTATTCCCCCCCACTGCCCCCTCCTTTCTATCCCTACAACTCTTTTAGACAAAGAGAGGTTGAGCAAATGGGTAATAAACTGTTCTCGTAGATAAACTTCTGTTAAATAATAATATTATATAATTTAAGATTTCGACTGAAGGTGCTTGGTGGAATTTCAATATTAAATTTGAATCGTTCAAACTATGTACATTCTCACAGATTTTGTCACTAACGACCCGGATTTCGCCTTTCAGCATCTTCAGGCGTTCAAGTGCACAGATGAACTTGAACTGACCACTTTCTTGAACACTTTCTGTTACAGTAATAGATATTTTTTTTAGCCCAAAGCATTTTCGAAAAAAACATGTAAACTTTGGATCAGCGGTCACCAAAATACGGCCCTCCAAAGATTTCAATAAATATTTAATAAGAAATATTGATTATTTGAAAATTTGAATAGGATTCCTTTTACGTCTGGAAACATTTTTGAAAAAAATCCAGCTTTTTTCTTGAATAGTTTAGTAACCCCTGCATAAGAATGCAAAATTATTATTTGTATGTATTTCTCTTTTCTCGATCGAGTTACATAAATTGTTATTATTATTTTGCGGTAATACGATCTTTGGTTAAATAATATTGAAAACTTGGTCTAAATATTACCAATGTCTTCATGCCTACACTTGAGTTGTACAGCAAACCATACTAGCCGCTTCTATAGCGGCACTCGAGTGTAAAGAGTTAAATTTAATATTTTTTTAAAAATGAGATTAACTCGAGGAGAATTAACTTCACAAACACCAATGTCTTAGATCTCAAATTAAAATTGAAAAAATCCAATTTGGCATTGACCTTACCGGGAATCGAACCCAGACCCACCTGATCGATAGAGCAAGCTCTAACAAACTACACCACAGCGGGCGACAAAATGTCATCAACGCTCGCATAGCAGCTCAGTACCGTAATAATATTGAGCTCAACATAAAATATTGAATAGTAATGAATTATTACCATTGGATGTTCGAATCGGTTTAACCACAGTCACGATGGGACTTTTGAGGACGGATCCGGTGATGTTCTGACTGGTGGCTGACGTGTTCAATCCGAGACTTTGCGGAGAGAATTTTATGTGAGCGGCTGCGGTTTTGATAGGATTCAGTGTGGCGGTGGACCACCGGCCGTTTTCGGTGGCGGTGACAATATTCACAATATTCGTCACAGTGTTGGAATTTTGAGATTGAGAAACGGACGGAGACAGCGTCACCGTCTGCTGAGTTTGGGGCATCGACTTGAAGGCGCCTCCGGTCGGATGGAAAGCTGACACTCCCGACGGACTGGACACTGTTAAACTGCTTCCTATCATACTGTCCGAGGATCCGACTCTGTCAATTAGACATATTATTTTCATAAAAAGATTTTGTATTCAAATCTAAAATAACTAAAAAAAATGAAGGTCATGTTTTAACTTAAGGTCGGAGTCAAAATCGTCTTATTTCTTGACGACTCCACAGACCCGGTTTTTTAAACACAAAATAAAAAAGAACAAATTACAATATAGAATAATGATACAGTTTGATTTTTGTTTCTTTACGGTGTTAACTGTAATAAGACTGGGATAATGAAAGGTGAGAGATTACAAATACAACCAACATACCTAGCCTTGATGGGTTTTGGTCTCCTCGTGTGGTCGGTGGCCGCATTGATATAACTGGCTTGAGAAGAATCAATTCTATCCTGCTGCGAAATTGCCGCATCATGTGAAGCGGATTGCATGTTTACGACTTGTTGCTCGGTCGACGATTGGTTCACGATTTCGGCATTGTGAGAATTTATAATATTCACTGATTCGGAATGCTGACTCTCTGAATCGGAGTCGGTCACCTTTTCACCGCATTTTAAATCCATTTCCACTGTGGTGAGTTGCGAGTCTTCACAAATTACCTGTAAAAAATAAGGCTCAGTATGATTTAAGATATCCAACTTTCAAGCAAAAAAGTATTATAAAAATACTGAAACTGTCTGTTGAAGCCCCCTGAAAATATCAAATAGCAATTTCCTAGATACTTCTTATCTTGTGATGAATAAAATTCAAATGAACCTATTCTATGTTTTTCCTTTCTCATTTTAGAACCAGTAGATGTTTTCTTCTATCTCCCGAGATATTTTATCTTTACGCTAATAATAATCTTTTGGTTCCACAAGAATTGTGTTCCAAATTCCTTATGGTAATAATTCTAACAAGAAAATGCCAATTCAACTAATAAACCTGATCAGTAGATTAGAAAACATAGATTACTGTGTATTATAACAGTATTCTTAATGACTGTTGTCTGGTAATTGTGTGCATGATGAAAATACAAGTAAAGAAATGTCACATGTTGAAAATTTTCATCGTATCCCGCTTAACATTGTGACAGATGATGAAGAGAATTTTATTTTCGTGGCGTGTTCGTTCCCGGTTTGATATAAATCAAAAATTACAAACCATTTGCTCATCGTCACTGAGCATGTCTTGTACGGTACTGTGAGGAGACGGCATTTCCACGCAATTATTGACGGCGTTGTATGACGATATGGTTAAGGGAATGTTATCGTTCGCACTAGTACTTGGGACGCTGCTACTTTCCAACGGAGTTCTAGGACTCTGAAATCATTCCAGTTCGTGTTACAATGGTTCTCGCTAATCTTCTATGGACTCTTGTTCACGGTACATAACATTGACCCTCAAAAAGATGCTAAGCAGGATGCTATATAATTACCACAGTTCAGCGAAACATAAATTAAGTATAAACCTGCGGAGTGGAGTTGTTGGACGGGTCTCGGCCGCTCGACGACTTGCGGCGATCTTTATTACACCATTTCCATTCAGGATGAGCTTTGAAATGTGCTTCTTTAACCTGAAATAGGAGATTTTAATTATTATCAATTTTCAAAGCGAGCACGAGAACAGGACCAAGAATATAATTGTAACTAAAATTCGACTATTCTTGATGAAGCGTCCAGTTACAAAAAGTGATATGTAAACATTTCAATATTAGCAGCAAACAATCTTTATTATCAAGCTAAAAAAATTATTTCACTTTTGAGGTGTTTACTGTCAATACTTGGTGGAATGGCATTATAATAATCACCATAAGCGAAACCGGTCTAGATCCAATAAATTTTATTTGGAAAAAGTACTAAATTCTTTTTATTATTTTTACTAAAATTATTTGTTTAAATTTATGTTTCATTTTGACTATGACTATGATAAATCTTTAGTATAAGTATAAGTATGCATAACAAAACCAGGAAAATGAATACAAAACATAACTTGTAAATAGCAGTTTAAGAAAAATAATGTATGTATTATCATTTACCTCAGTGGCCAATTCGTGATATTTCTGTTTCTCATCCGGTTTCAATGCGTACCACCACTCGCCGAGAATTTTGCTGACAGTTCTATTATCCTGGTTGGGATTTTGACTGTGCACCAGTGCACGGTGACGTTTTGAGAAAATCATAAATGCATTCATGGGTCGACGGATACGGGGATCTTTCTGTTAGTATGTAAAATAAAAATATTAATCATATGGGTACTTGAAAGCCAATTGCAGTAAAATCACAGTTATCCCTGAGCTAATGCTGGGAAGGGTGAGCATGGATACTTGAAAAACATGATGATCCATTAATTATTGATTTTATTTGGTTAGTAATTGATGACATTAATTTATAATTCATTTAAAATACTTTGCACTATTCGAAAATTCAAAATTCATTACAATGATAATCTGCACACGGATTATCGAGAGTTTAATGCAAATACAATTTTGATAAAAAAGTGACAAGGAGTAGAAGAATACACTTGAGACAAAAAGTGTGAAAATATAGCACACCTTTCCGCTGGGTCCTGGCTGATTGGCTTGCTGCGCGTTAGTGAGCGCCGACAGAGACTGACTCCTCCTCTTGTTGTTGGCAATTGCCTGGCTGGCCAGACTGGCATTCATCTCCGTGCTGGAGAGCGGCTCTCCCATCGCGGTTGGTGTAGCGAGCGGACTCTGCATCGCCTCACATTCAAACACGTCATCGTCATCTTCTGTAAAAAAGAAATGACAGGTTAATAGATAGCGGTAGGGGAATAAAAATAATCGGAATGAAAATGTATATGAGAAAAATTTACCTATGCAGTCTTCCTCCATCTTGATTTGGTAAGTAGAAGCGACAGTAGAGGCGGAAAGCGGAGGATTAGGAGATGGCGGACCGAGCGGAGGAGCTGAAGGAGGGGGAGAAAGTTGAGAAGAAGGCGGAGACACGGCCGCCGAGTGAACGGTTCCCTCCAGAATGGGAACTAGACTCTGCCAAGGAAACACATTGCGACCATTGTTCACTAGAAACAAAAATTTCAAAACAGAATTTTATTCCACTCACCGTTATTATTAATGGAAGAGTTCATGAACTCATGAAACAATTACATCATAAAAAAATATGTTACAGTTAAATATATTTTGACATAAAAAAAGGTCTTCACACCTATTATGGTGGGATGAGGGGTAGTTGGCGTGTGCGGATTGAGCTGGCTGGACGGAGGTGGCAGCAGTGGCAAAAGGTGGTGACCCTGATGGACGATCACTGCATTACCGACCATGTTTTCTATATTGTTGCGCTGGGAAAACATAATATGATTAAAATTTATCAACTGATTCACTATTCAATCAACAGTCTTCATAAGACACATTTATTGAAAGTCTCACCTGATCTGCAGAGTCGTTAGATTGACGGTGAAGAACAGAATGTGTTCCCCCTGCGGTTATCAATGTCGCAGTCTTATCCTGAAACTATAAATTTTCCAAATTATTTATTGAGTATTTTTTATAGAATTAGGTATTTTTTACAGATATCTTTTCACTGTCGGCAATAACCCAATATTTTAAAACCATTGTAGATCAATATTTTAGACACATTTGATGATGAATCAAAACATTTTCAGAAAGTTTGTTCATAACATTTGATTTCTAACTAATAATCTAAGTAAAATCACCTGAACAGTGTCCAATGGCTCTCGCTTAATGAAGACAAACTTTTTGTCATGCTGGGAATGTTGAGGTAACACGTACAACGTGGGTTGGCGATAGGACACGGAGTCCACGCTTTGCATAGAGGCCAAAGATATATGCTGACCCTGCAAAGTAGACTGCTTCAAAATGCGCATTTCCCCTGCCGAACGAATTTCAATACTGTTATTGTTCCTAAGTCCATCTCGGTTATTCATAATGCCAATTTTCTGCGGTTCCGCAGGCATCAACGGACTGGAATTGTTCAAACTTCTGTGTAAACTTTCCGCGAGATCGTTGTGGAATATATTTTTCAGGCTAGAATTGTTTACAGCATCGTTTCGAATATTGCCATTGTCAGAAATGTTCTCTTGCACGCTGGAGGAATTGTTAACCCGAGAAAAATCATCAGCGATACTCCCGTGTATTACATACTCACCATTGTTACGTTGAGATGTAGTGAGATCGTTTACATTATTCGAAGTCAAAATGATTTCATTGACGTTGTTGTTTAAATTGACAGAGTTTCTCTGCGTGACCCGTATATTATTTCTATCTTGAGAATCGGGCTCATTGCTGAGTGTAAAAATCTGACGGCTAATCGTTTTCAAATTGGAATCCATTCCAGAGTTAGCCCTGTCGGTGTTGAGGTGGGAGTTGACTCTGCCGGTGTTTATGTCCCCGTTTCTGGTATTATTGTTGAGTTCATTTTGTTGATACCTGGCAGCGGGAAACTCTTGGATTCCATTTCTGAGATCCATACCAGACCTGGGGTCGTCTCGGGGATGACTTTCGGAATTGACGTTGCGCTCTTGCGAACATCTCGGGTAGTCCAAATTGTTTCTGACAGGTAGCGGTTCGGGATCTTCCAGCTTCACTGCGGTCATGTCTGGCTCCGGATTGGATTCAGTGAGAACTCGTTGCAGAATCATGCGCGGCCGTGACGGCGACCGCGATAGCAAGACAGCCGTGGAATCTGAAGTCTGAGGAGGATGTAGAACGTCAGAAGGAAACGTGACAGTGACTCGGGTGGGTTGATTTATTCCACTCGTTAGAGGACGATGTTCAACCTTAAAAGATAAAATTTTATTTAATTGTGAAGAATTATACAATTATATCAGCTATTAAATGTGTTAAAAACAGCACACCTGACAGCGGGGAACAGCCTGGGGATGAGGTGGAGCTGGTGATATTCTGATTACGCTGGTTGCGACGCTTCCGACGTTGGTGTTCGTCTCTGCAGGAGAGGAAACTATACGCCCAGGTCTCACTAATTCGGGTCTAGAAATTTAATTTTTTTTAATCCAAATATTACTTACTAGTGGTGAAAACGTCAAATTTGATTCTACAAGCTTACAAATCACCGAGTTAAAATTTGTCAATGGATTAGAACCTTACTTTAACGATCAGTGAAAGAATACAAACAGAAACATCACGATGAATAAAAAAAACTCCAGAGATGCCTACCGTATTCTTCTTCTACCATATTATCAAAGCTGACACATATGTGCAGTTTTCTATAATTTTACTTTGCTGTAATTTTGAATATTTACTTGAGGTCAGTATTGAAAAAAACTAGACTACACCATAGAATGTTAACAATACCACCTACAATGTAACTTGTTATAAAGAAAACAAAAAAAGTAATTTCAAATAAAAAATAATCATTTTCTTTATTTCTTTATTACCATGTCCGCTTCCAATGTGGGAATATGGACTCCTAATGGAGTTTATCTTAGTGTTTCTACGAGAACTGATTGTTACTCAGAGAGTAAGGATGTAAGTATAGAATAGCTCTCACTACACCCGTTTCTAGGATAGGGTGGGTTGGAGACAATTCAAGTGATCATATACATCCGTGCCTTTGGACAGAAATCCATAAATCAATTGAGAATTAATTTATAAAAACTGTCTGTACTGGAATTCAAGCCCGTGAACACTCGACCTCACAGCCGGCAATCAATAATGCGGTGTATCAATTTACCTGATCACTTGCTGGTGTGCATAAGGCCACCTTTGCTTGTGTTGCTGCTGGGCGGCCATGGGACTGCTGATGGGCATGAAAAGATTTTGACGCGGCCCGACTGTCACTGGGCTACCCCCCCTGTTGCCGCTTCCGCTGTTTGTTCCCGGCGGTCCTCCGGCCATAGCGGCTAGGCCTGCAGAGGATGAAGAGGCGCGCGAGGCGTGGGAAGCCAATCGAGGCCCAGGGGCGGGAGGTGAAAAGCCAGGGGTCCCCGATCGAGAACTGCCCAGAGAAACTGTGGGCAAAAAAATTCATCTTAAGAAAAATTCTTTTAAAAAAAGTCGTGGAACATTGAACTGAACTCCCATCCTGTAACATTTTTTTTGTAATTGCTTAAGCGAAATGTATTACCGAGCATATTGGCAGCTTCCGTTTCTTCAGGATCGAATCGTCCGGCGACTCGGCTGTAATGAGGAGAAGTGGTTTCCGAATCTCTCGAAGTGTCTTCCCCGTCCAGAGGTCCGCCCGATGACGATAATGATTTGCTACTGCTCCTGAATAAAAAAAATAAACAATTCATTAAACTGATATTACACAAGTCATCATAATATTCACGAGGATAGTAAAAATGTCTTCATCATCATTTATCATAATGTATAAAACTTTCAGTCGCCAATGTGTGAGTTTTGATTCATTGTTGTATTATTTTTATTTTTTATAAATTGTCGTTCCACTTAAAAATATTGATAACGAACCTGTGGTAGGGAGTGTGAGACGTGCTGGTACTATTATTAGTGAGAGGGGTATTGGTAGACCGCGGGGCCCCCTTCAACGAGAGGTGCCTGGAGCAGAATCCTTTCCGTTGGCTTTCTTTCGAGCACCCTTCCTTTGAGCAAAGTCTTCGCCATTGTTTGCCGTTAAATTTTTTTCTGACTCCTGATGGAGTCGACACCACGTCCCCTTTCTTGTATTTGTGCGGCGTTGCTGCTTGAGATCTACACAAATATAATGAAATTCGATCTTTTCGTTATTCGATTCAATTTGTTTTCGATTTCTATTTAAGTCTCAATGATTCATCAAAATATATGAATGACTCGAAGTTTTATTAGTACATTTTTATTAGCTAGTGTTATGTCAAGTCGGCTTCAACATCAATTTTGTTCCCACAGGTCCTTAATCATTGACATGGAATTGATAGCAAATGTTTATTTGTTTTTTTGGCATTTTAAATAGGTTTTTGAGATAAATATTGTGAAGTTTTATCCACCTGTTACGAGTAAACAAATGAAGTGTTACGAGTGAAAAGTGAAATATAGAATGTTTCTATTCTTTTTTTTTTTTTAAATTTGAATTATTTGAATTTTGTACTTTTCCATGAGTTTTGTCGCTAACGACCCGGGTTTCGCCTTTCGGCATCTTCAGGCATTCCAAGTGCACGGATGTACTTGAACTGACGCGTAGTAAACAGTTTGTATCGTTTATATTAAAAAAATATATTTAATTGAATGTATACAATTTTCAATGTCTCTGT
Source organism: Himalopsyche tibetana (assembly GCA_030503985.1). NCBI lineage: Eukaryota > Metazoa > Arthropoda > Insecta > Trichoptera > Rhyacophilidae > Himalopsyche > Himalopsyche tibetana. The sequence goes on from JAPJYX010000010.1 coordinate 3,204,629, forward strand.
GTAAGATATGATATGATATGTCTCTTATAGACAATCTTTTATATAAAAAACGTATTAAGCTAGCAAAACAAATCTTACACAAGGGATTAATAACGAAAGACTCAGGTGATATTAGGTTTTGGCGTAGAATTAATTACATAGGACACACCAGTTTAAAGATAAAGAAGCAGCTCTCAGAAAGTGTTAGACCGGCTTTCTATTGCAAGAACTCTTTAGGTAAATTATTGATAAATAATAAAGATGTTATAGATTATAAAAACAAATCTCGGATTTATAGATTGCAGTGTAGTGATTGTCCCAAATTTTATATTGGTAAAACTGCTAGAACCTTAAATATAAGAGTGGCTGAGCAGTTAGCCACTTTTCGCTTAAAAAAAGATACATCCACCTTTGCCAACCATTTAATTCTTGAAAACCATACATTTAATTTTGACTCGGGTATTGATTTGTTACATACTAACAGGGGCGAGTTTAAATTATTTTACCAATAAATCTTAGAGATTAATCGAGCTCAGCTCAACAGTTTGCCAATTTTAAGCGAGCAATATTATCTACTTAATTCTCAATTGTTGTACCCCTTTTAAATAATTGTCATTTTATTAATATTTCAAGCACTTGCTATCATTAAATATTAATTTAAAGGCTTAAAAACAAGTCAACTCATTAATAATAGGTCGGATAAAACCCTAGATTTATTTAAAACATTCCTATGTTATTATCTGGTCATTAATATTTTCGAAAAATCCCCATAATTATAACAAACCCACTTAATTCATTGAAAATTGTATACATTCAATTTACATTTTAATAGCCTTTTAACTTATTGATCTACTTATATTTTTTAATATAAACGATACAAACTGTTTACTACGAGTCAGTTCAAGTACATCCGTGCACTTGGAATGCCTGAAGATGCCGAAAGGCGAAACCCGGGTCGTTAGCGACAAAACTCATGGAAAAGTACAAAATTCAAACAATTCAAATTTAATATTGAAATTCCATCAAGCACCCTCAGTCGAAATACTTAATTGTTTCTATTCTTCTTACTGGAAACTTCAAGGGGCGAAAGAAAGCATGCTATACTTGTCTAACAATGTGACTGAATGAACCTCTTGTCGAGTTTAAATTAAATTCTCTGCTTGAGACTGCAAGGTAAAAAACTGACTTCGTGCAAATGGGGAGTTTGGTTTCACAAATTACTTACCAATTACACAAAAGGGGGTCGTCACTAAAAAATCGTAGATACACCTGTTCCAAATCGTATCAAAAATACACTTTTGTTTCTTGAAATAATGTTTTGATTGCTTTTCTTGATTTAATCTAAAATAACTTTTGTGTTCAGTTTTAAGTAGTGACACTCCCTCCTGTTTTGTATGTGTTCGGAATTAACCTGGGATACTTTTCAGCAGGGCTTCGAACCGGAACGGAAACCGTTATTTTTCCCGGAACCGAACCGAAAAAAAATATCGGTTTTTTTCAGTTCACGCTAGTATTTTAGGCAAATCGGTAAATTCCTGGGATTTTGGATTCGAGCTGAACTGAAAACCGACAACCGATAAAACTGTTAAAAATTGTTATTTTTGCCCGAACCGGACCGATACAGTGAAAACCTGATTCTACGTTTTCCAAGGGACCGGATAATCAACGAATAATGCGGGAAATCTTCAAATAATACCAAAAAATGTTTAATTTTTAACCAACTCATATATTTATTTCACTTTTTTTATCAAAGAATATATAAATTTATTCTTTAATTGCTTAATTAAAAAATACTAAGTTGCCTATTCGCAGTTGGGTACTTACATTTTGACAGACACCCACCCTTCAAACACGCGTACTTTTCTAAGTTAACTTTTATGGGTAAATGATTGACGCCTTGAATTGTTTTCAGTTTCTCAGTTAGAGTTCTAGTTTTCTTTATTTAGGCATTTTAGTTTAGACTTAAGAGTTGGAAAAATTCGCGCAACCAGATGCGATGTAAGACTATTTATGACTGAAAAAAGAAATTATCAACAAAAATGGTCAATCGGATCGTAATTAGGACAGGATGATAATATTTAGATGATAGATCGAAGAAATCGGTAAATCGGGGAATGATTAACGTGGAATTATTAAACATTGTTATTACGAAGTCTTAGTCGAGTTAAACTTAAACGATCCATGTAATAAAACGAAGATAGCGAGAACGGAAAATCGTGGTTCCACTGAAAAAAACGAAATAGGTAAGACTATTTATGAGAAATATTCAACGAAAACGGTCAATCGGGATAATATTTGTGAAGGGACCAAAATATTTAAACGATAGATCGAGGAACACGGTAAATCGGGGAACGATTAATGCGAATTATTTAACATTTTTCTCATGGGTTTTTGGCCGGGACTATGTAAACTATAGGATTAATGCGGGAAAACGAACAATGCGAGAACAGTAGATCGGAGTTCCACTGTATATATTATTTTACTTGAACCGGAACGAAAAAAATAGCGGTTCGAAGCCCTGCTTTTCAGTATCGTAACTGACGAGCTGACGGCCAAACGTTGTTTTGATTTTTGTAAATTCGGTACGGTCACTTTCGGTCCGCTTCGGACAGGACGACTTACTTTGTCAGCGCCGTATTGTTTTATTCTTGTGTTAGAATTCTTTCTGTTTGTGTAACTTAAATGCTTGTAACAGTAACGTGTGTTTGTTTCAATTTATATTAAGCCACTTGCGAATCAAATAAGATCGTTTCTTTGATATAATTGATTATCATTATTTCACCCCCTTGCCTTTCCCATTGTTGCAGGAGCTTGAATGATATCAAATTTTGATTTTAAAGCACAAACAAAATAAATCAAAAATACATTTGTAATGTCCGTATAAATAGAATGAGTCATAGTTATTATTGCCATAAAATCATAGGAAGCAAATTTAATTCACAAGAGAATGACGCAGATAAACTAACCAAATTTTATCAGTTGATTATTTTTATTACTATAATTAATATTAATAGGCTTACTAAACAAGTTAAAGCATGTTGAAGTTTGTGTTTCATGTTATCTTTTAATTTAATAAACAGTAATAAATTAAAAAAAAAAATGTAATCACTTTAATTCAGAAGAAAAAAAAATAATTCAACAATTACTGTGCTACAAAACACAACAAATGCAGGACGTAGCAGTGATTTAGGATGAAAAAATAACTTTCGGTTAGTTTTTGAATTTTCTTGTGCAGTAAAAATGTTAAATATACCTAATTTCTTACAAAAAATCAAACATGTGGCGGTAACACATCTATTATTCAAAGCATTTTTGTGCCATTCTCCTTGCCTCTAAGATTCTCTGTCCCCCCGCAAGCCTCTTTGCTTCTTCCCAAGTCATACCAGCATCCCGTAGGTTTACAAATCCATACATTCGCAGAGCACATCTCATGGATGGTCATCAGGGGCCATGGACAGTCAGTTCTGTCAAATGCTTTAGTATGACTGATAGATATTATTATTTTACATTATTATTCTTAAATCGTCGATATACTGGCATAAGGTGATAAGTCAAAAAACCTTGTTTCAAGATAATCGTCATTTTCGATAATCATGAAATTTTAACATTTCTATTTATGCACAATATATATTACTTATCATTCAAAGACTTCATGAAATTCGATTACGATTAACTTTAAAATTCAATTCACATATTCGAACGTGTTATTTATAGTTTTTTTTGTATTTTTTACCAACAACATTGAACGGAATTAACTTAACGTATATTATGTTGAAGTTATGTAAAAATACACAGAATATGACTGAAATTGTTTTTTCAGAAGATACAGCGTGTTAAAATCTATCTTTTCATAACTCAAAGCATTCTACCAGTATACTAGCGATATATCATAGCTTTATTTAAGAGAACAAACCTTGGGGTCGGTGGTTGAGATCTTGGTGTAATACTCCGTTGTTCCAGCAAACTGGAAGTGCTACCTCTGCTTTGAAGACTACTCCTTTTACTGCTTCCACCTTCTGGAAATGAGTATGAAAGAATCAAATCAATATTGAATATTTTTCAGACCAAGTTCTTTATTAACAGCTTAACGACCGCACGTTTTTTTTTATAAAATTTCACCTGGCAAAATAAAATTTTGCGAAAAATTCGCAAAAATTATAATTTTACTAAATTCACTATAATTAGTAAGCAAATTGAGATATCTTTACAAAATTTAATTTTCTTAGCTTCCAGATACTTCACCTATACGCATATATGTGTCCGCCGGCCAGCAACCTTTGTTTTTCAAAGACTCAAATACGCGTCCACGGTCGTTAAGCTGTTAATGCATCCAGAATATTAGACATTTATATTGTTTTACATGTAGGTATTGTCAGTAGGTAGAGATTTATAATAAAAAGTATAAAATAAATATTATTTATTTAAATTTTATTTTCAGACAGTTTAATCACCAATTTTAACCAATGTCCTAGATCTGAGTTTAGTACATCAGTTCAGTTACCTTGTACTGTTCACAATGATTCCAAAAATAAAATAAAATTTAAGTAAACTTACATGAATGTTACAAAGATAGAATTTTTTCCCGAAATATTTATGTATTTAAAGCATTTATACGAGAAGAAACAATAGTTTTATCAAAATTAAGAGCCTGTTAAATGATGAGAGATAATGAACATGGCTGCAATCTTGCCATCTTATGTCAGTGTTAACTTTATTTATTGATTTGGCATTTACTTGGTAGAACTCCATTATAATAGGGTAAAAATATCAATGTATTTAAGTTCTACAATTTAAAACTGTAGAACTTAAATACATTGATATTTCTACCCTATTATTAGTGTTAACCCCTTGGAATGATTGATGTATATTGCAGCAGATCACAGGTTGTTTATTAGAGAGCCAATGACAGGATAAGGACGGGGTAGCATACCGGCTTCTGATGGAAACAAGATGTCTTCTCTTCTGAGATCATCGTCACTCTCTCCAAAGTCATCCATCTGCCGTCCTCTGAGCTCATCAACGGATCCATTAGAGAGAGGTGCCATGGCCATTCCGTGGCTGACCATGGTCATATTCATATTCATGGTCATACCTCTGACCGGTTCCCCGATGCCGCTCACCGGTGAACTGGTATAGAAATTATTCTCAGATGGGTTCTGGAAAAAGAGAAGCAAGATAATGTGGTTGAAGCAAATCTAATTTATAAAATTTCACATTCAGATAACCAGACAGATATGCAATAATACAATAATCAAAAAAAGACGCGACGTGCGCTTTTGAAATGTACTAACCGTGAACGTTGGAATGACTTGATGCAACTGTAAAGGTTGCTGTGACTGAATGGATGACTGCATGACGGAGTGCGAAGAGTGCATGCCGTGCACTTGGACTTGCTGGGACTGGGACTGAGATTGTCTCTCTTGCTGCTGCGGGTGTACGGAAACTCGCGTAACCAAGTCTTCAAGTTCTTCCCACCACGGAGGCACCAGAAGTCGAATGTCAGAACGCTTCACCAGCACTTGGTCCCCTGAGATGTTCTCCGAATTGGTAACCTGTAATCATTCATCATCGGAGATGTATGATGATAAATAAAACGTCGCCCTCTATGGTCTAGCGGCAAAAGCTTTACTTCGACAATCAAGTAAATGAGTATGGGTTCAGGTCCAGGCGAGTTCAATATGACATTCAGATTTGAGATTTCGGATATTACAGACTTAAAAGCTTCTCATTGAGTTTATCTTTTTACAAACAATCAAGCAGAGTTTAACAATTCCAAAAGTATTAGTATTATGTTTTTTCTATGTCCTGAAAATTTTTCCCCAGCGGAGTAAGCCATTTTTTAAATTAAACGATCGATACGTATAACCATAATATTTAAAAATTCTATACATCAAATGTCTAATTGTAATATAAATTTTAAAATATCTCTAATTTTCATCTCTGACCAGGTATTTGGCATGAGAGTGCTGACAGTCACAGAAACTGACAACAGAATATAAAAAGAAACATGCCGGTATTTTGAGATATCAATAAAATACTAATAAACATCTCGAGTATTAACGTACATTGTCGCTGCGTGAACCATTTTTCCGGGCCGTTCTAAAAGATGAATGAAGACAGAGATAATTATTTATGTCTAATCTACACTTGGCAAGACGCCTATACAACTCAGCATTCAGCTAGTAAAAATTACGCCAAGAATACCTATTAAATGAAGCTCTCTCTTTATGCCAAAATGCGCTTCGAAGTGAGTAAGTTATATTATTTATTATCTTTTTTAAAGAATCTGGTGTTACCCTATGCCAAAACTTATCAGAGAAGAAGAGTTGGTGAAGTTTTATATCATTATACGGTATTTATCAAATCGCTTCAAAAGATGAGTATGCAGCATTTGTTTGTATTATTTATTTTATCAACGCTTTTAGTCTGAGAGTTAGCGCTGGTATGTTAGATACGTATGTGCGCTAGAGGTCTGCATGGGCCCCGGCCTATCACAAATGGATTTTATTCAATTTATGGATCTGTGTTTGAGGGTACGTAAGGATATCGGTGATTTTACTGAGATTACATCTCACTCTTCTGATCAGCAGTTCTATTATTACAATTTCTATCGAGATACTCGATTATGCTCTACATTGAGAGTGGTAGTGAGAGTAAAATTACTTTGAAGTTGTTTGCACAGCAGCCTGTCCAAAATGAAGGACAAAGAGGCACTATGAAAAACACTAGCGACATCTAAGAACACCGAGATATTTATTTTTAAAAAATTCAGCGGCATAAAGAGCCGTGTGAATACTGTCATTGGTAGATTTGCAAGGCCCAAATTCAAATACAGATGTCAGTTTTGTGTCAGCCTGGTGGGGCGTAATCCTAAAGCTTGTAAACCATTCTAGCAAATTCTTGAGCAAAATTGGTAAAATAATGAAAAAATGCTTCCTGGGCTCTATTGCATAGCAAAGTAAGTTTTATCAAAGGTTTTTTCCAACTAGATTTTCAAAATGTGTTGAATTTGGGTATTCCCTTTTCAGCTTCCAAACGCACGTTAAAAATACACAAGATGATTTTTTGGGATTAATATGGCTTTGATGTTTTTGAAATCACGATACCTCTATTAAGACACAATAAAAATAATTCATTTTGCTTCCTAAAAATTGGCTTTATTAGAACAATAGTTACTATTGAGATGTCCCATGATATCTTCAATAAAGCTACTAAGTAAACTGTGAAGAATCTTCAGTGCGGACACAGTGACGCTGATTTTATCTAAAAAAATATTATCTGCTTTATATCATTGATATTAAAAGTAACCTAAAACATCTTATGTCTTATCATTGATAATGGCAATCATTGACGGTATAATTAATTGAATGGATTGTAAATTGACTTATTTTATTGATAGATAGAAGATAATTTATTGTAACAATTTATAGCAAACAAGAGTCTGTGTTATGTTTTAAATCAATGAACAATCCTTTGCATTGAAACTAAAATAAGATTGTTGTTATCTATGTCTTGAAATAGTATATTTGCAGGATGAAATATGTCTCTCGTTAACCTCATGATGCGTCTATGACTAGGTATTATTGGACTAGTATATTGATGTTGACATCGAGATTGTTTGGGTAATACGCTATCAGTAAAATAAGTGGCATCCAATCTTCAGACCGCACTCTATCTGTGGTCTGTGATGTCACTGGCTGTGATACTGCACATTGTATTTCATGGTGTGACATTCAAAGGAATAAAATAACAAATAATATTTTGATTTTACGATCTAGATGCAAATTTCTGACACTAGAACATAACCATCTCTCCTGAACGCAATACCGTGAGTAATAATCGGAGCTTTGGAGGCTGATTTGGATTCCTTATTATTGGTATTTTGAAAAGAGTAAGACTTATTTATGACAATTAAAAAAGTAGTTTTTAAATGTCTTATTCAATTTTAGTTTGCCTATTCCAAGTGTGGGGAACCTTTTCATTATTAAAAACCACATTCATTTATCCGATTCAACATAAGGCCGCAGTAAAGAAAACGTTGAAACCCCCCTTTCTTTTCGACTGTCGAACATATAATGGGTTGATTACAGTGGCGGTTCTAGGTACTGGGCTAGGTGGGCTTAGCCTGACCTGCATTTTTCACCCAAAATATGTAGAAAAAAAACTTTAGATGGCTAAATAAAAATGAACAGCAATTCGGCCGCTGAACAAAATAAAAACATTTCTAACCGTAACTAACCTTTCCCAAATTAACACAATATCTTTGTTTTGATTTTCCTCTGTCAATATAAGACAATGCTATGTCTACCTACAATAATACTCTCGATTGTGTTTTGTATTACAATTTTAAGCCGACTTAAGTTTCAGGCTGCTGTCAGACACCAGGGGCTACATTAGATTAGCCCATATATACAAACACAAGTACCAATCTCGTCGTATTGTATGACAGTTCCTCCGTACGGCTTTTTGTACATGTTAGTTCACTTTGAAGGAGACGAATTTGAGGTCCAGTTTTTTCTATTCTATTATTTCTTACTGACATTAGCTTTGATTTTATTATACAATAATTTATGCTTTGCAGTATTGTCGTAATATTTGTTAATTTGCTTGTAGATTAATGTATACGGTGAAGTGGAAACACATAATTTCGTAAATAGTATACAATGCTAAACTTTTCTCTAGCCCACCCAAGATTTTAGTTCACGAACCGCCACAGGTTGATAACACTCTTTTTCCAAACGGTTCCTCTCCACTGGCCTATTCTATCATTCTTTTACGAAAGCTCATACCATCTTCATGAACTGACAACGCCTAGGCAGCAAAGAAGCCAAAAATGTTAAAAAATGCCTCTATTGTCACATTGGTATCTGTGGCCATTGTAGAACCACAAATAACGATTGCTTTTTAATGAAATTGTATTATTTTTATAAATTGTAAATTGTATAACCAACATTGTTTTTGTATGGGTTATAGGTTCCCAGGGACCACAAGCAAAAAGAAACACTGTCATTGTCTCTCTTGCACTGCCACCATCTTGAAAGTATTGAGGAAAACAGTTATTTAATGCTGCACTAACAGCATTAATAAATCCTGTGAGTCATTTGGAAAAAACCAAGTCGGCTCTCAGCCGGGCGCTACCTGGATGCGAGCTGTTTGGGTATTGTTCTTATTACCCGATTACCGAGAACAGATTACAAAAAAATCAATAGGAGAACAAGTAAGTTGTACTATAATTTGCGAATAAAATCGTTTTGCGTTTCCGATTTAGTTACATGAATAATATAAAACAGGCCACCCACATTTAAATGTTTATGAATTTTCGTGTTAAAAAATACACGTAGGGCCGTGTGCAGTGGTCAACGGGTTTAAGTCCTGAGATCTGTCAAAAATTAGGAACAGCATTTCATCAATCAATCATCAGATTTCTGTTTAATGGAATGGATGTTTGTGATGTCTATAAATTCCTTCCCACTTTTCTAATCTTCTATAACAGGGCGTAGCGAGAGCGATTAGCTAACCGCAAGTCCTGTCCTTTCTATCCCTATTCTATATTTAATCGAATTTAAAAAGAGAGGTTTAGCAACGGAGTAGCTAACAGTTTTCGAAGAAAAACTTCTGGTCATATTCTCCATACTGGACGCGGACATGGATTAAAAAAAAAAGTTAAAAGTCAAATATAAATTCACCTAGATTTCAATTTCAATCACACGCAGTAAAAATAATCAGTTTCCATCACGGACAGTAAAGAGATACATTTTTTATGTCTCTGTAAAAGTAAGGGTAAAAAAAAATCCGTTCCTAAAGCACTATCTACTCATTTAGATCAGCTTTTTCGAGGCGCAGAAATCCTTGAGCCAGCCCTGATTACACAGGCTTTGAATATCTTAAGTGATAAAATCGATGTCGCACAAAATGTACGTTTAAAAAATAGGTTTGTTTATTGTCTGATAGTGATATTGAAGAATCTAATAAATTTAAAATACGATAACCAATAATGAATTTTATTTTTTGATATCCTGAATTGATTTTTATACAAGGAAACCATCCACAACTTAAGTAAAACCCCCATTTACACTTAAGTCGGGACAGTGTAATTCGAGGTAGTAATTGGGGGAGTGAATCTTATAAAAAATTAGGGATTTGGTTTTTTCCGCAAAAAATGCAAAACTATAATTTCCCTTAGTTTTGCAAAAAAAAAAGATATGGATGAAATATTTAGTTACTAAGTGATAAAATGCAAAGCGCACCAAAATCCAACACATAGACAGTCGCTCGGCTATACGTGTGCTAGCCAACATTTCACTGTATGCAACGCACAGATGACCGTCTCGTAGCAACGACAATGGAATGCGACAGTGCAATTGGAGGATTTGCGGCTAATATTTTAAGCCATCGCGTAATTCGGGGTAGTGTAATTGGGGGTTCCACTGTACTTTTTATACACGGTATTGCATGGAACTTATCCACCATGTAAAAAGAGAGTCCAGTGTACTGTGATATGCAGAAAGAGAAGTGTTACAAAAAATTTTGAACAAATCACAAAGATTCGCCAGTGATATTGATAATAGCGTAGTATTTATTTATAGAAACTGATATGAAAATGTGAATTAAAGGGACTGTTTCAAAAATCCGCGAGTCGTTGGTTATCTACAAATCTTACTGATATAACACAATATTATGTGCATGACCTATGATAATACTTCGATAAATTTGAATTACTTAAAAAGAAAATAACTGATAATAAACTCCGCAATACGAGAAACTCTTTTTGTTAGATCATTTTATGCAACAATTTAAAAATGGATTGTAATGATTTTTGAGAAACCAGATGATTAGTCATTTAATGTCAGCAGAATAAAATGTGTGCATTGGTAATTCTGTTTATTTGGTTAATTTTAGAGAGGTAAGCGTTAAGCTATGACTAATCTTATGATGTAAGTATACATACCGACTGCAAATTTAATAATTGCACAAAACAAGCAAGTGAAAAATTCAATCCGGCGTAGTATTGAATCGGCGTAAGACAATTTGCCTAAGCGCTAGAAACTTATACATTTCATTTGGAAAATATCACAATTAAATATAATAACCACAGCGCCAGAACATAGGCCGGGCCCTTGCGCCTTCTGACTTTTATTTATTTTAGTTGCTTCAAAACAGCTTTTTTTACCACGTCCTCTCCCAATGTAGAGGCTAACGACATTGGCCACGGACCTGACAAAACAGCTTAGGCGCTGGTTTACAATCAACGGTCTTGTTATGACGCCTAACGCAGCGCAGGAATGCTACATTTGCCGTCTAGGTGCCAAACACCGCGTCTTTGGTGGTTTAAGAGCATTGCAGCGTCTCGACGTCGTGACTTAGTGCCGAAAATGGACAAATTTATGAATAAAAAGGATGAGTTATCAATTGAGAAAGTTATATTTGATTCAAACAAAAAGAATTGAAAGAAAAATGTATATTTATGATGGCAGTTTTATTAGATCATCTTCGAGCAGTGGCGGGTTACCCCATATTCGCATGAAGTGCGTGATTGGGGCCTCTGAATCTTAGAGGCATCAAAAAAGGTTATTTTATTATATGTTATCCAAAAATATCTTGTTATTCTGTTATCCTGTAATATCCTGTTATCCAAAAATAATTGCATCAGAGTTTGACTGCACTGAGGCCTCTCAATTGCCTAATCCACCACTGTCTTCAAAAACTGGTCCCTGAACACTCTTCAAACTCTGCAATCATATAAATGTTTTTTCCACTTATATATTAAAATAACCATCAATCTCTCTCACAAATACTGACACTACATCTTAAAATTACTATAAAAACCATGACGACGGCACCTGCACCCAACTTCAGATAATGCTGTATGCAGCTGACGACATTCATTGTGAACCATCACCTTAGATGGTAAAAACTTTACTTCATTGAAATACTTGAAAATTTAAATGTTTCTTTAACTAGAAATCACAGAATTTCTACGAGAACTAAACAATGCAGTCACTGGAGGGATGGAACAAGGTCATTGAACAGAATGACACATACTACATTGATTAAAGGTGCCCATACATCCAGGAACAAATGATTTCAGAACATGTCCTGGAATACAACATTCACGTGTTCACGTTGTATCGTGGAACATTTAATGTGACTCGAGATATGTTTCCACGTTCACGGTCTGAACACGAGCGCAAGTACGGAGCTCGGGGAACATGTGCGTTGCACGCGCAGCTGTAGACGAACTGTCAAAGTATATTTCGTCACGATTTCATACCATAGCTATAACGTATTGTGGGATACATCTAATTATAATTATAAAAACCGAATACTACTTGCGAGAGTATATACGTAGGCAGAACTCGTTGACATCAACTCATCGGACGTCATTTTAGAGATCTATTTTCAACTTTGAAACGTCTTCCTATGGTGACAGCTCGCGACCCGAGTGCTACAATGTTCTATGTGAAAATTTTTGACGAAGCAGAAGTAACAATGCGACAGTCTTCCAACTACCATTATTGGTATACATTGTTATTTTTGTTTCGTCAAAAATTTTCACATAGAACCTTGTAGTACTCGGGTCGCGAGCTGTCAAAATAAACCATAGATAGTAATGAGGTATATTGGAATTATCTATGGTATAAGCCAGAGGTGGCGAACCTTTTCTTCTCTAAAGGCCGCATTCATTTTTCTGATTCGACATAAGGCCGCAGTAAACATAGGACGGGATTAATTAATATTCAATCCCTTACCTTACTTTTCCTCGCTATAATTTTTCCCCAGATATCTCCTAACCTCGTTTTTTTTTTTTTAGCTCACCGAGGAATTTAAAATCTTGAATTTGCTATATTTTTTCCCCAGATATCTCCAAACCTCGTTTTTTTTTAAATACGGAAAACTTTTGTATCAATCCAATATAACAGGTTCACATGTTTATTTCTACATCCTGAAATATAACTCAATTGTGTGTGCCCTTTTAAATAAATCATAAATCACTGTATGTGTGTTACGAAATTAAAACAAAATGCCATCGCCAGGAAGAGGTTAACCTGCTGAGCACTAGCAACGACTCAAAGTTGGGTCAAATGCTGCATTTCTTATCATAACTAGCAAAAAATAAAAGTCGAATATCAAAATATATATGTATAGATTTGAAATGATGTGCTACTTTTACTATTCCAAAGACATGAAATATATTATTTTAAAACAATTCACAGAATTCTCCTTAGATACAGCAACTATGCAAATAATGAAATGGGATATCATTGTAGTCAAAAATAAAATAATTCTGTTGTGAGAACGACAGTAATTGAAATGGGGTATTACAAAATATTAATAAACACAGTAGTTACTTTTAGTAAAATTCATTTCACTCACCTTAACCTTGAATCGTGTCGGAGCATTGAGCACGTCACAAACAATTCCTTCCACAAATATATTTTGCACATCGTTGTCTCTGTCTATTGTCCTCACAACACAACGAGATTGCGGCATGACCTGTCCGACCGAAGGACTGGCGTCGCCGATGACGTCATATTTGCCGACACCAAATATATCACTGTACATTATGGGGTCGGAGTGTAGCCCGTCGAGCTCCACGATAACGCGGCCGTGGTCAGCTTGTTTAATAACTCCTGGCAAATAAACCCCCTGGTGCTTCGCCAGAATCCTGTGATCCCTCCAATCGGAGAGATCTAAACTTGGATATGCCGTAGACATCGCAGGCGGCGCAGGAGAGACGTGCCTTCTCGGAAGTCTCTCCTGTATTGGGTGAACAGTTGAATTGATTTGATGAAAATCCGCTCCGACGTTAGAAACGAGCCCGTTGTTGTTGGCGCAGTTTCTTTCGATCTCTTCCAACTCGGACGGATCAAATTTTCTTTTTTTGGGCAGTTTTCTTACGGGGGCCTGGCTGACGGGTGCCGGCTGGACGTCAGGCGATGCCTGACTGAGGGAAGCGGTCGCTACCGACACAGCGTTCCCTCTCTGAAGAGGCTGCTGACCGGTCGGGTTAGCCATATCGCCGGCCGGATTCAACGTCGACGCAGAGTTTTTTAGTATCGACGGTGAGATGCTCACAGCCCCCACACTGCTGATGACTGATGCAGGGATCTGAAAAGACGAATTATATAAATATCGCCGAGACAAGGGTGTAATCAAACATCAATGAGAAACAAAATTTGAATTGAAATTTTTCATGCTCCATGTCCGAGTGCAACTGATCATTCAAATTTACAACAAAAAAATACAACTAGAAAAAAAATCTGCAAATAATTGCAGCGAACAAATGATTTTATCGAAGAAAGCATTTTACTTGTCACATTGTTCCATAATTCATGAGAAAGCAAATATATTCCATGTTCAGAAGTAACATGCGTAACTACCTGGTGGTCTATATCAGGGTAATGGTAAACGGTCGCCAGACGCGGAATCACGTCTTGGCCAAGGAGCCTGTGATGCATCCCACAGCTCTACTATGGTCACGCCTTCCTGCAGGAACTCATCTGTTGAGAAACAAAAAATATAAGTAATTTACACTCATTCAGATAATTGTGGTAAAGTTTGAAAAAAATATGGTAATTTTGCCATACTCCCTAGCGGGGTCTATTGGGGCGAAAAAATTCACAAACTAAGCTAAAAACAACGCCACGATTTAAAATATTCATTGAAGCATCCCGGAAGCACGTTAAAATCACACATTATTACGAAGAACACTGATAAATTATGCGAAATACGAAATATTTTTCAGTACATCGCCTCTGTTTTCCATTTTGGCCGCGGCGCGGCGCCGCGGCCAAAATGGAAAACAGAGGCGATGTACTGAAAAATATTTCGTATTTCGCATAATTTATCAGTGTTCTTCGTAATAATGTGTGATTTTAACACGATTATAGAGTTCTCAAAAAATAACTTTAAATCGTGGCGTTGTTTTTAGCGTAGTTGTGAAGTTTTTCGCGGCATTAGTCGACGTACTACTATATGCCATATTTACCAATATTTCATATCTTTATATAATTTATTTATCAGTGTTCTTCATAATAATGTGTGATTTTAACGTGCTTCCGGGATGCTTCAATGAATATTTTAAATCGTGGCGTTGTTTTTAGCTTAGTTTGTGAATTTTTTCGCCCCAATAGACCCCGCTAGGGAGTATGGCAAAATTACCAGTGAAGTATCTATTTAAAAGTAAGATTATATTTTTGAAATGTTTCTAAATAAATAGAACTGTCTAAAGATGATACCTACACCTTAGCAAAATATATACAAAGAAGTAAAAACTGAATAACTATAGTCGTCACTTTTGAGTAGTTGATTAGGTGTATAGTTCCAATCAATCAAAAATAACACAAAAAAACATTTTGAAATACTAAATAAACTGTTTTTACTATTACCAAATATTCAAGGAATATACGATCATTTGGAAATTAACCCAAGGAAAGATAATTACAGCAAATTTGAAGCTCAAAGCTACCAGAACAAAGACATCATTAATATTAAAGGAAACTAGGAAGGTAACCCTAACTTGCGAGTACCTGCTCATGTTACTGATTTCTGAGAATTGCTAAGCAAATTGGTTGCACAATGAAAAATAAACTATACAGTATTATTATAAGAATATATTTGGTGCTCAAATAATATTATCTTAAAAATAGTGACAAACTTTTCAATGCTCGCACACCTGACAAGCAAATAATAATTTCTGTCTGTCAAAATCTCCAAAAGGTCAACAGTTTCCGAAAACATTTTATATCTCTGAATATTTTGAAAATGAGACGGTCGAAAATCAGCTGGCACAATGACATCCGTATTAAATATATATTACTAAAGCAATAACACGCGAATTAAACAATTTCGCTTCGGATCGGTTGAAATGTAAAATGACAGCATTGAAATGACAGTAGTGGCACTACAATATATGAGATAACGCGACTAGATCAAAAACAATTTATTACGCTACTATGGAATTCGAAAACAATGTCGACGTAAGGTTTTCGATGCGACGATATTGACCGAAATGATTAATATAATAACGGAGAAGAGCACATTATCTCGAAAAAATCACAAAGACCTTGAGTATATCAACTCATTACACGACAATTAATGCTCACTAATACAACATTTATATATTGTGAACGGAATCCTATACGGACGTACCTATCCGTGCCTTCCATTGTTTTATGCACAAACAAGGAACACAATGAAGCACTAAAAAAACTGCAATATGGACGTGTTGTAATAAATAGAAAATTAAGCGGATGATGTAAATTAGCGATATGCAACATAGCGAGTTGGGTTGATCCTGGTAAAGTAGTAAAATTGTTACTATCCAAACCATCGTAGTATTTCCAGAGCCCCCCTCCAGCTCGGCTTATCTCCCAGAAGCTGACAGTAAATAAACACTTGCATTACTTCCACAGAATAACTCGAATTTATAAGTTCCCGTCGACACTACTAATTATAGCACAATATTATTCACGATCGATTCCGAAGGTACACTCAATTTTCGAACAGTGAAAAGTAAATGGTCCATTTTTATAAAATATTTGACATCCAGCAACACACGGGACACCCACATCAAAAGATCTAACATTGCCCATGGTTCTGAAATCAATGTATCCCTATTTCTTTCTTTAACTATATGAAGCTATAGCTCGCACGCGAAAAAGAGAGATAACTATATAGATTGAATCATTTATACACAGTGCGTATGTCCCTTCCCCTGGTATACAGCTCGAGACGAAGTTGAATGGACCTGAAAGACGCACTCTGCGATTGGATCGATGGCGGTCACGTGAACAGGGAAATGAATTCGGGTTTTTGTTCGACACAATTCGCCAAAGACAAAGCGCGCGATTCAAACAATTTTTATCTACCTACTATTGTATTTTCATATTCTTTTCAATAACAATAAATTATTATGCACGGAAAAAATAAATAAAAACATATAATATGCAGTCAATGCGAAAGTTTTTAATTATACAAAATCAAGTCTAGCCCAAGCCATAGTTTTGCGGTTAACAACAGGTTGACATGCATATATTTTTCTTTAATAATTGCATTATTACAAACAATTTTATACACGTCTATTGATCATAATTATCAAGCAATTTAAAAACCAAATTCAAATGCTATTTTTAACCTTACCAGTAACCACAAAATAATATAAATTCAGGGTATTAGGCTTACTATACTGAATATTGAAAATCACAATCATTTTAGCAGGGCGTTAATTTATTATAATGTCTATTCTTCAAAAATAATTAGTAAACTTCTTGCTGGTGTTAACCTCTTCGTTTAAATATACATAACATATGATTTCAAATTACTATTGTGAATCTCCCTTATGATTGAGTAAAAGTGTAAAAAATACCTACATATATTTTCTGTTTGCTTTTCTAAATCTTCTAGAAATCATCTCATCAAATGAAGAGACAAATATTTCCTTTTAAGTGTTGTAGTACACTGTACAACATTTGTACAGAATAAATTCACACAGGTAGAGACTTTACAAAAGATTTGCTTAAAAATAATATGATGAATATAAAAGAATTTTCGATAGATTTGGTGGTTTGGTTACAGTGTGAAAAATCATTTTGTAGACAAAATCAAAAACTTCTATTATCACCTGCACACATCCAGTGGAAACAGTTTTAGTAGTATGTATATTGTAATTGAACATTTTAAAACTATAAATTCCATCAGATTTCATCACCATGCTTTTTTTCACAGTACTTTTAGAAAAAGTATACATATTGTGAGTTTTCCTCCTAAAAATTCAAAGTTATTTTTCAGAAACCTCAATTAACTGGTATGGATGAGAAAAAATAATTTGGTGAATGTAACAATTTTAAGAGAATTATATGAAAAGGGCCAAACACATAACTTATTTAATTTTTAAGAATTGTGCAACAAATATTATTTAGTAGTACTTTTTTGTAGACATAATTCTGATTGTCGAAGTGTCTTTTTTAATAAGACAATACATGCATAGTGCTTTTTTTTGGAAAAATAAGGTGCCAGAACTCACTTCTGGTCAATCTTTGTATGAAGGATTTTTTTCTAATCCATGTCTGTTCTCAATGTGGAGCATATGACTCCCTTATTGAGGTATTTCAACAGAATTTTTTTAAGAGAACTGCTTGTTATTTGGTTGCTCAGCCTCTCTTTTTGAAAAGAGTAAGAATACTAGGTCAGGACTAGTGATTAACCAATCGCTCTAACTTTATGATTGGAAGGGTGGGAGTCCCACCCGTGGAATGGAATACAGGTCAAGTACGCAAGTGCAAACTCCACATATTTTCTAGTATCCTTTTTTCAATTGACTCTTTTAACGTGGAAAAAACATGTCAATTTTTTTAGTTAAAAAACCATTCTTTGAAACTTTTTGTAAAGTGCAACTCCAAAAAAACACAGACCGCCCGCAGGAACCGTAGAACATTTGTAAAGCGGTCTAACATTATGTTTCATCTCTTCAAAAACTCAAACTAGGCATTAAGTTTTTGATTTGCAATATGAAGATTAAAGGTTCAATGAAAGATCCACAAAGAAGGGTATGCATCAGTGTTTTCCAACGTGAGACAAACAGCCAAGCGTTTCCTAAAGAAAATAGATTTTTTTTCAAATATGGTAAAATACATAGTAAAAAAAGTCCTGGATACATATGAATATAGTCAGCTACTACAGAAGTGTAACCCAACAAAGTTTAGCTCAGCAACAAGAATGATTGAGTTCAGACTAAATCCATATGAAATATCATTTTTTCCAATCAAAGAGTTATCGAATAATTTGTCAAAATTGCTATTGTTTTTTATAAATTCTGATATATTGACACAAACGGTTGGACATTTTTTTGTGACAGCTTGGATGAATCAGTATATTTTTGGAGGGATGGGGTAAATGAAAGACATTATTATATTTAACATTTTATTATAATGCATCTCTACGTAAAATGTAATCACAATTCATATTGTTTTCATTTAAAAATGTACCAAAGACATAATTTGTTTTGCTTTAAAATACCTCGATTGCTATGTTTATGTAACCACAGTTGGAAAACTTATTTCTTCCTACAGCTAAATCATAACAGTATAATTTCGATTCCGCACTAGTCACTCTCATATTGATTACATAAGACCTGTTACATTAACACTTAAAGAGTAATTTTTATACTTAATGACGTTAATTATGTACAATAGAGCCATGCTTTTCAATTTTATTAGAACCTAAATAGTATCACAAGAAATTCATGCTAGGCCTTTACTGCTGTCACTATTCGAATGTCACCTAACTGTGGCCAGATTTATTTTAGATCAAAATGGCTTTTAATTTTGTCGTCGATTTCAAGCATTTGATGCAAATACCTTTTATAAATTAAATTTACCACTGTAAAAAAATGTGTGTATTATCATTAATCTAAAAATGGCAAGATACATTAAGTGATGTGTTAAATATTACGGATACATTTCACATTCCTCAATTTGAAAACATATCAAAAATTGATTTAACAATAAACTAATTTATCAGATCTGTCATAAAAATCTTTCAATAAAACGGCCGTAGAAAACTGATCAACCCTATATATATCTAAAAGCGTTATAAACTACTCGCGAATTACGTTGATAAAATTTACCCTCCAAATTGCCAGTAAAATAATATGATTTTAAAAAGGTGAACCACTTTAATTCAAATGAAATTTGAGTATGAGAAGTATGCCGATAATAAATTCCGATTCAACGTACGACAGGATTTCAGTACGGTAGCTGCATTTCTTAGACTGCTCTACGAAATATCCTCCCTGCATATCTTAATATTTTTGTGTTAATATTTCTTATAAGATATTTCGCTAGGTAATTACGAGCACCGTTGTAAAGAACAGTAACTCATCGACATTCCTTTTTTCCAATTTAATTTTAAATATTACCTTTACGTAGTCAAGTTGTGTCGAAAACAAGGAATACAATTAAACTTTGGTCTTAAATGCACAAAATTAATACTTTTTTCGTTTATTAGTTATACACTATTATAGTTAAGCCTTGTCAAATATCTATATTTTGACTAACATTCAAAGTTGCTCATCACTGGTGCTGTCAATTAACCTAACTGTCAGTATGATATTTTGTTATACACATATTTTCTTGACAAAAACTATTTTTTTTAATACAGAAACCCAAATCAAATTTCAATCCACGGTATCCCACAAATAAGAAAATGGCGGACACGTCAATGCATTCAATAATGCATATACATAGTTGACGCATCAGATTATTGACAAAAAAAAAGAAAACGCCTAAACATTTGTGAAGGTGTATAAGACGTTCTTTTAACCTTTTGACTGCGGCTCGGATCCAAATCGGTTCAGATTGGGCTGCTATAGCAGTCAACCGCGGTCAAAGGGTTAAATAATTGAGAGTATTAAAAATTATTATAAAACATTTAAATTTTATTATTTCATACTGTAAAGCTTGCACGTGAAAAATGCGCACTGGGAGTCATGCGATGCAACGGTTGGAAAGATAGGTGAAATTCAATATGCACACGTGCTTTGATCAGATGTATCCACAACCAAAAATTAGCAAGGACAATACCATTCCCGTCAGTATGATCCGAGCTCAACACTGAAAGAATCAAAATTTATGATCAGTGTCGCATCGAACGAAATATAGATAAACATTAACAAATACAATTGACTTTCAATTCAAGGTACATGGAATAATGCCACTATACATGGCGACACTATGATATCATTCTGTTTCCTAAGAATACAAATAGCTTTTGAAGCAAATTATAATACACGTAATCTCTTATATTATACATGTGACTAAAATTAAATTGAAAATATCACTAAAAATATTTTATCAAAAGAAATGACATTGCTAAACATGAAAAAAATGCAAGCAGCAGGTTGTGGGTGCTCAAGTCTTAAAAATATAAAAATCACGGAAATGTTGGCAAATATTAATATAACTATAAAGGGAAATGTGAATGTGAATTTTTTTCATTGATATTTAGAATAAATACGGGACAATTTTATGGCATATTATTTATGAAATATTCTGAATAATACTTACTGATGTGATTGATGCATGAAAATAGTACTACATTACATGCAACTTAAGCAAGGGAGTCATAAAATCACTGGTGTATAGCAAAACTTGAAAAAATAAATATATTTAAAAACTACATGTGATGCAATGAAAATTAAAATGACAAAAATACTTACAATATATAATTTATAATAAAAATAATGTACTAAGAAAATTGAAAACATTCACAATTATTGTATTTTTTATCCATAACACACCAATTATTAGAGAAAATATATTTAAAAAAAGACAGCAAAAATATTCAATAATTATTGTTGGCCGCGTGAAAAATGATATATTGATCCATGCCTAATATCACGGCCCACAGACAATGAAGATTGCTGAAAAAAGGCTTTTGAAGTGGAAAAACGAAAACATTAAATAGAAATTTGTGGTGGTTGTCAAATATATTCAATTTAGGAGGACAATCGAGGTTATGTATTTTTTTCAAAATAAATTTAGCAGAAGTACTTCAAATCTGTAAAATGAAGAATGAAACTAATTGCAGAAGAAAGAATAATTCTAACGGCATAAATTTTAAGAGAATTGAAACATTTATTTTCAGTTCCCAATACTCACAGAAAACAATTTAGATGTATGTTTTTAATTGACAATAAATTGAGAGGATCATTTTTATGCGAATTTGTATCTGAGAGGTTCATTTCATATATGTTGAATATCGCATACGAATTTGTATACGATATTCAGCATACATGGAATGAACCTCTCAGATAAGCACGGTATTTATTTAAGCCACAGTGAAAGTTTTCAGTTCTATTACAATATGAATAAATTTGAAGTTTTTCATTAAAAAGTATTGTAAGATTTATTCCTCTCAGAACCGGCAGTTAAAAAATATTGTCGAATAAAATTGATAACTTTTTTACTCCACTTGTGTTATAAACTGTGACATGAGTTTCGTCATCAGATGAAATATCGCAATTTTTAATATAAATTTAATATTAAAAATTGTACTTCTGCAAAGTTACCGCCGAAAATATGTGTATAAAAATTGAGTCAGCGGGATTTTTTAAAATATTGGGTGCGTTTTAAAACCAATAACTGTCAACAATATAATAGATTAAGTTTTAATCCATCAGATATAAATGATCTTCACATTCCGAAAGACACACTTTTGCTGCCTTCAAAGAGATTTTCAGAGTCAGAATAATAAGAAAGATATTTTTTTAACATTCAATATAACACAACCATATTAAATTTAATGCAGTGTACATGAATTGTATTACATTATACTCTGTTATTTTAACAAACACATAAAACAGAGTTGCCACAGTAGAATTTTTTTTTATAATTAAAATTTTGGCATAAATAGCTTGATATTTGCACATTCCATTTATATAGAGTTCCACACGATGAGAAATAATAAAAAGCTACACAATTAAAACTAAAACTTATTTACATTTTTACGATTCATATAAAATCCTATGCAATATTTACAATCATATTTACAAATTTGATGATTAAAACAAAAAAAGTAATTTACAATAATAAGATGTATTAAAGCTTAAAATATTCAACAGTTACAAGAAATCACAACGCTGTCTAATTTAAAAAATAAATTGATATCATTAGTTGAACTATTCATTAGAGAATTATTTAATACCTTAACCAAAAATATTAGTTTCACATGTATTTCATTATAAATTATGACACCAATTAAAAGCACTTATTAATGTGATAAATAATTGAGATTCCATCAAGATTGATTTTTAATAAGTATGTTTTAATTATAACAATAAATCTGTGCATGTACAAATACTTAAGTTATTTTAGTGTAGTAGTAATAACGGTATAATTATTACATTTAATCTTATAAACTCACAAAATACACAATATTATGATGTCAGTTTCATACATAAATTTACTATATGTATTCAATTCAAATTGTAATATTTAAAAATACAATTCAACTTCAAATAATTACATGAATATTTTTTACAATAATTTGAACATATTGCAGTGGATTCGTTGAAAAATTGTTTATTGTATAGTAAGAAGTCATTATAACGTAACTTACTCTATTGTACTCAAAATACAACTTATATTGTAAAACGATGCATGTATAATAGACACGCCATCGACTGGAAACTCTGCATTCTTCCGGTGCTAAGTTTTAGTATTCGTATATTTTAAAAGATTTACAAAGAAGAACGCAGAGTCTGTAATGTACTTCTAATTTTTTAAGAGGATTATGCGTACGATGACATAAGAATAATAAATTTTATAAAAAAATTCACATATAAATATTATCCATTGATATCTCTTAAGATAATTATATTCAGTCTGTCAGTGGCCGATCGATCAGGTCAATCAGTTGAGATATTTTCTGCATTTCTTAGCGCCGCACGTGCAAGGTATCTTCACTTCTTCGAAGGGAAATTTATAGTCGTAAGTCAATTCCTCGCCCTGATTAATGCGACGCAATGCAAATATTAGAATGTGCTTGTGGCCCAAGATGTCGACGACCCGAGAATAACAGTTAGGCTGAAATAATAAACACAGTCAAAAACCATTTTGTCACAAAACAATTCAATGAAGTATCAGATTTTATGCGAATGCACATTTATAAAAAATATCTATTCTCAATCATACTTAATTCCAGCCTTTTTAAGTGGGGAATATCAGAAAGTTATTTATTAACCCCACTTGTTATTATTCAAGTATTTTAGTTGACGTAGGTTGACAGTGAGACTGATATGTGAACAGATTTTTAATCAATGGGAGAAGAGCGATTGAAATCATTGCAGGAATTTATTTTTTAAAATCCAAGTTTATATGAAGCGGTAGGTTTTTTTCCAACACAGATGGGGTTTGACTCAAGAGGTGGTAGAAAACAATATCATTCAATCACCATTGTGTACAAAGGCATTCATTTAATCCGATACTATTATAAGATAAAACAGGTGCCACCAAAAAACTTTAAAGAACTCACATCACAGGAATGGTTGATGAATCTGGCGGCGTTTCCTTTCATGGTTGCGTCCACAACTAAATGGTCGTCGACTCGGAACATGTAGCAGCCTGTCACACCGCGCCCTTCACGCGCCGCTTCATACCGCCGTTCTCTCTGGTCAGCCAGGGCCGCCCGGATCACTTCCCCGGCATACTCTATCACCATTTCACCTGGCGAAAATAAATTTCATTATTGCACATTATATCAAAATAACATCTTCTACTGTCTTTAATGTATTTAAATAAATAAATGAATTACCTCCATCGATCTCCCTACGGCAGAAGAGGCCTCGGCCGTGAATATGGGAACGGTAGACTCCCACGGCCTGCTTCGATGTCTCCTTGAGATTTCTGAAACGCATTGCCATCGGTAAAGCTGTGCTAGGAAGTCGCCTGTAAGAAAAAATACAAGAGAATTACACTTTGATCGATCACCTTTTTTTCTATTCTGAGAAACCAAAATATCTAGCATTAATTTAGTTAGTATCAACTATAGCACAAATGCTTATACACAAATTACGACTCGAGTATTGGAATACCGAACAGATAATGATCACCAAATTTGCCACGAATAAACATATTTTTTTTTCAAATTAATCAAATTCATATAACAATATCCTGGAATCATATGTGGTGACTATGAAAAAGAAAAATGATTATAAACTGTCAGTACCTGGAGATGTTGCTGTCGTTGTCCTGCGACATTACTAGCGGTGGAGGTGGATCGCGGTAGGGTGATGCGAGCCAGCTGAACATGTCAGGGCACGCCTTGATGACGGCAGGCCCCACCCTCGCACTTCCGAATTGACTCTCCCTTAAGCTTTCTGTTGGACCCGCATCCGACTCCCACCCGCTGGGTAATTTGCATCCATGGCGCGTTTTGTATTTTATGCAGCGACTTGTCTGGAAAATTCAATAAATCATAAAATTTGCATGAAATTAATTTAAGTGGTGTACTATCAATCTTTTCTAATTGATGAAAACTGTTCAATATACTAACTGCAGTTATAAGGTGAAAGACAGAAAAACATCGCACTCTTCTCGGAATTAATTTTCCATCGATTGCTTTATTAAAACATCGATTATATTGTAAACACATTGATTTATGCAGCATGTTGACCGATTCTTTGTTTTTAAATATTATTTGTAAGAATACATAAGAATGTAAGTTTATTTCTATTTTGATGCAATTTAGTGCCGGCCATCAGTGACCTTCACAGCAATCAAAGTGTTAATCAATAAAAATTATAAATTTAATCAAAAAATAATATAGGAGCAAACATTCAAAAAGTGTTTTGTCACACAAATACAAAACTTGGAAAATGATGATTTAAGTGTTGCAAAAGTGACGGTTTGTATGAATGTGTCAACTTTATGATTGCATTTTAATATGAAAAAAAACCTTTATGAACACTCATTTTGATTTCCATTCATAGGTTTTATTATGGGCTATCAGAATTGATATAAAACGCCATTTTTCAAAATTTGTGACAAAACACTTTTTGAATGTTTGCTCTTCATATGTAGGCAGAAATTAGTTTGTTTCATTGCTTTTTGTTAGATGTCTTATTCTAGTGATAGCAGTCACGACATATTTTTTTAAAGCTAGGGTATAAAAATAGGAAAATGATTTTTATGAAAAAGTCGTGATTTGTATCTTTAATCCTAAAATATAAGATTTACAGTAAAAAATAAAACTCACCCCAGGTAACTGTTCAATCAGGTACTTCAGGGCATTGTTGTGGAGTCCTAAGATATGTGTTCCCGCCATGGATTGCATAAGACTACATTGCAAGGGAGAGAGCCGCTGTTGCTTTCTTGCACTTTGCACTGCTTCTAACACCTTAGACCACAGATCTGTCAAAGATGTCGAAGAGTAATTAAATCCATCATCGGAACTCACTTCATATATCAATTTTGGACTGTCATCTTTGGGGATTTTACTGCCAGATGGAGGCTGTTTTGTCAATTTCGTATTTGATGTATTCTCCGAGCCGAGCTTGCTGCGTGACTGTACTTTGCGCTGTACAGAAGCTGTGGAATTTTGAATTTTCAGTGCGTTCGCGTGCTCTTTGCTCAATTTCGAAAAATCTATTTTTTGTAACGGAGGTTTCATCAGGTCAGTTGAAATATTTTCCTTTTCTTTCATATTCTTCAGTGGCGCCTTGTTAGCGATAACGTTCTGAGATTTATTTTGAATGGCAATCTGCCTATTTACATTCTGTAATTCGTCAGGTTTAACAGTGTCTAATACGGCCGTATGCACAGTTGACGTTTCAGGATTCGGCAGAGCGGATTGAATAATTAAAGCTTCAGTCTTTTTCTGCTCTTCGAGTTCCAACATGGCTTTCGATTCAATTATGGCCTTGTTCAGATCACTGTCGACGACCATTTCCTCGTCTTTGACGTTTAAGTCTGGCATGTCTTGGCTGCGGGGAGCAGGTTTAGGAGGTTCAACTTTAGTCTTGGGCCTGGGCACTCTTGGTGTTTGGGCGTCTCTGTGTATCGGCAGCACTCTATTCATGGGTCTCATCGATTGCGGGATAGGATTGACCACATTTGTTGGAATTCCACTTTGATGGGGAGGGGCTTTCGGAAGGGTGATGCTGGAACTGCTCTGCGTTGGTAAATTTATTGTACTGCTGAGACTCTGAGACGGCAGGCTTATTGCTGTGTTAACAATATTGGTATTATGTAGACTGACATTATTTTGAATGGGTAAATTGATTTGATTGCTCAATTTATTGTTAACTGTTTGTGCTATGCAATTATTAGCCAGGTTGTGCTGAGGCAAGTTGATTTGTTTACTACTAGCGGTCAAAAGTGGGGGTATCGTGAGTGAACCGTTGTTGATGTTGATAATGGGCATACCGACGGATTGGAGTTCAGGGGGAGTGATTTTCGGTTGCATTTCCGATGCGTCCAAATTTATCATGTTTCTCGGCAGCGCTATTAGTTCGTTGGGTCCCACAGATATAATAGGACCGCTCTGCTGGCTGATCTGATTATGCATTTGCCCATTAGCCGAGTTGCTTACACTCGTATTTTGATTTCTTTCAGTATAATTGTTTAATATCTGATTGTTGCCGTTGTTCATATGAATATATCCGATCTGATTGCTGCCTTGAATCACAACAGGAGGATTCAATTGTTTATCAGAACTCTGACCGGGCTGGCCGATCTTCAAAGATTCCGTTTCTAGGGAAGATACGGTATCAGTGTCATTCGAATTGCCAGCGGAATTACCTTTGGGGGTAAAATTATGATTCGGAGCCCCGGCTTTCATCGAAGCTTGATGATGCATAGAGCTTTGCAATTGTTGTACGTTCTGATTCATGATAGGATTTTGTGCAAGTTGATTTCGATTAATTACATTATTGTTTATTTGTCCTTGATTCATAATACTGCTGCTATTATTACCGAAATGGTTCGATGAATTGTTTTGCATCATAGGGTTAGTGGCGTTCATTTGATTGCTGGGCGTATTACTATTCACCAAAAATATCTGATCGTTCATATGCCCGTGAGGTACTCGGTATTGAGATGAGCCATTATTTGAAATTGACATTTCATGCGGGTTCTCCGGAATGATGATTTGGTTACTTGAATTCGTCACCATTTGCATTTGACCGTTAGCATTGCTACCGATCTGCATTTGATTATTTGAATTGTTACCGATTTGAATTTGGCTGTTGGAATTGTTGCCAATTTGTAATTGGTTATTTGAATTGTTGGTAATTTGTATCTGGTTGTTTGAATTACTAGCAATTTGCATTTGGCTGCTGGCATTGTTAGCAATCTGCATCTGGTTTGAGCCGTTGGCAATATGAATTTGGTTGATGGAATTGCCCGACATTTGTAATTGATTATTGATTTGATTACCTACAGCATTATTATTGTGCATTGCTAAATGATTGGACGTATTATGATTGTTCATCTGATTCTGACTCCTCTCGTTCGAGCTCTGCATGTGAATCTGGTTATGCCTGTTGTTGATTTCCTCCTGATTATTTTGATTGATTATCTGAATCTGACCGTCAGTGAGCTGTCTACTGTTGCAGATGTTATTATTTAGATTATTCGACATGTGCATTTGGTTTCCCGACAGTTGCATCTGATTCGATGTATTGTTGATAATATGAATTTGATTCGGAACTCCGCAGCCGTTATTGTTGTGCATTTGAGTATTCAACATTTGGTGTTGATTGTTGGTCGTGCTGCTTCCCAAAATCTGTTGGTTGCCTGAGCTGAACTGAATGTTACTAGAATTGATAAGTTGATGATGGTTGTTGTTGGAATTCAATAATTGGTGTTGATTATTTGAAACATTGTTGATGATTTGCTGCTGACCGCCGATGCTATTGTTGACAATCTGGTGCTGGTTGCAGGCATTACTCATTTGGCTGGTCATGCACTGCATTTGATTGCTATTGATATTATTATTGGAAATGTGCATGTGGCCGTTGGAAGAATTCATCATTTGACCTTGATTGATGTTCATCTGCGCATGCAGGTCGCCGATACTACTTTGAGGTCGATTGACATTGTTGACGTGCATTTGAACATTGCAACCAATCTGATTTTGCCCATTTCCCATACTCTGTCCGCCGTTGATGACAGAGCTTCCTGAATTATTTGAAGACGTCACATGGAACATTTTCTCTCCTTGTATTGACAAATTTGTCATATTGCTAGGCAAATGGAGGACGTTCATATTAGGTTGATTATTTTGAAGTCCCCCGTCTGATATTGATGCGGAATTATTTCTGTGTATTCCACAGGGTATCATTTGAATATTCATAGACTTGTTCATATTGTTGCCATCATTGTTTCCTATCTGGTGTAACTGTTGATTTTGTATACCTTGCATGATATTCTGACAGTTTCCTGCATTTTCTTGTGAATATTTTATACTGGCCGAATTGGTCGGGTTATTGATGTGGGTGTTGGAGTGCATTTGCTGATTGATAGGTCCGCTGACCATGTACGAACCAGAAAGCGGCATATTGGAAGACACCGATACAACAGAATTAGAATTGTTGTGCACTATTCCACTGCTCATATTACAGGAAGGCGACTGGGATACGATTGAAGCATTACCGCTGTCAATCTCGAGAGTGGAAACTTGCCCTTTGGATTGGGATGAAGCCTCGCTGAAAATCGGATGATTGAACTGAGACTGCGTGTAGCTCCGTGAATTATTCACAGAGGTACTCAGAATGATATGGCTGCCAGAAGTGCTCGGAGTGTTGAAGACTTGGCAATTGTTATTCATATTAGTCGTGATAAACTTTTGTCCGTCACTTGTTTGAGTTGTCATGATCTGTTGAGTCTTAATATTTGTGTCTGCGTTCATGGTGTTCTGGGCGGTCCTCCAGATTGGCTGGAGACCGTTATGTCGCACCTGCTGTTGATTTCCTAAAATGTGTGGTGATCGGTCCCGGTTGGGGTCTTGAGCATCATTCTGACTGCACGCTTGAGCCGCTGACGAATGAACTATGGGCGAAGATATACTCGAAATGGCGGAGCTCGACACTGTAGGTTGAGCGATGTGAATCGGTATATTGCCGATAGAGAAATTGCATTGTCCAGCAGTAGAATTAACAGGTATTTGAACACCATTCTGCTGTATCATCCCTGACTGCATCGGTTGAATGGTCACATTCTGCTTATTTGGCATCACAGTTATATTACGAGGCTGAATAGTGTGCAATGACAATCCAGCCCCGACGTGGCCAGGTTGAGAGACGCTAAATGTTTGTCGATTGGGTTGAGAAGACACAGGTTTCATTTGCCTGCCGTTGGAAGGCTGAATGAACTTGTCGGCAGTGGGTTGAACGGCAATATTGGGCCCGTGAATAGTTTTGATAGTCTTCTGCGATCCAGAAGGCTGTATAGATCCGGCGACTCCTGACATTGTCTGAGCAGGCACAAGCGTTTGTGAATTGCCAACATTCGGTTGTGAGACCATCATATTGTCATTGTTGACTACGACATAACCGGCGGGCATTTCAACAATTGGTTCAATTTTGCTTGCTTGGAACACTTGCGTTGTCGTCGCAGAAAAACTGCTATTCTGGGCTAACACTCCTTGCATTGCTGTCGACACGAATTGCTGTGATGACATCACTGTGTTTTGTACTATAGTTTCGAGACCGTAATAAACAGGTTGAGTGGTGAGATAAACACATCCCGAGGAATCTGTGACCATTTCCAGAGCAGGAGTCGAGCCCAGTAATACACGATCATTGCAGAATTGTAAACCTTGAGGCAAAATGGCACCTGCCGGCAGCACGGTCGTACCGGGTTGCGATATGACAGTGTTTCCAGCCGATTGTAGTGCCGACTGAGGAATGAGGGCTGTCTGTTGGCCGCCAACATTACCATGCTGTACTATTGGCCGCCCCTGAGACACGAGGGTTGGCCCGCGGTTTGAAATGTTTCCTTGAGACAATCCAGGAGATTGATTGATGATGGATGTACCGTTGGCCGTTTGTATTGTACCTTGCGGAAGAATCCCCACGCCTCCCTGGGGTAAAAAGACAGGTATGCCACCACTAGGGACAGCCACTAAGCCGCCAGACTCCGTCTGCTGAATTTGAAAAGTCTGCGGTACCATGCCACCCTGTGATATGTAATGGGACGGAGCAGGCTTGTAATCCCCCTGAGGAGCTATGGTAGCAATGTATTGGACATTCTGCCCTTGCTGCTGTTGAAGGGCTTCCACATATGCTGAAACAATGCTGTTATTTCCCATTTGCTGAACGATGATCGATGGCTGGTTGTTGCCGGAAGCCTGTTGAAATTGCACGATGCCACCGTTAGCTGTGGTCGTTGGTCGGCCGTAGCTGAGTATAGGCTTGTCAGGCTTGGTCTGGCGCTTAACCGCTGGCATTTTAGTAGTTGCTCTGCCTCTGCCCCTGGCAGCCTGGAATACTGGTTTTGGCTGCACCGGTGGGGGCTTCTTGGGGGACTTCTGAATTGACTGCGGTGAAACAGTTTGTGTTTTCGGCTGGACATTTGGAACTGCCATTCTACGGGTGCAGTTCGCAGGCATAAGGATGGCTGGAGCATTCTGGAAGGATAGGTGAGGGCTAGCAAACGTATTGACACCAGCACCAATGGACGGAGACAGTCCCTGCAAAGAATTTATTGGGACTGATACAGTTTGGCAGTTTGGAATGGCAGAGAAAGTCTGCATCTGATTTTTATTATGAGAGTTAGACATCACATTTTGATGCGGAGCCGAAATGGTGAGCAGTCTATTAGGATTGGATGATAAAACAGCTTGGATATGTCCTTGATTGGATAGCATTTGAGGTACTCCAGATATTGATTGCTGAGTTCCATTGTTTGCCTTTAAGCAGACACTATAAGGTAGAGATGAATGGTTTTGAGCAGTTCCAGCTTTAGACATCCCGATTGTTTGATTTCCCGGGGAGCAGATAATCATCTGAGGTGTTGTATATTGCGGCTGAGAGATTCCTTGAGTGTTGTAATTCTTTTGCATGTCTTGGATGAAGTTGTTTTTAACATTCACAGCAAAATCACCCATTTCAACTTTAGGGGGTGTGGGAGGCCCAGGCGAACCAGTTTCGACAATGGTACCGTTGATAGTAATCTGTCTGGTGTTAGCCGAGCTTCGTCGGTGGACAACTGGTTCAGGTACGCCAAACCTTTCTTCGTCACCGAAGCGAGTCTGTGCCACAAATGTGGGTTGTGCGAAAGTACCACCAAAGGCATTTTGAAGCGTTGTCAAGGTTCTGGACTCTGGTGACCTGGGTGTCTCTCCCTCACTCTCACTGGTGGACATCATATCACAGGTGGGAAGATGACGGTTGAATGAGTCCTCAGTGCGGTAAGTACAGTGGCAACGGTCACACCTGACAGTTCTCTCGGGAGGAACAGCCATGAATGCACTGTCATCTGGCCGAGATCGCACAGTTTCAGGAGGACCAATAGTGACTGTGTTTCCGGAGGTAACTGTTAGAGCAAATCGGCCATCTGTCACATCAGACGTGAAAAAGAGCGCAGTGTTCTGATCCCTTGGTGGAGAGCCACCCTCACTGCAGCTGCTAGATGAAGCATCCTCACCAGCTCCGTCTAGTTGTAAAATGGGAGAAAATTCCCGCTCTGGAGGGCTGGTCAGAGGTGAATCACAGTCACTTCGGTCAGATGGATAATCATCATCCGCACCATCGAGCTGAGAAATAGGACTACAATGAATTTTGGTGTAAAAGTCTATCACTTGCTCACTAGAATCATCAGATTTATCATTCTTTTCTGCTATCGAAGAATCATCTCCTTCACTTTCTCTACCGTCACATCCTTCCGTTGAAACAGTGGATGGTGCTGTTTCATCTATCGTTGACTCTGTATTTTTTGTGGACTCAGGTGATCCATTTGAAGGTTTGCGTTGCCAAAGTTTTTGTATATCTGGTTTTGGATTTGTGACATTAGATGTTCTATCTTCTGTCTGTTCCTTGACTTCTGTAGAAATTTTAGATTTTTTGATGGATGGTGTCATGGAAGGTGTGGTAGCTTTGGAATTTCTGCCTCGGTTGAGAAGGTCTGTCTTGCACTTTTTCAATTCCCTTCCACTGTCTCCTCGCTCGCTTAAGAAGTCTTCTAATGTTGTTTTTCCGTCAGGCCAAGGCTCTGAATCTGCACCTGAAGGACACGGTCCTCTCCTTACCTTATCCAGCCTGGGATCTTTCACAACTTCACCATTGAAACCGATTTCATTCTTTGGATCAATTGCAGTCATATCTTCATAAGACATCAACTTCGGAAATATGTCTTGCATGGATATACCGTCCAACAGATCATGGTTGAGATCTTCAAATATGGCATCTTTGAGCTCGGGAGGCAGCAGATCGGCTGTATTCTGTGGTTCTTCTTCGGGTGGATCATCGGGTTGATCTTGGCGGCAAACCGCGTCCAGCATACGTTCAACAACTCTTTTCACGGCCAGGTCTTCAAGGGACACACCGGACTTGAGAGGTGATCTCGCTTTTTCTGCGGCTGTACGCTTACCACCTTCCAGGGAACGATGCCAGAAACCGATCTCTGCAAGAATTCTTTCTGTACGGCGCGAGTTTCCAGAATGATCAAGGGTGATATTGACCCCCGAGTCAAAACCAGGGGACGGTTCGGCCAGAAGTAGCTTTGTGCGAATCGTGTACTCAACGATTCTTAGAGGTCTTTTGGATGACCAGTAAAATCTACCGCACATAAAATCAACCGGAACCAGAACTTCATCAAAATCAGATACCGATGGTATAATTCTGCCAAGGTGTTTGACAGTCAGAGAACCAAGAAGGAATTGTGCTTTCTGAGGATCACAATACTTCTTCTTTTTCTTGTCTAGTTCTACATACACCGGTCTGGCAAGCTCGAATTCATCATTTTTTTGCAGAGTTTTATTTTCTGCTTCATCAATGTGGGCAGGGCAAAATACTCTTTTATCATCCAGAAATGCACAGCCGGCAAGGCGGGCACAGCGGAAGTGGTAAGTTTCACTGCAGTTTTTGGCACAGCAGCCAACACTGGCACCCCTGCCAGAACAAGTTGGACAGCGAATCATGCGGCCGCGTGACACAGCACTCTGTACATTTTGCAGAGAGCCATCGATCTCTTCGAACACTTCGGCTGACCAGAGGGCACAGTTAGCGTGGATCCAATCACTTTGTCCACAGTACAAGAGCCTGCCCTCAACAGCCGGGTCACCTTCTCCGGCGGCTTTGCACAAGACACAAACTCTTGCATCGTGGCCTCCGGGATCGTCGTCATATAGGCGATCTTCAGACGGACAACTCTCCTGTAAAGCAGGAACGGTTCGATCGCTAGACGGCGCTTGGCTTCCGAATGGATCTCCTACAACCCTTCGGAGGGAAGAATCGGAAAAGTCATCCTCCTTTATGGATTCAGAGTCATCATCATCCTCGATTTCCAGACTCGGGTCGAGGCAGTTTGAATCACAGTTGAACCAAGGAAACGCCTCTGCAAAAGCATCACGATAAACTGTACCAATCTCCGACGCTGCAGTTGATGACACAGCATCTAACATGTCTCGGTTAAAGTCTTTTACAGAGAAATATTCGTTGGCATTCACTCTCATTTTCACCTCTCGCAGAGAAGGGGACACATCTGAACGCCCTCCTGAACATGGACATTCGTGATCATCCTCACTATTCGTTGTCAATTTTGCATTATTCAAATGATGAGAATCAGACGAATGACTGTCACCAATTTCTGAATCACTCGTGTCATTGGAAACTTCCTGAAGTGAGCCACTCGAACTGGTCTCATCTTCAGTGTCAACCTCCCGGTCTTCTTCATCTGGATGAGCGATGTCTTCAACCTGAACACGGCAGTCTTTTATGCAATACTTTTCCTTGAGCCGGTTGTGGGCACGGTCAGCAGACTCAAACGGGCCAATCGATAAACATATTTCATTGTTCTGCAACAGTGACTCTTGCAATTTGTGAACAGTACCTTTGGCTTTAGCCGGGTCCCCTTCCGGGGCAAGCGTATCGAAACATACAGTTTCCTCTTTAACGCTTTTCGGTATCGAATCAATTTCTTCTATTAGAGCAGGCCTCTTCTCATCAACAGCTATATTCAATGCCAATGATCTGCTTTTTTCCAAGTTGTCATCGAACACGAGTTTTCTAACGGCCACTGGCGAGACGCAGATGCACGGTCTTCCATTTAGTGGCGTACTTTTGTGAGGCGTTAGTTTTAACAGAGCGCAGGCTTTTTTATTTTTTGCTAGCGCCTTCAGGACGCCTAACAACTTTCCCCGGAGATAGGTACCAAGCATGTTTCGCCATGGCGCATCCTCTGGCATGCACAGCCTACAGATGTATTCAACAGAATGAGGCAGTGCAGAAACGAGCTGGTATCCTTCGCCGCTCAACCCCTCACACCGAGCATGCACCCATCTAGAACACCATCCGCATTCCATCATCTGAAAAGATTTAGAAATTTAGGTCAATGAACAATCACACCAACATTAAAATTTATTTAACTACACAGTGACAGTCGAGTATTGCCGAGTTTTAATATTCTACGACAGCTATGGTAAATAGGATTTGGTTGGTGTGTCAAAATAAGCCTATTTTTGAATTTGTGGTGTCATTCGTATTTAAATGTACATAATATAATCTTGATCATTTTTATTAAATATAAAAAAAAAAATCATAAATATTTCTAGATGTGCAAATAAGTGATTGTTTTTTTTATTGAATTTGACACATTTTAATCTCATAAAGAATATTTTTTATGAGGCTACATATCTAAGTGATATTTTAAATTGTGAAAAAATATATTTGCAATACTGTGGTCAGAGCTATTAAGGGTTAGTGATAAAACACCAGTTCAAAAGTAATAACTTCAAATGACATCCACTTGGGATGCAGAGAAAGTAAATATTGTAACTATTCTAGCTAATCTAAAGATTTCCAAAACCCATCATTACTTGCTTATCGAATTTCGTTTGATCAAATCACAACCATTAACCCTCTTAGCCTCAGAGCGCCTGATCTATCGGCGCATACTTTGATGCATCATATACGATATAATGAGAAAGAAAACATCGTGAAACAAAAAAAGGCCACTAGAGAAACGCTTTATCAGAAAAATAAACTAATTTTCGAATTATTTTTTTTTATATTCAGGTTTTTTTCAACAGTTATATTTTGAGTTCAGCGCGTGTTGTCACGTATTTCGCTGTGGTGATCATTATCCGTCGGCGTGACCTTTGATAAGCCTTAGAATGACCATTTACCAATAAAAATATATTTTGAATTATGGGATTGTATGCAGGTACCCTAATTTTTTTTGTTTGCAAAATTCAAATATTGATAGATAGCAATTTGCCTTCGTTGACGAATACTATGATGGGATTCAGTCGAACGGTGCAGCGAGCTTTGCCAGATTATACCTGCTGACAAAACTTATTAAAAAATCAGCATTCCTTGTCCAGAAAATAAAAGCATTCGAAAAAGCCTCATTATCTCAATACCCGTTATAAATTTGAAAGCATCGTAATCGTTGTATATTTTTTTTTCTTCAAGTAAATGGGAAATTAAAGGTCTTTTTTGATGTTTTCAGACAGGAACATCACTTAGGCAGATGTATATGGACGTTTGACATACCTATTGTATAATTTGAAGATGGAATTTGGCTTTGAAATACAGTTTTTTATGTAAGTAAATAAAAAGAATTATTGATTTCTTTCTCTAAAAATTGACTTCTACATTCTAATTTTTTTATGTGTTAACTGACAGTCGGTTGTGCAATCCTTGAGTTACAAAAAAGTATACAACAAAGAATAACTTACTTTACTATCAAAGTCGTTGTCTTGATAACATCCTTGGCACAGAGGACAATAGTTTCCCTTTTGTCTTAGGCGAAAGCATGATGAGCAAAATGGAAGATTTCCCAGGAACTTGGATACTTTGAAACTGTCACAACTTTTGCATTTCAAACATGAACTGCAAATCTGGAAAATAATGGGAATTTTTTTTTAAGAACGTATGGCAATTTTGAAAGAACTGATGTATTTTTTTTCTTGAAAAAGCTGACTCACCTGTGGCCAATCACTTCTGTATTTGACAGGTCTGTTAGCAGAGAGGCAGGCGGCGTGGAAGTGTCTCCGGCAAGCGTGACAGCGCGAAGATGCAGGGCCAGCGTGGAGTGAACTGCATCCGGAGCACCGGACACAGCGCGTGCACAACCAACCGGCGCTCTCCTTTTCTGTACTGATAGTTCCCCCCAAACCGCCTTCTGCGCAGAAGGGATGATACGGCTCACAGCAACTGGAGCAGTGAATCAACTGAAAACCGTAATAATTTATTTTAATAACCAGACAAAATTATTGCCGACAATCAATTTATTCTGTATTTAAGATGCCAGTCAAAAAAAAACAAGTTCGATAAACATGTATTACTCCCAGAGGTTATGCAAATAACAAACCTTTTCCTTCCCTCGACTACCGCAAAGGAAACAGAGACCGCTGACTGTGAATGGTGCCGATCCGATGAGCCCCCAACCTGTCATACAGACTTCATCAGGATCGTAGGACTCCCAAAAGTCTGTGCAAATGGTATCAGAAAGCCTCTGCTGGTTGAATTTCTGTTGGAGTATTTTTGAAGGTACTCGCATCTGCAAATATGAAAAAAAAATATGAAATAAAACTGAAGAATATTTTATTCAAATTATATTCTTAACTATAAAATTTTGAAGTCGCTTGCTGTGGTCTAGTTAAGAACAGCTTGGCTCTACCGATTGGGTGAGCTGGGTTTGATTACCGGTAAGGTGAATGCCAAATTTTTGATTTTTTCAATTAAAATAGAGTTAATCCTGAGTGACTTATAAATAAATCAGTTAACATGTTTAGTGAAAGATAAGTTATTTTTAAATACAATTAGTTTGGGAATGATTCCATCTCTTGCTTGAATTTATGATTAACTATGATTCAGTTAACTTGTATCTTTTATGCGAAAATTAAAGTCTTACATTGGAAATATTTCCTAAAACTGCCTTTGGATATTTCTTCTGAATTATTTCTAAAGGCTGCTCCACATCACTAGGTTTGGCATCACTATCATTCTTAGATGGTTGACTATCGACAACTTCGACGCACACTTCCGGCAGATTCTCTTTATCGGTGACTTTGACAACAGATTCAAAACTATTGTAGGAATCTTCGTCTTTACAAATAACCATTTCTTCATCTTTGAATATGGGCATTTCTTCATCTGTGGCTTGCACGCAATTGCTATCACTCGGCACGACGGCCTCGTCGCTTTTAGCAGGAGCTTCACTTTCTGGATCGCAACCGTAGCAGAGATCGGGAGCTTCTCCAATGTTGTCCTCCAAATCTTGCTTCTCGCCATCGGTTGTAGAGGCGGCGTCAGAGATGTCCGACACATTCTTATCTTCACTATAAGGGAAAGTGGCAATGGGCTGTCCGAGAACAATGGATGCGGATCTGCAGACGTGTTTCACTCTCGGTCCTTTCAATTCCATCTTCTGTCTCTTCGTAGAGTCGGGTTGTTTGCTGCCCACTTTGTCTTTCTTCCGAACTTTAATTCTCGCATGCCGACGTTTCCTGTTGCTTTCAGAATTGTCTTCAGATTTAGTTTCTTCAGTGGGTTTGTGTTTTTCTGGTTTGGTAATATCTTCCTTTTTAATTATCTGAAATTATTTCAAATATTTTCACACAGTTTTTACAAGTGTTTGCATAGAAAAGGGTTAGAAACCACATAAGTTTCATTAACAACTATGAATGTAAGAACAATATGTGAACGATGATTCCGTACAATGAATTTCAACTCAATTTTTGCTTAAAATTTTGATCATTATCCTATTTTAAAGATATAAATGATTCTGTTGAAAAAAACTAACTGAACTACAAGGGTTGTTCAAATTAAAATGTCAAGCTACAGCGGACCAACTCAGTATAAAGGACTTTAAAAAAATATGTATGTTCCGATTCTCTAGAATTAAATAATCCGATAATCAAATAGGTAATAAATTTTATTTGAAACTTTCCAGCATTCATTTTTTTCCTAAGGTCTTTTGAAAAACGAAGAAATGGGGTCTACTACATATTATATTGAGATCATTCAATTTCCAACAATACGGTCAGATGGACCACATAAAACTCCATCTTAAAAAAGGTGTGCAAATAAATTCAGGTAAAGCACTGCGAAGTTTGAGATTTTGTGAAAATGTATGGCATTTATTTTTTATAGCAAACCTTTTGGCTTTCATCACTACTCTTCTTGGAAACCTCAGCTTTGGCGGGCTTAACAGTTGCCGCAGTGTCATTTTCTTGACTGTCCGTACATCCAGACAGTGCTGCGAATGACGGGGCGGTGACAACCAGAGCAGAGTTCGGCCGCAAAGGATTGGTCTGGGGATTTCCCACATTTGCCGCCGCATTGGACAGTTTTGAGGCTGGTCTCATGTAAAGCGGTAACATTGCGTAAAGTGATGACTTGAGTGGAGCAGGAACTTGGAAAGCTTTTATGCACATCTTCAGCCAACACGCGTGGCACCGCGCTTTGTATGCACAACGAAGCAATTTCCAATGTTGAGATCTTACTATCGGAGGTACATGGCAGTTTCCTATAACAGAAGTATAATATACATTTTTCCTGCTTTCCATATTACATTTTAATCAATCTAAAAATAATACTATTAAATAAGGAAAAGGTTGGATTCACAAAATCACATTTAGCTGTAGTAATAAAAGTGACTTGAGTTTATTTATCTTCCAACACAATCAATTCAGCAGTAAAATTTTGCAAAGATCATGTAAAGATTTCAATTCAAAATACTTGCCCCCAAAAGAAACGTTTTTGGTATCTAGTATGAAAATACTCGAGAACTTCAAGGCAAACAATACACCCAGTAATCAAAGATGGAACTTCTGCCGTACCAGACAGTTATAGAGTTATGTGCAACGTTTATTTTAGTTTTTATAATAACTACCTTCTCCTTTCAGGCACTGCAGTTGCGGCGTGGTTGTGTTCTGTGCCACACTCTGTTTCTTAATCATCTTGGAGATGAACTTTCGGCACGACTCGCACGAGTAGATTCCAAACTTGCGAGCCTGTCTGACGAAGCGATAGAATCTGACAGCACCGCATACTCCACAAGTCACCGTACCGGGAAGATTTGTAGCTGAAAAAATAACAAATGATATTGTTTCATATCTGAATACAGCAATGCAGAAGATAAATAAAACAATCGCAAAAATAGTGATGTATTAAAAAAGAATAGCTTAGAATATTTATAAATACATAAAAAAAGCTTAGGTTATAACATTACAAACAAACAAGTGGCTCTCTGCTATTTGACTAGTTTTCGATGAGATTTCCTTCATCCAAATACAAGTAATTTCCATTGTTATTGTCGGTTATTTACCCTCACGTCGCACAGCATTTTTAAAAATTTATAACAAAGGTCAAAAATAATAATCAATCTCTAAGTTATAATAAAAAATCTAATGAGATTTAGTATAAACCCTTTTGTGGTGCTTAAAAAAATTTCTAACAGGTAGATTTACGGTAATATTTCAAAACAATAATTTTATAATGAATACATTATTGACCATGTTTTTTACATCTTTCGTAACGCCAAAGTGTGATAGCAGTGAAAGCTTTCACTGTTATCATTACTTCTTGGAATTCTATAGACACGTGATGAACATGAATTTCTTCACTAGAATCAGAGTTTGAGATGCATGGGCGGTTTGATGATTCAACAAATTACAATGATTCGAATAATTAAAATAAGAGTAGATATATCAGTAATAATTGGCAGGCTATTTTGCACATCGCGAAGAGTAACTGTTGAAAAAAGAAAACAAAACTGCCAGCGGCCTCACGTCAGGAGGCAGGACAGCCCCCAGAATGACCCTTTAGTATCCCCTTGTGTAAAGATACACATTCAAATGTTAACAAAAATCGTTCAATACTCTACAATACCAAAATACTGTTCTAACAATATAAGATTCCTCGGAATAAAATCAATGTTGAATTACATTTGAAACAGGACCGGAAAGAGACACGTGTCTATCACACAAGTCATCAATTTAAATTTTATATAAAAACTGAATTTCTAAGTTACCTTTGATAATATATGCTACTCAATTTGATATTTCTCATGGACCCCCCCAATAGGTGATGGATATAGCAGTTTTGAATGAATTTAGATTTTTTTTTATGCGTCATCTAATTGAATATTCAGTTTACCAACAATAATAATGGATTTTAGTTTAACAATACAGCCGGTGTGAAGGATAGTAAAATATAATTATTCATGTTCCCCGTTTACAAATTTTCTTACCTATCTTGGGAAAGTGAAATGCTGATGCATGTTTATAACAATAATTTTAGCAAACGTATGGAATGGATAAAAA
Source organism: Himalopsyche tibetana (assembly GCA_030503985.1). NCBI lineage: Eukaryota > Metazoa > Arthropoda > Insecta > Trichoptera > Rhyacophilidae > Himalopsyche > Himalopsyche tibetana. The sequence goes on from JAPJYX010000010.1 coordinate 3,245,600, forward strand.
CTGGTTTCGGATATTATCATTTGCTCATCTTAACATTAATAGCCGATAAGGTCTGTCTGTAAGGACGTCCGCAGTAAGGTACAGACCAATGATTTCGATTTATTCTGAACAGCACATTTTTGAAATGTTGTTCTATCCAATGGAAGCGGCTTATTTTAAACAGCACGTGAATGTTCTGATATCGCCACGTTTGAAAATTCGATATTTCTTGGTGTAGAGCTAAAGTATAGTATCACCATACATCATAATATTCGAATAATCAAAGACTTTAATTCGACTATTGCAAACTATGATTATAGGGCTATCGAAAGAATCGTTTGATCGTGTGAGTCGATGTGAGACTAATATTTTTTGGAGCGGATTTGATCAATTGAATCATAATGATGAATCATTTCACGTCTGACCTTGAAAATCTGTTAGAATTCTTTAATACATTAAGAATATTCAAATTATGATATGGATATATCATAGAATAATATTTTGCTTTTTTCATACACTTGGACAAAATGTGCAACTGATTTTTTATTGAGAAATTGGATTTGATCTTTTGATTTTTATTGGAAATAATTGTTAAATAATTTAAAATCCGAAAAATAATTGTTGGCAAACTTAAACATTATTCCAAAAATTAAGTAATTTACAAAATTTCTGCTACTACGAAAGATGATTGTTAGCAAACTTTAACATTATTCCAAAAATTAAATATTTTACGAAATTTATGCTACTACGAAAAATGGTTGTTAGCAAACTTAAACATTATTCCACATATTAAATAATTTACGAAATTTATGCTACTACGAAAAATGGTTGTTAGCAAACTTAAACATTATTCTAAAAATTAAATATTTTACGAAATTTCTGCTACTACGAAAAATGGTTGTTAGCAAACTTGGACATTATTCCAAATATTAAATAATTTACGAAATTTCTGCTCCAACGAAAAATGGTTGTTAGCAAACTTGAACATTATTCCAAAAATTCAATAATTTACGAAATTTCTGCTACTACGAAAAATGGTTGTTAGCAAACTTGGACATTATTCCAAAAATTCAATAATTTACGAAATTTCTGCTCCTACTAAAAATGGTTGTTAGCAAACTTGGACATTATTCCAAAAATTCAATAATTTACGAAATTTCTGCTCCTACGAAAAATGGTTGTTAGCAAACTTGAACATTATTCCAAAAATTCAATAATTTACGAAATTTCTGCTACTACGAAAAATGGTTGTTAGCAAACTTAAACTTTATTCCAAAAATTGAATATTTTACGAAATTTATGCTACTACGAAAAATGGTTGTTAGCAAACTTAAACATTATTCCACATATTAAATAATTTACGAAATTTATGCTACTACGAAAAATGGTTGTTAGCAAACTTGAACATTATTCCAAAAATTCAATAATTTACGAAATTTCTGCTCCTACGATAAATGGTTGTTAGCAAACTTAAACTTTATTCCAAAAATTCAATAATTTACGAAATTTCGGCTACTATGAAAAATGGTTGTTAGTAAACTTAAACTTTATTCCAAAAATTGAATATTTTACGAAATTTATGCTACTACGAAAAATAGTTGTTAGCAAACTTAAAAATTATTCCAAAAATTAAATATTTTATGAAATTTCTGCTCCTACGAAAAATGGTTGTTAGCAAACTTGAACATTATTCCAAAAATTCAATAATTTACGAAATTCCTGCTACTACGAAAAATGGTTGTTAGCAAACTTGAACATTATTCCAAAAATTCAATAATTTACGAAATTTCTGCTACTAAGAAAAATGGTTGTTAGCAAACTTAAACTTTATTCCAAAAATTCAATAATTTACGAAATTTCGGCTACTACGAAAAATGGTTGTTAGCAAACTTAAACTTTATTCCAAAAATTGAATATTTTACGAAATTTATGCTACTACGAAAAATGGTTGTTAGCAAACTTGAACATTATTCCAAATATTAAATAATTTACGAAATTTCTGCTCCTACGAAAAATGGTTGTTAGCAAACTTGAACATTATTCCAAAAATTCAATAATTTACGAAATTTCTGCTACTACGAAAAATGGTTGTTAGCAAACTTAAACTTTATTCCAAAAATTGAATATTTTACGAAATTTATGCTACTACGAAAAATGGTTGTTAGCAAACTTGAACATTATTCCAAATATTACATAATTTACGAAATTTCTGCTCCTACGAAAAATGGTTGTTAGCAAACTTGAACATTATTCCAAAAATTCAATAATTTACGAAATTTCTGCTACTACGAAAAATGGTTGTTATCAAACTTAAACTTTATTCCAAAAAATCAATAATTTACGAAATTTCGGCTACTACGAAAAATGGTTGTTAGCAAACTTTTTTTTTATTCCAAAAATTCAATAATTCACGAAATTTCTGCTCCTACGAAATATGGTTGTTAGCAAACTTGAACATTATTCGAAAAATTAAATATTTTACGAAATTTATGCTACTACGAAAAATGGTTGTTAGCAAACTTGAACATTATTCCAAATATTACATAATTTACGAAATTTCTGCTCCTACGAAAAATGGTTGTTAGCAAACTTGAACATTATTCCAAAAATTCAATAATTTACGAAATTTCTGCTACTACGAAAAATGGTTGTTAGCAAACTTAAACTTTATTCCAAAAAATCAATAATTTACGAAATTTCTGCTACTACGAAAAATAGTTGTCAGCAAACTTGAACATTATTCTAAAAATTAAGTAATTTCCGAAGTTTCTGCTACTACGAAAAATTGTTGTTAGCAAACTTAAACATTATTCCAAATATTAAATAATTTACGAAATTTCTGCTAACTATAAAAATAAAATAAATTAAAATAAAATAAAATGAAATGAAATAAAATTAAATTAAATTAAATTAAACGCAATGCAACAAAAATCTCACGTTGCTAGGCAACGGGCTTACAGCTAGTAAATAATTAATTTTATTGATAACATTGGTTATTCGCTTTATGACTTCATTAAAATTCCTAGGCCAAATCACAAAAGACAAACAACTGAGGTGACGATAAAAAATATCTAATCTTGAATAGGCTTTATTTTAGTTATTCGAGTTATACATCTTGAGGTGATACGTTATTCAACTGTATGTCTTATGAGGTTTAGTATTATTTGCGAGCATCATTTAAATGGTGATGAAATTAGTAATATCTATGAATTATATTATACATCAAATAATATTTTTCTCCATCTATTATCATTCTGTAAGCACAATCTCCATATTAACCATGCAATCTGAGGTCTTTCTATTAGTATAAAAAAGTTTTTTAACCATTTGATTGCAGCTAAGAATATAGAGAACAGCATCCATACGCGGCACCTTTTTGGTGAATTTTTTAATAACATTTTTAACCATACATAAATATAGATTAAAATACTTGTTTTAGTAACCAGATATGTTAATTGATATATATGGTATATTTTGAAATGGTGAAAAACATAGAATTTAAAACGGTTTCAGTATTATGATCAGTATATAAAAAATAATTCTTCATACAATTGTATTAAATCGCCGCCATTGCAAACATAAAACCGAGAGCATCGCACTTGCTGGAATACTGACCGTTTGCGCATGAGCCATGTGAGATAAGTCAGCCGCGGTATAAAGACTAAGAGTGAAAAGAAGACGTTTTCTCACAATGTGATATTAACTTGAAAAAATCCGAGTCAGTTCATTTAGTTGTTAATGTTGGCTCTGTAACAGATCCAACAATGCTCTGTCATTACAGTATTACAGAAGGTCATTTACTCCTTGCAACAGGTGTTTCTGGATAGGATCAACTTGATTTCATCTTTAAAATTAATGACACTCTCGATAATGTTTCCATTTAACTATCAGTGTACGGCACTCCGCAATAGAAAATGTGACCAGAATTAGCATAGTTGATGTCTCATAAATACAAATTTGTTGAAAAAATTGTATCTAAAATAAAGATCATTTGTCAAAAATCTAATATCTCACGAGATAAGAACAAAACTGGCAACACTGCCTATTGGCAGTGCCAAAAAAAATTACAGGCTAATCTTAAAATATAGAAAGTAATCTTTAATCAATGGTTCATATTGGACAGCCCGTTTTAGAATTTAGGACCATAGCTAATATTTTGTGAATCTACTGTTAAGTTTACACGTGTTTCGCATGTTATTTTTTGTTATTTTCGGCGAAATGTTTCCATATTACAATAAAAAATGGAATTTTTCGAACGTTGACATCTTCTCATTCTCATCGCACCTTCATCTACCATAAGTTGCGGTAAATTTTTAGAAAGAAAGAAGTCCTAAGATTCAATATATGAGGCCAGGGCCGGTTCGTGGCTCATTTAGTTCTAGATTTGCCAGGCACACAGGTTTTTTTGCTATCTTGAAGATATCAAAAAACTTCAATCAAGCCAGTGAGCGGTAAAAAAATATCAAAGAACAGTGGATTATACATGATTTCTCTCATACAAGAATAACACTATATTCTAAACAGCATCATAAATTATTTACAAGTGAATAGCAGTGAACTTCTCAGCAATAGCGTCAGCGGAGTTAATAGAAATCAGCCAATCGCTTTAATAGCAACAGATAAAACAATTGAGGTAATGAGAGTATTAAATTACTGGCTTACGGTGACTCCGCGAACTAAATAAACATGTGATAAGTCAACAAAGACAAAATAGAATAGCAAATTATTAATGCACAATAATGAAAGGACTTCATTTCATGACCAACGTTCCCCCTAATTTTTCTATTGTGTGTGCGGACCATAAACTTCTGTGAGCAGTACATTTTTAGCAAAATAAAAAATGTGTGCAAATATAAAAATTTGGTGAAACAAACGTTTTTTTATAATATTTCTGTGTGCGGGGATGGAAAAATGTGTGCGGGCACATTTCGGGAGGTGTGCGCGTGCACACCTTAGCGGGAACATTGTTCATGATATTCATTCATTTAAATGTAAGCCTTTTTGTGAGAATAAACTTTCAAGCTATGATTAAGGACAGTGTTGAAGGTGTTTTTGTTTTGGTTTTGCAAGGATAATTAGCAATCTTAAAGGAAAATTGTCAAAACGTCTCAATTCGATACTGCGTAAAAATAAATATATAACTAATGCCAACTTACGTATGATGACACTGTTGTAAAATTAAACATTCAATAATTTTAATTTACAGTACTGTGGATCATGAGGAAAAAGTTATATTCTGAGTGATGGAATATAAACTATGATTTCACTTTGACTACTCTTTTTATTTTAATTTGAGTTGATTACTTTAATAAATGATACATGATAAAAAATAGAAATCTACTTAATTTTGTTAAAAAAAGAAAATAACAGTGTTTTATTGATCAGAGTTACATTTTGCTGTTAGCAATATTTGTTCTTACGACGAAAGAGAAGTTGCAATGACACCAAAACTGGTAGCTTAGGTATTGCTTACAAGCCTCGAGCAATGTGTATGCTATGCAAGGCATCATAGAGTAAGAATTTGAAGAAACACTCACATGAATTGCTCGGATTACTGCCGAAAGCTGAAAAGGGGCCATCTGCACTGTTGCTACTAGGGGAAGAAGTATTCAATTGTAGCCTCGCCTCGCGGAGTATGACTTTCCCGCTCAAGAGCTGGGAGGACAGAGGAGATTTGTCGACAGCGGTCGGCTTTAACTCTTCGGCGCTGTCTTCCTCACTCTCTGAACTCATCAAGCTCTCCTCCGATTCGGATGATTCTGATGTGCTGCTGCTGCTCTGGTCTGAAGTGCAGGGCGTCTCTAATGTATTCCGAGACGGCTGCAGCAGCTGCCGAGATATCCCATCCTTAAGATTGTCTTTCGACGACTTCGACAACAGGTTATCAGAGACGATATCAGAGCTCAACGACTCCGATCCGTCGTCAGTCAGAGCAGGATCGATCACTTGATTGACGCCTTTCAGGCCATTCACAAAAGTATCTTGAAAGGAAGTAGAAATACTCTTAGCCGACGCCGAACCGAACAGGCCGAGGGACTTCTCGATGAACGGCGGCTGCTTGGAGTCCGAACTATCATTGCTATTAGCGGAACTGTCACAAGTCTCGTACGCTTCATCGTGACACGAATTATTAACGTCACACTGATTTAGTATTAATTTGGGTTTTTTGAGAACCTTGGCTGTTGCACCGCCCGCATTTATTGGGACAGCCGAGTCTTCAGCGTCGATAAAGCGTTTGTTAGGTTTTATCACACGCGAAGAATGCGCACTGTAACTGGGAAGTACAAATTTACGACCGTTGACATCTTTCTCCGCACTGACAGAGATCGATGCCCGCGGAGGAGGTGAAACACTTCGAACGTCACCAAGCTGAGAGAACTTCACTGCTGATTTTTTCACAGGGGGACTTTTGTTGTGTCTAGCACGTAAACCGCTGAAATCTAAACAAGACTTGGAACCGAGATCTGTCAATTTGGCGGGTTTGACAATATTATAAAACGTAGTCTGCTCAGATGTTTTGAGAGCTGATTTCTTTTTAATGATAGACACTAAAGGCTGGGTAGATTTTAATGGCACTTTTTTAAGAGGTTTAAATGTATCACTGCAGCTTTCAACGCTACCGAATGTGACCGTCTTTTTGGCGGGCGCGGGGATGACCTTCTCGACTTCATTTTTGACGACCTGCATCTTTTGTCGAGATCTTGTCTTTACGGCGGTAGTTTGGCCCGTATCGACGGCCTTGTCTGTCGGTATCGATATGTCGTCTTCTCGGTTGACGATTTCTACTATTTTAGGTGTATCCGTGTCGTTTTCATTTTGCCCCTCGGCCTCCTCCTGCAAATGTCAAACAAAAAGATGGTTACGGAATGCTTGAAAATATTTAAAAAAATCAAAGGGTATGAAAATAATACGAATAATAACAGTGTAACACTACATTTAATGTGTATTATCCCGAGTAACAACGATGTAAAGACGCTTTGTCCTTTGTTGACAAAAAGCGCAACAAACGTCAAACGATGTGCTTTCAAGGATAAATTGTACAAGTCAATTCTAAATTCGATCATCTAATATCGCATTATGCACTTGGAAATCGATGGTACGTTTGACAATACACTTGAATACTCGTGTTTTACGATTATAAAAACATTTTTTTGTCAAAATGAAAACCGTTGCAACTGAAGCCAGCAACGAGACCACTGTTCGCCAACAAATCTGTATCTAAAAACATGTCACACTCACATTACTCTTGCCGGCAACCGACGCACAATCATTTTCACAATGCACTGTATTCAATAGAACGCTAATTCGTTTCCTATTTTGAAATTTAAATGGTTTCCCTGGAAATCTTGACCTTCCCATCTTAATTTGTGACGAACGGCCCGCGACTGTCGTGTTTCCATTGAAAGTAGTGAAACTCGCACGCATGCTCCTCAGCGCGCGCGGAACAGACGGAGACGCGGTCGGATTGTCGTTTACGCAATGTGTACAAATAATTGCGACGTAATTCAAACTCAAAGTATTCTTTGCTTATTCTGGCCACGGGAAAAAGTATTGATTGAACGTTTCCGTATCAGATGTTAAACTTTTGCTTTTGAAATTTATACAAGCAACAAAACATTTACAATAAAACATGATTTGTGTGCGTATTTTAAAGTAATTTTCAATTATCAATAATCGAGTTGAATCAAAATATTCATACGAATTGTGGATTGATTATTTAAATATTTTGTCAAAATACTGTGAATAGGTATACACGCAAGGCCACGGTGTGAACGACACCTGGCTTTAGTGGGCCTCTGTCTGATGGTTACTACCAATCAAAATACGCTATAAATATGAACGTCCAATGATAATGAGCGAGAAAACAATTATTACGGATCTCGTGTTATGTTTTGATCGTTAATGGATTGTTATAAATCTATTTATTGAACATTACAAAGATATCGAATAAAGTAACGAAGCATTTTCAAGCGGCAGGCGGTAAACTTGGTCGAACTCGGTGGCAGAAATTCATTATGTTATAACATATATGTAGTAACATAAACACCAATTTGTTTTATGTTATTATTTAAAAAACTGAATTGTCATTTCGGGTTTTTTTTACTGTGTCGGTCGTATGACAGATGTGAATTGTTTAATGCAAGTTATCGAGATCACTGAGGTTTACTTTGTACATTTTTTATTTACATTTGGTTCTATAGTTATGAATTGTAAATACTCAAAGAACGGCACAATTTATATTTCTTTATAAAAGTTAGCTAATAACAGACTGCTGATAAAAAAACTATCTTCATTAAAATAAAAGTTTTAGAAACGTAATACTAAAATAAGACTATGTTATATTAGTTAGTAAATATCAACGTAGGTAGGTACCTGATATTATAATGAATATAGATAATATTCATATTTACTAAACAAAGAACTACAAAAGGTGAGCACTAATAACATTGATGACAACAACAATCTAAACCAGGCGTGGGGAACCTGCGACCTTTCGACCGCATGCGGCATTTTGGCTACTCTAGTGCGGCCTTCTGGCCAATTCTGTAAATTTATGTAAATTCGTAAATTCCTGACATATTCTGACCGTAAATACTTTTTTCCGACCAAAGATTCCCTAGTCAATGTTAACTGCGGCCTTATGTCAAATCAGAAAAATGAACGCAGCCTTTAGAGAAGAAAAGGTTCCCCACCCCTGATCTAACCGAAAGTGTTAAATACCTATTAACTAATTAAGTTACTTTTTGAATCATTCGAATTGTGAACGCTTCTATATGTTTTGTCTCTAATAACCTGGGTTTCGCCCATAGGTATCTTCAGTATCCATGTTTTTATGTGAAATCGAACTGAGGGCTACAAAATGTTTTCCAATGTGTACCTATGTAGCATTGAATTCATATAATTAGTTAACATTGTTAACAATGAACCTATTCACATATTTATGAATTACTTTAAATATTAAAGAGATTTTTCTTCCAATTAGTATTCTTATCATTCAAAAGTAATTAGGTAGTTAAGTGATCCTTTAATAAAAACTACGTATGCCTTTTCTGGGGTTTTATCTATACGATATAATATATACTCAACTATAATACATACTCAACTAGATTTTGGATATATTTTTCGATTTTTAAAACAATTTCATATATTATACCGAATAAAAGCTTGATTATCATGAGATTCCATTCAATGAAAACTAGTTTGACAATAATAATAAAACAATGGAGAATTAAAAACAGTAAATTTTAAATGGATGAGTATTTTGAATGTAATAAAATAAAATGTATGTTTCGAATCAAGATTCTCCGTCCCCTTTAATGACTCGCAATAATATGTCTTCAGGTAGCTTCCGTCGAAAATAGTAGTTTTTTTATAAACTTATTGAACAATTTTTCAACGGAATGAACAGACTAATTATTATTGGTTCCAGTTTATCGTGAGAATTTTTTTTTGGTGATAACTCCTGTATTTTAAATTAAAACAGTTATATAATTTTCGACATAATATGTTTGAATTTTTCGTTTCGTATTTGTTGATTCGATTATGAGAATTAAAAATAAATTATTGGGTTCAATATGAAAGAAAATGTGAGTGTGATAGATATTACGCATAAATACAAGATTTTCTAAATATATCAAAATTATGAGCCTCATTTAGTCTTACATGTCGAGTTTGAATAGTTTTAAAAAAAATATTAAAAAGTATTTTCTGGTTATTATTGCAAAAGAATTAATATTGTTTTCTACAGCACTCATCTTCCGCAAGATGTCATATAACCCCAAAATACGCACCCTCGATCATGCGTAAAGGCTAAGAGAGGGGATGCGAATGGGGGAGCGTAAAACCTAGGTATATGACCCTAAACAAGTATGTTTCCCAAGCCCACCCAAAATAATATTGAATTTTGTAACCTAAAATATATTATAGAATTCCGAAAGTACCGAAAATAGTAAGAAAACACCGGAGACAATATTATTAGACACACGAACAAGCTCTTCTGAATAAAAATGAACAACTTTTCATACATACCGCAAATAAGACGACCGTGAAAAGTATTTCCCATTATTTCCGTTCCGTAGAAAAAACCGAATGCATTTACCACACTTACACTACTTTTGTGATGAAGTTTAATAATATATTAACATTCACAGTACTTTTTAAGTTTTGTAAACAAATATGTTATACGAACAAACAATTTCCCGTGCACTTATATCTTTACTCTGCCGTAGCGCAGAGATGCGATGTAAATATAACTGATATAACGCTGCACTATATCGCATTTGACACAGTCACTCCAAAAACTCGCCTGTATTTTTTTGTTTTTGTTGCTTTCCGACTATGAAGCTTAACTTTTTTTATTACGAATAATTCTCAGAACAGACCGCCGTAACATTAGTGTTCTGAATAAAATGATTCACATTCAACTTTCTTGAGTTATTTGAAAGATTTTAGGGATGTGATTTGTTTGGTGGTTTCGCGCGCCTCGGTACTCACGGCTTGTTTATACCTACGTTGGTATATTGATCGGCGCTTATCTTTCAAGATGAAGGCGTAAGCACCACCCTTATATTATTATTTTTTGACTGACGTAGCGCGTCATTATTCAAATCCCTCTACGAATCATTGTAATAAAAAAGTGTTTGCGACATTTATATAAATATACATTTATATAAAATTGTCCAAAATTTATGTATTATGCACCTATCACTACTGACGACCATTACTTAAATACTTTATTAACTCTAAAATAATATTGTTTGTTTTCAAGCTCCAGTCAAGATAAATATACAATTTTCCGAGATTAAGAACAAGAATATCATATTATAAATAATAATATAATTTTGTGTATCTTTAGTATTATTATTGTTAATATTATTATTTTACAATGCCCACACCAATGAATTGTAACAGCAAAAAGTTTTCTTTCAAAAAAGACTATGAACCACTTTTCATTTTTAAATATTCATTTAAAGAAACCTTATAATAAAAAAGTACCTTATTTTTTTGTTAAAAATACACCGAATTTGTGCTACATATATCATCTATATAAAATAAAAAATGCCTAGAAAAATTATTTTCGATGAATTGTTTCAACAAAGAAACATCAAAAAATGTAAAATACAGAAAATATTTTTATCTGTCTTCTCAAAAAAGTAGGGTTTAAGGATCATCGTAAAGATACCGGTTTGCTCAATAAATTGAAAGAATAACTTTGGAATTAGACAGATTAGTCATGTCATCAAAATTGAGATAATATTATATTCATATTTGATTAAAAAAAAAACAGTTTGATGTTATTTACAAGGCAGTAGTCATGAAGAAATAAGACGACTCTGAGAATGCTTAAAACACGACTTAAATATATTTTTTAGGCTTAGTAGCATGCAGTGGCGCCACTTTTGACCATAGCAATTTGAATATACAATTTTTTAAGAAGTATTCGAAGTTATTAGTTTTTTCAAGCACGATTCTAGTCAAACAGTCTCGACTCCAACTCCGCAGCCCTGGATCTTTATAAATAATTTGAAGCTAACAAGTTTTAAAATTCATCGGCTTCCGAAATGATGTTACCTTTCATTTTTTTGAAAATTTTATCGCAGAATGTTAATAACTTTATCGAATGCAAAACTTTTGTGATTAATGGGTGTCAGTGCAGCAATATATAACATGTGGCCCAAGATATAAAAGCTTTTGTAACAAATGTCTAATTTTATGAAAATCGGCTATGATTGAATGATGATATAAGTTTTCAATTATAAAGTGACTTTCATTGTGACCCAAAGATTTTTCAAAACATGCAAATGAAGTTGCAAAAATATTTAAAGCATTACAAAATATATTATTTGATTTGGCATTTACTTGGTAGAACTCCATTATAACAGATTAAAGATATCAAAGTATTTTAGTTCTACAGTTTTTAATAATTTTTATGCGTTGATAGCTATTTCGGCTTTCGCCATCGTCAGAACTATGTTTAACCTTTAAACGCCCGTGCACCGTGCGCAATAGGCGTTGCTAGTTGCCCGAGCATTTTTTCGCGCGCTGTTGAGATGTCTAAAAAAATCAGTTTCTCCAAAACTAGTGAACTATTTTGGATAAAATAAAAAGGGTTCTCAAATAAAAGGTTTATTCTAAATTTACAACATTTTTAATAAGATTTTTTTTACATATTTTATATACTATCAACAAATAAAAAATTATATAATACCGAAGCCCGGACCCGTTCAATAGATTTTTTTTTGCCCTTGGGGGGTAATTACTATCTAGGTAGAAAAAGATCTGTATTCCCATTGACATGTATATGAATGGCGGTGATAAAAACTAATTTATTGCAGTCCGTCCGAGAAAAAACATAATGCGGTAATATTTCAAACGTAAATAATTGCATTCTCATTCTGGGTAAAATAATTTTCAAAAACGTTTTTTAAATTACGATTCGATATCTATTATTCATATTTTCCATAATATTATTATAAACCAGTGTAATCTGATAGCAAAGTGCGCCGTGATCGCTGGTCTCGTACGAAACCGCTGGGCGTTTAAAGGTTAAACTTATATTTTGCTCAGCTATATATACTGGCTCTGAAGAGATACACAATGCATCAAGTTATTCACTCTAACATCCTAATTATAATTACGATATTACACTTACTAAATGTGATTCTAGTGTTTCAAAGAACGATTAACAATCTGGGTTTATTTCTTAAAACATCATGTTTTAAGAAATAAACCCAGATTGTTAAAATGTTCAATACTTTCTTATTTGGAATGTGCACCCCAAATTTGCAAATGGAGCAACGTTCTAACAGAAATTTAATGATCTTTTTCAGAAATATCACGGCTGTGGAGTTGCGTAAAAATGAATTTTTCATTTCATTTTAACTTATATATATGTACAGTGGAACCCCCAATTACACTACCCCGAATTACGCGCCGGCTTGAAATATTCGCATTCCATTGCCGTTACTAAGAGACGGTCGTCTGTGCTTCGCATACAGTTTTTTTTGTAAAACTAAGGGAAATCTTAGTTTTGCGTTTTCCGCGGAAAAAAATCAAATCCCTTATTTTGTATGACATTCACACCCCCAATTACACGGTCCCGAATATAGTGTAAATGGGGGTTTTACTGTATTCCATCAGATCATCTTTAGTCAGCCAAGCATGCAATGTCAACACTATGGACTATTGTGGTTTGAATACACATTATTGTATATATTTTGTTAAAATGTGTCTAAGTTGCTCGTTTTTCAAGACTCCGACTCTGGCCAAAACATCGTGACTCACAGCCCTGAGAAGTATATTGTCAAAGGTAAATTTCCAAAATTAGAAGTGACAATGTACATTACAGCTGCATTTGAAACCATATAATGCTATAAATCATCCATTTTGCAATGACAAACAAACTTTGAGAGACATCAGTCAAAATTACAGTCAATATAAAAAAAAACCTCCCTTTCATCATATTAATTATTGTGAAATTAAATAATTCGATAAGTGGTTTGTTTTGTGCGTAACATAGCCCACCAAAAACAAGTAAAATACTTCATTCTAATTACCAAATAATTTTTGATAAGGTGTCGTTGTCGTACTGTATCCAGAATTTAAGATTTTGCTCCAATGGTCGGCAAACTCATTAGTCAACTGAGCCAAATATCAACTATACAATGATTGAAATTTCTTTTGAGAGCCAAATTTTTTAAACTTAAACTATGTAGGTAAATTGTTATTAACTTGATTTGGGTACTCCTAAGTTGGCTTTTCCTTAAAATTGAGGTACGTTTGCTGAGATCGCCCCTTCCAACTCAAATCTTCAAGACTGAAAACCGACTTCTGCGTGTGGGACACGATGTTTTAATTGCACTGTATGTAGTATTTTGCAGGAGAGCCACTCAACTGGCCAAAGAGCCCAGTTTGCCGACCCCTGGTCTACTCAAATGTGTCAAGGTATAAACTATTTTCACCTCAAAATAATATATGAGCTACATATATTATTTTTATATCACATTTAAATCAGATATTTAACAGCTTACTTACCATGATTAGTTTTTATAAATTCATCATTTGTATATTCAGTCAAGAGTATGAAAAGGTGGTCAAACAATGAATTTTAATTTGGGTTTATTATATGTGCAATAATTTAGCGCAGAGCACACCTTCCATATTGTTTTTAAAAATAGTTCATTATTATTACATGAATATATTAGGATGGGCACATATTGCATGCAGCAGCATGGTAAGAAAATGTTTGAGCTGAATTGGAAAGAATGGCAGTTGATACATCCTGCCATCTACATTGTTAACATGGCATAATAATGTTTTAGAGTATAATAAGGTAGAACCATCTGAATTACAGCCTGCTTAAGCATATTGTGTGAAATTTTAAAAATCTTACTTATTCTCTCAAGCTAGTATGACCATACTTTGTACAGTCAAATATTTTATCATTATTATCCATTGTAATATTGACAGTAAAATTACATTTTGGTTCAAATACTGTTCTGGTATCAATGTCAGTAGAGAGCTGCATGCCCACAGATGAAGACCTACCTTTTAGACAATTATTTAAAAGTAATACAGCTTTAGTTCAATTAAATTTGTGACGTTTTCAATAAAAAAAGAAAGTTATTATATTTGTGGTAATAGTAAAAATAATCAAAATGTACGAACAAATCTAGTTTATTAAAAATAATTCACTTAACAGAAAGGGTTTATAAGCATTTCGTAGTATTTCTCTTAGGTGGCCAATAGGATGATCAAATCTTCACTTAACCGAATAATGCATGTTGGTATGGCTTCCACGCCATGGCACTCGCTATCCGGAGTATTTCCGACACTGACAAGACATTTCTAATAATTTCAATGACAAAATTAGCTATGTATATCTCTTTTGGAAATCCTAGATTGCCAGAAAATTAGGGTATCTATTTGTATTATTAAATAGAAAAAAACAGCCAAATAATACATAAAATGATTTTATTGTTATTAACACAGTACGGTTTAAAAAATGTTTTTTTACACAAGTATTAGTCATCTGATGAATGTAAGGATATCGGCTTTAAAATAAGGTTAGATATTATACTTAATATTTTGCAGTACACATTACTAAATTTTTGCACAACGCAATTCCAAAATGTTTACACTTACTAATGACTATACGTTTTGAAAATTTATAAAGTTACAAATAATATTAGATTTGGCATTAATTCAGCCATCTCATAATTCTTTTATTTGGTCAAACGAAAGATTTTTTCAACAACTAATCCAGATATTTAGCTAGTGTATTGTGATGGCTGTACTTTTGCTTCATACAAGCAGTCCTTTAGTATGGAATAAATCTATTAGAAAATATAAATAGAATTGCTGTACCATACACATTTAAGGGAACTGAATTGAATTCAAATTTGCAATGGTATTGAGATTCAAATAAATATGCATAAAAATAAAACGTGTAGATCATAAATTTCTTTGTAAAATAATAGAATTTCTTCAACAAAACTCTAATTATAAACAAAACTGAACTTATTCTCCTGCTTTCCGAAACGCAAAAAAATAATATTTTGATAATAGCAAAAGAAGCTGAAAATATTTATAAATCTTTTGGAACGGTTCCGAAGCAGATGAGATGCAGTCAATAATTGCCAAAGAAATAGTAAGGGTAGAGGCGATTATTTCTCATTCAACATCGGTCAACCGAAATACTAATATCAGTCGATCGACATCAGATAAGTGAGCATCACAAAATAAAATACATCACTGGATTTATACTTCAAAATGATTTGATTCAATTTGATATTTTATTTTATCTATTTCAACATAGCTATAAAACAAAAAGAGACAATTACTTAATAAAAATAAACCAGACAATTTATTAATAATCCATTTACTAAAAGAAACTTACAAAGTTATAGAAAATTAAATAACATTTTTAAATGTTTAGAATACCATTTATAATATATATTAATAGTATATATATATATATAGGGATAAATTACTCCAATTCACGAATTTCGTGTATATCACTTGCAGACTTATATATTTTCTTGATGAGAGTCAAAACCATGTACACATCATATCCATAGTCAGAGATGACCCATTGGCAACTCTATATCACATGAAACACGCAGATATAGGGTGGTGTGCCCACCGCCCTAGCCCTATTACTACTCGCAATTAATTAATACATACTGGCTAATTCAAGATTAAGCTCTTTAAAACAGAAAATACAGAAGTTTTTTCAAATTGACAAATGATATTATTTTTCTCGAACGGTGTAATTTTCATAGATGCTGCAAATAAGAAAAGGCATGAACATATTGGCTTTGACATATTTTATAATATTCGTAAAGATGTTAGGATTTATACTGTCCTTTGAATAGATTATATTATGCTCCAAGTTTACGTCTACCGTGGACAGTCACAAATTTTATTGTAGGATGGCATTAGAAAAAAGAAAACATTTCATAGCCACAAACATCTTTTGAGTCTATGCATTTCCATAATTACATGAAACATGAGCCACACGCTTTACTTTGGTGTTCAAATAAGGTATTTATATCATTTAGTCGTTTAAAACTGAATGGAGTTCGATGTATCCAGAGGTGTGTCGTGTCAGATTGACTTTTTCAACGTTTTCTACATATTGGCGTTTGTTAGAAAATACACTTTAGTGCGCAATTTTATTTGAAGTACATTGTGTCCATTATTATCAAATACAAATGTATAATATCAAACAATATTTCCTACGCGAACCTGTGGCACTATTCAGTATAATAAATAGATAAAAAAATAACAGATATGTCATAACACATAAAGAAAGAGGTTTTACAATATATACACATTTCAATTACTTTTTGAGTTAGACAAATAAAATGATGGGCTATTTTTTAATCCTATAAAATACGACTCAATAAAAGTGCATTTTCAATACATTTGTTTTGTAATTGATGTAAGGCATTTGGCAGTATACGCGGTGCTTGCAGATAAATGAAAAAATAATCATGAGATCGGTTCGATCTGAACTGTCCGTAATGTTTATTTAGGGCTTTGCTAATTGATAAAGGGTGGCGGGCCAATTCGCAGAAGATAGAACTGAGGAAGCTCCGCTAATCAATGAAAGATTGTTCCACACAAGCTTTCACCCGCTTTTCATATTCACGTCTGTTCTCTTTGTAGAGCTGGGCAGCCATCGAATTGGCAGGAGAGTTGGGGTTAGGATCGCTCAAGAGTGACTGAAATCAGATAAAAAGCGAATGAATACAAAATAAACGCAAATTTTACACACAATATTGTCACTCACAAATACCATGGTCTATTTTGTGTACCATATATTTATTTGATAGTCATATGTGATGTCAAATGAAACAATGTTGGATAACGTTTTGTCACAGTCGGCTAACAACTTTCGACTATCATGACCGTAATGTAGTTATTAAAATTAAATGAATAACTATGAAAAATAATATTTGACATGTACATTTAACCCAAAAGTTGATGCTAGCAGTGAATGCTAACGCTTTTTATTCAATCAAATTGTTTTCAAAATTGTAAATAAATAAAGGGATTTTCGAGAATCAACCAGGCTTATTTTTTTATTCAATGAATAAAGAATAAGTCTCCATTGACACAAAATGAGACTTAATGACTGCTTTAACAGGCACAATTAGTTATTTCTGACAATTAAATTCATTCTATCGTTATCGTAAATAGGCTCTCATAAGGAATTTCTACGAAATACTAGATAAAGATTAAATTCATATAAAAAACTAAAACTGTTTTTATTTAATCTGTGAACGTTTATTTGTTCTGTAGTTATACTTTTTTTTTTATTTAATGTTAAATTAATTCTTTTCCATTTGTACATATTTTACGGGAGAGATTATGACAACGTGTTTGATTGTAATGTGCAAGTTTAACTTAATAAATAATGTAAAAAATTCATCCATTCCCATGGAGTTTTGGTAAGGTATCAAAATTTGATCGGCACAACAATTTGACGCTGTCGAGAATAATTTTTTGTTGAAGATGGTTGGGGTTCATTCTACTGAAATTGCAGTCGCATCACAAATTCAGTAAAAATAACCTCGTATGACTGAAATTGTCATGTTCGAGTTATGTATATGATTTGTGAATTTTTATATTAGTACGTTTATAACTATTTCAGCTTCAAACTATCGTTTAAACTATGTTTGAAACTAATTTGGTTTAGAAATGATCTGGTACTAAAATATTTTCATATATTGACCATATTAAAATGTAGTTCTACCAAGTAAATGCCAATCTAATCAATAAAAACAAGTTTATATATATATATATATTTCTTTTCTATTGACAGAATTTTAGAAAAAAAAGCTTAAATGGGCTTTCCTACAAAATGACAAATTTAAACTTGCAACTGCATTTTACTGGAGATGCGACATGATTATTCTAAGACGATGTATTTTTTATCCTATTTAAAAAAAAGCTCATGAAATCGCGATTTCATTAATTAAAAATGATGGTAAAAACATCAATGATCACATTGGCCTCAATACAGTGTTTTCAGCTGGGATTATGCCAATTTTATTACAGATTACAGCCAAATTATAGTAAGGGTGGGATTGGGAACATATAAGTTTGAATGTGCAGTGCAATGAAGAGTTCTCACATGTATAATAAGTATTAGCACGAATGCTTCTTGTTTTACATAATTTTGCACTTATTTTAGGTGAAATTTACAACAGAAAAACTACGGTTACTTTTTCTTGGACATCATTATGTTTTTAAGCACGCTGTCACAGCCTACGTCTGTCAGGTCCTAGAAGGAATGGTCAACGCTGTTGACTTCAATGTTTCATAAATTGATTTTGAATTCTGATCAAAAGTATGTTTAAAATTTCCTTTCACATTGCTGATCCTAGAAACGGGGCTTAGCGAAAGCGATTAGCTTACTGGTTAGCTATCCTTCCTATCCTATCTATCCTTCTAAATTTCAACTCTTTTAGAAAAAGTGAGGTTAAGTAACTGAGTAACAAGCAGTTCTCGTAGAAAACTTCTGTTGAAATAAAACACACTAGGTGTATATCTTAAGATAAAAAAGCTTTCACCTTGGTCGGTCGTATAATATGTCCAATGGGTATATTTATATATGGAAAAAGAAAAGGAAGAGTTACACAAATCAGTCCATTTTATGCTCAGACCACTCGGCCATGCTGACTTAGTTGCAACAAGGGAGAATTATATTACATTTGATTGTTTTTTCAGCGTCATTAAGAGTGTAGGTATATCTCGACTTATAGAAGATCTAAATACAAAACTTTTTTTTTCCAGCACAATTTCATGAATAGCAGCTAAGTCTTGTGAAGCTGCCATCAAGACACCATTCTAAATCATTTGAAAGCAGAACTCTTAATGTTAAGATTATTTTTCGTGTTATTATGAATTTTCATAGACCCCCATTTATTTTGAAATCCTATTGAAAGCTTTTCAGCCAAAAGCTTCGCCCAGGACTGATCTATAAGGTCAAATACAAATTTAACTCTAGTGTACAAACAACTGAGATTATAATAAATTATTATAGTAAATGATTATAAATATATACTTGATTAAATTTATTTTCAAGTTTTACTAGCAGTAATTAGGCTTTTTGTTATTGTAATTTTTACTCAATTGTTAAGGACAATTAACTCTCACGGCTTGGAGACAATGGGGGTCGTTTAGGGACCCCAGTGGTTTCCTCATTATTGGCCTTATTCTTATGAGTTTAAAAAAAAATAGTCCAAGGGCTTTAAAATATCTCTCTGCATCATTCCTCATACATTTTATTTTATAAAAATCCGTGTTTTTTTAATAAATAATCAAATTTTAAGTAGTGCGTAAAAAAGACGCCACCCCAGCACACATATGAAATTGCAACTGACGAGTTAAGCCAGCTATCTTACGAACGATCGCGTATTTATATAAACTACAAAAGGTCCAAAAAACTTTGATATAAGAATACCTTAATTATAAACATTGTATCACCCATATTAAAATAGATATTTAAGAAAATGTGGATATTGGGGTCGCATTTCTCGAGCTTAGAACCGGAAAAGTAAACAATGAAGTCAGCTTTAATGCCTCAAAAGTCTATTCACCAAATACATGCATAGACATCAATATAAAATACTTAAATTTGAATCGTTCAAACTATGTACATTCTCACAAATTTTGTCACTAACGACCCGGGTTTCGCCTTTCGGCATCTTCAGGCATTCAAGTGCACGGATGAACTTGAACTGACGATGCCGAAAGGCGAAACCCGGGTCGTTAGTGACAAAATTTGTGAGAATGTACATAGTTTGAACGATTCAAATTTAATATTGAAATTCCACCAAGCACCTTCAGTCGAAATCTTAAATTATAAAATACTTACTTGAATAGAAGTTAAAATGGCTGAGACATCATATGTTGGACTCCATCTGTTCTGTAATATATCCAAACATATACCGCCATCTGCGTAAACATTAGGATGGAACATTTTAGAGACAAACCGCACCGTGGGAGGCTTATTTGGATATTCTTCAGTGAATTCTATTGTCAATTTGAAGGTGCCGTCTTCAAAGGGAGTGTCATGGGGGCCAAATATAACAGCATTCCATATCATAATATTGTTGTCAGTAGGGGCACCGGACACTCCAGTTGGGGGATCTTCTTGTAATCTGAAAAAAATATTTCCAAAATAGTTTGAATACAGAAAACATGGTGACACTGAGAAGCTTGATATTGATATTCTCCAAGAGTTCAAATGTACTGTTTCATTGAAAGTTTTTCGAGAAAAGGAAAAAAGCTTCAATGATCTAATATTGCAAATAATCAATTACAGAATTGACCAAGTTTATTTGCCAAGTCGAACATTGGTACAAATATGCATGTTAAAACCATGAAAGAAAAAAAAATGTTTGGAAAAAATATTTTTTCATTATAAGATGACGAAATACATTTAAACGTAACATATTGGCAAAATGGAATAATCATTGAAATGATATTGAGCACATTGCATTTTTAATATTCAATTGTATTGCAAACTTTCTCTTATTAAATAACCACAATCTTACAAAAATACTTAGGTTATGTTTTCTTACTGACATTTCGAAAGATTCTTCAATGAAGGGGTAATCTATATACGTATTACCTACACAGAGTACTTCTCAATTTAATAATGCAATTGCTAATTTGTAAGCATGAATAGTTACTTTTTTAAGGAAATCAGTGTTTCAAAATTTCACAGATATAGGTATTATGAGATAAGCTTAAACTATGCCGATTAGTCAGGGCATAATAGTGTGATGTATGTATGTCAATTCATATAATTTTGATACAATTCCAAGTTAAAATGTAGTAGGTGTGAAATACTAAATGCATAATATTACAGACAATGGTATATGTGGTTAGGAGCGTATTTGATAACAGTAAGTGCATATAACAAGAAAAGTACCAAATTTACTTGCAAGGTACACACTTAACACATTCATTGTAAGACGAAGATTATTTTTCAACTGTATAGACTTGGTTGACATTGAAATAGCATCATATTATTACTGCATATTGTGGCATGATACCAATGGTATAGAATAATCTAGATAAATACAAGCGCATAGTCGAAAAAGTCTTTCGATTTTCATGATGTAATTGGTGAATCAGGCAACGACAAATAGTACTTTTGATTGTCTATCAATACCTAACCTGATGTTACAAAGAAAACTTTTTATTAAATGACACATCAGACAAACCGCTACGTGAATATAAAATTATATCGATTTTTCGCGGTAGTGCGAAATAAAGTGTTTCCTAAAAACAAGGTTAAATAACAGTAAAGTCGTCGATATCAGACCTTTTAAAATCTCTCATCAAGCGTCTTCTGGCAGGAGTTGACATTATTTAAAAACTTGGCCTAGAAACACTCGAGACGAGCGTGGAACTGGGACTAAGAGTTATACCTAATTGCAAATATTTACAATTAAAATACTATAATATCACTGAACGTTACGAATCGACCATACAGAATAGTAAACACACAATAGAAGGCTCACGGTCGATTATTCACTAGAATTTTTTCGTGTATCACGGCCAGCTAGATTTTACGAGCATGAAGTACGCTGTGAAGTTGGTTCGAGACACTAAAGATGAAACTCATTTCCGCAAAAGTGAATGGCAATGCTGTTGGCAGCCCTGGATTATAAATTTCCAGCGGATCATTTGATTTCACTTCACTTCGAATTTTGACGTTTGGCTTTTGACAGTTTAAGTGTAAACATTAGTGAGGGTTATGTCTTTTAAAAGTTGTGAATAAAATGAATCAATCCAAGAAAATAGAAATCAGCAAATCAACGGTATGTAAAAGATTCAATTTGAATTTATCTATTTATTTTATTTCATTATAATACACGCCACATTATTGAGCAACTTAGACTAATTATATTACTCAAAATATTTTTTCCAAAATTCCAGTTTATAAGTCTGAAAGCGGAATTGTTACGAAAGCAAGATGAAGTTAACAAAGCCAAGTTACAATCAAAGAATCAAATAGAAAACTTCGTACCAGCGTCCAAAATTGTCAAAACATCAGATGGTTCAAAACAGAAAAAGTATAAAAATGACAATCAACCAAGAGATGCTGAGGAAGCAGAAGCTCTCCGAAAATCCAAGTAAGACACTCGTTCAGATTATTCCGTAATACTATCGGTAACTTAAATATATAAATCATAAGACAAAACACAACATTGTCCAGAAAACAGAAATATGTCATTATAATAAAATTCATTAGTTACCATTTTCTTTCTTTTTTCGATGGAATCGGTGGTAAATTTGTGGAAGTTCATTTTTAATATAAAATTAAATTTGTTACTCCTGTTACTCGTGTTACACATGGGATGCTTCTTAAAATACCACTTAACACTTCTTAGGCGGGCCACGACCAAAGTCGTTTTTAGCTGATTGTACGTAGAATGCGGATCACGGCAAAAGTCGTTTTTAGCGTATTGTCGGTAGAATGCGGATCACGGCATAATATGTTTTTTTTATATCGTCGCTTGTTTGCGGGACACATAATATCACGGGTTTGTTTGTCGGCGTTAAATAAAATGCCGCAACTAATTAACATTAGTCCTAATTCTTTGCTAGATTATAAGGGTATAATTATGCTGTAATTTTTACGGCATTAGATTTTACACTTCCAGTGGTAGTCAAGTTGTAGGAATGGCGATTATATATTATAATTATTCATATAATTATAAAATATTGATAAATATGCTATTTTGTTATATAGAATGTTTTGAATATTTAATATTTATAACATGCGGAGTGCTATCTACTAAATTGATAACAGGTTTTATATTCAGCTTTGAAACATAGTGAAATTATGATGATATCGAAATGTTCTAATTTTATTTTTAATGATTAGATGTCACGTATGATTTGTTTTTAAATTTCAATCGAAAATATCGTTTGGTTTAGAAGTTGTGTTGATTTTAAGAATGTAATATATTTGTGCGCTAATCACTAAAAAACGCCCGCTACAGGCTTGAGTCTATTTTTTGAAGCGCCCGACTAAGAAGTGTTAACAGCTTAACGACCGTACGTTTTTTTATAAAATTTCACCTGGCGAAATAAAATTTTGCGAAAAATTCGTAAAAATTGTAATTTTACTAAATTCACTATAATTTGTAAAAAAATTGAGATATCTTTACAAAATTTAATTTTCTTAGCTTCCAGATACTTTGCCTATACGCATATATGAGTCCGCCGGCCAGCAACCTTTGTTTTTCAAAGACTCAAATATGCGTCCGCGGTCATTAAGCTCTTAATAGCCCATGCGGTGCTAAAAAATACTTCTGATATGTTGCTGGCGCTCAAAGAACTAGGTGAAAAATGTGGAAGAATTGACAGTGAACACCTTAAAAGTGCAATGATATTAATTACATATTATTTTAACTTTTACAGGCAATCATTAGAGCGCAAAACTAAGTTGTATGACCATTTATCTCAGGGATCTTCACATGATGATAAGGAAGAACAGTTTCTTGTGCAGTTTAATAAAAAACTTGCCACTGAAGGCTTATCTAAAACTGTGATGCCTGTTAAGTTTGACGAAGAAGAAGAAGTTGAGCCAATAAAAGATGACGGAGACGATTCTGATGATGAATGGTATATATTTTTTTCATTTTAAATATAAATCTAAGGTTAATAAGTATTCTCACAATTTGAGATTGTAATATTTATACTCGCATCTTATTTTATGGGAGATGTTTATAATCATTTTATATTATTTAAAATTTCATTTTCCTTTTTATAATAATTTTTCCTTACTGATTACTGATGGACTTATCTTAACTCTTTCGCATCGGGGCATTTTTACATGAAAGCTGAGCTGGTTACGGGGCATTTTTGCGAAATTTTGCAAAAAACTAGGTACTTTCGTAAAAAAATTATAACTTTAAAACTGTACGACATTAAAAAAAAAAATTTGGACACCAGTTGTACAACACTTTGTTCCATAATAATTTATAAATTTCAGCCTGATTTTATTAGTGATACTCAACCTTTTGTATTTTTTAAGATAGAAAATCGGTTATTTGATATAGAATTATACATTTTATCGAAAAAGTAATAAATAACAAGCCAAATATAGATGTGCTCCTGTTTATTTTATTTCACAACAAAATTAGAAAACAAAAGATTATTTTTAATCTATAATTACTTATATATTGTTGGCCCTTACAGGACGCAGTAACAGGTTTCCCAGGATGATTTTTTTAGTTAGAATACAATATGTAAAAATCTGCGGCTCTTTTGTAAACATGATTCAAATGAATAGTTAAACCAGAACAGTTATGCCAGCCAGTGATCCAAAACCATTTCAAGAAAAGTAATTTATTTTCACTCGAATTCTTTTGTTCCTTCAAACTTCTTATTACATAAAAATCAGGTGATTTGCTTCCTAAAACTGATACCTAGTCGACAAATGAAAATAACGATAGACACGATCTTTTTGTGTTAACCTTTTATCAATCTATTTTTAACTAATCGGATTACTTTTCTATGCCAAATAATACATTTTCATTATTTATAATAAAAATACATACTTAAAAACAAAATCAATTTTAAAAACTACAAAATAAATATATTATGTACGCATACCATGGCTCCGTGTTTGAAGAAAGAGTAGGCAGTGTGGACCAAGCTTTAATTATTCAAATTATGTCCAAATGGCGTAGTCAAATTTGTTTAAAATATTTTTCATTAAAATAAAAATCACTTTTTGAAAAAGTTTGCGATCACTGAATGTAGTGAATATAATCGAGCGTGAAATGAATCCCTCAACGCTCACTTATTTTTTATTGATTCTCTCCAGAACTGGGACATATGGGTCGGAGCGTATTTAATGTATTTTCACAGTTAGGCACAAAAAAATATTTCGGTTATGTTTGCATAATATTATTAAATAAATCCTCACGGAACTTGGAACAAAACATTTCACGTTTTGTATCGGTTCGTGCTGTTTGATTGTACCCGTAAGCCTTCCCGGTGGATCAAAACTGGGGGTACGTTTGGAAGTCGAGGGTTGACTTGTCGTTGCCATTTGTTCACTTTGGATATTTATATCGGGAATTTCTTCTAACCAAGGTTTGGCCGTATTCAACATAAAACTTTGGAATTTCATGTTTGATGAGCGATTAAGTTTTTGAAATACTCAAAACGAATTGAACAGGCCACAACAAAGAAGATAAAAAAACATCTTTTTAAGCCACTTTATCGTTTTACGGAAGAGGGGATTGTATGCTAAATACTGATCAGCATTATCAACACCATTCATGTAATTATTGTAATCAACTATGCAATGGGGTTTCACAATGGGAAGTCGAGTTTGTCGATCAATTTTGTTAGTGTTTATTAGTTTTGCATTATGGATGGTCGAGATCATTTGAACATTGCGTTTTTTTTTGTGTTTCCATATCTGAAGCATTATTTCACCTTTTCTTTCGTAGCGAGTTTCTCCGCGCTGGAGTATTTCATTTTTCAAAGAATCCGGTAAACCGCGATTCGATCTTATTGTCCCACACATTCTTAATTTTTTTGGTAAAATATTTTATGCTAGTTTAACACTGGTATAAAAATTCTCTAAGTAAAGATGGTGCCATTTGTTTACGTAGGGAGAAATAATGTTCTAAGAATATCCGATCCTTGATCACTAGTATCCTCACATTCACTAACTTCAGATAACGTGTCTTCACACCTCTCTTCTAAATAAGAGTCTTCTTCCATATTTCAAATGTTACACAAAAATCACACAAAGAATACCAGTTCTAGGTAATAGCGCACCGAAAGAAAAATATATTCGAATATAACAACGATCGAAGTTAAACTGAACCTGCAGTTTTGAAATAAGGGATTAAGCAGTATAATTTATCGACGTTTTCGTTAACATCGGGTCATCGGGATCATATAACATGACATCCAGATGTTGACGAAACTCCCGTGAATCTTGTAATCAGAGCATGCATTCTAAGCAAAATCAAGAAAACGAACCGCCAGGATAAATGTATGTTTCGATTTTTATCACATAACTAAACCTTTATGTTTTCTCAATTTATTGTTAAATTAAAATCAGGCAAAAAGAAAAAAAACCTTTTTATACTTTCTAAAAAATCGGGAAAATTAACTGAAAGAAAAAAATGTTTTTTTTTCGATTTTTATCATAGAAATGATCAATTTGTCTTTATTACTACATATCCTAAATTTATTATTCAATAAAAATTATTCAGACAAAAAAAACTTCTTTTTAAAAAATAAGTTATATTTTAACTGTCTGCTGATTCTTCATCGCCGAAATCACCGAATAAAAAAATTATTTGTGCACATATTTTAATATTTTATTTTTTAAATGATGCATCAAACATTTGTTATGCCATCTCTGTAGAGAATCTAAAACATTTTTCGCATTGGATGTGTATATTTCAACGCCGCAGTCAGACCGGCGAAAAGACTCGTATACGAGTCATCCGTAGTTTTAAAAGGGAACTCAAAAGACTCGTATACGAGTCATCCGATGCCAATGAGTTAATAGTGAAAGAAAAAAAGAATGGATTAAATAAAAACTTGTTTTGCAGTTTATAGTCACTTTTCATTGACTTATATTATAATAATACACCAATTTATGATTTCTCATACGATTATGTTCAGTGGGATGTGAATAATTATTCCGGGAAGAGCTGGAATGGTCTTATATGGGCAACAGCTGTAACAAATTGAAATATGCTTTTATTCATATTGATACTACCTACCCAACAAAATATTCAGTGTTCTGTTAAATTTTTAGGATTTGCAAAGTTTTTGATAGCCAGAGAAGTTTGAAAAACCCTGCCTTAATTGATAATCCAAATATCTTATTGATAAGGCTATTCATAGTTCATTAAATTAATATTGACGTATTTCTCAATACCATATAGACCAGGGGTCGTCAACCTGTTTATACCTACTGCCCACTTTTGTACATCACAGAAATTCAATCCAGTGTAAGGGTGACCTAAATTTTGACAAAACCTTCAAAACAATCAAATCGGTGTCTATTTTTAAAAATCTGCCATAAACGAAGGTCTCCTGTTTGGATGAATGGTTTCGGAAAAAATCCTAAAAAATAACCAAAGTTACATACTGCCCGCTATGAAAAACCCTATCGCCCACCAATAAGCAGTATGGACCAGAATGGAAACCCCTGATATAGACTGTTGAAAATATATGTCGGACACTGTTTCAATGATGGTGTCAGAAGCGACGGCAAATTTCGCTAGAATAGCAAAACTTGATTTGTCGGCTATTGAGTGTTAATAACCAGAGTGTTAATAATTGAGAGTTACTTTTTCATGTACATAACATTTGATTTCATTAGAATTTTTTTATAACTAACTTTTCAATAATAATAATGTTCCTATTTTGAATTCAGTATTGAAATATTCATATTGTTATTATTTCAAGCAAATTCTAGCTCTAATCTTTTAATTTCCAGGGTTGACTATGTAGACTGCTTAGGAAGAACGAGGCGATGTCTCAAAACAGATTTGGATTATATTAAAAATAAAGATAACAATTTAAAGAAGTCTTTAGAAGAAAAAAAAATCGAAGCGAATCTTCCATTAAAAGAATTTACTAAAGAAGGAGAAGTGAGTGTCAATTGTTTATACATAGTATTTCCCAACCGATGGATCGTGGACCAGTGCTAGTCAACCGAAATTGCTGTTTACAAAAACATTTGCAGCATAAATTACATTGTTTATCTAACATATGTGTAAAAGTTGTACAAGTGTAAAAATGTTGGAAAACTGGTTTAAACTTTCCTCATAAAAAAATACCAAATAAATAGAAATCATATCTGAAATAACCGAGGATTTTTTTAAATAACAAAATTATGAGATAGTATTTAATTTCAGACTGATTTTATGAAGAATTGTTGAAATGCAATATTGAATAGAAAATCATTGAGTAGCGTTTTGTAAAATTTATGCTTTAAAAATAAATTCAAAAGTGCTGGGCCATTATTTCAGTCAAGTTTTCAAATGTTTCTACTTTGAAAGGAGAGTACAGTGATCCCTCCAATTACTATTGAAATATTGTAATCACTTCGCTGACTATTCATCACAATATTATTTTTAGTGTCCTCCTTGTGAACTGGAGCCTCCTGATGCCTATAAGGAAATGTTACGGGAACAATGGGAGCAAAAGGAAAGGGAGTTGATGAATAAGGATAATGTTCATTATGAAGATGTTCTGTTTAATGGTAAGTTTTTTATTATTCAATATTTGAAGAATTGTAAAGTTTAATATAACTTTTCACATACCATCTCCTTCCCTATTCGGATGAAATGATTTTTTCAACTGACTTAACTGACGGTTCTCATTACAACAACGAATCTGATTTGACTTAATAGTCAAATATAATTATTTAGGAAATAATGCTTATACCATGAACTGTCTTCGACAGCGTCATTCCAGATAGGGTCATAATGAATAATTTTTATCACACCAGCAAATAGCTATTTTAAAATCCTATCACATAAACTGCATTTATTATCTACTCAATGGATAATGTTTCGTGAGATATTTTAATTTGATTAAGACTCTAACTAATTGACTAACATCACGAGTGACACCTGTGCTCGTTTTTACAAGCCTATCTGGCAAACATGAACTTGAATTTCTTTGCAGTGTGAAGAGTAAATTATGAAATTATGAAATTAGTAACATGATATTTTGACATTTAACAAAGCAATTTTAACTTAATTATTTTAAATGCTGCTGTTTATTTCTGACATCCCCTGGTAAAATTATAGTGTCATCATACGGTCAGAAAATGGTGGGAGCAAATTAATATTTTTCAGTAAGCAGCAAATGTAAATTTGAGCTTTTGGAATATGGCCTCTGACCTCCATGTTTTATGTAACATGGATAATTATAATATCAACATATAGATAGATGTCTTTAGTGAGGCTCTGACACAAATAAAGTAAAGGATTGATAGCCTTTCTAAAAATCTTGTTTAATATACTTTCCGATAAAGTTAATAGCGGTTTTTGTCACGCTGGTATTATAAATGCACTACTGAATAATTAATTGATTTTTATTTATTTCACTATTGATAATTTTATTACTTACCATCTTTTTCCAACATAATAAAAACATCTTTACTAATATAGTAACTACCTTTATTTAATTAGATTTTTACTTTGCTGATATGTTGAAGATGTGAACTCCATAAGGAAATCAATTTGAAAACATACATTACGTAACAGCTGATGAAACAGGCTACAAATATTGAGGAACGTCCACTCCCACCTGACCCCAGCCTTCTCCCTTTTTGTGTATCCATCCATTGTGAATGAATTTTCTATGTAAAATTTCTTTAAAAAAAATATCAATTCTATAATTCTGAAACAATTAAAATGCTTGACAATATAGTTTTTAATATTATTTTATTATTCAACAAAATTAAACAGATTCAATGATCGGTTGAATGATTTATACATAATAAGGTTCTATTTATATAATTGTTAAGATTGACATTTGGTATACATTTTTTTCCGTTGCTTACAATAGTTGTTAAAATCTTACCAGTGATGCCATGATTTATGATGAAATAATAACATTTTATGAATACATTTGTTTGGGTCCAATACCAGTAATGTCGATAAAATTTGCACGTCGAACAATTCAAATTTTAAGCTTTTCACATTATTAAATGTTACATATCTATGAATTATCGTATTATACTTTATTTTACATTCATATTTTCTTCAAAAGATTTCCACATCTTCCAACTTAAGATTATTTCATTCTGTCATTATTTCGATTCATTTTATTTACAACTCTACCGACAAAACTTTTATCTATTTAAAATCTAAACTGAGAAAATATCATGTTAGAATTTAAATAATATAATTAAATAAAATTATCGCTGTTTTTAAATGTGTACAAAGTTGAAACCAACGGGTTATGCCATTAGTTCTAGAGTTGAATTGTTTTAAATTTATTGTTTCATTATTTGGTATTTGCAACATTTGGATTTCTATGATTTGCTCCCAATCACTGATTTTATGTAGTAAAAATAATAATGTAATTATAATGTTTTTATTGCTAGATATCTTTATTTACAAATATATCTAAATTATTAATATATAAAAGCATTTTTTTGAAGCTGTATAAATGTGGCAGAAATATGTGGGTTTAAGGCATTAAGGGTATTTTATGATAGGTAATCATAATTTTATTTGTGGATGAACAATCAAAGCAATAATTAATAGTTACATACAAAATATAACAGAAAAGCTGATCGATTAACTATCTAAATATAAAAAGACAGGGGAATAAAAGTTTTTTTTTAATTCTCCGTACATTGATTATAAAAAAATCCTTTTTTGCTGTATTAGAAATCTGAGAAATTTTTATCAATTTCCATGTGCTGGCATTACAATTCAAACATGCATTTATAATGTGATAGAAATAAATTCAAAAAGAAAAATTCAAAAACCTGTTATTTTATTTGGTCTATTACATAACTAATTGTGCTGAAATATTATTATCTAGTGAGACAATAAAGTTCTACTGATTTATTTTACTGCTATTATTTGAAAGTAATTTTTTTATGTATTTTACAAGTGTACAGGACTCCCTACTTAAAGAAACAAACTATTAATATTTAAGAACGTTAAACGTTTTTTAAAGATGATCTATTTTATCAGCTTCATTCACCATCACAGTAGGTTTGCCATATTTCATTTATTTTGAGATTTTCGTGATAATATCTGTAGTAAATTTTCACCCTAAAAACTGAAGTTTATAGATGTCTAAACATATTTTTAATTATTTCAAGTTTAAGAAAATTTTCATACCGAGATCTTATCTTGATTTTAGAAACACATTTGCACAATCTGATGTTTTGATATTGAACCCGTATAGAATATCTTTTCTTACCCAGTAATTAACATTTTCTTTTGGAAGGTACTAAAGAATTTAGTCAAGAATGAAAAGAATCCTTTCAACCAGTGGCGGTTCGTGATATAAAATCTTGGGTGGGCTAGAGAATTTTTTTTATGCCGGCTCAAAATTGTAAAACAAAACACAATCGAGAGTATTATTGTAGGTAGCCATAGCAACGCCTTATATTGACAGAGGAAAATCATAAATAGATATTGTATAAATTTGCGAAAGGTTAGTTACGTTTAGAAATGTATTCATTTTTTCAGGGGCCGAATTGCTGTTCATTTTTATTCAGCTATCATAAGTTTTTTTTTATACACATTTTGGATGAAAAATGCAGGTCGAGCTAAGCCCACCTAGCCCAGTACGTAGAACCGCCACTGCTTTCAACCTTTACAACAGTAAAAAAAATCATATTGAAATATTTCTCATACTCCTGGTGAAACCCACGTACTTGTCAATAAAATACTGATAGTGGTTCGATAAATATATTACGATATAAATAATTACCTACAAATAATTGTTAACTTTAAAAACAAAAATAAAATGAAATACACTTACATACATAGCACATTTTTAAAAATGGTGTGAATTGTGCAAAATATTTTTAAAATATCACATTTTCGAAGTATGCCTGCATACGAGTATGAGACATCAGCCAACTTTCAAATAGTCAGTCTTGACTTCTTACGGTTTTGATTCCGAGAAAACAAATAGACTTTTAATTGAGCAGTTATAAATAATTTACACATTCGTATTGTATATCGAGTGTATATTTGTTTGCGTAAGTCGACGAGGTTCACTTATTCACCGTCAAAGATAACGTTATAGTGAATATATTGGTCAAATTTTGTTGTGTTATGGGGCGTTGTGAAAAACTTTTATAATCTCGAATTTATATCTTACATATATTACAGATGGTCAATCAAAATGAAATTTATCTTTCCAGGCCGGCCGCGGCTGATCTTTCATATTCGGAATCTATCGGCTCTGTATGTTATCCGAGCCGTTTAGAATATAAAATATTGATCACTTTTACAATAACTCAGTATTTAGTTCATACGAATATACTCACATCCAATTTTTAGCAATCATCAATATATCCTTTAATAATTTGTATTTCTGGATTATGTGTAGTTTTTTTTGTTGACTATTATAGTAATATTAAAGTTAGATGAATGGAAATGTCTATAACAAAGAGATATACTATTCACAAATTTTCGTTGACAGAATGATCCCACAATTATTAAATTGGATTTATTAAATTTTATACAAACGGTTGAGCAGTTTCTATACATTGTTATGAAAAAAATGCTGAAATACATATTGTGCTGTGTCAATTCTATTTAAGATTTTTATTCATATTAAAAAATCTTTTCAAATGTATCTTAACCGAACCAAAGTGATTATTATAGGATTGATATTATGAATTATTGTGATCTCATTTTCCACTAAAATAGTGTTTATATCATTTAGAAAAATACAGCTACCGCTACCGTGGTTAACAGTGCATGTATTATTGTGAAAGATGAATGGCAAGTTGGTGCAAAGCTTTTCGGTGTCTCTGTCATCTTCACCGTTGAATGTTCTGTGACAGGTGCCAGAGTAGGCGGAACAGTGTTAGACTTGTGGTCCGTATCGATACGGCTGCCGCTTCCTTCAGGGGTGTCTTCTTCATCATCGATGGGCGCTCCTTGATCAGAAGAGTTCTTATCTTTTTGTCCTAACGCTGCGGGTTGAGGTAACACATGAACGGGCAGTCCGTTTTCTTTGACGGCCGGTGTCGCTACGGAGCCTTTCACTGCAGTGATAGTGTTTTCCATGTCGTGATCTGCAACATTATTACTTTGATCTTTGCCTGCGACTGTGGGCGGGACTGTTGCTTCTTTGGATTCTGTATGCGGTTCAGTGTTAACTTCTTCACTGCTCAATGCAACGTTTTTGTGCTCTTCAGAGCTCACAGCTCCTTTCATTGATGTCATTGTTGAGGATACTTCTTCAATTAACAAATTGCCTAACTGCTCAGGTGTAACTTTATCATTGCACAGTGGCTTAGTGCATTTGCACTCAAAGTAGTCCTCTGTCATGTTTTCAATAGTCTTTCGCTCACATCTGTTTGTTATGTTGCTTTGGCAGAGTTTTGACAGGACGTGTTCTGGAAATAGAAAAAATAATGATTATTAAAGAAAGTATCTGATGTATAATTTCTGTATTTTCCTTGCCATAAAAGAAAAGTATTGTTTTTGAGGTAAAAGGGTTGTGTTATGCGAGACTTTATCAAATAGACCCATACAGATCGATTCAAATATGTTATTAGCAAATTTTTGCTAGACACAAATGCATGACTGTGACCTAATAGACTAAATCATATGCTGGAAATCTAGATACGCTTGTATGGTCATGACTCATGAGCAGGGCCGGCGCCACCATACAGGCGAAATAGGCAACCGCCTAGGGCGCAAACCATCAGAGGGCACATAAATGGAGTATTAAAACTATCTTTATATACTCTAATAATAATAAATAACTACATTTTATTTTGATACTTGTATAAATCGTTCGTTGTGATTATGTATCGTATTCTATATGCTTCGAAAGAAGAGATGTTAAGCGACTGAGTAACAAAAAGTACACTTAGAAAAGCTTCCTTTGAGATACCTCCATTAGGAGGCTATATTCTCCACATTGGGAGTGGATATACATATATAAAAAGAAATCTAATGGCTCTGATTTGTCCTTGTTTCATTATTTCGAAAAAAAATTGAAGATTTATTAAACGGGGGCTCGCCAATAATCGTTGCCTAGGGCGCCAAATAACCTCGAACCCGCACTGCTCATGAGCATGCGAAATATTGTTTTCATTCATTTTGAAATACACTCAACTTTTTTTACAAGATAGATATGTTCCTACTAAAAACCGTGTCTAAAAATGATTAATACATAGACAAATTGAAAATTGGTTCTCTAAATTTAAAAACTGTCTTATTCGAAAAAATAACAACATAGCTAATAATGAAAACCAAACAAAAATCTCATTCTAAAATATTATATATGTATTTTATTTAAGAAAAAAATAAAACTATTCATTGCTACTTGATAACATATGCGCACATTTATGGACGTAAATCACTTTCATCGCTAAAAATGTCTTGACACGTCTAATGAAGACTTTTGTTTGTTATTATTATCAAGTATTGTTGAATTTCTTGTCATAAAGAAATCTGTTATTTAGAAATTATTCTAACATTAAATTTCCATCAAGCCATCCATCGTTTCCCAGCAAAGACAATTTCATTTATTGATCTTCCTCTTGATTTATGGTCATAGGCATGAATGTTTGTTATGTTTATATGCCCTTCTACCCACACGATTCTAAAAATAGGTTGTAGTAAGTAAGATTAGCTAACTAATAGATCTTTTCTAGCCCCATCTTTCTGTCTTTACCCTCTCCAAAAAAGAAAAGGGGAATTGGGGATTGAATAACAACCAGTTATCGCAGAACACCTACTGTTAAGATGTGCACAATATAAGTCAATATACTCCCCATTTAGAAAAGACATGTTTTTTTCGAAGTCAGGTTTTTTCAACATTTTTTTTTTGATAGTCGATAATTTAGCTTCCCATTTTCAGAAAGATCTAGAATAGAAATACAGTTTTGAAAATATCGTTGGAAGCAAGAAAATGAATACATATATCAGTTTGAAAACACACATGTATCTGAATATGTCCAAGTGAGATTTTAAACGCCATAGCTGTTGCTATAAGTATAAATAAAAAATTGATCAGTATTAATAATTTAAATATGATTACGATCTCGTCTCATGATGATAGAGCAGGAATCAAACCCGGGGCCACAGTTCACAGTGTAATTTTCTGTCTCGGTGAAGTTGTCGCAGGACGGCGGCTGGGCAATTCCAGGAAACCAGTGGGAGGCAAGGGGGCCGCATGCGTAACATCTCTGGGTTGCGGACGGGTGGGCTGAAGTTCCTGAAACAAAGTATAAAAATATTTGTTATGAATAATTGTTATCCAATCATGCATGGTTAAAAGATCAGCCCCGTCTTTGTATCCAATTGTCCCGTTAATATACAAAGTAATGGAGGAGGCTTTCATTCATCTATACATAGACATAGCTCTTGTTAGAAGTCAAACTTACTAATTATATAATTGAGACGGATATTTATTTATTGTTAAAAATTAAAATGTAATGTAGAACCTCAATATAATGTGCTAGTGCGGGTGAGGGGGTGTCTGATAAATCCGAAAGTCCACTATATAAAATTAGGTTTTCCAATGCGTTTATTTATGAAGAAAATGAACAGCTCAATACAAGGTCAGTGAAGTTTATTTTTTAACATATACAACCCTCAGAAACTCTATTCTCAAAAATTTGTATGACTTCTAGTTTTTGATTTAACGATCAATTAATTCTTTTCTATTTTTACATATTTTAAGAGCGAAGTTATGACGATGTATTAGATTGTAATGAGCAATTAAAATTTATTGAATGGTGTGATAAATAAATCTAACCACTTTAAGAATGTAAATTAAACTGCTGTGCAGCTGTTTAAAACCGGCGACAAGCGTTGCAAACGTCAGTTTACGAGCGGGACGGCAATGTGGTGATTATCATGCGCAAAACATTATATAGAAGCGGACGCACTTAGATTTTAACATGTATAACATGAACAGGATGTTTTTAACAATTTTCACATTTTACTAGATATTTCGTCTGTTATATCCGAAGTTAAGGCTCTACTGTAGTTCCAAAGTGCATTATTAAAACTTTGTTGACAATTACCGGAAAACTTCTATCATTATCAATTTATCAACATTCTTTTGAAAAATGAATCAAGAGATTGCTAAATAACTGGAATAAATGAGGCTTGGAGATTGGTCTCAATTCGTTATATTTCTGAAAATTCGTAAATAATTGAAGTATACTTTTAACTCTGCCTACCAAATCCTAAATATGATAATTTTAGGAGCATAGAGTGTGAATGAATCTCTTCATCTCTCTTTTCACAGGGTGTATGATAGATTTATGACGTCTTGTGAACTGTCAGCCGATCGCCCTATGCACCGTTTTTTAAATGGACACACCATCAATATAATTATTACTGCCAATTGTATAATATAAGGTTCAATATATTAATAATTAATTGATCCGATTTATGCACATTTTCATAGGCCCGGCCCATTCATTAATGCCGATAATAGCAAGAATTTACCCAAACTACGTCGATTCTGCAAATCATGTAAATAAATCTAAAACGTCAATATTTTGAGAGTGGTCTTCTTATTCAGTTTATTCAAATTTCAAATTCTTTTCTCAAGATTTAACATAAATTGAAATTTTATATTATGATTGAGTCGACATTACAATTTTTGTGTACACTTATTATTAAAATTAAAATGTCGCACTAAAACGTTAATTGATAAAGTGTTTTTCAATGAATTCTGTGGCTATTTTCTGAAGATTCTTTATTATACGTTGATGTAGTTTTCACAAAGAAACCATCAACATTATAATAAAAAACACATCACTTCTGATGAAAATAACAAACAGCGTTCCTTGTAATTGAATATGAAATATTATTTTGTCAGACGATAGATACGCTGTCTTTTTTCCGAGATGTAAGTAATTCCACATTTTAGTGCAATTTGAAAACACGAGGGCGCTTTGTATAAATTATTATGCATTCCGTAGCAATTTTTGCCGCGGCGAATTTTTCATTTTGTTCCAACGACAGTCGGAGCAATTTTCATTTTGATTAAACACGAGCGCTTATTAATAGTATGGAATAGTTTATTTCAACTAAATTGAAATGGAAAATTCACATATTAATTTTATATGTTATGCTATAAACATTATATTACATGAGAAAGTTAGAGACGGTACATGATAATTTGGTAAGTGATAACGGTGAAAGATAATTTAAAAAAGTACATCAACAGAATACAGATTTTCACTATATCTACGATTCTCTTTTTCGCGGGGATAAATGGATAAGGTTAGGGCACGACTAATAGTTAGCTAATCGCTCTAGCTAACCATTAACTACATAAGATAGAGTGTACTCGGTCAAATACAAAACAATCTGAACGCGACGTGACGCACGAGATTTCGCTGAGCGATCCGACGAGTGATTATAAGTGAGCGAGTGAATAGAAACCGTCTTTATTTTCTCAGCCGAAAGGATATCTTTACCACCCGTAGCACACTTTTGTTCACTGCTTGGCGTGTCGGAACAGGCGCTTGATAAGTGTTAATCGAATGAAACGCAGGTACAAATGAACTGAATCGCTATTGAGTGAAAAAATAATCTATGAAATTGTTCATATGATACGTTGACCCACGTTTTAATTGTGTGCCTTTATAAAGCTACTGGTTAGCTAGTCGCTCTGCGTCCTATTATCATGATTGGTGATGGCTGGTAAGGCGGTCGATGGTGGGTTAGAAATCATAAAAAAAACTATTCATGTAATTGAACACGAATCATTAAAAAATCAATTCGCGAAAGTGTGCTTCCGACGTCTCCTGAAGTTCTAACCCTCGGACACCGCAATAGATTAATTTAACAAACTAAAAGCGATCAACGTCCTTAAACTCTGAAAAATAATTGGACATCCAAAATTTGAGAAGCAGCCATTGGAAGACTTCTTGCTCCAGGAAATGATGTCTTCATATTGCTTTACAAACATTTGTTTTATTTATCGTTTTAACAATATAATATCTTACTGTGTATAGATCGATATATTTTTTAAAGTTTATTTATTGTAAAAAGAAAACGATAATACGTGTCATAACAACTTACAACTGATGCCAATGCGCCATGCATTTAACAAATCTGTACATGGGATGTAAACTACACTATGTAAATTATGGCCAAATTGAGATATCGACATAGTGTGGTGAACCTTGCAATTCTCTTTCCAGTGAAATTGTAGACAAACATTTCAGTATAATACAAATAGCGGAAGAAAAAAAAAGATTTTCTAACGCGAACTTCACGAAGAAAGTTTGAACAGTCTCCCATGTACAGATTGATACAATCTTGAATGTACATAAACTACATAATTTCTAAAAACAGAAAAAAAATATTTGCAGAAACATTCAAATAAGAAAAATATATATAAAAAAAACCGTACACAAGTTTGTTGCTAAATATTTATGTTCACTACAATGCATTAGTCAACCGGACAGCTTCTGCAACTCGCGTGTCATATGAACAAATGCGATTTTATAACAAAAGGTATATGGTTATATAATTTCTTTGGCCATTTTAATAAAAATCGAAAGCATGTCTTATATAGTCTTGAGAATAATAATACTTTTCAATTTCAACCATAAATACGATTGCATCGTTCTGGTTGTGCAAATATTTTACACGATTCGTAGAAAATTCGCGCCGTCTGGTCGGATGAAAATGAAACAAAGTTTAATCATGTGCCGCCTTTTTTTGAATATCGGCAACTAATGCACCTGGGCGGCATCCATTAACCACGGTAGGCAGCATGTTAATTAAACATTCCGCGTACATTTCATATGCCATCCGCACACTGCACTCAGTATGCAGTCGAATGCATACCATCAGATACTGTATTACTTGCATATCTCCCTCTATAAATCACGGTACACTATCTAGAACTTATTTTTCATAACATAATTTTGTAATCATATCAATTATTATATTATTTCAATATCTGAGCGTCAGCGCTGTCATTGACTGAATTTTAAAATCAAGTTAATATAACATATCCAAAAATATATTTAATAACGACAACATTGAACGAGGAAACGATTCTCTTAAATTAAGTCTTTAAAAACAACGGCACGCGAGCACGTTGCATTAAAGTTACAGCTAAGGCATCCAATCCCAGTATCCGGGATCCCGTTCAATTTTCTGATCCCGAAATCCCGGGATCGCGTCCGTGTCAATTGAGATTGAGACTGAGGATTGAGAAATTTTGAGAAAATCCCGAAAATTGACACGCAATTGCCAAATAGAAGATTTCAAATTCCACGATGAGCTAAAAAAAAAAACCAGATTCTGTGACAATCTGAAAAAAAAGTATACCGAATCGAGGATTTCAAATTCCTCGGTGAGCTAAAAAAAAAACGAGGTTCTGTGACAATCTGATCAAAAAGTATACCGAATCGAGAATTTCAAATTCCTCGGTGAGCTAAAAAAAAAAACGGGGTTCTGTGACAATCTGGGATAAAGTATACCAAATCGAGGATTTAAAATTCCTCGGTGATCTAAAAAAAATAAAACGAGGTTCTGTGACAATCTGAGGAAAAAGTATAGCGAATTGAGGATTTCAAATTCCTCGGTGAGCTATTCCCAGTCCCGGGATCCCGGGATTGAAAATGAATCAATCCCGAAATCCCGGGATTGGATACCCTAGTTACAGCGTGTTTGTACGGTATACTTGGACCAAAAATTTGACATAAATAATACATATATATTTACTGTAGCAAATATTGGCATGTATTTATTTGATCCAACTTAGTTTTACATCCATTATGCTGCATCGTCAGACCTGTATCAATAACCATTTATTTAAAAAATAAAATTAGTTGGTAACATTCAAAAAGAACTGATCCATTTAAGAATAATGTTTTTAAATTTTAAAATTAAAAAATGATTTAGAGAAAAATAGTTATTACAGCGATTTTTCTAATCTGTCGTGTTTTTTGTTATGTGTTGTATTGTAATATTTATTCTGTTTATATCGCTGATAATTTTAAAGAACCACTTGTAAAGAAAATCCTTGATTGCGGTTTAAGTTGCTGAGTTGCTTTTGACTTGATCTTTGGAAGCACGGATATATTTATTTGCCCATGTAAGTTCTTTAAATGAGTGCCATTAATTTTAGACATATCTCTCTTTATTGACGTATATATTGAGAGTGTAAACAACGACACCATAACTTCGACACACGATATACCTATCATTATTACACATAGAAGCTACAATAGAATAAAATAGTATTTTTCGTATAATTCTTGGAATGGCGACGTTTTTAAACCTGAAATAATTTGTCACGTTGCTCGGACACATTAAAAGCTTTTATATTATCGTTGAGAACTTTTGAAATATGATATTTTATCACAAGCACTCTCCAATAGTACGGCCATGGAAACTGTGGAGAGTGAAGCAATTTATTTCAGGTCTTGAATGGTTTTAAAGTAGACATAAGTCCATTATACGTTTCCTGGAAAAAATGGCTTATTTAAATGCAATTCATATTATTTAGATAAATTGTCGTGACTTTATTATCAATTAGAGTAAGTATTTAATTTTTATTAAAGATATAAATTTCATTCCAGAATATTATTCGTCGTTTAAAAACAGTAATTTATTATTTTACTTGTTACGGCATCAACTACCCCTGAGTCCTGACTTTCTTATTTAAATTTCCGATCAAATATTTCGGTTCCCTGGTTATTTTGTTTCAACACGGTTAGAAGAAATATTAATTAACACTAATAAATATGTGGCATAATGCCTAAGGGTGAAACATTGCCACAATGAATTAATTTTGTTGTTCGAAATTGTTGAGTACTTTTATGGAATTATTTCAAACTTTATTATTACCAATTTATATTTTATTATGAAAAAAACAATAGCTTTTAAATCGATACTGAGAACGATGCGCTAATGATGAGATTACTATATACATGCATCAATCGCATAAGATCGTATTATAATTGTACCTGTTGGTGGTTGATCCAACTTCAATAAATGAAAGTCGTACACAATAGCTAAAAAATTGACACCCATGTCATCATATTAAAATATATTAATTAATTGACAAATCGAAATGCAAAATAAATTATTATAAATCATATTCGAACATGAGGTAGCATTATAACAAGCATATTAATTTTGTTGTTTCTGTGTTCTGGGGCTTCATTTGTTTTCTACAGAAGGTGTTAATTAACAAATTCATATTGATCATGATAGCCTTTTAACAGTAAGCTTAATAGAGATTACGAAAATGGAAAAAAATCCCATTTGTGCTGAGTCATTGTTTTATCCATGTAATAAAATTTGTAATAAAAGAAAACACAAAAAACAGTGAAAAAACAATACCGAGCGCTCAAAATTTCCGAGGCATAATATTTCTTTCAATGTTTTATTTGTCTGTCTGGAAAGTAAAGTCGCAGAGGAGTGTACATTATAGATTCAGCAGATACATTGTTCCACCCGCGTTATTTAGAATGCTTTCAGTTTTTTTTTATTATATTTTGAGCAGGACGTTTTATAAATAAATATTCAGATGTATAGTGCATCTTTTACGGCGTACGGATATTATTATTGTACTTTTGTGAGATACATAATTCTTAACGCCTGATTTCTAATTTTCGTGTCACAACTAGTGAGATTACTAAATAATCATTTTTTAAAATCTATATATATAAAAAAGTGGGGTTATTTACACCACTTATATCTCAAGAAGGGCTTGGCTGATTTTAATGATCTTTGATTTATTAAATTCGTCTCCGCCTAGAATAGCAGAATAAGCATTAAAACATCGGAAAAATATCACGGAGAAGAAATTATGAAGAAAGTTAATATTCTCATACAGTTTTCAAATGACGAACAGCTTGAAATAATTAAAATGTCGTTGTATGCTGATTTCATCCACTATATGGCAATGTTTCCAAAATTCATTTGTTTCTGCTTCTTTTGCATACGATTGACTTTTAAATAATTTTAAATTTAGAGTATGGATTAGAATGTAAAGATCGATGCTATGAAATGAAAACGAAAGAAAATCGGATAATATTGAAATAAGGTTATTTTTATAATTAGGTATGATAATTTTTTGACAACAATATTACGCTGTTTGCACGAACGTTGCTCAACTATGCGATGCCAAGTTATTACACTTGGAACGCTACATCGAAGAAATTTGAACGTCAAAAACAAGGCAATGCGGTTCCTGATCACCTGAATGACTACTGATGCCCTTGGTCGCATTTACACAGTTCATCCGAAAAATGACGAATGCTTCTACTCGCATGTCAACAGCTCAATTTGCTTGAAAATGATACTCATTGGGACATGACAATCGCTGAAGAAATAGTTTCTGAATCTCCACGTCAGATACGCACATTATTTTTTATCCTTATTTTGACATGCTTCCCACTGAATCCCCGTGAACTGTGGAACAAGTACAAGGATGGCTTTGCTTTAGATCGAAGACATGTGTTACCTCATGTGCGGTAGTTTGTTAGTCAAGTTAGAAATGCCAACGCCAGATCGTGGAATGAACGACGCTTTCAATCGAGAATCGGAACGTGAATATGATCGAGATGCATTGAACCAATCAGTTCGAACGAATGTACCACTGTTGAACCCCCAACAGAAGGAAATGTACGATACGTTAATGAAGACAATTGATGATGGAAATGGTGGCTTATTTTTTCTCCGCATTGGAAGCACTCAACCGAACTATGAAAGATCTGCGCAATGACTCAAGATCTTTTGGAGGCGCAATGATTCTACTATCTGGCGATTTCCGCCAAACACTGCCATTCCAAGATCGACCGCTGCCGATGAAATAAACGTTTGCCTCAAATCATTGACTCTGGCGCTATCTGAAGAAACTTCAGCTGACGACAAACATGCGAGCTGCATTGCTAAACGATCCATTTGCCGAAGATTTCTCCAAACAATTTCTGACTATCGTCGGTAACGACCGTGTTCCTGTTGACGAATCGAACGGATTGATTTCGTTTCCACCGAATTTTAGCAATTTCGTCTCAACGAAGAACGCCTTCTTCAACAAAATGTTCCCGAACATCTAATCACAAAAATAAAAATCGATTGAGTGAACGAGCAATTCTTGCAGCGAAGAACAAAGCGGTGGATCATTTAAACTTCACAATTCAAAATCAAATCGTTAAAATACTGCATTCCTTTAAATCCATCGACTGTACCACGTGAATTACATCATTTCAATGTAATTAAAATACTTTTCATTTTGAATTTTGCACATTTATTGAACTTGATTAATTTTGAGTATTCATTTAAGCTGAATTTAATTCAGCTAATAAATTGACACAACATTTATTGATTCTGAGGCGGTACGAAGTTCGTCGGACCAGCAAGTTATATATATATATTATTTATGTTAAAACTAAAGTATTTGAATTAGAAGAAAAACTTGTTTCATTATTCAACTTGCGAACTGTCAATTAAAGAAAAGGCTAATGTAGCGAGGAAGTTTTATTTGTACGTCATTGAAAAAGAGCAGTGTTACCAACGTGCCTCGCCATTCATTCCAAT
Organism: Himalopsyche tibetana; assembly: GCA_030503985.1. NCBI lineage: Eukaryota > Metazoa > Arthropoda > Insecta > Trichoptera > Rhyacophilidae > Himalopsyche > Himalopsyche tibetana. Next base: position 3,289,366 of record JAPJYX010000010.1, read on the forward strand.
CAATTTCCATTTCTCATCTGCCAACCTGCCTCCACCGCATCCATTCTATCCGATTGATATTTTATCATTGTTTTGTTGGTATCGTTTTACCGGATACGCCATTTTAAACTCAGCTACCGGAGAGGAAATCCTCGGTTGTGTGGTGACCACCTTGTTACCATACCAATATTTAAATAGTTAAAATAGTAAAATAATTTAACAGCGAGTACGATGAATCGTTTTGGTTTGATTTACAAGTAACAACAAACATTGTTTTTTATAAATATGAAAGAATGATTAACAGACCCATAATATAATTCAAAACCGTTATTAACCTAACTAATAGGTGTGTTAGCCTTAATTTACCTGAGTGGAATTTGTTATTTTCAATTGAATCATATCACAGTGAACAATCAACAAACGAGGTAACCTTTTTTGTTTTATTTTATTAACACTGTAATTTTATTCATATTTACCCACGAAAAGAAAATATTTGACAATGTATAATTGCTGAGCATAATCTTAGATATCTCCAGAACAAAGAAAATATCTTATCATATCTGCCTCAAAAGAAAACTAAGAACTAGAAAACTATTTTTTGTGGTTTTGTAATATAGTTTGCCTGAGTTAATGAAATAACATAGTATTATGTATCATAATTTCATATCCTACAATACCGAGAGTGTAATAGTTTATGAAAATAAAAATATAGGCTTAGGTACTACTTTAAATGCATTCGAGCAACTTGAGCTGTTATTATGAAGTGTCTATGGTTTTCAAAACTAATAACTTTTCAATTATTATAGTCCGTAATATTTATACGAGTTGTAAGAAAATCATTATATAAAAAAAATACCCATTTGTAGTGATTTCAATTTAATTTAATAAGATCAGTATCCGTTTCAATCATGGCGAATATTATCAACTAATCATAAACTCGTCATAAGTGAAACCGGTCCTGATCTTGTTAAATAAAAGTAGAATTATTACAAATGAGTAGTTTATTTTTTTTAACAAAACACCTTTCCACCAAGTTTTGACAATGAACACATTAAATGTGAGAAAATCATTTTTTGAAAATGTACACGAAATAATCAATATTTTTGTATACATTGTAATCATTTACTCGAAATATTGGGGATATATTCTTTAATATTTATTCAATCTTCCTTATTACAATAAGTATGCAGCAAATTATTTAAATAAAATAAGCTATTACAATACAGACATGGGTTTAAAATGCTCCAAAACGTTTCGGACATTATTTTGGAAACTCCATCGCACACTTGCCACCGTTTGTGGAAAAATAAATAAAAATAAACGTCTCTTTTAAAGACATAATGTGACCGGGTCGTTGCATTTCGAAATACACCCACAAAGTGCTCGCAAACTATCTCGCTCCTTTTAAACTGTGGACCAAAATGACTAGAACAATACACGACGTTTTCCTTTTTCAAACCGAAGCTCTATAAAAAGTTGTATTTAAATACCTCAAATACTTAAGTTTTTGACTATGAACATGACTGTAGAGTAGGCATGTACAGATATTTAGAAATGAAACTTGTGTACTTATAGAGAAAAAAAATATTGGATTAAAACAGCTGACAATAATCACAATCAATTTTTCATTAAAATTGTTAACTTTCCTTTGTCGTTGGTGTGTCAACGCAATGAAAACTGAACTGAAAAATGACGTCTGACGTAAACCGATATCATAGCAAAGAACAATGCTTCTTAACCTTTTAACATCCGCGGACCAGAAAAAATCAAAAAATGTTTTGCGGACCATCAATATAAGCTTTTTAAAACTATTTTTGAACTGCAGAGAAAATTGCGGCCCACTTAAAAATCTTCGCGGACCACCGCTTATGAAACATTGGCATATAATATTGTTTTTTTTTTATTCCATAACGCAAATATCTGTTGCTGTAAATGTTTTCAAATAATAAACTTATCAATAAAAAAAATATTTATATTTGAAATTCTTTTTTTTTTAAATCGTTACTCTTATACTAGATTTCATCACCTGCTGTGGTCTAGTTGGTTAGAAATTTCTCTACTGATCAGTCTGGGTTCGATTCCCTTTAATTTCAAATTTAGATTTTTAAAATAAAAATTTGAGATCAAAGATGCGGGTGATTGTGATGTCAATTATTCTCTTCGAGTATATCTTGAGTGACTTACAAAAAATATTCTCATCGACTTTATCTCGAATGATCTTTCACCTTTTAAATATTTGACGCTTTGGCATTTAAAAATTAAAAATTTAAAAACAATTTAAGAACATCAATTTTGTATACGTTTAGTATGTGTACTATCCATTTATAATACTTTTTTATTCACATGGGAAGTAATACATTGAAATGTAAAAAAAATAAATAGTAAACGCGTATTTGCAAACACTATATTTATAAATAGAACGTTGTTATTTTCAAATGCTTTTTTTTCTCTCAACAGCAGAATGTGATGTGAAAATACTCGTTGAATACATTACCGGGTAATGTGCAATTTACCCATTCTAGGGTTTGTCTTGTTGAGGGTAAAACAATTGAACTTGAGAACGATGTGAGCGCTGTTATTTTTATTGGAGAACACGCGAAATAAATGACATTGAACGAGAGCGTTCTGTCAGCCCTTTGGCTATAGAAATGTAAGGAATCTTTGGAAACAAGAAAATGTCGTCGTATTGACTTTTCCCAATGCAATGAATACTTTACGAAAAATAATCCAATTCTCTTTTCGAATTCATTGTTCATTCAACATTTGGTCGAAGTCTAGAAGATAATAATGCAATTATTTATGTACATAATTATGATATACGTAAATGTCGATATAAAATTAAAATTGATACCTTCATTATATCAATGGTTTTGTTACTAATTGTGACATTAAAAATAATTGTGTTATTTACATTTAAAAAGAACATTCACAAAGTTACTGCCGAATCAATCTAAAAAGTTAAAAAACGTAAATGTCATTTTATTTATACATACATATATTTATCTTTAAGTTGAATGTATCATTGTTTTAAATTGAAATAAAAAACATACGGAGTAAGTTTTATTAATTTTATGACCGTGTTAGAGAAAACAATTGAACGAAACACTAGTGATAGGAAAAAACATCGAGGAACCTAAAAACTTTATGAAATCTTGAAGATGTGTAATAAGAATGTGTATCTAAATATACATGTTAAGATAATTATTATTTGAGAACTTTGTAAACGTATATTTCTAGCCCTAAAAAATGAGCATCGTATTTGCTTTGTTCAAAATATTTATCTTGGCCACCGTCGTCTCGGAGAGTGTAACAATTTTTCTTACAATGTGTGAAATATTGTAGAAAAATAAAAACATGTCGTATATATATGTATTACTTGTAGCAACACTATTTTGTTGATCTCTCTTAGCTTCTATTTGAGTTCGAAACGATACTGCGGAAAACTGCGATTTTATTTGAGAGTTTTCCACTTTGTACTGTTTATTCAACACTCAGACCTTGTTGTTTGAATTATTTTTACTATTTTATATCTATAGATAACATAATGTAATAATAATGGGTATTTTTGTCATAACTAGCAAAACCACCACTAGCATAACAAAGTTATCAATTTTAATTTCGTATATTTCCACAAAGTGACCGCCGAATCAATCGAAAAACAACAATGCATATCTTATGAATCAATGGTCGGCAATTTCCTATATATTAATGTCGAGAATAGTAATTGACAGTGATGGCTCAAGTCTGTATCTATATGCATAAATTACTTGATCTAATGCACATTGGGGCTATTTTTAATTTGTATTTAGTTTCTTGTTTAACGATAGTTTTATCGAAACTATCATTTAGAAAAATATTTTTCTTGCTGATTTCCACGATTGAAATATAATAAATTAATGCAAGATTTTTAAATAAACGTTTATTTGAATTGGATTTCCGAAAATAAAATTGTTGTATTTATTTGAACAGAATGGCCGAACCTTTTGCGGTTTTATTTTGGTGTGGCTCTAAAGCTAAACGGTCCTAATATTTCCAGAGGTGTAAACATATGAGATTCTTGTAAAAGATTAGACGGTTTCATAATTCATTACAAAGGAATAGTGAAAAGTTTTAAACACTATTATTTAAAAAAAAAACACACACACTTAACTCTTTCACACAATGAAACGAGCCTTTGAGAAATCTTGAGAATTTGGTTCCTAGTGTTTTACCCATATCCCTAAAATATGTAATGCCCATAACATATTCAAGTAAGAATACTACGATTGCACTTAATCATCCAGGATCAAACAGTCAACAATACTGTGAATTTAAACCAGTTGCGGAGGCCGAAGGGTCTCGTTGAGGGGGTTTCAGTTGCGGAGTCCGCGTTCCGTGAAGTGCTTCCACCCTTGCACCGCCGCGATCCCAAGCGACCCCTCTTTCACTCCGGCCCGCAGATTTATTATGGATTTGTTGCAAACTACAGGGAATATATTTAAATAACGTAGTAAGCCCCCTGCTCTCCCGGATGCTGTGGTTAGTTTGAGGATAGGGGATTTTCAGGATCTGAGACGAATCTTTTAAAGGATTATTTAATCCCAATGTTGTTACTTTTGTATTATTTATTAGAATTTTGTCGTCGTGAAGTTTTGTCATATATATCGTATTGTGATTACATATATATGCATTATCACTCTAGAATACGAAGATCTCAATTTTCACGTCAAAAAAATTGAATTCAATGTCACTTAGAAGTGTATTTTTTCATATATATTCTGTAAAAAAATATTGAGTGTCACAATATTGTATTTCAAAACCTACCAAAACAAAGTTGACTTCTACCAAATATATTTATTTGTCTAGGTAAATTTTAGATTTTAATGAATGAATGTAAAGGTTTATATTTTCAAACAGTCAACGTTAAAGTATTGTGATTGGGAAACAAATAAATTATTAAGTTTGAATCGTTCAAAGTATGTACATTCACACAGATTTTGTCACTAACGACCCGGGTTTCGCCTTTCGCCTTAAATTACTAAGTATGCGTGCTGTATTATTTATGCTGAATCTCATTTTGTGTTACTCCAAGAAAAGTATGCACATTTTCCGCCTGAAAACGATGACTGGGCACTACGGAGAAATATAGTTTTTATATGATATGTTTATCCGACAGGATGCCAACTTAAAAGCGTATTCTTATTTGTTTATTCTTTTATTTCGTTCGATATTTGAACTCGCCGTGAAACAATGTGTGTACGGAATTATTTGAATTGTATAGAGGCACAAAGGTTGTGCTGTCCGATGTGCTTTTAGCAGAATTGTTTTGTTTGAAACGGGGACTGTCAATGCATTATATTAAATAGCTCATAATTTATTATTTTCCCAGAATATTTTCACAGTATAATAATTATTATTGTTTTCGTATATTTTACATTATTGATTTATATTTATGCACACCGCAATATACTATAATATGCGTCACCTACTGTGTTATTAATACTACGTGTATTAATTATAATATCACCCTTTTAAAACTGACAATAACATAAAAAGAAACAGTTATTATATACTCTACATTCTAAAAGAATATTTAGGATTAGAGATGTTTACGACATCTAAGAGAAATTTTCAGTTTCTAAGGATTATTTAGATTATAGTGAAATATTATATTGCTCCAATCTAAGGAGATTTTGTTTGAAACTTCAAAGTTTTTGGTACAGTACCTAGTACCTTTTACATGATACAATGTGTATGTATATCATTTTGTTGCGAAAATTTTCGGTAATGACATGATTTATTTATGAAATCAAATCTGTATGGTTAATATTTTACATCAATATACTAAACCTAAATAAAGTAAACATAATTATTGGTTTATTTATATTATGGCATTAATCGATTGGGATTTTAGTTTTTCGCAAAAACGTACGATTTCTATGTGTAAATTTTCTTTGATTTTTTGCAATATGTGTATTAAAGAGCTTTTAAATTTTCGTTTCGGAATTGCTATTCCATCAAGTAACTTCAGTCCAAATTCTAAATTCTATTATATTAAAATTCCAATGTTATGAAAAGAGATTTTCTAACATGCAGTGACAAAACTTATGGAAATGTACAAAATTTGAACAATTCAATTTTTTTATTATAGATTCGTACTTATTTACCGAAATAAATATTTTTTTTCCATGTCCGCTTCCAATGTGGAGCAACCAACTAATGGAGGTATCTCAATTTTTTTCCGGTAACTGTTACTCAGTTGCTCAACCTTTCTTTATTCGAATCGAGTAGGAATAGAAAGATACAGCAAGGACAGTACTAATGAGACAAATTTTAAGACATCAAAAACACCCATGCCTTCGAACAGAAATCAATTGAAAACATGCTGTTCGTACTGGGACTCGAACCCGTGAATCCGTCACGGAAGCCAACGGCGTTGACCGCTGCGTCACGAATCCGACAACAATATAACATACAAACCATAAAAAAAAAATTCAAAATTATTAGAGATGTATTGAGAACAATTATTAACAAGTGCTTAATCTTTATGTTAAAAGCAAAACTCAAATGAAACAATACAACTACGGTTATCATACAAACGTATCACCGTGGAAATCAATTTTGTTTTTCAAATACTAAAACAAAAATACTCAAAGTAAATTGGCAGTGAAATTTTAGGGTATAATACACTTTAAAAAATAACATTGGAATCATTACTACGATACTAAAATAGAACATTTTAAGTGAGTGACTTTAAAAAATCCATAGAGTACGCTCAGAAGCGTAGTTAATTGGCGCCAACACTGCCAACCTAATAAAGGAACCCTCTAAAAATATTTTTAAAGGCTGCTATCCAGTTAATCCACCACGTAAATGGAAATTATTATGGTATTAATTTTGACCCTTACACCCTAGCGACGGCTGAAAGTTGAACAAGCCTGTTCTATGCGAATACATAACTATACAATTTACATCCATGAACTGTATGGTATTGGGAAGACACGGTACTTATTTTATTTTGCATATGATGAAAGATTTGTTTTTTTTTTATTTCTTTGGTGTTCATATATGCCTAAAATAAGATACCATCAAGTTCATATTTTATTCGACTAAACCATTCGGAAATCTTTTTTGTCGTCAAGTAATTGTGACGGTAAAAACAATTTCATATAAAGGCATCATTTGAAAAATGGAACGTTTCATCGTAAAATAAAATGTTTACTACATTCATTAAGTGATTTTCAAAGTAGTGGCTCGTACAGTAGTTATCATGAAGTAGACTTATTCTAGAATAATATAAATTAAATATATTTACCAGTTCATCACTTGAAAGTACGCTGGTGTAAGGAGTTCTATTGTTTAATGCCTCTGTTACTTCTACGGTCTCTCTTCTTAACGAAAATGTATAGACTTTCCTAAATACCTATTTGAAAATGGAACGTCCTGCATTATTCGCTTGCTTTTAAGCATTTCGTGTTCTGGCAACACTTAATTGATGCCTGCCCGTTTTAATTTTGGAACGTTCGAATGTGTTTCAAGTTTACTGCAGCTGTATCAATTTTAAAATACTGGAAAGGATTATAGTGTCTTATGTAAAATTTAATCTGATAAATTTAGAAATTATATAAAACGTGACTTTTTGTCGTGAAAATTTACATAAATTAAGCAGCAGATAAACTTTTTAATCAAAAAAAATTTATTAAGTAACCTTTATGATAACAATGTTTAAAGTAAGCGATGTTAAATGATTTACGTTTGAGCGTTTTTTAGAGATTAATTTTTAGAATTAGCAACAATTTTCCCAGCGACAATCAATTCATGGCGCGCGCTGTGTGGCATGTTGCACAGTCTTGTTAAAACCACAGCCTTCCACACGAATGTCATTCAATTACGGAACGAAGATTTCAGTAATCATGGATATATAGCGCTTTCCATTGACTAACATTTTTGAAGAAATACATTTTCACAATTTGAAAAGTTTATTCTGGCTTGTGTCTTTTCTTGGTAAAATGTGCAAACCAAACGGAGCACAGTTACTGTCAGACTGTAAGATACTTTATGAAGAAAAATTTCATTCTTATACCGAATACGTATGCAATTTACTTGAGCTGTAGTTTTCATTTATAAGATATTATACATGTATACAGATTGACCACCACTGATTTAAATACACGTTGCAATAAATCAGATACATATAAAAAATAAACCCTTGAGTAAAAATGGTTTTCTTATTACGCTTAGTATTTTCTTTAAAACAAAGATTATTTCCCTGCATATGTTTCTTATAATATAAATACAACGTTATGTAAAATTAAGAATCAGATGCCATATTTGATATACTATAAAATATAAAAATAATTTACCCTCCAATCATAATCGACAAAGTCGTAATCAATAAACAATCGCAACTGATTCCCTCACAATGTACTTTTCGAAACGTATATTAACCCTTAACGTCGGGCGGATTTCATCTCGTTTTCCATCAAATCCCTTCTTATCCGAAACTAATTTAAGTTTTTATCCGCGGTGTACGTGTTTTCACCTTGCAGCCGCGCTGAATTCTAAATTTCAAATTCGAATTTCGAAGCGATATACAAACACACGCCAACATTCGTAAAATAAACCATGTGTTTGGTTAAGGAAACTTCTAGTCATATAATATTCCGAGACCTGTGGAGAACTCTAAATTCAACGCTTATTGATTTTGAAATATTTGGATTTCTAGAAAAGCTATAAACCAAAATCCATACCAAATAAAAATGTTTCTCTATTTCATAAAAAATGAAGTTCCTAGTTCGTTGTCTCCTGATTATTTATTGATCGACGAACTTTTGAAATACAAAATTAATTGTGAATAATGTAATACTGTAATAATATAACGTAACATGTATAATGTAATATTATTAAAAGCAACTTTTGTAAAGAACAATTACAGTTCATTTGGTCAATTGCTTGTGATTGTCTCTATTTTTATCGTGTGAAATAAATGTCTACATTAACTGCCCTTAATCTATTTAAGTTCTTAATTCAAATCAAAGTAAAGTTGATACAGAAAAAGTCATTCAATACCCTGAGCATTTTCTTTAATCAACCGCTGCCCCGCTTTTCGTTTTCTTATTTGACAGTAGTTTTATTATTACTATTTAAAATATATATATATCATATGAGATATTCTGACCGCCATGTAAAATACTATTTACACTCACTCTTGTAAGATATGAATATCTATTTCAAGTACGTGTATCAAGACGTGAATCTTTATATACGGTTGTATTTTTAAATTGATTTCATCAGATTTTCTTACTTGTTTATATTTGTGAAATTGTTATAATCATATCCGCTCCCAATATGTACCATATGGACTATATCTGTAATCTGTTATCTCAACAGAAGTGGTTTAAGAGTACTAAATACTTTTCAACCGCTTCACCTCTATTTGTCTGGGAGTGTTAAGACTATTTTTCTCAACAGAATTTTTTCTACGAGAACAGTTTGTTACTCATTCGCCCAAACTCTCTTTTCGTAAGAGTGTAGTTGGGAAAGAAGGATAAAGCTAGGACAGGACTAGTAGTAAACTAATCGCTCTCTCTACGCCTAGTTATTAAAGGATTGAAAGGGTGAGAGGGAATTTTTAGACATCACAAACACGAAATGCTGTTCCTACTGGAACTCGAACCCGTGAGATCGCTAACTGCCGCGCCATATGACCCAACTAAGTTAGTTAGTTAAGACCCGTTAAGACTATAGTGGTAAGCTAATCACTCTCCTTACGCCGCGTTTTGAAGATCGCATGAGTAGGAGGTAATTAAGAAATCATAGAAATTCATACTTTCCAATTGTAAACATATTTTATAAACTCGCGACCCGAGTACTACAAGGTAATATGAGAAAAAAATTGACGAAACAAAAATAGCAATGTATACCAATAATGGTACAGGCGGACCTCCACTTTCGCACATAATTGGTTCCTGAAAATGTGTGCGAATGTTGACTGTTCGAAAGTAGAGGGATGTTAAAAAAAAACGAAAAATTGTCCTTTAATTTTTTTATTTATCAATCTAAAACGAAAGATTTTTTTTAAATTTTCGAAATAGCGAAACGTGCGAAAATCGAATGTGCGAAATTCGAGGTCCGCCTGTATTTGAAAGACTGCCGTATTGTTACTTTTGTTTCGTCACAATTTTTCACATAGAACCTTGTAGTACTCGGGTCGCCAACTGTCCATATGATTACTCGAGCTAGTAACCTCCGCGACTGAAGCCATCGAATTTGATCTCTCTTCTAAAAGCCCGGCAAACATGTACAATTCCAGACTTTTATCCGAGTGTGTGTAGAGCAGCGTTATCCAAACATAACACAGTATTATTATTATTATTGCAAAAGTTTTCCAACATATGGAAATGAATACATGCCGTATGTATTCGATTGATTTCGTTTTTATCGAAGACATTACGCCCATAATGTGTTGAGTTTCCCACAATGCCGCAATTTTATATTTTCTCGTGAGATTTCCACAGCTTGCTGTCGAACTGACAATTTACTCGAGCAGTGTTTCTCAATGATACTTATCGGAAGTTTACTACTCACAAATTTTCCAATAACTCGGAATCGACGCATTGGTAATAAAAAGAAGCCCAGAATAAGAAACCGATGAATCTCTTTTTGACACATCGTTCTAATGTATGTAACTTTATTTTAGACTATATAGTGTTTATTTAATATGTTTTTTTTCTATTTGCGTATGCATTGTTTTTATTTTGAGAACACTTCATTAAAATTAACAAGCTTTTTGGTTAAATTATTATTTATAACGTCTTCAGCGTAAAAAAAATACATTATTTATACACTTATATACGCATTATAAATATATAAAAATTGAAGTCCAAACATAAACTAAAATAAAAACACCTTTTAAATACATAGAAATTATGTTCAGCTTAGATTGCAAAATATGTACAAATCTATACATAGTAAGTAAACTGCACTATATAAAAATGGCAGTTTTCCCTGTATATATTCAAAGCTTCTTCATCACTGGTTTTATTCTACTATTTTTTTGATCATTATATTGATCATACTTGAAGTATTTTTCTACAATATCACTGAAAAAATTGTCGCGAGATTTATACTACACTATGTCAATATCTCAATCTAATTAAAATTGATAAATTGTGGCTTAACTACCATGTACAAATCGTTTCAAGTTTTTTTTAAATATATGTACATATTGGACAATGAAACTTATACTACCGAACACAATTAGTAAAATTGTACACAATATGATTTTAATTTGGTACATACTTCAGTACTAAAGATGAAATTCAGACAATTTCAACAACATTCATTTCCATGTTTTTTCAATCTCATTTTGATCTATTTTGCAAGTTAATCCGGAAATAAAATGTGCTAAATCTCAGATTACTGATGTCAATGATGTCACCTCTCGATTTCTCGATTTCGTATCCCGTTATCAACTTCTCATCAACTTTTAATATTGCTATTCATCAACCTGCAGGCTTTTAAGGTTTTACAATCGAATTTTCGAGAGTACATGGGAAAGCATCTTTGTGTGAATTGACAAATTAGAATGCTTCCATTGTCTATTAATATAATCTTTGATGAAAGCCGTTTTGAATTTTTAATTAAACATTTAGTATAGTTACGTAAAAATTAAACTTATATTGTATATATACATATTGACTGTGGAAAGGAAAAAGGACGTAACCCACAGTTTTTTCAAAACATGTTTTTTTCGATAATCACAATGTATCCAACATGATACACGTTATATCAAAAGGATGCAATCTGCAAATGCCGAATTAGTACATAAATTTAGCTTTTAAGTTTGAAAAAGATGACCTTGTAAATAATTAAAACCTAGAAAAAAGACTGAATTACTGAAATTAATATTAGATTATGTCAATTAAACACCAGCTTAGAAGTCTCCGTGCACACAAAGGTTGTGTACAATTCATAATTTGCATATGGCCGAAAATCATCAAAACACGTTTTTTGCGCCTCCTGTACAATTTGATATGTGTGGGTTACGTCTTTTTTCCTTTCGACAGTCGATATATATATATATATACAAAAATACTGCTTAAACTAGTAAACAATATATTACAGTATTTAATTCGATTTATTTCAAGATTATTCTTACCATCATTCCTGGCGCAAGACATCGACGTAGGTTCGTGGTTTCCTTTGGTTTTCGTAAAATTTTCCATCTATCTTCTGCTATTTTTAATTATTATTTTTTGTATTAAAACAGTCTGTAAACTGACAAATTTAAAAGCTATCAAGGAATCTGCTTATGAGTTTTCGGCGGAAACTGAAAGCGAGGGAAATAAAATTGAGAATTTTAAATTTAAACTTCTCTTGTAGTATATTTGATTTTTTACCAAGTGTTTTACTTATTAGAACCACTGCTTCGGAGCGGAAAACCAGTTATTGAAACGAAATTACGTACCATAAGAAATGAATGATACCTATTCAATATCGACATCAATCAAGAACATTTGGCATTGAGTGGATTTCTCCGTATGACGATTTGTATGAAAAAACAGGATATTTCAGCATAGGATTCTATATGAATTTAAAAAATGGGACTAAATTAGTTTATCATAAAATTAATTACGATTTAAAACTGGCGTCCCTATTGCGTTCCGTAGCGCTCGATATTTTTTAAGCTTTCATCCCTCCCTCTACATATTATTATACATTAAAGAATAAAAGAGGCACGTAAAAATAATAAAATGTATGAAGGAAAGAAATAATATTGATTTTCATTTATTTATTTGGTTGAATTTGACATACATATAATGTTTTTTTTTGTCAATTTAATTTTAATCAAAAATAAAAGTAAAACTGAAATCAATTGTTAACGAATGTTGCATTTTGAATGAACTGAACGCATCGCATCTATAATAAAATAAGCACTCGTAAATAAAACATAAGATTATCAAATTATCAGAAATGTCTTCGATTAAGAACTGAGCTTTAAAACATATCGTACTCAGTGAATCTTTAATTATGATAGTCGAATATGTCAAATCTTATATTGTTTGAAAGCCAAAAAAAAACTATCTTGGATGTCAACAAAATTATTTTTATTAATTAAAACACAACTGAAACCTGTAAATGAACATATGATAATGTAACAGCCTCTATTCCATTCGACTTCGAGAATCCTATCGTGGCTTGTAAGAAATTTATGTTTTCATGAATTCTCGCAACAAAAGAAATAATAAATATAACGTTTTGTATGAAAAGCCCTAAGCTTTAAAAGCTGGATATAAACATGTCCACTTTAAAAAGGTACGTGTCTATTTTCGTTTCATTCGAGCGGTACAGATTTTCCGTTACTGTTTCAAGCAATGTTAATAAAACATTATATTTAATACTAGTAGCATATAAGTATCGGAATTAAAAAAAAATGTTTTTTAAAGCCTGAATAGTAATTTTGATTTAATAGTAAAATAGTAAAATTCAAAATACTTTTATTATGTAGTGCAATATATACAGGTCATGCAGCCACCTTGCAGTGGACTGACACTTTAGTCTGTAAAGTCTGTGCTGTATTCATGTGAATTACATTTATAGTGAAAATGGTTAAACAATATTTTCATTTTTATTTTGAAAAATATTTAAATTATTAAAAAAATCATTTCGTCTACAAAAAAATCGAAAACTGTCGTATAACACAGTAAATATATGACATTGCTACTGATTAATATATGAAACATGTAAATTTTATTACACGTATTTCGGATAGAATTTGTATTCCACGAATGCTTTTCATTTGTTGTTGAAAAAAACCTGCAGACTAAACGCCAGTACAATGATAATTATCTCTCTCGTTGAATTAAAAAAAAAAATGCTCAATTGAAACATTCCTATCGCCGTCTATCCATTCCAATTAACTCGAAAGAAATATAACAAAATTGGAAAAAAGTAAATTTAACATCGTTATGTACGATTAAAATTTAAACAGAGTTTTCCATTAATAAATAACATCGGGCAAGAATGCTTGGTGCAATTTGATTTCGTTCGTGTTTGACATTTAATTTACACTTATCTGCCAATTTGGATAATTCTTTGTCTACACTCTACATTCTCATAACAATAAATATCGTGATATCAAACAAATCAATACTACTTGATGGCAGATAGAGTTTGTCGGTTTTTAGTTTAATAATTAAGCAGCATTCGAATCTCGTTTTTTTCAATTTGGTAACTCTGTTTCAAATATTAGAATAATTATTATTTTTTTCATTATTCAATTAAAAATCTTTATACTTCTCGAAACCACGCATGTTGCAAATAAAACATAAAATGTGATGTAAACTAGGAAACACGTAGACGTTTGTATTGATTTTTGTTTACAGATCGAACGTGGTAGATAGTCGATATAATGGGGTGGTGCTCGAAATGTTTTAGAGGCCGAAAAAGATCTGTCGAAATGAGCGTAAAATCACAAACTTTACATATTTTTAGTCTTATACACGAAAATCTCAATAAATTATTCAGTATATTCTATCTGAAACTTAATAATATCAAAAGATCTATAATACTATGAAATAAATGATATTGTACATTAATTTAAAAAATAGCACTCTTTTGTACTGATGTTTTATATGATAAAGGTTAGACTACTATTGTTTTATAGATAAAGGTAGGTCTAGGTCAAACCTTTATTTCAGTCTTTTTCTTGGTTTTAACTTTTTACAAGGTCATCTTTTTCAAACTTAAAAGCTAAATTTAGATACCAATTCGGCATTTTCAGCTTCCATCCTTTTGATAGAACGTGTGTCAAGTTGTATACATAGTGAACGAGGGTTACGTCCATTTTCCTTTCCACAGTCGATATGTATCTTTATCTGCAAATTCATTTCATATTTCTATTATCAATTGTTTGTTACGTTCTAATAATTTGACTCGGTCCTGATCATGTAAAATAAAAGTGGAAATATCACAAAAGAGTGTTTTATTTTTATAATATAATGCCTTTCCACCAAACACCTTAAAAGTGTTCATTAATTGTAAATTTCGTATTAAAAGTAATTACTCAAAACGTTGAATTATTGATTTTTTTTCGACTAAACATTCTACAACTAACTAGGTATTCCGTTTGAATGCTGGAGTCGTCAAAGACGAAATTTTGCCGACCGCATTTTGCAATCAGTCGATATCTTTCACTGGTTTGATCGTCATATAAATCGTTGCATTATAGATTAAAGCGAAACCATGTTCTGCTTCATTAGCACTTCCAAAGATAAATCGGTTGCCTGTGGCCGATCGTCGAAGCTTAATTTATATTCGTTATTAAATAAACATGATTTTTAATGCATATGTTTTCCACAGATAATCCTACAGAGGGAATAATTGAGTTTATTGTTTTTAAAACAAAAAGCTTAGTGAGAACAAGATGTTGATTGTTACAAAGTATGCATTAAAATTAAGACTAAGGAACTTCTTGTGTTTAAAGAAGTGCGAAATGCTGAAAATAAAGATTAAATGATAAATGAACATTAATTGTTGCAGCTGAATCTTTTTCTCTCGAGTTGCGTGTCTTCGTAAAATAGCAAATCGTTTTTTACTGTTCTTAGAATCTCGTTTATGCGGCTTCATGATAAAATGTAATTATTATATCTTGTTCATTCCATTTCATGTGTATTTATTTATGACACGTGTTTCACCTCTATGAAAAGCATCCGACCAAATGTATCGTCAGATTTTTTGATCTATGACATAGACCTTGAATCATTGCATAACTGTAAATGCTAAAAAACAATAAAGGGATGTTTTGCTCTCTGAGCGAAAAGAATGGAGTAAAAGCTTTTGAGTGGATGTCGGCGTGGGGGTCGAGGGAGGGGGGGGCTGATGAAAAATTTGGAAAAAGACCTTCTTATTCAAAAAGTTACATACTAAGCATTGGCTTTCTTTCGTTAATGTATGGCTTTTTTAATTATTCGAACTACTTGTCGCGAGATGTAAAACGTTCACTCATTAAGAAAAATCTTTAATATATATTATACATAATTGCATCCATGATAAAACATAAAAAAATCACTGGACATAAATTGAGTCGATTAGAGAATTCGTTTTCGATCCCTTTCTTTCAAATGTGAAATTAAAATTTTGGGTAGCATTTTTACAATTATTTATATGTATATATTAACAGTGAGACCCGCTTACTTAAGGGGTGTGGTTTGATTACACGTGGGAAATTAAAATGGCGGAGATTTCCCGCCTAATGTAAATGCAGCGCGATTAAATAAACTCCACCGCGCTCGCTACCAAATGGAAAATTCACGAAACGAGTCGGCCCATCTAAAAATATCCTTTTCCCATTTCTAAGTCAGGTCAAAAAATACGCTTAATTAAAATGGAATGGCTTTGAATAAGAAACGTTCCTTATCATTACTGGTTTAACTTTAGAGTGGCGAAAAATAGTACATATTGGGCGAGTTATTAAGACTGTGACACTGTTGTGTCCGAGATATTTTTAAGAGGTTTTATACGCCCGGTGTTTTGAAACATACATTCAGATTTAAGACATTATTACGACAAAGCATTTATGAATCGTGTTGGTTAACGTAAGAAGAATTTTTTTTAAATATTGATACTAGATTTTTCAAACCTAAAAAGTTCTTTTCATGCATCAGTTGAGAGTGCTAACTTACATCAACACTGGGCTCGATTGGTTTTATTATACGAGTCAATAGATCAAACATGGTCATCTAAAAAAAACACTATGAAGTTATCTGTTTAATCAGCCGTATTCTATATATTCTTTTTTAATGCTTTAGTCAAATTATGAAAGTATTTAATTTCAAATTGTTATATTATTACATTGGTTGGAACTTTTTGAAGTTTTTTAGTACCAACGAAACAGAACACCACAGTGTCATCCGAGAATAATGTTAAGACCATGAACTAGAACTTACAAACATTTTAAATCCTATTAATATTTCAAATGACGCTAAGTATTTCATTTCTTTTTAAAAGAGATTAGGTAATATTTGTAGACAATATAAAAATT
The DNA here is from genome assembly GCA_030503985.1 of Himalopsyche tibetana. Taxonomy (NCBI): domain Eukaryota; kingdom Metazoa; phylum Arthropoda; class Insecta; order Trichoptera; family Rhyacophilidae; genus Himalopsyche; species Himalopsyche tibetana. Next base: position 3,306,368 of record JAPJYX010000010.1, read on the forward strand.
CTTATTAATAAAGATCTATTTTTTCGCCCTCCATAAAACATTTTTTCAAGCGAATTCTTATCTTATAAAAAAATATGTTTGTTACTTAAAAACTTTATTTTCATACCAGTTATAAAAAACCCGTAACTCGCGAGAAGATTTTAATATATATTGAGTTTTTTTTACAATTTGTTCTTTATATAACTGTTAATGTATTTCAAAACATTGCTATTAAATTATTTTTTTATATGTTTTATGTGTTTTTTGGTTACTGTTATTTACGTGCATTTAAATCAGTGATGCACAAGCTTTTTGAACGAAGGGCCATTTTACCAATTTTCTAATCTTTCGCGGGCCGCAGAGAGTAAAAGTGTTGAAAAATAATGATATAAAACCAATCCTTTTTTACGCGATTTTGATTTTACACGATTTTTTTTTGGACAGCATCTTTACTTTTTTGACGCGATTTTTTTATAAATGAGTTAAGTTATAAATGGTGACCTTACGTTTAAGAGGGTATACTAGTCTAGAAATTTGAAAAAATCGATTCTTTCTTTTTTATATTTTTCCAATGTTAAGAAATTTGAGAGTATGTCCTCAAAGAGATTTTTCATTTTTTTTAATTATTTACCGAGTTACAGCAATTTTGGTGATGCAGCAACTAAGCTGGTCCCACCGGAACAAATCGAAACTCTAAACTTTAAACGCGTTTTTCTCGAAACTACTTTTTACCAAATCGATTTATTTAAAATTTTGTATGAACGTTTTCTATACATCCTTCTATAGCCCGTAGCAGATGATTTAAGTCAAAATTAAATTTTTAACTATTTTTTTTTAAAATAAACTGTTTATGTGAAGAATCGTATTGACTTCTCCGAAGTAGGGGCAATAGCGACATTTTTATTTATTAAGAGTCCGTTAGATTTATATTTTTTTTATGACCAGAAGGCTTGGAATCATGTACGCCAGAACACCACCTTTTTTGGGTTTTTGAGTTTTGAATTTATTTATTTTTTGAATTTTTTTATGTATTTTTAAAATATAAAGAAACGAATGGTAAACAAATGGAAAAGAAAATTTTTCTTTGTTTATTTTTTATAGAGCTCGAAAAAACACCCGAAATTCGTGCCTTTAGACTAGAATACCCTCTTAAAGAAGTGATGACCCTGCGCAAAATCATGTGATATAATGTTGCTCTAAAACTTGTTTAAATACAATGCATTTATTACATTCGTTAAATAGCACGTTTCCCGGTCATAAATTTTATAACCGACTGTTACTCTGTCAAATAAATGCACTTCAGATGTCTAAATATTTTAAATACAAAATAATAAATATAAACCGAAGATGGAAATATTGTTTTCTTATTAAAACAAATTATATGGTGATGTTTTAGGCACCTACCAAATAAACAACTGCATTTAAAAATAAAATATTTTACACTTATGTATTTTAAAAAATCAGTTTCAACTGTTCGTTCGATCAACAAAACAAATCCAATGTAATAACAATTGACTCAGATCAAGAATCTAAAAAAAACAGTATATCATCAAATGAGTCCGTGCAACATTCAGATTTTAGCAAAATTCAATACGTTAGTTCAAAAAATTGCGGACGATTACATTTTGTAACCGACAGTGACAACAGCGAATAACTCCTATACGTGACTCTTCTCTTGACAAATCCATATGGTTTAGAAGTACCAACAATCCAACAATCAAACAATTTCATAACAATCTGACGTTTAGTTCGTACGTTACAGTGGTGTTAGTGACACTCTTTTTGTAGTTTTCAAAACAATGGAAAATATCTGATATTTCCTGATATTTTGATTGAAATTAATCGTTGTTCTCCAAATCGATCAATTCTAGTTGCAATGATGAATCGGCCTCGTTGATGAATGCTGAGAACGGGTTGGAAAATGTTTTCAGCAACAAACAAAGCGTGGTTTGAAAACGATAATCTAAAAACAAACTTAACTTTTGGTGCATCCACAGACGGTACTCATTGTAAAAAGATGAATTACGGGCGCAAATGTATACCCGTGAAAATATAATCATATTAAATAATTAAGAATAGTATTCAATTTTCTATCTGTGACGATTCAAATTATAAACCTTTGTTACTGCATAATTTTTTCACATATCAAACACAGATTTTTATCATATTCAATGAATAATTTGGTGATGAAGTAATTGTTATTTTGGGCCGCAACAAATCCCATTTCGGGCCGCGGTTTGTGCATCACTGATTTAAATTGTCAAAAAAATGTTAATATAGAATAAAACCATCTGAAAATACTAAAAGTGATGATCAAAAATTAAACATACACGAGAGAAACAAACAGTAACAAATTTAATATTAAACAATCAAAACGTTAGTATTAATAAATATATATATGATAAATTTGTTGTTGCTCATATTATGAAAAAAAATGTGACACGTGTTTCGCCTCTTTGAACATTATTTTCAGACTGCAATCAAAAAAGCTTGCTCAGTTGGTTAGAGCTTGCTCTACCGATCACGCAGGTCTAGGTTCAAGTCCCGGTAAGATCACAGTGAATTTGAGAAGTATTCAATTCAAAGTTGTGATCGAAGACTAGGTGTTTGTGATGTCAATTCAAATTGTTTTCTCTCCTCCCATCCTTCTGATCCTTTAATAACTGGGTGTAGCAATAGCGATTTGCTAACCACTTGTCCTGTTCTAGCCTTATTCTTCTTTCCCTACTACTCACTTTGAAAAAAGTGAAGTTGAGTAACTGATTAACAAACAGTTCCTGTAGAGAAACCTTCTGTTGAGATACCTCCATTAGGAGGCCATATGCTCCACTTTGGAAGCGGACATGGATAAAATAAATAAATCAAGAAACAGAATCTGAAAGTTATCAAATTTAATTTTATTATAAAAACTATCTCTGTTCATGTATTTCATTATCGGTGAAATGTCATATTTATTTTTGAAATTTAAAATAATGTTCACCAACGCTGGCCTAGACGAAGCAGTGACACTATACACGTATACCCATAGTGTCCCCAATTTAAGGTTGGCAATGGCAAGAGATCGTCGTCCTTGGAAGTTGGTGTAATATTATATATGTTCAGGTGATTAACCGCAGCTAGATTTCGGCGAGACTGTTAAGCCCCCCGTCAAAGCCTCCCAGCTCTTTCTTCTACGAAGGACCCTCATCCCTTTATATATTTTTTTTATCTTCTGACGTGAATTTTTGATAATGGGAACATGTAATAAAGCGAAGATTGATATTCCATGGAATGATTAGTTCTGATAATCAAATACGATTTTAATGCAATTTTCTAATCGATATTTTTGACATTTGAAATACAAGTAATGACGAAGGCGGGACATATATTATATTTGGTATATATTGTACTGTAAATCCCAGTTAGGATCCAGTGGGGATACTATATTGTCAGTTATCTTTTGACGTATTAACCTAAAAAAATATAAATTATTTATTTAACCATTATTGAATAAAATATGCTTAAACATCAGCATTTGGAACTATTTACGGTTTTGCGGTCTCATAGAAGTCAATTCAGATATTTCGAACGTATTTCTACAACTTAAATGTGTGGATCGCTTAGGATTCATTCGAACACAAAATTAGAGAAGATTTTCGTTTTCAAACATACTTCCATCATAGTTTTTTTAAAATCATTTTAGGCAGATTATTATTTGATTTTTGTTGATTTGTAGCCTTTATCTATTTGGTACTGGATAAAGGTTTATTTATTACGAAAATCTTTTCTGTAAACTTACAAGTAAACAAGCAATCTCATTGTACATCGCTACATTAGGTTCTTAGATTTATTCTAGAGCCTGTAAAGCGGGCTGTACTCGGCGAACATTCGAGACCATAAGTATCTAATCAAGAACTGCCAAAGATTGTGAAATATGATCGAACGAATTGTAATTTTCCATATACCCATTTTATAACTGTAAAAAATATTTTTTTTATCATAGTTAAGTATTTCGTTTGGCTCAAAATATCCGGTCACAAGTGTTAGAACTCGATTAGTTAGTGGCTTTTAGATCGCAGTGATTTCCCCTATAAACGGTGTATGTTAAATAATACTATGCAAGTGCACGATATTCATGAATCATTTATTTTCGTGCATTTAAGTTCTCCGTCTTATTATAAAATTTGATATTTACTTATCGTGCATTTTTTTATTTTAATTTAACTTGCTCGTTTAAAAAATAATATAAAATCCCACTAAAATTAATGACTTGTCACACAGAAGTTTATTTAAAAAGAAACACATATTTTATAGAAATCTTGCAACCGCGATGTGTAATATAGTTATACTTATTTTTATTTATGATGTTTTATTTGTCATTTCCTGTATATATTAATTTAATTCACGTGGAGAAATGACTTATGTCTTTCGTTATATTTATTCTTTACTGGCAAAATGTTTTTGGACTCTCATAAAAATCCTAAACACATTCGTTAGTTACAAGAATCGTTTTATTTATATATTTTTTAAATATCGATTCAGTCGATTCTTTTTTGGCAAAGCTTTGAAATTGAAAAGCAATCCTTTGATCTTTTTTTTTATTGAGTTTGTGTATACGACTACAATACTGTTTTTATCGTAAAATATTTCACTCTTTTTTAAGGTTACCTTTGAAACAAAAAAATAAATTTTACAACAATACATTATTTTGCAATAAAAAAAGCATGTATTATATTTAAAAAAAAATATATTATTTTACAAAAAAGTTATTTAACTTTTTAAATACTTTATAAAAGCATAGATTATTATAATGCATGAGCGAACTAACTTGAAAAAAATAAATTATTTATTAGATTTTTTTATGGAAATGTTATGCTATTGGTAAAGTCAAAGACCGTTGCGCTATAAACGCCATGTCGCGCAGTTTACTTAAATCCAGTACACAATTAGAAGTTTTTTATACTAAAATATGGTGTCGGATATGGCACAGTTTCTCAAAAGGGGATCAAAGCATGATCTAAGGGGAACGCAGAGAAAAAATAATTTTAGGGGAACCACAGCACAGTTTTTTTAAGGTCACGGGCAAATATCCACAAATTTCCAGGTTTTGAAAATCGAGCAACGACAAAATATTTTCGAATTCCGGTAAGAGCTATAAAAAGGTCTCGTGTCTTATCATTTTGGAAAATCTGCAAATTCCCAAGATTTTGAAATTGGAAATTCTGGGAAAAGCTAAAAAAACAAAGGGCTCTCGTCTTTTCATTTTAGGAATTCATTAAATTCTTGGGTCAGATTTTGAAATCTGCCGTCGAGCAAAATTTTCAAAGAATTGAAAATTATTTTGGATCTTTCAATCCCCGAGTCTCCAAAAACTTATTTGTACGGGTATGGGAGCCACGGAAAAATATGATACTCAAAAGAAGCCACTTGCTCAAAAAGGTTGAGAAACTATGGGGCACGGTACCGGCTGATTCGGCATAACAGTAAATATTTATAGATTTTTTAATTGCGGAATTTAAAACATCAAATATTTGATTGATACACATACAACATTATATTTATAGGATAACAAGAAAAAATAAAATAGGTCTTAGTTTAATAACTAAAAATGATGGTTGTGTTGTTTTTTTTATTGAAAGCTAAAATCATATAATAATTACCCAATAAAAACAAAGCATATTTATAACACATATTGATTAAAAAATGATAAACCTTTTTATTATCCCTTAAACACATTAAAAGTAATCAAAATATTTTTTAAGTATTGAGTCTGAATGCTTTTATTGGACATAATTCTGGCACTTTTATCAGCAATTTTCTCATTGTATTATTGTGCTGATTATTATTTTTGTCTGAATACGCTGTTAACGAAGTTTAATGTCACATTTGTTTGCTTTAATTTGTTGTATTTTATAATTAAGGTTAACTCTTCCTTTATGCATTACATTTATAAAATTTTACCAAACAAATTTTGATACAGCGGCAATAAGAATGGTTTGTTTGATAGGAATGCTCCAAATTGTATTTGTGCCTCAGAGCACTCATTTTGCTAGTATACTTTTTTTAGAATCAAAGCTATTCGATCATCGACATCAGTTTAAATTATTGACATTGTGTTTGCAAATGATTACTCGATTGATAAATAAAAAAGTAAATATTCGCGTGTTCAATTATTTAACACGTTTTCATAATACAATTCCACTATGTAATCAGTAAACAATATTAAATTAATACTCTTTTGTGTGAACAATTTTCAACTATAATACAGCCGATTTTTTGTACGGTTCTCTTGCACACGTATGTACGCGTTTTATCTACAGTATTTTTTTTGCAAAAGAGTGTTAACCAAATATAAAAAATGTGATCCTGTCTTCTCTAAACAAAGCACGTTTTTCGTTTTTCTCTTTAATAAATACAAAAATCTATTTTGAGCGACTGAAAAGTAAAATACTTGAAGTCAACCTTAATTGAAAGAGATTTTTTTAGTATGATGTTATCTTTTTTCACCGACGTTGCTTGTTTTTTAACATTTTAAAATATAGCTCACACTTGGTTTGACTTGGTTCCTTTTACCTACTTTTTGATATCGTGGTCTTGAACTCTTATGCGTGATCATTTCATGTAAAGTTAAGTAATAACTGTATTAATGGGTTCAACTTTTTAAAATGAAAAGTGTTGTTTACTAATTGGTTTACATACGTCTTGAAAAAATTAAAACCAAAATTATTTAATTCAGTCATATATACATAATTTTTTTTATTTAATTTGCGGGTAATCATAGTTTTAAAACCGTTACAAATTTAAACAATACATTTAAGTCTTCTAAGTTTAAGTTTCTAAGCTAAAGCGTGACGTCAATAATAACTACAAACACAAAGAAAATATACAATTTTCAAAATCATTGAGTAATATAATATCTATATTTAACATTGTTGCGCTGCTGAGATGTTTACTGTGGCCCGTCCTCACATGTAGGCATTTGAAAAGTTTGCTAATTTATTTGGGGATCGTCATAACCTTGATTCCACAATAAAGACAATAAACTTATCTAAAACAGCAGGCTCTTAGTATGGGGATTATACACAGGATAATTATTGTCAATTTGAGTTAGTGGCTGAGCTAGTAACAATCTTTTTTTCTGATGAACTTGAACTGACTCAGTTCAAGTTCATCCGTGCACTTGAACGCCTGATGCCGAAAGGCGAAACCCGGGTCGTTAGTGACAACATCTGTGTGAATGTACACAATTTGAACATTAGTGCATGTTTTAAAATCAGCCCAGTTCTGCTCGAGCCATTTATGTGAAGAGTAGACTTTTTTTTCTGTAGATAACGTTGTGAAACACGGCCATAAACTTTGGCTGCATATACACGACGATTGTTGACGAGAAAATAACTTGCTAAAAAATGATGTGTGTGTGGGAAGACGAAGCTAGTGGTGGTATGTACAACGTCGAGTACCCTCAGTATTACAGTTACTCTTTAAAAATATTTTCAAATGTATCTATTTACGTAGATTCTGATGTAAACGTTATTTCATTAGCTAATAAATGTATAAGTCCGCAAAAGTTATATTAATCAGTCTAAACAATGTAAAAGAAAGAATACATAGATTTTGAAATGAAAGAAAACTTTGAAATTCCGATAAAAGATACATTGGAGTAATCGGATATAGAATTTTCTCCCATAGTCTTGCGATTTGTTTGTTTTCTTGCGCGCTTGTGCATGAAGTCTTTTTCCGGGAACACAACTTGAGCAAAGAATCCGTTACTGGCGTAGCAGTTCTCGTTACGCCGTTCCGCTGTTACCCGATCGTTACCGTTACCGTAACCATAAGCTGAGCGTCGCAGGATAGGATATCGTTAAGGAGGTATGTTGCGTTCAACCTTTAAAAGACCACCGTCTTAACTACCTCATTAGGCAGAGCGTCGTCATCTAACTGGATCATTGCATATTAGGTTTGAAATTTGATGTTTTTTTCGCCAACCAGAGAGTAATAAAATAACACATGTGTCGAGTGGCACTCATTTGGTTATATCTTGCTAGCTTAATGATAGGTAATTTGAAACTATAATCGAAATGACGTCATGCATACTTAACAATACATGCTATTATGAAAAGCACTCTAATTAGCATACAGAATATTAAAATAAATTATACATATATGAAATTAGTCTTGACTTATCTGTTTATCTATGTAAAACGTATTCATATTTTTAATATAAAACTGCAAAATACAAACATCTTTTTCATCAATATATTGTCAGTTTTGATACACTAAAATTGTTAACCAATCAAAACGCTCGTTTTAAACAAGATGAAATAACCAGATTTTCAAAAAATATTTTCGGGACTTTCTTGCTAAGGCGGAACATTTTTTTTTATTTAAAAAATAAAAAAAATCTTATCTAATCTTACGTAAACGACGTTACGATTTTTTTTAATTGGTTCCAAAACTGACTTGCTTAGGTTAAGTTGAATATAGATGTTTTACAGCCTCCGTCATGTAATTTATAATTGTATAAATATGTAAACAAAGGATATTTTTTATAACAAATTAAAAAAAAAATATCTCGACCCGTGAAAGTAATTACACTATTTTCCGTACACCGTGTATACAGTATTGTCAAATTAAATACATATTGATTGATAATAATCAAAATATTGTTTTTTTTTAAACTAAACCACATCTATTTTTACAACGATAAGATTTTATTTATAAAAATAAATACAATTTTTTACTAATTCCATTTTTGTTTTGAATGATCAGGATCGGTTTCGCTCATGGCGAGCATTATCAACTGATCAGTGATCGTTCAGTTGATAATTTTCACTATGAGTGAAATCAGTCCAATTCTAATATAAATAAAGTGTAAATTTATTTATTAATATAATATCTTTTCACCAAAAATTAATAGTGAACACATTAAAAGTGACTTGATTGATCATACATCTTAGAACCACGCGCATTAACATGGAATTATATTATTCCTAGATCATCAACTTATCCACGATAAAAAAATATTCATTTTATTAAATGAAAGATTAACATAGAAAGATGTATATAACTATGATTTTTTTCGGATTTAATTATGAAATTGGTAATTAATAAAATGTTTTTGTTAAAAAAAGTATCTAACAATTGATAAGTTATTCTGGAATTTCTGTCTGTTCATTTAAGCATGCGGAATTTCCCCCATAATAACATTCTACGTTTCAACCCTTCCATACAAAACAGGTTAATGATAAGGTATACATGTTTTAATGGGGTGGATATCTAGACCGCATGCATGTCATTTACTCTCGGGATGTATTTTAGTGATGTCCTGGAAATTGCTAACGGACTTGATTCACTTCATAATGCCATAACAGCTGGGCGAAACGGGAAACTAACCCGGCGTATCCTGCTCCTCTGTGATAGGATAACTTTTACTTGATTATCAGTTTGTGGTTAGTTAGCACGAAACTGTACTGTTATGTTTACGTTCTACAATCTACATCGCAATGTTTACTTTAGTTTGTATCAACTGATAAAAGTGTTCAGTAATGCAGTTTTTCTCAAACTTTTCAATATTTCGGTCATCCAAAATCAGAAAAAAATCTAAACGCTCTTCGATTTTTTCTTTGACCATGTATCCACCCAATGCAGAGCATGTAGATTCCTAAAAGTAACTTTTTTTTAAATAATCGTTTCACCTTTCTATGAGAAATATTAAGATAAAAATAGATCAAGTAAAAAACTATTCACAAGTAAATTGATCTCTATATGCTCGTTTTAAGATCGAATGGATGAAGAGGTTTAGGTAATGGAGTGGGTAAAAATTGTGGAAATAAAGAATTGTCAAGAATGTAATTACAACTTGTTCATTGACTATATTTAAACAAATCGTTAACAACGTCAACATTACGTGTGTAATTTGATTGCTGTGTTGTGTTGTGTTCTCTGAAAAATTGTTTTCAAAATATTTTGTGAATAACTTAAAAACATTTCGCGGGTCTTTGATAAAATCTTCCATGTACTCAAGTCTAGAAAATAAAGATGTTTAAATTTGACGGTGATAACGATTCAACTTTAATATTGAAATTCCATCAAGCACCTTTAGTCGCATTTTTAAATTAAAGATGTTTAGCTTGGCAAGCACTGGTATATTTTAATGTAAAATAATTATAAAAAAAGTGCGTTTATATGATAACCTGAATATATTTTTATTTGATGTGGTAATATGACACATGTATTTTTTAATTTATTTAATTCTTAAATAGATAATTTAATTATATTATATTTAAATAATCAATAAACACACAATCTAGTATTCTTTTACAGAGTAGAGATTCCACTTGGAATAATTTGCTTTATCCAAAAAAATAGAATTTTAGAGCCACTATAAAAAATCGTAATACCGGACGAATATTTCAATATCAGTTTTTATGTATTTGAGGTTAAATTATAGTTTTGGATATATCAGTACATTTATTACAAAATTATATAAAGATTTATTTATTGAATTGGTATTTACTGTTTATTTTGTGATGGGTTAATACCAATAATACGACCGTTACAATACATGATTGCTTAAATTTAAAGTTTTGTAATTAATTGGCTTTGAAGAATACATTAAATTCCGAGTAATACATAAAATCAATTTATCAAATTTAATACTATATTTCGCAATATAAGTTAGGATGTTATCGTTGATGAGAGAATGTATTTTGTATCTCTTCTACGCCAGCATATATGAGCTCATTAGAGGTGAAGTGAGCCAAGTGTTATTTAAGAAAATAAGTAGGACGCGTTGTAATATTCCACACGTCTTTAAGTATCATAAAAGTGAAATAACCTCAGCAAATACACATTGCAATCAATGTCATCTCCATAAAATACACATATGCGATCCACAAAAACACCAAATAAAAACGTGATTGTACTTAAAAGACGAAGAAAAATGTTTTACCATTTTACCAGTTGGCTTATTTCACCTTTCGAGGACCCATATGTCTGTATGTATTTAAGTTATTGTAAATTTAAACACAGTCCTAATAAGGGCACAATCCTAAATAGCTATAAACTTTTTATTATAGAACTCAACTTATTATTTAAAGTGAATATTTGATTGCAGAATAGTTGAATGACTTAATAATCCGATTTGAAAGATTTATTATTCCATCAGATATAAATTTTAAACTTTGTTAAGTTACTTATAATCTCTATGCAGTGATGCATTTCTTGGATTTGATTCATTGGAATTAGCGGATCGCATTTAAACTACCCAGCTATCATATGGCAGAACTAACTTTAGTTACAATTACTCTGTAAAATCTTGTTCAAGAGTTCATGGGATAGTCGTTCCAAACTCCTGCTTACTAGTCTTCTAAGATAGGATAACTTTGGCTTTACGAATTTATAATATGCAAAGCTCAGGTATATGTAAATTTCACGAGAAGTTAATTCAAGGTAAAAAATGGCGTGGAAAATTGAAACTGGAGATGAATGTTTCTAAGTTGTAGCCTTGAGTTTAGTTTGATGACTTTATTTACATAATTTAAGATGAATAATAAAAAAAAAACTTGTATCGACAGAAAAAGAAGATGTTAATACCACGATACCCTAATGTTTTTAAATTTAAATAACAAGTAAGTAATTTTATAATACGATATTCTTATAGAGACAAAACTCGTGTACATACTTGATGTTTTATTGTATATTAAACAGAATAAAAAATAAATTATCAAAGTGGTGTATTACGTCGTTGACTTTCGTGACGGATCTCACGGGTTGAAGTCCCAGTACGAAGAGCATTTTATTAATCTGTTCGTGCTTCTACTCGAAGGCATAGGAGTTTGTGATGTCTAAAAATTCCATCTCACTCTTCTAATACTACAATAACCGGGCGTAGTGAGAACGAATAACTAACCACTTCTGCCATAGCTCATATCTTTCTATACCTATTCTCTTCGAATAAGAGAGGTTAAGCAACTGAGTAATAGACAATTTATGTTGAGGAATCTCCATTAGAAGTCCATATTTTCCACATTGTGAGCGGACATGGATAAAAAACAAAAATAAATAAAAAGTGGTGACTGGTTTTTAAAAAATATGTTGCTACACAAAACACAGTTTATGAACAATAACCATTTTTATTCTCTTTCCTTGTGTGTTGGTTTTGTTAGAATTATTTAATAAAATACACTATTTTATATAGAAGGATGATAATTTAATACTCACAAGCATCTTAAGGTGTATACACCTATGTCAAACATAACATATGCGAAATAAGGTTATTTTAATTTTTGCTCCAATACGAAAAAAAGTGATTAAACTCCCACAATTTGAAGTTTACATCGATAAAGAAAAGATAAAAAACAAAAGACTTGTTTGTACTACTTCAACATTTTTAATATCAAATGAAACAAATATAACTATTTATATAAATGACTTTTAACAAAGAATTGGTAAACGATTTTATTAAAAAAAATATATAAATTGTACTTAAACCAACTTCAATATTAATAAGTAAGAAAAGAAAAGTAAAATGAGTTCAAAGTTATTCTTAAGTAACAAAATTAATAAATGGATTTTTTTTATTCTATCAAATCGATAATGATCAAAATATGTGGAATTAATACATTTTTTTTTTAAAATATATTGTATTTCCAGTAAAAATTGTCAGTAATTCGAAGATTCGGAATAATTCTTATAATTTATCAACTACAAAACTGTCGTCCATTGTAGAAAATATAATAAATTCAAGACTATCGGTTAAGTGTTTTCCGTAATTTGGCAAAAATGCGTTGCCAGTGAATTTTATTGTCCTCGTTTTCTCCTTTAAAGTGTTTATGCGTATCGAAAATACGTGATTTACTATGAAAAGCTTTTAGTCAAAGTACTGTTTTCTTTCTGTAAAATATTACACCATCTTTAAAAAACCTTTCCCACTTTTGTTTCAATTAAAATTAAATTAATTTTAGACTAGAATTTTTTATATGATATTAACGTTTAAATTGAAAATTAAATCTTAGTAATCGAAATCAAATCGTACTTATTTATAAAATATCTACAGTGAAACATTTAAATTTTTAATATGCATGCAGTTGATGTTAATTGGAAATTAATTTTCAATGAAAACATAATTTCAATAAAAAAAAAAACTTTATTCCTTAAGAAACTTAAAAATATTGATTCAAAAACAAGGATCCTATAACTGAAAGTAATAAAGTTAATCACCACACCATGACGGTTGGCGTTCGTTTGTCATAGAACATAGTTGTCTTGATTTATCTATCTACAATTTCTGGCGCATTTACATTTAAATTATTGATATTTTTTTTGTACCAATTATGTTATATACATTTTTTTAACTGTCCACTCCCAATGTAGGGGATACGGCTTCCTAATCAACATAATTATCTATGTCAACATAAGTTTTTCTACGAGAACTGTTTGATACAAAGTTGCTCGACATCTCTTTTTAAAGATAGTAGACATATAATGATAATGACTAGATGTTAACTGATCGCTCTCACTACACCCTAGGGTTGAAATGATGGGAAGGATTTATTTTAGATATCACAAACACCCATGCCTTCGAACAAAAATTGATAGAAATAAGTGCTGTTTATATTGGAAATCGAACCCGACAATATTTATCGAGTTTAAAAAAATAAAACACTCTTTTGTACTGATTCTAGTTTTGCTTTATGAAGAGAATTATCAACTGATTAGAAGTATCAAAATAAAAGTGGAATTAGTATGTACAGGATTGTTTTATTTTTTGAATTAATTGCCTTTCCACCCAATATTGACAGTGATATGACCAATATGACCCTTAAGTTTAAGTGATATATTATTAAATTAAGTCAATTGAATATATTACTTTGTATATTATATACATTGAATGTAGACCAAGTGTCCAACTGAAATCATTTGATGAGTCAAATAAAATATTGCATGTCTTCGATGGGCCACACGTTTGTGACCGAATCACCGACAGTCGAATTTTTCTATAGGCACGTGTTCAATATTCATGATTGATAAAATATGTAGTTCGTACTGGGACTCGAATCCGTGAGATACGTCACGAAAGTCAACGACGATGATCACTGCACGACTTAAATGCATACATTCCGTTACAATTTTAGACCAAAGCTTTGTTAAATAACGTTCAGTGTAGAGTAGAGCGACATGTTTCAAAGATGTCAAAATTAATTGTTGAAAATTTGTTGCGTTGAGTTGACACAATTTGTCAAAAGAATCAACATTGAAAACGTTCTCATCATTAGTTTCCTAACGATTATAATTTGATGAAAGTAATATTAGGATAAAGTGGCATTTCCGTAACATCGCTTATTATCCGATCTTCGTCAAAATATTTTGATAAAAAAATTGTGCAAGCTATGCAGTTGTGGTTAAGTTTTGAAAACGATATTGTTAAAATCAGATTCACGACCTTTTGATATTAGTCTAAACCAGGGATGCCCAAATGAAATCACTAGGTGGGCCAAATGAAATAATGCATATCAAATTAATTTTCCTGGCAATGTCTTCTATTATGTTATTACTTGTATCTTGAGTTAGGCACGCAAAATAGGAAGTTATCTGTTTTTGTTTATAAGAAAAATATGATTTTCAAAAGATAATCCATACGGAATTAGTATTCTTTTAACGATGAGTTATTATTCTAAATCTTACAACAAAGGTAAACCTTGATCAATTTTGTTGGATATATATCATATCCTTTATTTTATCTAAAATTTATGCTTTGAGCCTTAAATACAGAACAATACAAAAAATACAAAGCATGAAATATAATATCCTTCGCCACATTATTGTTAATATTCACTTCGTAGACGTTTCTCTCGACATAAAAAATCACCCAAATGCCAAATCGATCAAATTTTTAAATGCATATTTTATATTGCAAACATAGTATTATATTTATATACTATCCATGCCTTGTGTTACAAACGCCGTTTTCAGTGTTAAATATAATTTAATAAAATAATTGGGAAGTTCACATAAACAAAAAAATATTTACAAAAGCAGAACAATCAGCTCATACTTCCGATTGGTAACCTAAATTCCAAAAATCATTTTAAATGATAAAATGTTATAGCTGAAAAGCACTCATTTTATTATCTGTTTTAACGTTAGTAATTAAAAATTTTCGTATAATTAATTTAATATCTTGATTAAAACGTGCTATATTCATTTGTTTTCGTAGAACTTTACAATCAATTTATGCTAAAACATAATTTATCTAAAAGAGATACGAATTCATGGCCACTTAGAGAAAAATAAATGAAATTTACGGCCCAAACAATAAATAGCTCGTAAATAATTTTCTTAAAATTATCGATTTTGTTGGTTTAAATATAATAAGAAACGCATTTGCGTTGAGAGCGACCATAATAGCAAGAATGTAATTAAGGCAAACTTTCAATGATAAAATACGTTTATCCAATTTATTTCAAAATCGGTAAATAAAATTTTGCATAGCGTGAAATTGCAATTTTGACGGATTTCGTAAAATTTTAGGGGACTCCCCTATTTTATGTTTTCATATCGGTTATCACCGCTGGGGTTTATTGATCAGATGTTACTATTTCAGTGTGGCTTTTTAAATAACGGTGAATGAGCTGGTAATTCGATGGAATAATAAACGTTCATCAGGCCGTTTATTTTATTCAACAAGTTAGTAAATAGTTATTACTATAGTATTTTTTTCTTCAATATTCATCGATTTACTGCTAAATGAAAGCTTATCCCGTCGCTATTCGCAACATCGGTGATTGCGCTCAGTCTTCCCATATATTATATATCTGCAAGACCTTTGTGTAAGAAAGACAATTTGAAAGAAATTAATATCAGTGTGGTTTCACGTATACAAGATTTTTAGAATACTAATTAATTGAAAATCTTACATTTATCATTAATGAATGAGATATAATCTCCCGTACATCTCATGTTTATTTACAATCGTCACTTCATCCACTAGTCTGATTGATCCATTGTTATATTTTTTGATCTTTTAGTGTCATGGTGAAATTATACAAACATTGTCGTCTCCGTGATCTGCTACGTATACACTGTTTTTTATACTATTTAATTGTGACTAGCTGTAAGCCCGTTGCCAGCAACGTGAGATTTTTGTTGCATTATAGAAAAGTCAGAAATTTACTGGCATGAACAATTGAATGCATATTTATTATTATATATGTATAGTTTTTCAAAGAACAAATAACAATCTGGGTTTATTTATCCTAATTTACTTTGAAAAATCCCACATTGCTTATTGTTGTTCGAAACAATAAAGCCATAGTTAATAAATTTTATGTAATGTCATTAATGATAAATATCATTTTAATTTTATCCTAATTAATGTTTTAAGAAATAAACCCAGATTGTTAATCGTTCTTTGAAAAACTAGAATTACATTTGATAAGTGTAATATTGTAATTATAATTAGGATGTTAGAGTGAATAACTTGATGCATTGTGTATCTCTTCAGAGCCAGTATATATAGCTGAGCAAAAGATTAGTTTAAACATAGTTCTGACGATGGCGCAAGCCGAAATAGCTATCAACGAATAAAATTATTAAAAACTGTAGAACTAAAATACTTTGTTATTTTTAATCTGTTGTATGTAAAATTAATGAAACTTTATGTTAAGTGTCCAAAAATATTCGAAAGACATTGTCAAAGTATGAAAAATTCCAAAAAAATATTCAATATTTTGTCCAAAATGTATGAAAAATATCGTATTTTATATTTGCTTTACATATATAAAAAATATATATTTTTTTAAATTTTGATAAAATAAATATATTATAAATGAATATATTCATACAAATCATAAATGAGCTGACCTGCAGAGCTGCTATCTCCAATATCGACAGCCCTGCAGTCGAAAAAAAGTATAAAAGTCCATACCGTAATTAGAATATTTTGAATGCATGTTTTCATGCAAAAAGTTTTCAAGGCTGGACGCGAAATATAATCATATCTTTAAATAATCGAACCGTGTCTTTGATGATTTGAAAAATTTCGTAAACAAAACAAACTGTCGAATTAGTTTTCTCAATATTATTTTAACATATACTACAATCTTTTTGTTCTAAGCCAGGAAATTTGAATATAAAAAGAAGTCCATTCCAATTGGAGGAACGAAATATGCGATTCAAAATAAGCCGCTAGCATTGGCCGAAAAATGTGCTGTTCGAAACAAACCCTTGTCATTGGGCGAAATAGACAGTAGTACGGACATATTTGTGGTTTGTGATTATTTTATCGGCTATTAATGTGAAGATTCTAGGTTTTCTACAGATTATACTCCGAATTATAACCTCTAAAAATAACTGAGCTTAGTGGTACTTTTTTTTTCATGTCCGTTCCCAATGTGGAGAATATGGACTTCTTATGGAGTTTATCTCAACATAAGTGTTTCTACGAGAACTAATTGTTACTCAGTTGCTTAAAATCTTTTTCCAACGAGAGTAGGAATAGATGAAAAGAGCTAGGACAGAACTAGTGGTTAGCTAATCGCTCTCTATACGCCCCGTTCATAGGATAGGATGGGTGGGAGGAGGGAATTCAAGACATTATATAGATCCATGCCTCTGGACAGAAATTAATAAATCGATTGAAAAATCAATTTATAAAACTGCCCGTACTGGGATTCGAACCCGTGACCTCCATAGCGGTAGCCAACGACGTTGACCACTCGAGCACACATGCAGCTTTACTGAAATTTAAAACTCACATTAAAATAAATTGGAAATGTTATTTTTAATATTTTTTCGGAATTATATTGCTGTAAGGATTCTTTGATTCGTGAGAATAATAATGTAATATTTATATGTACGATTAATTGAACTCGAAAACTTTCCTACGTTCTTTTACAGGAATGTCAGATTTTTTTATATTTCATCAATTAATATTCTTTATTGACTACCTCTATATCTCTACGATGCCTACGCCGAATACTTTGTAATGAAATACAATATATATAAGTTTCAAATTATCTAGAAATCGTTCACAAACTATGTAATATTTGAATACGAAAAGTGTTATTAGAAATCATTAAAAATGTTATTGGATATTCTATTGTCAGCACATACGGGACATATTTTATTCCAAACCCAATAGCCATAATAATGAATTTGACTTTAAAAATAACTGACGTATCTATGATGGTTTCGATGAAATAGCAGATTGTCAATATGGTTTTTTTCTTTTCAAGAACAATGTCGCAAGACAAAGAATCTTGGTAAAAGTGTGTGGAAGTATCCTTACAGTTAAAGAGAAAAAGAATTGTATAAAAATAAAAAAGGTATTCTGCATTATCAAATAAATAAAAAAGGATATAAAATTTTAGTATGGACTTATTATGGTGAGATTATTATTTATAAGAGATTTATTTTAAAGAAACAGTGCTACGAAGCTACATATTAAAGCAGTAGTATTATTTGTCTTTGATAATAACAACCGACTGTGAGCGTAGAGAATTTTTTTACCCTACGACTTTATATAAAAAGACTTTTACGCATTCCCCATTAAAGTAAACGATTTTTTCTTCTGCAAAAAGAACTCTTATTGCCCCTTCAAAAGATAGTATTGGATATTCTCATCCAAAAAACATATGACATTTCCCCCAGTTTCTATATAACGGCGTCCTGTTTTTCCCGTGATATCGGACACAGGAGCGGTACACTCGTGCTTTCATAATGAGAGGTGACCAATAATTACTTCCTTACGACTTTTTTTACAAAATATAATAGTATTGTCAACTGAAAATGATGTAGTAGATTTTCCGATTGCTTCAAAAAATTAAACACTCTTTTGTACAATTTTTAATATGATCAGAAGCGACTGATAAGAAAATACATTAATATTATACAGTACGAAGTAAAATTTAAATTAAAAATGTAGTGCGTTTCCGCCAAATATTAGTATTAGACAGTAAACACATTAAGAGTGATTTTTAAATTTAATACAAAATAAATGTTGTCTAGTATTAATAAAATTTCGAAATTGTGATTTTCAGATTAACCACATTTCTAAATTAAAAGCAACTTAATTCATTATACGCGAAAAACAAAACTTCATATTAAAATTTGGTTTCGCCTTTCGCCATCTTCAGGCGTTCAAGTGCACGGATGAACTTGAACTCACTAACACTTGTGTGAATGTACATAATTTGAACGATTCAAAATTTAATATTGAAATTTCACTAAGCAAGTCGAAATCTTAAAACTTCACATATCATGAAATATAAAAAATAAATAAAAACTAATAAATATTCACGTTCTACTGCACTTAAACGAGTAAGAATATTTTAAACTCAAGATAGTGGTAGTGTTTATGAAATACTACGAGAAGAGCTCTAAATTCTTCGACCTGCTAAGAGTTTGTTCGGGCTTACCATATTTTATTAATAATATATTTAAAACCTCGATCGAATGTCTCAAAACATTTCAAGCGCATTCGATTGTTTTTTTGCTTGATATTTTTGATCTTTATCAAAGTTATCGGTTAGTTAAATTTGTCTTTCGCTTTTCCTTTTTATTCGTGCGTTATTGTGTTAGCTGAAAAGTTATTTTATTTTAAATCCCCCCTGGAGTCTTCTCAGAAATCGGTCACCCTGTTCAGTTTGGCTTGAAATGCGAAGCTTTGAGTGGAATTATGTTTCATCTGTCGGGCTTGATTAAATTTGGTATTTGCCGGGTGAAGGAACCAATTACCGACACGTTCGCCTGCCGAAATTAACTTGTATTAAGGAATCTCCTACACGGGGTTAGGCTTCTGCGGAATAGTGCAGTTAGAAGATTATTAGAGTGCCTGGAAGTCCAGGGCGCTGAATGGCAATATTTTAAACTAATGAAATGAATACGTTTACTTAATTTTGAATATAATAAATATTACAGTATAGTTCTTGCTATATGACATTATCATAATATCGACTGCGGAAAGGAAAAATGACGTAACCCACACTTTTTTCAAAACCGCTCGATAATCCCCATGATACAACTTGATACACGTTTTACCAAAAGGATGTTAGCTGAAAATGCCGAATAATTATCTTAATTCAACTTTTCAGTTTGAAAAAATAATAGCCTGCAAAAATTTCAATCACGAAAGAAGACTTAAAAAAATAATCAAATTTATATTAGTTAATCAGCCTCCGTACACTTCAAGGTTATGTATATTGCCTTTAGCTCACGTCTCCCGTAATTTTTTTATGTGTAGGTTAAGTCCTTTTTCCTTTCCACAGTCGATATGTTACCTGCCGCTGTTTCATCAAACATTAATTTCATACTTAAATCATCAAAATATTTCAAAAATATTTTTTAATGGGTTCCAAATAAAAAGTTAACAAATGCGTTTCATATCTTGAGAGCTTCAGCATAGCCTGTTTGACTTGTTTGTTTCTTACTTTATATAAAATACTTAAATGAATCTCATAAAAATAAGTTATATCGAGGCATAATTTACTGTTTTATATGAATTCACAAAGTATTTTTTAAAGTGTAATTTTTTATGTCACCAAAATATAAATGTTGCTATATTATGTCCAAACGAATTCGCTTACTTCGTGTGCTGAACATAATCGAGAGGTCGAAAATGTTCAATACATTCTCACTGAAACTTAAATAATTCATGTAGTACCCGATCATTATAATGTAGAGTTTTTTTCAAAAAAACTTTGCTTATTTTTTTTATTTCATA
This sequence comes from Himalopsyche tibetana, assembly GCA_030503985.1. Taxonomy (NCBI): domain Eukaryota; kingdom Metazoa; phylum Arthropoda; class Insecta; order Trichoptera; family Rhyacophilidae; genus Himalopsyche; species Himalopsyche tibetana. The sequence goes on from JAPJYX010000010.1 coordinate 3,327,048, forward strand.
CAGCTTAAAAGAATATTTATTTTAACACCTAGCTTTTCTTACTCAATATTGTATCGCTGTGGTTCATGATTCTTTTAAAATATGAAACAATATTTAAGAGATGTTTTATTTTTACCTTGATTTAAAAAGTGAAAGCGTCGACATCGTCATAACGAACGTGCTGTTTTTTTTTATAATTGTATACAAATATCATATTAGAATTATAATCATAACGCCTTTGAGTTTGTTTTTGCACTTGACGCAAAACAAAGTGTCTACAAATTGGAGTGTGTTTCTTTGAACAATAATAATTCTGCCGAGGGCATAACAATCGCTCGAGCCAGCCCTGTGACAAAAAACACAGATCTTGTTAGAAGTCCCGAAAATATTTTCGTCATATTTGATCAAAGACGACACTTTATGCTCTGGCGGTGATATTAAGAAACAGAGCGAAAAAGAAGTAATGATCTTTCCAAACAGCCTATGCGATGTTCTAACAGGGTAATTTCGGAACATCACTTTTCATATTAATAAGTGTATATATTGGGAAAATTGACGATTTTATTAAAAAATAAGGAAATCATTTGGTAATACAAGATTATAAAAAAGAAGATAAAAACAACACTATAAAAAACTTAGCTTACAGATTATTTTTCTGAATTTGCATTAATTTTGGAACAGAAATAACTTTTTATAAACTTAAAAAAAAAAGTATCAGCTAATATTAGATTTTTCTTTCAATTTAGTAACTAAGTAATCACATTCGCTTTAGTAAACAGTCCAATGTCTCAAAACATGATCTAAACCAGGGTTTCCCAAACTTATTCTGGGATGGAACACTTCGCTTAATTTTTGGGATGGGTAATTCGTAATAGTTTTTTTATTATTAAAATAATTATTATTTATTAAGTAACTGTTTCAAAATATATCACAAACGAATTATATTTAATAAATCTCTTAGGGGGGGGGGGGTATACTAGTGTATACATTTAAAAAACAGATTCTTTCTTTTTTATATTTTTCTATAGTTTAGAAGTTTGAGAGTATGTTCTCAAAAGGATTTTTCAAAATTTTGATTATTTACCGAGTTACAGCGATTTTAGTGACGCAGCAACTAAGCTGGTCCGACCAGAACAAATCTAAACTCTAAATGCTTTTTTCTCGAAACTACATTTTTCAAGCTGGCGTGCATAATATCTCAAGTTCTACTAAATCGATTTATTTGAATTTTTGTGTGAACTTTTTCTATACATCCTTCTATGGCGTAGCAGATTTGAATTTGAAAATCGATGTTTTTTTTATTTCTCCGAGGTACGGGCGATAGCGACATTTTTATTAATTAATAATCCGTTAAATTTTTGGTTGAAATCATGTACGCCAAGACACCCCTTTTTTGAACCCCTCCCATAACCAGCTGATAACTTTTCGAGTTTTGAATTTATTTACTTTAAAAAAAAAAATGTATTTTTAAAATATAAATAAACGAATGCTAAAAAAATAGTTGGAATTTTTTTTTCTTTGTTTATTTTATACAAAGCCCGAAAAAACACCCGAAATTGGTTTACACCTGTTAGCAAACCTCATCGATCATTTACTTTTGCCTAAATCTCTTTTTTAATGATTGCATTTTCACATTTTTTTACGCTATGGCATATATCTTGTAGAATTTTCAATCAATTGAATATAATGATCTTACAACCATTGTTTATTTGTTATTTGGTAATACTATTTATCTAAAGAAATATGCTTAACCATTATTTCTTTTTTTGTACTGTATTGCGTTTGGAAATCTATTTCGGTCCACTTCAATATTTATTTTGAAGGGCCAAAGAAAACTCGTACAACGTACTGTTGGCCTTTAATGACTGATGATTTTGGGTGTGATAAAAAAATCCTTCACCCTCGGCGATAGAAATTTGGCACAATTTTTGTTGCCGTATTCAATTTATATTCAAAACCTCCTCTTTTACCTAGATATTTGACATCATAACATATGTGGAGATAGACCATCACTCGCTTTCCAATATGAAGTAGAAAATTTTTAAATGTGTTGCAGCGTATAAAACCATTGCAATTTTTTGTGTAAAATCCACTTTGGCCCGCGGAACACCTACTCTGGCTCCGCGGAACATAGATTGGGAAACCTTGATCTAAACTATTGAAAAAGTTACCTGCATAATGTAGATTGCTTATATACACAAAAACTTAAACTCAAATTGGTAGGATTTAAGGATAGGAATAAACAAGTTATTGTGAGTTTGATTAGACCTGAAGATAAATTTAAAAAAAGAATGATGAATCAATTTGTTTAAACAAATACGTTTAAAATGTTTTTTTTTTATTTGAAGATATATAATAAATACAGACGCGAATACAACAAAACGTTTTTAATTATTTGTTTACTGTTAAGTTTACTGAGGTACGCCTTTTACAAATAGAATCGGCTACAAAGAATTAATTATTTTACATGCTGAACTAAAAAACGTATTTTTTTATCAATAAGTATTTTGTGACACATATAAAAAAAATCTTTAAATCAATAATTGATTCCTGTTGTTTTATTATTTGTTGATACCGTAGCTCATTGTCGTTCTATGGCACACTAAGATGGATCAAAATTGAAAATACGGCTCAATAACTGGTAATGTTTACCATTTTTTTCACACCGACCTGGTAAAAATACACCGGCATGTGAACCGGAAGGAATTTTAGTGGAACGTTATTTGTCCAAAAACCATCGTTAGATAAACACTGATATAAACAAATCTGATTTTTTGTGGATAAATTAAAATAATTTAAAAAAATAGCAAAGACATAAGGATTGACTTCTCAATTGAAAAATTGTGAACAAATTCGGTGATTTGACCTGTAAATCTTTGGGCGAAATCTACCTATCCTAGCTCCGTTTGTTTCAGTAGTTTGATTTTCCGTCATTGCGATTGATTGTAGATAGTAAGCAGTTAAATATCTTAATATCAGTAGACTTTAATCCATTAAACATCACAACACTATAAACTTCATTTATAATTAGTTTATTACTCGAAGTGGCAGTAAGTATACTTAAAAAAAAAACTTTATATGGCAGTAAATTGCATTTGTTATGAGATTATTTTAAATGTATTTTGTCGATGCTATAACATCGGCAAAAGCTTTCATTTTATTCATTTTGAAAAGGCTTTCATGAATCTATAAAATTGAAGTGCCGTTACTCTCATCAGCTGGTAATAAAATGATTGAATTGACATTCGGCCATTATTTACGTGTGAAAGCTATGCCAGGAAAATTCAATTTGAAAATTTTCTATTAACGTAAATTGTTTTTGCTTTTGACACCACACAACCGCCATTGATGAAGGTGTACAACGTACAATTTTCTATTTCAATATCTCGCGTGTCATTTTTACTATAGTATAAAATAGATAGATTGATGTTGTTTTGCCTAATAAATATATATTAAAAATAATAAAACATTTTTAGTACTTTTTACACCTAAAATTTATTGGATCAGGGCCAATTTCGCTCATGGCGAGCATAGTCAACTGATAAGAAATACAATGAAACAGTGATATTTATACAAAATTTAAGTAAGAAAAACAAGGTATGACAAACAATTGGTATTACAACTAAGCAAATAAATTGAAGTACAATCCATGAAAAATAAACTATAAATAAAAAGTTAAAGATCGATTGATTGATTGATTTTTGATTTAATAGTTTGCTTTGCTAAGAAGTCTTCAACTTTTTTTTTATCTGGATCACAAAAAGGTCCAGGATTGGATTTGTACCTTATCGCAAAATATCATGAATATGATTAATTTATTTTTCATTATTATGATATCTCTAATACTTGATGGTAAATCATCATTAAATTCAAAAAACTTCCGATCTACAGTATGTATCAGATAAAGTCTATTATATTTGTACTAAAGTTGTGATTTTATCTGGAACTTCTTACCTGTTACTCTCGCGAAAATATCTTTGGTATTCCTTTACTAGACCATCATTTATCATTTGTATCAAAGCTAACGAAAATTTATTATCTCTGGCTTTTTGATTTGAGTTGAAATTTATTGTTATTTGGATATTTAATCTTGATCAAAATTGAAACGAAACGGTACATCGCGAGGTTGGCAAAAGTATAATAATTATTCATCTTCTCGAAACTGAAATCATTTATAAATTGGACCGTGAGATGTTTCGTCTTTTAGTGTCTTGCAAACATTAATGTTTAAAGACTTCAAAGTAAAATTGCAATCTAAAGATAATTAATACTGTAAACTAAGGAAGACACCACTAAAAGGACTACAAGGAGAATATAATTTGTTGCTGGGCTGCCTTTGTTTGCGGCCGTAAATTATACTTTAAATATAATCAAGTTAGAGATTACTATGGATGAAATATTGATGTTGAAACAATGTTTCATAAAATTTGTAAAATAACAAGAAATAGGTCATTTAATACTTTTGAGTATTTATAACCTTTTACAAAGAATCACGATCTTTTTAAGCAACTTGCAATAAGTTTCTCTTTCAAAACCCTTCCATCTTCACGACTGATCGCCGTCTCCAAGAGATTTTCGAGACCGCTGAAAGTTCGGTTGCTGTATTTATCTGATCAGTTTAGCGTTCTTAAAATTTCTTTTTTTTCCTGTTCACGCTGTTTAACGTTATTAGTTTTTCCAGGCTCCTTACTGTTCTCCGAGTCATTGATCGGGAAGTTTGGCTCAAGAAGATGGGTGGTATTCTGTATTTTATTTTTATCTTATTAATGATGCATTTCATCAATGTACAAACAGCTAAGTTCTACGTATTTAATGTAATATTTCACAAAACTAAATAGGAAGCACGAACATACCAAAAATCAAAAAAAATAATCCACCATATGAATATGGTAGTTTGTAAGTTATGTTTTTGTAAATAAATATAATAAATTTCACTATTATTAGAGTTTAATTTTTATTATCGTACGCCTAAAAAAGTTAAAGAAAAAATAAACAATCGGAAAAAGTAGTCTTTTGAAAATTGCGGATTATTTCATCATGAATAATTTATAATTGTAACCAAATTGAAGTCGGTTTTAATACTAATATATTTCTCTCGGTTAAATAATTAATATCTATGAGTAACTAAGTAAAAAAAACTTACATGTTTTATCACTTTTAGAATATGCATTTTGTTGTTTTTCTACAGAAGTAAAATAATAATTTATTTTGAATAAATACAAAAACATACAAGGACCCCGGTAGAGTATTATTACAATATGGTTTTGATTTTCACAAGTGGAAAACTCCGAAAGGGAACAGTAATACAATTTGTTATTTATTCTTAAATTTTTCGTATGAATTCGTATGAATTTTCGGAAAAGTTTTGTATTTTTTCGATAATATTGTATAATATATAAGTGTCCTTCACCTTCTATATGCATGCACGCACAAAAGTTCGTTTCGTTCTACTTTTTCGATAATATTCCATCACGACGGTCACATCAATTTCAATAATTCCACTCAAAACTTTCTACAACTTTTCTACGCATTACACCCCTGTGCGATTATTCTTTATAGAAAATCTTATATACCTATTCGGATTTTCTTGAAATATACGTACTTTTAATAAAAAGTTTAAATTATACCGTTTGTTCAATCTAAAAAATATATACATAAGTTTGACGTTCAGCGTAGTCGTATACATAATTATTTAATCGTGAGATTTAAACATATTATTTACTCAAAAATAAATTTGAATACTTTCAATATGAAATGTAAAATTTATCTTTAAAATTCATTAATAAAGTTTTCCTTTAGTTTATATTAACAAATTTTGAAATATATATTACGTTTTTCATTTTGTATTACAAGTTCTGTTGTTTCTATTTTTGATGAAAGTTTCATATTATTTTTAAATGAGTTTGAATTGAAAGTTTGAGCGATTATTTTCTTGTTTAAAAAGCAATGTTAATTTCCCACATGCGTATATATTTCGCTTCATTACTGTTCCACGAACATAAAACCTCTATGAAGCTAAGCTAGCATTGTCAACTGATGAAAATGCTCGCAAATAAAGTGGAATAAAGTACAAAAGAATTTTGTGTTTTTATTAATATAATGGGACGCTGTCTTGTACGCTCCCTTATCTCTGAATTCCTCACAAAATCAAACCACCTCACCCCCATTATTCGACGCAAGCATCTGTTCTCGAAGCTCAGTATACGGAGTCTTCGTCAGGTGCCATGATTCGCAACCGTAAAGCATTACCGGCAGAATGCAAGCGTTGAACAAGTGGCATTTGGTTTTAATCGAGTACAGCTGTGTGTCCCAGACAGTCCGCATTGAGTTGAATGTGGCTCCAGCCATTCCTAAACGAATGGCGAGCTCGTTTTTTGTACTAAACTAAACTACTAAACTTGTTTGTTTTTCCGGATGCCTCCGGAAAGCCTCAATCCTGCCTGCCTCTTCTTTCGACCGGTGGGGTTCCGGCGTCCTGGACGTCCGTCGGGTACTATCCATAGGATGTACTCGGCAGAACTGAGGGATGCTGGCATGTCATGGGAGGAAGCAAAGCTATTGGCGGGAGACAGGGAAACATGGAGGTGCCGCGTGGCGGCCATATGCTCCACATAGGGAGCGAACATGGCCAAAGAAGAAAAAAGAAATTAATAAAATGCTTTTCCACCAAGTATTGACAGTGAACACCCTGTGATTAACTATCTTAGATCAAAACATATATATTTCGGTTTGAAGTTCGCCCAGTGTAATGAAACATTCAATACAAAATTCGAATTCCCGAATTAAAAGCGCGTCTAATTGTATTACTGTTATTGTATTCCTATAATTGTTAAAAATCTATATAGTAAGTTTTGTATCCCATACCGAATAAGGTGTATTATAAAATATCCTGTGACTTTATTTAAAGTAAAGAAAAAAGTCGACCGATGTATAATTTATCCGTGCCAAATAAATAAATAATGCTGCTTGTCTAATAATTCACACATATCATTTATTTTGTAGCATCTAAATCGAAGAATATTCTACTGTATAAATTACTCGTAAGGTGTCTGAAATTCATGCCCCTCTTGTTGAATCACAAGCGTTGCGCGGAAAAATCCACAAATGCCTTTCGGAATAACTTAAGTGTCCCCTACCATATTAAAGAGACCTTGTACAGCCCTTTTGAATACAAAATGACCAAGCCTGCATTTCCTTTTCGAATTTACATGTTGACCTGCTTCCTTAAACGCTTCACCGAAAACCTTCGTTTCTCTTATTAACTGACGACCGATGTCAACTTGTTAGATGCTCTTCAACCGTAGAATTATGTCGTGAAACTCGAATCGCACGAAAAACTATTAATCTTAATGTTATTAAACTCAGACTAGTCGTTTTTGTGCAAAAAATGAATTATGATTTACAATTTCAGGGATTTTGGCTTATATTATTAATCGATATAAACCGACGGCGGATTTAAAATGTTAAGAATCCGGCAAATAGAGGAGTTTTAAGTGTATTTCTTCTTTAACCATATTCGCTCCCAATGTGGAGCATATGGCCGCCACGAGGCACCTCCATTTATACCTGTCTCTCGCCAATTACCTTGCTTCCTCCCATGATATAGATGAGAGTACATCCTATGGATAGTACCCGACGGACGTCCGGGGCGCCGAAATACCACCGGTCAAAAGAAGAGACAGGCAGGATTGAGGTTTTCCGGAGGCATCCGCAGCACGTCACCCAGCCAGTTCCAACGTCTGTCCATAACCACTGACGTGACGGGGCGCTGTCTTGTACGCTCCCTTATTTCCGAATTCCTCACAAAATCAAACCACCTCACCCCCATTATCCGAAGAAAGCATGTGTTCTCGAAGCTCAGTATACGGTTTTTACGGTATAGCAGTACCGGCAGAATGCAAGCGTTGAATAAGTGGCATTTGGTTTTAATCGAGTACAGCTGTATAGTACAGTTTTCCTTATTAAGTAATAGTAAAATTAATTTGGTCTGCATAATTTCAAAACTGTGTAGAAAATATTTAAATTTGTAATTTTATACAAATTTACTTTACTCTATTAAAAATATTGCGCTAATGCGCAGTCACTCAATACTTCTAGCGTAATGTATTCACTCTGAAAATTGAATTGCAATTTATTCTAAGTATGTATGTTAAAGTTATCAGACCTCTAGCTTTAAGTGGTTTCCCGATGAGCTGACCTCTATAACGCAAAGTCGCCTTTTGCACCAACTATTCTAAATTTAAAATGCAAATTTCGCTCTACGCCGCAGAGTCTATAGACACCGCATACGCTTTGCGTCGTAGAAGAGTCTACGGTGGCGCTACGCCATGTTAACAGACGTTAAGTGAATTCAGATACTATGCATCGTATATGAAATTTATTATTGAATACATTTGCAAATAGATTTTTTCACATAGCTTTTAGATTGAGCATCTTAAATCCACTCAAGGTAAACGAAATAAGTAACAGTTTTGGTGACATATTATTGTTCATTTTTTTTATTCTACATACCACACGTAATTAAATAACATTTGAACAAATTGAATTAGTTCAGGACAAAACATGTATAGCAGTTGTCATTTATCAATGTTAATGAAACTATCAGACAAAATTATAAGTCTTGTTTTTATATATAGAAAAATCACGGTATGTTACTGATTCAAATATTTATGCTTAAACACGGGCCGAGATTAAAACGTTTTTACCATAAATATTTTTTTTATTTCGTAGTGCTTGTGTTTTTCTTAACGTGAATTAATGTATTTTTTTTCTCCTCATTTCTTCTTAACACTGTGTTCTCTTTAAATGTGAAAATTATATAACCATTATTATTACACACCAAGTGTTTAACGAAAATAGGTTTAAATCAATCGGTTGGCATTTTTTTAAAGTAAAAAAAAGGGTGGGGTTTACAATGATGAGACTAAGAAAAGTAGTTATTAACCATTTATTCTTATTTATAGTATAGTTATTTTACTCTTTATTTAGAGCATAACATAAATTCATAAACATATATATTTAGTATAAACACTAGGAAGTTTTTTTAACAAAGACTATTCGTAAGTCAAGCACCAAACCAAAAAAATTTAGAGATGGGATAGAAAGTTTACGAATGAATTGGTTTAAGCAAATCTTTGGAAGGAGTAAAACTATTAAAAGTTAATATTAAATAACCATGTAGCAATATATATCAGTTGAAAATGCTCGTGATGAGCCGACCGGTTCTGATCATATAAACTAAATATGACATTAGTACAAGAGATTGTTTTATGTTTGCCTTTCCATCAAGTATTGACAGTGAACACATTAAAAGTTATTATTAAAAATAATTAAAATGACAATGCAGAGACAATAAGATATGAAAGAATACATTACTACATACTACATATTTCAGCTGTTTTCATTGAATGACGTTTAAAATTTTTATACGCACCCTTATGAAAATATGTAAAAAGTTATCGCTGAATACATCGTAGATTGTTTATTACCACATATTCAAAGTATTCCATCAATAGATTTATACACTTTTAATATAATATCTCATGGTAAAGTTTCGAACTTAAAACCATCTCTGGAGAGTGTAAAGAATAAAGAATCTTTACAGAAGAAGCTGACGAAAGCTCTTTCCCCGAAAAGATACAAGCCAAAATAATCATAGAATAAATGTACCAACAATTTCACGATCAATAAGTTTTATTAAATGAATTTATTTTCATAGCAATACAATAGTCACTGTATATCGTATGTACAAAGGCAACTTAATTTACATTTTGAAACCAAGTAATATATGTACGCATTCAGCGAAAGATACAACACAAAGAGATTTTGTTGTGTATTCAATCACCACTATCACGACTTATTTCACATTAAATTAGTTTGATTATGGCACGCTGTTGACAGGACGTTATAAACATATTTTTGTTACTTTATACGGGGGTTTAGTTGACGGGTTGATTACAATTTATCGTTTTGAAGTGCACGCGTGGGCGGTTGATTGTGAATTCCACGCGAGTCATTTGGATTATTCGCAAAGTGCATTTCTGACAGGGTCGCATTAGACACTCAAACTGGCTCATTCGCTACTCTTTTATTATTCGCATTATTTTTTTGTTCAACTAGTCTAGTATTTTACTTTTATGAAATCTATTTATTAACATCATAATTTATGAAAAAAATATTACACAAAATTACCTAGCCATTTTTTTATATATCTCTTATAAAAAAAAGCTCAGCTAACCACTTGTCATGTCCTAGCTCTATAATTTTAACCATAATCACTAAGATTGATTAATAAGCAGTTCTTGTAGAAACTTTTCTATTGAGATTAACTTCACCGGTAGTTTATATACTCCACATCGGGAGCGGACAAGGTAAAAAATGATTTGTTCAATTTTAAACGCAGTTTTGAGGAAATATTTTAAAAAGGATTTTAGTGTTTTTTTTAAATTTACATCAACAAAAAAAATTTCCGTGTGGACATTTTTGTAGAATTTTACATCGAGTCGAAGCGAAAAAGATCATTTTGTGATAATGTAAGAATGAATATGTTCTACAGATTCAACATGTGACATTAGTATGATAGTATCATAATAGTAAGAAATTAGTTGAATACAATTAAAAAATGAAATTGCTGATTGCCGTAGACAAGTGGTAACACTCAAGGCTCTTGTTATAATCGGACGGTACGCTGAAAAGTTTCCGAGTAAAATTAATTCACATACATCATCAATACTCGTATCGATTTGAAATTGAAAAAAAAACTTAATTTAGTCTCAGCCTAATAAATCTATTAAATAGTTAAGATGAAGCTTTAACCACTAGACCACGGTGACAAAAAATGATATTGTCTATAAATAGTAACAAACTCACAGATTACGAAAAAGTATTTAGAAGCAAACACAAGTTCATATATGTATATCAATTTATTAGAAAAAAACTCAGTTATGGAAAATAGTATTCGGGCTGTAATATATATATATATTTAAATATGGAAATCAACATGAGTGGATCTTAAAGAAGTGTTTGTATTTACAGTATGCGAGATGACATTGTCTCAATTAATATGATTATATTTTCGGATGAGATCGTCGGTGAGTTTGGGTTTACATTAGATTATTAGTGCCTACGTGGGTTCGTTATTGATATTAATTTAGCATCATTTATTACACTCATTGTTAGTTAAAAAGACGCCCGAGTTTATTTGTAAACATGTCATCTTTGAAGGTCGTTATGGGCAACAAGAAAGTGATCACATTCAACTATGCATCAAGATATTAATCTCGAACCTAGGTTCTTTTGAACGTGTACAAGTGTATTGTCATTATCATATTTTGTACGTAGTGTGTTATTTTTAATTTCCGCTTATTATGCATAGTAATTGCCAGTCGTTATGTGTATGCAACTGCCTCCCATCACGAAGTGACGATCAGAGAAACGACCACATGAATTATTCCTCATGCATTTGGATCGATATTTTAACCATGCACTAGTTGTGCTTATAAAAAAATCTAATAAAATCAAATTAATATTTCAAAGTAAATACGCGTTATACAGATTAAAGCTAATAATAATGAGTCCATGTATAGTAAAGATTCAACGTCGGTAGTTATATCAAGTCTGGAAAACAGTGATCCGCCGAATATATATATTTTACCACTTTTAAGGTGTTCACTGTCAATACTTGGTGGAATGGCATTATAATAAAAATGTTTTATTATTTTTAATATATATTTTAATTTGAGTGTTTCAAATTTATTTTTAAATGATAATATCTATGTGTATCGAATGATTTATGGTAGTTTAGTGAAATAAATCTTATTTCTTTGCTTTAGGTTATTGACAATTTTCTACTAAAAAATGCCGAATAAACGACAGATGTTAAATGTCGGAAAAACTCGATTTATTTAAGTTTGACTCAGAATGTTTCCTAGAAGTCATCTGAGCTTATGAGACCTCAATAAATGTTAATGAGTTTTTTGAATTTCATTTCTTTCTCAGGACTAATGTAAAATACATAATATACTGGTCGAATAAATAAGATATTACTAGGTGGCAATAATTATTTTCGTCAAAGCTTTTAGTAAGGCGACAATGCATGTATGTCATCCAATCGGGCATAACGATGACCAAATTAAGAGCAGTATTGACCAAATCATAGCATTTGTTTTGAGCAACTCGTCAGGTTGGCGGTCGATAGTAGTATATTTCTTATGCCGCGTGATATTTGTGGAGGAAAATGATATTTAAATATTAATGTTGAATGGTTGTTTTACTTTGAAGTCGTGCTCCACTAATCCCGACACGAAAACTTTTATCAGTCTAATTTAAAACTTTTAATTAACTCGACCCCCTTCGTTTCCTGGGCGGCTATTCGAATTTCGGCAAGGTGCATCTTTCGGGATTTGCATAAATAATTTGAAACAATATTTGCGATCGACAGGGTACTAATTAGGGCATCCAATCCCGGGATCCCGTTCAATTTTCTGATCCCGAAATTCCGGGATTTCGAGATTGAGAAATTTTGAGCAAATTCTCGAAATTTACACGAAATTGGCAAATCGGAGATTTCAAATTCCTCGGTGAGCTTAAAAAACAAAAACGAGTTTCTGTGAGATTCTGGGAAAAAGTATACCAAATCGGAGATTTCAAATTCCTCGGTGAGCTAAAAAAACAAAAACGAGTTTCTGTGAGATTCTGGGAAAAAGTATACCAAATCGGAGATTTCAAATTCTTCGGTGAGCTAAAAAAAAAAAGACGAGTTTCTGTGAGATTCTGGGAAAAATATACTAAATCGGAGATTTCAAATTCCTCGGTGAGAAAATCTCAATCCTGGGATCCTGGGATCCCGGGATTCAAAATAAATCAATCTCGAAATCCCGGGATTGTAAAAAGGCGTCGGGATTGGATACCCTAGTACTGATATATTTTATTCGTTTTTCTGCGCTGAGGCAATTTAAATTCCTTGAATGTAGTTCTGATTACTACCTTGATTTATAATTATAATAACGATAATTTGTTGACCAACATTTTGATTACACTACAAAGAAAATTTAATCAATTGGGACTTACTTGGACAAGCTCCATTGCAGTAGAGTTAAGTTGCCAGCATTAGCAATTGAAAGGTTTTACCGACACCGGAATGTTCCGTTTATGGTGTTTTTTTCAGTACCAAAATACTGGTATTAAAAATACCGTTATTGAAAATTAATCATGAATTGAATTTTCATTACATAAAAACCGCCGCATATTTTAGTAAAATTGCTTGCCGTTTTACAGGAGGCACACAAAACGTGTTTTGATGATTTTGAGCCATATGAGAATTATGAAATATACCACCCTTGAAGTGCGCGGAGACTTCTAAACTGGCGTTTAATTGACATAATCTAATATTAATTAAGGAAATTGTCCAGGAAAAACCATTTTTTCAATCTCCACATGATCTTCTTTTTTAAACTTAAAAACTAAATTTAGATGCTAATTCGACATTTGCAGCTTACATCCTTTTGATAGAATGTGTATCAAGTTTGATACATTGTGATTATCGAAAAAAAGCTGTTTACAGTCGGTATTATCTCGGTATCCCAATCCCTAGTCAAAACTGAAATAGCCATTGTCAGCCTTTGAAATCTAGTGGTAAGAAATTTAACTCATCCACCAGCGGCTACTGTCAATTTTCGGATTCAATATCCGGTCTGTAGACCGAAAGCAACAGTGTTACTTCTCAGCTACGGCGATCGGCATGTTTATTTATCTCAAGGCGTTTCTTTTAATCACATTGGCTGACAAACTGACCATCCTTATTATGCTTTGCTATAAGCGTCGTAGGGCGTATAAGTACGTCTCGTATAATAAACACGTGACTCATTGGTATTATGTCAGGCGCGATTTACAAATACCTTCGTTGGGCTCATAGCCGAGGCTATTATAGCCCGACAATTGGACGACACAATTGGTCAATTGGCGGTCAGTGGGACACTTTTGGAAGCCGCAAGGGAAGAACATATTTGGACGAGGATAGAGGGGAAATTAGATAAGGGGGCTTGTCGCATAGAGGCACTTTGATATAATGTTGGGACGATCAAGAAATGTCATATGCATGAATTACGTTTTTGATACCTATACAATTGCTAGCGGAATATTGTTCGATTTGGTGCGATGTGAAAAGGGAGAAAAAAATCATTGATTTTATAAGTAAATAAATAACTGGATTCATGACTGAAATTAACACTGCAATTTTTAATTTGAATAAGCATATCAAATAAATAGTTTAATTTGAAATGCTCTTAAAGAAAAACTGTTTTACGAGGATTGGTTGTTCTTTAGTTACACAATATGTCCTTTTCAAAAAGGTAAAAATATAAATATCAGTCTAGAAAAATACTGGCAAAGTCGTCAAAAGAAGCATTTTTTTAGTTACACACTTTTAAAAAAAATAATTGATAGCTTTTTTGGCTAAACGTCTTCGTCATAACAGAACAACGAAGGCGTAAAGCCAAAATAGCTATCAACTAATTAAAAAAAATTGTAGAACTAAAATTCATTGTTATAATGGAGTTCTACCAAGTAAATAACAATTCCATCAATACATTTATATAATCATCTCTGCGAGGATTCGAACTCGGCAACACTGTAAATAATTAACTCCCATAATCATTGACCACTTGGCTACTCGACTAACGCATTATTTTTTTTTTACACATTATTTTTAAAAATATGTCATATGACTCGAATCGGCATAATCTAGAAGATTAAAGAACACTACCTGTATGTTTTGCTTAAGCAGTCAAATTTACCTTTATAAAAGAAATCTATTTCGTTTTTATTAATACATAGAAATGTACCCGAGTATTTTGGGAAACTTCAACCGTGAAGATTCCGCAACAATCGCTTAGATTCCTGACCAGTTTCTCTCAATCACCGCAACGTTATCCCTGAATACATTTCCCGCCCCGATCCTGACCCCCCGCATAGCCAGAAGGATCCTTTCGAGACCGTTCCCCCTGATTTGATACCATATCATAATATCACCGTTCATAACTTTACATAAGCAAAGGACATCGTCGCAGTAGATTTGTTTCCATTTACCGACAGCCATTTCATTTCAGCGGTTCATTTTGAAACCCTATCGCTAAAAGGGTATTTCGTTTTATGAACTGGGTTCATTCTTTTCAATAGTACAAGTTTTATCTTAGGTTTTCAATCTACAGTTGAAATGATATAGGAGAGCTTTAGAAATTGAATTTGTAATTTGGACTTGAATTGGGTGAACTAGTTTCAATATAATCATGTTTTTAGCTGTGCAGATTAATTAACGAATCGTATCTATAATTTAAGATTTCGACTGAAGGTGCTTAGTGGAATTTCAATATTACATATGAATCGTTCAAATTTTGTACATTCACACAAGTTTTGTCACTAACGACCCGGATTTCGCCTTTCGGCGTCTTCAGACGTTCAACTGAACATGATTTTTTAAAACATTTTTTTTGTGTTTTTTGAAAATATTTTTGGTGGATTTTTTGTGAGAGTAAAAAACAATGTTTTTTTTTTGTTATTTTATTTGATTTTTTTATTTGTTAAATTTTGAAAACCGACTTGAACCGAATTTAAGAAATATTAGAATTTGAAAATACGTTTTTTCAAAAGTTGCTTTTGTATAAGCTATTGTTTAAGGATTATTGGCTCCAATTACGTAACTGCGACAAAAAAAAAATCACACTGCTTCGGCGGACAGAACATAAATACAGTCAGTAAAATGAATCTCTGGGAGAAGAGACCCAGATGATTAATTGGTTAGAGTAGATAGAACAAAATAATCCTTAAAAGTCAACGATTAGGATGTTATTGAATCATACATAAGTGTTTGTGTTGTTGCGTTGTTCGTAAGAGATAATATAACTTACCATCGACAATGAAGATCCATGTAGCGAGAGCGGCCGTTGCCAACGTCATGGCGGTCCCTGTTAATCCGTTAATTGAGCTTGTAGTTAGTAACGACCTCTGTGGCTTTTGAGAAACCATGCTGATTTTCTCTTTGAACAGTACTTAGTATTGATTTTCACAGACGTGACACTGAATGTCGCTTTCACTACAAACTTTTGATTGGTATTATATCACTTCACTTTTTTATTTAGTAGTTTTTGTTTGTAATATCAAGTTGACTTTGCTTATTTCTTGATATCACTATCTGAAATAAACGTATACACAAATTAGTAAGACACATAATATATAAATCATCAGAAAATTTTGGTGGTCCGCAGAGAAATCTGACATTTTTTTTGAACTTAGTGCATTTTTAGACGCATTTGATCATTTTTATTTCAATATGTAATACTTAACACAAAAGTTAGTGGTCCGCTGGATTAAAATTGTGAATTCAGTGGTCCGGGAGTCCAAAACGTTTGCCGACCGCTGATATGTAAAACTATAGTTGGATTTTGGTATTTTGTAAAACTGACGAACTTATGTATGTAAGCATGCGAAAATATCTGCGAAACTTTATCATTTAGAAAAGTACAGTAAAAAACTGTTTCTGTTTATATTAGAAAGATTACTTTATGTATAATATGTTAGAGCTCTTTTCTACAAGTGTAATATTCCTGCCGTTTTCAAAATACCTTTATTATAATTTACGCTTTTGCATTTTTTTCATTTTTGGTTTGTTAACATTTACAAAGTATTACAGAATAATCTATTGTAAATATGTTATCATATTTTTATACACAAATTCCAACGTGGTATTAAAGTGAAAACGTAAAATTAATAAACCTGACCCTTTTTAGTTGCAATTCTTTGCATTGTGATTGATTGCCAGCGTAACAAAGCTAAAAATAGAAATACTCACTGGAAAATAGAATATCCGGCTTGAGCTTTCGGGCGCGAAAGCCTCTGGCTTGTAAAAACACGCCAAGCTTCTGTTGCCGTATTTCGATGCTCTTTTGTAATGTCGAAACAATAACCTTTCTGTCGAATGCACGTACTTCAACGTATATGCATTCACAGTATCTACTAACGTATGATTTGAACTTTGTATAAGGTATATAAAAAACATTTAAATTTCTATATATCATAATACAGGTATCGTTTTATAACTGCTGTAAAAAGAAAACTGCTATCCTGGAAGAATGTCATAATGAAAAAACCGATATTTAAAGTAATACTTAAAAATAAAAAACGTTAAAACATATTCAAATGAGTAATATCTCATCATAGACATAAAATTCCGATTTTCATAAAAGCTTTCAATTCATTGTTCCCCTGGATTAAAACATTCATTTAAAACGGCTAAATCATCAATTCTCGCAAGCTTGATCGGATCTTCGGAGAAATAAGTTCGAGTATGGAAAAAGTCTCCTCAGATTCAATTTTCAATGGACGAACACTCGTTAAATAATTATATGACCGATATACCAGTATTTTCTATTTTAAAATCAGATATAAACAATCTAAATATCGGGATTACAGTTTTGGTAATATCAGTATATGCCTATGTTGAGTTACACTAAATATGCATGATTAAAGATTTATTATTCTTTTTAACCACCATACAAACATATTGAAAATTGTTTATTACTTAACTGTCATTTTAACATATTTCATTTATTTACAAAGGTAGGTAAATTGATTAAAATAATATTATAAACAAAGTCTTATGACATTAAAGATGTCGGAAGAATTGTCAAAATGATTGGGGATTATATTCATTACTAATTCATTTATGGAGTATCTATAATAGAATAATTCATAGAAGTATTTTTTTAATTTCTTTACATTGATAAAGTCACGACTTAAAATAGAACATTAAAACGTTATGTTATAAATTCTTTTGTTATTCCAAGAAAGGTCTTTTTACATCAATTTTTAGTGCTCTTGTTCGTGGCATAATACGAAATCTATCAAGTACGCAATCTCCTATCAAAACTCGAAGTCGTATAATAAAATAGTCTATTTTATGACGTATCGAATTTCGCAAAAGAGACGAGTCTTACAATAAAACTGAAAATATATGATTAATAAGATATAACTTGAAGACGTATACATGCTGTTCCCATTATATTCATTATTATATATAGTATAATTATTTTATAATATTTCTCTCTCGAGGTTTTTTTAAATCAAGAACAGTAATTGAATAAAAGTGCGTTGGACTAATCGTATTTGGCCACTGACACCTTGGAATCTGAGTCACGTTTTTTAAAAAATACCTGTACTTCTTTAATTCAATATTTTTCCTTGCAAGGTTGGCGTATTTTGCATTACAAAAATGTGACCGCATAATAAAGCAATTCCACTTTTTTTGAAAACTGTTTCTTAACCAGTTGCTCAACCTCTCTTCTTTTTTAAGAGAATATTGATAGTCATGCTAGGGTTAAGACAGGACTAGTGATAAGCTAATCACTATCGCTACACCACATTATTTTAGGATTAAAAGGGTGGGTAGAAATTTTTAAACATCACAAACATCCTTGCCTTCGAACAGAAATCGATAAAACAACTGAATCGTTAAAATTATTGAATATATTATTTTACGAAATTGATTTCATTTGATGAATTATTTAGTAAGCCAACTACAAATAAGCCAGGTGGTCGCTACTGTCATAGTTATTTGAACAAATTAAGAAAGAGTTTCATCCTAAATGATTGCTGAAGGTTCGTAATTTTATATATATGAACTATTTACGCGATATAAGACAGTACATATATTTATAAGCGTGAGACAAAAACAGTTAAGTTTTAACTGGTAATTTTGCTATTGAAAGCAATATAACAAAACCCGACATTCCTTGCATTATCATTTAATTATAATGTTAAGTGTAAATTTTATTTGTCTTTTGTAAGTGTAATTCAAGAAAGGCTTTTATGGTTACTGAGAGATGTTCCTAGACGTCCCGAGATGTTACAGCATGTCTAGAGTAACAGTGTGTTTCAAGAGTGACTGTCTTGCACTCCCCACTTCAACGGTATGTCGACAGCCCTTGTGAAAATTTCGTTACATATTCCGAGTGCTTGAAAATTGGCTCACAATTACGTTTACAGTTTTAATGGTTGGCTTGTAAACGACATTTGGTAATTAAGTAACAATAATTCATACAAATCATTCATTTGATTGAATTTCAATCGTAAAAGAAATAAGAACATTCTCAGAATTAAAAAAACGAAATACAACGCAAAAATAAACCAAACTGTCTCGTAAATTCGTTGTTTTTATTTCTTCGGTGTTTGTTTTATATTTCCCCGTAAGCGCCGGGCTACACCTGCACCTTTAAAAAGAATTAAAAATCTGTTGCCTAGTGATTTTTTTGTTCAATAGTCTGTTATTAATTGCTTTTTTCGCGTCTGCTATTCCACCTTGTAATTGTAACACTGTTTACAAAAGATGATTGATCACCGATCTGAGAAGACACTCAGTGTGACTAAGTATTGACTGTAAATGACGATTCAAATGTATTTTTCAGCGCACTAAACGTTACATATCAAATCATATTCCAAAAATCCACAGTAAACACTAAATAGTTTTGTTTGTATGCTGCGAAAAGGCATTAAGTCAAAATTTGGCTGTTTTGATTTAATGATAAGATAATATTTTTCGCACGTTGTGGTTTAGTTGTTTAAATGTTGCTCTACCGATCTAGCGGGTCAAGGTTTGATTCCCAGTAAGGTCAATGTTAAATTTAGATTTTTTAAATTTAAAATATGAGACCTAAGACGTGGGTGTTTTTTAAGTAAATTATTCTCTCTCGATCTCCAGAACAATAAGTTTGAAAAACCCTGCCCTAGTAGGTACTGATTAGATCTGAAAATATTGTTTTTTCTCAAAACAACGAGGGTCCCTCCGAGCTTCCTCCAGCCCACCCCTGAGTATAAGTTAGAAGACAATTTTGTATTTAATTGTTTTCCACAAAAGTCACTTGAATTGTGATATAATTTTAGTCTGCAGGGAGATCTTCGCAAATGAAACTATAATGCCGTAATAAAGCAACAAAATATCAACATTCAGATTATAAATTGAAAATACGTGATTTTTTCCGCTTTTTTTCCAGATGTGTATTTTTACAGAGCGAAATAATACACCGAGGGTATACCAGTCTGAAGTATTTACCTGGAAATTTTAATGAGTCTTGAAATAATAATATTGTAGGCACTGCCAAGCACAATACCAAGACAATTTAATTTGATAAGTTCATGTAGACGCTGTGGAAGCACGTAAGGGTCTTCTCATAATATTGACCCAATTAAAAGTAATTTTACGAATTTCTAGGGAAATGATAATATGTGTGTTATGTGGCACATTAATGAGATTAACGCCAATGAAATGTAAGGACGACAAAGATAGACCATGTGCTAGCTAACCTTAAAGGATGTTCGTATATAACACCTCTGCTTGATTTAGGTTCCATCACCGCAATCGTACATGGTCGGGAATAATTTCCTACATATCAATTAACTTTATAACTTTTAAATGTTGGATGTTGTTAACGGTGCGTGTCTCATTTTGTTGTGTATGCTATTTACTTATACAACATTTTTTTGTATTTCACGTTCACTGCTCATTGAAAAACGCTAACATTGATGGCAGACTAAAAAATCATTACGATACCATTTTACAGTGATATCCTCTGATGACCTAACTGCACAAATTTTGAAGTAATACTGACCCGGTGTGACGTAACAGTATTGTTCTTGTGTATTTCGAATGGCACTGCATTCATTTTTTTTCGTTATAACTATTTTGAGATGTGCCCGTACTATATTCGCTGAGAGCGTTTCTAGAGTTACTAGGGATTCTGAAATCTCGGTTTTTTCATGTCCCGGGATACTAGCCATAAAATTGTTATGTCCGAGAAAATGTTCGCGGTCCGAAACTGTTATACTGTAGTTTTTTTTTATGAAAATAAATTCAAACGAATATTTCTATGCATGACAACTCTCACGACGATGGTGCACGCCGAAATAGCTATAAACTCATTCTATAAAAAAATTGTAGTACTAAATACGCTGATATTTATAACTAATTACAATAGAGTTCTACAAAGTAAATACCAATTCAATCAATAAAAATTCTCGGTAACTCAAAACATATGCGAACTTACTTTTTCAGTTAAATACTGCAAAAGATGACTGTATTGTCAATTTTTATATTGCTTTTTACCAGACATCATGTATATCTCTATTTTTTTTTATTAAAAGTAAGGCCAGTCTAAAATTTCAGTTGTTTTATTTAAATGTTCTGGCAACCGGGTTGTCTCGACACAGAATCCCTAGCAGGTACGCAAAGTCATACGTAAAAACATATTTCTCTCCTCGATCGATGTTATCAAATTGTCTTTGAGTTAACTTGAAGTGGTTTGAAGTTAAATAAAAAATATTAAAAAATCAATTGTTGACAATATAAATGTACAAAATATATGTGTGTACAGCATTTGAATGCTGTAAAAACATATGGGCCTTCAAGAGATGAAGTGAGCAATTAGTGAAAATTTTCTTGTACTTTTAAAAGTACAATCACGTCTTTGCCTGGTGTTTTGGTGGATTGAATATTTTTATTTTACGGAGATAAAACTATTGCAATGTCTTTTAACTGAGCCCACTTCACTTTTACGATATTTGAAAATGTATAGAATATTAGAACGCATGTATTTTTTTTTTCTCTAAAATACCACTTCGCTCAATAATGGGCCCATAATTTTTTTACAGGGATTTTAAATTGTCCTTTAACTTTAATGCATATAAATAAAATTTTAAAGACCCCTATTTTGAAACGATTCCTAAAAACTATACAACGTATTTCAAGAAAATGTGTCTGAGTTTTCAAATAATCATAATTTATTTACTAGACGAATTATTCATTTATTAAAAATTCAAAGTTAAACTTCTTAAATTTATTCAGCTGGTTTAAGTATTTGATTTTCCAGATTTAAGTTATCGTTAATTTTGCCTTGGTTCCTAAAATGTACGAATTATGCTTAAGTAAATTAATGTAGCCAGGGAACTATTAAATTATTTATTCTCTTTTGTCTTCCGACGACTAAACTTTACAGAGATGCAGGATGTGTTAGTAGGTAAAGACAGCGAGTGAGTTTGTTTATCGAATTACGTAGAACGGGTGCACAACGTTTCGGATTGTCTGCAGTCATTATATGAGAAACCTTCTCGTATGCTTGCGCGCCTAGTATTCAAGTGTAGTTGCTTATACCTCTTATTATTTTCCGAAAACTCAACGTCTCATCGACTTAATTGAAAAACGAGAAATACTCTAAAATACGTTGATGTCGGTTTTCGAAGATACAGTAAAAATGTTTAATTACAATAATTTATCAAAAAAACATGAACTATAAGATAATGTAGATATTTTATTGTTCATTTATTATGCTATAGTAATAATAGTATATTTTGAGAATTCAAACGCAAAAAGACATCAATATTTTTTAAAGGTATTTAGTAGGTAGTACAAGAAAATATTGTATGTATTCAAGGAACAGGACACGTTCCATTTATTATTAAAAACTACCCAATGACACATCTATAAATTTAACCAACAGAAAATACATGTGTCTGTTTGTCTGTAACACGAACTCCTCCCATATGTGCCATTTTCAGCATTCAAATTTAAACATTATTATTTATCGATGGACCATATGTTGTTGGTATATTACATGAGAGTTGGTTTGCGGTGATATTTTCAACTTTCAACATTAGTTAGAATCTATCGGTGGGAGAAGCCGGCTAATTAATACTAGTTCTACAATATATAGTATAACGGTTAGTGATGCGCAATTATTTTATGAATTCTTCGCATCACTTTACGTTGTTGGTGATGGACAACCAATCTGTATCATGCAATACACGTTAGTTTAATCATATAAGAATACTTCATTTCCTGGGTTGTACATCTAATATAAAATATATATATTAATCACTTTTAGGGTGTTCACTGTCAATACTTGGTGGAAAGGCATTATATTAATAAAAACAATAATCCTTTGTACTTCATTCCACTTTATTTAATATGTTGAACATTTTAATTTTGTGTTATTTTAGAATCACTTTGACGTAATTGGCAATTTCTTTTCAATGCCAACTGTTGTGTATAACTTTTCAATTTTGTATAAATAGCATTGTTAAATTATATTTCTTATCAGTTGACAATGCTCGCAATGAGCGAAACCGGTCCTGACATATTAAATAAAGTACAAAGGATTATTGTTTTTATTAATATATATTAATCGTTTCCCATTTATGCTAAAAAGTTTAATATTAATAATCGAATACTAATAAAAGTAATTAGGAAAATATATTTGATCAAACAAATGACTCAATATATTATTAAATATTATATGATCTTTTGATAATGAATACTGCAAAATGATTTTGATTACTAGTGTTAAAATCTCACTACTTTTTCATATGGTTACAATTTGTGTTAAGAACAACATATTAATGATTCTTAAATAAATATCAATCGACATATCTCACTGGAACTACACTAAAATTTTCATTGTCAAAACCCTATTTGCAGAATTGTTCAATCATTAAACCGCCCGGTGGTTTTGCACTCGTTAGCAACTCTTGATTTAGCATACAAATTGATGTTCGTTCATTTGCGAATCGATTTCACAGTTTCTAAATGTCTTCAGGCATTGTCGCATAATATTATATGAGATATGCTGTTGTTTGCGCTGTTCTCCTAATACTCTGCCATACTCTCCTCGTATAACGTATGTATGTGGGGAAATCAAAATGAATAATTGAGTCCGCTGGCAACAAATTTGATTTGGCTTAACGCTAGTCGATGTCGCAACTTGTACGGTGTATGTAATGTGATATAAATGCTATTCGTATTCCACAAGACTGATGTCTGTATCTGGATTATACAAAATATTGCGCTGTGAGGTAAAATTATATTATGACAAATATAGTTAAATACATCTATAGCAATAGGTAAACTTAGCAGCGTATTTAGTTCTACAGTTTTTATATTTATTAGTTGATAGCTATTTCGGCTTTAACCATCGTCAGAACTATGATTAAACTTACATTTTTCTCAGTTATATATACTGGCTTAGAAGAGATACACAATGGCATCATGTTATTCATTCTAAAATCCCAATTTAAATTACAATTATAGTATTACACTTATTAAATATGACTAGTATTTCGAAGAACGATAAGCAATCTGGGGGTTTTTAACGTAAATTACATTGTAATTGATAATATTTAGTAATAGTTTAATTTATCCTAATTTTGCCTGACTTTACCGGTAAAGTAGCAGATATGTTTCGATTACTTCGAACTGTTTTTTCTACAAAAACTGAGTTTTAAATACTAACCAAAACTACTAAAAAATAATCAAAAATTGAAATATTAATTTGACGAAAACTTATTATGCTGTTTTTGATTCTCTCACATGTGACGTTAAATTAAATTATTATTTATCAAAACACAGCTTTATGAGCCTTAACGAAAATTTTAAAACCATTTGTCAGCAATTTATGAGGCTCAGGTAGTTTTGTAATAAACTTCGCGCACGAAAGCCTACAAATCGTCAACCAAAAGAAAAATGTTAACAAATTTCGTAACGTAATACCTCAAAAAAAAGCTCAACACAAAAAGGCGGGCGAAGAAAAAACTCTTTTCCATAAATTTTCTGGCCGGTTTTTGAAATACGCGAATCTCGTAAAGTGATATTTCCCAAAACACGTCTCTTATTTGCCTCGTTACCGTGAAAAATGAAAGCATACATAGTATTTTGAAATTAAAGTGTTTTTTATCAGACGCTTAAGGTCAAAATGGAATGCGTATCTTTTATGTATATACATAATTTTATGTTTTCAAAATTTGTAATGACCCAATAAAGCAACAACACTTTTTGAGTATAATGAGAATAATGGCTTATTTCCAATTTACTTTACACATGCGATATAGAAAGTGGAGTTTAAAAAAATAGTCATTGAAAGAGATTTACTGAAAGATTTTTTGGTGGGATTCAAATCTTTGCATATTATTTAATTTAAATACAATTATAAATTTTCCAGCTATCAAAATAAATAGAACTCTTGAAATTGCCCACCATTTAAATATGCAAACATTCCTATGTTATAAAATTTTAACGATAATCACATTTAATTTCAAAAACTTACGGAGAGTTTTTGCTAAGTAAAAATTTTCCCAGCTAATTGAACGTCATTAAAATCAAATCATAAGTAAAATTAGTATATGTCGCCATCAATAGTTTTTAACTTAGTGATACATTTATTTACTAAACGTCAGTTCAAGTCCATCTGTGCACCTGAATACATGAAGATGGCGAAAGGCCAAACCCGGGTCGTTCGTGACAAAACTTGTGTGAATGTACATTATTTGAACGATTCAAATTTAATCGCCGAGAACCTTCAGTCGAAGGTTTTTATCTTGATCTTGAAATTCCTTAACGTAAATTATTTATTATCTGAGCTCGAAATTGAATACGATTTTTCTTCAGGGACCGTTGAATTAATGTGAATATTGGTTTATATTGATTATTTTGAATAAATAACAATTAAAATTTGAGATTTTTGTTTATGAAATAAAATGAATAAATGAATAATAATAGCTCAGAATATTGTATAATGAAACATTTCATTGGAACTCTCTTGTGGAATTAATTTTACACAAATTTGATTCATTGTCAAAATATTTGTTTGAATAATACATATTATCAACTATGAGAGTATACTCTTTACGGGGTTGCCAATCCAACAGCGCCAAGGCGGATCCTTATATAGTTTTGTTTATTTATGTAAGTATGTACATTATGCCTAACTAATTGCAATTCGAGATTCTTTACTCAATAATTATTCTCCGTATGCCAATGTTTTAACACTTTATTGACCGTTTAGTAAATAGTTCAACATTTAAATACGGCAATATTATTCAAAATGCTGATTTATAGACATGCCCAATAGGGCATCCAATACCAGGCCCTTTTTGTGATCCCGGGATTGAACATTCACCATAAAATCGTGTAGAAATTCGGGATTGAAAAATTTTTACTCGGCGATTTTGAAATCTTGGAAATATACGGATTTCCTAACATGAAAAAATTGCGACCCTTTTTCTTAAGCCTCGCGGGGATTTTACCAACTTACTCTGGCTGCCTATTTTCAACAACGTTTCGATAATTTTACATATAATATAATTTTTACTACCACAATCCCGAGAATTCAGGATCACAAAATTGGACGGGATCCCGAGATTAGAAGCCCTAAATTGCGCAACGAATGTGAAGAATTGCTCAAAAACATAGATTAGTCGAATCGGTTTTTTTTTTTAAATTGCACACACACTTGATGATTTTTTATCGGATATTTTAGGCGAAAATTTGAAACATGAATAACATTTTTTGCTGATGAATATGTAGAGTGTAAAACCGTAGTGGTTGGTGATGATATTATAATTGAAAAATGGCTGTGTGTTTGTAAGTAGCACATTTTTTCAAATATACTTTTAATGCAAACTTCACTTTTTAACGATAGCTGTTTTTACTTTATTTAAAAAAGAATTGGGTTAAGTATTTTCATATTTTTGTTAATGCAGCAGTCAAAATCTAATTATATTGAATAATAAAAATTCATTAAAAAGCCAATTAAATAAAATATAATTTAAGATTTCGTCTGAATTTCAATGTTAAATTTGAATCGTTCAAGTTATGTACATTCACACAAGTTTTGTCATTAAAGACCCGGATTTCACCTTTCGGCATCTTCAGGCGTTCAAGTGCACGGATGAACTTGAGCTGACGCTTATTAAATTAATTTATCGTGTTTATATAAGAAATAAATGTATCACTAAGTTTAAAGCCATTGCTGGCGAAAAGCATTAACCTATAGGAATACATATAGATTTGAATGGTGAGTAATTCCAAGAATTACTTATTTTTTTGTTAGTCGTTAGTGACAAAACTTGTGTGAATGTAAATAATTTGAACGATTCAAATTTAATTTAATTGAACTTTAAAAATATACGTTCACTGTGTGATATGAAGCTTGTGTAGGTTACTACCAAATGGAGCAATTAATCCTTTGGAATCTGGGCTAATTTGCAGATTCAGTGACACCCGGGGCGCAGATTAATTCAGGAGATATATTTTCCCTCTTCCGCTGAAGTGTTGGCGTGTTTTTTTAATCGTGGCAAATGCCCCATTATTGATTGCTCCACCTGCGGTAGGCAGGTGAGCGCAGCGGACGAGGGTGGACAGATTTACGAGAGTCTGTGGCTTTGAATTTTTTTGAATGATAGCAACCCAACTCGATTTATGCCCTCCTGATACTTTTTTGCTACATTGAAAACGTTTTTACTAAATTTTCGCCGACGTGTCGATATTTTTTTTACGAATGGCGTAAAAATCTTCTCCGTTGAATGCACCGTGCTGTTTAATGTACGTATTATTGTAATATACAGTAAAACGTGAAATAATTCTCGTTTTCCCGTTATTAGAGTGCAATCCGGTCCTGTTTAATTTCAGTCTTTTTTTAGGGTGTTCACTGTCGATACTTGGTGGAAAGGCATTGTATTAAGAAAATACACAATATTCCTTTGTATTTTATTTATAAAGTTCAGGACCGGTTTCGTTCATGGCAAGCATTGTAAACTAATGAGAAATATAATTTACCAGTATTCTTTAGATAAAAACAAATTGAAATGAAAAGTTGTTACCAACAATTGATATTGTATATGTTAGAGGTGTTAAACATTTAAATTTTGTGTAATAGAATCACCTATACTATAATTTGTAATTTATTTTCAATGTCAATTGTTGTTTACACCTTTTCATTTCAATTTATTTTTGTATAAATATCATTATTAAATTATATTTCTTATCAGTTAACAATGCTCGCCATGATCAAAATCGGTCCTGACCTTTTTAAAATAAAGTGAAATAAAGTACAAAGGAATATTGTGTTTTTCTTAATATAATTTAAGCCTATTCAAAACTCACTTTTACAATAAAGAATAGATTAATTTATTTATTTTAATTTTATGTACGTATTTATTTTTATGCTAAAATATTTAAAAAACAAAATCAAATCATCGTATTCATTCAATTTATCGATTATGTACTATTAACCAAACTAAACTAGAGTAAAATGTTTAAACAAGTTAACCTTATCTTTAAATATGATGTAGGTGTTCGTTTCATACCCGTGTAGCGTATGTTCTATCAATATTAGTCGTAATTAATGGTTCAGGCTTTAGCTTGAAAATTTGGTGAGGTTAGTCCGTAAACAGACCTTCATCACTTCGTTATAATGGACGTTAAAGGATGTATGGATAAGGTTTTAGATATATATATAATAAACAATTGCGCCTCGTGCTGGAATCAGCTAGCTACAAGGAAGAAATAATGTTATAAGTAAAATTATTGAAATTATTTTGGTGTGATAAGAATAATAAAGCAGAACTAATGACTACGCCGATTTATATGGCACAGTGGTTAGCGTTCTGGACTTCCGTGCCGGATTTCACAGGTTCAAGTCCCAGTACGAACAGCATTTTTTTAGATTGATTTATCGGTTTTTTTTCGAACGCATGAGTAACAGCATAGGCAACAGTTCTCGTAAAAAAAATCGTCCTCGAAGATACCTCCATCAGGAGGACATTGGAAGTGGAAAAACAAAAAAGTACTACGCGATAAAATAAATCGTTTTGTTATTCTGTAAACGAAGGCCAAGAATATTAAAAAGTACACATTTAAATTATTCAACATCTTGAAAAAATAATCCTCCACAACATGTTTATCATTGTGTTTAAATTGAAAAGTTAATATATCGTTGAGTTTTTTTAAATTATACATAAACAAAAATAATTTTAATCATCGATTAAATAAATGAGTATATAGACAATACTTGGAAAGTTAGGTAAGTATTTAATATATGCGAAGGAAAACCTCCACTTCAGTGCATACATTTTGGGGATAAAACAAATTGAGATGGCAAGTTTTATTATATGATTGAGAGTGTTGAAAAAAAATAGTGAATCTTACTACGAGTGTAAGATAAAGCATGCATGTATTTAAAAAATTCACTTTATTCTAAAAAAAGGTAATATACGTAGGTTTAATAAAATTATTTTGTTTGGCATGAAATGTACATTTTAAAAAGTTGATTATTTGGAACAGACTTTATGTCTTTGTTTGTGTTATTATCATTGAGAAATTATTTTATATCATAATTATCTTATCATCAATCTTTAATTAAGATGTGATATAAATATATTATTTATTGTATTACATATTCTTTAGCTCGACTTGTTAAAGTAGGAATAGAAAAACTAAGAGCTTACTTAATTCACAAAAGTTACTCAATTTACCATATTATTATTAGTCTATGGGTATCCTGTGTGTAAAGGTGTTGCCGTGGTAATAATTACTTACGTCATTTATCACAACCATATGGGGTTGGGATACGTCGGCAACACTGAACAATTTTATTCAAATCCACTATGACTGTTAAATTTGGAAAATATAAGTGATTGATCAATGATGTAACAATCAGTTTATATTTATTAATAATATACTGAAATTTGTTTCGAAAGACCTAATATCCACTTTTATCGTTACAGTTATTGTTAGAAAAATCCATCAAATATCTACTATGGAAAAGAAAAAAGTCGTAACCCACACTATATTTTTTACAGGAGACATAAAAAATGCTTTTTGTTTATTTTAGGCCATATGGAAATTATGGAATATGCGCAGCTTTGAAGTGCACGGAAACTGATAAACTGGTGTTTAATTGCCTTAATCTAAGATTGATTTAATAAATTGTTTAAGAAAACTTTTTTTAAGTCTTTTTTCCTGGTTGCAATTTTTGCTGGTCTTTCTATTTTCAAACGTAAAGGCTGAATTTAGATACTTATTTGGAATTATCAGCTGGCATGCTTTTCATAGAACGTGTATCAATTTTTAAACATTGTGATTATCGAAAAAAGCTGTTTTAAAAAAACTGTGGGTAATATCCTTTTGCCTTTCCACATTCAATAAAGAATAAAAGTTGGCTGTCCCAACATCTCCCGTTATATGTATACAGGCGTGTTTTTACGACTTTTACATATAATATATCACCAAAACTATAAGAAAAAACTAATTACCTTTTCATGTTGTTCACCCTCTATAGAGTTGCTCATGACAGATTTTCTAACCAAGTACTATTATACTTAATAAAAGATAAATAGGAAGAAAAACAAATATGATTTTCTCAGTTTACGTGATTTATCGATCCTGTGTATCTATATACTGAGAATCTGTCATGGCAATCGATTTTAATCTACTCCACTTTGAATCTAAAGATGAATTAAAAATACCCCGTTCTCCCTATCATGATATGATAATTAATTGTCTGTCTCAAAGTTGGGCTGACGTATATAAAATAAAAAAGATTTACTTGATACGGAAAAAAATACAACATATAAAAATGCAACGTGAGGGAAAAAAGTCAGTATGGTCAACCTGTCCTCACTAGATTGTATTTTTCATCCCACGACATAAGGATCTGACCAAGATCTTGTACTTTTCAATCGATATATCATGCACGCTTGGCCCGATAATTAATGGATTGTTTGTTTTTTCTCGCCTCCAACCAAACATTCGATTAATGAAATCCATTTCCGGTTCATCCAGAAATGTAATCAGAGCGTTTTGGAAACCTTCGTGTAGTTTACGACGACATATTTGTTCCCTTAAAGATACATATTCTCGATAATATCGTAAACATTATGTTGATTTTAAATATTTGCTATTCTAGGCACGTAAAAAACAACTCAACGAATTTGTGAAATGATATAAGTCACAGCACGTTTGTAGTTATTTTGCAAATATTTGTACGCTTGAGTAATTATAAAACATCTACGCTTCTCAGCTTAGGTGGCGTAGGCCTCTACGAAGTCTACGTCTTAGTTTCAAGTTTAATAATAATGCCTTCTGTCTAGTTGGGAATATTGTCTGGATTAAAAGTTACTCAAAATAGATTCATCTTAGCCTTCTTGAAGATTATAGACAGCATATAAACATATCTCACAAACTTATTCTTCTTTTATAATGTGTCTTATGTTGAATACCTTACGTATTATATTAATATGTATAATATTAATAAAACTCATTTAATAAAATTTAGTTTTCGTTGTCATAAAATACTTATTTATTTTTCATATTAATATTGAATAATTTAAATATTTTATTTAGAGTGAAAAATAAGTCATTTTTGTTATTTGCTTTACTCATATCTATTAATTTTAATTGATTCCAATAAATGTTAATTGATGATATAAATGTAAATGATGAATTGATGTATTGTTGAACGTGTATTCAATAGTAACAATACTTAAAAAGAGAGGCTGAGCAACTGAGTAACAAAAAATTGTCATAGAAAAACTTCTTCTACTACTTCAGAGGTAAATTGATGATTTATGTTATTAAAAAAATTGCAAATTTTATTCCTATTGGTATTTATTTATTTTTAAATAGCAATTAACATTAATATTATTGATCGGGTAGGTACCTCTGAATCTTTGATTGATCAAATGTTTATAACTGTGACTAAATATAATGTAAACATAACAAAAAGATCATTCTTCACTTAAACCATTGAGTATACTGAGTTCAGGATTTCTGTGATGGATTATATCAGTGTTGGCAAATACGTCGACCCCATAGCCATTCCAAATCGACAAGAATTTAATGTGACTTTTATTAGATATCCTTTTTGTTTACATTTGTAAAAAAGTCATATGCTCCACATTGGGAGCGGACATTTATTTTAAAAAAGGCGTGTCACATTTTGTAATAACACAAGTGAAATAACAAATTAAGGGTTTTCACTGACAATACTTGGTGGAAAGGCATTATATTAATAAAAACATAATTTTCCTTTGTTTTTTACACATTATTTAAAAGGTCAGGACCGGTTTCAGTTGATCAGTTGACAACGCTCGCAATGAGCTAAACCGGTCCTGACCTTTTGAATAAAGTGGAATAAAGTACAAAGAAATATTCTGTTTTTATTAATATAATGAAATATCAAAGCTATCAAATTCAATTTTATATTACTTAAGAAAGTAAAATGGCGACTTGTCAAATTAGGAATTTCGTTTTAATATTAACATACAATAACTATTAATCTAGAAAGTTTTGATTTAATGAATATAACTCATTTCAATTAATATTTTTTCATTTATTCCTGGATGTCGAGTTCGGTATAAGTAAACATAATTACGTTTTACAAAACTACGTAAAAAGTTTTTGTTATTTTAGGTTGCAAAGTAAATGTTATATTGAATTGAAAACGGAATTTTATTATATTTTAAATGTACGTATTTTTCTTTCATTGTGCTTTACTCATAATCAATAATAGTAATTTCCCAAAATATTCAAAGTAATACAATTTTCAGACATTGGAATAAACATTTGTTTATCTTAGTTTCAGTTTTTTTTTAATTCACAATTTGTTGCCATACGTATAATATAAATTAGAATTTTTGACTCAGCGTTTAGTATACATGTAATGTAATGATAAACATCGTATATAAATCTGCACAGGATTAAATAAGTATGTTGATTGTCAGTGGTTAATTTGAATATATACAAGTAGGTTGTCAAGTGAGTGTGTTTGAGAGTCGACTAGCTGACCGACATACCGATTAGGAGTATTATTGTAATATCTGAAGGACCATTTTGTTATTGGTACCGTCCGATGTTTTCAGTTTGCATATTTATATCTAAGCAGGGTTGCGATATTGAATGATTTAAATATGTAAAGTTTACGGTGTTGCTATAATAAAATGTATATATTATCTTTAATGAAATTCAATCAAGGAAAACGCGTAGGCGTACATCTCACGCATAGACAACATAAATTTTATCTCACAGATGGCAACATTTATTAATTTTTTGAAAATGTTTTGACAAAAATGTTTACGCTGTGGTCTAGTTGAAAATTGGTTTTAGGAAAACGTTTTGCACAAAGTCACTTGCGAAATTCGTAAAAAAAACATAGTTTTACTAAAATTTTGATATTCATATAAAAATAAATAATGCCGAGACGTTAACTATTTCATATAATCAAAGGGGTATGTCTGACGACAACTGTGCTTGAAACGACGGAATAGTTGATAACTTAAAAGTATAATAAAACAATATTTAATATATTGCATTAATTATAATATATAAATCAAAAGGATTTCGCTATTTTGTCAACGCGTCCCTAGCACCTGAGAATTATGTGCCTGACCTCGGCGAATTAAACGTCCTTAATTTTTCACTTATCCCATGTCCTGACTCAACCAGCCACTCATCTGCTACGACTCGCCTTGTGTTGGTTACCAATTATTTTACATACGCCGACACATCTCATACAATCCCTCGACTTCTTCTATACACTTCTCTAGAAGTTTATACCAAATGTTTCATGATGTTAATAAAAATAGCATATTTTTACATTTCATAATCGATTGTGTGATGATGTTAATAATGAAAATACTGTTTGTTTATTAAAATAATACCAGGCAAGATCAAAATTTTGGTTTATCTTCTAAAAATGTAAGATGGCTCAAAAATATAAAATAAAACTGACTACTCCCACTTCTCGGCAATTATAAGTGTTCAAATCCCAGTTTCTCACAATTTTCATTGAACTCCTAATATAAAAATGCTTAAAAATGATATTATCTCCATTTTCAGCAAAAATAGTTGAAAATCCGTTAATTATCATTCTGTTTTTTTCATCTCTGAAATTTTAAATAATAAATCTTTATTTATGCTACGTTTTAAAAAATATATCACTTTTAAGGTGTTCACTGCCAATTCTTCAAGAAAAGACAACGTAATAAGGAAAACACTGTTTGTACTAATTCCACATTATTTATTTTAGATCAGGACCTTACTAAAATATTTCACCAGAATTATACTCATTAAAGAATGTGAATTCCGACTGAATTTTAATTGAAAAGCTTCAGTTAAAACAGAATACCATAAACCTACTTGCGTGAAAAATTTAATTGTTTTATTCGAAAACACAAATTTTCTTTATATTCAACGTCAAAAATATTGTACAATTGACCTATGTTTGTGGTGCTAGAAAAGATTGAAATAGTAATAGCATAATATATTCTATGATTTTTCAATCGTAATTTATTAATTTTTCCCTGCTGACATAACGACACTATTTTTTTCAGTCATCATTTTAGTTTGCGGGATTAAAAGTAGTGAAAGTTTCACAGAGCATGTAGTTTTATTTTGCTACCAGATAATTTTACCCCCCAGCTCAGAAAAAAAGTTTGTCGTTTTAGTAAATTTTCTATATCCGTCCGAAAGTAAAGCCAATTTTCAAATGTAACCGTCATTATCCCTCGGCGCGGTTCTGCATACGCGACAAATATTCCAATCAGCCGAGTGGATCAGGCATGCAGAGAATAATGCGACAATTTCAACTGGACCGCTTTGAATCATGGACACCAATATTTCCCTCTAATTGCACAATAATACGTAACAGGGTAACGGGAGGTGAACTTTCAGAATGTTTGTTTAGCATGCACATTCAAACGATACATGCCTGTATTTATTTAGACAATATCAGATTATATATGTTGTCAGTTATACATCAAAATTTACAGTCAGCATTATAAAATATCACCTAACTCAGGATAGACTCGTGTTGAAAATGCTCGTGTTTGCTGTTGTATTAATTAAAGATTTTTTATGTTATTATTACGTTATAATAATGAAGTTAAGCAGGGCTATAGAGTTAGGTAAAAAAAAACTCTTTCCACTCCTTGCTTCTCAAAAAGGCGAAACACGTGTCACAATTTTTAGCACAACAAGTTGATTAACAAATTTTTCAAATTAAATTTTATATTATGCTGACACAATTTAAGATTAAGACTAAAAGTGCTCGATGGAATTTCAATATAAAATTTAATTATTTCAAGTTCATTCGTGCACTTGAATGTCTGAAGATGCGAAAAAGAGAATCCCGGGTCATGAGTGACAAAACTTGTGTGGATGAGCAAAATTTGAACGATTCAAATTTAATGTTGACACATTTACCAATTCGGCATTTTCACCTTTTTATGTAATATGTATCAAAATAAAATTACTTAATTGTGTATTAATTCGTGTTAATAAATATAAT
Source organism: Himalopsyche tibetana (assembly GCA_030503985.1). Taxonomy (NCBI): domain Eukaryota; kingdom Metazoa; phylum Arthropoda; class Insecta; order Trichoptera; family Rhyacophilidae; genus Himalopsyche; species Himalopsyche tibetana. The sequence goes on from JAPJYX010000010.1 coordinate 3,362,183, forward strand.
AAATACAAGAAGAAAAATTAATAATGAACTATTAAGCTTTAATCATAATTTTATTACCAGTAAGCACCGTAATAATTATCACAATTTCCTGACATCCCATGTTTATGAAACTGTTATGGTATTGCAACCAGTACTGCCCTCTATTTAATTAATCCTTGTAATTATACGTTCATTAAATAATTTCAGATTACACATTACTTTTTGTTTAAGAGCCTGTGTTTAGGGGGCGAAACTTTGTTTATCTTTTAAAAGTTTCCGGGGGTAAATATAATAATTTATGTATACCCGTTTGTTTAACGTTAGAAAATATTATTATCCTATGCTTAAAGTTTGGATTTATATATCCTGCTGATATAATTAAAAATTTACGGGTGTAAAAGTAAATGATGCTCGGATTGAGGGTCTGAATTTTAAAAGTACTTTTTTGGCTCTTTTCTAGTAATTTGAGTTATGTAATATTTTTTTTAAGGCAACTTTTATAACATTTTACCGATCGTTATGAATTATTCATTTCGCTGGATAAGTCCTCCTTCATAAGAAAAATCATTGTGATTTTTCACTAATTTATGTACTTTACGTAATTAATTGAAAATTTTCAAGTAAATTATCTGTCGAAACTTATCAATAATGCTACGTTTTTTTAATAACAGGGCCTGTCAAATTTATTTGAAAAGTTTTCAAATAAAATAATAATATATTAAACTCTTCTCAGCCGATATATAATTTGTTATATTTATCAAACATTTATATGATAATAAGTTTTAGCAACAACCTAAAATCGTATTGTTTATGATAAAATAAACAATAGTGAATATATAAATAGTAAAGATATATAGTGTAAGGTTCTTGGTGTAGTGGTCAACATCATTGGCTCTCATGGCAGATCTTACGGATTCAAACTCCAGTACGAGCAGAATCTTTTCAAACGATTTATAGATTACTGTTTAAAGGCATATATGTTTATGATGTCTAAAAATAACCTCCCACTGCGAAATAATGGAACGTAGCTAGAGCGAATAGCTAATCACTTGTAATGTCTTATCCATATCTTTTTTTATCCCTACTCTCTTCGAAAAAAAGAGCGGTTTAGCAACTGAGTAATAAGAAATTCTAGCAGGACTACTGTTGAGATATCTACATAGTAGCCGACATGGATTAAAAAAGTAGTGTACTTTTTTTTTTTTGCATTTAATTATGTTGTTTTCGAATTCTTAAACACTTTATCCGACGAAAGAATGCATTTCTAGTAAAACGTTGCATCCGTCTTCTTGCAAGTAAAATCTCATCAAGGAAGTTTTCTAAAGTAGATTTCTCTGGAGTGTGCGCTAACTTTAGGTTCTTGATATGCATCGTATGAGACCTTATCTTAAACACGTTAAGAAAACTCTACAATTTTACCTTGTATGGTAATGCCTCTGCCAGCTCTCGAGGAAAACCAAGTTTTCAGATATCAACAAAATTTCGTTGGGAAAATTCTTGCATCTCTGATATTGACATAGTTTTGTGATAAATAGCATTGGCAAGAAGTTGTTATTTCACATATAAAATTAAATTTGATATTTTTTACTCCACTTGTTGTATTATAATTTGTGTCGCGTGTTTCGTCTCGTTATAAAGCATCATCAGACAGAACATCGCTAGGTTTATAATAAAACTAAAAAAACCTTCTAATGCTTAAGTTATAAATTACAAAAAATGGTCGGAATTCTTTCCTCTATATTGGACGCTCTTTTTAGTCGTCTAGATAAAAAAAACATAAATCGAGACAATGTTCGTGTCGAATAAAATCAGCAAAAACTCTGATCTTTGATAAAAACATGTGAAATTATTCCGAACAGATGCTTTTGTAAATATTTATGTACACACTAACACATTTAGGGTGTTCACTGTCAATACTTGATGGAAAGGCATGATATTAAAAAACACGATATTCCTTTGTAATTATTTCCATTTCCACTAAGAAAAGTACCCGTTTTGCTGATGGCGAGCATTGTCAACCGATAAGAAATATAATTTAACAGTGTTATTTATACAAAAATAAATTGATATTTTTTAAATTAAAAGTGAAAAAAGTGGTGTTTTTTTAACATACTAAATCGTCTTCTAATTGAAAAATATTTAACACTCATTTTTACTACTTACGCCTTTATTTTATATGATCAGGACCGGTTTCGCGCATAACAAGCTTTAATGAATCCTAATCATTAAAATTCAAATATTAAAAAAGTGTGTGTTTTTTGTTGTTGTTGAATATAATGCCTTTCCGCCAAGTATCTACTTGGAAACCAACAAGGTGTTCACAAGAAGCCACAGCGAATACCTTAAAAGTGAATAAAGTTTCTTTATTATTTAGATGTGTACTGAGAAGCTTGAATCTTCCGGTAGATTATAGATTTGTAAAAGTCGAGGAAATAAAACATCATTTTCCAAGTTTTTGCGCCTCGTCACGGAGAAGAGGGAAAATGTTTTTTTTTCGATTTGCAACCGGCAGAAAAAGTTTCCAGCGGAAATCTGATTTTATTCAAAAGCATTAACGTTATCAAATTTAGCGTCAGTATTTTTTTTTGTGGGGTATGAAATATCAATAATGTTTGAAATCTCAGTTCGTCGGTTAGTAATGTCTTAGAAAAATTGTATCGTTATAAAATACTTTTTTTTAATACTATGTCTACATATTTAAATAAATTTACGAAAGTTAATTGTCTAATATTTTCAGTATCAATGACGTTGACAATCTATTTAGGTTTTTTTTTTTTAAATATTTACTTTATATTTTACAAATTAAATTGGGAGGTAATTTATTTACAATGCTACTGTAAATTAACTACGAATACAAATTAACATGCATACTTGTAAAATATAATATGTGCTCGTTAGAGATGAAGTGAGCCAAGTGGTATTTAAGAAAAAAATAAGTTAGATGCGTTGTAACATTCTACGCGTCTAAAAGCATCGTAAAAGTGAAGTTATCTCAGTTAAAACACATAGTAAAATAAAAATATGCAATCCACCAAAATCATCAAGTAAAAGCTCTGTTCTTCTGCGTACTTCAGATAGTTTGCTGACGGTTTGCAAACTGTTTTCGAATTAGAATCTAGTTCGATGCTTTTAGGTTCTAACTCGATATCAGTTTGCAAACCATCAGCAAACCATCAGAAGTACGCAGAAGAACAGAGCTTAAGACGAGATTGTACTTAAAAAAAAAACCCAAGAAAAAGTTTAACCATTTTACTTGTTGGCTCACTTCACCCCTCGAGGGCTCATATATGATAATATGTTATTCGTTTAACTTTTCATATGAATATTTGTATTTGATTTTTAAACCGTTTGGGAAAATTCTAATAATTTGCCACGTGAAATGCTAGTTGCAAGAAATGAAAAAAGAGATGTTGAATTATTCAGCGAAGTGATTTGCGTATGTTTTTTTTCTTATTTAAATGTTGACGTTATGTTATAATATACAATTCCATTGTTTGTTTTATGTACTGTCTACGTTAGTTTACTTGACAATTGCATGGCATTAATAAGCTGTCTTCTGCTATTTACATTAAATAAATTAATAACCAAGGTAAAACGTAGCTGTATGATAAACGTCAGTATTGAACAACCGTAATATGTTAGTTCATACCGACTAACTTGAACCCTGTTCGCGAGTGTCGCTAACTTGCAATTTCCCATCTTGTGCATTATGCACGTTTCAATTTCGAATGCAGCGATAGTGGTGTTCATGAATTTGCACACGGCCAATATCAGCATCCGGTATGTGGCCGATCTCTAATTTATAACTTTGTAATTGGCTTTGTTGTCATCTATACTGACTTGTAATATACACTACACCGAACGAACATTATTTAGGTCTCGAAATTATTACGCGATGTTCATATAATCCAATCTAATATACATTCAGTTTTGCATCGCATAAGTAGATATAGAATATTATTTCTGTTTTAACTATGCAATGCTACATTTGACAAACAAAAACTTACAATAAACGTATACTATTTGTATTCATAAAATATGCATGTTTTGTTACATGTTTTGCTTGTATAATAATTGAACAAATACTTGTTAAATATTATTTCGTCTCGATTTAAGCAATCATTAATATGTATTCGAAAAAGTTGTTTTTTTGAGTCATTACAATATGTTGCATGTAATAAAACTTTGACAATCATTTTGCTTGGACTTCATAGGCATATTAAAATTAGCTTACAGTACATCTTATATATAAAAATCAATATTTGTATGTCTGCCATATCGTTCATGCAACTTACGCGAAGGTTATAGGCGTAGTACAATTAAATTACAGTAGGTGGCGCCTGTGTCGTACCATAGACAATCGGCAGCAAACGTCAAACGTCAAGCAGACAGAAAAAGAAGACATGCACTTCAATAAACACAATTAAAACACAAACACTTTCTTTCTTTGAGTGGCATTGCAACGTTCAATACATGAATTGAAGTGTCAGTTCAAGTTCATCCGTGCACTTGAACGCCTGAAAATGTCAAAAGGCGAAACCCGGGTCGTTAGTGACAAAATTTGTGTGAATGTACATAATTTGAACGATTCAAAATTAATAGTTTTCTGTTTAATTATTTTTTAAAATGCCTTCCCACAAAGCATTGACCTTAATTGAGTAATACCTTAAAATGGATAATCAAACATACTTTCTACTTTCGATAGATTCGGCGATAACTTTGTGGATGTTCATTTTAATATAAAGTTATTTTATATTAAACATACTTTTTTTTAAGTTTTCTGTGTTGTACGTAAACAATTTATCAGCCAACAACCGATTCAATACGAAATTTGAATGTAAAAAAAACATTTGATTAAAAAAATCAAATGATCAGCCGCTAGCGTGATTGCGCTGCTGAATCACACATGTTTGAAATTATTAAGTAGGAAAAAGCTTATCAGTCACAAATAATATGTTTTAAAAGAATGTAATTTTATATCCGTTGTGATATATATTTAAATATTTAGTATATGACATTGTTCCGAAACGTAGTTTTGCTTATCAAGTAGATATACTTCATGCTAATATTCATACTTCAACATAATTTCAAGTAATTAATTATATTTTGATAGATCAAAACACTACATAATATGCGTAGATATTCAGTAGAATATATTCTGTATTTATTTCGAATCGTAATCGGTTCCATCACCCTCTGTGAATGCTTATTTGAACTAAGTGCTTTTACACGTTCATCAATTGAAGTATTTGCTATTCGTTTGATTAATTACGTTACACGGTACAAAGATAATTATTTGGATTAAATCTATTTTGATTTATAATTACTAGCTGAGTCAAATTATCATTAATGTTAAATACCATCAGACAAAACAAAGATACAGTTTGGCAGAACGAAAAGCTTACCTGTGCTTAAATATTGATTTTCTGAAACAACAACAAATTAATCATTTTGAATTATTGTAAATTGTTACTGACGGGTTATTTTCCGCTGATATTTCGATGAATTCCATAGCGCTTACAAAATAGAAATTAGTAGTTTTGAAATATGGCTGAACAATGTTTTAACGAATCTAAACTGAGTTGTAAAATAGTGATCATTATTAATTGACTCATCTTTGTAGTGAACCATTAAGTCATTAATCTCAATTCGATTAAAATTTATCGCAACGTTGAAAAAATCGTGAAACGATATTTCTAGTTGTATTTATATGAAACTGAGAGAAGATTGTATTTATATATTTTTATATGCAATAAATTGTTATTTAAATTTATTTTTCAATTATATTTAATATATTTTATTTCTTGCGGATTGCATTTTTCAAGCTTATTGTGGTTATATCCTCTTTCAGCGAAGTTGTTACTCATTTTAAAAGAATGCCAAAAATCTATATTAAAACCAATAAAAAATGATAACAACTGAGTCAGTTAATAATTGTAATACGCGTTTCATCTATTTGAAAAGCATCATCGTACTATTTAAAGTTAGCATAAAAAAACTGGCAAACTACCTGTCACAATCAGTCAAATGGCAAATGATTTTTAACAAGAATATCACTGAGTTCATCGAAAAAAACAACAGTAAAGTTGTTTCAAACAACATTCGTTGAATGTAATATAATTGTATTCTGTTTAGTCTCCATAAGTTTATTTGATTATTCTAAGCAAGTTGTGTGTTGTGAAACTCATTGAAGTATAAAGTTACGTCTCAAAGAACCAAAAATCACATCGGAATCCATAAATCGTGCGGGAGACGCCTATATACCTTTTTGCTGTCGGAAGTAAAAGCCAAATCAGTACAAAGCACACTTCATTAAACATACTAAGCCAGTACATTAATGTAAATAGATTTGGCAAACTGTAAGTATGTTGAACACGTTTACAATATCTCCGATGGGTAACCTTTTTGTGACATTCAAGTGATTCAACCACTGAATTGCTAAACTAAAAGTGGGATAGTAATAACCAGGACCGTGGAGTCGAGTAAACAAATACGACTGACTTCGAATAGATTATCCAAATATCTGAGTTTAACTAAAATATCTGTGAAATGTCAATTAATTATATTTATTAGATTTCTAGTAGATTTCACCAACCATTTAGTTGAACAACATTCTATTTTTTTAATATCTTTAAATTAATTTTCTCCAGTTTTTTCGACTTCGACTTCGATTCCACAGCCCTAATAATACCGTGATAAAAACTATCGAAAAGTGTACAATTGGGAGCCATATTCTTGAAACCAGACCATCAAATCTGTGAGTTATATTTATTTGATCCATGTCCGCTCCCAATGTTGAGCATACAGCCTCCTTATGGAGGTATATTGACATACGGGTTTACATAAGAACAGCGTTTGTTACTAAGTTGCTCAATCTCTCTTTTTTAAAGAGAGTAAGGATAGAAAGATAGATCTAGGACAGAAGAAGTGGTTAACTATTAGCTCTCGCCACGCCCCGGTAATTTTAGGATTTAAAGAGTGGTAGCAAAGGAATTTTAAGACATTACAAACACAGCAGTTAGCGCAGACGAAATAATTTTGGTTTATATCAAACATAAGTAAGCTGAAACTTTTGACAATCTAGGTTCATGAATAACTTCTTACGATCGAACAAAACTCAACAACTAGCTCGAGCACCGCATGTTACCTGTCCGTGAAATAAAGGAAGCATGTTTGGGTGTGGCGTTTCATTTAGTTATGTTGACATGGGGTTAACTTCCCTAGGGCAAAACAATTTATACAGATTCAATTTATTGAATCGCAGCGCGAGTTACGTACTTCGTTATTTTTATGAATTCCGAAGTCTTTTCTTGTTTGCCGGTTGGAAATTTCGTGTTTTTAACGAACTAGATTGGAGACAGTGGAAAATGTCGATACGCTTTCGATTAAATCCTGTAACATTTCAACATTATCGAATAAACACATATACATATATTAAAAAACAACGTAAACATCATAAAATTAATAAAGCGTGACAGTTTTTATTCATGTCAGCAAACGGCATCTTAAAAAAATCTCATTAAAAAAAATCTTCGAGAACTGCTTATTATTCAGTTACTCAACCTTTTTTCTAAGATAGTATGAATACAACGATGGTGAAAAGGTGAGAGGAAATTTTTCGACATTGTTTACATCTACATATTTCTTCAAACAGAAATCAATAGGGACTTGAACCCGTGAGATTCGTCTCGGAATTAAAAATATTGAAAGACTTGTGATAAGTTGATTGTTTTATTTTTATGTGAACGTTTTATTCAATTACGATGTATTATGAATAGGGAATCCAATCCCGAGCCAAAATTTTGATCCCGGGATTTTGGGATTAGAATTTTTCGATCCCTTTACCCCGTGACTGGTCCCGAGTCCACTGGTTTTATTAAAATACCCTTTTATAGAAATAAAAATTGATGATATTGGCCAAAAATAAATTTAAAAAATTATTATATATTATATTATACAACCAGCTTGTGGGCTGCCAATGCGTTACCAAGAAGCTCTCTTAGTCTCAGCTATTCGCGATGAACAGGTGAAGGTGTAGATTTTTTAATTACTCGTAAAAAAATATACGCCATAATTATTAAACGAACTTAATATGCATTATGTAAAAATACGCAATATAACTTAAAATAATTTATGTCTATAGCTGAAAAAAGTACCCACCTACTTCAGACTGCAAGAGTTCTAAAATTGTTGTGTACATACATTCTTAATAATTTTATTGGAGGAAATATAAGTAATTTAAATATTATTTTAAAATATGCTCGAAGTACCATAGCATCAATTGTTTCGTCATTTAGTCTAATGCTTCGGTTTACGGTACTAAATTAATATTTATGAACAATAGAAAAATAAATCTCGCAAAACAAACAGTAATTACTGTCGTCAAATGCATTAAAATGCGTTAAAGAAATTTAATATGCTTGGAATCAAATTACCTTATCTTCTGCGATAACTCTTGCAGTAAATCTAATCGCAAATAATTTTAATTGGGCATCGTTTATTGCATATGCGTGAACTGTTGACATGAAAACCAACACGTTTCTGTATTGAAATCGATCCCGAAAGTTTCGGGATCATGTCTTTTAATCCCAGGATTGAAAAGTATCGAAAACTGTACGGGATCCCGGAATTCTCTAATTATGAACTAACTGGTCATCATCAAACAAAATAGTCAGATGAATAAACAGAATGTGTTTAACACAAATCGAATATCGTTCAACCTTTTATTTAATAAAGATTTAATATGGAATATTATTAAATGAATATAAGTTGAATAATTACAAATCGATTGATAAGCTAATGTTTTAAATTACAAAATAAATACTTAAACTACCTCTCGGTTGTCCTACCGAATTTTCCATAATAACTATTGTATTTTTTCGTTGATTTTCTTCGGTTTCCTTTACGGTAGCGAGAAAAATCTTGATTGTATTGTTATTTTTTTATATTTTGCCTTAAAATCATTGTGGACACACAAGCAGCCAGTGTATTAAATATAATATTACCTGTCCTATTTCAAAATATAATATTTTTTGAAGTGGAAGTTTACAGTCGCCTAATGTATATTATTAAGTATGATGAAACAAATCATTGAAATGACCGGTTTATAGTATAATTTTCTTTATGCACATCGAACTGAACTAATAATTTATGTTAATGATTATTCAAAAAAAAAATTGTCAATGAAAAAGTGCAATTTCTTACTTAATGTTATCGCTAGATGGTTTTGAATTTTATTCATAAAAACTTTCTTGGTGTTTTTGAATAAGATGTATTTGTAAATTCATTTTTTTTATCCATGTGTGTAATAACGGAGGTGTATAATAAAGAGTTTTTCTACGAGTACTGCTTGTTACTCAGTTGCTCAACCATTTTTTTTCAAATAAAGTGATGGATTTTTAGAAAGGATAGGTTAGGACAGGACTACTATTTAGTAAATCACTCTCGTAACTAAAGAATAATAACGTTGGAGGGTATTAAAGACATCACAAATATCCATGTCATCGAACAGAAATCGGTACATCCATTAAAAAATGCTCTTCGTACTGGGATTTAAACCCACCATGTCCTGCATGGATGCCAACAACGTTTACTACTGTGCCATGGATCTGACAATCATTATATAATATTTCTAGAAGCTAATCTTATTATACATAATAATTGAAATTTGAACTAATTTTCTTTGGAAAATTTGTAATAGTCCCATATTTTCACAGTTTCAAGACAAATCACAATGCCAAATTATTAGCTTATTTTTCATTATAAGTTAGGCGCTAGAATAAATGAAAATGTGTATCTTGTATCAAGTAAGTCAGTGTATTATATAGCTCTATACATTTTATTATAGAGACATATTTTATTATAGAGATCATAATTAATTGCTTGTGCGTCTTGGCTAATAAATATGTTTTATAAGTTTCCTCCGAAAATAATTAATTGGCGTAAAATTAGAGAATATTTCCCAATTTCAATGTAATAAATCAAATTTAAATATTTCAGTTGATCGCTTCCCAAATTGTCTATTGATCCATATAATTATCGCTCTTAATATATCCGATAATTCACTGAAAAAACGTACCGCCAAAACTCCCACGCAATAAAAGCCGTAATGAAAATCTGTGGGTTAATAGAAAAAAAAATCGACGATCCGTCAATTCTGAGGGTATCGCAATAAAAAAATTACCCAGACCTCCGTAAAAGCCTGTAACGGAGAAAAGGGGAATATTTTTTGGCATAAATCAATCTTCTAAAATGTGTTGCCAGTAGACAGGGCTTTCATTAAATCGGTGGTATTCTGTTTTTCGAATTCGTCAGCTTTTCCGAACACAAATAAAACGGCACCTCATGCGTTTACAGGATTCAAATAAAAACGTATTCGATAACCTCAATAAGTCGAATGCTTCCATATTTGAATTGTGATTCGTCAAATATGTGAACATGTTCATAGATATTGAATACTTTCTACTTTCTCTCATTGTGTTATATTCAATTAAGCACTAAAACCGTTTTCGTCATTTTTTTTTTGAGTTCTTAAAAACGTTTACAATACTAAAAAAACAATTCTCTTAGCCCATGTCAAATAAAAACACCCAAACAAAACTCGGCGTTAAATATGAGTGTGTATATTATTGTTTCACACAGTTTACAATGAAAATTTCAACCGTCAAAACAAAACTATTTGGTATCAATGAAAAAATTAACCCTCTTAAGAAAATATTTTAGTTGGGACATATGTACATATAATATATGTCGGATCCGTAGCGCAGTGGTCAACGTCTTTGGCTTCCGTGGCGGATCTCACGGGTTCGAATCCCAGTGCGAACAGCATTTTTTCTCAGTCGATTTCCGTTCGAATGGATGAATATTTATGATATCTGAAAATCCCTCCCACCCTTCCAATCATAAATTAACAGGGTGTAGCGAAATTGATAAGCTTTTTCTTAGCCCTATACTATCTATTATTACTTTCTTAAAAAATGAGAAGTTGAGTGACGTAGGAAAACTTCTGTTAAGATACCTTTATGAGAAGGTCATATGCTCCACATATGGAGCGGATATGTGTTATATATAAATATCTATATATAATATTGTAAAAACCCTGTAGTAAGGGTAATGTTGTCGTAAGGGAATCTATGTAAGCATTAGCGTGACATAAAAACCGCCACATTTCAAAAGAACACTTAATAAATCACTTTCTCTCTCTTTCTTCATCTTGGTATATCATTTTTCTCTTTTTTTCGATAAAAATACAAAAGGCAAATTTGTAAGAGTTTATTGTGGATCGACCGCAAGCTTGACATGCGTTTATTACGCTATGTCCATTCTTTACTTGTCACTTTTATATGAATTTAAATAAATATTTGTGATTAATAACTTCAGTACAACTCTGTAAAATACAAGGTTGGAAAGAAAGAATATTGAAAACATGGTCAACTTAGAAATTGTCGCTTGCTAAATTTTCGACAAAACTAGAAGTGGGAAAAATAGAAATATTATTGTACAAAGCCAATACATTCGGATTGTCAATCACGTGACATATTATCCTTTCCTTATTTTTCTTATCGATTTGGCATGTAAAAAAAAATCTCGTGTGTAAAATTGTAGCTGTCAAGGTTGAGTAAAAAGGTCTAAACTCTACTGTGACTGTTTCACTTACTCTTTAATAAATAAAAGTAATTTTATTACAAAAAAAACTCGAATTTATCCTAGATGCAGTCAACATAATTATGCCAGTTTGAAATCTAAGACTTCATTTGGATCATTGATCAGAAAAATATATTTTCATATAAGATTTAAAATAACTCAGATTATTCCACATTGTGATACAAACTGTGACACGTGTTTCGCCTCTTTCAGAAGCATCCTCAGAAAATCTTTCTTTCACAATGCTTGTTTAAGTACGAATGATTTTAATTTTACTATTCTGACATATTTTTATAATATATGTTGTATATTTTAAATCTTATACTAAAATGAACTTTCACAAAGTTACCGCCGAGTCCATCGAAAGAAATATATTTTTTTTCTTATATTTCTAAATGACTTAATATAAAAGTTGTTGGTTATGAATTTCAGTAAGTTACAGTGTTTTTTTTTGTGCTATGACTAATTGAAGTAGTTTTATTTTTGTATATGTACAAAAATGTTAAAAAGATTTGGAAGGATCATTTCTGCGAGGTGCTGAACCGACCGCCCCCCCAGGACCCTTTTGACGTAACCGAAGAGGCTACATCTATGGACCTCCCCCGAGTGTCCGGTATTTCAGACCGTACGCCCACACATGCCGAAATCATCTTGGCAGTGAAGAGGCTTAAAAACGGCAAAGCACCGGGTGGAGACGGAATACATTCGGAATTTCTGAAATGTGGTCTTAACGCCGTCCTACATCCTCTCTATCACCTGATGGCCAGGGTGTGGGACGGTGAGCGTTGTCCTAGGGACTGGGTGGACGGTGAGGTGTTAGCACTCCACAAAAAAGGTGATCCCCTCAGCTGTAACAATTACCGAGGCATAACTCTTCTCAGTATTCCTGGGAAGGTAATGGCACACATTCTCTTGGCGAGAATAAGAGGTCCCATTATGAAAATACTTAGGAAAAATCAAGCGGGCTTCCTCCCTGGAAGGTCGTGTGCGGACCAAATACACAATCTTCGATGTCTCCTCCAGCAGAGCAATGAATTTAACAGTGCTCTTGCTTGTTGTTTCGTCGACTATGAGAAGGCATTTGATAGTCCGCACAGACCCTCTTTGTTTAGGATACTGGATGCCTACGGGATTCCGCCAAAGATTGTGGCCATTATCAAATCCTTACATGAGAATAGTGCATGTTGTGTGAGAATCGGTGACTCAAATACCGAATGGTTCGGGGTCACTACCGGAGTGAGACAGGGGTGCGTTCTTGCACCGTTCCTGTTTATTATTATCCTTGACTTTCGAGGTGTAGCTGTTGGTCCCGGTCTGAAGCTGTGTGACCTTGAATATGCCGATGATGCTGTAATATTCGATAAATCCATTGAGGGCATCCAGGAGACTATTGATGGGTTAGTAACTAACTCAGGTCGCATTGGTCTAAAAATTAATACTAGTAAGACCAATGTGATGTGTAACCAAACCTGTCATGACTCTGATAGGACCCTTACCAGCGCGGGACAGATCATCGAGAGGGTTGACAGCTTCAGATACCTCGGCGTACATATCCCCGAAGACGGTAGTACAAAAAACGAGCTCGCCATTCGTTTAGGAATGGCTGGAGCCACATTCAACTCAATGCGGACTGTCTGGGACACACAGCTGTACTCGATTAAAACCAAATGCCACTTGTTCAACGCTTGCATTCTGCCGGTAATGCTTTACGGTTGCGAATCATGGCACCTGACGAAGACTCCGTATACTGAGCTTCGAGAACAGATGCTTGCGTCGGATAATGGGGGTGAGGTGGTTTGATTTTGTGAGGAATTCAGAGATAAGAGAGCGTGCAAGACAGCGTCCCGTCACGTCAGTGGTTATGGAGAGACGTTGGAACTGGCTGGGTCACGTGCTGCGGATGCCTCCGGAAAGCCTTAATCCTGCCTGCCTCTTCTTTCGACCGGTGGGATTCCGGCGTCCTGGACGTCCGTCGGGTACTATCCATAGGATGTACTCGGCGGAACTGAGGGATGCTGGCATGTCATGGGAGGAAGCAAAGCTATTGGCGGGAGACAGGGAAACATGGAGGTGCCGCGTGGCGGCCATATGCTCCACATAGGGAGCGAACATGGCCAAAGAAGAAGAAGAAGAATATGTACATTCTATATATTTTTTAAATAATTCTACTAGTTTCGTCCAGCTATTGAGCATTTTAATCTGATGTAACAACTACATAATATTGTAGGTTAAATAACAAGTGTAAATAATGTATATCGGTTCTTTTCATTATCATATTATGTAATTTATAAAAGTAATATAGTTTCTTTATTAACAGTATGTAATATTTGCTCACGGTAGTAACTTTACAAAATATGTTCACATTTAAAATCCAAAGTATAGCCTAACTTTCCCGACATATTGCGGTCGGTTGTCATTTATGCCTTTCTCGCTTTTTATTGGGCTACAAATGGCGGCGATGGTGGAAAAATTGCGCTTTTCGCGCCACGTCAAACGGAACTAAATACGCATACATTTTTGCTACCGACAAGTTGCCAACAACCATAGTGCCAGTAAAAAAAGAATAAAAAAGAATCACATACGTGTTACAAAAAAAAAACAAGATGAAAAAGATCTTCGCAAGTTGAATATAAAAAAAAGATTCTTTTATATATTTTACTTAAATTATGTATTAAATGATATGATATTGTTAGTTAATTTATTAAATTTTTCATGTGTAGATATCATTCAAACATCATTAAAAATGCAGTTTTTTAAAGCTTTTATGTGATGACATTCAAACTACGTGAAGTGCAATAATTTACGAAAATTATATCGCAGCTAACAAACACGTACATAAACCAAATATTTTTTGTGGAGCATATGGCCTCCCAATGGAGGTATCTCAACATGATTTTTCTACAAGATCTGCTTGTTACTCAGTCGCTCAACCTCTCATTTTCTGGGATTGAAGAATAAGGCTAGGATAGGACCAATGGTTAACTTATCGCTTTCGCTACGCCAAATTATTTAACTATCGGAAAGGGTGAGAGGGAAGTTTTAGACATAGTAATATTTAAATTAAATATCTTATAAGTTAATGTTTCCAAATATATGAATTTGCGGATGAATTTATTTCCATTGCGGAAATAATAACGGTTTGAAAATGAATTGTTTATTTATGATTAGAAATCATTAATAAATATTCATCTTTTCGACTAATTCGACGTTATTTAACGACCTATTGTAAATATTTTTGGTTAATATTATAGGAATATACGCTATAAAAATATTAGTTCTCTCCTAAAAACTGGAATTTCTCACATATTTTCATTTTTTTTTTAAATATAAAAACAATTCCCAAAAATATGTGTACCAATCTTACTTTTTTTTTACCATGTCCGCTTCTAATATGGAGCATATGGACTCCTAATGGAGTTTATCTCAACAGAAGTGTTTCTACGAGAACTGATTGTTACTCAGTTGCTCAACCTCTCTTTTTCCAAAGAGAGTAGAAATGGACGGAAATGGCTAGGACAGGACTAGTGGTTAGCTAATCGTTCTCGATACGCCCTCTTCATAGAATAGGATGGGTGGGAGGGGGGAATTCAATCTTTCAATTCAATTCTGTCTTTATTTTTAATAGTAATATTATATTTGCATAGAAATAATATAATTTTAAATTATCTTTAATTACGTTACAAAATATACATTCCACAATATTCATTATAATACCATTTCGTATCGATTGTCATTTTTTAAGACTTTTAGTGTTTTCCGAAATAAAACGAAGCTAATAATTACCAAATACATCAACGATACGAACAGAAAATTGATTGAAAAAACGCAGTTCGTACTTGGACTTGAACCCGTGAGATCTGTTACAGAAGACAACGACAGTAGCGTCCTAGCCACACTATATTTAAAGGCTACATTTACAATTTATTTAGAATCGAGTTGACGATCAAAAACTTTTGGTATCGTCGCCGTTCTCTGGATTAGTTGTGATATATCGTAGTACGGTTCAAATTTAGCTACGCGGGCATATCTCATAAATGAGGAACTACCTTCACCAACTTATCCGTGTAAAGAGCAGCGTGCTGAACTTTATTATTTAACACGCTGCCAAGCATAACAGTATGGAGTTCCGACGTCTTACTTTTGCCGAGTGTCGTCTTGTCAGATGGCATTCACAATTTACATTCGACTCTAAAATGATACGTGCTACCTTGTAATATTGGATTTACACAATTCCAATAATGCATATTCAAGTCATCCAATTGTAATCAACAGATTTTTGATAGCATTTAAAACAATGATGCAGTTTTTTAGAAGCTGCATGTGCTTCATTTGACCCATAATGATTGTTCTCTGACATACTACAATGGCATCGTCAATGTCAAGACCTAATATGTAATAATTGTTTCAATATTTTATTTGTATTACCTCTTAATAGAATAACCTTCAAATGTTTTTCGTTTTGTTATTTCACTTTTAAACAGCTTTCCACAATTAGGTAGTATTACGAATGGTATGTTGAAAACGTTGACAGTTGTATTTCGTTTGGGCTTTAAGTATTTTAAACATTGAATAATTTATCAAATATTTTTATTTTCTACATCATTTATCACTGATTCTTCACGGTAAATACATCTGTGGAAAGAAATGTATAATTGTTTAATGTTGAATTTAGTTTTTTAGATGTATAACAAAAACCATTAACCAATAAAATTGAATATATTTAAATGTCTTTGCCTTTTCATAAAACAGTGATAATATGATGCTTTTCAATATGATGGACATCTATTTTTCAGTAGCGTGAAACCTGTTTTCAGAATGAGTAAATTTATTTAAACTAAGCTGGAAAACGTTTATGTAAAGTTAATATTCGCGCAACCACAAATAATATGTAAAAGCAATACTTGAAAATGTGCCTTGGTGCTTTCAATGGCGACTTTACTTCAGACAAATTTGTGCATGTGAGTATACAAGTTAGCTATTGGAAAATTTTGCCACTTTGCCAGAATTACATACTGAATTGAAATATTTACCAAACTTATATACAAATAATAATGGTACTGTTGTATGGGAAATGTTTTTTTATAAATTGATTTTTGTATGTTTATGATTTAACCACTTAAGTGGAATTATAAGGTTGTGATATATAATAATTAAATGTGCCACAGACAAACGTTTTACATTTTTTTTATATATTTTTATCACTTGATATATATATGTATATATAATATGATTTACAATATACTGTATTTTTTAACCTAGTAATGTAAAACTTAAATTTAGTTTCAGTGTTTTAAAAAGATTTACGTTTTTATTACGGTTTTGTATTTTTTTTATTTAACCTGTCAGTGCATTTATAATTATGTTCAGTATTTAACGTACTTATTATTTTCTTGTCAAATAACTTAATTGTTATTTTTGATATTCTAAGTCACAATTAATGTCAAACCGTTATCAAGTTACTGGCCATTTGTCATACATAATATATAATACAAAATTAAAGGTATAACAAAATAAAATATAATCGATCGCTTAATTCAATAATATTTTGAACGCATTGAGTAAAATTTATCAGTACTTTATTTCTTTAATATATATATAAGTTATATTCTATACTATCGTCTTAACATTGAATATAATATATTATTTTTACGCAATTCATTACACCAGTAAGAACATTTACATATTTTACATTTCGTGCAATACGGATGCAAGCTAGTATCGCTGTAAAATATTGTATCGCAGAACGTGCGAATAGCTTCTCTATAAAAGCCACCCTATCGCATATGTATTCACTTATTATGTTGTTACACTACTTCATCTTATATTTGATTCCACCCTTATGCAAAGACACTGATGTTGTAATGGTCACGTATATGCTATAAAGTATTCTATTAGGGGTGCTAAATCTAGCAATAAAATGATTGTATCATTGCAATATGCTTTAGTGTTTAAAGCGAAGATATTTTAGTGGATAAATATCACTTCTAGATTGACTTGACATTAACTTCGTGAAACATCATTGAAAAGGCAGAGCATTTGGTTCCGCGAGAATTATAGAATACAGTTAATAGCTATTTTTACTTCACGCTATCGTTTATTTAATTGTTTGACAAAGGTCATACAAGCAAATGTTAATCTAATAACTAATAATATTGTATTGCATAAATATATATTATTGTTAATTTATCAATATCGTTTATACCGCCAGTTAAATAAATATCCATATTATATGAGACAATTCGGAGATATGTTTTTACTTGTTTATTGAAAATAGCTAATATGAAACACTAAACGTAAAATTTATTTCATAATGCATTTTCAATTAACAAACCTTTGCTTTTTTTACCGTTGTTACATTAAAAACTCGTATATTTCAGTTTACTTCGAGTTTTTAGCACTTTTTTAAAAACATTTAAGCGTGAATATATACTAAGGTAATGATTTCACGGAATCGATTTTCTACATTATTTATAGGCAGGGAATGATCATTAGGTATATTATTTTTTTGATTCCTCTTCTAAAAAGATGATTATTTTTCTATATTATGCCTTTATTGAAGCTATTTCTTTAAGTAAACTTGGGAAAACCCTATTTGTCTGTAATATTTTTAAAAAACGTTTAGATATTTTTTATTTAATTATTAATAAAAAAAACCTTAAATGTAGTTTTTGTACAGCTATATTATCATTTTACAGATGTATAAAATAAAATGTTTATTTTTTTACAAAACATTTGCAAACTTTATGTTACTAATAAATGAATTAAGTTCTAAGTGTGTCTAAATCTGTTTTATGTTTTAAAAAAGTATATAATTCTTATAATCTTACTTATTTTACTTTACATATTTCGTTTCTAGATACGCATTTTCAGACTAACTATATCTAAACACCTCTCACATATCGAGTGAAATAACAAATTTACCTTTTTTTTTTAATTAAAAAAAAATGACGTTCATACGAGATAAACTCGATGAGAATAGTTGATATCACAAACACCTACATCTTAGGTGTCAAATTTAAATTGAAAACAATCTAAATCTGTCCTCGACCTTACCGGGAATTTAACCCAGTCCCTCCTGATCTTTAGTGCAAGCTCTAATCAACTAGATCCCAGCGGGCGACAAATTTACAGGAGTTATATTATGCAAAATCAAATTATTCGCCGAACCCATCAATATTATTTGTATAATATACGGTTAAAAATTTTTTTGTAGAAAGGCGTTATGTTATATTTGACAGAAAAAAATGCTTTTGCTATAATTGCATATTTTTAATAAATATCAGGACTGGTTTTGACCACAATAAACATCGTAGGTCTTAATATTTATAATAATGTGATTAGTAAAAAAGTGTGCCTTTTAAAAGTGTTAGTAAAGTATTATTTATTTAATGTTAATCTAAACTCCAGTCGATATTTTTCAAAATTTCGATAAGAAGCTTTAAAATTCTGTATGTATGCTGTAAAAGTATTTCTCCACACCAAAAATTGAAAGATTTTTTGTCTTATTTTTAGTGTCAGAATACGTCTCTGAAAAATGAATTGTTCAAAATCACCATAATGTAGTGTTCACTATAGTGGCGGTAAAAGTAGTCTGTTATTTGTAGTGTAGTAAGCAATTTTGGATCCCTGCTGCGAGATACATAATATTGACTTTCTTTCCGTGTGGAGAGTAATTTAGCAGTGTTTGTTATAAGTTCGCAAGCGGTAAACAACCCCCAGCCCTTGCGCCGTGTTGCCTCTTGCAGTTTAATACTTAATATAAAGCGATGGCTTCAAAGTGAATTTCCCTGCACGAATTCACCCATAATGCATGGATCGACAACATTTCAAAGAGATTATAGTTTTGTTTTTAAATCGATTTTTTTGACTCTACTAAACGAATTTGAATCTTTCAAGTTATGTATATTCAAGTGTTGTCACTAACGACTTGGGTTTCACCTTTCGGTATCTTCATGCGTTGATGCGCGGTGTACGGATGAACTTTTACTGACGTTTACTAAATAAATGTATCACTAAGTTTAAAGCCATTGCTGGTAAAATGGATTAACCCATGGGAATGCCTACAGACTTTAATGGTGAGTAATTTCTTGTATGACACGTATTTAGTACTTTGTCGTATTTTTTAAAATAATGATATTAAATTTTATAAACTAATATTTTGGAAATACACCGTAAAGTAATAAGTAAATGATAATTGAAAATGATTAGCCACATCAAAAACCACAAATCTTCTCAAAAATCATATGCAATTTATGATCCATTTTTAAATTCACTGTTTGTATCAATTTACCTATTGTAACGTTTTATTTCTCAACAAATAAAACATCTGATTACAAATACTTTTTTAATTATAATATAAAACGGCCTTTCATTTTTATCGAGTTTTCCATCGCCTGAATTCGTCTGTAATATCGAAATTTAACAATTTCACATGAATATGGTCAATCGTTGTAATAAGATGCTTATGTTATTAGATAAATATATAGGTCATCCAATCCATAGTCTCAAAAAAGGGTTCGAAGTTATTCGCTTAACAATTTGACTAAGATACAGCTAGTGTTTGTAATACTTGTCGCTTTTACTAAGCTCCATCTTAGGACTGGATAAGTGCGAAGAAATTAAAATATCACAGACATTCACGCCTCCAAATATAAAATCCACAGATCGATTCATGAAACTGATGGTGCTATGATTTGAGTCCGTGAACGCCGCAACTGAAGCAAATTACGTTCACCACTCGACTGCATTAACAGCCGTTTTCAAATATACACTACTGATGAGACAAGCTCTTTTACGATCAGTTATAATCGTTGTGAGTTTGTCACTCCTGCAACGGCGGGTGAATATATCCTCACGTTTTCCGTCGTATCGAAATATAATATTGCTGATGTGCTTCAACTTACAACATGGCTTTGAACTGATTTTCCTATCTAATAAGGGTGGCCAACCCTACGCAACACCGGAGTATTCAAAAACCGTTTATGCCAGGCGTATCTTATAGCAAATTTAACAGCATACGTATGATGTGAAATTCGAAAACATCAGTAGCTTATTAATGACGCAGAGGAAATAACAATAAAGCTGTTAGTCTTCCGGTAAGAAATTTGCTAGATGTGTTAGAAGTTTCTTGCCTAAATTATTTTCAAACTGTTCATTTAACTTAGAATGTAAATATCGTATGTCAAATATATTTAAGTGCAAATGTTCTATAGACATATAAATGCTTATTTACATTCAATATTAGTGTAACATGTTTATTTAACGTTTAATTAGACATAATAATATGATAGGTCTAAAAATGATTCCCAAAAACCACAAACAAAAATCAATTGAGAGCCACTTTATGTAATAAAGAATTATTCTAAAAAACACTTCTTCCATTCTGAAACAACCAAAATTAAAATGTTTTTTTCCTAGCCATTTTCTATTATTAAATTTTCAATCTCATTTTGTTTAATATGAATTATATATACGAATCCATTGTACAAATAAAGTTTTCCAACAAAAATAACCTTCACATCATATTTAATAATAAAATGATACACTATCTAATAAAGTCGAAAGCTTAAAGCTGTCTGCAAAAAACTTATCATTCCTAACGAGGAATGTAAAAGTATTTTTTTCCGAGAAATTAAAACGTTTTTGTGCGATTTGTTTAGTTGGGGTTGAAACACTCGCAGATGGGGTGGGGAAAAGCTAATGGGATGTTTTTGCGGCGGTAAACACGGGTTTTAACTGCGGAGGCTGTAAAAAAGGTTCTCCGGGTGACACCTTTTTGTTTTCCAAGTGGACGAATCGTTGTTGTTCAAAGTTTTGACACGTCTTTTTTTACTGCGACTGTAAAACAAAAGACGTGATTACTTCACAGGAAATAATAATTGCATAACTTTTTAAAGTTTCCATATTGGTGTTTCAATCGCCTTTGTAAATTATCTTCCTCATTTAAGACATGATATGATTTGTGATACCGACGTATATAAACCAGGATAAAACATGAATTTGTAGTGTAGATCATGGTTTCTCAACCGGGGGCCAAGGGGCTCCCCTGGGTGCCACAGCATGTTCCAAGGGCGCACAGAGAAAAAATATTTGAAGATTTGCACAAAACAGTTTAGGAGGGGGGCACGGAGGAGCTAAAAAAAAGTGTCTCGTGTCTTTTCATATTAGGAAATCCATAAATTCCTGGGTAAAATCTACCAGCTAACAACATTATTTTGGTATCTTTCAACTTCTCACTTTGTTCCGAAAAACTTTAATGCTTGTATAAAAAACGGGTGCCACGGAAAAATATGAGACTTAAAAGGAGCCACGGGGCCAAAAAGGTTGAGAAACTATGGTGTAGACCAGGGATGGGGAACCTTTTCATTTCAAAAGGCCACATTCATTTATCTGATTGAACATAACGCCGCAGTAAAGAAAACGTTAACACCGCCGTCCCTTTTTTTCGACTGTGGAACATATAATGGGTTGATAACGCTCTTTTTCCAAACGCTTGCGTATAATTTTTTAATCAAAGTGAATATTTTGATCAAGTCAAAAGGCCGCATCAGAGTAGCCAAAAGGCTGCAGGTTCCCCTCCACTGGTGTAGACCATAGTTTTTCAATCTTTTTTGTAAGTCTTCTGAGAATTTCGAATACAAAATTCCACAAATTTACAGATTTCCCTAAATGAACGCTGTGAAGGTTTTTTCTTTAAATTATTTTTTATTTAAACTAGACACTGAATCCACCAATTTACGGATTTCGCGAAATTTGCCCATGGCGCCCCAAAACTGTACCGTGGCTCTCCTAAACAAAAAAAACTTCAAAACCTTGGAACATGGTGTGCCCTCCCCGTTGAGAAACACTGGTGTAGACTACCCAATACATATTTTCAAAGGCATTGATTGGTTTCAGGAATATGGTGTGATTACTATTTTCAATATTCTATATTATTTTTTAATGTGAAAATAAAGAAGTGTCATTCGGAGAACATGCACATGCCGTCTTTGCCGGCTTTGTAATCGTGTAGTTAATACTAGTACTATCTGCCTACTCGGTTGGGAATGAAATGTGAACCTCCAAATCGAAGCATGCAAATATTGATTGAATCTGTATCTAAAATGAATAAATGTCTTTGTTGTTTTCATTCCTTCCCACCCACACTGCGGCCAGTTGGTTTTCAAAGATCGGTTTTTAAAATCTGTATTTTTTATTTTTAATTTGCGACATTGGAAACCCGGTTTTTTTCAATCTGGTTTTCAATCAGTTTCTAATATTTGAACAAATATTGTTTTTTTCTTTATTATTTCATTATAAACATTAATTTTTATTTTGACTTTTAAACGTCACGGCTACAAATAAGACGAGATGAAATATGTCGCCAAATAGAGAATAAAATCAATGCATGAAAACATTAAATTTTATTTAACATGAAAAACACAGGTTTGTTTTAATTTCACTTTTATTTTTTCTGATTAGAACCGGTTTCACATTTTCATTTTCAATATTCAAATAACTTCGTTCAGACCTAATATCACAAACAATGACTAAAACTTACTGATTGATTTAGCATTTACTTCGTATAATTCCATTGTAATGAAGTAAAAAATAACAATGTAGTTAGTACTACATTTTTTAAAAATTAGTTTTGATACGCCGAAATAGCTATTAACTAAATAAAAATTGAACTAAATACTTCGTTATTTTTTACTTTACTAAAACTTCTGCGAATACGCATTAGATTAAACAATAAAACATCCTTCGCTATCATAAGTATCGTTAAATTTAAAAATGTTTTGTGTCTTAAATGTAATTTAATAAAATTGGCTAATCCACTAATGTTTATACGTTTTCTATGATCATATATTTACTGCAATATTTTAAACATTTCTGTGTTAAATCTTTGTACGTTACTGTCACACCGTTGTAATTCAACATAGTAGATAGCTGTGTTATAGTTAAAATTCAAAGTCTTTGAAATGTGTGTCCTTTTATAAAATATTCATTTTGCTTTCACATCGTGCTAACTGTATTGAAGCGAACGTTGAACGAAATATTTGCACGCGTGACTTTCTGCAAATGCTGCTCATTGAGAAAGTTTAGCACTTTGTCAAAGGAATGGAGTATTGCCGCTGGTACCTTCATCTATCTTCGGCGGGATCTCTTTCCACCTTCACTACCTTTTCGCTTTTATTTCACCTCGCCAGAGCAGGATTGGAATATTCATCGTTTTGTTCTCGTTCCGGAGAACATTTTGTTTTATAAACGGCTTGTTTGTGATGAAATATGTAATGCTCAATGCTATATTCAGTTCAAAACGAATCAAACTTTATCATAAGAGTTTCCCACGTATCAAAACAAGCCATTATTGATTTACTTCATTGTATTACGAAATATTATATTTTTACGTTTTCTTATCATGCGGGAACCATGTCCAGGAACAAGTTCGACGCCTGAAATTGCGCTTGATATTAAAATGTTCAATTCAACGACTTTGAATTATCAAATTTATTAATAAATTTATATATATTATTTATCCATGTCCGCTCCCAATGTGGATCATACGGCCTCCAAATATAGGTATCTCAACAGAACTTTTTCTACGAGAACTGTTTGTTACTCAGTCGCTCAACCTCTCCTTTTCAAATTGAGTAGTTAATTATAATTAAGTATTTCGACTGTGGGTGCTTGATGGAATTTCAATATCAAATTTGAATTGTTTGAATTTTGTACTTTTCCATGAGTTTTGTCGCTAACGACCCGGGTTTCGCCTTTCGGCATCTTCAGGCATTCCAAGTGCACGGATGTTCTTGAACTGACGCGTAGTAAACAGTTTGTATCGTTTATAAACAAAAATATAAGTAGATCACTAAGTTAAACCACTAAGTTAAAAGTAAGATATAAGAATAAGGCTAAGGCAGGACGAAGGGTTAACTAATCGCTCTAGCTAGTTATTAAAAAATCGGGTGGGAGAATTTTTTTAGACATAACAAACACCCATGCCTTCGAACAGAAATCGATAAATTGATCGAAAAAATTCTGTTGGTACTGGGACTTCAACCAGTGAGATCCGGCAAAGAAGTCCACAACGCTCACCGCTGCGTTAAATAATCTAAAGTTCTTAATGTCTTATTATATATAATAAACTAAGGTTTTTACATAAAAAAATATATATATACATATTCTATGAGCCCATGAAAAGTGAAGTGTGCCATGTGATATTTTAATAAACATTAAGCTCGATGCGTTATATGTCTTAAAGTATCGTAAAATTCAAGTAAGCTTAGTAAATTAACCATTTTACTAGTTTGCTCACATTACTTCTCAATGACTTATATATTCGATGAATTTAGCGCTAACATAGTGATTTTTTTTAAAAATATAAAACTTGATAGCTTTGCTATTTCACTGTTTGAGAATGCTTGTCACAATTTGTGGAATAACAAAGTTATTGGTTAGAAAAGTTACAGAACATTTTAAAGTACGGAACAAGTAAAAGATACATCTTATTTTATTGCTTCCATGTCCATTCGCGATTTGGAACACGAGCATTGTTTGTTATTCAATCTATTATTCTCTCCTTTTCAAAGAGAGTAAACACAGAAAAATATAGATATGACAGTACAAGTAATTAGCTGACACCTTTTCAAGGATCAGATGAGTTAGAAGCATTTTTTTAAACAATATGATTAATACATATATGTCTTCACACAAATTCATCTATTGATTATTGAAAGTCATCAAGGTTCAATCATTTCAAAGTTCAAAAATTGGTCGAAGTTTACTCGGCCACAGGTTCGCAAATATAAAATATGAATATTTACTTTAAAATCTATTTTAGTTTTTTAATAAAAATTAGAACTATTACAATATCATTTTCAAATATGAGTTGGAAAATATCAAATAAAAATCTTTCATTACGTAGCTTATATCCTTACATGGCTCAAATTCCAGAGTGATGTTTCCTTGCTGGTTCTGCAAGTAATATTATTAGTGTTTCTCTCGTAAAATATGAAAAGTTTACGACCGAAAAGTGCGATGTTTTCGCGTCTGTCTCAGAAGCCCGACTTGGACTCGCTGTACAGTGGCTATAAACTATTATTTTAAGCTCTCGCGATAACGTTTCCCGCTTAAAGCGTGTTTTATTACGAATAAAAAAATAGGTTCAGAGACAAATTTTATATCTCGCATCGAAAAATAAATGTTATTGCTTTATAAAATTTTGTGTAATTAAAATTAATAATTTTCGTATACATCATTTATTGTGAGATTGTGTACAATATATACTATACACAATTTGTAAATGTATTAAAGAAAATAGATATTAATACCATAATTGAATCATTTTCTACATTCAACAAAGACTTTTTTTAAATTTGGTAGATAGTTCACTTTGTACTAAAAGTCTTCAAATTAAAATTATATTGAAATTCTCTTATTTTTAGCGTGTTAGCAAAAATACCGAATCGTTCTTAGAAATACTTTCGATGGATTCGGCGGTTACGTTATTAAATTTTTTGAATAACCATTCAATGCCAATGCCAAGGATTGCCTAGCAAAATTGTTGAAGAATGTTAGGGGCTTGTTATACATTATTTTTCATTTTTTTTTATTCATTATCTATAAAGCAGGGCTGTGAAGTCGGGTAAAAAAAAGACGAATCCGACTCCAAATAAATTTTTCAATCATTTAATTTTAACTTATATACATGTATAATAACGGATCATCTTTAGTCAGCTTAGCATGCAGTGGCAACACTTTGTATTTTGTTGTTTGAATACTCGTCATTAAATATATTTTTTTAAATGAGTCTGAGCCGTAAGATTTTTTCAACTCCAACTCCAGACAAAACACCCGACTCCAAATCCACAGCCCTGGTATAAAGTTAAAAAACGCATTGCCACAATTTATTGGTCACAACCTGTAGAATAAAAAAGTTATCAAACCTAATTCTATATTATACATATCGTTTTTATTATAGGCTTAAGTCTGTGATAACGAAATCGTCTTTATGTTGCATTTTTTTCAAACATTTTTAAACATGTGATACTTTTTTATAAATTTAATTTTAAATTAAAAATGAACTTCCACTAATTTTCCGCCGAATCCATTGAAAAAAATCAAGTGTATATACATGTTGGTTCGAAACCACTGTACCAGACATATTTTTTAATGATTTACGGTCGCAGTTTCCCATTTTCCCTTTTTTGAGGGATGAATTATTATTCAAAGACGGCTTGACATGGATGAAACCGTTTTGTTAATTTAACAATGCCATGTCTTTTGTTTGACAAGAATTTTTAAAAAGTTACATTTTACCGGTCTGGTTATAAATTATCCATTATCAGCTGATGTCGAGCTAGCAGACAAAACATTTTTCTTACAAAATTTGTCAATCTTTACCGAAATTTCGAACTTTAGATTGTAAAATGTCTGCAAAAATTTTTCGATATAAGAGATCTTGTTAACTTAATATGAAAAGAAAAATTCACTACAATATTAATTCGAGAAAAATCGAAATCATCAGACCTGATTTGAAATGGGAAATTAATACATAATTAAAATACGAAATTAATCAGAT
Organism: Himalopsyche tibetana; assembly: GCA_030503985.1. Taxonomy (NCBI): domain Eukaryota; kingdom Metazoa; phylum Arthropoda; class Insecta; order Trichoptera; family Rhyacophilidae; genus Himalopsyche; species Himalopsyche tibetana. The sequence continues at coordinate 3,389,367 of JAPJYX010000010.1, forward strand.
GTTTAATAATCCGACAGCAAAATTGTTTTTTCATTGCTTAGTATGATAATGCAAAATGAATCTTTCATTTATTTATATTTATAAAGACGTTCTGTATTATGCATTGAAATATTATCTTTTTTCGCAAGACAAAAGCGCTCGTGCATCACCACTGGGTCATGATGGCTGACTACTCAATCGAATGTGATTTCGATGTGAAAAATTTAATGCTTTTTTTTTTTTAATATTAAAATTGTGTTGATTTGTTTGTATTCTTAATCACTATTTGATTTAATAAACGTCACGCATAAAAAGATGTTAGTAATGCAGTAAAAAATTAACGATGAAGAGTAATTATGTTATTCAATAAGGTGAAACATAACGAAGTATTAAGTGTAACATGAAATATGAATTTGCGTAAATACAATTTAGTATAATGTGAAATCTTAATATATATATATGTCAAAAGTACAAATCAAATCATGTTGCATATGCCAATCATAGAAACCACCGTTGATATGTTTGGATATTTAATAAACAAATTTCTGGTGCTATTTAGCCAAGCATTAGCAGTAGATAAAAGAAGGGAAATAGTTTTTGTCAACATTTAAAAAAAGTTTAATTTATTTTTTGAATGTCCATGAAATAAATCATTGAAAACAACATGAATAATAAATTAAACTGAACGGGAAGTGTAAATAATTTAAATAAATCGATAGCCAATCAATTTTTGCAAACCTGATTTTTTTGTATGAAACCAATCAAATATGTCTTTATTATTTTATTATTTTTGGTGTAAATGGATTTTATGGCAAACAAAACTCATTAATTTATTCTATATACTAGCGCAGAAAAGATTTTTTAAACGCCTTCATTAAGATAAGTCACGCGTTTGTCGGAAATGTTTTTCTGCTGCACTAATTCTAAATATAAAGAAAAAATCTTCATTTTCGAAGTAATCCTAAGGCTTTTTTCTAGTAATATTTTTTCAAAAAGCTTCAAAAATAAAATTTTATTCTTTTTTTATTGTTGTAAATATTTAACAGACTTCCGATTTGTATGAATTAAATATCCCTTACATTTTTCTTTACTTGAATGAAAACTTATCGCTCGTCTGTAGTTTTCAAAAAAATAAATACAGCATACAGCAAGTGTTGATGTTAAAAATTAATTTAAAAAATTTGCGAATAGTAAATATGTCAAAATAAATCTCGAAGATGAATTGTTTAAAGATTTTTTTTTAAAATAGTATTAATTAAAAAAATATCCAAAAATGACAGTAGCATAAACAAATAAAAGCATTGATTATTTTAAATTTTGAAAGTTAATTCAATAATTCAAACATAATATAATATGTAACTTAACACTCATTTTTATATGACAAAATCTTATTTGCAAACTTTCAAAATCAGTTTTCTCTATATTGTAATTAATGGAAATACAATATTTTAGCTCTATGTTATCGATATTTTGAATAATATTAATATTTAAAAACAAATCTTTCTCATCCTTCAAAAAAAAATTTTTTATTGGATAATTGTAAATTTCTGAATAAATCAATTTTTGTATTTGAATAAAATACATTTACAATTCTTATTATGTCAATAAAATACCAATATCAATACATTTTTTTATTTCTCGATTAAAAATAAAAAGTTAAATTTTATTCAGAAATTTATAAACAATTTTTAAGTGAATGTAATATAAAAAATCATTTGTCATCATAAAAAATCCTCAAATTATTGTATTTTTTAAAAAAAATTAAACACCCATGCTATTTTTTAACCAATTTAGAATCTTGTATCCCTATTTAAATTATACCTATAATAATAATGAATGTTTAATAGCCATACCCAAATAATTTAAAAAGTACACATTCACAATCCAAACAGGCGCCGGGGTTCGATTTTCAAATTCAAAAACTCGCGCGGAAAATGTAATCGTAATTTTACTAGATAGACTTCCTTGCAGTAGGACGTTCGCGAGTAAACTGACCGTCGATCTGCCAGGGCGGCATACAGACGAGGAGATGAAATCCTCGTCGGAGGAGTAGAGGGGAAGGGTAGACTGTTTCCGAGGGGCAAGGAGGTACTCCCGGCATACAGCAGCGGCGAGAGGGGCGAGGGAAACGTGAGCAAACATGACGTCGCTCTGTGTACCGGACGTCTGAATTTCGGGACGTCCTTTTGATCACGTTAGTGCGGTAGAATTTTTTTCGATGCATTTTCTTCAAATTATTTCTAAATTCGAACATCGTTCAAGTCGAAGGTATAAATTTTATTTTCACGGCATAATATTGTTTATTTTTAAATAATAAAAATAATTCACTTTTACGGTTTATTGACTTTGATTTTACTTGGCATAACTCAATTGTAATAAAGTGAACAAATTACAAAGTTTTTTACATCTACAAATAATATTTTATGTATAGTTGATCGTTTTTTCTGCTTATGCCTTCTATATTTCTATTTTTCTGATGAAGGCATACACCGAAACAGCTATCAACTATAATTTATATAAAATTATATTTGTAAAATTTAAACACTTTGTTATTTTTTCACCTTATCACTTTTAAGGTGTTATTATTATCGAATCTTGATGTAAAGGCATTATCTATATAAAAAAAACTAAACACTCTTTATAACTAATTCTACTATTTTTAAAATAAATATCAGAACCGGTTTTGCTTTTCACGAACATTATCGATTGAATTTGGACTCTTCAGCTGATAATGTTCATGACGAGCAAATCGCTATTGTGTAGAGTATATTTTCGATTTGTAAAAAACATAGGATGAATTATGAACATTAAAAGTTAAGCTTTCCTTAACCCTTTGCAGTCTTTAATTGAAATATGTTTTCACATTAATTCGTCTTTAATTAATTTATTATTGTATAATTATAATAAAAAACATTTTGAATGTTTCAGTATAGCAAAATTTATCTTGCGCATAATGCGTATTGATAATATTTGGATGAAAAAGAAACTTATATTTTAAAAAAAAAAACAGTAAATAAAAAAACATTGCCAAATCTGTAATGTCGAGTCCAGCTCGACATAGAACTTCTAAGAGTTAAGTTGAATGTTTCGTAAAAAAATAAAACTTCAGCGTGACTATTTAAAACGCGGTACTTTCATTTTTTTATCACGTTGTTCCTACATTCTGTTGTTTCCTGGTATATCATTCTAATTTTATAATTATGTATACATATATTTATATTTGTATTTACGTATATATACGTATATTTGTAGATATTTCAGCCATTTTTTTAAGCTTCCCTTTAGGGTATGGGGGAAAAAAAGATGAGAATATACAAATTCGCTCTCATTCTATCACTCTGTTTCAATTTTACGGGTATCGAAGGAAAGTTTTTCAACAGATAATAAGAATCATTGTTAGTATTAAGATCTGGGTTCGATCCTAGGAAAACAACATGAAACATCACCGTTAAACATATGGTATTCGTTATAAGAAAATGAACAAGCATTACTATTACTATACGAGTATAGTGTCAGCATAAATGTTATATTATAAGATTTACTTTCTAAACATATTGATGAAATCCACTTCATGAAACCATAGCAATGTGATAATAATACACTCTAAATTCTATCCAAATCCAAGATTTGTGTAGTACAAACAGAATAATATGCACAAGGGAAACATTATACAATGCAAACACAACGTTATTGTTTACTCAGTTGTACATAATATAATAGTTAATTGTTAAAGGAATATACTCCATCGCAAATTAATTGATATGGATCGCGATAGGTGTATTTGCGTATTGTCTTAGTGATGCTAATTGCCATACGGCTCAAATTTGTATATATCTTATTGAATGCAGTTTACAGAATACAGAATTTAATGAGTCTCTTTTCGAAAAATCTTCTCTTGAATAGATCATCGACCACGTGTGCTTATCAGAGATGGTTTAAACGTTGTCCGCTGCCTGCCGGTTGCCCGTAAAGCTAATTGTAATCAATCACAACATTATGAATATGTCGTCGGTATACTGCCAGAAAACGTTAAGCCAAAAAAAACTTTTAAACAATGTAGCGTGGATATAGACAATACGACAAATGAATACACAACAATTTACCAAAATGTTTACAGCTGAAAAACCTTTAATCGTCTAATTCAGTGTTGACTGAGGGCCACAAAGAAAAAAAAACAAGTGGGCCATATCACAGTTTTGGGGGGCCACGGGCAAATATCCATAAACTCCCAGGTTTTGAAAATCGGGCGGCGACAAAAGATTAAATTTGATTAAATCCGTAAATTCATAAGTTTTATAAATAGGAAATTCTGGGAATAGCTACACAAAAATAAAATATCTCGCGTCTGTTAATTTTAGGAAATCTGAAAATTCCTGGGCTTAAGTAAATAAAATTCTGGCCACGGGTCCAAAAAGACTGAGAAACTATGGTCGAATGACCTGACTTTGGGTAGCGGTAGAAATAAAAAAATATGTACAGCTAAAAAGATTTAAGTTATTTATAGGTTTCTGCCAGTAAGGCTTCTACCCATTTAAGGTTTTCTAGTAAGTTTCCGATGATTGGAAAGTATTTAATGGGTATTAATAATTAGATATATTCCACTGTTCATAAAAAGCATACATGTATGTATTATATGTATTCGTAAAAAATAGGTTTAATAAACTGAACATACAACATTACGGAACAAGTTTATCAATTGTTAAATACACATTAAGTATAGGAAGGTAATGTAGAACAAAAATGATAATTTAAAGTTTTCCTCGCATTATATATTTTTACGATTATTATCTTTGGTAGTACCTCTACAATTAGTTTCTGTAGAAAATTGCGTCTTTTATCAGTTTTGAATCGAAGTCGTCCTTGATAAATATTAAAAATATTATTACTGGACTCGCAGGTCGTGGTGGACCATGGCCGCCTCCAAAGAATTTAACCTTAATTTATTTTCTTTTGGCTTGAACTGCCAGCTCAGAAAGCCGTGTGATGTAATTTATCACTACGCTAAGCCATCTATAATAACAATACCGCGAAAGACTATCGCTAGCGCTGTATTTTTTTTTATTGTATTCAATGTATTGTTTGAATTTTTCAAATAATTGATTTTCCAATTATATATTATGTAAACCAAAGTTAGCAGCGAAAACAAGTAAAACTTTCAAATGTTATTAGTTCCATATTATTTGATATTTATGCTATATTTGATATAGTTATGTTAAACTTAAATAATCAGTACTGAAATAAAAGTCCTGCAAACAAGATTTGTAAACACTCTCTAATTCTTCTTCTTCGTGACCTCGTCTTCTGCTTTGCATAAGCTTTCCTAATATTTCATATGTCTGACAGCGTCATACAAGACTTGTGGTGCTTCCTGAATTTATATTATTCGTAGTAACAAAGCTGCAACAGTTAATGTGGTATAGTAACATGACCAACAACTTCTGTGTGTTCTGAATAAATTTAATCTTTTAAATTTAGTGTTGAAGTAATGTTTGGACGATATATTATAATATTAATATAATAAAAACTGGAGTTTTCAGCACGTGCATTTAACTATCATAAATCATTCATAAGATGGGCTCAAACGTCAGGTTAATATAAAAAATATGCCTATTTGTTTTACCATTTGTTAATTCGAAATAAACAACCAAATTACAATAAGGGGAAAAAACAATAAAGTATCTTAGTTTTACATTGTTTTTTATACACATAGTTGATAGGTATTTCGGCGTATGACTTCGTCAGAACTATGTTTGGTCTTACATTTACTCAGCTAAATATAAGTTTAAACAAATAATAGTTCCTACGAAGGCATTCGCCGATATATCTATCAACTACATAAAAATATTGTAGAACTAAAATAATTTGATATTTTTTCACCTTATTACAATGAAGTTCTAACAAATAAATGCTAATTCAATGAATAAACCACATTACAGATTTTTTCTAACAGTCATATAAACGCTCGACTTGGAAAGATGATTCTGAGGTATTAGAAAAATTGAAGCATATTTTTTGTACTTTCCAAAAAAAAGACTATATTTTTAAGCATTCACAAGAAGAAATAGCTTGTGCTATACAATTATATCATCAAAGTATCTTAAGTTGTGAGTAATCATAACGTTGTTTAAAATGGAAATGTAACTTAACATTACAAAATTATTGTCAAGAAATGACTTTTATTTTTATAAGGATTACACATAACATGTATACGATTTTTTTGTCATTTAATAATATTTATTGACAGTTTATTTTGTAACAAACAATCTGAGACAGTCCTTCGTTTTGTTTATTGCAATATTTTTCCTCAATATGGCAATGTCAGAATGATAAAATAGTTAATTTGAAGTGGCTGCGAGCCAGACGAAGCTGCCGACATTTCGCAAAAAGAGAAATCATCTATCATTTCCCTCCATTCTTATTATGACTACTTCGCTCATTTTTGTTTGTCTCCATTGCTTTGATTGTCGTGACAAATCTATCTCATTATTCTGTATCTTTCTTTGCTCCTCTCCTTACTTTTTATGCTTATTTTTCATTGCGTCCCGTTTGCAGGATCGAATGGGAAAATCTCAACGCCTAAAACATATTAATAAAAACACAATAATCCTTTGTACTTCATTCCACTTTATTTAATATGTCAGGACCGGTTTCGCTCATTGCGAGCATTGACAACTGATAAGAAATATAATTTACTATTTATACAAATTTGAAAAGTTATACAAAACAATTGGCATTGAAAAGAAAGTGATTCTAAAATAACACAAAATTAAAATGTTCAACACATCTAACATATAATTAAAAAGTCATCCCAGATTAATAAATCCAGAATGGCGATTGAAAGTAATTACAAACATAATTAAAATTTGGGAAATTTTTGACAAAGTGATAAAATGCTACATTAATAAAGTGAATTTATATTTCTTATCAGTTGACAATGCTCGCAATGAGCGCAACCGGTTCTGACATATTAAATAAAGTGGAATGAAGTACAAAGGATTATTGTGTTTTTATTAATATAATGCCTTTCCACCAAGTATTAACAGTGAACACCCTAAAAGTGACCTAAAACATATTTTTTATAAATGCAGAAATAACATATTGTATGGTATTCTTACATTTTCTTCGAAAATGTGTATTATTGCCACCAATGTAAAAAAAAAACTTCAGAAAGAATTTTTCCATACATACGACGACTAAAAAGGAACATGTTAAAATATCATAAAATTGTTATTTTGGGATAACATAATGTTAAGTAAAATAATAATTTTAAAGCAAATTATATTATAATATACTAAGATTAATGAAATTTTTACTTTGTGTAATATATTATTTTCATGCATGTTCGCTCCCAGTGTAGAATATTTGGCCTCTTTGAGAATGTATCTCAAAAAAAGTTTTTCTTCTACGAGAACAGCTTGTTACTCAGTGGCTCAATATGTCGAAAGGATAGTGATTGGCTGATCGTTTTCGCTACGCCCCGTTATTTAAAGATTGTAAAGGTGGGAGGGAATTTTTAAACATCGCACCCATTTCTTTGAAAAGGAATCGATAAATCGACTGAAAAAATGCTGTTCATACTTAAACTTGAACACGTAAGATCCGTCACGAAAGACATATATGTTGACTTCTTCGATACGTAGAAAAAGGTAACTACAAACATTAAAAAAACTTGCATTAAATTGATAATTTTTGATTACATTTTATGTAAAGGTTTTATTCAATTATGATACATGAACTGGTCGTGTAAAATCAATCAATAAAATATAAAATAAAATTTGATAACTTTATTCATCAAATTTAATTTTATATTATAAATGAACTTACACAAAGTTACCACCGAATTCATTGAAAATATCAATCAATGCAGTTAAACACTTTTAAGTTATTCGCTGTCACTAATTTTGAACACTGCATTACGGACTTTACACAAGAATAAAAATGACATTATTAGAAGTTATTTATTAAATGTTTCACGAATGAATACCGTCGCGTCGTACTGATGCACAATGCACATGAATTTATTTTCCAATGCGCCTCTTTCCTTTGTTCGTACAGATTATTGATATGGAGACATCTTGTTATGTAATAATTCTTTTGAATTCTAAAGAATAAATAAGTGTGCAATCTTAAGAAGAATATGCTGACGAAATCAGATTCATTTAAAAATAAAACAAATAAAACGCACTTTTCTAATACTTACAATTTTTTAAAGATATTTATTGGCTTTTTTTCATAAATAACGTTCAAAAATGAAATCCATCCTGGCGAATAATTATTTTAATAATTGAAGTATATATTTTTGTAGATTAGTTAGTATTAAAAAATAAAACACTAATCCCACATTTATTTATTATAGTCAGTTAAGTTTACTTATTTATATTTAATAAAAATATCTATGAACTATTTTTATATTTCTATTGTAAATTATTTGTTACACTTTTATTTAGCCTTACTTGTTTTAATATAAATAACCATGTGTTAGTATATATTTTTATCAGTTGAAAATAGTCGTAATGAGGGAAACCAGTCTTGTTCCTAATAAAAATAGGTGAAAATGCCTTTTCACCTAGTATTGACAGTAAGTTTAAGTTAGCTATTTTTAAGACAGTAATTAATTATACATCAAAATCTATATAAATTATTACTTTGATGAAACTTTTTAATATAGGTTTTGGTTGATACATTGCAGTTGGCTCAAGTTTATAGACATAGTGTGATGTCGTTGTGTTAGTTACGTTTTGAAACATTTGTACTCAAATTTGTATTATCAAAAGAAGACAAAACAATAAGAAAATTATGTGAATTATATGAAATGGTGGAGACTAGGGCATCCAATCCCGGGATCCCGTTCAATTTTCTGATCCCGAAATTCCGGGATTGAGATGGCCGCGATCCCGGGATTTCGGGATTAAGAAATTTTGAGCAAATTCTCGAAATTTACACGAAATTGGCAAATTGAAGATTTCAAATTCCTCGGTGAGCTAAAAAAAAAAAGGAGTTTTTGTAAGATTCTGGGAAAAAGTATACCAAATCGGAGATTTCAAATTCTTCGGTGAGCTAAAAAAAAAAAGGAGTTTTTGTAAGATTCTGGGAAAAAGTATACCAAATCGGAGATTTCAAATTCCTCGGTGAGCTAAAAAAAAAAAAAAAACGAGTTTCCGTGAAATTCCGGGAAATAGTATAGCAAATTGAGGATTTCAAATTCCTCGGTGAGAAAATCTCAATCCCGGGATTCAAAATAAATCAATCCCGAAATCCCGGGATTGGAAAAAGGCTTCGGGATTGGATACCTTAGTGGAGACCTTTAATTACTGTTATTGTTGATTTTTGATGGGAAAAAGTTAGGTACATTAGAATATAAATAGATTTTTGGCAGCTTTTCCGCAATTTCATTTAATATGTATAAGTATCAGATTCAACAAAAAATATCTTATTTGAAAAAACTCTCTTGCTTAGTGACGTCAGTTGTAATAATAATATAAATAGAAGAACGTTGTTTATCGCAAGAAATATGTGAAATGTCTTTTTCGATTATTACACTGGATTTCATGATAAGTGCTGGAGGCTTTGAAGTAATACGTGGAACGCGTACCTGATGATATATTGAGAGAATCTACGAATATTGATGGATATATATTTAAATATGGTTTTAACTCGGTGCTCAAATTAAAAAAAGAACCCCTTTTAACTGGATGGCTGCCATAGACGAGATATCTCATAAAATTTTTCGTGCTCTACACGCCAGAGACGAGTAACCTCATCAATAACTAAATAAATTAATTATAGTCAGCGTTGTATCAGCCGCCTGTGTGGTCGAGTGGTCAAAGTCGTTGTCTTCGGCTACGGAGGTCTCGAATCCCAGTACGGACAGTTTTATAAATTGATTTTTCAATCGATTTATTATTTTCTGTTCGAAGGCATGGATGTATGCGATGTCATGAATTTCCCCCTCCCACCCATCCTATCCTATGAATGGGGTGTATAGTAAGCAATTAGCTAGCCAATAGTCGTGTCTTAACCCTATCCTTTTATTCTTACTCTCTTTGGAAAAACATAGGATGGGCAACTGAGTAACAGGCAGTTCTCGTAGAAACACTTCTGTTGAAATAAACTTCATTTTGAGTCCATATGCTCCACATGTAAACAATAAAAAAATAGTCAGCGTGACAGGTACAAACGTACATTTTTCTACGGCAGCCAAAGGGTTAAAACTTTTACTCACTTATCGCAACTTTGAAATAGTATCAGTCCGCAAAATTTTCGCTACCCTGCTAAATTCTCACTTGTACACAAGTAATCAAAATTGTTTCGACTAAATATCAAAAGGCGTTTCTAATGTATGTAAAGGGTATGCAAATTGTTACTTAGGAAGTTCTCGCGTCGCCGAAACTAACGCACAGAAGCTGACGTATGATCGTAAAATGTTTTCATAGATATTTTGATTGAAATCGTCACAAGTCAGATTAATAAATTATTTATTCAAGCGTGTTATAGTTTAATGCACTGTCATAAACAAAAAAATATGTCTTGTATATTTGAAATATTATCTGAAAATGCCGTATTCTTATCATTATCACTGAAATTATTAGTTGGTCCTATAATCTAGTAGTAAACGATATTTTTTGTTCGTTGTATATAGTTTTGATGGACGGGAAAAAAAATATTCGTTAATTTTTGAATAGATTTACAGGTTTTTGTTCAAAGAAATAGATCATAAAAACAAAGAACGGAGAAAGTGGTTAGATAACTGCTTATTGTTTTGTAGTATTGTCTTTCTATAAGAATAGTTAAATTCTATTTCTCATTATAAATAAAAACTGAAAAGAATCTCAATGAGATTTCCAAATGTTACACATTAAAAGATATGTTTGATTTTTACTACTTATTGTTTGCAATTACTTCATGAACAGGAAAATTCAATAAAAAATAAATATTTTTTACTGTTTTATTTACTGATATTACTATTTTGTTTCATAGAATATGTTTTTTGCTGCTAGTTGCATTTTTATAATGGCGACAGTGCAACTATTTGAAAGCGTAACAATACGTTTTTTTTAACGAATATATAATGAGAGCTAAAATTTCTGGAATTGAGTATTTTCGAATATTGCTATAATATACTGGGCAGTTAAATCGTGAATATTTGTTTAGCGATGGATTTGGCGTTAACTTTAAGAAAATAAATTTTTGAAGTAAGAAAAATATTTTAACTGTAAAATAAAAAAATCAGGATATGTTCTATCAGCTTAAAATGTTTTTTTTTTCCATTTAAAAAAATCGACATCAACACTTTTTTCTAATGTTAGTTATCTATGTTTGATCTGCCCCTACTTAATCAATGTTGCCGTTTGCATCTTGCGGATTTGCGTATAGCCCGACACCTTTCTTAAGGAGCGTACAGCTCTCTCCGTCATTCGGACGACCCTTTTGGGGTTGTTTTTTTTTTGTCATCACACCCTCAAACCATTGTTCGAAGATCCTCTCGAGCAAGCTTCCCAACAGTTTTGCTTCGTAAGGGTTTATTTCAATCTTACAGAATTCGGGTCCACTTCAAATTTACTAGGATTTTTTTTCAGTATTTTTTTCTTAATTGGCAGTAGAAATTTGAGGTAACCACAGTTTGGATGGCATCTAAAACACTAATGAGTGATATTTTTTTCAGACTGATAAAAGGTATTTATCGAAAAGTTGTCCAAAAACGGAGGGCCCAAACAACAGGTTTTAAGTGCTATGTCAGGTTTCGTTAAACAAGTGAATATTGCCATGTGCTATAGAATTATTTTTTATCCCTCGACAATGATAAGCGTTTAGTATGGCGAACGATAGAATTATTTCAATGAACAAATGGAATTTCCGACAAAAACATATTTTTTTGTGTTTGACCGTTAGAATAAAATACCCGCTTCCAATATAAAGCGCATAAGCTCCTTTCGGAGCTTTTCACTGAAACTGGTAGTAAGTCTGCTGCACATACTTCAATAAATTATTACTCTTTTTTAGGATAGGGTATGGTCAAAAAATCTAAAAAAGTCGTAATTATATATACCGACACCTCAATTCTATAACTAGGTAAGTTTGTTTTGATCATTGTTGTGAACATGAATTTTAAACATTAATTGAACAACACACATCTAATTTATATTTGTTATTTTAAACAGAAATGAAAAATGATATTGTGTTTAATTGGGTACATTAAAATAATGTTAATTTGAATTTGGACAATATAAGCAAATGTAGAATCATGTTCCATAACTAACTCAAAAATATTGAAAAATGTACCCAATTGGAGTGGCGATATCATTGGACTCACTTATTATACATTAAATAGTTTACAGAAATTTTGATTAAAAATTATATGAAAATGACCCAAAGTATCTGAATCTTTAAGCCATACAGTGATCCCTATCGAAAAACGTAATTAACAGAAAGCTATATGTACATTTATATATAATTTAAAATGATATAAATACCTATTGTATATGCTATTTAGTTATGTTATAATATATAATAATAACAATATGCTATAATATAAATTATCAATAAAAAAACAATGACTAAAGAATCTATATTTATCTACTCAAATAGAGGGCAGATAACAAAATGATTGCCTTCATTGGTTTTTAAGCTAAACATTGTTAATAAATAAACAAAATGCAATCGAGCATAAATTAAAATTCTCTTGAACTTTTCCAACCGTAACCAGTTGAGAATTGCGTTCTTGAACATAATTATTATTACACAAGCTATGGCGACATTAATGTTACTTACAATTTCATAATAACGTCAAACCTTCTTTGTGAGTTAAATTAAATTCTTGATAATATTATTACTGTGAATAGATTTACAGGTTTCATTTATCGATTTATCGTATCTTACCATCGCTATGAGATGGGCAACTTTTGCATTGCAAAATATCAATTGTTTCTATGTTGTTGACTTGCTGTTTCAATATGAAATTAAAATTGACAACTTTGTTGTTACAGTGGTTGTGACTAGGGCCTCTAATTCCAATATCTCGAGATCCCGTCCAATTCTGCGATCCCAAAATCTTGGGATTGTGACAGTACTAATCCCGGGATTTCGGGATTGAAAAAAAAGAGAAGTTTATCGAGGGCTAATAAGAAGATTACAAATTTTGGTTGTCGAATTTGCAAATACTGGAAAAGCTCTCACGGCGTTCATTTTATTAAATCCGCAAATTCCTGGGTTTTTGGATTCGAAATTCTTGCATGAGCAAAATATTTCTCAATCCCGAATCCCAATTTAAATACGATTTTATGTTGAATGTTCAAATCCCAGAATTGAAAAAATCACAAAAAAGGTCCGGGATTTAATGCCCTAGTTGTGACGCATGTTTCACGTCTTTAAAACGCATATTTAAACTAACTCTGTCGTTAGATTTTTTATTCTAAACTTATAAATGGAAAAAAAAACAAGCGTTGGATTTTTCTAGCTAGTTGGGTGAAGAAGGGACCTAGCAAAAATAATATCAACGACGATGACTCTTATTAATTTCCAAATGTTGCTAAATGTTTTTAAATTAGCTTAAAACGACTATCAATCTCTGCACATGCTATTGTTCCCAACTCGATATTTTTTGCGAATTGTGCTAAACGAAAGTTATCGTTCAACATGACTGATTCATTTGTGTGACATTGCATTCAATAAAATCAATTCAGGTAATCCTGCGAAGGAAACTAAAAATGCATTTCTGATGAATTATGTCACATATTTGAAAACTCTGTCGTCGAATATACTTTTGGTGTACACTTGTGGGCCCTCAAGGCTTGGAATTTACGAATATTCATTAAAGATTTGTATTGAAAAATATGCGTGACATAATTTTGTCATCTACCTTTATCTACTTTATCCGATTTTTAGAACGGGGTTTACAAAAAACAATCAACTAAAATAATACCATCTAACTTTAGAGGCTTTGGTCTTGTCAGATATAGCAACTAAGCGACCAAATTACAACCAGCTCTCATTAACCGCTTTCTGTTTGAGTCTTAAGAGTATAATGAGTCTACTGACTTTGTTTTGAGTTCGATTATGATTTAATTAAAATAGAAATATCTGTAAAAGCATATCTTATACTTACGTGGTATCTCAACATAATAGTCAACTCGTCTATGTCTTTTTACGACATGTTTTCAGGATAAAATACGGTATGACTTGGAGGTAAGAAACGCCACACACCCACGTATTTGGATGTGAATTTCTGGTGTTAAATAATAAAATAAAACTATTTTTGTAACATTTAAATTAAAAAGATTATCTATGCTTCCGATTTCGAGCTGAAATGGACTAAAATATCAATATATACGTACATTTTGATTACTTTGGAAATGGAGTCGAGAAAAAACCATTATTTATAAATATTTACTGTTTCTGTTCGATATCTGCTAATTCTAACAAATATCCCAAGCTTTAGATGCTTGCATTTACGGTGGAAGTCAATTTTGGTACAAAGTTTTCTCAGGCGAAGCGAGCTAATTATCTCTTTCGACCGAAATGTAACAAGCTTTCGCGGCTCTGCATGCACTTGTTATTTTGTTGTACGGAACTTGAAAACGGGTCAAACAAAGGCCGTGCTCAGTGGTCTACGCTTCGAGGTCCCGCCGAAGAAACTCACTCGCAACATATTTGAAGATTCAATGTGAATAGTTGTATTTGGTTTAAAGTTTTTGTTTAAGATAGTTGTACTAGTTACTTAATGAGTATTTTTTTTTTAAAAGTCAAATATTAATTTGAAAAACGCAATACAAACTGCTTAATTAATCAAATTGTACATACTACACTGACGAATTGTTGAGTTTATATTCATATATCAAAATACAAGTTTGTTGCATTTTTAAACTTGATCGCGACAAACATTTATTTAATGCTAAGATTCTTATTAAGGTATGTACAAGTTGTGTACTAGCTCAGAACTGGCGAACTAGAAATATTTAGATACAAAAATTGTACGATGAAATTAATTTAGATAATAGATAATACATCTTACACTAATTCCTCATTACTTATTAATAATCAGGGTTCGAAAAAAATGATTAAGCTCACCGCTAGCATTCATTCATTATCAATGATGTATTTTTCTTTCTTAAATTGAAAAAATATGATTGTTATATTAACTGTGTGTCTAAGGATACTAACGTGTTGAAAGTTAGGTTCCACTGCATTTTGGTGACCTAATCGTACTTACTCGGTCTGTTATTCAGTTGGGCTTCGCTGTACGGTTGTAGGTCGCTCAGGTGATTTCTCTAACCAATTCAGCGACCCAAGGAGACTTAACACATTGACTAAAACGTATATTTAATGTTAAATTTATTAATATAAACGTATTTTATTGATTCCATCCAATACCAAATTATTTTTTTATTTATTATTTGTCTAAGTATTGAATATTCAATTTTCATTGTGTCCTTGTAAGGCCGCTCTAGCTTTTTGACATATACATATCATTGAGAAACCAATTGTTTAATATTTTGCAAATTTTAAAACTTCTTGTTTAAAAATACATGAAAACCAGAATACATCATTATATGCATTCAATTTTCATGGAATGCATTCGATTGCTTGGCCAAATTAGAACGTTTTCATTTGATGTAATATATTTAACAACAAGCCGGGATTTATAGACTACAATTCTCTTGATGCACAAAATTCTATATCGGAAAAACAGAAAGAATCTTAAAAACTAGACCTCCGGAACACAATAAAAAAATATTTGGCATTACAGTTAATGCCAATGCGCCAAATACTTTTTAAAGTTGAAAGATCATACGAGAAAAACTCGATGAGAGTTTTAGTATTGTAAGTCATTCGAGATAAAATCGAGGTCAATTGACACCACAATCGATCTCAAATTTAAATCGAAAAAAAACCTAAATTTGACATTGACCTTACCGGAGATCGAACCCAAACCCACCTGGTTGATAGATCAAGCTTTAACCAACTAGACCACAGCGGACGATGCCAAAAGGCGAAACACGGGTCTTTAGTGATAAAAATTGTGTGAATGTTCATAATTTGAACGATTCAAATTTAATATTGAAATTCCACCAAGCACCTTCAGTAAAAATCTTAAATTAAATCATGTGAAATAAGTAAAATCATCCTTTCGTGATATGTGGTTACTACCTTAACTTCCTATTATGAACGTCCTTAACCATTTCAGTATCTATTGATTATTATTTTCACTTTATTAGTATTGATTTAAATTTTAAATTATGCAATGAATATGAATGTGTTAGCCACATAAAGCGAAGCGTTTTATACAGACGGCTCTGCTCGGGTAAGCCATTTGCAACGACTGAAAATAATATTCAATGTTGATAGATTATTATGAATTTAGTATTAATATCGTGTACTAGATAATATTTAGAATTATTCTATACTAAGTTTTAAAATACAATTTAATCTTAAGCTTCCGTAATTGGTTAGATCTGTACCGTATTTTCCTGCGAAATTTCTATGAAATAGTATACATATAAAATTTAAATAAAGAAAATTCACTAATAGAAAAAAATTTCACATTGAAAAAGGAGTTATTAATAATTTTAAAAAATAACTATGACTAAAACAATAATAAGCCTGTGCGTGGCCGAATAATAAAAAAATGTGTGTTTAATTGCAACACGTAGGGATTCGAATCCCGATACGTAAGTATTCATAAATTGTTTTTTTTTTCGGAGGTGAACATCTGTGACATGTATAATAATCCCTCCGACCCATTCAATCCCAAGACCAAGCGTAGCGAAAATAATTAGCTAATCACTAGTCATATTTATATTTCTATTCTAGCGCTATCTTTATATTTCTATTCTCTTTTTAAAAGAAGTTGAACGATTATGATATATACGGTTCTTCTCGAAAAACTACTGTTGATAAAACACCTTATTAAAAGTACATATACTAAACATTGGGAGCGGAAATGAAAAAATATATATTTGCACAGTAAAAATAACCGGTCTCATCAGTTTAATGAGCGAAACCGTTCCTGATCATATTAAATAAATGTGGAATTAGATCAGATTGTTTCATTTTTTACCATTGAAAGTGAACATTTTAAAAGTGAACAATACAACAATGTTCATTTATCTAAAACGTCTAAAACGACCAATTAATTTTATTTTACGAAGCGATCAAGATAACTGGGCCATTTGTTGGTATGTTTGCAGTATTCACGAGTTCGAATCCCAGTTATAATTTACCAGTAATTTTTAAAAACGTTCATTCTTTGCGATAATTTCTTTATAACCATTAGGATTATTTTTGCGTACAAAAAATACTCAAAAAGCTCTGGAATGTAACCATCTTTACCCAAATTTTTATTTATTGATAATATGTGTTAATATCCATTGATTAAATGTTAATACCCATTGACAAATATATTTTATACCGCAATTGTGTACGGTTTTTTTTAAAATAAAATATCATTCAATATTAAACCGGAAAATCGAATAATCGGTTTCCAAAAACCGCAGAAAAAAAATAAAAGAACGTGAGTATTGCGAGAAAAAATTGCGCGAAAATTGGATGGAAAATCTTCGCAACAGTTTTTTCTAAAAGCTTTTAAAATTGTTTTCAGATAGAATATTAAAATCTTTCATAACATGTTGTCAATTAGCTTGACGTCACGTGTGTGTTGCGGTTATTTTTGTTTTACTTTTTTTCCGTACAAACTTTTGACGATCGTAATTGGATTTTTTGACAGTTTTTATGGAAATAGATACAGTGTGACGCGAGAAATACTTTTTATATTTGAATATTTTACTGAAAATAATTACTAAATTGTTTATTTATTTGCTTCAAATGACAGAATAAAGTGACATATTTTAATTTCCATTAAAATTTTACACATTATTTTTGTTTGTCGTAAACCGTTTACTCTTTACTACCATGTGAAGTAAATTTCATTAGTTAACGTTCATTTGATCTGTTGAATATTTTACTAATTGAATAAAAAAATTAATTGTTTGAGATAGCTAAATATTATTTTCGTTGACAATTTATTTCGACAGGAATGCCTATATGTAGATAATTATCAACGTTAAAAATAAAACGTTTTAACGTTTTTAGAGTGTTCACTGTCAATACTTGGTAGAAAGGCATTATATTTAAAAAAAAACACACAATATTAATTTGTACTTTATTTCCATTTTATTTATAAAGGTCAGGACCAGTTTCGCTCATGCTGAGCATCGTCAACTAATAATTATGCTTGTTTGTTATGTTGTAAATTTCCAAAATTATAATTATGTTTATAATAAAAATAATAAAACATTTTTAGTACTTTTTCCACATAAAATTTATTAGATCAGGACCGGTTTCGCTCATCGCGAGCATTATCAACTGATAAGAAAAATACATAAACAGTGATATTTATACAAATTTAAATTGAAATAAAAAGGTGTAAGCAACTATTAACAATTTAAAGGATTAACAAATTACATTATAATTACACAAGATTAAAATGCTTAACACCCATAACAATTAAAAAATCATCATCAAAGAATAATAAATCTAAGTGGCAAACGATGTCAATTATGAACACAATTAAAATTTGGGAAATTTTTAAGCAAAGTAAATATCCTAATGATGATTTGGTGTTTTTCCCGCTTCCAATCAATGATGTACAAGCAACAAAATCAGCAGTAATGAAGATTCAAAATTGAGTTTGGAAAAACCAGTAGAGCTCAATCCAGCAAAATTGAATCCTGCGAAAAGAATAAAGGCAATATCAATTCTTACAAAATAAAAACAAACTAAGAAAATTAAAATTCTAAAGAAATAAAACAGTGCAAAAATGGAAATATAATAGGCTAGAATTAGGTTAATGAAACGGATATAACAAAGGTGATGATGCAAATACAAGCTGTTCGTTTAATAAATTAGAGTTCGGCAAGAATTTATGTCTATTGATTTCTAAGATCTCTTGTTTATCAAGTTTTAAAGATTTATTGTTAACATGCAGGATTTTAAAGTTTTTAGAGATATCAAATGTATGCTTATTTAGGAACAAATGGTTCCCAAATGAAGATAATTCATTCCCTTTACGTGAGCAGGCTAAATGTTCTTTAAATCTGATATTAAAAGCTCTTCCCGTTTGACCAATATACCTGGCTCCACAAGAATCACAATCAATTAAATATATGCCACTTTGGTTAAGAATGTTGAGTTTATCTTTAGAATTTACTAAAATGCGTTGTAAGTTAAAAGAATTATAAAAAGTGACATTAAAAAGGTTTTTGTTGAATTTCCTTGAAATCTTTTCTGAAACACTACCCAAGTAGCTCAATTTCACCCATTGTTTCTCAACAACTGGTGCATTAATCACCAAACTAGAGCTTACATTTATCAAAGCTAGTTTTTTGTGTTTTTTAAATAAAAGACGATCTATTAAATCCGAATCATAACCATTATTCATTGCAATTTGTTTTATCGTATTTAACTCAAGATCATAACTAGCTTTAGTCATCGGAATCAACAAGAGACGATGAATAAAGCAATGAAAGGTTGCTAATTTATGCGAGATATGATGTCTGGAAGAATTGTTAATGATGTTATCGCTGTATGAATCTTTTCTAAATATACTGAAACAATGCCGATTATTAATAATCTCGATCGTTAAATCCAAAAAGTTTATTTTATTCAACCCCAACTCCATTGTAAATTGAATATGCGGGTTAACGTTATTTATAAGTTTTAAGAATTGGTTAAGTTGTCTCTCTGTACCTCCCCAAAGTACTAAGATGTCATCTACGTATCTATACCAGTAAATGACATTTCTAAAGAGATCAAAATTACTGATTTTAGATTCTAAAAAATCCATGAAAAAATATGAATCCATGAATACAATGGAGTTGGGGTTGAATAAAATAAACTTTTTGGATTTAACGATCGAGATTATTAATAATCGGCATTGTTTCAGTATATTTAGAAAAGATTCATACAGCGATAACATCATTAACAATTCTTCCAGACATCATATCTCGCATAAATTAGCAACCTTTCATTGCTTTATTCATCGTCTCTTGTTGATTCCGATGACTAAAGCTAGTTATGATCTTGAGTTAAATACGATAAAACAAATTGCAATGAATAATGGTTATGATTCGGATTTAATAGATCGTCTTTTATTTAAAAAACACAAAAAACTAGCTTTGATAAATGTAAGCTCTAGTTTGGTGATTAATGCACCAGTTGTTGAGAAACAATGGGTGAAATTGAGCTACTTGGGTAGTGTTTCAGAAAAGATTTCAAGGAAATTCAACAAAAACCTTTTTAATGTCACTTTTTATAATTCTTTTAACTTACAACGCATTTTAGTAAATTCTAAAGATAAACTCAACATTCTTAACCAAAGTGGCATATATTTAATTGATTGTGATTCTTGTGGAGCCAGGTATATTGGTCAAACGGGAAGAGCTTTTAATATCAGATTTAAAGAACATTTAGCCTGCTCACGTAAAGGGAATGAATTATCTTCATTTGGGAACCATTTGTTCCTAAATAAGCATACATTTGATATCTCTAAAAACTTTAAAATCCTGCATGTTAACAATAAATCTTTAAAACTTGATAAACAAGAGATCTTAGAAATCAATAGACATAAATTCTTGCCGAACTCTAATTTATTAAACGAACAGCTTGTATTTGCATCATCACCTTTGTTATATCCGTTTCATTAACCTAATTCTAGCCTATTATATTTCCATTTTTGCACTGTTTTATTTCTTTAGAATTTTAATTTTCTTAGTTTGTTTTTATTTTGTAAGAATTGATATTGCCTTTATTCTTTTCGCAGGATTCAATTTTGCTGGATTGAGCTCTACTGGTTTTTCCAAACTCAATTTTGAATCTTCATTACTGCTGATTTTGTTGCTTGTACATCATTGATTGGAAGCGGGAAAAACACCAAATCATCATTAGGATATTTACTTTGCTTAAAAATTTCCCAAATTTTAATTGTGTTCATAATTGACATCGTTTGCCACTTAGATTTATTATTCTTTGATGATGATTTTTTAATTGTTATGGGTGTTAAGCATTTTAATCTTGTGTAATTATAATGTAATTTGTTAATCCTTTAAATTGTTAATAGTTGCTTACACCTTTTTATTTCAATTTAAATTTGTATAAATATCACTGTTTATGTATTTTTCTTATCAGTTGATAATGCTCGCGATGAGCGAAACCGGTCCTGATCTAATAAATTTTATGTGGAAAAAGTACTAAAAATGTTTTATTATTTTTATTATAATGCCATTCCACCAAGTATTGACAGTGAACACCTTAAAAGTGAATTATGTTTATAATTACCATTAGTCACCACTTTAACTTTATTCATCTTTCATGATTTTTTCATTAATTATATAATCACTTCTACTGTAATTTCTAAACTATTTTCAATGTCAACTGTTGTTTACAACTTTTCATTTTGTTTTGTTTTTGTATAAATAGCACCGTTAAATTATATTTTTTATCAGTAGACAATGCTTGCCATGAGAGAAACCGGTTTTGACCTTTATAAAAAACAAACATTCCTTGAAAACTTAAACCAAATTGCTACGACTTACTTACTAGTATTGCATATATACATCAATATAAATAATTAAGAAAGTGGGATACACAAGACTATTTTTCATACATTTTACTCTCTGTCGTGTATACGTTTATCTTTTATCTGCAATTGTTTTTCTTACAACTGTTGCTTACTCACACACATTTTTAGAAAATTATTTACATAGTATCGATGAGCAATTTTTTTGCGCATTTAACTCTATAATTCTTTTTTTATACAAAAGCGACTTTGATATTCTTTATTTTATTAATTAAATGATCATAACTTTTTGAGCCGCCAAGAGATGAAGTAAGCAACCTAGAAAAGAGGAAAAAACATTTTTCTTGGAATTTTAAGTACAATCACGTCTTACTTGGTGTTTTGGTGGATTGTATATTATTATTTTACACTTTCACGATACTTTGAGATGTTTAGAATATAACAACGCATCTCACTTATTTTTTTCTAAAATAGCACTTGGCCCACTTCACTTACTTAAAGTAAATCACAGTGTAGAATATGAATCAAACAAAATATTGGATAAATGAAAGTAGCTTTAATTTTTTTTCTAAAGTAAAATATACAAAAACGAACAAAATTAGATGTAAGCTGATAATTATAAAACAATTATTTATACACGTTTAGGTTCGAACATATTCCTGTTATTCACACTTGTTTTTTTTGATTACCCATGTGAAAAAAAATAAATCCCATGGTTTCGAAAGAACCATTTAGGATTTTTGCATGTGTGGTGAGTGGTGACTATCTATTATTAAGATTCTTATAATACTGTTCATTTATACCAAAATCAACACGAATTATTAATAACATACAAATTGTGACGAAATTCACTCACGACCGTATGAAAAATTGTTGGTTCTAGTAATACATTTCTTTAAAAAAACAACTCCTCTACCTTTTGCCAGTCAATTATCGACGGTTATTTTTACACATGTTGTGTTTTTTTCTTTCCCAAAAATTCTGATACGGCCTTCAAAGAAGATTTTTATAAACATATTGATGAGGAATACCAAGAAGTATAAAAACCTTTTGAAAACTTTATTCTCCAATATTGAGCGACGTAGAAATATATGATTAGGAAAATACTCGAATACTTAAATATATTATCGATAAAACAATTGTGTATCGAAATTCACAAATATCGTCAATTTATTTTTAGTTTTGTCGTGACCTTAGTGTCTATCTATCTATCTATCTGTCTATTTGTATAGGTTTTAATTAATGTGTACAGCTAGTTTTCTTTTATACCCTTTGCAATTTTTGTAGTACTTTGAAGAATCCTGGAGATATGAGTAATGGGTAATGAAACATGTTTTTTCTTAAAAAAATATTACTGTGCTTGCACAAACGTTGTTTGTCTCATTTACCATTATATGGTTATATAATTCGTCGAAAATGTAAGTAAGTTTATAATAAACAGTTTTTGACAAGCTATTTAATGCCTTATGCAGTTTGGAAGATCATAGTAAAACCCTTCATGTTTGAATATTCTGGTAACAAAATTGAATTACTGTTTTAGAATTCCAAAAATAAAAAAAGGATCTTATTGAAATGACGTTTTTTTTTACATATCCGTAGGTTGAATTAATTTATCACTACGTTTTATATTAACGTATTTGTCTAAAGTCATTAAATATAATAACACTCTTTCTTATAATAATGCATTTATTGCAGATTAATAATAAATGTAATGTTTTAAACATTTTTATCACTTCACAGATCAAGAGGAAAAATGAAATTCGCCCTGTGGTAACTAATATAAAATATTAATTTGAATTCGCATTTTTTGAATTACTGTAACAACAAATTGTGCTTAATAATTATTATGGAGAAGTGCTTTTTAATTTTTAACGTTGGTGTAGTATAAATATACCTGTAAACACTTTAGATTTCGTTGCCATTTGCAGACTAAGCAAAGGCTATAGTAGTTTTGTCGGACAAGATGTATCTTCCTGGCGTCAGGTATCTGGAACTGTCGGAAGGAAAATTTCTAAGAATAAATAAATAATGTTCCTTTTTAACTTATGAGTTTTATTAAATTTATATTTTTTTGTAAAATATTGAGAACAACTGTTTTTTTCTCTTTATACCAACCTTTTGAAAAAATGTGCTGTCGGCAATAAAGGTTTTGAATTTTTCAGCTATTTTTAAGTCTTAATACTCTTGCATGCACTCATCTTAGTATATTATTAATAAATGTTATGTCACACAAAAAGCTTATACCAAGACAAAAAAAAAAACCTCTTACAATTACCTTATATGGGTATGAAATAAATAATAGTGGTCAATTATTGATACCAGGCATAGTTCTGGATGTGATATTAAACGTTAACTATTATTTGATCTGTATCTGTATTTTTTTCGAGAGATACTCGAAAGCAATCACCAAATGTTCTATATTAAGTTTTTTATAAAACACGATAGGATGACAAATAATACGTTATATTACCTTATATCAATTAATAACTTATCGTTCCAAACGAACTGGTTGAATTTAAAAAAATATTACAGCAGAGTACAAAATTAGATTTTTTTATGAAATTAATCTTAATAATGTGTTTAACATTCAATCTGGAAAGGCTAAGCTAATTCAAAATAGAGGTCTACTTATAAAAAATACAGTCTTAAAAAGTTACTATACTTAAATTTATATCTTAAATAATAAGGTTAGCAAATTTAACATTGATTATTTTACGTTTCAAAGTATTTTATTTAGATTGTTTTTTTTTTCATGAACTACTCTTTGCTTTTAGAAAATCTTTAAAAGAAAATAATTGATTGTGAACAATTTCAATCTGGGTAGCCAAAATTAGTCGTTTTAGCGTGTTGTCAATTCACTGTTTTATTAATAGCTCTCGCATGGTTGGTTGCTTTCTCCTGAAAGTTCGTGCTGGCTAAAAAGCCTGGAGCGTTTCGACAACCGTCGTAGAATCCGTTTTCCTCCTGAAAATTAATTTGCCTTAACGTTTGAGCCGTAAATTGCCGTAATTAAATTCTCAAATGAAAAATGTAAACTCATACTTATTTAACTGTTTTAATCAAGATCCTACCGTCCAGATTGGTTAATAAATTGTTTTTTTCTCTCGTTTCAGGTAGGTGCATTTCGGTCTAGGTCGTTTTAAACAATTGAATTCATCATCTGCAGGTAAAATTTTGTTTTTAAATATATCTAAATAACATTATGTATGTTTTAAAATAACTGTTTTATGTTACTACCATTACTACAATGCTTGCAAATTCTTGGCCAATGTAGGACATCTGAATGATAACGTGTTTTGTAGTTTTGTAGTTATCCAAAAATACTACGAATGTATAAATACACAAGAATACTTAAATAAAATAAAACAAATCCCTGCTTTCTATATTTGTTATTATTATTATTATTATTTTTAATATTTTTCAAAATAACAAAAGACTTGTTACAATTAAATCTGTTTTTTTGTGAAAACAAATTAGAACAAATATTACACCAAATGTATCATTTTTTTTTTAAATCTATGTCCGCTACCAATGTAGAGCATATGGCCTCCTAATGAAGGTATCTCAACAGAAGTTATTTTTATACGAGAACTGTTTGTTACTCAGTCGCTCAACCTCACTTTTTTCAAAGTGAGTAGTAGGGAAAGAAAGATAAGGCTAGAACAGGACTAGTGGTTGACTAATCGGTATTGCTACACCCAGTTATTAACGGATCAGAAGGATGGGAGGAAAGTTAATAATGTAAATTGACACCACAGACACCCAGTCTTCGATCAGAACTTTGAATTGTATAATTCTTAAATTCACTGTGATCTTACCGGGAATCGAACGCAGACCTGCGTGATCGGTAGAGCCAGCTCTAACCAAATGAGTCACAGCAGACGACTTATCTATCATACTTAACATTAAACACGTTGATTACGAATGTAAATAGAACCTAAAATACCGACACTGTTGACTTGCGACGTTTCGGCTTTTTGTCACAGATTTAGTATTATATGTATACTTGTGAAAATATAATGACCAAATTGGTCAATATATTTTAGTCCAATTAACTCAACCAGAGTTGAGCGAATTAGACATTGCAGATTTTGTACAATACAACTGGATAAACGCCAAATACGCTAGTTTAAAGTTTTGGTTCATGATACACCAAATTTACTATATGGGAGACTTGCAGTGTACCATTTCTAATCCATTACAGCGCGTTGTTCTAATTGTGACATTTACCAATTGATATCGATCACCGGTCAAATACCCACATACACATATATATTACTTTGAGGGTGTCAACATTTGGTGGAAAGGCATTATATTTAAAAAAAATCATTAGTACTAATTCTACTTTTTATTTTAAAATGATCAGAACCGGGATTGCTCATAACGAGCATTATCAACTATCAATACTCGTTATGTGCTAAACCGGTCCTGGTCATTTAAAATAAAAGTGGATTTATTTACAATGAGTATTTTTTTCAATAAAATATCTGTATATAATGTTATACAATATATCACAAGCTTGCAATAAATTTTCTTATAAACCTAGCTTAAATTTTACCTTTTGTTTGTAGTAAACTCATGGTTTTGCATGTGATATTTTCAGGTTTCCTTGTATCACTTACTCGTTAACACCCTATACTATAATAGGGGAAAAATATCAACGTATTTTAGTACTACTAAAAACTACAGTTTTTTATATTTATGATTTGATAGCTATTTCGGCTTTCGCCATTGTAAGAATTATTTTCACCCTATATTTTTACCCTGTTATAATGGAGTTCTACCAAGTAAATTCCAAATCAATAAATACCCTATACTATATCATAATACTTACTAAAAACATGTTTTAACATGTTAAAACTGATAAGGTTATTTATGATTTCGACAAAAAAATACGCATCTTCAATATAATATACCAAATAAAACATAAATACGTAATATCGTAAAATACGCCTTTCGTGCTAGTTTCACATTTATTTAATATGGTTAAGAATTTAAAATGCTCGTGATGAGCGAAACCGGTCCTGAACGTATTAAGTATATCTGAAATTATTACCAAAGTGTATTTTTTAACACAATTCCTTTCTATCAAGTATTGACTGTAAACACCTTAAAAAAATTGTCGTGTTGATTGAAAAATCGATCTAAAAAATGCTTTTTTTCATTAATTATAGACTGATTGTAAAACACTGTGAAGCCTATCATTTTTCAATGTTTTCTTTCATGGAAAAATTCTTCAATAAAAGTAGGCGTACTTGAAAAATCACTCTTACATACAATCGAATGTAAGTCCAGTGTGTTCATATCAATTAAATAAAAAATTAAAAGCTCTTTATTTCATTAGTGTATATTTTTGTATAAAGGACGACTACCGATTAGCGATCAGAATATAGACAAGGTTAAAAACAAATGTTGATAATTTTATTTTTAATATGAAATGTCTTGAACATGGATTTTTGTGATGTCCTTTCTCCTTGATTAAAACTCGAGAGGCACTTCAATTTATTTTATGAATTGGATCAAAATGTGTACCGTATTTTCCCTGCAGCCAAATATCTTAACGTTTATTTTCGTATTCATACAATTGACAGATAATCAATTGACGTCATATCCAGTAATTAATTGATTCGACTCTAGTGTATACTCTCTTACTTGATTGTCATGCACTTAATAATAAATAACACCAAGTAACGCGCGATACATATTATGCTTTTGTTCAGGAAATTTACTCACTCAACCTGAATTCACTCTGAAATATATTATATCTATATGAAAAGGAAAAGCACTGCTTATACGTTCGACAGGTGCCAGTCAAATAAACTCTGGGTTACTATACCTGTACGTTAAATATAATAAGAAAATCTATATACTGTATTATAAGTTGTTCGATGTATGAGATTTGCGTTTCATTTTTGTCAGAGTTTACGTAGTGTCATTATTTCTCTCGTATGTGTTGCTATTAATAATGGTATTGGTTGAATATAATATATATTCGCGTTTCAGTAATGCTTATCACACGTTATTAATTTAAATATAATATAAACATGTGAATAAGAAATAATAGAAAAGTAGCTGTTAAAAAATATATGAAAAGCCCAATATTCTTGGATACTTAATTTAGTACAGTTGAAAGCTCTCAAACCATTGCCACGGGTGTCGCAGGAGAATTAATTAACAAAAGAATGTTTGCTGTTTACTGAATTCTGCCAAAAAAAATAACCGGAAAATCTTTTATTAAGGGTTCAAATATAACCATTTATAATAATAATAGTAAATTTGTGACCGAAATATATTCTTTATCTAAAAATCATTCGTTTAAGCAATATTAAGCATGTAAAAATATCTATTATTCTCACGACAGGGGTCGTTTGATCGAAATTTATTTCCCATCGTCCAAATATTGTTATTAAGTTTTGTCTAGAACTCAAATTGACGACTTGAAAATGTTTATATTACTAATAAATCCAGTAAGTAGTCTTCACTTTTAGAGTGGTCACTGTCAATACTTGATGGAAAGGCATTTTATTAATTAAAACACAATATTCCTTTGTATTTCATTCCACTTTATTAATTAAGTCAGGCCCGGTTTCGCTCATTGCGAGCATTGCGAGTCGCATTGTCGACTGATAAGAAAAATATATAAACAATGCTATTTATACAAATTTAAATTGAAATAAAAGGTGTAAGCAACTATTAACAATGAAAAGGATTTACAAGTTACATTATAATTACACAAATTTATATGCTTAACACCTATAACATACAATTTAAAAAATATATATAAATATATATATTTTTCTTATCAGTTGACAATGCTCGAAATGAGCGAAACCGGTCCTGACCTAATTAATTAAGTGAAATTAAGTACAAAGGAATATTGTGTTTTTATAAAAGTAGTCTTCACTAATAGTTTGCTGACTACGGGTTTATTTAATATAAATAAATAAATATTTATAATTATATAGCAATTGGGTTCATTTCTGTAAGAGTGATTCTCAACTTGTATAGTTCAAAAGATTCTTTGTAAGTTATATTGATTATTGAAATATAAATCAAATATTTATTTTTGTTTTCTCGGCAAATATTTATTACATCATTTCCCACCCGATTTTCCTGTTGGTGTTGTTGCAGCGATCGCATCGCAAAATTCCTCAAGCGAAATAGTTAAATCAAGTGTTACCTGTGACAAGGACATCAAAAGCATTTCAATAACGTAAACAGTACTCATATTAAATGAATCTTAGAATATCATTGTTTACAGTTACAAAATATTCTGTAAATAGTTTATAACATTCTTAATGAATAATATAATCTTTTAGGCTTAACAAAATATGGCAGTTATTTTTTAGATGTGCATTTCAATAAAAGTCGTATGTATTTGATCACGATGCTTAACGTAAAGGCAACTTTGAAATTCCACCAAAAACAATAGTTATATGTACATTTGCAGTAAATAAGTGATTTGTATGTACATTCTATTAAACATAAACTTAAAGTTTGTTTATCTCAAGGATTCGTCAATTTTCAATGCATGGCGGAAAAAAGTACATTTGTAAAAACAAAATACAATTTGTAGAATTGTTCCACAATTTTATATCATAATAAAAACCATCTATCATTCTTTAGGTGAAACGAGTCCTTTTCGGATAACTATTACTCATTTTAACGCTGTACATTTTTACTTGTGTAGAATAAAGTAATATTTGAATGTTCTAAATTACAACATATGTATAGTTCATTTTTAACGATTTTTCAAAGTAACACATATTTTTTTTTTAAATACCTATAATACAGACCGAACTTCTATTTTCAATGTTTTTGTACTCATCACATTTCTCTAGACCAGTGCGTCCCAACCTGGGTTTCCGCAGGTTTTTCACGGGGGTCTGCGAAAATTTTCATTCTTTCAACATTCTTTGTGATAAAATATGAACATGTGAAATAAAAAACTTTCGGAGGTCCGCAGATTATTGTTTTCAGATTTAGGGTTCAGTGGTATGAAAATGGTTGGGAAGCACTGCTCTTGACCAGATCCCTCACCAATAGCGAGAGAGAAGTGCACTGCTACGCCAGTAAAAATAAATTATCTTTCGAATCAAGTGATATTATAAAGCTTACCAATCGATCCAAGTTAAAGTTTTATTACGTTGCATAGTAAGTTTCTTTTTAAAGACTCGATGACAGGTTATATACGAACTATTTCTTTTTGTTATTTCTCGAATTATTTTGTTGAATATCTCAAATGAACCAAGCTTTTAAGATTTGTCTTCGTTCGATATTATATATAGTGATTTTTAATACGATGTATAAGTTTCGATTGTTTTCACGATAATTGAGCGATGTTTTCAAGGTTTTATAAACGTAATCGACTACTGGCTACTGCGCTATTTCATTTGTATTTGAAAAGTTTCCCTCATACTAGGTTCCCCTTGAAAGCTTATAAACATGGTTGTACAGAAATATTTTTATATTAGATATTGGAAAACTAGGACTTTTGAAACTTTTGCTTTCGTTTCTTTATTTGTGTAACAAATAATTAACAAAATTTTCATATTACTACATCATTTCGAGTTGACCAGATTATAAATAGAGTATGATATTATTAATGTATTTAATCATTTGTTTATAATGTATATCATTTAATCATACGATGTACATTTCTTTTCAAATGAAAAAGCATTCTTCTCACTAAGTTTTATTGTTTTATTTGTATTTATTTAATTGTAAAGTAGTAAAGATCTGCATTACCGAAAACTTGGCAATGTCAACACAATAATTTATTGAACGAAAATAAATAATTTCAATATAGAGGTCGTCTTTATATCCGCACAGTGTAAAGAAAAAAACATTACAATAC
This sequence comes from Himalopsyche tibetana, assembly GCA_030503985.1. NCBI lineage: Eukaryota > Metazoa > Arthropoda > Insecta > Trichoptera > Rhyacophilidae > Himalopsyche > Himalopsyche tibetana. The sequence goes on from JAPJYX010000010.1 coordinate 3,419,771, forward strand.
TCTCTTTGAGAGACAAAACAAATTATTACTATTTTTTATACCTAAGTCCGCCCTTGTTGTAAATAAAATAATCCCCTTGAAAAGTGAAGTGAGCCTAGTATTAAAATGATTAAATTTTTCAATTAGACTTTAAGGTCACGTCTTTACTTGGTATTTCTGTGGATTGCACATTTTTAATTCAGGGAGAAAAGACTATTGCAGTGTGTATTCGCTAAGCTCATTTCACATTTACGATACTTTAAGGCATGTAGAATATTACGCCGCATCGAACTCAGTGCATTCACATATACCACTGGGCATAAGAAAAATCTTGCATGTTCTCTTTGTCTATTGTCATTTTTTATTTAAACGTTGATGATACATCAACTTTATTGACTAAAAGTATAGCAGACAGCTGGTGTAAATTGCTTAGTTGTCTCATAGAAAATCGATAGCCACTTTATGAAAAATTTATTTACAGTCAATTTGCACTGAAAGCATATTTTATTGAGAATTTTCCACTTATTTTTCAAGGTTGTGTGAATATTCATTATTTCCATTGAAAACTCGTTAGATATCCATAAATTTATTAAAGTTAACATATTTATTAAATGGAAATGTTGTCTCTGTGAATAATAAAACAATCCATCAAATTAAAATGATAAACCTTGAAAAAATATTTTTTACTAAAAAGAATCAAGAGTTAAAAATAAAATTCACAAACAAATGTTATCTTTATTATACATAAACGTGTAGTAACTATCAAAGTGTAACGAAATACTTTTGTTCATATTTGAAAACTCAATATTTTTAACACTATCTAATGTTTGATAAATAGTATTGTATATCGATACCTTAGTGCACAAACACTCATGTGCAGAATCACTTAATTTGAGTAAATTTAAAAAGATTAAAACATTTGCATCCATACTTTTTTAAAATACATGTCCTTTTCCAATGTGGAGCATATAACCTTCTAATGGAGGTATCTCAATAAAAATCTTTCTACGAAAACTGTTTGTTGTTCAGTTGCTCAACATCTATTTTTCAAAGATAATAGTAGATATAGAAGGATAAGACTAGGATATGGGTTAACCAATCTCTCTCGCTACGCCCAGTTAGTGAAGAATCAGAAGGGTGAGAGGGAATTTTCAGACATCACACATAACCAAGTCTTCGAACAGAAATCGATCGAAAAAATGCTGTTCGTTCTGGACTCGAATCCGTGAGATTCAGCACGGAAGCCAACAACGCTAACCGCTGCGCCAACACAACGATAACAAGCAGTTCTCATAGAAAAAAAATATGTTGAAAAAACCTCCATTGGGAGACCGTATGATCCAAAGTTGGGGCATAAAAACAATAAAATGCGTATACACGATATGTATTGGGAATCAAATGGATGTTTGACATTTTTTTATGAAATAAATGTTTAGTTGTGACTTTTTGCTACTTATTTTATTTATAAATCGAAATAATTTTTTGTTAAATCTTTAACAAAAAAAATGTGGGAATTACAGAAAAAAACTTGAACCCAGCAACAATTTTGAATCTTTAGTACATAACCACAAATCATGAGTAAAAATTCATTTTATTTTCAATATTATTTTTGTAGGAAAACTAATGAGAAAAAGCAACTATACACAAAAATAAATATAGGCAATAAGTGTAGTGCCAGCGGCACTTTAATTATTTTCTTTGCCGAAAAAATACTTAAGAAACTTAATATGCTTTTACAAAACTTTTGAAATTTGATAGCTGCAAGCCTTTTTTATTTTTACATAATCTTTCCTTTGATACAAACATTTAGAACTCTTATCGATTCTATAATTTAGAGTATCGTACTATGTTTGAAAAAGGTTAATATATTATTGTCACAAAAATAAAAACTTATATAGTCAAAAAGAAACAATAATATTTTCTTTTTCAATTGAAACGATTCAAAACTATATGTACACCGTTTTATTGAAGCAATATAAAATTCATCGACACAAAATAATGCGTTTGACTTTTAGTAGTTTTTGCTACGTGTTAAGTCTGTTTGTGTCCCGAGATACTAACAAAACTGTTCATTTAAACAGGATTCTCTGAAATTATTTAACTACGACGATGTGTTTCATATCACCCTTCATTTAATTCTGTTTTACAAAAAGATGTCGTTGTGTTGTGCCTAAAGCTACGTTCACACATATCATTATATATTTTAGTTAATATTGTATTTTTTCTCTAATTCTTGTGTCGGTGTGGTTAGGGTCGAATATTATACAATTAACTACATTAGACATAATATTTCTTGCAATGTCGCATAAACTTTATGTAATTTCAACATTTTTTAAGCTTTAAAAAATATTTCGATTACACGTAAAATCAAAACAAAACCTTATATTCTGTCACAACTTAAGCTTGCTTTCATTTATTTCACATAATAATTTGTAAAACATTTAATTGACGCAATATTTCACCGATATCTTCAAATCTATTCGCTCCTAATGGAGGTATCTCCACCGAAATTTTTGCTTGTTACTCTGTTGCTTATTAACCTCTCTTTTTCCCAAGAAAGTAAAGATAGGCAGAATATAAGCTAAGAAACGACTAATATTTAGCTAACCGCTCTCGCTATCCCACTTTATTTTAAGATTGAAGGGTTGGAACGGAATTTTTAAACATTAAAAACATCCATGCATTCGAACACAAATCGATTAGTCGTTTAAAAAATGCTAATCGTACTGGAGTTGAGAATCCGTAAGATCCACCAATGAAACCATCAACGTTGACCACTGCACTGCAGACCTGACTAGATATCGCTTATATCTACGAATAATTAACGTAATTAGTGCAACTATAGCTTATTGAAGGGTGATAATATATTTTTAAAAATATGCTTTTCTCATTGTAATCTAATACATGATCACTTTTAGGGTGTTCACTGTTAATAATTGGTGAAAAGGCATTATATTTATAAAAAAATATTCCTTTTTACTTTATTCTACTTTATTTAAAAGGTCAGGACCGGTTTCGCTCATTGCGAGCATTGTCAACTGATAAGAAATATATTAAATTTGATTATTCTTTGATGATTTTTAAATTTTAAACATTTTAATTTTGTGTAATTATAGAATCACTTATACTGTAATTTGTAAATTCTTTCCAATGTCAATTGTTGTTTACACTTTTTCATTTCAATTTATTTTTGTATAAATAGCACTGTTTATATATATTTCTTATCACTTGAAAATGCTCGCAATGAGCGAAACCAATTAATTCCAATTAATCGATGTTCATAAACTTTGCTGCTTTTATTTAAGGGAATGTATGGACATCGACTAGTCGATCGTTTTAATATTGATGCATAAACCACTGAGAGACGATATTATTCTGTAACCCCGAAAAGGTTTTTTGTAAATGTGAAGTAAGCCTTTTACGATGTAATGATACGCACGCCCTTAAACCTTTTTCGGGGACAGAATCCACTTATTGCCTGGCCAAATTTCAACGAGCAGTTTTATTATTCTTCACATGCCTGTACCTAAAATATATTTTTTATTTACAGCAAGGTTTATCAATATTAATAAAGTGTTGTAAGAAAATGTTTTTAATGTATGCAGTCAAAAATCGAAGTAGCGGGCAAAATTGTCAAATCGAGAGTAATGGATCGAATAATTTTCAGAGCATATTCAAATTTATTTTCAATACAGACTATAGTTACAGTTAAAATTAATTTAAAGGATAATCCATTTTATTTCAATGGCCAACTATAAGCACTTTCATCCATTAAATAATAATTAGTTTATAGACGTGTTGTGGTGATTAGTGGCTTAAACAGTGGTTATAATAAACGTTCTTATCCAGGAAATAATAATTATTTTATACACCTGTTGTGGTGATTAGTAGTTTATATGTTATCAGTGGTGCAGAAATATTTAATAAAAATTAAAACCTTTTCATATCAAGCGCACAATCAACAATCTTGCATGTTTGCATATTATTGTTAATCGGCCTAGACTAGGGATTTTAATACCAACATTACCGAAACCGTTATCCAAGTACTTTTGGAAAACCGAAATACCGGTTTTGAAAATGCAAAGATACCAATATTTCGATATTGAAAATTAACTAAACCGAATTTTGAATGTTTAGATTCTGTTAAATATTATGATAAAATTGAAATAATTTAAGAGTTGTTATTTATCAAAATCAACCATTTATGATTATGTATATTTTCCAATGATTTTATTGTATATGAAATATCGAAATACCTATTTACCTGATTTACTCGTCCGTTATTAAATTACCTCTTTATCAAAACATTTTTCGTAATACCGGTATTTAATTTGAAGAAAAAAAATACCGATATTTGCAGATTCGCCCGGTAATGCAATCCCTGGCCTAGACAGCCGCAGATTTTATACCTCTGTGCTTGTAATCTGGATCAGAGTCTAAATTATTAAAGGTATTTTTTTGCTTCTCTTTTTCATGTAAATATCTTATTATTATAATCCACTATTTTCAGTTACACTTAACTGCTATTATTTATATTTTAAGGCAGTTAAAACTAATTGGATGGTTAAAAAAAACATTTATTTTTTCACCATAATTGCAAATTCAACGTCGAAGAGTCGGAGATTATCCAATTAAGAACGTAAACCATCGTAGAATTTTTATTAATAAAATCGATAAAAAAATGTACAAAAAGGTTACAACGTGCCTTATTGAATGTATTAATAAAAACAATAATCCTTTGTACTTCATTCCACTTTATTTAATATGTCAGGACCGGTTTCGCTCATTGCGAGCATTGTCAACTGATAAGAAATATAATTTAACAATGCTATTTATACAAATTTGAAAAGTTATACACAACAGTTGGCATTGAAAAGAAATTGCCAATTACATTAAAGTGATTCTAAAATAACACAAAATTAAAATGTTCAACACATCTAACATATAATTAAAAAGTCATCCCAGATTCATAAATTCAGAATGCGATTGAAAGTAATTACAAACATAATTAAAATTTGGGAAATTTTTGACAAAGTGATATTTGGGATGACTTTTTAATTATATGTTAGATGTGTTGAACATTTTAATTTTGTGTTATTTTAGAATCACTTTAATGTAATTGGCAATTTCTTTTCAATGCCAACTGTTGTGTATAACTTTTCAAATTTGTATAAATAGCATTGTTATATTATATTTCGTATCAGTTGACAATGCTCGCAATGAGCGAAACCGGTCCTGACATATTAAATAAAGTGGAATGAAGTACAAAGGATTATTGTTTTTATTAATATAATGCCTTTCCACCAAGTATTGACAGTGAACACCCTAAAAGTGATTATTGAATGTAGCCCAAGGAGATGTTATTATTTAGTTGGGCTGCATTGTTTTTTTCTACGAAATACAGTATTTATTTTATTTTTTAAATTAAGCAATGTTTCTTAAATTAAATAAATCAGTTTTCCACACGCGCATAAAACAGGGAACATGACAATTGCAGTTATATATAAGCATATATAACTATATAGCTTGAGAAATGTACGACATCTAAAAAAATGGTTATTAATTAATGTTAGTGCTATGGTGAGATATCTCCCTTAAAGAGAAAACATCTCTTTCTTTTTTTATATAAACCACTTTATAATGATAATAGAAAATTTAAATTAACTTTGATTATTCCACGTATTGTGTTACTAACTGTGACACGTGTTTCGCCTCTTTCAGAGGCATCTTCAGACTTACTATCGCAAAGTTTGATTAAGTAAATGATACTTTATAATGTCTTAAAATATATAACGTTGCATAGAATTTCAATACTTGAATGTTGAGATGTTCCAATACAGCGCTCAGGTGACGGTATATACCAGTACTAATAATAGATTTCGATTTCATAACAAGATGACTGCACATATTCTTAATGGAAAAAAAAACTTTATAAAATCCAATAAACTGTTCGTCATCCTTCCTGAAAACATAACCGTCAACGTTGGTATACTAAAATCAAATTTATTGTGCGTCTATTCCCAAATAAAATATATTCTCTCCCGCTTCTTTTAATTTGGCGGAAACGAAAATTGTATTATAACTTGCTCTATTACCATTTCTTTCAGTACATAAAAAAAACTCAGTTCTATCGAAGATTTAAATAAACCAAGTGCACAAAACAAAACGTCCTATTACATAGTAACCTAAATTTCCTAAAGTAGAATATACCCGTTGGGTAATAAAGTAGGTCGTATAGTTTTTATCCCATTCATTGATATATACTAACTATTTAACTATATATTTCATGCCATTTTATTTGTAGCTATGGAATTTTTGTTGAAAAAACCGTCTATTGAATGTCGCAAACTTTGCTTAAAACCGGTTTTTTATACCGGGGCTCACAAGAAGCTTGCCAACCTAAGATGAAACTAATAAGTAACTAGCGAAAACCCCTTCGAATCCACTGCAGCCCAACCCTGTAGTGGAGACACTGGTGACTGTTGAGATTTTGTTAACATATTTTATAATATATATTTAAATATAGTGAATATTTGCAATCGATACGTTTTTGACTAGTTTTATTTTTTATGATTAAAAGTTTTCGATAAAATGATCATTGATCATTGAGCATCTTTAATCGCTGAATAAAACATGTCTTAATCGTACATACTTTTTATTTTACAAGATATATGTACATATATGTCTATATGTAATTCACAACACTTGCATATACTCTCTCTCTCTGTGTGTCTGCGTAGCGTACACATACAGTACATATAGTGAATTTCGATTACTGACACCGCCACCTTGTAATTGATGTATCTCCTGAATGTATCGGAAGACAGTTTAAGTTGATTTAGGTTTGTAAAGGTGGCAAAAATCTAGATATATTAAATCAGATTTTAAATCTGTAGAAGTTATCTAGTTATTTCATACCTTCTTGCCTTTCCATGTTTTAAAAATCGTGAATTATTAAAAATTTGAATACTGTTGTATTAAATTTGTTGAATGTTAAACTTTCTTTAGACAAATTAAAATTTTATCATTAATGAATTATATAAAACGAAGATTTTTCGCTTGAAATTTTACACCGTTTTGACATTCAATCTGACGCTTTCAGCCAGCTGTTATTCATGTGAAAAAATACAAGCTATGTTCAAAGGCGTAGCATTCGTATACACAATACCTTTTGAATCCATTATTATATTGGCATCTACATTTGATGATACTGTTTACTAAAAAAAATGTTTAAACAGTTTTTTTGTTTTGCTTGAAGAATAATGGTGGAAATATGCGAGAAGCATTTTGCTGCCGCTTCCGACAACCGCATCTCGGCGAACCCTTTTTTCATACAAAATTATCTATTTCTGTGTTCCTGTGCATCATTACAATCATATTAAGCGTATTCTTACAGGTGGCACTACTTTCTACTAATAATTTCCTATTCATAATCGACCGTAGAAAGACAAACGGACAAAACCCACAGTTTTTTTTTTAAATAGCTTGTTTTCGATAATCACAATATATTCAACGTAAAATAAGTTCTATCTTTAGCTAAAATTTTGAATTAGTATTAGCTTTTAAGTGTGAAGAAAAGAACCCCTGAAATTTGCAACCAGGAAAAAAGACTTTTGTTAAACAACTTATGAAATGAATATGGCACGTATTTTTCCGGCCAGAATTTATATTACATTGGTCAAAATTTATATTAAATGGTCATAATATATTGGTGATTATAAATAGTCATTATTTAAATGAAATTTAAAAAAAACCTAAACAAACCTAAGTGGTAATAAAATATCATATAAACCGTTCATATTTTTATTCTGACCAAAAATTGATTTTATTTGATCCCAATGAATAAAAGATTAAGTTAACGAATCACCAGTTTATTAATTTTCGCGCATTTCAAGGTTGTGTATGATTGTTGTTTTGATTTTTTCCATAATCAAAAAACTTTTTTTGTGCCTCCTGTTAAATTTGCTGTGTAGGATACGTCGTTTTGCCTTTCTACAGTCGTTATATATAATTTATGGAAATCTTGTTAATTTCTGACGTATTTTAAAATAATTATTTAATTGGATACTTTTTTCTAACTCTTTTAACGTACTCCACTGTGCTTTCTTCCCATGAGATTGCTACCCAGTTTTTCTTAATTAACTGCGGTTGCTTTTAAAAATTATGAAAAATCCTTCTAGGTAGATAATATATTGTACGTCATCCATTAAAATGTACTTGCATAATATTTTAACATAAAAATAAAAGGGTAAATTACTTAGAATTACGTAGGCCCTTCATTCAACAAGCATTAAGCTTCCTGCGTTATGGTATGGATTTTTCTTTTAATTTGTTGTGAAAAAAATGAGCATAAAAAAGTTTTTATAGCAATAATTATAGTTTTTATGTTCGTTCCAAATGTGGAGTATATGGCCTCCAAATTAAGGTTAAAAAAATACGAGAACTGATAAAATAATCTCTCCAGCTACTCTTCTTTATTTTAGGATCGGAAGATGAGAGGAAACTTTGACACACATGAATCATATAAGTTGGTTTTTAAAAAACACTGCGCCACGGATCCGAAAAAAGATGATCTTTTAAATCAAATATGAAATTTTAACCTGTTATTAATTAACGTACTGGAAATTCAATTTGCGGAAGAACAAACAGTTGGCAAATTGTTGCATGGTTTGAAGATCTCACCACTCACATCCTTTAGCAATTGATAAATAAGGTTAGCATCCGTCATATTAAAAAAAGTTCATATTGATTTTCAAAAAAAAAATATCTATCAATTTTGTAACTAAATAATTTGTTTGTTTTTAAAAATAATACTTTGCTTTAATAATAAATGTTTGAAAATGAGTAGCTTTATAACTACGTATGAAGTATGTCCGAGCTCGCCTATGAAGATTTACGACTGTGCAATAGAAGTAACTATATGGTGTTTTGTTCTTTCAAACTTTGCTGACGGCCCAAAAGAAAATTTAACCGACAAATCACACTGGCAAACAAATGTTACCGTTTCTTACAAACAAAATTTATTTTTATATATTGATTACTACATGTTCTGCGTCATGAAAAAATCGAGTAGATCTTTATTTTTTTCTCACGTTACTTTCAAAAATTATGTGAATCTTACTGTAGATAATTTATATTACTTTATTATATACCTATTCAATATTATAATTAAATATTTAAAATTGAAAGATCATACGAGATAAATTCGATAGAATTTCGGGATCAGCTTGATTAGAGGAGAGATCACAAACACCCGTGACGTAGATCTCAAATTTAAATTGAAAAAATCTAAATTTGACATTAAAGTTTTCAGGGTTGAATTCAGACTTGCTTCATCGCTAAGGCAAAGTGCTTACCAACTAGATCACATAGAGCAACAAACTCTTTGAGATTTTTTTTAGCCTCAAAAAGATGATCTACTCAAAAGTGTTGCTAGAGTACAAAATGACGACCGATCCCTCATTATGTCGTTGTTTTCGTTATTTAAAAAAAAATGTTAGGTTACTTTCATCGAATCTACATTTCTATATTTTTTTTCATTTTGTCATTATTAAATGATCTTTTTGTAAATACAAACATTTCTTTCATCAGAAAAGATTGTAGTATTTAAAATCTTTAATTGTCTATTCTATTATAATTCATAAAAATAAATCATTCTATAGTAAAAATCAGTCTAAAAATAATTCAGAGCGCCGTGATATTTAAACAATGTTTTTACTTATTCTAATAATGCACACGATAACATATATTTACTAACTTCCAGTTCAAGTTCCTCTGTGCAGTTTTGTTGGTTGTTAGTGATAATACTAATGGAAATATACAAAATATGAACGATACAAATATGTAATATTTAAGTTCGGTATTTTGAAACCCAAGTTATAATTTAAAACATATAAATCTCAATATATTTGTTGATCGTTTAAATTGTACTCATGATTCTTATTTTACCTTTATTTCCTTATTTGTTATTATTTTGTATTCGAATATAAACATATAATATGAATAAAAACATTAATCGTGTGGAATAAGTCATACAATGAATTTTATAATATCGACTGAAGATAAAGCATTTAATAAAGTATTTAAACATCAGATTTCTGTACAAATAGAAGTATTGCTCAAACTTAGAAAAATAATAATATTTGTTATTAGCCAATCTCTCTCACTCTTTTGCGATTTCAGAATTGTAACCGATTTAACAAGAAATGTTTGTTTTACATAAAATGAAACAATTTTTGTCCTAATTCCACATTTAAACCGGTCCTGACATATATTAAAAAAGTGTGTTATTTTATAAATTGTAATGCTCATTGACCAGAAATTGTAAACAAAAAAAACAGTGATACATTCAAAGTTTTTTTCAATGTATTCGGCGGTATCTTTGTGGAAGTATATTTTTATTATAAATTAAATTTTAAAACTTTGTTATTCTATAAGTTCTGTAAAAAAATGTGATATGTGTTCTGCCTCTTTGAGGAGCATTGTCACACAGAATTTAGTAAAGTTTTTTACGTATAATATAAACAAATATGGAGTTGTATATTTTTCCTTTCTACTGGAATCAGGGAAAGGATTAAATACAAATTTTCCAAGTGGTGCATGCTGCTAAACACAGAGTTGAATGAAAATTTACATTCCAAGATTCGACAAGCGTTTAGAACTATATAAATTTTACCAGAATTACGTGTATTGATTTCAAACATGTTTACGCCGACCATTGCAAAGACACAAGACAACTAATATTGCGAAATGCTCGCTGCGCGTTGCCCAGTCCGCTACGAAATTCATACTAATTGATATCGTAGCCGCATTGTAGATGAGTCTACGCCAGTCTGATTGGATTTGCTACGATAGTGTACGAGAGCAATCTTTTCATAGTATTGAATCGAATACCTGCACTGTGTGATATCAGTATGCTATTATAATCGAATAAACTCGATTCAATCTAGTTCATAAATCAGTAGTGGGTAATATATTTTCGTATTTTAGATTTTCTGCTTGTGAATTTTTAAATTATAAAAAAACGAAAAAAAATACTTATCTTGCTTGTCGTGATGACCTTTTATTAAATACAAGTATAGGATTTGTGAGTAATAAAATAAATACTTACCAATATAATTCTATCAATATACTTTTGCTGGAAATAATAAAAGGGGAAGGTCGTGTCTCTCAACTAGGTAATTGATTTAAGTATTTATTGTACTTGAGTTTTTGTAATTTTTTAAACTCTTCTATGCATTTCCTATTTTATCTCAGTCTCAATAAGTGTACAATATAAAACTAAATTTGATAACTAACAAGCATCTGAAACACGTCACACAACAAGTGGAGTAACAAAGTTAACATTTTTTTTAAATCTAAAATTAAACATTCATAAAGTTACCGCCAAATACATTGAAAATATTAAAGTGTACAATAATTCATTGATGAGCAGTAGCAGTGACGAAGAAAAAATCAATGATTTAAAATGTTCGTCAAATAATACTATAAATAAAAATAATAAAACATTTTTAGTACTTTTTCCACATAAAATTTATTAGATCATCACGAGCTTTATCAACTGATAAGAAAAATATATAAACAGTGATATTTATACAAATTTAAATTGAAATAAAAAGGTGTAAGCAACTATTAACAATTTAAAGGATTAGCAAATTACATTATAATTACACAAAATTAAAATGCTTAACACCCATAACAATTAAAAAATCATTATGTTATTATTGTTATGTTATTATTATTGTTATATTATGTTATTATAATTGTTATGGGTGTTAAGCATTTTAATTTTGTGTAATTATAATGTAATTTGCTAATCCTTTAAATTGTTAATAGTTGCTTACACCTTTTTATTTCAATTTAAATTTGTATAAATATCACTGTTTATATATTTTTCTTATCAGTTGATAATGCTCGCGATGAGCGAAACCGGTCCTGATCTAATAAATTTTATGTGGAAAAAGTACTAAAAATGTTTTATTATTTTTATTATAATGCCATTCCACTAAGTATTGACAGTGAACACCTTAAAAATACTATAAATACCTTTTTTTAAAAATTCGACTTTTCTATGGAAGTTTGTGTACACAATAAAAAATATTAAAAATACTTCGCCACTTTAATAATACGACTAGATAACTATGATTTGATCGTTGTTAAGAAAATGAAATTCAATTATTTTTTCAATGAAATAATTGCTTTCGTCTTAATCAACTTTAACGTGTTCACTGTCAATTCTCGGTGGAGACATTATTTAAAAAAAATATATATATAGGCTTTCGCCTCACTTGATTACAAATACAAAATATCGAATTTTCCGATAGAAATCAATATCAATGATTCTTTATTACCTTTCCAATAAATACTTTATCCAAATAGTTATTATAATCTCTACGTTAACTTTATCTGAAAAAAGAGAACTTACATTAATGAATTGAAATAATTCTATCATAAACTCTTATGCTCCACTCAGCTTTTTGACAATACTTTAATTACACTCTGTGGTGTAAATTGAATGAACTAACAATTCGGAATATTGCATAATTGTATTAAGCTTTACGGAAATAAAATAAAAACCTTATCACAATACTGACGTAGGCGGTTTATCCGTTTATTGATACAACCTCTGTTTTCCGCTTAATTACACGAGCGATAAAAAATAATAACAAATTCGCAAACAGTTTTCAACTCAATTAAACGTGTTGCTACTAAGAAGCGATACCCGGCACCTAATTGGACCATTAAAATGGATTACAGAAGAATAATGAATTCAGTTTACAGAGCGTGTGTTTACTTAACTTAAGAGAGCAAGAAACTGGATAGTTTCTAACTTACGATCATTTGATTCAAACCTATCTAGCATGTTTTTCCATTATTTTAATGGAAAATTAAGACATTGTTTGTAGACGTGCTACTTAATTTTTTTAATCAACTTGGTGATGTTAAAAATAACAATTCTTTCGACTAAGTCGGCAGTAGCTTTGTGAAAATTCAGCATTTATATATTATATATAAAAGCTGAATTTGATGGATTTGTTGTGTTACAAATTGTAATAAGTGTTTCGACCCTTGAATAAGTATGTCTATAACGATACAAAATTTAATACAATTGGAACTAAATATAATATTTTGTTTTTCATAATATTATCATCATGTCCAATCCTCGGCCCGCGGGCCATATGTGGCTTAATTTTTAATTTCGGTTGCATATTGTTTAACGTATTGATTTCAATGTTAATTTATCTCAGGCTCATTATAATCTTCTTATCCTTAAAAAAAACACATCTCGTTTTATTATACATATCTTGTTTTATTATACATTAATATATGTCTTTAAAGGGAAGCATATTAATAAGGAGTAAGTGTCTCAACTCTCAACATAATAAATAAAAAAATCTACGAGAACTGTTTGTTACTCAGTAGCTCAACCTCTCTTTTCTAAAGAGAGAAGTAGGGATAGAAATATAAGGCTAGGAACCATACTAGCGAGTACCCACTCGGCATGCGTTGCAAAGAAAGAAAGTATTCGTGTTTTAATTGTGTTTATTTAAGTGATTTTGGATACTCAATATAGTATTGCATATAATTGTTGCGTTGTCAACGTATTAGCAGCCCACTGCTAATACGCGCAATAATTCAGAAACCTTCGCAGGCGTCCGCACAGAAACTCACCAAAGTTTTATTGCAATCGCATGAACAGTATCGGAACGCATACGGGACAAACAGTCATTCATTTTTATCACTTTTAGGGTGTTCACTGTCAATACTTGGTGGAAAGGCATTATATTAATAAAAACAATAATCCTTTGTACTTCATTCCACTTTATTTAATATGTCAGGACCGGTTTCGCTCATTGCGAGCATTGTCAACTGAATCAGTTGACAATGCTCGCAATGAGCGAAACCGGTCCTGACATATTAAATAAAGTGGAATGAGTACAAAGGATTATTGTTTTTATTAATTCATTTTTATATATAAATAAAATATCTTTTTCTAAGAATCTATTATATATTCCAGTGATATTCAATGTTTTTGTCAGTATGCAGATATGTCATTATAATCTTGAAAATATATTTTTAGACATATATTATTTATTGTTTTTTTTAGTCATAAAAAACAACGGTTTTATTATATCGGAACAGAAGTGACTACACCTTTCGTAATATAAAAAAAAACAGTCATTAATTCTTTAATACCGATGGGGAATTTTATCATCCCGAGGCTCAAAGTCGTTAATCCTGGCTGTATTTATTTTGCCGTGTGTGCATAATACGTTATTTACGAAAATAATCGTTGAAATAATACATTTGGGTTATACGCCACGGAGGGTTCAATTTACATATTAAATTTAATCGCACATCGCCGAATCTAATTCATTAATTGTTGAGAGTAAAATTTGTACAATCAATTTTTTAGTGTGTAAATATAAACTTACGGACAAAATCGACATCGACAAAGTATAAATTACATTTTTTTCTCCTGCATGTATTTTTTAAGAACGTTTTATTTTAAGAATACAACAATAAGACAGTATCAAATTTGAATCGTTCAAATTATGTACATTCCCACAAGATTTGTCACTGAAGACCCGGATTTCGCCTTTCGGTATCTCCATGCGTTCAAGTGCAAGGACGAACTTAAACTGACGCTTAGTAAATGAATATATCGTGTTTAAATAAGAAATACATGTATCACTAAGCTTAATTAAATCCATTGCTGGCGAAAAGGATTTTCCCATGGGAATGCCTACAGATTTGAATGGTGGATAATTTTTAGCATTATATTTATTTTTGTTTGTCGTAGAATTTTTGTAACTATATTTACTCACATATAGGGTATAAGAGTGGGGAATTTGGCAGATTTACCTGCTCATTCAAAATCGGTATGCTTTTCAATCGTGCAAACTTTTGTGAATGTACATAATTTGAACGGTTCAAATTTAATATTAAAATATCACCAAGCATCTTCAGTCGAAATCTTAAATTATATGACAGTATCATATATCGTTTTACCTACATAAAAGAAACATTAATCGTTCGCTAATTTTTTGATCGTGTTTCGTTATTTAGAAAAAAGATCTTGGTGTTAAGAAAAATTGCCTACCTATTAGCAATAGTGTCTGTAGAGGCGACAGTCGCTTTTCGAGCAATGTTTTTCTTTATCATCATAAATAAATATTAAAAAGATCATTTATCCAAATAAACTATCACTTGCCCTCCTCCACCCATCACTGCTTCCATCTCCTTTAATTTTATACGGCAGTATCCAGTGGCGTCAAAAACGTTATTCGTATTTTCAGCTTTTTTTGAATGGTGTCTAATGGTATCTAATGAAAAACTGATCAAGACTTGCATTTAAGTGTGCAGGAAATCAATCCTTGAAGATACACGAAACGATCAGGTAAAGTCTAAACGTTCTACGCCGCGAAATTCTTCTGGTAATTTGTCTCATTTGACACAAAGTCGGAAACATTAAATAGCACTCCCATATGACGTGCTCAGCACCCCACTTTACATTTTATCTTATACACTTACTGGCCAAACTCAATTAAACTATTACTACATGTTAATGTAAAAATGCACATTAATTAAATTTAATTAGTTTTTTTCTTACTGACACCATGTGCGAAATCCCCTTTCCGTTTGATTCTAAATCAGTTGAAAAAATAAATCAGCTTGACGCGTCAAATGAGCAAAATATTTAAAAAAAACCTTCACGAATAATGATTTTGGGTGTTAAGTTAGCAAACGTGTTTTACTATACATACTTAAAAAAATTTCATAATGTGATATTAAACTTTAAAAGTATACTTTTACTTGACCAGTCTTTGACTGAATTTTAATCGAATGAAAACGCATGACCCTAATTTCTGAATATTATTCAATTTTATTCATTTTTAATTATTTGCTTTAATTGTTAATATATGTCATCTTTTTTTATTTTTTTGAGACCTTCATAATAAATATTAGTGCAATTTAAAAACATATATAGCTAAAACTACTTAATCATTTAAGATTTAAGCAATGTGAATCATAAAAATTTATACCCACCCACTCGATGAATATAAAATTTCTTATTATCAATGAAAAATAGTGTACAACGTATGCGTCGAACCGGAAAGCAGTTTGCCATTTTTCTCCCGTTAAACTTATCGGAATGAGTAATAATAATGCGAAGTGAATTTCACGCAACATTTAGCCTTCCGCAATAAGGTTGTATCTGAAAAGCCAGGCTGTATCAACGGGAGCATCGTCCTCCAGAACTCTCCCGCCGATCCCCACTACCCCCTCTGAACTATTCAGACGCAGGTGAAGGTAACCGTTCAATTGTTTTGATAAAACTTTATTGACATTGCATAATAATAATAATACCAACGGCAGCAAAAATACAGCATAATGATACTGAAAAAGATTGACTAATAAACCTGAACACAATTTTTTCAATACTAGAAAATGCATGTGGTGAGTATAATTAGTCTTGTTGTAATGAAATCATTAGTTTGTGGAATTAACGTCAGTGTTTATTTCAGAGTTTTTTAATATAATCATTACCTGTTTCGCTTCCAATTTGTTGAACTCATTAGTTGAACATGTCCATTCGCTGATTTCGCTATTGATGCGAATTTAAATTTTATAAAGAAATACTATTACGGATAATTCTAGCCAGCCTAGTGCAGTGGTCGACGCCGTTGGCTTCAGTAACGGATTTTACAGGGTTCGAATTCCAGTACAAACAGCATTTTTTCGATGAATCGATTTCGGTTCGAAGGCATGGACGTTCGTGATGTTAAATATTTCCCTCGTGACCTTCCAATCCTAAAATAATGAGGCGTAGCAAGAGTGATTTACTAATCACTAGTCCTGTCCAAACTGTATCCTTTTTCCCTAATCTCTTCAGAAAAAAAAGGTTGAGCAACTAGGTAACAAGAAGTTTAATCACTTTTAGGATTTTCACTGTCAATACTTGGTGGAAAGGAATTATGTTAATAAAAACACAATATTCCTTTGAACTTTATTCCACTTTATTTAAAAAGAATATTGTGTTTTTATTAATAGTTGGTTTAACAAAAAATCTTATGTTGAGATACATCCATTAGAAAGCTATATACTCCAAATTGGAAATGGACATGAATTTAAAAAAAATAGATTGAGTTTGGAGAATATGGTTTTCTCGCAACCGAGTGGTTTATAAGTTTGAAAATTCGCCTTGTTTAGGTGCGATGACCAAAGGCTTATAGCTCAATAGTTAACACTGTAATAAATTTATTTTTAAGTCAACTTACGGAACTCTGTTCAAAAGCATAAGTGTCTGTGATGTTTATACTACCTCTCACACATCTGATCCCAAAAATAGAGCATTTAAGTTTTGTTTTAGGTTTACAATTAAATTTGATAACTTTGTTACTTCAGTTGATGTTATTATAAGTTATAAATTACAAAATAAAGGTAAAAGTGTTCTTTTTATTCTTTTATTATCTTTTCTATTAAAAATTAGTTTCTCCAAAGGTGCCGCTCAATCCATTCAAAATATTAGTTATAGGTTTAGTTCCGTTATTTTATCCTTAACTTTTACGTTATTAGAAATCAGTATATTTCACATTAGTAGCATTCGTGGTTAAAAAAAAATATATGTGTATATTTAAAGCGTGTTTTTATCTTTGAAAGCCTGCACATATTGCATGATAGTCGGTAGTTTATTTTGTATTATCTAGGTAAATATTTTTAATTTTCACACATGTTCGCTTAAAATTTTCACGCTAGCAAGTCATGTGTAAACACGTTCGTTTACTCAAGTCTTCAGCATGAAATTCATCCACTGCTGCCCTCATTTCTCGACGGTACACATTAAGCTTACGATAAAAGAAAGTCTGTATGTATAATGTGCATTCACCCTCGCTGAAAAAACGGGAAAACAAAAACGGTATTTCTTTACTTTGCTGTTGTCTTTTCATTATCAACTTAATTTTAATGTATGGAAGTCACGTTTTAAACGAATATTATACACAAACGTAATCGTTAATTCAATTGCTGAAAAATATGTAAACTGAAATTATAATTGAACCTGCTATATATTGCAAAACATTATACGAAAAAAGAATTTCTAATAGAGTAACAAAAAACTAGATAAAAAAATATTTTTCCACAATTATTTATTAGGATTAGTATAAGTTTCGCCTCAGACAGAGCATTTTCAGCTTATAAAATAATATAAATTGATACAAAACTTTTTATACAAAACCCAGAAAGACTAATAAGGGTTGAATATCCACAGTTTGTACAAAAACTACGTAACATTTTAAAAGTATGTCACGCCTCGCTAAGTGCAAGCGGATGGCAGGCAGAGGAAATGAATTGTTATTTTTTGGCATCGTCGATTGGAAACTCAAACCAAAGCTGTCTCTAATGTTTCGGTCTCAAAACTATTTTGCGTCGGTCGATTTTTTGAAATACATTTTCTAAGTTATTCAAAGTCTTTCACGCATTGACTATTTATGTATTTATTTACTGACACGACCAAAAATATTTTTCAAATAAAAAATATTTTGGTCCGTGGTCGAGCGGTTAATGTTAACAGCTTCGGTAACTGTTCGCATCCCAGTACGGACTGCTTAATAAAATGATTTTTCAATCGATTTATAGATTTATGTTCGATGGTATAGATACCCGTGATGTCTAAAATCCCCTAACACTATACTCATATTAAAATCCGTGCAAAGAGTTTTTCGATGGATTCTGTAAACTTTTTGGAAGTTCATTTTTAATATAAAACTAAGTAATAAAGTTAATATATTTGGTAATTGTTATTTACAAATGTTTGATTTCTATTATTGATTTTAATAATTTTACAAAAACTCAATGCTATTAAATTTTTACCCTTTAGTATTTACAAGTTAGACTATGTATAACAGAAATTTAATTTTTAATAAAATTTTGATCGTTTTCTATCAAATAGTTCGCAAATTCCGCAAAAATATTGCTTTTTAGACATCCCACGTGTTCTTTAATTTTTAAATTAATGTCCGATTTACATAAGCCGCTTGACAGTGTTAACAGAGTAGGCATAAGGATACAGCTCTGAGAAAATGATTCAATCTTAACTCAACTGCTTAATAAAATTTGAGATTTCGACTGAAGGTGCTTGGTGGAATTTCAATATATAATTCGAACTGTTCATATTATGTACATTCACACAAATTTTGTCACTAAGTCCTTTTTCCTTTGTTTCGCCTTTCGATATCTTCAGGCATTTCACGGATGCGCGTCAGTTCAAGTCCAATCGTGAATTTGTTTGGCGAATTCTAGTTCGCGTGTCGTTAGTAACTACACCTGTGTGTAGTTTACCTACATAAGTTTTTTATGTTATAAAAAAGGGGTTAAAAGTTATCTATTTACAATTTTGAATAAATTAAAAAATGAAGTTCTCAACACGTGTCACAATGTTTACAACAATAAGTGGAGTAACAAGGTTATTAAAATTTAATTGTATATTTATCATAAAGTTATCGATTGTTTGAGTATTTTTATTGTATCTCTACTCTCTTGATGTGTTATCAATTAATCAATATTCGATTGAAATACACGTTTATTAATTAAAATGCTTCAGCGTATCATTTTGCCCGGTTTTTATTCCCGTTGTTCCAAAGTTAATAGTAAGTCAAACACAGCGTTCTGCTTGAACACGTTTTCGTCTATGTGAGCGAATAAACTGCAGTGGCTGTTGTTTAACTAATAAAGCACAAAAACAAAGACCGCCATGTTTAAAAACTTTTCAAAATAATTTCTCAGCAACTTTAAAGTGGGTATCAAACGCAATCATGCACCTGCAACGAATTACGCCTCCGCTACATATTACCTGCATAGCCAGTCACCGCTTTTTAATAAGAAATTGCACTTTCTGAATAATAATGGTAGTTGTTTTTATTCAACTTATTCTCAACTTTTAAGTACTTTCTTCGCAGCGTAAAAATTTAACCAGAACGAATTGGGAAAAATCGAATAATGTCACATCTAATACAAGAAATCATTTTATGATATTTAACTTAAAATATGAAGATATTTTCAATGGATTCGGTGATAACTTTGTGAAAGTTCATTCTTAATATAAAATTAAATTTGACAGCTTTGTGTTATAAAATATGACACGTGTTTTACTTCTTTAAGAACTATCATCAGACACAAACGCACAAAGTTTACGAATATACTAAAATTGTATTATATTTTTTTATTGGAATAATAATTTACATTAAAATGGGAACATTTGTAAACATTTACTAAAGCAGTGCTTGATTAAAAAATATTAACAAATGGAAAAAGTTCTCCAAATTGTATACGTAACATTTTAATCTTTGCGATGCAAAACGCGATCGGCATAATGTTTTAATATCATCGTATAATGAATTCTAATTCTCAGTTTAATTATATTAAATCTTTCTAATTAAAAGTTTATCTATTTTTTTAAATTCTAGTCGCTAGTGCTCACAGTTGAGTAATAAAAACATTCAAAAACAGGCCTTTGTTCTTGACAACGGCTGCATTTTTCAATTGCTCATTTTAGTATTTCCTCTTTGTACAACTGTGCATTTCCGGTCTGTCTCCTGCAGTTCTGTATCTCACCAAATATGTATGTAAAGTACAAATCAATTGTTTATTTATTCGTGAAATAAGATGCTACATTTACATTACTTGATGAACATCCTGTAAAAGCATTTGCGCGCTGGCAGCGTCACAGAAACCACTAGTTATACAAACAACGTAAACTTAATTTATTAAAAATTCATAGACAACTAATATTTTTGAATTTGACTGAAATTTTAGTTTCACTGTCTTTAAAAATAATGAATAAATTGAATTATATCAAATATATTGGTTGTGGTTCACGATGATATTATTTGTTATTTAATCTCAGTCTGATAAATTCCTTGCTAATATTTCAACAAACTTTTCGAATACCTTTATCATTGTTATGGTAACTTATTTTTGAATAAATAATTGGATTTTAATAGCGATACAGAGTTTCTGAAATTTTTAAATAGGTTTTCAAACATTATGAAATTGCGCACCTGGTGCAAATACTGTAATATCTTTTAATGACTTCCCTGTGACAGTAAAATGAATGTACGATGCAAAATTGCACCGTTTTATAATTGAAAACTATTCACTTTATAGAAAGCCATTAAAATGATGAATATTGCAAAAGGTATAACGAATATTTCACAGTGAAAAATATGTTATAAATTCTTTTAATAGTTTTGCCGAAAACTTTTATATATTTTGTATATGATTTCTAAACGATCACTTTTTTAAAATTAAAAATAAAATGTAAATTTAATTTGATATTACGATTGAAGGTCCTTGGTCATATTAAATTTGAATCATTCAAATAAATCTATGTAGCATTAACTTAGTGATAATAAATTTTATTTTTATATATATGTATACACGATACAAATATTTACCTACCGTCAGATCAAGTTCATACGTGCACTTGAACACCTGGAGATGCCAAAAAGTGGAGTGTATTTTTTTTTAAAGATTCAACTTTAAATTTAAATGTTTTGATTAGTTAAGAATTCAGTCACTTGAAAAAAATGACTTTTTTAAACGTCATTGGTGAAAAAATATGTTTTTTACATATTTCAACTATTTCTGGCCGTGTTATTACATATACTTCTTCTTGGTACCAAATTACCGTTATCCGTTATTCCAAAAATAATAATTTAACTTTTTTCTTTAAAGACCACTCTTTCAATTTAAATTTAATAATTACCTAGAGTCACGTGCGTTTATTATTAAACACGTAATATATTAATGTTATGTTTTATAAAACCCAAGGTTTAATGTAAAATAATTGAGTAAATTCAACATATTATATTATATTTCATCCAACAGCGATGATATAGTGTTTGAAAAAAGTATGTAGATTGATAAAAAAAAATCAGAATGTTCATAAGCAGGCGTACATTAAAAGTGTTTTTATTATTTAATACTAGTCATTTTATTTATTGACTAATGTTGACTGGTCAACGGCGTTGGTTTGGGTTACAGAGGCCACAGATTTGAATCCCAGTACGACAATATTTTTTAATTAATTTACGAAGTTCCTTCCGAAGGCATAAATGTTTGAAATGCCTTGAATTACCTCCCACCCATCCTATCTATCCATAATCTCGTTAAAAAATAGGGTTAAAAAGGTTGTGCAACTGAGTAACAATCAATTATTGTAGAAACACTTCTGGTGAGATAAACTCCATTAGGAATCTACATTAGGAGTTAAAAAAATGTTGCTCAAAAAAATATTGATAATAATATATAATAGTTTCATCGCATTAAAACAGAAAAATACCTTGAAATTTAAATCGTTCATATCTCGTTATAGAACTAGCTGCAACTACATCAAATTTTCGTCTGTATGTCTGTATTTACTTTTAATCAAATAGGCAAGGTGTATTTAACACAGGGACAATGAAACTATTCGTTACATCAAACAGGCTGTGACGATTCGGACACCCTGCAAAATCGTCCAAGCAAAAAAACTTTAAACTCGGCCGTCCGGGGTGGAAGTTTTCCGACGGGAATGTAAAATGGCATTCCACAAAGTGTCGCAGGTCCATGCCGGAAACACTCGTCATTTACGTGCATTAAAGATAGTTATGCTATAACCAATAAATTATTTTCGAACAATTACTTTTAAATAATCGCTTTTGTGTTAATACTTAATATAATAATAATAATAAATAACTTTTTGTCCCTAGTCCACAAGTATTTACCAGGATAATGCAAACATTTTGATTGATCCACTATATAAAATTGATTGTGAAAACAGCCAATGTACTATATATGTTTAAATCACTTTAAATAAATCAAAGTTGATTTCACATGATAAGTAAAAAGATTAGCTGACTTAGCCAAAAGTTAACACACAACATAGATAATGAAAAACGGCAATTCTAAAAGAATTTTATTTGATCTTGTTTATTCACGGGACTTTGTGGATCTTCAAAAATTAAGAGTACTGCTGCAAAATTTCACAAAACTTAATATATATGCTTTTCATAGATGACATTGTCACACTAATTTTGTATGTATGTATTAAAAATCTATGTGAGACAAAGGCATTTTTAACTGCCAGAAGGTTCTCGGGTTTAATTATTAACAAGTTCAATATCAAATGATATGTTTTAAGAATTGAAATCAATGGCATATGTTTGTGTGCCGTCTGTTTAGTTGTTTTTAAGTGATACTATTTTATGAAATAAATAAAAACTTTATATAACGAAATTTTGCATCAAAATGAAGATTAATGCATCTTGAAAAAATACGTAATTAGTTAAAGGCATCTGTGCGTGCTATTTAATTAATAAGATAAGGAAATCGCTCGGTCATTTTATATTACGATTATGGCAGATATTATATCTTTATTTTTTTAAATATTATCCACTCTTGGTAGTAACTCTCCTGTCAGGAATGTTCACTCATGAGCTTTAGCCCACTTTAAAAGGCTAGCAACAGTGGACGAGCAGCATGCAACCCCGCTGACATATTTGAGATATTCTCATATATCATGCGCTATCTACTTTCTTTGTGAGAGTGTGAACACGCAGAAGAACTGCTGACATGAGATATTTCTATTTGACGCCCCATAGAATATAGGGCGAGTGTGTATCCCTCTCTAGACTAAAAATGAAACATTCAATCATCACAATTTTCTGAGCAATTTAATTTTAAGAAATTCCACCAGTTTTAATCTAAGTTTAATAACTCTACAACTTTCGTTGTAGGTTCTTTGTAAAACCTTGATAATAAACTTTACAGTGATGCTTACGTGAATATTTTACTGCAACACAATTACTTTGTAAGATATATATTTTTTAACTTTCGCAGATTGTATATATATATATTGAATGTGTTAGTTAATACCAATATTTGGAATCCGTATCGTAGTGTCACCATCGTTGGCTTCGTGACGGAACTCATGGGCTCGAATCAACAGCATTTTTTCAATAAATTTATTGATTTCTGTTCGAAGGCATGGATTTTTGTGATTTCTAAAAAATACGTAAAATTTAAACATAGCGATAGCAATTAGTTAACCACTAGTCTTTTCCTAACTTCTATTCCTACTTTCTTCGAAAATAGGAATGAGTATAACTGAAAATAAATACAAATAAGTAATTCACTACATTTACTTTTTAGTTGCTGTAAGGTGCCTTTCTCCATGATGGCGAAAGCCGAGTTGTTAGTAGAGCTTGCGATTTACCGTAAATTTTTAATAACTGGTAAACGGTAAATAGTTTCTCATATTATCTTATAATAAGTATTGATTAGATGATATTATATGAATTACACCTAATTGTATGCAACTTTTTTGACTTAAAATTGTATTCATGTATATTGAAACGTCGATACCAAATTGAAAATAAGTCTAAAGTAAATACTGTCTATTAAATTGATTTGGCATTTACTTGGTAGAACTCCATTTATAACAGATTAAAATAACAAAGTGTTTTAGCTCTACAGTTTTTAATAATTTTATTCGTTGATAGCTATTTCGGCTTGCGCCATCGTCAGAACTATGTTTAAACTAATCTTTCGCTCAGCTATATATACTGGCTCTGAAGAGATACACAATGCATCAAGTTATTCACTCTAACATCCTAATTATAATTACAATATTACACTTATCAAATGTGATTCTAGTTTTTCAAAGAACGATTAACAATCTGGGTTTATTTCTTAAAACATTAATTAGGATAAAATTAAAATGATATTTATTATTAATGACATAACATACAATTTATTAACTATGGCTTTATTGTTTCGAACAACAATAAGCAATATGGGATTTTTCAAAGTAAATTAGGATAAATTATACTATTATTTATTATTAATTACAATAAGGGTTTTAACAACGGTGATGGATTAATAATCGTTTGTTCGTTTAAGATGTTTTGTTTATGCCTATTAATCTCAAGTTGTTCTAATAAATTTAATTTTTGACCCTTATGACAAAGATGCAAAACGGTTGGCTCTAAACTTAAGTTAATGTCATGAGACTCGGTCAAAAAATGGTTTGCAAATTGTGAGTCTGATTTTGTATTGTTAAAAGATCTTATATGCTCTTTAGCACGTGTTGATATGCTTCTACCGGTCTGGCCTATGTAAATCGCATTACACGATCCACAGGACATTTTATATATTCCGCTTCTGTCAAGGTTGTTGATTTTATCTTTACTGTTTTTAAGCTGGATTCCTAAATTATTATTAACCTTAAATGCTACGTTAACCGAATGTTTAATTTCATTGTGGATTTTTTCGCTAATTCTTCCTAGGTAGTTAATAGATCTAAAGAAGCGGTTCTCTTGTATAACGTTAAGGTAAATAAGTAAATACTGTCATTTAAATACATACAAATATATCCTCTTTGTTTTAATGATATATGTGATTCAGAATTCAGATTATAACTTATGTGCTACATCAAACTTGATATGTCGTTCATCTTGTATTAATTATAATTATGTATTAGTTGTTATAATTTCTACACCTAAACAATAGCTGTACCTATTTAAACAGATTTCCAAGCATACATGCCAATGTGTTATCTATTTACAATATCTTATTACACACGGCATAGGGTTTCTACAGATTTCATATTATGTCGGAAATCTTATACATTTCAATCAGTATCGATATATACAAAATTGTTTTGTTGCTATGAAACAAGAATTATAATACACACACAATGACGAATATAAACCCAAATACGTAAGTTCTCATAATATAATTATAATAAAGCTACAAAGTGTGGTCGTTATGGTGATGGATGGCAGATGACACCAGTATGACCAGTTACAATAGCAATGCGTGTTTTAATGTTGCCAGAGTTGAAAAACAAAACTCCCCATTCCGCATTCATGTCTACAAAAAAACACTCGTTTTGTGTCTATATCTGTCCCTAATTTGCGATAAAATAAAGACCGCTAATTACCATTGATGAATTAAGTCGATTGGTGAGCCCTTTTTATACCCAACCGATAAAATATCAAAATACTAAACACGTCATTATTTCGCCACAGCTTTTTTTTCTTGTTGTCGCAAATAATCATCATTAATAAAGTGCCAATTTTTAATGGAGTATTCTTGCAGCATTTCCAACTGATGAGTTCGACGTTGAAAATAATTCCTTGCCACAAAGTATTGACAGTGAACACCTTTAAAGATAACTTAATTCACGAGAGAGCTTCACTTTGTACTAATAAAAATAGTGTAAGGGTAGATGCATAATATGGTATGGAAAATCATAGTTTGTCTGGTCCTATGGTACAGTGGTTAGCGTTGTGGGCTTCCGCGCCGGATGTCACGGGTTCGATTCCCAGTACGAACAGCATTTTTTCGATCGAGTTATCGATTTCAATTCAAACGTATGGGTGTTAATGATGTCTAAAAAATTCTTTCCCACCCTTTTTTAGATCCTTCAACAACTGGGCGTATCGAGAGTGGTTAGGTATCCACTAGTACTGTCCTAGCTTAATCCTTCTATCCCTACTCCTTCGAAAAAGTGAGATTGGGTGACTGTGTAATAAACAGTTCTTGTTCTCTAGAAAAACTTCCTTTAAGAAGCCATATGCTCCATATTAGGAGCGGACAAAGATTTAAAAAAAACATAGTTTTTGGTCAATCGCTTTCTCTACCATTGGATAAACATCATACTAATTCATGGATGGTGTAAAATCAATGTTTACAAATCGTCATTGGGGGATTCTAATGCTTGTCTTAATTTTCAACTTCGTTTATCGACAATATATTTGATTTATTTATTGATCGACAATATATTATTTTCTATCTCTCCAAAATATAATACCACCTTAAAATTTATTCGTGTTTTTCTACTTTAAGTAAATCAATTGTGTTCTTAATACATGTTGAATATACCGTATAGTCTCTTTTTATTTTTTAAATCGGCGAGATACGTTTATGATTTGCGGTAGCTCTATTTTCTTTATCAGTTTTTCGTCGCATGTTCTTTCAATGTTAGAATACATCATCCGCTATCTCTGTTCCTCGCGAGGATGAGGTGAACACGCAGACGTCTTTTGTTGCGCAAAATGGTGGAGTTGTTTGTCAGCATGACGTAGGATTATATAATACAACATTTTTAACCTCGGCTATACTCTGCCCAGAAGCAGACCCAACAGAGCTGGAATCTGGAATTCATTTTCCGGAAACCCTTAAATATTTTTATTTTTTTTTATTTTTTTAATAAGATACATTATTAAACAAAGTTAAAAGATGTCTATATATTAGAAATGCCGCCTGTGTGGTCGAGTGGTCAACGTTGTTGGCTTCGGCTACGGAGGGCCCGGGTTCAAATCCCGGTACGGACAGTTTTTATAAATTGATTTTTCAATCGATTTATGAATTTCTGTTCAAAGGCATGGGGGTGTATGTGATGTTTTGAATTCCCCCCTCTCACCCATCCTATCCTACGAACGGGGCGTATCGAGAGCGATTAGCTTACCACTAATCCTGTCCTAGCCCCTATCCTTCTACCCCTACTCTCTTTGGAAAAAGAGAGATTGAGCAACTGAGTAACAAGCAGTTCTCGTAGAAACACTTCTGTTGAGATAAACTCCATTAGGAGTCCATATGCTCCACATTGGGAGCGGACATGGTTTAAAAAAATATTAGAAAAATAATTTAACTTATGTAGTTGTTGGGTCAGTGGCGCAGTGGTCAACGTCGTAGGCTTCTCTGACGGATCAAGCCACAGCACGAAATGAAGTTTTTTCAATCGATTTATCGGTTTCTGTTTCGAGGCATGGATGTTTTTGATGTCTTAAAAAATCCCTCACATATTACCAATCCTAAAATAACGAAGCGTAACGAAAGTGATTAGTTAATCCTAGCTCTATCCTTCTATCCCCTACTCTCTTCGAATAAGAGCGGTTGAGTAACTGAGTAACAAACAGTTTTCGTAGAAAAATAGCTTTGTCGATATACCTCCACCAGAAGGTCATTCGCTCTACATCAGTATTCTTCAACCTATGTTCCGCGGACCGGCACCGGTCCGCAAGAGTTTATTGCCGGTCCGCGAAAAGTCATAAGTTGAGAACTGACGGTACGTAAATATGTGTATCTGGTTAAAGCCGGTCCGCGAAATATTTTTCCAATTTTTACCGGTCCGCGGATGTAAAAAGGTTAAAGACCACTGCTCTACATTATAAGCGGACATGAACTAAAAAAAATACACTTAAATTGTATACAAAAATACACATTACAAACAAGATAGCAGGTGGCAGAAGATTGTCAAATTGAAAGGCTTTTGTAAAATAAAATTAAAAGACTGATTTATAAAATGTGACTTCAATAATAATAATTTCTGGTGTATATATTTCGTGGCAAGAGTAGACAAACTATGCCATATGTACAGCATCATACTATTATATTTGACATAATCAAAATTATATGTCTTATACGGGATAGAACGGCCGGATTTACAGTATTTGATATGCAAGCAAACAACCGTTTGTATTTTTTCGTTTCAGAAACGGAACTATATTTTCCTATTACATATTTAAGTTGGTCTGCTTACAGCTCTGTCTTTACTTATGTATGTTGTCCGCGCTTGACAAAGGTCTCTTTGATATCCATGCATACCTACAAAATATCTTTAATGTTTAAGACAGCAACCTGGAATTTTCATACTTTATATTTCAACATCTATTACGATTTGCTCTCATTGCAAAAGATTGCAAAAGGTCATGAAAGAAACTGCAGAATAATAAATTGGACGAAAATCATACAACAACCATGGCAATATTTAAATGTTATTAAATTTATATCTTATGGAAGAATATGTAATGAAATAAATAAATGCATACTTAGGATTTCCGATTTCGCTTATCTGATTTAATCAAGTGATTATTAACTTTGAACTATTTATACCAAGCTTCTTGTATTTTTAAACTGAAAATTACTTTTGATAAGCGATTCGTATAAACAAAAAATAAGAAAGGAGTCGAAGTCATTAGTTTTTTTCCGACTTCGCAGCCCTGCATTTAAGAAGTTTCCTGTTTGGTACTTTAGAGAGTAAATGATCTGACAGAAAGCTTGAATCAACGAAACCTTTAAATAATCTATATATTAATAGCCAATAATGTCCGTTTGTCCGAGTGAGTGGGTGTAAGGTGTCCTCGACCTACCAGTCTCCACTTTTTTAAATAAGAATAAAATTAAATAAAATTAAACTAAATAAAATCAAACACAATGCAACAAAAATCTCACGTTGCTGGGCAACGGGTTTACAGCTAGTGTTATATAATTAAATTCAACATCATTTATGCATGAAATAACATTTACCCCTAAATAATCCGGTAGATTTTTAACTTTATAAGACTGTATGATAGCGGGTTGAAAGCATATGCATTATTTGGTTAAATTATGTTTTCATTTTTTGGCTCTCTCATATTATAACAAGATACACGCTTACTTTATCGCGTAAGGTTGTAGGTCGTAGGATTTAAAAGTGAAGTGCCGAGTAAGGCATAGCTCCCTGCTATGTTAATGCGAGTCCTAAATAAACAACTCACTAAAGTCTTGGCTCACTTTGAAATACTTTAATTTAAGATAAACACGGGAATGCCACGACCCCCGACTTTGCCACGTTCTGCCGCCTTTGAGAATGAAAAAATAAAATTACTTTATTTGCATTAACATATGCACAATGTTAAACGGAAAAATATTGCGATATCTGAGTTAAAACACACTTTTCATTATTAATTTTTAATCACCGGAAGGTATATAAAGCAATTGGTGTACGAGTATCAATAAATTCAATGATTTTTTATTCATAAAATATTTTATTGATTATTTATGAATATTTTTTGTAAAAAGTAGTTTTTTTTTGGCTCGTATTTTTCCGGTCAGAATTTATATTAAATGGTCAGAATAAATAGTCATAATTTAAATGAAATTAAAAAAAAACCTATGCTAACCTAAGCAAAATTGTTATAACATATTATGACCGTATAATATTTATATTCTGACCGTTCTTATTTTTATTTTTACCAAAAATTGATTTAAATTCTGACCATTTAATTTGTTCCCTTTATTTTTTTGTATGATATATAATATATAAATTATATGCTAATGACGTAGCCAAGTAGATATACGTCCTATTACAGTTCCTTAAAACGGGGAATAGCAACAATGATAAACTAATTACATGCTTTTTTCATAACCTTACTCTTTCGTTTTTTCCTTCCTTCCTCGGTTTTCCTGAAACAACAACTGTTAAGCTGAGATTTACTATGAGTAGCCAATATGATATATTAAATAAAGTTTTGAATATTTCAGGCGCAAATTTCGAGAAATAAAATCGCATATCAAATTTACTTAAATGAAACTGGATTGCAAAAATTAAACTCAACTAACGGAAAAACGTGAGTTCCAGATACGTTAAATCATGATTCACCTGTAACATGTTTTGGTATACACAATATTTTAGCGAATCGATCAGAAAAAAAAATGTTAGCTGATTAGGAAAACTTTTTTGTTTGAAAAGAATCGTAATATTGCAAACATAAAATCGTATGAGCAAAAAATCCATTAATATCGAATTATTATTTAAAAAAAACACTGTCAAGCAGATGAAATATTATTTGTAAGAAGACTGGAAGCATCTGAAGTTTTTATAACATATTATTATAAGAACTCGTGTCAGATATTTATCAGAATAGCTTACGTACGAACATTTCAAAAAATGTTTTCACAAAAGTGTTCAGGATTATTATTTGATACTGCTGTAAGACTCTTGACATGTTTTGGTAGATTATCATTGAACATAAATATACTTGAGATAGCGTAAAACCATTACGGATTCTAATAATGGATGGTTCGGTTAAAGAATTGTGGCACACATTGCTAGAAAAATGGAAGATCGGGCCGTAAGGTTAAGGTATATATTAAATTACATATTATAAATATTCTTTGTCTTTTTTATTTACTCTGTTAATTGATGCAAAAATAAAATATTGACTACATAAGAGCAGACTGAGAAACACGTTGTTTATTTTTTTATTTTATTTTAATTTAAAAACTTTAACCCTGCTCGCCTCTTTTAAATATAATAATAGTCTCACAGATTTTGTCACTAACGACCCGGGTTTCGCCTGAAGATGCCGAAAGGCGAAACCCGGGTCGTTAGTGACAAAATCTGTGAGAATGTACATATGTTTAAACGATTCAAATTTAATATCGAAATTCCACCAAGCACCTTCAGTCGAAATCTTAAATTAAAATATAATAGTCATTCTCATGTCACATTAAAAGCATAAATATATTTTAAAACATTTTGACGTGCCTTTGATTTTTATTATTATTATTTTTTTGCATATTGATACCTTCAAAAGAACCATACGTACAATGCTACCAACTCTTGAATTAAACATGTTCTACAAAATGAACGTAATTTTAAATGGGAAAAATTTGCATATAAAAAGCTAACACACAAAGTGATAAAAATGATTGAAGTGAAAATTTATGTATTGGATGCAAGAACAACAATATGCTAATATCATGTGTTGCGTCTTAAGAATTGCTACGCCGAGCGTAGTGCTGTCATTGTTCAGCGTAGAGGCTTGAGCTGTCGCTCTACGGCAGTGTTACTAAACGCGCTTGGAATTAAAAACAATCTCGTGCAATTTTGTTCATATATTATTTATATATACATATAATCTTTTTACATGTAAATCATTTTTGTATTACATATAGTAACTGAAATGTTTGTTTTATAATGTCGCTAAAAATATTGCTTTTAAGATTTAATTCCGATACCAATATGGTACTTATTGGTGACCTGACCAATATGGTACTTATTAGTCAGAAAAGGACTTCCATCCCAATTCCTTGCAGTTTTTTTTTTACATTTGAAGAACTGCCGCATTACTTATTGTGATATATTTTAAACGTATTGAGTTTTTCTCACATGAATTAATTCAAAATATCTGGTGCTGATTCACCGCCATTTAAGCATTTTATCGAATAACTAAAAACTTTAATTGTCGTTCTACGTACCTGTTGATTTGGTGTTTGTTTTCTAGAATACAATAACGGGACATATTACTATTTACTTCATCCCACCTCACTCTTTCAATTGAGAGTAGTTGTAGACATTTTTACTGAAAGGTTGGTTTTCACTGTTCAGAAATTGTGACGTGAGATGTAGGACAGATGTCCGATTATACTACAACTCGCTTTGCTGCATCTCAGCAGCTGTTCAACAATAATCTTACGACTTTCACAAGCTATACAAGAGCCATCTGTCAAAAAACAAAAAAAGTTTGTGGTTGTATTATATTTTACCATTTTTTATTGAAATTCTTTCCCGTCGTTATCAAATTCCAACTTCATATAAAAGATATTTTTTAAGTTGCAGTTAACCGTTTTACAAACAAAGATAATGATAAATTATTTTTTCATATTATTAAAAAAATCTTATATTGTGCTTCATTATTTATTGTTAATCAATCGATTCCTAGTCATTTATTATGATTATATCACTTTTATTAATACTTGGTGGAAAGTTAAAAAAACACTCTTTTGTACTAATTAAATATTTATTTGACCAGTTTCGGTCTTCACGAGCATTTTCGACGGATCAGTGCAAAAGAGATTGGTTTTTTTTCCCAATAAAAAGTATATGATTTTCATATATTCACTATTTAATATTTGTATTAAGGTACGAATTATTTCATTCTCAATTTATTTTTAAAAAAAAACGTATATAAAACCTAAGATAACGATTAAAATGTCTTGCCGTGTTCTTTTAATCTGTAATTATACATTAAAAGTGTTAACTGTTGATCCTTGGAAAAATCTTGATGTGACACGTGTCAAACTGCTTTCAACCCCGGTTTATCATCTTTATCATCTTTGTCATCTATGCATTTAAGGGTTAAGCGTCGAGTCTCGGCTAGAATACATCATTTTTACTATAAATATATATTTATGTTTTTACATTTTTTTAATCGCCACGTCTGGTACAAAAAAGATAATATAATCTCCTAATGGAATGTCCCGGTAGAAGTTATTTTCCTCAAGTCTGGATTTAAGCCAATAGTTTAATCTCTAATAACCCTTCCCTTACTATGCAAAAAAAGCACAAGCTCCTGAGCTGTGTATCCGTTACACATCAGGCAAACAGGAGTGAATCATGAAAATTATATAACACTACTACAGCAGTGCTACAAATAATTGTCACGATTCACTCCCGTTTGCCTGATGTGTAACGGATACACAGCTCAGGAGCTTGTGCTTTTTTGTATAGCAAAGGAAGGGATAAGAATGTCTAGAGTAGAAAAAATAATTACACATACACAAGCATTTGCCCCTTCTGAAATACATACGTAATTGCGTTGTTGCAGAATAAAGAAACCCGATGTGTTCCTCGCTAACAGGCACAGGAAGTGCAAAAGTTTGAACGAACAATCAAAAGCTCACACTACAATCCTTGAGCCACGGGAACGTATAATTGATTTATTTGTCTTTAAAAACTATTATAATGACTTCCTATTTAAACAACATTCTTTTAAGTGATGCCTATAATTAAAATTGACTATGATTACATTTGAAATTTCAAATGTACAAAGACTTAAATATTTTCGACGGATTTTGTGAAGATTCGTTTGATTATGATTAAATAACTTTGTTACTTCAATTGAGTCTTTTAGAAGTGAAGTAAGCCAAGTGGTATTTTAGAAATAATAGTTTAGATGCGTTGTAATATTCTAAACGCCTTAAAGTATCGTAAAAGTAAAGTAACCTCAGTTAATACACATTGCAATAGTGTTATCTCCGTAAATAAAAATATGAAATCCTCCAAAACACCATTTAAAGATGTGATTGTTAACATTTTACAAACCATAAATAGTTTTACCATTTTACTAGTTGGCTCACTTTACCTCTTGAGGGCTCAATTGTTGTGATACAGATTGTGAAAAAAGTAGAGTAACAAAAGTATCAAATTGACTTTAATAGAAAAAAGAATTTTCTGGTTGATGTATAGATTTAAATAGTATAAACTCTTTTCGTCATCAACAATGCTTCTTTTTCGATAAACTTTACAAAAAATTATAACTCGCCAATGATTTATTTTGAGTTCATAAACAACTGCAACGATATAGAAATTTAGATAAACAATATGTATCATAAGAATAAAATATATAAAATGGCGGCATCAAAATATGTTTGAATAATAATAAATTGAATGGTGAGAGGTAAGATAGAGATGATTACAAATCTAATTAGAATTATTTTATCTAGGGTTTGGCATTATATGCATACTTGGAAATGTAGTGTATTACTATAAAGTGTGTGTTGCTGAGCTTGAAATAGAATATTGTACATATGTATACTGAAATATTTGTATGATATCAATTTGAATTCCTCAAAAGCTCTTAGTTTGCCTCGTGCATATTTCGCTCAGTTTACTTTAAAAAGAAATGTTTCAATCCTTCAGTTTAATAGAGGTGCAATTTGCTGTCGTTTTCCCTACACATTTTTCAATCTCGTCTGCGTTGCTTTTGCATTTCGAAACGCTCTTTACACTGGAGATCAGTTGAAATATTTTGCAGTCACCGCGCTCCGAAGCAAACATTACTTCAGACTATGAGAAATCTTCGTGCATAATACCACCCTGGTGTATCATATGACTTCGAATAGACTAGTATATTGTGGATACTTGGTTTAAATTTCCATAGATTCAAATATTAATAGCTTTTGTTTTCGAATGTCGAATGTAAAACTATTGGCAGCATTTTTTCGTTTTGTTTTATGATATAGATTACTGACTATCAATTCATTATACCAATGGAACAAATAACAGATTTATAAAACATGTTGAAGTAGTTTTCAATTTAATTTCATAATTATTGAGGAACTCAATACTTGTAACATTATTGTTTTTTTTATAGCATTATGGTCGTTGTGGTTTAAATTTTCGTTGATTCAAATATGTATAGCTTTTGTTTACGAATGTCGAATGTCAAACTATTGACAGAATTTTTTTGTTTTGTTTTATTATATAGATTTTTGACGATCGATTGGTTATACCAAAGCAAAAAATAACAGATTTATAAAACTTGTCGAAGTAGTTCTCAATTTTATTTTATCATTATTGAGAAACTCAATACTTGTAACTTTATCGTTTTTTCATAACACAAGGGTCCTTGTTTTTGTATCATTATATTGTTAATTTTAATATCTTATTCATGAGTTTATTTTCTCATGCCTGTGTTGCCAAACCGCGACATACTAATAATATATGTATGTAGTGATAAACATCTTCATGTTTGCGAATAACCGTTTTCCTTCCGTTTTTGCTATACAAATTGAGGTCTTTGATACAAACACTTTTTTTTTACTATGTCCGCTCCGAATGTAGAGAAATGTTATGAAATCCTTATAGAGCTTACTCAACAAATATATTTTTACAGGAACAGCTTTTTACTCAACCTCTTATTTTCGATGATAGTAGGGAAAGTAGGATAGAAATATGACAGAACTAGTGGTTAGTTAATCGTTCTCGCTACGCTTTATTTTTAGGATAAGTATTGAAAGGCAATGTCAGGTATTACAAGCATCTACATATACCTTCGGACAGAAATCCACAAAGTGATTGAAAAATCAGTCCGTCCTGGGATTTGAACCGTGAGCTTCACAAGCCACGACCACGTAGCTGACAATTATATACACAAATTAGTATACCTTGATTTAGTTATAAAGTTATTGCATTGACCATCCATATAATGTTATTCCCATTATGGCATTGTTTTTTTGAATTTCTATACATTTATTATATTTATCACTGTAAAATGTAAAGATATTTTAAGCAAAACCAAGATATATAGGGTCGTTAAT
The DNA here is from genome assembly GCA_030503985.1 of Himalopsyche tibetana. Classification (NCBI taxonomy): domain Eukaryota; kingdom Metazoa; phylum Arthropoda; class Insecta; order Trichoptera; family Rhyacophilidae; genus Himalopsyche; species Himalopsyche tibetana. Next base: position 3,455,663 of record JAPJYX010000010.1, read on the forward strand.
CTGATGAAATTTAAATGTTGTTATTTAATAAAAATAATATTATTAATAAGCGCTTATTTGAAGATTTGTTTTGTTGAGCTCAGAACGTAAACATTTCCATTGTTGAAATCTTCAAAAGACATTCTTGAAAACTTTTAAGCGGGAAACGAATCTGGTACTTCTGCTGCAGAATAACTCAAAGGAAATCTTCGCTTTTCTTTTTAACTTAAAACAAGAAGAGAAATGCATTCCTTCCACAAAGGTATTTCAAACTCGTACTAATATCATTTCTATATACATCAACCTTATTACTGACATAAAAATACAGCTCTCTTAACTATAATACAAATAAAACATACAGTTCTAGTAATGTAATAACATACACAGGTTAAAATCATAATTAAAGTCTTTACAATGTGAAGCATTTCGGAAATTACTAATAACAAATTAAAATATCATTATTTTTTTCGCAATGAAGTGAAAACATAAAAATACTTTTTTCGTAATATCTATCCCAAATCTGTAATTTCCTGATTTTTTCATGAACATATCTAATTTTCTTTCACGTACCTTATTCATTTATTCCTCGAAAACATTAAATAACCAAATAACGTTCATGTAAGGGCTCTAGGCTTTCGTCGTACTCACTTACGCATTTCAAATCACCGCTAAACAAAAAAAATAATTCCTTTTCATCTTACAGGCAGTATTTCATATATATCACTTTTAAGGTGTTCACTGTCAATACTTGGTGGAATGGCATTATAATAAAAATAATAAAACATTTTTAGTACTTTTTCCACATAAAACTCCTTACTCCTTTTTATTTCAATTTAAATTTGTATAAATATCACTGTTTATGTATTTTTCTTATCAGTTGATAATGCTCGCGATGAGCGAAACCGGTCCTGATCTAATAAATTTTATGTGGAAAAAGTACTAAAAATGTTTTATTATTTTTATTTCATATATATATTTTTAAATAAATTTAACTTTTCAGTACTATTCTAACAATACTATACAATAGATTCCTAATAGAAAATCTTAACATACGCTTTTTTTTTCACTAAAACTAGTTTTTATTCAAATCGCTCTACTGTAAAACTATAAAGATATTTTCTGGGCAATTTTTTCTTCAATTTGCTAAACAAAACATCATTTTGCTTTAAAGAATTAAAAAAAATTCAAGAATATTTAATGTACGATTTTTACCATTTTATTTACAAAAAACATTACATTTCATGCAATTATATGTTTGGATTAGTTCTCTCATCTTCGTCACTTTGGATACGTCGTTGGATGTTACTGTTCCCCTTCAATATTTGTTTGCGGCTCTTCTCGGTTAAGTAAGCCTATGTAAGGACAATAATTATTAAATTAATAAGTCGCAAGGTCAAACGTTTGATAAGGATAGATCTTGTATTAACCTCAGAGGGAATTTAAAAACATTATAGACATCCATGTCTTCGAGGAGAAATATATGCTTTTAATGTTTCCAGATTATGCAACCATGGTCGTTATTTTCTTAAAAACGAATTCCGCTTTACAAAATGTTTTTATTACAAATTTTTATTATATTTATTACTGAACAGTATTCCTATTAAGCTGTGTATTATGTTATAAAGCTCAAAAGACTTCACATCCCATCTAAATTATTTAGCTTAATGGAAGCTTCCCAATGGTTTTACGTTTCCCATAAGACGTTGTCGTCATTTCTTTATTTCCTCGGTGTTTTTTCTCAACTCCCCTAAGAATCAATCATGACGTCAAAAAACTTTGAAAAGCATTTTACCGAAAAAATATTTTTGCATTCCCACCAGAGTAATATTGACCCAAATATACAGTACCACCCAAGAATGCGGTAGCTAAATCGATAGAGCTATGAGCTATGATAATATTAGGCAGGGTTTGAAATCTTGGCCGATTGAACATATAATCTAATAAATAAAAATGAGTGTTTGTTTGTTCGTACTTTACACGTTGCCACACCGCTCATCCGTTTGCAATAAAACTTTGGCAAACTTTTTGCTTGCACTTTCGGGAAGGTTATAGGCATAGTAAAATTAACTTACAGTAGCTCTTAACAAAATAATGTTTGTATGTCTGCCATACAGTTCATTTTGACAACGTATGCTGGCACTTGCGCGAAGATTATAGTACAATTAACTTACAGTGGGTGGTGCGTGTTTTGTACCATAGATAAAGTCAAACGTCAAACAGACAAAAAGAAAACATGTACTTCAATAAACACAATCTAAACACAAACACTTTTTTTCTTTGAGTGGCATTACAACGCTTGTCGGGAACCAGCTAGTATTTTATACAGTGTAATAAATGAATTATATTTTCTCCCACAATTTATTACTTTTATTGGCCAAAATGCGATATTTAAAAATATACAGGTAGATATTTTAGCTTTATATACTATTGACACGAGAGGGTAAAAATTAAGTCAAGACGATCATCGTAAATATTATACTTAGATTACTTTTACGAAACATTCACCTTCGACCGGAAATCTGCGGCACATAATATGAAACTTTTCGTAGACCATTAACTGTTGCGGAAAACTTATCGTATTTTCTTTATACGTTGCTGGCAAGTGTTTACATTTTTTTGTAACGTTAAACGAGATCCGTCGTTACGAGGCGCCTTTGCCTTCCCAACATTAATAATTCATGATTCTTCTGGGAACGCAACCCGTATTCTCCAGAGGCGTGGAAAAATACTCTTAATGATACTAAATTAAGAGGGATACAAGGGATGTGTATGCGTGTTTGTGTACGTGTCTGCCGAGGTCATATATTACCTAGAGAATCGATACAATCGTTTATAGTTACATCCTTTATTATTTCGAATAATTATACATTTTTTTCCCAAATTATAATATTTATTTTTTCAAACCTTTATAATATAATACATAGTTTCTCATTTTTTTTGGGCCCGTGGCACCTTTTGAGTCTCATATTTTTCCGTTGCCATAAGACCCGTATAAATAAGTTTTTCGACATTCGGGGATTGAAAAATTCCAAAATAATTTTCAATATATTGAACATTGCTCGCAGTTGGATGATGTTAACAAAAAAAATCGCCATACCCTAATTACTTAAAATACCCTAATTATTTTAAAGCGTGGATGGGAAATTGACCTATATTTTCTTTCACTTTTGAAACGATAAGAAAGCAGACATATTACAAAAATTCCAGGGCTTATAAAAGAAAACTATACCTTTTCCATCATGTTATTTTTCAATTATAAATTACTGTGCTTTTCAAATCATATTTTAGAAAAATCCTTTCTAAACTTCGACGTTTGATATCAAACATATATTCCAACAAAAAAGTTCTCATTGCCAAGTTTTTCTTTTGTCTTAGATGAAATTAACAGAGTAGAAGATATGTTGGAGAAGAGGTTGAGCTTAGAGGGAGAGTCGTCGCCTCCTTCGAGTCCTTTTTAAGCAGCCGGGGGGCACGTCCTTTGACAGTTAAACACCCCTTACTTCCGTTCAATTAACAACTTTGAATTAGTTTGTTGAAACAATTAACTGGCCAGGATAAAAATAAACAAAGACATTCGTCGTACGTTCTGTTGTGAAGATCATTTGAAATAATTTATTTTGTTGTCTTACTTCATTATCAAATGATTTTCTAAATACGGCTGAAACGTTATTTTTGTAATATTGTGATTGTTTAAGCAACGACAAAATAAAAAAAAATACTAATTAACCCAATGTTGGCAACGAGGATAAAGTGACTGTGACGGAAAATATTCGACGGATGTTATTAAATTTAGAACTATCGAATCTATTTTACAAAGGTGTTCATCCTCGTTTTTGTAACAGATTAACATACCTTTAAATGCTTTTTTTTTCTCTTATAGCAGCAGCGTTAAACGTTTCAAAACAATATTGGTTAGTGACTGAATTTACTTTTTAACATGTCAACCAATAATAAAAATAATAAAACATTTTTAGTACTTTTTCCACATAAAATTTATTAGATCAGGACCGGTTTCGCTCATGATGAGCATTGTCAACTGATAAGAAAAACAATAAAACAGTGATATTTATACAAAAGTTAAGTGATAAAAACAAGGTATGACAAACAATTGGTATTACAACCTAGCAAAAGAATTGAAGTAAAATACAAGGAAAATAAACTATAAATAACAAGTTGAAGACCATTTAGCAATGAAACTATTATGACAAAAACCAATTAGGTATGAATTATCATTACCAAAGTAAAAACCAACAATTAGTGTATATAATAAATAAATCTTAATGTCTGTCAACCAAATTGAGTTTGGAAAATCCAGTAGAGTTTAATCCAGCAAAATTGATTCCTGCGAAAAGAATAAAGGCAATATCAATTCACTTTTAGGGTGTTCACTGTCAATACTTGGTGGAAAGGCATTATATTAATAAAAACAATAATCCTTTGTACTTCATTCCACTTTATTTAATATGTATTTAATATATCAGTTGACAATGCTCGCAATGAGCGAAACCGGTCCTGACATATTAAATAAAGTGGAATGAAGTACAAAGGATTATTGTTTTTATTAATGCAATATCAATTCTTACAAAATAAAAGTAAACTGAGAAAATTAAAATTCTAAGGAAATAAAACAGTACAAAAAAGGAAATATAATAGGCTAGAATTATGTTAATGAAACGGATATAACAAGGGTGATGATGCAAATACAAGCTGTTCATTTAATAAATTAGAGTCCGGCAAGAATTTATGTATATTTATTTCTAAACTCAATTTGGTTGACAGATATTAAGATTTATTTATTATATACACTAATTGTTGGTTTTTACTTTGGTAATGATAATTCATACGTAATTGGTTTTTGTCATAATAGTTTCATTGCTAAGTGGTCTTCAACTTGTTATTTATAGTTTATTTTCCTTGTATTTTACTTCAATTCTTTTGCTAGGTTGTAATACCAATTGTTTGTCATACCTTGTTTTTATCACTTAACTTTTGTATAAATATCACTGTTTTATTGTTTTTCTTATCAGTTGACAATGCTCATCATGAGCGAAACCGGTTCTGATCTAATAAATTTTATGTGGAAAAAGTACTTAAAATGTTTTATTATTTTTATTATAATGCCATTCCACCAAGTACTGACAGTGAACACCTTAAAAGTGATGTCAACCAATCAATTATTCCTGATATATTCCTTGCAACTATTTGAAACATTGAATGCTGTTCTTTTGCAAAATACCCCATGTGAGATGGTTGTGAATAAATATTAATGCCGATTATTATCCCGCTAGTTTTCCGTTGATCGGATTTTGCGACACGTGATTATTAAAAAAAGTATTTAAGTTTTCTCACATTTTTTTTCAATCATCTCCACTCTAAATTAGGAATGTATAGACTAATCGCGTAAATCAACATTTTAACAGAAGCTGATTTACGTGAAATCGTTTTAAATCAGTCGCCAAACCTGTTTTCAGATCGAGTAAAACTCAAACGAATGTGCTAGTAATTATCTAATCGTTTTTGCTATGCCCCATTTTTAAGATCGTATGGGTGGGAGCCTGGGAAGGGGACGTAAACATCAGAGATCCATGCAGCGCTTTAGTAGTAAAATTTACAGAAGTTAAACATACGGTCAAGTATTTTTTTACAGTATCATATACATACGGCATGTAACATACCCTATTTTTTCATCCACATTTTCGTGTATGTATATTAATTAACATCTATATTTTATTATAGTGGATAACAAAACTAAAATAACTGAAATGAAAATGAAGAGTTAAGATTTTAATTTATTAATAATTTAAAAAATAATAATAAAACAAAGATTGGTCAGAATTTTATCTGTACAAAAAACAGCTTTATTTTGTTACATATTACATAAAAACTTTCTATAGACGAGACAAATCTTTGTCGATACATTCATTATTTTTACATACTCTCGACCTAGTGTCAGTTAATCGATGTTTTATCAGCCATGATTGAAACCTTCCAGATGCAACTAAACAAATTAACTTGATTACTGGCTGCTTGCACCGAAATCAAAAGGAGATATCTAGGTACAACGAGTATACAATATTTTTCACCGTAATGCATTTTATTTTTGACTGATGCTAGAATATGTTGATTTAGGTAATGGTTATATCCGTTTTAGGGTGTTCACTGTCAATACTTGGTGGAAAGTCATTATATATAAAAAAACAAAATGTACATTTGTACTAATTCTAAATTTTATTTAATAATACCAGGACCGGTTTCGCTCATGACAAGCCTTATCAACTGATAAGAGAGTACAATGTTACAGTGTTATTTATACAAATCAAAATGAAATAAAAAAGTGGTGCTATGATCAATTGGTATTGAAAAAATATTTTTGATATATGTATAAATAACACTGAAACATTGTGGTCTCTTATTAGTTGATAATGATTGTCATGATAGAAACCGGTCCTGATATTATTAATTAAAATTAGGAATTAGTAAAAAAAGTCTTTTTTTGCAAATACAATAGTTAAACGCTATTTCTACAATTATACAACTTCATCCCTGGGTCAAACAGATCCTTAAATCGATTAATAAATTATTTTATAATATGTAGGTAGATATTTTTAATACACTCTTTATTTTAAGTTTGTATATTCTTCTTCTTTTATTAAATTTATAAACATTTATTTTGCATGTATTACGCCCCTTTCATAACGTTTTACATAGATTTATACATTATAGATGTCGCTCAACAGTGTCACCTTTAACCTCAATTCAAAGACATCAAACTGTTTAATGCAATATTATAAAGTTGCTCTCGGCGTGTCAATGAAGGCCGCATTATCTCTCACCTAATGGCAAGCGATTACGAAGCAATTAGCAACCCGTTGAGCGCTTCATTGCGGCTTTGGGTTATTTAGATTAGACGAGACTCGTTATTCCGAAGAATCTTCCAGAACTTCGCTCTTTGGAACTGAATTAATCGCGGCAGAACTTCATTAGAACCAAATTAGCAACCGGCTTAATGTTATAATGGAAGAAGAAAAATATTCAACCGGAATTGCTGTCAAAACTATTTCGTCAATGACGATCCGTTTTTTTTAAACTATACGACTTCAATCTATGATTAGACGAGTTATAAGATAATAATGTTTGTTCGGACAAATTAAATGTAGCACTATAGAGCAGGGCTTCCCAAACTATTATCCGTGGAACACATGTTTCAAAAATAATTACTGAATAAAAAATAAGTGATAGGGTAAAAATATCAACGTATTTTAGTTATACAGTTTTCAATATTTATGCGTTGATGGTTATTTCGGCTTTCGCCATCGTCAAAACTATGTTTAAACTTATATTTTGCTCAGCTATATATACTGGCTCCGAAGAGATACACAATGCATCAAGTTATTCACTCTAACATCCTAATTCAAATTATAATTACAATATTACACTTATTAAATGTCATTCTAGTGTTTTAAAGAACGATAAGCAAACTGGTTTTTTTTTCTAAAAAAATTCTTCTTCTTTGGCCATGTTCGCTCCCTATGTGGAGTATATACGAGGCGGCCATATCGTTCATCATCGTATGAGTCGTTCACGCATTCCTTTATGATCAACAAACAGACTGCGCTAGCCGAAACTGGTCTTTATCCTCGTAAAGAAATTATGCAATCAATACAATTAGGTGTTTTTTTGATTACGGTATCGTTACAATTCAATTTAGTAAAATACAGTTTTGGCTTTATTGCATAGTGTCTCCTTTATTAAGTGCACAAATTATTAATTTTGAATGAGGCGTCTCCGTATCTAAACTTTCTCATTACAGCTGACATCGTCGCCAGCGAACATTCTAACGATGCGCCCGTTTTTTATTTACCTGTGCTTTCCCTAGATAAATTATTTATGTTAGGTAAATAAACTTATCATCCGTGCGCACGCTTACGAGTTACTAACTCATGTAAAAAACGCCCGGCCGGGAAATGAATTGGCAGTCCTTTGTAAGTACAGCGATTTCGTATGCACCTAACTTTTTTTGACCAGGGTTGTACAAAGTAAATGCCTTGATACTTTTCAGTCATGTGGATGTATTTTCTACCAAGAAAATATACTTAATGTATGCATTTAAGATTTCGACTGAATGTGCTTGGTTGAATTGCAATAATAAATTTGAATCCTTCAACTTTTATAAATTCTACAATTTTTTATCACTAACGAACCAGAATTCGCTTTTGGTAGATTCAGGCGCTTAAATGCACGGATTAACCACTTGAATACCAAGCGGACACGGGTGTCCGGAACATATGCAAGCGAACACGGATGTCCAAGACATTTAAAAAATCAAATACTTGGTATTCTAATAGAATATAAGCAATATTTTTATGAAAATGTGTAGTTCCATCTATACTGAGTCAATATAGGTTTTTTAAATATTGAATTCGAGTGTATATTAGGCAAAAATATTTTTCTCAAAAACACGCAGTATCTCTGGGACATGTTCATGATTTATTTTCGCGGTATTCAAACGGTTAACTAGATTCAGTCAGTTCAAGTTCAAATGTGCACTTGAACTCATGACGATACCGAAAGGTGATACCTGGATCGTTAGTAACAAAACATATGAGAATGTTTCAAAATTGAACGATTCAAATTGTAAATAGTTATCCCTTGAATGTCGTAGATGCTAAAATCCAAAAGTAACTGCAAACAATGTTTTGTGCAGCGTACGTAAACGATCGCATTTCACTTGATATCAACACTGCCCGGCCGAGCACATTTAATTTATTTACACGCGTCAATACATCACCGTTCTTCTACCCTTAAAATATAGACAAACGGAAAATAATAATTAAACGTTGAAATAAAAAAGTGTATTGTGCTTCCACTCTCCACACATTGCTGTCATAAGTCCGTTATATCGAAGTTTTACTATTTTCAATTATAATTATTTTTACTTCACTATATAATTAAATATAACGTGACATATTATAATATGTGTAGCACTGCTGGTTGAATTTAAAGCTCAGCTGTGGTAGTATGAATTTTGGATTCTATATTGACCGAAATTGTTCTAACCATGCTTTTCCTAACGATTTTTACAATCGTTTTGTTAAACTTTTCTATTCGACCGGACATTACATCCGCCCCTATCTCAGGGTTGTAAATGTGTTCCGGAAATGAAATATAGACTAGAAGATTCTGTTGCGTATTTTTTAATCTTTCTTCTTCCATACTTTTCCCCCTTTTTATAAATTACGCGGGTAAAGTCGGATCGGATATAGAATAGAAATGACCTACTTTAAAAGTATCATGATTTTTTACAATGATTTCAATTTTATAAAAATGTATTTAGAGAATTTTCGCAAATGAACATACCATTCTTTTAGCAGGAGTTACGAACTTTCTGTTTGTAATTCTAACACCTTTTTTATTACTCTGAATGTTTTATTACACATTTTAAATTATCATAATAATTCTAATCCGTAGGGTCTGTAGTCGACTGGTCAGCGTCATTGGCTAGGTAAGGACTAGTCCTATCTTTATATCCCTACTCTCTTTGAAAAAGAGAAGTTGAACAACTTAGTAACACGCAGTTATTGTAGAAACAACTTTTGTTGAGGTGAACTCCCTTAGAAGTATATTTGCTACACTAAACTAAAACATTTGTAAAAAAATTATTAGTATATTCAAATTGTATTCTTTCTCCTTCCCGCATTACAGCATTACTCAGATTTTTAAATTATGTTCGCTTCCAATGCGAGGCCATATGGTTTCTTTACAGAGATATCGTTTGACGATAATAGGTGGCAAATCAGTTAGTCAGTCGGTGGTTAACATCTCTCTCTCTTACAAAACATAAATAAAGAAGTTTGGGATAAGGAAAAGATTAGTAGTTAGCTAATTGTACTTTCTCTTGACGCCTAGTCTAAGACCGAAAATTAACCGACTGTAATATGTTTCACACAAACTAATTAACACACATTAAAATTTAATATAGAATCAAATTTAATAAAAAAAATATTTTACTAGTCGTGTCACTAGAGTAATACGTGTTTTTCATTTGAAAAGCGTATTTAGACTAACTGTATCGTAAGATTTTCCGGTCAGAATTTATATTAAATAAAGTCAGTGTAAATAGTCATAATTTAAATGAAATCAAAAAAAACCTAACCTAACCATAATGGTTATAAAATATTCTGACCATATAATATTTTTATTCTGACCGTTCATAATTTTATTCTGGTCTAAAATTGATTTAAATTCTAAACATTTAATTTCTTCCCTTATATTATATAACTAAGTGCTCTCTAAACCAGGCATGGGGAACCTGCGGCCTTTAGGCTACTCTGGTGCGGCCTTCTGGCCAATTCTGTAATTCTGTCAATGTATGTAAATTCGTAAATTCCTGACATATTCTGACCGTAAATTCCTGTTTCTGGCCAAAGATTCCCTAGTCAATGTTTACTGCGGCCTTATGACGATTCAGAAAAAATAATGCGGCCTTAAAATAAGAAAAGGTTCCCCACCCCTGATCTAAACCATTCCACTTAACAGCGTTTAACAAATAATCAATAAAAAAATAATTGCGGTATATATAAATTGATTGCTAATAAAATACAACCAAACATAATCAGGTTATTGAACCGTGTTACGGCGGTATGCTAAAATAATGGCAGCTCAAAATCATTAACTACTACTGAGCGGTGTGTCATGTTATACGATATCGTAATCATTATTCCTGGTATAGAATACGCCTCTCTATTCCAGAGGCATCGAACCAAATGATATCGTGAAAATAATATTTATTATACCTTTTTTAATAGCTGTTATATCTACCGTTATAAGACAAGAAGTTAGATATGTTTAAATGACAAAAGGTAGAATTTTTAATTTCACCCAAGATCAACACACTACGAAATATTATATATTGATTTGAAAACACTTAAACTTGAAATTGATCTTGCAGATACTTAAATCTAGATTTATTTGCAATCCAAATTAAATCTCGTATAAACAGACCACAGAGAGCGACATATAACTATATTAAATAAAATAATAGTATATTGTGAAGGCATGAATTTCTGTGAGGTTTTCATATCTCCCTGCCAACTCTTTATCTGATCCTGGCAACGAACAGTAAAGTGAACGACTAACTAATTGATAGTTCTTCAGTAAGAAATAATTTATTACTTTTTACCCTCTCTTGAGAGAGAAAATGAGCGACTTGGTAAAAAAAATCTGTTGAAATATTGTATTATTAGGTGTCCATAATATGATCCTCATTGTAGGTATGCCAAGTATTTCTATTATATTCGATCACTTTTAAGGTGTTAACTGTCAATTATTGGAAGAAAAGAAAAATCATTTTTTTTACTAATTCTGCATTACTTCGCTCAACGCAAGTATTATCAACCTAATTAAAATATAAATTGATACGGTGACATTTATACGAAATTAGGTAAAGAATGAAAACAAGATGTATTAATACTTAATTTTGTGTTTATAGCCCTGTACACATTTATATTGGTTAATAATGTTTGGGATGAGCGAAACCGGTCCTATTTTTTAAATTTATAACGTGAAGTTAATACAAAAACTGTTTTTTATTTTTATTTTAAAATCATACCATAGTATTATAATATTTCATCAGTAGAATTTATGAACCAACAGTGTTGTAGAATAACTTTTTATTTCTTTAATAACAATTTAAATTTTGAAAATTTTCACGAGAAAGATGCGTACGCTGCAGTGGCGAATTAAGCACATGGAAGGCCTCAGGCGCAATAAAATTTGGAGGCCCCGTTTTTTATATTAAAATCTGAACTAAAAGAATACAAGTTATGTAATATAAGCTATGTGGCCCTGTGGCGCCTCGTGCGCTTATAGGATAATCCTCCGCTGTATACGCTGCATCTATGGGACTGTGTTACGCGGTTTGGAACGACTGTTTAAATATGCGAATCGACGTCGCGTCGTATCCGTTTTGGCCCCTTTAGTTGTGAGCGGACGCGATGTATTATAATTGAACGACATTGCGATGCGTCCTGCCTCTAGCCTGCTAGTTCACTGCGAACACAATGCACATAAGACTATCAATATCATATCATACTAACTTTCTTCCAACTCGTAACATAGAGTAGTACATCGGATACCTTTGTTGCACTGTTTCGCAATAACACGGTCTAAGAATTCGATTTTGAGATTTTGAAACAGATTTTGTTATTATTGTGTATTTAACAACGCAACTGATAATATAGTACAAACGAGTCCTATGGCTTAGTGGTTAGCGTTGTGGGCTTCCGTGCTAGACCTCACGGGTTCGAGTCCCAATGCGAACAGCATTTTTTCGATCGATTTATCTATTTCTGTTCGAAGGCACGGGTGTCTGTGATGTCTAAAATTCCTTCCCCCCTTTTCCGATCCTTTAATAACTGAGCTAAGCGAGAGCGATAAGCAAACCACTAGTCCGGTCTTAGCTTTATCCTTCTTTCTCTTCTACTCTCCTTGAGAAAAGATCTTGAGCGACTAACATACAGTTCTCGTAAAAAAAGTAAAGGCTTCCATTAGGAGGCCATGTGCTCTACATTGGGAGCGGACATGGATACAAATATATAAATAATAAAAAACCTTGAAATAAAAACAGCAAATCTCACAAAACTCATTTCTTTCAGAAGAGGGTAAAAACTTACTATCTTAATTGGAAGTGTACAAAATGAAAATAATTCTAAATTAAAATTGAATTTCCATCAAGCACCTTCAGTCGAAATTTTAAATTACTATCTTAATTTTTAAAGACATTTATAATAATTCAACAACGAGAAACCACGGAAGAGCCTTATATACACTATTAGTGTTTTTTTTTTCATTTGTTTTTGTTGTTGTTTTTATTGAAAAAAAGGGTAACGTCGTCTGGCGATAAAAAAGAAACATTTGCTGATTTAGAAAAAAACGGCATTTAAGACTTGATTTGAGAGAGATGTATAGAATCATAGACAGTGAATCAAGATAAGCAATAGTATACGAAAGTAAAAATGCCTCTTATTTTTTTTTAAACCATGTCCGCTTCCAATGTAGAGCATATGGACTCCCAATGGAGTTTATATCAACAGAAGTGTTTCTACGAGAACTGCTTGTTACTCAGTTGCTCAACCTCTCTTTTTCCAAAGAGAGTAGGGATAGAAGGATAGGGCTAGGACAGGATTAGTGGTAAGCTAATCGCTGTCGATACGCCCCGTTCATAGGATAGGATGGGTGAGAGGGGGGAATTCAAGACATCACATACATCCATGCCTTTGAACAGAAATTCATAAATCGATTGAAAAATCAATTTATAAAACTGTCCGTACCGGGATTTGAACCTGGGCCCTCCGTAGCCGAAGCCAACAACGTTGACCACTCGACCACACAGGCGGCTAAAAATTACTACATTTAAAATATTTAGGAACTCTTAATGTGATTCCAAATTAGTAGCATTTATTTTTAAGTTGTCTTAAACATTTTACTTATATTCATATTTTTGTATAATAGCCTATAAACTATTTAAATATTATTATTACCAATTGTTCAGTATACCCTTATTAGTCTTACTTGGATTAGTATAAATAACCTGTATTCATATATATTTTATCTGTTGAAAATGATTATAATGAGCAAAACTGGTTCTGATAATATTAAATAAGTTCGTCGGAGCTTACTCAGTTGACTTCCTTGCCACTTTTTTTTTACTGCTTTTAATATTAAATTATACTATTTTTTTTCTCCATTGTAAAAGTTTTAAATTTATAATTTGTCAACCTTGTACAATGTTAATTAAATAAATAAATAAATAAATGTGGAATAAGTGCAAAAAAGTGTATATTTTTTAAATAATTGTCTATGCAAAAAAAAAATTACAGTTATATGCTTTTTAAGCGAAAGAAATATGTAGATTAATTACTATTGATTCATGTGATTCACTTTTGAAGTAGAAACCTTATTGCGGTCTACTTAATTTTTCGTTTTTTATTAAAAGAAGTACAAATAAATTTATCAAAAAAAATATCTAACGATTCTATAAAAAAATAAATAAGACTTGAATAAATATTTAAAGAAACAGAGAAGGGCAACAAACTTGGGTATCTTTTAATTTAAAAAAAAAATGACTGATCACTTAGCTGATAATATATTAAAATTTCACACTCAATATTTTTTATAATTTTTCTTATCTCACTAACTTAACTTAAGCTCACATTGTTGCCATCCCCTCTTTCGTAGAACTAAAATATCATTTTGGTTAGTTTCGCGAAAAATAAATGTTTCACTACGAATAATGCCAAGTTAAGGGTCACAGGTTCGTAACCTTCGTCAAACAAAAGACATCCAACCTGACCTAGCCTAAATACATAATATTGAGATCAAATACATTTGCTTGGTATTGTGTAATATACGTAAGGTCATTTCTAACCCTTTCAAGGTAATTCAATTGAATTACGGAAACATTAATATTCACCTCTTGAAGTATGGTTTACTTTAGTACATCTAACCTGTTAATTAATGCATATTGTTGTAGAAAAATTTAGATGTATCTATTATTCAGTCAATATTATTAGCTGCATAGTTTAATTGAATGTTCCACTGTTCTCAGGTTTGGGGAAACATTTAAAAAAAGTCTTTTTTGTCTCACTATCTATATTTTTTTAAAGTAAATTTTTGATAGCCAACACGAAATTAAAAATAAGAGAGATATTTTCCTTTCATTGTTTATTAAGTTTGTTCGATGTTTCCTTTCCTACCCACCTGTCAAGTTTTCCTTTTAACGAGTTATCCTGGGATTGATTTAATAATAAATAAATTTTATACCTCGTACAATATTGTTTTTTGCGTAGGCATAAAAGAAATTATACATCGGATATAAAACGAGAAAGTTATTTCATTTCGTTTATCGTATTGTGTTTTATTCCAATATTTACAAATCATTTGTTATACTTCTTCAGAATAAACATTGGAAATGTTTACAGAGAGATTTTTATGGAATAAAAAAATAATTGTGTTATTTAAGATTAATAAAAGGGAAAGCATGTTTACAGACGATCGCTAAATGCGTTAGTATTATTTATCAATATCAGTTAACTCCTCTGTTATTGTATCATTCGTATTAAATCAGTGAAAGACCTCTGTGTTAGTTATCTTTGTAACTTGATTTGTTTCGAATATTGCAAAGTCTTGTAAAACACAATTTCTCTATTGCATCGATTTATCGTCTGTCCAACATACAAGCCGTATCTATATTATCCGATAAATAATTATGTGTGCTATATTTTATCATCTGATACTATTTCCATTTACTATTGAGACCTTACGGACTTCTAAAAGGGTTTTTCAACAGGAATTATTCGACGAAAACACGTTCAGTTTTCCTTTAAGGAATAGCAATTTTCTTATTTTGTATAGGTAAATCTTAATTACCGATGTCACGATCATTTATTTTTCTAAAGAGTTTTTCGTTTGATCGCAAGTTGCACTACATTAAAAACTATTAGATTAATTGCTGCGTTACCACTCTTAAAATGTTCATTGTCATCTCTTAATAGAGCGAAACTGGCTTAAAGGTTAAATAGCTTAAAGATATACATAGTCAGTAGACTGAGCACTTGTTTTTTTGTCTTTTACTTTATACATAGTAAGTATTAATAATTAATTAATACTTCAATTAAATATTATTGCTTGCACGCTTTAAACAAAGCATAAAACAACAGTTCCATTTAATTCTACAAGGATTTTCAAATGATATCGGCAATTATTTTTCCAATTCTGAGAGAACGAACAAAAAGATTGCTACGTAAATCTTTAAAACAATTATTTTAAGACATTAAAATGTTTCGATTGTGAATATGTACTCACAATATAAGCTGTACTTTGTTCTTGATGGATTTCAATCAAGAGTGGGGAAAAATTGTATTTTTTCACAACTTTAAACCAATAGAACGTCTATTGGTCCAGTCTTATTGTGATTTTACTGTAACTAGTAACTATTATAATAAATTCAAGTCTGAAACATTTTCGCAGTTTGCCAATGGTTCTAAAAATATTTTTTTTATTTACTTTGTAAGAGCTTTTAAACAATTATCAGAACTATTATTCTTTGGTAGACTTATTTATCTTACAAATATTTTTCCATGGACAACACTTTTTGAGTGTGTATAATTTAATTTGTTTTTTACAGACATTTTAAATTACAGCAACTCTTTAAGTATAAGCATCTGGCATGATCTACGGCTCGTTAATAATGTTTATTACGACTGTTATGTGTATGTCCAGTCGTAGAATTAATACGTCGTAGCACAGCTATTGACCATGGCTTCATATCTCTGCTAACCGCCATGTTTCCGTTTGCATAATGCATGTGTTTCCATATTGTAATGTTTGAATACTTTACGGATATTTAAATATGCTAGTGCTTTCATTACGAAGGTAGTCGACAAAAATAGAATGGTTATATTAAAAAAAAAAAACGATATATGTATATATTTAATAAACAGTTTTTTTTAAAAACAAGAGAGTCTTTGATTTTGATACACATACTACAATATTTATGAGAACATTGTGATAGTTTACTTTTTTAAAATAAACCCTTTTTCAACTAATTCTTTTTATTTATTATAGATCACGTATATATCAGGAATGGGCGAGGGGGTCGGAAAATCTCTTAAAAAATATCAACTGATTGATAATGCTCGTCATTAGTGAAACCGGTTCTGACATTATTGAATAAATGTTGAATTAGTACAAATAAGTATTCCATTTATTCATAAAAAATTTGAAGTTAATTATAATGTCCAAATTCTAGCTTCATCTTTATCTTTAATTAAGTCGGAAAACGAGTGGTTGAGCGACCGAGTTACAACCAGCTTTCGATTTATTTATCGATTTGGCATTTACTTGGTTGAACTCCATTATAATAGGGTAAAAATACCAACGTATTTTAGTTCTACAATTTTTAATATTTTTTATGCGTTGATAGCTATTTCGGCTTTCGCCATTGTCAGAACTATGTACTACATCGTCAGAACCATAGTTCTGACGATAGCGAAAGCCGAAATAGCTATCAACGCATAAAAATATTAAAAACTATAGAACTAAAATACGTTGGTATTTTTACCCTATTAACCAGCTTTCGAGTATGTATATATATATACAAAGTATTTTATAGTTGGACTTCTATTAGAAAAGCCATACCGGCACTGAAGTACATAAAAGTAAATATTTTACCAACATCAAAAAAAGAAATCCAATTTATTTTGTATTAATGTATATAAATATAATTTTCTACTTCGTTACATTATTAACCCTGATCTAAAAACGTAATCTAAAAGTGTACCATCTCGTAGTCCTGTGGAACGGAACGAATCCACTTATGTTCAGCCTACTTCACTTGATTATCTTCAACTAGCGTCTCTCGGTCACAACAAACCCGGGAAATGAAAGACGATACAATCGTACTCACAACGTTGAACAAACATTTTTTTGATGTCAACTTTGCTTTAAACACCGCTCTCATATAAAATAAACGTGCTTCAAGGGAATGATTCTTTTTATAAACCACTCTCAGCGCGAGTGGTCAAAGAAAGTTACGGATTATTTCATATCGCTTGGATTATAAAACCCATATGTGCTTATTATTTTATTATATTATATATTGTCAGTATACTAGTAGAAGGCGTTAATTTTAAAAAAAAATTGTTTTGAGATAATCGTAATCTTAAATAATCATGAAATTTTAACATCTCCATTGATACACTATGCCAGACATGCACAAACATTATCTTTCAACGGGCCGCATTAAAAAAAATATAATGGGTTCGGGCCGCAAAGGAAAAAATACGCTCAAAAAACATTAAAAAATATAATGTACGCTCAATCCTCTTTTACACGGAGAATACGTTTTATGTAAAACAGCCGTGCAAAAAAAAACGTGTAAAAAGATTAAGTGAATTTAGATAAATGAATGATATGTTCAATTACATTATTTTGACCGTGTTATTTCGAAAACGTCAAAATAAATAAACCCTAAAAGAAGAGAATTATGAGTACTTAAAATGTTTTTACTGTGAAATATTTAGGTATACATGTTTTATTTATATATAATTCAAAAGTTAATGCGATCTTGGTCTTTGTTGATTTTAAACTTTTTTTTTTTAATTTGACTTAATTTTTCTAGTATTAAGCCGCACAATCAAATCCAAATTTTCATCGGTATGCCTGTTTCTATGAACCGATTTATTGTTCTAACGAAATAAAAGGCTTGCTTAAATTTGTTAAATAAATGTTTTACGTGAAAAAAATAAGTAAGAAAAATATTTGAGGGCCGCCACAAACTTCAAAAAGGGTCGCGGTTTGTGCACCGCTGCACTATACATATTACTTGTTGTTCCAAATACTTTGATAATAAATAATGAATTCGATTTTTTCTAGTTTTTTACTTTCGAGAACTTTAAATTGACTCGATGGATGTGTATTATGTTAAAATACAAAGAATATGGCTGAACTTGTTTTTTCATAAGATACAGCGTGTTAAAAACTATATATCTGCATGTACATATAACTCAAAACAGCATATTTTTTACTTAAAGCATTCTGCCAACAGAAATTATACGGACGATATTATAAAATACCAGCCACCATATCGTTAGGAAATATTTAAAATCAATAAAAAATACAATAACTATAGCATGGTGATTTATCTCCATTAATAATACAATTTAAGCATGTAGGAGAAATTGATGGAATGGTTCTTGAAAAGGCGAGATAACTCACATTCTTTTGCAAAAACAAAGTAACGAATATGATGTTTATGGACTAGCCACTTCATAACTAATTTTGTCGCCCGCTGTGGTCTAGTTGGTTAGAGCTTGCTCTACCGATCAGGTGGGTCTAGGTTTGATTCCCTGTAAGGTTAATGTAAAATTAGATTTTTTCAATTTTAATTTAAGATCTAAGGTGTTGTGAAGTTAATTCACCTTGAGTTAACCTCATGTGACTTACAAAAATTCTCACCGAGTATACCTCGTATGATCTTTCAACTTCAAAATATTTGACGCATCGGCGTAAGCTGTAATGACAAATATTTTTCTATACTGAAAATAAAAAAAAACTAGAAACGGTCACTTCGCTTCCAAGCTTGTACAACCTGTGCATTTAGGAGATGTTAGTGCTGCAATGCTATCCGGGGTTCGCATCCATATCCTTTGATAATGTCAAAATATTTGACTTGTAAGTAACTTTCCCAGGACTTTCCTGTGAAGAACTTGAAACCCAAATAATGTCGTTGAACATTACATTACGAAAGAAGGGTGTGAAGTTATAACGGGTGGTGTTGAGTACCCCGGGAATATATTTAGTGGGAGAAATTAACAAAGTTCGTTTTTTTATACTTTCAATACTGATTACTAAAAAGATATACAAACAATTTTCAACACATCATATTAATGAAATATCAAATAGTACATTATCTATATATTAATAGCCGATAATGTCCGTTTGTCCAGTTGAGTGTAAGGTGTCCTCGACCTCCCAGTCTCCACTTTTTTAAATAAAATAAAATAAAATAAAATAAAATAAAATCAAACACAATGCAACAAAAATCTCACGTTGCTGGGCAACGGGCTTACAACTATTCTATATATTAATAGCCGATAATGTCTGTCCGACCACATTTCACACCTTCCAGTCTCCACTTTTTTGAATAAAATAAAATAAAATAAAATAAAATAAAATAAAATAAAATAAAATAAAATGAAATGAAATGAAATAAAATAAAATAAAATGAAATAAAATGAAATAAAAAAAAATAAAAAAAATTAAAATGAAATGAAATAAAAAAAAAAAAAAATGAAATAAAAAAAAATAAAAAAATAAATAAAAAAAAATAAAATAAAATAAAATAAAATAAAATAAAATAAAATAAAATAAAATAAAATAAAATAAAATAAAATAAAAATAAAATAAAATAAATTAAAATAAAATAAAGTAAAGTAAAGTAAAGTAAAGTAAAATAAAATAAAATAAAATCAAACACAATGCAACAAAAATCTCACTTTGCTGGGCAACGGGTTTACAGCTAGTAATTATTATTAGTGTTTGCTGCCTAACTACCAAACTTATGTTTATTGTTTGTTACTACTACTACTGCCTCTCAATTACACATGTAATGTTTCATTATATTCTTACAGTGTTGTGTGAGTAAAAAAATACCCATATTGAAATGAAAAACCTAACGACCTGAATAAAATATAAACGATATATTAAAAAAGTTTTAAAGAATGTTAAGAATGAAAGAACAGCTTTTTATTAAAAAGAACTTTTTTGTTATGACTTAGTTTTTAATGAATTTTGGAATTTTAGTTTTATGATTTTCGTCATTACATTTTTATAGTTTATTTTGTCAAACGCTTACATTCGACACGTGTACTATACATAATATATTTTCACTTTAATATAGAATTAAAAAAATATTTGTTTAAAGTAAAGTTTATAATTCAATATGTATGTGACATTGTCTTTCTCGATTAATATGTGGTATGTTTTAAAATATAATTTGTTTTTTCGTTGGACCCTTTCTTTGTAAAAACAAACGTGATTACAGTAAAAAATAAACATTAGAATAAACAAGTGCCTAAGATTTCACAAATTTAACATTATTTTTAGAGTACGTTAAGCTTCGTATACAAAATAGTTTTTGATTTTATTTTAACAACTATGAAACAAAATCATTGTCTATATAGCAAAGTGTTGAATGGTTTATGAATGGTATTATCTCTTTTGAAAATCGCTAAACATTTAAAAATATATATATTATGCTTACACGGTTTAAAATAATATACCTATTCTATATTAACTTCCCATATTAATATACATATAGTAAATTGACACGTGTTTCGCCTTTTTAAAAAACATCATCAGACAGTAATTCAACAAGTGAAGTAACAAATGTATTGAATTTAATTATATTTATGAATATTAAAAATAAACTTCCACATAGTTACCGCCGAATCCACTAAAAAATATTGGTTACTTGTTTAAAAAATAGAATTTCATTTGTATCAGCAATCTCATTCAGTGTAAACAGTTACACATCCTATTTCCGATTTGATGAAACGTATCTTTCAATTATTCAACATGGATTTAATACAATTTTATTCAGTGCGTTAAATTTGATTTAAAATAACTGCCCATTTCTGGACATTAATAATGTATATAAGATCGTCATACCACAGAATAATTATCGTATATTATTAAAGATAATATATATCATGTTTCTTTATTTTTACAGAATCCCGTGCCCATGGTGTGTCTTATTACGCTCTCAGTGGAGATGCAGCTGAGCGTTCCCGCCAACAGGAGGAGCTGGCAAAAACACGCGTGGAAACGGAAATCGCGCGCGCAGCTGCAGCGGAAGCGCGGGAAAAGCGCGAGGCTGCGCTAAAAATGCGCGTGAAAGCTGCGCAAGCAAGAAGAAGAGCTCGAGCGGGACTTCCTCCGGAGGAGGAAGTTGATGGTAGGCATTTATAATACGATATCTTATTATATTTCAAATAAGCTATTTATTTATCAATACTTGTATTATATTATACTTTGTATAATATATGTATAATGAATATGTGTTCAAATTATTTATACAAATCGCCGTCAGTAAAAATATAAAAAAAATAGTTTTAATAGTTTCGATGGATTCGGTGTTAACTTTGTAGAAGTTCATTTTTGATAACTTTGGTACTATATTTTTTGATGTATAACTTAAGAAAAACAATGAATTTTTAGTTTATTCGCAATCCTTGCGGTGTAACGTTTGATGATGCTTCGCAAAGAAGCGGAACGTAAAAAAACAAGCAGAATAACAAAGTTATCAAATTTAATTTAAATTGGATTTAATGGGTTAAAAAAGAAAAATATTTTGATAATTCCTGACGTAAAAATTGAAAAAAAGATGCTATCGAGACTTTAGAACAGAAGTTAAGCACCTCCTAAAAATGTCTTTCGGAAATTTCATTTTTCGCAAGATATTTTTTTATTGAAAAATATACACATATTTTATGTTAATTCAAAACTATCTCAATTTTGAATGACTATGTTTTTTTAAGTGTATTAAATATACATTTTCTTGTCAAAATATAAACTTCTACTGCACTTCCGGGAATGCTTTTTCATATCTCAGGTTAAGCATCACTCCTATAAGGCTTCTTTTGTTTATTCAATCTTCAGTATCACTAAAAGTTACTATGATATAATGATCATTTTATATCGTTTCGCACTGGTAAAAAACGGGTTTACCTAATTTTATAACTGAAACGTTTCAAATGAAATAGTTAATCCGTCATTTCTGATTATAATATACCTATATAACTTCGTTTGTTTTACAGAAACCCCTTCAGTCACTGCAATGTTACTAGACTTTGTTGAAGAGCAAAAGAAAGCTTCGAGCGAAAAATCGGAGGAAGAAGCCCGCAAACAACGCGAGGAAAAAGAAAAGGTAGCACAAAAGGAGCGGGAGAAGTTTATCCGCGAATGGGACTTGGGGAAAGATGGCGCGGGCATTGAGAGACGCCGCGAATTAACCCAACAAGAGTGGGTCGACAAAAAACGAACAGAGCGGCAGAAAGAATTCGCTCCTTTCTCGCAAACTTCTGAAAAAGACGGCGATAAAGCGTCCCGGACATTCGACGACAAAGGTTTCTTTTTCGACACGGAAGGCGATAGAAGTTATGAAAATAAAAGGCAACCCACTTGGGAGGACGTCAGACCTGTTGACAAAAACAAACCGGCGACTTTCAGTTCCGCTTCTCAACTGGAAGAGGCGAATCGGTCTCTGTTTTTTACGACGAAAAAAAATACGCACAAAGGAACACATTACGATCCTTCTGTAAATTTAGCGTCCGGTTCGAATTTCGAACCCGTTCCCATTCGCAACGAATGTAGCGACAAGAGTGACGATGACAAGGGTACCAACTTAAAAGGTGAAATGTCTAGTTCAAGTGATAGCGGTCGGAAAAGGGCGGAATTTGAACCGCCTTCTACGTATGATTATTATGGCCCTGTAGAAAAGAAACGCAGAGAAAATAGTGGAAATAAAACACAAGTGACGGAAGCTTTTGAACAAGGAATGCAGTTTCTACAACAACAGGCAGACAGCAAAGATAGCAAAAAAAGCAAGCCATTTTTAGATAACTTTGAGTAAAAAAATATTTCAATGCGTTTTGTAACATGTGACATAATAAAATAAAATACAATTGTTTTTTAATGACCGCTTTTATTTTTAATTTCCTAAGTCATGGAAAACGTAATTAAAGTTTGTATATACATACCGTTCGCTAACTCGGACAGTGAAAATAATGTATCATTCGATGGATTTACAATTCCACTACTCATTATCAGTAAAATTATATTTCAAAGGTACATTTACTCAGTACCTAACCTCACTAAACAGTAGAAGCTTATGCATCTATTGGGATTGATTATTTCATCAGATATATGATTTCATTAATCATTTCACAATTCTCAATTTTAGTTTCAACGACAGTTTGAAGAAGAATATAATTTCACTAGTGACTTTCAGTGAAAATATGTTTTCAATAGTGTGTCACTTAAAAAGGTGCTCACTGTCAAAATGTTGTGGAAAAACGTTATATTATAAATTATAACACTTTTTTCTACTAACTCCACATTTTTATTTATTGCGATCAATAGTTTCGCTCACCACGAGTTCACTGATGATCAGTTGAAAATTCTCGTAATGAGCGAAACCGGTCCACATAAATGATAAATAAATGTAGAGTTAGCAAAAAAAATGGTCTGTTGAAATTGTATATTATATATTGGTGCAAATATGCTTCGATATGATTTCACCAAAACGCCAGTGAAAATGTATTTTTACTTAAAATACACTTTCGCTACGACATACACATGCTTAATTATTGGACAATCACCTAACGGTATCGAAGTTGTTTAAAAATATTTTGTTGCCGGCGAAAAAATCAATGATTTTTCAGAGCGTTATTTTTTGATTTTCGTATTTACTCACACCGTGTTATCCTTTTGTCGTCGTAAGATTCGTGTTTTTGGAAGCTTTGCGATTTGTTTTCGGCACTCATTTAAAACAAATATATTGTATTCTGATTGAGACCAGTTTCTCTTGTCGATTAAGTGTTGTAATCGTAAAGCTACTCAGGCTTCTGCTGCATAATATTGTAGAATATCTTTCTAGCGATGATTAAATGAAAATATTTTGCGCTCCACTTACAATATTATTCGAAAATTTGACACGTTTTTATTGTATGTTTGTTCGAGTTAAATTTATCACGCAAATAAATATCGTTCTCATTCTTTTTTCAATGTCTGCCTGTATTGTCATGAACATGCGAATTTATATCTAACTGTCACTATGTAATGCGAAAAAATATTCATTACTGCATTATCACCAGACCGTAAAATTTGATAACTCATTTCGTCACATTTTTATGATACGCTCTATGCAATTTTGTCGCTTTTATTATGTCACAGAACAAAACTAATCCTGACATAGTGGTGCAATACTTTTTCATTAAACGGTAGGCTGTTGAGCGTTTTATATATTATACTTAATATGAGTGTAATATATCATATTTTCAGCTTCAGCTACTTAGTAGGAAGCGCGTGAGTTGATGAATAACATAAAACTCCCAAGTCCGCCATAAACTTTTTTTTTAGATTTTAGATTAGATCAGTTAGTTAAGTGGGAGAATATTCGAATTCAGAATAATCAAACCAAAGTTCATTTATTTGTTTGAAAAATTAGGTTAAACATTTTTTTTTTAATTCCCTAGGGTACTCAACGTTGTAACCATCACCACCCGCTACGGTTTCACACTCTTCTTATAGGGTGTATTCCGTTGCGTAACAACGTTAGTCGTGTTCAAAATTTTGCCAGAAATGTCCTGAGAAGAAATTCTTCAAGACTTGGTTGCATGCACTGCAGTGTGCAGAAATTGAAAGTTAGGTAATAATTAAGTGCAGTTCAAAATATGAGATTTCGTCTATTTAACTCAACTTTTTTTCCAAATGACGCGGAGAATTCTTTAAATGCCCTATAATTTGCCTTCGATGCAACCAAGTTGGCATGACCGACTGGGCCGACAGATCCGACAGATAGTCGTATCGTCTTGAGCAATTTTTCCCGTTCGTTATTTCATTGTTCGGTTAAACATTGTAGTTTTTTTCATAAGTGCCATAAGCAATGGTTCCTCTAAGAGTCTAAGGCAAGAGGTTAGCTGGGCGAAAATTTCAAAGGCTGCCAAATTCGACTTAAAAAAGCAAAGATCAAAAGAGAGTGAAAAATTATAAATCCATACTAAAAACAGATTTTAAATAATAATTAAAACATAAACTATTAATAATATAAACCATTTTTTTTATATTGTTAAAGTAGTTATGTAAAATTATATTTAACATTTTTTTTATTATCTCAAGAAAAATAAACTAAAAATGCTTGTTTTTTCAAAAAAAAAAATATACGTGACTTAGGTGTGTATCAAAGAAATCATTGTTCGCTTTAATTCTGCATTATTTTGACAGTATGAATTTGTTTTGTCGTCTTTTAACTCAACACGTTTTTTTCTGTATTATTTTTGTTTTGTATTTTTAAAAAATACGTTATGTCTTTCAAAATGTTGCAAATTTATCTTGCGAGGAAATAAAACAATAATTTAATATTGTGATATATATTTTCGATGTATTCGGCAGTAACTTTGTGGAAGTTCGTTTTAATAAAAAAACATAGGTTGTGAAACAAATTATGACACGTGTTTTGCCTCTTTTAGAAAGCACCTTCAGATAAACTATCGTAAGGTTATTTTAAAAAAAATCCATGTCCGCTCCCAATGTGGAGCATATAGCCTCCTAATGGATGTATCTCGACAGAATATTTATGCGAGAACTGTTTGTTACTCAGTCGCTCAACCTCTCTTTTTTTTCAAAGAGAGTAGTAGGGATAGAAGGATAAAGTTAGGAACGGACTAGTGGTTAGCTAATCGCTCTCGCTCCGCCCAGTTATTGAAGGACAGGAAGAGTAGGAGGGAAATTAAAACATCACAAACACCCACGCCTTCGAACATAAATCGATCGAAAAAAAACCATTCGCACTGGGACCCGACACGGAAGCCAACTGCACTAATCGCTGCGCCATAGGACCCGACAAACTATCGTAAGGTTATTAACTGAAAACTATCTTATAATTACAAACAATTCACATTTGAAATACCAGGAAAAGAATATTCTAATAATATTTATTAAACTTTAAACATTTTATCGGTGAATATCCAGACTTAATTCCGCAAATTCTACAAAAAGCACTCCTGCCGCATACCTAAGAACTGTTGTCGTTGAATTCACGACGTTAACTTTATTTCCCTCGAGATGACTTCGTTGTCAGGCAGAAGCCATTTTGTGTCTGATGCAACTTGCAACACCGCAATGCACTCAAATTGTTTTATCTCGAGCGCATCCAGACGGAATACCTGCCGCTATGGTAGTGCTGGGTTATCTTTTAATATTTAATAATATCAAACGGAACGAGTCCCACCTTATCGTGTTAACGTTCACGTATCCAACGATTGACAGACCATCTGTCTTGTATTTATTAAAATTCTTGTATTTTGTATTTAACTATTTCTTTTAAGCATTGTTGCTCTTTCTGAAAAATCCAAAACACAAGAAAATAACCAAAGAATTTAAAAGCGGAGATATTGTTTTGGAAATGCGCCAAATTTTGGTAAGAACTTCGCTGAAATTTAAAAAAAATATTAAACAGTTTTACTATTGTTAACATTGTGAATAATGTCAAGAGATATATCGGTTTAAATAAGCCTATTTATTATATATAGTTCGAATGAAACACGTGGAAAAGATACACTATTGAGTCAGAAACAGACCTTTGTGGAAAATGTATATCTGCTATAATGTGATGTTGAATTATAAGATTGGCAAACGAACAGAAAACATGACTAAAAACATTTCAGGCACCATTGTTTTGAGAAATGTTTTATTTCAGAATGACTTTTAAAAATCTCATTTGAGTTTATCTGACGTGATTTAAACATTCCAAAATATCTTGCGTCTTGGCTGTTACTTGTAATGCAAGATACGATACATATTTTTAAAAAGATCCTTCAGAATAGAGTATTTAACCACGCGCCTAAGAAGTGAGTTGATGTTTTGAAGAAAATACTCACAAATTGCAGCCGTTTCCGATCGAGTTCTTAGTTATTATACATGGTCAAACCAATTCCTACATCATTTCTTCACTGTTAACTCTATTAAAATAACTGTTTATATTCCGTTTGTATTCTGTAAAGCGTAACAAACTGGCCATTTTAAATTGAGATTGGTTTACCGCAAAGAATTAGTCTAAGCCACATTTTCTATAAATATGCAACGAGTTAATTAATTATAAAAGTGGCAAGTAAGTTTTACGACTCAACGTTACACGTTACGCTATTCCATTGTTATCTCAAACGGAGCAATCAATCTCACTGAAAACATAGTTTATTTTATCCTCTCAGTCTAGCTTCCAATGAATCAAACATTGCAGAATGTCAATTTAAAAATAATCAGACGCAAGTTAACATTTAAAAAACGAAAATATATAGTAATATGTTACAATAATATTAAGTTTTCTTCTAATAATGAGGATTCTATACTTAAGTTTTCGGTTTTAATGGGACTCGATTAACACGGGCGAAACATATAGTAAAGGTTTTAGTTTACTCAGTAACGTTTCAATTTAACAAGGTTTTTGCTGATAATTTGTTAACGACAGATTGCATCTTACGCAATTTAAATCAAGCGACATAAATACAATACATCAATGGCAAAGATTTCTGTTATACTTGTGAGAATTTTCGACGTAAGAAAGTATTTCCGTACATTCGAACATTATACATTATTTGATGGGCTCAAAGAACAATCGGCCTTTGTCACATTTTTCACTCTTTTGAATTGTCTTATATTTTTGAATTGTCATTTCATAACCATTTCAGAAGTGGAATAATCGCCTAAGATGACTTTCAAAGTACATCACGAGTTAGACAAGCCCATATACCGTTTTTCTGCTGTTTAATAAATGACCTTCGCAGCTTTGGTCATTTGTGTATAAATGACAAGTTTGCAGATCTCTCAAAACCTTCCAATTTAAAAGATTGAAAACTTAAAATATTCAATATAGATAATTTTATGTATGTAGAAAAATTATGTTGTTTGATTGGAGCTGGTTAAACATGCTTACTTAAAATCGAATTCACTCAAAGCTTTTGAGCTTGGGTCGTTTGTCTTTTGAGTCCGTCATTTTACAACTTGTAAAAGTATAATATGCTTATTGTATAATCAGGAACGTTATTTCAGGTTTTTCATTTAAAAAATTATTATATTAAGTTAAAGCTTCCTTATCGGGCATTTTCAATTAAGTCCAGTTTTATAATGTTTTTCTTTAGCTATTATTGATTTCATATATTTTACTTTTAAATAAAGGTGAGTCCACAAAGACTTAATGTACCATTTAAAAAATAGCTCTTCTTTAATATAATGAGCTATGAAAAATTATATTTTTTTGAACATTCAAATCTTTTAATTATTTAAAAGTGTGTCCGATCTCAATGAACCCTGAAGTTGTATTAGGTTAAATTCAAAATTTAGACGTATATTATAAATTCGAGTGTGCACATTTTTCGTATTTATACTGTGCTACATTTGATTAAAGACACTTTTTGTGAATTTCTCACGAAGTGGAACTTACAATGACTTCAGTCAAGCGACCCGTATCCGGAAAAGTCTAACATCGATATCCTTTCCTGACCTTACAAATAACTAACACTGAAGACAAATGACTTTTACTCTTTTCAGATACGAATAACCTGAAGCGACGTTAAAGCACATTTACTAAATAGAAAATTAATCATCAATCACCTTTTCATCGATAGATCGGATGAAATATTAAAAAGTGATTCTTTATTTATCTTATGTTATTTGATCGTGAACGTTTTATATCAGAATTCACACAGTGAATTGCATAATCGTCTATGCCTGTTTCAATATTACGTTTTAGAATAATCCTACTGACGAAACATTATTCCTTTAATAAAACGCTAATTTTTTTATACAATATATGACATGTAATTATAGTCTACTTAATGGCGGATTACCCTATAAGCGAATGTGGCCTCCAAGTTTTAGGGGTCTCAAAAATAGCTTATATTATGATAAATAACCGATGTTCATTTTGTTGAGAGTTTCTGACGTTTTTATGTTATCCAAAAAACAGGCCTTCAAATTTTATTGCGTCTGGGGCTTCTCGTGTGTCAAATTCGCACCTGGGGCCTAATTCTGATAATTCTTTTTTTACTGTCATTACTTTTTCGCGATATCATGATTTTAAACAAAAACATTTTAAACTTCTTTCGCCATAAAATAACAAAAGTTTTCAAAGCAAAATAAAATAAAAAAAAAATCAAATATTGATGTAAAACATTGAAAATGTCGAGAAAAGGCTTGCCGGAACGCCGTTCCACCGCGATACATGTGGAAAGATCACTGATATACCTGTTATAAAATTTGACATAAATTGAGCTTTTTTCTACTATATTATTACGTTATAACTACGTGAAGAGATTTGTCTGCAATATCGATGTCGTTAAAATGATAAGTAGTCTTATCATGTTATTTTTATTAGTTTATTTTTAGTATATTACCCTCAGCGGATATATTTTATGTGCATTTCTTAATGTACTCATAAGTTAGCGGAACGTAAAGACTCTGGGAATAAAAACCGATTGGAAGAATCATAAAAAAGTTGGTTTCTAAATTCCTAAGGTAAGGAAGGTTAAGCGGGACTTTTCATTGCCCCGAGCGCTTTGCTAAGTTGTAAAAAGAATCATGCAAATGACAGATTTTCCGCTTTTTGCGACACTGACGTACAGGAAGAAAGAATAATACTCTTTACGTTTAAAGTACTAAAATCTGAAGAAAGAAATCTAATCGACCATAAAAAGAGAAATAGAGTGACAATATCAAATGCTACATTTTAAATATCGTACATTTAAACGTTATATATAAAATAAACTTCTTGGATAATTCGTTAACCCTTATATATATATATATATAAAACGTTGAGCGGATGACATCCAATACGATCGTGTGGATCATATGGCGTACTTTAATGATAAAAAAGAGGCTACGCGATGTAAATATCCTGTTTGTAATTGTCGTTCACATGTTTACTGTGGAAAATATTAAATCCATTTATGTTTTACAAAAAAGCACTGTTTTACTAATTTTCATTCTACTTGTATTTTTAAATATTTTTTTGTAATGTATACTTACTTTGTTTTATTTATTATTACTATTTATTTGTCATCTTAAAATTTTAATAAACTGCTTAAGTTTTTTGGTAAAATAGAAATATTTCATATTACTCCAGACCATTTGTACATTGCAATGTACTTGTTGTATTTTCCAAAAAAATGATCTGAAAAATAAAAAAAATATATTTTTCTCATCCTTTTAGTCTCACTTAACAGAATTCAATAATATATATTTTTTTCATCCAAAGATAAAAAGTCAGGTCTGAAAGGGTTAAAGCAAGTTGGGATTAAAAATGCACAAACGTTACACCTTAATTTATTTATTGATTTGGCATTTACTTGGTAAAACTCTATTATAATAGCTGAGCAAAATATAAGTTTAAACATAGTTCTGACGATGGCGAAAGCCGAAATAGCTATCAACACATAAATATTAAAAACTGTATAACTAAAATACGTTGATATTTTTACCCTGTTAAACCTTAAAATTTCCAATATTTTTTTATAAAACTAAATTATTTATTTGTTATTAGGTACACATTTTCTTTATGTTGGGCGTATCGTAGTTTCATTAATTATTGTCGCAAGACAATCGATTTTAAATTACTTTACCTTGATTTATGATACAAAATTATATGTACTAAATGCTGAAGACATGATTATTCAATAAGTAAAGAAGATATCCACAATTTGGTACACTTCATTACCTAGAATATTTTGTTTCGATTATTAAACAAATGTCATAATACTTTTCAGTCCTTAAAGGTTGAGTTGTTTAAGATTTTTCTTGCTGTTTGTTGTCTTGTTTATAATTTTGCAATATTTAATCAATTCATTAGTTGATAATGGTTGTGATGAATGAAACCGATTCTGATCATTAAATAAAAATATGGAATAAGTACATTGTTTTCGTCTTCAAATACAACAATTCCACCAACAATTGACAGCGAACAACTTATAAAAACGGACAGTAAAAAAAGTGATGACATATCTAAGTCAAAATATTATGTTATTATAATACGCTGTTTTTTTCTCAAATTACAGCTAACATTATTTTGGAGCCGAATACTTCCAATATAATTTTAATTAAAAGATTAAGCGTTTTCTTTTTAATAAATTTTATACCGTATCCACATATTTAACCACGAGCTTCACTATGAATTTCAACATAAAAAAAGAATGCAAAACTCTTTGATAAAAAGGATTTGGGGTTGAACAACTTGCTTATAACTTGTCCTGAAACCAAAAGAAGGGAATTTTACCCTCGGGCGATATTCGTTTGCTCTCGTTTTTTTAATATGTATGTTAAAAGAAAATAAAGTCGTATTATTTATTCAAATATAAGTAAAATCAAAGATTTTCTTCAATACGTTTTTTTTTTTAAATTAATTTTGATTTAACAATGGGATTTAGATAAATCTGGGAATATATTAGATTACTTATCGGAATTTATATGACATTAGTACATACTAGGGTCTCCAATCCTGGTATTCTGTCCAATTTTGTAATCCTAAAATCCCGGGATTATGATAGTAGTAATCCTGGTATTTCGGGATTGAGACTAACGAGTGAAAAATTCATTAAATCCCGTAAAAAAATATTTTGCGCTGGAGTCACTGGCAGTCGTAACGTTTTGAAAGGATGGAAGATATATAAAAAAGGTCCCACATTTTTTCATAATAGGAAATCCGTAAATTCCCAGGATTTTTAAATCTGTCGGCGAGTAACAATTTTTCTTTAACACATCTTTGGGATTTTCGATGTCCAAATTCTGGTAATTTTGGAAAATCCGTAAATTTCTGGGCTTTACAAATTGGCTTGAAATTGTTTCCGGCCAAAGATTCCCTAGTCAATGTTTACTGCGGCCTTGTGTTGAATCAGAAAAATGAATGCGGCCTTTAGTTAAGAAACGGTTCCCCCCCTGTCCTAGTACCTACATCATAGTTTCTCAACCTTTTTAAGCCCGTGGCCCCCTTTTGAGTCTCAAATTTTTCCGTGGCCCCCCTATCCATAGTAATAAAATTCTCAGGGCTCGGGAAAAATGAAAAAATATACATTTATTTTTAAAAAAATACTTTAGTGCACAAATTATTATTTAAAAATTTAAGATTTCGACTAAAAAAAAAAACGCAAAGTCGTTGTATAGAAACCCCGCATGACTATATGGTCATGCTCATACTTTTATTAACGTGTAATATTGAGTACGGACAGTAGTAAGAACAAAAGTGACCGTATGGGCTTGCAAACATTCGGGGTTGAAATATAGCTAAACGTGATTTTTTTAAAAATATTTACAATTTGACCTCTTTAGATCAACATAATTTCAAAACAAATATATTAGCAAAATAACTGTAAATAATTTAATGTTTTTATAAAAAAATATCTAACAGTTTCAAAAAGTAAATTAAAAAAACGGAAATTCAAAAAATCACATGTGCTTTTGAAGACCGTTCCTGTTCCTACGGCTGATTACTAACTGTAGTCCCGTACCCTTAACCAAATATGAGCGAAAGCAACGATATTCAGGTAGAAAAAGTATAAATAGTGGGATCGATAGACAACGGTGTTTTGTGTGACCATATGGTGACGCTCGTCCTTAGAGGGTTAAGGTGCTTGGTGGAATTTCAATAAATTTGAATCGTTCAAATTATGTACATTCTCACAGATTTTGTCACTATCGACCCGGGTTTCGCCTTTTGGCATCTTCAGGCGTTCATGTACACGGATGAACTTGAACTGACGCTTAGTAAATGAATGTTTCGTGTTTATATAAGAAATGCCTGGATACTATATGTTCTATTTTCTTTGATGTGGAAACTTCTTAAAGCTTTTTAAATTATTCAAATGGTTTTTCTTTCATTCCCATGTGTTTTGTATAAAATAGATATTAGTATTAGCGAAGCAAAACATATTAAGCACATGAGTTTCATATTGTTACGGGGTGATGAAAGAAATCCGTGCACAAGATAGTCAATACAATATTGTCGACACTACTTTTAGATGCAGTTATTATGGTATCCCTAAATACCATTGGAAAATAATAGAAAAAGTATGTATAATACATACATTATTTCTGCTGCAATGTATAATTGTCCTACTGTATTCTATTTCATTTTAATATAAATTTTATTTTATTATATTTTGGGTGGCCGTGGCCCCCCTTAAGTCTGCTGTGGCTCCCCAAAACTGAAATTTTCTTCTGTGGCCCCCTTGGGACATGCTGTGGCCCCCCAGGGGGCCACATGGCTCCCGGTTGAGAAACGCTGACCTACATGACACTGAAAAGACACGCTCGACTCGAGGCAATTGCTTGGAAGAACGTTGCAGGTATATCTATCAAAATCACCGAGTCGACTTTTCTGTAAAATAATGATTATCACAAGGTTTGTTTTCATACATTGTCTGTGAAAAAAAAATCCGAATTCCTAGCTAGTGAAAAAATGTTACAAACATTTTCGATGGGTATAATATTTTATTCGTAATATACATTTTGATATTTTTGACGGATTCTGCGTAAACTTGGTTGTGAATGAATTTTAATAACTATTTAAACAATTTTCAAACAATAGTTCCATTTCTAAACATAAAAACAAAGGACAAAGTTGTTTAAAAAAATAATGACATACTCGTTTTACTTCAGAATCATTTTCTACTAAATTTTATTTGGATTGCTGAATGATATAAAAAGGGATGGCGAACCTACGGCACGCGTGCCCGAGGTGGCACGTTTGAGAATTTGGATGACACGCCAACTATTTCCAAGTTTAAAAAATTAACATTTTGATTAAATAATCCGTGAATTATTCCGTTTTATTAATTTTAAAATGTTTCCCAAGGTCGGACGTTAAAAAAAATATGCTTGGGCACGCCACACAATCAAGAAATAATATTTGAAGATTTTTGGCACGCATTAATTTGTTAATTTTTCAACTTTTTTTTGTCATTGTATTAATTAAGTTAAATGTCGTAATATAAATTATGTTTAAGTTTGAATATATAATAATACAATTGATCTCAAAAATACAATATATTTCTAAAGTCAAAATGTTTCTTTACCTTTGTACAAGTTAAAATTTAAAAGTATTTGAATGTTTGTAGATCTTTTTCACTCTCCTGAATAACTACAAAAGTGTGATTCATAACGTTTTCGAAATACACGTTCATTTATTAGTCATTTAATTAAATAATTATACCAAGTAACACATAGTTTGTTCAAATCAAAAAAAATAATTAGTAGCTTGCAATACATTAAATAAGTACATGTAAGTCACCCATTTTTAAGATTTACCTTGATCATTTTCTTTCAATTTTATTTTGTTAGGTCCATGGCGCAGCGGTCTACAGCATTTTTTCAATCGATTTCTGTTCGAAAGCATGGGTGTTTGTGATGTCTGAAATTTCCCTTTCACCCCTCCAACCCTAAAATAAAGGGGCATAGCAAGAGTGATTACTAAGCCATTAGTCCTGTCCTAACCCTATCTTTCTATCCTACTCTTTTCGAAAGAGAGGTTGAGCAACTAAGTAACAAACAGTTATAGAAAAAAGTCCTGTTGAGATACCTCCACTATTAGGCTATGTGCTCTTTATTGGGAGCGGACATGGATAAAAAAACAATTTTGAAACCATTTCAAGTGATTTTGCCCAGGTTGCAGGATCAATGAAAAAATCAGCGATAAGGATGTGTGTATTCATTTTAATTGTATTGATTGAAGAAATTTATAAATCTGTTTCAAATTAAGAAAGATTTTTTCAATACAACTCAATTTTCAATCAGCACCAATTCTTCAGCAATTTAATGACATTTTAAATCCAGAATTTGTCATAAAGTAATTATTAATAACTTAAAAAGTGGACACATTTTATAGATAGACTGTTACCATTATCAATTAGTATTATTTGTCTCAGTTTGTGTCTTTAAAATGGGTATTTCATTGTTAATCAATAATTTTGTTGACATTTTCAAATGCTTTATTTTCTACAAAAAAGGTTATGGTACAAACAGGATGAACTTAAAAGGACGCAAAGCGATAGGCAGGTTATATTGAATCTAAAATGCCTATATGGAACGTATTATATCTTCGGTATACTGTCAGAAAATTTTGTCAATATTTAATGAATTAATACGAACCAAGTCAATTTCATTAATAAAAACACAATAATCCTCCTGACATATTAAATAAAGTGGAATGAAGTACAAAGGATTATTGTGTTTTTATTAATATAATGCCTTTCCACCAAGTATTGACAGTGAACACCCTAAAAGTGATCAAGTCAATTTCGTTGGCAGTTATTACTTAACACAATTTTTTATTTCTATAGCTACCCAAAGACGATCAGACGAAAGAACATTTCAGTCAATTGTTGTTTATACATTGTCTACGGTCACGGTACACTTCAGTTCGTTTCATGTTATTCAAATAAGTCGATTATCTCAAGCCAAGGTTTTTTGACTTAACATTTTCTGGCAGCATATCGACAATTAAGTGGTAAAAGAAAAAAAGATCAGGAAACAAATGAATAAGTTTAAAATGGTTTTTATTAAAATATTTTTCATATTACATAATATTTAAATTGTTATAAAATACATAGTAATGAGCTTCACAGTTGAAAAGAAATATTTGATCCCAAAGTAAAAAACAATACGATCCACTCCTAGTTTTTATTTTAGGAAGTGGAATTATATACAAAGTAACAGCTAGTGGCAGATAAATAAAAGCAGACGGGAGGCATACGAATAATTATGTAAGTATTTGGTAAGTAATACATTTATTATATTATCATACTACTCCGACAGTGTTTTAATGTTTTAAGTATTCCAAAACCAGACTAGAAAACACCATTGAATAATCTACACGGAATCCAGAAACACAATAATTTACTGTAAGCCATCAAGCGCAAGGCTGACAATAAATGAAATCAGTAAGCTGTAATTCAATTACTAACTATTAACAAAATTCAACTTTTGTAGGACTCTGTGGTGATTGGATGATTGTGATCACTAACTAGGGTGGCTTAAATGAGGTTAATTATACCTTCTGCTAACAAGAGATAAAATAAGAGTCACATATTTCTAATTGCCACCAACTATATATGTGTTGTTTAGAATAATACTGGTGTAACCCCAAAATGATAGAAAAATATGTTTATACTCAAAATATGTCGCATAGAAACCACATATTCTTGATAAAATGTTTTGTTTTGAAATTTCCATAGAAACGGTAAACTACCTCTCTATCAGAATTAAAGAATGAATCATCAAATTTACTTTTTATAATCCTTTCTGGTCCACAAAAAAAATAAATCCACAATAGATTTACAGTATTACAAGGGAAACTAATATTTTCATTTATTTTTACTCGATTTATAGTAACAATAAAAAAAATATTTCAAAATATATACAATAATGACCTTATAATTTATATTTTAAAATCTTTTAAAGTATGATAACGGTGAAAGCATTCATAGCCCGCCCAGGCTTTCTCTTGATAATATGTAATACAATATATGTAAAGTTTTTTTTTTTCGAGTTTTTTTGGTAATTTTCGGCATTTTTGGAAGGTTAAAATTATTATAAAAATAGCGAATGTTGGTAATACTTTTCAAGTGCACGGGGCAAGCGTAACTGTTGGAAAGAGTAATGCAGAACATCCGTGCCATGTGGGCCGAGCCAGCCCCTAAAGCGACCCTTTTGTATCCATTGCAGGTAGACGGTTAGATTTAAATGTTCATAAAAACCATTTGATCCTCTGCTCAGAATACCATTGTAATAGATACAAGTGAAAAAAAAATATTTAATACATTTTAACTCAATACTAATAATGAAAAAAAATGTCGAATGACATTCGACATAGGACTGGTAAGGGTTAACGTTATGATGTTTCCTATCGTATTGAACTTATATTCTGAAATATAAAAAGACTTGCAGATTATACTTAAAACTTCATTCTGTTATCATCTTACAAAACCTGGTTTATCACAAATACTGGAGATACACCACTATTATTATAAGTGACACATATAAATAACACTTTTAAAGTGTTCACTGTAAATTCTTGGTGGGAGGCATAATATTAATAAAAAAAAACACATTTGAACTCATTCCACATTATTTATTTTAGATCAGAATCGATTACTCGATCATGGCGAGCATTATCAGCAGTATCTGAACTGAACTGATCAGTTGATAATACTCGCTGTGAGCGAAATGGGTCCTGATGTAAATAATGTGGAATTAGTACACAAGTGTTTTATTTATTAATCTATATATAACGTGATATAATAATAATATAACCTTGAAAACTTGCATGTTTTGGTACAGGCATGGGGAACCTGCGGCCTTTTGGCTACCCTGGTGCGGCCTTCTGGCCAATTCTATGAATTCGTAAATTCCTGACATATTCTGACCGTAAATTCCTGTTTCCGGCCAAAGATTCCCTAGTCAATGTTTACTGCGGCCTTATGTCGAATTAGAAAAATGAATGCGACCTTTAGATAAGAAAAGGTTCCCCTCACTGTTTTAGTATAATACATACATTTGGATACCATGTTAAAAAAACCGAGTACATTCACGAATATAAGATTTAAAATGTTGGAGGAGAGGTAATTGAAAATACATGACTCATTATATGTATTCCTAAGCATAGGAATGTTTCAATATAAAAGTTATGATTATACATGACATATTTATATCTCAAATCAATAATAACATCATTAGCTGACAAGTACGCGTGTATAAATAATACATGCATTTATTCAATATATCTTAGATTCATAATCATGGCTTTTCACAACCTCACTGCTTAACTCACAACGGAGTAAAGTTTCAACTTTTGTATTTCAAAATAAATCACAACTTTTTTTGTTATAATAATGTGAGTGTCGGCTCGTCCATAAGCACTGCAGAGCTTCACCACCCCCAAGAAAATTGTGGAAATGTGTAATTATATATATATTTGTGTTAATACGTTGTATTTAAATTAGAACGTAATACGCTCACTCATACACATACCGAAGGCGGGATGGCATGCCGTCACTCAGTGCAGAGTTATCGATTGTCTTCTAATCAACACTGTTGTATGATGACATTGAATCATTTTTTTTTTGCCAACTCTCGTTTTAATAAGAATTTCCTTACTCTTAATTTGTATGCCCAACCTTCTAATATATTTGTTGAATTTTTGATATTCTATATAAATAATGAGCAAAACATACTTTTTTGTTTTCTTATCTACCACAACACCTTTAAATATTTTAACCGTGAGCCACCGCTGATTAAAATAATAGAAAAAGAGTTGTATTTTATTTTTTAATACAATAACTTTCCACCAAGAATTGACAATTGATACCTTAAAAGTGACGCAGGTTGCATGTCAAGTTTTATACGAATACCTTTGATAACAGCTTAACGACAGTGGACGCGTATTTGAGTCTTTGAAAAACAAAGGTTGCTGGCCGGCGGACACATATATGCGTATAGGCGAAGTATCTGGAAGCTAATATAATTGAATTTTGTAAAGATATCTCAATTTGCTTACAAATAATAGTGAATTTAGTAAAATTATAATGTTAAAATAAAATTTTATTTTGCCAGGTGAAATTTTATAAAAAAAACGTGCGGTCGTTAAGCTGGTAATTATTTTAAGGCAAAAATAAAAGATTTTTGCATAAACTGATTAAAAACATCAAAGTCGTACTTGTGAACAGAAAAAACCTACTCTATGAGTGTCAGTATTTACATTATTATTTTTATACTTTCGGTACTGTAATATTTTACCAGGGGTGTTAATGGCATGGATACAGGTCAATATAAAAGCACACTAAAATAAAAATCGGTAAAGAATACGCACACGGTATTTTTTATGGACACTGCCTACTAGCTTACGATAATGCATTTATGAAGAATTGGATTTCTGAAGAATAAATCTACTCCCGGCGTTAGAATTCTAAAGCGAGTAGAAATTGACAAACCTATTTCTACACTAGGATTTGCAGTAAATAAATAAACAAAATTATATTCTTTTCGAAAATGACACAAAACTTACGTCACATCTTCGCAATTTTATTCACATATATTTCATATTTTTCACTTCATCGATATTAGAGATATGTTCCAATCAATAAGAAAAAACACAGTAATATAACACATAATATTTAATGTGGGGCACTTATCCGTATTTTTATAAAAATGATAAATATTTAATTATGAGTATTTATTTGAAAAAAAAATATAAATATAAGCTATCTTCTCTCGAGGAAGTTTCATTTGATAAATCGAAACAAATTTTATTATTTAAAACTTGGTGACTTTCATATTGTTTCGTATAGGATATTTTAAATTTCGTGCACATTTTTAAGAATGCATCGACGTTTTGTGCGTTTAGAAGTAATCACCGCATGACGGAAACAATTAAATTGAATTAAATCTGATAGACTAATCTTTGATTCAGTTGATATTTTAAAATTACTATAATATTAATTTATTAGGCACAATAAACACTACTTTTTAATAGCCATTTTTTTTCAACCCAAACACCGGAGGTTATAAATGAAAACATTTGAAAAAAGGACAAGCTGTTTTTCTGAAGAAAATGCCTATAATTAATGCAGTAATTTGAAAAGCAATTATTTTACAACATTTGCAGATTTACACATATTTATTTTAAACAGTCATTAATAATTATTATTACTATAGTATAAGACAGTGAAGTTTGGTGATAAAAATAACTATTATTCAAAACAAAAGCATTATTGGAATGGTATGTTCATAAAATAAAACTTCAGGCTGCAATGAATAAGTAGATGGCAATTGTTATCCAGCTACGATAAAAATAAGAATTAAGAATGCCATTTTTTAAAACTATAACAAGAAAAAATATATATATTATACACTAGAAAATCAATATGAAAAAGCAATCAATGCGTAAATTATGACTAAGCAAAATTGACGCAGATGAGTGTTTGAGCTAAACTTTTTAAAAGATCTGCACAATTATTACATTTATGAAATAAGTTTACTGAAAAAATTATCAATTTAAATTAAATTAACAAATTATTTCTATCCAGTTAAAATGGAGATGAATGGATTCACTCATAGTTGCTATGAGTGGCATAACAAAAGTCAGTAGAATAATTATGAAATGTCAGATCAAATAATAATTTAAGTAATCTTATGGTTACGATTTGACAAATGGTTTTGCTATGTTTGATAAATGAAGATGTACACTATCATAAGCTACATGTGAAATTTATTGTTCATTCATAAAATACTTGGTATTCAATTCTTTATCAAATTCCTTAGATATATTATTAATCTCAGAATTCATGCTGTGTATTGAGCCTTGACTGTTTGATGAAAGTATAATAAAAATAGGAACAGAAATATACAATCTACAAGTATGCATCACGTATAAAATCCTATCCAGAAAATTTACATTAATGTATTGGTATGTTTTATGAAGAATCATCCGTAAATATCACAAATTATTTTTTTTTAATTAATGTAATAAATTTTGGATTATTCGTAACAAATAAAATTATTATCGTTTACTATTGAAATTTCTGATATTATATTGAAAATACTATTTTGATAAATAGCCAACAAATGAGTTTCAATTAAATATTTAACCGTGCGTTCTTGTAATAATAAGTTAGTCATGTATGCTTCTAGAAAAATGGTGGCAGTGTAAGAAAGAATATTTTTTTATATAATTGAGATATTATAAAATGACTTTTTCTAAGAAGACGGCTATTCTATGAACCTGCAAACAAAACTCATCGCCCGAACGTCGCCTGAGAGTGAAGGCGCTCGATTCTTCATATAAAAATGTTTACTCTTCGACAATTAGTAAATTCACAATTTTCACTGAGATTTTCACCGCGTCTTTGGCACATTTAGAGTGCGAGGCCGAAAACTGAAACAATGCAATACATGGTCTTGTTTTCCCAGCGAACTGTGCATGAGCCGTCCGTGTTGTTGTCCCAGAAGCACGACGAAGCTGTGTGTAGACCGGCTCCGTTTTTCTGCATTATTGTGCATGTAACTGAAATCAAATTTACATATCTATCAATTCCAAAGATACCATAATCATTCAGTGGAATAAAACATAGGTATTGTCCAGGGTTTCAAATAAAGGACTGGGCGATCTATGATATTATAAGAAATCACAAGAAGATGGTGCTTAGTTTCACAAGCTTATCCTTAATTTGACCGGCTTTTTCATGATTCAACATTATTGTAGAATCGCTTAGAACATTTCTTCGATACAAACGCTTGACACATTGTGAAATTGCATGCATGCATGTATGTATGACCATATTGTTGAAAATGTTTGCTTAGTGTTTGGAATATAGATGAAATGACTATATTGCAACAGTGGCAGATTGACAAAGAAAAATCATCATTTCAATTAACATTTTTACCGCATTCATTGAAACTGAGATTATAAATTGAAAAAAACGTTTTAAAATGATTGTTTATCAAATATGTTCATAAAAATATTATTTGTCTCTAAAATGAGATGCAAAATAGGTTGGCGAGTCAAAACCCAATGACAAGTCGTTGTAGCCTCCTTCTGTTATTCATCATCATCATCATCTACGTTTCATGGTCGTTCTGAAAAAGGGTTTTTAGAATGATTGTTGGTCAAATAATCATTTAAAAACCAACTGCATTGATAATTGAGACAAGCTAGCATGTGGTAAAATAATTCTTACGAGAAAGCATTTTTTCACCATGTCCATTCAGAATCTGCAGCATTTGGACTCATTAGTCAAAAACTTGGTGATGTAAAACAGTTGAACTTCGACAAAAGATTCAGAATATAAAACTTATGGTTTTCGAAGCAAAAAAAAAACACCACTGATTTGACATATTTTTCCCGATTTCTTTGCTCGTCACTGTTTGTATATAGTCGGAGTACAATTTGAATAATTACGAAGAACGAGAAGTTGAATGGATACGTACCTATATATTTATAAGGCTTTTGAAGTTTAGTTAGAGCACTGAGGCAGGATTCGACAACAGTTGAAGTCCATTGGTTGACTTTATTGTGTTGGTATGCCGTCCCTCCGATGGCGTTTTCTATCGCTTCTTTAATAATTTTGCTAACATCATCGACCACAAATTGAGTCTGAAATAGAACAATCGATTTGTAATAAATCGGGAAACTAGGGTACAAAGTATATGTAATTCGTATTATGTGGCGGATTTGCGGTTTAATTCGCCTTACATACCTCTTCTGCCATATCATTACATTCTTTGGCCTCCATTGTTAATATGTAGAGCACCTATTTAAGATTAGAGGATTAAAACAGGCCGACTTAACAGTTTCACCTGCGACAGTAACAAATTTATTCTTTCTTTAACGTCTGACAGTTGAGTGAAGTTAAGTTTGCGTCATAAAACATGGCGGTTGCAGTGTGAGCAACATGTGTGAGAAAATATGCCTAATGAATAATGATACACAAAGCTCTAGGGATACTTGAAAAAATCCAGCAAATAGGATTTCTATAATATTTCGTGTTTTAATAGTTCTATGAGCTAATTTGTTTTTCTTCGCATTTTCTCCTTTATAATCTATAAAACACGCGTTTTTTTCCAGTATTTTTCAAAAAAAAAAATGAATCCTTGAATTTTTCTTCACACGACTTTTTGTGCTCCAGTGTGCTCCAACTTTCTTACGTCAAATTTCATAACTAGAATAAAGAAAGTGTCACTATAAAATAATTACGAATAAAAGCTTTTGAGGCTCATATTAGCTGTTTTTCTATTCTCCTCTGTATACATTTAATTATAAGAATAAAAATAAAGAAGATAATTTATTCCTATGGTTAAATAAGTTAGTTTATTATAATACAAAAATGATTGTTTTCAAAAATAGGTTTCACCATTTACTGAGTTGAGTAAATTTTTTATTTATTTTAGACACTACATTATATCAATGTAAAAAAATGCGTATCCATAGTAACAGAGTTAAAATATAACCGTTAGCCAAAAATTCCTGATAAATTATTTGATTGGAAAAATTTTCGACATTTTTACTTAAGCACCTAATCATGATTTCATTCAAATGTAAAAACTTTACAAAAATCTTCTTCATTAATAGTAAAATATCTAATAAGAGATTTACTTGTCCTTCGTGTTTGATTAATATATTTTTTTTGTTGTTTTTCAGTTAATCCAAGTTACTGTCCTGATTTTGATAAAAGTATTATAATAAGTAAAAATTCACAACATGGATGCTCAAAATATAGAAGTATGTACAAATTATTAACTCATGCAGACAATATTAATTAATTTAGAAATGTTGAAGCAGTGTATTGAAAGTAGCACAGGTTTCAAGAGAATTATTCTCATTTATGATGGCTGATTATATCAAAGCAAAAATATACTATTAAAACAAACTAAATATAGAAATTAAATGGACCATATTGAAAAAAGGGCATACCATGATGGAAGTGGATAATTTTTATTCGGTACTAGAAAAAATATTTAGTCCTACAATATGCACGCTATCACACTATGTATTGAAAATAGGGGAAGTCAGAAACAAAACAAGGAAAATAATCCATATAATATCCATTACTTGATTTACAGTTTTTTCAAAAATTACGAAGATAATTATGTATCAATTAGGCCGGGATATTTATACCAAGTGATCCAACAGTTGCCAATATAAAAACTCTTCTCTATGTAAGAAAAACGTTTCTTTATAAATTGAGGCATGTCGACGACTGGCAGGCATTAATACACGGCACCGAATGAAGAATTACGATGTTGATCTAAAACAACTATATTACGAGCCGCTCAATTGATAAAAAGAAATTTGAAAGTTTACATGCATTAAAACCATTCATTCAAGAGTCACTAAATATTTTTTGACTAATATTTAAATTTTACTTTTTTTATGTCTAATCTCTAAACTCAGTCAAGGCGATTGCCATAGTGTTCACAGAATTTATTCTATTCATGCCATTCTTATTTTGTATTATTAAATGTAAAACGGTATAAATATTTTAAATAATCTATTTATTATAAGTTTCTGACAATGAATTCAAGAAAAATATAAATTTTTATACAGAAATGGCTATGAGCAACAAAAGCGCAATTTTAATTGGCTATGTGCACACAAAATAATTAAAAACGATAAATCATTTTTTAAAACCTATATCAAAGAAAAAAATAACGATTAAGATAAAGCGTAGTCTGGAAATGTTTTAAAAATATGTCGATGTTATAGGGAACAGACATTGTAAATTGTACTGTGTTTTGTCTCTCTTATAATCTTTTGAAAAAGACACAGGCGATTTCGAAGGTGCAACGCCAATATGTTATAACAATGTTATAATGTAGAGGTATGCAATTTATTGTCAGTAGTAACTTAGTATGTATGAAAAATTTATTTATTAGAATATCCAATGTCTGTTACCACAAGATCAAATTTATATATTCAAGGTGAAATACACACATAGTTTACCTATGATATACCTCGATAATAATTCTTGAATATTCTGCATTGAATGATGATTTACTCGATGAATTCTATTGTATTTATAAATAATATAAAATTAAACTTGACAGCTTTGTTACTCCACTTGTTGTGTTACAAATTGCGACACTTGTTTAGTCTCTTTAAAA
This sequence comes from Himalopsyche tibetana, assembly GCA_030503985.1. Taxonomy (NCBI): domain Eukaryota; kingdom Metazoa; phylum Arthropoda; class Insecta; order Trichoptera; family Rhyacophilidae; genus Himalopsyche; species Himalopsyche tibetana. The sequence goes on from JAPJYX010000010.1 coordinate 3,500,618, forward strand.
GCATCATCAGACAGAACATCACAATGTTTACGAATAAACTAAAAAATGATTCTAATTCTTAAGATATAAATTACAAAATAAGTCAGGGGTATTTTCCTTTTCTACTGGACACAGGGAAAGGGTAAGATGCAAACATTGATAGTACTAATTACTTATTACTTATATAAGATACGGTAAATACCAATGTTTCCTTTCTTTTACTGACTTTATTAATCTTTAAAAATTTCAAGCTTGCATTAAAGTTTCTACCTATCTGCCCTACGTAAGCAGCTTGACAGATGAGGCGATAGATACCGCTCTGAAAAAATGATTCTACCTTATCTTTACTATTTAATTTATAACTTAAGAATTATAATCAATTTTTAGTTTATTTATAACCTTGCGACGTTCTGTTTAATGATGCTTCTTAAAAGAGGTGAAACATGTATCACAATTCTTAGAGCAGCAAGTGGAGTAACAAACATATCAAGTGTAATTTTATATTAAAAATGAACATCCACAAAGTTACCACCGAATCCACCAAAAATACAATTTATAAAATATATACATTTTAGAAAGAAATAAAGATTCTTCAAGAATGTGTCCAGCTTACAACACTAAGGCAGTTGGTATACCTCAAGACCATTGTTTTTGTCACTTACCCATAGGTAATACTGTTTTCCATCATTACACAATAATTCAAATTAATATTAATACTTTCAATCTATTTAATCTATGACAAATTCAACCAACTGAAAGATTTTACTCGATCAACCTAACACAAAAAGTGAACAAGCATTTTCTTATATGAATCTCAATAAAAATTCTTTGTGATCAAACTACATCGATGAACATTAATGAGCAGGTTTAAGAATCTCAACTAAACAATTAAGCCCTGATTAACTATATATATATAATGTAAATGTAAAACAGTTTTAGTTGTCTCATTAAAGAGTTTGTTATAGATCACTTTTACGGTGTTTACTGTCAATAAATACTCGGTGGAAAGGCATTATATTAAAAAAATAAAACACAATCGTACTGATTCCACTTTAATTTTATATGATTAGAACCAGCTTCGGTTTTTATATGATCGGGTCTAGGGGTTTGAGTAAAATAGATGTAGATTTTTCAATGCAAAAAACAATATTCTATGGATTGAATTAACATTTACTTGGTAGAACTCCATTATAATAAGGTGAAAAAAAGAATGCATTCAGTTTTAATTTATAGCTATTTTAGCTCTATGCCCTCGTCAGAACCATAGTTATGAAGTATGACGAGTATGTAATGGCGAAATAGTTAGCAGGTGAATGAAAAAAATGGACTAATTACAGAGCTATTTTGAATTTATTTTCATGTTGTTTTTGGTTTCAGGGATTGGATTAAGAAATGGTGAACAAAATAGTAAATGTTATAACTGCAAACAAAAGGTATATTTTTATAAAAATATTCCACTGAGAGTGCGGAACAGAAAATATAATATATTGTCTATTGTAACCTGCGTAACTGATGATGATCCGATAAAAAGAAAATATCAAAAACCTGGAGGACAGAAAAATGAAGAGAGTAAATTTTCCGAGTATAGAAGGAAACATATCAAAACCATCTTTCCATCTACTAAGACTTTAGGAAAAAGAAAACATCACAGTTTTGAGAGCACATCAGTTAATACAGATTTCAATGAAAGAGAATCTACAATAAGAAATAACGATTTACCAAAATTATTTTGTAAATGTCCTTGTCCATATAAAAAATAAAATTTAGAAAAAAAATACGAGTGATATAATCTGGAAAGCTATTACTGAGATGGTATTGACTCAATGTTATAAAATTGTTTATTATAGGATGCTGAAATTTCACCGGTCGGAAGAAGAGGCAGGCATGATTAGGTTTTCTGGAGGCATCCGCAGCACGTGACCCAGCCAGTTCTAACGTTGACACTGTATACGTATATTTAAATAAAGAAGGCGTTCAATTTGCGCATGAATATTTTATTTGTACGGTATAACTCCGAAAACAGCAGACAATATTCAGCCTAATAGTTTAATGTATTTACACATTTGTATAATAATATGGATAGTCAAGAGACTGATAAAAATTAGACGGTATTGAAAAAGTACACCAAATAAAAAACTCAGCAGCTTCCGAATAACATTTATTACTCCTTAGATTAATTCACTGTTGTGTATATCATATTTATGATCTATGATATTTTGACAATGCAACTTCATACAAAATATACTAAAGGTATTTGATTTTTAAAAAAAAACTATACAAAATATTATGAACTCATTTAATAATTCCTTACACTATTAAATCTACAGATTTCGTGTGACATTTATGTTCAGGAAATATATGGAAATAGTCTATGCATTCAGAAAGTTTTAAATGATTTCCAACACAACATTTCAAATATTTTGCATGAAGTCATCGCTTGTAGAGAAATTTATAATACAATGAAACATTAAGTGTTTTGATTTCTTATTCAATACCGTGTATTACAATATAATAACTTGTTGAATATTCTTGATATACAATATAAAGCGTTAACATTTTGCAATCATTTCTAAGGATGACAAATAAATTTTTCCATTATTGTTGGTTAACATTTTAGTTACATTATAATATATCATACAATTCCAAAGATTCGGGTGCTATTTATTTACGCATCATCAGAAACCGCATATTTGTCCGCTGGAAATATCATTAACTACATAATAGTGTGCTCGTTTCTTCGTTTACCTATTGCATTATCATATACATACTAAGCATTTTGTTATATTTTTCATATACAAAGTAAGTTTAAAAAAAAAAAAAATACTTGAATGAATTTTAATTTAAACAAAACGTCAACTAGGATTCGTATAGCAAAATATATATTTTTTATAAATTTGTGTACAGATAAAATCTATGAAAACAAAAAAAAAGAAAACAAAACTGAAATAAAATAAAATCACAATCTACTTATATCAAAAGCGCTGAATGAAATAATTGGAAGGTTTCGCACTATAAAAAAAACCATTTTAGCGTTGGATCAATTATTTCATTAAAACTACAAAGACAGTACATATTTGGTTTTCGATGACGTCTTCATTAAGGCATCGCAAATAAATCCTTCAAACCAAACATTGTTTTTTTTTTTAAATAATGGAGTAATTCAAAAAAACTCTTAAAGTAATGTAATATATTATTAGATACGTCAAATAAAAGTCAGCAATAGGATCCCCATATACACAAAACGACTACATTAATATTAATGTATATTTATTTCTAAACATGCAATAGAGTATCTTAATATTCAATGAGAGATTCAATCAACTTTTTTTATAATACCAAACATTGAAGATACACCGTATTGAAGGACACTAAATTTTTACCTGCAATCAATTTAGCATCTTCTATTATTTTACATTTAATTGTAAATTATAATAAAAGACCAGATTTCCTAAAATATACTTTAAAACTATAATGAAAGTGCATAATAAATTCGATATTGAAAAAAGTGTAAAATCTTTTCTGTATTGATTTCACTGTAATGAAAATAATCGTGAGCGAGAACTGTATTCATGAAATAGTGGGAAGTGGGGTGAATACATGATCATTGATGGAATTTTAAAGTTTCCATACTTCTTAAAGAATACCTGAAATATACAGAACATACAAACAATTCATAGTTCGTGATGACTTCTCAATTCTAAATATGTGTACATTATTCTACATGGAATGGATGTTTCCCTAAAAATAATTAATTAATACTTTCAGATATCAATCATACTATGTGATAGGGCTAATCAAACGTTATATTATATACAAATGAAACATACGTAAATCGACATCGTGATTTATTTCTACATAAGCAATCATTTAAAGTTTAACCAATAATATCAGAATACCCGAAAGAAAATTATTCACAAATGAATTAATTGTTATGTAACTTTTGTCTTTGATTCTATTTACAAAAAAAATTGATACCTCACAGAGATTTACTCGATAACATGACTAAGAATAGCTAAAAATCTATTGGATTTGTTACAAAAATGACTGTTTATGCAGAAAAAATGTCAATTCAGCGATGGTATGCAAACAAGATATATATTAACGATAGCTACATTATTTTTGTAGCCGTATGCTTTTTTTTGGCTAGCTAAGCCATCTTACGTGAACAATAACATACCCATTGAATCTCAATAATACAATGAGTAGACGGGATCTATCTAATGTAAGCATACTGTATATTGTCATTACTTCATTGATTGAAATATCTGGTCAGTGCTTCAATAAAGAGTGTACTTCATTTACGCCTTACGTATCAAACACTTGGCAAATTACGGAGTTACCGGTATTCAAAATTAGCATCCGATAAAAAAAAATAATATTTCTAATGCAATGTCGACACAAAATAATCGACATGAGGAATTCATTATCTACACAGTGACCTCGGTGAGTGGCAAAAAAAAAAAAAGAAATTGTTCTGTTACATTTTCTGAGTTAACATTAATGACTTATAAACATACGTTCTGTTATCATTCATTACTCAGGGACCGCTTTGTTGACATATCAACATCGTATGTCACGTAATTGGTGAATAGAATCTTTGTTTGGTATATTTCAATACGAATTATCTAATCAACTGTCCCCATTATTATCGATGCCGCTATGTTACCGCGGGCAAATAGATTATTGTTTCATAAAATTGCTGATTTGTATAGTATGAGAAATGTCATCCGTGTTTTTGATTGTTCTTACTATTTGTAGCAATCGTTGATCAACTGTCATTGATCATTCCCACAATACAAAAAATATAATTCAATTTATCAACCCGAAATTCGAGTCCGCATGCTTTGTATTTTGTTATTAAATAAGATAAATAATTCAATCAAGAATTTACAGCGCACCGAATTGCCGTTTATTAATTTTGGTATAGAAAACTAACATTAAAAATTATAGTATGATTACATTACTATCATTGCATAAAAACATTTTGATTATAAGTTTTTTTTATTATACCAATATTCCAAATCTTACGTGTACATCACTAAACATCCAAATACAGTGGCATAATCTACTTTGATACAATGGACCTGTGATTTGTTTATCGCTATGAATCTCATTTAACATTTATCGAATACGTCATCCAAAGTAACAAGTTCAATAAAAAGAAATAACAGTATATCCCTGATATACACTACATATGAACAATACAGCTATGATGATTAGAAAGACTTCAAATAGAGTGCCAAATCTTAAACTTCTTATAAATAAAACACTCCATTGTCCCAATGTACAAATGAAAAATATTTTTGACAGACTTGCTCGATAAAAAGAAACCGTCGAGAGATGTATCGGATATTCCGTAAGGAAATAGTCCCGGAGGCCCCGACGATCGAAGGGAGACGTTGAGATAAAAATTTTCTCCTTCCGTAGTATCAAACAGCAGCATGATGATATTGCAATAATATTCGAGTCGTCTCAATGTTTTTATAAAAAAGCACGGAAACTTCATAAGCGGATGACGAGAACAATTATTAGTTATTAACATTTAAAAGTAACGATCGAAATAATTAAACAGCAAGCCTCGTCCAGTCGTTTGAGTTAATTTATGAGCGGTGACTAGTCGACGTTTAAAATTGGTCACCGAGAAGATCACACACCTCCATGGACACTGATTCTTTACTCGAACGCACCGTCAATCTGAACATCTGGAAATTACGACAAATAAATATTAGTATGGTCATATTTATAAAGTTTGAAATAAGAAATCGGGTAAACGATAAGCACATTTTAAGACTGCACGTCGATTAGTATATACCTGAGCTTGTTTGTTAGGCTCGAGCCGCAAAAGGCAGCCGACCTGCTGAAGACGTGTGTGGATTATTCCTGCACAAACAAAATTGTCTGGGTTGGGATCTATTCCGTCTAAGAGTTGCATTCCGAAGCCCAGCAGTTTGGTTCGAGCGGCGGCCAAGTCCATTCCGGGACCGGACGCCTTGAAAATCTTTTGAGCGCGCTGTTGATCTCTGAAACATTAATGAAAACATTACGCCGTGACAAATTATTATTCTTTTTTTTTTAAATCCATGTCCGCTCCCAATGTGGAGCATATGGCCTCCTAATGGAGATATCTCAACAGACTTTTTCTACGAGAACTGTTTGTTACTCAGTTGCTCAACCTGTCTTATTCTTAGAGAGTAGTAGAGATAGAAGGATAAGGCTAGGACAAGATCAGCTAATTGCTCTCACTACACCCAATATTTACAGGGTCAGAAAGGGTGGGAGGGAATTTTCAGACATCACAAACACATGGGTGTTGACCAGTGTTCCCCCTAAGCTGTGCGCGCGCACACAACTCGCCGAGCCCGCGCACATACACTACAACAGAGCGCACAAAACTTACATCAGCTATACCACCACCAGAATAAATTAATTTACATTAAATAGTGTTGTTGATTATTGTCATTATTAAAAATCAACCTTTTCTTTTAGTAGGTCTTGCGTGGCGCACAAATCTTTTTATGTCTTGCCAAAGTTGCACAGCCAATGTCTTTTGCGCACACGATCTTTCGAAAATTAGAGGGAACATTGGTGTTGACCAAAAAGTGCTGTTCGTACTGGGGCTCGTACCCGTGAAGTCCAACACGGAAGCCCACAACCACACCGCTGCGCCATAGGACCCGACAATTACTCTTAGATTCGGCAAACTCTTTGGTGCATATATATGTATATTAAAAAAAGTATTCTATTAAAAATCGATCCAGTACCCGGCGCTTAAAGTGTTACAAATGACAGCTAAAAGAAACCGGCGGCCATATTAGATTTGCGATGACCGTGTGTTTACTGTATTGTGATTGGTGGATTTAGATTGTGGTGCTTTTGAACTTCACTAATGCATAAGAGAGACGGTTATGCATTTAATCATCATTATAGATGTCGGTTTTGAATGATTTTGAGGCAAAATTGCATCGGATTGAAGTTTGGAGGGCATAAAGAGTAATACAAGGATCGTTAATCAATCATTATCTCCAAAACGATAAGGTATGGATAGTGGCGGTTTTGCTTTTATACCCCTCATGTGATAACTTAATTCGTACAAGTAACAATAATTTGATTAGTATGTTTACCCTCCCAAATTTTTCCATCTGGCAAAGAATGATTCGCCGTTCATTTCTGTAGGCTCGAAGAATTTGTTCAAAGTCAAAGGCAGTTTAACGGTAATCTTTTGAGGGACATTGTTGTACACAAAAGAAACGACCATGCTGGGAGTATCTGTGAAGATGAAAACATACACATTTTGTCATTTGCTGTATAAAAAACATATCGCCACTTCAATACTACGCCTGGGTAAATTGATTATTTTCGAGATAGCTATTGAGCATGATCTCACATTTCACTCAACAAAATTCAACTAAAGGTTGAATTTTATATTCCCAACAATATTATCAAATATTGGTAGCCATCAAACATATGTTACTAAGGCAGAATTTTTCTGTGCAATAAAATACATTATTTTATTTATTCCTTGTTGAAATTATGACTGAAAATATGAACGAGCCAGAAAGGCTTGAGGAATTTTTAAAGTGTTATGCTTGTCAGTGGACTGCACCTTCTGGCATTTATTTATTCCCGGCCATATAGATTTTCTATAAATTAATAATGACATGGCACATATTGGACATAGGTAAATAACCTTTACAAAAATATAAAATTTCTAGATTAAGTATAGTAATTACCAGTGTAGTCATCCATGCACTCGGCCGTTAGCATTTGTTGGACTTGGGCGCCCGCTTCCAGCAGCGGTTCTACAGGTTTCATTTGCACACTCAATTTTGAATTATTGTCCCACAAAAGGTCAAGGCGTAAACTATATTAGGAAAAAATTAAATTAAATTTGATGTTGCTAAAGTATTAGAAATATGGTATCTGGAGAATTGAAATATCTTCAAAGATGACTGTGAAATTCTTGAAAAACATTTGCTTCCAGAAGAAGCAATCAGGCACCCGAAAAAAAATAATAAGAGTACAGATTGATCGTGAATCGATAGACCAAGCTGCAGATTAAAAGGAAGGAATTATAATATAAAATCTATGACTGGGTATGAGTCAATTAATCTATGTTCAATGAAGGTTGGGATAGATCGAATTGAACTGATCAGGAACCTGATGAGCTTAGATTAAAATTCATGAATCAATTCTTGGGTCGGGGTGTTTAGTCAGATAAGTCACAAAAAAATGAAAGAAAGATATCAATGCCGATCGACTAAAAAAAATACTCTTTCATTGAGAAGGTCGCAACATATTTTTTTTATAACATAAGTTTATGGGGTGTGTTTGCAGTCAGGTTTTTCGATATTTGTTTTGGCTGCACCTCAAAATGACAATTTCTGACTTATCTGACTACAAGGCCCGAGCCACGAATTTCATATAATATTGGTATACTGAAGGGTGTTCAAGCACAGCCCAGCGCACAGAAACGTACACCACTGGGGTTAACAAATTTTACATCACCACAGTGGTATTATTATAAAAATGATTTTGGAAAAACAGTACAGTGGAACCCCCAATTACACTACCCCGAATTACGCGCCGGCTTGAAATATTCGCATTCCATTGCCGTTACTAAGAGACGGTCGTCTGTGCTTCGCATACAGTTTTTTTTGTAAAACTAAGGGAAATCTTAGTTTTGCGTTTTCCGCGGAAAAAAATCAAATCCCTTATTTTGTATGACATTCACACCCCCAATTACACGGTCCCGAATATAGTGTAAATGGGGGTTTTACTGTATAGAGATACGGCTAAAGTAAGTACTCTTTTTGGATGAATTTTACAAAATAGATGAGATCTTTTTATTCTATGTCTAGAATTATAATATATAGTTAATAGCTATTTCAGTTTCACGCTGATGCAAATACAAAATTTCTGGCAACAAAATTTATATTCGTTTTATGTATTTTGTTGTTACAGTGAAAATCGAGGTAGGTTGAATCAATTGCAAACAGAGAGCACACAGAGTGATATCAACTATATTGTTTTATAATTTCCACAACCATTGTGTAGTTTCATTTATTAATTATTTCAAGATAACATTAGACGGAGACATCCACAGTTTGGTGGGATAGGCTCAATGGGAAAACTTAATTACCTGTGTAATGGACTTTGAGTTTTGTTTCCATAAAACAGTCCAATGCGGCCCAGATTTTGTCTGTATTCACTTTTGACACCGATCTGAATGAGATCATTTTCGAAAAGTACACCATTGTTTTTAAATATGAATCTGAAAAGATATAATAATTTAGTATTAATATTTTACATACATAACCAATCAAATGTATCGAATGAATTATTTGTACAACTCACTTCTTAGCATTATTTTGTTGATTGTTTGCGGTAGTATTATTTCGAGTGTACAAATCGCCCAAAACGTCGAGTAGTCCTCCAGAATTATTAGCAGTAGACGCTGGCGGTGTCGATAATCCCAATAAGTCAGCATTTCCACCACTGTAGACAAAAATCATAAATTATGAAGCTGAATTTAGACTGAAGGAAACTTGTAAACAAAATACTGAGGCAGAAAGATTATTATAATTAGAATAACAAAAAAGGGAACTTCACGAACCTCGTATTGTTGGAGTCGTTGTGATTGTTGGTGCCGGTAATGGGCAACGGATGCGGACTCTTTGAAACGCGAATTTCGTTGTCAGGAACTCTCCCCGGTTTCTTTTTCTTCAGGACTGCGAGGATAGACGACTCGCGCTCAGGGAATGCTGGCATTTCCTCGAGAACTGTTGCCTATTGTAAAAAAATAAATTGGTGAAATTCTGAATCAAAAATAGATGATGAGTATTTCGTTAAAAAACAACTAAAGGCAACTGACGTGTCGAACAGAACGACGGGTAGATCTATATATGGTTTTAAACCAAGTTTTATGAATATTTTAAATTGAGACTGTCACACTTACCAAAACATCAGAACTGGCAATGATACTTAGTTGCAAATACTCTGAAGCTCTCTGCTGAAGTTCAGCATCAGCAGAGCGAAGGTTTGAATGTTGTCGGAAAACGTCTTGGATTTGAGTTTTGATTTCAGGGAATAGATTCACAAACTTGACATAAGTTGACAATAGAAGAGCACGAGTCATTGGAGAACAGAGATGATACTGAAAAAAAAATACATAAAAATGATTGTAATACTATATTTATTATATGAAAACTTCAATACAAATATTTTTAGTCAATATAAGAAAATTATGATTATATAAATCTTAATTCTAAGAAAATAATACATAAAATAAATTTGATAACTTAGTTATTCAACAGGTTGTGTGGCAAATTGTGACATGTAATTTTTTAGTTTATTCGTAAAGCTTAAGATAGTTTGTTTGAAGATTCTTCTCAAAAAAGTGAAACATGTGTCACAATTTGTTACACCACCTGTAGAATAACAATTTTATCAAACTGAATTATAAAATGATTGAATATTAAAAATGAACTTCCACAAAGTTAAAACAGAATCCATCAAAAATATTAAAAATAAGTTATGATTGAAAAATACCTTAGAATGAAGTAGTTGAAATTGTACTAATGGGGAAGATCTTTGATCGCCAGCAATCAGGTTACCAAACTCTCCAAGAATATATCCTCCGACTTTGACCATGTTTTCGTGGCATGCTGGAGCTTGAAGAGCCTGAAAAGCGACGGGTTCATAGAATTAGACAAACCGAGGGCTAAATATTTGTAATTAAACCATTCGTATTCATAACTGATTTTAAAATTGAACTGCGTTACCTCAAAAACAGTTTTAGCTGCATATCCCTGGACTTCTTCTCTGTTAATGACGATCTGTATAACTCTATACCAAACTTCTTCAGATACATAATCTCCGGCTATTCTTATTAAATTCAATATGACATCCACATACCTGAAAACATACGGTAATGAAAATATAAAAATCATCTTAAATTCAATATAGGGTTAGTTACCAAGATCTCTAAAGCAGTTCTTCCCAAATTGGGGACCGCGGACCACTGGGGGATTTTTCCGGGGGCCGCCGCAGAACATGTTTTGTATTGAGGGGGGCCGCAGATTATTTTTTTTATATTTAGGGGGCCGTGGAATGAATTTTTTTGAGAAGCACTGCTCTAAAGAATAATAATACAATTTCGGGCAATAGTATCAGCATGGATGGCCTTATATATTATAATATACACAATATATTGGGCACAGAGAGAGTTAATAAAGTACAGTAAGACATCTTTAAATATAAGTTTTTAAATTTATGATTTGTTGTAAAAATTTGTGAGTTTGCCTTTCTTGTCGTGTTTATTTGAATCTTTTTTACACTGTATCCATAAACAACCATAGAATCTGTGTTAATAAATTAGACATTACAGGTGCAGTATGATATTTACCATGTGAAGTCAGTTGCATATTTTTCAGCCAAAATGGCCACCTTGAGGACCATTTCTTCTCTTATGGAATAATCGGCAGTTTCCAAATAAGCTAACATTTCTTGCACAATTTCTTCTGCATTCGACTTATCGCACATGGCATACAATAAGTCAACGGCTTGCTGTCTCACCGATACATCTTTTTCCATCTGTAAGAAAAGTGTAATAATTATATTGCATGTTGATTTCCCGGAAAGCAAATTGGCTACTACTAATACTAAGTATTCAGCAAAACTTAAGAATGCAACGTTTGCCTGAGAGGGGGGGGGGGGGGGCACAATAAATGTTTCAAAAGAGTAAGTTAAGAATTTACCATTAGGTGAAAATGGTTTATGGGTGTAAATATTTTGTTTTATCATTGGAAATCTTTTAGGCATCACAGAAATGCTTAGCAGACATTTTTTATAACAATTTTTAAGAATCAAAAATATTGTATATTGAAATAAATAAGGATAAGGAATAATAATAAATCAATTTGATCATGGAAGGAATGAAGGTAATTTTTATTAATAAATATTAAAACTGAGTTTTACCTGACGAATCATAATTTTCACACTGAAAAGGATATCTCCTTCAAAAGACATGCTTGGGTAATTGCACAGAATATGCTCTGTTTCTTGACTATAATCGCAATTGATATACATCTAATAGTTTTCAAATGTTTGGTATGATTAAGTTAAATTGATATGCATAAATAGAGGTCCATTTAAAGACTCACTTTTAAGGTGTAAATTGTAAATTCTTGCTGGAAAGCCATTGAATTTATATAAATAAAAGACATTTATTATATATAAATTATAATTCTACTTTGGTAAATGGGAACTTGGTTAAATGGTAACTTAGGTAAATGAACGAAACTCACTTTCATGGAAAGAATAACAACATCTTCATGCTTCTTCACAGCTTCGTGGGAGAATTCCGAAGTGGCAAGATGACACATAGATTCCAATGCCAGGTAGCGTAAGTTCGTCTCACGGTTGCTGAGGAACTGTCCCAACTGGTTGCAAGCGCGCACCAAAAGATTGGCTTCACTGTAAAATTAATAAGAAAAATAATAATTTAGTCTTTGTGCACTTAAATAGATGATATATACATATGGAGCCGGGTGAAGTTTATTAATATTATACCATCACTGCAGTATTGTGACCAATATCCAGTATACAGTTAAATGATCGATTTAGACAGCTGTTGCTTTTCTCTTTCTTGCCGGTAAAGCTGTATTATTATTCTACTCAAGAAGAAGAGGAATTGCTCGTGGATCATGAAAGTGTACAGGTGTTTAATGAGATAAATGGGATATTACCTGTCATTGTGGATGATGAGACTGATGGCTTCGAAGAGTACTGCATTTTTTGCATTGCTATGCTGTACTTTCTTTGACTTAGGCGGTTCTTGAGCTTTGTTGAGGATAGTTTCCAAGCACTCGGAGAGTCTTCCTCGGACTCCAGGCTCGTCGGCAGCAGGGGGGGAATAGTTTTGGAGTAACCGCAGAAGTTTCACTGATAACCAAGGGGCCGGCACAAAGTAATAGGTGTAGTCTTGGAGATCCGTGTAGCTTGCAGTGACAATCTAAAAATAACAAAACTATATTCTGCTGCCAAAATATTATTTTTCTAAACAAAATGATTATTTGGGTTTTTTTTCAAACCATCTCTGGCTTCCAATGTGATGCATATGTACTCTGTATGAATTTCAACAGTAGTTTTTTTATACATGAGAACAGCTTGTTACTCAATTGCCCAACATGTCTTTTTCGACAAGAGTAAGGATAGGAGAACAGGGCTGCGACTGGACTAATGGTCAGCTAATAGCTTTTGCTATGAGGGAATTTTTAAACATCACAGACCTTCGTGTCTTCAACGGATATCTATAAATCTATTGAAAAACCAATTTATGAAACTGTTCATACTAGGATTTGAACCCGCTTCAAAGCTCACTTGACCCATACACCGAACGAAGGTAATTCTTACCCGACTCAATCTTGAAACTGCCAAATTAACGCAGCCTTTGTATTCGTCAGGGTTCTTCTTGACGAGAGCATCGATCAAAGATGTGGCAGCTGTCACAACGCCCATGTGCTGATCGTTGAGAAGATGTATGATCCGCGATGTCCATTCTTCTCCGGGAATAATTTCTGGAGAAGTTCGGAACAAACGCAGGAGACAGAGAGCTGCAGACTGCTTAACCACATCCATCGTGTCACTAAAAAGAACTTGTATTTCAATTCAATGTTCAGGAATACACAGAATGAATTTGATACAAAATCTATTAAGCCGGTAAAACCTCGTTTATCGCAGAGGGATACTTTCTGGGCATAGTCGCAAGCAAAAATTAATAAACTAAACAAAATAAATGTCATACAAACCAAAGTATACCAAAGTTATTGAAAAATACTACTTAGTAAAACAGAATCGTGTGAAATTTGCCAATAATCAGTACAACAGAATTTACCCTTTGTGAATGATAAGGAACACCAAAGGATATTTTTTAGCTATTTATGACTAAACTGTTTGAGCTGCTGATAATTTTAAGGTTTGACGGTTGATCAAACAGAGTTTTTCACTTTTCATTCACTTTTCAAACATTTCTGACAAATTGGCTTAAAATACTTTCAACGACGACATTTGAGTACAATACAAGTATAGCGATTTAGCTTCGGTCATCATTTCCGTTTACTTCTTAAATTCTTTATTACAGTCATCAAAGACTGGTGTATGAAACTATCAGAATATATTGCTAGCAATCAATTGAGATATACCAAATCCATACCCACCGGGGTAGCGATAAACAAGGATTACCTATATACCGATTCTATTTAACACTCCCTCTAGATATTTGGATAAATGATACATTTAATAAATACTTTTTGTGTAGATTTATCATTATTAGTCAGCATTTAGTATTGCTTTCATGACAGTGTTTTATAAACACATCTACATATTAATATAGCAGTCTCTCTTGGTTGTTAAAAGCCAATGCATCAAACTATAATATAACTCTTACTTTATCATCACAATCACAAGAGGTAAAGTTATAATTCTGCTTGTAGAAATAAAAAAATGTGATGGTAAAATTGCACAAAGCAAGTGGTGACCTAATTACATTATTTGGTAACAGATTGAATTGAATGTCCAAGTATAAGTGTGAAGATTAGTCAGACTCGATTAGTGGATAATACATACCCAGAGACGAGCAGCTTCGGAATTTCAGTTCCGAAAGCTTCAGCCATGTCCTTGCTGCCGATGTTGGCAATGCACTGCAGAGCGAGGTTGACATGGATAGGATTACGCGACTGCAGATCATTCTTGATGCTTTGGATTATCAACTTAATCAGATCACTGTTAGTGTTCACGAGAACGGATATGAACAGATAGCCCTGTAATAAAAAAAATCACAGTTAGAAGTACATTAAATGCTGTGATAACGTAAGTAACTCAATTTTTCATTTCAATTAAAATTTTAAGCAGATTTAGATTGTTTGGCCATACAAGCACTGAAGAAAACAATAAAGATTTTGTTAGTCCTGTTGAAAAAATATATTATAGCATTATATTGAAGCATAGAACACAAATAAGACGCATTGTTTCACATCACATAATATGTCATTGTAATTTTGACATATTTTTGATGGATACAATATGGCAATCGAGTGAACAGCCATTCGGAAGAAGAGAATGCATTGAGTTCCATAATACGGAAACAAAAGCCAGACTTACAATTTGTTTCTCTGAATATTTGTTTGATGAAAGCAGGTTGACAGCCTCCATGTGACCGAAGTCGATGTCATGCCCGAGAAGGAAAATGAAAAGCAACTTGCAAACATACTTTTTCTTCTGGTATCCGTCTAAGGTTTTATCTCCTTTGAATTTGCTACGAATGTTAGCGAGCTCCTTGTTGATACGCTTTATCTCAGCCTCTTTGCTTTTACCTGAAAATTAACGAGTTTTCAACATGATTATTTTATTCATTTAACGATTGGCAAATGCAGGGTTCCAAACAGTGTTCAGGGA
The DNA here is from genome assembly GCA_030503985.1 of Himalopsyche tibetana. Taxonomy (NCBI): domain Eukaryota; kingdom Metazoa; phylum Arthropoda; class Insecta; order Trichoptera; family Rhyacophilidae; genus Himalopsyche; species Himalopsyche tibetana. Next base: position 3,516,050 of record JAPJYX010000010.1, read on the forward strand.
AACATGAATTAGTGTTCTGCGTAAACCTGGAATGGTTTCATATGTTGCTGCGGCTGAAAAAATTCAAACATGTTTGACTTCATATTAATAAAACATACCCGACAAAAATTGGACCATAAATGTGAATGTCTGGTTTCATCAATAAGTGAATACGATGCTTGAATAAGAGATACATAAAAGAACATAGAACTAAAGTTTCTTTAAATGTGCTCTTTTGTTTTTTCTTCTGTTTGTGTTTTTTGTAAATCAAAAATATATATTAGTGGCTGGTTAATAGGTTATTTTTAAATCTCGTTAATATATGACCTTAATCAAATAAACAATCAACTTTATGCAATATGGTAGTTGAGTATTATGTGAACCGCATTTGATAAAATAATAATTTCATTGCTTCATAAAGCTCCCGTTCCTAACTGTATTAAAGCGGAAGAGAGTGCAACTAATTGCTTTCAATTATGCATTTGGTGACCTTTGCTCATTAAATATATTAGTTGTAACTATCACAAAAGTGATTCATTCTCTCTCAGGCAACTGGCCACAAAAATATATAGAGAGAAAGTGGTTTGATGGAACAATTTGTAGACATCGAAAATGGATTGTACTTAATATTAATAGACAACACTATAAGAGAAAAACTTTGCTTATAAATTTTAACTAATGTTAATAACTAAACAAGTCGAAAAGTTGAGTTTTTCATTTTACCGATTTTTATAGTAGTTTCGATTAAACACATTTCTGTCAAATAATCTTTGGAAAAAGTTCAAATATAAATAATCACATAAATTATTCTACTAAAAACATAGCGAAAATACACAAATGTTCCAGATTATGTGATTATGCCAGTATTCAAAACTTTCACCTTAAAAAGCATTGGATAACTTACATTTCAGTAACCATATTAATTTAATAGGAAAACTTTCTTTAAAACAGAACGATAATCACAAAAAACACTCCTCAAAAATCCAAATTTTTACCAGATATTTTGGGAGGACTAACTAAATGTACTGATGATCATATCGTCGGCTTAATTCTAACATCACATGTCAGTTTACCCTAAGTTTTCAGGAGACAGTCAAAACTGAATTTTTCAACTAACAGACACAAATTCATTTAGTTTTTGTAGTAGAATATTTAACCTAACTGTTATCTAGTTTGACTATTGTGACAGTGATAAGCTAAACCTAAAATGTGTAGATTCAAATATGCATAATGAATACTGTATAAAATAACAAGTACTCCTAAAAGTTTAAACAGGTACCTGAAGAGTATGATAGTAGAGCCATAATTATTTTTTAAGTTTTTCACGAACATTCAACTTCAATTATCAGATTAGAAAATGTACTATCTTACAATTCAATTTTCATTCAAAGATTAATAATTGTGCATTATATAGGTTTAATTACGTAAATTTCACCATAAGGAAATTATAATGACCTAAATTATTTGACTGTACTGAATGTTCGTAAAAATTTTTTTTTTCGCTTACTGTATTTTAGGCAATAGCTAATCTTTTTTGGGTCACATTTTTAGTATTACCGGAAAAGTATTTTTTTTAATATCAAGTAACGGCTGTAAAAACATTATATAGAACAGAGGCAAGGAACCTGTGATATTCTAAATTTTCTTGTACAGACTTTTGAGAAAATCAATTTTTTTCATTTCCATCTTGTTTCAAAAATAAAATACTATATTTTAGTAACTTTTTAAGAAATTTCTTGAATCCCGCCTTGTTTTATTTCAGATAAATAAATAAGACCTTCCAGCATTCTTGTCAGCTACATAGTCTTAAGAGTCAAGGCACACTTTAGCTGCGTTTTAGTTGTTTTGTAGTGTATCTAATAGAGCCTTAAACTAAAGCTGTTTTTATGTGGGAAGGGATGATGACCTCTTAAATAATGATAAAACTCGTTTTAGGGTTGTATTTTCTGTTTTTTTTTTGTCTAAACAAATTTTAATTTTATTGAATCGGAATCCAATGAACATTACACAATTTTAATTTATTTTAGGGTTTATAAAAGCAGATTTTTGCGGTAAATATATGAGCAGTAATTTCTCAAAATTGTTTCAGTAGTATTTTTTCCATAGTTTAGAAATTGATTTAAATATATAATATTAAAAATTCAGTGCATTTAGGTAAAGAACTTTTGACAGTATGGCTGTTGTTCTAATTAACTTAATACTAAAACGATAATTTCATAGTGTTCACAATGGGGAAATAATATTTTATAACGCTTGATCAATAATTTACACAACTGTTTATAAGTTGCTAAAAAAATAAAATACTTACAGTTCCTAATATCCGCGATAAACACCGCCAACCCTCTCATACCATCACCCCTCACAGCTGGCATGATGCCCCCTGACCTATCAAATAATATACAATTTTATCACAATGAGTTGAGAACGAAATGTAACAAATAAATAATACACTACGCCCACTGGAATATACATTCAAATACGAGAATCAAAAAACGTTATCAATTAATAGCACATGAATTGTCTGGCCATTCAGTAGATAAGCAAAATCAGCCAACATTGTAACATAGTGAACGCAAGTATTTTTTAGCAATCCTCGATCGGATAACCCGACATCTCACTGAAGCGATAAAATGAAATTGAGGGTATTGAAGCATTACCTTTTGAATTGATTTTAGTCTTACGGTTATCGCCAAAGTTACACAAACGTAAGAAATGACAATTGTAATCGAAGCACTAATCATTATCAAGGAACCTCCCTCTAACTTTACACCGGTGACGGAGTCAAAGCGATGCCGACATTTTTATCGTCCTACCTATAATACACCAGGCGATGATTTCCCTCAGAAACACTACAGAAGCCACACCGATTATTTCATTCAAATTGAGCTGCAGAAAAGTGAATTCGTCAATGACAAATTGACAGTCCTGCACCTACCACTACGATGGCTTAAATACCAAGCGGCGTATGAACACGCAGCCAGGCATGAATGATACAAAAAAATATTAAATGTTGATTGATTATTTTATTATTGAGACATATTCTGCAAATTTCATGGTTACTCTATCTATAATATATATATTTTATACTATAGCTGGGATACTGTTTTTATTCAATTAATCACAATACATTTTTATTAGGCGTTTTCTTTTTTCTCATTAAAATACATAATAGTGATGCAGATGGAATTAAAATTATTATGAGCCAGTTTCTGAAAAAAAAACAAATAATTTAGTTGTCGATACGATAAAAATTAACGCTGCTATTTTGTATTACTAAAGAGAGTAATTTACATTACTATTCATACGTATAAAAATAAGAAATCATGAGAAATGTGTCAGCATATGGCGTGGTAACATTATTATTTTTAAATGATTACTCAAGTTATTCCTTGATGATTAATATTTGTATGATTTTTAAACTTTCATTAATTATTATACTTACCTACCTAAATAGTAACTGATGCGTAAATAAAAGAGCAGAAAAATATTAAAAATGACAGTTCACGTTAGTTTAGTCGATGACGTTTGTCAAGTCTGTTACAAGTGTTTATTGTTTTCTGTTTTGATTATATAATTGATAAAATCAAAGTATAACAGTTTGTAAATGCTCCAAAAACGAAGCGATTTATTAATTCTATCGATAGCGCAATTTGAATTAAAATGTCTTGTTTCGCACAGTATAAAAACGAAACAATAGTGTCTGTATACGATTCCGAGGAAGTAGAAAATATAACCTTGTATAAAATAAATGTCAAAATAAGTAATGTAAATTGGACGGTATTACATCGTTACAAAGATTTCGACGAATTGCATACTAAGTTGGTCACCGATCACGGCGTAGCGAAAGATTTACTGCCTCCCAAAAAGGCTATTCGAAATAAATGCCCTAAATTTGTCGAACAAAGACGAGAAAGATTGGATTCGTACCTGAAAAATGTCCTCAATTATTTACAACTCACCATGCCTCGCGAATTCGCTACGTTTTTAAATTTCCAGTATTATGATATCATTTTTCTCTTGCAAAATTTGGCTGTAAAACTATACATTGACGGAGATAGGCTTCTAGAAAGATCAAATATTTTTATGTTTACGCCTCTGGAGGTAAAGAAAATATTTTTTATTTAATATATATATGTACTTATATATATAATATATATGCATTGAATTATTTTAGATAAGTTATTGTGGTAGAAAATTAAAATTAACTTTGATTATTCTACGTATTGTGTTACTAACTGTGACACGTGAAGTGAAAGAGGCGAAACACGTGTCACAGTTAGTAACACAATACGTGGAATAATCAAAGTTAATTTAAATTTTCTATTAAAATGAACTTCCACAAAGTTACCGCCGAAACCATCGAAAGTTATTGTGGATTCATCATCCATATACAATTACAATTTACAATAAGAATTTCAACTTTAAATGGATGGCTGTGGACAAGTTAAAGTACACATGCTCAAAGTTAACTGAGTTATCCTTGATAACAGAGTCTACAGAAATACTAATCATTAATCTTGCTGCAAGATTGATAGATGAGTTACGTAGTAAAATAAAAAATATCTATGATAGGTATCATATTGTGATTAGTGCTGGAAATCGATAAATCAAAATATCGATAATTTTTCCGTGACTGCAAAATATATTTTAATATTGTAAGAAAAAAATATATTAATAATTCACTGTGTAGGAATTTCAGTCGGTCGGAAATAAGTATTTAATATTACTAGCTGTAAGCCCGTTGCCCAGCAACGTGAGATTTTTGTTGCAAAGTATTTAATTTAATTTAATTTTATATTATTTTATGTTATTTTATTTTATTTTATTTTGTTTTATTTTATTTTATTTTATTTTATTTTATTTTATTTTATTTTATTTTATTTTATTTTATTTTATTTTATTTAATTTTATTTAATTTTATTTAATTTTATTTTAATTTATTTTATTTTATTGTATTTTATTTTTATTTATTTTATTTTTATTAGAAATTTCGTAAATTATTTAATTTTTGGAATAATGTTCAAGTTTGCTAACAACCATTTTTCGTAGGAGCAGAAATTTCGTAAATTATTTAATATTTAGAATAATGTTCAAGTTTGCTAACAACCATTTTTCGTAGTAGCAGAAATTTCGTAAATTATTTAATTTTTGAAATAATGTTTAAGTTTGCTAACAACCATTTTTCGTAGTAGCCGAAATGTCTTAAATTATTTAATTTTTGAAATAATGTTCAAGTTTGCTAACAACCATTTTTCGTAGTAGCAGAAATTTCGTAAATTATTTAATTTTTGAAATAATGTTTAAGTTTGCTAACAACCATTTTTCGTAGGAGCAGAAATTTCGTAAATTATTTAATATTTGGAATAATGTTCAAGTTTGCTAACAACCATTTTTCGTAGGAGCAGAAATTTCGTAAATTATTTAATATTTGGAATAATGTTCAAGTTTGCTAACAACCATTTTTCGTAGGAGCAGAAATTTCGTAAATTATTTAATATTTGGAATAATGTTCAAGTTTGCTAACAACCATTTTTCGTAGGAGCAGAAATTTCGTAAATTATTTAATATTTGGAATAATGTTCAAGTTTGCTAACAACCATTTTTCGTAGGAGCAGAAATTTCGTAAATGATTTAATATTTGGAATAATGTTCAAGTTTGCTAACAACCATTTTTCGTAGGAGCAGAAATTTCGTAAATTATTTAATTTTTGAAATAATGTTCAAGTTTGCTAACAACCATTTTTCGTAGGAGCAGAAATTTCGTAAATTATTTAATATTTGGAATAATGTCCAAGTTTGCTAACAATCATTTTTCGTAGTAGCAGAAATTTCGTAAATTATTTAATATTTGGAATAATGTTCAAGTTTGCTAACAATCATTTTTCGTAGTAGCAGAAATATCGTAAATTATTATATTTTGGAATAATGTTTAAGTTTGCTAACAACCATTTTTCGTAGTAGCAGAAATTTCGTAAATTATTAAATCTTTGGAATAATGTTGAAGTTTGCTAACAACCATTTTTCGTGGTAGCAGAAATTTCGTAAATTATTATATCTTGGAATAATGTTTAAGTTTGCTAACAACCATTTTTCGTAAATTATTAAATCTTTGGAATAATGTTCAAGTTTGCTAACAATCATTTTTCGTAGTACCATAAATCGACCTCGGCGCATATATCGACAGCCCTGCAAAGGTTTCAAGTGTGCAAACAAATATATTTCGTAGAAAAAGAAAAATATCTTGGAATCATTTTTTTTTAATTGGCCACACTAAGTATTTGACATATTCTATTTTTGAATTTTCAATACAAACAAACAATCAAAGTCAAGTTTGAAATAGTTCTTTTTTCGAATGCTTAATATATATAATCTAATTTTGTCGCACCTGAAAGTTTGCCCTTTACCTCAGCGGTAAGACGTTCCGTTCATATTGCAAAGTTCCACGTTTCGAATCCGACCCGCGGCAGAAATAAAATGTGAAATAAAGTTTAGCGTTTTTTCACATTTAAAACTATGTGCTTCTTCAGCGTAATGAAAAAATACTTCTAGTATGAATAAAAAAAATGTCGACAGTCGGGCTGGGGATGAGGAGGGGGAGGGGAAATCGGTGACAATCATATAGAAGATGGATGACACTGAACAAAATCTGTCAAATCAGCTCCCTAGCCCTATAATTATAGCTTTAAAAAATCGAATCAGTTCATTTGATTATTTAAAAAACTTCGTAGCCATGCAAATTTTGAAATAAAGTTCTCTCAATATTAATTACGATGCTTTAGTTCTAAGCCAGGAAATTTGAATTTTGAATATAAAAAGACGTCCATTCCAATTGGCCGAAAAATGTGATGTTCAAAATATGTTCAAAATAAATCGCTATCATTGGGCGAAGTGGACATCAGTACGCACACATTTGTGAAAAGTAAAAAGTGAAAAGTGAAAACTTATTTTATCGGCTATTAATATATAGATTATTGCTTCTTTTTCAGCTCTATGCCATCAGTGAACGTATTAAGCTTCCCTGTTCCTCATTCGAGCTTTCCGACCTGAAGTTCCACTTCAGTCATGTTTACGATTTCTGCTCTCAACTCAAAAGCCTTCATATCAAAGGAAGCGATGAAAATATTGGGACTAGCAATATTACTCCCCAAAAGCTATCGTTCAGCATGACTGTATTTAAATCTCTGTCGGAGCTTTTAGTTTTAAACTTTCCAATGCAAAATATTTGCGATGCAGGTAAATTTTTTTTACATATACTTTTTTGCTGAACTTGTAATTCTTTCTGATATTTTTTTAGATATGTTCTTCTAACAGTGCTGATTTATGGTAACAAATCATGGCACCCGACGAAGACTTCGACATAGTTCTGACAATAGATGCTTGTTTCGGTTATTGGGGGGTGAAGTGGTTTGACTTCGTAAGTAATTCAGAGATTAGAGAATTGGGGAACCCTCCGTTACAGCAGTGGCCATAAAGAGGCATCAACGCTGGCTGGGTCAAGTGCTGTGGATGCCTCTGGAGAGCCCCAATCCTGCTTACATCTTGTTCTAATCAGCAGCACTTTGAAATCCTCGAGGACAGTCGGGTACTATCCATAGGGTGTACTCGATGGAACTAAAGAATACTAGTATGTCACAGAAGGAAGTGAAGCGATATCGCCACCACAAATTTAGTGATCCGTACGGTCCTTAAGTTTGGCGACCGCTGCTCTAGCGCAAATATAGTCAATGAAAAATATGTTCTTAAATGATATTTATTACAGTGATGGTCAACGTTCCCTCTAATTTTTCTATTGTGTGTGTGGACCATCAACTTTCGTGAGTAGTAAATTTTCAGCAAAATAAAAAATGTGCACAGATATGAAAATTTGATGAAACAAACTTTTTTTTACAATATTTCTATGTGCAGCCTTGTGTGGCGATGGAAAAAATGTGTGCGGGCACATTTTGGGAGGTGTGCGCGCGCACACGCGCACACCTTAGCGGGAACATTGGTCATGTGTGGATGTGTTGGATTTCTGTTCCCGTGCTACAGCTTGCTCCCAAAGGGATTGTAACACATTCTTGTATGAACCTATTTCCAAATCCGTGATAAAAGTAATCAAATTTGACATTAGAATGTGTTGTCAATGCATTTCATTTATGCGTAATTTGATATATTATTTCATTTATCATTGAAATAGAACAATTATGAACATTTAAGTGATATATTTTGATAAAAAAAAACCACATATGTCAAATATAAATCAACAAATTTTTATGATCGTAATTTATTTGATAATGTAGATAAAATTAAAGATGATACTAGCCAGTATGAAAAGAGCAAAGTTAACAAATTGTTAATTTATTTCTAGGAAACCTCAGGGATACATTGGCAATTTTGAGAGTTCACAGAACGAATGCGAGAAAAATAAGTGATATTTTACTATGTGATATTATACATAAGGATATAGACAGTGAAACTAAGCTATTGGTATGTTTATGCATTGCAATGTTTTTGTTAATAATATGGTTTCTGTCAGTCTATGTTCAATACAAAAAGTGGTTAAAAAAATCTAAAATAAATTCTTTTATTAACCAAAAACTGTAACAATTTACTAATTCTTGCGATATTGATTGAAGACATGACGAATAAAATAACTTAGCGAATTAAGCGCTTCAAAGCAATATTATAAAAGCTATTTTTGACTCCCCTAAGATTCAGTCACGGAGCGAGCGTCTCATGCGCTTATGGGGCAATTCACCACTGATAAAAATCCCACAATGTTAAAACCACTTTTTAATCTTATTATTGGATTTCAACTACTGATTTATTGAATTAAAAAAATACATTTATTTTTTTTTGCAGGTATGGAAAACATTAATAGAAGGAAATTTCAGCAGTAATAGTATAGAAGAGATCGACTCAAGTATTCAACTTCTACCTAAAATTCAAAAGCTAACGCTCAATCAAAATAAGATAAGTGAAATATCCAATTTGTCCAGCTTGCCGCGTCTCTCGCATCTGAGTTTGTGTGAAAATCTATTCACAACATGCGCAGACTGGCATTCGAAAATTGGAAAAATTATATCAATAAATCTATCGCAGAACATGATAACTTCCCTCGCCGGTTTTAGTAAACTGTATTCCCTCGAGAGCCTCGATGTGAGCTGCAACAGAATAGTGGACGTTGAAGAAGTGCAACATATCTGCAAACTTCCTTGCTTAGAAAATTTGAGATTGACCGCAAACCCTGTGGCGTCAGTCGTCGATTACAGAGTGAAGGTGATCGAGCAATTCAATATCAGAATGCAAGATATCTGTTTGGATAATGAAAAACCTTCCGAAAAAGAGTTGGACACCGCTAGAGTGTTGCAAGCGTTGAGAATTGTGAAGGAGGGAAAAGCACCGAGCTTCTTTAACAACAATGACCATATTTTTGCCACAGTCACCGCACAAGGAGGCAGCGGTTTATAATAATTTTGATTATTAGTCAATTAGGTATGATTGGTTTTTAAAAAAAACTTTGTGGATAAAACAGAGTCTCCCGATTCGGGATTTTTTATCGTTATTACCTTTATCCACTATATCTGTGATTATCAAAATTTAGTTATTGTAAGATTATTCTTTATATATGATGACGTCTGTGTCAATGATTATTATATTTCTACAATAATTAAATTACTTTTCATAGAAGATATATCATCAAACTCGAGCGCAACGCCTGTAAATATAAAAATATTAAATTCATAAAAACAAAACTCCATTACTATTAATGACTATTACATACAAACACAAAAACAATGTGATGCCAAAATTCCTTTTTAAAATCTTATTGAAAAGCAATTACCTTATTACACTTTCTTCTAAATAACTAAAGTTGTAGTTTAAAGCAGTGCTTCCCAATCTGGGGTCCGCAGGTTTTTCGTGAAAATTTTCAGTAGAAAGTACAAATATTTATTTGTGAACATTTTTTGTGATAAAATATAAACGCGAAATAAAAAAAATCGGGGGTCCGCAGAGTAGTTTTTCAGATTTAGGGGGCCGTGGCATGAAAAAGGTTGGGAAGCACTGATTTAAAATATTAAGTTTCTCACTCTTGACAATGTGAAAAATTGCTAGTTTTTTAATTTTTCTCTGATTGGCGGATAGTTAATTATGTCTTTACCTTGACTGCCTCTTTTTGCTGACCAAAGGTATTTTGGCATCACTTAATTCTGTTGAATACTGTCCATATGGTGTGTTTGATGGCGATAAAGAATACTGACATGCTCCGGGAGGAAGGAAAGCTATCAACGGACGATAGGCTCTTTTGTTGGTAATTTTGTCTGCATCGGGAGCATGTTTTTTTTAAAAATGGAAAGTGTTTTCCGAAGACATTGCTTAAGATCATACCAGAATTTTTGTAGCTTTTACTTAATTATGTAATTTAATTTAAGATTAGGTGATTTTTTAAAATCAGTTTATTATAACAATATGTGAAACATAACATTCCTTTAGATTGTGTATATTATTTTTCAAGATAAGTCAATTCTCATTTAAGCATGTTATTTTTAACCGGGAAATTTATACTTAGTTTGAGTGTCAATTTATTGTTATTATGAGCATATGTTAGTCTCTTTAAATTATGATAATATTGGACCTAAAGTGCAGCGGCAAGAACAAAATATTATGTTATGAATCTCAAATAAAAAACTCGTATTTTAATATATATGTATGTCTGATTCCGCATGTTTTATGAAAGCGACTCATGACAACCGAAGTGATGTTTTTTGCTGTTGATGCATTATAAAATAAATTTAATTTATGTATTTACCTAAATCATTTAAACAATATTGTGATATTATGTTTTGGTTTGGATCATAAGACTCGTTTGAATATAATGTTACAGGTTTTATTATAATTAAATTTATTGTTTAATTAAGGAGTAATTTTAAGGTCCACATACTGTAATATTCTTTTAAAAAAAGCTCTCAGCTATTTATTATTTCGAGAACTGTTCAGTATCTATTGTATCTGTAATTGATGTTGAGTTACATAATTGTCAGCACTTTCTTTTCAATCTTCATTAAATGTAAAAAATGTGGTGCTTTGTAAATTGTTATCGACATTCCACCACTGAATAGTTATTTTCAATGGGGCAATTTCCTGTTTATCTAAAAGATGAAATATTTTTGTACAGGATTTTATACTATTGTAGGGTAAGTCCATTATTATTTATTTGTATATTGATTATAGTATGGACAATAACATGCATATTTATTAAAGCATTTTGAATATTAGAATTTTGCATTTTTATTCAATAGTCAATCCTTACATATTTTACCCAACTACGGAGACAATAACAATAAGAATTATAAAAAACAATTTAAGACATCACATACATCCATGCCTTCGAACAGAAATTCATAAATCAATTTATAAAACTGTCCGTACTGGGATTCGAACCCGTAACCTCCGTAACCAAAGCCAACGACGTTGACCACTCGACCACACAGGCGACATACATATATATAAGTTAAAATGAAATTATTAAAAAAATCTTCGGAGTCATCTTTTTTTTACCTAACTCCACAGCCCTGTGTAAGTGGTTTCATGTTTTCTTTATAAACTTGTCAAGTGTTAGTTGAATACCACCTATCTCTTTCTTTTCTCAATGAAGAGTTCTATGACATGCTGTGTCTTTCTCAATCGCTCTATGTACTTGGGATATACATACATTCTCGATTGGGATCACATTCTTCCACGATCAGTGGTTCACGAAAACAGTGGCAAGATGCACGAAGGCTTCATTAATGTTTTTGATTTCAAAGTCTTGACGATTACTCACTTTCGTTGTGTATTTAATTTAATCATCGTTGCTCAATTAAGTATTCAATTGACAGAGGTTCTGAGTGAGATTCAATCATCTTATTGCCGTCTTTGTTGTTGTTGTCCATGCTTATTTTTTTAAATTACGGGAAGCAATTATTTATCTTTTCTTTTTCTAGGTTTTCTTGCTTGAAAAATAAACATTGGCTTTAATCTTAAATCACCAGCAAAGTTTCCACAAAGAGGCAACGTCAATCGGTTTAAACCCAACACCTCATGGCTCATAACCCTAGTGACATCACAACAATTTGTGAAGTCCGCTACTCCAGGCGGCAATGTGCGAGTGAGGGATGAGCAACTGAATAAAAGTGAACGACTTTTGAATTTTGTACTTTTCCATGAGTTTTGTCGCTGTGACTTTTGAATTATAAACAAAAATCTTAAAAATATGTTTTTTTTCAAATGTTTGAAATATTGAATTGTGCGAAGGTTAGGGTCCTCCTTAATTCTTGCTGGAAAAAAAATATAAGATTTTTCGGTTGAAAGAAATTAAAAGTATTTACATTAAACGATGAGACCAATATAAAATAAAAGACAGCAAGGAGGGGAGGGAGAGAACACAGTGATCTATTTGAATGCTAATAATATTTTAGCTATAGAACGTATAAGGATGGTTATGAAAAATAAAAAAAGTCAATTTTTTTTAATTATATATATTGGCTGTCATAAAATATTCATACTTATAATAAAGTATTTGTGACAAATATTTTTTTTTACATTTACAAATATAAAAAGCGTTAAATAATAATATAGAGTCAACGATTTATAAAATGTTAAAAAGAATTTTATTAATATTGCATTAGTAGTATAAAATTAATCAACAATAATTATTATTTATCAACAAGAAAATATTCCTTCATATAAAACCGCTCTATTTACAATCTAGTATCACTCATTTAACTGCACAAAATATTATTTATGGTGTGAACATATATTTTTTTTAGGCGCATTACAATATAATAATGGACAGACTCCATTCGTTTGGCAAGTAGTGATTGAAATAAACTATTATTTTATACGTATAGTACTGACAAATGACAAGACAAAATTACTGCTACTTCTGTTAAAATTATTAAAATATAAAAAATCTATCACATTAAGGCCAAATATTGTAATAGGTATGTATGTACACATGAGCAATTTTTCAATGAATGAAATAAATTAGTTTGAACTGTACACTTGTTATACAACGATTGCCGTTTGGCTTATTAAACGGTTAACAACATAAAAGTATGTTAAAATTAAAGTACATGCAATGTGAACGGACATCTTTGTTAAAACTAAATATATATTGTATTTTTTAAGTAGGAAAATACTATTTTGATCTCGTGGAAAGATGAAGATGTGTTATAATATCGATGTCGGGTTTAGATTTGTTAACATGGACGATTTCATAAGACACATTGATGTCAGAAATAGTAAAAAATCTGTTATCACTGAAGATTTAATCTAATCAGCGGAAACAACGATTTTCCTTGAGTGAATAATTTTTCCAATACACATAATGTTAAATCTTGATTTTTTGTAGAAGTATCTTTAATATAGTTTTCACAGTGAGTTAGAAAATAATTCATATCGAATAGTAATATAATAAAAGGGTCAAATTGACTATTATGACTATCTTAAATGGCATGAATGGAAAAATCGAGCACCTTGAAGGACGTTGAAAGTTTACTGGGATATATGGGCACATTTAAATGACAAAAAAAAATGATTTGTTCAGACAGTAAAAGTTTTGAAAAACCCGAAAGGAAAATGATATTTTATTAAGTAAGTTTGAACTGGTGAACGAATGTTATTGTCAAACTTTTAAACAGTCAATACGGTCAATGTAAAAGACAATTCTAAAAGAAACATTCCAAATCAAATACATTAATCATAAGATTTTGGGTTGAGCGGTGGCGGTTTCTAATTGTTCGCAATTTGTGCTATTCATATAATCAGATATGGAGGTGACAACGTGTTCTTGGGCTAGAGCGCCGAGTTCTCTCAGCCATTCGTCCAAAATAACGGCATTTATGATAACTTTTCTCAAAAAGGTCGACTGCCAAAGATTTTCTTCTGTAAATGTGCTGTACGATGGCTGCGACTCAGATTGACGTGGCGAGTGATTTGTGGATTCAATTTGAGGATAACTATTGTTCATCGGTGAGCTGGACATACCTGCAAATGTTATATTCGATACCTTTAATCGTTTCTTTTCTGTAATATATTAGTATTAAAGATAACTCAATTTATGTCAATATAAAATAAAAACATTAAACACCTTACACTCAAAGCTTAACATTAAAAGTCGAAAATACAGGTAGATCACATAATTAAATAGACATTCGTCTGCCACATCTAAAGTCTGAGAAGGCTTTTTACGGCTAAACATTCAGACAAAATTTTTCTTTGGGATTGAAAAAGGGTAGCCAAATGTTCTGATTTAACAAGGAATAGTTTTAATCTAATACTTCCGTTATTTTATTTTAAATTATTTGCACAATGATTGATTTGAACTGATACAAAATCACTGAATTTAAAAGAGTACGCGGAAGACAAAGAACCAATTTGTGTGCAGCGTTTTTTTGGAAGAAATACAAAAAAAAAAAAATTGTGTTCCGAGTTAGAAAACCACAAAAATGATAAATTAATAAATAATTTTGAAATGTGAACACAGAATATGCTGGTTTTAAAATCAGGCAACCCATACCGTGCGAGTATATTGTTTTAAGAATTCAATAAATTAATATGGAATGATAACTACAAAGGTAGTGTTGTTATAATTTCCACACCAATTATAAAATTATTTCGGATGTATGAGAAAAAAAGAAAACTTAGAAGAGTTTTCAAATCTATGTATAATAATGATTTGTTTTATTTACAAAAAAGGAACAAATCCTGATTGATAAAAGTATGTGAATTTTTACTAAAAGACATATTTTATTACGATTCAGTAATTATAAAACAAAAAATGAAAGATGTGTTAAAAGCAGTAGTAACTTTTATTTTGACATCAGAACATCTGAAAAAAATGTGTTGTTAAATGTCATACCAATAATGTTGAGAAGAGTTTATGGATAATTTCAAATTTCTATCATCCTTAAATCAATATTATTTAACAATACATACCACCTAAAATAAATATAATAATAATAGACCAGTGTTATAATCATGCATCGTTACCAAATTCATATACATAGAATGAGATATATTTTATTGAATCAAAAAACCATGCCAGCATGCTAAAAATAGAAGGAATAAAACACTTATAGCTTGGAAAATTAGCCAAACCAAATACTAGGCTTTGATAATATAAATGTATTTACCGCTTGTAATAAACCCGTAAATTGCCGCTATACCCGAAGCTGGTAAAAAGAAATGGGAACATTTTTATACCGGCATAGATCAAAGAAAGTAGTTATCGAGATGAGTAGCTATTTCACAAAATATAAGCGATGACTTGATTGTGAAAGCCAAATTTTTTAGCAATATGTTTGTAATGTGAAATCAAAATCAAATTTAATGCGTTATGTTATTAAATTAAAACAAAAACAAACACACAAAGAATACTGAATGCAATCACAACTAGGGATTACAAAACTGGACGAATATATCAATACCCGTATTCCAAAAAATTCCAAATAAAGCAAAAAATACAGCCAATTGGCGGCATTGCAATACTAAATTAAAATATTTCACATTAACTATTTCTTAAATTAATAATACACCATCAAATGGCTCGCCAATTCTGGAGCCTGTCAATATTGATACGACTCTGAGCACATTAAAAATATTTCAATCAATTCGTTTAAAATATGTGATATATATAGGTTTCTATGAATATCGGTATTACCATTTCTAATCACAAAGGATCCATAATCCATAAAGGTCATTGATTATTTTGTTTCCTTCTTCTCATATCAAAACCAAGCCTTCTCATATTAAAATATATGGTGCATTCGCACAATTTCAAATCGGGAAAATACATGGCTATATTATTTTGTAGTCATGAGAATCAGTAAATTTTATAAGCACTGATAGAAATTTTAACAATAACAATATTTCCCATAAGCACTTATAATAATGTTCATATAATTGTTAGTGAGGCATAAGTACAGTGGCGGTTCTAGGTACTGGGCTAGGTGGGCTAAGCCTGACCTGCATTTTTCACTCAAAACTTTAGATGGCTGTATAAAAATGAACAGCAATTCGGCCGCTGAACAAAATAAATACATTTATAAGCGTAACTAACCTTCCCCAAATGAATACAATATCTTTGTTTTGATTTTCCTCTGTCAATATAAGACAATGCTATGTCTACCTACAATAATATTCTCGATTGTGTTTTGTATTACAATTTTAAACTGAGCCAGCATAAAAATAACAATAACCCTATAAATAATTCATAGAGAACAGGCAACGTGACGGCAGTCTGGCAACACCTACGTATTAACGAGCCAGGGGCTGAAAAAATCTAGCCCGTGTTTTTTCTCTTACACTGGGGCGCAATCTCGCACGATTAGATTTATTTGTATGCACGTAAATGTCATCAAACTCAAACGATTGTGCGTCAAATTATCAAACTTCTGTCATTCGTTGGGGGGTAAATTGAATTTGCCCATGACACATACATTCAAACACAAATACCAATATCGTTGTATTGTATGAAAGTGACAGATATTGACTTTCAGTGACAGCTCTGTATTGCTTTTTGTACTTGTTATTTCACTTTGAAAGAGACGAATTTAAGGTTATTATTTTATTATTTCTCACTAACATTAGCATTGATTTTATTATATAGTAATTTATGCTTTGCAGTAGTGTCGTAATATTTGTTTATTTGCTTGTAGATTAATGTATAAGGTGAAGTGGAAAAATACACAATTTCGTAAATAGTATACAATGCTAAACTTTCCCTAGCCCACCCAAGATTTTAGTTCAGGAACCGCCACTGCATAAGTAAGCAATATGTAGTGCGAAAAAGTCTTGAGATTTTTATTCGTGGTTAGTGTGTTAAGATATTTATGAGTTTTTCAAATAGCGTAGTGTGATTTAAACGAATTCGGGTTCAATGATGGTCCTAAGGTTGTGTGGTGCGATAGATGTGCAAACCGAATAGTGTTATTAAATTTTATTACGAGTAAAGAAAAACTTGGTACCTCCGGAATTGATCTTTCGGGAGAACATTGAGGTAAAGCTCGAAGAGAAACTTTTTCTTTTGGGTTCATTTCTTTTAAACGGCTGTTCGTTTATTGACAACGGTTGAGCGTTGGACGACTGTTGATCCCATGCTCCACTATTTGGTTGACTTGGGACATCTGTTAAGTCAAAATTGAATTCATCGACATGAGTAAAGCGAAAAACACTGCTCAAACAAGTGTTCAACGGTGGAACGTTAATAAGACAGAAATCTTATATAGAAATATAGCATGTTTCAAAAATGAATCTAGTTTTGATTTCACAATGATTTTAAGTAATACCCAGAGCGCTTCGGATGTTTTTCGGTATTCATAAATGATAATGCACTCCGGCAAAGAAAAGCTGATTGATATTCATTAATGACTAATAATGATTGACCAATAATGTAATAATTATGATGCAGATCAATAGCATTCTCATTCCGCAATCGGTGGTTAGTAGTAAGTGATAAAAACATTATTTTATTATAAGCTTCAATGCACTTAATTACGTGATAAACGTAGGAAGATACTTTTCATTGGTTATATTACACGTAGCAAAGAAACTATTACTTGAAGAAGATTTCAATTGAAAGATGTATTATTTTTAAGCACAAAATTATTTAGGTGAAAAAGGCAAACACTTAGTTTATAGTCATATTGCGAAGATTACAGTAAAGCTGCAGTATTCACTTCTAACCGTAAGTATAAATTATAAATAGGATCGATAATTATTATGCTATTGAAGATAAATTTAATACATATACAAATTGGTTTTGTTCATATATTTGACAACTTTCATTATATCAGTAAGAAGTAAATATCATCCACATTTTGGTAAGAAGACGTTAAGTTGAAAATTTGTGTTCACAGAAAAATATATTTTTCTAATATCATAAAAAATAATAACTACAGTCGAGGAATGAATCTAGCTGTAAGAATAAAATTTCCCTTAACAGCTTAACGACCGTGGACGCGTATTTGAGTCTTTGAAAAACAAAGGTTGCTGGCCGGCGGACACATATACGCGTATAGGCGAAGTATCTGGAAGCTAACAAAATTGAATTTTGTAAAGATATCTCAATTTTCTTACAAATAATAGTGAATTTAGTAAAATTATAATGTTTGCGAATTTTTCGCAAAATTTTATTTTGCCAGGTGAAATTTTATAAAAAAAAACGTGCGGTCGTTAAGCTGTTAACATATCCTATTATAATTGTCTGTTTTCATATTTTTTGAAATGGGAAAGAAATGCCGGACCGTAAAGCTTCCGAGACACAACATATTCGTTACTTGAAACCGTTTGCCAGAACATGGAGGATATTTATTCTCGGTGACCTAGAAGGCAACTTTCAGTAGTATTTGACAAAATTAATATTTATCAGTTTCGGTTTGAAATTGTAAAAGAGAAAATGAATAGGAAGGTCCAATTCCATTCTTTTATCCACAATTGGAAAAACTTACAGAGTATAAAAAGTAATATGATTTTGTAATCTAAGAATTTAAAAAGATGATGGTGAAATCAAGCTAGACGATTGATAAGCAAACCTTACCTGCGATATTGTGATACTGTACACCCTGATTTGTAAATTGCGTAGCCAGCGGTACATTGTTTCTTCCCGCATCTATGTTTTTAGCGCTTGACGATTCAATGGCATTTTTACGAGCATTGGTCAATCGGATTTCTCTATCGATAAGAAATATTTGAGCTTCCTCTACGAGTCTATAGCGATCCGACTCGGTACGTATCCCTTCATCTATACTTTGCTTCAAAGAAACCAATATCTGAAATCAACGAATATCTGTAAGTATGTACTATTCAACATGGTGGCAGTTTAGTAAAAGATGTTTCCAAATACGATTTTGATTATTTAGTTAAAAATATGTATTGTATTCAAATATTGATTTTTAAGGTTAAGAAAATTTAAATGACCTCTGATGCTGGGAAAAACGGTTTTTTTTTTCAATTATTGAATTATTTAAACGATTGCTATGACGCAGACATGGGGAGTCTTCTAAGTAGAGGGGTGAAATTATCATTCTGTCTCCGAAGTGCCAGGTCAAATTATTAAATAAAATTAATCAATACTAAATGAATTAACATGACTTTCAACTTCTTATGCAATTTATTTATGTATAATGAATGAGAAATAATAAACGATAATAATAATTATATTTCTGATTAAAAAGTGAGGTTTGAAAATTGGCATTGATATTGCTTAAAGATAGTCGCAAAGAAATTTAGGTTTTCATTTGTTATTCTTGTCTGAACAGCCATAGCGAGGAATTGACTAACTCTTTGAGTTGATTCAGGGTGGAACCAAAAATAGTCAGGGCCAGGATGTTTATGTTTCTCTTACCTGGTAAAGCGAAGTAATTGTGGGCTGCAAAACAATCCAGGGACAGAGTAGGAAGGACCTCAAAAGGGGCATAGGATAAGTCGCTAGTCTCGTAAGGAGACCGGTCAGTCTCAGATTGACATACATATCGTTCTCGAGCATCTTGTTCAGCTTTATGAGGGCAATTCGTAAAAGGGGACCTAAAATTGCATAAAAACTTAGGAGAGTTTTCACTATATAATATGATGGGCGGTAAACATAAAACAGGATAAAGAATAATTTGGAGAAAATTTTTCAAAATAATTCATTTATGAAATGTCAAGCTATTTGATATGGTATATTTGTTTTGATAAAATTGTTTTACAGATACGATGATAAAAGCTATCCTCACACAAAATTAATATTAAATAATGCATTCGGTATATAGTAGGAATTTAAAAATGCTTCTTATTTACAAAAATCGAGATGTAAATATTTTAAGAAATTTTAATAAGTGAACAATTTCTGCACATTTTATTTTTATGTTTGTATTGATAAAAAATATAAGCTTTAAATTGCTATTTTTTAAATTTCAGAATGAGGACGAAGTAGAAGAATGATAATATTTAAAATAAAAACTTTCAACATTTTTCGATAAAATAATAAGATTGGAGAATGTTACATCTTTGGCGGAACTTATCTAATGACTATCAAAGAAACATTTTAAAAGTCAAATTTATAGCATTTCTTTCGGAATATAAAATTTAAGAGTCTTTATGATTCCATACATAATAATCAACCGGTTAAAGAATATGAAACATTTTATCTAGTAATTTCATATAGAATAGGTTTGAGTATTTACCTATATTTACATCTCCTACTGGACCTGAATTACTCCCATCTTTAGCCGTGCCTTTTTTAGAAACCATGTGCGTTGGATCTGATATTCTTTCGAACATCTCTGAACTCTTCCAGAATGAATATTCAGTGGAATCCTTGCCGTCTATTTCTGTGAGAGTTTGTTCGTCATCAGGAGTGCCGTGATGATCGTCGTTTCTATATTTGAAACTTTCATATCCGCTGCTTTCACCTATCGATTGCAAACTGTCCTCTTCCTTATTGGCCGTTGTGTAATTATTACTAGGCAATTCACCGATTCCTTCATCGTTTTCATTGGAATTCAGAACGAAGCTTGTTTCTTTGATTAAGTTTAAATGTTCGTATTGAAAATCTTTTACAACGTTAAGAATCGACTTGTCCGGGTTAGCCGTATTGGCTATCAATGGACTATTATTGCACGGGTGTCCTTCATATTTTGAGCTCCATTTATGACAAGCGTTTTTACACGATGATATCTTTCGACGGGCTTCACATAAATAGGCGTGGTAATTTCCATACAAGGACTCATTTGTATTCAACTGAAAAGTGAAAGTTTATTTATTGAAGCGAGAACACGCAATGGCTGCGATAAATAGTTTCTGTAAAAGAATAAATCTCAGGACACATAATGCTTCTAAACATAAATAACAAATGATTTTTTTTTCAAGAATAAATTAAACTTTTTTATATATTATATATGTATTGATTTGTGTATCTTAACATCCAAATAAAAAAAAGATTTTGCAATTTTTTAATAGACCAACTGTCTATTTACAGATGCACAAGTTCTCCCCCAAGCCCTTACTATCTCGGAACTTTTTAATGTGAGAAAGTTGTGTCTGGTTCTGAGAGTCAATTGAAAAAAAAATAATGAATTAATGAATTTTGAACAATCAAATGATAGATCTCACTACGATCAAACTGATAACTTTGTACGTTTCTAAATGTAAATATTTTATGACCAATAATTGAAAATGGGAATGTGGGAAAATAATACATTGACAAAAAATCTATTAAGGTTTTACTGTATTAGAAATACTAGGATCACACAAAAATGGTTAACGATATGGCATTTATAATAAATGCACAACATACGAGAGCAATACAAGTAGATATTTTAAAATAATGTGTAAAAAATAGTAACTCACTCCGTATGCATAGAAGGCCTGCGGATGATTTTTGTGAGAGATGCTGGGTGGGCCCTGTTCAGACACTGTGGTCAAGCTACTCATGCCGTGGTCGAGACTGCCCAGCGATGGTTTCCTGCTGCTGGCATTGCTGTTTCTTCTCGAGCTCGAGGACTCTTTCGTCAAGGGTTTCGTTGTGCAGCACTCGGGTGATAATGTCAAAAACATGTTGGATGCTCTGCAGTGGACGTCGCAGCCGAGAGATCGCCTCCGATGAGAGACCATGAGGTGGTTACCTCCAATGAGGTATTTCAATATGAGTTCTATCATCAAATCTTCACAATTCAAATCCACCAATGTTTCCAGAAGTGAAATGGTAACTAAAGATAGCTGTCAAAATGAAAAAAAAGTAAACGATCGCTATTTTTTAACTGAGAAGCAGGAGTATATTTATTTTTCCATTGTTTTAGATATGGCACTCGGTTGAATACATACATTTTTTAGCTTCAATGCAGATCCTATTGAAATTGATTCACATATTTTTTTCTCAGGCGGGTTGTCATAGCAACACTCACAGAACTATTTTTTAATATTTACTAATAAGAAAATCTTTATATGTTGAATTTTATACCAATAGAAATGATGAAATACTCACCCTGGGCTCTGAGTCAATCAAGGGAACAATCATGTCCAATATGTTACAGCCGTCGAAGCGGTTGTCCAGCAAGAACCTTACCAACGTCCTCAGCAGGCCCGGATCGGTGACGGAACGCAGAGCGAGCTCAAAATAAGCTATGGCGGCGATCTGCTCGTTCACGCCCGTCTGCAAGGAATGTTCTCTCGTGGTGGATGATCCCGGTCGTTTGGTCTACGTCGTCGAAATGGGAACATGTGGACGGTTAGTATGGAACGCTAATTGCCTAATTACATAACCCAGACCGGTAGTCAGCAACATTTTCTCCCAAGCGACAGCCATCACCAAGGTAAGAACGCATCGGACGAGAGCCTCGCAAATGAATGGTACGCTAGACTTCTGCCGGTAGATTTAACACCGCACCGTACTCTGCTTGATGTGTATATACAGCATTCAAATGAAGGCAGGTGAATTATGAATACTCGTAGACATTCATTTTGTGGTGTACATGATATATTTACAAAAGAAAAAACACGATTTAACAGTGGTGTAAAAGCGATTACAGATTTAAGAACCCAATTTTTTATTTATATTTCTTACAATGCAAAACTGTAAAGGAGAACCATAACCTGTCCTATACCAAATAGCTATTTGACTGAAATTTTAAGCACATGAAGTAACTTGCTCTAGTTGAAGCATGTTTTTTTTTACTAGTAAAACAATTTTAAGTCAATATTAAAAGTATCTTCCACATGAGAATTATTATGTCAACGATATGAAATGAAGTTTCCCTTCTTCTTGAAGTGTAAAATAAAACAGCCCTATATCTATGAATTAATCTATTGACGCAATATAACATTGATGCACCAGCTGTAAATAATGAAGTATTTTATAGTGACGTACGTTTCTATTTAGAATAAATACAATTAATATTCTTTCAAATATCCCCAAGCTATCTATCATGGAGTGGGATTGTTTGTAAGCAGTGAGGGTTTATAGTTAGTAGGAGGGTTTTGCAAAGGAAGGATGAGAAATGTACACACATTCACAAAAAATCCACACCATAATGTGCATTTGAGATAATTACGATTTCATGTAGAAGACAAAGTGCACTTCGTTAAAATATGACATAGAATATGAATTGAAAATATTAAATTAGCAAGATAAAAATCACTGTATATTTATGTATATTTAAACTTAAATTAAAGAATTTAAAAATAATTTGAACACCTATAAAATATGCAGTAATGTTTTTTTATTAAACAAATCATAAACATTTAAATACCTGTAAAAGTGCGGAACCCATGACCGGCAACAAAAAGCCTTGATAAAAAAAATCAATCAACTGCTTCTGAATAATGGGGTGAGCGACCTATTGTGGAGAATAATAACACTAATTAATTAACAAGTCTTATTAACACCGAACGATAATTAGCGAAAAATCAGTTATTTTCAATTATTAACCTGAACAACAGCATTGCAAAATTCTAAAGAATTCATGAATAGGCCAAGTTTATTTATATCATTAACATCGTCCGGTGTGAGGCGATGCCAGTCTGGTTGTAAAACATCAATATTACGAGGCAAAGATGAGTATAGACCGCTTTGACCTGAAAAAATACATATTTCAATGATTAAGAGGTATGGTAATTTTTGAAAAAAAGGAAAAGTTAGTAGTGCAAAATTAATGAATTACCTGTGGCCAGGATAGGGCAAACGTTGGATCGGTTTGCGATAAATTCAGCCACAGCCTGATTCCGGTTTGACAGAGCGGCACAGAGTAACAAAGCAGCTCTGGCTTGCTGACCTAGTGGACCTTCGTGATGGACAAACGTCAGTAACAACGTTACAGGAACAAAGCTGTAATAAAAACCTTGTAATTAATAGGTAATTCTACTAATTTTAAAAGTATAATAAATATACAATAGATGTACTTATGAAAATTAGGATTTATAAGTTGTGACTGGAAGCAACGTTCCCTCTGAGCTGCGTGGCAGTTTGAAAGCCCCCACGCACTCATTCCGGGTTGGTGTGCACTCTAAGACAACTATTCAATTGATATTTGATTAGTCCGCGCAGTTTTTGAAATTTCCGCGCAGCTAACCTCTTGTCTTAGAGGGAGCATTGACTGGAAGTATACTGTTCATGCTTCATTGATATAATTTTGAATTGAAATGATAAGATACATTATGATTTCTACAAACCGAGACACTAGCAAAAGTTTGTTTAACAAAAATCTGTTTACTGAATAAATTTGCACATTTGAATTGTTTTCAGTTAAACGCAATTTAATTACTGTACTTAGAATATACTTTTTTTAGATGTATGTATACCAAGTGCAATTTTTTTTCTTTGTTAGGGTTTTTGAAGTTATATAACGGTACCCACTTGGTATTTTTTTTGTCAGGATCATTTGGCGATGTAAAGAAGAATAGGTCGACAAATTTCGTGTGCTGCATCAAAACAACACACAGCTGGCCGAGTAGACAGACAAGGCGGCCTGATGAACATGAAAAATAATTAATGGACATTCGAATAGTATTTTGTAAAACCCCGAGAAGAAAATTATACCGTCTTGTCTTTACTTTTAGCAAAAAGAACTCGAAAAGTCATTCGCTAAACCCACTTCTTCAGTGAGGGTAAGGGTTGCAGACATGCGAAAAGAGATTGTTGAAAACATAATGACAATTTTCAATTTTGTTATATCTTCTTGATGTGACACACTAAATTAAATTTGTATTTTATAGAGTATTTTCACGTTAAGTTCTTCAAGTTGCATTTTTGGATCCTACAAGTATTCCAACTGTCAGTAATTCAACTACAGCGAGGGTTGACAAATAGTTGTTGAGTTAACATCTAACCTCGACTATAATGATTGCATTAAGTAAAAAAACCCTTATCAAATACATTGCAGGATTGCAGTGAGACAGATTAATTTTAAAGCTGACCAGAGCACACTTTTACCTTCAGCTATATATCTCATAGTTTTAAGGTCAATTAGATCATATTTGATGTGTTTATACATTATTAATAAAATCTTGTTTACCTTCAATGTCAACAGGTAAAAGTTCTCCTCGGAAACTACTCAACAGTTTTAGTAATGGACGGAGAAATGGCTCAGCGCACAAGAGTTGTTGACCAGAATGTGTGACGAGTAATGAATATAGATTCATTTGCTCGAACCGCACGGTGTTCATATATCTGTGAAATAGTAAATGCAATGTAATTGATATTATTGCTTTTCATGTAACAAGTTGCATGTTTATCTTTACTTATTCTACACAAAATATGAGAAAAATGTTTAATCTACTTCCGAGCTTTGATTTTTATGGCACGTATCATTTATTTTGAGCAGATTGTTTTTGTCATATTTTTTGCTGCAATAAATAATAGTGGGAAGAAAAATGTTTCGAAATTTTAGGTTCGATTATCTACACCAGGGCTTCTCAAACTATGTTCCCCGGAACACTGGTGTTACTTGGGACCTAAATAGGTTTTCCGCGAAAATTTAAAATGGTAATATTACTCTGTAACACATTTAAACATCTTCTACTTCATATTAAAAATCAAGTTTTGGTAAATTTCCACTGATGTTTAATACGACAAATATCTAGGTACAGGCAGTACATTTTGGATCACAAAGAGCTTTGTTTACTCATATTTTTATGTAACATGTTTTAAAAATAATTAATAAGTGATTTAATAACCATGTTTACAATTATGAATTACCTTACATAAAAACAATCTGCATTTTGTGACACTTGTAACTTTTGTTTTTTTCCCTTTTTGTTTTTTAATAGACTTAGTGAGTTATATGTTTTTTCTCATTAACAGAAACTGCAGTCCTGAAATGTAAATTAGTCCGTCCTTGCATTTGCACCGACTGGGTTAATGGTACAATTGTTTGAGCTTTACTAATATAAGTACGCACAGCGTTATAACATGAGGAAACTTTTATTATTTATTATGTGTTATTAAATAATTTACATAACATAAACTGGTATCCATTACGACTGATAAAGCTCAAGATATGGTTAGGAATCACATTGAGTTTATAAAATGATGTAAAAATTATAATTCCAAGTTTTATCAACTACCATTGCATTATCCATCAGCAGGTTTTGTCCTCAAAGATTTGTTATCAAATTGAAACAATGTAATGAGTGTAACATTCAAAATAGTTAATTCTATACGTGGAAACAGTTTGCAAATACGCAAATTCAGAGCATAATTACAATAAAGTAAATCTGATCTTGAGGCATTACTATTACATAATGATATAAGGCGACTTAGCCATGCTAAGTAGGTGCGTGATCATACTTTTCTGTCTGACATTACAGGAAAGTTAAATGAATTGAATTTATAACTTCAGTGAAAGAACAAGACATTGGTTGACATGGTTGGCACCATGAAAACATTAAAAAAGAAACTGTCCCACTTAAATATGGCAGCGAAATCTAAAGATAGAATCACATCTGAATATGATTAATATGCTGATAAGATAGCTCTGTTACGAAATTAGTTTTATGGAAAGGAGAAAATTCATTGATGTAATCCAAATATAATAAATATCAATAAAATTGAAAGATTTCTTTCATGTGGACCAAATACTGATTGAGGATGAAATCTTTAAATTAAACGGCGATATATTGTCGGAATAGAGAATTTCTTTTTAAAATATTTACTGGACACAATTTTGTGATGAAAAATATTCATGTTTGTGGAAATGTGCGACATATCTAGCAGCTTTTTACATCACATAGAAGTGTGAAACGACATTCTCTACTATGTATGCAATCAACAAAACACAACTCTCTCATAAGAGAGATATAAATTTGGCAGTTAATTTGTGAATAGCAAACTGTTGCCAATGCTGTTAACCACATATGAACCACAGTATTTACTACTTTATTATTTTTGTATTAAGTCATTAACAGCTGCTGTTATAAAAATAGCTTCTTAACACATTGGTTACGGATGACTCGTATACGAGTCTTTTCGCCGGTCTGACTTACGCGTTGAAATATATACATCCAATGCGACAAATGTTTTAGATTCTCTATGCAGATGGCGTAACAAATGATTGATGCATCATTTAAAAAATAAAATATTAAAATATATGCACAAATATTTTTTTTATTCGGTGATTTCGGCGATGAAAAATCAGCAGACAGTTAAAATAAAACTTTAAAAAATAGGCCACCAAAATATAAGCAATTGTAGGCTTATAATAGGCTTTTATGTTTTCTAATTTTGTTTTTAAATAAAATAAACAGGAGTAAATGTTTATTTGACTTGTTATTTATTACGTTTTCGATGAAATATATAATTCTATGTCAAATACCCGATTTTCTATATTAAAAAATACAAAAGATGAGTATCGCTAATAAAAGCAGGCTAAAATATATAAAGTATTATGCAACAAAGTGTTGCACAACTGGTGTCCAAATTATTTTTTTGAATGTCAAATAGTTTTAAAGTTATACTATTTTTTCAAAAGTACCTAATTTTTTGCAAAATTTCGCAAAAATGCCCCGATGCGAATGAGTTAATATAGAATAGGCACTGCCTGTGTTTTTTTATTTATTTCAAATTATTTTGGATTTAAGTAACTACCTTTCATATGATCAATTAGCATATCCGGTGTAAGTACTGTCAGTGGAGCGCTTCCAATAATTTCAGTAGTACGTTTGCCCGCAGTGGTCAAAAGTTTGGCCACCCATGACATACAGCATTATATATTTTGCAAATACAGTTAGATGACAGATATTTTTATCCATATTTGTAAGTAACAGTTAGATCCTGTTCAGAAGGATATGATTTTATTATTAATTTCATCACATGATAACAAAAGAATATTGTTTGTTTAGCATTTATGGTTATTAAAATAATTAACTGTTCATAGTATTGATTAATATCCGATGATTTCATTATTTCTCTTATCAGACCGTGAGAATGATAACAATAATATCATATAATCTATAAATTTTGCTTAAAACAAATAGAAACGTTGAACCAAAGTGGGTTATAATATTAAGAAATGCAAGCACTATGGAGATTCAGATACATAGTTTTTTATTTGACATTTTGATAAAAAAAATACAACTATGTTAAAAAACATCAATAATTATGATATTATTTAAGATTTCGACTGAAGGTGTTTAATTTATTCTTTTAATTAAATGAAGTTAGTATGAATTGAGTACTCTATCACCTTTTAAGCTATCTCACATAAGTTTTGCTTCCGATGCAACCAAATTCAGACATTTAAATTGCCGTTTCATATTCTGATATTTAGCAATTACATGAAAATATTGGTAATATTACAGAACAATCTCACACAAAGTAGCTATTTCTTTATTGACTTCTATTAATATTTGGTTCTATTGGTGAAATTAAATGTTAACTCGTTTAATTTCTAAGTCCTGCAATTGGTTCTAATACAGGATAAAGATTATAAAATAGTTTGTAAATGAAAAATAAAAGTTAGTTGTGTTTGACCTAGATTGGTATTGGCAAAGTTGGTTAATTACTATTCTGAAACATAATCTCTGAAATCCGCCTAGAATAAATATAATATATTTTAAATAATTAATCACTAACTTTTGACAGTATCCGGGCCTTATATTCTTTAACCTTATAGAGAAGAACAAGAAAATCAATATGCGTAAACCAAATGATTATATGGATTTGTGTCAGGTTAAATACACATTAATGTATATTGTTATTGACCTAAATTTACAAAATAGATAACAAGCAAAAATGAAGTATAGTAAAAATTTGCATGTTTATCATAATTACAATATGTGGGTATCTCCGGTAAAGAATGTATGCAGTCATAGATGTATATTGTATTATGAATAATTGTAAAAAAAATAACAGACAGAGCAATACAGTATTTAAAACTAAAAAAAAGGTTTTTTTTAGTTATAAATACTGTATCGCTCTTTGACAATGGCAAAATAAGTTTATTTTTTTAATTTTTCTTCTTTCATAATACATTTGAATTTATCGATAAGAATACTATTTTACCTAAAATAAGCCTGTGGTAATAGGGCACATTATGGTTTATTTTTCAAAGAAGAAAAAACGAATGTCGTAAAATAACTAAAACATCAACTTTGGTATTGGCATATTGATATCAGAGTATAAGCTGAACCTGTAATTGAATATTACAAATAATATTTATTTTAAGAGTATCAAGAAAACATTATTTGTAATAAAATATTCCAGAAGGATTCAGTAATTATCAACTATTTGGTAATTGAACAACTGAGGAGTTGATTCAATACCACCATTTAAATGTACATGAAAAAGTGAAAAATATTTAAATTTAGACGAAAGATAAAACGAGAATTTATGATTATTTTACACACCGCCCAGTGCAGCTCCCCCATTCGTAGAGCTTATTCAGCAGGTTTTCACTGAGTAGGTGCTCAAGACAAGCTCCGCCAGATAAACTGGACGAGTCGGCATTATCTGCAGATGAAGATCCGCTGTGACGAATTTCCAGAAGTAAAAGAGTCACCAGATGGTCTAAATGACTGACAACCCCTAGGACATCATCTTGCGTGGGTGCAGTTGTTACCTGGAATATATTATTGAAAAATATAAATTGTCTATATTGGTAATATGATGTGGTAAAAATATTGAATTTGGTTAAAATATTAAATCCAACATTGCTGACATATAATTCTACAATATAATAAGAGAATGTTTTCAATAATAATAAGATGATAGAAATATAGACATATTTATCAATTTGTATTTCAACAAAATTAGCGAAAACATTAATTTACATTACTTTATTAATGAAGACCTGCAGTTTGGCCACCCAGTCACAGGAAAATAAAATAAATCATGAGAAGTTTAAATTTAATAATATTATGGATACCAAATCAAAAAAAAGTTACTATAAATTTAAGGCCAAGTAAATAAAAAATATATTGACCAGAATATCTTATTGATTGTATTGACATTAGTTTGGTACAACTTTATTAAAATTAGGTTACATGACTATGTTTCGCAGGAATTATAATTAATTTGTTATTTTCTACTTGACACACATACTATTTTTAAATTTAAATTTATACCACCATTCTGATCCATTAATGACGTGGATATTAAAAAAAATGGCTATTTATATCAGCAGGTGATGAAACTATGTCTGAATGTACCTAGCAAAAGAGTAACAGATAAGATACAAATTCATCATCAATTGTGGACATTTAGATAATTTTTCACAACAAATTTTAATGATTTTTTGAAATTTGTTTCTTTGTAAAAAAAATTGATATGCGATTATCCGTTATTCTTGTGGACCAGATGGATATTATGTAGGTATAATGTCATTATGAAAAATATAATAAGTAGATGTTATTGTATATGCCCTATTATGTATTAGAAAAAATATGGCAATATTCACGCATATCTTCTGCTACAT
Organism: Himalopsyche tibetana; assembly: GCA_030503985.1. Lineage (NCBI taxonomy): Eukaryota > Metazoa > Arthropoda > Insecta > Trichoptera > Rhyacophilidae > Himalopsyche > Himalopsyche tibetana. The sequence goes on from JAPJYX010000010.1 coordinate 3,546,439, forward strand.
TCATATAAATAACTTATACCCTTTGTTTAAATTTAAATATTTTACTAGAAGCTAAGAATAAAGTGCTTTTATATAAATTTAATAAATTGCCTAAAATAATTGTAGTTTTTATCGTTCGTTATGATTATTTTTTTTTGGTTCACAGGAAAGTAAAATAAAGGAACATGTTAAAGGATATAAATATGAATGTAAATATAAGGTAAAGGATATCACACAAGAGTTTTTTTCTATATACAATCTAAATTTATAATTGTAGTATTGGATATAATGGTTTATTACGCAGGATTAAATCGGTAAGTTATTATTCATTGATTTGGCATTTGCTTGGTTGAACTCTATTATCAGAGGGTAAAAATACTTTGATATTTTTACCCTCTGGTAAGTTATTAGGTTATTGTATGTCTCCACAGCCATGATTTATTTTAAAATTTCACTGCACTGAGAATCCGATTATCAGTAATTTATTATAGAAAAGGAGTATATTATACATTGATATACACTCTGACATTCAGTTATCAGCAAAGTAGCTATAATTTATTTTAAAAAACTATCTTTAAATGATATAACTGTAGTAAATAAAATTTGTAGAATACATATTCTATTGAGTATATCTTATCTCAAATAAATTTATCTATGATTTTTTTAGCAAGATCTATAGGTATATTCATAACTTTAAAAAGGATTAACTTGACATAACTGTACGTCATAAAGAATTTAATATTATTATAAACTATGCAAGTGTCATTGGAAATCAACTATCGAGTTACAGTGTTGATGCAAGGTTAAATAACAAACAATTGCAATTCAATATGCTACATTCGATTCAAAAGAATTGTAATACATTTATAAACATCTGTACATATAAAGTTAATTTTCCATGTAAATGTATGTATACAAGAATAGAATTTCGGAGAAATGTTGACAGACGCACCGTGGACCGTTGTATGATCTCCTCAGCCTGTTGCCAATGTTTACAAAATGATTCATAACAAGCACTCGGATCACACTTAGCACCGGTTTCTAAAGGTCTCGAAAATTGCCGAGAAAAACTCGCCCTCAAGGGGCTAGTCCTTAACCAGCTCATATTTGTAACATTGCCAAAACGTTAAGCAAGTTTCTTCAGCTGCCTACAATAACAATACACGAGACATCACTACTCGGAAGCTGTTAATTCGTTGAATAGAGTTGTCAAGCGACGCAAACGCATATAGTATATCTAGGAGGAGGATTCCTCAATGAAATTAACACATTGCGCGTATGTAAGAGGCTATTATGATAACGTTATCATAAAATACTCTACAATCCATCAACTGACTTTACTTGTAACACATAGACAAGTGACAGATATTTTTTATTATTGCACAAACTAACGAACATCAGTGATCATAGACAATTTGTGCAACTTATGAAGTAGTGCCATCATAACGGTTTATCTACACGTCAGTAATAGCTTGAAAAGAAATTGGTTACGAGTGTCAAATATGTTCATTTAGTTTGCTGAATTTATTCTGGTTTGAGACTATCTTTGGTGATGTGAAGAATTTTTTTAGAGATTAGAACATCTTTATAATAGTTTTATTAAATATGAATAATAAAAAATACCATAATCATTTTACTAAACTTTTATTTGAAATTATATGATTTATTTATTGAACATAATGCTATTTGCTAAAAGTGCTATTTTCACACAATATTTTTTTTGTATTGAAACGATTAACAATTTTCTATTTATTTGAAAAAATGAAATAAAACAGCTATCAAGTTTAAAATAAATTAAAAAAAATATAAATGGATATTTTGAGTTGAAATGTCCAAAAAGATGAAATAAATATAGAGTCCATAAATCTTAAAAGATTAGTGATACTGTAATTTGGTATATTTTTGAAGTACAATTATTGAAGGATAAGGTATATTGAATAATAAAATAAATATTTTATTTTATTGCTGGACATTAAAAACAATAAAAATGTCCTCGTTCTTTCATTTGTATAGCTTCCAATAACTTTCCAATAAAAATATTTTAATCAGAGATTATATTATATCATAATAAAGCTGCACAATATGCAAAGCATACAATTTCAAATATTTCCAGTCTAGCGCACAATTCTTGAAACTTCTAAACCAGCGATTTCTAACATAGGAGGCGCGAACAGTCCAATGTTTTTTTTACTCTTTAAAACGTGTCTTTATTACTATATGAAATAAAGGATAGGGAAGGCGCAAAGATATTTTTTTCTTCAAAGGGAGGCGCAGTAATATAAAGGTTGGAAACCACTGTTCTAAACTATTTTTTTACATAAAATATAAATTGGCTAAATAATATGTCTTTATACATTAATGTAGATATTTTATAAAATATTAAAAGTTAATGAAACGGTTTACAAAGAAATCTATTAATAACTAAACAGTTAAGTACTTATTTATAAACTTTTGTGTGCGTAATTGACAAAATGTACTTGAAAAAAATATTTCAATTGATAAAGGCGGTCATTATTAACAGTTAACTATATACAATAAATGGGGAAACCAGCAAGGTGCTTAAACAGTAACTTTTTTTTCAATTAATTGATTCATTTCGATCATTCGACTTTTGAAAATTGTATTAAACATAAAAAAAGATAAAAGTACCTATATTAATATTTTTTTCAACTTTCATAAGATTGTCATTTCTAATGTTAACAGTTAAATGGAGAATTGTTAAATGCCAAAAAAGTGTAGTGATATTAATCTATTACTTATCGTTAGAGTTTACTACATTTAAAAAAATATAGTACATTTTGGTTAAGATGAATTAATTTCCTGAATAAATTAGATGTTGTCATTATTTAATCATATTATTCAGTATAATAGTTCTAAAACAGACAAATAAGGATTTTTATAATCAATGTTTTTAGAAATAATTAAAATGGATCTTATCAATAACACGAAGAGTTGTAAATAAGTAACATCAACATTTTTCTTATGTGTTAACTTTCTTTTAAAATGTATAGATGTCTATATTTTCCAGTATGGAAGACTTTTTTAGACGAAAAACTTCTTTCGAAATTTATTGGTTGAAAAATTATGAAAATGTCTCATCTGTTTAAATTATGATATATTGAAATCTGTAGTAATTAGCGCTTTTAAAAATATCATTAATAACCGAGACCGCTTTGTTGTTGATTTAGTACTAGTTTACCTACCTAATTCAATCACAAGTGTACACCCCTTGTTCACGCCAGTGCAATAGTGCAAAGTCATAGTGCAACGATCTTTGATCGATCGATCGATTCGATCGACTTATAGTGTTCTAAAATGATAACCACCCACAGTAATGAAGAGTACGTCGTACTGTTATATATTCCTAAAAAATAATATTTGTTAGGAATAGATAACGGGTTTAATTATAAACTATAATATTGTGTATGAATGTAGTCAAAAGCAGATTTAGTCTGGATCGTTATTCGATTTTAAATGATAATTTACCCGTCCACAGTTTTAGAACGAATACAGCTTTTAATTAGGTAGTCAGTGAAAATAAAAGAACAACAATATATATAAGACAAACGAAACAAAGCGCCAATGCTGTTAAAATTTTAGCATTTCCTTTGTCTTATCTTTTCTGAGGTTGGTAAAGTTTCTTATTATTGATTTCGATAGCTAAGTTTGTATTTGCACAGCATAGTCTTGTTTCAAACAAAATAAAATGCTAATTCTTAAAGCAACCAATATATTGGGTATCTTACAAATTCCCACTCCTACGAGAGACCACAACAAACAACGAAATTGATCCCAGAGGTCATAAAATAAAGTAGCTTGTCGGTATTAGCGATGTATTATACTATGCTCCAAACCCTTTCTATCTTTTAGAAGGAGATCGAGTTTTCTAAATTATGACCGTACCCTGCATAGTTAGGTTTCCGATTAACATTGTAATATAGAATGAAGGAAAATATGGACTCTATTTACAACGTAGGTACAAAAATATCACGACAAAAAGGCAAGACTAAAATAAAAAACATTTGGTGTATGTAAAATATAAAGTAGAACACTGATTTTGAATATAAATTAAAGGTTTATAACAAAAAATTTATTTATATTATTCAGACTGAATTCGTTATAAACTAATATTTTAAACTCATATCATAATCACTTAATAAAGCTTGTGATGAACGAGACCGGTCCTGATCTTTATTAAATATAAGAATTAGTTTAACATATGTTTTATTTTTCGATATAATACCTTTTCGACAATAATTGACAGTCAACAGCTTAAAAGTGATTCAAAACTGACAACTGGTTTTCGAAAGATGAGCTAAAACACATGAGTTGAGTGAAGTTGTTATTGTGATAATGATAATTTAAAATATGTTTATTTAATATAATATCATTCAAACATTGATAAAGACGAAACAATGATTTACCGACATATAAGGTATATTATGGCTTAAAAAAATATTGTTTTGTATACTATTTGTCTATGGATTCATTACCGTATTGAAGTTAAATTCATTTTATGTTTAAATAAATAAATTATAATTCTGTTTAAAAGGGCAAAGAATTTCACTTTAATATATAATTTTATATTTAATAATTTTTTAAGTTCATCTACATATTTTTTAATTGAAATTTGCTAGGGCAAAGATCTTACCCTGAAGGGCAATGTAAGTAATTATTATTTTGGCACCATGCCATCTTCAGCACTATACTAGAACGGATGATAGGGTATTAAGAAGAGTATGTAAGAATAAACTTCCTGATGTTGATGTAATACATAAATTCAGTCTCAAGCTTAAAAACTGAATGTTTGAAAAACTGCTTTTCAGAATCTAAAAAAATGAGTTTGATACGAATGTGTGGTTCATGGTTGAAAATAAAGAAGCGTTCCTAAATGATCACCAGAAAATGTTAGAAAGTCTCGTTTTCCACGTGACAACAAGACAAATGGTTTTTCGGAATTGTCTCGCGGCCATTATAGAAAGGTCCGAACCCGAACCCAAACGAGGTCCACCCCATTTCATTATTTGTACGACCACCAGACATTTACGACTTCGATTCACCATGGAACCAAAAAATACACATTCCGGAAGTTCCAAATTTGTTTTTACAAATATATATTTGCTAGTAAAAAAGTGTTTTCTAAATTATTTTCATTTCAATAACAAAATTATTCGTTCAAGATCTCTGAGAAAAAAGGTAAAAAAAACACGTGTGTGCTATAAGCGAGAAATTAACAATTAATTTAAAAAATATACACCAGTTTTGATTTTATATTTTTGTAGAATAACATTTTGATTATTCTTAGATTTATTTGGTTGTTCACTGAATTCCTATGTTATATTGATATCTAAAACATAAGAGGTATCACAATTATTTTGTTATTTACTTTGAAATATTTTATAAGGAAATAATCTCCGAGAAATATTTAATATGTTCTATAAATTTTCCTAATGATTGTTTCCGAATTATTGTGCTAAAATGACATTTAATTATAATTCACTAACATAGTTTTGTTATAAACTCTGTAAACTATGTTTGAAAAACAAATCTACAAAAACTGTATTATGTATAAAGAATAACAGGAGGTTAATATTATATTATCTTTGTGTTAAAAATAAGCGAGTAAAAAATCAAATTCAAATTTTTCACAACGAATATCAGTTAAAATAATACGATTTAAAAGGATATAATATTTCGCTAATATGTACATGATTCCATATTCGATAGAAAACGTTTGTCAGAATCGGAAATGTTCTAAATACTTTGACAATTTTACGATGAAGTAAAATTATTTTAATTGAAAAAAATAGCAGTGCTTAATTACATTGATAATTTTTATTCAGCAGGAAAAAAGACAATTAATGGAAGGGTATCGATTAATACGAAATTATTAAATAAAATGGACGCTTGTAATTTTCATTTGTTTCGAAGAATAGGATATAATCAGATGAATGAAGTATTTAATTCTCTGTTTACAAGCTAACTTAGGGAATTATTATCAAAGTACCTTAGCTGAATATTTTATAATTAGCTGAAGTATTAATTTTTATTATTTATTCTGACTGTCTTCATTGTGATTAATCGCCCGCACAAAATCGTTTCATTTGTAACTTTGATAAGAATTCTTATTCCGAAATACCACTATGAAAACCTCAAATCTGGGTATTTTCTGATTCTGAATCGCATTAAAATATATGAAGGTTCCAACGTTAGTGTTTACATCTGTTAATCGGTTTACATACGTTGACATAATCGTAACTGCAATAAATTATTTGATACGCATGTATTTCATGCAGTTACTAAGATCATATGAGCGATTACAGCAATTTTAAGTGAAAACTAATATCTTCGTCAGCATAAAATTCTCGGTAATAATTGTTGCGAGTTTGTGAAGATCAATACGAATAACGGTTGTAGTTTGCAGGATGACTGAAAAAGTTTATCAAACATCAGGGACATGTGTTATGCGATAAATTTTAGTATTATATTGAAAAATATTTTACATAAACCCACTTGTGAATACACAAAAAGGTTCAAACTATATTTAATGAATTTTGTGTTTTGCGAATGTTTGTGAAAAAACTAAATTATTCTGGGTACATACAAGAATTTTCGGGTAAAATAACAATTTTATATATATATTATATAATAGTTTTGCCTTTTATTTGCATATTTTAATAAAGTAGAAAACGGGTAGCTTACTAAATTAAAACACGTCAAGTCGAGCTGTGTTTCCTTTTACGTCGAGCTAAAATAAAATTTATTTAATATTTACCAGGCTTACGTCAGTCGCATATTCCTAATTTGCATAGTATATCATGACGCGTAGCTTTATATATCCGAGTAAAAGGTAATTACTGAATACCGCATGCGGTTACTTAAGTTTACATTACCACTTGTGGCGTAGCAAACCGGGAAACGGTACACGACGGGATTCCGTAGACGCGTGGCAATAACGCCTACGGCGTAGCGCTACACAATTAACATTTTATCATAGTCTTTGGCACACTCTTAGCCCCAACGAGAAATTTGGCACTAATGCATGCATCACCCTTCAAGAATAGCTCTAATAATTTAGCGAAGCGGTCATTTAGTGGGCACAAAAGAGACAAATAATTATTATCTATGTAAGCTTTTAATAAGTAAGTCTCATGATATCATCTCATGTGGCTGATAGTTCGATGCTTTTATCAAAATAAAATTAGAATTTTCAGCATTAATAAAAATATAAATAAAAGCAAGTCTTTTCTTGAGTTTTGTGATAAGGGTTAAAATACCGGTTTTACAAAAATATATGAAAATGACAAAAATACGTCAAATGGAGAAAACTATGCTAGAAAAATAAATTAATAACGGTATTTCGATATTTTATATAAAATTAACTTAAATTAAAAGAAAAAAAAACAGATTTGACAGAAACGTCAAGTTTTTTGGATTGTAAAATGAAGTAGAAAAGAATATGGCAAACATGCCACGAATTAAAAACATATGGTAATTCAAAGTCAACAACTTTAAGAAAATATTTGGAGGATTCATAATATTAATTTAGATTTCAATCTGGCTTAATTTTCCACATCAAATTACTGGTATTTTTAAAATCGATATTTTGGTCTAGCCTACCTAGTAGTAACAATTTCGTTTGGCGTAAAAATAAGCCTGAACTATTTTTGGCGAGTTTGAGCATATTTACATATTTAAAAATTTCTATATGATTTTAAATTCCGAACAAAGAAATTTATTAGTCATTTCATTCCACAATTAAGTTAACCAAGTTATTTAAATTATATTTCGTGCATTTGTATTTTTTTTTGTCATGCCATTTTCCTTTAATTACAATAACAATCAACTTTAGTTATCATTAGAGACCACGGCCAGCGTGCAATATGACGGTTGTTTGTCTCAAAATGTCGACCAGCCTTATATTACGTTACCATAGATCATTCATTGAATAGAGGTGTAAAGATGCTTAGCTAAACTAGTATTAAAAGTATTAGATATTTTTTTCTTACATGTTTGAAAAAAGAAGAACGTGAAGTGGTTATTTGATATATATTTTTCTTAAAAAGTTGCCACTGTTAAAATTATTTCGCCGCTTCAACAAAAATGTTTAAAAAATATTAAAATTCCGTTAAATATGGTTAAATTCTGTATTTTTTTCTACAATTCAAAAACGAAATGAATGGTTTCCATGCCAAAGTTAGCTTTCATCGCAAAAAGCTTTTCTATTAAAGCTAGTTGCTATTTTTTCCGATATGATGTTTTTGAAGGAGTGTGGGGGAAACTTTAAAAAGTTATTCTTTGTGATATAAAAGTGTTTTAAAAACGAAAGCATATTTAAGTTTGTGTACAAAATGTGAACAAATAAATATTTTGACACTTCAAACTTAAGGGAAATAGTATTTTTTTTGTAGACGTGATTATATTGAAAATACATATGGAAATTCAAAGTTATTGGCAGATATTAAGGAAACAAGCAAATTTATCATGGTAGAAGTTGACCAAAAATATGTGAATCCGGCTCCCGACTATGGATTTTATTTGTTTCCGACTGCATAATATACGTTTTTATTGGAGAAGCTTAAACTGTGTCATCACTTATTATGTTTTTATGGTGATTAATATTATTAATTTTTATTACCAATATCCCCAGACCTGTATCTGAATGGTGAACACGCATGAGAACTTGTTAATTTCAGCAACAAGTTCATGAACGGAGACTTTTATAATTTTATTATTCGGTTTGTGTTTAAAGCCATAATTTTCTATAATGTTGACATTTCTTTCTCAGCTTTTCGATTCAGAAGACTAAACTTAATACTAGTCCTTACCCATCACCATGTTTCTATTCTTAACCTCTCCAAAACAGAGAAATTGAACGATTTTATAGCAAGTAGTTATCGTAAGAACAACTTTTGTCGATATGCTTTATTCTCTTTCTTCTTTGGCCATGTTCGCTCCCTATGTGGAGCATATGGCCACCACGCGGCACCTTTATGTTTCCCTGTCTCCCGCCAATAGCTTTGCTTCCTCCCATGACATGCCAGCATCCCTCAGCTTTATTAGAGACCCATTATATAAGCGCACATTAAACCTCATTTGAAACATTAATTTTTAAGACAGTACGAGATATAAGATTCCATTGTTGAAAAATTAAGGAACACCATTCGACCACGGGTATCGTTTATATTTTTTAAATATTAATATTTCTTTGTTAAAAAACTAATAGTTAACTAATAGTTTACTATAAGTGGAATATGTCATATTATATATATGTATAAAAAAACCTTTAGTGGGCGATTGTATAAGATGTACGAATTATTCTAGTCGGATTTTATAGGAATGTCCATAAATAACAGTACTAGAAACACAGAATTGTATTCAAAGGATACAGAGGTTTCTGCGGGCGAATTTCCATTTTGTGCATTCATATCCCAGAGGAGAACTCTTGGGCGAGTGTCTCCACCCGTCTTGATCCTTATCCGAGCCCTTTCAATTTATGCTGTGAACGAAAGGTTACTATGATACCAACTTGAATATAACCGTTTATTGACGCATGAATATTCAATATGCAGGCTCTCGAAATGTAGTGTGTTTGAAATGAACTCTAATCTTTTCGCTAAAACTTTTTCCGCGAGCGGAAAATTATTCTGTGTTTGACTGGTGCCGGCGAGAATTGGTTTGCGGTATGCAAAATGAAAATTTTTAATCACGGATCGTCGAGTATTTGAACAACGCAAAATAATTGAGTGCGATTTGAATTATGGACATAAAATTAATTTAAGAATCATAGTAAAGTATAAAGTATATGTTGTGATGGTTTAATAATAAATCTATGAATGCTTGCATTAACTTTATTTGAGATTTCTTCATACTTGGGTGCAAAGTTAAGAGTTCAATTCCCGAATGTGTTTTCTAGCAGGATGTAGATTTTTACATCGATTCATGGATTCTGTATACAAAAACATTACTTATACTATCATTATTATTCATCCACCCACACACATTAATAAAACGAGGCATATAAAGAAAAAAATTATCTCCACTTCAAAAGTAAAGTAACCATTAGCAATTTTAATTTATCATATGTCAAATGAATGAATAATCATAACCCATAAATGAAAACAGTCTTTAAAGAAGCGAAACACAAATGCAAAACCCAGATTGGAATTGAATATTAAAAATGTATTTCCACATATATACCGTATGAACATTTTTTAAATTATAAACTATATTATCTTTAACCGAACTGATTGATACAATGTTTTTGGAATAAAACATTACGGTAGAAATTACATTTGTTTTGTTATGCCTTTTATCGATAACGGTTTTTTTTATTTATACTATAATTCGTTTGTAAACTGGCAGAAGGCGATAAATCAAACAACCTTGTTTTAAGATAATCGTCATTTTAGATAATCATGAAATTTTAACATTTCTATTTATGGACTACAACCAGTGACGGATCACCATATAAGCGAACGAAGCACGCGCTTGGGGCCTCAAAAATAGGTTATACCTCCAGACTCATATACTTTTTGTACATATTTTATTTTATATGGATTTTCTTAACGTTTTTAAGTTATCCGAAAACAGGGCCTCCAAATTGTATTGCGCTTGGGGCTTCTCATTTACTTATTCCGCCACTGACTACAATTATAACTAATCGCATAAAAAATTCATGATTTTCTTTAATGATTAACGAATTCGATTCACATCTTCAAAAGCTTTAAGTTATTTACAGCCTTTTTATTGTCAAAAATAACTTTACTCGAAGTTGAATTGATGTATATCCAAACTATATAAAAATACATAAAATATGGCTAAAATTGTTTTGTCAGAAGTTACAGTGTGTTAAAATCTATCTGTATTCATAACTCAAAACTGCCGGTTTTTTGATTAACACTTTCTGCTAGTAAATAACGATTTTAATGGCAGATTAACATAACATATAGTGCCATAAAATACATTTTAAGAACATTTTAATTCCGTACACACACATACAATGGCTTCATCTTTCACGATCTCGGCAAAGAAGACGCAAGTGAACGTTAAAAGTAACAATACATGTATAAAATTTTACAATAAGTTTGGTTTATTGTTTATCTTTATGAGATCAATTGATTCGCATTTACAACTATCTTAAAGTTGCGTCATCAATCTGCGTGAAAACTATAAGACTAAAAGTGTTTATAATGATATTTTTTTTTTTTTTTAAACCATGTCCGCTCCCAATGTGGAGCATATGGACTCCTAATGGAGTTTATCTCAACAGAAGTGTTTCTACGAGAACTGCTTGTTACTCAGTTGCTCAACCTCTCTTTTTCCAAAGAGAGTAGGGATAGAAGATATATTATTATTATATTGTTAATACAATATAATTAAAACTCAATATTCCCAAATAACTACATAAAAATCCAGCAAATCAGGATCAGGAAAATTAATGCAATATCTTAACCACTTAAATAGCAAGCGGACACAGGTTTCCGGAACATATGCAAGCAAACACAGATGTCCAAGACATTTAAAAAAAACAAATACTTGGTATTATAATAGAATATAAGCAATATTTTGATGCATGTGTGTAGTGCTATCTATACTGAGTCAATATAGGTTTTTAAAATATCGAATTCGAGTGTATATTAGGCAAAATTATTTTTCTCAAAAACACGCCGTATCTCTGGGACATAATGATTTATTTGCGCGGTATTCAAACGTTTAAAGCCTGCAACTTCAAAAAAACATAAGAGACAATACGTTCATTATAATATATTGACAATAATATAATTCAGATAATTCGTTGTATATTAAGTGCTGAATGTCGGGTTCGTAACTCCGTTGACTTCCGTGACGAATCTCACGGGCTTGAATCTCAGTGCAAACAGATTTTTCAAATAAACTTATTGATTTCGGTTCGAAGGCATGGATATTTGTAATGTTTAAAAAATCACTCGTACCTTTTCAATCCTTAAATAACGTCGTAGCAAGAGCGATTAGATAACAACAAGTTCTTTCCTATCTTTATCTTTTCTATCCCTAATCTTTTCGTAAAAAGTGAGGTTTAGCAACTGAATAACAATTAGTTCTCGTAGTAAAACTTTGGTTGGTATAATTCCATTAGGAAGCCATATTATGTTCCACATTGAGATTGGACATGGATAAAGTAGAAAACGGATATTTTTGGTTCGCTACAATTCAATTTATTATTTATTTGAATTGAAAAACTGCTTTCGAATTGATTAGATTTTGTTTGTCTTCGTACTTCAAACAAAATCACGACGCTATTACAAGCATTTTTCTTTGATTATTGTTAGATTCTAAATACATGGAGTGATGTTGTATACGTTATTTTGATATAAATTTCCTTGAAAATAAATATTTACAAGTAACGATCAATGTAATAGTAGGCTCTACCAATTATATTCAACAATATTTAATTATTTATATAATTTGATGTATCAAAAGTATTAAAATTGCGTTGATTTATCATTATAAAAAGATTGCTTATTAGTTGCAAGTTAATATTATAAGTATTGTTTTTAAATGTAATAAATTATCAATTCGACACAATAAAATTGTCAGTTCAGAATATACTGTCAGAACAAACAAATCAATAGCATGTATGAGATCGTCGACGGAATATCAAATGTCATTTCTAGCGCATTGGGCTTTCCTTTTTTCCTTGGATATTACGCAAAGAATAAAAGGAACAAAAGATGAAAGATACACGCTTGTTCATATGTTGGGATGTCAATTATATTGCCGTCGGTTTATTGACGTGATACAGTTGATTACGCTTCAGATGTCGTAAAATTACTTCCCTTACAAAAGAAGTAATTTTTTCGTGTCCACCTTTGTCGTCCAATATTATTGAAATTGCTTTCTAACAAGATTGTGCCCGCATAAGGGTGGACTCTGTTCTGTCACTTTATTTCCTTTTTATGTCGAGGCGTGGGTTGTATTATAGTTTTTCAATTTATGAACCTTACATAAAACACTTACAAAAAGAACCGTTCGAATTTTACTATGACAAACACTTTAAAATCTTTTGCTACATTTGTTAAGATTTGAATGCTCAATCTTTTTTCTTCTTCTTTTGAATAGATCATAAAAAGTTAGTATATACCAAGGCATCCAATCCCGGACTCTTATTGTGATCCCGGGATTTTGGGATTGACAATTTTCCAATCCCTGGATCGCACGTATAAATTCGGGATTGAGAAATTTTTGCTCGGCCATTTTGAAAACCTGGGATTTTTCAATATTTTTTTTGTCGATTTGAGTCAGGAATTTGCAGATTTCCCAAAATTAGCTCTTCCAAGATTTGCAATTTGAAACAGTGAGAAATTTGCAGAATTTCAAAAATAAACGTCAATTTTGAACCTTCTTTTATTCAGCCCTCGCACAATCACACTTTCTCTAATTTTCTCAATCCCGAAATCCCGAGATTAGTACAGTCACAATCCCGTGATTCCGGGATCACAAAATTTGATGGGATCCTGGAATTGGAGGCCCTAGACATATATACAATAAGTCAATCATGGATTTGCATAAATTAAATAAACTTCTCTGAGCCCCTCGTTTTTTTTATTCATTAATTTAATATATTTAACGAATAATTATCAAGCAAACGAAAAATTTGAGCTTTTGTATCTATGTGAATCATATAAACTTCTAGAGGTATCTCAACAGAAGTTTTCTACGAGAACCATTAGATACTAAGTTCCTCAATCTTTCTTTATCAAAGAAATTAAGAATAGAGTTAAGCCGTTAACTAATAGCCATTACTTTACCCCGCTTATTAATGAAGAGCAAACATTCAAAAAGTGTTTTGTCACACAAATACAAAGCTTGGAAAATGATGATTAAAGTGTTGCAAAAGTGACGGTTTGTATGAATTTGTCAACTTTATGATTTTATTTTAATACGAAAAAAAACCTTTTTGAACACTAATATTGATTTCCATTCATAGGTTTTATTATGTGCTATCAGAATTGATATAAAACGCCATTTTTCAAAATTTGTGACAAAACACTTTCTGAATAATAAAAATAATAAAACATTTTTAGTACTTTTTCCACATAAAATTTATTAGATCAGGACCGGTTTCGCTCATCGCGAGCATTATCAACTGATAAGAAAAATACATAAACAGTGATATTTATACAAATTTAAATTGAAATAAAAAGGTGTAAGCAACTATTAACAATTTAAAGGATTAGCAAATTACATTATAATTACACAAAATTAAAATGCTTAACACCCATAACAATTAAAAAATCATCATCAAAGAATAATAAATCTAAGTGGCAAACGATATCAATTATAAACACAATTAAAATTTGGGAAATTTTTACACAAAATGAAACACTACATTACTAAAGTAAATATCCTAATGATGATTTGGTGTTTTTCTCATCATTAAGATATTTACTTTGCGTTTGCCACTTAGATTTATTATTCTTTGATGATGATTTTTTAATTGTTATGGGTGTTAAGCATTTTAATTTTGTGTAATTATAATGTAATTTGCTAATCCTTTAAATTGTTAATAGTTGCTTACACCTTTTTATTTCAATTTAAATTTGTATAAATATCACTGTTTATGTATTTTTCTTATCAGTTGATAATGCTCGCGATGAGCGAAACCGGTCCTGATCTAATAAATTTTATGTGGAAAAAGTACTAAAAATGTTTTATTATTTTTATTATAATGCCATTCCACCAAGTATTGACAGTGAACACCTTAAAAGTGATCACTTTCTGAATGTTTAACATTTAAGGATGGTAAAAAAGGACTTCACAAACATTGATTAAAAAAAATATATTCATACTGGGACTCGATCCCGTAAGATTTGTCACGGATACAACAACTTTGATCACTAATTAAGATCACGAATAATTTAATTAAAAAAACAAATATCACTGCCATCTGTTAATTTTTTTGAATGTGGCTTAGTTCCGCAATATAAATTAGTAAGATTGAAGGGAGAAAATTCACCTAAAAAATACGCATTACCATAGATAATTAAGTTGTGTATTTTTGAAACAAAATATGAATCTTATACGATAAAGGAGTTAGGTAAAAGACAAATAGTAGCATGTTTACGATTCTGAATAAAATTAAAAAAGAACGTCTCATTAAACGACTCTTGATTCAAGATCCTCGAGAATATAATAGAACGACAAGGATATATCTATTTTTGTTGTTTCCTGATAAAGACGATAGCTGTGTTGGTTATCAGCGTACAGCCGCGTACCGGAACAGCTGACCGCTGTGAAGTATTAATGGACCACGTACATTAGAGCGGTCACTATCCGGTGATGTTACCCGGCAGAGCGTTTAGATAAAGGACTTGGCGTAGCCGTAATACACGTCGTAGAAGGCGAGCAAAGTCGTTACGATTTATGCCCGCTACGACACATACAGGGCGTCCATGTCCTAGATGTTTATGTCATCAGCAGCCATCGACTACCCAAATAAAGCATTCTATATATAAGGCCATACGACTTCTCATATCAAAGATATGCACTCTGAAATCTGTTAGAGATTTTCATATAAATATGTAAATATTCAGAATTTTGGAGTACAATTTTGGAATTCTAATATGTATCATTCATTTAAATGATTGATGTTATAAATGAAGCAGTTTTTCGAACTAGTTACAAATTCTTTAATGAAGATCATTTATCGCGAGAAATATCGCTTTCTTTATTTTAAGCACGTGAAATTATTTAAAAATGGATTTTGTTTTTTGATTTAATATCTTTCCGCCAAACATTAATGCGATTATGAACTAAAATGATGGTATTGGTTGAATCGGAGTTTATTTGGTAGAACTTCATTGTAATACGGTAAAAAATATTAGTACGGTAAATAAAGTACATATTTAGCTTTACAAATTAAAAAAAAAAACAGTTTATGGCTATTTCGGCTTGTGCCATGCAAAAATTATGGTGTTTCTGTTGTAGTATAATTTTTAACAAAGCTTTTTTCTCACTTTTATGTCCATAATATACTATTATTAACAAGAAAAAAGAAAGTTGTGCCAAATTCTGTTCCACAATGTTTAAAGTTTTATATATATATTCCACTATTTTAAATTGAATTCAATTATATCTATTGGTTGGTTCAGTGAAAAATCAAGAATCGATATAATGAATCCAATTTTGGAAATATTTTGGAGAGGCAAAGAGAGCCAACAAGTAAAATGGTAAAACTTTTACTTGGACTTTTAAGTACAATCACGTCTTTATTTGGTGTTTTGGTGGGTTACATATTTTTTTTTATTTTACGGAGATAACACTATTGCAATGTGTATTAACAGAGGTTACTTCACGTATACGATACTTTAAGACGTGTAGAATATTACAAGGCATCTAACTTTGCACTTGGTTTACTTCACCTCAAATGTGCCCAAATCATATAGGTTGAAATCGTTTGTTAAAGTATTACTAATATCAGGAGTGTAAGTAATCTTTTGAATATGTATGACAATAATATGCTATCGCCATTAAATATGTCGTAATAGTAATTTTGAGAGTATTGATTGTGCATGTATGTAATTGAACTATTGAAACACGCTCTATCTGTATTGGCAAAACGATTATGACGACAATCAGTTAACGCCGACATCACTGCTGGAAAATCAGACATTTCGGACAACGATAATGAACAAAGCACTGAATTCTGTGAGGCGAAGTGTGAAAAAATGAAGAATTTGCTCTATTTTGTCATTTTTTTTATTACAGTCACGTAGACCTATTTTTATAATACTTCGGTAAACAATTTCCATCTGTTTTTTCGGCTGATTTAACAATCAACCTTTCGACCTTTCTCTGTATTGCGTTGTTTATTTTCATTTTGATAAAGTAAGATGAATCGAATACCAAGAATGTCTGTTTTAAAAAAATCGTGAAGTCATTGTTAGTGACATCAAAGATTGTTTATTTTATAAGTGGCGTCTTGAATTTCGCTCGGGCCGTAGCCTGTTGTAGCTCTGTAGAAACTTAATAATGTATTAGCATTGGAATTGACCCATTGTCTACGTAAATAACGTTTTTCATTTAAAATGTTTCTTTTGAAATATAGCGAAAGTAATTTACTTTACTACTTCCTGAGTTTGATATTTTGATAAACATGTTTTTTTCTCCAAAGTATATTATTACTATGCAATTAAATAAATTGTAAAACAAAACAGAACATAATTGTGTTAATATAATATGCGTTTTAGTGTAATGTGTATCGTATGACTAATAAAGCGTTTAAAAGAGAATAAAGTCTCAGGTTACACCCCAGGGTAGGCTTAGTCTCATACGTAGTTCCCATCCGGGAAATTGTATTTCAGATCTAAGCCATTTTGGCTAGTCAATTCGAGATAACTTTCTAATTATCACAATCAAATAATGCGGAAAAGTTTAATTTGGTATATGCATGGATTTCATTGAAATCTTTCGCGCTTTTCATACTTCAATATCTTTTAAATGTTACAACACTATTATTAAATGAAGGTGAATTGCCTTAATTTTATTATATGGATTTTTGTAACCTTTAATCATTAAGTGATAAACTGTTAAATATTATAATTAAAACCTTTGTTTATTTCCACTCTGAAAAATTCTTAGTACTTTTGAGACTGACTACATTATAAAAAAACAATAATTTTTATATTTAAAATATTAAAATGTACGGAAAAATCTGTGTTCGGAATTTTATATGTACGGTAAATTCTATGTTCAGAAGAATCGGTGTTATGAGATTTATTTTACGGAATATTCGTGTTCGTAGAATCTTTTTCGGAAGAACTACGGAACTCACTATTTGATAAAATATTGTAATATTTGTTTGAAATCAATTGTTTGCTTTTAAGCCACCATTGCATTTAACCTAATAATCCAAAATGCGCAAAACGTCCGCGCTTATTGGATACTATAATATAATGACGAATGAAAAAATCTCGTATTTATTTGCCTATTGAACGGTTACGTAATATTCAAAGTTGCTGATTGAACTTGCGTAAGCTCTGAATATTACGTTTCACCGTGAAAATTTCTGAAAACGAGCCACGTCGAAATACTTTATATTCCCTATCAATGCGGCCTCATTGAAATGAGCTCTTATTTATTATTTGCTTTGGTATTTCAGCAAAACTCGGAGTGAACAGTAATATGTACAAATGAGTTTAAATGCACTCAGGTCATATTAAATATAATAGTATTTTCCGTTAAAAGATACTGTAGTTATTTTTTTCCGCAAGGCATGCCTGTTTTTACTTTTAATACTGATGGTAATGAATATTTTGAGGGCTTAAAGTCAAACAATGCTTTTTTTGGTAACGTCATTTTACAAACGTCATTTCGAAAAATGCAATTTCAATCTTTTTTAGAATCCTCGTGAATCGTCGGTTAAGTTTAACTACATCAAACTGCAATAAGTCGAAAAAATAACGAAGCGTTTAAGTTACTATTTTAGATAAAGTTCATAGCTATTTCGGCGTATACCTTTGTCAAAACAATAAAGCATACGCTGACATATTTATAGAATATAAATACTTTGTTATTTGTTCACCTTATTACAATGGAATTCTACCAAATGCCAATTCAACCAATACATAAAACTGCCTTCATCAAATTTAACAATAACTTATAAAATATCAACATTAGGTTTTTAATTAACATCTCCTTTCGCATGTTATAAGAATGTAAATAACGTTTTACAGCTCTCATTTAAAGTTACAGTTATGAAGATAGTGTTGTTTGACATTAAGTCATTTGATCGATCAATGATTTTAAAGAAGAAACGTGGAGTTCTTGACATTGGTTATTGGAAAATATTTCATGCACGCATTTGGAACAGTCGATTGTGAAAATCATTGTTTGAAAAAATCTTTAACATTCAGACCCTTTTATCTCTCTAACTCGCGTGAACGCAATTTATCTTCCGTGCTCACATAAAAATATAGTTTGTTGTATGTGTCTTACATCTGAAACTGTAAATTCCCGTTCAGCCTTCAAAGAACATTCTTAAAAACATGTTCTCACTACTCACGACTATAAATATGTTCTCACATCAAATTGATTTATGAAAGTGTATTCAAAATAATAGCTTTATTCCTTATGTACATTATTACTTATGCAATTCTAAAAATCGTAATAAACTTAAAATCTTTTCCTACCACCATTTGCATATTAAGACTGCTAAAAGACGTTGGATGAATTACATATACTTCTCGTCAAATGTTTCTTGATGAAACACTATATTAGGAATATATAATTTTATGCTTATTTTTGAACACGAAAACAATGTTTTTTCTTATGTGTTTTCTTTTGTTATTTAAGAATATTTTCAAAATGTAACTTGTTAATTTATTCAATTGGCAAACAGTTGTTGGTACTTATAAATGACAATTATAGCACATCTTCTCAGAACGATCCTACTGTTTTGATGTAGTAGCTCTGACGATACTGCGATGCCAGAATTCTTCTTTCTTTGGCCATATTTGCTCCCTATGTAGAGCATATGGCCGCCACGCGGCACCTCCATGTTTCCCTGTCTCTTGCCAATTGCTTTGCTTCCTCCCATGACATGCCAGCATCTCTCAGTTCCGCCGAGTACATCCTATGGATAGTACCCAACGGACGTCCGGGGCGCTGGAAAACCACCGGTAGAAAGAAGAGGCAGGCAGGATTGAAGCTTTCCGGAGGCATCCGCAGCACGTGACCCAGCCAGTTCTAACGTTTCTCCATAACCCCTGACGTGACGGGGCGCTGTCTTGTACGTTCCCTTATCTCTGAATTCCTTACAAAATCAAAGCAAATCACCCCCATTATCCGACGCAAGCATCTGTTCTCGAAGCTCAGTATACGGTTTTTAGTCTTCGTCAGGTGACATGATTCGCATTCTGCCAGTACTGCGATGACAGAATACCCGTGGAAAATATTCAATATTACTTATAGAGCTAAGAAAATAATTTGTTAAAGATATATTTAATTCTTTAATGTCTTTTTATAATTCTATTTTGAGACAGAATATGGTAGACAGTGTACATGAAAACGGCTATAGAATAGTCTATCGACGATACATTTTGATAAATTGTTTCGTTAGATGTTAAAGCAAGCTGTGTTTTATAAATGAATTAACAAATTTCAATTTGTTTCTGAATAAAAAGGTCGTACACGACATGTTTCTGCCGTAATACAAGTTTTCTAAAGCTCTTTTGCTCTGGCAATCTCTCATTACTAGTTTATAAGCCTTTTCATCGTTAGTTGAAAGGCAAAGAATTTATGCGATGCTAACTCATAAACACAGCACAGTTATTAGTTGTGTAATAAAGATTTTATTTTGTGATAACCGTACCAGTATCTGTTTATTAAAATATTATACAAGCTACAAATACAACTTCAGCATTTTAATTACAAATTATTGAAGCTATATAGAATAAAGAGCGTATTTTTAATTGAAAGTATTTTCTCATTTTAAATATTATTAAAACAAATTTAATCGATCCTTCTTCTAATTAAGTTTATATTAAACAGAGTATAACAAATCAGTCGTACGTAATTTTAAGAAGTTAACTATCAATTCTTGTTGGAAAGGCATTATTTTTTTATTTTTGTAAAGCTGGTAGGTGGCGGTGTTCTAATCGGTATTGAGTAAGGGGATGCAGGGTGATTAACTCTGCGCTCCCGAGGCCTGGGTCACAAGGGATCTAAGGGTCGGCTCAATCCTGGTTTTTCTGTCGGGGACTTCCTTCCCTTAGCCAGTGGCCCAGTTTTGAGGCGCCGGACATTCGCCGAAGAGAAGACATCGGAGAAGAAGAAGAAGAAAGCTGGTAGGCACCACATTTTTATAAAGATCAGAAAAATAAAACCTCATATGGCTACCTATATGCAATAGATTATGAACAGTAAGAAACTAAATAAAATAATTGATACAATAAAATATATGACAAGAATTTACAGATAAGCATACAAATTATAAATAAATAAATTTAAAAATGTCTAAAAATT
Organism: Himalopsyche tibetana; assembly: GCA_030503985.1. NCBI lineage: Eukaryota > Metazoa > Arthropoda > Insecta > Trichoptera > Rhyacophilidae > Himalopsyche > Himalopsyche tibetana. The sequence goes on from JAPJYX010000010.1 coordinate 3,567,424, forward strand.
ATAAGAAAATTAAAAAATTGAGTAACGATAAACCTGAAATAAAAAAAGTAAGCAATATTAATAACATAAATAAGAAGAATAACAAAATTGGTAAAAACACAGGAACATTTTACAATAAACTTGAGATTTAAAAAATATAATATTAATTACGTCATTAACAATGATTCCAAATAGCAATTAAGTAATGTAGGAATAAGATTTTTATTCGTAAAAAATCCTCAATATTTTATTTATAATTTTTATGATTATTTGTAAATTATTGTCATATTTTTTGTTAAATTGTTTTATATACATTTATTAAAAATAGTTCAGATGTAATTTTCATATGTTAATAATGTTCACAACAAGTCGTGATATCTATAAAAAATGTTTTTTTAACGTCATGCCTTTCCGCCAAGAATTGACAGTTATGTATGTTAACACACTAAAATTTAGTGACTAAATAAATAATTATGCATTGATTTTTGAATCTGTTGATGGGTCTGTACACAAACTCATTGCTGTCTGTGATATTGTCATATCTCTTAACCCTGCATATACACGGTGCTGAAAGCAGCGTCAAGGCAAAACGATTAGCCAACTTTGGTTAACTTAACTCCTTTCCCAACCCGTGACGAAGAAAAGGTCGGAGAGAGACTGATTTACAACGAGTTATATCGATACAAGTGTTGTTGCATTAAAAGCTTTTGTGTTCGACATTGGAAGCAACTATGATTTTAAATATTATATAATCTCTACTATTATGAACATCACTTATTAATATATCTACTATAATATATTATGAATTTTGACTAGCTCCTTTTATCTCATTCTTATAATCACTTTCAGGGCTGTTCACTGTCTGGTATATTTGGTGGAAAGGCATTATATTTAAAAAAAATATAATATATTCATTTGTACTACTTACACTTTTCTTCAATATGATCAGGACCAGTTTTGCTCATGACGAGTACTATCAACTGATAAGAAAATACAATATTAAGTGTTATTTATACAAAACAAAATAATATTAGTATGGTGTAACAAACAATTGGTAGTGAAAGATTTTTTTAAATAAAGATGAAAACATATGAAATTTGAATGGTAAAAAATATTGTCACTAAGATTAAAATTTGATTCACTATATTTTTAAGTTGACAATGATTAGGTACATATACAATTTTTCTGATGGCTAAAGTAAAACTTTTGACGATTTTTTGGTATTTTTTTTCATCTAAGATAATAATTTCTATTGAAAAATGAATAGATAGGCAATTCATAAATCAGTTGATAATGCTCGTCATGAGCGAAACCTGCCCTGTTCTTTTTAAATAAAAGCAAAAGTAATACAAATGGAAATTAATATTTTTTAAACATTCTTATAATGTTCATATTATAAAAATATAGTATCACTTCTAACGTGGTCACTGTCAATTGTAAGTGGAAAAGCGTTATATTTTTTAAAAAATCACTTCATTTACTAATTTCACCATTTTTTTTAAACAATGATCGGTCATGTTAACCTCGAGCATTTTTAACTGATCCATTAACAACTCGCAGTGTATTAAAAAATAAAACACTAAATTTACGATATAACCTATATATGTTTTCAGTAGTGGTTTCGCTCATATTCTTAGAGTTTATTAAAAACAATGCCGAATTAGTACAAGTGTTTTATTTTGTAATATTTAGTACAGTGAGGCATAATGTTTTACTTTCATATGACATATGCTACTGATATTCCCTGTATAGTAAGTACATATAGTGGCGTTGCAATAGTTACATTTGAAGGTGATTCTGTTATCTTGCATCGCCGGAACGTTTCTCTTCCGACCATGTGATGCGATATGACTCCAAGCTGTAATATTCCCTGATGCAACGGGATGCATTACCCGCCAGATACATATCTAGCTGCTATTTATTTAATATAATAATAATACGAACCTCACAGCGAGGATGCTTTTAAAATAGCTTCTGATGTGAGGCAACCTTATGAAATACATTGTAAAATTTTATTGTTTTGACCTGTTTTAGAAGTAATATTTCTTAACGACTTCTGCTGAACATGACACAAATGCAAATGGTAAATTGCGATTGTGAAGATTTTGGTGTGTTTGTAATACGAAATTGTAATTGTAAACAATGTTATGTTCTGACATATTAATCACCGTATCTGATAATTTAACAAAGTTTATGTTGTCATCGGGTTTCAATAAATTTCACCTTCGTATGATGCTGCTATATAATGTTTTTTTGTGTAATTATGGGAAAAGAAAACTTGTCGTTGAGGCACAATAATTATATTGGGGCGTAATTCAATACATGTTTGACTTTAAAGAAAATAATATGATGTTTTACACGTAATTATAATTGGGGCGTCCAATCCCGAACACTTTTTGTGTGGTGCCGAGATTTTAGGATCAACAATCATTCAATCTCCCGATATTTTTTTAAATGTTCATAATTCAAAAACAAAAAAATATCTTTATATTAATATATGATTACGGCTAATGGTTATGTCGACAAATTTTGACTTCTTAGACCACAGTTATTTAGATAAATTTGAAGAGAAGATAGATTACAAACACCCGTGTTCAAGATAAAAACTGAATTTTGTATACAATTATGGAAAAAATGTCTACTTTCAACAGCTGCTAGAAAATATGAAAGGGAGTAAAACCATAATTCATTTATTTATTATGTTTGTACTAAGCAACAATATATACAAAAATAAACTGAAGTAAGCTCTCAATAAACTGTTTGATATTTCAATAAGGTAGTAAATCGGGAAGAATTTAATTTTTAGTATGCATATTATAGTAAATCTCGAAATCGTGGGATCATTATTAAGACGATCCCGGGATTACGTAATCTCAAATTTGATCGGAAGCCGTAATTACAATATATGCTCAACTACAGTGTGTCTGCCGTTATCGATTATGCTTTCATGTATCTGCTCCGTCCATCAAGCGTATTTCACGTACCCTGTGGGGCCCGCATACTTCAGGTTATGAATTGATTATATATGTGTGTGTATTAGGATTGTAAAGTTTTTTTTTGTGATTAGTTAAAAATTCTAGTTCTAAGAGGATAGAAGAGTAGGAGTTTGTATTCACTATGTTTTAATTAATTATAAATAAAGACACCACCGAACTAGGAAATCAAATATGTGTGGGCAAGGCGAATGTTTTTATAAGTCATAAAATTTAGGCTTTTGTTTTATTGCTAATTTTATTAGTCGACTTGATTTAAGACATTTTTGTGTAAACAAATAAGTCATAATACTGCTTTCAAAGTGTTCGATTATAAATAATTAAAAAAACCGCATACGGTCCTATCTCTTAAAAAATAGCTAACTTTGTCAAATTGAACCATGTTGCACTTTATTTTTTTTAATGTTAAGCAAATATATTAAAAAGTCGAAACGGGGTGCTATATTTCGAAAAATGTTTTGACTTATTTCACATAATCCAGAAATATATCATAAATTTAACGTAATGACCATTGAACAGCTTCAAATTAAATGATTAACAATTTTTAATTTGAGAATTCTGCTTTAAATTTAAATAAAACTAGTAACACAACCCTGACGTTTCCAATGGCGCAGTGGTTAGCGTTGTGGGCTTCCGTGCCGGATCTCACGTGTACGAATAGAATTTTTTAGATTCATTTATCGATTTCTGTTCGAAGGCATGTGTCTAAGAATTTTCTTCCACCCTTTACATTCCGTTAATAACTGGACATAGTCAGAGCGATAAATTAACCACTAGTCATGTCCTGGGCTTGTCATCCTGTCCCTACTACTCTCTTTGAAAAAAGAGAGGTTTAGCGACTGAGGAACAAACAGTTCTCGTAGATAATCTTCTGTTGTGATATTCATGTGATCTCCATTAGAAGGCTATATGTTCTACATTGAGAGCAGTCGTGAATAACAAAAAGTCACACAAACAGTGGAATAAGAAAAATAATTATTTAAATTTTACACAAAAAATCGTATAATAAAGAATTAAAAATCCTTAATATCTATGTGGTATCTTGAATAGAAACAGATATTCCTCATCTTGTAATTAAGTTGTTTATAATATCGTTTAATCAATTCTATGCTGATATGACGTAATTGTTAATGCTCACCTAAATAATAATTCAATTCTGTTTAGTAAGACAATTAATAGAGTTACATAGCCTTGCACAATTCGTATGTAAATTAATTGTCACGTTTCTAGGCCAGCGTTACTGTACAATGTTTCTTTGTGTTATGTACAGATTGCTATACAGAAACTTACTAAATAAATGTGGTTTAAATTCATTTGAAAAAATATAATTGTTTACAGCTAGGGCATCCAATCCCGGGATTCGGGATCCCGTTCAGTTTTCTGATCCCAAAATTCCGGGATTGATACGGCCGCAATCCCGGGATTTCGGGATTGAGAAATTTTGAGCATTTCCCGAAAATTGACACGAAATTGGTAAATCGAGAATTTCGTATTCCTCGGTGAGCTAAAAAAAACGAAGTTCTGTGACAATCGGGAAAAAAGTATACCAAATCGAGATTTTAAAATTTTTCGGTGACTAAAGAAAAAAAAACGAGGTTTGGAGATAATCCGAGGAAAAGTATAGCGAATTGAAGATTTCAAATTCCTCGGTGAGAAAATCCCAATCCCGGGATCCCGGGATTCTAAATGAATCAATCCCGAAATCCCGGGATTGGAAAAAGGCTTCGGGATTGGATACCCTATTTACAGCTTAGCTAAATATAAAATTGTGTTATACTTATAATAATAAAAAAGCGTGAAATATATTGAAATATTACATACAATAATAAATGTAAAATAGGTTAAATTTTTTCTATTTAATAAGTTGCCAATAAATTATTTGATCAACGTTCACGTATTTCCAAAAGCCCATTGTATTAAGGTATATTTTCCGGAAACGTCAATCAAAGTTAAATAATGGTCGAAAGGATATTTAGCTGTGAAAAACTAATTGAAATTTGAAGTATACAATTTAATTTTTCTGGGAAACGAATACGGACTAATAAATACAAAGTGAATATTGCTTTTGAAAATTACACATTTTATTTCTATTATTCTGCTACATTGGTGTTAAATTTTGTTATTGCGGTATTATTAGAATTTTTGGTCGCATTCAATATTATTATACCATGAAACCGTTCGGTTACCTTTAATTGTGTTTGGAATAAAGTATGATTTCATTTATGAAATAAAAAAAGTCGTCATAGCAATGTCATTCAATAATAACTAAATAAAAATTGGACAGTAGACTACAGATGATTCGAGTGTAAAATATATTCGATTTTATTGGAACGTTAATTGATTGATCACGTTGATTTACACACCAACATATTATGTTTTTACACATATTCGAGTACTTAGAGTGGAAAATTTTGAAAAATAGGATAAAAAAACAGATTTCTAACCGCTAAAATGTCTTATAATAATTAACCCTCCAAGGACGAGCGTCACCATATGGTCACAGTAAACACCGTTTGATGATCTATTGATCTCACTATTCATCCTTTTTCTACCTGAATATCGTTGATTTTGCTCATATTTGGTTAAGAAGGGTACAGACTACAGTTAGTCATCAGCCGCGGGGATAGAAACGGCCTCCAAAAGCACATGTGATTTTTTAGAATTTCCGTTTTTTTAATTTACTTTTTGAAACTGTTTTTATAAAAACATAAAATTATTTACAGTTATTTTTCTAATATATTTGTATTGAAATTATGTTGATCTAAAGAGGTCAAATTGTAAATATTTTAAAACAAATCACGTTTAGCTATATTTCAACCCCGAATGTTTGCGAGCCCATACGGTCACTTTTGTCCTTACTACTGTCCGTACTCAATATTACACGGTAATAAAAGGCTGAGCATGACCATATAGTAATGCGGGGTTTATATACAACAACTTTGCGTTTTTTTTTTTTTAAATTTTCGATAGGAATAAAAGTTATCCGTGACCTCAATATGGCTTAGAAAATATTTTTTTTATTGGAAAAAAGCTCTCGTCTCTGGAGGGTTAAACACATTAATTAATAGTTATTGACCTGCCTTAGAAATTTATGATAGTAATTAAAACGAATTAAAAAAATATAGTTCGGATAAATAATATATTAACTTCTAATTTAGTGTGTTTCAGAAGAATGGTTTCTACAGGAATTGCATGTTACTCAGATGCTCAACCTCTCAAAGAAAGTAGTGATAGAAGGATAAGGCTAGAATAAGACTAGTGGTTAACTTATCGCTTTCGCTAGGCTCTGTTTTTTCGGAAAGTGATTTTGGGTAGGAGAGAAAAATTAAAAACATTACATAATCCATGTCTCTAAGCAGAAATACATAAATCGATTGAAAAATTAATATTTGAATACTGTCCATATCGTATTTTTGTGGAGCTAAATAGTGTTATTTATAATACCGAAATACATACATCTGCACTATTATGATGACATATTACTTTTTTCTTTACTTAAGTAATAATAATTTTTATAATAAATATTATTACTTTTTATTATTAATGCTGATTGTAATCATTAGTACTTATTAAAAATTGGAAGGATAAGTAGATAAAAAAGAACAACAAATTCACTCATTCCTCTATGAATTAGTAGTTACTTACGGTTGATTGCGGTGTCAGCTTAAAACAATATTTTGAAAATGGTATATACCATACGAAAGATAATTGCATTCATAGATTCAACATGCATGCACCGATATTAATATTGTCATGTTTTTTAAGCCGTGTAACCATAACTTTAAGGATTTTCATATAAAAAAAATATAGTATTTAAAAAAAGCGAAAAAAAATAATCTGTACATCGATGGCCATCGTATTTTAGAAGAAATAATTAGGAGAAATCTTCTCTGCAAAACATTAATAAAGTCAGATAAAATAATCCAAAACGAAAAAATTAAAAAAAAAAAACAACTGAAAACATTTTTAAAATTTATTTAAAAAAAAATGACCTATAAAGTTTGCAGTGCGTATTTAATGAACAAAATAGCTTTCATAAATTATATTGTAGCAAAAATAATTTTATTATTGTGTTTTTGCAATTTAAAATACATTTTACCAATCAACATATTTCATAAACAAAGTCTTAACAAATCCAGACATTGATTTTTGTTAGCTCAAAAAACTAAATTCGTTTCAAGATATTAAATAATTTAAGAGACGAATTATTGTAAATACAATTATGATCGGTTAGTAAAATTAATTTGAATAAGGAGTGTTTTTTGTTTATGCTATTGTTTGTTGTAGTTGACAGCCTAATAATAATTTCAAATGACACAATAACAAGGAAGTTCTATTATACACATCTATTTTTACTGTGGTATAGTTGGTTACATTGGCTACCCTGTCTCGGAATGTCAACGTGTTGGTTGGCAGTAGTTGGTCTCGTCTCTTCAGTGGAATCCTTTTGTTAACTTACTTAAGCTAACGAAGCAGCTTGGCGGTAATTAACCGGAGAAGTAGAAGGGAGAGACTGACGAGGGCCTGGGAGGGTGGACTGAGGGTGACAAGAATAGACAACGATGTACCATTGTAATGAAATTTATTATAAGGCAATTACAAAATTAATTTCAATTGAGATTGCTTGACACGTATCGTATTCCAAATTTGAAATGGGAAAACAAATGAAAGTATTTTCGCTTGTGATTTCGTATTCAGATTGAAACAATCACTTTTCGATCATTATTGTATGTGCAACATTATATTTCTAAAGAAAGTTATTCAGTTTATTTAAATTGATCAGCGCTTAATATATTTTGCCTAATAGTTCAACTCAATATGAGTATAATAAAATGAAAAGCAGCGTGGGTAAATAAATATTACAACTATCAAAATACACATTTGGATCCAGTGGATGAAAGTTAAGTTCTACAAGAATTATGTGATATACAAATAATAGTTGATAGCTACGTTGAGATCACGTCATCATCATAAATATTATATTTAAGCAGAATTCTTTAGTATTTTTTACCTTACTATACTATAATAGAGTTCTAGTTTCATACAAAAATACAAATTCATTGAATACAAAAGCTTTATTTAAATTGAAACTATCGATTTAATTCGAGAATTATTATTTCAATCAATGAAATAAGAAGTTCAGTGTTGAGGTAAGTAAATATTAATTCAACAGTTATGAACAAAAAAATAACTTTTTATTTTACTAATTTTACTGTGTCTATGAAATAATTGTGATACATCTTTCACCTCTTTAAGAAATCTGTCTATTATAAATAAAGCATACAGATTAATAGCTTTATTATTCGTCAAGTTGTATCATAACGTTAAACACAACCGGCAAATAAAAAGAAAATTACAAATAAAGTTTATAATTAAATCCACAACACTACCACCATAATTATCGACATTATCGATAATAATGTTTTTCTCTGCCATAGCAAGATCATAATTCAATATATTATGTATTCTTAAAAAAATGGATGTTTCTGTTATATAACGTATTAGACCTTTAAGCCATAACAGCTTCAAGGGTTTATTCATTATTGAAATAAATAAAAGTACTCATCTATATTGATTACTAATAACTAATGTAAATTTATTTATATTTTACAGCAATGAAAAAAATAGGAATCCAATTTTTACCAAAGACATTTTTTTCAGATATATTTAATGAGCTTTTAAGGCATTCGAAATTAATTGTATTGAATTATATGCGGTAATATTCTTAATTTATTTAACACATACAATTTAATGAAATGGGTTTGTTGATGAAGTTGAATTTATTTCACTGATTGAATTGAAATTGACGTGAAAGAGCTCCATTTTAATGAGGTGAAAAAATAACAATGTATTTTAGTTCTACAAATATTATTTTATATAAAGTTTAAAGCTATTTCAGCTTATGCCTTCTTTTTTCACCGTATGAATTTATTTCATAAACTATAAATGTTTTGATGTATCAAAAGGTAAGCTATGTCAGTCGGTTTGTTGTAATATTTTAATAAAGTTTTGAAACTGATATATGTATGTTAGGAATTTGATAGTGAAACAAAATTAAATTTTGTGGCAGACGTAATTATTCAAAGTCACTTAAATCAACAGCAATCGCTTTTTTCATAACTTAAATATTTGGTTAGCAAAATAGTCGAATCATGGGAATCACGTTCGAAATGCCGGACGCCTGTCATGTCAAATTCAGCGGATTTGCGCAATAAACGTCAGGCTGACGTACCAATTAATAGTACGTGTTCGATTTTGTGAAATTACGAACAGTACAATTTAATTTTATTTAAATAAACATTGGATTTTGTCCCAGAGAATGTAGTTGACCAATCGCAGATATCCTATAGCAAGTAAATGGTTTGTTGTAATATGTTAAATAGGTAATTGGACTGAAACAATTACATACATCTGTTTTACTCGGTACCCCGACATTTGCGCGCAGTATAACCCCGACATAAGCGCTCGGGACATTAACGCGCCGAAATTAGCGCGTAATATAAGATTATTTTAAAGAAATATACTTATCTTAGTTAACTTTTCCGCTAAAATTTCATTTTATTGCATTTTTATTTCATTTAAGTGATGCAATGCCACTCAAAGAAAGAAAGTGTTTGTTTTTTAATTGTGTTTATTGAAGTGCATTTTTTTCTTTTTCTGTCTATTTGACGTTTGACGTTTGCTACCGATTGTATATGATACGACACGCGCTACCTACCGTAAGTTAATTATACTATAACCATCGCGCAAGTGCAAGCATTCGTTGTCAACATGAACTGAATGGCAGACATACAAACATTGATTTTTATATATAAGACCTACTGTAGGATAATTTTACTATGCTTATAACCAGTGGCGGTTCTAAGTACTGGGCTAGGTGGGATAAGCCCGACTTGCAGTTTTCACCCAAAAATTTAGATGGCTGAATAAAAATGAACAGCAATTTGGCCACTGAACAAAATAAATACATATATAAGCGTAACTAACCTTTCCCAAATGAATACAATATCTTTGTTTTGATTATCTTCTGTCAATTAAGACAATGATGCTATTTCTACCTACAATAATATTCTCGATGGTGTTTTGTATTACAATTTAAACTGAGCCGGCATAAAAAAACAATAACCCTATAAATACTTCATAGAGAACAGGCAACGTGACGTCAGCCGGGCTACACCTACGTATTAACGACTCAAGGGCTAGATCTTTCAAGCTCTTCAATTCTTTCAATATTTCTTTCATCAAACACGATTAGTTTTTTTTTGTATTTGTATGTACGGAAACGTCATCAAATACACACGAATGTGCTTCAAATTATCAAGCTTCTGTCATTCGTTGGGGGCTAAATTGAATCTACCCATGACCCATACATTCAAACACAAATATCGTTGTATTGTATGAAAGTGACAGGTATTGACTCTCAGTGACAGCTCTGTATTGCTGTTTGTACTTGTTATTTCACTTTGAAAGATACGAATTTAAGGTTATTATTTTATTATTTCTTACTAACATTACCATTGATTTTATTTTATAGTAATTTATGCTTTGCAGTAGTGTCGTAATATTTGTTTATTTGCTTGTAGATTAATGTATAAGGTGAAGTGGAAAAATACACAATTTCGTAAATAGTATACAATGCTAAACTTTCCTCTAACCCACCCAAGATTTTAGTTCAGGAACCGCCACTGCCTATATAACCTTCCCAGAAGTGCAAGCAAAAAGTTTGTCAAAGTTTTATTGCAATTGAATGAGGGGTGTGGCATCGCATACAATACGAACAAACAAACATTCATTTCTATATATTAGATTAATTAGTGCTTTTACAAATATACCAAAGAATGTTTTATCGAAATATTCATATTGAGAGAATGACATTTCATTGTTGTTTTTTTATGTTTTTATTTCGTACATTTGCTTAAAGTTTTATTTTCTTTAATTTTTCGGTTATTTAAATGTAAAAAAATAGTATTGTGCGTTAACGTTGGCGTGCGAATGTCGGTGCGCTTATGTCTTGCGCGCTAACTCCGCCGCACCATTTGACTCGTTACTGTATGTATTACGTAGACGAAATCAAAACGAATGCAAAACGACTCGGTGCGGCACGAACATATCAAATTTTCTCCGCCGCTACAGAGTGTCCTACGTGACAAACAGCAGGCCGCGATCAGTTTATTTGATTCGCTTTAAGCCGTGTTTCAATCGAGTTCGCATTGATTTCATCCAAGTAAGACGTAGCGTTACCGTCAGAGATTAAACGTAGCGTACAATATTTAACGTGTGACATTATTACTTTAATACAAGTCCACAAGCACTTTTATGTTAATTTTTCAATCGATCAATAATGATGATGAATATCGCACATATTTCAATCGGAAAAATACAATGAAGGGCAAATTCATTTGCCTTTTATTGATATTTTATAAATAATGAAAGAAAACTTTTATACGTAATATCGGGTTTGCAGTGGGTCGACCAACTAGTCAGGAGAGAAAACCAAATATTTCTAAGAAAAATAAACCTTATTTGAATTATTCATTACCTGCTCGGAATAATAAACAATTGTGTAAAAATATTACACTTCTATCTAAAATACATTTTCATACCAGACAGCGAAGTGTATAAATAGCCAATGGCAATGTTTTCGTATTTTAAAATGCGTTTACTTTGAGACTACAGAGTAATATTTTGATTTACCTAGCGTAAGGAATGCCATGAATATATAATTTAATAGGGTTATCAGTTTTTATGCTTGACCGCCTCAAATTCTCCTTTTAAAGCAAACTCATTCCTTTCAAATCTAAAAATTGTGATGTGCAATCAAAAATTTACATTCACAAAAGAAAGGTTTCGCATTTTATTTGACCCAGAAACGTTCTAAATGATAGCCCGCCCACCCTTACAGTTTTCGCCCCAAAAAAGATGTAATTTCTAATTCTGAAAACCGTTACACGAAATGTCTGGAAACTTGAGAGAATTCGTAAAATTTGAAGCTTTTAAATATTATTCGAGGGTTCTGTAATGTGTTTTTTTGTGAGTAGATATTTGATTGCCGATTGACTTGCAATTTGGGTTCATGACGAAAAACAGAAGTAAGTAACTGATAAATTAATGTTGTATACCAACTTGTTTTTGTTGATATTATAACGGCATTTCCATATTTTCCTGTCTTCTGAAAATTGCTTTAATTCCTCTTATGATATGCCAGCATCCATCAGCTTCGCCGAATACATCTTATGGATATTACCCGATGGTCGTTCATAACGCCGGAATCCTACCGGTTGGAGGAAGAGGCAGGCAAGATTCAGGGTTTCCGGAGGCGTCCGCAGCACCTGACCTACCCAGTTTCAACGTCTCTCCATAACCACTGACGTGATGAAGCGTTGTCTTGTAAGTTCTCTAATCTTCGATTTCCCTTAGAAATCAAACCACTTCACCCCCATTATCTGACACAAGCATCTGTTTTCAAAGCTCAGTATGCTGTTTTTCCAAGTCTTTGACAGGTGCCATTGTTTGCTAGCGTAAAAGAACAGAGATAAAATACAAGCGTTGAAAAAATATTTTTTGGTTTTAATCGTGTACAGCTGTGTGTCTCAAACAGTCTATATAGAGATAAATGTGGCTCCAGCTATTCTTCTATGTGCTATCAGGATATTTACGTTGAGGTATCCCTATGCTGTCGACATTTTCGATGATGTATCCTGCGCTGGTCTGGGTTCTATCAGAGTCATGACAGGTTTGGTTACACATCACATTAGCCATAATTGTATTCATTAAGTTAGTTCCTTATGCGTCAATAAGCTCCTAGGTGCCTAATGCCTTTCATAGATTTGTCAAATATGACAGCAGCATCGGCATATTATGATGATCTGTGGAAACATCTATGTAAAAATATGTTAGTTTTAAATTGGCCAACAAATGCGTCCAGAATTTATGTCATCATAAGGAAACATGAACGGGAATAATATATATTCTGAATTATTTAATATTGTAATATTTTGAATGGGTTAGTTTATTCAAATTCTTGAATTTCAGACATCATAGTAAAACGTTATTTCTAGGTGCGATTTTCATTTTATTGAATAAATTTTATATCGTTCCTGGGATCATGTTAAACTTACCTAATCCTCATAACGCGTTCATGATCGAAAATCTCTCCCCCCGGATATAACTATTTTCATTTCAAATATTTGATGGAGTGAATAAGATCTCACAATTTTCCGATTGATCGCCCCAAAAATTGGCTATCATGCTTTACCGCCCCAGCCAAAAGCGACCGCCCTATTTACCCGCCCATATTAACACCCTGAGATCACCATTCAACGGTTAACTAATCAAGATTTCAGTATATTTTTCCATTTCAAAAATATCTAACTAATATAATTGTCAATTTGTCTGTTTTGTTTTTCAGAATCACCTGACATCCTGTTTGTTTGAGTAAGTGTTATCTGTATGTCTATTATTTCATAAATATTGTGTGCTTCAAATTCTACATTACTTAGTATCCGATTATGATAAAATTAATGTGTAAGTATAGTAAAACACGGGTAGTATATTGATTAACAGTTTTTCAAAAGGTTAATTCATTATTAGATGTTATTTTTTGATAGCAAAAAATTCATCACTTTTTTTAAGTACTTAAGTAAGTTAAATAAACGCTGGCCGACGTTGTCAATAAAATTGAAACATTGTTTGAATACCTAAAGAAAAACAAAAAAGCAAATACAGCACTCAGACAATTTAAATTTGATATTGAAATTCCATGATGCACCTACAGTCGAAATTCTAAATTATATCAACATTGCTAGTATAGCAAGATTGACTGAACTCTACAGTAAATTAGTGTTGCAGTCTCTTGTTGTCAACCAAGATTTATGGTTTAAAAAAACAAATGTTATGATTATTAGTACATGTTTGAAAATATAATACAGTGGTACATATACTATATAAATATCCAAATATTATATTAGTCCTGAAATGGAGTAACTAAATACATAATAAAATAATAATAATATATAAACTTTTAATAACAAATTTAAACATTCATTCGTTGACCAACATCCAGGTATAAAAATGTAAATAATATTGATTTTGAATATTATTCTGCCTTTTCATCAAAAGTTGATAACTGAGCTAATTAAAATATTTTTTAGTCAATGGAGCCCAGCATGAACTGACACATACAAGTGAGTACCACCAGGAGAAATAATATATATATTTTTTAGTTTTTGTATTAATTATTTAGCGGGTTGGAATGCGTTCAGCCTCCAAAAGGCAGCAGTTACCCCGAATTTTTTGCCTGATTCATCCCCGTGTGAAATAGAGTCGTTATCGCGATGTTTGCCCTCAGTGGGTGGTTTACCTCCCAATGAGTTACATGTACTGAAAAATATCAACCCCAATATATGGTGGATAAAATACGACATCCGTAGGCTATTTATGTAACCACCAGACGATGTTAGAACCGCATTCGAATCTAAATGCCGTCAATTCATTGCTAAAACATCAAGATGGCTTCTTAAAGCATAAATAAGTTATAAACTGCATTGTTACACCAACAATTAAGCATTCCTTATTTTCTTGTAAAGATATATGGAATTTATTTGATGAGTTTTGACGTCATCTCTTTCAGTAGCGCGCACTTCGTGCACCTGTGATAGGTATATATACGTTTTCAGCGATTGTATAACCTTTGCTGATAGAATGGCTACTTTACCGCCACAGCTTGTGATAAATTCCTGTAAAGATACACACGTCAATCATTTTTTACAGGAGGCACAAAAAACGTGTTTTAGAGACTTTCGGCTATATGCAAATCTATATATATAAAAGAAAGTGGGGTTTGTTACACCACGTATATCTCGAGAATAACAGCTCGGATTTTAATGATCTTTGTTTTATTAAATTCGTATCCGCCTAGAATAGCAGAATAAGCATTAAAACATCGGAAAAATATCACGGCAAAGAAATTATGAAGAAAATTAATATTCTCATACAGTTTTCAAATGGCGAACACCTTGAAATAATGAAAATGTCGTTTGTATGCAGATTTCATCCGCTAGGTGGCAATTTTTCCAAAATTCATTTGTTTCTGCTTCTTTTGCATACGATTGACTTCTAAATAATTTTAAATTAAGAGTATGGATTAGAATAAAACAAATCGATGATATAAAATGAAAACGAAATAAAATCGAATAATATTGAAATAAAGTTATGTTTATAATTAGGTGTGATATTTTTTTTGACAACAATATTACGCTGTTTGCACGAACGTTGCTCTACTTTGAGATGCCTCGTTATTACACTTGGAAAACTACATCGAAGAAATTTTAACGTCGAAAGCAAGGCGATGCGGTTCCTGCTCATCCGAATGATTACTGATGCTCTTGGTCGCATTTACACAGTTCATCCGAAAAATGACGTATGCTTCTACTTGCATGTCAACAGCTCAATTTGCTTGAAAATGATACTCATTACAATCACTGAAGAAATTGTTTCTGAATCTCCAAGTCAGATACGCACATTATTTTCTATCATTATTTTGACATGCTTCCCATCGAATCCCCGTGAACTGTGGAACAAGTACAAGGATGACATGTCCGAATACATTTTGCATCGAATTCGTGTCAGTTTGGGGAATCCCGATCTCGAGGTGAATGAAGAGATACATAACCAGGCTTTGCTTTAGATCGAAGACATGTGTTACCTCATGTGCGGCAGTTTGGTAGTCAAGTTAGGAATGCCAACGCCAGATCGTGGAATGAACGACGCTTTCAATCGAGAATTGGAACGTGAACGTGAATATGACCGAGATGCATTGAACCAATCAGTTTGAACGATTGTACCACTGTTGAACCCTCAACAGAAGGAAATTAGCGATACGTTAATGAAGGTAATTGATGATGGAAATGGTGGCTTATTTTTCCTCGATGCGCCCGGTGGAGCTGGGAAGACATTCTTCATGTCATTGATTATGGCCACTGTTCATGCGAGATAAAAAAATTGCTGTAGCAGTTTCTTCTTCTGGAATAGCAGCCACGTAGATAGATCAACCGCTGCCGATGAAATAAACGCTTGCCTCAAATAATTGACAAACATGCGAGTTGCATTGCTAAACGATCCATCTGCCGAAGATTTCTCCAAGCAATTGCTGACTATCTATTTATTCATTGTTCAAAATTAAAATTACAGCACATGACATAACAGCTGACGCCAATTCGCCATGTACTTGAAAAATATAATAAGACAAAATATAAAATAAAACTACATAATATATCAGAATCAAAATCAACATAAAAAATCAAGAAATAAAATAGTGAAATTTTACAAACAGTTCACAAATACTATCACTAAAAATGTCCACTTCTCTAGGCAATGCGTTGATCAATCTAACGGCCCTTGGAACTGGTGATTTAAACCTCTTAAGCGAGGTATAAGTTTTTAGAAATAAAAGTTTTTGCTCATAGTTACGCCCACGTAAGAATAAATTCGGAGCATGTAAATTAATAGTCATGAGAATTTGAGGATTATTAACTCGGCCCCGAAGGAGAAGAGAAAAATGATTTAAGCTTGAAAACGATCTTCGACTATCGTCGGTAACGACCGTGTTCCTGTTGACAAATCGAACAGATTGATTTCGTTTCCGCCGAATTTTAACAATTTCGTCTCAACGAAGGACGGCTTCATCAAAAAAATGTTCCCAAACAATTGGTTGAATGAATGAGTAATTCTTGCGGCGAAAAACAAAGATGTGGATCGTTTAAACTTCACAATTCAAAATCAAATCGTTGGTCCACTACATTCCTTCAAATCTAGCGAACTTTCGCAAGGTGCGCGAAACATTCTTGCGCAGACTGTACATATAACATATTCTTTCAACCAAAAAATTATTATTTCTGCTTCTCTATGATAGTGTCATCAGAAATAGTTTGTAATATCGACCAAGCTATTTTTTTTTCGTTTATTAGAGATTCGCGCCGCAGCACACCCAGCATCGCCTCGCGGCACACCGCTTGCGGAGCACTGCTTTAAACGACTGAAAAACTGACATGCAATATTGCGATACACTCACCAATGACCAAAGTTTTGGTAGCAAGTAAAATCATCACCTGGGATGAATGGACAATGGCGCACAAATGCGCATTGGAAGCACTCAATCAAAGTATGAAATATCTGTGCAATGACTCAAGATGTTTTATAGGCGCAATGATTCTACTATCTGGCGATTTCCACCAAACACTACCAGTCATTCCAAGATTTACCGCTTCCGATGAAATAAACGCTTACCTCAAATCACGACTCTGGCGCTATGTAAAGAATCTTCAGCTGACGACAAACATGCGAGTTGCATTGCTAAACGATCTATCTGCCGAAGCAATTGCTGACTATCGGTAACGGGGGTGTTCCTGTCGACGAATCGAACGGATTGATTTTGTTTCCGCCGAATTTTTGCAATTTCACTTCATTCAACAAAATGTTCCCGAACATCTAATCACAAAAATCACAATTGGTTGAACGAACGAGCAATTCTTGCGGCAAAGAACAAAGATGTGGATCATTTAAACTTCATAATTCAAAATCAAATCGTTGGTCCACTGCATTCCTTTAAATCTATCGACCGTGTAACAAACGAAGACGAAGCAACCAACTTAATTTTTAAACTTATTGGATCTGCCTGGCTTGCCACCGCGCAATTTACAACTGAAGGTTGACTCGGTAGTCATCATGCTTCAAGTTATCAAGTTAACAGAACATTTATTCACTTTTAAGGTGTTCACTGTCAATACTTGGTGGAATGGCAATATAATAAAAATAATAAAACATTTTTAGTACTTTTTCCACATAAAATTTATTTGATCAGGACCGGTTTCGCTCATCGCGAGCATTATTAACTGATGATAATGCTCAGATGATAATAACTCAGTTGATAATGCTCGCGATGAGCGAAACCGGTCCTGATCAAATAAATTTTATTTAGTGGGAAAAGTATTGATTCTGAGGCGGTACGAAGTTCGTCGGGTCAGCTAGTTATGAAATAAACACAACCTTGAAGTGCACGAAGACTTCTAAACTGGTGTTTAATTGACATAATTTAATACTAATTAAAGATATTGTCTAGAAAAAACCTTTTTTTCAGTCCTTTTCATGGTTCCAATTTTTACAAGCCCATCTTTTTTCAAAATAAAAAGCTAAATTATAATACTAATTCGGCATTTGCAGCTTACATCCTTTTGATGGAACGTTTATCAGGCTAGTTACATTGTGATTATCGAAAAAAGCTGTTTTGAAAAAACTGTGTGCTACGTCCTTTTTCCTTTCCACAGTCAGTATATTTAGTTAAAAACCATTTTGAATATAAATAACATTTTTGTGGTGATAAATGTGGGGCTCTAATGCAAAACGTACTATTTCCAAAATGAGCGATATTGAATTAGGTATGCAGATAAGGTAATTCAAGCCTAAGGAATCGACTGGTCCTATTAGTTTTAATATACAATGTCTAAAACACTATCGTTTTCAAATTGAAAATCATATTTTCATTCAAATGTTATTTTGTTTGTGTTATTCGTTATAGTATTTGACTCTACTGAAAAGTTTGAGTTTTGTAAATAGTACGTTTTGCATTATAAGCCCACAGATATTGTTAACGTTTTTATGTTTTAAATAATTCTTTCCAGCTAATCTAATAGTGCACCTTACTAATATTTTATGTTGGAGCACTAAATTAAAACAATGAATAAGATTGAACAAGCATTTAAAAATATTTCATAATCAAAAACAGTTTTTTTTGGCATGGAATAATTATAAAAGCCTTGGAATACTTAATCGAGTCAGCCATTTGGAAAGGTATGCCGTGTGTCGAAGCAAAAATAAGACTATAAGGTTTTCATGTTTCATAAATATCTTTCTCAGTATTGTTTTCTTCACGTAGGTAGAAAAATGGTAGAAGAAAAGTTTTTAATCGAATTGAGTTCACAAATAGAATCAAATTATGCGGACAATTTTTTAGAAATATATGATAACACATCAGAAAAATGTTATATTGTACATGTATCTAATAATTGTCAACTGAAAAAATATAGTGAATAAACATATGTGTGTATAATTTAAAAACAAAAACAAAAATAGAAATATTATATTTTTTTTCTAATGTATAATAGAAAATGTTCAATATAAATTAACCCTTTGAATATTTTGTACGAAGCATTAAAATTAGAATAAATCTTTAGTATGATAATCTTTCTCTGATGGTATTTCAAATGAAATATTTCTTTTTAAATGGAGTTAGTTTTATGAATTTATATTAGTTTATTAATCTGTTATGAAGTTATATTAATTTATAAACTGCTTTTAATCATAATCATAATTTCGCTCATCCATTACGCGTAGACTGTCGACCATCCCTGGATTTTGTTTTTCCACTACTCATGTGGATCTGAGATTCACTTACCTCCAGGCTTTTTAAAGAAGTAAGAATATCGCGATTTGTTCATAGACTTAGTGACTTCGTGACTCTTGAAAAAAGTTTTCTGCATGCTTAAACAGAATAATTATTTGTCGCATTGCCAGTTAGTTGTTAAAGTAAAATATTAATTTGATTATTTGACTATTTTTATCATTTTAAACAACATTTTTATAAGACAATATAACTAAACGTTAAATCTAGCTAGTAAGTATTTATTAATTTAACAAATAAGTTGTCTCGTAAGACTTTGCATATTTTTTAGATAGTGCATATTTATTGCTTATCTTAAGTGTTTGAAGTCAAAAGTTATTTGAATCTAACATAATGATATAGATAATGATGGGCAGAGTATATTAATTGACTGAAAACAATATTAATTTAATCTTTTGCGCGAAATACCCAAAAACTTACGAAAACAATCAAGATAACTTATTATTTTGAATTTCTATTTCACCAAAGATCCAGTGTTAAAAGTATGTACAAATAACTGTACACAAAAATATCGTAAACTAAATATTTCCGCGCCTTTTCGTGGATGGAGTCCTAAAAAGGTTTCCCTCTCAAAATACATTACTTGTTTCAATACACCATTCAAACCGAATTATGTACATACGATATGAATGTATTCCCCACATAAAAGCAATTCTTGGCCATTTGTGTTTCTTTTACTGGGCCCAATGCGATCGGGATGGTAATTTGAAGTGAAAAGGCCGGGAAATGAGTACCAAAGCTATAGAGACCGATAATAAGAGCATATTGGGCAATAGAAAGAAGATCAGGAGGATCAGAGGCCCTTGGACTTGAACAAGCATTCGAAATGAATGCATTGTGGTATAATTAAATGTTTGTGAGTATTATGTATTTAATAAATACGCAATGGGTAATCGACAAAATCGTATTAGGTACGGTACAAAAAGCGTTACATTTCTCGTTATGTAAATGTATAGAGATGTATTATGAAAAATATATAATATCATGATTTTAACGGATGTATTGTTTGAACATAATAAGTAAGTATCATCATTCAATACTACCAAAAGTATTCATTGCTTAAACTGATTAGAAATGAGAATGGTAGAATGCTTTCGTTTTAAAATAAAGTCATTGCACATATATCATTGAATATTTCCTGAAAATTGCTCTATAAAGAAATATTGACTGTGTAATTGTATAATTAAATAGTAAGATTTTATTTTGTGTACCCTATTTTTTCTAGTGGAATGATAAGTAAAACTTTCACAATGAAGACGAATGTTGATCTTTAGATTTTTGATTCTACGCTTCAAATTTGACGTGACCACCGTCTAGAACAGCCATACTACCTTTTTTTCCTCCGGGCCGCATTCCGATGTTTGCTTCTCTACGTGGGCCGCAAAATATGTACAGTAAACTGTAAATATAACACATACTATAGTGCACACATACATATGTATGTATTATGCTGTCAAAATGAAACTATTTTATTTTATGTAAATATATACATATGTATACATTTATGTATTTTTCATAGTAAAAAATGAACATTGAACAATAAATAAAAATTACGTAAAAATACACGAAAATACCAATGTATCCAAAATATTAAATCGTTTAGTTAAAAATGAATGTGAATTTTGATATTGAGTCAAACTTTTAACTATCTTTTAAAAATATTTGGTGACTATTATTATTTTGGGCCAGACATAAGAGCTGATTGGGCCGCAGGTTGAGTATGGCTGGTCTAGAATCTAGATGCAAACCTTCTATTCTGCGATCTATGATTCGGATATCAAAGAAAATACTTTTTTTATTTTAAAATTTTATTCAATGGTTCATTCTCTTTTCAGATGGTAACCCAATCGTGATATCTATAATCTAATGTTTAAAATTGATAATTAAAATGGAAGTGTTTTTGTTTATCTCCCTTTTCAGAAAAAAGCAAGTAAACGACTAGCGGTCATCTACGCGTTTTCCTGTAATAAGATGATAATGGTACAAGAATTTAATCATTACAAAAGTACACGTTTCTTTATAAAATAGTTGAATATATTAATTTCAATATCAATATGTTAAATCCATTCAAGATTCAAACACTAGACTGGTAATAAATTTGTCTAGCGTTACAATTCAGCTACGGCAATTAAAAATATCAATCTAGCAGAAAATAGTCGATCAACAATGACGCAAGTATCTTTTTAAAATCATACTGCCACTATTTTGTTTAATATTTTTAAAAAGAGAATAAACGAATTGTTAATAAACAAAAACCGATAATTTCCAAATAAGTAGCTTTACTTCAACTAAAACGAGCATTATTCAACTTCCGACCGAATGAAAAAGAAGGATACGCAAAAACAACTGTTACAATTCAAGTAGAACAGACGTATGTAAGGAAATAATTATACTCGAAGTATAAACTTACATATAAAAAGTTCGCGAAAAAGACTATTAAGGTAAAACTCCAACATACGTATAGCAATAAAATAAGTGCCGAAAAAAGTTAGTTTGATGGAGCAGGCAAGTATTTCTATTCAAAAAACCTTTGCGCTATTATTTTGTGTTCTGAAAATATATTAGGTATAAGTTTGCGGAAAAAAGATGAATCTAAAAATAAGAAAGCTGTAGCCTTGATGGAAGAAATATTTATTTTCTCAGAATATTAAAAGAAAACTTTACGTTTGGCTTTTGGATTGAATGCTTTATTAATAAAGGAAAACCGTTGAAAATATTTGTCAATTATTGATGTTTATACTATAAATGCAATTAAATAAAGAATGATTAAACTGGTATTATTTTAAGCGTGATAATTCAGAAAATATTATATTCGTTATAAAGTGTTTTCAATATAAGCTGGCGAACGGGAATGAACGATAAGTATGAAAATAAGAACTTTTTTAAAAACTAATTTGACATTTCTTAATAAGCTTAGGATTAGTTTCAATTATCAAAACCAGTGTCTTCATTAAAAAATGTACAATTAACACAAAAATGCGATTTATATTTTAATCATAATGTTTTTCAGCTAATTATTGCCAGAAAACACTTTACAAAGGATAATAAGTATGTTGTTTTATTATATTTCCTTTTATTTTATTTTTAGAACTGATAAGTCCTCAAGGCTAGGAAAACTGCTGTGAAGTAGGCCCTCTAGAAATGTTAGATATGAAAGAATAAATTAAAATACGTATTATGAGATTAATATTTATAAGTAAGATAAAAAATCAACACTAAATGTACAACAAATATTATTTATTGCATAAATACTTTTGTAATTAATCGATAGTTATGCTATAATGAAACATGCCATTTTGTTGACACGTGAAAATTATTTAAAAATAAGTATTTTTATTCCTTTATCTAAATGTAATGTCAATCATAAAATATATCACTTTCAATTCATTTTGCGTTTTGTGAAAGTAAAACTTAGTAAAGGTAATTATAAGAAATTGTTTGAAATAAGGCTTCCAAATTTTGTGGTCAGCCAGCGCCTTACGTTCATTATGGCAACAAGCGCATAGGGCATAATTTTTGACAAGTTTTATTGACTATAACCCGCAGTTGAAAAACACTATCTGAGATCGTTTATTGGTTCGATCTTCAAGATTTTCATCGTGTCGAATCGTCATTTGACGTATTTTGGTAAACTTATTCATGTGCACTATCCATTCACATAAAATGACACAATAAAGTTCATTGCTAACAGTTTCTATAAATCAAAAATATTTAAAATAAAACTGTAGAGCTGAAGATAGATGAACCACCACTCAGCCACCACTGGAAGTTCTCGCTTTATTTTTATGTAAAACTTCGATTTAAATGTACATTTAAATACATAATATATTGTTATGACGTCATTATTTAAACGCTTTCCTCGTAAACGCGAATGTGTGTGTTATGCTTTTATTGTATGTTTAAAGTTCACGCAAAGCTTTTACGATACATAAAATATGTTTATTGCTATTGTATTAAGGAATGTTTCATTATTTTAATTGGCTTATTAATATGGAAATATAAGTTAATATATCTTTATGTTATTGGATCCAAATCATTGTTAATTTAATTAAATACATATTTTTTTTTTAATATTTGGCATTACAGCTAATGCCAATGCGCCAAATATTTTAATGTTGAAAGATCATACGAGAATTTATTATAAGTCACTCGAGATCAACTCGAGGTAAGTTGACTTCACAAACACCCACTACTTTGGTTTTAAAACTGAATTGAAATAACTTAATTTGAGATTGGCATTTCAGGTAATTTAACCCAGACCAACCTGGTCGCAGACCTGGTCCTGGAACAATTAGGCCACAGCGATCTTAAGAATATGTATGCAATGGAATTCATATTAATGCAAAATTTTAACCAAAATGCATAGAAATGTTTTGAGAATATTTTCATTAATCATCTTACCTAATTTACCGTTGCATTGCATCCCAATTTAGGAAGACTCTTCATTTTTAAGTTTAGTTATTCCGATCGAATGTCAGCAAAATAATAATCTTAAGTATACAGTCGCCGAATATTCTGATAGTAGATGGGTTATGTAGCAGTGTGTTTAAGAAAATCACTATAATGTCATCAAAGCGGTTGCTTTATGAGAAAATGCAATGTCTCGGTCTTTAAAAAGTGGGTTGTTCATGACAGTTCGCTTTGTTTGTCAGTGTTTTTAGAATTTTAGATGTATGATATTTGTTATCAAGACGAGAAAGCATTAAAAACTCACTGGTAAAATCACGATATTCGTAGGACATTAAATATAAAGAAGAGGCATTGCAATTGTACCAATATGCCGACCCATTATGTCGAACCAATAAGACAAGTGACACTGTTGCAGTTGTATTTTTAGCAATATCTTTCAATAGTTTTATAATAAAAAATAGTACATTTTGATAAAGTGAAATTGATGGGAATATATGTCCATGTTTGGAGAAGACGGAGTCGAAAATGATGGTACATTACGAACGAAAAACGTCATGTGTATGTAATAAATAACATAGTATTTGTATAAAAAGAAAAAAGTATTTTGAAATTATAGCTTGGAAAGAATGAGTCCCTGCAAAGTTTTCATATCGTAAAAATGATCAAATCCAATTGAAAAAGGTACACTTTTGTGGAATTTTCATTATTTGATGGTAGCTGAAAAGAAAGTTTGCATCAAAGCAACATACTTTTTGAAGGAATCTTTTATGAAAGAAGCCGTTCATTATTTAGCTATACTTTATTTAGCTTCAAAGTTTTACCCTTAATATTCAATGGTTTTTCAAAGACCTTTTTATTTTACTTTAAAAAACTTTTCCACTTTTATACGCTTGCACGAGTATAAATAATAAACATTAAGTTGTCTGTAATAATCAAATTGATGACGCTTTAAAGTTATTATCAAAGTAAAATTTACTTCCATCTATGCCTAATGTTAACATAAATTGGTAAATTATGATCTCTATCAAAAATTGTTTTCTACTATACACAAACTTTGTACTATCTAATTTAGGGCTTAAAGCGACGCGGTAGAGATATGATACAAACAAGGTCTTAATGAGCATATTTTTACATTGAAAAAATATTATTATTACAAAGCGATTGTTAAAAATATTTTTAACCATATATATATATTGTGCTTAGTCGGTAAGTATGGATGTATGTTTTTTTGTAGTTTTATGAAATTGCATTGGGTAAATAATGGGTAACAACTAGGACTGTTTGTAGAAAAACTGTTTTGTTTTGGTAAATTTTATTTATTTATTATCAATTTGGCAATCCACACTCTACCCATTACTCCCGGGATTTTGAGATTCAATATAACACGTAAAAATAACCCTTTCAGAGGATGGAGCTAAAAAAAGGATCTCGACTTTTGAATAATTGTGGAATCTGTCAACTTCAAGTTGAAAAAAATTCTAGAGTCTCTCAACTACCCACATTTTTCGGCAATGATCTCAAGAAATTGTGGCATGATATTACGGTGAATGATCAATATGGGATTGAAAAATTGTGAATCCCAAAATCCCGGAATCACAAAAATCGCCCGGGATTGGATGCTCTAATTTTAATGAAATTAATGGTGACGTTTATTTTATTTTACTGTTTCATAAATGCCAAAAACTATTGCCAAATGTATTAAAAAATAAAAAAATATGTTTTTCAAAACATTAAAGAAAACATCAATTTATTGGTTAATTATGATCCATGGAATACTGCAATAAAACAATGTTTAATATTACTTATAATTTAACATTGAAAATAAATATTCACGCTTGAATTAACTCAATTCAATACGGAAAGTTTGTCGAGTGGTCCTTATCAAACTTATTTAATTCTAAAAGCAGTTTTGAGTTAGTTCATCTATGTCCTTAAGGGTAAGAAACCAAATCTAGATCAAAGCTGATGTGGGCTTACGGTTAAGTTATTCTGACGCATCTTTTCGTATTAATTTTCACATGAGCATATCTCATATACTTGTGGCTAAGCCTTCCCGCACGAACTCGACTTCCGGTCGTCTCTAAAAGCACGATCAGACAAGAAGCTCGTCAGCGCAACCGGATGTGGTTAGAGTGCTTTGTAAAGTGTTTTATGTAGGAGTATGGTCAAAATTCAGGCCTAACATGTCTAATTTACAGCCATTGTTCCATAAATGCTACACATGTGGGAACGATTGTTTTAGATATCTGTATTATTTGCTAGTAATGTTGCATATTATGATTGAGATACAATCATATCGTTAATTTATTACAGCGATAACGAAGAGCTGTTATGCAATATTCAAAGACTCCAAAAAGGAAATACCACTTCAACTATTACTAGTAGTCTAGTTTACAGTCACTTCTGAACTGGAAATGATTATTTCGCATCGTCATTAATTTTTAGAAACTGTAAAATATAAATTGATGTGAATTTATTAAGATATTTTTTTAAAGTACCGTATTATTTTTTTAAACATTCAAAGAGTTTTATTTTATTAAAATTTATTTCACAATTTATTAGTTCTTTTAACAAGTTCTTTTATAGCGCTATTTTAATAATTCACCATCAATGAGTTTGAGCAACTGAATAGCAATTATTCGATCTTTTATATTTATATTGATTTAAATTTGTTTTAATGTATTCAATCAAGTTCTGAAATAAAATACCGCAATGCCGAATGATATATCAAAGAAATTAATTAATTAATCATAACATATTTCCAATATGTTAACTTCATGTTCATATAATTTTAGAATACTTTACTTTCTTCATTCCATACAAATGTAATTATGAATCTTGAGATAAAATGATGATTTTAGAAACAGTAGTCGATATTTTGTGTGTGTACGATATTAAGTGATTGACGAATATAAAAATTTAAATTGAAATGGAAAATGAAATAATATTAACAGCATGTAAAAAATAGCCGATACGGCTATCTCAAAGAGATTAAAAAATCGACTGATATTCTACAAATTACTCGTAAAATTTATATGCATAAAAAGTTCAAGAATTCAAATAGCAACAGCGAAAATAAAAATCCTTTGTTCCAGTAGGTCTTTTTTGCGTACATTTTTTATTTTCCTACCTAGATCAGTTCTGGGATAAAGTGTTATTATTTTTTGTATAAAATAGTAAAAAATGGAACGAATCAAGAGGCTACATGGAATAACTCAACATGATAGTTATTTTACATCCTTTCCTGTTTTATTTTTAATTATAACAGCCATAAATTTTGTAGAATTGAAAAAACTAGTGACAGAATGGTTATATATTTGTAAGTCATCAATCGTTGATTAAAATAGTATTTGAAATACCAACATAATGCTGACTGAATTCTACATTCAGATCAGGGATGCCTAACTGAAATCACTTGGCAGGCCAAATAAAAAAAATCTCTGATGGGCCACACATATATATTTTAAACTAAATAATATTATGATATTTTTCATATTAATAGTAAGCAAACACCTTACCTTTTTCTACGAGAACTGTTTATTACTCAGTTGCTCAACCTCTCTTTTCCAGAGAGAGTAGTAGGAATAGAAGGATAAGGTTAGGACAGGACTAATGGTAAACTAATCGTTATCGAAACGCCCAGTTATTGATGCATATGAAAAAAAATATACACCTATACCTTCGAACAGAAATCGATCAAAAAAATACTGTTTACACTGGGACTCGAACCCGAATTTAGTAACCAACAAAATATCTAGCTCTGTAAATTTATTGTTCTACCTTTATTGGCGGTCTTTAAAAACTGGTATTACTAAAAATGAATATCTGGCGACGAAATGCGACACGCTGGCAAGAATCCCAAAAAAAATACACAATTTTTTAAAAAAAATATTTAACCAATAATAAAATGCAAAATGTATAGAAATTTGAAAACCTCATAAGGGTCACATAAAATCTTCAATAATGCCAAATGTAGCTCGCGGGCTTTGGTCATGCATAATTTAGAAAGTTTATTATTGATATGTCAATTCATCATTATGGAATGTGATATGGAAACAACATCACAAACTTAATAATTTAATTTAAGATTTCGGCGAAGTTTGAAGCCATTGCTGACGAAAAAGATTATCCCACGGCCCATGGGAATGCCCACAGATTTGAATGGTGAGTAGTTTTAAGAATTATATTTATTTTTGTTTGTCGGAAAAGGTCGGTGATTTTATTTATAAAGGGTATAAAAGTGGAGAGCCAGGCATGTGCAGCTGATTGTTTAAAATCGGAAGACTGTTCAATTGCGCTCTGTTTATTTCTAAAATTTGCTCAGTAATGCAATTTCGCCAGCAATGGCTTTAAACTCAATGATATATTTATTTCTTATATAAAAACAAAACATTCATTTACTAAGCGTCAGTTCAAGTTCATTCGTGTACTTGAACGCCTGAAGATGCCGAAAGGCAAAACGCGGGTCGTTAGTGACGAATTCTGTGTGAATGTACTTAATTTGAACGATTAAAACACACTTAATAATTGAATTTAATAATAAAATGTAAAATATATAATAATATATTATCGATTCTTTACTGGAAATATTATGTACATTGTTTATTTGACACAAGATACTGATGTTCTAGTTGGAAAGTATTTAGGGCAAAGTGGGACGTAAGGACACCTGGGATTATGCTATTAAGAAATAATATTGCCTTAGGTAGAACTTTACGACTGAAAAACAAGGGAAAATGCACTTTTGTATTAATGATGGAAGAACTTTTTCCGTTGTTTTAAATAAAATAGATTTTCTTGAAAAGAAAGTTAACGCGCTGGGTGTTTTTATAATTCAATTTAAAACGCACCTGCGACTTCTAAGAATAAAATATTTAAAATGAAATCTTCTATGCAACTATCGGCAGCCATTGTAAATTAATCACACATTGTTGAGTAATTTGAGCATGTTTTATCAGTTACAAATATCGATATTGAAAATTTTATTTAATTTACATCGGTCTAAAAAACTAATCCGTTTCACCAAGATCACTGGCTTAATACTCAAATGGACAATTGAGCCGCTGAGAAGTGAAGTGAGCCACTTAGTAAAATGGTCAAACTTCTTCACTTCTTCTATTTTGGTGGATTGCGTATTTTTATTTTCAGAAAATAACACTTTTACAGTGTGTATTTACTGAGCTCACTTAACTTTTAGAATACTTTAAGACTTATCATAACGAATTTAACGCATGTTTTTCTAAAATATCACTTGGCTCACTTCATCTCTATGGGGCAGAATTATTTGTCACATCGATTTAAAATTTGTTCATTTACTGTTGTCCAAGGCAATGGGCGTAGCTATATTTTTAGCATTCA
This sequence comes from Himalopsyche tibetana, assembly GCA_030503985.1. Lineage (NCBI taxonomy): Eukaryota > Metazoa > Arthropoda > Insecta > Trichoptera > Rhyacophilidae > Himalopsyche > Himalopsyche tibetana. The sequence continues at coordinate 3,596,617 of JAPJYX010000010.1, forward strand.
GAAAATGAATTGGATCGTATCATGTGACAGTTTTTGAAATATAATATTTTAAAATGTAATACAAAAAGCTTTAAACTTTTTCAAATGGATCAAAGCAATTAAATTTTAAAGAATATTTTTTTACATTTCAACGAAAGTTAACAAAAAATCTGTTACCATTGTTTTGTTATTATTAAAACAGTAAATAATTGTGACTGCAGTGTCATCAATACGATAAATTTGTTTAGATTTTATAATTGACGTGGCCAAAAATTGAAATACGACAAATTTTCCATTGTTTGTAAGTGATAGGTATATATTTTTTTTTCTAAATATATCCAAGACGTGAGAGAATGTCTTGTGTTCCGTATGACTTAAAACGTTTATTGCTATCTTACAACATAAGGATAAGAACCATATTTTAAGGTTTTATTACTTTTTCATGGATCGGCTGTTGAATTCAATATAATTGTTTTACACAGAATTGCCGACTTGAGAATTAAGAAGAAAATTGACTAGCTATACGATTAGTACCCACTCATAGAATTGACAGCTGAAAAATATCAGCAACAATGCATATGCACATTGTTTGGTTTCAATTTTTTCCGTGCCTTAATCTCCAATAAAACATCTCTTGTTCTTCATGTTTCTTCGCCAACTCATACGTTTTGTTTTTTTATTTTATAACTTTAACTGGATTTCTGTGCCTTATATAATCGCCGTTCGCAAACCAAATAACTCATAAAAGATAAGAGACAATATAGGAGAAAAACAACATATATAAAACCTCACTGCATCTTTAAGTTACGCTAGTCGCTGTAACTAGAACCAAATTATATGAAATTGCAATCGTGGGATAAAAGATAAATCGAAATGCAAAATAGCTACTGAAATTATTTTATTACTAAATACCCAATAATATTTACAGCAAAGAGTATTTTAAGCAAAAAGAGAAAAAGATTTTTTTTTCTTTAGAAATCACTTGCAGAATACTAGTCAACTATCAATATTCAGGGTAAATATTTTTATAAAAAATAATAATAAAAAAATGGTAAAACAGATAGTGGCCCAGATTTTATAGAAGATAATGCGTTATATTCTAATTAATGTTGCGAATAGTACATATTATTTTAGGAATGCTTTTCTTAACTAGAAATAATTTTATTGTTGGGTTTGAATCTCTGAAGAGTATAATCAGGAAAAACTAAATGCTCAATAAAAGTTTATGAAGTTTGACGGTTCTTTGATTGGAATCATATTGCAAAAGTAATCTCGCGTTGCAGATTGCGGTTTCAGCCAGAAAAATAATAAAAAACCGTAACGCAAACTTGCTGAAACTATCCAATACCAACCGAGTATCATAACTGTAATGAATATTTTGTTTTATTTTAAACGTATTTAAAAATAATGACTTTAACATATATTAACATCGAAAATTATCGTTTGTTGAAAAAATAAATAATTTAAATTTTGTTTTTGTTTTTGGCGAATGTGATATTAATTATTACGTGTTTTTTTCGACTTTTATGGAAACCAAAATTATTTATAAATTTAGTATTAAAAAATCAAGCTGATGTTTGATTTTATTTCCGAGACCATAAACAATTCTGTCCAAAAACTTATAAGTAACCATTTTTTATATAAAAAAATCTTGATAACATAATAATGCATTTGGGAAATATTCAGTACAAACAGAGCAAAGATACGTCTTGATAAAAGGTTTTTTTTAGTTGACAAAGCACAACGAACCGCCAGTGAGTGTTGACAGGGGACATAGGTATCTGGGAAAGCTCTCAAAAACTAATGAGAAATTATGTCTCTTCAGGCAGAGCTTTTGCAATAAAGCATTACGTATTATTTTAGAAGGAATATTTTGTTACGTATGAGGTTCGTATCATTATTTTTAGATTGAGTCTTTAGCTCTGCAAGTTTGAAGTATTGTATGAACGTAAATGATAGAGAATTTTTTATTTTTTGAAATTTTCAGGGTTATTTTTATAAAGTCAAATTAAAAGAATATTAAATTCTCATATTAAACTATTAAATTAAATTCTCAAAATTAACTAGCCAGTTCCCGGAAGCGTTGCAATGCCACTCAAAGAAAGAAAGTGTTTGTGTTTTAATTGTATTTATTGAAGTGTATGTTTTCTTTTTTCTATCTGTCTTTCTGACGTTTGGCTTTTGCTGTCAATTGTCTATGGTACGACACACCCGCCACCTACTGTAAGTTAATTGTACTATAATTTTCGTGCAAGTATAAGCATATGTTGTCAAAATGAACTGTATGTCAGACAAACAAACATTGTTTTTTTATATATAAAACCTACTGTAAGTTCGTTTTACTATGCTTATAACCTTTCTGGAAGTGCAAAGAAAAATGTTTGTCAGAGTTTTATTGCAATCGGATGAACTGTGTGGCAACGCATACAATACGAATAGAGTAACATTAATTTTTATATATTAGATTTCAAATTTTGACAAGTTGCATCCACAGCCACTGAATCACAACCATATACACATGTATATTAAAGTTAATACTGGTTATTCAACACTTTTGAGTGAGCACAAGCATCCAGCGGCGGGCTACCAATACGTTATCAAGGGACTCGCTTAATATCTAAGCAATTCTCGGTGTTGTAGGGAAGGAGTGAACTTTGTTTATCATTCCTATGAAATTATATTCAATACTTAAAAAAGCAATCGATTGTTACTTAATAAACTTATATCGTGTAACGATATGAAATTTACCTAAATTTATCAATCTAAATGGCTGAAAATGTACTACTGTATATACTGAAGATGTCGTAGATGATGTATATGTCAAAAATAGCAGTTATATACTAATTTGATCTAAGAGTATTGTTTTCTCTTAAATTAACAAAGGGCTTGCCAGCCTGACTAAAATTTGACAAGGAGCACGCGCGGGCAACTTGGAACGAGAAATGTTTTTAATATTCATATTTTGTTTTGCTTTAAACGAAGAAAGGTGAATTTTTTTATTCTTTCATATAAAAAAATGTTTGAGTCATTCTGTATAAATTCACCAACCACGAATGAATACTTTCTGACAAATATTATGTGTATAAAGCTCTTTTTATTTGAAAGATAAGTGAGAAACGTTTGGTTTGAATACCACTGTCCATGGAGACTCATTCACCAAGCGGTCGCTTTTCTCTGAAGCATACAATCAAATTACAAAGCGTAATTTCTTTGCACCATAATACAACTTTTATTTAACATAGTTTTTTTATTATCACTTATTGTATAAGAGAGTTGAAATGTTTTATAATAAATATATTAAAATCATAAAAAGTAAATAATTATAAAAAGGAATTTCTCAGCATATCATCGGAAAATTATAATAAGATTTAAACATCTTTCGACACGTTGAATTCAATTCTATAGTAGTATATCAACCGAGGAAAGGAAAAAGGACGTAACCCACTCATATTTTTTTTTACAGGAGACACAAAAAGGTTTTTTTATGATTTTAGGCCAAATGTAAATTAAAAAATATACACAACCTTGAAGTACTCGGAGACTGGTAACTGATTCTTAATTGACTTTATATATTATTAATTAAATTAATAATAAAAAAAAATACCTTTTTGTAATCTTTTTTCATTAATACAATCTTCGCAAGCCTTTATTTTTTTCAATCTAAAAAGCTTTATTGAGATACTTTTTCGGCACTTGTGGGTTACATCCGTTTCCCGCCACAGTCGATATGACTCAAGTAGATATAAACTATTTTCGACAACTTCTTACAAAAATTACTTATGCACAATACCTTTGATTGATTGGCTCATGTTATAAAACAGTTAAATTAAGCGACGTAAAAAGAAAACGGAATTTTGGTATAGATTATTGATTCATAATGTGTAAAAAATAATTGTATGTTGAGCTTGGTGAAAAGTGGCATAAATTTAAGAAATCATAATTACAATTTAACTTATTGTTTGTTATTTACACCTTTCTGTTTACAAGAATATCGTACTTTCCAAACAAAGGGCGTCTTATATTCCAGTACATTTAATGAAATTATGCTTAAAACAATATTTGCATGTAAAGAGTATCCACAGTACATTTAATATAAATATGGTAATTCCCAGTAGACTTTCTCAATTGATAAGCACAAAATTACTCTACCCAATTAGTATTCGAAATATATAATATTTTGCGAAAAATTATCAGCAGGCAGCAGTCAGGGCATCCAGTCCCGTTTTCCTATCGTGATCCCGGGATTGATCATTTACCATAGCTTCATGTTGTATTTTTTTTTTACATAATACTAATTTTGATACGAAAATAACTGACATTACAGTTAATGGCCAAGGCAAGATTTTTCCTAATCTACAGTTGCTTGAGACCAATTAAATTAGAAGAGATATCAAAATGTCCAAAATCTCAAATTAATGTTTGAAAAAAGTAACTGAATTTTTGTATAAAATTATGAGCAAAAAAGACCACAATTAATTTATTTTAATTTTAGGTATTATACAACAATATGTATATAAACAAACAAAAGTACACTGTTATTAATTGTTTTATTTTAAAAATATTTGGTAGTAAATCATCAGTTGATAATGCTCGCCATGAGCGAAACCGGTCATAGTGTTGGTAAATAAAAGTAGAAATAAGTACAAAGGAATATTGTGTTTTTCTTAATATATTGCCTTTCCATCAAGTATTGACAGTGAACAACCTAAAAGTAATCGTAGTAATTAGGGAGGCATTAAGATTTTAAATTTGATTTTCTACATATTATAGTGAATGCCAAAATCCTGGGATCGGTATAAAGGCGATCCCGGGAGTACAGGATTGCCAAACTGGTCGGAATCCCGGAATTAAATTTATTTATTGTTAAAAATTAAAATTATAGTACATGCCATAACAGCTGACGCCAATTCGCCGTGTACTTGACAAATATAAAGAGACAAAATATAAAATAAAACTACATAAAACATCAAAATCAACACACAAAATCATGGAATAAAATAGCAAAATTTAGCAAACAGTTCACAAATACTATCACTAAAAATGTCCACTTCTCTAGGCAATGAGTTGATCAATCGAACGGCCCCAGAAACTGGTGACTCATACCTCCTAAGCGAGGTATAAGTTTTTAGAAATAAAAGTTTTTGCTCATAGTTTTGCCCACGTAAGAATGAATTAAGAGCATGTAAATTAATAGTCATGAGAATTTCAGGATTATTAACTCGGCCCCGAAGAAGAAGAGAAAAATGCTTTAAGCTTGACAATTATCTTTGAGCTTTAAGAGAGTGAAATGATAACATTCCTAAAAGAAATTTGGTGGGGTAGTATTCCTTTAAGGAATTATCAAAGGGGAAGAATTTAAATTTTTTGAAATAATGATATCTTAGAAATTTCTAATGGACTCTCTCCAATTTAAGCTTGTATGAACTTTCATATGGGCTCCAAATGATAAATGATAAATGCCCTAGCAACAATGTATTACTAACTATTCAAAGCCAATAAATCTTGAAACAAATAAAAAGCTCTTAAAAAACGACAATTAAATATTATTATTTTTATAATTGGTTTCAATCCTTTATTGTATCGACATGGAAGTATTATAATACAATCCGTTTTCATATTACGTCGTAAAAAAGGTGGAATAAACAGCGTGTTTTATTTTAGCAGATAAATGAATTATGATATAAAGGGGAAATACAGACACCCACCCTGTCTCGCTTAAAATTAACACATTAGGTATTGCTTTTATAATAGGCCAGGAAAATATACTAGCTAGATTGGAGAAAGCTAAAAAGCTAAAAATGTGCTTAAGTATTTTATTGTTCAACGTCTCGAATCGAATCTAATACAAATTTCCATCGCACCAAAAGTGCTGCATTAAGCTAGTTTGTACTAATAGAAAATTTAAATTAACTTTGATTATTCCACGTATTGTGTAACTAACTGTGACACGTGTTTCGCCTCTTTCAGAGGCATCTTCAGACTTTGTACTAAGTTTTATACTAAGGTTGTGCCATTTTATTTCACACCCAATATCCGATGTAAAATTTATAACTTTTAATTTTTATGTTATTTTTATCAACTTCAATAAAATGAACATGTTTTTTTGTGACGTCACATCAAAAAAACTCGAGAACAGCTTTTCTTGGTCACAAATTATCACAAAGTAAATTATTACTTCAAAAATAAAAGTATTGATTATCAAAATTATTAGCATATTATTATAATGTACATATATGCATAATTGAATTGGATTTAAGAAAACGTTTTGCCCTAAGTTGATTCGCCAATTCACCATTAATACCATAATATGTTTTCTGAAAATGCAAAATTTCCCACACTGTTTTCAGTAGTCATTAACATGAATGTTTATTAAATTATTATCCTAGATAACAAACAAAGTACATTATTGACTCAATAAAGGTTTTGTGATTCTTTTGAACAAGATTCTTCCAAACACGAATTCTCCGTACATCGATTCTTCCGAACATAGAATACCCCGTACACAGAATATTCCGTACGCTTGAATATTTGAAATATAAAAATCATTGTAAAATTGTGATGTCTTCTGTCAATTGTGAATTCTTTTCAGAGAATATGTGCTCAGAAGAATCCGTTCACCGATCATATGGACCGTGTCATTGAATTTAATTTAAGATTTTTTTTGCTATAAGTTGTTTTATTCGCCAATTCATCTTAAATACAAGAGTATTTTTTATGAAAACGCTAAATTTCTCACCCTGTTTTCATTAATCATCGACACGAATGTTTGTAACATTATTATCCTAGACACCGAACGTATCGAGTACCGTTATCATTTCATGACACATGGATTGAAAAAACATCGTATTTACATTACGCAAGCTTACTGTATTTACTATTATGAATCGTGATTGTTCTCATAGCTTACAGTTGAACTGATATCTCTATCTATGTACGCTGAATGCCTGCAAACCGATTAGTCTGAGATATCTGGACTAATTGCGAATCTGTCAACTGCACGATGCCAAAGAAAGGGTCTCATTTCTGTTCGTATTAGCCGCTCCCATTAATACAATAAGTTCCACTCATACTGCGGTGCATTTACGGGATAGTTATAGCCATTCAAATAAAGGGAATCTCTCGAACATGCCTACAAGTGACGTCATCGCCGTTTTATTGATAAATTCGAAGGCCGTACGACCTACGGTATGTGCTTTAACAGTGGATAAGTTTATCATCGTAAAAATGCTGAAAAAGAAAATGAAATTGGATGAAATTGTCTCTACTAATTGCATTTATTTAAATTTAAGATTGCAAAGTTGTATATTTAGAATCAGTAAATCATGTGGTAGTGTAATATATTTTTTTATATATATAGTTTATCATCATGTTGTGAGTTTGAAATAGCTATGAATTGATTCCTATAATGCTGGCAGAACAGAATAATTTGATATCCTTATTTAAAGTAGAATCATTGAGTATCATTTTTTTTTCAAAGCTTTTTTCCGGAACGTGATTTCGCATATTTTTGTGTCAATTCATTTCAAATATTGACAACTTTTTTAGAAATAATGTTTTTTTTTTTATTTTTACTAAATATATAATTTTATTATAAAAAAATATTTGAATGTATTGTCAGAACGAATTGAATATTGAGAAGTCAAAAAAGGTCCAATCGATTATTTCATCTTTAAATACAACTTTTATAAAGGGTTTTGTAATATTATTGACTTGGTAAATTGAAAATATTTTCTTGTCCCAACGAAGGTAACGATGCCTTACGTTGTAACGATTTGTATTTTCTTGTAAGTGTATAAAGGAAAAGTTATTTTTAAAATACTGCGCAAAAAAGGAAATTGCATAAACATGAATGATTGCTTAATGGACATTTAACTAAGTGTCCCGTATTACGAAAATATAAAAAATTGAAAGTGAATTTTTAGGGAAAAAAAATTCACTGGAAATTGTTACTTAGCAGCTAAATTGACCATTAGAACGCATTAAGCGATAAAAGTATTTTCCTCTCAAAAAGCTAATTTGATTATTTTCAAAAGTGAGCCTACTTCTTTGCTGGACGTAGAATTTCTATTTCTTGTTACCGGGAAACTAATTTCCCTCTTGGTGGAATTACAAATGATTTAAAAAAGAAATCGTCAAAGACAGTAAAAAATATTAAGTACTTCTAAGAAGAATTCTCATTGAAAAGTACGGAATTATTTTAGCTAGAAGATAAAATGTACGATTATTATTAGAAAAAAACTATAGTGAAAGCAATAATTAAATATCCTCAATTTTATAATTCAGCTAAAACTTTGTCACTAAAAATATATAAATAAAAAAGTTGATGTAAAATTTTCTTCATTTTTGCAAAATTTTAAGCTCATTGCTAATGCCTTAGCTATTTTTTTTAAAAAAGTAATACAGTGAAATGAAGAATCATATGGTAAAGGTGTAATAAAATTACAACTATTTTTATGTCTAAGAAATCATGCATTTTTATATGGTAATTTATTTATTTTCTCGTTTCATCATATGAAAAGATTAAGTGACTGAGTGAATCTGGTCATGATCCTATGAAAATATAAAAAAAGCAAGGTGCTACATTTTTAAAAAATATTTTATTAATTTTAGATAAAAATACTTTTCGTACACATTTCATTTCCGAAAGTTTAGAATATGACTGGGTTATGAAGGATGGAACGAAAAGATTCGAAAATGATTTATAAAAACGGTAAATAATAAACTTATTTAAAATGTTTTAAGAACGGCACGATTTTTGAATGTTATTATTATTAACACATATTGTTGTTTGAATCGTTCAAATTTTGTACACTCCCACATGTTTTTACACTAACGACCCGGGTCGCGTTTTTAAGAATTTTCAAGAGCACTTAAGTTCACAGATACAATTAAATTGACAGTTCAAGTTCAGATTCAAATTTAATATTGAAATTCCACCAAACACCTTCAGTCGAAATCATAAATTACAGATTAAATAATAATTAACTTTTAAATGTAAGCAATGCGGCATATTTTAAATGTGCAAAACTCCATTTTCATGCGAAAGCAGCACATACAAAACGCTCAATGCATTTGTAAATGTTGCTAAGCCTTGCAGCCTCAAGCCAAAATGGTTGTGAGAAAAATCCTCTGAAAGACCATTAAATTGTTGAAAACGGATGGGGCACAGTGAAAAGCTTCATTCACGCCAAGTAATAGATGGAAAATCGATTTAATCGGATGCAGAAGTATACCGATACAGCTTTGAAAGCTCGCATCGGACCAACAGCAGCTAGACCGGGTTCCGCTTTGGATGCTAGTTAAGCGTTGTAAAGCTTGATTCAATTTTCTCGTGGATTGCTGTGCATATGCATCGGCTGTTTCAATTCATGCAAGCAATGTATGCAAGCAACCTTAAAAATACACCCATTTGAACCAATGGCTTTATAAATTTACCAAGAATTCACAGTCATTGGTTGAATTTTATTCTATAGATAGAATTGACGTACATGCAAAATTTCATGCATGTAAGCTAATACGAGACTATAGAGATATTTGGGTGACTCGATATGTGGCTGTCTTTTTAATATCATAAAATTTAGCCAGTTACCGGAGCAAAAAAGTAATAACACTTGACAGGCTCGTTTGCGTGGTCAATGGGTCGTATAACCGAATCGGAACTTCCTTATATTATTTTTCAATATTAGGGAACGAACTTACCGATCAAAAATATATTTACTTATGGTAATTTCCTTACCTTATCAATATATGTATTTTTAATGACAGTCAACAAAGAAAAGAAAATTTACAGCCTTACGATTTATCTGTCAGGAAATATTATATATTTAAGGTATAAAAATATAATCACATTTTCATCAATGATAATTTTAGCACGAATAGTCCAAAAAAGGATATTTCAATCGAATACAGGAAAGTTTTGGAATATTTTTGTAATAGTAATAATACGTTCTCAGCGGAAGTTTTAAGTCATCGATGTATGCCATTATATAATTTTTCAACGCACTATTGTAACGAGGCCAAGGTAATTTTCGAAACAATACTAATGCATTGAAATTTGTTTTTTCTTATAAAATAAAACAATTTTGCATTCTATAATGTATGGCACGGCACGTTTAGGGTGTTTATTGGTTAGATTCAAGAACGTAATCTTTTCCAAAGAATACATTTTGATCGCACTGACTTCTTTATTTTAAGAATAGTTTTTAAGCATTGTGTTATTTGATAACGCTCAAAGTATTTCTAAAAACTAGTTATTAACTGAAAAGACGCGTTTCAAGAAGAAGAGAATTTTAACTGAAAAATATTTTTAAGCAGTCAGAAATTATCAAATAATCATGATTTATTTATGTATGTATATATTTCACAAACAATATTTTTCGTAACGTTAATTTTCTATAATACTTACAGAGTACAAACTCTTAGTGTTATAAAATGATTTTATAGTTTTACTACTAATGTCGAACAGGATTTTTTGAGAGAAAATATATCAGGGGTGGGGATTCCTTTTCATTTATAAAGGCTACATTCATTTATCTGATTCAAAATAAGGTCGCAGTAAAAAAAAACGTTGATCCCCCCTTTTGTTTTCGACTGTCGAACATATAATGGGTTGATTACGTTTTTTTCCAAACGCTTGCCCATAACTTTTTGATCAAAGTGAATATTTTGATCAAGTCAAAAGGCCGCATCAGAGTAGCCAAGAGGCCACAGGTTCTCCCATTGACATAGTCTATCTAAAAGTAAATAATTAAACAATACAGTTTGTTTAAAAACGAGGCATAAAGTGTTTGTGTTTTCAATTCAATATGAAATTTTATATATTAGATACATTTATTAAATATATATTTAATACATGGCAGATTTAAAAATTCCACCCTAATGACTCAAGTGTATCAGTCTTCTTGTTCAATAAATCTATTATAAAAATTGGGTATTAAAATCCATCACTCGCTTAAAACGATTTATGAATGAAAACAGCCACCCAGCCGATAAATGGAGTTGACAAAATCAATATTGAGATTAATTAATTCACTCAGATTAAAATATCCAATTACTCAACTCGGAATAAATAAAAAACCCGTAATTAATCGGAGGCAATATTGTAATTTGGAACATAATCACTATTCGATTATAGATTAATAATTTCACCGATCAAGTTTGTTGGGCTTGAAGCGTATTAATTTTCATAACGTTGATTTAAGTAGGGTATGTAAACCTATTTCCCATAATCGAAGGGTAACACGCTCGGCCGATTAAGATAAGGTTAGGGAGTCGCAAATCACTGCTAAGCATTTCATTTCTCACAGAAAATAGGCCTCGTGAAATATTGTAATACCCTAATATACGTACGTTGGATAAAGATACAAGAATACCTTCTTATATTATATTATTATAGTTCTGAAAACAAGAGGTGTGATATGAGATAAAATATTCAATTCAAATTATTATATTACAATAGATCTTAGGCAAGTTATAACACTTTACGCATGTTACATGACCCGGCATGTAGTATGCGACATGTAATATGTATAGTTTAAAAGTATTTTTTTTTTAAAATGATTTTTAACCTTTTAGCTGCCGTACAAAAAAGTACGTAATCACCTAGCACGCCGGCTATAATTTGTAATTAATAATTCAATTAGTTATTGACGAGTTGATTCGTAATTGGCGTGTTAAGCACGAATAAATTTACGATATATCTCGTTTGTGGCAGCAATTTAATTAAATTAAATTTACCCATTATATCCGATTTGTAATATACTATTTATAAGTAATTTAAATTGATATTTTAGGTATCACACTTCTATGACGTTGTGTTAATGTATACACACTAAAAAATAGTTTGCTTAAGCAAAATTAGTTGACTTATTTAACAATTTAAGGTTTGCCACACCAACGGAATTATTTAATTTTTTATTTGGCTTTTTAAATCGAGCTGTCACAGATGGAAGAATAATGTTTTAATATAAGCGAGGTAGTCCATATGAATACCTGCCGATATAGAAATGTTGGGATATTACGAATGAAAAAGAAAATGTAATATGGTAGGCATATTATGAATACATTACGAAAACACTACATTTTATATATTATAACAACCCAAAAAATCTTAAAGTAATGATTTTAGTAAACAATAATTATTTGGTGAAATAGAAAAATAGGGTCTTAAGGCGTAGCGGTTAGCGTTGTGGGCTTCCATGCCGGATCTCACAGGCTCGAGTCCCATTACGAACAGAATTTTTCTGTTCGAAGGTATGGGAGTTTGTTAGCCAATAGTCAGATCCTCGCCTTATCTTTCTATTGTTACTACTCTCTCTGAAAAAAGAGAGGTTGAGCGACTGAGTAACAAATAGTTCTCGTAGATAAACTGGGAGCGGACATGGAAAAAAATCATAATTATATAATGGCATTAATCGATGACTAAAAACATCCACTAAGACATATTATTACAACAGATTAAAATAACAAAGTATTTTAGCTCTACAGTTTTTAATAATTTTATTCGTTGATAGCTATTTCGGCTTACGCCATCGTCAGAACTATGTTTAAACTAATATTTTGCTCAGCTATATATACTGGCTCTGAAGAGATACACAATGCATCAAGTTATTCACTCTAACATCCTAATTATAATTACAATATTACACTAATCAAAGAACGATTAACAATCTGGGTTTATTTCTTAAAACATTAATTAGGATAAAATTAAAATGATATTTATTATTAATGATATTACATAAAATTTCTTAACTATGGCTTTATTGTTTCGAACAACAATAAGCAATATGGGTTTTTTCAAAGTAAATTATGATAAATTATACTAATATTTATTATTAATTACAATAGGGGTTTTAACAACGGTGATGGATTAATAATCGTTTGTTCGTTTAAGATGTTTTGTTTATGCCTATTAATCTCAAGTTGCTCTAATAAATTTAATTTTTAGTTTTTAATTAATTAAATTTTTAATTAATTTTTAATTAAATTTAATTTATTAAAAACTTAAAAATTAATTAAAAAATTTTGAATATAAAAAAAAACAACATTTATGTTTTAATTCGGATGAAGAGTTAATATGTAGTATATATTCTAAAAAGCGCTTATTTAATTTCGTGGAGATAATGTGTTTTTTTTATGTCTAAATGATTTATCTACCTACTTGCTGAATTTTCGTAAGTGGGTATTTTTTTTGGCCGGCGTCAAAAATAAACATTATCTGACGTTGCGTGTTTGGTCAAATAATTATACTCACTACCGGAGAATATTTTAATTTTTAAGCATACTCTGCTTATGCTCGCTCTAGTCATGGATATAAAATCGCTGGTATCATTAAATAATTACATTTATATTTAAAAGTGAGTGAAAAGATCGAAGTTCCTCATATTTAGAAGAAAAAAAAGCGACTGATTGAAAAACATTCATGTAACAAATAAAATTTATTAAATAAAAATTTAAAAATATCCCAGTTGAAAAAAGCATTCTTTTTTATGCTATTCTACTGATAGTTCACTGTATATAATAAATAGAGTTATACTGGAGTGTTTAGGCAGCGACCTTTTATTATCTTAAAATAAATTAATTCATTTCAATCAAAACAACTAATTCAGTTTTGAAAGTAGTATTAAACGTTAACAAAATGAAAATCAATAATAATAACATGAGCTTAAAAAATCTGTTCTTAGTAGATATTCAAAGCTTATTAAATGTTGGAATAGTAATTGTCAAATGAGGGTCATGTTATCAAAACTCATGATATTCATTTTTGATATTTTTAAGATAAGCATGGAAAAAAAAAATACGTCCATACATATAATATATCAAAAAATGGTTGGTGATCTTCATGGTAGTTTTAAATTTTTTTTAAAAATTGTGCTTCTGTGGTTGTTTGCGATTTGTGACCGTTTAACTTAAAAGCGCCAAAAATATAATAACGCAAAAATAAATTAAAATTTAATTTAATTTACCCGTAATAATGGTTTGGGACACCTGAAAAGTTATTCGTATATACGTTAGACTAGACTTTTTCAATATAAAATGTTTGGAAAGGACTTTTATACTAAAAAGTAAAAAGAAACAACCTCTTTCCGAGTGCTTTAAATTAGATTTAATACATGGACGCAAAGCTTTTTCAAAACTGGATAACATATTGTTGAAAACTATGAAGCGTTGTTAATAATGTTAATTTTGCCTAACCCTTTCGCATCAATAACTGAGAGCTTATAGATTGGTTTATACAACGAAGGTATCTCAGAGATTTAAATATAATTGGTGAATAGTACCATATAAAGCCAAAATAATTTTATATATTCAAATCGACACTTAAATTATTGTTAAAATTAAATATCTAAAAACTTTTCTTGGTAATCCTTTTTCGGATTATTTAGAAAATTAGTTATTTTAATAAATCCAACATTTGAAGCCAATGAAATGGGTGAGTTAATGTAAATGAAAAATTGATAAAAAAATCTTTCGTCTACTTTTTCTGAAGTAAGAGTATGGCCTGAGTGCCCACGTTTTGCGGGGCGTTGCGTGTAGCGTGTATATCAAACACGTGCTCGGCAAATAAAGTGTCCCGAGTGGCCACAGAGTGTTCAAAGTGCACGTACATGCACGCGACGCCGTCCAAAAGCTTTATACGTAGACTTCACAATAAACCGGAATTATAGACCGAGCGTGGTCGATTTCACTGGTTTGAGTTGAGGTGCTTATAATTTTTAATCAAATTATGGAAAACTTCATAAATTGATCGCTCGATCGATTAATAAAACTATCCTTTGGTGAAAAAATAACTGTGATGTCAGAAATCCCTTCCACCAACGTGATACTAAAAAATGGGGTGAACTGAGAGGGATAAGCTAACTACTAGTCCTGCCTTAGCTGTTTCGATCTATTCTTACTAAGGCATCCAATCCCAGGATTCGGGATCCCGTAATCCCGAAATCCTAGGATTGATACGGCTGCGATCCCGGGATCTCGGGATTGAGAAATTTTGAGCAAATCCCGAAAATTGACACGAAATTGGCAAATCGAGAATTTCAGATTCCTCGGTGAGTTCAAAAAAAAAATCAAGGTTCTGTGACAATCTGGGAAAAAGTATACCAAATCGAGGATTTCAAATTCCTCGGTGAGTTAAAAAAAAAAAAAACGATACACAACCTTGAAGATCACGGAGACTTTTAAACTGGTGTTTAATTGACATAATCTAATATTAATTAATAAAAAATTCTAAGAAAAAAAAAATCAGTCTTTTTTCTTGATTACAATTTTCACCTGCACATATTTTTCAAAATTAAAAGCATAACTTAGATACTAATTCGGCATTTGCAGCTTACATCATTTTGATAAAACGTGTATCAAGTTTGATAAATTGTGATTATTGAAAAAACCTGTTTTGAAAAAACTGTGGGTTACGTCTTTTTTCCTTTTCAGATTTCAGTCGAATGAAACGTTATGGTAACTTTAGGTTTTAAAATAAAATAGTTATATTACTATTTTTTCAATTAATTTGAATGAAAAAAAATAAAATGTTGTATTTTGACATTTAAACATAAGTATTAATTCTTCGGTAAATTTTGTGAATTTAAAATGTAGGCAATTAATCTGCTAATAATAATCTTATATTTATCATAACTTGAGGTCATGTCATGTGATCAGTAAGATATTTGAATCGTAGTATTAAAGGCAGATTTAAAACCTTTTTTATTTTATTGCCGCAAAACAGGTAAACAGCTCGTTTACTTAAAAGATTATAACAAACACATGCTTTATTGAGATTTATTAGATAAAAAGTCTCTGATGAAATTTCAAAAGAAAATATGAATGAGAAGAAACGAGCGAAATGTTATGAAGAGTAATTATTGGTGGTTTTGAAATAATTGGGATATTAGAAATAGTCAATAATATTTTTCCCCAATCCCAACGTCCTATTTTTACTATTTTTCTTGAGGAGTTGTAAGACGATAGACGTACGAAGAATTCTTTTTGAAACATATAACAATAAATATTGATAAAATATGATTTACATTTGGAGCGGGTATGGTATTAAAAAAAGTTGCAGTGTTTTTGGAAAGAATTTATTTGTTTTTATTTAAGTACTTTCTTAAAGGCTTTTCAAAAGTTTTCAGTATGGTGTTTAAGGTAAAGTAGAAATATTTTGAGACTTTAGTCAAAGCTCCCTAATTATTTTGACTTAAAAAACAACAGGTGCTGCAAGTGACTCCAAACTACGGATTAAACTCAAAGTAAAAGAAAGTTTTCAAACTCAAGAAAGCTTTGTCAAAGGTTATATTTAAAGCTCAAAATCAGGTCAGTGAACATCTAACATCACAAAAAGGAACAAGTGAAATGTGAATATTTTAAAAAGTCATATAGTGAGGTTATAGAAAACTGTCTAAATTTGTTTATTGTTTGTAAATAAATGTAATACAATTTACAATAGTGTTGAAAATATAAAAAACTTTTAAGTCAGTTGCTTTACCTTATTTATAGAGACAGTTTGTATGTATATATGTGGTTAAATAATTACTCTTTCTTCTCCTGGTTTTCATGATATGCTAGTGTGCAGATACGTGAAGTAATATCATATGTTATTATGTATGTTGATTCTCTATTTGTCATTTTGAATCATTCATTTCAAAACGGGATCACCACTCAGCTATGGCTATCGGTTACATACAAGTTTATAAACAGATTTTTGTGTAACACAATTGACGAGTACAATGTTCTTTTTTTAATAGAATCGGTCATGTGATAACACTTTAAACTTAATCGGATCTATGTGATCATTTTCCGAAATTGTCAATATAACGGCAATAAGTCAATGAGACATTTTCATCATGCATACTTCGAAAATGGGTCAACAAGAGACAGATTTTCAAGTAACATTCTCATTGGAAATAGTGGTTGAGCTTGTGGAAACTATTTATTGTTTTAAATAGTATTATTTTTCAATGCAAACTGTTGAGACAATACTTGAATATTCTTTATTCTGATTCAAAGCAGACATTTTATTTATTTATAATATATACATTTGTTTTCGGTAAATTGATTGAATTGGTATTGAGATGGTAGAGCTCAGTGGTTGGTGAGGCTGGGGCGTGCCCCGACACTTCTTTTCCGGATTTAAAAATAAATAAATATTCGAGTGAATTTGTATGCAATATTTAAAAACATATTTTGTTGAAGAATATTTCATTTTGAAATGGCTGTCTACATTTACCTTGTTGTCTGACAGATAAAAAAAATGTCTTAGATTATATACAAATTTGGAAAAATCTGTTGTCAATCATTATTTGTAGAATCTTTCCCCTTAAAATCTCAAGATACTAGTCTGTCTAAAAAATGCAGTTCAATTCAAACGGAAATCATGAGTCCCGAGAGGTGAAGTAACCCAAGTAGGAAAATGGTAAAAATTGTAAAAAGTACAATCACGTCTTTATTTGGTGGTTTGGTGGACTGCATAATTTTATTTGATGTATTAATTGATTTGGCATTTACTTGGTAGAACTCCATTATAACCATTATGTAGATAACACTATTATAGTGTGTATTTACTGAGCGCACTTTTAAGATACTTTAAGGCATGTAGAATATTATAACGCACGTAATTTAGTTTTTCCTAAAATACAACTTGGCTCACTTTACCCCTTAGAAGCTCAATTATATTCTATGATTACTCAATTAAAATCCATATTGTAAATTTTTCTAAGCACTTTAATGCTGAGAAAAATCAGGGAATGTAAAATCGTTTCATTTTTTCATTGTGTTGAAAAAAAGAAAATATAATACATGATGGTAGGGGAGTGGGGAGGTGTGAAGGTCAATCAAAATAAGCATCACCCTGGCACTTTATGGTTTAGTACCACACCCCTGGTAGAAATTAATTGTAATAATATTTGTAGAATAAAAATACTTTGATATTCTTTCACTTTAAAAGTATGCAACGGTGTCAGTCAACTTCATTCAAGTGTTAAATCAAAACTGACAATCAAATGTCATGTAATTATTTCAGAATGATAGTAAAGATTAAATATTAAAGTAGCGTTACCGACATACAAAATTATACGACTTAAATATTTTTTGATTCAGGCAAGCTTTTCAACTGCGCTATTTTTATTTGAATTTAAATTTTATTAAATCTTGAGCGACTTTCGTTCCGTAGAATATTGATAAAACGAAGAACGGTTGTGCACGAATTCATTTTGAATTTTTTAATTATTTTATTTGAAATGATTAAATCAGTGTTTTGCTTACTGAAGGCGTACGCAAATTAATTTTTAAAATGCATTTGTATGCAAAACGTTAAACTACTGAAGGGTTAATCCAAGCCATGGCAACGTGACTGAAATATGAAACTTTTTTGTTTTTTGATACTAAAAAGAACTTCAATGTTATATTATAATCAAAGTTGTATACCAAAGTATATAAAAAATGCAGTACATCGATTAAAAACATTACCTTGCTGTTTATCATAATAATTACTTTTGTTCTGTATTGGAATTATTCCAATATACACATCATTACTAAAAATAAACAGGTATGTAAATATAATTAACTTCCATAAAATAGTTATATAATAAATTTTCCAGCGATAAAAATAATTGAGTTCCTAAAAGTACCTACCATTTAAATCAATAAGCATTCCAATGATATAAACTTTAAACGATAATTACATGAATTTCAACGACATACAGAGATTGAATTTTTTTATGTGGTTATTTTCTTAATTAATTGAACATCATTAAAATCAAACCATAAGTAAAATAAATCTATATTATATTACCATAAATAGCTTGTGATGAATACATTTATTTCTTAAATATAAAAAATATACATAAAAAGCGTCAGTTCAAATTCAACCGTGCAATTAAACGTCTGCATATGCCGAAAGGCAAAACCCGGGTCGTTAGCGACAAAACGTGTGGAATAGCACCAAATTTGAACGATTTAAATTTAATAAACACACTAGCCGGTTCCTGACAAGCTTTGCAATGCCACTCAGAGAAAGAAAGTGTTTGTGTTTTAATTGTGTTTACTGAAGTACATGTTTTATTTTTTGTCTGTTTCACGTTTGCTGCCGATTGTCGATGGTACGACACACGCGCCTCCTACTGTAAGTTAATTAAAAAACCTTTACGCAAGTGTAAGCATACGTTGTCAAAATTAACTGTATGGCAGACATGTAAACATTGATTTTTATATATAAGACCTACTGTAAGTTAATTTTACTATGTCTATAACCTTTCCGAAAGTGCAAGCAAAACGTTTGTCAAAGTTTAATTGCAATCAGATGAGCGGTGTAGCAACGCAAAAAGTATGAACAAACAAACATTCATTTTTATACATTAGATAGAGAACGCTAAATAATTTGTAGATTGTTTGCTATGGTGACATTGTTTATGTTGGCATATTTTGATTTGGATTGTGTTTAATAATTTTGTAAGTATTTTGATATAAGTTGGTTTGAAATTAAGTGTATCGTTTTTCTCTAAGAATATTCGAATCAGTGATATCCATAGTGATTTATGTTACCGTTGCAAAATTCCGACATAATGTGTCAAAGATATCTTGACTGCCTCCATAAGTCAAAATACACCTAACGGCTCAAAGCATATTCGGAACAATGAAATATAAAATGCGATTTCAGCCAAAGTGAGACTTCTTTTTTTAATATTTATTCTTTCGAAAGAAAAATTCGTCCCCCTTTTGTTAAAATTACAGATAATGTGTCATTTACTTGAATAATTCATTATATTTTACCCTTTTATCTTTTGACAGCAGAACTGCGGTCTCTCCATAGTTCGATTTTTTTGTTTCAAACATGGCAAAATCAGATATACCGTAAATAATTTTGTTTTTGTATAATATAACAATATGATGTCTGACCCTTATGTGTTGTTTATATTTAGACAGCGTTATTTGCTTTCTGTCAATGTCGACGGCTGAATGAAAAATATAAATTTATTTAATCAGAGACGTCCCACGTAAAAGAGAAAGGAAGCACTGAACTCCCGTGTAAATATTAAAACACTAAATAATTTTAAAACTTATCAAGTCACTCAGAATATTTCAGAAAAATATATAAAAACGTACCATTACTCATGTTTTCGTTTTATTAACAGTAAGATTTTTGAAATAGACCCAATGTTGCTGTTAAAGCAATATATATTTGGAAGCGTATTATCATATTGGCTCGTGTATCTCTCCGCCTTGATAAAATAAACTTGATCAGACATACAAATGGAGTTCCATATGACTAAAGCAAACAGCAATAATGGCATCAATAATGGACATGTATAATTGGTGGAATTTTAAATTGATAATTATCCTATTAATATTCATTTATGTGGATTGATTATCTTTGCTGACCGTCAAACGTTTAGGGTGAGTGAAGCAGTCTAAAGCGAGACCTATAGTTAAGAAAAAATATTAAGTGACTTATTTACAAAAAATCGTTTTATAATATTTTCAAAAAATCAAATAGATATTATAAACATTGACTTTTTAAACAATTTTCAATTTAAAAGCTACTATTTCAACATTTAATTAACTATAAATATTTATAGTCTTCTAATAAATTCTGAAAAAAATAATTTATTAATTGTATTTGATTTTTACATTTAATTTTCCTTTTAACAGTTAACATATTTCAACATTTAATTAAAAAAAGTAGCAGATAAGAAAAAAAACAGTAAAACGAGCAACACAAAACCATTAAAAGAATATATTAAATTATGTGTATTCAAGCTAGTGTAGCTCACCATAGTGTTGATATTGCATGCTTTACCGACTAAAGATGGAATACATATATAAGTTAAAATGAAATGATTGAAAAATTTCTTCGTAGTCGGAGTAGTTTTTTATTTTAAAGCTGGATTCGGAATCGTCTTTTTTTACACGACTCCACAGACATGGTTAATATTATTGTATTTGAACGTTTAATAAATTGTTCAAAAGTAAAAAGTGGGTTTTGGTTGTAATGCGAAAAAATAAGAGGTCACTGCTTTAGCACGCCACTGATTTCCTATTCATATTTTATAAATAAGTAATATTTTAATATAACAATAAGAAATACTTAACTCAACTAAGATGTTTTAAAAATCATTAACAAATTAAGCTAGATTTTTCCAATTACATTTTATACGAATATTTGTAAATAAAGCATTTATTAATTTGTATTAATTATAGGTGTCGCTGTAAACCACAAAGCTCACCTATAGCTGACGTGTATTTCAAATTCAAATTAAGAACGAATTCGATATGACGACATATATTTTTAAGTCTATTTTCTCTCTCACTGTCTGTGTCCTAATGCCGCATCGAAATAATATGATTGCCGTAGAAATATCAAAGCGTGACAGGTAGTAAGCGATAGTGCGCTATATATTCTGGTCTGCGAGGAGGACGCGACGTGTTCCAGCGTAATTGCATGTCAGTTCCCGGGGGCTGCTTTTAATACATCACTGTTACTTTTTTTTTCCGCTGGGCGGCGCTAACATTCGAACCGGCGATAAAAATAGGCGAATTTTCCGCGACCGGAAAAAGAATATTCAACACTTTTTTCTTCTTCACAATATCGTCACTTCGTTATTAAATCGTCGGAAATTCGCGATGTCTTTTTCGATTTTTTAATTTAAGAATATTTTTTGTTCAAAAGTGCTTCAAATCTTTAGAATATATTGAAGATTAAAAGTGATTGACCTATTTTAAATTGGGAACAAATTAAATGGTCAGTATTTGGATACATTTTTGGTCAGAATAAAAACATTATACGGTCAGAATATTTTATAACCATTTTGGTTAGATTAGGTAAGGTTTTTTTTAATTTCATTTAAATTATGACTATTTACACTGCCCGATATATTACGACCATTTCATATAAATTCTGACCAATGTAATATAAATTTTGACCGGGAAAATACGAGCCTCTTAAATTTATATCCAAAATAGAATGAAAACTCATGTGAAAACAGTTCGAGACATGAAATTTCAGTATAGCTAAAAACAATCAATTGGGCCCACTAGAGGTGAAGTGAGCCAAGTGGTATTTTAGAAAAAAAAATCGTAAAAATGAAGTAACATCAGTTAATACACACTAAGTATGTACACGTGATTGTACTTAAAAGTCCAAGAAATCTTTTACCATTTTAATAGTTGGCTCACTTCACCTCTCGAGGGCTCAATTAAACCTGCTTACCAGTTAACTTAACCGGTTCTGATATTAAAAAAATATACAATTTGCGAATATCAACTATTTGTATTTTCATTATATTATTATAAATGAATTATAATGTTTTAAATTTGAATCGTTCAAACTATGTACATTCTCACAGATTTTGTCACTGACGACCCGGGTTTCGCCTTTCGGCATCTTCAGGCGTTCAGGTGCACGGATGAACTTGAACTGACGCTTAGTAAATAAATGTTTTGTGTTAATATAAGAAATAAATGTATCATTGAGTTTAAAGCCATTGCTGGCGAAAAGGATAAGCTCATGGGGATGCCCACAGATTTGAGTAGTAAGTAGTTTCAAGAGTTATATTTATTTGTTTGTCGGCAAATCTGTGGGCATTCCCATGAGCTTATTTACTAAGCGTCAGTTCAAGTTCATCCGTGCACTTTAACGCCTGAAGATGCCGAAAAGCGAAACCCGGGTCGTTAGTGACAAAATCTGTGAGAATGTACATAGTTTGAACGATTCAAATTTAATATTGAAATTCCACCAAGCACCTTCAGTCGAAATCTTAAATTATATAATGTTTTAGTTTTTTGCCAACCTTTTTTAATGTAACATTAAAATCATAATTATGACAAAGACTTATATACTAAAGATTTTACTGTGTATTTTTTTTATAATAGATAAATTTGATTTAAATAAATAAAATAAAATTTTATTTACATTGTTTCTTTGGAGAATGTACTTGTGTTTTGAAAATTTAAAAATAATATGTACAATACATAGTTTTCTCCTACATTATCTCACAAACGAACAGTATTTTTAATATACATATAAATTATTTATACACATTGTATATCTGACAGGAAACTAAAACATACTGTTTATAAACCGTATGAATTGCTTAAAGATTTTTGAATTAAACAACTTTACTCTTAAAGTATTAAAAAGAGCTTATGATAAGAAAGGAAAACAAAAGACAATACTGATTGGTTTCATACGTGGCTTACTCTGCGACTTATGCTCAATAGTTAAAATTACATTCATGCTTTGATAAAATCCTTAAACGACTTTTTATTATATATGTACATATATATTATTCCCCAAATTACAAAAAAATACTGTTTGAATTTTTCTTTATTGTAAGAATTTTTTATTTGAGCACAATCTGAAAAGCAATAATATTTCAATATTGGCATCGTTAGCAGTATAAGTAGTATGAAGGCATCAAAGAAAAATTCTATTCATTAGGAAAGTATAACATTAAAGTTTCTCTCGTTGATATTTTTAAAAATATATAAGCTACCATATTTTCGTTTTTTATAAAATAAAAAATACTTTTAATATTTATAGTATTCATAGAAAATACGAACAATTAAGACTAGGTACGTACGTGATCGAACGGTCAAGATTGTTGGCTTCGGTTTAAGAACTCACGGGTTCAAATCGATTCGGGCAGTTTCTGAAATGAATTTCAATCGATTGATGGATTTCTGTGAATCGGCTGTGATTTCCGAATATTCCTCCCCCTCACCGATCCTATCCTAAAAAGAACGAGTAAAGTGAGCGCTTCAGAAACCACTAGTTCTGTCCTTATCCCTACATGTCTCTTCGAGAAAAGAGGTTGAGAAATTGAGTAACTAGCAGATCGCGTAGAAAATTAAAAAAATATATATTTTACTCTTCTAACAATTGCTGTCAATAGTCATTATTTGTGATTCTTAAGATAACAAAAAAAATGTGTTTGAAAATTTTAATATTTCGTAATAAATATTCCTCATGATTCTGAAAGTAAACAAACAAAAAACGATTTTATTTTATGTGAGACATTTTCAATACTTTTGAAGCCAATTTTTGATTTCTTCAAAATAACATTTCACCTCTTGGGCATAAGGCTTTGTGATAGCTTTGAGCTTAAGTGCCTTTGTTAAATTCTGTTTGAGTTATTTTTAATTAATTGGAAACGTTGAAAATATCTGTCTCATTGGTAATTAGTTGAAATAGCCAATATTTGTATTTATCAAATACAATCATAAAGTATTAATATATCTATATATACTCATTCAATGTTGTAAAATTGGAAGTTAATAAGATACTGGTAAACATTATGTAAACCACGAATGTATTAAAGTGAACATATTATGTATTTATTTTTTAAGCTTTTAAACATGTTTTGATCTTTAGTTACACAATTCTTTATTATGAATAACGCTCTTTTTCTAACACAGATAATAAAAAAGTGCTTTAACTTTAAAACTTCCCTTGCGGTGCTAAAAAATACTTCCAATATGTTGCTGGCCCTTAAAAAGCATAGTGAAAAAACATGTTGTAATACTTACCTTTGACGGACGTTAAAAACCCAGAACGTATATTTAAAAAAAACATTTAAGATTTCGACTGAAGGTGCTTGGTGGAATTTCAATATTAAATTTGAATCGTTCAAACTATGTACATTCTCACAGATCTGTGAGAATGTACATAGTTTGAACGATTCAAATTTAAGAAAAACATGTTTTTCACTTGGTTCCTAAAGAGCTTTTTTTTAGCACTGTAGGGGAAATGTTAAAAGCGTTTGTTATTTTCGTTATCGTTACTTATAATAAGTATTATTATTTTTACATAATAAGTACTGTAGCCGCCTGTGTGGTCGAGTGGTCAACGTCGTTGGCTTCGGCTACAGAAGTCAAGGGTTCGAATCCCAGTACGGAGAGTTTTATAAATTTGATTTTTCAATCGATTTATGAATTTCTGTTCTAAGGAATGGATGTATGTGATGTCTTGAATTCCCCCCTCCTACCCATACTATCCTATGAACGGGGCGTATCGAGAGCTATCAGCTAACCACTAGTACTGTCCAAGCCTTATCTTTCTATTCCTACTCTCTTTGGAAAAAGATAGGTTGAGCAACTGAGTAACAAGCAGTTCTCGTAGAAACACTTCTGTTGAGATAAACTCCATTAGGAGTCCATATGCTCCACATTGGGAGTGGACATGGATAAAAAGTCTAAGTTCAGTTTGGAAAAATTCATTAGTTTCACGGTGAATCAAAAGAGCGGACATGATAATGAAAAAAAAAGGACTGAAAAGCAGTCGAACAAAAAAGTATTTTTTTCTTCTTTTATGTTGATTTATGTTTGGTCGTTATTCATTAAAATAATATGTATTGTACTAGAATCCTGCTGGAATTTGATTATCGACACACCCATATTGAAAATTTTGCTTGATCTCTGAGGACTGCCTACAAAATGCATTTGGTTATATGCCTGCTATTTTATACACGTGTATACCGTTCTACAGTTCAGCATTAAATTTAAAGAATAACGCAAAACCACGCTGTATTGTTAACGAAAGCAGCGAGACCGTGTACCCTACGGTTTGTAGAATTTTCCTCTCCGAGAGTGATTCTTCATAATGGAAACGGCATCACAGTTTTCCGTACACAACGGTGCCGACTTTAAAGGCTATTGTTGCGGAGCTTTTTTGTTTTTATAAAGCATTCAAGCTTGAACTTTTAACCGAAAATAAAAATAGCACGACTGAATGTTTAATATATTTGAGTGAAACGGAAATATTAAGTATAATAAACGCAGATTTAAATCAGTATCATACAACTCAGAACAATAAAACAATAATCATATCGACTGTGGAAAGAAAAAGATCGTACCCACACATAACAAATTTTACATGAGACACAAAAACGTTTTTTGATGATATTGGGCAAAGGAAAGTTATGCAAAATAAACAATCTTTTATTGAATGCAGACTGATAAACTGGTTTCAAATTGACTTTATCTGATATTAATTAAATATTTATTTAAAAAAAAAAACTTTTTACAGTCTTTCTTCTTGATCGCAATTTCCACATGCCCTTCTTTTTTAAACTTAAAAGCTACATTTCTATACAAGTTTTTCATTTTCAGCTTACATCCTTTTGATAGAATGTGTATTAAGTTGTAAAGAATGTGATTATCAAAAAAAGCTGTTTTGAAAAAACTGCGGGTTACGTCCCTTTTCCTTGCCACAGTTGATATATATAATGATAATGTAGGATCTCAATGCCCACCTCAACCAGTTTTTTTTTAATATACCAAAGTTATTTCAAAACATGTGTGAGTTAAAGACGACAAATGATTATATATAATTCAAAACACAGCTATGTTCATTATTTGACTGATATTTTTTAAAATCTATTTTCAATGTGGAGCATATGGCCTCTTAACTGAGGAATTTCAACAGAAGATTTTCTACGAGAACTGTTTATTTTAAAGTAGTAGGGATAGAAGGATACACCTAGTACATAACTAGTTGTTATCTAATCGCTCTCGCTACGCTTAGTTATTAAAGGATCGGAAAGGGTGGAAAAAATTTTTTTGGACATCACAAATACCCACGACTTCGAACAGAAATCAATAAACCGTCTGGTCCTATCGCTCAGCGGTTAGCGTTGTTGGTTTCCGTGCCGGATCTCATGGGTTCAATTCCCAGTACGAACAGTATTTTTTCCATCGATAAATATATAAAACATTTAACGAAAACTTATACATTTAAAATGTTTTATATAATATAAAAAATCAACAAATTAGGATGAATAATATTATTATCTAATAACTGAGAATTAACATAACGTGAGCGTTTACTAGTCATGCCTTAGCCGTATCCGTATATTATTTTTTTTTACCATGTCCGCTCCCAATATGGAGCATATGGACTCCTAACGGAGTTTATCTCAACAGAAATGTTACTACGAGAACTGCTTGTTACTCAGTTGCTCAACCTCTCTTTTTCCAAAGAGAGTAGGAATAGAAGAAAGGGCTAAGACAGGACTATTGGTTAGCTAATCGTTCTCGATACGCCTTGTTCATAGGATAGGGATGGGTGGGAGGGGTGAAGTCAAGACAACACATACATCCATGCCTTTGAACAGAAATTCATAAATCGATTGGAAAATCATTTTATAAAACTGCCCGTACTGGGATTCGAACCCGTGCCCTCCGTAGCGGTAGTTAACGATGATGACCACTCTACCACACAGGCGACATTACTATACGAAAAAAGATGCCGAGTAACTGAGTGACTAGCAGTTCTTGAAGTCTCCACTTCCGTTACAGTTCCATATGCTCGTCTATATATCGGGAGCGGATGTGATTGTTTAAAAAAACATATCGAGATAAGAAATGAAAAAAGACGTAACCCACAGTTTTTAAAAACAGCTTTTTGTCGTTGACAGAAAAGGACGTTAACTGAAAATACCGAATAAGTATCTAAATTTACGTTAAAGTTTAAAAAATAGAGGCATGTGAAAATTGCAACCGGGAAAAAAAGCTTAAAAAGAACTTTTTTTGAACAATTTATTTCATTAATGTCAGATGAAGTCAATAAAAACCCAGTTTTTTAGTCTCCGTGCACTTCAAGTTTGCGAATATTTTATAATTTGCCTTTGACCCAAAATCACCAAAAAACGTTTTTTTTGTCGCCTGTAAAATTTGTTATGTGTGGGTAACGTCATTTTTTCTTTTTTCGGTCGATACACAAATTAAGTACTGTGTACGAATATATATATATACACATATATTTAGTCCATATCCGCTCCCTATACGGATCATATGGTCACCACGAAGTTCCTCCATGATTCTCTATCCCCAGCCAGTCTCCTTGCTTCCTCTCAGGTCATCCCAGCGTCCCGTAACTCCGCTGAGTACATCCTGTGAATGGTCATCCGGCTGGAAGAAGAGACAAGCAGGGTTAAGGCTCTCTTGAGGCATCCTGAGGCATCCTTAAAACGTCTATATTTTGTATATAACAATATTTATATTTTGTACTAAAGTGATTTCTAATTTTATTATTTGTTAAATATTCTTTTAAAGTAGCATCAAAGCTATTGTATAACAATAAAAACAATAAAAACATCAAAATTTGATTGCTTCAGAACACTGAATACTGATTCTGAATGAAATTACTGACAATGAAATAAAAAACTCTTTTGAACTGCTTTGTTATATTTTATATTACGAATTTGCATAATACATTTTCGTTTAAAATTTGTAAATTTCGATAAAGATTTTCTCTTGCTTTCTTGGAAACTGAACATTACATACACGCGCATTCACATAGCAACGGAAGCGAAAAAAATACATGAAAAAACGTTTTAATTTGTTTTTATTATTTCAGTGATACATAGATTTGTATAATAAATATTTGTACAAATGCATAGATTACTGTGAAGTAATGGTCAATTTTGCTCGTTTTTTTAAACATTTTTGCTACTAACGAAACCCGCGTTTTATCTTTCAATTTTTCACCATTCAATCTATTAAAATTTTAATTGAAATTCCACCTTTAGTCGAAATACTAAATTTTAAATATATTTACAATTCAAACAACTTACACAGATAAAATTTCAATGTTTTAAAACATATCGACTGTGGAAAGGAAAAAAGACGTAACCCAAAGATTTTCGAAACAGGTTTTTTTCGATAATCACAATTTATCAAACTTGATACACGTTCTATCAAAAGGATGCATGCTGCAAATGCCGAATTAGTATCTAAATTTAGCTTTTAAGTTAAAAAATTAAAACCAAGAGAAAAGACTGACAATTTCTAGACATTTATAGACAATTTCTTTAAATAATATTAGATTATGTCAATTAAACACCGGTTTAGAAGTCTCCGTGCACTTCAAGGTTGTGTATAATTCATAATTTGCATATGTCACAAAATCATCAAAACACGTTTTTTGCGCCTCCTGTAAAATTTGATATGTGTGGGTTACATCCTTTTCCTTTTCCACAGTCGATATAATGCCACTATTTATGTCAACGAATGGTGAATGATTTAAGATTTAAACATAATGTATTTGATGGATTTTCAATATTGAACTCGGTCAGTTCAAGTTTGTCTGTGCACTTAAATGCCTAAAATGACAAAAAGCAAAACTTATGATTTTTTTTGACTGATATATGATTGAGAAACGAATTTTGAAGTAATGTTAAATATAAAATTGAAAAAATAATACACTTTTGTCTATTCGAAGCAGTATAAAAAAAGGCGCACAGAAGAGGTTCTTGTAGTTGTTTTGTGAATGTGGACCTTTTCGTGAACTTTGGAATAGAGTATAAATCATTTACCTTGTCGTCCGCACAGTGAAGAATATTTGATCACGTTCCCATTTTTACGTTTGCCCTGCATTACGTGACACGGAAAATGCAATATTAATACTTGATACGTTGGTTACAATGCCAACTAGTTGTGCAAACAACGATCAATCTTCAAAGTTTAAAATAGTTGTAAATAAAAAAAGAGAAAAATACATTTTGAAACAGTATTTTGGAATAATGATTTTTGTTGCCATTGTTTTGTTTGTTTATCAAACAATTTTGTTAATTTATGTAGTGATGGACTAGTGTGTAAATCTTCATATTCCTACGTATCATATCGACTGTGGAAAAGAAAAAAGACGTAACCCAAAATTTTTTCAAAACAGTTTTTTTTCGATAATCACAATGTATTAAACTTAATACGCGTTCTATCAAAAGGATGTAAGCCGCAAATGTCGAATAACTATCTAAATTTAACTTTTGAGTTTGAAAAAAGATGAGAGAAACACCGGTTTAGAAGTCTCCATGCACTTCCAGGTTGTGTATATTTCATAATTTGCATATGGTCCAAAATCATCAAAACATGTTTTTTGTGCCTGCTGTAAAATTTCCTATGTATGGGTTATGTCCTTTTTCCTTTCCACAGTCGATATAGTTTTTATTTACGTTGTTACTTGTTACTTTTATTTTTTTCTTTGATTGGAAAAAAATGTTTTAAGCTGTATTTTTTATATATTTTAATTTACTGGTATTAATAAATATTAATTATATATTTTTTTACAAATTATCACATTCAGCATGCTTCGGAGTGGCATTTACATCTCGAAAAAGACAGAAATATTGAGATATCGATCAATTTTAGGACTGATAAAATAACTGCATATATGTATATAACAGGGATTATTATTAGTGGCAGGCACCTGTCGTGAGTGCACTGTTGTGTTGTGTAGTTTAGACTAGGGCACCCAATCCCGAAAGCTTACAGCTGATTTGACAAATATTCATAGTAATCAAAAACGAAATCCAATATGACACTGCGTATCTAAATTTATTGTTAAATTTTGAAGTGCTATAATTTACGTGATGGAAAATTGGATATTTCATTTCTGTCAATTTAGGACAAAGATAGTAAAATTTTTGATGGATTCCCGTCTACAAATGATATTGCTTTTACTTATATTATCTTGATGGCAAACATCAAACAGTACGCGCTGTAAAATATTCTTATTCAACGAACACTTATCGTAAAATTTCAATAATAAAATGACGTATGTCTACAGAGAAAAATTGATGCAAAATGTCATCTTCTGAAAAACCATAAAATATTTACACGATTGGCCGATTAAAAATGATTTACAGAAATCATTTTGCAATTATTTATATAGCTCACAAAACAAAGATCTAATTTCTTGTTGGTATACATGAGAAGCATTATGTATTTTCGTGCACATTGTTTCTCTAAGACATCGATCGCGATGAAGTAGAACAACCGGACGAAAATATCGTTGTTTAGCGGCTGGCATCCGCATCAATACTGATAGAGTGAATTGGACAGTCAATTCAGAATTATTTTACTTTGAAATACGATGCAAATTCAGCCGTCAATATAAGAAACCTTAAATCAGTACATTTTACATCTTATACATTTTGGAGTGCGTGGCCGCCTTTGAGTCTTATATTATTCCGTGCATAGACGTAGTTATTATTTTTTTTGGGATTGATGACTGGGAAAAAAGTGAGAAACTGAAAGATTCCAAAATAATTTTCTCGTATTTTGTAGTCATTGGCCGATTTAAAAAAAAACCTGGGAATTTACGTATTTCCTACAATGAAAAGACACGAAACCTATTTTTAGCTTATTTACCGGAATTTATAAAAATTATCGCTGGCCAATTTCAAAAATCCTGGAATTTACGGAATTCCCAAAATGAAAAAACGCTTTAAGCTCTTCCAAGAAATCCAATATCAAAAATGTGAGAACTTTTTTTTGTCGCTGCCCGATTTTCAAAACCTGGGAGTTTATGGATTTACCCGTGCCCCTCAAAACTGTGCGGTGGCACCCCTAACAGTATTTTTTCTCTGTGGCCTCAAGTTGAGAAACCGTGCAATAAATAATATAAAATAAAACATGGTAAAATAACCCAATATATAACATATGTAGGTATGCTTTCTGAGAAATACTTGTTATAGAATTTTGGTGCATATTGGACATCTCTATATTCCAATGTAAAGACAGTAATTTTCAAAAAGCAAACATTATTTCGCCTTTAAGTTTAGGAGTAATTTTATTTGGTTATTCTTTTCGTTATGTATCTGAAATAATTCTCCGAATCCGTTTACTAAATACATTATTGTAGATTTTGCCATACAGCACAAATGCTTAGGTAGCTATGTTCATTTTATCGTCTGAAACGGTATGCATGAGAGTTTCAGAAGTAACTATTCCAGGTAAAATTCCCGCATTTACTGCACGAGTCCTTCTTCTATTAAGCAATAATTAACAAAAGGTGAGCTATATTAGTATTTATTGGTCGGTGTATTACAATTACCATGAATGCCAGTCAATTTGCAGTCTGACGTAGTATCAGTCTAGAGTCTAGACCGAATTGTATAAATGCTGATGTAGGCTAAAGAAAATGAAACAATATACTTACACAACTTTGATGCCTATTGATACTTACTCTAGCAAGCAGCTTTTGGAAAACACTGGTGCTAAAAAATGACTTACGAAGTTTTTCTCACGCGATATATTTACCCACTAGAAGTTTAACATGAAAGTGGTTTTATATGTGGTAAGATATTCATTAAAATTAATCATTTTTTTGCCCCAATGACATACTTTTTACAATGCTAGAGATGAGCGAAACCGCTCCAGTTCATTATAAAACGAGTTAAAATTATAACAAAATTAAATATTTTATTTTTATGAATAATATGAGTTGTATGGCATCAAAAGTAGAACTGTTCCATACATCATATATGAGACAGTTCTAACTTTGATACTATACGACCCATATAATGCCTTCTTTCAAAGAATTTACAATAAATAATCTTGAAATGATATTATAAATATTTTTTTTTTCATCCATGCCCGGTCCCAATGTGGAGCATATGGCCTCCTAATGGAGGTATCTCAACAGACGTTTTTCGACGAGAACTATTTGTTACTCAGATTTTTCCAAGGAGAGAAGTAGGGATAGAAGTAAAAGACAGAACTAGTGGTTAACTAATCGTTCTCGCTACGCCAAGTTATTGAAAGATAGGAAAAGTAGGAGAGAAATAAAGACATCACAAAAACCCATACTATCGAACAGAATCGAAAAAATGCTGTTCTTATTAGGACTCGAGCCCATGAGATCCGGCACGGAAGCTGACAACGCCAAGCGCTGAGCCACATGACCCGACGAAGCTCATTGTATAATAAATATTCAACGTTTGCATAGAATAGCCCAGTATCATAACGCGCATTCTCCAAAATTCGAGTTTTGAGAAAATCACAAAAAACAGCACAATTTTTTCGTAATTATAAAAAAAGTTATAAATTATTTTTCATCACAATTCAAAAGTGGATAGTGCCACTTTCTTAAAACGAGGAATATACTATTACAATATAAAACATACAGTTTGACGATTGGTTCTTTCTAACCATATCATATTTTTTCATTTATAAATGTGTGCATAGACACTGACAGTGATTTTTGGCAGTGGTTTTAACAGAGTTTAAAGTAAAATTTAAAAGCAAAATATCACATCCTACAAGTAGAGCATATTTAATCACTTCACATTTTCTTCAATATATGTACATTGAAGAATGGTTTTATAAATTACTGTTTCTTAGAAAGTCACCTTTTCTCCATCAATTTTCATTTGACGGACGGTTGGCAAAGAATTGAAAACATCACAAGAATCTTTTGATTTCGAATACAAAAAAACAAATACATCATCATCAAGTATGAAAATTTATATCGAAGACTGTAATTACCGACTGCAAAATCATTTCGCACGGAAGTAATTGAGTAACAATTCTTTGTGGTAATTGACCGAAAGAACTGAAAACAGTATTTCCTTAATCATTATGATATAGTAAATTGTAAAATAATATCATTATTTGCGTTCTATCACTTTGGTTGGTTGAACTTGGGACCTAAACTATCTCTATAATTTTATTTCTTTTTTTTAAATATAACATAGAGGGAGTAAAACACGTTTGTATGCATGTCTGTATGCTGGTTGATTTTATGTTGACTGATTATGTAAGAAAGTCTCCGGAAACATAATGGCTGGATATACATACATACATTCAATCGTAGACAATATCAAATATTTTTCATGTTGAGGTACAATTATGAGGTAGTGGATTGGATTTCTCGACGGAATTCTTCACAATTGTATTGAAAAATAGTAAGTTGTAAGGCAGTTGCAAACCTGACATAGACTATGATGTTGAATAAAACTTTTTACCGGCTTGCCGTTTTCACCTTATATGTTTTCAGGTTAAAATGTGTAAAAACAGGTATAGAAAACTCAAAGTCATCCTTGTCAAATATGAATATACAATTTAAGATTATAGGCTTAGCACACTTGATGGTATAACGTTACAGGACGGAAGTCTAAAAACGTTATTTGGGATGAGAGCTCACGACGGCGTCAATCGATTTTAAATATAATAGGTAGATAAATCTAAATGTAATATTAGGCTGTTGATACTAGAGCATCCAATCCCGTTAAATTTTATGATCCCGAAATCCCGGGATCGCAGCCGTGTCAATTGTCAATGTCTCCGATTGAGAAATTTTGAGCAAATCCCGAAAATTGACACGAGATTGGAAAATTAAATATTTCAAATTCCTCGATGAGCTAAGAAAAAAAACGAGGTTTGGAGACAATCCGGGGAAAAAATATACGAAATCGAGGATTTCAAATTCCTCGGTGAGCTGAAAAAAAAACGAGTTTTTGAGAAAATCCGGGAAAAAGTATATCAAATCGAGGTTTTCAAATTCCTCGGTGAGCTAAAAAAAACGAGTTTCTGTGACAATCTGAAGGATCCCGAGATTGAAAATTAATCAATACCGAGATTGGAAAAAGGCTCCGGGATTGGATACCCTAGTTGATACGTACATTTTGAATGACAGAAGAAGAAGTAAATTTTCGCTTACGATTTGAATGTCAGATTTATAGAATTGGATATCCGGTTTCTTTTAAGACAAGTCAAAGACTATAAAGTAATCTGAACTTTGCAGACGCTCCAGAATACAAATAAGAATTGCGAGACTTCTTGCTCTTATATTCGTGAACTATTATTTATATTAAAGTTTATTTGAGACAAATAATTTGTTTCAATTTTGTCTTCTTGATTTTTTAAATAAAATATTGTTTATCAGCTAAAATTATGTTGTATATTAATACTGTTGTGAAACGCCATTATATCTTTTTTTGTATTGATACCGTTTAGTTGATATTGTTTGCGTTTTTTTTTGTAATAATTCTACTCTGACAATGCTTGCATTGAGAAAAACTGATTTGGTTTTATTAAGCGATGTGGAATCAATACAAAAATGTGCTGTTATAAATATCAGTAAATATGAATATTAAAATAAGATTATTTTTATCATTGAACTTTCGTAAACTTTGCTCTGTATGAAGTGAAAACATATTATTATTTCCTTATAAGCTTTGGTTGTATGTACTATAAATGCATTTTATTCTATGAACAGAGATGCACGATCGTCTTACAAGACGTTTAGTTTCAAGAAATTCCACACCTGTTGAAGTTCCCGAGACGATTGGATGTATTGAATTTAATTTAGTGTAAACAAGAGTGCATGTTATCATACTTGATACCATAAAGGTTCAGTTTAAAGAAGTGTATTGAAAGAAGTTTATAAACGATAACGGATTACTCCAATAAAAATACATACAATGAAGCATTAGACTTGTTTTTTCAGTTTTAAGTAGCATATAATTGGCAGGTGCAGGCAGGCGAAGTAGACATGTGTGATCAGCGTATGCTGTAACAGCTGCGTCACGTGAGTGATATATATAAAAGATCCACAAGATCTCTTCTAATGTTTTTTAAAAGTAATTTACACAGTTTCGTTTAAACTAAGTTTAGTTTGCATCAATTCATTATTTTTTCAGTTATTATCGCGGTAAAATCAAAAAACCACGTCCAAACGTGTACGCGTTACGTAAAAGTCTGTGCCAGCACTACAGATACCTTAGCACTATTTTAATAGCACCACTATATTCGAAAAAGACAGGTTGAGTAACAAACGATTCACGTAAAAAAACTTTCTGTTGAGATACCTTTATTAAGTGGCTATGTGCTTCTCAACGGATATGGATAACAAAATGATTTGTATGAATGTCTGTAATGTAACTATAATATAAAACAGTTACAGCCTTGCATACCTAACCATTATTCTGAAAAAAGAATTTATCACCTTTTTATTATTTTTTTCACTATTTTTATAAATAAAAAAAATAAATGATAAGATAATCGGGGTTGACAATTTATATGATTACTGACCCGTTATGTATTTAGTTAATGACCAAATAGTTTATGAATTATTGTCGCGAAGAAAATAATAACAGAATCCATATGATGATTATTTATTTTTTTGATATTGCAACACATTAATTATGGCCTAACGTTCAAATTCACCATGCCGCAATATCAATTTGATTAATTGAGTCTTTTTTGTTAGTTTGCTGCGCTTCTTCATTCTATCGTTGAAGATTTATTGCATATCTTCTCTCTTGTGATTTTGATCCTATCATCATTTTTCCGTTACATAATCTATACTTTTGCCGCGTTAATTAATCTTAAGTTTTTGTTTTCAGATATTTTTTTTTTATCTAGAACCAAATGTCAAAAATGTTTTATTGAGCATTTTAATTTAAATAATTTTCTTAAAATATTTTCCTAGTTTTTTCAAGAAAACATTATATGTCAAATACATTTATTTTTCGCAGCAAGGTAGGAGTATATTATTACCCAACGATCTCTTATCTTCAAAACTATGACGAGACAATGTATAAGAATCGTTATAGACAGAGAGCAGTTCTGCTCGACGACCCTCTATAGATTTGAGTATTCTTCTAAAAAAAGATATAAAACGTATAAATACGGCTCTAAGCATCATGAAAATGACTCTCTTCAATTTAGTTTTTTGTATATTGCATGTGTGTAAAGTATGGGTATAGTATGTGGGGAGATATGATTTGCCTATGAAGGTGTCCCCGTGAACTGGCTTCGCTGAGAATTGCTCACTTCTGTAACGATCACGCCCTTCCGTCAGCAGCGATGGTGAAGAAATACAAATGACCAAAACGTCATGATAAAGGAGACTAGTAGTAGGCGCCTTATGACTTTAAGATCTATGAATTTGATATCCAAAAAATGGCAAGTATAAAAAATTTAGGGGAATATTTCTGGCCTACCGAAATACCCATCAACTGTCTTTTATGGTCACAAATTTAAATTTATTATTCGCAGTTTATTAAAGAAATTAATGATTATTGCCAAGACTTTAGCTCAATTATAAAATTCATTAATAGTTTCAACATTATAGGGCAGCGATTTCCAACCTGGGAGGCGTGGACTATTGCAATGGGAAGCGCGAACAGTCCAAAATATTTATTTACCCTCCAAACGTATCTTTGTTACTATATGAAATAAAGGATGGGGAAGCGCGAAGATATTTTTTTCTTCAAAGGGAGGAGCAGTAACATAAAGGTTGGAAACCTCTGTTATAAGGTATATACATACATACTATAAGGCAATTAGGCAGTTAGGAGACTATTTTTTGACTCCGTATTAGAGTTTTCCATCTTTTGAATTAATTAAAATGAAAAAAATTGCTTGATAATTTAACTACATAAGACAGCGTAGCAATCAAAAACTTCGAACCTAGTTTCTTTATGATCAATATTGTATTTTCTTTTTTAAATACTTTCTAATTTCTTCTTTGTTTACAATATATTAATTGAATTTTGACAATTTAGTTAGAGTGCAAATTAATAGTTTGAGATGGGAATATTTAAACAAATCAGGGTTAATATTGACAATTCATTGCTTCGACTTTGAAATAAAAAAATATTTAATCTAGCTAAATAACTTCGCATACGCGAGGTTAGGTAGGGGGTGTAGGGTGAATGGCGCCAATCAAAAGTTACAATTAATTTAATTGTTTAGCTGAGAGAATCCACGCGAACCGTCTTCCCTTACCCCGTTTGATATTATTCATCGGCTTAATTATTTCTTGTAAATATTCATGGAACCCTTCTAGCTGTGTAACTTAGAATGGATGGGAAATTTGTTGTTAACTTTCCTTCATTAACTCACACTCTCCCGAGGCTAAGAAAGGAAGATTAACCCAAGTTATTATCGCTTAAAATAACGTAAAAAAGAATTTACTCTCCATGGCTATTGTCTAAAAATGTATTTTGACCTGTCACTAATCAATATGCAGTTGCTCTATCAACTTATATCTTAATACATTATAAATTCGTGCTTAGGACAGTTTTCTTTAGAAAATCATTATCAATGAAAGAAAATTATATTTTTCAGGGTCATATGGATAACATTATAAATGAAAAATCTATATATATTTATCTTACATTATCATCATTTAAATCTGTCAGCAAAATTAGTACTTCCAAAAACAGTAATTCAATATTATACGTTACTAGTCGGTTCCCGGTAAGTGTTGCAATGACACCCAAAGAAAGAAAGTGTTTGCGTATGTTTTCTTTTTCTGTCTGTTTGACGTTTAACGTTTGCTGCCGATTTTCTATGACACGACACACGCGCCACCTACTGTAAGTTAATTGTATTGTAATCTTCGCGCAAGTGTTAGCAAACGTTGTCAAAATGAACTGTATGGCAGACATACACACATTGATTTTCATACATAAGACCTACTGTAAGTGTATTTTACTATGCTTATAACTTTTTCAGAAGTGTGAGCAAAACGTTTGTCAAAGTTTTACTGCAATCGGATGAGTGGTGTGGCAACGCAGAAAGTACGAACAAACAAACATTTATTTTTTATATATTAGATGGTTGGTACCTTGTTGTTCGTGTATATTTTGTATTGTTAAGTCGTGAGTATGCATCGATAAAAAATAATATATATGTAACCTATAACCAATTAGTGAAGTGGTCAGAGAACCAAGTTTCAATCCCTTGCTGGGTCCATGCAGAACTGATTAATCGTTGAACGGCAAGTCTGTGATTTCCTTTAACCCTGAGTTATTCAATTTTGACGGATATATTATTTCCATAAAACGTGCAGTATTCATTCTATTATGACCGCAATACAGAGCATACAATTGAATAATTAATTTACATCATTTTTAATTTAATATATTTTATTTTTTAATATATCGTCGATGCATATCAAATATGGTCTATGTGACGAAAGTGCATTCCGAGACAATCGATAAAAACTGTTTAAAAAAATAACGAAACGGAAAATAACACTTCTATCAATGGGAAAAATTTTCCAATCTCCATTGATAGAAGTGTTATTTTCCGTTTCGTTATTTTTCCAAACAGTTTTTATCGATTATCTCGGAATGCACTTTCGTCACATAGACCATATTTGATATGCATCGGCGATATTCTGTTAGACGTTTTGTTGAGAATTGATTTTAATTATTAACACTGTGGCTTATAAATAATTGAACAAACCATCTCTTTTACATGTATGTGTGTATGTATGGTTTCCCAAAAATATGATATCAAATAATATGAAGCCTAAAAATACTTTCCATTTTGAAATTTCTCCACATGCCTCATTTTGTAATCTTAATGTTTGTTATTGTTATTCAATGCTCGGTGTATAATTAATTAGAGTGTTTTAAATGAAAATAATGTATTAATTACGATAATACTCTGAATGAGAAAGTTAATATCCATCCATAGGAGCTCATATATATTAAATTTATCATGACAAAGGTGAAATCTACAAATTTTGAAGGCTGCGACGTGTAAACTCGATACATTTCAGATTGAGTTGTTCATTTATGTTTACTAATTTTCATTCCGAGCATAACAATTCGAGTTGTGCAAATATTTGATATATTGTATTATTAAGTGAACTGATAAAACAGTATTCATAGAATTCTGAATAATATTTGCGGGTAATCGAAATTTTGAAATGTTTTCGGTGATTTGAGTTCAGTAAAGGAATGTAAAATCACTTACGAAAACATTATTATTCGGCACGGCTTAAAGTTTGTTTTGAAGACTTGAAGATATTTACGTATAAACAAATATTAAAAAAAGAAAAAAAATACCTTTTACGTTTTAATAGAGATGTACTGAATAATGTTATTCAAATTTTTATTATACAAAGTAAAATGTAATAAGATTCTGTTTTTCGTCGATATTAAAAAAATCTCCTTGAGTAAACTTTTTATTAAAACCAATTTCGTTTCTACTTTTTTTTATCCATGTCCGCTCCTAATGGAGGGAGACAGATTTTTTCTACAATAAATATTTGTTACTCAGTCGTTCAACCTCTCCTTTTCAAAGAGAGTGGTAGGTATAGAAGTTAATAAGGATAGGACATGACTAGTGGTTAACAAATCGCTCTCGCTACGCCCGGTAGTTAAGGGATCGGAAATGGTGGGAAGGACATTACAAACACCCATGCCTTCTAACAGAAATCGAAGAATGGAAAAAATGCTGTTCGTACTGGGACTTGAACCCGTGTTATCCAGCACGGAAGCCCACAAAGCTAACCGCTGCGCCATAGGATCCGACACAAAAAAAATCAGTGGAGACCTTGATTTTCATAGATATTAAGCACAAAAAAATGATACTAGTAGTTGATAGATAATCGCAATCTTAGCGTTTCTGGAGTTGTTATGGTGGAAACACTGAAAACGGATGAAAACATC
The DNA here is from genome assembly GCA_030503985.1 of Himalopsyche tibetana. Lineage (NCBI taxonomy): Eukaryota > Metazoa > Arthropoda > Insecta > Trichoptera > Rhyacophilidae > Himalopsyche > Himalopsyche tibetana. The sequence goes on from JAPJYX010000010.1 coordinate 3,636,777, forward strand.
GAAGACTGCCATAATTTTTGATAATATTCGTAAATATTTATGAGGAAGTTTTTTTTAAATTTAAAACAAAAACCATAATTTGAGTCGCATTTAATGAGATTTGGACAATAAGCTAGCGAAGCTTAAAAAAATCACAAAGAAAAGTGGTAATATTTGACAGTAAAAAATATAAAATAAATAAATAAGTCCCTAATTTTATTTTTTTTGCAATTGAAAATCAAGTGTGGTCAACGTCATTGGCTATGGTAACAGTGCTTACTAGTTCGAATCCCAGTGCGGACAGATTTTATTAATTTCTGTTCGAAGACATGGATGTCTGTGATGCTTAAAATTCTCTTCCACCCCAACCGATCCAAAAAAAAAACGATGCACAGTAAGAACGATTAGTTAACCACGAATCCTGTTATAGCCTAGCTCTCTATCTAACCCATACTTTGAAACATTGAGCAACTGAGTAACAGGAAGTTCTCGTAGAGTGATAATTGAGATGAGCTTCACTACGAGCCCATAATCTGTTCCACATTGGTTTAAATAAAAATTCAAGCTAACACTTAGTTGCTTAATCTGATCCTTACTAAAATGTTGAATGACTGTCGATTAAGAATTCAGATAATTATTTATCGAAGTCCATATTATGTTAATGAGGTTAAAAGTAAATATATGGTGAGTAAAATGTGAATAAGGGTCAAATGTAATTTGGCAGGGTAAAATACCCATTAGGCCAATAAACCGGCCCCGTGTCTCAGTGGTCGCCAGTGGCGTACTTTTTCGCAAATACACACGTGGCTGAAATAAAAGACTTAAGATTTCTGTCATAAGTAAGCCGCTAATGTGAATAAAAACTAATTTACAACAGTTAAGTATGTATAATTAAGTATTTCGACTGAGGGTGCTTGATGGAATTTCAATATCAAATTTGTATTGTTTGAATTTTGTACTTTTCCATGAGTTTTGTCGCTAACGACCCGGGTTTCGCCTTTCGGCATCTTCAGGCATTCCAAGTGCACGGATGTACTTGAACTGACGCGTAGTAAACAGTTTGTATCGTTTATATACAAAAATATAAGTAGATCACTGAGTTAAAAGGCTATTAAAATGTAAATTAGCGAAAATTGAATGTATACAAGTTTCAATGAATTAAGTGGGTTTGTAATAACTATGGGGATTTTTTGAAAATATTAATGACCAGATAATAACATAGGAATATTTAAAATAAATCTAGGGTTTTATCCGACCTATTATTAATGAGTTGATTGATTTTAAGCCTTTGAATTTATATTTAATGATAGTAAGTGTTTATTAATAAATGACAATTATTTAAAAGGGGTACAACAATGGCGAATTTGGTAAATTAACAAATTGCCATTGAATGAACCAAAAAATGAAACTCGTGTCGTCTAAGAGAAAACAAAAGTAAGCTTAAAAAAATGAGCAGTTCAAATACAATCATGAAATTCCATTTTACGCCATAAATCATTAGTGTTAATAATAATATACATATATATATATATATATAATAATGCTGCGCCAAAGAACGTCTATAATTCTTAATAATTGGGATTATTTTTATTTATATTATATTATAACTAATTTATCTTTTTCTTCCGAATGCGAATAATTAAGCTCTTTTTGTGTAGTACATGAAAGACTGAGTTTTTTTTTGTTTGAGGCATCATATAGAATCCCATGTCTTGGAAAAGTGGCAGAATAAATTAATAGATTTTGAAAAGTCTGGGTGGACACAATTGAAAGAGAAAAGATGTCTAATAGTAACTTGGGAATTCCCAAATAATAGTCTTCAATAACGAGTGATTAAAAATAAACAATAAATTTCATTCTTTGTTGTATTTAACCATTAATTACATTTGATATATTTTACACGTGTTCCATCACTTAAAGAAACTTCTTTAGAAAAATTACTAAGATATTTTGATTTTATCATGACTAATTATTATGTTATGGCATTTGCAGTGAGTGCGATGTTTTTAAACGAACTATAAGAAAAAGGGTCGTTTTTTATACTTTAGAAAATTCAATTATGATTATTTAATATATTCGGCAGTATCATAATTTTATATAAATTAAATTATTAATGAGAAATTATGTAATTCATATAGTGCTATAACAATTAAGCAAACTGTACAATAACATATTGGTGTAACATAGTCAGTATGTGGTGCTACTACTTGGTTTTCGATATTAATGAAATGACTTAGAGTACTTTAGTAAATATAAGATAAACGCCAATGTATTTGATACTTGAAGAATCCACATTCATGCTGAGGGATAATGGTTTTTATTATAACGTTAGATACGACTGAAAATTGGTCGCCGACATATTCGGGTACCCTAGGTTCCAAGTTCCGATGAACTTACCGTTTCTCCTGTAACATCTCCATTCTGGTGATTTAATGCCAGTGATGTGTAAAACATAGTTCCCTGGAGTGCATATATTACTTCAAAATGAGGATCTGGATATTATACGATTGGGCTAAATCCTCTAAACGTTTTCTGTCGGTAAAAAGGGTATAAAATCGAAAAAGTTATCTGTTAAACTTGGAAAGTTGCGGTCAACGGAAAGCTTGAAAGAAATATGAGAGCCCATTCACCTTTAGCATGGTATTTATATCTACAGGTAAATGTATTTTAGATATGCATTCATTCTGCAAGTAAAATATTAAATTAATACTAATATAATTTCTCAATAATCACAATATTTTAGATTTAATTTACAAAAAATATTTGGTAAAAAATTGAAAGAGCATACAAGTAAAGCTCGTTGATATTTTTTTTGTTAACATTATGTTAATTGATATCACAAAAACCCACAGTCTAAAATTTAAATTGAAAAACTCTAAATTTTACTTTGATCTTACCGGGAATTGCACCAAAATTCCCGCTTGATCGGCTGAACAAACGCTTACCAACCAGTAGTACTCAGCGTGTGACTCATTTCAACAGAGATTTAAACAAATATTATTATTTGAATTTGAATCGTTCAAATTATTTACATTCACACAGATTTTGTCACTAACTACCCGGGTTTCGCATTTTGGGATCTTCAGGCGTTCAAGTTCACGGATGAACTTAGTAAATGACGCTTAGTAAATGAATGTTTCGTATTTATTTAATAAATAAATGTATCATTGAGTTTAAAGCCATTGCTGGCGAAAAGGATAAGACCATGGGAATGCCCACAGATTTGAGTAGTTAGTGAAAAAATCTGTGTGAATGTACATAATTTGAACGATTCAAATTTAATATTGAAATTCCACCAAGCACCTTCAGTCGAAATCTTAAATTATTATTTGAATTAAAACAAAAAAAAACAGAGTTTTATTTCACTGAAGAGATAAATATTAAATACCGGAAAAAAATGTGCAATTTTTGCGTGAAAAGCGTAATGGCGAGTGAACCGAATAATATAATACCTTAGAGATTATAAACAGGGGTTCAAAGACGAGGAAAATATCCTGTAAGATTTATCATAAGCAAGTTATCAGATAATAAGCGGTCCAATATATCGGTTCAGTGGTTTAAAAAGGTTTTCAAGTGGCTTTCCAGAGCAGTTAAGCAACCGGAATGGAATGTAAGACAAAATCTAAAGAAGTGAATATAATGTTATCCAGCGAGACGCTCCTAAACTGGAAAATATATTGCGTGTTTATCAGACACATTCGTCAAATAAAGGTGTATTGATTGGGCGTATCAAATAGGAAACTTCACGTGGAAACTAGGGTTAAATGAAATATATCGCCTTTCAATATTTATAAATTTATCTTTTTTAGTCAGAAAGGTTCTGTCTTATAGTGGCCTTAGAATTACATATTTACATATTATATCAAAACTCTATTATATCAAGATTTTAAAGAGATACTATATCTGTGGATCAAAGTAAGATCAAACATATACATATTAACAATTGAGCAAGTAATTAAAAAAATGTTACGAAATTCAACCTTATATTTATTTATTGTATTAAACAAAAGTGTTTTTAATAGATTCGGCGGTAACTTTGTGGAAATTAAATTATTGTAATTTATAAAATATTTTTTTTTTTTTTTTAGTTTATTTGTAAACGTTGTGATAGTTTGATAATGCTTCTCAAAGAGGCAAAACACGTGTCACAAGTTGTAGCACGGACAGTGGAATAACAGAATTATCCAATTTTTTTATTAAAAATAATTTGAATTTAGACTATTGCTTAAATTTAATCCGCTACCAATTCTTAACATATGGTATCTTAATGAAAGTATCTCGACAGATATTTTTTCTACAACAACTGTTTGTTACTCAGTTGCTCAAACTTATCTTTTTAGAAGAGATTAAGAGTAGAAAGAATAAGACAATGATAAAGTAAGTGGTTAACTATAAGTAGACTATTTTAGAATTAGAAGGGTGGAAAGGATTTTTTATACATCACAAACACCCTTGCATTCAAAAAGAATTCGATAAATCAATTGAAAAAAATGCTGTTTGTACTAGAAACCTGGAGTCAATGAGGTCCACCATCGACAATGACAACTGCACCACGGACCTGACATGCTTGTCAATGATTTTTTATTCAATCAACAAAAAAACTGAAGTATTATTTTAGTATATAACTCAAAGCTACAAAAATATGTCATACAAAAAGGTGATAGTGAATGTAACTTTTTTATGTTATGAAGATAGAAATTCATAAATGTCTAAATTATTGCGAAAAATACCGAGCGAGGATGTTTTGGTAATGCTCTGCGAATCCCCCATTCTGCGGCTGCTTCGCAAATATTGATTATTCGATAACAGAAAGTTATTCATTAAAACACACGAATCCATCTGAAATTCGTAATGTTGACAACTATTACATATATCCCAGTGGTGGCCAACCGTTTGCAAACCATTCGCCAAATTTTTGCCGATGAGTTTATATGCGCCATAAAGCATCTTTTCTACCTTCTCACGTTACTTTAAAAGAATAAGAACAAAGATGTATTGCGTCACTTGTAATCATCCAATTAACATGGTTTGACCACGTCTGATAAGGCCAAATACATTTAAAAAAAACCATATACAATTGAACGTCAGTGAGTCATTTACATATCTGATGCTGTAAATTTAGCGAAGTAAAACCAGCTCTTCCATATGCAATTATCGTAACGTTGTCTGAAAAGTTAAGTTGTAAGACTAATTGACAACCAACATTTTGGCATGATAAAAACTTCATAATTTACTACAGATTGATAACGTATAAAGTAACTAATTATGTATTATTTTTGTAAAAATATTATTCGGCTGTTTTTACTCAATACATACAATATTCATAGTCAATTAATCTTGAAGGTATCCAAATACTTTTGTTCGATTTTTATACGAATATTAACACAAATGATTTTTTAAAAAAATATTCGAAAGGTAACAGTTTTCAACGAGACACAATAGCACCGCACTTATACTAAAAACTGAAAAATTGTCGACGCTTTTAGGCCATATTTTAATTTCGCATAGGGAAATCAAAAACAATAAAAATAACAACGGAACATTTTTAAACAAGGGTTGATTTATTTTTATGCCCTTTTAATGGTGGTATTTAAATTCATTTGATTTAAGCTGGATAAGAGTAAATTTTTCGACAAACATTGCTTTCCGGTAAATTTACCTCTTCGAATTTGATGCCCGGTTTGTAAGCGGCGCACGTTCTTCCAAATTTAAATGGCATATCTTTCTTTTGTTTTTCAATGTTCCTTTCAAGAGCTGACAGAACTTCTAACAATGCTAATAAAATATTAAAATCAATATGGTTTTAAACTCGTTTTGGGGAAGGGACTCAATCCAATTTAAAAGAAAAATGTTTTTTTCGAGTGGTGCTTTACTGAAATCGACTCGAGAAAGGATATAAAATAAAATATTTAATAATACACTTGTACATATCAGTAACCGAGACTGTTTTAAATATTTCAGAGCATACATTTTTTGCTTCGTCTTACTGGAAGAAAAAAATTCAAAGCTACTCTCCATCAACTCTTTGAGAAAATTCACAAATTCTTAAAATGTAGTGCTTGATTGAACGGGAATTTTACCGCATGGTTGTTGATTTGGTTATTCATTTTAATTAAACATTAAAAAGTATTTTTTGTTTTTTTTTGTCACTGATATTAATTTAGTTAGTCCTAACCTTATCCTTCTATCCCTACTACTCTCTTGTCCGGGTCCTATGGCGCAGCGGTTAGAGTTGTGGGCTTCCGTGCCGGACTTCCACGGGTTCGATCGATTTATAGATTTATGTTCGAAGGCATGACTGTTCGTGATGTCTAAAAATTCTCTCCTGCACTTTCCGATCCTTCAATAACGGGACGCAGCTTCAGCGATTAGTTAACCACTAGTCCTGTCCGTGCCTTATACTTCTATCCCTACTACTCACTTTGGATAATATAGGTTGAGCGACTGAGTAACAAACAGTTCTCGTAGAAAAAAAAAACTATCGATACTTCCATAAGGAGGCCATATGCTCCACATTGGGAGCGGACATAGATATATATATAAAAAAGTCCTATAATTTTGGTCTACTGTTTATATTTAGATTAATAAAAAATAATTATCTATTCTAGTGGCAAATCCCTTACCACTTCACTGTAATTTGTTAACATAATTAATGTAATATATAAAATCATTAAATTCGATAGAGCAAATGTGCCGAATGTTTATTTAATACAGACTTAATACCCACTATGAATAAATGGTAGATTATTTTTAATGTGACTTGCGCGTTACTGGATCATTTCTGAAGTCGGATTCCAGATGAGTTAAAATGAATTATTCCACAAAGTGTCCCCTCAATGCGAATCGGTCATCAGCCAGAGCTCTGAGGGCCGTGCCGTTCGTTTGGGTCAATCGGATAATTTTCCCGGCCGTTGGGCTTGGTCACCGAATTAGTAAAGACCGGAATATCAATAATACCCGCTCTCGTTATGCGTGAATGATTTGTATAAATGTAATAACTATGCTCGGTTATATAAACGGTTATTCCAACCACTATCTTCTATCGTTGTTTGGAATTCGGAAACGTTTGGAATGAGTTATTACATTTTTTAAATTAATGAATTGTGATAATTAAATCACGATTTACGACTGACTAGAGCGGGTGTAAGTGAACCGGGTGTATTTTTTTACAAAGAGCTCAATAAACAGACGCGAACATTTTAAAAATTAGATTGTCGATTTTATGTATACAATTAATCGATAAATTTGATTAATTTAACTAGGAATTGATTATTACTTTACGCCAGCTTAGATAATATTTACATGTGATCGGCAGAAAATCGTAAGTGAAAATTTATTAATTTTAGAGGGGAAGGTTGTTTTTTAACTTCCTCTTGTAATAAGATCGCAAAAAAAACTTTGATTGACACAATATTACTAACAGCATTTAAGTAATTATTTTTACGAAATTATTAAAAGAGGAAGTAAATAAAGTATACACATGTGCTATTTTTTATATATCCTAAAACAACGATTATCGTTAGCTGAAAGTAATGCCATCGCATGGAATGTAATATTTTATAAAAAAAACACCTGTTTTGCTTACTTGGCTGGTGCTGCAGTTCATATAAGTCCTGTCTTGAACTCTCTCTCTCCAGTTGTTCACACCCAACTTCTCTTGATGTCGTTCGCTTACCCTTACGAGTGTCTTCTGAAGTTTCTTGAAGTATTATATATTGTGAAGCTCTCTAGATCATTCACACCTAGCAACTGATCTGTACACATAATTCTGATTGCCTGTTCTACATACTGGTGAATTACTTTTTTAAGTTATTTCAACCTCTATATAAAGTATGAAAATTTTGGTATGTGTAAACTTGGCTGAATCATTTTGGTTCTCCGTCAGACAGATGTCAAAGCTATTGAAAATAAATTCTCGTATTGGTAAGGCTCTAATGGACAGCAAGTTGTTTGGATCTAAATATACAAAAATAGTAAAACCTAAAAGTCTTCCAGTTTTACATGATTGACTAAATAAGCTTTTATGCTTATGATTTAGTTGGACGATGATTATTGAATGTCGTTAATAACCAATTCATCGTTTACCACGGCTGGGTGCTGAAATAGCTGTCAAACATGTTATATAATTCTTTGAAAAACTAAATACTTTGATCTTTTTATTTTAAGTTATTCTTTTGTTTTGTTTATACGAATTTATTTGATACCTTTTATGCAATTAACATACACCGACAATCTTACAATTGTTATTCACAGTGACTGAATTATGTTTCACAAGAAATAAAATTAAAAAATCACAGAAATTATTTATAAAACCTGTGACGATAGGGAAATTTGAACCGAAATGCAAACGCCATTAAAGGCTTTAGGTCCTAATCTTTTTTGCTAGAGAGTTCCGCTGGGCGGTCTGTTCAATCTATCAGGAGCAGGCGCAGGGGCATTTATCATGCTGCCGCGGGTCACTTCATACATTATACAGTAAACACTTTTGGGTCGGTAATAGGGGCGAAAGGGTCGCGGAGGGTCACTTAATCATGAAAATGATCGGAGACACAGGCCCGGATCTTTATATTGTCGATTGCTGTTGCTTCGAGTTTATTGGATATTTTTTCATAAGCAAGTGGCATTGGGAATTTATTTTCTATCACCGCGCAGAGGCTCCGGTCGAATAGAAATAATCGGCAATATAAATTCAGTGAGTTTGACAGGTTTTATTTTTATAGCCCACATAACTGCATATATTTGAGGTGCCTGAAATGTTATTTTGAAAGCTTTTATTGTTAAGTTGTTCATATAGTTGTTATGACTGTCACTGAAACGTTATCAAAGTTAAAAAAAACAGAAGTCACTGCAAATTATAAGTCAGAATTGATTATATGTTTTGTGTATTAATAAATATAAAATTCTGAAAATGTTTTTATTTTGTGAAATAATAAATTAATTCTTTTGTTTTTTCAAACTTGCGGGGATCAAATTATATTTTTTCGTATATTTTGATACCAAAAAATCTTTCAATACGGAAATATTTCTCGTAAAACAATATTTTTTCCTTTCTAATGAAATTTTCAAGAACAACACACACTTCAATAAATCATTTAGATTTTTCGAAAATACTTTTTAAAAAATTGCGGGAAAAGTGCATTGTTAAATCGGAATGTCTCAACTGAGAATTTCTTTATTATTAGTGACCATAGATTTAAATGTGTTAATTTTTATTGTATTGTACTTGTAATTTTAGTTGGCTGATGTACTTTTTGTTTTGAATCATTATGCAACAAAACTGTCACATTTTGAAAAAAATGAATACTATCAAACATGTGATACTGTAATAAACGGTATCAGGAATATTATTTTGCCGTAAAAGTAATAAAACGACGACGTGATTACATATTTAGTAAACTATGTGACGAATTTCCTTGTAAACTTTACCACAGTGAACCTTCAACCGAGAATCCTTCGAAGTGACAGTCCTTAATGAAACGTCCCGGTCACGCGTATCGCTATCCAATGAGTTCAAATCAAAGAAAAATGTCCTTATTACCACTAGTCCTTTAATTAAAGACCGACCTTGCGGAAACACTTACAGGAATTCATTTGACCCAACTGCTCGCTAAGAGCCCTCCCATTATCACTGCAATTAGTCGCTTGTATCCTAGAGCTTTTTCGAGCAAAAAGCTCCGCTTCTATTGGAACCATTCTCTCGCTGCATGCCGGATGGTACATTGAAATTGTTTACAGTGTGCAATGGTTGCAACTTTAATTAGAGCTCCGGAGTTGGAAAGTCGTTTCAATGAATAGAATTAAAAAGATTGTCGAGTCAAACTAGTGTGCCGGAGATAAGAGTTTAAAGCTTGATCTAAATTAAAGAACGAAATTTTGCATGCCATGCCTTTTTAAATTGTCAATTTCGAACGTTAAGTATTGTTTTCTGTTTTAATAATACATCGTGAAATGATGTGTTTAGTAAAATATTTTTATACTGAATCAAGTTCTATATTTATACAGACCAGGGAAGTGATACTGTATCGTCAATTCTTACACTATATGTACTTGAATTTATCAGGTAACATCTTAAATCATGTCAAATATTGTTTTTTTATAAATACTAAAACATATATTTAAAAATTATGTATTATATGTAGTATTGCTTAAAAATTAAATTTCCATTGATTGCCTCTATGGAATATTAAAAGAAAATTTGATTTATTCGTTGTCTTAAGTCAGTGTGGACACTGGTGAATGGGATTTTTTTGGTGGCACACCAAATAAAGGTGTTTTAAAAAAGGAAATGTTCTTTTAAATAAATGTGGAAAATGTGTCGCGTCAACCACATTTACGATTTTTATAAATTTATAAAAAAATAGTTTCTAATTTTTGAAATTTTGGTTAATAAAATACGTTTACTAAATAAATATAAAATGTTCGATCGATTTTCATGAAACAATGAAACATTCACGAATTCAAACAAAGAAACTGTATTATTTGAAATTATTACATCGTTAAAATGTTGGGAAAATATTATGATAATAAAAAATATATGTATTTATAATATATATAACGTAGCACCCACATTGGCCGTATATTTTATGCTCTCTCTCAGGGAGTACGTAAACGAAGATTAAGCTCCGAATAAACGGGTTGCGAGGGAGTAAGTTGTCACTGTGCTCTGTCATCGAGTCACCAACAAGACCCGTCAGCGAGGGATGCCTCACTTGGCCCACTTATAAAACACCCCTATCTCTACCGGAACTATCGTTAAACTTTCTCACTTAATTGTGTGGTTCGTTCACTCAACAGCAGATCTAAGGTAAACGGTAAAGGGAATTTATTATGGGCGGTATTGGCACATTTATCAAGGTATTTTAACTAATACCATAAGATAACTCTTCACCTTTATCGGATCCATTGTCGTTATTATATCAAATTACTATTTAATAAACCAGGTTAGACTGTTTACTCTACGATAAAACAAATTTAAAGGCATGACTTTGATATTCATAATTTTTAACGAATCTGTTATTATCGTTCATGTGATGCGAAAAGTGACAAAATGATATATTAGAATTGTTAGTAAATGAAGATTTACCTCGTATAAAATAGCATTTTTAGATGACTATATACAATATGTCAAATGCGAGAAATTGATTTATTTAAATATAAAAACGTTCAAATAGCAAAATTATGGAAGTTATTTGCCCGCAATTTTTTTTACTCAATGGCTGCCACAGACGAGTTATTTCGTCAATAAATAATTAAATTAATAGTTGCAAATTATAGCCGGCGTGCTAGGTAATTACTATTAACTATCTACGGCAGCTAAATAGTAAATATAATAGATCAGCCTTCAGCATATTTATTTATACTGAGCAAAGTAAAAAAGATTCTTAATTTCGTTTTTTAATAACCGTTTAAAAAAATCTTTAACCAATTTTCGCGTTACAATCTACATGAACGATATTCATTATAAAAGAGTTGATATTTATTGACAAAATGATTATAGTCCAATAAATTACCAATTATTTTGAAATATATCATTATCACCAATTCGTTTCAAAACATTATAAACCATATCAGTTCCCAATGTAGAGCATATATACTTCTAACAAACAATCTTGACACAAATGGTAGATGAGAAGGGTTCAAAACATCACCTGAAATAGATCACCTGAAAAATCAATATAAGTCTATCTTAAACAAGGTAAATATAAAATTTGAATGACTTGAATGTTTATAATCGAAACATTTTTTAACTATAAAACATAATAATTTTGATTTTCTTTTCTATTATAGTAACATGCTAACAGTTGACTGTGACGTTATTCTATAGAAAATCAATGCATACAAGATTTAATATACTGTGAAAAAGTATTTTCTTTACGGATTTATTTCTACTTGGTTAAAGCTATTAACCTTGTTTTGGAACCATTCTACATCGAAGATTGGTTACTGACCAGTTATTTTCGATCACAAATGTCTTTTTTATTGAGTCACTAAAACTGATTGTTTTACCAAAAACATCTCCGATATACTAGTAATGTTTAAAAGTTTTAGACTTATGTGTATTAATGAGGCAATAGAATTATTCACTTTTATTTTACGAAATAACTACCGTTTATTAGCTACATGACAGAACGTTAATAAACTTTTTTATACCTCTTACTGAAGAAATAATCTGAATTTTTGATCGTAAAAGTGCTTTGTTCTAAAGTTTTTGGGACAAAATCTTTTCGATATCAATGTTATTATATTTTTAAATGCGAAATATATTATTTTTTGACTACTGCGATTTGTTGTTTTATGGCAACTATTTTTTTTGCAACGTGATCAGCATAGAAAATTGTAAACAGAGCAAATATATGTATGTATTTATACTAACTGAAAGAATTCGGGATTTTAGCCGTTTAATTGCTTAATTTTAATTAAATTATCTACATTTTAATCGTTCAAATTATGTAAATTAACACAGATTTTGTCACTAACGATCCGGGTTTCACCTTTCCGCATCTTCAAGTTCATCCTTGCACTTGAACGCCTGAAGATGCTGAAAGGCGAATCCCGGGTCGTTAGTGACAAAATCTGTGTGAATGAACATAATTTTATCGATTCAAATTTAATATTGAAATTCCAGCAAGGACCTTCAGTCGAAATCTTAAATTATATCAATAATCTACCTTCACTTTTTCGATCATTTTTCGGTTCCTATGATATATGATAAAAAAAAAATCATTACTGACATCTATAATAAATAATTAAGTCACAGCCAACATAAACTAATTTTTAAAATACAATTTGTTAATTTATTTGCAGAGTTTTATTTCTATTTATTAAAAAATAAATTCTCGATCATCCTTAAAAGCTTTCATTTATGACTGATTGCTATCTGCTTAATTTGTAAATAAAAAAAAAAGACTGTTAATAACTAATAAAGACATTTTTCTGTCAACCAAGACATTAAGATTTATTTATTATATACACTAATTGTTGGTTTTTACTTTGGTAATGATAATTCATACCTAATTGGTTTTTGTCATAATAGTTTCATTGCTAAGTGGTTTTCAACTTGTTATTTATAGTTTATTTTCCTTGTATTTTACTTCAATTCTTTTGCTAGGTTGTAATACCAATTGTTTGTCATACCTTGTTTTTATCACTTAACTTTTGTATAAATATCACTGTTTTATTGTTTTTCTTATCAGTTGACAATGCTCATCATGAGCGAAACCGGTCCTGATCTAATAAATTTTATGTGGAAAAAGTACTAAAAATGTTTTATTATTTTTATTATAATGCCATTCCACCAAGTATTGACAGTAGGGATTCTGAAGTCTCGGGTTTTTCAAAGTCCCGGGACACGAGACGTGATAAAGTCAAAGTCCCGGGACTTCCCGGGACTTGGGACTTTTAATTCCCCTTCAATAAAATTATAAATTTATTAAAATTAAATATTTGTATGTACTTATGTACTAAAAAGGGATGATAACGGTTCATGTATTGAAAAAATAACAATGAATTGGGTAAAATTATGACCGTTACTTCACAAATCACAATACAGCTTTTATACCTTTTTTGTCATATTGAGACATTGGTAACTTTGTAGAATAGTGAAAAACATTTGTAAATAAAACAACATCAGGTATGAACACTTAATTATATTATTTTTTAATTTGTTTTTGCTACAGTTATATTTTTAATACGATTATGAATTGACTTAAACAAATTTCTAATAACATAAATGAAGATATCTTTCTCCCAAACGTTTTTTAATATTTCGTTTCAATTAAACTATTTTTTTGAGCGTTTTTTACGCAGTTGGACGTATTTTTTTTTCATGCGTACTTTAAAAGGGCGGCGAAAGTATGCGTTAATTAAAAAAAATACATCTTTTGAACACATTTATTTATTAATAATAAAAATATTAAATTAATTCAATAATAAAGTCACAACCTCAAATCATACATAGTATGTATTATTTACACAAAAGTTAATATTTTATTCTTGCTTATCAAAATATGATTTTAAAAATAATAATGAATTTAATTACGAATCAGAAAGGCGATTTCTTATTTTTGTAATAAACGTTGTTGCTCATCTTCATTGTAAGTCGATGTTGCTTTAATGTTATATATAAAAAATAATCTTTGTTTCCGTTCTCCAGTTGATTTTAAAATCTTAAATTCGTTTAGTTTTGAATGGAGAAATCTTTTGTTTTTTTTGTAATCTGTCTATTTAATTCTTCTTCCAGTGACAGTTCTGCAATATTTTTCTCATCATCGATATTTTCTTTAGATACCTCGATATCTTTTTTCACGGAGAAAAGACGTTGTAGTAAATTATCTCTGTATTTCAAAAATATTGTTTTGGAGCATTTTTCAAAATCTTTCGTGTATTCTTTTCGAAAATCAATTAGTCTTAGCAGAACGGTTGGTAATACAAATTTATAAGCCGCCTTGATTTATAACATAATTTTCTAGAAATAACTATTGGTTCCATTAATTCTTGGAATTCTGTGCGATTATCCCATGCTGCAAAAATAGTTAAGCGAACACATGTCTAAGCTTTTTTTGTATTTCTGCATGTCTCTCTCTACCCATTAAAAATGGTTGTTTCGTATTACAATATATAAATAGATGTTATTTGAAACTTCAACAATTTTAAATCCAAACAGCTGTTTCTTTTATAAGATTCCTGTTATATATGCATACTTAATTTTGTTAAAACCCCGGCCTTTAATCCTTAGCCTAAATATGATGCATTTTTTTCAAAACTGATCCCGCGGATAGACACCAATGTAACTTTAAAATTAACTTTTTAGGTCACATTAGCGATTGCTTGCATCCAATTTTTATTTTTTAGAATGGTTTTTTCAAAATTAAAAATGTACAATTTGGTTGTCTTAAGTCCCGGGACTTGGTTGTTAAATGTCCCGGGACTTAAGACAGCAAAAAACCTTAAAAGTCCCGGGACTTTTGTCCCGGGACGTCTCGACACAGAATCCCTAATTGACAGTGAACACCTTAAAAGTGATTAAAGAAACTATCATTAAATATTTTTTGATCTAGTTAGATCCGGGTATTAAGTTACGAATGGAGATAATCAAAGATTTTACTCCTAATTTCTTGACCAGCCAATTCATAATTGGCCATGACCACTTTGCTGACATGCTCTTCCAGCTTGCCCGGGTAGTAAATAGTCAAAAGTGTAAGTGCGGCAATATATTTCAGGATGCTGATCACACGTTTTAAGTTAACAAGGGAGTTCACCGCGACCTATGAAATGAGAATGAAACTCAAACTTTCATAAAAAAATTCTACGTACTGAAATGACAACAGTCTAATATTAAAGAATTTGTCGTTGAGACATCCCTAGCAAAAAAATATAAGAGGAATAACGTTACTAAGTGCCGAATACAGCTTATAAAAGAATGTGAACCCGTAAATATAAAAAAAAGATTTTGATATCGGAATTTATTCATTGCTTAGCGAAAGCTCTTACCACTAAGCTAACTACATGGTTCATAATATATTTTCATTGGGTTATGAATCTATAATCCAGTCGTTAGAATGTTAAATTAATAACATACTACGGAACTCTCAGGTCGTAAATATCTTTTTGGCAATATTTTCAAATATTCGATGTCTCTTAAAAACTCTTTTTTTTTAACATACCAATATGCCTTATTTTCTCGTAAAATTTTATTACACATACAAATATGTCGGAAATAAAATAAACTAAGGCAAGGAAGGCAAACTATGCATCATTCCTACAAAATTGCTTTATACAAAAAGACGCTTCCAACTTTATGACAAAAACATTACATAATAGTACGAAGAAACGGTTTTTCGCGTAAAACTGTAAAAAACCTCGCGAGAAATTGCGAATTGCGAATACGGGCCTCGACGAACACATTCGATGATCGATTGGCAAGCTTCAATAAATTGGACAATAAAACTAGTGTCACTTTTGGACGACGGCATCTATTTTTTATATTACTGAATCAAATATAATATCGTTAAAAAAGCTGTAAAAAGGATGATGATGTTTCTATGTAGAAACTTTCTCAATTTATAAGAAGTCGGAGGCTGAGTAAACAAGTATGTTTTATTGTTGGTTAAGCTCCTTAGTTCCCCCCAATCGCTTTATCAATATTTCGATTCTGCAGTAAATGAAATACGATAGATTTTTTCGTCTGTATCTTGAATTTCGTATTATAAGTTTGAGATAGTTTTATTGTTGTTTTGTTATACTAAAAGTACGGTCGTGATATTCAAACAATAATTCACCCATAGTTAGATTTTTGGAATACGCTTTCGATGCATTGCACAATTTTATTGCATTTAAATCTTTTTGTTATTTCAATTAATTTTTTGAATAGAACTTTTTTTGTAACGTTCTATCACGGAATAATTGTGTGTCAATAACTGTTATACATTATTTATCAAATAAATAATAGCTCAATTGTTAATATTTTTCTGAAATAAGTACGTAATAACAAACACATAAGTATTTATTCATAAGCAAAATTTTAAATTGTTATCTGAAATAATGCAAAAAAAACCAAACATGGATATTGGGTAGGAATGTTTTTGTAGTTTTCTCTTATTTGACCACATTCGCTCCTTGTGTGCATCATATAGCCGCCTCGCGGCCCTTTCACGTTTTTCTGTTTCCCACCAATTGCTTTTCTTCCTTGCATGACATGCCAGCATCCCTCAGTTCCATTGAGTACAACCTATGGATTGTACCCTCCAGTCTTGCAGGACGCCGGAATCCCACTGGTCAGAAGAAGAAGTTGCCGAGATAAAGGCTTTCCGGAGGCATCCGTGGCATGTGACCCAGCCAGTTCCAACGTCTCTCCATAAACACTGACGTGACGGAGTGCTGTCTTGTATGTTCACTAATCTCCGAATTCCTCACAAAATCAAACCACCTCAGCCCCATTATCCGACGCAAGCATATGTGCTCGATGTTTTTATCACCTTGGACTAAAGGTAATGGTGTTATTAAATTATATTTTTATGTATTGTGTTTATTTTTGGTTTCAATCATCGCGAGTATTGTCAACCAGTGTTTTTTTTTTTTTTTTAATTCGTAACCCAATATATTTTCAATGGACGTGAGTGTGTTCATATGATTACTGTAAGGCATTAACTAGTTTATATATTTTTTAAATTACATAGTTATAATGATGTTAAACTTCTATAAAACGGATGTCTAGTTACTATTAACCAATATTACAACAGATCCTATAACTATCATTTATAACAAATACCCAACAGTTATAAATCTCTCCGAATCGTTAAAATAACTTTTCTCATAATCAAAATCCGCTTGTTAACCCTTTGGGAGCGCGGTAATAACCATACGCCAGTTATAGCAGGTCAGTGCTCCTCCGTAACTTTGCCCTCTGGTGGGCGGGAGCGGGAGGGCACAGGGAATTGGCATGGAAAGGCGGAATTATTTTAGATATCTCGCGGTATTAACTTGATCTATTTTCAACAAAATATTTTTTTAACGTTAATATTTTTTTCAATTGCAGTGTGCTTCCGAATGATACAAATAGATCAATTTGAATGGATTTGTAATTTGAAATCATGTCTGCAATAATTACTTGTATTATCCTAGCCATATTATTCTACCCCCCCACACTCTTCGAAGAAGAGAGATTGAGCAACTGAAAACCTCTGTTGAAATAAGCGCAATTAAAAGTCCGTATGCTCCACACCGGGAGCGGACATGGATAAAAAAAATCATCAAAAGTTAGAAGTCCTATGAAATAAAAAACACTATTTCACAAAAAATAATAATTTGACTCTAATAAAGATCTAATAAAACTCTAATAAATTTTGTGTGCAAGTCAATGAATATACATATGTATTCAAATATAAACATATAATATTCTTGTTTTATAAATCTACCAGTATTGTAATTCTTTGTTTATTTGAACGATGAATATTTCAATGATGTCAAATATTAGCCTGAATACACCTGTTAAAGTATTGTATTTAAACATTTTATATTAATTATAATACTTTTTTATTATTGAGGCAAAATACTGTAATCAAATATGTTTGTGTAATATAATAATAACAATAATAATAATCATATAATCGGTTAATTACTATATAAATTTAAGCTCTGAAAAAAAATACCCAAAACCGAATCGGGTACCTCGTTAATTTATTAAACAATACCTGAGAACGTGGTAAACCATTTGGGCGGGTATTTAAATGCCCTAAATTTGTTCTCATAACGGATTCAAAATTTTATATAATGCGATGTATCTGAGTCAATTTATCAAGCGACTTTTTTGGATATAATTATAAGTTAAAAGAAAACATGTTTGGCTTTTCGTGTAAAATCCGCCTTATTAGCTTAATAATGTTCTGGTACAGATTGCAGTGCTCCAAATCAATGCCTTGGGCGGTTCTATAACTGCTCCGAAAATTTAAGAGCATTCGGTGGGCGGAATCGTGGTATTTTTTGAATACACAACAGAATACTTCTCGTTTTTTATTCGATATTTATTTATTAATTACATTGCAAAAGAAATATTTGAAATAAAAGTCTTTTTATAAGTAACATAATCTAAATATTTAGTATTCATTGATATAGATCAGTAAATGAAGGTATAACTTGCAAACACGGCTTATTCAAAAATGGTTAAAAATGAAACTTGAATTTCATTGATTTATTTGATTATACTGCATCCATATTGGTCTGAAGTCCTGTAAACTATAGTGGGGAAAAAGTGACCAAAACAGTTACCTCTTATTTATTATCATGATTCAATTCTAGAGATTCTAGAGATATTACAGAGACGAAAAATTTATAAAATTAAAAAATAAATATTATTAAAAGCAAAAACAAAATACCGTATTGCGTTTGGTATACAAACTGAAGAAATACGAAGATACAAAATATTTGTACGTATATAGCCAGTTTTCCAATCATTTCTTTGCTATATTGATGAAAGGAAACACAAATATTTTGACAGCGTAAAATGTTACTTCAGGCAAGATCTAATGAAACATTTATTTGTAAAGACATCTCAAGTTTTCGCGATAATTTTGTGTTATTTCTTAGCTCAGAGAGAAACGAAGATTCCAACATATATCAGTATTTACCCCCGGGCGCAAAGCTCAAAGTATGTTACGGGTGTTAATTCGAAAAAGCTATTTGATATCCGGGTATTCGATAATTTAAGTATCAAAGTCTCACGTAGATTTCGATAGTATTATCTTTTTACTAGGAAGAACTCCATTTTTATTAAAAGTATAAGTATCCAAGCAGAAATGACAAGAATTTACAATTTTGCTCTGATATTCTTGGTGCATCTCAAAAAATCATTTATTATTTCATTAATGACGTTATTGCTTCTACAATGCACAAAGTATAAAGTAATATAAAAATCAACTTATTTTACGAAGAATTCAACGACGTATTGGTAAAAAAAATATACGATTTATTATATGAATAAGTAAACAAAATCATATATATTTTTATCGATCTCATACAATTTTCACTGCTTAGTTGTAGTTTAGTTTGCCGCCTGTGTGGTCGAGTGGTCATCGTCGTTGGCTTTGGTTACGGAGGTCACGGGTTCAAATACGGACAGTTTTATAAATTGATGTTTCAATCGATTTTTGAATTTCTATTCGAATGCATGTATGTATGTGATGTCTTGAATTCCCCCTCTCAGCCATCCTATCTTATAAATGCGGCGCATCAAAAGCGATTAGGTAACCACTAGATCTGTCCTATCCTTCTATTCCTACTCTCTTTGGAAAAAGGGAGCTAGTCATCGACGAGCTCTCAGTATACGGACTATACACAAGATTTTTAATATCAACTTGATTTAAGTGGCTGAGCTAGTCACACTTTTATTATTATTATTTTAAGCACATTAGTGCATGGTTCAAAATCAGTCCCGTGCAGTTCTGCTCGGGCCATGAATGTGAGGGGTAAACTCCTTTTTTTTCTGTCGATAGCGTGGTGGAAGGCGGCTATTAAACGTTGGCTGCATATACACAACGGGTGGTGGTGAGAAACCAACTTAGTACCAAGCAGTTCTCGTAGAAACACTTCTGTTGAGATAAAATCCAATAGGATTCCATATGCTCCACATTGGGAGCGGACATGGTAAAAATAAGTTGTAGTGTACAAATAATGCTATTGTTATAATACGTTTCCATTATCAACTGTTTCAATTTTCTGATGATATGCTGAATAAGAAATTCTTAAATATAATGTATTGATACTCGAATACTCGTAATAATAGAATACCAATCCGTATTTAACAGTTACAAACGATCGGTTATTTGTCTCATGTTTTGACGTCTCTAAATGTAGTATATACGTAAAAGAAAGTTTAGCAAAGATTTTATGAAGGCTTTATGCTTTGCAAAGTACTCGAAGTCAATTACAACGCGTCGTAAAAGGCCAAAATAGCAACTGGTATAAATATCTCTCAGTTCTACTTATGTTATATATTCATTAAACCTATAGTTTTGAAACGACTGAGCGTAGTAAACAACTGCTCAAAAAACTGAAAGTTTTCGGAATTAAATATTTTTGAAACATACTTATAACTAAAATAATATTTTTCATAATTATTATGTATCTCGGGCAGTTATTTTTGTCTAATTTTTTTAAAGTTTTATGTACCCTTACAATACGGAGCATAAGACTCTGAATGAAGCATTTCAATAGATTTTTTTTAAAAAAAAGAGCAGTTTCAACTACTTAACCTCCACAGAGAGGGCCAAGAAGATGGACTCGCAGTAAGCTAAATAGTATCTCCACGTTACACTTTTTAAGACTAGATAAGGAGTAGATGGCGTTGATAAAACGTCCGTTTCTGTATTCGAACCCGCGGCCTCATGGGATCTTATACTATATATATATTAATAATTTAACTAACCAAAAATTCTACAAATACACAAATTCTCTATAGCAACCTCTATGAATCGCTCTTTCGAAAAGCGCATATTATTTATGGTCGTCACCCTTGGCAACGCGTTGATAGAAGAGTCTTTAAATATTTTTTATTGAGATTCTTCTAGATTTTTCGACACAGTCCAATTAATATTTTTTCACCGTTTCTAATAATATGGGCATCGTTTTTATTTTTTAACAGTGAAAATATTCAGGTCTTATTAGTTTTTTTTTCGACGTATGTATAATTAAATGTTGCAGTTAAATGAAATTAAATTTTCACAAGTGTAGATACATTTTTGTTAACTTAGGCCGTGAAATGGTACAAGTGTCATGTACACTGTTATGTATGTTTTTGTGATTATGCTATTAACTTAACCTAATCCGAAAACATAAGCCAATGCCAGAAAAAAATGATTCAATATCTGGGATTGAAAATTTCCTTATAACATACTGCTAAATTTAGTTTAAATGAAAATTTAAAGAAAAATGTGCTTATGTCACTAATGACTGTCAGCGAAAATATATGTTTAATAGTGGACAGTATGAGCGACATATTATCAAATCTCATAGTCTTCATGTTTGATATTTTTGAGATAAGTATGTCAAAAAATTATAAAAAAAAATATAATATGACATGATAGGAAAGAATCAATCGGCAATCTGCATTTGTGATACGTATTCATGGTAATTTAAAACATTTTTTATGGTTACGAAACATTGTATGCTTGTGGATTTTTTTGCCATTTTCTCAAAACTAGATTTTTGAAAATTATGGGTTATGATACTAAGGCCTTCATATAATATGTATTGGTAAAAATATGATTGGCATATTATTGGCTATAAAACACTACTGAAAATGTTGTTCCACTCAAAATACACTTTCATTGTAACATACATATTATAATATATATTGTGCAATTATTCCATACAACTTTTGTAAACATTCTCAAATTTACTTGTAATATATATCTTCGAATGATCGTTAATTAAAGTTGTTTTTGAAGATAATTTATTATCAAAACAACTTCTATAACAACTTTTGCCATGTTATCAAAGAAAATTTTGAATAAATCGTATTATAACATAATACTAAAAACATTAAAATTTTTAGATTCGAGGTTTACATGCCTTAACGACGTTAATGTGAATTCATTTAGTTTTAACTACATTTTTTCAACTTTATTTTTACTATTGATTAATTAGATGTAGGTATAACTTGTTAAATAATATAGATAATTAGAATTGGGTTGTTGTGGCAGAGTATGTCAAAAACAAACTTAATTTGTGGAAACCATTGTGCGCTTAAGATATATTAAAATAATGTTTTTCATATTTGATGCTATGTTCAGTTTATTTGATTTGTTGTGATTCTTTTGGGACAATCGTGAAATAAATGGTTGGTTAATTTATACATCCGTTGATTTTTTGATTTAATTAATATTTGAATGTTGCTTTTAAATTGGCAAATAACAAAAAAGGTATAAAAATATTACCATTACTATTATAATAATGTCTATATATATATGTGCTGTTCGTAATGAGATCCGTCACGGAAGCCCACAACGCTTACCGGTGCACCATAACACCCGATCGATTTTTCGATCAATTTTACCGGGTTCTGTTTTGTCACATCCTTTAAGTTTAAGTCAATAATTAAGTCGTTTATCGCAATTCAATTAAAATGCTTTGCCACTGACAAAAACATAAAACGATATTTCGAGTTGTATTTATACAAAACTGACAGAAGGTTGTTTGTATGTATATATTTCCATATCGACTGTGGAAACGAAAAAAGACGTAACTCACACACATACAATTTTACAGGAGACGAAAAAACGTGTCTTGATGATTTTGGGGCATATGCAAATTATGAATTATACACAACCTTGAAGAGAACAAATACTTCTAAACTGGTGTTTAATTGACATAATCTAATATTAACTAAAGAAATTGTCTAGGAAAAACTTTTATTTCAGTCTTCTTTCTGGGTTTAATTTTTTTACAATGTCATATATTTCTAACAACATATAAGCTTAATTTAGATACTAATTCGGCCTTTCCAGCTTGCATCCTTTTGATAGAACGTGTATCAAGTTTGATAAATTGTGATTATCGAAAAAAACCTGTTTTGAAAAAACTGTAGGTTACGTCTTTTTTTCTTTCCTCAGTCGATATTCAAACATCTACCTATTAAGAAAAAACTATTATTTTTCTAGTTGTACTTTAGTGAAGTTATATAAGGGTGGTGTTAAAATATAATGGCTAATATAACTAAAAATATCATTTTTTAAAATTATAGTTCTATTGAGATATGTAATCGATATATTCGTGGGTAAAAAATATAATACCTATATTATTGAAATTTGTATGCGAAAATTTGTGATTCTTTGAATATTGAATCAAGTTGGAAATGCAAAAAATATCACAGTGAAATTAATTGTTGCGAGCATTATAGGTAAACTAACGTTTGACGCTTTAAATCCTGGTCGTGGCAATATACATCGTGCTTTGTGGCTCGTCAAGGAAAAGGTTAAATATTAAAGTAATGTCATTTATTCTGCTTAGTGTTAATGGTTTATTATAAAATAGTCCACAGTCATAGTTTGAATATTACGTCCAGTTATGAAGCTTACACGAGAATAAACGCTTGCCGAATGACCATAGAAAACGTATTGCAATTTGAGAGTTTCGCAAAAAACATATTTGGAATAAGCGACATAACGGACCCGTCGATTTTATTGTTTCGGCCATACGGCGGCTTTCCGCCTAGCATAGCGCCAGACGGCGTGAGACGAAACTACCAATCGGGCAATGCCATAAAAACGGCCACAATTGCCGTTAAATTTAACGCTCGATAATAAAAGAGCTCACACGCTGGTCCCCCGCCTGGTAGGAAGGAGGCAAGAATGTATATTTGAGGATCATTACACGCTAATATAGCCAGACAAAAATTGTTCCAGACAAAGATTTGCAGATTGTAACGGAGTTCAATTAAATTTAAAGTTGTATTAAAAATTTAATATTTTTTACGATGATTTTTAAAATGACTGATATCGCAATTGATAACGGCTCAAAAAAATTTATTCAACACCCATGTGGGTGGCTTATTTTTCCATCTATCACTGTTCGATTGCGTGGATAAAAGGTAAGATATGAAACGAGACAGCATCGAAAAGTTGATCATCGCATAAAATATGAAGAGAAAAAAAAGTTCATTTATGTAAGTTAAGCAAAACAAGTCAAATATATAAATAAACCATCATTAAATAACGCAAAGATAGAGGCAAATGATATTCTTTAAATATCGTGTACAGTCCGTAGCGCAGAGGTCAATGTCGTTTACTTCCGTGACGGAGTTCACGGGTTCAAATCCCACTATGAACATCATTTTTCAATCCTAAAATAACGAAGCGTAGGAAAGGCAATTAGTTAACAACTATTCCTTTATTAGCTCTATCCTATCATTTAATACGGAGTTAGTGAAAATCAGTGTTTTATTTATTGAATATGATTAACTTGTGCATACGAGTGGACTGCATTGAAAGCAGAGGTGGTGCAAAAATTGTGTGATTACTCTAAAAGGTAATTTCTAAAGTTTTTCTTTTTACAGCCAAGATTAGGCTAGTGATATTACCAAAGAAGATTTCATGATATTTCAAATAAAATATATTTGATAAAACTGCACCATTATTAAATGGCCATATTTATACAGTGTGATGGATACTGTGGTTAGCAGTGTTTTGTGTTATCATATTTTATATTATGACATTTTAAAATGGAATGAAATATTTTGCACAGGTGTCGTAGATAGAGAAAAATAAGTTGAAATGCAACGAGCGTTTATACCACATCGTTTCATGAAACTTTCAAATAACATTGCAGGCCAAAGCTCCTGCTAGTGGCACGTACATAATGCATATAGAGTTAGAAAATTTTAGTGGCAAAACATAAGCATTTTTTAAAAGACTAAATGAACATACTATTGCCACTTATAATTAAGATTAAGATTTTTTTTCTAACAATGTTTTCAAGTATGTTTTATCAATATCATATTCTGTCTGTTTTGGCTTGGAATAAATCATAAAAATATTATTATTTTAAGCGCACATTTGGGTTTTATACCAATATATAAAAAATGTGAATTCTTGACTTCTATTTGCGTTCAGAGCGTAGTAGATTAAGCTTTACTGTTTGCATAAAAACTTGAAGCGTATTGTTGTATAAGTAGAGGAGTATACAGGATTCTTAACTCCACTTATAATATAATTATTTATGTACACGAGCGATTTACAATACTTGTTTTTAAAAAAATTAGATTACTAAATATTGCTTTATTTCCTTAAGTATTTTAGATGTTATTTAATTGGGTGGGGTTTAATTTAGTTATTTATGTTTTTTGAAAAGTCGCGCGTAGTGTTATCCTTATGTTTGATGAAACTAATTTCTTCTTCCTCAGGATGCACGGCAACAATAATGTAAAAAATAAGCATCGTGAAAATGTTGACGAAGAAAATGTGGTAGCCCTGGTAAGTAGAACGTATATAATATTAAACATTTACAGGTAAACATGTTTGTGAACATCGGGAATAATAATTTATAACGGCAGTGAACAAATAGCAGTGCGTTCGAAAATGACAGCGGTTTCTGACGTCTGTAGCTGACATGAAGCTTAATTAAATTATTAGAAGCAAAGTACGGCAAGCAGTATATCAATCTATTATATATGTTTCTCTATTTTGCTTAAACTTATTTTTGCAGCACTTAGTTGTGGCTTGCTTAAATTTAATGATTTCACATTAAATTGAGGTAATGTAACCAATTGATTGGGTGTACAAGTGATGATTGGGTGGTTTAAATACGTTTAAATAGTTAAAATCGGCAAAAGTATGTGTGTTTCACAATATCTTATATTTTACGCGTGTATGTATATTAGAAAATATTGACAGATGACACTGCTATATTATGATAAAAATAACTATAGATAATTAAAAGATAAAAAAAAATTAAAAACTGTACCGTTTTAATGATAGCATATGGATCCTTGTTTAGAATTAATAATTCGTGTGCTTTATTCAGTGTTTATTTTAATTACCTACAGTGCTCAAATTTTGCATGTTTATCATTTTTGAGTTAAGTGCACCAAATGATTATAAATACATTAATACATGTATACAAACAAAAGTTGTGTTTTAAAAAATACGCTAAAAAATATTAAATCACTGCCAAAGATCACCATTGGTGTGGAACTTGCACTTAAAATAGAATAAAATAAGATCTTAAAATGAACCAATCGGCGATCTGTATTTTTCATAGCTTAAAGATTATTTTACATTTTAAAAATGTCTTACTGTTCACTCGGTATAAATATTTATAGTAACAATTATTACTTTTTTTAAAACTGACAAAAATAGTGCTTCTATGGTTTTTGCGATTTTCTCATAACTCGATTTTCTAAGAATGTGAGCTATGATTCTAAGCTTCTCAATTACCCAATTACCAGAAATGAGGCAAGTTATATTACTTCACCCACCAAAAGTGTGATATTTTAACGTTGTAGAGAAATTTTTTCCAGTACGATTTATATTTAGAAAAATACAACATTCCTCTGTACTTATTTCCACTTTTATTTACTATGGCCAGGACATTGAGGACATTTACACTGACCAGGGCATGAGCATTGTCAACTGGTAAGAAATATAATTTAAAAATGCTATTTATTCGAAAACAAATATAAATAAAAAGATGTAATAAACCATTGGCATTGAAAAGAATTTACAAATTACAGTAGAAATTATGAATAAGTGACTCTAAGCTAACACAAATTAAAATGCTCAATACCTCTAACATGTAATTACAAAGAAACCGGTCCTTATCTTGGTAAATAAAAGTGGAAATAATTTCAAAGGAATGTTGTGTTTTTCATAATATAATACCTTTTCACCAAGAGAACACCCTACACCAGAGGGAGGCAAACTTTTCGGATGAAACGCCAAATTCAGGAATTCAAAATGAGCGGCGGGCCGCAAGTAAAATACCATTTTTATATGTACATTATTTATTATCATGAAAAAAAAACAATCTTATGATAGGAATGGAACTCTTTTACGTCTTTTAACATTTTTTGAAATTCTTAATTTTGTAATGGAGATTCTTAAAACTGCTTGTAAATGTTCATTGGTGATGATTGAAAATGTTTGTTCACATATATAAGTTGATACAACAATAACGATTATTATATTGTATGTATTTTCAATCTTTTTTAAAAAGGCGTTAAAAGATAAAAACGTGAATCTTTTTCAAAAATATAATATTGCTTGCGGGCCGCAGAAAAATACGCGGCAAGCCACGGTTTGCTCGTGCCTGCCCTAAGCATAAGATTTTTATCATTAAAATCATTTTATCTCAACAAAATGTACTGACTTTGGTTAAGAATTTTTGCATGTCATTGAAATTCACAAAGGATTGGATCAACTTTCTTATAAAATCCTTAAGAGTCAAATGCCGTTTCGCGTTTTATTACGGTTCAAAAGTAAACATGTATAATCTCAGGGGAATGAAAGAGATTAAAATAATACCATTAAAAGTTTCGCCTCCATTGTGAGTGTTTGTTTGGGAAAGAGCACGGAAGACTTATACAGCCAAAGCATCAAACTGACAGGGGAGCTCATAAACCGTGTAAACTTTTAATTATTTGCCCTCAGTCTGACTAACTCTCAGTCAACTTTGCAAGTCGTTAGGTCAGAGTTAATCAACTGATATTATTTCTTAAGGACAAGAGAAAAATATGAAGAAATCTTATGACTACTGCTTGCGGTATCGAGAATTTATTTGTGTTGGTTTAAGAATTCTTTTTTGTTTAGGATACTAAACTTTTTTTTCATCTGAGCTGCATGCCGATTTTAGCTACATAGAATATTAATATTAATACATACATATACTATACATAATGTCGCCTGCTGTGGCCCAGTTGGTTAGAGCTTGCTCTACCAATCATTCAGGTGTGGGTTCGATTCTCGGTCAGATTACAGTGAATTTGAGAATTATTCAATTGAAAGTTGTGATCGAAGACTAGGTGTTTGTGATGTCTTTTTACATTATTTTCTCTCCTCTCAACCTTCTGATCCTTTGATAACTAGGTGTAGCGATAGCAATTAGTCAACCAATAGTTCTGTTCTAGCCTTATACTTTTTTCCCTACTACCCTACCCTACCCAACCCCACTTTGAAAAAAAAGTGAGGTTGGCTGACTGAGTAACAAACAGTTGTCGTAGAATTTTTTTTTGTTGAGATACCTCTACCACGAAGTCATATGCTCCACATTGGGAGCGGACATGGATTAAAAAAAACATAATATAGTAAAATAACATAAATGAAATTACACAAAAATACAAATCGAATTGTATGAAAATGTGAAACGCTTAAAATGGCGTCTAAAAGCACTGTCTCGGTTTGGGGTAAAAAATAAATGAACCGTTCTGTATATCGAACGAAAATTTGTACCATGAAAATCAGTTACTATCAACGTTTTCTCTAATTTTTTATTGTGTGTGCGGACCATCAATTTCTGTGAGCGGTAAATTTTCAGCAAAATAAAAAATGTGCGCAAATGTAAAAATTTTGTGAAACAAACTTATTTTTACAATATTTCTGTGTGCGGCCTTGTACGGGGATGGAAAATGTGGCAGGCAGATTTTGAGAGGTGTGCGCGCGCACACGCGCACACCTCAGCGGGAATATTGGTTACTATACAATAAGAGCTTTTAGATAGTTTTAATAGAATCAATATTTAAAAAAAAAACGAAAGTTGACTTGTTGCGTAATGCAAGGGTGTATGTATATAAGTGCAAAATATATTGGTCTAAGTTTTCTCAGCTCTTAAAAAGTAGCTCGCGCTTTGCGACGTGCACCGCGGAAACAAAGTTCTCACTAAAATTTATACAGCCCAATGGTGGAAATAGTCAACTTTTGTTTTCGTCCGAGAATACTGTATTTATCGAAAGCTACTGAAATAATAATACGAACTATGGATCGATTTTATTTAACATTTAAATTCATTCGTTTCATTTTGATGTTGCAAACGAACCGAGAATTAAAAAATATTTAATGAATTTGGTACAGCAAATAAATTATTACAATGATGTTGCAATAAGAGTATCTAATCCTGTACCCTTTTTGTGATCCCGGGAATTCAGGATTGAAATTTTTTATAAGCCCGAAATTACGGGGTTCAATATCCGGGATTGCGATCTTTTTGCTCGGTGATTTTGTCCAGGGAATTTTAAAAACCCAAGAATTTACTGAATTGCCAAAATGAAACGACGCGGCATCTTTTTATTTTTTTAGCTCTCACGCAACTTTCTTAAATTTCCTCAATCCCGAATTGTGAGTGTACTAATCCCGGGATTTCAAAATTGGGGGCCCTAGTTGCAATATCATGCGAACATTAAAACAATGAAAGACACTCATACGTTCGTAAATTTTCTTGAAATATAAAGAATTTAATATGTAAAAACAGCGCTATCGTCAAACAAAATTAAATTGAAAGTAGGTTTTTTTGTATGTTCGATATAATAATATCATCGCAAAGTTAACTTTAACCTAAATCGCTACGATTTAACATTTACGGAATGTGTTAAGAATGTACAATTTAGAAGGAACGACTTTCCTTCCAACGTATAAATAATATATTTCGTCAAATAAACGAGAATCAAATATTTACATTCTTCAAGTGTTATGTTCGTATACGTATTATCTAATAAAGTATTTTTAGTTTAAACTGGAAAAAAAAACTTTATTATATTGAATTAATTTCAGCAGATTTACTGTCATTTGAAAACGTAAATATGCCACCGTTATGAAATTTTATGTGTGTTTAAATTGAAAATTACTTGTTACTATTTTTTTTTGTTCAATTGTTTTGGAATTTAAAAAAATCTTAATTTCTACTTGACCTACGTGCTTTTTAGTTATCTTGATTACCTGTTTGAAATTTTCAACTTAATGAGGTAATATAAAATTTCTTATAGAAGCTTAATCATTTGCCTATATTGTAACTGAATATTAAGAGATATTTTTTTTATTCTGTTATTTTATACTCTAATCTCAACAGAACTCTTTGTTAATCAGTCGCTCAACATTATCTTTTTGCAAAGAGAGTAGTAGGAATATAAGGATAAGGCTATAACAGGACTAGTGATTAGCAAATTTCTCTCACTACGCAAAGTTATTGGAGAATCGGAACAGTTGGAGGGTATATTTAGGCATCCCAAACACCCATGCATTCGAGCAGAAATCGATAAATCGATCGAAAAAATGCTGTTCGTACTGGGACTCGAATCCGTGAGATCCGGCACGGAAAGCCAAAAACGCGTACCACTGCGCCATATGACCCAACAATTATATCCATAATTCTGTAAAAAAAACATTTTTCATCTCTTAAAACCAGTTGTTACCATTTTATTGACGTTCAGAATTAGTAAAAAATCTTTGATTAAAATAAAAAGTTTATTTTAAATTCATATATCACGTTATACGTTGTTGTAAAGAGCCAATATAATATAATATGTGATATCAATGACCGAAACGATAGTTGAGTCCAGACTGGTTGAAAGCTATATGAATGTAGACATGGTGCATTGCGAGGATCAGCTATTATTTAAGAAAGATCCAGCCAATATCTCTAATGCTCGAACTGTTTTAAAATTTTAGTATAAGTATATAACTTTGATGATTGGAAATTATACTTCAAAAAAAACTAAGTATAGTTCATTGCTTATGTGCAAAATTCGGATCGGAAAAAAGAGGATGCACAAAAATAGAGAACACACTATCAATCAAAGTGATAAATTTACGTCCCAATGATCTTCGTAAGATTTATCTGAAAGTATAAGTAGATAAATCAACCCTGTTGAATTGTTTCATCATTCATCATTCATATAATAAATTGGACGAAATAAAATATGTGTTCACTTAAGCCAGTTTTATTTTTAAATACTAGAGCTGAAACTAATCAGTAGGTAATAATTCTCCAACAAGAAAAACCGGGCGCGCTACTTTGACATTTCATATAGCACAAATAAACTCCCAAAACACCAAAAATAAGATGTAAAATCACATTTAAAGAATAAAGTTTGAAGTCGAACTAATTTCTTGATAAGTATTAATAATTTTATTAAAGTTCCTGCCCAACTTAACTATTCTGACATTTTGAAAATAATATTGTACAGAAAAATTATGTTCCTAATAGATTTTTGAAATATTGCAGGTAGCGGATTAGGTAGTTAGTTTACATAAATTGTGAAGCGTTGTGGAGACAGTGTTTTTAATGCAATATACCTTCTGTCTTCTAAAATCTGGAATACCGCAGATTATTTACCCCAACATTTCATTACATAATATATAATATGTACGATAAATATTATGTTTGTCTCAATATTAAATTCATGAAAACATGAAGGCATATTTTTAATCAAAAAGTAAAAAGGCATTAAATATAAATCCGATGCTTTATTGGGATAAATTTGTTATTTAAAACTTGAACTATTTTTGTGTGTAATTAAGAAGTAATTTGAAAATATTTTTAATGGTTTGGAAACAAACAAAATCTCGTTTCCAGCCATCAACAGAGTGGGATTATGAATTTATGACCGCCCGAATAACGCTGTAAAAGCTTAAATGGACAAAGAGTGTGTAATTCGTTACCACGGAATTGGGTTTTTACATACGTATGCATATAAAGCTGATAATATCCGGCGATGCTTTAACCACAAACGACGCCCTTATTTTGGCACTTGTCGTTAATTGTTTCCGATTGTCTATGTTTTTCCATTCTGGACCATTAAGCAACCAGGGCGGACGGGAAATGTAACGGCAGGGGTGCTGCTCCTAACAAACAAAGGGGTAACATTGTAGGTCAATGAGAGATGCCCTAAAATAGTAAATGACAACATCTCACTGGGTCATGCTAACTGAAATCGTTACCATGCAGTTCCTGGCATTCCCACGTAGTAAGATGTAGAGATATGCATTTATTACTGCGAACAATTGAAAAAATGTTAATTTAAAATATTTCATCTGTGTCCTGACAACACATTTAATGAATACAATTATTTTAAATCCAGGAACATGACCGTCCTTTTGACTATATGTCTGAATGAAATATTGTAATATTATGATTATTTAACTCTCTATTCTTTCTACAATATCATCTGGTGTTTATTGGTTAAACAGTGAGTTTTTTTCAAGTTTATTGGTGTATTGAGTTTAAACATTCGAAGGTCGCAAAAATTGCAAACGGGCCGCGGGTTGTACATCTCTGTTCTAGAGAGTCAAAATTATGTAAGATATTCATCCATTCATGTATATTTCTTCTAACTGTCACTATATATAACTGTAAATATAATTAATCTAACAAATCAAATAAATTTAATATGTTTCTTGGAAACCTATTGTAATTAATTATATTATTTTAGTGATAAAAAATTCACGTCACGAAACTTTGTGAAGAAAATTCACGTGTAACCTTAAGAGTCTGAGCTAATGTTATTGGTTTCATAGTTTTTTCACGTTGTAAAATAACATTAGACTAGACAGTCCATTAATTGAATTTTCGTACAATACTCA
Organism: Himalopsyche tibetana; assembly: GCA_030503985.1. NCBI lineage: Eukaryota > Metazoa > Arthropoda > Insecta > Trichoptera > Rhyacophilidae > Himalopsyche > Himalopsyche tibetana. Next base: position 3,669,311 of record JAPJYX010000010.1, read on the forward strand.
TAATGCTTAATTGTAAATGTTAGACATTCTTTGCAATCATATTTTGTTTTGCGAGACGAAAAACAATGCAAAATCTTTGCGATAAGTAATTAAAAAGTTAATAAGAATTGAAAAGAAGAATATTTTTTTTGAAAATTAGAGCCTATCTCATGCTTTATTACGATAATTAAAATCCAACGAAATGAAACAACGACGAGCATTATCGTTTTTTTAAAAATTTTACTTCTTTTTTTAAATATTCAATATTTTAACAACGTATCAACATCGTTCTGAAAAAAATATTTAGTCAGAATTACTAGAGCTAAATCGATTAAAAATATTGTATGTTTTTTCAAATAAATACAACAGTAATGTTTAAATAAAAATTGATGAAAAATCAACGTACGTTAATTGAACATACGATTTTTTTTTCATATACTTGTTACTCAGTTTCTCAATCTCTCTTTTTTCAAAGAGAGTAGGTATATAAAGGATAAAACTAAGACAGCGGTAGTGTTTAGCTAATCGCTCTCGCTACGTCTAGTTCTTAAGGGTCGGAAGCGTGGGAGAGAGTTTTCAGACATCACAAACATCGATTGAAAAATGCTGTTAGGACTGGAGATTAAACCCGACCGATATGCATGAGTTTTCAATAGTATTTTAAAATACAATTTTAATTTCAATTGGTATGTTTATGTATTATTTTTGTTAAAAATTGAAAAAAGGTACGTTTTGGTCAAAAATATCAGGCGTGCAACAGGGAGTATCTCCATAGGATATTTTTTAATGTTGAAACTAATATTTTTAATGACAATAGTATATTGAAAATATCCTAAGCAATGTGATTTTTTGTTAAAAAACATATTTGATGTTCCAGTTATTAACAGCCAAGACGTCAAATACTAACTTTTTCATAAACCATAGACTAGATAAATTCGATAAAAGTTTTCAAAATTAGTCAAAACTAGCTTAAAAAGCCAATATAGTACATTGAAAACATATATATTAAACTCAAATGTGAGATTAAAATAATACAAATTTGATATTAAAGTTTCCGGAAGTTAAATTCAAAACTATCAGATTGCTACGTTAAAGTAACTACAAGACCACAGAGCCTGGCTTTGAATGATTAGAAGATGCGTCAGAAGCGCCAGTTTATAGGAAGTTATTTTATTCGATTCTGCAAAATAAAACTATTTTCAAAGTAAAAAATGGCTTAGAAGACTTTCAGTTTTTTTATCAATCACCAGAAAAATCTTTTTATCGAAAGTAAATAACATAAGAAAATGTGTTGATTACCCAACTCTGTTAGAAAGCATTGCTATATGTCGCTGTGAACATATTTTTCTGTATTCATTCTCAATTAAATCGTAGAATTATTATAAAAAAAGGAAACAATAATGTTATCAATATCATAATAAAAAATAATTTAAAGTATTTGTAGCAAAGTTTATGTCAAAATTTGGTTTCAGAATTGTACTAGAAAAACTTAATTGAATTTAATTATTTGAATTCAAACTTGAAACTGACGTAGGTTTCCAATTACGAATTGGTCAAGAATTACTGCCATGTCATAAAAGGTAGAACCCTTGATTTATTTCAAAATAAATATGAGATATTAAAGCATATTAATTAAATGGAATTCATTACTAGAAATCGTTTAATCAAACATATTTGGGTCATCGCATATTTTACAGAGTATTATACAAATAATTCTACAGCTTTCATGAGTAAAAACAATTGTTTCATGGCATGCGTTTGTTGAGAGATAAATTAAAATTCCTAATAACGTTATTATTCAACACGATTTTTTTTTTACAGAATTGAGTGAAATATATGAGGACCTCAATTACAAAACATAACATAACATGTTTGATTTTTTTCAAATTTTGATGCCAACTTGTTCTCTATTTCAATATCTACAGTATTCTACATAATCAATAAATTTCCGATTTCTAAACTTCTCTAAATACAGAAAAAACGCATTTCAAAAAATGTGTTTAGTGTCAAAACCCACTGAAATCCAAAAAGCAATTAGCAATTAAAAACAGTAGTTTTTTGCTCTTTGTCATCAATTTTGGTTTTTGGTGTTAGGTAGGTTTTGAAACTAAGGCGCTCATATATTTACTTAATAAAAATAATCATAAAATGATCAGTGCTTCAGACACTCATATACAATACAGTGGTATCACCTCTAATTGTAATTTAAATTCATTTTCTCGTTTTGAAGAAAATAACAGATTACAATTTTTTAAATGCGAGATTCTGTTTTTATTAAACAGTTCCGATATGAGAATCTTTGCCAGACCACTTGATATATTAAATTCACATAAATGTGATATGCCAAAGTGTTTTTTTTTTATATATTAGATATCGCGTGATTAACTTTAAAAGCTCTGATGTGGGTAAGAGAGCTTTTGCTTAAAAAATCAAGACATGGCTTGATCCCCGTTCGGCCATCGTCATAAAGCTCTAGCAAGGGACGAAGATAGCGGAGCGGGGTGAAGGATCTTGAAGAAGCCCGCTAATGCGAAGGAGCTGCTCATTTTTGAAGGATCGCGTTAACGCCTCATCGGTTTTAGTAACGCCCCTACCCCGCATCTGCTATGTAAGGGAGGCTATAACCCTTGCTTGATAAAAACACAAAGTTTACTGATATTTTTGTAGTTTTATTTACAATACGAATCAATGAAGTCGATGAGCATAAGATAATTTATTTGTTACTTGATCAAGTTTATCAATATTGAAAATTATTCAACCACTAGATATCGTTTTATCTGGTTATTTATTGATGTACATTTGACTTTTTCATGAAATACTGTGCCACTATCTGTAAAATACTAATTTGGTTGAGAAATGATGTCCGTAATTATTTAAACTAAATTAAGACAAAAATAGTATCGTTGATTCTTTCCACGTAAAAATCCGAAACTCTAATGATACAATCAATGCCAGTGAGAAGACGCTTAAAATTATTTAAAAAAAATCCAATTAATATATTATTTAAAGTTTTAAGAATGTGTTTAATACGATATCTCTATAAGATAATAATTCAAAAATCACTTACGTTACGACCCATGGTTTGCCTTTCGGCATTCAACTGCAGACATTTAGTAAACTGACTGTCTACCTATGAAAACGGTCTACTTTCTTTTTTAAATATTTATTTTTGTACAAAAATAAATTTAATTACTTTTTTATTCAACTTGTGTTACAAAATGTGACACGTTTCGGCATTTCGAGAAGCATCATCAGTTAGTTACAAATTATTGTAATTTATAGCTTAAGAATTTCAATACAATTTTAATTTATTCATAAACCTTGTGATTTTACATATGATGATGCTTTGGAATAACAAAGTTTTAAAACCACAGAGTTACAGCCGAATCCATTGAAAATATTTATTTTTGTATTCAAACTATACAAACTGTTTGCTAACCATCGGTTTGAAGAAAACCGTTCACTTGAATGCCTGAATCTGCCAAAAGACGAAATCATGGTCGTTACTCACGAAATCATGTTATTGACAAATTATTTGTTCAGAAGTGTAAAAAGTTTGAGAGATTCAAATTTAAATCTATTAGCAACGCAATAGCCACCTGTGTGTTTGAGTGATCAACGTCGTTGGCTTCGATTAGAGAGGTCACGGGTTCGAATCCCAATACGGAGAGTTATATAAATTGATTTTTCAATCGATTTATGAATTTTTGTTCGAAGGCATGGATGTATGTGATGTCTTGAATTCCCCCCACCCATCCTTTCCCTACGAACGGTGCGTATAGAGAGCGATTAGCTAAACACTAGTCATGTCCTAGCTCTATCTTTCTATTCCTACTCTCTTTGGAAAAAGATAGGTTGAGCAACTGAGTAACAAGCAGTTCTCGTAGAAAAATTTCTGTTGAGATAAACTCCATTAGGAGTACATATGCTCTTCATTAGGAGCGGGCATGGTAAAAAAAAAAAGAAACGCAATAAGAAAATCACATTACATAGTGTTACAAGTGACATTAATTGAATTGGATTACAGATGTTTTTTGAAAGTGAATGAAAAGAGAACGAGTAGAAATTGATTTATTTTTAATTAAAGATGAATGATAGATGGCTAAAAATCCTACAGTCATATAAACCAGCGCTATTCAAACTTTTCGGGGTACGAGCCAGCGTATATTTTTTTAGTGTTAGCTGAGAACGGCCCCAATATGTTCATACAATAAAAGAGTAATATTATACATAAGTAACTTTATATTTACATTGTTGAACGCGGATCAGTTTTAGCTGGCCTGCGGACTGGATAAAACTGGTTCAAAACCAACATTTACTACAGTACTAATATAAACGACAAACTGTTTTAGAAACTGAAAGAAAATAAAAAATACACATACCTGCATGGAGCTCTTATACCAGAGGTGGGGAACCCGCGGCCTTTTGGCCACTCCGGTGCGGCCTTCTGACCAATTCTGTAAAAATGAGGTTCGGAGATATCTGGGGAAAAAGTAAAGTAAGGGATTTAATATTAATCAATACCGTCCTATGTTTACTGCGGCCTTATGTCGAATCAGAAAAATTAATGCGGCCTTTAGAGAGGAAAAGGTTCCCCACTTCTATCTTATACTAAGTGAAAGCATGGAAGTTTATATTTTGATGATCTACAAGGTTCTGTATTTACGAACAACAAATAAATACTTGCGTTCACGCATGTTTTATATGTATTAATAATACAATAAAAAAAATATATCGATGACGTACGTTAGGTGGTCATTTAGACATTGGTTATTATTACTTTATGTTAGTTAAATCGTCCAAATAACATTGGAATAAACATTATCTTGCATTTTACAAAAGTTTGTACTATACATAGTTGTATTAAATAAAAATTAATAACGAATGAATGATGGTGAGACGATTAAACTTCATAGACTTCAATCAAAAGTTATATTTTCCTATTTTGCTTTAAAGCATATTACAGATCAATATTAGGTTACTCGTAAGTTTTTGTCAATAGCTATACCACCAATATTCGGGAAATAAAACTTCATGTTTAACAAGAACCGTTCTCTGAGTAAAAACATGAGCAACTAGGATTTTTTAACTTTTTAAATAAAAATAAATAAAGAAAAATCAGTGAAAGTAAGCGAATAAAATAAAGCTTAAGTCTTCAATTAAAATATCTCGTTATTAAAACGAAATTCAAGGAAGTGCTACAGTGCAAGCAGCTAAATGGTTTACGAACAACTTGAGAAAAGGCAAAGAATAACTTCGTCTATTGTAAACTGTGACAATTTATTTGTATTATTTAGATTGATTGTTTAGTAAAATCCATGGGAATTAAACATCTTTAAAGTATTCAAGAATTTAATTATTCTACCAATTGCTATGGATTTAAAAATGTATCGCGATAGAGTTAAACAAACGATTAACAGAAATGTTCAGGAAACATAAAGGAAACTTTGATTTCAATGCAAAAATGACGATAAACAATAAGAAAGCTTAATTTAGTTTAAGATTGAATCTTTTCTCGCTTGTCATTGTAAAATTATTAAATACTTTATACTTTGGCATTGCACTATGCCAGAGTGATCAAAACAAATAAATTATCTTTCCCTTTTTTTATTTATCTCCAGGCATTCCCAAAAATGTAAATAACATCCTAAACTTTATAGCTACATTAACCGTTTGTCTTGATTGTCAATCAGCCATCTTAAAAGAGCTTATCGGCAACTCTGTAGTGTCTAGTTACGATTTTTGTCGTAAAAGTTTTAAGTTTTGTTTAATTTAACCGCTAAAAAGCTGTAAGAGTTTAAAGCGAATTTAAATTAAATGTCAACCTTGATCACACAGAATAAAAAAGTCTTATTTGTAAATAAGTTTATAAATCACATAAATGAGAATTTATAATATGTATTGAGAAAGTGCTGAATAAAATAATGATATCCGTTCAAAAACGATATCCGCATTTTACAAGTGTGTTTGTTAAACTAAATTAAATATACATATATGATTAAGTTTTTTTTTCAAATAACTCAAATACAGTGTGAATTAAAGAGTAACCAAAACCGCCGTATTTGATGTACATTGTCGTTTGCAAACATTGTTAAAAATTCTATCCAGTATTTTTCAATTACATTAAAATCGGTATTTGAAGGGTTGATGCGAGTTTATTCAGAACAAGCCCCACAACGTTTGCAGGGTGTAACGAAGGTCGTTAAATTTTGCCTCCTGATAAAAATATTCACCGACTGTTTTCTCAAAAATCTGCAAGCGGAAATTTTTAAAAAGCCTAATCGTTCGTGACGGTAAATCAAATTTTGCTTTTTCGCCTACAGGATTAAAATAAGTGCGAGCAAAAAGTAATCAAGCATCGAAATTTGCCGACAGATGATATGCATAAATGATTTATATTTTTAAACGTATTTTAAAGTGTGATCAAAGTAGGGTTCGCTCTCAAGTAGCGCAGTTCACCAGACATTTAAAAAACAAGTTAATTTCTTAAAATTACTTAAAAATTAATGTTTTTAAAATTTTGTTTTATGATAATCAACAAAAGTTCAAGAAAAATAAACAAGTTTTGAAAAAAATTAAAGTGGTTATTGTAACACACTATCAAGGATTATGGACGATTAGTAATATAACAATATACACACAGAAATCCAAAACATGTCATTTATCTGTGCAATAACTTTTTTCATTATTTTATATAACGGTATAATTGTGCAATGTATTTTGTATAACAGCGGTCGGGAAACTTTTTGGGCTCACGGACCACTAAATTTACACTTTGAATCCAGCGGACCACTAACTGTATATATAATATGTATAAAATATTGAAATAAAAGTGACCAAATGCGTTTAACAATGCACCTAGTTCATAAAATAAAACTATTAATTATTATTAAATTTTAAAAGCTTTATTAATTTTTAATGTGATAGATGTTCCTGGATATTTTAAATGATAGAATTTATATTTATTTGGCTCTAATGATGTAACTGCAAGACGGAGAACTGAATGTATTTCAAGCCGAGATCGATACCATATTTTGATTGCTGTGACAGATGAAAAGGTCGGATTTCTCTGTGGACCACCAAAATTTTATCGCGGACCACACTTTGCCGACCGCTGTTATATAACATTACGTTAATGATATATCAATTGATAATAATGCTTGCAATGAGCGTTATCAGTTGTTAGTTAGCTTAGTTATGAATTCTTAAATTTGAACCGTTCAAATTATGTATATTCACACAAGTTTTGTCACTAACGACCCGGGTCTTGCCTTTCAGCATTTTCAGGTGCACGGATGAACTTGAAATGACGTTTAGTAAACAAATGTATCGTCTTTATATAATAAATAAATGTATCACTAAGTTTAAAGCCATTGCTGGCGAAATGGATTAACCCATGTGAATGCCTATAGATTTGAATGGTGAGTAATTTCAAAAATTATATTTAACTTGTTCGCTGGAAAATTCATAATTATATCAACTTACATAAAGCATACACAATTGGAGAATGTGGCATATTTACCTGCTCATTTAAAATTGGTTAACTATTTAACTTTGCCCTATTAGTTTCTAAAATTTCATGGAAAAATAATTTATGTCCACCCGTGTTTGGGTGTAGCATTTCAACCATGTAATGTTATTTATAAAATATGCATACATTTATATTGATTTGGGGCCACCCGTACTGTTAAGCCCAATATTTATTTAGTATTTGTTACATTAACTGATATTGCGTCTTTTACTGATTCACAAAAATATACACCGTATGCTTTCACGACTATTTGATTTTCCATACATTTACGTGATCAATCTTTCTAGGTGCACAATGAGCAGTCAAAACTTCTCACACGTATAAATATTATTTATATATTTTTGAATCCATGTCATGTTAAATGTGTAGCATATGACTCACTAATGAAAGTATCTCAACAGATCTAAGTGAGTAGTGGTAAGCCAATAATTTTTGCAACACCGCACTATTTTAGGATTGGAAGACTGAGTGTTAATTTTCAGACACCTCAAACACTCATGTTTTCAAACAAAAATAATTAAAGAAGAAATAACTTTTGTATTTGAAATCGAGCCCGTGACATCCGCCACGAAAGCCAACGACGTTTACTACTTCGTCACAGACCTGACAATTAAACATATGCCATCTCTAAGAAAATTGTATATGCTGATCGACTGCAGCAAGTACTCTTTAAACGTAGTTCTCTATATTGCGATTCACATATGGGTTATAAGAAGAAGTTTTTTTTTGTAATATTCAATGGTTTGTAGTTTATCTTAAATGTTTTCAGAATCTTAATCGGTGTATGATCCAACCAACAAAAGTATAAAGCACTAAATATATCTACGACGTATATGTGGAACGCATCAATAGGTTCGATATTCTGCGGTAGTTTTTCATGAAATGTTGCCTAGTTTTCTTTTTACGTTTTTTTTTTATAAAAAAGCGAATAAAAAGACTCGCGGGCATGTATTATGATTCGTATCGCAAAATTAATGAGGAAATAAATATATGAAGCGTGTCGCGGAAGCTCGGGGGTTTCCCGATCCGCGCGCGATATAATTAATCACTGTCATGAATTGGCAAATTGGAGCGAAATTAAACTGATTATATGAGACAAGCAGGTATCCTGTAATCGGAAGTTATAACGCAAAGGAAACGAGTGCTGAAGCGATACATCATAAACGAATGAATTATTAGTAATTGTTATTAAACAGGCGAAGGTATTATTATATTTTGGTATGATTATACCACAACTCGCGCTGTAGAAAAAAATCGAGTGTTATTTAATAATTCTTTAACTATTCGAAAGCTGCTTATAGTGACAACGTTCTAATGACATAGCTTTGGCACGTCTTGAGAATGCCACATGAGAGTGCAGATTTCACACTTTATGATTTGTACATTGAAGTCACCTCATTGAATAAAACTTGAACCGAAGAAAGTGGTGCAACCATATGAACAAGAAAAAATGTTTGGTCTTTTATACGGGAGATGACCAACTTGTATAGTTTTTCAAACATATAGAATTTAAAAAAAAACACAAATAATGACGAATAACAAAAGCAATTTATGAATATTATTGGTGGTAGTTTTAGGTATGATTTAGAATATTTTGCTGGAGAGCAATATTCAAAAAAAAACTTAGCCTTGAGAGATTTTTTTATTCTAAAAACAATTTAAATTATAAAACTGTTCCTTGAATTAGGAAGCCGTTGACTCTGATTATTTATTCGACGAACGAATATAACAAACAGTTAAAGCATAGAAAAACTACTTGAAATATTTTATTAATTTATCACAAATGAGTACTGAAGATGTTAAAAGTTATATTCAATCACATATCAATAACAAAATACATAATTATTATAGAACATTTTTTGTAATATACTTCATTATCAAGTTGATATTTTAAATGCAATATTTATAAAATAATGATTTTAAGGAGCAATACAGAAGTATAAAAATATAATAAAAGATGTTGAGAAACACTGAGATGAGTAAAATTATGTACTGTTTATTAACATATAATAACTTAATAGTTTTATTATATTTTGAAATACATCTTGTGCAATTTTAGCACAGTCTGTTAAGAACGTCAAAGTTTAGTTTTTGCCATAAAAGTTTATTCGCTCTGAAGTCGATAAAATTTACAATGTTGAGAAAGAATATTTTAGATTTATTCCATAATAAATATGAAGCATAAGAAATATTTTTCAACAAACAATGTCTGCACAATTTAAAAAAAATGTATTCAAACTAACCTTATTGACATTGTCTTTTGAACTGACAAACAAAATTAGATGTATGAAAATGGGTCTGTGCAAATGACAAGTTATTAATTAATGAAAACAAAATAAAGTTTTCTCAAAGTTGAAAATTCTTCATAATTCTCAACAAGCTTGAACATAGACAAAGTATAACTATAAGACACTTTTATAAGCTCCCAACAAAATCACGGAACATTGTTACATACATGTTCTTCTAGCCACTTTCATATTCCTAAGAAGCGTAATTATTATCAGGAGAATCTTGAACTGGATCATTTGATTAGCTTCCAGCGGTATTTCTGTTAAGCCTTTCATAGTATATGTACTATATTTATTCTTCTAAATCTAAAGTTATAATTTTTCGCAAGATGTTAGAATCACTAAAAAATAAAATTTCAAAGTGACTTCGATAAGCAATCTGCTCAAAATCAACCAATACAGACTTTTTCTCTCAACTGTCAGTGTTACAGATATTTTTACAAATAATAAAAGCACATATCATCAGTGTCATTTCATCTTATACGGGGAACTGTGGAGCCGAGCTCCAATCTCCCTTTCATCTAAGGTTAAATATATATATTTTTTTCTTCTAATTTAGATGTTGTGGGCCCATTTCATTTAATTTATTCTATTTACTTTTTTTAGAATGCTTTGGGTTTGTCAGTTTTTTTTTTTTTTTTTGTACATTTGATTAAAAAAAGAAAGGAATGGGGAGAGAAAAGGTAACATATATAGGAAAAAAGTGGAGGGAAGGGAGCAAAGGTAACAATTTAGAGTAGGGTAATCCGATGTGTTTTTTTCACCAGCCGTGTGATTGCGGCAACCAGGCATGTCAGTGGTGGGATCGGAGGGGAAAAAGCACATAGAAAATTGTTGTTCTTTTAAATGTCTCGTTCCCAAAACTTTTCGCTCGTTTTAAAGCAAACACATCCACCCAATCGAATGTGAAAGCGCCTCTGTGTTAAGCTGGCGTACACTGACGTACACTGTGCTCAAGTCATGAAAACAAAAATACAATATAAATTTAACAAATACTGATTTTCTTCTTAACATAAATTTATCGAATAATTAGTGTTGACTTTAAAGAAAGTGGAAACAGTAAGTTTCTTAGAAAATTATAAGCTAAAATAGATATCATCAAAAAATGCGCTACAATTAGAAATTAATGATACGCAATACTTCTTACAATCGTAACATAAGGAAAAAATAATGAATATATTCTTGCATTTAATGATCAATGAATTCCGTCGACGACTTAACTTGCTGTTTTGCTCATATTTGACGGATACGTATTTTATACTGGGCTTAAAATTTTTTGAACATTTTCTAAGTTGGACGATATAATCTAGTGATATATTTCACCATAAAACACGTGGTATTATAAAATATCCAGCACCGCTCAGGTACGGAGAATCAAACTGGATGGATGGTGCACGCAGGGTAATGATGAAATTGACTTAGCGCACAGCCCAAGGCGGAAAGTGTAATTCGCACCACCCAGTGTCGTCCTACTCATCAGCAAACTAGAAGATTGGGTTTGATTAACCATAAATAATGCCACGTGATTGGATAATTAGTTCAGTCCTTTCACAGCTACCGTCAATTATCTTTACGTATGTAAAACGGAAAAGCGATGCAAACTTAAAAATTCATATTTATGCAAATTTGAATTTTGTACTTTTCCATGAGTTTTGTCGCAAACGACCCGGGTTTCGCCTTTCGGCATCTTCAGGCATTCCAAGTGCACGGATGTACTTGAACTGACGCGTAGTAAACAGTTTGTATCGTTTATATACACAAATATAAGTAGATCACTAAGCTAAAAGGATATTAAAATGTAAATATTCAATTTTCAATGAATTAAGTGGGTTTGTTATAATTATGGGGATTTTTTAAAAATATTAATGACCAGATAATAATATAAGAATGTTTAAAATAAATCTAGGGTTTTATCCGACCTATTATTAATGAGTTGATTTGTTTTTAAGCCTTTGAATTAATATTTAATGATAGCAAGTGCTTGAATTATTAATAAAATGACAATTATTTAAAAGGGGTACAACAATGGAGAATTTGGTAGATAATATTGCTCGTTTAAAATTGGCAAACTGTTGAGCTGAGCTCGATTATTATCTAAGATTTCTTGATAAAATAATTTAAACTCGCCCCTGTTAGTATGTAACAAATCAATACCTGAGTCAATTAAGCGTATGGTTTTCAAGAATTAAATGGTTGGCAAAGGTGGAGGTATCTTTTTTTTAAGCGAAAAGCGGCTAGATGCTCAGCCACTCTTATATTTAAGGTTCTAGCAGTTTTACCAATAGAAAGATGCATCTTTGTCTGAAGAATTGAGATCAGATATAATGATTTAAATTTTCTTTGTCTTGATTTTCCGATGGCGATTTAAGAATGTGAAATAACAAATGATGGGACACAACGACACAGCCCGTTTCATTGTTTCTCTTGGCACCACAAAGACAAATTGTGAGATCAAGACTCGAAGCGAAATATGAATCTACCGTTATTTGTCTTTAGCTTAGGATCTTAGTTGGCGGTAGTTAAAAAACGATGAGTACTATAAGGATGATAAAGGTCTCTCATTAAAAAATGTTTTAATATTTAAAATCTGTTTGATGACGTTTTATACTTCTTAACAAATAGCCAGTGAAAGCTTTCAATACGGTGTTTCATCATTGCTGTTAACAAAAAGTTAAATCGCCCTCTGCGCTTTATTTTTAAAAAGCTTTGCCCTAGCGATCAGGCTGGTCTGGGTTCAAGTCTAATCTGGGTAAGTAAAATGAGTTGTAAATTAAAACTATTTCTTTGAGACATTAGACATTTGTAAGTGTTTGTGATGTTTATTTTTATTCAGTTAATCTCGCATGATTTTTCTCTCTAAAATATTTGATTCTTTAGTTGTAATGCCAAATATTTTATATAGTTAGTTATATACAATAATTATTCATATTTAAATTAAATTGGAATTGTTGACCACCAAGCAGCATGAATAAAAAACCCTGTTGTAAATTAGTTCACTTTGGTATTTTTCCTCCACAAATACATTTGAAATAGTATCATTTAAATTTAAATTTGATTTTTTTAAAGAGAAACATTAAGATTTTATTGATGAGGTATTTTACTCAGTATTTCTCTTGGGAGTTGAAGGATATAAGTAGTATTATAAAAAAATAGTTAGTAAGATAAACAGATTAAAAGCGTATTTTCCTCCACGTCATTTTATAAAGTGATAAACAGCGGTAAACACAGAAGAAAAGAATTGAAAAACGTATTGTTAATATCAATATAAATATCAAACGTATACGTTTGATATTTATATCGTCCAACATAAATATTACTGTATGGATATTTTTGATAAACTTTGCCGTTTCGTGTAGAAAACGATATGTGTATGCATAAAATATAGTCCAACGACATTGAAAACTTCAACATTAGAACGTTCAGAATATAACGTATAAAACAATAACTATTTTTATGTGGATGGATGTTTTTTCATTTTTGTTTTTTAGAGTCTCTAACTCTCGTATGTAATAATTCCGGGCACGCCACTGACGTGACGCCCTTCTCACTGGCTCCATCTCCACGTCCCTGAATACCAAGCAGCCTTATCTGACGTGTTACTTCTACGGCAAGGCTTCTTTGACAGAGGACGTGACGTCATAATACGCTTCGCTCAATCACTCCCCGCGGAGAAGGCTGTATGCCGCAGCCAAGGATGTATCACCCAGCTTCTTAAAAATGGAGGCGCCTCAGAGACGTGCACTAGGAATATGAATAATTTCGCGGAAATTTGCGGAGGAAATTTTTCGGCATATTTCCTGATAGGAAAACATACACCATCACACAAATATGGAATGATCGCACGGTGTAATCATGTAATGTATAAACTTAATACGATCTGTTCGTTGAACTTTGTCATATTTTGAAACAATTTTACTAAAAAAATCTAAAACAAATCTTATTTTTCTAGTCTGCTTGAAAATTTAAACTGAGCAAATAGCCAAAAGTGTTACCTGTATCCACTCATCTAGAGTGACTGATAGGGCTTTTAATTTACCGTCAAAATTTCAATTATCGGTAAACGGCAAATAAGTTCACCGGTTACAATTACCGGTTATATATATTTTTTTTATACATGTCCGCTCCCAATGTGGAACACATGGCTTCCTAATGGAGTATCTCAACAGAAGTTTTTTCTACGAAAACTGTTTGTTACTCAGTCGCTCAACCTCGCTGTTTTATTAAAGTGAGTAGTAAGGAAAGAAGGATGAGGCTACAACAGTACTAGTGGTTGACTAATCGCTATTGATACACCCATTTATTAAAGGATCAGAAAGATAGGAGGAGAGGAAATAATGTGAATTGACATCACAAACATCCAGTCTACGATCACAACTTTGAATAGAATGTGAGAATTGCCGATTATTTACCGCTTCATAAAAAAACTTTTAGGTATACGACTACTCTATCAAAAACTGTATCCTAGATTAAAACATTAATGATTAAAAAATATTTCTGAGGTGAATAATGACAAAAAATAATATATATACACGTATGTATGTCATTTTTCATATCAGTTTATGCATGGAATTATTGAATGTTTGTTTGTCGGATGTCATAATATAAAAAATCAAGCAATGCTCTTAATTTAAATTTTTAATTAAAAAAATATTTGACATTACAGCTTACGCCAATGCGTCAAATATTTTTGAAGTTAAAAGATCATACGAGATATACTCGATGAGAGTTTTTGAAAGTCACAGGAGATTAACTCAAGGAGAATTGACTTCACAAACACCCATGTCTTAGATCTCAAATTAAAATTTTAAAAAATTCAATTTTGACATTGACCTTACCGGGAATCGAACCCAGACCCACCTGATCGGTAGAGTAAGCTCTAACCAACTAGACCACAGCGGGCACATGAATACCATACATGTATACCAGTGATTCCCAAACGAACCCGTCTTAAAACAAAAATCTGACAATGAACCTCCACGTGAAATAATACATTTAATTTGGACGGAGATGTTAAAAATGAATGATAAAAAACGACATTTATGTAGTATTTGTAAAAATTTTGAATTTTGTTTTAAAATACGAAAACACATTTTATTTCATTGAAATGGGTAAATCTAATGTAATGATACTAGGTTTGACGATAAGACTCATGATTGTCATTACTTGTTTTCTTATGTACTACAAATTTACTGAAGACGTAAAAATCGTTACCATTTTATTTATCTTAACTTTCATGATAGTGAGAAAGGTGTCAGGAATATGTTTATATGTATTCTTTGGATGACCTCCCGACGTTGTCCACGCACCCCTAAATGATTTTTATTTTCTCACGAACCCCTTCAGTGGTCTCAAGGACCCCTGGGGGTTCCTATGAACCACTTTGGGAGCCACAGATGTATATCATCTTTAAGATTTCACTTGAATTTTGTATACAGTTGTCCTGCAGTTTTCTTCTATTCGATCGTTCTGATTAAATACTGTTCCCTACGGCAGGTAATTTTTTTTACTGTAAGATAAACAAGAACATACACAAGCAATGAAGAATATACAACCAAATACGTAAATTCTTATACTATAACTGCAAAGTTATGGTGATGGATGGCACATGACGCTAGCATGACCAGAAATAATAACATTCATATTTACAATAAAATCATATTCTTAATTCGGGATAAAATGATTTTCTGCCATAAAATAACCGATGGTGAATATTCAATAATTTACCGGTTAACCAAAAATGCAAGCCTTAATCACTGATAAGAAACCTTATTGATTCTTGTATTATACTAACAAAATATGATTCTTTAACTGCTATATTGCTAAGTAATTATCATATCGTTTTTTTATGACTTAGTTCATTACATTACAATGTAGATTTTAGTAAATGTTAAATGTTTTTTCACACTAATAATGTAAATACTGTCAAAGCTAAAACGAAAAGCATTGTATTAAAAAACACATTTTTAACTAGCTATTTAATTTGATTTAACTGAGCGAGTAAGAACTTAACAATCATTTTGATTTAAGAGACAACGCTTATCAAATTAGAATTTTTTTGTTAAATAATTACAATGGTCAAGTTTTATTTTTCTGCCAAGAACTTTAATTTGTTTTTTTTCTGTATCAAAGCATATCATTTTACGCTTTGGTGATCATATAATATATAATATGTCAAATTAACTATGTTCGTTTCTGCAACCATTTACGATATGTAAGCTTACAAATAAACTGTATTCAGGTCATTAAATTTTAAAACATTGTTATTTTACTTATTGTGTTACTTGACACGTGTTTCGCCTCATTTAGATGCATCATCAGACCATCGCCAAGATTACGAATAAACTAATATTTGATTGTAATTCTTATGTTATAAATTACAAAATAGAAGTCGGGGTTTGTCTGTTTCTACTGGATGCTAGGAGGGTGTAAGATACAAACTTTGGTAGTACTAATTACTATAATAAAGTGTGGTAAGTCCTAATGAAAATAAATTTAATTAAGAACGTGTTCCACCTATCATATTAAAAATGTTATTTACTAATACTTTTTTTTCTATTTATGACTTTATTTGTTTCTAAAAAAAATAAGCTATTCATTTTTAATCCTTTATTATTTACTTTATGGAGTTTTTAAAGATTTTTTTTTAAAATAAAAATTGAATTTATTTTCTAATGAAATTAGTTTTTTTCAAAGCAGTAATATTCAACCCTCGTCCAGTAAAAAAGATAAACTCTGGCTTTCATTTTGTATTTTATAACATAAGAAGAATAATCAATTATTACTTTATTCGCAAACCTTGCGATATTCTGATGATGCTTTTTAAAGAAGCGAAACATGAGTCACATTTTGTAAGACAATTGAAATAACAAAGCTATCAATTTTAATTTATTTAAAAATGAACTTCCACAAAGTTTCTGTCGAATCTATCAAAGTAATATATATTTAGGTCACTACAACGTAATGGCGATAAAGTTTGTTTTATTAAAATAATTCCTAAAATTATTAAGTACATATTTCGTAATTTTTATATCGAAGTAAAGACTAGCCTCACACTTGGCAAGAGTATTTAGTTTAGCTGGTGTTAAGGTCAATTGATATTTATTCAAATACCCACAAACAAAGGCCACGGGACTGTTTGCGTAGGAATTTTGGGATAGGATTGTTTGAAGTGTTATGTTGGTTAGTTTAGAACAGTAAAGAAAGGTGCCCCCACGGACTGCCACTGGATTAACTAAACAAGTTATGTGAGCAAAGACGACTTGTTCATACTTGCTGATACATTATTATTCATGATATGGCTTTATTTTTAAACAACTTGCGAGACCTTGTAATTAAATTGGGTTGGTAGTTTTTCTTGCCTATTTTGGTTGCCTACGATAAAGAACACCTATTTTCTCAATGGGATTACTATCATAAATGTTAAAATTGAAAGATTTACTAACCATCGACTATCATTTTCCGTTATTCTACATTCATAGCTAATGGTACGCGGCAATGAGCAAGAGGAGGTCTTATACCTGGCAAGATTTACGACTGATTCATTATAACTGAATACGGATCCAGAGTATCCGTTTCCACAAAAAATAAATATTAACTAAAATGAGATTTTGTAGAGATGTAGTGTATGATTTGTAATAGAAATCTATAACAACCACCACATATGGAAATTTTCAAAAAAAATAATACATCATAAAACGCAAAAGCCCTTACTCTTGCAATCTGTGATCTTATTATTTACTCAAATCAGAAAACCCTTTATGGAGATATATAAAAAACTATTATACTTATCATACGTTTTTAAATACTACCCAGCTCCCAGCAAGCGTTGCAATGCCACTCAAAGAAAGAAAGTATTTGTGTTTATTGAAGTGCATGTTTTCTCTTTGTCTGTTTAAATTTTGATGTTTGCTGCCGATTGTCTATGGTAAGATGTATGGACTATAATGCCACCTACTGTAAGTTAATTGTAGTATAACCTTCGCGCAAGTGTAAGCATACGTTGTCAAAATGAACTGTATGGCAGACACACAAACATTGATTTCTATATATTATATAAGACCTACTATAATATACCTATAACTTTTCAGGAAGTGCAAGCAAAATTTTTGTCAAAGTTTTACTGCAATCGGATGAGCGGAACGCATAAAGTACGAACAAACAAACATTCATTTTAATATATTAGATAATGACCGGTTTGGCTAATCACGAGCATTATCTACATTTAAATATTGTCAGGTCCTATGGCTTAGTGGTTAGCGTTGTGGGCTTTCGTGCCGGATCTCACGGGTTCGAGTTACTTAAAAAATATGTTTGCACGAATTTTAAGTTACCGACAGTGTTTTATACATATAAATATTTTTATATTAAAATACCACGGTCTCGGGATGCGAGAATTTCCCGAATGATAATTTTATGTCTCGTTTCCCGAGACATGAAAAAAACTGAGACCTCAGAATCCCTACCGGTGCTTGACAATATGAGCAAACATTAATGGATTTTATTTTTTAAGGAACTGTAAGTACACAATCACATCACATAAGGATTTTCATTTAGCTTGATAATGTATATTAATCTTTCTAAAATGAATTATTGTATATACGTATTTAAATAACTATAATTTTGTTAATATTGCCAGTTACAACATTAATTCACTATTATTTGAAATACAATAATAATTATAATTAGCCATTTAATTTAAGTACTCGTTTCAATACTGAACTAATGCAAAACGTGAAACATTATAGTGTATACAACAACGCATCCAAGAGTTGAATTATATTTGAAATAATTTTGAAGCTCGTGTTGCGGTACAAATTCGGCATAAACTCCAAATTTATGACGTGAAACTTCCAAAACTAAATTCTGTAAATTAAACTGAACACGCCTGCACTCAAATGAATAATCTATTTTGATGTTGCACGCTTATTATTTTACCTGATAATAAAATAATCCAGAACAAAATATCGGTCAATACTAAATAATTCGATATAGCGTATTAATTTTATCGCTAATTCTTTGCCGCAGGCCGATATAAATAGTGTAGATATTGTTAATTAATGTTTCATTTAACGGATTAGTTATTAAATCAGCTTTACTTTATGGATTGGGGCTGTTTATAATTCGTTATTACATCCAATGTTTATTTTTTAATAATTATTTGCAGAAAAAGAGATGATAAATAAAATGTCGGCAATATCCCAATGAATTTTGTGTTGAAATTTCGTTGTTTTTTTAGAAATGGCTATGATATTAAAACAAGAATAAAAAGACAAGTATTCTGCAATTCTTTATCATAAGAATGAAGAGGTTTTCGTTGAGATTGAAAAATCTTTGAACATAATACTTAATATTTTAACTAGACAATGAATTAGGAGTATGTAATTTGGTGGTAAAGTTGCGTAAAAATATATATATGAACATTTTCAATTGATGGCGTCTGTATTACACGTGTTATAAATATTCTGAAATATCTTCATCGTTATAACTTTACTACTCAAAAAGGTTAATAAGATTCTAGAGTTAACAAGGTGGCAAAAAGAGAAATTCGCATTTCTACAGTCAGATTATTACTTGCAGGAGAAAATAGAACAAATCCCTTAAATTGGAGCCTTGTTGTGGCGTAGTGGTCAACGTTGTTGGATTCCGTGGCGGATCTTAAGGGATCAAGATTTATATTTGAAGGCATGGGTGTTTGTCAAAATGTTCCCTCCCACCCTTCCAAGCCTTAAATAATAGGACGTAGAGAGAGCGATTAGTTAACCACTAGTAATGTCCTAACCGTATCTTTTCTATAGACTTAAAAAAAAGTTGAGAAATTGAGTAATAAGCAGTTATCGTATAAAACAAAAATTCCTGTTAAGATACATGAGGGTCAAACAAAACACAGAGCTTGAGAAATAATGATATGGGTGTTAGAGAAATCCCGGTTTGTTTGAATGTGTCAACTTTATGATTTAATATTTATAGGAAAAAAAAACATTTTTAACATTAATTGTGACTGTCAAAACTGATATTAAACGGCATTTTTCAAAATTTGTGACAAATCAATTTTTGAATATTTTCTCCTCCTATACAAAAGGTCATATTCTCTACTTTTGGAACGGACATAGTTAAAAAAACTGTTATAGCCCTACCCTTAAACTATCTTAGAAAAATTAAAGCTTAGTAACTGAGAAAAAAACACTTCTCGTAGAAAAAAGTTTCGTTGAGATACCTCAAAAGTAGGGCATCCAATCCCGGGATCCCGTTCAATTTTCCGATCCCGAAATTCCGGGATTGAGATGGCCGCGATCCCGGAATTTTGGGATTGAGAAATTTTGAGCAAATTCTCGAAATTTACACGAAATTGGCAAATTGAAGATTTCAAATTCCCCGGTGAGTTAAAAAAAAAAAACGAGTTTCTGTGAGATTCTGGGAAATAGTATACCAAATCGGATATTTCAAATTCCTCGGTGAGCTAAAAAAAAAAAACGAGTTTCCGTGAGATTCCGGGAAAAAGTATAGCAAATTGAGGATTTCGAATTCCTCGGTGAGAAAATCTCAATTCCGGGATCCCGGAATCCCGGGATTCAAAATAAATCAATCCCGAAATCCCGGGATTGGAAAAAGGCTTCGGGATTGGATACCCTACTCAAAAGGTCATGGATAAAAAAAATAAACATTTTACTTAAGAAATGATACGCTTTATGTATTTCCAAGAATTGTAATCAATATTAACACCATGCTGTAATTATATGATATTTTTGGTAATGGTTATTAAAGATTATTTATTCTTCTAGAGCACCTTAACAGTAATTGTTCGCAATAAGTGGTATGTAGAAAGTTATTGATTTTGATTGTATATGAATAATTAATACTTATTAAAATATTTATCGCACGAAGTTTAAAAAATGTCAATAATAATTATATTAAGCAAACGAAGACCCTCATATAAAATTACCAAGATAACGGGCGTTTGTTTTTGGTAGCCTTGCATTTTTAGAAAGTTCTCACAATTATCATTCACATTAGCAAAGAAAAAATGAAAAAGGGTTTCACTAAATTTTCCCCTAGCACTCTTCCGATTGTCATTAGCCTCTCGCCTATAAATCTTTACAATAATTCGCACCTTTTTTTGGCAGATAAGTTATTATCACCACTAAAAAATATGGTTTTGGGGTTGAATTTCTGTACGTACTTATTTATATATCAGTAATTTTCTAGATTTTTATACTGCCTGAAATACGTATTAAACGTTATCATATTCCAGCGTTTAATAATATCATTGACGACTTACTATACTGAAAAATATTACCTATATATTTTGTGTGTAACGAGTTAGCTTAGAGCTATTAATATCGTTTATGCTGCAGTACCGTATAAATTATGTTTTATGGCGCTCATTAAAAAATAGCTGAGTTCGTGATATATTAATTAATTAAAACAATTTTGAATTAAAACTAGAAAAAAACATCCTAATGCTTCGTGTAATAACATGTTTTTTTTTTAAATCGAAAATAAATAAAGTCTGAAAAAAAGTTTTTTCCTAGACGATTTCTTAAATTATGTCAATTAAACACCAGTGCAGAAGTCTCCACGCATTCACTACAAGGTTGTGTTTGTTTCGTAATTTGCATATGGCCGAAAATCATCAAAACATGTTTTTTTTGTGATTCCTGTTAAATTTGCTATGTGTGGGTTACGTCCATTTTCCTTTCCACAGTCGATGTGTAGTTTAGAGGTCTGCACGGGCCCAGGCCTGGCCCGCGGGCTCCTACCCGACCCGGCCCGCGGAACGGGCTCGGGCGGGTAAGCGCAATTGAGATTCGGGCTCGGGCTGGGCCGGGATTTGGAATTGGAAGAGCTAAGAAAAAAAGGACTTTCAGAGATATTCTGGGAAAAAGTATAGCAAATCAAGGATTTCAAATTCCTCGGTGAGCTAAAAAAAAAAGGAGTTTCGGGCTTCGGTTTGGGTTCGGGTAACAAGTGCGGCATTAGACTCCTAATCCGAGAGGCCGGGTCGGGCCTTAGTTTCTCGGGCTCAGACCGGGTAATTTTGTAAAATTTTGGTCCGTGCAGACCTCTAATGTGTATAAATATATTTAAATTCATATCCGACCCCAATGTAGAGTAAATAGGCTCCTAGTGGAGGACGTATTTCAAAAACAATAATTCTACAAGAACTGTGTGTTACTTAGTTGCTTAAACTTTCTTTTTCATATACAGTAGAGGTAAAAAGATAGTACAATGATAATACTACAAATAAAATGTATAGATAATAAGGATAGTAGAATAACAACGTTATCAAATCTTATTCTATATAAACGAAACGTCTCTTTTTTATTAAAATTTTAAACAATATTTTAAAATACTCACTGATGCTATATTTAACGTAATAACGTAATAAATTTATAATTAAAAACTAGTACGAAGATAGAAGATTTAATTTTATAATTTGCATAACTCAATCTATTTCTAAATGAATTAATAACCTTTAAAATTATCTTATGAAATTGTAGATGTGGAGAAATAAGTTATACAGTCAAAACTTGTTATTAAACCAGTTTTGTAAGTCAAATAAGTTTAAGTTTTCATCTATGAAACTAAACAAATAGTTAAAATCATTGTCATATCAAAGCAAACAAACTGAGAAAACGCTTTTTCAATTTTATTAACGTAGATTCCATTCAATACATATTTATACGAAGTTACTACTGTACATCAAAAATCTTGTAGAGACTATGTTTTAAAATGAATACAATACAAACATTGTATTGTTTACTTTCAAGGAAATGTTCAAGCGCTGAAAGAGGCTCAGTATAAATATATATCCTCGTCGTACGTTTATACAGCAAACCCAGACAACAGCATATCCTAAGTTTACTCTCGTCCTTCACAAACGCGAATTTATCATATAGCAGAACCACACACAGCTCCGGAGTAAGTGGAAAAATTACTTTATACCGAATCAACAATAGTGTGCTTATTATAAGAAATTGCCTAAAACATATGAAGACTCTTCAGATTGTTCAAAATAAATCACCTAGACAGATATGTAACGCCCCGTGGTACGTGCGTAGCTCGCTTCTTCACAGATACTTGAAAATACCTACCATCCGTGAGTTTGTTCGTGAAATATCTCAAAAGTTTCACAGCGACGTAGGAAAACATTATGACCCAACGATCTCTAATCTTCACAACTATGACGAGACAATGCCTGACAATCGTTTTAAACCGAAAACAGTTCTTCTCGACGACCCACCATAGATTTTATGTTTCGTCTAAAATTAATAAACTTTAAATTAATCATGAAAATGACTCTCTTTGGTGACTTCCTTGTGTACTGTATGGATATATGTATGGGTGCGCATGTGTGTGTATATGTATGGATATAGTATGAGAAGAAGCATATAGAATGTGAATTGTAAATATATGGATATAGAGTCCCCGTGAACAGGCTTCACTTAGGATTTCCCACCTCTGTAATGATCACGCCCTTCCGTCATCAACGATGGTAAGAGAATACAAACTTCCAAAACATTAGCGATGAAGGAGACTCGAAGAACGTTGACGCTTACGCGCCCTGGTACTTAAAGCTCCATACATTTGATATCAAAAAAGAAATTGGGTATTTTTTTTTTCATTTTAATGTATACAAATACAAAAAAGTATTCTGGAGGTAGAGTGTAAAAAATATACCAAGTGGAATACCGAATCTCTTTATTTACATGGTACATAACAATGTTTATATATTGTGACAGATTTACAGCTCTTATTTTTTTTACATCAAATTAAAAAAAATATACATTTACTACCCCTGAGGGAAGACGAAGCGTTAGAAAACCGCAACTTTGCCGGGTGGATGGAATATCACAAGATCTCAAGGATATCACGGAAAGGATTTTATTGAGGCGGCCAAGGTTCGTCCCAGACTGCAGCGTCAAGAAGATTAATGATTTTCAGACAGTAGCTTAGAATAGTCAACGCACTGGATATTTTGAAGTTTTTAAATCAAATGAGATAACTTCAATATTTTTCTTTCACATACTACTAAAAAATAATTTGAGGAAAGAGACAACATAATACACATGTCCAAGATTTCAAAAAAAATATTGAGCGAATTCTCAATCTTTTTAAACGATTTTGTTACGTTTGAATACCATCAAGTTACTGAGTTTGCTTAACGGTTATTTGTCCATATCACGGAGCGCCAAGTTCATTGTCATTAACTTAGACACAGTAGTGTAAATTATTCCTTCCCTTTATTTCGTCCTTTTGTTTTCTTAACTTGCTGCTTTTACACATTTCCTAACAGACAGTTTTTTTAATGGTTTGAATGACGGTTATGCTACAATTAAATTGATCAGAAGTATAAATTAAAAAATTCATGTAAAATACAAAATATAAGTGAAAATATAACAAACCCATGGTTGACTAATGAGGAGATTTTTTCGGAACTTTTCATTTTATTTTGTAGGTAAACGATAAATAATATATATTTGCATTTTAATTTAACTATGATTGTATTGATAACTTTATTTAAACATTTTGTTGAATGCAACTCTACATTTTTTATTTTTATTTTAAATTTCCCAATTGAAGTTATATATAGCTAAAAGAAAGTGTGATTTCGTTTCATTCCGTGTAATTTTTATTTATAAGGTCGGTAAGTACACTAAATACACTGTCGGGTCTTATGGCGCAGTGGTTTGCATTGTTGGCTTCCGAACCGAATCTTACGGGTTCGAGTCCCAGTACGAACCGCATTTTTTTGATCGATTTGTCGATTTCTGTTCGAAGGTATGGGTTTGTAATGTCTAAAAATTCCCTCCCAAACTTTCCTATCCTTAATAATTAGGCATAGTGAGAGCGATTAGTTAACCACTAGTCTTTTCCTACCCTTATCCTTCTATCCCTACTACTAAATAAGAGAGTTTGAGCGATTGAGTAGCAAAAATTTCTGTTAAAATACCTTCATTAAGAACCCAAATGCTCCACATTGAGAGCCGACATGGATACAAAAAAGTACGCTACACGTTTAATTTTAAAATCTCAAATATTCTTGTTTTACAGACTTATAGTGAAGTCATGTTTAACGATAGATTCTGTCAACAGACTGCTTGAAAGGAGAGGTAAAAAAAAAATTACACGTTTACTTACCGTGAGTTTATAGGAAACAAAAGTGTTTTGTTTTGGAAAGAATTGTTTGTTCTATGAATTTGAATGTGAATGTAAGAATAATCGTTTTAATGATTTTATTCATCTGTAAAATATTTAATCATGCATTTTTAATGCTATTTAAAATATAACCACAACATTTACGATAAAAATTCTCATATAAAAATTTGAAGTAAAAAGTTGCGCCGAGAAAAAAAATAGACATCATAAATACTATGATTAAATTTTGTTATTTCAAAACCTCCAACAAAGCAAACTCGCAAATGAAAATCCTCACATCAAAATCATTTAAAATGAAAATCTAATCAGGATTTCGTAAAAAAAATACCAGCGTTGCGGATATAGGTCGTTAAATAAAATTCAATTAAGTTTTGAACTGTGAAGTTTCCCTTCAACTATGCTTGCAATCTCAGCTTATAGTGGGGCTTGTTGTCATCTAGGTCCATGACAAAGTTATAAGGATTTAAAGGAGGTCGAATAACTTTCACGCAAATCCCGTGCCAGGGACGAGACGCCCCAAACGTAATGCGCTTACACTTTTTGGAGATAAATTCGAATGAACCCTTGCATGTAGGATTTATTTTTTTCCAGCAAAAAATATTACAGCTTTTGTTAAAAACTATTTAAAATGAAAGGGTCAAGGATATATCGTCAACGTTTTGGCGAAAAACATTCCACTTTATCTGTTCTCGAAGCGAAGCATATGAAATCGCCCGATGTGGTCTAGTTGGTAAGAGCATGCTCTACCAATCAGGTGGGTCTGGGTTTGATTCCCGGTAAGGTCAATGTCACAATTGGATTATTTAAATTTTAATTTGAGATCTAAGACAAGGGTGTTTGTGAAGTTAATATTCTTCTCGAGTTAATCTCATGTGACTAACAAAAAATCTCATCGAGTATATCTTTTATGATCTTTCAACTTCAAAATATTTGACGCATTGGCGTAAGCTGTAATGTCAAATATTTTTTTTAAATATTTAAGCTAAGTTTCATGTAACAATATTGCTCAAAATTCCAGTTCAAGAATTTTTTTAAAATTTATTCGTTCACCCACATTTAAAGTATACAGGTAAAATAATTCTCACACTAAACATAATAAACTAAACTATATCCAATACAAAATCGAGTTATGTGTAAAGCAACCCATAACTGACCCTTTTTGTCATCTCAGGGTTTCAGGAATAATAATCTTTCAATTTGGGATCGATCTTTTACCACAATTTTGTGCCTTGTTTTTTTACATATCCCTAAATTTAATATATTTTGTTTTTGACATTACAGATAATGAACAAGGCCACAGATTATTTATTATTGAGCCATAGTTGCTTCATATAAGTTCGATGGGAAATTACAAACGCTCGTGTTCAAAATCTCAAAATAAAATTGGGTTTTTTTATCGTGCTCTAAGAAAACAATGAATGTAGCTTTATTTTGTATACAATTTTAAACACAAAAAAAGCTGTTCTTGTCTACGATTGCTTGGCAATATGAGTGGGAGTAAGACAACAAACAATTAATTTATTATTTAGTTTTAACAAAAATATGTACATAAAAAAACCAACAGTAGATTGTCAGGATAAAATATGGTAGTAAATCTGAAAGTTTTGAGATATTTAAAGATGTTATAGATACTGCAAAAGTCTCGGAATCAGTATAAATAAGATCTTGGGATTGCGGGATCACTTAATATATTGGGATTCAAGTCCCCGGTATTGGATGCCCTAGTTGTTCAAGTTCAGTTAAATTATGTTAGTATTATGACATAATCATTTCTTATATATATAAGAGTGAGTCAGATAGCAAAGAAATTACACTGGTATATAAAATCAAAACGAGAAGGATTATTTCCGACGAATTACAAAGTAATTTCGGCAATATAAATGAGTACGAACATCAACCATTATGGAGAACTAAGTACCAATTTCCCTTTACCACTGAAATTTCCACGGAAAATTTTACGTCGCAAGTACGGAGATATCTTCTAACCAGAAATGAGTCCTGCTGTAAGTTCATGTAAGATGAATTATTTTTGAAGACTGCTTTATCACAGATGATAGAAAATGATATATGTGTAATCTTTCTTGATATGTGCAACCAAGACTTTTACTATTTAAAAATATGTTTGATCGAAAAAATTTAGATTGAATTGTGAAAAACTGTTTTTTTTTAATTATTACATTTTCGCTCTCTATATATATGTAGTATGACATGGTTCCTCTAAGATTTTCTCTCCCTCCCAGTCTCTTTGCTTCATCCCAGATCATCTTAGCTTACCGTATTCCGTTGAGCACGTCTTATGGATGGTCATCAGTGGTCTTCCGCAATAGAATCCATCTAGTAGGTAGAAGAGAAAGGCAAGGTTCAGAATCTCTTAGGGAATTCACAACGCATGTCCAAGCCAGGTCCATCGTCACTTTTTTTTTTATTATTATTTTGGAATTCTATTGAGTATCAAGTTGCTTCTTTTTACAATTTTTGCTAAATTTTCTTGATGAAATTTCAGTATTAAGTTTGAATCGTTGAAATATTGTAAATTTTCACACGTTTGTTAAGATCGCCATCGCTGTAATCGGTAGCTTTTAACTGAGTTTTAGTACATTTCAGTCCTATGAATACATGATACATAAACTATTTATACAGTGTTCACACAGAGTTGTCGAAAGGTAGAACCAGAGTCATTAGTTCCAAAACGCGTAGAAATGTAAAAAATTATAAACAATTCAAATATGATAAAATTATCATTCAAAAAAGGTTTTATTTCACTACAAATGTATAAATGTTTGCTTTTGACTGTTATTTTTAAGATAATACATTTGTTGATAAATCAAATGCACTATGATTTTAATGAAAATGAAAATAAACTCACAAATAGGAAACAAAACATCAAAACAACTTTAGTAGTAGGAATATATGTAGTGCTTTTATGAATATAACATCTGCATAGAGAAATCTTTGTTGTGCATTTAAATTTTCAACATTTTGCATCTGTTTTTGATATTCCTAATTAATACTGTTGCACAGTCTGATAAGCTCATTTCTCACTACAGTAAGCCTATTATTTAATTTTATACAAAGTTAATAATGTATTTCAATCTCTGACCTGGCACCCAGGGTAAATACTTATTGAAAAAATTAATCGCTTTTTGTACATATTTATCATATAAAACTAACAACAATCGGCAATTATTAGCAACTAATTGAAAAAAATAACTACAATGATCTCAGATAACAATATTGATAATAATTTATTTTCAAAATAAAAATGATTTATTTGTCAATCGTTTTGTGACGTTGCTTTAAAATTTTCAAAAGTAATAATATTTTCTCAGAGATCGATTTTCCTTTGTCTATTGTATTAAAAGTTTTTAAAATCTATGCATTTATTTTAGAATCAATTGAAAATAAGGATGTTGTTTTTTTTTATTTCTATTAGCATATTTTTTATTGCTTAAGATTAAATTAATCACCAAATGATCAGCGGCTAAGTAAAATGTAGATCATAATTAAATATGAAATGAGAACTGTGTGTATTGAATACTTTGGACTTGATTTGTGTGTAAAACATTATAATTGATTTTATACTCCCTTATAAAGCGTAAAATTAAAAGAATAAAAGGCGTTGGAACTAGCTTAGATATGTGCTGAAAAGGCAAAATATTGAATGGATTTCAGCAAGATGGATTATGTTGCCTTATAAGCCCTTTGATAAACAATGCTTGTATGCACTAGATGTAGATAAAGGGCGCTGTCATGATTTGAAAGGAAACAATAAGATGAGTAGGACAAAATATTTTGTGTTCACCGTTTAGTGGTCATGTTTTATAAACAAAGATCAGATTTGGCAACAGAAGTATTTTCGTATCAGTTGATAATGCTCACCATGAGAACAACCAATCCTGATCATATTGAATAAAAGTTGAATTAGTACAAATGAGTATTTAATTTTTGGAAAATAATACCTTTCTACCAAGTATTGACAGTTACCACCCTAAACGTGATAAAAACAGTAGTTATAAACAGTGCTTTATGAGGATAAAAGATGGGTGAATCGGTGGTAACTATTAAAAATTTAATCATATAAAATGTGAAGTTTTTTACAATAAACCTCACTCAAAAGATTAAAAGTTTCTTTTTATGTCATAAACTTTACCGTGAACGATAAAGTCCCCTTGGAAACTTAAAAAGTGCATAGCGTAGTTTGTTACTTCTCGTATGTTGAAGAGTAACTACTGTAACAAAACTTTCTATTGACTTAATTTCTTCTTACACAATTTTAATAAGAATTAAGTTGGTTCCGGGAACTTCTTATTCTTCAGGGAAATTAAATGGAATAGTTTTGTTTAGTAGACACCCTTTTCCCAGATGATCGTGTATGGATAATGAATTTGCTGTATTTCTCAACAATAGGATATCTCAATTTACGCACAGAGTTTTGATGGATGTGGGAAATTTTGTTTTTTAATCCGTAATAATAAATTCAGTAGATATGATATACAGTAATCTCCACCACATTGAATTAATTTAATAAAGTTGTTTAAATTTATTTGAAGGCATATATTGTTATTATAAATCTTAATGATTTTTAAAAAAATTCAATATTGTCTGTTATAAGTTTTTTTTATATTTGGGAGTAATTAAATGAAATAATTTCGATAACACTGAAAAAATGTTACCTTGTCGTAGTTTTAAGGTGGAGATATATACTCTACAAGTTTATTGCTTTTGCAATGTGAAAAAAGCATATTGAAAAAGAAGACAGCTTAGTAAGTTCAGATAAAATCTACTGTAATACATAAAATACTGTAATAAATAATACAACATGAACACAGCTTTGTTATAAAAAAAAAATGGAAATATTTATTCAAAGAAATCAAAATTATATTAAAATATATATTTATTTGGCAATACTTTTTTTGTATTTTTTTTAAAATAGTTAAATTAATAAGTTCTATAATATTATCAGAATACCAGCAAATGGTTCGATCAGAAATTTTAAATCAATAAAAAACCTAACCTTGATGGCCTAAACAAGTCTTGATCGATTGATAAAATTGTGAAATTAGAACTAGAAATATGTTTTATTGTTATACATACATTTGTTGAAATCTTCTAAGCCAATAATAAGACTCATTTAAGTAATACGGTTCGAATCCTTAACAAATAGAATAAAGCCATTTATAAGACATAATTTAAAGCATGCTGAGATGAGATTGCGAAGATGAGATTTAAAATGATTTATAGATTACATTCACAATCTTTATTAGATGTGTACAAAACTAAATGTTCCATTTAATTGCATCTACACTTATCAGGGTTGGGCATTACGATCGTTATCCGAGATACTATATTGAGCCATAATCGCTAAATTATGATAATTGGATGGCATTAGCCTACATTGATATTAAGCCTATGTTTATTATAGAGAAACAACGAGTACAATATATTTTTTAACCATGTCCGTCTCCAATGTAAAACTTAGTCGACCGTAAATACGAAAAAAAAATCAACGATCATTGATTATTATTGAGTATTAAGAAAAACACAATATTCTTTTGTACATATTTCCACTTTTATTTACCAATATCAGAACCGGCTTCGCTCGTGGCGAGCATTATCAATTGATTCAGTCTGGTCCTGTCAACTGTCAACTGACAACTGCCAACTGATCTTGATCTTGGTACTACATGTATGCTATAAAACGAGAGACAGTGAGTGCAAACGAAGCGTTTAAAGATCATTATTGAGTGTAGTTCTGACGATGGCGCAAGCCGAAATAGCTATCAACGAATAAAATTATTAAAAACTGTAAAGCTTAAATACTTTGTTATTTTAATCTGTAAGTGTTTGTTTTGTAAACCAAAAAGATTTTTACATTAGTCTTTAACATACCTTTTTTGGTCTTATAGAATATTTACCAGCCAAATCACCCGTGAAATTACATGTGTCTATAGCATGCAAATGTAGTATCGCCACTACGTCAATATGATTAAAGTAATTGCTAAGTAACATAAATCAAATCAAACTATCATAAAGCAAACAACGCGAACAAAGAAAATATTCTGTCAACTCTGAGATGTGTAGAGTAAAAAAATGAGTAACGATTACCAACAGTATTAGAATTATAATAAAGTTATAGTTAGGTGTTGGCATATCTAAAATGCCTCTTTTACTTTATTATATTTAACTGCATCATATTTTAAGCAAGTGCCAACATGATTGCATTTGCGTACGTTTATAAACATGAGCATAACATTATCAAAAAGGATTTTATAGCCACGAATCCATTTTTATAATTTTATAGCCGGCAGCTATAAAAAGATCATATATGAAAATTATCTTACTTTACAGAAAAGGAAAAAAAAACCATGCCCCGCTTTTCCCCGGTGTGCAAGCAAACACTTAAGTTTTCTTTTGTTTTCCCCGAGCGCACCTTACGCATTACGCATTTTCTCACACGAAAACGTAAAAAAATGAACAGTTTTTATACAAAGAGCGTGAGTGGTGTAACAACAAAAAGCCTACTGATTTTTTACAGTTTTCTCCAGAGATGTGTTCGGATAATAAAACAAAGCAATTCTTGGGAAAGCTTCAGAATTTTTTTCAAAAATAATATAAAAGCCCTTTCATGAAATGAAAGCCTTGTTCATAGAGATAAGCATATACCTGCATATTCTGTCGTTAATGTTATAAAGAAATTGAAGCTTTTGAAGTTTGCGCACCTAAAAACTGACTCGCTTAATAATATAAAGTAAAGATATTTACTATTTTCATTTTATAGTTTATTTTATCACTTCCACGCTTGCGTTTGCTGAAGCGGAGGGTTTCCATGGTGATGATAATACCCACGAGTACGTCTAGTTGGATAAGATTTATATAATATTTTTTTATATAAATCACAGTTTTTTCAAAACAGATTTTTTCGATAATCATAATGTATCAAGCTTGATACACGTTCTATCAAAAGGATGTAAGCTGCAAATGTCCAATTAGTACCTAAATTTAGCTTTTAAGTTTGAAAAAATATGAGCTTGTGAAAATTGTAACCAAGAAAAAAGACTAAAAAAAAGGTTTTTCTTAGACAATTTCTTAAAATAACATTAGATTATATCAATTAAACACCAGCTTAGAAGTTTCTGTGCACTTCAAGATTGTGTAAACTTCATAATTTTCATATGTCCCAAAATTATCAAAACACGTTTTTGTCTCTCCTATGAAATGTGTGGGTTACGTCCTTTTTTCTTTCCACAGTATAAAATAATTCGATGCATTTATGAATGAAA
This sequence comes from Himalopsyche tibetana, assembly GCA_030503985.1. Classification (NCBI taxonomy): domain Eukaryota; kingdom Metazoa; phylum Arthropoda; class Insecta; order Trichoptera; family Rhyacophilidae; genus Himalopsyche; species Himalopsyche tibetana. The sequence goes on from JAPJYX010000010.1 coordinate 3,701,545, forward strand.
AACATATTTTACAAACAATACACTTAAATGCTTTACTGTCTAATTATTTAGAGTTTTATTTGTTGCGATTAAATACAATTTAAAATATTTAATTATTTCCTTTTAAACGTTGTTTTAAATTTTAAATGAATACTTTACATTGCTCTCGCATGTCACAAGAAATATATGAATAAAACTTCTTTTTTAAATTTGATTAATAATGACTGTTTTTTTTACCTTTTCACGATATCAGTTAATAAATGGGCTTAAAATAAAATGACAACCAAAAAACTCACTCCTCAATCCCACCTTTCCCTTAATAGCTTCAACGAAAAATTCAAGTAAGCGTTCTGAAAAAATACAAAAATATTATTCCTGTTACAATAAAATGTAATCCAATTATAATAAATTATGTCGGCATGTTATTCTTTTTCTTAAAAACGGTTACTCAATAAATAAAAGCGACTTCTTGCTTTTCTTTATTAAAACATTTTCTGAAAGAACCTTTTCTCATATATTACATTAATGGTGTTGTGTACGTAAGATCTTTAAAACCTTCTTTGTGAGATTGATATTACATAATTATTTATATTATTATATTTACAAACAACGCAAACTTTTTCAGAAATGTTAGTTAATATATCTTATTTGCTCTATTAATTAAAACAAAAAAGACAACTTTTTTTACTTATGTCATTCATTGATATTATGTATTTTAACAAATAAAGATGCCTGGTCATTAAAATAAATCAAGAATAACTTAATCGCCGAATTACTTGAAAATGTATTTTTTTAAATATAATATATTTGGAATAAATTATTTTAAATCTTGTTTTATTTTTGTAAAAAAAAAATTTACGAATAGACACGAAAAATTTAAATTTCGCTTACTTGCCATTAAAGCACTATTTTTATAAATATTAAATATGGCTATAAATTAAAGATACAAGTACTTGCACTATCTTATTTATTTATATAATAAATGATTTTATTGATGAGTATGTTTTTTTCTTAGAATCTATTTTGTTCCCGAAAGGTTAAAAAATACATCTATCGATGTATTTATAGTTAAATAAATCTCAAATAATTGTCGATATTTAAAAAAAAATGTTTATAAAAAGCTGCAGTTAAAATTTTCTAATAAGTATGTTATTAGATGACAAAAAAAATCTGAATGAAAAAATAAATAAATTAAAGTGCAGGTATCCTTCCTTGACTCACATAATGCCAAAAAGTACAACTATAGAAATCGTGTAGTTTTATTGTGGTTGTTTAAAATATTACAGCAGTTTTAGATAAATATCTTGCTAAATCAACTGCTATTAAATGGTGTTATATGATAATGCTCAAAAACCTAAGATAATTCCATTCAAAAAGCTGACTTGAAATATGTAATCGTTATTTTATAGACATTTGAAAGCTTAACTATTTGCAAATGTCCATTTTCCGCTTGGAAAACTTCAAATCTCCTCGAAACAATCGTCGTCGCTGCATCGAGCTTTCTCAGGTTCTATCTGGCGTCGCACGCTTTTCTGTTCCACATTTTACTTGTCGCGTTCAAGCAACCATTTGCGTCGGTACGTCGATTTGTTGAAAGACGTGACATAATTCAGGCTGTCGTGTAGTACAAACGTACCTCGTACCCCGAAGCGAAAACTTCCAAAGAAATGGCCCACGTCTCACGGTCGCTTTGCGCACATCAACGCCCTGCAAGCATTGCCTACGCCGAGCTTTTTCGATTACCAATACAAAGTTTGAATGTTGAATTTTTCGATCTAGCTTTGATGTATTTATATAAGTTAAATTTTCTAGTCGTGGATTTCTTTATTCATTTTTGTAACATTGTTTCAAAGCTATCTTGTTATTCTTTCGAAAGGTTTGTATTTTATAAACTTTAGCAATTAAAAAAGTTAGTGAAAACAGAGCAAAGAAAACTTTCTGTTCGATTGAACCTCAACATTCAATAAGCTGTTCAGTATTCTGGAATGAAAGATTGATCGAACAAAAACTAAATAGAGATAATGTTTTCTGGATAATAAGCTAATAAAATATTTAGCTAACTTATGATATTAAAAAAAAATATTTTCATCATAGGTTTTCAGGTAAAAGTATTAAAAAAAAAAACAATAAGAAAGAATATAGAACCCACCAATAAGTTTGTATTAGACCAGTGTCTGCCAAACTGTGTGCTGCGGCACACTACTGTGCCGCAAGAAGTCTCAGGTGTGCCGCAGTGGAAGAAGCCTTAAAAATGTCAATCTATATATATACAAATGAATGTTTGTTTGTTTGTTACCTATACGCTCCTATACCGTTAATCCGATTGCGATAAAAACTTTAGTGAGTTATTGTGCGGATACCCGAATAAGTAGGAAAGCATTTCTTTCACTGTCAAACAATTATGCCACCCAAACGACTAGCTATTAGTCGATTTACACTTCAAGTGTGAATGAAAACGGCACCACGAGCTTCAAAAACAGACAAACAATGGGAAGTAAGTTTAAAAACCGTTGTCGAGCTCGTTCTGCTCAAGTTCAATCGTCTGATACAATTGGGAATAGTTGCTCCGAATCGATCTGTAAACAACCTTTTTGATCGTGATTTGCAACGAGAAACACATTTTGAAGTCGACAAATTGGGTACATTCGTTCAAACAAATCTTCAGAAATTGGTTTCAGAACAACGCATTGCGTATGATAAAATTATGCATGCAATCAATCACAAGCCAAAGTGTTGGATCACGAAACAATATTGCGTTGGCAATCGCTACATCTGCAATTTTCTAACTTCTTTAGATCGTGGTCAAACAGCGCATTCAGCAAAGAAATTGCCTTTGACCACCAACATGCAATATCAAAAAAAAGTCAAGAATGGGTGAAGTATTTTAATAATATCAACTCATTAAATGGGACGAATTTACTATGTCGCACCAAAAGGCATTGGAAAATCTTCACTATATGTACACAAAAAGATTTGAGAGGAAATGAACAGCTCTTTAGTGGAGCACTTATTTTATTGTCTGGTGACTTTCGACAAACTCTAGCAGTTATACCACGTTCAACAGCTGCTTATGAATCAAATGCATGTCTCAAATCATCACTTTTATGGCGACATGTGCAGAAGTTGACTTTGAAGGCTAATATACGTGTAGAATTACAATATGACGTATCCGCTGAACGTTTCGCAAAGAAATTGTTGGATATTGGGAATGGAAAAATGGAAATCGATGAATCCACACAATTAATCACATTGCCAACAAGCTTCTGAAAAATTACAAGAACCATAAGCGAATTGATTCACAAAGTTTTCCCAAATATCGCACAGCATTACAAAAATCATCAGTGGCTCAGTGAACGTGTTATATAAGCAGTCAAAAACAACGATGTTAATGCCATCAAATTCAGGATTCAAAACAAAATACCAGGCGAAGAGACAACGTCCATCGATATTATAAATGAATCAAGACGAAGTTGCCAATTATCCAACTGAATTCTTAAACTGACTTGATTTATAAGGCATGCCACCGCACGTTTTAACACTGAAAATTGGCGTACCTATCATTCTTCTCCGAAATATAAATTCACCACGACTTTGCAACGGTACCAGGCTTTCAGTGAAAAGATAATGAATAATATCATCTAAGCTACAATTTTAAATAAAAAATTTAAAGGAGACGATGTACCGTTGCCACGCATCATAATAATTCCGACAGATATGCCATTCGAATTTAAATGTTTGCAGTTTCCGGTGCGACTAGCATTTGCAATGACCATCAAAAAAGCACTGGATAAATCGCCACAAGTGGGTGGACTAAATTTTGAAAACATTATATGCTTCTCACAAGGACAGCTGTATGTGGCCTGCTCACGAGTTGGAAAACCTTCTGATTTATTCGCATATGCACCACACGAAAAAAAATAAATATTGTGTTTCCAAAAGCAATTCAATAAACAAAATAAAAACACAAACACTTTCTTTCTTTTAGTGGCATTGCAACGCATGCCAGGTACTCGCTATTTTTAAATAAATTTAACATCTACACATTCAAACAAATATTTGTCACGTTCATACATTGTGGTCAACGAGACAAATTTTCTTTTTTAAAGATACATTTCCTTATTAAAAGAATTTTTATTTGGTGTCCCATTCATCAGTGTGCCGTGAAGTAAAAAAGTTTGGCAGACACTGTATCAGACGATAAAGTCATTACCAGTTTTTGTTTAATTTAAGATGTAGAAATTAACTGTTATTCATGCTGATTTGATTTTATTATTATATGTTCATTCATTATGGATTGAAAACAGAAATAGTGAAGAAAAACTCTGGTGACAGGAAACAAAAATCAAGCCTATAGCAATATTAATATTTTCAATACTCATTATGCCATTAGAATAATTCATTGAAAATCTATATTGTAAAAGCTAAGTGTCGTTGGCATAGAGTGAAACTTTCGTTACTAAATGGAGAATAAAACCTATACACAAAATTTAATTTAAGATAAGTCGTAAGAATGCAATTATGTGGTATGTAAAAAACTAATCTAATTAAGCTTAAATTTTTAGGTTTTTGTGAGCGACAATCGGATAAAAAACGTGTACATTATTATTATCAAATTCAAACTTCTAAATCAACTGAATAAAAAATACATTTGAAATATTTATTTTGAAATTTAAAGCCTTGATTGCGAAAAGATTAAGATTAAATATTCAAAATAGTTTTAGGTTTACTTGATATACTTGCTATCAATGTAAAAGCACTCATCAGTTTGTAGTATTGCTTAGAATTATCTTTTATTTATTATCAATAAGTTCGCAATCAATAAACCCAAAACAATTACTTCAAAATACTTCACGATAAAAACAGAATCGTTTACAGCAGTCAAAATAAAGACTTGCTTTGTTTTATTCCTAAAATTGTCTTTCGTAAATGTTTTTTTTATCTAATGCAAATTCTATCTCGCTAGCAGACGTTCCCCTTGAAATGACTTTATATGTTGATACCGAAATACTTGTGTAAGTACTAGACAATCTGTACATCAACTCGATTGAAAATGCTCCCTGAAGATCAAATGTCTTGAAACCACTATTCAGTATATGTGAATATGGGATTATATTATTTAGAAGCATTCTTAGTGCAAATAGGAATACAATTCACTATGCCAATACTATAAAGCAACGGAGGTTAAATTTAAAAGCACTAAATAAATAAATTTGTAAAGCAATATTGTTTCTGAATGTTTTCTTTGCAACAAACAATTCCATAAAATAAGCTAAATAAATCCACTACGCATATACGCTTCTTTTTCTACTGACAAACGTTGAGTGAAAAAAGTGTTTTTAAAGCAAAACATTCTTCTTTTTAAGCATTATGTTTCGAAAAACAAACGGATTCATTGAAATCAAATCTCTTTGTAAAAAAAACACGTTATAAGTAAAATATTGATATTTTAAAATTAAAATACAATAGTTGAATTAACATGTATTCATAAGATAGGTTTAGATATACTAAAACAATAACATATTGTTTGACGAATGAAAGTAAATACTATTAATTCAAAACTAATACAACTGAAAAATAATATTTTTAAATATTATTCTACTGATTTAGTTTATAAAACTATATTGCTTAGTATAAAAATAGTTTTATGTTAATTTTCTCAAAGTAACTGAGGTTATATTATAAGCAATATTGCATTACGTAACAGATACATATATCGAAAGTGTTCAAATGTCTAGCTATAAATGGATGATTCTGAATGTTTTGAGTCTATAATTATTACTGTACACATTTGTTTTTTTCCTCCATTCTTAAGACGAATCTATTGAGGAAGTAAAGTATGCTGAAGTTGGAAGTTTTATGGCCAATTTGCAGCTTTGAAAAACGGCAAAGTTTTCCTTCGCGATAAATAACCATTTATCCTTTTAATTTGCACGCACGTTGAGATCTAAACACCAGACCAAATCGTAAGTGTGTTTCCCGGAGAAGTTACAGTGAGGATCCGGCTTCCGTCAGAACTGATGCTATCCTTTGATAGCGCTATTAGAAGAAACCGGATGCTTTTAAGCACGTACGTCGAAAAGCTACCCCAGGCAAGCAGAAATAGAGCAGAAAATAAACCTTGCCCGTAAACGTAACGTTACCTGCCTCCTTCAAATGAGCTTTATGATTTATATTTATTCAAGCGATCGTCTTTTAATTAACGGGTGTTTATATTTGCAAAACTGTTTGCTCGTATCTTGTTATAGTGCGCTGAGTTTGCTCAAAGTGCATTTCAAAAATTAATTAAAACCTTGTTTAATTGCAAGAATTTATATAATAAACCCGTAACTAACTAGCTGTAATGCGTTAAAAATTATTGCGGTCATTAACATCATTCGCTTAATGATTTTCAGACGTGCTGACCATGCAAATAATTTTTGCATAACGATATTTTACAGTTCATATAAACCAAATTTGTGATTTTGCAGAATGATTTTTTAAAAGTACGATTTAAGCAGTGTGATGACTATGATTTGTTATACACTCGGAACTGGTAAACATGATATTTTTTAACACAGTCGATGGACGATTGACGTGACTTGTTTTTGTTTATCACGGATTAATAAAAACATATATATGTTAGCAGGTTCATTCTGATTGCGTAGTAATTGTTTCTGCGTTTTTTTATGAGATAAAACGGTCAGCGTTGAATTTTTGGTAGAACAAGTTGTTGCTTAAATAAGTCACTCTAGAAAATGTTGTACCATCAGTAGGAGATCAAAACGAATAGAAATTAGTCATAATATTGACGAAGAAAATTTTATTAATATGACAAAAATATTCACGCCACCAAATAAACGTTAGAGGATTGTGAATAAAATAATGATGGACTAGTCAAAATATTAGATGAACATACCAACGTTTATTGTGCAGAAAGAGACATATTTTGCATAAACAAAAGTTTAAAAATTCGACTGAAAGTATTGGTTAAATTTTGTGCTTATTTATCTCTCGTCACTAACGACCTAGGTTTCGCTTATCGGCATCTTCAGACATTCAAGTGCTCGGATGAAGTTGAAAAGAAACGTCCGTTTTTGTCAAACATGAAATGTTTGTTAAGCTGTAAAGCTCACCCGACAAAAAAGATAAAATTTGGCAGAGCTTTAACAATATTTGATTGTATTGTTTCAGACGTTGACATATTATGCGAATACTGTTTGTTACGGATAAAAGTAGATTTTTAACATATTTGGTTGGCTTCCTTGTCAATTTTCAATGTAATCTATAAAAATAAAACATTGTTGCTGAGAACTTTTACAACTGAATTTTAGTAGTGTTAAGTTTACCAACACAGTGTACATATATGAACTCTTGTTACATAAAGTATATTTTTCTTTGTGTAAGCGGTGCGCTGCTTTTAAAAATAAATTAAACGTTTAAAAAAATGCGGAAACTAAATATTACCAAACTTTATCGTAAACAACGCAAATACTGAAAGTTTGAAACACGGTTAACCCTTCGCGGGCTTCGAAACTTCGGCCCTTTTAAAATCATAAAACAAAAAGCTGCGTTCGTCATTGCGCGAGGTACATCATCTGATGAAGCCGCCGAATATGCGGTGCCGTTGGTTAAATGTATACAAAACGTAATAAACGAGACTTTGCTTTTAATATAAAGTTTTAATGACGCCACCTAAGGCCTGCGCTTTGAGCCCAAGGCTCTAAAGGGTTATAAGGTGAAGCGACCCTGTTTGTCGTAGATGTTTTCATAAAAATGGACATATGACCGCCGGGTACGTGCATGTTGTACGTAAACGTAATGTGGGCTATTAACGTAAAATTATTTTAGCTTCACATCGATTGCATTTTACAGTATATAAAATAGTTGAAATAAAAAGTAATGACTTAATACGGTGTGAATTTTTTAAAAATATTTCTACATATTCGTAGCCATATTATAATCCATTAGAAAACAAAATTTTGAATTTGATAATATAATGTATACTGTGATAACCAAAAATTTATGGCTGTTAACTTTTAATTGTAAACATATATTTTTTACTCTATGACTAAAGTTCGACTCATTAAACTGACTAGTTTTATTGTTAAATATCTTGTTAAAATTTTTCCGAGAAACGTTTGAATTAAAAAATACATATATCCATTTCGCGCTTATATTCAGAAGACTTAGAATAGAGGGGTATGTCTAAAAAAAAGCTTTAAGTATACTAACTTACTAACGTATGACAGATGATTTACTTTCGTGCTTCTAATATTATAATTGAAATTGAATTTGATAATTTTGTTATTCCATTTGTTATGTAACAAATTTTGGTACGTGTTTTGCCTCTTTGACAAGCATCATCAGATGTAACATCGTCTGATTTACTAATAAATAATACAAAAAACCTTATTCTTACGATATATATCACAACATGAATGTCGGGGTTTGTCCTTTTATACTGGACGCAGGAAGGAAGTGAGACACAAAATTTGATAATACTAATTATTAAAAAATAACCTCCATTGAAACACGGAAATCACGGGTTCAAATCCCAGTACGGACCGGTTTTAGAGATTGATTTTCAATTGATTAATGAAATTCTGTTGAAAGCCATAGATGTATGTGATGTCTTGAATTCTCACTTACCACACGCTATATATACCAATATGTTAAGAAACGGAGTGTAGCTAGAGCGATTAGTCAACACCTAGTCCTTTTTCAACTCTATCATTCTCTAAGAGAGATCGAGCAACTGAGTAATAAGTAATTCTCGTAGAAACTCTTCTGTTCAGACAAGCTTAAAAGTATTAATAAAAACACAATAATCCTTTGTACTTCATTCCACTTTATTTAATATGTCAGGACCGGTCTCGCTCATTGCGAGCATTGTCAACTGATAAGAAATATAATTTAACAATGCTATTTATACAAAATTGAAAAGTTATACACAACAGTTGGCATTAAAAAGAAATTGCCAATTACATTAAAATGATTCTAAAAGAACACAAAATTAAAATGTTCAACACATCTAACATATAATTTAAAAGTCATCCCAGATTCATAAATTCAGAATGCGATTGAAAGTAATTACAAACATAATTAAAATTTGGGAAATTTTTGACAGAGTGATAAAATGCTACATTAATGAAGTGAATATGCTTAATGATATGGATATTGAACTTCAATGCTCGCAATGAGCGAAACCGGTCCTGAAATATTAAATAAAGTGGAATGAAGTACAAAGGATTATTGTGTTTTTATTAATATAATGCCTTTCCACCAAGTATTGACAGTGAACACCCTAGAAGTTTAAAAATCCATATGATTCACGTTGGGAGCGTAAATGGGAGGAAACATGTGATAGTTTTAGACATTTTATATGCCCGTATTCATTAATCTACAGACCACTAATTGTGTTCTTACTGATTTTCTCTGTTTTCAGTGTTGTTCATGAAACAACGACTTGAGATTTGGTGGCTTTAAAGTTAGCATGCAGAAAATCAATTCAAATATGTGTCGAGTATAATTAGAGTTTAAAGATGTTATCAGACTGTTAAATGTATTAAGCAAAATGATTTTAATACTCACTATTTATTGGAGAGGGATAAAGAAATAATAAAGTAAATAAGATACACGTATTTCGTATAACATTATGGAAAAGTTTTAAAAGCATAAAATTAGGTGTTCTTTTCATCCTGCACTACACATAGACAATGTATTTGTTTTTATATTAATAACTTTATGGTGAACGATTTTAAATGTTTTTTTTACGACGCGAGTGAAATTTAGTTGATTAGTTTATTTTTTTCCAAATCACAAATTTAGAGTAAGTCTTTTTTTCTAATCGCTTTCAAACAATTTTCTAATCTATCAATGTTTTAATGTTTACCTAGCGATTAGGTTGAGCTTACAAACAATATACACTTATATTTTTAATATTACTGGTATTTAGTTTGAGCATAAAAATTTCAGATTAATATACGATCAAAGTTATTTCGCGATCTTATCAATTTATAAGCAGCAATTATCAAGAAACCCGGTTTATTTCTGATATAAATACCGATTTGAAAATCTTTTTTTCTCTGCTCTAAGATAAAAGAGAAAGTATAATTTATATCCATTTCAAAATGTGGTGCGATGATTCACTTTTCATTTTGACAGCTTTTTTTTCTTTCTCTAAATTTATAATTTCCATTTGAATTGATTTTTTGTTTCTATAATACGATTAATGTCTTCTTAGATATCTGATGACTATTTGACTTATGCTGTGTTTGACGTAACTCATTTGTTGGGTACAGAGCTATCGTAGAAAATAAGTTTACCGTAAATGATGACACTGCCTACTAAAACATTACTTTATGTGGATGTAGTGCAAATGTTTCATTACGAGGTTTATAAGGAGCTTACACTTATCCATTAATTAGAATCAAGCTAACCAATGAACGCTTTGAGTAAACACAATCACAAATAGCGCTTGCGTTCAAGTAAAATTAAATAGTAATAAATAAAAAGATTAAAATTACCGGATTCGTTTTGTTGATTGTTTAGAAATTTAATATAAAAAATCTGCAATACAGCAATTTTAAAATCACATATTTAGTGATCATTAAATGTAAACATTATTTTGCTCTTATGCTAAATCTAGTAAAAATGTCAGCAATCTTTTAAGCTATTAAAAAAAATTAAAGAGAGCAATGCCTACTAGATTTTGTTAGAATTTGAACTTGGAAGAGGAGAGAAAGAATAATCCATGAATTATATCATTTTTGATTAGAATATTTAGTAAATAATTTATGCATTAAAATGTTATATCTAATTTAATTTTTACATCGAAAGTGAATTTTCACAATTTGCAACACCGAATCAATCAAAAATATTTTCATTCCAAATTGAGATAAGAGTGCATACATAGCTTGGGTATTTTATTCTACTTAGAACTTTCTAAATACTTCTAAGAGATTTCGTACTGTTGTTCTATACCATTGAAAAGAAATACACATATAAATATGTATTGTAATTAAATATAGTCAATGTTTTCATTTTTTTAAAAATTTAATATTTCCCCCTTAGTTTTAATTTAATCGAAATAAGATAAAAAAATATTTGTATTTCATATTTCTTTTGTTAATTACTTGAATTTATTTGAAAACGAAAAAATTTTAAAAATTTTGAAATGAAAAAATTTGAAAAAAATTTATATTGAAAATTATATACATATATAATATATATTTGAAGACTGCGTTTCAAAATCGATTATTAAGATACGTCAGAATTGTCGGGTCCGTAGCGCAGCGGTAAACGTCATTGACTACCATGACAGATCTAAAGGGTTCGAGTCCCAGTATAAACAGAATTTTTCAATCGATTTATCGATTTCTGTTCGAAGGCACGCGTATTTGTGATGACTAAATATTCCCTCCGTTCCAATCTTTAAAAATAACAAGACTTAGTGAGGGCGTTTAGTTAACCACTAGTTTTCTTTTAGCCACTTATTAACAGATATTATTAATATGCTGGAGCCTACCTAACATAGGAAAAAATGGCATGCAGGTATTGCTGATTATCTATCCCTACTACTCTATTTGAAAAAAAGAGTAAACAACTGAGTATAAAGCAGTTCTCGAAGAAAATAAAAATAGTTCTTCAATATACCACTATGAGGAAGCTATTTGTTCCACATTGGGAGCGAACATAGATATTATTTTTTATCTAAATTAAAAATTGATAAGCAATTTTTTTTATTCGAATGATTCTTCTTTATATATATGTATGTATGTTGCGGCAAAATAATATTTGTTCTAAGATACGCAACAAGAGTTGTGCATGGCATCGCTCTGTATCTTTATTATTTCCAAAGTATAAACGTAGTTATTATTTATGACAGCGAAAGAAAGAAAAAATACAAGTCCCCGCTAAAAGCATACAAAAATGATGCGCTCTAACCAGAAGAAAGATGTGTTTTTAGGAGGATTTTATTGTTAAAATTTTACAATGGGGAGAAAAGCTCCGAATAAATGTGTCCCGGGCCTGTAACAAAACGCAAAAGCTCTTGCGGTGCACAGGCTCAAATTCCTCATCTCTTCTCGCTTTCAATTCCGCGACTGGATTTTACACTTGTTCGTGATAAAATGTCGCATTATGCGGACATCAAAACTTTCCCGTGTTTTTCAAATGGAGTTTCAATTAGTCGTTATTTATGTAGTGCCTGGAGTGTTTTTATGTCAACTTCGTGACTTGGACAAATTTAAACGACCTTACTTAATCACAAAACTGACACAAAATTTTACAGTCTAATTGTTATTTATGACAGTGGTTGTTGATGTTTTAAAACATTCATTTGTTTTAAATAATTACACACACTTCATCAATCACAATGAAAAATTACTCTGCTACTTACATTAATTACAGCACAAATATATTACAAAATATACATTAACCGCTAACACAGGTGTGACCGTAATTTATCCCTTTTAAGGTGTACACCTTCAATACTTGACAATTAAAAAAAAAAAAAAACTCTTTTGTACTTAAGTTTTACTCTAATTTCACATAAAGATAATATAATATGGAACAGTTTCACTCATAACAAGCATTTTAAGCAATCGTACCGAGTGATCATCATCATTGGTTTTTGTGTCGTTGCTTACGTACATTTTAAATCTCAGATGGGTCTCTTTCTCGGGTCCGTGGCATACTGGTCAACATAGTTTGATTCTGTGACAAATCTCACGGGTTCGAGTCCCAGTACGAACAGTATTTTTTCGATCAATTTATCGATTTCTGTTCAAAGGCTAACAACGCTAACCGATGCACTATAGTACCTAGGGCTTGTCGGTTTTGAAAAACCGGTTTTTCAACTCCGTAGCCGGTTGTGCTGAATTTTCCATAAACGAGTCTATAAAAAAAAAAGATCTTTTATTTGATGGCTTAAATATCACATTCCATCATTACCCAGCGAAAGGGTATTTTCGATGTCAAGAAATTTTGTTACTGTGGAGGCTTTGTGTTTTCTTAAATCATATTTTCTGAAGAGTAACACCAAATAACTTCTTCTTGTGTATTATTATGTATATAAATAAACAACATTAAAAAATTGAACCTTTTCTCGCTATTTTTATTGAATAATCTATTTTTTGTAAAACTTTAAAAACCGGATAAAACCGGTTTTCAAACAATATTGACATTCGAAAACCGGTTTTTTCAAAAGTCGGTTTTTGTATAAGCCCTAATAGTACCCGACTTCAACGTCAATACCTGGTGGAAAGGCAACAAAAAAATATTATTTTGTACTTATTCCACAATTATTTAGTATGATCAGAACCGGTTACTCAACATCAGTTGAAAATGCTATTCATACAATGAATGTGGAATAAGTAAGAGAGTTTTAATTTTTTGAATTGCTCATATGAATTAAATTTATCACTACTAAAAATAATTGCAGGTCAAAATAATCCACTCTTATTAAATTAGCAAGTTACAGCTAAGCCTTTGTATAATGATGAAAAGTTAACTTACTGGTGTAATCTAGATAGCACGCGTTTGGTAATTGTTTAAAATTCAGTTAAAGTTGACGTTCCTCGAATGCGGATCGAGTTGGCTCAAAAAAGGGAAGTGGCGATTTTTTTTCAAGCCACGGGGTTCTGTAGTTTTCCGTTAACAACGATGGAAACTTTTTGATTGGGCTCTAACTCCGCGAAAACTCTCCAGGAGTAGATTGACCAAACTTTTTTCAATTACCTTTTACAAACATTACCGACCAGCTTCGTAGATGTTTTTAAATATTGAATTGTTAAGCGATTTTTTACGTCGCTAAAAGTATTTTTTTCTGACACGTATTTAAATTTTAAATATTTATAAGTTATGAATGGTTTGTATTTAATTATATAAATACATGGCTTTCAAATATTAATTATAATATTTTGATAAAAATTACATTAAAAATAATCATCTAATTAAAATTTGATTTGACAATACACAATATAATACTAAAAAATAGTTTAATGCGTCATATTTCTAGTAAAACATCAGTGTTTTTATTTGCTGACAACAATTATACACTAACTTTAATTGAACGCTAATCTAAAGAATTTAACTATATAAAAAAAAAGAATTTTCATAGTACACGCTATTCTTCTAAAATACAATAAACTACGTACGGTTACGCTAAATACGGTTTCCCGTACAACTAAGTTTTAATTGGCTGACGATTTTACTCCGTTTAAATAATCTAACTAAGGATTTTAAAATTATGTTCATGTTTTACGGAAATAAACTTTAATATTCAACGAAAAACATTTTTTCAATCGATATATCGATTTCTGTCCAAAGATATGGGTATTTGTAATGTCTAAAGAGATCCCTCCCACCTTTTCCGATCCTTTAATAACTGGGCGTAGCGAGAGCAATTGACTACTAATCATGCCCTGGCATTATTCTTCTATCTCTTTAAAATAAGAGGCTGAGCGAGTAACAAACAGTTCTCGTAGATTTTTTTTTTGTTGCGATAACTCCATTAGGACGCCATATGCTCCGCATTGGAGGCGGACATGGATTAAAAAAATACATACATATATATATAGAAAAATTAAAGTCTACTATTATTTAATATGATCAAGACCAGTTTCGCTCATGACGAACATTATCAACTGATAAGAGAGTACAATATTACAGTGTTATTTATAAAAAACGAAATAAAATTAATTGAGTGTAACAAATAATTGGAATTGAAAAGAATTTATGAATCAAGATACAAAATAAAAATAAGTGACACTAAATTAACTGTATAGAAAATGTTTATTACCTCTTAACAGAATTTCAAAACTAATTAAAGAATAATTTAGCTAAAGTGGAAACTAATGATAAGTTCTAACGTAATTATATATATTTAGTATAATATTACGGGAGCTACTAGTTATATAAAATCTATTATATTAATAAACGAGAAGCCGAATCCGTTTTTCCAGGTGTTTATTTGAAGAATGCTCAAGTAACCTTTGGAAGATAAATTGTATATTTGATCAAAGTTTAAGCACTGGCACTTGACTTGTCAACCTTATGGTGAATAAATAGGAAATATCTCTGTCACGAGACCACTGGGTAGCAAAGGACAGACATACTACAGTCTCAATTACTCGCGTAGTAGAAGAGCTTCCAGATTTTCACCTTCCACGAAGGCCGAGTGTTTTTCAGAACTTAAGCTAGTACTAGCACATTCGTTGATGGTAAATTATACATACATACTTCTATTATATTATAAACCTTTGCTAATAATTCTTTTTAATATTGAAACCTGATTGATAATATGTAATACGCATAACGAAAATAAATTTACACTATTGATCGTATTACCAGACCCTTGGTGAAAGTCTAAAGTGAACAATATCAAATATTGATGAAATAAAACGAGAATTTTAAACTGATTTTACTTTCAGTTCATAATGGCCACCATTAAAAATGCCGTTCCTGATTATTTAAAAAATTGGGATTAAAACATATTTTTATTTTATTTTTAAAAACAAAATTCTAGTCCACCGTATACACCATATACAGTTAACACTTAAAAGAGAAAATTTAACCTAACAAACTTTTTTTTTACTATGTACGCTCCCAATGTGGAGCATATGGACTACTAATAGAGTTTATCTCAACAGAAGTGTTTCTACGACAAATGCTTGTTACTCAGTTGCTCAACTTCTCTTTTCCCAAAGAGAGCAGAAATAGAAAGATAAGGCTAGGACAGGACTAGTGGTTAGCTAATCGCTCTCGATACGCCCAATTTATAGGGTAGGGTGGGTAGAAGGGGGGCAATTCAAGGAATTACATACATCCATGCCTTCGAACAGAAATTCACAAATCGATTGAAAAATCAATTTATAAAACTGTCCGTACTGGGATTCGAGCCCGTGACCTCAGTAACAGAAGCCAACGACGTTGACCACTCAACCACACGGCAAACGTATTCATACTTAAAAATAAATTAACTCTTTGATTGATTGTTTTCAATCAGCTTATTATAGGATGTTTTCATTGTTACTTTAAACAATGCAGTTTTAATGTTTTTTTGACCTTTTATTAACAAACCATGTCAGTTAAATTGAAACTCTCTATGTAAAGGTGGGTATCGAGCTCTACCAAACCATTGTCAGTAGTAGGAAATACAATTTACAGCAACTCGCATGGGAACGAAACTTTTTAAATTGAATATTAACCACTGGATTTATGTACTACTAAATGTAGTTTTCTGAAAAAAATATTTACAATTTTTCAAAAATGTTTAGGTAATCGTCCGGTTCAATGTTTTTTTTTTAATATTAGATAAACGTTTTGAGAGTTTGCCTAGCCTTCTCGACTATAGAAATCTGTGTTTTGGGGCTAATAAACAATGCTCAAAATAACATGAAATACTTTAAATTAAGTGCACTTGTGTTTTAAATTTAAAAAAGGCAACACTGATATTTAATATTTCCATCCAATATATTATATACTTAGAAACGGTGTTATAACGTCAATTCAAAAGAGAAACCCAGTCTTTTTAAGATGAATAAGTTGATCGGATTATCAAATACGTTAACTACCTGACCAGAGGGCCACAAATGTCACGCTCTAAGAAATTTTGTTAAGCGCTACGAACTTCCATACAAATTTTGTATGAAAGCTTGCAGCTTCTAAAGAATTTGCTTAGAGCGCGACGTTAGTCATTTATGACAACATCCTTCATACTTTTTACAGTGGGTAGTTTTAAAATAGTTATGATTAAATTAAATGATAACATATTATAAATATATTTACTTCTATAATATAAATACATATTTTTTGAATCTATGAGCAACTTGTCTCCTACAAAAATTACTCGTTGAACTCAGTTGCTCATTCTGTCTTTTTCAAAAAGTGCAGGGATAAGATACTTATACTGGTTAAAGAATAATAACGCTCCGTAATATAAGGATTAGAAGAATGAATAAGAAAATTTTTACACATCACAAACCATGTATTAGAACAGAAATCGATTAAAAAATTCTGTTCGTACTGGGAATTGAACTCGTGAAATCACAGACATTTTAAATGAGATGAAAACAAAAGACGTAACATTTTTAATAATCTTTCATTCAGCCTGACTGTATTGACTAACTTTAAATTAATACGTATTAGTATAAAAATACATTAGAAAAATTAAGTTTAGAGATAAATTACATAATAAGTATAAAAACAATGTATTACCAACGAACATTCTTATTGAAAAAAAGTACCAAAAATAACTTATATTTTTTTTCTTAGAAATATATACGAGCCATACTCAATTTGTGTAAATAACTTGTTATATAGGACGGATTGCGTCACAATATAAATATATTTTTTCATGGAATTTCACTCTCCAAATAAAAGTAATTAATATTGTAATTAGTACTGGTATTAATTGTGTCTAATCTCCTCTCGTGCCTAGTTGAACGTAAAAATCCCACTCTTCGTTTTTGTCATTTATATTTTAGGACATGAATATGAATCAATAGCTTCGCTGGTCAACGATTGGATCATGTAATAAGTCAGTATTGGTTACACAACTGGTAGAAAAACAGTATTGAAATTTAGCTCTTACACAAGTAGCTGTCTACTCAATCAAAAGAAAATGAAGATTTTGTGGACGAAAATAATTTATGATAGCTTATTCCATTTCGGATAAAATTATTACTGTAATAAAAGAAAGATCCACTTTACACGAAATATAATATATACGGTAATAACGCACATATTTTGAGATAAAAAGCGTGTAATTAATATCAAATGAGATTAGGTAAACTGATGTTATTATCTGGCAACACGGATGACCATTCTATACATCAGGTTAAGTTCCATCCTATCAGATAAATCATGAATAATTCTTCTAGTTCTTTTTATCAGAGTCTGTTCATTTTATCTGCTGCTTTTTCTGATTAAAAGATGTTGTGTATTACTCTCCCCGCAAATATTAGGAAAAACAAACAATGTTTGGTGTCATTATTCCGTTTTATTTGAGGGAATCTGTCCGCTACCCAAATTGTCTGTCTTTTTAAATGGTCTTGACTCGAGGACAAAAAGTATTTTATTTGCTTTTTCAATGGTTATGGACTGGCAATAAAAGTGATTGGTAGGTTTATAGCGAGGCAGTAAAGGCATAGTTTAATTAAGCAGCGTTATGTTTGTTTTCAGCTTGCTAAGATAAGATTAAATCGAATATTTTTTGCTACGAATACTGAAACGATCATATAAATACAAATAGTTGACTACGTAAGTATGATCTGCTTTCAAACAAATTTATGGCATTTTATGAGTGATTAAATCTCAAGAACAAATATACTAACCTAGCATCGCCGCTTAACTTTACTATCGTATTAATATAGTAGACGAGTTGATGCTCTTAATATCTGAATAAATAAAAAAAAAACTCACGTGTCAGTTTTATCATTTATTATAATATATAATAGTAACAAATGATAATTTTTGTTGAACGTAGAAACTTAAATAAAAAGTAACTTTTTATTAATTGTCCAAACACATCTCATTGCTTCTAGACCAGTGTCTGACAAACTTTTTTTACTTCATGGCACACTGGTGAATGGGATTTGTAAAGCGGAACGCCAAATAAAGGTGTTTTAAAAAAGTAAATGTTCATTGAAAAATAAAAATGTAGAAAATTTCAATTGACAATGCGAAACCGGTCCTGAACTTTAAATAAAGTGGAATGAAGTACAAAGGAATATTGTGTTTTTATGAAGAAAATCTGTCGCGTCGACCATTATTTACGAACGTGACAAATATTTATTTGAATATCTAGATGTTGAATTTATTTAAAATTGAAGAAAATTTAAAATGAAAAATATTTAGGCTTCTTTTTCCGCGGCACACCTGACATCACTGACATCACGGCACACAGTTTGGCAGACACTGTTCTTGATGGTAAAATATGGTAGCGATAATGTGTAGTAATAAAAACACAATAATCCTTTGTACTTCATTCCACTTTATTTAATATTTCAGGACCGGTTTCGCTCATTGCGAGCATTGTCAACTGATAAGAAATATAATTTAACAATGCTATTTATACAAAATTGAAAAGTTATACACAACAATTGGCATTGAAAAGAAATTGCCAATTACATTAAAGTGATTCTAAAATAACACGAAATTAAAATGTTCAACACATCTAACATATAATTAAAAAGTCATCCCAGATTTATAAATTCAGAATGGCGATTGAAAGTAATTACAAACATAATTAAAATTTGGGAAATTTTTGACAAAGTGATAAAATGCTACATTAATAAAGTGAATATGCTTAATGATAGTTTTATGTTTTCCCCAAGTATGCAATGAGCGAAACCGGTCCTGACATATTAAATAAAGTGGAATGAAGTACAAAGGATTATTGTGTTTTTATTAATATAATGCCTTTCCACCAAGTATTGACAGTGAACACCCTAAAAGTGATAACGTGTAGGTTTTAATTTTTTTTTGCTATCAATTGACGCGATTAATGTGGGTGATGTATTTTTTTTCATTCGATATTTTTCCCACACCGAAGGTGAACGAAGAATTTTTCGAACATATGTCAAAATACAGATAAAAAACAAAAAAAATACCATATAATGTGGGGAACGGTATATTTTTGATTCCTCATTAGATTCAACGTAGGCGGATTCCTCGTGTACGGATACACACTCATATCATATAAATTAAATTGCTGAGTAAGTCATATTAACTTTTTTATTCTTTCCATTTATATATTTTTATAAACAAAATATTGTATGCTTAGAAAATGAATCCCATTCAGCAAAGGCAAAGAATTAGTAGCAGTAAATTATTTTAATTTCTTGATAACTACTGTGTTGTTAAAAACGACCGTGAAACAGCGTAAGACATCACATATATATATGCCTTCAAATATAAGTTCATAAATCTATTGAAAAATCAATCTATAAAATCTGTACTGGGATTCAAACCCGTGACCTTCGTGTTACTTGGACAATGACATTTAACACTGAACCAAGCAACTAGAAAATTATAATTTAACTAGCTTTATAAATTAACAAGAAGATAGAAATGTAATTTGATTAAGCTCAAAATCTATCAAGGTGTAGCAATACAATCTAAAAGAGCAAAATTCTAACAGTCTGTTGGGGTTAACTCTATATTACTTGAAAACGTGATTATTTCCCTCGATATCTCAACTGAAGTGTATACTAGAAACTTAAAGGTTGCACCTCCCCTATTCGTGGGAGTGTACGAACTACACAGGGGAGGTGTTAAGTATTTGAAGAAGTATTTTATTGCCACTTGAACAAAACTTTAATGATCCAAAAATGTAAACATCGATATCTCGATAAACCTTTCAATGTTAGGGTTGAATCAATATTGTTTCGAAGTAATGTAACATGTTTCAAAGCTTAAAATATGACCTCCTTATTTATTGACTGAACCATAAGTTGCAGTTAAGCATTTAAGGTAAACTTGTGCTTTAATTGTTTGGGTGTAATTGATTGCAAACGACATACTGCTGGTATTGATTTTCATTTTATGTAAAAAGTGTAATTTAAACGTAGGTATTCACTGTGATTATCATATAAAAAAGTTATATATTATTAATATCACTAAGCTCACGTTAATTTTATGTACTTGTCTGACATTTATATTTAATGTAAAGTTAAATTTGATAACTTTTTTGTTTCACTTGTTGTGCTACAAAGTGCAACACGTGTTTCACCTCTTTGTGAATCATCATCAGATAGAATTCTCATACCATACAAAATTAGACGTAAGCATTGCGATGTTCTGTCTAATGATTCACATAAAAAAATGAAACACGTGTTACAATTGGTCTCACAACAAGTGAAGTAACAAAGTAATCAGGTTTAATTATCAGCCAAAATTAAAATTATTTATCCCCAAGGAGTCACAAACATTTATTTATATATAATCTAATGCCAGTCATTTATTATTTGTAGCATTATTTGAAAATTTTTTGTATTACTTTTACCAATAGTTTATCGCACTATGTTATTCGTCTTTCTTTATTTTGTAAAAATAATCAATTGTCGTTTTATTATTTAATTACTTGATAATGCTCGTTCTGTTTCCTATATTTGAATTTCACCGTTGACTATGCCCAGATATGAGAAAGGTCAACCGCTAGCACTTATAATAACTAAGCGACTAAAATATACAATACATTTATAGATTGTTAAGAATTCGTTAAATTCTAATAGTTTAAAACAGCCATACTTAACCTTTTTTTCCTCCGGGCCGCATTCCGATTTTTGCTTCTCTACGTGGGCCACAACATATTTACAGTAAACGGTAAATATAAAACATACTATACTCCACACATATTGTATGTATTATGATGTCAAAATAAAAATATTTTATTGTATGTAAATATAAACATAACGTGTGTATACATTTATGTATTTTTCATAGTAAAAAATAACAATGAACAACAAATAAAAAATACGTAAAAAGTACACAAAAATATCAATGTATCCAAAATATCAAATCGTTTACTTAAAAATTAATGTGAATTTTGATATTGAGTCAAACTTTTGTTGCTATGATTTTTCGGGCCGCACATAAGAGCTGATTGGGCCGCATGTGGCCCGCGAGCCGCAGGTTGAGTATTGCTGGTTTAAAATAATGTGTATTCTATCGAATACGATTAGCGCTGAACATAGAAACTAATCCAAACGTATTAAATTGAAAACAAGATTATTTTTTTTACTAAAATGATCAGTAATACATGATTGCGGTTAGCAAAACTGATCTTTAATAAATAATGTAGAATTAGTACAGAAAAGCATTTTTTTCAATGTACAAAATCGGATGTTTTCATAATGTAAAATGAAGGAAAATGTACTGTAAATTTTGTTGTTTATAAATAAATAAAAAATCACAGTGAACACAATTGTCTCACGTCTCTTTAACTTAAAGTATAAGTATTTTTTCAAACGTCAAAACATTGATCGAAGCAGGTTTTATACGACAATAATAAGCAAGGCAGATTTCATAGCCAGAATATTTTTTCGCACGATAAAAAGTTATATAAAAAAAGTCTTGGTTGGAATCCACGGTGCATTAAGCAGTATAAACTTTAAATAAAATGTTGCTACACTCTAAACGTACAAACGGAATCGTTTTGTCATAATGTAACTTTTATTATTCGACTATAAAGAAAAAGGAGCGAGCGTTACATCAAACATTAAAATAACAACTGCTTTACAAGCTTCAAAAGTCATTATTATTTCGTTACGCGTCGTTTCCCGCGAAAACTTTCGCGACGTCAAATCTGACCGCTTTTGTTGTATTTTGAAAAAAGAAAAATAAAACTCCACGACGGCGCTGACTAAGTGAAAATAAGATTTTATGTAATATTATTTTGCTTCCAATTCTCAGGCGTGATGGCTAAGTTTCGAAATCATCAGAGCATGCTTCAGGTGGTCATCGGTTCAAAAGTATTTATTGAAAATAAAACATAAAAGTATCCTATATTTCACAATGCTTGTATTTGATCATCTTATATGGTGGTATTTTTGGTATGACATAATACATTCTTTAGTCTACTGAAACATAGTTAACTGAAACGTAAAGAATTAATACAATAACTGTAGATACTTTTTACTCGGGTAAGATCTATATTATAACTGCCGTAAAATCACTTATTTTAGAGACACACATTTAAATACAATATCAAGGTTGTTACCAACTCAATTAAAACCATATTTTTATACAATTTACTTAGAGAAACTTGTAGTAAACAGTATAGATAAGTAAGAATCATTTTCTCACAGCGGCATCTATCCCTTCAACCGTCAAGACTATAAAGCTACCTTTGCATAGGTATAAACTTTGATGTTGGAATTAAAAAACACGTAAAATGTCTTAAAAGCAATATTTTTTCAAGACATTTGATAAAAAATGATTATAATTTCAATAAAAGCAATAATGTTGAAATATTCTTTCTGGTATATAACAAAGGGTTAGAAATGAATAGTTTGGAGTTTTTGGAAATCAGTAAAGTAATTAATATACAAAACATTATTAAATAACATTTTAAATAAGATTGTTGATTTTATTTTCATTGGGATTCACAAGTACTTGATGTAAGTAACTAATTAAAACTACCATTGTTTGTATCTTATCTTATCCTTGCGTCCAGTAAACAAAGACAAAACCCCGACTTTTGGTTTGTGATTTGAAACATAATAATATAAATCAATTATTCGTTTATTCGTATACCTTGCGATGTTATGTCTGATGATGCTTGTCAAAGAAATGAAATATGTGCCAGATTTTTTGTTTGTTTTTTCTAGTCAATCCCTAAAAAAGTACACTAGAAGCTATTGGTTTATTATCATCCATTCTTGTAATATTAATGTATTTTAACACTATCGTAAAATGGGGATTAATTGACTGACATCTCAGTTTTCGTCTAGATATTTCGTATTTCGTGAAAAACTTTCCGAAAACTCATATGGTCTAAAAATTTCAACAGTCAAATTCGAAATGGAAATAAATGAATCTTTTGTATTTATGCGTATCTTTTTGGTTGGTGAATTAAATTGTGCAATGAATATATTTGAGTGGAGAATCTCAGTAAGTATGCATGCTTACAATAGTGTCTATAATGGGCTGCGGTGGCTGAAGCTAGAATATCTCATCCTTGCTGCTACTTGAGCGGTCTTAGGAAAACTTAATGAGATTTCTTAATGTAAAGAAATCGGATGCTTTATGAGAACCAGTAACATTATGGCATTTATTATGTACGAAATAAAATGACGTCGCAATATAATCTGCATCTTACAGTGTTGAGAATTATTTCCAATGTTAAAAAAATGCGCTTTTACCAAGAAAAAATTCTATATTAAATTAAAGTTGTATTAGCTTACTGGGTACAAAAATGAATATAATTTTACGTTCCACAAAATATTAAATTCCTAATTTATAAAAATTAAGCGCTTTTATAAAGTAAACACAAACTTTTAAATCAATTTTAATAGAATGGGTAATGTGTGACAGAATAATTGTATTTTTATTTTAACCAAAACCGTACTTTTTTCTTTAAAATAAATGCTTTTCGTGACCACGTATTTTTTTATTAAAATAACACCGAAATAGCGACGATTATGAAATAAATGAAAAACGGTAGACTAGATTGAATATTTTGGTTATGTTGAAAGCGCAGCGCGACAATTAATATCGGAGGGCTTAAGCCACGACGGAAAAATAATTAAAATACAAGAACGATCTTCGCTCGCTGAAATATCCTATTAGCGACTTATTTCGCGAGAAAATACTTCAGTCTTCAGTCCGAAAAGTTTTTGCTTGATAATTAAGATGAGAGAACCTGGTTGTGAGAAATAAATGTGGAATGAGTATAAAAGAATTTTAAATTTATTTTAATACGTTACCTTTTACAGTTTGTACAGTGACACATTAAAAATGATTAATAATCTATTTTTTATAACAATATGTATTCCCTTCTAATATCGTTTCTTTTTGACAAGCGTTGTTTTATGAGACTTATTGTTTTCCAGTTGCTTAAGCTTCCTTTATCGAAAAAATTAATGATACTTTATTATGAAGATAGGCTAAGACATGTGGTGAGCTGTTCATATGATTAAATATTTGGGAAGGAATTTTGACGTCATAGACATTCATGCATTTGAACAGAAATCCATAAATCGATCAAAAAATAAATTCATTTGACTGTGCTTGGTGATTACCACAGTCAAAAACAACATCGTTGGCCAAACAGTTACAAGTTTAAATTTAATTATAAAATCGTTACAAAAACCTTATTTGAATCATGCAATAAAAAAGGTTAGTAATAAGAAATAATTGAGAGAATACATTTTAAAGATTTCTTATTTATTTCATTTATGTAGCTATCGTCGCGGTTCCATGAATAAACAGATCATGATAAAACAGAACGTGAGAACATAGAACATTTAGTTGAATGATACCTGTTTCTTCTTAACTATTTATTGGAAAAAATATTATAAATTAATTGAATATCATACATGTAATAATTTCAGAACAGTATGTTATAGTGTGCGCTTTAATTTATCAGTCAATGGCGACCATTATAATCGTCGAATATAAGTGTATTTACGACAATTTCAGATTGAAAGTGTTATTGATATGCACGATTGCTGTTTTATTTATTGTATCTAATACGATATAGAGATTACTAATTGATTGTAAAACATATCTATACTAGTGTTTTCTAAAGATATACATTACAATGATCTGTACATGTCATCATTACTTAAGACATCATTCATCATTCCAAGACTCCATACATTTGTACGTTTTGTGATGTTCTGTTTTTTCATGTTCTGTTTTATCCGGTTACCATCGTCGCCATATCGCGATTATTGAGATCGATGAAAGAAACATTGTAAATGGAACTTTTTGATTGTAAATTAATATAACATATAAAATCTTTTAATTATTTTTAGTACAAATTTCTCTCCGATATTTTGTATCAAGGTTGTTCGGTAATGAAGTATTTTATGCGCATTCATACGAATATATTTTTACATATAATGAGCTTGTAATCTGACACCGATCGATACTCAGAATAAAAAAAAATGAAACCCTAAATGTATTTTAATGACTTTCATTTATCATCAGTATAATTTTATTTCAATCAATAAACAACGATATAATTACAAAAATGAGGTTTTTACGAATGGGGATAATATTAATTTATTAAAGCTTCGGAGTCTACAAGTGATTTAATAATGTTTTAATCAACATATTATATAAAAAAATATATCGCTTAGTTTGATGCGTGGTCAAGTGTTCAACGTCATTGGCTTCGGTTACAGAGGTCACTAGTTTGATTCCCAGTATAAATTATACCCTCCCACACTCCTTAACCAAAAAAAAAACAAGGATTTGAGTAATTGAGGTACAAGCAATTCTAGTAGAATTCAACTTCTGTTGAGGTAAGCTTCACTAAGAGTTCATATGCATCACACTGGGAGTAGTAAAATAAATATATCGCAAAGAATTTATCATAGATTTTTTTTCGACCGAACAGTGTCTTCTATAATTGTTAAGAGCTTTTACTGTTTCAAATACTGTTTATTTTACTAAATTATTGTGGCGAATTTGTTTGTATGTTTTAATATCAATTATATGATTAATCTTAACCGTTTTTTATTTAAAAAAACAATGTTGCAATTGTAATAATATTTTTATCCATTTTTTAATAAATAAAAAACATCTCGTTTATCTCAGAATTTTATTGGACTCCGAAACTTAAGTAATCAACATTTGAAGCGTTTTACGATAAAAGTGTTATAGAACAAATATTGTGGCACACTTTCTCGCTTCCTTTTATTGTTGCTCGACTTGTCTCGTAAAGCCATTGAAACTTTATGCATTTATTCATTTGTAATTGCTGCCCTGGATGCACGTATTCAAATTGATGCACTTTTTCATCGTGTCTTGAGCGTCGCAGGAGATTTATTGTTTGGATACGTATGAAAAGTTTCTATAATAAATTGCACAGTTTGTTTCCTTCGTAATATCATTTTTTTACAAACAAGACCGCTATCACGGAGGTATGAGATTTTTAATGAATCTAAATGGTTCAATTTCAACCAGATTAGTTGTAATTTTGTCATTATATAACGTTTATCCATGTTGCATTCCAAGTAAGTCACTTTGCGGAAAGTGTTGTTTTTTAACTAAGAAATACTTTCAACGTTCCTTATCCCCTTTTAAAGTAATGACAATTTATTGTGAGTATAAAAAACTGTGTATTTAATGAGAGATATATAGTTTGACATGCAATTATATAATATGCGATTGCCTATTACGATAAAAGGTGATGATTTTGGACTATATTCAATTTTGAAATAACACGGCCCAAAAAAATAAAAAAAAACTTAAAAGAATAAAAAGACGCATGTATGAACATAATTATCAAAAAAATCCGTTGCACTGTTGTCTATATAGTCACAATTACTTTTTAAAAAAATAATTTTATTTAAAATACTCCTGAAATGTCTCTTCATAAAACCATGAGAGTGATTTAGTAAGTAAACGGGCACCTCTTTTGTCAAGTAATAGACACTAAAATGATGCATTTTTATGTTAAATTTAAAGTATAAATATTTTTATGTAAATATAATTGCCGCCTGTGTGGTCGAGTAGGCAGCGTTGTTGGCTTCGGCTACGGAGGGCACGGGTTCAAATCCCGGTACGGACAGTTTTATAAATTGATTTTTCTATCGTTTTATGAATTTCTGTTCAAAGGCATGGATGTATGTGATGTATTGAATTCCCCCCTCTCGCCCATCCTATCCTATTAACGGGGCGTACTTTAGAGCGATTAGCTTACCACTAGTCCTGTCCTAGCCCTATCCTTCTATCATACTCTCTTTGGAAAAAGAGAGGTTGAGCAACTGAGTAACAAGCAGTTCTCATAGAAACACTTCAGTTGAGATAAACTCCATTAGGAGTCCATATGCTCCACATTGGGAGCGGACATGATAAAAAAAATTAATAAATAAACTCTTTTAATTTTTGAGTTCAAGAATTTCATATTTTGAAATATTTTCTGTATTTCTGCTATATTTACTCAATTAAAACTGTTGTGACAAGCCTAACAACCATATAAAAAATAAAATAAATTTATTCAAGGTATATTATACGAAGTGAAGTCAAGGAATATGTCTCCTTTCATTTAAACAGTGCTGTTGAACGATAAAAGGTTGTACAATACGTAAGTCGTTCAAGTTGTTTTCAGAGCTAATAATGTGTTGATGTTAAATGATAAGCTAAAATTTTAATAATACGTAATCAGTAGCATTACTTCCTGTATCGGAGAAGTATCGGTTCACGAAATTGGAGATTAATGACAAAATAGGAGCTAGTAATGCCTTTTCGTAAAAGTATGAATGTAGGAAATTAATGTTTGGATATTCTAACCTGTGGTCTTTTCACAGAGTAGAATTAAAGTCTTAAAACTTTGCTACTCGTATTCAAGAACAGCATAGTGATTTTAAATATTATAAGCTCAAAAAAGCAATAACAATTTTCTTATTACAACATTAATACATTTTTCGCAGACGTTTTATACTTCTAATCTCGATTATAATATTCATTGCCTAATAAAATTCAAAAACTTGCAGCTGTAATGTTGTATTAATTTCAAAAGTTTCCTTGTTAAACGGGAGAAAGCTGTTAAAGTGTTTCGACAACGAAATCTTGCGCACTGTGCTATCTGTTTGGATGAAGGGATGCTGCGCGGAAAACTACCCTTGTCAGTTGCTCGACCAACGTCGTGAGGAATGGTCGTTTTCCACGCGAAACGTCGACACGCCCACCATATCTAGTGATTTAAAACATTTATGTATTATACATCTTGAAAAAGTTAACTCATAAACTATTAAGCGGGAGAAACTTTCGGCAACTTTTATTATTGAGTGTTAAAATAAATAAAAAAAACTTTTCTTTTTAACTAGTCGAGAAACATCTGTTTTCGATTAAAAGACTTCTTGATAGTGTTTTATATAAATTTTTGAGTCATTGTAAAAAAATAAACAATTGCCATAATATAAAACATTATTTCGTTAATTAATAATTTATTAAAATATATAAAAATGGTTGTGTATATATTTTAAAGTACATTCCGTACTTTATATAAAAGTTGAATAACCTGAACTACTTTAAGCTGTTCACAATTTTTTGTTATGTGTCTAATTTTACCAATTTAAAGTTATATAATGAAGTTTAAAACAATATTTAAATGTGTGAAAATGAAAGAAAAGGAGATAAAGACAATCAAAACAAAATGGATTTTTATAGCATTAATACTTATGGTATTTCCAGGTAAGAAATAAATACTATTTAGAGTGGTTACATTTTATTAAAATATGTTGCCTTGTAATTTTTTTATTGACAAAAATAACTTTTGTATTTATCATAAATTAAAAAGGATTTTAATAAAAACACTTCTCAATCATAGAATCGTTTGAATAATAAATTTATGTTTGTATTCGAAGTTTTTTTTTGAATTTTATGATTAAATTGATTTAAATGTATTCTCCCCTGTTTTATCATTGTGCAAAATGTCTTCTAAATTGGAAAAAAAAGTTATTTTATTTCATACATTTAAGATTTTTGCTCATCTAATAACTTCTGAAAAATAATAATGATAAATTTTTTTTTTTACAGTAATATTGATTATTTATTTATTTGAATTATTGTTATTTTATATATACTGCTGTAACATGTCTTAAAACGTTGTAAATGCCCTTTTTATTTGAACTAAATTTTGTATAAAATTCACTCAATCATGATTATTCATAAATTAGTCCAAGTTATAGAAACTAGAAACACTCAAATAAATAATTTTAATTCTCAAAATAACGATATATTGACAGACTGTATATCAACATAATGTTGTCGAAAATAAAATTACAGCTGACATATTTTATTCATAAATAACTGATTTTGATATCGAAATAAACATACACACTTTCAGAAATAATTACTTTCATTAACATTACAGTTTGAAATTCATTACTCATGGTATTATTACTAATTATTAATGATCGAATTAAAAATGGCATGTTACATCATCGAATAAAAAGACGATAACTCTTGATTTATCCTTATTATATATAACTGTAAAGAGATGCCTTTGGTTGCAATAGTTAAATTGAATAAAATTCTTATATTATGAATGAAATCTTTTCAAAACGGTGAATGGTAATTCCTTTAAAAGTATATAAAAATAGTTAGATTAGTTAGAGGTTCATTGTCAAATAATTTCATTTCAATAACCAGAACACAAAAATGAAGTGTCGGAATTAAAATATTCCTCGGACTTTTTTACCATTTTTTAGCAACAATCTTTTGTTTTGAAAATATTGATATGTAACGAAACCACATCGGTTATTATTATTAAAGAGTATACACGTTACTTGATATTCTAAGTACAAGATACAGAACAGTTTCATTGTCTTTTCTTCGTCTAAATAATTTAAGAAAACAGACTAATTTGGTTAAACAGCTATTCTAACAACCAAATTTATTACTACTGACCATATTTACACCCAAAAAATAGTTTAAAAATAAGATGATCAATTCATTACTATTAAAGCTTAGTTTTATTTTACAATTCAAGATATTACACGTTATTGTATAGTAAAACAGTATTCAACCATGTTTTTATTTAAAATATCTTTGAAATAACTAATCATCGATACGAAACGAAAAAAATATGAAGCAACGTCAATAATCATATTTTTATAATTTGGATGAAAAAACTAACACTTCCATACTAACGGAATTACTCTATCTGAAAAAGTGTATTACGTAGCGTAACAACTTGGTTTTAATTGCTTGCTAAGAACGTCAGAAAAATAGCCAAAACAACGTTACATGAAGATTATAAAACTGGATGAAAACTATTTTTTTTTTGTCAAAAAGACGATTTCTATCGAATTTCATTGAAGGTCGACTGCAAAAAACCTTGTAAAAATACATGTTATCACACACCATTAAATATAAAAAAATGGCAATAATTTCTTTCGCACAGGAAAAAAATCGTTGTTCACCAAAATAAATAAATTATGCGATAATTTAACAGAGAAAAAATAGACGAGACTTACATATTGAAAATACTTATATTTACTTATCCAAGATTACTTTATGATTGCTGTCAGTCAAAAGAAAAAAAAACAAATAAAACGATATCTCGTTGATTGCCTTTTATATTTTTCTTCAACAAAAGAGCATTTTCACTGTTCTATTTTTACCTTTCATTATGATAAACAAGATAAGATATAAGATATTGTTTATTTGTTGTCCCTTCTGATTAATAGTATGAAACTAGTTTCTCGTCATTTAACTATTTTTAGGTCACCTTTTTGTTGAACAATGACATTAAATTGGATTATAGAAGAGACTAAATAATACGAGAACAATATAAATAAGTCAAATTGAATTATTTATAAACATATCATAAAAAAATCCATACATAAATAATATCAGTATCAATATATTTTATTTAAATCATATTATATTAAACTTTATGCAGTATTGCTATATTATGTGAACTTGATTTCTGGTTCGCTCATGGCATAATTATTATTAAGGTAATATATTTTTGAAAACAATAAAACATTAAGCTTTTGTAATTTCTGCAAAGTTGGAATGTTATTCCAAAATCATTTAATCAGCTAATTCCATATGAGAAGATTTGTAATTTCCTCACATATAAATCACAACAAATGATTGTTACGAGAACATTTAGTTCAGTTTACATTTTACGAAACTAAGCTATTTATCCCATAAGTTATAATATATTATATAACATATTTATAAACAAGTTGACTTTTTTACATTTATAGAAAATTTTCTCCGACATGATTTTTCCAGTTGAGGAAAAACAAAACTTTGAAGTTGACATACGTAGTAACTAGTTGTAACTAGTTGTTTTCAAGAAAACTAAAACTTTTGAAAAAACTAAGTTATAATAAAATAAATATTTTTGTGCGTAGAAGAATAAAACGTAAATAATATAATATTATAAGTATTTAATATTGTTAAACCTTCTAATGCGTTAAGGTTGTAGCCGTGGTTTGAATGCTCGTGAGCTTTAAATTGGAGTCACGGGCTCGAATGCATTTTTTTTAGTACATTCGTGTACTTGTGTAAAAATGCATAAGTTCCAGCCTAAACCTCAACAACAGGCTAAAGACGGTATAGCTAATACAAAAAAAATGTTTACCTGATTTTTTATAATAAGTTATGAATTGATAAACGCATTTTAAGGTGGTCTTTGAAATGCATATGCCTTAAATCAATAGTGAACGGTAAGGGAAATAAGAAATATCATTATAAGAAATCATTCATTTTCTGCATGTATTCTTCAACCACGTTGTATTAAAAAAAGGAAACTTTGTCAAGTAAAGATAGTATTTTGATCATATATATAAGTCACACATTTTATGTTTTCAGTTATATTACCTATTACATTTGAAAACTTCTAAAACTCCACAAAATTAAAATTTTAATCGTTATAAGGCTTTTTCAGCGTTTTAAGGTTTTAAAGTTTTTATTCATATAATTTGAGGTAAATGACTAAATGATTCTCTTAAAAGTGAGAGAAATAATAATTTTCAATTTTTTACAACTAGGTTTAGATGCATCAAAGCTTTGCCCAGAATGACAAATTTCTATTTATAGCACTATGGAACTATGCAATTGATGTTTAGATAGATAATTAACTTATAAATAGGTTCTTTACACCTTATATTGCCATTCCACTAAAGGTTAACAATGCATAATACTTTATTAAAGAGTAATATTTTTGAAATACCTTCTAGTTCAATAATAATCAAACCTTTATCAGTAATAATTGAAATTACATGCGCCATAGCACAACTTTCAATATGTACAAATTTTGTTCATGAAACAACAAAACGAAGGGAAAATTTATGTTGAAACAGTAAAATTCTGCTTTTGAAATGTGTGCTTTCAAGTATTCGAAAACTGCAAAAACTTTTGCTATGCTGTTAGGAAAAGTATTTAAATTATATTGTGTATATAATACAATACTGTTTAATTTTACAGTTTTTTTTTATACCGCATGGAATTACAAAGTAGAAAGATAGGTTTCATTATTTATTTATTTTTAAAATCCGTTTGTTTTTTATAGAAATAAAAAAAACGAGCCGTAGCGATAGTGATTGGTATAACATTATTCATTTCCTAACTCATGTTTATGTCACTATCCATTCGAGAAAAGAAGATTTAGAAGTTAAATATAACAAAAGTTCTAGTAATAAAAACTTATGTTGGCTTATGTATATACTCCACAAAGAGAGCAAACTTGGTTTAAAAAAAACACCTTGAATACCTAACTAGTTTTTGAATTTGATATTCATATAAAGGCACATATGCTAAATATAATCAATAATTGATGTTAACTATACGACGCTGGTGTTAACGTTGCTTTTTTGTTATATTATATAAGTAAACTTTTATATATTTTAAATTATTTCTATGTTTTATGCACTTTATTATGTGTTCAATAACTCAATAATCTTTTCGGTGGATTTGGCAGTGAATTTATTATAATATAAAATTTTGACTAATAACTTCTATATTCTACTGGTAGTGTCACAGGTAGTAACACAATCAGTGAAATAACACAACTGTAAATGACTTCATAATTGATGCCAATTTTCGAAAAAATCCACTCCATCACATCTCACAAGTAAATAATTTGTTTATTGGTAATTATCTGATAATCAAGGTCATGTTTCAAAACATACAAATAAGACCGTTTCATTATGATTCGAAAAAATAGTTTTTTTTACTAATTATAGTCCGCTTTTGATCTTGGTAACTCTAGATTTTGTTATATTTGATTTCAATTTATAATTTAAGAATGTTTAGTAAAGATCTTTCAGTTAATATTATATGAAACAATAGTTATTTACACAGATTTATGTTGGCCAATGCATTATAGAAACACTATTTGAAAAATTTATTATGTTTGGAGAGCTACATATTACATATTAAAAATTCTTTCTTAAGAAAATATTCGTTTCTGCTAAAAATGCTAATAACATATTGTCTTAAAATGTCACTGCAAGGATAGAAATGGAAGAAATATATCTTGTTATTGTATTATTCCCATATAAAAGCAATGCCATAAAAATACTAATAGGTATATTTGAAAAATCTATTTTACTTGTGTATTCTCTTTATCTCATCATGAAAATATATGTATGCAAAAGGTTCTTTCTTACATCAATATACGTAGAGCTTATTCTGATCTGAGACCAAGGCATTAAGACTATAGGTTTAGTTAACTTAATTTACTAAGCCTATAGTCTAAAAAGTCTACGTGCAAAAAAGTTTTATAATTCAAAGAATCCTTAAAGATAGTTCCAAGAATTTTAAAAATAGTGTAATTTGCAAAAAGAAAAACATTGTGGCTTAGAAAATCGTGTAAAAAATGAAGACCCAAAAAGTAAATTACACAAAATATTTAAATGTGTATTTTGATTAGAGAACATACTATTTTTCACCGCTACTTGACTATATACGAAGACTTTTATGAGTGACTAGACATAAATCGTTTTCATCGCTAGAAATATTTGACACGTCTAATGTGTAAGATTTAACAAAGCTTTTTGTTTGTTATTACTATCACGTGTTGTTAAATTGATTGTAATTAGAAAATTTGTTATCTGCTTCTGTGTTTTTTGTGTCTGGAAATCGTGTAAGACAAAATAATTCGTGAAAAAAAATGTTTAATCTTTCTAATCATGTAAAAAAGTGAAATGTATGGTGAAAATCCATTTTTAACCTCAATTATTCCGAAAATAAAAACTTACAAAATTTCGTGGATATTAATTATATGGAAAATAGCGAATTCTCTGTCTCAAAACTTTTGAATTCGTTTGATTGAAAATTTTAGATCTATACAATTTACTGCAATTTGACATTAATTTAATTTGTTTGTAATTTTAGTTTAACTGACAGAAAAAATGTATCTTTATTATATGTGTATTGATAAGTTTCCTAAAGAGGTTCGCAAAATTATCGAAATTACTAAAGGCATTGAATATAACACGCAATCTGAGCTTAAAGAAGACTCTTTAAATGCTTTCTTTTAGGAGAGTTTGGTCCCTGAGTGGTGAAAATCCGGATATTTCGGTGATAATATAATATTTATTGAACACAGGTTATAATAATTATTTTTTACAAAATTTCATATGATTTACAATGAAAAAATCATTTAAAATATAATATAAAATAAAAATAACTTAGATTATTCCACGTATTGTGTTACAAACCGTGACACGTGTTTTGCCTCTTTCATAGGCATCCTCATCCTTTTGTAATGTAAATGTCATTTGAAGTACCATTACTGTTTGTTTGTTTTTCTATTCTCCCTTCGTTACTTCCCATTTTTATTTTTATAATATGCCAGAATAGTAAAATTAATATCATTTGTACTTAAACAAGCATTGTGAAAGAAGGATTGTCTTAAGACGTGTCTTAGTTTGTAGCACAATACGTGGAATAATCTAAGCTTTTTTTCTAATTTTATTTAAAAATGAACTTCCACAAAGTTACGCGGAATCCATCGAAAGCATTAAAAGATTATTTACAAACATTAGCACGTAAACAACCTTTATGATTTTATTTCGAATCAAACAAAATAACAAAAAAAAGTATGGTAAAGAGATGAAATTTAATTTCAAAACTGTTGTAGAACATTTATTATGAATTCACATATCACATGTTATAATCGAAATGAATGTAGCGCAAATAAACATGCTGGAATTTTCATACCAGTGAAAATATGTTCAAAACGTGATCAGTGGTGTTGCCAATATGATAATCTTTCGACAACTTTGAACGAAATAGAGAATCGTATAGACTTAGGCAAATTAACTTGATGATAATATATTCTGAAAGAGTCGCAATAAATATTTCGCACACATTTACTATTATATGAACACTAACAACCAAGGGCGTTGTTTTTGTTTTATTTAATATACCATCGTCTTGTGCTATTGGAATCGAATATTAAAACTATAGACTGACGTTTTAACAGTGTCTATTCTTTCTGGAAAAAAATATGATTCATAACTTTTATAAAAAATACTTTATGTTATATTTCGAAATATTTTGAAGTCTTTTTTCAATTTTCATTTAAACAATTTTTCTAGAATATTTTACTATAGATTTTTAAAATTTTGATCATTCGAGAATCTGTGAAATTTTAGATAAATCCACATCTAATTTTCTTTTACACGTATATAATATAGCTCAATAGTTTTATGCCACCCTTAATTAATAAAGAGAAAAATGTTGTAGGTACTAATGTGTTCCTATTTATATTTATATTATTTAAAAGACAAGATACTTATCCGTAAATAATTAGTGAATACAAAATAGCAATATATTGAAAAGCGATGTATTTATAATAAGTAATGAGTTAAAAATACTAAAAAAAAGTTTTTTTCACAGGACTAGCAAAAAAGTTTGCTGTGTCTACTACAGTCACGACTTTATTGGATGTTTTGGTGGATTGTATAGTTTTATTTTAGAAAGATAACACTATTGTAGTATGTATTTACTGATTTCACTTCACTTTTACGATACTTTAAGACATTTAGAGTATTAAAACGCATATACGTATTTTTTTCCAAAATACTACTTGACTCACTTCACTTCTCAGTGGATCGTTATTCGCTTATATAAGTCATATATATAAAACCACCGTGTCAACAAAAATATTCGTCGTTTGATCCTTGAGTTAGATTTTTGTTTTAATTAAAAAATATATATTAGTATTTTGCAAGACCATTAAGCCTTTATCCAAGTAAACCAAGTAACCGGTTTGTATAAAAATCTACTAAAAGTAATTACGAGTGAAACATTGAATATGAATAACCGTAAAAGTAAATTCTGAGAATATTCAAAATATTCGATATATAAATTTATAAAAAGTCTAACTGAATATTAGAAATCCGAATAAAATATAAATCGATTATCGGTCACAGTTCACTGCAGACGTGTTGTACGTTTTTATGCCAAGAATTTTTGTAATGGCTGTCTCATGTATCTATGTATTTAAAAAGAATTGTAAAAGAAATCCTAAATAAAATTGAACCATTGTATTTTTCTCTAATTGAAAATTTCGCTAATGGATATGTAGTTATTTGAATAAAGCTCCTTGTTGAAATCTTGAATCTGTTAATTCCACATAAAAACGGTTCATGGAGATTTTCATAACAATGGGATGTTTTCAACCAGCATTGGTCGAAAAAACAATAAATTTCTTCGAGTTTCATAAAAATATGAAGTTCCTGACCATTATAAATAATTTATAGATTATATAACAATTGTAAATGTCAATATTATAGAAATAAATTATCGAAAGTATCATTTTCGTTGTAATATTTTTTGCTTACCATTATTAATTCTGTTATATATACCTTTAAATATATGATATTTCCAACTTTATTGCAATAATTACCGTCCACGTAAACACGCGTTAAAAGGAAAACAAATCAAAAATAATGATATAATATCAGTCAAATCGCATGAGTGGTGAATGATCTCGTTTATTTTATATATCTACTTTGCTTGGTCAAGGTGTTGAATCTACGGACAGACATTTTTTAATTGATTTGTATTAAAATTGTACACACTATACAAACATAGTTTGCTTAACATAATAAAAAATGTTCACAAATTGTCACTTTTAAGACGTTCACTGTTAATACATAGTGGAAAAACATTATATAATATAAAAATGTAATACGCTTATTAGCTTTATTTGATGTACTATAATTAGCATGATATTGTTAAGTTGAAAATGTTCTTGATGAGAAAAACCGGTTCTGACCATATTAAAATAAATTAAAATAAGTATAAAATAGTCATTATATTATTGGAGTAACATTCCTTCTTATCATGAAAAAAACCCTTTTATGTGCTTCTTATTGTGGATTTTAATAGTCAAACGTAAGGAATGTTGATTATTTACAAAAGTTGTTAAATTTGTGGAAGAATTTTTTTTATCACAAAAACTTAAGATGTGATTTAATATTATATAACTTTTGGTCATTGTAACTAATCATGATTTTGCGTACCAAACTAAGAAAACAATAATACAACAATAAAAAGTCGTTATTAAGACTTTACCAAATATGTATTGATTTAAATGCGTAGATTTTTTGTATTTATGTTAAAAAAATTATACTATCTAAAAACATAGCAAAAAACCATTGTCGAAGTAATAGTGATATATAGGCAAAAATAAATATAACATTCAACAGAAAAATAGCAATCCAGATATCGTTGAAAAAATGGAAAAAAAATATTCAATTTAACTGTTGATTACGAAAAAAACCATTATATACTTAATTATTATTGGTATTCAAGTAAGGAAACAAAATTACAATTAAGATGTACGAGAACAGGAAAACATTACTTTCGATCGCACGTATTATATTTTTTACAATAGAAAAAAGCCTTTTGCTTTGCACAATATATGACCAAAACGGGCGAATTTTAGTATCTACACAACTACTGGATGGGAGGCCCCATACATTAAAACAAATTATGGGTCGGTCAATAGTTCAGTGGAACACCACGAAGATGGAGAGCAGCAATTAGGCGCAAACACTGGAATGTTGAATGAATTCGAAGAATACAACAAAGCGAAAAAGATTTCTGGTTTCCAATTGGTTTTACTATGAACTAATTCTATTACTTGAGGCAAGGAGTTTCCTTGATTTGCTTTGTGATATTTAATTTAAACTATTTTATATCTTATAACGACTGATGAACACCGAAAATAGCTCATCTGCTTTAATTTTTTTTTATAATGTTCTCAACATAATTCAAAGAATAAAATACTCATTTGTACTAATTCCACTTTTATTTAATATAATCGGGACCGGTGTCTCACATGATGAGCATTATAAACTGATAATACAATATTACAGTACTATTTAATATCAGTGATACTAAATTCTCACTGATTTATATCGACTGTGGAAAAGAAAAAGGATGTAACCCACAGTTTTTTTCAAAATAGGTTTTTTTCGATAATCACAATTTATCAAACTTGATACACGTTCTATCAAAAGGATGCAAGCTGCAAATGCCGAATTAGTATTTTAATTTAGCTTTTAAGTTTGAAAAAGATGACCTTGTAAAAAATTAAAACCAAGAAAAAAGACTGAAATAAAGGTTTTTCCTAGACAATTTATTTACTTAATATTAGATTATGTCAATTAAACACCAATTTAGAAGTCTCTGTGCACTTCAGGGTGGTGTATAATTCATAGTTTGCATATGGCCTAAAATCATCAAAACTCGTTTTTTGCGCCTCCTGTAAAATTTGATATGTGTGGGTTACGTCCTTTTTCCTTTCCACAGTCGATATGTTGTTTTTTTATCCGTAAAATCCTTTCATTATCAATTGTGTTTAACATTTTAATTTGTTTTGTATAAATAACACTGTAATATTGTATTTTTTAAGTAGTTTGACTACTGAGTAGTTTTGAGTTTTAATATTGAAAATGAATACATTCAAATTTATCAATATAGACCAACACATAGTAAAGATATCAAACGTTTAGCTAAAAATAGCGATTCTGTATTAAATAGATATATGGTTTTAGTGCAACATGAAGTGCTATAAATTACGATGTAAAATATTTTGTATCAACTATGTATACTACTTTATTCAAATATAAAATGACGGTCTCAGTTAAATGTTACTATTGGTTATTGATTGTAGGTGAATAAAAATGAAGCTGTGACCATTCTTAAAGATTTTTACAATAAGTTATTGTCACAAAATAAAATTTTACATGGAATAATAGTACAAAAGCAAAAGGCAGAAGCAGGATAAAATGGTTTTTTGACAACAGTTATCTAGGGCTAAAATTTGTTTTTTTTTTTTAAACAATTAGTCATTTTATGTAATTGATTATTCCATTGCCTTTAAAGTGCATATACCAAGCTTTATTTTGTAGGAAATAATTATTTTTTCTCTTCCAAAACTTTACCTTCTCTTTCTTGAACGCATTCTAGTTATATGTCTGATATGGACCAGTATAAATAATCGAGGGCGCGTGTTATACAATAAGATAATATCATTTGAGCCAGTTCGGAATAAGTATATAATTTCAATAAATTTAAACATATTTAAAATCAAAAATGAATTTCATAATAAAAATATATGGTAGAAAATTTTCATAAAAAAAAACTTTTGAACGCTGCGATATATCGCAGATTCGTAGTCAAAATTGCAACTCAAACTGTTTTAACTATGCTATGTTTTTTTTTAAATATGTGCATAGTATTAGAACATCGGATAACCCCAACCAAAAATTAGACGGTGATTAATCGTTTATCAAATGATTACTATGATAATAGTCAAAACATTAACGCATGTCACCCTTTGAACTAAATTGCCGTTTGATTTGAATATTTAACTTTGATGTTACAAGCTATGCCCATTACACTGAAATTGCGTTCATATTATTTAACATCTAAACCACAGCAAATTACTTACCGTAATACCTCTACAATGTCACCTATAATTCCATTTTATATTGGTGGTACACGCATGTGTATGTTACTCAAAGCGCGCTATAAATGTATTATGTTACATCTAGATTGTAAATGGAAAACAAATAAAACAAAATGTTACATTTCAAGACAATCCCGAGTTTTGTATAAAACTTAAGCAAGATAAGTTATCGGAACAAATTTATTTAAACGGATATATAAACGAAATGGACTTTTTAATGGAATTGTAAACAGGAAGGATGTATCTTGGATGAAATTTAACGATAAATTTATTATTTATTTGTTCGCTCAAAGATACACAGTTTTAAGAAAGATAGAATTTGGATCAATAATAATTTTGTTTACTTCTGAACAGAGATTGTTTGTAGCGATTTGAAAGTTTGTAACCATTATGAACTTTAAGCACAGTCTAATATTGATATTTTCTGAATATATTAAACTTTCGCAAACAAATTATGAAATTGAAATATTCATTAAAGGAACAAAGAATTGTTTGTATTTTATTTGTAATAACGTTGCCGGGTTTACTCTTCAAGTTTTTATGTGACATTTTACGAATTTTAGAGCTGGAATTATGTAGGTATGGGCTAAAATTTTTGATCGAGAGAAGTTTGGAAGCCACCTTATTAGTAGCAGAAGGCTATAATACATTCTAATGAATGTTTTTAAATTGAGAAAAAATTGAGTTCCGTTGTATATATCTGCTCTATTTTTTCAATGTCATATTTGATATCAATATAACAGGATCGTTATTTTAAATTTTGGGTTTGAAAAGTAATTCCGTCGCTTATCCGAACATTTATAGGAATACTAAATTGACCCTTTGACCGTAAAATATTGAAAAATATTCAAATACAGAGAGAAAATTAACCCAGAACTAGATTATTGAATTGAATAAATCAAATTAAATATAATATTATGCGTTGATGAGCGCATTTTTTTAAATGAGATCATATAAAAATATGATCGAAATCACAAGCAATTAAATACAATAGGAACATGAGAAATATGAAAAAACATATACCGATAATTTATTGTAAATAGTTTCATATTGAATAATAATGTTTATTTTTATTTAAAATTAAAAAAAATATTTGATATTACAGCTTACGCCAATGCGCCGAATATTTTTAAGTTGAAAGATCATACGAGATATACTCGATGAGAATTTTTTTAAAAGTCACATGAGATTAGCCAAAAGAGAATTGACTTCACAAACACCCATGTCTTAGATCTCAAATTAAAATTGAAAAAAATCCAATTTGACATTGAACTTACCGGGAAACAAACCCAGACCTACCTGATCAGTAGAGCAGGCTCTAACCAACTAGACCACAGCGGGTGACATTTTTTATTTATACAGTGAAAAATTCGTAAATAAACTGCGTAGATTCAACTGGGTCAATATGTAATGGTATCGACGATGAAAAAGGGTAGTTATATATAGAAGTGAACGGAGAGTAAAAGTAGAGGACGTCAAACATCCCCTTGAGAGTCGATGAGACTGCTGTTAATTATGCTGTGGGCATTCTAAATTTTCTTGATGTTTTGTGGAAAATAGGAAAACTTTGTTTTTTTTTGCGTATTAAATGCGTTGTATTCTAGTTGGACTCACGAGTGTAAATAAAAACAGTTAAAAATGTCATTCAACGAATTTTAATTTTCTTAATGGAAGACGTATTCCATCTGCATCGAGAACTTCATCAGGCTTAATTTACAATGTTGTCTTACAATGATAATCTCTCGATAATCCCAGTGGCTTAGCGAAGAAGAGCTCTGACTGAAATTCAACAAATTGTATTTATTTCATATGCCATTAAATTGATAATGAACTTAAGGCAATTGAACAATTAATACAAATTAAGAAATTATCACTTAGCAAGAAGACACTTATCAACATTTTCTTTTTAACAATGTTAGTATATGAATAATATTTGTTTTAGAAGATTTCTTATAGATTAAACTACTTACTTGCCTAAATAGCTTTAAGAGTTTAAAGAATTGTCTAACGAATTATGGTAATCAAATTTATAATTCTAATCAAATCTATAGTATATAAAAAAGTAGTGTAAAAAACTAAAAAGATAAAATAAGTAAATAATTATGCAATTCTATTTCCAACATGTGTCAATCAATATGTATTGTGAAAAGATTGTGATTATGCATTTATTTAGTTAATAATTTCAACAAAACAAAAGGATTGTATTTATTATCAGATCTCACCATAGCAACAAAACTAAAATCTCGTAAATATATTTTTTTTATCCATGTCCGCTCCCAATGTAAACCATATCGCCTCCTATTGGAGTTATCGCAACAGAAGTTTTTTCTACGAGAGCTGTTTGTTACTCAGTCACTCAACCTCACTTTTTTTTTAAGTGAGCAGTAGGGAAAGTAGGATAAGGCTAGAACAGGACTAGTTGTTGACTAATCACTATTGCTACACCCAGTTGTTAAAGGATCAGAAGGATGGGAAGAGAGGAAATTATGTGAATTGACATCATAAACACCCATTCTTCGATCAAAACTTTGAATTGAATAGTTTCCAAATTCAC
The DNA here is from genome assembly GCA_030503985.1 of Himalopsyche tibetana. Lineage (NCBI taxonomy): Eukaryota > Metazoa > Arthropoda > Insecta > Trichoptera > Rhyacophilidae > Himalopsyche > Himalopsyche tibetana. The sequence continues at coordinate 3,744,192 of JAPJYX010000010.1, forward strand.
TGTGATCTTACAAGTTCTTATGTAAGACTCTAACCAACTGGGCCACACTAAGCGACATTAGTAAATATTAGTATAATCCATTGATAAAATTAATATTTCACTAGTTGTTTCATAAGATGCGACACATGTTTTACTTCGTTGAAAAGCATTTTAATTATATAAAACATACTTATATATTATATAATTATAATGCATCTCTTATTTAAATAAATAATCTTATATTTTTAAAACATTTTGCATATTTCAATGTTTCTAAAACTATTTATTGTAAAAAAGTAAAGCGTACAAACACGTCTTATCTAAATTTATCGCGAAAAATTCGGTGAAAATATCCTACGTCACGCCACCTAAACTTTGACATATATTTAAGAGACTACACATTTTGGATTACATACACTGTAAAGATTATTGGAAACATTCTTAAAGCTAAAATATTTTTATTGAAATTTTATTATTTGTATGTGGAATATCCACTAGTATAATCCTATTGAATGTATATTCATCTGTATCTTTTTAAAAGTAAAAAAAAAATGATATCAATTGATTTAAAATTAAACATATCGTATTTAAAATTGACATATAACTAGCTATACCTTTATTGAGAAGGTTGAATATAATAAATCAATTAATATTTATATATTTCATATAATGTTATTTAAAGAGAAGTCATATAGACATAAAAAGAGTTGATAAAAGAAATATAATACGTTTCTGCGCATATTCATAATTGACATTCTCAATTTAAATTGAATTGTACAGCTTTTCTCGTGTTGTTACATAAAAAGCTTTCGGTTTCGAGAAGCTCGCTTTTAACAAATGTTTTTTTTCTTCGGCAAAGGACTTATTGAAGTTGTGGATAATGATGTTTGTCAGGATTAAGAGGAGTTGGTGAAAGTGTAATGCTTTTGTATTTATCACGGACAAAGAAAATGCGCGGATTTAGAAGCTATCGATTGTTGCAAAAAGCTGTTATAGCGTAAAGCTTCATCAATTTAAACTCATACATATATTTTCAGATAACTAGGCGATGAAAAAGAAAAGAATAATTTTAATCCAATCAAAGAAATGGTTTTATGTTTCAGTTAACATAAAGCAACTTGACTATGTTGTTTTCTTTTATTTAAACAATGTCTTCCTCACGAAATAAGCATTGAATATTAAATGATATAAAACGTGTGTGGCAACACTCATGTTAAAAACTTATTGTTTGTATATGAAGTAATGTTTCTGTTATATTAGACTTTTAATGTAGGATATCGTTTACACTATTATAAAAAGGTCTTGATGTTGAATACGTTATATCAGAGTGCGAAACGATATTATACTTCAACAAAAAAACTCCGTTTGAAGACATGCTTCAAAATGCAGATTTAATTTTGATTTATTAAGTGTTGATATACTTCTACCTGTCTGACCTATGTAAATTGAATTACACGAACCACAAGACATTTTACGTATTCCGCTTCTGTCAAGCTTGTTAATTTTATTTTTACTGTTTTTAAGCCGCATTCCTAAACTATTATAAACGCTAAATGCTACTTTATATTTAATAAATGTAATAATATAAGTGTAATTTGAATAATGATGTTAGAGTGAATAACATGATGCATTGTGTATCTCTTCGGAGCCAGTATGTATAGCTGAGAAAAATGTAAGTTATATCATAGTTCTGACGATGTTGAAAACTGATAAATATAAAAACTATAGAAATAAATACGTTGCTTTTTGAACCCTATTTTAATGAAGTTATACCAAGTAAATGCCAAGTCGATCAATAAATAAACAAAACGTTTAGTGAGACCAAATAAGTATTATTGTGATTTTGATGAATTCTTTATATAATTTATGATAATTAATTAATTTTTAATACGAAAATTCAAATAAAATAAATTTTAACATTGCATATTTTACGTACTGTATACAAGATTCTTATACAGTTTCTTATAGCGATTTATTTGGCCGAAAAAAGTAGATAGAAGGGAGCCCGAAAAAAACGAAGCGATCAATTTTGTTTCAGGATGAAAAACGTTTTCATCTTTTATACAATGTTGAATTAGTTTTCATACCGAATTTTCGGTTGGCACTCATTCAACGATGAAGAAGAGAGTTTTATTGTAGTAAATTAATCATACAATAAATTAAGTCATAACTTTTTTTCTCTTAAAAGTACGTGAGAAAATTACGTAAAATATTGTCTTCGATTGAATATCAAATTGAGCGAGTAATATTGTATTGACTATCTACAAATAAGTGTTGCCAAAATTTTCTGTTAATTGAATTTTCGTTTGTTTAAAAAGTACGAGCGACACGTTTTGACCATCAATAAAACAGTGGCCAACTGCTGTGGTCAAGTGATCAACGTCCTTGACTTCGGTTACGGAGGTCACGGGTTCGAATCCCAGTACGCCAGTTTTTATTTATTAATTTTCAATTGATTTCTGTTCAAAAGGCTGCATGTGATGTCTTGAATTCCTTCTCATCCATTCTATCCTAAATACGGGCATAAAAAGAGCGATAAACTAATCACTAGTGCTATTCTAGTCTTATCCTTCTATCCCTGCTCTATTTAACAAAGAAAAGTTGAGCAACTGAGTAACAAGCAGTTTCCGTAAAACACTTCTGTTAAGATAAACTACAACATTAAGTGTCCATATGATCCACACTGGGAGAGGACATGGTTAAAAAAACAGTAACTTAAAATTAAGTCAAATGAATTCGGTGTTTTAAACTTTTCATTTAAATAATCATTTTCTGATAAATGCATGATTTTTTACATATTTTTTAAGCAAATAATAAAAAGTAAATCATGCAAGTCACTTAGTTTGTAAATGTTTTTATAGAAAAATATGTTTTAATAATAGCGATGCGTTATTGTTTTATCGAGGATTGAGATTTGGAAATTTAAAAATAAAATGTACGAAATGAAGCCGTTGATAAACGTTAAATATAACCTTAACGTATTTAAGAATAAAACATATACATTAAATTTAATGGGATTTAAAGAAATGAAAAAGTAAGTAAGTCCGACTGACGAATCGACCGACCGGCGTTGCCAATTTGGTAAGAATAACAGTGTATTATATTGCAATCAATTACTATACTGGGTCATATAGAGAGAGAGTTGATCTCAACACATCAAAGTTTCTTAACAAAAAAAAATACATTTGTATTCGTGCATTGTAATAAAGCGTTGGATACCTGCTAGCATTCGTATTAAAGTTTTTACAGCTGCTATGTCATGAAAAACATTCATTAAAATTTATTACTCATGAAAAATAAAGATTCGGTAGTAATCATCGTTAACTTGTATATGTTGATAATTTTTCTCGTTATGAAACTTTTTGAACTAAGTATTATCTTTTAGTATATAGCTTTTAAGAAAAGCTTTCAAAAATCAATATTAAGGTTGCCTAACTCCATTATTAAATTAAATTGCTATCAAGCCACAGTGTTAGGAATTCGCTCTGAATTTAAAATAAATGAGAGCTGTGAAGGCCTGAAGAAGATAGTAAAACTTTCCGAACACGAAAATCTTTGAGTGATAGTAAAAAAAGCTTATGCTAAATTTCAACATAACTAGTTTTTATTAAGCAATAAAAATTCTTTTAATATTTGATCACATTAAGATTAAAAAATAAGGAATAAAATTTTATACGAAGCATCATTATTGATCTTGGTTCAATATCAAATTAGTAAAGTATTTTTTTACTGTTTATTCTAAGGATGGGCCATCAATCTTAGACGTTTTTTTAAGATATCTAAAAGTTTGAATGGCCATATTTTCCATCGAATGTCGGACATGTGTAAAAAGGTATAGTTCGAAAGAAGCTTAGCGAATGAAAGGAAAATGACTATGTTCGAATGATCCATATCGGAAGCGAAAAAAGTTGACAAGGTATATTCTTAGTCAACTAGTATTAAAACCAACGTTTTAAAGTACATTATTTAGTTTTTCATAGTAAAATTCTGATACTGATGAAATACCAAAACAATTATCAAAAAAAAAATCTTGAATTACCTAATACAATTGTGTTTTTTTGTCGCCATCTAAAAAGGTACAAAAGCTCCGTTATCTAATATTTTTAATCGAATTCCTGCTAAAAATATGTTTTTTAAAATTAAAAATGAAAATATTATAAACAAATGTGTGCTGCTTAATCTTCAATTTCGAAATTTTTTCGGAAATCCTTTTTTATTTCTTTGATGAAATCAATAAATTTTCGAAAAAAATAACGATACTAGAACTTTTTTATTTCAATATTACTGTACTTTAAAAGCTGCCACAAAGCAATAGATACAGCCTTACATGTCTTGCAGTACAATAAATACAGTAAAAATAAGTTGAAGAAACTTACGAAAAGTGTTGATATGTCACGACGTCCTTAAAATCACTAATTACAAGAAATATTATTTAATTGAACAGGAGAATCAGGAGGAAATAAAAGAAAATTAACACTTTTGTCAAGTTTTTTTATCGGATTCTTAATGCTACATTTTTCCATAATTAAATACAAGGCTTATGATTTCCTTAAACATTGCAGTGCTTTGCCTCATTTCCTTTTCGTAGTCAGAAAAATCATTGAAAATTTATTCTGGGTATATGAAATTGTCAATCTTTCTGTCTAACAAACTTCCATTTAATTCGTTTTTCGTTCCAAATTAAGGTAACACAATGAAAATTAATGTTGATATCTTAAAGTATTATTTAATTATTTAAATTCGTTATAATCACTTACTTTTAAATAATTTGAATAATTTATTAATTAACAAAGTAATGATTCATAATTTTTAATTAAAATATAAGTCTCTTCTAATTAGCAGTTAATTAACAAAATTTTCTATTCCATTTTGTAATCTCCTTTTCATTTGTTAACAAAATATTATGATTCTAGTAATAATGTTAAAAAGAATTTGACACATGAATTTAACGAATTATTAACATTAATTAAAAGCAAGTTAGCAGTTAAAACATTTCTTTATCAAACCTTGTGATTGAGAATCATAAATGTGATATTTTTTTAATACAATTTATTTATTTCAGTGTTTCATGTTTTGAAAAAACGATTTTGTCTATTAATATAATTTTCGAATTTAATTCTTTAGTCTGAATTTGTATGTATATTCCAGGTAGATTTAGCAGTCGCTTTTTGGAAATTATATGCATTAATTTGGCAATAAATTTGTTATTCACTGATTGTGCTTTTTAGAAAAGGATTCTAATCAAAATATATTTTAAGTATACGTACCTGAAAAATAATATAAACAAACCTTGACGATGGTTAGTCTAAATATTAGCTTCTCAAAGAGACAAAACCCTTGCCATAGTTCGTAACAGAATGAGTGAAATAAAAAAAATATTACAATAATAAGGTAAAAAATAGCATTTATTTATTTCTACATTTTTTAAAAATTTGTTGATAGTAAAATTACTTTGCTATTTTATTTTTTACTTTATTGCAATGGAGTTTTACCAAGTAAATTCCAATTCAATCAATGAAAAAATACTAATGAAATTATATATTATTTCGTAAATTCCGTTTCAAAACCCGAAAAACAGTAGTATTTAAATCATCTGATTTATTTGACAATCCGATAGTTTTGGTGATTCATTTAACATATTTTTTTCATTTTAAAATACACTTAAAAAGATAAAATATTCCATTTAATGAGAAAATATGACTGGTTTCAAAGAGCTAGTGAGTAGGCTTCAATTGGTAATTTCGGTAAGCCAAATTTCAGGAGTATAATAATAATACTGACTGTAGCTTTGCTTTGCCTTCATCTCGATTTTTTACTTTGCTTAAATTTGAAAATAAAATAGAATTAAAAGCGTAAATTGAATTGTAATATTCATTGATTTACTAATAGGTAACCAGAACGGCGGACGACTGAAAAAATCGAAAAATAGCCCCGATCGCGCCTTGCAACACTTGAAAACCCCTGTACAACAATAATTGAAAAAATAGTTTTATACATTTTTCAGCGAAGCGCTAAATATGACAGCAATTTTCTATAGCTTTTAACACCGATGAATATCAGCTAAAAAGTATTTTATTCTGTATGGGAAAACACTTTGCGCAACAATACATAGAAGTGATGAGATTTCTACATAAACACGACAATGAGTAAGATATATTTTTTATCAAATGGTTAGAATTTTTTTTCAAACAAATACGTACACATAAAAAAATGTTTTCTACAGTAAAGCTTCATACGACAAAGCGCTAAAATTTTATTTTATATTTATGAAAAAAAGCTCCGGTGAGCTTAAGATGGATTCCTTTCCGATTATCTTTAGAGATAAACTGAGGTGTTGGTAGATAGACGAACCAACGATTTATTTTATTTTCGCTCTCTCTCTTTATACGCTTTTCCGTTTCACTCTGAGTGAACCAAAATCATGGAAACTTTTTGTTTATCTTTAGGCGGCATCCCATTTCCTTCAAATTCATTAATTATCCATTCAAAGACTCAAAGTTGAGGATTTCCCGCGAATATTTACCTTCTGTAGAAGATTTTCTAAGAAATGAGCGATAAATACTAAAAATCTACTATTTTAACGAGTATACGAAACAAATTATATTTGATCACTTAATTTGAATAGTAAATGGACGATTTTAATTACAGATCAAACACTCTCTTTTATATAAAAAATACTAATTTCTACTAATTTAACATTTATTTAATATGATCAGTATCAGTTTTTCCCACCACAAACATTTCTTCTCTATTTTAAATAAAGTACAGTAATACTCCGCTTTACGCGAGGGATACGTTCCGAAAAAAATCGCGTTAACTGTAATTCGCGTATATCGAGGTTTATGATTAAACATAGTCAAAATTTAATACAAAAAAATACAAATCATTTTAATCAATCACTTTAATTCTAAGAACACTTTATGCAATACATACTCTTATTTTTTACGGAAAAATACATCTATTGTCTTTTAGGTAGCGTTTTGTTTACGTTCTTGTAAAATACGTTCATAACACCCAACACTGTTTTTAATTGTTTGACACACGGTCAAGACACGGTCATCATTATTGTCTATACTCTGCAATATGTCCAAACCGTAGGGTTAAATTATGTATGTATCTCCAATAAATGTTAAAACAAAACTGCCAGCCGACCGAACTAACATTACGGAACAAATGAACACACGAAACGAACGAGGAAATCCCCATAGAACAAAGTCGAAGGACGGGGAATTCCCAATTCTTCAAAGAGAATATTCAGGGAAAGCGGGGATCCCGCGACCATAGAGAAGTTAATGACTAAATATGTTTATACGCACTCTTTCGCGTAATGCGAGGCATTTGAGCGCGAAATTTGAAATTCGCGTTATAGTGAAACCGCGCTTAACGGGGTCGCACTAAGCGGGGTATTACTGTACTGATTTTTAACTACTGATATTCTCATCGTAATTTTTTGACGATATGGTAGAATATAGATAAATGAGACATTACTTTTGGATGCGAACAGTGCCGGCGCGAAGTTATTTGCCGCCCTAGGAAACATTTCCCATAAAATCGTGTAAATTTTCGGGATTAAGAAATTTTTGCACGGGTTTTTCGAAATCCTGGGAAAACAAAAAAAAATGAGGCATTTTTTAAGCACTCGCTCAATATTTTGTTGCACTATAAAAAGCAATACCTTTTGTGATTGCAAAGATTTTTAAAATTTTCGAGGTACTGCTTGAAGCTTACTGCATAGATATTTAATATTATCATATATTTATAAAATTTTACTCTTCCATTTTTGCGCCATCTTATGGTTTGCACTCTAGGCGGTTGCCTATTTCACCTGTATGGTGGCGCCAGCCCTGGATAGGAATAAATAAAGAAGTGTCCAATAAAAAAATGCACATCTTGAAAATATTGTTAGACGTAGCCTACACGCTATTGCAAAACCAATAAAACATAAATCATTATGGGTTGGGCTAGAACAAGACCATAAGATGTTTTTGGGATTGGATGGATGGTAGGGAATGTAGGCATTGCAAAAATCCATGTCTTTAAACTAAAAAATTTTAACCGACAAGAAAATCAATTTAAATTTGAGCGATTCGAATCGAATATATGAATTGAAATCTTAATTCAAAAGAAAATCAATTAATTAAAGTTTTTGTACGGGAGCTTAAGCCCACATCGTGAAATAAAAAGATTGATCTTAAAAGGAGATAAACTTGACTATATTAGCGGGATTTCCACTGAATTTACAGAAAAAGCTACATTGGTATGAATCATATTTCCCGTTTCCTGAGTGTAGTCAGAACTCTCTTGGGTTTGCAGAATGATTTCTTACTACCTAACTTGTTTTATGAAAAGTTTTGTTTCCATTTGCAAGAGTGCATTCCCAACAATTATTTACATAAAAACAAAGTTAAAAACATACTTTATATAGAAAAAACTCTCCCGGAAAATTTAAAGATACCCAGTTACATGCACCTGCGTCGAATTCATGTAATTTATAATAGCACACAATTGTGTCGTAAACAAATAGTTTTAATGTGCCTTTTAAAATTGACTTTTTGTTTTGCAGAGAGTAGCAAGCTACGTAGTTAATAAGAAAAGAGCCGCGGTATGAGCAGTCGTACTATAATGAAAATATCACTTTAAATATAAAACATTATTTTCATCGTAATTCACAAAGAAAATTAATTTCGTTTTCGAAAAAAAATATATAATGTCTTTTGTCGGTATTTTTTTGGAATATTCAAATTAACGGAGCTTAAAGTTCTTCGAGTCTCCTTCAACGCTTATGTTTTGAAAAGTTGTATTCCTTTACCACCGTTGCAGACGGAAGGGCGTGATTGCTACAGAGGTAAGAAACCCTTCTAGCTAAATTTTCGTCCAACAATTCTAGGATAAAAATCCTCGAATGTAAAAAAATACTTAATTAAATTTCATTAATATTCTATGTATTCAAAAGCCATGGCTGTCTGTAATGTTTGCATTCTTCTTCACACGATCCAAATTTGGGCAAGTAACTTAATAAACCTATTTTTAAAACACTATTCTCCATATACCTCTGTTGACGAGAAAGGTTGAGCATTTGACTTTGACTATCGGCTTTAGATAAACAGTAGTCTTTTCTTTCTCACTGAGAGCGAAATAATTTAAAAAAAATGTATATTTAATAAATTAATTACCACTGAAATTCGAAATAAATATACTCTTTTTATGGCTTATTCGCTGTCAATGCTCTGTAAAAACGTATCTCGTAGTGTTTCTTTTATTTATTGTTTTAGGTGAAAATATAAAATAGTATATTTGTAGGGTCTACGGCACGGCACAGTGGTTAATGACAATCGGTTTCATGTCAAAACTCAAGGGTTTGAATCATAGTCTGAACAGTTGCGAGTGGTTGAGCAACTGGATGACAAGCAGTTGTCGTTAACATACCTTCATTAAGAAGCCATATGCTCTACATAAAGAGCGTTCATGGAAAAAATAGTACAAATAACAAAATTGAATTTATTTTTTAATTCGTCTTTCCATTTTCTTCGATCAATATGTCATCACTCTATTTTCGCAGATTGTTTTTTATATTTTATCTTTGTCTAATTTTGTTGCTACTGTTTGAATAAATTTTAATCGCCTAAGTCACCCAGAGGTATATCAGATGTAGAAACTAAAATTCCTCTTACTGCCTATTTAAATTTTATTTGTTTTTAATTAATTCTTACTGATATGTGTAATGAAAGTCCTTCAATTAACATTTACGCTCTGAAAATATTATTTGTTTTGTCCCTTACGAGCATAAATAAATATAAATGGATGCCTACAATCATATCATGAAAAAAAGTTGATGAAATTGAATACTTTTGAATTCTTTAAAAAGTGAAAGATTTAAAATCTTTGAACACTTTATACATATAATTCTTCTTATATTCTGACACCACAATCCAGAGTAAATCTTGGTCTCCTTAATAAATTATTTTTCTCAACTCGATCCTCCAACTTACTATGCCAAGCCTTGACCATCAGCAAGTTTTGTGACTTAATATCCATCTATTCGTCTTTCAATGGTATCATCAGATAATTAAGTGTCATCGTGGTTTTGACGATGACGTGACTTCAAAGTAACTTTAAAGTCATTTACTGATGACTTAAGTTGATGCAAAAGCTTTAACTTTTTTTTTAGATACCTATTTATTTATTTAATCAGTTTTATAATTTCCATCAGTTCTTATAACCTTATTTCACCTTTCCTTCAACTTATTAATACCGATGGTGAAAAATTCCTTTGACTTTGATGCGAAAAATGAATTAAGGGATGATTTTTCCTGCACCATTAAAAAAATGCTGTGAGCTAAATAAATAATAATCAGAAGAAGCGCGATCTGGAAAATACGGCGACTGCTTGATAACATACTAATTCAACTAATTTAGCTTATGAAAGGGTCATTACCAACGTTCCCTCTAAGCCGAAGGGTTAGCTGCGCGGAAATTTCAAAGGCTGCGTGGAGGCTGCGCGGAACGATCAAATATTAATTGAGCAACTGTATTGTAGTGCGCGCCAACCCGGAATGAGTGCGCGGGGGCTTCCCAACTGCTGCGCGGCCGCGCACGTGCGCAGCTTAGAGGGAACGTTGGTCATTACCACCACATGTGGTCGCATTGGCAGCCGACAATTGACGAGGAATCAAAACATTGTACCGCAAAATCATCTCCTAACGTTTCAAATGTTTTAACACTATTGATTGGTTGACTCCTATCAATAACGCGATGTCTTGTGGTTTGTCGTAGATTGGTGTCAAATTGTCGTCATCAGACACCAAAGACCACCCGGTCCGTGGTTTATCAATCAATTAAAAAAATCCAGATCAGAATTTTGTAAACCACTTTTGTGTTAGTCAAACTTTGATGAAATATAATATGTTCCATACTCATCGCAAATGTTTCTGGCTATCATAGTTACAGTATTTGTTATTTTTAAAAAAATGTTACAGTAAAAAATTACATAAATGGACTTTATTGACTCACATTTTGAAAAAATATAAGGGCTCACTTCACTGTACTCTGGCTAGATCAAAACTGAATAGAAAGTAGAAGGAAAGCATCTTTTATACAAAAAGACTATTTAAAAAGAGACTATCTGTAAGCCCGTTGACCTCAAGGGAGAGATTTTGTTGCACTTTTAAGTAGTCAGAAAATTTACTGGCGTGAAAAATAAATTACAAACCTATTTATTGAATAAGACAGAAATTCTGATAGTAAAAGAAATACATCTCGGGGCATATATCGACAGCTCTGCCCTGTAGTATTTAAATTGTAAATAACTTAATTTGTGGAATAATGTTTAAGTTCGCTAACAACCATTTTTCGTAGTAGCAGAAATTTCGTAAATTATTGAATTTTTGGAATAATGTTTAAGTTTGTTAACAACTATTTTTCGTAGTAGCAGAAATTTCGTAAATTATTGAATTTTCGGAATATGTTTATGTTTACTAACAATCATTTTTCGTAGTAGCAGAAATTTCGCAAATTATTTAATTTTTGGAATAATGTTTAAGTTTGCTAACAACTATTGTTCGTAGTAGCAGAAATTTCGTAAATTATTAAATCTTTGGAATAATTTTCAAGTTTGCTAGCAATCATTTTTCGTAGTAGCATAAATCGATAGCCCTGCAGTTTTTAAATTGTAAATTATTAAATTTTTGGAATAATGTTCAAGTTGGTAACAATCATTTTTCGTAGTATATATATTTTATTCAACTAATTTTCAAGTAAGCCAACAAATACATTTCGTAGAAGAAGAAAAAGTCCCGAGGACATCAGTACGGACACATTTGTGAATTGTGAATTGTGAATATTTGTGATTATTTTATCGACTATTAAGTTTCTAGAAATAAAATTGCTAGGGTCTTAAAAAAACTATAAAACAGTTACTTAGTCAGAAATTGTGTTCTTCTTTACTATCAACGTCGAAATAATTAAAAAAATGTCAGGTTCGGCTATGCATCACGTACTACATATTCGTAGCCCTTGTTTTATAGAGAAAAAAACAATTTAAAATGCAGATAAGCGTCTTTGAAAAATAAAAAAAATTCGACGATAAAATAATTGGTAGATTAGATTTATCAAGAAAAGTTTAAAATAAATGAGCCTTTAAATCCGTAAAAAACAGAGCTGATATAATATTGAGAGGAAAGAATTGGACGGAAAACTTTTTGAAAACATTCCCCCTTTAAGAGATGAACTTTTTAAAATGACGATCCAAAGCATCATTATTTGATGCCGAAAACAGATACCGTGATTAAAAAAATAAGGAAGAATAGAAAAGGCGTACGAAAATCAAAAGTATTAGAGATAGACCTCATTAGCGAAATAATGGGCGGCCCCTCAAATTATTAGGGCCGGCGAATCCGATATTACAATGTCATTTTTCGGTCATTTGAATAACAATGAATACATTCGGAACTGATGTCTAAATGCGGAAAAGGCGGAAAAATATTTTCGAGCTCTAAAGATATTCAATCATGGCGACGTAAAAATTCGTCTTCGATTAGCATAAAATCGGTCGATTTAACGTGGTTGACAGACATCGGAAAATGGTGGTCGTAAAAATGTCGGCGCTCTGCCGCAAATTTTTGTTTAATACGAGCATAAAATAAAAATTTCATGTAAATTCGATCAATCTATTCCTCTTCATATTGTCATGTATGATTGTCACAGCGAAAAAAGACACATTTTAGTCAATTTGAACAAGATTTTATTTATTTATTAATCAGATCATTTCAGATTAAAATTGATTAACTGTTTTTTGTAACTAAGTGTTCAATACGTTTATATTTATATAAATATTGAAAAAGTGTCCAAACAAGTAAATTACTCAATATTCGATCATGAAATCAAAACGTTGAAAAACTATTGGTAAACTTCTAAAAAATTTTGTTCGATAAACTTTTAACCAATATTCGTGACATAACTTCATTTAAGATTTCATTTTTAATGTTTATTTAACTAAGAATTTCAAGGAACGGAAAATGAAGAACGGTCTTGAGAAACAACTTTTAATCACTTAGTCAAGATCTTATCATTGTGTTTGAAAGACGGCCACAGATGAAATGATATTACACGAATTGAAAGCTTCAAATAATAAACTCCTGTTATAAGTAATTGTATTATTTTTCATAACGTAAAACATAACTGTGGAAGTAACATAAAAGACATGTGTGAAGAATTTTTTCATATTTTTAGAGCTAAAAATGTTTTATCATCATGTTATATAAGGGAACACATTTAATGGTCAGAATTTAAATCAATTTTTAGTCAGAATAAAAATATTATACGGTCAGAATATTTTATAAAAATTTTGGTAAGGTTTTCATTAACATTATGACTATTCACACTGATTCATATATTATGACCATTTAATATAAATTCTAATCGGAAAAATACGAGCCGTTATGTAATACTAGTTTGCATGAATAAATCATTATTGGACTATTCAAACTTTATTATTATTTTTGAAAACAAATATTCCCACTCAAAAAATGTTACAATAAAATAAATGAATATGTATTTTCACTGGAGTAATTTTCGTTTCTTTTTTACTTTGTAGGACGAAGCATATCACACGAAATTGTAGAATTAGTTGTGCCTGCGATAGCTGATCCTCGCGACAACGCAATCTTGAGTTGTCGATTTGACATGGGAAACGATCATCTCTACTCAGCAAAATGGTTTAAAGACGATCTAGAGATTTTCCGGCATATGCCGGGACAGAAGGTAAGCACATTCATATCATATTTCAGTTTCAGTTAAACCAATAACGTGTATTTCCTAGTATATTTATTCGGATAACAATTTTCTCATATTGACTCTTTTTTATGTACCTTCTGATCAAAAAAAGTTTTCGTTGTTTGCTCCGTGGGTTTGATAATCGTACTTTTGGTGTGCTTTAACAAAATACAAACATAAATTGTAGAAAAAGTTAACGAATAACATATTTGTACCTACAAAAAGATTTATAATATTTACTTATATACTCCAGAACAATTTATTCCTTTATAAATGATTGCGAGAGACTGTCAAATTATGTTTTTTTTTATGTAAGATATTTTAACAATATCTGATGTTGTGTTAATTTCTTTTGGATATCAAATGTATGGAGTTTAAAGTACCAGGACACGTTAGCATCAAAGTTCTTTGAGTCTCCTTCATTGCTTATATTTTGAAAAGTTGTATTCCCTGACCGTCGTTGCAGACGGAATAGCGGAATCGCTACGGCGGTATGAAACCCCTAGTGAAGCCAGTTCACGGGGACTCCATATGCATTAATTTGCAATCACATTCTATATACTTCCCTTCATACGACATCCGTAAATGTACACACACATGCGCATACATACATATACACGTACACGTACACAAATGAGTCAACCAATGAGAGTCATTTTCATAATGATTAGTTAGTTTATAAATAGTTTACTACTTTTAGACAAACCATAAGGTCTATGGTGATATCTGATAGTGTGTTAATCCTTTAATCGATAAAAATACTGGCAGTACTAATTCTTGTGACTTAGGCTGAACATGGAGATTTATTACTTACGATTGCTATTTTCTATAGCAAGACTTACGAAAATTACGAATAAGAAAACATGACAATTGTCGATATAATTTAAAATTTCGACTGAAAGTGCTTGGTGAAAACTCAACGTTAATTTAGATTTATTTTTATTATGTACACTTCCATAAAATTCTTGTGTCAGTCAGTCGAGTGCATTCGCGCACTGAGTAGTACCGGAGGATGCCGAGAGGCGAATCCCAGGTCATGTTCGACCAAGAATTTTATAGAAGTGTACACAATGAAAATAATTATAAATTTATGACAATCGTCAATTTAATGTAACATTAACATTGATATTTTTACTATTTAAAAATTGTGACACGTGCTTCACATATTTGCGAAACATTTTCAGACCAACTCTTTTTTCAGGTATTTATTTATAATGTAAATTATTGACTTTCTTTATTCGCTTATTAATTGTAAATTTAAAGTAAAATTTTCCTTTTACTAATCGCAGAAAGAAGAAAATAAAAACGTCATATACTTGAAATACATTAAATATGTAGCGAAAAGAAAGCCTTCTTGCTAAAAAATAATGTCATAATTTCTAACTTCTATAAATGTTGTTATTTTATTAGCAAGTGTCAATGTTTTGTTATTTTGTTAATTGAAAAAGATAAATATTTTTCATATGGTAATACAGATAATGTAAGACATCTTTTTAATTAATAAAGTTGAATTTATTTAGAATGACGGTGGTAGTAATCATCTGATATCTCACCATTACCTGATTACGTGCTCATGCACTGTGATTATAAAAAAATAGCCCTTTAGAGCTTAATCACACTATATACTAGATGACCTAATCAATGTTTTTTCCCCTTAGCCGGCAGGTCTGCCGTTTCCGGTCGGAGGAATCCGATTAGCACGGGATCCTAGATGCTCGAGCACTTCATGTGACCTCGAGTTGACGGATCTTGTCGCTCATTCTGCAGGAGTCTACCGATGTGAGGTCTCAACGGAAGGCCCGACTTTTCGGATGGTACAGAAGAATGCTAACATGACAGTTGCTGGTAAGAATTTCAACCATTTAAAATATTATTTATACAAAGCTATTGGTGTCGATAATACTTATTATTGTATTGTTCATCTCAGCTGTATTATCGTAAGTTCACAAATATTCTCATAGATTTCTTCTTGTCATTATCGTAATACATTGATTTATTGATGGATATTATTCAAGGTGGCTAGATTATGAAGTCAATATAAATCCTTGATAGTGGATCCCAGTATCATGAGTATTCACTTGTCGATGATAATCTATATAGAGCACGGGTTCCCAACCTGGGGGTCGCCAAGGGTTTTTTGGGGGGTCGCCAACTTTACCCGGTGAGCTAAAAAAAAGGAGTTTCGGGGACAATCCAGGGAAAAAGGATAGCAAATCGAGGATTTCAAATTCCTCGGGGGGTCGCCTAGTCACGGCTTTTATAAAAAGGGGTCGCCACCCGAAAAAGGTTGGGAACCTATGATATAGAGGATACTGTTTGTATTCACTTCGTAGGGATGATTATCCGGCCGCCATTTTGTTTTTTTCATTTTTCCGAAAGATTTTTTTTTCATTATTCACTGACATCTATATGTAGAGATTTGAAGCCATCATGTGGTTCTAATCATTACTGGAGTTTTTAATTTTTAACGGCTGTTGGCATTTTTTCCGAGAGATAAATATTTATAAAATGTTAATCGTAAGCCTATTTTTGCAGTTGATGTAAGAAGGGAATTGTTCAAGACAATTTTCTTTATCCTAAGTCAGAAACTGACTACCCGCGGGTAGGCTATAATTACCAGTGGCGTACGGTGGGTGTTGATATAGAGTGTGCTGTAAATGACATATATTTTTTAAAAAAGACGATTTTTTTTAAATAAATTTTTATTTTTATTTATTTGTACATTAATTTAATTCTTCGCTTTTGCGACTTGAATTTTTTTATAAATTAAATTTAGGCCACATAGTCTGTCTGGCCTTGTGTACTTCGATAGCAAGTATTTATTCTTTTAAGGTCAGAAAATGAACGTTCTGCCGAAGCCGTACTGCTTGGAATTATTTATATTAACTTTCCTAATTTATAAACTTCATGAAAACCTCAATCAAGATTATTATTTTACACGAAATTTACTAATTCATGAAAATGAACAGGTTTGTCTGAAAATTCAGAGCAAGATTAGACGACGGTTAGCTCGTTTTTCAATCTAATGTAGTCAAATAATGCTCCATAAAAATCTTTGAGCTTATTTATCAATATATTTGACAAGTTTTTCATATATAGTGTATATTTTTCATTTTTTAGAAGGTGGAAGTACTCTAATTTTGACATTGAAAATGAAGTATTCAAAATATATTGAACACTGTTATAGACATGATAATAAATTATATGCTAAACTGTTATGTTAGAACTGTCAACTCATAATAAATTATATATTAAACTGCAAAAGTTATCAGGAGTAAGTGCGCGCCTAATTAAAATGAGTTTGCAACGAATACAACACGTGTGAGCTAGAATGAAAGAGATCGTCCTGGGTCCTTGAAATTTCAAACAAAAACATGACTTTGACGCGATGCTTGCGCAGACGGGTCAACTATATTATATTATATGCGACTGTATGAGTTCACTGGTCGAGCGGCAATCGTATTGAACGCCTTGAGCGATTTCATATACGATTCAATACCGCTTGCAAATGCATTTTAAATATATCGTTTTATGATATAGTCTCTACGGGTGAGCGGCGCACCCTTGCACACCCTGAATATACGCCCCTGATAATTACCCATAAAATATTGACCGACAAAATAAATTTGTGTTTACACATAAATACGTAAATTTACCTACAATATGTTATTTATTTTATAAACATTAAATTGTTTTTTAAGAAATGTTTTAAACTTTTACCCAATGATCAAATATTTTTTAAAAATTGTATCGTTTTACCCAGTATCTCGAAATGTTACCGACTACTGCTCTATAGTGTGTAGCTTAAGAAACAGGATGTGAATAATGAAAAAGTTTCTTTGACTAGATCTTTATACAATGACGTAGAGTTTTTTGAAACAGTAGTAATTGAAATAAGAATCGGTAGTCTTAGTCTGATTTCAAAATGTATTGTAATTTCAACACAGATGTTTTTAAACAACCACAAAAATGGCTTTGTTGAAAACGAAGTGTCTTCTTATATTGTTTGCTTTACTCTTTGAGACGTGGTGGTGTGAATTAAGTGTTTTTAATTCTATAAAGCTTATAATGTATTCGTACAGTTGATATTTAAAATGCAACGGTAATTACAGTATAGAATACTACATTTAAATCCAACTTGTGTACTGAAAAAGACAGCATCGTCTGCAGTTCATTTGCAAGTTTAAAGTGCAAAGTGACATTAAAGTTACTAAGTAAGCCGACATTACTCGAAACAGCTCTTCCTCTGAGGGACCCGCTGGTGGAAGGAGCCGCGACAATCTACTCGCTGGGGGATGAAATAAGGGCGAACTGCACATCGGACCCCTCACTGCCACCCGCAGAGGTCACGTGGTACATCAACGATAATGAGGTATGTGAAAGCTTTTGCACAAACACTTTTCTTGTTTTATGAAAGTATTTTCAGCGGTTTTGGTTTTAGTCAAACAAAAGGGAAACGGCGTAGCAATGTCGGGTATTTTGGAACATTTTTGGTATTTAAAAAAAAAAATAATGTTTACAATTGAAATCTGGCTTATATAAAATTTTAAATTACTTCATTCATCAAAATCATTCGTGCTTAAACAAGATTTTGTAAAAATAAGATTGTCTGAAAGAGGCAAAACACGTGTCACAATTAGTAGTACAATACGTAGAATAATTTTAGTTATTTTTAATTTTATATTAAAATGGACTTCCACAAAGTTACCGTCTAGTCGATCGAAAGTAGAATTATGGTTATTTTTGATTGAGAGCAAAAAGCGTAAATAATTATATATATATATTATACAAATATATTACGGAATTACTTAAAAGATTGTCTTTCTAAGTATTGGTTTATCATTTAAAATAAAAAAATATATATGTTTTACGCATATTGTAAATAATAATATATATAATGCTACTGTATTTCACGTGCAGATTTTTGTTGTTGATAAAAACTGCTACAGTACTAGAAATAACTAAAAAAATACTCAGAACTATTACAGAAGTTCCCCGGCGCGGGAGAATTTCCCGGGACATGTCAACTTTTTGTCTCGTATCCCATGTCTAGAAAAAGTCGAGATTTCAGAGCATCTAATAGTAACACTTAAATTATTCACTATTGATGCTAAATCTGAAGACACCGTGCGAATTATGTATACCTGCTAAATGAAAACCGGCGTAGACGTTTCCGGCTCAGTTGAATGTCTGGCGAATAACTTAACATTCATACCAGTTTCCGTTCAATCAATTACTTTCACAACCGTTTCCTGTGTATTCACTGCTGCGTATAAGTGATTTCCGGACTATTGAACAAATTTCCTCAGACGGGAAATTACAAACTTGAAATTAAAAAAATCTAACAAACAATCATTTATGTAATTCAAAGATTTATATCGCAGTTAAAACTTGAGGCAAAAATATATTACAACTACTGCCACTTATATTAATATTAGGGCTTGTCGGTTTTCAAAAACCGGTTTTTTGGCTAAATTTGTGACATTCGAAAACCGGTTTTTCAACCTCGTAACTGGTTGTGCCGAATTTTCCATAAATTCTATAAACAAAAGGACAGAAAATTTGGATCTTTTATTTGATGGCTTAAATACCATATGCCCCACATCAATACCCAGCGAAATGTTATTTTCGATATCAGGAAATTTTATTACAAAACAGTCAGTGGACGCTTTATGTTTTCTTAAATCATATTTTCTGAAGAGTAACACCAAATAACTTGTTGTTATGTATTATTATGTACATAACTAAACAACAACATGAAATTTTTCTCGCTATTTTAATTGAATTATCCATTTTTTGTTAAACTTTGAAAATTCGAAAACCAGTTTTTTTCATAAGTCGGTTTTTTGTATAAGCCCTAATTAATATTACGAATGCTAATTATACTAAAGAATAGATCTTAAATGGTTAGGATATTAAAATCCAGAAATTATTGTTAAGGATAGTTTGACAAAATAAATTGAATTGTCTATTGTATTTTGTCGAGAAGAAACTCTATGTATTTTACCTTTAAGATATAAACATGTTTTTGGTAATGTGCGTAATTAAGAAAGAATATAAATTAACTCGATTAACACATTTTCTCTTAAGCTTGCCAGTGAAAAATAAAGTATTCCAGTGAGATGTTCATTTAATGCTTTTTTGTGCTGAAGTCTGATCGTGATAAGAAATCCCATTATTCATTAAATGCAAAAATTGCGCTTCTATTTAAATACATAATGCAAACATATTTCTCGTCTTCTCCCTTTCTACGGAAACCTTTTAGCGCTCGTTTAATTTGCATTTAACAGCGCACCTTTACAATAAAACAGTTAAAAACACACAGTGTTAACATTTTTAGGTTCTTTAAGAACACGCCGTGTATACTACTAGCGCCAACTACCATCAATTTGTATTACCGTCAAGAAATAAAAATAAAGTCTTGATTAATATTTTGAACTTCTTGTGGTGCATTTCCACGACGCGCGTCAAAATGATATGTTATTTGCATACAAAATAATCTAGAGTTTTACTCGGCGTTTTATTTTAATGTATGGCTGTTTATTTCTGATCATCCATTTTCTATTATGATAAAAATTAATAATATTATCAGCTATGAATGCTAACACTTCAACCACTGTAACTTTGCACCGCTGTGTAAAAAAATATCATATGGGTAAAGTAAGCCAAGTGGTTATTAAGAAAAAAAAGAATCAGATGTATTGTGATATTCTACGTGCCTCAAAGTATCATAAAAGTATTGTGAGCTTAGTAAATACACAATGATATAGTAATACAATATATATTTGATAACTTTTTTATTCCATTTTTTTGTGCTACAACTCGTGACACGTGTTTCGCCTCTTTGATAAGCATCAGGAAACAGACTGTTGTAGCACAACAATTAAATTAAATTTGGTATTAAAAATTATTTTCTACGAAGTTACCGCTGAATCTATCAAATTGATATGATATTTTATTCCTAAAATAAAAATAAACAATTTATCAAAAATCAAGTAAAAATATGATAATACTTAAGTTTTGACTATTTTACTACATGGCTCACTTCACCTCTCAGGGGCTTATATTTTACTTTTAATTATTCCTTGCCATAACACAGACAATAGAAAATCATAGATACATGGTTTTTGTTATCCTTTAGTAGCACATGACATACGTTATATTCAGACCCATTTTCGGTCCATCCAATTCATTACAATATTTGTTTTTCAATTAAATATACAAAGTGACATTAAATGTAGGCATGCAAAAACATAATTTGTAAGTATAAAGCACCGCAAGAATAAAAGGGATGGTCAATAACAAAAAATGTTCACTTATTTCATATAATGGTATTTAAGTTGCCATTTCAGGTGTGTGTGAAAATAAACGAAACTTCATTCAATACAATTATAGTAAATAAGAACTGAGAGTACATGAGTGTTAAATATGAATAGTCAATACACTTTTTAAATTTCAACCGATGCAGTTCAAACATGTTCATTTCCATTGAGTGTCATAGTTTTCACGCTGCGTGAGCTCCTTGATTGGTTTTATAGGAATTAGGTGTCTACTGCTAAGAAGATTTTTATGCAACATTTTATCAATCATTATCGAAACGTTTATTAGATTATATTATTATATAAATATGTACATTTCTGAACATATAAGTAGAAATTTTATAATATTAACCGATTTTTCTGACTCCGTTACATTTATCAATTTAAATCATTGTAAATTCAATACCATAAATATAATTATCATGTCTGAATCATAATAAAACTATTCATAGTTAAATAAATATTCTCTTAAACGTATTTTGAAAGTCGCTTACTTTTTAAAATGATCATTTATGATTAAATTCGATTAGTTTTAACGAGTAATATAAATGAGGAGCAAACATTCAAAAAGTGTTTTGTCACAAATTTTGAAAAATGGCATTTTATATCAATTATGATAGCCCATAATAAAACCTATGAATGGAAATCAAAATTAGTGTTCAAAACGGTTTTTTTTCATATTAAAATGAAATCATAAAGTTGACACATCCATACAAACCGACACTTTTGCAACACTTAAATCATCATTTTCCAAGCTTTGTACTTGTGTGACAAAACACTTTTTGAATGTTTGCTCCTCAAATGTATTGTGACTATTCAAAAAACCATAAAATCAAATTGATGGAAAATTAATTAAAATACAGAATGTTAATTAATTAAATATTTTAATTGATTGATTAATCTTGAGAAACATCAATTTTGAGATTAATTAAACAACTACGTAATTACTAAAAGCAAACACCCAATTTTTAAAACTAAACATTTATTATTTTAACTCTGTTAACCTTCAGTTCTTGACTGTATGAGAAACTATTTTTAAAAATTAAGCACAACTAAGATTAATTATTATACAGTTTTAAAGCGTGATCAGCAATGTTTTAATGGAACTTTTAGAATGATT
The DNA here is from genome assembly GCA_030503985.1 of Himalopsyche tibetana. Taxonomy (NCBI): domain Eukaryota; kingdom Metazoa; phylum Arthropoda; class Insecta; order Trichoptera; family Rhyacophilidae; genus Himalopsyche; species Himalopsyche tibetana. The sequence goes on from JAPJYX010000010.1 coordinate 3,766,380, forward strand.
TGATATGAAAACCTTTTGAATTTGATTGCTATAAACTTAGTAAAAATACTTTTAAGGTGTTCACTGTCAATACTTGGTGGAATGGCATTATAATAAAAATAATAAAAAAATTTTAGTACTTTTTCCACATAAAATTTATTAGATCAGGACCGGTTCCGCTCATGATGAGCATTGTCAACTGATCAACATCAGTTGACAATGCTCATCATGAGCGGAACCGGTCCTGATCTAATAAATTTTATGTGGAAAAAGTACTAAAATTTTTTTATTATTTTTATTAGTAAAAATAGATTAAAATACCTACGTATTTTTGTTTAACGAGTATTATTTATTTAAATAATAATATAAAAATACCACAGTATTGTGTTAAAATTGATCCGGTAAACAGCTGTTTAAAAATACCAAATTGCACGGTTTTGTTATTCTCTTCCTCGTCATTAAATCTTTATTATTGTTCTGCTGTATAAATGCAAAAAAATAAGTGCATTTGTTACTTATAATTTGTGTATGGATAAATTTCCAACTGAATAAAAAATAAATAAATATGAGTGATTTTTATAAACACTAACTATCATTCAGCAAACTTAAGATGATTCCATTAGGGATGCTTGTAACAGTAAAAATGTTTCAGGCCACCGTGATATCTAAATAAAAGATTTTCTTAGTTATATTATTATAAAACCGTATTCACAGTAGACTAGGTACATTTCAGTTGTGCTTATAAACGTATATTTTGAAATAATATCTTGCCTAGTCTGTCACTTTAAAGTAAAACAAGTATAGTGATGGCAAGACTTGAAATATCGACAAGTTAAGTTTTATTTACAAATGAGTTTAAAAAAATGTAAAGAAATTATTTGTCAATGAAATTAATTAAAGAACGAATTGAGGACAAAAAAAACCGTTGTTAGGAAAAAATATTGCCTGGTTGAATGTTCAAATGTTTAATAAAAAAAATCTTGTGCAAACCTATAAAACCAGTTTCGAATCTGGTTATGTACGTCTTATTCTATTAAAAATAAGAGGACATTTTATTGTATGAAGTTTAATATTTTTCAATAAAAGAACAAGTTTATCCGCAGGGCTTTTACAATAACCAACGTTTGAAGGAAGCGGTTTTCGAATTTTAATATTTCCGAAAACTTAGTTAAATTCGGTTTTCGAAGTTTTACAAAAATGGATAATTCAATTTAAATACCAAACAATGGTAGAGGTTTTTCGATGAAAACACAAACCTTTTACTGATCTATTGCTTTATAATACACGTTTTTAATCGCAACTTCCTAATATAGAAAATACTCTTTTGCTGAATTATCAAATTTTTCGTATTACATACTCGTTTTAGGGCATCTAATAGAATATCTAAAGCAATTGTTTTTTTTTTTTTTTTTGTTTTGTTTATGTCAAATTCTACACTCGTGAACTCCGAGTCAAAATGCACAACAAATAAAACTAATTATAATATTTTCAACGCATTCATTGTTGTATACCAACTTTTTAATTACATATTTTATGTAGTTTTATTTGTAACTTTGGCAGTTTCAAATCAAATAAATAACGTTTTTTTTTAAATAAATAAATACATTTATGATTACTCTCTACTTACCCACCACCGTGGTAAATGGTTAAACATTTTCCAAGCTTCAGTTCAAATCGTTAGTCTATTTCTAGTTAGGTGCATTAAAGCTTTGTAGCTTTGTCTTCCCCTTGAAGCGGTTCTCATGATTTTTTTATTTGAATCGTGCAAGAAATTGATACTGTACGTCGTTAAAATCAACGAAGCATTAAGCACTTAATGTCAAACGAGTTGGTATTTAAGTATGGAAAAACTCTTTTTTGCAATATCGAAAGGAGAGAAAAGGGAGTCTAAAGTATTGAAATGTAATATCGGCGATTCTAGATGAAATGATATGCCATTCCGATGTGGATTTACGATCTTTACGTTGAGTGTCATTATTGCAAAGATTCGGAGGATGGATTGATCTTTTGCAATACTTTTATTTTTACCAATAAGCTTGATAATAAAAAATAAGTGTGCAATATGGAGCTAGAATATACTAATATATTACCGGTAAATAATGTAATTGTAAAGCATTGTACGTAATGCTCTATAAAATATATTCACATAATATCAAATTAAACGTTTTTAGCTCGGACTAATTTTTGTCTAAAATTTTAGCTGTGTTCAGCAGTTATTCATATAAACATTGGAAACGTGAAATAGAAAGTTGCCTTATCGAAATAGTTCCAAGACACCTCTAATCCAATTTTTAAATAAATGAAAATTGTATACCATGGCCATTAAAAAATATATTCCTTAATTGAATTATTTTATTTTGGGAATATATGGTGTTTCAATGTTCGGTGGTTATGAGAAAACTTTTTTACAACATAAAAGGTTTGACTATCATAATGTTTTCAATCAAACAATAATGTTAATTAGTTAATTGCCAGAAATCAATACACGCGATGCATTTCTAGTATACTCAACCCAACGCAAATCTGTAAAACTTACCTTAACATAGTTGTAAATTATGTGTTATTTTTGCTGTGATTTATTTTGCAAATATTCACGTATCAATTCAAATATTAAGCGGTTGTTACCGTATCTAAATTTCCAATTAGTAATTAATAAATTCAATGACAAACAGTTTAGTTACATTACACTAAAGAGGTTAGAAGACAGTAAGAATTTTTAATGTTATAATTAAAGAACACAAAATCATTAGATGTTTCAACAGTACGAAAGAAGGTTGGCCAAATATTTGGACGAAAACGATCACTCTTTGAATAAATTAATAATGTAGAAATACTCTATTGAGTGTATTTATTTAGGATTAAAAATAAACATTCCAGTGGTCTTAAAAATTAATAAGAACCCTTAAAATAATTAAATATAAGTACATTATATTTTTTGAAGAAGACGTGACTCGTCACTATAAAATTTATTTTTCATAGAATCATCTCTTTCAAACACAAATTATATATTATTATAATTTGTGTCCAGCCTTATTCCCGATTTCAGTAAAAATTAAAAATTCCACTCTCCATGTTTATCCAGTAATATATATAAATTCGATTTTATTATTTATTAACAGTTTTTGCTCACAGAATCTTCTTTTTTCAGAGGTTATTTAGCCTTATTTAGATATTGATTCGGCATTTTTAGCTTACATCCTTTTGATACAACGTGTATTAAGTCGTATACTTTGAGATTTGTGATGAAAAAATTGTGGGTTACGTCCTTTTTCCTTTCCACTGTCGATATATGATATTTTATAATTAAAAGCTTTACTAAGTATATAGAATCAATGGTACGTAATCTACAAACAGATTAATCTAAATGACAGGATTTAAGCAGACGTAAATAAAAAATAAATGATGTTGGGATTCTGCGAAAGGAATCTGAACCGTAGACAGGGTAGAAATGGTCAGTAGGCCAATCGAAATTCCTAAAACACCCTTACAACATCTACCAAATGGGATTCTCTACCTAACAATTAAAATAAATGAAGCAGATACTGGAACACTTTGTTATACGGCTAATTTCACTCCTATAAAAGGTACAGATTTTTACTAACCGCGATACAAGTCTAGATTAAAGTGGTATTTAAATTAAAGCCGCTTCGTACAAGCTCGTTGTTTTTTTGATGTCTGTATGGAATTGCAATGTTGTACAATTTAAACTAAAAATTGATTATCAATGTTTTGAAATTCTAGCACCGTAACCAAAACTGTATACAATAATTACTAAGCGATCCTTAAAATGTATAGTTAAATTTAAAAGTAACTGTTTTTATTTACGCATGTAGTACAGGTAACATATAAGCAAGCTCCCAGGCGCAATAATTTTTGCTATTCGAAATAACTTGTTATTCGAATACCAATACTTTTTTGCAAAAGTCTATGTAAAATATGAACAATTATTGAAAACTTTATAAAAAAATTAAACAAATTGGGTTTGTATTAATACCTAAAACCTTTTTGAGACCAAAAAATTCGGAGAACCCAAGCGCTCAACTTCTACGCTTATGGGGTGGGTAATCCGCCACTGTACATATATTATATATTCACAAAAAATATTTGATTATAAAAAATAAATGACGAAATAATATCGAGTAAGATAGCATTATTATATTGAAAGAATATTAAACCTGTTATGATTATTTGAGAGATAACGAAAATGTGTGTTTACAAAGTGAATTACTAAAATATCTTTAGATTATTTTTTAAAAGTTTTATTTTTACAACAGAATCTTTGAAATGTATAATTTTCGTAACTGTATACTTTCTCGTAACTGTATACACTGAAATAAAATAACGTTGAATTTATAAAAATCATGCATATTAAATCGAGCAAACATCTTTTGTGCAGGCAACTTTTCCCAATCTCGAAGGAGCATCTCAGAGTCCACCGGATAGCCGCGGGCTTACGACTAAGTCTCTGGGGCTCAGACTAACGGCTGAGCGAAGGCTTTTCCAGGAAATAGGAAGTGGAAGCAGTCGTGGATTGTTTGTAAGGCTTCGATGCGTTTCTGTTATGCCACCGTGGCTCCCAGGTGGTCCGCATCGCAGGCAGTTTACCATCACAGCAGCTTTGAGGCCTTCATCGCCACTTAATAATCAAAAATTAGAGTGGGCAGAGAGTGGTAAGAAATTCATTACTTTTTATTTGATTGATAATATCAAATATACCTAAAATAGGTTTCAATATTTTTTGATAATAACATATTCCAGGTATTGCATAATATGTTACACTTAAGTTCACAGGAAAGCGTCATAACAAACAAATTTTGGCTTTGTATTTAATTCTGTTATTTATGGTTTAATTAGTTTATCTATTTGATCTAAGTATTGTTAAGATAATATTTTGGTTTATCTTCTCTTAATGTATGTAAAAATCTATTTCAGATTTTTTTACAGCCAGTCTAGCAACTCACCCCTTGAAAATTTTTATAATAACATTATTAAAATATGCTGTATTTTGATACCACCTGGCATTATTATTTATTATTTTTAGTCACATGTTATGTCTGAGCTTTTGTTCTATTTTAAGCAATTCATTATAAGAGAAGATCAAACAATAGAAAAACTTCCTAGGTTTTATATATGTACAGATATGCCAAGAACAATTCTGATAGAGCTTAAAAGCTTAAACTTGTACAAATTAATTTTATGTAAATTCAAAAATGATCTAAAAATACCCTCAATTGTGAAATTGGCTTTCTTTTTAAATAATAATGATGCTAATTGTTAATTAAATTATTATTTTATTACGAAATCATCATTATTATTTTATTACGTCTATTTTTTTTTATAATTCATTTCAATAATAATTGAATTGCCTTTGATATAATTAACATGCCTGATTTGTTGCTCTTGTAAGAATATCACACTTAAAAAAATATCACGTATTACATTGTGTGTAAAATATCGATTAAACCATTTTATTTATTAAATACAATATGAATACTATTAAAAATAAGTCATTTTTATCCACATTCATCGGCTGCTGTGTGGAAATTTATTATAAAATAAATAGTTTATTATATCACCGAAAGGTTTTTACCAGTGAAACGAAATGGATAACAATTTTTATTTGATAATTAGTTTCTGGGGGCAAAAACTAATTATAGTATGTAAACTAATTAGACTATGTCGTATAGCGATGCCTGGCTACGTTCAACAGTATATATAATATTATAATCAAATCATAATGTGCTATACATACTATCATCCATTGTTTCTTTTTATCAACTTTGACAAAAAATAGCAATATTCTAAATATCAGAATAAATAGTTAGATTATAATTTATAACAATATTTTTTTAAATTTAGGAATAAATTTTAAAAAAGTATTAAAGAAAGGTGACGTTTAATTTTTTTATGTGCTTATGTAGAGCAGCCGATTTACGTTCAGCAATATTGATCTTTTCCTTTGGGAACTTAAGCCCACTTACACTTGAGTTAGCTAAGTGAGGTTTTTATTTCGAAAAGATCTCGTGGACGTTAGGTAGGTAGTATAGATGTAGTGTTATATAATTATTATCTTAAACGTGTTGGTTGTGAGTGTATAATCTTAATACAATAGATAAGACATGTTAATAATTTAAGCTGCTACTTTAAAATGTTACGCGTTTACTTATGTGCTAATAAGCCAGTAGAATATGTAATCTAAAAAAATGCCTTTCAACATCTTAAGGCGTTCAAGTGCAAGTTCTAGTTCATCCGTGCACTTGAACGCCTGAAGATGGCAAACGGCGAGTGAATGTGCATAATTTGAACGATTCAAATTTAATATTGAAATTAAACTAAGCACCTTCAGTCAAAGTCTTAAATTTACAAGCTCAACTGAAAAAAAAAAATGTAAATTTTTGCTAATACATTGATAGTTTACAAATGAAACTGGTGTTTGTAATATAACATGTTAATCAAACTAAAAAAATAATAACGAATACATACGAATCTACCTCCAGTAAGAATAATATTATTAAATGTATTTATTCACAAGGTTTTGAAAAAGTCACTAATCAAATGATTTCAGTCTAGTGAAGTTAACCTGATTGTGTTAAAACAATAAGTCACAACTAGGGCTTCCAAACCGGTTTAAACCGAAACCGGTTAACCAGTTTTTCGCATGTTTTGAAAAAAACCGAAAACCGGTTTATTTCACTCGGTTAACCGCGTTTTATCAAAAATACACTTTTCTTATTTTTCATTTTTTTTTTCAAAAAGAAATATCTTTTACAATGAATTTACTGCGAAGAAGCGGAAAAAATTACATAACATGCATATGAATTTTATAAAAAAATCTACTTGCATGTTGTCAACAGAAATGACTTTTTAAAATAATTTAATATTTTTTATAGTATATAAATATAATTACCGTAGTGCTTATTATTCTCAATTATGAGTATTATTATCAAGCTCTATTTTTTTTATTTGACATTTTACCATAAAATATTTTTCCACATTTGATTGTCATTGCTGTATATATATATATATGATGCCTTCTGTATTCCATCTATAAGATAAATATCGATTTTCCATTAAAATTGGAGCATTTATGACAAATATTTAAAAAAAAAACTACAATTTTTTTGTTGCATACCTACTTAATGAAAATACGTTATATTTCGGTTTAAACCGGTTAACCGGTTTTATTTCCAGAAAAAAACCGAAAACCGGTTAGTTGAAAAGTCCGGTTAATTGGAAGCCCTAGTCACAACGGTATATATTTTTTCTTAATTCATCTGCTCACTTTTAGGGTGTTCACTGTCAATAATTGGTGAAAAGGCATTAGATTTATAAAAATACAATATTTATTTGTACTTTATTTAAAAAGGTCAAGACCGGTTCCGGTCATTGGCACGGTAATCAGTTGACAATGCTCGGCATGATCGAAACCGGTCTTGACCTTTTTGAATAAAGTAGAAATAAAGTACAAAGGAATATCGTGTTTTTATTAATTTAATTCATATGTTTTAAACACACATGACAACAGTGATAAGATTTTGTTTGAGCGTTACTGTTGAGTAAATTGCCTGTTGTATAAAAATATGAATTGATATTTACATACAAATTATAATTAAAAGTTGTTTTTTTACGTAAGTGTTATGTAACAAAGAAACGACAGTGTTTAGTAGTTGAATAGTGCAAATGGAAATATTACGCCTGTATGCACATTGCTAATCTAATTTAGTTGCCGAATTCATGTAGATTTATGGCGCTAGAACTTTCTCTGTGTATCCAACACAAGACGAAGCTCAAATGAAAGCAATATAAGCATCTCCCATTACAATGCCAAAGTGCTAACATAACAAACTTTGTCCATCCAATTCGTTTTAGATGCAGTTACCCGGACGACCATTTATCCAGCGCTACTCCTGCTTACAAGTGCAGCGCTAACCTTCATGGGTTCACCAGAACGTTACGTACCACAACTGATGCTCTAGAACCCGGTAGCTAAGCTCCGGGACATTGGAATCTATCGCCAGGAGATACCGTCTGACCACACAATGGGTTCAAAGAGACGTGCGGTACTTACTTTTCAAAGAATTGTCGCCATGGGACTGAGTTTAAACTTCTTTTACGTGACCGGTCTGGCTATGTAAGCGACTTAACTTTTCATACAAAAATAAACTTATAATGTAAAATAAAATTAAAAATATGTATTTTTCATGTATAAATAAATTTTAAAATTATTGCTCATATTTTAATGATAAAAATACTTTAAGTATACTTACGCGATAATCTTTGTTTTAATACTGGTGTGTTGATCGTTTTAATCCTATTCCACGAGTCAAAGGAATCGATCAAATAATGTCTGTACATGCTTCTTATGAAGATACTTTTTTTTAGTTGGTTTTTGTTACGAAATAACTAAAAAAATATACGTTTTTAGTTGCATCAAAAATTTTAATCATTAACAATTAATTTCATTTTTGGTTTAGTTATTGATTGTGCATTTTTGTAAGGTGTCTTTGATCTTGTTAGTTCATCAAATCAACTATCAAATTTTGGAGAAAAATATGTTGTAAATATTAAGATTCGCGACCCTACACGAGTACTACAAGGTTCTATGTAAAAGTATTGACGGAACAGAAGTAACAATGCGGCAGTATTCCAAGTGCCATTATTGGTATACATTTTTACTTTTGTTTCGTCACCTTGTAGTATTCGGGTCGCGAATTCTGTATTAATGGTTATTAAGATGCGTACTAATGCTGGAGGTTATAGGTGAAATGAATTACTTTGTTCCACTTTTTATTATTTAAATAATAACACTTTATTATGTGCGACACAAAGCATTACAATTTCTTTGTCGCTGTCAAAAGAAGAAGTATTTCAAAAATGAATTAACATGAACATATTTTTTTTGAAATAGATACAACATTTTTTTGTGTTATGAATTCACTAATTGTCATTTAATCACATTGATAAAAATAATAAATTCAGCATTTATTTTTTTAATAGTATCGTGCGAATACTGACAATTTAATATATTTTTTTCAATATTTCTAAGTGTAATTTATCACAACCATTTTTACAAGTAAGCTGATGAAGTGCTTGGCGTTATAAAAGAAATTGATTCAACTTAAAATAAAATAAAAGAAAAATCTCACATTTTTTAACCAAATTTAATTTTCAAAGTAAAAGTAATGTAGAAGTTACAATATAGAAGCAAATAATTTATGATCAAAAATGAAACAGTGTTAGTTTTTACCCACTTATATCATAGCAATAAAAACTATCATTAAACCAAATTTAATATCTTAGTTCTACAAACTTTAAAATAAACGTTTTTTTAACTGTTTTCTCATTTATTTATTAGGATCCGAAACCGTTTCACTTTCACGAGTATTTCAAACTGACATGAATATATATTAGAATAGTGCTATTTATACAAAACCAAGTAAGACTAATGAAAATGTAACATTGATAACAGAAATATTAACTTATAGATTATGATTGAAAACATCAACCAGCGAAATCCTGATCCTAGTAAATATTATACATGTGAAATTAGTACAAAAGAATGACAGTGAACTAATTAAACGTGAAAACATTTATCATTTACAAATTCACTCCAAAAATAAAATATTGCAGTGAAAAATAATTCAAATACAAACATGTTATTAAAATAAATAGTCTATGTATTTTTTTTATGCGATATAAATGTAGCAAAAAAAATAAATTAAATGATTATTTCTTCATTTAATTACGCGTTGATATTATTTTCCAAATGCCTACTGCTTTGGCCCACGAATAATATTATGAGTAGGCTTTCTACATGCTAAGAGAAGAAGGATTAAGTATTCAATTCTCATCAAGAAACATCAGCTCACTAGATTGAGGATGCATAAATGAGTTTTATGTTACTAAATAATAATTATTAAACCCTCTAATACTATCATCACCAATAAAACTATCTTAAAACTAAAATAATTAAAATCAAATAAAAAATATTTTACTACACCTATAAAACTATGAACACTATAAATTAAATAAAGTGGATTTCTATTCCGAATTTTGCTTATCGATGTTATAACTGTTAAATATTGTTTATTTTCTTGTACATATTTTATGAAAAAAATATAGTTTATCAATTAATATTTGTAAAATTAATGTTTATCTAGAATTCTATAATTATACAACAGATGTGATAGCTATAGTAAATTTATGCATTTTATATTAGGTAGGTAGATGATACACGGACATTCACGATTTGTGTTTATACATTTCAATTTCGAGGCTAGCAATAAAAAAAATATATTGACCGAGAGTAGGGAATCCAATCCCGAGCCAAAATGTTGATCCCGGATTTCGGGATTAGTACATTTTTTTATGAAATAAAAATTGAAAATATTGGTGATTTTTTTTAAATTCTTTATTATAATAACCAGCTGTAAGCTGCCGATACGTTACCAAAAAGCTCTCTTCATCTCAGTCATTCGCGATGTCTCAGTCATTAGAGGTGAATGAGTAGATTTTTTAATTACTCGTAAAAAAATATGTGAAATAATTATTAAACTAACTTAATATGCATACATTATGTAAAAATACGAAATATAACTTAAAATGATTAATTTCGATAGCTGAAAAAGCAATTACCTACTTTAGACTGCAAGAATGAAGATTTCTAAAATTTTCATCTATATACATACATTATTTAATAATTTTATTGGAGTAAATAGAAGTAATTTAAATATTCCCAGAGTACCAGAGTATCGATTGTTTCACCATTTAGTCAAAGGTTTCCGTTTACGGTACAAAATTAATGTTTATGAACAATAAATAACGCAAAACAAACACGGCCATTGATATCTGGTAACATTTATTGATGTAGAGAACAAACCGAAAAATAAATTTTAAAAATATTGAAATGTGAAGCTTAATAATAACAAACAATAAATATTGTCGACAAATGCATTCAAATACACTACACGTGCGTATAATACATTGAAGAAATTTAAAATGATTGGCATCAAGTTATCTTTTCGGCTGCAACTCTCTCTTATCGCAAAGATAAAGTCTTAATAGTAAAATTGGGCATAGTTTATTGCATATGCTTGAACTGCCGGCTTGAAAACTAACACGTTTCTGTTTTAAAACACAATCCCGAAAGATTCGGGATCATGCCTTCTAATCCCGGAATTGAAATGTATCGAAAACTTTACGGGATCCCGGGATCCCAGGATTGGATTCCCTAGTTAAGAGTGAGTAGTATGTTTAATTTTTTAATGTATATATTTTTTTATATTTCAACCTCTCTTTTTCGAAGACGATAGGGGTAGATGGATTAGGTTAGGACAATTCTAGTGGTTAACTTACCGCTATTTTTACACCATATTTTAAGGATGGGATGGTGGGAGAGAATTTAGACATCACATACCATATCTCCGAACCAAAAATTCATTAACCTATACAGAAAATAATTTATCAATTTTTAGCTAATTTACAATTGTCCGATCCAAAAAAATGGAAAATGAAAGCAATTAGCTAACCACTTATCTTGTTCAAACCCAACTCTAACTCTTTTCGAAAAAAAAAATATTTGACTTTGAAGCAAGCAATTCTCGAGTAGAAACTTTTGTTTAGGCAAGCTTCATTAATTTTTGTTTAAAGAGATAATAATAATTATTTCAAAAAATATTTTGCATAACAACATGTCTATGTGCCAAATATTTATAAATTGAAAAATTTTACAAGATAAAATCGATGAAGATTTTTTTGTAAGTCACTCGAGATCAACTCGTGGATAATTGACATTACAAACACCACGTCTAAAGTCTAAAATTTAAATTTGACATTGACCTTATCGGGAATTAAAATTAGACCCGCCTCATCTATCTTATCTAGCCAACTAGACTTCAGGCGACTTAAGAATCAATATGCTCCATATCAGGAGTGGACGTGGTCTTTTTTCTTGTTATCGCCATTGATAAAACCCTGTGCAACCGTAGACGCTTGATGATATTTAAAAAAAAAACACTTTCTTTTAATAATGTTGAATAGTTTCTTCATCGTAATATGATTACAATAAAACAAGTTTGTTTCGAAGGCACAAGAATTTTGTGAGCTTAATCTAATTAAAAAATCTTCTCATTTCATTTGTAATTATTATAAACGAAATTTCATGCAATCGTATACAAAATAAATGATATCTTATTTTGTTTTCCAGGTATATAAATATTTTAAATGCTGTCAATAATGAAAGCAATTCGATTAAAATATTTAATTAAATACTTTGGTTTGTAACGACAAAAACACAGAAAACATATTTATTTTTTGCAATGAATCGGGAAAAAAGAAGATATTTATTCATTATCTTTTTATTATTTGTAAATTTTCAATTGAAAAATGTAAAAGAGTTTTGCGAAAATAATTTTGAATGGGATATATTTATCATAATTTGAATTACGACAGAAAGATCGATTCCGTTCATTATTTTAAAATTTAAATTTAAAATGCTTACTAACCAAGCAAAACCAGTCAAATTGTGTACATATTTGTTTTTATAATACGAATCACATTATATTTATTCTTAATGGTATTATATATTTAATTATTTCATTAAATTTACCAGTTGTATATAACACGAAAATACGTTAATATTAATAATCTTTTCTAAGAAATATTTTATTTATTTATTGTAAAAATGTTAGATAAAATGACTGAGTTAGATTTTTTTTGTTTGTTAGTTTTGTAACCAGAAAATATTATCAATTTTAATAATTATATTTTTTACTGTTATGAATATTTATATTATAATTGAACCCACCCGTAATTAACTAGAAAACTGTAAATGTTTATTTATATGATACAAATAAAACTATATTATATTTAATAATTAAACCATGCACAGTAAAAATAATTTGTAAGCACACTGTGGAAATAATGATTGTTATAGGGTTACAATTTTAATAAAAAATCGATTAAAAAAAGTTTTTTTACTTTTATTATTACCTCTCCCTCTTTTTAAAAAGAAAAATTTAAGAAGTATTCAGAAAAGAAGAGTATTTTTTGTTGTTGATTACAATGTTCTTTAAAGACTTTATTGATGATGCAATAAAAAATAAATATAAAGCAATTTAATAGAAAAAAATAAGTTTAAAGGGTATTTAAATTTAAATTAAGTTGTTAAATTGTTGTTTTTCATTCAATAATATTTACAGCTATGTGATCAAGTGGTCAACGTCGTTGGCTTTGGTTACGGATGTCACGGGCTTAAACTCCAATACGGACAGTTTTATATTTTTTTCTGCCAAAGCATGAATATATGCGACGTTTTGAATTCCCCTCTATCACACATTCTATCCTAAAAATGAAACGCAGCGAGAGCAATAACCTAACCGCTTTTTCTGTTCTTGCCTTATCCTTCTATCTCTAATCATTGAGCAAATGATTAACAAGCACTTCTCGCCGAAAAACTTATGTTGAGATAAACTCCATTAGGAGTTCTCATGCTACACATTAGGAGCGGACATGATAAAAACAAATAATTTAAAATATTGAAAAGATCTAGTGCATGACTGTTAAATAAAATAAATATATCTTTAATAAAAGTGTTAGCGATATTTATTATTGTTAAATATAACAAAACTGATGAAATTTGTAGTTTATCATGTTTTAGATAAAATATAGTTGCACATTTCATACAATAATTTAATTGTATGTGCGTATATTTTCACGTGTAAACATTCATATTTAACAAGTGCGCAGATTTAACAACTTCAATCAAGCATTATAACATGTAAACTCAACAACCGTATAATTTAATGCCTTATTACAAAGTACATATACAGGGACAAACAATGCCAGAAGATAAAACCGCTTCTAGGTAAGTAGAGCTCTGAAATTCACTGAATGCTGTTGTTTACCAACCAACTAGCAACGAGCGACATGTAACAAACAAAAAGGGAGCGAGGTGGTAATTAAGATTTCTCATATGAGAGCTGCTGAACATCGTTTCGGTACGTAACTACTTGGTAAACAGAACAATTAATATTTACTGGTAAAATTAACTTTAAAAAGTAATAATAAAATTAAGACTTTTCAGCATACAAATCACCAAGCTTAGATACCCTCAAATAATTTTTAAATAATGAAGAAACATTATATAAAATATTTAAATTCAGAATACAGAATAAAGACATGTTTTAAAATATATACGATACATTTTTAAAGCAACAAAGCATCTTAAAAAAATTAAATCTACCTTCAGGTGATGATTCATATTCAGTTGATTCGAGAATATTCTAGTAGATTGCACAAGAATTTAAGCAATTAATAGTAACAGAGATTTTTTCTTTTTAAATATGACGATTATTTATGATTTGTTTTCTTCTTAATTCATTCCTGTCTTTATCGCTATATGTGTCAATTTTTTCTATTGTGTATTTTTAAATAGATATACTATAAATATAACCTAATTTTTAATAGTCATAATATGACGTTATTCGATTATTATTTGTTTATATATTATATAAGTATCAAAAAATAATAATAGAATAGTTATTCAAATTAAAAAGACAAAACGAGAACGGCTTCGCTTAAAAATTTATCTGTGGAAAAAAATCAAGTTGATGTTTTTGAACAAAATTCTTGTTTATACAGACAGATCAACGACACACGTAAAGTGTACAATTTGACTCATATTCGCAAATGGAATAACAGGTATTGATTTTTTTTTGTCAGTCGAAACCAAATGATTATACCACATTTTTGTAACTTCTTAATGCATTTCTAGCTACAGAAGATACACGTAAACATATTTATATATGATTAAAATTTTGCTTGAACCTTAACTAGGGCGCATTCTGACTTGTACGAGTTATCAAATTTCACAAAGTTAGGAAGAGCAAAAGAGAAAAGGTTGCTGCAGTCTGAAGTAGACTTATCCCCTAGTTGTCTTCGAAGGCTTGCATTTCCTCGCACTGCATCCTCGGAGATACCAACGACAATGGGCGGTACCCACTTCCACTTTATGCTGAGACTGTGAGATTTAAATTTCGCAGCTGCATATACAGAGTCGCGGTGAGCGGGACAAAGGAAAACTGGTACGAGCGGTGGGTAATTACTTGCAGCACACTGCGATATCTTGATTTGAGAAAACGCTTTGAGGTTTTGCAATTCCACGATCCGTCTATTTGGATGAATTTACCAGACTAACTCAAATAAACAAAGCCATTCGTATTGCAAGTTTTATATTGTCACAACACATTTAAAAATAAGTCACTATTTATAATCAATCGTCTTTTATTATATATTTACAATTAAATATAAGTGTTTTTATACCAATTCTGACGATACCAAAATAATAACCAACAATATTTTTGTAGAGATAAAAAAAATACATTACTTTTTTTCAATCATGTATTTGTGTTCCAAGGTTGTGGATATTCGTTTTTCCTTATACTTATCTAATCCTAGAGGAGGATTATGTCCTCGTCCTTTTCTGGAGACATCCTTTTTATCCACCCAAAGTGCGACTGAATAACAAACAGTTTATCAGTTCTATTAAAATATGTTAATATATTATTTACCAAGAAACATAATGTAAATATTGTCTACGCATTCAAATAAACGTGATTGACGAAAAAAAGTTTTTAAAGTACTACAATTTTATTTCGTTTATGGTACCTTTATAATATAACGTATTATTGTAAAAAGGAAGACGGTGCTTTATTTGAGTAAATATTATTTCTCTTATGTGGAAATGTTTGCCGTCAAATATGTATCTGCAAAAACATCCCGAAATAGATAGGAATATAAATAAATACATCATACAAACAAACGCGGGGTGAAATGTGGACCACATCAAATACCTACCACGAATTCTGTTTGATAAATTTTTGAAGCATTTGTAAATGCAATATTAATTTTCATATTTTTAAGCACATTTTTCTTTTTTTATTTTTATAACCGAGTTTGAAGCCAAATAAATGCTAAGCGATGTTTTCACCATTTTCGGAGACCCACGGATTTAAATGTTTGTTATGTCTGTGATAAGGGCATCGAATCCCGGACCTTTTTTTGTAATCCCTGGATTCATATATTTTTACAATCCAGGATCCCACATTCACCATTAGGGGTAAGTGACACGGTCTACAGAGACACCTATAATTAAAAGAAATTATTAAATTGTTTATACACAAAAATTTGTTTAATTGATAAAATATAGCTTAATAGGATTTTAAAATCATTTCAACTGAGTGAAAAATTCTTTATTATCATATTCTAATAAAGTTTATTTGTAAAAAATGAACAGGGAAACGGTTGCGTGCTTAAACAGGGACCTTCTATTTTTTCATTAAAAAATCGTATCTAAACCAAAACGCACTATTTATTTTTTAAAATAATATCAAAGTTAGCAAAATTAAATACATCAATTTTCGTCGATTTGAGTCGGTCATCAATTAAAGCTTATTAAATTTAGAATTTTTGAAAAAAATGTTTTTTTTTCGCTCAAATTTTTTTGTGTAAAAAAAGTATTAATTAATACAAAAAATAAAGCATAAACACGCATGCAGCATTCATTCAAAGAAATAATAGTTTGAGAAATATATAATTTAAACATTTGTGTAAATTACATTTTATAAAAAGACTGGTTATGTGAATCTTAGTTACAATTCAAACAAAAAGCTCAATTAAAAAGTGAATTTATACTTGAGTTTGTCATGTAAATAAATAATAAGCTATTACATGGAAATTTAAATTCAATAAATTTATGTATTTTTACATTTTTAAAAAAATATGAACGCAACATATAAGTTTCTTTTTAACAAACTATTAGTTATGTGACATCTCTAAAATTTAATTCATTATGATTACACTCTGGACTGATATATTAATATAGTAAAATTTCTTTGTGAATTCACAAAAGAAGTAAGTGTTTGTGTATTAAGTTGTCGTTTGACAAATTAGATGCTTTTTACATCCACGCCAAAACCGTATCCTGCTAGAGGCTATAGATCGTCAACTGTGTCTTGACCAAATAAACACAGGCTAAAAACTATTTTCTTATTAAGTGACTTCGACCTTAAGTGAAACAGACACGTCTGCACCTCGGATAATACACTGGCCATAGACGCCGGTCTCCGCTTGCTGGACGAGTAATAGGGTCAGCATGGTATGCTGGATTTCTAAAGTTACAGATGTATATATTTTTAATCTACTACTGATACCTGACGGCTTAAGAAAATGTCCGCCTTAAGCGCGGAGGATATGGAATCCTGTTGATTGTTTTTTTTTATAAATAAGTTTTAAGAGTAATTTATATAAGTGATTAAACATAGAAAAAATACTGAAGTTTATAATCTTGAATAAATTAACTAAGAAAACTAATGCATTAAAAAGATTTGAACAAATATAATTAGAAAATGAATAACACTCTACTTTCGAACAATTAGCTATTTCGTACATTTTTAGAAAATCGTTCTTTTTAGATTTTTTGGCGACAATGCATAAATGTTTTGTTTCGGCAAGCAACGGCTGGTTCGTCAAATTTAAAACGAATTATAATTATTATTTACACAATATTAAATTTATTGGAGAATCGGCTGATGCAGATAGAGATGCTGGAAAAGACCTTATTCCCTCATTGTCCAAAATTATTGAAGATGGAGAATATACCCCATGTCAAATATTCAATATAGACGAGACTGGTTTATTTTGGAAGAAGATGCTTAATCGTACATTCTTATCAAAGGAAAAATCAGTTGCCCCTTGGCACAAATCTTCTAAAAACCGATTGACATTGCTTCTTAGTGGAAATTTAGCTGGTGATATAAAATTGATGCCAATGTTAGTTTATCAAGCAGAAAATTCTAGAACGTTGAAAGAGAAAGATAGATATAACTAACTATTGACAAGTTTATTAAAAAACATATTTTTTATCAAATACAGGTAGTCTCCGACTTACGACGGTTCGACATACGACCGAAAAAAAAATAGCAATTTTAAAAATTTTGAATTGGATCACGGTGCACCACACAGCTGACTTATTAAAAAAATATAAATCATGTCCTTGATTCTTTTTCAAGATTGCCGTGCTTTTCCGGAAATAATGTTCGATGGCAGACGTTGCTACAAAGCCCAGGAAATATGATGTTTACTCTGACCATGTTTTTGCCTTCCAAAAACTGTGAAATATGTGCAGGAGATTCTCTTTTGTTATTTTCTGACTACATGAAGAATTTTTATGCATCACTTTTAATTTGTATGAAAATCTTATTCCCATAGACTTTGCTTGACGTGGGTGTTTGTGATGTCAATTTACCTCGAGTTTATCTCGAGTCATTTACAATAAAATTCTCATCGAGTTTATCTCGTGTGAGGTTCAACTAGTTCCCGGTAAATTGCTCGAATAACAAGATCCTCGAATAACCAATTCCTCGAACGTCAAATGCTCGAATTACAAATTCCTCGAAAAAATTTAAGGTTTTATAAAAGTTATTTATTTTCCATTTTTCTAATTTATTAAAACTTTACTTTCATATAATTTGATAAATCGGTTCCAAAAATCAAAATATCGCGGAAGTATGAAAAATGTATGAAAAAAAAATTGTTCTCCAATTTCGCGCAAAAAATATTTTTT
Source organism: Himalopsyche tibetana (assembly GCA_030503985.1). Taxonomy (NCBI): domain Eukaryota; kingdom Metazoa; phylum Arthropoda; class Insecta; order Trichoptera; family Rhyacophilidae; genus Himalopsyche; species Himalopsyche tibetana. The sequence continues at coordinate 3,784,981 of JAPJYX010000010.1, forward strand.
TTTACATATAAAATTAAATTTCTTTTGATTATAAAAATACAATAAGAAACAGATACATATTATGTATACATAGATAATTGTATTCACGTATAGGTGTAATTCACTGTTGTCACTGTTGGTTATGAAATATAATCGTTCGCAATTTTTTGAACGAATGTATTGAATGTTGCTTAAATCTTTTTTGAAATACGTACGTAAGTGTAAAAGATTTTATTTTTAAATGCAGTTGTTTATTTGGTACCTGCCTAAAACATCACCAAATAAATGTTTTTTTAATCAAAAAATAATATTTCCATTTTCGATTCGTATTTATTATCTTGTAATCAAAATATTTACACGTCTGGAGTGCAATTATTTGACAGAGAAGCTTTCTAAAATTTATGACTGGGAAACTATTCATCGAATATAATAAATGCATTTTATTACATGACATGCTTTTTCGAAGGGTAAAACTCTTATGTAAAAAAGCTTCTGTAAAAAAAATCGCGTAAGAAAGGATTGGGTGTAGATATATTATTTTTAAATCATCTATTTTTTAATGTATTATTTGTTTATCATGTTAATTTTAAAATTGAATGCCCCCTCCATGGGACAATTTCTGGATCCGGCACTGCGTCACATATACCATATTTTGGTGTGCAGCGACGACATAATACTTTGTATGAAATTCGTCATACGACCAATTCGACATACGACCAAAGCTCTGGAACGTATCTCGGTTGTATGTCGAGGACTACCTGTACATCAATAAATTTTGATAAACATATATTTTTTTTACATCCTTCTACTTTCGAACATTCAACATTCGCACACGTTTTCAGGAATCAATTGTGTGCGAAAGTGAAGGTCCGCCTGTATATATTTTTGATATGGTTGTTTGTCAATTATGCATGAAAATGACTCTCCTTGGTTGACTTCTTTGTGTACTGTATGTGTATATGTATGTATGCGCATGTGTGTGTAAAACTATGGATGCAGTATGAGGGGAAGTATATAGAATGTGATTTGAAAATTAATGCATATGCGTGAACTGGCTTCACTAGTGGTCTTTAGCGATCTTCGCTAACGCCCTTCCCTCTGCAACGATGGTAAGGGAATACATTTTTTCAAAAAATTAGCGTTGAAGGAGACTCGAAGAACTTTGACGCTAACGTGTCCTGGTACTTAAAGCTCCGTAAATTTGATATCTAAAAAAAATGTCCACTCCCAATGTAAATATATGGACTCAAAATGAAAATAATTTTAACAGAAGTGTTTCCACGAGAACTGCTTGATAATTTTCTGCTCAACCCCTCTTCATCTAAATAAGAAAGGATAGTTGAATAGAGCTACAAAAGAGCTTATCGCTACAGTACGCTTTGATGGGAAGAAATTTGAGAAATCAGAGACATCTATAAATCGTCTTTCTGTAATGGAATTCGATCCAGTCAACCAAGGACTCTGTCTATGATAGCATATGGTAAACTAATACCTAAAATCTTTATTTGACGTTAATCCTTCAAAGAATGTGTATAGTTTTATGACGATATGATAGAAAGAAAAATTAGAAAGCTTTTTAAATACAAAACGGTTAAGTACAATTATGTTATCAAAAATATTTTTTTAATTTATTAAAAAAAAAATCTTATTTTAAATTAAAAAGTTTAAAGGAAAGTAGACGAAATTCAGAAAGCAATCATTCATATAAAATCATATTTTAACAAATACTATTTTTTTATATTGAAAAAAAGTAAAAGAAAAAGTCAAAAAAGTACCATTTTTTATCACAGATTACAAGAATTTATTTTTGAAAGCTTTTTCAAATTTTTAATTATAAATTTACCAATTTAATTTATTTCGTTGTTAATTTTTCTGAAAAGTCTTGTGATTACCTTTTTATCAATTGTTTCTTATAACTGGTCATACTAAATTGTAATACTCGTGATGAACAAAGTGGTCTTGATTATTAAATATAATTTGTGGGTGTGTGTAATATAAAAGTGCGTATAAGTACATTTTGTTTTATTTTTATAAATAAAAAACACAACAAAATAATTTTAAAAACATCAAAATTACAAAGAAGTTTTCTTATAAAAAGCATTTCAAAATATATATTGTGTGCTTAAAATAATATTACCATATAAAAAAAAATGTAATATCAGCTGTGATATCATGGCCCATAATCAAGGAAGTCCTCTTAAAGCCTCATAAAAAAGTTATCACTCTTTTGAGGCGGGTTAGCGTTAATTAACTACTTGCTCAGTGCTCATTTACCCGGGTAATGTTGAAAATTATTAGATTAATGATGGTAGTTAAATTAAATTAGGATAATGTTTCAGAAGATTTAAAAAATCAGAATTTGTAACAATGGATAACCTGTGCAAAGGCTTAGGATATTGTTTCTCAGTAAATTTTTCAATGTATGTAGGTCTATGTAAGTAAATTTTAATAGCTAAATTTTAGGTAATTCAAATTAAATAGTAGTCAAAAAAATACATACAAATGATAAAACCTAAAAAACCAACTGACAATGATTATCACAATACCAATCATTCATACAAAAAACCGATATATATAAATTAACATTCAATTTTCTTGAATATTTCTTTGAATTATACATGACTTTTGAAAGACTGGTTTGGAGCTTCGTATAAAGTAGCATGAATACAAAAAAGTCCTTTTGAGGGTAATATCATATTGTTATACTATATTGAAAAAGTAACTGATATATAGAAATATTAGTTTTGGTAATAGCGGTATGTTTTGCAATATCTAGGTAAATGACATATTATCAAAGATTGTATTCTTTAAAAATGAAGCCCATAAATCAATAATGTGAATAATATAATAAATAGTTGATTGTTGATTTTTAATGTAAAAACGGTAAGTAAAGATAATAAGTGCATACTAAACTCGACCCTTCAAATTGGGTAATTTTTCACGACATTCATTTTCATTTTTTTTTTTTAAACGACCCGGCTTTCGTCTTTTGGCGTCTTTAGACATTCATGCGCACAGATGAACTAAAACTGACGATTGGTTAACAGTTTTGTCGTGTATTATACATATTATATATTTAAAAATAAATATCATCACTAAGTTAGAAGCCATTGATGGTGATCCATATGAATTTAATTAATGGTTTTATTTAATTGACGTACAATTAATTGTGAAAGTAATCGCATAAGCATATATTTTTTTGTACAGTATTCAAAATCGAATTTGCTTATCGTTAAAATGAACTTTCAAGTGTCGTAATAGCCTACTAATTTAGAACTTATTAGTTAAAGAATTGTATTATATTGATCATTTGAAAATTTATTACTATTATATATATATATATGATATAACAAGAGTGAATTAGGGAGATTAGCTTGTTCGTAAAAAATTGGCAAACTAATTAGTGGCGTCCTATTTATTTCTATGATTTCTTGATAAATTATATGTGCATACGATTACAATTTATGAAAAATAAAATATTCTATTTCTTTTGAACGAATGCTAGAAAAGGATGCTGAACGATGCCAAGAGAATGAGTTGTAGGATAGAAACATTTTTCGTTACTGAATCATAAAAACAGATATTCTGAAAATTGGTTTATTTTCCTCTTTAGAGATTCAAAATGTTATTTTTAAATTTGAATATACGGCGTTAAAAAAGGTTATCGTAAAATTTCCCCGTGTATAGATAGATAAATTTTATGTGTTCTATGTAAAGTATAATATCAACCATTTAAAAATTAGCATTGTTTTAAAATTCTCTCAACAAAAATTATGGAAATTAAAAAGGTGCTTACATTTGAAGTCCTTTTCAGTAAAAGACAGGATATTTTTTAAAATTCAGGACTGGTCATTAATTATAAGGAGATAAAGCAGTACCTGTGACTAAGACTCACGTAATATTGAAGATAAACGTTTATTCACAGGCTGGTTGGTACTTAAAGCTTTTAAATAGGCTTTCAAAAAATCTAGAGCTTTTTTATTGTTTAAGCCGTTTGATAGAACACGCCAAATGAAAGATATTTTTAAACAATGATCTGTGAGAACACGTAATAAAAGATGTTATAAAAAAAGGCAATTATATTTTTAAAAACTTACTTTTAAGATTATTTAAAGAACTGCAGTTGTTTAACCGCCTTTGTTTTACTATAATATGGTAACTAAGGTCTCCTTGCTTTTCTTTACAAATTACCATTTAATTAAAATTATCAAGTATTGTCATTTTCAGTATATATTGCCAAAGAAATAATACTTGACACTTGACTTAAAACTATGAAGTATTTTCAAATCGCAACATATAAAAGATTCTCCATTTATGCTTAACACTCATTGGTAAAAAAAATATTTTATTATTGGAAAAATATCAACATATTTTAATTTTTTATGTTTATATAGTGACGAAAAACAGTGGCTGTCACTGAAATAACCATACAAATATAATTTAATAATACTTAAAAGCTAGCCCGCGAGTCGCATTCGGCCCACCATATAAAAGTATGCGACATAACAGCAAAATGAAAAGAAAAAGTTCGCGTAAAAACATATATCGTACAAGTTAAAGACTAATTATAAGGAATTCAAAAGTTTACAGCGTTCCACAAAGAGCAAAGGGATCTCAACGCATAAAAGATCTTCACTCACAACGGTTTTTGTAAATGCTGTGACGCTATAGCTATAAATGGTATTTGGTATAAGCAAAAGTATCCGAGTAAATATTTATTTGCTTTTTTTTGTTCACCGGATGATTTTTCATTAAAATGCTGCCCACTTTAGCTGTTCAAAAAATTTCACTGTTGAATGTGGTATGCAATCGTTCTAAGAACATATTTTTTCCTTATCTTGTGGTCTTCCACTCAATAAAAATCAGTTTATCTGCTTTAGAAAATGTCAAATGTAAAACAATTAAAGAGTCAAAGAAAAAAAAAGTGATTTATGAGTTTGATTTTTAGAGAATATTAAAAGACATTACCTTCAAAGTCGTAGAAACATTAATAACTTTCTTAAACGCTGTCTGAGAGTAATATATTTGCCTAATTTTTCATTATTGATCTTCTGTCGAGGAAAATTTCTCCTCCAGGTATGTTACAGAGCTTATCAACTTCCGTAAGCAGCTTTTAGCTTTTGCAAAAGCTAACCTGACAAGATAGCACACAATACACTTTATATGAGCTTATTCCAATAAAGCTTCTTAAAAGTAATTCTGTTAATTCTGTCAGGGGAGAAATAATAAGCGATTAATATAAAATAATCATTTATATTACTTAAAAAATAAAACAGTAATTATTATTTACTATAAATACATGTTTTTGCCTGGCTAAATCGATTTTGCGAATTTAATTGATGTATAATATAGATTTTATCTATCAACACATGATTCAGCCTGATATTGTTTTGCAAATATATAAAAAAATGTAATTTAATTCGGTATATTAAAAGATAGTTTTAATTACCCATTGTCTACTCAGTGGACGTCTGAAATCCATTTTATTCAAACAAAAATATTCCCAATTTATTATTGGTTTTGACAAAAAGGTAGAAGACAGTTTTTTTTTAAATTTCAAACTTCATTAAACTTCACTTTGTTATGCTGACCTGATCCAAAAGCCAATTTTGAGGCATTCGATAACTTCGCAACATTATATAGGGAAATGGATATTCTCAATTCGTCTATAGATTCAACGTGAGATAGATTAAACTTTAATCAATCGTTACGGTGAATTATCAGTATATTGATACACAGGATACTCAATATCATTTAAGCTAAATGACTGATAGAGTTACATATTATTTTCTTTTCTATCGATATATTTTTTAAGCACAATAGTGCAAGGTTAAAATATCAAATCAAGAATATTAAAAGTAAATTCGTTTCTTTTTCTGATCGTTATATCGATAAAGTAGAAGTTTATTGCCTTATAGATAGATAGATAACTGTGCTGGGTAAAATAAAAATACACATTTAGTTATTTCAAAGGTACTTAAGTATCATGGCAACTAATAAAATCATGTGATGCTCATATAATTAAATATTAATAATCAAAAATAATCCCGATTTTTTAGCATCCCGGGAAACACTAAAGTCAATTTCATAAATGTAATACTATAACAATATAAATTAGGATGTTACAGTGATAAGATGGTGTATTGTGTATCTCTTCTTATCCAATTAATATAGCTATATTGTTATAGCCAGGGCTTTGCAGTCGGGTAAAAAAAAGACTCCGACTCCAGAGAATTTTTGTATGAGTATGAATATTATACTATTAGAGAAATTTTAGTCAGCCTAGCATACAGTGGCAAAACTATGGACTGTTGTGGTTGGTATATATATATTTTTTAATGGGTTTGAGTCGTAGGATTTTCGACTCCGACTCTGACTCCAGCTTAGACTCCGCAGTCCTGGTTATTAATTTAAATATAGTTCAGATTCAAACATACGCCAAAATAGCTGACAAAGATATACACAATAATATTTGTAGGATTAAAATTCTTTGATATTTTTCACCTTACAGTAAAATCATGCGCTTTAAAAAATAATCACTATAAGCTAAGATGGTCTTCTTTAAAAACAATTATCTTAGAATGTACGTCTTTAAAACAACGGCTGTGATGTGTCTCATTGAAAGAAAAATATCATATTTTGACGTGATGTCCAATACCACGATACAAAATAAAGATTGCTATCTATTTTAACACACATATGAATGAAAAAAAAACTGTCAAAACTTTATTTTCCCTCTGGTCACAAAGTACCTCGCCGTCCGCTGCACTTAATATTGTTTATAGTGGTAACTTCCCGCCGTAACTCTTTTGCGGGGAACATCCCTCGCCAGATATAATTTCACATTAAAATCTGAGAGCATTTCCGGGTAGTTTTGTCCCGGGCCGCCACTTCTGGCGGGTGCTTTGTAAAATTCAGAAATGTACTCGGCAAAAGTAGTTGTTACTATTAGCACTCACATCAGCGGCGCCGCAGAATTAGTCCGGGCATAAACTGGCTCAATGTTGGCCGGGCCTAATTTAAATGTGTAAACGAGGGTATTCTGTACGTGTATCACGCTACTATATATTATCATTTATATCTCACACATATGGCGCAATAGCTGTGTAATATTTATTATAAATATGTGTGAAATAATTATAGAGGAAACAAGGATTTAAAAAAAACACATACAAAAACTGTATCTACGTCACCAATGTTTCTTTTTATCTTAGATTTTTCGCAGAGTTACCTGTCTTTACTTCGATAGAAGATTGGTCATCGAGAAGGTCGACTTCTTCATATAATTCGGTGTAAATTTACCAAAAGACAGCAAGACAAAGAAAGATCTCACTTTTCACTAAGAAATAGCTATAGCCAAATTTAATTCGATGAGGACAGTTTTGGATACACAGTTGTACATGATTAAAATCATTTATTCATCGCTTGCAATCTCCCAGTAATTCTCTACGGTAGAAATCCATGGCGCCTAGCGATAACTCAAAAAACCGTATTCTGAGCATGGATTTTTTTTCAGGCATTTTTTAATGACTAATAATTTTCTTTCGCCCTACCAATTCTAAAAAAACTTAGTGAGAGCGACTAGTTAATAGTTAGTCTTGTCCTAGCCCTAATTATTATATCCTCATTTTATTTGAATATGAGAGCTTGAAAAACTTCCTGCTATGAATCTGGGCATTCGATTACAGGGCATTTGCTCTTCATTGGGATCAATGAATAATGAATAAAAAACATGTTTAAAACTAGAAAATATTTTACCAATCTGCTTAAAAATGAGAAAATATAAACGCGTGAACAACCAGTCACTGAATAATTTAATTTGATTTGTATCGTATTTATAAAATATTATTATTCACAATGTATTTTCTTGATGAAATTTTGTACAAATTTATCCGTTAATAATTACCATCGTGGAAGAGATAACTTATTCCTAGAATAAACATCATTATTTTACAGCTGGCTGTGTAAGTTCTGTGTTAACTTCTGTAGTTATTTTCTTCTGATTCGATTCAAATAATTATTATTTCCCGGGTAACTGAATGTTCAAAGAGTTTCGCAATAAATTCTTACGATCTGAGTTATTCATGTCATCAATTATTACGAAGCAATTAAAAAAAGGCCCCGTTTCTATATTTGAAGAACTGACATTTAAAAAAAATCGGAGTCTAATTATTACGCAGTCCACATTTACTAACAGTACATTTTGTAAAAAAAAAAACGATTCCATCAGGATTCTCTGTCATCCAAGACTACTGGTTGCATCGTTCATTCTTCGTCTTCATCAAATATAAATTCAAAAAATGAAAAAAGAAATCATTATTTACTGGACACTTATCTTCAAAACGACGATTTTCATGGTTCCACAATTTTTCCTTGATGCTCCGCTGTCTGACAAAACAACACAAATTCAACGAAAGTAAAATTACATTTAAACTCATATGTAAATGATAGCTTCAACTAGTTGTGCTACAAATTGTGATTCGTGTTTTTCACTCTTTAAGAAGCATCTTCAGGAAAACTGTCGTAAGGTTATTAACGAAATGAAAATGCTTATTAAAAAACTAAACACTTGACGTAAGCTTAGCTACATGTGGAATTAGAAAATTATCATATCTAATTTATACCATAAATTCACAACTTATTTTAAGAGTAAGTTCATCCGTGCACTTGAATGCCTGAAGATGCCGAAAGGCGAAACCCAGGTCGTTAGTGACAAAACTTGTGTGAATGTATATAATTTGAAAAATTCAAATTTAAAATTGAAATTCTACCTAGCGCCTTCAGTAGAAATCTTAAATTATTCTAAGACTATTGCAAACTTTTTTCATTTTTTTTATAATGAATGTAATTGGATTATTTTTTTTCAGTGCTTGAGAGTTTTTATTATAATGATCTTCGAACAGTTTACTTTGCTAAAATTATTAAATTATAATTTCTTATTACGTTAGGCATTGATCTCAAATAAGATGATTGTGATGAATTTAGAAGCTAGACATAGAAATTAATATCGCATTACGAAGAGAAAAAGTTTATTAATTCTATTAGGAATTTTTGAGTACTTAAATGATAAATCATTTAACAATTTCAGATGTGACAGCAAGCGTACTCAGCTAAATTACTTGCTTTAATTTTGTTACCGAAAATTGAAAAGTGATTGATCGAAACAAACTACACGAGTGTCACATACGACGTTCAACTTGGTGGTCTCCATTTAAATAATAAATTAATTAGAATAATATAAATTAATTGTTTTATCTCTATTTAAAACAATATCTTTCTCGTTTTTTTCCGAAATCGCTGAGTGTTTTAAGTTATGGATTCCAATGTATTCCTATTTTATATGTCTATCGAATTTCATTATTGTATACTAAATAATCAATTTAGATATTGATATGTAAACCCATAAAAGATTAAATAAATTCAATAATGACTTTTTAAAAACTTATTATCCTTTCCCTTCTTTGTTACTCTTAGCTTCTTAGCTAATCATAAGGTACAAGCTAAGTACATCTATTATTTTCGAAACATATGCTTAAGGTAAATACTAATTTAATTGTATACGATAGTTTCATCCCGCCATCAGTAGAAAATCATAAACAAAAATTCATACATTTTACAAAAAAAGATTTTTTTTAAACATTTTCTTGTAATAAGCAAGCAAAACTAAACTTTAATTGACCTAATATTACAGGCCGCATTTAAGAAACTTTTTTTGTGAACTTATCACGAGAGAAAGCTTATAAAATCTTTTGTTCAAGACTGACTATTCCTGTAAAATTTATATTCACCTGTGTTCCGTCGAGCATAGTTTGAGAAACCCTGTGTTACAGAATGTGTTTTAAAGCCAAGCTATGGTTGGTGGTTAGGTAGCCAATTATAGATATGAAATGATAGTTTACATACGCATAACAGTATTACAGAAAAAAAATATAAAAAAAACTCTGATACCGTCCCATAAAACGATGCAGAATTTTAAGCGTTTTCTAAACACGTGATGGCTATTTGAAGTAAAAGAAGCATAAAGAGAAAAGCTCATAAACCAGTTTCGCGTATATAAATTCAACGTGCGACATTAAGAACTTTCTATTTGTCGCATAAAATATGTACGACAGAAGGGTTTAAGTGCTTTGTAACACAAGTTCAGGTTACATAAACTTAAAAAAAACAACCGTTATTTCGTGCTGACGTATTGAATTAAATGGCTACAATACAGTTATTATAGTCTTTTAGCTTATTAGTTTTTATCATCTAGTAGAAAAATAAACCAACCCATACACAAATGCTTGTTTACTGCCTCGTTAACGAAGATCTTTTAATTGGTTATGTCTAAATGATTGTAATGATGTAACCTAAATTACTGTGTTACTGAGAATGGTAAATTGTTAAATCTTGGTAGATGCTTTTTTATGAGGCTAGGACGCTATTAATATTACGAATATTATTTAAGTATGATCATAAACTATTTTGCTGAAAGAAAAAGAATTTTCATTAACAGAAACCCAAATTTTACATTTAAAAGAAAACGCTGCTATCCCCTGTTTACGGTCACATCAAAGCTACTCGAGACATATACTTTGTTTTAAAAAAGTATCGATCACTCTTCCCCCTGTCAGTCTCTTTGTTTCCTCTCAGGTAAACTTAATATCATTATATTACATAGTGTGAAATCACTTATAGCAAGTGTACGTTTTCTTGTTTGATTTTGATACACTGTTTAGTGTTAACTTATCTGTTTCCGTTTTTTATTTCTCATTTATATTGTACTATTCATCCGTAGCGATTACTTTTTCCATGTTTCTTTAATTTTTGTACATTTATATCTATGTTTGTAAGTGCGAGAGAATTTTCAAATGTCGAGACTCCTCACGTGTTACGGTTTATAATTCAATGATAACAATATATTATAATAATTGAAACTCAGCGCTTGAAATGTTGTCTGATTTTCTATGCACAGACACACCAATCACAAGAAAACCCCAAAGCAGTTATCAAAATAATACACTGTGTGTAACATTTGAATTAACATACATTTTGTATTAAACATAGCAATGCTACACTGCTATACGAAGCAATTCAATCAATAACATGTATGTAATCTTTGCATAGCTGAAGACCCCCAGGCAAGAATATATTGGTCGATTTTCTGCTGTTGTAACGTTTAAGTTGTTAATTGAATCAAAGTTTGCTTTTGATATGTAAATAACATTTCGTTTGGTGTGTACTTTATCAATGATAAATCAAAATATTGTCGATGGGTAAAGCATGTCGGCAGCAATCGACGAGTGGCGTCGCTCTTGGCTAAGGTGTCTTTTTTTTTATCTCCGAGTCAAAGTGGAAGGGAATGAGTTACTTTGGGCTGTAAATACAACATTTGATTTGATGAATGTGTAAAATTCATGAAAACATATTGTGTGCTTGTCAGAAATATATTATAAAATCGCACATAATTATTAAAAATTATCAAAACTGTTGCAGGTGACACCCTACCAACCTTACAGTATGTTTATGTACATAATATGCATATGTAATAGTAATTGCATCAGTTCACTTTTCATGATTTTTAACCTATCTCCCTATTTTGTATAAGTAACCTGCCTGAAGAACGCAAATTTGTATTTTTTTTGAAAAAATCTTCTGTTTTTGTATGTATCGATTTAACGAAATTTCGCGAAACCTATCTACCGCACAAATCGAGGTAATGTATTGAACATTTTCCTTATAGTCTCAAAATTATTTTTTTGCTTTACAATAATATTACTTAGTTTCATGGCACAATACATAATCAGGCTTAAGTAATTAAATTAATGTTGTATTTTAATATTATTTACATAATGCTTTAATTTTGTTAACAAATCTCTGTAAAGATAGTCTGGTGTAACCAAAGAGATATTTAATTTACACTTTTGCAAAAATAAACTTTTCAATCTGATACACCAATTTAAACAAAGAGCTTTTGTTATATGCCAAGACTTAAAATCACGATTGAACAGAAGAAACAATAATAAAAGTTTTTAAGAGTTACCAAACCAGGAGTCTTTTGTAAAGGATTGGTTATGTTGTTAAAGTGAGGAAATGAGTATTTTGAAGAAGCAAACAACATTTTAGGGAAGCAGTTATTCGGAAAAATTGATAATAAAAGAAACGCTTTTTAATTATGTGTGAATTTTTTGTGTGTATTCAATTTATAGAAAAACCTGCGAATGTTTATAATAAAATTTTAACCAATAATTTGACTGTTCTGTCCATTTTTGAGTTTAAAAAAATATATCCACATATTGCAGTTTGTCTCGTTTATACTTAATATTTTTATGGTGGGAATTAACTTTTATGGTTATGTATAAATATTCTTGGCGTAACATCAAAAACATAGATGAAAATATAATTTTTATGTTTAAGATGGGGCATAGAATTATTGGCGAATTATTATAATCGAATACAATCCAATAATGCATTTTTATTAAATACATACATACATACATATATCTATTTGTTAATAACGTAAAAAAATAATTCAAAATGTTATTGGAATAATAAAGTTAAAGTTTTATCAATTTTTTTTGGTATGCTTAATGATAGAAAGAATATTTTATTTCAATAAACTTGAGTTGCCAAGCTCAAAAAATAATTAAAAAATGTACGGATGACTATCCAAACTATAAATTTGGAATTTATGAAAGTGTTTACAATGAAAGAAATCATCTGAACGAAGTCCTTATCATTTGAAAAAAATATGAAAACAAAATGAAAAAGTGTGTTTTATTTAAAAACTACCCTCGTTTGAACAAATTAAATGAATTTGACTTTTTAAGCACGCTTTGCCTTATCACTCTTATCCTAGTTATGACTTATGAGTAGTAGTGTAAAGCTAGTTAGTGTTAGTAAAAACGTGTAATTAAATACATGGCTATCGAGAATAAATAAACTTTATGGTATACGTTTTTATTCATTATTTCAAGATGCGATTGAAATAAATATATTTTTATTTATTATAAACGGTAACATCTCTTAATATTTATGTTGCGTGGTTTAGTTCTAGATCCACTATATTTTTGTATCCATGTCCGCTTCATCCGAGCGTTACGGAAGCAAACAACGCTAACCACTGCACCACAGGACCCGACAGCTATGGCTATACACTAATATGGCGCAATTAATGCAAAATGGGTTTTAAAATACTTCATGACAATTGATATGTCTGACAAAATTGATTTGTTTTTGTAGTCTTTTTATGTACAATGTTTACCACTAAGAGGGTTTTCCTTTCTTTCAGGTCGCGGGTAATCCCTATCGGTGAATGTAATCCCCTATGACATCCTGAGGATTATGCCACCGTTTCTTTTCCATCTTTCACAAACTTTTATGAATTATATTTCTTATAGCATCTCTGTTTTTTTTTACAAAAGCATTACGGACGGTGGTGCGGTGCTTTAATGAAAACAACGTTTCACGTAGACATTTTTATTAAAAATATATGAAAGGATAATTTCCATTTGAAAGTTTTAAAAAACTTTTTAACTGGTTTTGTGGGAAAGGTTTTATCCGATATTTAAGTATTTTTAAAATTTTCTTTTTCTTTCATTTTTAAAATGCATAATTTTTCGTGTTTTACTCATCTTTTGTTTATAATATATATGTATCTTTAAATCATTTTTAATGCTCAATATTTTTTAACCTTTTTGTAAGTATATTCATTTAAGATTTTGTTTTTTGTTTTTTAGATGTCTTGTAATCTATGAGAGGAAGCCAAGTTACGTAACATTACCATACTGACAGACGTTGGTAATAATAATGGAATAAAAAATACTTCTAAATAAGCAGCAAATGTTAATTTGATCATTTATGTTAAATCTTCTTTACTCAATATTTGTTTGTTTTTTGCAATTAAATAATATAATGGATTAATAATATTAATATAATAACATTAATAACAAAATTTTAATGGATTTATGACAATTTGATTCAAATAAAGTTAAATAATAATAGATATTGACATTTGCCTGAAAATACATCTGAATTAACTGTCTTCTATAGATTCGGCGTTAACTTTGTTGAAGTTTATTTTTTTATATCAAATCAAATTTGATAACGTTTTTCTACGTGTGCTAAAAAATATGACACGTGTTTTGCCTAATTAAAAAGCATCATTAGACGTAAAATTGTTGGGTTTTATACAAGTAATGCATGTACATATATGTACCTCATTTTTGCCACTGCTTTTTTTACATATACGGTGCTGATATCGAACTCAGTAAAAGCTAAACATATTTAAAAAGTATACGAGTAATATTTGAGCCATAGTACTTTCTACTTGTACTTGTTTAATTTAACCAAATATACACCCGTTATAAAGAAAGTTTTCCTCAGTAAGTCGTGAATAATTTTGGATACAATATTTGACATAAAAAAAAAGAAAATCGCCCAATTTAGACTTTATCTACACGCTCTTGGAAAGATTTAAAGCGGATATATAAAGAGCCTTAACTGCGATACGATGCCGTACATGTCGTTGTTTAACTTTCTTTTGACATATAGCTCTTAAAGCCCCTTTATTGTTTTTATTGCTACGTCTCATTCCCTCGTGAGTCGTAAATTCTCAAAGATCAAGATTATTTCATTATTATCAAAATTTGGCAAACGTTCATACGAAATATTCTTTTATTGCTAAGAATCTGATAATTTAAAAAGAGAGTACACAAACTAGGCTTCAGACTGTAGCCGAGTAATAAACGTTGTAAGCTTCGGTTGCAGCTAGGGTATCCAATCCCGGAGCCTTTTTTCACTTTTTCCCCGGATTGTCTCAGAAACTTGTTTTTTTTAAACTCACCGAGGAATGTAATCCTCAATTGACCAATTTCGTGTAAATTTTAGGGATTTGCTCAAAATTTTTCAATCCCGAGATCCCGGGACCGCGGCCATGTCAATCCCGGGATTTTGGGATCAGGAAATTGAACGGGATCCCCAGATTGGATGCCCTAGTTGCAGCGTTCACGGGTACAAGTCTCAAGTACGGACAGTTTCAAAAAAATTGACTTTTCTATCTTTCGTGCTTGTAAGCATACATTTTTGCAATGTCATAATGTCTATTATCTACTTATTTCAAACTTAAAAATAAGTGTTCCCAAGGCGATGAATAAAAAAATAAATCGTTAAAATTATGCACATTCACACAAGTTTTGCCACTAATGATCCGGGTCTCGCCTTTCAGCATCTTCAGGCGTTCAAGTGCACGGATGAACTTGGACTGAGTCACACAAGAAAAAAACGATAGCATTCTCGACGTCAGCTTTTAACATATTAAACGTTTCAATAAGTATTTTCGTTTGTCCATGCTTAACAGTAGGAGAATGTGGTTGAAAATAAAATAATTCAATGTTTGCGTATAAATTTGGCATATCTCTCATCAAATCATTAGACACTACGCGTTTAAGCTGTTGAAACTGTGAAATGTTTATATTGTTTTGAAATTATAAAAAAACATTATTATATTGTGAGGATTTTTTATATTCGTCCATAAAGTTCAAAAGTCGATAAGGTTTAACCGTACTTAAATAAAAATGATAACAATGAAGTCTGGTAAATATTAAGCACTGTGTGTAAACATGTAATTATTTAAATAAGCTTATGTTTCAATTCACAGCGGTGGTCAATTATATGAGTGAGTTATGAAAACATTTTAAAAATCAATTAAACAGCATAAAAAATGCGGATATTAAACACTAAATAATTCCATTGTTTGCCTGGCAGCAGATTTCTCGTGTTCCGTCATGCGGAAAATTAATGTACCCACTAGTCAATAAATGAAATCCAAAACAAAACACGGCCGAATAAAATTATTCTCTTTGCTAGTGTATGAGGGCTTTGGGGCTTTCATTTGAACATTCTGGGTAACGAAGCTTCTACCTTTTCATGTGAAATAATTTCATTGTGGTTTTATTTTGCGCCAAATAATATTCATTTATAAAATTAAGTACTTAACAATAGCTATTTTATAAAAATCATTTGTTACGTATTGCGGTAAAAATGCCACATTCAATTTATAAATATTCAGATGTGTATTTTTGAGTGTACATACAATAAAATGAAAGAAAAAAACATCTGTTTTATATTTAACAATAATTGTTACAAAACAAAAATCTTTTTTTAAGACTTTTACGCAGTTTGATATTGGTTTGTGCCGTAGGACTATAATTGAGGAGCCAACATTCAAAAAGTGATTTATCACAAATTTAAAAAAAATGCCGTTTAATATCAGTTCTTATCATAATAATATATTTGAATAGAAATCACACTTAGGGTTCAAAAAAAGTTAATAATAAAAAAATTAAATTATTAAGTTGACACATTCAAGCAAACCGTGAATTCTCCAACACTCAAATCATCTTTTCCAAAGCTCTGTATTTGTGTGACGAATCACTTTTTGAATGTTTGCTCCTCAATTCCTCGTTTTTTTTATATCAATATAATAAAATCTTTTTTTCATATTATGAATACTTTTTTATGATGATGTATTTGCCTAATTTAAAACATTTTCATAAGCATTTTATTGATTATATTAGCAAAAATTAATATAACGCAATTAGTCATAAGCTCTATGACACACATACAGGTTCGAACATTCGAACTGTTGAATGAACGTCTGAAAAAATTTGTGTCAATGTTAGTAAGAGTCGACACGTTTCTACGAAGCGCAGTTTATGGTGTATACAGTTCTTCTTAAGAATATTGTTTATATATTAAAAATAAAATTCGCTGCTAAATGTGTCGCGTGACACGAGTTTTTTTAATATTCATCAAACTAGCTGTCACAAAAATCAATAATTAAGAAATAACAATTTAAACAGAGCGAATGGTTCCCTGCTACTAATTTTTAAATCAAGTAAATAATAGTGTAATTAAAATTGTAATAATTTCTATCATTCTCTTCCCCATTCCCAGTAAAAGAATGAATACTATTATTATAAATTTAAAATAAAATAAGGAATGTTTTAATATCAATGTCCGTTATTATATTAAAAGACTTAACGACAGAGATGATCTGAAGATGCACATTAAACGTGTAAAACTAAGTACAACAACTAATGGAATAAAACGTGTCAGTCTCTGTGGTTAAATGGAAGAAGCTTTACTTGGCCATCAGATGGATCTGGACTTAAGTGTCGGCTAGCTCAATTTGGAATAACCTTTTCTCATTCATTTTAATAGCTTAAATAACAGTGTAAGTGAGATCGTTTTAATTAGAAAAAAACTCGAGTATCTTACTTACGTAATTTAAAAATTTGACGGATTGACAATTATTAGCTTAGTTAAAAAATAGTTTTGATTTTACAATAGTAAAATAAACTGGTTTTCAATTTCAAATTATCGAAATATCGCAGAATTCCTCTTGTATTAAATATTTTAAATACGTATTATAAAACACAGTTAAATGTTGTTTATTTTTATTTTGTTAAATTGCGATACCACTTTAAGAAAGAAAACAAGCCTTTTACGCAATGCCGTCGATTTGTTATTTCATGCGTCATATTTTTCAGATAGATTGGATTGGCAAGGAAAGGTTGAATACAGAATATATTTAATCCTAGACAAGGGTGTGTTGTCGTAGAGAAAACATTGATACCCTTATGTTTACAATCATATTGGTCTTGTAAATTAACCTCTGACTGATTACTGAGTAAGTAGTGGAGGTCACTTTGACTAGCCAAGCGAGATAAATCGTTGACTTTGAAAAGCAAGCGTGTGCCTCTGGTGCCGCCTTGGGGTCCTGACTCAGACCCCTGGACCTTTTGTTGGCTTGTGTGGAAGAGCATGTGAAAATATCTGCTATTTTAGTTTGTTATTGCAGCAACGTTATTATTAGAGGCCCAGATGAGATTTATATTTCTCCTTAAGTATTTTGATTCTTAGTAGGTATACCGGTTCTGTATTGAGTGGTCAACGCTATTTCATTGCTCGATCATGTGCTGTATGGACTGACTGGTGTTTTTCATCTTTTACAGAGAGAAAAGCTCTTGTTCTATTTCTTCAATTGTATTTTGATGTTGTTTTGTGATCGTTTTTTTTTCTTCTGTCCCCTTTTCCCTTCTTCGGTGCCTGTTTGATTCTTATTATAAGTATAATAAGTAAGTGGGTTTTTATTCAAATATACGGATAAGATATATTTTTATTCTTAACCACACTTATTTTGTTAAAATCTGAATACTGAGAGTAGAGACGAGACGACTTACATCTTGATATATTTTCCACAACTATCTCTCATGAGAAAAAGCTCAAACTAGTTCTCGTAAAAAAACTGTTAAGATACTCCACATTAAGAGAAGAGAAGGTTAAAAGACCTCTTAATTTATTTATTACCTTTTAAGGGTTATCTCTTGCGAGACAGAAATTATATTTATAAAAGTAAAACTAGTTTTTTATACTAATTCTACAAATTTGTGTAATTTGTTGATGGGTAACAAATTTCTGTGATTAACAAAACCAGTCATATTTATAAACATAAAACTATGCAAAAAATCAAATTATTTGTCATTTTAAAGGTTTTTTTATTTAAGTAATTTTGTAGACGTAAATTAAAATTCACGGGTAATTGGCAATTGTACCAAACTGCCATTAAGACTTAAGGTTGATCTTGGATGAATGTATTGCTATGAGTGCATTTGAAATCAATACTAAAGTTAAAAAAATACAAATAAGTGAAAGCACGTGAAAACTTTAAAATTTGCAAGCGTTGAACCTAATATTTCTAAGATGTATGTAAACGTCATGTATATACGACTATGTTCAAGAGAATCTGCATGTGGGGAGTTAATTATACCGTGGAACTGGTTCGTTAAACTAAAACGATTAACCGCAGAATTAAAGTCGGGCAAATAATGTTTACACACCGGAATAATAGTAACATCTGCAGCCAAGCGCTAGATTCTTCACCTAGCAATCAAAATGTCTTGGGTTCAGGTTATAGTCTATATAACATTTTTTTTTTACATTAGAGTATTTCAAATCTAGAGTTTGAATTAACTTTTGTATCACCGATACCATTATGAAATCAAAGCCGTTTATTAAAAAAATAAGGTAATTTTATTGAAATTTTATAATACTTTAGGTATCTAGAAGTACTATCACGGGAGATAGCAACCCGCGTAAAGAACTCTAAACCTGATTGGGGATAGCTGGAGCAATTCTGGAGCAGTTTTCAATTCATTGCGGAAAATCTGGAACTCACGGCTGTACTCGGTCAAAAACAAGTGCCTCCTGTTTAATGCATGCATTCTGACAATGCTGCTTTACGGTTGCGAGTCGTGACACATTAAAAAATCAGAGGGTAACCGTCTACTGTGCTTAGTTGCATGCGCCGAATACTAGGAATGCGGTGGTTTGACTTTGTCACAAACACTGAGATAAGGGAACGGACTAAACAGCTGTTAATTACATCCAAATTGAAGAAAAGACGATGGACTTAACTTGAGTATGTGCTGCGGATGCCTCAAGAAAACTTCTACCAAACGGATGAATTCCGCCGTCGTGGAGTCCACTGATGACCATCTATAATAGTATGTACTAGCAGAGCTACGGGACGCTTGAATGACATGGGAAGAAGCGAAAAGACTGGCAGGGGCTAGAGAATCTTGGAAAAACCATGTGATGGCCATGTGCTGCAACTAGGGAGCGGATATGAAGAAATTAATAATAGTAATAACGATAGCTTTATTTCGATTCTACACCCCCCTCCTTGCTCCTCTTAAAAGGAAAAAAAACCCAATCCATTTTGTAATTTTATAATTTTAAAATGTTAGAATCAATCTTGCTTCATTACTTAAGCAAACTTTGCGATAGTAAGTCTGAAGATGCCTCTGAAAGAGGCGAAACACGTGTCACAGTTAGTTACACAATACGTGGAATAATCAAAGTTAATTTAAATTTTCTATTAGTAATAACGAAGTCACAGAAAAATAAATATCAGCATGGTAACATTTAAAGTTTTCAATAATTTATTAAAGTTATGGCAATGTGGCCAAACATATTTTTTCAAACGAAGCTATGTAGCCCTACTACTTTTAAAAAGCACTTTTCCCTTTTTCGACAACAGATTTAAAAAAACTACATCGGACATAAATTTTTTCAAATTAATTTTGTCATCGATTTCAGCATCACTGTGAATTGGAAATCATATATTGAGAACCCTTATGTAAAAGATATCATTAAGTCAAGTCACACGTGTCTAAATAATCAAATACACCCACGTGCTATATTTTTGTAGTAGATTAATATTCTGTATTGATACAATAAAGCCTGTAGTTTCAAACCCCCCTAAAAACGTTTTTACATCATTTTAAGCAAAATTTATAAAATAAAATAAGAGAAGTTTGTTAATTCACTTGTTGCTTAAAAAAGTGTTTTGCCTCTTTGAGAAACATCATCACACGTAACATCGCAAGATTTACGAATAACATGAAAATTGATTGTAATTCTTACGTTATAAATTACAAAATAAATGTACAGGTTTCTCGTTTCGTAACACAACAAGTGGAATAACAAAGTTATATAACCTCCACAAAGATAACGCCAAATCCATTGAGTATAATAATAAAGATGTTAGTCCTTTCATATACTGGTAAATGTATTACTTTTCGAAAATTGATAAAAACTCTTTTAAGATTTTTTTTTTTGATTTATCAGATTTGAGAGTGAACTATATAAATGATTATGACGTTTGTGTGTGCAAAAGATAAATACGAAAGGCAAGGTTTAAAAGATGTAAGTGAGGTGTTGCGCGAAGAGAAATAATTGATCGATGGATGACCTTAATAGATAATGACAAAAAAAAAATAAAAGCTCGATAATTAGAAAGAAACAATTTTTATCCGAGAATGCTATTTTTTGAGCATTTTTCCACTTTGTTGCAGACACGAGTTTAAATACGGAGAAAAGTAACTTTCATAAATAAAATTAGCTTTTTAATTAATCGATTTGTGAATTTGTCACTTAAAGGCTGTCAATTCTTGGAAGAGATGAAATACATATATTAAAAAAAAAACACATTATGAGCGGTTTTGCTCATACCAAGTATCATCAACTAATACAACAAGAATTTTTATTTATACACATTTGATAAACGCCAACGACAAGGCCTTAATTAGTTTCAAATTTGAATCGTTCATTCGATTTATAGATTACAATGCCCTTGTTGTACAAAAATTTATATAGGCAAAACGGAAAAAACACTGAACACCAGAGTTTTAGAGCATATGGCAGCCTTTATATTAGAAAAAAGACACGTCTATTTTTGCTAATCACTTAATTTCGGAAGGACACGTGTTCAATCAGGAACAAGGGATAAAAATGTTACTCCCAAATACGGACAATCATAAGCTCTTTTTCCAGGAAATTTTGGAAATAAATAGAGCAAAATTGTATAGTCTTCCGATTTGAAATGAAATATTAAACCTTCCGGGATCTCCACTTCTATACCCTATATAAATATAATAATAAAACCTTTTCCGACAAACAAATAAATATAATTCTTGAAACTACTTACTACTCAAATCTGTGAGCTTCCCATAAGCTTATCCTTTTCGCCAGCAATGGCTTTAAACTCAATGATACATTTATTTCTTATATAAACACGAAACATTTATTTACTAAGCGTCAGTTCACGTTCATCCGTGCACTTGAACGCCTGAAGATGCCGAAAGACGAAACCCGGGTCGTTAGTGACAAAATCTGTGAGAATGTACATAGTTTGAACGATTCAAATTTAATATTGAAATTCCACCAAGCACCTTCAGTCGAAATCTTAAATTATATTAATTAGTTTCATTCAACTTTATATAAATGACCTTGCTCGATTTGTTTCATGAGTAAACCCATTCATGAAATTTTTAAAAAAATAGCAAAGAAGTAAAAGGAGGCGTGCTATTAAAAAGAAAATTGTGAACTTTTATTGAAAGACATTTATGTTTTTTATATTATATATGTCTTCGTCGACTTTGCAAAAAAATACAAATCTTTGTAAAAAAATGTTCAATGTTTTATAATTTAAAATATTCACTGTCTCAGAATATGAAGCTTTCCTCTTTCATTTAATGGTAATATGAATACCTTGACGATCATTATTGGCAAACGAGACTATTCGCAAATGTATTGTGGAATGTAATACACGATGCAAACGGGCGGGGGCGCAAGCTGTAAAAGGCATTGTTGTTCCCATCGCGAAAGATCTAGAACAACGCGAGGGATGGAAATAGACATAAGGGATTATGATTTATTACATTATGTGAATGGCAAGGAGATGAATAACTCGCGGTGGGGGTAAGGAGATTATAAATACACAATATGAGTGGGGTGCTATTTATTATTTGTGGCAAAATGCGTGCCAACCAAAACACACACACCAGGTAGACATTTACTTGAAAGGTGTTGTAATTTCTGAAAGCTTTATCCTACTGTTTGAATAATATATACGAATTTCATTGGAATGGTTTGCAGATAGTATGTCGCAGAAGATATCAACAGTATGTAAAAGAGTGGAACAATTAACGGTGTTTTGTTTGTCATATTGAGACTGTAGAAAGGAAAAATGACGTTACCCAAACGCAGGCACAAAATACGTGTTATGATGATTTTGGACCATATGCAAATTATGTCATATACACAACCTGGAAGTGCACGGAGAGTTCTAAACTGGTGTTGAATTGACATAATCTAATATTAATTAAAGAAATTGTTTAGGGAGAACCTGTGTTCCAGTCTTTTTTCTTGATTTCAATTTTCACAAGCTCATCTTTTTTTCAAACTTAAAAGCTAAATTAAGATAATACTCCAGCATTTGCAGCCTATTTCCTTTTGATAGAACGTGTATCAAGTTTGATATATTGTGATTATCGAAAAAAGCTTTTTTGAAAAAACTCAGGTTTACGTCATTTTTCCTTTCCACAGTCAATATGAATTGATTTTTGTTTTGTATTAATTTTTTACTTCTGCTCAAAAATCAAGGAATCAGATATCACACGAGATCATCAAACATATAATATATCAATTTTATGTCCATACGAGTATTATCAACTGAATCACATCAGTTGATAATTTTCGGAATGAGCGAAACCTGCCATGATCTGTAATAGATAGTATGGAATTAGTAAAATAAAGTGTCTTGATCGTGTAATTTGACAATGATCGTGATATTTTCACTATCATAATTGTATCAATTTATTTGCGGGAGTAAAAAAAATCATGCTTTGGACATATTATCGAACAATTTCTATTAAAAACCAATACTAAGCTTGCTCTGCTACTGCAAAATGAAACACTAGTACGTATAAAAAGATGTTGTAAAAGTGGAAATAGATCAAATGAGTATTTACTTAAGAGAAATGATATTCGTTGTAAATAAAATATCTCAAGCTCGTATTTTGTACAGTACAAAATTTGCTCGATTTTATGTAATTGAATATATATATATATATACAATGACACCCATGATTTTATCACTATGACAGTTTTGTCCGTTTAAGTTAAGATGTCTGTGACAGTCACAAAACAAATACATAGGACTGACATCAAACACATCGCCTTTCCTGGACCAAAGCCAAATTAGTGTCTTCTATACAGATTACTATTAAAAACCTCTGAAGGAAAGTCTGCCGGATATATTTTTAAAAATAGATACACGTATTAGATAATAATAAATATTTTTTAAGAAAGATTTACTGGGTAAATGCGACACTGTTAGTGAAAATGAATAATTTCAAAGTGTTCATCGTCAATAATAATTAGTGGAAAAGCAATATGTATATTAAAAATATAGTAAAAGTATTTTGTACTGATTATTTAAATTATTTAGATCAAATAGTCGATCTCAAAGCCACTCACAGTTGAAAGTTATAAATTGTTATTAAAAAAATTAGACCATGTTTATAAGTAGGTATTCAGAAAACGTTTAATAAACACACCCTTAAATATTTAGTTTAATTACTATAAGGCGTGTGTAGTCACCAATAGCAGCATGACTGTCAGTGTAGATTTTGGCTTCCCTTAAAAACTATTTTTAAATACATTTCTCTATGCAACGTCGTCTTCATTTACAATTATGTCAAGCCAGCAACTATCTCTTTAGTCTGCTACTTAATATGGTGTATTTGAACTTGCAATTAAATTGTTTATTTTTTTTATAAGAAACTAGAGACAACGTGTATTTCATTGTTAATGTATCACACCCAGTTTAAGACTATTATATGCCAAATAATGTACATTTTGAGTTGATGTTGCAACAAGGATAAAAATATCATTATTTACCGTGCCAAAAGCTCTCACACGTCTAAATGAACTAGTGGCCACAAAAAGAGGTTCTAATGATATCAATAGTTTTCTCACTAGTTGATTCAACGAGCGGCAAGCGTCGCTGGCCTCCGTTTATCTCTGTTAAATTAATATTTGACACCAAAAAATATGTACTTTGTAGTAATTTATTGAATATTAATAAACAAAATTTTGTTTTTGTTTTAAATTGAGAATGTTATAAGTTAAACTACGAACGAAAGTATTTTCATTTCAGAAATTATAATAAATAATATTGTTGGAATGTTTACGTCTGCCTTAAACCACGAGCTGATTTCTGTATGCAATCCAAATGAACAGAACACTTCATAGCGAATTCCTAACTTTATGAACTTCGGTGTTTGTGGATGTAAGTATGATATATCATATCCAAAATTCATGCAGTGACATTGTCAGAGCAATAACTATGTTATATGCGTCACTGGGGTATATGTCAGATTGAATGTTGTTAGTTGTTATTCTGCAACCGTACAATAAATATACAGACTGAGAATCAATAGCTCAAGCATTCGGCAGTTACAAAATGCAAATATCACCTCGTGACAGATTCGCAATTGGAGGTGCATCGGTGCAAAAAGTGTGACACGTAATTCGTATGACTTACTTTGTACGCTTCAAAAGAATTGTATTATATTTATTAAAATCGCTAATCATCAACTAAAGTGAGATAAAGTGAAAAAGTCGATTTTACGATAAATATGCCGATCAATTGCTGAAAAGTATACCTTTATAATGCAACTGATCACTAAAATATAACTTGAAAAGAAAATGCCACAGTTAAAAGAAAAATCTTACATTTACAATTATTAATATTGCCTTGTAACTTCAAAGCATTAGCGAGATCAGTAAAATAACTAGATACAGGTAATAGTATAGAGAGAACCCAACCATTATCTTTTAAAATGTTAATCGTTCTTTGATTAGTGTAATATTGTAATTATAATTAGGATGTTAGAGTGAATAACTTGATGCATTGTGTATCTCTTCAGAGCCAGTATATATAGCTGAGCAAAATATTAGTTTAAACATAGTTCTGACGATGGCGTAAGCCGAAATAGCTATCAACGAATAAAATTATTAAAAACTGTAGAGCTAAAATACTTTGTTATTTTAATCTGTTATAAATGGAGTTCTACCAAGTAAATGCCAAATCAATTAATAAATTTTAAAATAAACCTTAGAAGAAACTAAATAAAACCAAAATTTAAAAAATACAACACAAACCTTAAAGTTCAACTGTATAGAAACAAGTATCTTCGACTTATCCCACTGTTGCTTTAGAGTAGCGAATATCTGCGTAATAGTTCGAAAATTCCTTTAAAGTTATATTTAAAATGACATATATACTCAATTCTTTTATACACAGTAGGTATGTTCCGCAAAAACGTGATAGAATTCACATAAAATTGAAAAAAAAAATCCTGAATTAAAAAAATGTGTTATTTGAAAACAGAAAAACATTGTGGTATGGAAAATAAGTGTTAAAAAAATAACAATGAAGACTCAATATGTATTTTATTACGGAAAAATAATACGCAGAGTTTTATGAACATAGTTGCTTTCGTCGCTAGAATCTATCTGACACGTCGAATGTGTTAGGATATAATAAATTTCGTTTGAATGTTGTTTTGTGTTGTTGAATTTCTTGTAATTATAAAATGCGTTATCCGCTTCTGTGTTTTTTTGCTTCTGAGAATCGTATTCGAGAAAATAACTCGTGTAAAAATATAGCATTCGTTCTTTTTAAGAGACTGCTATTTCAAAATTGTATAAAAATAGTTGAGTGTAAACAAATACTAAATTATATAATAAATACGTTCAGATAATCAAACACTTTACAAAAAAAGTTGATACAATTCATACAACAGTAAAGAATAGGTTCCGAGATAAATAAGAAGCACGTAAATAGCAACTATAAATACGTGTTAAATGTGAGAAGAAGTTTGTTTCATTTGGTAGTTTTTTATATTATATTGTCCACAATTTGTATTTATATTGCAATTGTAACTATAAATTGAAAAAATAAAAAGGTGCCTGTCTCTAAAGGGGTAAGAATCATAAGGACCCTTTTAATGTATAAAATAAAATACCTTCTTTGTCTTATCACAGAATGAGAACGAAGTATTCTTGTCTTGAAATATTTGCACAAGATCACTGCTGTTTGTTGAAGCGCCTACTCCTTTGGCAATGTTCATTAGGGTGTGATTACACTGGAACATTACTCGTGGATAATTTATCTTCTTGTTATGTTTCATTTGCATGCACGGAGGCAATTACGAGCTTGTGTAGGTATAACCGCACCTTTATTTGCTCAACAAAGCTCGACACCTGAGACCGATACGCACACCGAAAGGGAAATTGTAACGCTACATACCTTTCACACGAAAGAAGACTCTTAAAAACGTTTTTAAAAAAAAAGGTAAAATTGGGTCGTCATTAATATGGATGAGATTTTTTTGACCACTTCTGTTTTGTACACCCAATTTTTTTGGATAACAAATTTATGAAGCTTTAGTACCAGGACATGTTAGCGTCAAAATTCTTCGAGTCTCCTTCATCGCTAATGTTTTGAAAAGTTGTATTCCCTTACTATCGTTGCAGATGGAAGGCCGTGATCGCTACAGGGGTTAGAAACCCATAGTGAAGCTAGTTTACGGGGACTCCATATGCATTAATTTACATTCTGTATACTTTCTCTAATACTATATCCGTACATGTACACATACAGTCACAAAGACACAAAGAAGTCATCCAAAGGGAGTCATTTTCAAATAAAGTTTGCCACGTACCCATCGATATTTTTGGAAATAGTATCTACTATAAAATGATTATTTTTTAAAGTTTTTTTTTGTTTTTCGAGTGCAGTTAGGAGATGCATGACACTAATAAAACCTACCTTCAAGATCTCAAATATTACAATGAAATGCAAAATATGCAGGAACTGATGGTAAATAATTTGTTTATTGCTCTGTGTTTCACGTCCGGACAGGATGTCAGTGACGAGGTATTACAAACATCACAAGATTTCATTACTTTGTCATTGCAGGTGATGATAAACTTAATTTAAATATTAAAGTTTGACATGGATCATAGAAACAGATAATGGTTAATCTAAAAAAACGGTTTCTATGATAATAGTTTGTAAACCAGTTTTGCATTATTTATCATTAAAAATAAAAAAAGATAGTAAAAGTCAAACAATAACTTCTTTTCATAAATTCATTCTACGTTCAATTTTTATGATCGGATGGGAGACAATGAAAGCATTGTATAAAAATCTATAAATACTTTTATGAATGTTTCCATTCCGGAATTCGAACCAGTGAACTATCGATCGGAAGTCAGTCCAACATCCCGACAAAACAACTGTTTATTATATACACTTTAATGAATGACTGAATCTCCCGTTTATTTTTTACTACGCGCGTTAAGCTGGAAACATTTTATAATTTCCGCCCTTAAAAATGTTATATCCTCCGTTGCAGGGTTGTAAATTTTTTCATCGCATCTGGGAAAAAAACTTTTTATATAAAACACTTTTTCAATCTTCCAACGGAAACTGAGTAGTGGGCACTAATTGCAGGTCGGGGAATAATGTGGCGAAAAAAAAGAGTTTATCGAAAAGGAAAGTTGAGTGGGGCAGCGTGATTTATTGTCCCTCATGAATTGAATAAAAATCCACTTTCGAAACTTTTCGCCAGTAATATTATATTTATTTTGGCTTTATGGATAAGCAATGTTTCAATTTTTTGTGTCATTTCATGGCCTTTGCCTAAAAATATTTATCTCTGTACTTGCATGATTCTTCACATTCAACCCACCACCGTTCGCTTTGTTTTCTCACTTTCGTTCACATCATCAAACAAAGAAAGAACACTTTTTTTTTAAAATGTAAATACGTTTGTCAATCTATTTAAATGTACATAATTTTGTGAAAATCAGCCAAAAAATAAAATCGGACATAGAAAGCGATTATCTCTGTTCTACTAAAAATCTTTAACTTGAAAAAAAAAATCCTGTTTTGTTATTGTTCCATATGCTCCACATTGACAGCGAACAAGGTATAAAAAGTACTTAACCGAAAAAACTTACGTAAGGTGATGATAATCGTCGTTATAAAAATTATAAATCAAGACGAAAACCTTCAAACGTGATCCCCATAGTAATGAAATTTCCTCAATTTATTGTGCTTGACGAATATTTTAGAATTTGAATATTTTCAGCGCGCTACGTCTTTTTCTAATTTTTAATGATTCGAGGAAGTTCGTAGCATAATGAATGAAAAAAATGTGGTTATAAAGTACTTATACTCGAAGATCATATTTTGTATTTACTATAACTTAAAATATATATTATATAAACGTAGAACAATAGAAAACAGATATTTATTCAGATACTGATTTATTTTTTTATCGCAGTGATTGCCAATAAATTTAAAGAAAGTTATGTTTTTTAACGGTATTTAGTAAATGAAAAACAAATCGTTTAAATGAAACAGTGTTGTTTTCTTCAAAATAATGAA
Organism: Himalopsyche tibetana; assembly: GCA_030503985.1. Classification (NCBI taxonomy): domain Eukaryota; kingdom Metazoa; phylum Arthropoda; class Insecta; order Trichoptera; family Rhyacophilidae; genus Himalopsyche; species Himalopsyche tibetana. The sequence continues at coordinate 3,813,812 of JAPJYX010000010.1, forward strand.
GAAATAAATCTTCTGTACTTATAAATATTGTTCAAAGAGCAGAGACGAAAAGCAATTCTTCAAAACACAACAGAATTTTCAGTGTGAAAAAAGATTTCCATCTAGCCATCATAAATACTTTATAAGCTTCGTAAATGATATTGATAAAATTTTGAAGACATCCATTAGTGAAACAGATTTTCCCCTACTTTAAATTCAGCAAACTCACGGAGAAATTGTACCTAGATTTTTGATATTTTTAAAGGTAATTGAATATTAAATTTTTGTCGGAGTCGAGCGGAAGGAAAGGTTTTGTTTCAAATGGTGAAATGGAATTCTGGAACAAGATTGTAAATCATGCATAAAAATGTGTTTGAAAAGTTGTTTTTCATTTCACACGTAACATACAATTGACTTTCAAAATTTCCTGTTATAACGGATTTTTTTGATTAAATTAGTGCAAAAAAATTTACGTCTTGTATTATTAAATCCCTATGTAAAGAATTTTAATAATATCGTAATAAACATAATATGTTCAAGCATTTATACCGAAATTTTAATCTTTATTTATGAAAATTAAGCCTGCAGCATAAAAAGTTTTTTAAACATCCATAAGTCTTGTAAGGGAAATTGTTTTTAAATGTTGGTATTTTATATTAATTGCAGGTGTTTTTCTTAAACTTATGTGTCAGAAAAATCATTATTTATTTTTCAATTAGTTTTTATAAATTGTACTGGAGATTTGTGTATCTCGATTCTCGGGCGTTCTTTCGAAAATTTCACGTCTCTACTTATGTATTAGATTATTCTAACAGGTCATCTTTCATTGATATTTTGGCGTGATATAATTTACTACTAATGTTTATACTTCTTTATTTTATTTTACCCTTATAATTACAAATAATTTTCAAAACATTTTGATATATATTTTTTCAGTCCAAGTCCGCTCCCAGTGTGGAGTATATGTCCTCCGAATTTTATTATTTTAATACAAGTTTTTCGACGAGAATTGTTTGTGACTCAGTTGGTCTATATTTTTTTCATATACCTAATTGTATTGTTAATTTTCATACGCAGCACACCCAAAGCTAATACTCACCGTACGCCATTGATTTTTATGGAGAGATTGACAAAAACTTTGTTTTTGACAACCAATACCATTAGTCTCACCTTTTAAATTTAAAATGATAATCTTTAAGCAGTCATGAAATTCACGATACAAGGTGTATCATGTACAGAGTGCAGCATGTGGTTGTAGTAAGGTCAGGAAACAGTTTCTGCGGTTCGTTAATCTCAACTACTCATGGTATTATGTCCAAAACATAAACCGACACAACCAGAAATGCGGAAATCCGAGATGAACTTTGATAATACAATCAAAACTTTTCCGTAAAAGCTCAACAATGATTAAAAATAGCCGTCATTCATGTTTTTATCTGATATTTGATTAATTGTATGCATTCTAATTTAATTTTCAAAAGTCTATTTGAAGTCGTTTAGTTTTATATTTGATCACACATGGAAAATTGTTTGTAAAAGATGTATAAACATTAACTCTATTTGCAAATCGTTCATAATAAAACAATACCTTGCAATCCTACAATGTTCGTAAAGCTTCACAATGAAAAAAAAAACGTCAAAGCAAAGTCTTGCATTATATAAAATATTTTATCTAGGTACTTGTTTTCCAACATGAAACAATACAATTAATTGCCTTTATTGTTACTTTTTTCACACAGTGATTATTGTATTAAAATTACGTTTGTTTAGCGAGTTTATGCAATAATAGTGAATATGTTTTCTACTTTCTTCATCTGTATTTTTTTTTCTCATGGGATACGAGATATTTTTTTACCATCATGACTGAAAGTTGCTAGAACCACGTTCAATAAAATATAGAATTACTGAAAACTGAGACTTACGGTTGTTATACACCATAACCAACCGTTAAGTTAAAAAATAGGGTAAGGTTCTCAAAAAAAAATGCACACGAAAGGTCGAATTGTTATCATTAAAAATATCGACGAATTAGTGAACTAGAAGTAATGTTATTCCACGTTTGGAGTCAATGCTTGCACTTTCCATATGAAAATATTTTCCACTTCAAAACCATGATGAATTTTTTTGATTGAGTCTGATTTTTGTTATAAAGATGAATCATAAATACTAATTTGTTAAATTATTTTATTAAAATGTAAAATATATTTATCTCCCGAAAATGTTTTTTTATTAAATTTGGATAAATTTTAATATAAGATTTAATGTTCAATTACCTCTTCTAAAACACAAAACGAGGCTCGAAATATAAACAATTTGCTCATCTTTTATTATAATATGGACTACGAAACGTAAAAATAAATTTGAATGATGCGTACAAGTGCTTAAATCTTAGTGTCAAATGACACTCTTGCGTAAGAACAAGAGACGCTTCCAATTATTAAGTAATTATTATTCCTAATTTGAATAATTTAAATCTAAATTTTCCTTTAGATTAATGAATAATTAACAAATTTTGGATGAGAAATTTTACGGCTTGGAAGGCCGCTCTCACTGTTGGTAAACCGAATCTGAATTTTTAATCAGGATTGAATTCACCTCTCGTTAAGTATTTACTTCTCAAATTATTATTCAAGTAATTGATGTAGAGTATATTATAAAACATGACGGTAAATTTTGAATGACATTTGAGACAATTGTTTCATCATCTTCTTAATTCGTGACCAAGAAATGTGGACGTTTTCAATCGCTTTTATCGTTTGAGCGACTTATACTTACTGATATTTTCAAGACCCTCTTACGAATGATTGAAAGCAATTTCTGGTAAATACCGTAACTTATTGTCAGTAAACTTAACTAGGGCAAGAGAAATCGTGTTTGACACCTTTTTTCAACATTAAAAACATAATAAAGCATCAGTCCTAATGTTAGATATATTGAAAGTACTTTTCATAACAATCAAGATTATTCTTAAATTTGAATCGTTCAAGCTATGTACATTCTCACAGATTTTGTCACTAACGACCCGGGTTTCGCCTTTCGGCATCTTCAGGCATTCAAGTGCACGGATGAACTTGAACAGACTGACAGTTGAACTGGTCAGTTCAAGTTCATCCGTGCACTTGAATGCCTGAAGATGCCGAAAGGCGAAACCCGGGTCGTTAGTGACAAAATCTGTGAGAATGTACATAGTTTGAACGATTCAAATTTAATATTGAAATTCCACCAAGCACCTTCAGTCGAAATCCTAAATTAAAAAGATTATTCTTGTTTAATGACATTATTCAAGACGGAGAGTTGATTAAATTTTTTTTATTTTTGGTCCCACAGCTACCAAAATGTACTTGATGTACAAAATCTAAAATTAAATAACTTTTTTCCATTTTAATTTTATTGATTTTTTTGATTTCCTGTTTGAACAAAGATTTAAAAAAAATAATGGACAGTCAAATCATAACTCAAACGTATGATGTTTTTATCTAAGAATAGCTTTTTTATTATTATCTTTTCGTTTATCATCAGGATGCGTTAATATATATTCCATAATAGTTTTGTTAGTGTCTGAGCTGTCAAAATACCTTTAATTAGTTCAATTACATACCTCTATTTGTTAAAAAAAAAACAACGGTGGTCAAAAAATTGTCTAAAATAATTATTATCACATTCTTATCTCATATTAAAAAAAATACATTTATAAAGTAAGAATATTTAAAATATATATCGATACGGTGCGTACCTATCTATCTTTCATGATTCTCCATTTCAAAATTATACAAATGTTGATATAATTAAGTATTTCGACTGAGGGTGCTTGATGGAATGTTATTATCTGGTCATTAATATTTTCGAAAAATCCCCATAATTATAACAAACCCACTTAATCCATTGAAAATTGTATACATTCAATTTTCGCTAATTTACATTTTAATAGCCTTATAGTGCACTTAGTGATCTACTTATATTTTTGTTTATAATCGATACAAACTGTTTACTACGCGTCAGTTCAAGTAAATCCGTGCACTTGGAATGCCTGAAGATGCCGAAAGGCGAAACCCGGGTCGTTAGCGACAAAACTCATGGAAAAGTACAAAATTCAAACAATTCAGATTTTATACAAATGTCTTTTACAACCAAGATATTAAGTTTTTACCTTCTCCAGAAAACAATTTTTGTGACATTTCTGTCCATTTATGACGAGGTATTCAATTTCACTCGGCATTTGCTATCCTGAAGTAACCACTTTATTCGACCAACATGATTAAGTAACAATGAAATGAACTCGAATGCTAATTTATGATCCCCGAAAAACAGACTGTTTCTTCTGATTTGAACATTTATGAAACATTATCAATCATTTGAGATATGAATATGTAACTGCCGCCTGTGTGGTCGAGTGTTGGCTTTGGCTACGGAAGGCCCGGGTTCAAATCCCGGTACGGACAGTTTTATAAGTTGATTTTTCAATCGATTTATGAATTTCTGTTCAAAGGAATGGATGTATGTGATGTCTTGAATTCCCCCCTCTCACCCATCCTATCCTATGAACGGGGCGTATCGAGAGCGATTAGCTTACCACTAATCTTGTCCTAGCCATATCCTTCTATCCCTACTCTCTTTGGAAAAAGAGAGGTTGAGCAACTGAGTAACAAGCAGTTGAGATAAACTCCATTAGGAAACTTATTATATTAAACATTAAAAAAATTTGTAACTTATTAAGCTTAAATGTATGTATATTTAAATTTTCTAAACCATTTTTGCCACAGACGACATCACTTATTCAATTCACTTTAAAAACCCAGAACTGTGGAGTCGGATTCGGAGTCATGAAAAATGAGCGGCTCAATTTTTTTTGAAAAATATATATTTAATGATGTGTATTTAAACAAAATATTCAAAAGTGTCAACATTTCATGCTCAGCTGACTAAAGATGATTCATATATATAAGTAAAAATTAAATTATTATAAAAATCCTCTGAGTCGGAGTTGTCTTTTTTCCACAGACCTGCTTAAATCATTACTTTGTTGATAGTTTTATAAGAAAAAAAAAACACAATCTTATACAATAAAAACAAATTTATTTAATCGCAGTGCTTACAAAATTCTTTTCAGAGTGCTAATTCATTTTTAAATTTATTTACATTTTGCGTTTTAATTATTTCATCGACAATAATTGCATTTTTAACATCAATTTTCATTTAAACCACATATTATATATTTATTAATTATTTACATTGAAAGATTTTGTTTTAGTATAACATTTTAGAACATGACAAATATAATTTCTAAATGCATGACGTCACGATTTTTTTAGTTACAATTTTTGTTATTCAGTTTGAGATAATAAATACATTAAGATAAAAGCCATATTGAGAATAATATCTTAGTTCAGTTTTATCAATGAATGCAAAATAAAATAGACATACCTGTAAATTTAATTGAAAATTTTATTCGTATTTCTACGATATTTAAAAAAATATAACATTCATTATAAGGATGAAAAAAAAACTTTTTAGTAGTCATTCAAAGCATAAAAAATGTCATTTTAACTAATGGAAAATGATAATTTATTGCAATTGGAAATAACATAATTTAAAAAAAATATTGTAAGGTAATGCAAAAAATATGAGATTCTTGAGACAACCCCGTTCTGAAAAAAAAACTTATTGAACAAGATGCCATTGGATTGTAGTCAGATATTTTTTTAAATAATAATTTACAAATCCTGAGAACTTTTGTTTAAAGCAAAATTAAGAAAGTCATCCGTATACAATTAAACAAAGGATTACTTAACGAAATATGTAGAAAGAATTAGAAAAAAGGATTTAAAAATAGATTTAGGCATTTAAACATACCACTGTCGAACAAAAAAAATCTAAAACTATTTAATTTTGTGTAATAAACAGTATATAGTCTGATTATATAACATTTTCTTCGCGTTTTCTACCACAGTCCAGAGTAAGCTTGGCCGCCTCAATTAATCCTCTCCTCCGCCTTCCCACGCTAATTGCTAACCTCTAGCTCTCTCCTTTCCTGTGAGACCCTTTCATCCAGTAATGTCATGGTCTTCCAAAGCTTTGTCTTCCTTCATTGATAGAGAATGTGACACGTTTCGCAGATTTACACTCAGCCATGGGTGATATATGTCCGGCCCAACGTGAACGTTGAGTTTTAGCAAATCTGACACCGTAGAGGCTATTAGACTCACGGTTGTGCCGACGTCGCCAGATGCCACTATTGCAGACAGGGACGAAAATCTTTCACAAGGTCTTTCGCTGAAAATTTTTTAGCTTATAAAAGTCTTCAGAGCTAACCTGTTATACCCCTCCTTTGACTTATACGCTAGAGCTCGTCTTGTGAAGGCGATGTAGGGGCGAAATATTGTGTATCGCGATAAACGGAATTATTTGAATTATTTATGCAGGCTTAAGAAACATTTATTGCTGCTTACAATTTTCGTTCTGATTTCCTTGTATACACTTTTTTGAACGTTGACTATTGATACAAGATACACAAACGATTGACCTTTTCAATGACTTGGTTATCGACGATGAAGTTATCCATTTGTGGCATTGACTTTGTGACTGGTACATATTAAGTTTTTTTCATGATGAATTTAAATTAAACGTTACTTGCTGCAAATCAAAAAGCCTTAAAAACTTTATTCTTTTGACGGTCGATGATATTATTGCAATATGCGTATGCACGAATTTGTACTGAATTTGTGAAGATTGACTCCGAAAAGTTTACAAATATACTACATACAATACATTCAAATAAACAATATTCATTGCAATTTACAAGTGAGTATATTTTATCGTGACTTGGTAGTAGTTTCTTTAGCCAATCCAAAATTATTTTCATTTTAGTTTTTAGTTATAACAAGAAATAAAATAATATTTATATACAAATTACGAAATTTAACAAATCTGCAAAGAGACTTTAATGAGGATAATATATAAATACAATGGGCCATTTTATATTTATAAAACAGGAGAACTATAGAAGTATAATTATTAACAATGCTAGAATGTCTCGATAAAATAAGACATTTTTCGTACACATATATTTATAGTTTGTCAAAAAGATGACACATTTTTATCTTAACATAATTGAGATATTGTTGTGACAAAAATATTTAAAAATTTATAACGGCTGTATTCATTTTCAATATATTTTCCAAATAATAACATTCAACTAATATGAGGTTTCAGGAAGTGAATTGTTTTAATGCAGTAATGAAAAAAATGCTTCATTTATTCGTCGTTGACCTCGTTAAAAATATTTATATAAAATCGTAAATATAATGATAAGACAGTGCCAGATTTATAACTAGATTATTCTTGGTTTTGATTGGTGTAGTATTTAATTTAGATTTTTTAATGGCGAAAATAATTTAACCAAAAATATGTTGATACAAACAATTTAATACGCAGGAAATTATTATTGCCAGCACGAAACTTGACGAAGATCTAGATGCGTTGCCTGCAAAAAAAAAAAAAAATTACAAAAAAGATAAATTAAAATTTTTAATAAGCCACTAGACACCACACATTTAAGTGGCATAAATATAGGTTGCTATATGTACCAAATAAAAATTGATAACATTGTTATTTTACGGTAAGTGTTAATAATATCGATTTACTGTGTACATTAATTTATTTTCTCGGAATACACATATTTTTTAAACAAATAAATCAGAATATTAATCAAAATAATGTAGGGTGATGATCAGCTTCAGTAATTATAAAGTTCGTTGACAATTTACAAAATTTCTGCATTTTTGATTATGTCATGTAGCGCATTTTGCAATGTGTTCGTAAATTACAAATACACCGAGAATATATTTGTTTGATAAAAGCTTAAAAAAGTGTGAGATACAAACAATTCATTGAATTAATACAGATTGTAATGCAGTAACTAAGACCAATCAAAATAAGCAATCCAATCCCGGATCCTTTTTGTGATACCGGGATTATCATTTACTATAATTAAATTTAAATATTTTAGTTTTTTTAATTCACAAATTTGAATACAAAAAATAACTTTTTAAGTTACTTGAGATCATTGCCGAAAAATGGGTCTAATTAACAGATTCCAGAATTTTTATTAACTCGAAGACCTTTACCTTTTAAGCTCTATCGTACGAATTACGGAATCACTAAATTAGGAAATTACGGGATTGGAAGCCCTATCAGTAACTTTGTTTATTATTTGAAATAAATATCTAGAAACAATATACTGTAAGTGTAAACAGCAATATTTTTCAATGACTATTTTTATTTATTAATAAAAGTGTCCAGCATATTAAAATGTCCAATGTATTAAATAACTCTACTGTGTTTTTAAAAGATTGCCGTAAGAATCAATAGTTCATATTGTAAATGAATGATTATTTATTCTGCGTCTCTTACTTCCTGGCCAGGCTAGCTTCTCGTTGGTAAGGAGCCCTTGCGTCACCAACGTCGCTGAAGCCACTGTTTGTCGAGCGTGAAGTCCTCCAGGAAGGTGTGGAGGGAGCGTCGCCACGCAGCGCACTCTCAAAGTGCCCGATATGAAGAGTGGCCGTTCGGCTCTTAATCGCAGTCCAACTTTCTGACTTACGAGGCCGTGTTCGTCTTCTGGACTTTTCCACAGGCCTTCAACGCTCAGGAAAGATGCCTGTCAATGGAAATAAATACATTGTTGTCATAAAATGGCTACTAACGATATTATAGAGAAGAGATCGGTACCGGACCTCACGGTTTCGAGTAGCAGTATGGACAACACTTTTTTCGATCGATTTATCGATTTCTGTTCGAAGGTATGGGTGATTGTGATGTCAAAAAACTCCTTGGTACCCCTTTCCGATCCTTAAATAACTGGGCATAGCGAGAGCGATTAGTAAACCACTAGTCCTATCCCAGCCTTATCCTTCTATCCCTAGTACTCTTTTTGAAAAAAGTGAGGTCGAGCGACTGACTAACAAACAGTTCTCGTATAAAAACTTCCGTTGAGATACCTCAATAAGAAAGCCATATGCTCCACATTGGGAGAGGACGTGGATAAACAAATCTAATAGTTGCACTATCGAAAAAAAATAAGTGGTCACTCTGATCATTTTTTAAAGATAAATTTTATTGTAATATATTAAAAAGGAATGCTTTACCCAACTGGGATGTTTCGAAAGATTATATTTATTAAAATAATGTTTGTATATAAACCACTTAAGGTTTTATTTTAATTACAGGTGTCGCTGCAGACCGCCACACTCGCCCTTGACAAATATTCAATATTTTTTGAAGAAAGAAGTTCACTTAAAACGTTGTACTAACCTCTTTGTCGTTGACGAACCAAGATATTTCCGAAATGGGCATTGAAGGATCTGACGTGCAGTTTACCCTTATTTCATCCCCCACGGAGTAACGCGGGGAAAATCCCTCCAACTTGGGATCTTTTTTGGGCAGGGCTGTAAGAAAAATAACAAATCAGAGAGATAAGAGAAACGTATGACACCGAGGAAATTCGGAAGGGACTGAAAATTGTCGGCCGCTATACCCTTGGTAGATGACACACTGATAATAACTATTCGCTATCTTGTTTCGTATCTAAATTACCATTCTATAATAAATTATGATTTGTAAATTTCATGTTTCATAATAAGTAAATGAGTTGGGCTTGTATAATTAAAATTTAGCAATCTAGTAAACTAACGTATAATGTATGTTATGAATTTCATACTTTTAGTTACAACTTTGGCCACCAAATTTGCACCGTAATGACTTACCCAATGTCAATGGGATCGCTCATGTAATATTCTGTTTTCGTGTTTATTTCTGTTTTTATCAAATCGATTGAAGAAATTTGGTCGCGGATTTTTGTAAGAAAAATGATGCTTACGCGTGCTGATTTTTTGTTTTTGTGTACTGCTGCTGAAATACTCTTTTAGGTCTGTACTATAAACAAAAAACTGCACATCGGTAATCACAATGTAAATGTATATTTAGAGCTATATGTATGTTATTATACATATACAACAAAGTATATATTCCAATGTAAATAAAAATCTAGCGAGGTATATTAAATAAATAAAATTTATTTGATAAAAGTGGTGTATATAAACTAACATGTCGGTATCGACTGTGGAAAGGAAAAAGGACGTTACCCACAGCTTTTTCAAAAAAGTTTTTTTTCAATAATCGCAATGTATACAACTGGATACACGTTATATCAAAAAGATGTAAGCTACAAATGCCGAATTAGTATCTAAATTTAGCTTTTAACAAATTAAAAATATCAAAGTATTTTTAATCTGTTATAATGGAGTTCTAACCAGTATATGCTAAATCAATTAATATTTATCTTTTAAGTTTGAAAGAATTGAGCCCAAGAAAAAAGACTGAAAAAAAGTTTTTCCTAGACAATATCTTAAATTAATATTAGAGTATGTCAATTAAACACCAGTTTAGAAGTCTCCGTGCACTTCAAGGTTGTATTTATTTCATAATTTGCATATGGTTGAAAATCATCGAAACATGTTTTTTTGTGCCTCCATTAAAATTTGCTATGTGTGGGTTACGTCCTTTTTTCATTCCGCAGTCGATATGTAATTTATTGTTTATTAAACAAAAACAACTAAATTAAAAAAAATAAGTGTTTTTAGAATAAATCAGAATTTCTGTTTTCAAATATTCCTATAAATTTAAAATAAGTTTCCGCCGAACCCATTAAGAAAAAAATAGCTGTCATAAGCTAATTAGTATTCAGTTGGTACTGCAGAATTTTCTTAAGCTATATTTTTTATTTACTATTGTATGAACAAAAGGAAAATTTGTGAACTTGCACACGAAGCGCAAAATCCTCTACCGTCCATATTCCAAGCTTTAGTTATGAGAAAATGCACAAAAGATTTTCACAATACATAGCATCACGTGTTTTCATACCATGGCATAAACGTTCACGTTAAATGGATACCCGTTCAAATAAAGTGCCGGTTGAGTTTCTCACCATTCTGCGCAACGCTCAACATTGCACTATAATGGGCCACGGTGTTCCGCACAGCAATGGCCGAAACGTATAACGAATTTATTCAGCTGCGAAACAACTTTATTCCGATGCAATATTTAAGTCCCCTTTGGAAAACAAAGCGAGTGCACTTTATACTGATGCTTTTCACGGGGCATTTCCTGTTAACGTATCGACTGATTGCATAACTGCCTCCGTGTTACGACCAATGTGTGAAAAGTATCGCATACATTCTTTATAAGCTTATAGCACAGCACACAATATCGTGCAATATGTAAAAGTGAAGTATTCCACGCGTCTGGTTTTTATCATAAATGAATGTTCGGAAAAGTGTTTGATAAAACTATTTCTTTTGTCTAAACTTTACAATCATTCATTTGTACGCTAGTGAGCTTCAAGAGATTTTAAACAATCGTCCGTTCTCAAATAATCTGACAGCTGACGGCTCAGGACATCTGCCGGCAGAGATTACAACTAGATAATATCAAAATGGATATTTTCGAACTGGAGAAAGCGTCCCTTTAAATATACGCTCAATATGTCAACGAGATAACAAAAATCCGTTCAATTCATGAACACTATTTTTCATTTTTAATATTCGAGACCTTACACATGGTTGTTGGTGATTTTCTAATGGATTTGATCTTTAGTGACATTTTCAAAAATGTTATTGTTTTTTTTAAATTAAAGATTTTGACTGATGGTGGTAGGTGTAATTTCTATATGTATTTGATTTGAATTGATTTTTCCATTAACGACCCGGGTTTCATATTTAGGCATATTTATGCATACAACTGCACGGGTGAACTTAAACTGACGCTATTTTAATAGTTGTATCGTGTATCTCTATTTATATATCTATCTATATATATAAAAATCTCGTGTCACGGTGTTTGTCGAACTCCTCCGAAACGGCTTGACCGATTTTTATGATTTTTTAAAATGTATATTTGATAGATATGAGAATATATCGTAAAGTATATTTAATCCCGCTAGGTGAAGGGTGCCCTATACAGATATTTTTTCAATATTCCTGACATCCGTCGTTCGAATTTCAAACAGAACGAAATTATTTATGTTGTTGAATGACAGGTGGCGCTAAGGGCGCAGCAACTTAAGTCTTTTTAAGTTTGATACGTGCCATAGTTACGTCAAACAATCAAAGGGTATTGTAAACAATTATCAAGTGAATTTGTAATAGTCGTCACAAAGCATTTCTTTCGCTGTCAAACAACTATGCCACCTACGCTATTAGTTGATCTAGACCTCAAGCACGAAAGAAAACGGCATCGCGAGCTTCAGAAACGGACGAGAAAGTTTAGAAACTGTTCGAGCTCGCACTGCTCAAGCTCGATCGTCTGATACAATGATATGCAAACAACCTTTATGACCGAGATTTGCAACGAGAAACACGATTTGATGTCAACAAATTGGGTACATTCGTTCAAACTAATCTTCCAAAATTGGTCCCAGAACAACGTATAGCGCATCATTGAATTATGCATGCAATCAATCACAATCCAAAACTTTAATCACCTAACAATATTGCATTGGCAATCGCTTCATCTGCAATTGCAGCTCTTTTGGATGGTGGTCAATCAGCGCATTCAGCAAAGAAATTGCCTTTGAACACCAACATGCAATATCAAAAAAAGTCCTAAATGAATGAAGTAATTTAATCATATCAACTTATTAAATGGGACGAATTTACTATGGCGCACAAAACGGCATTGGAAAATCTTCACTATATGTACACTAAAAGATTTGAGAGGAAATGAACAGGTCTTTGGTGGCGCACCTTTTTTATTGTCTGGTGATTTTAGACAAACTCTACCAGTTATACCACGTTCAACAGCTGCTGATGAATTAAGTGCATGTCTCAAATCATCAGTTTTATGGTGACATGTGCAGAAATTGACTTTGAAAGCTAATATGCGTATAGAATTACAATATGACGCATCCGCTGAACGTTTCAAAAAACAATTGTCGGAAATTGGGAATAGAAAAATGAAAATCGATGAATCCACACAATGTATCCTGTAAAATTACAGAAACCATACGCGAATTGATGCACAAAGTTTTCCCAAATATCGCACAGAATTACAAAAATCATCAGTGGCTCAGTGAACGTGTAATATTAGCAGTCAAAAACAACGATGATAATGCCATCAACTTCAGGATTCCAAACAAAATACCAGGCAAAGAAACAACGTATAAGTCCATCGATACTATAAATCGATCAAGGCGAAGTTGTCAATTATCCAACTGAATTCTTAAACTCACTTGATTTGCCAGGCATGCTACTGCACGTCTTAGCACTAAAAATTGGCGTACCTATCATTTTTCTCCGAAATATAAATCCACCACGACTTTGCAACGGTACCAGACTTTCAGTGAAAAAGTAATGAACGGTATCATCTAAGATACAATTTTAAATGGACAGTTTAAAAGATACGATGTACTGTTGCCAAGCATTCCAATAATTCAGACAGATAGGTCATTATAATTAAAATCTTTGCAGTTTCCGGTGCGACTCGCATTTGGACAATCGCTACAAGTGTGTGGACTAAATTTTAAAAATCCATGATTCTCACATGGACAGCTGTATCTGGCCTGTTCACGCGTTGAAAAACCTTCAGATCTATTCATATACGCACCAAACAAAAAAACAAAATATATCAAAAAGCACTTCAATAAACAGAATTAAAACACAAACACTTTCTTTCTTTGAGTGGCATTGCAACGCATGCCGGGTCAGCTAGTATAACAATAAAATTTACTTTTTTACGGATTTATTTTTCTGAAGGTAGATTTTCTTATGGTCGCTTGTGATAAAAGCTGTATTAGTGAACAAAATGTGAAGGATTCAAAATTAGTCCTCGTGTTTATTGACGAAAAAATAGAGTGATATTTGTTGCACTCATTATTTTATTTCATTAAAAAGTACATACATTAGTTATTGTTAACTATTTGACTGTTCGCACATTGACTGTAGCAAACCCACTCGGGGGTTAATGGAGAAATGTTGATTATTCTGAATTCACGTTAGGTTGCAGTTTGAATTGATTTACCAATGAGAGAACTTGCCAACGTCAAAATTCGTCAGTTAATAGATTCTTTGACAGACAAAATGCGCTTATTTAAAATGTGTTAATTTTACTTATCATTAAAATCGTTTACTTAACATATTTATTTTTAATTTGTGAAATTAATAATAATTGATAATTCAATATTTAATAATCAATAGTAATATAATTTGAAATAAATAATTAGTCCTTGATAAAGATATATAAAAATACATATCGACTATAGAAAGAAAAAAGGACGTAACCCATAGTTTTTTCAAAACAGCTTTGTTTCGATTATCACAATGTATTAACAATTGATACACGTTCTATCAAAAGGATTTCAACTGAAAATGCCGAAATTAGTATCTAAATTTAGCTTGCAAGTTTTAAAAAAAGATGAGCTTGTGAAAATTGAAACGAAGAAAAAAGACTGAAAAAAGGTTTTTCCTTGACAATTTCTTAAATTAATATTAGATCCCGTCAATTAAACACCAGTTTAGAAGTCACCGTGCTCTTCAAGAATGTGTTTATTTCATAACTTACATATGTTCGAAAATCATCAAAACACGTTTTTTGTCCTGTAAAATTTTCTATGCGTGGGTTACGTACAGAGTAATAAACAGACTTTCAGGAATCTTAAACTTTTCTTTTCTATGATTATTCATTGTAAAGCTAGGTTGAGCGATTCCCTTAAAATCAGTTTTCTTCAAAGAACTTAAAGTTCACACACTCTAAGTCAATATTCACGGTTAAGCAGTTTGTAGTTTTAGTGATTCCGGAAATATCTATTTATTTATTATTAAAAATTAAAAGTACAGTACATGAAATAACAGCTAACGCCAATTCGTCATGTACTTGACAAATACAATAAGACAAAATATAAAATAAAACTACATAATACATGAAAATCAACATACAAAATCCAGAAATAAAATAGTAAAATTTAACAAACAGTTCACAAATACTACCACTTCTCTAGGCAATGTGTTAATCAATCGAATATATATTCAATGTGCCGTAAAAAAGATTCAACGCACTTTCCGCTTAAAAGTAAATATAAGGTTGGATCATTTTTTCAAAGAAGTCTTAGATTGATGATGCAAAAGTACGAAAAATTAAACGAAAAAAAAACATCGGATAGAGAAAGGAAAAGGAGAAAGCATTAGTAAAAAGATCTGTCTGCAATAGAGCTCTAGAAATGGGTGGGAACCCGACAAAATCTGTCTGTAATGGTTCAGGAGTGGTTCATATTTGAAGTATAAATTTATTTTTGACAGGAAATAATATTGCCAATTATGTTGTTAATATTTTTAAATAATGACATAGTCAGTTGCACAATACATTACTTTATATGACAGTTATTTAGGATGTATGGGGGACAAGTTGATCTTAAGCGGATTATTCTTGGTAAAAAAGTGTTATATTTGAAAAACTAAAACAGACCATTCCACAATTTAATAAAATGACAAGGACTGGGTTCGCTCATCAGCACTTTCAATTGATTTGGTTTTGATTTTTTAATAACAATATAACACTTTAGATCTCTATAAAAATATAGATAAGGTTCATGTTTGACCAGTTGTTGTCGCTTTCCTTACGTCCTGTTGTTGAGGGTGTGTAAAGAAAACAAGTTTTCATTCATCACTACCCGTAACGTACATGCAACAACGCTATCAACAGAAAAAAATGAGTCTACCCCATACATTTACGGTCTGGGGAGAGCTGCACGTGACAGATTTTTAACCACGCACAAAATATAATTATTAGAAAAAGTGTGCATAGTTCAACCACTTGAATCTATAGAGAGTAATTAAAACTTAAAACATTTGGGTAAAAATAAAAAATATGTATCGAAGTTTCCATAGCTCAGTGGTACCAACCACCACGTACCTTGCAGTAAAGTTTGGCATCAGTTCATGGGCATTGAGAACTCGGAAGCGTGTCATTTTTTTTTTTTTTAAAAAGCTTCAAAATGCTAGTAAAATATATTTTTAACACATACTTAACATTAAACTATGTATGTATTTGACCAATAACTGTTTTTGGCCAAGATGAATATTTTTTAAGTGATACGTGCTTTGCTTCTTTAAGAAACGTCATCAAACAAAACATCTCGAAGACTTACGAATAAAAATAATCCTAATGCTTAAGTTAAAAATTATAAAATAAAAGTCATGTTTTTTGTGAATCTGGATTGGCACTTTATATGGGCGAAACATTTCACATTTTGTAACGAGTGAAATAGCAAAGTTATCAAATTAAATTTTAAATGAAATACATTGTTATTCGTTTTCCTTATTAATAAGATACACAACCATGCCGCAAAAAAATACATTTTTTATTTGTTATATCAATTGACAAACCAAAATGTTTACTCAATTATCTTATATACATAATAATATTATGTAAATTTTGCATCTACGGGTTTTTCGAACCACCACTAGTAAAATGCTCTTAAACTATTATCAGTCTAGGGTAAACGGAAAATCTTTTTAATTCAAACAAAAATATACAACTTAATTTACCCATTTCTTTTAAAGAAAACAAGAATTTTTTCATTAGATTGATATTAACCGTGACTATTTTTTATTTTTCCAACGGTCTGATGAATTTAGAAAAAAAAACATTTTTTTTCAATTGGTTCGAACAAGAAGCTGATATTTTCAATTTAATCGGGATTACAAATGGTGATAGATTTTTAAATTATTTTTTAATTTGCAGCCACGACGAAACAAAAAAAAATAAAAAAAGGACAGTCTATTGCTTTTTTATTTATAAGTGGTCACATTCAAAACGGTTACTAGACCGAAAAGATTTTTATTAACTATTTTATTACGGCTGTTTTTTTTAAATTGATTTTTAAGAAAAAAAATAGCTTAGTTTCTAAAATATCAGTTTTATTCTTTTTACCATGTCTGATCACAATATGAAGCATGTGAAATCTTAGCGGAGTTTATATCAACAGAGGTATTTATACAAGAACTGCTTGTTAAATACTTGCTCAATTTCTCTTTTTTCCAAAGATAGTAGGAATATAGAAATAAGACTACGACAGGACTAGTGATTAGCTAACCACTCTCACTATGCCCCATTTCGATAAGATGGATGAGAGGAGGGAATTAAAAACATTTCATAAATCCTTGTCTTCGAACAGAAATTCATAGATCGATAAAAAAACCAATTTATAAAACTGTTTGTCCTGGGATTCGAAGCCGTGACCTCCGTAACCGAAGCCAACGACGTTGACTACTTGACCACACCGGCGGAAATAAAAGTTATATCAAAATAAGAACAAAAGATATTATGACAAACCATATAAAGTATTATGGTTTTTTTTAATGCCGCCTGTGTAGTCAAGTGGTCAATGTTGTTGGCTTCGGTTACGGAGGTCGCGGGTTTGAATCCCAGTACGGACAGTTATATAAATTGATTTTTCAATCGGTTTATGAATTTCTGTTCGAAAGCATGGATGTATGTGATGTCTTTACTTCCCCCTCCCACCCATCCAATCTTATGAACAGGGCGTATTGAGAGCGATTAGCTAACAACTAGTCCTGTCCTAGTTCCATTCTTATATTCCTACTCTCTTTGGAAAAAGAGAGGTTGAGCAACTGAGTAACAAGCAGTTCTCGAAGAAACAATTCTGTTGAGATAAACTCCATTAAGATTCTATATGCTTCGCATTTATTTGGAGCGGACATGGTAAACAAAATAAAAAAAAATATATATATCACCGGTTTGTGAGATAAAATAATGAAAATCCGTCTTGTTAAGTGTTAGAATTATTAAAAAAATAACGTAAGTATGTAGCTAAAATTTAATCACTTTTTTTCGAAATTACTTTTTCTAGAATTACTCAGATAATACCTGTGTAATGTTTGTCATAAACGATACCAGTACCTGGGCCACCATTCTATTGTAAAAAGGAAAACTATTTTTTATTTGAATTGAAAGTAATGGTGTCCACCTCTATAAACTATTGTTATCTTCTGTCTTTCTATAATAAAGACAAAGCTCCAACACGCGTGGAAGGTTGTCGCGTTACACTGACACATTGTATGTACCTTACCTCTGAAGGTATTGTTATTTTCAACAAAATAAAAACCTTTAAAAAACGGCAACAGCTTATGATTAATTTTTTCATCGTTGCCTGGTAGCAATAATATCTAAGCTTTTCTGTATACTAGGCTGTGTAAAAAATAATTCAAATCCCCTAAAGACAGATAGAAATAAATGTTTTTATCCCTTTACGCCAATTATGTAATATTTTGAAAACACAGCCTTTTCTCAAGAGATTGTTATGCCAACGCTGGTCTTGCGCTATCTGATCTCGAAAATTGGTCGAAAAGAATGATTAGCATTAACAACTAGATATTAATTACTCCATTATTCTATCCTCTCCTTGCAGAAAAATTGAGCGGCTTAATTTAATATAATAACTAAAAGTTTATATAATATTGACGTATTGTATTTGTTACGATATAATGTAAATATATTTTGTAGAGAAAGATAACTTGAATATACCATTTTACGTACTGAATGTTCCACTATACGTATGAAAATATATATTTTGAACATTTAGTTTGATTTATTTGTGTGACGGTTACGGACACTACTTTACTGCGCTTGAGCACGATGCACAGACAGAGGGTGCGTGTTAAGCGTAAGTCTTTTGCAAATATTTAATGATGACACTGCCATCTGGTATATATTATTTTTACACTTCGTGTTAGAGTGGGGTATACCAAGTGAAAAAAAAAATGCGATATTTTACTGCTGATAGATTATTTATTTTGATATTGCCAAAATTTCTTGCTACGAATAATAGCTCGGGAAATTTTCTCACGGTGACATACGAAATTGGCATTTTTAACGATGTATGCTGGTTTCATTTCAGGATCGCACCTTAAGCCAACGGCATGTCAGCAAGGTAAGGTAATAAAGACGGACGAGGGTTACCTACACTTGGCAGATTCCGTCCATACCGACCGTGACCCCTCTTTTCTCTTGTTTCCTTCGAGTCGTATCGGAGTAAATTGACCGTGTGCAAAGTACGTTATAGATATACGAGACGTGTAGTGGCAGACATTACAGATCTTTGCATCGTAAGTTTTCAAATAAAGAACAAAATTCTTGTCGGTGTTCGCAGTGTAAGAAAATGTTGCAAAATAAATGTAACCAGCACTAAAAGAGATGTTTTCCCAAATTTACAGTGAAACAATATTAACTCAGATGAGAGATTGCAAATCTTCACTGGCCGAAACGAAAATTATTTTTTAAGGCTGAAATATTTCTTTACAGCCGCCTTCGTAGTCGAGTGGTCAGCGTCTTTGGCTATGAACACGGAGGACACGTGATCGAATCGCAGTACGGACTGCTTAATAAATTGTTTTAAAATCGATTTGTGAATTTCTGTTTGAAAGCATGGTAACTTCTTGAATTTCCCCTCTAGCTCATCTTATCCTAAAAACGGGGTGTAGCAAGGGCGATAAGCTATCTCCTAGTCTTGTCCTAACCCTATCCTGCTATTCCTACTCTATTTGAGAAAAAGAGAGTTTGAGCCACTGAGTAACAAGCAGTTCCGTAGAAACACTTCTGTTGAGATTAACTCCATTTGAGATCCACATGCTCCACATTGGGAGCGGACATGGTAAAAAATCTTTATAAGCTTTTTCGAATATTTACTACTTCTTTAATTCTGTTAAACGTTAAATGTTTACATATTTATATTATTACATATATATAATTTTAATTTTTAAAAATAATTCAATATTTAAAAAATGCAATATATCTGGAAAATCATTCTAATCAATTATAAAATATTATAAAGAGGTACTATAAAGATTCAGTGATATTAATTAATCTACTTCTTTTCTTGAATATTCAACTTATTTAAAAAAAAAATTGAGAGTGTTATGGGTTTGATGAATAAATTAGTTTTAAAAAAAAATTGCTAAGGCAAGTCACGTGCGTCCAATCCGCTTTATACAGTAAACATAAAATTTTGTAAAACAGTCATATAAGAAATGCTTTTATCAATTAAGACGTTCCAAAAAAGTGGCTGAGACAAATTAATATATAGCAAATGAATAGTTGTTAATAAAATTATCATTTAACATTCTATTCATTATTAGATGTCGCTGTACATAAATGTAAGCATTTTCGTTTACGTTACTATTTTGTTAAAAGTTATTATTATTCTATTCTGAAAATTTTCAAAAGTGAAGTGAGCCAGGTAGTAAAATGATCAAACATTTCAATTGGAATTCAATGTACAATCATGTCTTTACTTGCTGTTTTGGAAGAATGAGTATTTTTTATTTTAGCAAGATAACACTATTGCGGTGGGTAATTTATTGAGCTCACTTCACTTTTACAAAACTTTAAGACAAGAAGAATGTTAAAACGCATCTATTACTAGAATATCACTTGGCTCAATTCACCTACCAAGCGCTCAATTATCTCTACACTACATAATTATCCTACTAGTCCTATTATTTATATCCTTACTCTCTTCGAAAAAAAAGTTAGGCTGAGCAACAAAACTTTATTATGATGCCATATTCTCCACATTGGGAATAGGCATGAATTAATAAAAGCATATTATTCAAGACGATAGCTTTGTACCAAAATAACTAATACATTGACAGGTGTCTTTTATTTAATTGGGGTGCTTTATCGATTTAATCAAAACACCGAGCTTAACTTTGACTGCCTCCGTATATTATGGCTTAAATCGATCAATTAAACACTATGGGATCTAAAATGTTTCCAAGTGGACGTGCAGCAAACATATAAGTCCGGCGTGAATTGTTTACGATGTTGGCGTTACTTGGACGCAGCTTCCGGTGGTTTTAAACAATGTCTCTACGCTTGAATTAGAGTTAAACAAATTATAGCCACTTACTTTCTATTGGAGTCAAAACCCTCTTCTGATGGGGTGAGTTAGGGAATAGCCCTTAAAACGGATGGCGTATTAGCTTTAAGTACAAGTATTTATTGAAGAATCGTGTTTATTTTGTAGTAACTTACAAAAACAGGTTATTTTTCATCAGTTAAACTATTTAGTATAATATTATATGCTTGTGATAATTAATCAAAAGTGTTTTGTGAGAAATATTCTTGAGTTTTTGCTGTTAGTGTTATAAATTTCTGCGATCCCCATCTCAACATCGTCTCATCGTTGTCGTATGTGTATAACATTACTATAATATAAGAATGAAAGTTTTTGCAACGTCCTACTCTTGCGCAATTTTATTACCCAATATTTTTCATACTATTATATCAATTTCTTGATGACCAATAAAAAATGCACCCAATAAAATAGGAGTAATCCGGAAAGCTTATTCATTCTTTTTAATAATATTGAATTACTAGACAAACAATCCTCATTCCTGCCTGCCTTTTCTTTCGACCGGTGGGATTCCGGCGTCCTGGACGTCCGTCGGGTACTATCCATAGGATGCTGGCATGTCATGGGAGGACGCAAAGCTATTGGCGGGAGACAGAGAAACATGGAGGTGCCGCGTGGCGGCCATATGCTCCACATAGGGAGCAAACATGGCCAAAGAAGAAGAAGAGGACAAACAATATAATGTAAAAAAAAACAATTATAATTAAACAGAAAGATTTGTTAAGACTATTTTCACCATTGTTGTAAGGAAGAAAAATATACAAACAATGGCAAAATAAGTATCGTTAAATTGATTTGTTTTTTAAAATTGGAGTGTAACTTATTATTAAAAGTACAATTAGCCCTCTATAGCGATCACTTTTTATAGACAATTGTTCAATAGTGTATGCGGTATTCTTTTGTATAGCGGTCCCTTTTATAGCGTTTTTTTTAGCAAAACGCTCAATTTTCAAGGTCGAATTAGAATTTTCATAAATATATTATGTTTTAATAACTTATTTAATATACGTGCACTAAAAAATATTTGTTAGTAGCTGTCTATCACTTGACTTTGCTAGACATATGAACTATACGTGAAAATATGAAAAATATTTGATTTCGTTCAATTTACAAAATACAACTGAAAGAACTGATGTTAAATTTTGTATGGATACTTAATCTTCTATAACGTATTATTTCTATAGGATGGTCCTAATCTCTACACCATAGAGAGAGTTGACTGCAACGTTCCCTCTAAGCGGCGCGCGCGCGCGGCCACGCATCATTTTGAAAGCGCACTCATTCCGGGTTAGGGCGCACTCTCCAACGACAAATTTTCAATTAATATTTGATTGGCCCGCGCAAACTTTGAAATTTCCGTGCAGTTAACCTCTTGTCTTAGAGGGAGCGGAGCGTTGGTTGACTGTATACACTTTTTATGATGCCATTGAAATAAAAAAATATTCTAGACCATTTTGGAGACCAAGACTTCAAAAGAGCATTTATTTTTTATTTCATTCAGTTAGAAAATTTTAATTAATTTTCAAACTATTTATTTATTCAATTTTGAACGCTTACGACTGCATATTACATACATGTTTTAATTTAATATGTACAATGGTTTATTACACAAAGTAGTTTTATCCCTTGCGAAACAATATACACGAATAAACCTTCGTTTGTGCTAAGACTCTCATAAATAACATTGCGGCCAGTTGTGGAGAAGAATAAAATTTCGGTTTCGGGGTATCGTGACCGTACTTGACAGGTATGTTGTCTTCCCAACTTGCATTATTTATGCCGCGAACCAAATTCTTGAATAATTTGTCAAAGAAAACTGAAAAAGTCTAGGAAAAGAATAAACTTATCATATTTTATTGGATAGGCTTAAAATACAACAATCGAATTCTGAAAACCAAAGTACACGAAGACTTTTTTACCAGAAATATCGTAAAAGAATATGTAATCTAAATATTTTAATATAACACTTACATACTAACTACACTAACTTAAAAGTTTAAGGCAGGGGTGGGGAACTTTTTCATTTATAACGGCCACATTCATTTATCTGATTCAACATAAAGCGACAGTAAAGAAAACGTTGACACGTCTCATACACATGGTGATGTTATAACGTTAGTTTTTAAAAGATTTGAAATCCTGTTTTATTTCCATGGAAGCTCATAGAAACTTTCCGTATGGATGTTTATATGAGTCGCCCAATTCCAAAATTCACAGTGTCTTTTTTAATTTTTATGGACAAACCTTCAAAAAGTGTGTAAGGAAACCTCTATATTTAAAAATAACCATATTTTATTAAATCAAATAGAAGAATATATTATCTATTTCAATTGAACAAGAAAATGTGGTTATTTTTTAAATGTTGAGGGTTTTCTACACGTTTTTTTGTAAGTACGTCTTCAAAATTGAAAATGAACAACAGTGAATTTTGTTAATTTGAAATTCATATATATTAATCAAGTAAAACATTCATATTAATAAAAACAATAATCCTTTGTACTTCATTCCACTTTATTTAATATGTCAGGACCGGTTTCGCTCATTGCGAGCATTGTCAACTGATAAGAAATATAATTTAACAATGCTATTTATACAAAATTGAAAAGTTATACACAACAGTTGGCATTGAAAAGAAATTGCCAATTACATTAAAGTGATTCTAAAATAACACAAAATTAAAATGTTCAACACATCTAACATATAATTAAAAAGTCATCCCAGATTCATAAATTCAGAATGCGATTGAAAGTAATTACAAACATAATTAAAATTTGGGAAATTTTTGACAAAGTGATAAAATGCTACATTAATAAAGTGGGAAAACATTCATAATTTTAGATATATAGCGTTTACTTAACAATATGCCTAGTCAAATTTGAGACTATTTTCATATTATTGGATCACCATTTGAATAAATAGACATTCAGAAACGATCCTAGCAACGCTTCATAATATATCTATGTCACCCTCTTTGGAAATCACCAAACTGTTAGAATGGTGATCAGTTTCAGCGTGACGTATAGCTTGTATTCCCTTATCTGTCAGACAAAATGTGGTGAGTGTTCCAAAGTTAGTTCTTCCGAATTATTCATTTGGCTGAAGGCTATCAAGCTTATCTAGTGTATATTTCTCTGAATATCATTTATATGAATAATTGAACAATTCTATTAAAAAATAAGTACAGTTAAACCCGACACCACTATCGTCGATACAATCGCACCAACAGGCAATTATTTGCTCAAATTTAAAATTGTGAAAGCCTTTTATCGGTATTCATGCATCAGGCCTAGGGCATCCAATCCCGGGATCCGGGATCCCGTAATCCCGGGATCCCGTTCAATTTTCTGATCCCAAAATCCCGGGATTGGGATGGCCGCGATCCCGGGATTTCGGGATTGATTTTTGAGCAAATTCGCGAAATTTACACGAATTTGGCAAATTGAAGATTTCAAATTCCTCGGTGGGCTAAAAAAAAAAAAAAGTTTTGCGATATTCTGGGAAAAAGTATAACGAATTGAGGATTTCAAATTTCTCGGTAAAAAATCACAAGCCCGGGATCCCGAAAAAAAAAAAGGAGGATCAATCCCGAAATCCCGGGATTGGATACCCTAATCAGGCCGAAATCTCGTAAACAGTTCCATGTGTATAATAAACATGTTATCACACAGCCGTGGCAATCATATTTTTTAAATAATTTATTGTGTGTTAAATGACTTTTTTTAATTTAATAAAATATTCAATCCTTTTATGAAAACTTCACTTGTTATGCCTTTCAATGTAGTGTTCCATTTGCTTTATTTTATTAAGGAAACAAAATAAATGGTCAGAGTTTAAATCGATTCTTGGTCAGAATTCAAATAAAATTTTGGGCTGAATAAAAATACGGTCACGTGTTTATAACCAGTTAGATTAGGTTTTTTTTTTCAATTTTGTTTAAATTATGACTATTCTATATAAATTCTGACCGTTAATTATTTATTCTGCCCTCTGTACACTGACCGATATATTTTGACCATTTAATATAATTTCAGACCAATGCGATAAAAATAATGACCGGAAAAATACGAGACGTTTTTTAATAATTCTAACATTTAACAACACGGATTCTCAATTTTTCTGATATTAATACATAACATTGGAGATGAGTTCAAACATAATACTTTCTACCAAGTATTGACTGTGAACACTCTTAAAGTGAAAAAAACATAATATAAATAGTCTTTAACAGTTTCCCGCTTGTCGTTATATGCATTTATAATAAGTTATAAAGTACTCAAATAATATGTTTGTTAGATTTAGTAACAACTTTGTGGAAATTGTTTTTTATGTATATAATTAAAATTATTTAAATTTATTATTATACAAGTAGATTCCCAACACTATTTGAAATAAGAATAGCAGTGTGGTTGTGAACAAAAAGGTTAATATTCTAAAGTAACCTGATTAACATTGAAGCTATTAATTTTAATGTTATATTACGTACTCGACATTCCATCGGTTACTATTTTGAAAATACTAGTGTCGTGAATAATTAAAAAATATTGTGGTTGTAACATGGCAGGTTTCATTCCGAAGAGTTTCAATAAAACGCTATAGTTAATTGAATACGTTGAAGACCTTAATAAATATTAAGCACTCTTACAAGCTAACATACTAAATTCTAACACTTTTTATTTATGTTGGTACGCCTAGTTTGGCAGAAATAAAGTACACACTTAGATAACGAATACTAGAACTCATGTGCAATGCGGAATGGTTAACCCGTACACTACTTGACAAAATTACAATAAGTCGTATTTATTTTATAAATTATTCAAGGTATATGCCATTGCTCAAATTTGGTGGATTACTTTATAGCTCTGTTTACAACTATCCTCCAGCACCCCCTACTCCTAAGTTCGTTTTACAACGTCTCGGGAATAAGCAATCGCAATCGCGGTGACGTATGCTTTTCTGCTATACGCCTTGAATACAAACCAGGATAATCTAAAGAACTTTTCGCACACAAATCATATTATCTGTGTCGCCAAAGTGACAGAATATTCAATCATTTTGATTCTGTTTTTATGTGACATTCTCTGAAATTAAAAGTATTTAGCTCTATAACTAAAAGTATACTATAGCCTTTGAGTTAAATTTACTTCTTTTTTTATCACTTGACATAACAATCAATTAATTTGAAACTAGACATGACTAGTTCTGAGAAGACATTTGAAGGTATTTATGTAAAATTCAATTGATGATGCATAGTGTAATATACTAATATGATGATGATGCATAATTTATAAATAAACATATATTTTCAAAAAATAAATAACTAATTTGTACTAATTCCATTAACTCTTGCGGCTCGGAGACTAGAAAAATACTTGTCAGCCGATGGGGGTCTTTTTTGACCCCAGTGGTTTCCTCATTATTGGCCTTATTCTTATGAATTTCAAAAAAAAAATAGTCCAAGGGCTTAAAAATATCTCTTTGCATCATTCCTCATACATTTTTTTATAAAAATCTGTAGTTTTTAAATAAATAATCATATTTTAAGATGCGCGTAAAAAAGACGTCATTCTAGCTCACATATGAATTGACTACTGACGAGTGTTCTCAGCGTTCTAAGTTATCTTACGAACAATCGTTATCGCGGGCGCTAATCACCTGATAAGCGTTATCGCGTATTTATATAAACTACAAAAGGTCCAAAAAACTATGATATAAGAATACTTTAATTATAAACATTGTATCACCCATATTAAAATAGATATTTAAGAAAATGTTGGTATTGGGGTCGCATTTCTTGAGCTTAGAAACGGAAAAGTTATGGTCAGGACCAGTTTCGTTGACCTAACAATTAATTCATGTGAAACTAGACATGAATAATTCTGAAAAGACATTTTAAGGTATTTATGCAAAATTTAATTGATGATAGAGTAATTTACTATGAGGATGATGCATAATTTATAAGTATACATATGTTTTTAAAAAATAAAATACTATTTTTTACTAATTCCACTTTTACTTAATATGATAAAGACCGGTTTCGCTCATGACGAGCATTATCAACTAGTATCAACTGTGTGGTCGAGTGGTCAACGGTTGTTGGCTTCGGCTACGGAGGGCCCGGGTTCAAATCCCGGTACGGACAGTTTTTATAAATTGATTTTTCAATCGATTTATGAATTTCTGTTCAAAGGCATGGGTGTGTGTGATGTCTTGAAATCCTCCCTCTCACCCATCCTATCCTACGAACGGGGCGTATCGAGAGCGATTAACTTACCACTAATCCTGTCCTAGCCCCTATCCTTCTATCCCTACTCTCTTTGGAAAAAGAGAGGTTGAGCAACTGAGTAACAAGCAGTTCTCGTAGAAACACTTCTGTTGAGATAAACTCCATTAGGAGTCCATATGCTCCACATTGGGAGCGGACATGGTTAAAAAAAAAAAAAAAAAATAATAAAAAAAAAAAATCAACTAATAATGCTCGACGTGAGCAAAACGGGTCTTGATATTAAGAAGTATAAGTGGAATTATTGATGCAATGCCTTTCCACCAAGTATTGACAGCGATCACCCTAAAAGTGGTACTAATATATTATTTGAATACGATTTGGAATAGAAAAAACATCAAATGATAATAAACTATAACAGCTATTATTAAACGTGTATGAGGCTATATGTGAAACATATGCCTGTAAGAAGAAGATAATGTCTTTGTTGAATCAGAATGAATGGGACGTATGTCGTGGAACATGACATTTTTTGTCAATATTGACTTACAGGCTGGTTTACGACAAATATACGGGAAACTATTCCAGACACGTATCCCGGCCTGTCTGCCTGGAATAGCTAATTATAAGGTTTATGCTTAATAATTAGACACAACTCTAATGGCTTCAAATCAATCGAGATTAACGGTAATTGAGCCCTTCGTATCATATATGAAATGATTTATTATAGTATGCTTATGAGAATATAATAGCTAAGCATTAAATATTAAATTTGTTCATTTTACTATAGTCTTCATTAAAAATTTAATACACATCCGTGAATTATTCTGTATACACAGAAATTAAATACCGGATGGAATACAAAAAATACTACAATTATCTATTTGTTATAAATAAAATTAATATAATAATATTATTATCCGTTCAGTCGTTGTATGACTTGTAACATAAAAACAGCATTCATATTTCGACACATTAACCTTTAAAAAAGTAAATACATCTATACTTGTCTTACTTTATAATTTAATTTTAGATTTCAACTGAAGGTGCTTAGTGGAATTTCAAAATTTAATTCTAATCGTTCAAATTATGTACATTCAGGCATTTTCAGGCGTTCAAGTGCACGGATGAACTCGAACTGCTTAAAGTTTCGTGTTGTTATATATAAACACGATACATTCATTTACTAAGCGTCAGTTCAAGTTCATCCGTGCACTTGAACGCTTGAAGATGCCAAAATGCGAAACCCGGGTCGATAGTGACAAAACATGTGTGAATGTATATAATTTGAATGATTCAAATTTAATTTTACCTTAATTAAGTATTTCGACTGAGGGTGCTTGATGGAATTTCAATATCAAATTAGAATTGTTTGAATTTTGTACTTTTCCATGAGTTTTGTCGCTAACGACCCAGGTTTCGCCTTTTGGCATCTTCAGGCATTCCAGTTCAAATACATCCGTGAACTTGGAATGCCTGAAGATGCCGAAAGGCGAAACCCGGGTCGTTAACGACAAAACTCATGGAAAAGTACAAAATTCAAACAATTCTAATTTAATTTTACCTTACTTTACTTTACTGACTTTTTTTAATTTGACAATTGTGTCACTTTTTTCCAATGAATAAATGTAATTCATACTTAAAGCTTATATAAGTTTATGCTTACAGACAGGCACTCATGTGTTGAATTAAAAGATAGTTTATATATACTCTTTTATAAAAAACGGCGCCGACGTCAATACTCCTCTAAAGGTTAAAGCGAAATAACTATTCACTCAAAAATACAAGCAAACACAATAATTCAATCAAAGAATGTGATAAAAAAAGACAGATTGCTCTTTAATAACAATGACTGATATTAAAAATCAGTTTCAGTTATAAACAAATCCTTACTAAATCCTGCTTTAAAATAGAATATCAATACCTTTTTTTCATTTTATCTAAAAATAATTGAATTTAGTTGAAAATTTTGCTTTGACTAATGGCAAGAAGTAGAAAAAACGTTTACAGGTCGCGCAATCTAGTGTTAATTTTTCTCGGGCTTTATGGGTCAAGGCTTTTACCTACGAATGACAACTTTCATTTTTTTCCCACCCGCTTGCATAAACGATTATTTAAATGAATCACAGAAATAAAACTGTAAGTTAAATAAAAATCTATAACTAACACCATTCTTCTTTCCTCATTCACAAAAAGTCTGCTTGAAGTACTGACATAAAAAAAATGAATTCTATTGATATTATATATGCTCCATATTAGGAAAGGTTACTATACTATTATGTTTATTGACAACTGATTTAAAATAACGTATTTCTTAAACATGTCTAAAAAACGAATTACAAAAACAGAACACGAGTGAAAAGTTGCTGGAAAATGCAATGAGTATTTTTGCGAAGGAAAAAGAAAAATGCTTCGCTATTATTTCGCTGCAATGAAATAAAATAAGCCTCTCACGTCACGGCACAAGTGTCACCGCTGATTTGGCTGTGAAAAATCTGTAGCCAGAAAAATCTTTTGAGTTTCGTTTGAATCGTCTTGACAACTGAAATGTTATGGAATTAGGTTCAGATAAAAGGCGGCCTCTTTTCGCACGGACGTCACTTCCGCGGGGCGCGTGATTTATCTTTTGGCGACGCATTGGTCAGACATACAGCCTTCGAAAGCATTCTCACAGTCCCGATCCGTGTCAAGAAGTGTATTGAAAACTATACACTACTTATAATCTGAATATAGCGCAGTGTACATTTATGTATAATAAATAATACCGCAATGCATATTTTCAAAAAGATACTCAATATGATTTCGTTTTTTATCGTAGAAAAAATATTTTTTTTAAATGTAAAAATCTATAGCCAGTTAGTGAACTTTTGCCCGCTTTCGTCTTACATTATATGTGATCAAATAATATTATCTCAAAATGGATACTCGATGCATATTTAATGTATTTGTACGCTGTATTCTTACATTTTAGTTCACGTTATATATTTTTGAAAATGGGGCATTGAAAGACTGATTGTTAAGCAATTAATTTATTTTTAATACATTTTTTTTATTCCTGCGTTTTAAAAATTATCGGAGAAATTTAATCACGGTACAGTCTTTTTGATTGAAATTAAAAGCGAACACAGTCATAAAAAATGAACAATATAACTATTCACTGTACTTGGTAGAAATGCATCATACTCAAAAAATAAAATACTCATTTGTCCTAATTCAATTTTTATTTCATATGATCAGAATCGGTTTTGCCAAAGCCAAGCATTATCAGTTGATATCAGTAAACAATGCTCGTCATGATAAAGGGGCGTGTAACTAGATCCTGTAAAAAGTCCGATATGTTTTGCAAGAGTGGCGTTTTCTTCTCAACAAAGAAAGTTTGTCACGTCGCGCATGCACAAATCATAATACGGCACGTCCCATCAAGGCGCGGGGGTCGCGTGAGGCCTCACAGTTTGAGAAGCCCTGCCTCATGACAAACTTGGCATAATACAAATAATAAAATACCCAGGGTGGGTGGGTAGTGTGTAGGAAATTTTATTAAAGTTTCGCAAGATAAATATTTCACATTCAGCATACTTTTGTGAGGATATGAAAAAAAACGCGTGATTTATTTTTTCGGAACGAAGCATTAAATATTTTGAGACTATACTAAACTTATAAAGAGTCTTACGTCATTTTTATTAAAATAATGTGTTGATTATTTAAAGTTATATCTCTCATAGAGAGTTCTATCTGTGATAGTTTTAATCAATTACTGTCGCCATTGTAAAGGCAATCATTGTGTCCGGGTTAAACACAGAATTAGTCTTATTTAAGTGCCGGTTAAAATGGTTCATGTTAGGTAAGCTCAAACCTTTTTTTGTCCATGGACGTGACCTGTAGGCCTAAGTTTACAGCCCACCATGGCATGCTCAACGGTAAACTATTTAGGCTGGACAGGGTTGAAAATCTGAATTTCACTAATGGGAAAAACCATCAGGGCACTTATTACACAGTACGCAACTGTCTTGAGATGAATGCTGAACGAGCAGAGCTGTCTGCTAAAGTGCGTTCTCATGAGAGTATAATATGCCACGCTGATCGGATCTCAGCTAAAGCCAACTTTAAAGCATTTGATAAATTTGCAACATCATATTGTGGAGAAAGGGATATTTTTAATTCCTCATGTGATTCAATCTGGAGTAGCTTAAATTATACCAGCACGGTAAATTTTCAGTTTACGGATTCACAGGATATCACTCAAATTAAAGGTTTAAGAAAGTCTTTAGTTTATTTATATTTTCAAAACTCAACACGCCATGGTTAATAAATCAGTCCCGTGTTGCGCCAAGAAAATGAGGAGTAAATAAGTTTGGTCTATTGATAGTTGTTGCGTTATCGTACCCTTGTATCACTTATACTCTATTAAAAATATAAAATCTCATGAGGTGTGTTGTTCTTGGTATTTATGACAAGTCGTTTTTGAAATAATTAATTGTGTATGCTAGAAAAAATTTACTCGTTATGTCATCCGATTTCAGTCAATAATAGATGGGTCACAGTAACGCAATAACAAACAAAGAAAACTACCAATAAATATGGACGGATTCAAGAAGAATGTGAGATATGAAATGACAGCAGCGCATTCCTGAATGACTAGAGGTTGCTTAAATCAGTAGATACTCATTCTGAGGCCAAAAATTCAGTTAATAAACTTAAAAAACGATACCTACCAACATGTATATATTTAAATAAATACAAAAACTTTTGAGCGCAATTTTTAAATTATTCAAATTACGTTTAATGTTCGTCTTCCATACGGTGGTGATGTGAGAAAAGCTTCATAATTTAAATCACACACCCTTTCATCTGTTAGAAAATATGTATTTTATTAATTAAATATAAATGAATGTATGAAAAAAAAAATTGGACCCAAGAACTGTATAATATATTCATCCAGTTTTATACAAGAATTTAAACGAGTATATTCTTGAAAACTGTTTTTAAGTGCTTTATCTTTGAATTTCTTGAAATATCTGTAACTTCGTAATTAAATAGATTTTAGTGATTAAAGAGCGAATATAAGGCAAAAAATGATATGCCTTATTTTCGCTAAATAATCACTTAGATTTCTAGGCCCGATATATTTTTACCTGCTATCGTCATGTTAGAACTTTTGTTGACGATTCTGAAGGTTGGAGCTTCTGTGGAGATCTCGCAGCGGTAAACACCCGCAGATGCAGTTGTCAGCTCTGTCAGTTCCAGATCGCAGGCAAAGGCAGAACACTCTGGGTATCGAGCGAGCTTCACCCCGCTCACCGGGAATGGTAATCCTGAAGGCTGTAATAAAACGAGTTGAAGATAAAATATTTAAGTAGTACTTTTCTATGTATATATGAAATATGAAATAAAATGTGTATGTTTCTAATCCACTGGCTGTGTAACTAACTGTCTCAACACTTCAAATAGCATCATTAATGGAAGATTAAATTATTTTTTTAATTCTATCATATGTATGATTCTCAAGTGTAAGAAAGAAATTAATGCGTAATAAATAATGTAATTTTAAAACAACTCAATTATATTAAAACAGGTCACAACATCATCATCAAATTATTGATAAATGTATAATAGAAAGACTTTTGTTAAAAAGTCAGTATCTATATATATAAAAGAAAGTGGGGTTTGTTACACCACGTATATCTCGAGAATAACAGCTCGGATTTTAATGATCTTTGTTTTATTAAATTCGTATCCGCCTAGAATAGCAGAATAAGCATTAAAACATCGGAAAAATATCACGGCAAAGAAATTATGAAGACAATTAATATTCTCATACAGTTTTCAAATGGCGAACACCTTGAAATAATGAAAATGTCGTTTGTATGCAGATTTCATCCGCTAGGTGGCAATTTTTCCAAAATTCATTTTTTTCTGCTTCTTTTGCATACGATTGACTTCTAAATAATTTTAAATTTAGAGTATGGATTAGAATAAAACAAATCGATGATATAAAATGAAAACGAAATAAAATCGGATAATGTTGAAATAAGGTTATGTTTTTAATTAGGTATGATAATTTTTTTGACAAAAATATTACGCTGTTTGCACGAACGTTGCTCTACTTTGAGATGCCACGTTATTACACTTGGAAAGCTACATCGAAGAAATTTTAACGTCGAAAGCAAGGCGATACGGTTCCTGCTCATCCGAATGACTACTGATGCTCTTGGACGCATGTACACAGTTCATTCGAAAAATGACGAATGCTTCTACTTGCATGTCAACAGCTCAATTTGCTTGAAAATGATACTCATTACAATCGCTGAAGAAATTGTTTCTGAATCTCCAAGTCAGATACGCACATTATTTTCTATCATTATTTTGACATGCTTCCCATCGAATCCCCGTGAACTGTGGAACAAGTACAAGGATGACATGTCCGAATACATTTTGCATCGAATTCGTGTCAGTTTGGGGAATCCCGATCTCGAGGTGAATGAAAAGATACATAACCAGGCTTTGCTTTAGACCGAAGACATGTGTTACCTCATGTGCGGCAGTTTGGTAGTCAAGTTAGGAATGCCAACGCCAGATCGTGGAATGAACGACGCTTTCAATCAAGAATTAGAACGTGAACGTGAATATGATCGAGATGCATTGAACCAATCAGTTTGAACGAATGTACCACTGTTAAACCCTCAACAGAAGGAAATTAGCGATACGTTAATGAAGGTAATTGATGATGGAAATGATGGCTTATTTTTCCTCGATGCGCCCGGTGGAGCTGGGAAGACATTCTTCATGTCATTGATTATGGCCACTGGTCATGCGAAATAAAAAAAAGTCTGTAGCAGTTTCTTCTTCTGGAATAGCAGCCACGTAGATAGATCAACCGCTGCCGATGAAATAAACGCTTGCCTCAAATAATTGACAAACATGCGAGTTGCATTGCTAAACGATCCATCTGCCGAAGATTTCTCCAAGCAATTGCTGACTATCTATTTATTCATTGTTCAAAATTAAAATTACAGTACATGACATAACAGCTGACGCCAATTCGCCATGTACTTGAAAAATATAATAAGACAAAATATAAAATAAAACTACATAATATATCAGAATCAAAATCAACATAAAAAATCAAGAAATAAAATAGTGAAATTTTACAAACAGTTCACAAATACTATCACTAAAAATGTCAACTTCTCTAGGCAATGCGTTGATCAATCTAACGGCCCTTGGAACTGGTGATTTAAACCTCTTAAGCGAGGTATAAGTTTTTAGAAATAAAAGTTTTTGCTCATAGTTACGCCCACGTAAGAATAAATTGGAAGCATGTAAATTAATAGTCATGAGAATTTGAAGATTATTAACTCGGCCCCGAAGGAGAAGAGAAAAATGATTTGAGCTTGAAAACGATCTTCGACTATCGTCGGTAACGACCGTGTTCCTGTTGACAAATCGAACAGATTGATTTTGTTTCCGCCGAATTTTAACAATTTCGTCTCAACGAAGGACGGCTTCATCAAAAAAATGTTCCCATACGTCTAATCACAAAAATCACAATTGGTTGATTGAATGAGTAATTCTTGCGGCGAAGAACAAAGATGTGGATCATTTAAACTTCACAATTCAAATTCAAATCGTTGGTCCACTACATTCCTTCAAATCTAGCGAACTTTCGCAAGGTGCGCGAAACATTCTTGCGCAGACTGTACATATAACATATTCTTTCAACCAAAAAATAATTATTTCCGCTTCTCTATGATAGTGTCATCAGAAATAGTTTGTAGTATCGACCAAACTATTTTTTTTTTCGTTTATTAGAGATTCGCGACGCAGCACACCCAGCATCGCCTCGCGGCACACCGCTTGCGGAGCACTGCTTTAAACGACTGAAAAACTGAAATGCGAGATTGCGAAACACTCAGCAATGACCAAAGTTTTGGTAGCAAGTAAAATCATCACCTGGGATGAATGAACAATGGCGCACAAATGCGCATTGGAAGCACTCAATCAAAGTATGAAATATCTGTGCAATGACTCAAGATGTTTTATAGGCGCAATGATTCTACTATCTGGCGATTTCCACCAAACACTACCAGTCATTCCAAGATTTACCGCTTCCGATGAAATAAACGCTTACCTCAAATCACGACTCTGGCGCTATGTAAAGAATCTTCAGCTGACGACAAACATGCGAGTTGCATTGCTAAACGATCTATCTGCCGAAGCAATTGCTGACTATCGGTAACGGGGGTGTTCCTGTCGACGAATCGAACGGATTGATTTTGTTTCCGCCGAATTTTTGCAATTTCACTTCATTCAACAAAATGTTCCCGATTATCTAATCACAAAAATCACAATTGGTTGATTGAACGAGCAATTCTTGCGGCAAAGAACAAAGATGTGGATCATTTAAACTTCACAATTCAAAATCAAATCGTTGGTCCACTGCATTCCTTTAAATCTATCGACCGTGTAACAAACGAAGACGAAGCAACCAACTATCCAACTTAATTTTTAAACTTATTGGATCTGCCTGGCTTACCACCGCGCAATTTACAACTGAAGGTTGACTCGGTAGTCATCATGCTTCAAGTTATCAAGTTAACAGATCATTTATTCACTTTTAAGGTGTTCACTGTCAATACTTGGTGGAATGGCAATATAATAAAAATAATAAAACATTTTTAGTACTTTTTCCACATAAAATTTATTTGATCAGGACCGGTTTCGCTCATCGCGAGCATTATTAACTGATGATAATGCTCAGATGATAATAACTTAGTTGATAATGCTCGCGATGAGCGAAACCGGTCCTGATCAAATAAATTTTATTTAGTGGGAAAAGTACTAAAAATGTTTTATTATTTTTATTACAACATTTATTGATTCTGAGGCGGTACGAAGTTCGTCGGGTCAGCTAGTTATTTATAAAAAGAAACGCAATATTCCTTTATAATTAATTTACAATTTATCAAGATCAGGGCCAGTTTTGCTCATGGCGAGCATTGTTAATTGATAAGAAATAAAATTGAACAGTGCTATTTTTTACAAAAAACAATTGAAATGAAATGTGTACAAAGAAATATTGTAGTTTTTCTTAATATAATGCCTTTCCACCAAGTATTGACAGTGAATACCCTAAAAGTGGCATAAAAAACATATTCAATCAAGTATTTTTTTTACAATCTTTTGTTTATTGAAAAACTATCAATTTAAGAGCCTAAAGTCAAATCGGTATATTGAAATTTCACCAAGAAATATAAGAATATGCAAAAGGTAATTAAGAAAGTTGAATATTTAAATCTATCCACTTTTAATGTTGGAAATTAGACACTAAATTTAACAGTTTTATTGCGGTAGAATAGTGGTAGTTGATTTCCGAAAATAAAAAAGGTTAACATAAATATAACACATCATCTTTTTTTAAATGAGATTTTGTTATGTAAATTGTAATGAATAACAACGGTTGAAATTTTCAATAGACGGAACGGTTTTAGCATATGAATGGAATAAAATAAAACATTCATTAATCTATATGGAACAATCTTTTTTGACGCTACAAAAAGCTCGCTGTCATCAGATTGGCACGACATATTTTTTTTCTTTTTTCTTTCTAAAAATTCCTAGCATTTGCAAAATCGATATTGGTTTCAAACATGTGAACGAATTATATTCTTCTAATTTCAATAATAAACAGAATTATTAATACTCACGTTCATTCCAGGCATAAATCTAAATATTTCACGATCATCCTTGAACCACTTCGCAGAATAAAGTTGATCATTACCCATTTTGTATTGGCAAGTGAGTGTTGCATTTTCTCTAGGATCTGCAAGGACTGGAACGACTAGATTAACTATTTCGTGTCCTCCACTTGATTCTGTAACAAAGACGAAATAAATTATTTATAAAAAGTTGTCATGTATTATAAAACACATCAAAATTTTTAACTGCCAACGTTGGGTGAAAAGGCATTTTTTTCGTACAATGGTTTGTAGGATTATAAATTTTTCAAATACTCTTTTAAGCTTGTCATACATAAGCCATATTTATCAGTTGCGACGAGCTGAAATATTCTTAAAATTCACAGAATCAGTACAAAAAAAGTCGTTCAGAAAAACCGTACAAAAAAATGAGTAACTATTTACAAAAATAAAACACATCTTTTTTTATACCGATTCTACAAATTTCAGGAATAGCTAAGCTCATCCAGTGAGTATTATCAACTGATAAATATGGTTAACGACAAGCTTAGAAAAAAGTTTAGTAGAAGAATTTACAGATAATCATATAAACCATAGAAAACAATTTATTTGTTCTCACAAGATTCCCAGAATCAAAAAACACTGAAGCGGATAACGAATTTTCTAATAACAAACAAATCAACAACACAATAATTATAGTAATACAAATTTATTGAAAATACCCGATCGTTTCAATAAACTCAAAACTAGATTATAGTTAATTTTCAATATCAACATACCAGTATTTTAAATGTTCAATCCCGGTATTTGGGCATTAAAAAACATTATGAATACCATGATTCCGGTTTCGGTAATGCCGGTGTTGTAATTACTACTCACACCTGTCTGATGCTCCAAATATTTTATTGAAGTAACGTTTACTTTAAAAATAAACCTTTCACATCTTTTTATCCTAATCTCTTTCAAAATAGAAAGTTTGAGCAACTGATTACTAAGCTAAAGGCTTTTATTAATATTCTCCTTTAGAATTCCACATGAAAAATAAAACATCTTCCATGAGTTTTTACGCGGCAGAAAATCACACCTATATATTTTAAGATTTCAACCAAAAGTGCTTGATAGAATTTTGTCATAAACGACCAAAGATTCGCCTTTAGGGTTTTTCAGACATCAAATTGTACGGATGAATTTGATCTGACCCTTGCTTAATAGTTGAATCGTGTATATATAATGATTTAATTTATTATCAATAAGTAAAAGGAAATTGATGGTTGTCTCGATTAATTTTACTAATAATTTGATAGAAATGACAAAAAGTAATCACATACGCAACTATATTTTCTGTAAGTCTTTAAAATAACGAAACATAACATTGTAATTTCTACTGATTGAAAAAGGTGGATATTTTTAAATGTCGTTTTATTTAAAGAATTGTATTTTTTTGATCGGTGGAATCATTCATATTAATATTTTACAAACGTTGATAATATTAACATACACGTAAAGGATATAACGAGGGTGAATTAGGAAGATTAACTTGTTAATTTCAGAGACCTACAGAGAATTTTATTGTTTATGTGTTTATTTTCCTAATTATTTTAACAACGATGTATTTATTATATGCTGTCTATTTAGTATTGTGTGCATTGTACTCACTGTTAATTAGTAAAGTTATTATAATTTACTTGTAATACTATTTGTATAGCTTGTGTACGATTCATTCACCATTTGCTGTTCACAATCGAATGCAGTTGAATTGAGCCACAATCTTCTCATAACCGCTCCTTGTACCAATAGATTCAATTATCTAAAGGGCAATTGTTACAATCCGTATGAGCTAGTGAGCACTCAGGCCCTTTGATGCCTAATAGTTAGCGGTTGCCTTTGGGTTCGGCTTTTATCCCTAAATGGGTTGAGTAGGTATTATGCAAACTGCGAAAACATATTATTATTGTACCTTTATGTAAAGGCCCGCTTACTTACATCATGTCAAAGATACATCACACGCGACTCCGCCGACACATATTTCAACAGGATATAATTAGACTTTAGGATCGTATCTGTCAATTTCATCGACTAGTGTGTCGCAAATTTATATATTTAAACTTTAATAGACGTGCGGTTAGGTTTGATATTAAGGTAAACAAATATCAAAGCATTTTAGTTCTACAAACACTTTTGCCCTGATTGGAACTATGATAAAACATACATTAACTAAGCTATATATACCGACTTCGAAGAGATACACGATACTTTTTCTAATCTATTCCAACATCGTAATTACTTTTGATAATTACAGTATTAAAATGGTTTATGTGTTTCTAAGAACGATCACAAATATGGTATTACACACTATAAGCGGGCTTTGGTAATAACTAACTGGTACGTACAGCGGGCGAAAATCGGCGGCAGGTGAAATAAAATCAATTTTTACAATAATCGCTCTATCTTCCAAACCAGCAGTTATTTTTGAATGAAATTTTATATGCATACTTACTACGTGTAGATGCTTACTTCTGCATTTGTTTTTCAACGAATAGTTTAAGGTTTAATTTTTAACGTGAATATTCAGACAAATTATCAGCAAATATTTCGTCATCACTTTCCTAATTTTTTTAAGCCATTTTTTAAGGTTTAAAAAATGATAAATAAAACAAAAACGAATGATAAAGATGTGTTTCAAAACTAAATTTAAATCCGGGTGTTTTCAAATTCGATGCACACATGTCATGTTTTTTTTTCACGCATATGTGAAACGGGCTATGCATAATACGCTTCAAATGCATTTTGACGGCTTACCAAGTCTCGCTTTTTTGTTCACTCGACAGAAGGGTAATCTAGTGTTAGAAGAAAGTAAGGATATTTTTGGAATCGTCATATGAATTAATATTTACATTCCTAAAACAAACGACCAAATATGTTTTAAGGACTTCATTACAATAGCTGAGATGTCGTCTTTTCTGCTCACACCAAAAGAAATTAAAATTCACGAAGAAGACAGACATATTTAAACACACTCACAGTCCCTTTATCGTTAGTAATTATCACAATCCACAACACAACACACAAAATCTCATCAAAAAATTGAAAGAGTATATCTGTGTGATTCATATAATATGAAGTGTTGGTACGTAAAGGAAACGAAGTATTATTTTTTTTGTTGATGTATGTGTAAGCTGTAAATGTTTTCAAGAGATTGGTATATAATAATCGTATGAAATAGTCGAGTAGATATACCTAATCTAACTTTAAAGCGGATCCGGCGCAAAAGGTAGAACTACCTTTCCCGCCCAATGTGTGTTAAGTAGTCTTCAAAGAAAATAAGCTTGAATTCAAATGATTAGCGTCTAATAACGGTCTTAGAAACGGTGATGGATTTATTATTAATTTGATATTCAAAATCAAATTTGAAAATTTAGATTTTAAAAACACTAAGATATCCCATATTTATTCACGTGTAAATAATAACGGTGCAGTTTTAAAATAACATTTTGTCTTATTTAAAAAAATATTTTTCATCTATTTACGAAGTATGCCGTTTGTTAAAAAAATAATTGATTTAAGAAGATCTTGTCTTTACAAGGGACCGCGAATAGAATACTAATCTTACTTGAACCAAAGACGTTTTCAAAGTATTAGCGAGCTAGAAAGAGTCACAAGCAGTTCTCGTAGAAAAAACTTCTATTGAGATACCTTTATTAGAATTTCATATGATTTTAATTAGGAGCAAACATGAATAAAAAAATATTATTAATTATAGTAATATTTTTATTTAAAAATGATATTGATTTTTATCATTCATAAAGGTCTCGGTGACATTCAGCATTTCTCTACTCCTCTAAAATGGACGACTTAAAAAGTAAATTTGTATTTATTCATGAAATACGCTTGTATTAAAAAAAAAACAAAAAATCTTTAGAAACAATCTCCACATTTTTTGAATACAAAAATGAAATATTTTATTTACGATTTTTGGAACATATTTTGAATTCAATTTTGATACAGAAAAATGTTAATAATCACTATTTATAGGAGACAAAATTATTATATATATACTAACTTAATTTATTATTTAGTAAAATTTTTGTTGAAAATACCGTTGAAGAAAACTATGGTCTTTAATAATGTACACATTGATATTGGTAAAAATAAAATGAATGTTATTTAATATATGGAAAGTTGTCAACCCTTTTTGGGTTGCTTACCTAATTTAAATATCGAGCAACGATATAGATTGAACCCAGTGTACTTTTGACATGGTTTATATAGCCGGTTTATACTATGGCACTGTTCTTTATACGTTATATGTATAAGGCTGACATTCGTCTACGCGAAATGTATTTTTTATGCAATGAATAATAGTTTGTACCCTTTGCGGATTTGAATATAGAAGGTAGTGACACGACTGAGTCCCGAGCAGTTAGACGAGAGACAGAGAAATCCGTCTCTCCCCATAACGTCTCGGTTTGGTGTGACGCAGTCAGTCTGTGACAATTTTTAGGAATTAAATATGGGAACAATCAAATTCAATTAAACAACGCTCGTGAACAGTAAAAGGTGGAAATCCACCGGTTTATTTATAATCAAAAGGTTTTACAGTAAATTTCGATAATTCGGCTAGCCACACAGGAGTGCGCTCTAAATACATGTTAATAAATTTGTCATTCGGCGTGAAGCTCGCGAGCCGAGCCTCCTAGTACCGAATGACAGTCGACTTGCAGACCGGGCCTTTCAGTAGGTCCTTCGCCTGGACTGAGGGTCCCTAGTATTACAATATTTATGTTCCCTTACGGGGAGACATCTATGATT
Source organism: Himalopsyche tibetana (assembly GCA_030503985.1). NCBI lineage: Eukaryota > Metazoa > Arthropoda > Insecta > Trichoptera > Rhyacophilidae > Himalopsyche > Himalopsyche tibetana. Next base: position 3,855,495 of record JAPJYX010000010.1, read on the forward strand.
TTATATTTTTACAAGAGAGAAAAAAAAACAACATTCATCATACCATTTTCTTAGAACTAGTTTCGCACTCGGCGGTTTCTTATAACAGTTATTGATTTAGTAGTGGGCAAATTTTATTTAGTCTTGTTTTGAAGTTAAGATCTGCACACTCACTACGCGTGTACAGATCTGCTTAAAATTAATCCCTACGCTAAATCTTATGAATGAATATGGACGTCAAGCCGTACCATATATCTACTTTAGGGGTGCAGAAAAAATTAATATTTAACTAGCACTGTCACAGTCCTCATGACTAATGATTGTTTGGATTTATTATTAATCAGTATGTACGCTAAGTCGTGTCATACATTTAATTCAATTTATAATATTCGGTGAAAATTTACATACAAAGTTATGATTTCTTAGTTTAACGATTCTAATTCAATTCTTATTGGATTTGCTAATACGACTTCGCAACGTTTTGCGGGACTCCCACAGCAAGGAACCGAGGTCTGTACGTGAGGAGGATTTCCATATCCGTCCTCCCTTACTGTGTGCGTTCACTTCCAGTGACCGCAAGCCGTTTAGGCCGGAGCACATTTTATCGACGGCACTCTGAATACGAGTCCGTCCAACCGCCCGTTGGTCAATCGCATTAACGAAATCTCCTATGAAGTTACTTACACTACGTGTTTAGATTTGTTCGAGTATTAGGGAGGATTGGCGGAGACCAGACCTCCGTCCGAGGTCGGCTCCAGGCACGGTGTCAGACCGCTTGAAGGCGTCGCTATCGAGTGACGTAATCCAACTGGACGAATTGGATTTTAGGTTTTACTATTGAGTGTCTGCCGAAACTTCGACAGACATGGGTCCCAGACAAGTGCGCTTGTCTAGGCGGGCTATCTGCCCCCGGAATTATACGTCCACCGCGCCGTATCACTCGGATTCCCGTGAATCCGCAATGATAGTGCCTCCCTAGTACTCAATACAAAAAACACCCTCCGACGTCGACCTAGCTAAAATTAAACTAGTGCGAGGCCGACGAAACCTGAGGCCCTTTTTCGCACAAGTCCTCGGGGCTGTCTGATCCTTTGTTACTTAGCTCCGCCGACCTTGCATCGTGAATCTATGGAAGGCGTGATGACAGCTCTTCCTGACGTCTCGAGACTAAGCGTCCCGCAGACTTGACCCCGCGACCTTTCAATGTTAGCAAGTGACAAAATTATGTCTGACATTTATATTTAAAAATGACTCGAATTATCACACCTCCCATAGTTCACCCTTATAACTAACATTTGCCGTTATGACGGCGGTGATCGACGATTATCAATGACACAGGAAAAACAAAATACACAATCAATTTCGAAACAAAAGAAAATACCTAACATAAAATAACATACAATTTTATACAAGTCCCCAGCGTCGCTTGGTGTCGTTTGCTATTTCTGTTGTTCAGATACTTCGCCCTCAGATAGGCATACATTATTGAATTTACAATTATCATCATTAGGTGACGGACCTTTCTTTTTCTATTGCAACTCAGGGTAGCTAATTATTGATGCGTGGGGCCCGCGACGCACCGCGGCTCGAACGCACGTAGTTTCGCTCGGCCGGAGTACTGCGCCCAATTTGCCTAATAATTCGTAGTTGATTACTAAACTCAAACTCATTGAGACGTTGCAAAACAACAGTGAATATCGCATTGTTTTTGCGAATTCTAGTTATCCCCGTGGTCTCGTCACCGAATTGAAACAAACATACTAAAATCCAGGCCTTGCCAATATAATTAAATATTGAAACAAACACAACTTCAGACCTTGCAATATCATTACATATTGAAACACACAAAACAGTTCAGATCTTGCGAATATAATTAAATATGGCAACAAACAAAATTCAGACCTTGCAGATAGAATTGAATCTTGAAACAAACATAGAAAGAGTCGGACTTTGCCAATATAATTAAATATTGAGACAAAAAAAATCGGATTTTGCAAATATAATTAAATATTTAAACAAACAAAAAAAAATCGGACTTTGCAAATATAATTAAATATCGAAACAAACATAAAAAAAAATCGGACTTTGCAAATATAAGTAAATATTGAAACAAACAAAAAAAAATCGGACTTTGCAAATATAATTAAATATTTAACAAACATAAAACAAAATCGGACTTGCAAATATAATTAAATATTTAACAAACATAAAAAAAATCGGACTTGCAAATATAATTAAATATTGAAACAAACACAAAAAAAATCGGACTTTGCCAATATAATTAAATATTGGGACAAACATAAAAAGATCGGACTTTGCAATTATAATTAAATATTTAACAAACATAAAAAAAAATCGGACTTTGCAAATATAATTAAATATTGAAACAAACATAAAAAAAATCGGACTTTGCAAATATAATTAAATATTTAACAAACATAAAAAAAATCGGACTTTGCAATTATAATTAAATATTGAAACAAACATAAAAAAAAATCGGACTTTGCAAATATAATTAAATATTTAACAAACATAAAAAAAAATCGGACTTGCAAATATAATCAAATATTGAAACAAACAACAAAATCGGACTTTGCCAATATAATTAAATATTGAGACAAACATAAAAAGATCGGACTTTGCAATTATAATTAAATATTTAAACAAACATAAAAAAAAGTCGGACTTTGAAACAAACGTGAAACGTTTAGGTGTTGCAGAAAAATTATGCATTGAACCATCGTACAATATTTTATTATTCCCGTTGGCCGATACCGAGTTGAGAACAAACGGAAAACGCTTCGGCGTTTGCAAAAACAAGATTAATTACGATTATATATTTCACGATTTTTCCGAAGACCAAGCGCCGCTGAGTGTTACACTGGACCGAACGGAGAGCATCCTCCGCGCGAAGTCGGTCGACAAAATATTTACAATATACAGTTAGACAGGGTACAACACACAATAAAATAAGACAATGAATTTAAATCAAAATTAGCGTTCCCGTACTCTCCTCCGGCCGCTGTTATTGCCATTTCGAACAAGAAGTGACACACGATTTTACTAGGCTGAGTTTAGAAGAAACAACATTTAATACATGAAGGGGTCCTGTCGACACTTAATAAAGTGCGGCTAGGAGCAAAGATATGACCGCGATTTTACACGCGTCTTTATTTCGATTCTCACTGTCGAGATCGAGCAGGAAGCTACAGTTCTGGCCGCGGACCTTAGGTTAAAGAGTATTGACTCAGCAACAATAGGCCGCGACATATTTATGCAACGTATAATAGTAGACGAACCTTTGGAAGTTCTCAGGAACCGGAGACAGCTTATCAGGAACAATTTCAGCAAACAAAACGGCTGGCGGCAAGCGATAACACAAGGAGGTAGCACAGAATTCGACTCAGCTTTGCACAATGTCAACTATTCGAATGACTTGGTCAAGCTGAGAGAATTTCTGGCTGGTTTTTTTATTAAAGATGTCGCGGCGGATAATATCGGCAGAAGAGAGTACGGGAGCAGAGTAACGCGTAGAAGTCGGTGAAGATTTGGTAACTTTTGCAAAACTGACCTGCCTTTTTGTAAAGGATTTGGTCCAGCTGCGTCCTCGGCCAGGGTCAAAAAAAAACGGTTGACCCGAGCAAATCTGCTAACCTCAGCATCTGCGTCTCACGCCGATTGGCTAAGATGCTGACCTCCCGTGGCTCTGCCGAAATATCTCAAGATGGCGGCAACTGAGATTTTTCTAGAACAACGATTCCGCTGAGCGAAAATCGTCTCTAGTGATCTTAATATGACAGATAGAAAATCAGAAAAATCACTGTCGTGTCAGAATCAGTTTTCCGCGAAATATTGCTCTTACAAGCGATCTCATAACTCGTTGCTGAAGCGAGTTATGAGAAAAAGAAGAAAAATTTTCCACCTGAGCGAGTCAGGTGTACCGGTTAATCAAAGCGGAGATGTCATCGTCCGCGAAAAAGTAATTACTGAATTGAGTCTGATTTTTATAAAAGCCTAAAATCGATTTAAGTGCAAATTTATGCTAAATATTTTCTATGGTGAATGTTCCTGAAGGGATTTGGCTGAAAATTCGAAGGAACGTCCGTGATAGTCGTTCGCTTCCATGAAACTAAAATTTCCCACCTTCCCTTCGTGTGTTCGCGCTTCATATCAGATTGAAATTTTGATTGACCGCGGTGGAGGGGAGGCCGCCTGCAATCGCACGTATGACCACGCGAACCGCTACGATTGGTCGGACTGGGCGGGGCTTATTTTAGTATCGAACGGCAAACGCTACGCGCCGAACGCGTTTCGGAATTTCGTCTCGCCAAAATGTATGGGGAAATAACAGTTTATTGAATTACTAATAAACCTGTTATCCGATTGCAATTTAATTTACAACACCGTTTCGGACCATTGTCCTTTACGGCTCGAAAAAAATTCGGCGCCGAAGCTTGGCTCGGGCGCCGGTTCCGCACGATTTTAATTGGCGCAGGTGAGGGCTTGGTGGAGTCCAAACCGCGAACATGATTTTAATATTAGTTTATGCAGTGCATACTAGGACATGGCTAGTGTCGTAAAAACAAAAATTCTCAAACGAATTTTGTCCCTGACGACCCTGGTCGAGGTCGCCGCGGGATTCATTTGTTCGATCGCAATTGGAAATTGCGTCGATAGAATTCAGCGAAATTTCTTCAGGGGCTAGAACAGCCTATGCTAGGTGTACCTGTAAATTATGGGGAGCCTCCGTTGAGGAGGAGGAAAACGGCAAGCGTTTCCATTTCCCTCTCTCGTCGCGCTCGACCGGTAATTCGGTCGAGCACCGCGCGCGAGCGAGAGACGGTATTTCTATTTGGCTCTGTGCGCCCACGTACTTACTTACAAAGCAGTGGGTTTGTCTTTGCACTCAATAATCCGCGGCAAGGCCCGCGGATTGCGAAATTCTTAATATTTGCTTACATTGGCGACTTTGTCCATTTGACCTTGAATAATCGAAAAAATGATGTGTTTATTCTTTCTCTCTTCCTCATTATACCTATCAAGCTTTGCTAACAACCGTATAAGGAAATGCAAGTACAAATCATGCCAAAGGACCGTATCGTATCAGTAGGTATTGGACGCAAGGAAGTTGACAGGGTATATCAGATGCATTAAAACTTTCGTGGCAGGGGGTTTTTCATGAATAATTGAATATGTTCAGCGGTTAACGGAGGAATGATATTGGCAATGTCACCTTGCGTGATAAATCGCGTTTACATAGCCTAATGTTAAAGTTAAGCTAAAGAGTTATACATTACCGCTGGGTAAATTTTAATAAAAGTTTGAGAAACTTAGGTTCTCCTAAAATAAAGTGTAAATATAACTTCATGTGTTATGATAATTTTGATTGGATCATGAATGTGCATACTAATAACATTTATATGCTCGACAAGACAAAAACGTACACTTAATTCACATACAAAATACATATTTTACTTAATTTGGTAACCTTTAAATAAAGATTAAAAATTAAGTTTGTCGTATTTTGTTTTTGATCATTTAGTGATGAATCAATCAGTAAAAATTGCCGTCATCTTCAGTTGAAATTGGTAAATCAGTACATAACAGTGTTTGAAGATAAATAAGTTTGTATAGCAATTGTTAGAAAAAAATGATAATACGATTTTTCATCGAACTCACTATAAAAATTAAAAACGAAACTTCAGAAGTATTAAACATCTATAAGTGATAAAAAAACGTCATATAATAATGTTGCATATTGGAAAATTAAAGGTGAAGTGAGTCAGCTAGTAAAATGGTTTAAAAAAAATCTTGGACTCCTGAAAAAAGTACTGTTACGTCTTTACTTGGTGCTTTGGTGGATTGCATATTTTTTGTTTCTTGTTTCACAAAAACCTATTGCAACGTATATTAACATTAACTGAGGTTACTTCACTTTTACGATACTTTAAGACATGTAGAATATTACAACGCATCTAATATATTTTTTTCTAAAATATCACTTGGCTCACTTCACATCTACTGAGCCCCTATTATCAATCAAATTAAATCAAAACTTTGAGTTTCATTTACTCTTTAAAATTTTGAAGGTATTCTTTTTTAGTACATTTATTTATTATATCCATCGGTAGTAAAATTGTGAATAAAATGATTTATATCGAAAACCTAAATTAACCAGACTTTTTTGAATTCTACCGCATCCATTTTCATTAAAACATTTTTTTTATTTAGTAGCTGTATAAATAATGCATTTATTTCATGCTTTTACGTCCAATTTATTACATGAAATTGAATTATGCGTCCATTAGGCGGGAAAAAAATGAACGCTTTTTTGTAATAGAAATACGTCACCGCTCCAAATTAAATTATATATTATTGCGATGGCTATATGGATGTCCGCCCACTGACCACGAATATGATTTCGAAATGGAAATTTTAAATTATAAAACAATTTTTCTTTGTGTTAACAGCAGAAATTACATACAGAGAAAATATTAAGCTGTAATCAAATTAATTTGTATGCCTTCAGTAATATTTTAAATACACAAAAAAATATTATACTTAAGTATTAGAGCACAGGTTCCCAACCTTTTTCGGGTGGCGACCCCTTTTTATAAAAGCCGTGACTAGGCGACCCCCCGAGGAATTTGAAATCCTCGATTTGCTATACTTTTTCCCCGGATTGTCCCCGAAACTCTTTTTTTTTAGCTCACCGGGTAAAGTTGGCGACCCCCCAGAAAACCCTTGGCGACCCCCTTGAGGGTCGCGACCCCCAGGTTGGGAACCCGTGTATTAGAGAAACAAAATAATTTAAAAATTCACGAGTAGTAAATCATTTATTTTCAAAAGACCGGTTTAGAGTGCATGATAAATAATCAAAAAACGGAAATTAATAATAAACTATTTATTTTTACTTTAAGGTGTTCACTGTCAATACTTGATTGAGAGGCATTTACAAAACATTACGCTTATTTGTAGTAGTCCTACTTTTATTTTATAGAATCAGTACCGGTTTCGCTCATAACGAGCATTATCAACAAAAGTGTTATTAGTACAAATGAGTGTTTTATTTTTTAACCCTTCCCTTACTATGCAAAAAAAGCACAAGCTCCTGAGCTGTGTATCCGTTACACATCAGGCAAACAGGAGTGAATCATGACAATTATATGTAGTACTGCTGTAGTAGTGTTATATAATTGTCATGATTCACTACCGTTTTCCTGATGTGTAAAGGATACACAGCTCAGGAGCTTGTGCTTTTTTGCATAGTAAGGGAAGTGTTAACGTTGATTTAGATATTCAAAAAACAAAAATAAGTCGAAACTTTTTTTAGCCTATGGTAAAGCGGTTAGCGTTGTGAGTTTCCATGCTGGATCTTACGGGCTTGAGTCCCAGTACAAACAGCACTTTTACTCTCGATTTTTGTAGTCAATCGTTTTATCGATTTCTGTTCAAAAGCATGTGTGTTTGTAATTTCTTAATTTCCCTCTCACCCTTTCCATCCTTCAATGTCTGGGCTTAGCGAGAGCGATTAATTAACCACTAGTCCTGTCATGGTTTTATCATTCTATCCCGACTACTCTTTTTGGAAAAGAAAGGTTGAGCGACTAAGTAACAAACAGTTTTCGAGAAATAAGAATAACTTATATTGAGATACATCCGTTAAAATGCCATACGCTTCACATTGGGAGCGGACATGGATAAAAAATTAATTATGGAACCAATACTTCCCTTAGCATTATTTCTACCAATAATGTGATTCATACATAAAAAAACTTGCCTACATATTTAAAGAAAAATAAATACAGTATAACATATAATATTTTTGTAAATATAAATTATATAAAAAGGTTTTTTACTTATAAAAGGTAATGTTCGAGTAAAATGCTGCTGTGGCCCAGTTTGTTAGAGCTTGCTCTACCGATCACACATGTCTGGATTCGATTCCCGGTCAGATCACAGTGAATTTGAGAATTATTCAATTCAAAGTTGTGATCAAAGACTGGGTGTTTGTGATCTCAATTCACATCAATTCCTCTCTTCCCATCCTTCTGATCTTTTAATAACTGGGTGTAGCAATAGCGATTAGCCAACCACTACTCCTGTTCTAGCCTTATTCTTCTTTCCCTACTACTCACTTTGAAAAAAGTGAGGTTGAGCGACTGAGTAACAAACAGTTCTCTTCTGTTGAGATACCTCCATTAGGAGGCCATATTTTCCACATTGGGAGCGGGCAAGGATTAAAATAAAAAAAGACAAAAAATTAAGTGATAAGTCACCTATCAACCCAAACTGGATTTATACATATTGTTGAGAAATATTTCAGAATTGTTTTTAAAAAAAGGATTCCATGTCAAGTAAACATTAGAAAATTTCTTTGTACAAATTTTAGTGTGATTTATAAGCTCTCATATAAATATCAGTCTAACCAAAATTTTTCTATTTATATTTAACAATCATGCAAAACACAAAGAAGTTAAATCCAAAAATATATAATAAATACTCTAAAATTTTGTACTTATGTTATTTTATACGAAGGGAAAGTCTTTATTCTTTCAAGTATCACAAATTGTCTTCCTAACTTTCTTTATTGTCTGAAAGTATTTTGACTAACTTTATTCAACTTGACGTAGACTACATTCTTTTATCTTTTATCTTCCAGCATATCACATAGGTATTTATATCTAAAAAGCAATTACTTACTGTAAAACGCCTGACTTTTGCTTCATTTGCTGTTTTGTCATTTTTTTTGTTGCTTCAAAGAATCTTTTCTTCATTTGTTTAGCGACAAACAGACTACGAATTTCGATGAGGAGATAAAAATGGCTTTTCAAGATTTTCCACCATTTACAAATAATTATTAAATTATTGTATTAAAATAATTATTATATTAATTATTTAATGTAAATTTAATTGTTGATTATTATTATTGATTAAAAAATATTGATGTAAATATTTTTTATTATTTATTTTTAACGTAAGCTTATTAAAGATGTTCAAATATTATAACGTAAACTTTAAAATAATGTTGATTAAAATATTTATGTAAACATTTTTCATTGTTTATTTTTAACGTAAATTTATTCAAGATGTTCAAATAAGCTGTATAAATAAAAAAAGCTTTCAGACATCAGGGATTTCAACAATATTAATAAAAAAACCCTCTTTTATACTTATTTTATATATGATTATTAGTATCAGGACCGGTTTCGATCATTACTGACATTATCAACTGATGCTGCACGTGCCTTTCACGAAGAATTGGCAGTGAATACCCTAAAAGTAATCTTTATTTGTAACCGCTAACGTTCTCAATTGAAACGTTATGCGGTCATTTAAACCAGTTTTTCTCAACCAGGGGCCACAGAATGTTCCCAGGGGGCCACAAGCAACAGAGGTTTTAATCTATTAGGTGTGTCAAGTCATTTAAGTGTACATAAATAAATATATATCTCATATTCCGGAATTTATATTTTAAATGTTCTCATATATTACAGATTATTAACAGTAAGAACACAATAACATTAATTTATGTTTTTTACTATTTATATTTGTTTTAGGCAGTTTTTTAGTGAGGCACATCTTTTTAGAAACGGTAATCATAGAACAATAATTTCGAATACGAAAAAAGACTGAACGTATGAAATAAAAGTCACACAATCATGATCAGATTGAAATCAATGTTTGTTTGTTCGTACTTTATGCGTTGCCACACCGCTCGCCCGATTGCAATAAAACTTTTACAAACTTTTTGGTTGCACTTCCGGAAAGTTTATAAATCTTATATATAAAAATCAATGTTTGTATGTCTGCCATACAGTTCATTTTGACAACGTATGCTTTCACTTGCGCGAAGGTTATAGTACAATTAAATTACCGTAGGTGGCGCGTGTATTTTACCATAGACAATCAGCAGCAAACGTCAAACAGACAGAAAAAAAAGCATTCACTTCAATATACATAATTAAAACACAAACACTTTCTCTCTTCGAGTGGCATTGCAACGTTTGCCGGATACCGGCTAGTATATTATAATTTATTATTTTTTACAATTTATACTGGATGTCAACATTGTTAAAAGTATTCTATTTCGAAAAGAAATCGCATGGAAATAAGCGAGTTAATGGTTTTTTTGTCTTTTATTTGTATTTATGCAGTTTTACGTTCGTATAACAACACGTTAAAGCAGTAGTTCAATTGACCATTTTATTGTTTGTCTTATTTCCCAATTTGATAGCCACTTTCTTAGAGGCATCACATTATATACGATGTTTAAAGGGTCTCGCCGTAGTATAACGGTAAAGAGTTTTTATTTTATGTGAATTATATCACCAAGCTACCTAAAAAACTTCATTTATAATATTTCTTATAATTATATCCTAAAAAGCTTTCTTATCCAAATCGTAGTAAGCCAAACGTGACATATTTCTTACAAAAGTAGCATAAATTTTTGTACATTATAACATCGACTGTGGAAAGGAAAAAAGACGTAACCCACAAATACCAAATTTTACAGGAGACGCTAAAAACGTGTTTTGATGATTTTGTGACATATGCAGATTACGAATTAAACACAATCTTGAAGTGCACGGATACTTCTAAGCTGGTGTTTAATTGACATAATCTAATATTAATTCAAGAATTTTTCCAGGAAAAACCTTTATTTCAGTCTTTTTTCTTAGTTTTAATTTTTTACTAAGTCATCTTTTTCAAACTCAAAAGCTAAATTTAGGTACTAATTCGGCATTGTTAGCTTCCATATTTTTAATAGAATGTGTGTCAAGTTATATACATTGTGATTATCGAAAAAAAACTGTTTTGAAAAATTGAGAGTTACGTCCTTTTTCCTTTCCACAGTCGATATGAAACATTAAAGGTGTCCGAGGCTTCAAAGTTTCAGTTGGTTCTCAAGGGCCAGCAAAATATCGAAATTATTGTTTAGTACCGTAGAGGAAGTATTAGGTGCGGTTAGTAAATAATAATATAATATATAGCCAATGCCTATCCTGATCTTATAATAAAATTGTTTGACCATTTTTAGTTCTCTTTTTTATCCATGCCCGCTCCCAATGTGGACTACATAGGCTTCTAATAGAGGTATATCAAGAAAAGTTTTTTTATACGAGAACTGTTTGTTACTCAGTCGCTCAACCTTTCTTTTTCCAAAGAGATTAGTAGAGATAGAAAAGTAAGGCTAAGACAGGATAATGGTAATTGAAGGATCGGATAGGTGGGAAGGATTTTTTAGACTTCATAAACACCCATGCCTTCGTCCACAACGCTAACCGCTGCACCATAGGACCCATACAATATTACTTCCAATTCTCTAGACAACGTTTTTCAAACGGGGTCTACGTGGAACAAACGATAACAAGTCAAAATACTAAAATACACAGGCCCTAAAAAAGATCAGGCGAATGAGATAACACTCAAATTTATTTGTCACTGACTGACGCCTTATGCGATATTGAATAATTATTGGGCTAAAACGCAACTAACCGAATTGTGTCGCTTGAGTTCTTTTGCCAATTACTGGATCAGGCATTGTGTACGTTTTTGAAATATTATTTTTGACGTATTCGTATATGATTTTTATAAAATTGCTTTGCTGTTTAAAGATTCACTTGGCGCTAGAGGCAGTAGAAGTTTATCGCTACACGATGCACTATTTCAAAATCTTTCCAGTGCACACTCTGTACTGATGTATACGACATAAACGTGACAACGATTTTACGGTTAGCATAAAAGCCTCGGATGTGTATCTTGCAACTTTAGTACGCTTGCACATATTTTTCAGTACGTGTTTGGTGGGACAGAAATTTAAAAAAAAACAACATAAAGGGATGCAGGCACCACCCTCTCCAGATAGATAACTACTCCGCCGGGCCGCATAGTATCTTGAATTCGTCGTCTTATTTTAAATTTATTCATATCCTGAATTCCTGCCTGAATCCATCTGCACATGTTGACGTGAAAATGTGTAATACAGTTTGATAAAACGTCTAGTAGATGAAATACAAATAAACAGACGAGACGCAATATATTGCATACAATATATTTTATAAAAATAATAAATCGGGAGCATTTTCAAACTGATAAAATATATCACTTTTAAGGTGTTCACTGTCAATACTTGGTGGAATGGCATTATAATAAAAATAATAAAACATTTTTAGTACTTTTTCCACATAAAATTTATTAGATCAGGACCGGTTTCGCTCATGATGAGCATTATCAACTGATAAGAAAAACAATAAAACAGTGATATTTATACAAAAGTTAAGTGATAAAAACAAGGTATGACAAACAATTGGTATTACAACCTAGCAAAAGAATTGAAGAAAAATACAAGGAAAATAAACTATAAATTGTTTTTGCTGTAATAGTTTTCATTGCTAAGTGGTGTTAAACTTTTTATTTATAGTTTATTTTCCTTGTATTTTGCTTCAATTCTTTTGCTAGGTTGTAACACCAATTGTTTGTCATACCTTGTTTTTATCACTTAACTTTTGTATAAATATCACTGTTTTATTTTTTTTCTTATCAGTTGACAATGCTCATCATGAGCGAAATCGGTCCTGATCTAATAAATTTTATGTGGAAAAAGTACTAAAAATGTTTTATTATTTTTATTTTTATGATAAAATATATGTTTAAAATGTAAACAATATTAGAAATTGGCTTAAATTCAATATTTCTTATAAGTAAGGTTATATATGTTTAGTAGCTATTTCGGATAATCGCGACCAGCGGTGGGCTGGTAATATGTTAACAAGGGGCTAGGTAAATCTCAGCCATAATGTCTTACACCATGGATGATGCATACGACATGGCTCGCTGACTTTTTGCGGCCCGTTGGCTTTCTTTGTTGCTCCTTCAATTGAAAAAAGCAACAGATTTTTCTTTTTCGTATTACAATTTAAAAGAAATTGCAGTTAGATGCTGACTTGATCTGAGACGAATGATTTTCTTAACTTAACAAGGGGCTCGGGCGAGCCCACTGGAGCCCCCTCCAGCCCACCCCTGATCGAGACCCGAGTACTACAAGGTCCTAAGTGTAAATGTTTAGCGGATCAAGTAACAATGCGACAGTCTTCCAAGTACTATTATTAGTATAAATTGTATTTTTGTTTCGTCAATTTTTTTCACATAGAACCTTGTGGTACTCGAGTCGCGAAATGTTCTCATCAGAACTATGTTTAAACGAGTAAGTAAATATAGGTTCAAACATTGTTCTGGAGAGGGCATAAGCGGTATTGATTATTAACTATGTATGTATATAATAATATTTGTAAAACTAATATGCATTGATATTTTTTCATCATATTACAATGAAGTTCTACCAAGTAAATGCCAATTGAACCAATCATTTTTCTCGTATATTTAAATAAATATAATATATTTATAGATTATTATCAATTATTCCACTTTTTTAACTGAAGAAATCACTAATGCTTTCCAAGTTATTATATGCATGACAATTATATAAACAAATCACCATATTTTGGTAAGTGGTTATAATCCGACGTTTCATAATCTACACTCTACAGCGATTCCAATACAGTAATACCCCGCTTTACGCGAGGGATACGTTCCGAAAAAAATCGCGTTAACTGAAATTCGCGTATATCGAGGTTTATGATTAAACATAGTCAAAATTTAATACAAATAAATACAAATCATTTTAATTCTAAGAACACTTTATGCAATACATACTCTTATTTTTTACGGAAAAATACATCTATTGTCTTTTGGGGTAGCGTTTTGTTTACGTTCTTGTAAAATACGTTCATAACACCCAACACTGTTTTAATTGTTTGACACACGGTCAAGACACGGTCATCATTATTGTCTATACTCTGCAATATGTCCAAACCTGAATAAATTTTTGAAAATGCATTTTGTATTTTCCCTGAAGATAAAACTTTCTCTTCTACCTGTTCTTCCTCGAAATTTGAAATTCGCGTTATAGTGAAACCGCGCTTAACGGGGTCGCGCTAAGCGGGGTATTACTGTACACTAGAATGTGAAAAAGTGTTCTTAGACTCTAACATATAAAACCTGAAACTACTTCGGGTGATTACCACTTGGCTATTTATTGAATTTGAAGACTCAATACCAATAATTCACAGTTAATACTTACCAATCAAGTGATCATATGTGTATATTCGGTAAACAATGAAACAAGATTAACTAACGTTCTTTTCAACATAAAATTCTACCATATACATTCATTTCAATGTTAAACAATCAATTTTTTTAATCAACTCAATTATTATAAAGTTGTACGTCTAAACTCAATAGAAATTTGTGTGTTCTAAATAAATACTCGTCAGTATATTATTTAATGTAATGCATCCATTCAATGTTTAGAGAGGATTGATATTAAACGGATCTCTGCCGCAAGCGAGTTTATTCGCTCTACAATTCCGTTTTTAAGGGGTCGTCCATACAAAATGAGCGAATTAGTACGCTCTACTTTATACTTGATTTACAAGACACCAGTCTTAACCGGTTCTCTGCCACGGACGTGTTAACACGCCATACAATGTCGTGCTCGTAGGGCCGGCCATACTAAATGTGCGTGCTTACACGCAGTATTTGAGACGCGGTTTAAAGGCCACAAGAAACGTATTTAATAATTTTAAAATATCATGCATATAGTGACATCTCTTGCAATCATAGTATTATACTTAAACTTTAAAGATATTGTTTTTTAATCTATAATACATCGATTTTTAAAAAAAAGCTTTTTTTTGTGTTCAAATGTGTTGCTAGCAGGGCTAAGCGAATATGGCGGTAATTTTCGTTTTTGAAACATTTTTGAATAAATTATGGCGGAAATGACCCATCATGTATTTATACGGTAAGTGTTTGTACTTTACTATTATTATATGTCCAAAAAGTACATATTTATTAGGTTTTTTTTTTAAAGAAAATCACGGCCCTCCATGCACGGCCATATTAATACCGCACGGCACAGATCAGGTTAAGCGCAACATACATACAAATATTAGATGCGCGAATAAAAGATGTACATTTTTGCTATTGGATATTTTTCTTTACATTTAATATAATAAAATAGATTTCTTTTGTTAAGCTTAATATGCAATTGAAAGCTACGCAGATGTCAACGTACAGAGCTAAAAACATGTTTAATGAAATATGATTTAGCGTAAATACGTTTCATTCCAACACAAAGAAAAGCTCGGGGCTATTCACAGATACATATCATTATGTACATGTTTTTTTAAAAGTGGCGTCGAATTTTTAAGGTATACGCTGCCACATCATGCGGCGCAGTTATATTTCAAAAGGATCATAATACTTAATTTGGCAGAGGCGCTTTTGACGGGGAAAGAGAGCGAGTCGTTTTTTTATCGTCTACGAGTCGTAAAAAGCTCGCTCGGGTGGTCCGCGCCAGTGTTGTGAGAATATAAAATCCCTTAGATCGTACAAGTAAAGAAACACCCCATTTTCATTAAAATGCACAATATTTTCTACTGCATAGTGACATTAATAAAAAAAAACGCGTACTCATTATAAACGACATGGTGCAGGTACGCTTGTATTAAAATATTTTCTCAATGCTAAATTGGGCCTCTATAGAAAGTTATTTTAGATGATTGTCTCGGATGACGAGTGCTTTGATTTTGCGATACTCAAATGTTAAAAAACGAACCAGATAGCACTCCGCTATATCTGCGATATTAGAACTATCCTACAGTGAATCTTAGATCTGTCTATTTCTTATCCTGACGAATAATATTTAAGTGTCGAGTCCTGTAGTGCAGCGGTTTGCGTTACTGGCTTCCGTGCCGGATCTTATGGGTTCGATTCTCTGTATTTTTTCAATTGATTTATTAATTTTTATTCGAAGGCATGAGTGTTTGTGATGTTTGTAAGCCTTATCTTTCTAGCCTTACTACTCTCTTTGGTAAAGAGAGATTTAGTGACTGACAAACAAACAGTTGTCGTAGAAAAATTCTGTTGAGATACCTCCATTAGGAGGCATTATGGTCTACATAAGGAGCGAACATGGGTAAAAAAACTCTTGCATATCCGTCGGGTATTATTCATATGATTAACTCAGTAAAACTGAAGGATACTGAAATATCATTGGTGGAAGTAAAGAGGTTGGTGGGTTACAAGAAATTCTGGAGACATTGCGTGGTGAACATAAGCCCTCTATAAAGAGCGTGTAAAAAAGCGAGCTAAAAAGAAAAAGGGGAATATTGACATTTTTAGCTCATTTATTAATGACTAGAGACAACTTTTTATATTTTACTCGGCACACTGCTACTGAAATCAATCAACGAACATTAATTTTAATACTCTCCGACAACCTTGTGAGGTATCATCATAACACTCGTAAAATTTAAATTCGTTTAATAAAATCGAGTTATCTTAAAATCTGATAAACAGAATCCTTGCAGAAGAGCAAAACGTGCACATAAGATTATTTTCGCACAATGTTTAAACTAAGCAAAAAATCAAAGCATTGAAGTTATACTTATAAAAAAAAATAGTTGTATTTTCGATATTATACAACTTAGAAATTTTAAGTATAAGTTCACACACCATCATAAATAGGGAATCCAATCTCGGGATCCCGTACAGTATTCGATACATTTCAATCCCGGGACTAGAAGGCATGATCCCGATTTTTTCGGGATTGGTTTTAATACAAAAACGTGCTGGTTTTCAAGTCGGCAGTTCACGCATATGCAATAAACGATGCCCAATTTAAATTATTTGCGATTAGATTTACTACGAGAGTTATCGCAAAAGATACGGTAATTTGATGCCTATTGAATTTCTTCAACGTATTTTAGTGAACTGTATTTTAATGCATTTGACAACAGTAAATACTTTTTTATTGTTCGTTATTTTAAAGCTTCACATTTCAATATTTCAGTGTTTTGACTTTCATGAATGTTATCAGATATATATCAATTGCACGTGTTTGTTTTGCGAGATTTATTTTTCTATTGTTCATAAATATCAATTTTCAACTGTAAACCGAAACTTTAGACTAAATTGGAAAAAAATGATGCTTTGGTACTTCGGGTATTTATATTTAAAAATAATATTTAAATTACATCTATTTACTTCCATAAAATTATTAATAATGTATGTACACGACAATTTTAGAACTCTTCACTCTTGCATTTTGAAGTAGGTAGGTACTTTTTTCATCTATCGAAATTAATTATTTTAAGTTATATTGCGTATTTTTACATAAGTTATGAATATTAAGTTCGTTAAATAATTATGGCGCATATTTTTTTAACGAGTAAATAAAAAGTCCACACTTTCACCTGTTCATCGCGAATAGCTGAGATTAAGAGAGCCTCTTGGTAACGCATTGGCAGCCCACAGCTGATTATATCGACTGTGGAAAGGAAAAGGACGTAACCCACACATATCGAATTTCACAGGAGGCGCAAAAAACGTGTTTTGATGATTTTGGGCCATATGCAAATTATGAATTATACACAACCTTGAAGTGCACGGAGACTTCTAAACTGGTGTTTAGTTGACATAACCTAATATTAATTAAAGAAATTATCCAGGGAAAACCTTTGTTTCAGTCTTTTTCTTGGTTTTCATTTTTTACAAGGTCATCTTTTTCAAACTTAAAAGCTAAATTTAGATACTAATTCGGCATTTACAGCTTGCATCCTTTTGATAGAACGTGTATCAAGTTTGATACATTGTGATAATCGAAAAAAGCCTGTTTTGGAAAAACTGTGGGTTACGTCCTTTTTCCTTTCCACAGTCGATATAATATAATAAAGAAAGAAATATTTATTTATTTTTGGCCAATATCATCAATTTTTATTTCTGAAAAAAACGTATTTTAATGAAAATTATTTCGGTACCAGAAACATTCTAATCCCGAAATCCTGGGATCAACATTTTGGCTCGGGATTGGATTCCCAAATCATAAGCACATCGCAATGTTTTCAGTTATGCGTAAGCTTAAAAGGTGTTTGATTTATTTTTAGAATATTTCTACCACATTCACATCTATAAATTTTAAAGCACTCAAAAACATCTTTATTCTATTTTATTATATTTGTATGTTTACAGACTACGATCGTGTCAAGCACGATAAAGTCTTACTCCTTCATATCTTCTCCAGCCACGCGCCACCATCACTTTGCATAGTACAAATGGCAACGTTGTAATCGGACTACTTATGTTATTAGGGTAAAAATTCAACGGCACGCTGTTTTTCTATATAGTCACCCATCAAAGTACTACTCGAGCCAGTGGCGGCCGGTCAATCTGAAATAACATTCAAACATAACATTTATACCATTCACTCATTTTAAATTCTTAATGTATACATGAAGAATTGAAAATAATTTAATTAAGAATTTAAAGAATTTACAATAAATACATGAATAGGTTAAAATGAGTGAATGGTATAAATGTTATGTTTGAATATTCTTCAAGCAGCACTGAGCTTGAGTCAGTGGCGGCCGGTCAATGTGGCATTGTAGCAATGCACCTTTATATATGCAGGGGCGATTATATTTCATGAAATAATATTCAAACATAAAATTTATACCATTCAGTCATTTTAAATTCTTAATGTGTACATGAAGAATTAAAAATAATTTAATTAAGATTTTAAAGAATTTACAATAAATACATGAATAATTTTAAATGAGTGAATGGTATAAATGTTATTTTTGAATATTCTTCATGAAGTATAACCGCCCCCTGCATATACAAGGGGTGCATTGATACAATGGCACATTGACCGGCCGCCACTGACTCAAGCTCAGTGCTGCATGTTTATAAACTTCGGTAATTGGACGAGAGAGTGGTATGTCGAGCTTAACAGCTTAACGATCGCACGTTTTTCTTAAAAAAATTCACCTGACGAAATAAAATTTTACAAAAAATTCGCAAAAATTGTAATTTTACTAAATTCACTATAATTTGTAAGCAAATTGAGATATCTTTAGCAAATTTAGTTTTCTTAGCTTCCAGATACTTTGCCTATACGCATATATGAGTCAGCCGGCCAGTAACCTTTGATTTTCAAAGACTTAAATACGCGTCCGCGGTCGTTAAGCTGTTTTAATACTGTATCCGCCCTACTTGTTGGAAGTAACCTTCATAAACTGCCACTACGTACATATATTGTTTTCATTTTTTTTTTATAACTTCATCTTAATACGGGAAACGGAATAATTCTAATACCTCTATACGTGGGGTGGCCAAACTAACCTCTGCGGGCGATAATAAAAGACATACTTAAATCTTGTTTTAAAGCATCAGGTGGGTGGCTTGGAAAGGATACGTGGTCTTCGTCGTGGCCACCCCTGCTGTATACTAAAGATCCAACGAATATTAGATTGAACTCTACAGCCACGGTGGTTATCCAGTATAAGAATACAAAGGAAACTTATTATCACTTTAATCAAATGGCTGCGAAAGTTTTTTTAAGCTCAATAATACATAACTAAATGATCGGTCCCGTGCATCTCTGTATCGGCCAACATGTACTTAGTCAATAAGATAATTTTGATCGTTATAGCGTTGTGGAAGTTCGGCCGTAAACATCAGCTGCATACACAAAGCCGGTGGTGGTGGGGCAGTACATTTTAAATTTTCTATTCAGACATAATGTTATTTGTTATGTATTAGAGTAGAGTTCGCCAGAGCTGACCCAGTTGACTTCCATGTCATTTTTTTTCTACTGCTTTTCATATTAAATTGTATTTTTTTTCTTCATTGTAAAAGATTTAAATTTATAATTTGTCAATCTTATGCAATGTTTATTAAATAAATATATATATATAATCTGCAAAGACACATATATCATAAAAATCAAATATTCTGTAGGTATCCATGAGTCAGTAATGATAAAAATACATTTCTTGTGTGTAAAATAACAAAGATTATACAATTTGTACAGCTCTTTACTACATTCCTTATTCTAATAACTGATATCGTGAGTTTTCAACAATACAAGATCTTTCACCATCACTGATTGTATCAAACAGCGCAATAATGGCAAATGTAAAGTAGGCGGAAACAATAAATGCCCTGATAGCATAATTTGACAATGCTCGAAATAAAATATGTGTCTTTTCGGTCGTTAAGAGAGTGGAGCATTCAGATAACGAACAAAGAGATATTTTGTTATTGGTTTGTATCTTTTATACTTGTAGAATTTGTACTGGATGAATAAAATGTTTCAATTATCATTGATCGAAACGGATTGTTGAGAAGTTACCGTTTTGCTGTTACGGATTGTTTAATCAAGCACGATGACAAACGGTAATTCAATACAATTTTGTTTACATCTAAAATATTGATGTCTTAACCTTTTGGCTGCTGTAAAAAAAAAGTACGTTGGTACTTACTATAAATTGCAATTATTAATTTAATTAGTTATTGACGAAGTAACTCGACTTTGGCGTATTAAGCATAAACAACTTGATGAGATATCTTATCGGTGGCAGCCATCCAGTAAAAATGTTAAGCGTTTTCATAAACTACAGTTTTACAGAAAAGTGTAAAAGTTTTTTTTTTATTCGATATCCGCTTACAATGTAGACATAATGGAGGTATTTTAACATACGTTTTTCTACCACTACTGCGTGTTACTGAGCTGCTTAAAAAAACATTTTTTCCAAAGAGAGGATAAATATAAATGATATGGCTATAACACGACTAGTGGTTGATTTATCACTCTCGCTACACCTCGTTATTGATTAGAATGGCGGAAGAGAATTTTGAACATGAAAAACATCCATGAATTCGAAAATAAGTCTAAAACTGATTAAAAAAATCTTGTTCGTATTGTGATTTGAACCTGTGAGTTCCGGTATGGAAGCCAACGACGCTGACTACTGTGCCATTGACTCAACTATTTTATAATGATATTTAAATGAAAAACATCAAGGTCTGCAGTGTGTACAGAAATTGAGTGCTTTTTGGTAGCTTTAGTGTCTTTCGTGTTGCATATTGCCTTTCTGAACTGTAAAACGTATCCATAAACTACATTTTTAAAGACGAGTGTAAAAGCTTCATTATTTTATAATGATATTTAAATGAAAAACATCTACACAGAAATGAAGTGCTTTTTGGTGGATTCAATGGCTTTCATGTTGCATAAACCACAGTTTTACAAGAAATCGTAAAAGCATCACTAATTTATAATTATATTTAAATGAAAATCGTCTTGATCTGCTTTTAAAGAAATCAAATGCTTTCTGGTGGATCACGTGGAAACATAAAAAAATGTGAAAATCCGTTCATAAATGTTATGTAATTAGTTAAATCTCCTCTCTCCACCTCAAGTAACAAAATGTTTTACACTGGACAACTTTTTTGCACGGTGGATACTTCACGGTAGAATTCCGCGTAAAAAGGTGTGTGAAAAATGTATACTAAAACAAAAAAGATAATAGATTGGTTATCTTGAATAAAAAATATTCACGATATCAAAATATAAATTCCATATTTGTTTATTGCATCTTATTTTTATTAATACTAAATTAGTGAATTCAAAAAATCGTAAACAGATTATTTACTATCACTATTAGACGTAAGACAAACCTGTGTAGAACCACTTGAGATATCCAGCGCATATGTAATAGTTTTTCCCAAATTTTCTGGTTTACATGAATAAACCTTTCTGTGCATAGTACAAAGTCGTATTTCAAAACCGCGTAAAAACAGAGTCTAATGTTTATTTTACTAAAAAATAAAACCAATATCTACTTTTTAGTTAAAAATGTAACGATATTTTAATGTGAAGATGCATCTCAAAGTAAAAAAAAAACACAAGTCACACTAATTGCACAACTATTGGAATAACGAGATTATCATTTTTTATTCACTATCTTTGAAGTTGTCTTTTTTCTTGATATTTTTTTCTACATTCTGATTTCTCATTTGTACGTCATATATAAAAACGAATTTAAAAGTGTGTAACCGTTTATTTCATATTTATAAGTTAATCTGCTAATGAGATGATACGGTAAAAAATATTGTTAATTAAAATAGTATTGGCGCTCGTTATAATATTCGAATTATCACAATAAAGACATCATAATTAGGTAATTACCACCAAATCAGCGATATGGAAGTTCATTAACTTATTCATACCGCATTTCCATTCAGGAGCTTTTCCGTCGTCTACTGAGAGCTTTCCACTGGCTAAACAAAGGCTACACAGCGTCGACAGCGCCGCGACGGCCGCCGCCGATGTTTTCAATTAAGGTAACTCTCACGTAATGAAATTTCATCTCAAATTTGCAAAGTGCAATGGACGCGGAGGCTTTTGGAGCTAAAATATTATACGTTGTGTTATGACGTAGTTACTGCTTTCGTGCAGACGATCAATTGAGTACAAACGTCTGTGGTACAATTTTATTACTATGTACATATATTTGACTATTGGAAATATTTCACCAGTATTTCCATTATATCTATGATTTTAGATAAAGACGATTCAAAATATATAAAAAATGAATTGTCAAACTAAAAGAAACTTTATAAAGTTAAATAAAAAGTCTCTTAATTTTTTTAGGACGATCACTAAAGGGTGTGTACAAATATAACAAAACACTACTATAACCAATATTACAGTAAACGTGAGGTAAAAAATTCGGGTTATGAATGACAACGTTATCACTAAATTTGAAACATTGTTTAATATTGAAAAATTCCAGCTTCGGTTTAATATTTAGTGAACTAAATATTTAAATATGAATATTTTATTACCCCATTATACAAATTAAAAAGCTGTATTATAGCTCTATAAACCGCAATAATGCTCGTTATTCTATAATTTTATGGTAAAATAGGCATTTCAAATTATTTTGGAGTGCTAAATAAATGATCCACCGTTTCAATTTACAACCAAAGTAATAACAGGCAGTATGAAATAATATTATGGGACAAATTGCTAACTGTGAAAATTTTCACGGTATAAAATACCGATATGCCAAACCTGTAATAATATTATTATTTATTGGTTTTAAATATTAATAGAATACTAAATATATTTGTCAGGCCCATGGTATAGTGGTCGACGTCATTGGTTTCCATGACGGACCTCACGGGTTCGAATGTCAGCATTTTTTCAATAGATTTTTCGATTTCTGTTCAAAGACATGGATGTTTGTGATGTCTGAATGTTCTCCCCACCATTCCTGACTGAGTCTTAATTCTGCCTGCCTCTTCTTTTGACCGGTGGGATTCCAGCTTCCTGGACGACCGTCTGATACTATCCATATGGTGTACTCGGCGGAACGAGGGGTGCTGGCATGTCATGAGAGGAAGCAAAGCAATTGGCGGGAGACAGGGAAACATGGAGGTGCTATATGCTCCACATAGGGAGAAAATATTGTAAAAGAAGAAGAAGAAGAATTACAATCCTAAAACAACGGTGATTAGCCAACCCCTGGTATCGTCCTGCTCTATAGTTTATATCTGTACTACTTCGAAAAAAAGAGAGGTTGAGTGACTGAGTAACAAACAGTTCTCGTAGAAAAAGTCCTGTTGAGATACCTCTATTAGAAGGTCATACGCTCCGTATTTGAAGCGGATATAGATTTATAAAAATATATAAATTTTCGCTAGAGAGGCATTATAAAATATAATAAAAAAACAGACCCTTTTTTCAAGAATTACACATTTTTTAATTACGATTTCTTTTTTAATTTGATGTACAAGTCATAAAAAATATTTTTCATTGTGTCATTCATTTATCACGATTCATATTTCATACAATTCTATATCACTACATGAAAGTTTATAGCGTTTTAAAAGCTCGTTTAGCGACGAGAGCTTTTACGAATATTTTTTGCCAATTTAATCCGGCGATAATGACCACGTGCCCTGACGAGAAGACCTTCTTTTCACAGTATTAAATGAAACAAAGCATTGTGTGGCATAATTAATTAAGAGTAATATACAATGCCAACTTATTTAATTATTATTAATACCCTAAAGTAAGTGCCCCAAAAAATAACAACGGTATGCTGAAAATTGTTTTAGTAGCGCTTGCTTACGAATATTACGAAAGCTATAAATAATGGAATAGTTTAATGGTTAACAGCCCGATTAGTTTTTCTATTGAAAAACTAACATCTTTTATTAACGATTGCTTTTTTATAATACAGTATGCAATGAATTGTAATATTACATGTCATTTTTCATGGATAAAGTGGTAGCTTATATGTTTCTAAAATAGATATCATTTGTATTTAAGTTTGACTTATTAACACTACTTTCCTCTTTAAAATTCATTCTTTCAGTCATGAATATATTTTATGAGTACTTATAGTCAAATAATAAAATACTGATATTAGTCTCCAGATACTTCTCAAAAAAGCAAAACGCGTGCCCAACTTATACAAGGTTAAAAAACAAATGTCAATTTCGTATTAAAAAAATAAACGTCTATTTGTAAGCCGGGCCCGCTTTTGATTATCACAACCAGTGCTTTTTTTATAAAATATAAGGTTCCGGAACTCACTTCTTTTCAAGTTTTTTTTAATCCATGTGTGTTCTTAATGTGGAGCATATGGCTTACTTATTGTTTTATTTCAACATAAGCTTTTTTACGAGAACTGCTTGTTACTAAGTTACTCATTTTTTCTTTTTTTCGAAGGGAGTAAGAATAGAAAGATGGCGGTAAGACCTATCCTAGAGTCCAACTCAATCGCTCTAGCTTTGCCCTGTTAATTTTATGATTTGAAGGGAGAGAGTGGCCCGTGGGTTGGAGTTCAGGTCAATATTTTTGGTCAAGTACGCAAGTGCAAACTCCACACATATTTTCTATCTAACATACCTTTTTCAGTTGACTTTTTTGACGTGGAAAAACATAATTTCGATTCGATAAGAAGACTATTCTTCATAACTTTTTCGTGAAGTGTAACTCCAACTTGAACTAGTGCATTAAGTTTTTGATTTGCGATACGAAAATTGAAGGTTCAATAAAAGATCCAAAAAGAAGGGTTCAGTGTTTCACAACGTGGGAGATACAGCCAAATGTTTTATAAAAAAAATCTAAAGTTTTCAAAAAAAAATATTTTTTTTCCAAACCAAAAAAAAGTTCCGGAACGCCGTTCCACTGCGTTAAATGGTAAAAAACCATGATCACAACCATTTCCTGATAATGAAAATATACATAAATACGCAGTTACTTATACTAAACCAACTAACGTGTAAAAAACAATTTTTAAAATATTTATGTTTATATTTATATTACCATTTTTTTGATACCCCTTGATTAGCTATATTTGTTTATAAATAACCCTGTGTTCATTTATATTTTTATGTGGTGTAAATACACTTTTTTAATCATAAAAACTCATAAATTAATTAGAAATTTTAATACGATAAAAAAATATATAATATATTAATCTTACGTAAAACTGAGTTTTGGATCGCTAACGGTATTTTTGAGTGGTGTCTGACTAAACATTTCAATCGTACATGGTCTTGGATCGACTCAAAATGTATTTTATCTATCTAAGGTAGTGGTTTCCATACTTTATTTTACTAAGTATCCTTTTGAAAAAATATATGTTCATACTTACATACGTGTAATAATCTAATAAGTTATTTTATTTTATATGAAAATGAACTTCCACAAAGTTACCGCCGAATCCATCGAAAGTACAAATATATGTTCGCTTCTTCCTTCTTTTAATTTCATATCGACTGTGGAAAGGAAAAAGGACTTAACCCTCAATTTTCCAAAACAGCTTTTTTCGATAATCACAATGTATACAACTTGACACACATTCTATCAAAAGGATGGAAGCTGAAAATGCCGAATAAGTATCTAAATTTGGCTTTTAAGTTTGAAAAAGATGACCTTGTACAAAATTAAAACCAAGAAAAAATACTGAAATAAAGGTTTTTCCGAGAAAATTTCTTTAATTAATATTAGGTTATGTCAATTAAACACTAGTTTAGAAGTATCCGTGCACTTAAAGGTTGTGTATAATTCATAATTTGCATATGTCACAAAATCATCAAAACACGTTTTTAGCGCCTCCTGTAAAATTGGATATGTGTGGGTTACGTCCTTTTTCTTTTCCACAGTCGATATACATAATAATAAAGGTAAAACAAATACACAAGGTAAAAAAAAATGGAACCGTTTGTTTTTTGATACCCACTGCCCATTTTCCACTAACAAGAATTTGTACGTAGTACTAAAATAAACTTGTCAATATTTTTTATATCATCCAGATAAATCACTCGCTGTTGAACTTCTCTGTAAAAACGTACACCTACTGATTTGCCTTATTACGTCAGAAGTAAAATAAAAATATTACGATCTGATTATTATGGAACAAAAATAATAAAATAGCAATGACGTTTGGTCGTATGACATGTCCAAACATGAATTATACATAAATGAGGCATTGCTCCCCTCTGTGGACCCATCAATTTTACTGGATACTTACTGACGCGGACATATACTCCGGGCACATATCCCCATCGTTTTATATCTCTTGGGTATCTATCTGCATTCGCGCATTTTTACCGAGAGAGACTCTTACTCTCTTTCTTATGCGTACTAAATTTTGATATGCGGTCATTTTATGAATAAGTATATTGACACCAATTTATTCCACTAATAAAATTTTATTTACGTTCATTTTTTTAGACAAGCGCGTAGGTACTAAAGTAGTCGGTAAACATTTGTCCAGTGTAAGAAATTTTTGTTTTAGTAGTAAGAAGGGTAAAGGTTATGAGGGAAAGATTTCTTTTATCGTATTTTGAGAAGATCGCGGGTCTTCTGTGATAATATAATACTTTCGTAAAAATCAAGATTTTATGTTGCTTGCGGTGCAGATTGAAGTTTGTTATTTTAAATTCATTCGATGCTAAATTATAAACATAGCATTAAAATATATTTGTAATTTAAGCTTCTATTGAAGTTGCTATGTGGAATTCCAATATTAAATTTCAACCGTTCGAATTTATTCATTAATCCAGATCGCCATCAATAGCTTTTAACTAAGTGATAAAAGATCAAATTGTCATATCGACTTTGGAAAAGAAAAAGGACGTAACCCACTCATAACAAATTTTACAAGAGACACAAAAAACGTTATTTGATGATTTCGGGCCAAAGGAAAATTATGCAATATACACAAACTTTTATTGCATGGAGACTGATAAACTGGTTTTGAATTGACGTTGTCTGATATTATTTTTTTCAGTCTTTTTTCTTGATCGCAATTTCTAAATGACCTTTTTTAAACTATAAAGCTTAATTTAGATAATAATTTGGATTTCCAGCTTATATCCTTTCAATAGAATGTGTATCAAGTTGTATAGATTGTGATTATCGATAAAAAGCTGTTTTGAAAAAACTGTAGGTTACGTATTTTTTACTTTCCACAGTCGATATATACATGATACAATTATTTACTTAACGTCAATTCAAGTCAAACGTGTACTTGTTTGCCTTTAGATGTCAAAAAGAAAAACCCGGAAAGTAAATGACAAAATGAATGGAAGTGTACAAAATTCGATCGATTGAATTATTATATATATACGTATTGAATAACTCTAAAAAATCTTCTAATGGAAAGATTTTACATTTTATTTCGTGTAAATATATTATATTATATCTAAATCATATTACGTCTCGACAAGAATGATCAGAACAGAAAGATTTTCTTTTTTCTTTGGCCGTAAACGCTCCATGTGTGAAGCATATGTCTTCCATGATTCCCTGTTTATCACCAATTGCTTTGCTTCTTCTCATAAAATGTCATCATTCCTCAGTTCCGCCAAGTATATCATATGGATCGAATATGGTCACTGCGTCGATTGTGATCGATCAGTCGACCGCGAATGTATTTTTGGTCGATCGCTGATCTATAAAATGCGTTTTTATTTTCCACTGAATTACATAATTACAAGAAATATCGTTCTATCTCCTTTAATAATTTAATCAAATAGTCAAACAGAAAAAATGTGGCCACTTCTGCTATAAGTAATATTCAGCGGTCTTTCCGAACGCTGAAATCTCATCAACCGAAAGAAGGTACAAGCACGATTAGGGCTCTCGCAGTACATGATCCAGCCAGTCTAACGTCTCTTTGTGACCACTGATGTAACATGGCGGAGTCTTGAATGTTCCCTGATTTATGATACCAATTTGACTGATGATATGATATATCGTCATAGCTTTCCTTCCCATACGACTTTTGTGAGCAACATTGACTTTCTAACCACTGGTCTAAAATACATGTATCTTCTTCAGTATTGCACTTTTACTTTCACTCTAACAGTAATTTCGTTGCGAGAAGAAATATACTTGCCTGGTATCTATAGTGTTTCATAAAATGCGTTTACTAGCCAATCAAGCAAAAGTAATATTCATGCAGATATCAACTTTCAAATTAATTAAGTCTTTGTAGTATAAATTTGAACACTATTTGTGTGTGTTATATATCTCATTATTCAAAAAACTCGAGTTATATATCTCTTCGCATGTAATTCTTCAGAAGATAGTTTGTCTTAAACTTAAAATGTCCAGATTATTTACGAAAGAAAAGTTGGAAATGCGATAACCCAGATATTTTGTAAAGTATTTTTACAACTTCAAACAACCCTTGGAATGTCTTTAAAAGCTTCTGAAGAGAAAAGTTCAAGGCAGAAATTAAATGTCAACTACTACGCCGCCCTGTGCTGATAAGTTAAATAAATTCGTAAGGCGTACATATTGATTAAAAATAATTAGGACACAAAGTATTTTTGTCAAAGATATTTTCAATATAATAGCCTAAAGGAATTTTGTAATTTTCTCAATATGTCTCATCGCTGTTTCATTGATGCTAATAAACTATTTTAAATTACGAATAAATATCTTTCGGAAACTCAGTTGGAAGACATTATTGAATTTTGTTGACTCAGCCTGTCATTCAGCACAAATGAAAGATTATTATGTTAACATTATGGATTAATTAAAAGATTAGCTGTCTGATAAGAAATTATACGCCAATTATTAAAAGATACAGAGCTCGAGAAATCGCCATTACATTTTCTTTTGTGAACATCTTTTCTTAAATATTTAATGATTTTATTAAATACCTTATTGGTTCACTATTTTTGCGTACGTACCGAAGCTAAACATATTTTTTTATGAACATTATTTTCTAAATTACTTGATCCATAAGTTGCTACTTTTTAAAAATCATAATTAGGAGCAATTAGTTTTCAAAAATGAAAAATTAGTGGACAGTGAGTAATCGAAGCAAAAAAGGTAAACTACGTGTTTTTCGTAGCCTCATATCTATATTCTAACCCTCCCAGAAAAGGAAAGATAAAGCAAATAATTATACCTATTTATTGACTTACAAACTTTTAAAATCTATCCTGGTCGGATGCTCTATAAAGAGTCAATATGACATTATTTATTTATTTTACATAAAGATTGAAAAAGATTGACAAAATATAAATTTCAAACACTCACAATGAAGATAAAATAGAATACAATTCAAGGATAAGAAGCACTAATTTTTTTTAAATTTTAAATTGGAAAGAAAGTCAAACTCTATCATAGGCTAAAATAGCAACGTATTAAGTTTTACAGTTTTTATATGTATTAGTTGATAACTATTTTGACTTTCGCCATCGTCAGAACTATGGAGTAACTCTTCGGAGTAAGTATATAAAGCTGAAAAAAATGTTAGTGTAATCATAGTTCTGACGATGGTGAAAGTCGAAATAGCTATCAACTAATACATATAAAAACTGTATAACTAAATACGTTGCTATTTTTACCCTATTATTATGGAGTTCTACCAAGTAAATGCCAAGTCAATCAATAATCTAGAAAACCTATATCTATATATTAATAGCCGATAAGGTCCGTTTGTAAGGTGTCCTCGATTTCACACCTTCCAGTCTCCACTTTTTTATTCATACTAAATTCATAAAATAAATTAAAAATAAAATAAATTAAAATAAATTAAAATAAAATTAAATTAAATAAAATTAAATTAAATTAAATAAAATAAAATAAAATAAAATAAAATAAAATAAAATAAAATAAAATAAAATAAAATAAAATAAAATAAAATAAAATTAAATTAAATTAAATTAAATTAAATTAAATTAAATTAAATTAAATTAAATAAAATTAAACTAAATAAAATAAAATTAAATTAAATTAAATTAAATTAAATTAAATTAAATTAAATTAAATTAAATTAAATTAAATTAAATAAAATTAAACTAAATAAAATTAAACACAATGCAACAAAAATCTCACGTTGCTGGGCAACGGGCTTACAGCTAGTTATATCTTATTACTGTAAATAAACATTAATTAAAGGCACTACATCTATCATGAATTTTAATTGTGAGTTTTCTGTACGTATACATGAATTAAAATAAAATCTATAATAAAAGTAGGCCGCATGATAAAGGTAATGTGAGAAAACGGCCATAACAACATAAAAACAAACATGTTAAAAAAAATAACGTGACATAAAAAAGGATCTCTTTATAAAGTTTTCTCTCGCAATTTCTGCTAATAAGTCCCGTTATGCAAATTTTAAACAGAAATGAAATTGTTTGAACAGTGATAAGCTTATTATACAACTTGGAATGAACGCACCTGCTTGTGATTAAATATCCTTCAGATTAATCTGACAAATATTAATGAAATGAACGAAACAGACAAATTTTTACATTCCCCCAGCGAGTCTTAATTGGCTACGTTTGTATTATTATAATACCATCTGCGATGGATGCTGTAATACAACTAATTCAATTGTAATCTGTTCTAAATAGCCTGAATTAATGTTTATTTATTTCGTGGTGTGTAACTGTGAGTTACGGTTAGGGCTTGTCGATTTTCAAAAACCGGTTTTTACTAAAAAAAAAATCTATATCTACTAGGGCTTGTCGGGCCCTTTTCAAAAACCGTTTTTTTGCAAAATTTGTGACATTCGAAAACCGGTTTTTCAACTTCATAACCGGTTGTGCCAAAATTTCCACTAACGAGTCTATAAACAAAAGGACAGAAAATTTGGATCTTTTATTTGATAGCACATCATTACCCAGCAAAAGGGTATTTTCAATATCAGAAAATTTTGTTACAAAATGATCAGTGGACGCTTTGTGTTGTCTTAAATCATAAATTTCCTGAAGAGTAAGACCAAATAATTTCTTGTTGTGTATTATTATGTATTTAAATAAACAACATTTAAAAAAATAACCTTTTCTCGCTACTTTAATTGACCTGTCCATTTTTTGTAAAACTTCCAAAACCAGATAAAAACCATTTTTCGAACAATATTGACATTCGAAAACCGGTTTTTTCAAAATTCGGTTTTTTTAAAAGCCCTAATATCTACTCCTAATGTAGAGCATATAGACTCCTAATAGATATCCACATAAGTGTATTGTATAATTTTCGACATTTGAAAGCCGGTTTTTTCAACTTGGTTAATCGGAGCCTAATATTTTTTTCCATCTCTGCTTCTAATGTGGACCATTTGGACTTCTAATGAAGTATATCTCAACATAAACGCTTTCCACAAGGACTGCTTGTTACTTAGTTGCTCTACCATTTTTTTTTATAAAGAGATTAGGAAGAGAAAGATAGCTCTAGGATAGGACTAGTGGTTAATTAATCGCTCTCTCTATGCCCCATTTTTAGGATAAGATTAAATGAGTGGTAGGGGAAAATTCGTGACATTAAACTTCGAACAGAATTTATAAATCGGTTTAAAAATCTATTTTTGAAGAGCGTTCTTATTGGAAGTCAACAGCTAACACATATAAATATTCTAACGATAGAATTTATTTATTTAGTTCATTCATTATCAATTACAAAAATGTCTTAAAAAACATTTTTATTTGATTTTGTCAAACAAATTAAACGAGATGAATAGTGGAGCTTAAAAGCATTACTCATCAATGAATACGTTGAAAATAGTATGTTTTAGTTTATTTTAAATATATTTGTTGGGTAGTTTAACTTAGATACAGTTCACGAGAGCATCAAACTGAAAAGACTGAAATAAAGGTTTTTCCTAGACAAATTATTGAATTAATATTAGATTATGTCAATTAAACACCAGCTTAGAAGTCTCCGTGCGCTTCAAGATTGTGTATAATTCATAATTTGCATATGTCACAAAATCAAATGTGTGGGTTACGTCGTTTTTCCTTTCCACAGTCGATATGTATAATACAAGTCTAAAATAAAAATAATGAAAAATTTTGACATTTTTTAATGTAAATAACTATACGCCTTACTTTGTTACCCTGTAAAGTTATCAAAATAAAGTTACTAGTAATAGATCGGTGAATGTTTTGTCTATTCACCAAATATTTTTTTTTTATTTTTTTTCATGTTATATAATATAATAATAAATAAACATAGGTTAAAGAATATTAGGCATTTTTTCGCTTTTTTAATTGAAAGTTTTTAAAGAACCGGGTTTATAAAGAGTCGGTTTTTGTGTCAGCCCTAGTAGAGGCTTTATAATACATTATTATGTAAAATATTACGAAATTGTAAGAAAGGTACTGTTTTTCGGTCACGTATTCAAGTAATCGAAGCTCTTTAACGCTTCTTCGCATTATTATTATTTGGCTGCGAAGGCCACTTGTTCAAAGCATGGAAAAAAACATACTCATGAGTTGGTATAGCAATTATGCTCAATATTTTTTTAATTGTGTCTTTAATTTAACCCCTTCCTACCCACTTTTTTGGATTTTGAAAATAACGCAAAATAGGGATATTTTATTTACAGAAAAATTTTTGATACATTATCCTTACCAAAAAAATAGTTTGATTGACATAATTTCAATCAGTTTTCTAAAAAGAGTTATGTTGAGATGCTCCGTTAGATGTATATACGTTACACCAGTGAACCTGCTGCCTCTTGGCTACTTTGATTTGGCCTTTTGAATTGATAAAAATATTCACTTTAATCAAAAAATAATACGCAAGCGTTTGGAAAAAGATCGTTATCAACCCATTATATGTTCCACAGTCTAAAAAAAGGGTGGGGGGGGGGTATCAATGTTTTCTTTACTGCAGCCTTATGTTAAATCAGATAAATGAATGTGACATTTAGAAATGAAAAAGTTCCCAACCCCTGCATTACACATTTGAAATAGAAAAAATGTATAAATATTAAATTTTAAAAATTTTGGTTGTCATATTTTCATAAAACTTAATTGACACTATTAGGAAGAAACTAAAAAAAATCGTTATAAAATAGTTTTTTTAAATGTATTCTACTATTTTCCGTTTTTTTCATATAAAAAGTACAAAAGCTAACATCCATCATATACATGACTTCTTTTCATTATATCAAATTAATATATTTTGTTCATCTAAGATTTGCTGCTAACAGTATATTTTACACAAAAAAATGTATGGGCGATATATTTTACACAAAAAGGACACTTATATACAAGATTAACTCGTTTTGTCATAAAACATTGTCTAAAAAGAGGTCATACGAAATTCAGAAACATCGTATTACAAGAGTTTGTAGGCGGGTGAGCAGATCCATCATTTACTAGAGACAGGCAAAAAACATTTCAAATGTAACTCATACTAAGTACGAGGACAAGTGTGACAAAGAAATACTAGACACTCTTAACCAATTTCAATTGAGCCTACGAAAAACTATGAGACACACATATTTTGAAGTCCCACTTCAATGGGATCCATTGAGTGATTGATTGGCCTTTGTGCGGTAATGTGTACTTTTTTTAATATGGTTTTAAATCACTTTTAAGGTGTTCACTGTCAATACTTGGTGGAATGGCATTATAATAAAAATAATAAAACATTTTTAGTACTTTTTCCACATCAAATTTATTAGATCAGGACCGGTTTCGCTCATCGCGAGCATTATCAACTGATAAGAAAAATACATAAACAGTGATATTTATACAAAATTAAATTGAAATAAAAAGGTGTAAGCAACTATTAACAATTTAAAGGAATAGCAAATTACATTATAATTACACAAAATTAAAATGCTTAACACCCATAACAATTAAAAAATCATCATCAAAGAATAATAAATCCACTTAGATTTAAAAATCATCATCAAAGAATAATAAATCTAAGTGGATTTATTATTCTTTGATGATGATTTTTTAATTGTTATGGGTGTTAAGCATTTTAATTTTGTGTAATTATAATGTAATTTGCTATTCCTTTAAATTGTTAATAGTTGCTTACACCTTTTTATTTCAATTTAATTTTGTATAAATATCACTGTTTATGTATTTTTCTTATCAGTTGATAATGCTCGCGATGAGCGAAACCGGTCCTGATCTAATAAATTTTATGTGGAAAAAGTACTAAAAATGTTTTATTATTTTTATGGTTTTAAATATAAACTTATGATTCTAAATAATATACAAATTTAAAAGTGAAATAAAACACACAAAAATTATCATATATGGTTAATAAAAACAAAATAGTCCTTTTTACTTTATTCAACTTTATTAAAAAGGTCAGGACCGGCTTTGCTCATTGCGAGCATTGTCATACATAATTAAAATTTAGGAAATTAATTATGTTTGTAATTACCATCAGTCACCACTTAAAATTTATTAATCTTTTAGGATTTTTAAATTATATGTTAGAGGTGTTAAACATTTTAATTTTGTGTAACTATATAATCACTTGCCGCCTGTGTGGTCAAGTAGTCAACGTCGTTGGCTTCGGTAACGGAGGTCACGGGTTCGAGTCCCAGTACGGACAGTTTTATAAATTGTTTTTTCAATCGATTTATGAATTTCTGATCGATGGCATGGATGTATGTGATGTCTTGAATTCCCCCTCCCATCCTATCCTATGAACGGTATGGATAGCGACTAGCTAACCACTAGTTCTGTCCTAGGCATATCTTTCTATTCCTACTCTCTTTGGAAAAAGAGAGGTTGAGCAACTGAGTAACAAGCAGTTCTCGTAGAAACACTTCTGTTGAGATAAACTCCATTAGGAGTCCATAAGCTCCACATTGGGAGCGGACATGGTAAAAAAAATGAAAAATATAATAACTTATACTATAATTTGTAAATTCTTTTTAATGTCAATTGTTGTTTACACCTTTTCATTTCAATTTATTATTGTATAAATAGCACTGTTTATATATATTTCTTATCAGTTGACAATGCTCGCAATGAGCGAAACCGGTTCTGAACTTTTAAATAAAGTGGAGTACAAAGGAATATTGTGTTTTTATTAGTACATTTATATTATTATTTCCAACAACCACGACAAAATTTCAAAATTACTTTTAATTTAAAATTGGCTTTTTGCTACTGTCACTCATAACACGTCATCAATACAGAAATATACTTTAAATACTGTAGCAATCTATAAATACGGTGTTATCTCAGAATGATTTTTTCAAAATTTAATATGCCTAATATATCATTTTTTTATGAAAATAATCACAATTTTCTCAACATTCACGAAAAGATTTTTTCAATATAAAAGTTTAGAATTCTCATCTCATATAGGTACTTGGAATAATATCTTATTCAAGAGCATTCGTTTTCTCCGAAAATTTCTTTCAAATTTAGTGTTGCAAAAAAAATAATACCAGAAAGCGTATCCGTGTAAGAAATTTTATAGAAAATCAATTCCACTTCTATACTTTTATATCCTTCCATAATGCAGAGGACATAAAAATATCATCGCCACGTGAGAGCCCTTGATGAGATTTTATTTTTATTTCCAAAAGCCCAAGTTAGATCCCGAAAAAATTCAATTTGAAAACATTGTAAGAACTTCAACTAAAAATAATGCCGACCGCATAGAAGAATAAACTATTTGCGAATAGTCTAGAATTTATTATTGTAATAATAAAAGTCTTATTCAGACGTTAAAAGCTTATTTTAAGACAGCGCTTTCCAATGAATTTTTTTCGCAAAACCTTTTTGTGATTTTTAAAATAAAACTTTTGAGTTTTATTCTTTATACCGACAGTGGAAAAGGGAAAATTACGTAACCTACAATGTTTCCAAAACAGCTTTTATTCGAAAATCACAATGTATACAACTTGATACACGTTCTATAAAAAAGATGTAAGCTGAAAATATCGAATTGGTATTTTAATTTAGCATTTAAGTTTAAAAAACGATTGCGATCAGGAAAAAAGAATTAAAGAAAAGTAATAAGTTAATATGACATAAAGTCAATTAAAAACTAGTTTATCCGTCTCCAGGTTGTGTAAAGTTAGTAATTTGCCTTTGTTCCAAAATCGTGAAAACACGTTTTTTTGTGTCACCTGTAAAATTTGTTATGTGTGGGTTTCGTCCTTTTCCACAAAAGAAATTAATGTTCAATGTCTTGGCCAATACAATCATTTAAATTGCAAAGATTATCATTTGATAAAATAAAGATACATACGGTTTCAATAAAATTTTATGGTGTTCACTTGCTTTGCTTGGCGGTATATCGTTATATAAAAATAGTGAAACACTATTTTGTGTTTATTCGACAACTATGGCTACAAATTAGAACGACTTAAGATCTAGTAAATTTGGGGTGCTAATAGAGAAAAAAGATTATTTTATTAAAAAAAAGATGCATGGCAGTATGTATAGTAAACGATATTGAAGTTATTGAATATTAACCATATAAGTTAAATAAACGTTAAATATTTTTCCTGTAAATGTGATGGGTCGTATCTTTGACAAAACATAAACGAAGGGATGCTGTACGGCAGAGCTTAGATTTTAAAATATTCATTATGATATGTAAATTCGCTTACCGTAACGTTAAAATGAATTTCTGCGAGAAGGTTGTTTCACGTTACATATGAAATAATGTAGTCAGGTTTAATATGATACATACGAAGCTTAAATAATACGTATTTTAATAAAATTTGATGTTAAATAAAACTATAGCAGAAGTGCTTTATATAAAAAATTTCACATACTAATGTCTAAGTGTATATTTATTAAAGAAATCTTCTCTGATGTATGGATTGAAATATTCATGTAAATCAATACACACTTAGAGAATCAAATCAAATTGAAACTTTTGAAATTGATGTCTCTTCGTTGTTTTTGCATGTGGTGAGCATGCTCGAGCGTGTACGGAGTGTATTTTTCTACAATTTCGTACCTCAAAAAGTACAAGTTTTCAGGAGGCTATTGATAGAAATCGCTATAAAACACCACTGGAATGGTTTTGTCGTAAGATCTTTGAAGAAATTAATAAGAAAGGAACCAAAAACATTTTTATCCATGCCATCTTTTCGTTCGTGCTAAACGTAGCATATGACCATATTATTTGCCATCTGTTTATTAGGTTAAATACAACCTGAAATATTTTATTTTTTTGGAATAAGGATAGAAATATGTGCGTTTTGAAATTCTGGGTCCATTACATCAAAAAACTCAAAACTGGCAAAAGTTGAGATACGTGCTTGTAAAAAATTAACGAAGATATTTTGTTTTTATTGAATTGTATGGATTTTTTTTTTTGTGTATGGAAGCATGGATATTTGATACGTTTAAATTACCTCGCACGTATTCAGTCTGAGGAACGGTGCGTAAATATGCTCTTACCTTATTAAATCCGTATTTTTCACATAGGGAGTGGGAAAAAGATACAAAAATCATGAAAATTTTTAATGTGACTTGTATTTTCAGCTTTAGTTTTGATGTTTACACATCAAATTGTATTTATATGTACTCAAAGTAAGTATGCAAGGTTCCAAGCAATAAAAAAATATACCACATACAAATATATATATTTTTAAATCCATATTGGCTTATATGGCTTCCTAATGGAGGTATCTCAACATATTTTTTCTATGAGAACTGTTTTTTACTCAGTTACCCAAAGTCTTTTTTTTTTTAAATAAGTATGGATAGAAGGATATGGCCAGGACAGGATTAGTGAGGACAGGTCTCACTACAACCAATTATTAAGCGATTGGTACAGTGGGAGAGAATATTGAGATATTCATTATCATTAAGTAATAAATAATTAAATCTGCCATATAATGTAGTGAGTACAAAATAAATTTGAATTTAATAACAAATAATTATAGTTTTTTGAAGCAAAGAAGTGTTTTTATTTCATCATTTAAGGGATACTACATAATTATATTTAAAAAAATGAATAATATTTAACTTATAGATTTTTAAAATTTTAAATTGTCAATGTCAATTTGCATCAAATTTTAATAAAACTAGGACGATGAATCTCGAAGTGGTATAATTTTTAGCTTAATTAGTTTTTTTTATTACGTAATCAAAGGTAAAAATATATTTTTTAAGGGATGTTCGTTTTTTGAGTATCGTTACACACATTAAATATAAATTCTAGACTTGTTATTTAGAAAAATACATCAAAGAGGTTTCAAAATACTTTGCCTTTTCGTATTGAAATCTAAGCTCGATATTTTTCACGAAAATATTGTATTATCCTGCTAAGCAGAAAATACAAAAAAAGGTACACTGTATTTAAAAACCAATCCAGCAACAAATCACAGCACGTTTATCAATATGAATAATTTTTCTCGTATTGAATTATTGCATAAAGAGTTGTATTCACCAAAACCGTTTGTTGCCTTAGTTACATGAATAATCTCAAATTCATTGAACAGACTTCACTAAGCACATAAACGAAGACGAACACATAAAGAACGGCCATTTTTATTCTAAGAGAATTTCGAAAGACTGATACAGGCTGTGCCGAAGGAAGTGTGGACTTCGGCAGAGAGCTGAGCGACCATGTAATTGCGTATCTGCTCCCAGGGGGTAGATTTTATTGCATCATCGGTGTACGCATGTTTCAAACTTTCCAGGACCCGTGTATGCGTGTCGCCGTACGCGTGTATAAGTGGGTTTTTATATTTTTTTCACTTGAGTTATCCTGGCAGCCTTTACTTCTCGTAAATTCGATGAGAAATCGGGAGGAACATTTTTATCGGCGGATCCCCGAGGAACCGTTTTGCCGTGCAAGTTTGTGCGGGAGAATGTTTTTGGTAAAAAATACATATGCTGATAATTTTACTTGAAAGCATCTCTCAAAATGTGTTCGTTTCACACAAGGTGACTAGCACTTTATATGCCATGGTTGATAAAGTGAGATACCCAAGAAAAACATTCATAAGTAAATATATCAGACTTCGACAACGTCACTGAGAACACAATTTTCTTCTTACGGTGTTCATTGAAATAAAATATTCCTTAAACTGACTGTTTAAGCCTAAATTAAGTTGGCTCGTATTTTTCTGGTCAGAATTTATATTAGATGGTCATAATATATTGGTCAGAAAAACTAGTCATAATTTAAATGAAATTAAAAAAAACCTAGCCCAACATAATCTAACCTAAGCTAACCAAAATTGTTATAAAATATTCTAACAATATAATATTTTTATTCTGACCAAAAATTGATCTAAATTCTGACCATTTAATTTGTTCTCAATTTTTCAATTTATGAAGTAATTCTATTATAACTGTTTTTTTCTAGTAATACATATTTCTTTTTATAAAATCAATTGAAAATATTACATTTTTTAAATAGTATCATCATATTACGTAAATAAAATATGGCATCGATTGCCCACGTCAAAAAAAGTATACAAACATTTTTAAAAAAATCGATGTCTGTTCCCAATGTGGAGCATAGACTTCCTAATAGAGGTGTCTCAACATAACTTTTACTATTAGATTTTTTTGTTATTTAGTTGCTCAACCTCTCTTTTTAAAAGAGGGTAGTAGGGATAGACGGATAAAGCTAGGACAAGACAAGTGGTTAGCTAAGTTAATTTTTGATTTGGTTGAAAATATAACAAAATACATATTTAATATATATTTTAAATTTGTTATCACAACCATCCGTGCATATATTATATTATTTTAATTTAAAAATAAAATATTGTAGCTAAACAGAGTTCTATGCGGAGCTACACAATAAGTTAAAATTATTAGTAATTGATTTGGCTTCTACTTGGTAGAACTTCATTATAATAGAATAAAAATATAAAAGTATTTTAGTTCTTCAGTTTTTAATAATTTTTATGCGTTGATAGCTATTCCGGCTTTCGCCATCGTCAGAACTATGCTTAAACTTATATTTTGCTCAGCTATGTATGTATACTGGCTCTGAAGAGATACACAATGCATCAAGTTATTCACTCTAACATCCTAATTAAAATTATAATTACAATATTACACTTATTAAATGTGATTCTAGTGTTTCAAAGAACGATAAGCAATCTGGGTTTTTTTTCCTTTAAACATTAATTAGGATAAAATTAAACTTATATTTATTATTAATTATATTAAATTAAATTTATTAATTAAGCTATCAGATAAAATATGTATCAACGCATAAAAATTATTAAAAACTGTAGAACTAAAATACTTTGATATTTTTAACCTATAGTTAAAATGATCTTACCGAAAGTTCATTTATTGTAAGCCGTTATTAAAGGATCAGAATGGCGAGAGTGACTTTTTAGACATCACAAACACCCATACCTTCGAACTTAAATCGATCGAAGAAATGATGTTCGTACTAGGACTCATGAGATCCAGTACGGAAGCCAACAACGCTTACCGCTGGCGCCATAGGACCTGATATTAAAATTTATTTACAACACGATAATTTTTAGCATGAATAATTTATCGCGCAGGCAATGTTAATCTGAAATATTTATGTTTTTTCCTGTAAAGTTGCAATTATTTTATTTTATGGGCTTGATACGAAAAGTACCTACTAAGCCATCATCTTATCCATGTTGACTTCTAATGTAGCCTTACGGTGACAGTTCCGATTAGCGAATTCCGAATATTCTTGTTGGGATTCTTATTTTTTTCAAATAAAACATTCCTTTTGATTTTATTTGTGGGTGTGTAATATGTTTTTAACAAGACCATTTTAAGGAGTTTTATAAAAATTTCCATAAAAAAACATTTAAAATACCATAAAAACTTAATATCAAGTTTTTTTCTTTTGCTTAGACCAGCTTAACAATGCGTACACTGTGATTTTAGTGTTACTTGTGGTGCTCAAAACGTTCCTCGGTGGCATTTTGAGCTTTTTAAGAATTAAAAAAAAAAAATATTTAAAAAAACGTCAAAAATTATTTCTTTTTATTCTGGTGTTGAATATTTGATAAAAACATGAATCGAGCCGCTTTTAATTTTGTCTGAGCTTCGAGCTCACTGCGATAGGTCATCCGCATACTAACCTATGCAACTGTTAATAAATATTTTAATTACTTGTAGTAGAGTATATTTATTACGTAGTGTAATTAAATTTTACTAATACTGTTAAACTTGTTTATAAAATATGGCGATCAAGTAAGAAAGATATTGTTGAGAAATTTGCTTTTGTAGTGAGTGGTATTTTACAAATTCAACGTTGAAAAAGTGGTGCATGGCCTTGAATCTTAGACAAATAACTTGCATTGTGATGTTCTACGACACAATTTTTTTTATATTGGTTGATGAATAAATTATTCAATAAATTATTTATTTATTTTGTAAATATAAAGTACGATTTGAATCGTTCAAACTATGTACATTCTCACGTCACTAACGACCCGAGTTTCGCCTTTCGGCATCTTCAGGATTGCAATGCTCTTGTTGTACAAAGTTTTATATAAAAAAAACAGAAAGAACACTGAACATCCGAGTTTTAGAACATATGGCAGCCTTTAGATTGAAAAAAGACACGTCTACTTTTGCTAATCACTTAATTTCGGAAGGACACGTGTTCAATCAGGAACAAGGGATAAAAATGTTACACCCAA
Source organism: Himalopsyche tibetana (assembly GCA_030503985.1). Taxonomy (NCBI): domain Eukaryota; kingdom Metazoa; phylum Arthropoda; class Insecta; order Trichoptera; family Rhyacophilidae; genus Himalopsyche; species Himalopsyche tibetana. Next base: position 3,897,269 of record JAPJYX010000010.1, read on the forward strand.
ATACGGACAGTCATAAGCTCTTTTTCCAAGAAATTTTAGAAATTAACAAAGCACAGCTGCAAAGTCTTCCGATTTTAAACGAAATATCAAACTTTCCCACATCTCCACTTCTATACCCTATATAACCATAAAATCATATAATCATAAAACCTTTGCCGAAAAACAAATTCTATAATTCTTGAAACTGCTCACTACTCAAATCTGTTGGAATTTCCCATGGGCTCATCCTTTTTGCCAGCAATGGCTTTGGACTCAGTGATGCATTTATATCTTATATAAACACGAAACTTTCATTTGCTAAGCGTCAGTTCAAGTTCATCCGTGCACTTGAATGCCTGAAGATGCCGAAAGGCGAAACCCGGGTCGTTAGTGACAAAATTTGTGAGAATGTACATAGTTTGAACGATTCAAATTTAATATTGAAATTCCACCAAGCACCTTCAGTCGAAATCTTAAATTATAAAGTACGATCTTTTAAAAATGATTTCAGGAACAAATGAAAACTAATACATTATTTAAATAACAAAGACAATCATACACTTACATCTGTTCCACTGTCTGATAAAAGAAGAACTTATAAATAATAAAAAATATATTATAGGGGCCCGACAAATTCGACCCCAAATAAATTCATATTATTTTATTGCGGCACCCGTATTGCTTGCTACAAGTGATACCCCTCAATTGATATAGTGATTAAATTAATATTCGGGTTAGAGCACTCATATATTTTTAAAAATAAAATATGCAATAACACTTGGCATTTAATTAAGAAAATATTTTTATGGCGATTAGGCGCCAACTTGGTTAATTTGTCTTTCTTATCCAAATTAACATTAGCCTAGATATTTCTATCACGAGATAATAATAATTGTCACTTGAATTTTTATTGATATGCCTAGTAATCCAGTGTGCACGGGAAGCAATGATAGCTCAGATACAACAAAGCATATAAAGGACTGTTTTTTTCTTCTTTATTTATGCAAAAACAAAAAACTTGCACTTATGCATACAATTCCAACCGTTATGGTTTGGCTATTATTTTGCTTAACATAATAAATAAATATATTCTTTTTAAATATTCATGTTAGCACCTGTGTAAATAAAAATAAGCTAATTTTTATTTAGCTTTGAATGTTCACGTTTTTTAATAATATGCATGATTGTCAACATAAAAATAAAGCAAAACATTGCTCTCTTAAATTTTAACATTATATGCATACTGCTAAAATAGTAGGGTCGAATAAATTCTAAAGATAATAAACTTCAAAGTTTCATGTTATTAATCTATATTTGTGACTTAAAAACAGCTGTTTACTTAGACTTAAAAACATGAATTATAAAAAAAAAGCTATTCCTTATTTCAAATAGAAAACATGAAAATAATAAAGGTGAATACAGCAGTGGTACTCAGATGAGGAAAATGTATGACAGTGGTTATGGAGAGACGTTAAAACTGGATGGATGCTGCGAATGCCGCTAGAAAGCCTTAATCCTGCCTGGGTCTTCTTTTGACCGGTGAAATTCCGGCGTCCCGGACGACCGTCAGGTACTATCTATAGGAAGAACTGAGAGATGCTGGCATGTCATGGAAAGAAGCAAAGCAATTGGCATGAAACAAAGAAAGATGGAGGTGCCGTGTGGTTTCCATATGCTCTACATAGGAAGCAAATATGGTCAAAGAAGAATAATGGTTTCATGTGCCAATGACACTACTAAAGTAAAATATTTTTGATCCTTTAATAATGAGTGAGCCACTGTATTGTACACTTGTCTCCGTATGAACAGTTTGCCCCCTGAGCATATACACAAGCATAACAATTGACCCCGTCATTACAGTTGATTGGTAGAAAGCTGCTGGCACAATACTCGCATCGTCTTTAAACGCAGTAAGAATTAATCAAACAGTCTGTCAGGCAATTAAGCGCTTGAATATTCAAAGAGCACAATATATAGCTCGGTTATTGCTCTCGTGAAAGTTTTTTTTCTTGGTTTTATTGGCTTTAATGAGAGACATTTCGAGTCACGTCAATTTAAAATAGGAGCAATTGCTTGCCGTCGAATTTAAAGTAATGGATAGTAAGTAATGTTCCACAGTGTTGCCATTTTATTTTGCATCTGCTTCGGCAAATGGCGAGTAAACAAGAGTCATACTAGACGTAATTATTTTAATGCTATATGAGATGATACTTAACTGGTCGATAATTGAATATTATTGGTTATACAGCAGAAACGTTAAAGACAACTCAGTACATACAAAAAACAATACTGCCTCCATCACGCATACTGTAACAATAAATACGATGTATTTGCTCAACAAAGTAAACTTTATTTTTCTATATTTCAGACTGGTTATTTACTGCATTACAAACTTAATAGAATAATGATTAACTATTATTGCCTGAAAATTATAAAACGTCTAAAAAGAAACACTTTATTGAATCGGATTAAATATGGATCCGGGTATCTCAGTGGTAGAGAATTCGACTCCATATTTACTAACGTGATAAATTAGTTAGTACAGTGGAGGGGAACCTGCAGCCTTTTAGATTCTCTGATGCGGTCTTTTGACTTAAAAAAATTATACGTAAGCGCTTGGAAAAATAGCGTCATCAACCCATTATATTTTAGACAGTCGAAAAAAGGGGAAGGTGAACGTTTTCTTTACTGCGGCCTTATGATGAATCAGATAAATGAATGTGGCTTTTAGAGATGAAAAAGTTCCCCACCCCTGAGTAAATATCACATGACCACTTTGATAAAATATCACATTGGTTACATATTAGTTTACTTAACAAAAACTATGATAAAAATTTACATGAATGCTAATTTACCACTAAGTATAATTAATAATATGAATGTTTTAATATACTTTCATTCTAGAATCGCGTTCTTTTAATTAATAATTCAGAGGTATATATTACAAATTTAGTATTTCGCAGAAAGCTTAAATTTACAAAGATCATTTGTTATCAAATCCGTAGTGTGCTTCTATATCCCAGTGGCGTTAATATAATGAATTTCTATGCCTATTGACATTTGAATAATGCCCATCATATCTTGGAACCAGGTGACGCCCTACGCTACTCCATCACTATCACGCACATGTGTGCCTGCCTCTATGAGGGTAGAATGGAGAGCGAAAAACAATATACTATATTGTCTGATCGATACGTTTCACTACCCTTATTATGAGAAATAGTATTAAAATTACATTTTAAAACAAAATAAAAAATATTAAGGTGTTAAAAAAACTCATTTACATTCCAAATTATTATATGTATGGCAATTAAACAATCATATAAATTTAAATGAAAAATATTAATTTTATCTTTAAAAAAATACTAAATAGTGACATTTGTTTAATAATTTGAATTCAAACATACGTTATGAAAGATTTAAATAAATATAATAAGAAATCATTTAATTTGCTCCCCGAGTTTTACAAATGACTAAGAGAACAAACAGATGGGCAAGTATTTAAACATATTTATTAAAATTGTCTTCATTTGTAATTAAGCTCATCATGTCAGTTCTTTAAATATTTTATTTTAACGTCTTTGGGACGACATATCGCTGCAAATTATTATTTTATCAAAATTAAATGTAGCTAAAATAAAGTGTTGCAGCAGGTTGCTTGATGAAGTACGACCAATCAATTACGATGCGGATTGACTAAATAACCAGTTAAAAAATATTCTACTTATATAATAATATATTTAAATTAGTGCACATGTAGACAGGAGGTAAAATATAAAAAAATCTCACATAATTATCCACGGGAATCACAGTTTTTATTAAAATATATTGATTAGATACAATAGCAGGAATTAAATTTTCATTTAAATTAAAAAATGTACACAATTTTAACAGTTTCATCAAAAAGTGGTACGTCAAGCCATCTACAAATATTAATTAGGTTGGTCTTTTCAAATGTATTAGTAAATTTTTGTGAAGTCGGGATTTTCAAAAACAATGTAGGACTCGGGATTTATCTGTGGACAGTCTCACTCAAATAAAGGCGTCTGGCAATTTTTGACACGATATAATTTATTTAATAATTTTTAACGTTCAACAAATCATTTAAACATAAAAATACCAAAACCATTTAAATCAACCAACATTTTAAATACTTTTGGCTTCTTTATGACTAAATACCGTAAATAACAATAATACTTCTAGAATAAACAGAATTATGCCATTTTGTAAGTACTTACGCCATAAATCATACAAACGCTTAAAACCGCAGCCTTATCAAAAAAATATTTGCAGATGTTTTTTTTTATAAAATTAAAATGAATGTAAACTTATTAATGGATTTCAATGCAAATTCAGTTGCAACGAGTATCCAATCAATTCGTAGAAATGTGAACGAAATAAAAAGCTTTTTTCATGTTCCTATTTAAAGCGCGAGGCCCCTATTTACATGATGTTTTTTGCAACAAAAAAGCTCGTGATAAACGGCTGAAAAGTTTCCATACATTATCGCTCCACCCTAATATCCGATGTGCCTATACACATGTTCCGCCTATGCGGAAAGCTTCTGGGAGCTTCTCTCCCCTATTCGCCCCGTCCACAGAATCACTGAAACATTATATAAATCATTTACCACTCGCTTCATATTTTGGCTGGAATATTTGATCACACGCAGAGCTTTTATGTTCCACGTATTTTATGTCACCTTTTAAATTCTAATATAAGCTCTAGGCTGAGTTATGTTATTCGTATCTACACAAAATTAAAAATTGGTTAACACATTAATTTGCCTTTTTTAAGAAAAAAATGTATTTTAAAGTAACTACTTAATATAGCAGAGTTAGATGAATTAAAACAATACCTATAATAGTTCTCATCCGTCATCTGGTTAATTGAAATTCATCTCAAATAAATTTTATTCTCAAATATTCAGAATATTGAGTATCGGTATATCAGTAAAAAGTTGCTTATGATTAATGCAAAAATAAGATATTTTATACAGCCTTGAGTTTACCGATGTTTTTGAACAACGAATTACGTTAAAAATATATGTGCTATATTTTATCAATATTATTTAAAAGTTAAAAGTACAGTACATGACATGACAGCTGACGCCAATTTGCCATGCACAAAAAAAAATTACATAATACACATCAACATACAAAATCAAGAAATAAAATAGTAAAACTCACTAACAGTTTACAAATACTGTCACTAAAAATGTCTACTTCTCTAGAGTCTAGGCAATGAGTTGATCAGTCGAACGGCCCTTTGAACTGGATTACCTCTATATTGTCTCAAAATAATTACTGACTTATTTTTTACTGATTTCAGTGATATGATGAATTGAAACCATTCGTTTCTTTCCCGATAAAATAAAAATCCTAATTCAGATTTTATTTAAGAAGTTGTCAGCAGTTTATTTGCCGACCCAACAAAAACTGTACAAAATAAGAATATAGTATTGTTAAAATATGAACTAACTGAAGAGGGCGGGATAAAACGAAATTTTAGTAACTTTCTCAAGCAACGTCTCACATATTCAAAATTGTAATATATCGCTCTGTAAATTATCTAGTGCTTTATGTAAAAAATAAAATATTGAATAAATAAACTAAAAATATGTGTCAAGATAGGTGTGATTTTATCACAGCAAACTTCACTGTCTTTTTTCCAAATAAATCAAAGTTGTGGTCGAAAACACAAAAAACACAAATGACCATCATTCAATGAAAACGTAAATATTATGGAAACGTAAGCCCGCTTACAAAGTTCTAGATAAAATGTTGTCAGTATAAATAAAAGATAAAACAAACTGAAAGCGTTATAGATAATTAAATCATTTGACTTATTTAAAGTATCTGCGTAATAATATAATATGATTTTCAGACGTTTTTTTTTTGGAAAAGTTTTAATAATTCATAAGATATCACAATAAATCTGATTTGATTTGATCAAATACAAAAACATTTTCTTGGCAAATGTGATATTTTATTATATAGAAGGCGCAAAAACGTGTTTTGATGATTTTGGACCATATGCAAATTATGAATTATACACAACCTTGAAGTGCACGGAGACTTCTAAGCTGGTGTTAAATTGACATAGTCTAATATTAATTAAAGATATTGCATATGGAAAACATTTATTTCAGTCTTTTTCCTTGGTTTTAATTTTTTACAAGGTCGTTGTTTTCAAACTTAAAAGCTAAATTTAGATACTAATTCGGCACTTGAAGCTTGCATCCTTTTGATAGAACGTGTATCATGTTTGATACATTGTGATTATCGAAAAAAACCTGTTTTGAAAAAACTGTGGGTTACGTCCTTTTTCCTTTCCATAGTCGATATGTAATGTGATTACGTTCGATTGTATGCTTAAAAATTTCTTAAAAATACATCTATCAAGAAAATTATATGTAACAAATAAAAAATATTATAGAATGCTTTTCCATCAAACGATCGATAGTGAGAATACTTTAACTTTTTAAAGAAATAACCAAGTCAATTATTCGAATGATATAAAGAGAATTTTTTTATATTTCATAATAAAGACACAGCAAGTGATTTGGCATTTAAGGAAATTGAGCGTTAATGATCTTATTAAAATTCTATGGTAAGCTTTGGTATTTAATTAGGCTAGGAAATCTGATTGAAATCATCAGTCGCCGATGGAATAGTACCATGAAATTAGCGTGCATGAAAGTATTATCATCTGCTTATTTAAGATAAATTTACTTACCAGAGATAAATTTTCTGCGAAATAACATCTTATTTAAAATTAATCAATACTTTTACAGACCTATCCAAGACTTTTTATCGATTTTTCTGGATTGTAAATAGTACTGAGTTTTGTATTCGGCAATTAAAAAGAATCTCTTACGATATCAAAATCAAAATTTGTATTGAATGTGTGTATCTTATACTCTTATCTATGTCCGCAGTGAGTAGTAGGGAAATAAGGATAAGGCTAGAACAGGACTAGTGGTTATCTAATCGCTATTGCTACACTCGGTTATTAAAGGATCAGAAAGATGGGAGGAGAGGAAATAATGTGAACTGACATCACAAACACCAAGTCTTCGATCACAACTTTGAATTGAATAATTTTCAAATTCATTGTGATCTTACCGGGAATTGAACCTGCGCGATCGGTGAGTAAGCCGTAACCAACTGGGCCACAGCAGGAGACATTAATGTTTTTATTAAAATGTAAAAAAAAATATGTGTTGCGCGCTAACGTCCCACAAGCTAACGTCACTGTACCGATGGAATGGCTAATAGTTGTGATTAAGAAATATAATTTATGTGTCCCCATGCTAATGATACCTTCATGTCGAAACCAAGCTCGCTTTATTTCGTCCGTTAAAAAATGAATATGATTAAAGAGAGCAGGTGGAGGAAATTTTGGAAAGCGTTTCAAATATTGCCAAAATTTACATTTAAAACGCATAAAAGAAAACCGCTCTCGTAAAACGGTAAAACAATCGATTAAACTTTGTTTGGATATGTTTTTTTAACTCAGTAAATCGACGTCTTTTGCCTCGATAAATTGCCGCTATGCCACCGAAATTCATAAAACGCGAAAACAAAAATACCATTACTGGCAATTTATTTTTATAAAAATATAATAAGTTATCACCTACATATATTGACACGCGAGAAAGATTGTATGAAGTTTCACTAGAAAACGTGTATTATTTTTTTCCGAAATTAAGTCCACCCAAAAATTTTGGATGCGGATTTTTTCTGAGCATTTGCAGATTTTAATTTATAGTAAGAACTGGTTGAAACTTCTTTTATTGATTATAATTGAGGGTATTACTTGCAAACACGGCTTATTCCAAAATGGTTAAAAACTGATCTTGAATTTCATTTTTAAAAACAATGTACATTTTAAAAGTATTTTTAGTTTCACATTACTTTGGAATGATATTTTGGATGTTGACAAGCTATTTTTTAGACTGATTTCTAAAAACACTTTCAACAATTATTTTTATTTACTAAATTACATTCATGGTTCATGTTTCAACAACTTATGAGTAATATCCTCAATTGAAAGGTGGTTGGAATTATGGGCTCATGGCACAGTTGTCAACGTCGTTGGCTCCCATACTGGACCTCGCGGGCTCAAATAGTAGTGCGAACTGCATTTTTGTTTAAATGCATGGATGTTTACGATATCTAAACATTCCTTCCTCCATCCCACTCCTAAAATAGCGGAGTTGTAGCGAGAGTGATTAGCCACCCACTAATCCTGTCCCTATCATTTCTATCCCTACTCTTTTCGAAATAAAAGAGAGGTTGAATAAATGAGTAACAAGCGGTTCTCGTAGAAAATCTTCTGATAATATATCTCTATTAGGAGGCCAAAAGCTCTACACTGGGAGCGCACATGATTGAAAAGATGACATTTATGTTATAATATGTGAGGAGCAAACATTCAAAAAGAGTTTTGTCACAGAAATACCTGAAATGATTGTGTCAACTTTATTTTTTATTTTTATAAGAAAAAAACCTTTTCGGAACACTAATTGTGATTTCCATTCATAGATTTTATTATGGACAATCAGAACTGATATTAAACAGCATTTTTAAAAAATTTTGACGAATCACTTTTTGAATGTTTGCTTCTCATAAAAAAATATTAGATTACATATTAATATCAATGTAGATATATAGTCCAAACTCTAAATTGGACTGATTCATAATTTTTAAAGTATTTTTAACATAGTAACATCAAACAATTATTTTAAAGGGTTTCAAATAGAAATTTAAAAATACATGTTTAAAGCCGCGATATTCTTTCATATTAACACACTATTAATAAGCAACTCGATTGAATCACGAAATTATATGGAACGTCATTAAAATCATTTATAACTGTTTGCCAAAACCATCCAAAGATTTTCCAACTGGATAAACTTTTGAATATCAATAAATTGAGAATCAAATGATGTTTAGTAAAATAGTCTTTCCATAAAATAATATACTATTACCCTACCACTGTTTTCAAGAAGTCGTCAAAAAAATAAAATAATTTTAGTGAATCTTTGATGGAATGTGTTGTGATAAATAAAAAAAAATTACCACGGTAAAAAAATATCCATTGAATTTTTATAATAAAATAAGGAAGCTGTTTTTTTTCAACACCACAACCGCCCTCAGCATTTTCTTTTGTTTCAAAGTCTTCTCACCGTTTTGTTTTATTCTTTAGAGACAGACATGTTTTCTTTTATCAACCTGCAAAGAATTCATTCGATTCTATGCACACAGCCGTGTAATAAGAATAATACCAATATATTGCTTAGAAAGAAGATGTTTGAAAGGATTTTAATCAAATTATAATAATATACGGTCATCGTTTAAATATTTAAAAATATTTCAAATGATGTTTCTAACTTAATCAATAGATAATTATTTGAATGATGTTGACACTCAATTATTCTGATTCACATTTTAATGATTTGAGTGAGACAGTAAGCCAGTTTCTGATAAAATTTAACCTTTTTGGAATTCATTTTATTTTGTGTTGTTTTATTGTCATTAATAAATAGTTAAACGATTACATGAATTTTAATATGCAATGAATCAAGATTCATATTTATCTATCTACATAAATAAAAGAGTGTCCATATTTAGACCAGTTTCGCTGATCACGAGTATTTTTAATCGATTACAAATATCAGTTAATACAAAGTTATTGGTAAAAACAATGAGTAATAGAAATATGAGCAATGAGAAATATGATTTCATCGTTGATTACAAATCTTACTTAGATTATGTATACATAACGAGATGGTTGCAAGCGGTCTAGATATTCATAAAAAAATGAAAATTTAGTAGAAAAGAGTGTTTTATTTTTAATATAACGACATTCCACCAAGTGTTGGCAGTGAACACATTAAAAGTGATAGTTGATCATGGTATAAAAAAACAAACGCATATTTAAAAAAAGAGCAGTGAAGAATGTTGTCAATTTATTTTTACATAGTAATGCAGTTACATAATCAATTTCATGCTTAGGCAAAGTAAAAGTTTGCAAAAATCAAATTCAGATTTACATTTTTATATTTTTTATCGACAATAACAAACCAAATTTAATATATTATATTAGATATATGTAAATTACTTAACTTTGAAATATGTATATCAAGAAAATTCCACCTTCGTTGATCAAAAACTCCGTTATTTTTACTCCTAAAAAACTATTTTATGTGTGAAAAATGATGGCGTTCAAGGTAATAGCTTTACTTTGATCCGTCTGTTTTATTATTTATACCGGAAATTGAGGGCATAAAGGTTTTGTTGTAATATTATAATTTGGCAATTTTTACTTGAAACTGTGACATTCCATTTAATGTTTCGTCAAAAAAAAATTGAAATAAGAAATCAAAATTGATTTTTCAGTCAATATATATTTAACATATATTTTTTTTCATAACAATACATTACTCACAGAGAAATTGGTTTATTGCAAACAGTTAAATTTTTAAGTTTCTTAAAAGTATAGCTTGAAAGGTTATATCAACTGAATTCATATGTAACTAAAATTAAAATAACCTGTACTACAAAATGATTCACACCTGAAAATCGAAAACAAGATAATCAAACAATAATTAATATAACTTTTGTATTTTAAATCATGACCAAAATATATATCTTACGAAACAGAGAGAAGAGAAATCATTAACTTCCAGGCAAAGTATATCGTGACAAATTCAATACAGCTTTGATACAAAACTTGCAGTCGTGTACTTGCTATAGGTAGAAGATACAAATAAACCTCTATTCGATCATTGAAGATTTTCCAGAAGATTCTCAATTTAAACTTCTTTGGTACGGCACAAAGCGCATTGATTAACTAAAAGAGAGAAACGGCGACTTGAATGGGCGATCGGAAATAAAGATACTTAAATACCATCCCAAGTTCAGATGAAGTTAACCTTCGAGTACCTATATCTTGAAAAATCACACGGGTTCCGGAGCGGGGTGCAATTGTACCCCCCAGAATTTTTCTCATTTAACGAAGTAAAAATTAAAATAATAAATGTCAGCAGTTCGAATGTTGATTTTGAGCATGCCCTGTCAAAATTAAGAGACAATTTGTCTTTTTGAATCATCCATATCATATTGCGTTGACGATACGTCAGGCGTATAGAAGCGGTAGAAATCCATCATGTCAATAGAAGCGGCGAGAGCAGACTGAACTAATCGTAAAGCGACGTCGTTCTCCCGGCGCGGGCGCAGGGTACGATGACATCAGGTGTGTGGAGTTTGCGCTCGGCACACGCACACACTCAAACGCAACGTGTATATGTGACCCAAATACCATTTGTTAACGAAAAACGTGAATATTTATTTTATTTTCTACAATTTTTCAGATTTTTTTTTTGCATTGTATTCAGTAGGATATGTTTGTAGATTACAATAAATATCAGCTAGATATTACCGATATTTAACAAATGGTTGGTAAAATAAGAATTTAGGGGCACGATTGCACCCCGCTCCGGAACGCGAAGGTTAAGTAAATTTCATGCAAATATAAGCGTCAGTCATTGAATTTAATTTACGAAATGAATTTATGATTCTAAAGTTTTTGCATTAAAAAGCGTTGCGATCAAAATACTCAACTTTCGAAAAATAAATAAACTTTATTCTATTAAGTGTTTATATAAACAGCATTTTTGCTTTGAGCCAATTTTGTTTCTTTATCATTTATTAAATATAAAGTATTTTTCTTTATGGAATTGAACCCATTGTGTTTGAGTTGAGGTAAAGGCCACAAGAAAACGGTAGATTTTTATTATATATAGATATATCGACGAACAACAAGATGTCCCGGAATGAGCTAATGAGTGATTTGTTTAACGCTGAATTTCTTTTTCGTTTTTATCAAACCTGAAAAAGATAAAAAATACAACTTACATCTTAAAAAACGTTTTAAAAATGATGAGCAGCGGAGGATTTTTTTTCATTCTATATTGTATTGGATCGGCAATCATTCACAGCGTCAGGAAAGATGAAGAGTTTGTATATGAACATTGTAGTGAAAACACATAGTATAAAAAAATATCGTTAAAATTTTCTTACAATCTAAAGATTTTTCTTATTTACCCACCCAATTAGAATCCTAATTATGTTTTTATAATTTAAACTTAAATATTTACTGTTTTTTCAACAATAGTAATCTCATATTCCAAAGCAAAAAAAAAACAAATCTGTCCATTTGAGTAAAATTGAAGTCAGCTCGTTTCAAAACTTTTTAAGCCTGCCTAAAAATATTTTTGCTGACATCGAAAGCAAAGTTTCTTTTGAGTTAGAAAATAAATAGAGATTTTTTATAAATAAGTAAAATGACATTGTTTACAGAAGTGTAAAACTAGTTTAGTATTAAATTCTAATATATAATTGGACAAATTACAACTAAAGTCTTCATATCGTTGACATTGTAGGATTTACAGTTTTAATTTATATAGAGAGTTAAAAATAACAAAAATTCATAACTTTGCGGTAAGGTATTAAATATTTGGCGATGGGGAGCAAAGGATGCGCCGCAGGCGAACCTATTTTCAATCTATAAAAAAGTCCTAAAGAGCGTGTTTTAAGAACACCGATTAAGCACGTTTTTCATTTTAAGACGAGAATAAGGAACGCGCCTGCGATCAATCGCAAATAATGGCTGCGCGATCGACCAGAAGCCGGTCCGGTCCTTCAATTAAAAAATAAATGTAATAAAACATTTGCTAACAGAAAGTTTGAAAAAGGAAATGCTCTTAAGTTAAAACAAGAGAATAATGGTCAGTTTATAGATTCAGATTGTTAGCCAGTTCTTATTTGCAACTACCTGACAACTACATCTACATCTTACTCTTTGATTAGAGTAATATTCACAAAAAGACGGATGTCTCATAACCACTGTTTTTATTTTTCATTTCTTTCATATTGAACGAAAGGCCTTTATGAAATATATGAGTATGTAAACGGTTTTGATATAATATATGTATTATAATTTGCATATTGATGCATTTGATGTCCACATGAACTGGCTTCACTGTGAATTGATCACCTCTGAAACGATAACGTACTTCCGTTGACAACGATGGATAAGGAATGCAAACAACCAAAACACCGTCAATGAAGAAGACTCGAAGAACTTTGTCGCTAACGTGCCCTAGGACTTAAGAAAGAAAAAATGAAAAAATTTTACAGGAGACAATTTTTTTTTTTTTTTATGATTTTGAGCCGAAGACAAATTATGAAATATACACAACGTTGAAGTGCACGTCGACTGATAAACTGTTTTTATTATCTTGGACTAATACTAATTTAATAAATTGTTTTAGAAAAACCTCGTTTTAATTCTTTTTTCCTAATCGCAACTTTTACAGTACCTTCTTTTTTAAAATTTAAAAGGTAAGTTTAGATACTAATTTGGTCTTTTCAACTTGCATCCTTTTGATAAAACGTGTATTAAATTGTGTTTTCGAAAAACTGTGGGTTACGTTCATTTTCCTTTCCACAATCGATATGTTTGAACTACCTCATACGTAATAAAACATAGGAATGTTGCCTTTTTAATATTATGGTAGTATTTTGTTATCGTGAGTGACAATTTAAATACCACCCATGACTTTTAACCCTCAGCATGCAGAATTATGTACGGAAGGATGAAGGGTGTGCCAATTGATAAATAAATTGCCGTCCTCATCGCGAATGGGTGTAACTAGGTTTAGCAGCTTTCGGGATGGAATTTTAAAATCAATTTATGTTTCCTACCGTATAACCTCGCCGGTATAATTTCATATCATAAACTAGCAAGTGAACATTTCTAAAACTTTGATAAGTTATCACTTTACGATTTCGTCGGGCGATACGAGGCTTTAATCCTGTTTAGGTGTCAATTATATTTTTTTTTTTTGGAATCAGTAACAAAGAGTTTTATTCTTACTCTATAATTGAAGGCAAATCTGAATTGTCATGGTTGTTATCTTCGGTTTTGATATTTACGGACTCAAATTCCAGTATAGATTCATTAACTAAATTTTCAATCAATTATTGGATTTGTGCTCAAAGCATGTCTAAATTCCTTCCCAATCATTCTATCTCTAAAATATAACGTGGCAAGAGTGATTAAATAACCTTTTGTAACGGTCTCAGCCAAAATCTTCAATTCTTTCTTTCAGCAAAAAAGATTGGGCGACTAAGTACTAAGCAGTTCTCGAAGAATTCCTACTGTTGAGATAACTACCCTTAGAAATAAGTTTAATACACATTATAAAATGACATGTATGCAAAATAAAATTTAATGTTAAATGATAGTATATATTTTAACATATTTTAACAATATAGGACCAGTTTTGTTTGTCATGAGCATTATCAACGGATTATATTGTAATGCCTTTTTACCAAGATTTTCTAGTGAGCACCGCAACATTGAAAAATGTTTTTAAGGTGTTCACTGACAATACTTGGTGGAATGGCATTATAATAAAAATAATAAAACATTTTTAGTACTTTTTCCACATAAAATTTATTAGATCAGGACCGGTTTCGCTCATGATGAGCATTGTCAACTGATAAGAAAAACAATAAAACAGTGATATTTATACAAAAGTTAAGTGATAAAAACAAGGTATGAAAACAAGGTATGACAAACAATTGGTATACCACGGTATGAGTTTGTCATACCTTGTTTTTATCACTTAACTTTTGTATAAATATCACTGTTTTATTGTTTTTCTTATCAGTTGACAATGCTCATCATGAGCGAAACCGGTCCTGATCTAATAAATTTTATGTGGAAAAAGTACTAAAAATGTTTTATTATTTTTATTGAAAAATGTAGTAAATTTATATATATTTTAAAGACAACACAAATATTGTGATATAGAATAACTAAAGACACACAATATTTTTAAAAAAAAGACCTTTAGAACGACATATCTATCGGGAATGAATTTAAGGTCTCCCGAAAGACGTCACGTGTGTTCGACTGGAAGAGCAAGTAGGAATAGAAAATATGCAATATGTTAATAAAAACACAATATTTCTTTGTACTTTATTTAAAAGGTCAGGACCAGTTTTGCTCATTGCGAGAATTGTCCTGACAGCGAAACCGGTCCTAATACGGTCAGTAATAAGTCGGAATTAATGCCATTCCACCAAGTAATGACAGTGAACACCCTAAAAGTGATATGCAATATGATTTGTCGCAAAATAGTGGTAAAGGACTTATCCTAAGATACGAGTTATTCTAAGATTTCTTAGGCTTAAAAACAGACACTTTAAAACTAAAATGTAGTATTTTACAAGTAATAATGAAAACAAGATTAAAAAGCAATGATAAATCAACTCAGGGCTATGGAAACAAAAACGGTAGTATCCATATTTTGTTGAAATTGAGTTAGATACGTTATCGTGTTGATTCGAAAATTCCGCATATCCTTTAATTAGAGATTGAAATGTATATTTTTGAATAATTAAAATCGATTTTGTAAAAAAAGTGACAGTTTTTATAATCGTGTAAAGCAAATCTCACGAAATAATGTTAATTATATTAAATAAGCAAAGCAATACTAATAAAAAATACTAAACGTTATTTTTACAGACGTTTTATCTTTGAAAGAAAAAGAACCAACATTTAATATTATTTTTTTGAATTTTGTAATTTTCCATGAGTTTTGTCGCTAACGACCCGGGTTTCGCCTTTCGGCATCTTCAGGCTTTTCAAGTGCACGAATGTACTTGAACTGACAGTGTCAAAGTACAAAATTCAAACAATTCAAATTTGATATTGAAATTCCATCAAGCACCTTCAGTCGAAGTTTTAAACTTTAGTATTATGAAAATACCGCCTTTGTTTTCTGAACCCTCAATTTTTGTTGTGACAAAAATGGATGAATAAAAGTGTGAAATAGTGAACTTTTTCATTGTTTATCTTTTGAGATATTATATTAATGAAAAAATGTTCAAATAAAGAAAGTGTTTTCGTCTCTTGATTCAAATGAGAATATTTGAAAGCAATGGAATAATTGTTTGATAACGTATGAAATAAAAAAATATATTGAATACGAATTCTAAGAAACGATAATACCCATTCGTACCATCAAAGCGATGGTATCACTCTTCCAAGCGATAAACATCGCAAGGTTTTCTCGTTCTATGAAGCGGTGCAAAGTACCCGGAAGTATGAATAAAAAGTCCCCGGGTTTGATGTACTGAAGGGAGGAAATATGAAAAGAAAAAAAACATTATTTTTAGAGGCGATAAAGTGATGTATAGCGGTGGAAGGAATATGTTTGCCGCGCCAAAGCGAGAAAAAGGACAAAACTTTTTTCGTGTGCCCTTTTCCAGTATTTTACTTTGGGCTTCAGCTGTATTTTGCGAGTTAATTTATTGGGTTCTCGCAGTGTTGTTTTATTCAAAATTAACTGAAAACAAATGGTGCTTAAAATGGAATAATTTGTTGGAATAATAATTGAAATATAATTTCCCGGAAATGATACAAGAAACCTTTTTGATCTGCTAGCGTAAGCTTTCCGGTCACTCGTAATCCTCTCCCGTAATTGGTTTATTTAAATTTTAAACGACGATAAAAGCAACTTCCTGTCTTCTTTTTTTATTAAAACGAGAAATTTATTAAAAAAACAGGTCTTTGCTAAAATTACCATTTCTTTTATGTATTAAATAATTCTTGCTATTTTAAAAAGGTTTTATTAATATTATCATTATTAAGTCCAGCTTTGATACTTTTTTGTAATCGTAAGAATTCTTGTTTGAATTCAATATAATATAGCTGGTTTTGAGCAATGTCCCTCTACACACACTTTAAGACAAAAAAATATGAAATCATTGTAGAAATCGATAAGATAGTATTGAATATAAGTATGTGAATTAAAAGATGCTCTGGGCGTTCCAAAGTAAACTTTTCAAAACAATACTGTTAGAGAATGTTCAAATATCAAAAAAAGGCGTCATAATAAATCTTTAGAAAAAATCTGTCCTGCCAGAAAAAACTTATCATTTGAAGGCTCACTAGCAATCTAAAATAAGTTTAATATTTACCATAATACAATATTTAAAATATGGACTGGAAACTTTCGTTAACCGATTTTCAATCGATCTATATATAGCCAGTGAAGTTTTTACACCTTCTCACCCACCCACACTCTGTTTGTTGCTGAAACATGGCGCAGAAAAGGAGAGAGCAAATAGCTAACTACATATCCTTTCCTTACCGTCTCAAAAGAAGCATGTTATGCGGCTGACCGAGTAAAAGTAAGTCATATTATGATATTATATCGACAGTGAAAAGGAAAAAGCACGCAACCAACATATACCAAATTTTACAGGAGATACAAAAAGTGTGTTTTGATAATTTTGGGCCATATGCAAATTATAAATTATACACAACCTTGCCAAGTGCGCGGAGACTTCTAAACTGGTGTTAAATTGACATAATCTGATATAAATTAAAGAAATTGACTAGGAAAAACCTTTATTTCAGTCTTTTTTCTTGGTTTTAATTTTTTAGAAGGTCATCTTTTTCAAACATAAAAGCTAAATATAGACAATAATCCGGCATTTACAGCTTGCATCCTTTTGATAGAACGTGTATCATGTTTATACATTGTGACTATCGAAAAAAACCTGTTTGAAAAAACTGTGGGTTACGTTCGATATGTTTGTGGTCCATATGTTCCACATTGTGACTTTTTTTATTATTATAATTCAAGATTTTGACTAAAGGTGCTTGGTAGAATTTCAATATTAAATTTGAATCATTCAAATTATATAACCCGACACGTTTTGTCACTAAATTTCCAAGCAATCTAAATAATCCAATTATTATTATTTTATTATTCATGTCCACTCCCAATGTAGAGCATATAAGCTAATTAATAAAGAAGGTTTCACAACAAAAGTTTTTTTTCTATGATAACTGTTTGTTACTCAGTCGAGTACGGGTAGAAAGAATAGAGCTAGGACATGGCTAGTTATTAAATAATCTCTGTCGCTACGCCCCGTTATTTTAGGATTGGAAGAGATTTTTTAGTCGGTAAATCGATTTTAAAAAAATGCTGTTCGCACTGGGACTTGAGCCCGTTATATAAGTTACAGAAGCCAACTGCGTTGACCACTGCACCATGGACTCGAAAAGATATAATAATTTAGATAAAGAATAGTTTCAGCTGGTTTGTTATGTTATCTATGCACCAGAAACCTCTAAGACACGGGTTCTCAACCTGGGGGCCGCGAAGGGGGGTCTTCTGGGGGGTCGCCAACTTTTTTCGATTTTGGATTTGAACAACAAAATAACAAAAAAGTATAGCAAATCGAGGATTTAAAATTCCACGGGGGGGGGGGGTCGACCAGTCACATGGCTTTTATTAAAAGGGATCGCCACCCGAAAAAGGTTGGGAACCTATGCTCTAAGGTCTTATATAATCCAAATTTGAAGCTAATTGTAGAATATTTTAAATAATTATAATACATATAACATTTTGTTGGTCACATCGAGCGCTGCATCTTTAAATTTTCAAGAATTTTGACAATTAGTTTTAGTCTGCCATCTTAATATTTTCTTTTGTTTTTTTTTTTGTTTTATCTCAACTGTTTAGTTCCTATTTCAATTACATCTTCAACTACAACTTAAGTGTTATTTACTCTCCGCAGTTAACCATTTGCTTGTTATGTTTATTATGTATGCTCTACTCAGCGAGAACATTTTAAATTATGAAATACTATATATATCCTCGCTTAGCATTGCGTGTAAATCTTTGTGTTTTACAATAAAATATTCATAAACAGTAAACATAATACCATAAATATAATTTACAATGAAGCGGCATCACAATAAAATACATACCTAGCTCAAACAAAAGTGTCAGCATCATAATAATCCAACCGGAAACCACTGACGGCTTTGTTAATCTAGGTGACATGGTTTTGTTCTAATATATGTAAAGCAATTGTTTTGTTAATAAATTAATTCACTATCTAAGCACTTTAACAATAAGTAGTCCCTCTTCCGTCGCATCTCACTCAATCACAAAGAATCTCTGTTATAATATCTTGGAAAATTTAAAATAAATACACATACACACACAATTGAATTTGAGTTAATCGACGATAATTCTTGTACACACTTTTAATCTCAAGCTATTTTAACAATATGTTCAATTAAATAACAGTACTTTACGAACACTTATTTTAAATATCGAACTATAGTATTTTTATTTCTTTTTTTTAATTTATGGCTACATAATTTTAAAAAAGATGCCAACCACAGAAATATAAATTGTTTACTAAATTATTTTTACTTTTTTGAATACTTTTTATACAATATTTTGACGCACATTTATTTATTCAACATATTTTTGAGACATTATTTTACTACCGATACTTCGTTTTTATTTGTTGCAATATTATTATATGTTGGAAAATAGATGTTGTGGGCGTGCCAAAGGTTAGTGTATTATACATCCACTTCGCTGTATGGGCGCTTAGCGACTGTTCTGTTGGTATTTTATCAGAATTCTCTGGAGCAGCTTCTCTGGTACCGGCGCAGGCGTATTGGATAGGTCGTTGTCAAGTTATTTAATATACACGATTTCGGGATTCTCTCTTCGTTTTTTGTTGAATATAATAAAAGTTAAACGCAGATTTCCTTTAATTGAAAAATAGGATGAAAAAACAACTCGTGCATTTTTCTGAACTCACAAAATTAAATAAAGTAAGATAAAGCTTATCGACTCTTCTTATATTAAAATCTTTTATAATCATTTTACTTTAAGATACCTACTGAATTTAAAAATGTATGTATAAAAAGAAATTTTAAATTTGTCGCCTGCTGTGGCCCAGTTGATTAGAGCTTGTTCCACCGATCACGCAGGTCTGGGTTCGATTCCCGGTCAGATCACAGTGAATTTGAGAATTATTCAATTCAAAAGTGTGATCTAAGACTGGATGTTTGTGATGTCAATTCACAGCATTTCCTGTATGGATATTTTTTTTTTTTAAATTGAATATTATGTATCTTTATAGTCATATAACTTTAGTTAAATACATTAGGTATGTAGCGATCATTATACCTGCTTACATGCTTCGATTCCCTGAATGGGTATTTTTTTCATAAATTTATAACTAGATGCATAATTTTTTTTTGTATTTTCTCATATTTTCTTCAATCGACTTGATATTGAATCAGGGTATAAACAACGTTAAACCAACTACGGAAATTTTTCCCTAAAATTTTTTAACATTAAAAACGTAGGTTGGGTTGAGTGTACGACTTAAAATAAGTTTTAATAAGATAGCTTTCGTCGAAATGCCTCAATATGTTTTTAAAGTTATTTAACTACACCTCTTTTCAATATGTTTTTAAAATGAATGTTAAAATGCATAATTTGTAAAATTTAAAATATTTTTACCAAAAAAACGTTCTTATTTGATCATTAAAACTTAATTCACATACTTTCATCACTCAACAGCAGTCAAATATTAAATTTTGTGCTACTGACATAAACTTTGAACACCATACATCAATACAAAGTATGTATTTATGGATCCTTTTATTATCTCTATTATTGTTTCCACATAAAAAGTCTTTAACTGAGGCTAAGTCTCAAACAAAAAAGGAATGTAAAGACTTATCTAAGAACAACATTTCATCACAGTCTTCTCAAGCATACTATAATAAACACAATTGTTACCAAAGTAATCAAATTAGTTTTCAATAAAAGAAATGAGGATATAGCAAGTTAGATAATATTGTCTCTGTCTCTTATAAGTTAACCGTATAGCCTATAGGTGAGTCAGAACTTTTTGAAGATGAATATAGTACATTTTTTGTGACACTTAATACTCAGCTTTGTTACCCTATTATAAGAGAGTTATAACAAACGAACACCAGTTAATACAATCATGCAAAGCTCTATTAAAAACATATATTGCCGTTTTCGGTTGTTATTTTGTTTATAATTTGTACCTGACATATTCTAGTTTTTTTCTTTTAAGTGTTACTCAACTAATGCCAAGAGTGCTTTTAAACTTAAAACATTATAACTTTTAAAAATATTCAAAATAAAAAGTGTTTTACCGTCACATCAATCATTTCCCTGCTAACTTCATGGGTCATACCCCTTACGTTCCTCGCGAGATGGAAAAAGTACACCCCTCTCTGTGTTAGTATAACGTATTATGACTATAATATGCATGTAGATTATTCATGATGACAGAAAGAGCGAAAATGGAAGGAAAATACAAATAAAACTTCTGTACTCTCAGTATGTTAGACAGTGAAGTGCAGTGGCTTAGTACAGAGACGTCAAACCGGTGACCAACATTATGATTTTTGAGTGATCATATAAAATGTTATTTTATAAAAGGTTTTTAAAAAAATATTTGATATGTGTACTAAGTATGAATAAAATTGTGTCTAGAATATGTTTGTATGATAATGATTAATGGCGATAACAGATTGTAAATCAGTCCCTAAGTTTCTTTTAAGACAGATAAATAGAAAAGTAAAATATGGAGAGAAATAATTTTCAAACAGCCGCTCGGGTATGGTATAAGAAGATGAAAACATTATATGGGCCCTCTAGAGGTGAAGTGAGACAACTATTAAAATGGTGAAATCATTTTTTTATTTGGTGTTTTGATTGACTGCATATTTTTATTTAACGGAAATAGCACTAATGCATTGTGTATTAACTGAGGTTAATTCACTTTTGCAATACTTTAGAACGTGTAGAATATTACAACGCACCTAACTAGTTTTTCTTCTAAAATAGCACTTGACTCACTTTACCTCTAATGGGCTCATTTGATACGAGTGAATTAAAATCGAAAACTGGTCATGAAATCGAGTAAAGTGGAAACCACTGCTCAATGTTTCGAGTGATTATCTATTCACAAAAAGTGTTGATTGTAAACATTGTGAACAAAATGGTTTGAATTTTTGACTTACCAATATCTAAATATAATAAAATTGAACAAATCGTTACTATAGAAGTACCTGATTATAGCAATCTAGTTTTGAAATAGTGTACGGCCTTAATAATTATTTTACTTTTCTATAAAGTGTATTTAGAGAGTAAGCACGCGACAACAGAAAAAAAATATTTCTCATTTATTTTCACTGCTTTACTCATGTATTTGCTAGAATTTATAGGTTAAAGTTTGATGTTTTATAGCAAATATTCTCGCGTTCATATTAAATCTTCATTTTGTAAACAGCAAGCAGTAAGATTGAGTTTAATAATAGTTTTAAGTATATAACACTGCGTATATCTTCGTTTATCAACATTACGTTAATCCCGTCCACAACTACAGTTCATTATCATCGTAAATATAAGTTTTCGCGTCTTCCCTCGACGTCATTAGTGTAAGGGGCGTGGAGGTGGCGATGTATAGAATGTAATATAACCAAAAAGTTTACAAACACTTTGCACGTAACTCAAAGCGAAATTGTTCCCTTGATGCCAATTTATACTGTGTCGTGTGATTCATCGAACGATGCAGCATTAAAAGTGGATAAGTAAGATCCGGTAGGAGAAATTTCTGGCTTTAGTCAGCGAATCATAAAGACCTTATAATATCGACTGTGGAAAGGAAAAAGGACGTAACTCACAGTTTTTTTTTTCGCTAATCAAAATTTATCAAACTTGATAAATGTTCTATCTAAAAGATTTAAGCTGCAAATGCCGAATTAGTATCTAAATTTAGTCTTTATGTTTGAAAAAAGATGGGCTTGTGAAAGTTTTAACAATGAAAATATACTAAAAAAAGGGTTTTCATAGAAAAATTCTTAAATTATTATTAGATTATGTCAATCATGTCACCAGTTTAGAAGTATCTGAGCACTTCAAGGTTGTGATTATTTTATTATTAACCTTTGGCCCAAAATCATCAAAAATCGGTTTTTGTGTGTCCAGTAGAATTTCCTATGTGTGAGTTACGTCCTTTTTCCCTTTCCACAGTCGATATGTAACAGCGCAGAGATCGCCATATAGTTGAATTAGCTTTGCGAAACAAACGAATATACTATTTTCTCTTTTTCATTATTCTAATTTTTGTTCATACAAGATATTTCGAAATATATTGACTAATTATATTGAATTTTCGACAATTCTTTACAGTAAAGTCGTCCTTAAATTTTTGTTTTAGAACTACACGACCACGTTATAAATAATAACTATTGTTGTAAGCAACGTAAATAATATTAATTGCAGCATAACCATAACAACTCAAAAACAACACCAGAGCGATAGAGGCCAAGGTATTTCATACATAGGACAATAGGGGAGCCGGTAAATTGCTCGAATGCAGTTGATCGAATGCAAATTGCTCGAATGCAATTTCTCAAATGGAAATTGCTCGAATAACAAGTTCCTCGAATAACCAATTCCTCGAACGTCAAATGCTCGAATTACGAATTGATCGAATTTTTTTATAAAAGTTTTAACATTAATAACTCATTCTTTAAAAAAATATGGATATATAAATATGCAAGACGGGAAATAAAACCATAAATCAAAAAAAGTTATAATAAAAAATAAAAACAATCGGTCACTCGGCCACACATCAAAATGTAAATAATAATAAAAATGTAAATAGTATTTTTTTATCCTAACTTTTTTTGTTTTAAGATATTTCACGACTTTTTCTACGAATTTCATTTTTACCTCGTGCGTCACTTGTTTAGAGAGTGAAATAAGAAAATAATTTTCGTAAGTATTTATTTTAACTGTGTTCGCTCCAAATGCGAATCATATGACCTCTTAATGGAGTTTACCTCAACAGAAGTGTTTCTACGAGAACTGCTTGTTAATTAGTTACTCAAACTGTTTCTATATTTTTCCAGAACAGATAGAAGACTAGGGCTAAAACAGAACAAACAGTTAGCTTATCACTATCGCTATGCCCAATTTTTAGTAAGAATGGGTGAGAGGGTTTCAAGAAATTACATAGATGTGTGCCTTTAAACAGAAATCCATAAATAGTTTGAAAAATAATTGATTTAAAAGTGTACGTATTAAGAATCAAGCCCGTGACCTCCGAAAACAAAACCAACGATCTTTTCCACTCGGCAACTGGCAACTGAATAATAAAATAAAAAATATTTTTTTATTATGACTTTTTTTTGATTTATGGTTTTTAGTTCCCGACTTGCATACGTATTTTTTTAAAGAATGAGAAATTAATGTTTAAGCTTTTATAAAAATTTCGAGCAATTTGTAATTCGAGCATTTGACGTTCGAGGAATTGGTTATTCGAGGAACTTGTTATTCGAGCAATTTCCATTCGAGGAATTGCATTCGAGCAATTTGCATTCGAGCAATTTACCGGGAACCGGACAATGGTAGTCTCTCCGGCCTAGTGGTTAAAGCTTTACTCTAGCAATCAGATGGGCCTGGGTACCGCTAAGAAACTTATATTAAACTTATTTATTTCAAATTCAAAATTTGATTTCGCAAGCATAAATTTCGGTGTATTTTCCTTAAATTGATTTCGGGTGGCATTTAAAATTCTGATTGAGTTTATCTATTTTTTTTTAATCCAGCTTCTTTGCTTTATTATCATTTTTAATAAATCTAAAAAAAATCATTTGAAAGAGGGTGTGTTCGTAACAAATATGTGAATGGGAAAACTATAACATTTGTACATCAATTTTGATAACCGAGAAGATTTTTTTTACATCAATTTAAAAAAAACGCTGCACTATGAATATCAAAGTAAATTTATTTGATTATAAACCCTTGCCTGTTTATTTTAAATATAATTTAGACTATAAAACATAGGTTCCCAACCTTTTTCGAGTGACGACCACTTTTTATAAAATCCATGTGACCCGCGACCCCGATGCAATTGAAAAAGGCATTTTTTTAATAAGGTAATTTTATAATTTAAGATTTCAACTGAAGGTGCTTGGTGGAATTTCAATATTAAATTTGAACGATTCAAATATAAAGTTAATTTTAGTTGACTCTAGTTTTAGTTTTGTTGTTCAAACCCAAAATCGAAAAAAGTTGGCGACCCATAGGTTAGGAACCCGTGCTGTAAAACATTATAAATAGTACATTACAAACAATGATAGTTTAATGAGTTCGTTGTAGTATGCAAAAGACTAAAAGTCAACTTGTCAATATATACACCTTACATTCCGAAGACAAAAATGTACGTCGCCATATATTTATTTCGGCTTTTACGAAATCAAAATTCCACTAATTTTGCATATGTCTACGTTGATGTTTCTGATATTATTTCACGGAATCGTATGTATGAATTGTTTGTTCTTTCAATAGTAGAATTAGTCTATTATTGGCGATGTCACTTGAGAGAGCTTTAAAAATGTTGAACGGTAGTGTTTCTGATCTCAACATATTTCTTGTGATATTGTGAGTAAGCTTAGATGAGTAATCTTTATGTTTAAAAGTTAGCTTCCTTGTAATGTTTTCAATTGTTTTCGTTGTATTTTTATTAGAATTTTTAAATCTTTTTTCAGATTACTGAGTATAGAGATAACTAATATTTTGTATTTTTTTTAATGTACAAACTATATATACATATATATAAATAAACAAATCCCATTTTCAGTTTTGATTATGATGAGAGGGAAGATATACAAATATAAAAGTCTTAGCTTTTCATTTCGAATTGCTTTCAAATCAATACAAAGTGAAAATTTCTGTATTCAAAACCCTGGGCAACTTAGTGAGAAGAATATTCTGGAAGGTAAGCACTTTTGCTAAGCTTTGGGACAGTCTTTTTTTAAAATATAATATTAGTATGTTTCTTTACTAAATATGGTTTATTAAAAAAAATTTGCCACTGAATTTGCAAGACTATTGCTATGTAAACACTGAAAAAACAGGTAATGTTAAAGATTAATAAAAAATGCGACTCGGTTATACCAAAGTACTTTTTTGGGAAAACAAATAATTAAGAATTTGTGTGTATGCATGTGGGCTAATTAAAGGATAATCCTAAGTAATTCTGGTTCGTTTGTGGGAAACTACCCGTAGATCGTGCCAAAACTTTTGTGAGTCTTCTACAGTAACTGAAATGCGTACCAGTTATCCAATTGCCAGACAAAGGGTACTTCTTGTGTGTTACTTGTTCTTGTTTGGTGCGCCCTTTATCACGTCTTCTAATTGACTAAAGATCGACTAATTAATAAATTAACAGACTAAGGTTTCAGTTAGTGAGTGAATTTAAATACTAAGGAGAGAATTAAGAGAGGAAAAGCTTTTACTACATCGCGAGAATATGTACATGTTTATTAATACATGACATAAAATATTAAGAATAAACACAAAAACTCTTCACTGCGAATGAATTTTATAATAAGCATTAGTATTTAAAAAAAACTTTTCAAAGATTATTTAGTAATCAATTTGAATCTATTGAAATTTTGTCCACACTTTTTTTTTCCAACCCTATCCGATGTTTAAAACGGATTGAGCAAATGATTAATTATCTAGTGTAGTCATTTTCTTACTTTATCTTTACAAAGAGGTTGATCGATAGATTTTGTTATTATTTCATATGCTCAACACTGTAAAACGAATAATTAAATGTTAAAAAATCAGCAAATATCGACTTTTTTTTTAAATAAATGTATTTGTAACTATTCGATTGATCTTTGAGGTTATTTAAAGGAAAAAAAATATAATAGTGCTTTAAGATAACTACGTAAATATTTTAAAGTAATAGTAATAAATAAGACGATAGTAAGTTAATAATAACGACAATATGCGTGTTCAATAATGTTTTTTAAATAAGTAGAGTGGATTTGCTTAAAAAGGTTTGTTTGAATTTTCATTATTTTACGAAATGTCTTTCTACGCTCTTAAGTGACAACAAGAAATCCCATATAAAAGCGAGGGTTCACGTCAGGATATTTTAAAATTACACACCTAAACTTTCTACTTAAAACAAACTTTGCCTCAAACGGCTACATCTCAGAAAGCTTTACTTGGTTTACTAACACCATTTACCGGATGTGAATACTTTCGTATGACTTCATATAAGACTCCTGCAATCCCTTTCATAAAGTTCAGACGAAGGTCTTGTGAGACGTCAGCTGAATGGGGCCATGTCACAATACTTAGTTGTTGAGCAAATTGTTTCGATTGTGGTTTTCAATACAATATTGTGTGACACTTTTCAAACAATCAAATCAACGGACAAAGACTGGAATTGTGCTCGCAGAACTTTACGTTATAAGTTTGTTAAATCGGCAAAATGGTGAACACTTTTAAACATTGTAATAAAAAAATTATAAAAACATTGAAGATTTACAGTTTCCCATTGCTTGTCCGACAAAAGGAGTGTCTTAAATTTTCTCACAGTAATGATCGAAGTAAGACCTGGTTTCTTCAGTGCAAAAAACATGAGTTAATAAATCTTTTTTATTTCCAATATAGTCAGAATAAATAGTGAACAATAAACATTTCAATCACTTTTTTCACCAATAATTCGTTAATTCAAACAAATATGTTTAATTTGATATAGTTTTTTTATATTAACCCATCGATCAACAATACATATAATCTCAAATAAATTGTTAAATTGTTAACCAACATATAAGCACAAGTATAGTTTCTAAGTAAAATTCACTCTCTTTGAAAACACTTATAGTAAAGTGCTCCTTTTAAAAAATCTTCTTAATATAATGTAAAATCAATTAGTTACATCCGCATTAACTATATATATTGTAGCGATAAAAAAATATTGTCTCCGTATGCTTTTTGAAAACAAACTTCGAAAAGACGTTCCACTTAGCAAAATCTTCATAGATGAATTTACAAAAACTTATTTATGCATCTTTAATTCACTTCCTCTGCATTTTAATGCATGTTTTCACTATGATTAGGGCCGGTTTCGCTCATCACAAGCATTCAATCTTCACGAGCATTATTTAATTGTTATTTTTTTGCGAGTTAATATAAGTATCATTTATCTTTTACGAGATATCAAGCGTTATAATTAAAATAAATTTACTGTCAATTATTCATATAATATTAAATATTTGTAATATCATAAAAAATATATTTTTTGTTACATCTTAGTTATTTTTGCTTGGTTCAGTATAAATTGCGCTTTATTAATTTATTTAATAATCAGTTGATAATGCTCGTGATGAACAAAACCGTTCTTGGTCGTATTAATCAAATGTAGAATTAGTACAAAATAGTGTTTTATATTTTGATAGTAATGCTTTTCCACGGAGTATTAACAGTGAACACATTACAAGTGATTGTAACGCATGTTAGCATTACAGAATAAGTAGTCAAAGAATAAATGGTAAAAGAACTGTAATCACAATTATTGTAATTATTTTAGAAGCATGGGTTGTAATTATTTTAGAAGCAAAAGTTGGCACCCCTGAAACAAAATCTCCTTGCTAACCAAAACAGTTTGACAATTATTGTGAACAAATTAAGAATATCAATTTAAAATTGATATTACTATTATTATATACGCATATTGGCTATTAATTACTGTTTCCGGTGGAATATCATTTTCTTAATATTTCAAAAGAAAACGCACGAAGATCTTAAAAATAACCAAACAGTATGACGATATTTTATTGACAAGTAAGTGAAAAACTGTGTTATGAGAGTTTCCATTGTAAAATTCGAGCCTGTGATACTATTATTCAAATACTAAAACTATCGTGCATAAACGTCTACCAATCATCTATGTGTATAGAAATGAATGTTTGTTTTTTTGTTTGTCCCGAATGCGTTCCTATACCGATTGCGATAAAACGTTGGTGAGTCGTTGTGCCAACGCCCGACAAGGTTTCTGAATTAGTAAAGCTAGCGGTGGGTTTCCAATACGTTAATAATAGGGCTCGCTTTATATCAAAGCCATTCTCGATGTTCTGGGGAAGCAGTGAGTTTTTTATCACTCAGATGCAATTATATGCAATACTATCTAGTATATTCAAAAGCTCTTTAACAAACACAATTAAAACAAGAACACTTTCTTTCTTTAAGTGGCATTGCAACGCATGCCGGATACTTGCTGGTATCGTTTAAAAAACAAACACTTTTCTCTCAAATACAAAATAAAAAACTTCCAGTTATATTAAATATACTTAAAGTATTATACTTGAAAACCTCTTTTGACGCAAAGTCACGTTTATTGAACAATTTGGGCGCAAAACTTCCAGACACGAGATTTCGAAAGTATTTGCGAGAGAAAGAAGTCGAGTCTCCGGTCGATGATCGATACGAGAGTCAACTCAAAGTGAACTTTGTTTGACAGGAGACCAGAGAATACTACATGGCCCGAAATGCTGGCGACATTCCAAATAACTGTCGGACATAGATTTTATCGAGAAACAAAAGCTATAAACGATAGATTGGAATAATATGAAAAGCGAAATGGTTAATAGAGCCCTTTCAAGAAGATTTCTACGATGCTTTTGTTTTATATAAGATAAAATATTGAAAGAAAACCGGATGAAATAAAGCGCTTGCTGATACTATTTTCAGCATTGTTTATTTGCATTCAGTTTGTTATTATCAGAATCGTAATATTAATAAACAACAAAACTTATTTAATACTGTTTGTTTTTGCAAGCGTACAACTTTTGTTTCATTCTATTTGATTTTAAATAAAACTTTCCTTAGAAAATAATACAAGAGTACAATTAAAACAAAGCATTGTTTTAATTAATAGCCGATAAAATAAGTTTTCACTTTTCACTTTTTACTTTTTACTTTTTACTTTTTACTTTTCACAAATGTGTGCGTACTGATGTCCTCGAGCGTATTTGAAAATTAGTTTGATAAAATATATATACTACAAAAAATGGTTGTTAGCAAAGTTGAACATTATTCCAAATATTAAATAATTTACGAAATTTCTGCTCCTACGAAAAATGGTTGTTAGCAAATTTGAACATTATTCCAAAAATTCAATAATTTACGAAATTTCTGCTACTACGAAAAATGGTTGTTAGCAAACTTAAACATTTCAATTATTCTAAAAAATACATTATTTACAATTAAATAGTGCAGGGGTGTCGATATATGTCCCGTGATCTATTTCTTCTTCTACGAAATATATTTGTTTGCCAACTTAAATATTTCAATTATTCTAAAAAATATATTATTTCCAATTAAATAGTGCAGGGGTGTTGATATATGTCCCGAGATCTATTTCTTCTTCTACGAAATATGTTTGTTAGCAAATTTAAACATTTCAATTATTCTAAAAATTACATTATTTACAATTAAAATACTGCAGGGGTGTCGATATTTGTCCCGTGATCTATTTCTTCTTCTACGAAATATATTTGTTAGCCAACTTAAATATTTCAATTATTCTAAAAAATATATTATTTCCAATTAAATACTGCAGGGGTGTTGATATATGTCCCGAAATCTATTTCTTCTTTTACGAAATATGTTTGTGAGCAAATTTAAACATTTCAATTAGTCTAAAAATAACATTATTTACAATTAAAATACTACAGGGGTGTCGATATATGTCCCGTAATTTATTTCTTCTTCTACGAAATATGTTTGTTAGCAAACTTAAACATTTCGATTATTATAAAAATTATATTATTTCCAGTTAAATAGTGCAGGGGTGTTGATTTATGTCCCGAAATCTATTTCTTCTTCTACGAAATATGTTTGTTAGCAAACTTAAACATTTCAATTATTCTAAAAATTATATTATTTCCAATTAAATAGTGCAGGGGTGTTGATATATGTCCCGAGATCTATTTCTTCTTCTACGAAATATATTTGTTAGCAAACTTAAACATTTTAATTATTCTAAAAATTATATTATTTCCAATTAAATACTGCAGGGGTGTTGATATATGTCCCGAAATCTATTTCTTCTTCTACGAAATGTGTTTGTTAGCAAATTTAAACATTTCAATTAGTCTAAAAATAACATTATTTACAATTAAAATACTACAGGGGTGTCGATATATGTCCCGTAATCTATTTCTTCTTCTACGAAATATGTTTGTTAGCAAACTTAAACATTTCGATTATTATAAAAATTATATTATTTCCAATTAAATAGTGCAGGGGTGTTGATTTATGTCCCGAAATCTATTTCTTCTTCTACGAAATATGTTTGTTAGCAAACTTAAACATTTCAATTATTCTAAAAATTATATTATTTCCAATTAAATAGTGCAGGGGTGTTGATATATGTCCCGAAATCTATTTCTTCTTCTACGAAATATGTTTGTTAGAAAATTTAACATTTCAATTATTCTAAAAATTACATTATTTACAATTAAAATACTACAGGGGTGTCGATATATGTCCCGTAATCTATTTCTTCTTCTACGAAATGTGTTTGTTAGCAAACTTAAACATTTCGATTATTATAAAAATTATATTATTTCTAATTAAATAGTGCAGGGGTGTTGATATATGTCCCGAGATCTATTTCTTCTTCTACGAAATATGTTTGTTAGCAAACTTAAACATTTCGATTATTATAAAAATTATATTATTTCCAATTAAATAGTGCAGGGGTGTTGATATATGTCCCGTAATCTATTTCTTCTTCTACGAAATATGTTTGTTAGCAAACTTAAACATTTCAATTATTCTAAAAATTATATTATTTCCAATTAAATAGTGCAGGGGTGTTGATATATGTTCCGTAATCTATTGCTTCTTCTACGAAATATATTTGTTAGCCAACTTAAATATTTCAATTATTCTAAAAATTATATTATTTCCAATTAAATACTGCAGGGGTGTTGATATATGTCCCGAAATCTATTTCTTCTTCTACGAAATATGTTTGTTAGAAAATTTAACATTTCAATTATTCTAAAAATTACATTATTTACAGTTAAAATACTACAGGGGTGTCGATATATGTCCCGTAATCTATTTCTTCTTCTACGAAATATGTTTGTTAGCAAACTTAAACATTTCGATTATTATAAAAATTATATTATTTCCAATTAAATAGTGCAGGGGTGTTGATATATGTCCCGAGATCTATTTCTTCTTCTACGAAATATGTTTGTTAGCAAACTTAAACATTTCGATTATTATAAAAATTATATTATTTCCAATTAAATAGTGCAGGGGTGTTGATTTATGTCCCGAAATCTATTTCTTCTTCTACGAAATATGTTTTTTAGCAAACTTAAACATTTCAATTATTCTAAAAATTATATTATTTCCAATTAAAT
This sequence comes from Himalopsyche tibetana, assembly GCA_030503985.1. Lineage (NCBI taxonomy): Eukaryota > Metazoa > Arthropoda > Insecta > Trichoptera > Rhyacophilidae > Himalopsyche > Himalopsyche tibetana. The sequence goes on from JAPJYX010000010.1 coordinate 3,929,450, forward strand.
AGTGCAGGGGTGTTGATATATGTCCCGAGATCTATTTCTTCTTCTACGAAATATATTTATTAGCAAACTTAAACATTTTAATTATTCTAAAAATTATATTATTTCCAATTAAATACTGCAGGGGTGTTGATATATGTCCCGAAATCTATTTCTTCTTCTACGAAATATGTTTGTTAGCAAATTTAAACATTTCAATTTGTCTAAAAATAACATTATTTACAATTAAAAAACTGCAGGGCTGTCGATATATGCGCCGAGGTCGATTTATGGTACTTTGAAAAATGATTGTTAGCAAACTTGAACATTATTCCAAATATTAAATAATTTACGAAATTTCTGCTCCTACGAAAAATGGTTGTTAGCAAACTTGAACATTATTCCAAATATTAAACAATTTACGAAATTTCTGCTCCTACGAAAAATGGTTGTTAGCAAACTTAAGCATAATTCCAAAAATTAAATAATTTACGCAATTTCTGCTCCTACGAAAAATGGTTGTTAGCAAACTTGAACATTATTCCAAATATTAAATAATTTACGCAATTTCTGCTCCTACGAAAAATGGTTGTTAGCAAACATGAACATTATTCCAAATATTAAATAATTTACGAAATTTCTGCTCCTACGAAAAATGGTTGTTAGCAAACTTGAACATTATTCCAAATATTAAATAATTTACGAAATTTCTGCTCCTACGAAAAATGGTTGTTAGCAAACTTGAACATTATTCCAAATATTAAATAATTTACGCAATTTCTGCTCCTACGAAAAATGGTTGTTAGCAAACTTGAACATTATTCCAAATATTAAATAATTTACGCAATTTCTGCTCCTACGAAAAATGGTTGTTAGCAAACATGAACATTATTCCAAATATTAAATAATTTACGAAATTTATGCTCCTACGAAAAATGGTTGTTAGGAAACTTGAACATTATTTTAAATATTAAATAATTTACGAAATTTCTGCTCCTACGAAAAATGGTTGTTAACAAACTTGGACATTATTCCAAAAATTAAATAGTTTACGAAATTTCGGCTACTACGAAAAATGATTGTTAGCAAACTTGAACATTATTTTAAATATTAAATATTTTACGAAATTTCTACTCCTACGAAAAATGGTTGTTAGCAAACTTGAACATTATTCCAAAAATTAAATATAAACGAAATTTCGGCTACTACAAAAAATGGTTAGTAAACTTAAACATTATTCCAAAAATTAAATAATTTACGAAATTTCTGCTAACTATAAAAATAAAATAAATAAAAATAAAATAAAATAAAATAAAATAAAATAAAATAAAATAAAATAAAATAAAATACTATAACATAAAATTAAATATTTTGCAACAAAAATCTCACGTTGCTGGGCAACGGGCTTACAGCTAGTTGTTTTAATTACACAAAATTCAACATTATTTTGCATAACTTTAGTATTTTACGAAATTTAAAATTTAAAAGTTTTGCGTGTTTTGTAAAACGATGAAATACATAGCTCAGGGACGGCTGTAAGAAAAAAATGATGGCAAAAAGATGTAACTCATGCGATCAGCGCACTAGTTCAGCGATGATGAACTTTTTACATTGGTCGAGTCAACGTTGACTTAATGTTGTCAAAATAAAATATCATTTTTTTAAACTTGGTTATTCCATGTTGTTTATTTTGTTAGTTCGAAATGGCTTTTTCTGTTTTAGAACGAATATTTAGATCAAATTTTCTGTTAAAAAACGTTATATCTACAGATCTTAATTTAAAACTTTTCAATTATGCGATCTTTCTATAAAAAGCAATGAGGGACTGACCGTTGATCGGATGGGAAAAGCTGTTACTTAAAAAAATCTCGATCATAAACTTACGGATAAAGAATAAAAGAAATACTTCCGATATGATTAAAAATTTCAACTGAAGGTATTTGATAGAATTTCCATATCAATTTTGTACACTCTCACACTTTTTGTCACTTACAACCCGGGCTTCGACTTTCGACATTTTTAGGCTTTCAAGTGCACGATAAAAATATTCACCAAATGTCTGTTCAATTTCATCCATACACTTAAACGCCTGAAGATGACGAAAGGTGAAACCCGTAAAAAAAATAAGGCGATATAATTTTACTTCCGTTATCGATTATCGATTTTTTGACAGGATATGCTACTTAAATTTTGAACGTTTCACAATTAGTTACGAAGAAAATGAAATGACAAGTATTACAATTTATTTGACTTATGAAATTGGTTTCCTTTAAGTAAACACTTAACTGATGATTTATACCATCTTATAATTTGAACTTTTTTTTACTATTTATCTTTTACTTTGAAGTTAATGATAGAATTTTAAAAATATCACATCGGTGAGAGGTTTTCTATAACTGCAATAGACGTGACAATCTCTATGGATTTCACAAAGTAACTTGCATCATAATCCTGCCGGCCCTAACAATGTCCTATCTGCCGCGAAGAAAGGACGTCAATATTGAGGCGACAAAAAAGAAATTTTCAAAGCAAGTGTTTGTGAATAACTCGTCAACGATGCTTCACCAATAATAAGAGAATTGTATTTAATTTCACAGTGTTTATATATTCGAATTGTTTATTTTTTTCCGGAAAAGTTATCATTATTTATTCATTATTATGGATTAAATAATTTCAATCATTCAAGGAGAAATAAATGGTTGTAGGATAGTCGTTCAACAATAAACTTTTACCCTCGTCAGTCGTCAGTCTTTGGTCTTCTTAAATACAGTCAAGGGTTCAAAAACATCAGATTTTTAAAATAAATGTCGCCTTATGTGGTATATATGATAAGAAACTTGCCCTGTTGATCAAGCCGGTCTGAGTTGAAGCTCCAGTAAGATCAATATGAATATTATATTTTTATTATTGTATTTCAATTTGAGATCTTAGGCATGGGTATTTGTTTATTCTCCTCAAGTAGATCTCTATGATGATTTATGATATACATATGTGTGATTTTCTATTTTAAACATATTTAACACATAAGCATAAGCTGTAATTTAGCTATAATTAACGGAATATGTTTTTAATTAAAAAAAAAAAAAATACTAATGAAAATGCTCACTTTGATTTTTGAATGTAGATATATTTAAACTTTTGATAAAGGATTATTTTATCTCTAAATACTCCACATTGAAAGTGATTTTTTAAATGTTTATTTTGTTTAATGGTGTTTTTTAAATGGTCAATAGTAATGAAGAAATTATTTTTTAAGCAAAATCAAAATATTATCTAATATGATATCATCATAAAAAAAGTAAATTATACCGTCGTCTTTCTGGCAGAAAGCAGAAGGCTAAGTTCAGTGTTTAAACAGATTTTTTGTGTAAAATAACTCAGTTGTTGGATTAATTAGATTATACCAGTTTGCAAAAAAAAAACATTTATTTGTATATGAAATTATTATTAATACTGATTAAAGTCAGGAAATTGTCTCTATCTGTGAGTTTAAAACACTTATTTGTGTAATTTCAGCATTAATGCATCTTTAATATGATATTATAATTATCTATGCAACGTAAAGTATCGATGTTTAAGGCATTATCCTAAAAGCTAAACAATTATATTTCTGTTTGCTTAGAACTATTGATCTACTACTTACTAACTTCTACCAGATCAACAACGACGATGTTTCCTATCTATAGCTGAATTTCTTTTAAAAATTAAACACCCTAAACCACTAATGATTATATCGTCTTTAATGTTTTTTTTTTGTAAATTTAATTTACCGTTGATTTTAAACTACCTAACCTAATGAATAATTAAGTGTATGGTACGTGAAAGTGTTTTTCATTTGATTTTGTTTTAATACAGTGGTAGACAAACTGTTGCGGTACAAATTATAAAAATCTACCTCCGCACCAACCATGGACGGCCGAAGCAATAAAATAAATCCCACAGAAACATATTTAAGACCAGGCAAAGGCGTCGTAAAGCCACCTCCGCGAGCGGACGCCGCCCAAATTCCGCACTGGCTATTCCTTCTTGCTTAACTGCTGATAAACCCTGACCCCTGGAAAGTATTTCAGCGTCTTAGGTGGGATTTTTAAAAGCCGAGGATTCTATGAGTTAGGTGCCTACATTCACGGAGGTGTGAGTTCGATTCATTTAATCTGGGATTTACGCGGCACTGCCCGCTTTATTCAATCTTTGTATTTACAAGGATAACGTTTAATGTAGGTTTTATTTAATTTACTGACTGTCACCAATTTGAAAAGCATTCAAATTTATTTTATTAAAAAGTTCACAAAATATATGCAGGTGAATTCCGCGGCAACTACACTTACACAAAAAGTAGAATAATAAATTTGATTTGTATCAAACCAAGATGCTTCTTTAAAAGGCAAAATTTTATATAAAAACAATTATGATTAATCTTACATCAAAAATGAAAAATCTTACCGCAGACAACATACTTCATGAATTCTTGAAAACATGAAAATGGAATGATTACTAGATAGATAATAAAAATTAATAGAAGGAAAAGCAGTTAACATTAGCTTAGACACCAAATGTAATATATTTTATGCATAAAATATTGATTTTTTTATATAAAGCATTGAAATTTCTGGTGTTTGTGCACAGAGCCATTGTATCCCTACGATAAAGCTTTTAATACTAGACCAAAGAGGCCGTCTTTTATTTTTACTGTTTAATTAATTTTACCACATAATTAACTGTTTTTGAAAATAATGTTATATATTCGTGTTGCTGGGTTTATGTTCGTGTGGACTTCTTTGCTTTCGTACGCAGTGTTCAATTCAGTCTGTAATTTTTTCAATCAAAAGATATTGTTCTGTTCGAAGAAATGAATGTTTGTTGTGTCTCTCTTAAGGCAAAATACTCTCCAATGCATTGGACTCTTAAAACAGGGCGTAGCGAGAGAGGATAGGTAAGCATTAGTCCTTTTCCATAGCCCTATCATTTGATACCGTTTTTCTTTAAAAAAACGGAGGTTAACCCAATGAATAACAATTTGAACTTTACTATAAGTCAATTTAATCAAACTGAAAGTAAATATAGCTATTCCAAAAATAATTCTTGGAACGACGTCTTATTTTTCAATAGTATGGAAATGATTAACTGTACACAAAATATCACAATTAAATAAGTTTAACATTTTCAATTGTCTTAGTCGGTCGAGAAAAACGCTTCTGTATAAAATAAGCATTGAAAAAAGAATCTGGATTACCACAACATCAAAAATCTTCTTTTAGTTTGCAATCAAAACCAGCTCTGCCACTGACAAGGCTTAGCCATCGGTCTCCTTCCACCTGACTGTCCATCAAGAACTTGTCATTCAGGACCTACGTCTATTTCATCTGTTGACACATCCTGAACATAATATGAATATATTTCAGCATTATTATGTTTGACCATAATTTACTTCGTGTGGTTCACTTGAAAAACATTTTAAATATTATATTATATATAGTTTTTTAATGGTTTGTTTGTCGAATATGCAATACTTTTTCCAGTGACAACCAAATTAATAGCTGAGAACTGATGTGTACTTTGTTTGGTTTGCCATTTCATTATGAATAGATTTACGCCAGATAAACTCTTACAAATTGTGTGAATTTATTTCTTCACAAATGATTCCGGTCATAACGTTATAGTCAATAAAGAGCGTTACAGACTGCTGACATTTGGGTCCCTTAATTGAATGGCATTAATGAAGAAGAGCTGTGGTTTTAAAAAGATGTCGCAAAATTACACACATCGCGCGTTACGAATTGGCTGTCACTGGAAAATGTTTCTAAAAACAAACATCTAAAAAACATTATATATACACATATGCGTTACCACAAATTCGAGAATTTGATTACTACATATTATCAGCACAAAACACATAAAACAAGAGAATTTCATTAATATTCTACAACTTTTTTAAAAATAATAATACATCATTGAAAAGCTTATCAATTATAAGGTAAAACCTGTCAATATTGACAAAACTTAGATTTGATTTTTTTTAATTTGTCGCGAGCAATTGCATTTAAATATGTTATGGTTAATCTACATTAAAAATACGATTTTGGTTAATTTTTAATTATAGTTTAATAATTTTAAAACCGGTATTTCGGTATTGAAAAAACACTTTTAATACCAGGATCCTGATTTCAGTAATACTGATATTGCAATCCCTAGCTAAAACCATTATTGTAGACATCGAGTGTTGCTAATTCCATTTTAGTAAGAGAATCGAGACTATTTTACGTTTTTTTAACATTTTTTTTAATCCATGTTCGCTCCCAATGTGGAGCATACGGTCTCCTAATGTAGGTATCTCAACAGATTTTTTTCTACGAGATCTATTTGTTACTCAGTCGCTCAACCTCACTTTTTTCAAAGTGAGTATTAGGGAAAGAATGATAAGGTTAGAACAGGACTAGTAGTTGCCTAATAGCGATTGCTACACCCAGTTATTAAAGGATCAGAAGGATAGGAGGAGAGGAAATTATGTGAATTGACATCACAAACACCCAGTCTTCGATCACAACTTTGAATTGAATAATTCTCAAATTCACTGTGATCTGACCGGGAATCAAACCTAGACCTGCGTGATCGGTAGAGCAAGCTCTAACCAACTGCGTAACAGCGGGCGGTTTTGAAAGATTACTTGATAAAATAATTCCGTGCCGCGGGTAAAATATGAGATGATTATATTATATACAAGAGATACACAGAACTTTTAAAGATAAAATAAAACTCAGAATAAACTAAATCAACAAAAGATTTTTTACGTATAATGTTACATTTAAACTGCTAAAGGTTTTTCAATATATATATGTACATTACATTAAATATAGAGTATCCTTTTTGCTACACTTTGTTTAGGTTGTGTATCTTTATTGTTCTGAGAAATACACTTGTTTAATGTTCCAATACGATGGTTCAATAACATAACAACGTAACGTTACCCTTATTACAATATAAAGGGGTCCATGTCAACTAAAATAGACTTTCTGCTACAATAACTACTAGTATGCGCTTTAGGAAATCCGCTTAGCTAAAGCTTACTTACAAAGTTATAGCGACTATTTACAAAATCATTCACAGTGTGTCCTGATTCTATAAAAATATTACGTCACAAATATTGTATAGATATTTAAATAAAATCTGATTACAGTTTGTTTTATTTTGATTTCATAATATTATATGTTGAATCTTTTGACTGAGATATTCATAACAGTAATAACGTAGTTTGACGTATCTTGTTGCAGATTCAACGGATCTGAATTCGCAAAAAAAACACATCAAACATCATTGATTTATAAACTGGTATTCAAGCACATGGATGACTGTTATATTAACATTACTTCTCACTCGTTTGAATTTAAAAAAAAAACAGTATACGCAAATAGTTGTTATCTTATTAATAGCGTTTCTGTTCTATTCTCTACTCTATTCTAAGTCTCTATCATTCTTTTCTCCGAAGCAACTGAATAATAAACAGTTCTTCTAAAAACAATTTCTTTTGATATACTTTATTATAATACAATATACTCAACACTAGAGGTGGACATGCGTAGGATATGAATTTATTCTTAATTTTAGGGCAAAAACAGTCCTGATTCGCGTCCCTCTATAAATTTGTTTTTTCTTTTAAAAACATATGACTCTTTTCAATTTACTTCTTTATGTATTGAATGTTTGTTTTTATGCGCATGTTTTTGCATGATATATAATTTGTTTATGATTGTAATGTATGGTGTCTACGTGGACTGGCTTCACTGTGGATTTTTCACCACTGAAACGATCACGCCTTTCCGTCGGCAACGATGGAAAGGGAATCCAAACAACCAACCAGTGATGAATGGTACTCGAACAAATTTGACGCTAACTCGCCCGATGGCGTATGTTTCATAAATTTAATCATACGTTTGTTAACTTTAATTTTTTTTTATTCACTGTGGCTTAATATAATGAATTGGGAATCGTAAAAGCGAAATAGCAGCTTCATGGCGATAGAGAAGAAGAACCCTTAAATTGTGAATTTATCGAGATAACACGTTGATTCCTTAATGATATGGATTATTGTACGTCAATAGATATATAAATGTATTTCGGATAAACCAAATCATTGCGTGAAGATGATTTGCAAGAAAACTTTCTGCTGAATAATTCAAGAGATTCTTTGCTAAAACTGACGTCACGCATTTCACACTGCCATATCGAGCGAAATCGCCGAACAAGACTCAATCAAAACTTCCATACGACTCGAATGGTCGGGAACTCTACCAAGAGAAATAAAAACCGATGTTTTCGAGTCTGTGAATTCGGACTGAATGTTCACAAAGCTAAACATTTTCCAAACAGGTACTGTACGACGAAGACACGATGAGTTATGACATATTACTGAGAGAAAATATCGTTTTTATCTACTATAATATATCTTTATGTACACTATTAAAAAATGCGCGTGGAATTACAGTAAAACTAAAATGGTAGACATTTATTTAACCAAACTGATTCAGCGTTTATGTTGTAAAACATATTTTTTTAGTGTGAAAAAAGTTCTTATTCAATTTACGTACATTTTTTAATATATATTTTATTTTTGGTAGTTCCTTTTATTATGTTGATATATTTACTATTTAAAAAAAAAAATAATCTAAATGAAGAGACTTTAATGCGTTGGCTATATATATACTGTATATATACAGTATATATATTTTTTTAATCCATATTCGCTCCCTATACGGAGCATATGGTCACCACGAAGCTCCTCCACAATTCTCTATCTCCAGCCAGTTTCCTCGCCTCCTCCCAGGTCATCCCAGCGTCCCGTAACTCCGCCGAGTACATCCTGTGGATAGTCATCAGTGGCCTTCCACGACGCCGGGATATATACTGTATAAAATGTGTAACATTTGTTTCGTAAAATGACAAGAAGATATTGTAGATAAATATTGTCTATATATATATATATATAATGAAGGTACGTCCGGACAATGCGAAATCCGGAAAATCAAAAAAAAATATTTTTGAAAAAATAAAAGTAAATTTTGTATAAATATTTGTTTGCAGTAAATGTGTCCAGACATATTTCTATATTTGTGTATATAATTATTTCATTGTATTATTTATCAAGCAAAGCAATAATTGATAACTGAGATATGTTTTTTTTAAACTTTTTTAATGAAAATACTAGTTTAATTTATGAAAGTATTACATATGTTGGCTTAAAAAAAATTATACAGTTACTTCAAAGAAATATAAATTAAACAATGATAACATAACTGTATTTGTCTTCTTGTGCGTGTATAACGAAAAGAATTAAGTAATGTAAGTTCATTCATGATTTTTCAACTTTCGCTGCGTGGATAGGAAATGTTTAAAATATACATGTAAAGGTATTATTTATATTAAATTAGTACTTCAAAGGCTTCGTTCATGTTTCACAGCTCATTGGTTGTTGAAAGAGCTTAAATTATATCACAAATGCCATTCACGTAGGTTGGAATTTAAATAAAGCTCGCCAAAGTCGGCTTCACTGCCTACTATCAATATCATGTGAATTTTTTTTAAATGTGAAAGGATACGATACCTTCAACAAAAAAAATAATACAAAATAAATTAGATCGTTACGTTTTAAAATACTTAGCAATCATTAGTTTAAAAAATCTGTTTTTTCAATCTTGTTCACACATGTTTTAATATCATACGGTTCAATTATTCTGATATAACTTGTGATCTGTTTTAAATTGACGTACACTTCTAATCTAAAGTAAAATCATGATAGATTTTTATCATCGTAAGTTATATCATAAATTGATAATTTTAGAATTGCTAGAAAACCGGTTTTAATATTTATACAGAAATATAAAGTAAGATGGAATGAAATGTATTTTTTTTGGTAAAATGCATACCTTTCCGCCAATTATCGTCAATCAACGAGTTAAGTTATTAACAATGGCGGCTTGTGGATAAAATATCTGGGAGTGCTGCGATAGATTATAAATAAAAAAATGTACATTCGAATTATATTTTATTTTTAACATAAAAAATTGTACTTATTATGTATTTTTATTTCATTATGAAATTCATCATTCTATATGTTTTGCTTGAAATTGACCAACAGAAAAAAATTGTCGCGCGCATGCTAAGCAGCTCACACCGGTCTTGTACTGCCGGTACTGCTGGAGTGGCAGTACAAAACCAAGCGTTTATCTGCAAGCTCCCTCCCCGAGTCTTTACCTCACGCACGCGCGCATATTCCATCGAAAACGGTACTGCACAAAATGTATGTACGTGTTGCGTCGCTTTCTGATATTAGTAGCGAGGTGTATGGTTACTATTGGATGTATAGATGCGTAAGGGAGCTTAATACACGCCTAAATAATTTTGATATTTTCATGTAACATACATAAATTTATGCAAATGCATAATATTACATTTTTCTTGAATTTGCTTGAGGGTGCTCCGCAGTGCGTATGGACGAGCCGCCACTATTATTTTTTTAAATAACTATATTGTTGTCTGCAAAGAGTAATTAGTATTCCCAATTGCCCGTGAATAAGCTGTAATATTATATTATATAAATGATTCCTTTAGATTTTGTCATAATAATTTACAAATTTACAACTAAAATTATGTATGTAAGTAATGATTTATTAAATACAAATTATTTTCTTATATATATATTATTTCTTGGAACGACGTGACGTTTTTTGTAGACTCCTTATTTTGCTTATTTTGAACCTAAATGATTTAATCAATACTAATTCCATGTAAATTTTTAATTTAAAAGTGTAATGATAAGATAGTGAATGTTGATTAGCTGGTCTATGGCAGGGCATTTTCCACTACGATCAATACGAAAAGTAACAGTGATTTTTTTTATATACGTCAAATTTGACAAATGCATTCTTATCTTTCTGTTCTACCCTTTCATACAACTCCTCAGCTAATCAAACACCAAAGATAAAGAAGAGAATCTGAGTGAATTTTCTCGATTCATTTCATTTGACTTTAATAAAATTAACTATTTTAGATCGAATCAGTTAGTTGGAAAACGAGGTGACCCTTCAGCTCATTTCAAAAGAGGATCCAGCACGAAAACGGTTTTTGATAATCAAATTTAAATTTCACTTTTACAGATTTCTTAAATAAATAACCTCTTAAAAATGAGGTATCTACGTAAATTAATTATTAAACTAAAACTCTTTTTCATGTCATATTCGTTTCTAGTATGGAAGATACGAACTCTTAATGAAGGATATCAACGGAAGTTACATTAATATAACTGCTTATTATTTGTTCATTCGACCTCTCTTTTAGTATTGGATAGATAATGTAAATATATGATTGATAAAACAGTAGCAGATAGCTAAATAATATTTTGCTTAAATCAGATGGATGAAAAGGTTTTTGGGTTTCACAAAAATTCATGTAATGAAATTATCCGTTCGAGAATTCGGATCTTAAAACAGCAACCAAATTAGTCAAATGTCCATTTTCTGTCATTTTCATGCTGTGTATAATTCGAAGAAAGTAAAGAATAGTAGTTTGACCCACCTAAACTCTGCACTATTTTAAGATAAATAACAAACTTATATATGAAAAACTATACTATTCTTATATTTCATTGAAAACAACTGGTTAACAGTTGAAGTTTTAAAAAATATTGTGTTTTAATTCATTATAAAAATATTTAAAGATGAACTCTAGTTATTTCAATCAACAGTCTTCATTATTTAAGAAAATACTAGACACAGATAAAATTTTCTAGTCATTAAGTATCAATTTCTCAATTACACAGTATTTTACACTTTTCGCGTACCAAAGAAACATTTTTTCGGCAAAAGAGTAAAAATAAAACGTTTTAATAATAACATAATATAAATAAATTAACGCTACAATATAATAATCACGAATACAATAAAGGTCTTTTGGTATGTACGAAATATGACAAGACTAATATTTTAATAGGATTGTTGTAAAATATGAAAGGGATTCTTCCAAGCAAAAAGTATAGGCACAACTCAAACATAATGAACAAAGGTTAACAAAATGTTCATGCGAGAATTCCTTTGCTGGGCCCCCGTAATTTTATTGTACTAGAGACCGGTTCTGTGGTTAGCACTGGACAAAACAAATATTATCACTCCAATTAATGCTAAATTTGTTAGGGGATATAACACACTATGTAGCGATTTGAACATGGTTCAAAATTCTAAAGATTCATTATCAGAAAGAGGTATCATTCAGTAGGTTTACAACAAAAAAGAAAAATAACATGATTACATTGAAAAATAAAACACTCTTTTGTGCTTGTTAGGTTTAATTAGCTTCGCGTACAAAGTGAAACCGTTCCTGATCATAATAAATACATGTAAAATAAGCACAAAAGCGTGTTATAATGTATTTTTACCAAAAGTTGATAGTAACTAGGGTCCTTAATCCCAGGATCCCGTTCAATTTTTCGTTCCCAAAATCCCGCAAATCCCGAAAATGTATAGTATTTTGGAATTGGAAGAGCTAAAATAAAAAACGAGTCACCATAAATTTTCTCTAATTATACACGATTTCACGTTAACTGCCCAATCTCGGGATCACAAAAAGGCTCCGGAATTGGATACCCTAATAGTAACCACTTTAAAATTGTAATGATTATACCTATTCATTCGTTGAGAGAATATGTCGAATATTTTTAGAAAATTCATTTTCACTGTGTAATTTTTAATAAGTTATTATAATGGTTAATGTAGGTATCATCATCATCATGCGATATCAATCTGCTGTTAAACAAAAGCCTCCTCAATTTTATTTCACTCTTTGATCTTATACTGCCACGTACTTCAAATGCAGCCTTTTAACCGGAACTTAAATCTGATACGTTCTGAACGCAAAGCGGTGTTCTTTTACTATACTTTTTTTTCACAATATACGATTTAATAACCAAAATTATTGTTATTATTGAACTAAGAACATGTTAAAAAAGCAAGAGACTAGTCAACTTACTGTCAAAAATAATTCTTATGCATTGTGTTTTAGTCTGTTCTTACTTTTGAGGCACAAAATTCATTGAATATGTGCGAAATTTTATTTTATTCCAGCTTTACCGGCTTCGTGGTCAACGTCGTTGGCATCGGTCATGGAGGTCACGGGTACGAATCACACTACGGACAGTTTTATTAAATTATTTCTGTTTGAGAGCATGAATATACATATGTGATGCCTTGTATTCCCCCAACCCACCCATCTTATTCTATAAATGAGACGCAGCGAGGAAGATTAACTAATCATTAGTTCTGTTCTATCCTTATCCTTCTCTTTCTACTCTCTTTGGGAAAAAAGGTTGAGCATCTGAATAACAAGCAGTTTTCGAAGAAACTCTTCTGTTGTGATAAACTCCATATGCTCCTTATTGCTAACTAACAACAATAGCTCTGACGACGGAGTATTACTGAATTTTAATTCATAACAGTTGGTGAACTAACTGATTAATTACTGTATGAAATAATATTACCGGGTCTTATGGCGCATCGGTTAGAGTTGTGGGCTTCTGTGCTAGACCTCACTGGTTCCAGTCCGTATACGAACATTATTTTTTCGATCGATTTATCTGTTTGAAGGCACGAGTGTTTGTGATTTTCCACCCCCCATTCTGATCCTTCAACAACTGTAGGTAGCGAGAACGATTAGTTTACCACTTGTCCTGTCCTTGCCTTATCTTTCTATCCTTACTACTCTCTTTAAAAAAAGAGGTTGAGAGACTGAGTAATAAAACAGTTTTTTGTAGAAACATTTTGGCAGCGGACATGGATAATAAATATATAATTATGTAACAAACAAATTATGTATGTTTTTCAGCGTTACTATGTTAATGCCCATGTTATTAATAACTTGTACTTACATATAATAATAATTAAATACTTAATTATATATAATAGTATAAACAAATAAAATCCAGGCACATTTTGCCAATAATCGGATTCAATAATTGAATAAAAGCGTCGCTGTGTATGCTATAATGTAATTTCAAATACCGGAAGCGCTGAATAGCGTGGGTCGCCACATTTTAATCCAACATTCCGGAAACGAAAAAACCTAAAAATGATACTAGGGATTAACTTGTTGTGAATATCGCTTCCCGCGAAAGTGGTTTATTGCATGTATGCTCTTGTCGGCACTCTACTAAAGTGCTTTGAAGCGGGATGAAAATTATTGGCTTTGTACTGATTTATGATAATGTAGAAGGCTTGACGGAAATATTTTGACCTGTGATATTTGCAAGCTCTCGTTAAAAGTTGCGCCTTTTGAAAATGTGTGGTAATTGAGCATTCATTAACTTACGCATTTGTTAAAATTGCTGAAGGATATGTCCGCTCCAATGTGGAGCATATGCCTTCCTTATAAAGGTATCTCAACAGAAGTTTTTCTACGTCTTTGTTACTCAGTCGCTCAACCTATCTTCTTCCACAGAGAGTAGTGGAGGAAGAAGAACGAGGCTAGAACAAGACTAGTAGTTAATTTATCGCTTTCGCTACGCCCAGTTATTGAATGATTGGAAGGGTGGGAGGGAAATTAATACATCGCAAACACCCATGTTTTCTAACAGAAATCAATCGAAAAAATGCTGTTCCTACTGGCACTCGAACCCGTGAGATCCGACATAGAAGCCAGTAACGCTAACCGCAGTGCCATAGGACCATACAAAATATATTTCAAAAATAAGTGATTTATCTGAGTAGTAGTAGTTAATAATTATTAATATCTTCTGTTTGCTTCCAGGAAGTTTGAAAGTATCAATGTATGAATATTTTTAATGATTTTCTGATGTAAAAAAGAAAAGCTTAAAAAAAGTAGCTTCAAATCAACAAAGGCGTAAAACTCTTGAATAATAAGGTATAAAATATAACCCCAGGCACTTAAAGGTACCATTCAGAAGGCGAATAATTCGGTAATCACTTGAAAACTCATAATATTTGAGTGGACCCAAAATAGATGGTAATATTGAAATGGAAATAAAAAACTGAGATGGCAGATAGCCGTCTGAAGCGTCTGAAGATTGATATCTTCCTATAAAATTCCTCTCGGAAAATTTGGATAAGGGTGCGTTTGGACTCTCTGAAAAGCTCTGTCTCTTACTACATCTGAAGAATATTTTTAATTAATTTACTTATGACCTAGTGCAGTGGTTGGGAAAGTAGTGGTTTGCAGAGATGTTTCTTTCACATTTTTCAATCCACGGCAAATTATCAAAAAGAAGTGCCTAACTCAACTATGATGTTTTGAAAATCTTATTAAGCTAGATTCTAATAATTAATTAAGCGAATGTTTGTTAATAACTCACTTAATAATTTGTCTTAATTATAGGTGTCGCTGTAGATCGCTATACTCACCCTTATAGGCTTAGACTGACATAAGCTTTGAACATACACACTACTGTTTAGAAAAAAGAAATTAATTATTTAGAAGACAAAAGCTAGGCATAATATTTGTAGAAAAAACCATACTTATTACAAAACTGGTACGCAAAAGGTGTATAAATAATGTTAGTGAAATGTATATATTACTACAAATTGGATGTTTCAGATAATACCATGTAAATGGTGGCATTGAAATGATTTTTAATCTTGTTACACTTACTTACCTCAAATCTATTCGTCAGATTAATTCTAATAATAAGTATTCAGGAAACAGTTAAAACTGAATATATCAACTTACAGAAACAAAATTCTTATTCATGTATTTTTGTTGTAAAATATTTTAGTATTCTTTATAATGCTTTAAAAAAAATAGATCTGAATTCGTATGTATACTAAATGTAAGAGAATATATGTCATATTAGAATAAATAAATATAATAAGAGATACCTTTTAAGGTGTTTACTGTCAATACTTGGTGGAAAGGCATTATAATAAAAATAATAAAAGATTTTTAGTACTTTTTCCACATAAAATTTATTAGATCAGGACCGGTTTCGCTCATCGCGAGCATTATCAACTGATAAGAAAAATATATAAACAGTGATATTTATACAAATTGTGTAAAAATTTCCCAAATTTTAATTGTGTTTATAATTGATATTGTTTGCCACTTAGATTTATTATTCTTTGATGATGATTTTTTAATTGTTATGGGTGTTAAGCATTTTAATTTTGTGTAATTATAATGTAATTTGCTAATCCTTTAAATTGTTAATAGTTGCTTACACCTTTTTATTTCAATTTAAATTTGTATAAATATCACTGTTTATATATTTTTCTTATCAGTTGATAATTCTCGCGATGAGCGAAACAGGTCCTGATCTAATAAATTTTATGTGGAAAAAGTACTAAAAATATTTTATTATTTTTATTATAATAAGAGATACATTAATAGTGTTTTCTAAACTGTGTGCCGCAAGAAATCTCAGGTGTGCCTCGGTGGAAGAAGCATTAAGAATGTTACTTTTAAATAATGCATATTCATTTAAATTTTCTTCAATTTTAAATAAACTCAACATCTACAAATTCAAAAAAATATTTGTCACGTTCATACATTGATGTCAAGCCGACACATTTTCTTTTTTAAATTTCCTTATTTAAAGCATTTTTATTTGGTGCGCTGCGGTACTAGTTCCATCCATCAGTGTGCCTTGAAGTAAAAAAGTTTGGCAGACACTACTTTATATTGTTTTGCTTATTGACCTCTTTCAATTTTCAAATATGGATATTAAACGAATAAAATAGATGCGTTGATGATTTTTAACAGAAAAGACCAAAACTTGAAATTCTACGTGACGTGAAAAAATGATATTAGAATTAAGACAATGTATTCTTTTCTGTGACAAGCGTTTAAAATTAATAATAATATTCATTCTTAGAGAAAAACAGTCTCCTTCTCCTAAAACCGCCCTAGATCCCCTCCGATCCCACCACTGACATGCCTGGTTGCCGCAATCACACGGCTGGTGAAAAAAACACATCGGATTACCCTACTCTAAATTGTTACCTTTGCTCCCTTCCCTCCACTTTTTTCCTATATATGTTACCTTTTCTCTCCCCATTCCTTTCTTTTTTTCAATCAAATGTACAAACAAAAAAAAACAACAACAGACAAACCCAAAGCATTCTAAAAAAAGTAAATAGAATAAATTAAATGAAATGGGCCCACAACATCTAAATTAGAAAAAAATATATATATATATTTAACCTTAGATGAAAGGGAGATTGGAGCTCGGCTCCACAGTTCCCCGTATAAAGATGAAATGACACTGATGATGATGAGAAAGACAGTCAGAATATCAATTGAAAATATATGAATGATTAAGGCTTAGGTTATTTTAAATCTAATGATAGCAATATACATAATATTATAAATGTTTTATCTGGGTGATTATTTCTAAGTATGTCTATAAAACTTAGAAGATGATGTTAAATTTGTGGATTGAATAATTAAGTGGTGTAGCTTTTAATTGAATCACCCTCTAGAGCTTTTTGGGGCACTTTCAATATTGACCGTGCAGGGCGCGTCCAACCATACTAGACCGCCGTTAATTTTAATGCCTTTTATCCTTTTGGATGACTAAATTCAATGTGAGCGCCTTTAATCTCTTCATGTTTTGATATAACAGCATATCGTCAATAATATGACGCAACCTCGTATAACAGATTACGTTTCATTCCACGTTTTGTGATTCAGATTCATAATGCGACAGCCAAATTAAATATCGTCGGTAATTTTCTACAACCTCGTATTTTAAATTTACAAATTTTCCGAAGACATACAAATATACTTTATTCAACCGCTATCGCTTTCTATCGCTATAAAAAAACCAATGTAATGGTTATATACTCAATATATATATATTTTACCATGTCCACTCCTAATGTGGAGCATATGGATTCCTAATGGAGTTTATCTCAACAAAAGTATTTCTACGAGAACTGCTTGTTACTCAACTGCTCAACCTCTTTTTTTCCAAAGAGAGTAGGAATAAAAGGATAGGTCTAGGACAGGAATAGTGGTTTAGGTAATCACTCTAGATACGCCCCCTTCATGGGATAGAATGGGTGGGAGGGGAGAATTCAAAACATCACATACATCCAAGCCTTCGGACAGAAATTCATAAATCGATTGAAAAATCAATTTATAAAACTGACCGTACTGGGATTCGAACCCGTGACCTCCGTAGCTGAAGCCAACGATGTTGACCACTCGTCCACACTGGCGACATAGACATAGACCTCAATATATTTGAGGAGGATAATAAAGAAAGAAGCAAAGACGTTTCCATCCATGCCATCCTCTCCTTCATGCTTAACAGACTACATGACCATGTTATTAGCCAAATTATTTTTTACCAACGTTTTTTTACAAGGTTTAAATAAAGCATGTAATACTATTTTTTTGTATACGAATCAAAGGAGTATGCATGCTTAGAAATTTCGAATTTATTAAATCAAAACACTGACAAAAGTTGAGATACGTGCGTGAGAAAATTAACGACGATATAAACTAGATTACTGAGAATATTTTTTTGCAATAAAGGGAGGGGGGTATTTTCAATCTATATATTACCATATTAAATAAACCTTAAGTATTTATGTTACTCTTACCAAGAGCGATGACTCTTTATAGAGATTTTCAACAGAAGATGTTTGATACTTTCGATGGTTTCAGCGGTAACTTTGTGGAAGTTCATTTTAATAGAAAATTTAAATTAACTTTTAGTAGTATGATTATATTTGTTTGCTTTGTTTCGATTCTATAATCCCCTCCATGCTTCCCTTAAAAAGGAAAAATCCCTATCTGATTGATTGCAACTCATTAGTATCATTATTTGTTTGCTTTATTTCGATTTTATCACCCCCCTCCTTCCTTCCCTTAAAAAGAAAAAAAACCCAAACTCCATTTTGTAATTTCATAATTTTAAAATGTTATAATCAATCTTGCTTCATTACTTAAGCAAACTTTGCGATAGTAAGTCTGAAGATGCCTCTGAAAGAGGCGAAATACGTGTCACAGTTAGTAACACAATACGTGGAATAATCAAAGTTAATTTAAATTTTCTATGCAGATATTTGAACTAGAATTATTTTTAAAGATAGAGCGCTGTGAAAAGGACACTTAATATATCTACGGCTTTTTTACGCTTAGATACTATTGATAAAAAGCACTAAATGATAAGGAATGAATAATTTTCAGTTATAAATTCCCTTTGACGTAAATCCGTAAATTAATTCATAAAAGTATCATATCGAGAGTTTTAACGCATTCTCGTAATCGTCTTGTGTATTAGTCAAGAAGCCTTTACCACTCAACAAAAAGAAATTGATATATATTAATATAATATAAGCTCATTAAAGCAAGTTTCATATTCGTTAAAAAAAATATGTTATGTTAATAAAAAAATAAAAAAACACGACAAATTTCGTTTTGTAGATAAATGAGTTAAACCTGTTTATACACTATTTTAGAGATGATAGTATTATTGTTGATTATTTTTTCACACCCGTTTTTAAAACATGGATACGGGACCGACTGGTGGTACGTCATAAATTATTTTGTTATTCCACTAGCTGGTATAGACGATGTAATATTCAACGTTATAAATGAACACCATTCACACTAATTAATTGTACATCAAGTATTCAATATATGAGCATGGCACATCGATTCGGTAATATGTTTAATCTGATTAAATCATTCAAAACTGGATCAAATAGCTGTGATGATATGATTTTCATTCCCTTAGATGTACAGATAATAGCGGGAATTAATAACACGAGCTATCATTGCAGCTGAGATCAAAATTATGTATTCGAAATCAAACGAATTTATAAATGACTCAATAATATATCCACCATAACTAGCATTTTTCAGACATTGAGAAAACAAACTTGTCCACTACAAATTATTATAAATGGACATAGGTAAATTGTGGATGTTCATTTTTAATATAGCATATAGAGCAGTGGTCGGTAACCTACTACCCGTGGGTAATTTAACCCAGTATCATCCATTTTATTTTAAAAATCATAAATAATTTGGTGGCTTTTTACTAGGCCAACAATTAAGTCGAACATTGCCGTGAGTATGCATGCGTAGACCGCAGATAAAAATACATCTGAATAAGAAAAATTATCACGACGATGTGAAATCATTACTATTTTTCATTGTATAAAAACGGACACCTAATTAACATTTGTGTTTAAAACTAACTATCTAATATATAAAAATGAATGTTTGTTTGTTAGTATTTTATGCGTTGCCAAAACGCACATCCGATTGCGATACAACTTTTTGCTTGCACTTCCGGGAAGGTTATAGGCATAATAAAATTAGCTTGCAGTAGATCTTATATATAAAAATCAATGTCTGTATGTCTGCCATGCAGTTAATTTTGACAACATATGCTTGCACTTGCGCGAAGGTTATAGTAAAATAACTTACAGTATGTAGCGCGTGTGTCGTACCACACAGCAAACGTCAAATTTTATATAGACAGAAAAGGAAAACGTGCAATTAAAAAAACACTTTTAAAACACAAACACTTTCTTTCTTTGAGTGGCATTGCAACGCTTGCTGGGAACCAGCTAGTATTATTTATATATATATAGACTTGGGAGCTTCTGTTTATAAGCCGACAGTATATTATTATTATTATCAAGTCAAAAATAAAATAGAACACAAATACAGAACTTCTGTTCACAACTCTGGTGGAGGAATCATCCGTGAACTTGTACACAGATAGTCATCTCTGGAGTATACAATTAGTCAGCCAAAAACTTTTAACGAGTTGAAATGTGAAGTAAAATTTGAATCCTATAATTTAGGCGAAGTGGAAATCATATAAAGGTAAATCCTCTTAACACGCATCCAGCCAAAGTGTCGTTATGGTAAAGGTTTTAGGGCTCTTTTACTTTGCGTTATTAAAACGTATTAATACCTTTTATTTGTCAGTACTAAAACATTAATTCAAAATGTTTTGTATGAAATGGTAACGTGAAAGTAAATTTTTAATGAAAAGTATAGTTGAGTGTATTCAATATTAGTTATAAAACACTTCATAAATAATGTTTAGTCTGTAGCACAGTGTCCAGTGCAAACAATATGTTTTTCAATCGATTTCTCTTTCCCAGCAATTAACAATGATTTACTGTCAATAACTATTAAAACTTACAAGAAGTTAATGAGTTTACAGAATAGTCATTTTTATCCATGCTTTTATGACTTTATCATGCGAGCATGTTCATATTATGTATAACGGGAAGAAGCAAAGTAAGCCTACTCATTATAATTTTAGTGGAAAAGTTTTCTTTTTAAGTAAATATCATAAAACCTTTGTTTGCGTGTTACTGTAAGTATATAATGTAATAATAGAATACCCATGGGTCCGTACACCATCCATTAGATGTCCCACGACAAGACACCTTGCACCAGGTGCTCACGATTATTACATTATGTAATTTGTACTTAAAAGCATTTTACGCCAGTGGTGTGGAGAGCTTTTTTTAAAAACAACAAACGTTGTACTGATTTGGTGTAAGAACTTAGTTTTTCCTTATAAGAGACTCAAAAGTCTCGGCTTTTTTAAATTCCTGAGACACGAGACATGAAAATGTCGAGACCGTAGTACTGTAATATTTTTTTTTATCCGTGTCCACTTCCGAAATGAAACATATAGCCTCATAGTGCAGGTATCTCAACATATGTTTTTTTACTAGCACTTCTTGCTATTCAGTTAGTCAGCATCTTTTGTTTTGAGATAGAACAGAAAAAATAAGATAAACACAGGGCTAGTGGTCAGCTAATTGCATTTGATAAGCCCTGTTATTTGAAGATCGAAATGTTAGGAGGGAGTTTTTAGACATCAAAAACATCCATGTCTTCAAGCAGCAATCAATTGACTGTTTGTACGGAAACTAACGACGTTCACCACTGCGATATGAAACCAACCGAGATGATAATAACTAAGAAAATCAATATATATTTTTTCATATATTGTTTTATTTTCTAGGAAGCAGAAAAATCTATTATACTTATCCACAAAAAGTGATTTATGTGGGTTAAATCCTGTTTCCTTGCTTTAGACAAAAATAAGTTGTTGACGAAGTTCAAAGAGTCGCATAATAATAATTAGAGAAAGAGGCTTAAACATACAACAACTATAAATGTTATTTCCAGTAAATTAGCAATATTATGTAAAACTTTGACTTACGAATCCACCAGTATTCTGATTGAAACAAGCTTTTCAACTACTTACGCAGAAAATTTCTCCGATGTATCGCTTTCTTTGAAAGAAGAGCGATGTATTGTATTTTCGAAAAACTGTTATAGCTAGCGCTAAGACTGGTATGCAACGCTCGTTTCATTATTTTGTGTAACACTATAAAAATAAAAATTTAAAAACGAACTTAGCATCACTCTCTTTGGTTGAATTATTTGTGAACTGTATGTGTGTATATATGCGTGTACATGTGTGTGTAAATGTACGAATATAGTATGGAGGGAAGCATACAGAATGTGGTTTGGAAAATAATGCATATGTAGTTCCCGTGAACTTCTTATCTCTGTAGCGATCACGCCCTTCTTTCTACAACAATGGAAGAGGAAAATAATTTTTCAAAAAGATTAGCGATGAAGGAGACTAGAAAAACTTTGACGTTAACACGTCCTGCCACTTATTTGTTCTCCATAAATTTGATATCCAAAAAAAACACTTCTTTGTTACATTTGTTGTATCCTGTGATTTGTATTCAATTTAATATTACAACGTTTTCTATTATAATTAAAAACCACAAAACATTGTATTTTTAAATCTGATTGGACACTTTTATTAATAACTGATCAATTGGCAAGAAATATATCCACTTCATTGTATGTTCTTATGTTCCACGGTCGCTTGGGATTATTAAAATTAAAATTCAAAAAACATATTACATATGAACTAACTTTTGTCATTTGTTCGATGCATTCAGTTACTTAAATTACAGCTTTGTAACGTTCATTATCGCTTAATTTATATAACGAACCTTCATAGATTTGGTTGCACTTTTAAAAATGAATACAACGACCCATAGCATCATGAAATGACTTTCTTCAATGTACTTCTTTATGCTTCGTATGTGCATGTGTATGTATGCGTATGTGTGTGTATATGTATGGGTATAGTATATGGGGAGGTATATATAATATGATTTTCATATAAATGCATTTGCGTGAACTGGCTTCATTAAGGATTGTCACCTCTGTTACGATCACGCTCTTCCGTCGGCAGTGGTGGAAAAAGAATTCAAATGACCAAAACATCATCGATGAAAGGGACTCGGAAAACTGTGACTATAACGTGCATTATGACTTAAATTTGAGACTTTCTGAAAGTCGTGTTTTGATGATCAATCTTAGAAACTACAAAAATGTTTAATACTGTCACATGAGCACATAATAGTTTAATATTTGTTGACAGTACCAATTGTGTAGCGATTTTTAGTAATTCGGCAATAATAGGATCTTCACTAATAATTGTATTATTATACCACCAAATTTAAATGAATTGTGTTCATTATATTGACACCTATTTGTAACTTAATTTTACTTTTTAGTCAACAAAGAATTATTATTTGTCATTTTTGGGTGAAATTGGTATTGGTGTTAAAAATTATGGAAAGAGTCCGATTATGAAATATTGTGGAAAAGGAACAATACATAGTATATTTAAAGTTTATTCCAGTACTTTTTCCGATCAAAAATTATCAATAAACTAAAAAATAAAACGCTTTTCAACGTAATTAATTATATATGAGGACCAGCTTTGTCTATCACAATCTTAAATGATGTTTTCATCGTCAGTTGATAATGCTTGCAAAACTAGACTATATCTTTAATAAGTTATGAGGAATTAGTTCAAAAAAATATTTTTTATTGGTGTCTTCCACCAAGAGATGACAGTTAAAATTTTATGTTATTAAAAAACAATATTCCGTTACTTTTATATCAATACGGTCCGAAAATATTTTGAATATTCGTTCAACTTTCTTATTTCTAGTTTCAAATAAGCTTTGTCGGTTTACGCAACATTTGAAATACACAAGTCTTGTATACGCTCCAACAATACAAATAATGAAATAACATTACTTCAAATGAGATTGGTTTGTCTCTCAAATGTTTTTGTAAGATGAATTAAATAACATTACGTATATTACACTGTAAGGTTTTGGGTAAGCATTCATTTTATATGCGTATTATGCTTTATGGTTTCAAGTTTGTAAATCAAAACAACTTCTTAAACATGTATAATTTCATCAGGGGAATGTTTACATAGTTTGTATGGGTAGTTGGGGTAATGGCTCGTGGTGTAATCCAGCCACCAAATAACCTTGCCTTGGCTCTATCTCGAGTACCTACTAAACATAAACTAATATTTTTTAAAACTACAAAACATCTTCATTCCTCACAGCATAGTAAATTTTATACAACGTTCGCCTTAACTTTTTTGAGTCTGTCCCAAATCACATAATACTATGCGTTTTTTTGAAGGTTTGAATTTTTTCCAAAGTGTTTTCTATAACTGTGAAACCACTAAATTGAACCAAATTATAACCTTAGTGATTGTTTGAAATAAAATAATTTTCTTTTCGTTTGATATTATTTACAATTTCGTTATAGCCAAATTTCAATTTTTGTAAATGTACCAAATCTTACTTCTTTATTTGGTTGACGCACAAATTGCATATTCTACAGAGATTTTTTACTGTTGCTATTAATATTAAAATAATTTTAGAGTTGTTCTCTGAATTCCTACTTTGTGAATTATTCATATTAAGAATTCGATGTGAATTCGGTGCCTACACCATCACGATGTCTTCAGAAACGCAAATAGATTGATATGAATTGATAACATGAATTATTAATTAATTTTGACGAAAGTGATAATTGAATGAGACAATGGATAGGCTGCAGAGCAACTTGTATAGAACTGGTCTAAAAGTCAATGCAAGTAAAACGAGTAACAATGATTGTCTGGACCAAAACTACCCTTCGACGAAAGCAGAGAGAGAGTCGAAGGTTCAGGTATTTGAGGGTAAACATAACGGTAGATGGAAATCCGTGTACAGAGCTCATTGTTCAGTTAGCGATAGCAGGAGCAACCTTTAACTCAATGGAGAAAGTCTGGGACTCACTTTTGTACACGCTTAAAATTAAATACTTGCTATTCAACGCATGCATCTAGACAGTTTTTCTTGACGATTACGATTCAAAGCTCCTTACGAAAACAAAAAGTAACGGTGTACTGTGATTTTCAAACAGATGCCTGCGTTTAATACTAGTGGCACGATGGTCTGACTTTGTCAAAATCACGGAGGTAAGAGAATAAACTAGCCAGCTTCTTATTACGTCGAAAATAATTTTTAAAAAAAACGACGATGGACCTGACTTAGCCACGTGTTGCGGGTTCCTCAGAAGAGTCTGAATTTTGCTTGCTCTTTCTATCAACAGGATGAATCCCGACGTCGTGCTGATGACCATCCATATGATGTACTCAGCGGAGCTACGAGACGCTGAGATGACTGTTGATATGCTGCACGTAAAGTACAGACAATATGGCAAAATAAATAAATCAGTTGCTTAAATAAATACACTTTCATTGTATGCTCTTCCATATATGTATATACCGATTCAGCTTTTTCCGTTTATAATATCTCGTATCAGTTTTAATATTTGGTGATGCCACAAATGAAACCTAATGCTTTAACTTATAAGTTTTACGTGGTTGAACTTTCCTTATTAAGTTTATCGGTAAAGCATGAACGTTGAATAAATGGTTTTATCAAGTTCTTAAGGTATGCTACAAGTACTACTGTCATGGCGTTTAGTTACTCCAATGAATCAAACCTAAGAAGTTCAATAAAGAGAGAATAAAAATTTATCTTTCAAATCTCCAATATTTTTTTACGCTACGGACTTTTTAAGTTTTTAAAGATTTTGTAACTTAACTTTCGCTTTGAATTTTTACTTAGTGGTAAGTTTTATAATCATTGCATTAATACACAGTTTACTGCACACAACAAATTGAATGAGTTAGATCAGTTTTTGCAAACTTTTTGGTCCCGTGGTCGCTTTTGAGTGTCTTATTTTTCTGTGCCCCCATATTTGTTTTGTACTATTGAAATACGTCTTTTGAATCTGAAATCCCAGGAATTGACAGATTTCATAAAATGAACGCTGTGAGACGTTTTTTTAGGATCTTCCAAGAACTTTGAATCCAAAATTCCAGGAATTTGCGGAATTCCCAAAATAAACGTGACTTAGATCATCGCGTGGAGCTTGCAATTTGGAATATAAAGATAAGTTAAATTTAAAAAAAAATGGTTCTAACATGCATATTTTTGGTAAATAAATATTTGTTTTATAGCTTTATATCTTCTTATTCATATCAATTGAAAGCATCGTTTATCTAATTATTATTTAATTAAACAACATAGATCATTACTGGATATTTCAAGACATGCTATGAATGAGCTTTGAATATTTTATGTCGTTAAAACTTCATACTGGAAGCTTAGTCTTCTTACTTATTGTGTTTTATGCAAATTTTACTACGTGTAGTTATGTCCTGGTAGACGGAAAACCGAGCGAATACTTACCTACCTTTCAGTCTTCGGTTGCTATACTGCGACTTAAAGCTCCGTGAAAGCTCAACTAGTTATGATTCTAAGTGACTTATACCATTTTATGTAACTAACTTTTCATATCACACTTCTAATGAAAACTATAACGTTTCAATAGAATTTATAATATACCTTTTAATGTCTGGCTTCAAATGCTAACTAAAAAATACATTGTTTTAATTTAAAAAAAAAGAATATGTTGAAATGTTGATAATTTTTTTGATACAATTTGATTAAATCATTTAGTGAAAACAAATCGATTTTTTGTATAATTAAATAACATTTTTTTTTTCAATATAGCTGTAAGCATTAAAGGCTGATATATGAAAAATAGTCCCAATAATTATACGTGTAGAGATATATAGTAATAAGAAAATTTTAATTCCCTTTACTATTTTATACCCAAAGCTTAAAAGATATATTAGCTAATCGAAACCAGTTTTAAATCCTGTATTGTTCTATGTTACTAAGCTATTGATATGTTTGACACGAGGAGAGAACATGATATTTATTAAAGGGAACAAACTAAATCGTCAGAATTCAAATCAATTTTTGGTCAGAATAAAAATATTATACGGTCAGAATATTTTATAACAATTTTGGTTAGGTTAGGTTTTTTTTATTTTATTTAAATTACGACTATTTATTCTGACCGATATACTATGACCATTTAATATCAATTCTGACCGGAGCATATGGCTTGCATAAGTTTTTTCTACGAGAACTGTTTGTTACTCTGTCGCTCAATCTAACTTTTTTTTCAAATTAAGTTGTAGAGAAAGAATGCTAAGGCTAGAACAGGACTATTGGTTAACTAATCGCTATTGCTACACCCAGTTATTAAAGGATCAGAAGGATAGAAGGAGAAGAAATAATGTGAATTGACATCACAAACGTCCAGTCTTCGATCACAACTTTGAATTAAATAATTCTCAAATTCACTGTGATCCTACCAATAATCGAACCCAGACCTGTGTGATCGGTAGACCAAGCTCTAAACAAATGGGCCAAAGCAATCTTTATAAAATACATTTTAGTATATAAAAAAAATATTCTTATTTGAACGTATAAAATATTTTATATTGGCCTTATCTTTGTTTATTTATTGCAAAAAGTCTATTCTATTGTATTATTATTGTCTCCACTCGATACAACAGCCTGAAAAAGCTGCTGAAAGCAAAGCAATCGTAACGAACAAGAACCTGAAAGAGGCAAGCACCGTTGACGTAATAAATGACACAGAGTGATATTGGTAACGCCTTTCATTAAAAAAAACTCATTAGTTTGCAGCCGGACGCAACAACGGGGGTTCCATTTAGCCCCGCGCCTGATCACTTGTTACGTTGTTTGTTCGACAAAAACGGGTCAACGGGTATCACTTTAACGATGTGTTTCTATTACGGAAAAAAACATTACAAATTTATATAAACCCTGTGGGAATTTTTATTCAATCAGTATTTCTAGAAATCTCTTTCGAACAAATTTCATATAAATATGCAACATTATGTTTTTCATAGTTGTGGTATTAAAAAACACCATTAACTACCGTTTTCAGGACACTTTTGGTGCTATAGTCATAAAATATAAAGAAGGTATACAGTAGAGCTTGTCGGCTCAAAAAAAACGATTTTTAGCTAAAATTACGACAATCATTTAACATTTTTTTTTAATTTTGCAAACCCGAGTTAAAATATTAAAAACGCCAAAATATGTAGCTTAATATTTTTTTATTTTTTTATCAATGTTCGCTCTCAGTGTGGAACATATGGCCTCCCAATGGAGGTATTTCAACACAAGTTTTTCTTCTTAAACTGTTTGTCACTTAGTCACTCAACGTCTCTTTTCTAAAGAGAGTAGTATGGATGAAAGAATAATGCTAAGGCAAGGCTAGTGGTTTACTAATCGCTCTCGCTACACCCAGTTATTGAAAGATCGGAAAGGTGGGAGGGAATTTTTAGACATCACAAATCCCCATGTCTTAAAACAGAAATCGATAAAGACTTTGAAAAAATACTGTCCATACTATGACTCGAATCCGTGAGAACCGTCACGGAAGCCGACAACGCGCTAACCGCTACGCCATGGGACCCGATAACTTAATAGTTTGAATAGATTAATGAATGTGTTGAAAATATAAAAGGTACCTATATAATTAAATACGCCATTTGTACAAAAAATATCCGAACCAAATGCCGAAAACCTTCAACTCCAATATTGGATATGCACGAACATGACATTACCTGTCAGGGTAAGGCATATTGTAGATAGTTGTCGAATGAACAATTCAGGGTGATTACATAAAAAACTTTCTTGTGTGTATGTGTATGCTGGGTTCAAGACAATCACATACATTTAGATAAACATGATAATAAATATGTTCAGATATATTTATTCCAAGAATAGGTTTCATATCAATATGATGTTTTTATTGAAATACAACTAGCAATAGCGTATTTGTTCATTTACACAATTTCAAACAAATAATAAATCTCAATTCGGTAAAAAGATATACACAAAAGATGTGCCCCCATCAGGATATTGTTTATATTATTAAGTGAATAACGTGCTGTCTCCCTTCATACAATTGTGATTTATTTCTACATTGTAAATATTATTTATGTTGAGTGTATGTACGAGCAAAAAACACTTTTCCATTTCTTTTGTATAGATGCTATCATTGTTCACAGTGAAACTTTTTTTATCTACAAAAAGAAGGTTTGAATCTACAATAGAGGACTAAGCAAAAATGTTTTTCATTTTGTCATATTGGTTTTTTTGACTACGTGTTCGATACAAATTTTGTGAAGCGTTCGAGCTTTTAATGTTTTTTATTCAGTAGTGTTTAGATTAATCGAAGAATGATTGCGTGTCAGTCTGTGGGTTATATAAATTATTTCAGCGCATATTTTGTCATTTTTGAATTGATGTTTTATTTCTTATCAAATATTTTAAGTCACATGAAAAAACACAATATTAAAAAACGTTGTATTTATACTTATTCTGGTACTTAATCAAGCAATGCATTTTCAAAGGTCTTTCTAATAAAATATTAAATATCAATGACCATAATAAAGTTTCGTAAGCTCATTCATTTGAAGCTACTTGAACTCAATTGGCATAGAAAAAATCTAAAACAACACTTTAATCCTTGTCAGTTTTCAAATGTGGAGGATACGGCGTGTAATGGAGGTATCTCAAAAAAAAAATTCTACGAGAACTGTTTGTTAATAAGTTCCTCAACCACTCGTTTTCAAAGGGAGTATTGATAAATAATAGGACTAGGACAGGACTAGTGGTATGTTGGTCGTCCGCTGTTGTCTAGTTGGTTATAGCTTGCTCTACCGACCAGCTGGGTCTAGATTCGATTCCCGGTAAGTTCAATGTCAAATTTAGATTTTTCAATTTAAATTCGAGACCTAAGACATGGGTGTTTGTGATGTAAATTTACCTTGAGTTTATCTCGAGTGACTTACATTACTAAAATTCTCATCGAGTTTTTCTCGTATGATCTTTCAACTTTAAAATATTTGGTGCATTGGCATAAGCTGTAATGCCAAATATTTAAAAAATAAATGCTCTCGTTTCGTCAGCTCTAAGATAGAATGGGTGGGAGGGAATTTAAGGCATCACATATATCCATGCCTTCGGACAGAGATCCATAAATCGATTGATAAAATAATCTATAAAACTGTCCGTAGTGGGATTCACACCCGTGACATCCGTATTTTATATCAAAGCGGTCGACGCTAGACCACGCATGTGTTACAAATTGTTAATTTCTTAAAATAATATTTTGTACAATGCATTTTTCGAAAATAAAGATATGTATTGAAATATAAATAAGCTTTCTGGTAGAAGTTCACGCACTTGCTTTTAAGTAACTCTAAAAAATCAATTACCGATTAATAAGCAAACGTAAAAGCTTCTTTAATTAGATTACATTGCTTATGTTGTTGATAAAATTTAAATAAAAACTGTATAACCTAACACTCACTATCAGTGTTTGCAAGTGGCTTGTCCTGATTATATTTCTTACTTAACGCCTTTAGGTGGTTAATATTTGTCATCAATGAACTAAGCAAGAATAAATGTACATATACGTAAAAGAGTATAAAAACTCGCATTTTTCAAGCTACATACCGTTTCAGTAGTTTATTAAATAAATATATTTTTCTTTATTGAATTTGGCGATTTTTCGTATTGTATTTCTATTTGTATAAGGTGGACTGGTTTGCTTATTTATTTGAAAATCGTTGAAAATTTTAAAGTTAAGGTTTCTCTGAAAAATCGAGGATCGGTTTTCAGCCAATTATTATATTTTAATATAAAGGTTCGTACAAAGATCCCAACAAGGCAGTCCTACACTTGATTCCAAGAAGAAGGCATTAATAATTACCACGAATTCATGACGATAACAAATGATAATGTTATTTTTTAAAAAAAACCCCTATTCTGAATACAAAATATTCATTGATCTTTCTTTATAACCAAATTTATTTATGGAATCGAATTTTAATATCTTTGAAAAATAAATCGCTTGGCATTTTTTATGCAAATGTATCAGGTTTCTTTTGTTACATTAAAAACAAAAATATTTCATAAAAAAATCTTTTTTGTATCAAATTGTATTTATTTGTAAGAGTAATATTTTCAGACGATTGGAAAAAAATATTTGCAATAATAAAAGAGTTTCTGTTTCTGAGAAAGAAATTTTGAATTTATCGGTTGGGCTAATTTTTTAATATTGCAATTTTCTATGAAAGCAAAACATATTTTTTAATTATTGTTGTAAAACTAATAATACTTTTGTCTTACTTCTTTAAAATTTGTAAATTAATGATGAAAAATATGTACATAAGAAGTTTTTAAGAAAGTTTAACCGTAACGATAGTATGAGGTAGACAACCGATAAAAATATTTATTTATTTATTGTTAAAAATCAAAATTACAGTACATGACATAACAGCTGACGCCAATTCGCCATGCACTTGAAAAATATAATAAGACAAAATATAAAATAAAAATACACAGTACATCAAATTCAACATAAAAAATCAAGAAATACAAAAGAAAAATTTATCAAACAGTTCACAAATACCATCACCAAAAATGTCCACTTCTCTAGGCAATGCGTTGATTGGTCGAACGGCCCTTGGAACTGGTGACTCATACCTCCTAAGCGAGGTATAAGTTTTTAGAAATAAAAGTTTTTGCTCATTGTTTCGCCCTCGTAAGAATAAATTGGGAGCATGTAAATTAATAGTCATGAGAATTTCAGGATTATTAACTCGGCCCCGAAGAAGAAGAGAAAAATGCTTTAAGCTTGAAAACGATCTTCGAGCTTCAAGTGAGTAAAATGATAACATTCCTTAAAGAAATTTGGTGGGGTAATATTCCTTTAAGGAATTATCAAAGGGGAAATATTTAAATTTTTTGAAATAATAATATCTTAGAAGTTTCTTATGGATTCTCTCCAATTTCAGCTTGTATGAACTTTCATATGGGCTCCAAATGATGGATCCATATTCAAGCTTACTTAAGACCAAAGAAACATAAAGCGTCCGAAACACAGTTGGGTTTTCAAATGGTTTGCTTTGTCTAACAATAAACCCAAGAAGTTTGCTTGCACGCAGTGCAATAGAAGTTATATGTGAATGAAAGGTGAAAGAGGAGTCAAATCTTATACCAAGATCAACAACTTCAGACAAACGCTTTAAAACATCATTGGATATCACATAGTTATATGTGATGGGTAATTTTGAGCGAGAGAAGGAAATACAAAAACATTTTGAAATGTTGAAGTCGAGTTTGTTTTTTATAGTTTTTAAATATAAACTCTTTGGATCCAGGTTCATAGTCAGCTGACTTATAATAATTATAAATGCTTTAAATTACAAACAAAACACAATGAAAAATTCAATAGAATTAAAAATCAAATAAACATATAACGATTTCAAAATTAAATAAATTAAATTTATTTATCAGATTTCCTTATAATTTAAGTTGAAAATAATTTAATTTCTTATTTGTAAAATTTTGGCGGTAACTTTGTAGAAGTTCATTTTAAATATAAATTAAACATTGTTATTTCATAGGTTGTGCAGTAAATTGATCATCTCTGAGAACCAACCATCTTTAGAAAAAATATCCTTAATCAATTTACGAACGAGCAATAACTAAAACTCGTAAAACACGTGTTACACTGTGTTACAACTACGCTTTCCAATCCCGGGATCCTGTCCAATTTTGTGATTCCGAAATCCCGGGATCGTGACCGTACCAATCCCAAAGCAAGTCCAAGCTTTTATTGGTCATTCATACCTTGTTAAATTTTGAAATAGTATCTGTCAAATGGAGAAAAAACTTAATGCAATTATTTATGTATTTGATTTTGCTAACGTTTGATATTTTTTTCCAAAAGAAAGTGCATTTTGGTTGATATACCATTTTTAATAAAAAAATAGGAAGTCTTTGCTTAAGCACTCCACTGGCTCCCTGTTCATTTTTGACAAATAAACTTTATTGCAATATGATAATAAGGAATGCTTAACTCAGCTGAGATGATTTAAAAATCTTATTAAGCTAGATTCTATTAATTAAACGAATTCTGTGCGGTGCATACAGTTAAATGTTGGCTGGCGTCTGTGTATTCAACGCGTAACAGGCTATACACGCATAGCCGGACGAGTGTCTGTGTGCTGGATTTTGCATTTTAACTCTTAGTATTCGTCTATATTATTTTTTTCAAAACTGAGGGAGATCTTAGTTTTGCATTTTTCGCGGGAAAAAAAATCCTAATTTTGTATGAGATTCACTCCCCCTATTACACTACTCCAAATTAAACGGTCCCGACTTTAGTGTAAACGGAGGTTTTACTGTTTAAGAACTCAAAACATGATAGTTTGCATAGAGCCACTTAGTTGTAATCTCCACAAAGATTGCGGTTGATGAAAGTTCAATCAACTAATTGACAAATAGTAATGAAGGTTTATTCAAGTCTATATATGTGCCCAAAGACTAAGCACGTATTCAGCTAATTGCGTCTGTAAGAAAAACACTTGCCGGCAGGCGGAGTTGAAAATTTTCAATCGACATGTGCGCTCACGTCCCGATTGAACTTTTAGATTGGGCCTTTGAAACTGTAAAATAGATTTTCACCTTACGTTAGAGGATCTGCCTTAAAACTTGATTCTGGTACACGTGTCAAGTAACACGAAAGCGTGCGAATAGTAAAATACGATGAAGTGGTTTGGTTACACATTTTAATACAAAATTAAATATACACATAATGTTAAAAAAAATTACTATAGATTTCTACTAATTCCTACATTTATTTATTAATATCAGGACCAGTTTCACTTATGATGCTAAAAATACTTCCGATATGTTCCTGGCCGTTTAGGAACCAAGTGAAAAAAAATGTTTTTTTTTAAATATACGTCCTGGGTTTTATTTAACCTTCATCAGGTGGCGGGTAAGGGTTAAAACATCTTTTTTCACTTGGTTCTTTCATATATATATTCTTTTTTAATATAATTTCTTTAATAGAATATGTATTTTTTAATATAATTTCTTTCCCCCAAGTATTAACACAGTGCTAAAACTTTTTTTGCCGAAATGTTGCAGGCCATTAAAGAACCAAGTGAAAAAACATGTTTTAATACTTACCCGCCCATTGATGGACAATAAAAACCCAGGACGAATATTTTTTAAAAAACATGTTTTTCACGTGGTTCCTAAATGGCCAGCAACATATCGGAAGTATTTTTTATCACCGTGAGGGAAGTGTTAAAAGTGATATACATAATGAATGTTTTTTGACGAAAATAATAAAAAAACAGTATCATGTAGCAAGAAAACGATTCGTTTAAGTCCAGTACAATATTGTATGTACTTTATTTTGAATTACAAATAAATAATATAATAATATTATACAGGTGATGGCAAGAGATACAACTTTATAGCATGACAATGAACGATAAGGAATGACGAGTGCTTATTTATCAGTTATAAATAAAACTCAGAGAAAATAAGTAAAGTTCACAGAGCAGATAATTACGGCCACAACAGTGGTATATTTCCCCGCTTCCGGAAAAAGATGAAAACGGAAATGAGACATTCCATTCAATAGCCAGTAAAATGTATCGCTGAAGCTCTCTTACTTAAAAGCAAATAAAAGGTCAAAGGGAAGCCTTCGCAGACAAGAGATTGATGACAGTCTCCTACGTAGCGAAGAAAAATGAAACAAATGCCAAATGCCGCGGAAAACTCTCTCAAATTTAAAATAAATCCACGTAATGTGATTTGAATTTGTTTGTACTCAAAAAGAGGTCAGACGGAATGGTTTTGTATGTGGAAATATGTGCATACAGCGCAAAGTATATCTCAGTCACCGCATTCACCAAACACCTATATATTATACAATATCTATTAAAATACGATATATTTTCTTAATTTTATAATAAACTATTCCAAAGAAAATGGGCAAACGAAATATTTTAGAAAACTTATTAAAGCAATTACTTTAAATAAAGTTTTTTCTTTCTACACAATAATAATTTTCTAACTGATGAAAACACAATATTCCTTTGTACTTCATTCCACTTTATTTAATAGATCAGGACCGGTTTCTCTCATTGCGAGCATTGTCAACTGAAGTTGACAATCATTTGACAATGCTCGCAATGAGCAAAACCAGTCCTGACCTATTAAATAAAGTGGAATGAAGTACAAAGGAATATTGTGTTTTCATTAATATAATGCCTTTCCACCAAGTATTGACAGTGAACACCCTAAAAGAAATACTTTTTTTATATTGAGAAAACCTATCAAGCAGTTAAGAACAACTGTACAAAAACATAAAGCATTGAAATAATCAAAAACTTAAGATGCTATATATTGTATTTCGAATATCCAGTAAATAATTGTGGGGTTTTAATGCAAAATATACTATTTTCAAAACTCAAACTTTTCAGTAGAGTCAAATAATATAACAAATAACACAAACAAAATAACATTTGCATAAAAATATGTTTTCCAATTTAAAAACTTCAGTCTTGTAGATATTTTATATAAAAACTAATAGGATCATTCGATTCATTAGGCTTGAATTACCCTATCTTTATACCTAACTCAATATCGCTCGTTATGGAAATAGGACGTTTTGCATTATAACCCCAAAATTACTACTCACAATAAGTTTTTTTTATTTGTTAAGTTATGTTTTTATAAAATGGACCAAAATAATTAAGAAAGAGAAGCAACTCAGGTAGCTGAAAGCATGTTAAATTGGTCTGAAAAGGATTGTCTTGTAATTTTCAAAATAATTAGTTTTAACTCGTAATATATTTAAAGATTTTTTAAATTTAAATGCAATAAAAATAAAATCTTCGAATAAGTAAGTGACTAAACTTACAACGCATTTCCACCAAGTATTGAAAGTGATTTAACCTAAGTTGAAGTCATCTTGACCATTTGTTTATGTCTATTTTGTCAAATTTAAAAAAAGTCAGTGTCATCAAAAACTATCCGATATTTATAAATTTCTAATGCTTTTCTCATAGACTCGGAAGTGATACAGTTACAGGACAAAAATTGAAATAAAATTACGTCAGAAATATTCAAAGCCTACAAAAATAAATAAAAGACTTACACAGTCATATAACGTATAAAGGTACTTTACTCTATCAGTAACCCGTTGACCGTAAAATCACAGCCTAACTTACATTATTTCAACTGTAATGTTATGTATACTCAACATATTGTCATAGAGTACTATGTTAATACTCTATGACATACTATAATTGCAACAATAACCTTTCAACGCCCAAAACCGATATCCTACTCGCCTTCCATTCAGTTCAATTCAAGAGTTCAAATCGACCGGTCATCGATCCAGTAGAGACGCCATGAAACTCCCGTTGCTATTATTTGATTATAAGATTAGTGATTTGTATAAAAGTGTACAATTATGATATATGGAATAAAAGTTGAACAAACATTTAAACAGAGTTTCAGTAAAAATTATCCGTAACATAACAGTAATACAGTAGTGTCTATCACCCATAGAGTTTTTTTTTAGAAACAAAAGTCTCTTTAATAAACAAATCAACGGTCTCAATAAAATGGCTATGATGTTCTACGTTTTATTGTTACTAAATAACAAAATTTCAAATAATTATCGTTTGCAATAACAACATCTACGACTGTTTAATACTGAAGCTCACTTCACCCACTTGGCTTGCAGTTCTATTGGCAGTTATCCAGTTTTCCCCCAAATGTCATTACTTATTCAAAACAACTTCCGGCTGTTCTGCTAACCAAATTTGTATTTCTCTTTACCAACATTTTCATATTTAAAGTCGTTATAGTAGATACATCGCACATCTACAGCAGTCGGAGAAAATATTTTATACATTGAAATGATGTTTAGACTTTAGAAGAACCATGAACCTTTTCTTTTAGTTTTTAATGTTTTTGAACTTATGAATATCTGATATTATAATGATACTATCATAATGTATTTTTTATAATTTAGACAGAAATTGAACTAATCTCTCAAGTTACTAAAGGTATATGTCATAGGTCACGGGGCTTTTATTTTCATACGCCGGTGACGGCTTAATTACGCCACGCTCTTTTCCAGTCTTTTAATGATGTTTTTTTTTTCAGTTTCAATATTGGTAATGAAAATATTTTAAATTTGTTTACGTTGTGACGGCGTTAAAATATCTAGTAAACAGCAAAAATTAAACGGTTTTACTTGATGATTTTTTACTCACCGTGCTGTTGTTTTAAGTTCAATTTATTATTGATCTTTTTAAATATATAATTTAGCACACCTCGTTAAAAAAATTGCACCGTCAAATACGTAATATGGTTTTTTACTTCAAAATAGAAACACGTAGGATTTTTTTACTAATTAAACAGATTGTTGGAATGTTTTAAGTAAATAGTCTAAATTACACTATATATTTTTGTATCTAAGTCCGCTCTCAATTTGGAGCATATGACCTCATAATAGAGGTATTACAATAGAAGTTTATTTCTACGAGAACTGTTTGTTACTCAGTTGCTCAACCTGTCTTATTCAAAAAGAGTAGTAGGGATAGAAGAATAAGAACTAGTAGGTAGGACAGAAGAAGTGGTTAACAAATAGTTCTTGCCACACCCTGTTATTAATGTATCGGAAAGGGAGAAAGAAATTTTTTTAGACATCGCAATCACCCATGCCTTCGAACAGAAATCGATCGAAAAATTGATGTTCGTACTGGGATTCGAATCTTTGAAATCCGGCTATTACATAATATACAGCCTGTGAATTCAGTCGACGTTCATTTATTTAAAGCTATACATCGATAAATAAAGTTTTTCAAAAACAGTTTAGTTTTTCTATGACACAGTTTAAATTTCTATGAAAGCTTTAAGTATTAAAATGAAATTCGTTATTTCCTGTTAACAATAAAAGTTTCCTACATTTTTTATTGACAGGGAAAGGTTTAAGAGTTATTAACGTCCTTTACTTAATTTATTACATCGCGTATTTAACGGCGCTTAAAACGACATTACCAACGTGTTCAATGATGTCAGCTCTTGATAAATGTTTACTCCAGTCTCACAAAAGTATTATAATTCTGCCATGCAAAACATGACATTTAAAATAAAGACTGAAAGAAGATTGTTTCATTTACACATATGTATGCATATGTTTTGAGATCTTTTGTCAGCATACATTGCAACAATTCCTTAAGAAAATTACTAGTTAACAATAAAACTGTATGATAGTGAATTTTTATAATGCATTTTTAAAATTCAGTATCGACTAAGTAACTATGTTTCGTTTCGATGCATTAAATTAAATTAGGAAAATAATTTATATCAAAAATTAAACATTGAACTAAGTATGATGTAAGTTTGCTAATTCAGTTAACAATAAATATCGAAATAATATAAAGTATCGCCGCCTGTGTGGTTTAGTGGTCAACGTTGTTGGCTTCGGCTACGGAGGGCCCGGGTTCAAATCCCGGTACGGACAGTTTTATAAATTGATTTTTCAATCGATTTATGAATTTCTGTTCAAAGGCATGGATGTATGTGATGTCTTGAATTCCCCCCTCTCACCCATCCTATCCTATAAACGAGGCGTATTGAGAGCGATTAGCTTACCACTAATCCTGTCCTAGCCCTATCCTTCTATCCCTACTCTCTTTGGAAAAAGAGAGGTTGAGCAACTGAGTAACAAGCAGTTCTCGTAGAAACACTTCTGTTGAGATAAACTCCATTGGGAGTCCATATGCTTCACATTGGGAGCGGACATGGTTAAAAAAAAAAAAAAAATGTGATATTTGTATCAATTATGAGAAACACTTATTCTCAAAATCAAAGTTAAATCTGAAGTTTAGAATACACATGCTACAATAAGGTGAATCGACGTCGTTAGCTAATTCTTTCATGAATTCTTAGTTTATTTATGATTTTTGTATTATCGAAATTACAATCTAGTATATATAAATGAATGTTTGCTCGTATTTTATGCGTTGCCACACGCTCATCTGATTGCAATAAAACTGTGACAAACTTTTTGATTGCACTTTCGGGAAGGTTATAAGCATATTAAAATTAGCTTACAGTATGTTTAATATATATAAATCAATGTTTGTATGTCTGCCATACCGTTCATGCAATTCAACCGTCGACTGACGATCAAACAGCATTCAGACAATTCAAATTTGACGTTCGATTGTTTGCATTAAAAATTTAAAAATGAAATATTTCAAATTTGTCGAATCGTGTGGTCTACATTTTGAAATTCCGTTCAAATGTGTTTCGTGCATTAGGTGTGATTTTTGTTCGTATTTTATGCATTGCCAATTTAAGTAAAAAAAAACACATTACAAAGCTTAAAACTCTAACATTTGTCACAAGATTACTACAATGGGTGTGACAATTTCTGTAGACAATTAGGTAAGAAGATTCATTCATAAAACACGTGTGAACAATGGCACTATAAAAATTACTGCGCAGAAAATAGCAAAAAATACCGACCGACTGTGTCTTTTTGCGACCGTGCATGTGGATGTTATAAATTTCCCAACGATCCTTTCACACTTGAGTTTTTGCTAGAAGTCAAATATCCGCTACTGAAAACGACCGCCCCCTACACTGAAAAGTGGTTACATGCAAAATCTGGGGAAGTCGACCGGGTCACAAATCTTGACGTTGCCTACAAAGCGAGAGCAGAGCTTTGGCGGTTTTACAGGGACAAATTTTGAGCTTTGACGTTGTCGATAGAAAAAAATAACTTACCTCCAGTGCCCTCTGACAAGCCAAAATGATTTCATGAATTCATGAAAAAAACTTACATTCAAGTTTCTCCATTTACTGTCAACTTTCATTGGTTTTACAACTCGCATTTAATAAAAACATACTCTCAAGAGAAATAAATATATTTTTTTATTATTATTTTTAACACTTTCTTTGTTTAAAACCACCATAGTAATTACTTGCATTGTAAGTAATATATTAGGTTTATTTAAAGTTGAGTTTACTTAAAATATAGCATATCGATGGCCATATGTTGACAACAAGTAACCGACATTGTTTCATAAAATGAGTTATGCATATCATTGTCTTTATTTTTTCAAAAGCTCTATAAAAATATTGACATCTCGTAATTTACAAAAAAATATTTTTCATGGAATTTGTTCTAAAATTGGAAACACATAACAGAAAAAAAGGCCCACTAAACTTCCAGAAGATGGTAGAACAGCTAAATGGTTTTCTTACTATTTAAAAACAGGTGAGAAAAAATTTCAACATGTTTACTGCAACATTTTGTATTGGAGAGTGGATAATCCGTAACTGGATTAAAAAAAATAAAAACGATTTTGTATGATTTTTTTATTATTATATGGATGAAGTTAAAACAGGTGCATTGAATTGATCAAAATACTTGGAATTATTTCCTCGTATCATCGTAATAGAAGAAACAAAATTAAAATTGTTAACTCATATCAAACATTCTTGTTAATAAAAAGTTTATTTAATATTTTGCCAAAAGATTATTTTAAATATACATAATAATTATTTTGCTCCAAAGTGTCTTTCATTTTCATTGATTTCCCAATACGTATTTATTTATACAGTTTTTTGGCTCTCCTGCCAAATTGAACGAATGTCGTTTACGTGTATGGCCATCGATGTGAAAATAATATCATGTAAAACTTGCATGATCTTATTTTCATATACTATATTCAAAGTAAACTCACATTACATATGTATATTCTACACCTTCTATCATACATTACTTGTAAGTATTATTTATCAATAAGAATGTTCTTGATTATTATTTTGAAAACTTTTAACAGAAAACATTTTTTAAAGCGGGATTAATATTTTTAAAATTACTTCTCGAGTCGTTCGTATATATTAATTATGTCTTTGAGTTTATATTTCAATGAATATAATGCTATAAAAACATTTTTTTGTAACATTAATTCAAAAGTATTACATTTTCATTTAGTAACAAGCATTGACAGTTGGTTATTTAGCTTGCTTAGTCGAAATCACATAAAAAAATATTTCCCGATAACAGACTATACGTAAAGAAAATATTGAATTATAGTTTAAATGATTGCTCGCAAAAAAATCGGTTAATTGATTGTAACATATAATGGGTTAAAAAAATATTGTATGATTATTACAATGAAACAATCAGCAAAGAAGTCTTCAATGCAAATTACAGTATTATTACTATACAGATTATAGACACTTCTAGTGATTATCTGTTGAAATTCTTATAAAAGCAATGCTTTTCCTAGTCGGACTATCTTTGACAGATTGATTATACAATAATAAAAAAATGGTTGACTATCACAATTTTCAGAATAAATTATTTCAGTGGAAAAATAGTGTTTAATTAAATAAAAATTAGACTTAACAGTTTCACCTCTAGAAAGTTCAATTGAAATTCGCTTTCATGAGTTTGGTTATGAAAGCCCCGTGATGTTAGCCAAATAATAAATGTCAAAGTTGAATCATTACCTGCTTCAATGCTGGCAGAAGAATGTTTGTGTGAATAATAACTTACCCAAAATTCGTGCCTCTACACTAGAATAACCCCTTAAGAAAACCCCATTTAAAAATTCCGAAGGAATAATCACCTTTAATGAGAGATTAAAATAACAAAGTATTTTAGCTCTACAGTTTTTAATAATTTTATTCGTTGATAGCTATTTCGGCTTGCGCCATCGTCAGAAATAGTTCTGACGATGGCGCAAGCCGAAATAGCTATCAACGAATAAAATTATTAAAAACTGTAGAGCTAAAATACTTTGTTATTTTAATCTGTTATAAATGGAGTTCTACCAAGTAAATGCCAAATCAATTAATTAATACCTTTAATGAGCTTACTGTCAACTGTTGTTGGAAAGAAATAACATTGAAAAATAAACCACTTTTGTCTT
Organism: Himalopsyche tibetana; assembly: GCA_030503985.1. Classification (NCBI taxonomy): domain Eukaryota; kingdom Metazoa; phylum Arthropoda; class Insecta; order Trichoptera; family Rhyacophilidae; genus Himalopsyche; species Himalopsyche tibetana. The sequence goes on from JAPJYX010000010.1 coordinate 3,971,541, forward strand.
AATTCCACCTTGTTTCATTAGATCAGTACCGTTTTCAGTTAAGTAATTGATAGTTAATTCAAATGAGAATTATTTATTTTTATGAGGTCTTTACTTTTTTAGTCATTGTTAATTTAGTTTTTTGTCTATTTGAATTGTTTGAATTTTTTACTTTTCCATGAGTTTTGTCGCTAACGACCTGGGTTTTGCCTTTCGGCATCTTCAGGCATTCCAAGTGCACGGATGTACTTGAACTGACAGTTCAAGTACATCCGTGCACTTGGAATGCCTGAAGATGCCGAAAGGCGAAACCCAGGTCGTTAGCGACAAAACTCATGGAAAAGTACAAAATTCAAACAATTCAAATTTGATATTGAAATTCCATCAAGCACCCTCAGTCGAAATACTTAATTTTTTGTCTATATTTTTTAACAATGTTTTGATACCTTACTGACCTTAATAATTAACCTTACTGATATTGTATATTATTAATAACACTACAACATTTTTTTTCATTACTTGATATATATAAATCTTTATGAATAATGTGGAACAAGAAAAAAAATGTTGGGTCCGTGGCGTAGCGGTCAACGTCATTGACTTTCGTGAAGGATGTCTCACATTTTTTAAATTGATTTAATGATTTCTGTTCGAAAGAATGAGTGCTTGAGATGCCTGAAAAATTTCTTCAACCATTGCAATCCTTTTTGAACATCAAGTTATAAAAATTTATATTCTTCTTATAAAATATAAACATTTATAACTCCATGTATAGTGAAAAAATAAATTATTTCAACTAAAGTTCAAATCTACACGCAGTTGTTAATTGTCGTTAAAAGTACTTAAAACACTTTTATACGCGTGTTTAATTAAATAAATAATTTACTTTTTACCGCATAGAATGTAATATTCGTCAGTTTTGATTTTAAAAACTTCAAAGGTGATTGTGATATTGAAATTGATTTCGAAAATATTTGAATTGGTATTAAGGAAATGCTTCATTTAAAATCTTACAAAACCAGAAAATCAATTATGCATAAATACTACGTTTTGAGATGTAATATTATGTAAAATTTTACCGCGTAGCCGTCAAACATTGGACCGAAAGTTTTCGTCGAGTTTTCAATGAGAAGGTCAAACTTTAAGGTCAGCGAATTTAAGTGAGTACCTAATTTAATAGCTCTAGACATTAAGTTACTTTAAATTTAACCTTACTCGAGTACTTTATCAAACTGGCAGTTTAATTGCGGTAAAATAACAGTGTAAAATAGATAATTGCGCAAAAGTAAAAGATTAATTTGAGGTGCGATTTACTAATCCGCTTTCAGCGAGAGCTTCTATCTTCTATAGTAAAACCACTTTCATGATAAATAATTTTAGTTTTTCCTTACGACTTATAGTTTATTATTTCTATCTTATATAATTTATAAAAATGTTTGTTCGTACTTTATGCATTGCCACACCGCTCATCCAATAACAATAAAACTTTGACAAACTCTTTGCTCGCACTTAAGGGAAGGTTATAGGCATAGTAAAATTAACTTATAGTAGGTCTAATAAATAAAAATCAATGTTTGTATCTCTGCCATATAGTTAATTTTGACAACGTATGCTTGCATGTAGGTGGCGCGTGTGTCGTACCATATACAATCGGCAGCAAACGTCAAACAAACAGAAAAAGAAAACATGCACTTCAATACACAAATAAAACACGATCATTTTTTTCTTCTTTGAGTGACATTGCAACTAGGGCATCCAATCCCGGGATCCCGTTCAATTTTCTGATCCCGAAATTCCGGGATTGAGATGGCCGCGATCCCGAGGTTTCGGGATTGAGAAATTTTGAGCAAATTCTCGAAATTTACACGAAATTGGCAAATTGAAGATTTCAAATTCCTCGGTGAGCTAAAAAAAAAAAAACGAGTTTTTGTGAGATTCTGGGAAAAAGTATACCAAATCAGAGATTTCAAATTCTTCGGTGAGCTAAAAAAAAAAAAAAAACGAGTTTCCGTGAGATTCCGGGAAATAGTATAGCAAATTGAGGATTTCAAATTCCTCGGTGAGAAAATCTCAATCCCGGGATTCAAAATAAATCAATCCCGAAATCCCGGGATTGGATACCCTAATTGCAACGCATGCCAAGTACTCGCTAGTTATTAAGAAAAATAAAAATCGTGCAGACGGTACTCAATACCAATCAGTATTTTCATATATTTAATAATGTGAAACTTTTTTATCACCATGACGCCAATAATGACTTTAATAATTCCTTAAAACTCGTCTTAAACGATTTTGGGTTTAAGCTATCTCAAATGTCTATGTTCTATGTTTAAACATGTCTATATAAACATAGTTTAATGTACTTGTATATTCTAACTCTCAAGAGATACACCATCTACTTACTTATTCTAATATCTTATTTATTCTGAAGTAAATTATTCAACGCTGTATTTTGTTTTGATTTGCGTTATTCTTGTTAAAAAATAAACACAGTACTAATAATTAATTTAACAAGTAAATTTGTCAAAATTATATAACAAATCAGTGAGTTTCTTAAATAAGTTTTATCAAGTAATAGCAAAGCTTTTTTATAGTTCGGTCACGTAGTAAAATATTTATCTTTAACTGCTCTAATTTTTTTAATCCTGAGACGATTAGTTTTTTTTTCAAGAATCTATGCTGTATTGCTAAGTTTATAAAAAATCTAATTTTACTGATTTTGCTTCTATTATATTATATATTAAATCCAGTAGTCTGTACTACTTAGTGAAAAGCTTTGTAAGACTTTCCTTTAAAACAAACTCTATTTAACAAGAATTCTTTGATTTGACCTGTATAACGCGAGCTGCTTAATGGTTTTATTTGTCAGGTTACATTTGAAAGAAAAAGAAAATTCTGGACCAACCAGTGACAGGGTAAAGTATCAAAGACTCGTGGGCGCAGATGGACAAACATGTTACTTCCGTATTTTTCACGGTAGAGGGCTGACTGCAAACAAGATAAGAGCTACTAGCTCACAGATAGCATTAATATTGTGCAGAGAAGAGATCTCGCTGCTTTCGCATTTCATAATGTGATTTTAATGTTGAGATACTCTTTTGCGCACACGTGTGGTGTACATATTACGAACAGCGTTTTCTTTTATTTATATAAGTGTAAATTTTTCCTTTTGTTTCTTTATAAAACAATGTTCAACTTTTTATTTGCTCAATTGAAAATCTAAAAGAAATTACTGTATTAAATATGAAAATTGAACGAAAAACATTGAGCAATTTCAATGGCAACCTGTAACACAAGTGTAAGTCATTGACTCTGTTTTTCCATAAAAACGCAATTCTGATGAGGAATTTTTTTTTACACAGAAACTTGATCTAAGATAAATGCTTTGAGATCATTTAAAAGCTCTTAACACTATAACATTACAAGATAACAAAAAATAAAAGCCGTAGAGGGTGGCAGGTACAATGCTGAAAATATTTAGAATATAGTAATTTAGACGTCATTAAACCAACTTCTCTCTTTTTTCTGATGGCAATGCAACAAACGTCTGACTTTAACAACTAGTATCGTTATTTCTCTCCCAGTTTTTGTCTGATATGATTAAATACAATGCAAATATATGCAAAAAATCTCACAGTTCTGCAATCATTCAAGCCGAAATATTTATTTTATTTCACAGTTTTCCTTGTTTTTTTTTGCTTTGGCGAGAAGTATTAAAAAAAAGTCAAACTTCAATTACGAGGTGTCATTGTTAGAACATCGATACGTTAAATAAAACATTTTTTCTTGTTTTAAAGCCATTCAAAATCACTTTTTGTTCTTTACTTTATTTTTATCAAGATCAGAACCGGTTTTTAGTAATTCTGAAAATGCTAGTGATGAGTAATTATCGTAGTATGTATTAAAAGTTGAATTAGTACAAAGTGTTTTATTTTAAAAATAATTTTTAAAATATGAAAAATAGACAGTTTATAATGAATGCCCTCGTCAAGGAAAACTCTTTGTGGGATTAGAACCAAGAATGTTTTTTGTTTTAAATAAAATATCAAACAAACTTTCATCTTTGAATACTTTTGAAAATAAATAACATTGTAGGTAAGTATTTAGTAATGTGCATTAAGTCTAATTTTATAATGATATATATAAATTGTTATGAATTTCTAGAATAATGAAAAATATTATCGGAAAAAGGTCTTGTTTACGAATTTATTATGATATGAAATCAGATTACGCTAAAATCTTGAATAACAGTCGAGGGCGATTCCCGTTATCAGATATTCGATATCGACTCGTTAAATTCGAGAATGCTTGCATTTTATGGGTTTTATTTTCACACAAAGAGTGCCGGCGAGTAATTGCTGGGTGGGTTTTCAACTCCCTAAGGGGGTCGGTTTTATTACATTCACCGGTTTTTTCACTTTCAAACGTTACAGTACGCTTTATGTGACCCCTGCTGAAAGGGTTGCAAATAAAATAGAGCGTCGATATTCTACCTTCTTTGCTTCTGGGCGCCGGTTACTTGATAAAAGTGTTTTCAACACACGCATAAAAATAAAAATATCCTTATCAGACCCATTTCTACACATAACACAATAAAACATATAAAAATGAAACTGACTTTATGCGTAGTTTATTCATTGTAAAACATAACATATTCTACTAGAGACACATTTTTTTTTCTGTAAAAATTGCTGAGAAATGCTTTCAATAGAATTGTGTAAAGGAAAAAAGATTTTTTTGCGTTGCTAAACTTTTTCTGTGACGCTTTCGAAATAAATAGCTCAAAACTGAACATCATCATCATCATTATCAGTCACCCATTAATTAGTTTACCGAGGAAACCTTTTAAGTATGAAAAAAAAAAGTTTTTTTATTGATTTTAATATTTGTTATTTTATTTATTGTCATTGTTACAGAAACATAATAACATATAAATATACATATATATATTAAATACAAATATTAATAATAATAAATAATTAACGTTATATTTTTTTTTTCTTTAATACTTTTTACTGCAATTACCATTTTTCCGTATTTAGAAGTTCACAGACTAACATGTCTAAATAATAATGGGGGGGGGACGTTTAAAGACACAACGTCAATTTCAAAAATGTATTTTTTGGAATAGTTTTCTCTAAAATCTCCGTGAAAAATTATTATTCATCCGGGATACGGGACAGCGATTCCAATTCCGGGATAATCTCGGCCAATCTGGGACGGCTGGCAGCCCTAGGTGTGAAGTATGTTCGAACAAACTAACTTTATAAAGATCATAATTTAGAAGAAAGTAGTACCATTAACGCAAATCACATTTCTCAATTTTCTCTCAATCTCGATTTGTTTTCATTTTAGAAATCATTTTTATGCAACTAATTTATTCCTGCGATGCTATTCACGCGCGCATACACTCGAAACGTGATTGTATCGAGTATTTCAGACCGTTTACGCTAGCAAAAATAGCACTACTAGAGTATGAATTAAGCTATTTATTTCAATGCATAATTATAAACTTTAATATGCTTTAAGTTTTTTTTATTCATCGAATTGGTTTTTCTATTTATATTGATATATGAAAGAGATTTAAAAATATATTAAACTTAATTATTTAAAAAAAAACACCAATTTTTTATAAAATTATGAATAACTATGTTTGAGTAGTTATAAAATTCATAATGTTATATTCACTGTTATAAGTCTAAATTGTAAATTTATTATAATAGTCAAATATCGGTAATAAATTTATAAGTAGATACCGACGATTAAAACATAGTAGTATAATTAATGTACACATAGTTTAGTTTAGGTGTTCATTTTTTCTCTAGTGTATATTGCAACTGGCTACTAAAATGAACATTTTTTTACATTGAGTAAGTGCATATCTTAACTGTAACATATATAATATAAATTTGTCGTTTATTCCGCTAACTTGATTGCATTCGCATGTGTAGATTTTACATTAAACGTACTTGAAACTATGATACCTTGAAGCACGCTACTTGCATTATTAATTACGTAGCGAAAATCGATTTCCGAGAATTCTTAGTAAAGTCAATACAAGCCTGAATAGTAGTGTATTCTAAGAAAAGAAATGTTAAAGCAAGACGGGGTGGGGGTCACACTGGGGCGATGAAATAAAAGTATTTTCTTTGGTGTTTGTTTATCTATCTCTTGCAGACTATTTTCGTTAGTGTATCAATGAGATAGAACGAACAAAAACAACACTTGCATTCATTTCTGAATAAGATCAATGATATCAGTGATGAAAATTAATTATTACCTGCTACCCTTTTTAAGTTATCACATGACAGGATGACTTGATTATGATAGAAAGGAAAATTCATGCTAAATCTGTAATCACATTTACAGTTTTTTTTCTATCCTGAATGTAATCAATCATTCAAACAGTATATTTTATATATATTTATCGATTAAAATATAAATACATGAATGTTTGTGATGTTTACACATTTTCAAACCCACTCCATACAATAGGGAGGGTGCAGAAGCTAAAAGCTTGATAGCATTACTTTCCTTGTTCTATCAAAAATATTGATATATTGACAACATGACATAACACATGCTTTCAAATATAATGCACCGTGTCTTATCGTCATTTAATAGCCGATAATTATATAATGTTAGTCATTAGAAAATGCACTTTTTGGCCTCCAATCCCGGGATTCTGGATCCCTTTCAATTTAGTGATCCAGTAATCTCGGAATTGTGTTCGTACTAATCCCAAGTATTCGGGATTTATAAAAAACAAGTAAACAACTCACTTGACTTATCAATATATTCACGATATATGCATATACTCTTCAAAATGAGAAGAAATTAATGTATGTATTGTCTCTCAATGTAAAATTAATCTCTGATCCTCTGAACCCTTAAACCGGGACTTAGCGAAAGTGATTAGGTAACCACTTGTCCTATTCTAGCCTTATCATTCGAGGTTAGGCAATTGAAAAATGGAAAATTCTCATAAAACAACTTCTGTTTGAATGCCTTACATTAGAAAATACTGTCATAAAAATCATGTAAATTTTATTTCTCAAGAAGTTATTGATAAAAGAATGTCGTTGGTTGCGTTGAAAGATGCAGTGAACTAATGCAGACATATGTTTTTATAATATTACGATCACAACTAAAAAAATTCAATTTATTCAGATATATTGCTATCTTTTAATTGCTAAATAATGTTATGTTATATATGTTATGTTATAAATGCTAGTGTATTTTCAAATAATCACTTTACTATTTAATTTAACTAAGCCATACAATTAATATTAAAAAGATATCGACTGTGGAAAGGAAAAAGGACGTAACCCACAGGTTTTTCAAAACAGGTTTTTTTCGATCATCACGATATATCAGACTTAATACAAGTTCTATCAAAAGGATGCAAGCTGAAACTGCCAAATACGTATCTAAATTTAGCTTTTAAGTATGAAAAAGATGACCTTGTAAAAAAATAAAATCAAGAAATAAGACTGAAATAAAAGTTTTTCCAAGACAACTTCTTTAATTAATATTATATTATGTCAATTTAAAACCAGTTTAGAAGTCTCCGTGCACTTAAAGGTTGTGTATAATTCATAATTTGCATATGTCTCAAAATCATCAAAACACATTTTTAGCGCCTCCTGTAAAATTTGATATGTGTGGGTTACGTCCTTTTCCCTTTCCACAGTCGATATTATATTATTCATCGCAGTGTTTGGTATAACCACGACTGTTAATAAGATTACACATAGTAAAACTAAACCAGTATGTTGAATAATGTGAATTTAAATAAAAATCAATAATAATTTAAATCATACGCAACTGCACAGTCAGTCAGAGTCAATTATTGTAAATCAAGCACCCGCTTAGATTTGAGTTGACATCGGGTTCAGTCATTTTCATCTATGTCAAATGTACATTAAAATTAATTTGCATACCATTAAATTTGCACTGCAGAGCTAGAAGAGTACAAGCTTAACGGTGAGTATAATTCGATGTGATGGTGCAACTGCATCACAGTATCTCTTAGAGTATTATCATGCGATAAAAATTGTGGAAAGACGACAATACCGGTATTACGCAATCCGAGGTTACGGTAATTAGTTTGCTTTTTTTTTCAAATGACTGGTTTTATAAACGTAGACTACTATTTTTTTTAAATGAGTCTAATATAATACTTTCGATGGTTTCGGCGGTAGCTTTGTGGAAGTTCATTTTAAAAGAAAATTTAAATTAACTTTGATTATTCCACGTATTGTGTTACTAACTGTGACACGTGTTTCGCCTCTTTCAGAGGCATCTTCAGACTTACTATCGCAAAGTTTGCTTAAGTAATGAAGCAAAATTGATTCTAACATTCTAAAATTATGAAATTACAAAATGGAGTTTGGGTTTTTTTTCTTTTCTTTTTTTATTTCATTCTCCTTGCTTCCCTTAAAAGGAAAAATCCTAATCTAAAGCATAATTTTAAAATGTTAGAATCAATCTTGCTTCATTACTTAAGCAAACTTTGCGATAGTAAGTCTGAAGATGCCTCTGAAAGAGGCGAAACACGTGTCACAGTTAGTAACACAATACGTGGAATAATCAAAGTTAATTTAAATTTTTTAATATGAGTCTAATATATTTGCCTAATTATCTGTTTGTTCTACAAGTTTTGAATCCGAAAATAAATTGTCTGCAGCCGGACATTTACGATGATCCCAACACGATTGACAAATTGAGACAATATTGAGAAAAGATAGTTTTTTAAAGACACACTTTTATGCAAAGTAATAATAAATTGATAGAATGTCTCGTGTCATGTCTATGAAAATTGCCCGCTTGCAATTCACAGCCAAATATTTACCACCACGTCAATTTAATATATTATAAACAATTTATCGCCTGAAAATGATCGCTAGCATATTTTATCACTATGCAATACTATCAATTAAATTAATTTATTGGTCATTTTATCTGTACCTCTGTTACTCAGCATCTCTTTCTTTCGAAATGAGTATGAAGATAAAGTTATAACAATACTACAAGTAAGCTATTTTTTCTCGCTATTTTTTGTAACTTTAGAATTGGAAGGGTGAGATGGAATTTTTAGACTAACAAACACTCATGCATTCGAACAAAAATCGACTAAAATAGGACTTGAACCCTTGAGATCCGTCACGGAAGCCAACAATGTTGCCAACTGCAGCACAGACCCGACTATGTATTTTAGATTGCATTATAAACATACACAAAGAGATTTGTTTCAGCTGCCTAATTAAACAACTATGCCAGTACATAAACTAAAAAGAAATATTATACAAATTTATTCAAGAGTTCTTAGAGTAACGATGTAGCTTACACAAGTCTTGATCAAAAATAAAACCCAGGAAATTAAGGAGCCGAACAATTAAGTCCCTCCCGCCAAGAATGTTCGTAAAAGTGGAAAACGCAGATTCGAATAATTATTCTAAAACGCGAAGTGATAAATTTTACTGCCGCGAGTAAAGCAGTAGTGAAAGAAGTCGGTAAAAAGTCATTTAGCTGAATGCTTTTGCTGATTGCTCTGTCATTAACTGCTTGCTTCATCAACGTTAGTTCTTCATTTCGGCTGCAACTTTACTCTATTTCAAAACAGAACTTATTAACAAAAGTTCGTAACACAAACTATCTTTATTTTTTATCATCGACTCATGTCGCAAAATAAGCATCTACTTGACTTTATTTTTCCACCAAATAAAAATTACAAAAACACTATGCTTCATAAATAAAACATTTTAGTTTAGAACATAGAACTTAAACTCAGAGAGGAAACAAAATGTATCGTCAATCTCATCAATTAAATTCAATTATAATATGAATTAAAATGCTTTTTAACGTTGTACGTTCAAAAATTGAAGTGACTTATAATAGTATATCTTAAAAGAAGTTGTATTGCGATGCCTGTGCATTATTTATTCTCTCAACGTGTCTATGTTGCAGTAAGAGTAAAACAGAAGGATGGTGACAAGTACTGGTAGTTATTGCTTCCTTAATGCTTTTGTTTTGGATCTGACAGCTGAAAATCAATTCGAAAATAACAGGAATTTGAATCTGATCAATAAATTAATTGAAAAAAATCAATGAATGAAGTGTTTGTTAATGTATCCGAGCCCGTGAACCAAAAGCTATAAAACTTTGACCACTCCGCAGTTAATAAATAAACAAAGTATTTTTTAAGTAATGTAAAATATGACGTTATAAAAAGAGTGGCAATTATTTCTGTCGAAAACTCAGACAATATAAAAAAATTGGCTTGTAAGAGTCAACATGAATATGGAATGGATCAGGTTTTTTTTATCTTACTCAAGAACAAAAGACTGGCGATGGTCTGTCTACATAAATTTATACATAAATATAATTGCTTACTAAGAGCACAAACAAACATATAAATGCATATTTTATAATATACAACTTAGAGATAAATATTACTTTTAATTCTAAAACGTCAGTTTGGTAGGTTTTTCTTTCATTAAAACTTATTTCATTTGTTTCATAAATGTACTGTTATTTTATTATCTTGCGCTAAAAACTGTAGACGCTACAGTAGTTCTTATAAAATGTCATTCAACTTTACACTTACTGTTGCGAAGAATTTTCTAGCACTTTATCGTGTCTTCTCTAATTACACACTGAGAATCTTGCTGTTGTAATGCATTTACTAATATCACCGACAATGACAAAGTAAAAGCGATGCGACCGAGCGATTAGATAACAATATTCAATTTTATAAATCATGTTTACATCAAATTAATATTTTCGGTGGGCTTAGTCAAAATTCATTTATTTTATTAGCTGTATAACTAGTTAAATTATAAAATTATTTACAATTAATTATTATTATTTCGATAAAATATCGGATACTATAGCAGTAACCGAAATTGTTATACACACCTCGGCCAACTTTACTCAGCTAGTTAGCACTTTATGTGTGATATTGACGGAAGGGTTTTCGTTACAACAATGCTCAATTCATCGTTATTTGTACCAATTGATCAAATATTAACTCAATACAAAGTTGATCATTTTTTTAATCCCGGAATTTCGGGATTCACAATTATTTTGGGATCTGAGCTTTAGGGAATAAACAGATTCTACGATTATTTACTATTTTTTTTAGCTAGCTGCTCCAAAAAAAAGCGAATTTACAGATTCCACAGATATTTAAAAATGTGAGATATTTTTTTAGCTCCATCCAATAGTAAATCCCAGGATTACAACTAAGACAATCTCGGAATTACAGGATTAAAAAACTGTTCGGGATTCCGGGGTTGTAGACCCTAGTCTGTAAACATTCAAGTGGATTTATTAAGAGTATGTAAATATTTAATCAAACTTAGGTTAAACTATCATTACTATCGACTGAAGACTTCTTCATTTAACAGTTTAACTCAATGTTATACACGAATTAATTGTCAGTAATTATTTAAACTTCTATGCACCGCCATTTTGTCTACAAATGTTTTTTAACCGTCACATATAAAACAAATCGTGAGATAAACGTCTGGATACACGTTTAATTTTACAATTTATTGTTACTGTTACAATGGACACGTAATAAATTGTTGTTATTTTGAAAACAAATTCACGTTCCACATTTAAATTTCACAACAAAACCGACTGAAGATTATAATTCATGTACGTCCTTAAAATTCACATCATTCATTTAGTTCCCCCATCGCCCGTATGCCTAGTTATTTATTTCGCCTAGTAGTGTTTTTGTGGCAAGTGTGTGTGTCTCAAATTAATTGACCTCTTTATTATAGTTGATTGATCACAATAAAAAGACAGATGACACGCTCATTTAAGCATATCAAAAGACGAATATTTTGTTATTATCTATCATGGCTGGCCTCTTAAGAATAATTATTATTACAGTGTGTGCACGATCATTTTGGTTGCTCACAATTTCAAGTGAATAATAGAACGTCTGATGTAGTGGTCGGCAACCATTTTTTTTAATTTTTTTAATCCATGTTCGCTCCCAATGTGGAGCATATAACGTCCTAGTAGAAATATCCCAACAGATTTTTTTTCTACGAGAGCTGTTTGTTACTCAGTCACCCAACCTCTCTTTTTCAGAGAGAGTAATAGGATAAATCTAGGACAGGACTAGTGATTAACTTATCGTTTTCGCTACGCCCAGTTATTATAGGATCGAAAGGGGCTGAAGGGATTTTTTTTCATCACAATCACAAACACTCATGCCTTCGAATAAAAATCGATAAATCGATTGAAAAATACTGTTCGTACTGGGACTGGAACCCGTGAGATCCAGCCCACGGAAGCCCACAGCACTAACCGCTGCGCCATAGGACCAGAGAAGAATAACCCGTCAAAAAATATGATGTTGAGTTACTATTTTATGAAAATACCAATACATAAAAGATGCTTAATTTTTACTTTTAAATTTAGGTAATAACCTTTTGTGCTTTTGAATTAAAAGTTTAAAAAATGCTTCCGGATAACAGAAAAGCACCTTTTTTGTTAGATTGTTTTTTTTTTTACACAGCCCTTTAAAAGGTTGCCGACCACTCGTCTAATGTAAAAGCATATAAATACTAAATAAATAAAATAGAACATTCTATTTTCTGTTGTTATTTTATTTCAATCAGCTTTTTAAACTGATTTTTTTCCTATCACCTTTATTGTCTATTCACAATTAAAGCAATTTCATATAACTTGAAAACTTTGAAATATTATTATTTTACACGAATATTTTACACCGTTTTATTAAACATACTGCTAACAAAAATGAACCGACTGTATTGGGGCTACACTGTTGCTTTTGTTATAAAAATAAACACAAATAAAATATTACTTGTTAACTCTTCGTGGAAAGCAGACTTTTTTGAATACTGATTCCACAATTCTACACAGTGATAAGGACTAGTTTCGTTAATCGCAAGCCTTTTAATGCATACGTTGAAAATGTTTGCAAAAAGCCGACACAGAGTTGATCATTCTATAAAATTGTAATGTTGTCTTTTTATAAAAATCATATTAACTCTTACAAAAATAAAATGAAAATAAATTTATCACGAAAAAGCACGTTAAAGCTATTAAAATGTATATCAATACTTCAAGTATTAGGAATTGGTATTTAGTTGTTCAGTGTAGTGCAGATTAAACTCAAACAACTATTAAAATGTAGCAAAAATATACATTTCTTCATCAAAAAATACTCTTTATTTATAATTATGTCAATGATTTTAATTTGACAATACGATTTTATATTAATATTTTTGATTAAATACATTTCAAAGAGGTAAAGCATGTATCACAAATAGTTTCACAACCGTTAGAATAACACATAATATAATACATACTTGATATTTTTTAAAAATAATCTTTATATTAATTCTGCAAACATTAATTGCTCTTACACACCAATAATTTCAGATCTGTGCAAGGTTTTGTAATTTATTAGATATGTTTTTTAACCAATGTCAATAAAAATCAGTTTACATTTTGCTTGATTGAATAAAGACAATTTATTACTATTAAAACAAAATCACTTTCTCTTTACTTACAAAGACGATTAAATAAAGCTTATTTTATGTTCTTTTAGAAGATTTCTAGATTACTATAGATATTATACTATTTCAATTATCTTTAAAATTACTTTTCTTTAGGTAAAAGCAATGCAAAAACACTAATCATTTGACACTATGTCTCCGATTATTATGATATGTATTTCTTTAAATAAACTCAATCTATTTATTTATTTCAAATCCTGCTACGATAATTGCTGTAGCAACCTTACACCACTTTGGCTTCGCAAGCAACGTTCGAGCCATTCCAGAGATAGTAGATTTAGTAAATTAAATACAAATAATACTAAAAAGTAGTTTGTGAATCGGATTTTCAAAACTCATTTTAATAGAAAATATACAAGAAACAGCAAAGTTGCAAAACAGGCAGATAGAATTTGAAACCATTATAATTATTTCAATTTGACGACCATTCAAACTTTACTATTAGTGTCGATAAAATTTAGTCTAGTTGGTTAGAGCTTGCTCTACCGATCAGGTGGGTCTGAATTCGATTCCCGGTAAGGTCAATGTCAAACTGTTTTTTTTTTTCAATTTTAATTTGAAACCAAGACATGGGTGTTTGTGACGTCAATTCTCCTTGAGTTAATCTCATGTGACTTAAAAATATTTTCATCAAGTAAATCTCGTATGATCTTTCAACTTAAAAAATATTTGACGCATTGACATAAGCTGTAATGTCACATATATATTTTTTAAATAAAATGTTTATATAAAATATACGATTTCAGAGATAACTATAGTTCAGATAGTGCTATAAACTATTTAAATATTTTTTATCTACCTTTACTAAGAATTTTCAATTGATTGATTGAGTTGGCATTTATTTGGTAGAACTCAATTGTAATTAGGTAAAAAATATCATCGTACATATTTAGTTCTACATTTTTTTATAAAATGAGTTTATAGCTATAGCGGCGTGTGCTAACTTACATATACTCAGCTATATATACTGCCCTAGAAGAGATACACAATATATCTTGTTATTTGCTCTAGCATCCTAATTTATATTGCAATAATTATTACATTTATTAAACATGACATGAACGATAACTGGTTTAGGGTTATTTATTTGAACTTATTGACTACAGTGAGCGACATTTAATGTTACAAATAGTCCTGAGTATTAAAAATTGAAAATAAAAGTTTGTATAAATTATACATTTTTGTGCTTGCTGTGGCCCAGTTTGTAAGAACTTGCTTTTAGAGGTCTGGGTTCAATTCTCGGTAAGATTATAGTGAATTTGAGAATTATTCAATTCAAAGTTGTCATCAAAGACTGGATGTTGGTGATGTCAATTCACATTATTTCCATTCCTCCTATCCTTCTGATCCTTTAATAACTGGGTGTAGCAATAGCGATTAGTCAATTACTAGTCCTGTTCTAGCCTTATCCTTCTTTCCCTACTACTCACTTTGAAAAAAAGTAAGGTTGATTGAGTAACAAACAGTTCTCGTAGATTATTTTTTTATTGTATACCTTGTGAAGCCATGGGAAGCCATGTGCTCAAAAATTGGGAGCGGACATGAATAAAAAATAAAACATTATTTTAATGTATATCAGAAGTGGTTCGCTCATTACGAGCATCTGATGAATATTTAATTTTACAGGGTTTTTGGATAAAATTAAGTGATACTTATTTCGAGGCATACAAAATAGTTGATAAAAGATATATGATAGATATAGTTGCATTGATATATTATCTGAATAGTAGTAATGTTGAATAGATATTACTATGGAAAATGTCGAATCACCGCGCCCATAATCTATGAATAACTTACTGGCTATTGGGTTGCTAGCTCTATTTATCAGTCACCGCACGCGCTTCACAAAATTGGCGTGACAAATTACAGTTCGTTTGTGTCTAAAGTGCATAATAGTTCTCTTCCTTCCTCACACGGCTAAGTGAATTTAAGAGCTGCAACCATTATTGTCAAATATCATCATTAAATATTCATATGTTGTTTCCAATGACTCACTGAAACGTTGATGTTATTCAAATATCAATATTACAAAAACAATGTAGCTGAAAGTGAATTTTTAGAAATAAATAAAAGTATTAACAATAAAGAATTATTATTAAATAATATCTTAAATATGACAGGTTGTTCGCCACTGTTATTTCCATGGTTTAACCCTTCCTAATTGATACAACTCATTAGATAATCATTTAGTAACATAAATTTCATTTTTAGTATCATTATTGTTTGTTTATTATTATATCACCCCCTCCTTGCTTAAAGCAATTTAATTACTACTAGCCCCGTCTTTAACCTCTTCTTTATATCCTTACTTTCTTTGAAGAAAAGGGGAGGTTAAGCTACTAGGTAACGAGCAGTTCTCGTAGAAAATTTCTGTTGAGACACCGCCGTTAGGAGACCATATCGACTGTGGAAAGGAAAAGGGACGTAACTCACACTTTTTCCAAAACAGATTCTTTTCGATAATCAGAATTAATTTAATAACTTGATACACATTTAATTCTTCTTCTTCTTTTTTGGCCATGTTCGCTACCTATGTGGAGCATATGGCCACCGATTAATTAAATTAATATTAGAAATTTCAATTAAAAACCATTTTATGAGTCTCCGTGCACTACCATGTTGTTTATATTATATATTTTGGCTTTGACTCAAATCATCAAAAAACGTTTTCTGTGTCTCCTGTACAACTTGTTATGTAAAGGTTACGTCTTTTTTCCATTCTAAAGTCGATATGCTACGCATTGAGATAGGACATGATTTAAAAAAAATCAAAAACACTAACTTTACCAAATTTCTCAATTAGAACAATAATGGAAAACAATTATTATTTTAAAAGTTAAATTGTATTCTTTTTTGTGTGTATTTAAAAAAAAATCCTAAATACCGATCGCATTTAAAATAAGCCTATCTTTTTACATTTATTTTTGAAATCGGTTTTCAGTTTTTCCACCGTAAATGTTTTTATTCGTAAATACATTATTTCGCGCCATTCCATTGTTTGTCGCTTTGAGAACAAAAGCTTTGTAATATAATGTTTTTATTTGAGCTTTTTGGTAACAATGAGAGATCTCCATTCTTATTACAATATAATCTGCGCAAAAAGCTGCCGGCATAGCAGCGGGAAGCATATTTTGAGGCATAGTACCATATTGGCATTAGCATATAAATGCACTGGCCACAATTTTATACGGAGATTAACATTGTTGGCAAAACAATTTTTATAACATGCCGACATATAATTTTAGCATTATCATTCAATCCATTTCCAGACAATGCTCTCTTCTAGACTTTGCTTTATAATGAGACAGAAAACCATCTTGCGCTTAAAATGTTGGTTGAAAAAACTCCTTGGCATATAGAGTATTTTGAATTTAGATATTACTTATTCTATGAATTCTAAATAACCCGCTTTTTTTGAATACTCGGATGTTCGGGTATAATAAATGCTAATGTCCATCCAGGTTTGAGAATACAATCATATTCAGCCTTTAAAAAAATCAAATATTTTTCTAAAAGATTTTTTCTTGCTTTTTATATTATTTTTTTTGTTAAAGGATTGAAATTTTCAGGTTTTTTATTTGAACATAATTCATCACAAGACTACAAAATCTAATTCGAACTGTTCTTATTTGTTAAATTTTACGTTTATTTAATTGTCAAACATATCCGATAGAGTAAGCAAGCAATAATCTATGTTGAATTATATACATGGTTGTGTGATAATTTTGGTAATCTTCGTTGCAATGCAAAAAGTAAAAGATCATGTATCTTGCTTATTTAAGGATTTGGTTGTAAAATAATAAAAATTATACTGGCACCGAATATGTTCTCCGACTAGAGCAGGGATACCCAACCCTGTGCCCGCCAACACTATCAAAATCAAAGTATAGATCTCGACTCACCGATGAGCATCTTTATGATTGTTTGCTGACAGGAACATCATCAAATGTTCCCAATTGTGGGGTTATAATGCAAAACGTACTATTTCCAAAAATCAAACTTTTCAGTACAGTCAAAAAACTATAACGAATAAATAACACAGACAAAATAACATTTGCATAGAAATACGATTTCAAATTGAAAATCGTCAGTGTTTTAGACATTCAATCTTAAAACCAATAGGACCAGTCGATTCCTGAGGCTTGAATTACCCTATCTGCACACCTAACTCGATTCTCTTTGAGTTAATCTCATGTGACTTTCAAAAATACTCATCGAGTATATCTCGTATGATCTTTCAACTTCAAAAATATTTGTCGCATTTGCGTAAGCTGTAATGTCAAATATTAAAAAAAAAAAAAAACGCTTATTTTAGAAATAGTACGTTTTGCATTATAACCCGACAATTATGAGGCGTTGGCCAATGAAATTCAGTGCCAAAGATCACACTGACAGAGGTTTTTATAAAATGTTTATTTTGTATTTGTTTTTTTGTTTCTTAAAAAATAAACAATGTTTTATAAATACATTATGTATTATTCTTGTCCAATTATGAATATATTGAGAAAAAATAGGCAGTGCTCGCCGCTCAACCAATAATTTAGAATGCGCTCTAGGGTTCAAAAAGGATAGAAACCCCTGAACTAGAATTTCAACTTCCGAGTCCCGGAATTCCGATTAATTTGCCGATCCTGTAATCTGGAGTTTAAACAGAAACAAAAAAATATGTACATAATTGAGATAGAAATTCAATTTTCATTTATACAATATTCAATTATTGAAGTTCTTTATTTGTTCGTAACGCTTTTTTTTTAATATTTTTTTCCAAATATGTTAGATCTTTTATACTTAACGGAATAATCTGTATTATTGATTACTGTACGAAATACTTAATATTGATACAATTTGAGTAACCGAATACTCTATACTTAGGATGCCATCCCTAATTTTTATCACAAATCAAAAGCTTAGTGGTTGTCATTCACTAGTTTTATGTTTCAGTTTCAACTGTGGTTTTTGTTTATTCTATTCTTAAATTTATCTCGTGAAATATCTTGATTGGTATTAAATTCTCTCATCTCTTCTCATTCAAATTATAAACAAACATTAAAATAAGCTTTTAGCGTTATAAAAATTGAAAGATTTAAAATGTATAAAGAATTTATTCTGTAAGAAGTTTCCGTCCACATTAATGGAGTTAGAAAGAGAAGTTTGGTATCTTGATTTCAAAATAAATCATATCTTAAAGTATTAACAGAAGTGTTCGTTTGTATTTTGTATAACTCTAGAAAAGTACGTGTCTTTTGCAATTTTAGTACGTGATTTTCCCTACATCTCAGTAATATAATGAATATTCTACTAAAGAAAGATGGGACGTGTTTTATAGTAGTTTTGCTTACACATCAGGTAATGGCCACCTGGGGGTCGCAAAACTTTTCCTCGAAAACGTGTCATAGAATGAAACACGGAATTGGTCAACATGGAAACATCTTAAGAGTGTCTATGGACATGTCCGCAATAATATTATATGACAACGCATTGTCAGTGACTTAAGGCGCCTAAAACTTTATTCGACTGCAAAAAAAGCGGCGTGAAAAATAAGGTTCTTATTCGGTAAGATTTTCCATGGGAGAAAGAGCAAATTTTAGTTTCTTATACATTTTTGATACTTTTTACAAAATATTTGATTTTTGGAACCAACATACCAAACTACATGAAAATGAGGTTTATTTTACGTGATTTTTTATACGTGTCAATTTTTGGAACCAGTGTATTTCGTAAAAAAAGAATCGGGTGTATATCTTTCTTAATTCATTCTTACTAATGTACAATAGTTTAAAACAATGATTTTCTTTGTCAGGGTATCATGGGTGTAAGTTAAATCAGAGTCGTTAGTTTTTTTAATGACTCTACAGCCCAGTCCAACAAAAACACACATAACTTGATTTTTAAGTCAGCATTGAATTTTTGATAATTTAGTTGTTTTTCTTGAGCAAAGTAGTATGCCATAAAAGTAAATTTATAATTATGCCAATAAAAAAGGCCCCGGCTGGTTATATTTGCCAAAACAATTCGAATTGAGGCCAACTAAAATTAAAATAATCGTAGTTTTTTTCAAATCAACTCTTCGCCAGAATGCAAATCTCCGAGGATAAAACAATTCAAAAAACACGCTCCGCTTGTTGGACGAAGTAAATTAAAATCGCTTAAAACAAAACACCAGAGAGTGACGTAATGCGAAACTCTTTTAATGAAAAACACATCAACGTCCATTACGCTGGCTGCAATAAAAGAAGATTTGACGACCTAAAATATTTTTTGAAATATAATATTTTATATCTAAGCTCAAATAATCTATAAGACTAACATTTCATATTGTTATTATTTAATCTCCCAAAAAACTGCTTTTCCAATTGCTTTTTTTTCACCATGTCTGCTCCCAATGTGGAGCATATGGACTCCTAATGGTATTATCTCAACATAACTGTTTCTGCGAGAACTGCTTGTTACTTAGTTGTTCAAGCTCTCTTTTTCCAAAGAGAGTAGGAATATACCAATAGGGCTAGGACAGGACTAGTGGTTAGCTAATCACAAAACGTCCCGTTCATAGCATATAATGGGTGGGAGTGAGGAGTTCACGACATCACATACATCCTTACCTTCGAACAGAAATTCATTAATCGATTGAAAACATCAAAAGACATTTTTTTTATATTTGCTAACCGGCGCTCACATACTGCTGGTTTTATAGAGTTTAATAAATCTTTATATATATAAACATTTTTCTATTTTGTCAGATTATGTGATAGTATATTTTTAAAATAATTAGTTTGGTTTTCACAGTTTGTAGATTTCTTTCATGGCGCGTTTGTTTGATCTGAATTTTATCATGCAAATATTGTTTTAAAAATAAAATCTGATTGCTGTACGATCTAAAAGGCTTCTATTATTTTAGTTACACCACTTTTATTTATTATCAAATAATATCTCTCATGGTTTCGTAGAAAATATCCAATTAATTTTGTTATATATGCCTCAGTTAAAGTATGAAATTTCATCAATATCTATACTCGTAGGAGTCGCCCATTTCCAAATTCACCGTGTCCATTATCATTTTTTTGGACATACACACAAAAGAACGTGTAAAGAAACTCTATACTGAAATAGTCACCATATTTTCTTGAATCAAATTGAAGAATATATTATGTATTATAGTATGTCCGAAAAAATGAAAATAGTCAAGGTGAATTTTGGAAATGGGCAACATGGATTTAAAAATATGACGATATGGAGTTTTGGGTTTTTTTTCCTTTTAAGAGGAGCAAGGAGGGGGTGTAGAATCGAAATAAAGCAAACAAATAATGATACTAATGAGTTGCAATCAATCAGATTGGGATTTTTCCTTTTTAAGGGAAGTAAAGAGGGGATTATAAAATCGAAACACAGCAAACAAATTTAATCATACTACTAATGACGTTAAACATTACAAACTATTAAACTGATGAGCTTCAATCAATCAGTTAGGTTGGTGATCCCAAAAAAAAACCCAAAACTCCATTTTGTAATTTCATAATTTTAAAATGTTAGAATCAATCTTGCTTCATTACTTAAGCAAACTTTGCGATAGTAAGTCTGAAGATGCCTCTGAAAGAGGCGAAACACGTGTCACAGTTAGTAACACAATACGTGGAATAATCAAAGTTAATTTAAATTTTCTATTAAAATAAACTTCCACAAAGTTACCGCCGAAACCAACGAAAGTATTAAATAGTTCAAATTTTCGAATGCAAGCTATTACACATTTATTTTGCGATGTATTCATTGCTACCAATTCGATATTTCATAACGTGTATGGATTTTTAAGTCCATGTCCGCTCCCTATGTAGAGTATATGTATGTGTATGTATAGCTTATTATTAGTCATTTCTTTACGAATAGTATGAATAGAAACATTCTTATTGTAGTAAAATGTGCTTGTGTATCATGCTATCTGCCTCCCACCTTTTAATAATTGGGCGTAGCGAGAACGACTAGTTAACCACTAGTCCTGCCGTAGTCTTATCTTTTTATCCCCACTACTCTCTTTGAAAAAAAAAGAGGTTGAGCGAATGAGTAACAAACAGTTTTTGTAGAAAAAAGTATACTATATGCTGTACATTGGGAGCAGATATGGATTTAAAAAAAATCTACATAAACTTCTAGCTATTTAGTTCTTCAACCTTACTATATAAATACTAAAAGAGTATAGCAGTGGCGGCCGGTCAATGTGACATTGGATCAATGCACCCCTTGGTGGTTGTATTTCATAAAATAATATCCAAACATAACATTTATGCTATTCATTCATTTAAAATTCTTCATGTATTTATTGTCTAAAATAAAATAAATTGTTGTAAATACATGAATAAAATTGTCGTAAATACATGAAGATTTTAAAATGAGTGAATGGTATAAATATTATGTTTGAATTTTCATGAAATATAACCGCCCCTGCATATACAAGGGGTGCATTGATCCAATGCCACATTGACCGGCCTCCACTGGAGTATAGACATATATAACTATTGGTTAGCTTATCTCTAAAATGTGGAGACATTTCTGACATCACAGACATTCACTGAATCGAACAGAAGTTCATCAATAGATTCGAAAATTAATTTAAAGAAGAAGTTTCCGTATTAGGATTTTTACGCGTTCATTGCAATTAGCGTCGTAGCCGTAGCCAACTTTTCGTAGGCAACGTAGAGCACTCTACGATGGACCAGAAAAACTTTAATGCACAAAAATATAATTTTGTTCCTTATAAAATTATAACTTAAGCACGATTCGAAGTAAAGTTATTGAAAAGCAATTACCCAAATACTACGACCAGGCAAATGCTACAGTTAGACCAATGTATTGATATCATATATTGATATTACCACACGATATAAATGAACAGGGAGACTGGGAATTCAAATCCATAGAGGGGTGAATATCAGCCTGCATATTAATGAACCTGTGATTGGGTTAAGCATATTGGCCACTTAGTTGGATTAAGCGATAGAGGGTTATCCGTGAGGGCTAAATATCGCTATGAATAGAACTTTTTGACCATCTGGTATTTTAAATTTACTTTTGAAAAGATTTTAGGCACTTATATAAAAAAAATATAAAACTTTTGAACATATTATTATTTATTTTGGACAAGGACTAGTTTTGCTTATCGAAAGCATTATCAACTGACTAGTAATTTCTCTCCATCAATAATTATTGTCAGTGATGACCTTAAAAGGAACTATATGTATCGCGATCCGAGTACTACAAGGTTATATGTGAAAATTTTTGATGAAACAGAAGTAACAATGCGGCAGTCTTTCAAGTACCATTATTGGTATACATTGCTATTCTTGTTTCTAGAATTTTTCACATAGAACCGTGTGGTACTCGTGTCGCTTTATGTTGTCACCGAAAAGATGACTAACAATATTAGAATCTTTTTGGGTGAAAATACAGGAAGTTATTATAGAATATGGGCTGACTACTTTGAACACTGAAATATATAAAACAGGGAATTTTTCTCGAGCTCTACGTCATTTTCAACAAATATTTATTAAAATATGAAGAAAAAATATTTTTTATTTTTCTCAGTTGTTGTGAAACTTAATTTATATCAGTGGCGGCCGGTCAAAGTGGCATTGAATTAATGCACCCCTTGTATATGCAGAGGCGGTTATATTTCATGAAATAATATTCAAACATAACATTTATACCATTCTTCATGTATTCATCTATTTAACGTGTTAATTAGTTATCGATTTCTAAAATATTTATGAAAGACAATAAATACATGAATAATTTAAAATGAGTGAATGGTATAAATGTTATGTTTAAATATTATATCATGAAGTATAACCGCCGCCACTGATTTATATGTAATACATAATGTTTTTAAGGTAAAATTACAGTATGTATTAACATTGCTTAAGGCGACTCAGTAGGAATGCAAAACTTTAATTTGACCTACAGCATAAATATTGCACTGACTTAAATAAGTAACCACCACAATACGTATTTTTACAGTATCAAAACAAGCAAAACATTTTTCTATTTCATTACAAAAATAACAATACCACCTAACACACGAATGGGTATTTAGACAGTTATAAAGGTTTTTCATATAAAACAATTTGTATTAATATTAGATATCGACGAAAATCAATAAGTATTTATTTATCTTCATAGCCAAGACTGACAATCTAATTTACTTCCCCAAATATCTGTTGCAATAATTATATGTAACTGAAACTATACGTTAATTATATATTCCTTGAAAATGCTTCATATGAGGTATTGCTACATGTAAGCAACAGTAAGCTATCGTACTAATAAATTAAATCATGAGACGGCTTTTGCCAAAGGTAACAAGAGACGCTAAACAAACCATACAATACAAATTTCTCAAACTTTCTCTTATATATTGAATTAGTTTTTATTTTGTATAACCTATTTTTTATGATATTGATTTGTTATGATATTGATGAATACAGTTTTGAAAAATAATTTTGTTGCATAAAAAAGTTTCAAACATAAAAAATATTGACATAATAAGATTAAAATATAAAAGTATTGAGTTTTAAAAGAATTATAAGTTGCAATTGATAGTTATTTCTGGTTCGCGCTATAGTTGACCATGAGTTTAATCCGAAAATTATCTTAACTATGTCTTATTGTGTGAGACAAAAAACTTCGATATTTTTAAATTATTATATGTTAAGTAATCGTTCTTAACAAATCGATTGAACATGTCGCACAGTGACTTCTTTACATTTTTTATTAATAGCATCTAAAATGTATTGCGGATTCTATTATATATTTCTATTGACCTTTTGAATCTAAGATCCAAAATCTCAGGATGATACATTAGTTCCAGAAAGTGGCGCGTAAAAAAAAGCTCATTTCATATAATTTGATAAATCGGTTTCAAATCCGTGTAAAAAAAGTACCAAAAATGTATGAAAAAACGTAACGGTTTATCCAAAATAATCGAGTAAAAAAGTATTGGGTGTATATTTTACTGAATGCAAATAGTTTTACTTCAATATTCTATAGTCTAACTCAATAAGGAAGAAACTAAATGAATATTAGACCAGATCAAAAGTAGTCATTCAAATAATTTATATTGAATGCATAGATATATTTGTATTTCTTTATATAATGTTTGAGAACTTTCTTTACTGGCAATTTGCATGTTCGACGACATGCAGGGTTGTGACATATTAACATATTTTCCAATATTTTTTTGTTTCTAATAATAATGCGTTTTTTTTACGTTTAAACGACGAACTTTGTTTTTTTAGCGAAAATCTTCCCCATCTGTAAGCGGCATAAAACTTTTGAAACATAGAAATGATTCATAAATACTAATGTAAAAATGCTTTTAATCATCTATTATTACTATTAGATACAAATATCTATAGATAGAATCTCTGTTTAAAAGCATTGCCAAATAATTATTTTAAAATACTTATCCATTAAGCCAGTAGTTTCCAACTTTTGTGTTAATGCGCTTCCCTTTGAAAAAAAATATCTTCGCGCCTCCCCATGCTTTATTTTCATATAGTAACAAAGACACGTTTTAAATGGTAAATAAATATTTTGGACTGTTCGCGTTTCTTTTTACAATATTCCACGCTTCCAAGGTTGGAAATCGCTGCATTAAGGGGTGCAAGGGTGTCCAACCTTTTTTTTTCTTAAGATCGACTTTTCAATCTTAAGTTTTCTCGCGATCGACTTCTACCATGATTCTTGTAAAAAAATTTATTTAGTAGGGTTTTTCCCTTCTTCAATCTTAGAAATGTTTATTTTAAATGCGAAATACATACAATTAGATATATTAGATATATATTAGGTATATGCTTACAAATAATTCAATTTTTGTATATTTTATATTTAAATTGTATATTTTTTCCAAATTCACGGAAGCTTTCGGGATCAAACAAATTATGCTTTGGAGTCGACCGGTCGATCGCGATCTACCGGTTGGACATCCATAAGCTAAAGTAATACTGGTCTTTAGAAGCATCGCTAATGAAAAATACATTATTGTATTATAAATAATAATATTATTTGTCAGCGCTTTGGGCAACCCTAACGCCAACCGATATAGCACGTTTTTTTTGGCAGAATAAAAAAACATTGCTTTGATTACCTCTAATATTCGTTGACCAGTGATTTAATATTTTTTAATAAAACATTGGACGCGTCCACTCCACACCACGTACGATCTCAGACTGAAGCTCAAACTGAACCATAGTAGGTAAGAAAAGGCATCTCCGAAAAATGGTTACCATTTATTGGTATTATCATTATTATTATTTTTTTTGTTGCTTTTAATGTAAACAATAAAATGGTTTTTTATTTCAATTTTTTTTAGAAGTATATATGATACAATTATGCTTTAAAAATCAGTCAGAAAAAGTGGGGAAAATGGTACATTTCAAATGGCTGTATAATCATTATATACGATAAATTAGAAATTCTGCTCAAATCACTTTCTTAAACCAATCTTTATCTGTATTTCTTTCTAGGACTTCAAACTTCGGTATCTTATAATAAACCTTAAAACGATCTTCGCGTAAAGTAGTTGAAAAAAATCCAAGTCAATGTTTTACCGTGCAATCTCGACATTTTTACTATTTTCATAAAAAAAAAATGCAATAGTGTAAAAAAGCGTTTGGAAAATGTAATTATTGAAAAAAAAAATTTTTTAAGTGAACGGCTTACGAGATTTCGTCGATGGCAAACGATCGATTTACTCTGTTTTCAGGCGTAAAGGTACTATATCCTCTTAAATGATTATATTATTAATTTGATTATTGTAGTCCAGTTGACTGATTCCGACATTAACAAATTGATTTTTTTTATAATTTACATTTAGACACCACAATTCACAATCATCGATGCTTTCGAACAACAATCGATAAATCGATTTAAAAAATGTTGTTTTTACTGAGAATCTTACTCGTGATGAAAGCTAACGATGTTGACCGATATGCTACTAAACTGAAACAAACACAATAAAGAAATACACTCCATAATAATATCGTTAAAATACACGTACTGAAATACTTCTATCTCACGCGGCATAAATAAAAAATGCTCTATTTTTATTAAATTATTCATACATGTTTAAATGATAATTAAGTATAAACGCTTATGTAAATAAAAAAAACAGCATATTATGCAAATTATACGAAAAGATATTTTGTAAAGATAAACGTAGATAATAACCGAAATAATATAATATTCCTTGTGAAAATCGTTTTTGATTAGCGAGTTTTAGCATTCCCTTTGGATTTGTAATTGAGTTTTCAGATTGTAAAAATAAGTTCAAACTCCTGTTTGAATTCGGTAAAATGTTTTCGCTTTAAAAAAATATTATTTCATTCGCGTACCAACTAGGGTATCCATTCCCAGGGTTCGGGATCCCGGGATCCCGTCCAATTTTCCGATCTCAAAATCCCGGGACTGACATGTTCGCGATCTCCGGATTGAGAAATCTTGAAAACTGTTAGGATTTTGGAAAATAAATCGATTCTCGGAGATAAGTATTGGAAAAAGTATCAAACCGAGGATTTCAAATTCCTCGGTGAGCTAATCTCAATCCCGGGATTGAAAAAGGCTCCGAGATTGGATACCCTAGTACCAACAGTCAAATTAATTTATTTTAAAGTTGTATCAGCTTTATCTGCATATATTTAAAAAATGAGGCATAATTTTATTTTACCTATTGCCAATCGCAATCAAAAATATAATTTATTGGCTGCCTACTTAATCTTGGTATCGAAAATTTTCACCGATCGTAAGTTAATATTATAAACCTTTAGAGAATCAGACTAAGTTTGTATAAATTTGAGCATAGAATACATCACTGGAATCAAATTAATATAACAATTAAAATAAATTTGTTAAATTTTGATACAAATAGTTAGAATGATAACAGAGTTGCTAATTTTTTATTTAAATTAAAAATAAATTTTCGCAATGTTTTATCATTGAAAATAACAAAATCCAAACGTATCATTCGATATTAACTTTATTAACATTTTTTTCTTTTCTGGATCACACTGAAGATTATATCTCCTCAGTGATACAGTTAAAATACATTTTTATAACAATTTGATAGGCAACAATAAATAATATTTAAAAATATATACATAGATTATATGAAGGCTAATTAAATAGAATTGTTATAAATATATGTAATAAAAAAATTAGGTAATAAAAAGCAATAATGATTTCACTATAGTAAAACAACATTCGATATTAATTACTAGAGAACTACTGATAGTCAAGCACAACTTGACACTATGACGAGAAAATGCCTGAGAATCGTTTTAGACCAAGAGCGGTTCTGTTTAACGACCCACCATAGATGTTATGTTTCGTCTAAAATTAGTAAACTATCTAAGAACGAACTTAGGATCATGAAAATGACTCTCTTCGGTTGACTTCTTTGTGTACTGTATGTGTATATGTATGTATGCGCATGTGTGTGTTCATGTATGGATTAAGTATGAGGGGAAGCATATATACTGTGATTTGCAAATGAATGCGTATGGAGTCCACGTGAACTGGATTCACTAAGGATTTCTTTCCTTTGTAGCAATCATGCCCTTCCGTCAGCAACGATGGTAAGAGAATACAGTTTTCCAAAACATTATCGATGAAGGAGAATGATGCATTGTGTATCTCTTCGGAGCCAGTATATATAGCTGAGAAAAATGTTAGTTTAATCATAGATCTGACGATGGGCAAAGCCGAAATAGCTATCAATCAATAAATATAAAAACTAAATACGTTGATATTTTTACCCTACCAAATTAACTGTTTTATAATATACTTTAAAGAAGTGTTTGTGATAACTATAAAAGAAAATTATGTTAAAAAATAAAAATAATAAAACATTTTTAGTACTTATTCCACATAAAATTTATTAGATCAGGACCGGTTTCGCTCATCGCGAGCATTATCAACTGATAATGCTCGCGATGAGCGAAACCGGTCCTGATCTAATAAATTTTATGTGGAATAAGTACTAAAAATGTTTTATTATTTTTATTATAATGCCATTCCACCAAGTATTGACAGTGAACACCTTAAAAGTGAAAAAATTATGTACTATTAAACAAATTATATTTACAAGTTAAACTACGTTGAAGGTAAATTTTTCTAAAAAAAACAACTTATTTCTTCATACATTTTCAAAACAGTAAAATAGTGTAATTTGTATGCACAAGGTAGCGTGGAAGCATGGTGTTAATTGCCGTGTTATGAATTGCACATCTCGCTGCATAATATCGTAAGTTTTTGCGTTATTTAATGCAGTACATATAAAACACAGATTAAATTTGCTTGTGTAGTAATTTAGTATAAGAGAAAATATAATTATTATCATGCTATACGTTAAATTGATGGTATATTAGAAAATAGTACAAACTGGTGAGACATGAAATGAAAATACAGTATCGAATTTTTATATTTATTTATGCAATTCAACTGTTATGTTCTTTTTTGCAGAAAAGTTAAATAAGTTTAATGAACACTATAATATAAAGTATAAAATAACTTTGATTATTCCACGTATTGTGCTACAAACTGTGACACATAGGGCATCCAATCCCGGGATCCCGTTCAATTTTCTGATCCCGTAATCCCGGGATTGAGATGGCCGCGATCCTCGGCCTCGGTGATGGCTCGGATTGAGAAATTTTGAGAAAATTCCTAAAATTTACACGAAATTGGCAAATTCAAGATTTCAAATTCCTCGGTGAGCTAAAAAAAAAAATCCCGAAATCCCGGGATTGGAAAAAGGCTCCGGGATTGGATACCCTAGTGACACATGTTTTGCCTCTTTCAGAGGCATCCTCAGACAATCTTACTTTCACAAATGCTTGTTTAAGTACGAATAAGTTTTAACGTTGAGATAGTTTTATGACGCTTCTCAAAGAGACAAAACGCGTGTCACAAAAAATGGAATGACAAAGTAATCGAATTTAATTTTATATTAAAAATTAATTTCCACAAAATTACCGCTTAGTCTATCAAAGATATAAATATAACATTCATAAAAATGAAAGAGTTTGCACTAGTTAATGAAATTCATTAATAAGTCCAACTGCGGGTTTATGAAAAAAAAAATACACATCAATATGGCTAATCCAAATGTAGAATTTGTAAATTGTAATACTCCGCGCATGACCGAAAATCAATATTCAGAAAATTAGATGATATGTAACGACCGAATGCAGTAGCGTGCAAAACATAATCTAAGCTCTTTCTATCCTGACAGGGTGGCATATGCAACTCGGGATAAAGTAGGGTGATTTTCCAAATAGAATGATATAACTTAAAATAAAGCATGCACATGAAGCATCTCCGTAAAGCGCTGCAGGCAATTTTTATTAAACTTTCAACTCAAATTTTTAAGCCTGATTTCTATGCAAGCTTTTTTTATACCAAAGGGTGGTTAAAAGGGGATAAGGGTTATCTTTTAGCCTCACGTCTATAACGCTCAGTATTAATGGATTTAATAAACTGTAGAAGCGATATTATGTTTACGATTATAAAATTATCCTTGCGATTAATAAATTGACGTCGTGAGAATTTTTGTGACGTTAATTGTTCGAGTTTTCACTCTACTACGATCAACTCAAGTTTAAAATAGATAATGTTATTGCGTAATTAAATATATCACGTGCCGAGTACTACAAGGTTCTATGTGACAAAAATAACAATGTATACCAATAATGATACCTGGAAGACTTCTGTTCCGTCAATAATTTTCCATAGAACCTTGTAGTACTCGGGTTGCGATATGTCTTTAACTAAACACGAGCGGGACCATGTGGTCACAGTTAACACCGCTGTCTGTTGACCCCACTATCCATCCTTTTTCGTTGCTTTCACTCAATTTTGGTTAATTAAAAAGGACACAGACCTAAGCTAGTCATCAGCCGTGGAGACGGAAAGAACAACCAAAAACACATGCGATTTTTTAAATTTTCGTTCATTTTTAATGAACGTTTGGTCTAAAGTTTTATAAAAACTTTAGACCAAACTGTCTCGCTCTTCCTCACTACTCTTCTTACACGGTAATATAAGGATACGCAAGACTACATATATAGTCACGCGGGGTTTCTATAGAACGACTTTGCGTTTTTTTTTGCTAGAAATAAAAGTTATCCGTGACTTCAATATGGATTAAAAAATATTTAGCATTACACAAATAGTTATCAAAAATGATTAACGTGTATAAAATATAACCTTATCCGTGGATTTTGTAAATTTAAATTTCGTACGTTACTCTCCGTGTGTATATAATATACCTATATCACCAATCATGAATTCATGTTACGGTGAATAAAACAATACCCAATAACCAAACCGCGTACATTTCACGATGGATTTTGACATTCAAGCAATGCATTGTTTAGATCGAGCGGAACAACGTGGATTAGTAAACCAGCTAAATTTTCATACGGCTTTAGCGCAGTGGCCACACAAGCGCTCTTCGCCGAATCGGGCCGCCGAACAGCTAGCGGCGACTTGTTTGCGTTATTACAGGAAACCTTTTGCATTTGATGTTGACGCAAACTCAAATGTTTACACTGCAGCGGGGAAAATGCAATCGTTGCATGCATTATTATTATTTGAACATTTTTCGTAATCGCAGGCGTTTTGGTTCACAGAACTGGTGAAGCAAATTTTTAATTTGAATGCAAATTTCTACAGCCGACGTGCAAAATGTTAATCTGCGAATTCGTTTATGTTTAACTGTTAACCCGTTGTATATCTTTTTATTTGCTCATTTATTGATGAAATGTATATTTTTCATTATTTATAAATGTAGGTCTTGATTTCACATTAACAAAATAACTTGAATTGAACTTGGGTCGGCTGGCCTCGAACGTACTTAGAGGATTATCCAATGAGCCAAATCATGGTTAGGTAAGTTGGAGAATAATAGATCATATATCTTAAAGATTTGAAAAAAGGAAAAAAATCAAAATACGTTAACCGCTTTAGCATACTACAACGCGTTCCGCTGATAACTGAACGATCGATAGTTCGATCCCACACCGTGGACGTTTTTTTTTATTTTTCAAACTGACCCGACTTTTATTTAAAGAGTCGATAATTTCCACACAGTGTTACCGCCGACTCCGTGGAAAATGTTGTCTAATACTTAACTACGAAGTATTAAAAATTTTATTTGGTATCATTTATTCATTAAACATTACATAACAGCTAAATTTGTAGATACAATCAATTTTTAGTGTAAACTATTCAAAGTGACATGATTTTTTTATGTTCAATATATTTTTTTTATGCTGAATAATTTATTTTTCGTGCGGTGTATTTTTTTAAAGAGCTTATGATCTAAAAAAGTGCATTTAAATATAAGCTTTATTTAAGAGTCATAATAATCAAAACTGAAATAAAACGCCAACAAAGATTTTTTCATTAACTACTAAACTTTTGTGATCGAACGAGAACCGTTGCTTTTAACTTGGTATAGTTGTTGGTGAAACCAATCACATAGTTCTAGTGTTTACAATAAAATAACGTTAAGTATGTATAATCAATATAAAATTCACCATGTTTTTTCTTAAAAACAAGTTCTTTTGGGTTATTTATTTGAAAAAATAGTATGCGTTTGATTGTTCATGTCGTTAAATTTCTGATTTTTTTATAATGCAAAAATATCTTCCCGTTAAAGTCAACGTGCTTACAGCTTCTAATTTTCTGATCGCTTCAAAATATATTACTATATTATGAAATTGTATAACTTAAAAAATATAAAATAGAAATACCTACAGTATAAACAGTTGAACTTATTTCCATTAGGAATGCAAAATCGTAGATCGTTTGACTGAGGCAAAGAGAAGACTGAAGACGTTGACTATGCGATAGAAAATTTTCATCCCTCAATTGGTATTTGTCTAGCTCTAATACTACCCCTTTGTCTACGGTCGAAAGAGAATTCTGGTCCTCTTTTGTCGGAGTAAATAAAACATTCAAAACTCATTTACGCAGTGATTCTGCAGATAGAGAGTTACTCTGTTTTGCTGAATACTTTCATAAAGACTTACATTAATTTTCAATTGTTTCGCTTTTGCATTGAATTCTGAAGTAATAAATTGTTTCTTGGGGTTTAAGAATATTTATGTTTACTCTGAAGTTCTTGCGGTACTTAATACTGTATTATTTGAATTAATTTTGTCAGGTCCATATTTTAAAATGATGTGAATCTTGATAATTTTGATTGATTCGGTTAGATACTTTGAGAACACTTCAAAAAGAAAATAATATTAAAATCAATAACATTGTTATTACGTTATAATTAAAAGTGCCAAAAAACGATGTTGAAGTTTACTTAATGTGACTTACTTTCTAAAACGTACCCATTACAAAATGAATGTTTTTTTATTTGAATTTTAAAACGTTCCTGCGGCGAGGGAGTAGAAAAGAAGTTAAATTATCTTTCTCATTACAAATGGTCATTATTGTTAAAAAAAAACTACACTAGAGCTCAACACTACACATTTTTTTTTTTTTAATATTATACATTACAGCTTACGCCAATGCGTCAAATATTTTGAAGTAGAAAGATCATACGAGATTTACTCGATGAGAATTTTTGAAAGTCACATGAGATAAACTCAAGGATAGTTGACTTCACAAACACCCATGTCTTAGATCTCAAATTAAAATTGAAAAAAATCCAATTTTGACATTGACCTTACCGGGAATCGAACCCAGGCCCACCTGATCGGTAGAGCAAGCTCTAACCAACTAGACCACAGCGAATTATAAATATTCAGTGGATGAAAAATGTCAGATGATTTTATGTGACACAAAAAAGAATCAAGACTACAACCATCTCACAAAAAAAAACCTTGTAAATATACTTGTATGATCTTGAAGTTTTTGGCGATGGGATATTAACAAAGTTATAAATTACAATTAAAAAATTATTGCATTACTCAATTTTTGTGTGATTTTAAAAATAAATAAAATTTATAGTAAAACGAATTATTTTATTCAAAACTATCTAACACGATTCAGATGTAATTAAATGTTTGATATTTTTTTCTCATTCCGTTCAAATTTTGTAAGTCAAAATTTTTCTCAGAGATTTTTTAAAAAAGTGTTTTGAACAATTATTAGATAAATGAATTTTCATACGGCGCCATAAACAGACTTTAATAAGATTTTCGTGTAAGCTTCACAGCAGTGGCTTATTAATAAAATCTAACTTTTATATTATTTTATCGTATAACAATTATAAATGAGCACTCGATAAAGAGCAGGCTTAAAAAAGCAATTATCAAGCTGAAGGCAGATTTCATCTATATATTCAATTATTATAAGATGAGTATGACATAAAATATTTCAGTTAATTTCACGTGTTAATTAATTTAATAAAGTTGTTGTTTAATAATTTCTGTTCATGCCGAAATCGTAAATAAGCGTTATGTGAATTTCAGCTGTAATAAAGAAACAATTATCACCCTCAAAAGCACGTTTTCATTACATAAGTATCAATTTTATGACGTCAGCGAATAAAGCGATGGCTATAAATTTCGTTTTCGTGTTTATTTATATATTCAAAACTCACATTAAATACGTTTTTAGTAAGTCAAAATTTGAATAAAAATCTATCACATTTTGCACAACAACTCTGCTAAAAGACCAATTGAAGTGAGTATACCAAAAAGAGAAAACTTCAAAGCTCCTAACCATTTACTTATAAACGTCCTTTAACTTTTCCGTTCAGTTAAGAGCTTTGGTTTTATTACTTGATATTATTGATTTATCAAGGAAGTCAAAATGTTGTAAGGCCTTATCAAATACTTCAAAATTTAATTTTGTACAGCTTTCTGGCAATAGTAAAAACTTTGAATTTAAAATTACTATTTAATATATCAATTCATGGTTTTTAAGCGTACATTTATATAACTCAAGAATACTCGTTAATTATTATACTTTAAATTGTTGATAGCAAAGGGGCATATATGATTGGTTTTTAAAGTAATATGATAATGTGTGTGAAGCTTTTGGGAGAGATTGTAAATAGAGAAATGTCATAAATCTCAATACTTCATTCATAATCTATATATGTACTGTATAATGTTTTTCTACATATATTTTAAACAGATGATGTCAGAAATGCAAAAAGATACATAAAAAAACTCAGAGAAGATATTATTATACAGAATAAAGAAAGGGCTTTATTAAATTTAAAGTTATAATGGTTTTGGGCTGTGGAAAAATAAAAATGAATTTATGTTAATGACGACATGAAATTTATTCATAAGAAGTATTTATGACGGTAAATTAAAAATAGACTTTGCAATTAAAAATTGTTTAATTACCTCGGCAAATAAGGTAAGCACAACCTTCTTCCTGGCGGTAAAATACTTTTAATTAAAATTTTACATCACTCAATTAAGATTAATTACAAAAGTAAGCAAAGGCTCGGTCCAAATTAAAAATATGCATATCGTTAGAGAAACATTACGTAGGGCGTAGGGTTACGGGAATAATTTATTCACAAGAAGTTTCTGACAAAATGGACAGCCGCTGAAACTTTGGGAGCAATTAAAAAATCATCTAGTAACTCGAGGAAAATTATAGTCTTAATCAAGACCTTCAGAAGGTTAGTTAAAATGTTCAAACAATAACTTCGTGTAATATTAATATAACTCGTTACTCAAAATACCTAAAATTTACATATTTCTATCGTTAAGATTAATATATGACCGGCTGCGTGGTTGAACGGTCAACTTAGTAAGTCATGGATTCGAATATCAGTACAGCATTTTTTCAATCGATGTATGTGATGTGTAAATGTTTCTCCTCCCACCCTTTTATCCAATCCTAAAATAGCGGAGCGTAGCGAGAGAGATAAGCTAACCAATATTCCAAAAATTTCCTCTATCGGTATGTTTCAACTATCTTTTTGATAAGAAGAAAGATTGAGCAACTGAGTAATAAGCAGTTTTCGTAAAAACAAATCTGTTGGAACACCTCCATTAGAAAGCTTTATACTCCACATTGAGAGCAGACATGGATTACATAAATATATTTATACAATATTATTTGTTAATTTATTTATGAATTCAATTATGTTTAGAATTATTGTATATATACGCTTGTGTCAATTTTTGTAAGTAAATATACTATAAATTGTTTTTGATTAAGTAAACAATCATATATATTCTATATCACTCTAGTAACCGTTATAATAGATATTTTCTTTACAATTTTTTATCATATATCAAAATTAACCCAGTCCAACGAAATAAAAAATCTCAACCTTCTATTGCCGCTTCACATTCGGAGGTGACATGGATTAAAATATAAAATTATATATCGTACATGTGAAAATCAAATGGGTGAAGATAAATTTTTCAATCCTTTATTTTTATGGCCCAACAATACACAAAAGTATGCCAGTTTAATGGACTTTCCGTGTATAATATAAAAATACTAGTGTTTTTGTATAGAAAGTCATTAGGTGAAGACCGTGTTTAAAAAGGTTCTTTTGTACAATACGAGTGGTTGAGTGTATATGTGTGTGTGTTTACTTAGTGAAAAGTTCTTTTAGTCGTTTACTTGGGCCACTGTATATATTCAACTAATGCAGGTATATAAAACATATGCGGTCAATCAAATACACAATTAAAGCTATTTAATCGAGTTCAACTAATCGTTTCTGATCTGAAGAAAACTTGTAGGCGATTGATTTAGTTTTAATTTTACAACTATTTTCTAGTAGAATACATAAAACGACACACGTAATTCACTTAATACATTAAAATTTGTTGAGCAATTATTATTTTTACTACAATATAATTGCGTCACGAATATTCAACATCGTTTTGGCAAGAAATAGTATTTCCAGCTCAAATCTTTTTTAAAGAACAGATACTGACTACAGTTATATGGTATTCATCATTTTTAATATACTATTACTAATTACAGAGAATATTTTTAATATGGTATGCAATAGATTGATAAAATTAAAACAATATTTTCGTATTTATTGCACAACCTTCATTCTATAGCGAGCTGTGATAAAAAATGTTAAATTAGAACAATAGAAAACATTTGAGACTAATTTGAGTTTTTTGACAAACTGAGTATGCTGAAAAGAACTTAATCTTAAAAAAAATAATGTGAAAACAAGCCTTTGATTAATTATCAATAGTCATATTTTTTTTATATATTAAAGTATTATTATACTAGTAATTTCGATATTATTAGGATTTCTTTAGTGCTCTCAGCGTCTGTCATCTTTCAATTAAAAATTCAAATACTGTTAAAGAGATAATTGAAAATATTACGAATTTATATGTTTTTTTACGTCTACCCTACTATATGCAAAATAAAAAACTGAAATTCATCGATACATTTGCTGAACTACAATATTATAAATAAATCAGCGGTATTTTAAATACATACTTTATATAAAGAGTCCAGTATGTTTCTCCCAATTTAAAAAGTTATTTATAATCGTATTTTTTTTTTGCAATATTCTTTAACAGCACAATTTGACTGACGCCATACCAAAACAAATACAGCTTCTTCCGTAAAAAATAAACAGTTAAAATATAAAACGAATAAAAATCTCAAAACAATCACAGTTTCTGACAAATATTAGTATGCGGCATATCTGTTAAATTTTTAACGACAGTTGGTGTTGTGTTGAGTTAAAACATAAAATAAAAGTCTTTGTTTACTTTTAACATGTCATAATCACAAAGACCATAATAAATCGATACAAATGTTATCATTACATAAACTCTGTCTGCCTATGTTAAAAGTTACCTATTTTTTAAATTAAAATCAAATATAAACAATTATAACATAAGTTTATCATTCCTGTGCTAATGGAATATCAGGATTTGAGCGTGCAACTTAGGCCCGGATGTGGCCGGTAGATCTTGGTTAATACGAGCCAAATACGTGAAGACTCAAACTCTAGTAAGAAGAAAATAGAAAAACACTAGCTTCCAACGAAAGCTTTCTATATAACGGTAAAAAAACGACGCCAAAACATATACAGCAAATCAAGCTCTTTCCGACACAGCTGTTTTAATATATATTGGGTAGAAATTGTACAAAGTTAATGTAAAATTACTGATGCATCAAAGTATCTTATACATCAGTAATTTTAATGTAATGAAAAGCTAATAAAAATAATAAAACATTTTCAGTACTTTTCCCACATAAAATTTATTAGATCAGGACCGGTTTCGCTCATGATGAGCATGGTTAACTGATAAGAAAAACAATAAAACAGTGATATAAGATTTATTTATTATATACACTAATTGTTGGTTTTTACTTTGTTAATGATAATTCATACCTAATTGGTTTTTGTTGTAATAGTTTTCACTGCTTAGTGGTCTTCAACTTTTTATTTATAGTTTATTTTCCTTGTATTTTGTTTCAATTCTTTTGCTAGGTTGTAATACCAATTGTTTGTCATACCTTGTTTTTATCATTTAACTTTTGTATAAATATCACTGTTTTATTGTTTTTCTTATCAGTTGACAATGCTCATCATGAGCGAAACCGGTCCTGATCTAATAAATTTTATGTGGAAAAAGTACTAAAAATGTTTTATTATTTTTATTATAATGCCATTCCACCAAGTATTGACAGTGAACACCTTAAAAGTGATTAATGAAAAGCTTTTAAGCTGAAGTCTATTTCAGCATTGTGTTGCAAAAAACCTTTAATTTTTTAATTAACGGAGCCTTGTGATATTATACGATCATTTATTTTACAACCGAAATAAATAAATAAACGTTTTAATTAACACAAAACAAATTTAAAAAATAATACTCGCGGAATGTGCCAATCTCTCATCGTAATGCTTTGATCAGTTTGTCAAACCATGCAACTGACGTTTCAAAGACCTTACACAAATTTACTTGCAGACAGAAAACGGAAGAATGCTTTTGATAACATTAAAAATAAATACTTCAAAATCGTAGACGGATTTCAAAGCCTCCAGAATGTTGGGTATTTGGAACTCAATGAATTGTAAAAAAGAAAATATTATATATATAACATTGAAGTAATGCTAATTGTTATGATTGATTGAATTGACATTTACTAGGTAGAACTCCATTGTTATAAGTTTAAAAAAATCAAAGTATTTAGTTTTAATTTTTTTATTTAAAACTAGTGAGTACTCGGCATGCGTAGCAATACCACTCAAAAAAAGAAAGTGTTCTTGTTTTAATTGTTTTTATTGAAATTATTTTGGATACACAATATAGTATCGTATATAATTGCATAGGAGTGATAAAATAAATCTCACTGCTTCCCCAGAACACCGAGAATTACTTTTATATAAAGCGAGCCCCATTTTTAACGTATTGGCAGCATACCGTTAGCTCTAATAATTCAGAAACCTTTGCGTGCGTTCGCAAAACGACTCACCAAAGCTTTATCGCAATCGGACGAACGGTATAGGAACGCATAAGGGACAAAAAAACAAACATTTATTTGTGTGTATATATATACATATATAGATAAGTTTATAGTTATTTCAGCGTGTGCCACCGTCAGAACTATATTTAAACCTGCATTTACTAAGCTATATATACTGGCTTAAAATAAATACAAATCTTGTTATTTACTCTAACATCCTAATTTATATTACAAATTATAGTATTACATTTATTAAACATGACTTAAGTTTTTCTAAAAACTAAGAATATGTGAATTTAAACGTAAATTTGTTTGAATTAAACTGATATTTATTATTATTTACATTAGGGGTTTTAGTAGCGGTGATGCATAGATATTTGTTTGTTCATTCAAGATGTCATTGGTTTTTTTAATTTTTAGAAATTTTGCTCAAGTGCATCTTAAGGCTTTCGCTACAAAGATGTAAACAGATTGGCGCTGAATTAAAATGTATGGTTTGAAATATGTTGAGCAAATTCAGATTTAAACATAGTTCTGACGATAGCATACGCCGAAATAGCTACAAACTAATTTTATAAAAAAAAATGTAGAACTAAATACTTTGACATTTTTAACCCCATTGCTAATTTAAGATTTCGACTGAAGGTACTTGGTGAAATTTCAATATTAAATCTTAATTGTTCAGATTGTGTAAATTCACACAAATTTTGTCTATTACGACCCATGTTTCGCTTTTCGGCACCTTCATGCATCCAATTGCACGGATGAAGTTGAAAAAACGTTTTTAATTAATACGTAATTTGAACGGTTCAAATTTAATCATTGCCAATTGTTATTGCAATTAAAAGGATGTGTTAAACAATTTGGATGGCTGCATAATTATATTACAGAATCAGAACATTTTAACATCATATAAGTTTTAAAAACTATTTATTAGATTAAGGCGTACAAATTTATTTAAAAATATTTAGGACGATGTAGTATATTATTGTATCGTATTTCATAAAAACAATCCGCGATACCGTAGTTCTGTACCATTACAAAAGTTATCGACTATAAAACATCATACGTGAAGAACTCTTTGTTATTATATAAACTCTAAGTAAAGTAATTACCGATTTGATATGTGAACTTTTTATCAAATGAGTAGTATAATAAAAACAAATAATAATGACAATAAAATTCTGCTGAAGCTAATAAAGGTTAAATAAAAAACGTTTTGAGTAAAATAGATCGTTATTTTTACTGAATATTTTTTATTCGAAAACCACTTATGATTTACAGCTATTGAAATAAACATCACCGATTTGAAATAATAGAGATGGTATAGGTGTACATAAAATCTATTGTTGAAACAATGCCCCGCCATGGGCATCAGCAAGTTGCCATAATTGATATTCAATAGCGCATGGAAATTCATTGCATATCGAATTCAATGATATTGCCACCGGCTTAAAGAGATTATGTAAATTCGGCTGACAGTAATAGACGTGTCCTATTATTGCGTATTACAAATAACAAACGGAGCACATATTAAACAGAATTAGTATTTGCCATACAGCATTACTTGTACTTATTGTATCTAAAGCATAATAATTCTCTTCTCGATTCTTGCAACGGAATGGATTTTTCAAATGACGTATTTGTTCGTATTTAAAAAATAAAATACTCATTTGTACTAATTCCACTTTTATGTAATATGATCAGGACCGGTTTCGCTCGTGACGAGCATTATCAACTAATCAGAGAATTTAAAATTTGGACTGAAGGTGCTTGATAGAAATTTCGGGTAAAAAAAACGGGTTTCGCCTCTCGCCATCTTCCGTTACTACTCAGTTCGAGTGCATTCGCGCAAGAATTTTATGGAACTGTACATAATGAAAATAATTCTAAATTAATGGTCAGAGAATGCTTATTATGTATACAAAACAAAGTAGTAGTTGAGTATACATAAGTAGTGGTTAAATTGTCGTTAAGTCATTATTTTTTTTAATGTAACATTATAAATTATTTTGTAAAAAATTTACAGATTATAATAACGTTCGAATTTACCGTTAGTACTCTTTGTATGCTTATTTTTTGGTGAGTTTCTAATTATGTTTTAAGAGTAGTAAACATTTTAATTTTAGTCAATTTAGTGTCACTTATTCATATTTTGTACTTTTATTTTAATTTTATTTTGTTTTCTATAAATAACACTTAAATATTGTACACTCAGTTGATAACGCTCGTCATGTGCGAAACCGGTCCTGACTCTATCAAATAAAAGTGGAATGAGTACCAACGAGTATTTTATTTTTTTGAATAAAATGTCTTTCTACCAAATACTGACTGTATCTAAAGGTTAAGGTGTTTGAGACGTTTTTACACGCCTTTTTTTGAGTTTACATATAGTCGTTTATTAACATCATTCTTTTTTCCTAACCCTATTCGGAAGGAATGAGATTGAATGACAAACTTACAGCAAACTGACTTACGATTGAATACTCAATGATGTTAGGGGTCTCATTTACTCGGATATAAGGTCGTGGGTTCTAAGCTCTAAAAAGGAAACTTTTGAACATTGCTTTTTAAACTAAAAAACATGCCTCTATCCAGTACCCACCTCCTATCCAAACTTAAAAACGGAATATACAAATGTAATGTGACGAATTACACATTATTCACTTTGTTACTTCATTCATCTTTTCTTTTTAACTGTTCTGTTGATAATATTCTTTTAAGAATTGATATTTTTATAATATGAGCTGACATAGTTATAAAAAATATCATAGATTTACCTATCAAAAAAAAATACTATTCCATAGTACTACTTCCGTTTTCGCTCATGCCGAGCATTATCAACAATTTCGAAGTAGTACAAAATAATATTGTGTTTTTTTTTGTTAAATATAATGCCTTTCCACCAAGTACTGAAAACGAACACCCTAAAAGTGATTATACATTTACGTAAATTAATTATGTTCCAATAATTATGGACATTCGTGAAAAAAATAATGTTGTAGATATTGAGTGTAATAAAGCAAAAGGACTTAAGTGGTGTAAGTTGAAAATGCCAAATAAGTATCTAAATTTGAAAACATAAGGGCCTGTGAATATTGCGACCAGGAAGAAGGACTTGCAAAAGATTTAAAATAATATTAGATTGATTCAATAAAACAGCAGTTTGTAAATAAATCTTCTAGTATTTCAAGGTTGTGTATTTTTGATAAGAGGTAAAAAAATAACAAAGTATTTTAGTTAAACAATATTTTTTTATATGGTTGATAACTATGTCATTTCGGCGTATGCCTTCGTCAGAACTGTATAAAAAAATAGAACTTAAATACTTTATTATTATTTTTACATTATCACAACGAATTTCTACCAAGTAAATATCAATTCAATGAATATATTTTATATATTGACTTCGGCGCTAAATCATTAAAAAATCGTTTTTTGTGCTTCCTGTAAAATGTGTTCTCTGTAGACTACGTTCATTTGCCTTTCTACAGTCGATATCTTATAAGATCTTTCATCGAAAAGCTTTTAACC
Organism: Himalopsyche tibetana; assembly: GCA_030503985.1. NCBI lineage: Eukaryota > Metazoa > Arthropoda > Insecta > Trichoptera > Rhyacophilidae > Himalopsyche > Himalopsyche tibetana. The sequence goes on from JAPJYX010000010.1 coordinate 4,014,056, forward strand.
AGGTATGGCTGAGAGTCAACTTATCAAGTTGACTCATTTGGCGTTTCCAAGAAAGAATAATTTAGATACGGGAAATAATTGCGACGGCAAAGCCTCTTAATAATATATTGAATTAAAATTCTATGTTACGGTTAACTTTTCAAAATGTATTACAGAGATGTTGGTGTTTGAATGGGTGACGTAGGAAATTCACGTGCGTATTGTATGAATATTAACTCAGCTGTCTGCATCGCATTTTCATGTAATGTTGTTACGCGTTAATTATACAACATGCATTAATTGCCAATTACTGTTGACTTTACTCTTATAACGTTTGTTTTACATATTAAATTACTTTGACAATCAAGTCTTTTAAACAAATACACCACTTTTAAATACGTGAAAAATATTTAACATCATTTTATAAACGTAATTATTTTCGATGAATTGAATTGGTATTTACTTGGTGGAACTTGTAATAAGCTGAAAAAATATCACAGTATTTTAGTTCTACGAATAATACTTTATGTATGGTTGATAACTTTTTCAGCTTATCCTTTTATCATAACTATGCGTTACAAATTACATTATAATTACACAACATTACACAAATTTTAATTGGGTTTATAATTGACATCATTTGCCACTTGATGATTTTTTAATTGAATGTTATAGGTGTAAAGCATTTTAATTTTGTGTAATTATAATGAAATTTGTAAATCTTTTTCATTGTTAGTAGTTGCTTACACTTTTTATTTCAATTTTACTTGTATAAATAGCACTGTTTATATATTTTTCTTATCAGTTGATAATGCTCGCGATAAGCGAAACCGGTCCTGATCAAATAAATTTTATGTGGAAAAAGTACTAAAAATCTTTTATTATTTTTCTTTTTCATATTATTAGGGTTTATTTTCAGCAATAAAGAGCTCATTGTCATCATTATTACTGGAAAAATAAATAAAACTTTGTAAGCTACAATTAAATCAAGTGAAAATTACAAAAATTCATTCTCGAATAAAATATATAGACAGTCTATAATATAGAAAAATCAAATTGTATTGAAAGTAGCAACAAAATTAATTACGGTATACTTAAAACCTTATTAATCATATCTGGTATTACAGTGAAGACGTCAGATATTTTTGATTAACTAAATCACATGAAAAAAACTTAAAATGTAAAAGACATCACAAATTCAATATGTCCAATATCAAAAGTTTAACTTGAAAAAATCAAAATTTGACTATCAACCTTTCTGAAACGTGAGCTAAGACCTACCTGATACTTATGATAAAGCTCTAGTCATTTAACCACGAATACTCAAAATATTAGCAATAAATTGGGGCTGAAAACTCAGACAAACATGAAGGTGTTCCCCATTTGTTCCATATAAGCCAAAATAATATAGGTTAAAACTACGGCATGTTATGATTACACGACGTTATTCAAAGCACGTAGAAATAAACATATACATACACGTTTCTTAAAGATGAGATCTAACGACTTAATTTGTACAGAAAAAGATAAATAAAATATCGTATTATATTCGGAGATTTTTTTGACAAAAAAAAGTTATCTGAATCGTTCGCAAAATATTAAAAAAAAAATACCGAATAGATATAAAAAAATATAATTCCGTAATATTATTCGTTGCCGTGTCGTTAAAAAATAAGACGTGACTGGACCAATGAGATCTTAAAACAAATTAGTAATATATGTAATAGTGTTTTATTTTCAGTCTACTTTTCTTTATCAAATATTTGTCATTAATTTATGTTTTTTTCTGCTAAAATTTAATTGAAATTCAAAACAGCATACGATTTTTAAAATTTTCATAGTAATGTTAATTCATCAACGTGAGTAAGAAAAAAAAATATCTGGCGTTATTTCTTATGATATAAAAATGTATAATTATTACATATCGACTTTGGAACGGAAAAATGACGTAAACCACAGTTTTTTCAAAACAGCTTTTTTTCGATCATCATACTGTATTCAATTTAATACACGTTCTACCAAAAGGATATAAGCTGTAAATGCCGAATTAGTATCTAAATTTAGCTTTTAAGTTTGAGCTTGTAAAAATTGAAACCATGAAAAAAGACTGGAAAAAAAGTTCTTCTTAGGCAAATTCTTAAATTAATATTAGATTATGTTAATTAAACACCAGTTTAGAAGTTTCCGTGCACTTCAAAGTTGTAGATATTTCATAATTTGCATATGGTCCAAAATCATCAAAACACGTTTTCGTGCCGCCTGTAAAATTTGCTTTGTGTGGGTTACGTTCTTTTTCCTTTCCACAGTCAATATGCTTTTTTCTTTAACATTCACATTTGTTTTTTTTATCTCTATGTTGAATTATAAAATACATTGAAAGTGTGTGTACTTACAATATTTTAATAAATACTTGCCTAGAACTGAGTTTTTTTTTTATGAAATAAGGGATGGCAACTGATAACAAAAGAAAACAAACAAATAAATCTTGACACAAGAACCTTTTCTTTTACCTGTCTAGTTGACGGACACAGGTGAACGAGAATAATTAGAATTTGTTTTGTGCGCGTTACTCTCATTTGTCAGAATTATTTCCGCTATCTTTAAGCGGCGTGATCGATGAATAAACTTTCCGTCAAGAAGTTCCATCTTCACTTCTCCCGCCGTCGACTTTTGACATTACCAATGACAAATTCTATACAATCTGGGAATAAGTTATTTTCACTCACACCAAGCGACAATTAACGCGATTAAGTAGAATAGACTTTTCTGCCTACTGTCATTATAAGTAATTTTAACGTTGAATTTTTTGTTATTCGTTAAAACTTTTTAATAAAAGTTTATTACTATCATAATTATTATTATGCCAGTTAGTATAGCCACAAAAAATAAACGCATCTTTTTTGCATAATTTTCTGCCTGAGAATAAATAGTTTGAACTGAGCTTCCTTTTTTCTTTTATTCCCTAACAGTTGTTTTTTGCGTATGCAACTGTTTTTTATTATTAAATAAAATTAATATTATTACATTTCACGCCTTAAGTTACTATCTAATTTCAACGCAGTGGCAGTTTGTGACCTAAAATCTTGGGTGTGCTAGAGAAACGTTTATCATTGTATACTATTTACGAAATTGTGCATGTTTCCACTTCACAGTATACATGAATCTAAAAGAAAGTTAACAAATACTACGACACTACTGCAAAGCATAAAATATTATATAATAAAATCAAAGCTAATGTAATTATGAAATAATAGAATAATAAAAACTGAACCTCAAATTCGTCTCCTTCAAAGTGAACTACCGTGTTTTGTTTCATGCAATACAACTTGTCTCTGAATACAACAAATTCTGACTTTATTTTTTAACGAAGAGAGATTGGTACGAGTGATTTTTTATGTATGGGCTAGTTTGAATCAGCCCGTGTGACGTAATGACTGCAGGTTGTATACCGAGGCGCAGTCGTGTACGATGAGATAACGTTTCCGTATGGCCAATGGTTATAAAATACATACGTTTTCTAATCGTGCTTGATTGCGCCCCAGTGCAAACAGAGTGTTGCGAAAAAGCTTTTCTCTTAGCTCGGACTAATTTCAGTCCGAGTCTTTATTATAATTAGCTATATAAAGTTTTTTTTCTACACATTTTGGGTGAAAAATGCAGGTTGGCTAAGTCCATCTAGACCAGTACGTAAAACCGCCACTGCTAAAACGTAATTATTCTTTGGTTTTCTGGACCAACTTATTTTGATAAGATATTAAAGTCAAGCATTTTAATCAGATTTTTTTTTTATCACTCGGTGAGTATAGAAAAGCATTTCATAAGAAAGACTTCCACTCTGCGGGCTTAAGTGTTATCGAGCCAAAACCACGACTTTGCTATTTCTTTGTCGACTTGGATATTTTCTTTCAAACTGCAGTGCTGTAGTAAGACGACTTTGTGTTTTGAAACGGTACAAACGTTTACCTGACCATTCACGGTAAGACATTATGGGCATTTTCAATGAAAATAAATTAAATTATCGAATCTTTAAATATTTTTCCTATCTATCTTTGATGCTCTATTTGTTTATGCTTTCATTTTATATATTTTCGTGTGCAATAACATGCAGTTGCAAAATTTATTTGGTTGATTGATTCATTGCCTTTTCAACGATGAGGGTTCCATATTGTTTTATTATCTTTGTTAATGTGATGTTGAAATATTATTTTTTTCTTTCCTGGTTTATTGACTGGCTTCAGTAAATAAATTTCGGGCCCTTGGCGTAGTGGTCAACATCGTTGTCTTCCGTGACGTATGTCCAACAGCCCTTTTTCAATAATTTCTTTTCGAAGGGATGGGTGTGATGTCTAAAAAATTCCTTCCATTCTTCCAATCCTAAATTAACGGGATGCAGTGAATGCGATACGTTATCCAGTCATCGTGTCTTAACTGTATCCTTCTTATCCCTACTTTAAACGAAAAAGACAGATTGAGAAACTGAGTAATATGCAATTCTCCAAAAAAAAATTTTTTTTTAATAATCCTCAATTAAGGATTCATATGTATGCGCTCATTGGGAATGAACAGCGGACATAGATCAAAATACCTAATGTCAAATTTCATATCGTCTCTAAAGGATTAGTTTCAGAATATGCATTTTCTGAAATACAATACTTAGATGCAGTTTTAATTATTTATGAATTTCTTTTCGAAAGCATGAATGTATCTGAATTCTTGAACTTCCCTCTCCCACCCATTCTATTCTAAAAAAATGCGTAGCGAGAGCGATGAAATAACCACTAGTCCTGTCTTAGCCTTATTCTTCTATTCCTACTATTTTTGTAAAAAAGAAGGTTGAGCAACTGAATAAAAACTGTAGTGCATGCAACCAAGTCTTGAGGAATTTCTTCTTGATACATCTCTGGAAAATTTTCGAATACGACTAACGTTGTCCCGTTTCTGAATACACCTTTTAAAAAGAGTGTGAAGACGTTGCGGGTGGTGGTGGGTACAACGTTGAGTATTCTAGGGAATTTAAAAAAAAGCAGTTCTCGTAAAAAAAGGAGAAGTCAATATGCTTTACATTCGGAGCGAACATGGTAAAACAAAATGGATTGCTGAAGATCTCAAATAATGTGTGAAAAAGTGTTAGTTTTAATAATATCCCCAGTTTAATACAGACGTTCTCATTGAAAGCATCCCTTCATCTCCGTGTCATAACTAGGCCAGTTCAAATATAGCAATTTATGATTAAAGTCTGCCTGCGAGTTCTGTACAAACCTAACGAACCGATATAAACGTTTAATGTTGTTCTTATTACTGTGAATGTATTACCATATTTCATATTTCACGCCTTTATTATGTATCCGTCTACCTATGTACCTATCCTTTGAGCGTAAATCAAATATTCAAATACTATTTGACAATCCCTAATTTGACAAATAAGGGATTCCCCTCAAACAGTCTTACAAACCGTTTTGGTGTTGCCCGAGAAAGCGGTAAAATATATTAAATAAGGATATTTTATTTTAAATTTTAAAATAAGCTAAGTAATAATATCAAAGTATTTTGTTTCTACAATTAATATTATGTTATATATGTTTGATAGCTATTTCGGATTTTAACTAATATGTATTTACTTAGGTATACACACTAGCTTAGAAGAGATACACAATACATTCTCTCAACCCTTCCAATATTCTAATTTATATTGCGACATAAAGTTTTATATTATATTTCATATATTTTCCTTTAGTGTTTATTAACATGATACTGGAATTATTCAAAGTAAATTAGTATAAATTTAATTGACAATTTATTATTCGTTACATAAGCGTCTTGTAAGAGTGATAGCAACGGCAATTGCTTGATATTTGGTTGGTCATTAAGGATTTCACTGGCATGATTATATATATTAACTTCTACTTGTTTTAGTGCAATTAGAACAACTATAATATACAATAACTAATTAAGCCACCTTATTTCAATGGAGTTCTGCCAAGTAAACTTCAATTAAATTAATAAGTTTAATACATACCAATTTACTTAAAAAAACTTATTAGAAATGTCCAGTTTCTTAACAGTCTGTATGTAACTAAAAAAAATTTTCAAAGCTGTTTTTATATAATTAATCGTAAATGATACATTTTTAGATTTAAATGTGGAATTGAATGAAACAAAAGTTATTTCGTGAAAATTTTCCCGAACTGCATATGGACTCATTATGACGTTGATAGCAACAATAAATATCTTACAAGAACTGCTTGTTACTCATTCCTGCAACCTGTCGAGAGTGTCGAATCGCAGGTAGTTGGAATTCATTTACTGTCTCTTACTCGATCAGACCTCAACATTTCTATAATTCACATAATTGCAGCACACAGAATGATGATAGAAGCTGCTATGAATCTGCTATTTGGCAGAATCAATAGGATAATTTAAATGCGGCAAAATGATTCAGAATGTTGATCACATTACTTGTGAATGTCCAGATATGAACAACAAACGCGAAAACTTACTCAAAGCAATACGTTGGATCTGTCAGCCCCGTCGAGTTGTAGATCTTACCTAGAAGTCCAGTGGTATATGTAACTTAATTTGTCAAAAAAGTGACATATTCGTTCATGCTATAAATTCATTCGGGTATATAATTTACTTATTATTCTTTTGATAGCAAATTTCAAATAATAATAAATACAATATCATTTTAAATATTCTGTAGAAATAAAAATATTCTTTTATTAATCTATTTGCCGTAAATTTTATCTTACTGAAAAAAACAAACACTTTTACATTTTGTATTTCAATTTAAAGTCATGTTTACAATATTCTTTTTTGCGTAGGTTGGCGCGCGTGTGAACATTATTAAAGATAATGCTTATAAAAATAAAATAAGTAATACCGTTATTTTTTACGAGACATATCGCAGATTTTTTTAAACCACTTTACAGCCCCCTTCGTACAATATTTTACATCAATATCCGAACAACAAGTATTTTTTAAAGTATTAAAGAAAGTCATTTTCACACTTCTGCATATTTTTAATAAAATTTACATTTATTATCAAGCAAGGACATCTTTAAAAGATGACTGCTCATAAATTATAAGTGATAAATTATTGTTTGCATCGATAAAAGAATACTTTTACCCTAATAAATCAGTAGTCAGCCGTAAGACCCTCTTCTGCATTTTTATTATCAGCTTTTTACATTACCTAAGCCGTTGCAGGTAAGTTAAAAAAATCGCGAAGAATATCTCAGAAGAAAAATACAATTTCTTTTACAAGAAAACGGTTTTCTTTTCCTACAGAATACTTGTTTTTAAGCGAGGATAAAAATTCATACTACTGATTGCAGCTCTTTTTAATAATCTTTGTTTATTTTTATGGAAATATAATTTACAAAATTGTTTGCGAATTTCTTTGAATGTTTTCTCAAATAAATACATCACATCTCAGCTAATATCAATAAACTCAATGTAATATTTTGTAATACAAAAACGAATGTATATAAAATATTAAAAGATAAATAAATGTAAAATGAACAAGCATCGACAAATCACACATCCAAGCAAAAACCAATCGTCAAATATATATGCATCTCATAAGATAAACGCCAAAGAAAAGGGTTTAAAAATAATAATGGTATTGTTCTGTAAATATACACTTATTACGACATACACTATTCACGATTCATTTATTTACCAAATGTCGATTTAAGTTCATCCGTGCATTTTTAAACACTGACGATGCCGATAGGTGTTACCAGGTCGTTAGTAAAGATACATGAGATAGTGTCCAAAATTTGATTGTTTCAATTGTTTTATTTATTAGATAAGGAAAATAGTAAAACATTCATTTTAAACAATGATATAGTTAAAGGCCTGCGTAATTGAAATACTATTTAGAACGAAGTTTTTTATCGTTCTACCGCCACCCGTTACGTGTATGCAACTTCTGTTTCAAGCTGTAAGCGAATTTACTTCTCATATTATTGACCCGATACATATTTGCACGTGAACAATCATTTAACCATCATACACTTTTGTGAATACAAAAAGACTATGAAGATATTTCAGTTAAAAATAATTTTAATATTTTATTGAATTTATTTTTTTTGTTATATATAAAAACAAGTCGAAAAAAGATGCATATGTTTAAAAATTAAGCAACGCTTTACATTAAAGTTTCAAATATGTACATGTCTCTATTAATTAATTGAAATCATGAGCTAAATCATGAGCTAAAGAGCATGGAAATCATGAGTTAAATTGCTTCCATGAAACATCTTCTGGCTACTCGATAAAACATTAATTGAAAATTATTTCTTTAAATTACGAAACAATCGTCGCTTCTTGTTAAGTATTTAAGACGTGTCTTATTTTCTCAACTAGCTCATTGTAAAAGTTATTCAAGTAAAATTTACAAAAGAAAGGGGAATGGGATGTTTCTGTAGCAATCCAACAAGTAAGCCAACCCTTATCAATAGCCAGTAGATAATTATTATTGAAATTCTTTTTAAAGAAGAGAAAAAAAAGATCCAATTTAAAATGTACCTAAGCCAGGAATTTCGTTCTTAAATTTCACAAGGAAAGGCAGTAAATTGCTCTCTTTCTCCGTTTCCTTTTTTTATCTTTTTAACTCTTTTTTGTGTCTGTTTCCCGAGAGAGTAGAGCAGTTAACGTTTCAACCGGCGTGAATATAAACCAAAGTGATTTTGTGGGAAAACACGAAAAGTCCAATGGGCTCTGGAAAACGCTCAAAGAGTGAAAAGAAAAAGTTCTTTTACTTTTGACGCCAGTTGTAAGACAGTTTAATTCGTTCAAATCAGATATGTCTGATTGTTATTTCATGAAAGTTGGATAAAACAATACTTTTTCAGAACTTTTTTACAATTACACGTTTATTTAGCTTCTCGTCAAAACTGTGTTTTTCTATTTAATATTCATGCTTATTTTTAAATATTTCTGATACCGTAAACTTATGAAAAAAACTTAAAACGATACGATGTGGATCTATTGACCTCGTTAGACATACTGACTTAGTTGACATTAAATATTAAGATGAAAACATACCAAATTATTTCTGTTCTACAGATATTATGCAGTATAATATATTTTTTATCAAAGTCCGCTTCCAATGTGGAGCATATGACCTTCTTATGTAGGTAATCTCATTATAAGTTTTTCTACGACAACTTTTTGTTACTCGGTCGTTCAACCTCTCATTTTTAAAAAAGAGTAGTAGGGTTAGAAAAATAAGTCTAGGACATGATTAGTGGTTAACTAATCGCTCTCGCTACGCCCAGTTATTGAAGGATCGAAATGATGGAAGGGAATTTTTAGACATCACAAACACCCATGCAATCGTAAAAACGATGTTCATACTGGGACTCGAGCCCGTGAGATCCGGTAGGGAACAACGCTAACCGATGCACCATAGGACCTGACAAAAAATAAAATGTAATATTGTTGATAGCTATTTTGACTTACGTTCTCGTCAGAACTCTGTTTCTAACATTATTTTAGCCATATATACTGGCTTACATAAGATACACAATACACCTAGGTATTCTAATATCAACAAATTTACTTTTTTCTTGGAACGATAACAAATATGGGACTAATTCAAATTAGTTTAAATTAATGATATTAGGTAAAATAAAATTAGCTTCTTGTAGTGGTCTGAGTAATAGTGATGAATTTATATTTGTCGGAATTCGGATTATTATGTTCAAGTCTTCAGTGATTTTTTTACCACTTTCTACATTTAAATCTCGATTTTTTCTGTATTTTTAATAATTTAATATCAAGGTTTTAGTTGTAACGATGTTTACACTCTGTAAAAATTAGCTGACGTAGTATCGGGTATCGTGGATACAGTTCAAAGTAAAGAAGCAGTTTATCATTTGCGCTTGCATCTTTTTTTCAGAGCACACAAAACTAACAAGTGAAAGTGGATCTGTATCATTACTAAATATATAACAATAAAAAGGCATAACTACTGCAGTTTATCTTTTTTTTTAATACCTTTTTATAATTCAGATTTTCATCCATTTTACTTTTCGTCAAAAGTGAAATCAACAGGCTTAATTGCTTATTGGAAACACTGCACTGCTTGATCGATTAAAGGGCTTTTTAAATAACCACAATTAATTCAGAAAAGAACCAATAAAATTAACTAATTATACAGATTCGTAGATAGTACTGGCGAGCATTTTTTCTCGACAAAATATCACTTGTCCGAAATAAAACATTGATTCTGATAATTCACCACCTTTTTACATCAGTTTTCTCATTAAAGTCTTTTTTTCGATTACATCTGGGATTGTGTTAAAAAACTAAAATAATATTGTCATTCAAAGGAGACAATTTGAGAATAAAATTTGATGAATATTGATGTCCGTGATAAAGTTTTGTCTCAATTAAAAAAACAAATTAGGCTTTTTCAGAACACTTTCTAATTTTGATATATATATATATACGATTATTTTTATTAAAATCTGTAGTTATAAATAAGAATAGTTCTTTAGTGTGCAATCAAACAATTTGTAAATTTGACTTACAAGTTTAAAATGAATTTAATGTCAAATTAAGTCAGAAATTATATTTAATTTCTAGTTTTGTGGCAGAATCGTAAACGATGCTGTGTGCTCGTTTTATTTAGTTTTGATGTTCTCAGGGAAATTTTAAAGATTGGTTTACCATCGGTTTACAAGTTTGTTTTCGAAAGAAAATATTTCTTTGACGTTAACATTCTTTTCCACCGTCCCGATCTTAAAACGAAGTATAGAAAGTGCAATTAGCTATCTTTTAGTCCTTTATAGTACCACCTTTCTATCTTCTTCTGCTTTTTGGCAAAGCGAATGAAATGTAAATAATAAGCTGAGATATACCAATATAGAAGTCCAAATACATGATGGAAAAAATATATATTTCATTCGAAATAGTTTTACAATTGAATTGCAATAATTTAATAATAAAAAAAACTGTTCGCTATATAATCCTGATATATGATATATCTGGCACATTGTGGCTTCTTTCTACTGGTAAAATGAGGCCAATACCATAATGTACGTATATGTTAGAGATCTGAGCCGTCGGGATTAGAAGACCTTACCGCAGAGTGGAGAGAATCTCTAGGAAGTTCTGTCTCTGGTGTTACGTGAGGTGCATTCAACAATAACTGAAGTGTTCGTAATTCTTTTATTATTAGAAAAGTTTTATTATTATATCAGCTCGAATCGTAATAAGAAAAAGAAAATATGTTTTTCTAACTTTATTTTGATTTCAAAAAACCTCCAAACTTATTTATCTTTGAATTTAGCAATATTTTCATATCCACGCATTATGTGACGACACTAAATAAATCGGAAAATACATTTAGACAATACTTTAAAAAATGTATCTAGTTTAAAAGCAAATATTAAAAAAATAGATATCGGCATAATGCTGGTGTCGTAATAAATACGTTGAAACGAATTTTCGTAAGGATATAGGCAAAAGGACGTCACACACATATAACCAATTTTACTCAATCCAATATTAAAATAGTTAAGAAAAACTTTTGTGTAAGTTATTCATTACATATGACATCGTTAACATCCAATGTTGATTCAGGACTAAAACGTTAAAGATTAATTAAAAGAAGTGCAATCATAGTAAGAATTGAATTTAGTGTAGAAAGGTTTGCAAAACGACAGAATAAAATTATCAAAATAGAATAATAAGAAATGCTTAATACAACTGGGATGTTTTTAAAATCTTATAAAGCCAGATATTTTCAACTACACATTTTTTTTGTAAACAAGTGTTTTAATAATTTGTCTTAATTAAAGGTGTCGCTGTAGACCAGTTCACATACCCTTAATTTATAAAAACAATTATGATGTATTATAATCTGGAGCGTGATAAATCATTCTGCTTAATAAGGGCAATAAATAAAACGATAATCTAGCCCTATACTAAAGGGAACTCTACCGCGTGTTGGTTTATTTACACGGTGAAGAAAGGGCGTTACTTTACACCAGGTGGAAAGCAGCTAACAGCATAGGCACAGGTAAATATTACCTACTTAATTACACACGTGTGTGTAAATGGCATACGTCTGTCTGGTAGATGAATTGTCAGCATTGAATCCTTTCAAGACTTAATGCTTCAGATTTGTAGAATATTATAAGCATAATTTATATTCTTAATAGAATTAAATAGCTAAAGTTTTTCATTCTTATTGTGTTTTCATAAGAAACGTTTATATTTTTATAATCTTCTGATATGTACATTATATAGAGTTTTTATTATAAGACAAGGAAACTCAAAGGTACTTATTTTTTCCATGCGAGCTCTTTTTATTGATTTACTTTTTTAATCTTGAGAGGTAGTCGAGCAAAATAATTTGTTGTCGTTCTTCAGATTTTTTTTTGATATCTTTTCGCTATTACAATATGCACTCAACTCTTTTTACTTAGAAATAACGCGATCCACAAAATAAGAACTAAAAGTATATTTTTAAACGATTTTTTTTTATTTTAACACGATTCTCAGAAAACAAAAAACACAGCAGCAGAATTCCGGTCAAGAAATTCAACACACAAGAAAGTAATAACAAACGAAAGGGTCCATTAGATTTTTAAATTAGACGTCAAAAATTTGTAGCGAGTAATTTATGTCCAGTCACTCATAAAAGTCCCCGCATATAATCAAGTAGCGATGAAGAGTATTATTTTTTCATCATAAAAATATATATTATTATGAATAATATTTTGTTGAATTTTCTTATCTTCGTTATTTCGAGTAGACGATTTTCTACACCAAAATATTGTTAATTTTTTAAATAACACGGTATTTTTAATTCAGAGAAGTAATCTTCTCTGAAATCTATAACTTTTATACACGGTTTTTTTGTGGAACGTATCGACCGTGTAAAAAGGTGTTGGATGTACATAATATTTGTATTGATCCATTTGTATGTCGGTATGTCTGTAACGCAGCACATACGTGCACAAACAAAAAAAACAAACACACTCTCTCTCTTTGCTGGGTATTATCAATAGAACTTTTAATAATAAATTTTAAATATTTGTAACTAAATAAAACGACCTCTATCTGAATACGAATTCTGTGTCGGATATTTTAAGATACAAAGCTTACAATTTTTATTAAAGCATAATTTGCTTGTTGTTTTCTTCCAAAATTTTCCTTGTGGTACAAGACAACATCGTCACATTATAGGATAAGAATGTAGAAATTATTTTCTAAATACATCCGTTGTAATAAAATATCCATACAAACTTTTAATGATTTAAGAGGCAAAGTATAAAGTAAATGCAATGAAGAAGTTTTTTTACAAGTAGCCTCAAGTTAGCCAGATAATTAAATCTAAAACAATAATGCGAAAACTCACAAATATAGTTTGAAGTATTCGTACAATTTTATATTTCATATAATATTCACCGTGAAATATATTTTTTTTTATTCAAAAAATGAAGAATCGAACATCAAATGAATGATATATCAAGTTTTATTGGTAGACATGTTCTAAATAAAAAAACTCAATTGTTTTACCAGAATTCCATATTTGTTTAATTAGTGCTTTAAATATTTGAAAACTGTTTTATAAATAACGTTTTTAAAATTGAATTTCATTTATATATCAGTATTCTATAATTAAACAAGGCACGTCATAGTCACGTTTTGATTTAGTATACGAATTTTAAATTTTATATTCATTATATAACTTTTTATTAAGACTTCAAAAAAATAAAACGAAATTTATAATATTATAGTTTTAGATGAGTAAAAGCTATCAAGGAGTTTTTTCGTCGACCTATAACATTAAAATAATTTATTATTCTTTTAGAGAGAACACTTTCAACATTTTTGATTAAACTAAAGTGCCAAGGCTTAGTCGTTAATGATCTGTAAAGGCATGATGTGATTCGAGGCTGGGCTATTTCATGTTTTTTTTTATCGAACCGGGTGGGTTAACACTTATGTTGTATAACGGTAATAATTATCACTTTTCGTTCAACTATTTATCCTATTTTTGTAAAACATTTGTTACTGCAATTGGTATTGAATTAACACGATGACGATCTTGTAGTTGAATAAAATTCCTTGCTAAGCGTGTAAGCTGAAAAATTATTTGTTTAAATTAAATTAAATTATATTAAATTATATGTTTGGTGGTACACGAAATATTTTTTGCATTTTTTAAATATAAAGGCACTGTTTTATTATAATTTAAAATGCCTTATGTCAGTTGTGTCAAATAATTTTCAGAACGGAAACGAGCAGAATATTCAATAATAATTAATGTCTATGAACAGTTTATAATTTAATACTTATTTTCGCTTATGAATTTAGAAAAAATGTGCTGCATTGTAATAGGGCCGATATTTTTGATTATATTGAAAGGAAATATCATGCATATAAGTATTTAAAATTTACATACACAGTATTTTTACATAATTTTATTGTCGTATTTATATTGACATACGACAAAACACATCAAAATAAAAAAATGTTTTTATATTTAAATGATTTAAATGTACGGAGTATATTTTGTGTACATACTATTCTATGTACAGAAGGTTCTGTGTACGGAAGAATATGTGCTCGGAAGAATCGGTGTACGAAGTATTCTTGTACGGATAATTCGTGTTCAAATGAATGCGCTCACCCATAATATAGTAACTATTAAAAATATTGACAAAATTAAACTTGAAATAAACACAAAGCTTGAGAGATTATTAATATTTTTTTAGTAGTTATTTTGTAAAAAGCTTTGTGCCAACTTTTCTTAATATTTCTGAAAGCAAAATAGCATTTTTATTTCTTCAAGCACTAACAAGAACAAAAGATTACCTTAACTACTTATCATGTTTGTATATATCATAATATATCCATGTTTTTGAGTCATTGAAGACAACACAAAAGTGGTATTATTCTCAACTATTCTACTGTTGATTTAAAGTCAATACTTGGATATAAAAAAATTGGAGTTAACATACATTATTTCCATTGTTACGACTACGAATATCTATATATATCCAAATTTGCCGTCTATTTCTTCGCTCCTTTCGAGCTAGTGTTTGTTTTTCTTAATTTTTGTGTGCTATATGCGGTCGCCTATCTGACATCGTTGAACTCACATGGCACCTTACTCAGTCTTTGGCGTGTTCGTTTCAGTGACGTGAACGTCATCAACACCCTTATTTTACGTGTGTCGTATTAAGTATACAAAGCGTTTAAAAAATGCAACACTATAAGGGCAAATATAACAAAATACAAACAAGCAAGCGTTGTTAGTGTATTACAAAATAGTCACCGTTGTCACTGTCAAAACAGTTATCGATATCGATCCGTGTTCGATATTTCTAGTTCGTTAATGTAATATGTATAATTCATGGGTACAGAATTAATCTATGTGTCATGTAATTGTACAAGCTTATGATATTTTTCCTGAATGATAGTGTTACAAAACATTGTTTTTCTTTAAAAAAACAAAAGATTTTTTTCACCCATGGTTAGGTCTAGAAAATGATACTTTTGTCTACCATAACTTCTACTGTGATTTTAATTTTACGTATTGAGTCAGTCTTACATAAAAAAATCCTATTTATTTTTCTGTGCCTTGGCAACAAATAAATTATCATCTACATATTCAATATCTTCTACATAATAATATAATCTACATAGAATATAAATATTACACGAAATAACTCAAAAGACTCTGCCGTTAGTTAAATTCTCTGACAAAGAAAAGTAGAAAAGTTAAATTTTCAACAACAATTTAAATATACAACTTGATACTTAAAATATTCCGTATAACTGCCGCTAAATAATTACTGTATAAGAATTAAAAAATAGCAAAACGTTGAGTGTCCCGAGAAGCATAAAAAAAAATTAGTGACTATTTCAATATTATACCACCATCAGAAATATAGTCATATAATACAACACTATCAATTAAATTATATTAATCTTTATAAAATAAATACTTATTGTTATTGTTAACTTAGCATTTCGATTTTTTACAATCCCGAAGCTTAAAATTTTGTAACGACTAGTTGTAACTTTATCAATTTTACGTCGTTCATTAAGAAATATGAACCTTAAACACTTTGCCTAAGATTAAATCTCAACAGCTTTATGGTGTAGTATTATCAACGCACATTATCATTTCGCCTTTATTGAGTAATTAATAAAGTTCGTTTAATTTATTACACCGTCTAGGGCGAGGAACATATAATAACTAAGGGTACAAAATAAATTCTATGGGTTTTAAATTAATATGAGTTAGAGCGTATTGAACCCAACACCGCAGAATGCAGTGATTAATTTATGGGGGGGTTTTCTAAATATTTTCGGGTTTAAAAGAGATTATGTTATCTCTTAAGCCAGACGAATATTGCTACGGTTTCAACAGCGTAAGTGAAGGAAAATTTGTTTAAAATAAATTACGTAATACTCATTTTCAATATTATGAAAAATAGTCAATATGCTTAGTTTTAATACAGAAAAAATATGAATGTAATAAAAATGGTTTCGTTTGGCGTGTGCATATTTTAAAATAATATCATTATCAAAAAGGACTATAAAAACAAATTAATGATACATATAAACGAATATAAAGTCCCCTGTGTGGTCGAGTGGTTAACGTTGTTGGCTTTGGCTACGGAGGGCCCGGGTTCAAATCCCGGTACGGACAGTTTTTATAAATTGATTTTTCAATCGATTTATGAATTTCTGTTCAAAGGCATGGATGTATGTGATGTCTTGAATTCCACCCTTTCACCCATCCTATCCTATGAACGGGGCGTACCGAGAGCGATTAGCTTACCACTAATCCTGTCCTAGCCCTATTCTTCTATCCCTACTCTCTTTGAAAAAAGAGAGGTTGAGCAACTGAGTAACAAGCAGTTCTCGTAGAAACACTTATGTTGAGATAAACTCCATTAGGAGTCCATATGCTCCACATTGGGAGCGGACATGGTTAAAAAAAAAAAAAAAAAAACGAATATATTGCCTTGAAAAGTATTAAGATTATCAAATGATATTTGTTTTGAATAAATAAAATGCGCTTTTACCATTATTTCCACTCCCAATATGGAGCATATGAGCTCCTAATACAATTATATCAACAGAATTTTTTCTACTAGAACTGCTTAGTACTCAGATGCTCAAATTCTCTTTCTTCCAAAAAGAGTAGTGATAGAAGTATAGGCCTAGAATAGGACTAATTGTTAGCTAAACACTCTTACTACTTCCCGTTCTTTAGGAAAGGATGAGTGGGAGGGAGGAATTCTAGACACCACATACATCCATACATTACCAAACCCATTGGAGCTAACCAACTCGACCTACTTTTATCTATTAAAATAATTAACTGTTCAAATTTTGCCAAATTTCATGTGTCGGCTTGTTTTATTTAAATATCCCAGAAACCAATACTGGGGAAAACGTCAATTTCTCGGGAATTAATTCTCGGGTTGTTTTGTCACACAATCATCTTATTTATTTATTGTTTAAAAATAAAAAGTATAGTACATGACATTAAAGCTGACGCCAATTCGCCATGCACTTGGCAAATATAATGAGAAAAAATAAAAAAAAAAACACTATATAATACATTAAAATCAACTTACAAAATGAAGAAATAAAATAGTAAAACTTAACAAACAGTTCACAAATACTGTCATTAAAAATTTCCAGTTCTCTAGGCAATGAGTTTATTAGTCGAACGGCCCTTGGAACTGGTGACTCATACCTCCTAAGCGAGGAATAAGTTTTTGGTCATAGTTTCGCCCACGTAAGAATAAATTGGGAACATGTAAGTTAATGATCATGATAATTTCAGGATTATTAACTCGGTCTCGATGAAGAAGAGGAAAATGCTTTAAACTTGAAAACGATCTTCGAGCTTCAAGAGAGTGGAATGATAAGATTTCTAAAAGAAATTTGGTAGGGTAATATAGCCATTTCTGCTAATTTTCATAACTTAACTTTATTGTAAAATACTATATACGAGCTTAACGTGATAATTAAGATAAAATACGCAAAACATTTAACCAACTGTTTTTTTATCACAATGGAAATATATCGCTTGGAAGTAAACCTTCAAAGATTTTATCTCGTTTAAGTTGTGAGAGACGCGCCCGTGTTGTGTTGGGGTTTACTGTGCAGCGTTCGAATTGCAATGGTGTGATTTTTTCTACTCTTTTCCGAATACAATTTTGTCTTTTACACTCCTCGTTCGTAAAATTTAACTCCGATTGCCTTTGTCTTTATTGTATCAGAAATCGTCCGACTATAACTGCTGCGGCAAAAAATTCCATATTGAGCAAGGACAACAAAAACAGGTCTCTGATAATGGTGGCGTTGCACATATTCCGATGAATAAATTCAAATTCCAGGTTTCAGTGTTAAAATATAATATTTTTAGATACTTCTCTCTAAATCATATGATCACATATGCTTTTGATACAGGTGTATGTTTTTTTCAAGGGTCTTTGTACAAGCAAATGTAATCCCGAGTCAACGAATTACGATATTTTCTTCCACACGCAATACTTCCTTCATTTTTTCATTGTAATTTAAATATCACTTTTTTTCTCTGTGTGTTATGTTTACACGTTAATTATACTATACATATTAAAAAAGCATGCTATGCAAGCACATTTGACTACAATAATAAAGTATCTATTCATACAACAGACTCGCATATAAATGACTAATAGTAAGTTATCCATACACTTTTGAAATATCGAATTGGTGATGGAAAAATAAATGTGTAATATAGCATGTATTAGAAAAATTGAACTATTTACCTTACCACTGAATCAATATTTTTAAAAAGTCATGTCCGCTCCCTCTGTAGAGCATATGTCATAATAGTTTTTCTACGACAACTATTTGATACTCAGTCACTCAACCTCTCCTTTCCAAAGAGAGTAGTTAGGATAGAAGGATAAGGCTAGGACATCACTAGTAGTTATCTAATCGTTCTCGCTACGCCCAGTTATTAAAAGATCAGAAGAGTGGGAGGAAAATTTTGACATCACAAACACCCATTCCTACGAACATAAATCGATCGAAAAAAATGCTGGTCGTATTGGGACTCAAACATGTGAGATCCGGCATGGAAGCCTACAACGCTAACCGCTGTGCCATATGACCCTACATCAAAATCGACAATAGCGAAAAGGAATTCACCACTTAGCTACGTTGCCAAAATGGTTTGTTAAATGATAATGATCATTATAAACATCGAATAATAGAAACATTCTAGACGACGAAATTATATTATGATAAAAGAGGGTATGATATATCTTCCGAGTATTATATTTTTAGAATGTTTGAGTTGTATGGCGGAAAATAGCTATGAATTAATATATAAAAATAATGTTGTGAGAAACACCGCGTCTCCATTTTGAATTAAGTGTCTAAGATGTCACAAAGTTGGTGGAAAAGATAAAAAAATAAATGCGAAACCTAAACATGTGGTACAAGTTAAAACCAAAACACCCACTTATTACAGTTAATTTCACAACAAACGTATTACTCTCAGTTCACTGGATGAAAAACCATTCCTTTCCATGTCGCTTCTTTAAATATTTAATACTAAGGCTCTCCCATTTTCACTGTATAGGTTTATGTTTTCTTCAGGAGGTGCATAATTTTTTTAGTTTTCTTTATTATTCACATTAACGATACAGTGAATAAAGTTAATTTTATTACGTATTATTAAAAGTAGTAGGTATTTTTTTAGGCTGTATATTTTAATGAAAAGGCTGAACGTCAACAACAGAGGAGCGTTTGATTAACATTCACTCCTAAGCGAGTCCCATTTCGTTGCCTTTGTTTGCAGTCCTTATGAAATTTACTCCCGCGACAGAGAGCTCACATTGCCTATCCTGTGTTATTGGTGTAACGAGACTAACGAAACATGTGCTATGCCTGACATATTTTTATTGCATTACCAGAATGCTTAGAATTAAAAAAGTTCTGCGTGAATCTTAAACTCGTTCAGAGTTCTTTGGCTCTCTGATAAATAATGTACAGAAAATGTGTATTCAGATATAAAATATTTTTTTTTTGTTAAATCTTATTTAAACTTTATTTAAATTGGCTGCCTCACACAATAAATGTGATTTAAAAAAACTTTTTGGTTACGTTGTAACCTTATCTTTCAATCTACATTTTGAAAACTGAATGTATATTTGAGTCGCAAATTTTTAAAATTCACCTTGTCCATATTCTATATTTTGTAAACACTTTAAAAAAAAAAGTGTATTGAACCCTCTGTATTTAAAAAATAACCGTATTTTAATAAATCAAATAGAAATATATATTATATTCTTCAATTTTATTCAATAAAGTATGGTTATTATTTTAACACAGCTGTTCTCTACGCGTTTATTTGTAAGTTTGTCTAAAAAAATGAAAATGGACAGAGTGAATTTTGGAAATGTTTGATTCATTTGTGCTAAGCTATCTAAAACTTTCAATCGTATGTTTTTTAATATATTATATAAACACTTTTAATATTTATAAAAGGTAATACTTTTATTATACCGTTGTCTTATCGAATTAAGTATAAGTGTCATAACTTCTCCAACTTCTAGCTGATTTCAGTAAAATTATGCGGCACTTGTCTTTTATCACAGTCGATCAACATCTACTTTAGTAGAGGTAAAATTATAAGCACAGTCAATCAATGATTAGTATTAATTTATAGCTTCGACTGAAGGTGCTTTATGAAAATTTAATGTCAAATGTGAATTATTTTGATTCTATATTTGTAAAATTTATGGAAGTGTACAGAATCAAAATAATTCAAATTTGAGATAAGTATTAAGTTTTTTGCTGATTTGACGTTTCATAAAAAATGAAAAAATGATACAAGGTGGAGTAAATACAATTTTATCGTAACTACTCATCATGCCGAGTTCACTTTCCCAGAATACACAGTGGTGTGTCCTTTACTAACTATTACAAATCTCTACCATATCATAATCGAAGTATCCTGCAAGACACTGGCTTAATTTTTTGCCAGGGTCTTTCAGAAAGAATCACAAACTATTTTTTTACATGGTTGTCATTTTTTTGAGAAATCCATTTAATAACTGCCGTGTTTGATATAATGTATTATAAAAACTGCCGCTTTTGTTTTAAAACAAATTGTAGTTCGTAAAAAAATTACACGTTACAGACTTATTAAAATTTATGAATATTGCCATATGCAAGATTACCAGCTCTACATGGTGACATATTTAACTCGTTTTAAACAAAACGTGGAAACAGCAGTCATTATTTCCAGAGCCATTCACCATACATATGTAGATGTATTAGGTACTTTTAAATTGTTTATTACTCGTATTTCGGGTTGCCAGGCGTCCCTATTTTAGCGGGACTGTCCCGAGTTCAATTGACAAATCCCGAGTCCCGCATTGCAAGTCCCTCTATAATCCCGACGTATACATGTATAAAAGTCTTCGAAATAGTGAATGTCCCGATCTGTGTTTTTAGAAATCTGTCAACCCTGCTCGTATTACTTGCATTAAAAAAAACAATTTACTGTTTACATACGAGGCTTATTTCAAACATTTTTTTAAAAAGTCAATAAAAAATTACTGTCCTTAATTTTATTCGGTGACGAAAAAATATTACACAAACATAGTATGCTTATTTGTGATGAAATCGACTCCTTCCCAGTGTCACGCCGCACATAAATTAAGTCTACCGCTGAATATTTAAGACATATTTTAGCAAATTTTCTAGTGGGTAGTCATAGGTTAAATTATGTAAAGCGTTCTATAATCCTATTACGACTTTTGCAAATTACAAACCCGTGGCTTAGCTCGGCCGCTCGTTCGAGGAATAAAGATTATGCGCTTTAAAAAAAGAACAATGCAAAGTGATCGTTTCTACCACACTTGAACGTTGCACGATTTTTTTTAATTCCGGCGATCCTATAATTCGCACACGCAGCCGCTTAATGGAAAATTTATTCAACAAGAGATTATCGTCTATCGAAGATAATTGACTTAATTACATGTCATTATCATTAATTTTCAAATACTTTAACTGCATTATCCGTTGATAGATGTTTGATAAAATTTTGATCCTTTTCTGTATTTATTCATTTGTTTATATAAATATAGTTAATAATATATACGTATGTATATACAATTATAAATAACATGGAAGGCATATCATTTTTGTAGAATTCGATCTAATCTAACCTAACTTCTTAACATCGTATTTGAGTCAGTTTCGGGCGCAATGAAAATTTTCCGGCCTCCTTTATTTAATTTACAATTCTTATTTTTGGTTAATTTTTTTTTAATATTAAAAATAATTTCATTTTATTTAGAATGAAAATATTAAAACAAAAGAAAAGGTACCCTTGTTGTAAAGCACGGTAAATTTCTCAAATATTTTAATAGAGTGCGTAATGTTTATAACAAGGTCTTTATATTAAAACATTCATTGTTCAAAAATTATAGTAATTACTCGATATGCTAAATTTTTCACAATTTTTGCATTACTATGTTTTTCCAGTTGTAATGTAGCATTGATATTATAATAGATATTTACTATTCTAGTGTTTCTTAATCTTATCGGAGTCATTCCTCTTAAAAAAATGACCAAAAATACAATGTTGTCCAATTGGACTTTATCAACTTTTAATGCAGAAGCACTCTGATACACTAACTAACGTACAGAAACGAACGCGTCCATCTCACAGAGGTGACTGGTTTCAGCACTGCGATATAAGGTACCATTCCTCGTCAATAAGCTTGGCAATATTCTATGACTTATATTAAAAAAAAGCTTAAAAATTCACTATTTTTTGACAGTAAATAAGTATTTTATTTGAAGAGATTTTTCTTTTATATTTTTTAGGTCATCACTTTTGTCTGTCAATGCTTGAGTATCACAAAACGTTTGCATGCAGATTTCAAAAGCAAAAATGCTCCATCGATTCATATTATCTGTCAAAAAAATAATGACACATCTATTTGTCGAGGATGTCTCTGGAATTTTTGCCATCTATCGACGAATAAAATAAGTTCAAACGAGAGCTTCTCTGTCAATTCAATGGAAAATTTTACATATTCATATCTCGGCAATATCATTGTATGTGTGCTTCTCTCTAATCTCAAAATTGAGATTATTTCTCGTAGAAATTATAAAATAAAATATAATTGGTATCCAAATTTTTGGATGGATTTTTTATTTAATGTAGTAATCAGGGCTGGGGATTCGAATAAAAAACAGCTCCGACTCCAAATTGATATTTTCAACCCCTTTCGCTAAACGTACATATGTATTTGTATACTATCAGATTATTTTAAGTCAGCCTTGTAAGCATTGACAACACAATGGACTCTTGTGATTTGAATACACTCATTATATTGTTCCGACTCCGTCTCTGAAAAAAACAACTGACTCCAACTCCACATCTCTAGTAGAAGTAAGCTACCTACCAGTTAATTTAGTTCTCACTTGTTGTAACTTAAATGTTACTAATGAAAAAAAAATGTAAAACATGCCTTGAAGTTATAATGATCATACTATAAAGAATCAAAATAATAATTAATAAGTCAACCGGAATTGGTTATTACGTGACTGGTTTATTTGCCAAACTTTCATTAATTATCACGAAATTATTCAAAAAATGTACATCAACCCTGAGACCAAATCTGCCCAACCCAAATTGCACCTGGGCCGAATTGACGACCTTAAGTTTTCTCACGAGCCGCACGTAAATACATTTCTAAAAAATATATATAAATATTTAAAAAGATATTCCATTTACCGCCGATTCCATTGAAAATATCAACTTATATCTGAAAAAGAAAGACAAGCCACTGATTTACAAAAAATGTTCTTCAATAGCAATAAAAGCAAGAGACATTTTAAGAGAGGAATTCTTGGTTCATTTTAATTTATTTTCTTCACGTTCACTTCGAATTTTTCAAATAAAGCATGTCAAAAGAAATGCTTGTTTTAAAAACAAAAACATTCAAAACACCAAAAATTGATTAAAAATAATTGAAACAGTCTAACAATTTTTCAAATCATTTGTGCAACAGACTATAATAATTTATCGAACTCGGTATGTTGCTACAAGGGAATCCAATCCCGAGCCAAAATGTTGATCCCGGGATTTCGGGATTCAAATTTTTCTATCCCGGGACTGGTCCCGGGATCAGTACATTTTTTAAAGAAATATATATATTTTTTTTGTGAAAAATAAATTTAACAATTTATTCTATATTATATCACCAGCTGTCGGCTGCCGATACGTTACCAAAAAGCTCTCTTAATCTCAGTTATTCGCGATGTACAGGTGAATGAGTGGATTTTTAAATTACTCTTTAAAAATTATGCGCCATAATTATTAAACGAACTTAATATGCATACATTATGTAAAAATACGCAATATAACTTAAAATAATTAATGTTAAAATAATTAATCGACAGCTGATAAAATTATCTACCTACTTCAGACTGTAAGAGCAAAGATTTCTGAAATTGACCTGTATTTTTAATGATCCAGTGTCAATTTTATGAACAATAGAAAAATCAATTTAGTTATCGTCACACTGGATTTGACAGATAATATTAATGATAACAAACAACATAAAATTTCTTCATAGAGGAAAGCCAAAGTGGCATTAAAATAAATAAAAATCAATTAGCATTGCAATATGCACAATGCAGATAAAGAAACAAGAAACATTTCATACTAAAAAATAACGTCTTATCGCCAAACGTGTCCTTTTACAGTAATCTTTAATATGCTGTAGAATTTAATATTTTTTGGATTCATTAAAACATAATTCATTACCATAAATGACTTCTAGTATATCATTTTATTGATTTCGTCAGCAGAATTTATTTTCGAATTTAATATCCTGATTGTGCATTGTGAAATAATGAACAATGGAACATTGTTTATTATATTTGAAGATAAGACAGTCTGTCTATCGGTTGCGTTTTATTTTACAACGCCAAGACAATTCTGTTCTATACGAAAATCAATCTCAAAAATTTCGGGATCATGCCTTTTAATCCCGGGATTGAAATGTATCGAAAATTGTACGGGATTGGATTCCCTAGTTGCGACGTTACTAAAAAATAAATACTTCAAGTGCTCGGTCGTTTGAGAGACGAGTTGCCATTCTTGAGTGAAGTGAGTACAATAAAGTTAATTTTTATATTTGTATGCAACTATTACATACCCAAGATGTACTTTTAATTATAACCTTAAACGTTTTCTTTTTGATTCGACTGACTCCAAGCAAAGAGAAAAGTTCAAGTTAAAATAAATGCAACATTGACGGGTAAATTATAATACCAAAGTTGTTTGTTTTAAAGAATTTGCTTTACTCGGTTAGGACTTATAAAATTTCCTGAAAGAAAGCTGTGAAGAACAGCGCAATGATTCTCAATCTTCAATTCGAAATAAGTTCATAATAAAATATAATAAAAAATATTTAAATTGTATTATTTTGATTATGTACTCTTCCATAAGCTTTCTCGATAAAGACCCGTGCTTTGCCTTTCGGAACTGACAGTTCAAGTGCATTCGTGCACTCGATAAAACTTGAAGATACCAAAAGGCGAAACCCGGGTCGTTATCGAAAAAACTTATGGAAGAATACAGAATCAAAATAATACAATTTAAATATTTTTTTCTTGTAACAAACATAAAATAATGAAACTTAAACAAACTTATCATAAAACTTACAGTTTTGTTCGGAGTTACTATAATTAATTATATGGGTTCTTAGTTCTCATAACATTACTGCAATAACATCTCGGTCTACCAGTTTTTTTTTGTCTACATATCCCCGCCCTCCATCTCCCGTTGGCAAAGGTTTACGCAGAGGATTATTTTTTTAGTAACATTTCTCGGTCAACTTGCAGTGTAATAAAAAGAAATCCTCATTGGGAACCGCTGAATGGATGGTGCGTCCCTTTTGACTTTTCCTAGGCTCTTATTACTAATGTGACTGAAGGCCTATACAATTTTCTCCCCCACAAAGACGTAAATTACTGGGTCCATTGTACACTACGACTCGGTAAAATTTATTAAAATGTAAACATAACTTTTTACTGTTCCGCCGCGATATGGCGCTTAAGTAATGATACTTTTTTCGCTGGAGCGGGTAGAAAAGTTTTTCCGGCTTATTTCATATTCAATAAATGTCGACTTTGTTTTTTTTCATTTTATATGGAGAAATGATTTTGACATTTCATGTTCCGAAAAAGTGAATGAAAATTTTACAAACTATAAATACTACATTTTGTGATGTTTATGTGGCATTATGTTACTTTAGTAAAGCTTACACCACAAAATACGTGTCCCTTTTTCGTACATAAAATTTAAAAGGAAAACATCGACTCCTGTTCAGTAGATATGTTTTTCAATAAGCCCACTGTAAGTTTATCAATCCTTTAAGTACAATACGTTTCTATTAAAATTGTTTACGAGTAAATAACAATGTAATTAACAAACCCTTAATGTTATATAACCAAAATTTATTGAATAAATCAACAAATATTTAGAAATTCCCTTTTTCTTAAATAAATTTTAAAAGGAAATGTCCACTCATGCTCGGTAGATATGTTTTTCAATAAGTCCACAGTAGGTTTATCAACCCTTAAAATGTTATATATCTTTATTTGAATTGCTTGCAAACACATAATAATTAAATGAACAAAATTCATAATGTTATATAACCACATTTATTGAATAATTTAATACATATTTATAAAATCTCAAAACTTAAAGTATTGGAATTTTATATAATATTTATAATATTCAGATGAGAAGCGTTAATTTATTCAACCTTATATGTTTTCAAATGAATTGAGTGTTTTTTCGATCGATTATTAATCTCAAATCAATATATAACAAAATCATTCCGCTTCTAAAAATTTCCATTAATCTCAAATATTTTCAACTAATTAACCATTTAGTTAACATCAATCGAATAAAAGTTTATGGTCATTTCTATTGATATTTTTAAAAAATGTATTTACGTGCGGCCCGTGGGAAAATTTAAGGTCGTCAATTCGGCCCAGGTGCAATTTGGGTTGGGCAGACTTGGTCGAAGGGTTGATGTACATTTTTTGGATAATTTCGTGATAATTAATGAAAGACTGGCTTTTTAGTATTTTTGTTTAAGTATTTTTGGCTTGATAATATGATATTGATAACAGATTTTTTTATAGACTTAAATAAGATATTTATTTTATGATTCAGTTCTATAGAATGGATAATTTTGCTTGGAACATAATTAATTAATTTATAGTTTATAATATAAAAGAATACATGTGGACTTAATAAGGTTGCATTGTTGAATGATAAACGCTTTTGAGCATTTGGTCTGCAATTCTCTACCAATTTAGAGTTTGATTCCTCGCATCAACACATACTTTTATATATTTACAGAGAGTTATCCAAAGATTATCACATCAAGATTGGCATGGCTTCAACAGAGGAACAATTAAAAGGCGCGATATTTTTTTTATTTATAATTCACACTAGAATAAAAATAAACACTATCAGATGTTTACAATAAATAGCTCAGTAGAAATCAATCAAAAAGTTTAGAACTGGGATGTTTTTTTTTTCATAATATCATTCTTCCCACACGGTAAAGGTTGGGTGAGGTAACTCATATATCTTTATAATTTAAGATTTTGACTGAATATGCTTGGTGGAATTTCAATATTAAATTTGAATCGTTCAAATTTCATATTTCCTTATTTCATACTCTATCAAAAAAGATAGGATTTGCAACAAGCTTAATGAAAGTTATCATTGAACATTTTTTGTTAAATGTATCTACTTTTGAAGCACACATTTATCAACAACATATTTATTTGTGTAGTCAAATATTATGATTTTTAAAAAATAAAACGGAAAAACACTATTTCACAAAAACTTATGCAGAAAGAACTGTAAAAACAAAGCACTTCGATACAATGAAATTGTACATACTATGTCTAGGGAAATGCGTGCTGTATTATAATATCAAACAAAATACTTCAATAAAATTTACGCTTTTTCCGTATATTGTTAAAGTAATATTTTTATAACAGGTCATTGACACGGTGTCTGTATTTATGACATGTATGCTCTGCAACAATTCATGAGGAAAAACATTACCTCACCCGTTCGTCTCCGACCACTCCCTTCATAAATGAAAACAAAGTTATACGTCTAATATCTGCAACTCACTATACGATGCGTGTCGTTATTTTTTTCTGCATTAAGTAATAACTAAACTCGCTCATCAGAGATATGATAATTGTGACAAAGGTAATTATTTCTAGCTAACGCATTATCATTTATTTGCTTCACATTACAGACTTACGCTAATTAAGAAATTATTACATTTACTCAGAAAAAGTATCTGCAATAAGTCAGCTCATCACATTTACGGTTCATCAATGTATTGTAACTCAATAAATCTTCATGATTTATTTGAATTTAAAACAGAAAAATGCTTTTTTACAATAAACTTTTATTGAATTATTACTACAACTGATGTGAATAATACATATTATTAATGTTATATCACTTTTAGATGGTTCACTGTCAATATTTTACAACCATAATATTCTTTTGTACTTATTTCCACTTTTATTTAGCAAAATCAGGACTGGCTTAGCTCATTACGAGCATTATCATTACAATGTAGTATCTATAAAAAACCGAGATGGTTCTTTACGGAGAATGATTGAGTCAGAAAAATACTAGTGACTTATTATACGCTAATATTACTATACTCCTCGTATTTTAAATTAGATGGGCTATGTAAAAAGTTATAAAAGAGCACAGAATCAGAATATACAGTTAAGTTAATAAGTTAGACGATTTTCGTTTTAGTGAATAACTTATTTTTCACTGTTAATGTAGAAGTATTTAAATAAAGCTAAGTTCTGGAGTTTTTAGGTGATTTTTAAAGTATGATAAATTACTCTCGTTACCACATTTTCTACGCTTTACAACATCTAAAAATTCAAATTGGGTCGTACCTTTTTTCTAGTGTATTCTTAAATAACAATTATTATATTTGAATCATTCGATTTTCGTACAAATTATACAGCAAATTCAACTTCATTGTATTTCAATATTTAAATTGAAAGAATTACATTTTATATTGAAATCTTAAACTATAAAAATTAAAAAAAAAACAAATAACTTTTTGCGATTGGAATTTTTGAACGTAGTGTTAAATTATAGTAAATAGCATATTTAAAAAGCAGTGTTGTTTGGTTTCGTAAAGCAAGAAAAATATCTTTGCTTATATTTTGATTAAAACAACCCTGCTTGATTTCTTAGCTTATATATTAATTAATAACCAATTGAAACTGTTTCTTTTGGGTTGATTTTCTCTAAACCAGTCTTCTGTTATTACCAAATGATTTGATAGTTTTGTTTATGAAATATTGTACTGAAGTAAACTTGTATTAAACATTTGTTTACGTTACTTTTTGAGTTATGTTGTATAAAACATCACTTAAATGTTTTTTACAGTAATACCGCGCATCACTTCAAATCATAATTCGACCACATTTCCGCGCGTTTGTTCTGGGAGATAACGTTATGGGCAAATCTTTTTTTAGTAGGGTGCGGTGCGCTGGTGGATAAGAAAGGTTTGTTGCCATGTCTGTAGACAAAAGTATAAAAAGATCTTGAAATAGGCAGTTGGAAAAGGATTCGAAAGGAAAAGGTCAGACATCTTAGTCGTCGCTGCGTCGCTTTCTACACTGACAGCATCACAAATTATAAAAGTCACTTCTTTTTACAGAAAAAAATAAGATGGGAATTTGACCTTTTCTGTTTAATAAAAAAAAGGCTGGAAAATCACAGATATTCAGATAATTTATTTGAATTTAATATTGGCAAGTGTAATTTGACTTGGATATATCTGTTGAAATCGACTAACGGTTCAAATGCTCACATATAAAATGCTTCCTAAAAAATAGTTTAACCCGATAAATAAAGTTGATAGTGAACAACCTAAAAGTAAGTGTTTGTGATGTTAATTTACCTCGAGTTGATCTCAAGTGACTTACAATAAATTCTCATCGAGTTTTTCTCATATGATCTTTCAACATTAAAATATTTGGCGCATGGGCATTACAGCTACAGCAAAAAAACTTTTGTATTAAATTTATCAAATACCAAAGATGTAAAAAAGAGTTTTACGTATAATACAGTAAGACAAAAGAAAAGATCTTCTTTAAGATATTAAATAAAGGGAACAAATTAAATGGTCAGAATTTAAATCAATTTTTGGTCAAAATAAAAATATAAACGTTCAGAATAAAAATATTATACGATCAGAATGTTTTATAACTATTTGGTTAGATAAGGTTTTATTTTGAAATTTTATTTAAATTATGACTATTTACACTGACCGATATATTATTACGATTTAATATAAATTCTGACTAATGTTATATTAATTCAGACCGGAAAAATACGAGCCTAAAATAAATATGTTATCGTCAGCATTTTGTGTACTAATTTCAGCGATAAGAATTATCTTTGTTAGTATTACGATTTTCACAAGTGATCAGATAGAGCTTTTGAGCTTTCACAGTATCTAAATGAGCACAATAAAGTATTGAACTTTCAGTAAAGTAAACTTCCCGCTCGGTCAACAATATGCTTTACTGTTTACATACTCTCTCTCTATCCGGAACACATTCAATAGAAGACCGTCGATAATTTTCCGGTTAATTTGCTCCAGCTCAACCGTTAACATAAGACTGGAGACTGATATGAGCAAGCAATATTTCTGTTGAAAAAAAATGTGTTTATTGAGAGAGGAAAAAAACAAACAGAAAAACCTTTCGGCCCGACCACCGCCTATTTTCGCAGTTAGATTTTTTGTGTAGAGATATATTTTATTTTATCGAGCAATACTTATTTGTTAATTGTTAAGAAACATTGTAAGGCTTATTTGTTTGTTATAATTGAAGCACAGCCAAAACAATTAATTTTGTTGACTAAAAATTTCGGTTAAAGTAGAAATTTTTAATGAGCTTAAACATTAATGTTTCTTTTTTTATCCATTTCCGCTCCCGATTTGGAGCATATGGCTTCTTTATGGTGGTATCGTAAAAGAAGTTTTTCTATGGGAACTGTTTGTTACTCAGTCTCTCAACCTCTCTTATCTCACAATGGTTTTTACTTATTCACCATATTTATGTCATGATCAAGACTTATGGTGAATGAAAACTATATTGATCATTCATTGTATACCAAGAATTGACAGTTTACATTTATAGAGTAATAAGGTTTCAAAGAATGTTTTTGCCAAATAACGAAAAGGTTTGATTAAAATATCGATAGTTGTGGTGATTCTTACAACTCCTAACCTAACCTTAGATATTATTGTACATATTATACAAATTTTATATTGTTGACCATTTATTTTCATTTGATATCAAACGGTAATTAAAATCATTATAATATCTCGCGGGTTCAAGTCCCAGCACGAACAGCATTTTTACGATCTATTGATTTCTGTTAGAAGGCATGGATGTTTGTGATGTCTTAAAACTCCCTCTCACACTTCCAATCCTTCGATAACTGGTCGTAGCAAAAGCGATAAGTTAACCACTAATCCTGTTCTAACATTATCCTTCTATTGCAACTACTCTCTTTGGAAAAAGAGAGATCGAGTCACAAACAGTTCTCGTAAAAAAAAGTTCTGTTGAGATACTTCCATTAGGAGGCCATATGCTCCACATTGGGAGTAGACATGGATTAAAAAAAATCACAGAAGATCGTTTTAATTACTAAATTTTAATATTTAAGACACTAAAACCAGAAAAAAATACCAACAAGTATGAATCAACACGTTTTTATAGATATTTTGCTTGATTCATTTAGTTATTATCATATGATGCATATTTGTATCAACATGTTGAATAAAGTATTATAAATCAAAATAATTTAACTTCTTTCTTTTAATGTGAAGTTTATTTTATCACGAACACTTGTATGTTTTTACAACACAGAATTATATTTTATAACTCTAATTTCCTCGTTGGCACTGCTTTACAATCCCGAGTTCGACTCCCTCACTGTATTTAATAATTATTTGATAAAATATCCAAAAGCATAATTACATGTTTTCAATAATTCACTCTATGTTACAACTAATCGATAAAGTAACGATCCAATAAACAAAATATTCATTGAATTTGCAATTGTTTTAAATGATTCTTTCAATTTTGATAATGTCTGAGAGAAAAATATAAATCATTAATTTTCCCTTTAACATTTTTACTATTGAAACAAGATCATTTGAAGATCAAATATTATATGTTAACAAATGAAATAGACATAAAATGTATATTAAAGTTTCTCAAACTATCATTAAGACTTTGAAATAGCAGCTTTTATCTGCACTATAAAATTATTTCTTAAATGTCAGTTATGTTTGTCAAATAGCATTTTCCTATCATTTAAACTTCAGACTCTTGGTTTGTATGTATTTAAACGTAGGATTGTTTCATAACTGTCAGCTTATATGTAAAATACGAGAGAGAAAAATAGTTGTATCATTCTGTGAATTTAATGTTTAAAATACATATGTTTAAATTCTAACACCCTTAAGTAAGCGCTTTTAACAAATTGTTTTATGAAATTTAAACTTATATGCATAATGATGAATAAAGTTATTTTTTTCCCATACTGATGATTGTTTTCTAATAATAATATAACAATATTTCTAGTGGCTTAATCAATCTTAAACATTGTTATGTGTAAAATTCATCTGATAATTAAATTAAATTAATAATTTAAGGAAAAAAACATTTTTTAAGTATTTTTTCCGATAAAATTTTCCACACACTTCTTTTTCTAAACTTAAAAGCTAAATTTAAATTCTAATTTGAAATCTCCAGCTTATGTCATTTTGAAAGAAAGTGTGTGAAGTTTTATGAATTTTAATTATCCTTTAGTTCTTTTTCCTTTCCACAGTCGATATAGAATATTATAAAATATATTTTTTCAAATATTGTCTCACTTTGCATGAGCTCATTTAATAAAAAAAAAACTTTAATTTATACTAGCTATACAGTTTTATTAAATGATCAGGATCTATTTCTTCCATGGTATCAGTTTTACATACATATACAAAGTTTTATTTGTTTATTTTTTTCACACGCAATAATTATATGTACTAATAAACCATTAAAATACCTATCGCAAAATCGTGATGAATTGATCTCATTCTGTTCGTGTATTATATAGCCACCTCTCAAGCTTGATACACTGTCTCAAAGATAATTTATAGAGTCTGTCAGATTTGACGCCCGAGGGTTCGTTTTTGGTTTCCTTTGTTAAAAACCTCCGGGAATTCCCGCGGGACGAGCTATCCTTTCCAGCGGGTACTAATATATTTCTTTTTTCTTTTAAAATCAGACTGATGTATTACGAGGTTATCAAAAATAACATTATCATACCGTAGTAAGAGATTTAGCGAGAATTTTAATACAATTTTGCGCTTTGTTGAAATTTAAACATTGTGTATTATTTTGGGATTTCGTTTCATTTCCTTTGACGGATTTTCTCACTGTCATACAAAAGCGTTATATTAAAAAGAAAATATTGACATAAAAATGTTATAAAAGTTATAATTTAAAAATATTATTAAATGTGATGTGAAATGAGTTTAAAACTCACTATAAATTGTATAATGTGTTTAATAAATTTAAGATTACGAATGACATTGCTTGGTTAATTTCAATATTAAGTTTGAATTGTTGACCTGACCCAGTTTTCAGTTTAAGTTCATCCGTTTACTTGAACGTGAAGATTTCAAAATATGAAACCCGGGTCGTTACTCGTTGGTGATAAAATGTGTGAAAGTGTACAAAATTTTAACGATTCAAATTCAATGTTTTATTGAATATATCTAGTGTATTTGTATTTTGTAAGCCTGACGCGTAGTGGTAAACATCGTTCAGATGCGGTGATTACGAGTTCAAATTTTAGTACGGACAGTTTCTTCAATTGATTTATCGATCGACAAGTTACGTCTAAATTCCCTTCATGCTATTTGATTATAGACTCTAGACGTAGCGAGAGGACTTCCTTAACCACTTGGGATTGACATACCTGTGTGATAAAATAACCAAGTTCAAAAGCTATAGATATAACAGATTTAAAATATACTGTAGAACTAAAATACTTTGATATTTTAAATCTGTTATAATGGAGTTCTACCAAATAAATGCCAAATCAATTAATAAGCTATAAATATTATAGTTTTTTTTCCAAAACGAAAATATGGATTATAAAAAAAAATAATTCAATTCATATTTTATTGTACAATGCGCAACCTTGTTACGTCAGTGATCATTACAAGATTTTAGAAGTGGCTGAGTTTCGTGCTGCAAATGCCTCCGGAGAAACTTAATCCTGCTTACCTTTTCTTTGAACGTTGTGATTCCGTCGTCTTGGGTGACCGCTTAATTCTATCCATAACTTGTACTCGGTGAAACTAAGAATGTTGACTCATCATGAGAAAAATCAAGGAACCAAAGCAATTGACTGTTGGCAGAAAATCATGGAGGCATGGTCATATGACCAAATAGAGAGCAAATATGGTCATAAAAAGAACATGTATCATTAATATATGAACAAAAAAAACTTTTTACTATTCATAATATTGAATATGGCTTTTGACAGTAATATGACAGAAACTTACTGAAGTATACCTTTTATAATCACCTTTATAAATGTAATGATTTAGTTCAAAATTATTTATCGACTCTTCTTGAAAGATTGTAGTTTTATTTACAAACAGATTTTCTTTTTTAAGATTTCGACTGAAGGTGCTTGGTGAAATTTCAATATTAAATTTGAATCGTTCAAATTATGTACATTCACACAAGTTTTGTCAGTACACGGATGAACTTGAACGCCTGAAGATGCCGAAAGACGAAACCCGGGTCGTTAGTGACAAAACTTGTGCGAATGTACATAATTTAAACGATTCAAATTTAAACAGATTTCCATTCATTTAAATTTCGTCAAAAAAAAACAATTTTGTTTTTTTTAAACGAAAAAACAAAACAATGTTTTAAAATAACATTTTTATAGCTGAAATTTTATTACATTATAAAGGATAAATTTATTTTTAAAATTGAAGTAAAAAAAATAGCTCTGAAACATACTGAAAAAGCAGACACATCTGTAATTGACTTGTTAAAATTCAGTACTAAAATCCGTTTTAAACATACCTATTAAAACTCAAAAGCACTGAATTATCCATTCCAAAGCCAAACGTACATGTGTGACAGGAGTTAAAATAATTACGCATTTAACAAAAATAGTAGCGTGACATTTTATATTTGAATAAATAGTATAAAATCCAAGTTATAAAGTAAATGATAATATTACCAGTACCGTGGCCAGTTATATAACTAACTTATATAACGATTTTCTTCTTCTGCACAGATTTCATTTATATTTCTCTGCAGTATCATACGTTCTGTATGATTATTTGCTTAAATATTGTTAATAAGTAGCTCATCGAAATCAATACTGACATTGTTAATTGTATCGAATAATTTGATGTTCAATATAGTAAGAAATGGGACACTTAATCCTTACAAACCCTTAACTGCAGGACTTTCTACTTTTTATAAAAATGCAATATTTTGTTGAATCAAAATTATTTTGACAATCTCTTTTTTTTAAATAATCAATAAACATGTATTAAAGAATGTAGTCATATCTTTCCGGCGAAAATCATTTTTTTGACAATTAATGAATTTGAATATTGCCTAAAATCAAGATTTCCAAAAACTGTTTTCAATTTTAAAATTTGACTCCCTTCATTTGAATGCAGACTAGAAACAATAATGTCTTACCAACACAGTACATATTAGAAAATTTGAAAGAATGATTTATATTTCACCATTGGGTATAAAAATCTACGTTAATTAATATCATCTGTTTTGCAAAAAAATGTATTATTGAGTGCTTTTACGGTATTTTCAAAAAATGAATTAAATCATGAAATGCAGCCACAGCTTATTACAAAAAATATCATCACATTTAATTGAATGGTTTTATTTTTAAATCCAAAGAAAAATATTCTGAAAATGCTATTTTAGACATAAAACCCTTTAAGAAATCGAAAATGGTAGGTAGCTTTAAAATTAATCATTCATTTATTTTTAACAATATCGATAGTTTTTTAACTTCGTGAGTTTTTGATATGGTGACCAAAATGTATAACATATAAAAAAATATATATATAAAATATTCCGCTACAAAGCACAGATTTTTAAATCTTCAATAAGGAAATTATTCCAATTTATAAGTTACTTTGAACTGTATTTTGTAATCACCAATACAACAAAAAATATAATATTTATAAATAGTTTTTCATCGCTAATTTAAATAACTCATCGCATATTTTTTTATGGCTGATATGTATATATATAATAAATATGTAACAGTAAAATTTATTAAAAAACCCGTGTTGCTGTATTTTTTAACGATTCAAAATTTATAAAACAAAACACATAAAATTAAAATAAATATATGAATTACCATTCGTGGCCACGATAGTTATTACATAATGTTTAATATTTAGTAATAATTACATTAACATTCCAATACAATTTTGACACAACGACCGGCAGTTAATAATGACAATCTTAGTTTATAACATAATTTTTAATTTTATGATAATTTTTATAAAATCCTTCAATACAATGTTAAGAATTCATAATATAAGCAAACACAAGTTAGTTCGAGATATTTATGCCAGCCAAAACATTCACAGACGCGCGTACTTACTTATTCTTCGCTATATAGAATTCGATGTGAAAGATATTTTCCCCAAGGGTGCATTTTTATTTCCTTCTCGTCCGCTCTTTTTATGCAAGTAAGTAAGCAACCACTTTTAAGCGTTGATTTATGTATTGAAGAAATATGCTTTCACTTCCAATAAAGATTCTTCACAAGCAAAATGCTTTATTCATTTTTTAAGTAATCATTGCTTAAAAATTCTTGGTATAATATTTTATCGCAGCTTCTTCGGGAATAGTATATTTCTGTTTTCATAGCAAAAAAAAATGATGTGTTGTTTTAAAGCTCGAATTTTGCATGACTAACGTTTTTTGCTCAAACAGAAACCGTGTGAATAAATCGTAATTATTTATTATTTTTACTAGTTTAAGCAATTAAACTGTTACAAACAACATTTGAAGATTACAATATTACGTTTGTAAAGCACAACTCAGCATCACTCTTGCGCAAAATGCAGAAATGGATACAAATAGCGAGAGGTTGAACAAACTTCGACAAGTCATCTGGTGTTTTTAATATTACTAGTAATATAAAAGTATTTAATGAAAACGTATAACTTCGATAGAAAATGCCTGATTGAAATTATTTATTTTTACATTACAACAGAGTTCTACCAATTAAATGTCAATGTAACCATCAAAATATTTTTTTTAATTAAAAATATATGACTGATTCATCACAAGTCAATATACCGCACACATAGTTTTAAACTATGACAAGCCAACAATTGGCATTGTGAGACAATTGAAAGATTTATAACTAAACGTTAATCTTTTTTTAATTAATTAACCCTCCAGAGACGAGAGCTTTTTCCGATAAAAAAAATATTTTCTAAGCCATATTGAAGTCACGGATAACTTTTATTCCTATCCAAAATTAAAAAAAAAAAAAACGCAAAGTCGTCGTATAGAAACCCCGCATGACTATATGGTCATGCTTATCCTTTTATTACCGTGTAATATTGAGTACGAACAGTAGTAAGGACAAAAGTTACCGTATGGGCTTGCAAACATTCGGGGTTGAAATATAGCTAAACGTGATTTTTTTAAAAATATTTACAATTTGACCTCTTTAGATCAACATAATTTCAAAACAAATATATTAGCAAAATAACTGTAAATAATTTTATGTTTTTATAAAAAAATATCTAACAGTTTCAAAAAGTAAATTAAAAAAAACGGAAATTCAAAAAATCACATGTGCTTTTGGAGACCGTCCCTGTTCTCATGGCTGATGAATTACTGTAGTCCGTACCCTTCTTAACCAAATATGAGCAAAAGCAACGATATTCAGGTAGAAAAAGTATGAATAGTAGGATCAATAGACAACGGTGTTTTGTGTGACCATATGGTGACGCTCGTCCTTGGAGGGTTTTAATGCATGATTTTGATTGCTTGTCATGTCACCTTATTACTCTTTTTTTACCCACCACATTTATCTAAGCAAAAATGTTTGTACATAATTGGTTAGACATTCCTTTTCAAGTATTGAGATTGAAAACTGCAAATTTTTTCAAATGGTTTATGAAACTTGTTTTTGATATAGTGGACGTATATGATGCTTCCATTACTTGCACGGAAAACAAGGTTGGCTAATCATAAGTCTAACTTGATCGTTGGTATAAAAGAATATTAATCAAACTACTATTATTGGTAAATTATTACTATTGAAATCCCACGTCGTGCATGGTATCAATGTTAAATCTTGACATTTCGTTTATTTTAAATTTAACAAAAACGTGTCGATTCCAAGATTGATACTGTTTTATTTAATACGGCATCAATTGTTTTGTCTATGCTGTCAGGTGCAGACAGCAGTAAAATAAATACATAAATTGTGTTTTTGTTGACTGTTCCAAATAAGGGGAAAAATAACTTAAATGTCATTCGCAGTATTTGTGTCTCCCAAAATTGACACTGAAGAGAATAAATGACCTACTAAAAACAAATAAATATGCATAAATATAACGTAAATATTTAAGTAAATAGTTGACAAACAAGAATAGATCTTATTGAATACCACTTTATTCAAATTGTACAGGTATATTCGTATTATAAAGACAAAAGCAAATAATATTGTACCAAATAGTTACCTAATACACTGGCACTGATAATCAATCCTATCGTAATTATTAATATCGTTTTGGCGTATGGTGAAAAATATGGTAACATTGTGATTGTATACAATATGCTAAATAGTATTAGATAATATATATTTTTTTATGTATTATTATCATTAGAAATCAAACATAAAAATACTTTAATGACATTCGGAAGTATTGGAAAAAATATTTCGTATACATTACTCAAAATAAACACAATGTTACGTATATGGACTTACCTAATAAAAAAATATTTTCTGAGAGTCCTGTTTGTTTTTCAGCCGCACAACATAATATGCTTTTAGAGAGAGTTATCATATAATCATGAGGCAAGAACATAGTTAGTAGTTAGCAAATATATTTCGCTAAGTCTTGTTTTAAGATCGGATATGTATGAGATCATCAGAGAAATCTATGATATTGCCACATTAATACTACAACTAAATAACCCTGATTTATCAATGTTGACAAAATGAAATTCAGACTTTATTTGATTGAAATTTAATTAAGTGGTGTTTTGCATAATTGGAAATCATTTAATATTTTGAATTGAATTTCGTAGAGAACATGCGAGAACATATTCAAAAGCTTTCTCAAAAACATTGAAAATCAAGTTATTTAGTCGTAGTTTTGTGGTGACAATATGTCACATATGAATCGATTGAAATTTAACTAGTCAAAATTTCATTGCTATCGAAGATAACACCGTCCATCACTTGGTTGAAAATCGTATATTCAAAACGTTTACTCAAATATTTTTTTTAATACTTGTTCGCTGTTATATTTTTTTTTTTAAAAAATACAAAACGCTTTTTTTAGCATACAATTTAATATCGTTATATTTATATTTTTAACCGTCTACGGATAATTTTAACGCCACAGTGTCGTAGCAGACTAATTATCTCCCAAAATACTTTATTTTTATCATAATTTTAAAGCATTTAAATTTGTCACAGATACGCGAGTTGCGGTGCAATTGGCAATAAAAACACAGACGGTAATATAGATGTGTTTTTTTTTGTATTGTCGTTGGTTTTTGGATCCGTGCCAGCTTACTCGAGCTGTCGGGAGACAACGTTGTACGCTTTATGGCTATTTTCAAGATTGCATCATCCGCTCAACAAATACGAGATTTGCCTTAACATTGTTTCACTAGCACAATGATAATTTAAATTAATTATACACTTAAAACTTTTCTCTACTTGTCAAGCATGATATTTTAACAACACAGATTGATCAATTTGATTCTCATTCTGGGCTCAATTTTTCAGTTAAGCATTTGAACTCAAAATTGTAGTCATGAAAATTTGAGATCAGTTTTCTTTACAAGAACTTAATAAAAAAATCAGTACATGCTTTTTAATACAGTTTGAATAATTCTAAAATTTCCATACCCGACAATTCTTATTATAATTGAATAAATAAATATAGCATTTTTTTCTGCATTACTTTTATTTTTGTTTAAATATTAGTTTTATTCATTTAAACATAAAGGTCAGAAGAGTAATCACAAAGTAATTAGTTACGATATTATATAAAAAAGTAGGTTATGTATTTTTTTGCATTTTATCGAGTTTTAATACTCATTAGAATTAGTGATACAAAAATAATATAATAAGCCATAAATAGCCATGAAACAGATAAAAAATAATACACGATGAGATAAAATAGTGAATCGATTAAAACTCATTGAAATCAAATTATTTGTCAAAAATAAACGCAATTTTAATATAAAACTTCAGTAGTTCCATATCTTTACGACATAGAATAACTATTCTGAGAGTAAAAATACGTTTTCTATCAATGTCGGTTTTTTCTATCGGAAAAGACTTCCTAAGTGGCGACGTGAAAAGCACAAATAAGTGAATATTTCCCGGCGCTTTCTTCTGCAAAAAGCTCGCCGCTTCAAAGTGACCAACTTATTATCACATATTTCCCTTCTTCAATGAACTGTCGGATATTGCCTCGGTTTTTCACGAACGCTTTCCATCGCAAAAGAAAATAACGCTGGAAAAACAGGCGACCGTTTTTCACGTGATGTTACTTTATATCGCATACGTGGCTGCGCATGACAAAGTGGTAAAATTATAGACTCTATGGCAAACCACACAATCATAAATACTAAGATAAAAAAAATCACAACATAA
Organism: Himalopsyche tibetana; assembly: GCA_030503985.1. Taxonomy (NCBI): domain Eukaryota; kingdom Metazoa; phylum Arthropoda; class Insecta; order Trichoptera; family Rhyacophilidae; genus Himalopsyche; species Himalopsyche tibetana. Next base: position 4,055,142 of record JAPJYX010000010.1, read on the forward strand.
CGCTATCGTGCGATAAAATTAATGTTTTTTTACTGTTGCACAATTGCATGAAGGCAATATTTTACATCTATTTTTTATAGCATTTCACCGAAAATTGAAATTGTATTTAATTTAAATGGCAATTTAAAACTGTAACAGCAAACAGCTACAACTTTACTTTGCACAAATAACAGTAGTAAAAGATTTTCTCACATGATACAAGAATTTTTTAAAACGATACCATAGTCATCCAACTCATAATTACATAAAGCTTGGAGTGTTTGACCTATGTCATACAGTGCCTTAGAGCCTAAACTAAATGTATATGAAAATAATTCCGTGTAGAATCAAATGATCTAAAAAGGATTTTGACATGTTTTCCAACCAGAAAGTATTGAGAACAAATAATTTACCTCATTTAATGAAGTCAATAGACTCTGATGAACCAGACGAGCCGTCCAAATGAACTAATTAATCATATCAACAGTTGTTGGTCTTAGATAATCTTCTGTGTTCTTACTCTAACTGCAGTGACTCCAGAGTGTAGCAAACTGTTTAAAAATGAATGATGGCACGGGAAGAAGAATGGTGTTGAACACATTCCTAATGAAGGCCAAAATTGACTTCTTGTTGTTATGTTTAAAATGACAGAGTTTACATTTTGTTTTATATTTACAGAGAGATTTTTTAAACCATTATATGAGCTTTATAGACGTGGACTGTTCTTGAAATGAAAGTAGCAGAGCTTTTTTATTATTTATATAATGTATCTCAATATCAACATCGAATAAATAACACATATTTTCAAATATATGTACAAATCATTGAACATACCCAAAATAGTATAAGACAAAAATTGAAACACATGACATTTTCATTTAAACAAAAATGAATAACCAATAAGTCACGTAAAAATGTTATTCCATAAACAAGCTAATCTATTTCCTTAGTTATAATACATCATATCGTATGCTTACTAAAATAATCATTGATTATACCAAAACACGAAGAGGTATTTTTATTTTTACAATTGTTAACGGATATTTTTTTTTAGCCCAAATAAAATATCATATGAAATTATCGTAATAGCCAATTTAGATTAAAAAAATATGGATCTTTTTTTTTAAATCCGATAACATGTCAAATTAAACTTCAATATCGTGTAGTTTTCCTCTTTTCGGATATCTGTAATAGCCCCGAAACAAGGTCCATAACGAGCTGAACTTTTCTTCGAAATGCTATTATTGTAAAGCTCGGAAAGGTAAAAAGTTTCCTTAAGAAAAAAACGTGTTTCATTCTTTTTTTGTTTGCAGAGTTTGGAGGCTCGCAACGACTACCGATCTTTTTCTTAGTAAAGTGTTCGCTTAGCGATAATAACGTTTTTGAAACGAGCTTCTGTTTTGATAGACAGCTTTTATTTCAGCAGCAACTTAACAAAATGAGAAACACAAGCACAACCTTTACTTTTTTCTCGAACGCTATTTACTTTTTATCAGTTCAAACCGAGTTGATGGGAGCATTTTTACAATGTAGCGTTTATTGATTTGCCACATGGTTGCTTTGGATAAAGAAGTATATTTTATGTTCATTTAAGATAATGTGAATAATTCATAAATAATACGTCACAAATGCAACACATGTTCCACCAATTACTTATATCAAATAAAAGTTTGCCTTTCCCAACCATCATATTAATAAAAAGAGGCATAATTTAAAGAAATACAAATGTAATATTAAAAAAATATTACTGAAACAAAAATAAACATATTTGAAAAGGTAGTAACTCGGTTGGACTCTTATCAAATAATAGTAAAAAAACAATAAAAAAAATCTATCGAGGTTTTCAAAAAATTTTGTTGCTGGCCAATTTCAAAAACCTAAGAATTTACCGAATTCCTTAAAAGAAATAATTTATTTTCGGCTTATTAACGGATTATTTAATGTTTTGTTTTTGGCCCGCTTCAAAATAAGGCTTTTCACCACTGCCCTCGACTATTTTTAATCTATCTTCAATTGATGAGAAACAACAGTTGTTCCCATTTTTTTTTAATTTGCAACAATAGCAAAATTAAGTAATACAACAACCGAACATTATCGTAAAATAAAATTTTAAAAAAAACAATATAAATTCAAATATGGAATAAAATTTCATCTCTTTTGTTTTTTAGTATACTGATTTAAAAAATATTTTATATACTGTTTTGTTGGTTGTATTTATTGTTAAAACGTTCAACTTCTACAGTAAGCTCAGTGTTATTCAAGAATTTTTAAAATACGCTTGAAAATCTACTGGAACGATGAGATGGCTACTAGGGTATCCAATCCCGGAGCCTTTTTCCAATCCCTGGTTTGGGATTAGTTCACCGAGGAATTTGAAATCCTCGATTTGGTATACTTTTTCCCGGATTGTCTCAGAAACTCGTTTTTTTTTAGCTCACCGAGGAATTTGAAATCTTCAATTTGCCAATTTCGTGTCAATTTTCGGGATTTGCTCAAAATTTCTCAATCCCGAAATCTCGGGATCGCGACCATGTCAATCTCGGAATTTCGGGATCAGAAAGTTGAACGGGATCCCGGATCCCGGGATTGGATACCTTAATTGATACGTATAGTGAAAGTGAATGGTTACAAGGCAAATGTTGTATTGGTTTTGCTTTACATTACATTTCAAAATTAATATTTAATCTATTTAACGAAAGCAACAAAAAAATGACTGATATTTAATTAGATGAAATCACGTGAAATAATAATAAATGAGACCCTGACAGGTGAAGTGAGCCGATTAATTTTTCAGGAAATTTATAGTTAAGTGCATTTTAATATTCTACACGTCTTAAAGTATCATACAAGTGAAGTGAGCTTAGTAAATATACACTCAATAGTATTAGATTTATAGTAATATTACGTAATTATTTAATATTGCAAATACAAGAAAATATTTGAAATATCAACACAATGTTTTATCATATTATATGGGCCGATAAGAGGTGAAGTAAGCCAAGTGGTATCTTATAAAAAAATAAGTTAAATGCGTTGTAATATTTTACACGCCTTAAAGTATCATAAAAGTGAAGTAACCTCAGGTAATACACATTACAATAGTGTTCTTAAATAAAGCTATGCAATCTACCAAAACACAAATTAAAGACATAACTGTACTTTAAAGTCCAATAAAAAATTGTTACGATTTTACTGCTTGGCTATCTTTATCTCTTGAAGACTCATTAATCTAAAAATATATTGTCGCTTAGTCAATTTTTAATAGTTATCAGTTATGACTATTGCTAATGAAGTCAGTTTTATAAACTAAACATAGTTGTGACTAGCTTTGGCGTTTTGAATCAAAGTGATTTCATGTATAATAAAAATTTGCATGACAGTATGGCTTTAGGACGACAACACCGTACAAAAAAAAACACATTTTTATACAAATACACCACGACCTTTTCGGTGTTATAACCAACGCAAATATCTTTTATGCATTGTCGAAAAAAGCTCTGCCGTAAAAGCCCCCCATTACCTTAATAAAGAAATTCATTTTTCCGTGTCGTTTGTTCAGCGGTTTATTTTGCCCTGTGTATTATGAGCCGGGGTGAAAATAAACGCTGCTTAGTATGGGCCACGCTAGCCGGTCGGCATAAACACGTCGCCGGGGCTGTTCGCTCAATATGAGGCCGGCGCGGACAGAGAATCCCAAAGTGCTTTGGACAAACTCACTGATACACCGTGATTGGTTCGGCGTATGATGAATTGATTTTATTCAAAGCATGGATATGGCAATGGATTTTCCAACGGACTGAACTGCCTTTGAAAGCTGTGTAGAAATGTGCATATTAATTTTCGTCTAAATTTTTTTCTGTTAGATATTTTGTTTTGTATCCGTTCACGAGTGATTTTTTTAAATTCCCTTCATGATCTTTCTGGTCAGGCTTTGTGGTTTTATTTTACCATAATAGATAATGTGCAACAACGCATTCTCCCAATTTGAAATATTCAAATAATAAAATACTTATTCGTACTAATTTCCACTTTTATTAAATAAGATAGATTTGTTAATTTAAATTCATGCTTCAGCAAAGTCTATTATTATATATATTTTTTGTTTAAATACCATGCTCAGTGTTGCAAAGCACTTTCAACATTTTAAGCGATTTATTTTCCATTCTAAAATTTACTTTTTAATTTAATAAGTTACTGCTAATTTTAAATGTAGAAAACTCAATTATTACTACTTTTAGGGTGTTCACTGTCACTTGGTCGGAAAACACATATTTAAAAAATAGAATACTCATCTGCACTAATCTACTTTTATTTAATAAGATCAGGACCGGTTTTGCTCATGACGAGAATTGTCAACTGATTTAGAGAATATAATGTTACAGTAATATGTATACAAATCGAAATAGAGTTAGTAAGGTGTAATGAACAATTAGTATTGAAATAAAGGTACAAATATGAATAAGTGACACTAAATTGACTAAAATTAAAATGTTTAATATGTACCTCTAAAGTGTAATTACAAAACATATCATAGAGTATTTAAGTTAATGTTTAGTCTAACAGTCAATTCAAATATAATAATAATCTCAGATTTTTTTCAAAATAAATTATAATGTTGTATTAATAAAATTGATAACTAAACGATGATTTAAATTCTTTCTAAGTTCATTATAAAATGTATCAATTTAGTTCGTATCTTAAACAACTTTTAAGTAATAAATTGAAAATGTCGTTTTTGTTATTGCAAAAATTATTGGATTTTATTGCTATTTCGGCTTCATGCCACCGTCAGAACCAGTCATATAAACTTTATAATTGGATTGCTTACCTAAAATCGTCACGATATTTTTTTTTTATTTCGTGGCATTAAATGAAACACTCGTTTGTTTCCTAATCGCTATCGTTTTGTTCAGTTTTCACTATCGAACAATATATGGTTAGGAATGCAATCAAATGTAAAGGCATCCATAAAACTAGATAAAAATCTAAAAAGTGATTAAAAAAGGCTCGTATTTTCCACTCAGAATTAATATTACATTGATCTGAATTTATATGAAATGGTCATAGTATATATTTCTACCTAACCTAACTAAAATAGTTATAAAATCTTCTGAGTGTATAATATTTTTATTCTGACCAAAAATTTATTTAAATTCTGACCATTAAATTTGTTCTCATTTAAAAATCTAATAATGAAACTGTTAGGGATATTGAGGAATCAAACCTTTCGACTACGCAAGCGTACATTACACAGATACGGGAACCAAGACGATGCATATTGTTCTTGCCTTACATTGTCGATAATAACTTGCCGCCCACGTTATATTATTTATATCAAGTCGTCTTAATCAAAGTTTATATTTCAACGATAAAAATAATATAACTCTATAAGTTTATAACATCATTACTTTTAAACATCTAAAAATAAGAGCTTCCCACACCATATGTATTCGTGGAATGAGATAAGGGACAAAATACTACAAGGGGGTGGACTTTGACAGAGTAGCGCGACAAAATGTTACGTAAACCAGCATGAGATTGGGGTTGGTAAACTAGAATAACTACTCAAACAATGTGATAAAATGCAGTTATTGTGCATGCATGCATTTTTTTTAAATAAACTGCAAAACATTTTTTCATTTGTTAATCCATGAAATACATGAAAACATCACACCAAAAGTTATATATCGCCTTTGATGCACTTGAACTAAATCATGTAAAAAAAATACAGACTTAAAATCGGTCTTCAGAGATAAATTCACAAATTCAGTTAACATAAGTGAAAGATATAAAATTCAAAATAACTTAAATTATTCCACGTATTGTGCTATAAACTGTGACACGTGTTTTGCCTCTTTCAGAGGCATCCTCAGACAATCTTACTTTCAAAAATGCTTGTTTAAGTACGAATAATTTTAATTTTACTATTCTGACATATTATAAAAATAAAAATGGGAAGTAAGGAGGGGAGGATTGAAAAATAAACAAATTATAATGATACAACAGATGATAACAACTCATTAGTTGATCATTTTGTAACGAAGTTGTTTCCTGACGAAATAAAACGTTAACTGGAACATTATAAACTAATCGCTTAATAAATGATTAAAGCTTTAAAATTAGTCATGATTTAAATCAAGCCATTTAAACCTATTGAACCAGCATGAGAACAGAACGCAGCAATTTCGTCTGATCTTTTTATTTTCATCAATCGTTTACTATGTATGAATGGTGATCAAAAGATCAATATTTTATTTAAAAAACAGAAATAATAATAATGCATAGATATTTTCATTACTTAAAAACTCGCTTCTTGCCTAACTCCTTGGTAAAATAGTGGCAAAAACTGAGACCGTAATATATAAAAGTCTTAGATGCTTTAGTAGCTATACGAAAAGAGGTGCAAACAGTCTTGAAAAGCACCGCTGTTTTAAAACAGATAAAAGAATTACATCCTCTATAGCCAGCCGACGTAGCAGAAAGTGCACTTAGATTGCTTTGCCTCGTAAATGTATCATTTGAAAATGCAATTGTTATACTGTTTTCTTTAACGGAATCTTATGAATATTTTTTAATGTTGGCATAAATATTATTTGTTGCGTTAATTACATTCATACCATAAACAAAACATCGACAACTCGTTGATAAATCTACTAAAAAGCTTATACGTAGTATTATATATTCTCAAGTATTAACGACAGTTAGTTTATTTTTATTATTATATTTTGACACTCTTTGATTCTAATATTTATTTATACGTGATTTATCATTAATTTATAACTATAAAAAATGCATTTCAGTTAGTGTTGATATTATTTATTTGATATGTTTATTTTTTCAGAAGTATGACACCGTTTTCTGACCAGTCTTCCGATCTAGCGAGATCATCGGGTATGCGAGTGTTGTACATAATGGATCTAAGGCTGACATCTTATGGGAGTAAACCAGTGTAACTGGCAAGTAACCGGAAATCCTGGAAGGATCAAATAATGCTACGTACTCCATGTGCTACAAATAATGAGTGCCCACTGTCGAAAAACAATAACGTTGTGCCGAGTAAAAACGCATTGTATTGTTAAATATAAGGATTAAGTTTTTTTGATTATCTTTAACTGAAATCATGTGAAATTTGGATTTATTATATAACACTACGATTCTGTAAATGATCATATATTTAAACTAAACTTAATATGACAGTATTGTAAACAGTTGATCAGTCATATCAAAGTAGTCAAAGTTCAGTACTTCCCATTCAGCCATTCTAAAACGGGACTCAATTATTACTAACTGTCACTGTCTCATCTTTCTGTCATTTTAATATACATGTCTGCAAATGGAGATAACTCGACATTTTTTTTTTTGTTACTCAGTCGCTCAATCTCTCTTTTTTATGAGATTATTAGTAGGGACAGAAGGATAAGGTAAGGACAATGTTAGTGGTTAAATAATCGCTCTCACTACGCTTAGTTATTAAAGGATCGTCAGGGTGGGAGAGAAATTTTTAGACATAACAAACACCCATGCCTCGATAAATCGATTGATTTTTCTGTCCTTACACCAACATAAATAAAACGATGAGTGACTGAATAAATACTGTATCTCATAAAAAAACTATTTATGTTGATGTGCTCTTTTTAGAATTTAAATTCTCCGCACATTGTCTTATAAAAAAAACATAAAATGAAAAGAACTTAAAGGAAATCGTCTGAAAAGGTTTAAGTTAACAAGATTTTGCATATGTACTTTATCATAATATGTCTGTGTATATTTCTGAGTAGATTTTTTATAAAACCCTCAATATTGTACAACCGCTCTCCATCACATCACAATCCATAATCGAAAGCCTCCTTCCGCTCGGCTTAGAAAATCATATTACAGTTTTAGCGATAGTAAACGCCACGCAATTTTCCCTTTTGCAAAGGGAGATCAAATTATCCCTTAATAAACTTTACTTATTATAAATCTCATATAATTTAAGCAAATTCAATTATTTTTAAACTTAACAAAACGTACAAAATTTATGAATAAAAACAGTTTTTAAGTCTCAGTAAAAACCATAAATGCTTAAAATTTACGGTAAGTATTTTAGTTACATTAGGTAATGGCCGTTTTAAATTTGATATTTCAAATTTAATACACAAATTTCAGCAATAACCTTCAGTCAAAATCTTAAATTACGACTGTTTTATATTAAGTGCACACAGATACTAGTCTTTTTATTATATTTTTTACATTTGTTTAACCTTTTCGGAACCGCGATGTTTTAAGCTAAAAAACATTCACTCACATACCTACCGCATGCTTTTGATAATTTTTGAATAGTTTTAAAAAATAGGACTGAATTTATGATTATTAAATGTTTACTTATAAAATGATATATATAGTTTAATATTTTCCAGTTACATTCGTGGTTTTCAGTGGCCTTACGGTATTCACGCCGTTCGTATGTAGCGGCCACCAGTGGCCTTACGGTACTGACGCAGTTAATATCAACATATTGAAGGTTGTAAATGGAAGGGTTTTCCTCCTCTAACTTCGCTACTCTCAAAAAAACTTGAAAAACTGATTAGCAACTGAGTTTCGTCAAACATAAAATTTATTTAAGAACTGCCGCGGAGGTTTATAGAAAAGGAGTAAATATTTTTGAAATAATTTATTGTGGCTTAATATTTAATAAAACCCCTATTTTCTAGTGATCTTTCACAGTGGATATCATTAAACTATGTTTAAAGTATCAAAAACTATCATTAAATGATTAAACTTTGAGATTCATTTTAGTCTGAAAAAGAATATTGAGAACAAAAAATTCAAAAGAATGCATAAACATTATACTATCAAATCACTGCTAATAAATAAATTATTCATGTTAGTTGGTGTATCACAAACAAAGATAAGTGCTTCAAATTTACATCAGTAACACCAACAATCTAAAAAAAGCAGCTAATTTCGTATGAGTAGATATTTTTTAAAGGTTATAACCACAACATTTATATCTGTCTATAGAATGTGACGTAATATGCAAAAAAAATCCGAACAGGTTCATATTTCGGAAGCGTATTACCGAAGTCGGTTTACATTTCATAATTGGACCATGTTTATAACTTGATATACCCCAGTCTCCAGTCTGCAGCCTGACAGGAAGGGGTGGCCAATGATTGATGAAAGCCCCCGTCATTGCGGCGCTTTATAAAGCAGCCTCCAGACCGAGATCATTACACGCATCGCATCCTGCTGACGTACCGACCGATGACGATTTACATATAACATATAAGTCAATGTTGAGCCAAGAGCTTATATTGGATTATATTATAAATAAAAATCTGAAAATATGCTCATGATTGATTGCACTTTTTGTTGAAATTGAGATAAGCTAAATTGTCAGGTAAATACGAAATCAATTAGATTTTTTGCCCTTATTTGGATAATCTTTGATCGTTAAGCAAATCATTCATAGCTCGTCTACTGTGATTGGATTTCTGTCTTATACAGCTTAAAATAACAAAATGTTTTATTTATTTTAAATAAAGTTGTCTATCTTTCTATTTGTAATAAGTCGTATTTTAACCGGCTATTAAAAACCGTGTAAGCGTAGGACTCACCTTTCAATTCTAAATGGATTTCTCCCAATTATTCATTTCTTATATTAGCATGCATTTACTATTATATTAAATAAGCCCTCAATAAGAGAAGTGAGCCAAGTAGTAAAATGGTAAAACTTTTCTTTTTGACTTTTAAGAACAACTACGAATATAATTAGTGTTTTGATGGATTTATTTTTTTTTATTTTAGGGAGATAACACTATTGAAGTGTGTATTTACTGAGTTTACTTAATTTTTATGATACTTTAATACATATAAGAATATTACAACGCAACAAACTCATTTTTTTCCTAAAATTCCACATCACTTCACCTCTCATGGGCTTATATGTCGCAATAGAGATCAACGAATGGCTTGTTAACTGAGACTATAAAGTCGTTTGGATTCGTTCGTTCTATTACCATAACTTCTTTTACATGTAGGCTCATTCCTTGGGCGTAACTCTCTGAACATTTATACACATACTGCTTCTCTATTGAAAGAATGTTCCTTTTGATAACGGAATACAAATAGTCAGTAAAAGTATTCAACTAAAAACACCTAAGAAATAGGTTTGTCAGTTTTTGTATAGTTCATTAGTTTTCATATTTATTAATCTAAATTTTAGTAGCACGATATTGATTTGAATATTATAAAATAACAAACAATGAAGCTTTGAAATAGGTCGAAAAATGACTTATTATTTGGTGTCAGCTAATTAAATAAAAAATAAATTATTTAACCAATCTTAACTAAAAAAAATCCTAATATCACTTTTTAGGGGCTCACTTTCAATAATTGGTGGAAAAGCATTATAATAAAAATAACACTCTTTTGTACTAATTCCACATGTATTTTATATGATCAGGACCTTAAATAGTTAAGGGTTTTTATTATTTTTATGATAATTAAGTTGTATATTAATTGAAATTGTTCTGACTCTTTTACTTAGTAACTGATTAAACTCAACAATTTATGTTTGCTTAAAAAAAATATTGGAAATTAAACAAATTAATAAATGCTACAACAATTTAAATCACTATAAAATAGAAAAAATATTCTTATCAGCTTATGAGAAGTCATTTTTACGAAGCAAATTTATGTTTGATGAAAAGCAGTTTGCTACGGTGTCACGTAACCATGCATGACTTAGATATTACATATCCGCTCGCGTTGGATTGTCGAAGATTTTGGACGATAGAACTCATTTTACGAACGTTTTCCGGAAAATGAGCATCCCCTTCAAAAGAAATTTTCAGTTCATATTTTTCATCTTAGATGATCCGCTATCAGATTTCATTTTCGCTATTTATACATAAACTCGTTTGATTGGCAGCTTTTTTGTGAAATAATTAATGACCCCGTTCAAATACTTGGACATAATTAAAGCCATTCTCCGGACTCAAACACGGTTGCAGGAATCCTTTAGTAATTGAATACCTTCTTTCTATGGCAACATCAAATTATTTTTATTTTAAAGACCTTTTTAGATAAACGTACATAGATATTTTTAGACAAATAACGAAATTACTTTCGACTTAATTTGATATAACTGATGAAAAAAATAGTGTATATTTTTTTTTAATTGAGTTATTTTGTGATTATTTTTTGATAGAAAAAATAACAAAAATGTTAGTTGCTAGACGATTTGTTTTACAATAACGGACACGAGTATTGCTCTGTATTTTGTTTTTTTTATTTAACTCTGTATTGATTTTAATTACTATAATCAGGCTTATAATCGGAAATCATAATTATCATTAATTAGTATTAAAAACTATTTGCGGATATTTTGTTTTAGTTATTTTATTATACGGCGGTTAATTTATTTAAAATATAAAATTAATGCCAAAAACCTTTTTTTGACATGTTATATAGCTAAGATTTTCTTTAAGGCCATGTCCGCTCCCAGTATATGCCCTCTTATTGGATTTATCTCAACAGAAGTTTTTTCGACGAAAAACTTCGCTCAACCTCTATTTTTAAAAGAGCGTAGTAAGGATAATACTAGGACATGACAAGTAGTTACTAACTAACTAATCACTCTCGCTACGTCCAGCTATTGAACGATCGGAAGAGTGGGAACGGATTTTTATTAGTCACAAACACCCATGCCTTTGAACAGAAATCAATAAATGCTGTTCCTTCTGGGACTCAAGCCCGTGAGATCCGACACGGAAGCCAACAACGCTTACCACTGCGCCATTTATTTGTCATTAATCGTCAAATATATTTTTTTAAATAAAACACTATTTTATAGTATGCTTAAAGAAAGTCTGAATACATTCTGTCTCTTTTACTTGTTAAATCAATCTCGCCATCATAGAAAGCCATTGATGACCAATGTTCTATAGGATGTACTCGATAGAGCTACAGAACAATGGAATGACATGGGAAGAAGAAAGAAGACTGTTGAGGGTCACAGAATCTTGGAGGAACAATGTCGTGGCCAGATGCTTCGGATAGGGAGCGTATATGGTTTAAAAAATACTATATCTACATTTTTTTAATATGATCAAAACTGATCTTATTACATAAATGTGGAATTAGTAAACAAGATCTTTTTAACTTTTAAATAAAATGCCTTCCCACCAAGTTAAGTATTTAACAGTGAAAACGGTAGTTAAAGGCCATGCTCAACTAATTGTCTAAGTATTTATGTTTGTATTTGATTATTTATAAGGTAAGAATTGTAAGTTAACAAAAAGGAATGCTATTTTTCAAAATTACTTTATTCAAGGTGACTTAAAAATTCAGATAAAATAATACATTCAAAAACTATATATATGTTGATTTTTATAATGTTTTAAATATTAAGTTGTTCAACTGGAAACATTATCAGATAAGCAAAAAGATTGAGGTTACTTTGCTGGATCTGTGAAATAAAAAAATGGAAAACGATAGATTATTTCACACCCGGTATACAACTGATGACAAAGTGATGATGGATCTTCTGATAATTTAACAGAAGTAACAATATGAAAGATGTCTCAGAAGATTTAAAAGGTGTGTAAATCTAATTGAAGACAAAAAAATATGCTTTTCAAACATTTTTAGGGTAAATTGAACAAAGTCTTCTTCCGCTTGAAAGAATAGAAGGCTTTTTTTCTTAAAAGCTGTGATTTTTTTTCTGAATTAAACGCTGAATTAAGTTGCGTAAGGGATGTAAAAATCGTAATGAATATTTTTATTTGCATTTCACCAGCGATCCTAATTATAAAATATTGAAACAAAAAATATTTATAAATATATTTTGTCTTATGTCCGTCAAATATCTTCTTTGTCCGCACGATTAAACGAATGTTACATCTAAATTGACTTCTTTAACAATATATCAAAGACAAATTTGTAGTAGTTAATAGTATATTACTGCCACTTTTTTTTAATTTTCAAGAGTACTCAACGTTTTATCCACCACCACCCCTTACTGCTTTACACTCTTCTTACAGGGTGTATAGGATTTGATCAGCATCCTGGATCATATACCCGCATTATCAATTATCATTTTGTATGCTTTATGGTTGAAGATAGTCAAGTATTGAGCTACTCTATGAAAATACTTTAACAACTGTGAAGCCGAAATTTAATGATATTTTTTATCGAACACTTAAAGTAAAATTTAACATTTCATGTTTGCTTAATTAAATTTTGAACGCATAAACGAATTATATTGCCGCAATTTTTCCATTTTATTTTTAAAAAACCAACCCTTAACCGTTTTTAAACTTAGAGCATTTTTCACAATAATTGCTCCCAAGCCCTAACACAAACCGACAAGGCTTTTACTGCCGCCAGTAATTAGCCGCACAACTCGTCCGCAATCCAGTGTCATAATTATTACAGAAAGAAAAACACTTTGGCGATAAAAGTCCTGGGAAAACTCTTTGGTGCGTTTTCCATGGGAAAGTCTGGGTGCGTGTTTCTCTTACACAATGGGTCTAGGACTGCCTTGTGTTATTTGATCGCGTGTAACACCTACTCCGCGCGTGTTTGTTTATTACTTTTGCATTCTGATTTGTGACCTGTGAAATTGTATCACACAGAATATTTTCTACAAAACGGAAATCTATTTTCTCTTTGGTAAATAATTTTGAAAAAATATTTCATTCATTAGTTATCATAAACCGGTTCAAGTCAACATCGTTGGCTTAGAACACGAAAGTCAAAGGTTCGAATCCTAGAGGGGAAAGTTTTTATGGATTGATTTTTCAATTAATTTATAGATTTTAGTTCAATAAATGTATGTGATATCCTAAGCTCTACCTTCCACGAAAATGGGACATAGCGAGAGCGATTAGCTAATGAACTAGTTCTGTCCTAACTTTATTTTTTATATCCCTACTCTTAAAAAAAGAAATAAGTAATCGCAAACAATCAGTTTTCGTAGTAAAAAAAACTGTGAAGATACCTCCATTACGTTGCAATATGGTGCACATTGAGAGGGGACATAGACGCAACTGTAGGAGTCAATTTAGTTTATTACTTTGAAATTATTTTTTATACATTCTTTTTTATATCAAACCAATGCAAAAAATAACTTGTATAAAACATACACAAGATTTAGTACAATTACGGTAAATTTAAATTAAATAATTATTGAATTTGATCACGTCTTTTATCAATTATATGCAGATGCATTACATTATTGCATAACGGATTTCTCCAAAGTATTATTATTATGATATAAGTTTTTCCTGTAGAAAACGTGGTCAAACAAAAGAGAGTAGAAAATAGTTTGCGCGACGGGGTCAATAGCATTTGTTTCAGATTTGAAGTGTTTGAACATGGTACTGTCCAAAGATTCTGTAGATACAATCTTAGATGTTTCGTTGTTTATATGTATGTTTGTAAATACTACGCCACACGGTAAGATACTCGTGAATCATTTACGTTTTTACAAAATATAGTAAATGTATATAACAGATTAATATTAGTAATATTCAATTGATTAATATAAACTGTAGTTAAACTTTTTTAAGTTAAGTTAAACTGGCTTTCCATTTGCTTTGATACACAGTTAATATATTTAACACAGTTAACAATTTTATATATTTAGTGATAATACAATTAAAACATGAATTTTTAAATGCTAAAATAGAGAAATAAAGCAATTGGTTTACATTCAATACATCGTTAAACATGTATAACTTTTATTTAAGCACACATCCATTCGTATGAAAGTAATATTAAATGACTGGTTTAAAGCCGTCCGCACACTAGACGAATTAGCCAGGCCGCTTATCGCCAACCAAGACAAACAAGAGTTGTTTTTTTTTTTTTGAATAAAGAAAATTTATTTGGCGTCACCGCTAATGCGCTTAAGTATTTTTAAATTGAGATATCATGCAAGATAAACTCGATTAGAGTTTTTATAAGCCACTCGAAATCAAGGTGATTCAAGAAGAAGAAACTTCACAAAACCCATTTCTTAGATCTCAATTTGTAATTGAAGAAATCATAATTTTTCATTGTCATTACTGTAACTCAGACCTGCCTGATCGTTATGGCAAATCTTCTGCTAACTTAACCACCAACGGATTGGACATATCTTAAAATTCTTATTAGACTCACTAAAATTATCTGTAATAGGAAGCTCTTAAAGACAAGTACACATTCACAGGAATCTTTATATTGAATTTAATTACTGACTTATTTAAATTAGTTTGTTGTTATTTTTAATATTAAAGTATTGTTTGATTGATAGCTATATTATTCTAATAATTATCACTAGGCTTGAAATGTTATTCGTATTTTTGAGACTTGTGACACAATCAGTTAATTAAAATTTTTATCTAATTTCTTTTCAAATTCAAAGTTATTTTCATTAAATGTCTCTCAGAATTCATCGGATACATTTAAGCTTGAAAGTCTGTTCCAGGTTATTCTATTTTAGTGATGAATGTTGGAAGCTTTTCGATAATGTCATTGCAGGTGGACATAACACGACAGCTATTTGTACACAACTGGTGTCTTTGGTAGAAAGCGTACTTACATAAGAACTTTGTAAGCATATAGAATTGGAGGAGGTAGGTATTTAGATAAAAATATATTTTTTTTTTATTTATTTTTTTAAGTTAATCTTTAAAACAAATGTTGTGATTCCTCTCCCCTTACCACCCACAATACGAGTGGGTGTAACTTTGATACATGAATCTTATACACCAAGGGTGTCCAAACTTTTGACCTCTGTGGGCGAGATCATACTGAAATCAGTCGTAGCGGTCTACTTACACCGTATTTGCTAAGTTTTCGTAAAAAGTAAAGTTATTCAAAGCACAAGACAATGTGTATGAAACGAAAACAAAATAGATAGATAATTAAAGACACACTAAATTATTGTTTTAAAGCATCGAGCGGGCGACATGGAAAAGCTACGCGGTCGACGTCGTGGCCACCCCTGTAATACATTTTGACTCAGACACGTGGTCTTGAAATTTCAATAAGTTGAGTAAGATGCTTTTAACCAAACTAAAACTAGATAATATTATGATAGTTCCTGAGCTTAAAAAAACGAGTTTTGGAGATATTTTGAGGAAAAAGTATAAGGAATTGAGGATTTTAAATTCGTCGTTGAGCTAAAAAAACGAGTCACGGTGATATTTTGGGAAAATCGGTAAATTCCTGGGTTTTGAGATTTTGAAAAAATGTGGTGCTCGCCACCCTACCAATATTTTAGATTGTGTTCTATGGTCCAAAAAGGTTGGTAACCCCTGATATATCTCGTAATAAAATCTACATTCGACTTCTAACACCATTTTTCTTTCACGTTAGTAAATAACATAAAAATAAATAGATTGTAATGTTTGCATTTCATTAAAAGCGTGATTAATTGAATTTTATACTTGTTTACTTTTTATTTGCACTCTGTCTGTGTAATTTATTTAATTTTCAGGGACGGCATGCGTACGTGATTTTTGTGGTTTATATCATTTATATCTTTCCGAGAGATTATCGCGATCGCATCACACACGCTTGAGGATTACGTCAAATGTAAAGGGCTTATTTAGAACATTGCTTTTTACATGGAAAAGCTCTAAGTGCACACATAAACATAGGTATAAAAAAAATGATACAGGTCAGCACAGTATCAACATTATGAAGCAAGGCTGAAAGGCAAACACGAAAACAGATGTGCTCATTTTTAAACAAATCTAAAATAATGTTTCATCGTAAAAAAATCTTTCACGGATTTTTGAACCGACAGAATCGCGGTTGCAAATATACAGAAACAAATTCTGGAAAAAGTATTCTATTATTGTTTCTCTCGTTTGTTTTTGAATTCAAAATTATTTCAACTTGTTTACCGATATGCAAAGACTGAAATAATTTCATATCGACTGTGGAAAGGAAAAAGGACGTAACTCACAGTTTTTTCGATAATCACAATGTATCAAACTTGATACACGTTCTAACAAAAAAATGTACACTGCAGATGCTGAATTAGTATCTAAATTTAGCATTTAAGTTTGAAAAAAGATGAGCTTGTGAAAATTGAAACCAAGAAATAAGACTGAAAAAAAAGGTTTTTTTCCTAGACAATTTCTTTAATTATTATTAGATTATGTCAATTAAACACCAGTTTAGAAGTCTCCGTGAACTTCAAAGTGTTTATTTCATAATTTGCATATGGCCCAAAATCATCAAAACACGTCTTTTGTGCCTCCCGTAAAGTTTGCTATGTGTGGGTTACATCATTTTTCCTTTCCACAGTCGATATTGCTCGCGGTATTTTTTTGGGTGAGGTTTTTTTATTCGAAACCAAGGTGAAAGTATAAATAATTTTATGATTGTATACGTCATCAAATACACGTGTACTTATCATAACTATTAAGATAGTAAATAGCTTGGCTTAGTCGAGCGTTATTATTCCTATATCAAGCAATTTCGGAAAGTTTTTAATTCATTTATTAAATATTACGAACTATTTCACATTCGTATTTTACTTAAAATACCTTAAAACTTTATCAGCTCACTCATAGTTTGTTAATTTAAATTCATGCTTCAGCAAACTTTATTATTTTATAATATATATACATGAGGAGCAAACATTCAAAAAGTGTTTTGTCACAAATTTTGAAAAATGGCGTTTTATATCAATTCTGATAGCCCATAATAAAACCTATGAATGGAAATCAAAATTAGTGTTCAAAAAGGTTTTTTTTCATATTAAAATGAAATCATAAAGTTGACACATTCATACAAACCGTCACTTTTGCAACACTTAAATCATCATTTTCCAAGCTTTGTATATGTGTGACAAAACACTTTTTGAATGTTTGCTCCTCACATATTATCTTGTTTAAATATCATGTACAGTATTGTAAAGCACATTCAACATTTTAAGCGATTAATTTTCCATTATGAATACTTTTTAAAACTTAATTTTTCATTTAATAAGTTACTGCTAATTCTAAATGCAGTAATCTCAATTATTATCACTTTTATGGTACGCGTACACCTAATCCGTCTTTGTCCGAACTAAGCTCGGCCGTGTCGTCCGATCGAAACAAACGTATGTAAAGAAATGAGAGCGCGTACACTACTACAGATGGCATCGTACGATGACGGCTGTCTCTGACCGATCAACCAACGAATCCAAACATGTTGGGATTGGTCGGCCGTCTGCCGGCTACTTTTGACAGAACATCAACTGCTACTAACTTCAGGTTGGTATTGTCGGGAGTCTGCCGCCTACTTTCGATGTATTATGACACAGCATTTACCGGCCATTTATTTCGTATTTCGCATAATTTATCAGCGTTCTTCATATTAATGTGTAATTTGAACGCGATTATAAGCCCTCAAAAAATAATTTTAAATCGTGGCGTTGTTTTTTAGCTTAGTTTGTGAAGTTTTTCGCCGTAATAATCCATCAAACGATTACCACAGAAGTTTTATCGTACATTTAGTGTAGTTTTCTGTAAAACTCTAGTTGATTTTTATTTAAAAATGGATATCGAAAAATTCTAGGCTGCACAGTACTACTGACTGCTACAAACTTTGGTTGTATTCGGTCAAAACCGATCGGCCGACAACGGTTGCAGTGAATGCACACGAACGGCAGGCATTTTACGTCAGAATAGGTCCGACACGAAGTCGGCCGATGATTCGGTTTTGGCGTACGCGTATTGTAAGGGTGTTCACTGTCACTTGGTCAAAAGACACCATATCGAGAGAAAAAAATCGATCGAATAAATGCTGTTCGTACTGGGACTCGATCCTTTAACAACTAGGCCTAGCGAGGGCGATTACTTAACCACTAGCCCTGTCCTTACCTTATTCTTCTATCTCTACTTCTATCTTTGAAAAAAGAGAGGTTGAGCGACAGTAAGTAACAAACAGTAAAAAATTTCTGTTGAGATACTTCCATTAAGAGGCCATATGCTTTACATTGAGAGCGGAAGTGGATAAATATATATATATATTTAAACTATTAAAAGATACATCATTTTTACAAAAAATACTATTTTACCAAATACAGTATCGTGGTTAAATTTTATTATATATTCATATATTCCTTGCAGTAAAAAAAAAACAAAGTAATGTTATTTTATGAAGTATGCGCAGATATAAGGTTATCTCATAAGTATTTGCGTATTTTCCGCGTAACTAGGGCTTGTCGGTTTTCAAAAACTGGTTTTAAAAACCGGTTTTTTGACAAAATTTGTGACATTCAAAAACCGGTTTTTCAACTTCGTAACCGGTTGTGTCGAATTTTCCAGTCTATAAACAAAAGGACAGAAAATTTGGACCTTTTTTTGATGGCTTAAATACCATATGCCCCACATCATTACCCGGCGAATGGGTATTTTCGATATTAAGAAATTTTGTTACAAAACGATCAGTGGACGCTTTGTGTTTTCTGAAATCATACTTTCTGAGGAGTAACACCAAATAATTTCTTGTTGTGTATTATTATATATAAACAACATAAAAAATGCTTTTTCTCGCTATTTTAATTGAATTACCATTTTTTTGTAAAACTTCGAAAACTGAATAAAACCGGTTTTCGAACAATATTGACATTCGAAAACCAGTTTTTTTAAAAGTCGGTTTTTGTATAAGCCCTACGCGTAACTTTAAAAATATTAAAATTTTCCCAACGTTTTTATATGTATGTGAACTGGATCCATATCTAGTATTTGAAAAACCTATAGCACTGTTAATCTTGAATCTGATAATACTATCGACAACCTCGCTTTTTGTCACTTGATGCCTACTATTCTAATATCAAGATCAACTACTTTAAACTAAATTTGAAACTTTTAAATTTTACTGCATCCACTGCCTATTACGAAACTTACGTTTTTAAAAGCCATAATTCTGTTATGTCCAAATTTGAATTTATACAATATAATTTACTAAAACTGGAACTTTTCTCACTTTCCATTGATTGTACAGTGGATTGTAAGTTGAAATATTCGCCACAAATCCCCCAATTGCACTGTCGTATTCCATTGTCGCGTACAGTCAAATGTTGGCTAGCGTCTGTGTATACAACACGCGCCAGGCTATACACGTATATCTGGGCGACTGTCTATGTGTTGGATTTTGGAGCGTTTTGCATTTTAATAAATATTTCGTTCATATTTTTCTTAGAAATCTTAGTTTTGTATTTTTTTTGCGGAAAAAACCAAATCTCTAATTTTGTATGAGATTCACTCCCCCAATTACACTATTCCGAATTAAACTGTCCCGACTTTAGTGTAAATGGGGGTTTTACTGTGTACGGTTAAACAAAGAGGAAAAGACTTAGATTATTATTCCGCCGAAAAAAACACCAAAACAATTTTCGACACTTAATTAATACCAAGAGAATATTGAAAATAGTTTGAATTTCAAAATTAAAAATCATGTAAGTTCGGGAATTAAAAATACGCAGACTTATGAGACAACCTATTATTATCTAGAAAAAAATTATTGATTTGCCAGAATATTTGAGAGAGAAAAGCAATAAATTTCTTTGTCTGAATATTGAAGCCTGCAGAATTGCTATCACAACTAAAGAATATTTACATTGATCTCAAGCTTGCGTATGAAATAAAAGCTCCTCTACCATATTGAATAAAGATCGATTCAAGAGAGAGAAGCAATAACGGTATCTCATATCATTTCAACGAGATATGGTGAAATTTGGTTTTCAAGTAGCGGAAAATCATGATTTTGCAAAACTGTATAGTATAAAAATATATACGTAACATTACATCTCTATTTTGTCACATAAAAATTTCTGAATAAATAACAAAGGACTTATTGTATGTTGAATGATGATACCTACGGTATTATTATATGAAGATTTTCATCTGAGAACAAGGCAGTCTCTTGATATGCATCAGTTATGCTTATAGTAACATATAAGAAATATTTCTTTTATTTTTAACAACAAAACGTATGTTTGTCTACCAAAATTTGAAAATATGTCCAATCGATTAAAAAAAGATTTCTAGAATAAAATTTCTTTTATATAACGTAAAACAAAATATATCTTTCAGGCAAGAAACATGTTTTTATTTTACATATCCTGGCTAGGAGGTTGATTGGTCAACGTCGTTGGCTTTGGGTAAGGAGGTCATGGATTTCAATCTCAGTACGGACAGTTTTTATAAATTTATTTATGAACATTGAACAACTGATTAACAAACAGATCTCGTAGAAAAAAAATCTGCTGTCAAGATACTTCCGTTTGGAAGCCATATGCTCTACATTTTGAGTTAAGTGGACATCAAAAAAGATTTATATAAACTAAATTTGAATCATTAAGTATTTCGACTGAAGGTGCTTGGTGGAATTTCAATATTAAATTTCAATTGTTCAAACTATGTACATTCTCACAGATTTTGTCACTAACGACCCGAGTTTCGCCTTTCGGCATCTTCAGGCGTTCAGGTGCACGGATGAACTTGAACTGACGTTTAGTAAATGAATGTTTCGTGTTTATATAAGAAATAAATGTATCATTGAGTTCAAAGCCATTGCTGGCGAAAAGGATAATAAGCTAATAAGCAGAATTATTTCCAATTCAACAATACAATTTATAAACAAACAGAAGGCCTTGCGATGGGAAACTGCTTATCACCGTTGTTAGCTGAGTTTTACATGAACTATTTAGAAGATACAATTTTTCGAAACAAAACAGAAGCCAAACCTATAGTCTATTGGTTCCGATATGTCGACGATATTCTTTGCCTGTTTAATGGAACGGATAGACAAATAACTAACTTTCATAACTTTATAAATTCATTAGATAAAAATATTAAATTTACTTCAGAAGTCGGAGGCAAAAATATTAACTTTCTTGATCTAAATATTAACATTGAAAATCATTCTCACGAGTTTAAAATATTTTTCATATTTTTATTTGTTTAAATCGCCTAAATTAGTACATTTCCTCCACACCGTTGGTCTGAGTTCTACTAAAATAACATATAATATTGTATTTACATGTGATTGGAAATTAAAATTTTGGTAAATAATAAAATAGCTGTTCCAAATTGTTGTACGTGAGGTTTTTTGTTTATTTTTTTTTATGTACAAAATGGCAGAACGATATTGTCATTTTTGGTGAATGAAATAAAAAAAACAAAACTCGAACGCGCTTAACTTCAGTTCGTTATCGTAAAAAGATTTTTGATATCATCCAACTGAAATATCGGCCATTGTTAAACAAACATTTGTTTCCATTTCAATAAATATTTTATTCTCATCACTTACGCTTGAACAAAATATGGGTTCACTATTCTTCCATTTTAATTATTTTTAAAAGATCAACTTGTCAAAACTTCTCGTTAATAATGTTGTTTCATTATTACTCAGTTTTTTTTAAAACCTTTTTCAATTCATTCATGCCTTATGATAAATATGATTATATGTTACATATTTTTGATAGATGTGGTTGATAAAATAAATTATTATTTCATTTGTTACTCCACTTGATGTGTTACAAATTATGACACACGTTTCACCTTTTAAAAAAGAATCACTAAGTTTACGTATAAACTAACAATTCGTTGTTTTTCCTGAACAATTAATTATAGATTGAAGGCCTGGATTTTTTTCTACATGACGCTGGGTGGGGTAAGATACAAACAATTATAGTACTAATATCAGACGAATTACTTATTTTAGGAACTGTAAATCTCAATGGAAATAAATTAATAATAATATATAATTTAATTTGATAACTTTGTTACATCACTTATCGTGTTATAAACGGTAAAACGTGTTTCACCTATTTTAAAAGAATCGTCGGATGGAATATCGCAAAGCTTAGGAATAAATTAAAAAATGATTTCAATTCGTCTGCTAAAAATTACCAAAAGAAGGTCG
Organism: Himalopsyche tibetana; assembly: GCA_030503985.1. Lineage (NCBI taxonomy): Eukaryota > Metazoa > Arthropoda > Insecta > Trichoptera > Rhyacophilidae > Himalopsyche > Himalopsyche tibetana. The sequence goes on from JAPJYX010000010.1 coordinate 4,078,026, forward strand.
TAGTTTTTTCATGTTCTACCGGACGCTGTATGGGGGTAAGATACAAGCATTGATGGTGTTAATTACATATGTATTACTTTAATTAGGAAAGGTAAATCCCAGTGGAACTTAGTTCAACAACGTTGAGTTGACTGCCTTTAAAAACATATATTTATTAATATTTCATTTTTTTTCCATTTCTATTTCCATTCAATTTCCAAAAGTTCACGCTGTTGTCTTAGTCCTTCAGTAATTACTAGTATTTCAACATCCTTATTTTTTTAAATGGTAATCAATTTAAAAAAATATATTGCATACTTGTGTTTTTTACAATATTCAGTCTTCTAATGTTAAATATAAAAACAAAATTAACAGTGAAATAGTCACTAGTTTACAACTCTTATATAAGATATTTCAATGTAAACAACTCAATCCAATTCTAACCAAAAACATGAGTATTAAAACACTCATAAAGGAACTATACTTCTTTACTAGAATTATACAAGTAAAGCTGACTCTCTTATAATGCGGTATAAATACGGACATAACATTGAAAAGATTGATCACACTATTTTATAAAATACGCATGTCACTTATTGAAAAAATACCAATTGACGTACCAAGAGTTCCAAGTGGGCCACGTCGATGGATTAGTTAAGGGCAGTTAACTTTACTGCCTCAATTAAAATATTCTCAGATTACTTAAGAAACAGAAAACACCCGTATTTTTTTTTCTTTAGATCTTAATGTAGGTGCCATATTGCAAAAGCATTGAGCTTAAAAATTCTCTTTGACACGCTTTGAAAGCTCCGCGACCCTTTCACTACGGCGTCCCATTAATTAAGCCGCACCTTAGCTGCACATGAAAGTCACCAAATTAAAGGATTGCAGTGGTGAAAGGGTTTGTGTACTCTAATTCAGTGTTTTTCATCATATGGCCCGCAAGAGTTTATTGCCGGTCCGCGATAACTTTTATGTTTCGAAAAATTTTCGACTTGAATATCTCTTCAATGTAAAGTAAACTTTTTACTGAAAATGAGGAAATTTGATAACAAAAAAACAGCAACAAATGTTGCGCCAAAAAAGTATTTTTATAAGCTTTCATGAATAAAATGTTATGTCATATTGACTTGACGTTTCAATGGCTACTTTTTTAAAACATTATCTTAAGAAAACATCTAAAGTTGTACAGTAAATTCTCGACAGCAGGTTACTTTACGCCACCTTGGAAGTAAGTGGAAACAACATTAACGAAAAAAACTTAAATAAAATCCAAAAGATGTCATTAAAATTAAATATATTCAGCCATAAATACACCCAATTGTTACATTAATATGGTTCACCCGCGGCCAAATATTTTTTTATAAAATATTTGAAAGAAACTTAATAAAAATATTTTTACTGTTTTATACTCCATTGTTAGTCCAAACAGTCGTAAGTGTACTTTGTATTATTATTGTTATTACTTACGATTTGTATTTTTCCATTTTTTACTGGTCTTCATATGTAAAAAGGTTGAAGAACACTGCTCTAGGTTACACTGATGAGTGTTAGTAGGGCATTTGACTAGTAATAAAAAAAATGTTTATTAATATTGTTTGAATCCAAATTGTTTAACTCTTGTAGAGCAATCATTTATTGTTTTGGTGCATTTTTTTGAGTGTTCAAAATTAATAAATTTTAGTACAAATTAATCACTTTCACAAAAAAAAAATACATTTATAAAAATACCAATTAATTTTAAATAAGATGTCATTTCAGCAGAAAATTTATCTAAGATAAATATTTTTTCTTAAATAAACAGTCCACAGTACAAAATAATCTTATAATGTGCGCTAATGTCAAGAACGCTTATGTCGGGAATGTACTGCACGCTAATAGCGTCTCACGCGTTAACATCGACGCGCAAATGGTGGCGCGCTTATGTTGTGGTGCCATTAAATACGTCATAAAGAGCAGCCGTCGGAAACTGGTGGTCCGCGAGAAAATTTTGGTGGTCCGCAGAGAAATCTGACATTATTTTATATTTTTAATCCTATCACCAGAAAAAAAATCAACTGAATCTCGTAACACATACATACTATATCTTGATGCATTGTATTACAAAAGTCCATTTGGTGGTCCGTGAGTCCAAAAAGGTTTCCGACCGCTGATATACAGTACATGTTTTAAAAAATATTTAAAACTTATATCAATACAACATTTATATTCTAGATCAGGCGTGGGGAACCTGCGGCCTTAAGGCCTTCTGACTACTCTGGTGCGGTCTTCTGGCTTATTCTGTAATTCTATAAATGTATGTAAATTTGTAAATTCCCGACATATTCTGACCGTAAATTCCTGTTTCCGGCAAAAGATTCCCTAGTCAATGTTTACTGCGGCCTTCACGTCGAATCAAAAAAATGAATGCGGCCTTTAGAGAAGAAAAGGTACCCCACCCCTGTCCTAGATTATTATATTATGAAAAAAATATCGCTGAAATTAACTTACAAGCAATATTAATGACGTTGTAAAAAGATCTCTCCTTTTTTTATTCTTCGTCGCGGGTATTTTTGAGCTCGCCGAACTTTATAATTGTGTGAAATATATAAATTTCTCGATTATCATTTTGTGCAGCAAATTAGGGCGTGTATCCCGGGAACCGCCTCCGGCCCTTATATTAATTGGTAAATTGATGCCAACAATAAACCCCCTAAGCCTCCCTTTATATATTAAATTATATATCTATATCCAAAAAATTCTTTCGCTTTGGCTTTCGAGATTTTTAAAATTAAATAATGAAAATGTTTTTGCATACTTTGAAAACGATCCAAAATTTTTTAATGACTGATATTTTTTATTTCTGAAACTCAAAAGTATTCTTTTACCAGTTAATTAACTTCAAACTCAATTTATTTCGTAAAAATAACCATTACATAACAATTTTGTAGGCTCAAATCTAAGCATAAATTAATTACCGAATATTATCGCGTTACCGAATTTTCTAGATTCTAGATGACATCAAATTAAAAAAAATGTATACTATTTTTAAAAATACTTACACTAGAATTATATTTTTAAGTGCCTCATACTCAAATCTAAATTTAAAAACAAAATCATCAATGACCTCTGCATTTAAGTTTAACAAAGGTTTTTTTTTGCTTTTACTATGGACCATAAAAATACTGAATAATAATAAAAAAATCTAAAATGATACTTAATTAATATTTATTAATGCATAATTTGGTGTTTAAAATGAAATATTTTAAACCATCTGTGGAGAAGCATTTTAATCATATATAATTTAAACTGACCTAAATATAAAAAATATTTCGGGTCAACGTCGTTGGTATCTGTGCCGGGCTTAACGGTTTTGAGTCCTTATACGAATAGCATTTTTTTCATTCGATTTATCGACTTTTGTTCGAAAGTACGTATGTTTGTGATGTCTAAAAAATCTCTCCCACCCTTCCGATGCTAAAATAATGGGGCATAGCGAGAGCGATTAGCTTACCACTAGTCCTGTTCTAACCCTATCATTTCTATCCCTATTCTCTTCGAAAAAAGATAGTTCAAGCAACTAGGTAAAAAGCAGAAAAATTCTGTTGAGATACCTCCATTAAGAGGCCATATCCTCCTTAGCTCTGCTGTTTAAATATATTCCAATATATACTTTCTTCTTCCAACCGTTAGGTTTTTGGATCCTTGGATGACCGTTGGGTATTATCCATAGGATGTACTTGGTGGAACTGAGGAATGCTGGTATGTCATGGGAGGAAGCAAAGCATCTGGTGGAAAACAGGGAATCATGGAGGTATTGCGTGGCCATACGCTCCACATAAGGAGCAAATGTGGTCATGAATATATACTCAATTGTTGTTTTGTTACAATATATATAAATTTAAATAATACAAAAAAATTTACAGCTAGATTTCTTTTGTGTCATGGTATTGCTGCAAATAAATTCATATTCAATAAAAAATAAAAATGATTTACTACAATATAATAAAGTTTTCCATTTCAATATTTTGATGAATTGATGTATACATTATTAGTAATCCACGCAAAGCTTAGTATTTTGGTTCTAGTTTTATTTTGTTATATAATCCTACCTTCTTCTAATTCTTAGTAATATCTGTTTTCTTGCCTTTTTATTTTTTAGAATTCGTCTTTTCGATATAGCAAACTTCTTGCGTATCTTTTGTTTGATTATTTACCAGTGCTTTTTTTAAGTAAATATTAAAAATCTTAATATTATTATAATATCTTTTGCATTACTCCATATTTATAATTGAAATTTTCCCATTCCACAATTTATTTCATTTTCTTAAAATTTTAATCTTGAGACTTTATTATAGAGATCATTTTCAAGGTAAATTTGTCTTGCTTCAATCATATGTATTGTCATAATCCATATACATACATATTATGATACTTAATTATTTGATAAACATCATATTTATTTATTATTTTCGTTTAAAACAAATTCTTTCAACAGTAATACATTTACAAGCATTTAAGTACTTGTTAATTAATCTGTGAAAGTTTTCTGTGCCGCCTAAAAAAGATAAACGAATATTGAAATAGTTTTTTTTAGTCCTTTCACTTACAAAGAGGTTTTGCCAATATTATTCGTCGGCATGGTTAAGGCTTATAAATATTCATTGGCCACAAAGCCCGCCACAGTGCCGATGGTGCCGCAATATAGACCCACCTTTTAAGATAATTAATAAACTTACTATATAAATCGTTCACACCACTTATTAAAGAACACAGTAATAACATAAGAAAACATTTGCTAAAATAATGTCAATTTAAATTGAGATACAATCGAGAAAATCTTCCATCATTTATAGATAGTTTACATTGTATTATTTTCCGAAATCATAATAGTGTATTTTATTTTTGTGCGGTGTCAAGTTTTCTCACACGTTCATTTCAACTGTATGAACTTTTTTTATTATTTTTTAACGTTAAAATATATTACCGATAATTGGAAAATCATACGAGATAAAATCGATGACAATTCTCAAAGATAACTCATGTCTAAAATCTTAAATTAAAGTAGAATAAAAAAAAATATATCGACTATACTGAGAATTAAGCCCAGACCAGCTTGGTCACTAGGGTAAACCCTCTATTAACTTCAACACAGAGGGCGACAAATATTTTATTTTTCTAAGCATCTTCAAATTTTTTAAAAAGTAAATTGTTAATCTAATATTTTTGCAGCAACTGCTCTAAATAGAGCTTTGCTAGTCTCATAATAAAACGATTCACTGCAAAAGCAAATCAATTGTAAACATCGAAAATTATCTACTTATTAAAAAAATGTTTTTTATCTATGTCCGTTTCCGTGTGGAGAATATGTTCACTGAATGGAGGTTTTCCAACGTATTTCTTTTTTACGAAAACTGCTTGTTACTCAGTTGCTAAACCATTATTTCGTAAGATAATAATGTGATAGAACTAGTTAGAGGTTAACTAATCACTTGCGCTCAGCCTGGTTATTTAAAAATTGGAAAGGTGAAAGAGAATAAATATCCATGCCTTCGAACAGAAGTAAATAAATCGATTGAAAAAATCTGTTCGTACAGTGACATGAACCCGTGAAATCCGTCACGAAAGCCAATGACGTTCACCACTGTGTTGCAGACCCAATAAAATCTGTTCTCATAATAAACTTCAAAACTATTTATGCCGTGGAAATATCTTCATTTTGCTACTCAACTTAGTTACGTAAGCGAATGAAAAAAAAACCTTCGATTTAAAAAAAAAATGTTAAGCCGCATTCTTTTTATCGTGAGCTTACTAGCGTGAATTTATTATAATTATAATTATTACTTTGAAAATCATGTACATTTTTTCATATTCAATCGATCAAACAGAAGAGGCAAAAAGCAATATGGCCAAGTTTCACGTCAACGTATTTTTAAAAAAATGATTATTATTATTTTGTGCTCGAAAAATATCTGTCAAGATTTATATTAACAAACCGTAATTGTGAAAATTCCAATACATCTTTCGCAATAACGTTTGGGGATTTGTGAATTATATTTTATATTACGTGAAAAAATATGGTTTGATATATTTCTTTCTCGGAACGTCTTTGCTATTATTGCTACAAAAATAAATAAAGCAAACCGCAATTATTATGATATTACTTACCTCAATAGATCACGAAATAATGAACATTGGTTACGGTTTCTGTACGAAAATGTAATCATGTTCAATTATTTCAAAGGAACGTTGTTATTTCAAAGAAAAGAAGTCTTACGTTGGGATTCATTCGCATAGAAAGACAATTTACTTATTACAAAAAACAATTTAAAAGTATTTAGTGTGTGATGATTTGCTGCCATGTAAATGTTTAAAGTCGTCGGTTCCATGGCACAGTGTTCAACGTTGTTGGCTTCCATGCCAATGTTCGAATCCCAGCACGAACAACATTGAGAAAAACACAATACTCCTTTGTATGATGTCTATAAATTCCCTCCCACCTTTCCGATCACTTAATAACTGGGCGTACCGAGAGCGATTAGTTACCCACTAGTTTTGTTCTAGTCTTATTCTTCTATCACTACTACTCTATTTGAAACAAAGAGAGGTTGAGCAACTGAATAACACACAGTTCTCGTAGACAAACTTATGTTGAGATACCTCCATTAGGAGGCCATATGCTCTACACTGAGAGCGGAAAAAAATATTATCACATCACTTCCTAATTAGGAAGATAAGTATTTCAACGTTCAATAGTTATTGAAGTTTTCGAAATATTGTCTTAGAATAGAATGACTTGCATACTTCATTCACGGTCAAAAAAAATAAGTCTTTATTATTAAGTAAGTTATGCTCCCTTTCCTGAAGTATACTAAAGTTTTTTTAAGTAACGCATTATTTTAATTAAATTTATACTTTCTAGAATGAAACGGCATCGACTGTTTTTATTTTATTTTACTTTAACGATACTTTTACCACTCCAGTGCATTGTTACGGTATTTTTTTAGTATACGAATTGACTAAAGTACTTGAATAATAAACTGACACCCAAAATAACTGTCGTTTTTTTCTGCTGCTGTCAGCGAAGTAGTTAATTGAAAAAATCTGTTTTTATTCAGCGCGTACATCAATCACTCAAAAACCTCTGTTGGCAGGTGGTCACAGAATGTCCCTCCGAAATTACGACCGACCAGCTAACTACATAACCGTATTATGTGTCAACAATATGGCGTACAATTATTCCATGCTGTTTTAAGGAAAAACATAATTTTGTTAACGTATTATTAAAAATATCTCTTTCATTATTTTAGAGGAGTGATGCACAACTATCGGCCCTTATTAAAGTTTGAGACGACCCTCAAATTTTTCTCATAATTAAGCATAATAAATATTTTTTAGCATAAAACATTAAATAAATGTAAGCAAGCTTTTTCTTTAATGAAGGAGAATAAATCGGTCCCTAAAACATAAGTAAGCATACTGATGAAAATTTGTATTTGATTGTGTGGATTCATACTACAAATATTAAGTCAAATTATTTTAAAAAATAGCTTAAAATTACCAAAGACCAAGATCGCATTAACTTTTGAATTACATATAAATAAAACATGTATTAATACTTCACAACAAAAACATTTTTAATAAACAAGTACTCATAATCCTCTTTTTGCATAGTTTATTTATTTTCATATTTTCGATAAAACACGGTCAAAATAATGTCATTTAACCTATCAATCGTTTATCTAAGTTTACTTCATTTTACACGGTTTTTTGTACGTCAGTTTTACATATCCTCCGTATAAAATATGATTAAACGTACCTTAAATTTGATCATATTTTGTTTATATGCGGTTCACTAGAAGATAAAGGTTGTGCACGTCTGATTTAGAGTCATGGCTATAAATTAAAAAAAAACTAGAACTACTAAAACTAGCATTCTGGTATAAATGGTATTTTTTTTATACAAAAATACCAGTTATAAAAAAATACTTTAATAGGTCATATCTAAACCTAAATTTTCCAACTGTGTCTCCGCGGAGCTATATTTTATGATATTGTTCGACGAGACGTATACCCTTAAATATGTCAAGTGTTTTTGGCGCCATCGTTGCATACATTTCAACGTGTTTCCAAAAACGTATTAATTCATTGACATTATTATGGTTCTTACCAGTGGTATGAGTTAGTAAACATTGCATAAAAGCAAATATTTTTTAATATTTAATGTAACCGCACCTAGCATATGTTTAAAAAATGTGAATATTTATTCAACACCTTCGGGTAACCCCTGGGCAGTCGTCATGGAAACTCTTATAGGAAATGCTAAGCTTTTTATTCAATGAATTATAAGGCACTTTTTGGAAACTTCATAATATATAAGCATCAAATTTTTTTCCAATGCTATGACCTACTAAGTTTTGTGGAATTTGAACTGCCAAACGTTTTTAAACGGATGCGGATTTTTTGCGGATATTCTTTTAAGCAGGTACAATGCACATTTTAAACACTATGAATGAAATAAAATGATTGGAATTGTATTGTATATAAAGCGATTTTTTTTTACCAAATGAAACATTAGTTTTTCATAAAAGAATTTAAGCCCAAAATGTGTTGACAAGAAGCGTTTGATATGTTTATGGCTTTTACAGCTGCAAAAAAAAAATATCAATGTTGCATCTGATAAACACAGAATAAAAAAAACGCGGATACTAATACGCGACCGGTTTTGAAATTGAAAGTTTCTGAAAGTAAATTGATGGAAATACTTAAAAAAAAAATTCAATGCGACTTAAAGATAGTTAAAATCGAAAAAATCGATTCCTTAGACTTCTCAGCATAGTTTTGACTTATTTCACTGTTATTAAAAATGTAAATAATTTACGAAATCCACTTGTAATGTAAAGCATTCATAATATTGTTTTTCATCGTGCAATAATACATGAAACAGTTTTACCAAAATTATTGTTGATATTATGCTATTTCCAATTTGTTTTTTTGCGAATGTATTCTCATAGATTTTTTATCAAATGTTTAAATAATCCCATTTTCATTGCTAATGCGATACTACATTCCATAAACGTATATAATATGATCCTTTTAGAGGTGAAATTAGCCAACTATACCAACAAGTAAAATGATTAAATTTTAAGTACGATCACGTGTCTACTTGGTATTTTGGTGGATTGCATATTTTTATTTTGCGGAGATAGACTATTGCAATATCTATTTAACTGAGGTTACTTTACTATACTTAAAGATGTGTAGAATATTACTCCTAACTTCTTTTTTCTAAAATACTACATGGCTCACTTCATCTATAATGTGCCCATATAATATGATAAAATATTGTGTAGATATGTTTTGTGTAATATGTTCCCATAAATGCAATATTCAATAATGATACAAGTGAATTTCTTACGTAAAATTAAAATGCATTTTTTCAAAAATATAGTTATTATTGCTAACAAAAAAATACTGTACCGAAAGGACATTATTCGAAACGCCAATGGACATGGTAAAAGCTGTCACCAGCGGTTGACCTACAATCAGACACATTCTACGTTGATAATTATACCCACATCTCTTTGCAAACTGGACAGCGTACTTATACAACTATATACTATATAATATAGTATAATAAGTAATTGTAAACTTTTAAAAAAATCAACATTCAAAAATCAAACCGTTTTTGAAAATATTGACAAACTTTTTACGTGACTGAAATATGAGAGAGTTCATGGACTTCATGTCATCAAGAAAATCTTTTTATACCTCTATTGATCAACGTGACAATAACTCAATAATTTATATTTTGCTGTTCATTTTAAATTTATATTTTATTAGTTATACATATATGATTTGTAGCTCATGTGTAGTTATCTAAATGTACCAATAAACAGTCTTCGATCGCTGTTTTTATTTACTAATCTTTTACTTTCGTCTTATGAATTCTTACTTGTCGCCTCCTGTGGCCCAGTTTGTTGGGGCTTGCTCTACCGATCACGCAGGTTTGGGTTCGATTCTCGGTAAGATCACAGTGAATTTGAGAATTATTCAAAGCTGCGATCGAAGACTGGGTGTTTTTTTAAGTCAATTCACATCATTACCTCTCCTACCATTTTACCGATCTTTTAATAACTGGGTGTAGCATTAGCGATTAGTAAACCACCACGTCTTCTTCTAGTTGTATCCTCCTTTTCTTTCTATTCACTTTGAAGTAAGGTTGAGCGACTCTGTAACAAACAGTTATTGTAGAAAAACTTTTGTTGAGATACCTTCATTAGGAGGTCATATGCTCCACATTGGAAGCGGACATGGATAAAATTAAAAAATAAATATATATTACTGTTGAACGAATTTTGACATCAAGCACTGTCACCTGGTACATAATATTGGATAATTAATATTCTCGTTAAATTATAAATGCAGAAGCTTAAATAATAAGTTGCCAAATATTAAAAAAAAACAAATTATCCTTTTTAATATTTAGCGGCAGCTTTACTTGTATTCATTAAAATGTGTGCCTTGCCATGTAACAACCTGATATCTTTATTTATTTTGTCGTATTGCCAGTATCAAAATGTGTGTTTTTTTATTCACATATTAACGTCACGTCGTGGAGTGAATTTACTCACTCAAAAATATGAAAAATAACATTTTGCGTTGGCTCTCAAATTACTGTCACTTATTTCGCGTGATAAACAAAGATCGCGGCGGTTTCGTATCGGAAAGCAGAGCGGATATTTGTTCACAAGACAGGAAATTATTTCCCTGACACTTCTCTCGCGGCTGGTGAGTGATGAGATTTATCATTATCGTGTCACCACTTAAATGGGATTCCGTACGTCACGTAACTTAACAATGAATTAAGATTGAGACGTAGATCTTTGTTGTGTTTGATATTTCGTGTGGACGCAGATTTAAATTACGTCTGATGACACGTTCCACGAGACGTAACATACTTGTATGGGCAGCTTATTATTTTTCACTGGTATGACAAATATAATGAGCTTATTTTTAGACAATCGTATATATAAAAAATGAATGTTTTTTTGTTCGTACTTGCGCTGTCACACCGCGCATTTTATTGCAATAACACTTTGGCAAACTTTTTGCTTGCACTTCTGGGAAGGTTAAAGGCATAGTAATTAGCTTACAGTAGGTCTTATATAAAAATAAACGTTTGTATGTCTGCCATACATTTCATTCCGATAACGTATGCTTGCAATTTCGCGAAGGTTATAGTAAATTAACTAACAGTAGGTGGCGCGTGTGTCGTACCATAGACAATCGGCAGCAAACGTTCAACAGACAGAAAAATAGAACGTGCTCTTCAATAAACACAATTAAAACATAAACACTTTCTTTCTTTGAGTGGCATTGCAACGCTTGCCGAGAACCGGCTAGTATAAAGTAAATAATGAAGATTATCAATACGCCAAATCACATTAGACAGGTTGTCAGTCAAACTCAACTGGAGTAAAAACGAAATCACAATAGGTCAAAATGTCAAATCAAATTCGATAACGAACATGCTGGAACTTGATTTTTTTATGGTTCTTTTTATGATTTTTTTATAACACATCATTATCAATTTCTAAAAATATTATTCACCAAGTGGCAGTGCTAGGTGTTAATTCTACTTCTTCCATACATACACACTCATGTACACTTTCTTTTCCTGGCTGCATTTTATATGCAGTGAGTTCGTTATAGATTATAAAATATAGACAGACAAATAAATCAAAGAAGTTAAAATTTATTTTTATTTTCGATTGTTTTTTATGTACATTGTTTTTTTTCACAAATTGTGACATATTCAAAACGTGTCATTACTTTTACGATTTAATATGTCACTGATTCCCTTTTATTTATATATTTATTGTGTTGTTATTATGCATATAATATATACAGATATACAATAAGAAATTACTTAAATACTTCGCGATTTAGCCTTCAACACTAAAGTGAAAGAAAAAAAAGTTTCTGACAAAACTTCCTAGGAGAAACTTTTATTTAACACCTGTTAGGAAGCAATCTTAGTAAATATTTTTGTAATATCCTTGAATGGTATTATTCACACCTGGCATCAAACTTTGTGTGGGTTAAAGTTGTTGTAATTTTTTCACCGAGATTTTTTCTCAAGCGTGGCAAGAAAAGTCTCACACTTTGAAAGAAAACTTGACATCCCAAGGACAAAACAAGTTTATCGAAAAAAATACAACAAATAAAGATCTCTTAACAAGAAATAAAGATTTGTTATTTATAAATTGCCCAAAATAATTTATTTCGTTAACTTGAACATACTTTTCCTTATATTCTTCTACTTGGTCATTAAAGGGATATTATTAAATTTCTTGCAAGAATATTATGTAAGATAACCTCTCAAAAAATAATTGTTTTTTATCCGATTATTCTAGACCTGAGATGGTGAACCTTTTTGGGTCCGCGTGCCAAAAATCCTCAAATATTATTCCTTGATTGTGTGGTGTGCCCAAGCAGTAAAAAAATAACAAGATAGAAAAAATAAAAAATGTTTTTTTTATGAATTTTATTCCCAAGCTTAAAAAATAGCAATTACAACAACAACATTTCAAAAGTAATAAAACGGAATAAATTAATAATTCAGTGATTATTTAATGACCTTTTTTATTTTTTAAACTTTTTTTTTTTTTGATGTTGGAAGTTGTTCGCGTGCCATCCAAATTCTCAAACGTGCCACCTAGGGCACGCGTACCATAGGTTCACCACCCCTGTTCTAGACTGTTGATAAAATCAAACAGAAATAAACTTTCAATCCAAATCCAGACAAAATATATCTTAGTGATTTTAATTGGTTTTTGACGTTTCGTTGGACCTTTTAGCGTGCTTTTTATTTTAATTTGATTGAATAAAAAATGATAGTTTTTATGCGAAAAAGATTTAATACATCCTGCCTGAGACATATTTAAGTCTTATTCTATCAAAAAACTATATATATATATTTATATTATGTTAGGAAAAAAAACCAAATTACAATTGAAAAAATGTTATGCAATTTATTTGTTAGTAAAGTATCTATTTGGAAAACTTTATAAGTTAATAATACCTACGTAGCTTAGTAAAATTCCATTCATATTAAATTTCTCCCACAATTACATCACCTTGCATAAAACAAGTGAGCACATATGAAGTATTTTAATTCATTTCTATTCACGTAGAGATACTTTACATATGAATATGTACGTAGAAGCGTAGACCTACGGCGTAGCAATTCCTCTCTGATTTTACCATTCTGGTTAGCATCGATATTTTATCATGATGCAATGTTTGTTTTACGAGAGACCTTTTCAAATGATTTATATCCGCAGAGGCTTATTCGATTGTACAGTAATAATTATTATTTTAGGATTACTTTTATGCAAAAGATAATTTTATAGTGAACAATTTAATTATTCTAATTTTAAAATGATAAGTTTATTTCTTTCAAATTTATTAAACATTTATTAAATAAAACTGCATATAATCAATAAGAATTGAAATACTCATACAGCAATTTATTTTAACCGATCTTTTATCATCACCTTGATTTGAAAAATTTGAGTTCATTTGAAATAATTTATTTTTTAAAGAGAACAAATTAAAGCTTCTTAAATCAATTTTCGGTCGGAATTCAAATAAAATTTTCGTCTGAATTAAATTCAGTTTTTGGTCAGAATAAAAATATTATACGGTAAAATTAAACCTAACCTAGGCATTTTGTTAAGGTTAGGTTAGGTATTTTAAATTTCATTTAAATTATGGCCATTTAATATAAATTCTGACAAATTTAATATAAATTCAGACCAATGTGATAAAATTATGACCAAAACTGCATAAACGAAACTGTATTGACCAGAAAAATACGAGCCTTCTTAAATTATTATTTTTTTACGAAATTCACATCATCTCGAAGGTATAATATACTTCCGAAACGTATATTGTTTTTAACTTAATTATAATTAAAGTATTTAGAATGGTAAACATCGATTTTTTCTATTTTCAATCATTTTCAACTCGCCACTAAAAATAAGTGTTTCCATTAAGCCGTTAAAAAATTAATATAACTTACAGAAATGTTAGGTAAAAATAGTTAATTACAACATTATTTTCACGGCATTTTGTTTATTTCCAAATATTTAAATATAAATTAAAAAGCTTATGGACAAACAGAATTTAAATCTACTCTGAATTTGGAAAACGTAGATTAATGCGAATGGAAATTAAATGTCTAAAGAGATCTGTGAATAGGGAAATAATGACTCAAGATTAACTCTAATTACACCTATTTTGCGTCATCGTTTTATTTGGGAGAATCTTAAAAGTTTTTTTAAGTATAATTACGTAAATTTAATAAATAAAAACGACTTTTTTACTATTATATTTATGAAGTGGAATTAATTATATATTTCAATACTTTTTTTTTATTACAAAAATAGCACTTAATTTTAAATGTCAACTCTTTTGATAGAGAATGAAAGAAATCAACCGAACAAGACTTTCTAAAAAAATATGAACTAGTTATCAGAATTTTTATAAAACAATAAGATTTTCATAGCATGTGTCAAACAATAGTAATAAAAGAAATTTTTAAAATTGAATAGTAGCATAAAACAATAAAAATAAAAAAACTTTTGCTGATCAATGTCCCCTCTAATTTTTTGACGGTTGTGTGCGCAAAATACATTGGCTGTGCAACTTTAAGAGGAAATTAAAAAATTTGTGCGCCACATAACGGTATTTAGACCTACGTAACGAAATGGTTACTTTTTATAATGACAATAATTAACAACACTATATAATGACAATTAATTTATTCTGGTGGTGGTATACCTGGAGTAACTTTTGTGCGCTCTGTTCTTATCCATGTGCGCGTGCTCGGCAAGTTGTGTGCGCACAGCTTAGAGGAAACACTGATGATGATATGAGAATCAAAAATTGGTTGTTATTGGTAACATTGCTTACATTCAGGTTTTTAATTATAATAAATAATATCGTTATGTATCATTTTTTTTCTATAAATTCAAGTTAATTTGTTTTATGATCAAAGTATCTTACTGATCTCAATCTATAGCAAAACACTATTAACACAAATGTGGTTGACATGTTTTTTTACTAAACGCAAACATAATTAGCTCATTCTTTTAAAATTTAAATTTAAATTTTTCCGATAGGGAATAAATAACACCATCAAGACAGCTTACTTAGTGGAACTAGCCATACCATAGATGGATATCACAGAAGATAACTTAGCAATTGTCGAGTGTCAAGGATTCTTGGAAGTGTTGCATGTTGGTCATAAAAAATAAATTCTGCAATCCAAGCCGGATAAAAACGGGTAATTCTCAGTTAAAGCTTTACATCTTATTAGTACTATTAATTTATAATTGTCATTTGGCTCACTATACATTCAGTACTATTGACCATATAATGAGTTGCTGCAGCCTAATATGTCGTTTTTTTATTAAGACTGGCTTGATATGTTTAACTAACAAATTTGGACCCGAAAATATATTTTTTTTAAATAAAAAATATATATATAAGTAAAGTCATGATGCTCTTTTAACAGAGTCCTTGGAGTATACTGAATTAATCTACCATTTATGGAAAACGTGCCATGCGAAAGTCGCACTTAAAAGCTGCGAATCGCATTAACGGCGGAAGAAACGCTAATGCGATTTTTGCCAGCCAGTTGTGAATTTTAAATTCTGAATAAAATTAAATACTCTCAATTTACCGACTCTCTCTCTTCCTCTCTTCTAATCGTTTGAATATTATATTAATACCTGTTAATTGAAACTAAATAGAATTAGTTATTTTGAATTTAAATTATTTCATAAAAAGAATTCTTAATCGGTGACAAATTGTTTGATTTAAAAAAAAAATCGCAAAACGTGTGGCACAACACAATACTGCTTATCACAATAAAAATGCAAGTTCAACAAAAAAAAAAGATCAAACATACATTGCTTTTGTAAATATATTTATTTATATATAAAATATAAATTAAATATTTCATAATTTTTTGTAAGACTTAAGTCCTTACAATAAATTTATTTATTGAAAAGAGGAGTATTATTATTTTCAATAAATAACTGAGAAAACTGTTATAAAAACAGATTTTTTTAAATAATTTCTTTTTGTTAAAAACTTATGATAAACAGGCCAAAAAAAACATATTAAATTCCGTAAAAAGATTATTTCTAAAAGATATTTTTTTTACAGCATCAAAGCAGACACTTTTATTAAAATTGGCTGCTTGAAAAATATTTATTTAATACGAAATCAAACAGAGCAAAAGAGGAACGTTACTTTACAGTTTTAATATATTTCAAAACAGCCGAATTAAAAGAGTGTTTTTTATTGAGACATAGAAATTTTAAATACAAAAAAAACACTTAAATATCGTCGTAATGGTAATGGTATTGGGAAATTTAGAAAGATGATTGTATGTCATTAGTTATTGGCATATAGACGGCTGCGGCCTAATTTTCGACTACTTTTCGGAACAACTGATACCGTATGTCAGCAATAACACATCAGATGTTGGCTCTCAATCAGTTTATTGTCTCTGGTAAATCAAACAATCTTGGAGGTCAATTCACATAACCATTTTGCGAAATAGTGCGCTCGTCGAATGTTTCCTTCAGTAAATTAATTGCAGTGCGCACTTTGTGGCATGTTCCACCGTTTTGTTGAAACCACGGCTGTTTCAGATTAATGCCATTCAATTAGGGATTTAAATTGTCAGTAACCATGGATCTATAGCGCTCTCCATTGACTTACATTCAGGCCTGCATCATTTTTTTAATAAACATGTTCTAATGATTCCACCAGCTCGTAAAGCAAACCAAACACAGACTGTTGACTGTTTGTGGATAAAATGGTGTTTTAATAATGGCTTGTGGATTTCTTTTAATCAGAATTCGTCAATTTTGCCTATTCACGTATCCATTCTACCAAAAAAAAAATCTATTTCCAATTTTTTTAAAAAAAAAAACCACGATTATGAAAATAAATTTGCACAATTTACAATCGTTGCAAATCAGCTTTCAGATGTCAAATTAGCTGTTGCTGAAAAAAAATAGTTACTCGATACCGCCTACGTAGTAAAGTGGTCAAAGTCATTGGTTTCGGTTACGTAGGTCACGAGTTTGAATCCCAGTACGGACAAGTTTTTATAAAACGATTTATAGATTTCTGTCCAAAGACAGGGATGTAATTCCTTCCCATCCATTTAATAGAGCTATCTCAAAGAAAATTTTCTACGAGAACTGTTCAAATAATGTAGTAAGAAAAGAAGATAAGACTAGGACAGGACTAGTAATAAACTAATTCAAAGATAGAAAACGGTGGGAGGCAATTTTTTTAGACATCACAAACACTATCTTCGAACATAAATCAAAAAAATGCTGTTTGTACTGGGAATCGAACCCGTGAGATCCATCACGGAAGCCTACAACGTTAACCGTTGCGCCATAGGAGCCTAACTTTCTTTGAAAAGAGTGGTTAAGCAACTAAATAACATGTAGTTATTGTAAAAACATTTCTGTTGAGATGAACTCAATTATGATTCAACATGGCTTAAAAAATATATTTACATGAAAAATTTTACTTAACATTTTACTTTGACTGTATCTTTGGAAATCATTATTACTTTCAGAATGCTTATGTTCAAATTGTCACAGAAATAGCTTTTACTAACTAACCGAATTCCCATTCACTGGTAGACTCCACACACTCAAACACTCGAGCACATGTCAGAAGCTCAATTATTTCTCCGTTTCCCATAGTTCGCTTAGTAGGCAGTAGACAGACAATCACGTCTCTGGCATCCATTGCAGAAGCTCGATCTGTGTAGGTAGCATGCATAACAAAGATCGAGTATAGACCGTTCGTATATACATATGTATGATGTGCACATTTTACCAAATACCAGGATATGTTGTGAACAAATCTAAGAATGTAAATCTTTCATATTTTTTCTGGTTTTGATGATCATACTGTGTAAATCTGTTTTCAATAAAAACTAAAATTGATAACATTGTTATTTCATTTCGACCGTGGAAAGGAAAAAGGACGTAACCCACACACAGCAAATTTTACAGAATAAGAAATAAAAAAGTAAAATACCATATGTCAATTTATTCTTTTTTACTATTACTGTAATCGACGGCATGAAGTCAAACAACACTATCTACAAATGTGTAACTGTACAAGAGAGTCAAAAAAAGTTTTTTATTACTTTATAAATTTACAAAATATACGTTTACTTGAAACGAAATGTTTATATCGATCAACTGAGGACAGTAAAAAGTTCGTAACTCACACACAGTAAATTTTACAGGAGACACAAAAAACGTGTTTTGATGATTTTGGGCCATATGCAAATTATGAAATATACACAACCGTGAAGTGCACGGAGACTTCATAACTGATATTTTTTAAAGAAATTGTGTTGGAAAAACGTTTTTCAGTCTTTCTTCTTGGTTTCAATTTTCACAGATTCATCTTTTTTCAAACATAAAAGCTAAATTTAGATACGAATTCGGCATTTGCAGCTTACATCCTTTTGATAGAACGTATATCAAGTTTGATACATTGTGATTATCGAAAAAAAAACTGTGGGTTACGTCTTATTTCCTTTCCACAGTCGATTTGTTTTATGAAACGTGACACGGCAGCAATTTTCAACTAATGTTTAACATGGTAAAAAAAATACATATTGTTAGTAATTATTTGCTGGGTTATTAGTGCAGTGGTCAATTTCGATGGTGACGGATATCATTAGTTCAAACCTCCCAGTGCAAACAGCATTTTGTCAATGAAAGCATAGATGTTTGTTATTTTTACAAAAAATCCTTCCCGCCTTTTTGACCTTGTAGTGAGAACAATAAGCTAACCACTAGTCCTGTTCTAATCATATCCGTTATATCCTTACTATTTTCGAAAATAAGGGAGGTTGAGGAACTGGGTAACAAACAGTTCTCGTAGAAAAACTTCTGTTGATCACTTACTTTCTAAAAAAGATTTTTTATTCAAAAAATTCATTGTAATATGACATGATTTGTCGTATTTAACTTTTTACTGTTAATAAAAGTTTTTACGTATTGAACTGAGTGGTGTTGGCTTCCGTGCCGGGTCTCGAGGGTTTGAGTCTTAGTACGAACAGCATTTTTTCGAGAGATTTAACGATTTCTGTTTGAAGGCAAGGGTGTTTATGATGTCTAAAAATTAACTCCCACTCTGCCGATCTTTCAATAGATAAGTGTAGCGAGAGCGGTTAGCTAACTACTAGTCTTGTCTTAGCCTCATCCTTCTATCTCTACTACTCTCTTTGGAAAAGAGAGGTTCAGCAACTAAGTAACAAACAGTTCTCGTAGAAACAGTTTATTTGAGATAGCTCTATTAGAAGGCCGTGTGCTCCACGTTGGAAAAGGAAATGTATCAAAATAATTAATAAAAATTGTATCTCAATTTTGTACAATTTTTGGATTGATATATAAAAATAATATAAATATTTAAAATAAAATATATATACTTTTAAAATTTGAAGTGTTTTTAATCAAAATACGTAACGAAAAACACTGTTATGAAATCTTTTATAAATGTCTTATTTTTTCAATTTAATAAAGACTGAAGTTAAGTGAATGTTCCACATCAAACGACGTCAGTTTTTGCTACATAATTAAAATAGCCAGTTAATAAAAACACTTCAAAAGAAAGTTTTCATGGATCCATCTAGGATAGTAAAAAAAAAGTTTTATTTCAAAGTAATGATTCTTTAATTGTCAGAAGAAATTATTTATATCTGGGAGGAATGAGTAAGACGTTTTTTATTGTTTTTTTTCTATCAGCGAAACAATAGTAGAAAAGACTTTTTGAGAAGAAAAATAATTACTTAGCGTAATAATAAAATGTAACAAAAAGAAAATCGCACAAAAATTTTAGTCAAAACATGACATCTCGTTATAATTTAAAATGTCAAAGTGATAAAACTTTTACTCGATAAACTCATCTGCACTTTTACTAAAATTGTCTATACAAGCTACTGATTAAATGTTACGTCGTCATTTTTAAAACCATCAACATTTATTACTTTTTCTGATATTGCTTCTAAAGTTTTCAATCACTATTAACCGACAGCCATAGATTTTATTTGATTTTGTTGAAGTAAAATCTCTTTGAAAGATGTGTACTTTCAACATAATTTAGGTCACTAAAATCCAGGGTCAGAAAACAATGGGATTTTTCAAATAAAGTGTCTTATTAAGTAGTGTAGTTCGTTTTTGTATATTTAATATAAATTTTCACTTTTTATTTTTTAATTTTATTTGTGACGCTGACTTGCTTAAATTCTCACAAAACTAGT
The DNA here is from genome assembly GCA_030503985.1 of Himalopsyche tibetana. Lineage (NCBI taxonomy): Eukaryota > Metazoa > Arthropoda > Insecta > Trichoptera > Rhyacophilidae > Himalopsyche > Himalopsyche tibetana. The sequence goes on from JAPJYX010000010.1 coordinate 4,098,373, forward strand.
TGAATTTCTATAAAAGAAATTCAGGCCAAAAACCGAAAATCTATCATGGAATAATAAATTCTCAATACATAAAATAATAATTAATTCTCTTCTTCTTTTGATTGCTCTTACATTAACATAAAATTGCTTTCAGTATAAAAATATTTAGTTTAAAAATCGCGAAATTACTAAACTAGTCACAATTTCTTATACCCAACCCAATCTTTCTTCTGCTATTGAAGTTTCAAAAATTATAATTGTTCAATTTCATTTTACATTTAATAACAAGTAACTATTTTTTCAACTTTGAAGAACAAAATTTCTTTTGAAGCCATTATAATCGTTAAAAAATATTATCTATATATTAATAGTCGATAAAATAATCACTCACTTTTCACAAATGTGTGCGTACTGATGTCCTCGGGTCTTTTTCTTCTTCTACGAAATGTATTTGCTAGCGTATTTGAAAATTAGTTGAATAAAATATAAATACTACGAAAAATGATTGTTAGCAAACTTGAGCATTATTACAAAAATTCAATAATTTGCAATTTAAAAACTGCAGGGCTGTCGATATATGCGCCGAGGTCGATTTATGGTACTACGAAAAATGATTGTTAGCAAACTTGAACATTATTCCAAAGATTTAATAATTTACGAAATTTCTGCTACTACGAAAAATGGTTGTTAGCAAACTTAAACATTATTCTTAAATATTATTATTATAATGCAACAAAAATCTCACGTTGCTGGGCAACGGGCTTACAGCTAGTACATAATTAATACCGTATTTTACAATATTAATATTAAATTATTAGATGGAAGAGAAGACTTTTGTCAAATATTTATCAGCGATGTTACACCGTTTTAAAAAACTGATAATGATACAATCATCACTTAAATTCGAAGTAAAGTTAAGAAAATAGTTCATTAAGAAAATACAATATTTACGAATCTTTTCATGGTATTTTAATCATGAGTTAGCCACATCTGTTTATTTAAACATCAACTATTTATTTAAATATTTACAAAATATAAATCGAAATCGTTCGTTTTTGTCATTTGTAAAAAGAGATTTAAAGAAATATATTTCCAATAACAAAATTACAGCCCATCTTTGTTTTAAATTGAAACGTCAAACTTCTCAGTCTCAGTTACTTTGAATCACGTACCGTTTTTAACAAATATACGGAATACATTTATGTTACTTTATTATATATAAATCATTTATAGTTAAGTAAATATATTCATTTCGGATTGCTGTATATTTGAGGATAGTATGATCCCAATAAAAGCTGAGCATTTGCATGCACCCCTTGAGTACATTCTTCTTATTGCAGATATTCAGTAAGACGATATCGGTCTGTGTGAGCTGATTCTGGCTGCATATGAACACAATATGTACACAGAAGCATTCGGGCTAACTTAGCGTACAGATTTATTTCAGCGCAAACTGCAGCAAATCAAGAATATTTGCTCTTCTGGAAAATTGATTAATATTACTCGATAGAGAGCTTTGTATATTACAAAGTCAGTAAGTCGGAAATTATAGTGTAGTGTAAATTGATTTGGAATATTTTTGTATCAATAAAACGATGTATTGTTTAGATATCGTACAAAGTTACTGTCAACTGAACCTTTTTTTTATTATTTCAATACAAATAATTAGACTTTTTTTTGATAATTATTTAAATAAATTAACTGACACTATGTTTCAGCCGTCAGGAGCGTTGGCTTTGGTTAAGGAGATCACGAGTTGGAGTTCGAACCTCAATACTAATATTTTTCTGTTATAGCACAGATTTCCATAATTCTTTCCCCGAAATCCTATCCTAAAACGAGCGATAGCGAGAGCGATTACCTAACCACTAGTCATGTCTTATCTCGAGACATATCCTTTTATCTCTACTCTATTGGGCAGCTCTCTAATAAATTGTTCTCTTAGAAACACGTCTATTGAGATTATCTTGATTATGAGTCTGTATTCTCCACACTGGAAGTGGGCATGGTATAATTTTTAAAAGTAGTTTTTAAATGTTTTTTTAAATAATAATATATAATACAATATAACTATTGAAATATTTTCTGTCGAATTGTCATTTGTTTTAAATTAATTATTAAATAGTCAAATTATCAAACGTGCGTAATAAAAAAAGCTTGTTTTTGGAAATGAAGAAAACATCTTTACGACTTATCACTTTATCATTTACATGTTTATTATAAAGTTAATTCTTAAACTACTTTTCCATTGAAAATGTTTGCGTTTACCTATGACTACCAAATAATTCAAAGCGGTTTATATGATAAAAATCACAACTTTGATATTACGATACGTCGATAAATTTTTCAATGTTCAGAATAAATTCCAGGCCCAAAATTAATATTAAATGTGTACAGGAAAGCTGGCATGGAGGTCTCCTTGTCCTTTGGCGTAAGGTTTCTAATATTTCTGTTAGGGCTTATAAGGGATGGCTCATAAATTATTGACAGTACACGTTGCCTGACAGGCGGAGCATATATGTTTGCTTTGCTATATATTGCAAAGCAAACAAACAAACTCTGGATAATATATTCTGAAAGCTTAACTTTGGAATTATGTTTTCAAAGTGACCGAAGATAATAATAATTGAATTGAAACTTGGGTAAGGGTTAACAACATATTATATTAATAATTATTATTCGGATCACCGTGTAGATTATGAAAGTTAAATACTTACAGTTCATATCGTTTCTCAAACTCAAATAGCAGCAAACTCTAATAAAAATACCACACAGTAAAATGTTTCTTCGTGCTTTGTTTATCAGCGATGAAATTTTAAATTGCTATCTGTTTCTTATTTATTAATTATGTTTGATAGTGTAATGAACTATAGACTAAACTATTTTTCATTTGCATTTATTTCACAAAACTACGCAGTAAAAATTATAGAAATATATTAACGGTCATTCATATAGACTGTGGAAAGGAATTTCTATCAAAAGGATTCAAGCTGCAAATGCCGAATTAGTATCTTAATTTAGCTTTTAAGTTTGAAAAAGAAGACCTTGTAAAAAAATTAAACCAAGAAATAAAGACTGAAATACAGGTTTTTCCTAGACAATTTCTTTAACCAATATTAGATTATGTCAATTAAACACCAGTTAAAAAGTTTCCGTGCAGTTCAAGGTTGTGTATAATTCATAATTTGCATATGGCACAAAATCATCAAAACACGTTTTTTGCGCCTCCTGTAAAATGTGTAGGTTACGTCTTTTTTTCTTTCCAAAGTCGATATTAATCATTAAAGCACTATCAAAAGTTAACTAATAATAAAGAGATCATATACGTCTCGATTAAAATTATATTGCTCAATTCCGAAGACACCACGAAATAATAAAATATATAAAAAAACAGATAAAGCAACTAGAGATTACCATACTCATCTTAATAAAAATAGATATGTAAAAAAAACAGTATTCTTAAATAAATACTCTTTTCTTGCAAACAATTAGTTTAAATATTTACGATACACTGATTTAGAGTCTTTGGAAATATAATATATAGATTCGCTTGGCTTGATATTGAATTTTAAAAAATACGTCTTGGACACTATTTTCTACAGCTTTCTTATGTTTTGATGTATAGTTGTGCGCTTTCATATTATTTTTATCGCAGATACTTTTTCTTTTCTTTCATTACTGCTCTTATATTTTTCTGTGTAAATAAGTATTTGTCGAGTTGTGAATATTGTCTTCTTCAGTTGACGTATTAACGGCTTTAAATTCTAGCACAGAGATGTTAATCTATTGATTTTTTATAAATTGATGGTTTTTTGTATTTCTTTATTGCCCAAAATTTCTTTTATTCATTTTGACAAGATCAATTAGCTGACTAATCTTTCTGTCCTAGTTCAATCGATATATGACTCACCTCGAAAAAGACAGATTGATCTACTGAATAAAAACTGGTTCTTGTGGAACAACTTCTGTTTAGAAAGCCATTCATATGCTCCACATAAAGCTTAGACAGCATCGTGTAAAATATTAATCAGTCACATTGGTTTGTAATGCAATTCAATAAAACCTTATACGTTCAGTAACTTTCAAATCCAGTACAAGTTACTTTAAAGTAAATCACTTTTAGGACGTTCACTGTCAATACTTACTTGGTGGAAAAGCATTATGTATATTAAGAAAAACACAATATTCTTTTGTACTTATTTCCCTTTTTATTAACCAAGATCGGGGCCGGTTTTGCTCATGGCGAGCGTAATCAACTGATAAGAAATAGAATTAACAGTGGTATTTATTCAAAAATAAATTGAAATAAAATTGTTATAAACAATTGGCATTGACAATAATTTACAAATTACTGTAGAAATTACGAATAAGCGACTCTTATCTTAACACAAATGAAAATGTTTAACACCTCGAACATGTAATTATAAAAATCATCAAATAGTATTAAAGTTAAAGTGGTAACTAATGATAATTTCAAACATAATTATAATTTCTGAAATTTTAACAAAGTGATCTAAAATGATTATTTAACTGCTTCCATGTAGTACCATGGAAACCGAAACCAATCTTGTTAAATAAAAGTAGAAATAAGTACAATAGAATATTGTGTTTTTCTTAATTTAAAGTAAACGAAAAAATATCAACTGCAAAAAGTAATTGAACCACTGAAATTGGTATTCAATTTTATTCGTTTTAGTTTCATTTACAAAATTAAAAACACACCTCTCATTTCTCTTCACATTTAGCGGAAAGCTTCGGTTTCTGCTGCGTACATGTAGAAAACAAGTTCTAATTGCATTTTTCACGTCCGCACAGTTGTCAGTTGGACTAAAGCAATACCCCCGTGGACATGGAGCTTTCCATTCAAATTACATGTATGGTCCGCCCCTACAACCAATCGATGAAATTCGTCCTCTGTCGGTATTCATTTACATACAGTTTACATAAGTTCTTAAAAGCCCCACTTTATACGAGAGCTTTCGAAATATTGTTTTAAATTTCGTTCAAATTTACACATTAATATATTCAATTTTTTGGTTGGTGCAGGGTGTTAAAACAACATTGTTTTTGATTTTATACAAAATATTATTATAAACGCGTAGAAACGTGGTGTAAATGTCTTATTTTTACAAGTACTTTATCTAACGCATGTTATAAGATAACCATTTACATATAATCATAAAATTGCACATAACTTGTAATTTTATATAAGGGTTTTATTTAGCTGCACATAATATAGTTGCTCAAGGAAAATTGACATTGAAATATTTGTTAACTTGAAAAATAGTGTATTTATTAATTACTTTTAATGGACAATATATAATTCAAAAATCTGAGGTAATTTAATTAAAATGAAAATATAGGTAAATTCTATAAACTACTTTAGTTATTTAATTTGAATTTAAATATTTTATGTCAAAATAACCAATACGACTATTTATAATAAAAAAATGTTATGATATTTGCGTAATCCGTCATAACTCTTCCTCTTTTCTAAGAATGTGGTAAACAGATTGTGCTTTCAAGATTTTGTGTCCCCTGAAAATTCTCTACCTTGCTCGTAATAATATGCCAACATGTTTAAGCCTCGCTGAGTACCTCCAATAGATCATTATCAGTGGCCTTCCACGGTAACGATATCCATCCGTTTCATGTATTGTATCAAGCACTGAAAATTTTCTTTATATAATAAAATACGAATCACTATTTCGGGAAATTCTTTTCTATCATATCTTAATAGACTTGAAATCGTGCAAACTAAATAACATTGTTTTTAATTTTAGCACAATTTTTTGTTTGTGTATTACACTCAGCAGCCACATTTATCAATGCTATCTTTTAACTCTCTTAAAGCTCGAAGATCGTTTTCAAGTTTGAAGCATTTTTCTCTTCTTCTTCAGGGCCGAGTTAATAACCATAAAATTGTCATGATTATAAACTCACATGCTTCCAATTTATTATTGCGTGTCCTAGATTATATGTCATATAAGTCACCAGTTTTAAGGGTTGTCGACTGATCAATGCTTACAAAAGACAAGTGGATATTTTCAGCAACAATATTCGTGGACATGTCAGTTAAGTTTTGTTTTTTGATTTTGTACGTTAAAAATACTTTTTTTATCTGTTCTGTTCTAATGTGTATTATGTACTTTTCTTTATTTTAATTATATTTTTCAAGAGTAAAGTAATGCCATGTACAGTGGAACCCCCAATTACACTACCCCGAATTACACGCTGGCTTGAAATATTTGCCACAAATCCACCAATTGCACTGTCGCATTCCATTGTCGTTGCTACGAAACGGTCGTCTGTGCGGCGCATACTGTCAAATGTTGGATAGCCTCTGTGTATTCAACACATGCCAGGCTATATAGCCGGGCGACTGTCTATGTGTTGGATTTTGGCACGCTTTGCATTTTATCACTTACTAACTAAGTATTTCGTCAATATTTTTTTTCAAAACTAAGGGAAATCTTAGTTTTGCATTTTTTTGCGGTAAAAAACAAATTTTGTATGAGATTCACTCCCCTAATTACACTACCTCGAATTACACTGTCTTGACTTTAGTGCAAATGAGGGTTTTACTTTACTGTCTTTCTCATTTGAATCATTCAACATAAAATTCTTCAAAACACAAAAGAAATCGTCTTGTTTGAATGAAAAAAAATATAATTATCTTTTACTACTACATACATACTAGAAGCCTTATATATTATAAATGTATTTAAAGAAACGCAATATAGTCATTTGACATTAAGGTTCTCATGTACATCTACGGGTCTCATTACTGTATACCTATATATTACGCAGTTACTTTCATGGTCCTAATTACATTATTTCAGACCCTTTTCAATTTACACAATTACCAAGCTAACAAGATTAATGTAATTTACATTAGCAAACTCTCCATAGATAAATATTTTTATTGTGATACACATATTTTTTTCTTTTATGTGATATTTAAAGCCAAATAATGATATTTCTTAATGAGATACGACATATTGACCGTCATCCTTAGTTGCTATCACGTGTAATATAATAATCTAATATATAAAAATAAATGATTGTTTGTTAGTACTCTATGAGCTGCCAAACCGCTCGTCCTATTGCAATAAAAGTTTGACAAACTTTTTGCTTGCACTTCCGAGAAGGCATTATAGGCATAATAAAATTAACTTACAGTAGGTCTTATATATAAAAATCAATGTTTGTATGTCTGTCATACAGTTCATTTTGACAACTTATGCTTGCACTTGCGCGAAGGTTATAGTGCAAATAACTTACATTAGGGGGCACGTGTGTCGTACCATATACAATCGGCAACAAACGTCAAATTCAAACAGACAGATAAAGAAAACATGCACTTCAATAAACACAATTAAAACATACTTTCTTTCTTTGAGTGGCATTGCAACGCTTGCCGGAAACAGGCTAGTATTTTATATATTTTCTTAGAAACGTGCTAGCAAAAATATTTTTCGTAAGCCAATCTTTCATAGATATATTAATTTACCGATGAATAACTTAAGAAAGAGAGTGTTCAACTTAAACATATCTTTTATTAATTTTGTCATGATATTCCTAGTTAAGTTGAGTGTTTTTTTTTTTTACCCAGTCTCAAAAAAGGTTGCCAACCACTGCACTAGTGTTATCTATCTCCGTAAAATAAAAATATGCAATCCACCAAAACATTAAATAATGACGAGATTGTAGTTAGAAGTACAAGAAAAAAGTTTTACCATTATACTAGTCGGCTTACGTCACCTCTAGAGGGCCCTTATGATATTGATACTTTTATTTTTAAGTATTGGCACATGATAGTCAAATAACGTTATGTCCTTCTTTTCTAGTTTCTTCTAAAATTGCCAATAATGTGTAACTTTAACTACATGAAGTAACCCTTGTCCAATATTTTTTAATATTATATCTAAAATATTAAGTATCACTCTAAGCAATAGCAACGTATACTATACAATAAAATATTTAATATCGACCGTGGAAAGGAAAAAGGACGTAACCCACAGTTTTTTCAAAACAGATTTTTTCGATAATCACAATGTATCTAACTACACTTCAAGGTTGTGTTTATTTCATAATTTGCATATGGCCGAAAATCATCAAAACACGTTTTTGGTAAAATTTGTTATGTGTGCGTTACGAACTTTTTCCTTTCCACAGTCGATATAAACATTTCGTTTCAAGTAAACGTCTATTTTGAAAATTTATAAAGTAATAAAAAACTTTTTTTGACTCTCTTGTACAGTCACACTTTTGTAGATAGTGTTGTTTGACTTCGTGCCGTCGATTATTGTAATAGTAAAAAAGAATAAATTGACATATGCTATTTTATTTTTTTATTTCTAATTCTTTTCGCAACTTTTTTATCGATAAACCAAAATTCTTGAATTTTAAGAATCGAAAGTAGTCGAGCATTCACAAACTGTATTTGCGACCGACAGTTTGGCAATTACTGTAATGTGGTATTGTGCAACGCGAATCGAATTGACCGGTGTGTCTACAGGGGCGCGAAGCAGGTGCTCTCAACTGACTTTGTCAACAGGATAACGTCAAGCGAGTTAACTCCCCTTTACTTACACTGGTATTACGTCTTCTTATCCAGGGCAAAACATCCTGAGTGTGTGTACCAACATTGGTGACATAAGTGTCTTTGGTTGAGATCGTGGAGTTAAGTATATTTACGAGATGCTGTTTCGTATATATCCGTCATAAACGCGATGACGAAAAGGTGATTGTTTTAATTAACATATAATTAATTATTTTTTTTAGTTTTCACTTAATACATGAGTTTCTTTAATGTGCATTATTTTTACTAATTCGATTTTAAAAACTGGTCTCTGAGATAATCATTATCAAATTTATAAAACGCAGTAGAAAAAAACAATCATTACTATTACCATAAATGACTTTGAAATACAACAGAAAACATTATATATAGTAAGCTTAAATATTTGTCAGTAATTAATATTAAAAAAAATAATTACATAGTATTTCAAGTCACAAAACGTTTAACCGTTATTAAACAATGCGATGAACTCTTTTTTCGGTAAACAGTCGTTGAACAATTGACCAAAAAATTCTTTGTGATCTACAATATGTCTCAAAAAGAGTAATCAAGGAATTGACAAACAAATATTTTTTCACAAAATGGCAGCCGGTCAAAAAAATAAATCAATTTTCACGTTTTTTAACTGTTTCTAATTTTATTAAAAATAGTAAAAATATTTTTTTTTACTTAAATCTACTACGGGCCATAGAGAGATGTATAGAGAAGATACAATTTACAACAAATCGGTTTGGTATAAATTAAGTAATTATACACGCCAGCTTGAAAAAAATAGTTTCAAGAAAAACGCGTTTAATGTTTTGAGTTTCGATTTGTTCAGGTCGGACCAGCTTTGTTGCTGCGTCACCAAAATCGCTGTAACTCGGTAAATAATAAAACTTTTTAAAAATCCCTTTGAGGACATATTTTCAAATGTCTAAACTTTAGAAAAATATAAAAAAATAGAAATTACGCTAATTAAGCCTTTAAGCTAATTACGAGAATGTTTTTAACGAGTTCAAAAGTTATACAGAGCTTTTTTTTATATTTAAACATTAATTGTTTTTGCCTAGATTTCCTTATTTACATATTTGTACAAGTGGTAATGTTTAATATCTAAGCGTCGCGACGACTTGAGCGTTGGTCTCGCATAGTGACGTCGTGACTCCCCCATCCTACATACCTCCCTGGAGCGTTCCGTAAATTATACGCACAACCTCAGGCGTTTGCTTGTTTACCGAAACTGGATATTGTGTTTGTAAACTAAAGCTCGAGTTATCAGTACTAGTCTAACTTTCATATAAACTGCACTTTGGTTTGTATTGAGATCATGAGTAAGTTTAAATACTTATACTAAACGGGCTCACAACTCCAAAATAATAAAGTTCTAATTGTCTTTAATAATAGTTAGTTAGTTAGTAGTAAACTATTCTTAAGCTGAGACATGAAGAAAATTAAGGGAATAAGAGATAACTAGCTGTAAACCCGTTGCCCAGCAACGTGAGATTTTTGTTGCATTGTATTTAATTTTATTTAGTTTAATTTTATTTAATTTTATTTTACTTTATTTTATTTTATTTCATTTTATTTTATTTTATTTTATTTAAAAAAGTGGAGACTGGAAGGTCGAGGACACCTTACAGACACTCATACACTCGGACCTTATCGGCTATTAATATATAGATTCTAAGCAAAATTTATCGAAGAATTTAATAATTCAGTATTTTTTATAATACCAAGTGATTAAATATATAATTTTATTTATCTTGCTTCAGTTTCTTAATTGAACAGAATAAATGCTGCAAATATGTATAAAATGTGTTTATTTTTATTTAAGGATAATATTATTGATGTATATTTAATATAACTGAATTTAAAAAGTAAAACAATACAACAACTAACATTGGGAGCGGATATGGATAAAAAAATGTTGAAAAGAATCAAATCGTAGGAAAAAATAAAGAGGTTTGATCTTTCATTGATACGTTATGATATATTTATTATATTATGTTAAAAAATAAAATCAATTTTTCTACAAACTCCACATTATTTTAAAATATGATCTGGACTAGTATCTCTTATAACATTTAAATTAATTACATTTAAATATCCAATATTTGGTGAAAAAATATTACATTAAAAAAATGGAATATCAAATAAGTGCTTTAGTTTTTTTAATGTGGAATTAGTACAACAAGTGTATTTTTTATTATAATGGCTTTCCATCAAGAATTGTCAGTTCACATTTTAAAAGCGAAATTTTTATGTCGTGCTTATTTTAGGTATATTTTTTTCTAAATTCAAATCTATTAAATAAATAAAAGCTTCTCTTATTGAGGTTTTCATGAATAATTTATGTTTACAGTAACAAAATGAATAAAACAATTTTTTCATCTTGTACAGCTGAACTAATACCTAAACAAACACATCGCAATATATATGTCCATCCTACCCTCTGCAAAGCGCCTTCTTGTTTTATTATTCTGGTTGGTGATTTTTATGTTTGTTCCCTAAGAAAATACGAAATATGTTAGAAGAGTTGTTGTTTTAGTCAATTCAAAAAAGAGATAAAACAAAATAATGCGAAAAACTTACCTTGATAAATTTCTCGGAAACAAATTCATAAGTAATAGACCTCGAAAAAAGTTACATAAAAAAATATAAACAACAATAAGGTCTAACATGCAAAGTTTTCTACGCGAAACATTTAAAACGAACTTCGTATTTGCATTTCAGTAAGTTTAAATAAAGAAGCAAAAGAGTAATTTGCCTTGAGAGCAACTTCTTTTTCCGTTTTATTATAATAAACTACCTTAGAACAAACATAATGTGAGTAACTTAATAAAGAAAATCACAGGGAAGTGACTAGTATCCATTTAAAGGCTAATAAAAAACTGATTCAAATCATAGCAGTGTTTCAAAGTGGTCACGATCTTGAGCAGTAAGCATAAAAGACGAAGATGAAAAAGAAATTCAGCGGAAATTAATATATGAGAAGCAAAAATTCAACTGACTATTTATAGGATGTACTCGAGATGCTGGAATGACATGGAATAAAGCAAGAAAACTGGCAGGAGACAGAGAATCTTGAAAGAATCATGTGGTGGCCATATGGACAAAAAAAATTCAACAAGTGATTTGTCACAAATTTTGAAAAATGCCGTTTAATATCAGTTCTGATAGTTCATAAGAAAATTTATGGATGGAAACCACAACTAGTGTTCAAAAAAGTTTTTTCTTATAAAAATTAAATCATAAAGTTGACACATTCAAGCAAATCGTGATTTCTCTGACACTCGGTCATTATTTTCCATGCTCTGTATTTGTGTGACAAATCACTTTTTGAATGTTTGGTCCTCATATATGTTTGACATATAGTAAAAAATGTTTTTAGTAATATTCGATGCAATACTGTAGTATCATACTATTGCTAATTTTTAAAATCTGGCGATAATCTACGATGTTTATAGACAAAATCTACACGCAACATTTTTATTACGACGTTATAGTTTAAAAACAAAGAAAGTGATTTTTTTCATATACAGTACTAGCCGGTTCCCGGCAAGTGTTGCAATGCCATTCAAAGAATAAGAGTATGTGTGTTTTAATTGTACTTATTGAAGTACATGTTTTCTTTTTCTGTCTGTTTGACTTTTACTGCCGATTTTCTATAGTACGACACACGCGCTACCTAATGTAAGTTAGTTGCACTATAGCCTTCGCGCAAGTGCAAGTGTACGTAGTCAAACTGAACTGAATGGCACACATACAAACATTGATTTTTATATATAAGACCTACTGCAAGTTAATTTTACTATGCCTATAACCTTTTCGGAAGTGAAGGGAAAAAAAAAATATTGCAATCGGATGAGCGATGTGGCAACGCATAAAGTACGAACAAAAAAACACTATATGAGCTATTACACTTTTAAAGATGAGTGTCTTTGCTCCAATGGCCACGCCTACGATTCCATAAAATCGTCTACGTATGCCAAATCTAGTCAACAATTATAAAACACAGTAACTTTACTGAAAAAAAGAATTCAGTATGTAAAAGTAGCCAAGAATAAATTGTGTTACGATACGAGAACAATTTGAAATACTTATGTATAAGTGTGTAAGTGGTGTTGGACCGTGGTCGAATAGCCATCGTCGTTGGCTTTGGTTGCCAAGCTCCCGATCTCAAACATGAGTAGGGACAGTTTCAATTTTTTTCAAGAATTTCTGTTCAAAGGAAATAGATTTATGTGACGGCTAAAATTCTCAGTCACTATTTGAATCTTTAAAACGGTGCGAATACTTTTTCATAAAAATTAAAAGTTGAGCAATTTGGTAACAAGCAGTTCTTGTAGTAAAATTTCTGTTGAGAACAACTTTATCAGAAGCACTTAACGCTCCACATTGGTCAAAGACATGGTAAAAAATATGAGCCTTCGAGAGGTGGAGTGAGCCAAGTAGTGAAATGGTAAACACTGTAAATACAATCACGTCTTTACTTGATAATTTGCTGGATTCCATATTTTTATTTTATGTATATAACATTTTTAACTAAGCTCACTTCATTTTTAAGATATTTAAAGACATATATTATAGAATATTATTACGCATCTAACTTAATTTTTCCTTAAATACTACTTGGCTCACTTCACCTCTTAGGGGCTCATATATTATATATTTAATAGTATATAAGTATGGTTGCATCAATTTTATTGTTAAGGTTTAATCAATAAAATTAAATAAGAATGTCCAATCGAATTCATGGTGCTTGCGGGATGTTATTTGAGAACCCCAGTTCAAAGGTATAAATATCTTTATTTTTTTCATTCTCACTCACTCCAAAAAACTTATCATTCAACAAAAAAAATATCATTTCGTAAGCACATTCTTTCGTTTTTACCTTATCTGAAAAAAAACATCTAGCTCTCGTAAAATATCTTTTGTTAAGATGATCAATACAAAGCTTATATTTATGATGTTCTATACTCAAAAAAATTTGAGGCAAGTTTTATTTTATATTTATATCAGTATAAAATTTAAAACGTATTAAGAATATTCATTCGGTAAAAGTTATGCGCGCAAAACTTTTTGTGTTTTTTTTATCAATCATTTTCAAAAATATTTTTTAATCTCGTCGAGTAAAATAACATCTCAAAAGCGGTGTCAAAATTTCTCAAACAATCTCAAGTACTCATGAAAACTAGTAGTCGGCTCGGAGTTTTCCCATTTCAAAGCCCAGTATGAGACGGATTCCTCGTCTTGTCACTTGGTGTAATTGAATTCGGTTGGGAGTAAATATATCTTGGAAAACTTTGCGGAGTTAAATTAGTTTCCACCGACTGCCTTGTTTTAAAATGACAACTTTGTCGTGATTGTCTCCATACCCAGTTCTGCGGTACGTCGGCTGTGATATCTTTTATTCATCAGTGCTCTAATGAAATAAAACCGATTAAAACATTTTGAGTGATTGACAGAAATATCAAGACTTAAATTTGAATCGTTCAAACTATGTACATTCTCACTGATTTTGTCACTAACGACCCGGGTTTCGCCTTTCGGCATCTTCAGGCATTCAAGTGCACGGATGAACTTGAACTGACGTTTAGTAAATGAAAGTTTCGTGTTTATATAAGAAATAAATGCATCACTGAGTCCAAAGCCATTGCTGGCGAAAAGGCGAAAAGAAAAATTAAACTTTCCGGCATCTCCACTTCTATACCCTATATAATCATAAAACCTTTGCCGACAAACAAATAATATAATTCTTGAAACTACTTACTACTCAAATCTGTTGGCATTTCCCATGAGCTTATCCTTCAAATTTAATATTGAAATTCCACCATGCACCTTCAGTCGAAATCTTAAATTATATCAAGACTTAATTTTTTTTAAAAAAATACAAAGAATACATCCTCGAGTGAAAGAAAAGTTTCAATTTCCAAACTATGCAAATGTATTATTTGAGAAAGGCAAAAGGACGTAACCCTCTCTGTAGAAATATAACAAAAGGCACAAAAAAAGTTTATTAATAATTTTGAGTCAAAATCAAAATATTCAATATTCCTTGAAGTGCACGAAGACTAATAAACTGGTGTCCTATTTGATTATTATAATATTTATTTAAAAGTCCTTTTTTCAGGTCATAATTTTGGCTCTTTTTAGCCTGATTTAATTCGGCGTTTGCAGAAGACACCCTTTTGAAAGAACGTGTATTAAGTTGCCTACATTGTAATTATTGAAAAATAACTATTTAAAAAAAACCTTTGTATTGCAACTTTTTGCTTTTTGAAAGTCGATATAATATAACATGTGTTAAAGAAAAAAATACCCAATTCTAATCTACGCCACTGAGTAAGTAAGTACATATAGCGTTGAAACATAATGGTATTTTGGAATTTATTTTTCAATAACACAATACTCGTTATGGCTTTGATGAAAAGTAGCAATTTTAGTCATAAAGCTTTTTTCGCGTGCAAATATATCGATGATATTTGGGCATATCTTGATAACTGCGAAATAAAAGACAAAGATTAAAGTAAAAGATTTTTTTATCCAACTCCGCTCCCAATGTGGCATATGGCTGCCTAATTGAGGTGTATCAACAGATGTTTTTTCTACAAGAACTGTTTGTTACTCAGTCGCTCAACCTCACTTTTTTGTTAGTTGTAGGGAGAGAAGGATAAAGCTAGAACAGGACTAGTGGTTAACTAATCGCTATTGCTTCACCCCAGTTATTCAAGAATCAGAAGGATGGAAGGAGAGGAAATGTATGAATTGACATCATAAGCACCTAATCTTCGATCAAAACTTTTCTAACTAATTCTCAAATTCCAATGATCTTACCGGGAATAGAATCCAGACCTGTGTGATCAGTAGAGCAAGCTCTAACCAACTGGGCCACAGCAGGCAACAAGTTAGTATTCGTAAGACAAAAGTAAAAGATTAGTAAATAAAAACAATATCACATTTTCAGTTATTCTTATTATTACGGAAACAATGTCAGTTTTAATGAGTTACACAAACATTTATTATTCAATCTATGTATATTTGAAATTATGTACGCAATAGCGTTTTAAAAATCAGTTAACAGGTTTTACACAATAATAACATTTCTATAGGTGAGAAAAACCATAATATCATTATACTACAGACGACGTATATATATATATATGCATGTATATACGATATTTTTTTTAATATTGAAAATGTTCTGTAAATTTATATGTGCTCCGCATGTAAATAATGTTCAGCGCGCTTACCAGTTTAAGCACGTGCCGGCCAATAATTTACATCCCATTCACAAATTATGCAATCCTCTTAATTTTTAAGTAAAATAATATTTTTGATTAATTTATGTAAACTTTACAAGTCTTGTTTATAAGGCTTCGTTTGGAAAACTTTCTATCACACACAGCACAGCTGTCTTTCGTTCTAAAAGACACTCTGTCACCCAAATTTCTCGTTATACCAAGATTTCAGTGTACTTTTAATATATTATCTGAATTTGTTTCGCTCAACGAGTGAGATTTTTACACAGTTTTTGTAGTCATAAGTATTACCTTAGCAATCAGATGATCTAGGGCAGGGTTTCTCAACGGTGGGCCATGTGTGTTTTAAGGGGGCCACAGAGATTTATTTTTGTTTTGGGGAGCCACAACACAGTTTAGGGGGGCCACGGGTATTGATAAAATGATACAGGGAAGAGCAGAATGGCAGCTATTTTTTGTAAATCCGTAATTAAAATAAATTACTGGCATTCTAGATTCGAAAATCTCGAAAGAGCTTTAAAAAAGGTGGGTTTTTGAAATTATAATTTTCATGGGAAGACAAAACAATGGTACGGGGGGCACAGAAAAATAAAGACACTAAAAAGGAGCCACGCTCCCAAAAAGGTTGAGAAACACTGATCTAGGGCGCAAGTCCTGACAAGGTATTTTCAGTTTTTTGAAAATTGAGCATTCTTTGTGGCATATTTTATTTTCAAGTGTCTTAAAAAAATCTCTTGATCTTATCCCAGATTATGTGAAATATTCAAAGATATCTGATGAATCTTTTATTAGCTATTATGCCAATTATAGTTCTTCTTTTATTATTTGACTAGCATTAGTTAGTATTATTATAATTTCAATAAAGCTTAAATAAGTTCTAAATATATACATTATTTTTAAGTCGTGCGTTTCTTAATTGAGAATTTTGTTTTATGGAAACTTGCTTATTAACGTGCTATAAGCTTATTGACCTTTCTTAAATTCATATCTTTTTATTGAGGAAATATAAACACATCAAAATAAATATTTTTATCCGTTGAAAACATCTTTTACCGTACCGTTTCTTTTCTAGTGAAGCTTTAGGCTTAGTCCGTAAAGCAAGCTCTTAGTTTCCTAACTATATTTTTTTTGTTGCTGTAAGGGTGGGTTACATGGGTGGACTGGAGGTGGTTTAGAGAGGCTTGTGCGAGCCCTTTGTTAAATTTTACTTAGGCCAGCGAGCTCCTTGTTAAGTTAAAACAATATGTTTAGATAAAATTAGTAAATAACTGCAATTTCTGACAGATATCATCTACGATAGGGTAAATATACACAGTAGTGAATTTTTAGCCATTTACATTGATAAGTTTATGGTAAATTGCATATTGATAACAATCGATTGCTTGCTATTGCATATAATTGCTAAAGAGTGATAAAAAAAATTCACTCATTCCCCAGAATACCGCGAATCGCTTTGAGATTAAGTTGGTCCCCTTGTTAACGTATTGGCAGCCCCATATTTTTATATATCTTTTAATAGCTGGCCAAGTTATGATTATCTAACATATTTTTCCAGTAAAAGTTTTTTTGTAAAAAAAAAACATTCAACAAAACACATCCAGGAGCGTAGCTCTTTGGATAATTTATATTAGAACTCTTGATAAAATAATATTTTAAAATTGAGAGTAGAGTTAGTAAGATCTTTTACGCGGATTTTGTGTGTGTTTTTATAATGTGACTCGAAGATCTTAAAAACATTAAAATTAACGACCCATCAAAAAGTTCGTTCGCTCACATAACGTCGTCTTTTCAAACAAGCCACATACGTGATAGTAAGCGGTTTTTTTTCTCCCTGACATTCATAATGTTTTTTCGTCTTTCAACGCTCTATTTTCGATAAAAAAAAATCTATATGAACACCAATTCGCATCATAGATTTTTATATCAAAGCAGAAACTCTTGACAGGTGTCACTTTATATAAAGAAAGAATGATTGACAACCCCCTAGCAGAGATTTTTATCTTGTTGGTAAAACATACGGAACTCTCGTAAATAGATATTTGCAAGCAATACGGTATGCTTATTTTTTATGCCGAAAATCCATTTTATCATTTTAGATAGAGAAAAACATATTCGAATTCCTATTGAAAACAGATTTTTAGAATATTTTCATTTTAAATTTCGTTATATACAACGGAAGTATTATTTCAATTTTTTTTTATTTCTTTATTAAATGTTAAAAATACTATTACGTCGGTTTGACGCAAGAAGTCATTAAGTGACAAAATGTTGATTTTGAGATAATAGACTTTAAAGCTTCATCTAAATTTTATCAGTTATATTAAACTAAAATAATACAAATAAGTCTTTTGCCTGGTATGTTGTACTCTAAGTCTCATAAATACATATTCTTTCGATTCTGGAGAAGTTTTGAATAGTTAGTTACCATGCAAATCGAAATTTTGGAAAAATTATGAAACAACGAATTTATTGAGTGAATAGTGGTGCTTAATTTATCTTCAAAAAACTAGTTTTTCGACATAATGACTTATTCACCAAGTAAAGCATAACAAAATATGTAGATTTTGTCCCACTCAGGGGTGGGCTGGAGAGAGTTCGGAGGGGCTCGCGCGATCCCCTTGTTAAATATTACTTAGGCCGGCGAGCCCTTTGTTAATGTAAATATATACAATATTCTCTGATCAAATGAGTACATAACTCCAATTTCTGACGTATATATTATGTAGGACAGCTTCAGTATACAGTAGTACATGTTTGGCCATTGACATTGATAAGTTTACGGTAAATTGCATATTGTTATATATTATAAGTAACAATCGGTTGCTTATAATTCCATCGGAGTGATTAAAAAAACTCACTGCTTCCCCAGAACACCGAGAATTGCCTTGATATAAAGCGAGCCCTTTGTTAACGTATAGGCAGCCTACCGCAGATCCCACTTAATGACTTCACGCAGCAAACCGACGATTTATATATTTTTTAATACATTATAACGATATTATTACCAGGCCCATGATTGAATGCTCAATTTCGTTGGCTTCGGTTTCGGAGCTCATGAGCTCGATTCCCAATACCGACAGAATATGTTTTCAATCAATTTATGTATTCAAGTACGAAAGTATAAATTTTTGAGATGATTGAAATTCTATCCTACTGCCACCTACATATCTGATCCTGAAAACATAGAGCGTAGTATCAGCTAACTACTAGTCTATCTGTCCTAGCTTAATATTTATAATTTGACTCTTCTGCAGAGTGAAAGCTTGAGAAACTGCGTAAACACATGTTAATATAAAAATCCATAACGAGCAGAAATAGTGGAAAAAATATTATATATTTAACAAAACAACAACTGCTTAAATAAACATGTATGCCCGTATTAAAAATTTAATCTTAAATTTTATAAATTGTATTTATCTTATCATTGAAACAAAATTACCATTCAAAGTTTGTTAGACCTCTATTTGTTTTCTGTTCTCAAAGTTACTTTACGTAAAAAGTTTGAATTGTTTTATTACTGTATTCTAGACGCTTTAAATTAAATTCTGTTTCCTAGTTCTGTTGTACTTTACTGTAATCAACAAAAACAACATTTCCGCTTTTAAATCTATAATTAAATTGCATATTTTGCGTCAAAAAAATAAGCATATTGTAAAGGAGGGTTTTTTAAGACAATGTAAAAAAACATTTGACGACTGAATATTCATTAAAAGTATAAAGATTGAAGTAAAAATCTTTTTAAAAAATCAACCATTGACTACTTAAATAAGCTTTGTCAATACTGGGATTTTTTGCGATCACAACAGAGAAGATCTTAGCGGTTGGTACGATGGACTTTTTTTTTAAAATATAGAAAATGTATTAATTATCCGGCAACGTTGTCGAGTGTTCAACGTTGTTTTCTTCGATTACGGAGGTCACAAAATCGAATACCAGATCGGACAATTTTTATAAATTGATTTCCAATTGATGTACGCCCAGGGTTGCCAGATTTCTAAAAACACAGATCGGGACATTCACAATTTCGAATACTTTTATACATGTATACGTCGGGATTATAGAGGGACTTACAATGCGGGACTCGGGATTTGTCGATTGAACTCGGGACAGTCCCGCTCAAATAGGGACGCCTGGCAACCCTGTGTACGCATTACTGTACAAATTTAGTGCCTTAAATTATCTTCCATTCATTATATCTTTTAAAGAGAGATTAGCTTACCACCAAGCCTGCCTTAGTCTTAACTTTCTATACATACTCTCTGTAAAAAAAGAAAAAGTTTGAGCAATTGACTAACAATCAGTTCTCGTAGAACAAAATCGGTTGAGGTTAGCTTCATTAGGAGTCAATATCGTGCACATTGGGAGCGAATATGATTAGTATAGAAATCGACTGTGGAAAGGAAAAATGACGTAACCTACAAATAGCAAATTTTACAGGAGGCCCAAAAAACGTGTTTTGATGATTTTGGCCCAAATGCAAGTTATGAATTATACACAACCTTGAAGTGCACGGAGAATTCTAACCTGGTGTTTAATTGAAATCATCAATTAATTGACATTAATTTAAGAACTTATCTAGGAAAAACCTGTTTTCAGATTTTTCCTTGGTTTCAATTTTACACGTCCATTTTTTTTCAAACATAAAAGCCAAATTTAGATACTAATTCGGCATTTTCAGCTAAAATCCTTTTGAAAGAACGTGTATTAAGTCAGATGCATTGCGATTATCTAAAAAAGCTGTTTTGAAAAAACTGTGGGTTATGTCGTCCACAGTCAATGTAAAGAATATAAAACGGTAAGGTTTTTAAAATTTTTGAATATTTATAATACAGTATTTTAAATAAACGGTATCGTTGTATGATAATTAACTCTGAATATATGTATTTTTTTTTAAGTAATCCAATATAAATTTGTTAATTGGTGGTTTTGAATATTTGTGATACTTTGGTGAATTATGTGCACACTAGGGTATCCAAACCCGAAGCACCCTCTCTACTACTGTATATGTGCAGAACTAGGACGTAGTTCTGACGATGACGGAAGCCGAAATAGCTATCAACGCATAAAAAAAAATATGAAAAACTGTAGAACTAAAATACTTTGATATTTTTAATCTGTTATAATGGGGTTTTACCAAGTAAATGCCAAATCAATTAAGAAATATTATAATCTTATGTTTAATGTCTCATCTTCGGTTTTACATATAAGACGAGCGTATATTTAAAAAAAGGTCTGGAGAATATTTTTTATTTATTTTTTCAGCACACAACGATGCAAAGTACCAGATGAACAGGTGTCTGAGAGGGTGTGACGAGAAGCAAGGCCATCAATCAAAGCGTGGCATATCCATAGAATAAATCATTCCCGAAACCGCGCGCATCTCGCTTGCCCTCAGTCAAGGTCCCAAGGTCGGCGGAGGGTCATCGCTTCAGAATCTGAGCCAATACATAAATCATAGATACTTTGTGAAAACTTCGAAATCCGCTGAAAAATAAACACACGCCGACAAATACAGTGCGCCAGACGTCGGCGCTACTTTTTTGACGTATCACTTTTCGTGTTTGCACTTTTACTTTAATTTTACTAGAAACATCTGACTATATTTGAAAAGTTTTCGATAGAGTATCACCATGTATCAAGTTTATACATGGAATTTAAATTTCAAATAAATAACATTTTTTTCAGGTTTATGAGAGATGATTGAAACAAAAGAAAGCTGATTTCAGTAAGAGCATATTGACACATTTAATCAGAGCTGTAGTTGAAGTAAGATAAAAAATATCAACGTTTTTAGTTTTACATTTTTTTATAAAATTAGTTATTTCAGCGTGCGTCATCGTAAGAACTATGTTTAAACTTGCATATACTCAGCTATATGTACTGCTTAAGAAGAGATACACAATACATCGTGTTATTTGCTATAACCTTATAATCAGGGGTGGGCTGGAGGGGGCTCGGAGGGGATCGCGCGAGCTCCTTACTAAATTTTACTAAGGCTGGCGAGCCCCTCTGTTAATTTAAGAGAAAACAATATTCTCAGATCAAATAAGTATATAACTTCAATTTCTGACTTATATATTATCTAAGACAGCTTTAGTATACAGATTAGTACATTTTTAGCGATTTGATTTGATAATTTTACGGTAAATTTTATATTGTCTCATATTATTAGTGTTTTAAGTAAAAATCGATTACTTATTTAAGTATTGCATATAATTATATAGGATTGATAAAAAAACATTCCTTTTCCAAAACACCGAGAATTGTTTGATATTAAGCGAGCCCCTTGTTAACGTACTGGCAGCCGATCGCTGCTTATAATTTATATTACAATTATTAAATATATTATGTTTGACTTTACTTTTGAATGTAACTAATAATAAATACCCATTTAATTTAAACTAATCAACCTTGAATAGCCTCATGGTTGTTATCGTTCTTAGAAACATATTTGATCATGGCTGATAACAAAATAAAAATAAAAAAAACAGCCTAGATTGCTTAAACTAGGTATGTTCCCAACTAGGAGTGTATGGGCATCTAATGCAGTAATTCAACATAATTCTTCAACGACAACAGGTCCCCGGAAATACTTTTTTTTTTAATTTAACATTTTGACATATCTATGGATATATGTTGTAACGAAAATGGCGGTGTTTTTACTTTTGATTTCCACAATACGAAAAAGGGCATTTTACTTATTAAAATTATATGAAAACAAACACATACTGAAATTTTACATTCAGATTGAAAAAATCAGTTACCGGTTTGGGTGTATTTTTGCTGTTGCTTAAAAGCGGAAATATCAACACTACGGTGTTATAAGGGTACAATATTCAATTTTACGATTGTTTCATGTTTCAAGGGAAAAATAGTTAGTTCAGATAATTTTATTTATCTGATTTCTTTCCCAACGTATTGACAAATCTGGTCAATAATTTTTGATGAAAAATAACTTGTATATCGACTGTGGAAAGGAAAAAGGACGTAATCTTATGTTTAATAGTTTTTTTTTCCAAATATGTATTTGGAAAAAAAACTATTAAATATGAATACATTAAATTCACATTTATGGTTACAAAAAATATTAAATTAAAAATAAATCAAATCGCTTTCATGTTTTCGAAATACAGTTACAAATTTGCTTCAGAAGTACGTTATTTTTCAACACTACTTTTTTACAATATTTGGTGCCATATTTCAGACAAAAATCATCACAATTTTCGGGTTTCCTTTTACGCTAGTCACAAGCTTACCTCGCCTACCCATCTGGACATAGAAGTGAGCACACAGTGGCGCTTATCCGTGTAATGAAAATTAATGCTCACATTTCAGTGTGCCATCGGTTATTTCAGCCCGGTGCGAAAGCTCCGACGATCTTTCATAAAGTTGAAAAACGCACGCAAAAATAAACGCACATCGATCATGGTCTTAATCCGGTCCCCGGTCGCTTTTGGGCAGCCATTCCGCTTGTTGAATGCCCATATTACACATATATAAAAAAACACAAACTCGTCCTGTTACAATTACGATTTATGACGACATCGAATTTCCCGTTCTGAAATATAAGCTGCGATGTCCAAATCGAAACGCACAATCATCGGTTTGTGATTTTTACTATACAACAAGAGCTGAGAATCACAGTCACGTATCTAAAAACTATCTAAAACAGTTTTAATATCAATTCATTCAATACAAAAAATAATATTATTAAAGAAACATCACTTGATATTAACGAATAAATAAAAAGATAAAATATTGTAATGACATTGTTGTTATTAAAATTACAATATCTGTTACATTATTTTGTAATGTGTATGTTGAATAAGATAGAAATTTTTATCACCGACACATATGATTACATATTTTTTTTTAATCCATGTCCGCTCCCAATTTGCAGCATATGACTTCTTAATGGAGTTATCTTAATAATATTTTGTTCTACAAGAACTGTTTGTTATTCAGTCGCTCAACCTCACTTTTCTCAATGTGAGTAGTAGGGAAAGAAGGATAAAGCTAAAACAGGACTACTGGTTGGCTAATCGCTATTACTACACCCAATTATTAAAGGATCAGAAGGATGGGAAGAGAGGAAATTATTTGAATTGACATCACAAACATCCAGTCTTCGATCAAAAATAAATTCACTGTGATCTGACCGGGAATCGAACCCAGACCTTCGTGACCGGAAGTGCAAGCTACAGCCCAGTTGGTTAGAGCTTGCGACAGTACGATTGCATTACCTATGCCAAACTTAGCTGAAAGCATGCTTTTTGTAGTTTTGTCTCTATGGTCCGGTAGTATGCGAACAAAGCACATATTAAAATTGTCATTTTAATAATTTATTTTGAAATTATTAATCACAGTTGATACACTCAAAAATATTAATCAAAAATACTCAAAATCTGAACGAAGCAGTTCCAATATGAAAATTGTGCCATAAATATCATTATTTTATATTCACAATGTCTCTATTTTTTTTCCTCCAGGATAAGCAGCAATTAATATGATTTTGGTATACGTATTACGCTCAGCTTTTTGATTAACATGTTTCTATCTTTTCATTTAGGAAAAATGTCTGCCATAAAAAATATTAAATGATTGCATTGTTTTTTTATTATTATTATTATTGACTCAATTATGTGGACTGACATTCAAGCCTTCCTGGTGAATGCGTACACGCAAAATTTATTTCCTGCTCCATAGCGTGTCATACCGGAAGTACAGTCGACCAGTCTCACTGACCAAACGTGTCCACTTCCGCCCACTACGCCGTAGCGAGAACCGTAGACCATTAATTATTTGTATGTTCAGCTTATTCAACATTTGCACGACCTTATAAAAATAATTTTGTGAATTTACTTTATCTTACACTAAACAGTGTTTTTAATGTATTTTTCCCATTATATAAAAAACTAACTATCAATAGGAACGTAGTGAATAAAGATTGTATGACAAAAACATTACTGGGTTTTAAAGATTCAAACAAATAAATAAATCGTTTTTAGGGTGTTTACTGTGAACACTTGGTGGAAAGACATTAATTGATAAAAACACAAAATTCGTTTGTACTTTTTTGCACTTTATTTAAAATGTCATAGCCAGTTTCGCTCATGTGGCATGTTATATCATTTTGTCAAAAATTTCCCAAATTTTAATTATATTTATAATTACTATCAATCACGACATTTATTAGTCTTTGATGATTTTTTAATTATATGTTAGAAGTGTTAAACGTCTTAATTTTGTTTAATTATAGAATCACATAATACTGTTATTTGTAATTTCTTTTCAATGTCAATTATTGTTTACACCTTTTCATTTCAATCTATTTTTGTATAAATAGCACTGTTACATTATATTTCTTATCAGTTGACAATGCTTGCAATGAGTGAAACCGCTCCTTACCTTATAAATAAAGTGGAATAAAATTCAAATGAATATTGTGTTTTTAATAAAATAAATAAATATTCGAACATAAGTTTTGTTGAGAATTTGAAGGTTTCAACTATTTTCAATTTATCTCTTTTGATATCTATCACTATCATGAAAATGGGTCAATATCTATCACTATTTGAAACGTTTGATGATTTAAAAAAATCTATGTTTGTACTGAGATTCGAACCCGTGAGATCCGGCGCGAAAGCCAACAACGCTAACCGCTGCGCCATAGGACCCGACAATTAATAATTTAAAAGTTAAAATAGTATATTTTTTACATAAATGTTCTATAATATTCACCAGTTCAATAAATCTGCTGCTAAAAAATGTTTACAATATAAAATATTCAATTGTATTCCGAATAAAATAGAGTAAAAAAAAAAACTATCTATCAATCCAACAGTGCGTGATTTTTATTGCCAGAATTAATTGAAGTCCAATTCATTTTTCCGAGTAAATTTATTTTTCATTATTGTTGCAATTTTTTCGGTTCGCAGACATATTTACTGAGCCCTCGAAAGCTTCGATGCGTTGCATACTAATTCAAAAAGCTCACTGCATTTGATAAACAAATACGGTTCGTAAAACTAAAGCTCGGTGAGCGGGCGTGTGAAGTGCAATGACCGATGCAACTTAGTGAAAATGCAAATTGGTCTTATTGTGTAAATTACTTTAATTTATTCCTAAGTTGTCGTAGAAAAGTAAGGTTCGTAGTGTATTGAGAATTTTTATTTATCATTTTGTATAGCATTTTTAAATTAAGTCTTCAACGCCGTTGCTTTGAAATCAAAATACTTAATGGCCGTGAGTGAGGTCAGACCAACACTGTTAATGTACATACAATCAGTGCTTTTTTCCCAATTAACGCGGTGGAACGGCGTTCCGGCACCTTTTTTCTTGCCATATTTAATGTTTCAAATCAATGTTCGATTATTTTTTTATATTTTCCTTTGAAAACTTTATTTTTGAAATCATGTCCTATCTTTCTATCTTTATTCGCTAACAAGTAGTTTTTTTAAAAAAAAAAACTCTATCGAGATACCTTCATTAGGAAGCAATATCTTCTACAATGAAAACGGACATGAATTAGAAGAAATAAAGCTTGACAAGATTTGAGTTCCGGCACCTTTTTTTTAAAAAAATTAAAGCACCATTATAAAGATATTGTATACAACGTGTCGGCTGCGCGGCTGAGTATCAATGACGTTAACTTAGAACACGGAGGTTACGGGCTTGAATCCCAAACGGACAGTTTTTATAGATTGATTTTTCAATCGATTAATGGGCTTCTGTCCAAAAGAATGGACGTGTGTAATGTCTTAAATTCCCTCTCACTAATTATATTCTTAAACAGGCGTAGCTAGCGCAACTAGTTTACCAGTAGTCCTATCTTAGTCTTAATCTTCTATCCCTACTCTCTTCGTAAAAGTGAGGTTGAGAAACTGTGTAACAAACAGTTGAGATACCTCTAAAAAACTGTTGATATACCTCCATTAGAAGACCATATGGTCCGCATTCAGAACAGACATGTATTAAAAAAATATATAAAACAAGTCTTAAACAGGTTTCGTAAAGCATTATTTTTATAAATGTTTCATTTAAAATTAAACGTGATCCCGTTACAAGTCATCTTTCAAATACGAAATCAAAAGACAGCTCCAAAAAAAGAACGAAAATCTTGCTCCTTAATGTTACTTTTACATACAATCTATGTGAGAAAAGAAGACGTAAGTTTGTGTTCAGCTATTGCGAGTCCCTCCGTACATTTTCACTAGGAGAAGCTGAAATATTACGTAAATATACACCTTCACAATTTTCCACTGAATATTTGATAGCGCGCGGGGAATCCCTTTTTTATATTATGTGTGCGTTGTTTTACGACTGTTTGTAAAGTGCAATATGAATACGGGAATATTTATTGCCTACAACAATAAAAATAGTCTCCTCTGAATTGCAATTTTCGGTTAGTTTCTTTTTTGTATGTTTACATATTTCATTAAAATCGCTTTCATTTATATCTATCAGGAATAAAATATATTACCGGCATTTCTATCATTTTAGGATAATAATTTTGTTCCTTGTTCAACTTATATAAGATTTTTCAAACATTATGTAAATCACCTCTCCTTTACTTTTTGTGTCGTAATACACTAGTCCAAGCGTGGGGATCTTGCAGCCTTTTGGCTACTCTGGTGTGGCCTTCTGACCAATTCTCTAATTCTGTAAATTTGTGTAATTTCGTAAATCTTCGGTGTCAAAATCCTTGAAAGACCTTAAAAAGAGGTCCCACGCTGGTTATTTTGAGAAATCCGCAAATTTATGGGCTTTAAAAATTGGCATGAAATTGTTTCCGGCCAAAAATTCCCTAGTCAATGTTTACAGCGGCCTTCATGTCGAATCAGAAAAACGAATGCGGCCTTTAGAGAAGAAAAGGTTTCCCACCCCTGCACTAGTCTGTCGGTGGATATTGAGCGATTCAAGTTTAGTAAGTAACTGAAATATACAATAATGATTATTATATATATTAGAAACATAATAGAAAAATATATTAGAAACAATGTTATATGCTTCAAAAACAGAATTTCAAGACTTTCATAAAAGCAATACACACAGCAGTAATTTATTTAATAGATTTTTTTATTAAATACCAAGATGCATAAGGTATTAAACTAAATGTAAGATATGCTATTGATTGAATTGGCATCTACTTGGTAGAATTCCACCGTAATAATGTAAAAAATAGCAAAGTATTTAGATCTACAAATATTTATATTGTATTTAATTGATAGCTTTTTCGACGTATGTTTTCATCAGAACTAATGAATAATCACTTAACTTATTTTTTTTACATTTCATAGATAATAAAAGAAATTAAGAAAAAATGAATTCTATATTTAAGTACAACACAGCCAGATTCTATACTTAGCCATTTTTGCGGCAAGCTTTTATGTTGAATTTTCTTGGATAATAAATAAACTTACTGCTCTGAGAAAAAGCACAGATGCCTGTAAGTGTTTTTGTTGTGATTAATAACACAGTGTTGCGAGTTTTATATTCATTACCGAATGCAGTTACGTTATAAAACTTATTTATGAACTGTTATGTAGAGTCATGGTGCATTTTGAATATTGAGATACGAGAGCTTTTTTATTTCAAAAACATCACGTCATGCCACTCCGATTAGGATAGTTTATTTGAGGAAAAATTAAAGACAATATCTCACTTTTAATAATTAATAAATCCTTGTTGTTTTACTTTCTCGTAAAATATGGAATTGAGTATAAACATTACAGTCGATAAAAATTTAATTGCGTACACTATTTCTGTCCAACAAATTAATAAGCAACGTATATAAAAGATAATTCATATTCCGCTTCCTGTGTGAAATAGCTAAGGCAAGTTAATTGCAATCAAATGTCAAAGGAATTTCACAAAAAAACAAAAAACATATTTTTACATTCGATTTGAAAAAAAAACATTTTTTCCTTCCGTTGGCTTTACGTCACGTCTTTGATATTTGATATTGGGTATTTATTGTTAAATTTAAGCCTATCAATAAGGGAAATATTTGTTATTGCAATATTTTTCTTACAATAAATATACATTTCAAGATTTTCTTTGAAACTCTTTGAGTTTATTATTTTATGAATGTTTTTTTTATATTGATGTATTAGTATTCTTCTACACCAAGATATTGATTAGTGATAGGTGAGAATTATATATTAATTTAAAGGATCCGTTGCGCAATGTTCAATGTTGTTGGCTTCCATGACGAATTTCACAGGTTTAAGTTTTAGTACAAACAGCAAATCTTCCATTTATCGATTTCTATTTCAATAATCTAAATTTTCTATTCAAATAATCGAATCATGGATGTTTAATGTGTCTTACAAAAGTATTCTCTCTTCTTCAATCCTTAAATAACGGAGCATGGTGAAAACGATTATTTAACCATTGGTCTTCTCCTAACCATATCTTGCTATTCATACCCTCTTCGAAAAAGAGAGCTTGAGAAACTTAGTAATATGCATATTTTTGATGTATCAGGTGTAAGCTTTGTAAAAGTTCGTTTTTAATATGAAATAAGATTTTAAAATTTTGTTTTTTCACTTATGTTACAAAATTTGACGCGTGTTTCACGTTTTTGAGAAGCATCATCAGACAGAACATTGCAAGGTTTACAAATAAATTAAAAATTGATTCTAGTCTTCAAGCTATAAATTACAAAATCGATGTTGGGGTTGTCATTTTCTTCTGGACGCAGGGAATTATTAAAAACAGACATTAATAATACTAATTGAAAAGTAATTAGTTTCATTAGGTTTGGTAAACTTCAACGGAAATAAATTCAACAATGGTGATCAGCCAATCGTATTAAAATGTTATTTGCTAATATTTCTTTTCTGTAAATGACTTTATTAATTTAGTTAATGTCTAAAACTTTCGATGTTTTATCTGATAATGCTTCTCAAATAAGTGAAGCACATGCAACATTTTGTAACAACATCAGGAATAAAAAAGTTTTAAAATTCAATTTTATATTAGTAATAAGTAGTTATTATAGAAAAATCTTTTGTTAATATACCTAAATAAGAAGGCCATATGCTCTGCAGTGGAAGTATTCCTAATTTTAAAATATACATAATTATTTTGTACAATGTCTCGAAATTCTAAGCTACGCTTTACCATTATCAGAAATGTTGAACATTTGCAAATCCCAGACATAATAAAATATGTATGCTGTCCTTAATAAATCGAATTGAATAGTGTTTCTAGTATTCCTACAATTCTTAATTTTACTAAATTGATCGTTTCGTAAATTGCGTTTGGACTACCTTTATTAATCATGGCTCTTTCAAAATCATCCAACCATTTTTCTATAGTTGATATGTCACGTTTCACAAATTTGCTAACTAAGACACCTCAGAGGTAACCTTCTATTTTCCTCATTAAATTTACGAGGGACGTGCTTTGTATTCGCTAAACGAACGTGACTTAGGCATATATTTTATTATTTCGAACATTTTCTTTGTTTTACCGGATTTCGTTTCAAGTTTATAATTTATTAAAAAACATTGAATATTCAGCTGCTACGGCAATTTATTCATAATGGAAAATATTTCATATCGTTACTTGAATCTATAAGAAGAATTTAAAATATTTAATTATCTTGATTTCTTAAATGTTATTCTCTTGTATGATTTGTTGAATAGAAAATATTACCTTTCGAGGTAAGTAGTATTAAAAAGTGTTCTTCTAGAACAGTGGTTCCTAAAGTGGTTTGTACGAACCCCTAGGGGTCCGCGAAACCACTGAAGGAGTCCATGACAAATTAAAAGTCATTTGGGGGTGCGTATACAACGCCAGGGGGTCCGCGGAAGAATACATATAACAAATATTCCTGACACCTTGTTTATTATAACGAAATTTATAATAAATAAAATGGTAACAATTTTTACGTCTTGAGTAAAATATAATTATAGTACATAAAATAACAACTAATGTCAATCACCCAGCGTGCAATCAAGCTGATAGCAGCTGTAATTGCAATTAAGTTCTGATTTGAACGTCATGTGAAGTGCATTCAATAAATGTTCTTTGTTAAAAATACATCATTTAAATTGAGGTAAATTTACAGGTCCATAAATATCATTAGGGTATCCAATCCCGATGCCTTTTTGTGATCTCGGGATTTCGAGATTGACCGATTTTCAATCCCGGGATCCCGGGATTGGACACTTAACATGAAATCGTGTATAAATTGAGAAAACTTTTGGTGTCATGGATTTTTCAAACTATTCAAAAACCCAGGAATTTGCCGATTTGTCCAAAATGTGAGCGTGACTTGTTTTTTAGCTCTTTCAAATCTATAATCATATAAATTGAATAAATCCTTAAACGGAATTGCTAAAAAAATATCAATCCCGGAACCCGGAACGGGACAGGAATCACAAAATTGGATGGGATCCCGGGATTGGAATGCCTAGTAAACATCTGTAGCGCTCTCTATTGACTGTGATGTTTTGGCCGGCATAATTTTTAAAAGGTGATTCTATCACCCAAAAGTTCACCAAACATTGTTTGTTTGTGAGTGTTACGGCCAGTGGCTGATTATTTACATAGGAGGCCCCAGGCGCAATACAATTTGGAGGCCCTGTTATTATTATTATACAGCCAAGTCTTGTATTTTGTAGTCGGAATTGTTGTCATCCATGTAAGAGATTTCACATACGAGTGCCAGTTTGAGAAGAAACGACAAAGCCTAGGTTATAGATTAGAAATTTGGATTGAAGTATAAATAACAATAAGTCGTAATAAGATGTCTTGGACACTGTAAGAAAGCCGACGACAGATTGTAAAGCAAGCATTACAATGAAAAGCATTACAGTAAAAAACCAAAATGGGTTTTGCAAGATTCATATCGTTTTCTCTATTATAATGAACGTGACTGAGGAGATTGTGAATGTTCGTTCAAAATATGGAGCATATGGCCGTCTGATTTTTCATAAATGCATTAGGCGCCTCTTAAGACTAGAATTAAATAAGTTGATAGTGCTAAAAGCGTCGCCCGTGCACTTGTGTGCGCCGCACACTTCGCAAACGCTACGAGCCGGCTGTTCACACAAGTATTTTTCCGTCTTGCCTGGTAATACCGATTTTCCGCATAACATAGCTAAGGAAGCCATGTCTATACTTATTCTCTTCACCAGATATTCAATATACAGCGAATCAATCCGTTTTAGGTAATATCAAACTACGGCAAAAATAAAAAAATATATATTCGCAAAAAAATGATCAAATAAGCGTGAAGTCAATAGGTCGCCATAAGAGTTAATATTTGTTAATAGTCATGTCCTAGCATTATTCTTCTATCCTAACTCTCTTTGACAAAAGGGGGTTGAGCAACTGAGTGAGAAACAGTTCTCGAGGAAAAACTTCTGTTGACATACCCCAATTACGGACCGTATGCTCCACATTGGAAACGGACATGAATAAAAAAATCACCCTTCAAGGCATTAAAACTTAATTTAATATTTCACTTGGGGGTCCATACTCCGGTTTTTGCATTGAAAGGGGTCCATGAGCATAATAAGTTTGGGAACCACTGTTCTAGACGAATGAAGTTATTATTTTTTGATTGAATTATTCTCATTCATTCATTTTTTACCATTTAATACTTGCCGCCTGTGTGGTCGAGTGGCCAACGTTGTTGGCTTCGGCTACGGAGGGCCTGGGTTCAAATCCCGGTACGGACAGTTTTATAAATTGATTTTTCAATTGATTTATGAACTTCCGTTCAAAGGCGTGGATGTATGTGATGTCTTGAATTCCCCCCTCTCACCCATCCTATCCTATGAAGAGCGATTAGCTTACCGCTAATCCTGTCCTAGCCCTATCCTTCTATTCCTACTCTCTTTGGAAAAAGAGAGGTTGAGCAACTGAGTAACAAGCAGTTCTCGTAGAAACACTTATGTTGAGATAAACTCCATTAGGAGTACATAGGCTCCACATGGTTTAAAAAAATACTTTTAGAAGAATATATTATTTAACAACAAAATAATTAAGTCCACAAGAATTCTTTAATTTGTATATTTTATATATATAATATTTCTTCATCTTTCTTTGTCATAACTATGCATATTTATAATACGCGTATAACAAATAATATTATTATTTTTAAACGATCTCTTTTCCTTCGTGGGACGTAAATAACCACGTCTTGCCGGCTTAAAAACAGCGAGAATCATCACAATTTGTGATATTAACATCCTTACTATCTCCAAACAAGAGCTTGAATTACCAAATAACAAGCTCCTATCTAGTCAACGTCTTAGGAGTCGGTACGCTTCAATTTTGGATATGAAATGATAAAATATGTGTTGTGTATTGAGACCCTCTGAAAATTAAAATAAAAGAAACCTTTAAAAGTAGCCACAAGTTCATTTGATGCCATTTCTAGAGACGGTCCGCATTTTCTGCCTCTCTGATTTAACAATGCCCATTATCTTTATTTTGAGGCCAGTACACCGGGGAATTCATTAAAAAAATAAGGCAGTTAATGAGTTGCGGATGTACAGGGAAAACACTGACAAAGAAATACTTTTAATAGAAGCAGACCAGGTAAATTTGTATCTTTTGTATTAAATTGAGGGATTACTTTTATTTTTATAATGAGACTTCGCAATAAGCCTGTCTTGGCACTAATAGGTTCGGCAAGCAAATAGCGTTCTTTGCAAGAATAATTTGTTTTCTTCAGGTAAAAAAACGTTTTCTAATTGAAGTAAAAAAATATAAGTCATTTTAATTTTATGAACTATTACTACTGTACGCTAAGAAATTTCAAATTAAGTATTTTTAAAAATCATTTCTACTTCCAATGTAGAGCGTATGGAATTTTACTGAAGCATGAAACATAAGTTGTTTTACAAAGACTTATTTTTATTTGTTGTTCGATATATTTTTTATTCAGAAAGGACATATTACATAGAAAGATAATTAATAAAAATATGTCAGGACCGGTTTCGCTCATTGCGAGCATTGTCAACTGACAGTTGACAATGCTCGCAATGAGCGAAACCGGTCCTGACATATTAAATAATCTAGAAAGATAATGTTTAGAAAGAGCTAGTATTCAGTTTGTTTATATTGCTTTGATTGAGCTGGTGAGCTATCCATGCTTTTGAATACAATTCCATAAATCAGTTGAATTTTATATGCTAAAGAGCGCTTAAGAGCATTGATTATTACTAATTTACAGAACAGTCACTTGTTTTTTCATTAACCTTTATACCAATTCTCAAGATCTTAATAAATTTGACGCCCAACGTGTGGCAATTGCACCTAGTCTAATGTTTATAAACTTTGGTTATTAACAGATTTTTTTTTAAAATATACATCACTGATGTTCAGGGTTTTATCTGAATATTCCATTACTGGTTGGAAACATTTTTACTAAGAACGCACCCTAAATGGCTTATTGTTGACAAAATGTATTTAATTGTATTTTTCTATGTGATTGAGGGAAAGTAACACGTTCTACATATTTTAATAACGTCAAAATAGTACAAAAGAAAATATGACACTTACCATTTCAGATCAATACCTTATTACACCTTTAATGACCCTCTGTTGCTTGTAACCGTTCGATATATATTAGATATTTTATTTTATTTTTGCTTACACATTATTGAATTTTAGTGCTGCTAGCAAACCGTTGTTAAATTGGTGGATGACTGTTTACTGCGCAATAAAGTCGGAGTTTATTTTGTATTATAATTGAAAAACGCTCACCATTGGCACAAGCTGTAATAGTAATATTTTTATGAGACTACCTTACTATATAAAAATCGTATAAATGAGTACTTTGTAAAAAAAGCTAATGAACATTTTCTGCTGTTTCGCCACAAAGACATTAATAGTATTATAAAAACGGAGTGTCTATTTTTTTGAACTTGTAACGGGCGTCTCTAAAATACGCTTTCCACGGCTGCGAAGAAACTTTAAATGTTCCCTGAGAGGGCCTTAGTTTTTTATCTTTATTGTTCTATTTTCTATCACATATTTTTACGTAATAAAAAGAAAAAATACGAGACAGAGAAGACAATAAGGCACAAAGTGGTAATTTCGGACAATAAAATAAAGCAGATTTGACAGAAAGCATGCTTTTCTTGTTATGGTAGACCAAAAAAATATACACACAATAAGATATATACTATTTATTTTTTTAGCGTGTATTTTTCTTATCGTATTTTATTTTATCTACTAAATGTTCCATTTATTATACAAACCAATCTATCTGGACAGAATAATGTTGTTAACGGAATATTGTTTGTCAGAAGGAATTTCAGATATTAAATTACAATAAATTCTTGAAAAAAAAATTTTTTTTCGCTGTTCAACATTGATAAAAACGCGAGATAATATTATTATACACAGTCAACATAATAATTTGAGCAATCATATTAAAAAAATGGAAAATATAATAAAATTAACAAAATATATTATTTATTCTTATTACACTGATATAGTTCATAGTGATGATGATTTTTTAAAAATCAATGTCTGCTACCAATGTGGAGCCTGTGACTTCTAAGCAATGAAAGTACCAAAACAAAAGCTTTTTCTATGAAATCTGTTAGTTACTCAGTTGCCGAACCACTCATTTTTTAAGAGAGTAGTAGGGATAGAAAGATTGGGCTAGGGCAGGGCCAGTTTTACTACACCCCGTTATTTTGGGATTGAAAGGGTGGAAGAGAATATTTTGATATCACAATCACTCGTGCCTTCAAACAGAAATAAATTGATTGCTAAAACGCTGTTCGTACTGATGCAATGTCTGTTTAAAATTATTCTCGGCCTATAAACAATTAATTATTGCTTGCTCCTATTGCCTTTTATAAATAAATATATTATATTGGAACCGGGAGGCTATTAAATTTATCAAATCAAATATTACTTTACTTGTACATACGCGATCAATTTGTCAATATCGATATATTTTATAAACTCGACACGAACTGAAATTATAATATCACTGTTGATAGTGAAACTAATTGTCACAATAATTTACTGAGGGTAATTTATACGAATTGTTTAATTAACTAGTTCAACTTAACACTGCATCGTTAATTTTCTCACAGCAAAATTCGTTTTAAATTAGATCAAAATGATTACGCTCGTTAATATTGTAAATACTAACCGAAAGCACTTTAACCTAGTTTATATCATAATTATTATTGTTGGGTCATTATTAATCTGTCATTCAAAATACGTGACTATCGTAATTTTGGATTAAAAGTAATTTACAATTTAAGAAGACTTTGTTTTAATTGAAACAAAAAAAAATGAAGTGGATATTATATATTATACAAAGAAATAATGATCGTATTATCATAGGTTAAAATTGATTTTCGGGGGTTAAGGTAGCCAGCGGTGGTCTACCAATACATTAACAAGTGTCTCGATTAATCTCAAAGCAGTTCTCGGTGTTCTAGGAAAGGAGTGAATTTTTTATCACTCCCATGCAATTATATGCAATACTTAAATAAGCAATCGATTGTTACTCAATACACTTATAATTTGTCCCCAATATAAGTGAATTGAGTCAAGTGGTATAATATGTAACAATATGCAATTTACTGTAAACTTATCAATGTAAATGGCTAAAAATTTACTATTATGTATACTGAAACTGTCGTAGATAGTACATGTCAGAAATTGCAGTTTTGTATTAATTTGATCTGAGAATATGGTTTTCTCTTAATTTAACAAAGGGCTCGCCGGCCTTAGTAAATATTTTCAAAGAGCTCGCGCGACCCCTCTGAGCCCTCTCCAGCCCATCCCTGAAGATAGCCCCTGGCCTAGGATCGCAGTGGCTTAACTAAAAGTAAGCTTAAGTTAAGCTCAGCTTTGGCAATTCTATAATCATATATTTTATTAGTGACACAAAGTTGTATCTTCTCCATAAAACCGTTTACAAGATACGATCGGGTATATCTTCAAGTTAAATTATAACGTTATAAGTACAACAGTAAATCACCTGTTATGCCTAAGTGGAATTAAAACTATAGGCCAAGCTATTCTTATGCACTTTTCATAAACTTTATGTATTCATTTTTCTCTCCGAAAATCTAAGTAAACAAGACACATTGTACTAAAATTTCCTTTTAGGAATCTGTATTATTATACACGCTGTGTTAATTTGTAAAATGTGTATTTATTTCAATAATATTAAGTTTGGTTTGAAGCTTTAAACATTAATTTAATGTCGCATAAATGGTTTACTTTATATCAAAAATACAAAGTTTATTTGAAGCTTAAAAATATGCAATTCCTTGGCCATATTATTACTTCGATTAATATAACGGAAGTGCTCACAAATGGCATCTCTTTTCCGGGTCTGAGTACTTGGGTACACCCACTTTTATAAAGTGGAAAATCTTTATTCAGATCGTCTCAATAATGTAGTGGTCGCCAGCTTTCCTAAGTCGAAAGCTTTCCTCGTTTAAAACTGCTTCAGTTTTTGAAAGGTAATGAATTTCATTAAATCGTTTCTCCGTTCGCCAAATGGCACAAACAAAAGGCTTTTTTGAAAGATTTAGCGCTCACTTAGCAATAAATAGATTTGTTTTAAAACTATGCTATGTGCTTTTTTACAATGTATCATAATATATTTAAATTAAGTTAATTTAAATATTCAACAATTTGAATCATTTAGATAAATAGAACAATATAATTTTTGGTAACCAGTTGAGTAGACAAAATAATTTTATATTCGAATTTTCTTCTTATTTTTCACTTCTTTTAATGCCAAATATACGGATCAAATGACAAGAACATGATTATTCCATTTCACTCTTTCCACTGCAACCGATGACGCTTTATTCTACGATAGATAATAATGTTGGATAGTAAGTCAAAAATCCACCAAGTTTCAACTACAAGATTTGATACCAGTTTCCTGGCTTTTTTCTATGAATTATACCCTTAAAGTCTGCGGAATACATTCAATGAATATTATCGCACATTCTTACAATACACCTAAATTTCACCAGTCAAACGAAAAGTTAAGCAGGACAGACTAACTTCAATTTCAAGCTCCAACTTCTTTCCGTGACCAGTCACGATACAATGATTCAAAATTGATATTGCAATCTTATCAAGAAGCACTCTCATTTAATTCCTTAAATTATAAAAAGAAACATACAAAACAGCTTCATTCAATTTAAGACATTTAAAAAAACCTCTAACGCTTAGCTTGATACTCAGTTATTTGACTCGCTATATATTTTACAGCAGTGTTTTATTTTGAAATATTTTTCTTCGACTATGAATGTTCTTATTTCAGTTTTTATCAATGACAGATTTTATTGGTTCATTTGTTTTTTATAATTGTCTATAACATAGATTTTATAAACACGAAGAATATTTTTCTATATATTATAATTTAAAACTATGGTTCTCATGCTGATAACTTATGTATCCCAGATTGTAATTTCGATTATTTTCTTCTTATAATAACTGTGATTTGTTCAATAACTTCATCATAAAAAAATAATAGTATAATTTTTTTTTTATATTATGCTTTCAATGCTTCGGTTGAAATATCAACATGCAACCATACTTCTTTTAAACAAATTCTCTATACCTAAGGTAATAAGCTGAATATTTCATAATTTTAAATATGATAAATAAATTGTTATTTTCTATACATAATGCAATAGCTTAGTGAATTTGAAGTCATGTATTTTCAAATAGTCAATATAATTATTGAGTTTTAGAAAGAACATGATTAACACCTTTTTGACAACTATTGTAAAATATATTAAATATTTTGTAAAAATATTCCTTAACAAACATTTGCATTAAATTGGTGTTGGATATCTTCTTCAATTCCGAAAGTAAATGACTTGCGGCTTAGTTCTACTTTTTTGATTCTCCGTAAGTCATTTATTTTTTCACACTGCCATCATTTGACAATGTAGTGAAAGAGTGAAAAAGCTAAAAACTTTTCGTTTGCTACAAATATCAGGTCGTCAGAAATAATTCGTTCGTAACGACACATGTCGGAATTGTGTATATGTTACAGTTAAGGTATACACATAGGCAATTTATAAATTAACTAGTCAATGTTAACGTTGCCCATTTAAGCCAGTTACAGTATATCCGAGGGAGAAAATTAAAAATTAAACTAGTTAATGTGTACATTAGTTAAACAGACGTAGTTAAATAATTTAAAAACTTTAAAATAATCACACATAGTGCTATCAGCCACTCTTCACTACTGTGGGTGCAAACACACGCAAATTTTTCTGGTTTACTGTCATTTTTACATAACCTCAAAAATCTCAATGTCTTGTTGTAATTCTTGGCCTCTTTTATTTAACATATCTTACCTAATCCAACCTAACATACGCCGTAATGTAATTTTTACTTTTTCTTGATCTCGTCAGTGAGTTTATAAAAATACTAGCTAATTCATACGTTTACTAGTCATAATAAATGCGAACTGTAAGCGTCAATTAAAACTGTAGTCAATAAATACATTGACGAGATTCCACTCCTTAGCTGTGACATTTACACAAAATTTGCATCAACTGCTTGCCACCTACGTCGGATTAAAAAGCAAGACCGAGAATGCCGATAGTATTTCTTAGAATGTTTTTCTGTCGTCAGACGAAATGGTGAAATTATTAATTTATATATTTACATCAAAGTCAAAAAGAACTCTTTCAAGATTAATCATCACATGACACTACACAGATTCCCGTTTGCGTTGAATAAAATGAATACATTTTTTTTTACCCAAGACACCTTGCCTGCTACGTTATTAGTATTTCGTATTAAAGCTAGAGGATGAAAGAATCAGCCAAAGACAACAAGTTTTCCGCGAACTGTATTAAAGTGGAATTTCAAATAAATATTTTCGATACCGAAAAACTTTAATTAAATAACGAAAATATCACAACATCAATGCTACCAGGGGGGGGCTCGGAAGGACTCGTGCGAGACCCTTGTTGTTATATTTTTACTAAGGCCGGAGAGCCCTTTGTTAGTTTAACAGAAAACAATATTCTCATATCAAATTAGGTTATAACTGCAAAATCTGAAATATATATTATTTACCGCAACTTCAGTATACGCATTGGTACATTTTTAGCCATTTGTCGGTAAATTACATATTGTTACATATGAGCCCTCGAGAGGTGAAGTGAACCAACTAGTAAAATGGTAAAACTTTTTCTTGGACTTTTAAGTACAATCACGTCTTTATTCGGTGTTCTGATGTATTGTATATTTTTTTTATTTTACGGAGATAGCACTATTGCAATGTGTATTAACTGAGTTTACGATACTTTAAGGCACGGGTTCCCAACTTGGGGGTCGCCAACTTTTTTTTAGATTTTAACAATATAGCAAATCGAGGATTTCAAATTCCTCTGTGAGCTAAAAAAAAAAAGGAGCTTCGGAGACAATCCGGGCAAAAAGTAAATCGAGGATTTCAAATTCCTGACGGGGGGGGGGTCGCTAGTCACATGGCTTTTATAAAAAGGGGTCGCCGCCAGAGAAAGGTTGGGAACCTATGCTTTAAGGCGTTACAACGAATCTAACTTATTTTTTTCTAAATATCACTTGACTCAATTCACCTATGTTAGTGCCATATTATAAGTGTTTTCAGTAACAATCGATTGCTTATTTAAGTATTCCACAGGAGTAATAAAAAAAATCACTCCTTCACCAGAACACCGAGAATTGCTTTGAGATTAAGCGAGACCTTTTTTTAATGTATTGGCAGCCCACCGCTGCATATAAAACAACTTAAAAGTGATAAAAATTGAACTAGTTTATTTTTTAAGCAACTTCCAAAAAAGTTACGCCAAATCCATTGAAAAAAAAATAACAGTAGGTTTCAAAGGTAAAAATATTTTTTTATATTTATCTAACTGTTTCCAATGACTGGAGCACATAGCAAAGACCCCATGTCTAGAAATATATCATTTTATTTAGCATCCTCAAGGTGTAACATCGTCAGATAGCGAATTCGTTTCAGAGATGGTAATATTAATACATTTCTTAATAGATAGGAGCATGGCCGTGAATTAAATTTATTTGAACCAATAAACGTAGTGAGAAAAAAAATACGAGAAAGTACTTACATTTAAAAAATCCGTTTATCAAGTCTCGAGTTTTATAATTTCAGTCGTCAATTGTGATTTATTGTGATTTTAATACCTCTGCAAAGTTGATAGCATTGTTACATGAAAATGTAGATAATATTTATTACTAAAAATCACAAATGAAATATATTTTTTTACGACTGGCAATAAAATAAGATTTATGTGTTTTCTCAAACGATGCCCTAAATAATGTTTTATTTATTGCATTACAGCACTAAAGCATTCAATTGACAAAGTATAACATTTTAAGTAGTTATAAAACACAGGTTTTGATAATATTGTAACAACGTACCTAAATATTAAATATTTTTATGGATGAATTATACATTTTTTTTAAATCAAGCCGTCCGTTTCTAAATGAAAGTCTCTTCCAGTCTATTTGTTCTTTTTTTTATTTCATCAATCTAGTGTAGCACACAAAAAAAATGAATTAAATTTTTCTACATCCTTACTATAGTATACTTTTGAATAAACAAGAAATTCATTTTTAAAGAGTGGCCTTTCCCTTATCTTTAACCTTTATAAAAATAGTTGTTTATAATATAGAGCAGTGTCTGCCAAACTTTTTTGCTTCACGGCACACCAAATAAAAATGCCTTAAAAAAAGAAAATGTACCTTATTAATATAAAAAAAATTGATGAAGGTGACATTTTTTAAATATTTTATCAACATATATGCCCATAGGTGGTAATAATTTTACCAGTGAGAATGATACAATTAATTTAAGGATTTTTTTGTCAAAATGCTGATCTAAATTAGGTAAACAAACACTCCTCATCTACCTTATGTAAACGCTTTCGTTTTTGTTAATTTTATTTCCACGTTCGTTGAAAATTTGCAAAGATACGACGATCCAAACGGCAACATAGATTTAATTGCTTTTGTAGCTAATCGAACATATTGACTCCATAGCGATATCCAAAATGCTGACAAATTTAGCTCAGAAAGTTTGTACACATAGCCGTTTTTTAGATCTATCAAAATGTCCTCCTCTGTTAGTGTCAGGTGTGTACTGTCGAACCTTACGAATGGTCCATGACTCACTGGTACATTTGATAATCAAGTGATGGAAAAAAAGAATACACCGTCGGCAATGTATATTTGTATCGCATCTATCACTATGGAAGAAAGTGAAAAATATTTATTTGAATATGTTAGTGTTGAATTTATTTAAAATCAAAGAAACTTTAAATGAATAAGCTGTACTTAAAATGAAAAGTTTTGAGGCTTTTTCCTTTGCGGCACACCTGAGACTTCTTGCGGCACACAGTTTGGCAGATACTGATAAAGAGGAACGTTCGAGATTATTTGGATAGCCAGAGGCGGATGCACTCTATTAAATTCTATTTAATTTTTTACTAATTATAATGCCTGCAATTCAACCTGTCACCCTCGCATTCCCCGGTCAGACAGTCGAATAATTCATAGTTGAGTATGTTATCTGAATATGGATTTATTATTCACTGCGAATTCATTGGATAAAACTTTTGAATGTGCATTTCGAATTTTATATGGTACGATTTTTCACACTCCTGTATTATATTATTATAAACTTCTTATTAAGGTTTTAAAATATCTAACAAGAGGCTCACCAGCCTTAATCAAATTCAACAACGGGCTCCATCTAAAAAATATATCTTCATATTGATACATTCTTCAACAGCAAGGTCTGGTATTTTTTTTTCTTAAATTAACAAGAGGCTCGCCAGCCTTGATAATTTCAACAACGGGCTCCATCGAAAAAAATCATATTGATACATTCTTCGACGCCAAGGTCTGAGATTTTTTTTCTTAAATCAACAAGGGGCTCGCA
The DNA here is from genome assembly GCA_030503985.1 of Himalopsyche tibetana. Lineage (NCBI taxonomy): Eukaryota > Metazoa > Arthropoda > Insecta > Trichoptera > Rhyacophilidae > Himalopsyche > Himalopsyche tibetana. The sequence goes on from JAPJYX010000010.1 coordinate 4,141,112, forward strand.
TGCTTTTAAAAAATTCAACAACGTGCTCTGTCGAGAAAAAAAACGCAGGCAGCCGAACCCTCAGGTGTGACCATGACGATATGGCCTTCTAATAACCAGACATTATTTAAAATAAAAACAGTTGTCAACTACTTCATTCAATTGTTTATTTTCGCATGTCATTTATTGTTATCGTTGTATATCTGTAGTATAATACGTTGTTTCCCTGCTTATCATTCACAAACATTGAAAAAATAACAAAATAGTCCAGAGAATCCAATCAATGAGTATATTTCCCGTAGTGTCATCGCGTTTGTAAATTACAATAGTCGAAACAATACCTTAAGGCGACTTAACACTCCACTCACGATCGCCTGGAAGAAAGATGTTCCTGAAAGATAAAGGATGGCTCGTCCTAGGTACTTTGGCCAGACTGCATCGTTTTCAATTTTTTATACCATTTGACGACCGACCTGATGCATTATAACAGATCGATCGCGAAACCATTTCAATTAGATTGCTAGGTAAAAAATGATTTTTAGTATGCAGTTTTATATAAATTGTAGTAAAATTTATCAATTTTATTATGCACTTCAAAGGAATTGTATAATTACAGTAATACTTTGATAAGGCGAAATAAATTAATTAATACAATTTTTGGATTATTATCAGTGGCGGATTATCCCGTAAGCGCAAGAGGCGCGCGCTTGGGGCCTCCAAATCTAAGGGGCCTCAAAAATAGCATATAAACCCTTAAATTTTGATTTTAATTTTCAATATAAATTATTATTCTAAGAAGAGTTTTGCAGCACTTTTAAGTTATTCAAAAAACAGGGCCTCCAAATTTTTAGCGCCTGGGGCCTCCAAAGTGCTTAATCTGCCACTGATTTTTATGACAATCAGTGGTAGACTAAGCTCATGGGAGGCCCTATACGTTGCATGTAAAATAATAAAATTATTTAAAAACCTGAAAAATATATACGGCTTATATAGTATAAGCTATTTTTGAGGCCCCTAAGATTCCGGGGCTCCAAACTTGCGCCTCTGAAAATAAATAATCTAAATAAAAAAAATACAAGTCTAAGAAAAGTCTGAGGCAAGAGTGCCTGTATCAAAAAAAAAACAATCATCTCGAATACTTCATCGCAATGGTTGAATTCAGAATACATAATATGAAACTATAATATTAAAGTATAATCAATACCGTGACGCCATTTTAACCATTAGGTTAAAAATAAATGTGCCAATGCGGTGCTTACGAGAGAAAAGATCGATTTCATAAAACAATCGATCAATGTCAAATAAAAGGGATTGTTCGAACATTCTCCCGGTCTGTCTTTATTTGGTATTAAAAGATTATTTTAAGAGTTGACGAGTCTTTTTGTGCAGTAGAATAAAAAGGCAATGAAATCAATTGGTGTGAGCATATTAAATTTTAGGCATTTTTTTTTGCAAAATTTCTTTTTCAAAAACCCAACATACTCTTCAGACTTTTCTCTTTCCAAATATTAATTATTTCAATCGATGTTCTTACAAGACGGCGCGGCATTCATTTTGGAATTATCTTATATAATGTACATATGTGTCTTGATTTATCTATAGATATGATTAATTATAGTCACTCGCTGTGATCTTCTAGTTGGTAAGAGCTTGGCTTAACCGACAACGCGGATCTGGGTTCAATTCCCAGGAAGGTCAATGGTCAATTTATTTATTTTTCAATTTAAATTTCAAACCACAATCAAATTTAAATGATAAATATAGGTGTTTGTGATGTCAATTCTCCTCGAGTTGATCTCGAGAAGCTTCTGATCAAGTTTGTTTTGTAAGACCTTTCTTTGAACTTCAAAATAATATTGAAGCATTGGCATTGGAAGCTGTAATGCCAAATGTTTTTTAAATAAAAAAAATCTATCCGTCGGTTTTTACACTCACAGCACAACATCAAATGTACGCACGATGCGCAGACAGAGTGTGTGTGTGCTTGAATGTTTGTTGACGTTCTTGTCCCATCACAAAGACGGCATTATTTAATTGAATAAATGTACGTAGGTATTTTTTTTTGCAATTACTTCGATCAAAATTTCGGTGCAAACACAGTGGAACCCCCAATCACGCTACTTCGAATTACGCGCCTAATAGAAATATTCGTCGCAAATCCCCCAATTGCGCGGTCGCATTCCATTGTTGTTGCTGCTTTACACACAGCCGGGCGGCTGTCTGTGTGGTGCATACTACAATCAAACGTTGGCGAGTGCTATATATTTTACCACCTGGTAACAAAATATTTCGTCCATATATTTTTTTTTCAGTTTTGCAATTTTCGCGAAAAAAAACTTAACCCCTAATTTTTATATGAGATTCACTCCTCCAACTACGCAACCCCCAATTACGCGGTTATAATTTTTGCGTAAATCGGGGTTTTACTGTATCCACATTTGATCTAAATGTCTAAGCTATTTTTGACTTGTTCTTATCTGTCCCTTACTTTTATTTAATTATCATCAGATGTAATGTGTTTCAATTCTGACTTCATCTTTAAATGGTAATTTGAATTCGACCGCGTATCCGCTGACACCAGGGGTGGATTAAAAAAGCGATGAATCGTCTATACGAGGGTATTAGGCACTATTCCAAGATGTACGCAATTTACTCGCGATACGGAAACCGCTGAGAAATGGGCAAAATTGAGATATCACTTAATTTATTAACATTTACTACGAACTACGAGTGGGTACTTAAGATCTTAAAATATCTTCAAGCACCTTAATCTATCAGTTATTCTAACTGTAGACCGTATTTCAGACCGAGCATCAGTGACGTAATTAAGAATAGTTGATTGTTTATTTTTGTACTTTTATTACGGTCTAAAAATGAAATTCAAATAGATTACTACATATTTTCGAAGAATTCAGCGGTAACTCTATGGAATTTCATATTTATTATATTACTCTATTCTTTGTGTAACAAATTATGTCGCGTGTTTTGTCTCTTTAAGAATTATAAGTGAGATAATAATATTCATTGTCTTTTTTTAATTTTAATGTCAATATATGTTAGCAATAACATCTGTTTATCAGAATTATAAGCTCAAAATTATGTATCATATCGATGACAACACGTAACCGACATTTGTTCAATTTTACAAGATTTTTATTTCATTTTCGTTAATATTATTTAACAACTTCTGTCAGTATACTAACGACGATACACTTTGCTGTCAGATGCATGTTTTCTTATAAAGGTAGTTATCAGATTTTAACTAATATTTTGCAGATCCATGTCAAAATGGAGAAAATCTTGGCAAGTTTCTTAATTATCTTGCACTTAGCAACAAAAACTATCGCGTGGCTTAGCAACAATGCCATCATTGGCAAAATCAAAGCAGTGAATTCAACATGGAAAACTGGCAAAAACTTTAATGATGACCTCAACTAGAGAAGGTGTTATAAAACATAAGTCTACCAGTATGTTCAATCATAAATATCTTTGATGGATTCGGCAGTAACTTTTTGAAAGTTTATTTATAATTGATAACTTTGTTATTACACTTGTTTTGTCACAACATGTGACACCTGTATCACCTCTTTGAAAAGCATCATCAGACATAAACAGTGGTGAAGTGGTAAATAAATTGGTACCAGGTCGCTCATTGATTTCTTCCCTAGTTTTTTTTTATATCCGCCCGAAGTTAATAAAAAAAACCACAAGTTTTTACAATTAAATCAATAAAAAAACGATTTTTAATGTATGTGTGTACTTGAAAATAAAGTTACAAGTCAAAAAGGTGGCCTTCCTCATTTTCAGGTGCCAGGTCGCCGACCTGGCCCAACCTAGCCCCACTACACCACTGGACATAATAACATCGCAAGGTTCAGGAATAAACTAAAAATTGATTCTAATTCTTGAATTATAAATTACAAAATAAAAGTCCAGGTTTGTCCTTAGGGTTAGGGCTTGCAATTTACCATCATATACATATAACACTATTAAATTTAAAGTGTTCAATATAAGAAAATCATTCTTCCCATAATCGATGAAAAACAGTTTATAATTTTGCTGAATTTGTTAGGAAAATTTACTTAAAACATGACATTTTAAAATCTTTTTTAAAATTGAAGGAGTTACAGGTTTTTCACTCTAGACTGAAAATTTCTTATTGAGTCGAAAATTGTGACAAAAATTTACTGTACTTTAATACTTGTAACAAAATTTTACTAGAATATTTCTACAATAACATGGCAAAATGGTTCAAATATTGTCCTTTTTGTTACTAAGTGTAATAAAATCTGTTATTTTATTATGAATTGTTTTTCTGTGCTATTGTTACGTTATCTGTACGTTATGATGATTAGTTTCAAATCGTACAATGTTTTTCAATGTTTATTTTTCAATTACAATTTGCTTATTCAACATTATTAAAATAATATTGTTAAATGTATATAAGGTAATCAAATTGCAATCAACTCATGCTATGGAAGTAAAGTAGACCAACAAGTGTCAAAAATGTGCTATAATTATGAAAAAACACTGGTCTGCTACAAGGGCAAAGTAAAGTTACACTCTACTTTACCAGAGAAAGAAAGTAAAAAGAAATTTATTTATTGAATTGGAGTTAATTTGGTAAAAGCTTTGATAACAGTTACTTGTGTCAAATACTATAGGTATGATGGCTTGACCTTGCTAGGAATTCAGTTACCGCTCAAAATTGGCAATGGGCTGGTCTTGGCCTGTGCTTTAGATGCCCCAGGGTGGTCTGAATCCCATCTAGATGGATTCCGTCACCTAAGAAGGCCATTGATCACTATAATATGCACTATGTGATGATATCGGAAGAAGCAAAGTGGCTGACGGGGAACATATATTCTTGTAGTCATTCACTCCAAGTGAGGATCGGAAACTTTAATAACAAAAAAAATACGTATTCAGCTATACAAGGATGCTATATCATCATTGATTTTGAAACAGGTTGTAACTATGTCAAAAATGTCCATGTGTTAAGAAAGTGATAAAAACATTACATTTGAGCATATATTTTTGTTATTTCTAGCGATGTTTTTTTGTATTTACACACCATTTCCTTACATGGTATTCTTTAATATTGTTAAAATACATATGTAGTTTGATTACTTTTAAAGTATAATATCATCATGTTTGATTAGTTTTTATGTATAACATATTACAGTATCAATGACGATATGTGACATTACAGAACAAACTTGGTCATCTCCAGTTACTGACTTTTTTGATATTTTTGGTCGGTGTGACATTTTTTTCAAACATGGTTATTTTGTCATTTCTACTACAAAAATTTTCACAAAGTATGTGATATTTATCAAACTTTGCCATCTCCATCGAGTATTTACACGATTGTCTTATTTGAAATAAACAAATCGATTAATTACCATCGCTCAAACCAAATTGGTAAACGGAAACCGTGATTATAAAATATCACTATATGGACTCACTAGCTTAATTAGCCTTATAATAAAAAAGCCAATTTACTCGGTTTCATCTATTATGGAGTTTGCTGAACATCACATATGCTGTCGAAACCATTTTTAGATTATACGATATCGACAGAATGTCTGATAGTCTGAAAATTTTATTTAAAAAAATGAATTAATAGACTACTATTGGTGTAGATGTTATTTGACCAGACTGTCACTAGAAATATTTTTCAAAATAAAAAATCAGTTTTTATATTATTCAAAACCTATTTCAGGTGTGTTTGAAGGGTTAACTTCAATTCCCGGTGTGGAAAAAAATATTTTTCTTATTTTATTGATAGATGTTATGGGCCAAAATGTTACTTCTTGCATGTTTTTACGAATCCTCAATTAGTATTATAAATTAGATTGATATGTTCTATATATACATTAAAGAAATGAATAACCATCAGTTTACCACCATTTTATACACATATTACAATGAAAAAAGTTTGCAAAAGTAAAACTTAAATATATCAATCATATGATTTTTGTTGAATTTTTCTGATAAATGTTGACTTTTTGATTCTTCAAAAAATTAGTGTCAGATTTATATAAAATAACAGAAAGTGAAATATTTCTACGTGATTAAGTCATTGCCCAATAGTACATCGTCAGCGGTGAAGTGATTAAATGGTAAAAAATTACATTAATTCTAAAAAACATAAAAAATTTACTGCATTATGTTTTTATGCTATATCGACTCACAGAATTTCTGATAACTTAATTTATTTATTTTTACATTATATAGCTATTTTCAATTATTTTTATTCATTATTCAATTATAATAAAACAGCAAAAATAATCACAAAATTTGTTCGCAATAATTGCAAAGTGAAAAATAAAGTGTTCTCCAAAATAATTTTGACAAACTATAAACAGTGCTTGTTTGTACTCACAAGAACATACAATTTAACAGAGTAAGATTTTTTTAACAATTTTATTAATAATTTACTTAAAACATTTTCCTGCAATCGGAATTACTCTTGACGTTGTTACAATCGCATTCGATCATTCATTCGAATACTATTGATTTTTGAAAATTCATTATAATAATACATAAATATCATCGTATTTTAAATGAATTATAGTTTAGTTGAATTCTGATTAATAATTAATAAATCCTATGGCAAGACAAAAGTAATAATGAATACCATTATTACCAAACTAACAATTGTTACTTTTGCTTTTGCAAAAATCTTCACTTGGAACCATGTAGATCTCGGGTTGCGATTTGTCAATGAGTAATATTGTTCAATTATTATTCTACAAACGTCTGGGAACTATTATAGCAAAACGTTTGAGAACTAGCATAGCAAAACATCTGGGACCATCATAGTCAATTCCCACGTCTGTATCACGCAGTAACAGCAGGCATAAGCTGCCAAAATCACCAAATTGACCTTTAAAAATGATGAACCTGGTTAATTACCATTATGTAACCCTTGCACTAAAATCAAATTCAAAATATCTTAAAAAATTACATAAAATATTTTTTCATTTTAGCCCCAAACCAAGATGAAGAGTGTAATGCTTAATCTGTTGATTGTCTTTTTTGTGACAGTGACTATGTTCTCTGTTGAAACTCAAGGATTATCACAAGAAGAAATCGCTGAGCAAATTAATGCAATGAATACAACATGGAAAGCTATTAAATATTTTGATGATGATTATGACTTTAAAAGGTAATTAACTGTTTTAATACAGCGTAAATAAATCATTAAAATGTCCCAGATACAGCATGTTTTTTGAGGGAAATAATTTTCCCTAATTTACACTTGAATTCAATATTTTAAAACTCTATATTGACTCAGTATAGATGGCACTACACAAATTCATCAAAATATTGCTTATATTCCATTGGAATACCAAGTACAGCCAACCCTCTTTTTATGCGGTAGATGCGTTCCATGAAATATTGCATAAAAAAAGACTTGACTTCCATACAAAAAGTGGGGATGCGTTCCATGAATTTTAAAATCCGCTTAACTGTGAAACATCAAGTAAAAATATATACCCAGAATAGTATAAAAAAAGAACTGACTTGCATAGAAGAAGTGGGGATATGTTCCATAAATTTTAAAATTTGCACAACTTTGAAACAGCGAGTTAGAATATACCCAGAATCGCATAAACAAGTTTAGGAAACACGGCGTAAAATTTCAGTGTTGGTTTTTCTAACAATGAAATTAGTGATCAGAGTTAGTTTGGATTTTCTTTTTTCGATGATTAATTGTTTATGCAGTGCGTTATACCCATAAATACAATTTTTAAGCTCTCATTGAAACTTAAATGGGCATTCAGAATTTAAATCATTTAGAATGAAATGATTTTCTAATTTACTGCAAAGTTGGAGACTTTCTGGAAAATTTTCGCAGTTAGGAAACTGAAATTTCTTCTACTTCATCATCGTTATTTTTGTTTTTTGTCAATAGTTAAATTAATGACATCATCGTTACCATCCATCCATCGATTATCCATAAGTTATTGATCAATATCATTTTCGCTAAGGGAATCAAACCCATCTCCGCCTAGTTCATGTGCCAAAGTAATAATTTCACCTGATATCGCCGATGTTCCAATGATTTCATCAACTGTAACACAGATTTTGGAATGACTATAAGTGTCCCTGTTTTCCAACAATCGGGAAATATGCCGCTAGTGAAGCATTGACATAATATATTTGTTATTTCTGGAGCGGCAAGAAACCAGGATCGTCTGACGAGAGTATTATCGATACAGTCCGGACCCGGAGCTTTGTTACATTTTAACGAGAGAATAATTTTACTGACTTCTTGCTCAGAAGGCAGTGGTGAGTGAGCAGTGTCAAGTGGAAAAGTAGCCAAGAAGCGGGCTTGTCTGAGGCGTTCATCGTCTAATAATGGAGTGTCTTGTGGAATAAGCGCATTCAGCAGCACCTCTGTTGTTTCTGATTGGGTGCTGGTAAAACCATTTCCAAGAGGTCGTTCAATGCCACAAATAATTTTATTTGGTCTGCAGTTATTTTTAATTGCCCGATATGGAGGACCCCAAGGATTCCAGCCCCCCAAGGAAGATACAAAATTTCGCCAATGGTCTGATTTAGCCCGAAGTATTGAGTTTCGATATTTGCATCGAGCTGATCGATGCCTGGCTTCCAGTAGTTCAATGATGGAGGGTGGTTTTGCAGCCCGGCGAGCATTTTGGAGTGACCTCATGGCTCTTTTGAAGAGTGCCCTTAAATCAGAGACGGCCTGGGTCCACCAGGGAGATTGCGTCCGATTTCTCGGCTTACAGCGGCTTATAGTGCGCTCTGCTGCATTAATTATATCATTTGTCAGCCGTGAAGCAGCCAAATGCAGGTCCGACACAGGATTCCTAGCTGCCCGGTCAAGCTTTTTGATGAGCGCGTTATCAAATTCTTCCCATTTGTCATGTCGCGTTCGAAACCTTTTTAATATAACTGGTGAAGAAATTCTTGGGACAGCTATTCCAAGATTTTGTCGCAGCTCAAATGTCATGAGTCGGTGATCGCTGATAGAAGCGTCTTCGTGAACTCGCCAGCCACTGACTTGAAAAAACGTTGCCTCTGTAGCCAGTGTAATGTCAATGTGGGACTTTCCCATTGAATTCACAAATGTGGGTGGGCTATCAGGATCGTTAACAACAGTCAGGCCATGTTGAGCTATAAATTCTTCAATGACGGAACCATCGGTGGTTGCGTGGTTTATAGGAGCCCATAAAGGGGACTGTGCATTGGCATCAGCTCCGATGATAACATTTCTACCCGCAAGAGAGCCAAGAACTGAGTCTAACAGCCGTATTATATAGTCTGTTGAGCTTTCATAATTAAAATATACAGAGATCACCACAACTGTGGCACCTCCAGGAATGGAGATTTCAGCGCAGGCGATATATTCAGATGAGAGATGAGATAGGTGTAGTACTCCAATCTCAGAGTTGGCTACGTAAATACAAGCCTTAGATGTCGGGCTGTCGTGGATCACGCGACCTTCCTCAAAACCCATTCTTGGGCTCCAGCGGTACGGCTCCTGAACCAACGCCACGTCAAGTTTTCCAGCCTGCATAATATTTGCCAGCTCAAGGGTGGTTGCTCGACCTCTTCCCACATTCAACTGGGCGAACTTTATCACCGCGCCGCTGAATAGTCAACCTTCGCTTGTTCCCGAAGCTCTGCATGTTGCCGTGCAGGGCACTCAGCACTATGAGTTGGGTGATTATGTGGTTTTTTGTATTTGTGACATGCCGCACATTTAGAAGGTTCAGCTTTTTTTGGACAGTCTGCCTTATCATGTCCAGTAGCAGTGCAGTGGGCACATACCCTATCTTTAGCAGAACAATATTTCGCCATATGACCATATAGATGGCATTTGCTGCATTTGATTACGCCTAGAAAGTCATGGAGGTAGTATGACTCCCATCCCAGGAAAAGACGGTCATCGTGTATAAGAGCTTCGCGGATTGCAGCAGGTACGTATACTATATAATGACATTTTCCTGATTCACGTGGGCCAGCTTTATGGCTAATTTTAATTAAATCTCTTCCGTCAGAATCTCCAAGACCAGTTCTTTCTTTGGTAGAGTCATGAATAGCCTCCTGAATTTGGTGTTCATTCATGTGACTGGGCAGATTAAAAATGATCACACGAGGTAGTTTCCTTCCCGCTATTTCTGCTCGAAGGCCGACATCTGATAAGCCCGGGGCGTTCAGGAGTAATTTTGCTTCTTCATCAGTTTTCGGATGGACAATTACTCCACCATTCCGAATAGCCCGTACTCCAGTTATTTGAATCCCCAGTGCGCCTGGCGATATAGCAGATTTTAATGATTTTTTAGTATTGTCCGAAATTTAAATCTGGTAGCCGGTCTCCATCAGACCCTAAAGCTTATCGGCCACTTACGCTTCTGCCGGCTCTTGGGAAAGTGTTGGAACGGCTCATGTGCTCTAGAATTGAAGCTCATCTGGCTGAAATAGCACCACTATCTAATAACCAATTTGGTTTCAGACCAGGCAAGAGTACCGAAGATGCAATTTCCACAGTACTTGCCACTTCGAAATCCTCCCCTAATAAATATGTTTTGGGAATATTTTTGGATATTGCCGGAGCATTCGACAATGCTTCTTGGCCACTTATACTGCACAAACTCAGACTGAGAAAAATACCTGGAAATGTCTATGCCTTGGTCCAAAGCTACTTCAATGACAGATCTGTTCTATATGAAAATGGACAACAGATTGTAAAACGAAACACCACAATGGGCTGTCCACAGGGTTCCGTTCTTGGCCCCTTGCTGTGGAACATTTTATTTGATGATATTCTGTCCATCTCTCTTCCACCTGACTGCAGTATTTTTGCCTACGCAGACGATGCTCTACTTTTAGTAAGTGCAAATAGTCGCACGGGTATAGAAACAACAGCAAAAGAGGCGCTTTCATCAATCCTAGCTTGGGGCGACGCCAACAAACTGTCTTTCGCTCCCAAAAAAACTGAAGCTATTTTTCTCAAGGGTGGTGTCAGTCTAAGCAGACAAAGACCTCCCACTATACGCATGGGATCTACGACGGTTAAAGTTTCCGAAAAGGTCACTTACCTTGGTATTATTCTAGACGACAGACTTTCTTTTTCATACCATGCCAAGACATCAGTGAGCAAGGCTACTTCTGCCTTCTACTCAATCTCACGCCTAGCAGGTAGAAATTGGGGCTTAAGATCTAGTGCCCTTAAAATCGCTTACGATGCCATATACATGGGGATTGCTGGCTACGCCGCTAGCACATGGTACAAAAGATGCACCGTTCAATCGATACAGAAAATCCTTCTAAGTGGACAACGCAGTGCGATGATAGCCCTAACCAAAGCATACAGATCCTCGTCTACGGATGCATTGCCGGTCTTGGCTGGTATACTTCCGTTGGACCTGCACATTCAAGTTAGAGGCGCAACAGTTATGCTGTACAAAGGTGTTGAGTCCCAGGTGGGAGAAATTCAGTTACTGCCTCCTCATCGACCAGACCCTTACAATTCTAAGGCTCATAGAATAGCAGCGCGCAGCGTGGCGATAGAAGCTGCAATGAAAGTTTGGCAGGCTCGATGGGAGAAATCTTCTAAGGAGAGGCAAACTTTTAAATTCTTTCCGAACGTCAAATGGCGAATGGAGATAACCAAAGTCCTGACTCCTAATTTCTGGACCAGCCAATTCATAACTGGCCACGGTTACTTCGCTGCCAAGCTCTTCCAGCTTGGCCGGTTAGTAAATAGCCCTGAATGTAAATGCGGATATATGATTCAGGATGCTGATCACATCCTTTGGGAATGTCCAGACTTAAATAACGAACGGGAAAAATTGCTCAAGACGATACGACTATCTGTCGGATCTGTCGGCCCCGTCGGTCATGCCGACTTGGTTGCATCGAAGGCAAATTATAGGGCATTTAAAGAATTCTCCGCGTCATTTGGAAAAAAAGTTGAGTTAAATAGATAAAATCTCATGTTTTCAACTGCACTTAATTATTAATTAACTTTTAATTTCTGCACACTGTAGTGCATGCAACCAAGTCTTGAAGAATTTCTTCTCGGGACATTTCTGGCAAAATTTTGAACACGACTAACGTTGTTACGCTACGGAATACACCCTATAAAAGAGTGTGAAGCCGTAGCGGGTGGTGGTGGGTACAACGTTGAGTACCCTAGGGAATGTAAAAAATAAAAAAAAAAAAAAAAATGTAACACACCCAAGTACGTGGACTTAATTAATGCAACATCATTTATTAATGCAACAACATCACCCGTTAACAGCTAGAAAAAAATAACGTTTTTTGTCCTGTAAGCTAGCAATTTTCTAAAAACTAATAATGGAAAACTTAATATTTATTTTGTGAGTCCTTAAGAGATGTCGGACACCCTTTTTCAATGATGCAAACTCAACAAAAAACAAAAAACAAAAAAAAAAATATTTATTGACGTCGTAATAATAAAAACACACTGGTGGGTAGCGTGTGTGGTTAGTAGGTATGCGACACACCGGTGGGTCGTTAGCTTTAGAGTGGTTAAACAGTCCAAAATCGTATTTTTTCCAAATGTTGGTTGGTGTTAATGATTCATTCTCTATTCGATCCAAAATACAACGATACATGTTTTTGATATAATATTTTGTACGTTTAATATAGTACATTTTTTAAAAATTTCTAAAAAACCGCATAACTTCGAGATTGCATAAAAAGAGGATTGACTGTACAGGTAGTCCTCGACATACGACCGAGATACGTTCCTGAGCTTTGGTCATATGTCGAGTTAGTCGTATGTCGAATTTCATACATAATATGTCGTCACTGCACACCAAATATGTATATGTGACGATTTTACGAAAATGAGCTAAATATACAGTTTTTTCTATTTTTTTTCTTAGCCTTCTAAAGTATGAATTATGTAATACAACATAATAAATGAGATAGTAAACAAACAATGTGCCACCATTTAAATATGAACCGTGTGATCTTACTCCACATGTACCGGGTATATGGTTCATATTTTACAGCTATGATTTCACTTAAAATAATCGAAATTGCTCCCACCTTGTATACGTATTTTTTAATATTTGGCAGTACAGCTTATGTTAATGCGCCAAATATTTTGAAGTTGAATAATCATACGAGAAAAACTCGATGAGAATTTTATTGTAAGTCACTCAAGCAAAGTCTATGGCAGTGGTCTCCAAACTCAATAAGGATGTGAGCTACTTTCAGAAATTGAAATTGTCTGGTGAGCTACCTATACATTTTCCTTCTTTATAGTTTTTTATCATCGGCCCTTATCGTACCATACATACTATTTTTATATAATATTACTTAAAATAAATTAGAACATCAGATTTTCTAATAAAACATAAAAGTAAAAATAATTAGTGATAAGAATGGCATTCTCCTTCCTCCACAATTTTTTTGATTCTCGGTGAGTACCTTTTATCTGAACGCAATTATCAAGATGTACATTTGTTAATCTGTTTCTATATTTACTCTTAACCACCTTCATAGTGAAAAACGTTGATTCACAAAAGTAGGTAGAACAAAACAATGCCTTAATTTTGAGAGCAGCTCAAACTAAAATTGAATACTTCTTTTTGGGACGAAAGGCCATACATATTCTATAGTTTAGGCAACACTCTTAAGCGACAAATCACATTGAAATTCTATCAATTCCATTTCTGATGAAGGGCCATCTTCTTGAAAATTTTCGAACGATACAGCTGGATAGTTTTTAAATATCAAAATATATAAATGGAGTTGAAACAAATTGTCCAAGTAGCTCAATTTTTTTTAAATCACTAAAGCGCAGATCAAACTGTTTTCGCAAGCTTGACAGAATCTGGACATGATTTTCTCCTTTGAAGCTTTCACAATTTATTTCTTTTTCTTGATTCTCATTCAAAAATGGGAAATGTTCAATATCTCCACGACTTAAGTTGTGCTCCCAGAATGTAAGTTTATTTGAAAATGTCTGTACTTTTGAGATCATTTTCCCAAAAAAAAATTCTTTTCCCTAAGTTGAACATTCAATTCATTTAATTTTTCGGTAATATCGGCAAGAAAGGCAAAATTCCGCAGCCACTCAAAGTTTGTAAGCTCTGAGTATGTTTCATTACTTTCTTTGAAAAATTCGACTATTGTAGGTAGCAGTCCATTAAAACGATGAAGATCACATCCTTTTGAAATTTATCTCGATTGTTTTTTTCAACAATAAAATGTTATAGGTAAATTTATAAATATGATAAAATGTCCTAAGCAAGCTACCGAAAAAGTCAACTGTGTGCAATGATGCCCCGTGATCCAATTCAAAACTTTCAAAATTGATGAAAAAATTTCGGTCGTAAGTGCGGATTGTCGTATGTCGAACCGTCGTAAGTCGGGGACTACCTGTATTTGATTTTTTAAATGTCATGGACACCCGCTTGGAATCCGAGCAGTAAAATTCCAAATACATTTTTTTTTTTTTATTGGTTTTTCTTTATTGATTTGGCATTTACTTGGTAGAACTCCATTATAATAGGGTAAAAATATCAACGTATTTTAGTTCTACAGTTTTCTGCAAGTACATGTTTTTTTATCTGAAGTGCTGTATTTAAATTCTTTTATCTTTTATCTAATACAAACTATTTTATCAGAAAATAAACACATATTAGAAAAACCAGTTAGTACATATCGACTGTGGAAAGGAAAAAGGACGTAACCCACACATATCAAATTTTACAGGAGGCGCTAAAAACGTGTTTTGATGATTTTGTGACATATGCAAATTACGAATTAAACACAACCTTGAAGTGCACGTATACTTCTAAACTGGTGTTTAATTGACATAATCTAATATTAATTCAAGAATTTCTCTAGGAAAAACCTTTATTTCAGTCTTTTTTCATAGTTTTAATTTTTTACAAGGTCATCTTTTTCAAACTTAAAAGCTAAATTTAGATACTAATTCGGTATTTTCAGCTTCCATCCTTTTGATAGAATGTGTGTCAAGCTGTATACATTGTGATTATCGAAAAAATCCTGTTTTGGAAAATTGAGGGTTACGTCCTTTTTCCTTTCCACAGTCGATATATTTAAAAGTAAGGGTACAAATCTTTTTTTGTTTTGAAACATTATTTTTATTTCAGCTTATCAGGAACCATTATATCTGACTTAACAGACCTGCCACTTTTTAAGCATGCTGTAATTGGTAGTTTTCCATTTTCATTTGATAGCCGTAGTAGATGGCCAAAGTGTCCTTCTATAAAGGAGATAAGAAATCAGGTAACTATTGGAAAGTCAATTATATTTCAATACCATGCAATCCAGTACGTAAGTTTGGAACATTATTTAAATATTTTATTATTCAAAAAATTCGAAAACCAATAAAATTAAGTTTGTGGATACCATCTTTGTCCCTATTTTGTCCATATAGTTGAGTTTCTACTGTATTACTTGTAACTACCACACTGTATTATTTTTAATGTATTGTCTTGTAAAAAAAATGAAATGTAATGTTTATAGGGACCGTGCGGGTCATGTTGGGCATTCGCATCGACCGAGGCAATGACAGATAGAGTGTGTATACACTCAAACGCAAAAGTTCAATTTCATTTTTCTTCTGAAGATCTTTTATCATGCTGCAATCAATGTTGGGGATCAACACAGGGAGGATGCTTCGGAGGAACTTTGCGTAAATATATATATATTTATGAATAATATCACTGTTACAGCCATAATGAGATCAAAGTCATCAGCGCTCTCCTTGTTTTTGATCAGCCTTTTGAGTTGGTTTCGTAGTCTTCAGCAAAGATGGTAAACAATTACCCCCATAGTGAGCCAGATATCCTCATGAATGTGAAAAACTCGGCTTTTGATCATCTCAAATAATCATAAAAGCAAATAAACTTTGAAAATAAATGCATATAGCAATTTTGTGCAATGCATTGGTATAATTCCAGCACTTCTAGTGACCACCACCAGCCTATGTTTTGCGTGGTATAGCTTAGGTATATCTAGGACAGTAATTCTTAAGGGACCGTCTACATATGAAGATCTGGAATCACAATATTCTGTTGAAACATTTACTGTAGTTGGTACAAACATATTTTTCTGTATTTTAATGACGATGGAGGCGAGGGTTTTAAAAATAGTCGAAATCGTGTGACCTCAAAGAGTTTCTTCACAAAAAACTTTTTGTATTTTAAATATATTCAATTATTATAAATCGATAATAATCGATTCCAAACGTAGAATTAATTATGTTGAAATTGTTTCCTAGCAATTCGCTGAAGATCTCAGGCACTAACATTACATTTGAAAACTTAATTTAATTTCATCTTATTTAAAACCTGTCATTGGTGTATTTTTTCCATTCGTGAATGACATCATTGTACAAGGGTAGCTTACTGTACTATAGATACACGAGTTAGTGCAAAAATGATCTGTTCTTGTAAATATTGTAGATTAGAGCATAGTTTCTCAACCTGTTTGAGCCAGTCTCATATTTTCCGTTACCTGCATACTGGTAGTTATTAGTTTTTCGATACTCGAAGACACAATTCTTTCGGGATCATGAAACTGATAACTAGGAAAAAAATGCGAAATTGAAAGATTCAAAAATTATTTTCAACCTGGAACACCTCAAAAATTTATTGTTCGCTGGCCGATTTTAAAAACCTGGGAATTTACAGATTTCCCAAAATGAAAAAATTTGGGACCTTTTTTTCAACATTTATGGGCCATAAAAATATAAATAAACGTATAAATATTTTCAGATATGCCTTGGATTTATTGGGTCAGTGATGGAATTGTGTCTGGGGGAAATTATGGAACAAATGAAGGATGTCGACCATATACAGTAAATGAATGTGTAAAGGGAGACGACAGATTGGGTTGTCACATTGGAGCAAGTAAGTTATCTTTTAGCTTTAGTGACTGGCAAGCGTGCTAATAGGATTCCATCTAGGTCAGAGGTGGGGAACCTTTTCTTATCTAAAAGCCGCATTCACTTATCTGATTCGACATAACATTGCTAGGGAATCTTTTGCCGGAAAAAAATTCATGCCAATTTCTAAACGCCAGAAATTTTGAAAATGAGAATTTCACAAAATTATCAGAGTGGGACCTTTTTTTTTTTAGTCTTCCAGGAATTTTCAAATCCAAAATCTCAGGAATTTACAAATTTACAAAAATTTGCAGAATTACAGAATTGGCCAGAAGGCCGCACCAGGGTAGCCAAAAGGCCGCAGGTTCCCCACGCCTGACTTAGGTAGTGATAACCACAAAAAGGCTGTGGTGCAGTTATGAGAAACTAGGAACGAAAAACTTTTTCAACAGAATAGTTAAAGTGAATGTTTTAGTAGAATCTTTTACCCCATTCTTTGTGTCAATCAATGTTTTTGCTACTTTATTATTTTTAATTCATTTTTCCATATAAAAAATGACGATTTCAAGAACAGACAAATCTAAAACTCAAATTCAAATTCATATTTGATAATAGCACACACAAAAACTAGTGTGTATTCAATTTCTTCAATAAAATCATATTTACAAACTGCTAGGTGGCAATCAGAGACAAAATGTAAAGAAACAAATTATAATTGTACTCAAATAATAACTCTTTTAATTGTTCACCACTCTTGCTGTATTTATACTAATAATATAAATGATTAGAAATCTGCAGATTTCTAATCATTTATATTATTAGTTTGATTAATTTGATGAAAATATATTTTAATTTTGAACAGTTGTAGACTCTCCGACTTGTAAAGAGCAATGCAGTGAAAATTATGAAACGAGCTACAACATTGACAAGAACTATGGTATGAGTGCTTATCAACTACTTAATGGAGATGAGACTCAAATTATGCAAGAGATATATTCAAATGGACCAGTTTCAGCTTCCTTTTATGTATATGAAGACTTCCATGTATACAAAAGTGGTGTTTATCAACACAAGATCGGAGATTTAGTGTGTATGTTATTTTTTTTATTATTCAATCATGATTTAATTGGCCAGTGATTCGAAACAAGCTTGGAAGGTTTTCACACAGACCATGAAAAAGGTAGATTTTTTTGTTTGATAAACACTTGTTAATATCATCATTATGCAAGAGAAAGAGAACAAATGCAATTATGAACTAAAATATTATATTTTAGTCCTATAAACATATAATTCTGCTGGAAAAAATAACCAACATTGCATTAATGCATGGTTGTCCAACCGATAGATTGCGATCGACCGGTCGATCCCAATGCAAAATTTTATCGATCCCGAAGCTTCCGTGAATTTCGAAAAAATATGTAATTTAAATATAAAATATACAAAAATACTAAAATTGAATTATTTTGTAAGCACATATCTATCTAATGATATGTATTTCGCATTTAAAATAAGCATTTCTAAGTTTGAAGAAGAGAAAAAACCCTAAATATTTTTTTTTATAAGAATCATGTTAGAAGTCGATCGCGAGAAAACTTAAGATTGAAAAGTCGATCCCAGGGCAAAAAAGGTTGGACACCCTTGCATTAATGTAAAAAAAAATGAATCATTAATGTAACTGGAACATAAGGGGTTTTTATTTTGAATACAGATGCTGTAACTAGGGAATCAAATCCCGAGCCAAAATGTTGATCCCGGGATTTCGGGATTAGAATTTTTCGATCTCGGGATCCCGGGACTGGTCCCGGGATCAGTACATTTTAAAAAAAAGTAAAAAATGATAATATTGGTGAAAAATAAATTTAAAAAAATATTCTATTTTATATTACCAGCTGTAAGCTGCCAATACGTTACCAAAAAGCTCTCTTAATCTCAGTTGTTTGCTATGTAGAAGTGAATGAGTGGATTTTTTAATTACTCGTAAAAAATAAGCGAAATCATTATTAAACTAACTGATTAAACAAAAATACGAAATATAACTTAAAATGGTTAATTTCGATAGCTGAAAAAAGCAATTACCTACTTCAGACTGCAAGAATGAAGATTTCAAAAATTGTTGTCTATACACATACATTCTTAATAATTTTATTGAATAAATTACGACGAGTAAGTAGTGACGTAATTTAAATATTTAAATATTTCCAGAGTACCAAAGCATCGATTGTTTCGCCATTTAATAAAAGGTTTCGGTTAACGGTACAAAATGAATGTTTATGAACAATAAATTCCGCAAAACAAACACCATTGATATCTGGTAGCATTCATTGAACAAAGCGAAAAATAAATTTTAAAAATATTGAAATATGAATCTTTATAATAACAAACAATAAATATTGTCGACAAATACATTCAAATACAGTACACGTGGTGCGTATAATGCATTGAAGAAATTTAATAATTGGCATCAAGTTACCTTTTCGGCTACGACTTTCTCTTATCTTAAACTCTTATTGCAAAGATAAAGTTTTAATAATAAAATTGGGCATCGTTTATTGCATATGCTTGAACTGCCGACTTGAAAACCAACGCGTTTCTGTTTTAAAAGCAATCCCGAAAGTTTCGGTATCATGTCTTCTAATCCCGGGATTGAAATGTATCGAAAACTGTACGGGATCCCGGGATTGGATTCCCTAGCTGTAACGGTTCTCTTGGACAAGTTGGTTTCCCACCACCACCCGTTGTGTATATGCAGCCAACGTTTAATGGCCGCCTTCCACAACGCTATCGACAGAAAAAAAAGGAGTTTACCCCTCACATTCATGGCCCGAGCAGAACTGCACGGGACTGATTTTGAACCATGCACTAATGTGCTTAAAAGAATAACAATACTAATAATAATAAAAGTGTGACTAGCTCAGCCACTTAAATCAAGTTGATATTAAGTATCTTGTGTATAGTCCGTATACTGAGAGCTCGTCGATGTAGACAAGTTTAATGACTCTAGAGAGGAGTCAAGGTTGTGACGATCCCCATATAAATTGGCAAACTTTTCAAATGCCGTGAAGTTAGCTTTGGTTGCAATCAAGTCAGCGTGGCCTATTGGGCCTGTGGGTTCTCTTGGACATTTTACTTTATATACTTAGTCACTTTAATCGGATGACTGCCATGACTTTGTTAACATGCTCTATGATTCCATGCTCGCAGGGTCAGCCATACAAATTGAGCATTGATTAAGTGAGCACATGTCACCTAAATCTCATTGTACTGGGCCAAGATCGATCATTTTGTCACACAGAGACATTCCTTAGAATGATAGTGAAATACTTAGAAGTGACAAATTATAAATATTACCAATATAACATTGATATCAAAAATAGCTTCGTCAGGCAACCAAAAGGAGCTGCTATGCAGGGTTGGGAAATGAATCACTGATTGTAGACTATAAAATATTTTAGGATTCGTTTGAATCCCCCTTGAAATATTATTTACTATTCATTTTTCTCCAATAATTACGCACTACTTTTCTGTTTGGCGACGGACACGACAAACATTTAGATCAGTGGTCCTTAAACGGTGCATCGCGAAAAAAATGGTAAAAACGAAAAAATACGCAAAATAGTAAAAACCGAAAAATCCGCAAAATAGTGAAAACCGAAAAAGTCAAAAAAAAAAAATTTTTCGATCTCTTAATTCTGGTGCACCGCCACTTTTTCCCATGATCAAAAGTGCACCGTGACTTCGAAAAAGTTAAGAACCACTGATTTAGATAAACAATGAAACCATGTCAGGCACGTTTTCAGCATTGAATATGTGCTAAAATTTACATAAAAAATATTTGCAAGCCCAGCTATAAATATTATGATGACATGAAAGAATATAAGTATGAAATTTGAATGTAATGAATTGTGATTTATTTCAGCCGGTCATGCCACCAAGATAATAGGATGGGGAGTTCATAAAAAGACACCATATTGGCTCTGCGCTAATTCCTGGGGTGAAAATTGGAGTGATCTGAAAGGATTTTTCATGATCCTGAGAGGAGAAAATCAATGTGGAATTGAAAGCAATATTGTTGCTGGATTACCTAAAAATTAAACATTTGTAATGGATTTATAAGGAAAAAACAAACCCCTCACTCAATGTTAAAATTTATTTTACAATATTATGTTCATTAACTTATGTACATCCATACTTTTGAATACATAATATAAAATCTGTTAAAAATACTCACAATGAGCAAAACCATTCCTGATCATTAGATAAAATTGTGGAAGTAGTCGAAAAAATTGTGTTTTATTTTTATAAATATAATGCTTTTCCACCAAGAATTGAAAGTTTTGAATAACTAATTTCTTATTTTTGAAGTTTAGTATCGTTGGCTTAGAACTAAAATATTGTTTATCCAATTTTGATTGTAAATGAGTTAATTACTGAAATGCCTATATTTTTATGTACTAAAATATTCCATCTCCAAACCTACTGTTTCAAAAATTATATTGTTGATTTGATGCAAATAGTCATTAATAAGTATTTTGTAAGAATTAAATAAGCTTCTTAATGTTGTCTTTTACTCCAGTGTGTGCATGAAATACAAAATCTGCTTTCGGGATAGATCATATACGTTCATTGATGATTGTTCAGTATATTAATTGATTTGTAGGTTTTATTCTGCTTTTATTTGTACCCTAGAAGATAAAATATAACTTTTAATTCACTTAAAATCACTATAAATACCCTAAACAGTTTTTCGTTATTTACTTAAAACTCAAAAAACCTCCAGAGCACAACTTGGCGACTCATTTGACTTAATACAAAAAATTTGACAAAAAAATAATATGGTCATGTGCTATGTTAGAGTAGATAATTATGGTAAAGGCGTAAAATGAAAAAGTATACAAACATGAAAGGTCGGTTCATAAAAATATTACGCTGCACATAATAAAACGATGTTGACAATATAATATCCAAGATCGGTATTTTTAAATATTGTCGGACAATAGTCAATAAACAGTTACGGTCTATTTTATTATACAGCCGAAGTACTTAAATGTATTTTTTTTAAAAAATGAAAGGGCAACAAAGTCGTATTACAATTTAACAGAAATTGCAGTTAGGTTAGGCTGATGTGATCTGAGACGAATGATTTTCTTATCTTAACAAGAGGCTCGCCAGCCACGCCGAATTTTACAAGGGGCTAGGGCGAGTCCCCCCAAGCCCCCTCCAGCCCACCTCTGAATCCATCCTATCTGCCAAAGAAATCATTTTGAAATTCCAGGTCATTTGCAAAAATCACAGTTTTGAAAATTGAGTTTCAAGCAATTTTTGATCTTTGAATACATGTTATTTTCATACAATTTAATTGGTCAAATTACATTTTTTATTTTTTTTTACCATGTCCGCTCTCAATGTGGAGCATATGGACTGCTAATGAAGTTTATCTCAACAGAAGTATTTTACAAGAACTGCTTGTTACTCAGTTGCCCAACCTCTCTTTTTTCGAAGAGAGTAGGAATAGAAGGATACGGCTAGGACAGGACTAGTGGTCAGCTAATCGCTCTCGATACGCCCCGTTCATAGGATAGGATGGGTGGGAGAGGGAAATTCAAGACATCACATACATCCATGCCTTCGAACAGAAATTCATTAATCGATTGAAAAATCAATTTATAAAACTGTCCGTATTGGGATTCGAACCCATGACCTCTGAAGTCGAAGCCAATGACGTTGAATCTGCTTACACATATATAAAAAAAGTCAATAAATAATACATTTAATGTTTGTTGTATATGCACTACAGTTTTTTGTTATTTACTCAAAATTTGGAAAAGCTTCCAAAATGCTTTTTGTAACTCAATGAATGATTTAATAATACAGAGAAAACACATTATTTTTAAAAAACGTGTTTAGTTTCAAAACCTACTCAAATCTAAAATGATTCATTATGAAAATAAGTTCATTTCCATATAACCAATGATATGAGAGAAAAAAATCGTCAAGTTGTTTTTTGCCCAATTAGGGCCATAAAAAAAATGTCGTTGAAAAAATAAAATATTAGTCTTTCATTATTGCATACACCTCTTTTTTCGAATCACTTCATTTGCCATCAAAACAGCCTAAATATATATTATTGATTTTCGAAAACTACTCAAATCAAATGTTTAGTTGCAAAAACTATCGAAGTACATTTTAAACAATATTTTTAAAATGTTGCTTTCACATCAACATCCTAGTAATCTTAAGTCTAGAGCTGTTATTCTTTAAATAACCATTTAAAATTATTATCATTTTTTCCAGCAGTTTTTTGCACTTTTGCCAACAATTTTGGATTTAGGTAGGTTTTGAAACTAAGGCGATCAATTTATAGTCACCTCTAAGACGTCCCATCTAAAATAAATATTAGACATTAAAAAAATAAAAATAGGAAATGTGATTTCATAGAGTGGCAGCCCTCTTACAACTTTCGGTCAGTTATCTGTCGCTGCTGTCATTCATTCATCCATAGACTAGTATTCTTTACATTTATCAGTGTCAAAACAAAAAGTTCCGCATTATCGTGTTGTCTTGCCTGTCTATCGTCGTGTCTGTTCATCGTTCAGTCGCTCATATACGGTTAGTAAGAAATATATATTATCAAATTTATCATTCAAATTATACCTTAGCGATTTCCTAATTTATCGTTGCTCCGCAATTTAATCAATAATAATTGCCTCTTCTATTATCTTAATTATGTTAAATAAATAAATATCTGTCATTGTTACTGAAACCTTTTGCCTAAATAATTTGTATACATTACATCTCAAATCACGGTTCAAGTTGTATATCGCCCGAAATTTAAGCATTTTAATGATTTCAATTATTAAATGAATGGCCTTATAAATCTTTAATACGCATTATCGATCTACTCAATAAACGTTATTTATTCAATATATTTTCTTGTCTTGTTTATTAATAATTATCTTCTGATAAATATATTTGTTTTTAAGCAAATTCAGATAGTAGATGACCTCTGCTCTAACAATTGTTGTATTGTTGATAATACTTTACCATTAAATAATGAATATTAGCTTACATTTTAAGACACTATCCTTTGACCTTCCATGATTTCTTTCCAACATATTTTTTATTATTTTGAACGACATGCTTGTCTTTGTATCCGCGACAGTTCACTGAATTCCTCAAAGAAAAAAATGCAATTATCTGGAAATCTTAATAACGGATACGAAAATATCGAATAATTTAATGTTGGTTCAATGAAACTGATAATTCATGCGAATCACGAAACATTTTAATGAAAAGCTGTCTCCATATTTAAAATTTGCTCTTATTTTTTTTAATGTTCAACTTGACATGTTTGTTTTGTTGACTTTTTCATGCTGATTATATATTCGTATTTCGCATAAATTATCGGTTTTCATGATTCCCATGTATGATAATGTAACATTTTCCCATTCATAATTAGATTTCCTACAGAGCTGTCATGTAAGTAGTGGCATTTCATTAATTTTCGTGTATAAAAAGAGTAGATGTTGGAAAGCATATTAACTTTAATTTTATTCTCTTATTGTCTGGATCCGCAAAATGATAATTACTTTCTTGTTTATTTTTATGTATTCATTTATTTTAATAAGATATAATTGTAACTCATGTAAAGTTAGGAAAATTAAATATAACCCAAACTTGTATCTGCTTAAAACGTGGTAACTTTAAAAAAATCTCTTTTCAGATGAACATTACCTATTCATAGTATTCTCAATAATACGAACTTAGTAAATGTAGAATAAATCTTTAAATAATATTAATACTAGGTACTCATTTGGAAAACAGTGGGTTTTTTACATATGCTGAAAAAAAATTGTTACTAAGTTAATCAACCTCACTTCTTGAGTAAAAAATGATAGTAAGCAAAGGGTTAGCTGGTCCATCTCTTAACTTGATGGCTGCCACAGACGAGATATCTTGTAAAATTGTTCTTGCTCAACATGCCAGAGACGAGTTATCTCGTTGATAACTTATTAAACAGTTGCAAATTATAGCCGACGTGCTAGGTAATTACTATTAATTATCTACGGCAGCTAAAAGGCTAATACCCTATTTCAGGATCAAATAGAGGTGGTTGGAAAGCTATGAAAACATAACAGAATCTTTTAATAATAGTTCTATAAATTGACTGAAAAATCAATTAATGTTAGATTTTATATGTGTGACTCCACAACCAGCCAATTTCAAATCACTCAATTAAAATGCTTAGTACCTTCTACTACTACTAATTTACAACAAAAAAAACCCCAATTAAAAATGAATATTCTGATCATTAACTGTATATTTTAAAATATTTATATCTTACTTGATAGAGGTCTCTAGTTCATTTTTTAATAATTGTTGCCTACTTGCCTTAAATTATTAATGATTTAATCACCACCTGTAAAATTAAGGTCACAATACTATTTGAATGGTTTAAGAACCATTCTAAGGAATATACATTTTATAGCATTGCACTTCGGCCTTATTGCGGTCAAGATGTAATGTATATATTTTTTACATAATTATATTAATACAAGGATAAGCTCTATAAAAATAAAACCACAAATAATCATATTTTATTATAATATTGAAGTTGTTCTTATAAAATGATAAAAGAGTGTTCAATAATTATTGGCATTAGCTCCCTAAGCACAATCATTTTCAACTATGTGATTTTGGTTTGATAAGGGATGGCAAATATTATCAAATCCAATGACGAATCACAATCGCTTTCATCGCTTGATTTTATATTTATGAGGTTGTTGCTATCAACTTTATTATCAAAAGCAATTTATTTTTCCCAGTAAGTTGATACCGCTTCCTGTGAAAGCCAAGAAACATTGGTCCACTCATTGCTCGTTACCAAAGAAACTTTTTCTTCGACCAAGCTTTCCTCAGAATTCAATGTCATATCAGTATTCCTATATCCCTTCTCAGCAGCCCAATTTTCTCTTCAATCAGATTCAGGTCTAGGTGGTACTGTGGAAGACTCGAAACGTTGTGTCTACTGTCTTGAAATAATTTGTCTACAGAATATTCCCTGCACATTATTTTGTGTGATAATATTAGGTGATGTAATTCCGGCTTTCATTTCAAAAAGTAACTCCTCTCTGAGTCAGTCATATTGACCTTCTTAGAGTTCGATATCGACACTGGATAATTATTTTATTGTTATCAATAACCACCGCAGACCTGGGTTCTATATTGAGAATAAGTTAGCCATTTCTGATAATTGTTGTAATTCATGTTGTCATGGTAGTCTCCAGTTACAAAGTGACCCCAGGCAAATATGTTTAATATTTTTTTTAATTTGCCTTGCATTTATTTAGGTATCATTGAAGATTACTATCTAGCTTTATATAATTGGTATTTAATGAATGATAAGAATTTTGCATCATTATGCACCCCGCTAGAAACAAAATGGTTAAATAATCAACAATGAATATTATGTGTATTGTATTACATTAATTATTTTTTACATTACATAATGTTCCATCTTTTGTTGCAGACCCAGCCAAAATGGAAGTATTTTTTAAATACTCGTTTATTGTCTTATGCTTGGCAATAAGCACTCTATCGGTGAAGCTGCCTCATCCATTGTCAGACGAATTCATCCACGCAATCAACAATAAAGCCTCCACATGGAAAGCCGGGAGAAATTTCCATGAGAATATAGATTTTTCTTACATTAGAAGGTACTATTAAAATTGTCGTAACAAATGTCATATATTACCAATGATCCTTATCAACCCTTCTTACTCAATACCAGATGATAATGTGTTGGTAAAACCACCGTCAAATTGTGTGCTTGACAAAAAATATAATGTTCCTTTGTCATATTTGTACATAATATATATGTGACAATAAAATCAACAGTAATTTGCTCAGCATTTTGTTGAAAATATTACTTTTCACTCTTTATCATACACATCCATACGAATTAGTAGTAGAATGGATAAATAACTTTTAACAATTTTAACAATTTTTGCAATTTATTTGGTCTGATGATGCATCTCAAAATAACTTATCCAACTTCCCTTTATGTGAGTTCGTAGTATCCACAGCGCCTCACTTTCAATACAAACATCGGAGTATACTTCTCAAACCTATTTCATAATCTCTCATACATTAAAGTTTGCACCAATAGATGGATGCTGTAAAGTTATTAACGTTAGTCACTCGGGATAAGTAGCTATAAATAAATCAAAATTGTTAGTATTAATTGCTACTAAGTACATATGAGGCTATTATTTGCAACACTGGCTCGTTCCAAAATGGTTGAAAAATTATCTTGAATTTCGTTTTGTAAAACAATACACATTTTGAAAGTATTTTTAGTATAACATTACTTTGGAATGATATTTTGTATGTTATAAAGCCAAGTTTGAGACTGCTTTCTAAAAATACTTTAAAAATGTTTTTTCATTTACTAAATTACATTCACGGTTTATCTTCCACCAATTTTGGAACGAGCCGGACATGCAAATAATAGTCTCATATAGAAAATAGTATCATATTGTTTTTTTAGTACATACTCGACTCTAGTACTTAAATAATAACTTACAGCATTTACGACTAGAAATTTAAAAAAAAGTGCTATACTAGAAGTAGTCACGAAAATACATATGATCATCGTGTATTAAGAAAGATTTATTAACTTACAAGGTTGATGGGTGTCCTTCCACAAGCTTCAGGAGACAAGCTTGTTATGTTTTCTCACAAGCTTGAAAAATCAACAACAAAATTACCGGAGAATTTCGATGGGCGCACAGCTTGGCCTGAGTGCCCGACCCTCAAGGAAGTTCGAGACCAAGTAAGGATCATTTCACATTTCAAAGTGATTAGTCTGAATACCAGTGTCACTTTATATAGTTAATTCGGTTATTTCATGATAATTAGGGATCGTGTGGATCTTGCTGGGCATTTGGGGCTGTAGAGGCTATGTCAGACAGAGTATGCATCCACTCGAAAGGGAAAATGCACATTCATTTCTCAGCTGAAGACTTATTATCGTGCTGTGTATCCTGCGGATTCGGATGCAATGGAGGCTTTCCAGGTAAATAACTTATTATATTATTACATTTACAGATGTCAATACAAAGAGATCCAAAATACATTTATCTTTTTTACAAAAAGGATATTAACCTTCTCACCGCGTATGACATCTATGCATGTCCTAGCGAACATGCCCTTAGCGCGTGTGACACGTATAGATGTCATGAAAATTTCAAACCCTATATAAGAGCTATCTATTGTGTTAAAATTGTATAACTTGGTTGAAAATATTACTAAATGTATATTTTACCAAATTCAATAGATGGCATTAGTCAAAAAAGATTGAATATAGGCTAAAATAATTTATTTCTGAAACATGCCATGAACATACGTCACCAATGCAAGATTTTGGATAATGTAAATAAGCGATTGAGTGCGGGTGAAATTGATATTGTTCCGAGAATTTAATATTATAATCATATGGTATGGTGGTGGCGCAGTGTTCTCGGTCGCGCGTGGCGGTATTTTGCAATATGGCGACGTCACGCCGCAACTGTATGAAGAATGATTATTGTTGAATTAAACAGAAAATGCAAGAAATATATTTTTTTTATTATTGAAAAAGTTACTTTGGGTGGCAATTAACATATTTGGTCAGTTGAAAAAATATTACAACCTATATTTACAGTCGAAAACGCGATAACAAAATCTGCAAAAAAGCAGCCGCGTACAGGTCATGCTCGCTAAATTTGGTGACGCGGGCAAAGGGTTAAAATGAGCAAAACAAAACTTTATATGCATAATCAATAGTCAAGTGTGTATCTTTATCTTGTACTTTATGTCTCAATTTTCTTTTAGGTTCAGCATGGAAATATTGGGTTAAAAATGGACTGGTCTCCGGAGGCAATTATGATTCTCATCAGGGTTGTCAGCCGTATGAAATTGAAACGTGCGAGCACCACGTGAATGGAACTCGACCACCTTGTGACGGAGAAGGTAATTTTCTTCTGGTCATAGGCTAATTTTTGTTTTAAAGAATTCTTTATTAACAGATGTCCAGATATATATAATAATATGGTAGAAAGAGGTAGAGAACTAGATGATGTTGATATTTTTTATATAACATATATGTTTGTGACCCATAAGCATTAATAAATAAAAAAAAATATGCAATTTAATAAAACTAGGATAAAATTTGTGTCATTTTAGTTTTTAAAATGGTGTTTCTCAATAAACATTGTATCTTTTCCATCTTTTTTTCTCATTTAGGTCTCAGGTATATTTTTGTAAAGAGTAGAATCTAATTATCACATATGTGTGAAATTCAAAATTTTGTGTGTATTACTAAAAGCAATTTGTTTTTATAATCCATTAATAAGTTTTTAACATATAAAACTAAATAATTCTGACCTCTACGAGTATTTCCTGTTCAAAATCAATACTAAAATACTAAGACAGAAATGTATTTAATAAATTGTTAATAAAATTAGATAGTTCTCTCGGCCATTATTCAAATTCAGACACATTCATGTTAATTACATTTTTCATGTTTACTTTAACTGTACTTTATTGTAAATATTCTGAATCCCATTAGTGAGACATTTGCAGACTGTTTACCATTTATTTTGTAGAAGGAGAAACCCCACAATGCACTAAGAAATGTGAAGACAATTATGCAGTGTCGTACGAAAATGACAAACACTACGGCAAGAACGCCTACACCCTCGAAGGAGATGAAGAGCAAATCAAACATGAAATATTTAATAACGGACCGGTAGAATGTGCTTTCACAGTTTACTCTGACCTTCTCAATTACAAATCGGGTGTTTACCAACATGTGGCTGGAGAAGCTTTAGGTATGTTATCAGATCTATTTTATTTTAATATTGTAAAAGCTTAATACAACTTATACCGTTCAGGAATGTTTGCTTAATATAATTGATGAACCAAATTTCGAATCAATATAGAAATTAATGTGCAAAACACTTTCCCTATATCATATTTTCATTAGAATGTTACGTTTTCAAGTTTTTTTTTTATAATGGTGTTCAAAATTCTAGAATAATTTATAGAGATGGAAACAAAATGGCATTACGACTAATAGAAATTCAATTTGATGAGAATTTTTAACGTGAATCGGGGATTAAAGACATAACAAACACCCATGCTCAAGATCCCAAATATGATTGACTAAATCTAAATTTGACTTCAACCTAAACCTATCTGGTCACAAGAGTACAGCTCTTACCGCTAGCCCAAAGAAGCTAACTGAATTTAGTCAAAAGCTTTGTGACGAAGTTGGGTAGAAATACCCACAATCTTGTGACCGATCGGCCTTTAGCATAAATAGAATTGATTTTCATGAGAATGATAAAAATCAAAATAATCATACAAGTGATCCAATCTAAAAATCTCACTGTTGTCGGCAGTAACGTTTGTTTTCCTGAAACGCAATATATTAGTAACCATTCTGTGAGAATTCAATAAACGTTATTCGCCGCGCAAATGAGTGTTTGAATAAATTGACCCCATCTAAATAAACAAAATCGGTTTTCATTTGTGATGAGCAATAGGTGTGTGAAAACAAATTAATCATTTGTAACTAATTTTGATAATTCATGATTATTTGTCATGCGCAACGGACAACTGAATCAACAATATATCTCTTTCACCTCAGATGACTCAATCAAAATATTATTTGATTAGCAAACAATTTTTTGAGACATAGTATTAATGTGTGCGCGTTTGTTTTTATTTAATTTAATTGTGATTACGTATTTAGGATTAATGATAATAATCTACTAGTTAAAAGTGTTTACTTCATTTCGATAAGTGGTATTGTATTACTGAAATTCACTTTTTTCCTAAATGAGTTTCGTCAATAATAAATGTTGCCGAACCATAGTGCATTCAGACTTTTGGCAGGCCTGAATAATAATTATACTTTTCATGTAAGACCAGGCTCTGCTATGAAAGAGGGTACGATTAAAATAAATTAAACAAAAGGATTATATCTCCATTTTCCACGGATTAGTTGATAATATCACAGTCACTTATGTCTTTCAGTAAAAATTCATATACTGATTGAAAAATCTATTTGTTAAAATATAATAAGAGCCTGAATGAAGCTATGGGTGGAAATATACTGGCAAAATTTTGCTGCTGCTGCCAGCATCTGAAAATTGACCTTTTTTCCATACAAAACTCATATTGGACGCACACATAATAGCATACTGTTGCTGGTACAGCTGAGTTGCGACAGTTGATTTGCTGCCATGTTAAACATACTCCCGCCTCTTTTAAACTAGTCTCGCGTACCCCATGTATCCAATTGTTCGAAATAACAATTGTGATCGGCTGCTCGTTTGTTGCTGCTGACTGCAAAAAAATGCTGTCTAAATATATATTAACAATTGTTTTAGGTGGCCATGCCGTTAAAATGTTGGGATGGGGAGTCGATAACGGCACACCGTACTGGCTCATTGCCAATTCCTGGAACAATGATTGGGGTGATAATGGATTTTTCAAGATTCTCCGAGGTCAGGATCACTGCAGCATAGAGAGCTCGATTGCTGCTGGCATGCCGAAAATTTCTGACTAACTACGTGTTGCTTTCTACTATTTTTAATTGTTTGCTCTCAATAGATTTTATGATGTTACTTCGAATCTCTGAATATCTAAATATACAATATACAATATACTAATTTAAAAATAGTTGACAACTGTGACATTCCTCAATAATATTTTTAATTGTTTATTATCTCAAATAATTAAGCAGCTATGTGATTTAGAACGGCTATCAGTGAATCCTTTATGTTTTGAAATGTATTTTTAATTAATGTTACCTTGTGTCTATAATGATTTTATTATTTGATTTATTAGAATTAACAAAGATTTTTTTAAGTAATTCCATTTGACAATAAATTATTAGTGAATATATTTACACAAAATAGTTAAATAAATTCTATTGTAAAATAGTTCCATAATAATGTAAACAGCAATAATAATAATAATAATAGTGATAACTTAAATTTATATCAGAGTATCTAAAAAAAATTAGCATAATCTGTTTTCTATATATGTCAAATATTTATTTTCATTATTTCATTAAAATTATTACAAAAACAACAATCTGCTCCTTTGTATTTTCTGTGCAAGCTAATGCCTAAGAAGTCTTAACTTCTTAAATGTTTCTCTCTTTGTACAAAATGGTGGATACGTATAGTTATCTGAAACCTGAAAAAACCTGATTCCTGATTTGTAGTTTGTCCAGGAATTCATATTTCAATTACTTACTAGTTAATAGTTTTATTAAAATCGGCCACTGAAGTTCAAGAGTAAGAACCCTGCTTTGTAATCAGTAAAGACCTTGTTCAGTACTTTGCAAGGTCATAATCAATTGTCGGTTGAATTGGAAATAAGTTGTTTGTACAATATATGATTGCATTATTATAAAATGCTTAAAGTAAACTTTGGTTCGGAAAAAAGAAATAAACTTAAACCAAGGGCAAAGACGTCTCCTCTCCTGTTGTCTGAAGAACTAAGTCATATTTTACTGGCCACTGAAGACAGGGCTCTGCCTGATCCATCCCTTATCTCCAACTTCATCACAAAGTCCGCTGCCAATGTTGAGTAAATGGCCTCCTAATGGAGGTATCTCAACGTCTCTTTTTTCTGAGAGTAGGATTAGAATGGTTAAGGGCTACCACAAAACTAGTGGTTAGCTTATCACTCTTGCTACACCCTGTTATTTTAGAATTGAAAGGATGGGAATTCTTTGGCCATGTTCGCTCCCTATGTGGAGCATATGGCCGCCACGCGGCTCCCCATGTTTCCCTGTCTCCTGCCAATAGCTTTGCTTCCTCCCATGACATGCCAGCATCCCTCAGTTCCACCGAGTACATCCTATGGATAGTACCCGACGGACGTCCGGGACGCCGGAATCCCACCGGTCGAAAAAAGAGGCAGGCAGGATTGAGGCTTTCCGGAGGCATCCGTAGCACGTGACCCAGCCAGTTCCAACGTCTCTCCATAACCACTGACGTGTCGGGACGCTGTCTTGCACGCTCCCTCATCTCTGAATTCCTCACAAAATCAAACCACCTCACCCCCATTATCCGACGCAAGCATCTGTTCTCGAAGCTCAGTTTACGGTTTTTATGAGTCTTCGTCAGGTGCCATGATTCGCAACCGTAAAGCATTACAAGTGGCATTTGGTTTTAATCGAGTACAGCTGTGTGTCCCAGACAGTCCGCATTGAGTTGAATGTGGCTCCAGCCATTCCTAAACGAATGGCGAGCTCGTTTTTTGTACTACCGTCTTCGGGGATATGTACGCCGAGGTATTTGAAGTTGTCAACCCTCTTGATGATCTGTCCCACGCTGGTAAGGGTCCTATCAGAGTCATGACAGGTTTGGTTACACATCACATTGGTCTTACTAGTATTAATTTTTAGACCAATGCGACCTGAGTTAGTTCCTAACCCATCAATAGTCTCCTGGATGCCCTCAATAGATTTATCGAATATGACAGCATCATCGGCATATTCAAGGTCACACAGTTTCAGACCGGGACCAACAGCTACACCTCGATCAGGCGTAATTGACCTGCAAAGTATGAAGTCAAAGATAATAATAAACAGGAACGGTGCAAGAACGCACTCCGGTTGTGACCCCGAACCATTCGGTATTTGAGTCACCGATTCTCACACAACATGCACTAAGGGAATTCTTACACATTATAAACTCCCATGCCTTCGAATGTAAATCGATAAATCGAATGAAACAAATGGTGTTCGTACTGGGACTTGAACCTGTGAGATTCGTCATTGAAGACAACATTGACCACTGCACGACAGACCTGGCAAGTATTCATAAAACTTATACAGTTTTTCCGAGTCTTTGTCAGATGGCATGATTTAGTGCTGATAAAATAATGGTTTGATTATCAACGTGAACATCCATGTGTCTCAGACAGTCTCATTGAATTGAATGTAGTTCCAGCTATATCCTAGGCCAGGAATTGGCAATATTTCGAGTGAAAGGAGTCAAGTGGTTATAGGAACAGCATAGCAAAGATCATATCGAGATATCGAGAGTCATAAAGAGCGGAGTAATTCAAAAAAATTCCGCTCCAAGACTCTAGATTATTCGGTGACAAAACATTTACATTGTGTGTAGTGGAGGTCTGCACGGGCTGAAATTTTACAAAATTACCCAGTCCGAGCCTGAAAGACCCCGGCCTGGGCCGGAGTCTATTACCACACTTGTTACCCAAATCCGACCCGAAGCACAGAGTTATACTCCTCAGCCTGAAAAAAAACCCATTTTTTACAAATTGACAACAATTCTCTATAGCAGGGTTTCCCAAACTTATTCTTGAATGGAACACTTCGCAACTCCGGAAATTTCAACGGAACACTTAGTTTAATTTTTGGGACAGGTAATTCGTAATAGTTTTTTTATTATTAAAATATCACATACGAATTAATAAATCTCTTAGAGTGTAGAAATTTAAAAAATCGATTCTTTCTATTTTATATTTTTCTAAAGTTTAATCATTTACCGAGTTACAGCGATTTTGGTGACGCAGCAACTAAGCTGGTCCAACCAGAACAAATCGAAACTCAAAACTTTAAACGCGTTTTTCTCGAAACTACATTTTCAAGCTGGCGTACATAATATCTCAAGTTCTACCAAACCCATTTATTGAAAATTTTGTGTAAACTGTCTCTATACATCCTTCTATGGCCCGTAGCAGATTTGAATTTGAAAACGAGTTTTTTTTATTTCTCCGAGGTACGGGCGATAGCGACATTTTTATTAATTAAGAATCCGTTAAATTTTTGGTTGGAATCATGTACACCAGGACACCCCTTTTTTGGACCCCTCCCATTACCAGCCGATAACTTTTCGAGTTTTGAATTTATTTATTTTTTAAAATTTGTTATGTATTTTTCAAATATAAAAAAATGGATGGTAAAAAATTTCTTTGTTTATTTTTTACAAAGCTCGAAAAAACACCCAAAATTGGTTTACACCTGTTAGCAAACCTCATCGATCATTTACTTTTGCCTAAATCTCTTTTTTTATGATTGCATTTTCACAGTTTTTTACGCTATGGCATATATTTTTTCATGGAAATAGTAATAGTTTCAAGCCTGCATAGCAGAAAGTTGACATTTGCTTTAAAACTGCTTTACACCGTGGCCGTTCTAGAATTGACTGTATGCCTACTGAGATTTGATGTCTTAGAAAGGATTGCAGAAAAAATTTCGCGAAATAAAGTCAAAAATTTTCAATCAATTGAATATGTATAATGATCGTGCAACTATTGCTTATTTGTTATTTGGTAATACTATTCATCTAATGAAATATGCTTAACCATTTTTTCTTGTTTTGTACTGTATTGTGTTTGGAAATCTATTTCGGTCTACTTCAATATTTATTTTTAAGGGTCAAAGAAAACTCATACAACGTACTGTTAATAATTAATAATGTTAATAATAAATAATCCTTCATCCTCGGCGATAGAAATTTAGCACAATTTTTGTTGTAGTATTCAATTTATATTCAAAACCTCCTCTTTTACCTAAATATTTGACATCATAACTTATGTGGAGATAGACCATCACTCGCTTTTCAATATGAAGTAGACAATGTTTAAATGTGTTGAAGCGTATAAAACCATTACAAATTTTTGAGGAAAATCCACTTTGGCCCGCGGAACACCTACTCTGGCTCCGCGGAAAATCTATGTTCTGCAGAACATTGATTGGGAAACCGTGCTCTATAGAACTGGTAATAATTAAAATCATCACGGCTGACTTATGACACAAACATAGTCTGAAATATTTTTCTGAATAAATAAATTCTTAACCCGGGCCCGTCCCGAGCCCGAATCACAATTGCGCTTACCTGCCCAAACCCGATAAAAATATAAATAAAAACCATAATAAAAATATAAATTTTATCTGATGTTAACGACATCTGTTTTCACTAAAGAAAACATTAAATTACTTGATTTTACGATGTAAAGATGCTGCTGTTTTTATATTTAAGTACCTAATTTTTATTTTCATTTTTTAATTGTAAATAATAGTGATGTTAAAGAATCAAACACCATCGACATATATTTTGATATTTATTTAGTGTGTTATTGGAAAATCTTATTTAGTAATCTGCAGTAGATTAATTGTATCACGATTCTTATTAGATTTCCACCTTATCATGAAACCAATGAATACATTTTGACTTGGTTGTTCTTATAATATTCGAATCAGAATATTTGGTCTACCATTCAATATTCTGCCTGCGTGTACTAGCCGTATCATTAACATTGCCATCTTCAAGAGACAAGATAAATCAATAAATACAACATGGAAGAAAAAAATAAATATCTTAACCAATAATTTTCTTATGAGCTTTATGTTAAGCTTATTTTATGTTTTATTAAGTAAATTCTTATTCAATAAAAAGCACTAAAAAATCATCCTGATTTTAGCCTTGTTATTTTAATGCAAAGTTTTTGCAGGCAGTTGTACTGCAGTTCATATTTATAACTTGCTAAATTGAAAGACCCGATACAATTTTGAACGTTCATTACGTAAAATCGACGATAGAGAAATTATCTTAATAAAAACAATAATCCTTTGTACTTCATTCCACTTTATTTAATATGTCAGGACCGGTTTCGCTCATTGCGAGCATTGTCAACTGATAAGAAATATAATTTAACAATGCTATTTATACAAAATTGAAAAGTTATACACAACAGTTGGCATTGAAAAGAAATTGCCAATTACATTAAAGTGATTCTAAAATAACACAAAATTAAAATGTTCAACACAACTAACATATAATTAAAAAGTCATCCCAGATTCATAAATTCAGAATGCGATTGAAAGTAATTACAAACATAATTAAAATTTGGGAAATTTTTGACAAAGTGATAAAATGTTACAATAATAAAGTGAATAACGTAAGAACTACTAATAATATAATAATATTTTAGTTCTTTGGGGTGGCACTGAGAGACAACTCTCCCAGTTTTTAAATAATATCAATAACATTAATCAATATATCCAATTCACCATGGAGTTGGGTGTAAATAAAATCAACTTTTTAGATTTAACAATTGAAATAGTAAATAATCGTCATACTTTCAAAGTTTTTAGAAAAACGACTTACAGCGACAATATTATTAGTAGTTCTTCTAGACACCATATTTCACATAAATTAGCCTCCTTCCATTGTTTTATTCATCGACTTCTAATGATTCCGATGACTAAAGCAAATTTTGATTTAGAATTAGAGACCATTAAACAAATAGCAGTTAACAATGGTTATGCTACGGATATAATAGATCGTCTTTTATTTAAAAAAACTAAAAAACTTGCACTCTTAAATGTTAGCTCTGGCCTGGTGTTGGATAAACCTGTTGTTATAAAACAGTGGGTTAAATTAAATTACTTGGGTAGAGTTACAGAAAAAATCGCTAGGAAAATTGATAGAAATAAATTTAATGTAACCTTTTATAACACACTCAACTTGAGTCGTGTTTTAGTTAATTCTAAAGATAAATTAAACTTTTTGAACCAAAGCGGTATTTATTTACTCAATTGCGACTCCTGTAACGCCAAATATATTGGTCAAACAGGTAGATCGTTTAATATTAGAATCAAAGAGCATTTGAATTGTGCTAAGAAAGGGGATGAACAGTCTTCATTTGGAAACCATCTGTTTCAAAATAAACACACTTTCGATATTGGTAGAAACTTTAAAGTTCTACATTTAAATAACAAGTCTGTCAAACTAGACAAGCAAGAAATCCTAGAAATCAATAGATTCAAATTTTTACCTGATTCAGATCTTTTAAACGATCAAATAATTTTTGCTAGTTCCCCGTTACTTTATCCATTGCATTAGCCCTTGTTAACTATTCTTTTTATATAAATTAAATAATAAAATAAAATAAATATAGATTTCTTTTGTTAGAATTGATATGGTCTTTGAAAAATTTGTTTTTCAGAATCTTCCTGGCTGTCGATTTTATTTAAGTGATGAATGAACACACCAACTACTTGGAAGCGGGGAAAACATAAAACTATCATTAAGCATATTCATATCATTAAGCATATTCACTTTATTATTGTAACATTTTATCACTTTGTCAAAAATTTCCCAAATTTTAATTATGTTTGTAATTACTTTCAATCGCATTCTGAATTTATGAATCTGGGATGACTTTTTAATTATATGTTAGTTGTGTTGAACATTTTAATTTTGTGTTATTTTAGAATCACTTTAATGTAATTGGCAATTTCTTTTCAATGCCAACTGTTGTGTATAACTTTTCAATTTTGTATAAATAGCATTGTTAAATTATATTTCTTATCAGTTGACAATGCTCGCAATGAGCGAAACCGGTCCTGACATATTAAATAAAGTGGAATGAAGTACAAAGGATTATTGTTTTTATTAATATAATGCCTTTCCACCAAGTATTGACAGTGAACACCCTAAAAGTGAGAGAAATTATCGATGAGATATTTTTTATGAGTAGATTTTGGGACCAGATCAACTGAATGATAAATGCGCGACAAACGATATTTTGAATTCCATTGAAAAATCATAATTATTCATGGTCTGGGCACTGAAATAAATCTTACAATCAGGTAGTAATGACTAAAATCTATCATCAATTCAAAATTTCACTGTAGAAATGCTCGAATGAGGACAGCTTAGACCAGTGGAGGGGAACCTGCGGCTTTTTTTAAACTCTGATGCGGCCTTTTGGCTTGATCAAAAAATTCACTTTGATCAAAAAATTATACGCAAGGGTTTGGAAAAAGAGCCTAATCAACACATTATATGTTCGACAGTCGAAAAAAAGGAAGGGGGGGGGGGGGTGTCAACGTTTTCTTTACTGTGACCTTATGTTAAATCAGATAAATAAATGTCTTTACAAATGAAAAGGTTCCCCACCCATGGGATAGACATTTTGCTCCATCATACAAATGTAAATATTTGAATAGTAATTAAAAAAGAAAATTTACTCTCGGCGACCAACCACTTCGCGTTGTGCACTTAAACAATTATTATGTGTTCAATTTTTGTACATGTTCTAATCTTACCAAACTTTAAATTTTTTTACTTAATATCATGTAAATTAATGTCAAGATTAATGTCATGTACGGTGCAACTAAAATTGATCACATAATAATTGTTTAAGTGCACAACGCGAAAAATCCTATCTTGTAAGGCCAATGAGAGCTTTTAATTCCATCTTATCTGCCAAGGAAATCATTTTGACATTTGAAAAATCACAATTTCGAAAACTGAGTTTAAAACAATTTTCAATATTTGGATACACGTTATCTCGATACAATTTAAATGGTTATACTACATTTTTTTACCATGTCCGCTCCTAATGCGCAGCATATGGACTCCTAATGGAGGCTACCTCAACAGAAGTGTTTCTACGAGAACTGCTTGTTACTCAGTTGCTCAACCTCTCTTTTTCCGAAGAGAGTAGGAATAGAATGATAGGGCTAGGACAGGACTAATGGTTAGCTAATCGCTCTCGATACGCCCTGTAGGATATGATAGGATAGGATGGTGGGAAGGGGTAATTTAAGACATCATAATACATCCATGCCTTCGAACAGAAATTCATAAATTGATTGAAAAATCAATTTATAACACTGTTTGTATTGGGATTCTAACCCGTGACCTCCGTAGCCGAAGCCAACGATGTTGACCACTTGACCACACAGGCGGCATTATATTACATTTGCTTATAAATAGACAAAGCCAAAAAATAATACATTTACTGTTAAGTGTATATGCACAGCAGTCTTTTGTCATTTACACAAAATTTGGAAAAGCTTCCAGAATGCTTTTTGCAACTCAATGATTCAATAATATAGAGAAAACACATTTTTAAAAACATGTTTAGTTTCAAAACCTACTCAAATCTAAAATGATTCTTTATAAAAATAAGTTCAATTTGAATCATTGAAATTATGTACAATCACACAAATTTTGTCACTTACGACCCGGGTTTCGCCTTTCGGCATCTTCAAGTGTTCAAATACACGGATGAACTTGAACTGACTGAAAATAAGTTCATTTCCATACAACCAATGATATGAGAGAGAAAAATCGCCAAGTTGTTTTTTGTCCAATGAGGGCCATGAAAAGAAATGTTGAAAAAATAAAATACTAGTCTTTCATTATTGCATACACCTCTTTTTTCGAATCACTTCATTTGCCATCAAAACAAGCTAAATATCTATTATTGACTTTCGAAATCTACTCAAAAATCCAATGTTTAGTTGCAAAAACTATCGAAGTACATTTTAAAATTTAAAACAATAAATATGTTTTAAAATGTTTCTTTCACATCAAAATCCTGACAAAGATAGGGCTGTTATTTTTCATTCATAACCATTTAAAATCATATCATTTTTTCCTGTAACTAACCCAACATCAGTTTTTTGCACTTTTGCCAACAATTTTGGATTTAGGTAGGTTTTGAAACTAAGGTGCTCAATTTATAGTCACCTCTTAGACGTCACATCTAATATAAATATTAGACATTAAAAAAATTAAAAGGAAATGTGATTTCATAGAGTGGCAGCCCTCTTACAGCTTTCAGCCAGTTATCTGTCGCTGCTGACATTCATGTTGCAGTGTCAAAACAGTTATCTCTGGTCAAAACAAAAAGTTCCGCATTATCGTATTGTCTTGTGAGCTCTCTCTACTCGCTTGTCCATCGTTGTCTCTGTTCATCGTTCAGTCGTTCCTATACAGTTAGTAAGAAATATATATTATCCTATCAAAATTATCATTCAAATTATACCTTAGCGATTTCTTAATTTATCGTTGCTCCGCAATTTAATCAATAATAATAGCTTCTTCTATTATCTTAAATATGTTAAATAAATAAATATCT
Organism: Himalopsyche tibetana; assembly: GCA_030503985.1. Lineage (NCBI taxonomy): Eukaryota > Metazoa > Arthropoda > Insecta > Trichoptera > Rhyacophilidae > Himalopsyche > Himalopsyche tibetana. Next base: position 4,181,940 of record JAPJYX010000010.1, read on the forward strand.
GTCACTGTTACTGAAACCTTTTGCCTAAATAATTTGGGTAAAAGCGTACTAAAGCTAGTCATGGATTATTTTGGCGAAAAACTTCACAAACTAAGCTAAAAACAACGCCACGATTTACAAATCTTTATTGAAGCTTTGATAATCGCGTTAAAATCACACATTGATACGAAGATGCAGGTGGTTCTAGGTATTGGGCTAGGTGGGCTTAGCCCGACCTGCATTTTTCACACAAAATGTGTAGAAAAAAAACTTGCTAGATGACTGAATAAAAATGAACAGCAATTCGGCCGCTGAACAAAATAAATACATTTCTAAACGTAACTAACCTTTCCCAAATTTATACAATATATTTGTTTTGATTTTCCTCTGTCAATATAAAACAATGCTATGTCTACCTACAATAATACTCTCGATTGTGTTTTGTATTACGATTTTAAACCGAAGCGGCATCAAAAAAACAAAGGCTCCCTACATCTTCATACAGAACAGGCAACGTGACGTCAGTCTATCAATAACTACGTATTAATAATAATAATAGAGGCTCGGACTGTTTTGAAATTAGACCGAGCTAAAACAGATGCTTTTTTGCAACACTGCTGACACTGGGGCGCAATCAAGCACGATTATAAAACGTATGTATAACCATTGGCCATACGGAAACGTCATCTAATCGTACACGATTGCGCCTCGGTATAGAACCTGCAGTCATTACGTCACAGGGGCTAATAAATCTAGCCCATACATACAAAACACTCGTACCAACCTCTGTGCGTTAAAAAATAAACATCAGAGTTTGTTGTATTCAGAGACAAGTTGTATTGTATGAAACAAAACACGGTAGTTCACTTTGAAGGAGACGAATTTGAGGTCCAGTTTTTAGATACTTACATTAGCTTTGATTTCATTATATAATAATTTATGCTTTGCAGTAGTGTTGTAGTATTTGTTGATTTGCTTGCAGATTAATGTATAATGTGAAGTGGAAACATGCACAATTTTGTTAATAGTGTATACAATGCTAAACTTTTCTCTAGCCCACCCAAGATTTTAGGTCACGAACCGCCACTGCGAAGAAGACTGATAAATTAATTAAGATAAGGGAAAAATATTTCGTATTTCGCATAATTTATCAGTGTTCTTCGTATTAATGTGTGATTTTAACGCGATTATTAAGCCCTCAAAAAATAATTTTAAATCGTGGCGTTGTTTTTAGCTCAGTTTGTGAAGTTTTTCGCCGAAATAATCCATGACTAACTTTAACACACTTTACCATATTTTCTTGTCATGTTTATTAATAATTATCTTCTGACAAATATATTTGTTTTTAAGCAAATTCAGATAGTAGATGACCTCTGCTCTAACAATTGTTGTATTGTTGATAATATTTTCGGAATTTCCATTAAATAATGAATATTAGCTTACATTTTAAGACATTATCCTTTGACCTGCCATGATTTCTTTGCAACATATTTTTTTTATTATTTTGGACAACATGCTAGTCTTTGTATCTGCGACAGTTTATTGAATTCCGCAAAAAAAAATGCAATTATCTGATAATCTTAATAATATTGAACAATTTAATGTTGGATCAATTAAACCGATAATTCATGCAAATCACACATCATTTTTATGAAAATCTCTCCATATTTAAAATTTGCTCTTATTTTTTCTATGTTCAATTTGACTTGTTTGTTTTGTTGACTTTTTCATGCTGATTATATATTCGCATTTCGCATAAATTATCGGTTTTCATGATTCCCATGTATGATAATGTGACATTTTCCCATTCATAATTAGATTTCCTACAGAGCTGTCATGTAAGTAGTGGCATTTCATTAATTTTCATGTATAAAAAGAGTAGATGTTGGAAAGCATATTTACTTTTATTTTATTCTTTTATTGTCTGGATCTGCAAAATGATAATTACGTTCTTATTGATTTTAATGTATTCATTTATTTTAATTATTATATATATAACTGTAACTCATGCAAAGTTAGTAAAATTATATATTATGAATGTAACCCTAACTTGTATCTGCTTAAAATGTGAATCTCTATTCAGATGAACATTTTTTTTTTAAACCATGTCCGCTCCCAATGTAGAGCATGTGGACTCCTAATGGAGTTTGATGAAAATTACCTATTCATAATATCCTCAATAACAGAAACTTAGTAAATATAGAATAAATCTTTAAAATAATTTTAATACTAGGTACCAGTACGGCTGTTAGACTCGGTTCTTGGTTCTCTTGCGGGCAGATATGTCATCATCGGAGCTGATGCCAATGCACAGTCCCCTTTATGGGCTCCTATAAGCCACGCAACTAGCGACTGTTCCGTCATTGAAGAGTTTATAGCACAACATAGCCTAATTGTTGTTCCCACATTCCCACATTCCCTGATTGCAACAATCCTGATAGCCCACCTACATTTATGAATTCAATGGGAAAATCTCACATTGACATTACACTAGCTACAGAGGCAACGTTTTTTCATGTCAGTGGCTGGCGAGTTCATGAAGACGCTTCTATCAGTGATCACCGACTTATGACATTTGAGCTGCGACAAAATCTTGGAATAGCTGTCCCAAAAATTTCTTCACCAGTTCTATTAAAAAGATTTCAAATGCGACATGATAAATGGGAAGAATTTGATAACGCGCTGATAAAAAAGCTTGATCGGGCAGCTAGGAATCCCGTATCGGACCTGCAGTTGGCTGCTTCACGGCTAACGGAAGATATTATTAATGCAGCAGAGCGCACTATAAGCCGCTGTAAGCCGAGAAATCAGACGCAATCTCCCTGGTGGACCCAGGTCATCTCTGATTTAAGGGCACTCTTCAAAAGAGCTATGAGGTCACTTCAAAATGCTCGCCGGACTGCAAAGCCACCCGCCATCATTGAACTACTGGAAGCTAGGCATCGATCAGCTCGATGCAAATATCGAAACGCAATACTTCGGGCTAAATCAGACCATCGGCAAACTTTTGTCTCTTCCTTGGGGGGCTGGAATCCTTGGGGTCCTCCATATCAGGCAATAAAGAATAATTGCAAACCAAATAAAATTATTTGAGGCAATTACCTCTTGGAAATGGTTTTATCAGCACCCAATCAGAAACAACAGAAGTGCTGCTGAATGCGCTTATTCCACAGGATAATCCATTGTTAGATGATGAACGCCTCAGACAAGCCCACTCCTTGGCTACTCTTCCACTTGATACAGCTCACTCACCACTGCCTTCGGAACAAGAAATCAGTAAAATTATTCTCTCAATAAAATGTAACAAAGCTCCGGGTCCGGACTGTATTTATAATACTCTTGTCAGACAATCCTGGGTTCTTACCACTCCAGAAATAACAAAAATATTATGTCAATGCTTCACTAGCGGCATATTTCCAGATTGTTGGAAAGCAGGGACACTTTAGTCATTCCAAAATCTGGTAGCCGGTCTCCATCAGACCCTTAAGCTTATCACCCCCTCACAGTGGCGAATTATCCCATAAGCGCACGAGGCGCGCGCTTGGGGCCTCCGAATCTGAGGGGCCTGAAAAATAATTTATTATGCATGACCCGTATGTTTTTAATTCAGTTTTCAAAATATTTATTTTTATTATACGTGTAATTTTGCGACGCTTTTATATCATACAAAATACAGGGCCTCCACATTTTATTGCGCCTGGGGCCTCCCAAGTGCTTAATCCGCTACTGCCTCCTTACGCTTCTGCCAGCTCTTGAGAAAGTGTTGGAATGGTTCATGTGCTCTAGGATTGAAGCTCATCTGGCTTAAATAGCACCACTATCTAATAACCAATTTGGTTTCAGACCAGGCAAGAGTACTGAAGATGCAATTTCCACAGTACTTTCCACTTCGGAATCCTCAAACTTAACACACATGTTTTGGGAATATTTTTGGATATTGCCGGAGCGTTCGACAATGCTTCTTGGCCACTTATATTGCACAAACTTAGACTGAGAAAAATACCTGGAAATGTCTATGCCTTGATCCAAAGCTACTTCAATGGCAGATCGGTTCTATATGAAAATGGATAACAGATTGTAAAACGAAACACCACAATGGGCTGTCCACAAGGTTCCGTTCTCGGTCCCTTGCTGTGGAACATTTTATTTGATGATATTCTGTCCATCTCTCTTCCACCTGACTGCAGTATTTTTGCCTACACAGACGATTCCCTACTTTTAGTAAGTCCAAATAGTCGCGCGGGTATAGAAAAAACAGCAAAAGAAGTGCTTTCATCAATCCTAGCTTGGGGCAACGCAAACAAACAGTATTTCACTCCAAAAAAAAACTGAAGCTATTTTTCTCAAGGGTGGTCTCGGTCTAAGCAGACAAAGACCTCCCACTATACGCATGGGAACTACGACGGTTAAAGTTTCTGAAAAGGTCACTTACCTTGGTCTTATTCTAGTCGACAGACTTTCTTTTTCGTACCATGTCAAGACATCAGTGAGCAGGGCTACTTCTGCCTTCTATTCAATCTCACGCCTAGCAGGTAAAAATTGGGGCTTAAGATCTAGTGCCCTTAAAATCGCTTACGATGCCATATACATGGGGATTGCTAGCTACGCCGCTAGCACATAGCTCTTCGTTCTTTCGATACAGAAAATTCTTTTAAGTGGATAACGCATTGCGTTGATAACCCTAACCAAAGCATACAGATCCTCGTCTACGGATGCATTGCCGGTCTTGGCTGGTATACTTCCGTTGGACCTGCACATTCAAGTTAGAGGCGCAACAGTTATGCTGTACAAAGATGTTAAGTCCCAGGTGGGAGAAATTCAGTTACTGCCTCCTCCTCGACCAGACCCTTACAATTCTAAAGCTCATAGAATTGCAGCGCGCAGTGTGGCGATAGAAGCTGCAATGAAAGTTTGGCAGGCTCGATGGGAGAAATCTTCTAAGGGGAGGCAAACTTTTAAATTCTTTCCGAATGTTAAACGGCGAATGGAGATAACCAAAGCCCTGACTACTAATTTCTAGACCAGCCAATTCATAACTGGCCAAGGTTACTTCGCTGCCAAGCTCTTCCAGATTGGCCGGTTAGTAAATAGTCCTAAATTTAAATGCGGATATATGATTCAGGATGCTGATCACATCCTCTGGGAATGTCCAGACTTAAATAACGAACGGGAAAAATTGCTCAAGACGATACGACTATCTGTCAGATCTGTCGGCCCCGTCGGTCATGCCGACTTGGTTGCATCTAAGGCTAATTATAGGGCATTTAAAGAATTCTCCGCGTCTTTTGGAAAGAGAGTTGAGTTAAATAGATAAAATCTAATATTTTCAACTGCACTTAATTATTTATTAACTTTTAATTTCTGAAGTCTTGAAGAATTTCGTCTCGGGACATTTCTAGCAAAATTTTGAACACGACTAACGTTGTTACGCTACGGAATACACCCTATAAGAAGAGTGTAAAGCCGTAGCGGGTGGTGGTGGGTACAATGTTGAGTACCCTAGGGAATTTTTTAAAAAGAAAACCCCCTCTTCTTAGAGAGTGAGTAAAGAAAGATATAGTAAGCAAAGGCTTAGCTAGTCCATCTCTTAATGCCCTATTTCAGGATAAAATAGAGGGTGGTTGGAAAGCTATGAAAATAAAACAGATTTTTTTAATAATAGTTCTATAAATTGATTGAAAAATCAATTTATGGAAAATTTCATTCCGGTTTTCATACCTATGACTCCTCAACTGAGACCAGTCAATTTTAAATCACTCAATTAATACCTTAATTGTTTAGTACCTCCTACAAATATATCCTACTAATTTACAAAAAAAAACCCCAATTAAAAATGAATATTCTGATCATTAATGAATACTGTATATTTTAAAATATTTATATCTCACTTGATAGAGGTCTCTAGTTCATTTGTTTTAAAATTGTTGCTAACTTGCCTCAAATTATTAATGATTTAATCACCACCTGTAAAATTAAGGTCACAATACTATATGAATGGCTTTTAGAATATACATTTTATAGCATTGCACTTCGGCCTTAGTGCGGTCAAGATGTAATATATATATTTTTTACATAATTATATTAATACAAGGATAAGCTATATAAAAATAAAATCACAAATAATCATATTTTATTATAATATTGAAGTTGTTCTTATAAAATGATAAAGGAGTGTTCAATAATTATTGGCATTAGCTCCCTAAGCACAAACATTTTCAACTATGTGATTTTGGTTTGATAAGGGATGGCAAATATTATCAAATCCAATGACGAATCACAATCGCTTTCATCGCTAGAATTTATATTTTTGAGGTTGTTGCTGTCAACTTTATTATCAAAAGCAATCTATTTTTCCCAGTAAGTTGATACCGTTTCCTGTGAAAGCCAAGAAACATTGGTCCACTCATTGCTCGTTACCAAAGAAACTTTTTCTTTGACCAAGCTTTCCTCAGAATTCAATGTCATATCAGTATTCCTAGAACCCATATATCCCTTCCCAGCAGCCCAATTTTCTCTTCAATCAGATTCAGGTCTAGGTGGTACTGTGGAAGACTCGAAACGTTGTGTCTACTGTCTTAAAATAATTTGTCTACAGAATATTCCCTGCACATTATTTTGTGTGATAATATTAGCTGATATAATTCCGGCTTTCATTTCAAAAAGTAACTCCTCTCTGAGTCAGTCATATTGACCTTCTTAGAGTTCGATATCGACACTGGATAATTATTTTATTGTTATCAATAACCACCGCAGACCTGGGTTCTATATTGAGAATAAGTTAGCCATTTCTGATAATTGTTGTAATTCATGTTGTCATGGTAGTCTCCGGTTACAAAGTGACCCCAGGCAAATTTGCTTAATATTTTTTTAATTTGCCTTGCATTTATTTAGGTATCATTGAAGATTACTATCTAGCTTTATATAATTGGTATTTAATGAATGATAAGAATTTTGCATCATTATGCACTAGAAAAAAATTGGTTAAATAATCAACAATGAATATTATGTGTATCGTAATACATTAATTATTTTTTACATTAAATAATGTTCCATCATTTGTTGCAGACCCAGCCAAAATGGAAGTATTTTTTAAATACTCGTTTATTGTCTTATGCTTGGCAATAAGCACTCTATCGGTGAAGCTGCCTCATCCATTGTCAGACGAATTCATCCACGCAATCAACAATAAAGCCTCCACATGGAAAGCCGGGAGAAATTTCCATGAGAATATAGATTTTTCTTACATTAGAAGGTACTATTAAAATTGTCGTAAAAAATGTCATGTATTACCAATCATCCTTATCAACCCTTCTTACTCAATACCAGATGATAATGTGTTGGTAAAACCACCGTCAAATTGTGTGCTTGACAAAAAATATAAATGTTCCTTTGTCATATTTGTACATAATATATATGTGACAATAAAATCAACAGTAATAGCATTTTGTTGAAAATATTACTTTTCACTCTTTATCATTCACATCCATACGAATTAGTAGAAGAATGGATATAACTTACAATTTTTGCAATTTATTTGGTCTGATGATGCATCTCAAAACAACTTATCTAACTTCCCTTTATGTGAGTTCGTAGTATCCACAGCGCCTCACTTTCAATACAAACATCGGAGTATACTTCTCAAACCTATTTCATCATCTCTCATACATTAAAGTTTGCACCAATAGATGGATGCTGTAAAGTTATTAACGTTAGGCACTCAGGATAAGTAGCTATAAATAAATCAAAATTGTTAGTATTAATTGCTACTAAGTACATATGAGGCTATTATTTGCAACACTGGCTCGTTCCAAAATGGTTGAAAAGTTATCTTGAATTTCATTTCTTAAAACAATACACATTTTGAAAGTATTTTTAGTATAACATTACTTTGGAATGATATTTTGTATGTTATAAAGCCAGGTTTGAGACTGCTTTCTAAAAATGTATTCTCATTTACTAAATTACATTCACGGTTCATCTTTCACCAATTTTGGAACAAGTCGGGCTTGCAAATAATAGTCTCGTATAAAAAATAGTATCATTTTCATTCAATGGTTCATTTTACAAAGTGGCAAAAAAGAAATCTTTAATAGCGATGCCATAACTAACTCAATCAATATGGTTAGGTTGCACAGATACATTTTTTTTATAATTATTACAACAATAATTTTTGGAAGTATTCGATTCCTTTCGAAGTATATAAAATGAAGTTTTTATATTAATGTTTTTGGAAAACAATATAAACGATCATCGTGTATTAAACAAGATTTATTATCTTACAAGGTTGATGGGTGTCCTTCCACAAGCTTCAGGAGACAAGCTTGTTGTGTTTTCTCACAAGCTTGAAAAATTAACAACAAAATTGCCGGAGAATTTCGATGGGCGCACAGCGTGGCCCGAGTGCCCGACCCTTAAGGAAATTCGAGACCAAGTAAGGATCATTTCACATTTTAAAGTGATAAGTCTGAATACCAGTGTCACTTTATGTAGCTAATTCGGTTATTTCATGATAATTAGGGATCGTGTGGATCTTGCTGGGCATTTGGGGCTGTAGAGGCTATGTCAGACAGAGTATGCATCCAGTCGAAAGGGAAAATGCACATTCATTTCTCAGCTGAAGACCTATTATCGTGCTGTGTATCCTGCGGATTCGGATGCAGTGGAGGCTTTCTAGGTAAATAACTAATTATAGTACTACATTTACAAATATCAATACAAAGAGATCCAAAATACATTTATCTTTTTTACAAAAAGGATATTAAAATGAGCAAAACAAAACTTTACATTCATAATCAATAGTCAAGTGTATATCTTTACCTTGTACATTATGTCTCAATATTCTTTTAGGTTCAGCATGGACATATTGGGTTAAAAATGGACTGGTCTCCGGAGGCAATTATGATTCTCATCAAGGTTGTCAGCCATATAAAATTGAAATGTGCGAGCACCACGTGAATGGAACTCGACCACCTTGTGACGAAGAAGGTAATTTTCTTCTACTCATAAGCTAATTTTTTTTTAAACAATTCTTTATTAACAGTTGTCCAGATATATTTAATAAAACTAGCTAACCCGGCATGCGTTGCAATGCCACTCAAAGAAAGAAAGTGTTTGTGTTTTAATTCTGTTTGTTGAAGTGCTTTTGGATATATTTTGTTTTTTTGTCTGATGCGTATATGAATATATCTGAAGGTTTTTCAACGCGTGAACACGCCAGATACAGCTGTCCATGTGAGAAGCATGGATTTTTAAAATTAAGTCCACACACTTGTAGCGATTGTCCAAATGCGAGTCGACCAGAAACTGCAAACATTTTAATTATAATGGCCTATCTGTCGGAATTATTGGGATGCTTGGCAACAGTACATCGTATCCTTCAAATTTTCCATTTAAAATTGTAGCTTAGATGATATCGTTACTTTTTTACTGAAAGCCTGGTACCGTTGCAAAGTCGTGGTGGATTTATATTTTGGAGAAGAATTATAGGTACGCCAATTTTCAGTGTTAAAACGTGCGGTAGCATGCCTGGCAAATTAAGTGAGTTTAAGAATTCAGTTGGCTAATTGACAACTTCGTCTTGATCAATTTATAGTATCGATGGACTTATACGTTGTTTCTTTGCCTGGTATTTCGTTTTGAATCCTGAAGTTGATGGCATTATCATCGTTGTTTTTGACTTCTAATATTACACGTTCACTGAGCCACTGATGATTTTTGGAATTCTGTGCAATATTTTGGAAAACTTTGTGCATCAATTCGCTTATGGGTCCTGTAATTTTACAGAAGCTTCAGGACAATGTCATACATTGTGTGGATTCATCGATTTCCAATTTTCTGTTACCAATTTCCGACAATTTTTTTTTTGAAACGTTCAGTGGATGCGTCATATTGTAATTCTACACGCATATTAGCTTTCAAAGTCAATTTTTGCACATGTCACCATTGTTTGTGTTTTAATTGTGTTTATTGAAGTGCATGTCTTCTTTTTCTGTCTGTTTGACGTTTGACGTTTGCTGCCGATTATCTATGGTACGACACATGCGCCACCTACTGTAAGTTAATTTTAATATGCCTATAACCTTCCCGGAAGTGCAAGCTAAGAGGTTGTCGAAGTTTTAATGCAATCGGATAGGCGGGTTTTAAGTGTATAGCGACCGAAAATTATGCAAACATACAAAAAATCATTTTTATATATATATAGGTTATAAGATAAGATTAATTGAAAAATAAACAATTATTTTCTGTGAATTCATAGTTTTACAATTCTGGGATTGGATTTTTAGCACATTTTGTAAGCCGATTTACTAACCAAACATAAATATAATAAGTTTTTGACATATAAAACTAAATAATTCTGACCTCTGCTAGTATTTCCTGTTCAAAATCAATACTTAAATACTAAGATAGTAATGTATTTAATAAATTGTTATAGTGTGATAGTTCTCTCGGCCATTATTCAAATTCAGACACATTCATGTTAATTACATTTTCCATGTTTACTTTAACTGTACTTTATTGTAAATATTCTGAATCCCATTAGTGAGACATTTGCAGACTGTTTACCATTTATTTTGTAGAAGGAGAAACTCCACAATGCACTAAGAAATGTGAAGACAATTATGCAGTGTCGTACGAAAATGACAAACACTACGGCAAGAACGCCTACACCCTTGAAGGAGACGAAGAGCAAATCAAACATGAAATATTTAATAACGGACCGGTAGAATGTGCTTTCACAGTTTACTCTGACCTTCTCAATTACAAATCGGGTGTTTACCAACATGTGGCTGGAGAAGATTTAGGTATTTTATCAGATCTATTTTATTTTAATATTGTAATAGCTTAATACAACTTATACCGTTCAAGAATGGGACTACTGCCATCGATGTAACCATCTAGAGTTATAGGAGTCAGAACGACAGTATCACCTTTAATTTCTAAACATGGCGTTAATGTGCAAAACACTTTCCCTATATCATATTTTCATTAGAACGTTTTTGACATTTGAACTTTTTTGTTATTTTTTTTTTTTATTATGGTGTTCAAAGGTCTAGAATAATTTATAGAGATGGAAACAAAATGGCATCACAGCTAATAGGAATTCAATTTGACGAGAATTTTTGAAGTGACCTGAGGATCAGAGACAATACAAACACCCATGCTCAAGATCCCAAATATGATTGACTAAATCTAAATCTGACTTCAACCCAAACCTATCTGGTCACAAGAGTACAGCTCTTACCGCTAGCCCAAAGAAGCTAACTGAATTTAGTCAAAAGCTTTGTGACGAAGTTGGGTAGAAATACCCACAATCTTGTGACCGATCGGCCTTTAGCATAAATAGAATTGATTTTCATGAGAATGATAAAAATCAAAATAATCATACAAGTGATTCAATCTAAAAATCTCATTGTTGTCGGCAGTAACGTTTGTTTTCCTGAAATGCAATATATTAGTAACCATTCTGTGAGAATTCAATAAAACATACTTCGCCGCCCAAATTAGTGTTTGAATAAATTGACCCTATCAAAATAAACAAAATCGGATTCCATCTGTGATGAGCAATAAATAGGTGTGTGAAAACAAATTAATCATTTGCAACTAATTTTGATAATTCATGATTATTTGTAATGCGCACGGACAACTGAATCAACAATATATCTCTTTCACCTCGGATGACTCAATCAAAATATTATTTGATTTGCAAACAATTTTTTGAGACATAGTATTAATGTGTGCGCATTTGTTTTTATTTGAATTGTGATTACGTATTTAGGATTATTAATGAAAATAATCTGCTAGTTAAAAATGTTTACTTCATTTCGATAAGAGGTATTGTATTACTGAAATGCACTTTTTTCATAAATGAGTTTCGTCAATAATAAATGTTGCCGAACCATAGTGCATTTAGACTTTTGGCAGGTCTGAATAATAATTATACTTTTCATGTAAGACCAGGCTCTGCTATGAAAGAGGGTACGATTAAAATAAATCAAACAAAAGGACTATATATCCAGTTTGTATGGATTGGTTGATAATATCACAGGTCCTGTCTTTCAGTAAAATATCTTATATTGATTGAAAAATCTATTTTTTTTAAATGTAATAAGAGAAGCTTGAATGAAGCTATAGGTGGAAATACACTGGCAACATTTTGCTGCTGCTGCCAGCATCTGAAACTTGACCTTTTTTTCATACAAAACTCATATTGGACGGATACACAGTAGCTCAATGCTGCTGGTACAGCTGAGTTACGACAGATGATTTGCTGCCGTCCCGCGTACCCTATGTATCCAATTGTTCAAAATAGCAGCTGTGATCGGATGCTCGTTTGTTGCTGCTGCCTGCAGTAAAATGCTGCCCGTGTATTTTCACCCTAGTGGAGTGTTTCTGTTTGGCCAAGGCGATTGGTAAACAAATGTAATGCAAATGGTTAAAAATATCTGAAAAAGATGATGTTCTGACTTAATTCTGACGAACTGACATATTTCTGACGATGGCGAAAGCCGAAATAGCTAGCAATGCATAAAAATGATTAAAACTGTAGAACTAAAATACTTTGATATTTTTAACCTGTTATAATGGAGTTCTACCAAATAAATGCCAAATCAATTAATAAATGTAATGCAAATCAAAAATAATCGTTTCAATTGATTATTTCTTTGTGACAATATTTCAACTCTCAGTAAGTAAGATGCTTAACAGCTTAACGACCGCACGTTTTTTTTTATAAAATTTCACCTGGCGAAATAAAATTTTGCGGAACATTCGCAAAAATTATAATTTTACTAAATTCACTATAATTTGTAAGCAAATTGAGATATCTTTCCAAAATTTAATTTTCTTAGCTTCCAGATATTTCGCCTATACGCATATATGAGTCCGCCGGCCAGCAACCTTTGTTTTTCAAAGACTCGAATACACGTCCGCAGTCGTTAAGCTGTTAAGATTAATCTGCCGGTGCGTTTTGGGCATTAAGAGTAGTTCACTGCCTTAAGTAGTTTTTCGAAAAAATATTTTTTAAATTGGTCAGTCACAAAAATAACTATATCTCAATTGAAATAATTACCTTTTTAATCTAATATCTATAGTTTGTATATTGTTATTGTTAATAAATGTAATCCTGTTGCGAAACTCGCCATACTCGCTAGACACTCTAGGGAACGCTGGGCAGCGAACGTTGAAAATCCGCCGCCCCTATATGAAACGCTGGGCTTCTAAATGTAAATATATGATTGACTGGAAAGGATTTTAATATATATTAACAATTGTTTTAGGTGACCATGCCGTTAAAATGTTGGGATGGGGAGTCGAAAACGGCACACCGTACTGGCTCATTGCCAATTCCTGGAACAATGATTGGGGTGATAATGGATTTTTCAAGATTCTCCGAGGTCAAGATCACTGCAGCATAGAGAGCTCGATTGCTGCTGGCATGCCAAAAATTTCTGACTAACTACATGATCCTTTCTACTATTTTTAATTTGTTGCTCTCAATAGATTTTATGATGTTACATTGATTCTCTAAATATCTAAATATACAATATACTAATTTAACCCTTTGCCCGCGTCACCAAATTTAGCAAACATGCCCTTTTTTGCGGATTTTGTTATCGCGTTTTCGACTGTAAATATAGGTTGTAATATTTTTTCAACTGACCAAATATGTTAATTGCCAACCAAAGTAACTTTTTCAAAAATAAAATACAATATATTTCTTGTATTTTCGGTTTAATTCAACAATAATCATTCTTCATACAATTGCGGCGTTATCTCGCCATATTGCAAAATACCGCCACGCGCGACCGAGAACACTGCGCCACCACCATTCCATGCTTATAATATTATATTCTCGGAACAGTTTCAATTTCACCTGCACTCGATCGCTTATTTACATTATCCCAAATAATATAATGATATATGTATATTTTGTAAATACGTGGCGCACAGTTCTTACGAGAAACGCCATGAATCAACGGCGGCCATCTTGCATTGGTGGCGTATATTCACGGCGTGTCCATAAATAAATTATTTTAGCCTATATTGAATCTTTTTTGACTAATGTCATCTATTGAATTTAGTAAAATATACATTTAGTAATACTTTCAACCAAGTTATACAATTTTAATACAATAGATAGCTCTTATATAGGGTTTGACATCTATAAGTGACATTTCCATGACATCTATACATGTCACGCGTGCTGAGGGCATCTTTGCTAGAACATGCGTAGCGATTATACGCGGTGGAAAAGTTAAAAATAGTTAACAACTGTGACATTCCTCAATATTATTTTTAATTGTTTACTATCTCAAATAATTAATATTGTGATTTATAACGACTATTAGTGTATACAGTCCTTTAAGTTTTGAAATAGATTTTAAATTAATGTTACCTTGTGTCTATAATGATTTTATTATTTGATTCATTAGAATTAACAATTTTTTTTTAAGTAAGTCCATTCGACAATAAAATGTTAGTGAATATATTTACACAAAATAGTTTAATAAATTCTACTGTGAAATACTTCCATGATAATGTAAACAGCAATAATAATAATAGTGATAACTTGAATTTATATCAGAGTATCTAAAACATTTAGCGTAATCTGTTTTCTATGTATGTCAAATATTTATTTTCATTATTTCATTAAAAATTATTACAAAAACAACAATCTGCTTCTTTATATTTTCTGTGCAAGTTAATTCCGAAGAAGTCTAAACTTATTGAATGTTTCTCTCTTTATACAAAATGGTGGATACATATAGTTATCTGAAACCTGAAAAAACCTGATTCCTTGTAGTTCTCCCAGGAATTCATATTTCAATTATTTACTAGTTAATACTTATGCTATTAAAATCGGCCACTGAAGTTCAAGAGTAAGAACCCTGCTTAGCAATTAGTAAAAACCTTTTTCAGTACTTTACAAGGTCGAAGTTAATTTTCAGTTGAATTGGAAATTGGCTGTTTGTACAATATATGATTGCATTATTATAATCAGGAAAAAAAAATAAAACATAAACCAAGGTCAAAGACGTCTCCTCTCTTGTTGACTGAAATATCTTAATGGAAGAACTTAGTCATATTTTAATGGCTAATGAAGACAGGGCTCTGCCTGATCCATCCCTTATCTCCAACTTCATCACAAAGTCCGCTGCCAATGTTGAGCATATGGCCTCCTAATGGAGGTATCTCAACCTCTCTTTTTTCTGAGAGTAGGATTAGAATGGTTAAGGGCTAGCACAAAACTAGCACTCTTGCTACGCCATATTGTTTTGGAATTGAAATGGTGAGAATTCTTACACATTACAAACCCTCATTCCTTCAAATGGAAATCGAATGAAACAAATGGTGTTCATACTGGGACTCGAACCTTTGAGATTTGTCATTGAAGACAACAACGTTGACAACTGTACCACAGACCTGGCAACTATTCATAAAGCTTATTATACAGTTTTTCCGAGGCTCTGTTCTTCTGCGTACTTCTGACGGTTTGCTGATGGTTTGCAAACGGATTTCGAATTAGAATCGAGTTGAAAGCTTTTAGATTCTGATTCAAAAACAGTTTGAAAGCCGTCAGCAAACCGTCAGAAGTACGCAGAAGAACAGAGCTTTTGTCAGATGTCATAATTTGGTACTGATGAATAAAAGTTTAACAAGAATATCCATGTGTCACAGACAGTTTTGAATGTAGCTCCAGCTATATCCTAGGCCAGGGATTGGTAAATTCTCTAATGAGGAGAGTCAAGTTGTTATGGAAACAAGATAACGATATAGAGAGCCATAAAAAGCGGAGCAATTCAAAAAATGTTCCACTCCAAGACTCTGGTTTATTCGCTGACATTTAATTGTTTGTAGTTTGGATATAAATTTTATCTCATGTTAACGACATCTGTTTTCACCAAAGAAAACATTAAATTACTTGATTTTACGATGTAGAGATGCTGCTGTTCTTATTTTTAAGTACCTAGTTTTTATTTTCATTTTTTTTATCGTAAATAATAGTGATGTTATTTATCAAGAATCAAAAACCAACGAGATATATTTTGATATTTATTTAGTGTGTAATTGGAAAATCTTATTCAGTAATCTGCAGTACATTAATTGTATTACGAATCTTGTTAGACCTTATCATGAAACCAATTAATACGTTTTGACTTGATTGTTCTAATAATATTCGAATCAGAATATTTGGTCTACCATTCAATATTTTCTGCCTGCGTGTACAAGCCGTATCATTAACATCGCCATTTTCAAGAGACAAGATGAAGAAAACAATAAATACAAGATGGAAGAAAAAAATTAATATCCTAACCAATAATTTCCTTCTGATTTTTATTAATTAAATAAAAAGCACTAAAAAATCATCCTGATTTTAGCCTTGTTATTTTAATGCAAAGTTTTTGCATGCAGTTGTACTGCAGTTCATATTTATAACTCGCTAAATTGAAAGACCAGATACAATTTTGAACGTTCATTACGTAAAATCGACGATAGAGAAATTATCGATGAGATATTTTTTATGAGTTGATTTTGGGACCAGATCAACTGAATGATAAATGCGTGACAAACGATATTTTGGAATTCCATTGAAAAATCATAATTATTCATGGTCTGGGCACTGAAATAAATCTTACAATCAGGTAGTAATGACTAAAATCTATCATCAATTCAAAATTTCACTGTTGAAATGCTCGAATGAGGACAGTTTAGACCAGTGGAGGGGAACCTGGGACAATCAAAATATTCACTTTGATCAAAAAATTATACGCAAGCGCTTGGAAAAAGAGCCTAATCAACACATTATATGTTCGACAGTCGAAAAAAAGGGAACGTTTTCTTTACTGTGGCCTTATGTTGAATCATATAAATGAATGTGGTCTTTACAAATTAAAAGGTTCCCCACCCATGGGATAGACATCTTGCTCCAAATGTAAATATTTGAAGATTTTTTTTGTTATATTTTAATATTTTATTCTTAAAGATTAAGGAAGACAAAATAAAATTATGTAGAAAATCAGACTGTTGCAAAACGGCACTTATTGTATCCGTAAAAACGTTAGATTTAATTTTTAATTAACTAATAAATTGTGTATTTAATAAGTACTACCTAAATAAGCTGACGTATTTGGGCATAAATTAGAATAAATTCGATAATAATTAATGTAATAAATTCCTCGTCATGATTAAAAATATCTACGATCAATTTTAAGTAATTAAAAAAGAAAATTTACTCTCGGCGACCAACCACTTCGCGTTGTGCACTTAAACAATTATTATGTGTTCATTTTTTTATTGCGCCGTATATTACATTATGTTATTGTAAAAAACATTGGTAATATTTGAAAATATCGATTATATTTTATCATTATTCCTGGGTAAGCAGTATTGACAATTGAATCAAGTTGAAACCATATTTGGAATTGATGAACCTTAAGAAATGTTCTCACAAAGTCTCACCCGATTGACAAGTTAACTTTTTATTGTTGGATATTCCTTTATGAAAACATTGTATGGCCTGTGAACGAAAAATATTAACTCCTAAATGACGACGAGTAAGAAAATTAAATTCGGTTATCATAAACATACAATTTCGACAGCATTATTTCAATTTGATAATTTTCTTTTCTCTGAGAAACGTCATATCGTCGGTATACTGCCAGAAAACGTTAAGTCGAAAATTGGGTGTTTGAGATATGAATTCAGATCGTTAGATTTAAACAAGAAAATTATGTATTTATATTCTCAAAAAACAAACTAACTCATTAAATTTGAATCGTTCAAACTATGTACATTCTCACAAATTTTGTCACTAACGACCCGGGTTTCAGAAGGCCTTGCAATGGGAAACTGCCTATCACCGTTGTTAGCTGAGTTTTATATGAACTATTTAGAAGATACAATTTTTAGAAACAAAACAGAAGCCAAACCTATAGTCTATTGGTTCCGATATGTAGACGATATTCTTTGCCTGTTTAATGGAACAGATAGACAAATAACTCACTTTCATAACTTTATAAATTCATTAGATAAAAATATTAAATTTACTCTAGAAGTCGGAGGCAAAAATATTAACTTTCTTGACTTAAATATTAACATTGAAAATCATTCTCACGAGTTTAAAATATTTCGGAAGCCAACATTCTCTGACACTGTAATCCATAAAAATTCAATGCACCCATTTTCTTATAAACTAGCCGCTTTTCATTCAGAAATACATAGACTTGTGAGTGTTCCTTTAAACGAAATAAACTTTAATATTGAATTGAAAATCATCAAACAAATCGCCATAAACAATGGATACGATATGTCTCTTATAGACAATCTTTTATCAAAAAAACAAGCTAAACTTGCAGAAAAAATGTTATTTAAAGGTATAGTGTCAAAGGACATTGATCATACTAGGTATTGGCGTAGAATCATTTTTTTAGGAAATACAAGTCTCAAAATTAAAAAACAGCTAGCTGATAGTGTTAGACCTGCTTTTTACTGTAAAAACTCTTTAGGCAAATTATTAATTAATAATAAAGATAAAATACATTACTTAAATAAATCCGGGATTTATAGATTGCAATGCTCTTGTTGTACAAAGTTTTATATCGGCAAAACAGAAAGAACATTGAACATCCGAGTTTTAGAACATATGGCAGCCTTTAGATTGAAAAAAGACACGTCTACTTTTGCTAATCACTTAATTTCGGAAGGACACGTGTTCAATCAGGAACAAGGGATAAAAATGTTACACCCAAATACGGACAGTCATAAGCTCTTTTTCCAAGAAATTTTAGAAATCAATAAAGCACAGTTGCAAAGTCTTCCGATTTTAAACGAAATAACAAATTTTCCCACATCTCCTCTTCTATACCCTATATAACCATAAAATCATATAATCATAAAACCTTTGCCGACAAACAGATTATATAATTCTTGAAACTGCTCACTACACAAATCTGTTGGCATTCCCATGAGCTCATCCTTTTCGCCAGCAATGGCTTTGGACTCAGTGATGCATTTGTATCTTATATAAGCACGAAACTTTTATTTGCTAAGAGTCAGTTCAAGTTCATCCGTGCACTTGAATGCCTGAAGATGCCGAAAGGCGAAACCCGGGTCGTTAGTGACAAAATTTGTGAGAATGTACATAGTTTGAACGATTCAAATTTAATATTGAAATTCCACCAAGCACCTTCAGTCGAAATCTTAAACTAACTCATATTACATTAAATTTGAATCGTTTAAATTATGTACATTCACACAAGTTTTGTCAATAACGACCCGGGTTTCGCCTTTCGGTATCTTCATGCGTTCAAGTGCACGGATGAACTTGAACTGGAACAGATTAAATTTAATAATGAAATTCCACCAAGCACCTTCAGCTGAAATCTCAAATCATATTACATTTATTTGTTCCGATATTTAAAGAAGTAATACGAACTAAGTATATTTTGTTAGCAGTTATTACCGGCAGAAGCTTATATATATAACTTAACGCTTTTTAGCTGTACAGATTTCTTATTTCTACAGCTGTCCAAAAACGATTAGACGACTAATGGTTTGATATGTAAAAATACTGGTTAATTGTCGTTTTTTATATTTGTCTACCGCCTATTTTCCATTTCGCTTCATGATATTTTAAAAAGTTGATTATCTCAAAACAAGGCTTTTAGACATAAGTCTAAAAAAGCCTTGTTTAAGCCTTAAAATAAGTTAACATTTTCTAGCAGAATACCGACGATGTACTTAGCATAATAATATTTAAATACATACAATCAATATGGTTGATTCTTATCACATTGACGTTGAAAATGCCATGAAAATTGGGGACGGATATTTTAATGAAAAAAGGTAAAAACCACCAACCACATTAATTGTGGATTTATAAATTGAAAACTCACAGAACAATTATGTGTGTGGTATAAATTTTATGTGTACATATTAACTTTCAACATTTCGAAAGTGATTTTTTTCAAACTATTACTGGAACTGGAACTGTTTGTTTTCATCAAATCACAAACAAAATAGTTTGTTTTCAATTATTCGATTCAGTCTGGTGCTGTTTTAAAATCAAATTTAATTTAAAAAATTGATGATTATCTCTTGCAGTCCCACTTGTTTTACATACAGAATTTTAAGACATATAATTTGCAAATTATGTTGGTAGAGATTCCTTATAGCTAGCTTACTTCAGGGGTGGGCTGAAGGGGGCTCGGAGGGACTCGCGCGAGCCCCTTGTTAGATTTTACTAAGACCGGCGAGCCCCTTGTTAATTTAAGATAAAACAATATTCTCAGATAAAATTAGTACATAACTGCAATTTCTGATTAATATATTATCTACGACAGCTTCAGTATGCACAGTAGTATATTTTAAGCCGTTTACATTGATTAGTTTATAGTAAACTGCATATTGTTTCATATTATAAGCAATGTTCCCGCTAAGGTGTGCGCGTGGGCGCGCGCACACCTCCCAAGATGTTCCCGCACACATTTTTCCATCCCCGCACAAGGCTGGCACATAGAAATACTGTAAAAAAAGTTTGTTTTACCATTTTTTTACATTTGCGCACATTTTTTATTTTGCTGAAAATTTACTACTCACAAAAGTTGATGGTCCGCACACACAATAGAAAAATTAGAGGGAACGTTGATTATAAGTGTATTAAGTAACAATCGATTGATTATTTAAGTATTACATATAATTCATAGGAGTAGTGATCAATGTTCCCTCTAATTTTCCGAAGGTTGTGTGGGCAAAATACATTGGCTGTGCAACTTTGAAAGGAAATTAAAAAAATTGTGCGCCGCATAACCGTATTTAGACCTACTTAACGAAATGGCAATTTTTTATAATGACAATATTTAACAACACTATATAATGACAATTAATTTATTCTGGTGGTAGCATAGCTGGTTTAACTTTTGTGCGCTCTGTTCTAATGCATGTGAGCGCGCTCGGTGAGTTTTGTGCGCGCGCACACGCGCACAGCTTAGAGGGAACACCGCTGGCTTACTTCAATATTATTGAACAGTATTTTAAAATTAATCAAAGGACTAATAAATCCAGGAGTTGCTGACGTATTAATAAAAAGAAAAATAAACTACAATTTTGATAAATGAAAAAACAGACGGTTTAATTATTTTGTTATTTATTTTAGTGCGTAAATAATCAATAAATATTTGTATGATACGTCTTTGTCATAAATACACACTGACCGCAGGAAACAAAAAAAAATGTTGATATTTAACGATTGCCGTATTATAGTTATTATAGTTACGCCACCGCTATATACTTGTGAAATACCTGTCTGAGAAGAAAAATGTTTCCAAATGAGTTCACGAGAGAATCAGTGTCGGGTATATCAGCGTCTCGCGGGGTAGAAGCCTCGCCTCGCCTCAGTGGAATCCACCACAAAAAGTGGCTCCTGTGGACTGACTTCGTACGCGGCTCGCATATGCCTCCTCGGCAGACTCTTCCAGGGTTTTTTACGCCAGTTCTCATGACACGACACTCATGACCGGAGCGCCGAGCGAGTGAGCCACTTTTTTTGGCAGTCAGTCGGCGGCGGCTCATGCTCCTGCCTCCTTCCCTGTACACATTGCACTGGAGCTCAGGAGCGGCGTTGAGTCCATGTGGGCCCTATGACGACGTACTTATAGACATGTTTTGTTTCTAATATTCGCAGTGAACAAAAATCACTCGTTTATATTCCAAAATTCCTACTCAAACACTGCATTGTCAATTGTTATTTGCTAGTGAGAAAATAAATAGAATTTATTTCTTAGTATTGTGTATTCCCATCGTATGCGGATTCAGAAAATATTCATGGGGATGCCCATTCAATTTGTAAATGTATAAAATATCCTACACTAGGGTCTCCCAAACTATGTTCCGCGGAACACTGGTGTTCCGCGGAGCCAGAGTAGGTGTTCCAAAATAATTGGGATGGTTTTATACGCTGCAACACAGTTTAAAGTGTTCCGTTATATTTTCTGGACTTATGAAGTGTTCCATTCCAGAAAATGTTTGGGTAACCCTGTCCTACACAATAAAAAAAGATGTTTAAATCATTAGGGCACTCTACATTAGCGCGAAGTCGTCCACGCTTTAGTGACGTCAGTTCCTTGTGCATATTAGGCATAAGGAACATATGTACGTCATTTAATCCTGGACGACGGTGCTCCAGTGTGCAGACCTCTATTGGTTGCATCCAGTGGTGTAGTGGGGCCAGGTCGGGCCTGGTCGGCGACCTGGCACCTGAAAATGAGGAAGGCGCCCTGCCACCTTTTTGACTTTTAACTTAATTTTGAAGAACATACATATATTAAAAATCGTTTTTTATTGATTTCATCATTAAAACTTGTGTTTCTTAACTTCAGACAGATATAAAAAATAAAAAAAAAAATAGGGAAGAAATCAATGACCGACCTGGTACCTATTTATTTACCACTTCATCACTGGTTGCATCTAAAGTCTTCTCGGAAGACGGCTATAACCGTCATAACCATCCCCCTGGATCCATCAATGGTTTTCATTGTAGCATTACCTTTTTATTACCAGGCAAGGAAAGAAAATTTATAACTTGCAGAGAATCAAATAAGAAAATCAGCGAATCATATTTTTTCATTACGCTTGATACGAATCAACAAGAACAAATCGGAGAGGTAAAACGACTCAATGACTGAATTCACACGTCTACCTTGTATACTTTTTTAATCACTCATAACATGCTTTTATAAATATTACAATACTGGCTACTTAGTTCAAACTTTTCAAGACTATACTAAAATCAATTGCATCTGGCAGCTACGTCAGAAACAGACTATGTAGTTTTATAATACAAATGATAATCAATTCAGAAAATTCATATCCTATAAAGAGCAAGTAAATCTTAACTCGAACTTACAAATTCTACCGTGCAGAGCTGGGTGAATTTTTTGGCTTAAGTCGCATCTAAAATTTTAAAATGAACAACATGCATTTATAGACTAAAAATTGATTGCTTATGCGTGCAGGTACATATTGTAATAATAAGTTTTCTTTTTTCATGATACCAATATTTCTTCATTCCCTATCACCTAGCATCTTATTGCAGCGGTGGGCTGCCAATACGTTAACAAGGGGCTCGCTTATCCAAAAAGCAATTCTCGGTGTTCTGGGGAAGGAGTGAATTTTTTATCAATTATATGCAATACTTATAAGCAATCGATTATTACTCAATACATTTATAATATGTAATAATATGCAATTTACCGTAAATTTATCGATCTAAATGGCTATACATTTACTACTGTGAGGCTGTCGTAATTAGTATATAAGTCAGAAATTGCAGTTATACACTAATTTGATATGAGAATATTTCTTTTATCTTAAATTAACAATGGGATCGCCGGTCTTAGTTAAATTTAGCGAGAGGCTCGCGCGAGCCCCTCCAAGCCCTCTCCAGCCCACCCTTATTTTATTGTATGTTTTCTGAACTATATCTTTGTATTCGAAGTATTTTTGACAAAGCTTGTAACCTGATGTTGGCAGCATTAGATGCAATGCATTAAATTACAAACTGTTGATTTCGTCAGTCAAACCGTAACATGTTGACAAAAGTTAAAATACAATACGCATAGATCGTGCAAGTTGCAAATTAACCCCTTGCCTTGATTCGTCACTTCTACTGCACAATTATTATTTATAAAATTCTTTCTGTTGCATCCCGCCGGCGCTTTTTTCACCTTGCAAGCTTGCGTGCCTTATATTTGACGAGCGGAAGAAAAAATTAAGCATCGGTAAAGTCGAATAAATATTTTCGACTCACTATTCGATGTTAAAATCATGAATATGAAGACAATCGTAAGTTTCTTGATTTTTGCTACGTTTTTTGATTCGGTGGTCAGAACCAATCACACTAGAACAGTGGAGGGGAACCTGCGGCCTCTTGGTTACTCTGATGCGGCCTTTTGACCTGATCAAAATATTCACTTTGATCAAATAATTACACGCAAGCGTTTGGAAAAAGAGCGTAATCAACCCATCATATGGTCGAAAGTCGAAAAAACAGGGGGGATGTCAGGGTTTTCTATTGCTATAAGTTGAATCAGATAAATTAATGTGGCCTTTAGAAATTAAAAGGTTCCCCATCCTTACGCTGGAACTATACTTTTGAAATCATAGACTCTTTCCAATAAGCATTCAATAAAATCCCATTTGCAGGGAGCCTATATATCGTTTCGGAATCTGCACATGGAAGATTGATCACGGCAATGACCACAAAGAGAAGCTTTGAGCTGACTACTCAACATCCAATATGCATGCCAGTGAACTCCTATTTTGTTCTACTATTTTTTTTTTAAATCTCATATCAATATCCGTCATTCTAATATATTATGAAACTCAACATGGTGCCAGTATTAATCAAATATGAACTAATTGATAGACTACATTGTTGATGGATTCAAATCGCACTTTGAGCTGTTCAATTAACTGATTTTTCAATCGATTAATGGATTTTTTTTCAAAGCCATGAATGTCCGCGATGTTCAAAATTTACTGCTACTCATCCAAAAAAAACACTTTCTAAAAAACTGTCCTATCTCAGTCTTATTTTTCCTAAAAAGGGAGGTGACTGAGTAATAAGCAGTTCTCGCTGAATAAATTCTGTGTCATAAGTTCATATCGACTGTGGAAAGGAAAAAGGACGTAACCCACAGATATAAAATTTTACAGGAGGCGCTAAAAACGTGTTTTGATGATTTTGTGACATATGCAAATTATGAATTATACACAACCTTGAAGTGCACGGAGACTTCTAAACTGGTGTTTAATTGACATAATCTAATATTAATTAAAGAATTTGTCTAGGAAAAACCTTTATTTCAGTCTTTTTTCTTGGTTTATTTTTTTTACAAGGTCATCTTTTTCAAACTCAAAAGCTAAATTTAGATACTTATTTGGCATTTGCAGCTTGCATCCTTTTGATAGAACGTGTATCTAGTTTGATGTATTGTGATTATCGAAAAAAACCTGTTTTAAAAAAACTGTGGATTACGTCCTTTTTCCTTTCCACAGTCGATATATTATACACAGGGATACAGAAAAATATTTAAATTAACTAAATGAGTAGTGTCGATATTAAAGGTTCACTTTTCTATATAATATATAAAAAGGTACACCATACTAATAAATAGAGGCACTGTAACTTTGAAAAATCTGTGATAAAACATATAATGTGAAATAAGTGATTAAAACATATAATGTGAAAATTACGTGCTTTTTGTGTATGTTGATTATTTTGTATAATATTTTTGCTTTCTTCGTCTTGTGGAATAAGTAAAACAAATTGTGCATTATTTTTTGTTACTCTAAATTTTCATCAAAAATTGTCAGCTAAAATTTTAAAAGTGATTTTTTAAGTGTTCATAAATATTGGCCATAATTCGGTGTCACGATCAGACCTTTTGACTAAATTGAACAGGTATACCATTTAATTATGATCTAAATTGCATTAAGTTGCTTAAAAAACAGAAATACTTAAAACTTGTCAACTAAATACAACCTGAACAGGCGGTTACTTAGAAACCACAAGTTAGAAGTATCCCCACACTTAAAACGGAAAAAAAACATTGTAGTTTCCTGCGGACTGTCAATACGCGCTCTCAGTGGAATCAAAATATAACTACTACATTGAGAATTCACTACGTATAAAATATAAATAAAAAGGGGAATGGAATTTAAGTATTAAAAATATATATATATTTTGTGTAATCTACACCATAGTTTCTCAACCTTTTTAAGCCCGTGGCCCCCTTTTGAGTCTCATATTTTTCCGTGGCCCCCCTACCCCTAGTAATAAAATTCTCGGGGCTCGGAAAAATGAAAAAAAATGTAGGTACATTAATTTTTAAAAAATACAATACAATAAAAAAAATTGTTAAAAAAAAATATGTTTACAAAATAATTTATAATATTACTTTTTTTTTGAAAATCCCTAGGGTACCCAATGTTTTACCCATCACAGCCCGCTGTGGTTCACACTATTGTTACGGGGGGGTATTCTGCAGCATTATTCGTGTTAATTTTTATCCATAAATTTCTAAAACTAGTTTGCATGCACTGCAGGGTGCAGAATGCGAAATAAAATAAAATAACTTTATCAAAAGAGTTTTTATGAAATTAATTCAATTCGTTTTCATAAGACGCCGTGAACTTTTTGAATGCTTTGTAATTTTTCCTAGATGTAACTAAGTCGGCATGACCAACAGGACCACCAGATGCGACTGTGGTCGTATAATCTTGAGCAGTTCTTCCTGTTCGTTGTTCATGTTTGGACATTTTAAAAAAATGCGATCAGTATCCTGAAGCTATTTACTAATCAGCCGACCTGGAATAGCTTGGCAGTGAAGTGATCATGGCTAGTTATAAATTGGCCTATCCAAAAATTTGGACTCGAAGCGTTGGTCTCCATTCGCATTTTTAAATTTTGAAAGAATTTATAAGATTGCCTGTCCTAAGAATAATTTCCCATCAATTTTACCAAATTCGCATAGAAGCGTCTGTAGCAATACTGTGCACCACAGTTCAATGGGCCTTAAAAATGAAGGTTCTGGTCGAGAAGAAGACAGTCAAAGAATTATCCTCACCTGGGACTTCACACCCATTATGTAGCATTGCTGTTGCGCCTTGTACAGATTTAAAAAAAAATTACCAAGCAGAACCAGCAATGCATTTGTAGAAGTAGTTCTGTATGTTTTGTAAAGATTATCAATGCACTGTATTATTCGGTAAAAAGATTTCTCTGCAAAAGAATAAGGTTACAAATCTTGTATCACGTACTTTACCAGCCACTCCCATGGATTGGGTGCTAAGCTTCAATTACTTAATACCTGCTAAGCAAGAAGTTTTGGCATAATTTGCAGAAGTGTAGGAAGAGGTCCTGCCACCCGAGGCGGTATTTGAATTTGCAGCCTCATGAAGGACCCTAAGGACACTAGCCACTAAGCAAAGGGACAAAGCTTTACCAATGATCAGTTTTGGTCTTTAAAATTGCGTTTTGGTATTTGTATCGAGCTGATTAAAAAAAATGATTTCGAAAAAGACATTCTTGAAGTCAATGGGATTTTATGAAATTTACTGTTTATTACAATATTAAAGGTTTTACGCAAAGGTCCCATGTTTTACAACCTAATGTTAAAGATGAATCGCGCAGGGAATTCAAAAAAAATAGTACATGATTATTTATCAAAGTAAAACTTCAATACTTTCAACAATTGAAGCTTTATACCTTTTATTCATAAAAATCTTAATTCCTTGTTCAATCGTTACACCTTTAGTGTCATTAGGTTTCTGGCAAAGAGCATTAAATTATCTGAACTAATTTTTTCGTCATCAAAAATCTGACACATCGTTTTAGGTTAGTCAATTTGCAATGCAAAATGTTCATTTAGTTGTTTTTTTATCATCTGCTATCTCATACATACGTCTTGATACTGAACGGAATTGCTCAAAGAAATCACCTGAATAATTGCATTTTCACTCCGATTCATAACCATTGAAATTGCGAAATCAAAGATTTGGAAATATAATGCGTTTTTCTAGCTTTTGCAATTAATTTGGAAATTTCGTAAGAAACTATTAATTAAACCAGTGTCTAATTTTTCACTGAATACTTTAAATCCTATTTTTTGCTGCGGAAACTTCTTAAAGCTTTTTGAATTATTAAAATGGCTTTTCTTTCATGTCTATGTGTTTTGTATAAAATGGATAGTAGCATTAGTGAAGCAAAACATATTTAACGCACACGAGTTTCATAATATCATGGGGTGATGAAAGAAATCCGTGGACAAGATAGTCAATACAATATTGTCGACACTTACTTTTGGATGCAGTTATTATGGTATCCTTAAATATCATTGGAAAAATAGTAAAAAGTATGTTTAATAAATACATTATTTCTACTGCAATGAATTATTGTCCTACTGTATTATATTTAATTTTAATATAAATTTAGTTCATTATATTTTGAGTGGCCGTGGCCCCCCTAAAGTCTGCTGTGGCTCCCCAAAACTGATATTTTCTTCTGTGGCCCCCTTGGAGCATGCTGTGGCTCCCAAGGGGGCCACATGGCCCCCGGTTGAGAAACGCTGATCTACACTATATATATTGTAAAACCCACAGTTTTTCATGTCGCCTCAAGAAAATGGTTAGATTTCATGCGCGATAACTCACAAATTGTATTTTTTTCTTTATTCATCATTATGAAGAAAAAATAATTTTGATGGACTATCAGTTCCAATCGTACGTCTTTATTATCTTTAAGTGATTAATTGAATTGAAGGTCGATCGCTTTACTCGTGTTAAAGTTTTGTCTGTTACTAAAAGAATGGATATGAAATATTTCAGCATACTTTTAATTTGAATATTTTTTCGACATCAATATGAAATTAAGATCAAAATTTCAACTTAATTCGAAATATAAAAACGAATGCAGTAATATAATTCGTGAATCAGTCGCTAGATGGTATCACAGAATGCGTCACGGGTAAAAGGGTTGAAAGTGATATTCGAAATTCAAAAAAGGGTTCGCGTAAAAATCCGTCGAGAAAGAGGAGGGTTGAATCTCGGAGGGCGGGGGATAATTCGAAAGGCTTGCCGATGCAGTTTAGTCGCAAGTCGTACGCTCGCTCGATCGGGTTCGATAGTCGCTAGTGCTCGTGCTTGATTGTGTTCGCGCGCAACCTGTGACTTTTACCTATCCAATTTTCTTCAAATTCAACTTCACTTTTCCCGCCTTTTTGTTACAACCAAATGACATTGCGGGACTTCTGTGTTGTGAATGCATGAAAGTTTTACAATTTGTATTTATTTTATTTCATAAACAAATAATTATACTAGGTATCAAGTGGCTTAGACATTTCTTACCAAATATTGATAAACTTTTTAAAAATATAACTGTCGTATAGTTTCAAATCTATTTTTTTATCTTTCACGTGATATTTTTGTTTAAATACAAAGGAATAAAATTTATCACTTTAATAAGGTAAGATATATAAAATATCATTTAAATTACTTTATTTACAGTGGCGGATTAAACTATAAGCAAATGAGGCGCGCGTTTGGGGTCTCCGAATTTTAGTGACCTCACAAATAGCTTATGTCTTATAGTCCATACACTTTTGTTCAAATTTTAATACACATATTTTTATTATTTTACATGGAATTTTCTGACATTTTATCCGAAAAACAGGGCCTCCCAATTTTATTGCGCCTGAGGCCTACAATGTGCTTAATCCGCCACTGATTATGTAATTATTTAAACATTCATTCACGCCATAAACATATATTCAGCTTGTAGCTTGCAAAATACAGAATCAAAATTAAATTCTTATGAAATATTTTGTAAATATAATTGTTTAAATTATAACGTTATTTATTATTTAAAATGAACATAATTTATTTGTAAAGTTATTATGTCTACAGTCAACGTTGTGATCTATAGTAATGAGCTTTCCACTTTTACACTTGTCATAGAGTTTAAAATAAATATATGTACTTGTATTATAAAGAAATCTATAGCAAGCTGGCTTATCAAAAATACATATGACAGTTGACTTATCAAATATTAAATGTCATACTATAATATTTTCTTTTGGCTCGATTCAGTATACTTAGTTTCCAGCAGTACATTTAATTTTTCCAAGATCGGTCCCGTAAATTAGTGCAACATAAAAAATATTATTTCTTACGTATACGTTTTCTTAAAATGAAAAAAAAAACGTATTTCAAGTTGTTCTTCACCAAACTGTAGTCCTAGTATACAAGAAATGATTCTGCTTCAATTTCAGTGCATATACTACTTTAAAGTAGATTCTCGTTTGACCGCTGTTTTAAAAAAATGTTAGTAAATTTAACACTTTGATTAATATATTTTTAAATAATGAAATCTCATTCAATAAAAAATTCCAAAGTTTTTTTGATCTAACGTTTTCCCACAAGTCAATATTCAACCATTATATTTCTATCTATTCAGGAAAAATTGATTATGTAACAATAAATAATCTTTTTCTTTCTCTTATTCTTTCATAATTATTATAATCATCCTTTCAAAATAATAATAATTTAGGTTATATGTCTTACTGTTAAGCAAAACTTTATTACTTTTGATTGACAACATTACAAAAACATTTAAGTATATCAGAAGGTACTTATTACAAAATCTTTATGTACAATTAAATAAGATTTACCGTGTCACTTTT
Organism: Himalopsyche tibetana; assembly: GCA_030503985.1. NCBI lineage: Eukaryota > Metazoa > Arthropoda > Insecta > Trichoptera > Rhyacophilidae > Himalopsyche > Himalopsyche tibetana. The sequence goes on from JAPJYX010000010.1 coordinate 4,212,158, forward strand.
ATTAGCTTGACTATAAAACTTTTTTATTATTAATAAATTTATTAATTACTTACATACCATTTTTTTTTATTTCAGATAATTAAAAGTGGATTCAGAGACTTAAAATATTAACACAAACGATTAATGTCGAAACATCTAGTGCTTCCGCATAGATAGATAGGTTTTTTTTAATTGAAGTTTAATCTAGAACAATAAAAGAAGCATTGTTTGTGGTGAATGGTGCGCTTCGAGGCGGGCATGGAGGGCAGCCCGCGCCCTACTCCCGCCGACGTCCGCAGATCGCCGCCGCGACCCATTCGTACTCCGCCGGTAGTTCCTGTCATATCGCCAGCTCTTCAAATTCCCAGGGAAGTGCAGAACGGGGCTTCCAAGATATTAGGCAGGAATGCCAACGGAACTAGTAAGTCCTTATTATTTTTTAAAAATAACACAAGTTCTCTTGCTATATAATGAAAATGTTAAAATTTGTATTTTGTAACATGAATATAATATAATTCTAACTGGTAAATAAATTTCAACTGTAAAACGTATAAACGAGCAAAAAGAATTTACCTTTGGTACCGAGCCCTTAAAAAATATATCACGCTTTTAAGTATTTCAAAAAAAACTGTGTTCATCCCACTGGAAAAGGGGATCGGTTTCCCTCGCCCAGTGATCATTTTCAACTTATCTCACTAACTGAGCGAAACTGATTGTAAGTTTACGATATATAACAAAAAAATATTTATTCTTTACATATATTACGAAGAAGTTTTTATAAATAAACTGTACACGTAACTTTCTTCGTTGTCATTTTGGGCGTTAGATTGTTTTGACTTCAAGCAAACATTTTAAATATACATCATACAAATTGTACACTACCATTTTCTTCGAGTGTACGATGAAAAATATGCGCCTAATCCGGAAATCTCTTATGTACGTTTCTTTAAATTTATTTATGAAATGCACTGCCTGATAATGAGAATAAAGAAGAAGGCATGGTTTTTCAAGCTAAAACTCCAATTAACGAATGTTTTGCGTTCCGCGTTAGATTGGCAAGCACGTAATGTTTCCGTCATTTTTTATTACTATTTTCTTAAGTTGTGATTGTGATTCTTGAAGTAGCATTATTGTAACAACGGTTTAATTGTAAATAAAAACCAAAAACTGTTTTATTTATATTAAATACACAAGAAGGTTTTTTTTAATATGAGGTTTTTTAGATTTTAGTGAATTTCAAATAATTTTTCCGGTTTATTTTTAGGATAATTTTCAAGCCATTTAGTATTTCAACCGTTGTACATATAATTATAAAATAAATATGATATCTATATTTTTTTGTGAAGGACCATTATAAATTCTCAATGAAAGAAACAAGATTTTTCCGTATTCATCTTTGTTGAAAATTTGCGGTTCGTTTGATTGAAAATAAATCTGTATTATTCTAGATATATAACATATATCATGCACTATTTCATCATTTATTTGATAGACATACATTGCAGTAGGTTTGAAAAGAAAAATGTTTCATTTCGTGAAAATCATGAAACATCGATAGTTATTTGAAAGATATTCTTGAATTAAATTAATTTGCTATTTTAGCATGCACCGTATTTAAGAAAAAACAGAAAAATGTTCAAATCTCAATTATCGCTTCAATTTCGTTTTTATCATATTTATTTTGATTAATTGATCAACAATGTAAAAGACAATCTGTGTGGAACTGAACACATTATTGTTTTACGATATTAAAATGAATCAATTTACTAAATAAACAAACTACGTTACTAGTAAACTTTAGCCGTTTTTTCTTAAAATTATTTCAACGTCATGTCATATTTTATAAATATTTGATGAATTACGTATTGTGTATCCATTGTTTACCAATTTAAATGCAGACAGCGTAATAAATGTTAATGAATTCTTCGAATAAACTTACAAAAAGTCGAGCGCTTTTCCACGATACTCGTTCTCATTTTGCTAACCTCAGTTTCAGTAACATTAATTGTTTACTCACCTATCAGCACGTAGAGTTTTAAATAAATATGTGTTAAAAACGCAAGCCTATCGTGCATTAAAAAAAATAAAGAACGCTTCTAGAAGGCAATTGATTCAAAATCATATGAACGATCGTTTACTTTTTACTGCAATCTTCGGTAAATCCTCAGCTGTGTAAAATCTTTATTCTGACCTAAGCCGACATGTCATAAAACAATTAAAACAGTTATATGGGCTTTTCTAATTTATTATTTTTCTGAGATGATAATCATTTTCAACGTTTTTATTTAAAAAGTTTTTATTTTATTTATTTTCATTATCATACTGTTCTATCAAGAATAAAGACACGTTTATATTATTTATAAGATCATCAAATCTTTTCATTTCCTGTTTCCTTGTAGATTTTTCTATACAATTTAAAAAACCCAAACATCTTTAAAAAAATTTGGTCCGCATATTCACTTAATACTATTACAGTGGAACCCCCAATTACACTACCCCGAATTACGCGCTGGCTTGAAATATTCGTCACAAATCCCCCAATTGAACGGTCGCATTCCATTGTCGTTGCTACGAGACGGTCGTCTGTGCGGTGGATACAGTCAAATGTAGGTTAGCGTCTGTGTATTCAAAAACTGCCAGGCTATACACACATAGCCGGGTGGCTGTCTATGTGTTGGATTTTGGCACGCTTTGTATTTTATCACTTAATTACTAAATATTTAGTGCATATTTTTTTTTTTTTGCAAAACTAAAGGAAGTCTTAGTTTTGAATTTTTTGCGGAAAAAACCAAATTCCTACTTTTGTATGAGATTCACTCCCCCAATTACACGTTCCTTAAGTGTAAATGGGGGTTTTACTGTATTATGAAATCAGTATTTATGATATTTTTTTGTAAGTCGTTTTGTACCATACCATAAATCTTTAATTATTATTCCCACGAAAGTATAATATTAATGCTTCTATAAAGTTTTCGTTTCGCTGCCCGTCCATAAAAGTATTTTGCGGAAATATATTTTTCTCGTTACTTTAACGGCGCGAATTTCACATAACGACGACGGTCGGGTAGTTCCCGTACGGAAAAAGGATATCTATCCCGCGCCCGCTGCCCGTAAGAAGCGGCAATAACAATAAACAATATTTATGTTGAGCTCGTAGGCGAGTCTCGCCATTTTGTAAGTCCGAACGAGCGCTTTCTGGGATACAGTTGGCAGTTGAAAACAGCGGCAGGCCAAGAAAATTCCATTTTCAAAAATCTATCCAAACATGGAATACATAGAGATTCAGCCGAAAAGCTTAATAATATCATAACCATAAGCAACATAATTATAATAAAGAGAATATTATCTATTGGAGAGAAAGATATTTTCAAATCATAAATGTAAACGGAATTTAATTCATTGGAAGATTGTAGGTATGCCCATTTTTACACCTTGACTAGTTTTGTTGACTTAACTTGATTAGTTTATTTGGGAAAATAACAAAATTTTAGAAAGCTATGTAACATAAATACATACACGAATGTATTATATTTAAATTTGAATCGTTCAAACTATGTACATTCTCACAGATTTTGTCACTAACGACCCGGGTTTCGCTTTTCGGCATTTTCAGGCATTCAAGTGCACGGATGAACTTGAACTGACTCAAATGGAAACTGGAAATTCCACCAAGCACCTTCAGTCGAAATCTTAAAGTATTATATTTAGTTTGAGACTTGCCCACTCGCTGGATGCGTTGCTTATTTGCAAACACGTCATTGGATACGTAAATTCAAGCTTAAATATACACTTAAATTTTAATATTAAAAATGAACTTTCACAAAGTTACCGGCCAACCATTAAAAAAATTTAAATACATCCACAGTTATGCTTGATTGAGAGTAAATAAAAGGACACACGAGATAGTGATATTATTTTTGATGGCGTTTAATCTTAGGCAATATATTATAAGCAAAAAAAAAAAGTCATTTATGTCTTCATATTGAAAAATATAAAAATTATATAAATTTATCAATGCGTGTTATTTTTACAGTTTAATTATTAAAACATGTTTGATATAATATATTATTTATCGTATGTATCCGCAATCATTGATTTTGTAATCCGCAATCATATTATGTGTCTATGTTGGCATTTATTTATAAATGAGAGGCTTAGTATCATAACTCATATGCTTAAAAAATCGCAAAAAGTCACAGGAACGCAATTTTTTTAATTATATTTTTTGTCATAAATTACCATGAATGTTGATCGCAAGTAGAAAGTAGCAGTTTCTTTAGATGTGAAATATATAGTAATACAACATGAAAAATCTGTTACATTGTGTATTACGGATCAAAATGTGCCAAAAGGAATTTTTCAAAAAATACAGTTAGATAATTATATATTTTTTTCTATAAGCAGGGTTGGGCTGGAAGGGGCTCGGAGGGCGCGCGATCCTCTTGTTAAATTTTACGAAGGCCTGCGAGTCCCTTGTTAATTTAAGAGAAAACAATATTTTCTGATCAAATGAGTACATAACTGCAATTTCTGACTTATATATTATCTAGTACAGCTTCAGTATACACAGTAGTACATTGTTGGTCATTTACATTGATAACTTTACGGTAAATTGCATATTGTTACATACTATAAGTGTATTGTAACAATCGATTGCTTATTTAGGTATTGCATATGATTCCATCGAGGTGTTAAAAAACCCATGCTTCCCCAGAACATCGAGAATTGCCTTGGTATAAAGCGAGCCCCTTGTTAACGTATTGGCATCACACCGCTGTCTATAAGCACTATATTCTTAAGAAGTTATTTAATTTAAAAAATATGTTTAAAATAAGTAACGTATTTAAAAATTCAACTAATTACAATCTTAAGATGTAAAATTCAATAGAAAAATTTTGACTTGTTACAGTATTGAATTGAAGAAAGAATTTTCTTGAAGGATCTCATACGGAAATATTTTTAAATTGTTGATTGCAAAGCAAAATTAGTTGTTTCCACACAACGCCTTTCTGTTATCCATAACATTGGCATCGTTAATTAAAAATTTTGTGTGGAAACATAGCTGATTTTGCTTAATCAAAGCGTTATTAGATGCCTGTAACATGTGAATTTGTGACCCCTTTCCCCGACACCTTTATTTAGAGTTCCGAGCAGAGATGAGCTGGAGGGGGCTCAGAGGGGCTCGCGCGAGCCCCTTTTTAAATTGTACTAAGGCTGGTGAGCCTATTGTTAATTTAAGAAAAAACAATATTCTCAGATCAAATTAGTGTATTACTGCAATTTCTGACTAACATATTATCTATTCCAGTATACATCGTAGTATATTTTTAGCCATTTAAATTTATAAGTTTACGGTAAATTGCATATTCTTACATATTCTAAAGGTATTTAGTAACAATCAATTGCTTATTTAAGCATTGCATATAATTTCTTAGGAGTGATATAATAATTAAATCATTCCGCAGAACACCGAGATATGATTTGAGAATTGAGATTAAGCGAGCCCCTTGTTAACGTATTGGCAGCCTATCGCTAGTTCCGAGTATTGTAAAATGACGTAGTAGCTACTTTTTGTGTGTAAGTAATTATAGCTACCTTATTGGGAATAAATAATCTACATAGCAACGATGTAAATATATGATGTGTCAAAAATAAAAGAAAATCTTTGTTAAGTATATTGACATCTAAGAAGTAACAAACGCTTTAATTTGGCACCATACACTCACAACGTTGGCAACCCTACACTCACTTTCGTGTCTAAAGTTGGCAACGGGCGGAGTTTTCGTGGCAGCCCTGCGGAACTGGCGGGAAAAAAGCGCGGGCGAGTTTAAAAAAGAAAGTGCCGTGGCACGGAGGCGGCCATGTTTTATTTTCTTTATCGCTCGTTGCAGTTTTTATTGCAGTCCGCAGACCAGACGGAGCCTTGTGGAGAAATGCACTCGCACACAACCTTACAGCACACACACGTGTACAAACACATTATGTTATGATATGAGCACACATACTCGTAGGAATTTCTCGGCTGTCGGGTTGCATTTTCGAACAGCCATATTTTTTTATGTTGGTAATGATAGCTACTCGAAAACTCATGGTTGGTATTACAGCATAACATTATTTTCTTCGCGGCTTAAATATTTCGTTACCCTATTCCAAGGAACGAAAATGGAAGAGGTTATAAAATTTGAATTTCTGAATTATATTCTCATATTTCACACTATGACCTTGGACCTTGGGAGATTCTAAAAATCCGCTTTGATATTAATTGCGTCTTATAATAAAATTGTCAAAACATTATTATAATAAATGTATTCATCGAAATATTTTAAGCAGTTGTGTAGTGGTAAATAAATAGGTATCAGATCGGTCATTGATTTCTTCCCTTTTTTATATCCGTACGAAGTTAGAAAATCACAATTTTCGTCAATTAAATGAATGAAAAAAAACGCGCAATGAAAATTAGAAAGAATTATCCTAGAAAAAGAGGGGTGGTATTTCTTCACGTTACATGTGTACATTTTTTTTTTTTTTGTAAACTCCGTCAAGTAGATCGATTTTGATATAATGCTTTTAAAACTGATGAACAGTATTTTGAATATATGTATGTAATTGTAATTGTATGTAATTGTATGTAAATTATGTTACAAGACAAAAAGGTGGCAGGGTGGCGCCCTGGGTCACTTTCTGGTGCCAGGTCGCCGACCTGGCCCCACTACACCATTGATTATAAGCAATGTCACCTAAGTGCTATGAATTTTTTATTGTACGGTTTTCATTACACAGTATGACAAAAATGATGTTATTTAAACTATTTATTAACTTGAAATGGTTTCAAAATATTTGAAAAAGTTTTCTTGATATTAAAAAAACGTGTTAATCAAATATTCATTTTATATGAAATAATGGTTCCATGTTGGAGCATATGACCTCCTAATGGAGGGATCTTAGCAGAAGTTTATTTACTAGAACTATGTCTCAGTCGCTCAATCTCTCATTTTCGAAGAGAGTAGTTGATATAGAAAGGATAGAGCAGGACATGACAAGTGGTTGACTAATCACTCTCGCTACACCGTGTTATTTTAGAATTGGAATGGCGGGAAGGGGGAGGTTTAAGCATCACAAACATGCATGCTTTCGGACAGAAATCGATTAATCGATTGAAAAAATACTTTTCGTACTGGGTTTCGAATCTGTGAGATCCGGCATGAAAACCAACGACGTTGACCTCTGCGCCATAAACCCGGCATTTAAGTATTTTTATAGTTATTATTTTTATAGTTAAAAAATAATAAAAAAATACCATCGGATAAATCTTGTTTATGTTAATTAATTTGTAGTCGATTTCAAGGAAATGAGAAAATATTGGGTCAAGCAATTTTCAATGACATGTATGTGCTAGGAAATACTATATTTCAATCCATCATTGCTCAAATTAAGTACAAATATTCTACTATTTTGTGAATGTTCAAAAACCATGATAGATGATTTTTTTATCATATAATCCGATGTATTTATAAACGCAACATTTCACCGTGTAAATCGAGTACATTGTAAATCAAGGCGTTTTTGCGTAATGTATTGCAAATAGACGATTGTTGTCGACAAATGATTTTATTCCTATAAACCCTTAACCAGCTATTAGCTGTCTCATACGAGATAAAATATAGATAATAGAGGATGCGATGGCGGACAAAGCACATGGGAGGCCCCAGGCGCAATAAAATTTGTATGCCCTATTTTTCGAATAACATAAAAACGTCGAGGAATTTCAAGTAAGATACATATACAAGAATCTGAACAAAAAGTATATGGGTTATATAATATAAGGGATTTTTTAGGCCCCAAGCGCGCGCCTCATTTGCTTATAGGCTAATCCGCCAATGAAAGGAAAACAAGCATTTGATTGGTTAACAAATGAATTAACTATAATTTCTGATTTTAACATTTAAATTTTATTATCACTATTTATTCAAGTCTTGTCTCTTTTGAAAAACACATTCGCGCAAAGCTAGAAAGGTATGAAACGTATTTATCACAAATAGAAACTTTCTCGGACCCTATGACCGGTGGATAATCTTGCTAAGCCAGAGTCTGCCTCTCGCATGCACAGAGTAATTTATATGTGTTTGTATAAACATAAAATGCATATATGTGTGTGCTACGATGCAGGCGATATAAAAACGATATCTTTTTGCTCAACAATAAAAAGTTCATAGATAATGGTGCGGCGGACTTGCTCATTGCGATGCGGACCTTTCTGTAATGCACTATGTGTTCCGCATTGCCCCACTCTACCCTTTTTTAATCATTGGATGCAGGAAGCAAACACAAAAATAAACATAATTCGTACGACAACTGTAATTTTTAAAAGCCATCAATTTCGGCAGTTTATATCTTAATAAGACAGCCATTTATTTTTGGGAACAAATTAAATGGTCAGAATTTAAATCAATTTTTGGTCAGAATAAAAATATTATACGGTTAGAATATTTTATAACCATTTTGGTTAGCTTAGGTTTTTTCAATTCAATTTAAATTATGACTTTTTACACTTACCAATATATTATGGCCATTTATTATAAATTCTGATTCGAAAATTACGAGCCTTTATTTGTTTTGCTGTATTTAAAAAGAATATAGGCTCTCAATTACACGAGACTCATAAGAGTCAAAACTCTACATTTTAAGATTATTTATCACACAAAAAGATTATTATTTTTGGTGGATTCGGCTGCTACTTTGTATGAAATATTTTGATTATAAACATGTGATAATTTTTATATGAAACAACATAGTTTTTTTTAATCAATGTCCGCTTCCAATGTGGAGCAGATGCTCTTTTATTGGAAATATCTCAGCCGAAAGTATTACTACAAGAACTGTTTGTTACTCAGTTTCTCAAAATCTCCGTTCTAAAGATAGTAATAAGGATAAAAAGATAGGCCTCTAACAGGACTAGTAGTAGCACTAATCGCTTTCCTTAAGTAACCTTTCTTCAAGGATTGTATAGAAAGACGTTTTCAGACATCACAAACAATTTAATTGAAAAAACTGCTGTTAAAACCGGTACTCAAGCCCGCAATATCCGTCATGGAAACCAACGACGTTGACCGCTGATGATATAAAATAATTATTAATGCTCACTTTAAACATTCACAAGATTCCAAAATCTATCGTTTTCATATTTAAACAATAAAACCAAGGGTGGGCTGCGGGGGGCTCGCGCGAGCCCCTTGTTAAATTTAGAAAGACAAGATTCTCAGATCGGTGCGTTATATAATGTTTAAATATGCATTATAATTAACTTTAAGAACGAATCGTGTTTCTGACATATATAATATAAAACATGCAATTGGAGCGAAAATGGTAAAACTTATTTCTGTGTTAATCTTGGAACTCTTCATTTTTGCAATTAAGTGTAAGTAAATACATTTTTCAGCTTTTGATATTAGTTGAATATAATTCTTACATAATATTAGTATATGTAGTAACTTTCGATAGCTTTAATAATTATTAATTATATAAGAGTGTACAAGATATACAAGAGTAACTTGTATACGAGTAATAAAAAATCACCTCTTTTCCGGAATAACACGAATAGCTTCGAGATTCAGCAAGCTCCTTGTTAAAGTATTGGCAACTCAGCGCTGAATAAAAATAAAATTTCTTGTAAAAATGGGACTGTCGAAAAAATGTGCAATCAACTTGGTTACACTTAACACCGGCGTCATTTTTACGTAAAATATTTATATTTTCACATCATCTTACAAGACAGCATCAAAGCTCACTTGCGTAATCTCTTGGTATGTTCAAAGTGCCCAAGTTTTTCCTGCAGAACGTTTGCCAATCAAATAAATCAAACATGTTTTATTGCAACGTGTTTATATCTTGCACTATTACCGCAAAAAGGCAGCTCTATAAAAATTAACGATTTAATATATTTGGATTGATAAAGTACTGACTGTCACATTTCTATTTAGATAAGTATATAATATTTATGCGACTTTCAGAATTTTATTTCACAACAAAATAAATATGTATGTACGAATGGCCCCCGAGAGGCGAAGTGAGCCAACTAGTATAATAGTAAAAAAAAATCTTGGACAAGTACGATCACGTTTTTATTTGGTGTTTAGGGTAGTTTAAGGTAGATTGCATATTTTTAGTATTGACTGATGTTACTTCACTTTTACGATACTTTTTACGTTTAAAATATTACAACGCATCTAACTTTTTTTCTAAAATACCATTTGGCTTACTTCACCTCTAATGGGCCTATATGTACATTCTTTAATATTTAAATTCTCTTATGCAATATCAGCGTACAACATTTTTTTTAGTAAATCGGCCACGCTGAGATTATTTAAAAACCAATGAAGTAAATATATTGATTTATAGGATGTTTCTAGGGTGGGTTGGAGGGGGCTCGGAAGAGCTCTTGCGAGCCCCTTGTTATTTTTTACTAAAGTGGGCCGTTAATTTAAGAGAAAATAATATTTTCAGGTCAAATTAGTGTATAACTGAAATTTCTGACTTATATATATATATATATTATCTACAACAGTCTCAGTTTACACAGTAGTACATTTTTAGCCATCTAGATTAATAAGTTTACGGTAAATTGCATGTTGTTACACATTATTTGTGTAGTATATAACAATCGATTGCTTATTTAAGTATTTCGCATTGGCAGCCCACTACTGGGAGTTTTAATATATTGTAGATAAAAATTGGACTAAAATGAAAAAGTTTCTGAACCAATTTTGGGTTCTGAATCTACCATAGTAAGCTATAAAGATACTATATTGTCAGTATTTATTTATGTTATACAGAAAGTTACAAAAAAGTGTTTAAGTATTATTTTTTTAACGAAGCAATGCATCTTACCTTTTCAGTATAAAGGTGGAACGTCAATGTGAACACATTTCTGCTCCGTTGTGCTCGAATTAAAAAAAACGCATCTCTGATCTGTAAATAAGTCTTTCATTGAAGTCTTACGAAATATGCAAATTGTGCATCATTATTTGATTGTCTGTCTGTCCGAAACTATTCATTGTTTGATCCACGGTAACGGGTCGTCAATTGTATTCTTAACACAGAAACATCTGCTCAATGCCGCAAGCCTTTTTATTATTAAATAATATATTGTATGTGTAAATATAATTATTATAACATGTTCTAAGGAATTGCTCTTCGTTTAATGAAAGTAATGATTTAAATCAGCTGTGAATGCACGATTTTATCCTTCAATGACGGACAGCTGCATTTACAATAAGTAATAGAAAATTTCATAATATTTGACTCCATCATATTTGTTTTTTATTTCTACATGTATTATATATTAGTTACGTACTTTGTAATCGATATGACTTAAAATAAACAACTTAAGCATAACAGATTAAAAATAACAAAGTATTTTAGTTCTACAGTTTTTAATAATTTTATTCGTTGATAGCTATTTGGGCTTGCGCCATCGTCAGAACTATGTTTAAACTAATATTTTGCTCAGCTATATATACTGGCTCTGAAGAGATACACAATGCATCAAGTTATTCACTCTAACATCCTAATTATAATTACAATATTACACTTTGTGAGCAAAATATTAGTTTAAACATAGTTCTGACGATGGCGCAAGCCGAAATAGCTATCAACGAATAAAATTATTAAAAACTGTAGAACTAAAATACTTTGTTATTTTTAATCTGTTATAAATGGAGTTCTACCAAGTAAATGCCAAATCAATTAATAACTTAAGCATAATTCAAGATTTCGACTGAAGTTGCTTGGTGGAATATAAATATTGAATTTGAATCATACATTCACACAAGTTTTGTCACTAACGTCACGGGTTTCGCCTTTCGGCATCTTCATGCGTTCAAGTGCACGGATGGACTTGAACTGACGTTTAACTTGAAATACCGGTTTCGGTAATATCGGTATTGCAATTACTTTTCCAGGCCCGTTCTATGCTGTAAAGCAAAATATGACTATATATAGCCAGGGGTGGGCTGGAAGGGGCTCGCCCGAGCCCCTTGCTAAATATTCATCAGGCCGGCGAGCCCCTTGTTAAATTAAGATAAAAGTTTTTCTCAAATTTTCTCGTTATATGATCTATAAATATGTAATATATTTAGATTAAGAAAGTTGTTTGAAACATTTTTCAGCTATTGATATTGAATAAATTACGGTATACTGTGTACTGTTGCAAAATATAAGTTTATAAAGTAACATTCGATGGTTTCAATAATTATTGGGTATAATTGCACATGAGTGATAAAAAAATTCACACCTTCCCCAGAACATCACGGATAGCTACAAGATTTAGCGAGCTCCTTGTTACCGTATTGGCAGCCCAGCGCTGTATATAGCCGTAAAGAAAAATCATTATTTATTTGAACTTTGTAAGAAGTTAAAATCTTTACTATTTATACTTATTTGAGTTTAATACAGTCCAGAATTTGCCAGATTTTATATTGTGAACAACAGAACAACTTCTTCAAGCCGTGAAATTTTGATGTAACAACTCTTCAGGTTCCGATGCGGTCCTGCCGTGACGTCTGCATGCCCTCTACATTTTTTATGCTATTCCGTAAAAAGAGGAAGTTAAATATGCGAACGGCTTAGCGGACCAGGAGCCCGCCATTGCAGAATTCAATAAGTGCCCTAAAAACTCACCACCATTCAAACAATTTCTTTTTTCAATGCTTCCACAATAAATATCGCAAAGTAATTGAATTATTTGGGACAAACTTTCGCATCAAGGAGGCGAGTCATAGTGTTTCTCTGTTCTAATGTTCCATTTTTAAATATTAAACAATCACACACAAATAGAATTACGAAGAAAAAACAAAAGATAATCAGCATGAAATGATTTTGACAGCGGCAACATTATAGTGCTGATTAAAAATGTACGATGTTTAATCAGTTATCAAGAAAAATTGTATTTTGATCCTGTTGAAAAAAAACAGTAACTGTCAAATAATCCCAAAGTATTTATGAAGGCATCACATATTTCGTATTGTTTTATCTTTGTAGCTATCCTTGGTTGTTTATTTTAAGAAAGAATTCTCAGTGTACATATTTTAATTTATTGTAAGTGTTTTTTTTTTCTATATTAATTAAAGACAAGAATGTTAAAATTGATTATTTCCTGGTATCTTTATCTACCGTCATATTATACCACTTGTGAAAAGAAATTTTCATGTAAGTAGATCTTTTTTATTATAAAATTATTGACGAGTTTTCTCCGAATGATTTTAGTGTAGATACTAGCTAACATTCAGTGGCGTAACTAAAAAAATCTTGGACCATAATCTATACAAAGAAAAGGATGAATTTAAGTTGGGAATTCCCAGCTATCGACAGGTTAATGACAGTATAGTATATGTGTCATTTTACGAGATTTTTTACCTGGCTATAAAAACAAAAAACAGTTACTTTCAGTTCACTTGTACAAGTGGAAAAGGCTCTCACAATTTACTCGTTTGGTAGGGACTTTTATAAAGTTATTAATTTTTCTTATTTTGTTTTTTTAAAAATGGTTACGCTACTGCTACTATTCTTCAATCTGGTTATCTTTGTAGTCATTTATATATTTCACAGATATACTTGGATTTAATTTTGTAAAACTCACAATGAAGTGTTTATTTATACCCTATTTCATTTGATATTATATATTTTTTCGTCTCATTTAACTATATTGATAAAATATTTTTTCTCAAAATGTTTTAGTGTCTTTGGCGAACACATTGTGCAGGTGAGACGACTCAGGCCACTTCACATACATACATGCATAATAAACGCACACCACTCTGGATCGCGTGCTAAACCGTTCAACAACAAAAATTAATTCGTACTTATCACATTTTTTTCGACTCCATCCTTTGCCCAATCATTATTATGTATTCCAGACATGCTGGCCATCTATCGGTTGGTTTTGCAAATAATTACGTACTTAACTATGATTCCTTTTTTAGTTATTCGTTTATCAAAATTTATCGGAAACGTTTAATTTATTTAGGATTAAAATTTAGCTCGCTTTTTCTTATTTTGCCCATATATTTTATCAAAATTATGGCTCACTAATTTTCCATTATTAAAATTGCAAGTTAATACACAAATATCTAAAATTTGACAGAAAAAAATGACATCTTAAATCATATCGACTGTGGAAAGAAAAAAGGACGTAACCCACACATATCAAATTTTACAGGAGGCGCATAAAACGTCTTTTGATGATTTTGGGTCATATGCAAATTATGAATTATACACAATCTTGAAGTGCACGGAGACTTCTAAACCGGTGTTCAATTGACATAATCTTATGTTTATTAAAGAAATTGTCTAGGAAAAACTTTTATTTCAGTCATTTTTCTTGGTTTTATTTTTTTAAAAGCTCATATTTTTCAAACATAAAAGCTAAATTTAGATAGTAATTCGGCATTTGCATCTTGCATTCTTTAGATAGAACGTGTATCAAGTTTGATACGTTGTGATAATTGAAAAAAAACCTGTTTTGAAAAAACTGTGGGTTACGTCCTTTTTCCTTTCCACAGTCGATTAGTTTTATGAAACGTGACACGGCAGCAATTTTCAACTAAATGTTTAACATGGTAAAAAAATACATATTGTTAGTAATTATTTGCTGGGTTATTAGTGCAGTGGTCAATGTCGATGGTGACGGATATCATTAGTTCAAGCCCCAGTACAAACAACATTTTGTCAATGAAAGCATAGATGTTCGTTATTTTTACAAAAAATCCTTCCCGCCTTTTTGACTTTGTAGTCGATACAGTCGATATTAATTCCAGAATAGTGATTTTAAGAAGATCATGCATTTATGATTTCTAATTACGTGTTTTTAGAAGAAAAGCTTTAACTCTGATACACGTAATATTGAGTGATATTACAAATTGTAATGAACTACCCATACAAATATTTCATTTTGGAGTTAATAAGTTTTGGAATGTCGGTTATTACTGACTTCTCTAATAAGTATTAAATTTGTTTATTTAAAATCAAAGATTCTCTTATCATTGATTTAAATTTCATAAATGGCATTATAAATACTAAACAATGCCGATAAACAGTTGAACAAATGTCTCCTCAGTCTCTTTGTTTGAGTTTTTTGTTTCTTTGTATTTCACCAGGAATTCTATCCGAAATACTATTTAAACGATAATTTTGATGATTCTAGCCCTTCGTTTTACCCGTTTGTATCTTATTTTTTTAATGCCAGCATATCCTTGCTAATTATAAGTTACTCTACTTTTGGTTTTTGAATTCGCTGAGGTTGGTTGTTGGTTTTGCACACTTCTGTAGAATCTCAACAGTCCCATAATTCAAATACATAGCTATATTTTTATAAATTATATAATAACAAAAAAGAAATCTTTTTTATTAAGAAGTCGTTCGCTCAAAGTGTCCATTATTTAAAGAATTGAAGTTATCTATCACATTTAATGATTTATGTTCTATTTCAGAAGCAGTAACATGTAAAAAATATGTTATATGTATTATATAATCTAAATTGATTGAATCAAATACGAGGAACATGAAAAACAACTATTTAAGAATCCACTAAATACAACAAAAAACATAGAATCGTTCTGCATGGACCGAGAAGTGTAGATTCTTCCACTACCTTATGAAAAATCTACCCGGTTGATGAGTAATATTCAAAAATACCAAATACATGATTTTATGAAATTTAGTATAATTTAATAGAGTGGTAAGTTTTTAGACTACAAGCAGCAAAATAAGAATACAAAATAATATATTTGCTTTCATCATAAAATGAAGGGTGATATTGTTTCAAAACATTTATCATAAATTAAGATTTGATTTAATAGACGTTTAATTACGACAGGCAGTTCTGTGCCGGCTCTGTGTCATTGATAAGGAGTGCATTGAGGGAGAGTTGAAAAGAGGAGGAAAGATTGTAAAAAAGAGTTGTTCGTTGAGGAGTGTGCGGTGCGGCAAAATTTTCATCTGAACAAAGGGGCGTGCAAAAAACGCGAATTCTATTTTTTGCAATGTTTGTTCCCCGTCTCAAAGTCGGAGGCTAGCCAGACTTAAGAATATAATTAATATCACCCTCATTCTACAAAAATATTGTTCTCAATCATCCCAGTAGCGTATACACCAAGAACTTTTAACTTTTTTTTTGTTCCAAGAGATTTACATGTACATGTTAAAAAGATATTTTTTTTTAAATGTCTTTCTATAAAATCATAAAGTTGCATATTAAAATGAATTTTCTCTGTGGCATATTTAAAATTATTAACGTATATTATTGCACGCCATTTGAGCATCTTAGAAAATAGTTAATTCGATAATAGGGTAAAAGTTTCAACGTTAATTATTTTTTAATTTATCTTTAATTATGATATTGAAATATTGTTTTATCGTTTTCGAAATTTCTTAAAAAAATGGGTTTGATGTTAAGCTACGCTGGTTTTGAATATTTAATACTTAAAATTATCTAAAATAATAAATGTACCCAAACCTTGAAACCTTAAAAACCTTAAAAATGCGAACTGAATTTTAAAATTTTGTTTTTGTTTGTTGTAAAATTATTTCAACAGCAGGTTATAATGGGCCAACTAGAGATGAAAAGATTCAAATGGTACTTTAGAAAAAAATAATTGAAATGTGCTCATTGCAATAATGTTAGTAAAAATATGTAACACACCAAAACACCACGTAAAGACGTGATTGTATTTATAATTAAAAGTCCATGAAAAATGTTTTACCATTTTACTATTATAGTTGGCTCATTTCACCTCTAGATTTCTCATATAATAATAACACTTTGCCTCAGAACAAAAAATGTACTGTAAATATTCTTATGAATTGTTCTGATTAAACACTTTTTTCGGCGCAATTCGAAAAAGGTTAATAAACAGTCAACAAAACTGTAGAAAATGTCAACAGAATCTTTATTCGTTATTTATTTTTATTTTATGGCACAATGATTTTTTTGGGGAACATTGATACTGTTATTTTTAATTGTGTACAGATTCACGATTACTTTTTTATTAACGTTCATCACAATTGATATTTGGTGAAGGGCCTACTACCAGCTCTCGACTTTTTTACAACTATCAACCGCATGTGTTAAATTATACATCTTTTTTGTCTACGCATGTGCATACGTATTTCATTTTTCAATTATACCTACAAGTGTTATAATATTTCTCATATTCGATTTCGAATGAAAAATAATATCGACTTCCACAACACAGTTGAAAGTAAGTTGTCATGGCTAAATTTTACCCTAAAAAACTTTGCTCTCCCCTCATCGAAATGTGTAAAAGGTTCAACCCCCTACCCTCTACCAACGCCCAATCAAATAACTCGTTTTGGAGAAGCTGTTTTATTTTTCTGGCCTCACAGTATTCACTTGAAGAAATAAAATGATCAATACATTTAATTCATGATTCATTGACCGTTATATTATGGGGTGGGAGAAATATCCCATGAAACTAATCATGAAACATCCCAACTAAGGAAGTTTGTTTCATATACTTTATCATTATTATTGTTGTTATATTGAATCGAAAAATTCAAAAATAAATAAAAATTTTCATTCAACAGTAACTTTAAGCCATGTGATTAAATATGAATGAAAAATGTATTTTTAACAATGATATACTTTACAATACATTCTGCATACTTTTGCTTACATATAATATGTTTTGTAGGAAACGACCCAAGTTTTGGCTCTAGATCAATGGAGGGGAACCTTTTGGCTACTCTGATGCGACCTGTTGACTTAAGTTTGCTGTAATACCACATATGATTAATGTGGTTTTAAATATATTTTAATTAATTTTGTTTCTAAGAAGGGTAACCTGCGGCCTCTTGTCTACTCTGATGCAGTCTTCTGACTTGATCAAAATATTCACTTTGTTTAAAAAGTTATACGCAAGCGTTTGGAAAAAGAGTGTAATCAACCAATTTTAAAAATGTTCGACAGCCGAAAAAAGGTGGGTGTCAACGTTTTATTTAATGCGGCCTTATGTTGAATCAGATAAATGAATGTGGCTTTTATAAGTGAAAAGGTTCCCCGCCTCTGCTCTAGATAATCTTTGTAAATTTACAGATAAACTTCAACTGGAAGCCAGCAAAAGTTTTACCTTGATTTTATTATTTATCAGAAAATGAAGTATGAAGATGCTTCTCAAAGATACGAAAACACGTGTCACACATAGCAACACAACCAATGGATTACAATAATTGCCTATAAACCATAAACTAATGTTAAATAACTATATAAAGTATTCACTAACTACTCTAGAAATTGTATACAAGTATCATAAAAGTGACATGATTAGAAATGTAAAGATGTATCTGATTTATATTTTATGTATATTTTTTGATGATATCTTTCTGAGAATTTCAGGTCGATTATATCAAATTTTCTTATTATAAATCGTCATGGGGAATTGAATTTCAATAAAACAAAAGTTGAGACGAGATATCTAAAAAAAATAATGAGATAAAAATCGAACGGAATAATATTATATTACAAGCAACCCTTTGAAATCAAATAAAACAAAATCAACAGTTGCATGTTGTATGATTGCGGAGTGGCATATTCTAACTAAAAATAAAGAAATGATGCTCGCTGCGCATCTGTCAGACGGTGAGATAGCCGACGGCCGAACATTTGGAGCAATTACCCAATGATTACAGTCATCGATTAGATATTATTATTAGACTACTGGGTAAATGCTCAACGTAAGTAAACGTTCTAAATGTCAGACTTAGGATACTATGAACTTGAAATTACAAATAAAAATATCGGCAAATATTGCAGAGGATCTTTTGAGAAATTATTATTATTTGGTGCTATATTTAACCCCAAAAATACAGTACATTTACAAATATAGTACAAACAATTTAATTAGGTATGCCTTTGAGTTGAAATAACATTTACTATCACACTGTAATGATATGTGAGTTATAAAGTAATGCAAAATTATTTTTGTAAATATTTCCTTTAAAAACAATTAGCTAACTTTACAGTTACAGCACTCTTTCACAGCAATATGTTACTGTTATTATAATGATAGATTAATAAAATTGTATTAATATACGTAATTGTAGCAACTTAATATTGTCGATGTTTACCATTTGTTGAAGTCGGTAATTAATATTTCATATAAGCATCAATAAATACTTATTCATTCTGTCTTTTTGTCTCTCTGTAAAACGGCACACTCTTCCTCCGCATGCGCAGAGACAGAGTGTATGTGTAAGTGTAAATATTTAACATAGATTAGATTTGAAGGTGGTTGAATTATTAACACACACTCCGCTGTCTGTGCATAGTTTACATCAAGCGTATTGAGCGAATGCTGGCAGGTGACAACGCTTTCTGTTAATGTAAAAAAGTATAAAATATTGTATTACAAATATAGTGATAGTTAAATACATTTTACGATTGTATTATTTTAATATAGTAAATTTGTGTGTATTTTATATACAAAAATATTGATAACGTAAAGATTTTTTGTTTATAACCTGTTATTATTGCTTTACTTTGAGGGTGTTCACTGTCAATACTTAGTGGAAAGACATTATATTAAAAAAATAAAATATACATCTGTACTGAGTATCAGTTGATAGTGCCCGTCACGAGCGAAATCGGTCCTAACCTTAAAAAATAAAAGTGGAATCAGTACAAATGTATATTTTATTTTTTGAATTATCATGGCTTATTTATGTTTTTCATTAATTAAAACAATTTTACTCAAACTGTTATTTGTCACTGTAATGCTTAATCGTTAATATATTCCTAGGTTCTCTTGTTTGTGGCCACTACTTTAATCTAAAAAGATGGAGTGAATTCAGAATGCATGTGTTGCCAGTAGCGTTTATTATAAAGTTTGAGGCACGACTATTAGAAATTATAAAGGTTTGTACTTACTCAGACGAGCCGGTAAAACGGCAGCTGTTTTTTATAACAATAAGAATTACCTAGCGCAGTCTAATTTATCGTTAAAAAAACTCAATCATCAAACACAAAGTCATTATTCTTATATCGTGTACGTAAATTAGTTAAGTACTAAAGGGTTAACATAGGTTGTCAGGGGCTTAAATGGTAGTCGTGATTACCAAATAAAAACATAAAAACATTCTAAAAAATGTACTTAACGTAAAACAAACGAATTTCCTCGAAACGGCCGCCAAATATTTTGAAAACACATTGTCCCACCAACTATCTACGGCCCATTTTCATTATTGAATTGGGTTGATGAAAATGTATAAAAACATTACAGAGATCCATGCTTTTGGAAACAAAGAAATAAATCAACCGGGGATTTGAGCTTGCTATGGGGCTTAATAAAAACAATCGGTCAGACTTTATGAGAGTCCGGGAAAAATGGCTCACTTTTCATAATGCTAAAATGTTGACAAATCCGAAAAACGTCTAAAAAATGTAATGTTAAATACTCTTACTAACTTTTTTAAAATGTACGTGTTGGAAACTTTTTTCTAAAATTACTTGCATGCAGTAATAGCCAACATGACATGATGACATAATTATTATTATCTTACTCATTTTCGACAAAACATAGAGATTACCGTTTTTGTTTCCAGAGCCCTCATATACTTCACAGTCAAGTTGGATACTTAAATAACTAGTCGCGAGTTAGTCTTTATTTAAATATTGGATTACTTTAAATAAATATTTTATTTAACTTAAAAAGTTTGTTACTTTTTTTCCATAGATGAAAGAAACCTTTTATGTTGCAGTAATACTCGTCAATAAAAATAAAAAATACCTCCTCGCGGTGCTAAATATATTTCACTCCTTTATTATAAACGGGGTTAGACCTGTGCGCTTAGCTAAACTTTCACTTATTAATAATTTATTAAAAGGAAGCACAATATTTCACTTTCGTTGAACATTCGTCTCGCAGTTGCGGGCGAAGATAAAGGCCATTGAATTTTTCGTACCCTTTCTACGTACAATCTGTCATATCATAACGATACTTCCTTAACTAAACTCCAGAGGCTCTCAAACAAGCTGGCGCATCTTTTTATTATTACTATACATATACTTCATATCCATAAAATTGAACCTTTAGTAAATATTAAAAAGTACAAAAAAATATTGGCTTCGTTATGGCTGAATTTACATTTCGTACGTATTAGCGAATTGCATTTAATTTTATTTGTTGATCGGTTATAATAAATCAAAGTATATATTGGGATATGCGAGCCCGTGGTGCTGTGGTTAACGTGATTAGCTTCCGTGGCGGATCCCACGGACTCAAGTCCCTGTACGAACTACATTTTATCGAAGGCACGGGTTCTTAGGATGTCAAGAAACTCTGTTCCATATTTTTAAATTGTATAATAACGAGAATAACTCTGGCCTAGCCTTTTTTTATCTCTTATATCTTCAAAAAAAGAGAGGATGCGCAACTGAGTAACAAGCAATTGTCGTAGAAAATCTTTTGTTTAGGTACCTTTGTAAAATGTTAAATGCTCTGCATTGCAAGCTTACTTGTATAAAAATGCGTTTAAAGATACTCTTTTGTAAATGATTTAAAAATTAATTCAGAAACGGACTGCACCTATTTATTAATTATAATGGGACATTGTTTTAAATGTGTTTAATCAATTAATTTGAATAAAACCTCATAATTCATTAATGTTATATTAAAGTTGGTGCTTTTCTTCAAGATGTATTAAAACGAGCAGCTTCAGAGTATAGCCATTAAGTAATTTTAATAAAAACAATAAACCTTATAAAACAAATACCTTCTTAACATGTGTTTATTTTTGTTGGTTGATTCAAAAGTAATAATTAAAGTTACAGAAATCTATCAATAATTTTATTTTGCTAGTATTTGAATAGCATTAAAGATGGTGAAACTTAAAGGCAATGAGTTAGTATTTACATTAAACAAATTAAATTTAATATCCCGTGACTATAGTATGAAAGCTTTCACTCAAGCCATTCGTTCTCGGCCATTTATAAACTACACACCAAACCAACGTCTTAACCCTTCAACAAAAGCACTAATGTATTTTAAGGGAACTTTCAATTACTAATTTGAATGAGCACCTCGAGCTTCTTTGACTCGACGAATAAATAAAAAGCTAACGTGAGCTTTTTTTATACCGGAGTTCATTTTTTACCGTCTACTTTTCTACTGTGTCATCCCTTCTGTTAGTGAAATAGAAGTACGGGACGTGAGACATATGCTTGCCGGTATTACAGTATCCGATCATTTATATTAATTAAAATCGAATCATCATTGTGAGTGTCTGTCGCATTGTTTGAGTCGTTTCTTATTTTTATTGCGGACAAAGGATATAGGTCTTCCTGTCACTATCTAAGAAAGCTTTTTATCATTCTAATTCTAACTTTGATCTATCTTCTTACTTATTTTTGAACAGATGTTGATTGTCATTTAAATATTTCCTATGATAATATGATAATAAATATTCCAATATGTTTTCTAGTGGGCTTAAAGTTTTCTTTCATCTTTTTCACTTTTAAATGGTATATAATATTTACTTAAACAGGTGATCAGTAAGTAACCACAGACCTTATATTAAGACATATAGAAAGAAGTATCGAACGTGAGACCAGTGTGCGTGCAATCCACCGTGTTATTAATCTTTATTTTTTATATATTTTTTAAAAATATATTTGTCATTACAGCTCATGCCAATGCGTCAAATATTTCAAAAAGTTGAAAGATCATATGAGATATACTCGATGAGAAATATTTGTAAGTCACATGAGATTAACTCAAGGAGAATTGACTTCACAAACACCCATGTCTTAGATCTCAATTGAAAAATTGAAAAAAATCAATTTGACATTGACCTTACCGGGAATCGAGCCCAGACCCACCTGATCGGTAGAGTAAGCTCTAACCAACTAGATCACAGCGGTAGTATTGTTAAAAGTATATTTTGAGTACACAACATATATATATATTTAAATTTATACAGCGTGCTACAGATGTAACATTACTGTATTTTTTGTACCTATAGCTATAATACAAGATTATGTAAAGGAAAATCTTCCTTTCATTTTTAAATGATAATTTTTGGGAACAAGGTTTCCTTAAAAAAAACCGGTTTTAATGTTAGTTTTGTACAGCATTGATAGTTCAACGTAAATCGGTTTTTCGTCATAAAATAATCGTTTTCAAGATTCTCTTTTTTCCCCGTAATAGTAAAAACAAAAGTGATTTTTCCTATCGAAGTGTTACTATTTAAAAAAAAATAAACTTGATTTAATCAAAAAACGATGAGGTAATATAATACTTATTTAATTAACATTTAATAAGTTTAACCATATTTACCATACCATATTTAATTAACATTAAATCTTATAGTTCATGTGTAAGGACAGCAAGAACAAACAAAAACAATCAGACATCACCTTTTCCGTGTGGTGTATCAAATATTTTTTGTTCGTATACCTTTACTCATTTTTTTATCGGGGCACTGTTTTGTGTAGTCAAAGTGATCTGATGATGACCAGCCGTCTTTATTTCCCACACTATTCCTCATAAAAAGTAGTTACCAAGTCAGTCCATATGGAAATTAACCCCTTCTTCAAATACATCCCAAATAAAACACTAAAATTTTTGTCTGCGTAATCACTTTTTTCTAGCCCTCTAAAAAATACCCCAACGTCATAAGAGAAATAATAATATTCAAACTGACCACATTCGTTCCCGTACCGCTGTATTTAATACCTACAAATACACAGCTGGCCAAAGATTTATTTTCTTTTTCTCCTTCCTTATTTTTTCTGTCTTGAATATTATAAGATTCTCCATAGTCTAAAATTTAACTAACAGATTAATTTATTTTAAGAACAATTATTATAAACTTAAAAAAAATATATTTATCTCGTTTCGAACATGTTTAATTCATCTAATTATTCAGATGATGGACAATATAAATCTACATTTAGTTATTTATTGTGCTCGACGTCACCATCGTTCAGAAATCGTTCAAAACCCCTGGTTGTTGAATTTCGAAGTCGAATTTCCCAAAAAAGCCACCGCAAAAAACATTGATAATAATTACACATATTAAAATTGTATGCTAGAAAATATTTGTAAAATGTAAATAACCAATGAAACCACTTTTCTACCCTCATCCTTATCTGGTAAAACCAAGTCCAGGTAAGACATTTACACCCTTATATTCAAATCAATACATGTATTAAATCAAAAGTGTATTAAATTTCAAAGGAATAATATTCGATGCTGTTTATATACAAAATTTCTATACTTAAGACAATTTTTAGAATTATCCTAAAATAAATCTAATATTAGACATATTATAAAATTGTGCAAATTTACTATTCAACTCATTGCTTTACAGAATTGTTTTAATACACAGTTAAAATAATTAATCACCAATGTATTAAATATTCAATTTGTCTAATATTATTTTTAGTTAGTAATATTTAAATTTATTTTCATATTAAAATAAAGAAATTTACTATCGTTATGTAATTTGTGACGATGCAACACAAACCTCTTCTTTATTTTTGAACTAAAAAAACTTCGGACTGCGAGTGTATTCATTCTTTTATATCTCACCCTTCTTATTCGATGGAGACTGTTTTTTACACGGGTGTTTTTTGTGGTATAACATTTTTGAGTGGCGAAACTACGAACGCCGAATACTTCTTCTATAATAAATGAAAATTAAAATACTTATTTTTAATGGCAACATTAATGACATCGCTTAAGAGTAATTTTATATACTTCATGCTAAATTTGATTGTGTTCATATTTTTGTATATTGTTTATATGTAAAAATTGCAAACTGGAAAAAAGTCTTATAAAAAGGTTTTTCTTTAACAATGTATACAATTAAAATTAGCTTAAGTCAATTCAACGCCATTTTACAAGTATCCGTGCACTTTAAAGATGTGTATATTTCATCATTTGCCTTTAACCCAAAATCATCAAAAAACGTTTTTTTACCACCTATAAAATTTGTTATGCGTAAGTTACACTCTTTTTCCTTTCCACGGTCGATATATATTTTCACAATAATAAGGATTTTTAGAATCCTATTTTAACTGTGTTTAATGATTGATTATGAATTTACGAAAATTTGGAGCTATATTTATGTCTTTCTAAGAAACTTACACAAGTAAAATAATAAAATTTCGTTGTGCACTAAACTTTTATAGTTAAGCACACTATTTCTTTTAAATGAACGAAAATTCACCTTTTTGATGTGTGTTACTAACATGACATTTATTCAGCGGATACATAAATTTTATCATTACGAATACACCCCCTCGTATAAACGATAAAACATCAAAACACCATTTGTGAAAGAAGCTTCAATAAATTTAATTTTTTTCCGCCACTTACCGGACAGGGGTCAGAAATTCGAATATTTATTTTATTTTATTGACCCAGGCTTCATTTCAAAACAAAACACTATGAAGACACAGGCTGTTGATTGTTTAATACAAATAAAATTGTATTTTTAGACCTTGGGGATGACTGCCGGAGGGTTGGTTTTCGCCCGGCAACTGGCGCCGATAAAAAAGGGAATACGATATTTCAACCCTTTACCGTATTTTTTTGTAATAATAAAACACGGAAGATGGGTTATATTCTTCTTCCTGGTTTGTTGCACCCTTCTGTGGGAAATGATACAGGGTCGGAATCAATTCATTTTTAAATATTGTATCTGTCTCTTATTTTTGGTAATGACTGCATTTCCTTTTTTTAGTGCTTTGTCGTATTTTATGAAAAATCAAAATTGATACTTATCCACAGGTTGTGTAACGAATCGTGACACATGTTTCTCCTATTTGAGAAGCATCTTCAGACAAAACTATCAATAACTAAGTTATCAATTGTAATATAATATTAAAAATAAATTCCATAGAAAATATATTTTTAAAAAAATACCACTATCTACGCATTGTAATAATTATGAATTTAAAAAAATGTGAAGTAGGGACAATTTTAAATACATAAAATAATATAACAGTATAGTGATTACTTTATACTGCCGTTAAAAATAAAAACGGTCAACCGTCATAATATGTTGACCAAAAAAATATAAGCTGCGCTTTCATTCTGAGTATTTTTTGAGCAAATAAATTCACGTAATCCCTGTAAACAACTTGCTTTAATTGTATAGTTAAATCAACTAAAGGTCTAGTCTATGGGCTCCCAATCTGGGGGTTGCCAAGGGTTTTCTGGGGGGTTGACAACTTTTTTCGACAAATTCCCCGGAGCTACAAAAAAAAGGAGTTTCGGGGACAATCCAGGGAAAAAGTATAGCAAATCGAGGATTTCAAATTCCTCGGTGAGCTAAAAAAAAAAAAAAAAATTTCGGAGACAATCCGGGGAAAAGGTATGGCAAATCGAGGATTTCAAATTCCTCGGGGGGGTCGCCTAGTCACAAGGCTTTTATAAAAAGGGGTCGCCACCCGAAAAGGGTTGGGAACCTATGGTCTAGTCAGAATATACAATATTTCGTTGGTTGTAAATTCTACGTAAAATAGATATATAATAAGCAATGCACATCACAATATTGCACGGCTACTTATTGCATGTGTCATGTTGCTGCCCAATTCGTCCCACCGTATTGACTTCGCCCACCTGCGTCAGTTTGCTTACTACCACTGGAAAGCTCGCCGCGATGCAATGGCCCAAAAGCTCGGATAGGGCCTGCTCTCTTTTTCTATGCAGTGGGCCAACTTTGTTATAACCAAATCTATCAAGAAATATTTTGGTATATTCTTATTCATTATATTTTCGATTTGACTTCAATACTTTACTTAATTTAATTAATTTTAATGACTAAAATCAATTAACTTAAATAGTTTTTTTTTTTATTATTCGATAAACTTTTTCTATTCTTTTCTGCATCACACCGAAGATGATATCTCCTCAATGATGCAGTTAAGATACATTACAGAGTTAAGATTCATTAGGTACAATTTGAAAGGCAACAATAAATAATAATTACAACTATATAGATATTAATACAGGTTAATTAAATGCAAAGAATTGGTATGATTACAAGTAAAAACAATTAAATAATAATAAGCAAGAATGATAGTTAATGGGTCTAATAAACAACTTTTAATTTTGAGACAGATGTGATTAAGGATTGAATGGTGAGGGACAGGGAAGGTAAACTTTTTCTCCAAAAGAAGTAGCAAATTTCTTGAAGTGACAGAAATTTTCTGAAGACGAAACTAGATCTGGATGCCCGATAGGACCATCACGATTATTTTTACATGACAAAAACAATATGCTTCTTTCTAATGACATAATCGGGCAATTCCAGAGAATATGTTCTGAATCTTGATTACTCTCACCACAAGGGCAGTGTGGTTACTTAATAGTTACAATATACCTGATATGTGGCAACTTAAATAGTTACAATATACATTGGAAGCGATTCAAAGACAAGTTTGACAATTAAAACCAGGGCTGTAGAGTTGGTGTCAGTGTTTTTACCGAAAGCCAAATCGGAAAAATTGGAGAAAAATAATTTAAGCATATTGAAAAATATTAGTTTATTCATCATATTGATTAGTGAAATGTGGTAGAATTTTTCTTGTAACTAGAATGATCTGATGGTATACAGATATAGATAAAATATCATTAGAGAATAGATAAAATAAAATTGATCGTGGTCACCATAAACGTGTCACGCCGTGCAGTGTGTTCAGTGTTCACCACAAAACAAGACTCATCTTTTTCGAAACCTACAGTGTGGCAATAAACAAATATGTTTAATGTTTCTCTGTGATGCATTTTTCTACTGTTTGAAAATGCTTGCTGTAGCTTTTTTATATTATGCTATAATGAATCATTACTTAGTTTTTTTTATATATATTATACAATATTTCTACAAAGAAATTAATTTAAACTTATTAAAGATGTGTTTATAGGTCAAACACATAAATAAATATTTCTAACGTTGGCGTAAGTATGCTTTAATAAAACATATTTATATGACAATGAAACAAAATCGTGGTCATATTACATAACAATGAAATAGTTGAAATGTTTACTGGACATTTTTTGACAACCGTGCTATAAAATAAACATTTTGTTACTTTCAAGCATCAAAATTCATAGATTAAAAAAAATAGATTTTGATACTGTATGATCTTGAATTTCGTGTAATAATTAAATAAAAATGTACAAGATTCCATAATTATCGAAAATACACACGAAAAAAAATTATCATCACTTTACACTCCAACAGAAAATTAATATTAACCGTATTCTTTTTGGACGGAGTGTAGCTACAATAGTTTGAATGCACCCTGCCTGGCGTAGGGGTCGCTGAACCTTATCTGTTTATCAAATACCCTTATACTTTACATCAATTTATTACCAATAATTTGATGAAAATATATTGTGTAGATTTTATTTAAATTAAAGGCATTTTTGTGAAATTTAGTTATATTTTGTCGTTAGATGCATTAAATTGTATTTATCAAATCTTATCCAATAAAGATTTTCTTAAATAGTGATTCCGAATTTTAGATTTTTATGCAATATTTAAAAAAAAATGTTTAAGGACCTCAATTTGCCTTCGAATACGATTTCTTGTATTTTATTTAGCTATAATTAACTGTACAAGGTAAAATCTTTAATCGTCGTTCATGTTCATTGAAATAATGCGTCTTTTGATAATTTTGTAAAAGGAGGTAAATGATTTTAAGCAAAAAGTTTTGTTCAAATCAAAACAATAACAATTATGATGATTTTGATGTTTTCTTGAAAAAAATTGCTTTAGAAATCATTAAATAAACCAGGGCTGTGGAGTCGTGTAAAAAAAAGACGAATACGACTCGAATTTTTCAATAATTTCATTTTAACTTATATATATGTACACCATACCATCAGATCATCTTTAGTCAGTCAATTATACAATGTCAACACTTTGGACTATTTTGTTTGAATACACATCATTAAATATATTTTTCAAAAAACAATCGAGCCGCTTTTTTTTCACTACTCCGACTCTGACTCCACAGCCCTGAAATAAGCTGTTACTTTCTTAACTCTTAAATAATGCTGTGCAGTAATATATAATGTAATATATAATGCAGTAATATATAATGAGTAATAAATTTTGAAAGTGTTATTGAATACATTAATAATTATTATTAAAAATGTCGATAATTGGTATTTTTCACTCCATTTTAAAGCTGATTTAAATGTTGTTGGTACATAATCTTTCGGTATCAAAGAAAATTCCGTTAAAACATTGTTTAATCCTAAAGGTATTCATATTGTTACGATCCTTAAACTAATTATACACATACTGCAAAAACAAGCTTATAACAATCACTAATTATATGCATCGACACGGCAAAGTTTCATCCATTCCCATCAAACCCGAATTCTCAGACATAAAAAACCAAAATCTCAAAAAAAACTAACCGTGTTTGAAAAAAAGCGAAAGCAGAATGCAAATTATTTTTTTAACATCCCAAAAACAAAAACGTATTCATCTTCATTCTCACCGTAAAGCTGTGCATCGTTTTTTTGTTTCTTTCTAAACTTAATACCGAAAAAAAGCTTAGATAAATTATTCTCAAGTTTAGGTCCAAGATGAATGGAGTATTTTTAAATATGCCTACAGCCCGCTGTGCCATATCTCAGGGGTCATAATTATTATTCTGTTTTATGTCGATAGACTCTATCATAGACAATGATACTTCTCCGCTCATCTGCATACATAATCGGGATTAGCAAAACCTGCGCGAAATTTTAAGGGCGATCCAAAAAAAATGGCATGAAAGAGCTATGCAAAATAGTTTCTTTCGTGTGAGCCGATCAAAGGAAAGAGTTTTGTACCCTTTTTTACTGCCATTTGCCCTCGCTTAATAGTTTACGAGTTAATGGATTCTCTTTTTAATTTTATGATATATTTGGGTGCTCTTGTGGCGAAGTAAATATAATTCTATACTACGGGCTAATTATCTATAGATCTTGAGATTTTTTTTCCACATTTTAAATGAATGGCACATTTAATTTTTTTTAGTGAGTCGTGAAATATTTTAGTGTTTATATCGTAATTGAAAAATATCTTCTTCTTTTCGTGTAATTCACAAATGATTAAATTCTTCAATTATTTTGACGATGTTCCTGATAGCCAAAATATTACTAGCATTTCAACGTTTCTTTTGAAGTAATCGTAGAACAAAACGTATTGATGCAAATTGAATTTTCAATAAGTAGCCCGTTAAAATAATATAATAATACAGATATTAATTGAAAAAACATATCATATCGACTGTGGAAAGGAAAAAGGACGTAACCCACAGTTTTTTCAAAACAGTTTTTTTTCGATAATCACAATGTATCATACATGATACACGTTCTATCAAAAGGATGCAATCTAAAAATGCCGAATTAGTATCTAAATTTAGCTTTTAAGTTTGAAAAAGATGACCTTGTAAAAAATTAAAACCAAGAAAAAAGACTGAAATAAAAGTTTTTCCTGGACAATTTCTTAAATAAATATTAGATTATGTCAATTAAACACCAGTTTAGAAATCTCCGTGCACTTAAAGGTTGTGTATAATTCATAATTTGCATATGGCCCAAAATCATCAAAACACGTTTTTTGCGCCTTCTGTACAATTTGATATGTGTGGGTTACGTCCTTTTTCCTTTCCACAGTCGATATGAACACTAGCATAAATATAACAGCTATATATAGTAATATAAAAATGATTGTCTATCTACAAGACCTTTCCTTATCCCCTTCAATGTTAAAAATCTATCACTAAAACAAGTTATTGTTACACCTCAACAGCTTCTATTGAGATTGACAATTTAATCAAAAGTCCATTTATACCCTAAAGTTTTAGCGGGCTGATCAAAACAAATATCTTATGCTAATATCTGTAAAGTTAATTTAATTAAAGCTGACTATTTGAAATATGAATGTAAAAATTTTGTACCCTTATATATGTTTGTAGATTAAAATGAATTTAAATTTTAAAAAAATACAATCGTATATATATGTAATCATAAATTTAACAACATAAAAATACAAGATCACTTTACTAAGATAAATTAAATGCAATAACATTTATATCTCGCAAGAAAGATTATGTCCAATATTTACTTGACATTTTATCAAGTCTTAAAATTTCTCATTAGCTTGCAGTCTTACTAACGACAGTATTCACACCCTATGAAAAAACATTTGTTTATGAATCTGCGGTGATATAAATACGGTGAGAAGATTTCTTTAAATATCTATCGTATGCATTCAAATATCACCTGGGCGGAATAAACTAAACTAAATTAAACGCAGTACACCTAATTATATGACGTATAAACTAAACAAGTCGCATAGTGAAATTATTCGCGATGGATCTATTGCAGTGTGAAAAAATGCGCCGGGATATGAGACAGGTAATTGTGTTGTTTTCTGGGTGTGGCGGGGCATCTCATCAAGTGATCAAATATTGCGGCCGATTTGCATAAGTAGGCAAACGAATAACATTAGCGATTTCTATAGCGCCCGGCAAGACTAGAATATTCACACAATGAACGGAATACAAAAAAAAAGATGTGTTAAAAAAGAATTAGCAGTGTTCTTGCGGAGAAATGATAATTTTTACCGAGCTCGGATGTTGTGCATACTAAATAAGGTATTACCGTACCATATTCAATGAATTAAAAATGTTTTTTTTCATTAACTATACGGCATTCAAAATTATTTATAAATATCCGTTGAACACAACATATAAAGATTTTTATAATATAAACACATATTATACTTCTCCAAATTTTCATCTTCTTCAGGTTTTATCTATTATATTATACTAATATTTTTAATTGTCGCCAGCTGTGGTCTAGTTGATTAGAGCTTGCTCTGCCGATCTTGTGGGTCTAGATTCGATTCCCGGTAAGGTCAATTTCAAAAGTTGATTTTTTTCAATTTTTCAATTGAGATCTTAGACATGGGTATTTGTGACGTCAATTCTCCTTGAGTTAATCTCATGTGACTTACAAAAATTTTCATCGAATATATCTCGTATGGTCTTTCAACTTAAAAAACTTTAAAATATTTGTAATAACAACTTTAAAACTGAAACATAAATAAAATTAAAACATAAATAAGAAAAATATGCAAATATATAATTGGATACTAAAAATGGCAATGCTACCTTTCAATATAATTTTTAATAAAAATAATAAAACATTTTTAGTACTTTTTCCACATAAAATTTATTAGATCAGATTATTTATGTGGAAAAAGTATTAAAAATGTTTTATTATTTTTATTATAATGCCATTCCACCAAGTATTGACAGTGAACACCTTAAAAGTGATAATTTTTAATCATTTTATACAAAAATATTTTTTTAAGTAGGTACATATACTCGTTACATTGTTAAGTAAATATAGAATTTTGAAACAATGTATTTATTCATAAAAAACGTCTTGATAGCTGTTTTATAAAATGTAATATTTCAAAAAAACTTTCGTTGTCTTTCAGCCAATATAATTTTATGAATATTAATTAACCGATTTTTTTATTATTCCTTAGTTTCTCAGCTAAAATTATTCAAATGAGAAAGATTAAAAAAAACTATTTAATATGACATCAGAGTGCCGTCGTACTCTTTATTCCCACGGAAGGGTTATTTTCATTAAAAAAACTCATATTTATTTCTATATCAGCAAAAAAACTCCCTCTTATACTTTTGCGTTTTTTTAGCAGCCATCCAGAAATATTAGACAGCAGTTTCTTGTGATTTAAAAGCGACCAAGACGAGTTCTCTTATAATGATTATGGTATTCATATTTTTTTTGTCTTACCTGAGTTTTTTTGACCGGTCTTCCCCTATTTAATGAATGCCATGCATGGGGTAGTCGGTACAGGTGATAGGAAACTTGTCCAGATTGCTCGGAATTATCCCCCTATTTTCAATATTCAAATGTCTTCTTTTGCCTCGTAATATTTGTATGAAGCGGCTCGCATATCAACGCGTTTTTTTAATCAGCGTGTTTTGTTTTTTTACAAACTTTTTTTAAATATTCATAAAGGTAGTTTTTTTAATACGTGCATGGATTATTGTGAATATTTTTTTCATTAGGAACTTTAAGGATGAAGTCCACAAGCGTTTAGAAAGGATATCTTTTTTTACTGTCAATAAAAAACGTGAGAATGTCGTAAAAAATCCGTGCGATCTTATTTTTTTACATTATTTCAACAGTAATTTCAATAATCTTTTTGTAATTATGTATTCAAACACGATGATAATAATTACATTATTTTTAAACAATATCTTATGAAAGTAAATATTATTCGATATCGCTTCAGCCATTTTGCCAAATATTTAATCAACCAACTGTACGCAATTACAGAACAAAATAAACATTTAATTATCTTACTTTAAATTCGGATTTTATATTATTCAACAAATTTAAATAATATTTTTGTGAAAACTTATTTTCTGCATTTATTAAATAAATTTGATGAGTTTGATATAAAACATTTTTCATATATATAAATGGCACATACTTATGACTTCCTTAATTTGAGGTTAAAATAAACACAATAAATAGTTCTTTATAGCGTAAATATACCACATTTTTATCATGCGCAATATTTATGCCAAAACTGTTTTTTCTTACGAACCCCCCCCCCCCCCCCAACTTATTGTTTCTTAAACGTTTTATCATATCTTTTTTCGAATAAAATAAAAAAGAAAATATTTTTTGAATAAAATAAATATTTATTTAAGGTTTCAAACCGTTAATTACATCAACATAATGCTAAAATATAAAAAAAAATATTTGCGGTTAAACATATTTTGTTGAAATACTTTACAAAGAGCCAATATACTCAAAATTGGTAGCAGACATAGCAGTATAGCAGTGTTTAAATAATTTTTAACCGTTCATCATAATTATTAAGTGCAGTGTGTGCCGAGACAACGCGATAGTAACAAGGAACATCGTCGGCCAACTCTCAAATAAAGAAACTGATAAATTAATACCGTTTCGAAATGTATTAAGTTTAAATTATCATAGACAACTATGAAAATAATAGTGAAGATTTTTAGAAGTTTATGTTTTTAAAGTGTAACTTTTTGCTGAGCCTTATACGTTGTTTGCTTTGAATACGGTGTACACGGACTCGAATCCTATGACGGACAGTTCCGTATTATTTTTTTATTTTTCAATCAATTTATTGATTTTCGTTCGAATGAATGAATGTCTGTGATATTTAAAATTACCTCGTAGTACATACTTGATTTAAAAAACGGAAGCAATTTCCTAATTACTAGCACTGTTCCACTTAGCCATATTCTTATATTGTGACAGTCTTCGAAAAAGAGTAAAAGTGGTTTTCCTAGATAACGATAACTGAGAACAGACAATTGTTCAGATAAGTTCTATAAAAAGTCTATGTGCTCAGTGGCGGATTACCCCATAAGCGCAAGAGGCGCACGCTTGGGGCCTCCAAATCTTGAGGGGCCCAAACATAGCATATATTATATAAAACCTTACATTTTAATTCTAGTTTTCAATATGTATTATTATTCTACGAAAAGGTTTGCAGCACTTTTATGTTATTCGAAAAGGAGGGCCTCCGAAATTTATTGCGCCTGGGGCCTCCAAAGTGTTTAATCCGCCGCTGCATGTGCTACACATTCGGTGTAGATATCGTTTTCTGTTGCAGCTTTTAGAGTTAATTTGTAAGCAATTTATGCTAAAACAATGATAGAATAGAATACTTTTATCACAAATGGTAATATTACTTTTTCTATAAAATGATGTGTAATTGTTTTTACATACAACGAGATCGTTAAAGTCACAACAAAGTATACTTTATATTCCAACAATATGTTACTCGTGAAAATGTATTTATTAGAAGGTAAAAAGAAAGCACTTTAATATACATAGTTGATTTTTTGTTAGAAATCCAAACGAGGGTAAACAATTTAAAGTTTTTATTTTTATTTATACATAGGAAATCGATAAAAACTTTATCGATCAGGTAAAATAGATTGGAGGCGTACCCAGAATATTTTAACAACACTAGTTTTTATATCAAAAGGTGGAGTTTGGCGCTACTCACCCCTCAGGTTTTTTTCCATGTACAATAAGTCACCACCCCAGACCTTTTTTTGTTTGCCGCTAGAAAATTTTATCTATCACACGGTTGGCGGAGTCGAATTTAGGGATACGAGTTTTAACAAATGAAAAATACGTTAAAGGAATCAACCCTTGAATAACTGCCTTTTTTTACCTGTCTGTATTCAAGGGGAGCTTTTTTAATATCAACCCCTATTATTAAAATCTGCAGATGCTTCTCGCTTACGTACATTATGTACATCGGTGCTTTTAGAGCATTAAATTACATCAATAAATAAACTTATTTTAAACAGCATATACCTAGCATAAATGTTCAAACATTAGCTTCAAATTCAAATATCAAAAGTTTACTAATAACATCAATAATGTTTTTTACTTGTCATAAGGCAATGGCACTTTACTGAATAAGACAAAATTTAAAATCACTTTCGTTTGACGAAAAAAATATTAGAAACAGTTAACTTTTGCTCGACGCTTTTGCTTACGCTTTCACACACACACACTCTCTGTCACTTATCGTTCGTAAATCAAATGTTATAATGTCCATCACAGATAAACAGGTGAATATTTTTTTTAAAATACATTGAAATTATAATGGTAAAAATCATAAGCAGTGTTAAGTTCAATCTTGTGCAATGTTTTGAAAAATCATTATCAACTGGTGACCGAAACTATATTTACATTGTACATAGAAGTAATGTTCCACTTTTTTTCTTAACGAATTATTATCTTTAATTTGATCTCTTAAAATTAATAATTAGAATTATTTGGAAAAAATTAAACCAATTGAGATAACAAACAATTATGTTTTGACATTCCACTTTTTGTCAAAAAACTTGAATTTGTGATAGCAGTTACAGATGTTTACAATAGTATGACAATATAATAACGAACATTTCTGGAATGACAACTGTACGTATATTCTTTTATACTATATATGTTATTTTGTAGGTAGATAACTGTTTTTTAAAAAAAAATCACACACCTTGAGAAAGACGGTTATTTTATATCGGCATATCTACATACACACTAACCTACTTGCAAAACCTTATATAAAAAAAAGTTTGAACGAAAATATTATTATTACTAGCTTTTAAATAACGCTGATTTCTTCCCCCACAGAGGGTAAAGGGAAAGACCCTAACTGAAAGTTTCATCAGACAAGCTTTTTTTGGCTCACTACAATTTTGCGTTATGCAAATTTCTTTTGTGTTATCAATCGACAATCGTACCCGCCATTTTTTATCTGCACCCATACAAATGTATGCTGACAGTGGTGTCCTTAGACGTTAGCAGATCACCGTAAATAAAATGCACCAAATAAATTGTTTCACCAATCTTCCAAATATTATATTATGCCTATGTCGTTTTCAAGTATTATAATATTTTGGTTTGCGTAAAAATGAGGATTGTCTTCCGGTTTTAAAAATATCAGAAAAACTGAATTTAACAATATATTAAGGATCTTATTTAATTTTTCAGTGGTTGTAACGGCTGCTCCCGGTAATGAAGCGGAACTTCAGTTATACAGGGTGCTTCAGCGTGCAAGCCTTCTCGCGTACTACGACACTCTACTAGAAATGGGTGAGATTTTTAATTAACTTACAACATACTTTTTATAAAATTTTGATTACTTACAATATAGAAATCGTCAAATAAAAAATGATTATTGGATAATTTGCAAGATACCACATTCAAATAAATGTTCAATTAAACTGAAATAAATTAGTCATTCAAAACTAGTATGATTCCGATCGGATGTATTGGCATAATTTATAAGCATTATTATTTTATTGGTTTTAGAATGACGGCCAAAATCCGAAAATGGCCTGTTAAAACGATCCGAAAAAAACATTTTATTGGCACTTTCGAAAGCTTTTATAATCGAGTATTTGTACTGACTTGGCATTCAAAATGATTTCAGGCGGTGACGATGTGCAGCAACTCTGTGACGCAGGAGAAGAAGAGTTCTTAGAAATTATGGCACTTGTCGGTATGGCCTCAAAGCCACTTCACGTCAGAAGACTTCAGAAAGCTCTTCAGGAATGGGTCACTAACCCAGCTGTATTTCAAGTGCCTATAGCTCCTCGAGCACCTGAGACGTCATATGCAGCAAACTGTGGTT
Source organism: Himalopsyche tibetana (assembly GCA_030503985.1). Classification (NCBI taxonomy): domain Eukaryota; kingdom Metazoa; phylum Arthropoda; class Insecta; order Trichoptera; family Rhyacophilidae; genus Himalopsyche; species Himalopsyche tibetana. Next base: position 4,249,397 of record JAPJYX010000010.1, read on the forward strand.
TGCGACAACCGTTACCAATAATGCGGCATGCGGCACCGAGTCCTGATCCACGAGACAGTCTCTCTCCCGGTGTGCCAGAAAGTAATTGTGCTTCGGATTGTTCAATGACTAATGCCAGTCCTGCGCGAGAACCAGTTGATTCCAGACTTTCCGCTGCTCCTACTTCTACCACAACAAGTGGTGGAAGCATTGCTCCTATTTCAAATCCCTCAAGATCAGTTTCTCCTTCAAGGCGAACTGCTTTACCCGCTTCCTCCGGTTCCAGTCCTTCATCTGTAAGTAGATCTCCTGTTCTCTCGGGTGGAACTTCTCTTCCGCCGAGTTTACCCGAAGCTCACGTTCGTCGGTTAGCCACTGCCGCAGAAAGAATTAGTAGACATCTACCACGTTTGGAACCGAGACCTCAAAACGCAAAGAAAAAGATGTGCAGAGATCTTGAAGCTGTTATAGCAATGCCAGAAAATGACCCCCGTAGAATGGAAGAAATCAGAAAGTATGCTGCCATATATGGGAGATTTGATTGTAAACGAAAACCAGAAAAACCACTAACACTGCACGAGGTAAATATTATATCTTTGATGAAATTATTATCTTTATAATTCAGATAATTGCAATACATTTTTAAAAAGTTTACCGAGCAGATTTTGCTTTGATTGCTGTTTTCAAACTGAACCAACAAGTATTTAATGCCAATGATACATTGTCTAGGTATCAGTTAATGAAGCCGCAGCACAAATGTGCCGCGCGATGCCAGCACTTCTCACTCGTCGAGACGAACTCTTCCCACTGGCAAGACAAGTGGTCCGACTTTCAGGATTCCACTACTCTAAAGGGCAATCACAGTAAGTTTTTTTTTTAAATCATAACTGCTAGTATTTTGGACCATGTGGATTCTTGATGGAATTCAATTTTTAGATTCAGAATTCATAGAAGGATACGGTGAGGAGAAAATTATCTGTTGGCCATTCACTATACTCTCTTTAAAAACATTACATATGCTTTAGGACAAACGTTAACCAATTAATGTTTGTTATTAAAGATTCAAATCATTTTTCACTTAGTGGTGCTGCAATTCAAGATGTACGGATTTTACCACTCGGTTACTTCGATCGATTTTTTTGAACAATATAAACATCCGGTCGTTCTAGAATTCTGTTAATCCTTATTTAATTAAATAACACATTAAAAAGCATATTTTAGGAAAATAATTTCCAGCAAGCTGTAAATACAAAATTTTTATAGCTAAAAATAGCCAAAAATTTACGAACTAGCGTTAAAAGGCGTAAAATTTGTCTTGTTTTAATTTTGCATAAAATTCTAATTCAATGGTGGCTGTCTTTTAATACTTCATCATCATCATCAATAAACTATCATTATTTTTATTTCAGAATATCTTCAACGTGCGGTGATCGTTCCAGATCTGATTCGGAAGGAGGTGGGGTTAGCAGCGCCGCAGGACCGGGGGGTGCTCCAGGAGCCAAACGACCCCGACGCGAGACAGATCGCGATGCGGGACAGGTCAGCCCAAGAAGAAGAAACGCTCTCAGCGACCGTTCTTCAGATGGCGCTTAATAAATCATTAGCTTTTACTCTAAAATCACCTTTCTTCAAACACTAACAAGTAGATAATTTCGTGACCAGACTTTATTATTATTGACCGGCAGTCAAATACTTTGTGTATAAAAAGTAATGTACACATTTTCACAAAGGCAGTCAATGTTTATCTTTTTCAATTAATTTTAATAGTTATTAGATAATTTAAAAGTATTTATAAATGATCTGGTGCATGCATGGTAATAATGCTATTTTACTAACTTAAAAACTTTATATACATATTTACAAAAAGATATATTTACTTAATTAATAATGTATTTTAAAGCCACTAATCTTACATGTTTATTTTCTTCTAACATAACCGTTTCTTCTTCTATACAAAGGTAAGTCTATTTATTATTTATGTGAATTTTATATTATCTATGCTTTATCTTTTATGTGTATAAAATTTAGATATGGGTAATTTAACTGATAATTAAAAAAAACTGGATCTCCTTTTGAATCATTATTTAAATCTCTAATTTAAATTTAAGTTTGTCATATTTATTGGATGCACAATACATGTTTATAGCGTGAGATATCGCTATTCCAATGTGACTCCAATGAGAGACTGCTGAACGACTAATATAAGTAGGAATAGTGGTTTCCTGTTTTTCTAAAAATCATTCAAAACTAGTACCAGTAAATTATTTCTTAAAATTAGAAGTCCATTAGCTTTAATAGTATGATGTCATCTTATTAAACTAAATATATTATTCTGCGCGAATATCCATGAATTTAATGATAGCTTTATATAATATAATAAGAACATACCTAAGAACAAGTAAAAAAAATATTGAAATTCCAGTTACCATCTACTACGATTAATGACGTTCCTCAAATATAGGAAACCATCTTTATTCTATACATATTTTTTTTTTTTCGTTAAATTAATATTGATAACTTGGTCAAAGTAAATTTTAAATAAATCAGAAATAAACTTTTATAATCATATATTTTATTTTTCCATTAAAAAAATCATTCTTCATTTGATTTGTATTCAAACTTTGGGTGCTTCTTTTATTTTTTATGCGTGTTTGAAAATGGCAAACTAAAATATATTAATATTTTAAAGACGAATATGATATTATGTAAAATGTTGCTGTGAAAAAAATTAATATGAATATTATGATATAATATTACGCTCGCCATGGGGTTATAAACAATACCTACAATCAATTCTTCGTAGAAAGTCTTTTTATTTCAAAAATCTACATTTTTTTAAAAATCAGGCCCGTATTTTGTTAACTGTTTTTTTAATAACTTGGCATCAATGGTTAATGAGAAAAATGGAGAAATTTTAGAATAAATAACTAAAGCTTATATTTATTTCTATTTGTGAATTTAGGAAAAACCCTTTGATGATGATGAGCCGCCACTGTCTCTTACTCTTGCTCGTGGTGAAGGAGAGGGGTCTGATAGAAACCATTCATATTCGTAAGTCGTACATACATATTTTGTCAACCATTAAACTCATATTCTATCATTTTTTAAACACCTAAATCGCATTTAAACCTGCTAGCAATTTTCACAAAACCAAAAAAGTCGCTTTAAAATACAAAATTAACAAATCTCTGCAGTTAAAGTTTGGGATGGATCAAAAAAATCTGATATCTTCGATGATATAAGCTAAAAATGACGGTAATTCAACGATAGTATTATATAGTAATATTCGCTTGATGCGATTCCGAATGCGATTTAGTTGTACAAAGCTTGCCTTTTCCCTATGACAGTAAAAGTTTCAAACAGACAATTGCCATTTCACACTTGCATAATATTTTATCAAAGAATTAATGCATGCGTATAACATTGCTGCAATCTCGCAAAATGATGCGGAAAATTTAATTTGGACTGATTCATTTTAACATAAAGCATTATAATCTACTTGACAAGCTGATAACAAAAAATAAATCATCAACCTAAATATCTCAACTCTTTCAGCTCAATGTGGGGCCGAGTGGAATCCGACGATGCTGATTCCCGATATTCTTTCAGCAACTCGAGTTCTTCGCCTGTACAGGTAATTATTTTTGAATAGATACCCGTTTTAGATATAACATTGTATTGACATTTTTTAACTAGCATACAAATTCCTAATTTGCGCAAAGTCGTAGAAAGGTTTTACGACCTGTACTAATTTTATTAAACGATAGTTTTTAGTTGGAATATATTTAAAAAATCTTTTGAGAATATTACTTCACGCATTGAATTATTTTTGTGTTCGCAACGATTTTGAAATTCCATTATCTTAAGCTATGTGTAGAATGAAAAATCATATAATATTTTGTATGTAATATCAAAATTAATTTTAATCCTGTGGTAGTTGTGATCACTCCCTCTTTTTATATGGTCACCAATTTAATTGCTTTATGAATAATAATAATCTTATACGTTTATAATTAAGAACAAATAATTAATTACTGCAATACAAATAGATATGGTGTGAGACAACTAAAATATACAGAACAATTTGAACGGAATAACAAAAATATCAATTATGTATTGACAATTAATCATTTACGTAATCAAAGAACATTCTTTTATCATCCTCCGCATTTTTTTCAGGAGCCAGATGACATAGGCCGAACCGAAGCCGAAAGTTCTGGCGCATGCCGAGATGCCCGTGTGCGAATCGTAGCTGCAAGTGGTGATCACATCATTGCAGTTGCCAATCCGGCCCTTGCCATTCACAGGACCCTTCTGCCAAAAAGAGAGTGTTCGTCGCCATTGGACAACAATAATTAGATCGGTGTCAATGATGATAATTCATTCTTAAAGTGATTGGAGAATCGTTAGGAAAATGATTAGTATCATCTAAAAGGAATATTTATTTTCCCAATGTGATTCTTTTACCCCATGGCAACAATGCAATTTATTGTATATTTTTTGTTATACGATTTATTAACAATGCTATGGATACCTGAGTATAAATAGTGGCACTATGTTGACTGAAATACCGCGTTTGTATCATCAGGAATGTGGAAGCAACTGATATAAGAACTTTGTATATGGACATCAAGACGAAATATATAATACAAAACAGTTTTGTGTGTGTGTAAAAGTGAATTTAAAAACTTTTTTCTTATTGGAAAACTACTTATTGATTTGCTTGTAATGTTTCTAACATAATGTAGAATTTTAATTACGCGCAACTCTTATTTAATGATAAATCAATAAATTTCTCTGAAATACTTACTTAATTGAAGAATAACTTGCCAATTCGTACGTCTAAAATATTTATTTATCATTAATTTCAAGAATTCTATTCATATATGAAACTATAGCTAATATAAGAAAGCAAAAAATAATTACGTAGTTGTTTTGTTTCGCTGTAAATAAAAACAGAAAATATTAAAAAGCCTTTCTTCATGCTGTTAAAATATGCCCCTTTGTCATCTGTTGTATGCCTATAACATTAATTTCGTATTATTTTTGTGTTAATAGTTTCTATCTATCACCTTATTTATGACTAACATTATGGTGCTTTTTTATTTGTTTCGTCTCTGTCAAAAACTGATAATGTAAATAATTATTTTTTTAATTTATACTAGCATAATATAAACTATGTAGTTATGAAAAAAATGCTTTACGTAATGTAATGTATCAAGAATTTTCTTCATAAGGAAATCGTAGTATAGCAGTTCATTACAATGACAAGCGTAAACTAATTACAAACATTGACAATTCCAATAATCTTAGAATTGTATAGGCTTAATAATTTTAAGCAAAATAATTTGAGTCAACAGTTCCTCACAATCTTAGACTGATAAATACTTTAACTATAATAATCTAATGTAAATATTAATTATGTAACATAGTACTCTATTTGTAATACCTAGATAGCTAATCATTATAAAAATTATAAGCTCTTAAAAATTAGCAGCCTTCGAACTTTATAATGACATTAATTGTATAATTTATGAAAATAAAACAATTACTATTTTTGTATGATAAAATTAAGTTTGTGTTTTATTTCATTGGAAGTGCAAGGAATTTATAGGCTTCAAAGGGAAACCATTAATTTGTTAATAATAACGGAAAAAGCGAGGAAAATTTCAATTGCGTAATTCACAAATAATGGAACTGGTGTTTTTTTTTTTTTGAAAATAAGTCTCAATTATATCTAAAGTTTGTTCACATTAATTGATGGTGACATGTACTATTTTCAAAAGAATCTGTTAAAGTATTCATAATTGAATCGAATGTCTTTACTTGACTCTAAATGATAATAGGTTTATAGTCTGGAATTTTAAACATAAATGTTTTAAGCAGACAACAAATTTTCAAATAAAATAACATAAATAAATATCCTAACAATTTTGACGTAGGTTTGAATAAACTTTGTCAAACACGTTTGAATAAAATTAAAAAAATGTAAATGATATTATTTAAAGTAATGATAATTAATTAGTGAATCATAAGAAAAGAAGTATAAAAAGTTTAAGGGTGAGTGAAACAGTCTACAGCGACATCTATAATAAAAAAATCTTGAAAAAAGTGACTTATTTACTAACATTCATTCGGTCTACAGAGACACCTATAATTAAGAGAAAATATTAAATTGCTTATACACAAAAAAAACGTTTAATTGATAGAATATAGCTTCATAAGATTATAAAATCATCTCAGCTCAGTGAAACATTCCTTATTATCATATTTCAATAAAATTTATTTGTAAATAAGACAGGGAGCCAGTGGCGTGATTAAGCAGGGACCTCCTATTTTTTTCATTAAAAATTCTTATCTCAACCAAAACGCACTATTTATTTTTGAAAAAAATATCAAACGTTAGCAAAATTAAATACATCAATAATGATATTAAGTTTTTATTTTTTTAAAATTCTCCATTTGACAGATACTATTTCAAAATTTAATAAGGTATAAAAGTCCAATAAAATCTGATATTTTGCCAAGCCAAGATATTCTTTTAATAAAAACGAACGTTCTTTATGTGGCAACTTTATACCAAATGTAGATTAGTTTTATAAATAAAAATACCAATTTAAAATAATAAATAATAATAATTTATTGTTTGTAAAAATACACATTTTAGTTTATAATATTACAATAAACTGTTTATGGAAACAAATACTGGACTCCTTAGACTAAATAAATGAAGTACAATATTATGACGTCATTATTTTTAATAAATTAATGTTCACTTTTGAATTAAATATATAACGGTAATTTTTAATTTCCTCCACCACAAGAAGAAATAATTGATGATTTTGCTTGATAAAATGATGATTTAAAGAAAAAACAATATTGAAAATATGGATGAATTTTTAAATTTGTTCGTAGCTTTTGAGACATTTTCAACCTTAATTAAAGTTTTTCATGCAGTAAAATAGTTTATAAATTGATGTCTAACTATAATCGTTATATTAAACATTTTATTGTTGAAAAACTATTTACCTGTACCTAAAAATTTCTTATTAACGACATATATCATATATTTTTTATTCTAATTTAAATATTAAATAAAAAAAAAATATCCTAACTAATTGATAGCTGAAATCAAAATTGCCTCGATTTTCTTGGTAGCTCAATTTGAAAATGATGAACTGGGATGACATTTTTAAAGTACTATATAAACCTAATTATTTATAGTAAAGCTATCTGCTTTTGTGTAAGTCTGCGCATGTGTGTTCCTTCACACATTAATTTGTTCTTCAACCCATGGAATGAACTCTGTCAGCCTTGTATAGACTCCTGGGAATCCTGGTTCAGCACATTTGAATCCATATGATACCACTCCAACTAAATAATATCGCATTAGATCTGTACCAGGCATCGACTGAAAGAAAAAATGTTTATTAACAAAATAATGGTTTAAAAACATTGCAATATAAAACGATTGTCTGAAAGCCAAACTAGCCGATGTAACAAATGTGTTAAAATGAAATAAATGGACTATGGTTGACGGATGATTATTATATAAATCAATGACAGTGATCTCACTTGTTGCTTCATATGCAGGTGTGGCATGAAAAATATTACGAAAATTGTTTCGTCAAAAAAACGATAGATGGCAGAGTTAATACTGTTAACAATTTTTATGTGTAGACACTTGTGGCTTATAATTGAACATCATCCAACCAAAAATTTTATCGAGTGAACATAAATAACATTATTTAGTTCTGTAGAGCAGGGGTTACTAAACTTTTCGAAAAACGGGCCGGACTATTTTATTAAAAAATGTGACGACCGGAAGAAAAATATTCTTATTGGAATCTTGTAGGAACATATCTTTATGATGAAGAATTTATGATTTTTGATATCAATCAAAAAATACTTGTTACAATAATGTATGTATCTCGAAATTGAGGGCCAGATGAAAATCTTTGGAGGGCTGGATCCAGCCAGTGGGCCGTAGCTCAGTGGCCATTAGTAATGAAATAGTCAGAGACGACTGTTTGTTGCCGTATAGAAGACTGTTGCCTTGATTCCATTTTATTGCAAAATAATAATTTATATTATCAAGTACTTTTATAATATTTCAAAACTAAGATTAATCAGCATTTATTACATAAATTTAATCGTGAGTGAGAGACTGTCGATTCTGCAACAGTGACATCTATCAAAGATAAAATTTAATTAACGATTGGTTCGCCAATTTTTTTAATATATAAAAGTTAAACAGTAGTTTGAAAATATTTCAGTCAATTTAAGGGTGATTCTAACTGTCTACAGCGACATCTATAATTAAGACAAATTATAAAGTGACTTAAACACAAACGTTCGTGTTAAGTCGAAACGAATATTATAAAGTTTACCTAATGTTTGGGTTTGAGTCTCATCTAATAAACACACACATCTTTTATTGTGGTTAATATTATTTAACTTTATTTATGTTATTCATAATAAAATAAAAAAAAATTCTTACGTCTGGGAACATAAGTGGTCCACCACTATCTCCTTGGCACGCATCCTTGCCTCCTGCGGCGTACCCTGCACAAAGCACTCGATGATCAATGACTTGGTTCTTGAATTTGGAGTAGGCTTCTTTGCACTGATCATTGGTCACCACAGGAATCATCAGTTCCAATAATGCCGAAGATGCTGGACCCTCTGAAAGTTGCATTATTTTTGATTGGGTAAATTTGTCTACTACAAGATTAAACACTTACCACATTCAAGACAAGAGGTTCGCTGCGCGGAAAATTCAAAGGCTGCGCAAGCCAATCCAACAAATGCGCGGCAGTAAAAAAAGTGTGTTTGTGCTTTGCTTTGCATAATATTATAAATAGTGATATCAATTGATAATTGAATAAAAAATACTTGTCCACATTCATTGTATTTATTTAATGTGCAGCCAGAGAGAGAGAATGTGTCTTTTTTTGTTGTGCTATGTATACCTTTGGAATTAGTATAGTTCAGGAGCTACTGCACTTATGAGAAATGAAGTTAACTACTGTTTAAATTTAACATTATACTTACTGAATGATATTGCTCCCCATCCAGCAATAAAGAGACTGTTTCTTTCGAACGATTTCGTTCTCAAAGCTCCAGCGGTGGGTAGACAAATGGGCGTAATCAATTCTAAAATAAATATACAATTACAAATCTAAATTGTAGATTATTCATAATAAAATATAATAATAACGTTAATGGTGTCAAGTTGACACTGTCAACTGTCAATTCCTTATGGTAATATATGTTAGTGTAATTCACAATTACTTATGTTGTAAAGTTGCAACGCTGCGCTCAATAATTGTTAGTCCCACGCGCATACGGTCAATGGCTAATTTTGTGACGCAGGCCTAAGCACGAAGATTTATAGGTAATAACAAAAACTTCACGCAGTTGGAACAAAAAATTAACCAAAGAACGTTCTCGACAATGTATTAAGGTACTTAAGTTGGCGTTTGTATGTGCGGTATTGGAAATATTGACCTCAAACCAACTGGTTAATATATTAACCACTTTCTCCGTTTGCCTTATAAGGGGTTAATATTCTGTATAATAAAAACCTCTCCTCTATCAGCTATTTAATAATTTTGAATTCCAAGTGTCTACAGAAATACAAGCTTTGAAAAAGATCTTCCATTCGATATACGGTACTGTTATGGTGATAAATTAATGACAATCAAGATTCAAATCTATTCAAGACTATCATAATTCACTTTTAGGGTGTTCACTGTCAATACTTGGTGGAAAGGCATTATATTAATAAAAACAATAATCCTTTGTACTTCATTCCACTTTATTTAATATGTCAGGACCGGTTTCGCTCATTGAGCGAGCGACCGGAGCGATCAGTTGACAATGCTCGCAATGAGCGAAACCGGTCCTGACATATTAAATAAAGTGGAATGAAGTACAAAGGATTATTGTTTTTATTAATACTATCATAATTATTCAAATCTAATCAAGATTCAAATTTTACATATGTAAATATTGGCCATTTTTAACGTCTGCTATAAACATGCACACTGCAGCTGTAGAGTGTAGTATGTTCTTATAATTGATCGAGTTGGGAAAAGACTAATTGGAAGACCACAACGAATGCGTTGGAAGTTGGATTAGCGGGAAGATCAGTTGTCAAACGGCATACATTATCTAAAAAACGTATTTAAGAGGTCAAAACTTGAACTGGTAAAGCAACTGAAGAACATTCTATTTCGATCTATAAATCATGCAACCACTCTCGAGTACTTACGTGTAAAGGTAACGTCTTGGGTCATTTTGACTAGGGCAACATCATTGCTATATTGTTTTGGATTGTATTCCTGATGCTTTATCAGCTGCTCAATGGGAACATCGATTGGAGTTGCCCCTTCGTCGTCTCTCTCGAGATCCAATTCTCCAAGACGCACCAAGTATCTATCAATCACAATTATATAATTAAGATATAATCAACAGTAAAAAGCAGGGCTGTAAAGTCGTGTAAAAAAAAGAAGACACCTACTCCAGCTTTAAAATAAAAAACGACCCCGACTCGCTTGCATTAAAGTCGCAATCAAACATCGTGAGTTATTCAACTTTTTAAATATTATTTTGTTTCGAAAACACTGTTACGGAATGTGGGTTATCAATACGTTAACAAGTAGCTTGATTAATCTCAAAGCAATTCTCGGTGTTCTGGGGAATGAGTGATTTTTTTTATAACTCTTATGCAATTATATACAATACTTAAATAAGCAATCGATTTTTACTTAAAACACTTATTATTTGTAACAGCATGCAATTTATTATAAACTTATCAATCTAAATGGCTAAAAATGTACTACTGCGTATACTGAAGATTTCGTAGATAATGTATAAGTAAGAAATTGCAATGATATACTAAAATTATCTGAGAATATTGTGTTTTCTTAAATTAACAAGGGGATCGCCAGCCTTTGTAAAATTTAGCAAGGGGCTCGCTCGAGTCTCTCTGAGCCCCCTCCAGCTCTCACCTGAATGAAACTAGCACAACGTTTATTACTTATAATATTAACGGACTATAAAAAACAAATAAATTACTAATTCTACTATTGTAATTATATTATTCTTTATCACCATGACTAGGTTAATTAATTTATTGCATCCTTCATTTGCTCGTGAAGATATTTCTGAGAATCTGATCAAACGTGTAGTGCCTGTTAATTTACGTAACTTTAATATTAAAAACACGATAAATGATGCGCTTCGGCTGCGAAACGACGTATAAAATATGATTTTACTGGAAAACCGGTCTTGTTTCCATCGCTTCGTTGAACACCCACCTTGAGCTTAGACATTTTTTTTATTTTGTTTTTGTGACGTGTGTAGAAATTGATAATAGTTTTTTTAAACATAAAAACATCGGGGAAAAAAGTCTATGTTATGTATGTAATATTCATAAAATATACAATAATATTAATATCCCTATGTAAATGATATTGCATTCTTTAGTTTTATTTTTTAAGTTATCATGCTTGCTTTACATGTCTGGCATTGTTAGGTGATTATTCCGAAAAAGATTCTTACGAACACATGTTACCGAATGTATAATATATCGACTGTGGAAAGGAAAAAGGACGTAACCCACGTATGCCAAATTTTACAAGAGACACAAAAAACGTTTTTTGACGATTTTAGACTAAAAGCAAATTATGAAATATACACAATCCTGAAGTGCACGGTGATTGATAAACTGGTTTTTTATTTGCATAGCCTAATATTAATTTAATAAATTTTTCAAGAAAATCCTTTTTTTGGGTATTTTTTCCTCGTTGCAATTTTCACAAGCCTTTCATTTTTCAAACTTAAAAGCTAAATTTAGATACTAATTCGGCATTTTCAGCTTCCATCACTCTTCCGTCCTTTTTCCTTTCCACAGTCGATATTATACGAGTATCAATAACATAGTAAAATTATGTAAAAATACTGTGTACTTATGTGAATTTTTAATTTTAAATATATATTGTGAATAATATTTCTTTTCAATATAATCAAAAATATCGGCCCTATTGCAATACAAGACAGTTGTTATAAATTAATAAGCCAAAATGCGTATTAAATAATAAACTGTTCATATACATTATAATTAAAAAAAAATCTTGTTTACATCTTGAAAAATATTTGACACAATTGATATTACACATTATTATATAATAAAACAATTATTTTTATATTTAAATGTGCGGAGTATTCTATGTACGGAAGTTTCTGTGTACGCCGTACGAATTCGTGTTCGGAAGATTCTTGTTCGTTAGAATCCGTTCACTGTCTGGCTTATGGATTTTTCATGATGAAATTCAATAAAACAAGAATTTTTTGTTTTCTCCTTTGATCAAATCTATGTCAGTATACAACAATTACGCAATAGTGAACGATAAATACTGCCCAATAAATGTGACAAGTCCTAGTTTATTTCTTTTATATTTTGCTATCGCTGTAAAGTTACAATTACTTCATTATATTTTTCATCTATTGCTGACAAATCGTTACCTTACTTTTGAAAGGTTCTAACTGACATTTTGGCATAAAATGACCTTTTGGTCGGAAAATGTTGTATTTGCGACAATCTAACATATATATTAATTTCAGAGTCATACATTTTTAAATAAAGAAGTTAGCAGGATTCAAGAGTTCTACACAGGGGTGGGCTGGAGGGGCTCGCGCGAGCCCTTTGTTAAATTTTATGAAGGCTGGCGAGCCCCTTGTTAATTGAAGAAGAAACAACATTCTTAGATTAAATTAGTGTATAACTGCAATTTCTTACTCGCATATAATCTACGACAGCTTCAGTATACACAGTAGTACATTTTTAACCACTTGGATTGATGCGTTTAATGTGAACTGCATATTCTTACATATCGACTGTGGTAAGGAAAAAGGACGTAACCCTCAATTTTCCAAAACATTTTTTCTCGATAATCACAATGTATACAACTTGACACACATTCTATCTAAAGGATGGAAACTGAAAATGCCGAATTAGTATCTAAATTAAGCTTGTAAGTTTGAAAAAGATGACCTTGTAAAAACTTAAAACCAAGAAAAAACACTGACATAAAAGTTTTTCCGAGACAATTTCTTCAATTAATATTAGGTTATGTCAATTAAACACCAGTTAAGAAGTATCCGTGCACTTCAAGGTTGTGTATAATTCATAATTTGCATATGTCACAAAATCATCAAAACACGTTTTTAGCGCCTCCTGTAAAATTTGATTATGTGTGGGTTACGTCCTTTTTCCTTTCCACAGTCGATATTATAAGTGTATTAAGTAAAAATCGATTGCTTATTTAAGTATTGCATAAAATTGCATAGGAGTGATATAAAAATTCACTCCTTCCTCAGAACACCGAGAATTGCTTTCAGATTTAGCGAGCCCCCTGTTAACGTATTGGCAGCCCACCGCTGGTTCTACATATGTATATTAATTTCAGAGTCATGCATTTTTAAATAAAGAAGTTAGCAGGATTCAAGAGTTCCATCTACACACTTTTTTTGATACAGTAATTTTACAAGCTTCTAAGAAACAATAGGACTTTTTATAATCTATATATATAAAAGAAAGTGGGGTTTGTTACACCACGTATATCTCGAGAATTACAGCTCGGATTTTAATGATCTTTGTTTTATTAAATTCTTATCCGCCTAGAATAGCAGAATAAGCATTAAAACATCGGAAAAATATCACGGGAAAGAAATTATTAAGAAAATAAATGTCCTCATACAGTTTGTTTTTTTGAAAAATACAAATGGAACGTGGACATTGTATGACACGTTGTATGCTGTTTTCCAGTAAATCCACCAGATGGCATTGATTACATTATACTTTGACAGTTGACTGCTCGCTATGTAGGTATACATTACTATCTCTGGTATACATGCGCCGTTATTTTGAGTTTTCATCGATTTTTATTAGGTTTTAATTCCGATAAATCATTCTGATGAAAAAATCTATTTATCCAATTATGGTCAAACACGGGATTCATGGCTCATAGCGGGAACAGTGTATTTTAATTAGTTTATAATGTGGCGCAACTTCTGTGAAATAGTATTTAAACGATATTGGATACGAAGCACACCGTTCATACAATGCATTGCAATACTCGCTAATGTTTTGGCAGAGAGACGATGAATATCAATTCAATATCAAGATGATAAACCTATTGAGCGGTGGGTATCGAAATCATTATTTTCATTTCAACATGATAATAGTTTTACTCAGCAAGAAGGTTAGCTCGATGAATTATTACGCATAACGTTTTTAATGAATTATTACGCATAACGCATAACATTGATAACAATATAATACACCAATTTAACGATTAAAATACACTGAACTCTGTTTTACGACGATTTAGAAATAACACGGTGCAAAAAAAGAGAAATAAATCGACTATTCATTTAAAAATTTGGACAGAAATATTACACAGTTTCTGGATATCTCAAGAGATGAGAGATATGTCATTCAAAATTTTCGTAAAAGGCTTCGTCTATTGTCTCATAGTGATAGTAAATAATTTTTGTTACGTTTGATTTTTTTAAAGTATTTTTTATATAACATTAAGATACAATAAGCGATAATGAATTTAATTTTTTGATATCCTTAATTTATTTTTATGCAAGGAAACCTATCTACCACAAATTTTAAATTTTAATATAATTGTTTACACTTTTTCTTTACTCGGTATCGCGTTGAGCGTATGTACCGTGTAAATGGGGAGTTCAGTGTAAAGGTGTTCTACTGAAAAGGGAGAACATATCGATTTTTTTTAACCATGCTCGCTTCAGATGCTGCAGTGTATTTTTTTTATATATACAAGCTGTAGATAATCGATCTTTATTAATATAAATACTTTCTTGAATAGTAAAGGGAAGTGTTGATAAAATTAAGATTGTTTAAATAAATAAACCATTTATTCTATAGATAGAGTTGTTATTTTAAATTCGTTCAAATCTATATATATAAAACAAAGTGGGGTTTGTTACACCACGTATATCTCGAGAATAGCAGCTCGGATTTTAATGATCTTTGATTTATTAAATTCGTAACCGCCTAGAATAGCAGAATAAGCATTAAAACATCGGAAAAATATCACGGCAAAGAAATTATGAAGAAAATTAATATTCTCATACAGTTTTCAAATGGCGAACACCTTGAAATAATGAAAATGTCGTTTGTATGCAGATTTCATCCGCTAGGTGGCAATTTTTCCAAAATTCATTTGTTTTTGCTTCTTTTGCATACGATTGACTTCTAAATAATTTTAAATTTAGAGTATGGATTAGAATAAAACAAATCGATGATATAAAATGAAAACGAAATAAAATCGGATAATGTTGAAATAAGGTTATGTTTTTAATTAGGTATGATAATTTTTTTGACAAAAATATTACGCTGTTTGCACGAACGTTGCTCTACTTTGAGATGCCACGTTATTACACTTGGAAAGCTACATCGAAGAAATTTTAACGTCGAAAGCAAGGCGATGCGGTTCCTGCTCATCCGAATGACTACTGATGCTCTTGGTCGCATGTACACAGTTCATCCGAAAAATGACGAATGCTTCTACTTGCATGTCAACAGCTCAATTTGCTTGAAAATGATACTCATTACAATCGCTGAAGAAATTGTTTCTGAATCTCCAAGTCAGATACGCACATTATTTTCTATCATTATTTTGACATGCTTCCCATCGAATCCCCGTGAACTGTGGAACAAGTACAAGGATGACATATCCGAATACATTTTGCATCGAATTCGTGTCAGTTTGGGGAATCCCGATCTCGAGGTGAATGAAGAGATACATAACCAGGCTTTGCTTTAGATCGAAGACATGTGTTACCTCATGTGCGTCAGTTTGGTAGTCAAGTTAGGAATGCCAACGCCAGATCGTGGAATGAACGACGCTTTCAATCGAGAATTGGAACGTGAACGTGAATATGATCGAGATGCATTGAACCAATCAGTTTGAACGAATGTACCACTGTTGAACCCTCAACAGAAGGAAATTAGCGATACGTTAATGAAGGTAATTGATGATGGAAATGGTGGCTTATTTTTCCTCGATGCGCCCAGTGGAGCTGGGAAGACATTCTTCATGTCATTGATTATGGCCACTGTTCATGCGAGATAAAAAAAATGCTGTAGCAGTTTCTTCTTCTGGAATAGCAGCCACGTAGATAGATCAACCGCTGCCGATGAAATAAACGCTTGCCTCAAATAATTGACAAACATGCGAGTTGCATTGCTAAACGATCCATCTGCCGAAGATTTCTCCAAGCAATTGCTGACTATCTATTTATTCATTGTTCAAAATTAAAATTACAGTACATGACATAACAGCTGACGCCAATTCGCCATGTACTTGAAAAATATAATAAGACAAAATATAAAATAAAACTACATAATATATCAGAATCAAAATCAACATAAAAAATCAAGAAATAAAATAGTGAAATTTTACAAACAGTTCACAAATACTATCACTAAAAATGTCCACTTCTCTAGGCAATGCGTTGATCAATCTAACGGCCCTTGGAACTGGTGATTTAAACCTCTTAAGCGAGGTATAAGTTTTTAGAAATAAAAGTTTTTGCTCATAGTTACGCCCACGTAAGAATAAATTGGGAGCATGTAAATTAATAGTCATAAGAATTTGAGGATTATTAACTCGGCCCCGAAGGAGAAGAGAAAAATGATTTAAGCTTGAAAACGATCTTCGACTATCGTCGGTAACGACCGTGTTCCTGTTGACAAATCGAACAGATTGATTTCGTTTCCGCCGAATTTTAACAATTTCGTCTCAACGAAGGACGGCTTCATCAAAAAAATGTTCCCAAACGTCTAATCACAAAAATCACAATTGGTTGATTGAATGAGTAATTCTTGCGGCGAAGAACAAAGATGTGGATCATTTAAACTTCACAATTCAAAATCAAATCGTTGGTCCACTACATTCCTTCAAATCTAGCGAACTTTCGCAAGGTGCGCGAAACATTCTTGCGCAGACTGTACATATAACATATTCTTTCAACCAAAAAATAATTATTTCTGCTTCTCTATGATAGTGTCATCAGAAATAGTTTGTAGTATCGACCAAACTATTTTTTTTTCGTTTATTAGAGATTCGCGCCGCAGCACACCCAGCATCGCCTCGCGGCACACCGCTTGCGGAGCACTGCTTTAAACGACTGAAAAACTGACATGCAATATTGCGAAACACTCACCAATGACCAAAGTTTTGGTAGCAAGTAAAATCATCACCTGGGATGAATGGACAATGGCGCACAAATGCGCATTGGAAGCACTCAATCAAAGTATGAAATATCTGTGCAATGACTCAAGATGTTTTATAGGCGCAATGATTCTGCTATCTGGCGATTTCCACCAAACACTACCAGTCATTACAAGATTTACCGCTTCCGATGAAATAAACGCTTACCTCAAATCACGACTCTGGCGCTATGTAAAGAATCTTCAGCTGACGACAAACATGCGAGTTGCATTGCTAAACGATCTATCTGCCGAAGCAATTGCTGACTATCGGTAACGGGGGTGTTCCTGTCGACGAATCGAACGGATTGATTTTGTTTCCGCCGAATTTTTGCAATTTCACTTCATTCAACAAAATGTTCCCGAACATCTAATCACAAAAATCACAATTGGTTGAATGAACGAGCAATTCTTGCGGCAAAGAACAAAAATGTGGATCATTTAAACTTCACAATTCAAAATCAAATCGTTGGTCCACTGCATTACTTTAAATCTATCGACCGTGTAACAAACGAAGACGAAGCAACCAACTATCCAACTTAATTTTTAAACTTATTGGATCTGCCTGGCTTGCCACCGCGCAATTTACAACTGAGGTTGACTCGGTAGTCATCATGCTTCAAGTTATCAAGTTAACAGAACATTTATTCACTTTTAAGGTGTTCACTGTCAATACTTGGTGGAATGGCAATATAATAAAAATAATAAAACATTTTTAGTACTTTTTCCACATAAAATTTATTTGATCAGGACCGGTTTCGCTCATCGCGAGCATTATTAACTGATGATAATGCTCAGATGATAATAGCTCAGTTGATAATGCTCGCGATGAGCGAAACCGGTCCTGATCAAATAAATTTTATTTAGTGGGAAAAGTACTAAAAATGTTTTATTATTTTTATTACAACATTTATTGATTCTGAGGCGGTACGAAGTTCGTCGGGTCAGCTAGTTGATTTATAAACAACATTTGTTCGATCAGTCAAATATTCAAACGTTCGTATCTCAAAACATCAAACCCAATACGAACAATTTCTGTTCGAAGACACGGGTGTTTGCGATATTGACCACTTGTCCTATCTTTTCTATTTCTAATCTTTTCGAAAATAAGAGAGGTTGAGCAACTGAGTAACAAGCAGTTTTCGAAGTACAACTTCTGTTGAGATACCTCTATGGAAAGGTCATACGCTCCACATTGGGAGCGGAAGTGCATAAATTATAAAATCACATAAAAATAAATAATGCATTTAAAGACATAATAAAATATTAATATCAATAAAGAAAGATTATTTTATCACGAAAAATTTCGATTTATTTTTACTATTTTCGCTTCGAAGCATTAACATAAATCGATAGACTGCCGTTATAGAAGGTGGATGGCAATATTTTTTTTCTTGAATTAATTATTTTTTTTATACTGCTCAGCAGGTTTCATGGTGTGAAATGTTTATTTTAGTTGTCAAATTGCAGCAATATACGGACATCAACATTTTACACAAAAACACAAACAAAGCAAATGCAAAATTGACCAATCCTCATTTTGTTGATTTTCGCAGTCAGCATTTTTTATTAAAAATCAAATCTAGTACATATTTGAAAAACTTAATATTAGATGTCTTTTATATCGTTTAATGATAGCGCTATTAACAAAGGCCATGCCATGGCAACGACGTATAGAATATAGACGGAGGATTTGCCGCCCGGGGTGGTCCTTTATTTTGCTACCCCTCAACCAAAAAACTCAACAAAAAAAAAAAAACATTAAAAAATATAGCTTAATATGTTTAAAATGAAACTAAAAGATTGAGCCGTAGGTGATTTTACAAATATAACATTCTATAACGGCCGGGTCATATGTAGCAGCGGTTAGTGTTTTGGGCTTACGTGCCTGACTTCACGGGTTCGAGTCCCAGCACGAGCAGAATTTTTTCGACTGATTTATCGATTTCAAGGTATGGGTGTTTGTGTTGTCTAAAAATTTCCTCCCACCCTTTCCGACCCTTTAATAGCTAACTGTAGTGTGAGAGCGATTAATTAAACACTAGTCTTGTCCTTACCTTTTCCTTCTATCCCTACTACTTTCTTTGAATAAAGAGGTTGAGCGACTGAGTAACAAACAGTTCTCGTATAAAAACTTCTGTTGAGAACGACGATATTCTCAAAACGGGAGCGGACATGGATAAAAAAAACGTGCGGCTTAAAATCTGACAAAATAGTCAATGGGCTGTCTTATTAAATTAGAATTTACATAATAAACATAAATGTTAGAATTATTATTAAAATGATTTTTTATAAACTATGAAAAAAAAGCTTGCATTGATTTTTTTAAGATAATTAATTTTTCCGATCAATCTTTTCATGGAAATCTTAAGCTTATAAATTGTCATTCAATGCATCATATATAATATTTATTGTTAAACATTATTTGCTATTTTTTACGAAAGTGGTACCACGAAAGACATTGCTTAAAAAAATACAAAAAAAAATCTCAGCTTAGATATGTCATATAAACTTCATAAGAGTTTGATAATAAAATATTTGTAAATTAAAATGACGAGATAGAAAAATAATATTCAATTAGTAACGCTTTAGTATAATTACTATTGCGGTTAATAAGTAATTTTACCATATGCTTTTGCATGTTTTAATAATTGATAATTGGTGTTATATTGTTATGATATCTAGGAATCGACAAGGTTAGGTAAGGCTGGGAAAAAATGTCTGGTTAAGTACGTTCACAAAGGTCAATACTCGTGTACAACATGGAAAAGCCAGGTGACCGATTCCTAAGTGATATTATGTATACCATTGTGTATTGACGTCAAATCCGTGAAAATTTTCAGTCTTAAAAAATTAGCTGGACCGCATATTTTGCCATCCAATATAATGTCCAATATAATATGATATTTGTCTCAGAACGACTTTAATTTTAAAATTTAAAAATTCGTTTCAAATAAAAATTTAGGAAGTTAGGGTAAGTAAGATGGCAGTCTCTATCTCTTCTTAGTCATTATTTTATATATTTAAGGTACCTATCAATCAATTCATATAACACTTGTAGAACTAAATACGTTGATCCTTGAATCTCATTATGATGGATTTTCACCAAGTTACTGCCAATCCACCAATAAATGTTTATGGTTTTTCTACAGAATAAATGTTATTGACTTTACGATATTTAACGATATTAAAACTTAAGTTCGCCGTATAGTTTACAAAATTCATTATTACGTTCTAACTAAAGGCCAGCCTCCATTCTCGGATATCCGACCGGAAACTGGAAAATACCGGTGATTCATAATAAATAATTATTCGGTGCATAATTATATTCCAATGGTGTTTACAGCTGTACATTTTGGAATGCTTATGAGGCAATTTAATGTACATTATCTTTAAGTGTATATCTCTAAACAATTGAGAACAATCCTTGCGCTATGGTTATTAATGACAAACCACATATTAAATTTCAAAAAATATATCTAACACAACTAAATATGATCAAAGCAGACTCCCCGAAGGTTTGACTTTATTTTCATAATGCATAATATATTGTTTTCGTACAAAAAAGTTGTAGATTATTCTTAAATATAATGTATCGTGGAAAATCAAAAAAATATGATATTGTTTGAGTAGTGAAGAAATAAACTATATTAAGGCTGACAATCTAATATATAAAAATGAATGTTTGTTTGTTCGTACTTTATGCGTTGCCACACCGCTCATCCGATTCATTTTTGCAACTTATGCTTGCACTTGCGCGAAGGTTGTAAGTACAATTAACTTATAGTATGTTGCGCGTGTGTCGTAACATAGACAATGGCAGCAAACGTCATACGTTAAACAAACAGAAAAAGAAAACGTGCACTTCAATGAACACAATTAAAACACAAACACTTTTTTCTTTGAGTGACATTGCAACGCTTGTCGGGTACCGGCTGGTGGTTTATAAAAAACGAAACACATACAGCAAGTTCCGTGTTGTTCGAATGTAAATATTTTTTCAAAAATACTATAAATATTTACTCACATGGTATCTTCGTGTCCATTGATGCAATGAGCTGCTGTGATGACATGTCGGGAAGTAATGAGAGTTGCTCCACATTGCCAGAGAGTCTTTCCAGGGGTTCTTTGAGATCTGTACCCTAGCACTGCAA
Source organism: Himalopsyche tibetana (assembly GCA_030503985.1). Taxonomy (NCBI): domain Eukaryota; kingdom Metazoa; phylum Arthropoda; class Insecta; order Trichoptera; family Rhyacophilidae; genus Himalopsyche; species Himalopsyche tibetana. The sequence continues at coordinate 4,270,844 of JAPJYX010000010.1, forward strand.
GCCATGGCCACGCTCCTAAACGAAAGAAGTAGTGACGATCGTAAACGGGCACCATGTTTGAGATGATTGATTTATTAATCTTTCAACAAAATGAAACTCAAATACTTACACAATACTTGTATCCTTTCAAAAGATCAATTTTTACCGATTGTCCTGATTAAATCGGCATTTCATTGGTAAAACTAAAATATCAAAATATTTTGTATCTACCAATATTATTTTATATATGGTAGATCGCTATTTCGGCTTATTCTTTTATCAGCAGTGAGTGGTGCAGTGGTAACTAAAAATGTCTGGAAGCGTTGATTAATTGTAATATTCCAATACCCCCTTACCCGCAGTGATCCAATTTCTTCACCAACAAGTTTTTTTTCAACAAAACGTTCTTTGAATACAGACATAGCTAAAAATAAACATTTATCTCAATTCAAGAAAAAGAGCGTGGGAGTGCCGACCCCGAGCGCCCCCGCCCCACTACACCATTGCTCATAAGAACTATTCTTGCCCTCATCGAAAATAGTTCTGACGAGGGAATAAGCCGAAATAGCTACCAACCAAATATATGTAGAACTAAAATACTTTGATATTTGTTCACCTTATTCAATTGTTATCCCTTCTTGCTGTCTTACCTTTGAAAAGTGGCTGGAGGAAATTTGAGATATAAGACATTTTTTTCATTTATATAGTCTCCTGTAAGATATTTCTTTTTATTTTGAACTAATTTTCACAAACTTCATGCACGTAGAATTAATCTATCACTTACAGATTATTTAATAATAAAAAACTGTAGTTGTTTTATAAGATCATTACCTAAAGCTGCAGGGCTGCCTCCGACAACTTTTTTGGTGAAGTTACTGAAATTCATTCCACAGTTATCGTCAGGTGTTGGGAGACGATACAAGCCTTGAGGTTCTGGTGGCCTGTCAACAACTCTTCCATTATCATCTGGGCAGCACACCTAAATCAATGCAATAAGAAATGTTGTCAAGTACCTTAAATTTAGAGGCATCCGAAATTTTAATAATTAATCTTCTACAAATGACAGCTAAGAATGTATAAGGACCAATAGTCCAAGACTTGTTAATATGCACTTAAATTTGCTTTAAAAGTTTAAAACAATACGTGTGTAGTGGAAGGGATATATGAGCTGAGATCTAATCATGCACAAAATTAACAAATGACATTTAATGTATTCAAAAAATGAAATACTCATTTGTACTAATTCTCACTTTTATTTAATAAAATCAGGACCGATTTCGGCCATTCCGAGCATTGTAACTGAGAGAATACAATATCACATTTTTATTTATACAAACTAAAATGAAATTAATAAAGTGTCATAAACAATTGGTATTGAAAGGAATTGACAAGGCGAAACAGGTCCTGACCGTATTAAATATAAGTGGGGAATTAGTACAAATGAGTATTTTATTTTTTGAATATAATGCCTCTCCACCAAGTATTGACAGTGAACAAACAACATACACGCGATATTTAATGTAAATAAATTTGATCACTAACTTAGTCATTTTACTGACATGGCTGACCTAACCAACTGTAGGTTTTACTGACATACTAGCTCTAGTTGTAATTCTTCTCTTTGACTACTGTAATTGCTTACTGTTAAACTATGGAGGAATGACATAAAAAATTCATACATGATTTGAAAAAAAAACTAATTTAAACTCTAATCGTAAAATACACGACCATTCAACACGACTACTAGCGATTTTTATATTTGATTATAGTCTTAAATTGATTGAAGAAAATACTCACGATCGGATCTAGTCCATCATAACCGCATACAGACTCCCTGAGGTAGCCGATAGCACTCGGATTAGACCGCAGGTTCCTCAGCAGGTCCAGGAGTGGCTCACAAGCTCTGATATTGAGACATGCTCCGCGTCGTCCGTCGGGCGTCTCGCAGCGGTCCTCTGTGTAACGGAAATGAAACTCTTGTGGGTAATCTGAAAATTTGGGCAAGCGGTCAGCGGTAGGGCTCGGCTGCCAGGACCCACACCGTCTACACCGCTCAACCAACCCGGGAATCTCCCGCCAGATCACCATCAACCCATTCATATCAAAATAAATGCCTTTCAAATTTAATCTTCTGTCACCGAAAGCATTGCTAAATTATAACTCTCAAAAAACACCATGCGATAAAATAAATTCAAGCGTTAAATAACAAATAACAAATACATCGATACTAATGAGCAAAATTGCCTCCTGCGTGGTCGAGTTTTCAACGTCATTGGCTTTGGTTACAGATGTCACGGGTTCGAATCCCAGTTTTATAAATTGATTTTTCCATTGATTTATGAATTTCTTTTCGGAAGCATGGATATATGTGATATTTTGAATTCCCCCCTCCTACTCATCCTAATATATGAACGGGGCGTATCGAGAGCGATTAGCTAACCACTAGTTCTGTCCTAGCCCTATCTTTCCATTCCCACTCTCTTTGGAAAAAGAGTGGTCAAGAAGCAGTTCTCGTAAAAAAACTTATTTTGAAATAAAGTCCATTAGGAGTCCATATGCTCCACATTGGGAGTGGGCGTGGTAAAAATTAAAAAAAATGTACAATACGTTTCCCCATAAAATGCCTCAAGTTGATCTAGTACAGAAAACTGTTTTTTTACATGACAGATACGTTTTACGAAAATAAGTGTTAAAAAGTTGATAGAATTCTTAGAAAAATTGAATAAAAAGAGAAAAAAAATTATACAGACAATCGTGTAAAAAGGGTAATAATGAAGAATAAATACGTAAAGTACTCAAAATATTATTCATAATATGTTTGTATTTTAATTTTAAAACAAAGTAATAATATTCATCGCTACTTGATTATATACGAGGACATTTATGAGACACAGGACATAAATCGCTTTCATCGCTAAAAATGTCTTGACACGTCTGATGTGTTACGATCTAATGAAATCTTCTGTTTGTTATTACTGTTTTATGTTGTTAAATGTATTGTTATTATAAAATCCGGCTTCTGTTTTTATTTGTTTATGGGAATCATCTTAGTGTAAAAATACAGTATTCATCCTGTTTAGTAAACCGTTTCAAAACTGTGTAAAAAAGAGTTGACTGTACTTTTATATGTGAGTCGCAAAATTTTGTGTAAAAAAAGACCGTGTGGTACTTTTTTGTCTGTCTATAATTCATATGCTTTTTGCAAACTATAATTGATATTACGATTTTATTCTTACCGAAAATAAATGTTTGCTTCCATCAATCTAAAAACATTATTTAAAAAAATGGCTACTCTTAAATGATAGACATTTAATACTAGACAGTACGCTTACGGGGCCCACTGTCAATAAACGGTCTAAAGGAATTATGTAAAATACTAATTATACATTTATTTATTAGGATATGGGCCAGTTTCGCTCATCACAAGCTCGCTCATCATTACGATAAATTGATAATACTCGTGTTAAGAGAATCTAGTCTTGACTCCTGATCCCAATAGATAATAGTGGAATTAGTATAAAAGATTTGTTTATATAACACTTCTAGTATTATGATAATTTAATTTAATTTTATGAGAAAAAATAATTTCATCGTTATGTTATGTATAAATAAAATTACCTTACATAAATACGTTCATAAAGTATCTGACAGCGTTAAATTAATCTTCCATGATAGATTAATTTGTGTTTTTTTTCCCTCTAACAAAGCAAATAATAATTTATATCGCGTATTTTTCTGTGTTAGACCGTAAATGGAAATTTACGGAGTATTAAAAGATGTTTATGATAAAGAAAACAAGAATGTGCAGAAAAACAAAAGCAAAAATAGCGTGCCATACGGAATTCTTGATTCGAATAATTTCAAATCAGTTCTAAAATAAAAAAAAATTGGTTAATTGTAGCCATTTTGATATCACAATTTATAGTGTGTCAAATACAAAATGTCATAGACAATTTCAAAAAGAAAAAAATATTTGAAAACATCGCAAAACCATTAGTTTTGAATTTTAATTGAAAATGTATAATGATGGTTAGTAACACAATATACACTTATTATTTTGCAACCGATATGCGATGTGCTTCTTCCATTTGATGACATATTATTTTGAGCTTATTTCAGCACCGAATTTAAAAAGTTTTGAAGTTTTGATTTGACGTAACTGGTGTCAGTATTTTGTTGTTAATTTAAAAAAGTAAATATTGATTTGTGACGTGTAAAAAACGTTTTCATATCTTCCTAATATTTAATCATTTACGAGTTGTGTTTTTTTTTTGCATCTCACTCTTGTGTATATGACAGTTTACTTAAAAGCGTTTAACTATAAAATTATTTAAGCAAAAAAAGAAAAAATATTATTTTTTCAATCGCCCAAAACACGTTATAACTGAAAAATCAAACCTGAATCAAAAAACTGTACAGCTTCTTTATTAATAGGCCTCAATCTGTTGGGTCTCGGCTTAGCCTTATTCTTATTACCAGGCCGTTTAGTGGTGCTCTTAATTGGACTATCCCTCATATCTTCCTCGCTGTCTATTCCAGCCATACTTGCAAAAAACGACGTCGTATTCGTAATCAACTCTGAAAACGTATTTTTAGGCACACCCATTGCCCTAGCGAGACTCTCCACGTCAACATTGAAGTCATTTCCTTGCGAGAGGTAGCCATTACCACCGTATCCGTGGCCACCGTGCCCGTGGCCATGACCGTGACCGCCATAACTGTGACATCTCATCGGGCAAATATCGTCACATATACCTTTTTTATGCGCTATCACAATTATGTATTGCATTGTCTTTAGTAGCAGGCATAGCTTTTCAATTGTCATTTTGAATATAAAAACGTTTTCGTGTGTTAAAATAAAGTATTATTTCCGTCAAATATCAACGGTTCTCAGATTTTTTTTTCTTAAAATCATTAAGTATGTGTACGTTATTAAATATGACTAATAAAACTGAAATTGCACCACTTTTAGTTTCATTAAAAATCACTCAAGAAATGTTTTAAGTTCGTTTTACACTCGTTTAAAAATATGTTTTATGGATTAAAACTAAACTTATTAAAACAATAAAAATTATTAACAATTTGTAGTTTCTTATCGTACACATTGTAATATGATCAGAGTTGATTTTCTCCAGTTAAAAATACTCACTTACTGTGGTACACAGCTTTTCATTTTTAAGTGCAATAAGGATCACAATAACTATAAGTAATGTATTTTTAACAATAAATAGTTGAAAACTTTCAATAGATTAATCTGCAAACGATTTTAACACTTTCAATAACAGTTTTTCTTGCTAAATGACGACTATTTTTAAAGAAATTTATATCTTCATAAGAACTGTCACTTCACATAATAAAGCCGAACAGACCGAAAGCTGTATCCTTTTATACAAATGCACAAACATTGATTTGATTGGTTTTGTAAGATTTAGGTTAGATAGCTTAATTGTTTATTTGGGAAGTAGAGCATAGCCTGTGACATTAATTTCTGACACGATTTGATGTTTATCTCGTGATATTTTAATAAATGTAAGTTATTAATGATTTTTTCGTTTTTAATAATATTAATAAATATAATACCACCATATACATCGCTGCATTAGTTGCGGTAAGTCCTTATTTTGACTGTCACATATTTACCAATTATATTCAAGCAGTAATCGTTTTGTCACGCACTAGCTTATTAGTCACAGCTCAATATATCATCGTATTTATCTAAGTCTAAGATATACATTTCTAAGTTTGAGAAAATCGTCGATGAAAGTGACACAGTTAAATGTATTTATTTTAATTGTACGATAGCATACACTAGCTTTAGCTTTTAATTAATCCAAAATAGAATCAGGTTAAATTCCAACAAATGCACTGAACAATAAATTTCGATTGCATTTAAAAGCTTCACAAAGGTTGACAAGAGTGTATTGCAAAATGAGAACGAAACCAAGGATTTAAAGCAGCATTTCTCAATTATCTTATGTCACGGAAACCTTTTATTGTATACAGTTAGAAAAAAGACTAAATGTGTGTCTTCAAAATTAAGCCCTGAATATTTACACAACTATTGAATTTATAAGCGTTAGCAAATAAGTAAATCTTCTTCTATACTCATGTCATAACCATAACATAATTTTCGATAATATTTTTAAATACACTTTTAACTCTATCTACCAAACCCATTTGTGAAACTCAACTATTTATTGTTATGTTTTGAATTATAATAATATCAATGTGGTCAATCCATAAAATATTTAAAAAAGTCTTTTAAAACGAAATACAAATAGTTTGGTTACGAACTTTAGAAATGTAGTACTGTACACTATCCTATAAAAAAACCTAACCTAACCTAACCTACTAACCAAAATTGTTATAAAATATTCTGACCGTACAATATTTTTATTCTGACCGTTCATATTTTTATTCTGACCATAAATTGATTTAAATTCTGACCATGTAATTTGTTTCCTTTATTATACTAGTTTACAAAAAAAAGCATATATTTGTATTGGCAACTATTATTTGAGTCAGGTAGGCGGCATTAACGCATCTATATTTTGATACAATAATTGTCTATGTATATCTATATCTTAAAAGCTGAATTTTTCATTTGTTGTTTACTCAGAACTATCAATATTTATGTTACCAACTTCTATTAGAACAGTGGCGATATATGGATAATAATTTTAAAGAATAATATTCAATTTTGACAATATAATACTTAACATAAATTTCGATTGTTTATATATTTTAAAATAATTGAATATATATCGACTGTGGAAAGGAAAAAGGACGTAACCCAATTTTACAGGAGGCGCTAAAAACGTGTTTTGATGATTTTGTGACATATGCAAATTATGAATTATACACAACCTTGAAGTGCACGGATACTTCTAAACTGGTGTTTAATTGACATAACCTAATATTGATTAAAGAAATTGTCTCGGAAAAACCTTTATTTCAGTGTTTTTTCTTGGTTTTAATTTTATACAAGGTCATCGTTTTCAAACTTAAAAGCTAAATTTAGATACTTATTCGGCATTTTCAGCTTCCATCCTTTTGATAGAATGTGTGTCAAGTTATATACATTGTGATCATCGAAAAAAAGCTGTTTTGGAAAAGCTGGAGCTTGTTTTTCCTTTCCACAGTCTATATGTATAATTGAATATGTAAGTTAATCCACAAAATATTATTTCAAACATAAACAGGTTTTTTAATATCCATATAGTATTTCAGCGCGAGGTCTTTTAGCTTGATTTTTCAGATGTCTTCGGCAACCTCGCCCATGAGTGGGTTTCTGGAACCCTTGACATTAAAACACTACGATTATGCATTCGCCATTTTAAATTAGGCACGTATAAATCGATCTAAGTGTGAGATGACTGCACATTAAACACTCCAAGAGTCCGCGAAGGAGATATTAATTTCATAAATTAATGCAACTCTTTAACGGCTGCAACAACTTGCAACCAGTCACGACCTTGTATACGTTTAAATTGTGTACAGGTATAATATGTATATGCATATTCCAAAGATGTCAATAAATATCACAGTATATGCATATTATCATTTACAAGGATGCCTCTACATGTACGATATTTTTGAACAAATTTATTTGATATAATCAAAAAGTTATTATGTAAATAATATTAAACATCATTTGCAGAAGTACTATTCAATTATTGACATAGCAATGACCTTATTTTTTCAAATAGTTCAACTTCTGCTTTGTTTGTAAAAAATTCAAAAAAAGTATATTTTATACGCTTTTATATATATAAATTAAATTTGATAACTTTGTTATTCTATAGGTTGTTTAAAAAATTGTGACACATGTTTCACTTCTTTGAGAAACACTTTTAGACAGTCTAAGCCAGGCGTGGGGAGCCTGCGGCCTTTTGGCTACTCTGGTGCGGCCTTCTGGCCAATTCTGTAATTCTGTAAATGTATGTAAATTAATAAATTCCTGACATATTCTGACCGTAAATTCCTGTTTCCGAACAAAGATTCCCTATTCAATGTTTACTGCGGCCTTATGTCGAATCAGAAAAATGAAAGCGGCCTTTAGAGAAGAAACGGTTCCCCACCCCTGGTCTTAACTAAACTGATTTTATTTCATATATAACCTTATTATAGTTTGTATGAATATACTTCTCAAAGAGGCGACACATGTATAACAATTTGTTATACAGCCTGTGGTATAACCACGTTATCAAATTTAATTTATATTTAAAATGAATTTCCACAAATTAACCGCCGAAAATAGTTGATTTTTATAAAAAAACATTTATTTCTATTACGTTCTCATATTTCGTCACAAAATCGCTAATTCTCACGATTAATAACAAAAATATCCCTCTTTCTAAATTACGTCACATTTTATTATACTCCTTTTAAAATGTGACATCATAATATATATTATTATGGTCGACCCTTTAAACGATGTATTAAATCAAGTACCTTGAAAAAACTAACATATAAGGTATATGTTCTTAATCTGCTAAATCAGAACCTTGAAGGATGACTGGTTTCGTGCATTTTTCGCAAAAAATAACCATTTACATTGAAAACTAATTGATGTGGTAACCCTTTCCTACAATTTCAATAAACAACCGCACGCACTTCAAAACCTGTTGTGATGCATACACTAAGATTACGTAACGTTAAAAGAACCCACTATTATAATAATTATTTTCCATTGCAGTTTGTTGCACTTCAGTCATTTCGAGAACCATCTACATACGTTTTTTATCACAAGGTTATACTTATAACTACGTCCTACAAGGGGATTCCCAAAGTTTCACCAATTTCACAACAATAAATTCGAGCCGTAGTAATTTTGATCGCAAGTACTACTTTTTCATTTGTGTTGAAACGCCTCCAAATTGTGCATGAAATAAAAAGCATTTCCGTTGCATTATAAAGACCTGATCCATAAATAAATTACATCAAAGTTGTAAGTTGTAATAATAAAAATAATTTGACCGTATAATTAATAAAATAGTCCCGAAAACAACGTTTTCTATCTAATTATTTCACCATTTTTTAAATATATAGGAGTTTGAAAAAAAACTGATAGTTTTCATATTTATATTTATTTGCTAGAATCATTGACAAAATGCATAATCCTTCTTTCGAAATACAAATTAATTGAAGAATTTCGTGAAAAAAAATAGTCATAGAAGAAACTCCATTCAAATATATTGTTCATCGCTTTATATCAAACCGCTATTTTGGTAAAAAATAAAGATTTTATTTTCATACTCAAACAATTTTCGTAAAAAAAGAGTTTGATTTTTTTTAAATAACCACATTTTTTATGCTCAGCAAACCACTTTTTATTCATCAACCTTTTTAATTTTGTTCTCCTATTCAATTTAAGCCAACTAACTTTATTAAAAAATAAAACACATTTTTGCACTAACTGTAAGTTTTTATAAGGATTAAAATTCATTTCTTTTATTTATTCATTTTCATTGACATTGCAGAAGAATTACAATTAATGAATTTATTTTGAATAATGTAAAATTTAAAAGTATGTAGTAGAAAAAACTAATTATTTAAAATTGGCAAGGAAGGCAACTGAATAAACTCCGACAAAATCTTCTTTAATAGGTAAAAAATATTATTCGTCGGAAGTCGTTCAGTTCCACGTGGAATATTTCGAAATTCGAATCAATACTGTTAAAAACTGTTTAATAAAGATAAGGCCCAATTTTACTTATCACGAACGTAATCACTAGGGTATCCAATCCCGGTGCCTTTTTACAATCCCGAAATCTTATTAATTAATTTTCAATCCCGGGATCCCGGGATTGGAATTTGCTCACCGAGGAATTTTAAATCCTCGATTTGGTATACTTTTTCCCGGATTGTCACAGAACCTCGTTTTTTTTTAGCTGATCGAGGAATCTGAAAATCTCGATTTGCCAATTTCGTGTAAATTTTCGGGATTTGCTCAAAATTTCTCAATCCCGAAATCCCGGGATCGCAGCCGTATCAATCCCGAAATTTCGGGATCAGAAAATTGAACGGGATCCCGGGGTTACGGAATCTTGGGTCTCGGGATTGGATGCCCTAGTAATCACCCGTTGATCCTTGATCGTTGGTCTTGATCTATATTTAAAAATGTAAAATTAGTACAGATCTTTTTTTATTTTTTAAAACAAATGTCTTTTCGCTGAGAATTAATAAAATTACTCTGAAAGTCCTACACTGTATTTTAATTGTTTGTGCTGTTTCAAGTGTTCATATGTATATTTAATGTATTCTTTATGACTATATGTTAATTGAGAGAAAAATGCTATTTATTCTGAATAAATCAATTCAAGTATAATAGATTACTGTTTGAAGAAACATGACTTTTGAATCAAGCAGTCAAACAATACAGCCTCGTCTTTTGTATTTGAGTCGGCAAATTGGAAAATTACATACATTAGCAAAATCTATGTCAAATATTTACAGACTTTTTAGCAACCAAACACTGGACACTTTTCCGTGTAGCTCTTCTGCCGCATTCTATTCAAGCTCAGAACCGAATCGCTTTACCTTATATCATCATTATTTGTGTATTATTTATATTCTGTGTATATTTAATAAATGAATTATTAGAAATTTTATGCTTCCAGAGAATTATACCAATTTTAGTGACATGTATTCTCAAAATAAAATATCTTTTAGTAGATTTTTGTCGACGTAAATTCGGCCATAGTGTGTTAATCAGATTTTTTTTGTAAATTAGAACGATACTCAAATAATATAACTTAAATTGACCCATAATCGGCAAAAAAACTTAAGCGACACAATTCGGTAAATTGCGTTTCAAGCCAATAATTATTCAATTTCGCCTAAGGCATCATCACTGACAAAATTTAAAGTGTTATCATTCACCTGACCTTCTTTAGGGACAGTGAATTTTAGTGTTTTGACTTATTATCGTTTGTTCCACGAGTACCCCGGTTGAGAAATACTGATCTAGAGAACTGAGAATAGTCAGAAAATTTTATTATAATATCAGGATAGGCATTGACCATATATTACTATTTACTAACCGAACTTAAAGAATTCCCTTTTCGAACTTAATTTTAAAAAAACCCTTCTCCTATAAAATTTATAAATTGTCTGTTACGATTTTCTGCCTAATACGGATCGATATGTACGTAAATTATAGAACAGACGAAACTTGTCTATAGTAAATAATAAATTCTCGCTTCCCATTTCAATTACTGCGGTTCTATTCCCGCGCGCATTTGCTTATTTTAGACGGCCTGAAATACTGATTTCAAAAACTTGTCTTGATTGCGTATGGCAAGCGAAAATCTTCAATTGATTCAACATTCAAATAACTATTACCAGTTGATTAATATTCGTCTTTATATTCATGAAATTATTTTAAAATACATTTTAATGAAAAAATAACCTTGAATTTATAACTAAAATAATGTCATAATCATATTTTACATTTATTAAATTTAGTCTTAAATCTTTCACTGTAGTGCTATTTCCGCGCGCATGATACTTATTTTGGACGGTCTGTATACTCAAAACATAATTGTGTTGAGTATTTCAGACTAAAATAATTACCATGCAAGCAGGAATAGCACTACTGCTGTATTTTTTTCTTCGTATTTTTTTTTATTGAGAAAAATATGACTGTTTATAAAGTAAAATAAATATTTAACGTAACTACAACCTACATAAATTATATATTTAAGTGCCATCATAATTGAAGCTGAATAAGCCTGTTTTTTAATTAATAGTTTAATAAATATGTTTTATTATATAAAATGAAACGGATATAACCTATATCAAGGATGGCGAACCTATGGAAGGCGTGCCCAATGTAGTACGTTTGAGAATTTGGATGGCACGCGATCGATTTCCAAGTTTTAAAAAAGAAATATTTAAAGTTTTAAAAATAAAAATTTTGATAAAAAATTCCGTGAATTTATTCCGTTTTATTAATTTTCAAATGTTTCCCATGATAAACGACTATCGTTTGAAAAATCTAGTTTTATTTTTTCTATTTTGTTATCAAAAAATACTGCTTGGGCACGCCACACAATCGAGAAATAATATTTGTGGATTTTTGGCACGCGGACCCAAAAAGATTCGCCATCACTGACATATATTAATTAAAAACACCTATCTCGCTTTAGCGACCTTTTAAATTGTCAGTTTTCATTATTATTGTAAAAAGTTGTGTTCAAAAATCCAAAACAAATACTTCAGTAATGTTTCATTGTGCATTTCCTTTATTAATCAAAGGTTAATCTTTCCATTAGTAATGCAGAAATTTAGAAACAATAGTTAAAAACAGCCATAGATCAATAAAAAGACGATGAGATGAAATGGTTAACGATAAAAAAGTGAATCGTGAATAATATAAGTCAATTAAATTTAATTATTACTGTAAAATAAATACATCGGCTTGAATTACAACATATTTATGAATATAGATAAAATTTTAGGTGATTTTGTCCAATTAAAGCTTTCAAACTTTTTATGTTGGAAGGCCGCATTGATTTATCTGCAATCTAATACGGTGACCTTCAATCAAATTGAATGAGATACATTATTTATTATTTTGAAAAAAATTAAAACATATATTTTATATTGGTCTAAGAAATCAATCAATACAAATTATTATCATGTAAAATCCAATCAATTGTATCATACATGCTCGACTCAGATGACCTTAATTTTTCCAATAAAAATCTTTAGCAAACGTGATACGGATTTTGTATGCTTGGCAGACGACAATATGTAAATTGTTTCATATGATTCAAAGAAATATACATTAATTTTTGTAAACAAAATACATTATGCCAATAGAATATTTAAAAAGGTGATGAAATTTCTAGAATATAAAATAGTTTGTTTATTGTTGTCAAAGATCAGAAACCACATGCAAATAATTTAATTTAGCACTTGTTAATATAATATATTTTCAAGATAAATAAAAATTATAATAAATCGGTTGCTTGTTAAATATAATCAATCTATTCCCAAGAAAATCACTTAATACTTCTTGAAATAAGCCATGCTTCCTCGTATTTATCTTCAGTAATTTGGTATTAACATATTATTTTCTAATAGATAAAAATATAATTTCAAAAGTGATTTCAACCAAAACACTTCAAAAGAAATCGTGCAGATATATCGATACTAGCAATAACTGATAATTTTACTTTTTTGAATATTTCAAATGTCGTACATGACAGTTCAAGTTAATCCGGTTACTGATATAATATGTATGTATAAAGATACCGAAATGCAAAACCCAGATGACAAAAAATATTGAAATGTAAAATGTAAAATTGAAATTAAATAAGTACTCTTAGTCGAAATTCTATTATACAGGAAATTATAAAGGTTTTGAAATTGTATCGATTATTTATAAAAATAGTTGAAAACCTTACTGTTCATAGCCAAACTTTATCTCATCTGATAGATTTTAGTATCTGTATTGATACTGATTGTTATCAATTTCAAAGAAGAGATATTTAATAATAAATAATTTAATTTTTGTAAAAAATTTCATATGGCGAAAACTTGGTAGAACTCTTGGTAGAATTCTTGAAAGAATTCTAGAAAATTCTCTTGGTAGGATTCTATAAAAATTAGGTTAAAAATAGCAAATTATTAATTTGACTTCCCAAGAACTATGTTGTATAGCTATTAATTAAGGTAGCACGCTGCATTCTGACGTGTTTACCATATTTTTATTTTATATTTGTAAATAATAATTTAACAATATATAAATGTATACAATGGCCGATGGGGATACATGCCAAAGATGCCCTTCGATTGTTTAAGAATTTTTTTACATACTTCGTACATTTTTATTAAACAGAGACAGCTTAATTCTCATAATGATAGTTGTATATAAATTTTTAGTAGTAAATCGATTACGTTTTTTTAAAGTTCGCATTTTTACAGCGATGCATAATAAAATGGTGAATAATTTATTCAAATTCAGTTGTTGGTAGTATCAATATATCATTTGTAATTGTCAAAGAAATCGACAAACCTATAGATTACTTTAGATACGTACATACAGCATTCGTACCTTGAGCTCCTGTAATAGAGATAATGCACAAAAGAGTTGAAATGGCAAACCAAAACGTTATGGCCCACCGGACGCTACTGTCTACTCTTGACGTCATTGTGAAGTTTCTTCTGAAACAAAAACAAAGCGATTTATTATAAAAAAACAGCTATAAGAAAACAATTTCTTACTAAACGTCGATCGATTGGTTTTAATATACAAACTCTACAAACAACCATCTAATTAACCTAAATTTTCTGATCAACGAACTCTATTACACCTTTAAAACCCAAATTAAAACACCAGAAAATGTAGAATTTATAAAAAAAATAATTAAAGTAGGATGGGACAAGGATCTTATCGTCGGTATACTGCTAGAATACGTTATGTCAAATATGGGTGTTTTGAGTTATGATTGATAGGTTTAAACGTGCCCTATTGTCTAAAAAAACTAACACACTTGTATAAAAAGTATAATTTATATATATATATATATATATATATATATATATATATATCTAAAGTAATACGAAGCGAGTCAATTTCGTTGGTAGAAGTGGTTACTGCTAGAAGCCTTTAAATAACTTAACGCTTTTTAGCAGTACAGATTTCTTATTTATATAGCTAACCAAAGACGATTAGACGTTTTTGAGCTGTAAACAGTTTGATTAATTATTATTTTAATAAAAACACAATAATCCTTTGTACTTCATTCCACTTTATTTAATATGTCAGGACCGGTTTCGCTCATTGCGAGCATTGTCAACTGACAATTCAGTTGACAATGTCAGTTGACAATGCTCGCAATGAGCGAAACCGGTCCTGACATATTAAATAAAATGGAATGAAGTACAAAGGATTATTGTGTTTTTATTAATATAATGCCTTTCCACCAAGTATTGACAGTGAACACCCTAAAAGTGATAATTATTATTTATTTATTTTTCTCGTTGTCTACGACAACGCTACGTTTCAGTTGGCTTTGTGATATTCGACAAAGTTGATTATCTCAAAACAGATTTTTTTGAGATAAGGTTTTAAAATCGAAAATTCATCGTATCCATCATTGTTCATAGCCAACAGTTCACATCATAGATACTTTACATTAAAAAAATGTTTAATTAGATTGATACAGCGTGAATAATAAGTAACTTTTTATGATATAACTCATAACATCGCTTCTTGGCAGTAAAATATGCTAGCGATCATTTGTAGGCTATATATAGTTTATGCGATCTATTGGTGGTAATAATGTGCTAGCGATCAATTGCTGGCAGTGAATTGTGGCCTCTAAATTTTCCGCACCTCGAATACTGATAGAGATATAAATGGATTACGATATGTATTGTCTTTCGACCCGCTTCTTTTCTGAAAACGAACTAGCTTTCGTAACAAAAGTAACAACATAATTTTATAATCGATCAAATGGATTCTTTTGACATATATTTACGCAAATAAACCCTACAGCAGCGATTTCCAACCTGGGAGTCGCGCCTTCCTGGGGAGGCGTGGACTGATGCAAAGGGAGGCGCGAACAGTCCAAAATATGTATTTAACCTTTAAAACGTGTCTTTATTACTATATGAAATAAAGAATGCGGAGCGCGAAGATATTTTTTTCTTCAAAGGAAGGCGCAGTAACAAAAAGGTTGGAAACCACTGCCCTACCGTATTCAATAGAAATACCAAAACATTTATATTTGATATTTGAATTCAAAAATGTGTTCAAATTGAATTGTGTTTTTCACTTATGTACCCAAACATAATTATTTAATTTGCCGCAGTTCCGGTTAAATTTCAATGAACATTTTATCAAATTATTGAGCAAGAGTAAACACAAATCACAAATATTTCCCAGCATCCTAACCGGTGAGTACGTTGATACAGTGGCAGATTACCCCATAAGCGCAAGAGGCGCGCGCTTGGGGCCTCCAAATTTGTGGGGGCTCAAAAATAGCATAAATTATATAAACCTTTATATTTTAATTTCAGTTTAGAATAATATTTATTATTATTCTACGAAGAGTTTTGCAGCACTTTTATGTTATTCGAAAAACAGGACCTACAAAATTGATTGCGCCTAGGGCCTCCAAAGTGCTTAATCCGCCACTGCGTTGATATGCCAGGTTTTTTGTTGCTGCCGTTAAAAACTGAATCGAAGATTTACAAAATATTAACCAAAATATTAAAATGTTAAAATGTTAAAAGACTTTAAAAAGTAGACCGATCGAAAGTGACAGTTGATAAAACGTCCCCCTTTAGTGATCTTGGTGGTAAAAGCTTTGTCCTGTTGATCAGATCATTCTGGGTGAAACCCAGTAAGATCAATACTAAAAAAAAACTATTTTAAATTGGTGCTTGTAATTAGGGGATCGAATCCCGGCATTCACATTTTTTTTATTGATGTGGTTTATCGGGATCCCGGGATCGATTACTAGGGAAAAAGTCAGAAATTGAGAGTTTTTTTTGCAAGGAATACATGACTATCTTACTTGCTTTATTGGCAAGTCTTACTACCTTTCCAAATAGTTTAAGATAAATAAAATAAACAAAACATCGGGTCCGTCGTACAATGTCAACGTCGTTGGCTTCCGTGACGAATCACACGGGTTCTAATCTTAGTGCGGTTAACAGCGATTTTTCAGCAGTTTATTCTATCGATGTATGGATTTTTATTCGAAAGCATGGATACTTGTGATGTCTAAAAAATGTCCTTCTACCTTTTCAATTCTAAAATAACAATGCGAAGCGAGATCGATTACCCAACCACTAGTACTGTCTAAGCCAGCCATTCTCAACCTTTTTTTCCTGCGGGCCGCATTCCGATATTTGCTTCTCTACGTGGGTCGCAACATGTTTATGGTAATACTCCTTTTTTTGTTTTTTTTTAACTCACCGAGGAATTTGAAATCCTCGATTTGGTAAGAGCTTACTGGGCCACAGGTTGAGTATGGCTAGTCTAAGCCCTATCCTTTATGTCCATACTTTCTTTGTAAAAAAGAGAACTTAAGCAACTGAGTAACAATCAGCTCTCGTAGAAAAAACTTATGTTTTGATATATCCATTAGAAGGTCATATGCTTCGCATAGAAGAGCATATGGGTTTTTAGAAAAAGAATCATCAGAAGTTAAAGAGAATATAATGGAAACACAATCTAAAATATTTTGGAACCATCGGCTTATTCGAATACACATAAACAATAATTATAATATTACCATATAAGAAATAAAATCCCATATGATAAAAATTAAATTTGAGGTAAATCCTAGTTATAATTTTGTCCTATTTATATAAATATATATTTTTTTAATATATTTTCTTTTAGCAAAGTAATTTACAATGTGATCTTATAAGGTAGGCCTTGAGATGATTACAGCAGATACCGTGTGATTTTGCCTTTTTCTTAGTGTTTTTCTAGTAATTAAATTATAGGATATCAAAATGAACAATAATAATAAGAAAAATATACTACATTAAAATGGAAATGAAAGCATTTTTCTATTTATGGTTATTATAATATATGTTTTATATTTAGTCAATTATTTAATGGTATAAAAAATGCATTAAATAACTATGTAATTTCAGCTATTTTGAATCGTCAAATCGTTACAGTATTATTTATGGTAGCCGGTAGGTACATTTAACTAGTAAGTACATGCTTTGATAAAATAAAAAAAAGTCACGGTCAAATTGTGCGCTTAACCTTTTTGACGAAACCGCATATAAATAAACAACAAAGACGCAAATAGTATTAATGACAATCAGTCTAAGTAAACCGATAAATCAGCAAGGACAAATAAATTCTTTTATCTCACCTTGAGGATATATTTATTTCTTATAATATTGCGATTTATTGAGCGAGCTTTTATGAACACTGCCAGGGAATAATAATTTGTCTTATTTGTTCGATATTTAAATTTGACACAAGATACATAAATTGTCGTAAACGTTAATTATTACGGTCGACGCCGTTCAACAAAATCATTTTAGAAGAAGGCGTGAAGACATATTACAAATACATTGTTGATTTAATTGACAGTGCGCCAAATAATTTGTAATTGCAGTAAACTAATGAATAATAGGGCAAAAAGACCAATGTCATCTCCAAGACAAGGACATTACAAACAATTCCGATTGCTTGAGTTGGCTGGAACTTATTAGTCCGATTTTTGACGCATTGACTATTGAGTTTAATAATTTAATAAAAAAATATACACATTTGGTTGATTTTATATTTATTATATGTTACAACGAATTTGCATTTTAACAGAAACTTCATTTTCACAAGCGTTAATATTTTTACAAATAAAACAAGAATCTAGCGATTTAAAGATTCTTTCCTGGAACTCTGAAATCCCCCCCACCGGAGTTATTCCCGACTGATTAGGAACCCCTGACCTAGATCCTAAAAAATGTGCTAAAAGCGCCCTGCTGAACTACATACGTATTTCCTAATCGAAAACACTTTCTTGACCATAAATTTAAAACTTCTAGCTACGGTTATCATGAGAGATTATCTGACCTTTATTATTAGTATTAATTCTGGCCATAGGAGGTCATGTTCGGTTTTATTCGCAATATTGATAAGCATCAAGGTGTGAAGAGAACTGCACATATTACCGGATATGGTTTCGTGGCTTTCACAATTCGCGGTAAAAGTAAATAGATCATTAATTCGAATTTACCATCGTAATACAAATATTTTATTATGTTTATCTGCAATTATTCATCTAGCGAAAATCATTTTGAAATCTTGTCACAAATTCATTGATCTATTTCCAGGACAAGATGTCCACATATTAAAAAAGTGTGCTTGTTTATACAATAGTAAAAAGTTATTCTTTAACAGTTTTTGAACCCATTCAAAATTTCAAATAGAATGTCGAATGCCCTTTCATGTTTTATTTGTATAGTTAATTTTGATTGAGCATCTTTTTTCTTGTCATGAGCCTTAAATGAATTATATGTTGATATATTTAATTCTTTTAATAATCCTAATTCAATACAGCCCATTCACAATTACAAGATTTGTCATTTAGCTGACATAAAATAACTGAAGATTTTTTAAGATTAACAATTACTTATGTCTGTTGATCATAAAAAAAGCAAGTATCTCTTTATTACATTTTTTCAAACTCTAAACATATGTTATATTGTTTTTTGTATATCTATGTTGTCTCAAATAAAAACACTTTAGTTTGACTGTACCTTTTCAATCAGAGAAACCGGTACTGTTTTCTTTTTTTGTTTTGCGAGTGTTTTGTCATAAATTATTACACAAATAATAAATATGTACATATTTTACCGGTAGTTTTTTTTAAACAAATGGTATTAAATAATTGAAAAATTTTATGCTGTGAATGAATGAATATTTAATGTAAAATTAAAATAATGAAAAAATACAACTTATTATTCAACGACACTTGAAGATATGTGAAATAACATTTTATTACTTTGTTTGTATTTGGTTGAGATTTAAGTATTTTATATATAGAATATTTATCAATTTTAAAAAGAATCATTGGTAAAAATGTGCAATTTTAATTCTAAGAATTATTATCTTTAGTGCTCTACATTAAAAATATTTGAGTTTTGATATTCATGATAGCTTGTATGATTCATACGTTAATTTATTGATAAAAAAAATAATGGTAGACATAATATTACTTTATTGTGGCCAAAAATAACCAAATGCACTCGATGTACACAAATACGAATAACATATTTGGTAATATTAATTTTAATAATTGTGTATTATAATTATAAGCAGAGAGATTCTAGACTCTCCTAAAATAACATTAAATTAATCAATGTCTGAAAAAAGAATGATCTAACGGAACTACAAATTCTTATAGGTTAAATCTATAATAGTATAAGCAGCGGTCGGCAAAATAGTGTTCTGCGAGAGGATTTTGGTGGTTCGCAGAGAAATGTGTTTTTTTTTACAATTTTTGATCCACAGCATACTACTAATAAAAATCGCTTCCACAAAGCTGTATAACTTTTTTTACAAATATACAGTTTAAAAAATCTTAAATGTGTGGTCCACGGGATTAAAATGATGAATTTAGTGGTCAGTGGTGTCTTAAAGTTTGCCGACCGCTAGTATAAGTATTCATCTTTTGTATTTACTATAATGGACTGAATAAGAAAAAAATCTATCAAATGAATGCATTTTCATATAAACATTTAGACTGGTAGTTGTTAGTTGTTAGTTTAAATCTGAAAAGCAAGGTTATTCGTTGTCATTTAAATCGTAGTCGATTATTTAGCAACTTAAAATTTATTAAATTTCCATTACTCTCGTTAGTCTTAATCTCTATATCGTTGTGACTTAAGTTCTGTGAATGTAAATATTTTTACACAGTTGTTATTTAAGATATAATGAATGGGTTTGTTTAATCATCCGAAGGAATTGGCAAATTTTAATCGAGACAATACTCCCTCGCGTCTTGTCAAATTAATGAGCATAATGTAATAATAATTAAAATAAACAATGAATATGTAGTCGGAATCCTTACATTTTTTAAATAATGAAATAAAAACTATGGCTTCCAATACCTGATTGATTTACTTCTAAATTTAATATTCAAAATGCAACCGTCGTTGACAAGAGTCGACAATTTTGATGTTTTTATATTTTGCATAAATTCATACAAAATTTAATAGCATCCCGTTAGTAAAGTGTCTGTCATTACATTGACGATTGGCTTTTTTATGTTAAATAATTAAAACTCTTAAAAATGTTTCAAAATATGAAATAAACTCGTCTGACCCTAATGGGTATATTTGTGCTCTATCGTTTTTTTTTCTTCCTTTGTACATGGTTGCCTGATTCTTAGTATATTATGCTCAAAAAATAATTTTGCATCCAATAATGACCAAAAATTAAATACAATGTATATTGCATTGATTTTTAAGTCTCTGGGGTCAATATAAAAAAAAACTCCACTATAGCGATCAGGTGGGGCTGAGTTCAAGTCCCGGCAAAGTAAACATCAAATTTAGATTGATTCAATTTCAATTTGAGGTCGTTTGGGTGTCTTTGATATCTCTTCAAATTGATCTCGAATAATTTTAAAAACAGCTACCTATCATTTAATTTCATGTGAATTCAAAAAACATCTGTCACTTTGACTGATTGAAAAATGGGGATTCCCGAAATCACGAGATTACAGCAAAAGCCCGGCACTGGATGCTCTAATAGAAACCATATCTACAAAAATGATTTCAGCATAATAGAAATAAAAAGCATCAAAGCCTTTTCTTTCATATTTCCATAATATAATTTACTTTTGGTCAACAATATATTATATAAATATAAATATTCCGCATTCAATATGTAAACAACACTGTTAAAATAGTTATCATACAATTAAAATATCTTCAAGATTATGCAGCATTAAATAAGTAACTAGCTGTAAGCCCGTTGCCCAGCAACGTGAGATTTTTGTTGCATAGTATTTAATTTAATGTTATTTTATTTTATGGTATTTAATTTAATTTAATTTAATTTAATTTAATTTAATTTTATTTAATTTTATTTTATTCTATGTTATTCTATGTTATTTTATTTTATTTTATTTTATTTTATTTTATTTTATTTTATTTTATTTTATTTTATTTTATTTTATTTTATTTTATTTTATTTTATTTTATTTTATTTTATTTTATTTTATTTTATTTTATTTTATTTTATTTTATTTTATTTTATTTTATTTTATTTTATTTTATTTTATTTTATTTTATTTTATTTTATTTTATTTTAATTTATTTTATTTTTATAGTTAGCAGAAATTTCGTAAATTATTTAATATTTGGAATAATGTTTAAGTTTGCTAACAACAATTTTTCGTAGTAGCAGAAACTTCGGAAATTACTTAATTTTTAGAATAATGTTCAAGTTTGCTGACAACTATTTTTCGTAGTAGCAGAAATTTCGTAAATTATTGATTTTTTGGAATAAAGTTTAAGTTTGCTAACAACCATTTTTCGTAGTAGCAGAAATTTCGTAAATTATTGAATTTTTGGAATAATGTTCAAGTTTGCTAACAACCATTTTTCGTAGGAGCAGAAATTTCGTAAATTATGTAATATTTGGAATAATGTTCAAGTTTGCTAACAACCATTTTTCGTAGTAGCATAAATTTCGTAAAATATTTAATTTTTCGAATAATTTTCAAGTTTGCTAACAACCATATTTCGTAGGAGCAGAAATTTCGTGAATTATTGAATTTTTGGAATAAAAAAAAAGTTTGCTAACAACCATTTTTCGTAGTAGCCGAAATTTCGTAAATTATTGATTTTTTGGAATAAAGTTTAAGTTTGATAACAACCATTTTTCGTAGTAGCAGAAATTTCGTAAATTATTGAATTTTTGGAATAATGTTCAAGTTTGCTAACAACCATTTTTCGTAGGAGCAGAAATTTCGTAAATTATGTAATATTTGGAATAATGTTCAAGTTTGCTAACAACCATTTTTCGTAGTAGCATAAATTTCGTAAAATATTCAATTTTTGGAATAAAGTTTAAGTTTGCTAACAACCATTTTTCGTAGTAGCAGAAATTTCGTAAATTATTGAATTTTTGGAATAATGTTCAAGTTTGCTAACAACCATTTTTCGTAGGAGCAGAAATTTCATAAATTATTTAATATTTGGAATAATGTTCAAGTTTGCTAACAACCATTTTTCGTAGGAGCAGAAATTTCGTAAATTATTGAATTTTTGGAATAATGTTCAAGTTTGCTAACAACCATTTTTCGTAGTAGCATAAATTTCGTAAATTATTTAATATGTGGAATAATGTTTAAGTTTGCTAACAACCATTTTTCGTAGTAGCTGAAATTTCGTAAATTATTGAATTTTTGGAATAAAGTTTAAGTTTGCTAACAACCATTTTTCGTAGTAGCAGAAATTTCGTAAATTATTGAATTTTTGGAATAATGTTCAAGTTTGCTAACAACCATTTTTCGTAGTAGCAGGAATTTCGTAAATTATTGAATTTTTGGAATAATGTTCAAGTTTGCTAACAACCATTTTTCGTAGGAGCAGAAATTTCATAAAATATTTAATTTTTGGAATAATTTTTAAGTTTGCTAACAACCATTTTTCGTAGTAGCATAAATTTCGTAAAATATTCAATTTTTGGAATAAAGTTTAAGTTTACTAACAACCATTTTTCATAGTAGCCGAAATTTCGTAAATTATTGAATTTTTGGAATAAAGTTTAAGTTTGCTAACAACCATTTTTCGTAGGAGCAGAAATTTCGTAAATTATTGAATTTTTGGAATAATGTTCAAGTTTGCTAACAACCATTTTTCGTAGTAGCATAAATTTCGTAAATTATTTAATATGTGGAATAATGTTTAAGTTTGCTAACAACCATTTTTCGTAGTAGCATAAATTTCGTAAAATATTCAATTTTTGGAATAAAGTTTAAGTTTGCTAACAACCATTTTTCGTAGTAGCAGAAATTTCGTAAATTATTGAATTTTTGGAATAATGTTCAAGTTTGCTAACAACCATTTTTCGTAGGAGCAGAAATTTCGTAAATTATTGAATTTTTGGAATAATGTCCAAGTTTGCTAACAACCATTTTTCGTAGGAGCAGAAATTTCGTAAATTATTGAATTTTTGGAATAATGTCCAAGTTTGCTAACAACCATTTTTCGTAGGAGCAGAAATTTCGTAAATTATTGAATTTTTGGAATAATGTCCAAGTTTGCTAACAACCATTTTTCGTAGTAGCAGAAATTTCGTAAATTATTTAATTTTTGGAATAATGTTGAAGTTTGCTAACAACCATTTTTCGTAGTAGCAGAAATTTCGTAAATTATTGAATTATTGGAATAATGTTCAAGTTTGCTAACAACCATTTTTCGGATTTTAAATTATTTAACAATTATTTCCAATAAAAATCAAAAGATCAAATCCAATTTTTCAATAAAAAATCAGTTGCACATTTTGTCCAAGTGTATGAAAAAAGCAAAATATTATTCTATGATATATCCATATCATAATTTGAATATTCTTAATGTATTAAAGAATTCTAACAGATTTTCAAGGTCAGACGTGAAAAGATTCATCATTATGATTCAATTGATCAAATCCGCTCCAAAAAATATTAGTCTCACATCGACTCACACGATCAAACGATTCATTTCGATAGCCCTATAATCATAGTTTGCAATAGTCGAATTAAAGTCTTTGATTATTCGAATATTATGATGTATGGTGATACAATACTTTAGCTCTACACCAAGAAATATCAAATTTTCAAACGTGGCGATATCAGAACATTCACGCCCGGTTTAAAATAAGCCGCTCCCATTGGATAGAACAACATTTCAAAAATGTGCTGTTCAGAATAAATCGAAATCATTGGTCTGTACCTTACTGCGGACGTCCTTACAGACGGACCTTATCGGCTATTAATATATAGATATAAACCCATTAAATATATAATAAGGACGAGGAGGCGTGCTTAACTAGGGAATGCATTACCGGTATTACCGAATCCGGGATTCATGGTGTTTTTTCAATACCGAAATACCGATTGTAAAAATTCAAAATTTCCGGTATTTTGGTTTTGGGAATTAACCGAAATTAAAATATTTAAGCGTACAGAAAATATAACATATTTTAATAAAAATTTCGCGATGAATTGAAATATTTAAAATCTG
The DNA here is from genome assembly GCA_030503985.1 of Himalopsyche tibetana. Taxonomy (NCBI): domain Eukaryota; kingdom Metazoa; phylum Arthropoda; class Insecta; order Trichoptera; family Rhyacophilidae; genus Himalopsyche; species Himalopsyche tibetana. The sequence continues at coordinate 4,295,552 of JAPJYX010000010.1, forward strand.
TTAATAGTTGTATCAATATTGACAGGTTTTAGAACTGAAGAAGCTTTCAACGATGTGTAAGTTATTTTGGTATTAATTATTTTTTTTGATTGGTATTACAGCTGATACCAATGCGTTAAATACTTTAAAGTTGAAACATCATACGAGATAAACTTGATGATTATTTTGAGAACAACTCAAGAATGATTGACATCACAAACACCCAAGTGTTGCTCAAATTTTAGATTTTTAAAATCTAAATTTTAACATTTACCTTACCGGGATTCGAGCCCAGACCCACCTGGTAGTCCCAAGCTCTTGCCAGCTAGACAACAGCGGGCGATAATTGAATGATATATTTTTTAACGACGGTATTTTCAATTAAATGTCAAATTAACGATTTTGATTTACTCACTCGTTATTATGGATCCAAATTAACTGTAGCGTTTTTTTTGCTTTATTTAATCTTTTTTGTAACACCGGTATTTGTATATATGCGTCCGGTACTGCAATCCCTATATCTAACATAATATTTAAGTATATTGATATTTTAATGCTTAATTAATTTCTACCGATTAGTGATAGTGTAGTTAACGTTTTATAACATTTAAAATGCAAGAACAATGTGAAGTAAAGAACGCTCGATGCACACATTATATCCAAATTACACCATTGTTTCCAAAATAATATGGAATATCAACGTTTCTCAGCAAACAAAAACGTTTTTTGAAATACGGTATCAAGTCAAATACATGATATACATATCGTCACTTATCTGGCAGAAGTTAGTAAGTAAGAAAACTGACAAAAATGAATTAAGTATACAAAAAGATTCTTTGATAAAAATTCTTTACCTGGAATAACTCAGTTGATGCCTTGATTACACTAGTTTGCCAAAAGAAGCATTTATTATTAAGCAGAATTATTTGTAGAGGCAATTATTAATAATGCTGAAAAGGCAGGTAATTGTCCCTGTATATTAATTTTAAACTCGTATTTTCAGATTTTCAGTCAGATCGGCATAAAAATAATAATCTATACTTTGATATTATAATTATCCATGCAACGTAAAATATCGATGTTATTAGCATTGTCCAAAAAGCTGATTTTTTTCACGTGCTGTTTACTCAGAACTATCAATCTGTTACCTACCAACTTCTTCCAGACTAGTGACGATGTGCCCATTGGAGGTGAAGTGAGCTAAGTGGTATTTTATAAAAAAATGTTAGATGCGTTTTAATATTCTACGTGTCTTCAAGTATTATTTTCTTATTGGCTCACTTCACCTCTCGATGGCCCATATTATATATAATATTGTAATCGATTCAAATAAAATTTTACTTTTAATGAAATGTTTATTTTTGAGACGATATAGCTTGATTATAATATGAAATCATCAATGTTATTCAATTCCTTACTCCGTAAAGATACATTGTGTTTTCATATTATTCTTAATTGTTTAATTAAACAACACAAACAAATATGTCCGCGTTACAACAAATATCGAGATGTAAACACTTATTCAAAGATTAATTCGGTTTGTTAAAATGACGCTATTTACAAATATTATAAAACTATACCATGCATATGCATTTCCATTTTTTTAATTACCACGACCGGATACAAACACTTTAGAAAAGAAGGTTCTATTTGTGCTGAAACTATATCTAAATAACGAAATTGTTTTATTTTACAGTATGTAATTTCGATAATTAATATACTAATACAATTTTACATATTCAACTCACATCGCTTATTCGCTAAATTGGGGTCAAAACCAAGACTCTGTAAAACAAGTTCACACGACACAGTTCACGGTTTCACACTGCTGCAGCTTATCACGATAAAAAAAATATTGGTATGACTAAAATCAGCTGACCGCACTCAGACTCTGACTGGTCATCAATGAAGCGAATTTCACTCTTAGAAAATATTTATAGTTAAATAAAATGTTGGTAAATTAACACCACGAGAATGAAGAACGGGGAGAGGTGTGATGAAAATTTAATGCGGTGGGGGGACAGAGGCGTGACCGGTCAAGCACGGCTCTCAGTGCACCGAGGCATCGGAATAGTATAATCTTTTTTATTATCTGACGGTATTGATATCTAATCTTTGATTAGTCATAAAAAATACATTTTTAACAATAATTTAATATTGACTTTGGAAAGGAAAAAGGATACAACGACAATCACAATGTCTACAACTTGATGAACGTTCTATCAAAAGGATTTAAGCTAAAAATGCCGAATTAGTATCAAAATTTAGCTTTTTAGTTTGAAAAAAAGAGCTTGTGAAAATTGAGACTAAAAAAAAAACATTTTACTAGAACAACTTATTAAATTAATATTAGGTCAAGTCAATAAAAAAATAATTTATCAGTCACCGTGCACTTCAAGATCGTGAATATTTCATAATTTGCGTTTGGCTCAAAATCATCATAAAACATTTTATGCGTCTCCTGTAAAATTTGTTATGAGTGTGTTACGTTATTTTTCCTTTCCACAGTCGATATGTGTGTCTAAATTTGAATGCATGCAATAAAGAAGAACATCCTTAACCCTTCAAAGACGATCTCAGTTTTAGTAGAAATCATATTAATCTTAAATAAATCTCAAATTTTTTACACAATCTAGAAACAAAAACTGACATGATGTCCTATTGTCCTTGTGACAAAGAGTCATAATTTGAAACGAAAACACATACTACTCTGAATTTTAACAATTCAATATTTAACAATAAATGATTTAATTAAAAATGTTATATCATATTTAAATACAAAAGTATTCATCACTTTTAGGGTGTTCACTGTCAATACTTGGTGGAAAGGCATTATATTAATAAAAACAATAGTCAGTTGACAATGCTCGCAATGAGCGAAACCGGTCCTAACATATTAAATAAAGTGGAATGAAGTACAAAGGATTATTGTTTTTATTAACAAAAGTATTCACACATAATGTTGCATTATGAAAGATAAAATAACCAATGATGATTTTTTTTATTTTCCAACATATATTAGTCTAACTTTTAATGGTACACTTAAGACTTAAGCAATTTAAAATGTATTTAAACCTTACAAAATGCAGCATGCAGCGTTGTTTCGGTCTTTAATGTCACCGCATACGAATGGTTAAATAGCTTAGAATAATTGTGCAAGGAATATTACGTCGCTTTTCCTTGGCTTATCCAACTGGTCAGTACTGGAAACAGCTCCAACCAGTTCTGGATGAAAGGGCGTGTTGATTAAGGTTGTCCTTTAACAGAAAATACGCAAGTAGACGAAGTATTTCCAGTATTGCATTATCTATATTATAAATTCAGCTAAATTGACGACATCCGAGAGCCGGTTTTTTTTCAATTTATTCAACCGGCTTCAAAAGAATATTTTTTTTATTATTATTATTTGATTGTAAACTGTTTTTTTTTTACATGAAACCGCAATGGTTACTTATAAAACGAAATGATAATCAGTGACGTAGCTAAAAACATACATCAATTAATGCGTTGAAAACATTATATTTTGGTTTATTTGAAAATATGTTTGCATTTTGTTTTGCGTAAAACCAGGGGTGGGCTGGAGGGGGCTCAGGGGGGCCTGCTCGAGCCCCTTGTTAAGTTAAGAAAATCATTCGTCTCAGATCAGCATCTAACTGCAATTTCTGTTAAATTGTAATACGAAGATGTTTCATCTATAGTGTAAAGGCATTATGGCTGAGATTTACCGAGCCATTTGTTAAGATATTAGCAGCCCATCGCTGCGTAAAACCTTTTTATAAAGAATAAAATTCCATTTTTTTATAATAGTGCTTAGGTGATCTAAATTTACAAATCTTAAAAATTATCATTTTTTGACTTTTCACTTTTATGTTAAGCTTCGAAAAACGGTTTAAGCCGAACTTATTATAATTCGGAAACCGGCTATTTTCAAAGGTTAGTTTTTGTATAAACCTTCTTCACACCCATTTACTAATAACTAGTGGATAAGTGATTCTATGTTCTTTTATTCGATTAGCAAAATCACAACACGTTCATATAATTCAACGTATTTTAACGGTAAATCATGAATTATATTTTAACTATTATATGTTTATTCAATAATTAGTTAAGAAATTACGTTTATAGTGCAATAAATGGAAACTAATCATTCTAAAGAAAATCTTATCCTGAAAATAAAATTAGTGGTAAATATCCCGAGCATAATTTTCATCGCAATTTGGTTCGTTTCCCCATTAAGCTCTCTTTTGTGATACGAGAATCTTTTGATGGACCTTTGGTACTATCTTTGTTATATCGAAGCCCCTTATAGCCCATAAGGGGCTCGCTCAATTTAGAAGCAATACTCAGTGTGGAGTGAATTTTATTGTCACTCCTCTGCAACTATATGCAATACTTAAATAAGCGATCGATTGTTACTTATTATACTTAAAATATATTAAAATATGCAATTTACCGTAAACTTATCAATGTTAATAGGTAAAAAATGTACTATTGTGTATAGTGAAGCTTTCGTAGATAATATATATCCATTAGAAGTTGCAGTTAAATACTAATTTGACCTGAGAGTATTGTTTTCTCATAAGTTAACAAGGGGCTCGTCGGCCTTAGTAAAATTCATCAAGGGGCTAGCGAAAGCCCCTGCGAGCCCCCTCCAGCCCGCCCCTGGTTCGTTCTCGTATAAAATTTTCTGATTAGATACTCTCCATTACGAATCAATGCGCTCTATATTAGAAGTGGAAAAGGTTCCAAATTTATATATATTTATGCCGTTGATCCACCGGTTTTTAACGAAAATTAGTTTGTTAGTAGCAAAAAATGCCGCGATTCGAAGTGACGTCGATTACGATGTATAATTTATTTGACTAACGTAGTCAGTGACGATCCTTGAATTAATTATCTATTCTCAATCCTATTTTACTAATACTTTAAATAACGCATGACGCATTAGTATTTCTTCATATTTTTATTATTTTGTATAAAAATGCACATTTTTAATCAATGAACAATATTATTTATTATCACTTTCTTTTAAACGATAAAAACCAAATACACAGGCATTCGTGTTGCCTTGCAAGTTCATCGATATGTTACTATGTCACGGCCAAGCGGTTACAACTTTTAAAACGATCAACAAAAATTCACTGCAAGAATATACTTACTGACTTATTAACAAACAAAAATGACATTGCGATCAAAAAAACCAGCGAACGTTAAAATCAAACGCCAGTAAAATTTACCATTATTTTAAGTACATTTGAGATGTCTCCTTCATTAAGCTGGTTTAAAAATATGTTTTGCTTTCAAAGTAAAAAGAAGCATACTGCATGACTATTAATGAATAAATTTATTTGATTTGATTACAACCAGTGACGGATTGAGCACTTGAGAGACCCCAGGAGCCATCATATGTGGAGACCCTGTTTTTCATATTACTAAAACTGAATTTAAAATGTTGTGGGTTTTATTGAATATATGCTATGTTGAGGCCCCTAATATCTGAGGCCCCAGGCACGCGCCTCGTGCGCTTTTGGAATAATCCGCCACTGATAACATCATCACGTTAAATGTTTGTATCATTATTTTTACCACAACTGTTACCACAAAAATCGTACAGTATTGAACGTCTCAGTACAATTATGAAAAGCATGCCAATTAATATTTAATTTGTTTAAATACAGACTGCCTACGATTTTTTGAGATTAAATATGATAAAAGTGAAATCGATTTCTTAAAGATTATAATTAAATAAATGGTTAGTAAGTAGCACCAGTGGTGGGCTATAAGGGATTCTCGCGAGCCTCTGGTTAAATTAAGAAAAAACATATTCCCAACCAACAGTAATTTGTATAACAAATGTTTTATATAACAAAAGTCTTGGTTACCATTGAAATTTTTTAGTAAAATACATTTATTTCGAATCTATTATAAAAGAGACTAAGCCGTTTTTATAAAGTATATAAAGTTACATTAGATTGCTTAAATAAAAATTGGATGACACTGGTAAAAAAAATTCTCACCTTAGCGAGAACACCGCTAACAGTTTTCAGATTAAGCGAGCGCCTTGTTAACTTATTAATAGCCCTTCACTGAGAAGAACAAAATAATATCTAAAATAATTTCATTGCACATTTTTCAAGCAGTTTGAAGCCAGACTTCTGTTGTAAACGGATGAAGTTTCGATTTTAGATAAGCTTTTAAATTTCTTGGAAATGATAATAAATTATATTAAATTAATATTTTTCGGCCTTCCGAATTGAACGATCATTAATAAGACAATCTTGTGTGCTCTTTTGTGCTCTTTTGTGCTCTTTTGTGCGACTCTTTTCTATATGTCTTTACATCATTACAAATACAGACAGTCTTTGTCCGTGACCTTAACTGCTAACCAATGTGATTAGCGTTCTTTCAATACACTTTGTGTATATTCATAGAATTTAAGCAATGTCCGAGTTGAGATTTTATTTTTATCGAAAAAAAATGCTATTTTCACTCGACAGGCATTCAATGACAGGATGCCGATATCACTTACACCAGCGCTTCTCAAATTGACATCGGCGACACAAGCGTGCGTTAGGTTTATCAAATTATTCAATTTGTATTAGTATTTTTTTTGAATCCATGTCCGCTCCCAATGTGGATCATATGGCCTCCTAATGGAGGTATCTCAACAGAAGTTTTTTTCTTCTAGAACTGTTTGTTAGTCGCTCGACCTCACTTTTTCAAAGTCAGCAGTAGGGAAAGAAGAATAAGGCTAGAACAGGACTAGTGGTTGACTAATCACTATTGCTACACCCAGTTGTTAAAGGATCAGAAGGATGGGAAGAGATGAAATTATGTGAATTGACATCATAAACACCCAGTCTTCGATCACAACTTTGAATTGAATAATTCTCAAAATTCACTGTGATCTGACCGGGGATCGAACACAGACCTGCGTGATCGGTAGAGCAAGCTCTATCCAACTGGGCCACAGCATGCGAACGGGTTAAAGAACAGTTTACTGATAGATTACCGAATATTTGTGAATCAGTGAGGATTGCACGCATCGCTGGCGAAGCTCTGTCAAAATGACGGTGATTGTTTAACAGTGCGAAACAATCTGATATTCAAAATTCCCATTTGCTTTGTGTGGAATTGGAATATGTGCATTACCGTAAAGGTATACTACTTCTACAACACGTCATATCATCAACGTCGTCCTTTGTATAACAAGGTAAATTATGAGTCACAGCGAATTAAACGTGGCCATCTCCAGTCTGGCCGGCAGATATTTCCTTGGTAAAACAACCGGACGTTGTAAACCTTTTATTAGGATGAACAAAAGAAATTTAAACATTATTATTACTAACAACTTTCGATCTAAGCCGTTTTGTATTAACAATACTATCAATTACAAACATGTGAATTGTGAAACCGATACACAATATTATTGAAAGTATTATAATACATAGCATATTCGAGATACTCAATCTGCAGACAATTCAGGTTGTATTTGAGGCCCAAATAAATCATAGGCACCAATTGCTTTTTCAAGCATGATTGTTTGCAACCCCACGTAATGTAGCAAAAACCCAAACGAAAAAGAGGTTGATTCAAGTTGTTAAAGATTCACTTTATAACCCATTTCGTTGCTAACTATATATTTTGCTTTAATATCAACTGACGTTCGTATTGGGTTGTTATAAAACTATTCAAATTATCGTATTTCATTGATTAATTATAAGACTGTTTTTTTGAAAATTCAGGTGCGTTGGTGCGCCTTACAACTCTAGTAGTTAGTTGAGCGTGGCGCATTTCTTAAAAATTAATTGGAATAATAAATTGTCACGCGTGTAAAAAAATATTAAGAAAAAATAACATCTAATCCAATTCTAAGCACAAGAGTGTACTTTAGCACAATAAGTCGATTTCCCACTGAAACTGTAGATATATCAACTATTTAGATTACAGACCAATCTTTTTTTAAAATAGCCGTAAATTATATGCAAGCTGCAAAAATTTATTGTCGAGCACATGAAATTACATTTGGAAAAATAATTGATGACGTGAAATACGTATTGAAATGTTTACAATTAGCATTGTTTCTGAAATGATTATTGAAGGTAATATAAGCTCTGGTTGTAAACAGATAAACCATCAACAACATCAAAACTTACAAAATGATTTAGAATCAGGGCGGGTAGTCCGAGAAAAAAAACCAAGACTCTGATTTCACAAAGATGCACTCCGACTCTACTGTCCTGGTAGGAACCGTCATAATTACAGAAATGCTGCATTACTAAGGACCTTGATGGTGCAGATAAAAATGTGTGATGCAGGAAAATCAGAAACTATATCTGAATAAGTTTTAGGCTTTGATAGTGATTGTTACTTATAAAAGACGTAATTATTATAATGTTTTTCACTATCGTGTTATCATTTTTATTATTAGTATTAAAAACTAAGATGAAATAAGATGGATTACGGTTAGTTGTTTTATTGATTCCATTTGTATTATATTGTATAACTGGTTGATTATGACAGTTACTTTAGTTTATTTTACATCCTGGTAAATTTGTCAATTTCCTTGAGTTTTCCCTGCTGACTCATAATCACAAAACTGAATCGATTCGGGGTTAGCGATATTGAAATCAATATTGTGACTCATCCATAACGGATGCAGTCTCTTGGCATTGGGTATCAATTGTTTCTTAGAAAACAACAGTTAGCGTAGGTATTTATTTTTAAGATGAACATGAAAATTCAGGGGAAAGACCTTCATTATTTTTAACTTCAAATTTCGATAAAGATAACATGTTTTGTAAAAATACACCATATCTTGTTCAGTTGCGAGGGTCGTGACCTCCAATAATTAAATTACATTTGGTAGTGTGGGGTTTCCCAAAATATTTCAAGAATAAAAATAGCCAGCCTTTAATCCATTTATAAATATAAAACAAATTCAAACAAGCGAAATACAATATCAATTTAATTAAACGATTGTGGTAAGAAAGAAGCTTAATCTGCCATTGTCTTTTTTTTAAACAGTAATTAAATTTGTTAATACATATTATTTTCAATCGTCCAATAATTCGAAATAAGCAGTCCTACCATGTTGAGATTGCTTTACATTTTAACATTACCGAATTGTCGATTGGGGTTGGTAAGACAAATGAGAAAAATGGTGGACATCCAAGTCCGGCGCCACCATACAGGCGGAATAACGCAACCGCCTAGGGCGCAAACCATTAGGGGGCGCGTAACTGAAGTATTCAAATTATTTTTATACACCCTAATAATAAGTTTTATTTTATTTTGATTTATCCGTTGTAATTATGTATCGTATTCCATATATTTTTTTAAAAAAAAGAGGTTGAGCGACTGAGTAACAAATAGTTAACGTATAAAAACTCCTATTGAGATACCTTCATCAAGAGACCGTATGATTCACATTGGGGGCGGACGTGGATATATGAAAACACATTTCTATTTCAATATTTCGAATAAAGGGGGCGCGCCAGTAATCGTTCCTTAAGGCGCCACATAACCTCGCGCCGGCACTGTGGACAACATATCTACGTACTGTAATTTATAAAGCGAATGCTAGATCTTCTTGTATCCAAAAATATTTTTTTACGGCCATATGTTGAAATCTAAGTAGATAAATTCTCACAGAATCTAATGTTCAAATGCAACAGGTTATCCTTTGTATGTATATTATTTGTGATCAGATATTAAAGGGAGTTACTTATTTTTCTAATTCCGAGACATTTTATGAATACAATAAATATTTAAAGTCATCAAAATAATAAATACAGTTCATAATAATAGAAAAAAAATGAAATCCCATTAACTCAATTAGTTATGATAAAAAACCGCATATTTAATCTATAGCTAGGAAATAATTATAAAAACACGATTGTACTCGCACAATAATTCTAATAAAAGGTTATTGTATCGTTATAATCATAGTTTTGAATCACTGCAAAATAAAATGGTTCGCTAAAATAAATAATTTTAAAAAAAACCCGTTGGTTTTTTCATCGCATATTTATTTTGTGGGAAAATACTACGTGAAAACTGTGGCTGAATTTAAATTTCAACTGTAGTGGAGCCGTTCATAAAATAAGTAGAGAAGAGCGCAGTTAGGTAAAATCAGTGGCGGATCTAGAGGGGGCCATTCAATTTGAAAATAAACATGATACATAAATAATACATTAAATAATAGATGATTTTAAAACAATACATCTATATAAAAAAAATAGTCAATACAAAGTTGAGTATGTATTTAATGAAACATAGTAAACTAAACAATCAAAGAGCCCGTTTCACAATAAAGCTTTAATAAATTATAAAAATGGAAAATAAATTTATAGCAGGGTTCAATTCATGGCCTCCCTTTTGGAATGGGTAAAATAATACTAACCACTAGTCCTTTTCTAGCCTCTATCCTTCTATCCCTATTCTCTTTGGAAAAAAGAGGGCTTGAACTGAGTAACAAGCAGTTGTCGTAGAAACACTTGTGTTAAGATAAACTCCATTTAGACTCCATATGCTACACATTGGGACAAAATTAAAATGCTAAGCAATGCAAACTAAAGAGAAATTTCAAGTTGAAAATATTTGACAGTTGACAAGTTGGTGAAATGTCAAATATTTAATAACAGTGGAATCGAAATAAAATATTCTCTGATACGATATCACTTGATTGGATCGCCTACTACAGTGTTTCCCAAAGTGTGGGACACATAACCCCTGGGGAACGAGACGAGTTTGGTGGGGGTTGGACTGCACCGGAATCTGGCTGCGCCAGATGCAACAAGCAGCGAATATATTTTGATTATTATTTATTGTATATCAACTGTGGAAAGGAAAAAGGACGTAACCCACACATAACAAATTTTACAGGAGACACAAAAAACGTTTTTGGGTGATTTTGGGCCAAAGACAAATTACTTTAAAGTGCATGGAAACTGATTTTTATTGACTTTGTTATTAATTTTTATAAAAATCAAAAAGAAAACCTTTTTTCAGCCTTTTTTCCCAAATCGCAATTTTTACAAGCCCTTCTTTTGTCAAACTAAAAAGTTAAATTTAGATCCTAATTTGGCATTTTCAGCTTCCATCCTTTTGATAGAAGGTATATTAAGTCGTATACAGTATGATTATCGAAAAAAATCTGCTTTGAAAAAACTGCGGGCTACATCCTTTTTCCCTTCCAGTCGATATGCATTTTTTTCGACGAAGGGAACTCGCTATTTCAAAAATTATTGAACTGGTACAAATATGTCAAAATTTTGGGAAACACTGGCCTACTGTGATAGATTTCATTTCCTATAAAAATCTAAAGAAACCCTTCAAAGAACAGCAATTCTAATCACTTCATTATTGCTTTTCGCCTTTCGCTTAGTATAGGGACATTAAAATCAATCTTTTACCTTTCTGTCAACCATATCTCAATGTAATAAATATATAGTATTCGTAATTCCACCATTATCCACAATCCATGTACAATCAAAGCGTTTGGCGAAATATAGCAGTGATAATAAATTGCACATTCAAATAAATGATTGTCAAGGGCCAAAACATCAAAATCGAATATAAACAAATCGCCATAAACAATGGATACGATATGTCTCTTATAGACAATCTTTTATCAAAAAAACAAACTAAACTTGCAGAAAAAATGTTATTTAAAGGTATATGTAATGTCAAAGGACATAGATCATACTAGGTATTGGCGTAGAATCATTTATTTAGGAAATACAAGTCTTAAAATTAAAAAACAGCTAGCTGATAGTGTTAGACCAGCTTTTTACTGTAAAAACTCTTTAGGAAAATTATTAGTTATTAATAAAGATAAAATACATTACTTAAATAAATCTGGGATTTATAGGTTACAATGCTCTTGTTGTTTTATACATGGAAATACAAGTTTTATATCGGCAAAACAGAAAGAACATTGAACATCCGAGTTTTAGAACATATGCCAGCCTTTAGATTGAAAAAAGACACGTCTACTTTTGCTAATCACTAAGGACACGTGTTCAATCAGGAACAAGGGATAAAAATGTTACACCCAAATATGGACAGTCATAAGCTCTTTTTCCAGTAAATTTTGGAAATAAATAGAGCACAGCTGCATAGTCTTCCGATTTTAAATGAAATGTTAAACCTTCCGGCATCTCCACTTCTATACCCTATCTAATCATAAAACCTTTGCCAACAAACAAATAATATAATTCTTTTAACTACTTACTACTCAAATCTGTTGGCATTCCCATGAGCTTATCCTTTTCGCCAGCAATGGCTTTGGACTCAGTGATGCATTTATTTCTTACATAAACACGAAACTTTCATTTACTAAGCGTCAGTTCAAGTTCATCCGTGCACTTAAATGCCTGAAGATGCCGAAAGGCGAATACCGGGTCGTTAGTGACAAAATCTGTGAGAATGTACATAGTTTGAACGATTCAAATTTAATCAAAATCGGAAATTAATGGTACACACGAGATTTAAAAATATTAGGCGAAATTGTAGGTACTGATATTTTTTAATTTCTTACAGCTTCTAAGTTATGGAGACTACTATCTATAGATTGGGTTATGTTCATTGGCGGATATTAGGGAACCAAAATAGCATATATTTTATAAAACTCATGTAATATTTTAAATTTAGTTTTATTAATTTGAAAAACATGGCCTCATAACTTGATCGTGCCTTGGGCCTCTCCGTGCTTGGGCTTGATCCGTCACTAGTTAGGTTAAATGGTAATACGGCTTAAATTTAAACAATATTGGATATGTTTCTATGCCTTTATATCAAGTCAATATTTTTACGATGCTTCAACGTAAATCGCCAGACGGAATTCAAAATGGACAAGCTCGACAGCAAAGATACTTATTATAAATTTCTAGCTATTATTCATAGTTGGAATAATAGCTTTAAATTTTGGAGTCAAAATTTTATCTAAGTTTTCCACTTGATTTAAATTTCACCTGGCATAAAGCAGCATCAACAGAACCATGAAATTTAGAGAGAGGTACTCAAATTGATGTTTCTCGATAACCACTACTAAAGTATAAGGACTTGACTGATCTACTCAACAAATAAAAACTTTTGTTCACGATTCTTTTGAAATACACTGTATTTAAATGACGTAAGGCATTCAGGAAAATCATATAAAAAAGACATCATTTCTATTTGGACTATCAGTTCACAGATCAATCTAGTTCTTCTAGTTAACATTATCCATTTGTAAATTATCTTGAATAAAATGGGTCGATTCATCAGCTTCGTTCTCTTGTGCTGTTTTATAGCAGCATGTTCTGCCCAACTGACTTTCACTCCGAACTGGGGGAAAAGAGTATCAGCAGCTTCAGGGCCCGGATCTGGACCCGTTGATCAAGCCTGCAAGACTTCCGTTGACTCCCTGATGCTAATCTATAAATTGATACAGGTAAAAAATATTTTTTGATGTTTTAACTATTTGGTATAACATACACACCAAAATAGAATGCAGCAAAGTTGTTGTTATTTAACATAAATAATTATGGTATATGGAACATACATAAGAATAATGATTCATTTTCATTATCTTATATGTCTATTCAATACAAAATCAATCTTACCGAAGAATATACAATGCTATACATCAGTTATGTGTATTTTTTTCAAAATACTAATATAATATACTAATTGATACAAGCATCTTCAGATATAATACTGTATCCTCAGAGGTTATCCATTAAAAACTTATAATCAATAAAACAAAGCATTTAAATTTATACAGTCTACTATAAGTATCAATGTCGGTTTAAATATCATAAATAATGATTTATTATTACTAACGTCTTTTTTGTGAAACAAAGTGAATCTTTGGTCGTTAATATTTATTTTATGCTCACTTAAGGTACAGAAAATTCAAACGCAACAATAAATTTTAATAAAAAATAGACTTCCACAATCTCCTCCTCAAAGGGGTCTCCATGTGCTTAGTCCGCCACTGAACATATAAACATTTATGTAAAAGTAAAGATGGTTAACTAGTGTTTTATCATTAATCAGAGATTCAAATCACAAAATTAAGAATAACATATCGACTGTGGAAAGGAAAAAGGACGTAACCCACACTTATCAAATTTTACAGGAGGCGCTAAAAACGTGTTTTGATGACTTTGTGATATATGCAAATTATGAATTATACACAACCTTGAAGTGCACGAATACTTCTAAACTGGTGTTTAATTGATATAATTTAATATTAACACATTGGTTACGGATGACTCGTATACGAGTCTTTTCGCCGGTCTGACTTACGCGTTGAAATATATACATCCAATGCGACAAACGTTTTAGATTCTCTATGCAGATGGCGTAACAAATGATTGATGCATCATTTAAAAAATAAAATATTAAAATATATGCACAAATATTTTTTTTATTCGGTGATTTCGGCGATGAAAAATCAGCAGACAGTTACAATAAAACTTTAAAAAATAGGCCACCAAAATACAAGCAATTGTAGGCTAAAAATAGGCTTTTATGTTTTCTAATTTTGTTTTGAAATAAAATAAACAGGAGTAAATGTTTATTTGACTTGTTATTTATTACGTTTTCGATGAAATATATAATTCTATGTCAAATACCCGATTTTCTATATTAAAAAATACAAAAGATGAGTATCGCTAATAAAAGCAGGCTAAAATATATAAAGTATTATGCAACAAAGTGTTGCACAACTGGTGTCCAAATTATTTTTTTGAATGTCAAATAGTTTTAAAGTTATACTATTTTTTCAAAAGTACCTAATTTTTTGCAAAATTTCGCAAAAATGCCCCGATGCGAATGAGTTAATTAAAGAAATTGTCTCGGAAAAACCTTTATTTCAGTGTTTTTTCTTGGTTTTAATTTTTTACAATGCCATCTTTTTGAAACTTAAAAGCTAAATTTAGATACTAATTCGGCATTGTCAGCTTCCATCCTTTTGATAGAATGTGTGTCAAGTCGTATACATTGTGATTATCGAAAAAAGCTGTTTTGGAAAATTGAGGGTTACGTCCTTTTTCCTTTCCACAGTCGATATATTAAAAGATTAATTATTTTGCATACTAGGCGTGAATTTCCATAATATCATCAACCCTCTCAAGCCATGTATAAGTAATGGTATGACAACTATTACTCTCCTATGCTGGCTTTTTTACATTCATTCTCTGAGTTAGGTAGTCAATGCTGAGTTAAATAAGTTATTGTTATAAAACTTTGTGTTTAACCATTCCATAAACGGATTCTACATAGAAAGTAGATATAATATTTTAATTAAGAAAGAAGCGCTTAAATGTAATCGCACTTATCAATTAATGGGTACAGATGGAATTGTTTTTCATTCACCTTGAGGTTTAAAATTTTTGCATTATTGTTATTTCAGAGTGAAGCGCAAAAGCTGATAGAATGTGAAAAATGATTGATGCCATTGGACAGCGATGGAGAATGAAGATCGAAGAACCTGAGCCTTATATTCTATAAAATAAAACAGACCATTAATTAAGATACTTCATCGAGTAGTGTAATATTATAAAATAAAGCAGTTGTCAATCATTGTTGATCACAAGTGTGTTACTTTCTCATATACCTAACTGTTGTTTCTTTTTACCGTGACATTTCCTGACCCAGTTGCTATGATACACAATGTGTAGTAAAAAAACAATACTCGGATTTTCAGCACTGAATTTGTAAAAAAAAAACAGTTGATAAATAATACTTATGATTCATAACCATTATCAAGATTAAAGTGTATCTGTAAGGTTGAGTCACAAGTAATGTAAGTTGCCAATTAGTAATTAACACTTGGGCTAAAGTAAAAAATTCTAATTCTACTCTGTTGAACAGTAAACAAATTGAATTCTTTAATGGAAGCATTTATACATTTATATACCAGTTGCTTTATGGAAATGTATCAAGACATATATGTCTGTGATGTTCCCATTCCACTCCACCCAACTCTCATCAGATTCTGAAAATGTAGAGTTAAGAGAGCGATAAGTAACTGCAAATCGCTTCCTGACCCCATCTTTAAATTCTTACCTTCTCCGAATTGAGAAGTTGAATGACTGAATTATAACCAGTTCTTGTTATACAGGTTCATAATGAATCATTAACATTGAGAGCATATGTGATTTAAAGTATGGACCTTAATGCGAGCCAATAAATTTAGTCAACAACGATTACCAATTTAAACATATTTTTTTTTACAAATAACTTCATTGAAATAAATAACACACATTTTCATAAAAAAGATGTTTATTTCATGTAAAAAGTTAGGCTCATGAAGACTGAGGACTGTCATACTGGGTTATGACAAAAAATATTTCAGAAAGGATGATTAACAGACCCATGAATATTATCTTACATGTCAATCAATGAATACAGTTTGGTGTAACAATATTAGCATTTATAAGTTTCATACTTAAAATTAAAGAGGTAAACAATAGCTCTGTTCTTTTGCGTACTTCTGACGGTTGGCTGACGGCTTGCAAACTGTTTTCGAACTAGAATCGAATTGAAAGCTTTTAGATTCTAATTAGAAAACAGTTTGCAAACTGTCAGAAAACCATCAGAAGTACGCAGAAGAACAGAGCTAATAATACAAATTTGAACACAATCAATCTTTAATGACAGTGTAAAAAAAATAGTGTACAAACCTTTAATTATTATCAGTATGGCACACCAATTAATTAATTTCCTATGAGGTGGTCATCATCATTAGTATAGTATATCATATGAAAAAAAAACAGTAAGCTTGTGGTATTTCAACAAGTTATTAATGTTGAGAAAATTTAATAGAGAACTTATTTCATAAGTGAATATGATTTCATATTAACATGAAAATATAATTTTGAATTGGTAACATTGTTATTCAACTAAGTGTCGCCGAGGAAATTAATGACTGTAATTTAACAATGTTGTCAGTTTTTATTTTATATTGAAAGAATTTCCACAAAGTGATCGCCAAATCTGATTGAAATATGATTGCACTTGCTCCTCAATGTCCGTGTCAAAACCAAAAGCTATGACAAAGTACCCATGAGCAGTGCTTCCAACGTTTGTATCGTGACACACAGGTGTATTATAAAAATTTTGGTCATCATCGTAAGCAATCTGTTTTTGGAAGAAAACTTAATTTATTTTATTGTTTCAAAATTATAGTTAGTTTTGTTAACTGCTTAGCAAACTTTGAAATTCATAACTATTTTATGTGCAGGATCTTATGACGCTGCAGCCATGACGGAGAATATATAAATATTTTATATAAAATTAAATTTGATAACTATTTTATTCCACTAATTTCTATCAGTGGACTAACAAAGTTAGCATATTTAATTTTATATTGAAAATGATTTTTCACAAAGTTACCACCGAATCCTTGTAAAATGAGTACCCTGTTATTATTAATAATGTATGGCATGAGGAAAATTTTATTTAGTCTAAAATTAAAACCTTTTAGGAGAGCCAAAACATGATTTTTTTTAAAAAAAAAGTTAAAAAATGTGAAGTAATGTGAAATTTACTATTCAACAGAATTGATTCAACTGTTTTTTTTTCCGCGTATTCACATATATACATACATTTCAGTTATTTTGGCACATTAAACTCATTTTTTAAGATTTAATGCTCTCTTTCTTTCATAAACATATTACATTGAGAGCAATTCATCCTCGATAGTCTGATAACTTAAATACTAACTGAAAATAACCAAAAACGGTTATAATTTCAATTGTATTATTTTTTATTTTACTAATTCAGTAAGTAATTGCGGTAAAAACATAATTAGATTTACATAGTTGAATCCCAAAATTGAGTAGGAGATGGTATATGAGATAGACCAGTGACACCATCCATGGAAGAATTCATCACAGATAGACCATCATCTTCTGCATCGAGGGCCTCTCGCAATTTTTGTTTGAATATTTCACTATCAGGATTATTTTCTTGATTGCGACACTTATCTAATTTTTTTTCTAAAACCTTAATCCTATCTTTCGGCAAAGCTTCCACCGCTTTTACCATTGAACGAATTTTTCTGACCGCTTCAATGAGAGCTGCAAGTCTTTCTCTTCCGGCATCTTTAAACAGGGTTTCTGTCACGTAGCTATCGAGATTTTCTTGTTCTTTGCTTGCAGCGTGCAGCACTGCGGCTAACGCAATTTGTGCAGGGGCATATAGCAGACAGGCATCTGTCAAAAATGTTTTTTCCAAGAATTCATCGACTCCGAGCCGCAATCTCTCCGGATTTGATAGTGTACAACGTGTTTTTATATCAATTAAAAAGCCTTCAATCGGCCTAAACGGGTTGTGAACTGTTAAATGATAATTCAACTGCTGCATTAAAAGAAGTTCATTATTTAAAATTATATCGGAAGCCTTCTCTCTATCACCCTTAATGTTTGCTACAAATTGACTCATGGACACATTAAACTCTTCCACTTTACAGGAAAGATAAACGCACGTTGCGAGTATTTCTTTCGGATGATAGTCCATGGCAGAATTGTGAAGATAAAACCTTTTAAAATAATGGAATGCGGTACCTATAACACATTTCGGCATCGGAGGGTTAAACCGCTTACAAAACTCTTTCAGATGAAGTTCGTATTGTTTGAAAAGCAGTCTCTCTTCCTCAGCTGATAAAAATATAAGACATTTTGTATTGTCGTCTAAGTGGGATCCGTGTTTGTTGACATATTCTATGTTGTGTTTTTCTCGCAATTTAACTAAGTCCGATTCGTCTTCAAAAGTCCAAAACTTTCTTTGTGAACTAACGGGAAACATGTCAACGCGTGATTGGATCGAAGATAATGATATATTTTGTATTTTCACACTTTAAATACAAAACTAAGTGGCAGACTTTATTATGCTTTATTACGATAATCAACTTCTGAATCAACTGTCAAAGCCAACTTGAGGTAACTGTCATATGAAGCGTGTATTCAAAAAATAATTATCCAAAACCTGGCTTTTATGCTCTATGGAAATATATGCTTCATTTAGTTCAGTGTCTGCCAAACTGTGTGCCGCAAGAAGTCCCAGGTGTGCCGCGGTGGAAGAAGCCTTAAAAATGATAATTTTAAATAATACGTATTCGGTACAAAATTGAGGATTTCAAATTCCTCGGTGAGCTAAAAAAAAAACAATGTTCTGTGACAATCCGGGAAAAAGTATACCAAATCGAGGATACCCTAATCTTGGTGTGCCGCGGTACTAGTTCTATTCATCACTGTGCCACAAAGGAAAAAAGTTTGGCAGACACTGTTTTAGTGAGATCAACCGAGTACGCGGCTGAGAGAGTAATCTTGGTCAACTATAATGAATGTAACCATTACCACCTACATACAATCAAATTATAAAATACATTATATATATGGGGCTATGATGTAACACACGTGACTTAGCTGAGAGAACCGACGAGTGATTTTAAGTGAGCGAGTGAATAGAAACAGTTCTTATTTTATTGGCCGAGAATAAACCCTTTACCACCTGTAGCACGCCCTTGCTCACCTAATTGAGGTCTCAAAGCAGGCGCTTAACGCAGAGCACTACAAACTATTTAGCTTATAATCACACTTACTCCTTCACTAAGTCCCAAAGGCCAAGACCATGCAAGCTCATCAAATCAACATATTGAAATTTTGAATACCGGACATCTGCGGACCGCTCCAGCGTGTCGGATTGGTAATGCTCGCAAGCCGTAGCTTAGAGATCCCTGGTAAAATGAAAATGTTGAATCATAACCATCTCTATTAGGTTAAAAGGATATTTTTTTTGGTGCTATTTTTATAGAATGAAGAAATGATATTTTCCGTATTTTTGGATATATTTGCGTCTGAAACAAATTTAAACGTTAAAACATTTTTATGATTGCTTTTATTGCACTTTCATACTTTATTTTTTATCTATGTCCGCTCCTAATGTAGAACATATGGCCTCCGAATGGAGGTCTCTCAACAGAAGTTTTATTTTCAAGAACTGTTTGTTACTCAGTCGCTCAACTTTTCTTTTTACAAAAAGAGTAACAACTATACGGCTAAGACATCACTAGTCAACTAGTTAACTAGGCGTTGTCACTACGCTCAGTTATTGGAGGATTGGAAAGAGGGGAGGGAATTGTTAGAATCACAAACACCCATGCCTTTGAGCAGAAGTCGATGAATCGACCAAAAAAAATCTGTTTGTACTCGGGCTCTAACTTGAGATCCAGCACAAAAGCCGACAACGCTAACCACTGCGCCATAGGACCCGACAAACTTTTATAATATATTATTTCGTAGTTATCCGTCAGGATTCTTTTGTAAAATTTTAAAATAAAGAATATTTGTGTTATATTTTATTTGAAATGCTTTTTCACTTTTAGTTTAATGTGTAATATTTATCAGTTGTCTATGGATTTCGTTTGACAGCCTCCCGGTCGTCGTGCAATTAACATTTCGTTATAAATAATACAGTCGTTCCTAACGAAATGTTTCCTAATTCTGTTGCCATTGTTCGACAATTTCAGGGTAAAAACATAAATTTTTGTAATGCAGTGGCTGATGTTTGCTTTCAATCAATAAGATGGACTAGAAAACCCCGTTGGCTTCCTATGGCGAAAAGCAAGTTGTTCAGAATCCCGGTAAGACCCGTCATTCCTCAAGGAGAAAAAGAAGAATTGCTAAGAATTCACAATGCATATAGAACCCAAATGAGAGCGGTGAGGCATTTCCTAGTCGAAGAATATCATGCGAACAGAGTTTCTCTCACAAATACACTATCTGGCCAAACTTCAGATTTGGAAGCAAAAGAATTAGAGAACTCTATTCTAGAAAACCTAGCATGGAATGAACGAGTTGCTTCAGTTAGACAACAGAGAATAATAGAAAAACGCAAAGATAAAGAAGAGTCAATTCTTCGGATGATGACTAAAGCAGAAAAAGAAAAAGAATTAAGGGTTCAGACAGCCAAAGATGCAATCTTAAAATTGGAGGTTTGTTACTAAGATTTGTTTCATTCTGTTGAGCGACTAATTTATTGATGTGAAATAGGCAACCATCATTCATCACTGTTAACTTTTACCTCATTTTATCTATGCCAGATCAAGTCTCATTGTGAAACATAACCTCTAATAAATATATTCGATAGATTCGGTGGTAACTTTGTGGAAGCTTATTTTTAATATAAAACTAAATTTGATTCCATTTCTTGTGTTACAAAATGTGACACGTGTTTCGCCTCTTTGAGAAGCATCATCAGACCATCGCAAGGTTTAGGAAAAAACCGATTTTATTCGTAATTTTTAACTCTTACCATTAACCAGGGGTGGAGAACCTTTTCTTGTCTAAAGGCCGCATTCATTTTTCTGATTCAACATAAGGCCGCAGTAAACATCTTCGGCCGGAAACAATTTCATGCCAATTTGTAAAGCCCAAAAGTTTGTGGATCTCCCAAAAATAGCTAACAAAATTAGTTTTTTTTTTTAGCTCTTTTTAGAATTTTAGAATTTACAAAAATATGCAGAATTGGCCAATCAGGTCAAAAGGCTGCAGGTTCCACACGACTGCCCTTAGCCCTTAAGTATTATTTCATTTTTGTAAAATTAATAATATAATGGGATAAATAAATTTGAATTTGTTTGTTTCGAAATTCAAAATTTCGATTGTATTAAAGGAGCAGTTTTATTATTTTGATCAGGGCTGTAGTCAGAGTCATTTGACTGTATTTTATCAGAAGACAAAATTTCAGGGAAAAATTCCTCTATTCTTTATCAAGATAAAATACTGATGTAAGAAATTCACATCTCTGTTGAAACGTCTAGAAAGTTGTCCGACACCTCTTCATACTGGATCACAGGACATCACTTCTAATAGTTAATATTATGTTTTTGCTCATCACAAACTGAGAATTATTACTCGTGAAACTGAACTGGAGATCTCTGTCAAACGACTGGAAGATGATTCATTCACAGGGTATTTTAGTTCTACATGCCCTAGTTATTAACTGGACATCTGTAATGTCACCATAACAATTTTAACTTTGTTGAAGTTCCTTAGCGACCAAAATTATTATAATATGCGTCATAAATAAAAATGCTGCTGAAATATTAAATTTCGTTGGCAATTAATGCATATAAACAACTCAACTTGAAAGACGGGATGGAAAATTATCTTGAAATGGTCACAACATAGTAAACAAAACTTGAATATCATTTCATATATCGATGGCCATATGTTGACAACACGTAACCGACATTTGTTCAATTTTACAGGAGAGCCAAAAAACTGTATAAATAAAGTATTGGGAAATCAATGAAAAAGAAAGACACTTTGGAGTAAAATAATTATTATGTATATTTAAAATAATCTGTTGACACAATATTTATTAAATAAACTTTTTAAAAACAAGAATGTTTGATACGAGTTAATAATTTTAATTTTGTTTCTTCTGTTATGATGATACGAGGAAACAATTCCAAGTATTTTGATCAATTCAATGCACCTGTTTTAACTTCATCCATATAATAATAGAAAAATTATACATAATTGTTATAATTTTTTTTCAATCCAGTTACGGATTGTTCACTCTCCAATACAAAATGTTACAGTAAACATGTTCGAATTTTTTCTCACCTATTTTCAAATAGTAGGAAATCGATTAAGCTCTTCTACTATCTTTTGGCAGTTTGGTGGGCCTTTTTTTCTGTTACGTGTTTCCAACTTTAGAACAATTTCAATGAAAAATAATTTTTGTTAAATACAAGATGTCAATATTTTAAGAGCTTGAAAAAACAAAGAAAATGATATGCATAACTCATTTTATGAAAAAATGTTGGTTACGTATTGTCAACATATGACCATCGATATATTATGTATCACAGAAAACCCCTTACGATTTTCACTGTTTAATTATGTGGATTTCTATTGTATGATCAATTTTTAGAGAATGCTTTTCCTGGTTTCTCAATTTTTTTATTAATGAAAACTTGCTCAATATGTATATATTTTGAAAGGGTTTTTGGAGAAGCAACTAATTGGGTACATTGGCATTTTCAAAGAAAGTCAAACATTCCTGATCAGTTTGGAGGCATTTAAGTTGTAAATATATGATACTTAAGCAAAACTAATCATAACTAGTAAAAAGAACATTTTCCGAAAAGACCGAATTGTTGGACAAATTGAAATAATGTTATTATAATTAAATATCAAAGATGCTTTTCTACAGCATTTCATTCATCTTTGGTGAAGTAACTTACAGTAGACAAATAAACATTCATTTTTGATAAAACGTAAACTTGCGCATATAACAGATGAGTAACTATTTTTAAATAAATGATTTATTTTATTTTTTAGGAAGAGAGCAAGACATTTATAACCAGAGAAAACTTAGACGATGCTATCGAACATGCCATGTCCAACATTGTCGATTATAACTACGCAATCGACATGGAAGGGACCATTATAAATGGCCGAGAAACAGGTCCCAATGATGTTAAAAAATCAATGAATGATCAAGAACTCTAAGCCATCCAAAGATCACTATTTAGTCATGATAGAAACAACTGAATGATTTATATTGTCATTTATTAATAAGTGTTAATCTAATAAATATAATTTATAAATTATTTAACTATTTCACTAAACATTCTTTCCCAGTCCGGAATGGCAGTCAGTTTACTCTGGACGTAACCCATGTTGATCATCGTGCCGCTTCTTTCTTCTGAATTAACCGAGACTGACATAACGTCTTGCTGAAAACATGGCTGAGTACCCAGCGATAAATCATAGAATGTGTTGCCCATTTGCAACTTTATTTTCCCAGACTTGTATACAACTATTTTTCCCACTTGTCCTTCTTCTAAATTTCTTGATGTGAAAAATTTATTTTCCTGAAAAAGATAAAGCACACCACAATAAATAAGTAATACTCAATCAAAAAAAAAAATCAGACTTGAAAATGTTTATCAGGATTTTATGGGTGCAATTTAGAGCTGGGCATGTTGGTGAAAGGTCAACATTGTTGGCTTTGGCTGTGGTAATCCTGGGTTTGATTCCCAGATGAGACATAAATTTATGGATGTATTCAAAGGCATGGATGCGTGTGATGTCTAAATTCTCTCCAAACCATCTGATCCTGAAAGCAGTGCATAGTGAGCTTCTTTAGTTAACTAGTAGTTCTGTTCCAGTCCTTTCCATACTCAATATACTTTTCCATTTTTTACATTTCAACAGTAGATAAGGGATTTTTTCATAACATTTCGAATCATTGGCCAGTTTACATTAAAACTGCTATTTGACCACAAGTCAATTATGCACAGAAAATTGTTTACGAGCCGCGACTCGTAAATGTAAGCATGCATAACACTAACAGGATGATTCTTCATATTCTAAGAATATATTTCTCTATTAGATATGCGTTGTAAGTTATGAAGCTCTTATTGTACTAAAAAAAATATTACTTCTGATGCTTGCTGCGGCGGAGTTTGATCTGTTAGTGCATCGGATGCATTTTGAGCTTTGGGGTCTTTAGGTTTCTGAGAATCGAGGTCAGCTCCCCCTCTTCCAGGCAAATTATCAGGAAACTGAAATAAGCCGGTAAATTATTTGATGTATTAGTAAACGAAAAACTACATTTTAAAACGATAAATAAATTCAACATAAAGGCCATTTTTTCCCACCATACTAATTCATGCACTATCTGTAGCTAAAACCTATAGTAATGAAAACAAGGGGATCACTATAACTCCGTTTAAGTTTATCTTCTCTGGGAATCATCTATAATCTGAGGATGTCACATATCTCCTAAATGCAAATAAAACTTATAAAGATACACTATGTAATAAAACAATACTTATTAACACATCCAGTGTTAAAATCGTAACAATCCCAAAATTGCATTATCAAAGCTTTGTTAACATTAAGTGCCAACTCGTATCAGGGTAAAAGTTCAGCATTCATAGCATTTCATGAATAATTTAACACATAAAAAAAACTTAACACAGTATTCTTGAAAACAATCAAAAATGAAAAAAAATATTACAGCCTGCATTTAATACAACACAATATATGCCCGAATGCTAAAATCTAAAAAAAAAATGTTTTGGTAAGAATATTTCACAGCCAACTGAAAGTTCCAATTTACCCAACTGTCAAAGATTAAGAACCACTGATCTTAAGTATTGTGTAACGCACTAAGATTAATTTATTAGAAAAATATGAAAATTCTCTAAAGGATTTTTAACGGCCATCCCTATCATTTAAATGCATCAAAGCCAATATATATGACTGTTACAAAGTTAAGAGTGTAAAGTAATGCAAAGAAAAAATAAACAAGAAAACTCATTAGGTCTCGAGCATCAATGATAAATAAGTTGTCAATATTTATTTTAATCACTTTTAGGGTGTTCACTGTCAATACTTAATGGAAAGGCATTATATTAAGAAAAACACAATATTCTTTTGTACTTATTTCTACTTTTATTTACCAAAATCAGGAGCATTATCAACTGATAAGTGATAGAATTTAGTAGTGTTATTTATAATTCAATTGCTTATTACACCTTTTCATTTCAATTTATTTTGTACAAATAACACTGTTAAATTATATTACTTATCAGTTGATAATACTCGCCAAAAGCGAAACTGGTCCTGACCTTGGTAAATAAAGGTGGAAATAAGTATAAAAGAATATTGTGTTTTTCTTAATGTTTATTAATTCGCAAAATTGAGTTGATTTTTCCAATTATGATATTATCTTGAATCTAATTAATCAAATCATTTTATTGTTTAATCACGGATTGTTTCATTATTCAGAATATGCTAAAGGTCTTTCTCGTTTCATAAAATCAAGCTATGCAATATATCAATATAAAACGAATTATTTAATATGGTGACAATCTATACCTGTAATAATATCAATGTGGGTTTAGTATTTTGAAGGAGATCAGCAGCGTCTGAAGCAAACTCTTTTTTAATTTTATCGTAGTTTACTGATTCTGCAGGCTCTTCTTTAACTGAAATAATCAGATCAGTTAAAGTTACATCTAAAAAGACTTCCTAAACCATGTCTTCCCAATTAATATTAATATAAACAAATTTCAGGCGAATCCGAATAGCCATTCAGAGTATGATGTAGCAACCTTACTTCTTGAAAGTAATTCATTTTTACTCCGAGAAGTGACAAGGTATGCATGTGATATCACTTGAACATTAACAAGCATAATTAGTATCATTCCACACATCTTACTCGGACAATCGTCGATTTCAGATTTATCTACAGGTTCTTCTTTGATGTTTGCGCGTATGTCTATCGGTTCCTCTTTCTTCATGGATAGTGCACCTAAAACGTCATACATTACACACATATATGAAATTGGTCCAGCTAAAGCGAAATATTGATCGGACATCCTCCGATATGCTGTTCAAAACTGGTGAGCACATTATTTTGTGTAATAATTTTTATGAAAGACTTTCATGTCTGAAATTATAACCATAATATAAAGATATTTAGACGAGACAGAAAAAAATATCAAATCTCAAATTTTATTTACGATAAATATTAATAATTTTATAAGTCAATAGTTAAAAAAATACTTACTTGTAGTATTAATCGGAAGTCTAGTAGGATTAAAGAATCCATCATTTAATGGGTCTTCATCCTGTTGATCATGCATAAGCTCTGCAATTTGCAAAACTTCCAATTCTTTATCTATCTATTATAAAAAGAACAAATTTACAATGGTAGGACATAATTTTAGCATACGAGAATATCGTATAACAAATAAGTGAAAATAAATTGAGGCAGTGTTGGATTATCCTATAAGCAAATGAGGCACGCACTTGGGGCCTCCGAATTTTAAGGGTCACGAAAATAGCTTATATAATATAACCTATATACTTTTGGTTCAGATTTTTATATATGTACTTTTACTATTTTAGTTGGAATTTTCTGAAGTTTTTATGTTATCCGCAACAGGGACTCCAAATTTAATTGCGCCTGGGACCTCCCATGTGCTTAATCCACCACTGAATTGAGGAACTCATATTCACCTTCCATTCTTTTTTGGGGCGCATTGTTGGCCTTGTCAAAGCACCACTACTTTCCCCAGAAGTTTTACTGCCGGTGGAGTAGCTTACTCTAGAGCTGCTTTGTCTAACAGGGGTTGCGATACCTTGAAATGAAAGAAATAATAAAATTTTGATACTAATACTATACACGGGTAGCGTTTCTTAGTGTTTTCAAGCAATGGCCAAAGTTAGGGAAATAATTTTTATTTCGCGACCCAAAATTTTATTTATTTTGATAATATAAAACAAAATACTTGCATCATTAGATCTAATTAATATCAATGTTCATCTTAGGGTAAGTTTTGAGAATTCACACTATATACCCAACATTTGGACCTCTCCATGAGTTACCGGTTAAAAAATATATATGGAATATGTTAAGGATATTGTTTTGTAGAGAATATTTAATGATTCACTTACTATGCCTTAACCGTTAGAATACCGGGCAAATAAATCATTATTATTTAGAAATAATTCAACCCTTACCTTCAGAAAAAACTCCTTCTGCTTGTATAATACGCGTGTCTCGTTGGGCAGCTCCTCCTCTGTAGCCTCGCCCTCCATAAATTCCACCCCTTCCTCGCTTACGGTAATCATCTCTCGACGAAGTCAGCTCACTTGTGCCAGGACTACACATACAATAATATAGTGATAGCGTCATAAAATTTGGGAATCTACCAACTAATCAGAGAGTTAAAGGAGAAATAGGCGGAAGTAACCAAGAAGCGATATATCGCTACTTGAATTTGTTGCAAAAAGACCATGCAGAATACTATTTCACAATCAATGCAAAATTTGTGTTAACTTCTAACTGCTCCAATGCCCAATCAGCCAATACACGGCATTGTTTATGGTCATTTACCTAAAGTTCTTGGGTTAGTTGGATTTTATACGGGTGCAGAAACAAGTTCTGATGCAAAATTCGCCGAAGTTAAAGTTCACGGGTTCAAGTCCCAGTAAGAAGAATTATGTCTATGATATCTGAAATTCTTTCTCACCCATATTTGTTCCAAGAAAACGACGCGTAGCGAGAGCGATTAGCTTACATCCAGTTTTGTCCTAGCCCTATCCTTCAATCCCCTACTCTCTTTTCGAAATAGAGGTAGAGCAACTGAGTAACAAGCAATTCTCAAAGAAAACAAGTAAGCTCGACATAGTGTGCCTGGTTAGCCTAATAGTTATGAAAACATCAGACATCCATGTGTTTAGATACAAATACACAATTCATTTGAAAAAATTGAAAATACAAGTGTGCACTCTGCGGTAGAACTCTTGATCACACAACCAACTAGGAGAACAGCTATAGAGCAATACCACTAATCAGGTAGGACTACGTCGTTCACTGCCCTTTTTCATATTGGCATAACAACAAACATCTAAGGTTTGGTCAGATAATATGGTTTATTCGTAACAAAACATAACATTATACTTACGTTTTACTTTTATTTCTGACTACGTTTAAGTTTGGAGTAAAAACTTTTTTTGGAACTGTTTTGTTAGCTCCGAGAGTCAAGTCTCGGGGCGGTTTGAATGATGATAGCCTTGCTGCATTCACTAGACCAGGTTCAGACTTCACTGTTACGCCAGCAGCAGTTCCATTCATAGTATTAGATTTATTTTCATGATTACTCATATTTTTATTTGGTTAAACAATCAGGATAATTTATAATAACACTGAGTTGATCGCCAAATGTCAAAATGATGGCCATAGACTGTTTGAATGATATATTTTAGTCAATGCTGAACTGGCGAACTGTCATGCCTATAACGTGTTACATACCTATATTATATTATATTGTATCATAGGTAGGTAAAAAGAAAAATATATTTTTTATAAAGATCGCGATACATCGCATTGATTTAATCTATAGGCATGAATATTTTTAAAAATTTTAAAATACTTTCTGGTAAAAAGTTATTTATAAACTCTTGCAATACTAAAATGTTAAAATTTAAACTACCCGCAAAATACTTGTCAACTTACTTTCAAAACAAAACAAAAGCAAGTAGAACCGGCTGACCGTTAATTTTATTATTTGCGAATATTTAACTTGAGTTGTGAAAATTGTTTGAAAACCTCTGATTTTTGATTTATCATTCATAATTACACTAATACACTTTTTAAAAACTGATATATATATACGAACACGAGTAGAAATATATATTCAACTGAAAAATGGGTGACACGGTTTTCAATATTTTTGGAAGTCATATTTCTGAGCCAGTAACCCGACAAACCCACACTCTGGGCCCTAACAGACTCAAAGAAAACGGTGACGTATTTCTGCACTTATCCAAATTGTTTTTTGCATTCATTTTGACAATGAATGGTAATTCTCAATATTGTGTATTTTTGTAGTTTTCGCTGGAAAAAATGCTTTATCTAGCACTTCGACTCCAGCTAGAAAAGGAATTTCTGTATCTACACCAAATAATACGGATCCAAAGAAGAAAACATTTCTTCAGAACAAAGGGGCATCCATTCAAAGTTATCGCCCTGCCAGTGATATAAAGAAAACTGTTCTGCAATCCAACAAAAAGTCACTTCAAGTATATGAAGATAGTGCACCACTGAAAGAATCCACACTGACGCAAGACGATATACTCCAAACTGAATATACACGAACACCGTTCATGGAAGGTAATTAATTATTCTACTAATATTTTGACCACCATACAAACATAAATAGATATTTAATTATTTAAACTGTATTATAAAATATTATATGACGAAACAATTAAGAAACAGCCCATTTGCTCTCTATATGACCAAGCTTCACAATCTGCGCTCCACATTCTTGTTCCTTATAAAATAGAAAATTTCCAGATATGTCTCTTGGTATTGATTTGAACCAGGTCACCTGCATTATATTTTGAAATGAATGAATTTAAAATATATATAAATATGAAAAAGTAAACCTAAACCTAAAATACACTGGAACCCTTTTGATTGATTGGTGCTTTGCTATCACAGTCTACTGAATTTCTTCATCTGTTATAACAACAGCAATATATTGTATATTTACATTATGATATACACACAGAATATCTTTCGAAAATGCCCAAAAAAATCATTTTACTTATTCTCTCGTAAACGCATTCCAACAAACATGATTGAGGTGTGATCAATTGGAACACCTCTCATTTAATTTTGGTTAAGTATTATGAAGAAACATCAGTAGACTGCACGCTAAAGTAGAAATGTAAAGGAAGACTTCACACTATAGTCCTATCTTTTCATGAGGCTTAAGTGTGGTAAGAAAAACTAATTCTGATCATTGATGAAAATGTTATTGTTAAAACTTTTCATGTCATAAATTATTTTACTAATCACAAAATATTAATTCCTCACTATGTATTCATACTCAACATTTTATTAACTGATGAATAACAATCCAAACTCACAAATATTTATTTTCTTTATTGCTATTAATTACTTTGTAGGTGATGGAAATTTGTCTGATGACGAGTTTACTCTCTCTGATGACCATCTAGATAAGCTGGTTCTTGGCCTACCGGAAAAATTTGATTCATTGCCTTCTATGGAAAAGCAATGCATGAGTCATGAAGATCCTAAGGCAATTAATTTAGATGGCAAGTATAAAACTATTACTATTTATTGATGAAGCGTATTTATTTCACATGATTTCTTTCGTTGCAAGGATTATCAACTTATAGATATAATAATGACTTTCCACCTTGTTGGGAAACACACATAGGTTGACACACATTAATAGTTTAAAAAAACTAATATTATTGATTTCTTCTTTGATACTTTGCCTAATTTTTTAAGTACTTATACATAACTCTTAATTTTAAATGTTTACATACATCTATCTGCCTAAGAATAATCACATTATAATATATTATATGTTTTCAGATATTCTCACTGATGACATCTTTACATCATTTGACGTCGGAGACATGAAAATTAGTGATGATGATTTGCCCGAATTGTTTTAATACTGCATTACATTTTATTTATTATTCCATTCTATTACAACCAAATACTTACATATTATAAAGTGTAGTTTTTCTTACTACAGATTAAAATAGTGAATATCATAATTATCTAGTTTTTCATTTTATACAATAGAGCTTTATACATGGGTAATAATTTACTGTTAAAATCAGGTTACATAATTAACTATATTTTTCTTTTAATATTCAAGTTTTTACATACTCCTACTAAATATTCTAATAATTTTAA
Organism: Himalopsyche tibetana; assembly: GCA_030503985.1. NCBI lineage: Eukaryota > Metazoa > Arthropoda > Insecta > Trichoptera > Rhyacophilidae > Himalopsyche > Himalopsyche tibetana. The sequence goes on from JAPJYX010000010.1 coordinate 4,326,806, forward strand.
ATAACACAAAAAATAACCATAATATAAACTTTACTTTAATCTCAAGTTTAATTCAATGTCATGTTACATAATTCATTGTCAGAATAAACTTAAAATTTCAATTAAATAGTGAGGTAATTATGAAAAAAAGGTACCCTTTTGAAGGGGTATATTACAACACAATGATAAAAGATCAAACTTTTTTTATTGACCATGCAAACTTGAGACACGCTGTGCATATTTTTTTCCCACACTTACTGTGAAGTAAATTCACTATCAGAAATATTCCTACGATAGTTTTGCCCTTCCTTCCTGTAACACCGTTGGGTTGAGTACCTGATACATATAACACATCATACATGGTGATGTAAATTACATTAGCAAAACCGTCATTTATAAAATTGTGCTTGCTTATAAAATTCCCAATAAGTGATTTGGCAATATGGGTAATAAATCAAACTTTATCCTCTTATAACACGCGGAATATATCATGTAAAATCATTGTAAAAAAATAATGAATAGAGATTGATAAAAGATAGGTTCCATTACATTTGACCCTGTAATTTTGAAACAGTGTAAAAACAAACAGTTGAAAAAAGAATTGGTTTTATTTAAATAGTTTTGACATAGCGATAATTTTTAAGCTAAAAATTTGATATTTATTTATTATTAGATAATATTAATATCAAATACTTTCACCTCCCAAAATGTGGCCACACACATTTTTCCATCCATCGCGCATGCCGCACACAGAAAAATTCATTTAAGGGGTTATACGCAGTTGCAAGGCTCAAAAAAAAACATGAATGTTTTATAGACACAGTTTTTATTTATCAATTACAAGTGATGGTTATTCAAATAGAGCCTACTGTCAAGAATACAATAGCGCGTCAATCATGTTAAAATAGTAATGTGCACCGCTCCTGTAGACGATGTTCCAAACAACCTCTAAAAAAAGGCGCTTGACGGTGATCTCCATTTCGGCGGTTTGGATTATCTGAAATCAAAAAATATGGTGAATTCTTTTGAAGGATAGATTAATGCAGGTATTGAACGAAGGAATAAGAAAAAAATTGATTTTTGACAAAATGGCGTCTATTTGTAAAAAAAAAAAATCATTTTTGACTGAAATTTTCGCTCCAAATTGTTTAAAAAAGATAGTAATATTTTTTTTAAATCGTATTCCTTCGTTCAATACCTGAGGAATATATTTAAGAAGATTGTGTAAAAATTCTGATCAGTGGAGCCATTTCGGAGAAATCGAGATCACCGACTTTGAAAATACCATTTTGAGAAAAACGCGTTTAAAGTTTCAGAAGTAGCAGCTAGTAGTAGTAGTAGCTTACATGGTATTATCTATTCCAGGGCCATAAGAGGTACCTTCTGCAGTTTTGGTAGCTTCTAATAAATCTAGCTAGTGTTGTCGTCGAGCCATTCTTCCTTCTCGCGTGCTCCCATGCGCTCTTGCGTCAGAGATCATCACACGCTCTTTGTGCATAAGCATGAGCTGCGGTGCCTAATGAAAGTCCTAATGCACTCATGAAGTACAATAGTGATTTTTGACCTTCATTAAACATTCCAGCTGCAATGTGAGCCGCTATATCAACAACTTTAGAGCCACACGGAAAAATTTTTGGAGTTATGTTCCATATTAACTGATTATAAACTCTCATTATTGTTTTGTGTAAATCCACCAACACACCTTTCCAATAATTTTTGTTGCTAAGATCTTCATAAATTGGATACATAGCTTCAGCAAAATCAGCTGGTAAAGTTGGATAATCATGGGTGTACGAAGATAATGTGTCTGTTGCTAGCGCTTGTTGCCAACTCCATGAACCTTCTCCACCTGGGCACATTTCGTGTTGAGGATTCTCATCAGTCGAACAATAGTGATAATATGTTCCCCAAATTGCATTATACATACTATCCACAGAATCACAATTTCTCCTTATTGCCAAACCATAGTAAACTGTCAACTTATCTATTACCTTAGCCGTGAGTTTACCTTTCCCTGAAAGTATTTTTTTTTGAATTTTTTTTCCGCCTATTTCAGCTGTTTTTGTAGTTTTGTTTACTACTTCGAGTCGTAAACCCATTCTCTTCTGAACATGCCCGATACATTCTTTTTTGACAACTTCAACTTCACCGTAAGGAGCAGCTTTCAGGATCCCAGAATATGTCTTAGAATCGCCATCACCTATATAGTTTCTATAACGAACTTTCAATTTTTCTATTGAACGCTTAAACATTTCAATAACCGCATCGACTTCCATTTTACCTGAAGAGCCCTGGTGATTTGCAGAACATGCACCATTGTGTTCATTATACCACTCATTATACTCATCAGTACCTTTTTTAGGTTTCCAAACCTCACACTGTTTACAGTATGAACTTTTTACAACAATATCAACAATTTTTCCAGTATAATATCCAATCAATGATATCACTCCATACAAAGAATTGTACCCTCGCTTCTTCCAGGTTACGTAACCCGAAACTGTTAAATCTTCATTATTTTCATCACCTTGGTTTTCAGCGGTCGCTTCTTTTTCCTCAGTACAGGCTTTTTCAAACAGTTTTTCAGCTGCTACTTTCACACAAGAGTGAATGTTGTTAATAACCAAATCATAAGTGTTTTGCATTAAAAAAGCATACATCTCCATCAAGCCACAAAATTTAACTGCGCCTTTTAATCCTAGTCCCAGAATTCTCATCACAAATATAAATCGTCTGTTTATTTCGTAAGAAAGATTTACAAAAGGACTGAAGTTTATAACACGATTTTCACAGTTATCACATAGTACAACGATTTTAAAACCAAATCCACGGGAAGAAGCAGTTTCAAATTTTATTTTTCCGTCACAAGAGTTACATTTCACATAATCACTTATCGCGGCAAATACAGTAATGAAATTTAAAATTCTATATTCAATCGAAGGATCACGTGAAACTAAAATCTCTTTCTGCTTTTTGAATTTTCTAGCAAATGCACTAAAACTACTCTTATCCGTCTCAGCAGTCTTTGGATTAAAACTCTGTTTTTTTAGCTTTAGAAATTTGGATTTTTTCGGTACTTCTACGTAATTGTGAACATTTACGGAGCAATTTTATAATTTTTCAATGAAATTTACTTCAATATAAAACAAAAAATCACAAGAAACAAGTATGAACTGAACGCACAACTTTACTACGTGGCAGAACTCTTTAGACCAGGGGTCACCAAACTTATTGAGTAGCGGGCCGGATTGAACTTTTTAAAAGGGGGCCGGACGACAAATAAATTCTTATTGGAACCCAATCACAATATTATTTCATTTTGTGTGTTTACATAATAATAATAATGTAAACAAATGTTTGCCCTTCTCAGAATTTCAATAAATGAGAATATTCGAGAAATTTTTGAGTAAACGAACAACTGGTCGTCTCGCCTCCAATTTATATCCAACTTCCTTCACTTTGAGTCCCCTACCAGACAATTGTATGATAATTGATGATTTTAAATAAATAGTTGTCGTGAATTCACAACTAAATCATGAAAATTTATATTTCTTATATGAATAATTTCTATACAAAAATCCAGAACTTTTTGCGGGCCGGATGAAAATCTTCGGCTGGCCGTAGTTTGGTGACCGCTGCTTTAGACTGACGAAATACTTGTATTTTATCTTATAATAACTGAATGAGACCTTAAGTATTTTTAAAACCTGTGTGTACATTCCGAAAATCAATCGATTTTTTGATAATTCTAACTGCGTATAACCCCTTAACGACTGGACTCTGATGGAATAAAGTACCATGCAATTATTAGAATATTATATTATTTTCAGAAACTTCGTTGCTTTCTAAATTTTTTATTTAGCGTTATGATATGACAAATTAACTTATCTACCGCCCAGTTAGTAGGTCATTGAGTACCTGTCTACATGTTTGCGCACATTTTTTATTTTACTGAAAATTTACCGCACACAAAAGTTGATGTCCGCACACACAATATAAAAATTAAAGAGAACGTTGCAGTCATGGTTACTCAGTGGCGGTTTTAGGTACTGGGCTAGGTGGGCTAAGCCCGATTTGCATTTTTCACTCAAAACTTTAGATGGCTGAATAAAAATGAACAGCAATTCGGCCGCTGAACATAATAAATACATTTATTAGCGTAACTAACCTTTCCCAAATGAATATAATATCTTTGTTTAAATTTTCCTCTGTCAATATAAGACAATGCCATGTCTACCTACAATAATATTCTCGATTGTGTTTTGTATTACAATTTTAAACTGAGCCGGCATAAAAAAAACAACCCTAAAAATACTTCACAGAGAACAGGCAACGTGACGTCAATCTGGCAGCACCTACGCAGGGGCTAGAGCTTTCCAGCCAGGGCTGCCAGGCGTCCCTATTTGAGCGGAACTGTCCCGAGTTCAATCGACAAATCCCGAGTCCCGCATTGCAAGTCCCTCTATAATCCCGACGTATACATGTATAAAAGTCTTCGAAATAGTGAATGTTCCGATTTGTGTTTTTAGAAATCTGGCAACCCTCTTTCCAGCCCGCAACCACAGATAATATTGGAAAATATCCTGTAATATTTCTTTACACTAGAGCGCTATCAAGCACGATTATATATTTTTTGTATTTGTATGTACGGAAACGTCATCAAACTCACACGACTGTGTTTAGCTTCTGTTATTCGTTGGGAGCTAAAATGAATCTGCCCATGGCATACACAAATCCCAATATCGTTGTGTTGTATGAAAGTGACAGGCATTGAATCTCACTGACAGCTCTGTATTGCTTTTTGTACTTGTTATTTCACTTTTAAAGACGAATTTAAGGTTATTATTTCTTACTTACATTAGCATTGATTTTATTATATAGCAATTTATGCGTTGCAGTAGTGTCGTAGTATTTGTTAATTTGCTTGTAGATTAATGTATAAGGTGAAGTGGAAGCATGCACAATTTCGTAAATAGTATACAATGCTATGCTTTTCTCTAGCCCACCAAAGATTTTAGCTCAGGAACCGCCACTGTGGTCACTCCATTTACATTTTTTGTGAGGAGTAAAAAAATAAAATGACTCCAACCATAAGCATAAAATACAAATTTGATTATTTTTTGGTGGAGAACGAATCATTTTTAGTAACAGGCAACATACATAAACATTAATTAGCTTTAAATAAGACAATTCAATTTTAAAAACTACAGAACCGTTGTTTTTCTGAATGATTTAACGAATTGAAAATAGCTCTATCAATTGGTTTGGTGCTCCAACGATGTTTTGCCGCATTAAAAAGGCATTCATTGGCTTTTTTCAACATTAATAATATTTTATATTGTATTGTTTCGAATTAAAATTAGTGATTTATGTGACTACCCGCTATTTATTGCTTCTTTTAGCCGTAAAGTCACAACTCTTTATAATAAATAAAAATATTATCGATGACAGATTTACAGCACGACAGCTTCATATTGTCTGTGGTCTATAGGTCCGCTCTGTGCATAGACTAGTATACTTAATAGATTGGCAACTCTGATGCATTGAGTTGTTCAAAGTTTTTTACAAAATACACCACCTATCATTTGGTTTTGGAAGTAGTAGAAGTTTTGTTGTTATTATTAGTTTATTCAAAAAATGGCGGGGGATAGAATAATAACAGCTGTTTAACATAAAATATTTTATTGATGGAAAAATAATCAAAATAAAGTAAATAAACAATAGTATTGTTACTTGAGCACTTGTATTAATTAGTTAAGTCATTATAACAATAAATGAAAAGTGCATTTTAAATGCATTATAAGTATTATATCATAATACTCAAAAACAATGTAAAGACAAAATAGTATGATCATTTGAGCATATAGTACTATTGATTAGTTAAATAAACTTTTTAAAAGTCTTTTAAACAGTCAATGAAAAGTGAACTTTAAATGCATTATAAGCAACACTTAAAAAAATGTAAATACACAACGATATGATCGCTTGAGCATACTGTATTTTTAAGTAATTAAATAAACTTTTAACTTTATGGAAGTCTTTTAAAAGTTAATGAAAAGTGCATTTTAAATGCATTACCAGTATCATATCATTATACTGAAAAACAATGTAAATACAAAATAGTACGATCATTTGAGCATATTATTAATTAGTTAAATAAACTATTAAAATTATGCAAGTCTTTTAAGCAGACAATTAAAAGTGAACATTAAATGCATTACAAGTATTATATCATAATACTCAAAAACAATGTAAAGACAAAATAGTATGATCATTTGAGCATATAGTACTATTGATTAGTTAAATAAACTTTGTAAAAGTCTTTTAAACAGTCAATGAAAAGTGAACTTTAAATGCATTATAAGCAACACTTAAAAAAATGTAAATACACAACGATATGATCGCTTGAGCATACTGTATTTTTAAGTAATTAAATAAACTTTTAACTTTATGGAAGTCTTTTAAAAGTTAATGAAAAGTGCATTTTAAATGCATTACCAGTATCATATCATTATACTGAAAAACAATGTAAATACAAAATAGAACGATCATTTGAGCATATTATTAATTAGTTAAATAAACTATTAAAATTATGCAAGTCTTTTAAGCAGACAATTAAAAGTGAACTTTAAATGCATTACAAGTATTATATCATAATACTCAAAAACAATGTAAAGACAAAATAGTATGATCATTTGAGCATATAGTACTATTGATTAGTTAAATAAACTTTGTAAAAGTCTTTTAAACAGTCAATGAAAAGTGAACTTTAAATGCATTATAAGCAACACTTAAAAAAATGTAAATACACAACGATATGATCGCTTGAGCATACTGTATTTTTAAGTAATTAAATAAACTTTTAACTTTATGGAAGTCTTTTAAAAGTTAATGAAAAGTGCATTTTAAATGCATTACCAGTATCATATCATTATACTGAAAAACAATGTAAATACAAAATAGTACGATCATTTGAGCATATTATTAATTAGTTAAATAAACTATTAAAATTATGCAAGTCTTTTAAGCAGACAATTAAAAGTGAACATTAAATGCATTACAAGTATTATATCATAATACTCAAAAACAATGTAAAGACAAAATAGTATGATCATTTGAGCATATAGTACTATTGATTAGTTAAATAAACTTTGTAAAAGTCTTTTAAACAGTCAATGAAAAGTGAACTTTAAATGCATTATAAGCAACACTTAAAAAAATGTAAATACACAACGATATGATCGCTTGAGCATACTGTATTTTTAAGTAATTAAATAAACTTTTAACTTTATGGAAGTCTTTTAAAAGTTAATGAAAAGTGCATTTTAAATGCATTACCAGTATCATATCATTATACTGAAAAACAATGTAAATACAAAATAGTACGATCATTTGAGCATATTATTAATTAGTTAAATAAACTATTAAAATTATGCAAGTCTTTTAAGCAGACAATTAAAAGTGAACTTTAAATGCATTACCAGTATCATATCATTATACTGAAAAACAATGTAAATACAAAATAGTACGATCATTTGAGCATATTATTAATTAGTTAAATAAACTATTAAAATTATGCAAGTCTTTTAAGCAGACAATTAAAAGTGAACTTTAAATGCATTACAAGTATTATATCATAATACTCAAAAACAATGTAAAGACAAAATAGTATGATCATTTGAGCATATAGTACTATTGATTAGTTAAATAAACTTTGTAAAAGTCTTTTAAACAGTCAATGAAAAGTGAACTTGAAATGCATTATAAGCAACACTTAAAAAAATGTAAATACACAACGATATGATCGCTTGAGCATACTGTATTTTTAAGTAATTAAATAAACTTTTAACTTTATGGAAGTCTTTTAAAAGTTAATGAAAAGTGCATTTTAAATGCATTACCAGTATCATATCATTATACTGAAAAACAATGTAAATACAAAATAGTACGATCATTTGAGCATATTATTAATTAGTTAAATAAACTATTAAAATTATGCAAGTCTTTTAAGCAGTCAATTAAAAGTGAACTTTAAATGCATTACAAGTATCTTATCACAATACTGAAAAACAATGTATATACAATATAATATAGTCATTGGAGCATACAGTTATATTGATCAATTAAATAATCTTATATGTGATGAAAGTAAAAATAATCGTAATAAATTGCCTAACCACTTGGGCATACAGTATTATTAATTAATTAAATACAAATAAAAAAATATAAAGCAAATATGCTATGTGCCTGACAATTGAAATATATATTGATTTTTTGTTTTACTTCATTCAACATATTGAAACAGGTTATGTTGGATTTTCAGTGATCTCGTTGAATTATATTAAGACCAATATTTAAAGTACGAGAATAAAGGTTTAGTTCAAATATAACAGAAAATAAAAAGTGAATTTTAAATACATATGTATTTAATCACTATGTAACATTCAGAGTTTATTACTAAAAACAATAAAACAATGTAAATACAAAATAGTACGATCATTTGAGCATACAGTACTATGTATTAATTAGTTCTTTTAAAATCATACAATTCTTTTAAGCAATGTAGTATAAACATACATATGTATATTTTACAGTACATACTTGTACAGTTTTTATTTTATCACATAGGCGAATTAAATAAAAAATTATTTCCTATTTCTATAATTGTGATATTTGGTGTAGCGATTTCTCGCAGCAATTTTAACCGGGTCATCGCCATTGACTCGGCTAATTTTACCGATCAGTAATCTACCTACATCCCTACACCAACTATGCACAATTATTCTAATACTTAATTGACTAAGTCTGTTTATATATGCTATCTTATGACTATCACAATAAATAATGTCAAAATTGACATTTTGCATTATGTCTAAATGGATTTTCTTTTTCAAATCTGCCACGTGGCACTGTTTTTTTAAATGATGATCAATAATTTGTGCTGTAGTTGTGAAAATATATGAAAAATTCGCGGATGGATATTTAAGCCAAGTTTTATTGGCATACTCGCGGGCAGTGATAATATCCATGCCTGCCGCATCAGATTTGCCAAAAGAAAAGTCATTACATGCAATGCAATTTTTAAAAATCTCTTTTTGTAACTTCTTTAATACGTAGCCAGCAACATAATTTAAGCTGCTACGGGCTAGGGAAGATGTTGTAATCTCAGATATTACACTTTCAGGAAATATATTTTCGTTTTCCGAAGTTGTGCATGTATCTTTATCAACAGTTTCTTCCTTATTACTAATGAATGTTTTTAGTGATTGTAGGCATTCCCCTGACTGGTCATCCTCACAATTTGATCCCACGGAATGAGATGAGACCAAATTGTTAATGAGCAGAGTTTTGTAAGCTGCTTCAAAACCTGTACACGTCGGCATTACATTCCGTGCCCCTTGGCTTCTTACCGAACCAAAGAAGTTCTCCAAGGGATCCTGATTGAAATGCCGAAGCAACAAAGAATTGAAGCCGCAACCTTTTAGGTATTTCCAAAGATCTCTGAACCCACGGATCGTTTTGATCCAATTCCCCAAGGTAGGCGGTTTGCTGCTCTTACCGTTTCCATCAATGAATTCCATAGAATTCAGTGTGGAAATAGCATCAGACCAAAATTTCAAGTGCGGGGAATTTCTTGTTAGGGCAGCCCGTAATTCTTTACCGCTGTGAATTACAGCGGAACTGCTATTGACCGAATCAAACAGACGATCAAAAAATAACAAAATATCAGATGTCTGCGATGCATCACTTGAAATTTGGTTGAGCTCTGAAAATAAAAAAAAAACCAAATGAAATTTTGTGCAAAGATAAAAACTGTAAGGATACACCAAAATTTTGGCATATTTAAAAATATATACGAGGTTATTTATTAATTCAAATAAATAACATCAAATAGCTTTTTATTTATACTTTGCATCATTATGTACTCACAGCATCAACTTATAAACATAAACATTTATCTATCAATAGCAAGCTGTACATCTGGCTACAATTATTCGCGACTAGGTCGTGTGTGTTACTAATAACAAAAAATTGTGTGCATGTAAAGCCAATAGAATTAAAGAACAAGGGCGATTAATTACATATACAATCCTATAATAGCATCTGTGGGCTTTACCATGTGTATTGTGGGTAAATAAAATGCACATGCGTCTTTATATCATGTTGATTGTATATGATCTTGAATGTAACCTAAAAATGTACTAAATGAATATACAGATACTTATAAATTGTCAATCAATTGTAATACATACCGGTTAAGAGCATCATAAGTCCGCTCACTGTCTTACTGAATACTTGACTGGCATATTTCACCTTCATTTTCGGTATTTTGTCTGGGATAACATGGTAATCAGTCAATGTGGATAACATCTTGATCTGATACCGCTCAGTATTAAAATTGTAAACCTGTAAAATATGTTCCCATTTCGCAACGAGACGTTTTCCCCCCATTTCATAATTGAGATTTTTGCTGATCATATTATTTCGAATTCCTTTGAGTAAATGAGGAGTATCAAATAATGGAATAATTTTCTTCCCATCTACTTCAAAGAAATACTCGTCTTCTCTCCATTCCTTATTAACCCTAATGTATGCTCCTTTTGTCTGTTGGACAAGTTGTTTAATGGCACTTTCATTTGACTTACCCTGATCGCAAATTGTGCTTACAACCTCCAATCCAGTTGAGTGGACAGCTTTTATCACACTTCTCAACTGGAACATGACCTCTGCTGTTTTGCACGGCCCTGAGCAGAATACGTACGCAACAGGTTGTTTAAATTTACGACGTATTCCTCTTATCATGAAAACGAGTACATGATCGGCAATATTAATACTTCTTCGATTACTGCCAAAGTCTTCGAACCCTTCAATTCTGTCCTTCCTTTCATCATATTGTAAATGGGGACTCAGACTCATTTCATCAAAGAGTAATGTACAAAATCTCTCAATCGGTGTCATTGTCACCACCGCCTTTTTAAGGTGGGAAAATATCTGCTCGTTGATGCCAGTCGACAGTGGTACTCCATGAAGAACGTTCAGTAATGTTCTTGCAGCAGGTAACACGAAAATCTTTGACAAAAGTCTGTAAGCTTTCGGGCTCTGCTTATACATAGATAATGAAAGAATTTTCTCGTCAATCGTAAATCTCCTTCCTCTGGCCTTCTTGTCAGACTGTTGCATTTGAAGGCTAGTGAAGATTTTTGCAGAGGCTGTCATACTTTTCGTAACCTTCTGAAATGCGACTTTTTGAGAAAATTCTTCCGCTTCTTGAAGCCTTTCCCGAAAACTTGCAGACTTTTTCATTGCTCTTAACATGTTTTTTTTAAATTTGTTTGCTGTCTCATGGAGTTTTCTTGCCTTGGGGGTGAGTTGATGAACCCGAGTCACACCTACACTACCTAACAATCCTATCCTTTTATAATCTGAAACAAGAAACACAGAAAAAGTATTACTTGTTTGCAAAAAAGACAACTAAGGTGTGTTTTAACAACACTTCATGAACTAGATACTCATTCATTGAAAAAATATGTATATGACATTGTATTTGTTTTATAGGTCAATTGATTAAAATAGCCAAAGTAACATCTATGTTTACTATAGATAATATAGGTTATTTTTAAGTCAGTGGGGAATAATTCATACAGCAGTAATATGAGAAGTGTGAACAAACACAATGTTTCATTTTTACCAACTTAAAAAATATTATTGCCTATGGTTGATTATTTCAGACCGTCGAAAATAAATAACATGCACCCCAGAATAAGACCGCAGGCCTCGATCGTTCCCCTTCGCCTAACTAATTATAATCGACCATCCATTCTGTGACTTTTGCCTCTCAAAATAAATAACGCAATTGTGCATTGTCTAGTACATGTGCAATTAGTCACCACGGCGAAAATTCCATTTAGCTTTATTTCTAGGGCTATAGGGTTATTATATTATAACGATATCATAGGTTATGCCACCATGTGGTTTTATTACAAAATGTTAACAAACAGTTACATACGTTTTGGTCTCTTCGGGGTTTGAGCTACGCTAGCAGTCGGCGTAGCAATCGTCGCCGGTGATACTCCCAACAGCAACGAACATGGCAGTATATCTGGAATGATTATAATTACGAAATTGTAATAGATATGTGAAATTCTCACTAAGACTAGGCGAACTAGTCAGCCACATTATCATAAATGTCTATTTTAATATGGGTGATAAATTTTTTATAATTAAGGAATTCTCAAATTCTAGTTTTTTGTACTCTTCGCAGAAGAATAAGAAAAATTTGGTCGCTAGTTTTTGATCACCAATAATTGATTATTTTGTGATCGCCGAGTGCGAACGCTATTGGCAGATTGTGAAGATAATACGCTCACTAAAAAAGGTAATGATTAATACTCACCAAGACTACGCGGACTCGATATTGGTGCAGCAATCGACAGCTGCGGCCTCAGCAGAGAAGACCCCATTCCACCTGAAATCACAAGAAACGTCTTAGAAATCATAATATTTCATTACAAAGTCCACTGCGAGACGAAGCGAATGGTAAATAATCGTAATAACTATGTGAAGTTTGCTCCCACACCAAAATCATCGTAGCATCTTCCTGGACTCTACTTTAAAATGCCAACAAACAGTAAATGCTCACCAAGACTATGCGGACACGATGTTGGTGAAGCAATGGACAGCTGCGGCCTCAGCAGAGAACGCCCCATTCCACCTGAAATCACAAGAAACGTCTTAGAAATCATAATATTTCATTACAAAGTCCACTGCGAGACGAAGCGAATGGTAAATAATCGTAATAACTATGTGAAGTTTGCTCCCACACCAAAATCATCGTAGCATCTTCCTGGACTCTACTTTAAAATGCCAACAAACAGTAAATGCTCACCAAGACTATGCGGACACGATGTTGGTGAAGCAATGGACAGCTGCGGCCTCAGCAGAGAACGCCCCATTCCACCTGAAATCACAAGAAACGTCTTAGAAATCATAATATTTCATTACAAAGTCCACTGCGAGACGAAGCGAATGGTAAATAATCGTAATAACTATGTGAAGTTTGCTCCCACACCAAAATCATCGTAGCATCTTCCTGGACTCTACTTTAAAATGCCAACAAACAGTAAATGCTCACCAAGACTATGCGGACACGATGTTGGTGAAGCAATGGACAGCTGCGGCCTCAGCAGAGAACGCCCCATTCCACCTGAAATCACAAGAAACGTCTTAGAAATCATAATATTTCATTACAAAGTCCACTGCGAGACGAAGCGAATGGTAAATAATCGTAATAACTATGTGAAGTTTGCTCCCACACCAAAATCATCGTAGCATCTTCCTGGACTCTACTTTAAAATGCCAACAAACAGTAAATGCTCACCAAGACTATGCGTACACGATATTGGTGAAGCAATGGACAGCTGCGGCCTCAGCAGAGAACGCCCCATTCCACCTGAAATCACAAGAAACGTCTTAGAAACCATAATATTTCATTACAAAGTCCACTGCGAGACGAAGCGAATGGTAAATAATCGTAATAACTATGTGAAGTTTGCTCCCACACCAAAATCATCGTAGCATCTTCCTGGACTCTACTTTAAAATGCCAACAAACAGTAAATGCTCACCAAGACTATGCGGACACGATATTGGTGAAGCAATGGACAGCTGCGGCCTCAGCAGAGAACGCCCCATTCCACCTGAAATCACAAGAAACGTCTTAGAAATCATAATATTTCATTACAAAGTCCACTGCGAGACGAAGCGAATGGTAAATAATCGTAATAACTATGTGAAGTTTGCTCCCACACCAAAATCATCGTAGCATCTTCCTGGACTCTACTTTAAAATGCCAACAAACAGTAAATGCTCACCAAGACTATGCGGACACGATATTGGTGAAGCAATGGACAGCTGCGGCCTCAGCAGAGAACGCCCCATTCCACCTGAAATCACAAGAAACGTCTTAGAAACCATAATATTTCATTACAAAGTCCACTGCGAGACGAAGCGAATGGTAAATAATCGTAATAACTATGTGAAGTTTGCTCCCACACCAAAATCATCGTAGCATCTTCCTGGACTCTACTTTAAAATGCCAACAAACAGTAAATTCTCACCAAAAATATGCGTACTCGATATTGGTGCAGCAATCGACAGCTGCGGCATCACCAGAGAACACCCCATTCCACCTGAAATCACAAGAAACGTCTTAGAAATCATATTTCATTACCAAGTCCACTGCGAGACGAAGTGAATGGTAAAAAATCGTGAAGTTTGCTCCCACACCAAATAAATTTGTAGCATCTTCCTGAAGACTAATTTAAAATGCCAACAAACAGTAAATACTAGAAAATGGAAAATCTACACAGCATTTAAACATAATAAAAACTGAACCAATGAAATCAAGTAACCCAAAAAAAAAGCATACCAATAAAAACCAATGAACAAAAAAATAGCAAACCAGTAATAACCAGTAACCAATTAAAAAAAAAGAAACCAATGTAAAATTAATTATAAATTCTATGAGTTTTGTGATCTGTTCTTCAACCGGCCAAAGTTTCAACGAAATCCCATCTACCACCACCTATTACATTGTGACAGATTGCTGTCATAATTATCAGCAAATATATAACTCACATAAGCAATAGTTCATTGCGTAGGTGATTTTCGTTTCGTTTGCAGAAGAAGCAATCAAGGTTCATGTCAGAGGTACTGTTATTCTTACTGGAATAAATAGCACATCACTTTAATTAAATTGTACTTGTAGTTGTAATAAAATATAACTTACCTTGTTGAGGTGGAGGTCGCGGCTGCAATGGAACATTTCTGGGCTGAACTGAAATGATTTAATACTTTTCATTATAAAAATAATCAAGGAAGTATACTATTTGGTTGTATTTGTGCCTCTCCTTCAATATTTAAAAATGTATAAATGTCAATAATTGTCTTTACTCAAGGCATATTCATGTCATTTTAGGTACACTTATTGTTCAACAGACATATTTGATGTAAATAGGTTTCACGGTGTTATTGACAATACGATATATTTCATTGATACATAAATTCATATAATTTATTCTCACCTGGCATATGCAGCGTCGGCACTGCCAAAACATTCAGCCTCTTGCATCGCAATCGAAATCTATCCTCGAAATGCTTGTCGCATATTCTTCGACACTTATATACGAACGTTTTGTCAAGCATTTCGAGGTTCGATCCGCTGGCTAGTACCCATACCATGTACCGTTCATTAAACTTTTTAGGTTCTGGATACCGATGGAATATTTTGTGAGCTAAAAAGTATAAACAAACAACATGATGTGATGCAATCTTCGAAAAATGTTGACATATTACTAGATAACATGTAGTTATAATACCCAGATAAATAACTTACGATTTCCAGATAATCCATCACACCCTTCGACAGCACACTTCTGCGGACTCATTATATGTTTTTGAACACTTGTTTTCTTTCGCGAACTTACTTTTAAGCAGTTTTAAAAGTTTGTTTGTTACGCAGCGTTACACGGCGTCAGTCATAAACAAAAATGGCGGGCGAGTTAGTTGTTTGCTGACTACTGTTGTTAATTTATAAACAGACAAACGAAATCAGACTTCACGACTCGTGTTTCAGCTTAAAAAACATAAAATGAATAATAAAAAATACTTGCAACTTTTAAACTATTTTAAAATTTAAAAACCAAAAGAATACCGGTTAGACGGAAACAGGAAGAAGTCAGCAACTTTTCAATAAAAACCCATTTTTGATACGGAACACACAAAGTACTTGCAAACGCAATCCCTCTTGTATATATGGAACTTTCAGCCGCCTGGCTCTGTGTATGTCTCTCGACTTTTGGCATGTTTGTTTGTCAATTTTTGTTTATTTGCTACGTTTTGTAGTATTTTTCTTTGCTTTTTTATTTTTTGTAATATGGTTCCGTCATGACTATGGAAAGAAGAATAAAATTAAAAACCTTAAACAGCCACATTACATGCAAAATATGCCGGGGATACTTTATAGACGCCACAACTGTTACAGAATGTCTACATACGTGTGAGTTTTTCTCCGTTAATTATTACTTCGAAGCTGTAAATTGAGTATTTTAAAAGTGTATTGCTACTAAATTGAGACGTTAACTCTGTCCAAGTCGAACAGTGCCTCCCACATGCTTTAATTACTTTATATAGACAGTAATTTATCAAATCTACAAACATGCTTTCGTATTGTGATATGATAATATAGCCGACCCAATAAGACTAGTAACTTACAAAACTATACTAATTGAATGCTCATTCATGTAATATTTAAATTATGTTCATCCCAGACAAAACAATAGTTCGTCTTCAAGACATTTTCTTTGTTCTCTGTGTATATAGGTGTAGGCTACACTTGCATAGATGGCTAGGTATATATTTTTACATCTATATAGCAATAATAATAGTATGCACACATCATACAACTGAGTTCTCGATTGCATAAAAATAGGATTCGAGTCATTCTTGCTACCTACTTTTTTATTTAGGCAAATAAACTTGCTGAAAATAAATACACACTCTTGAGCAGAAAACATTTTTAATTTGAATAAAAATCATATGGAGCTCTTCAACAGTTAATGAAAGCGGGTTGTAAGTCAGTTGCTCACTTAATTAAGCACTCTCTATGACAGGATTGAGAAGGTTGAGCGGGAAGCTATAATACTATCATAGACATTAATATCTCTGGGTATAAATCAAAAATCTATGCGTGAAAGTGTCTTTTCCTTGATTGAGACCTGAGTTTACGCGACTAAATAGGAAGAGGAATATAGATTAAGATTGTACAAAAATGAGCATTTTCCTTTAATTTTTCACTGGGCTTACT
Organism: Himalopsyche tibetana; assembly: GCA_030503985.1. Classification (NCBI taxonomy): domain Eukaryota; kingdom Metazoa; phylum Arthropoda; class Insecta; order Trichoptera; family Rhyacophilidae; genus Himalopsyche; species Himalopsyche tibetana. The sequence continues at coordinate 4,343,648 of JAPJYX010000010.1, forward strand.
GGACTTTTTTACCTATCTTGGAAAATATCCTTTACAACAAGGGTCGGCAACCTTTTGTTTTTAAAGTGCCAAATATTTTACATGGGGACTTGTGCGGGCCGCACTTGGGTCACATGTCGTTACAGTGTAGACCAGTGGTTTCCAACCTTTATGTTACTACGCCTCCCTTTGAATAAAAAATATCTTCGCGCCTCCCTATCCCCTATTTCATATAGTAATAAAGACACGTTTTAAAGGATAATGAAATATTTTGGACTGTTCGCGCCTCCCTTTGCAATATCTCACGCCTCCCCAGGGAGGCGCGACTCCCTGGTTGGAAATCGCTGGTGTAGACACATATTTTAGCTTTAAATTATTGCTGGCCGCACCACGATGCAGGTTGCCGACGCCTGCTTTACAATATATTATATATTTTCTAACCAAAAATTGAACCAGTTAGAGATTTTCTGGATGCAGTAAAAATCAAACAATTAAGAGTCATAATGTTTATGGGCTTTAATTACGCGTGTCAATTTTTTATTATTTTCGGTTCTTTTCAATGATGTCAACATCAGTGAAATTATGCATTTTTATCGCGTCACATACTCGTTCACAAGACCATTCATTGTTTATTTTCATAGGTACGGCTCTTTGCTTCCGAGCCCTTTTTGTTTTAAAGAAATGTGTTGATTAAATAAAAAGATATGATTTTTTAAAGAAAAAACGCACGAATCCGGCTGCATGTGCGAAATGTGCGGGCTTAAGCGTAACTTTGTCGCGAAACTGCCGGTTGCTTGAGTGTTAATATTCTATCAAACTTACTAAAGATATGAGGCAGGCTTAACAGAAATAATACATTATTTGTAGAAGGATTAATAAACATTGTGTATTTGTTGTTTCTCTAGTTTGCAAGAGCTGCCTGGTGAAACATTTGGAAGAGAACAATACCTGTCCGACATGCAATATTGTGATCCATCAATCGCACCCACTACAGTACATCAGCTTCGATCGCACTATGCAGGACATTGTTTACAAATTGGTGCCTGACCTACAAGACAGTAAGTAATTCCCTCTTTTTAGTGCTTTCATTTGCGTCTTGTTTTATTTCATTATTTATATCCTTTTTGTTTTACTATTTTCAAAGATTATTTCCACTCAGATTATTGAAGTTGGAAAACCAAGGGAAGATACATTTATTTGAAAATGAGCAATTGGAAGCGAAATTCCATTGAATGTCTGTTTTATTTTTCCAATTTTGCCAAGTAAGAAGTACAACCTAATCAAGAAATCATTAAATTATTTTGAACAAAACAAAAAGGTTATAGTGTTATAACAAAAAATCATAATTAAAAAGTACTAGACTAGTAATCTTGACTAGAATATTTGCTCCCGAAAAGTTATGAATTGTACCTTACTTCTTTTTGGATTTATAACTTCAATATATTATCAAAGCACATTTATAAAAATTAATGTACTTTATCACGCAAGGCATGGATGTATGTGATGTCTTGAATTCCCCCCTTTCACCCATCCTATCCTATGAACGGGGCGTATCGAGAGCGATTAGCTTACCACTAATCCTGTCCTAGCCCTATCCTATCCCTACTCTCTTTGGAAAAAGAGAGGTTGAGCAACTGAGTAACAAGCAGTTCTCGTAGAAACACTTCTGTTGAGATAAACTCCATTAGGAGTCCATATGCTCAATATTGGGAGCGGACATGGTTTTAAAAAAAAAAAATTAGTTGAAGCATTATAATAATCATTAATAAATTTAGATTAGAAGGTAGCTAGGTGTCACAGTATGAATAAACTAAGCTGGGAGTTAGTTATAATTGTTATCAGAAACCTGGGTAAAGTTCTATTTTGTTTTTCAAATAGATGAGATGAAGCGAGAACGAAAGTTCTACGGGGATCGTGGGCTGGCGTGTCCAAAAGACGTTCTGGTAGAAGGTGGCGGCACTAACGGCCGAACTCTGCCACCGATTGACGATGCGTCTGCTGATAACATGGACTACCATCGAAGAGACGAACAGGTTACCTTTTTTTCACACAAGTAGTGATTTTATTTCACAAAGTAGAGAAGAAATAAAGTTGTTTTGGTAACTTAATCAAATGCATATGGGCAATTTTTTGTCAACCTTGGTTTATGTCACAAGTAAATTAAAATGATCACTCATAATATTTTCAATGGCCTGCATTCAGAAAATTACATCAAAAATGATTTTTAGAGATGTTGCGTTCTAAATAAGTAACAATTTGCATTGGAAACTTTAAGATATACTTTATTAATATTGATTTTGTCTGCAGGTAAATGTGTGTCTCGAATGCACTTCAGCCAATTTAAAAACACTTAAGAGAAGATTCATCAGATGTTCAGCCCAAGCCACTATCACTCACCTTAAAAAGTTTATCGCCAAGAAAGTTCTTAATGACATCGATAAATACAGAGATGTAAGTACATTCCTCGCTTCTAGAGTCTGAGAATTTATAGTTTGAATCAATTTAATAACTGCACATGGAGCGATACGCTCATAAATTATAATTAGTTTGATATCCACATTTATTATTCACTAAATGGCAGTTTAATATATTGATAATTATATTTCCTTCGTGCCTAATATCCCAATTAACTTGGAAGCTCATTATACTTCAATTCTATGTTGAGTCTAATTGAACAAGACATATCTTTATATGAACAATATTCTTATATAAGGTCAGAATTATTCAGTTACAGCTTTTGAGAATTAAACTGGCAATGGTATTAACCGGTTCTCTACCAGCGACGTGTTAACACGCCAAACAATTTCGTGCTCGTAGGGCCGGCCATATAAAATGTGCGTGTTTACATGCATTTCTTGAGACGCGGTTTAAAGGCCACAAGAAACGTATTTAATAATTTAAAAATATCATGCATATAGTAACATCTCTTGGAATCATAGTGTGATTGTGAATCATTTCGTATGACATAATAAAAAAAACTGTTTCCAGTATTATTCATAAGATGATACATGTTATATTGTATTTTATTAGTCAGATTTTTCTCACTATTTATCAGTTTAATCAGTGCGCCTTCATGCAGTACTGTCCATTGCTTTAATCAAAGAATTTTTATAAAACCTAATATTCAAATTATTTTGCTCTGTCCTTTTCAGATTGATATACTGTGCAATAATGAGCTACTAGGAAAGGACCACACGCTGAAATTTGTGTACGTGACGAGGTGGCGGTTTCGCGAACCGCCACTTCGACTGCAATACCGGCCTCGGATCGATCTCTAAATTTTTAATAACCGAGTTGAAATGACTGAGCAATATTAATCACTTCCATGCGGCGTGCAGCATTAGCAAATTTTTATTTATCACTTGTATTTGCCGAGCAATGCAATAAGTTTACAACGTACGCTTTCCATCTATCATTCGTGGATAATAATGTCAAAAATGTTAGATTACTCTTGCGTTGGTCACATAATTCATTAATAATATTTAGCTTTCAAAGTTGCAATGTAGTTTTCCCTTCCAATCGGAAGGGTGTATGTAAATATTTTTAATCAACAAAAGTGACTTTACAAACCGACTAACTAACCGTGTTGTGCAAAAGAGCCACCTGGCAGTATTTTTTAGTGATAGTTTGACTGCTTGAAAGAATCTGTAGAAAAAGTTGTTAGGTTAGAAAACATGCATGTGTATCTTAGGTTGATTGAAGTCGTAGGCGACGGAACCTATCATACCAGGAGTATTCAATAGTGTACCTACCAATACCTATTACTGCATCACACTCTTACTTTTCTTATTTATAATACAGTGGCGTTATCCACTTTTAAATGGAGTGTTAAGTCTTTGTTGGTATGCAATGAAGTGTAATTAAAAAGCTTTTTTTAGATTGATATCTAGTCAGTGTTATAAAATAATTAAATGCAGCATATTTTGTCTTGATTTTCATTCACTTATTTTGCGACTGACCTGTAAAATACTTTCTGTTGGAGATGCAAAATTTGCGACTGCCACTTTTTTATCAACTCAATTATCTTTGTCATTACCTTTCACATTTCGTATCATGCAAGAGTAGTCTTGATAAATCCAACCATCAATCAAGCGGTAAATTTATTGTACTGTCATGGCGCATACGAGTTAGTTCAATCGTGCTGAAGCCAGATGGAAGTGTTCAGCATTATTGATTATATAAAAAATGCATTTAGAATAATATTTTGTAATTGAGTGTGTCAGTTTCGACTGCGGTGATGTGTTAGATATCTTATAAAGATGAAATATTTCACAATACATACTATTTATACAGTAATACCTTCATATTCAACGTGTTCCTATGTTTAAATTCTCTTGTCTATTCTATTCAAACTGACCGGAATAGCAGAAATATGACCTTTCATTTCTGACAATTGAAGCGTGTTACGTATTAGAGAATTCAATGGAGCACCACCGCTAAAAGGGAACAATTAAAAATTACTAATACGGTTTCTCCAAACCTGTTGCTTGATTCAGTGCTTCCCAACCTTTTTCATGCCACGGCCACCTAAATCTGAAAAAATAATCTGCAGACGCCTGAAATTTTTTATTTCACGTGTTTATATTTTATCACAAAGAATGAAAATTTTCGCGAAATTGCAGACCCCAGGTTGGGAAGCACTGGCTTAATTTAGGAATAAAAAACATTTTCAAGTTTCAATTGTCAGTAGTTCTGAGGTATATAAGCTGAAGAGAATATAGGTATGTATTGTTTTGGTTTATTTGTAATTAAATTAATAATAATTCAGCTAAAGAATGTAATAATTAATTATTTAGTTGGTTATGCTTTTTTCCTTGCAGAATTAATCGGCTTGGCAGAAAAGTTAATCTTATTCAAAGGTCTACAAAAAATGTAATATAGTCGTATAGTATCAAATGTAGAACTGTCCCATGCATGATGTATGGAACAGTTCTGATTTTGATACCATATGACTCGATACAACCCTACAGTGTTCTTTATATGGAGAAATTATCTATAGCGTGTGCGGAAAAAAAATTGAATAATACAGTCGACCTTCACTATAGCGTAGGTTACTTAGAAAATTGATTTTGTTCAATTCACAAAATACAATTGAAAGAACTTAACCTCAATTTTTGTATGAATGCTTAGTCCAATTCCAATCTCTACGCTATAGGGGGGTCAACTGTATAATTCATTTTATTTGTTGTATCATATTTCTGTATGAAGTTACTTTATACTGCAAAGTACAAGTTCTATTTTACTGTTGACATGGTAAAGAAATGGTTGTCACTTTTCATTTAAACCAGCGATGAGCAACACGCGGTCCACAGGCTTCCTTAATCTGGCATGCAAGGTTGTCAACAAAATTGATAAAAAAAACAATTACTGAAAAATCACAGTTTTATTCAGGTAGGGAGGAATTATAATACTGTTTGTATTTTGAGATGATTCAATGAGGCAACTTACGTATGATTCATTTATCAAAGTTACAAACATGCATGTGGGTGTACGAGAGGAATTTAAATTGTGAATATTCAACTTATTTTCAGCATCGCAGCTTTTTAGAGATTCATTTAAAAATATAAAATATTTAAACAACTTTTCCTGGTTTATGAACGTATTCCTACATACCTATCTACACCTTGTTATTCACATTTTTTTCAGTCGGTGCGTCCGTAGATTAGATTATTAAATTTTCCATTTTGGCCTGTTGCAAAATAAGGTTGTTCATCACTGATTTAAAATATAATTAATATGTTAAAGGAGATGACTCCGCATTCAAATGTATATTTGCTTTTATCGTTTCACTATTCTGAAATCTAAAGATATAGATTTTAATAAAATTTAAAAAATACAAAGGTGTTTATCGAGGTAAACTCCTATTTCTCTCCTAACTAGTTATAATTATGTATATAGAGGTATTACTGAAATATATAATAGATTCCAGCGATGCTATTCCTGCATGCATATACTTATTTTGAACAGTCTGAAATTCCTCAACACAATCACGTTTTGAGTATTCAGACTGTTCAAAATAGTAATAGCACCGCAGATACTGGAATGCAAGTTGATACAAGATTAAGATAGAAAATATTATAAATGGAATGAGAAGATCGGCTGCTTGCGATTTTCTCTGAATGTATATTGGAGAGGAATACTATATTGTGCATATATCGTTTTACCAAAGTAGGTATTGAGAGTGGACTGTATTCGACTCGAGTGCAGTCGGCATCTAAAGTAAGAATAATCTGTCTCATCTGAGAATTTTGAGAACATTCATTTGTTTGTAATGAAATCTCTAGAATGATAATTCAATACAGTGTTTCTTAGCGGAACACAAATGCTCCCCTTGTGATGTCTTCAAATCTAGGGGGACTGCTGGCATCCTAGTGGGTGATTACATAATACGATAATATGTACGTCTGTCATATCTTATAAGTTCTGTGAGACTGCTGCATTAATTTATGTATTGCCGATATGATTCAACATTATTAATTTGGTTATTTAAAATTGTAAGTTGTTCTTTTTATAAATCATCAACCGCCAATGTAATATCTACTTTGTAACAATTTTTTTAATGAACCATTGAAGCCATCCAGGTTTTCTTTTTACTCTGGGTCCTTCAAATATTTTTACCATGATGGAAAAGGGTTAGGCAATGCTTCAATAAGGCCCAAGAAACACTGAATTGATGTGTCATGTTGAAAGTATTCCTCAGTTTTTATGGTGGTTTTCTTACTCTACCGGCTGACTGCTCAACCATCCATCGTCTTTCTATGTTAAATCTAAGGCTGAATAGAATACTTTAGACTTGAGATGGCTTAAATAATGCATAAATTAGCAAACAATATTAATCTATTTTGTTTGAAAGCAATGAATTCAATTTTCTGACTGGATAACACGCAAGTGAGTCGTAGATATTTTTTTTAATTCACATTTTATTTAATTACTAATAATCTGTTCCCGAAAGAAAGAAGGATTACACTGTTCAGAGAAAAGCCAAAACTTAATTGTATTGCTACATTTAAACACTTAAATAAGAAATGAATTTAACTTTAAATGTTTTATGTACACATTGGAATTTGTTTTCCTTTTTTATTAAGATCATCCCTAAATATTTATTATTACTATGTTTTTAGCTTTTCTCATTTGAGAAAAATCGGAGTGTACAAAGAGTTCTGTTTATTTATTGATTGAAAATGAAGAATTGCTGTAAATGTTTATGCTTCAAAGTCACCTGAAAGAGGCTACGATTTTTATTATATTTAACCTATGTTTGCCTGAATTTTCCCATAATTGATGAAAATAAAAAAACAATGCCCACTCTGACAGGTTCAAACCTGAAAAAATACTACACGAAACCATCCCTACGCTTGCTAGCTGTAGAATGATTGAGACTGATGCAATCTCAACTTTTGTCATGCATAATGGAGTGGAAGTAAAAATACTAAATGTTCCAATATTGGAACACTGGGCAAAAATGGGTTAATGTCTTCCTTTCCTTAAAAGTCAATATTGTTTATTTTCTTTTTTAAGTAATGTATTTAATAATAATCTATAAAACTTTTCTTTAGATAACTTAATCGGTGTACAAATAACATCATTCTTATTTGTGTATATTTCTTCTTCTTTGACTGTATTTGCTCCCTATGTGGAGCATATGGCCACCACGCGGCACCTCCATGTTTCCCTGTCTCCCACCAATTGCTTTGCTTCCTCCCATGACTCGCCAGCATCCCTCAGTTCCGCCGAGTACATACAATGGATAGTACCCGACGGTCGTCCTGGATGCCGGAATCCCACCGGTCAAATTACTATATTTTATTACAACTACAATACCACGCTTTCATTATAAGTGTCTACATATTTTGTACTTCTATAGTTGAATGGACTATAAGAGCCTGTTTATGGAGGAAATATTTGGTTCGTTTGTGTTTAACTGTCATTTTATGATCCTCCACAATATTTCTTTCATCTGCCTTTTGAGAATCTCCAGTGAATCCGTCTTTGTATACAGCTGAACGACAAAAATTCTCGAATTGTATTTTAATTAGAAAGAGTAATATTTTAATGCTGTATATTAAAAATTACTACATTGAAGTGAGGTGTGACTTTTCCTTCTTCCACACAATGTTTTTTTCATCCCGCTTTGTTCATTAGCTTATTAAATTTAATTGAAAGATTATGTCTGGATAATAAAATATTTATCGTGATTTTGATAAAATTTGGAGGGGGGGCTTTGTTGTAAATCAGTGATGCACATACTTTTAAACAGTAGGGTCAATATAAATTTTACAATTGTTCACACCCCGCAGAGGTTTTGCAGATTATGATGTAATGTCTCCCATGTCTAGACATATATAGTAAATTTAACACCAGATACCTTTGTCCTAATCTAATCTGCATTGTCTGTTTATAATATGTTATGAAATGTAATCTTTTCCGAAAAGACCACGCAGTTTTTCACCAAACTTTTTTTGGAAAAATAACTCTAAAATGGGTGTTATGAAAACAATAATTTAAATATTTCACTCGCATAGTAAACAATGTGACACATTTTTAGTTCTTGAAAATATTAGCCTGAGTTGATATTGAAATAAATAAAAATAAAATTCACTGGCCAATATTGAAAGTTCGTTTCGGGAAACTTCGGGCAAGTGGCTGTGCATCACTTTTGTAGATGATAAAAAATCAGACGATTGTTTGAAGGATATTTAACATCAGCACCATTACCTTCACACTTTCATGACCATTTAAATGTCATGTAATAAGTTAACACAAATATTTAATTTCAAATTTTTGCTAAGAAATACTGCTCTCTCTGTTAGGGGTTTTCAAAATCGGTAATGTTGAATATCGTCATTTTGAAAATTTTATGAATTTGAGTTCTATATACTTTTCAACGACAAAATTATTATAAGAAATGTTTGGTATAAAAATAAATAATTTAGGCGATATTCAGCATTCACATTAACAGAAATTAATTATGGCAGTTTTTTTTTTAGTAAATGAGTCGACAGTTACGTTTTTTTATTTAGTCTTTTCTCCCTACTGTCTTAGCAGTAAATAATCACTGTGCTTGTGTAACCAGAATTGCGAAAATTTTGTGTTAAACTGGTTTTTTCTATCTGCTAATAACTTCCCATCATTAATTTATATTTCCCAATACATACTGCATTTTCTTTTATAAAAGTAAATTATACTTTAAAATTTTAAACGATCAGTCCATGTTATCGATCAACTACCAAAAATGTCCTCAAGATCAATTAGCTATTCTTGTAGGGCTCGTAACGCAATCCTGTTTCATTAATACTTAAGTATGTTATATATATTATATATAACGAGTATCATTTTAATTAGTGTTTTTTCTTTTGTTGCTGTTATGTAATTTTATTTTTATTTATCTAACATTTTTAGATCAATGTCAAATGTATATGTCTAGATGCAATGATTTATTTTTTACGTTAAGCAAACTATCTGCTCTCGGTGTATACCTTCTAATTAAATTTTAAGTAAATAATGATATCTACTGACTGAAAAAATCTGTAATTAGCATAAAATTATTCATAAAGTTAAAAGGCACGTTAACTATCACTGTCTTTTATTTTGGTATAATACACAAAAATTTAAAAATTATCACATTCTCTATAAAAGCAGCAAATTTTCTTGCTGTTTATTTATTTATAACTATATCTAAAACTATATTTCATAATATTTTTAATTGCGCAAAATTATAGTAATATTCTTCTCTACAGAATCACATTGAATAATTTTCATCTTGAGTTGTTATAAATGTGTATATATTCTTTGTTAATAAATTTATTTAAAAAAATGTATACAACTTTTTTCAATATTTTATAAAGAAAAATTTCAAGGCAAGGATTTTACATTTTGGTTACCAGGCATCTGTATGAAAAATGTTCACTCCTAATGTAAAGTGTGCGGATTTCCAATGGAGCCACTCAACACAAGTTCTTTATTGTGTACTACTTGTAATTCCGTTGCTCAACCTTTCTTAATAGAGAAGCTACTGATAGATCAGACTAGGAAAAGAGAAGTAGTCTGGTAATCACTCTCCCTATGCTCGCTTTTTAGGATCAAATGGGTGGAAAGAGACTTCATCACTGATAACCATTCCTTTGAATATAAATTCCTAAATCAATAAAAAATATATAAAAGAGTTATTTCAGGAGTCGAAGCTTTGGCCACTGTAACCGCATTGGTCAAACACTCGAGAGAATTGACGACCGGTTACAAAATTAGCATTATCATTTGTAGTAGGAAAATTTGAAATTATTACTTCTAATTCTTGGATGATGTTCTCCATTTTTTAAAATCACGTCTGCTCCCATCAAGGAACATTGGGGCTCTTAATAAATTGTTTCAACTATTGGTCTCCATATGAAGACTGGTTTTATTTAATTTACTTAATCTGTCGTGATCCATTTAATACTCGAGTATATGAACAAGGAGCGGCGGGGTACAAAGGGGCCTGAAAAAGACCTCAGACAAATTTGCATAATATTTGCATTACATTGATGAAAATTACAATAAACATCAACTAGATATTATTGGTATTTAGCGAATGGTTGAAATAAGAATAACTTTACAATACGAATGCAACCCTAAGGTTAAGAAGGTAAGGACATGATTAGGCAATTACATGAAAACTAATTTGCTAATTTTATTGTTCTATACACAATTTATATTTAGGATTGGGTTGTCTAAGAATTGATGACATCACATGAGACCTTCCATTAAATCAATGTAATCAAAGGCTTAAACTTATATACTGTCGATTTCCACCTGCACAAGATATATCAATGTATTTTTTGTGTTAAAACTTGTCCTTGGCATTGGCAGGGATGTCACTTGAGCATAGGCGAATAGGGGCGGTTAGTCCTCTACAATGATACCTCAATCAATGCAATGCAAATTTGTATGGGGTCACTGTGTACCCCACCGCTCCTCAAGCGATATGACTTAATATTTCTTACACACGAAGCGGCAAAATCGCAAAATTTCTCTCTAATACTTTGCCGAGATGAATCAGGGCCGGACAAAATTGCTTAGCGGGCCGGTGGTTGCCCATGTATGCTTTGAACGATATATATGTATGCTTATTTCGAAAAATAGTAAGGGCGCTATTTTAAACTCTGCCTAGTGGTGGCATATAGTCTAGGAACGTCACTGCCAGATGCTGATAGTTTCCAGATCAATGGCGAATTATATAATGACAATAAAACACATTTCATTAATTTCAAATGTTATTAGTTTATTTCAAAATATTTTATGCTATAGGATTTTTATTTTCGTAATACATAGGTTATTTCAACCTTTTGACCGCGGCTAATAATATAAAGAACAAGATCCGTACGCGGCACCTTTTTGCAAGTTTGTTAATACCATTTTCGATCGTAAATATAGATAATAATATTTTTTGAAGTATCCAAGAGTTAATTGATCTCTATAGTATTTTAAAAATGATTATTCAAATAAAAATAATCATTCTTCATACAATTCGATTAAATCACCGCCATTTTACACGCGAAAATGAGAACACTGTGACAACATCGCAAATAAAATAATATTTCTTGGGACGTAATTATTTTTACCCATACTTACTCACGCTCAATCAGCACCCGTTGTAAATTATTATGATTGAACAACGCGATAGCCATTTGATTTACCGTCAATCATGTGTTTTGACACAAATATTACTATTTTTAAATGAATAAAACTATCAGCGCACGAATAAAATTATCGACGACGGCCGCCATTTTATTGAAGTATTTGGTAGGGTTCCATGAACATGTTATTTTAGTGTGCATGGTTATTTGTTCTTGTACAACCAATACATGTAATTGGTAGTATATAATATTTAGTAATACATTCAAGTGATTTGAGCTCTAAAACAGCTATAATAGCTGTGATATAAAGCTCCAGGTCCTAAGCAACCGTACGCGCACAGGCTTTGTCAGGCCGGGCTGCTAAAGCAGTCATCCGCGGTCTAAAGGTTAAAAAACATTATCTTCTTAACTATAATAATCCGCTATAAGAATTATTAATTAAACATCAAAATTACCATGAAACTACAATTTGTTTTGAACGGAAACTATTAGGAGAGATTTTATAAATATATGCATACCTAATTTCCCACGTATGTGCATAACATTATTTTTTAAGGATTCAAATTATAAAAAGTCAATGATCCTAAAACAGAGGCGTGTCCAAAACAAAAATAATATGTACCTCTTTCACTGAGAAAACTGTAAAAAAATAGAAAAAAACTGTTTTCATTATATTTGTAATATAAATAATTTTCATTCGATAACATAAGATGGCATAATGATGCAATGTTTTAGATGATATTCGAGAATATAATTGGCGTTGGTTATAGATAAGTCTCGTAGTTGTATGATCCGATTTCGAAATTTAATATAATATATTTCTATATAAATACAAACAGTAGCGTAGCAAAGGGGTGCGGAGGGAGCGGAATTTTCAAAAATAAATACAATATTTTGTGAGAAATTATATTTATCCATAAAAAAATTAAGCCACCTGTGGTAAAAACTCCAAATTCATAGTTTATAAATAGTTGAAGTGATTTAAAAACAAAATTAGAGGACATATTGGGGGTGGCAAATTCAAACATTGCCCCGAGCGACAGCACCCATTCGTACTCCACTGAGTACAAAAAAAAAACAATGAAGCGAATTCTATCAAAATATTGTAGCATATACAAATCTATATCGATTTAATACACATTGGCTCACCGATCGGTTATCTTTTTGTTCTTGCTTTCGCTAAAGTTTGTCATGCAATGAGAATAATGAGAATGATGATCAAAACATGAACCTTCGTTTTAAATATAAATCAAAACTCTTTTCGTTTTTGTGGATATTTTGTAACTTTTGCAAACATACCAATAAATTTTCAACACCATTTTATTATTGTACAAAGAGTATATCATAGTGTACATTGCTGACTTAGATGAATAACTATATTTTCATAATCTGTTATGTATATTATGATTAAATGTAAATAAATATAATACACGCGTGCTTACCATACGGTTGAGTCTATTTATAATAGATACGATATTATTCATTCTCTCACGGATGAACGGATCTAGGAAATCCGCAAACACGAGATACGCAATGCGGAAGAAAACAACATCAAAAGTAATATTATACCGACCTGTGTAATAGATAAGATGTCCGCTCTCTTCTGAAGTGATGGCAACATAATGATCACAAGAAAACTCTTTAGAATGTAACCATTACTCTCGTATTGCAAAACAGCAATAAGCAGGTAAGTTCTCAACCGAAAGTAATTGTTGTCAGTCGTATAGGTACCTACCTATCTGCTACGAATAGTTATAGTTTACCAAATTACTTCACGTCCATACTTTTTCTTAAAGAATTGCCTGTAGTAGATATATATTATAAAACGTTATTGTTATATCCACATATATTCCAAAAAATCACTGCTTTCTTTATTATGTAAATCAGTGGTTCCAAAAGTAGTTCTTAAGGACCCCCAGGGTCCGTGAGACCGCTGAGAGGGTCCGTGAGAAATTGAAAATCACTTGGGGGTGCGTGGACAACGTCGGGAGGTCCGCAAAAGAAAACATGTAAACATATTCCTGACACCTTTTTCATTATTATGATAGTTAAAATAAATAAAATGGTAACGATTTTTACGTCCGCAGTATAATATAATTATAGTTAATAAGAAAACAACATAAACGATTGCTCATAACAGACAATGGTGTTTTGGAATATTAGTGGATAGAACTATAAATATTTATTACAGTTTTTTTTCAAGGCAATAAACAATAAACTGCTTTCTCGAAAAATTATTTCTGGTTTGTTGATAGTAAATTAAATACATGGTTGCGTTTCCTAAAGAATTACCATTTTGCGGAAATGCATTCATTGTGCAACAGATCTTAGAAAATAATACCTTGTACTTATTTATTTTTCTATCATTTCCTCTCGAGAAGCTCTTGCAATAAAATTTACCTGGAATATACGAGACAGCACTGCATTTCATAATAATGTTGCTCAATCTATGCATAATCAAATTTATTAGGGTATTATTATTATTTAAGTAAGCCAGAGAGGCAATCAGAATTAAATATTTAATTTGAGAATAGTAAGTTCTAACTTTAACCCTCCAGAGACGAGAGCTTTTTTCCGATAAAAAAAATATTTTCTAAGCCATATAGAAGTCACGGATAACTTTTATTCCTATCCAAAATTAAAAAAAAAAAAAACGCAAAGTCGTTGTATAGAAACTCCGCATGACTATATGGCCATGCTAATCCTTTTATTACCGTGTAATATTGAGTACAGACAGTAGTAAGGACAAAAGTGACCGTATGGGCTCGCAAACATTCGGGGTTGAAATATAGCTAAACGTGTTTTTTTTTTTAAATATTTACAATTTGACATCTTTAGATCAACATAATTTCAATACAAATATATAATCAAAATAACTGTCAATAATTTGATGTTTTTATAAAAAAATAACGTAACAGTTTCAAAAAGTAAATTAAAAAAAACGGAAATTCAAAAAATCACATGTGCTTTTGGAGGCCGTTCCTGTCCCCACGGCTGATGACTTACTGTAGTCCGTACCCTTCTTAACCAAATATGAGCAAAAGTAACGATATTCATGTAGAAAAAGCATGAATAGTGGGATCAATAGACAACGATGTTTTGTGTGACCATATGGTGACGCTCGTCCTTGGAGGGTTAATAGAACTTCAGTTTTTTTTTGTCGAAATACTACGTGAAAGAAAGCCGCTTGAATCTTTCAACGACCTTAACAAACAATATAAATCATTTTATTTCCATTTTCGCTCTAAATTTTGAGCAAATGAACCCCAAATGTAGCATTTCAATATTTTTAATAAAGCTGGTTAAAGTGGTGGATTAAACACTTTGGAGGCCCCAGACGCAATAAAATTTGGAGGCCCTGTTTTTCGGATAACATGAAATCTTTGTAAAAAAATGTGTAAAATAATAAAAACAAATTGAACTTAAAGTTACGGGCTATAAATATAATCATATAAGTTATTTTTGAGGCCCCAAGCGCGTGATTCATTCGCTTATGAAGTAATCCGCTACTGGCTGGTTTATAAGTCAGTCTCTCAACTTTTATCAATAAAAGAACTAGCAATCAGAATTCGTTTATTCTTCACACCGTTATAGGGATCGGATAGGATAGGTGGTGGGTGGAGAGCTATGAGACCATCACGGAGATCCATTCTTCAGTGTATGCAAGATTCCATTCCGTGATTCGAATGCGTGACATCGTAAACAAGAACTGACCACTTGCTTACAGGACCAACATATTTTTTTTTAAACCATGTCCGCTCCCAATGTGGAGCATATGGACTCCTAATGGAGTTTATCTCAACAGAAGTGTTTCTACGAGAACTGCTTGTTACTCAGTTGCTCAACCTCTCTTTTTCCAAAGAGAGTAGGGATAGAAGAATAGGGTTTAGGACAGGATTAGTGGTAAGCTAATCGCTCTCGATACGCCCCGTTCGTAGGATAGGATGGGTGAGAGGGGGGAATTCAATACATCACATAAACCCATGCCTTTGAACAGAAATTCATAAATCGATTGAAAAATCAATTTATAAAAACTGTCTGTACCGGGATTTGAACCCGGGCCCTCCGTAGCCGAAGCCAACAACGTTGACCACTCGACCACACAGGCGGCATAAAATTTACTTGATTAAATTAACCCAAAAAGTTAAAATAATTTTCAGATAACTAAACGGAGTCAATCTAACGATAATTGTAGCCATAACCAATGCCGATTATTGTAACCATAAGACAAGAGGTTAGCTCCGCGGTCCGATCAAATACTAATTGAATAACTGTCTTTTAGTGAGCACCATCCCGGAATGAGTGCGCGGGGGCTTCCCAATTGCTTCCCAATCGCGCACGCAGCTTAGAGGGAACGTTTACCACAAAGCATGTTTTTGATGATATCTTTGTATGACCATTTAGATTTATCGATTTCTGTTCGAAGGCATGGATATTTGTGATGTCTAAAAATTCCCTCCCACTTCTCCAATCCTAAAATAACGGGGCGTAGCGATAGCGATTAGCCAGCCACTAGTCTTGTCTTAACCTTATACTCTTGGAAAAAAACAGAGATATTGAGCAACTGTGTAACAAGCAGTTCTCGTTGTACAACTGTTGAAATACCACATCCAAGTCATGCGAACTAGAATTCGGCTACACGTAATAGAAAATGCTCCTCGTGGATTTCTTTATATCAGAGGTTCACAAAGTGTGTCCCGCGTGACTTTTTGTTGTTTTCCGCGAGATTTATGCTAAATCTGTATATGATCCTTATGTATCCCAGACGTGTTCAATCAATACAATCTGCATGTTGTCGTAAATATTCGAATTTAATTGATTGAACAAAAGTATATTATCGTGAATTTTTTTATTGAATTCTTCAAAGAACTTCCGAATATAGTTAAATGATCATTGAAGGGCTTCTTTATTTGGAAGCATCTATTATGAGTTTATTTAGTTTCCGAACTTTCAAATGCGATTTACTTAAAACTATGTAATGGTGACATAGTTTAAACCAATTCTCAGCAGGCGAAATGTCAAAAAACATAATGCTTAAAAATTTAATTCATTTACTGACGTCTTGCTGTTACGATACAATATCACAGTTTATTTATTTGTGTATATTTATTTATGTATATTATGATGTGAAAATTACATTTCTGTTAATTTGTTGTGCCCCCCTGTCTATAGTTCACGCCTCCCAGTTTGGAAATCGCTGCCGTAGGGCGCAGTACCGGATATGTAGTTAATTGTGGATTCAATTAGAATATGAAAATGAAAGACGTCTTCATATATTGTATTCTTTTATATTATCAGATATTTTTTTTATTCAATCAGATACACGATTTTTACCAATATATGGTGGTGCAGAGAAGTATTTCCGATGATGAGAGAATGGTACGGAGGATGAATAATAATATTGTTCTTGTCATGAAATTTCACCGATTTCGCATTATCCCAGTGAAAGATAACAACACTCTTTCCGTTCACTAAATTTAGAGTTTTAACACGTAATACTTTGACCAATAATTTACCAAATCGCAGTAGATGCGATCAGAATTCGGTTTGAACATAATTTTGATTTCTTTTACAAAATATATTTAAAAAGAAGCGTAGATATATATTGTAAAATATTTCGCTGTAATCTCATCAAGGGTGTTTTTTGCGGCTTATGACACGACAACAATTATGTCAACGAGTGCATGGATGCTATTATTTGTACGCTGAGATAGATTAAAGCCTAAAATTTTAAAGGCGCCATACCGACGAAGACCAACACTTTGACAATCAAAATAAGTGTTGATAACTCCAACAGTTTTAACATCGGAATTATCTAAAACAGTTACATGCGCCGTTAAAATAATAATTGTCATCGTGCAAAGTTATGCAATGCTAATTTAATTATTCATAATTAAATAATATTGAGACATGCAAAAAAGACTTAGTCCAACAGTTATATATTCACAGTAGTCTCTTCGCTGTAGAGACGCGTGTCCAATACCTTTTAGGCAGAGACAGGGACGTCCTGTGGGCATAGGCGAGAAGGTAGTTGCCTAGGGGCGGAAGTCATAGGGAGCGGCAAATTATCACAGATTTTTTAACGAATATTTTTTTTGACACACGAATTTGGCTTAGAATACATATGATGCCTCAATGTATTTGATAAAAGTATAGTAAATAAGTATAGTATCTGGTAATGAAATTTACCGATTGCGGTAGTTTTGACGTAAATTAATACAGGCGAGCGAAAATAGCGTCATGAATGCGTTTTTTTAGTATGTAGATTGTAGAATGTAGATGAATAGAGTATTCGAATATATATATATTTGTTTATATATTCTTAGAATAATAGGAAGTAATGACAAAATGTCACTCATACTTGTATGGCTATATTTTTTTCTCATGTAAAACTAGTAAGGGCGCTATTTTAAACTCTGTCTATGGGCAGCACATGGCCTAGGAACGTCACTGGGCAGAGACAATACGACGTTTAGGTAATCGGTAGTGGATTTGCGTACTGATTTCGCATCTCAACAAGTGTTAAAAACGTAAAGACGAGAAGTTTCGTAATAGCTTACTAGCAGACTGACTGTTGCATAATTAAATCAAAGATTATATTTCGATATTCGCGGTTGATTAACATTTATTTTTGCATATTATCGCATATTATTGTTGTTACGTTTTTATTGGTCATATCAACTTGCATTCTCTTCGACAAAAATATCCGAGAGAGTGTAAAGAATTCTTTGGCAATGGCAGTCAAAAATTCAAATTTAAAAATGCTGTTCACAAAACGAGAATTGTTCAATTATAATGTATCCAACCTACTCACTTTCACTCGGAATAAACTCAGACAACGAGACGTTTTACCCAAATAAGTATTGAGAAAATAGTCAACAATTTAGATGTTTTACTAATTTGCTGTGCACACTACGCTATAGATAAATAAATGACTTTCGACTGAATAATTTTACTGGGCACAACAATGTTGGCAATCGTCAATTTTCTTTTTTTAACCGTTGCCACATATTACTATGACAATCTTACGCCATTGTTTTCGTTTTCGCAATTATTTATTATGAAAATAAAAAAGTATGAAGGTACTTTACTTACATAATACGAACAATATGGAAAGTACTTTGTTGACAAGTATATTCCATAATGCTATCCCCTCAAGTTTCCATCCAGTTTAGATATACATATGTTACATGTACTAACATAACGTTTACTCCAAACTAATTTATTTTACTTGGATAATCTTAATTTAGAATATTCCATAAAATATAACTAAGTTGGTATACCAAGTAACATTCGATTGCTTTAATAATAAATTACTTCGTATAATTATATAAGAATGATTAAAAAATTCGCCCCATCCTCGAACATCTCAAATAGCTCTGAAATTAAGTGAGCCACTTGTAAGCTTAGTGACAGCCCACTGCTGAATATCGGTCTGCTATTGAGATCGCCTGTCTGTCTGATTAACGTTTTATTTGTGTCTCATAAATTTAGTCTTTATTATCCATTAGGTAGTTACTCAGTCAACATACTTTCTCAATATTATTGGGACAGTATATGTACTTATGTCATGTTATGTTATACTACAATACCGTCGTTAAAAATACAATATATTACCTACTAAGGCATCCAGTCCCGGGATCCCGTTCAATTTTCTGATCCCGAAATTCCGGGATTGAGATGGCCGCGATCCCGGGATTTCGGGATTGAGAATTTTTGAGCAAAATCCGAAAATTTACACGAAATTGGCAAATTCAAGATTTCAAATTCTTCGGTGAGCTAAAAAAAATCGAGTTTATGTGAGAATCTGGGCAGAAGTATAGCGAATCGAGGATTTCAAATTCCTTGGTGAGAAAATCTCAATCCCGGGATTCAAAATTAATCAATCCCGAAATCCCGGGATTGGAAAAGGCTCCGGGATTGGATGCCTTATTACCTACCTAACTGTATTATGCATGTTTCAGCTATGTAATAGATTGCACGTAAGCCTGCAAATAAACGAGGGTCTGAACGGCTTCAGAAAATAACGATTAGACATTATTTTGTCATTTTTAGTTACCTCACTAAAGATACGTTTTTTATAACGACGTCAATAGCTGTTCAATGATTGCATGCCAAAAGAAAGTGTGTATATGTATTTCGATTCCGGCGTATTATCAATCTGAAGTTAGTAGTTACTCCAATAATAATGTCACTTTAGCATAGTAAATAAAACAATTTACCGTCAACGCAGAAATATTCAACATGCTATCTAAATAAAGTTTGTAAGTACATAGTCTTGTAAATCAGTAAATTTGTGAATCGCTGTGACTCATTTGCTACACCTTACATTATGACAAATAATAATTGGTCGTTGTGCCAAAATGAGGTTTTTTTAATTCGCGGCGCGCGCCATTTCTATTTGAGTAAGTACATATAATATATTCCTAATCATTTATTTATTAAATATGAAAATAGTAAAATATCACTAATTTTGGTTTCATGGAATTAGCGAAACTATATTAAACAAGATTGATAATATGTTGTTGATTTCAAATGAACGCATGCTGCTGAATCTTCCATTGTCGACCTATTTTTTTATATCTTTGAATGTATGTACACGATTCACTACTTGTAGAAAAAAATACTTTCACATGAGCACGTGGAATAATAAATGGCAACAACGAGATTGCAATTATTTTAACATATCGGGCATTTTTTATGGGTTTATGTTTATGAATTAAATTTGGCATTCCAATTCATATATTTGAAAAAACTGCCGATATTTCAATTTTCCCTATTTACAAAAAAATATTGCAAATAGGATAAGATTATAATCAATAATATACATTTTTTAAAAAAATATATCTTATCTAGAAGACAAGAAAAGTTTTTTTTTCATATTGATATGTCTGGATAGTTGATAATGCATTACCTTACTTTGAAAAGGTTCTAACTGATATTTTGGCATAAAATGACCTTTTGGTCAGAAAATGTTGTATTTGCTACAATCTAACATATCGGCTGTGGAAAGGAAAAAGGACGTAACCCTCAATTTCCCAAAACAGCTTTTTTTCAATAATAACAATGTATACAACTTGACACACGTTCTATCAAAAGGATGGAAGCTGAAAATGCCGAATAAGTATCTAAATTTAGCTTGTAAGTTTGAAGAAGATGACTTTGTAAAAAATTAAAACCAAGAAAAAACACTGAAATAAAAGTTTTTCCGAGACAATTTATTTAATTAATATTAGATTATGTCAATTAAACACTAGTTTAGAAGTATCCGTGCACTTCAAGGTTGTGTATAATTCATAATTTGCATATGTCACATAATTATCAAAACACGTTTTTAGCGCCTCCTGTACAATTTGATATGAGTGGGTTACGTCCTTTTTCCTTTCCACAGTCGAATTATATATTAATTTCACAGTCTTACATTTCTAAATAAAGAAGTTAGCGGGATTCTAGAGTTCTACATATATATTAATTTCAGAGTCATGCATTTTTAAATAAAGAAGCTAGCAGGATTCAAAAGTTTTATCTACACACGTTCTTTCATACAGTAATTTTAGAAGCTTCTAAGAAACTACAGGACTTTTTATAATCGATTTACAAACAACATTCGTATGATCAGTCAAATATTCAAACGTTCGTATCTCAAAACATGGTAAAGTGCAAACATAACCTTTTCAAATTAAGGTAACGAATGTTTATGACACACCGTTGGTCCACCGCAACATCAACTGTCCGGTGTCATCCAATACGTAGGTACAACAAGTATTTCCGCCATACATGTTTAAATGCTCAGAAGATAAATAAAAACATTTTTAAGCGTGCCATTGAAAAAAAATTACCTGCCAAATTGGGCACGCGAGCCACGTATTTGCGATCGCTATTCTGCACCCATCAAGTGAATCAATCCCATTATTATTTGGTGAGGCATTGTTATAATAAAAAATGGTGTATGGTGAAAACAAATAAATTTTCATATAGGTATCTAAATGTAAAGTAAATTGTATTGTAAATGCAAGCACAGTTAATATCATAACATTGTTGAATAAGGAAGTCCCCAAGCTTTCGCTTTGACATGAACAATGCATCTATGAGTCAACTATTATTTTAATAAGATAGTAGATTTAAATATAATAAAGACGTTTCATTTATTGACAACCGGTCAAATTTCATTTTGCTTATGACAACTTGTCAGTTTCTGAAAGTTGATAAATCGATTAATGTTTCACGTTGATAAAACGATGTGAAATTTAAAGTTACAAACGTTTCGTCATCATTGGTTCAATAGGTGTGGGCATACCGATCGATGAATTTAATCTCTATAAAAATAATGAAATTAACTTGAAGTAATTGACTGTTAGCGCAACATACTTCAACAATACTTTTGGTAATAAAAAATGATGTAAGATGGAGATTAGTCTGCTCGTGTGAATACAATTTATTGTTTCAATTTAATTTACTATGTAAAAATCAAATATGTGATCTTATTCTTGATGTGTGATTCAAACTTAACGCAATCTTTTTGTCAACCGGTCTGATTATGTGATACTTGTTAACATTTTCATTTAAATTAACACTGTAGGTAGAGGAAAAATAAAAACAGTTTAATTAAGAATAATTCAAAAAATGACAATAGGACGGTATATCATTTGTTCTTAAGATAATAAAAATAAACAATACACATACAAATTATCAACAGAGCAAACTTATTTCATTGTTTGGTGTCAATGAGGAGAAATGCTGAGTGTTTACTATTTCAAAATATTTTAAATTTTTTAAATAATATAAGTTTTTAGCGCGCCGCCGAGCACGGAGAGCAATACAACTACATTCACAATGACGTAAGGCATGTGTAATCAAAAGTGACGTACATTCCTGAACATGTAACGACCTTGGTGTTGCGCATGCGCGAACAGATAGAGGAAAAAGAAAATGGTCGCTGCGTTGACGCGAGGCGTTATTATTTATTTGTGTGCATTTTTTTCAATTCTGTCAAACTGGGTTCCAAAGGCTTTGACAGATTGTTAAATCAGGCTGATAACAACTTCATCGACAATGCCACGGAAAACATAGAAGCGTTTCACAAGGATCACCCGGACAATAGGTGCGTGTAAAACTAAATTGTCATTTCTTTATTTTGGTTATGTTGTGTGCAATTTTTTTTTTATTTTTTATTGAAACAATATTTGTTTACTTACTTTTATTGTTTTATAATGTAAATGTCAACATATGCAGTGTGAACAAGTTTTTTTTGTTTGTCTATGTAAAGCAGTTTACATTTGATACTGTTGTGAGTTGTAATGTTTTGTGGATCGAGTCGAGCGGGAAGAATCGTACGGCAGAGTTTGTGTAATAGCAGAAAGTGAAAGTGTTGATATGCGCTGCAACAAAGTCTCGTCTTACATAAACAAGAGTGAGGTCTTCGACCATTTATACTTTCATTACGGATTCTAGCGTATTGCTTTTCCCGGCGGTGAGCAACTATCGGCGCTTCCTCATCCACAAGGCGGCTGAGGCTTTTAAGCAGTTCGGGCTCGCGTCCTTCTCGATTGGCCGTGGCGACCTCAGGCGAACTGTCATTTGCTATGAACATCAGATAATTAGGTAATAAAACCATTATTTACTCTACGATACTAATTTTAACAAGGCTATCGTCAGACCTTTAAAGGTCAAGGTACCCGACTTCAAATTCCAGTTCTTCTTGATCATACCCACTAATCAGTTGCATCTAAACAAAATATTTTTACTAAACATTTTTACTTATTTGTAAGTTTCAAAAAATATTCATTAGTATTAATTTTTGCCGACCGCTATGGGTCATGGTTTAGTATACCTAAAAAAATTTGATACATTTATTTTTATTATGAATTTTTATCCAAGGGCATGGGTATCCTTGAATATAGGATTTAAAACAAATACCTTACAACCAGCCCTTATAACTTTTCCCATCCATCATTACCTTATCTGGGAGTCAGTTGAGTGATTGATTCATAATTTATTTTCTTAAAATACCTAATGCTGAAATACTTAGGGAACTTTATTTTGGATGTTAAGACCATGTGGTCGCTGTTAAAACTATTATAAAAATATACTTTCATTATTATTGCCTCATTTCCAGACTAAGTCCAATGTATGATATTCTTCCGACGGTGAAGTCTGTTCAAATCCTGACAGGCAGTCTGTCGGTGTAGACTTGGATGTATCATATGAAAGAAAATAGTATATTTAATTGACGGTTACCATTTCATTGACTTTCAAATGATACAAAAAAGTTTGCGCCGATATATTGGTGCTCCGGGACCGCAAAGGCCAAAAAAAATAATTAAGAGAGTTTCTATTACGCTTTTCGTTATTATTGCCATCACAAATTTACATAAAGAAAAATAAATGAAAAGATAATTAATGCACTCTTTGAAATATCGTTATTTGATATTCAAAGACATTCCCAATTTTTTCTGTGCGATCATTGTAATGGAGATTTAGTATTTTTTTTTCTAATAAATAGAATTTAATAATATGAACAATGTTTTTTCTCCATAGCAAAAGTTTACCGGCCGAAGAAGGAGCCATGGGGGTAGAACACCCAGAGAGTCGTCGCCCACAACAATCTGGTAATTATTACTTTTTGTCCTCTCAACTGTGATGCTGATATTTTTAAAATACTGTTCAAAACTAGCATTTCTCAACAGTTCTTGGCAGTCTGAACTATAATAAGATCACATTCTTTGTAACTCATGAAGAATTATGCCAAGTTTATTTGCCAATTTGATATTTTGAATCTGTTAGGCAATGACGTGCTATCTTTGACACCAATGTCAACTGATCAACTCCTCGTTGACAGCATGCTTGCCATATTTGTTAATAATTTAATTTTATAGTATCGTGTTGATCGTAATATATTCACATTACATATTTTCGGAAAACAAAAACAATTTTCGATATTTTTGATTTTATTAATTGAATTCGTTAAACATATTGAAAACAACATTCTTTTTACAATGTTGATTAGTGACGATGAAACATTGTGTCTTTGTGTGTCTACTTTCAGCTAAAATTTATGGCAAATGGTATAACATGACAATTTTTGATTGCCTGGATAATAAAATATAATTAAAGTGAAGCAGACAACCAATTTTTTATTCAAGCTATATAAATATTGATGCACTTAAATTCAGGTTATATGGACAACTTGAATGGGAAGGGTTGATTAAATAAATTTACTTAATGAGTAAATATCCATTATGATATTTTAATTATTTTAGGTAAACACATTGTGAAAATGCAGTTTTTAGCATTTATTCCACAACATAAGGTTTATTTGTGTTTTATGTACACAAATAAATTTCACTGAAAGAAAGGCTAGTCATATTACTGTTTGACATTTTTCCTTTAGAACTGCTCATTACATTCATTTGAGTTTCATTAGTTTGTCATTGAAACCCGAATGGATGGGAAACTAGAGTCCTGCTTAACATGATTGCCCAGTAAACCAAATCTGTTTATTAAAGATATAAAATGAACAAAAGATTTAAATCAATTTGATTTTTTTCTTTCCCTGTTTTTTAAGGAATCATTTTAGGTAATCTTAAATCAATTAGTCTTGTTCAAGGTTCTCACAATGTTTAAAAATTGTAAAATAAAACATATTTCAGATTTCTGGAAAATTCCGGATAAGGAGGAGTGTTCTAATTATGATTGTATACAATCTGGATTTCATTATTCATATTAACATCGCATCTATTTGTATTGTAGTGTTATAACTACTAATGCTCTAGTTTTATTTATTGATCTACTTATATCTCTATTAATATCACTGGTCATGGGCAGCAAAAAAATAATTATCAACCTGCGCTGCATTATTCATTGCGAATCCAAAATCAAATTGAACTTCAAATACATATAAGGATCAGTCTCTTATGTAATGTTTTAAACATGTGTAGAATAGATAATGCACGTCCTAGATTGGCACACACCGTATGGCTAAGGAAACACTTCCTGACAATTGCGAATCATTAACTTACTTCTGGCACCGATCGACTTATGTAACTCGTTTGTGATGTTCTGCTTTTGGGATTATGCAATGAAAGATGTGGTAATTTTAAGTGTTACACGGCTCTGTTGGTGGGAGTGAGAGTGAAAGTAATTTTTGCTTTGCAGGAGAAGGGCCGGGCCCCTACCTGCCTCCAGCTCTGAGAAGGCTACATCACTCACAAGAGGCACAGCCGATCAGGTACATGTGCATTTCCTCTATCCACAGATTATATTATAAATGTCTGTTTTGTTTTTTTGTTATTGTGTGCAATCGTTTCCAAACGGCAGTGTTTATTGTTAACAGATTTTGTTTCTCAAGTGAATAAATTTTTTGTGATCGCTTTTGTTATGCAGTTGAGCTACTGGTTTGACAATCGACTCTTATGTAATCTGCTAGACATTTGGAAATTATTATTTTTCTCGTAATATATTCTGTGTAAAAAAATTGTGAACAGTCAAGTAACGTGCTTGTGTTGTAGTGGTTTTGAAGTTCTCCGTCAGGATCGATTGAGTGTTGACTTAACTTGGGATTGTGCAACCAAAAGGTAAATTAAATTCAATCAACCCCTTTATAGCTATCCCTGCTGCACAGCGATTCCCTATAGTGTGTGCGACAGCTCTCCATAATAGAGCGCTGTACAAAATGTTAAATTTTCAAGGTCAAATTACAATAGAACCCTGATTATCTATATATTAATAGCCGATAAGGTCCGTCTGTAAGGTGTCCTCGACCTCCCAGTCTTCACTTTTTGAAATAAAATAAAATAAAATAATATAAAATAAAATGAAATAAAATAAAATAAAATAAAATAAAATAAAATAAAATAAAATAAAATAAATTAAAATAAATTAAAATAAAATAAAATAAAATTGAATTAAATTAAATAAAATAAAATAAAATAAAATAAAATAAAATAAAATAAAATAAAATAAAATAAAATAAAATAAAATAAATTAAAATAAAATAAAATAAAATAAAATAAATAAAATGAAATGAAATGAAATGAAATGAAATGAAATGAAATGAAATGAAATGAAATGAAATGAAATGAAATGAAATGAAATGAAATGAAATGAAATGAAATGAAATGAAATGAAATGAAATGAAATGAAATGAAATGAAATGAAATGAAATGAAATGAAATGAAATGAAATGAAATGAAATGAAATGAAATGAAATGAAATGAAATGAAATGAAATGAAATGAAATGAAATCAAACACAATGCAACAAAAATCTCACGTTGCTGGGCAACGGGCTTACAGCTATTCTTTATATTAATAGCCGATAATGTCTGTCCGACCACATTTCAAACCTTCCAGTCTCCACTTTTTTGAATAAAATAAAATAAAATAAAATAAAATTAAATAAAATTAAATTAAATTAAATTAAATTAAATTAAACTAAATAAAATCAAACACAATGCAGCAAAAATCTCACGTTGCTGGGCAACGGGCTTACAGCTATTCTTTATATTAATAGCCGATAATGTCTGTCCGACCACATTTCAAACCTTCCAGTCTCCACTTTTTTGAATAAAATAAAATAAAATAAAATAAAATTAAATAAAATAAAATTAAATTAAATTAAACTAAATAAAATCAAACACAATGCAGCAAAAATCTCCCGTTGCTGGGCAACGGGCTTACAGCTAGTCCTAATTATTACACTAATTGGGAATTGGGGTAATGCAGATGACCAAAAAGAACAAAAAAAGTTGAATCATAAGGAGAAAGAAAAATATGTCTGCATATTTGCTATAGTTTTATTGAAGTATGTATAGATATATATGAATATTTTAGCTTTAATTTTAAAAATATGTAATTAATTTTTGCTTAAAATTAGCTTTTCTTGTACTAACTGCCAAATCTCGTTTACTTTTAAGGCATATAATTTGTGTTGGATTACATTCTCCTTGTCTTTCAAACCACTTGACGGCGGCATGTAAGCACTGAAAAGTTTCAGAATCTTTGTGTTCATTATTTTCCTCCTTTTCCTTGGCAATCTCCTCATCGTCTTTTTCGTATGTTAAATATTTCATTAATTATTTCCTATTCATTTTAAAATTAGAATCCAGGATCGTTCGCTCCACAATTAAACCACCAATCCGTGACGTATATTTTGTTGCATTCGCTGAATGTTGAAAATTGTGATATTATATTAGTGATGGAAACAAAAAAGAAATCAAGAAAAGATAATCAAGGTGCGGATAATAAAAGTTCTACTGTATGTATACCCAACTCTTTTTACAGGGTTTTGAAATAACATGGTCCACTAAAAAGTAGAAATACTATATTTTTACTAGAATTAATCGTTCTAGCACGATTCCCAGAAACAAAAAATAAACAAATAACAGATTTCCCAATAACAACTAATTAAAAAACACAGGACCATAGAGAGATGTAAGCGATTTACCATAAACGTCCCTCATAAACGTGCATGACTTTTTATCAGTATGAATAACAAATGATTGGATAATATTTTGAAGATTTTTTTGTTGGGTTTTTTTTATTACAATTTTTTTACACGATTTTCCATCCTACAATGTTTTTTTAAATTTCGAGAACCTTTCTTCAATTTTTCTATGTATTCCATGTATCATATTTTTTTTAAACGGTTTTTAGTTTAATGTATCTAACGTGTAAAAAAAGAGTTGAGTGTATTTCGTAAATATGTAATATTATACATAAATGTGTGCATTGGAAGAAACAAAATATGGCACGCGCGCGTGTGAACAAACTAAAAATTCATTAAAACAGGGTCATTTAAAAAATCTAACCCAAAATTTTGTATGGATTCATATAGAGCAGTGATCGCCAAACGGTAGCTCGCGTAGGATATTTTATCATATTTATAAATTTGCCTTTAAAATTTTATTATTGAGAATTGTTAAAAGAGGTATTTTTAGAGGAAGCAGATTCAGTATTTGTGACATTCAAAAACAAATAATATATGTTATATCTGCAATCAAATCAACCCAGCTATACAATAATGAGACGTGTTGTGTCTAGTGATGTTTTTTTTAAATTAAAAAAAGGCATGCAGAGATGTTGCTTGATGAAATCTACCGATGTGATTGACACTTTTCAGTTAGCCATATCAGTTAGCCATATTTTTATTTGTAATTTGGAACTTTTAAAAGGTGTTGTTTATTTCAAGTAATATAATAATATTATGTATGGTATGAGTCGCCCGCTGTGGTCTAGTTGGTTAGAGCTTGCTTTACCGACCAGGTGGGTCTAGGTTCGAATCCCGGTAAGGTCAATGTCAAAATTGGATTTTTTTCAACTTTAATTTGAGATCTAAGACATGGGTGTTTGTGAAGTCAATTCTCCTTGAGTTTATCTCATGTGACTTTTAAAAATTCTCATCGAGTATATCTCGTATGATCTTTCAACTTAAAAGTATTTGACGCATTGGCGTAAGCTGTAATGTCAAATATTCTTTAAATTTTAATTTAATTATAAAATTATATTATTATAAAATTATAAGGGCCGATGATAAAAAAAAACTATAAAGAATGAATAGGTAGCTTGCCAGACAATTTCAATTTCTGAAAGTAGCTCACATCCTTATTGAGTTTGGAGACCACTGATATAGAGGGTGTTTCTATACTGCTGTCCCTATCTAGGCGCTATAGGAGGGTTGACTACAACAAAACAAACCTTATTTTTCGTGTGTCTTATTTTTTAACTACCTAATTAATGCTGGTTTATAGTCAAGTAACTACGCTTTAGGTTTTTAACCTATTAAAATACGTGACCAAATGTGAATTCCTATATTGACTTTCTTGTGTAATGATTTTACAATGGTTTTTTATTTAATTTGTCTGTGATTTTTCATAAGTTCCCACCTACTATTTCTTACGAATTCTGAGTGACTTACAGACATTTCTCATTAACCCAGATAGACCTACCGTTCCTTTAAAGGAACACTCTTTATCATGTTACAAATTTAAATATTTTTTCATATGAAAACATTAGTTTTGATAAAAATTTTGTTTATGGCAACACTAGATGGTATGACAATGACAATGCATATTTTTTTGTCAGTT
This sequence comes from Himalopsyche tibetana, assembly GCA_030503985.1. Lineage (NCBI taxonomy): Eukaryota > Metazoa > Arthropoda > Insecta > Trichoptera > Rhyacophilidae > Himalopsyche > Himalopsyche tibetana. The sequence continues at coordinate 4,373,320 of JAPJYX010000010.1, forward strand.
GTTGTTGGGCTTTTGTCCTGATCGAACGTTTTAAAGTTTGTTCATATCTTTATTACAACAATACTCCACTATGGATAAGTCAAGGTATTTTTTTTTATTTTATTAGTTATCATTATGAAAATTTTTTGATGTAATTTTATTATGGGATATATAAACTTCTTCAGACATAACTTTTAACATATATATTCCGGAGTTTTATCAATGTATTGAAGTATATATTAACTGTTCCTTATAAAGATCAGTAGGACTATGTACTGTGTGAATCCAATTTGATTTTATTTTTTAGCATTGGAACAGGGCAGACCAAATTATTTATGTTATTGGAAGAATTGGAGACAAATGATCAGTTGGAGGTTCCTGATGAAATTTTCATTTTGCCACCAGAGAATGCGAATGACTGTATTACCGATGAAGATTCTGGGGAAGAAGATGATGTTACCTTGGACAATTTAGATGGAAACCAACTTCGAGTTGATGTAGATGTTTTGGTGGAAGATTCAGAAAGTGATGATGATTTGCCGCTGAGTAACATAAGTAAAAGATTTCGTTATTCCACTTCAACTGTTTCGCATACGTCAAGAAATACCATAGTAAGCAAAAAACAACAATATAAATGGTCAATGGAAGATATAAGTATATCATCACAGCAGTGGAAAGAAATTCAAGGTCCGCATAACAATGAATCACCTACGAAACTTTTTGAAAAGCTATTTGATGATGAAATTTTTGAACTTCTTGTAAAATATTCCAACTTATATGCATTTCAAAAAAATATGACTGGTGATATTACTATAAATGAAATGAAATGTTTTATTGGAATACTATTATTTAGTGGTTATGTACGAGTACCGAGACGTAGAATGTATTGGGAAAATACTACAGATGCAGGCATGAAAATTGTTTACAATGCTATAGCAAGAGACAGATTTACGTTTATTATGAAGCATTTACACTGCAACGATAATAACAATCTAACTCAGGATGACAAATATTCAAAAGTGAGACCTCTCATGAATTGTCTGAACGAAAAGTTTTTGAAATATGCGCCTGTAGAAGAGAATCACAGTGTTGATGAAGCTATGGTTCCATATTATGGACGCCATAGTGGAAAGCAGTTTATTCGGGGGAAACCAATTCGATGGGGGTATAAATTTTGGGTTGGAACCTTGCGATTAGGCTACGTCAATTGGTTTGAACCTTATCAAGGTGCGTCTACAATTATCTCAGAGAAATATAAGGAACTTGGATTGGGTGCCAGTGTAATTTTAGAATATTCGGATGTCTTATTGAAACATTTTGAATGTAATTATACATTTCATCTCTATTTTGACAACTTTTTTACTTCTATTCCTCTAATGCACAACCTTAGTAATAGAGGTATAAATGCAACTGGTACAATTCGGGGGAACCGAAATTCTGGATGTTCCTTACTAGACTCTAAACAGCTACAAAAAAAGGCAAGGGGCACCTTTGTTTATAAATCTACCAAAGAAAATATTTTGCTGTGCAAATGGAATGACAATAATGTTGTGGCTATCAGCTCGAATGCAAATTCCATACATCCTGTTCAAAAAGTCCAAAGATTTTCCAAACAACAAAAACGTAAAATAAACATCGACCAGCCATATCTCATAAAAAAATATAATGAGAACATGGGTGGAGTTGATCGATGTGATCAAAATATAAGCTTGTATAGAACTTCAATCCGGGGGAAAAAATGGTACTTCCCACTGATCACACACTGTGTTGATATGGCAGTACAAAATGCATGGCAGCTATATAGAAAAGCTGATGGAAAAATGGATCATTTATCTTTCAGAAGAAATATAACTCAAGGTCTGCTTGAAAGCTACAAAAAAGATACAAAACGAAGACCTATAAAGACACCAATAAGTCTACATAGTTGTTCGAGATATGACAATATAGGACATTTAGTTGTCTATAAAAGAATACAAACAAGGTGTAAAATATGCCACAAAAATGCAAATTTTCAGTGTAGGAAATGCGATGTCGCTCTACACCCTAAACACTGTTTTGAAAATTATCATACAAATATGTAGGTTTTTTATTATGATAATTTTAATTGCTTTAGTAAATGAAAATAAAGTTATTAATGTGAAATGTGTTGTGAAAATATAATTATTAAAAAAAAATTTTTTTGGTAGTCCTTTGTCCTACCGTTCCTTTAAAAGAACACCCATTTTCTCGGAAAATATGATATATACGTGGTTTTTATTATTTTTCCCATATTACTATTAGTATATAACCTAATAATTTGTAAAAATATTATCAATACAAGAAAAAAAAAGTTTCAGGACTATCTGGGTTAAACACCTTCTTGTTGAAATGCTCCATTGGGAGTCTATATCCGACATTTCGGGAGCAGAATAAATAAAAATATATTTGATTCATTAATTACCATCAATTCTCTAAGTGAGCATTGTTTATTGTGTGTCAGTTGAAAAGATTCCACAGATAAAAAATTCAAACAGGATGAAATGTGTATATTTAAAAAAAAAAATACAAAATGGGACAACCTCAAAATATCTATTTTCAAAACATAATAAAACCGCACCAGTCTTCTCTATGAAACATATTAAAATTGTACGGAATCCCAACCAAGATTGTTGACATCATTAAATGTTGCACGAGGGGAGCGAATGCTGCATAAGAATCTGTGATATAACCACTGAATGGCTTGGGGTCTCAACCGGGGTCAGACAGGGCTGCATCTTAGCTCCGTTCCTTTTCATTATAATCTTCGACTTCATTCTGAGGAAGTCAATTCCACCTGACTGAGGTGTGACCGTTGCCCCCAATCTAAAGCTATGCGACCTCGAGTATGCAGACGACGCTGTTATATTTGATAAATCTGTCGAGGGTATTCAAGAGACAATGGATAGACTGCAGAGAAACTCAAATTACATTGGTCTTAAAATCAATGCGAGTAAAACCAATGTACTCTGCAACAGTGCCTGTCCGGACCCACACTACCCCTTGACGAGCGCCGGTCAAAACATCGAAAGAGTCGACGGTTTCAGGTACCTGGGGGTACACATCACGGGAGATGGCAATCCGTGTAAAGAGCTCGCGATCCGTTTAGGGATTGCTGGAACAACCTTTAACTCAATGCGGAAAGTCTGGGACTCACGGCTGTACTCGGTCAGAACCAAGTGCCTCCTGTTCAACGCATGTATCTTGACAGTGCTGCTTTACGGTTGCGAATCATGGCACCTTACGAAAGCGCAAAGTAACCGTATACTGTGCTTCGAAAACAGATGCCTGCGGCAAATGCTAGGAATGAAATGGTCTGACTTTGTCAGGAATTACACAGAGATTAGAGAGCGGACTAACCAGTCTTTTATTGCGTCCAAAATAAAGAAGCGGCGGTGGACCTGGCTTGGACACGTGCTAAGGATGCCTCAAGAGAACCTGAACCCTGCCTGTCTCATCTTCCAACCGGATGGATCTTGGCGTCGTCGAAGGCCACTGATGACCATCCACAGGATGTACTCAGCAGAGTTACAGGATGCTGGGATGACCTGGGAGGAAGCAAGGAGAGAGGAGAGAATCATGGAAGAACTTCGTGGTGACCATATGCTCTGTATAGGGAGCGGATATGTACTAAAAAAAAAAAAACCATATTCATCACATGGAATATGTCGATATCTTAACTAATATGGATTGCCATTGGCAGGGTCCTACATTTGGAGAGAGGAATCAATACTTGCATAAGGCATGTGGCCAGGCATTCGTTCGCAGCAGTGTTGACATTACCCAACCAGTTTACTATAAGTGTGAATATTTTGTTAATGATATTTTAATAGATTTAAATTACTGCTATTGAATATTTTAACTGCGGATAGAGTAAATTATCATAATTGATAAATTATTCCATAACATAATCATCAACGCTGTGATTTTTTTTGTTTTTGTTGTGGATTCACCATGTAAGATTCCACTCTCAAATTTTTGTAATGGCAGTCTATCAAAATGCTGTATTGTTGTGTCATTATGATTGCATTAGGAGCCGTGAACATATCGCAATAATCATTATTTTGATTGCGCTTGTTTACAAAAGAGGTAGCTAAGTGTTCACACTGTTCGGTTTCCTAATGTCTGTTTAACTGAGCTTCGTTTCGTAATATTTTTTTGAACTCTGCATTGATATTATGATATTTGAATTGAACCCTATGTTATGTGCTGTACAATTAAATGGACTATTATTCTGGTAATTGAAAACTTTTTCTATTTAGTTTTTATTCATAAGTTGCTAGGGCCTTTGTTTCTATAATATTTTTTTAATTAACGTGATAAACTTATCTTGTTATTGCGTAAACTTGCTTTGGATATTGAAACTCCAAATCTTGTTTGATAATTTTTTAATTTTGCATCGATAAAAAATACATGATCATAAGTGAGATTATTTTTCATTTTTTACATTTAATCTTCGGATAGATGTTACAAAATCATTTTATTCTGATTGTGTTTTTGTTGTTATTTCTAGAGAGCCTCCCGCTAAACCACGTCGTCCGGATCGTGCAGTTTATGTTCCGAAAGCGAGAAGAACGACAGCTGTTACTAGTTCTACTGCTTTTCCTCCTCAGCATACCACCCCTCCCATTTCTCCTCCTCAGTGTGCTGGGTCGCCTTTAACGCAAAATAGTATCGTTTCACCCGAACGCCGTAAAGTCCCCGATCGGAATTTCTGCAATGTGTATAAGCCGCCTGCTGCGAGAGTTACCAAAAGCTCTTCCTCTTCCTTGACTTCTAACCGAACTTCCATTAGAAATAGTGAAGGCGAAAGCTTTTCTCATCGTCTGTCATCAGATGATTATCAAAAGGATTTGGACCCTGGAAATATAGTTCAATATTCACAAGACGAGTCAACCTGCCCCTCCGATTCTGAAGTATTTGCCAATCAGTTTGAGGATTCACACGAAAATGCTGTTGACTGCAGTGCTTATTTTGCTCCAGATTCTGGGCATCCTAATAATCTTGCCTACCATCCTGCGGAACGTTTAGGGTTAACATATTCGTCCGATCCATCGACTGAAATGAGATCTGCGGTGGTCAAGAGACGGTCCATCGACCGAGAAGCCGCGAGACCGACAGCTTCTCCGGTCATCGCCGAACGATGGCCTAGCGAAAAAGAAGAAGACGGCGATCGAAAAGAGTTGGAGAGGGCGACAGAGGAGATCAATCGAAGTAACCGTCGTCTCATAAAGCAGAGTTTCATCTCGGACGTTTTGCATATTTCTGATCCGCAGCCCCCGCTTGAAAATATACATCAATTGGAAGAGATGAAAATGCCCCAAGCTGAACTCCTAGAACATGATGCTCCCGAAGTCAACAATAAAAGTGGTCTTTCGGAAGGTGATTTCGGAGACGACGATTTGGATGAATGGGAGAGATTAGTAGATGCTAGCGGTGAGGGCTTAGAAGGAACTCTTCTGGCCGAGCTGACGGCGTCGGTCGGTCGAGTCCGAGTGCGCAGATCCGTTCCTTCCTCCTCTCCGACCCCCTCGTCGGTTGCATCCGATGACCGTTCCTTTTCCCACGTTTTGGAAGTATACAACTTTCCAGCCGAGTTCACAAACAACGATTTGCTCTCTGTTTTTTCCGACTACAAAGACACCGGTTTCGAGATCAAATGGGTCGACGACAATCACGCTTTGGCAGTCTTCGGCAGTTCTAAAATTGGTGAGTCTTTTTGTTTATTTTGTGTTTTAGTACTTGATATAGTATAAATCCAGACCAATTACTTCAGACAACTTTATTGTATGACATTTGCAACTGGTTTATTTTGTCATTTAGGTAATATTAACACTTATTAATGGTAATAACCCTAAGTGGTTTTTATTTACTAGGAAGCTATGCATGTAAGCAATATAAAAAAAAAATTGTAAGAAAGAAAGACAAGATTTTCCAGTCTTGCTAATTTATGCCTCTACCTAACATTTCGTGACCTGAAAACTACAGGTTCTCAATAAAGATTTTTACATTACATTTTTACAAACAAAAGTACCAATGAGGTAGTCTTCCAAACACCATTAATGGTATTCATTTTTACTTTTGTTTTGCCAAAATTTTACACTTAGAACCTTGTAGTTTTCAAGTTGCGACTTGGTGCTTACAAAAATATTTACTAAAAATGTGAAATTATTGTTCTCTAACTTTGAATTGATACACGGAAGTTAAAATTTTTACACATTTATCGATTTCTTTCAACCAAATTATTGATATTGATAGTTTAGTTTTTTCAATATATACTGGCAAATATTTTTTAAATGATTTACTAATATGTAATAACATTTTCAGTAATACTAGGGCTGTGGAGTCATGTTCTTGTTGGAATCAAAGTTGTAAAAAATGGGCTTGCTGACTGCTGTTTTAAAATTAAACTGAAGTACAAAAGTTATCTTCTTTTGTAAATTGGAGTCATACAATTTGTAAATTTTTTCACAACTCCACAGCCCTGCATTATACAAATTTGATCGCAAAGATATAAAATGATTATATTTATATAAATTTGTATTTTTCATCTGTAATTTATTGATGTATTAATGAAACGGTTTTTTTTATCTCATGGGTAATAGATAATAGCAATGGTTGCCGATGTCTAAACTTATTATTTAAAATATGCATATTTATCATATTATTAACAGCTGATGAAGTCCTCAACATAAGTCACCCGATTGTTCGAACCAGACCTCTTTGGGAAGCTACTTCAGAGTCGAGACAAAAAGCCAAAAAATGTGCAGAATTCCTACAGCCATACAGGTAAGCTAATAAAAATATATTTACTGATTGTTTACTTATCTTTTTTACTCTTTTTGTTGTGTGATCATTTTATCGTATGACCGGTGCAATAACGTCATAAGCAATGTTCCCTCTAAGCTGCGCGCGTGCGCGGTCGCGCAGCAGTTGAGAAGCCCCCGCGCACTCATTCCGGGTTGGCGCGCACTACAAGACAGTTGCTCAATTAATATTTGATCGGTCCGCGCAGCCTTTGAAATTTCCGCGCAGCTAACTCTTCGTCTTAGAGGGAACGTTGATCATAAGTGCAAATTCCTTTTTTTTTATATAAAAAGCATTTAAAGATTCTGAACATAATAGTGTCGCATGGTTTCACGATTTTACAATTTAAATTTCAAGAACTACACTAATGACATTGACGCACCAGTTGCTGAGGTCTACTAAGCATGTTTTGAGACATTAATCTAATTTTTCGTTATTTAGCACTTGTGACTTTGTTGCACTGGGTGTGCAAGTATTAGTTGGGATGAAGTATTTTACATTTATAATATTTCAGCTTAACCATCTTATGAGGACTTATATTATTTATCAGTAGTGGACGGCCAGAAGTAGTAATGTGTGATGTTGAAAAAAATATCCATAAGTATAATTTTTTTAATCAGTTGTCCGACTTTCTTTTATCTTTAATCTTTTATCCGACAACTTGATCATTTTTATGGTTATAACTCGGCTATTTCAATCAATGGATGGTTACTATTTCAAAATTACCCTAAATTGTGTACAAATAATTCAGTTTCTTCATTTATATTGAGTATCGTTTTTGATGTAAGATTTAATATTATTTTCATGGTTGTTAAAAATGAAAGGTTGATTTTAAAGTAGGGCACGTGTTTGTACTCAATGTTTTCGCAATAGTATGTCCAAGGAGTTGATATACTGGTTTTCAATTTTAAGAATGTACAACTTAATCTAATAATTTAATAATTATTATGTTAGTGAATATTAGTGATATTTTTCAACTGGATTTGTTGAAACATGTGCTAGATACTGTTTACATATTTTTTGGCATTGTATTACTCGTAGAGGCAATGGTTTCCAACTTTTATGTTACTGTGCCTCCCCATCCTTTATTTCATATAAGTAATAAAGACATGTTTTAAAGGCTTAATAAATATATTTGGACTGTTCGCCCCTCCCTTGGCAATAGTCCACGTATCCCAGGATGGAAATTGCTGCGCAGAGGAGTTTTAGCTGTAAATATTCAAAATTTAACTAAAATCAACCATATAATAGATACATAACAGAAATAAACAAAAAAAGTTGTATTGAATTTTTCTACATTTCTATTTTTCTTTTGTATTTTTATTATTTTGCATGGAATTTTCTGACATTATATATTATTCGAAAAACAGAGCCTCCAAATTTAATTGCGCCTGGGGCCTCTCATCTTCTTTATTCGCCACTGGAATCAAAAGGTTCTGTTAACAGTGGCATCTGTTGTATACTCGCTAATTGAAATCTAGCTATGTTTAAGTGAAGTAATTTCCCGAATAGTTTTTAGAATTGTAAGTTGGTGTTACATGGTGTCAGTTTTCTATACATTGGACTGTTGCCGAAAGAATTTAAGAAAAAATAATAGTAACTCATAGATTTTGCCAACATTGTAGCAATTAGATTAACAGTAATGTAAATTTGAATTGTTCAAACTATGTACATTCTCACAGATTTTGTCACTAACGACCCGGGTTTCGCCTTTCGGCATCTTCTCAAATCTGGGGGCATTCCCATGAGCTTATTATCCTTTTCGCCAGCAATGGCTTTGAACTCAATGATACATTTATTTCTTATATAAACACGAAACATTCATTTATTAAACGTCAGTTCAAGTTCATCCGTGCACTTGAACGCCTGAAGATGCCGAAACCCGGGTCGTTAGTGACAAAATCTGTGAGAATGTACATAGTTTGAACAATTCAAATTTAATATTGAAATTCCACCAAGCACCTTCAGTCGAAATCTTAAATTATAACAGTAATGTAATTTTTTTGCGCTTACTGGGCTTCAACCTTTTGTCTTTTTCATTTATCATTTCCCTTTAAAACGATAGATGGAAATAAAAGACAAAAGATACACAGAATGCAAAAACTAAAGAATGTCTTATTCTTCTGAAATAATGTTACTTTGAATAATCAAAAACAATATTCAGTAATATAGAAAGAAAATATTTTTTTTCCTTTATATAATGTTAAGCATCAGTAAATATTATTTTAGAAATTGTCACCGTCAAGAGAAAGTGCAAAATGCATTTTTGCACAAAAATGGAAGAAGATTTGGAGTCTTACAATTACCATCATAGTGATCTGGAAAAAATGTCCAGTATAAAACTCTGTGAATGAAATGTTAGGTTTCAATATTGGTTAGAAATGTTTTAACAGTTTTTGAACATTATACTATTTTGCCATTTTCTCCTATATAGTGATGTCATAATGTTATTGTTTTCCTAAAAAACTTGTTCATAAAACGTAAAAAATTAAGTCGACCTGCATAATTTTTGATGATTCCTTTTATGTTTGATTCTAGGGCTCGCCCCGAGACATGTGCCGCCTTAGCTCGCCGGTTGGTGACGGGCGCTCTCGGATTACGACTTGCTACAGCACCGCAGGAGAGACTCGAAGAAAGACGCTTACTTACAGAAGCTAGAGGTAATAATTATTCAAAAGACCAACTATTTATTTTCCTCAAATTTCTATTTTGACAACTTGACCTTCAATTGTTTCAATGATAAAATCGTTGTTCCTACAGAAATAGCTGCCAATTTTTTTTTAAACCATGTCTGCTCCCAATGTGGAGCATATGGACTCTTAATGGAGTTTATTTCAACAGAAGTGTTTCTATGAGAACTGCTTGTTACTCAAGTTGCTCAACCTCTCTTTTTTCAAATAGCGTAGGGATAGAAGGATAGAAATAGGACAAGACTAACAGTTAGCTAATCGCTCTCACTGCAACCATTTTTAGGAAAAGATCGGTGGGAGGGAATTCAAGACAACTCACAGATTCATGCTTTCCAGAAATACACATCAATTTATAAAAACTGTCCGTACTGGGATTTGAACCTGTGACCTCTGTAACCAAAGCTAACGACGTTGACCACGCAGCGAGCAAATAACACAATCAAATTTAATGGAACCTGCCTTTCATTTATTTATATTCACTCTTCTTTTTGTACGAGTATTTTACATGTAGCATATTCCTAGTGTAAAAATAGTATTGGGTGTGTTCGACAAAGATTTACATAATACGTGTGAAACACCTTAGTAAAACTATTATGTAGCATTTCTCATTATTTAAAATAACAATTGTTTACTTTCAGAGAAAAAGCGGCAAGCTGCTTTGCATAGAGAAGCGGCATGGGATGGATCTCTGGCCGACTGTTGACATGACTGCAACGTATTTGCTAACTCTCTAATATTGATGTTTGTATAACAAAAAAATATGCCATTTGTTAAGTTGATGTCATCTATGTATAAGTGATTAACATAATATAAAGGTTTCATAATGCCGGTGAACTTGTACAGGTCGCTGCAGCATTTTTCTAATGCTATATAAAATCCTATATTTAAATAAATATACAGCATGTATCTTTTAATTTAAAAGTGACACTATGAATGTGCCCGATACATTACTCTTTGACCTAATCGAGTTTGTTTTCTCTGTTCATTTATGAAACGCCCCACTTAAGAATAATTTTCAAAAATCGGCATTTATGTATGTCGTAGACTTCTTTTTATAGTTTTTTCTAGTTTGCCAATGTTTAAATTTATTTTATAATAAATCAAAGAGGGTTAAAACGAGATGATGTCAGATTCTTCACGTGGATGTGCGATTGAATTGATAATATGTAATGTCGAATTCTATCATGATTCCTTTTTAAAATCTACAGAGGCCTTAGCGATGATTTGAAATTTTCTAAACACATCGACCGCACCTTTACGAAGAGTGTTCGAGCGATCTTTATTGTATGTATAAAATAATAAATAGTATTCAGTCATTGATAAATTAAGGATCTTCACGCATTAGATATAAAATTAAATGAAATGGTTACCGTTATTTTTATACATATTAATAAGTTAAAATTAAATGCTTCTTAACGTGTATTTTACAATGGGTACTGATATCACTAAGTTAGTACACTAACTAATATTTTACGCTCAATCTAACACTTAATCTTATTATGTATTGTCACTTTACTCATATAACCGTATTCCTGTGTTTTTTAGCCGTCTCTTTTAAATGCAGCTCTTTGCTGAATATGTTTTGCAATACTACCTGTTTCAAATCGTTACGATTCAAGTCGGCTAACAAAGTAATCTGACTGCATTAGAAACATATTCACTCGGATAAGGAAATAATTAAAATAAATCTGCACCAACCGCACAGTATTGATTCATTCAGGGAACGAGTATATTTTTTCCCAACGTCTCCTCATAATAGACGGTCGGGTCATGTTCTTCCAAAAATTTATTTAATAATTATACACCAATCTTATTTTTCTACGTTTACAAATATTTCCATCAAAGCTTGTAACATGGTTTTACTTTATATTCGCTTACGTGTCTAAATTTACATAATGGGTGTATTTTTTTATAATTAGTTTTCGAGAAATGTGCATTACGATTCTAGTAGAGTAATTATTAAATCCCATTTTTGTAGTTTAATGTTAAATCTGTGATAAGGGGAGGGGTGACTCTCTCGAATACGTTATTTGTCATATTTTTGAAAGCAATTTAGAAACTAAGAATTGATTTTTTTTTCGTCATTTATTTACATTGAAAAATCGCAAATTGTCCAGAAGTCTTCGTGCGCGTATATTTTTTGACGATTTTTAATCGATATGTTTGAATCCATTCATAATTGGTAAAAAATATTCTTATATACACTGTTACAGGAGTTGATCTTTCAATGTTGATATTATATTTCTATGAAATCATATAGGAAAATTTGCAATTTGTGTTCAAATATTGTCGTATTCAGTTGTGATAAAACTGATATGAATTTCTCTCGACGCCTTGGGCAGCTGCAAACTGTGTAACCGCTGTAAAGTGTATTATATACTATGATATATTGTACGGTTAACTAAAATTTACCTGCTCACTCGATAGTTATTATGTTTCCTCTGTAGGAATTAGTGCCAATTTGAAATTAATTTTGTGACTAACCAATCGATTGTACAAACGAATCATTTTTTTTTATTTTAACTTCTTTTTACTTGTCGATCGTGTTATCGGCGACCTAAATTACTAAACAATTATTTTGATAAGTAATTCAATTCAATAAGTCAATTTTTGCAGTAACACCATCGTGACTGTTTGAGAATCACGTTCTGATGTACATTATGTTTGAATTGATATTTTAAATTACTAAGTATTGAAATATTAGAATAATTCACAAAACTTGCCTATTCAGTCCGCAGAGGCTTTGTTTCATACACACATTAGAAATATATGTACCCCTCGATTTATGTATTTTTTTTTTAGATAATTCGACAAAACAAAATTCTTGACATGTTATCTATTCCGCGAGAAGGGTGCACATATCACACTAGGTGCATTATCTTGTCAATTGCTATTGCTGCTTCACAAAACAGCTATGCATCACTGTGTCACGTTATTCCCTATAGTTCTCAGTGCAGAATTATTTTTCATATTCACCGATTTCTTAGTGCATTTTAGCATCAAAAACGTACTAATTCAATGAGTCTAGTAATTTGGACATCTGGATAACATCAATATTCAATTGACTGAATGTTTCAAAAGATGAGGGTCGTGTGTATCTTAGAGAATTTTTTTATCAAAAGCACTTCTTCGCATGCCCTTTATTGAAGTTTTGTTTCTCCTTTTGAATGTAATATATTTGTGATTGACTGGCGTTCTGTCAATTCAAAAAGTATGCTGTTCAACGTATTGGACCAGCACGATGTCATATTAAGTGCAATATTAATAATTTATAAATTAAAAGAGAGAGACTTTCACATACCAAACGAATTTACCTTTGCGTCATTCATTCATTTCAATAAATGAATGTTTCACGGTAAAACTATGTCAAGAGACTATAATTTTTGATAATGTGCGTATAAATATATAAATTGTAATTTTACAGTCGTCTTAGACTAAATAAATGGTTTACCTTGTGGTTCGTATTCGTTGCGGCAGAGAACTATATTTTTGCAAACAATAGAACCAGATTTTCTATTAAATATGTATTTCTTCACCTCTGATGGATTTTATTTATGCAGGCGCGAATTCTGTGAGGAAAAAATGGTACAATCTTTAATTGACAGTAAACAATAATAAACACAAACGATTGTGCTATTATCTAATTCATAAATATATTTTTCTTTTTTACAGATATTTTAAAATGTGTATAGTTTAAAATACAGAAGTAATCCAAGACTTATTAAATTCTTCATAGATCTCGAGGGAGTTTTAATCTCTCATTTACATGTGCTATTTACTTTTAATACCATCATTTCAGAGTAAAAAGAAGTAAATTTATAATATTATAAGAATCAAATATAAAATCAGATATTTTTTAATAACTAGGAGGGAAGTAATTCAACTTTCATTTTAAAACCGGTTGAATGGACGAGTGTGTATTAATTTTTTACATGATTAAATTTATGAAAAGAAATTGTGATTATTTCATTACACATAAAAGATGATTTATTTATACACTGAAAGTATAAATCTTTTATTCTTTCATTGAGATAATAAATATTGGTTTTATACGAAAACTAGTAGAAGATATCTGTAAAGTGTTATTCAGATGGGGACACATTTGCTTTTCATCCAATTTTATAATAAACAACTGGTTCGCATACACGTGTCGGTATTTAGTTGGAAACCTTTTTTACTTGTCCACGTTTTATATTTCCGCCGTAAATTGAATCACGACTTGATTATCTCTTATAACAAATGCTTTCGACACTTCACTTTCATCCTTGTCGGTATTCAAACAATATGATCGCATGGTTGTTCTTCTTTTAATGGTTATTTAATATGTTAAAATGTTATAATCCAAAATGCTCTGTCATTTTATTTAAAAATGTTTATATAATACTTAGATATTAGTTTTATGTCATAAATTGAAATAGATCTCTTTATTATTTCATATATTCTTGTACTTTGACATAATCTTTATCTTAAATAAGAAACAAACATGCAAAACCAAATAAATCCACCTCAATTTATTTAAAAAATATTTACGGAAATGGCCGGAAAAATATTAAATTTAGATGAGGCTAAAGCGAGCTTATTGAGGATAAAGAAGTTGCAATATTTTTTTATGATTTTGAGATTCTTAATAAACGCTGTTAACACTGATATATAAATCGGAATAAATAAGGTTATATTTTTTAAAAGTATTCTTATTAAAATTAAAAGATTTTAATTTATTTTTTATATACTTGCTGTAAAAAACTCGTTTATTACAACTTAATAATTAACCGATCATGATATTTGCAGCAGAAACAAATAAATAATTTTTGCAAAATTGTCTGTTCATAAAATAAATTAATAATGTGATTTTCGGAATTGACTGCTTTTGCGGATATAGTTTCTATTAGCATAATATTTGCATTGTACTCGATTGGTTTTGCATATTTGCTTCTCAAAAATTATGCTTTAATAATCTACATAAAAGCATGTTTGTTATTCTTTAAAGTGTAATGAATAATTTCGAATTGGCTTATCGTTAAAATATTATTATAACCGTCTGCCAATTTGAAATACTTGTCCATTAGAAGCTAACTATTGTTTATTATTTGTGAGCTTGTAATGTTGATGAACATTTTTCATTGCTACTATTTATTTTGTATGTAAGTTCAATGAAGGTCTCGCAGAGCTTTTAATCGAAATTAAAAATATTATTGTGAAAATAAAAAATAGATCATATATGTCACATCTTTTATTTTTGTTTCTATTAAATATACTTTTTGATGGGACCTGTAAAATCAGATGTGATGCTCAAAACAAACCTAGTCATCTCCATTTACTGACTTTTGAATTTTTTGTATGACTGATATATTTCAACCCTGAATGTTTGTGTGACCATATGGTCACGTTCATCCTTATCACTGTCCTTACACAATATTAAATGAGGTCTATAAGTACGAGAAAAAACGGCTTTTCTATACTATGACTTGATGGTTTTGTTATTATATTTGCTAGAAATAAAAAAGTCAATTAAATATGGCTCAAATTTTTCCCGTCTGGAGGGTTTTATACAATATATCAATTTAGAAATGTAAACCAAACAATATAGAATGAAGAAATACCATGAAAATTGATTTTAGTACTCAACCCTTTTTTTTTTTACCGATATACATATAAATAAATATTGCAGTACTTATTAGAACTGGTCATGTTGAACAAATTTATTTCAAAACTGGTCAAATCCATATATATATTGACTGTGGAAAGGAAAAAGGACGTAACCCACAGTTTTTCCAAACAGGTTTTTTCATCAAACTTGATACATGTTCTATCAAAAGGATGCAAGCTGCAAATGCCGAATTAGTATCTAAATTTAGCTTTTATGTTTGAAAAAGATGACCTTGTAAAAAATTGAAACCAAGAAAAAAGACTGAAATAAAGGTTTTTCCTGGATAATTTCTTTAATTAATATTAGGTTATGTCAACTTAACACCAGCTTAGAAGTCTATGTGTGGGTTGCGTCCTTTTTCCTTTCCACAGTCGATATAATTAACAGATATTTCGACGTTTATAAATGACTAGTCAAGTTTTAATTTAATCCTGCGGCTTATGAAAACTTTCAAATGTGTCCTCTCCTAACTGTTTCCATTTTGTATTGATTTGGTCATTAAAACAAAGTAGCATTATTGTTTAATTTGAGAACGCAAAGAAAAACAATGAAAGGTTAGTTGAGCTCACCAATGGAACATTGCAGCTAGTCTAAAATTGAAGAATATCTCCAAAAAACGGAAGGTGAAAGGTAATTAAATTTTTTCAAACTTTGATTCTTCTTTTAAGGAACTGCTTCAATGTCATAAAACTTCAATTTGTATAAATGTAATCAACTGACGTTTGGCTGCTAAAGCGAGACAGCATGCTGGATAAGCTGATTGATAAAATACGCGACTGATAGATACAGAGGAAAAATTGTTAATTATTAATTTGAATTATACAATAGATGCGTAAATTTTATCTGAAGAACAACAGAAGTAACGGTAAGTAGGAAGTGAAATTTATTTTTAGAAATAACGCTGTACTAATCGCGGTCGCTCTGCTCCCTGAAGTACTGGCTTCGGAATCGGGTGGTCATTGGATTTCATTCATTTTGGTTGTTAGGTCAAGTCAGGTATCTGAAAGAAAACATATTATTTCTCAGGTGATAAGCTTGACATGTTATTTGTCTCATTTCCTTTTCGGTCCTGATAATAAAATGAAAAGAACGATAACCTAATTAATATATTAAGCCAGTGGCTTGAAAAAAGGTATTGACACATGAGGTGGTCCATGGTTTTACCACCCCCTCCTAATTTTCTTCAAATTATATATTTAAAATTTACAAAATTGGTATTTTTTTAACGATGAACTAGGACTACATATGAATTAAAAGATTGAGTCACATGTGAAGTTAAAATTTTGATTCGTAATTTCGACGGAAGAAATCACGGTGAAGGGAATATAGCTTGTATCGATTTTGTACCATATAAAACAACTTGTAGCTTTATTGCAGTACTTCGTGCAAAATGCATTTTTTCCACAATATGATTTTTTAATTAACTATAAAACACCACACTTGGGTCATATGGCGCAGCGTTTAGCATTGGCTTCTGTACTGGATCTCACAGGCTCGAGTCCCAGTACGAACAACATTTTTTCGATTGGCTTTTCGAGGGCATGAGTGTTTGTGTTGTCTAAAAATTCCCTTCCACTGTCCTCCCTGTCTTAGCCTCATCCATCTATCCCTACTTCTCTCTTTGGAAAAGAGAGGTTGAGCGACTGAGTAACAAAAAGTTCTGTTGAGATACCTCCATTAGGTGGCCATATACTCTACATTGGGAGCGGAGATAGAAAACAAATAAAACACCAACCGTCACTATAATTGAATTTTAGTTTGAGTTTATATGAAATAAATTGTTTTGACTAGCTATCAGCTGCCGTAAATCAATGCTTTAGTGCCAGTGGTGTTTCCCAAGCAGACTGCACAAATGAAAAAGGCGTGCCTAATCAGAGGTCAAAATAAGATAGCAATAACAAATTTCACTGTCCTAATCAATTCTTACGTGCCTCTGTATGCAGAGGATAGAAACATTAATAGGATCTCTGATGTGATTTATTATTTTTTCATCAATCATATATAAAGCTGGCATGAAAATAACTCACCCTATTTAAATAAACAGTTTTTTTTAATAGAAAATTTAAATTAACTTTGATTATTCCACGTATTGTGTAACTAACTGTGACACGTGTTTCGCCTCTTTCAGAGGCATCTAAGTCAAATCATCAAATCACACGTTACTTAAAAATGTAAAAACTTGGTATCGTTATGTAGACGATATCTTTTGCATTTGGACAGGAACAGATAGACAGTTAGATACCTTTTTACGTCATATAAATTCATTGCATACAAATATTAAATTCACACTAGAAATCGAGCAACAAAAAACCTTAAATTTTCTTGACATAACAATAAAGAAAAATAATAGCAACAGATTAGAATTTGCCATTTACAGAAAGCCTACTTATACAGATGTCGTCATTCACCATCAATCAATTCACCCGTGGTCGCAAAAACTCTCATCATTCCATGCAATGATTAATAGATTAGTTAACATCCCTCTCACTAAAGCCAACTTTGAATTAGAGTTAAACATTATTAAACAGATAGCTGTAAATAATGGTTACAACCAACGTTCCCTCTAAGCCGAAGGGTTAGCTGCGCGGAATTTTCAAAGGCTGCGCGGACCGATCAAATATTAATTGAACAACTGTCTTGTAGTGCGCGCCAACCCGGAATGAGTGCGCGGGGGCTTCCCAACTGCTGCGCGGCCGCGCACGCGCGCAGCTTAGAGGGAACGTTGGTTACAACACAGACGTAGTAGTTAACTTACTTAAACGTAAGCAAGTTAAACAACTCATAGTAAATAATATTTTTTCAGGAGAGAAGAAAGCAAACGATAATATTAAAAACTGGCGTAGAATTATTTATTTAGGAGACATCTCGTCAAAGATAGTTAAATTTTTGCCAGACAATATAGAACCCGCGTTTTATACAGTAAATAATTTAGGTAAAATTTTATTGAACAGTAAAGATCGCGTAGATTCATCGTCACAGAGTGGTATCTATCGACTCTCTTGTGGAGACTGTCAAGCGTCTTATGTTGGACAGACAGGTAGAAACTTTAATATTAGAATTAAAGAACATATAAGATGTCTAAAAAGTAACAATTTCTCTGAGTTTGCCAATCATTTAATAGAAAATAATCATAATTTTAATCAGATTTGTAATTTAGAAATACTCCACCGAGTAAATAAAAAGGGTTTAAAGATGAATAGCTTAGAATTTTTAGAAATTAATAAAACTCTTAACAAAAAAGAAATATTATTAAATAATATTCTTAA
This sequence comes from Himalopsyche tibetana, assembly GCA_030503985.1. Classification (NCBI taxonomy): domain Eukaryota; kingdom Metazoa; phylum Arthropoda; class Insecta; order Trichoptera; family Rhyacophilidae; genus Himalopsyche; species Himalopsyche tibetana. The sequence goes on from JAPJYX010000010.1 coordinate 4,391,724, forward strand.
TAGCACAGGCGGTTCCCCGTTACTCAAATTGTTTCCAATTAATAGAGTAATCACAAACCAAGATGATTGATTGTAGCTCATTAGTTTTAATAGTTTGTAATGTTTAACGTCATTAGTAGTATGATTAAATTTGTTTGCATTTTATAATCCCCTCTTTGCTTCCATTAAAAAGGAAAAATCCCATTCTGATTGTTTACAACTCATTAGTAAAATTAGTATCATTATCTGTTTGCTTTATTTCGATTCTACACCCCCCTCCTTGCTCCTCTTAAAAGGAAAAAAAACCCAATCCATTTTGTAATTTTATAATTTTAAAATGTTAGAATCAATCTTGCTTCATTACTTAAGCAAACTTTGCGATAGTAAGTCTGAAGATGCCTCTGAAAGAGGCGAAACACGTGTCACAGTTAGTTACACAATACGTGGAATAATCAAAGTTAATTTAAATTTTCTATTAAAATGAACTTCCACAAAGTTACCGCCGAAACCATCGACAGTTTTTTTTATTTAAGTCCAAGCTTGTCGTGGAGTGTGGACAGATACAAAAATACGCATGTCGCTCCCCACAATCACATCATATTATCACATCAAACACAATCATATTATGACTTGAAATTACACTATTTTAAATAGAAAATAATAATTTTATTTATGCTATGTTTAGCTGTAGACTGTAATTACACAATATTCACTTGCTAGTTAAACCATAATTTTCTAACTGACAATTCTTGGTAAAAAGGTGTTCATAAAAAAAGAAAAAAATAACACATTTTTTTTATTGATTGCACATTGTTAATAATGATCAGGAGTGGGATATCACGAATTTAAATGGCTGCCACGAGCGAAACCGGTTTTGATCTTTACTAAAAAATGTGGAATAAGTAGAAAAAGTTAAGAGTTATTTTTATATAATTATATCTGTCTCTTTTCAAACATCAAATACATTTCTTATTGGTAGCACAATGATTGAAAGTAAAGGTATAAAAGATTAGAAGTTTGAATCGCATAATCGATTTTTATATGTTCTGTGTGTCATAGCCAGAAAATCGGACTTCAAGAAAACTAATGACTTCGAGTCCTTTTAAAAAAAAGTTTATACGAAAGAAATACACCTGTATGAGGAGTGTGAAGCCGTAGCAAATGGAAGTAGGTACAACGTGAGTACACTATGGAATCAAAAAATACCTCTGAGAAATCGTTAAAAATATTTCATAAATGTAATATGTACTAAATGTCCATTTCAATATTCAATATTCATGACTGGTTTTACGTAATTTGCCATACTGATTTATTGTTTTAAAAAATATAACCAAAATCGTGATTAGGTAAATATTGTACTCTCAGAATGGATAGTCGACGAGGTACTGTAATTACATGTTAGATTGATGGCGGATAATTATTATTTAAGCCAGTTGCATGTTGTAGTCGCTAGTGCAATGCTAATTAAATTTGTAAACACACGACTTAATAATTAACAATTTCCATCAATCCATCATTTGGTTTACTTTTAAAGGTAGATATAATAATATGTAAATAGCAGTGGCGGTTCTAGGTACTGGGCTAGGTGGGCTAAGCCCGACCTGCATTTTTCACTTAAAACATTAGATGGCTGAAAAAAAATGAACAGCAATTCGGGCGCTGAACAAAATAAATACATTTATAAGCGTAACTAACCTTTCCCAAATGAATACAATATCTTTGTTTTGATTTTCCTCTGTCAATATAAGACAAGTCTACCTACAATAATATTCTCGATTGTGTTTCGTATTACAATTTTAAACTGAGCCAGCATAAAAAAAACAATAACCCTATGCAACATAGAGAACAGGCAACGTGACGTCAGTCTGGCAACACCTACGTATTAACGAGTCAGGGTCTGGAAAGATCTCGCCCGTGTTTTTTTCCTCTTACACTGGGGCGCAATCAAGCACGATTAGATTTTTTTGTATTTGTATGTACGGAAACGTCATCAAACTCACACGATTGTGCGTCAAATTATCAAACTTCTGTCATTCGTTGGGGGCTTAATTGAATTTGCCCATGACCCACCCATACATTCAAACACAAATACCAATATCGTTGTATTGTATGAAAGTGACAGATATTGACTTTCAGTGACAGCTCTGTATTGCCTTTTGTACTTGTTATTTCACTTTGAAAGAGACGAATTTAAGGTTATTATTTTAGCATTAGCATTGATTTTATTATATAGTAATTTATGCTTTGCAGTAGTGTCGTAATATTTGTTTATTTGCTTGTAGATTAATGTATAAGGTGAAGTGGAAAAATACACAATTTCGTAAATAGTAAATGCTAAACTTTCCTCTAGCCCACCCAAGATTTTAGTTCAGGAACCGCCACTGGTAAATAGTATCCAAAGAGCTAATGTTTCCATATTGAATAGCACATCTATAGACTTTTGATAATCTAGAAAATAATGGATGCAAAAAACAAAACGTGCTACACGATACTGATGGTTTATTTAAATCATACGGAGAAGAAAAATTCCCCAGATAGTGACATTCTGTTATGTTAGTAGTAAAAAAAGGCAGTAATTTGAAAACGTCTCAGTTGATTTAAATATTCTTATTATACCAAAATTCTGCTGTGTAGTGCACCAGTGGCGTCCTTGAACGGTGGCTGATTATTTTAATTTTTAAAAAATACTACTTAATAATGAAAACGCTGTGCAAAAAAAATGAAAATAAAATACTATTGGCGATACCCCTTGGGCTAAGTTCGTTTGTCCTACTCGGTCACGTGATTAAAAGCTCGAATCACCGAATGGAAATATTTCAACACTCGTTTTACAATGTAACTAAACTATCAATCATAATTTCCTTGTCGATGATTTTTTGTAATTAAGTTACAAGTAGTTTTCGTTCGATAAATAAATTTCAGATACAGGACTGCTTAACACTAAAAACGGGCCAGGTAAAAAAGCTTACTTTGAAACATGAAACTACAATTTAGGGTCTCCCTTTGAAATTCTAAATGATATTTGAAATGCAATAGGTAAAAAATCATTATATTTAACAACAATTTTCAAATATTGGTGAACTAAAACGATGCTATTTTTTACCTTATTATAATGGAATTTAACCAAGTCAGTCCTTACTAATCAATCCCGGGATTACGGGATTGATTAATTTTCATCGTGACCATGTCAATTCCGGGATTTCGGGATCGGAAAATTGGACGAGATCCCGGATCCCGGGATTGGATGCCCTAGTCCTAACCCATGTCACGATCATTGGCAGATCCAGAGGGATGGCGCGCTCTGAGAATAATTTAGAGGCAATTAATGATCGCAACTTTTCTCTATATCTGATGCATGATAAATTATTTATTTCTATTATCTACCATCTATAATTTTCAATTTGAATGGCTATCATTTTGCATACTTTCTGGATCCGCCAGTGGTGATGATATTTTAAAACGGAAAATTTAGTATGCGAATTAAGGTTGCAAGTCAAAATTGGGTAGATATGAAAATAATTTGGATTAAATAAAGTCTACGGCGAATAAAAACAAAATCATCACTTGGCGTCAAAATAAAGCATGATTACAGTAAGTAATACTTGAATTCGACGTGAACAGTAAAATTTGCTTTATGGCAGACCACACAGACAAATCCGTGATTCACTACAAACTTTGAACTCGGTCCGAACACTTTGTCGATGTTTATTGATGATACATCAGATACGTGCCAATTTAATAAAGGTATTTAAATCGGAAATCAATTATATTCGACTAGATTGCTGGCTGATGATTTTTTTATTGCTATCGCTGCACATTGGGACAAAACACGCCTGCTCATGGACGAATAATTGATAATTAAAGAATGCCTTAAATATAGAATAAGCTAATTATTATTTTAGATCAGACAGTTATGATTATTGATAATTATCATAGGTTTCAAAACTATTGCAGCTATTTCGATGGTAAGGTGTATACCATAAATAAAAGGACTGTCGCTTATGATATGCCTAAATAATAAGCCTGAGAGTGTAAAATTACCATGAAAAATTATCGTGACAAATCTCGCGACTTTTAGTTTTCATAATATTTTTATTGTTCTTGTTGATTACACGAAACGCAAATATGAACATTAGTAGTGACGCATTTTACTCATATTTCAGTCTTTTTTAAATTATCACAATTTATATAATCAATATTCTTGTAAAACTGGCACACACTAAACATTTTTTTTAACAAAATGTATTTTTTAAGCCATGTCTACTCTCAATGTGAAACACATAAACTCATAATAGTGCATCTCAGAAGAGTATCTTAAGCGAGAATTTGAAGTAAGTAAGTTGCTCAACCTACATCTTCGGAGAGAGGTGATAGTGATGATAAAAAGATGGTGTTGGAGAATGACTCTAGTATCCAGATATTTTCTCTACTCAAATACTGTTGAATGTCAAACAGAGATTGGAAGAGAATACATAAAAACATCGCCGACATTTTTGTTTGGGTATGTAAATTCATAAATCAATGTATTCTAATTATTGAAATGCTCGAACTCTCTCTTTTTGAAAGAGAAACGATTTGAGGAAGATAATAGAAAGAAACTAGTATAGTTAAATAATTGCTCTTCTTACTAGCAGTTTTTGATATTTGATTGGTGGGAGAAAATTAATCCATTCTTTTAATCAAAATTCGATTGTAAAATCAGTAAATACATTTTGTATTTTGTGCTTCAGTTTCTTGTTTATACATAGTTTATATCTTTACTTGCGGCCCGCCACTCATTTCGAACTTACAATGTGGCTCTTCAGCCAAAAAGTTTTTCCAGGCCTGGTAAAGTGTACGTACAGAATAAGCAATCAAAAATGTCAAACCACTACGTCACAACATTGTCAGTTTGACTGTGCTGTCTTAAAGAATCAAACATTGCGTAACTCTGTGAGGCGTATTAGGATGATATAGCAGCGATCAAACACCACTTGGCGCACGATACCGGCGCGTTGTCCAACACGACTCACGACCCTCAGAATCACAGAGTAATCATTGTAATTGAGTGTGCACCTCTCGATTCCACTCCGAGCCATCGACTTGTTTTATGAATGACTAATTATAATTTTCCGCCGCACCGGGTGTGAGGCAAGCTTAGTACCAGGCCGCGGGAAAAATAAATTCACCTCTCCCTAATTACATACATTACCCATGTTTATTAATGTACATACGGTGCGGCGCGATGTCGATTCTGGCAGCTTGATGGGTCAGATGAGATAATTAATGTTTTCATTTTTTTATAATTTTAATTATTAGGTTATACAAAAAAAATACTGCTTGTTGACAACGTAAGCGCGCTACTAAAAGGTTAATACGTAAAAAATACCGAGGAAAATAAAATAACACACCTATCTAGCTAAAGCCATGTTTACGTACAACGGTATGAACCTTCGAATAGTGAAGTGACCTAAGATTAGTTGTAAAATGGTAAAACTATTCTAGATGGTTTTTAATTACAAGCACGTATTTACTTAGTGTTTTGGTGGATTGCATATTAAAATTTTAAGGTAATAACAATATCGCAATGTGTACTGAGCAACTTTTACGATACTTAAAGACAGCGGGGAGCAAACTTTTCGGATGGAGGGCCAAATTCAGGAATTCAAAATAAGCGGCGGGCCGCTAGTAGAATACCATTTTTATATGTACACTATTTGTGATCGTGATAAAAAAAATAATCTAACGAGAGGAATGGAACTGTTTTACGTCTTTTAACATTTTTTAAAATTCAGGTGTTAATTTTGTAGTAAATAAATGTTCATCACTGATGTTTGATCGTAAAGGGTTTTTATTGAAGTTCATGATTGAAAATGCTTGTTCACATATTACGATTAATATCTTTTTTTAAAAATGCGTTAACAAAATAAAAACGTGAATCTTTTCCCAAAATATAATATTGCTCGCGGGCCGCAGAAAATGAAGAATATTATTATGCATCTAACTATTTTTTTCCTAAAACAAAACTTGGCTCACGTCACCTCACAAGGGTTAATACTGTATGTATGATTATTTACTGTTCCTTCGTGATAAATTATATGTATAGTAATGTTTTCCCAGTAAGGAGGTTTGTTCAAATGCAGGGATGCATGTGATATGTTAAATTCCCTCCCAATACCTTATCTTATCAATATCATAAAAAAACTAAACTTACCAAGAGCTATTGGGAAACCAATAGAACTGCCCTAGGTCTATCTTTTTATCGCTACTATTCGAGTAACAAACAGTTCTTGTATAAAAAGATCTCTTGAGATAATCCGAGGGCTTGGGGAAAAATGGCGGCAGTTTTAATAATTCTAAAATATTGGCAAATCAATGAAAATGTTTTTTTTTTATCGACAGAATTCCTAAAAAAAGGAATTTTAAATATTCTTATTATTTTATCTTTCTATTTTGATATAATTAAAATTGTTTTGTGAAACACGCTTAATAACTATCGTGTTGGCGTAGTTCTGATAAGAGCATAAGCCAAAATAGCCATCAACTATATATAAAATAATATTTGTAGAACTAACATACTTTGATATTTTTTAACCTTATTTTTGATTCTCCACTAGACGCCCAAATGCTTCACATAAGAGAACGCCAAAGAAGTTTCTAAATATGTAGAGACAAAGTGATAATCTCGTAGTTGACACCGTCGTATTTATTTCACTGATGTCTTGAGTAGTTGTAAGTTTATGAAGAAAGTTACGATAGTATCCTGTAAGTCGGAGAGATTTGTCAAGCTTAAAAAACGGTATCTGCGAAACTTAGTGTATGTTAAATTTTATTTTCAAACGCTTTTAGTCCAACTCCGAGTACAGGCAGCGCACTCACAAAATGTGTTACACTTGTTACAGGTGGATGTTTTATTGCCGTGTTATTACTTTTCAATAATCGTTGGCAGCCCCGCCTGGGAATCGACCCGGACACCATTTGTTATGTCGGAGGCTTCAATGCGGATAAGCCCACAACTTGCCCACATTGGCGTATCGGAAGAAACGTTAATAATTGAACCTTCTTATATATTTTGAATAAGGCAACGTCATTTTTTTGAAAGATATAAAATGTTGCGCGAAAATATTTTTTCTATGTTCAATGTGTTGCTTTGTGAAAGTTAATTTTTATTTATTTAAATATTTATAAAAAAATATTTAATTTTCAGTTTATTCGTAAACCTTGCGATGTTACGTCTAATAATGTTTCTTAAAAAAGCGAAACACGCGTCAAATTTTGTAGCACAATACGTTGAAAAAAAAAGTTATCCAATTAAATTTTATATATTTTTTCTCTTTTGGTCGTCAATTGTGTACGTCAAATTACATGGTATACATATATAGAGATTCATATTTAGGGTAATTTATTATGTTATTTATATGATAAGGTGATTTGAACGATGTTTAAAAAAGTGAACCACGCGTTTACGTTTAGTAAATCTAACACAACTATTTAAAAGTCAATTTAAATATACATTTTAAAATTTCAGCGTTAAGTCAATCTGAAAACAAACAAACCAGTTTTACAACCCTTACAATATGGTCTGTTCCGTACACCACTGTCCAAACAACACACCTGTTATCCTTAATTCGCGGGATAAATCTTGTTTTGAGGCAACAGCCGACCAACATTTATTATTTATCGAAGAATTCAATTTTTCAACTTCCTGCACTTCGATTACTTACGTAATTGTTTTGTCATTTTTTTATTTATGATTTGTTTGAAAATGAATATGTGTTATGTATGTATCATGAAAATGATTACGCTGTAAATTATTTACTTTCGCAAAAAATAATAGGAACATATAGAGTAAATTTACTCAGACAGCTCACAAAGCCACAAAATTATTACAATAAAATTATATGAACGCTTAACTAAGCGGTTTTTTACACCCAACATTCGGTCTGTCGGAAATATTAGTTTTGAATAAATCTTTTTTTTTTTTCACAAATTAACGTTAAAACGTTATTAAAGAATTACAGCCGAATAAAGAATGCATATTGTGATTTAAATTAAAAAAATACAAATATATACAATTAATGTACTTTTATACTTGTAGTTGAGTATTGCAATAACTGTTAAAATGTGAGATTAAATAATAACTTTTTTTTCAAATCAATGACTATATTATTATATATTATATTGTACATATGGATGAAACTAGAAATCGGTATATTTGGTCAAACATTTTTTTACGATATCTGCTCCCTAGGTGGATCATATGAGCTTCTAATGGAGTTAACCAGTTCTCGTAGAAAATAAGCTTCTGTTGAGTGACATTCATTAGGAAGCCATATGATTCACATTTGGAGCGGAATTAGATTTAAAAAAAAAACATCAAAAGATTATTCAAATTGAAAAATTGCGTAAATTATAATATAGCTGGACAAACTTCGTATTATCATATACGCAGAGTCAAGAAAACTTTGAGAGATATTGTTGTCGGCACGATTCGCAAAATGTACGTACGGTAAAACATAACGTCAATAGGTATATTCAATATCATGCAGCTGGCAACATATTTTATTACAAATAATATATTGTTACAAGCAAATCAAGAATAAAGCTCCTGTCATATTCGAATACGGGACATAAAAATCAGTCATACCCAATCTGTTTTTTTACAAGGGACATGAAATATTATAGAAATTTTGAGACCATATGAGCCCATGAGAGGTTGAGTGAGCCAGTTGATATTTTAGGAAAGAAATGAGTTAGATGCGTTATACTATTCTACATGTCTGAATTAAAGTATCGAAAATGTGGAGTGAACCTTGTAAATACACACTGCAATAGTGTTTTCTCCATAAAATAAAAATATGCAATCCACCAAAACACCAAGTAAAGACTGAACCAATTTATTACTTTAATAGCGGAGTAGGGAGAGCGGTTAGTAAAACACTAGTCCTGTCCTAGTTTTTAATCCTTTTATCTTCACTCTTTTCGAAAAAACAAAAGCTTAGCAACTGAGTGACAGGCAGTTTTAGATGAAAACATATTTTCAGATACCTCCATTAGGATGTCAAATTATGGACATTGGGAGCGGACATGGATTAAAACATACTATCTAAAACAATAACTTTGATACAGATGTCTCACGCATAATAAGTGTTACTCAGAGCATAAAGATTTTCAATCTGCGTATACACTTTTCTACGAGTTCCATGTAGAGACAATATTGTAATAAATTGATTTATATTACAAAGCATAGATTCCTGTTAAGTTTACAATCTCTACCACTCATCTTATTCTAAAAACTGCACGCTCTTAGAGCTATTACAAATGGAGTGGATGTTGGAAACGGCTGACTAGGTCGAATCAATTAATTAATGGCGATAAATATAAACAAATAACCTTAAACAAGTAAACAAATATTTTGAAATGTTAGTTCTTCCAGCCCAATAAAAACTGTTTGGGCCAGACTTATTTATGTTAACAAAATGAAATGGAATCTTGAGAGCCACTGGCGTAGATAAAACAAAACATTGGTTCGTGAATGTTTGCAGAATTATTCTTAAAGTAAACAACTGAAAGTAGAAAAAAACGAAAAAGTTAAATGTCTTAATGTTGGTATTGTTTATAGGTGAGTCCTGATCAGAGCGGTTCGGATACAAAATGAAAGGCAAATAAAGACCCATGCGCGGGACCATGGCATCACATAAATATCGGGACACTTTTTGCAGTGACGTATCGTAAAAGAGTAGTATTTTTTATGCCATGTTTGCTTTTAATGCGGCGGTAGGGCTTATACAAAAACTGACTTTTGAAAAAATCCTATTTTCAAATTACAATGTTTTCTACAAATCGGTTTTAGAAAAATATATCAAAATTCGTTTTTTTAGTACTCCTAAGCACTTTTATAAAAAACTCCTTCAAATTACTACAACAATATTCGTTAATTGAACAAAATATGTACACAGAAAAAATAAAACTAGGCAAATATAATGTTTTAAAAGCATTAATTGATGTATAATATTAACTCATTATTTAACTTAATATTTTATCTCTTTTTATTTGTAACCATGCCGGCTTAAAGTCAAACTTAAGGTTTAAAATAATACTAACTCTATTATTTGAATTCTTATAACCAAATTGAAAAATAACCAATTTATGAAAATGTCACAAATTTTACTAAAAAACCGGTTTTACAAAATTGATTATTGAAAACCGACAAGCCATATGTTTATGACCTGACAAATTTTCAACAAAAATCTGGCGTATTAGATATTATTAACCGTATTGGAAGATATTTTTTCTTCTTTAGTTTGATTAATTATTATAAATAACAATTGATGTAATCAATTTATAATATTATGGCAAACGAAGGTTATTGTTATGTTGATTAATTTATATTGCATTTAATGTTTTTTTTAGCAGTAAACTTCTTTTCCATGCCAGCACAGCACTGTACCAGGAAAATCATGACGCTGGTACCTTGAATTGGAAGGGAGTCGGTGAAGTCGCCGATAAAAGAACATGCTCATGCTTCCACCTCACGACAATTTAGTTTCAATAATGCCGAACGATTTAGATGTCTCTATTAAATATCAACGAAATGCACTCTTTACGACATCTCTTACGACTGAACGTTCCCATCCGATCGTTCATCAATACACATTCACTATATTATATCCACTGTGGAAAAGAAAAAGGACGTAACCCAAAGTTTTTTCAAAACAGGTTTTTTTCGATAATCACAATGTATCAATCTTGATACACGTTCTATCAAAAGGATGCAAGCTGAAAATGCCAAATTAGTATCTAAATTTAGCTTTGAAAAAGATGACCTTGTAAATAATTAAAACCAAGGAAAAAGACTGAAATAAAGGTTTTTCCTAGAAAATTTCTTCAATAAATATGAGATTATGTCAATTAAACACCAGTTTAGAAGTCTCTGTGCACTTCAAGGTTGTGTATAATTCATAAGTGGAATTAATTATCTGCTCTTTGCTGATGATTTAAAACTGTTTTTACGTATCAGTAAAGAGTCTGACTGTACTATTCTGCAGCAGAATATGACTATGATTTCGAATTGGTCTATAAAAAACAAGCTCGACTTCAACATTTCGAAGTGTTCTTGTATTTCCTTCTCTCGCTCAAAATTTCCCATCATATATAACTATGCAATATCTAATGATGCTTTAAAGCGTTTGTCTGAAGTTGTTGATCTTGGTATAAGATTCGACTCTTCTTTCACCTTTCATTCGCATATCACTCACTGCGTGCAAGCAAACTCCTTGGATTTATTGTTAGACAAAGCAAACCATTTGAAAACCCAACTGTGTTTCGGACGCTTTATTTTCTTTGGTCTTAAGTACGCTTGAATATGGATGGATCCATCATTTGGAGCCCATATAAAAGTTCATACTCATACAAGCTGCACTTAGAGAGAGTCCATAAGAAATTTCTTAGATATTATTATTTCAAAAAATTTAAAATTTTCCCCTTTGATAATTCCTTAAAGGAATACTACCCCACCAAATTTCTTTTAGGAATGTTATCGTTTCACTCTCTTAAAGCTCGAAGATCTTTTTCAAGCTCAAAGCATTTTTCTCTTCTTCTTCGGGGCCGAGTTAATAATCCTGAAATTCTCATGACTATTAATTTACATGCTCGCAATTTATTCTTACGTGGGCGAAACTATGAGCAAAAACTTTTATTCCTAAAAACTTATACCTCGCTTAGGAGGTATGAGTCACCAGTTCCAAGGGCCGTTCGATTGATCAACGCATTGCCTAGAGAAGTGGACATTTTTAGTGATTGTATTTGTGAACTGTTTGATAAATTTTACTATTGTATTTATTGATTTTTATGTTCAATTTGATGTACTGTGTAGTTTTATTTTATGTTTTGTCTTATTATATTTTTCAAGTGTATGGCGAATTGGCGTCAGCTGTTATGTCATGTACTGTAATTTTATTTTTTAACAATAAATAAATAATTTGCATATGGCCCAAAATCATCAAAACACGTTTTTTGCGCCTCCTGTAAAATTTGATGTGTGGGTTACGTCCTTTTTCCTTTCCACAGTCGATATAATCTAAGATATTATGCATTCAGTTTTGACGTATTCCTTTTCCTTTACGAGTCAACCTCAGAAATGTTTCAATTAATTAACACCAAAAAAAAATCGTAGCCCAATTCGAAAAAGTAATACAAAGTAATAATCGGAGCATATGCCCGCCACAAGATTCTCTGTCCCCCGCCAGTCTCTTTGATTCCTCCCATGCCATTCCAGCGTCCCGTAGCTCCGCCGAGTACATGGTCATCAGTGGCCTTCCACGACGGCGGAATCCATCCGGTTGGTAGAAGAGACAAGCAGACCGCAGCACATGTCCAAGCCAGGTCCATCGTCGCTTTTTGACTTTGGACGTAATTCAAAGCTGTTTAGTCCGTTTAGTTTTCTCCGTGTTTCTGGTAAAGTCAAACCACCGCACTCACAGTATTCCGCGCAGGCATTTAGTTTAATGCACTATTTTTTTTACCTAGAAATAAAAAGAGATTATGTGGATATATTGATATTTCCAATTATTAAAGTACATTACAAATAGTCCATTAACAAGTTTAGTCGTCAAATTTGTTGAAAAATTAAAATTCTAACATCGGCTTTTTTTATTAAGGTATTAATGTATATTTTTGTGTTTGGTGATAAATTCGTGTTGTAAAATTGTAAAAATGAAGCAAGAGTATTCAATAAACTGTTTCTATACATGAGTATCTATTTATAATAATATATGAGGGCAGCAGAGAAGGCACAATTTCCGTTGCTCTGAGAAAATTGCAAATGCGAGCTGCATAAATCTTTCTCTTGCAGCGAGCATGATATGACTACTTCATTGATATCTTCAAATGCAGTAAAGCGAATGTGGTTTCAAATTTAAAACAATCAAACAGTATTTATTTTTAACTATGTAAGTGCTACAAAAAAACTGTCAAGCAGGAATTGGGAAAATATTATATTAAGTAGTCTTACTTAACTATATATGAAAATAAGTTATTTAAAAACCTGACTAACAAATATAATTATCATTATATGTTTCAATATTTATATTCCTGTTTTTGTGTTTCTTTGATTTACACCTGTTTAAGAAATACTATTTAACTATCACTATCCCGGCATCCAATTTCAGACCATTTTTGTGATCGCGGGATTTTTAATTTTCCCAAGGTGTAAAACCAGCCTGCCAAAGGGGATGCCACTACAGGAGAGCTTTAACGGTGTTAAACTATATTGCTTCGGATGTCGACATATTCCAAGTCGACGTGGGTGAGCTCCCACGAATATTTTTTTTTATGTATTTAAGTAGAGAGCTCCCAAAAGACTAAAAAACTAAAACGAAGCAGATGATTTCGTGTGTAGAAAAAAAGTCAAATACATAGCGCTATTATTAACCTGTTATGTGCCGTGCGGTATTAATATGGCCGTGCATGGAGGGCCGTGATTTTCGTTAAATAAATAAAACCTAATAAATATGTACTTTTTGGCAGTGGCGGATTATCCCATAAGCGCAAGAAACGCGCGCTTGGGGCCTCCAAATCACGGGGGCCTCAAAGATAGCATACATTATATTAACCGTTATATTTTTATTTCAGTGATAAATATTTTTTACTATTCTACGAAGAGATTTGCAGCACTTTAATGTAATTCGAAAAGCATGGCCTCCAAAATTTATTGCGCCTGGGGCATCCAAAGTGCTTAATCCGCCACTGCTTTTTGGACATATAATAATACTACATCACACACACTTACCATATAAATACACGATGGGTCATTTCCGCACTTATTTATCCAAAAACGTTTCAAAAACATGCCATGTTAGCATTAGCTCTGCTAGCAACAAATATGAACACAACAAAAAAGCTTTTTTTTTTTTTAAATCGATGTGTTATAGATTACAAAACAATATCTTTAAAGTTTAAGTATCACACTATGATTTCAAGAGACTTCACCTATATGCATGATAATTTAAAAATATTAAATACGTTTCTTGTGGTCTTTAAACCGCGTCTCAAGTACTGCAACCATCGATGCTTCGATTGACTACTTCCGGAAGGTTTTAAAAAGTCTAAAAAAACAGACAACATCAATCAAGTTTATTAATTCGAGTGCTGCTGAATCATCGGCAAAACATACCTCATAAAACATTATTGGAATTAAGTGATGCTTTAATTGAAAAGAATTCTTCTTTTAAACAATGATAATCTTATTGATTGAACTCCATTATAATAAGGTAAAAATAGTAACGTATTTAGTTGTACAGTTTTTCATATTATTAGTTTATAGCTATTTTGGCATTCGCCATCGTGTAGAACTATGTTTAAGCTGACATTTAGCTAAGGTGTGTTTACTGGTTCCGAAGAGATACACAATACATCTTGTTATTCCCTCTAACATCCTTATTCATATTTAAATTATATTTTTACATTTATTAATGTAATGCTACGATAGTAATACATTTATTAATGTATAATTACATTAGTGTAATGTATTTAATAAATAATATTATTATTTTTTAGATGGCACAAACATATATGTCTTTGAACAGAAATCGACAAATCGATTGAAAAAATGCTGTTCCTACTGAGATTCGAATCTATGACCGTCGGTATGGAAGCCAACGACGTTGACCACTGTGAACTGTACCTGACTTAAAAATATTACTTTCTGAAAATTTACTGGAAATAGTTCAAATATATTCAAAAGATATTGCACTTTAAATTATACAAATTATTATTACTGTACCCACACTCCAATTAATGCAAACAATAACGAGTGGAGCAAAGTACTAACATTTTTCAAGAATAAGGCAACCTTTTTCTTGATTTACAATAAGCTCAATTTAACAATTAGCTCATGTCATTATAAAATACAGCTAATTTGTTTTATAAAACAAAACACGAACCGTTTCTTTATAGGTATAAAAATGAATACAACAGTCTATAATGTATTGTTTATTCTGTAAAAATGTTCCAAACCAAATTATTATTTTAAAATGTTGCACATATTGTGCAAAGGCAAAAAAAAGACTTCATTAAAGAATTTACAGAAAGAACTAGTATTCTGTTGATACAATTTATATAAATGGCAACAAATGGTTTTTAAGAGTAGGATAATTGTTGTTAGAAATGAAACATCACTATCCTATTGTGCCGTTAATGAAATTTCACATATGTTTAAACATTGACAAGTCTTTGTAATTCTCATCGATACATTTTGCCTGAAAAAAGGCTGTCTCTTGAGGATTGGCTCCCATCTCTCTCATGCAAGCATCGATGACTTCCGAACACTTCTCCCTGTCAAGGTAGGCGGGGATTATGGAAATAATGTAATCCTTCTTTAAAATGCCTTCGTCGGTGACGACGCGGTACATCTTGAAAAAGCAGAATACGAAGTTGTTTAACTCATCGTCTACATCGGAAAAGTCTCCATAGCGAAGATGGCTGATCTTCTCAGCGTCAACGCCGGTTTCTTCGACGCATGCTTCTTTGTAGGCTGCGAAGCGTTCTGTCGGATTTGAGAAGGTCAACGACTGAAACGTTTATAAATATTAGAATTAAAGTATTGTTTGAAAATGACGCAAATGTCATGTATTCATATTCATATGAACATGAATCATATATTTAATTAATAAAAAGAATTAAGTGTAAATGATAACGAAATCTTCACATCACATGTTTTCTTAAGCACGTTTAGATTTCCACACATAAGACAATACAAAAAAACAAATTGTATTCAAAAGAAGTGGTTTTAAAAAATATGAATTTATTAACTTGAATTACAGTGGATAGATAATTCCTACCTCTAAGCCTTATTTTTTATGCAAACCTTAACACGACAGTATATAAGAAACATGAGGGAAATTAAAAAAATATATATGAAGTTATAAATTTCAACAATCTCTTACATTGACTCCTACAAGAGTAGCAGCGACGATGACGAGAACGAACAATTTCATTTCACTGAATCTTTTCTTACTCAAGGAAACTGTTGATATTATGATACACTCACTGAGTTGATGACTATTCAGAAAATATCCTAGCTTTTATACTAATGGTGAGACCAACTTTAATCGTAAAAAACGGATTCAAACGACTTATTACAATAGTGTATTTTTTAATTGCCGATAAAAAATAATATATTTTTGCTATTTTTTAACTGTTAATATTTTTACAATAAAGTAGTTTTTAATTATTTTATACATTGTTTTCAAACTTCTGCGTATATATTTTATGTGAATTTAATAGTTTTTTTTCAGTTAACGGTCAGTTAATTTTTTATTTCAAAGTATTGTTTTCAACCAAACTGTTGTCTAGTAAAAACAATGTACTATCTCAGTGTTCGGCAAACCTTTATTATAATTTCAGCACCTTCAAATGAATAAACTTGGTCAATAATAATTTTGAATCAAAATAAAATAGGAAAAACTTTTTCTCATTATGTAAGCTACTGATATAAAACGTATGGAATGGAGTATTTCATCACTAGGTATAGTGGTGGGTTGACAATACATTAACAAGAAGCTAGATGAATCTTAAAGCTATTCGCGGTGTTCTTGGAAACGGGTAGATTTTATCATTCTAATACAATTATACGTAATAATTACTAAAACAATCAAATCTTAATAAATTAATATGAACATATACATTAAAAAACTCGCCTACCTCAGCTAGAGTGAAAAGTTACAAGAGTAACGCTGAAATATGTACCATTTTTTTCACGTTTTATATGTAAGCCGTCGTTGATAATGTATATTTGTCAGAAGTTTCAATAAGGTACAGATAAGATCTAAGATTTTTTTTCTATCTTAATTTAACAAGGAACTCGCGCGAGCCCTTCCGAGCCCCCTCCAGCACACATTTGACTAAGCATATCGACTGTGGAAAGGAAAAAGGACGTTACCCACAGTTTTTTCAAAAAGGCTTTTTTTAGATAATCACAATGTATCAAACCTGATACACGTTCTATCAAAAGGATGTAAGCTGCAAATGCCGAATTAGTATCTAAATTTAGCTTTTAAGTTTGAAAAAAGACGAGCTTGTAAAAATTGAAACCAAGAAAAAAGACTCAATAAAAGGTTTTACCTAAACATTTTGTACACTTCCATAAAATTATTGGTCAAACACGACCCGGGTTTCGCCTCTCGGCATCTTCCGGTACTAATCAGTGCGCGAATACACTCGAACTGACATTCGCGGACTGATTAGTACCGGAAGATGCCGAGAGGCGAAACCCGGGTCGTGTTCAACCAAGAATTTTATGGAAGTGTACAATATGAAAAGAATTCTAAATTAATATTGAATTTCCATCAAACACCTTCAGTCTAAATTTTAAATTTTACCTAAACAATATCTTTGATTAATATTAGAATATGTCAATTAAACACCAATTTAGAAGTCAAGGTTGTGTATATTTCATTATTTGCATATGCCCCAAAATCATCAAATCACGTTTATTGTGCCTCCTGTATAATTTTCTATGTGTGGGTTGCGTCCTTTTTACTTTCCACAGTCGATATAGATATGGAGTGATTTTACCATACGTTTTTAAAGTGGATAATGTTTGAAAACGTTTGACTAGCGAAGACTGGCTAGAAAACCAATCACTATGTGTATTATGTGGTTATTGAATAGACATAGTAGACTTGAAAACATTGAAGGCATTAATGTCATTAGATGAAAATTCATATAAGAACATTATGCAATATGATTTAAAATTATTAGAAAAAATATGAATAAAATTGGTTGTCATCTAATCATTTTTTTCTTTGATTTAAAGCAGTGTTCCCCAACCGGTGGTCCACGGCCAAGTGCTGAGCCGCAGATACTTTCCGCCGGGCCGCAAACAGTATGCCAAATTTCAAGAAATTCGCCATGCAAACATATTGAATATAAGATTTTTTATCGCCTGCACGTTTTCTTGTATTTTTAGTCATTGTTAAATATGAAGACATCAATAATGCTACTCTGTATTTTGTTTCTTGGCCATTTTTGTGCGGTTACATATTACCCACACTTCTAAAATCCGGCTTCAAATTTGTAAAGTTTAGTTTATTTTGCGGATAATTATTCTAGTGTACTATTTTTTTTGTGTGCGACACGATGGTCGCTGGTTTTTTTAGAATCGCCAATCATAAATATTTGCTCTTCGACAAAACCAGATGCAAAACCCTACCATATATAATATAATAATATACCAATATTTCATAATGCATAATTGTTTTCACTTTTAGGGTTTTCACTGTGAATGCTCGGTGGAAAGACACTATATTAATAAAAACGCAATATTCTTTTGTACTTTATTCCACTTTATTCAAAAGGTCAGGACCGGTTTCGCTCATTGCGAGCAATGTCAACTGAAAACATTTGTATTGTTATGTCCATTTGTAAAAATATACGATTTAAAAAAAATACATAAAAACTATTTTTATTTCATTATTAGTGGTCCGCGATTTTTTTTCCTTTTTTTACCGGTCCGAAGGTGTTAAAAGGTTGAAGGACACTGTTTTAAAGCACAGGACAGTTGAGAATTCTTTTAATATTGTGAGCACACGGGGATATAAATTCGGACAACGATTGAAAATAATGAATAATATGTTAAGATAAGGATTGACAAAACTACAGAGCTTTGCGATTCGACAACGGTGATTAGAAAAAAATATACTTTTTTGGAATTACTACTTATTCGTTCAAACTATGTACATTCTCACAAATTTTGTCATTAACGACCCGGGTTTCGCCTTTCGGCATCTTCAGGCATTCAAGTGCACGGATGAACTTGAACTGACGCTTAGTAAATGAAAGTTTCGTGTTTATATAAGATATAAATGTATCACTGAGTCCAAAGCCACTGCTGGCAAAAAGGATAAGCCCATGGGAATGCCAACAGATTTGACTAGTGAGCAGTTTCAAGAATTATATAATTTGTTTGTCGGCAAAGGTTTTATGATTATATGATTTTATGGTTATATAGGGTATAGAAGAGGAGAGGAGCGTCAGTTCAAGTTCATCCGTGCACTTGAATGCCTGAAGATGCCGAAAGGCGAAACCCGGGTCGTTAATGACAAAATTTGTGAGAATGTACATAGTTTGAACGATTCAAATTTAATATTGAAATTCCACCAAGCACCTTCAGTCGAAATCTTAAATTACTACTTATTCATTTTTTCCATCCAATAAAGTTGAAAGTTTTGTGCCACCGTGTATACATTTTAATAAGCAGCGTGCAATTGCTACTATCATAAAATTATGTTCATAGAGAGTACCGCGTGTACCGGATTTCTCGAACTTGCTCTGATAACCGATGTCTGAGGACTACATCAAGGAAGCAGTAGGCAGTCAGCCCAGTTTTTATTGAAGTCAATAAGTCAGCCCTTGAATTATGGCAATCTTCAAATGGCAATTACCTTTTTTTGCGTCGGCAATTTGCGGCGCAATAAATTACGAAAAAATAGCCATAAATTCACGATTTATATCTTTTTTAATCAATCACGACATATCTTCATTGAGGCGGTTATGATTCCTGGGAAACGGGAAGAATCTATATTCGATTACCATTTGTGATAAGGATTAATGCTTGTCGGAAATGTATAAACAGTGTATAAAGAACTTGCTGTCGGCAAATGAAATTATAAAAATTCAAAACCGTATCTCTTAATTGTATAAGGTAAGTAACGGACGTAAGAATACACGAGAATCAGAATAGAGAAGAAATAACGATAAAAAATATTATTTTACTTCGCAATGATAATAAACCGCTTTGCGATTAGATAGTTTTGATTGAATATGTACAAAATAAAATTTTGTGTTTACCAATAACACTTCCCCTACGGTGCTAGAAAATCTTCCGATACGTTGCTGGCACTTAAAAAACCGAGTGAAAAATATGTTTTTTAAAAATATACGTCAAAGGTTTTTACCGTCCATTAAAGAACGGTAAGTGTTAAAACATGTTTTTTTAACTTAGTCATTTAACGGCCAGCAACGTATCAAAAGTATTTTTTTAGCACAGTTAGTGTTAAATGAGTATCACCGCGTATGTGTGTCCAAATTAAAAAAAAAACTTTATTTAGTAAAAAATAACTCACTCCTAAAAGGGTTAAGATTCATTGTGGTGTCAAATATACTTACTTAATTGAGTACTTATTTTCAAAAAAATGTTGTAATGTTAAATATATCTTTGATATAAATAAATATTGCTTTATATCGCATTATAATTACATAATTTACGCTAATCAACGATAATTTACCGCACATTTTTAGCGAAACTTATTTTACTATAATATAATAAAGATTGCACGATGCGTTAGTTAAATAAACTATGTTTCTAAATCTGCCGGCGTTTTTGCCATTAGTAATATGTAATTAGCATACAAAATTTTTTGGCGGTCATATGCTCCACATAGGGAGCGAACATGGTCAAAGAAGAAGAAAGATACAAAATTAAAAAATCATTTTTAATAGGAAAAAGAATACAAAAATGCACCATTTGCTTTTTTTTAAAAAAAAAACCATGTCCGCTTCTTATGGAGAGCATATGGACTATTAATAGAGTTTATGTCAAATCAAGTCTTTCTACAAGAACTGCTTGGTTCTCAGTTGTTCAACCATTGTTTTTAAACGACTATAGACAAGGACAGGACTAGTGGTTAGGTAATTGCTCTCGCTTCGCCCGTTTTTTAGGATACAATGGGTGGGAGTGAATTTAAGACATCCATGCCTATGGACATAAATATATAAATCAATACATAAAAACTGTCCGTACTGAGATTCGAACCAGTGACCTTCGTATCCGAAGCCAACGACGTTTACCACTTGACCACGCAGCTGTCAAATTGTTTTTTTAATACTGACTTCTAAGCAATAAACTATATTTAAAAAATAAATTACTCATTTGTAGTAATTCCAATTTTATTTTATATGATTAGGACAGGTTTTGCTCATGATCGGCATTATCATATAAATATAATATTACAGTGCTATGAAGTTTTAGTTGTTTTATTTTTTGAATATAATGCTTTTTCAACAAACTATATTTTGTTTTTCGTGTATTTTTACTAAAACAGGTCAATGAAAGCCCTATAAGTAAGTATCATATTACATTTCTAGTACACAAGCCCTAGTTAATTAATCATCCAATATTCATTGGCAGCCAACCGACGCAAGAAAATGTTTGTAACATAAATTGTTCAGTACCTTAGATTGCAATTGTAAAGATAAGACGCTATTTATATTCTCGTGTGCAATATTTTTTTTTGCAAAAACACTAAATTTATTGAAAAACACCCATATTCAAACAGGTAGGCAAATTTAACACCTGTGAAAAATTCGAACGTCACATGGGCAAAATAATATATCGAGAACATTGAATCCCCAGACACGATTTCCCCTAAAGTGTTCTCCATTTCATTTCCACGGTCAAATCAAAGATATGTAAATTTTCAAATACAACCGATATATCAGCTCGTAGTTCTGTTGGGCAGAAAATATTTCATTTGCTCAAAGCTAGTAGAATATAAAGGTACCTTAGTGGTTTAAAGTTCGTTTAAAATTTTAAGTACGTATTTAAATAGTCAATTTATCTAAGAAATTTAAATTGATATTAAAATTGAATATACGTTTTAAAAATAGTGTCTGCCTCGTATGTTGGTAAATATTTATAATAATTAAATTGGCTGATTTCATTGGGTGGGGTGGGGTTTCTTCGTTGGTTGTAGTGATGTACACACAGATTCAAATCCTAAATGAAAAGATTTATATTTTCGATGAATTCGGCGGTAACTTTGTGGAAGTTCATTTTAATACAAAATTTATATAAAATTCAAAATAACTTCGTTCATTCCACATATTGTGCCACTAATAGTGATACGTGTTTCGCCTCTTTTAGTGACATATTCAGACTAACGATTTTGATATTCTAACACAGAGTTTCCCAAAAATTTTCTGGAATGGAACACTTCGCAAGTCTGGAAAATATAACGGAACACGAAAAACTGTGTTGCAGCGTATGAAACCATTCCAATTTTTTTCGGAACACCTACTCTGGCTCCGCGGAACATAGTTTGGGAAACCCTGTTCTAACATGATATATTATATAAAGATATCTCTTTTCAATAATTATCAAGTAAAATTATAGGCCCTTAAAAGTGTACATAATTCAACTATAGATTGGATATATAATAATATTCGTATTATTTATGATATACAAAAAAAATGATCTTTGTGTTTTTAATTAAGTGATTAAATGTTCAATTTAGCTAATATTGCTTTTTTGATCGATGACTAAGCGCAAATCAGAATAAAAATGACCCCAGGCTAGCAGAAAGTGTAGGAGGTATCGCAATCTTCGAAATTATCTGACATCGATCACTAGTTGCAGCCGCTCTTTGAAACACTGCACTGCTCTTGCTCATTGACTAATGTTTTGAATTTGGAGTTTACTATTATTCAAGAGTGGATAAGCTATTTTTTAAGAACTTCTTAATTTTATCGCCTCCTGATACATTTTATTTGGCATTTGACACGGGTACTTTGTTAATATTTAAATTAAGAATCCGAAAACGATTGCGAAGTAATAGTGACGTTTAATTAATGCGTTTAGCGTTTTTTTAGAGTGCTTTATGAAAACTTTAATTTCAATATTATTAGTTATTATGTAAACAAGTTTGAGTCATTCAAAGTGTGTCAGTTTGGTTGGATTCATATCTAGAGCAAACTAGAAGATTGGCAAATGATAGATATTCGGGAAAAGTCCAAATTTGTTAGTGTTTGATTGTTATATGAAACTCATCCTGAACAATCAAGCCTTCTAACACTATATAATAGATAATACGTAATCAAATATTTATAAGATTATTTTTAAAACGGTGTTTTTTGTTTTGAAGTAATTGTAAAATTATATTTTACTGTTAATATGCATGCAGTTTGAGATTATAAATCAAATGCCTTTAAAATGTATAATAAGATATAAACACTAAACTCACTTTTTTACACGATTAATTACACGGTTTCGAAATACCACAGTGTAAAAAACGAGAAAAAAATGGAACATTCATTTAAAAATGCGTTACAGTAATTTGGAATTTCCTACATCCCTCGCATGGACTTACTACTCATTCATTACCCAAGTGATGAAAGCGATGCCATACCAAATGTGCGTAAACAGGCATGGGGAACCTGCGGCATTTTGGCTACTTTCATGCGGCCTTCTGGCCAATTCTGTTATTCTGTAAATTCATGTAAATTCGTAAATTCCTGCATATTCTGACCGTAAATTCCTGTTTCCGAACAAAGATTCCCTTGTCAATGTTTACTGCGGCCTTATGTCGAATCAGAAAAATGAATGCGGCCGTTAGAAAAGAAAAAGGTTCCCCACCCCTAGTCTATTCAGTCTATTGTATCATAGCGATAGTGAATAATATTTGTTACCTTTGATTTTTAAAATAAAATAAAGATATAGTAAGCAATAATGAATTTTATTTTTTGATATCCTGAATTGATTTTTATACAAGTAAACCTATCTAACTTTTATTTTTTTATTTCTGTATATTGTTTTACACGTTTTTTTACACGGTATCGCTTGGAATGTATCTACCGTGTAAATGGGAAATTCAGTGTACGTATTTTTTTAAAATTTACCATTCAATAGAAACATGAATTATTTAGTGTCTTGAGATTTCTTTTATTTAAGAGAAGAAGAAAATATTTTTGCTGCTGGAAGCAACCCCAATGGAGGCAGAGATGAAAGATGAATGATATGATAAAATGGAGGTTATTTATGTGTGCGGGGTTGAAATATAACATAACGCAATGTAACCGCACGCCAGCATAACGAAATAGACGGTAAAGAGGCTTTTTATCATAGGAGAGTCGGAAAACCAAACAATTTGTCATTCGATGCAAAGTGTTATTATATTGACATATTGTTTTTTACGATGCGTAGATTTATTGAATGTTAAATGTGATGTGATGTGAGTTCGCAATTTTTTGGGGGTAATTGTAAATATGTTCGACTTGCATGAATTCATTATTTTATTATGCGATTAACTTAAAATAGTAATTATTGTTTGTTTGTTACTTCGTCCTTTATGCGTTGCCACACCGCTCATCCGATTGCAATAAAACGTTGACAAACTGTTTACTTGCACTTAATTAAGTAAGTAAAATTATCTTACAGTAGGTCTTATATATAAAATCAATGTTTGTGTGTCTGCCATACAATTCATTTTGACAACGTATGCGTGCACTTGCACGAAGGTTATAGTACAATTAACTTACAGTAGGTGGCGCGTGTGTCGTACCATAAAAAATCGGCAGCAAACGTCAAACAGGCAGTAAAATAAACACAATCAAAATACAAACACTTTTTTTCTTTGAGTGGCATTGAAACCCTTGACGGGAACCGGCTATTATATTATAAAATTGAATTTACTATCAAATTTGAATTGTTTGCGTGGTCTAACTGCATATCAAGACAATGCTTGAATAAAAATTGAAATATTTTATTAACAATATTATTGTATCTAAGTGTCGAGTGCGTGGTACAGTTGTCATTTTCGAGGGCTCAATTATCATCCAATAAAGTTCGCGATGAGCGAAATCAGTTTTAATCGTTATAAATAGTGTGAAATTAGTTCAACAATGTGTTTTTTGTTTCTTTATATTTAATCATGGGCCCATTAGAAGTGAAGTCAGACAAGCGGTATTTTAGAAAAATAAAATTGTAATATTCTACACGTATTAATGTATCTTAAAAGTGAAGTAACCTCAGTTAATACTCATTGCAATAGTGTTATCTCCGTAAAATAAAAATATGTAATCCACCACTACACCAAGTAAATATGCGATTGTCCAAGAAAAAAGTTTTACCATTTTACTATTAGCTCACTTCCCCTCTCGATTGCTCATTTGTAGAGTTGAAAAAAAAGTTATCCTCGAATATAGTCACCTTTAATGTACATATAAATAACAAATTGTCTATCAATCTACTAAAAAAATCAAAACATAAAATAATTACAGGAATTTATTTTTAAAATACTTAATTAATAAAAAAAATACTGCATATTAATTAACTAATATATTTTAAAAATGAAGCCTCGGACATGATATCATGAATGTAATATAGCAATAGATTAACTAATGCACCTCTAGAAGGCCCATATACAGCGATGGGCTGCCAATACGTTAACAAAGGGCTCGCTTAATTTCAAAGCAATTTTCGGTGTCCTGGGGAAGGAGTGATTTCTTTTATCACTTCTATGCAATTATATGAAATACTTAAATAATTAATCGATTGTTACTTAATACACTGATAATATGTAACAAAATGTAATTTATCTATATAAACAGTTAAACAGTACTACAGTGTATACTAAAGCTGTCGTAGATAATAAATAATTCAGAAATTGCAGTTATATACTAATTTGATCTGAGAATATTGTTTTCTCTTAAATTAACAAGGGGCTCGCCAGCCTTAATACAATATAACAAGGGGCTCGTGCGAGCCCCTTCTAGCCCACCCCTGGGTCATATATAATATATATCTTGTATATCAACGTTAGAATTGAGAATTTCAAATAAGTAACAGCAAAATTGTCCATTTTTCTGTGAAACGGTATTTCGGCAAAAAACTTCTTTACGTTGCGGCTGTGACCTGTTTAAAAATGCATGTTTATGGTGACGCAGGGAGACACAGTTTGTCTTTCCTCTCTGCTTTCCTTCTTTCTACGGCTCTATGTTTTATTTAAATGTCTGCTTTTGACTTTTTTACATAGCCAGTGGAGTTTTATTGTCTCGTTTTAAGTTTATGTGCGACGCGCTTTCAAACGAAATGACAATATTCACTTACGACTCATTAAATAACCATACACGCCGTATCTTACAGATTGTAGAATACGATACATCAAATTTTTTATAGATATATCTATGAAACGATTTATTGTGAAGAATAAACGATACGGAATATATCATTCACGGAAAAAATAGAATTTTGTTTAATATAAAATTATATTTGCTAACATTGTTATTTCATTGGTTGTGTTACAAAGTTTTTCGTTTCTTTGAGAAACATCATCAGACTTAACAATGCAAGATTTATATCTTTAATCAAGTCGCGAACCGAGTACTACAAGGTACTATGTGAATTTTTTTGTCAAAACATAAGTAACAATAAGGCAGTCTTCCAGATATATATTGCTATTTTTGTTTCGTCAAAATTTTTCACACGGAACCTTGTAGTACTCAGGCGAAGTGGTCACTGCTTTTAATAGTTGTATATACCTATTTAGTTGCGGTGGCCACGAGTTGTTTTGAATCAAATAATGAATTTGTGTGCAAAGGTATGTATGTCTGTGATGTTTACATTCCCGCTGACTCATATAATTTTGAAAATGAAGGGTAAGAAGAGCTTTGAAAGGTTGACTGACTACAAATCTTTTACCAGTCCCATTTTCACCATCTCTGAAAAAAAAATGATGAAGTGACTGAATGACAAACAGTTCTCCTACAACCTATGTTCAGATGCTCCAATATAACTCCATATGTTATTTTGTAAAATTATGTACATTTTCATGTTGAGTAGAATACTTCACAAATTTTCATTTCAAAGTTCTCTAAGACCTTATTGGGTTTTTATAATTCTTAAAAGAAAAGCTCTTACCTATTAAAACATAGAGGGCGATAAAATAATGATATTGTTTTTCATTCAGTATTTTTCAGAATGTCGGATCGTGACGCAGCGGCTAGCGCCGTTGGGTTCCGTGATGGATTTCACGTGTTCGAATCCCAGTACTAGCACCATCTTTTCAATCGATTTCTGTTCGAAAGCATAGGTGTTTGTGATGTCTAAATATCCCCTTTCACTCTTCCAATCCTTAAATAACGGGATGTAGTTAAAGCAATTAGTAAACAATAAGTCCAGTCATAGTCCTATCATTCTTTCCCTACTGCTCTCTTGGAGAAAACAAATATTGAGCAACTGAATAACAAATAGTTGTCATAAAAAAATATGCTGCAATGAGTCCAATAAAATAATATACGATTCTCCGCAAATTTCTGGGTTTTTGAAATTGACATGAAATCGTTTGAAAAATCCCATGATTTTAAAATCGCCGACCAAAAATTTTCTCAATCTCGAATCCCAATTTATACACAATTTTATGTTGAGTGTTCAATCTCGGGATTGAAAAATTGTCAATCCCAAAATCCCGGGATCACAAAAAGGTCCCGGGATTGGATACCCTAGTACTGTTTAATCAAGAGAGATATGTTATAATATTTAAATTATCTAAGCAAAACGAAAGTTTTCATTATCGTATGTTGGCCTTACATAAATGAAATATATAAGTGGATTGGTTCTACCACTGCGTTTCTGCAGTATTATAGTTAGTAAAGTGCGGCATATATTGTCGGGACCAGCTATGTCTCTCCACGAACTCGCGATCTATTCTCAGTGCATTAAATATGCAACTTTATTGCACCAATTCCGAGATGCATTGCTCTATATGTACTTACCCGAGTAGCGTAACGGAAACGTATAATTCCAATATAATTCATCAGAATATAATGATTTAAGAATTAAATTCAAGTAATGCACAGATTTCATAAGTGTGACAACTTCAAATAACAGTATCTTTGACGTCTTATAATAAACTGAGCTAATTTATTAATACATACAGTGGTATTTTTTAAGCTGTTAAAATTAGTTGATTAATGAAATCTATGTTGTTCTAGCGTTATGAAACATTGACTATCAATCACTTTAAAATATAGAACGTTTATTATTGTATGAAACCAAAGGCGTGAACCATGCATATCATGAGGAGCAAACATTCAAAAAGTGTTTTGTCACACAAATACAAAGCTTGGAAAATGATGATTTAAGTGTTGCAAAAGTGACGGTTTGTATGAATGTGTCAACTTTATGATTTCATTTTAATATGAAAAAAAACCTTTTTGAACACTATTTTTGATTTCCATTCATATTCCATTATGGGCTATCAGAACAGATATAAAACGCAATTTTTCAAAATTTGTGACAAAACACTTTTTGAATGTTTGCTCCTCTGTAAATCTGACCTTATTTTCTTGTCTTCTTTAAAAAACACATAATACAGAAAGATGCAAATCTGTTTTTCATAACAACAGATTGCTAATGCTTAAGCATTAGAAAGCCATGCTGCTAAATGATAATATTAATTCCTATGTTATCATATATTTATATTTGAATTAAAATACTAGTTGTATTGTACAAGATACAAGCTTGGTCAAATGCTGTCTGTCACCCTTCTTTTTTACCGGATATGGGTTATTGTGTAATTTCTTTGACTGAGTACTAGACGGTGATTTAATATTAAATACCTATCGATAAAATAAAACACATTTTTTCGCTGAACAATTTCGAGGTGTATGTATTTATATTGAGATACTTTGTCGGTTAATATTTAAAGCTTTGCATATTAAATGATTTCTCGCTTTTAAAAGATGATATTTTAGGATTGCATGTTTGGTGCGACATTTCTAGAATATTTTGGATACCTTATCCCAAAAACTATGTACTTATTTCTTGTGAATATTTTTAAAGATTCTTTTATCGAGTATTTATTTCTAGTATGTATTTGGTTTATTGAACAAATGATTATTAATACAATTTTATGATACTTTGTGGTAACCAATATAAGTAACGCTACTGTAGTTTACATTGGTTAAAGACCAAGAGTTAGTTGGTGCATGTGCTTCCAGAAAGATACATTAATGCAGGTAAAGTGCACTGTAGAGAAATTCTTTTCATATTTTTGTTTGATTTTTCTTTTGTATAGCTTTAATGCAGTGATCAACTTTAAATAAAGCATTATATTTCATTTATAATAATTCATTTTCAAATAAATGGTGAATTAAAAAAACATATTATTATTGAGAAAGTTAGACATAAGTTAACTTAACTAAAAAGTA
Organism: Himalopsyche tibetana; assembly: GCA_030503985.1. Lineage (NCBI taxonomy): Eukaryota > Metazoa > Arthropoda > Insecta > Trichoptera > Rhyacophilidae > Himalopsyche > Himalopsyche tibetana. Next base: position 4,420,665 of record JAPJYX010000010.1, read on the forward strand.
TTTTATTTCCACAATGTTAGCATTATAATTGATAGCTATTTTAGCATTGACAGAACTTATAATGCAATTATAACCCAATATACGTAATTTTATCCTTATTATGCTAATAAAATAAACTTTATTATTGAATTGAATTCAAGATGGGTAATTTTTTTAAACAATCAGAGCTTTTATCTTTATCATTCACGGCCCATGGGTTGAGAAGTTCAAGCTGAATAAATTACATATAAATTAAAAAAAGGAAAGGGTGAGAAAAATGATAAACACCCCTGTAACTGTAGAAGATTCATGTCTTATTTTGTAGGGGTTTTAAGAAATACACTTTAAGACGTGGTTAAAATTTAAATAATTTCAAGAAATTGGAAAGAACAATTCGGAATTTAATATTAAAATTAAGAAATTATCTAGTACTATCTATAAGTCTGCTTGTAAATTTTCTTGCAGTTATTAATTATACTCTCATTGAATTGCTGTCTTTTGTAGCGAATGTAATTTTATGCGTACATATTATATTATTCGATATGTAATAAGCCAAAATAACAAAAAAGAAATCTAAAAGAAAAAGTATTTTGAAACAAAACAACAAACACGAAATATATGTTTTTATACAAAAACAAAAAAGTTTTGAATTTAAATTTCCAATGTCACACATATTTTGAATAATAAGTTAAGCTTACTGATCAACCCGAAGAAAATAGACATCCGAAATGAACCTAACCTAACCCAACATTTCAAATTTTTAAAGTTGTCATGGCTTATGCCCGGAACTTTCTAATGACGAAACAAAATTCTCATCATTAGGCTACAGAGTTTTTAGTTCAAATCTTAAAACATAAGAAATAAGAGTCAGCCAAAATAAGTCATTATTAATGATTTGTGTTGAAAGTCTGCTAAATATAAACTAATAATATACACAGTCTTACAAAGATAAAGAGTAGCAAAGATAAATTTTAATATAAAATGTCAATTTGTACTTTACAAAAGTCTTGAATTTTAAAATTATTAGGGGAGTATGTTGGAGCAGGGGTAAGACAGCACTCGAAAGAGAGTACCATGTAAAAATCGCGCGGGAAACTATTTTGCAATTCAAATTTGGAAATTCCTTCGGGGTGTGTTCGACTATTAACACAATCTTTTCGTTTCCTTTTGATAAAGTCCCGCGAGGGAATGGGATAGACAAAATAAGAGAGAAAGAGAAAAGAAGAGTTCGATAATTTAGTTCTTTTTATGACTGCTTTAGAATGTTTCTGTAATAGTATTTTGTTTTTTTTTTAAATTGGTATTAAATAGATGAAATGTTTTATTTTTTAAATATTGTACTAAAATATTACGTATAAATAAATAAGACATCAATTAAAGTGACAACATTTATTCAGTACATATATGGTTGGTTATTTCTCATTTTAAAACAATAAAGATAATCTGGCCTTAGTGTTTTCGTTGTTTGATGTTTTGTTTTTGCAAATTTAAAAAATCCTAATATGTTAATTTGTATTAATTACGCGAATGTTTCTAAATAAGTCACGTCACGTATTTATTTATTTAAAGATGTCGCTGTAGACCGTTTCACTCACCATTAAAGTGTAAAAAGTATTCTCCATTGTAAATATAATTAATACATTTAGAATAAATGAATAGGCGTGAATACTCATTAGCAATACACTCACCACTTTAACTCTTCTGTAACTAAAAACTTTAATATTTTGACATTATTACAATAAAGTTCTAATATATAAACGACTAATCAATCAATAATAACTTTGAAGCCGACTTTAATTTATGAGTGAGAATAATTTTTGTGATTTAACACTGTGATATCAAACGTTAAAAATAGATGACAGCTCTGGTGTATGGAGAGGTGAAAAGATGGCACTGCTTTAAATTTTTAAAGATTTATTCAAATTTGGAACATGCGGACACAAATAGCAAACCCTACACATGAAAAAAATATGAACTAACCGAGACTCAAAAGCGAGCAGTGATAGCGGCTATGGACATTTTGTGAATAAAATTTTCGACTATTTTGTTTTTCATTTTTTCTTGAAGAAAATTTTTGACAGACAACTATCAAAATACATGACAACTGCTTGTTATTCATCCGTCACCTTTTCGGACACAATAATAAAAATGGGGCTTGTTGAGGCCTAGTAGTAAGCTAATCGCTTTTGCTTCCCACCGCTACTAAGAATATGACTGATGATAATGATTTTGAACCAATTCTAAGAAAATAGTTAGTTAGATTAAAAAACAATAGCGACGAAGAGGAATATTGATTTTTTTCCCCGTTTTAAGGTAAACATATATATTACCTACAAACATATTATTATTATAAAAAAAAATAAGTTAAGTAATAATAAATATTTGTTTACCCCACAGTACCATTTATTATTATATAATGATATACGAGAAATATATTTATAAAGTGTATATGTAATTGTATGTGTTCATTTTAGGAGATTCAATTTTCGCATGTGTTATATGCCTTGGTTTACGCGAATTCGCTTCGCGCGGATTTTCGTGGCACCTATCTATCGCGCAAATTGTGATATGAGTGTAATATCATTTTAAGCACAAAATGAATAACATTTTTTTTGACAAATTTTCAAAGTTAAAATATTTATTTTGAGGGTCTCAATTCTTCTTTACCTATTTGTGGGGCATATGGATTCTTATAAGAAGGTATTTCAATAGAAGTTTTTCTAAAATAACTTGTCTCTCATTTTATCAATCTGTCTTTTTGGGAAAGGGTAAGAAAAGAACGTTGCGTTTACAAAAGAATTGTTATTAATTAGTCGTTCTTTATATGATTCACTTTAAAGACGGTTAACCAAAAAATCAATTTACGAAAGAGTTCTTTATAGGATTTCAGTCTGTTGACATCGCATCATAAAAAAATACGCTCAGAAGATGCAGCTCGTCTACAAGAATGGTTTGAAGCAAGCAATGCATTACTTGCAAGCTTTTTGATTTACTTAAACAAAATTATAGATTCCTGTTTTACTGACATTTATCATTCGGTAAAACAGGGCGCAGTGGTACTGTGGTATTGTGGTACTGGCGAGATACTCACTAACTCAATTATGAGTACCCTTTACCAACGGCCCCTGGTGATAATAGTGAGTAAGCGAAAGATATTTTTATGGCCGTCGAGGAATTTTTATGTATGGCTTAATTCGATTTAATATTCAGTCATGATATTAGCGCAGTGAAATATCAAACATTACAACGCACACTATAATTTTAAGCCAAAACTTAAACGCTATCACTGAAATGGTTCTGAGTTATATTATATTAAAATAGTATCGCTACCATCGGATCAACGAATGTAATCATTTAGTTTAATCAAGTCGTGGACCGAAGATTTAATCAAATCAAATTAATGTCATCTTTAATACTAATTAAAGCATTATGTCTTTGTTGAAAGTATGTTTATACGAGTTTAATTATCAAGTGCTATAAACTTTAACACGTTTGTACTTATTCCACACGTTAAATCAAATACTGGGACCAGCTTGGCTCACCACAAGCTAATCGGTGTAAATCTTAAAACATGTTTTAATTTTATATCAGTAAAAACTTTACCTTGTAAAATTGTCTCTTTGAAATTTTGCCTCTAAACGTTAAATAATCTATACAATATAGTTTGTAGTATATCAAGTCTTACAATTATAAAGTAAGCAAATCAGGTAAATCAAAAATAGTGCAGTTGATTTAATTCAAACAAAAGTCATACCGAATATTTACTTCAGCATGCATCAAAAAGAAGCAAAACAAAATAAAATGCGTTTGATTTGCGTTAAAAAAATATCATTTGTAAATCTTTCCAGTTGGGAATAGTGCTCTAAAGCAATGGGTAAGAAAACAGGACCAGTAATACACAATTCTGTCAACAAAGTCAACACAATGCACGCACAAAACTATATGTAATTTAAGGCTTGAATCTTGCATTAAAATTATTATTGCAATATATTATATAATATACATATATGTCAACCAATTCTTTCTGTATAAAATAAAATAGGATGTTCTTGATATGATATTGTTAATCACAAGCTACGCATTGAAATAAAATAAAGGACAGATCTGCAATTTATTTTGGTTATCTGCAATACAATAATTGTTGCTTTATTTATATAATGGAAGTTGTAATGTTTGTTGTTGAGTGCCTGAATAGTTGTCGCAGCATCACTGGCGTCGGCGCCGAGGTAAGGGAAATATAATTGTTCAGTAGCGTACCTAAAACTATTGATATTTAGCTAAAAATCGAATTTGGATTGACACGATTAGCTTAGATACCAAAATATTTATTACCTGTAGAATGTAACAATTTTTCTTTTTATAGATCTATTTTAATTGATAATTACAAATATCCATACAAAATAATAAAATTACAGTTTTGCATGGATAAGTTGCATAAATCATCTAGCCCATGTATACCTTGTCCATTTTGGCCAGTTATAGTATACATGAGAGAGCACATGAAGCCTTTAATTATTGTCAATGTGAAAATTAATTATACTGATGTAGTTATATTGCTTACACACTTAAAAGTAATTTCGTGTACACTCATAGCGTTGCCAGTCACTCTCCACCGGTCTTTTACTGTCATCATTTTACATTTCACATAACCTCAAAGAATTCGCCGTCTTGTCATTCTCGCCATCTTTCTCTTCAACATATCAAACATAACCTAACATAATCAAAATTTTGTCGCTTGTCAATAAAGTAACATAAACTAAGCCGTAATGTGCTTTCTACTATATCTGACGCATATACACTTACTAGTATATTCATATATTGACTTATCAAAGTGAACGTAAGCTTCTATTAAATACTAAATCTTCTCAATGTATACACATTCGAGATTTTATATTTATCTATGACATACAATTCAAAAAACTTGATCATAGTCTATGCTCGAAATAAAATGTCATGTTTGAAATGTATGTGAAATATATTACGAGTCTATTTTCAAGAAACTAGCAACTTAATGTAATAAAACATGTGGAATTGGTACAAAAATTGGTACAGGAATTGGTGTTTTCTTTTTAATATGATGCCTTACACTAAAAATTGACAGTAAGGACATTAAAAGTGATCAACGAAACTTTAACTCAATGCGGAAAGTCTGTGACTCACGGTTGTACTCGGTCAGAACCAAGTGCCTTCTATTCAACGCATGTATCTTGACAGTGCTGCTTTACGGTTGCGAATCATGGCACCTTACAAAAGCGCAGAGTAACTGTATACTGTGCTTCGAAAACAGATGCTTGCGACGAATGCTAGGGGTGAAATGGTCTGACTTTGTCAGGAATACGGAGATAAGAGAGCGGACTAACCAGCCTCTTATCGCGTACAAAATAAAGAAACGGCGGTGGACCTGGCTTGGACACGTGTTGAGGATGCCTGAAGAGAGCCTGAACCCTGCCTGTCTCTTCTTCCGGCCGGATGGATCCCGGCGTCGTGGAAGGCCACTGATGACTATCCACAGGATGTACTCGGCGGAGTTGCGGGACGCTGGGATAACCTGAGAGGAGGCGAGGAGACTGGCTGGAGATAGATAATTGTGGAGGAGCTTCGTGGTGACCATATGCTCCGCATAGGGAGCGGATATGGATTAAAAAAAAATATATATGAATCGAGTTAAATTAAATATTATTTAAAAAAAAAACTGATTACTGTGTTAAGTTATTTCAAGTTAACACGGAAAATAAAAATACTCATAACTAAGGCTGTTAAATTATGTACTGAATTTTACAAGATGTGTCAAATAGATTCTTATTACCCCTAAGACGGCATCTATAGGAGCACGTCAATGAATTGGTTCGGGCGTCGACTGCCCGGTGGCGTTGGTCGCCTCTGCGAGTTCGTCGCTCGGCGACGTAGTAATGAAACGACGTCTTTCTTAATGTTGATTTATTGCAACTCATAATGTTGAGGGACTAAATTCCAATTTATAAGGGCGGAAGAAAGAAATGAAAACTTTAAATATGACCATTCCACTTAGATATAGGCACTGGAATATTGTGTATAATGTTGAATTTTAAATTTTATTATTTTTATGCGAAACGTATAATTCTTTTAAAATAGAAAAATGTTTAAATAGCATTTTTGAACTGTTATGATCGTATTTGACATCAAATAATATTACATCTCTATACTAAACAATATTGTTGTGAATTTCAGCAACTTCAAAAGTGCAAAAATAGCTTAAATAATGTTGTTTGCTTTTCTTGTATCTTCTGTTCCATGTGGCAGCATTTTTCTTCAAATACTAGTCTATGAGTTAGTAATATGACTTTGTTTTGGTACAATTATCCCCAATACTCTTCTTCAATACTTGAAGTCAAATTATGGTAAATTTTATAAAGAATTAGTACATTATTTTATTTCAAGAATTACTAGTAACATTGATATTCGATTTCGAAAATTGAGTGCCAAATAAGAGTACTGTTTAAAAGTCAGTGCATTAAAATGGATATACACTATTTCTTAAAACTCAGGCCTACTGATCTACTATCAATGTGTGTAATGAAAAAAAATATAATGCATAAAAACGCAGGAATTATTTGTGATTTAAATCATCAATTATTTTTTAAATGTTTAAATTTTTTATGGAGAATAAAGCATTCATTTTACATCTGATTTAATTTCCTCATACTATATACATATATATGAATAAATATTTAAAATTCGGCATTGTGTACTAATATGAAATCAATACATTTTTTATCAAACATGTCAATACATACTTTCAAGCTGGAACCTATTGATCCATAACCAGTGCCCTTAACACAATGATAAAGCGGCTGACCTAATCATGCTATTAGATAAAAAAAATAACCAATTTCAATACAACATATATCTCTCTATATATTCACGTAACCCACTTACATACACTATTTTTCTTTGTCAGCATATGCTATAGATAGTGAGTGTGTGTGCGAACATGTTGAGTAATTTTTTAACATGCGTCACACACGTTCCTTATCTGCTTATCGTTCGCATCAAGCGTATTAATAAAATACTGAAAAGTGGTATTTGGTAAAAGTTTTATTATTAAATTACCAATTGATATCAGCAAGTCAATCGTGATGAGGTTATTATTCTTTAATAAATTTATGTTACTGAATAAAAAGCGACCGTGAAACTAATGATATCTCGTCCGGTGAAAGGTCAACCAACTTATATCTAACATGTTGAATGGTCGAATATAGTAAATAGCCAGAAAATAAAAACAAACAGACATTCAGAAAATCCATTGAATTCTTGCAGCGAGTGACTCAAAGGGTGCTCGGTCCACGTGCGAAGGGGCTCGCTATCCACGTGTCAAGCGGTGCGCGTCACGTGGGCGGCGGGCGAAGGCTCCTCCGCGTCCGTGACGTCACGTGCGGCCGGCACATTTTGAAGACGGGGCACGATCACAGAGCTCGCGCCGAAAAAATACTCGACTGAAATATTGATTTCGCGAACATCCTTCATGCAGCATTGACATAGATTCGATATTTTGATTCCACGATCAAAGACACTGACAAAAAGAGCTTCCGTAAATTTCCGATGTTTTTTTGAATACATTGTTTTCGATAAAGTCTCATTGAAAACAATAAAATTGCTTGCCACGTTAAAATATGTACGACTAAAAAGTTACCCGACCTTACAAAGGTTGGGATCTACTATTAATCTAAATTTTTCATGAAAATCGACACATTATAAGAATTTTTGTAAATGCTGTCTTTCAACTCTTACAAGTTAAAAATATTCATTTTTAAGGCAAAATATCTGTAAAGCTAAATATTTTTGTAGCTTTTTAAATACTATAATGTGAAAGCAAAAAGTTTTTTTTCACTAATTCAAACAATCTTAATTGGAATCGAATAAATGTTGTTTCGGGATCGATCCTTAATTATTTATAACACTTTTTTTCAACTTAAAGTTTCTACTTTTTTAACGGTATTTTTCGGATTCGTTTTTACTGGATTAATTGGCAACTGTTGATTTTTAAATAGCTGTAAATACACAAGACAAAAAGAAATTGAATGAGAACATGTGCTCTGAATGAAAATTATATGATGAGAGAGGTAATGTATGCACTTATTACACGAAAATTATTAAACTTACTGATTTAAATACATCAATACTGTTACATATTTTGAATATTTTATCTCACTAAAATTTTAACCTTAAAAGTGCAAGATTAACTTTGAATATTTTTTGATTTTTAAAACAATAAAAATTAATATATTTGATTTTGTTAAAGTTTAATAAAATTATTTGTTGAAAAAAAGAAGTATAAGTAATTCACCGGCTCCCTGCTCATTTTTGAAGAGATAAATAATATCGAAATATAATAATAAAGAATGCTTAACTGAAATCTTATTAATTTGATCAATTACTTGAATGCTTGTTAATAAGTCTCTTACCAATTTTTCTTTAATATAAGTGTCGCTGTATATCATCGAAAAATATCACCCTTAAGATGATATCGCTCGCTTTGGAGAAAATTGGTAACGACAGTGAAAAAAATCATTTTTTTTCCAACGAAAAGTCAGTCCAACCAGCATTTCTTTACAGAGTGTAAAGCTTGAAGAATGATTGAGTCGGCTAATGAAACCTTCTTATATTGATTTAGAGAACGGTTGGTTGAAAGTGATAATGAAAATAGTTAAAAAAAAACACTTAGGTAGTAATCCATATACTAAGATATCAATAAACCAAAGGTTTTTTTTCAAAATCATTTTTTCATCTTTAAAAAATATTGCGTAAAAATAGTTGTATGCAGAAACATAATATATAGAATATTTCGTGTTACCTTTTTTTCAATGTACATTTTATTTGATTTGCTATGTATTAATTCTTGGTATCATATTTTTCATGTGTTATTAAGTGTCTATATAATAAAAAGTTCAATCAATATATATTTTTAGAGCAGATAAAAAGACAGATCAATTAAGATTATCTATCATTCTATTTAAATACGTTTTAATTATAAATATTTTTTTATCACGAATCTAAAAAACTCAGGAGGATCAGAAATTTACAATATATAAAAGAGAAATTCTACTGCGTTCTAAAATTATTTCTTAAAACTTATTTCGTAAAACAAGTGAATCTAAAAGACATTCTTTAAGAAAAACCATGACTTTGACTCTTCTTAAATTAGTTTATGTGAAATAATTTAATAAAATTACAATATCTATGATTAACATTAAGAGCAAAGTTGTATAATGAAGGATTGTATATTTACTATTATTTCTTATTTCCAAAATATAAAATATGTTTATTTAGAACTTCTTGTCAGTGAAAAATTATTAGTGGGAATATTTTTCAAAAACGCTCTACCATAAAATTTCCGAGCTGTGTTTTCAGAGGGAATTTTCAGAGCAGCAGCAGCAGCAGCCTGGAATTGTGGAAATTGTTGGAAATTGTGGAAATGTGGAATTGTATCGTGCTTGGGTTCAGATCACGTAGCTGGCGGGAGGACGGGCTGGTGGGCGGTTGGGTGGCGATGGAACGTTTTAAGGGGTCACCACTTCACAGGGTTCACAGCCGCAGGGGTGGAAAAAATATAAAACGAATTGATATTGTAAAAGGGTTAATTTTCCACCAAAATGAAGATACACAAAAAACTATTCTCCGTACAATTTTGGGAATGTTCGCTGATTGAAACCGGCCCTAATCATTTATCGAAAAAATGTTTTTTTATGCATTTATTATCTTTTCATGAAGAATTAACAGTTTTTACCTGAAAATTGATGTAAAATTAAATATAACATAATTTTTTAAAAAATACTTTATCGACTATAAATTAAAGGGTTGTTAAATTTGAATCGTTCAAACTATGTACATTCTCACAAATTTTGTCATTAACGACCCGGGTTTCGCCTTTCGGCATCTTCAGGCATTCAAGTGCACGGATGAACTTGAACTGACGCTTAGCAAATGAAAGTTTCGTGTTATATATAAGATATAAATGCATCACTGAGTCCAAAGCCACTGCTGGCAAAAAGAATGAGCCCATGGGAATGCCAACAGATTTGACTAGTGAGCAGTTTCAAGAATTATATAATTTGTTTGTCGGCAAAGGTTTTATGATTATATGATTTTATGGTTATATAGGGTATAGAAGTGGAGATGTACATAGTTTGAACGATTCAAATTTAATATTGAAATTCCACCAAGCACCTTCAGTCGAAATCTTAAATTATAAAGGGTTGTTGCTAAAAACTAGAAATTATTACATGATGGTTTTGTCACTTATTCCTATTTGTTCAAAACATTTGATATGCGCGAATGATGCAACATTTATTTAAAAGATGGCCTCAGTGACGTGCATATCAAACTCGTGATTTACTAATTAATATACATGTCTTGAGTGGTCAGAGAGTTTAACACGCAAAAGACGCTCCGCAATCGCTTTCCAATAAGCCAATATGTTTACGCTCTGACTCAAAATCTCACTTTGCGCATGCGCAAAAAGAGAATGTGTGTATGTGTAGTGTGCTACAGATAGAAAATTAGAGATGTACATCAAGATTAAATACATATTGTAACAAAAATGCAGCAACAAATCTATCAAAAACTGTTTTATTGTTTTTATGTTCGTGCAACTACAATGTGCAGAATAAATAAGATTGCAATAAATAATCAATTTAAATGAATTCTAACATAGCATGTTATATCACTTTGTCAAAAATTTCCAAAATTTGAATTAAGTTTTGTAATTACTATCAGTCACCACTTAAAATATATTAATCTTTGATGATTTTTTAAATTATATGTTAGATGTGTTAAACATTTAAATTTTGTGTAATTATTGAATCACTTATACTGTAATTATTAATTTCTTTTCAATGTCAATTTTTGTTTACACCTTTTCATTTCAATTTATTTGTGTATAGACAGCACTGTTAAATTGTATTTCTTATCAGTTGAAAATGCTCGCAATTTGCGAAACCAGTTCTGAACTTTTAAATAAAGTGGAATAAAGTACAAAGGAATATTTATTTTTTTAGAACTATTTTTATTTTGTACACTTCCATTAAATCTTTGGTCGAACACGACCCGGGTTTTGCCTCTCGGCATCTTCCGGTGTTGATCAGTGCGCGAGAAGCGAAACCCGGGTCGTGTTCGACCAAAGATTTAATGGAAGTGTACAAAATAAAAATAATTTTAAATTATTATTAAATTTCAATCAAGCACCTTCAGTCGAAATTAAAAAAAAAAAAAATAATAATTATTTATTGTTAAAGGTTAAAAGTGAAGTACATGACATAACAGCTGACGCCAATTCGCCAATATTGTGTTCTTATTAATTCTAATATATGTAATTATAATATGAAAGGAAACATAATACTCTCAGATAGAACATATTATATGAAGGATTGTTCGATAAAGAAATATATTGCTTATAACTACTGATGATGACTTTGTAGAACCCTTAACTGTGGAAAGGATGAAGCATCAGGGTGGTATCCAGGCACGGGCGCACGAGGGTGTTTGGTGCGGGAGGCGCAAACGTGCCCAGCATCCGAGAGGCGGCCAAATATTATTAGCACTCGCCCGTCGACTGAGCCGGCTGCCATGCCGATGCGAAACTAAACTTGGGCTATGCTTTATGGTTACTATGTCAAGTCAAATGATAGCGAATCCTTAAATCGCTAGTTGAGCAACGCAGGTATTTTTATTGTATGCCTCAGCACACGCCACTTGATTTTTTTTTCTCTTACTTACATATCGACTGTGGAAAGGAAAAAGGACGTAACCCACACATATCAAACTTTACAGGAGGAGCTAAAAACGTGTTTTGATGATTTTGTGACATATCCAAATTATGAATTATACACAATCTTGAAGTGCACAGAAACTTCTAAACTGGTGTTTAATTGACATAATCTAATATTAATTCAAGAATTTGTCTAGGAAAAACCTTTATTTCAGTCTTTTTTCTTGGTTGTAATTTTTACAAGGTCATCTTTTTCAAACTTAAAAGCTAAATTTAGATAGTAAATTGGCATTTGCAACTTGCATCCTTTTGATAGAACGTGTATCAAGTTTGATACATTGTGATTATCGAGAAAAACCTGTTTTGAAAAAACTGTGGGTTACGTCCATTTTCCTTTCCACAGTCGATATTCTAATATATAAAAATGAATGTTTGTTTGTTCGGATTTTATGCGTTGCCACACCGCTTATCTGATTGCAATAAAATTTTGACAAACTTTTTGCTTGCACTTCCAGCAAGGCTATAGGCATAGTAAAATTAACTTACAATAGGTTTTATATATAAAAATCAATGTTTGTATGTCTGCCATACAGTTTATTTTGACAACGTATGCTTGCACTTGCGCGAAGATCATATCACAATTAAGTTAAAGCAAGTGGCGCGTGTGTCGTACCATAAAAATAGGCAGCAAACGTCAAATGTCAAACAAACAAAAAGAAAACATGGATTTCAATGAACATAATTAAAACAAAAACACTTTCTTTCTTTGAGTGGCATTGCAACGCTTGCCGGGAACCAGCTGGTATACGATAAATTCTTTTATCAGATTGGCATTAATGAATCTACAAGCTGTAAGCCCGTTGCCCAGCAACGTGAGATTTTTGTTGCATTGTGTTTAATTTTATTTAATTTTATTCTATTTTATTTAATTTTATTTTATTTTATATTATTTAATTTAATTTAATTTAATTTAATTTTATTTAATTTTATTTTATTTTATTTTATTTTATTTTATTTTATTTTATTTTATTTAATTTAATTTAATTTAATTTAATTTAATTTTATTTAATTTAAATTAATTTAATTTAATTTAATTTAATTTAATTTTATTTTATTTTATTTTATTTTATTTTATTTTATATTATTTTATTTTATTTTATTTTAATTTATTTTATTTTATTTTATTTTATTTTATTTTATTTTATTTTATTTTATTTTATTTTATTTTATTTTATTTTATTTTATTTTATTTTATTTATTTTATTTTTATAGTTAGCAGAAATTTCGTAAATTATTTAATATTTGGAATAATGTTCAAGTTTGTTAACAACCATTTTTCGTAGGAGCAGAAATTTCGTAAATTATTTAATATTTGGAATAATGTTCAAGTTTGCTAACAACCATTTTTTGTAGTAGCCGAAATTTCGTAAATTATTTAATATTTGGAATAATGTTCAAGTTTGTTAACAACCATTTTTCGTAGGAGCAGAAATTTCGTAAATTATTTAATATTTGGAATAATGTTCAAGTTTGCTAACAACCATTTTTTGTAGTAGCCGAAATTTCGTAAATTATTTAATTTTTGGAATTATGCTTAAGTTTCCTAACAACCATTTTTCGTAGGAGCAGAAATGTCGTAAATTGTTTAATATTTGGAATAATGTTCAAGTTTGCTAACAACCATTTTTCGTAGGAGCCGGAATTTCGTAAATTATTTAATTTTTGGAATTATGCTTAAGTTTGCTAACAACCATTTTTCGTAGGAGCAGAAATTTCGTAAATTGTTTAATATTTGGAATAATGTTCAAGTTTGCTAACAACCATTTTTCGTAGGAGCCGGAATTTCGTAAATTATTTAATTTTTGGAATTATGCTTAAGTTTGCTAACAACCATTTTTCAAAGTACCATAAATCGACCTCGGCGCATATATCGACAGCCCTGCAGTTTTTTAATTGTAAATAATGTTATTTTTAGACTAATTGAAATGTTTAAATTTGCTAACAAACATATTTCGTAGAAGAAGAAATAGATTTTGGGACATATATCAACACCCCTGCAGTATTTAATTGGAAATAATATAATTTTTAGAATAATTAAAATGTTTAAGTTTGCTAACAAATATATTTCGTAGAAGAAGAAATAGATCTCGGGACATATATCAACACCCCTGCACTATTTAATTGGAAATAATATAATTTTTAGAATAATTGAAATGTTTAAGTTTGCTAACAAACATATTTCGTAGAAGAAGAAATAGATTTCGGGACATAAATCAACACCCCTGCACTATTTAATTGGAAATAATATAATTTTTATAATAATCGAAATGTTTAAGTTTGCTAACAAACATATTTCGTAGAAGAAGAAATAGATCTCGGGACATATATCAACACCCCTGCACTATTTAATTGGAAATAATATAATTTTTATAATAATCGAAATGTTTAAGTTTGCTAACAAACATATTTCGTAGAAGAAGAAATAGATTACGGGACATATATCGACACCCCTGTAGTATTTTAATTGTAAATAATGTAATTTTTAGAATAATTGAAATGTTAAATTTTCTAACAAACATATTTCGTAGAAGAAGAAATAGATTTCGGGACATATATCAACACCCCTGCAGTATTTAATTGGAAATAATATAATTTTTAGAATAATTGAAATGTTTAAGTTGGCTAACAAATATATTTCGTAGAAGAAGAAATAGATTACGGAACATATATCAACACCCCTGCACTATTTAATTGGAAATAATATAATTTTTAGAATAATTGAAATGTTTAAGTTTGCTAACAAACATATTTCGTAGAAGAAGAAATAGATTACGGGACATATATCAACACCCCTGCACTATTTAATTGGAAATAATATAATTTTTATAATAATCGAAATGTTTAAGTTTGCTAACAAACATATTTCGTAGAAGAAGAAATAGATCTCGGGACATATATCAACACCCCTGCACTATTTAATTAGAAATAATATAATTTTTATAATAATCGAAATGTTTAAGTTTGCTAACAAACACATTTCGTAGAAGAAGAAATAGATTACGGGACATATATCGACACCCCTGTAGTATTTTAATTGTAAATAATATAATTTTTAGAATAATTGAAATGTTTAAGTTTGCTAACAAACATATTTCGTAGAAGAAGAAATAGATCACGGGACATATATCGACACCCCTGCACTATTTAATTGGAAATAATATAATTTTTAGAATAATTGAAATGTTTAAGTTTGCTAACAAACATATTTCGTAGAAGAAGAAATAGATTACGGGACATATATCAACACCCCTGCACTATTTAATTGGAAATAATATAATTTTTATAATAATCGAAATGTTTAAGTTTGCTAACAAACATATTTCGTAGAAGAAGAAATAGATCTCGGGACATATATCAACACCCCTGCACTATTTAATTAGAAATAATATAATTTTTATAATAATCGAAATGTTTAAGTTTGCTAACAAACACATTTCGTAGAAGAAGAAATAGATTACGGGACATATATCGACACCCCTGTAGTATTTTAATTGTAATTAATATAATTTTTAGAATAAATGAAATGTTTAAGTTTGCTAACAAACATATTTCGTAGAAGAAGAAATAGATTTCGGGACATAAATCAACACCCCTGCACTATTTAATTGGAAATAATATAATTTTTATAATAATCGAAATGTTTAAGTTTGCTAACAAACACATTTCGTAGAAGAAGAAATAGATTACGGGACATATATCGACACCCCTGTAGTATTTTAATTGTAAATAATGTTATTTTTAGACTAATTGAAATGTTTAAATTTGCTAACAAACATATTTCGTAGAAGAAGAAATAGATTTCGGGACATATATCAACACCCCTGCAGTATTTAATTGGAAATAATATAATTTTTAGAATAATTAAAATGTTTAAGTTTGCTAACAAATATATTTCGTAGAAGAAGAAATAGATCTCGGGACATATATCAACACCCCTGCACTATTTAATTGGAAATAATATAATTTTTAGAATAATTAAAATGTTTAAGTTTGCTAACAAATATATTTCGTAGAAGAAGAAATAGATCTCGGGACATATATCAACACCCCTGCACTATTTAATTGGAAATAATATAATTTTTAGAATAATTGAAATGTTTAAGTTTGCTAACAAACATATTTCGTAGAAGAAGAAATAGATTTCGGGACATAAATCAACACCCCTGCACTATTTAATTGGAAATAATATAATTTTTATAATAATCGAAATGTTTAAGTTTGCTAACAAACATATTTCGTAGAAGAAGAAATAGATTACGGGACATATATCGACACCCCTGTAGTATTTTAATTGTAAATAATGTTATTTTTAGACTAATTGAAATGTTTAAATTTGCTAACAAACATATTTCGTAGAAGAAGAAATAGATTTCGGGACATATATCAACACCCCTGCAGTATTTAATTGGAAATAATATAATTTTTAGAATAATTAAAATGTTTAAGTTTGCTAACAAACACATTTCGTAGAAGAAGAAATAGATTACGGGACATATATCGACACCCCTGTAGTATTTTAATTGTAAATAATGTTATTTTTAGACTAATTGAAATGTTTAAATTTGCTAACAAACATATTTCGTAGAAGAAGAAATAGATTTCGGGACATATATCAACACCCCTGCAGTATTTAATTGGAAATAATATAATTTTTAGAATAATTAAAATGTTTAAGTTTGCTAACAAATATATTTCGTAGAAGAAGAAATAGATCTCGGGACATATATCAACACCCCTGCACTATTTAATTGGAAATAATATAATTTTTAGAATAATTGAAATGTTTAAGTTTGCTAACAAACATATTTCGTAGAAGAAGAAATAGATTTCGGGACATAAATCAACACCCCTGCACTATTTAATTGGAAATAATATAATTTTTATAATAATCGAAATGTTTAAGTTTGCTAACAAACATATTTCGTAGAAGAAGAAATAGATTACGGGACATATATCGACACCCCTGTAGTATTTTAATTGTAAATAATGTTATTTTTAGACTAATTGAAATGTTTAAATTTGCTCACAAACATATTTCGTAAAAGAAGAAATAGATTTCGGGACATATATCAACACCCCTGCAGTATTTAATTGGAAATAATATATTTCTTAGAATAATTGAAATATTTAAGTTGGCTAACAAATATATTTCGTAGAAGAAGAAATAGATCACGGGACAAATATCGACACCCCTGCAGTATTTTAATTGTAAATAATGTAATTTTTAGAATAATTGAAATGTTTAAATTTGCTAACAAACATATTTCGTAGAAGAAGAAATAGATCTCGGGACATATATCAACACCCCTGCACTATTTAATTGGAAATAATATATTTTTTAGAATAATTGAAATATTTAAGTTGGCAAACAAATATATTTCGTAGAAGAAGAAATAGATCACGGGACATATATCGACACCCCTGCACTATTTAATTGTAAATAATGTATTTTTTAGAATAATTGAAATGTTTAAGTTTGCTAACAACCATTTTTCGTAGTAGCAGAAATTTCGTAAATTATTGAATTTTTGGAATAATGTTCAAATTTGCTAACAACCATTTTTCGTAGGAGCAGAAATTTCGTAAATTATTTAATATTTGGAATAATGTTCAACTTTGCTAACAACCATTTTTTGTAGTATATATATTTTATCAAACTAATTTTCAAATACGCTCGAGGACATCAGTACGCACACATTTGTGAAAAGTAAAAAGTAAAAAGTAAAAAGTGAAAAGTGAAAACTTATTTTATCGGCTATTAATATATAGATTAAAGAATTCTAACAGATTTTCAAGGTCAGACGTGAAAAGATTCATCATTATGATTCAATTGATCAAATCCGCTCCAAAAAATATTAGTCTCACATCGACTCACACGATCAGACGATTCATTTCGATAGCCCTATAATCATAGTTTGCAATAGTCGAATTAAAGTCTTTGATTATTCGAATATTATGATGTATGGTGATACAATACTTTAGCTCTACACCAAGAAATATCAAATTTTCAAACGTGGCGATATCAGAACATTCACGCCCGGTTTAAAATAAGCCGCTCCCATTGGATAGAACAACATTTCAAAAATGTGCTGTTCAGAATAAATCGAAATCATTGGTCTGTACCTTACTGCGGACGTCCTTACAGACGGACCTTATCGGCTATTAATGTTAAGATTAAAGAATTCTAACAGATTTTCAAGGTCAGACGTGAAAAGATTCATCATTATGATTCAATTGATCAAATCCGCTCCAAAAAATATTAGTCTCACATCGACTCACACGATCAGACGATTCATTTCGATAGCCCTATAATCATAGTTTGCAATAGTCGAATTAAAGTCTTTGATTATTCGAATATTATGATGTATGGTGATACAATACTTTAGCTCTACACCAAGAAATATCAAATTTTCAAACGTGGCGATATCAGAACATTCACGCCCGGTTTAAAATAAGCCGCTCCCATTGGATAGAACAACATTTCAAAAATGTGCTGTTCAGAATAAATCGAAATCATTGGTCTGTACCTTACTGCGGACGTCCTTACAGACGGACCTTATCGGCTATTAATATATAGATGTTTTGATATTATCATCGTCTATGTAACATAAATGTCGACGCCAGAGGCTTTATCATAAAAGCTATCTTTGTCAGAACTATCAATCTGTTACTTACCAATTTCTGCCAGAACAGTGAAGCTATGAACTTGTACTGAGAGCTTAAGATTTCGACTGAAGGTGCTTGGTGGAATTTCAATATTAAATTTGAATCGTTCAAACTATGCGCATTCTCACAGATTTTGTCACTAACGTCATAAAACCTTTGCCGACAAACAAAAAATATAATTCTTGAAACTACTTACTACTCAAATCTGTTGGCATTCCCATGAGCTTATCTTTTTCGCCAGCAATGGCTTTGGACTCAGTGATGCATTTATTTCTTATATAAACACGAAACTTTCATTTACTAAGCGTCAGTTCAAGTTCATCCGTGCACTTGAATGCGTGAAGATGCCGAAAGGCGAAACCCGGGTCGTTAGTGACAAAATCTGTAAGAATGTACATAGTTTGAACGATTCAAATTTGTACTGAGAGATTTTATCATCAGAAGTTGTTGAACAATAATCAAAGGTGGGCTGGAAGGGGCTCGCGCAAGCCCCTTGTTAAATTTTACTAAGGCCTCTTGTTTATATAAAAGAAAACAATATTCTCAGATCAAATAAGTATATAACTGTAATTTCTAACATATATTATCTACGACAGCTTTAATATACACTGTAGTAAATTTTTAACGATTTAGATTGATGAGTTTACGGTAAATTGCATATTGTCACATTAGTGTATTAAGTAAAAATCGATTGCTTATTTAACTATTGTAAATTTATATATTGAGTGATAAAAAATCACTTCTTCCCCAGAACACTGAGAATTGCTTTGAGATAAACGATGAGAATAACTGCTTGTTATGCAGTTGCATACCATTTAGTTTTCTGAAAAAAAGCAGTCTATAAAAATGGAGATAGAGTCAGATTATTGGTAAGGTAATCGGTCCTTTTATGTCACGTTTTTTTTTAAGCATCAGATAAGTAATAATTAGAATATTCATGCCTTTAAGCAACAATCACTTAATTAAGTATTTCGACTGAGGGTGCTTGATGGAATTTCAATATAAAATTTGAATTGTTTGAATTTTGTACTTTTCCATGAAAAAGTATGGAAAATTTTCATGGAAAAGTACAAAATTCAACCAATTCAAATTTAACAATCAACTCATAAAATTATCCATGTTGGGATTAGAACTCGTAAATATTGTAAACAAAGACAACGATTTTGATCAGTCGGCAACAGAAATGAATATTCTAATATGATTACTTTTTACAACGACATTGTTTTTGTACTAGTAAAAATGTTTGTGTCAAATAGAGCAGAAGAGTTTCGTTTTTTAAATTCTATCTTCTGAGAATAAAAAAATTGGCTAAAACAAGCATTTTTATACAGCATAACCAATCTTTTTTGTTTAAAAATGGAAATAGCTTTCATTTCAAAGCTTGTATCTATGTTATGTTTATATTTTTTATTGCAACACTTTTATATGTTGGTTCAACTTTATTCTGATAACATAATTTACACTTTATAAATCAATCTTATAATCAAGAAGAAAAATAATGAGATGACAGGTTGCAATTGTTTTCTTTAAACTACAATAGTTTCATACTTCAATTGTTTCATTCTAGAATGAAACATTTGAAAAAAGAATGTCATAGAGAATAAACATAGTATGCTATGGTGTTGAGTATACATAACATCTAATTGAAATTAGAAAATGAAAATGTTGACAATATAGCATGTTATTTCACAATTGAATCAAAAATGCCTCATCAAAATGGCTATTAACCTCACCTGGTTGTCGATGTCGACTAATTATGCTCCGTAGTTATTACCAGCCAGCATCTCAGGTAGACAACAGGCGGAACGAGAACCACTTTATTAAAATGGTTTTTACAATAAAAAAGTCATTTTAACCTTATTTTAATAACGTATAATATATTCATCAACCGATGTGGACATGTTGGTAAATGCTGGTATCTACCGATCAAACGGGTCTGGGTTCAAATTCTGGTAATGTCAATGTAAAATTGAGATTTAAAATAAAAACACAATATTACTTTGTATTTATTTCCATTCTTATTTATGAAGATCAGGACCGGTTTCGAAAATGTCGAGCATTATCAACTGATCATGAACGAAACCGGTCCTGATATCGCTATTAAGAAGTGGAAGTAAGTACAAATTAATATTGTGTTTTTATTTTAACAGTGAACACCTTAAAGGTAGTAAAATGAAGATTTTATTCCATTTTATATTTGAGATCTAAAACTTGACATTTGTGATGTCAATTCTCTTCGAGTTAATCTCGAGTGACTAACAAAAACCTCTCATCTTGTTAATCTCGTATAATACCTATTCAAAATATTCTTATTTTATTTTTTTAAATTATAAAAAAATAATTTAAAGCTAGTCGATTTTTTGTATTGCTTGTGTGATTATTAGTTCAATGTGTTTCGTTTTTAGACAGTATGAAAATTTCTCATTAACTTGGTCGAGAATCAGTTACTATAGTAAATATAGTATAATAAAACAGAAGCCCACACCAGAGGTAGAGTAAGAAGTTGCGTGTGTACACGAAAAATATTGTTCAATTTGGCACTCAATGCCAAATGTTTATGTCATCTGATTGAAAATAATAACCTTTAATAGTGGTACCATATTTGGACATGTGAATTAATCACGCGAAATGAAATGCATTTTCATCTATGTATATGTACTCAAAGATATGTCACGTTGCTTTTAATCGTTTTAAAATTATCATTGACAGGTGTTTGTTTTAAAACATTTCGAAAAATATGCCCGAATCGATACTAAGTACGTGGATTTTTTCAATTTCTTTTAGAAGATATCGTTTTACTTAAATAGTGTGAGTTATTTATTTGTTATTCACACGGCTTTTTAATGTACAATGTATTCAGTTAATAAAAAAAAACCCTAGATCAGGAGTCGGCAAACCGTAGCACATAAGCCGTATGTGGTTCTTCAGACATCAACTCTTGAACTAATCATTTTTTTATTCTAAAAAACATAATATACTGATATTGTATATTTATAGCTCTTTGAAATCTTTGATCAATGGCGGGGTGGGTTTCGCGAGCTTAGGACCTCAAAAATAGCATATATTATTTATTTTCAATTCAGTTTTAAATATTTTTTCTTATTTATTTATTTGCTTTGCTATCCTGTTTCCTTGATAAATTGGCCCTTTTCACTTAAAAGTATACCGACCTCTGCCCTAGATAATTTCTCAGCGTTAATAGATCTTTCTTGTTATGTTTCTGTAATTTCCATAAATTTTATCACAATATAAACAATGGTATACATATAAGACAAATGTCTTAATATTGATTATCATAATATTGATTATCTAAGTAAAATTATAAAAAAGTGACAGTAACAGTTAAGTTGATGATTAAGCAAAACTGGTCCTGAACATTATACAATAAATAATAAATTCTTTCAAAAAATTCAAATTTAATCAATAACTTTTTTATTACTCGTGAAAAAAACTGCTCTATAGTTACGTTTATAGATTAGAATCAACAACTACAATAAAAATACGTATAGTCTGAGAATGCTTCTAAGCGTAGCGAAACACGTGTCGCAGTTACACGAGTACATAAACAAGCTTATCTATACGAAGTGACGAAAAAGGCTACGAAGCGAAATTGTACAAATAAAATTATACAAAATCTAAGCTAATCTGAAATAAGTCTCATTGACAGTACCAAAAAACAAAAGTAACAAAACAGTACCAAAGATTAATGTCAAACAATGTTTAAAACGTATTCCTTTTCTTTACATACTGTATAATGATTTTGATTTTTATGAATTGTAAAATCGGAAAGAAGATAGTCTTTTTTGAATAATAAGTTCATTATTATGGCAGTTTTTTCAGAAAAAAATGTATAACCGAACGAATGATGTTTAATGTCAAAGGATTGAACTTTGTTCGTAAAATTTCAGTATGTTTTTTTGTTTAATGTTCAAAGACTCGTTCCTGATAATTTTCATTCAATTAATTACCAAACGAAGCTTTTTTGGTATCGTTTATCGTCACAGTAATTATCGACAGCCGATTTCCAACGTTTAGTATTTTTGTATGTTGATTTTTTCACTGAAAACTGTTATTATAATCTTTTTGCGATGACATTTAGCAGCGGGTGGAATTCGCGCGCGTTCGCGAACAAGTTCGAATTATAAAATTCCAATGCTCGAACAGACAATGATCGATAATGCTCGCGCGGTCTGCCATCCTCGGACAATTGTCATAATAAAATTCAACAAAAGAATTGGCGAGGAGGCATTCATTTATTTATTTATTTATTTTTGCAGTCGGTGCGTGTGCGACGATTCATTATATCCAAGATCGAACTAATAATTGGCCCGTAAACATGTCAAGGTGTAGCCAGTTGTGTAAGTAACTACAGGATAACGTAGGGTTAAGCTTTTATTATCTTTCTACCCATTCTTATAGCCCGATACTTGAGATTATAAAGATGAAGATCATAAATAGAAAAAAAGTTCATAAATCTGAAACAGAATATCTGTACGAAAAAACATAAAGAACTGCCTATATATATTATGTTGTCAATAAAACATGTTTGATACTATTTTTTCCAAAAATAGTAGAAATAAAAAAAATGTATTTTGTGTTTTTTTGAGAATCAAATATTGTTTACTATAATAGAATATTCTGTGGGTATTCAGCGACATGTCGAGTATCAATAATTTTCAACCCTGAATGAAAATGCTTTCTGACGCATCGGTTTGGTCCTTGCCGAATTGAAAAGCCATTGAGCGTTGTCGATTTTTTTGAGGTGTGCTCACTTTTTGCAATCAAAACTGCGCACAAATATTCTGCATGCCGTTCCTAATTAGCGGACAGGTTTCATGAAACCATAGTATATGTTAAACATTACGTTTTTCAAATACTTGTTTTATGAAAGAATACTAATTATACCTCTATAATGTAAAGAAGTTAAAAACAGTTCCTTTTTCAACTATGTAACTTAGTAGAACGGCGTTCCGGCACCCTTTTTCTTGCCATTTTTAATGTTTCAAATCAATATTCGATTTTTTTAAATATAAAAATTAAATTGACTGTTATATCTTTCT
Organism: Himalopsyche tibetana; assembly: GCA_030503985.1. NCBI lineage: Eukaryota > Metazoa > Arthropoda > Insecta > Trichoptera > Rhyacophilidae > Himalopsyche > Himalopsyche tibetana. The sequence goes on from JAPJYX010000010.1 coordinate 4,444,173, forward strand.
TAGGTACCCTTTGAATGTAATTTACCTGGTATCGTAACACTCGTAAATTGATGTCATAATATAAAACAATACCGGGTCCATATACATAAATTGATCAATAGTGGAATAATAGGAAGAAAAAGCTCTCGTGGCGGATCTCGCAGACTCGATCCTCAGAACGAACAGCGTATTTTTCAATCGATTTATCGATTTCACATGTTCAAATGCATGGGTGTTTGTGATATCTTGAAAAAGTCCTCCTTGTTTTCTTATCCAAAAATAAACGAAACAAAGCAAAAATAGGTATCACTAGTCCTGTCCTAGCCCTATCATTCTGTCGTTACTTTCTTCGAAAAAAAAGGTTGAGCAACTGAGTAGCAGAGTAGATTTTGTATAGAAACGTCTATAGGTAAAATTGACATTTATATAATATAATATTTTATTTACCAGCGGAGAAAGAATAAGATCAAACCGCTTTAAAATATATTTAATGACTTACTCTGTAAAAATATTCATTTCTGTAAAACTATTTCATTGTTACTGTTACCAAAATTAAAAGTACTGTTTCTACACAATAAATTACGATATTACAAGTTAATTAAAAACACAATTATGTTCGTTTTAACATACCATTTTTTAGTGCAGTAAAATGTACTTAACGATATTTGAAATTAATTAAGATTAATTTGATGAAGAAATTAGGAAAAGTGTTTTAATTGAATCATCATTAAAAAGTAATTTATTAATTTAAGTACTAGTCAGTTAGAGTAACATAAATGTATCAAGTGTACGAATAATAAAGCACTATGTTGTTTGATATTTATAAAATAAAATGTATTCGCTATATTGTCAACGACACGACCTTATCCGATGAAAGAAATAAAATCAATATCTGTGATATTCCTGGCTTTATAATAATCAATAGATTCCATTACATATCTAGTATGGATTGCAGGTAGTCCAGGGAACAAATTGGCCAACTCTCCTACCGAGGGCCGGTAAATCAGTCAACTTTCTCACGATACGAACAACGTCTATTCTATTAGTTGACAGAGGAGGCCCGTGCCGTGTTAATACAATCTCATATTGTTCAATGAATTCTAAAACTATTCTTATATGATTGGTCGTGATTCTTTCTATATAATTCTTTACTTCATATCAATGTAGGTCATTGATCACGATTTATTAATATTATTTATTCATTGCAATAAAAGCTTGTCAATTTCCAAAAACGGGTTTTAAAAAAATCAATTTATTATTTAAATTTGCGACATTAAAAAGCTGGTTTTTTCTCTTTTAGCTGACGCAGAGTGGAGAGCGGGTAAGATACAAACACTAATAATACTTATTACAAATTATTTATTTATATGTGATAAAAAAGTTAAAAATTTTAATTTTATATTAAAAATGAATTTCACAAAGCTGCCCCCCCCCCAATCAACCAAAAAATTAGAAGTTGATTACAAAGCACAAAAATATGTCACGGTCTTAAATTTACAAACCATTATGTGAACAATATTATTTAATTTAAGATTTCAACTGAGTGAAATTTGAATATCAAAGATGGGTATGGTATATAATTTTACGATATCACATATGTTGGTATGCCTAATGTTCATGGTGTCTTTCTTTTCTGAGTAAAACTCAAATAACATGAAGAAAGTCTTAATTGATTTCAAAGTCAACTTTTTTTATTGTGATAAATGTCAATTTTAATAATTTGAGCTTTTTACAGCAAACGTACACAGTTAGTTTTTATAGAATAATGATAAGGTTTTTTTATATTTTACATTTATTTTTAGTCAATTGAAACCAAATACGTCAGCCAGATGACAACGTAATAAATTTGTATATTTTAATAATAGTACTTAACGCTAGGTTTATATATAACAAGTGCACAAAAAAGCAAATCTTACGTGGGCGAAAATACGACCAAAAACTTTTGTTTCTAAAAATTTGTTCCTCGCGTAGGACGTATGAGTTGCCAGTTTCAAGGGCCGTTCAACTGATCAACTCATTGCCTAGCTAGAGAACTGGATATTTTTAGTGACAGTATTTATGAACTGTTTTTTAAGTTTTACTTTTTTATTTCATGATTTTTTATGTTGATTTTAATGTATTGTGTAGTATGATGTATTATGTTAATTTATTTTTTCTCATTATATTAGTGCATGGCGAATTAGCGTCAGCTGTAATGTCATCTACTGTAATTTTAATTTTTAAACAATAAATAACAAAGCTTTTAATGAAACAAAAGGCTCTGAGACGGCACTGCGCGTTTTCGCGAAGCTCTCGCGACCGTCCAACTAATGAGTGGTCTGCAAGCAGTTAGTACCGACCCAGCACCGCAGAGCCATGTTAAATTTATAAATCATATCATAAAATCGGCATTTATCATTACACGCTTATTAAACTATACGAGGGAATCCGCACAATTGTGACGGACTTCAGATTTATGTCATTCTCCCATTCCCTCTCATGGGAACCACACTTTTCTGCTTTCCGGATTCACAGATCGATAGGATGATTAATAAGATTGTCTACTTTTTTCTACTTACAGGCTCAGCGGTAAGAAGAAAGTTAATCGTACAAACTGTGTATTGATAATTCTTTTTGGCCATTCAAATAACGATTGTTTTAAATTTGAATCGTTCAAATTATGTTCATTTACGCAGATTTTGGCACTAACGACCCGATATCAAAATTATGTCACTTGATTAATGAAAAAATATTTTCTGCTAAGAATATATTTTTTTTTACCATGTCCGCTCCCAATGAGGAGCATATGGACTCCTAATGGAGTCTATCTCAACAGAAGTGTTTCTAAGAGAACTGTTTGTTACTCAGTTGCTCAACCTCTCCATTTCCAAAGAGAGTAGGAATAGAAGGTTAGGGCTAGGACAGGAATAGTGGTAAGCTAATCACTCTCTATACGTTCCGTTTATAAGATAGGATGGGTGGGAGGGGGGAATTTAAGACATCACATACATCCATGCCTACGAACAAAAATTCATAAATCGATTGTTCAAAATATGTACATTCACACAGATTTTGTCACTAACGACCCGGGTTTCGTCTTTCGGCATCTTCAGGCGTTCAAGTGCACAGATGAACTTGAACTGACGCTCAGCAAATGAATGTTTCGTGTTTATATAAGAAATACATGTATCATTGAGTTTAAAGCCATTGCTGGCGAAAAGGATGTCCATGGGAATGCCCACAGATTTGAATGCTGAGTAGTTTTAAGAATTATATTTATTTTTCTTGTCGGAAAAGGTTTTATAATAAAATATATATATAGGATATAAAAGTGGAGTTAAACTCAATGATACATTTATTTCTTATATAAACACGAAACATTCATTTACTAAGCGTCAGTTCAAGTGCATCCGTGCATTTGAACGCACGAAGATGCCGAAAGGCGAAACCCGGATCGTTAGTGACAAAATCTGTGTGAATGTACTTATTTTGAACAATCGATTTATGAATTTCTGTTCGTAGGCATGGATGTATGTGATGTCTTAAATTCCCCCCTCCCACCCATCCTATCTTATAAACGGAGCGTATAGAGAGTGATTAGCTTACCACTATTCCTGTCCTAGCCCTAACCTTCTATTCCTACTATCTTTGGAAATGGAGAGGTTGAGCAACTGAGTAACAAACAGTTCTCTTAGAAACACTTCTGTTGAGATAGACTCCATTAGGAGTCCATATGCTCCTCATTGGGAGCGGACATGGTAAAAAAAAATATATTCTTAGCAGAAAATATTTTTTCATTAATCAAGTGACATAATTTTGATTAGTTGACAGTTGATTTTTAATTGACAGCTTTTCTTGTATATATAATACGTAAGTATACATTTCAAGTTTAAGTATTATTTTCATAATATTGACATGTTTTCTGTTACTCATTAGGTTAGCTACTTGCGTTGTAGAATAAAAGTCTTCCATTAAATTAAATTAATATTATCTCATATTAAACTGATTTTACGACGACCACCGTGTATTACTGAATAAATACTGACCGGTTTTACTTTTGCTTTGATTGATTGAGTGTGTATTAGATACCAACGTTACAGAGCAAACTTCAATTCGATCTATATCTCCTAGAAAATGTTTTAAAAAAATAACCGGGAAAGAAATTATTCCTTTGTTTTTGCCTTGTAAAGATTGATGACAGAAGTGAAGAAAAACAAGTAATGTGCGATTGTCAGAATGGATGAAATAGAGGTAAAAATAAATGAAAAACATCGTTGACAGGAGAGCCTGTACTGGTTTGTTTTGCGGAGTTGTGGTATCTGACAATTTAGTTAGTTATTATGATTTTCTAATGAATTAAAATGCTATTTTTTTCTGTTGGAACTATATATAGCCTGCAAAGCAAGTTCTCATTTTCCTGATTAAATAACAGCAATAATGAGTACACACTAAAGACAGTTTTAAAATGAATTTTATTCGTTTATTCCTGTCTATTATTATTATAAGTACTACATTAATGAAAGTTCTGTCATCATAATGTTTGAAGCGGAGAAAACAGTAAAAGATTATTCGTTATAAATACTGATTGTCTTAAAATGTATTGAATATCAAAACTGGATATCACATTCAAACAACAACAAAAAATTGACACCTAAACATGCAGCTTAACCAATTGATTATTGTTTAGATCACGGCTTTCCAACCGAGGGCTACAGCATGTTCCAAGGGGGCCACAGAAAATAAAAATTGTAGGAGAGCCACAGCACAGTTTTGGGGGGCCGCGGGTAAATCCCGAAAGAGCTAAAAAAAAGGTTCCGAAAACGAGGTTGATCAACTGATTAACAAGCAGTTCTCTTCGAAACACTACTATTGGAAAATAAAAAATATATTTTTATATCGCTGGATTTTTTATGATGATTATTATCGTAAGCGAAACTAGGGTCGTAAAATTTGAACGATTCAAATTAAACACTTCTCCTACGGTGATAAAAAATACTTCCGATACGTTGCTGGCCCTTAAAGAACCAAGTGAAAAAACATGTTTTAACACTTACCACGCCCTTTGATGAACGTTAAAAACCCAGGACGTATATTTTTTAAAAACATGTTTTCAGTTAGTTTTTTTATGGTCCAGCAACATATCGGAAATATTTTTTAGCACCTTTGGGGAAATTTTAATAATAAAATTGCACCGTCCTATTTACTTTCAAATCTCTAATCTTATTTTTTTTAAATTTAAAATTGTCTGTTTTCACTTGTACTAAGAAGTCGATGATGCTAATATCTACTAGTCTATGATGATAATATCTATGGTGATAATAATATGTTGGTTGTTCTATTTTTAAAATCGGATTCTTATGTCACTAACGATAAACGATTTATTTTCATTACTTACTCACGCATATTTAAAAGCTTTTAAATCAGGTTTCAAGTATGCATTTGTAATTATTAAGTAATTGAGCTCGTTTTCCGTTTGCAGAATACATTGCATTATACGCCGGGAATATAAAGTAGGAATTTATAATTTTTCATGATTTATCGCTGTATCAAATTGATCTCGGCAATCATTTCTCATCACAGCTAATTTAAATGTTCCTCCGGGGTGAATTTATTATCATTTGACATCTTTGAAATAATAATCGCTTTAAGTTATTTACGCTATGTTATCATTCAATATCAATCAGTTAAATTGTTTATCAAAATAATATATTCAACTGATGTAGCTTAAATATGAATTATTTTGATTCTGTACTCTTCCATAAGATTTGTCGATAACGACGCGGGTTTCGCCTTTCGGCATCTTTAGGTTTCTTCAAGTGTCCGAATGTACTTGAACTGACAAACACTTGAAAACTACATTCGTGAACTTGAAAAATCCTAAAGATACCGAAAGGTGAAACCCGCGTCGTTATCGACAAAACTTATGGAAGAGTACAGAATCAAAATAATTAAAATTTGACATTGATGTTCCACCAAGCACCTTCAGTCGAAGTTCTAAAATATGATGTAGTTTAATATGAAGTTAAATTTGGTCACTTTGTTACTTTATTTGTTACTGCAGAATCCTTCGAAAATATGGTATAGTGTAATATAAATGCTCGACCATGCACGCATTAAGCTATTGATAAGACTTTAAATCAAATAAATATACCATTTTAACCTTTAAGCTGCCGTAGATAATTAATTAATTTTGTGAGGAATTCAGAGATAAGGGAGCGTACAAGACAGCGTTCCGTCACGTCAGTGGTTATGGAGAGACGTTGGAACTGGCTGGGTCACGTGCTGCGTATGCCTCCAGAAAGCCTCAATCCTGCCTGCCTCTTCTTTCGACCGGTGGGGTTCCGGCGTCCTGGACGGCCGTCGGGTACTATCCATAGGATGTACTCGGCGGAACTGAGGGATGCTGGCATGTCATGGGAGGAAGCAAAGCTATTGGCGGGAGACAGGGAAACATGGAGGTGCCGCGTGGCGGCCATATGCTCCACATAGGGAGCGAACATGGCCGAAGAAGAAGAAGACCTAGCATGCCAGATTTAATTTGCAACTATTAATTTAATTAGTTATTGACGAGATAACTCGTCTCTGGCGAGTTATGCACAAATTTTTTTACGAGATATCTCGTCTATGGCAGCCATAGAGTTAAGCCAACACGTCGTTGTTAGTGCCTCCTATCCCGAGGTTTTGATATCACAAATCTTGGGATTGAGAATAAGAAGTGCAAAACTATATCAAAGTTTTTGAAAACAGTCGACCATGCAAAATTTTTGAAATTCGATAGACACAAAAAAAAAATTCAGTCATTTCCTGTGTTTTTGAAATTGGCCACTAACTAAAATTTTTAGAAAACCCGTAATTATTAAAATTATTTTGGGGTCTTTATGTCAACATCGTCGCTAGAAAATCGAGAAATGTAAAAAATGAAAATATGAAAAAATGGTAAGCTGTTATTTTTAAGCCCAACTCATAAATTTTTACTGGTCCATCACTTACTTTAAGGAAGGTATCAAATTAACAGTGAAGCTAATACTTAAAGAAATATTCTTTGAAAAGAGAAAGAATTAATACAAGTAGGTCTTGTCTTAAAATATCTTACTAGACGAATAAGTTGGTACACATTTTTTTATTAAATATATAATTTAATTTAATTATAATTTAATTACGGTGTACACAAATTCGAATCCTTTTACGGAATAAAACTCATAAATTTATAATTTGGTTTGTATTTAATTGCATTTTGTGAACAATAGCAGTCACTTATAGTTTATATAATCGAAAATTAAAAATACAAATTTGACGTTTAAAAATAACTGGATAAATAAATGAAAGCCGATTCCATGCTGAGTCCATAATATATAAAATTGTAAATACAAAAATGGACTACAGAATAACTAACGATACTCAGTAGCTTTATCGATTTATCGATTTAATCAGATTAACGTAAGTAGTTTATACGAGTTCAATATAATAATATCGATAATATTCCAGTTTGCATTGTTAGTACACAATTATTTGTACAAACTTGTCAATCTGTGACAAGAGATCTCATTGTTCATCGGATTGGAGATTGTATTGTGCTCGGATGGTAAAACAGAAATCCGCTACTGAATTTTTCAATTGAAACTACGCACACAACGTAAGAAAATAATTATGTTTTTGAATAATAATTTTCGAACAATACTACTGCGGCTACATAAAACATTAATATTATGACAATTATAAGTGAAATTAGTCAACAGATGGCGTTAAAATTTAAAATTGCATTTTTGTATCATGTGTGGTTTTTGAAATTTATATTGAACCAATTTCGTTGAATATTGCAGTTAAACCAATGATCGTTATTTTATTAATTGTTATAAGTAACACCCCTTTTTTGTTATCCATAACTTTATTGTTGCTTTAAGCAAACGTTGCAACACTTCATCTATGGTGTGAAAAAATACTTCCAATATGTTGCTGGCCCTTAAAGAACCAAGTGAAAAAAATGTTTTAACACTTACCGTGCCCTTTGATGGAATGCAAAAATCCAGGACGTATATTTAAAAAAACATGTTTTTCACTTGATTACTAAAGGGTCAGCAGCACATCGGAAGTATTTTTAAGCACTGTAGAGGAAGTGTTAAGAATGTACAAGAAATAATAAAACATTTTTGCTTGTGCGACACCACTCCTCGTCTAATAACAAGGGTCTCCAAACTTTTTAGCTAAAGGGTCACACTGACTCTTCCACTAAGTCTCACTGGCCAAGACCACATATAGCTGTACCAAGTTAACTTGACTATGGCAGAATTCGGAACTAAAATCGTCGCCCTAGGTTTGAAATCTTCAATAACCATTAAATAATAAAAAAACTTTTAGGAATTTATGTCTTATCTTCATCACCGTCGCTAGAATATATACTGAAATGTGAAAAGACAAATGAAAGTACATAAAACTATCAACATACTGTAATTCTTAATTCCGGGCATGGTTGTAGTTTTGAGACCCTTGTTCCTTAACAATTGAAATAAGCGAACTCTCATTCGTGTAAAAGTTTTCTCATATTTTTTTACTCAATGAGTGTAATTGGTTTCAAAGGTATGGTGTCAGTGATTTTTATATTTCTGCCTACATATAAAATGAAAAAAGTTGTATTAAAAACGAAAAACACATCGACTGTGGAAAGGAAAAAAGACGTAACCCAAGGTTTTTTCAAAACGTGGTTTTTTTCAATAACCAAAATAAATCAAACTTGATACAAGTTCTATCAAAAGGATGCAAGCTGTAAATGCCGAATTAGTATCTATATTTAGCTTTTAAGTTTGAACAAGATGGCCTTGTAAACAATTAAAACCGAGAAAAAAGACTTAAATTCATTTTTTTCCTAGACAATTTCTTTAATTAATAATAAGTTATGTCATTTAAACACCAGTTTAGAAGTCTCCGTGCACTTCAAGGTTGTGTATAATTCATAATTTGCATAAGGCTCAAAATCATCAAAACATGTTTTTTGCGCCTCCTGTGAAATTTGATATGTGTGGATTTTGTCCTTTTTCCTTTCCACAGTCGATATGTTTTATAATAACATATGTTCATAACAACCAGTTCTCGTAATAATATTGTATTTTTTAATGTTTTCATATGGTTTTACATTGGAAACGGAAATGGTAAAAATGCTAAAAAAAGTCTTTTTCAAATATTTACTTAGTGTTTTTGTGGCGGTTTTGAATTGATTCCAGAATTTTCCAGATAGTATTCTTTTGTTTCTCCGACAAAATTGATTGTGCGGCTTGAAAATAATGAAAAATCGATACAAAGTATGCTTGAATGGTAGTTTATAATATTACTTATGTATATTCAATTAAAGACGCGCGCCTTCGGGCAAAACCTGCCCCAACTGTCAGCGGCGTGCGCAGCAGGGGTCAAAATACTTTCCTGGTTCCTTGTATGGATATTGTAACGCCATTTTGGGAGATTACCAAGTTTGTGTAAGATTTTTTAAGTCTCCATACATAAATATTAAATGCTTCCGAGAATAAGTTGTAAAGAACACATCTGAGTTTTTTTTTACTAACAGTATTACGTGTAATTGTAAAATTATAATTTTACCTCTTTTATTTGAAAAAATCGATAAAAAATTTAAAGGTTTAAGTCACATAAATATTAAATGATTTACACAAAACTTTTTACTGTGACTAATATCAATTTTTACTACTCTAATTTTGCTTCTGAAATGTCTAAAATAAGTAATATCTTAATCAGGGCTTCGAAACGCTATTTTTAACGTTCCGGTTCCGAAAAAAATAACGGTTTTTACAGTTTTCGGTTCAGCTCGAATCCAAAAGCCCAGGAATTTACTGATTTGTCCAAAATATCTTAGTGGCGCGTTTTTTTTTTTAGCTCACTGAGGAATTTGAAAACATCAAAACTCTATAGTAATTTACCGATTTGCCCAAAATACTAGCGTGAACCGAAAAAAAACCGATATTTTGTTTTGGTTCGGTTCCGGTTTTCCTTTCGGCAAAAATAATGGTTTTTACAGTTTTTGGTTTTCAGTTCCGTTGCGGTTCGAAGCCCTGATATCTTTAGAATAAATAAAATGAATTTTGTATATATTTCACATTTTTTGTATATTTTGCACATATTTCAATGACGACCAGGATCAATTTCTATTATTGTGAGCATTATCATTTTCGTCAGTTAATAATGCTCGTGATGAGCGATAAAATTCATGATCTTGATTAAAATAAGTACACAAATTATGTGTGCTTTAATGTAATTAAAATGTATTTTTATTTTGATCAAATTTTATTGTTAAGATGTCACTATTTGAATACATCATATGAAAATAAAAACTGCAAAGATTTGAAAACGGCTGGTTTCTGTCTTTTTAAAATAAATTCTACACAAAAAACTGTGAAAGAAAAAAGTTATTATTTATTGCTGTTGAATCTGAAGTTGAATTATCAAAATTGCAAGACCCATTTTTTTACGCCATTTAGTACGCCATTGGAAGATAGGACTGCAGAAAAATACCTATTCAAAGAATAAACATTGCCGACTGACCAAAAGAAAGAGATATGCTTCATTATGGCTCGGCAGAGAGGAACTGGTCCTCTTATGAGAAGATCATAATCTCTAAGAGATATTATTGCAGCGGGCTTCGGAGTGGAAGAAGTCGCGCGATGAAACTCTCAATTTTTTTCCAGTTCTCCATTCGCAGGAATGTCGGTACAAATTCGGGAAAGCGAACATATCGCAGGCGGCTCACGAGCGGGGGATCATGTTCCGCGTCAATTTTGACGGACTCGATTATTGATACGTGCAATATGCACCTTGAAGAATGTTGGATAAATGGTGAAATTCAGACGTGAAAAGAATGTGAGAATAAAAGCACAATTATTAACATAGTAAAAATTTGACAGTCAATAATTCTGTTGCTCATAAACCGCATTACCTTTTTATTATAAAATTATGTATGTGAGATTATTAAAATATAAACAAGCTAAGCTGCAAACAGTAATATAACGTGAAAAGACATTACACTTAACCTATATGCTACACATTGGGAGTGTAGATGGTAAAAATACCTTTATTTTATCACAAGGATGAAAGAATGAAAAATGAAACTAATGGAAAAATAAATAATAATGTAAGTATATTCACATACATATATTCAGCCGATTCTGGATACGATATGAAATGCATTTATACTTTGAGAATTCTTCATATTAACATACAATAAAAAGAATATATATTACCACCTCAGTGTCACATATGCTATAAATTATTAAAAAAGAGGAAGTAAGGTTTGTATGAAATAATTTTACATGTTTTTTAATACATTTTTTCATCTCAAAATTTCTTTTATAAAAATCTTTTTCCAATGTTAATTTAAGAAGGTTAAACTTTTAATATACTGGTAAACTTATTAAGAAAATGTTATAATAGTGATAATCAAAATTAATCATATCCTTGATTGGGGAATCGGTTCCTTAACACCATGCTACCTCCGTATGGAGAGCGGGCTAGTTTATTATTCTAGTCAATTTTCGGTACCTTCGCTGAAGAGGGAGATTAAGTGGCTGGCTGACGATTACATATCCTTTAATACTTTAATACTTTTAAATGAGCTGCTCTATTAGGTATCAATATTCTTCACAATAAAGGCGGAAGTAGATTTAAAATACACTCAACTCTCTTTTTACACGGTCATATTTACCGTGTAAAAAAAAACGCGTATAAAAAATCCGTATAAAAAAGTGATTAAATTTGAAGAAAAATATTGGATCCCTGAATTTAAAAAGCCGTGATATTTTAAAAAAGAAGAACATTACAGTATAAAAAATCGTGTTAAAAAAGGTAATACTAAAAACCCAATAAGTTATTCATACAAAATATTATTCATAATGTAATTTAGAAAAAATAATACTTTTCTTCTCTACTTGATTATATATACACTTTCTATTTGTAAGGAACTAATGAAGCCTTTTGTTTGTTAAAACAGTATTGTGTTGTTGAATTTCACTTTGTGTTTTTTGTTTCTAGGAATCCTGATAGTACAAATATTTCGTGTAAAAATATAGTATTTTTACTACACTGTGCTATTTCAAAATCGTGTAAAAAAAGCCGTTTAAAAAAATAAATGAGTGTACATACATGGATAATTATGGACTCAATCGCGATTTAATCCCAAATAACACACACTTATAATTGAAGTAAAGCCTCTTACTCACGAAACCATGTTAGGCAAACGTTATAAAAAATATAAATCTGAGGTAAGCTTTGGCAAGGCGTCGCTTTGACAAGTAATAGCATGCTTGAGCGATGTGGCGAGTTGTATTGTGTTTCCGTCTCATCTAAACTCATCTCATTTCTGGCTCGCGCGCATGAAAAAGTGGCGCTTCCATATTAGGCAGACGGCGTGGCGACTACTTTTTTGGATTGGAGCCCTTGTGGCAGGTCTGAAGTGGTTAAAATATATTTGTTAAAATACTAACAAATTAAATTAATTACTCCCAATTTCAATGAGTTGCCGAGAGTGGTGGACTTTGTAAATTGTATCCTTAAAAATAATTATTTATATGTATTTTGTAACTTTTATTTTCTACATTTAATCAATTAGACAAATGCAAAGCGCAATGCCGTCATCTTTAGTGTCATACTAAAGACATACTGACGTAAAATTAATATAACAAGCAGTTCTTGTAGAAACAATCTGTTGAAGTAATCTCTATGAGCAGTTCATAAATTCTAAATTGGGAGAGGGCATTGTTAAGAAAATATTTTTAAATGTAGTTTTTTATTGCTTTGATTTGTACAAAATGAATAAATAAATCTCGTGATAAATTTCAGTCAATTAATTTTTCATTTTAAGTGTCGTAGAATATATTATTTTACTAATTTTAAAAATAAGTCCCCATTTTCTCAATAAACATGCTCTCATCATAATAATCTCTCTAATCATACTTCCAAGACTCAATAAACATACTTTTAAAAAACAATGATGAATCTTCTTGCACTGTAGAAGTGTCATTAAATAATAAATATTTTTGCAAAATACAGCAAAAATGCTTTTTTTTTTTTTTTTAAATAATCACTTATTTTGCTCTACCTTCATTGTTTTATAAAGATGAATACCGGTTGTTCTGATTATCAACTGATTTTTTTTTAAAAATATAATAAATTCCCACTAAGATTTGACAGTGTACACTTATTGTACATGCCAGTAAACAAAAAGTGGTAGTTTTTCATTATGGTTGTTCAATGCTTCTTCATGAAGTAAATCTAAGAAAATTGCTGGTTTTCTGCTACTATTTGTTATGAAGTGTTTTTCTACAACATTCGTTGCAAAAGCGATACGAGTTATTCTACAGTATGTCATTATCTCAATTAAATATTTAAAATTGGTTGTGATATGTAAACAAATACGTTTTCATGGTTTCATGCACGAAATTCACCCTCAGACAGATCACGATTTTTTTAAAGTAAAGATGGAAAGGAAAAGTACTATACTTCAAAATAGGTTAAAAGCCGTTGGGTGAAAAACTCTCACTTCTTATCCAGCTCTGTAGATGTCAGGACCGAACCGACATCAGATCACCCGCACATTTTTTTTGTATCGTAACCTCGCACCGACGCGCCTCTAAATAATAATAATGATTATAAACAAGATGCTTTTCAAGATTTTTCAAACGAAACAAAAAACAAAAATCAAGCTTCCTAGTAAGTAGGCACTCTTTCGATTTCTTTTAACTCGTTTGCACTTATCAAAATGCTTTTCTATATCCCCTTCGGCAGTCGTCAGTCGTTGCTAACAAGTGTATTAAGCTCGTGGTTTTTTTTTTCTTTCGAAGCCTTCGCTCGGGAGACAGTAATGAGTGAGGATCGAATTTATTAATCCTTAATGTTAAAATATTCTATGGAAACGGCTGACTTTTGATTATATTAGGAAACGTATCCCATTCCATTGACTCACCTTTTGCTTTATGGTAAAATAAAATGTACATTGTTTTCCTTCGCCGTTCTTGCAAAAACATGACATCGGAAATACTTGTTTTGAGTACAGCGGTACTGAATAATATATTAGTTTGTTTAATTAAACAATGTATCTATAAAATATGGTAACCATACCATGTTGGAAATAATGAAGCATGTAAAAAGCTTTTTTACCTCAGTTAAAATATTACATATTATTTTGAACCGTACGTTTTTAACAGAATCTTAGACAATATAGCTGTAAATAAATTTAAAGCACGACTTTGGCAGTATAATAACTATACATTTCAACCAGAAACTACATAGATTGTGCTATGTTTATTTGAAAAAAAAATGTTTTTTAACATCTATAATGTTTTAGAGATATCCTAAAGAAATCATAAGCTAAATTATATTTTAAATAGATCTGCAACTTATAAATGAAAATTCTGTTATTTAATTTATAATTCAATTTAAAATCTTTGTTGTTTAACTGGTTGTTTAATTGGTGACATATATTTGAACTGTACGAGAAACAATTTCATATTAATATAGTACAATTTCAAGATTTTTTAAACTTTGAAATTGTGAAGATATACATGCTTCATTCATTATTGAATAAGTAGATTCTTATTTTTCTCTATATTTTAACATGAATAAATTTTTGATTTAAACTAAGTAAACATTTTTTTTTTCTGTTTACCTTGAACTCACTAACAGCTTCTGGAAACTAAATAATTTTAAATTAAATTGATAACTATTGTGTACGTAAATAGACAAAGTTTCAATTTTTTAGTTTAGTTATTTAATTAATTTATGTATTTTTAAATTTCAAATAAAAATACAGAATACACAAAAGAGCTAGAGTACCTTGTGATATTTGATTGATATTTTTACATGAAATAATGACAAAATTTTAAATTATTTTGCTATAAAAACCAGCTTTGTTTTAAATCTTAATCAATTTATTTTCAGCCTAAAAGTAAATCCAGGATATATTCAAGAAAGATGACAAATTTGAGTACCTATTTAAAAAGTGTAATGAATTGAAATTTGCATAATTTTTGCTATTCAATAATATGACAAGAAATGAGCTCTGCAAAATCGTCAATAATTAAATAGACCATATTAAAAATTGCATCTATAAATACGCAAAACACAACCAATTTTTTATATTGCTTTAGAAATATTGTTGTTACAGAAGGTATTAAAATAATTGATATTTTTTTCACTGTGGCAAACGAAAATCATCGTCTTTTAAAATATTCATAATACTCCGCAAGACATACATACATACATAGGTGGGTAAAGCGTTCAAAAATATTTTGGAAAGCAGCTTTTTTCCAGCCTTTTAAATAAAGTCCCTAATTAATCCAATCTATTATATTACAATCATATGTGAATTGGTATTATTTTCTATACATCAAATAAAGCCACTTTTGCTTATCCTTGGTCTAGCTAGTAGAAACTTTAAAACATATGTTGGCCTTTCCTCCCACGTATAGAAAGTTTTTTTTTAATAAAACACTAAACTCACTTTTTACACGAGGTTCTAAAAAAAACATTCGTGCTATCGTGTTAGAACAAAAATTCGTGTAAAGCTATTGTACTTCTTTTTAAGGGACTGTGCTAATTTAAAACTGTGTGAAAAGAGTTGCGTGTACTGTATTTCGGCAAAGTCATGCGTATGTTATATATATATACATATTAAGTTCTCAAGATTACTCAACATTGGGCCCACCACCACCTGCTACGGCTTCACACTCTTCTTATAGGGTGTATTGCGAAGCATAACAACGTAAGTCGTGTTCAATGTTTTACCAGGGATATCCCGAGAAGGAATTCCTCAAAACTTGATTACATGCACTACAGTGTGTATGTTATATTTATGTTTTTTTATTGATCGAACAGTTAATATATTGCAAATGTCCGGATAGGGTCGAGAGTCAAAGAAGTGGCGACCAGCATGTACGAATACACGACGAAAAAGTTCTCTTGCTTTACAGCTAAAATTTTACCGGAATCTTGGTACCAGCGTTGAAAGGTAAAAATAATGCCGATGGTACAACTAAAGATTTTCGCTATAGTTTTTGCGAGGTGACATTCTGACATACCTTTAAATCCATTGTTAAATTTTTGACCATCACTTGAGATGCATTTTTTGAAAATATAATTTATATCCATTGATGGCAAATATTTATGGCAACGCCATCTTGCAGCCGTGTTATTTTTAATGGCCGCGAATTCTTCGGATGCTAGAAATCCTAAATATGGTTTTATCACAATTTTATCTAGCGATCTCATCGGTTAGGAACACATATTAAATTCTTTAGACACTCGTTTGAATTAAATATTATATCGCCAACTTTATGTGCAAAGCTCATAGCTCTCAGAGTTACTTACACCTTTTCATTTCAATTTATTTTTGTATACATAGTACTTTCAAATTATATTTCTTATCAGTTGATAATACTCGCAATGAGCGAAACCAGTCCTGGCCTTTAAAATAAAGTGAAATAAAGTACAAAAGAAAATTGTGTTTTTGTTAATATAATGCTTTTCTACCAAGTATTGACAGTGAACACCCTAAAAGTGAGGAATATATGAGAGTAAAAAAGAAAAAGAAGACTAAAATATTTAAGATTTCATCAGCAAACTCTATATTTCATCAAAAATTCTAAAATGAAATTACATAATTTAATATACATACATATGTGCACTTCGATATTGAGTCAAGAAACCACTTATTTGGTTTCAATTAAATTATAAAAGTACGAATGGTGATGATGTTTTCCTCTGCATTCAGCCAGCAGTTGAAAACAACGATATGCCCACTATTCTAAATTGTTGTGGAAAGTAAAAAAAAATATGGCTATGGAAAATCCAGCGCTCTAAATTTTCTTGTGTATTTTGAGTCATATTATGCTGTGAATGAAATTAAGCTAAGCTTTTTAAAGGATAATAACAAAATAAATAAACATCTTTTTAATGAAAAACAATCGTTTTCTTAAATGATCGCAATCCAAAAACACGGTAATTATTGCCGGCCATTGTTTAAAGTTGTCAATCGCAGCCGGCGTTCCATGTTTGAAATTTTCCAAATGTACCGAAAAAAAATTAAGTATCGATCTTCTTTTGTTTTTTATTTTAAATTGTTTTCTTATAAGCTAACGTCAAATCGGTTTCGGGACATTTGTGAAAGAAGCAGGTGCAACATTATCGCCTACACAGCATTATGGTTGAGTTTTATTGAGACAGTGGTGAAGTATCTGTGAATCTGAGAACAGAGGAGAAGGTTCCAATCTATGTTTCAGTGGTTGAGATCATTTTGGTGGACCTTAACGATGTCACCGTTCTACATTAAAATTAGCTACATTAAAATTGACTACGCTTCCAATAGGTAAATAATATTTTAAAGTGATAGTATGATACCAAAGAAGATTCAATTGAGGTAATGCAACTTCCAGAAATTTCTATAAATTTAAATAAAAGATTATAGGATTTGACTCAAAGCTCTCTTGGCGCAAAGTCAAAATCGTTATCATCTAAATCTTGCCGTTTTTGTAGAACTAAATATTTTGATGTTTATCTTATCATAATAGAGATCTGAAGATTTTTATGATCTAAATATATAGCAATTCATTTGACTTAGCTATCGTACCTAAATTATGTCACCTTTAGTGACTTACAGAAATTTCAGAACACTAGTGAATGAACTGAATTTAAGAGTCTACAATAGAAAAAAAACAGTTATTCAAATGCTTTTGAAAAAAAAATGAAGACACCAATAGTACAAAAAGATAAATGTTATTTAAATTTAGCTAACAGCATCTTGGAATTATTAAGCATAGGTAAATGTAAAATAACGAACAATTTCAAGTGTATTTTATTTGATTACAGCTTAATAAATGCAGTCTTCTAATATTGAAAATTTTCCTATTTTTGGTTAAGAGATTTTTTCAAGGCTGTGGAGTCGCGTGAAAAAAAGACGACTCCGACTCCGACTCCAGCTTTAAAATAATCAACGACTCAGACTCCGAGGAATTTTTTCAATAATTTCATTTTAACTTATATATATCGATTGTGGAAAGGAAAAAGGACGTAACCCACAAATATCAAATTTTACAGGAGGCGCTAAAAACGTGTTTTGATGATTTTGTGACATATGCAAATTATGAATTATACACAACCTTGAAGTGCACGGATACTTCTAAACTGGTGTTTAATTGACATAACCTAATATTAATTAAAGAAATTTTCTCGGAAAAACCTTTATTTCAGTGTTTTTTCTTGGTTTTAATTTTGTACAAGGTCATCTTTTTCAAGAATGTGTGTCAAGTTGTATACATTGTGATTATCGAAAAAAAGCTGTTTTGGAAAATTGGGGGTTAAGTCCTTTTTCCTTTCCACAGTCGATATGTATACCATCAGATCATCTTTAGTCAGCCAAGCATGAAATTTTAACACTTTTGAATATTTTGTTTAAATACACATCATTAAATATATTTTTCAAAAAAAAATTGAGCCGCTCATTTTTCACAACTCTGACTCCGACTCTACAGCCCTAGATTTTTTCATACTCTGTTTGAACAGATGATTGGATAAACTTACTATTTTTAGAAGAAGAAAAAAAAAGAAAACATAAAATTTTAATTAAAGTTGGTTTTCTTTTAACCGAAAATTGATATACGGGCTAGGCCAGAAAGTCGTCGAAAATATATTTTTTTCGTGCAGGTAGGTAAAAGTAGTGTTATCGTAAATATATCTTTTTTTACTGGCTAACAAACAGTAATCACTAAATATCTTTTGTTAAAAGATATTCAGGGTCCGTTTGCTTCGCGATAAGATTGGTTGGAAAAATTTAAATTTGGCATAACAATCAAATTCTGAAAAATCATGTTTTATCATAAGATGACCTTCAGCGCTTTCCTGTTATATTGCCATTATTTTTATGAAATGCTTTTGTAAAGTTGTGGTTTGATATCACGTATAATGACAAAAAAATGAATGCTCGTTCACAAAAAGGGTGACCGTCAATTGACATATTACACCACAAGATACATTGTTAATTATTATGCACTTAAATAATGACAATTGTCAATTCTTGATGGGGATAGAAATTAATGATTCGATAAACTTGGTAGAAAATAATTAATTATTAAGTAACCTTGATGAATTTCATTGATTTTTTTATATTATTTTTCACAATTCTCATGAATAATACTTTAAAATAAAATGATTTAAATTTGAATCGTTCAAATTTAATATTGAAATTCCACCAAGCACCTTCAGTTGAAATCTTTAAATATTTAAACTTATTGGTGTACGTATGTATTGTTTTACTAAGTTTTGAATGTAAACTGTCCTGTAAAACTATCGTGCTTCTTTTTTATTATGTGAGAAGTATCACATATTTTTTGCTTTGGGCAGAAGCTTTAAATGTAATCATAATTTATACCGAATATTGGTTACCTGGCACAAAAATTGCAAAGGCTAAAAGCTGCGTTTTACGAGAATACCTTTTTGAGAGGCAAACTTTTTATTTATCTTCCTTATGTAATTACAATTGCTTAAAAGTAGCCAAATTAAATAAGAATTCACTTACACAGCTTTCCCATATGGTTGAAAAAAATCTAAAGCTTCAGTGGCCGTGATATCTATTAATGAAAAAAATATATTAATTGTAGTTTCGAAAATAAATCGTGATCGTCATGAAGCCCACATGCAGAAATTCGGATAATATTTGAAGTTGTTTCTAGCAATAATTATAATTAAAAGCACTGGCCATATCGGATGGAAATAAAAACAAAAGCTGTAGCGCATCAGTCAAAAAAATGTGGTGACATATGTCACGACGCGTGCCATCCCATTCGTCGATCAAAGATGTCGTGGACAGCAGGACTTTTGGCCAACAGGTTTCGCGTATTCATTGTATTGATTTCTCTTCGTGAATTTCTACAATGGTTTTGAAACCAAGATTTTAGGGTATGAAATAAAATACATAGTTAAATGTTCTATGACTTAATCGAATTGCTACGTACCATTAATATGCATGATATATAATTGGGATTGAAAAAAATGAAAGGGAAAATTATTCCCGCATTCAAATTAAATGAAAGGAATATTATAGTAAATACAAAGTGACATACAAGAGAATTAATACAAAAAATTATTACAAAAACTGAAATTTTCTAACGCACATGAGCAAATATATCTTTTGGAATAACAAATAAATTACATATATTCCATGACCCTATTTACTTTTTTCGATTACTCATCCAACGAGTTAAATTAAATTTCAATTATGTATACAAGTGAGTAGCGAACATTCAAAAAGTGATTTGTCACACAAATACAGAGCTTGGGAAGTGATGATTTGAGTGTTAGAGAAATCACGATTTTTTTGAATGTGTCAACTTTATGATTTAATTGCTATAGGAGAAAACCATTTTTGAATACTTATTGTGATTTCAATTCATCGATTATATTATGAACTATCAGAACTGATATTAAATGGCATTTTTACCAAAATTTGTGGCAAACCGCTTTTTGAATGTCTGCTCCTCAATTATGTAATGTCATTTTTTTTCATATTATTACCAAGATAAAACAGTATATTGAAAATTTCTAAATACTTGCTGCAAAACTGTAATAAAAATTTGAATTGTTAATCTTGATTGTTGATGAACTTGAGATATTCTGGTTGTTAGGAGAGAAGGCATACTGCATATGCCACTGTAGTACATACAAGCAGACAGTAACGACTCTTTTAATACATTCATGATATTCGATATAAATACACTGAAGTAAAAAGAATTATTTATGTTTTTGCAATTAGTTGACTCTCCTGCTGCGGTCGATATACTCGTATTAAATAGAATTTATATCACTTATTATGACTAACTATCTCGAATATAAACTAGTCATTGAATATCTTATGGCAAGAGCCTGTCAACTATGTTTGAAAATAATGTAAGATAGTGTAGATACTTTATAAACAATGTTTCCGGTTCAATATCCGTTATACTTATGTTATATTTTAAATTCAAATTTAGTTAAATGTTTCGTTACACTTTAAATGGATTATAATAATTTTTGATGTGTTATCTGTACATTTTTGATAAAAAAATAATTTAAAAAAGAGTTTTCGGGGAAAACGCGACCGGTTTTGCTAATCAATACAGGTCCTTTCTTTTTTTTAGATTTTATGAGTTCTAGTTATCTTGACTATTTTTTTGAAGATATACACATATTTTATACCCAAGAAAAGAATAAACAAGAGATTGCTCAATTTACTACTCAAAATAAATGATTTAAAAAAATATTTTTATCCTCGAACGAAAAAAGCATTCAAGTTTGGAATTCGATATCGATAATCACAATGTATACAAATTGATACACGATCTATCAAAAGGATGTACGCTGAAAATGTCGAATTAGTATCTTAATTTAAATCTGTGAAATTCTGTGAAAATTGCGACCAGGAAAAAAGACTTTAAAGAAAATAGAAAAAGGTTTTTTTAAGAAAAAGTTAAATTAGTATCAGATAAGTCAATTAAAACCAGTTTATCAGTCTCCACGCACTTCAAGGTTGTGTATATTTCATAATTTGCTTTTGTAAAAATCTTCTGTAAAATTTGTTATGTGTAGGTTACGTCATTTTTCCTTTCCGCAGTCGATATGTATTTATTGTATTTTTGTATTTATCAACAGGTATATTCGATATTTTATGAAGTGCCTGAATGAAGATGATGTATCAGAAGAGCACATAAAATCTTTTGAAGAAAAAAGTTGTTTTATTCGTTTCCCTAGATTTACGATCGAAGCTTATTGAATAAGGCACTTTGTATAAGCGATGCAAGTAAAGCACAACTCACGGCAGTTGATGGGATACCTAAATCGAAATAGATCCCCGTGATAATAAGCGGTTTTTGAAAATATTCTTTGTTCATTCAAAAAGATCCATTATGTAATATTTCATGTACCTTAGGATCGAATGAAATTGTCTTTGTATACCAAATATTTCATGACTCACGTGTAACTTTCTAAAGGCTTAAAATACTACAGACTATGTATGGGAGCAAATTAAATGCTCAGAATTTAAATCAATTTTTGGTCAGAATAAAAATATTATACGGTCAGAATATTTTATAACCATTTCGGTAAGGTTAGTTTTTTTTAATTTCATTTAAATTATGACTACTTACACTGACCGATATATTATGTTATGACCATTTAATATAAATTCTGAGCGAAAAAATACGATCCATTATATTTAACCTCTAAGCCTTAGAGCACAGGATCCCAACCTATGGGTCGCCAAATTTTTTCGATTTTGGATTAAATTGGAAGTGCGAACTGCAATAAACTAAGACTGTCAAGAAACATTTATCAAATATCCTTATAAATTTACGTACCTTTATTAACTTTCCGAATTTGAGACTATCCAGAAGGCAGCAGATTCTTTATCCTTAGGAAACGCGTTCGAGACTTTTTTTCTCCTCGAGTTGATACTAAGTTGATTTTTTACTCTGTTTTGATTTTCACTTGATTTTAAATACAAAAAATCCTACAGATTGCCAATTGATTGAATGGGTATTACTTTATAAGAGCTCCTTTGTAATGAGGAAATAATAGCAAAATGGGCAAACTACAAAGATTAATGATTTTTTTTCAATATATTACCATCTGTCAGGCGTGTGGCGCAGCGGTCAAAGTCGTTGATTTCCTTGATGGATATCCCCACTACTTTTTTAGAAAAAGAGAGGTTGGAAAACTGAGTAACAAACAGTTCTCGTACAACAAACTTTTGTCAAAATACTTACCTCCGTTAGAAGGACAAATACTCTACATTGGAAGCGGAGATTGATAAAAAAAAATCGATACCACGCAATCGCGATCTGTTCAAAGTAGAATATAATCTTTATTCAGCATTTTTCACTTATTAAATATTCTATAGAATTGTATAATCTTAAATACAACCCTTTGAAAAATATGTGCTATCTAAGGTTTTAATTGGCTGATTGCAATCATCTTTCATGGGATAAGTGTGATATTGTGGAAATATAAACGTATTGTCTCATTCAACATATTCCTCAGAACTCATAATAATAAAAATACCAGCTTGGGAGTTTTCACAATTAAAGGCGTTATCTTTGCACGCATTCGTAAGAAGGATATTTATTAATTTAAAATTCTTTGTGGCTTATTAAATATAATAAAATAAGCTTATTGGAATGTATTGTATTTGTAGGTGGAAGTTTATTTGAAAAAAGCGATATGTGTTAATTTTCACCAGGAATCTAAATGAATAGATAAAACAATAAAATAAAAACGTCGTGATCTTTTAATTAATGGTTTTAATCAAAGACATTAATATCCATAAAAATGGCTTTCAAATTTGCAGCTTATATACAATGTTTTATACAGATAAGATGAATTTAAACATGCAAAATGTCTCACACTTACTTCTGAAGGAAGAACACGACACCACCAAATGGTTGAGGTGTGTGCTACGCCAGTACTGTAGGTCAGTGATTAGCGTAGTAAGGCGGAGGATCGAGTGGAGTAAAGGAGATTGGTTGCGACGGCCAAAATTTACCCCGGAATGTTTGCACCAAGAAGAAGAAGACAGTTAAGAGCATAAGTATTCGTTTGTTATTGTTTTTATTGATTTCTTGCACTGAATCAAAATTTGGATAAGTAATGTTTGACGCGGCCAGTGTACACGGATTGTGGATTCTAAGTTGTGATTGTTTTAGAAATGTACTAACAATACTACCATACTATTCAGTTTTGATTGAAATTATGATTGACATAGGTAAATATGTAACTGTTATATGTGTATTTAACTGTTTGAGATTTTTTTTTGTCGGAAATTATTGCTTTACGGTTAAGATTATTGAATTTTTAAATAATTTATGATTTTAATGACAAATTAAAACGTTTGGCATAATTTGTTTAAACTAACTTTTTCAGAACTTAGTCGGTTGACTTTCATTCCAATTATTTTTCCTACTGCAAAAACAATAATCTAACGATTTAATTTATTTGTAAAGTGTACATATCGATGGTTTTGTTCCAAATTGCTGCAACTAGAAATGAGTAGTTTGTTTTTAGTTGTATTTATAAAAATATGAGATTGAAGAAAGATTGTTTATATTTCTTTATTTCTGCGTGCAAACATCTTATCTGACTACCGAGAGAAATATAACTTCCTATAACTAAAAACATCAAATTTTTAACATATCTTTCTATGGAAATAGGCTATCAATAGTATAGCAAATCAAAGCTGAAATAAATATTACGATTAATATGTTGAACATATTTGTTTCGGTGGCTTTTTAAATCGTTATGGTATGATTTAATTTGTGATATTATTTAAACATAATAACTAATAAATAAGACTCTTAAAGCAAACATAGAAAAACAATCTTACTTGTGATACTTTCAGTCTATTTGTAATAAGTAAAAAAACGAAAAACATCACAGCCCTTATTTAGTATTCTGAGCTGCAACATATGAGATATTAAGCAGTAGAGGGGATCTTTCCTCGGTTGAAGTTGGTCATTAAGTGAGACGTTCTTGCTCTTGACCCTTCAAATCGGCACTACCGTACATGACCACAACGCAACTGACATGCCCAAAATGTATACCAACTAATTTCCAAGATAAATTCACACAATTATTATTATATTTGAGTTGGTTTTGGGAATATTTACTATGAATTCTTTCACAACGTAACAATTACCTTATTAATGATAGTAATAAAATATTTTGGGACACACCTTCATGTCTACCTTTTTGTACAATACAGCCCATTGTTTGAATGTTTTAATTCATAAAGCTAATAATTTAATTCTCTAGTAATAATATATTTGTTTTGATTTATATGTTGTTTTAAAATGTACAACATAGAGATTTCGCAAGCTACATTATGCACAGAATGAGTGTGTATGAGCGTACGTATTGATAGGTGGCACTGAAACTAGCAGAAAATTATTAATAGCCAATGAAAATGTTAAATAAATTGTTAAATTGAAAGAAGAAGCGTGCCGTATTAATTTCTTATCGGACGTAAACGATTATATTGTTAATCATTTTCCGTCTACTCTCACTATGAGGAAGAATTATAGTATTAGTCAAACCAGTATATCTAATTTCTGATCATTCAAAATATTCTTCTACAGTGGAAAAGAATAGAGAACATCTTCCTTTGCAAGATGATACAGAAAAGTCGAGTGCTTAATTATTATTTTATTTTGACTTTCTGTAACCCAATTTAATTAAATTATTTATAAAAATCATATTTCAACACCATTAAGTTTTTGCTTGTTGGATTATTTATTATTATTATTATTGATGACTTCATTATTTATATGTAATTACAAGTATATTTACTGTTGCTGATACAAAATACAAATGTACCTCGAGTAAATCATTTTGGAGTTATCATATTCGATATGATACAATTAAAAATTTGATCAAATAAAATTAACAAATGTTATTACCGCTAGTAATCTTGAGGTCATATAAAGAATCTGACGAGTTTGAGAAACACTGAATCTTGACATAAAAAATATATTCCGGTCAAACTGGGTAGTCAACATGTCACCCTCCATTATTTCAATATCAAGCAAAACCAAAAGACAATTTGATCAAAAACAAACGAGAAAAACATATTTGGGTGTTACTGTCAATGTGTTGAAATAGGAAATTTCGAACATTAAATCGTTATAAAATATGGGCCCATTAAAGGTGAAGTGAGCCAAGTGGTATTTAAGAAAAAAAATGTTAGATGCGTTGTAATATTCCACACATCTTAAAGTATCGCAAATTTGATTGAACCTCAGTTAGTACTTATAAAAATACTTTTATCTCCGTAAAACAAAAATATTCAATCCACCAAAACACCAAGTAAAGACGTGATCGTACTTTAAAGTCCAAGAAAAAAGGTTTACCATTTTTCTAGTTGGCTCATTTCACCTCTCGATTGCTCATACGTGGAGTTGATTTTTTTTAACCTCAAATATAGTCAACTTTAAGGTGTTATCTATCAATATCAAAGTAGAAGCGCTATCCGAGACTAATACATATACGAAATTGTCTATCAATCTACTAAAAAAATTAAAAACATAAAATAATTAGAGGAATTAATTTTTAGAATACTGAATTAATAAAAAAATACTGTATATTAATTAACGAATATATTTAAAGAATGAAACTTCAGACGTGGTGTCTAGGGTATCCAATCCCGAAGCCTTTTTCCAATCCCGGGATTTCGGGATTGATTTATTTTGAATCCCGAGATCCCGGGATTGAGATTTTCTCACCGAGGAATTTGAAATCCTCAATTTGCTATACTTTTTCCCGGAATCTCACGGAAACTCGTTTTTTTTTTTTTAGCTTACCGAAGAATTTGAAATATCCGATTTGGTATACTTTTCCCAGAATCTCACAGAAACTCGTTTTTTTTTTTAGCTCACCGAGGAATTTGAAATCTTCAATTTGCCAATTTCGTGTAAATTTCGAGAATTTGCTCAAAATTTCTCAATCCCGAAATTCCGGGATCGCGGCCATCTCAATCCCGGAATTTCGGGATCAGAAAATTGAACGGGATCCCGGGATTGGATGCCCTAGTGGTGTCATTAATGTAATAGTATGTTAAAATTTTACGCAGATTTTTCTACACTCAAATACTAAATAGTTTTACTTTTTTGGTTTTTTTAAATGGCTCAAAAGGATTCTGTTTTCGCCTAATTCGTTGTGTATATTGACAGTAACATAGGAAATATTTATACAATATTGAAAACTAAATCCTAACTTTGTGCCCATCGTAATTTAATGTGATCGTTTGTGATACAAATATATATATATTTTTTGCGTTTCATTGCCATTTGGTTCTAACTAATTACGAGGGGAAAACATTTGGTCAGTGAAGAATGACACATTTGGCGATCCATTATTGGTTTTTTTTTTAGTTTAACTGAGACATCATTAATCATGTCTTCAGTTTTATACAGTTACACTATTTATACGTTAGCTATGTAAAATTGTGGCTTGTTCATTCACCCTTTAAATGAAAATAAATATACGTTGTCTTAAAATTTAGTTAAATTAAAAAAAAGGCAAATTCATCATTCAATTTGTTGTCATTTTAATTGGAGTTATGGTTTTTTAAAGTTTCAGGTATTATAATATTTTGAACAAATTAAAATAGTATAAATAATAATTTGTGTATTTTAAAATAATGAATCTTTTATATTTTCTTATAAGTTGTGGTTTATCTGAAGAGCCTCACAGTGGTAAAATAAATGTAAACGAATGTTAAAATACTATACATGCATAATTGGGAATATTGTAAAATATCTCTTGTTACTTAGTAGTATGTTTTTGATATAATAAATACAAACAATCAAATTTGTCCGCTTATGATTTTTACACAGTGACGTTCTTAGTTGAATCAAATAGTCTATATGAGGAGCAAACATTCAAAAAGTGTTTTGTCACAAATTTTGAAAAATGGCGTTTTATATCAATTCTGATAGCCCATAATAAAACCTATGAATGAAAATCAAAATTAGTGTTCAAAAAGGTTTTTTTTCATATTAAAATGAAATCATAAAGTTGACACATTCATACAAACCGTCACTTTTGCAACACTTAAATCATCATTTTCCAAGCTTTGTATTTGTGTGACAAAACACTTTTTGAATGTTTGCTCCTCATATATTAAAAGTCGATAATGTCCGTCCGTCCGTCTGTATAATGTCCCCGACAGACTTACTTTTACTTACTTACTGAAAGTAAGTCTGTCTGAGGATGCCTCTGAAATGGGCGAAACACGTGTCACAGTTTGTAGCACAATACGTGGAATAATCTAAGTTATTTTGTATTACTTTATTTATGCTTATTTTTTCATAAACTTTCACATACAATTAAAAGTTGATCACAGTTACCACAAAAAATAATTGAAAACATAATTACACTTAAAAATCAAATGGAAAAGTTTCACCATTTTTATATTTGGTTCACTTCAACTCTTAAAGACTCATATATTCCTAAAAT
Organism: Himalopsyche tibetana; assembly: GCA_030503985.1. NCBI lineage: Eukaryota > Metazoa > Arthropoda > Insecta > Trichoptera > Rhyacophilidae > Himalopsyche > Himalopsyche tibetana. The sequence continues at coordinate 4,472,151 of JAPJYX010000010.1, forward strand.
AAGCTCCGTTTGATGAATTAGTAAAGTTTATTTATTCTGATTAATTTGATAAATATGCATTTGATTGTTAACATGTCAAAAATTTCATTATTTTTTATAATGCCAAAAAATCCTCCAGTTGGGGCCAACGGGCTTACAGCTAGTTTTATCTAAATAATAACAAAACACTATTCAAAACTACAAAACCAATTTTGTATGCGTTGTATATAAATAGTCTTATACGGAATTTGTTGTTGAGTTTTTACTCACCAACAAACTTTGTGGACAGATTCTGTAATCTTGTTTAAGTTGATCTAAATTGTTACAAATTTACTCATTCAGATTTCGTTTTTTCTGACATGTAAAAATTCAAATCTTCTCTTGTAAACTAAATATTTGTGTTAAAGTGTTTTAATTGTGTATGGAAACTAAATTATATTAACTATTAGGAACTACAAAAAATATGTTCAACGTCCGCAGTGCATCTTTTGCCAAACAATTCGAATAAACTCGATAAATCTAACGTATATTGAACAAAACAAATACGCCGGTGTTGTAAGCTGTCAAATATCGAAGCAAATAATCAGACAGAATAAACTTTTCCCCCGAAAATAAATGTTTGCATGATGGAGAAAGTATTTCCTATCTTTGGCAACATTGACATTGATAAGAAAGCCGCAGGAAGTAAAACAATATCGAATTATTTGGCGAGAGAGCCGAAAAAAAAGTCTATATATCTATCTATATAAAAGTCTAAATAAAATACTATAAAGCTTGTTATTAAAAAACATACAAATGGAAACGTTTTTAGAGAATAAAATTAAATATCATAAAATACAGAGATAAATTACTTGAATAATAAGTTCACACATTTTGTATAGAGGTGCAGCATAGGATTATTAATACTTTCAATCTTAGAAGACATACCATACAAAAATAATAAGCTAAATATAAAGTGTAAACATAAGACAATTTTACGTTTTAATTATTGGCGTATCACAATTTTGGGTAAATGTATACAAAATTGAAAAAAAAAATATAACCTTCTTAACTTGTGCACATTGAAGAATATACAGAAAATCAATACAAGTGAATAGAATTCTCACATATATAATATTATTTAACATAATATTTAATATTAATGTGTGAATAATAAAAAAACGAGTACAGTTTTGTTTCGATCATACTTATTATTAAGAAAGACTTTATCGTTATAAACGCCATTAAAACTTTCATTCATTTATTTTAGAAATTATAGTAAAATCAAATACTGGGCCTGTTTTGAATTATGACTAAATGTTATTTAAATGTCGCCAACACAGTTTCCGTTAGTAAGTATATACTATAATTTGGTTGATATAGCTCCTTTGATCATGTGACAAGATTTTACCTAAAAAAAACAATTTGGTATTGATATATCCAAAGTGTCAGAAAACTGACGCAACTGTCTAAAAGAAACCAAATATCATGGGTAGCTCAGCCCGATCAAGACGCGTAGTTGAGCAAATAAATAAATACATCACGGAAACCCAAGGGATGTAATGAAGGACGCACCCCATCCCTCCAGAAACTAAATGCCCACATTTCATTATTGACAACTTCTACGATTGGAATAATACAGGGCTGAATTGAGTATGTATATATATTATATTCTGTACTCTTTCAGGGCCAACCAACACGTCGTAGCATATTTAAAAATTAAACTCTTTTGGCTAAGGCGGTTATTAAATGGCTAAATATGATTTGTGATGCTGAAGACATTCTTTGGGAAAGACCAGGCATGGACAATAAACGTGTCAGTCTTGCCGTCCATCTTGGGCAAAATTATAAGGTATTCAAAAAGTTGTCGGCGCCCAATGGGGAACGAATAGAACCCGATTCATAAAATTAATAAACATTGTTTTATTTTAATTTATTCAAAACTCATCACACTACAGTGTATTGTAAACAAGTTTTAAAGAATTTCTCCTCGAAAACAAAATTTGAAGATGAAAAATATTGTTAAGCTGCAGAATATAGCCAAAAGAAAACTGTGAAGACTAGGGCATCCAATCCCGGGATCCCGTTCAATTTTCTGATTCCGAAATTCCGGGATTGAGATGGCTGCGATCCCGGGATTTCGAAATTGAGAAATTTTGGGGAAAACCCGAAAATTTACACGAAATTAGCAAATTCAAGATTTGAAATTCGTCGGTGAGTTAAAAAAAAAACGAGTTTGTTTGAGAATCTGGGGAAAAGTATACCAAATCGGGAATTTCAAATTCCTCGGTGAGAAAATCTTAAAATCCCGGGATTCAAAATTAATCAATCCCAAAATCCCGAATTGGAAAAAGGCTCCGGGATTGGATACCCTAGTGAAGACGTAGCGAGTGGCGATAGGTACAATGTTTAGTGTCCAAGTGTTTAAATGTACTTAGAAAGGTTTTGCAACTCAATATTGAATTGGAATAGATTTCGAAAGTCAATCATACAGATTTAGGTTGTTTTGAAGGTAAATGAAGTGGTTCAAAATAAAATAAAATTAAAGATTATTAATTTATTTTCTCAACGATATTTCCTTCCATGGTCCTAATTGAACGAAAAAATAACATGGCGATTTTTCTCTCTCAGGTTGGATGGATATGAACTAATGTATTTTGAAACTGAATAATTTTGGATTTGAGTAGGTTTTGAAACTAAATATGTTTTTTCTGTATTAAGAAAGATTTTGTTGGTGAACGTTTATTTATTTTGTAGATATTTAAGTCTTGTTGCCTGCTGTGGCCCAGTTGGTTAGAGCTTGCTATACTAATCGCGCAGATCTTGGTTTGACTCCCGGTAAGATCACAGTGAATTTGAGAATTATTCAATTCAAAGTTGTGATCGAAGACTGGGTGTTTGTAATGTCAATTCATATTATTTCCACACTTCTCATCCTTCTGATCCTTTAATAAATGAGTGTAGCGATAGCGATTAGTCCTGTTCTAGCCTTATCCTTCTTTCCCTACTACTCACATTAAAGAAATGTGAGGTTGAGCGACTGAGTAACAGTTCTCGCAGAAAAAACTTTTGTTGAAATACCTCCATTAGGAGTCATATGCTCCACGTTGGGAGCGGGCATGGATTTAAAAAAAATATTTAAATAGAGAAACAGTTTGGCAACAAACTTTGAAAAAAATCGAAAATGGTCGTTGAAACTAAGGTCCTCACATATATAGTTTTTGACAATTACACAATACTCATCGAATAAGTGATTTGATGAAAATAATGATACGCTGGTAAAGTTTGGGAAACAGTGCTGTTGAATAAATATGTACATCCTCGAAAGCAATGTTCAGTTAAAGAAAGTTTTTTATTCTCGTAAAATTTGTAAGAAAATATGAGTAAAAAAATTAAAACATTTTGCCTCTTGTTTGAGAAGATAAATACCTGCATGCTTAGGTATATTGTCTATAATTGGACGAATAAATTTAATATGAATAGAATGCAGTTAAAATTCGCGATCGCAGGGCAGACTTAGCACTAATTAAACAACACGTCCTGCATACTAACGAGAGCAATTCAACGCCACTCTGCCGCGAATTAATTATGGATCGGACGGCATTTAATAATTAATATTTTAATATTTTTTTGAAATGGTAACACTTTGTTTATGCCGCCGATTTATTGACAGCTTTGTCATCAGCATTCAATGATTGTTATAAAAAGTACTATACTGTATTATTATGAATGTATTTTTTAAGATCATATTTTCCCCTGATTGATGTTTTATTACATATAACAGGCATGACCATAATTTAAAGCTTATTGACCTATCCTGATGTTGAAACTGATGATAATAGTATTTTCTTACTAGGAGACCTCGTATATATACGCGAAAATATATATAGACGAATTCAAGAAACTATATCAATCAAAAAAACTTAAATTGATATTCCTCAGATTGTCTTGTTTTCGTCTTGATTCAGACAAATTGTGACACATGTTTCAACTCTTTGAAACGCATTTTCAGACAAACTTTTGTAAAGTTATTAACAAACAATCTAGAACTTGATTATAATTCTTTACTAATCAAATGACAAATTTAAAGTTAGTGTTCCTTCTTTTCTTCTGGATGCAATCAAGTGGTAAGATAGCACTACTGAAAAATGATAACTATTGAAACATCTTACTTTCGGTGAACGGATTATTCTAAGCATGAATTATTCTTCCATAGAAAACTTCGTAGAGTTTTAGGTTTTTCCGTATATTTGAAATATAATATGGTTTTATTATATTATATGTAATGTATAATGTCGTATTAAATGTCAAAACACGTTTTAAATAATAGAATGTTTCTATACATACATTGTAACTTTAATTTCTGTTTGTTTTTATTCGGAACCGTCAATATAGAATATTAAAAATTATAATAAACCAATAATTTTACATATTTTGGTACGGTAACTACAGTAGTTACCGTCAGAAGAATTTCGGTCAAAAGTTTTACTGTACTGAGAATTCGTGTACGAATTATTCTGTGCGAATAATTCGTGTTCGCAAGAATCACGTAACCCTTTACTTTAGAATTAAATACGTATAATCAATAGATTATTAAAAATCAATTGAAAATTTTCACGGAGAGTGAAACGTGTCCTCAATGATGTTTACATAAAATTGAGTTATTAGTAAAAACAAAAAACGCAATAGTGAAAAGAATATCGCAGCAAAATAATGTTAGAAATCTTATTTTATAGCTCGGCGAAACGTTTTATTGCTGTATACTCAGTAAACATGCTTCTTGTTTTAGATATCGACTGACTGATTATGGTTATTGCTTTTCAATTGCCATTAACTTTTTCAAGACTGATTATCAAAAAAATGCACCCATTTATGCGTGATAACTAGGAATGACCTTATGGCGTGTTGTCAATAACTCGGCATTAACCAGTTGAAGTTAACGATCGATTTATAGTCCTGACAGAAGAATAACATTCTGACGAAGTGTTTAACACCTATTTTCTTAACTTCCTTCGTGCGGTTGCTGCGTTTTGTTAAATCAGGTATATCCAACTTGCCGTTCGATAACTTTCTTCAATAATAAAATGGCTAGATGTAAGTTCACTGTCAACTCAATAACAGGCTGTACACGATTTGACCAAACTTTAAAACAAAATAAAATGTCTAAAAAACGTGTTTAAAAGCTTTTTCTCGTTTTATAAAACGAACACTACCCAATTTGCTTTAAGACGACAAAACACTCATAACACACTTGTTTGGAAATATTTTATTCGTATCGTTTTAAAACATATATTTTACTCTACCACACTTAAAGCACCTACATGTAAAGCTAGCAAATGTAAAAATATCTTTTTATTGCTTAACTTAGTCAAAACTGCTTGAAGATACTGTTTTTTTTCACTCAAGAGAAGTCAAAATCTCTTAAAGATAAGTGCGCCAAAGACAAAGTTTAATAAACTGCCACGTCAATAATATAATGTCTTAAATATATCAACAACTATTAATAATTGAGATTTTTATTACGTATCTTTATTTCAATATTGTCAACAAAGATATAATTACATTCAATATTTATTTTTTATTTTATAATGATGGTTTTGTGCCGAAGGCTCGGATTATTGAAGGGATACTTGTATGCCTTGATAAATGATGTATTTAATTGATTTAAAAGTTTGTGTATGAGAAATATATGTGATTTTTTCACCCATTCTCACCGCTAATGTCTTCTGAGAACGATTGGTATATAAATAGTTTGAGTGACAAATAAAATAATAAATCTTTTCCCAACAACATCTACAATCCATACTATAATTGAGAAAAGATGTCGAGATAAGCATATTTTGTTGAAATAATTTATGAAAAGTCCATATGGTTGACATTTTGAGCGAACATGGTTAAATATTATTACAAATTTTATTCATTATTTACGAATTAATAAAAAAATATTTTGTTTACTTTATTTTATCCAGCTTTAGTTGAGTTGCAACATTTATTAATATAAGTACGTCGTTTGAATTATTAGGCTTGCACAATATCATTTAAAATAATAGGAATTTAAGCATTTCTTCTACTAAAATTTTAGATAGAAAAATCACTAGGAAGAAAAATAAACACCAATAAGTTTAAAACTAAATCAATTATGCTGTCTTTGAAAAAATGATTTTTAATTTATAGAATTTTAAATTTGATTGGAGTTAGTAAATTTTAATATATTGTTGATTTCTCAAAGAAGCAAAATATATGATTGATTTTCAAAAAAAAATAATAAACTCTAATTTCTAATTATAAAAACATATTATTATTGAACAGTAATAAATTGAAAAAAAAAACAATCTATTGTAAAATGCTGTAGTATTACGGTATACTTTTCTTCCAGTGATCTTGTTTGAAAGCCCGGCTGTAATTTTCAGATATTATTGTTTTAATTAATAATTCAGTCTGTATCAATCCTTCTTATCCAACACACAGATAAAGAAGAGACGTTAATCTTTTGATAAACTTTATTACTGTTTTTAAAGAAGAGGTCTACCAATTTCGACAATTTATCGTCTCTGTAGTAGGATGATATCCAATATGTTATTATTCAATTCAAAATTGAATTAAACAATAAATTACTGACATAATTAGTATGAACTATTTTATAATACCAGTTTATGAAAGATGGTTAAAATGTATCAAAGAACTTTTTGGAAACCATTTAATATATAAAAAAAGAACAAGATATGGTTGTATGGATGCTATGCCCTATAAAGCTTTGAGAGATAAATTCATATAGTCATTATTTGTAGAAAAATAAACTTATTCTGCGATTTTAGTTATTAATATAGCGAATTTAAAATATATAGTTATTAAGCGTCTGTTAAAAATAAATATCGTATTATATAGTGTATATCTTTTAGAAACTCTTGTCAAAATAAACCCACAAATATATTTGTTATAAAGTATAAAAAGTTTACTCAAGTATCATTGTTTTTTGGCATCAAACGCCCTTTAAAAACAATTCACAAAATAAATATTTATTATGGTAAAATATTTAACAATTTAAACTCCATTATAACTTAAGTATTTTCGCTCCCAAAGTGTAGCATACGGATGTCTAATGGAGTTTATCACAGCAAGTGTTTTTCTACGCGATTCGCGCGTTACTTAGTTGTTCAATCTATCTTCTTCAAAGATCAAAGCGCTAAAAGGATAAGACAAGTGTAGAACTAGTGATTAACTTATTTATCTTGATTAAAAGTCCATAAGGGGGAGGGGGGGAGGTGGGTTAGGCATAACAGACAACTATGCCTTTGAACTGAAACACTGGGATACAAACTCATGAGCTACTCGACTAAAGTCAGCGACAACGACGCTGTTTACTCGATCACGGAGCTGGCTGTGTTTGTTTATTTATAATATTAATTTATTACAACAATTAGTTAAGTTCCATTGGACAATATAAGTTTGTTATGCATGCCAAAAAGGGAGCTCTATTACTCCAGACTTCATTACAAAAATGCATCGTATTACGTATCATATATGTATGTTGAGTTTATCGCGATGGTACCATAATGAAAACATTTTAAATTAATACATATATAATGATTTAGCTGTCTTTAATACCGTCAAATGTTTCAGATGACACATGAGATGATACATTGACGTACATTTTGACCAATTTACAGACACTTAAACGTAGCTAGACAAAAGAAGGATGTGTGTGACAAGAAAAATGCAAAGAAAAACGAAACGTTCGAATTCACTCCCCAAAAGTCTGATTTATATAACATTTCATTATTATTTTCGAGCTTTACGAATTGTATGCAATAAAATATAACGAATTATATGCAAAACTTTGAATATTAACCCATAAAAAAACAAATAATGATAAATATGACGAAACATATATCTACCGCAAACTGCTTTTTGAAAGTTTTCAATATCACCTTGGGCACATCTGTAAGTCAGCTTTTCCTATAGATTCCATACGTCAAATAAATAATTAGATATAAATTAAAATTCTTTGATACGCGCTGTTACTTTCTTCATAAGGGATTGCAAAATGCACTTCTTATTTATAACTCGCTACTGTGGGGTCTGGTTTGATCTACGCTGCGCCTTATTCTCTAAAAGGACAGAAATTATGGTCTTGGAAGACGTAGAAAAGTAATTGTTTTAGGCAACGGCAGCTTTTTCTAATTAATTTGTATTAAATATGACGATCTTATTGAGGATCATATTATTGAAGAACGCGGAATAGGGAGACGATGCCGTGAACCGGTTCAAGCAGTAGCATTGGACTATTACTTCAACATTATAATATTTTATTTATGGCGACATTATCTTATTGCATTTTCTGTAAAATTCTTATCCTATTTTGTTTTCGTATTCAAAACAATAATTATAATTAAAAATGAAATAAGACGTTCAGTGCATATCAAGCGTAGTGATTTTTTACACAACTTTTTAATAACACTAACTAGGTAATGAATTTTAGGAAATGTCTATTTCTTATTTATAGCTTCGCATAGCTTCAGAATGTATAGTAAAATAACGTTAATTATGTATGATCAATTCAAAAATCGTCATATATATTCCTAAAAACACGTTCCATTTGGAGAATTAGTTTATTCATTCTGATTTATTTGATAAGTTAGTATGCATTTGATTGTTCATGTCGGTAAATTTCTCATTTTTATTATTTATTATTTTTTTACAACTCAGCTTAGATGTGTCAAAACTTGTTTTGTCATATCTCAAAACTACCAATTTGTATTTGTAGCACCATGAAGCCAGCGATTTTTAAATAAAGGTGGAATAAGTACAAAAGAATATTTTATTTTTTAATTAATATGACATTCTCGCTTTATAAAATCAATATATTACAATGCTCTGAAAGCTTACATAGTCAAAATTATAAACGTTAGGTTAACACAGTCAAAACTTTAATGCAGTGAGCAATATGAAAACTCAGTCGTATATGTACTTACTTTCATACTCACAGTAAGTAAAAAGATAAGTGTCACTTGTAAAAAGAATTACGACATTTAACTAGACTCAATTTGTAGACTTAAACTTTTTTTTCCCACCTATCTTATTGTATTCCCTGAGGAGGTGTAAATTTAAAACATCAATTGCCATTTATTTATTTTGAATACTCGCTCCCCATTTTTTTAAACTTAGACAAAGGGGAGCGATTGACGAATTGATCTAATTTTTTACTTCAATAATGTGCGACTTACTTACTCGCATTATTAGATTTTCTAACAACACGCATTTCTCTTTTGAGAATCAGGAGAATCAGCATTTTAAATCGACTGTACTTCCTTATTCTGAAGACAAAAAAAATCATTATATTAAAGAGTTGTTTTCGGAAAGGGAGGTTATTAAATTAAATGTTTTCTTAATTAATTACAATACACCACATTCAATGATTATTTTGTTCCACTAATTGTATTTAATATCGGTTTAACTTTGTGGAAGTTCATTTTAAAAATATAATTCTATTTGATAACATTTTTTATTCCACTTGTTGTCTTAACACAAATTTTAATGACATAATCTCGCATTCGTAGACCTTGCACTGTACTGTCTGATGATACCTCTTAAAGCATAGGTTCCCAACCTTTAACGGGTGGCGACCCCTTTTTTAAAAGCCATGTGACTAAGCGACCCCCCCGAGGAATTTGAAATCCTCGATTTGGTACACTTTTTCGTTATTTTGTTCAAATCCAAAATCAAAAAAAAAGTTGGCGACCCCCCTGAAAACCCCCCGCGACCCACTTGGGGGTCGCGACCCCCAGGTTGGGAACCCGTGTCTTAAAGGAACGAAACTGTATTATAATACAATTTGAAACACAGTAAGTGGAGTAATAAAGTTATTCAATTCAATGCTTCATGATTTCACTACCAAATTTTGCAATTTGATATCATTTTAAAATTCTACGGTCATCAAATAAAACAAAACAATTGATAAACAAAGATTTTTTTTAAAAAATAATAAAACTAGGAATATCCTCTATAAAAAAGATACATAACATTTATTGAAGAAGTTTTATTGATATTTATTGGAAATTTGTTATAATATGAGTCGACTTAAATTAAACATGGCAATTGCCTTTGAATTTCGATTGGGAAAGGTTAGTAATAATAGGGAAGAAATCAATGATCGACCTGGTACCTATTTATTTACTACTACACCACTGATTATATATTTAGTAAAAGCTACTTTTTATTTGTGGTAACTGAATATGTTCAGAATGATAATTATTTTAAATTATTTTGTACTAATTAAAGTTTGCAAACTGTAGTTCCATCATTTAAAACCATGTTTGTGATAGACATTCTCTTCGCGCATCAGATTCGAGTGTTGATATATCAGATGTTGAAATCAGGAAATAGGTTTTTCTCAGGTGCAAAGCCCTAAATTCAATAAAAGACTGCTTAGAGTTCGAAAATCGATTGCGGGATAGCCGAAGTAGGGCTTTTACAACGGCTTTTCTCGGCGGATCATATTTGGCCATACACGAACACATTGGAAGGGGTTTATTATTTCAGTTATTTCAAGAGTCAAGTTTATTACACTTTTAAGCGATTAAGGCTGATTGAAAAATTCTTGCTAATAATTTAAAGGGACGCTGAGAAAACCGCAAAAATTGTACACGCAATCACACAAGTAAAGGTATATACTAAAATCCTCACTGGCATATTATATTCTATATATGATATTTGCACAAATTGTTAATCAATTTCTAAGCATTTTTTAATCCTTGCTATCCGCTTTAAAAATTTGCTTTCATTGATTTAAATATAAACTTAATTTGGTGGCAAGTTAATTATCCGGAAAAAAACCTTTATTGTAAGGTGAAAATTTAAGTTCTACAAATATTATTTTATATTTAGTTGAAAGCTATTTTAATATAAAAATTAAAATAACTTTGATTATTCCACGTATTGTGGTACTAACTGTGACACGTGTTTCGCCTCTTTCAGAAGCATCTTCAGACTTACTATCGCAAAGTTTGCTTAAGTAATGAAGCAAGATTGATTCTAACATTTTAAATTATGAAATTACAAAACGGAGTTTGGGTTTTTTCCTTTTAAGGGAAGCAAGGAGGGGGTGATAATATCGAAATAAAGTTAGTAGCACAACACGTGGAATAATCAAAGTTATTTTAAATTTTATATGAAAATGAACTTCCACAAAGTTACCGCCGAAACCATCAAAAGTATTAAAGCTATTTTTGTTTTTGTCATCATCAGAGTTACAGATGTGTGAACTAGCATTAACTTTCTTAGCTATGTATGGTTGATAAAAAGAGATATACAATAGATTGTTCTGACAAGGGCGTAAACCGAAATGGCTATTACTATGTACATAATAAAATTGGGTTAATTAAAATATTTGATATTTGATATTTAAGTTAATAACAATTTAATCAATAACCCTTCATTAAATATACCATCTCTTTGTTTGAATGAATATATCTCATATGTTAATACATAATTTATTACTCGTGATTGCTGTACCTAATTTCTTTCCATTAGTAATTGAGAATTCACACGTTAAAAGTGAAAAAAAAATCTCAATACACTAGTAGAGTTTACATATCGAAATATGTACGTATGACATTTTTGATGAATCTAATTCCACGAGTGTGATTTTGCATTGTCCGTACGTGTGTGTTTCACTAATATAGCAATTCGTATTCTGATCTCGATTTTGCTTGCATGTCGCCTGTGATTATGAAAGCTGCCGCCGAGGGGCGCTGTCGACTAATGCCTGCCGATAAATAATAATAATATCGATCGGATTATTTAGCTACCGACAATGGTTTGCGTCATGGCTAAAGGCCATATCGTATATTGGTGTCTTCTGGCCTTGATGATAATATCGAATCATAAAGTACTGAGATTTTAGGAACCTAATCTTAGTATATCAATATCATACTACAAAGATTCAGCAACGCAATCTTGGGGAAAGAAAAAATAATGATACAATAAAAAATGAATAAAACTAGTGAAGAAACTGAACTTGGTTATAGTAGAATGAAGGTATTCAACATTCATACATAATAATCTTTCTTCTTCTCATCTCTTAAGAACAATTCCGACCGAGTTGCAGTCGGCCTTTGTGTCAGATGAGTCTTGGTTTAGGTCCCGATAAGATCAATGTCATGTCCTAAGGCACAGCGGTTTGCGTTGTGGGTTTTCGTTGCGGATCTCACGGGCTCAAATCCCAGTTATAATCCCCAATTTCCTGATCAGAATAATAGTTTTCTACCTAAAAAAGGTCAATTCATAAGTCATGTATGATAAAGCAGGTTTTCCACGCATTACCGTGTAGGAAAAAAAGCTAGGAGTAAAATTATTTGCAAACTTATGATCACTGAACTTGGTCTTGTCCAGGGTGTCCAGTGTTAAATCAGCCTGAACAAATGTACTATAATGTGTTCGTGGGAAAATTTACAGAAACGGTTTTTAAGAAAAGCATCCAATAATACGATAACATTCTCCATGAATAGTTAGTGTCATGTTCATCTTCAAAAAGGTAAGGAATAATGATTTTTTCAGACCACATCATTTTCTACAAAGTTATTATCTGAAGTCCAATTTCTTGAGCACGGTGTAGAATTTAGGTTTATGGATACTCTCCTGGACAGCAGCAATGTTTTCATTTGATATTTTCGTACGTTGTGGCTCAAGCTTGTGTTTATCTCCTACAGAGCCTATTTCTACAAAATCATTCACAAATACTAAAAGATACATAGTGGGTTTTGATGGCACATTATTTATATGAATAATTTTATAATTGTCACGGTAATTGATAATGACTTTGATAAAGTGTTTTTACGGTTAAAACACATTAGCTTATCAAATGTTTTTCTATAATAAGTTGTTACTTCACAACTGTCTAATATGAACTGCCAAAATTTGTGTTTACCAAAATGGCGAAGAAACAAGTAGTCAATCAATGCTCGCCATGAGCGAAACCGGGCCTGACATTTTTAAATGAAGTAGAAATAAAGTACAAATGAATGTAATGTTTTTATTAATATAATGCCTTTTCACCAAGAATTGACAGTTAACCCTTAAAGTAAACAAGTAATCAATTTTACTCGAAAACACCCTCTGCTTCTGCCGAATCTTTTAGCTCATAGTTGGAAATTTATTTAAAACCATTAAGCAGCTATCAATAAATAAAAATGGACGTATTATATTTTTGAACTATTCGAAATCTGTAAAACTAAATATTTTTAGATTTAAAGTTTTATGTGCTTTACGTGATTTTTTGAGTTACTCACGTTTGAATGTGACTTACAGTATTAATAATTCATATTTTCTTTGACTCGAGATTAATTAACGTAGGAATTGGTATGCAAACAAACTAATTGGAATAAATTAATGAAACAAAAAGTGAGCAATCAAAATGGGATTGTATCCAATAAAGTTTTACTCGAATTACCATATTAATAACGCTTCAAAGGGATCCAAGGCGCCTTAGCCCTGCTCACCTCAACTTACGATGAACGTGGGGCACGCCTCTATTATGAAGATTTCAAGAGAAAGTCAAACTATAAATTTATTCTTATGCCTACAGTCGGTAAAAATATATATAATATAAGATTTTTTTATTTTTAAAATTAATCTTTTACTTAATTAATATTCTGTTTATTGAATGCATTGACGCTTATTTATACAAGAATTAAATATTTATACTTAGATAGATTTTTCAATTTAAATTTGAGATGTGAGACGTGGGTGATATTAATTAGCTTTGAGTTGATCTCGAGTAACTCTCGTGAGTAAGTGAGTTTTACTCGTATGATCTTTCAACTTTAAAATATTTGGCGAAAAGATACACATTTTTGTAATTTGGTTCACTTTACTTTTCACGGATTCGTGTATAAAGCTTTAAAACTATTGCCATATTGTTTTATCATACCATTTTAGCAGACTATTTTCAATGACTTAGACGTCTTGGTCACTCTCAGTCATAGCTTATCCTATTACACAAAAGACATCAGCGGTGGGCTGCCAATACATTAACAAGGCGCTCGCTAAATCTCAAAGCAATTATCGGTGTTTTGGGGAAGTAGTGAATTTATTCTCTCACATGCAATTATATGCAATAATTAAATAAGCAATCAATTGTTACTTAATACACCTATAATATGTAACGATATGTTATTATAGTAAACGTATCAATTTAAATGGCTAAAAATGCAGCAATTGTGTATACTGAAGCTGTCGTAGATAATAATATAAGCAGAAATTGCAGTTATTTACTAATTTAATCTGACAATATTGTTTTCTCCTAAATTAACAAGTCTCAGTAAATTTTGACAAGGGGATCGCACGAGCCCTGCCGAGCCCCCCTCCAGTCCACATCTGAAAGACATCCTTCCAAAAATATTTTTTAAAATAAGGTAAAAGTTTGACATTTTTGTAGCCGGTTTGATCGAATATCATTTTGTCAGCAGCTTCGTTCCGTTTGCTCTCGCTTGCAAGATCAGTGCGCAATCGATTTATTGTTGAAGAAATATACGATACTATCTGAAAGATCTTACGAGATATCGACTCGATTCTGGACTGATTAAAAGTACACTCCAATTCTTGTTTACATCAAATCAAATTTATTTTATGACACAGCTTTTCATATGAAAGTGTTAATTGCACAACAAGTATTTTTATTGAAGAAATCTAAATACCAGTGCGTTGTTCAAAAATGCTATATAACTGTATCAAGATGTTTTTTAAAAATAACATCATGTCCAATAATGAGATTATACTGCATTTTTAATGTTTATATGTAGATCAAAGTTAAAACTTATGTGTTAGTGACAGTGGCGGGTTATGCACATGAGAAGCCCCAGGCGCAATAAAATTTGGATGCCTTGTTTTTTGGATAACACAAAAACGTCAGAATATTCCAAGTAAAATAATCAAAGTAAAAGCTAAATAAAAAGCATATGGGTTATATTTTATAAGCCATTTCAAAGGCCACTAAGATTCGGATGCTCCAAGCGCGCGCCTCGTATGCTTGTATGGTAATCCGCCACTGGCTAGCAATATTCACTACTGAAAAATACATATTTTATTGGGCTGTATTTATCTGATCGGTGTTTGAATAGAAAACCATAAATCAATTTAATAATCAATCTATAAAAACTGTTTATACCAGAATACGATCTCGTGACTTCTGTGTTCTAAGCCGATGATGTTGACCACATGACCATGCAGCCGGCTGTGAATTGAGTTATTCTATAATAACAAAATATAATGGTGAAGAATTTTGCAATTTGTATTATTACACAATGTAACACATGTTTTGTTTATTTGTATTTTGTGGCACTGAATTAAAAAATGACATTTGTTTTGACGTAAAATTATTAGTTTTTAATTTATTATTAATTTCTTATGTTATGGTTATCTATGCAACTTTTATCTACAGCAGTAAGTTGGTTCAACCTATTCTAATATTAAAAGAATAATTTCACAACGTTAAGTACTTTTTCATGTGTTTTGAAAGTACAATATTATTTACAGTAAAAAAGCAATACAATTCTGCACTTTGAATGCTTTAATAACTGTTTTATTATGATTAGAGGTGCTTTTACGATCGAGATTGTATAGAGTGCATACTTTCATCGTTGCTGAACTAGACACCGTATTTAATTTCCTATCAGAGCAGTATTTCATCGTCCTTGATATCTTATTTCCATTGTTGGAATATCCTGATGAAATTTCTTACTCCTCACCAGTGGCGGCCGGTCAATGTGGCATTTGATCAATGCACCCCTTGTATATGGGCGGTTATGTTTCATGAAAAAATATTCAAACATAATATTTTTACCATTCACTCATTTTAAATTCTTCATGTTTTTATTGTCTAAAATAAAATAAAAGAAAATTGTCTAAAATATTTATTATAGACAATAAAATACGTGAAGAATTTAAAATTAGTTAATGATGTAAATTTTATGTTTGAATATTAATTCATGAAATATAACCACCCATGAAAATACAAGGGGTGCATTGATACAATGCCACATTGACCGGCTGCCACTGCTCCTCACTAACATCATCCAAGTTAAATTATCTGAAAAATAATAACGCCATATCGGAATTATTTACGTATAATATAGACGTAAAGGAATAACTATCATTAATGGCACTTTTAGTTCAAATTTGGAGATAATGACGTAAGCGCACATAATGACTTTTTGAGAATTTTATTTAAATTTTATTCAAGAAGCGTGCCGGTCATCATGCAAACCTGTGACGCCGCCTGGAAAAATATTGCTGTACGAAAAACAAGCAGAATCATGAATATTGTGTTTCAGTACAATATATATATAACTAAATGCTGTAATACGTTCGTAGCTATATCTACTTCAGAAGTTTCCAACAAAAAACATTATATAATCTTTTTGCAGAAAGAAATTTCATTGTTGTGCTTAAAAACCCCCGCTGCGGTCTAGTTGGTTAAAGCTTTCTCTTCCGACCAGGTGGGTCTGGGTTCAATCCTCGGTAACTGCAATGTCAAATTAAGATTTTTTAATTTAAATTTGAGACCTAAGACATGGGTGTTGGTGATGTCAATGTACCTCGAGTTCATATCGATTGACTTACAAAACTAAAATTCTCATAGGATATTTCAACTTTAAAAAATATTTTTCTGCCGCCTGTGTGGCCATGTGGTCAACGTTGTTAGCTTCGGCTACGGAAGGCACGGGTTCAAATTCCGGTACGGAGAGTTTTTTAAATTGATTTTTCAATCGATTTATGAATTTCTGTTCAAAGGTCCATCCTATCCTATGAACGGGCGTATCGAGGGCGATTAGCTTACCACTAGTCCTGTCGTAGCCCTATCCTTCTATCCCTACTCTCTTTGGAAAAAGAAAGGTTGAGCAACTGAGTAACAAGCAGTTCTCGTAGAAACACTTCTGTTAAGATAAGCTTCATTAGGAGTCCATATACTCTACATTGGGAGCGGACATGGTAAAAAAAAAAATATAAAAAAAAAATATTGCTCGTCTCACTGGTTGAAATGTACAGCTTTTAAACTGTAATGTTGATATTGTTTTTGATTTTTCAATTCATCCTTACTTATGAACCATAAATAAGGCTAAAAAAAACAAATAAAGCAAACTTTATACTGGTATGTTTTTTTATAAATCACAAAAAAACATTTCTCCTAGTTATAAGTTTTCTGCATATTAATCACTTTTAGATTTTTCACTGTCAATACTTAATGAAAACACAATATTCCTTTGTTCTTCCCCCCCCCCCACTTTTATTTACCAAGATCAGGACCGGTTTAGCTCATGGCCAGCATTATCAACTGATATCAGCATTTCTTAATATTTTTTGGTATAATTAAAATAAATTAATTTTCTAGCGTATATGGTAGTTTTAAATGACAAACTATTCGATTCATGTACATACTACAACATTTACATCGTAAATTAAATTTTGAAGTAAACTGCACTTGTTATAGTATGCCTCAAATGATGTGATCAATGCGTAAGAAGAGCGATTAGTTAATGGCTATTTTATTTACTTTTCATTAATATTCAGACTTATTTACTGGCTAAAAATTTAATATTAAAATTACTTCCCTCTCCCTGCGTCCAGTAGAAAAGGACATTAAAAAACATAATAATTAAAAGCAATTTTCAGTTTATTCTTAAACGTTACAATGGTCTGATGATGCTTCTCGTAGAAGAAAAACACGTATCTCATTCTGTAACATAACAAGTGGAATAACAAAGTTATAAAATTATTTTTACATAAAAAATAAAATTCCACAAAGTTACCGCCAAATCTATCCAACACAATATATCATTTTTCATAATTTTGGGTTTGTCTGGTATTTCTAATCGAGTTATCCATATTTGCTTTATTTATGAATAAAACATAATAAGTGAATATGTAAAAAACTTAAATATTAACATTAATATTGCTACTTTATATGGTTTTTTTTTCATCGAAAGTTTATAAATAGTTTATATAAGTATTGTAAATTATCATTTTTTAAAACGCTTCGCTAAAAATTTCACATAAACAATATTTGATTATTAAAATCAAATAACGAAAGAAGTAAAATGTTTGTATTAAAGGAAGTAATTCTTAGAAGCAGATGGTGCTGAAATTCATAGTTTATTCCAAGATGAAAAAAAAATTGCAACAGACCCAGATTTTGAAAATATTATTCGAAACATTTATGTTCAAAACAAGACAGTTTAAAAAAAACATTTTTTGATTTACTAGTCAAAAGTGTCGGACTATACGTAGTATACACCGGTGAAACAGCTGATTGGAATTCAGGTGGCGTAGGCCTACTGTCGCTAGGTGGCGCTCAGAGGTTGTACTCGTATATAAACATAGCCTGTCTGCTTCAGGAGTCACGGATCGATGTTCAGCTTTGTAAGAAAAAATATACCGAAAACATAGTTTCACCGAGAAAACGTTATTACTAAAAATAAAACATTTTTTTAAAGAACAAATCGGCTATTAATATTTTTTAACAATGAGGCTTAGCGTTCTTTATTCATGAGGAAATTAGCGAGTTTTGTTCTAATTTGTTTGATGCCTATTCCTTAAGTCGAGTAAAAAAGGCCTTATGGATTACCTCAACAAAATAAGTGTTTTTTTTTATTATTTAATTTCAGAAAAGGACAAGGATAAGTCTGGAATTCAAGAATCGATTAAAAAATTAATACATAAAAGATTATTTAATATATACAACAAACATTGATGGACATGAAGTTGGAAAAAACTAACGAACTCGACTCCTTTTTTAATTGTTCGTGTATACAAATCGTTAAATTCAAAAGTGGCACCACTGCATACTCCTAAGCTTTTTAAATATTAAAGGTCCGAACAATTAATTGACAATTAAACTCTTTAATAAATAAATAATATTTGTAAGAATTTTTTCATTCTCTATCAACATAATGAGATTAAATATTTATATGAGGAATTCACGCCCAAAGTACATATAGTATTAATAAACCAAATATATTTGAAAATTAGCCTCTTCATCGTATAAATGAATGAAATAATGACTGTTGGAGTGACTACATGGAAGGGTAATTATTGTTGAAAAAATTATATATCATTTCAATAAGGAAAAAAATAACTATTGCTTAAATCAGAATTCGCAGTCGGAGTCAGAATTGGAGTCTTGTTTTTATGTGAAGTCAGTCGAAATCATTTTATTTTTTTAACGAATTCACAGCCCTGATATGAAGTACCCACATCAATTTACAATATGAAACTAGAATTTATTATGCAGGTAACTAAGTACTATTTATACATTCATCATATTATTTTATTAACCTTTGTAACCTGTTTTTTTTCTTTTACGATTAACCTAAAGAGTATGTAATTACACAATAAAAAAAAGAGAATTTTGGGAATGTATGCATCAATTCTATTACATTAAAGAATATCTCCGAATCAATTGACTTGGCTAAGGGCATATTTTAAATAATATCAAAAGTAAGGTGAACGAAAGGATATACACAGAAGTGGACTGGAGGGGTCTCGGAGGGGCTCGCACGAGCCCCTTGTTAAGATAAGAAAATCATTTTCCTGATCTTTTCGATTTTTTTGTTCGAAGGCATGGGTGTTTGTGATGTCTAAAAAATCCCTCCCACTCTGAGCCATTAGTTAATCATTATTCCTGTCTTAGCCTTATCATTCTATACCTACTACTCTCTTTGGTTGAACAACTAAGTGACAAACAGTTCTCGTAGAAAAAACACTTTTGTTGAGATACCTTCATTAGGAGGCCATAGGCCATATCAACATTGGGAGCGGACATGGATAAAAAAGTGGATAAGAATTACCGAGCCCCTTGTTAAGATATTGGCAGCCCACCGCTGGGTATACACGATATCGTAAATTCTCAAAATAAATAAATCATTTGAAAAATTGCAAGATTTTTTAAAGCTTAACTGTTTTGTCTAAGAATAAAAAGTGTATCAATTATTTCATTTGTGCCTAAAGCCAAACTCAACTCTGAGATATTCTCTGACTTTTACGGTACAGTTGATACAAATTTTCTTTTCCGTTGAAAAGTCCCTCCACTCAGCTTCGCGACCCTTCAACTTCCGCTTTCACCCCTCACTTTCCTCCCCCGTTTCATCGTCAAACCCGGATATGCTTTCTGAATACAGAGCAGTCTTCGCCCGTTCGCAGATACCTTCACGCATCACATCACGTCCGGTCCTGAAAAGCCAGTCGAAGTATGTATTATATCTACCTTTGAAATATCAAGCAGTCTAAGTCTTTTGATGTTTTGTAAACAAAATAAAAAATGTACACAAATGTTATGAAACCAATAGTTGAATTGTCACAAAGCTCGTTCCATATTGTTATGATTCAAATATTTTTTAAATGAAATATTCAGTAAATTATATCGTGATCATTATGAAAAGTAACTTTATATGAACAGTTGCGAGAAAAATTAATAAATAAACTTAATATTAATCTTTTGAAATAAAGCAATCGTGTTTCTATTTATTAGATTCAAATTCCGAAAATCCAGAATTTTGAATTAAAGAAAATATCGCGATATCAAAAATGAAATAGCTGTATTCGGGTATTCTGTAATCCTGTTTTATTTTTGTTTATAATCTATCAATATCAGAAAACATATTTGGCAAAAGGTTCAACGTTTCCACAGAGCGTCCTTAAATTTCAATCGAAAATCCCAAGACACCTCTCGTTTTCTATCTTCTCTTTGCTTTCCGCACTGCAAAAGAGATTTTCTCACTTTGATAAGAAAGGAAAAGCAACTTAAATAGCGATAAAACGTTCTAGCTCGCGTTTGCCGTACACAGCGATAGTCGTTCGATGACGCATGCGGGGTCCTAGGTGTTAAATTAAATTTGCACGATGAGAAGGTAGGTCATTGAATGTGTATAACATAAATATTTACGCAAAATCATAGTCGTTCTTTACAATGATTCAGAAATAAGACTTTTTAATTATAACTTTTATTTTATCTTAGTGCATACACTATTTTTTACTATTACGACTTATTTAATTGAATTACTTTTCGGTCGCTAAGTGTCACTTTTTGGTGAAAAGGTATTATAATTAGGCCCATTAGAGGTGAAGTGAGCCAAGTAGACAAGCTACAAGAGTCCAAGCCCCATCCAGTCCACTCATGCCAGTACTGATAATTTTATGAATTGATTGGGCCTACGTTGGTTGTTTTAAATCTAATCCCTTTTTTAATATGTGGCGTAGCAATCGAAACAAGCTTACTTTCATTGCTAATCTTGTCTGTCAATCTGACTCTTTCCTGAAAAGATAGTTAGAATGACTGATACATAGAATGACTGATAAATAACTTGTTATCATGACACAAACTCTGTTGATTAGACCCTTCAATTGGAGTTTCTATATTTTACTAGGTACCAACTCAATATTGATTTTTGGATGTAAACAAGCTGTATTGGTAATAACGCAGAAATAAACAGATGTCATAAAAACTGCATCTTCGTCTTTTCTTTTTAGTCAAATGCTGCATTTTAAAATTGACTTTCTCGGAGCGATGTTATCTTGTAATACAAAATATCGGCAACGTGTTACGCGTTTACTATTCCTTTGAGTGTTTCTTTTTTTCTCTCCTGGCAATTCAGCCTCGCGATGGTGTTCTCTATAGAGTCATTTAAATTTATTGACAAACAAGATTTTCCATTTTCCGCCTCAACAGATAGGTGTAAAATGAGAGAAGGGATGTTTTGAATTATATTGCAAAGATACTTCGGTGGCAATGGGTTGTCAGGCTTTTGAAAGAGAATAATGGGACTTGTTTATATCACATATTAAAAATTTACGGCATTATTTAAGTACTAATTACGTACATGTATAGATACAATAGAAAATAGTATTCGTAAGAAACTGATAAACATAGTTGTAAATGACATTAGTTTGCTTGATGAGTAAGCTGGAGGACGCCCACTGTAGACAGAAAGAGGAGGAGATTTTTGATATATATTTTTAGAAATCAGTCTCAAACAGGGCTTGACAACATTCAAAATATCATTCCGAAAAAATACTTATAAAATGTACATTGTTTTTCAAAATGAAATTCAAGCTTAATTTTTTAACCATTTTGGAATAAATCTTGTTTGGAAGTAATACCCTCATATTACACATATAGTGGAATCCCCAATTACACTACCCTGAATTACGCGCTGGCTTAAAATATTCGCCGCAAATCCCCCAATTGCACGGTTTCATTACATTGTCGTTACTACGACACGGTCATCTGTGCCGCGCATACAGTCAAATGTTGGCTAGCGTCTATGTATTAAACACGTGCAAGGCTATACACGTATAGCAGACGACTGTCTATGTGTAGGATTTTGGTGCTTTTTGAATTTTATCACTTGGTAACTAAATATATTTTTTTTTGCAAAACTAAAACGAATCTTAGTTTTGATTTTTTTTTTGCGAAAAAACTCAAATCCCTTATTTTGTATGAGATTCACATCCCCAATTACACTACCCCGAATAACACTGTCCCGACTTTAGTGTAAATGGGGGTTTTACTGTATAATGTATTTTTTAATCTTCTGCTGTAGTTTTGACATCAATTCGAAGTAATTACACACTATGGTTCCATCGTATATGGGTATATTCAATTGAAGTGTGCATAACTGTTCAGTAAAATGCGTAAATATCTTTCACAAACACGACCGTTATGCAGATTTTCACAATTCCACAAGCCGTTACAAACAATTGCAATCGCCGTTACCACAACCTGTCGCATTTAATGGTAGTGGAACTATTGGATATCCGTACAATTCCACACATTAAATTTATAACCGCCACTGTTTATTGATATACACACATAAATATGTTAATTTATTATTTGTATCTCATGATTGAGGGTAGCGCACCCTATTTTAATACCCTAATACAAATAAATCATATGGGTCATTTTAATTAAATTTAATCTTTTAATAGTCACCTCAAAAGTACAAGGTAAAAAGATTTTTAAAAAATCGGTAAATATTTTTTTAGATATATTTTAATGTAATATGAGAAGTTATCTTTGTGATTTCTTTTCAAAATAAATCGTGGAAATGAAAATAAAATACATACACCGCCCGTTTTACGAAATATTTTTTTTTACACAGATTGACTTTAACGCGGTCAAGAAAAGTGTGATTTGAAAATACTGTGTTAAAAGTTGGCACGTGTTTTCAAATTTCAAAAAATGTACACAGTATGAAGAAAGATACAAAGATTTTTTGAATAAAAAAAAACAACTATGATACAATAAGGTCACTCGGATATTTCACTTATTACAGAATTGAACTGAGCACTTATTTTGTAAGTGACGAAAGCGATCTTAAACCAGTTATAAAGGAAATGATTACACTTACAGTGTTTGAAAATAGCAGCGAAAATGAGAATGAATATATTTTAATTTTTGTTTTGTTCCAAGTTCAAAATCATGTTTTTATTTGTTTTATATAAAAAAAATTTAAAAACACTCATGACATATGTACTTACTAAAATTTCGAAAATATTATATTGGATAAATATTTTTGGCCCAACGAAGTATACTGTAGACCATTTTTTTTTTTTACTATGTCCGCTCCCAATGTGGAGCATATGGACTCCTAATGGAGTTTATCTCAACAGATGTGTTTCTACAAGAACTGCTTGTTACTCAGTTGCTCAACCTCTTTTCCAAAGAGAGTAGGAACAGAAAGATAGAGCTAGGACAGGACTAGTGGTTAGCTAATCGCTCTCGATACTTCCTGTTTATAGGATAAGATGGGTGGGAGGGGGGAATTTAAGACATCACATACATCCATGTCTTCGAACAGAAATTCATAAATCGATTAAAAATCAATTTATAAAACTTTCCGTACCGGGATTCGAATCCGGGAACTCCGTAATCGAAGCCAACGACGTTGACCACTCAACCACACAGTCACCACCTTTTTTACTCGAATGAAATTAACATCTTTATTTATGTGGTTTTTCATACAGTAGAAATTACGATTTTGTATGTGTTCCTTGCCTTTTTTACTCTGGTTTGTAAACAAAATATCCAGGGGGATATTTTGTTGATTAGAGGGCTAACCCACTCCTGGGTTGAACCACTGTCTTCAAAACAGTCTACATTTAGAAGTTTAAACATCAAATTGTGCTCCGACATGCTTTAAAAGAATATATAAATAAAAAGCTAAAATATATATAATCTTAAAAAGTTTGACGATTGCTTTATAACGTAGACGCGTAAATGGAAAACGGTACAATGATTATTTATTGTATCCATATTGAATGTTATACAAATAGTTTAATAAAGTTTCGACTCCCATAGATAATTAATGACTTTGCTATTTGAATAAAGATCAATTATAAACGATAGCAAGTTTTAATGAAAACATCAAACACTGCAGTTTGCATATTGCACATCGCACACGCATGCATAGTTTTAATCGGTGATGCACTTTAGAAGCACATTTATGCATCCGAGATAATAGAAAGGATTAAGCAATACCATGGGAGTTGTGAGCAACAGCTAGTAAGATGAGAAAAGTTTGAGTCAGTGGCGAATTGAGTTTGTAAAACTAAAATGCTATTTGAATAGTTATATTTTTTCAATTGACTACACTACTCGCCCATTTCAGATATTTATTTTTATTTATTAATTGTTAAAAATTAAATACAGTACATGACATAACAGCTGACGCCAATTCGCCATGCACTTGAAAAATATAATTAGACAAAATATAAAATAAAAATACACAGTACATCAAATTCAACATTAAAAATCAAGAAATACAAAATAAAAATTTATCAAACAGTTCACAAATACCATCACCAAAAATGTCCACTTCTCTAGGCAATGCGTTGATTAGTCGAACGGCCCTTGGAACTGGTGACTCATACCTCCTAAGCGAGGTATAAGTTTTTTGTGGATATGACCAGAGGTGGGCCGGAGGGGGCTCAAAGGGGCTCGCGCGAGCCCCTTGCTAAATTTTATCAAAGCCTGGCGAGCCTCTTATTAATTTAAGAGTCAACTTAAATTTCTGACTTATATATTATCTACGACAGCTTCAGTATACACAGTAGTACATTTATACTATATGCAATCGATTGTTACTTAATACACTTATAATATGTAACAACATGTATTTCACTGTAAATGGGTATAAATTTACTACTGTGTGTACTGAAGCTATCGTAGATAATATATAAGTAAGAAATTGTTAATATGTACTAATTTGATCTGAGAATATTGTTTTTCACTTTTAAGGTGTTCACTGTCAATATTTGGTGGAAAGGCAATATAATAAAAATAATAAAATATTTTTAGTACTTTTTCCACATAAAATTTATTAGATCAGGACCGGTTTCGCTCATCGCGAGCATTATCAACTGATAAGAAAAATATATAAACAGTGATATTTATACAAATTTAAATTGAAATAAAAAGGTGTAAGCAACTATTAACAATTTAAAAGGTTAACAAATTACATTATAATTACACAAAATTAAAATGCTTAACACCCATAACAATTAAAAAATCATCATCAAAGAATAATAAATCTAAGTGGCAAACGATGTCAATTATAAACACAATTAAAATTTGGTAAATTTTTAAACTGAAACTCTACATTGCTAAAGTAAATATCCTAATGATGATTTAAATCATCTTTAGGATATTAATATTGTTTTTTTCTTAAATTAACAAAGAGCTCGCCGGTCTTAGTAAAATTCCACAAGGTGCTCGTGCGAGCCCCTCCGAGCCCCCTCCAGCCCACCCTTGACTATAAGAGGGTATTTCGAACCTCTTGGGGCCCAAACAATCGACCCACTCTCAAGTCTGCTTCGAACCAAAGCGTAGTAATATAAAGAAATTCTGATTAATCACCAATAAGGCTCTGTTACCTGACTTCTAAGTGTATGCAAGAGGGCACCATGGCCAATAAAGTGCGCGTGAGTGAATCAGTAGATAAGAACCTAATTAATTATAATGTGAAAGGCGGATTTTGGACTTGCCTGCTTTAGAAAATTGATGTGTTTGCTTTTTGCAGATGATTGATTATTAAAAGGTGACTAGAGGTATATTTACGTGTGTGAAGGTGGGAACTTATTGAATAATTTACTTGCATAATATGTTGTTAGCATTACGCTGGGTTGGAAAATGTGTACTTTGAGTTAACTGTCCTGTTCCCATTTTCAACCTTATCGCCAAAAAATACTCAAATTTAATTAATATAAATTAATTATAATAAAAATATGAATACTTACCTAATTAAAGAACATAATATATATCGACTGTGGAATGGAAAAAGGACGTAACCCACAGTTTTTTCAAAACAGCTTTTTTTCGTTAATCACAATCAGTAACGGCCGGTCAATATGGAATTCGACATTGACCGGCCGCCACTGATCACAATGTATCAAGCTTGATACATGTTCTATTAAAAGGATGTAAACTGAAAATGCCGAATTAGTATCCAAATTTAGCTTTAAAGTTTGAAAACAGATAAGCTTGTAAAAATTTAAGCCAAGAAAATAGACTGAAACAAAGGTTTTTTATAAACAATTTCTTTAATTAATATTAGAAGATGTCAATTAAACACCAGCTTAGAAGTTTCTGTGCACTTTGAAGTTGTGTATATTTCATAATTTGCATATGGCCCATAATCATCAAAACACGTTTTTTGTGCCTCCTGTATAATTTGCTATGTGTGGGTTACGTCCTTTTTCCTTTCCACAGGCGGTATTATAATTAAATTAAATTAATGAAAGGTCAATCAAAATCCGCAGTGACCCGGGACTTTTTAATTTAGCACAACATCTCGAAGAGAAATGTACCTGGCCATATATTTCTTTCGGCGTATACGAGGCCAAAATGAGAATTCCACCATTCTTGAGAATGTGGAATTTGATTCCTGATTATTTTTTGAGAAATCGTGGACATGAATTGTTTGTTCTCCCAAGGTGTAGAACCAGCCTGCCAATGGGGATGCCACTGGGGAGAGCTTTAACGGTGTTCAACAATATTGCTTCGGATGTCGACATATTCCACGTAGACGTGGGTGAGTTCCGACGAATACTATTTTTTATGTATTAAAGTAGAGTTCATCGGCGCTTACTCAGTTGACTTCCTTGCCATTTTTTTTATACTGCTTTTAATATTAAATTTTACTATTTTTTTTTCTTCATTGTTTAGTGAAATTTATAATTTGTCAACCTTGTACAATGTTTAATAAATACTTAAAATACTCCTTACTAACGAATTTAGAATTTTTGTTAAGAACCTGTGTTATATTTAAATATTTACTGAAGAAAGACAAAAAACGTAACACACAAGATTAATCAGAAAAGTGATCTTGTTAATCACAATTTTATGCACGTTCTATCAAAAGGATGTAAGCTGAAAATGCCGATTTTTTTATCCATGTCCGCTTCTAATGTGGAGCATTTGGACTTCTAATGGAAGTATCTCATACCAACTAAGTATCTAAATTAGGTTTTAAGTTTGAAAACTGAAGGACCCGTAACAACTGCGACCAGGAAAAAGGAAAAGGTATTCCTAGAACAATTTATTAAATTAATATTAGATTAAGCCAGTTAAAACCTAGTTTATCTGTGAACTTCAATGTTGTGTATATTTCATAATTTTTTGTTGGTCCAAAATCATCAAAAAACGTTTTTTGTGTCTCCTGTAAAATTTGTTATATGTCGGTTACGTCCTTTTTCCTATCCACAGTCAATTAATATCTTTACACATATATCATAAACAAGTACTGATGCACATTGTTACTTTTGGCTATTTTTTTAAAGATTCAGTAGATAACTAATTTTTACCTACTTTTTTATTTGGTTTTAAAACTACATAACTTAGTAAGTAAATATATAATTTGCAAATTGTATGAAAAATCGCTCACTCCACTTCGGCGGCGTCCAACGATCATCTGACGTTTGAACACTTTTCTCCGGCGAAGCCTTCAACTTATCAAGGCCACGCCTTTCGGCCAATTACATCGCTTAGATACCGCCTTCTAATAAATTAAACCAATCGCTAGCCGTGAAATTGTACCCGTGCGCCTGCACGTGAAAGCATATCTGTCTCTTTCTCTGTGCAGTGAAAGTGAAGAGACAGAGCATTAATCTTTCCTTTTGTGTATGTTCCTTATTTGAATTAAAATTGTTCATTTTGCATATTTTCAATATTCTACAGAAAAAAATCCTTGTCTATATTCTAGACTGGAATTGAAAATGTAATTATTTTTTATAAATTAAAATAGAATGACTAATGTTATAATTAAATAATTTGTTTTAAAAACCTACATTTTTATAATGCTTCTCGAAACAAAATCTTATTTATATTTTATATTTCATATCATGTTAATTTAAATTAGATTAAAATAAAAAAAATCTATATGGTTTGTTACCCATTAAACTAAAAGTTATTTATGGATATATGAAATAGAATCTTATTGATGCTGCTAGCAAATTTTCCGAAGGAATGATTATGAATTTACTAAAAAAAAGAGAATCTTGGAGGAATCACGGGGTGGCCATATACTCCGACTAGGGAGCGGATATGGACAAAAAAAAGGAATGCATCATGAATATTGTTTTAAAAAAATATATTTAGTATGAAGAGTATTCCTGACTAGAAAGTCATACAAATAAAAAAACATAATTTTCTTACGTACAACACTGTTATGTGTAGGGATTAAAATTTCGGTACTACCGGGATCTATTGAAATATTTAAAATCTTCTAATAGTTCGACAGGTTCCATTATTATTCGTATTATTATTTCTGGAAATTTATTTATTTATTTATAAAAATCACGATTTTAAATTATCATATATTTTTTTAGACCATATTTTATAATTTGAAATAATGAAATATCGATTTTGATTTAATGACATTCTTTTGCAATCCCGATTGACGGTATATTTTTGCTTTATTTTATTTTTCTGTGTAGTACCGGTATTGATATCGAAAATACCGGAAGATTTATGTAATCATCCGGTATTGCAAACCCTGACTGTACATAATAAGGATATGTATCTTATATGTACAGTCCGTTGAAAAAAGTGATTTTTCATGAGTGTATTTCTATTTCATAATTTTGGAAAACTGTTTTCGACAATGGAAGTTGATAATTCGTATAATTAACAAAAGTGAACGAGATTTCATTTTTACCCACTTTTGACTGCAATTTAAAAATATGAAAACAAAAAAAACAACACACAGTTTTCATTTAAAAACGGTTTTTTATTGAAGAGCGCTTACGGGAAACGAATTATAAGTATCCCATAATACTTCACTTTTTGCAAGTGTGTTAATAATGTCGTGAAAGTTTTCTGTTTGGTTGATTGTACATTTGTAACACAAAGTTGATTCCGCAAATGCACTTGCTTGCGCTGGTCATAAAAAATGTTCTGCATAAAAAAGTTACACTAAATCCGGTCGTTTCGGTTCCACTAATCTCCCCAACTTTTGCGAAGTCGGCTACATTTTACACATTTAACACATTTAATAAATCTAATGGTATTGTTCAGTTGTTTTTTTTTATAAAAAAAACATCCATTACGGTATTATGGAACATAATCCATAATTTATCAAGTTTAACACTCAAAGGAAATTGAAAATCTCGAATGGTTTTTACTTACTTTATTTTTTTACATATAAAATAATCTGTGTGTATTTTTGTGAAATAATATACATTAACAATTATTTAGAATTAACAATATAGATTTCATATTATTCATTTATTTGTAAGAAGTAATTAACATTTTAACAATAGTAAATTAAGTGCCAACCTAGTGAAATATTTTGAACCTTTATGTATGAGTTTTTTTCAGATTTATACTACCAAATGTTTTTTAAGCCTTAATAAATCATTTGATAACGTTCGTCACGAGCGAAACCCGTTCTGAAAATATGAAATAAAGCAGAATTATTACAAATGACATTAATAATATAAATTATTTTTGTTCAGTGGAATCAAATGGTAAAACTACAAGTTTTTGTCTATACTATACATTTTGCCTGTGTCTATTCGAATAATTTCACGTTTGAATTATTTGTGCCTGGAAATTTGAATACAAAAATCTAACAGTAAATTGTTTGAAGAAAAGGATTTCAACGTTGAATAATTCTTCTTTATTAAGTTACAACAAAAAAACAAGCTTTTTCTGCTTAACTGTAAATGATAACTATCATAGAATTAATTTTTATTTTTATAATTATGAAGTGATGATATTGCATCATTAAAATATTTTAATGAAGACTTTTAAAATTAGGTGCTTTTTTTCTTTTATGGACACTGAGTTTACTATAAAAGCAAAGGTAATTGTTTGAATAAAATCAGTGATTGATTTTCAATACGCATGTAATAAGAATATCACACATCTTAATTGCTTATCCCATATTGAAGCGAAGATAAACAAGAGTATAAAACAATAAGTTTTTAAGACTAAAGTTCATCCACTTGGCTGAACTGACATCAATAAATAACCGTAAGACTAAATAAACACATTGCTAGTGTCACTTAACTGTGTACGTTTTGTGTTTTTATTTATTTATTTATGATTTCCAGGCCCAGTTTCGCTCGTCAAGTTAATACGCAGTTGAAAAGTTGATAAGCCATGAGTTTTATCAACTCATTGATTTTCGTACATTCATTCAAATGTAAAAAGACAAACGTACAGAAAACAATGATATTTTATATCGACTGTGGAAAGGAAAAATAACGTAACCCACACGTAATTTTACAGGAGGCGAAAAGAATGTGTATTGATGATTTTGGGCCATATGCAAATTATGAAATACACACAACCTGGAAGTGGACGGAGACTTTATGAGATAAACTGAATTTATGAAAATGTCTAGGAAAAACTTTTTTTTCAGTCTTTTTTCTTGCTCATATTTTTTCAAACTTAAAAGCTAAATTTAGATACAAATTCGGCATTTGTAGGTTACATCCTTTTGATAGAACGTGTATCAAGTTTGATACATTGCGATTATCGAAAAAATCCACAGTGGATATGGTAAATTTTTCACGAATTTTACGAAGAGAATCTTTATTCTTATAATTCTACATTTTTAAGTTTAAATTTTTATGTTGTAATATACTAAATCAAACAATTTTCTTTTAAGAAGATAATAACTGTGCTTCAAAAAAAGCAACATAATTCTTGTCTTAAGGATTAATCAAGCAAATATATTCTGCATGATGTTAGAGGCAAGAATTTAATAAGCAATATGGAGACGTGCTAATGATTATTACGTATATTATATAAGACAGCGGCCAAGTATGGATGCTAATAACATGTAGGTTCAGGTACTCATCAAAAAGTTGAAAACATAGCGTGTAGGTTATTCGAGTTTGCGCGGTGGTGTTCAAAATAATATAATTATTCAGGCGGCCTGAGAGCGAGAAAGATTCGAGCTCTCGTCGTATGACCGAGCGCGAACGCCAGTCGTAGGTAGAACCGTACAGCGAGGGATGCCTGACTCGACATCACAATCTCCAAGACCTACTCAATGACCGTTCGGCTGGCACGGTCCGCACACGTGTTTTTTAGATACGGCCCGACCGCATACCCGATTCAATTAAATAAATTGCATAAATAACAATAGCCCTGCGAAAAGGTTGAACGCAATAGCCACAAAAAAAATAGACGAAGCATAACGTTCCTAATTCAAATACGCGCCATGACTCGGGATGTGATGAGGTACGCGGTTTTGACAGAGCGCGCGCGCCGATAATCGTTCGAAATTTAAATTCGTCAAAGGAAAATTGTCGTTGAAATTAGCCGTGTTTGTATGATTGTTTATTGCGTTTTAAAAATTTAAAGTGGTTGGTGGTGCTAGTTAAGTTTGTGTTCTGATATTGAGATATAACAAGTTCCATTCATTTGAATGTTTTTGTGTTTATTTGGAAAATTCTGAAACTTTCTTTACTCGGATAAGTTTCAATCAATTCGTGACATAACCTTTAACGTATTTTCATTTCAATCTGTTTATATACGACATTAAGTAAGAGCTTTAAAACATCGACAAAAACTAGTAACGTTACTGTTGCTCAAACATATGACGCAGTATTTATTATTAAAACTTTATGATAAAACTCTGTAGTCACCCTTAAATAAAAAAAAAAACAGTTTTCTTCAACAAACCCGGATGTAATATTGGCATCCATTCAATTGTAAGATCTTAATGTTGTATATAAATGAATGTGGTACATAGTTACGCCAATTTTGTAATCATCTACACCCTAGTTATGAAGTTGTTTTATTATTAATTTAACTAAGAATTATACAAAATAAGTACACTTTAAATGGCTCATAAAACGACCTGTGGTGGATTACCCTATAAACGAATGAGGCGCGCGCTTGAGGCCTCCGAATCTTAGGGGCCTCATAATGGCTTATATTATATAGCCCATATACTTTTTGTTCAGATTTTCATTATTTTACAAGGAATTTTCTGACGTTTTTATGTTATCCGAAAACAAGGCCTCCAAATTTAATTGCGCCTGGCGCCTACCGTGTGCTTAATCCGTTACTGATAATGAATATTATTCTTAGAAACAACATAAAAGAGGAACAAATCAAATCTTTTTTTCCTTTCTGTTTCACACCAAAGATGATATCTCCGCAATGATACAGTTAAGATATTTTATATTAATTTGATAGGCAACAATACATAATAATTAAACATATATGGATATTATAAAGGTTAATTAAATATAATTAGTATAATTTTAAGTAAAAAAGTAATCAGGTACTAATAAGTAATACTGCTAATTAATGGCAGTAATAAAACAACTTTTTGTTTTGAAACAGATCTAACACAAATAAATAATTTGACTCTTATTTGTACAAATCCTTGATAAATAATTAATACAGGATAAGACTGTACAATACAACATATATGGCATTTTATTATTGCATACCCTATAGCTAGCTTTTAATGTTTTTTGTCAATACTTGATAGAATGGTATGATAATCAAAAAATAAAACACGCTTTTGTACTATTTCCACAATTATTTCATATTCCAAGGACTGGTTTGTTACTTAATTATATTTTGATGCAATTGCAAATGAGTAGCATTTATTTTTAAGAGATCTTAAACATTTAAGTCAAATTCAATTCATTATCAGTTATTCATAGTTTGTAACTTGATCTGCAAATTCCTTGCATATTATTTTACCAATTTTATGTTGCACCGTCAATAGTTTTATTTTGATGAAAATAAATAGCCCTGTAGTTATATATTCCTATCAGTTAAAAATGATGCAAAGCAAAACTGGACCTGATCACATTAAATGTATGTTAAATTATTACAAAATAATCTTATATTTTTAAATATCCTTGTGATCAATTTTTCCCTTAACTGTCTAGTTTAATCCAGCTGATTACCCTACTAATCATTGGAAGTACAAAATTAGTAAAGAAAGCGTAATGCAAACAATTCGGTATAAAAGTTATCAAGCAATCTTCAAATGATGAATTCTTACTAAGAAGAATATCATGTCATATGATTCCAAATATGAGATACAGATACGATATTTATTGATAAACTGTTGAATGCAGGTTTACTTAATTATGGATGCTATTGAATATAATTTATCTTAATAAATTATCACTCCACTCATCTTTCTTCATTCTTTCGTATGCAACCTTTTCGGAAAAGTCTTTTTAAGATATTAATATTGAATCAACATAATAATGAAGTCAACATAATAATGAAGTCAACATCTTAATATTTTTTTAAAAGAAGCGGTGGAGTTTGCCAATTTACTGATCAAGGATACTCTGTACGCTTAGCTTGAGATTAGATTTGAGAAGTAAGACTATCTATAAATTTCTATTTAAAAACTATTTAAAAACTATATATAATGTATTAAGAATTATTATCAATTCATAGTTTATTTGTAAACCTTGCGATGCAATGTATGATGATGCTTCTCATAGAGTCAAAACACATGTCACATTTCGTAACACAATAAATGGAATAACAAAGTAATCGAATATGATTGTATATAATATATTAGACACCTATTCCTCAAAAAAATTCAATCGTGTAACGAAACCGGTTCTGATATCATTCAGTATTGTGGAATAAATACAAATTGTCATGTTTTGATTTTGATCTTTATTTTATATTAACAGTAAACGCTCCCTTAAACTTTTTGATAAATGATTCTTTTTATGATCATTTGAAATTTCAACTGAATTTTTAATAGAGATCAGATCTAAGATTTTATCGACTTTTCGGGCACAAACTAACGTCCACCAAAACACTTAAAAATCCTTATAAAATTTTAACGAAAAAAATATCAATAATTAAATTAAACGTGCACGAAAAGATTTTGTTGTTTTTTTTCTAAGCGCAAAAGGGGTATTAGAATTTTTGGCAGTTAAAACAATACACATAGTATTTTTTAAATAAGTATAATATAGAAGCGTTGATTTTATGGTGTTTGTTATGGCAGATTATATTAGTTTATATTATTTTAGCAGTATATGTTTAAATATTATACAAGCTTATCGAAAATATTTGGTCTAAAAAAGTACATTTACAAAATTCGGAATTAATTGTGGTATTGCAAACAATTAGTACGGATAAGAATTTCAATTCATTACGTGTATTCAATGAAAACAAGAAAAAAATAAAAAAAAAAATGACTTGGATTAAATTGCACATTTTTTTTGTTATAATGTATACTTCTTTTGATGATAAAACTGTTTAATCCATATAAAATTTTCTCAAATGAATACAAGTTATTTCCTTAATTTCATTTACCCCTTGTGCTTAGTATGGATTTAAAAAGAGAGAAACATTTTTTTTTTAATTTCAAATATTTCTAGAAAACATGAAACTATTTGAAATTTTAATTACCTGCTTCGCGTTAACCTTTTCAAAAATTTCACTTTTCAAAAACTTTTTTTTTCAACGTAGATTTAAAACAAATTAAAAACAATTGTGCTGTCGTGACTTAAGTGAGTGATTTAAGTTCATATTGTGAAAAATAAACTTAATCTAAAAGTGCCAAAAGTACAAAATTAAAAAAATATATAAGTGTATAAAATACCATTGTATTAAAGTGATTATAACTTGTATATCGAAACCATATTAAATAATAAAGTGGACTAGCAACAATGGAAGTGTAAAATTGAATCTGTATAAAAAGAATAAGTGAAAGTTTTTTTGTGATATTCACAATGGAGCATCCGGGAGGCTTTGCGCCCTCTCCTTGGGCGGCGGTTCTTGGACACCATGTTGGCGCTGGTGTAATGCAGCATGACTATGGGCATGGTCATCCTGGCTCCGGTATGCCTATGGATCTTCATGTTCCTCAGCCATTCCCGTACTATCGGTGAGTCTTTTTGATTGATTGTTAGTTGAAACTTGTTATGGAATACACAGAGAGAAAAGGTTGCCTTTATGAAAAGTCTTGACGTTTCACTATAGTTTAGCTTAATAAATGATAGATTTTGAGTTTTAATCTTTAAGGAGCACTTCCTTTAATAGATTACGTATACTTTACCATTTTTGGATTACCCTATAAGCAAATGAGCTCTAAATCTCTGGGGCTTCAAAAATAGCTTGTATAATATAACCAATATATGTACTTGCAATTTTCTGACGTTTTTATGCTATCCGAAAAACAGGGCCACCAACTTTTATTGTGCTTGAAGCTTCCCAAGTGCTTAATTCGCCACTGTACGTTACTAATGTTAACGTTTTTTAAATGGATAAGAAGGTTTGGGTTTGATTCTTTGCTGGGCCGATTATGGATATGAATTTAAATAAATAATACTTACACATTTAAGATAAGTGTAACGCATCATCGATTTAATTAAAAGTAAACCTCTTTCAAGATAATTGATTGAATCTTTGGAAATTTGACCAATTTTAAATTGGTTGTGTGAAAAATAACTTATTTCTAGTAAGAAAATTTTACAACTTTTTACTGTAAAAAAACACCTTTTTATTATCAGTAAATGTTGCTATAAATTAAACTTAAACGAAAAACAACAACATAGCAAAAAAATACAGTTATGTACGAATGAAAAAAATGATCGATTAATTTTTTTTATTCGATAAACTTGTTTTTTTCCTTTCTGCATCACACCGAAGATGATATTTCCTCAATGATACAGTTAAGATACATTTTATTTAGATACAATTTGATAGGCAACAATAAATAATAATTACAAATATACAGATATTAATAAAGGTTAATTAAATACAAAGAATACGATTAACTAATCGAGAAATGGGTTCCTATTATAGGTGTTGTCATTTTATGTATCTATTGGATTTCTCATTTTGAGTGGCGCTAATGAAAAATATACTTTTTATCGATGACTTCTTTTCACAAATATTGTAAATATTATTGTGAAAGTCGGTTTCAAAAAATCTAAATAATGGAAAGAAGCAATAATGAAAAGTTTCTTAAATCGTAATAATGTTCATTATTACTTCAATTTTATTATTACAGCAGTTAATTATTACTTCAATTAATCTATCTTGGAAGAGCAAATTAAAATTAATCCTAAACTACTCTCATACATATTTTTTTAAAAAGAATAAACGGTTTTTGCACTAGACCGTAAAAATCGAATACAAATGAAGTAGTTGATAATTTTCTTTCTTCCATTAAAAGAGTATTTTAAAATAACGAGTTATCATTTTCTGAGAAACCCAGTATAAAACTGTATAATAAAAATAAATTTATGTTTGTAAATATAATATCTTTCCACCAAGACTGAATTACTAACCCCGACCAGGCTACTTGATAATAATGATTTATCAAGCTAGATTTGATTTTTTTAATACATTGACGGTAGTATTAAGACATAAAAAATAGAAATAAATACACTGAAGATAATTTTCTTGAAAACGTTAAAGAATCAATTATAATTTCAATCGTGTGGATATATTAATATTGTTGAACAACTTATTCATTTGCATATCAATGCATATGATAATATTAACATCTACATAAAATGTCACATTATTAATGATGACTAATGAATGACAATTTATATTGAGTTATTATAATTATGCAAATAGGCAATAGTGTTCTGCATAACGGCAACGTTTCGATAGCGTGCTAACTCATTTCCGGGGAGTAGTTACAGGCTTTCCGGTATCCATAAGTCAGATAAAGGGGTGGTATAATGTTTAGCACCGTTTCCGGAAGTGCTTAGGCTTTTGATGAAAGCGCAACCTGTTGGAGTTTCAATAATTCCTTTTAAATAGATTTGTACTTTTACTGACACTGTGTATCAATATAAAGAAGTTTGTAAGAATAAAAATAGATTACTTTAGTGCTGTAAATTTCCGTTTCTATCATTGGAATTTAATGCTTAAGTGTGCTTCTAATGTGCTTAATAATATTTGTTTTTTTTGTAAACGATCTCAACTCTTAATGTGCAGTACATTGACTTCTAATGGAGTTTAACTGCACGGCAGTTTCTTCTAACATTTAATGACAAATGCTTGTTACTTGGTTAGTCGATCTCTCTTTTTTGAAGAGAGTAGGTATATAAAAATAGAGCTAGGGCAGGTCTAGTGATTGACTTATTGCTCTCGTAAATTCTGTTTTTATGATTAAATTAGTGACAAAGAATTTTAAGCAATATCTTCAAACATGAATCTATCAATCGAATAATACAATTATGAAAATACCCGAACTGGGATTTGACCTCCGGAATCAAAGCTAATCGACTACGTAACCTACTGTTTATTGTGACCTTAATTGAATATTTGCTTTAATATTAATTTAAAATTAACTTTTTTCTTATTTGATTGATATCTACCGAGAAAACTTTATGAACAAGTGTTTTCCGTAACTCCATGAAAATGTTATGTTTTTCCAATGGATGTTAAGTTGCGTTTCCATTATAAAAAAAAATATAAACGATTATCTCAATGTATGTTTCGATAGAAATAAGATGTCTTGTAAATATTAAAAAAAAATCTTTAAGCCATGTCCGCTTCCAATATGTCCATATGGTCTCTCAATAAAGTGCATGTTAAGCAAGTAGCAAGTATTTCTACGAAAACTGCCTACTACTCAGTTCCCCAACCTCTCCTTTCGAGGAGAGAAAAAATATAAAGACTAGATTAATGATTAACCAATTGAACCCGCTATATCACTTTTTTAGGATCGGATATCTTAGGAGAAATCGATTAAAAATCAATCGAAACTGTCCGCACTGGTATTCGAACCCGTGAGTACCATCACCATAACCAACTAGGTTTACCTCTCGAGAATGCATTATGTTTATAAATAAGTAATCTAAAAGAGATATATTTACAATATTTCAAATTCACTATCCAACCTGGTCACAGATAATTTTATCAGCTATAATTTAAATAGCCGTCTGTGTGGTCGAGTGGTCAACGTCATTGACTTCGGTTACGTAGAGCACGGGTTCAAATCCCGGCACGCACAGTTTTATAAATTGATTTTTCAATCTCGTATGTGATGTCTTGAATTCCCCCCTTCCACCCATCCCACGGGCGTATCGAGAGCGATTAGATTACCACCTGATTCCTGTTCTAGCCCTATTCTTCTATCCCTACTCTCTTTGGGAAAAGAGAGGTTGAGCAACTGAGTAACAAGTAGTT
This sequence comes from Himalopsyche tibetana, assembly GCA_030503985.1. Taxonomy (NCBI): domain Eukaryota; kingdom Metazoa; phylum Arthropoda; class Insecta; order Trichoptera; family Rhyacophilidae; genus Himalopsyche; species Himalopsyche tibetana. Next base: position 4,510,768 of record JAPJYX010000010.1, read on the forward strand.
CTCGTAGAAACATTTCCGTTGAGATAAACTCCATTAAGAGTCCATATGCTTCACATTGGGAGCGGACATGGTTTAAAATAGTTTAAATACATTTTATATAGTGTGTTAACTAAAGTAAATGTGAAGATAATTGACTGATGGCTTATTAAATTACTCCCGAAGATGTAACATATAGTAAATAATAATTAGTTTGATTATCCTTTGGATATGGTATATGTTAAGGTGAATTGTAAATTAAAGATAAAAGAAGACTTAATTTAGAATAGGCTAAGTAATTATACTCTGATATGTATACCTATAGCTGTTTCCAAAAAGCAATACTTTATATATTTTTTTGTGTATCATCCTACTAATTCAATTTTACGACTTTATTTGATCAAATATTAAAAGTGTTAATGTTAGAAGTATAACGAAACCCGACGGAGCAATATTTTAATTTTGTAAATATCCGGTTACTAATTGTATTCTTGAGTCTTGCAATAGAATAGCTTACATCATTTTGTATATTATTTAAAAGTCAGTAATGCACTGAATTAAAAAAAATATTTATATCAACTTTATGTTTGGTCGCGTTAAAGGATTAAAAAAAAAAGAACTAAATTATAGAAGAATTATTTAATATATTGTTTGATAAATATTTCTTCTTTCATTGATATGTGAAATAAAAATAATGGGGTTCTATAAGTCGGCTGCGTGGTCGAGTGTTAACATCGTTGAATTAAAACAAGGAGGTCACGGGCTCGTATCCCAGTATGGACAGTTTTTATAGATTGATTGTTCAGTCGATTTATGGATTTCTATCCTGAAGCATGAATGTGTTTGATGTCTTGAATTACCTCCCACCCATCATATTCTAAAAACAGAGATAGCGATAGTGATTAACTATCCACTAGTGTTGTCATTGTCCTATATTTATATCTCTACTCTCTTTGAAAAAGAGAGGATGAACAACTGCCTTACAAACAGTTCTCGTAGAAAAACTTCTGTTGAGATACCTCCATAAGAAGGCCATGTTGGTTTCATTTTAACATCACGTCATTTTTTTTAAATATTATGTTTTGGTGATTTTGGTTAAAAAACATTTCAACGTATTCATTTCAGTCGTTTTATAACCAAATTTGCAAGTAGAAGAAGGTCAAAAAGCAAAAAACACAATATAATGTATCTCTTTATTATTATTATTATATTTATTTATTCTAATATAAAGTAAGTTCTCTACATTAAGTATATGTATATATTTTAAAAGCAGATAGTTAAATATTCTACTACAAACAATAAGAATTTGTTTCTGTAAGTTGAAATATTCAGTTTTAACTGTCTCCTGAATTTTATGACTTACATGATGTTAAAATTAAGCCGACGATATGCTTCACAAAACAAAGAAAGCTAATGCCATTGAAATTAATTCAAAAATACGTGTGAGATTTCTTCTACGTGTACGTTTTTCTGCTGTTCTTTTAAGTTGTATTCATATAGCTAAATAGTTATTTAAAATACCTATTAATATTGAACATCAAATGCAAATTTGCTTACAAATTGAATTTATTAAAAACATATTTTATATGGCTTTTGATTGAAAATTTTTATGTGAAATCATCAAGGTAGCAAATTATTTCACATGAGAAGTATTGTAGTATTAAAAATTATAATTTTTCATTTGAGTACTTACGTAGGTAATTTTAATACGAGTAAGAAACAATCATATAACATTACACATCCGCGTAAAAACACACAAGACATCTCGTTTGACGGACGTAAAATGTTGTAGACCTCATTAAAACAACAAGAATGCTGATAAAACCTTTTACATTTCGTCTGCAACTGGTTTTTTTGAATCCTAATTCATTTGCACAGAGTGGAAAAATCGACCAATGGCTATCGTGCATTACGACCCGATACATTCTTCAATTGATTTAAATCAAATGTATTATTGCATAGGTCTAACCTAGTCATTAAAAAATCAGAATGGTAAAAACATATTTATAATAATACCTTATTGGTCGACAGCTTTCACAATGAGTTACGATGTGTATTATTCAACATTTATGTTTTATGTCTTATATATAATATATTAAAGTAGTCAATGAAAAAAGACCAAGCTAGAAATACTTGTATAAATTGCAGATTAAAGCTATCAAGAAAAAGGTTTCGGATCTAATTATGATAAAAGTAAAAATCAAATCTTTGTTTTTTATAATTTAATGTCTGTTACCTCGGTCACTGTGTTTTTTTTATTTTTTCGTCATATTGATTTTGAGTGAATTTGAAAAATTAAAGTCATTTAAAAATATATGTTTATATCACTTTGACAAGTAGTTGTAGTGTAAACCATATGTTTTTTTAAAAAATCCGTGACCTTTCCTAATGTGAAGCATAAAAACTCCTAATAAAGGTATTTCAACAGTAGCTTCTCTACGACAACTGCTTGTTCAACCTTTTTTGTCGAAGAGAGTAAAGATAAAAATATAGAGATAGGATTAGGCTAGTGGTTAACTAATCGCTCTCTTTAAAGGATTGGAATAGTGGGGTAAAAAATTTTTGGCGTTATAAACACCCATAACTTCGAATAGAAATCGGTAAATCAATTGAAGAAGTGCTGTAAGTGCTGAAACTCTAACCCGTGAGAAAAGCCTCGGAAACCAACGACGTTAACCATTACGTCACGGACCCGACGAATATTTCCACCTTATATCGCTTATTCTCGCGAAATTTTTATGGCCATTAAATGAATATTTTTTAGCAATAAATTCTTTCATCTGTCAATATGAAAATAATTGTATATTTACTAATATTTCATACATGTATTTGTGCTATCGTATATCATATTATCAGTTAAATATTATAATGGGCGCCTTTTGGCAATGTCAAAATACGGGTTTATTTAGAAGACAAGTTATAGCGCCACCCTCCTGAATGTGTCCACTCACTGAATCACTTGTCAAAATATAATAGATCAAACACAAAAGAATATACTCTACTTTATACTTAAACAAGTTTATGAAACGTGAATAGTTAATTAATGACAAGAACGCTAAATAAGATTTAATAAAGTTTATCGCTTGTATTTGCTGTTGAAAGTATTTTATATGAGAATATTTCTTTTTCTTTGTACGGTTTTTTCCATGTCCGCTTATGTTCGTGTTTGCTTTTTTCCTGTTCGGTTTTTCCTCGTCCGCTTTTTTACTGTCCGGTTTAATCCTAGAACCCTTAAAAATGAGTCAAGATGTTTTGTCTTACGATATTCATTTTCAAATAATATTGTTACGGTAAATGTGCTTAATAAGGCAGTAATCAATAATTATATTGCATAAACTGTGTATCACTTAATTGATTAAATAAATATTAAATTTTATTAAAATTAGTTATGACCAGTAGCGGATTAAACACATGAGAGGCTCCAGGCGTAATGAAATTTGGAGGCGCTGTTTGTCGGATAACATAAAAGCGACAGACAATTCCATGTAAAATAATTAAAATATTAACAAAAATATATTTTTTATATAGTTTAACTTATTTTTGAGGCCCCTAAGATTTAGAAGCCCCAAGCGCGCGCCTAATTCGCTTATAGGGTATATAACGCAGTTGCAGTCAGCGTTTAATGTAGAAATCGTTTTTTTTTAATATTAATTTTTAATTGAATTAATTTCACATCCTGCGGAATATGTCGTATTAATTCAAAGCAATTTGAGATGCCTTATAATAAATACTGTTTGTAGTTTATTAAATTTCTGTGCTCTGAATATTTTATTTTATTTACACAGTGACAGATATTCTAAATGCAATTTCGCAACGTTTTTGCTATATTTATTAAGCAATAATGTATATAAGATTGACAAAAAAATATATACGATGAAATAGTTACGTTTTGGTTTCGTTTTCCTGGATTTATCGAATCGGTAGCAGTGGCCGCTTTGTATTGGAGATATTTTTTTTATTTATTCCTGAGTACATCATCTTTTAAAAGATTACGAGTGTCGAAGAACAGTTCCACGATTTGGAAGCTGCTCCACTATTTTGTAAATATTTAAAAATAAATTATTCCCAAACTATACAAATACAACCGTGGAGTAAGTAGTTAATGTCGTTGGTTTCCATGAAGGATCTCACGGCTTAAAGCTCCAAAATAGACAGCATTTTTCAATCGATTTATCGATTTATGTTCGAAGGTATCGATGTTTGTGATGTTGAAATTTTTTCTCTTACTTTTGCAATCTTAAAGTAACGGGACGTCTCGAGAGTGATTAGTTAACCAGTAGTCCTGTCTGAGACCTTATCGCCACTCTATTCAAAAAAGAAAGGTTAAGGCACTGAGTAACAAGGAGTTGTCTTAAAAAAACTTACATCGAGATACTTTTATTAGGAATGCATATGTTCAACATTTGAAGCGGATATGGATTTAAAAAATATATTATTTTGTTAAAACACAAATTGCACGTTCATACTTCAAAAATGATACAACATGAGGTTTCTTCAAAGAGTCATCATAGCACGTCAAGTCCTGTTAAAATGAATGTCACACGTCGATTTTTTGATATAACTTTTTGGACATATGTGTTTGATGTTTATGTTCTACTCTGTTTTTAAAAATACAAAAATATTATAGTACCTATTTGAAAATATAATAAATCATTTACGTTTTTGGTGAAAGTAAAATTTCAAGATGACACAAAAAAACACGGAAAAATGTATCTGTGTTTTAATATCATTTAATGTCTTAAAATATGTATTATATATACAAGTAATAAAAAAAAAATATAATTTATAGAATTGAACACAATAATAACTTGTTAATAATTAATGAAATGTGCATAAAAAAACAAGTACATTAAATCAATGCAAAAAAAGAACGATCATGTTTGAGATAGCATTATTAGATCTATACAATTTTGTGGTTGTACTATTGATAATATATATATTTAAGATTTACTTGATAGGTTACTAATAAAAGATTCTATTGTCTTGAGTGATACTTGATGCTTCATAAGTTTGAGTATTGATCATATTATACATACTATGTTTCTTTATTTCTATTCAACAGGTATATGTATTTCTGAGAATCCATTTAAAACAAAAGTCATAACATCGTCAAACTTATAGATCTTTAAAAAGCTTCAGAGAGCTTTCACACGCTTTCTTATTCCATCACCCTTATTCGATATAAGAAGAATATAAATAGAAGGAAGAAAAGAGTGAAGAGAGCTTCTGGATAGCAGATCTGAATCAAGTTGTTTTCGGGCCTCTAATATTTATTATATATATATTATTTGAATGGTCTTGAATATGTGAAGATATCGGATATTTAAAAGCTTGTAAGATCATTAAAGTTTCAAAATTTAATTAAGAAACTATATAATTTTTGACTTGTTTTTGATCTTTGATACAGTAAGGGTACATTAATATTCAACAGTAAAAATGAAAAGTATTATGATAATATTTAAATAATAAAGTCAACAGAAATGAAGATTATATTTTAAAACATGTACTAATTCCCAATTTAACTGATCAATCAACTGATATAGCTCGTCATGAGCGAAACTGGCTTTGATCTTATAAAATAAAAGTGAGAAATAGTACAAATGAGTATTTTAATATAACGCCTTTCCTCCAAGTATAGACGGTGGACACCGTAAAAGTGATAACGATTATACAAGTTACATTTATTTTTAAATAAATAGCAATGAGCATAATAAGTAAGCATAATGAGAAATCGGTGGCTTTCTTTTTCATATGAAAATAAATAAGATTAAGTTTGTAATAAGATAGTACAAAAAACAATAAAATATTAATTAGCGTAATTAGTAAAAGATAACTTAATATTTATTATACCTTTATTAGTATGTTAAAATACTTCATAAACCTTCCTCAAGAAACGATTATTGCCATCGTTAAAATCGTATCCATCATAAAGCGAATTTCGTTTTGTCTTAAATTAAGTTATAATGGTTGTGATGGTGTAAATGCAGCACTGGTCAGCAGACCTGCATTAAAACTGTTTGGATGCATTTTTTGCTGCATCATTTTGATCATCATCCTACCTCTGATCGAATTGTTACGTTTTTTTCTCGAACCGAGTTTCGATACGTTTTGTATTTGAGGATCGGTAGTCTTAGTGTAGGAGAACGGTAACCGCATTTCATTTCAAGCAACCCTTTAATATCAATGAGTTCAATAATTGGTGCGCTTTTGCAGAGTTCATAATAAAACATAGAAATTAAGACAAACAATGTATTTATTTACACAAGGTTTTTAAATATTGTTATAAGCTCTTTTGGCATTACGTCATTTGGTATTTTTTTTATTTTTACCAAATTAAAGTAAAGATTTACCAAAGAAATTCCAAATCAATCGACAAAATAAATGTTTTTATAACTGAGAGATAAAATTTCTTCCTTCTCGGGTGTGCAATCAAATGTTCGAATTTCTGTGTGTTTTTATATATATATTCTATCACAAAAATCTTAATTTACATCCATATCTGTTTCCGAAAACAAGACATGAAGAAAAAGATTCAAATATCTACTTACAAGTATTTTTGAAATTCTACTCTTTTATCCTTAATCTTAACATATAAATATCTTAATATAACATATGAGATAGAAACAAAAAGTTCTTGTAAGAAAACCTCTCTTGAAAAAAATAATGTGCCAAGTTTTTATAAATTGTACTATAACGTATTTTCATGTCAACAATAGTGGAAAGTTCTTACCTTTAAAAATTCTAGAATGCTTGTCAATTTGTTGTTGAATTATATTAAAATTATAAAAGAAGGCATTAGTGCAAAAACTTGTGTGAATGTAAATAATTTAAACTATTCAAATTTAATTTTAGGGTTTAAATTATCCTTGATTATTTTGTTGTTCTCTAAAATTTGTGTACAAATGGTAACTTTAATGTTAAATTCAGATTGTAAACTATTAACGAAACCAAACATAATTAAGTAATCAATTCAATTCTAATGTAATCTTAATATTTCACATTGTCTGTTGAAAGTATTTATAAAACATTATTTTATTTATTTATTTGTAAATCAAAGCCAAATCCACTTGAGTCTGGATGAGTTAAATGTATGCTGACACACTAAACACTGAAGCGTCTTTCATCGTTGATCGACAAATGTGTGAATCGATTGTCGGCTACATTATGCTCCTCACAATTTAAGGATTATAAATAAACATGGTTTATAAACTTAACAGATATCTATCACTAAAAAACACTAAAAGTAAGATAGACAAAATTTAGTAGGGCATAAAATCAATGATCTAGGTTTGCTCTCAAATCATCATTTATTTATTTGTACGTATAACTTTTATGTTGGAATTATGACAATTCTCCGCTATTTTTCTCAGATGAAGATATAATTATAATGATCGTGTAACGGGATGTAAATATCGGATTTTTTCCTTTTAACCGTTTTTGTTCTTTAACAAGAGTATTTTTTATGTCTTTTCTTATCATTTCAAAATAATATGTGGCACATTGACAATTATTGGCTGTCATGTCAAACGTTTTAAATATATTCGTAATTGACAGAAAACCGTAAGCAATATATTCTAAAATTTTACAGGTGAAGGCTATTTTTTAACTTCCTCGCGTAAAAAAATTGCAAAAAGAAACAACCAAATATTACTTAATAACCGCATTGAAGAATTTCTGTTAAAAAAATTATTATGAGAAGAAGTTAAAACATCTTCTATTATTATTAAAATCTGACCATTCTTGAAAAAAATATGAATTTTCGCTTCCGCTTTTCTGTCAATTACGGGTCGAAATAGTTACGTAGTAAAATGTAAGGTAATTAAAATATAAATGTTTTTGTACAAAAATGAATCATTGCATATTTTAATTAGCCGTATAATGAAATAATTTCATGTTTTGACAAATTTTGTAAATGTTTAGACGTTTTGTTATGAACGACCCGCGTTTTGTCTTTCAGCATTTTCGGACATTCAAATGCACGGTCAATTTAGGTAACAAATAAATCTTAGAAAAAAAATAGTTACAGCTTAGCACTTGCATGTCTGAAGATGTTGAAAAGCGAAACCCTTGTCAAAAGTGAAAAAACTTGTGGAGAAGAAGGAAAATTTTAACAATTCAATTTTATGAAATATATTATTTTTTAAATATATATATTATATATGATACAGAATTTTTTTTTGTTAAAAACTAGAGTTGGTATTATTTTAAATCATTATTGAGCCTAAAAAACTGGATATAAACGATTTTTCTCATACTGTCCATATTGTTAATTATCTTGTTATGGTTTTTTAAATCAATACAAATTGTTTATGTCATATAATCATAGTTTTAGCTATTAAATATCGTCACATTAATATTTCAAATACAGACACATTGAAATTGTTAAGTTGAAAGATATATAATTTTACTTATTGGAGTAAAAATAATTCTTGTAAATGCACGAAGATAATATAATGAAGTAGAAACGACTACCTTATTGACAGGGCTAATTTAGTAATACCTTTAAAGGGCAGTTATTTATTGTAAAACTCAATGTATTTTGAATTTCTGAAACAAGAGGCTTGGAGCAGTCGATCGAAACTGAATTTGGTTTATTCACTTCACAAACAACATAAGCGGCTTGGTTGACAGAAGGGATAACAGTTTTTTGACAGTTTGCCCGCCCGACGTTTAGGAAGAAGAGCTTTTTTATTTTGCGTCTAAAAGTAGCGGCTCTCAAAGATGGTTGGTTACTAAGAGATTTTATTTGCTGAAGAGGCCTCGCATCGAAGACACTTAGTTATGCAATGAAGGAATTATTATAACGCATCAAATAATAATAAAATAATGGCGTGTAATTACATTTTTTCTTAAATATTTTTGTTTGCAGTTTTTGTATTTGTGATCCAGTCCTTTGAATTTAATTTCTGTAACGATACATTGGAGAAAGTAATAACGTTTTTTAAAATATTTTCAATACTATGCACAACTGTTCTTGTTTCCGTCTTTCATTGTGTTACAGATTTGTTTTATAATAATAATAAATTCTGCTGATAATTAATCACTGCTGAAGTTTTTTCATACTTATTACCAATTTAACGGTTTTACGTGTATGATTTTATATTTATGTTTATTCTTCAATGCTATAAATAATACTTTATTTATGAAGAATTGACAGGTAACACTTAAAAAGTGAAAATTTTAAATACAAATAGTTTTTATTTTTATTTTTAGTCATTTATTCCGTTACACAGAAGTATTTGAAATTTAAAAAATCTTTATCATGTAGTGTTGATATATTTGAAACGCTTTAAAATTAAATTAAATACATTTCACGTTTTCTTATATATAATATTTATTGAATCAAAAGATTCGGCATGCTTAAAAAATCAATGATTTTAAATTACCCACCAAACAATTTACTTTGTAGACCAGTTTATTTTTTTGAAATTGAAATCGATTAATTGTCTATCAAACGGACTCATGTTTTAAAAAAATCTTCAAAAATAATAACTTAAAAAAACGTTCTTTGTTACTATTTATAAATGGCATTGCAATTTCTCAACATTTAGTCAATGCATGTAAATTAACAGACAGACACTGTGTATGTGAGTGTTACTTTACCGATAAATAAATCAAGACTTCTTATTCTCTTATATAAATAAATTTGAATTGTTTTCTACGCTTAAAAAGAGTAAACAAATCAAAAGGAATGGGTGTGTCCAACTATTGTTAACTGATTTTTAACACTAGTTTTGATTAATTAAGAAAATTGATAACACGTGCAGCAACTCTCGCAACGATGTCACCGAAGTTAATTCGATTGCTTGTGTGAGACTGATACAGAAATTCGAAGAACCATGTAACAAATACGCGACGGTAAAAAATAAATATCGAAGGAATTCTCCATACATTCAGGCTGACGTGGAAATAAATCATAGGGTGATTGATGTAACATCTCATATTGGCGAATAAAATTAGCACTGAGTGATTTTTTCGACCGGCCGTTTGAGCGATGCCCCGACTTATCTGATGAATTGAAGTCTTTCTTAAAGTAAGCATAAGCGAGGCACCATTTCAAATTACGATTCTTTTCAAACAAAATGCGAAGATTCCTCTTCATTTAGTTGCTGAACAATAAATAATGAATCGCATTTAATTAATTTTATATGCTCATGGAATTACAGATCAAATCAGCGGTGAATAGCGAAAATTATATCGTATAATTACATTACATAACGATTTTCAAATATGAATACAGCAAAACCACGGTGTTTTTCATTTTCAATAAATAAACAAGTTATGCGGGGATGCTTCGAATTGTGTTTTATTTTAAAAAAAAACTAACTTAAATAATTTACTTACTTTTATTACGGAATAAAAGACATGTAACATTTCAATTTTAACAAACACCCATCAAATTTGCGCAATTTTCCGAGTCAACCTTTTTTATATATCAATCCGTTCTTCTTTTGATTTTTTTCGACGTCCTAAATTATTTTCAGTTTATCAAATAGAGTTCTAGTTTTCTTCATGTAGTGTAAGCATGTTAGTTTTGAGTTTTAAAAAATCGTGAAACGAGGTGTGAAGCAACACCGCCTTTATAAACGAAATGGGAAATATTCAACAAAAACGGTCAATCGGGATAATATTTATTATAAGACCATAATACTAAGATGTTGGATTGAGGAAATCGGTACACCGGAGAACGATTAATGCGAGATTATTTAATATGTTTGCATGGGTGTGAAATGGGACTATAGAATATAATAATAAAAAAAAGGACCGTAGATCGGAACTAAGAACTTGGAACCTGAAAACTCTTTCAATGTTGTCATTTAAACATCATGGCTGGCTACCTCTTTCTTGGCTTGCACGCATATCTGAAATAGTTTTACAGAACAAATTAGTTAAAAAAATTAAAACAATATTTATAATGGGTGTTTTTTAAAAATATATATTTTATGCACTAATGGAATGATTGTTAATCTAAGTTGACTGTAGCACGCGCTGTCTAGCAAGTTGCACCGTTTTGTTGAAACCACAGCTCACTCACAGCAATGCCATTAAATTAGAGATCGAAAAGTCAGTAATCATGGATCTTTAGCGCTCTCTATTGACTGTAACAAATATATTTGTATAGTTTGCAAGCGTTGTTCTGACGTAAGTCTATTCATGGTGAAATGGCAAACCAAACTGAGCACAAACCAGATGTCAGTTATCAAATTGACTGCCACTGAAAAAAGTGTTTCAATTCGAAAAAACAATCCTCTAAAAAAAACACCTGTTATATACAAATAAAATGTCAAAATAATTTTTCACATTTTGCATACGTTGTTCTGGCGCAAGTACAATTTAGCTAGCAGCTGTTAAGTTTGATGTCGCTGGAAGTGTTACTAATTAGAAAAACAAACTTCTATAAAAAAACAAAAATTGTCACTGTTTACCTTAATGACACGTTCTGCATTTAAGAGATTGAGAATTATTAATACGTATGTACAAGTCGTTCGTTGAACAACACTAAAAAATTGAGTTTTTCAGATTTGAAAACTAAAAAGACAACAATAATAAATTTACCGTTATGGTTATGACGCGATATATATAAAAAATGACATTGAATATGTCAAACTTTGATGGAAATCTATAACAAATATTACACACACTTTTATACTTATTCCACATCTATTTAATACGATCAGAATCAGTTAATAAATGTAGAATGACTACAAAAGAGTGCTTTATTTTTTTATTAACATACCTTTCCACTAAGTATTGACAGCGAATACATTAAAAGTGAATAAAGTGTATAATAAAAAAAAAACAGTAAATATATTTTGTTACGACAATAATACAGCAAGATTGTTAAACCATCTCGTGCTCATTGTTGATTCGAAAATGAAAACTATACAAGGTATAATAATTAACGTTATATTGTGTTTGAAACGAGTAAAAGAATATTTTAAATTTACTTCACATGTGTTAATAAAGTAACCACTATTAATGATCACAAATTACGATACGAATGAGTTAGGCTCTTATATCGTCTCATTTACTGTAAGGATTAGCAGTGCACGGTGAACAAATTGCCATCACGACGTCGTAAGCCTAGATGACAAAAAGTAGTTTCATAAATGATACGCGTATCTGATCATCAGATGACGTTATTTGAAAAAAAAACAGCAAAGACCATTCATCATTGACGATTTAAAAATAAATCGTTTCTATCGAAGTATTTTTAATTATCATTTATGATGGGTAATGCACGATGGACGACGTTGTTTTAAGTGAATTGATGATTGTAAATAGTGTATTTTATAAAGACAATAATTGAAAAATAGCGAAACAATATTATACTAAAACCACAGGTAATATATCACACCCAATGTTTTATTTTTTTCCGTGAAGTTGAACTTATTTTCCATGTATAAAATAATTGCCCTCATCATCGATACAATAATTTTATTCTCTTAACAAAAAACACATCATTATTTTTGTGTAAAATTTTTCGATTCAATCGATGCGTGGTTAACTATAAAGCTTAAGAAATTATTGTTATTATTATCAATTCAAAATTAAATATTTTGTAACAAGTGTTTTTCCCCTGTAAGCTAGACGTATATAAATTGCAACAATACACTGTATCCTTGCTTGGATTAGATAGAAAATTTATATGAAATGAAAATTCTTAACATTGCGTAGAAAATACGGACATTATTTAAATTAAACTCGAGGTCCGTAGAGGCAAGCGATTGGAATCGATCGTTATATCACGATTATAATAATAAATTCGATTTTATTATTCATTCTGGCGGGAGTCAAACGAACGCCGCACGGTTTGCAATCATTTTCTTCTTTAGCAGCAGCGCGCAGCTCAATTAGGGTAGAGTTTTTCTCTTAAATGGAAACAATAAAAGAAATGCAATGGAACTTCAGAAGTGTATATTTTACTGCTGGGAATCATAGAAGAATTCTTATTTGCCATCGTAAATGAAATATAAATATTAAGTGTATATCTACATAAACTTTATGCAGTTTTTTAAATGTTGGAATTTAGGTTGCACTGTAACGTAAACAAGTAAAAAAGACAAGTTACGAGTAGTGCAAATGTTGATTAATTAAATTGGGAGGTGGAAAAATGTTTGAATTTTCATGCAAGACATTAATATTAAATAACTCAAAAATGTTTTTATTTTAAAGAAAACCGTATTTATAAGTATAGATCGTTCAGTGTTAACTATCTACATTTTGTTAAATAGTATATAGAAACATATTTAATTGTACCAGTATTGAGATTTATTTCAAAAAGCCTTCGTCATTTTTTAGTTTGCTTTGGTATACTTTGTCATAATAATGAATTTTTGACCAGCATCACTTTATTATATTTTTATAAGGTGACAAAATATCAAAGTATAATAGTTTAACAAATATTATTTTATATGTGGTCGATAGCTATTTTGGTCTTTGCTTTCATCAGAAGTTCTTATAGTTTTGATAAAGGCGTACATCGAAATAGCTATCAATCAAAAATAAAATATTTTTTGTAGTAATAATAAATAAAATAATTGATATATTTAACCTTATTAAAGAGAATTTATGTTACCAAGTAAATATCAATTCAATTAAGTTTTAATGCAGTAACTGTAGTTCTAGTTCTGACGATGGCGCAAGCCGAAATAGCTATCAACGAATAAAATTATTAAAAACTGTAGAGCTAAAATACTTTGTTATTTTAATCTGTTAAAATTGTTTTTCATTAAATTATTCAGAATAAAACGTTTGTTTTAGGAATTCACTAAGAGACTTCCTTGCGAGTTCATTTATATTTAAATATTTTGTACACCCAATATATTATTATTTTACCTTGTCATAAGACTTCAAAAGAAATTAAATGTTTTATAATAATATTTTTGTTTCGGGATTTAGTACTTCTGTTTCTAAGTGTATTTTAATCATTGTAATTATAATTTCATGATACGAGTTGTTGTCTCGCATACTAATATATAAGTAGAAGATTAACTTTTAAATCGAATATAAACATCAAATGAATTCTACAATATTCAATGAAACACAGTATTATTCTGTGCAATATCGGTAAATTACCTTCTAAGAAAGCTTTCCCACGACTCGAGCCTCGTTTTATTAGTCAAGCCAGTTGACGCACTCGTAAATGAGCCTATTAAATAAACAAGATTGCATTATTAATTACTAAAACAAACAATGATGGGTATTTTAAATCGATCATTCTCTACGATACCCATCGATCTCGTACTGGTTTTACTATGACAAGAGAGGATTATAATATGGATAATTGTTACAGTATATTATTATATTTTAAGCACACATACTATAAAATTATATAAAAGCAAAAGTCTAAGGCAGTGGTCTCCAAACTCAATAGGGATGTGAGCTACTTTCAGAAATTGAAATTGTCTAGTGAGCTACCTATAAATATTCCTTCTTATTTGTTTTTTTATCATCGGCCCTTATCGTACCATACATAATATTATTATATTACTTAAACTATTATATTTCTAATAAAATATGAAATGTGTACTTTAATTATTTATTTACAAACAAAATAAGTGTGTATAAAAATAAATATTAAAATAAAAGTAAAAATAGTTCGTGAAAATAATGGCATTCACTTTCCTCCACAATTTTTCAATTCTCGGAGAGTACATTGTCACTCCCACCCGAATGCATCAAGATGTACATCTGTGAATCAGTTTTTATATTTACTCTTAACCACCTTCATAGTGGAAAACATTGATTTACATAAGTAGGTAGTACAAAACAATTCTTCAAGTTTGAGCGCAATTTGAACTAAAATTGGATACTTTTCTTTTGGGACGAAAGGCTATACAGATTCTATAGTTGAGGCAACACTATTAAGCAACAAATCACATTGAAATTCTTTCAATTCCGTTTCTGACGAAGCCGAAAATTTTCGACGATACAGCTGAAAAAATAATATTACAACGGCAACCTTTCTGGCATTTTGTTGAAATTTAGCTAAATTTTATTCTTTATTTTTCGAGTTCAATAATATTTTTTTATAGGCAAACTTATAAATATGATAAAATATCCTACATGAGCTACCGAAAAAGCCTCGGTGAGCGACCGTTTGGCGATCACTAGTCTAAGGCCAGCCATACAAACATGAAATTCGTAATAAGATTATAATCGTGAAAATAAATTTTCAATACTTTAAAATTGATAAATTTCTTACACCTACCACTTGTGTGACTTATTGTGATTTACTTTCAAATCTTTTCGACGTGACCTTAAACTGAAATATAGGATATTTAAAAAATTCTTTCATCAAATAACCATATTTAACAAAACTATTTTCACATATAAACATAATTGGAAAACACAGTACTAAATCTAAAAGGCCAAAACTTCAAAGTCGATTTTTAGTGAGGTTTTTTTTTATTGTGACGGATTTGTTGCGGATGTGCAATAAATACTTTTGATTGTGTGTGCTTACCAGTGGCGGATTAAGTACACGAGAGGTCCCAGGCGCAATAAAATTTGGAGGCCCTGTTTTTAGAATAACATTTTTACATCAGATAAAAATAAAAAATAAAAATTGAAAATGTATTAAATTCTAAACAAAAAGTAGGTATATGCGTTATATAAAATATGTAAAATTTATAGGCCCTTAGTGCGCGCCTTATTCGCTTATTTATATGGTAATCCGCTACTGGTGTTTCTTACAATTCTTAAGATATCCATGTATAGAATCATAATTGTTCAAGTTTTATTTCTTACTTTCAATTCAACTTTATGATATTTAGCATTCACTTTATTATCCAAACCACTTAACTCTATTGTAAATCAACACAAAGATTTATACTCACATTAGAATAAAACCATTTCAGATTGATTTATTGGAAATGCCAAAATCTGGTATAATAATAACATCATCTTAATTTATTTGTACAAAACAAACAAATTTCACAATAAAAAGTAAATTTCATGAAATCTTACATATATACGAGTAACTTACGGCATTTGATGTCTTTTCAGTGCGACGTGATTATTGGTTTTAATTTTGGTAGTTATACGGAAAGAATGTTTGAATTGATAACATTACTGTAGCAAACTAAAATACTCAACCCTTTTTAACACGATTTAAAATAACACGGTTCAATAAAAAAAACTGGATAATATATTTTTACACGAATTATTTACTTAAACGCGTTTTCCAGACACCAAAAAACGTACAATCGTATAAAAAAATTCCTAATAACAAGAAATTATTCAATATCACAACTCATTAATAAAAAAACAAAAGGCTTCATTACAACCTAGTTTATTAAACGTTTCAGACATTTCTAGCGATAAAAAACAATTTATGTCCAGTCCCTCATAAAAGTTTCCGTATATAATCAAGGAGAGATGTATAGTACGACTTTTTCTTAATCGAATAAATATTTTATAAAATTAACATATTGTGTCGTCACTTTTACCTTATTTGACAATATTACTTCAATGTTGCTTTTTTCCAAATATCAAAGTTTTTTTTTAATTCAAAGTACTTATCTTGAATTGTTCTATGAATTATATTACTTTTTAGGCGGTTTTTTATACACGAGTTTTAGTGGAACGTATCTACCGTGTAAGAAAAGAGTTGAGTATACATATATTGGACTGGGCATTCAGTTTACTTGTTCCCATACATACCTTCATATAAGACCAACGTGTGTTTGTTTGTTTGGTTTCCAAAGAGTTTAATGTGTACAGTGTGGTTGTAGTACGTAAGGCAGGTATTTCAGACTCTTTCATATGACAAGACATCGAAGTACGGGTACATCGGTACTACTGTCAAGGTTGTCACTGACAATGTAAATAATAATAAAAAATCAATCGGTTTTAACTGTCGAAGAAATGTAAGATTATAATGAAAACAAAAGTAATAGGGTGAACATAGCAACGTATTTAGTTCCACAGTTTTTTATATTTATTAGTTGATAGCTATTTCGGCTTTCGCCATACGTTATGTAATTAATAATAAATATCAGTTTAATTTATTTTAATTCACGTTAAAAAAAACCCCAAGATTGCTTATCGTTCTTCGGAACACTAGAGTCATATTTAATAAGTATAATATTGTAATTTTAATTTGAATTAGGATGCTAGAGTGAATAACATGATGCATTGTGTATCTATTCGGAGCCAGTATACAATATATAGCTGAGAAAAATGAAGGTTTAATCATATTTCTGACGATGGCGAAAGTCGAAATAGCTATCAACTAATAAATATAAAAACTGTAGAACTAAATACGTTGCTATTTTTATCCAATTATAATGGAGTTCTATCAAGTAAATGACAAGTCAATCAATCAAGAAAATAAAAGTGTTACCAGATGGAAAATAGAAACGATAATTATTGATGGTTCGCGTTAGTATTGTGAATTGAATAGGACTACTTGATCCCCTGCGAGGTGAAATGAGCCAAGTGGTATTTTAAGAAAAAAATGAGATAGATATTCTACAATATCATATAAGTGAAGTGATCTCAGAAAATATACATTGCATAAGTGTTATATTCCTAAAATAAAAATATGTAACCCACAAAAACGCAAAGTAAAGGCGTGATTGTACTCTGGAGTCCAATATAAAAGTTTTACCATTTTACTATTTGGCTCACTTCACTTATCGAGAGCTCATTTATTCAAATCAATTATGAGTATTTGGCAGTGTCTTAAGGCTGAGTGGTCAAAGTTGTGATTATTGCGTTCATCGGTTGTGAGGCTACTAAATTCATTTGATTAAAACAGTTAAGTTAACTAGAATTAATACATTATTTAATTAATTATCAGTTAATAAAATTGTTATTTAAGTTACTACCCGTCTACTGTATGGGACAGATAAAGCCCAAGTGGCGTCCTTCTGTGCCCTGTTAATATTCTGTCATAAAATTAGTTAATTTAAACCAAAACGGGATATTTTATTTCGTGTTTTTTTCCAGAACGGATACTATTATATTTTTCTAAATTCTGAAAAAATGTTGTTTATTTTTATCTTAGTAAACAAAATGTCCTTATTCTACTTGTCAAATTTATGGCGCATTAGCTTCAAAATAAATACTACGTATTGTACTTTTTATACATTTTAATAAACAATAATTTACAATAACCAGAATATTGTATTTCCTTTACCGTAGAACACTCTGAATTATTTATTTTTGCTACATACTTGCTTAATAGTTTATTTTCATTCTCAAACCAATGACAGCCCTGTTTATTCGACAGCAATGGACAGTTTGCAAGCACAGCACGCAGTTTTGCTCCAATTAGTAGATGAGAAAAGATTCTCCGATATCTTTTTCTTGTACATACTTAATTTAAGTATTACTTTTGTACGTTACTTACTTTAAAGAGAGCTTTGTCTCCTACCCGCGGCCACAGTAAATAGTCAAAGCCTAATTGCGTATTTTAGTACACGTGCTTTAAGCTCCGATGTAGTTTTATAGAGCATTGTATTCAGTGAGAGGGGATCTAATGCGGCAGATTGCCATGCTATTAGTATATGATTAGTTCTCCATAGTTAGAAATACATTAATGGGAAGTTATTTTGCTGACAATATTCATTTCGGCAACAAGGTTTCACGTCCATCAATTTAATATTAACATATCGCCCGCTGTGGTCTAGTTGGTAAGATCTTGCTCTACCGACCAGGTGAGTCTGGGTTCAATTCCCGGTAAGGTCAAAGTCATATTTAGATTTTTCAATTTTAATTTGAGACTTAAGTGTGTGTGATGTCAATTTACATCTGGTTAATCTTGAGTGACTTACAATACAAAGATTCTCATCGAGTTTTTCATGTATGATCTTTCAACTTGTTGGCGCATAGGCATTGTCTGTAGTGTCAAATATATTTTTTAAAATTATTAAAAAAATAAATAGACTGTCTTTTATTAATTCATATTATATTCGCTTTTAGTGTGGACAGTGGTGAGTATGAACAAATAAGAGCATTATAAGTAAGTTTTAAATGAGAAATCGTTGCAAATTAGTTGTTTAGCAAGGACAAAATCACAAGAGAGCTTTCATTACTACTAGGCTACGTTGATGGACATTTTTTATTAAACAGAATGATAGCTTTAGTCTGTTTTTCCAGCGTTAGCTGACGGGAAAAAGCTTCTAGGTATTAAGTTATAACACCATTTGTTCAGCTCTTAACCCAAAAGTCAACACATCTTAGTAATTGTGTTAAATACCAAAGAAATATTTTTCTTTGATAAAATCACACTCTTTTAGAAACTCAGTTAAAAGTATTTTATTTGCATTCTTTACTTTATAATCAGGATCCAATGGAAGATAATTTGATATAATTTAGAAATATGTATTTTATAAAAAAAAAAAGTTTAAAAAATCCAGTTAAACTCTTGTTTTAACTCAATGCTGCCGTGTTTTTTTTTTATTTTCACTTACTTGAAGAAAAATACAAGAGCTAGTTACATAAATGGATTGAAACATTACGAAGTTAAAAAGTCTCACAATAAATTGTGTTCTTAGTTGGTTGTAGGCAGCGACTTTAGTCTGAATTTTATGTAGGATTTGGTCTTCAGAAATGCTTTGCCTCTGATGCGGCATTATAAATTTGAAGAAGGTAAAATTCCGCTTCCTGACATTTTTAATAGCCGGGAAAACTGCTATTTTCTGATGTCTTGATACGAAATGTTCGACAATATATAAGTAATTTAAAGTAACGTTTAAATCTGATTAAACTTAAAACACATATAACTTTAAGATTATATAGCTAAGTGATAATTAACATAACCATAATAATATGAATGCAATTCTATTGTGTACTGATTTAGTACAGCGAATGAGTATGCGCTAGATTGACATAATCATTTTTAATGTTTTTTTTTATATTAGGGACATAGAACTAGAAAATCGGTCTGCTTCTAATGTGACTGCATTAAGCAGAGAATTAACAATATAAAATGATTCTCCTGTTTTGGCAAATAACGTTAAATTCCAAATTAATAGTTCTAAACAATTCATTATTTCCCTTTTCCAAAGATTAATTAAATGAAAATTGTCTTTAAACATATGGGGAATATGCAAAAAGGAAATATGCAAAAAGTGTAATAAAAAATAATAAAAATGACAACTTTTTGATTGAAATGAACTTGTTAGAGCTTCATTATAATAAGTGTCAAGATCTTCAAAAAGGACTGAAATGAATTCAAAATGAAAATATATTTGATAGACATTTCAGCATACAACTATTATTAGTTATATGTTATATCTTAAGTTCGTAATTAAATAATGTAGAGCTTAATACTTCGAAAATATTTTTTCCATACGTCTTTTTATATTTTATTGATACAATATGAACTTAACGATAAAATTAGTTAGCACAATATAAAAGATTTTATATTTAATTTTAACGATGTTCGATCCCGATGTGTAGCATTTGACCTCCACACGAAGTTTATCTCAATATAACTGTTCATACGAGAACTGATAGTTAGTTAGTTTCTCAAACAATATTCTTCGAAAAAAAAGAGTAAAAAAGACATGACTAAGGCAATAATTGGTTGGACAACCACTCTCGCTACACCCTGATTTTAGTATAGTATGTGTAAGATGAAATGTAAGATATCACAGACATTCATGTATTCAAACAGAAATCCATATATTGATTTACAAAACTGTCTGTACTGGGTTCAAACTCGTGACCTTTGCAACCGAAACGAATGACGTTGACTATTCAACCACTGAGCCGGCAGAGAATGCTTTAAATAAAATGAGCTTGAGATTTTTCATATTAACAAAATAGTGCGTAGATAGATGATAAGTTATTATTATAAGAAAGTATTATAAAGCTACAGAAGAAAATTTCATTCACAGGAAAAAACGTCAGGTTTGTATAAAGACCATAAATCGAAAAAAGACTTCTTCGTTTACATTTTGCTAGATGCGTTTAATGTCTGCTAAAAAAATCTACCATATAGATACAGTACCTGCTGACGCACATAAATAGTGATGAAAAAAACATAAACTTCAATTCAATTTAAGTATTTGTATAGGAAACACAAGTTGTTTATTTTTATGGAGTTGGTAGATAATAAAGCCGATCGCTATCATCTGACGTTAGGGAGACAGCTGATAGGACCTAAAGGGATGCAACAACCATTTGTGGCCTTTTTTTCTATTCCAGGCGTAGCACGCTTTTTGCATTTTAATTGAAGGAAGAATCTTTTTCCTGGACTGCGAACTACCAACCGGACTGTTAAGAATCAGAGATATTATTTTTCATTACAAATACTGAAAAAAAAACCAATGGAAATATTAAATATGACAAGAATTTTCATCGGCTTTTATTGATATTCTACAATAATTTGATCGAGATAATGTATAGAGTTGTTATGGATTTAATTAGAACACTTAATTTTATTACATATTTTTCACTTTATTGAGTGTAACTTTACATAATATTCGAGTGCAAGTAAATAAGATAAATTATAATTATAGCGTGTCAGGGATAATCAATATTGTACAATGAATGATGGCAGCGGTGGACTACCAATATGTTAACAAGGGGCTCGATTAATCTCAAAGTAATTCTCGGTGTTCTGGGAAAGGAGTGTTTTTTTTTTATCACTCCTATGCAATTATATGCAGTAATAAAATAAGCAATCGATTGTAGCTTAATACACTTACAATATTTAACAATATGCTATTTACCGTAAACTTATTAATTTAAATGGCTAAAAATGTACTACTGTGTATACAAAAGCTGTCGTAGATAATATATAAATAAGAAATTGCACTTTTATACTAATTGTATCTGAGAATATTTTTCTCTCTTAAATTAACAAGGGGCTCGCCGGCCGTAGTAAAAAATAGCAAAGGGCTCGCGCGAGCCCCTCCGAGCCCCCTCCAGCCCACCCCTAAATGATAGGGTGTATACATAACAGAGTATTTATACTGTTTAATTTTGGATTCGCAGATTGATCATTAAAAAAGTAAATGGTTAAGTATGTAACGTTATATGACACCACAGTGATCAATAACCATGTATCATAATAAGGTAGTATACCTATGACAATGGGAACATCCCCACCAATCAATCAAATAAAGCAAGACTCAAAAATTAATGGAGATACATCTATCCTTAGCATTTTTTTAAATCCATGTTCGCTCCCAATGTGGAGCTCAGGGCTCCAAATGATGGTATCTCAACAGAAGTTTTTCTACGAGAACTGCTTGTTACTCAGTCGGTCAACTTCTCTTATTTTAAAGAGAGGAGTAGGATTAGAAGGGTAAGTCGGAGGCAGGAATAGTGGTTAAGTAATCGCTTTGGATAAGCTCAGTTATCAAAGGATCGGAAGGGCGGGAGAGAATTTTCAGACATCACAAACACCCATGCCTTTGAACGGAAATCGAAAATCGATCGTTTTTTTTTTAAATATTCTTTATCCTTACCATAATCGAACCTACTCTTGTTTAAATTTAAATAATTAAAGTAAACTAACCTTTAATGGGTTCTATTAATTGATTTGTCGGAAACATATTCTTTTTACGCGTGGAAACTATTAAAATAACTTTTAAGAGCAATATTTTTTATATGTGTTTTTTTTGATTTCTTCCTAGAAAGTGATCAGGCTAGGATATTTTTTCCGGTAACAACGGTATCCAAAATTATAGTTTTTTTTGTATTTAAAAAAGTTGTCGATTTTTTGATAAAGGTGTGATGCTGGGGTAAAATTACATAGAAGTATTTCATATTTACAGGGAATTCACTTACCTTTAACTGATAACAAACATTAATATCGTTCAAATCGAAACTGATTATACAATAAACAAAATATGAATCTGAAGATGACAGCAGCCTCCGCGTTGTAATCAGATACCCAGACAATCAACAACGATCAGCTGTGCGGCTGTTTCAATTATTATTCTCACGTACAATAGGTAAGTACAACAGGTCGGCAGCCAGTGGCCACTCGTGTCTATACTGAATCGCCAGTCCCCTGAATGGTCGAATTAACATTCCTGTGGCCTTATAAACTGCCACTTAACAAGCTTAAATTGGATTGACGGAATTATGTTCGCATTGTCCCGCTGAGTGGCCACTATAATACTTACTTGCCAACTGTGACGTCACTCGCTTTGCTTTCGTTATCTTATACCTTGCCTTTGCGTACACTTTTGTATACCTTAGCATTTAGTTGTTTACTAGGGTTAAATTTGTTTCATGATTTTCCAAACATATTGATCACATTCCCAGTCAATGTTTTCTCTAAGCTGCGCGCGAAAACCTTCGCACACTCATTCTGGGTTGGTGCGCACTACAAAACAAATATTCAAATAATATATATTTTTAATCGGAATAACCTTGATTGACCTAAAGAAATTTGAAATTAAGCAATAAGAATTAAACTATTTTCAGAAAACATTTAATAAATATAATGTATAATATAAGAATTGGTTGTAAGAAACGACGTGAAACTAGGTAAAAAATATCAACGTATTTAGTCCTACATTTTTCATAAAATGAGTTGATAGCTATTTCGGCGTGCAGAACTATCAGTAAACTTATATAACTCAGCTATATATATACTGTCCCAGAAGAAATACACGATACATCTTTTTATTTGCTCCCGCATCCTAATTTATCTTACAATTATAAAACATATTAAACTTGACTTAAGTGTTTCTAAAAACGATGACTGATTAATTGCAATACAGTTCTACCAAGTAAATGCCAATTCAATCAATCAACGACGTGAAGCACTAGGAAATTTTGAATAATTTTATGAAATATGTTATCAACTTTATTTGCGGCTTCTTATTTGTTTTCTTAATTTGTGCTTGATTTTATTTTATGTAAAAAATGAGTTATGTTATTTCTTATGTTTTAATTAAACACGCTTATTAGTAAAAACTTATTTATTAATTATCAAATAGTAATATTTTTACTATGCAAATATGTTGAAGAAAATCTAAGTGATGTCGGGAAAAATGAATCTTTTTAAAAATAGTAGGCTTGTCACAACTAGGGTATCCAATCCCGAAGCCTTTTTCCAATCCCGGGATTGATTTATTTTGAATCCCGGGATTGAGATTTTCTCACCGAGGAATTTGAAATTCTCAATTTGGTATACTTTTTCCCAGAATCTCACAAAAACTCGTTTTTTTTTTTAGCTCACCGAGGAATTTGAAATCTTCAATTTGCCAATTTCGTGTAAATTTCGAGAATTTGCTCAAAATTTCTCAATCCCGAAATCCCGGGATCGCGGCCATCTCAATCCCGGAATTTCGGGATCAGAAAATTGAACGGGATCCCGGGATTGGATGCCCTAGTCACAACCATGTATCTTCAACATATTATCAAGAATGAAGCACTTTTTTGTACTAATTACACATCTATTTATAATGATTTAGGTCGATTTTTAATGGAAAATATTTTTAGGGATAAATGAATATAGATTTAAAAAAGAATGTAATAAACATATGAATATTTAATATTTTGTATTGATTATTTTGAATATTTTGCGAAATCGATTTTCGAGTGATAACACGATTTGTTTTTTTTAATCGATTCAAATTGTATCATAAATAATACAAGCTAATCATTAAAAGTAATTCAGGGTCGTGGGGTCGGAAAAATAATACGACTTGGACCGATTCAAAAAAAAAAATAAGTCTATTCATTATATTGATTGGTAAAATACTCTATAGAATTATTCTAGTTTCTAAAATGATCTGCATGTATATGTTTGTTTATGCAAGTTACACGAAAATTATTAAAACAAATCATTTCGGATTAAGTTTTTATTTTATGCCGGAGTCGTCTTTTTTTGACC
Source organism: Himalopsyche tibetana (assembly GCA_030503985.1). NCBI lineage: Eukaryota > Metazoa > Arthropoda > Insecta > Trichoptera > Rhyacophilidae > Himalopsyche > Himalopsyche tibetana. The sequence continues at coordinate 4,535,561 of JAPJYX010000010.1, forward strand.
CGACTCCACAACCTTGGAAAATATAACGTTTTTCTTTAATAATAAATATATGACAAAGCTTAAACGAGTAAAAAAATCACATTTTATACAACTAATATATATATACTTAATTGATGTTTTTTCTAGCTATGCAAAATAAATAAATCTGTTTTAATTATAACTGGCAGAATTTATGTAAATGTCTTCATTTTCATCATGAGTTCTTAGCAATGTACACGTAATCAACTTATTGACATTGGTGACCCTGGATACCTAAATATAGACATTTCCACTACTTACGCTTGCTTGTCTTACAGTTCTTCAATATTTTCAATATGGAAAAACAATCTTAGTTTAATATAATATATATATTTCGTTGAATTGAATTTTATTGGGTATCTGAAAATAAAAAAAAGCATTCACATAAAAATCATCTACTTTAAGGACATCATCCGAGAAAGTTTCGACGGGTAAAAGTGAACAGTGGAACGTTGTACAATACTATAAATTTGAAAAGCTCTCTTAGAGATAGTCCTAATTAGGGTATCAAATCCCGGATCATTTTTGTAATCCGGGGATTTCGGGATTCACATTTTCTCAATCCGGGATTCCGGGATCGAATATTCACCATTAAATCGTGGACAAATGTACGAAATTACCGAAAAGGAAAAAATTGGGACCTTTTCTTTTTTAGCTCTTCTAGGGATTTCAAAAACTTTTGTCAGTGATCAATTTCAATAACCTAGGAATTTACGGAGTTCCCAAAATAACCTGTTGATATTGATTAGAAAGGGGAAAAAGCACTGGTTATATTGAAACTATCTAGTTTAATAGTACTAAGTACGACAAATGCATTCAAATGCAGTTCTAAACATAGAATTATTTCCAATTGTAGAAGCAGATTCTCGCCAACGCTTTGTCTGATTATCGCGGACCGCAAATTTGAATGAGACATCTTGTTATAACTATCTACTAGACAAGATAACGTACTCCTCCATGCAAGCACTATTATAATAGTACTATTATCTTAAAACACGCTTGTCAGCGAGACAATCATTATTGTCTGTGGGCAATGCTGAAGAGGTTTCCAATTGAGAGAATGCTCAGCTGTTGTACTATAAAGATTTTTTAATACATCAATTGAACAAGCGTTTAATTGATACAATTTCATTGTTATTATCTGAAAATGATAAATTTGTGATTTCACGTAAATTATAGTAATGATTTTTTTAAATTTAAATTTCATTTAACATGCAAAAGATTGACAAATTATCAATAAAGGACTTTTGAAGAAATGAAAGAATGAAGGAGAATCAGAATAAAATTCAATTTTAAAAAGCAGTAGAAAAAAGTCTTTCCACAAACTCTACTTTAATACATTCAAGATAGCATTCGTAAGAGCTTACCCACGTCCATGTGACATATGTTTAAAACTTTTAAAGCTCTTCTCAGTGGCATCCCTCTTGGCAGGCTGGTTCTTCACATTGGGAGAACAAACAATTCATGTCCACGATTTCTCAAAAAAAAAAAATCAGGAACATTTAGTTTCACATTCTCAAGAATGGTGGAATTCTCACGTTGGCCTCGTTGGCCAGGTACATTTCTCTTCGAATATTCAAACTATTATAGTTTGGCATGCCTAAGAGAAAGTTGGTTGGATAAAGCCATGGGTAATATCCATACATCTTCATATAGAGAAGTATCAGAAATTTCTTTTAAATCTCTACCATAATGACCTTAAGTCAAAATAGCTATAAACAATGAGTCGATAACTTAGTTACATTACCCATTATATTCGACTACCTTGTTTTTATAGCTCCACAAAAGTGGAAATAGAAAACATGACTAGTTTTCTCTCTTGCACATGATGATTAAGAAATAAAAACAATCTTTTCTTAGTTCAATATAAACACAAATTAATATCATCGTATGGTTCTTTCAATGCTTCGATAAATTTGCATTGATTTAAGATAAATGACTAAATGATTCACTGGAAAGATGAGACAAATATTAATTATCACTTGTTTACATATCATTTAAATGTGTTAAAACTTTGATCAGCCATATCTCAAAACTACCAATTACTAGTTAAAGCACTATTGAACTAAGTCGTCGATATAGCCTTCATAATACACTTATTATTTTTACATGATTCGATGTAATGTTTTATTTTATTAATAATTTAAATTAATTTATCAATGCTAAATATATCTTTTTTTCCCACATCTATAATGCATAACACTTATTCTCCGTGGAAAAAAAAAATGAGTGTATATTCAATATTGTATACTCTTATTATTATTGTTCAGTATTCATTAAAAAGTAAATAAACGTATGAGCAATTCAATACTATGTTTGTTTTATTTTGAAAAGGACAAAATCAGAGGCAAGGGATACAAAATTAAAAATAGAGATTTAAAGTCTTTTTGGTCAGAAAGGACGAAGCTTACATTCTACATAAATGAATCTGGATTAAAATGTAAATTTTTCAAACAGAGGATACAAATCCATGACGGAATGTAAAGTTAGATGAAGTTCATCATTATTTACATCAGTCAAAACTAATATTACGTAACGTAACATTTACTTCTAAAGAAATTTCAAGGGAAATTGTTAACATGCAATATACTATAAAATATAGAAAGAAAAACATTAATTAATATTGAATCTTTTTTTCAGAGTAAAAATTGATTGACTCTCATAGCACACGGTGAAGTTTAAACATATTTCATTGTAATTACAATGAAATATCACTTTTAAGGTGTTCACTGTCAATACTTGGTGGAATGGCATTATAATAAAAATAATAAAACATTTTTAGTACTTTTTCCACATAAAATTTATTAGATCAGGACCGGTTTCGCTCATCGCGAGCATTATCAACTGATAAGAAAAATACATAAACAGTGATATTTATACAAAGTTAAATTGAAATAAAAAGGTGTAAGCAACTATTAACAATTTAAAGGATTAACAAATTACATTATAATTACACAAGATTAAAATGCTTAACACCCATAACAATTAAAAAATCATCATCAAAGAATAATAAATCTAAGTGGCAAACGATGTCAATTATGAACACAATTAAAATTTGGGAAATATTTAAGCAAAGTAAATATCCTAATGATGATTTGGTGTTTTTCCCGCTTCCAATCAATGATGTACAAGCAACAAAATCAGCAGTAATGAAGATTCAAAATTGAGTTTGGAAAAACCAGTAGAGCTCAATCCAGCAAAATTGAATCCTGCGAAAAGAATAAAGGCAATATCAATTCTTACAAAATAAAAACAAACTAAGACTTAAACGAACAGCTTGTATTTGCATCATCACCTTTGTTATATCCGTTTCATTAACCTAATTCTAGCCTATTATATTTCCATTTTTGTACTGTTTTATTTCTTTAGAATTTTAATTTTCTTAGTTTGTTTTTATTTTGTAAGAATTGATATTGCCTTTATTCTTTTCGCAGGATTCAATTTTGCTGGATTGAGCTCTACTGGTTTTTCCAAACTCAATTTTGAATCTTCATTACTGCTGATTTTGTTGCTTGTACATCATTGATTGGAAGCGGGAAAAACACCAAATCATCATTAGGATATTTACTTTGCTTAAATATTTCCCAAATTTTAATTGTGTTCATAATTGACATCGTTTGCCACTTAGATTTATTATTCTTTGATGATGATTTTTTAATTGTTATGGGTGTTAAGCATTTTAATCTTGTGTAATTATAATGTAATTTGTTAATCCTTTAAATTGTTAATAGTTGCTTACACCTTTTTATTTCAATTTAACTTTGTATAAATATCACTGTTTATGTATTTTTCTTATCAGTTGATAATGCTCGCGATGAGCGAAACCGGTCCTGATCTAATAAATTTTATGTGGAAAAAGTACTAAAAATGTTTTATTATTTTTATTACAATGAAATATGTTTAACAAATTTGTTTATCAAGTCGACGGGTACAACGAGACTGATACACCGTCTTGGGTAATAAGATATTTAAAATATTTTCATACGATGTTGAACTATGTCATTTTTTTAAATGAATGAGACATAAATTGTTATCAAAGGTGAAATTGAAAGCATTCTTAATTCATCTTTATATTAAATCGTAAACAAATATTGTTTACCAAACCAAAAAGTGGCTAATTTTTCTAAAGTCCCATTCTGTAAATTATTTGCGTAATATTACAGATTGTGACTCCAAACCGTGGACTTAAGAAGACTGATTCAAAAGATATTCATACTGGAAATGATTTCCCACGACATCCTAGTTAGTAGTTGTACACATATTTGCCGCTTTACATGCAACTATCAAAACAGTAACTGTGTATATTTATTTCTTGCAAAGATGTTCATATTGTTGGCTCGGTTTTGGTGCTCACGGACTCGAATCCCAGTAAGAAAAGTTTAATTCATAGGTTTTTGGTTTTATGAAATTATGAAAAGCAAAAAGGTGATGTCTTAATTTTCTCTGTATGAATCTAAAAACAGGATGTATCGCGAACAAGAACGAGAACGAACGCAGCCGTCAGTCCAGTCCTATACTTCACTTGTGCGGCTGTTAGCGGTTCTTGTAGAATAACTTTTGTTTTGATAGGCATATGCTCCACATTAAGGCATGCATTTTTTTGTTAAAAAATCTCATTTTTATTAAAATCCATTAAAAAGACCACCCGTCTATAAAATTCCTAAATAAATTAACACGAAAATAACCATTTATCTAGTGTGGCATTTTTTCAAATCCATCTTTTTTCGAAAATATTAGGTATTTAAAGATAGCAATAAGGCAGACGTAATTAGCTAATCGCTCTCACTACGCTCCGTTGTTTTAGGATTGGAAAAGAGGGAGAAAATGTTTTTAGACATTACAAACACCCGTTTTACGAACAAATGCTGTTTGTACTTAGACCAGAACCAGTGAGATTCTTTACGGAAGCCAACAACGTTGACCGCTGCGCTACGAACCCTGGTGCGGTATAAAGCACAGAAATTTAATTATAGCAGATTAAAGTATAACTTTTTATCTTACGTTAAAGTAAAAAAAATATCAACAAATGAATTATTGTTTATTACTGTGGCCTAAATATATATTTACAACCATTAAAAAAGAACGTATGTATACATTTTTGAACGCGGTCACAATCCAGTCCTAGGTGTTGAAAATGATCGCGATGATCGAAACCATCCCTGATTATTAATTATTTTTTTTGTTTTATATTTAAAATAAAACGCTTTCCACCAAGAATTGTTAGCTTCCACCTCAAGTATGTAATAATAAAAATGGTTAATTCTTAAAATAAAAGAAATACCTTCAATTTCTTTCGACTAATACTTGTGTACCGCTGTAATTAAGAATACAAAAAAAATGTATTTAGTCATATTTGTATGTATTTATTACTAGAAAGATAGAGTTTTTCTTTCATATCGTTTCAATAATGTTTTTTTGCGCACATTTCAAGCCAAACGGGTGATATTCATATGGTTAAAATATACTTAGTAACGTATCATCAAGATAGTAAGTAATGATTTTTTTAAATACCGTTTTTTTAAGACCCAGGTTTCCCCTTTCGGCATCTTCAGGCGTTCAAGTGCACAGATGAACTTGAACTGACGCTTAGTAAATGAATGTATCGTGCTTAAATAAGAAATAAATGTATCACTGGTATGTATTTGTATCACATTGTATAGTGACAGTAAAGTTCATAGTTATTACCTTGCATTTTCACAACACTTTTTAAAGTAACACACCTCAACCTAGGCATGGGTATAATGTTGACTCCATTGCATACTAAATTTAAGTATGTAGTTATGACAAAAGGTCAAGCTTCCTGAATCTGGTTAGTTATGAGACCTCACAAGATTCTGACCGCAAATCTAATAGTCAAAACCACAAGTATTTGATTTACCCAATGAAATTATTATGTAAGACCACTGGATAATTGGACGGTGAGTAGATATTTTAGTAATACATGTCAAGTAATAAAACTCTAGTAAAAAAGCTTTATTAGGAATCCATATGCTTAACACTGAAAGCGGACATTGCCAAAATAATTGTATTACTACAATACGCAGAACTAGTTATTAATTCTTAAATAATAGCTCGCAGAAAAGCAATTGAATATTATATATATCGTCTGTGGAAAGGAAAAATGACGTAACCCACCGTTTTTTCAAAACAGCTTTTTTCGATAATCACAATGTAGACAACTTGACAACGTTTTATCAAAACGATGTAAGCTAAAAACGCCAAATTAGTATCGAAATTTAGCTTTTAAGTTTGAAAAAAGAAAGGTGTGTTGAAATTGCGATCAGGAATAAAGACTTGAAAATATATATTTTTTTTTAAATACACTCAATTAATATTAGATAAAGTAAATTAAAAACCAGCTTATCACTCTCCATGTAATTCAAGGTTGTGAATATTTCATAATTTGCCTTGCCCAAGATCACCCAAAAACGTTTTACGTGTCTACTGTAAAAGTTGGTATGTGTGGGTTACGTCCTTTTTCCTTTCCACAGTCGATATGTGTATATTTTTTTTTAAATTTTGAAGCATTTTCCCAAGAAAATAGTTCAGCACATTACATTTGAAATATATATAAAAAATAATTTTAAAGATCGCGTTTACTTTTGAACTATCAATGCAACATGATATAATATTTCTCTTTATAAATATTTCTCAGTAAAAATATTTTTTGTAAATGATGGAACCTATTTTTCATTTATCTGTATTTCTTTATTTGAACAAAAATCATAAACAAAAAATTACGCTTATTTTAAATTAAAAATTTCTCTGTGGCCAGAAACCATCAATTTTTTTATGCGACTCGGTTGAAAAAATGGTTGTGCGTGCCTGTGTAACGGCATTATTATTTATACGGTGTAGTATAAACATATTATTTTATAGAATATTTAGTTTTATTTTTGATACATGTTTTAAACATTAATATATTATGTTGTTTCCACATAACATTTTTTTTTATTATGGAATGTTTCCAACACCTTTTTACGATGAGACGATCAATATCGAATCGCGCTTTTTTAATATCTGCTACATTTTTGCATTTTTTTTCGCCGCTCGGGTCACGCTGCGACTGCATCTGAGTAACCCCAAGTGGGGGTCAGTCTATTAAGACGGCAATATTACCAACATAAGCATCATTATGATGAAGACGATGATATGACGGTCGGCTAAAGGTCACAATTAAGGAAGCAACATTGACCTCTCCTGTAATGGATCTCTAGGTCGAACTTCGCTTCGGCTCGACTTTGCTTTGGCGAACATTTTAAAATCAGGTAATAAAAAAACACATTGGGAGACAAGACCTGTACAATTTAAGTTTTGAAGAAATACATTAAATAAAATATAAAAATGATATAGTTGAGTAAAAAAAACAACAATGATTTCGTTCTAAATTGATTTATAAAAGTAGCTTTTAGTATCACGATGTTTTCTGAATTGAGGGAGGTATTTATAGAAATGAATGCCAAAGTCTTTTTTCTACTACACAAGAACCTTAAAACGTGCAACCCAGAAGGAAAATTATTTTATTTAGCTTTTTAGCATTTGCAAATCATTTGTTCTTAAACAATTAATTCAATTATTAATATTAGATTAATTCAATTTAGCACCAGTTAAAAAATCACCGTGCACTTCAAGGTCGTGTATATTTCATATTTTACCTATGTCCCAAAATAAAAAAACACGTCTTTCGTGCTTCCTGTAAAATATGTTATCTGTGGGTTACATTATTTTTACTTTCTACAGTCGATATGTAAATATGTTCTTCAAACTTTATACAATTTTACTATTTTATTAAATATTAAATCTAAATACAATATTAACTTAATATTATTAACTTTATTACTCCAATGGCTGTGATAATGAACGTCAAACGTGTTTGAGAAACACCTTTAGACTAACTTTATTTATTTAGACGATATCTACAAAATTATAAAAAAAACTACTATTTATTTCATCATAACTGACAATACTAAGTAATTAATATCAAAATGATATAATGATCTTTAATAATTCATTAAGTTTAAGAGTGCTTCTTTAGAACAACAAATAAAGTGTTTATTATATATAAATTATCAGTTTGATTGATCCTTTTTTAAAAGCAAACAATAAATACATTTATCCATTTCCAAAGACAAACTTCAATCATTTTTTTTGGCTGTTTGTTAGAAGTTAAGAAGTTATTATATCTTATCTCAAGATTTGTAAATGATTATATTTGATAATATAAATGAAATAATTTTAATGTTTCTTTTCCACAAATCTGTTTCTTTACCAGTAAACTTACCCAACCAACACTGATCGCTGAAAAATTCAATAAGACACTAGAGAATATTGTTATTACCCGCTGATAATAGAGCATAGACTCTGAATAAAATCATGGGATAATGTGCTTACTTAAAATACGCAGTGTGGTATAATATTGCTTGAAGTTAAAAGCAGTATTAAAGGCTCGTAGCATAATCAGTATAATTGCATAAACACACTGAACGCAGAGAACGGAAATATTACAATCTATTAGTTAACTTGATTACCCTACTAGCACATCTGAAAATATTTTTGAAATAGAGTTTTGATATATCGAAATGAAAATATTTTTATTACAAAAGTCTTTGAGTTCATGAATTAGAATTTGATTTCAACGTTTCGGTCAAACAATTCTATGGTGATAATGATAAACTGAAAAAGGTACACTATGATTGCCAATATAATGTCAGATTTGCAGTATCTTCGGTCGAATTGATTGAAAAAGGTTAATTCTTAAAATCCTGAAATCGGTAACAAAATGAATGTCGGCCCGATTCCAGGTTTACTGAAGTCACGAAAAAACGATATTAAAAGCTTTTTTCGATTTAACACTTAAGCTAGAGTTATGATGTTTGTAATCTTTTGTCTCCTTGTGCTGATTTTAGGCGCCTTTCATTTTAGTACTAGTTTTGTAAGCATTGCAGGTAAGCAGTCAGATCTGTGGTGCACCGGTAAACATCGTTGGCTTCCGCGACGGATCTCACGAGAGCCCTAGTACCAACATCATTTTTCCAATTGATTTATCGGTCTGTGTTTGAAGACATGCATGTTTTTGATGAATAAAAACTACCTCCCACCCTTTCAATACTAAAAAAACGGGTCACACATAGAGAGATTAGTTAATCACTAGTCCTATCAATCTATTATTACTACTCTTTTCGAAAAAGAGAGATTGAGCAACTGAGAAAAAACTTATGTTGAGATACCGTCATTAAGAGGCCATATGCACCACATTGGAAGCGTACATGGATTTAAATACCAATGCAAGTACCCGGTGGAAGTGCCACTTGTCAACAGTATTTCAAGTAAGAAATTGTGCATGTTGTGCTGTGAATACTTTTGGTAAAACAGATAGATAAATTTACCATAAAGATAACGATATAACAAGTGGCTCGCTTAATCTCAAAGCATTTCTCAGTGGAAGGAGTGAATTTTAGTATCATCTGTACAATCAATTGTTTCTTAATACACTTGTAATATAATATAAGAACATGCAATTTACCACAAACCTAACTACGTGTGTACTGAAGCTGTCGTAGATAATACGCCAGAAATTGCAGTAATATTACAATTTGGTCTGTGTTGTGAGTATTCAGTTAAATTAACAAAGGGCTCGTGCGAGCCCCTCCAAGTCCACCCCTGTATAGATACTGTAATAAATAAAACTTTTTACACGTGTGTCTTTACTGTTTAATATGATATTGTATTTTTGAGTTTTCTTGATTTGGTTTGGTCTAATCCACCGTTATAGATTTCAATCTGGATACCTAATCATATCACCGATAATTGCATAGAATTAATCACAATTCTGTGAGATATAAATTTAATATAATGGCAATCGGAGCTATTGTCGGCGAGGTCCGCCTCCGCGGTCGGAACTGGCAACAAATCACAAACGTAATCTGGGCGAGTGAGTGCGTTATGGAAAAATTAAAATGACCATCTCCACGCCGAACGAGCAAAGGCAGGTATCTCCCACGAGGTAAGAAGGATGATTGCATCAGATAATCTCCTTTCCACACCTTTTCTTATTTAACCCGCTGTCCGCCTTGGATTAAGAATTACGATCGTACCCACTAATCTGACATAAATTTCATGTAAAAATTATTGAAAAGGTATTTGATTGACTTGGTAAAACTCCATTATAATAGGGTAAAATAGCGACGTATTTAGTTCTACAGTTTTTATATTTATTTGTTGATAGCTATTTCGGCTTTCGCCATCAATACTTCGGCACACTTCTATTTTCAACCTAGAGAAATTAAGCTCCATTAGGAGACCATATGCTTCACACTGAACATGGATTAAAAAAAATACTGTTTAAACGAACTGTAGTGAGCAATTTCGAAGCGACAGTTTTAGTAAAATGATGTTTATTTTAAAAATATTTTGATTTTTTTTCCCCTACACAAAATTTATATAAACTGAGTATATGGATAAAGAGTCGGGTCCGTAGCGCAGAAGTTATTGTCGCTGGCTTACGTGATGGATTTAATTGGTTCGAACCCTTGTACGAAAAGCATTTTCAATTGTTTTATCGACTGTTATTCGAAGGCATGGATGGATGTGATTACTAGAAGAAAATTCCCTTCCACCCTTCTAATATCATAACTTTATCCTTTCTATTAACTAATTCGCTTTTCGAAAAAAAGGGAAGATGAGCATTTGAGTAAAAAGCAGTTTTCCAAAGACCTCTTGCTCCACATTGGGAGCGGATATAGATTTTTAAAAAATAAGGACATGAAATGATGCCTCCATAATTTTTTGCCACCTTGCGATCTCTTTGCTTCATCTTTAGGAATTTAATCATCCTGTTGCTATACCAAGTCATTCTTTCCATGACCATAGAATCTATTCTAATAATTTAATGAAAACCGTATATTAATTATGATTGCATTTTTTAATACAACACCGCTTAGTACTTATTTTACAGTTACTTATTATGATAAAAACCGGTTTCGTTCAATAAGAACATTTTCAATTCACGAGTAAAACCTGATTGCAACGAATAATAAATTGTGTAATAATTACCAAAACATGTTTTATTATTTTATACTATAATGCTTTTCCGTCAAGTATTGACAGTGATTGCATTTATCTTTAGCTTAACATCATTTATTAAATTAAAAATGGAAGGATTTGTTTGATTCACTTTAGTGATCAAAAAGAAATACGACTTATTTTATTTTATTGAAAATTTTGTTAATAAATAATTTATAAAATATTGAATAATCTCAGCGTACAGTTGGTTAAATCTCCCCTTCCCTCCCACCCTTGACAGACACCTGTCGGCAGAGAACAAAACTGATATAATGATATACAATCACAAACATTTTATGTGCTTATTTCGATTGTATATCTACCTTTTATTTTATTTTATCATTGCCTTCAATGGTCGGGTCTGATCGCTCGGATGATTTTTTTTTTATTTCATGTTTTGATTTGGGGTCAATGATTTTAAGTTGGTAATTAATTTTTCCGTCGACACTTTCCAAATAAACGGACCACACCACGATTTTGCTTTTGCTACATTCTATTGCTTTCATACCATATCATCATTTTTCTGCAACATTTTATTTATCCTTTTTTTGATGAAATATTTTATCACTTGTAAGTATGTAATAAAATTGAAAAAAAAATAGCTTTACGATTTATTTCAATGCAATATTCCATACACGAATTATCCGTAAAGAATTTGCGTACACCGATTCTTCCTTACATAATATTACTAACATTAAAGAAAATGTAATCTTTTATTTTGTTTAATTTGAATGTCAATCAAGGATGCGAAATATGTTCAGGTTGCTAACAGGTAAAAGAGTATATAGGCCCATTAGAGGTGAAGTGAGTCAAGTGGTATTTCATAAAAAAAATGTTAGAAGCGTTGTAATATTCTACAGGTCTTAAAGTGTTGTGGAAGTGAAGTAACCTCAGTTAATTATCTCAGTAAAATAAAAATATGCAATCCACCAAAACAGAAAATAAAGACGTGATTGTGCTGAGAAGTTAAATTTTATTAGTTGGCTTACTTTACCTCTAGAGGGCCCATATAATATGTGTGTGTGTCTTGTTTTCGTATGTTTTAATAATACAAATGTATAGTCTCGATGCCGATTCACGAATATTAAAATGTACGGATTAATCTGTGTACGAAAGTTTCTGTATACGGATGTGTCTTGTTCAGAATAAAAGATCTACGGAATTTTATTGTACGGATAATTCGTGTTTGGAAGAATGTTGTACGGAAGAATTACGAAACCATTAGTCTTCTTTTAGAAGCTGTATACATGAAATTGATATAATATCAATATCTAGATATATGTAAGCGAAACGTGTGCCGACAATTCTTGTGCTACTAAATAATATTTCATTGTCTTGCCCTTGGTTGATTGCTAATAATTTACTTGGATACCTTTGTTTGCGGATCGCAGAGACCGAGTGGTAAAAGCTTTACAGCTTATCTACCCGCACTGCTTTACTAAGAAATTTCTAAAATTACCTTCAGTAATAAATAATCACTTAATAATTGATTAATTTGCGAATAATCACTCAACTGAATATTCCATTCTGTCCACGGCTGACAAGAATATTGATTGCACTAGGGTTGTGACTATCGTAAATTTAATACCTGTCACAAAACCGGTAATGGATATCGCCGGTAAATCACTACTCGGCCTACATTCCGTATTCTATCCGGTGCATCTGCCTCGTCTTGCCGAGTAAAATTCTATTTTATACAATTCTCTTAACTGCGGTCATTTAAAATAATAACTGGCCAGCGATTGGTTCAATTGAGACACATCGGCAAATGCGCACTGCACTCATCACTGTTTCGCAAATTCAATGTACGTGGCACATTGAGAAGGAATTATGCCAATTTGTTCGATTATCAGTGGTACATGCAAAAACGTCAAAGTGAAAGTGACAAAACAGCTTTAAGACCATTGGCTGCAAAAATATCAACTGCGGCGTTAATTGAACGAAGCGATTTCAGAGCAATTTCAGTTTTGTGATGTCTTTTATTTTGCTTATTAAACAGGCAAACCATTTTTATCAACTTTTATAAGGAATTAATTCAATAAGAAAATACAGTTTTGTTGACAATGAAAAAACTTATTTTGCAATATAAGACGTCGGGTTTGACGTTGTAGATAACTACTTTCTTATAATAAAACTAATTTTGAAAACGTTTCAAATCTTTCTATCTATGATATATAGAGACAAGACATGAATATCATCATTTTTTATTTAATATTAAATAATGTATCGCTAATTTTTACTTGAATACTTTAATTTTACTGCTCTTAAGGCACTGGAATCAGTTCTGGGTATAATAGAAAAGACATAGAAAGAGCCAAGCGGTATTTTAAGAAAAAAATGAGTTAGATGCGTTATAATATTCTACATGTCTTATAGTATCGATAAATTGAAAAGAGTTTAGTGAGCACGCACTAAGAGTGATATTTCTCTAAAATAAAAATATTTAATCAACCAAAACACCAAGCTTTACAATTTTACGTTAAGCTTCACTTCTTGAGTGCTGATATTGGAAGGTGAAGTGAATTTGAAAAATAGTCTGTAAATTATTTTGTGATAGTTTTCTAACATTCAAAATTTACTTCATTTTTGTTAAACCTGCTTTTACGTTTTTATTTTATACATTTTGCATAAAAGAAAATAAATAAAAGTCCTATAAAACTGTTTTAACTTTGAGGTCGTACACAACCAAGCGTTAAGATACACTTATTTAATCGAATTTGTTTTATATGAATGACAAAAAAATATTAAAAATTTATTCATCAAAATTTTCCTGTATTGATATTTTTTTCGTGGTCCCTTCAAAAAAGTAAAACGGAGGTTCGACTGTATTTTTTTTGATAGAAATAAAGTCGCAGTTGATATATGTATTTTTTTTTAAATATTATTATCAAATTTTCACTTTTTTAAATTTATACACCTGTACTGTCAAATGATTACTACGTTTAACTCAATTTTTAATGCCTGTGATACTCTTCTATACACGATTAAAACCAAATTTTATTTGTTTAACGTTTGCATTCTACCAATGCTGCTTTACGGTAGCGAATCATGGTACATGACGAAAACATGATAAACTCGAAAAAATGTATACTGAGATTCGAGGATAGATGCTTGCTGGGTGTGATGGTGTGTTTTCGTGAAGAACTCTGAGATTAGAAAACGCACAAGAAAGCGTCCCGTTATCATTGGGAGACGGTGGAATTAGCAGGGTCACTTGCTGCGGATTACCTTAGAGAACCTTAATCCTGCCTGTCTCTTCTTACGACTAGTGGGATTCCAGCTTCTTAGACAACCGACGAGTAGTATAAATGGGATGTACTGAATGTATGCAATAGGAGGAAGCAAAGTAATTGGCGGGATACGAGGAAATATGGAGATGCCCCGTTGCGGCCTTGTGAGCCACATCAGGAGCTCATATGATCAATGAAAAAGTATGTACAGTAAAAAGTCGTATATATTTTACAAAATAATATAATAATTTGTCGAAAAGTAGTTATTTTTTTTTATCAACGCACTGGTCAATAGACAAAAAACATTAGATACTCGACGAAATCGTAATAACTATTCCTCACCAAATTAGAAAAAAATGTTCGATGGAAATTTATTTCACGATGAAAGGTGACGTCATTGAAGGCCATTGGCTGCAGGTAGTATCTAATAATATGATAAAGGATTGTAATGCCGACATTACCGATACCAAAAACCCGGTATTCATGGAGTTTTTTCAACACTGAAATTCCCGGTTCGAAAATGCAAAAATACCGTTATTTCAGTATTGAAAATTCATCGAAATCGATTTTTAATGTAGGTAAACCATGGCATATTTAAGTACAAGAGTTTTGTTAATATTGTTAAGTTTTCGAATTGATGGGACTTTCGATGATTGTATTATTATTTGAAACAACCGTAAGATTTTTTTGAAAATACCCGTTAATTATATATTTTATGACAGTATTATGAAATTTGGTTTGTTTGAATTTTGTACTTTTCCATGAGTTTTGTCGCTAACGACCCGGGTTTCGCCTTTCGGCATCTTCAGGCATTCCAAGTGCACGGATGTACTGATCAGGATGTACTCAGTTCAAGTACATCCGTGCACTTGGAATGCATGAAGATGCCGAAAGGCGAAACCCGGGTCGTTAGCGACAAAGCTCATGGAAAAGTACAAAATTCAAACAATTCAAATTTGATATTGAAATTCCATCAAGCACCCTCAGTCGAAATACTTAATTATGACAATATTATGTATGAAATATTGAAATTTGCATTACCGGCATGTAAGATGAAATGCCTAAATTCGGTATTGAAATATTCGTCCAATAATGCAGTCCCTATTCATGATTCACCCCAGAAAAAGTTGAGTCTAATCTATATAAAATAATAAGCCGTAATATTGCCGATGTGTGGTTCGGTTAAAAATTAAAATTCGAAATTCAAATAAATATTTCAATTAAGCTGTCCGGTACCGATTGTTTCTCAGACATCTGCCTTTGATGGACGCGTACATAGATTTAAAACTCATCCACTCGAGGATAAAATGTGATAAATAAAGTTAAAAATAATCAAAATATACTATATTCAGCGGTGGGCTGCCAATATCTTAACAAGGGGCTCGGTAAATCTCATCCATAATGCCTTCAAGTCATGGAATATAGATGATGCATAAACCGTGGCCCGCGAGCCACATGCGGTCAGCTAGGGTCTCTTTTATTATGCAGCCGGAGTTAATGTATTTTTTTAAATAAATAAAAAGGCAACCAAGTCTTGTTAAATAATAAAATGTAATCATCTACAGAATTTGCTGTTAGGTGCTGATTTTATTTGAGACAAATGACTTTTTCATCTTAACAGGGGACTCACCGACCGCGCCCAAATTTATCAAGGTACTCGTGCGAGCCCCCCCCTCCCGAGCCCCCTCCAGCCCATCCATGACTATATTTATATTGACATTAAATTATTTATAGTGTCATATTACAATCATCTCCTGGAAGATGGCACATGTACTAGGAATCTTTATCTTCCCAGAGTACTCCAACGTCGTAACTGTCATTACCCGATACGTCATCTGCAGCCTACTGGGTATATCCTTATGTCAATTGTAGTTAACACCTTTTTATTTATTTTGTTTTTGTATAAATAGCATTGTTGAATTATATTACGCATCAGTTAACAATGCTCACCATGAGCGAAACCAGTCCTGACCTTTATAAATAAAATGAAAATAAAGTACAAAGGAATATTGTGTTTTTTTTTAATATAAAGCCTTTCCAAAAAGTTTTGGCAGTGAACACCCTGAAAGTGATCAATTGAAAACGCTTGCGAAAATAGAAGTTGTTATTAATCTTAATAAATAATGTTAAATTAATACAGAAGTGTGCTTTTTTCTAAAAAAATAAATGTAATGCCTTTCTACGGAGAATTGAAAGTGAACACCTTAAAAGTGTCGAATAAAATAAAGTAATAAAATTAATAATTGCACTTTATCGGCGCAAAGCTCTCGCGGCATCTCCGCCTATACCATAAAGCTCCGGCATAATAATAATATCGTATTATAATTTCGTACGTTGGTTCGTATTAAGTAACTCATACACTCCCGATCGAGCTATACTATATTTAAAAGCAATAATCTTCATTCGGTCGGTGTCGGGCCGAAAACCATAATACCACCGACTCCTAAACTATGATTATATCCAATAAAGCCCGCCGCCCGTGTATCCTCCTCAAACATTTCACAATCGCGTACTACATTTAGGACACCGGGGCATGTCGGACCGCCAAATATGCCTGGGCCGTGAATTATGTGATGGGTAATTCAACGATTGATTTCTGTTGTGAGGACGGCTGGGCAGTTATGAACGGTCTTTGGTGAGAAGTTTCGTGTTTTTTATTATTATTTTACGTTTCTGGGGATATAGATATTTGAATGTTTTGATGAAAATTGTGTGGGCCTTTTAAGCGGAAGGTAAAGTATTTGATTCCTTATGTGAATCAAAGATAACCTTTTTATTGAATTCCTTTATAGATAATAATAGTCAACTTAAATTTGAAATAAAGGAGTGTTTGAAAAATCGATTGGGTCTTCGCCGCCGTCCTGGTGAATTGCGTTTAATTGTCTTTTACTATCGTTGTTCTTGTTAAATGTCGCCCGCTGTGGTATTCTTGAAAAGTGCTTCGCTTTACCAATTTGGGTCTAATTCCCTGGAAGGTAAGACAGAGATGTATTTGATGCCAATTCCCTTGGAGTTACTCTCGAATGACTTACAAAAAATAAGATAGAGTTTACCTCGTAAGATCTTATTATTCATTAATTGATTTGGCATTTACTTGGTAGAACTCCATTTATAACAGATTAAAATAACAAAGTATTTTAGCTCTACAGTTTTTAATAATCTTATTATTCATTGGGGTTATCTGTTATGCCAAATATTTTAATTATCAAAAATTAAAATAACAGAAAAAGCTTCTTAATAAAGGTATCTTAACAGAAGTTTTTCTAGACAAACTGCTTGTTACTTAGCTGTTCAACCTCTCTTATTTATTGAGAAAATTGCTGTTTGCACCGTAACTTGAATCCGCAAGATCCGTCACAGAAACCAGCGATCATTGTATCACGGACCCAAAAGCATCCATAATATGGACTAAGTATTTAAGAGAAGTATTTTAAAAAGTAAAGATTAAGTTGCATTTTATTTTTTATTAGCAAACTTTCAGGCAGAATATACACAAATCATCAGATTTATAAATGATTGTAGCCTTCGCTTGTTTTTTTTTTGTTTTTTCTTTGGCTATATCTTATGTCATGTATTTGGAAATTGTCTTTGACTTCCCTCCTTTTTTTCTTCGGCCAGATGTCTAGTTTTCCACATCTCCACATCTAGACTACAACAATCTGATTTTTTTCGAAGACTTAATAGCTGCCACGTTGTACTTGCGTATGTTACATCACGATTCTCTACCACTGAATTATATAGCTTGTCCAGAAGTTTCTCTTGTTCTAATGATGTGTCCAACACATTCCCGTTTAAGTATCTAACAGCCAGTATTTTTTTTTTTGAAAAACTAAGCCTAATCGTGGATTTGGTATTTTTTCGAAGGTTGAGTCGGAAAAAACGGAGAAAAACAATCTAAAGATATTGGAATATTATTAGTCTATTCATCATATTGATGATTGAAATTTAATATAATCTATTGCAGTAACTAGAGTGATTTGATGGTAAACAGATATGTTAGTTAAACAAGATTATTTAAAATAATCAATTCGGAGTCGATTTTTTATTTAAAACTGTTTCATATTTTTGTTTGCCTTTGGTATCTCCAGCCATTCAAGTTCACGGATGAGCTTGAACAGAAATCACGTTAGTAATATTGTATTACTTACGTAAATATTTGATGGACAGTAAGATTTATTAAGAAAATACCCTCAATACCGGATAACTGTACGGTAGTTATCCATATCTTATAAGAAATTGAGTTAATCCTTTGTTTTTTTTTAATACCCATATTTTGGTAAGAATGAAAAATCTTAGATCGATATTGAAATTCATGTGTCGTTGCTCTGAATATTTTTTATGCCGTTAACTGTACTTTTGCTCATTACGACGGTAGTGTTTTGTGCCTAGAGTAATAAATACGTAAGCTATTGGTATATAATTTTTACTCGCAGCCCATTATGATAAATTGAATCAGCGTTTTGAAATATGTTTTTTATGAATCATTCGGACCTTTCTCAAAACACATTAACATCTGATGAAAAAACAAATGGTTTAATAATGAGATCTAGATTGACATGCCGGCACATTTTGAATACATCTTATTTAAAATACACGATACCAAACGTTTAAAATATAAAAACTATTTGATTCCACTCTAAATATGTTAATACGCTTATGTGATTTATTCATTTTATTCATTGTCAGCCAATGTCTGTTTAATGACTTCGGACAAAGGAGAAAATAATAAAAAAAATGTTTTGCTTAGGATGATGTCATTAGTTGACTAATTGAATTTTGAGTATCACTAGAGTAAAAAGATTTTTTATTTCTACATTATAAACGTAAAAGGAGACGTTTCGCAAACTTTTTTGACTCGTGTACCTCATGGTAGTACATAACGCTAAATTGTACCACCATATAAAAATGATTGTATTTCATGAAATTTGTTTATATTTGTAAATCATTTATTCCTAGATGTCCGCTTTTTATAACGAAGGCTTTGTATTTTGTTTATTTATTAGAAGAATTAATTTAATTCGATACAGAATAACCACATTTTATTTGTCACATTTAATTATAAGTGAAAATGGTTTTTAGCATAACCTCATTACATTAAAAAACAATTGAAAATACGTAGATTACGCCATTTTAATAACCAGTCAAAGGCTTACCAACAACAGTTAAGTAAATATGAAAATTATTTGGATAATTGAAGAAAACTTTTGTTATGTGCTTACTGTTTATAGAAACAGTTACTGCAGATTTATTTAATATATTTAACTCTTTTTTACACGGTATAAAAGTTCTTGAAAAAACCGTGTAATTTTTTTTCGATTGGTTCCTTAAATATTTAAAAAACGTTTTATTTGAAAAAAAAAAACAAAATTAAGGTATCGAAAATCTATATAGAAAAGTAGTAATGAAAACACAATAAATAAATCACACAAAGTAATATGAATTTCAATTGAGAAAATATTATACTAGTTGGTTGTTGAGTATCCCACCACCACCCGTTATGTGTATGCAGCCGCATTTTCACGGCTGGCTTCTATAACGTGATCAAGAAAAGACAAGAATTTATTTGTCATATTGTTGGCCCGATATAGAGCTGCACGGAATCTGTCTTTTAATCATGCACTAGAAAATATTATAATATAAATCGCTTATTGATAATATAGGGGACTTTTATGTAGGACTGGACATAAATCGCTTTCAACGCTTTCATCACTACGAGTAAATACATACAACGAGTAAATATGGAACACACTAGTGGAGTAAATAGATCTCTCTTTAATAGAAAATTTAGATTCACTTTGATTATTCCACGTATTGTGTTACTAACTGTGACACGTGTTTCGCCTCTTTCGGCATCTTCAGACTTACTATCGCAAAGCTTGCTTAAGTAATGAAGCAAGATTGATTCTAACATTTTAAAATTATAAAATTACAAAATGGAGGTTTGGGTTTTTTTCCTTTTAAGAGGAGCAAGGAGGGGGGTGTAGAATCGAAATAAAACAAACAGATAATGATACTAATGATACTAATGAGTTGTAATCAATCAGATTGGGATTTTTCCTTTTTAAGGGAAGCAAAGAGGGGATTATAAAATCGAAACAGTGCAAACAAATTTAATCATACTACTGGAATAATCAAAGTTAATTTAA
Organism: Himalopsyche tibetana; assembly: GCA_030503985.1. NCBI lineage: Eukaryota > Metazoa > Arthropoda > Insecta > Trichoptera > Rhyacophilidae > Himalopsyche > Himalopsyche tibetana. The sequence continues at coordinate 4,556,016 of JAPJYX010000010.1, forward strand.
ATTTTCTATTAAAATGAACTTCCACAAAGTTACCGCCGAAACCATCGAAAGTATTAGAGTTGAGTGTATTTAATGTTGACAACAGTTCTGTGAGTGTGTTAGCGATTTTTTTTTATAATATTTTTTAATTGTTTCTGTTAATCTAAATATTATCAATTTCACGGAGCAAGTACCCTCATTGATTTTTTTAATCGTGAGAAACGGCAACCGATTAGAATAAATCGTGCACTGTGCCAGGGAGATTTTTTTCCCTCGACTGATCGTTGTATTAAATTTGACAGGCGAAATAAAATAACCACATTACATCTCTGACGGATTTAAATTGTTCAATATAAAATAGATATTATTATTGATGAAAGGCTTAAGTTTTAATTTGATTCATAAACGTTATTCATTGATATTGAGAAACATTTAATATCTAAAGTTCTGCAAGCATATGCCATTGACTTTAACTTAGCACGGTAAATATATCGACTGTGGAAAGGAAAAAGGACGTAACCCACAGTTTTTTCAAAACAAGCTTTTTTCGATAATCACAATGTATCAAATTTGATACACGTTCTATCAAAATGATGCAAGCTGCAAATGCCGAATTAGTATCTAAATTTAGCTTTTATGTTTGAAAAAGATGACCTTGTAAAAAATTTAAACCAAGAAAAAAGACTGAAATAAAGGTTTTTCCTAGACAATTTCTTTAATTAATATTAGATTATGTCAATTTAACACCAGTTTGGAAGTCTCCGTGCACTTAAAGGTTGTGTATAGTTTATAATTTGCATATGGCCCAAAATCATCAAAACACGTTTTTTTGCGCCTCCTGTAAAATTTGACATGTGTGGGTTACGTCCTTTTTCCTTTCCACAGTCGATATTAATTTATAATTCGCCTGCTGTGGCCCAGTTGGTTAGAGCTTGCTCTACCGATCACGAAGGTCTGGGTTCGATTCCCGGTCAGATCACAGTGAATTATTCAATTCAAAGTTGTGATCGAAGACTGGGTGTTTGTGATGTAAATTCACATCATTTCCTCTCCTCCCATCCTTCTGATCCTTTAATAACTGGGTGTAGCGATAGCGATTAGCCAACCACTATTTCTGTTCTAGCCTTATCCTTCTTTGAAAAAAAGTGTGGTTGAGCGACTGAGTAACAAACAGTTCTCGTAGAAAAACTTCTGCTGAGAAACATTAGTTAAGAGACCATATGCTCCACATTGGGAGCGGGCATAGATTAGGATATATATATTTATTAAACGAAGTTTCAAAATTAACAAAAATATATATAAATTAAATCATAAATCATTCTAATGATATGAAAGTGACATTTGAAATTTTAGCATGTATTTTGCAATCAAAACTACATAGACAGTTAACGATGAGTGAAATATATATTTTTAGTAGTTAAATATAAACTATAATTAATATATAAAGTATTAATTAATAAATGTATTATATTTTATATATAAATTGATTTTTTAATCGATTTATAAATTTCTGTTCGAAGGCATGGATGTATGTGATGTCTTAAATTTTCCCCCTCCCACCTATCCTATTCTATGATTTACTGACCACTAGATCTGTCCTAGCCCTATCCTTCTATTCTTACTTTCTTAGGAAAAAGAAAGTTTTAGCAACTGAGTAACAAACAGTTCTCGTAGAAACACTTCTGTTGAGATAAACTCCATTAGGAGTCCATATGCTCCACATTGGAAGCGGACATGTGTATAGTTATTCTCAAAAAAAGGTTTCTAAGATAACAGATTATTCCTCAGTGGCTTGTCACTAACTCTTTTTGAAGAGAGTAGAAATATATTTGAAAGGGATAGGGCATGACTAGCGGTCAGAAAATCACTTTTACTTCACACTGATTTTAAGATCAGATGCTTGAGAGAGGCATCACATACATCCATACCTTCACAAAAGAATCTTTAAATCGATTGAAGAATAAAACGTATTATAAAACTGTGTACTGGGATTCAGTCCCGTGAGTACCGCAACTGAAACCAGCGACATTGACCACTCGACTACGGTTCGACTTAATTAATAATCGTCGATCAATAAGTGAGTAGTAATAATAGTTGAAATTAGCTTCAGCTCCTCACAACTTGAGCAGAAAAAGTAATTCTCTCAACAAAAAAAAATATTGCCATGTATAGTTATTTAATGAGAGCTTAAATAAAATATCATAATAAAGCTATACTAGTATGTTAATTAATTACTTTTTTTCTTGTAATGCTTTGATTAGGGCTTCTCGGTTTTCAAAAACTGGTTTTTGGCAAAATTTGCGAATTCGAAAACCGGTTTTTTTATACTTCGTAACTGGTTGTACCTATGCCTCTAGAAAAAACCACGGATGAATCAATAAATAGATTTCTTGAGGAATCACATCAAAAAATTTATCGTTACACGATATATCGAGTCTAAAAACAAAAGAACAAAAAATTTGGATCTTTTATATGCCTTAAAGTCCATAAGCCCCACATCATTGAAAGGTATTTTCGATATCAGATTTTGTCAGGATCGACCAGAGGACGCTTTGTATTTTATTAAATCATATTTTCTGAAGAGTAACACCAAATAATTTCTTGTTGTATATTATAATGTATATAAATAAACAAATTAAAAAAGATTTCCAAACTTTTTTTCGCCATTTTAATTGAATTTTAGGTTTTTGTATAATCCTTAGCTGTGATGATAAAAAATACATCCAAAAAAAGGTTGTATAATATATTAAACTATCAAACATTTTATTCGATTAAATTACATATAATCAAATGCACTTTGTTAAAAACTTGTCGATAAAAAAAGTGAATAAAATGACGCAAGATCATTTTTAAAATAATATTAAGATTAAGATAGCAAGATTAATAAAGACATTATGTTAAAAGTACTATGCTTTGATTAGCATAAAACTGTTAACTACGCTTATTCTTCGCGCTCACACCTTCTTAAACGAACCATATTATAATGTTATCTTAATAATCTAGCAGTCAATATGTGGTATTATTTCTTTTAATAAACTAATGACTGGTTTCACTCTCCCCATGTTTAATGGGTTTTTTCTTCATGGCGTTAGACGCGTATATTATTGTTGTTTTTTTTTCTATTGAATAAATTAAAATGAAATCAACTTCTGATACAGATGTTAAATGTTATTTACATTTTGCTCTTAACGATGAGAAAATTTATTCAAAGAACCTTTTATTCTAAAAAAACTTAAACGTTATGAATTCAAAAGCAACTATCTGATAATTTAACAATATCTTTTATTAATACTTTTGCTAACATGATAAATTTTGTTCAAAATAATTAAATACACATTTGTACTTTTAACCAATTTTATTGAATAAGCTCAGAACCGGTTTCGCTCATGACGAGCATTATCAACTGATAAGAGAATACAATTTTACAGTGCTATTTATACAAATAGAAATGTAACTTATAAAGCATAATAAACAATATATTGAAAGGAATTTACAAATGAAAGTAAAACATATCAATGAGTGACACTAAATTGACTAAATTTTAAATGTTCAATACTTATAAAAAATCTATTTAGAATTAATTGTTATTACAATTAATTACGTCAGTTTATAATGCGCGTCGTAAGCGAAACCGGTCCTCACCTTATTAAATAAAAGTGGGAATTAGAAAAAGTGTTGATTTTTAAATATATAATATTATATTTTTTAATATAATATATTTTGTCAAGTGCATGGCGAATTGGCATCAGCTGTAATGTTATGTACTGTACTTTTAATTTTTTAACAATAAATAAATAATGCCCTTTTACCAAGTATTCATGGTCAACACCCTAAAAGTAATACATTATGGCTGATTGTTAAGACACCTATAATTAAGACAAATTATTTGGTGAATTATTTACAAACATTTGTGTAATTGTTACTGACGTATGGAAAGTTAGTCCTTTAATAAGTAATATATAAAAATAAATTTAGTACTAAAAATCATTAAAAAATATTTTAATGAAGTAATAAATGTTTTTGACAGAAAAAACAAAAGTACTAGCAAGTAGAATAAACGTGTTTTTTTAATAAAAAAATTCAAAAAAAACCTTTATTTTTAATTTCTTATATATAGCAGAACAAAACTAATCTCACCACCAAATATTATTTCGATGAAAGCTTTAATTAAATTTTACAACATTTTTTTATTGATTTAAATAGTTACCTCTCTAAATTTTTTTTTTTTTTAATTCTTCTCGAATAAATTTATCATACATTTTTAGTGGAGATGGAGCGTTTTTAATAGTCTGAACATTCTTAGAAATATAGCGCTATTCAATTATACATCTCTTCCAATGGTTTTATTAATATGTTGAAAGATAATCATATGTTTTTCTAATTTGTTATAAAACAAATGAAGATGTTTATAAAAAAATCATTATCATAAATAATATTTTTAATATTTTGTGTTATGTAAAAATACGATAATATTAAATTTTGTATAGTACGCTTAGATTTCAACACCTTTCTTTGCAAAGACAACAGATTTCAATGAAAACTCATTTATCAAATAGTAAGTATCCAATTTAAAAGTCAGTATTCAAGTTATATTCTACGTGTGCGATTTTAAAAATACCTCTTCACATTTCCTGCTCGCCTGGTTTAATTTTTTCCCCCATGTAGCATGTCGAGATATTAGGAGATCATGAAACATAGATTAGCGAATGCTTAACGACTTTCAAGTGTTAACGTGAAATATACGCGATGTTAAATACTTGTTTTATGATTACCTGATAGTTTGAGGTGATGTAATTATACCCCTCTATGGGAAAATTTAACACATGTGTAGAACTCTTTGATATGTACTTTAATACGCATGAACACACTTAAATTTTAATAATTCATTGAGTTATAAATAAATTAAATAAATAGCTCAAAACAAAGACCAGCCAAGACAAGTAAGTCAGCCATTGAATAGCGTAACAGAACAATAAACTATTAATCAAAGTTGTTGGCTTCCATATCGGACCTCACAGGTTCAAATCTCAGTACGAACAGCATTTTTTTCAATCGATTTTTCGATTTCTGTTCGAAGGCATGGACGTTTGTGATGTCTAAAAATTCCCCCATCTTACCAAATTTTTGTATCGGGATATAGCGAGAGTGATAAAACCAACCACTTGTCCTGTTTTTCCCATCCTTTCTATTACTACTACTTTCTTCGAACCATTGATGTTGAGCGACTGAGTAACTAACAGTTCTTGTAGAAAAACCTTCTGTTGATATACTTCATAGGAAGTCCATATCGACTGTGGAAAAGAAAAAAGACTTAACTCTCAATTTTCCAAAACAGCTTTTTCGATAATCACAATGTATACAACTTGACACACATTCTATCAAAAGGATGGAAGCTGGAAATGTCGAATAAGTATCTAAATTTGGCTTTTAAGTTTGAAAAAGATGACCTTGTACAAAATTAAGACCAAGGAAAAACACTGAAATAAAGGTTTTCCGAGAAAATTTCTTTAATTAATATTAGGTTATGTCAATTAAACACCAGTTTAGAAGTATTCGTGCACTTCAAGGTTGTGTGTAATTCATAATTTGCATATGTCACAAAATCATCAAAACACGTTTTTAGCGCCTCCTGTAATATTTGATATGTGTGGGTTACGTCCTTTTTCCTTTCCACAGTCGATATGCTTCAAATTGGGAGCGGACGTGGATATAAATATATTTATATTAAAACTTAAAATTCTCGTTTTTGAATAATTTTAATTGGAATGGGAAAGCTTAGTTTGAACATATAAAAATACAAAATAAATGATATTCACTTGTATATTGGTTTAGAAGCTTGATTTTTTTTTAAAAAAAACCCTTCACGTGAAAAAGGACATCGTCAACCAATACAATATTAAACGCTTTTTCAATCATTTTAAAAAAAATATATTTGAAATGTATGCTTAAACGCTATTATAGGTTGTTGAGTATAACGTTTAATGTTATGTTCAGATAATTAATACTGTAAAAAATAAGTTCACAAAACGATAAATTTGCCAAAACAATAAGGGCTGGAGTCACTCAAAGCAACGTTTAAGTAATTGTAAAAAATAAAATTAAAACGAAATAATCACCCCTTCGCAAGTCACTAGTTGTAAGGTGTGAGAAACAATAAATAAGGGTGGCAGGAAATAAAGAAACGAAAGCGTCTGAGGAGGTTAAAAAACGCAAGAGAAAAAATTTGAATTGCAAATTACGCACCCCTGTCAAAAGTGGCGTGCGTAGAAAAAAATAAAATAAATTTGTGATACAGCCTAGAAAATGTATCTGTGACACTATATATTCACTCAACACAATGAATTGATAAGTAAAAGCTTAGGCATATTTTTTACATGCTATAAAGGTGTGAAATTGATAAAATATACAAATAGTGTTATGATATTCTTGAACTTTAAGGAATCATGTTAGTTATTCGACTAACAATTAGTTTTAAGGAGGTTAACTCTCGCGGCTCAGAGACTAGAAAAATACTTCTCTGCCGACGGGGGTCTTTTGTGACCCCAGTGGTTTCCTCATTATTGGCCTTATTCTTATGAATTTAAAAAAAATAGTCTAAGGGCTTTAACATATCTCTCTGCATCATTCCTCATACAAGTTGCGCGTAAAAAAGACGTCATCCCAGCACACATATGAATTTACAACTGACGAGTGTTCTCAGCTATCTTACGAACGATCGTTATCGCGGGCGCTTATCGCCTGATAGCGTTATCGCGTTATCGCGTATTTATATAAACTAAAAAAGGTCCAAAAAACTATAATATAAGAATACCTTAATTATAAACATTGTATCACCCATATTAAAATAGATATTTAAGAAAATGTTGGTTGGTATTGGGGTCACATTTCTTGAGCTTAGAACCGGAAAAGTTAAGATAAAAAAACGATTTTTTTAAATATAAAACGTTTTCCTATCTTACAATCAATATTTCAAGCATGTAGTTATTTCACTTTTAAGGTATTCACTGTCCAATACTTGATGGTAAGGCTTAATATTAAAAAAATAACGCATTTTTTGTACTAACTTCCTCTTTTCTTTAATAAGATCAGGACTGGTTTCGATCATGACGAGCATTATCAACTGATGCTTGCTTATAATGTCGTTATTCTCGTTCGTATCAGCTGATAATGCTCATCATTGAGGATTGGTACAAATGCATATTTTATTTTTTGAATATTAGGTTATTATTATCAATTTAGCGAACTATATTTCTTATAATGTTACACATAAGTTTTCTACTTCACTGTCTGTTTAGAGAAATACTAGAAAAATGGGGAGTATCTCGTCTTTTTGCTGTCCTGGTACGAAGTAATTTTTGTTGTGAGACGAAATTAACGAATAAAAATAGCATCAGGTTTTCGTAATAAATTTTCACGGGAGGGCTTTTTTCCTCGACTCTTGATTGCAGTACCTGTTAGGTACTTCAAGTACTAATCATTATTCCCCCTCTTTCTTTGGAGATAGATATCTGTTAATGTGTTTACACTCCATTACACTCTGGTACATAAAAAAATCACGCAATATTTCACGTCTGGACAATTTTGAATCAAATTATTTGAGATTAGACAATAGTCATTTGCTTGTATGTGTACTTTTACGGCTATCACTGTCAATTCTAGGTGGAAAGACATTAAAGTAAAAAAATAAAACATTTTTCAAACAAACTCTTTTGTAGTAATTCCACATTTATTTAATATTATCAATACCAGTTTACTCATCACGAGCATTTTAAGCTGACATACACATTCTAATAGGTCTTTTTATGATATAACAAACCCACTTAATTTATTGAAACTTGTATACATTCAATTTTCGCTAATTTACATTTCAATAGCCTTTTAACATAGTGATCTACTTATATTTTTGTATATAAACGATACAAACTGTTTACTACATCGTTCAAGTACATCCATGCACTTGGAATGCCTGAAGATGCCGAAAGGCGAAACCCGGGTCGTTAGCGACAAACTCATGGAAAAGTACAAAATTCAAACAATTCAAATTTGATATTGAAATTCCATCAAGCACCCTCAGTCGAAATACTTAACTTTTTCTGATTACTTACCTAAGTAAAATAATAAGGTGTAACAAACGATTGGCAATATAAAACATGAACGGAATTTACAGATAAAGATACGAACTATGAATAAATGACACTAAATTGACTATAATTAATATGTTTAATACCTCTAACAAAAACCGGTCCTAATTCTACAAAAAAATGAAGAATTATTACAAAAGAGTGTTTTGTTTTTTGAATGTCTGTTTATAGTAAAATCTATTATAAAAATATTTTTATGGTTTAAATACATAGTATTCAAAATGACAATTATATTGTGACACAGTAACAAAACCATAAAATCTTCGACTACTTCCTGACCAATGAATGCTATTGAGACTAATGTTATTATTCAATGTGAAAATATTTTTTTATTTTATTAGATGCAAAAACTATTTCAATAACCAAAGACATAGCTGTATAATTTCGAAATATTCTGTAATAACTTCTTCTAGAATTTTTGATTAAAAAAAACAATTAAAATGACGACTTTTATAAATACACACGTTGATTCTTACTGATAAAGTGTATTTTAGAAAAGTATATGTAGTAAAGATATGATGCGCAGTGGTCAACGTTGTTGGCTTCCGTGACGGATCACACGGGTTCTAGTCCCAATATTCATTTTTTTCAATCGATTTATCGATTTCTATTTGAAGGCATGGGTGTTTGTTATGTCTAAAATTCCCCTCCCACCCTAACGATTCTAAAATAACAGAGCTTAGCCATAAAGTGATCAGTAATCTATTAGAAAAATAAAGATTGAGCACCTGAGTAAGAAGCTCATAGAAAACCGTATGTATAGATAAATTCATTAAGAAGTCATATGCTTTTATTAATTGATTTGGCATTTACTTGGTAGAACTCCATTTATAACAGATTAAAAATATCAAAGTATTTTAGTTCTACAGTTTTTAATATTTTTTATGCGTTGATAGCTATTTCGGCTTTCGCCATCGTCAGAACTATACGATGGCGAAAGCCGAAATAGCTATCAACGCATAAAAATTATTAAAAACTGTAGAACTAAAATACTTTGACATTTTTAATCTGTTAAGCCATATGCTCCCTATTGAGGAAAGACATGGTATTATATTTAACCGCTTGAATACCAAGCGGACACAGTTGTCTGGAACATATGCAAGCGAACACGGATGTCCAAGACATTTGAAAAATCAAATACTTGGTATTCTAATAGAATATGAGCAATATTTTGATGAATATGTGTATTGCTATATATACTGAGTCAATATAGGATTTTTAAATATCGAATTAGAGTGTTTATTATGTTACGGATTAATTTTTAATAAAACACTTTTATATATTGGTTCAACTTTAAATCCATATATCATAATTGTACACTTTTAAATAAATCACGAATCTTATAATCGAATAATAACAACGTGAGTATCAAGAGGTCTCTACTGTGTCTTCACGACTGTTCGATTTGAAAGTTGATTTGAACTGAATGAGAAGGAGTAGGATATCGGTTTTGGGCATTGAAAGGTTATTGTTGCAATTATAGTATGTCATAGAGTATTAACATAGTACTATATGACATGATGTCGAGTATACATAACAATTAGGCAAAAATATTTTTCTCAAAAACACGCAGTATCTCTGAGACATATTAATGATTTATTTTCGCGGTATTCAAACGGTTAACTAACTCACTTTTAGGGTGTTCACTGTCAATACTTGGTGGAAAGGCATTATATTAATAAAAACACAATAATCCTTTGTACTTCATTCCACTTTATTTAGTGTGTCAGGACCGGTTTCGCTCATTGCGAGCATTGTCAACTGATAAGAAATATAATTTAACAATGCTATTTATACAAAATTGAAAAGTTATACACAACAATTGGCATTGAAAAGAAATTGCCAATTACATTAAAGTGATTCTGAATTTATTAATCTGGGATGACTTTTTAATTATATGTTAGATGTGTTGAACATTTTAATTTTGTGTTATTTTAGAATCACTTTAATGTAATTGGCAATTTCTTTTCAATGCCAATTGTTGTGTATAACTTTTCAATTTTGTATAAATAGCATTGTTAAATTATATTTCTTATCAGTTGACAATGCTCGCAATGAGCGAAACCGGTCCTGACATATTAAATAAAGTGGAATGAAGTACAAAGGATTATTGTGTTTTTATTAAGGTTAACTAACTATTATATTTAGCATTGACAGTTACCTAATAAAAATCGTAAAATACAAGTCGACTAATCACGATCTATAAAAATACATAAAATACTAATTAAAAACACAAACTATAGTAGTCAAAATAAAATAAGTTTAATTTGTATAATCCAATCGTTGTAGTTAAGATTTTTAATTCCGACCGTTAAAATTTAACGGTTTGTTTATGGAATACTTTAAATTTATCCATAATTTATTTATTCCCTGGCACCAGGGACACATATTAATTCAGAGGTGTTTGGGAAAGATAAAAATGCATTTTTGTTTTTTTATGTGAGGACGCCGAATCAGCTAAGTGGGTTTTAATTGTCTCTGAGTATTTTAATTCAAATTGAATTTTTAGTTTTTATTTACTCGCTGCATAATTAAATGCCTCCCAATCGAAATGATTGGTGTCGTTGATATGTTCCGTCGTTAAAAATGATTAATTGGTGAAAAGTGTATAAGGCTTAAGGTGAGAACTGAAAATAGATACTACAAATTTGTCTACATTATAGTTTTCGTATAGTATGTTTAAATCGTTGACACATTAAGTATATTATTTGACTTCGTATATACACAGCACAAACCAGACGAAATATAACACTGTCAGCTTCCGTAGTGTAATGTAAACGACAAGTTCTAGCTTCGATTCCTTGCTAGTTCAACAATCAGATTTTTTTATTGACATATAAAGAGAGATCTTTCGATGGTTTCGGCGGTAACTTTGTGGTAGTTCATTTTAATAGAAAATTTAAATTAACTTTGATTATTCCACGTATTGTGTTACTAACTGTGACACGTGTTTCGCCTCTTTCAGAAGCATCTTCAGACTTAATATCGCAAAGTTTGCTTAAGTAATGAAGCAAGATTGATTCTAACATTTAAAAATTATGAAATTACAAAATGGAGTTTTGGTTTTTTTTCCTTTTAAGAGGAGCACGGAGGGGGAAATTTTTAATCTACCTCAATAATAAAATACGAAATTTTCATTGTCGATCATTCATCATCAACGTCATTGCGTCGGCCAAAAAATAATTTTAGAAGTGAGCTCTAACATCAATAAATTTACACATTCATCTTATTTTTTTTATATAGAATCATGATGAATGTGACTAATTTCACCTCGCTACATCTGCCGTACAGCTCGAGCTATTACAACATTATAAATTATAAATGCGATATGCTGACTTACATATGTTCAATCAAATTAATGATTTTGACTAATGTTAGGTTTGAATTTAATTTGTTTTGCTTTTCCCTCTCTTATCGTTTTTGTAATAACATTTTTTTTATTCATGTCCGCTCCTAATGTGGTATCCTAATGAAAGTATCTTAACAGATTTTTTCTACGAGAACTTTTTGTTACTCAGTTGCTCAACCTCTCTTATCCGAAGAGACAAGTAATGATAGAAGGATAAGGTTAGGACAGGACTTGTGGTTAGCTAATCGCTCTCGCGATTATTATCCAATTATTAAAGGATCGGAAAGGGTGAGAGGAATTTTTTTAATAAAGACATTGAATATAAATTAGTGAATGACCGTTTCCTGTAAAAAAAATATTTTCGATAAAATATTTTATTTACGTGGTAAAATAGCCAAAACAATAATTTTATAGTCTTTAAAGACATATTCAAATTTCGAATGCGTAGTTTATGATTATCTTTAAAACAAATATGGTTTCCTATATATTTAAAAAAAATCTTCTTGACCGTTAGACTGTCATTGAATACAAATAAAATAATAATTAAACAAAATCTGGGCGTCGTTAGAGGTGTTAAGAAATAAGCTGAGTACACGGTGAACGCAAAGCAGGCCCGCCAAAAATATATTTAATTTACTGTTTATATTATAATGACACTGAAAATAGTAAAAAAACACTGAAAAATAATACAATATACCTTCATAATTCTGATTCATGGCACAGTGGTAAACATTGTTAGCTTCCATACCGGACCTCACGAGTTCAAATCCTAATCCATACAGCATTTTTTTACCAATTTTTCACCTCTGTTAAAATCCTAAAATTACGGGGTTTATCGAGAGTAATAAGCCAACTACTATTACTGTCCTATCATATCTTTTCAATCCCTACTAATTTATTAAAAAAAGAGAGGTTTAGTGACTGAGTAACAATCAATCCACGTAAAAAAACTTCTGTTCAGAAAACATATGCTCCACATTGAGAGCGGAGATGGATAAAATGTTATCGATTAACCCTTCTTAAATGTAAATATCAGAAAAAACACTAAAAACAACATTGTTGTTTAACAGTCTTCATTTATACATTAAGTACATTTAAGGCGCCTAGAATCAAAACTCACGCTTTGATAAAAAAAAATGTATCACTGTTTTATAATCACCGTACAAAATAGCCTCCGCAAGTAAGAATTGAAAATGTCAACACACCTATCGATTAACAACCAAAACAAACCTGAGTAACTAACTATCTCCAAATATCGGCAAACATTGTTCGGTGAACGCATCACACAAAAACACGACTTTTCAATTAAAATGCCGATTATTTCAAGGGTATTTTGAAATAATGTTTGAAATTAGTGTGCTCATGCCAATTTGCACATTCAATATTAATTTAATACTAAAATAAATATATCAATGCTGTTATGCATGTGATTGGAAAAACTTTTTTACAATTACACTATTTACACTAAAATTAAAAAAATATATATTACGTCATTGAAAGACTTCTTGCAACATCGTCACTGAATATCCGTTTTGATAATGTTTTATTATGTTCCCCTAACATTTATCACTTTATTTATTTAATTAACACTGCATAAAGTTGTCAAATTATAAATTTAAGACTTACAATGAAGAAAAAAAATAATATACAATTTAATATTAAAAGCAGTAGATTTTTTTTAGAAGTAAGTCAACTGAGTAAGTAAGCTCTGACGAAATATATTTAAATACTTAAAAAATAGCATTCGTCGGAACTCACCCACGTTCACGTGAAATATGTCGACATCCGAAGCAATATTGTTAAGTACCGTTAAAGCTCTCCCCAGTGGTATCTCCATTGGCAAGCTGATTCCACTCCTTGGAAAAACAAACAATTCATGTTCACAATTTCTCAACAAAATAATCAGGAACACCTAGCTTCACATTCACAAAAATGTTTGAATTCTCATTTTGGCATCGTATATGCCGAAAGAAATATATAGCCAGGTACATTTATCTTTGAACGTTCAAGCTATTTAAGTTTAGCATATCTAAAAGAAAGTTGATGTGGGTGAAGCTATATGTAATATCCATACACCCTCATATAGGGAAGCCTCAAAAAGAGCTTTGAAATATTAGATTAATTTAGAGCTTAAATAAATTAAATCATTGTCAAAAAAATCCAAAATCAGGCTTAGTTTTAATCAAGTCTTTCATAATACATCAGCAATAACTTCGTCAAACTCATTTATGATGAATTTCAATATAGTTTTGATGGATTCGGCAGTAACTTTGTGGAAGTTAATTTTAATATAAAATAAAATAACTTAGATTATTCCACGTATTGTGTTACAAATTGTGACACGTGTTTCTTAACTCACTAAAGAATTCTTAACTTCTTACTTAAGCAAGCATTTCCAAAAGTAGTTGTCTGAGGATGCCTCTGAAAGAGGCGAAACACGTGTCACAATTTGTAACACAATACGTGGAATAATCTAAGTTATTTTATTTTATATTATTTTAGTATAGCCTTCATTTGTGTGTTTGTAAGATTATAATATAGGTTTGCACCAAGAATTAAAATTTTCAACACAACATATTATGATCTTATAATTATTGAGTCATTAAAATCCTAAAAAAAAAGGTTTAAAAAATAGTAAAATAAAAAATTATAACAGGACTTTAAATTATTACACTTATTATTATTAGTAATTATAAACATACGAAGAGGAATTGTGCCTGTGCTTGCTTTAAATACTTACCCAACACTTACACTCACTCTATTTGCGCAAGTGCTGACAGACGAAGTCAGAGAGTTTGTTTGTGCTGCTTTATAGATTAGAAAAATGTGTTTTAATTATAATTATGTTATGATTAGAGCAATATATAAAAGCGAATCCAGGGTAATAATTTATTGACTTGTTTAGTGTTTGAAATTGAAATATTGTTTGTCAAAAAATCAACTGTTATAGAATCGGTTATATTATTCAAAGCTATTTTTAAATTTAATACAACACGCTGAAAAAGTTATATATATTTTTTAAAAGAGATAATTCTCTAAAAAATACTTTCAACTAACCGTTTTAAGTTTTTCTGCTATATATATTTGTATAATAAAGAAGAGCTTCAGTGGTTATAAATAAATTATGGTCAAATATCATCAAATACTTACTAAATAAAATACTCTAAAAATATTTTGATACTCTCCATTCCGTAAAAAGTACGAGAAGAATATTTTTTTTCAGTTGATTTTAATAATTTATAATTGTATCACTATAGTGAAATAATATTTAGCTTAATTTTAGTGTGTATCAAACGTTTATAATTGTTTATCGTCGTTTATAAACGTTGCGTTAACGTTGATGCCTAATTTATTTATGCGGCAATTATTGCAAAGATCTTATATGAAGATCCAAGAATTTGATCTGCTACAATGTTGCGAAGCCGTTGAATTGAACGTATTTATTGATATTAAAAATTGTTTATAGAACGATAAAAATATTTGTTATGACTTTGCTGAGAAAATCGGCCATTAACCCAGGGTCGATAATATTATTTTATTGAATGACAGCTTTACTATGTAGTTATATCGTTTTAATAACAAGGTTATGATTTTAGATTATTGAGTATTAAATATCGCATCAACGGTGATGAAATGGTATAAGTCACATTTTTAAATATAGTGGACATTCTTAGAATATCAGTTTTATTATTAATATATATTTAATATGAAAGGTCACAAGTCACGCTCACAATTTAAGTATTTGATAATTATTTACACTGGTAAATTGTTTATGATAACATAAAATTATATTGAAGCTAAAATAAGCCCTTAAACCATTTTAACGATGTCCGCATATAATATGGATCATATTATGAAATTTTAGAAGAGTTAAGAGAATAATTATATCAGTTGAAAATGGTCGTCATGAGCAAAACCGGTCCGAATCATTCTAAATACATGTACAATTTGTACAAAAGAATGTTTCATTTTTTGAATATAATAAGCGCGATTGGAGTCTCAAAAATGGTTTATATAATATTATATAACCATATACGTTTTATTCAGATTTTTACATTTTTTACAATGAAAAGTGGTTGTTTTTCAGTTTTTAAATCTTCAAATAAAAGTATTGAAAAAACAATGCGTTCATTAAAATGCCGATTAGCGTACTCCTATTGTGTATCGTCCAATTTATTGCATAATGGAATACGTTATTTATTTTAATATTTTTTTCATTCTTTTCCCCCACTTTCTACCAATAATTAAAACGATAAACTATCATAGATAAACTATCAACGGCCTTTTAATGATAGTTGATCGTTTAAATTATTGGTAGAAAGTGGGTGAAAAGAATGAAAACAATATTAAAATAAATAACGTATTCCAACATGCAATAAATTGGACGATACACAAAAGGAGTTAGCTAATCGGCTACACAACCGATAAGAAGTACATTTAATTACGAGAATAAATTTTATTAAAACTGGTACGGAAAACTAGAACGCAACATTATCAGTGGCAAAAGAATTTGTCTTGAAGATTCTGTGTCGAGACAACCCGAAAATAAGTTCTCAGGAAATCGACGATTTTTGCCAGTCTCGGTTACCGGAACGATTGAACAAAAGAACCCAAGATTTGAAGCTTGAATAAAGTTGATATTATTCATTCAATAAAAAATACAGTTTGAGAATCTCTATGCATTAAGATCATTTTCACATTTCGGAAGGCAATAAAAAATCGTTTAAAACTTTCAAAATATTCTATTTATCAAATAAAATAAAATATGACCACTGTAAATACGCGTGATAGATGTAAACATCTAAAAAATCTGACCCAGTGTATTATTTTTTGAAGGAAATATTTTCATCGCCAAAAACAAACGAATCCCTCGAATGAAGTGTAATAAAAATCAATATAAATATTTAAAATTAGATATTTTCAAGTTTTGTTATATTTATTAAAAGAAAAATATTTCGCATTAGTTTTGAGTTCCCAACAGTGTTCGTGGCATAAAATATACGTTTAAATATTTTTTTTCATAAAAAAGTACTACAGTACTAAGTTTTTTGAGAAAAGGAGACACAAAATTGTCATTCCTGGGACATGAAAAAACCTAGACTTCAGAATCCCTAGTTTGTATTCTTTAAAACAAGTTTTCTGACACAAAACGCCTGATCGGTTATGATATTAAAATATTGATGTACCTACAAAAACCAAAGTTCAGTCATTTTAGTAACAGGACGCAAAAGAAGAACAGAAAATTTTAGATATTATTCCGTGATCGATAAAAATATGCGATTCAGGTGATTAACTGTTTGAATACCGCGCAAATAAATCATTAATATGTCCCAGAGATACTGCGTGTTTTTGAGAAAAATATTTTTGCCTAATATACACTCGAATTCAATATTTTAAAAACCTATATTGACTCAGTATAGATGGAACTACACATATTCATCAACATATTTCTTATATTCTATTAGGATACCAAGTATTTGGTTTTTAAATGTCTTGGACATCCGTGTTTGCTTGTATATGTTTTGGACACCTGTGTCCGCTTGGTATTCAAGTGGTTAAGAATAATTTAAAATTTAGACTGAAGGTGCTTGGTGGAATTTCAATATTAAATTTGAATCGTTCAAACTATGTACATTCTCACAGATTTTGTCACTAACGACCTGGGTTTCGCCTTTCGCCATCTTCAGTCGTTCAAGAGCACGGATGAACTTGAACTGACGCTTAGTAAATGAAAGAAATCATAAAACCTTTGCCGACAAACAAATAAATATAATTCTTGAAACTACTTACTACTCAAATCTGTGGGCATTCCTATGAGCTGATCCTTTTCGCCAGCAATGGCTTTAAACTCAATGATACATTTATTTCTTATATAAACACGAAGCTTTCATTTACTAAGCGTCAGTTCAAGTCCATCCGTGCACTTGAACGCCTGAAGATGCCGAAAGGCGAAACCCAGGTCGTTAGTGACAAAATCTGTGAGAATGTACATAGTTTGGTTAAGAATACTATTGGTTTTACTCACTTATAGATTTTTAAAAATGTGGCGTATAAATTGCGCTTCGGGTTACGTCAAATAGAATTGAAAAAAGATTATGAGATAAGTTTTGTTGTAATTTTCAACGGGACGTTCAGGTGCACTTAATTGGGGTTGTTTTAAAATAAGGAATGAATTAATCCTGATTTGTTGTACACAAATAAAATGAAATAAATTCAATACGAAAGTTGATAATTTTAATGATTACAATGTTTTTAATCCGGTATTCCGAACCGATATCTGAATTGATATCTCACAAGTGATGGTTGGACGTCACGCAAACTTAGTCTGGGTCCAGGGTTCGGTGACGGTATAGCATATTATATATGTATAGACCGTATTCGCTGTAGAATGAAATGTATCAATATTATAATTACTTGGTATTTTTGTTTGTAAAATATCCTGCTTTTCGACCAGTTTGATTAGAAATTGATAAAACAATAGTCTTGTTGATTTGCTGTGAAGATTTTTTAATTTATATACTTTTGTCGAAAATCATATCACGCGTTTATTCAAATTGATTATTTCACTTATTGTGTTTTAAAACTAAGATTTATTGGTATTATTTAATAAGATATAAATGTCTCAAAAGCACAGCTGTTAAACTTAGTGCGTTTTTACACTGAAAAAACAGCATTTTACATTCCCCACTCTAAGAACCTTTGTAAACGTCAAACGATTTTTTTCCATTGTACTATAATACGGGTCACAAGTTTTATAACGATTTATTTTTTTGAAATATAAATTTATCGATCATTTTTATCGATATCTGTTCGAAGGAATGAGTGTTTGTGATGTCAAAAAAAATTCTCCAACCTTTCCAGTCATATAAATAAAATAACTTGATGTTACGAGAGCGATTAGTAAACCATTAGTCTTGTTAAAGCTTCTGTTCTTCAATCTTTAAAGAAAAGACACTAAGCAAATGTGTAACAAATTGTTCTCGTACACAAATTTTTGTTAAGGTACTTCCATTAGGAGCTCATATGTTCTATATTGAGAGCGGACATGGATTTAAAAATATGGTAAAATATCACATTTAAGCTGTTCACTGTCAATACTTGGTGCAGAGGCATTATATTAAAACGTAAAAGTAAAACATTCTTTTGTACTAATTTCACATTTATTTAATATGAGCAGAACCGTTTTGTAGATGAAAATGCTTGTGTTGAGTGAAAACAATCCTGATTTTAAATATAATAAATATGCAAATAATTTAAAATAATGTGAATTTTTTTAAATTTCAATTCATTATTAAGGTATACATGTGTTTCCTTTAACATACACGCATTTGCCTTTAAAAAACCTAGAAGCTAATATTTTTAAAAAAAATGGCTTTATTTAAATCAAACTAAAAATAAAAAAAATATTCATAACGAGCAGTGGTTGAAAATGCCTACATATAAAACACGTGTCTATTATAATTTTTGCAAGATATTCAATACATGCATTATAAACAGTTGTTTTGAAAACAGACAGGCTGGCAGTAGAATTTGTTGGTTTTATTTTCAATAATCTTCGATAAGAAGTAGCGAAGATTGCCGCGATAATGTTTTCAAAAAGTCTTTTTTATCACTTGAAAATGTTAAGTTGAAATATCGCCATTCGGGAGCTATTTCCAGCAGCTGTCGCTCGTAGCTTTCAAACTCAACTCTCAAAGCTTCAAGGTAAATAGCTTTCACAGCTTAAGGTACAGCTAGACTTGTTGTGTTTTCATAAATACATATTTTATTAATTATTTTACTGACAAAAATCTTTTTAATGCACGTATATATAATGTATATTTATAATGAAAAATATGTATGAAAATTCTAATTTGTAAAAAAACTGCGTTATAGGAGTGATAACTATACCGGGGAATATCGCATACGCTATATGAAACTTCACTATATGAGGGGACGCTATAGGGGGTTTTACTGTATGACAAAAAACAATCAAAACATTATACGGCATTTATATATGTAACAGGTTTATTTGACACGTATTAATGACGTGCAATTAAATAAGCGTGTTTTACTGGAAGTAAGTGATACTTTCATTGATATTGGTTAGTTTAACTCTATACCTCAAAACAATATAACATCATGAAATAAAATACTTTTTTGTATTACTTTATATATATTTTTATGATCAGCATCGGCTTGGCTCATGACGAACGAGCATTTTAATATATTTAATGTATTAAAAATAATGTTTGTTTGTACATACTTTATGCGTTGCCACACCGCTCGTTCGATTGCAATAACACTTTGACAACCTTTTTTCTTGCACTTTCGGGAAGATTATAAGCAGAGTAAAATTAGCTTACATTAGGTCTTATATATATATATAAATCAATGTTTGTATGTCTGCCATACAATTCATTTTGACAACGTTTGCTTGCACTTACGCGAAGATTATAGTACAATCAACTTACAGAAGGTGGCGCTTTTGTCGTACTATAGACAATCGGCAAAAAAATGTCAAACAGATAGAAAAAGAAAACATACACTTCAATAAACACAATTAAAATTGTGTATATCAGCTGGAAGATGATAACGGAGAAGAAGCGAGCAATATATCACAGTATTAGAGCAGCAATATTTATAGTTAAGCTTCGCCATTATATTGTATTTCTCGTCAACCCCTGAATTTCCGTGCGAAAATGTCGGGCAGTTCCGGGCATGCGGTGCGCACCCATTCTCGTTTATGGGATAAACATGTAGATTCAAGCTCACCTCCTTTGAATGAATACTTTGTTCTCGCTTGCCAAATCATATTACACGTGTTTTATACACGTGAATATATCAGAATGCGAAAACCGACCCTAATTCCGTGATGTTTTCCCTCGCATAATAATATACATTTTAGACGCCGTTCGAAACATTCATTTTGGAAAAATTTTAAGCCAGTAAAATATCTAACATATTGTATAGTGAATGTATTATATAACTTAAACTTTTATATTTTGATATCTGATTGATAAAGATTAACTGCTTTCAAATATTTTCGTGTTAAAAATAGTTAACGTATCGAACTATTAGACTTTCGAGGAAATTTACCAAATCATGTTTTGAAATGCAATACGTAGAAATCACCACCTTGACTATTAAAATTAATTTATTTTAGCTTCGTTACTAGTTTTAAATTTTGGATTAGTGGTTTATG
This sequence comes from Himalopsyche tibetana, assembly GCA_030503985.1. Lineage (NCBI taxonomy): Eukaryota > Metazoa > Arthropoda > Insecta > Trichoptera > Rhyacophilidae > Himalopsyche > Himalopsyche tibetana. The sequence continues at coordinate 4,576,669 of JAPJYX010000010.1, forward strand.
TAATAAACGAAATAATCATTAATGTAGACTATTTTAATGTTTATTAGAAATAATTCAACTAGAAAATAATGTTAGAAAGAAATAAAAGCATTTCAAAATCAAAACATCAAGTTATCGGATAATTTAATCATTAAACAAAATCATTTTATTCTGCTGTCATAAAAACAAAAATAGCGAATGAAAAACTAGTGTTCTAAAGAATAAAATGTAAATTTAGATTTCAGTACTTGGTAATATCATTATTATTATAAACTAGATCAATCAATACAATTACATGATTTACATTTGATACAGTTACAACTTTATTTTATGAAATTTTTGTGTCTAATTTAAAATAAATATTGTATTTTCTTCATGTCAGTGTAAATTCATGCATAATATATTATTTTATATAGATATACAGCATACGTGGGGAAGCAATAAAGAAATATTACACGTAGTGAAAACAATCACTAGACGAGGTGATTTTGCACACTTGCTACGTGTAGATGAGCTCTAAATACGTTTTTGGCGAGGTTTCGCGGACGTTTTGGGAAAAATCGGCATATTTTGACGCAGGCTTAACATTTTTTAACAACTCTAAAAAAAAACAATTTTTTTACCCACTCTAGATTATTAAGATAATTTTACTTCCCTGTTTTGTTTTATTAAAGTTCATTTTTTTTTAAATTTCAATGCACATGTTTGTTAAAAATATATTCTGAAAAGTTAATAAAATACTGTATACAATAAATTACCACTGTTGGTCTGAAGTAAATAGTAAACCAATATAAAAAGTATGGAGAAAAATGTATAAGATTATGAATGTAGTGTATATACACATATAGCATTAAAGTGAGTTTCTAACATGTAACTTACCCTTATACCGGAAAATGGTATAGTTCTAGATTATTTAATATTGGTTAAATAAATAATAATAACTTCAAATAGTAACATTATTTAGAAATAAGTTGATATATAAAAATAGAAATGAAAAAAGTTTTCCAATATTAAAAATATGTTGTTGTTTTTCACAGAATATTAAATAATTCAATATACATAAATAAAAGTGATAAAAAAATTGGCAATATATTTTCTTTCATTTATGTTACAACAAAACACGGATATGCATAAATTATTTTTCCAGGAAATTTAAAAAATAAATTGGGGACAGTTGAACAGTTTACCAAATTTAAATGAGCACGTAAATTTGCCGAATTCCCCACTCTTGTATCCTATGTGTAAGTAAATATAATTATAAATTTACCAGCAAACAAAATAAATAAAATTCTTGAAATTACTCACCTTCAAATCTGTAGGCATTCCCATCGGTTAATCCATTTTGCCAGCAATGACTTGAATCTTAGTGATACATTTATTTCTCATATAAACATGATCGTCAGATCAAGTTCATCCGTGCACTTGAATACCTGAAGATGCCGAAAGGCAAAACCCGGGTCGTTAGTGACAAAACTTGTGTGAATGTACATAATTTTGAACAATTCAAATTGTATTCATTTTTTTATTGTTATTACTTGCAGGTGTTATAACAAAGTGTTTCTGATACTGGAGAATGTTCGCGTCTTTAAATTGGACCGATAACAGAAAAAGTTTTTTTTAAATAATTTAACTCTATTTAAAAGACAAAATCTAAAATCAAGTCATTCTCAAAACCTTATTTTCCCACCGTTTTCTGAGGCCGAAGCTTTTAGATATCATATCCAGAGCAGAGCACCTATAATAATTTTTGTTTTGTGGAACTGTCACATGAAAAACAACAGTTCGAACACATAACAACGTAATAAAATATATTATAAAGGAAAAAAAAACAGAATGATTTTCTGCGAACCATTTCGAGTCAGTTTCACATGATATAAATTCCGATTCTGCAATTCGTGTTAAAATTTTTGCAACGAAGAAATTGAATGCTATAGAGAAATAATAGCCTTTTAAATAACTAAAAAGATACTTTCGCCTTTTATAAAATTTACTTGATTACATCTGCTTTGAATACGATAACAGTATATTGTTCGTTTTTTCTAAAACAACTTGAAATGAAGTTATTAATATCATTCAAACACATTCATTTTATCGAGATAGGTATGTTTGATTGAAAAAATAATAAATATTTACTTAATACTTTTTAAAATATTTAGTCGATTATATACTATGTATAAGAGAACACAAAAACATTGAATTTAAGTTTTTACTATGACATGATACCGACACAGCTCTTAATAAATACATTGTTCCTCAAAGATGTAGAATTAGCCTATAACGATACCACCGGCAAGAGCTTTAATTATGTTTAACAGTATTGATTTGGATGTACATAGACATATTTTACTCCATGTGAACATGAGTGAGTTCAGAAAAGTACTTTTGTATGTATTAAAATAGACTTAGTCGGGGCTTACTCGATTGACTTCCTTGCCAATTCATTGTATTGTTCGTCTACGCATCTTCTATTGTTTTTACATATGTAACGTAATCTTTTGTAATAAACTTGTTATTATTTTTTAAATACATGTAAGATAATAAAAAAATTGTGAATTTTACTAGTAAAAACTTTTTCTAATTGATCGGATGGTTCTTGGTCTTTCGAAAGTTTTATGAAATATTCATTCTTTTCTATTCAATATTTACGTTTTGGAGAGTCTGTTTGAGGTTGTGATTTGGGAAATATTGTTATTTGATTTATATTATGTTATCAAAAATGCTTTATCTAATGAATTACATCGAAATATATGTAGAAATATTACAACGATGTTTTAATGGATAACTATTTTAAATTTTGCTTATTTTATCAATATAAAAATCATATTTGCAAAATGTTGATTTCTCGTAGACGAATGTTGAAGATTCTTACAACGATATGGCTTGGCTCCACTTGACGCGATTGTTATCTTGTTCGAGTAGAACATAGCAGTTGTACATTTTAAAGACACTTAGCTGTCACAGTCGGAGGCTGTTAGGGTCTTCATGCCATATTTGCGGAGGTCCTTTGCGCCGCCGATGGGCGCGCTGCATGCGTATGACGTCATTAACGCCCTGGGCGTCATTCCCGCAGAACGTTAAAATATCGAAGTCGTTTCAAAGGATACGCTGATATTTCTTCAAGATAACAGGCTTATAATGTGTGATTTTGTTGCGAGTGCAATTGCACTGCAAAATGTTGTTGGCTGGTTAAAGATCTGATTGAAAATTATGTTAATTATACTATAATATTTATGGAAATCTCATAAGTGTTAAGTGTCATAGAAAATAGAAGCAGTGTGCACACAATGCGTTTACTTACAAAGGGGAAGATATTTCTCATCCAAATTGAAGGTTTACTTGCGCACTCAAATTTCCGTATAAAAAATAAGTCGTTCTGTTTGATTGCGGCGACAGGAGAAAGCTTTTATAGCTTCCCTATTTTTTGTGCCATTGCAACAGCTTTTGAGCTTTTCACATACTCCAAGGAATAATTTTAAAGTATCGAAAGTGATATGAAACATTTTTTACTTTCAGTTTTTGTATTTATTGTTAGGTCAAATCTTTTATCAATGACGCATTTTGAGGAAATATATTTATAATTTTACTTAGGACTCGAATATAAGCTTGCACTAGAGTTTTTATGTCACAATAAATTTTAATGAAATTCTCTGTCTAATTAATTTTTGTTGTTTTTTATTGATCATCTATCTTAAAGCCCCGAAAATTGATTTTCTAATATTAATCATATGTGTTACAAAGGAATTTGAGTCTGATATTATTAGTTAACTATTTTTTTTTTAAAAAAATAATTAATCAATCGATAAGTGAATAAGGAACAAAGAACTTTTTACCTCTTCAAGTCTAATCAATCCGTAATGAAAATATTTCTCAATTTAATAAAGCTACATTTACTTTGTGAGAAACTCAATAATTAGGCGTTTGGAGTTTTAAAATAAACTTATCGTTACCGTACCCAATTACATAAGAAATAGAAAAAGCAAAACTGTTTTATATTTTTAAAAAAATGTATGTTTATGTAAGTTTATGAGGGTGAAATTAATCGTTTGAAATGCCAACCAAAGCTCGCTTATTCAAAGTTCACAACGACACTTGTAGGTGTTTCGGAAAAAGCTTGGAAGAGCTTAACGGACCGTGGACGCATAATTTAAAGCTTATCATAAAAAGCTACAATAAAGATGCCGACCACTGAAAAAAGCTTATAGACTGGATACAGAGCCCATAATACAGTGATGCGGAATTAATGTATGTTTCTCTTGTCCGATTTGGAAAATTAATTATTGTTAGATATAAATACAACAATTCACTTACTTGGGCATGGCTTGGAGACTGAGAGAGTGTATGTTAACGTATATGTTAAGATAATGTTGAAAAGTGGCACTGCTAAGTGTTGTACAATATTATCCGAGGGCTTATAATCGTTTACAATATACTTACCGTTGGGTATATCTACATACAAATAAAATCAGAATGTTAAGAGCACAAAAGTAAATCACCTGTTCTACTTGGAGTGAACTTCAAAATGTCTTTGAAGATACGCCTCTGTGATCCTTGGCGTTCAAAATGAAATCATATTTTTTTATCAAAAAAAAACTCATCATAAAATATGATTTAATCTATTCATATTATACTTGTTCAATTTCTTCTCGAAATTATTATTGGTTCCAAAAAGAAACAAAGTTGCGTATCTAATTTTTTCAGCGATAAATATATTGCAGTTCTGTGTTTGTATCGAAAATGCATTATAAAATTGGAAGCATGGAACAATTTCCCCCTGGCAGTGCACTTAGCTTTATCATATTTTTAGTAAGGGCATCGGGAGCGATATTTGCATAATATTGCTCGCAATCTATACTTACGCGGATACCAGCCAAAATATTAAATAACATTATAATAACGTAACCAAATTCAGCTTTGCGCAAATTGCAAAGAAGCTTCGAGTATGGAAAATGATCAAATCTTTCCCTTAAAATATACATTGGTTGGTTTGGATGAAATCTGTAGCGATTATCTACACCAGGCGTGGGTAACCTGCGGCCTTTTGACTACTCTGGTGCGGCCTTCTAGCCAATTCTGTATTTCTGTATTTTTTTGTACATTCGTAAATTCCTGAGATTTTGGACCTAAAAAAAAGCTGCCATGCTGCTAATTTGAGGAAACCCGTGAATTCTTGGGATTTTCGATGTCGAGACCTAAGAAAAAAAGGTCTCACGCTGGTATTGTTTCCGGCCAAAGATTCCCTTTCCTAGTCAATGTTTACTGCGACCTTATGTCGAATCAGAAAAATTAATGCGGACTTTAGAATAAAAGGTTCCCCACCCCCCGATCTACACAAAAAAAAATGTTATAATAAATGTCGTTTGAGGTAGGAGTCCATATGCTCCATATTGGGAGTGGACATGGTAATATTGCTATCGGTTTTGTATAATATTAAAGTTATTAAAACAATATAATGCTGTTTTATTATAGTAATATGATACTAACTTATCTTTGTTAAGATTTTCTTCTATAAAACAAATTCACCGTGAGATTATTGAACAGGTGGTCACCTGGTAATTTCGAAGGTCTGTAAGGGTCTTTCGAAAGGCCCGGAATTCCGCTGTGGGGGCTTAATTACGGCCAATATTTCGCTACGTGGTCGTTTCTGCCTCTACATTTTGTCCAATGTGTTTTTTTTATTTTAAACATTAAGTGAGACAGTAAGTTGACGCGATCGAAAATACATTTATCATTTCTTCAGCCGTAATTTAAAACCTAAAGTATTCGACAGTCATTTATATAGATAGTTTTTATAACAGTTATATAACAGTTTTTTTTAAAAATATTATCAACAATTTCATCGCTATGTTACAAAAAAAAATACACTGAAGATGGAAAATCATTTTTATCTGTGTGCGATTGATTACAAAAAGATAATTTTATAAGCCTGGAGTTATTAATGTATAAATTTGCATACTCCAGAATTTGATTTGTGTGAGTGTAACTCAGCGATGGGTTGCTAATAAGGGGCTCGCTTAATCTCAAAGTAATTTTCGGTGTTCTGGGGAAGGAGTGAATTTTTTTATCACTCATATGCAATTATATGCAATACTTAAATACGCAATCAATTGTTACTAAATACACTTATAATATGTAAAATATGCAATTTATCGAAAACTTTTCAATGAAAATATCTAAAAATCTACTACTGTGTGTACTGAAGCTGTCGTATATAATATTTCAGTCATAAATTGCAGTTATACACTAATTTAATCTTAAACATTCTTTTGTCTTTAATTAACAAGGGGCTCGCCAGCCGTAGTGAAAATTAACAAGAGGCTCGCGCGAGCTCCTCCGAGCCCCCTCCAGCTCACCCCTGGTGTATCTTCAATTTACCCAACCCCACTTTTCTAATTCTAACCTAACCTAACCTAACCCAACCCCACTCTTCTAATTCTTAAATAACGGGACGAAGCGGGAGCGATTTTTTAACCACGAGCCCTGACCTAGCTATATTCTGTCTATCCCTACTCTCTTAGAAAAAAGCAGCTTTCGTATAAAAAAAGCTTTTGTTGAGATACCTCCATTAAGAGGCCATATGCTTCACATTTAGAGCGGACATAGATTTAAAAAATAAGAAAAAAAAGTTATTTCTTAAATTTATACATTGAATAAGGCTTTGATCTATGTATGTATATTAATCAAATAAAGTTTAAATCATATTTTCCTAACAATAATCAAATCAGAGTATAGGGATGTCGCTTTGTAGTTATATTTCCATGTTGGATTTCTAATATATGAATATTTACATAGTTGTAAAATCTATGTAGCACAGATGTAAAACTTAATAAATAATAAATACATAAACAATAAAATAAATTTAAAACGATTTCATTAAAATATAAATTTTATTTCCGATGTTGTCGGCAGTTATTCAAACGAACGTAAAATGACGTGAGTATAAATTTCCACGAATAAAAATAAGATGTTTTAATTGCATTATAATTTTAATCTCGAAATTTTGAGGCCACACACTCCTGTTTTTAATGCAATGGCCGGAGTAATAATATTATCAGGCTTGATTTCGTTTTATTAACATAATAAATAATTACATAATAATTACGAACGATAAAGCTATGCCTACAATGTACAATATTTTATTATAGATTTTTTTTTACCAATCTTTTGTGATTTTTCAGCATTAATTAATGTTGCGTAAATAACCATGAATAGATTTAAATTTGAATCGTTCAAGCTATGTACATTCTCACAGATTTTGTCACTAACGACCCGGGTTTCACCTTTCGGCATCTTCAGGCATTCAAGTGCACGGATGAACCTGAACTGACGCTTAGTAAATGAAAGTTTCGTGTTTATGTAAGAAACAAATGCATCACTGAGTCCAAAGCCATTGCTGGCGAAAAGGATGAGCTCATGGGAATGCCAACAGATTTGAGTAGTAAGTAGTTTCAAGAATTATATTATTTGTTTGTCGGCAAAGGTTTTATAATTATATGATTTTATGATTATATATGTTATAGAAGTGGAGATGCGGGAAAGTTTAATATTTCATTTAAAATCGGAAGACTTTGCAGCTGTGCTCTGTTGATTTCTAAAATTTCTTGGAAAAAGAGCTTATGACTGTCCGTATTTGGGTGTAACATTTTTATCCCTTGTTCCTGATTGAACACGTGTCCTTCCGAAATTAAGTGATTATCAAAATTGTGAGAATGTACATAGTTTGAACGATTCAAATTTAATATTGAAATTCCTCCAAGCACCTTCAGTCGAAATCTTAAATTATATGAATAGATTTATTTTTTATCAATACGGTGGTAATGAATATGTTGAGTGAAAGCGATTCTGATCATTTACAAATAATGTCGAGTTAGTAACAAAAAACATTTTAATGCCTTAATATAGTTTTGTACTAATTCCACATTTTTTACAATAATCATGACTATTCTATTTGCAAATATTATCAATTGAAAATCTTCACAATGAGGCCGTTGTCATGACAATTTTTTTTGTTTTTTGCAAATCTGTCGAATTTTATTTTATTACTAGCTGACCCGACGAACTTCGTACCGCCTCAGAATCAATAAATGTTGTAATAAAAATAATAAAACATTTTTAGTACTTTTCCCGCTAAATAAAATTTATTTGATCAGGACCGGTTTCGCTCATCGCGAGCATTATCAACTGAGTTATTATCATCTGAGCATTATCATCAGTTAATAATGCTCACGATGAGCGAAACCGGTCCTGATCAAATAAATTTTATGTGGAAAAAGTACTAAAAATGTTTTATTATTTTTATTATATTGCCATTCCACCAAGTATTGACAGTGAACACCTTAAAAGTGAATAAATGTTCTGTTAACTTGATAACTTGAAGCATGATGACTACCGAGTCAACCTTCAGTTGTAAATTGCGCGGTGGCAAGCCAGGCAGATCCAATAAGTTTAAAAATTAAGTTGGATAGTTGGTTGCTTCGTCTTCGTTTGTTACACGGTCGATAGATTTAAAGGAATGCAGTGGACCAATGATTTGATTTTGAATTGTGAAGTTTAAATGATCCACATCTTTGTTCTTTGCCGCAAGAATTGCTCGTTCATTCAACCAATTGTGATTTTTGTGATTAGATGTTCGGGAACATTTTGTTGAATGAAGTGAAATTGCAAAAATTCGGCGGAAACAAAATCAATCCGTTCGATTCGTCGACAGGAACACCCCCGTTACCGATAGTCAGCAATTGCTTCGGCAGATAGATCGTTTAGCAATGCAACTCGCATGTTTGTCGTCAGCTGAAGATTCTTTACATAGTGCCAGAGTCGTGATTTGAGGTAAGCGTTTATTTCATCGGAAGCGGTAAATCTTGGAATGACTGGTAGTGTTTGGTGGAAATCGCCAGATAGTAGAATCATTGCGCCTATAAAACATCTTGAGTCATTGCACGGATATTTCATACTTTGATTGAGTGCTTCCAATGCGCATTTGTGCGCCATTGTCCATTCATCCCAGGTGATGATTTTACTTGCTACCAAAACTTTGGTCATTGGTGAGTGTTTCGCAATATTGCATGTCAGTTTTTCAGTCGTTTAAAGCAGTGCTCCGCAGGCGGTGTGCCGCGAGGCGATGCTGGGTGTGCTGCGGCGCGAATCTCTAATAAACGAAAAAAAAAATAGTTTGGTCGATACTACAAACTATTTCTGATGACACTATCATAGAAAAGCAGAAATAATTATTTTTTGGTTGAAAGAATATGTTATATGTACAGTCTGCGCAAGAATGTTTCGCGCACCTTGCGAAAGTTCGCTAGATTTGAAGGAATGTAGTGGACCAACGATTTGATTTTGAATTGTGAAGTTTAAATGATCCACATCTTTGTTCTTCGCCGCAAGAATTACTCATTCAATCAACCAATTGTGATTAGACGTTTGGGAACATTTTTTTGACGAAGCCGTCCTTCGTTGAGACGAAATTGTTAAAATTCGGCGGAAACGAAATCAATCTGTTCGATTTGTCAACAGGAACACGGTCGTTACCGACGATAGTCGAAGATCGTTTTCAAGCTTAAATCATTTTTCTCTACTCCTTCGGGGCCGAGTTAATAATCCTCAAATTCTCATGACTAATTATTTACATGCTCCCAATTTATTCTTACGTGGGCGTAACTATGAGCAAAAACTTTTATTTCTAAAAACTTATACCTCGCTTAAGAGGTTTAAATCACCAGTTCCAAGGGCCGTTAGATTGATCAACGCATTGCCTAGAGAAGTGGACATTATTAGTGATAGTATTTGTGAACTGTTTGTAAAATTTCACTATTTTATTTCTTGATTTTTTATGTTGATTTTGATTCTGATATATTATGTAGTTTTATTTTATATTTTGTCTTATTATATTTTTCAAGTATTATACATGGCGAATTGGCGTCAGCTGTTATGTCATGTACTGTAATTTTAATTGTGAACAATGAATAAATAGATAGTTAGCAATTGCTTGGAGAAATCTTCGGCAGATGGATCGTTTAGCAATGCAACTCGCATTTTTGTCAATTATTTGGGGCAAGCGTTTATTTCATCGGCAGCGGTTGATCTATCTACGTGGCTGCTATTCCAGAAGAAGAAACTGCTACAGCATTTTTTTTATCTCGCATGAACAGTGGCCATAATCAATGACATGAAGAATGTCTTCCTAGCTCCACCGGGCGCATCGAGGAAAAATAAGCCACCATTTCCATCATCAATTACCTTCATTAAAGTATCGCTAATTTCCTTCTGTTGAGGGTTCAACAGTGGTAAATTCGTTCAAACTGATTGGTTCAATGCATCTCGATCATATTCACGTTCACGTTCCAATTCTCGATTGAAAGCGTCGTTCATTCCACGATCTGGCGTTGGCATTCCTAACTTGACTACCAAACTGCCGCACATGAGGTAACACATGTCTTCGATCTAAAGCAAAGCCTGGTTATGTATCTCTTCATTCACCTCGAGATCGGGATTCCCCAAACTGACACAAATTCGATGCAAAATGTATTCGGACATGTCATCCTTGTACTTGTTCCACAGTTCACGGGGATTCGATGGGAAGCATGTCAAAATAATGATAGAAAATAATGTGCGTATCTGACTTGGAGATTCAGAAACAATTTCTTCAGCGATTGTAATGAGTATCATTTTCAAGCAAATTGAGCTGTTGACATGCAAGTAGAAGCATTCTTCATTTTTCGGATGAACTGTGTACATGCGACCAAGAGCATCAGTAGTCATTCGGATGAGCAGGAACCGCATCGCCTTGCTTTCGACGTTAAAATTTCTTCGATGTAGCTTTCCAAGTGTAATAACGTGGCATCTCAAAGTAGAGCAACGTTCGTGCAAACAGCGTAATATTTTTGTCAAAAAAATTATCATACCTAATTAAAAACATAACCTTATTTCAACATTATCCGATTTTATTTCGTTTTCATTTTATATCATCGATTTGTTTTATTCTAATCCATACTCTAAATTTAAAATTATTTAGAAGTCAATCGTATGCAAAAGAAGCAAAAACAAATGAATTTTGGAAAAATTGCCACCTAGCGGATGAAATCTGCATACAAACGACATTTTCATTATTTCAAGGTGTTCGCCATTTGAAAACTGTATGAGAATATTAATTTTCTTCATAATTTATTTTACGTGTTATTTTTCCGATGTTTTAATGCTTATTCTGCTATTCTAGGCGGATACGAATTTAATAAATCAAAGATCATTAAAATCAGCCAAGTTATAGCCAAGATATACGTGGTGTAACAAACCCCACTTTCTTTTATATATATAGACTAGCTGACCCGACGAACTTCGTACCGCCTCAGAATCAATAAATGTTGTAATAAAAATAATAAAACATTTTTAGTACTTTTCCCACTAAATAAAATTTATTTGATCAGGACCGGTTTCGCTCATCGCGAGCATTATCAACTGAGTTATTATCATCTGAGCATTATCATCAGTTAATAATGCTCACGATGAGCGAAACCGGTCCTGATCAAATAAATTTTATTTAGTGGGAAAAGTACTAAAAATGTTTTATTATTTTTATTATATTGCCATTCCACCAATTATTGACAGTGAACACCTTAAAAGTGAATAAATGTTCTGTTAACTTGATAACTTGAAGCATGAGGACTACCGAGTCAACCTTCAGTTGTAAATTGCGCGGTGGCAAGCCAGGCAGATCCAATAAGTTTAAAAATTAAGTTGGATAGTTGGTTGCTTCGTCTTCGTTTGTAACACGGTCGATAGATTTAAAGGAATGCAGTGGACCAACGATTTGATTTTGAATTGTGAAGTTTAAATGATCCACATCTTTGTTCTTTGCCGCAAGAATTGCTCGTTCATTCAACCAATTGTGATTTTTGTGATTAGATGCTCGGGAACATTTTGTTGAATGAAGTGAAATTGCAAAAATTCGGCGGAAAGAAAATCAATCCGTTCGATTCGTCGACAGGAACACCCCCGTCACCGATAGTCAGCAATTGCTTCGGCAGATAGATCGTTTAGCAATGCAACTCGCATGTTTGTCGTCAGCTGAAGATTCTTTACATAGCGCCAGAGTCGTGATTTGAGGTAAGCGTTTATTTCATCGGAAGCGGTAAATCTTGGAATGACTGGTAGTGTTTGGTGAAAATCGCCAGATAGTAGAATCATTGCGCCTATAAAACATCTTGAGTTATTGCACAGATATTTCATACTTTGATTGAGTGCTTCCAATGCGCATTTGTGCGCCATTGTCCATTCATCCCAGGTGATGATTTTACTTGCTACCAAAACTTTGGTCATTGGTGAGTGTTTCGCAATATTGCATGTCAGTTTTTCAGTCGTTTAAAGCAGTGCTCCGCAAGCGGTGTGCCGCGAGGCGATGCTGGGTGTGCTGCGGCGCGAATCTCTAATAAACGAAAAAAAAAATAGTTTGGTCGATACTACAAACTATTTCTGATGACACTATCATAGAGAAGCAGAAATAATTATTTTTTGGTTGAAAGAATATGTTATATGTACAGTCTGCGCAAGAATGTTTCGCGCACCTTGCGAAAGTTCGCTAGATTTGAAGGAATGTAGTGGACCAACGATTTGATTTTGAATTGTGAAGTTTAAATGATCCACATCTTTGTTCTTCGCCGCAAGAATTACTCATTCAATCAACCAATTGTGATTAGACGTTTGGGAACATTTTTTTGACGAAGCCGTCCTTCGTTGAGACGAAATTGTTAAAATTCGGCGGAAACGAAATCAATCTGTTCGATTTGTCAACAGGAACACGGTCGTTACCGACGATAGTCGAAGATCGTTTTCAAGCTTAAATCATTTTTCTCTACTCCTTCGGGGCCGAGTTAATAATCCTCAAATTCTCATGACTATTAATTTACATGCTCCCAATTTATTCTTACGTGGGCGTAACTATGAGCAAAAACTTTTATTTCTAAAAACGTATACCTCGCTTAAGAGGTTTAAATCACCAGTTCCAAGGGCCGTTAGATTGATCAACGCATTGCCTAGAAAAGTGGACATTTTTAGTGATAGTATTTGTGAACTGTTTGTAAAATTTCACTATTTTATTTCTTGATTTTTTATGTTGATTTTGATTCTGATATATTATGTAGTTTTATTTTATATTTTGTCTTATTATATTTTTCAAGTACATGGCAAATTGGCGTCAGCTGTTATGTCATGTACTGTAATTTTAATTTTGAACAATGAATAAATAGATAGTCAGCAATTGCTTGGAGAAATCTTCGGCAGATGGATCGTTTAGCAATGCAACTCGCATGTTTGTCAATTATTTGAGGCAAGCGTTTATTTCATCGGCAGCGGTTGATCTATCTACGTGGCTGCTATTCCAGAAGAAGAAACTGCTACAGCAATTTTTTTTATCTCGCATGAACAGTGGCCATAATCAATGACATGAAGAATGTCTTCCCAGCTCCACCGGGCGCATCGAGGAAAAATAAGCCACCATTTCCATCATCAATTACCTTCATTAACGTATCGCTAATTTCCTTCTGTTGAGGGTTCAACAGTGGTAAATTCGTTCAAACTGATTGGTTCAATGCATCTCGATCATATTCACGTTCACGTTCCAATTCTCGATTGAAAGCGTCGTTCATTCCACGATCTGGCGTTGGCATTCCTAACTTGACTACCAAACTGCCGCACATGAGGTAACACATGTCTTCGATCTAAAGCAAAGCCTGGTTATGTATCTCTTCATTCACCTCGAGATCGGGATTCCCCAAACTGACACGAATTCGATGCAAAATGTATTCGGACATGTCATCCTTGTACTTGTTCCACAGTTCACGGGGATTTGATGGGAAGCATGTCAAAATAATGATAGAAAATAATGTGCGTATCTGACTTGGAGATTCAGAAACAATTTCTTCAGCGATTGTAATGAGTATCATTTTCAAGCAAATTGAGCTGTTGACATGCAAGTAGAATCATTCGTCATTTTTCGGATGAACTGTGTACATGCGACCAAGAGCATCAGTAGTCATTCGGATGAGCAGGAACCGCATCGCCTTGCTTTCGACGTTAAAATTTCTTCGATGTAGCTTTCCAAGTGTAATAACGTGGCATCTCAAAGTAGAGCAACGTTCGTGCAAACAGCGTAATATTTTTGTCAAAAAAAATATCATACCTAATTAAAAGCATAACCTTATTTCAACATTATCCGATTTTATTTCGTTTTCATTTTATATCATCGATTTGTTTTATTCTAATCCATACTCTAAATTTAAAATTATTTAGAAGTCAATCGTATGCAAAAGAAGCAAAAACAAATGAATTTTGGAAAAATTGCCACCTAGCGGATGAAATCTACATACAAACGACATTTTCATTATTTCAAGGTGTTCGCCATTTGAAAACTGTATGAGAATATTAATTTTCTTCATAATTTCTTTGCCGTGATATTTTTCCGATGTTTTAATGCTTATTCTGCTATTCTAGGCGGATACGAATTTAATAAAACAAAGATCATTAAAATCAGCCAAGTTATAGCCAAGTTATACGTGGTGTAACAAACCCCACTTTCTTTTATATATATAGATTAATATAGTGCAAGGATTCCCAAACTATGTTCCGCTGAACACTAGTGTTAATGTAAATTAAAAAAAAATGTAACGGTCGTACACTCTGCAACACATTTAAATACCTTCTATTTCATATTAAAAAATAATTGCTCTGACAAGAGATAGTAAAGCTCCACTGATGTTTAAAAAGTCAAATATCTGAGTACAGGCGGAGATTTAAAATCACTAAGGGCTCTGTTTACTTATATTTTTATGTAACATGACTTAAAAATAATTAAATAATAAGTGATTTAATAACATTTATTTTTTATAATATTTTTACAATTATGAATTACCCAACATAAAAAAGCTGTGTTCCGGTAACATTTCCAGATTTGCAAAGTGTTTCATTGCACAATAAGTTTGGGAAACCTTGATATATTGTATCACATTTAAACATTTGCACACACACTCTTTCTCCATCTACAAATTTTGTATCGTGAGTAACAACAGTATATGTTATATTGAGGTAGAGAAAAAAAAATCTTTTTTTTTATGAAAAGATTATTCATTGGTTATTAATAAAATTTGCTACATAAAAAATATGGTCTTAAAACTAAAATTAATCTTTAAATAATTAAATGAAAAGTCATTGAATAACCTGTACCGAAAATAATAATTTTATTGTAATGCATGAAAATTGTCATACAATTAGTTACTGTCACATTATGTCATTGAAATTTGTTGTTTTTATTTATTGGCGGCACAAGAACAAGTTTACGTATCCAGGGTTCTTAAATGCTTTTTCATGTGTTGCAAAAATACTCAATTAATTTAAATGATATGTTTTTGAAAAATTATATCCTTTCCCTGCATATATCATACGGATTTCCAAATGAGTATAAACAAATATTGTACTTAATTATAACAGAATGTTACTCAGTCGCGTAAACTCTATTGAGATTGAAGAGGTAAAAGGATGAGGTTAAGAACATACATACAGGTAATTATTTTCTCTATATACCAGCATCGGTAAGTAATGGAGAAAATATACAATTTTAGTTTTTCATATCTTTGTATAATAATTGGCAACTCTATTAAATATGGTTTCAAAAACTCATTCAGGGATTCGATCTCACAAGGCTACCAACCAGTGTTCCTTCTAAGCTGTGCGCACATACCTGTCCAAGGGTGCGCACATAAATTACAATAGAGCGCACAAAAGTTTCACCAGCTATACCACTACCAGAATAAATTAATTGAAATTTTATAGTGTAGTTAATTAGTGTCATTATTTAAAAATAAACGTTTCGTTTGGTTGGCCTAAATACCGTTTGTGGCGTACAAAAATTTTCATTTCCTTTCAAAGCTTTTGGTAAATTAGAGAGAACATTGCTACCAACTAGATAAACGGAATATTTTAAATAGCGTAACACGTAAATATGGAATTTTGGTCATTAAAACAATTAACGATAACTATTTACAAGCCAAAGCCTATGGTCAAAAAAAAAATAACACAAGGAAAACGTAATAAGACGAGGTAACAAGAGGACTAGTGTAAGTCAATATTTTTTTTATGTTTCAATAAGTTGTTGATAATTTATGTGTATTTTTTATAGTTATGTACAACAAATCCATTAATAAAAAATAATTATTTGTATTTTCAGATATCGAGAAGATGCCCTGTGCTGGTCAGATAGGTGAGTGTTCTTACTAAATACTATACTATATTATAGAACTAACATTAATATACAGCTCAAAATAATAATAAAATACGAATAATAATTACAAAAAAAATAATAAAGATTTGGACAAACATAATTTATTACTTTCAAAAAATGAGGAATTAAATAAATGGTTTGACTATAATATTTGATAGAAAACGTACTTTAATTAATATGATTTTGAGTATAAGTTAAAGAGAGCTTTTTTTGCGTGATGTATAATTTGTAGGGACCACTGTGAAAAAAAGAAAAAAAAATAAAAACGATATGGCGAAAATTTAATAAGCCGTATATATTCCGTACCTTCATTTCAATTTATAATTAAGAATATTTTTTCAAATTTATAAATAACGTTGCCATAAAAGAAAAAAAGTGACCAAATGTAAAATTGTAGAATAAACAAGAATTCAATCATTTATTTGTTTGAAGTTTATAAGTATTTGATCTTATGTCGAACATTCTTTCGAGACAACTATGATGTTAGTCAAACGAGTAATCCAAAGGGCACAAAACCACACGCTAAAAGTAATTTCGTTTTCCGTGCAATGTTTATATAAAAGTTTGTAACGCTTAATTAATTTTCTTAGGGCGTAACGTTTTGGGCCTCTAGTGAAAATTCTTTCGTCAAGTTTCGCGAGAATGTATGACAACGATATATTCAAATACTGCTTTTGAATGGCTAAAAATTAAAATTCAATGAATGAATGACGAGAATCAGAAAAATCATACACTGAACGTCAAGAACAGACGCTTACATCAGATAATGGGGGTGAGTTGATTTGATTTTGTGAAAAATTCGGCGATTAGGGAACGTACAAGACAGCGCCTCGTCACGTCAATGGTTATGAACTGGCTGGAACACGTGCTGCGAATGCCTCCAGAAAGCCTCAATCCTGCCTGCTTCTTCTTTCAACCGGTGGGATTCCAGCGTCTCGGGTGACCGTCGAGTACTATCCATAAAATGTACTCGGAGAAACTGAGGGATGTTATCATGACATAGGAGGAAACAGAGTCATTGACGATAGACAGAGAAACATGGAGGCGCCGCGTGGTGGCCATGTGCTCTATATAGGGAGTGAATATGGTCAAAGAAGAAGAATAATGTAAAAAAGCGTTATTAAAAAAAATTCTAACAAAGAAAAATACAACAATCTTTGATACTATTATTTGTTTCAAACGTGTGCAGATAAAATAAATCATCTTGTTTTTCTTGATCAGCCCTTTCGTTTATAGGTTATACTTTGTTTAGTGCAATACTTATCAAAAGTGATCAATTAAAACTGAGCTGATGCATACTTATAATGCAATGGTTTACTTAATGATATAGTAAACAGAAACTATGGCAAAGAGTTGAGTTGAAAAACAATCCGAATTGGGTCCAATTTCAGCTAATAACGCTTCCAAATTGCATCGCGCCGTCTAGTCTACTCCTGATGGACAACTTTTGAAAAAGCATTACCGAAAAATGGCGCAAAAAATATATTTATATAAAAAGAATCGGCCCTGCTATCCATCAAAGCATCTCATGTCTCTAAACCTATAATTATTACTGGCATCGTTCACGTACGATAATGCAGAGGTATTCAACCGACGATTACTTGTTGTTATAATGTAAACGATATAACAAAGTATATTTTACCTACAAAATTAAGTATGCAATTTTATTAATTGTACAATTTTTGATAAACTGATCATTCCGTACACGAATTATCCGTGTAAGATTCGTCCGTACAAGAAATATCCGTACATGATGAAATTCGAACCCATAATATTCCAAACATTAAAAAAATAAATATTAAAATTATTGTTGTTTTATTTTAATGTTGTTTCGTAACAAGCAAAAAATAAATAGTGTGTATGTATATGACACATACATAGTATTTAATCTTTGTATGTATATGTCGCTGGCTGCGTGGTCAAGCGGTCAACGTCTGTTACAGAAAAGACGGATTCAAATTCCAATACGGACAGTTTTTATAAATTTATTTATGAATTTGTGTAAAAAAGCTTGTATGTGTGTGATATATTAAATTCTCTTCCACCCATACTATCTTAAAAACGAATGTAGCAAGAGAAATTAGCTAACCATTAGTCCTTCTATCCCTTCTACTATCTCTAACAACGGAGTGGTTGAACAAATGAGTAGCAAGCATTTCTCGTAGAAACATTGATGTTGAGATTAACCTCATAAGGAGTCCGTATGATTTACATTGGTAGCATATATGTACATGTTTATTTTCCGTATTTTTGAATATTATATATAGTCTCGATATCTAGTTTCAAGTATTAAACTGTACGAAATATTATGTGCCCGGAGTATTATATGCACGGATATTCGTGTACGAATAATTCATGTACGGAGTATTCTGTACGGAAAATTCGTGTTCGAAAGAATCTCGGATATAAGAATCACGGAACCATTATTGTGGCATCACTTTACATCAAATATTTGTAGATGTCCCGCTATCTTACAACGAAATTCCTTTTTTTTCAAATTAATATATTGTTACTGTTATTTGCACGTAAAAGACTTTAGTGGTTAAGACACGTGGGAGAACACATCCAATAGTATTTTGCATACAGATTTTTAAAATGTATTGACAATAAATTTATTTCCTGATGTGATTGCGCCAGACTCAATTCATATTTTTATGTTAAAATATTAACTGAGTTTTAATTATTTATTTTAAGTTGAATTGCTCTGACTGCAGGGGTTAATAGCCGTTCAAAAAACAAGTCCTTTAAGCATTCGGACGACCAAATCAATGAAACTGATATAAAAAAAATTACGCGCCTCTCAGCGTTCATATAATTAATATTTGGGATGTAAATTATTATTGCTATACCATAATTTCGTAATAAATACAAATACAAAAACATAAAGTAGTAATGCACTTATAAGATTTTTTTTACACCACGTCTGTTTTTCGTGTGAAGCATATGGACTTATTATGGAATTTATAGCGATATATTTTTTTATACGAGAACTGCTTGTTACTCAGTTGCTTAAATTATTTTTTTCGGAGAAATAGGGATATAATGATAGGGTTGGAACTATGGCTTACAAACCGGTTTAAACCGAAACCGGTTAACCGGCATATCACATGTTTTGAAAAAAACCGAAAACCGGTTTATTTCACTCGGTTAACCGCGTAATATCAAAAATACACTTTTCTTATTTTTCATTTTTTTTCAAAAAGAAATATCTTTTACAATAAATGTACTGCGTAGAAGCGGAAACAATTTACATAACAAAAGAAAAATGCATATGAATTTTATAAAAAAACCTACTTGTCTCAAAGTTGTCCATGTTGTGAACAAAAATGACTTTTTCAAATAATTTAATATTTTTTATAGTATATATATAATTATTATAGTGCTTGTTATTCTCAATTATGAGTTTTATTATCAAGCTTTATTTTTTTATTTGACATTTTACCATAAAATATTTTTCCAAATTTGATTGTCATTGTTGTATATATATAGTATACCTTCTGTATTCCATCTATAAGATAAATATCCATTTTATATTAAAATTGGAGCATTTATGACAAATATTAAAAAAATCTATAAAAAAAAATATTTTTTCCATACCTACCTTATCAGAATACGTTATATTTCGGTTTAAACCGGTTAACCGGTTTTATTGCCAGAAAAAAGCCGAAAACCGGTTAGTTGAAAAGTCCGGTTAATTGGAAGCCCTAGT
Source organism: Himalopsyche tibetana (assembly GCA_030503985.1). Classification (NCBI taxonomy): domain Eukaryota; kingdom Metazoa; phylum Arthropoda; class Insecta; order Trichoptera; family Rhyacophilidae; genus Himalopsyche; species Himalopsyche tibetana. The sequence goes on from JAPJYX010000010.1 coordinate 4,596,618, forward strand.
TGGAACAGCACTAATGGTTAACTAGTCGCTCTCTCCACGCCTCGTTTGGATTGGACAAGTGAGAGCTAATTGTAAGCATCCATGCGCTTAAACTGGAATTCATTGACAGATTAACAAATCGTGAACCAAATACTACAAGGAAATATGCGAAAATTTTCGACAAAACAAAAATAGCAATGTATATCAATAATGATACTTGGAAGACTGCTGCATTGTTACTTCTGTTTCGTCAATTTTTTTCACATAGAACCTTGTAGTACTCGGGTCGCAAAATTAAGCTGTCCGTACTGGGACCAGAACGTTGACCACTTCACTACGTACTGGATCAAAGATTTGTCTTGGAGTGATTATTTTTGATTATGTTAACAGAATGCAAAATTTTCGCCTTATATGCTTTGCGTTTTGACATCATTTTGACATCAGTACAAAAATGTTTTATTTTTAAAGTTAAAAAAAAAAAAAAATTCACCAAGTCGCAAAAATTCCTATTGAGAGATGATATTAATTTTTGTCTAGTAAAATGTTTAACCTTATAATAACGTAAAAATATTTAGTTCCACAAAGATTAGAAAACAATCAAATGTACAATAGTTCGGCCATGTATACTTTGATATTGCAAACTTATTGCAAATGAGTTCTAAAAAGTTTTTGTCAGTTTAATTAATCTAAACTCATTTTAAATATACATATATAAGTAATAAGAAGAGTGGCGGATTAAGCACATGGGAGACCCTAGGCGCAATAAATTTTGGAGGCCCTGTTTTTTGGATAACATAAAAACGTCAGAAAATTCTAAGAAAAATAGTAAAAATTTATATAAAAATCTGAACAAAAAGTGTATGGATTGTATTATATGTACTATTTTTGAGGCCCCAGTCGATACTGTACACATCAGAGTACAAAAACAGTGATATACGATCGTATGGAATTTTACAGTTAAGCTTTATTGTACTTTTTTGTGGAATTAAATTTGTGTGTTAAATAACTTTACATTACGAGCAAACGATTCCAATTTATTTAATAATAATCAAACAAATATTTAAAAAGATTGATTTTAAAGCCATACCAAAACGAAACATTGTGTAATTGAGTCGTCTTGTATCTTTTGCTGATTTGCTGCTATCTTGCTGATTTGCTGTTAAAAGTTGCTGTTATTTAATGTCCAGAAAAGTGAGAAAATATAATATATATTAAAGCTTTACACGACTAGGCTTAAAGTATAAATAAAAATCTTTTTAATAAAAGAAAATATATATTTTAACTTTGTGTGTACATTGCCACACTTTCTTTATCTATCCGTCTCAAACCTTCTATTACCCTTCCTCCGACCATCACAGTACCCTCGACCCCCTTCAGCCCCTCAAATTGATAAAGCCACAAGTGTGAGTTATGTGTCCCGACAACAAAAACTTGTATCCGATATGACGTGGTAGCTAAAGGGTTTCACACTTGCATCTCAACTTTTAATAATTTTGTTATTTAAATTAGTTTGATTTTGAATTTTTAAAGCATTAGCAAACAGTCTTTATTTCTATAGAATACTCGTGTAATAAATATTATTTTTTCAGCCTCTAGCTTTTATGAGTCTACTAAGTACAAGTTCAAAAAATATTTATAGATAATTAAAAAATAATTATTGGATATTACAGTCGGAAAATATTAGCAAGATAATTTTTTTTTGGTAAATAATCGGACGTAAAAATTTGTTGTAGTTTCCTCTTTCAGAATAGAATTGTATAATCTTTTTCACTTAACGAGAAAGACACTAAGAAAAAAAAATCAATCTAAACTTTTGTAGACATTCTGTATAACAAACTATTTATATATGATAATATATTACTAAAAAACCATTCGAAATGCAAAGTTTTGTCCTTTAATTTTGCAAAACAAAATGTGCATTATTTAGTCAATGAATGCTCCATTACAAGTTTATTTATTGAGTGTATTGTGAATAAACGCAGGTTGTAGTGCACATATTCACATTGCGCATAGTCACATTTTTGATTCTCCCAATACATATGGAATTCTTGAATTGCAAAGGAATGATAAAGGATGTCTTAACAGTAGGCCAGTAGCATATAAAATATTTTTATAAGTCACTTTTGATGTGCTTAAAACTTTTGTGGAAAGACATTATTGTAATAAAAAGCTTATTTTTCTACTAATACAACATTTTTACTGAATATCAGGACCAATTACATTCTTCAGTAGTATTTTAACCTGTACAAACCAAAGAATATAATTTAGTTCTAATATGATTATTGGCTAGCGTAAATTAATTTGAAACTAATGACTTAAACATTAATTCATTTCAATTATACCGTCAATTTGACAGATACTTTTGGTATGATTGTAATTATTCGTAAACGAGATTACACAAGCTACATGCCCTGCCGTCTGGTCAACCCCATTTAGCCGGAGATTAGATTCGACCGAGATCGTTCCCGCATTAAAAGTTAACCCAAGCTTAGTTAAGCCAGGCTTTCCACAAAATAATAATCGAATAAAACCCGCTTTGTAGAGCGGGCTTACTGGAGGGATTGCGTTTTGTTTACTGCGACCACCTCGTTTGGCTTTAAGCCCGACTAATTTTGAAATTTGAATATTTTTGAATTGGTCAACACGTAATTTGTTTGTTCTATTATTTGGCTACATAGTGGTTGGTTTTAAACTCAATGTGCATACTTAACATTTTGGAAAATTCAAATACTCGAAAAACTTTTAAATTATTATATTACGAATTATTATTACTTAAAAAATCGTATTTAAATAGTGTCCGGTCTGTAGTAAAATGGTCAACGTTGTTTGGTTTGGTTACAGAGCGCACAATTTCGAGCCTCAATTTGGACTGTTTTATAAATTGATTTTCCAATCGATTTATGGATTTCTGTTCGAATTTACAAATTCCTGTAATGAATAAAATTCCCTTTCAACCATCCAATTCTAAAAATAAAAAGAGCGATTAGCTAACCACCAGCCTGTCATAGTTTTACCTTTGATCACTTTTAGAACAGTTATTATAAGCTATTATGATTAAAATTAAAATCGAATTAATCGTTAGTCTTTGCTTTAGCTTAAATATTCTTTGGTGAGTTATGAAATTTAAGAAGAATTTTTTTTTTGTTTTAGTCAATTTAATGTCATTAATTTATATTTTGTGGCTTTTTGTAAATTACTTTTAACACAAATTATTTTTAATTAATTTCATTTGGTTTGATATAAATAACGCTGTAACATTGTATTATTTTTATAAGTCGATAATGTTCGTCATTAGCAAAACTGGTCCTTATCATAAATGGAATTACTACAAATGAGTATTTTATTTTTTGACGTTCTATCTTTCTTTCCCTAACCTCATCTAAATAAGATAAGTTAAGCAGCTGATTGACAAATAGTTCTCGTAGAAATACCTCTTTCCAATAAACACTAAATAACGCAAAATTAAAGGGATATTTACTTTGTATACATAACAAAAAATATATTTGTTTTTAACTTTAATAATAATGGTATTTAATATATTGTGCTGTAAAATATTTGATGATATTTTAGGATATTTACTGTGATTGTTGATTATTTTTTTTGGTCACTGTGATGTTTTTAATATTTTATTTGTAAATGCCATTCGCATGATCTAACTATAAATTTATTAAAATATTTATTTTATAAAGATGTAAACGACCACTCTTTCACTAATACTCCGTTATTGTTAACAGTCGTTTAAAATGAAAGAAAACAATATTTTTATTTTAAAACATGATTCACATTTCAATTTGAATTTAAATAAAAATAAGGTCAATATATGTATTTGAAGACGAGACTTGAAATATGATGCTATATGAAACGCATTAAAAACATTAAAATTGTATCTAATGAGTAATGACAAATTTTATTATATTTTTACTCAATTGTTTCGATAGCTTTATACTTCAATATCTTACCATTATCAACAATGTCTGAGGAAACCACTTTTTGTTTTTTGTTAAATATAGGAAGCGGCATCATTATTTGATCCAAAACAAAATTTTTCAAAGTTTTCCTATTTAACTACTTAGATAACTTATTCACACGAATATGATAATGTAATATGCCTCATATATAAATAATGAATTCAATGTATAGGTGGTCTTTATTTTAGCTGGTTTGTTAGTTACCGGGTGAATGTTTGAAAACCGAAATAAGACGGAGCGTGTATTAAACGGGTTAATGCCGAAATTCGACATTTGGGACGGCAGCGATATGATTTATCGCGGGTGCTCCTAAATCGTGGATTAAATTATGGGTTTGCCTTAAATTCTGATTAAGAATTTGATGTCTGACGATAGCATCTGCGTAGGTACGAAAGGCAGATACGATATTCTGAAATAATGTCTGACGGTGATATGGCCAAGTACTCTAACGTGTAAAAAAATATTGTGATATTTATTACTTCAACACAGTTTATATTTATTAGAATTCACTTTTAAGGTGTTAAAAGAAAATATTACATTAAAAAAATAAAACATTTATTAAATATCGACCCGCAATCGGCACAAAAACTTGAGCGACAATTCATAAATTTTACAGGATGGTTTTGTTTTTAACTTCCTCTTGTAATAAGCTCGCAAAAAGAAACTTTAATTGACCAAATATTACTTACTAACTGCATTAAAGGAATTATTTTTGCAAATTTATTATGGGAGGAAATTAATAAAACCTTCTGTTATGATTAAAACATGACCATTCCTGTATAATGTATAATTTGTCGCTTACGCTGTTCAGCCGATTACGAGTCGATATGATCAGAACTGACTTTGTTTATGACGATCATTTTCAATGTTACGAGCGAAACCGATCCTGATGGTATTAAATAAATGTGGAAATAATACAAAAAAGTGTTTTATTTTTTGATTTTTTAAGAATTCTTTATTTATATCTTGATTCGTTTTCCTTGGGGATTGGGATTGGGATACTGGGTGAATATATCAATATCGATTATTCGGCATTTTATATAATAAATACTGATATTGCAAATATTGATACCAGTATTAAAAACACCGTCAATTAGGGTCGCTATATCGGGCTATTAAATCAAAATCGTGAATTAAATATTTCTCATAAAATACTATTATACAATTATATACTGGTAATTTTCATAAATGACAGACGGTTTCTTAAACTAATGACATCACTGACAGACTTATAAATTGAACCTGTCAATATTGATACAACACAGTATTTCATTTCGCCACTAAACATTTTTATTTAAATACGTGAAGGTTTATATAGTCAATGCAAATTTTCAAAACCTAAAATACTGTTATTTTGCGTTTTTAAAACCGGTATTTTGGCATAAAAAACACTATGAATACCAAAATCCTGGTTTCGTTAATGCCGGCATCGTAATTCCTAGTTTTGGTTATTGGTAAAATGACATTTTTTTATTTTGCGTAATTGTGTAAAATATTTAAATTCATTGAAGTAAATATGTTTTATAACCGGTTATAATCATTTTGATATAAAATAAGTAACAATAAATGACGAAATTAACTGCAGATTAAAATATAATTATTTTTTTAGCAACCGCAAAATGAAATTTTTATGAATTAAATCAATATTATATATATAGTGTACTGTAATAAATAAGATGGATTAAAAAAAAAAACAATTTCATATATTATACAATAATATACGATATTAAATAAATTTAAAAAACTAAAATGTCACATTATTTTAAGGTGTAAGTAATTATTTATATACATATTAATTAATGTTGAAATACATATTATGAGGATTTTATTCATGCTTTATTTTATTTATTGGTGTAAATAGTAAATACGAACGGCAAACAGAAGTAAAACATAACTACAATGTATGGTTTACATCAATTTTAAATTAAGTTCTTATAAAATTTGTAGGCAAGAGGAAATCGTACTGCAAACTACAATTTATTAATCACATAATGAACAGGTATCGTTACATTTTTAGAAAATAAATAAAATAGAGAAATTCTTGTGATTACTATAATATCGTTTCTTGGTGCTGATGCTGGGGAGCAATTGAAGAAGTGGCAAAAACCCCAGTAATCACGGTATAGCCCTAAGGCTCGTCCATCAAATTTATTAACACTTGCACATCGTGTAAGTATACAATGTCGGTAAAGAAAATAACTACATTTTAGATATTAGATGTACATATGATCAATAATGACATATCAATAAAAACATTTTAGGAACCAATAAATATACTTGTATCTTTTAAAATTATTCGTCACTTTCGTCTCCTACTGATTAATATTGTATAAATTGTATGCAAATGATTGTATAACTAATTTTTTCAGCCAAATTATACCAATATTATTGAATGATTTTTAACTCTTATAAACATGAAATCTTACTGTTCTGTTATTTTAATTTAAGAAAAGGATTTTTTACTAGTCATGCAGAATCACTTGTATACTGGAGGGAAAAAGCATTAACAATATAATATAACAAAATAAGTCAAAAATATAAGTATTATAATTGACATGTTTATTCATTCGGTGGTTAGTTGTGGTAACGCTGGTATCTCAGCATTTATCAAGTACAAATAGAAAGATTTTCCTTTTCAAAATAAACATAATGCGATAGAGATTATTTAAAATAAATTTTGAAGTGGCTAGCTTTTAAGAGGTTATATGCGCACTTCACCTGCACAGTATGTACACACCTCACTTGATCGACTTTTCACGTTAAAAATGGTGATTGAGTAATGCGCAAAGTTGGATCAAATTGAAGGGGCGTCGTCTGAGGCAGAACTCCTGCGGCTGTTTTTCAAAAATGTTATTATTTACCCAAAGATAACAGCGTCTGGCAAAACAACCAACCATTGCACACCCTTTTGTGAACAAGTTTACGAATATTGATACAACTTAATACAACATATGTCAATATAATGTAACCAACCTCGTTTTTATCGATACCAACATACCTGCGAAAAAATTGTGCCGAATATATATTTCAAAAAAAATGTCATCTTCGCATTTTTTTTAACAGGTAATTCATTATCTATGGATCAAGCATCGATTTAGGTAGCATGATCAAGTAAAACAAAGTTTGTAACAAAAATATGAAAGGGAAACTTGTTGGCAAAAATGCATGATTCAAGATAATAATTAATGCTTCATTTTTACATTTCAAAAATATGTTAGTTGAACTAATTTCATTTTTTTTAAAGACCGAATGTGCTTATCAACTAATGACAATATAAATCAATACAGGTTTTGGATTGAGATTTGAGTTAGGCTATAAAAAAAACAATCATAAAAAGAAATATGAAAATAATTTACAAATAATTAGCCATATAATCTATAACTTACAAATTAAAACAAAATTAAACTTGAAGCTGAAACCACTTTGACAATAGTTAGGGTGAAACTTTTAAATCTTCTTTTGATGTACAGAGACAGTTGAATACGCTAAAGAAAAAGTAGTCATTTAGTTAATAATGTTCGCAGTGGAAAAAACTTGCAAAAATGTGTTTTATTTAAAAATATACATCATGTATTTGTACCAAGAAATGACAGTTAAAACATTAAAATTTATCAAAAGAGAGTTTATAGTTACCTGATTGCTTTTAATACAAAGCATTACATAATTGAGGCTAATTAATTTAATACTCACGAGTCTGTTTTTTTAATTGGACCATGAAATTACTAGTGAGAATTTTTGTTTTCAGACTGTTGCTCATCTGGCAAAAGTTTCTGGATTTTTGTTTCTTTCATCATCTGAAGTACAAATTCGAGTAAGGTTCATGGAAATTGCTTTATGAGTGCTGTTCTGTATATATCAAAATATATGAATTTCCTATTTGAAAAATTAGATATCATTTATCAAGTATGCATTAAATCTTTTGTACAAAAAAGTATTACCATCTTAAGTGACAATACATAATTGATTGGCATGATAATTATATTACCCTTATATCTGTATTATATTCTCGAAATTGATATGAAACAAATCATTCATTTAAAAAATATATGTAAAATCTTTACATTGTAATTTCGTGCGAATATTTATGTGAATAGGCGGGTGAAAGTTTTTATGTACCTACATAAAATAGCCACTACAATTTTATGTACTTAAAATATTTTAGAATAATTAACCTGATTAACTGTGGGATATTAAATCCAAAATTTTAAATCATATCGTTAACAACTTAAAAGTCATTTAAAAAAACATAAAATAATATTTGAAAAAAAACACGTTTAAGTATACATTTTAGATGGAACCGTTATTGAGGGCCAATCATGTTTATCAGCGTTGAAACAATCAAAATATTAAGCATGTGTTTCACGATTTTATAAAAGGATAACTTAAAAAATGCTGTTGAAACTTTTTCAAAATATAATAACTGTTTTCTTATCCTATCTAATTTTGCTTGTAGCGAAATTGATAACATTATAAAATGAATCGTTTAAAAATAAAAAGTATTAATCTTTTTTTTTTAATTCAATTCAATATAAAATGTTTAGAACTTAAACTAATTGCAATTTGTATCCGATTGAGTTAAAAACATTCCAATGATTTTTTTAATTTAATATTATACTCGCTGACAAAATATCGAAATGCGTAATCATTTAATTAGTAAGTATCTCTATTACACTTCCCCTACGATAAAAAATACATCCGAAAAAATTAAAATGTGTTTTACAATATTTTTACAACGAGAAGAGGAAAGGGATAGAAAGATAGAGCTAGGTCCGGACTATTAATTGGTTAAGCACTTTTGCTAAGTAAAAGTTTTTGAATTTTAGAAATCACATTATCGAATTTTCTTGGTAATATTCGTGAAAAGCGAAATTAGTTCTGATATTTATGAAAAAAATAGAATTAGAACGATTTTTTTCAACAAATAATCAAGTCAACAATGAAGGCAGATAATTTCGACCATTCAATTAAAACTGGTCGTATTTTGATAATGTTTACGATAAAATAATTGAATATTTGAGAATAAAGTTAACCTATTCATGATCAGGAATTAAAGAAAATGGCCAATCTCTCTATGCTTGAACGTTTAACATAACTTTCAATCCTGCTCATATATTTCAATCGAAAAATTGTGAGATATTCGCTTTTAAAATTTCGGTCGCCGACTTTCTCAAAAGCACAAAGAAGCTCTTAAGTGTCGATTCATATCGCCTCTTAATGGAGGCTAAACTGGAAATTATTCACGATTAATTATGATGTGTAGCGATCAGACGCTAAACCTGCAATTAAAATTAAACGATCCATCGAAAAATCGATTAAAACGATCGGCAGTCGCTTCGGAAACGCTCGGCAAACTTCGGCTATGGAATTTTATTAAATTAGTTTTATGACCAAGCCATTTATTTATATTAGTTTCTTTGATATAAAATATAATAATATTTTATTTTGTCGGCATAAGTGTTCAAGTCTAGACATATATATAAATTGTGAGATACTATTTATCATTATATAATTGGATCATCTCAAATTTAATTGTCAGAGTAAAGAGTTTGCGATTCGATTAGAGATTTATGGAGGAACCTTTAACTCAATGTGGAAACTCCAAGTGCCTCTTGTTAAACGTATGCATTTTGACATTGTTGCTTTACGATTGCGAGTCGTGACACATTACGTAAGCACAGAGTAACTGTATACTGTGCTTTGAAAAAAGATGCCTACGGCGATTACAAGGAGTACGGTAGTTTGGCTAACCGGTTTCATGAAACCTAAAAAAACAACCCTTTATCATGTCCAATGTGAAAAAACAACATTGAACTCAAATTTCTCAAGAAAGCCCAAATCATGCTTGTCTGTTTTACCAACCTAATGGACATATGTATGTATAAATGTCGTAGAAGGCCACTGATGACCATTTATCTTTAGGATTTACTTGGCGGAGCTAGAAACGCTGGGACGAAGTGGAGGGAAGCAAGAAGTCTGACGGGGACAAAGAATCTTGGAAGAACCAATGTGGTGGCCAAATGCTTCGGATAAGGAGTGGATGTTGCTTAAAATAGTTTTAAAAATGTATTAGAGAATTATTTTATAATAATTTGCATGCTAATTGATTTGTATCAACATGTAATAACTGAAACAATAGGGCAAACTGTTAGATCTATAATAAAAAATTATAGAGTTTATTAAATAAATTGCAAAAATTATGATACTTGTATGTGGTAAAATCAACGCAAGATATTTGTTTGAAAATTGATTCTATAAACTTTATTACTAGTATTCTACTATTGGCACATGGATAAATTATCCATGTGCCAATAGTAAAATATTGGTACATAGATATATATAATAGGACATTTGTTTTTGGTATTTCTTCTTTGGTATTGGAATTTGAAAAATAAGTAAATCTTTATATCACATAGGATTATTGTATATTTAAATAAATTTTCAGTAATCTAAATAATAATTTTCAATGATTTTAAATTACAAGTTCATTAACGTTTAAAGTGTAATCTTACTTTTATATATCATGTAAGTATAATAAAAAGTATTTGATCGCAAAAGTACGTTTTTATTAAAGCAATTTAATGTAATTTATAGTCTCAAGAATGATTCGGTTAAAATAAGGTTAAAAATAAAATGCTCACGCAGTAAAACTCATAAAAACTGATTTACAACAGATATAATCAAAGTGGCGAAATTCTCCAACTTTTCTTTGAAACGGTATCTTGAAAAGCAAAACCAAAGCTTTCAAAACGTCGATCAATTAATTTATGTAATGCTATTAAAATTGCTCATATTTATTATACATCACAAAAAGTGTATGTTTTTAATTTCATGTAATAAATTCATTTTACATTTCAATGTCATCATTTTTTTTTTTTTTTTTAATAAATAAAACATGAAAACACGAATGTTAGTTTTTTAGCATAGTATTCTTTTGCTTTTTTAATATAATTTTCATTTTGAACTTAGCGATACATTTATTTATTATATAAACTCGATACATTTATTTGCCAAGCGTCAGTTCAAGTTCATCCGTGCACTTGAACGCATGAAAATGTCGAAAGGTGAAACCCGGGTCGTTAGTGACAAAAATTGTATAAATGTATATAATTTGTTTATGTTGATTGCCAAATATATAATAATAGTATTGTCTTATTACGTCGAAAATAAAGAAGCGACGATGGAACTGGCTGGGACATGTGCTGCGGATGCCCTAAGAGAGTCTGAACCCTATATGTCTCTTCTACGAACCAGATGGATACCAACGTCATGAAAGGCTCCTGATGACTATCCACAAGATGTACCCAGATGAGCTACGGAACGATGGGATGACCTGGGAGGAAACAAAGAGACTGACGGGGAAAAGTAAATCTTGGTTGCTGAATTGCTATCGGAAGCGGATATTGAAAAAAGTATTACATTTATATACAATGTTATAATATAACATTTACTTTAATGTTTTTTTAAACTATAATTGAATTCTTTTTTTAGGGTGTTCACTGTCAATACTTGGTGGAAAGGCATTATATTAATAAAAACAATAATCCTTTGTACTTCATTCCACTTTATTACTTAAATAAAGTGGAATGAAGTACAAAGGATTATTGTTTTTATTAATATCATTTAATTCATCAAATCCAGATCCAGATGTCAGAATTCATCAAATTGTCATTCAAAAAAATATTATTTTCGGGATTTGTCACTTTTGGTTGAAAAGTTTGCTAGTATCGATGAATAGGGGATAAAGTTTTAGAAGTTGTGATGTTGAATTGAATCCAAAGCATCGATTCAGTACAAAAAGCGGACACCGCACGAGTCAAAGGGAACCTTTCTTATTACTTATAGCATTCTCCGCTTTCAGCATTCTCCTCTTAGTTCCAAAATAGGTTTTGCAGCTCGGCTCAGCGAGAGCTATGTCCATTGTTAGACTTTGAAGGAATTTTGACGTGTGCCACAACTTGTGGCGAGGAGCTTTTTATTCAACGATGCCTAGACTAAAAGTTCACGAAATAAATAATATACGGTCATCTAAAAACTTAACACAAACCATCTATTAATAGGTTAATAAACAAATTAATTCCGTGACGAAAAAACTTATGTCTTAATTCTAAATTAAGTTTTACCTTATGGAAAACAATTGTAACAAAAATAGCCTTTAATATTAATATTTTAATAGCAAACATATTTTTTAATATAAAGGTTATTTTCTCTTACAGTACAGTTGAGGGCCTTGGAAACAAAGACGGTAGTTTTCATTATTATAAAATTATGTTTTGCTATTTTTGTAAAAACCATTTAATAACTGCCGTGTTAAACAGGATGTATACTGCCACTGTTGTTACAAACTTGATTTCGTTTTCAAAAAATGTTCAAAAATATAGAGCCTTATACTAAAAAAATACTAATATATGCAAAATTTCCAGCACTACAGTATGCCATTTCAAAATTATTTTCGGCAAAACATGAAGACCATCGCAACATAAACTAAAAATTGATTCTTATAATAGCTTTCGAAAATAGTTTTTGGAAATTAATTAAGTCATTGATGGAAAATAAACATTTCAAATAAGATAGGTTGATCAACATTGTTGAATTCATTTTCATTTGGGATTTACCACACATAATGTAAGTTATTAATTTAAATATTAGTACTATCAATGTTTGTATTTTACCCCCTCTCTGCGTCCAGTAGAAAAGGACAAACTCTAAATATTATTTTGTTATTTATATTTTGTACTGGAATCAATTTTTACTTAATTCATAAATGGTAGTGTAACGGTCTAATGATGTTTCTCAAAGAAGCAAAATATTATAAATATTTGTTATAGTAAAAAGTTATAGTCTTAATTTAAATTTTATATACGTATATAATAGCCACTGTGAAAACACACTCAGGAGGTATTATTTTTCAGTTTCATTGTTTTTATTTTGAGCCCATGACTAGTTTAATCTGATAGAGTCCTGACATGGAGTGTCCACATTGCCTTCGACTCAAACAACATCCTTCGTAAGGAAATATTTTATTCAAAACTGAGATCAAAACGTCCAGTGAGCGACATGCAACTTGATGCCATTAGCATTTCAAATTGGTTTCTCAGTACATTCAGTAGAGTTGCATATATGATGATAAATAAAAATACTATGTTTGTTTTAAATTAATTTTAACATGCTACCCAAAAATGCAAGAAGCATGTCACATCTAGATACAAAGCCAGAAAAATAACGACATTATCCATTCAACTTTTTTAATTACATAAAAGGGTGCCAACTTATTTTTAATTTTAATGTGAAATCGGATGTTTCAAATATCTTCACATAAATTAACATCGTATCGGAATGCATTAACAAAATTGTAATACTATAATATGTATGGATAGTACCCGACGAACCTCTGGAGCGCCGGAATCCCACCGGTCGAAAGAAGAGGCAGGCAGGATTGAGGCTTTCCGGAGGCATCCGCATCACGTGACCCTGCCAGTTTCAACGTCTCTCCATAATCACTGACGTGACGGGGCGCTGTCTTGTACGTTCCATTATATCCGAATTTCTTTCAAAATCAAACCCCCTCACCCCCATTATCCAACGAAAGCATCTGTTCCTGAAGTATACTGTTTTTATGGGTCTTCGTCAGGTGCCATTATTTGCTACCGTACTCGGTTGTACCGCTACCGTATTCGGATGTACTCGACGGAACTGAGGGATGCTGTCATATCATGAGAGGAAGCAAAGCAATTGGGGGGAGACAAAAAAACATGGAGGTGCCGCATGGCGGCCATATGTTCCACACAGGGAGCGAATATGGGTTAAAGAAGAAGAATTGAAGAATAATATGTATGCACACCCGTTTAATCTTCAATACAATTTAAATTACAAATACACAGTATTTCCTGCAATTCATTAAAGAAAAGCCTTACAATTTGCCAAAAAAATGTGTCTTGTATGCTGGGATTACTTCAAGAATTTGTACTGCCTTAAGATCCTAATCGATTTAATTATCTATTATTGAAGTCATACAAAACAAATACCGTACAAATTACGCTGCCTATTTAAAATGCAGGACAATTTTATCTTCTCAATGAATTTGACGTATGTCATATATTTTTTTACTATTAAATGTTTAGCTGTTGCATATATTATAAACTGGATTTATTTGTAAGACGGCTTTAAGAAAAATGAGTTTTTGAATTGAAAGAGAAATTGATAAGTAAAATATTTTTCAATTGATCAACAACAGGTTGTTGCGCATATTTCTCCATTGATTAAAAATATACACAGCGTTTTTCCGTTAATAATATTTTATTTATGTAATAATTAATAAATATTTATATTTTCTCATTATTAACTGTGTATTCTTTTATATTCATCATATTCAGAAAATTTTACACTCATACATTTGTAACTTGTTATTTCATCTGTTTTTCCCTTAATTCACCGACAATGGAGATAATGCGATAGTAATAACTTAAAATTTAAATAATTTTTAAAATTATAAAATATATTTGTAAATTTTGATGTAAAATATCGCGCATTTTGAATTATCTGTCGCATAACATCATCCATGTCTCGTTTTACAAAATGATACAGATACAGTGCAACCTCTCATAACGAGCTTAATTCGTTCCAAAATCTTACTTGTTATGTGAAACACTCGTTAACCGAAACAATTTTTCCCACATAAAACAATGTAAAATAAAATAATGCGTTCCATGCCGAAAAAAAATGTTTTTTTTTATTTTTAACGTATGTATATTCAAATAAAATTATATAATTATAAATTTTTAACGAGCGTAACAACCTGGAATGCTTTTTAGATTTGCAAAAAAAAATAATATAAAAATCGACTAGTTTATTGTTTATGACATATAAATAATTCTTTTTTACTAGAAAGCTGTCGAGAGAAAAAAAAATGCCGACGCTTCAAAATTAGGTGAAAATGTGACATTATTATCATTGAATAAATTTGTAAAACGCATAGCCACCTCCTTATTAGAGGGATATTTCTCAATGTACGATGCAACAATTTCCCATGCTTTCAGCATTTCTCCTATTGCGCCAGAAGATTATTGCTCTGCTACTTCCTCCTCCTCCACTAACAAACTCTCCTCCATAACTTCTTGCTGTGAAAAACAATGCAACTCTATAAGTTCTTCGGAGGTCAGCTCTTGACTGTGCTCTTCCACAAGCTCATCAATATCGTTGTTATCTACCTCCACTCCCATGATATTGGCCAAAGATACAACGTCGTCGAATGTAGACTCCACAGGTACTGTTTGAAACCCTTCAAAATCACATTTTACAACGCTCTCTGGCTAAAACTTTTTCCAAGCAGAAGTGAGAGTCCTTTTTTTAACCCCTTCCCACGCCTTTTCAATCATCTTGAGGCAAGTAACGATGAGAAAGTGATCTTTTCAAAACTCTGCGTCACTCGTTATGCGAAATGTCGCTCGTTAAGGGAGAATTTATTTCACAATCTGTTTTGCTCGTTTTGCGAATTACTCGTTATGAGAGGTTCCACTGTATTTATTATCTGATCGATTCTAATTTTACGTTGAAAATAAAGCAACACAAAATTACCGATTAAAACTGAAAACTAAATAGAATAATAACATCGTTAATTTCAATCAAAATTGTTCATTTTAACAAACCTTTGGTTACAAAAACGTCTAATCAAAAAATGAAATATGTTTTCAATTGAAAATGGTTCCATAAAACATGCAAAAGATCTGAACCAGGGCTGTCGAGTCGTTAAAGACGAAACCAACTCTGACTCCGGCTCTGACCTTAATTTAACATACGACTTTTGACCCTTACGATTTGAATACTAATTTTTTTTTAATCACTCGAAGTTAATAGTTTTTTTCGACTCTGACTCCAGTTAAAACAGTCTAACTCCACAGCCCTGGTTTGAACGCTGAAATTACCTATCTATAAAACTTTATAATATCACAAAACTAAATCATTGATAATATACGTGATTTCATTTTATTTGTACAATTAATCTTGAAAATTGATTGCCTGTTTATTGAGTATGGTATATTTTAACTCTTTGTTCAGCTGATCCAAGTAGTGAAGCAGAACTTGTGTGAGCTGCAAGTGCTTGGGATTGATTTGTTTGAAAGCTTTCATTCATTACTTGCTCAGTGCGCACGCATTATGCGAAAGCTTAAAGCACTGGGTAACTTACGCTCAGTTACTGATACGTTATATCTGTGTTTTGTTTTGCAAAAAAATAACATTTTTATTTAATTTATTATATTTTATAGATTGCTTGATTTAAAAAAAATCAAATCGACCCTTTATTCAGATTGAACAAACTGTTTTTATACTAAACATTAAACATCGCAAAAATGTAACTATAATTTAAAATTATGAATACATTTTTTTTCTAATAACTTGTAAGTAGTAAACGTCTATAATGTTGAAATATATATACGTTTTAATTTTTTTTATCAAAATGTAACCGCCATAAGTCATTCGATTGTCATACCATTCTTTAAAAATGGTTTACTTTTAGATACGATATAATATCTCTATGGCCAGTTGCTAACTTAAATTGTCTAGAACCTCTGATTAATTTTAATATTTTATTACTCTCACTACAATGGTCTACTATTTTTTCACCAAGTTTCCGACAGAAATCTTTTTTAATGCACTATAAAAAAGTCTCTATGTCAAAATAAACATTTATCGCAAATTTTCCAAATCGTTTCGAAAAATTGTGAAAGTCCCACCACACCACTGACTATGACAAACAATCTTGAGTATTGTAATACATTTTCTTTTTGGAGTATACACTGATGTGTATACTAGGGATTCTGTGCCGAGACGTCCCGGGACTTTTCAGGTTTTTTGCTGTCTTAAGTCCCGGGACTTTTTTGGAAAATGACCCAGGACTTTGGTGTCTATTCTAGGGATCAATTTTTTCATTATATGTGCCGTTATCATCCCTTATTAGTAAAAATTAACCGTAAGCATTGCACATATCCATTACATAAGAAAAATAATAATTATTAAACATTGTATTAAAAAACGCGATTTTTACTAGTGCGTTCTTTCAAAAGGCGTATAAGGCATGTATGTATGTATGTAATGCATTCACACATACATACATACAAGCAAATATTTCATTTGAATAAAATTATAATTTTATTGAAGGGGAAATAAAAGTCTCGAGTCCCGGGACTCTTAAAACCCCGAGACTTCAGAATCTCTAGTGTATACATTTTCCATTTGGGCTAGTTACATTGCATCGATTTTAAATTATCCGAAAGACCCGTACAACATTTTCAAGAACCTTATCCCATCGATCTCTGGCAGCAAACATCGAGTGTATGTCTGTCGCAAAAGCGGTCAAGATATTCAATTATTTTTGAAAAAATGGCAAAAATGTGCATACAATGCGGCCGGCGCTGGACTCAAACCCGTGGCACTGCATCACCACGACAAACCAGTTCACTCAAGAGTCACCAAGCTACCGCACATTTTGATTGAAACCTTCTTTTCTATATTTAACAATATATCCATGGAAATTGAAAAAGCACATCATAAAATAAATCGTGTTATATAAAACTACATATCAATCATAATATTATAGTATGTGTATTTCTGTAAACGAAAAATAAAGACAGATTTAGCAGTTTTCATCGAAGTAACGTTACATTAATTGTTGCAAATCGGTTACTTTATTAAAGTTTAAGGGAAACATAGTCATCAGACATATTTTGGTTATTAAAACTCTTAACTTCCCAATAAAAAAAACTATTAAGCGTATGAATAATTTGTAAATGAAACTCTTGCATTTTCTTTTGGATTTGTATTGATTGTATTAATTTAGCTTTATTTTTAAAAAAAGCATTATTTTAATTGATGAGATCATTTTTTTTCGAAATTTTTTGAAAAGTGTAGAGTAATTTCTTTCAACATTATTTGTGGTACGATTTATTTTTCAATTTAATTTGATTAAAAATGATAGAAATTATATACATTCTTATTTTGTCGCCAGCTGTGGCCCAGTTGGTTAGAGCTTGAACTACCGATCAAGCAGGTCTGTGTTCGATTCCCGGTAAGATCACAGTGAATTTCAATTAAAAGCTGTGATCAGAGACTGGGTGTTTGTGATTTCAATTCACACTATTTCCTTTCCATTCTTTTGACCCTTTAATAACTGGGTGTAGCAATAGCGATTAGTCAACCACTAGTCCTGTTCTAGCCTTATCCTCCTTTTCCTACTACTCATTTTTAAAAACAAAAGTGAGGTTGATCGACTGAGTAATAAACAGTTTTCGTAGAAAAAAAACTTTTGTTGAAATACTTCCATTAGGAGGCCATATGCTTCACATTGGGTGCGGAAATGGATTTTAAAAAATACATTTATAAAATTGTAATACAAGTAAAACATTTTTTTTTTGCGATATTTTTTTTTTCAAATAAGTTATAAATATTTTATATAGACGAAACAGTGATTATTTTTTATAGTGGAATCTGAGACTTATAGCTTTAAACATTGGTCGAACATATTGTATTCAATACTTGAGAAATTCAAGATTTCAGGATGCTTAATAATCAGGTATAGATAAATAGAATTACTGTGATTACAAGTACCGCTCACTGAAAATTTATTTCCTCTCAGCGGCGCAGGCGCAGCCTTTGTTTGTAATTTATGGTTTATTTTTGTGTTCGCCAAGACAAGTTTGCGAGCTCGCTTTACTCGTCAGTTGCTCGCGGAAAGAGAGAAAACAAATAATGAATTAAATTAATTAAAAAGTGTACTCTGCAGGGGTAGATTCGTTTGGAAAGTAGTAAACTGTGCAGTGTCTCTGACAAAAAAAAAACAGGTTGAGGTTGTGGATGAAAAAAAATCGAGGACTTTTTGGATTTATTATTCCAATTTAACGTATTTTGAAATGAAGTCAAATAGTTTCTGAATTTATTATAATTCGAAAACTGCATAAAAATCATTTTGTTTTTCAAATACGCAATGATGGAATTGACAAGAAAATACAAAAAAGAATGAAAAGTATTTTGGAAATACATAGTATGCAACATAGTATGCAATACTGTGTATTTCCAAAATTAGCGAAATTGAGTTAGATATTTAGATAGGGTAATTCAAGCCTGAATCGACTGATCCTATTAGTTTTAATATAAAATGTCTACAAGACTATCGTTTTCAAATTGGAAATCATATTTTTATGCAAATGTTATTTTGTTTGTGTTATTCGTTATGATATTTAACCCGAAAATTTTCCTTTCTCTAAAAAATAGAATATATTTTATAACATGAGTTGTTTTCATTAGGAAAGTTTATGAATAAGAAAAGTAAAATCTGCCTCATAATACCATGATCGTTAGAAACAGTGTTTTGGAGTAAATACAATATTTTTAAAGTGAAATACTGCCTAATGATACATATATAAAACATGCATATTTTACAATTTATTGTATGCAGTTCTCTACCCTATCTTGTCATATTATTTAAAATAACATTAAAAGAATAACTATTAAACAATGCATAATCCTTTAATATTTCGACGTATAACTCTTCATACACAATCAACAAAGAAGAAACTCAGTTTTTTGTCGATTTCATGTCTTAAAAATAAACGCAATTGTTAACTTTTGCGAATAAATAGGACTAGATCTGCATAAATACGTCGTACTGAAAATGGATGCTTTCCAAATATGACTGATTTATTTAAGTAACGTTATATTCTTTGGATATTAGGACAGTAAAAAAGCAGTAATATTGACATAATGATACCACTAAAAATATTTACATATCTCAAAAATATCAATTTTTAGTTGTAGCACTATGGAACTAAGCCATCGATATGTAGTAGGTCCACAAAAATGTAGACGAAACAAAATGATATCATGGGCGATATATTACGGATAAAACGCTACTGTGGGCAATCGAAGACTATCCGGCCCTGACCAGCGGCATTACGCAACGTGACAAATGACAGATTGAGTAATGTTTCCAGTAGATTGGACGGATAATGGCAACGATTTATGACGTCACTGGTCATGGAAGTCCTCTCGGCCTCGCGCCAGCCTTCGATACATCTTATTAAAACTACTGCGGATTTTTTCCGCTGTCAATCAATTTGATTAATTTTAACCGCAACTGTAATATTTCTTTAAAAGTCGATCGAATAAAATTCATGCGCATCGACGTACAGCTAATTGTCATTTGTGGGGATGAATTTCATTATAATGGAAATGTTGAAACATAATTATTGTTTCGCCGAACCAGCTGCATACAGGTTATCGTCATGATATTTTGTCAAAAGAATAAACAAAAGTTTGATCCATAAGACAACATTTCGATATCCAAACAACGTAAATTTTTCCACCTCTTAAATTAACGTTCATCAGTGTCATAAATTACATTAGAAATATAACCAATGCATACTTTAAAGGGCTCAAAAGACTATAAGCCCAATCCACATTTTTCGTTTTTTTTGATTCTCCAATAACCATTTTAATAGTGAAATAGTAAACTAGCCATTTAATTAAACACTTACATACATCAAGATCATGCGCTATTTGACCGTTGTTTAATAACTGACCTATATGGTTTTGGTTATTTGTGTATGCTTGTCAATCTTCCTTCCATTTCGAATGAGTGATAACTGAATGATGAAGCTAATAACTTTTAATAAATCATATATTGCTTAATGCGTGTAGAAAAATGACATTAGTTGATAGGGATTAGTAAAATTTACTCAAAACTCTGACTTTGGGCTTCGGCCGTTTGTCCTCCGAGTCCTTCAATTTATCTTTTCGTTTATGAAATCATACAAGAAACAACTTTTGAAATGATGATGCAGCACTTTGAATTACTGAAAACCCGTAACTAGTATTTTAAAAAGATTTACTTTATTTTTTTCCTCTTTCAAAGCTTTTATCTAAAATATTATTATATACTGTTTTACAGTTTGTTATATGTTGCTGAATATAGTGGAAGAAAATCAATTTGACTACCATTTTCTATCCATGCCCGCTTCTCATATTGGATCCTAGTGTAGGCATCTAAACAGAAGTTTTTCTACGAGAACTGGTTGTTACTTAGTTGCTCTACCCTTTTTTTGTCGAAAGTGGAGATATGAATGAATAGGGATAGCGTTTGGAAAGGCAGGAGAGAGTTTTCAGGCATAACAAACACTTCTTAGAACTAAAATCGATTTAAAAATCTGTTCATACTGTTACTTAGGCCGGTGAGATCCTTTGCGGAAGCCAACGACGTTAACCACTTCGCCACGGACCTGAAAAAGTCTTTGTTTTACAGTATATATGCTCATAACGATTGTATCTTATTAAAATATAAGTGGAATTCGTACAAACGAGTATGTTGTTTTTTGAGTATTTGTATTGTTAAATGTAGTGGAAGGTAATCGATTTGACTGTAATCACAAGTCTTAAATTCAATGAAGTATAATTGTTCTATGCATAGCTCGTATAAGTGTTTTGTATTCAAAATTTCAAAGCTAATGATCGTTCAATGTTAGTAATAGATGTTGATAGGTAAGTAGTTGGGCAAGTAGGTAATATATGTAAGGAATCAATACCTGTTCAGTGTTCAGTTAGCACTCAGCTGGGAAATGCACCTTTGAAGACGTGTCTTGAATAAGTAATCGACATTTCTGAGTTTCTCGACCTATGTGGTTCATTTTTTCCATACCATTTCAAATGATGATTTTTAATCCCATTGCAGCATTTTGTTAATAGGAAAGATGTATTCTAATGCAAGTTTCTCGCTGCATACATAATAATATTATATTAATGTGTTTTGGTTTGAGTTATATTTATTACATATTATTCGTAATAAGCTTTAAGAAAAACCAAGAGGCTATTATTTGCAAACACGGTTCGTATCAAAATGGTTAAAAATTGAAACTATAATTTTACTTTGTAAAACAATATAATTTTTTTAAGTATTTTTAGTTTTACATAACTTTATAATGATATTTTGCGTGTTATCAAGCCAGATTTGAGACTGATACATTCTTAAAATACTTTTAAAGAATATTTTTATTTAATAAATTATATTCATGGCTCATGTTTCAGCAATTTCTAAATGAGCCTGGTTTGCAAATAGTAGCCTAAATTTCTACCTGCATACATACATACAAATACTCTTTGAAAATGAACGTTTTCAAAGGGAACTATTTATTTTCGAATATTGATTTGAAACATTAA
This sequence comes from Himalopsyche tibetana, assembly GCA_030503985.1. Lineage (NCBI taxonomy): Eukaryota > Metazoa > Arthropoda > Insecta > Trichoptera > Rhyacophilidae > Himalopsyche > Himalopsyche tibetana. Next base: position 4,618,763 of record JAPJYX010000010.1, read on the forward strand.
AAACTCTGAGAAAAAGGTACCAAAACGCCGTTCTACCACGTAATATGGAAAGAAAAGACTTGAATTATTATAATATGTTATATTCATGTTTTAATGACTATCATCGTTAAAATAGGAATCTTGCCTAACAAGACGCCTCATAATTACAACAAATGTTAATGTATTTGTATGATTTAAAGAAGTTTAACTCATCGTCTATTTTTTCTATGATTACGTGGCATAGAAAATCTATAACCGTTCATAATTTAGCCGAGGTTTTCCGCATAACAGTCATCCATAAAAAAAACATTTATACAGTATGAAGTCATCATGTCTTGTTTTGTCTGGTCGATAACTCGAGTTGTATGTTTTTTAAAGAGTCATTGAACGGCGATGAACAGTGTAAGGAAATTATGAGAAAATTGAATAGAATAAATTATTATTATGTGTAAGATATTTAAATGGAAGTGAAAGAGTGAGCGTAGTATAATAATATCAGTCAAATAATTTATAACATTATTCAATGTTGCAAAACTCTTGATTGATATAAATTTAGATGGATTAGGCGGTAACTTTGTGTGTGTTCATTTTAAATGTATGTATTATATAGTTAATATTTGATTACTTTGTTTCTCTGCAAGGTGTATTACAAATTGGTGCATTATACTTTTTCAAGAAGCTTTATCAGACAAAATATCGCAAGACTAAATAATAAACTGAGTTTATTAAAACATCACAATATTCCTTTGTACTAATCCCACTTTTATTTTAGTAAGATCAGGACGGGTTAACTAAAATATCAAATGAACTATGTTTGGAAATTCCATATTAAAATCCAAAATATTCACAGCGACCGTTGTGGCTTATCCTTGTTTCCTTATCAAAACAATCCAATATCAATCTCTTTGATGCATTTTTTTGAGATGCGCACATCTTGTCAAAAATCAAATCACCTGCGCGCAGGTTTACGACCGCCCCGGGACTTCCGATTGCCCATAAACCCGCGGCGGGGGATTCCCAATGAAGATTTACTGGATGCATATTTTGACGTTTACCGCAATGCATGGCAGCCGCAATTATTCTACTAAGTGTTACCAGTACACGGGAATGGATTTGAGGGAAAGAAAGTCTGTTAGATTTTGTTTTCTTTTACAGAGGCAACGCTTACAGCAACGCGCTACTGACGGGTATAAACCATAGAGAAAGAAACTAAGTGCATGATTCTTTAATAACGTCGTAAAATATAGCATAATTATTGGTAGGCATAGGAAATCTATTGACAATGAAAACTTGTTAAGCATAAGTATTCCTTCTCTTTTTTATGAACTACATGACCAGTTAATGGAAGTATTTTAACTGAAGTTTTTCTACGAGAACTGATTTTTATTCGCTTGCTTAAGCTTTCTAAGGTAAGGATATAAAGGAAAGGGCATGCACATGACAATTGGTTAGTAAATCGCTCTAGCTACAGCAGTAAATTAAGATTGAAAGGGTGGGAGAATTTTTTTAGACACAAACATTCATACCTTCGAAAACGGACCAAAACCGAGTGGTTGACGTCGTTGGTTTTTAAGTAACGGTCTAGTATCCTAGTAAGGACAACTTCGTGAATTGAGTAATTAATCTTTTTTTTTGAATCCGGTTCAAAGTCATAGGTGTATGTAATATCTTAATTCCTTCCTCAATCAAATCTGATTCTAAAATGATGGCAACAAGCTGGGCTCTATTATTCTTCAATCTCTACTATTTTTTCAAACGAACTGTATTGAGAGTCAATAAGCTTTAAATTGAGAGCAAATGCGGCTTAAATGATCTTAAACCTTATTGCATATTGCCACCAAATTTTTAATAATGCCAAATTAAGCATGAATTAATATCTGTTTTCTTATTATTCAAAGATTTGATGTCACTTATGTACTAAAAATCGTCAATAATAATATTTTGGATTCAATGAAAATGATAGCTATTATCTAAATTTGAATCGTTAAATTAATTTTATAATTTTTGAAACTACTCACTATTCAAATCTGTGGGCTAATCCACGGGCTAATCTTTTTCGCCAGCAATGGCTTTAATCTCAATGATACATTTAATTTCTTATATGAACACGAAACATTCATTTACTGAGCGTCAGTTCAAGTTTATCCGTGTACTTGAACGCCTGAAGATGCCTAAAGGCGAAACCCGGGTCGTTAGTGACAAAATCGGTGTAAATGTACATAATTTGAACGATTCAAATTTAATATTTAAATTCCATCAAGCAACTTCAGTCGAAATTTGAAATTATAACTATTATCTATTCTAATTTAAATCTGGTAAATCAATTAATTTTACTGCCGCCTATATCTAGATCCCTTAATTGCCGTGCACTAATGTCCTTTAGTTATGATACACATCTAGTATGAAAGTATGCGAACAATTAGATCGTAAGTAAAAACGCCACGTGGGGGATATTTGTTGCACATCCACCCTTAAATGGCAAGAAGGGAAGACTTTACTACTGTCACATCAGTGTAATGTGAGTACTATAAAATGGTTCGCATTTATGAATTAAGATAAAAAGAATTTTCATATCATATATTTTTTTAAAACATTATGGATTTGTTAAGACTTTAAAAGAATGCCAAATTTGAGAAGATTAGTTATATTATTTTCAATTATATTTCAGTATATGAAATTAATAATTGATTAAATATATAATAATAATACTTATTATAATGCATTCACGTTTTATTACTAGCAAGTAATTAAGAATGTTATCCTAAAGCTTCTTTTAAAATGATAAAAAATTCAATCAACAACATTTTTGTGCTTTCTTTATAATATTTTTCTTGACCCACTATTTTCCTAAGATGTCAACACCAATAAAAACAAAACACTCCTTTGTACTTTATTTCACTTTATTTAAAAGGTCAGGACCGGTTTCGCTCATTGCGAGCATTGCTAACTGATGTCAATGAGCAAAAACGGTCCTGACCTTTTAAAAAAATGTAATTAAGTAAAAATAAATATTGTGTTTTTATTAATATAATGACTTTCCACCAACTATTAACAGTGAACACCCTAAAAGTGAAGATATCAACAGTTCATCAGAGATCTCAATTTAGTTTGAGCATAAAAAAATGATAGTCTAGCCTAGTTATTATGAAAATTTTAGAACCATATAATATGGATTTATAAAAGAGTATTTATTAGAATATTTTTGATTATACATACTCTGATATTTTCGGATAAATACGAACTATAGAATGTTTAAAGGAAGAAACAATAAATATCATGCTTTTATATTTCATATTATATTATAATTATACAAAGAATAATGAATAGCCAAAACAAAAACATTGATACTCTCGAGAAACTAATGCAAATAGGGATGAATTTATAGTACGTATATATTTGCAATAGGGTGACTGTAGTTCCCACCCAGAGGTTTCCCAAATAGAGTAGTGTTTTGATTCTCGGAGGGTCGTGGCAAATGTATTTGTCAGGGATTCAACATTACGCTTTGATAAGGCGTCGGTGAAACACGTCCGAATCAAAAAGTTTTCCCTACAACTTACTGACAGCAACTGTCAAAATTACAAAGTTTTCGCGCAAAAGTGTTTTCGGCCTTTGGGTAGTCTTACTTATTTCAAAGTAACTTGTTAATTATTTCAACAGTGTTTTGTTAGTATAATATCAGTGTTTGTTTTATTTCACAAGTTATAAAAACTATTTAAGCTTCATTATATTTTATTTAATGAGTTGAAGGTTGCATTTCATTTATTCTGTTTTTTTTTAAATTCCATATTTACACTTTTTTCAAATAAATTTGTTGCAAACAAAATACTTATATTAAAGAAAGTAATATATCGACTGTGGAAAGGAAAAAGGACTTAACCTACAGTTTATCCAAAACAGCTTTTTTCGATAATCACAATGTATCAAACTTGATACACGTTCTATCAAAAGGATACAAGCTGCAAATGCCGAATTAGTATCTTAATTTAGCTTTTAAAATTGAAAAAATGACCTTGTAAAAAATTAAAACCAAGAAAAAGGATTGAAATAAAGGTTTTTCCTAGACAATTTCTTTAATTAATATTAGATTATGTCAATTAAACACCAGTTTAGAAGCCTCCGTGCACTTCAGGGTTGTGTATAATTCATAATTTGCATATGTCACAAAATCATCAAAACACGTTTTTAGCGCCTCCTGTAAAATTTGATATGTGTGGGTTACGTCCTTTTTCCTTTCCACAGTCGATATTTAGTAAAATATCTTTTTTATATATTTTCAAGCATTTTATGCTACTATATTTTGAAACAAAAACAAAATCGGTTATCTTTATTTATTTAAATAAATAAAAAACCGTTGTCTGCTTATTGCACATTTATTTAGTATTATCAGAACTGGTTTCGTTCATCACGAGCGTAAAAAAATCAATTTTATAGAGTTTAGTGTTACTTATACATATTTTGTTTCTTTATCTATAAATTACATTCTTATTTATTTTACCAATTGTTTGTTACGCTCTTATTAGTAGAGTATAAATAACTCTTTATTACTGTATACTCTTATCAGTTGAGAAATGATTGTGATCAGTAAGACCAGTTCTGACCAGTAAATATCGTAAGATAACAAAATAATTTAAAAAAATATATGTAATACTATTTTACCAAACATAGACAGTTAACACGTTAAAAGTCTTTATATTTAATTTATTTTAAAAATTACTCATTTATTGACAAATCATTAAAATCGTAAAAAATAATTTGTTTTAAATCTGAAGATTCACAGAAAATATTATTATAGGATCCATTTATATCGACATATAAATTATCTGTTGATTATTAAAGGGCGTCTTTACATGTTTGTATGTTTCATCGCATTTGTTTGTAATATGTATATATCATCGACACGGCAACTGTGCTTCTTTAAACATTTGTACATCAATTTTTAGTGTAACAAATATTTTTTTGAAATTCATACTTACTTAATGAACCGAGAAGGAATAAAAAAATGTTAAATATTTTTTTTTTCTTAATAATGACAATACCGATATCCAAGAGAGTAACATTATAAAGTCGTCAACGTATACTACGACACGTCATTTGTCATTATTCTTATTACTGACATGAACGTACATACGTAAATCAGGAATCGACAACCTGTGTAAAACAATAATACTAATTAAACTCCAGTTGATTAACAATGCAATGATTTTACTTGCTTTTCCATCAAAAAGATTAAGTAAATCATCACAAATATACCAAACATAAACAGAAATAGCTACCAATCATATATAAAATAATATTTGTAAAACTATGTTATTCTACTTGTTGTTTTACAAAATGTGACACGCTTATTCTTCTTTTTTGTCGCCACCATTCGAGATAAACCTTAAACTTACTGAAATTTGAAGCCTGACCCATGTGATCGCTAAAGCTTTGAGCGTTAGTTAACAGTGGCTGACGAAGAAAAGAATCTAATATTTATAATCATTATGCGCTACTTGGTTGACTTGTTACAATTGGGCTATTTATTTAAACATATGACATATAAGGATATTACTTGCAAACCCAACTCACTAAAAATTTCTTAAAACATGAACCATTAACTTAATTTAGTAGATCAAAATAAATTTTGAAAGTATTTTTAGAAACCAGTCTCAAACATGGCTTGACAACATCCAAAATATCATTCCAAAGTGATGTAAGACTAAAAATACTTTTAAAATTCAAACTTCATTTTTAGCCATTTTGAAATAAGCCGTGTTTTCAAGTAACACCCTCATATATGGATCGCTATTGTACTTTTATTAAAAGTTCAATTTGAAAAAAATAATCATCGATCTTCATTTCAATTTATATTCAATTGTTTTTTACCCCTGGTGTAGAGTTCACAGCTCATTGTGTCAACTGTCAATTGGCCGAAGAGCAAAGTGTCAACCAATATAGAGTGCCCCATAACTTATAGCACTGTGCCGTCTCTATTTTTGAATAACTTAAAACAGCTTATAACGAAACGTATCGCCTTATAGAAAAGTATTATTATGTCAAGTGTTTTATAGTGAAGCGAAACGAGCATTTTCTTTAAGAATTGCTTTCTTTGTGTTAAAAGATATACTTTGAAATTTTTAATAGAAATATAGTTTTGTATAATATTGACCGACCATTTTAGTCCACCGGGAAAACGCTTAAGACTTGCAAATGGCATTTTGTTTTTTGCAACTGAAAAATACAATTGCAATATAATATAACTTCGGGTAATCCAATATCTTTACCTCTTCATTTAGTTTTTTTTTTAAATTGTTTCTTTTTATTGAGCAATTGATACACAGCCGATTTGAAATACGCTTTACAAAATGGGTAGAAAAAAATATAGATATGAAAGAAAGTTTGAATTAAAATGAATATTAATCGTTCGGTATTTATTAGCAGATTGAACATCTTATTTTGAATTTTCTACGATATCAAACCGTATCACTCTTAGTGTCATAATAAATTCCGTATTGCTTTATGCACGGTGTTTTTGGTTGAATTAAACTAATATTTATTATAAAAAAATAGTGAAACAAATAAACAAGAAACTGTTTTCTTAGTCTGTTAAAATTTGGAATGAGAAATCAGATACAATCCTTATAACAAATAACGATGAAAAGTACATTTTTTTTTATTGCGGCAAATATTGTGTAGAAACAAAAGGTTCAAGTCTTCCATAGAATTTGAGAGTGATAGGTAGACAATAATGGTTAAAGACGGACATTAAGTTTTACGTTAATTTGCCATCTATACAACTCCCAAACAGTTTCAAAATTTTGACTGACAATACGCTCTAGTAACGCGTGTTAGTCGTATCTCTGCGTACCATTAAAAATTCGTCATACATCGGCGGTTGACAAAAGTTTGAAAGTAACAAACGGGTGTGTGTATTGACAATATACTACTCTACTGGAGGTTTTATCAGGCTTTGTGTACAAAGGGGTCGGTGACCTCACGCGTGTCTCATTCAAAGAGCGGTCAACTCGACCGTTTGAACCTCTTTCGAGTCCTTTGTCACAGCCTCCAGAGGTCCATCGGGTTTTTGAAACATAGCCTCTGACAATGACGTTGAATAGTACGCAAACTAAACATCGATGTGTCTTTCTGTATTTTAATTAACATGAAATATGAGAAGCATTAATCTAAAAATTATGAGTGTATCTTTTTTTCAACACATCCTTACTAAGTAACGTTATGATTTTTTATACCGATTTTTTTAAGATAAAAAAAATTCAAAGTATTTTTTTTTAAACCATGTCTGCTTCCAATGTGGAGCATATGGAATCCTAATGGAGTTTAACTCAACAGAAGTGTTTCTACGAGAACTGCTTGTTACTCAGTTGCTCAACCTCTCTTTTTCCAATGAGAGTAGGGATAGAAGGATAGGGCTAGGACAGTATTAGTGGTAAGCTAATCGCTCTCAATACGCCCCGTTCATAGGATAGGGGGGAGAGGGGGAAATTCAAGACATCACATACATCCATGCCTTTGAACAGAAATTCATGAATCGATTGAAAAATCAATTTATAAAACTGTCCGTACCGGGATTTGAACCCGGGCCCTCCGTAGCCGAAGCCAACACCGTTGACCACTCGACCACACAGGCCCTAAAGTATTTTAGTTCTACAAATATTATTTACATATCGACTGTGGAAAGGAAAAAGGACATAGCCCACAGTTTTTTCAAAACAGGCTTTTTTCGATAATCACAATGTATCAAACTTGATACACGTTCAATCAAAAAGATGCAAGCTGAAAATGCCGAATTAGTATCTAAATTTAGCTTTTAAATTTGAAAAAGATGACATTGTAAAAAATTAAAACCAATAAAAAAGACTGAAATAAAGGATATTCCTAGACAAATTCTTGAATTAATATTAGATTATGTCAATTAAACACCAGTTTAAAAGACTCAGTGCACTTTAAGGTTGTGTATAATACAAAATTTGCATACGTCACAAAATTATCAAAACACCTTTTTAGCGCCTCCTGTAAAATTTGATATGTGGGGGTTACGTCCTTTTTCCTTTCCACAGTCGATATGGTTGAGAGCTATTTTGGCTTATGCCCTCATCAGAACTATGTTTACACTTCTATTATCTTAGCTATATATAATATTTTACCTTAGACAAGATAAACAATATATCATCTTATTCACTCTAACATACTAATTTATATTGTAAAATTTAGTATTATACCTAATAAATTGACTTTATTGTTTCTTGGAACGATAAAACATATGAGATTATTCAAAGCGAATAAGCTTCAATTTAAGTGATATTTGTAATTAGTTACATTAGCTTCTTGTAAGGGTTTTAGTAACAGTAATTAGTTGTTTCGTCATTCGTATTATATTCATCCAAAATCAACAGAATTATACACATACATAATTTTCACTAAAATCACCAATCAAAATTATTTTAATAAATGATACCGCTATAATATTTACGACTTATCTTTGGTAGAAACAACACTATACAATTTTGTAAAAATAAAAAAACTATGCACAAGACATAAATATAACACATTTTATTTAAAAATAATTTGTTATTATTGTGTACTACCCCTTGGGTCACCATTGTCAATGCTATGTAAGTGTTGAATACATATCTTGTTTATTATAATTTTACAAATAAGTAGAGTTTTTTCCTGTGTTTGTGGTTGGTAATCAAAAATGACCTTTGAAAGTATCGTAGGTAATGTAATCATTTTTTCTATAGAAAACCTTTTGATATTTAAGTCGTTTTCTTTCTTTGGACTTTTATGACTATTTGTTTTCCAAGAAATCGTCTGAAGTCACTTTACCGACATCTCCGCAAAGCTTTAAGAGTTGAATAAAAAAAAGACGTGTTTCATTGATGCATTTTCCATTTATCACGGAGGCTTACCGATGATGATGCTCGCTTAACCCCCTGCAGAGAGTCAAGCAACCTCTCCTCGAGTATTGATGACAAATCGCATTTTTACGGCACGGTTTAATGAGTGACGATCAATCAAACCAATAGAGTAAAAACTGTAGATTTAAATGTGATTTTATTAATACAAGTAAATCATATATAAAACTGTTATTTTCATTATTAACTTATACAATATTCTGATTTCAATTTAATTTTAATTGCATAAGAAAATTTAATCTGTAATTGTCAACAAGGTATTTGCGACGAAAACAAAGAAAGACTTTAGTTTACAGTATTGATTCGTGTTGCTTATTTTTTATTTAAGTAATTAAATATTGTAGACACCAAAGTTAAACTGCCAAAAAATAGTAATAGCGATTTTAGTTGTGTAGTTGGCAGTTAAATAAGTGTTCTTACTTGCTGTATCAATTAAATATTTAAAAAAAAACAATGTTTATAGAACTATGAAAAGATGAGCAAGACTTTTTTTTATCTATCGCAAAATAAAAACAAAATAAGGGTATTACTTGCAAACCCGGTTCATTCCAAAATGATTAAAAAATTAAACTTCAATTTCATTTTGAAAAACAATATACATTTTAAAAGTATTTTTAGTCTTAGATTACTTAGGAATGATATTTTGTTAGACCGATTTCTAAAAATACTTTCAATATTTATTTTTATCTACAAAATTACATTCATGGTTCATTTTTCAATAATTTTGGCTTAATGTAACAAAATATTTCGTAAAAAAATAAAAACTACGACAGAAAACGAAATAATGTATGAAATTTGGCGTTGCCATCTAACGAAAATAGTTTTCGTAAAATAAACGTTGACTTTTTTTCACATTACGTTAAATTATACATATTTCTAAAACGTTTAACTACCAACGTAACTCGTAAAAGTTACTTAAAATATATTCTTCAATTGCGTTCTTTAGATCGGTTACGCCCGTTCACTAAAACGATCTTTATCCACGTTGTAAACTATACAAATTTACCGTCAAAGCAACAATTTTATTTGAAAGCAGGCAAGAAAATCAACACGTCGAAAGTATGTTTAACCCATATGATTTGATTACACTAATGAAACAGATTTTATATTTTTAATAATTTTAATACAATCTATCGCACATTTTCAACTTATCCAGTGGCGTAGCAAGAGGGGGGTGGGTAGCACATTTCTATTGGCAGCATTTTCGAAAATGAACAGAAAATTATGAAAGTAATTTGAATTTGATGTATACAGAACCAATGTAAGCAATATCATTTTCATTATATTTCCTTTCGCCCAGTGACAATATATACTTTTTTGAAGGTGGCATTTTTGAATTTTTCAAAGGTAAAAAAACAAATATAAATTGTTTTGGATATAGAATCAATGCGAGCTTTATTTAAATATCATGCTTTCTTTCGTCTAATTTGTGCTTTGTGACTTACTGATTAAGCACAACTTTTTGGGGTCGCGTTTTTAAGAAATTAAAAAAAACTTCAAAGGTAATAAACAAAAATTGTTTCGTATAAAGAATCAATGCAAGCGATGATTAATTCACCATTTTTTCCTTGCATGATTATGCTTTGTAAAACACTAAAAACAAGATCATGATGACATTGCTTGGGAAGAACTAAAAAAGATGTGAAGGAAAATTGAAATACTCTTACCTACTTTTATACTTGTACTATCTGGAATTTATTTAAAAAAAATCTCTTTCTTATTTCATTTACATTCATACCAGATCGACCAGTGGTGACTTTTGTCTTTGGCAATTTGTACACTCAAAAAAAACAAAAAAAAACAGTCGGGGACATTAGTTTTTTCCGACTACGGTAACTCGAACTCTACAACCATATCTTTAATAAAACTTTAACTTTAAGATTTCGACTGAAGGTGCTTGGTGGAATTTCAATATTAAATTTGAATCGTTCAAACTATGTACATTCTCACAGATAGTTTCTCATTCTCATAGTTTGAACGATTCAAATTTAAAACTTTAACTGTCAGATAAAATACATTTGATCATGTAACTAACGATTTTGCGAAGAAAAAAATCAGAAAATCAAATTTTAAATATGTTTTTTTCCCCAAATGTTATGTTTACAAAATAAAATCTGGTATCTTTTATTATGAACTAATTTACAACTTTAAATTTGTTTACTTATTTGTAAAATTAATACTTATAATAATAGCAACTTTTCCTACAAATATAATAAAAAGGCCAATTGAGTAATATTTTTTGTGATACATTAAAAAAGTTCCTTCTCTGAAAAAAAATCCAAAAGAAAAAATAATAAAATACAATATTTTTAGAGAAATTATATTTATGTATTAAAAAAATTAAGCCACCTTCAAACGTCTTTAACCGTTAACAATAGTGATGAAAAATGAAGTTAACATAGTGATAACGTATATTGTTATGGGTTCCCGATATGGCCTTAATATTTCCTAACTAGTTGAATCCTGATTTCAATCGAAATCATTACAATGTGGAAGATGAACAACTCTTGATAAGAATAATTTGTCCGAAGTGTAAAAATCGTGATCATGCTCTCAGTACCTACCCTAATGATGATAATGATATACACAGGCGTTGCTCGCAATAACTAGCAATTTGGCACAGGGCCGAACTGAGAGATTCGTAAAAATAAATATTTATTATCTGAAAATTAAAACAAACCTAATAATGAAAAATTGATGCTCGTCTATGTTCTAGGAAAAAAAATGTGACCTCAAAAATATTCATTATTAAATGTGAACGATTCAAATTTAATATCGAAGTTCCATCTTAAATTACATTAAAAAAATGGTATTCATTATATCAAAAAATATAAATTCATTTTTTATTTTATTTACATTTTTTTTGTTCTACCTTGTTTTTAGTCCTAATTATAAATAAACACCCTGTTAAGATTTATATTTCGATAAAGTAAATAATCTTTGTGGTGAACGAAACTGGACCTTATCTTTTAAAAAATGTTTAATTAATACAAGAATAAGTTATCTATTAAAAAATCCATATCCTCTCCCAGTGTGCGGCATATGACTTACTAATGGAGGTATCTCATTTTTTTTTTACCAGAACGGTCACTCAGTCACCCAACTTTTCTTCTTTTCTATCATCAGAAAAGAAGAAAAGTTAGGTGACTGAACAAGAAATTACCAGTCATTAGCTAATCGCTTTTACTACGCTCCGTTATTTTGAGATTGGAAGGGTGCGAGGGAGTTCATTTTTTAACATTACAAACATCCATTTCTTTGAACAATGATAGAAAAAATGCTGTTCGTACTGGGGTTCGAACCCGTAAAATCAGTCACGGAGACCAACGAAATTGACCACTGAGCTATAAACCCGACATTTTTTAAAATATAATATGACAGCTAACTCATTAAAAGTGATTAAAAATACAGTTATAATACAAATGACAATAAATAAAATAAATAAATTAGGTACAACGTTTCCCCTGGATATTCTATTATTCAATAAAGCAAAATATATAGTTTATTTAACTCGATGGCACCACAGACGAGATGTCTCGTCAAATTTTTCGTGGTTAGCACGCCAGAGACGAATTATCTCGTCAATAATTAATCAAATTAATAATTGAAAATTATAGCCGGCGTTCTAGGCAAAAAAATACTTTTTTACGGCAGCCAAAAGTTGAAAATAATATTAATAGGAAACAGTTTTTATCGTTAAACTATTTACTTGTTGATTAAATTCCGATGTTCTTATTAAAGTGTTTGATGAGTAATTTAATTCAACGTTTTATTTCGATCGATTTTCTGCATTATGAATAATTCCGTAATATATACTAATTTATTTTTATTCAATTTATTCAAATATTTTATTGTTCGTGGTGCGGTCCTGTTTAAATGTAATTGACAGCTAATTTCAATTCAAATTGCAGCAAAAATTATTGATGTGATTTCGACCAATCACGTCATCGATAATATATAATTTGCATACATCAATATTTCTAGCCATTTCTTATTTAATTCAAATAGTTTTTTTTTGCGATAATCCCCGCAATAAGTACAGTTTTAGTACCTATTATAGATTTTGTCATTGCGTGAATGTTATATTTCTGTGTGGTTCCGCAACTCACAAAGGTCATTCTCGTTCAGCTATGTATCGGATCAAGTGCGGGATAATTAAATTCATTTGTTTGTTTCACCATTATTAGTCATCTTTAACTTTGTATAGATAACCATGTATCAATATAATACATTTTTATCATTTGAAAATGGATAACCGATCATGATCTTCAAAAATAAATGCAAATTGCGTACAAATTAGTGTTTAGTGTAATGTAATTATGACTTTGTTCAACACTATAGACGAAAAATATTGCTTTACCGATTCTAAGAGTAATCCTATTCCGTAATTCCCATTTAATTTCATGATTATAGTAATTATACTTTCACTTTTACGATATTTAATATTTAACATTTTATTCGATTCTATATAGTTTCAAAATAATAATACGTTCTACACGCCTTACTGGAGAATGAACTATGAGGCAATAATGATTCTATTTTTCTCTCATTCTCCAGTAGAGAATGTTTATTGTAAATATCACACCGTGTGAAAATCTAAATATTAAGTCGAATAATATATTAAGACGTATTTTTTGTATTTAAAATATTTTTTATATAGGTATTCATTCATTTTCAAATCATATAATATATTTTTACGATCTTGAAGATTTGTTAGCTAAAAATGACAACGCCAATTTTTTTTTACACATCTTTTAATCTGAAATTTGATAGTAAACATGTATTTTTATTTCGTTTATAATAAACAATGCATGCATAAGCTCAAATGCAAAATAAAAGTGCATTATGAGCCCTTGAAAGGTGAAGTAAGCCAAGTAGTAAAATGGTAAAAGTTGACTCTTGCACTTACAATCACGTCTTTACTTAGTGATTTGGTAAATTGCACATTGTTATTTTATGTAGATAACACTATTGTTCTGTGTATTGACTGAACTCACTTCACTTTTAAGATACTTTGATACATGTAGATTATAGAATATTATAACACACATAACTCATTTTTTTCTAAAATACCGCTTACCTCATTTCATCTTTCAGGGGCTCATTTATATTATTAACACCATGGGTATCTTTGTAGATGGGATTTACCAGAGAAAACGACTCTGACGTGAGTTGCTATATTGTATACTAACGTCATAGTAACATTACTTGTAATTATATCAAAGTCATTAAAATTATCATAATCATACTTTGAAAACACGATTTTATCGTTTTATTATGAAATAAGTATTTTTTTTAAGCTGCCAAGGAAGCGTGATCCGTCCTCACGATAATATTATATAAAGCGTTGATTTTACTGCAACTGGACTTTTTTAATTAAGCTATTGTGTGATAGTCGAATAATTAATAATCCTTTTTATGTGAAAATAATAATCAAATAATGTTTTTAATTATCAATATGGTATTAAATTTATCGATACAATTATTTGGATTAGAGATCTTAGAGATAAAAATCTTTCCATTTCAGTTAAAGTTGTATAGACGTAAATAAAGATAATAGGGTAAAAATATCAAATGCCAAATCAATTAGTAAATAAGGATGATGTCTATTCTTTAATCTGTAAAGAAGTGATTTAACGAAGAAACCTTATTTAGACGGTAGATACTTTTTGGTGAAAATGTACGCCATGGCGGGCTCTGGTTACCCAGGTCCATTTCATTTCTGTGCACCTGGAGCAGCTTTCGCACCGGTAGGAGTACACCCTGCTGCTTTCAACAACAATGACTATTGGATGTAAGATCAATATACATATATTATTATGTGTTTTTTTATTTCAAACTAACTACCTGTTCTCGTACAAGCGTACATACTTTAAAACTTTAAAATAGTTATATATCAAATATAATATTTTTAGTTAAAAGATTAAATTTTCTGTCGAGTTCAATGTTTTTCTATTTTTGTATTTACTATAATAGGTTATAACAAATTAAATACAAATATAATCATTGAATTTCATTTTTTTAAACATAATCATAATTTTCCATCATAAGTGTGTGTACAAAAAATCGACTATTCAGTAACTAAACAACATTATGGTGAACACCTAATTCCCATATAAATATTTATAAATAATCATGTTTCCCTCAATGGTAATTAATTACTTATTACAACAAAGTACAATTCTGTTTTAAAATATTATCAGTATGACACTGTGATTCATTGCATTTGTTTTCTTTTAAAAAATGAATGTTTGGTATAAATACAAATAAATTGGCAAAATTATTGCTAAACCAACATTCTATTATCAAAGTTCTTCGAAACATTCCATTTGCTATGTTTGATTCAAATAAATACAGTCTTGGAGAGTTACTAGTATGATCATTTTAAATATATAAACATATAATTTTTCAAAAATATTTTTTAAAATATAAATTTAATAAATAAACTTTTTCTTTTCCCGATGCTTCCTTTATTTTTAACGTTATATCATATAAATTAAAACTAGACTTTCTTCTCGATTGTTTCAGGAAGCCTTCAGTTGACGAGGTCGGAAATCCTACGTCAGTCAATGCTCGGTGAGTCTAAAATTATTTTTTTAACAACAATGATGTGCATGTAGAAAAAAAATACAAAAAAAATAAAACAAATTGGGGTATTTCTAAATTTGCAACAGTAAGCAACACGTCACGTAAAAAATCACGTAAAGCTATTTTTGTGACTCTACATTGTAAAATTTGAGCATAGATATTATCAATTTGACACTGATTTATTTACGGTCTTGGAATAAAATTTATTTCCGATCAATTGAGCTATCATTAACATAAAATATATGAAAGTTGTTTTTTTGAATACCGTTTGTTTGAAATACTCAGAAGCAAAATATACATTAGTAAAAAATAAAGCAAAACATTCCACTTAGAGAAATACTGAGATCACGATTTTATCATGCATATGAAATATTGGCAGACTTTTTGCCGTCTTACTAAGTAATCGACGTGTACGTTAGATGCAAATAATAACTAAAACAAACCGTTATTTAACACTATTTAAAAATAAATTAATAATAACCCAGCCGCCTGTGTGGTCGAGTGGTCAACGTTGTTGCCTTCGATTACGGAGGACACAGTACGGACAGATTTATGAATTTCTGTTCGAAGGCATGGATGTATGTGATGCCTTGAATTCCCCCCTCCCACCCATCCTATCTTATGAACGGGACGTATAAAAATCAATTAGCCTACCACTAGTCCTGTTCTAGCCCTATCCTTCTTTTCCTACTCTCTTTGAAAAAAGAGAGGTTGAGCAACTGCATAATAAGCAGTTCTCGTAGAAGCACCTCTGTTGAGATAAACTCCATTAACAGTCCATATGCTCCACATTGGGAGTGGACATGGTAAAAAATGAAATAATAATAATAAAATACTGATCTTTCACCGTAAGTAAAAAACGTTTTGTTAGTGACAAAATCTGTGAGAATGTACATAGTTTGAACGATTCAAATTCAGTTTTATAATTTATTTATTTTTTGCAATTTTCATATTTTAGTTTTACTTTTAAGTTGCACACAGACAGACATGAATACAATTTAAAAAAAATCTTATATTATAATTCTATAGACGATTTTTTAATATTTCAACTCAATTTATTCTTACTAGCTGTAAGCCCGTTGCCCAGCAACGGGAGATTTTTGCTGCATTGTGTTTGATTTTATTTAGTTTAATTTATTTTATTTTAATTCATTTTAATTCATTTTATTTTATTTTATTTAATTTAATTTAATTTAATTTAATTTAATTTAATTTAATTTAATTTAATTTAATTTTAATTTAATTTATTTTATTTTATTTTATTTAATTTAATTTAATTTTATTTTAATTTATTTCAATTTATTTCAATTTATTTTATTTTATTTTATTTTATTTTATTTTATTTTATTTCATTTTATTTTATTTTATTTTATTTTATTTTAATTTATTTTATTTTATTTTATTTTATTTTATTTTATTTTATTTTATTTTATTTTATTTTATTTTATTTTATTTTATTTTATTTTATTTTATTTCAATTTATTTTATTTTATTTTATTTTATTTTATTTTAGTTTATTTTATTTCATTTCATTATCTATTAATTTGAAAATGTACGCAAACAAAATACATTTCGTAGAAGAAGAAGATGTCTCGAGGACATCATCAGTGCGCACACATTTGTGAAAAGTGAAAAGCGAGTGATTATTTTATCGACTTTTAATATATAAATTTAGTATGAATAAAAAAGTGGAGACTGAAAGGTGTGAAATGGACGCTCACTCAAACAGACACTCACCCACTCAGACATTATCGGCTATTAATATATAGATTTTTTGTGTAGTTTTGATCAAGGTGTTTCAGCGTCACACTGAAAGTTTCACATTTTCCTTTATGACAGACCCATCAAAAGGTCTTATCAAAAAACGACCCGCTGCGTATAAAGCTCGATTTTATTTTATAGCCTCCTGATACATTCGATAGAAAAGGTGAATTGGAAAAGGGGCATAAACGTAAACCAAAATAAAAGTGCAGGTATTAGACGATCGGGAGGGCTGCGCGGTTGGTTAGAGCTCTAAGCTAATATGATTAGGGATGATTTTCGGCCAATATATATATTAAGGGCTGCGAGAAGACGCAATATTGGCAACGAAAATGGATGACGTTAGCATACGGATGCAAACTGATCCATTTTTTCTAAAATAATAATAATTATTATTATTTTATACGCGTCTACTCCCAATGTGGAGCATATGGCCTCCTAATCGAGGTATCTCAACAAAAGTTTTATCTAAGACTGTTTGTTACTCAGTCGCTCAACCTCACTTTTTCCAAAGTGAGTAGTAGGTAGAGAAGGATGAAGCTAGAACAGGACTAGTGGTTGACTAATTGCTATTGCAACACTCAGTTATTAAAGGATCAGAAGGATGGGAGAAGAGGAAATAATGTGAATCGACATCACAAACACCCAGTCTTTGATCACAACTTTGAATTGAATAATTCTCAAATTCACTGTGATCTGACCGGAAATCGAACCCATACCTGCGTGGTTGGTATAGCAAGCTCTAACCAGCTGAGCCACAGCTAGCGTCATAATCTATAATTATAATCTTCAAACATCGTTTTAATGTATCATTATATGTTAAATGTATGGCAATTAAAAAAATATATTGGTAACTGTGCTTGTTAGAAGTCGAATTAAAGCTTTCTACTAGAATTTTTCCAAATTTTGACAATTTGTTTCATTCATTATTATTTATTTTGTACACTAAAAAAAGATATCGAATCACATAACTAATTGGAGCCATAATAAATTTCAAAGTATCATTATGTAATTATGAAATTTAAACTTTATTTACGCAATGTTTTAGAACTGGATATAACATATTTTCAATAAAGCTTTCAAATAATGACTTTCCATGAAAGTAATTGAGAGTTAAGATTATCTAACGTGGAACAAACTTATACATTTAACGAAAGAAAAAAAATAATAATGTTAAATAAAGCTTGAAAAATAAATTTGTAAGTTTTCGGCAGTACTTCAAATTTTTTAACTTTCTTATTCTACAGACTGTGTACCCCCTTTTTGCGTCTAGTAGAAAGGCAAAACTCTTACTTAAGTTTGAAATTTATAAGTTAGGAATAAACATTAATTTTAAGTTCATTCGTTAATAACCTTAAAATAGTTTGTCTGAAGAAGATTTTTAAATAGGTGAAACACGTGTTTCAACAATTCGTAACACAACTTGTGAAATAATAAAGATATCAAACTATGTTTATATTATCTTTGATAGATTCGGCGGTACCTTTGTGGAAACTCATTTTTTACAGAAAATTAAATTTGATAAATTAAATTAAAAGGTAATGTAGATAACAAAAAAAACTGAAGCTTTATGTTTAAGTGGTCTCGTGTTATGAAGTCACAAGATTGAAGAAATAATTACGTTTTATTAAAATGTGTTAATTTTTAGAAAAATCATATATGTTTAACAGAATTAAAGTTTGCAGATACGAAAAACCAAATTGGTTCCATTTGCCCTTATTAATTTATACGTGACGTGTTGTCCCTAATTGAGGATTATTTGAAGAGAGGGAGCAGTCTACAACTAACTTGCAAAAGGGGGACATTTGACCACTGTCCTGTCGTTAAATATTACCTGGTCAACGCATGGCCATGGCTTAAGCAGAAATAACAACATAATATTTTAAGACCGGAGGATTTTACGAAGCAAATTGCATGAAAGCCAAGGATTTATTAGAATCTGCGATATGTACTTATGTGGTGTTTTTTTAATATTCTACTTGTGTTGAATTAAGCAGGATTATAGTTCTGGAAGTATAATAAAAAATAATCTAGTGTTTGATATTTATTCTGTATAAAAATGAAATGAAAAATTAAGCGTTTAATTCTTTTTAAATTGATGCAATCTCTACTTCTCAAATGTAGCACAATGAATCATTTAGAAAAATCCAAGAGAAAAGTTTTGTCGGTCAGCAACAATTCTACAAAAAAATATTTCAGTTCATTTTTAAAAACGGCTTTTAACATTTTGACTTATTATTAAAGTGTTAAATATTTTTTAGCTCTCATTAATTAAGCGCTGGAGTACGGGTTAGAATCCAGAAATGAAAACCTTTATATTAAATTTTTAATGGGTTTGTGAGTTTAAATCCAATGTCAATAGATTTATTTAATGTTTTCATATCTCTTCGTCATAAATGTAACTGTTGCCGTAATTTTTCCTTACCTTTTCAAATTTAACGATTGACTTAAAACAGTGTTGAGAATTCATATAATTTTCCATCCATATATTTTTTTGAATCCGTTTGCTCTTATTGTTGATTATATGATCTACTAATAGAATTGTGCCAACAAATTTTTTTCGAGGAAAACTATTTTTACTCAGTTGCTCAATTAATATTATTTCGAAAAAAATCCTAATAGACAGAATAAAAAGCTAGAACAGGATAAATGTTTAGCTAATCGCTCTCGCTGCGCTTTGTTATTTTATGGTTAGAAGGGTGAGAAGGAATTTTTAGACATCACAAATGTATGTATTATACATACACTTAAAATTGTTGTTTGCGAGATTCGTCACGGAAGATAACAAAGTGGACCTCTACACTATAAACCTGACCTATATACTGAAAATCTATATAAAACTATACGTCTTTTATACACACTAAGAATAGAGATGTATAGTAAAAACAATATTAATTCAAATTGACGACTTATAACTAAAAAAAATGAAATATACAGATAAATATTTAAAAAATATTTAAGCACCACCAAAGTCATTTTCTCTTTTTTACTTTTTCAATATGGAGCGTAAATTACTACCCTAGTTTTTTTATCATTCGATCGTAAACAATGACGTCGTTCCTTGAATGCTCTTCCTTATTATATTTTATCTCAAATAAAGGTTCACGATCTTATGAAAAAATCTTTATGAAGCCTTATATTATAGTCTTATATACCCCCATCGCACGTATAAGGAAAAAAACACGTCCTGCGTACGATATAAATTTTCCAACTAACGCAGTAACAAAATATCTACTAAGGCGAGGGATACTTGATCTATTAAACGGTTTAATTTTTAAAAAATCATTAAAAAATATTAATATGTATTTTCTTATTTGTACTCTTTCGCAATATCTGCTACTTATTACGATCACATGAAATTTACAAGATTCTGGTTGCTTACTTAACCTTCGCGTTCTTATGAGGTGCATTCACATTGCAAAAAAAAATCCTAATAATCATTATAATCTTGATACCTCGATGATACCTCAATAAATGCAATAAAAATAGTATGCAAATTTGTCTTGGGTCACGTTGTACCCCGTTGTTTCTCGTAAGTGTTAAGTGATATGATTTTATTTTTTTTCAATAGTATCTAGGTAGTAGCTTTAAATTTTGAGATCCAATTTTATGAAGATGCGTTGAGAGACAAGTAGAGTTTACATACATTATCTTCCAGCGTCATTTAATCGTCACTCATAAAATAGAGAGCTGCTTTACCCTTTTTCTAATCTTAATTCAATACGAAATCAACCTGCATCTCTATATTATTAAAAGTTTTTAAGAAATTAGCATTACAGCTGATTCTATGCACCAAATATTTTAAATTTTAATCATATCATTTTAGTGAGAAAAACTCTACTAAAATTTATTGTAAGTCAATCGAGATTAACTCGAGATAAATGGATATCAGAAACACTCATGTCTTAGGTCTCAAATTTAAATTTGATATCTAACTTACCGGGAATCAACCCCAGACACACCTGGTTGGTAGAGCAACCTTTAACCAACTAGACCAAAGCGGGGCTTCATAGTTTCAGTTAATATATATAGATAGAAAAAAGCATCGCGAAAAATTTCGGCTTAATTTGTTTTATGGCATTAGTTAAAAAGTTCAGTTGCACCAGTTTTAGATCGACTAGTGAGTAGAGAACTAAGCTCAAAGGATGCTCCTCAGCTTGCGAGGAGAAATTTCTCGTACCACCATTTCATTTTATTCCATCACGTACGCCTTAAATACGTGTCCGTCTGTTAGAACGCTATATTACGATTGCAATGCAAACAGTTCGCACGCAGAAATATTTGATAAGTTGTTTATATTAATTGCCACCACTCCAAAGAATGTTATGCTTAGCATCATTTTTCGCAATTTCATTAAAGAATCTTTTGTATATTTTTTCCTTTTATTTACAATTTTGACATTTTTACAATGGCCACATTCAACTCAATGTGGACTGCCTGGGACACACAGCTGTACTCGACTAAAACCAAATGCCACTTATTCAACGCTTGCATTCGGCTGGTACTGCTTTACGGTTACAAATCATGGCACCTGACGAAGACTCAGAAAAACCGTATACTGAGCTTCGACAACAGATGCTTACGTCGGATAATGGGGGTGAGGTGGTTTGATTTTGTGAGGAATTCAAAGATAAGGAAGTGTACAAGACAGCGTCCCGTCACGTCAGTGGTTATGAAGAGACGTTGGAACTGGCTGAGTCACGTGCTGCGGATGCCTCCGGAAAGCCTCAATCCTGCCTGACTCTTCCTTCGACCGGTGGGATTCTGGTGTCTCGGACGTCCGTCAGGTACTATCCATAGGATGTACTCGGCGGAACTGAGGGATGCTGGCATGTCATTAGAGGAAGCAAAACAATTGGCGGGAGACAAGGAACCATGAAGGTGCCGCGTGGCGGCCATATGCTTCACATAGGGAGCGGACATGGCCAAAGAAAGAGAAGAAGATTTACAATTTCGGGTCTTTTGGCGTTGCGGTTAGCGTTGTGGGCTTCTGTGCCAGATCTCACAGGTTCGAGTCCCAGTACGAACAGCATTTTTTTCAATCGATTTATGTTCGAAAGCATGGATTTTTGTGATTTCCAAAAATTCGCTCCTACCCTTTCCGATTTTTCAATAACTGGGCGTAGCAAAAGCGATTAGCTAACCACTAGTCATGTCCAGTCGTACCATTGTACCCCTACTACTCTATTTGAAAAAGAGAGGTTGATCTACTGAGTAAGAAGTCGTAGAAAAAAATCTGTTGAGGTACCACATTGGGAGCGGACATGGATAAAAAAACTACATTACGTTTAATTGACTTTTGTCTTTCTTTAGACTGATGTTTGTTTTACTTTAGTTTATTAAATAATATTATACATCAGCGGTCGGCAAACTTTTTGGACTTACGGACCACTAAATTCACAATTTTAATCCAGCGGACTGGACTTTTGTGGTTAATATTACATTAAATTTGAATCGTTCAAATTATGTACATTCACAAAAATTTTGTCACCAACGACCCGGGTTTCGTCTTTCGGCATCTTCAGGCATTCAAGTGCACGGATGAAGTTGAACTGAGAAATATTACATATTGAAATAAAAGTGATTAAATGCGTCTAAAAATGCACTAATTTCAGATTTCTCTCCGGACCACCCAAATTTTCTCACACTTTGCAGACCGCTGTTATACACCACATGGCAGTACTATTGTCAGTTTTGCTCAACATTCTCTTTCTCTGTTTGTCATGTCACCCCAACAAGCTTAAAGAAATTTGTTGGTTAGTTAATTGTAACATAAAATAGAATTTGTGAGACTTAAAAATAAAAATATATATTTAATATTGAGTAATTAACGGTTCGCTTTTTTTTGCTAATTATAATCGATTCGTACAAAGAGAATGCTAACCAAATAATTATATTTATGAGTATATATTTTTTTCAATTTCCACTTACTGTAATGTATTGAAGGACCGGTGACGGATTGTCATTTGAAAAATGGTCCACAAGTTCTGCACCCTTGCTTGCTGCCCCTCCTATGAATACCGCTTCTAATGCCCACCAACCCCCAGAGAGCTAAAAGTTTCCCTGATTCTAGGCTACGTCGAACAGCTGATTGGTGTCGGTCGATAAGGGAAACATTTGTTATGATATAAATATATAGATGAATTGATGATATGGACGAAAGTAATTAGTATGTTAAAAATTGTTTTAAAACTTATCTACAGTAAAAATATATTAGACAACACTCCGCATAAGTTTAATAACCATAATTTAACATCCACACTTTTTTATAGTACTGTTTTAATATATCTGGCATTGCAATCAATGCTTTAATACCAAATATATAAAGCTCTGTGTATCTTAATTTTTAGATCACTCAATGCGAGAAGAAGAGGCTTTCAAATTTAACAAGCCTAAGACTATCTGATTACTAGGGTACAAAGCAAACCTGAATATTTATACCATCAAAATGAGTTGCATTATATTATTAGAACTTAATATACATCTTGTTTTGTTCACTTAGAAGGATTTTTTTATTATTGTATCAATAATAGTTTAAAAAAACGACTTAAGCGAAAGGTGATTAAAAACTATTTTTAAATTGATATTTTTTGTTAATTAGTCAGTTTTTTTTTTGCTTTTTTCCGTCTTAACAGTTTTTTCTTGTGCTTTAATTTTATCCTGGACCCACCTCCTAGAATCAACTTCTTTGAAAATACACATTCGATTTTAAACAGTAAATACGAATCAATAATGTTGTGTATTGATTTTATGATATTTTCTTTTTATTGCGATAGGGGGGTGATGGTAGAAATTCATTAATTATCGACTTTGTAAACGATGCATTTAATAAAATTGTATTTTTTAAATTTTAAATAAGTGTATTTTACTTGTAATTATACCAATTCTTTGTATTTAATTAACCTTTATTAATATCTATATATTTGTAATTATTATTTATTGTTGCCTTTCAAATTGTGCCTTAATAAAATGTATCTTAACTGTATCATTGAGGAGATATCATCTTCGGTGTGATGCAGAAAAGAATTAAAAAAAAAAAATTTTACTTTGAAAATAGTTTGTTTGACAAACTGTTCGGCTTGTTTTTTTCACTGTAATGTATTAAAAGCTTTTAGTTTTTTTATTGTATTATGCTTTATATTGAAAAATACTATTTATTTGTATTAATATGTTATGTTTGTGTCTGTGTTGTGCAAATATTGCTCTGTAGCTAATACTTTGTGAAATTTTAGTATCTCATAAAGAATTTTGTTGGCTCTAAAAATATGTACAAACACATATTTAAATGCAACAATGTTTGGTTTTTTATTTTGCTTATAAATATATTTATATACATACAACTGTCTGTACATTATAATACAATTTAATTTACGAATATTTATGAACTCAAATCATACAAAGCTTTTGATTTTGATAAAAATCTAGAAACCTTGCCATCATTATCACGTTTGCAAACATTGAATAAAACGTACCAACCCAGGCGTGATCTTTTCGCATCGACCCCGTCGCCGCCTACCCTGATCTTTTCAGCCCCTATAACCTTCCGCCCACTTTGAGAGGCTTTCACGTTCCGCCCTAAGCCTCAAATTGCCGCCTACTTTGCAAAGGATCGCTTTGTCTCTTTTCAGCGAACACGCCCACTTTGACGCTATTCCTTCGAAGCCTTAATAAGGCTATATTATGTACGTGCCTATGTGAGACTCATGTAAAAGAGTCTATATGTATTGCTTTTCGATTTGATGTAGTATACACGTAAGCTACAGTTGATTTTAACACAACCACGTTGCATCTAAAAATCAATGAAACGTTTTTAGAAACGATATATTTTTATTCTGAAGAGAAATAGAAAATAAATTTCAAAATAGCACACTATAATCAAGTTGCATAAAATGATTTAAGTAATGCGGTAAGTATTATAGTTAGAATGGTTTTATTTATATCCATTAAATGCTTAAAATATTTTTGATGAATTTCTTGGTATAATCGTAGGGATCTGTTTTAATTGATAGTATCGTATAGGTTTAAATTAAAGAAGCATGTATCAGTCACATTGATATTTATTCAGTAATAAATTGTTAAGTTTCCATTAATGTTCATCGTACTTACCAAAGGCAGACTTTATACAAAACAGGAAAACACGCATTTTTGCTCATTATCTTCGCAATACATTGAAGGGATTTGATTTAGTTTTAAATCTTAAAACAAAACTATATCGTTAAAACGCATTATCTCATTTCTCCTATTTGTAAAGCTATTAAGTATCAGTTCCTCGTGAATTTATGGGTATGAGAAAAATCTCGGTGGTATTTTTAAGAAATATCTAGTCAAAAAATACAAGTCTCATTTACTATAATATAACTTTGTTAACGCTAAACCATAATAATTCAAAAGAATGAAAGCGTAAAGGTCTCTCAAGCAACATGTAAAAAACTGTTTTGTCTCAATATATGATCAAAGCAATAAAAAAGTATAACGAAAGTTTGTATATTTCCCAAAAACAGCATGAAATCAGTATTTTTTTTAATTTTGTTTCTCAGTTTTATGACTCAATATTCAATAAAGTTTCGGTGCTTGAGATCTATTAATAACAAGCACAACCTTCCCGACGTCAAAACATAAAGCGCGTAGCCAACAAGTAAAATAATCAGCATGATTCTTATTCAACGCAGAAGGCCGTCCTCCACGCCGTAGGCCGTCGCGACGTCCATTTGAACGTGTTCGAACGATCTACCACCGCGGAATACGTCAAAACGTACTTTTACGTGCCGGTCGTAGCACCACCGTAGACCACGCCGTAGCTGCGGCGTAGCAAAACCGTAGACCCAGCACGTAACACCGAGGGCATTACACGTCTTCGGAATTACTGTTCGTCTCAAGGCTCGTAGACCATCCCTCGTAGACCGTAGCGAAACGGGTCCTGAATCGACAATCACGAAGCGTTCCTCCTGCGAACGTGAACTTGAAAATGTGGGTGAATGCCGAATTCTATTTGATTCTTTGGCGGATGTGTGACGTAGAAGGGTCATAATAAACTTAGAAATTGTATGTAAAAGTTAAAGCTCAATTTTTAAGGACTTAATTTAGAAGTCCTAAGAAATGCAAAAATAAGTAAATTTAATTAAAATATTTAGCAATTTAGAAAATATTATTTAAATATAAAAAAAATTACAGATTCTACAAAAATTTTATTAAAAATATATTTTTTAAAATTATGTTTTTTACCAAGAACTGATAGTTAATACATCAAAAGTGAAAAAAATATTATATTTAGTTCTATTTTGTATTCAAATAAAAGATGTTTTTGGAAACAAATTTTACATTTCTTAAGTATCTCGAAGGTACACTTTACATTTTAAAATACCTAACAATTCCTATTCCACGATATTTTTTTCTTAAAAAATAAACTTACCTTTGACTGATGAAGTCACTGATAAGTAAAGTGTTACTTAGGCCACAGTCTAAAGAAATATGTTTCAAATCATAAATAAATTGAGGGTATTACTTGCAAGCCCGGCACATTTCAAATTTGTTGAAACATGAACTATGAATGTAATTTAGTAGATAAAAATAATCAGTCTCAAACTTGGCTTGACAACATACAAAATATCATTCCAAAGTAATGTAAGACTAAAAATACTTTTAAAATGTAAATTGTTTTTCAAAATTAAATTCAAATTTCATTTTTTTGTCATTTTGGAATAAGCTTTGCTTGAAAGTAATATCTTCAATTAAAAGTTAATTACCTTTTTTCTAACGAACAAACAATCTAATTAATTAGGCAAATATTTCTTTATGTATTTAAATTTGGTTTATCATACATTGCGATATGAACAAATGAATAAAAAAGGAGATTGAAATTATTTACTTGCTTCGTTTCGTCTATTCTGATAACAAATTTTCTTGTTGAACTTGAAAATTCTTACGACTGCCTAATCACAGATCCGCACTCGACCGTTTACGTGTTTCGTAGAGGTCTACGGCAGAAGTACGTACGTGGTCCGCGTACTGACCGCGTAGCTGCTGCCTCGTAGCGAGTTTTTCACACGTAGAGGGCGCGATATGACGCGGACCGTCACGTGACGGCATTCGGCGATCGCTCCGATCCCATTGACCGGACGATGACGTCATGGCGGTGAATCATATGGACACGGGCCGCATGTAAATGGCCAGTATCATGTTGTAAGTTTTACTAAACAGGCGCTTATGATGCAATGGGGGTAAATTGGGTCAGGTAGAAGCCGAACTCGGCAAAACTATACTATACTTTTAACAAATCAAGACTTTACATTATAAGGAATTGTATATTTTTTTAAATACATGGAAACTTTTTGTGTCAATTAGTCTACTTATCACTTCTCATAAAGAACAAGAGATGAATATTTATAATAAAATAGGAACGTTTTCCAGTTTGTCAAATAAACAAAGTAAAAAAAATGCTTTCATTTTCCATACATTTTATATATTATGATATAAACTTTTTTTAATTTGTTTAAATAGCGCACTTAAAATTGTTGTTTTTTTTTACCATATCCGCTCTGAATGTAAAGCATATGTACTCTACTCTTAATACAGCTTATCTCATCATTGGTGCTTTTATGAGAATCGCTTGTCACTCAGTTGCTTGACCGCATTCTCTTTAACAAATATATATTTTTTTTGTATTAATACGAAATATTTCTAAATAATTTGTGAAATAATATTTTCATTAAAATAGCTTAATGAACGCCTGAAAGTTTTTGCCAGAACGTAGACTGTATATAGCATAGATCAGTAACATGAAGTCTTAATATTAAATTGTTTTAGAGTTTATTGAGTCAAATTAATTTAAGTATTTCATATTTAGGAGTACTTTAAATATTATATAACTTCGGGCAGTGGTTAAAAAATATTTTTGAACCGTATGTTTTTAAAAAAAATGTCATACATAAATTTCAATAAGGTACAAATTCAGCAATATTGCTCACCTGGTGGTAGTGAATTTAAAGTAGCTACTGCATATTTCTATGCAAGTTCGGGATCCAACTGCAACATATAAATAGAGTATGCATGAAATGATCGACCACCCTTCACTCGGACACTCGTAAACTTCATCCCATTACCACTGATGCAAGATCTATGCAAGAGGGTTCATTTGACGGTTTCTTTCAGAGTTAGTAAACAGCTGGTTTGAAGAACTAACAAAGGTATCATCATGTAAAGTTAAAAGAAGTTGTAACTTGCATTTAATGAACAAATGTAATGGTAAGTCTTTAAAATTATTCGTCTTGGGTGATAAAAATAAAACTTTTCATTACCTCTATATATATAAACATAAAAAGTATTTTGATTGTATCTAAATGTGGTTCTGTGATTGAATAGCAGCAGGTGGAAATCATTTACATCTTTAGCCCATGTTAAAAGCTTCCATTTTGATTTTAACTCTGTCAATATTTGCGGTGGATTCGAGATAAATTTGTTGAAATCTGAAATCTAAACCAAAAATAACGATACTGATCACTCGGCTACAGATTCAGCAAGATAAAGATAAACCATATTGAATTCATATATTTTGCAGTACAGAGATTGTGTTTTTTGTTTGTTTCTCTGATTCATTGTCATGAATTAGACCAAATTTGATTGTGTTTAATGATCTGTGATTGTGTGACAATACTGATATTCTCGTAATATTTTAACAAGGGTTTTATAATATTTAGCTCATTCGCATCGGGTTTGTGGCCCAATTGTCAACGTTGTTGGCTTCCATGATGGATCTCACGAGTGTGAGTCCCGGTAGAAAAAAGTATTTTTTCAATCAATTTATCAATTTCTGTTTGAAGACAAGGTATTAGTGATGTCAAAACATTTTCTCCCATATTTCCAATCCTTAAATAACGGAGCGAAAAAAAAAGCTTGAGCAATTAAGTAACAAATATTTGTCGTAGAAAAAATATATTTAGATACCACCATAAAAAAAGGCCATATGCTCTACATTGATAGTAAACATTGATTTATAAAAAACCGTTCAACAAATAGATCTCGTAGAGTTTTGTCTCAATACATTTTTTCATGGTAGTACTTAACTAATGGTGAGATTAAAAATTTAAATAACTTTTCTCGAATCTTCAAATTGTTTACATTTAAAGTAGTAACTGTCAATTATTGTTATAAAGACATTCATACTTTTCTGTAATATTTTATGATTTTTTATAATGCTTCAGAACGGTTTTAATAATCGAGTACATTTTTAACTGATGGTAAAAAACGTTTGAGTAAATATAATTCATTAAATTTCAAAACCTTAGATCACGAGCATTGTAAACTATATTAAATTATCCAAATAAGCATTGGTTTCAATCAATATAAATGTCAGTTTTTGTAAGATATTACAAAGTTAGAGCATCCCTTTTTGTTAAGAGCGTGTAGTTGACGCCAGCCGATGCAGGGGATCAAAATTATATTACGGCATGCGTCGATAAAATAAATTTTATGACGTCAGACCGAGTGGTCAGTAGTTGCAGCATTAAATATTCACCACTCGGTAAGGAAGGTAGGTCTCACCGCAAATGCTGGCTACATTTTGATGTTTTATTGGTCTCGCAGACAAGACGGACTTTCGCTCTTGTTCACTTTATGGAACTTCTTATCGCCTGTTTTGGGAAAGTTTGTGGGGTGGGTGTGTTTTATTGTAAACACAATAAGGCAGTCTGGCGGTTGATTGTTTTTAGAATATCGAATGGTACACATTGCGTGTCTATTTTTAGTCCGTATTAAAAACATTAGAAAGTATTTTTTTCAATGGCTTAAATCGAAAGATTTTCTTTAAATAAAAGTGATTTTATGATAAAACTTGATTTTATTTATAAAAATACAATTCGTAACAGAAGTCAGTTTTAAATATTCCTCTTTTTATATTTATTAATAAGTAACACAATATTTTATATTTTATTGAGTTTTTTCATATTTTTTAAATTATTTCTTGTAAATTTATGCCTACTTTTAATGTGGAGCACTTAGCTTTCTAATTGAAGTATCTCAACAAAAATATTTTCTACGAAAACTACTTATCAGTCAGTTGCTTAAACTTTCCCCTACAGTGCTAAAAATACTTTCGATATGTTGCTGGCCCTTAAAGAACCAATTGAAAAACATGTTTTTAAAAATGTACGTTCTGGGTGTTTACCATTCATCAAAGAGCGGTAAGTGCTAAAGCATGTTTTTCATTTGGTTCTCAAAGGGTCAGCAACATATTAGAACTACTTTTTACCACCGCAGGGGATGTGATGGTAAAATTTCTTTTTCGAAGCGTTAGGTAAAAAGGGATAGAAGCTAAGACATGGCTAATGGTTCACTTATCACTTTAGATTTGACCCGTCATTTTAAGATTGGATTGGTGAGAGGGAATTTCAATACATCGAAAACACCCATGCATTCAAGCAAAATCGATAAATCGATGGAACAAATTCTGTTTGTACTTGGATTTGAATACGTGAGATTCATAACGGAAGCCAAAACGTTGACCACTATGCCGCGGACCTGACAAACTATTCTAATAATAATATTTTCACAATAAATATTTCCAAAATAACATTTTGGTAAGACGATGAATAAATGTGAATAGATTCAATATTGAAGATTTAAATATACTCCAAATGAAATATCTGCCCTTTTCCATATTCAAACAAAGACATTTTTTTACGAAAATTACGAACACTTCTCACGTACAGAAAAAAATGGATGCAAGTGTTTTATTCGTAAAGTTGTCCTATTCACCGCTAGTAACTCTGCAGTGAAGTATTTCAGAAGCCGAACAAATTGAACTTTCTCAAGAAAGCCTATAAAAGTTACCTTGCTTTATGCAGTATGACTCTGTACCAATCTGCTTACGAGACATTATTTTATGTCGCATATTTTCAATACTCAATACTTCGTAAATATCAACGTGTAGTATTAAGCAAGGGTATAAGAAAAACTGGCTTTTTTGTCTGGTATTAAATTTATTAAGCCTCTAGTTCAATCATTGGCTAATTTAATTATCATGTGCTAATAACTACGATTCAACGCTTAAATGCAGTGCCTTTTATTTAATTTCGGATGAATTTATAAACCAACTATACACACTTGAAATTATAAACTGCTTATGTAGTTTGCTGAATTGTTAGATATATTTTTTCCGTGCGACGTATCGTATTATATTGATATCATTATTGAGAAAAAAAAACCATTGGCCTATAAAGAGTATTGGGTCATATAAGAGAATGTTTCAACTTTAACTGATATGTAGTTTTTTTGTATATGAATACAATACCGATAAAGGTTACATTTAATACATATATTTCATTTTCAATTACCTACATAATTTTAGTTATTTATTCAGCGAAGATTTATTAACTTTTCCGGTTCTAAGTTCAAGAAATGCGACCCCAATACCCACATTTTCTTAAATATCTATTTTAATATGGGTGATACAATTTTTATAATTAAGGTTTTCTTATATCATAGTTTTTTGGACCTTTTGTATTTTATATAAATACGCGATAGCGCGATAAGAGATCGTTTGTAAGATTGCTGGGCTAAACTCGTCAGTTGCAATTTCGTATGTGTGCTGGGTTGACGTCTTTTTTACGCGCAACTTAAAATATGATTATTTATTAAAAAAAAACACGAATTTTTATAAAAAAAATAAATGAGGAATGATGCAGAGATATATTTTAAAGCCCTTAGACTATTTTTTTTTTTAATTCATAAGAATAAAGCCAATAACGAGGAAACCACTGGGGTCCCTAAACGACCCCCATCGGATGAGAAGTATTTTTCTAGTCTCCGAGCCGCGAGAGTTAATGGTATTTAAAGTTAAGTCTCGACAAACCACCAACTCCTCCGAGTAACGGAGTTTATCACAAGTGGATTCATTCTTAAAGAAGTCACGGCTGGCCTCTTTTTAGATATCGCAAAAGCCTTCGACAGAGTATGGACTGAAGGGCTTGTATTCAAAATGTCGAAGGCTGGCATAGGATCACCACTGGTAAAAATTCTCAATTCATTCATGACAGGCAGATGTTTCAACGTTAAAATGGATGGAATTCGATCTTCACCAAGGTCAACTCGGGCGGGAGTTCCGCAAGGCTCTGTTTTGGGACCCATATTATACAATATATACACCTATGACATTCCTTCCGGCGGAGAAAACGACGCAATTATAGCACAATATGCAGATGATACGGCTATTTTAGCTAAATCTCGAAATCGACAAAGCGCTGTCACGCATGTTCAATCAGCTGCTGACACAATTGCAGACTGGTGCGACAAATGGCGAATCAAAATTAATACCGAAAAGAGCGCGGCAGTAATGTTTTCCAAGGGTTTTATCAGAAAACCTAATTTTGCTTGCATACGCATGCACAACGCAGAGATCAAGTGGTCTAATTCAGTTAAGTATCTTGGACTCACACTAGATAATCGACTTAAATTTAATGAACACGCCGCGATTAAAAAACGTCAAGCTAACGCTACAAAGGCAAGGTTGTATTTTATGCTTAACGCGAGGAGCAAACTTACTCTCAAAAGCAAGCTGCTCCTCTACACAGCAATCACTCGACCAATCATGATGTACGCTGCTCCAATATGGACGTATGCTCACCGTAAACATATGAAGACTCTCCAGATTGTCCAAAATAAATCACTGAGACAGATATGTAACGCCCCGTGGTACGTGCGTAACACGCTGCTTCACAGAGACTTGAAAATACCTACCATCCGCGAGTTCGTTCGTGAGATATCTCAAAGGTTTCACAGCGAAGTAGGGAAACATTTTAACCCAACGATATCTAATCTCCACAATTATGACGAGACACTGCCTGAGAATCGTTTTAGACCGAGAGCAATTCTGCTCGACGACCCTCCATAGATCTTATGTCGTCTAAAATTGGCACTTTTAGAACGAAATTAGCATCTCGAAAATGACTCTCTTTGTTTGACTTTCCTTGTGCACTGTATGTGTGTATGTATGTATGCGTATGTGTGTGTACATGTACGGATGCAGTGTGGGGAAGCATATAGAATGTGATTTGCAAAATAGTGCATATGGAGTTCCCGTGAACTTCTTATCTCTGTAGCGATCGCGCCCTTCTGTCTGCAAACGATGGTAAGGGGATGCAATTTACAATTCTTCAAACACTTTATCGATGAAGGAGACTAGAAGAACCTTGACGTTAGCGCGTCCTGGTACTTGAAGCTCCATAAATTTGATATCCAAAAAAAAAAAAGTTAAGTCGACATTTCGTCATTCAATTTTTTGCTAATACTTGTTGTTAGTTAATGTGAGAAGGGCTAATAAAACAAAAAAAATACTTTCACTGAACAACTGCATAATATCTGCAACTCTCAGGCAATAGTGGAATAAGTAGACATACTAGTGTTGAGATAATTGTACTTTAAGGTTTGTGTTGTAATTTTTAAATATCGAATTATAATTTTATTTATTTTCTTTCACGATTTACTATAAAAGATTTTTTTTATATATCTACTATGATTTATATTTAGTTATTTTACTATTCTCGATGATGCTTTGAAGTTATAGGGCAATATCAATACTTGTATATATAATATAAGTTTTTTTTAATGGGGCATTTCATTTTTAAATTAAAATATTTCAGTGCTTGGTTATAAAGGTTTACCTTTCAGCAATCGATTGACAGGTGTACTTAACTTGAAATCAGTTTTTTTCACTTTATTTCACTGTTGTTTTATGGTAATGAGTCGTATAGTTTTCAAAACACCATTAATACTGCTGGAAAAAACAAAGTAAGATAATGAACGATGAACAGACAATAAGCTACGTATTTGTTTACTCATTGTATACATTTCATGTTACTTAATAAATGTTCATTAAATTACAACGTGTTTGACGGATGATCACGCATCCAGCCAGGTCCTGTGCAAATTTCCTCGTCTGAGGCAAAGCAAGCAAGCAAGCGCGCTCTGCAAGGAGGCTTCGAGTACGTGATCTTCCGCTTGGCATGTTCCTCACGTAGACGCTACCCGCCGCCATTCCACCCTCAAAGCCTGACGAGTGAAAGAGAAGCATGATACCTCCTCGGGTTAAATACACCCCATACCTCTAACACTAAATACGGTGCCCAAAATTCTCTAAAAAAGTGGAACTGTTTCTGATGTGTTTTAATTATTTAATTTAGGTACGCAGTAGTCGTTTCGGTCGAGAAATTAAATAGTTGAAATGTATTGTAACTTTGAGATATGCATTTGTTACAAACGAGATGGGTGTCAGTGATTTTTTAATGTATCTCTATCCATCCTATCTGTTCTTGAAAACGATTAGTACATAATATGCAAATTAGCTCACCACAAACATCGTTCATCTACCCCTACCTCTCATGAAAAGAAAAAAACTGACTGGCTGGCTTATCAATTATCACAAACAGGTTTTAGGTGAGGACATACAATATAATAGGCAAAATGAAAATCAAAATAAAACAGCTTAAGCCAATTATCATAACTTACTGATAATTTAATGAAATTTTATATATTAAAGGTGGGATCAATCTATTCCTTAATAAAAATGAATAGCCATTAGAATAAAATACGATGTTTGCTTTACGATGCTATAAGTTATAAATAATCTATCGAAATAAAATATTATTTTGCAAATTTCATTGAAAAGATTGTCTCCCAGCACCCTCGAAGCCTCCAACGTGACCGAAGCCTTTCCAAGATGGCCGCGGGCGGGTTTATGTGTGCCATCCGCCATTCGCGTCGGCTGCGAAGGCGATCTGAATACAAAATTAGGCGCCCGGCTTTCAGGAGCGTTTATTATTTGGTGCGGGAGTTTCCCGAGCGCCGTTTTTTTCTCTCTCCGAAACGAGCTTTTGTTATTTTTATCTCGACAGATGAACTCAGGGAATACCTTGATACACATGCCGTTGTTTTCGATTTAAAAAAAATACATAATTGTTGGACAAATTCATTTGAACCAAAGCGGTATACTTTCTCTTGCCGAACAAGAAAAATTTTGATGAATTATTTTTTATTTCCTCTTATGCTGTAAAAATAATCTAATATGAAAATAGTAATAATATGAAACTAGTAAATCTACCTTGAACTGTCTTTACCTATCAATACAGTACTGAGTTATTGTGGTAGTCACTCAAAAAAAAAGTATTACCTTGTGTGTACTTCATACATGCGTAATTAATTGACTTTATAAAACTCAGTTAAACACAGCGTCATTTTTACTGTTACAAAAAACTACGTCTTCAGTCTTTGCTATTTAAAACTTTATTGCTTCATAAGGAATCGCATTTCATGAGAGTGAAAAAACGTTATGGCCTTATTACAGTATTTATGCATTATATTAAATTTATCTAACTATTACTTAATATTTTAAGCGAATCAATGATACACAAGTAACTAGCTCACAATACTGATTGTAATAAGTGATATCGTGGTAACTTTTTGAGTAAAACCTTGCGAATGAAACTGAGTCATTTTCGTCCTTTCATCCACAGGAAGTTGTAACTCCCCATAGAGTCAGTAGTAAGCACTTAGCAAAAGCGTCGTTAACGGCGCTCTTCCATTTCGTTAAACGGCGCCTTACGGCCGTCGGTAGCGCTGTTATGGAATACGTTATAGGCGAACAAATTAGCACTTTGCTGGCAAGAAAACACACCCCTTACGATTTTTTTTTAAACTAAGTTTTCTACAGGATTATTAAAGATTTGTCAAATTACGGACAACGTTAGACCAGCAATAATTGTTCCACTTACCGATAAAACGGTTTCAATTTAAAGTTCTGATAAAGTCAATTCAAAACGCTTAGTTTTTTAATGTCATATTTGACACGATAATCATGAAAATATTTGATATATCGGCAACCATTTTGATTTAATGCAACGTATTAGAACTACCTGAAAATTTTTTAACAATTTTTGATCGTTATTAAAATTTAGTTCTGCCAATGAAATCATTTGACGGTTAGACAACACTTTTAGATGCAATTATGATTTGAAATATTGATTAGTGTGTTTGTTAAAATAAATTAAATTAAAACTGACCAGGCTACTGATTCCAAAAGCAGTAAGTTAAGATCATTTATGGCAGCGCTAAATTGTCCATTGCCCGCGGCTCTTCAGCGGCTATCTCCGGACTCAAATCTCGACGGGGCAGCATCCAAAACAAATACGATTCTTCGTATCGCAGATCTGCTATCATGCATTGAATATCGAGTATCGACACGCTTCCACGAGAAATCAGATAAGAGAAAATATGTTGCCAACGCCATCCAAGTTTTTTGGCTGTATCAAGATTTTTTAAAGACACATCCGTTGCCAAATGCGAACATTTCACCCAAAATTTTACCTTGATATAAAAGTAGCTTTCCGATAGAAGAAAAACGTCTTTTAGCTTTTACTTCGCTGCTGTAAAGTATTGTTAAGATAATAAATAATGAATAATAAATACATAAGATTTATCACATGCTAGGTAACGAAATGTGATGTGCTTTTTGGTTTATTTAAGCATAAAGTTACTTTTAGGGTGTTCACTGTCAATACTTGGTGGAAAGGCATTATATTAATTAAAACACAATATTCCTTTGTACTTTATTCCACTTTATTTAATTGGTCAGGACCGGGAAAAACACAAAACTATCATTAAGTTACTTTACTAATGTAGAATTTCATTTTATTAAAAATTTCTAAAATTTTAATTATGTTTATAATTACCATCATTCACCACTTAAAATTTATTAATATTTGATGTTTTTTTTTAATTTTATGTTATAGGTGTTAAACATTTTTATTTTGTGTAATTATAGAGTCACTTACACTGTAATTACAATTGTTATTTACACCCTTTATTTCAATTTAATTTTGTATAAATAGCACTGTTTATAATATTTTTTTATCAGTTGACAATTCTCGCAATGAGCGAAATTAGTCCTGACCTATTAAATAAAGTAGAATAAATTAAAAAGGAATATTGTGTTTTTATTAAAATTAAGCATAAAAGTTTTTCGGAAAATTAAATTTGATTTGAGTCGTGTATCACTTTTTTACAAATTATGTTATCGAGTTTTGCAATCCTCCCCTAAGGCACACGCGTTGTTATCAACATTAAATTGTGGATATAATTTCTATACATCTGTCAACAATACTAAAACTCTATTGTTCTGGAATAATTTTCTGGTATGTTCATTGATTAAACGATTTGAATCATATCAAACATATAGTTTAACGATGATTCATAATAATTAAAAATGAAATCAAAATTTCAAAAATTATCAATGTTACTACCGGACCCATGGAAAAGAACTAGCATCAAACTGAAGAAAAAAACTTGTGACTAAAATAAAGAAAAGCAAGTATTGCGTAATTTATGAATATATATAAAATAATTTATCAAGAAGCTAGATTATACTCACTTTCAGTAAAAAATAATGTTTTGGTGTTTAAGTAATAATGTATATTCGAAAATTCATTACTAGTATCACTGATAGTTTAACTGGATACTGTTATAGACCGATGTAAATAATCCATTGGCTTG
Organism: Himalopsyche tibetana; assembly: GCA_030503985.1. Lineage (NCBI taxonomy): Eukaryota > Metazoa > Arthropoda > Insecta > Trichoptera > Rhyacophilidae > Himalopsyche > Himalopsyche tibetana. The sequence goes on from JAPJYX010000010.1 coordinate 4,656,544, forward strand.
GCAACACTGATTATTGACGGTGATGTTATCAACGTTGCACATCGGCGATGCAGCCTCGTTCAAGTCGCTTTATGGCAAATATATAATATTTACATTTTATCCGATCATATTTGTAGTACTAAATCGAGGAGATTTGAAACGGTAGCGAGTAGCGACAACATGCTGAATGCGAAGAACTATGAACAGTATAAAATTTTAAAATGCGTAAAAGAACATAAAATAAAACATTTTATGGCAAAAGTAAGAAGTGCAATTTTTGTAAACGATCTGTTCAATCAAACAAAAAAAAATGGTAAAAAATATTTTTTAATAACCAATTTAAATTAAGTATTATTAATTTAAATAATAAACATATTACGGTACTACGTGTTTGGATATTGAATCTAAAATGACTAACTTTATGATAAAATTTAAAATAACTTAGATTATTTCACGTATTTTTATACAAACTGTGACACATGTCCCGCTATTTCAGATGCATCCTCAGACTATCTTACATTCACAAATGCTTGCTTAAGTACGAATGATTTTAATTTTAGTATTCTGATATATTATTAAAATAAAAATAAAGGAGGGTATGATATAAAAACAAACAAACAATAATGGGAATACAAATAACATTTACGTTAAGAAATGATTAACTAATGAGTTGCATCAAGTGGGAAGGGTAAAACCGTTGGAAAACAAACGTACTTTAACAAGCATTTAAGAAAGTAAGACTGTCTGAGGATGCCTCTGAAAGTGTCGAAACACGTCACAGTTTGTAGCACAATATGTGGAATAATCTAACTTATTTTATATTACAATGAACTTCCACAAAGCTACCGCTAACTAACCAAAAAACCAAAGGACTAACTTTACGATGAGAAATCAAAGTGTTAAATTCTTAGTTTAAATTCTTTTGTGGCGATCTTATGATGCTAAAATATATATATTTTTTAAATTTTAATTAGTAATGTTACGTTCTTTGAAAATAAAGAAAAGATATAACATATATTCATGTCATTCATTACACATGCATAGCGTCGTTATTTTCTGATATTAAAAACTAATCAAAATTACGTAACTTGAAGATATGATCTGATTTCTTTTGTATACAAGTTTTTGACTGAATTATTAATTTATTAAATAATTCTTGTGGGACTTATGTCTACAATACATGAAGCAATAAAATACAATGTAAAATAAAATTCAAACAGACAGTTTTATTATAATATGTAAAATTGCCGAAAAAAATATTTTTTAATCCATTAAAAGATTAACACAACATTTAGTCTTGTTGGTTCATGGACTTTTGCGATCTTTCGCGGTTCTTTCTTACGCGACTTTTTTTTTCTTTTTCGTTCAATTTCTTGGATTATAAATAAAACAAATTACAACATAATAAGCAAGACCGATTGTGTTACTTAGAAGTAGTGTTATCTTTTCTCAGATCTAGTCAGAATAGTTTTGTGTCAGGTTCGTTAAATGGACGAGTGTCCTAATTGTATTTATAAACAAATATGTCCTTTTGTGGAAATCTTAAGCAAAGTGTAGGGTGGCATTAAATTATAAATTAATTAGTGTGTATGTTTTTAATAAAAGTGTTATAATCAATTATTCTAGTATATTTAAAATATAAGCAATATTTCATTAATGATATTCCGCTGATTATTTTGACTTTCTAGTTGATTGATCAGTCTAATATTATACTTATATTACAAGACATGTTATAATTGAGTATTCATTTTTCATATGAGAAGTTTTAACCGCTTTCTGTATGTTTCGTCAGGTGATTTTTAAAATTCAGTTTATTTCACAAAAAAAACTTTGACGTTTATTGTTTCGAAGTTTTAAAAGTAAAATTTAAAATATATGACATTACAGCTAAAAGAAAAAGTTTTCAAAAAAAGTTGCAAGAAAAACTAAAAACGTTTAAGACCTTTTTTAAATAAATGTTTCTGATTTGCAATCGTAATTTGTAATTTTATTTTTTTTACTTAAATATTTACAGTTTAGTGCTCATATTTCATTTGGTTAATATTATCTATAAATCATTTTCATATTTGTATTACCTACTAATTTTTTTGCTACACACTTATTGGTCTTACTAGTAAAAATACTCGTGATAAGCGAATACAGTCCTGATACTTATAAATAAACGTGAAAATTTTACAAAAGAGTTTAATTTTTTATAAAATAAAATATATTAAAAAATATGGTCACCCTAATTCCCAGAGGTACAGCCTGTAGGTACAAAGTGGTCCCAATTTGGTACCGCCCGTCCACTGGTGTCGTATCTCGTCCTCTAGCTTTGGAGCGTCGAGCCTTTTATCATGTTCATTTGTGTGCCGGTTTTCATTTTTTCAAATTTCAAGAGAAACCTGTGGTACAGCGCCATTTTTTGTAAAGCAAATACAAAATTATAACCATGGTCGTCATCAGATTTTTTTAAACACAAATAAAATCTAATTGCGTTTTGATGTTTGTCTTATCCTAAAGTGTCTATGAATATGAACTTGTAACAATACAAAACATTGATAGCTGAATAATTCAGGTGTTGTTTTGCCTCTCTCTTTTTTTGTAAATGTAATAATCTGTCCACGGAAAGTAAACTATACTATGTCGAAAGTGGTAGTTTTTCCTGGTTCCCGGTAATTTGCTCGAATAACAAGATAATCAATTTGTTTCCGTTTGTTCTGTCTTAACCCTAGTCTTCTATGTTTTCTGGAAATCTATAGAAACAGTTTGAGTAACTAATTAATAAGCAGTTCTCGTAGAAACACTTCTGTTGAGATAAACTCCATTAAAAGATCATATGTTCCGCATTTGGAGCGAACACGGTTAAAATAAATACTTACGAAAATTATTTTTATATTTCACTCTCTAAACAAGTGTCGCACAAGATAAAAATGAAACTCGTTGAAAAAGTCGTGAAAAATCGTTTAAATAACCAAGCAATTCGAATAATTTGTAATTCGAGCAATTTACCGGCTCCCGTTTTTCCTTATGGCTGTTTAAAGCTTCCTTGTGATGTTAATATTAGAAAATCACTAGTTTTCTTACATTATTTGTAAAGATCATTTATTTGAGGTGTTTTTCAACAATATCACTAGAAAAAGCGTCACAAGATATAAAATACTACCCTATGTTGATATTTCAATTTGGCAAAAATAAACTAATTTTCATTAATTAACTTTTCATCAATAATGATAAAAAATGTCCCTATCTTTAAAAAGAGTTAATCAGAAAGGGTACTGCATCAGACACTCTTGACGCTGGCTAGCTGTTGTCTGATAAAATCTTATTTTGTATTGGATATTTCATTTTATTCTTATATTGAAACAAATTTTTGAATGTTCCAATATTGAACCACTGACTGCAATTGGGTAAATACATAGTCAAGGAAGGCGTGCTAAAACTATTTGAATATTTAACAAGTATAACATTATTACATATTTAATTATACCTCTATTTTCACAAGCACATGCGATATTTTAATTGATACTATGATATTTAATATGATCTATTTTCCTAACGGTGATGATTAACTAAATACAATTAAAGAACACCAAACCATCCCATAACGCATTTCTACGTTAATTTTTCAAAGTCAACTAACACATTTCGTAAATATGTAATATTATACACAAATATAAACTCATTGTGGTCTGCGAAATATTGTAAAAAACTTCAAGCGAGTCCAATTAAAAATATACACATATAATATAAAAATTTACGTTGATTCGTCTTATTTACAAAATTGACCAAGAAAACAAAACTTTAAATTTTGTCTGGGTGCCTGGTCTCTTTTATACCTTGGTTTCGAGATCAGCGCTAAAGCAGGGTGGACTGTAGTGTTAAATAATACATGTTTTTCAAAACATAATTTTGTAGCTTATGTAATTATATTACTGTGCAGTAAATGAAATAATACTAATAATAAGCATTCCTCGTGAAATGATTAATTGTTAAGAATGTCCTTCCATTTCTTTGGTAAGTCCCAGTATGCTTGTTATTTTATTTGATTTATTAATACAATTACCTTTTTTATTATTCATGCTTATTAATGGAAAAAAAACACATATTCGGGCCGTGTGTCGTGGTTTGTCAATCCCTGTTCTGGCCGGATAGATTTTATGGATTATGAAAGTGGGGTATTGATATTATATCATAAACTCTTTATAATTGACAGCATGGAATATGGTATATTTATATGAATACTTAATGGTTTGTGATATTGTAGTTGGTGTAATTTTCTTTCCTTTCCAGTAGCTCTAAAAATTTTCAATGAGAAAACAACTAGTGTGAGAAAAAAATTAAAGTATTGATGACTTTATAACATTAAATCATTTTTTTTAATTCATTCATTGATGTATCGCTGTTGTCAGTAGAGGATTGTATTTTTAGTTGTTTACTGTAAAACGAAAGAGACAATACATTAAATGATGCTACAGCTAATAGTTTTTCAACCTTTTTGGGCCCATGGCCCCTTTTTGAGTCTTATATTTTTTCGTGGCTCTCTTCCTCGTTTTTAATATAAGCATATAAGTTTTTTTAAAAACAAATTGAGAAGTTGAAAGATTTAAAAATAATTGTCAATTCTTTGAAAATTTTGCTCGGTGCCAGATTATACCCAGGAATATACAGATTTCCCAAAATAAAAGACGCAATGCATTTTTTTTAGCTCTTCCAGGATTTACGTGTGGCCCTCCAAAACTCTACTCCTTTCTAAAATATTTTTTTCTCTGTGGCCCCCTTAGAGCACGCGGTGGTCCCTGGTTAAAAAACCGTTGCATAAATGATTCTTACATGAAACATAAATCACATATTTTAAAAAAATAAATGAAAGTCATACATAGGAAAGAAGTTACAATGATAGAATATTGTTGATTTAAGTATCAAATTTAAAAATTAAAAAAAACAGTTGACTTTCACCGTCACCAAGTGATATCGATACAAAATTAATTTACATTATTATTTGATATACTGTTAAAAAACGAAATCTTCTAGAGTTGTACGATGTTTCAGTCGGTTTTGTATTTGTTAAAAAATGTATAAACGTCAACGATGTTCTAAGTCTCTAATTCTTATTTTACTGAATTCAGAAATCCACTTAACTAAAAGATGCGAATAAATAAACTTTAAATATCATTAGCTTTGATAAAAATGAACTAATTTAAAGCTTCGATCTACTTATTTGTTATCTTAACGTTTCTGTTGGCACACTAAATTTGTCATTTACACTTCATTTACGGAAACTACTCAAAAACGTAATTATTTATCATTCTTACTACCGTTTACATAAACATCTATTTCTATTAAAACATAACTTCTTGGATATTGATGTCATAATTTTCTCTAGAAAATACGACAGCTTGTTGTGGTCGCAGTGGTACTACGAATGCCGTGTATCAAAACAGTGGCATAGGAGGCTTAACAAAGACCTTTGGTTTACGCATAATATGTCTCCATGTAATCCCAATCATAGAAACTTGACCCGCGTACGGCAACCCTTTCAATGCCAATGGTAAGATACGACCGTTAGAATAATAATAAAAATAATAAAACATTTTTAGTACTTTTTCCACATAAAATTTATTAGATCAGGACCGGTTTCGCTCATCGCGAGCATTATCAACTGATAAGAAAAACACCAAATCATCATTAGGATATTTACTTTGCTTAAATATTTCCCAAATTTTAATTGTGTTCATAATTGACATCGTTTGCCACTTAGATTTATTATTCTTTGATGATGATTTTTTAATTGTTATGGGTGTTAAGCATTTTAATCTTGTGTAATTATAATGTAATTTGTTAATCCTTTAAATTGTTAATAGTTGCTTACACCTTTTTATTTCAATTTAAATTTGTATAAATATCACTGTTTATGTATTTTTCTTATCAGTTGATAATGCTCGCGATGAGCGAAACCGGTCCTGATCTAATAAATTTTATGTGGAAAAAGTACTAAAAATGTTTTATTATTTTTATTATAATGCCATTCCACCAAGTATTGACAGTGAACACCTTAAAAGTGGTTAGAATAATAATTATTTTTTAAAAATCATGAATTTATCTCATTGATTTTTGTAACAATTAATAACTGAAAAGTATTGAATAAACATTGTCAAATTTTTTGCCGTTTTAGTATAACATATTACGTTGAAAATATTAGAGTTATGAATAGAAAACACGCCTTTGTCAATATAGTGCTTAACTCTTGAATGGAGATAGCATTTCATTATCATATACAGTCTCAGAGTTTCGATAAATAACTTGTAACAAATGATGAAAAAATATGGTGAACCTGATCAGTTATTATGTTCTTCTTCATTTCAAATGTTCACGCTGATTTCATTCTTTTGCATCACCATACTATAACACAATCTAACTCGAGGCTTCTCAAACTTAATCGTTCCATCCCCCCGTTACGCAAAATAGCACAACCCAAAAAGTATATTCGAAATAAAATTTAATATTTTATTTTACGCTAATATCAGGAATAATATTATGGTAGACTAATCACACACGAAAAAGTTGAAAATTACTTGCGGCATCTGACAGTTGACAAATTCATAATTGTGCACCATAATTAAATAATTTAGTGACAATAAAATAAAGATGTGACACTCCCTTAAAGAGAGTGATCTAAGAAAAAATAATTAACAATTATTTATTTTAAATAATAGCACATTTAAAGAACTTTAAAAAAACAAGAATCTAACAATTCAATGATTCAGCCCCTGAAACTCTTAAATCCCCCCATCAGGGAAGATATTCCTACCGGTTGAGAACCACTTTAACTCCTTATAAAAACTAAATTAGACTTCATAATGTTGTTATTTCACTAGTTGTGTTACCTTGCATATTATTTAGTTAGACTAGTGTTTCCCAAACTTTTGACATATGTGCACCCCTTCTTTGATTTTCGTAACACCGAGTAATCCTCGTAAAAAATGCATATACTTTATAACAATCCAAATATATAAGCTGCTTGTTGCACCAGACACAGCCAAACGTACCCCAGCCAGTGCTTACCCCCGCCAAACTCTTCACGTACCTCAGGAGGTACGCGTACTACATTTTGGGAAACACTAAGTTAGACAATATTCAATGATTTTAAATTTGAATATAATTTCTATTAAAAGCATAAAATATATCAAATATTAAGTCAAGTACCCGATGAAAACCACAGGCGTGCATCAAATAAAATCAACCATATTTTTTTATTGAAATTGAATTTACATATTGCGACCGCAGAATCAATCTAAAATTCGTTTAAAATCGCGTTGATTCAAATCTTTAACGAATCAGGTCGTAAAAATCGAATAACACTTCATTTACAGTCACTAAAAGTGTTAAGAGTTATAGAATAAACATAAGCCCTCATCTTTGGCCTGCTGTAAAATTCCCGCCACGTATCGAGTCTTGAAAGGCGGCCACTAATGCTCCATCATTGTGAAACTGGCCGTGAAATATTGCCGCGTATATTTCTGGTGTCACCGTGTTGGCTTTCAATTTTCTCGCCGCGAATGGGGTTCAATAATAATATCCATGACAATAAGCAACGAGATACTTTTTCATCTGTCAGAAGAATTGTATACGTTTTTATAATTTCGTGTCCGAACAATGTCTAACTGCTACGCTTTATATGGGAATAGTTTTGAAATATTCAGAAAACGACAATATCAATACTACTAATATAACGTAAAAGATACCAAACAAAAATAAACACAGCAAATCCATATCTACTCATTGTTCAGAGTATATGGTCACCACACAGTTCCTTCAATATTCTCTATCCCACATCAGTCTCTTTGCTTCCTCCCATGCTATCGCAGCTATCCTGAGAACATCCTATGGATGGTCATCAATAGACTTCCACAACGACGGGATCCATCAGGTTGGAAGCAGAGACAGGCAGAGTTCAGACTCTCTTAAGGCATGATTGGAGCTAGGTTTATTGTTGCTTTTTTTTTATTTTGAACGTAATATGGAGTTGGTTAGCCCGGTCTCTTGTTTTCGAATAATAAAAGCTCCCTTTATAATAAAAACAATAAAAAAAAATCAATTGCATAATATTTTATTTTTTTCTCAGAAAATTAGATTAGAGAATAGAAGAGGAAGAAATTTCTCATGACAAGCGTTATCAATCAGATCAGTTGATAATATTCGTCATGAGAAAAAACGGACAAAATCTTTTTAAATAAAAGTGGAAGTAGTATGAATGAATATTGTATTTTTTTTAAAAATAAAAATGTACTTTTCAAAGTAAAAAAAAATGTGATGAAATAAAATTGTGCTTTTTCGCATTAAGTGTGCCACTGGTTTTTATTGAGTTAAGATAAGTAGATAAAGTCAAATAAAGCATAAGTACTTTTGATATATATTATGTTGTACAATACATTGGCAGTATTTTAATATAAATCGTGATATAAGACATTCCGAAAGCAATACAATGCCTTCAGAAGCTTTCATTTCTTTCAATACTTTGTATGCTAAATAGGATACGCATTGATTCCACATGTTTGGAAACAGCGCCTAGTTAGATAGATAGGTTAACGGAATATTTCAAATATTGAATGTGACACTTCATTCACAATGAAAGGCTTTTTAATACTAGGCACATATCGAGCTTATCTCAAATAAATTACTAATTATTTTTAACACTTACCGTCAGGGCCAGCGCCACCACACAGGCGAAATAGGCAAGCATTAGGGGGTGCATAAATAAAGCATTAAAATTATGTTTATATTCTTTAGTAATAATAAATAACAGTAATCTGCATTTTATTTTGATGTTTGTTCAAAATGTTCGTTCTAATTATGTATCGTATTCCATAAGATTCGAAAAAGAGAGAATGTAACACGTTGGGAGCGGACATGGATATAAACAAAAATATATTTCTAACGATACCGAATTGTTTTTTTATTATTTCGAAAATGGGACGATTTGTTAAAATGGGGGCGCGCCCTGTGTAGTACCTGTGTGTAATATCAAATGGCTTTTATAAAATATTGCATAGGATATAATGGTAATTAGCATTGAAACCTTTTAGTGTAATAGTATACACTCCAGACTGGGATACAACTCTTTTCAGTACTAAAACAAAATTATTATATCATTCAGGCTTTTGGGATGACGGTATCGATCACTTACCATTGTTTTAAAAAATCTGGCGAAAAAAATTGTCGAATTTAGAGATTCCAGAATTACTCTGAACGTTAAGATTATTTTTTTTTAGTTTAGCTTATTTGAAAAAGGTACGTCTGCCAGTGAATAAGTGTTCCGACCCTATTGAGCTTTTTTTATTAGCTCTATTTAACTTTTATTACAAGCTATAGTGAATCCCAGGGTTGGTACTAGCACGGTCCTGGGATTATGTTATCGCGAAATTGGTCGGGATCCCGGGATTTCAAGTTATCGTTGGTTAGATTAGCGATTCATTGTTCATGTGAATGTTTTTTAGTTTGATATTTTTTACCGATTTTTCTAATATCACCGACGTGCAAAAATATTTTTAATTTTTACTTGCATCAAAGAGTATTACAATACATATAAAAACTAATTATAGAATACTTAGTATTCCCCGATTGTATTTTATTTCGTGTCACCCTATTACTTCTATCTTTCACTTGACTTTTTGTTAGGCTCAGAATTGGCGCCACATTTGATTTGTTTTTTAATATAAAGCGAATCGATAGAGCCTATTTTTTCTCCTAATACGAACAATTCAATACCCAGAAATACATGCAATTTCAAAATGAACGATTTTTTTATATATTCAAGCTGACGAGGTGTGAAATTTATCAAGCGATCATTGCTAAAGAAATTCAAGATCACGGCACGCGCCTCCGATTGTAACTGTTTCACTCGTCAATAACATGTAAGTAAAACTATAAAACAAATTTGGTAAGGTTGAATGTGATACCTTCAATATATTCGTTGTAAAATAAAAATTATGATGAAAAGGCAAATTTAAAATATTTTTCTGATATCAGATCGATTTTGCTTAAAAAGAAAGCATTTTAAAATAATGACCAATCAAATGGCGGAGCAAAGAAAGTTCCACTGGACGTTAGAACCTTTTCAAACTAACTGTGTTACGATAATAAGAGACTTAACTTGTAAAATAAATATTTGAAAAAAGTGTGTAGATAGATCTGCGGAATTCTGCCTAGTCATTTATTTTAAGAAAATATGACTATGAAATTAAAACATGTGCTTAAATGTGGCTAATACATTTTTTTCCTACCATAAAGTCACGTATGGTCAAAATATCAGTTACAAACTTTTATGGAAAACGATAAATGATTTTTTTGACATCCATTAGTGTTAATTAACGTTACACTTACTATGTCCGCTTCTAATGTGGATCATATGAACCTAATATAGTAGTTATTCTTAACGTTTGTTGTGTTATGAGAACTGCCTGTAGGTCAGTAACTCTACCTTTTTAATTGAAAAAAAAACTACCAGTTTTGAAAACGTTTTATTTTATTGTATAAGTATTATTCAAAATATGAACTAAAACAATTCTTACTAAAAATGCGTCAAATCTCTGTAGGAAAACAGAAACCAGACGAGCAGTTGTGTTTCACCTGTACAACTTTTGAGAAATACTCTTTTGAAATTTAATATACAATACATGAGTGAGAGAGAAAATAGCTTACTCTTTTTTTCTTTCTACTATTACTCTAATTTCTGGCATTATTTTATTTAAAAACATTTAATTTTTCCAATGATCAATATCTACACTTTAATCACTAAAACTTTTTTATATTGATTCTTGAAATTAGTTAAATTAATAGTAAGTTTTTAAAATTGTCTAAAAAATAGTAATTGTCAGAAACAATACGTTGCTTAGTGTGGTAACATTGTGATGATTTAGTTTTAGTTTTTAAAGACGAAAGAGTGATATGAAATCCCTTTTTATACCTGTAAATGTTTTCTTACACTTACGCATGGCAAAATGATTTTTCTTCAACGAGATGCGAGCGACAAACAAAACAGTTCTTTGGAACCAATTTGGTATCCATTATTAAAATATGGCGTTAAGTTTCAGAGGTTCTCAAATCGTTTGCTATAAAGATATATTAAAAAATAATTAACATTGCATAATTATGGAAGAAGTCCAGCCACTTTTTTAGTTGAATCAAATACGTTAGATAGTTAACCTGTAAATACAGTGGCAAATTAAGCACATGAGAGGTCTTAGGCGCAATAAAATTTGGAGACCCTGTTTTTTGGATAACAAATAAAAGTCCAAAAATTCTAAGAAAAATAATAACAATCTGAACAAGACGTATATGTGTGATAATAAGACCCCTGAGATTGGGAGGCCATAAGCGCGTGCCTCATTTGCTTATAGGGTAGTCCGCTACTGAGTAAACTAAACACTAAACGGACCTCTTTACCCTAATATTTACAAAGACATTTTATTATTTATACCTACATAAAAACAATCCTCTTTTACTTTACGTTTTTTTTTTTTTTTTAACTTTTAGGGTGTTTACTGTCAATACTTGGTGGAAAGCTATTATTTTCAAAAAATAAAATGCTCATTAGCACTAAATTCACTTTTATTGCATATCATCAGAACTGGTTTCACTCATGACGAGCATTATCAACTGATAAGAGAACACAATATTACAGTGCTATTTAAATTAATTCAGTGGAACAAACAATTGGTATTGAAAGGAGTTTTGTAAATTTCTTATATTAAAGTGTGTAAATTCTTTATTAATTTTATTTTGTACAATATATTATATTCCACCACTTATTTAGAAACACTCTTACGTGGTAAATTACCACTGGTAATTTCAAATTTATTTAAAATTATCAGGACCGCATTTGCTCTTTTGAAATAAATGTGAAATTAACAAAAAATATTATTATTTGTTTTTATTGAATATAATGCATTTCTACCAGGTATTGGAAGTGAACTCTTTAAAAATTCCTCAGTTATGTATATTTTAGGTTACTTGAGACGATTGACAGCGGCCATATTAAATTAAAAATAATGTGAGTTTTCGATAAGTGATTCCATCTTTACATTTGTATTTAGGTGAGCGTTTGGCAACATATCTAAACTATTTTTTTATTTCTCACTATAAGTAAGATCTGCTCTCGTTTGAATTGTTACCGGAAACTAGCTATTTATTATAATCCCAAAAGTTTTTAAATTGCTGAGAAAATCACAGCCGGTATACTTCTTTGATGACCGGCGTCTGTTGACTTTCGACAAACACTCAGTTCTCGTGTTGACTCGCTTAGTACAAACTGTGACACGGCTTACGAAATATTTCTATCCGTGTTTGTCTACAAACCGACAGAGCTATTTTCTTGTTGATTTTTGATATTACAACTACTGCTAAAATGTCAAGTTTGTTCTCGTATCGCTAGATAGAATCATCGTTTTAATTCCACTTACTCAATGTTAAAAGCTTTAATTAATGAATTACGGTATGTAAATACTGTAATGTTATTTAAAGATAATGTGCGTAAATACGATATTGAAATTAACTCGGCCCAACATTTGTCAACAGACTTGCTTTTATAGTTTTGTCTGTGGAAATTACTTGAATTATTTTAAAGCGAATCGGTATTCAAGTCATTGATTGAATTGAAATTATTGCATTCAGGTTTCGCAATCTTGATTGGCCACCGCAAATTAATTTTTCCTCGCATTGTTGTTGTCCGGCAACTCCTCACAAAATAAATTATTTTAAAACAATCGAGTCAATGTATCGAACAAGAAACGCATATTGTTCGGCGTTAATTACCTTTTGTGAAATTGTGAACAGGTAATATGTAATAATTCGCATCGAACAATCGCCAGGAGAGACTGGAAATTGTATTTGTATGTAGGTACACCTTGGTCGCAGAACACCTACATTATTATTTATTTTATTTTAATCCATGCCAATGTTGAATATATGGCTTTCTTAATGGAAATTTCAACAGAAGATTTTTCGATGACAAATGCTTGTTACTTAATTTCTTAAGCTTTCGATTTCGATGAGAGTATGGAAAGAAAGAAAACGATAGGACAGGACTAGTGGTTCACTGATGGTTTTCCATACGCCCCGTTATTTTAGGATGAGAGGATTTTAAGACATCACAAACACCAATGATTTTAAAAAGAAATCAAAAAAAAATTTCTTTGTCCAAGGACGTGAAATCCGTCATGAAAGTCAACGACGTTGACCACAGCGCCACGGACCCAACATTGCATTATTTTAATATTTTATATTTTTTTGGCAAGCTTCTTTAATATCAAAATTAAGATGGATTAATATTAGTAACATTTATTTGGTTAAATTTGAAAAAAATATTCAATAAAAAGAGCAGGTTTTTATGAACACTAGCGTACAATTCCGTTAAAGTTATATTAAAAACTAATTATCAATTTGAATCAATTTGTTGTATATTTTAATTCATTTTTAAATTGCAGAATTATAACAACTTTGCACAACAAAAAGTCACAACCCTGTTTAATTCTAATATTAAATGATAAGTTTGTAAACTGTACAAAAATACTAAAATGAATCTCTCTTGGAGCGTCCTTAGTAAAGTTGACAGTGTTAATTAAATCGATCCAATTGAGCTTGCTTATTTCTAAGTACAACAAAATATGTGCTAAATAACATTCGCTTGCTGATTTACTACCTTTTTAATATTTAGATTAAAAAAATAATATATCATTTTTCGCACATTTAACTAAATACAATAAGTCACAAAAAATAATGCTCATTAAAATAAATTTAATATTAGGTACCGATTAGTAATATTACTATAGTTTTTGAGCATACTGTTGTAATGTAATAATAGTTCTGGGATGGCCGTTTGGCCATATTTCATATTGCTTTGGTAAGGATTAATAAGCCAACAACATTTGTACAAAATTTGTGCTTCAAGTGGATATCTCTGGGGACCACCGAGGGAATCACAGCTCAAGCACTGATATTTTCGCCATGTATTTTATATTGATTTGTAATTATAAAATTATTATTTCTAGTATGTAATTCACATGTTTTTAATATGGTTAAAAATTAGTGTTATTTTTATTCCAGTCATTGTTATTTTTTTCCACTTTGTTAATCCATGAAGTTGACACTGGAGATCCCGGATATTCTTACTTCATATTAAATTGATCTAGCCCTGGTTATAAGCTCACGAATAATTGATTGTTTAAGTGGTTGCACCCAATGCATCTTTATTATATGTTAAAATAAAAATAATAAAAGATTTTTAGTACTTTTTCCACATAAAATTTATTAGATCAGGACCGGTTTCGCTCATCGCGAGCATTATCAACTGATTCAGTTGATAATGCTCGCGATGAGCGAAACCGGTCCTGATCTAATAAATTTTATGTGGAAAAAGTATTAAAAATCTTTTATTATTTTTATTATAATGTCTTTCCACCAAGTATTGACAGTAAACACCTTAAAAGTGATTTATTATATGTGTTTTATTGGCGAGTTCAATATTTGCTAAAATATGTTTTTAGACTGGTTATCAAACATTAAATAAAACTATGAACTTTTTATATTAGGTTCTGTTTGAAGAAAGTGATTTAAAAATGCTATTAACTCCTGAGTTCTGACTTAAGCCGAATTTAGTTTTTCAGGATTGAAATAATCAATAAATGATCTCTGATCAACAGATAGCCAAGAAGAATAAATGAAAAGCTAACGCAATTGTTTCAAATGGTGATTTATTTATGTTTATAACATACATGATATTTTAATGTGAGGTCTGTTTAAATGGCGAATATAAGAAAATGTATGATTGTCGTTTTAAATAAATTAAACTACTTCATTTCGTTACATAATTTTCTATAATGAAAGAGAGTTTATTTTTAAATTAAAATTATTGATCTTCTTTAATGAATTATGATTGATGTCTAATAAATCTAATGTTTAGCAAACTATCAATGATAGATAATAGTTTTAAAACTTTTCAGTTTTTACTTTACGAAATGTGGAGAAATTTACTTTAAATCAAATTAATCACTGGATTGTTTTATACTCTCGGATCAAGAAAAGCTTCAAGTTGTATGCTAGAGACAGCCGGCTGTTAGCTATGGCATTAAAATTGTACTATCTCGGCCACAATGCGAATACGTTTCGCATCTAAAGGGTTAAAAGTGTGCAGGCGATCAGTAAATTTTTCACCTCACAGCGATGCTCAAAGTTTTTTTCTTGGTCCGCTTCAAGTGAGGTGTAAGGCAATTAGCAAAAAAAGCTTGTCTTAAACATCATTCTGATACTCTTACAACCTTATGAAAATAGCTCTGTAGACAGAAACATCCTAAATCAGTGTTATAATGAAAGAACATTTTTTTGCTTAAAAATCAACATAATAATAAGTTGAAACCAGTGACTTATTAAGCGCTATTTTTTATATCCTTTTTACTAAAATTTCAAATGAAAAAGTGATGAACTATTTATTCTAAGAAATGATTTTTTTCTTTTTGTTTTGCGGTAATGAGAACATAATTTTTTTATTTAAATTTAAAAAAATATTACAGTGTTTTTCCGCTAGTATATTTTTATTTGTTATAACTCGCCAAGTAACACAACCAGTGTTCAAAAAAAAGTTATATTTTTTTATTTAATACTAGCCGGTTCCCGGCAAGCGTTGTAATGCTACTCAAAGAAAGAAAGTGTTTGTGTTTTTTTAATTGTGTTTATTGAAGTGTATGTATTCTTTTTCTGGTTATTTGGCATTTTCTGCCGATTGTCTATGGTACAAAACACACGCCACCTACTGTAAACTAATTGTACTATAACCTTCACGCAAGTGCAAGCATACGTTATCGAAATGAACTGTATGGCAGACATACAAACATTGGTTTTTATATATAAAACATACTTTAGGTTAATTTTACTATGCCTTTAACCTTCCTGAAAGTGGAAGCAAAATGTTTGCTAGAGTTTTATTGCGACCGGATGAGCGGTGTGGCAGCGCATAAAGTACGAAACAAATATATATTTGATTTAAAACAAGTTACCGCAGAATTTACTGGTTTTTAATGGTGTATTTTATGTTCACTGTCTTATCGATATGATCGACTTAAGTATGAAATAGATTTTTCATTGAGCACATTATGATTGTCTATTGTGATATTGATTTAACGCAGCCCATGTGTTGAGATACATTTGATTTTAGTATGTCGAGAGATAAATTTCATCGCTAGTGAGGTACAACCCCTTCTGACAGCTTCCCTATTGCATTTATGTTCCTCTTGTTCTCGCTTCAATCCATAACAACAAAAAGAAATTATCCACGCTGTATAATAATAGCAGGTGATTCGTTTAACGCGTCAGATGATTGTTAACGTGTTATTGTTTGGTCAGTACTTTTTTTTATTCGGCATTTATTTTTTTAATAAATAAAGTACCTCCAAAAGTAGTAATTTACTACGGAGCTACTTCCGCCCTTTGATGGCGCTGGAACATTCGAAAACAAAAATATACTTTTATATTGATATCGTAAACAATATTAGATTTTATACGAAAACATCATTATTTCCAAAGTATTTTTTAACTAGGATTTGTTGTACAGTATCTGCATTAACTACTTTCTTTTTTAAATACTACAATAATATGATAAGAATAAGGCTGCTTGTTAGCTTATTGTTACGTATTCTATTTTCGGCGTTGAGGAAAGTAATAAAAAGTTTAAAACCATGACAGGAAAAAAAATCCTTTTTTTTTTTTTTAAACCATGTTCGCTCCCAATGTGGAGTATATGGACTCCTAATGGAGTTTATCTCAACAGAAGTGTTTCTAAGAGAACTATTTGTTACTCAGTTGCTCAACCTCTGTTTTTCCAAATAGAGTAGGGATAGAAGGATAGGGCTAGGACAAGACTAGTGGTAAGCTAATCGCTCTCGATACGCCCCTTTCATAGGATAGGATGGGTAAGATGGGTAAGAGGGGTAATTCAGGACATCACACACATCCATGCCTTTTAACAAAAATTCATAAATCAATTGAAAAATCAATTTATAAAACTGTCTGTACCGGGATTTGAACCCGTGCCCTCCGTAGCCGAAGCCAACAACGCTGACCACTCAACCACACAGGCGGCATAAATCCTTACCAATTGATAAATGAATGCATGCAAAATTTTGATTAAATCTCGGGATATAAGCGGCTACGGCAATCAATGATTGAATGAATTAATTAAAATACTTTAAAACAACAGCATAGAGAAAAATACAACCACAGACATCTTCTTTTTGAATGTGTTCACCCCTTTATAAAATGAATTGATCATTCGAATAGCTGTTAAAACTAGTGCCTTATATGACCGACATGAATTATAAGAATGAAACCATAATATTTTTTGAGCGATTCAAGGGTAACTTTGCGAAAGTTCACTTTTAAAATTAAATATTTTTCTTATTCCACTCAAATACGATGTACATGTAGCACAATAAATTGTTTTGATGAATAACTAGGGGTGGGGTAGAGGGGGTTTGAAGGAGCTCGCGCGAGCCTCTTATTAAAGTTTAAAAAAAATCAGATCAACAATACATAATTAATGTATATGTATTACGAAACAAAATACATTTTTGCATTTGTCAAAATGCATTTATTTCAGGTGCATACTAAAAGATACCTTATTTTTTGATTTATATAGCGGCATATATTTACACAATAAGATCATATAAAGTTATGTATCTTATACAGGTTTCCATAATTATTGCGAATTATCCTATAAGAGTGATAAAAAGTCCACCCCTTCTCCGAAACACCTCAAATAGCTCTCAAATTAAACGAGCACCATGTTAACATTTTGGCAGCCCACCGTTGTGAATAACGCAATCGTCTGTTAAAAGTTGTTAAGCTGTAAAGAAACATAAATTATTATAGTATAGATAGTTTGTTGTTATTATTATTTGTGATCATTTTAAGAAAAATATTAAATCACAAAAGACACAATTTAACAGTTATCTTTAGAGTAGACATAAATTCATTTTTGTCGCAGTATATCCCGTTTCGTCGCTTTATTAATTAATTTTCTGTCTGCATATTAAATTTACGTTCGCCTCACAAAATACTATTAATCATCGTGCTTACTTACACTGTGCCTCTTTGACTTGTGTTTGTTTTGAATTAACCACTCAAAATTAAAATAAACAAACAAAAACTTGTTAAAAGAACACATATTCAAAATTTGTATTGCATCAAAACCATCAATTAAATAGCCGGATATTATTATTTACTTTACATTTAAAATTTCATTATGATTAGCTAATGATTTTAAGCAGCGGAAAAATTAATGAAGTGTATTGTGTAATTTTAAATTATCACAGCAATTTAAAAAACATAATACTTTTTAACGATGTTCGCTCCCAGTGTGGACCAAATATCCTCATACTGGAGGCATCTTAACAAAACTGTTTGTTACTCAGTTTATCAAGCTCTCTTCTTCGAAGAGAGCAGTATAGATATACGGATAGGGCTCAGACTGGACTAGTGGTAAACAAATCATTCTCGTTACGCCAAATCATTTCAAGATTAAAAGAGTGGCAGGAAAAAGAAACACCTTCGAACAGAAATCGATAAACAGATTGAAAAAGTTTTGGGGCTCAAACTAGTGAAGTCTGTCACGTAAGCCAACGACGTTGATCATTTCAACACGGATCTGATAAATACACTAAATGTTTATAATGTTTAAATATCTGTAAATGCAGTGTAGAAACAACACATTCAAGATTCTTTGAATAAGTGTCCCTTTTTTCAAACCCGGAAACAAATAAAGTTTATGTCGGAACACCAATAATTATTTACCGACTATTACCATGCACAAAAAACAAAATATAATTGTTTAAAAATTGTACATGTGGTGGGTGTATTTTAAGTATTAATTTCGTTGAAAATAATTGAAGTGACGAGTGGATGGTATTAATAATTATTATAAGCGATGGGAAGGTATCGGCCGCGACCTCGAGACCTTTCGCATGCTAGGGAGAACCTTACCGAGGACACTGCGTCAAATATTCCGTGTAGTATAAAATTATACAGAACAAAACAATATTCTTATCAAATTTATTCTTTATGATTCTTAAATTTAAAAATATTTGGCGCATTGATATTAGCTGTTGTGGCAAATATATATATATATGTATTGCAAAAAATACTTATTTAAAGTAATAAAAAATAACACCAAAAATTATCCGCGCAAAAAAAAACATTAATATGTATCAAATTTATGGATCTTTAAGTACTAGTGCGCGTCAGCGTCAATTTTCTTCGCGTGTCTTTCGTCGCTAATATGTTGGTAATTTGTATTCCCTTACCATCATTGCTGACGGGAAGGCGTGATCGCTACAGAGGTGAAAAATCTTTACTGAAGCCAGTACATGTGCATTACATAAGCCAGGGACTACATATGCATTAATTTGCAAATCAAATTATATATACTTCCCCACACACTATATCCACAAATGTACACACTCTCACATATCGGTCGTTTGCGCTATTAATTACACCGCTGATTAGGGCATCCAATCCCGGGATCCCGTTCAATTTTCTGATCCCGAAATGCCGGGATTGAGATGGCCGCGATCCCGGGATTTCGGGATTGAGAAATTTTGAGGAAATTCTCGAAATTTACACGAAATTGGCAAATCGGAGATTTCAAATTCCTCGGTGAGCTAAAAAAAAAACGTGAAAAAAACGTTTCCGTGAGATTCCGGGAAAAAGTATAGCAAATTGAGGATTTCAAATTCCTCGGTGAGAAAATCTCAATCCCGGGATTCAAAATAAATCAATCCCGAAATCCGGGATTGGAAAAAGGCTCCGGAATTGGATACCCTACCGCTGATATCTCAACCATATATTCAAGATTAAAAAAAATCTCACCATCTATTCATTTTTTTGAATAATTTTAATCAGATTACTTTTCAATTTTAGGGTGTTCACTGTCAATACTTGATGGAAAGGCATTATATTTATAAAAATACAATAATCCTTTGTACTTCATTCCACTTTATTTAATATGTCAGGACCGGTTTCGTTCATGCTCGCAATGAGCGAAACCGGTCCTGACATATTAAATAAAGTGGAATGAAGTACAAAAGATTATTGTGTTTTTATTAAGATTACTTTTTACCTTGTGATCATTGAACCATATTATGCACATATTAAGTTAAAAAGTCGGTTATTTGAAACGCGTCGTCAGATGAAAAATGATTATTAATAATTTTATGTTTTACAATTTATGGAGTTACTTAATTCTGTGTAAATCCTTAATCGTTTAACTTTTTTTAAAAAATCAAATGCAGAATAATAAAAAACATGATAAAACGTTATCAACGCACATTTCTGTGACTTATGAAAATAATTACCAACACAATTTCTGTGTTTACTTCTTATACAACATTCTGAGAAATAGATGCAAAGTTCTTGTAACTTTTACCTGACATTCGCGTATATTTAGCACTGCCAAGTGAGTAAGCAAGGGTGATAATGCATACCAAAGATGTGTTAGCCGATCTGTATACACTCTTTACTAAGCGAGACCACACACGCGAAGACAAATCTATCAATTACGGTATTACTTACAATACAAACTACCAGACAAATCGCACGAATCTAAAGAAAATAGATATTTAGTAAATTTGAGTATCAGAATTTAATTTAAGAGATTTTATGTAAACCTATAGCATTGGAATTCGAGTGTTATATTTTTGGTCATTATTTAATTATTAAATCAGTTGTTCATAGTGCAGTGGTCAACGGCATTGGTTTCTGTGACGGATCTCACAGGTTCAAATCTAAGTACGAAAAGAATTTTTCCAATCCAGTTATCGAGTTCTATCCAAAACCATGGATGTCTACAAATAATTCCCTTCGCTCTTTTAATCCTAACCTAACCTAACCTAACCTCTATCATGTATGAAAAATATGCCATATGCTCCACATTCGGAGTCACAAGGCAATTTGGATAAAAGGTTTTATATCACAAGTTGTTGGTTGATTGTTTTATCTCTAACCGCTATGTGTATGGCTCCGCTAATTAACGGCCGCCTTCCATACCGCAGTATCGATCAAGAAAATAAGCGAATTAACTCTTCATATTATTTCTCCGATAAACATCTGCACGAGAACTATCTTTTTATTTTCTTTAAAAAAGATATAGATTGAAAAACAAAATATCTGTGTTATTTATGTTTTAGAAAAAAAAAATTTTGGTACTTACTCCAGTTTCTTTATAAAAATTAAGATTGGCAGATTTAAAAAAAAATATTTAAAATTTATTTTTTACACACTTTTTTTGTTGTAAATTGAAAATAGTAAAACTGCGTATCAATCAAAATTACAATTTCAGACTACGTATAGGAGAAATATTAGAATGTCACTGAATTATATGTGTAACCTGCTGCTTAGAATAGAGAAAAAGAATTAAATTTATACATGATTGCCATTACTTTTTATTAATAAGCCAAATTTTAATTTCTCTGCGTAAAGTGTGGTCCTAAATAATCTAAGGATATGCGATTCATTATAATATCGTTTTATAATTTTACAATAAAATTCAATAAATAACTATACACAATTATAATATTTGTTATTTTAATTTGATATTGGATATTGGATAAGCTTAATATAAAAATGAATGCATTAACGGTTGATTTTTTATCGCAAAAATACAATACACGAAGCAAATAATGCAAGTAAATATTCCATGAATAAATGCATCCATTCTGACCATTGCACCAGGAATACCTGCATCTTAATAATGCGACCCGGTGCAGGAGAGTGTGTGATGCAAGAGTCTCCCAGACGCATGTCCTCGCAGCATGACGTCGGCAGTGCATCATTTGTCAGGGCATCGAGGACCCCCCGTCGTCTCGCCGGACATTTTTCTATAATTGGCCCTCTAATGTTTACATTGATATGGTACAAATTACTCCACGGATTAAGAGGTACGATAACTCGTTGTATATTTTATAAAGATATCCAATATTTGGATATCCGAAGGTCTGTGGGTGATTTACTTGGTTTTATTAGTTTTTGAACCACGTTCATAGGTAACAATCATTACAAGCAATTCAAATCAATAAATTCTATCATTTATCAAAAACTGATAGATCTTGAATTTATTTGATAGAGCAGTATTATGATATTGTAAATTATTTAGTTCTTTTTTAATCTATGTTCGTTCTCAAAGTGGAGCAAATGGCCTCCTGATATTATTTAAGATTTCGACTGAAAGTGCTTGATGGAATTTCAATATTTAATTGAATCGTTCAAATTATGTACATTCACACAACGACTCGGGTTTCACCTTCAGCATCTTCAGCATTGAAGTACATTCAAGGTTTAAAATTTCCAACTGTTAACAATAATATGTTAATTTATATATTTGTATCCACAAGTCATTGATATCCATTTATTTTCTCATCTCACTTAATCCATTTTCTATCCGTTTTTTGAAAAAGGGAGCGGTAAAGAAAGCGATTTGGTAACAACTAATCCTTTCTTAAGTACATGTTATGTTTACTGTATCTGAAGAGAGTTCGAGCACTGACATTACAACCAGTTATAGTGTTAAATTTGAATCGTTCAAACTATGTACATTCTCACAAATTTTGTCACGAACGACCCGGGTTTCGCCTTTCGGCATCTTCAGGCATTCAAGTGCACGGATGAACTTGAACTGACTTGTTCATCCGTGCACTTGAATGCCTGAAGATGCCGAAAGGCGAAACCCGGGTCGTTCGTGACAAAATTTGTGAGAATGTACATAGTTTGAACGATTCAAATTTAATATTGAAATTCCACCAAGCACCTTCAGTCGAAATCTTAAATTCAGTTATAGTGTGATGAGAGTCCATATGCTGCAGATTTTGAGCACACAAGAAAAATTATTGGTTACAATATTTATTTATTTTTTTGAGAAAAGAGTCATTATGGTATTAAATTGTTTATTTAATATAAGTCTTTATTATCACTTATAAAATATTTACTCTCAATTATTGGCTGAAAGATTTTGTTATACTTAAAAGCAAAACACTTTTTATGCAGTAATTCTAAAAAAATCATAAAGATGAGCACTGATAAAGCTAATAAATGATAATTTATAAGAAAACAAATGTCTTATTTTTCAATAAATTGTATTATTACATATTTTTGCACACTATTAAAAATGAAATACTTCCGGAACAGCGAGTATATACAGACCACATATTTATAAAAAAAAAACATACATTTATTCCCTCAAATGCATTTTTTATACCAGTACCAATTCTCTGAATTAATTTTCGAACAATTTGGCGATATAAATTTCTTTGTGATGGATTTCAAAAATGGAATAGAAAGTTAAACGTCAGTGCGATGATATAAAAAAAGTAAATATTCAAATAAAGAACACCAACGAATAGTATCGATATCTCAATGTTACCTGTTAAATCTATTAAGTACGGCCAGCAATAGGGTAACGAGGTTTTTTTCGCCAGTTTCTTTTTTGTGAGTATTTTATTAAACGCACGTTTTAATAATAATTCTGACATGTAATTTGGATGTAATGATGACAGTTGAACGTTTCCATCGCTTTAAAAAAAATGACGGTGGCATTATTAATTGCCTCCGCTCGGTGGATGGATCATTACTCATTAGCCATAGATAATTAATTGGTTGTAGCTGGTTCTCGTTGAATTGTTAATTACTTAACATTTAATATATTTTAAATCACTAAGCTAAAATGGGTTGGAATAGAAATTTATTTGGTGTTTAGCTAAAGGTAACTTTATTTTACTCAACAAATAAAAATATCTAATTTTTTTTAATTCGAGCTGCTCAATTTTCCTGTCAAAATACCGTGACTCTACGACTCCGACTCCAGCTCTAATTTTTAGTGTCATTGGATGAATATTCTCGTCATAATATCAGCAAACTAATATAAATAAACTGACATTTAAACATAAATTGTACTTAAAGTAAAGCCTTTTTGATCAGTCTCGGCGAGCTAAGAGTTTGGCATGCATTTGTGTACGCAATTGTGTGAATTGATTTATATTTAAAGGGTTAAAAAGTTTGCGCTTGTGGATTGGATGGTTTTCACTGGTACAAGTGAACTTGATTTTTGATTTTGTTGAAAATATAACAAAATACATACTTAATATATATTTTTAATTTGTTATCACAACCATCCGTGCATATAATATTTTATTTTAATTAAAAAATAAAATATTGTAGCCAAACAGAGTTCTATGGGGAGCTACACTATAAGTGAAAATGATCTAACCGACAGCTCATTTAATTCTATGCCTTTTATAAATGTTGAATATTATTTTCTATATTATATATAATATGAAATGTACATCAATAACAATAACTTCATTAATAAAGCTTAAAATTTTAATTAAATGTATTAATACAGTAATTTTTTATTCATTTTTTTGAGTTCAAAAAAAATAATATTAAAATTTTCATTATATTGAATATATGGGATATTTTTGAATTACCGAATTAATATATTTTTTTTACCATAATATCTCCAATATAAAATTGAATTAACATTTCTCTAGAATATTATTTTTTCGTAACTGCTGTATTGAGACATTTAATCAATTTAACGTATTGAATATCTCTAATAACAAAAATAATTTGGATGTCAAAATAAGCCATTGATATGAGACTAGTGTTATTTTTGTAAGTAAATATATACAAATTACATCATAAAGCTATTAATTATTCATGGCTTAGAGTTGATATTTCATTGAATATCAGTATTATTAAAGTAAAATAAATATCTCCAATAATATAATACTGCCTTCATGAGTAAAAAGACAACTAACGCGAAGATTTTTTTCTTTTTATTCAAGACGACATTTTAAGCCGAATTAACCAACAACTTTTATTGTTTAATCAGATTTTCTTCCTTCCACTTCCACTTATATATACTGTAAAGTGTAGAGAATATGTACTTCTAATAAATAAATCTATTTTACTTTAATTGTTATAATTTCAAGTTGATTTATTTTTCTTTAACTGGTGGATCCACGAAACTTAATCCACTGTAATATATATAGTATAATCCATGTACGCTCCCAATATGGAGCATATCGCCTTCTAATAGAAGTATCTCACAGAATTTACGTCACTATACGGAAGTTTTTATATGAGAGTTGTTTGTTTCTTGGTTGCTCAACCTCTTTTTTTCAAAAAGAGTATGGATTGAGCTTGAAATTAAACTAGTGGTATGGAACTAGGTAGAACTAATCACTCTCGTTAATTTTGACATCACAAATACTTTTACCTTCGAACAGAAGTCGAATGGAAAAATCCTGTTTGTAATGGAGCTCGATTTAATTTAATAAATAGTCATTTTTTTACCATGTCCGCTCCCAATGTGGAGCATATGGACTCCTTATGGAGTCTATCTCAACAGAAGTGTTTCTACGAGAACTGCTTGTTACTCAGTTGCTCAACCTCTCTTTTTCCAAAGAGAGTAGGAATATAAGGATAGGGCTAGGACAGGACTAGTGGTTAGTTAATCGCTCTCAATACGCCCCGTTCATAGGATAGGATGGGTGGGAGGGAGAATTCAAGACATCACATACATCAATGCCTTTGAACAGAAATTCATAAATCGATTGAAAAATCAATTTATAAAACTGCCCGTACTGGGATTCGAACCCATGACCTCCGTAGCGGTAGCCAACGCCGTTGAACACTTGACCACACAGGCGGCAAACAGTCATAGGTGAGCTTAATTTGGTTACTTGAGTCAATGGTATATTAATGATAGTGATTTACTTATCACTCTTGCTACACCCAGTTATTGTTTTTGGACATCACAAACACCCATTCCTTCAAACAGAAAACGATTGAAAAAATGTTGTTCTGTGACTCTAGTTCCTGACATCCGCCACCGAAGTCAACAACGCTGACCGCTATGCCACAGATTCGACTATTATTATTATTTGATTCCGTTTGAAATAACTGCACCATTATTTCTGCGCTGACGTTTGAATCCAACAATTCGATATTTACTCTGTGGTTGGATTATTGAGAAACGAGAAAATATTATTTATAATAATTGGGAATACTGATCATATTTCTCATGCAGATTTATGACAACAGCGCGTATGCTTAACCTTTGAACTCGGAATATAGATATCTTTATCTTTTTGCGGATACGAAAGTATGTTTGCAGTTACAGGTAACGATACGTTTGAAAAGCGTTCAGTTGTAAAAGTGGTTTCGATAATAAAAATGTTTTTCGAAAATTAAATGTATATTATCAAAACTAATTGACCCTGCTCTAAACATTTTTAAATTTCATTATTATTCGAGTGAACCTTAAATTTGCATAGCATATGGCTGTCATGATATGCTGTCTCTCAAAAAATTGATTTGCTTCATAGCAAGCCATGCCAGATCCCTCAGTTTCACCGAGTACATCCTACTGATAGTTTTTGACTGTGGTTTAAGACAGTGCTTCCCATATTGGGGACCGCCGCAGAACATGTTTTGTATAGAGGAGGGCCGCGATTTTTTTTTTCAGATTTAGTGGGCCTTGGAATGAAAAAGGTTGGGAAGCACTGGTTTAAGACACTGAAATCCTCCCAGTCATAAAAAAAGGAATCCAGGATTATAAAACCCTTGAGGAAATTTAGCCACCTCACCCCTTACGCCTGACGCAAGCATCTATTTTCGAAGTTTTTGTAAGGTGCCATGTTTCGCTATCGAAAAAAAACACTGGTAAAATGTAAGCGTTGGACATATTGCATTTGGTTTTTATCGTGTATGCGTGTGTCCCATAAAGCTCGCATTTGATAAAATAATTACCGAAAAAATTCAACCCCTACTTAATATTTATAAAAATATTTGATATTGCTATTTCCAAGGCTTGAACCCAAAATCTTCTTATTGCTAAGCAAGTTGATACACTTTATATGTAGATCGAACATAATCGTTAGCATGAATAATATTTCTGGCAAATTAAACGGAGAACGACAATTTGATTTCGACTTAACTATATTGCCAAATTGAAAAAATAGTAACCTTTTTTTTAAATGTGTGTTTTGGGTCGAACCTATTTGAAACTTGACGCCATTTAAGTGCACAAACATGTAAGCGATCAATTATAATAAAAATATAAGCGTGGCGCAATAGTGATTTTTTTTTTACGAATAACAAAAATGGATTTTAAGCAGATTGCAATGCCATCCTCCAAACGGCCTCCAATCTCTGCACTTAACATTAACCCAAGAAGTAAATTGTCGTTATTAATATTTGTTTTTTCTTCTGCTTTAATTTAAACACTGGCAATACTTTCTTGTTAATTTTAAATACGCTTAGCAAATACGAAATATTGTTTTTTTTAGTTAGTAAGTTATTATTTCAACATTCTTGTAGAAACAATCAAACTGTATTTCAATATACGATCAGTGCGATAATTTTAAAAACATTTTGACATCACTCCAATATTAGTATTTTTACCAGAACTTTAAGTCAAAGTAGATAGAAGTCGTTAAAAACGGAGTACTCTTTTTTTAATTCAATTAAAACAAAAAAATATGCATTTTAGTCCAATATTTTTAAAAAATACGCAACGAATTTATAAACCGTTTTGCATATTTTTATAGATCAGAGTGGGAGTTGATTTTAATATGTGATTTAAAACCATGGTCGCAAACCTTTTTAATGTCACAAAATATAAATTTTAGTCCCGTTACTGAAAATATATTTTTATTGGACAAAAAAAATAATTAAATAACCATCTTGAAAGTTGCATTGCTTATTTTTTTTTTTTTTTTAACCATGTCCGCTCCCAATGTGGAGCATATGGACTCCTAATGGAGTTTATCTCAACAGAAGTGTTTCTACGAGAACTGCTTGTTACTCAGTTGCTCAACCTCTCTTTTTCCAAAGAGAGTAGGGATAGAAGGATAGGGGCTAGGACAGGATTAGTGATAAGCTAATCGCTTTCGATACGCCCCGTTCATAGGAAAGGATGGATGAGAGGGGGGAATTCAAGACATCACATACATCCATGCCTTTGAACATAAATTCATAAATCAATTGAAAAATCAATTTATAAAACTGTCCGCACCGGGATTTGAACCCGGGCCCTCCGTAGCCGAAGCCAACAACGTTGACCACTTGACCACTCAGGCGACATTATTTTTAGTGGACAAAAAAAATAATTAATTAACTATCTTGAAAGTTGCATTGCTTATTATGATATGGTAAAAAATGATTTCGTGTATGCTACGATTTTTTGCTGCGGGCATTTAACAATTTTATTAATTCTTACAACTATTGACTACTTATTAACGAATTTACTCTCGGGCCACCGGTTGGCGACCGATGATATAAAAAATAAAAATGATTACTATAATCTGCATAATTTATGTTGGCGGTTTGTAACTTTAAATGTTTCAATATTTTTTTCACGCGATTAATGTTAAATTTAAGTCAATATCGTTAACTACATATCTAATATATAAATTAATGTTTGTTTTTTCGTACTTTATGCGTTGCCACACCGCTCATCTAATTCCAATAAAACTTTGACAAACTTTTTGATTGCACTTTCGGGCATAGTAAAATTTACTTACATATAAAAATCAATGTTTGTATGTCTGCCATACAGTTCATTTTGATAACGTATGCTTGCACTTGCGCGAAGGTTATAGTACAATTAACTTACAGTAGGTGGCGCGTGTGTTGTACCTTATACAATCGGCAGAAAACGGCAAACTTCAAACTGACAGAAAAAGAAAACATACACTTCAATAAACACAATTAAAACACAAACTCTCTCTTTGAGTGGCATTGTAACGCATGCTGGGTACTTGCTAGTATTTACTTATACATACGTATTTTTACATACTTTTTAACGTTTTTTTTAATTTAGTTTCAATTCTTACCGGTCAACTCCAGGTATCTTATATTAAATTGTGAAAACGTTGTATGTTATAACTTCTGATTAGTGCCCAAATCGTGAAGTAGCAACTGACTTGGTAAAAACAACTACTTTTTTTTTTAAATATATGAAATCAGTATCATCATCACTTGATCTGACATTATCGCGACTCTTTACACCAAAGTAGAAGCTTAAAACGTATAAAGTCAATCGTTTAGTATGAATGTATCACATAAGACACAAACCAATAATGTGAATGACTAACAGATTTTGTTTTTTTTTTTGCAAAAACTGGTATCCAGGCTTTCTGTTCTATCCAATTCGCACAAGCAAGTCGGTCTGTTTCAAGTCCTATCACTTGAGAATAGTATGCAAATGTATCGAGACTGCCATTCTAAAGTTTAAGCCTTCGACGGCTTCCACTAGACAAGACAGTCGGTACTCCTATTGAAGGTATCAAGCTATCGCTGCCATCTTCAGCACAGCATTGTGGATTTGTCAGGAGTCAAGTGGAAATAGAAGCTACTTCTTTTGTGAGTCTTCGTATTCAAATTGAGTTTTTAAAATACCCAGTTTGTTTTGCATTAATTGAATAGCGACTTCAAACCCACTGGCGTAGGAAGAAGGAGCATCCTTTGTTATTATTTATTTCATATTTTTTTATCATAGTAATGAAGCCGGATTGTGGGCAGAAGGTAAAATAAAAACATTGATTGTAATAATTACAAATAAATTACTTACATTAGGTACGGTACATCCCAATGGAAATAATATTTTACAATTGTGATCAGTACATTTTATTTAAAATGTTATTAACTAATGTTTTTTTTTTATATATTAATAACATTATTAATTTCCAAAAACTACAAGTTATTCATTTTTAACCATTTTTTATTTCAAATTTGAATTGACTGAACGCTGTACTCTTCCAATAATCTTGCACTTGAAAAAATCCTGAAGATGCCGAAAGGCGAACCCGGGTCGTTAACGACAAGATTAATGGAGGAGTACAGCGTTCAGACAATTCAAATTTGAAATTGAAATTCTTGAATTGTCTGAACGCTGTACTCTTTCATTAATTGTGCACTTGAAAAAACCTGAAGATGCCGAAAGGCGAAACCCGGTTCGTTAACGACAAGAATAATGGAAGAATTCAAATTTAAAATTTCATCAAGCACCTTCCGTCGAAATTCTAAATTATACCTTTATTATTTTTAAGATGGAGTATTTTAACATTTTTTTATTTATCAAAATGAAGCACGTGTTATAGTTATAAGATAACGAGTGGAATAAAAAAGTTATATTTAATTTTAAACTAAAAATGAACTTTCACAAAGTGGGCCGAATCCATCGAAAATATTGGTTTGTTTGGCTTATTTTTAAATTTTCTTAAGTTTAAGTATTGTATTGGTTATTAATTGTACCGCACTGCTTGTCACCAGTACCTGGTACCTGATACCTGAATATTGCAGCGACTAGGGATCGGAGTGATATTTGAATGGAGCGCAGTTTGTCTATCCATCGAAGGACTGCCAGTCGGACAGATGATAACTTGCATTTCGCAACCAACTTTATGTATTTTTGCATTCATGATTTCTCCTCATTTTTTTTGGTTAAAATTTATATTCTATGAAGTGCCCACACTTCAGATCATATCGCTACTTCACTGAAACGAAACAATATTTCTTTCAGCATTTCAAATGAAGGAATTCATCTAAAACATACGTTGTATTTACAATTAAAAATTGTACGTATTTTTTCTGTTTTGGTAAGTATTCAGAGACTATTAATGTCAATCAAAAAATCAATTTTTCTGTATGCAAGACGATAATTTACTTTTCAAACATAGTTTTTCTTCACCATGCCTTTTTCAAACGGAACAATTTGTTACTAGCCACTAGGGCTTGTCGGTTTTCAAAAACCGGTTTTAAAAACCGGTTTTTTGGATAAATCTGTGACATTCGAAAGCCGGTTTTTCCATACCATTTAACAGATTGTGTCAAATTTTCCATAAACGGGTCTATAAACAAAATTTGGATCTTATATTTGATAGATACATTTATACAATTAGACCATCACTAAGTGATCGATCAGTGGACGCTTTGTGTTTTTTAAAACACATTTTCTGAAGATTAACACCAAATAATTTCTTATTATGTATTATTATGTTTATAAATAAACAAAATAAAAAAGAATTTTTAACTTATTTTGCTATTTTAATTGTATTATCCATTTTTTTTAAAACCGGTTTCCGCACAAAATTGACATTCGAAAACCGGTTGTTTCAAAAGTCGGTTTTTGTATAAGCCCTACTAGCCACCTTTTTCATAACAGAATGTATAGATTTTAAAAAGAGTTATGATCTAGGAAAAGACCAGATCGTTAAGGAAATAGAGACATAAAAAATAGTTTTGAGTGGATGACAAGAGTCAAAAATATTAAAAATCTTTTAATAGAAAGATCGCTTTAAAAACCAATGTAAAAACGTTACCATCGAGTAAATCGAGCCTTTGAACGATCACACGAGTATAACGAAAGCACATAAAAACTTGGCTAGAAGTATTATACTTCTATATTAAAATTGAAAATTTACATTTAAATGTAACAAACATTCTGTGTATTCTCGATATATTCAGCGGCAATTGAGTGAAAATTCATTTTTAGCGTGAAAATAAATTTGATAACTTTTTTATTGCGCTAGTTGTGTTATAAATTTTATTGTGATGCCTGTTATACTTCTTTGAAAAACATTTCAGAATAGCTATCGTACGAATATTTATCAATAAATTCAACATTGATTTAAATACTCTATAAGCATTTAAACTAAAGAACTAGAAACAACGACAATTTTATTAACACAACCTTACGACAGTTAGTTTGATGATGCTTCTAAAATAGGCAAAAACACGCGTCACTCACTGCTTATAACATAACTAGTGAAATAAAAATGTTATATTAAACTTTTTCAAATATCTTCAAATAGATTTTTTGATTTATTAAATTAAACATTAATTGTTTTTTTTAACTTATATTTGCTGTGAATTTTTCATTGCTATGTACTGAACTGTAAAGAATACTAAATTTGTTTTAGATTAAAAAGTTAAAATCTCCTGCTTAATAGTATAATGTCGTGTATTACTTCTACTGCTGTACCTTCTCTACCTCTCCTTTGTAAGGCTTTATATAGCCTCCACAAAGTATCCTTTCTTTTTAGACATATTATCCCGTGCAGCCAGTTCCATTGAACAGTGGCCGGATAACGAATGTGTCGCAACACATGTCCTGAGATACGGACCGAGTTGCTTTCTTTGATAAGCCGACTTTGTATCATTGCACCTACAATATATTATGTACAATTAAAAAACTCTTCTTTTTTTTAACCATACAAACATAAAACTAGTAGAGTTAGATGGTAAACTGAACATCACACTCAAATGTTGTATCAGTCAAAACTCTAACATTTTTGATAGACAATTAAATTTGATAGCTTTGTAACTCCACTTGAGTTACAAAATTGTGACACTTTTGAGAAGTATCATGAGACACAATATCGCTAGCTTTACGAATAAACTAAAAATTGATTGGAATTTACTGTCCCTAATATAAGTAATATTTTTTTAATTAGTACTATCAATGTTTGTTCTTACCACCTCTCAGCTTTCAATGGAAAAAGAGAAAAACTTCGATCTTTTTTTTTAATTTATAACATAAGAATAAAAAAACCTGTGTGGTCGAGTGGTCAACGGTGTTGGCTTCGGCTACAGAGGGCCCGGGTTCAAATCCCGATACGGACAGTTTTATAAATTGATTTTTCAATCAATTTATGAATTTCTGTTCAAAGGCATGGATATATGTGATGTCTTGAATTCCCCCCTCTCACCCATCCTATCCTATGAACGGGGCGTATCGAGAGCGATTAGCTTACCACTAATCCTGTCCTAGCCCTATCCTTCTATCCCTACTCTCTTTGTAAAAAGAGAGGTTGAGCAACTGAGTAACAAACAGTTCTCGTAGAAAATACTTCTGTTGAGATAAACTCCATTAGAAGTCCATATGCTCCACATTGGGAGCGGACATGGTTTAAAAAATCAATTTTTAGTTTATTCGTAAACCTTACGATATTCTGTCTGAGGATGCTTTTTAAAGAGACGAAACACTTGCCACAGTTTGTAACAGAGTTATCAAATTTTATTTTATTTTTCAGTTCTCTTATTTTTAAAAGAAATGTGACAATTTATGATTATTTTGTTACCTAATGTGAGCTGGAATTGAAAAGAATTAAACTTGAAAATGACTTTGAGCTATGCTGGTTTTAGTAAATATTATTGTAACTAAACTATGATATATTTTTAAATTATTAAGCATAAACATATGTTTTAGCAGTATTAGTTATACAAATAATGTAGTTTTCTGAAAATGTGCAATTAAACATTCTTGCGGAAAAGTACTTAAAAGAGTAATTCCAAGTCTATAACTTTCTATATTAATGTTATGATATGTATAATAATACCCATTAATATTTTCTAGGGTTGAGTCTAAAAAGTTGAAATATATGTTTTCCTCCCTCGCGTTGATAAAAAGCAATCATCCCCTTTATTCTTAAAATCAAGGGGTGTTTTTTTACATTCTCTATTTTAGAATTCACAAAAATGAGAGTATTATGTAATAATGGGAAATCGTGATAGCATATTTATAAAATATTTTTACCGATTTTTTGCAGCGATAGGGTGTATTCTTTTTCCCTTGAATGACTTATGGAAATGTGAATTTTTTATTCAAGAATATTTTATTCAAATATACTCTCTTAAATACTATTTTTAAAAAAACGTCTGGAAAAATGTGACTACTGGAAATTATTCTACTGCTCTTTAATAAAGAAATATTATATTGGTTTTGGATAATTTTATTTAATATGCACTAATTCTTTAGTGTGATATTATTCAAAAACATAGTAAATTTTAAAAAAATAAGCAATTGAAGAATTCTGTTGCTGATATATTTCTAATATTTTTATAATTTTCCATTTATTTTTATTATTTTATGCGCATTTGTATGTGTGTGCAATCGTAGCTTAGCGAATTTTTTGTACAACTAAATAAATAAGTAAAATATAAATTGAAAAATTAACGAATTAGCAATAAAAAGAAGAAACGGCTTTTGCATATCTTTTAGTTTTGTAGAGTTGTGCTTTTTTATTATACACCTATCCCTCGATTTACACGGTACCTTTTTTACACGTTTTCGCTTTTACACGGTTTAAAAAAGTTAACTTGAAATTTTTAATTCTTCATATTCGTAAGTAAAAAACGAGAACATAATTTTTAATTACGTGTTTTATATCTTGAATAATATTTGTAGCCTTATTATGTCGAAAGAAGTAAAAAGAAAAGTTATTTCGTTAGCAAAAAAATAAAAATATTGGATCTTTTACAAAACGGAGAAAGAGTAATAGATGTTGCTAGATTATTATAGCATGAATGAAGCTACAATAAGAACCATTAGAAAAAATGAAAACTCAATTAGAAAGAGTGTATCAGCTGGCACTACGAGTACGAACACAACTTCATATATCAGAGATATTGCAATGGAAAACATGGAGAAAGCATTAATGATTTAGATACGGATTTAGATATGGACTGAACTCAAAAACGGATGCCAATTGATACCCATGCTATTACAAATAAAGCATTGCGGATTTATGAAAAAATAGAAAATACCATCCTCTTCTTCATCTGAAAAGAAGCATACTTTCACAGCAAGTCATCAAGTCAAGTCACAGTGATTTGTGATAGTGATGAATGATAAAAACTCCACCAACCGTTGCAATATTTTTTTAATGAATCTTTTGGATTTCATTTTTTTGTTACTCTATAAGCTTTACCTGTATTTAATTAATAAAAGAATACGTATGTTTATAATTTTTAATAATTTTGTTTTTTATGTATCTTAGAAAACACCCAAATTATGCGTTTTTCATGTACTTTTCGATTTACACGGTTTTACATTAAAAAATATACAATTTAGATTTACACGTTTTTCTCAGGAACCTATCTACCGTGTAAATCGAGGGATAGGTGTATTATCTTTGTTGAATTTTTTGTATAATGACTTTTTAAGCCATATTTGCCCCTAATTCTCACATTATTTTATATGAACTACTTAAGAAGAACTGCTAGAAAAAAGATTTCATATACATGGATTTCAGCCTCTTGCCTGGCCTTGCTTTTTAGATACAATAAATATATATATAAAGAGCGTAAAAAAAGTTATCTGATTCAACGTTCCCTCTAAGCTATGCGCGCGCGCGGCCGCGCAGCATTTGGGAAGCCCCCGAGAAAGGCATTGATCTGGTTGCTCTTCTTGAGACACTTTTTTATGTCAGATATTAAGCGCGTTGGTAGAAATGAAAACATCACAAACATCCTTGCCTCTGAATACAAATCTCTATGTCGGTTTAAAAACAATAAAAGTCACCATTCGATCATAAAGCCTAGAACGAAAAATCAGTTTTAATAATAAGTAAATTTTCACTTATTTAATGGACTAGAATATAAAACTATTAGGAGAAGATAACGATTTGTATAAAAGATTTAAATTAAATGTACGCGTTTTATATATAAAAAAAAAACAGCCGTCTGCATCAAACAATATGTTTCCAGCTCATTTTCATTGCTTGAAGCCCTATTCAGAATCGCATAGATCCAAAGTATCGAAAACTAATAAAAATGGGGGAATAGAGCATGTCGCACTTTTTCTATCTGAAAAATTCATTTAAAATGCATTGAATATGTCTATTCGTAGCAAATTATGAAATATTGCGGTGTATTATTGGAAAACAGAATATATATCTACTGTGTAAATGTATGAAGACAAATAAAATATTTACATGAACGTTTTTTGCAAGTACTACACTTCGTGTTTTTTTTAGTATTTATTGTTTTATTGAAACAAAACCACACCATGCGATTTGATACAAAATTAGGCTAAATATCATAGTTTATACATTTATCAAAATGATAATAAAATATAAACCTAAATTTGAATCGTTCAAATTATGTACATACGTTTTGTCACTTACGACCCGGGTTTCACCTTTTGGCATCTTCAGGCGTTCAAGTGCACGGATGAACTTGAACTTGACTGAAGTTCATCCGTGCACTTGAAACTTGTGTACATAATTTGAACGATTCTAATTTAATATTGAAAGTCCGCCAAACACCTTCAGTCGAAATCATAAATTACATAAATATAAACCTATTTGATTTGAATGAATTAATGACGAAAATTATATTAAAAACGATTCTGAACAATATTGTATCCAACATAATATCAAAAGTGATATAAACATAAATTATTTAAATAAAGTCAACACATCATCGTAAGAAAATCTTCCCTTATTTTAAATTTAAAAAATATATCAAATTTAAATCGTTAAATCTCTTCATCCCATGCACTGCTGAAGTGGGTTGGTCAGTTATGGTATTAAGGATGACGTCCACTCGGGATTAAGTTGGTTACGGTTGGTCAGATCAGTGTGCGGTTGGCTTAACATAAAAGCTCTCTCCCTTAATAACAATGAACTGAGAAACTCTTAAAAAAGAAAAGCTTTGTATAGTGTACATATATTCTTATTATCAACATGTTTGGAATTGAAGAATTATGGCTAGTTAAAGTATAAAAATCGAAATAGACAAAAATATCAATTGTAATTTTGTATAAAAAAATAATTTCAAAAGGTAACCGCCGCATATATGGTATCAGTAGAGGTGAAGTGAGCCAAGTGGTATTTTAGACAAAACAAGTTAAACGCCTTAAAGTATCGTAAAAGTGAAGTAACTCAGTTCATACACATTGTAATTGTGATATCTTTGTAATATAAAAATATGCAATTCACCAAAACACTAAATAAAGACGTGATTGCACTTAAAAGCAGGGCTGTGAGGTCAGAGTCGTGGGGGTGCGGTATTTTGGCTGGAGTCGGAATCGTGAAAAATAAGCTCGCTTTACTGACCAGGCGGGTCTGGATCAACGTTCCCTCTAAGCTGCGCGGCCGCGCAGAAGTTGGAAAGCCCCCGCGCACTCATTCCGGGTTGGTGCGCACTTCCGCGCAGCCTTTAAAAGGTTCGCGCAGCTAACCTCTTGCCTTGGCAAAATTGGTCTGGATTCGATTCCCGGTTAAAGTCAATGTCAAATTTAGATTTTTCTATTGAAATTTGAGACCTAAGACGTGGGTTTTTGTGATGTCAATTTACCTCGAATTGATCGCGAATGACTTACAATAAAAATTTTATCAAGATTCCCTCGTATGATCTTTCAACTTTAAAATATTTGGCACATAGGCACTAGCTGTAATGCCAAGTATTTTTTTTAAAAAATAAAAAAATACTGTAAAATATATATACCTAAGTTGAAATGAAATTATTGAAAAATTTCCTCGGATACGGAGTCGTCTTTTTTTTACACGACTCCAAAGCCCTGCTTAAAAGTCTATGAAAAAGTTTTACCATATTGGTTTTTGGCTCACTTCACCTCTCGAGGGCCCTTATTAAAATAATAAATGTATATATAATTACTATGAGTTTGCCAACTTAACAATAATAGTAATTAAACATGTATGTAAGTAAAGTCAAAACTTGATATATTTACTGTGATCTCTTTTATGTCGGGTGTTATGTTAATTCGTGGCACGGCCGCCATGTCGCCCGTGGCGCTATCATTTATAATCTAATTAGCAAACACGAACATCTCGGAGGCAAAAATGCATGAACACAGGTCGCGTGAAAGAGACAGATTGATACAAATTTCGTGTGAGGGGGCGGGACGACGAGTGACGATAAAGAAGTTTTCTTTTTTTTTTATTGAATTAATTTCAGTATAATTATTTAAGCTGATGCTGTGGTTTGTGACTTGGGAAGGTGGCTTTTTTATTTGACGTATTTGTAAAGGATGACTGTATTATTTTAATAATTTAATTATGCAAATAATATTATCGGCGAAGGGTTAGATTTATTGAGATATCACCAATACAGGGACTTATTTTCAAAAGGTAACAAATCAACTGAGCAAAGCAGTAATAAAAATGGCGACGTTTTCATTATGCGACACCTACCTTCAGAGAGTGATTCATTATTTAAACAAAATAAGTATTATTGAAATATATTACATACGAAACTTTGTCTTTATTCAGTGGCGTGATAATATTTTATTTAAAGACTTTTTTTATTTTATTTTACATTACATTTTTAATTACTTAAGCATTCTGTTTAATTTGACTTTTGGTTGGTGCATAGACTTAATGTTTTTTATTTGCTAGAATCTTACGTTTATTGACTAATAACCAACCCTCGATAAACCATTTCTTTCAAAGTACGGCATATACAAAGCAGCAAGTGGTTGAACATATTTTTCTTTTGTATTGTGAACGTTTTTTTGTAGAAAGATATGAGTTCTTTTTATATATTATTCATCGGGTACGATGTGCAGTTGTCAACGTCATTGGTGTCCATGACGGATCTCACGAGTTCAAAACCCAGTACGAATAAGATTTATTTAATTGAATAATCGACTTCTGTTCGAAGGTATGGATGCTTGTAATTTCTAAATATTCCCACCCGCCCAATATAAAAATAACGGGACATAGTTAGGGCAATTAGCTAACAACTACTCCTCTCCTAACCTTATCTTTTTTTTTATTTCTACCTTCTTTAAAAATAAGAGAGGTTGAGAAATTGAGTAACAAACAGTTCTCGTAGAACAAAACTTTCTGTTGAGATACTTCCATAAGAAGACCATATGCTCCATATTGATAGTGAATATGTATAAAATATATCTACATATATGAAAACACTGTTTATCTTACATTATTATTTTTTTCTGATAAATATACAACGGGCTCAATTTTGTCCAGCTTGTGAGTATTTGAATGTGATTGTGTTTTTTTTAGTATAGTGTTTCGAATGTAAAATGATTGACAACTTTCCTGTAGGTTGGTTATCGCTGGTGCGCATCGTCGAGGGGAGTAAAATTAGGATCATCAGCGCAAACAAGATTGCATTCGCCTTACAAGTTGTTCATTAAATTTGTTGAATATTCATGCCCCGCTTTATTTTATTACTGTGAGAAATTTCTAAGTGGATTTTGTCTCAAGTCTGTTCCTACTTTGTCCTTAAGTCATCGTTTCTCCTTACACGTATTTTGTAAAAGACAATTTGTCATGCCTTGTTATTCGCGATATTGTTATTTGATTAGTTTTATACATTAAAGCTTATTATTCTTAGTATATATTTGTTTGCGGATTTGTTACCTCAGCGAAGTTTTAACGATTCAACGCATAAGTAACGCATGGTTGCACGGTCCTGGGTTTGAATCACCGCATGAACATTTTCACAGATTAACTTCAAACGATTTATAAATTTGTTGATTAATATTAATTGTTAATACCCGTACTGCCTTTTACCATCACAGTTCACCCTGATAATATTGCGAAGAGAAAGCGAAAAACAAGTTCTAATTATTTATTTATCTTATTATAAAAAATAAACGTAAGGTATTTCACGTTATATGTTTATACTTGTTATATCACTCTTCCATTTATGTTGTTTTCTTTGAGGAAAACATCTAAGTATTGTATTTAAATATAATACTATTATATATAGTAATTATTGTCGTCGCCGTTTGGACTTATAACAAATGAATATTAATTAATAAATCGATTGGATTATGTTCTACTCAAACTATGTGCCATAACTTATTTTGAGTACCAGATGGACATCTTGGTATATATAAGTTTTATTTTATTCACTTTAGACCAGTGCTTCCCAACTTTTTTCGTTCCACGGCCCCTTAAATCTAAAAAAAATAATCCGCGCCTCTTCTCAATTGTCTCCGTAACTCGTTTTCTTTTTTTTTTTGAACTCACCGAGGTATTTGAAATCTGCGATTTTGTATACTTTTCCCCCAGAATCCAATTTCTATCCAATCCAATCCGGCGGCCCCCTTAAGAAATTCTGCGGCCTCCAATATGCGAAACACCGATTTGATAGATTTAAATATATAGATTTTTGTAGTTTCTACTGAATTTCGCGGCCCACAGGTTGGGAAGCACTGCTTTAGACCATACTTGCTTCCATAAAAGAAAATTTTAGAAATTTAGAATAATGGATAGTTATTTAGTCTTAATATTAGTTATCGTAAAAGTTAACTTTTTATTTAGATACAATTTTTTGCTATATCTGTAATTTTCTATCGAAAATTTGAATGCATCAAACATTGTGCCACTTAAAAGATGTACATATTATAATATAAACAAATACATGGTTGAATTATTTATATTGCTTTTACCATAATCTTGCCTCCAGTTTTGTTTTCTACTATCAAGAAATAATCGAAATAAAAAATGCGTATTTAATTTAATTACAGAATATACAAAAACACTTAAAGCCTTAGGGATCAATAAAAATTTCACAAATATGCACTAAATGCTAAATGTAACGTACAAGTGCATGAAATGGTGAATAATATTACTGTAGATATAAAAAAAAATGTACCTTCATATACGGAGAATTGCAACCCTGAGGTGCTCTGCATTATTTATGATATAAATATCAAGATTAACTAAATGATAATAAAAACCGAGTCATGAAATTTGCATGCTTAAGTAATTTTATCGATTCTCGGCCAGTTACAGTCGTTATTGGCTGCTTTTACATCAACAGCGGAGCGGGATGGAGTGATCTTGTTCATATCGATTACACAATAAATAATATTTTTTCTCTCATATAAACAAAATATCTTTTTTATAAATATTATTTTGGGACGACACAGTGTTTTGAAAAGATAATCGTAATCATTCGATGTTTTAATACCGTAAGAGTTAAAGTTCCAAATGATTGGAATAACATCAGTAAGTCATTAATTATACCAGCAACAGCTTAGAAATAATGTGATTTTACCACTTAAAAGAATAGGTATGGTGACATACGTGAATAAATATATCGACTGTGGAAAGGAAAAAGGACTAACCAAGAGTTTTTTCAAAACAGCTCTTTTTCGATAATCACAATTTATTAAACATGATATACGTTCTATCAAAAAGATGTAAGCTGTAAATGCCGAATTAGTATCACAATTTAACTTTAAAGTTTGAAAAAAGATGAGCTTGTTAAAATTAAAACCATAAAAAAAGACTGAAAAAGAGGTTTTTCTTAGACAATTTCTTTAACAAGTATTAGATTATATCAATTAAAAAACAGTTTTTTGTGCCTCCTGTAAAATTTGCTACATGTGGGTTACGTCCTTTTTCGGTACATATTTCATTTACCAAAATTGTAATAACGTTCCAAAAAAATCGTTAGTAGCTTTATTGATCATTTAAATGCGGGTTTTCGTCAATTTCGTTCAAAAAAAAAATATTTATTACACTAAAACATGGAATCACATTGTTTTTTTATTAGATTGGTAAGGTTTACGTCGTTTGATACGCTAACTTGCTGAGCAAAGCTGATTTCGACTTTTGTTAAAATAGTCAAGCAAAATTAAATCAAAAAATTATGACAGCTATAAATGCGCCTTTTTATTTTATGCATAATTTAATGAATCAAATCATTTTTTTGTATTCGAACAAGAAAAGTTACTTTATAATGCAAACATATCAACAAAACTCCACCCCATAACAACAACCAACCATATGACTAGTATTGCTCATCGATTTCATTTTATTTCATTGACTAGATATATAATATAATAATAATTGCATTTGCCTTATTAAATAATTCTCACATATGTTTACCGCTTGATACTAAAAACATTCACATTTCCAATTATTAATCTCTAAATTGTTTTCTACGTCATAAAACTCTTTTTTACTATGTTTCAAGTTGATAACAGAGCTTTTCCATAACTTTACCGTAGTAAATCGTTAAGCTTAAGAATTTTTGACGATTTCATCAATCTATTTGGATATATCTATCTATCATATTTTAGAGATTGATTGCTTCGTTTACAACTACAAAAAGACTAACTTTAAACATGAAATATTTCATTGCAGTCTATGACAGTTATGTAAAAGTAGTAATAAAGGATTGCAATATCTTGAATACGGATTATTTACTGTTGCTTTAAAAAGACTCCGAGACAAAACCAACTGTTAAGGATTTATAAGATTATAACACTTTATGTTTATCATAAGATGACAATCGCACTTAATATATTATATATGTATACGCTCATTTTTTCGTGCTTGGTTTTTTAAATTAACAACATTTTTTCCAGCGACATCCAGTTTGACGCTGACAGTTGATTTGTACTTAGTTTGGTTTGTCATGTCACTATGAATAGATTTACATCAGAATAACGCTTGTAAATTGTGAAAAAATATTTCGTAAAAATAGGACGTTTCAGTCAATGGAAGGTGCTAAAGATCCATGAAGACTGACATTTTCGTTCCCCAATTGAATGTCATTAATGTGGAAGAGCTTTGGTTTAAACAAATAAAAACAGCATACCACACTGCGCACACCTCAAATTGGCTGTCGCTGGAAAAAGCACCATATACATTTTTCTACGATTCTCGCCGAAAATCATTTCTTACAATTAATGCGCTCAATTAGGTGGTAAACAGCCTCAGCCATAATCATTTTTAAAAACACAGATGTCGTCTCAAATTGGGTTCTTAAAAATTAAACATTTACATAATAGTTAATTTGTGATTTTTTACTAGATTTACTAGACGTATAGTCGAGCTCACTTTATTTTTAACGAATTCAAAAAAAATATTTTTCCATGTAGATAAATATTTATTATGAACGGAAGATACCTCCTATACGACGAGAATAACTTTTTTATGCGTGTAACCATTATGCCGGATTAAAGCGATCATGTTTTTCTTAAGTGAAGTGGTACGGCAACATGGTGTAGGTACAGTAAATGCAATTAATTTCAAATGAAAATACGTGTTGCGAAGTACTGCATTTAAAAACCTACTACCACTCTTAAATTTATTGTTATAATCCACGGAAAATACTGCTAATAATGGTAGTAAATATTTTATATTATTGCTACATCAGTGCAACAGTAGGACAATCGTCAAAAATCATGTTTTGAGCTATGAATATAAATTTGGTCCAACATCGTTTTGTATTGATTTATTATCAATCATATATTATCAAATTAATATAAATTTAAAATAATTACACTTTGTTTTATTCTTACATATCGACTGTGGAAAGGAAAAAGGACGTAACCCACACATATCAAATTGTACAGGAGGCGCAAAAAACGTGTTTTGATGATTTTCGGCCATATGCAAATTATGAATTGTACACAACCTTGATGTGCACGGAGACTTCTAAACTGGTGTTTAATTGACATAATCTAATATTAATTGAAGAAATTGTCTAGGAAAAACCTTTATTTCAGTCTTTTTTCTAGGTTTTAATTATTTACAAGGTCATCTTTTTCAAACTTAAAAGCTAAAATTATGTACTAATTCGGCATTTGCAGATTGCATCCTTTTGATAGAACGTGTATCATGTTGGATGCATTGTGATTATCGAAAAAAACCTGTTTTGAAAAAACTGTGGGTTACGTCTTTTTTCCTTTCCACAGTCGATATGTATGTATCAATAGTTTATTTTGATTGCTTAGTTATTCTTTCGAAATTTTTAAAGTAGATAAATAATTCATATTTATTATGTCAACATTCATTTCGTATTTTAGTTGTGTTCGTATTGTTATGCAACACAGGCATATTTTTTGCTATCTTCATACATTCCAATCTTCTTCTTCTTTCTTGTTCTTCATACAGTAACTTATTTTCAGTAAGAGAGTTCAATGGAACTCTAATAAAGAAATGTACGGATCGAAAACAGGCACGCGCCAATACATTCGCAAATACAGAGTGGTCGATAAAATCGAATGTCAAGAGAAATGTTTTTTTTCCATTGTTACAAGCAGAAATAACGTAGTTGACTGATTTAGTGGATTGCGGGGTAAAATTTTAGAATGAA
Source organism: Himalopsyche tibetana (assembly GCA_030503985.1). NCBI lineage: Eukaryota > Metazoa > Arthropoda > Insecta > Trichoptera > Rhyacophilidae > Himalopsyche > Himalopsyche tibetana. The sequence continues at coordinate 4,700,440 of JAPJYX010000010.1, forward strand.
TTAATACAGACAATCATAAATTATTTTTTTACATCTGTTTATAAATTTGTATCCAAAATATGTAAGGTAAGGATTTAATAAGTCTATGATCAGCAATTTTTTTATTTCATATTTTTTCTTCACCTTTGTAGCAGGAAGTTGAATGTCATAAACTATTTAATGAAACGATGCTCGTGCAAGAATATATATTCTTTGGTTAGATTGGGAGTAGAAATGGCTTATGGTTTATTTGATTTTATATAGTCCAAATTATTTTCACTTACAAGTTGGACCACACCAACTGTTTAAGATGAATGAGATCTTGAAACTTAAAGTTCATAATTCCTACAGAATTTGTACTTTCAATTTTAACAAGAAATGTTTTAAATCATTTATTCAACCTTACCGTAAGCATATATTGATGGAATATACATAGCGTCAGCCTCCCAACACTTTCACAAGGGGTCGTTTGATTCAGAATAGAGAAGAAGCTTTAGAGATGGGGCGAATTTTATTTAATTTTTATACAGTTATACGCAATAATTATTTAACTTACTTAACAGTTACTTGACCTTCTTTTACTATGAAACAGTAAACTGTAAAATAATTAAAATCAATAACTGAAAATGCACTTACCAATATTTTATTGCAAGACTAAACATTTCGAGATAAATACAAAATATTGCTATTTCATGTTTCAAACGCTTTATTTAAGCCGTCGAACATAATTTATGTTATAAATTCCAGTAAGATATTTATTTTATCTGAGAATATTTTTTTAACAACATGGGATTGAGTGAAAAACTTCGAGTCCTCTTTAGTTTACCCTTGAGATACATCAAAAGTATTGGCTACATTTTTGATTTATTGGAGATCTATTTTATAGATAGGATTCAGTGTCTTTTGATAATATTAATTCATACATCGGGCAATGTATGACGTTGGAGGACTGGACGCTTTGATTAGTTAGCCAAGGATGACGAGATCTGTTACATAACTAGAACGACCGGAGTTTTGAAATGGTTAACTTTAATTAATAAGGCTTAATTCATAGTTTATAAGTAAGAACTATTTGTACCCAGAATTACAACAAGTGTAATATTACATAATGGGTATTGGTTTATATTTAAATCTTTTTCAGACATTATTTTGGTATTTATCAGATAAGACTTAGTGAATAGTTGCAAACAGTTGATCCTTTATGAGTGTATGTCAGGCGTTAACATTGAGATAATGTTATTTTAGGTTAGTGTAAACTTTATGGCCTGCCGTTTTTTCTGATGATGAGTATGCTCGGTTAATTTACAATTAATTTTTCTGTGTAGTATTTCATGCTTAGTTAGTATTTAATGTTAATTATCATGTTAAGAGCAATTACTTTCGGGTTACTATATCTTACGCACACATAGAGATGAGCTAACGTGACATTAGCATATACATTGTCGGGGCGTATGAAGAGAAAAAAATGGCATTTCGATGCAAAAATTCCAAATGGTAATTGCAAAGCCCCGAAAACAAAAGAATTGGACGAGAAAGAAACGAAATAACGGGCGGCACGCTTCGACAATGAAAGCAAAACGCAAAAAAGACAAGCCTCGCCAAATAATACAAAAAACTGAATTAAACAAAACATCGTAAGAAACTATTTGAAAATAATTTAATATATATTGAGAAAAGGTCAATTAAATAATTTCATATTATTAAATATTAGTTGAAAGAATTAATAAATTATATTTGAAATCTTAAATACGTTAAAAGAATTGATATATCCTTAATAATCAATGAATCTGAGACGATGAGAATGCTGAGATGAATAATGTTCATGAAAAAAAATTAAAAAACCATGTCAGCGAGAGTAATCGATCAGAGTTACAATGTACATATATAGATTTTTTAAATATTCTAATTTTGAAAACAATTAACAATTGGTTTGTTGGATTAATTATGTAATTTCATTACAATTATCAATTTGCATTAAAGTTTCATTTAGGTGTACATCTTTTATTTATTGTATGTCTGGCAGACTACGGAATTCAATCGCATTATATAAAACTATCTATAAAAGATACATTTTTCATATTGATTCCCTAACTACATGAATGTATTTAACAAAATTCAGATTTCAGTCTGACAAATTTAAGAAGATATTTCATTTTTGACATTTTCGTAATTTGTACAAGATAAAAAAAACAGTAAGAGTGTTGCAAAAAAGACCCTGATTTTGATTTGATTATAATTGTGATGGAAAGTTTGAATATAATGCTTGTTAAATTTATTGTTAGTTCCAATTTTATGTCCATATCCGCTTCCTATGCGCAGCATAGATCACCACATAGTTTCTCTAGATTCTCTATCCCCGCTAGTCTTTTTGCTTCCTCCCAGGTCATTCCAGCGTCCCGTAGCTCTACTGAGTACATCCTGTGGATGGTCATCAGTGGTCTTCCACGATACCAGAATTCATCTGGTTGGTAGAAGAGACAGGCAGGATTCAGACTCTTTTGAGGCAATCGCAGATGTAATAAAAGGCTGGTTAGTTTTTTATCTAATCTCCGTGTTGCTGACTTTTTTTTTCTTACTTCATACGTGTTGTGGATTCTGTAATTCATTGTTTTCATTCATTTACAAAATATTGTACATCAATTTTAGAATCGGTAGGTATATCGAATTGAAGTTTTTAAATGTGGCTTTTCGATGTTAAAAGTTTTCCATCCCGACCACATACTTGATTCTGACAACTTTGCAAAGAAAGAGCGACTATCCTTTTACTGTTAGTTTCCTGGGCTTACAATTGTAATATATCGCTTTCTAAAAAAATGGTAGCAATTCCGATTGCAAACGAAAGCGAAAGTGAATAAAAATGACAAAATCAAGATTTTTTTTCATTTGATTTGAATTTTTAGGAACATGCACTTTCATTGTACGCGTCGTTTCATCTTGTACATAATTATTGCACTTATATGCAACGGAAAACATGAACATGCGCCTTTTTTGTCAACACAGCGTTTTAAACAGTAAAATGGGTAGTGTGGGTGTTTTAACAAATTTAAAAAGCTAATTTAAATCGGGACGCAGCGCCGCACTGCGGATTACAAAAAAGTCTACCGGGAGTCGAAACGAAAATAAAAATGAATCGCGAAATAAATAATATAAAAAAAATGTTAGCCAGGTCTGTCTAACGTTTGTAATAAGTATCTTCGGTCAATGGATGATATTATTTATAAAGTAATATTTTCGGGAGTGTAGCTGGGGAGACAACGTCTTTGTATCAGGTTGTAGTGTTCACGGGTTTGAATTTTGGCAATTTCATATATTAATAAATCGAAAGCATGCCACATTTATCTGATTCCAATGGAACGTAGCAAAAGCTATAGGATAAACACAAGACTTCTTTTGCTTACCGTTTTATCGTTTTATCTCTCTGAAAATGAGAGGTTGATCGTTTAAGTAACAATTAGTTCTCGTAGAACAACTTCTGCTCAGATTAGCTGTATTAGAAAATGGCATGCCCACAACGTTACTATGAAATAATATATTTTTTAGTAATTTTTCTTTTCTTAATCTCAGAAAATATAAGGCTATTAAAAAAATCAATCCGTGTTTTTAATCAAAGCCTTACTACCGAAATTTCTGATTTTTAAAATATAAACAGAATAATAATACATCAATTTATTTCAATTAAATTTATATTTGCTTGAAATTGTACAACGTTTTTATTGGATAAAACAAAATAAAAATAAAATAACAATCCATGTTTTTAAATAAAACCTTATTATCAAAATTTATATTTAAATTAATTTTACCACACTGTATTGCTTATAATTTGTACAAACATTACAAATATTTATAGGTTAGTTTAATGAAACATATGCTTGCTTGAAATCGTGTAATGTTTTTACTAGACAAAACATAATATAATGTAAGCTCTTGTAAAAGTGAAGTTTCAATATTAAAATAATTTTCAACTGGACCAAAAACCTATGCGTAAAACGAAGACCAATCCTAATTGTAAAAATCTTGAGTGTTTTACAGTGTATAATAATTTTTATGGTTATATCATCATTATTTTTTTATTTTTTTTCATATTTGAGTTAAATATCATACCGACATATTTGCCAGGGAATAGGAATATGTGTTTTCTTTTTTATTTCAGGTAAGTGATAATCTTTTGACAACATATTGATATTATCGAAAAACGGGATTTCACTAAGCTCTGCATTATCACAATAAACAGTAAGTTATTTAAATACAAAATAACTTAGATTATTCCACGTATTGTGCTACAAACTGTGACACGTGTTTCGCTTCTTTCAGAAACATCCTCGGACAGACTACTTTCACAAATATTTGCTTAAGTACGAATGATTTTAAAGTGAAGATCAAAGTTTTTTTATATTAAAATGAACTTCCACAAAGTTACCGCCGAATCCATCGAAAGTAGTATTTGTTTATATATATAAATAAAAAAACACATATTTCAATGTGATAATTTAGAGCCCCTGCAATGTTAAGGAGTGCCAAATAATTAATGCAGTAAATTGTGTTAATTAAAAGGCAGTGACATCTGGAGGAATAAATAAAATAAACTAGATTCAAGAGCTTTGGCGGAAGGTCAGAGGGTAGAGCTTTTGCAGCTCTCTTTGTACCTCGCGCGATTCTTTATGATTATTTTTTATACGCACGTTTCATTACACAATTCTTCCATTAGAAGGCAACGCTAGCTTTTACTGTCATACTTTATATTTGTATATTAAATATAACATACGACAGTAAATTCTCTTTTTTGTTCACTTATTAAATATTTAAAATAATTAATAATATGTTCGATGGATTCAGCGGTAACGTTGTGAAAATTATTTTTAATGTAAAATTGAATTTGATAACTTTGTTATATCGCGTGTTTCAAAATATGAAACGTGGTACGCTGATATGAGACAGAACGGCAAAGTTTACGAACAAACTAAAAAATTATAGTAATAATCAAGTTATAAATTAGAAAATAAAATCATTTAGTTCTTTTCTATTGAACGTAGGGAGGAAGTAGGAAATAAAATTTGATTGTAATAATTACAAATAAATTACTTGCATTAGTTGTTGTAAATCACAATGGAAATAAATTCAACGTGTGATAATATCAATTGTTGTTTTTACGTCGTGAAATATAGTAGCCCTAGTTTACGATGTTTGACTTATATTCCACTCAGCTGAGAGGTCAAAAACTCAAATCCTTAAATAGATAGTTAAAATATTGATTATTTGAAATTAGTTCTAATATTTAATTATAATTCATATTTATACATTATGTAACGCATAGATGTGAGAATATTGATTTTCTTAAACTAACAAAGGGCTCGCCGGCCTAGGTTTAATTTAACAAAAGGCTAATATATAATTAATCTTAATTATTAAATTACTCAAATTGGCCATAACAAAATCGTTTTATAATATAATACAGATAAGTAATATAATAAAACATACATTGCTGTTTTCACCAAACAATTAAGAAATATCTTGACTTATTGACGAATTACAAGTCAAATTACTTCATTATTCAGAAACAAATTGCTTTAATCATTGTCCTAAATTAGAAATTACCCGCGACTGCAGTGTTTAAAAATTGCGTCGCCGATTGAAGGGTGGCAAAACATCCCTTCGAAATAGCCCCTGCCTCACGCCTCCCCTGTCACATCCTTTGTCTAGCACTCGAGCAACAAGCGCCTATAATAATGAACTGACAAATATGCAGTAAGATATAAAAACAGGCATTTTACTTCTGTGAATTTCGTACAGCTAGACACTAAAAATTTTCTACAAAAGTTTTGACAGAATTCAATTTAACTGAGTAAATTGTAATTAAAAAATACTAATGGCTTAACTAGACAAGCTTTTTTCTGTTATATGTCCATCATTGTTTTATGTCCATCATTGGTTTAATTAGATATTATCACTTATACTATAAATATCACAACTTACCGATGTATCTAATTGTCGTTGCTAAATAAGTTCCCTCTTTATGGATCTTTTCTGAAAATTATGATCAAATATACAAGTAGATTTTCCAATAAGTATAACCTCTTTTTACCCTTCCAAATTCTAAAAATAAGCATTCGTTCATAACAAGTCCTTTTCCCACTTTATACTTTAATCTGTATTCTCGTTAAACGAGGTTTAGTGACCAAAACACAAAACATTAAGTTAATTAAATCAAATGTATGATTGTCTGATGTTTTTTGTGTGCTTATTTATTCTATGATGGTAACAAGCATTGTTCAATAAACAATGAATAATCGATATGAAATTAATGTTTTCAGTTTAAATGTTTCGAAAAATATAATAATATTTAAAAGTTTTATATTGAATAGTGCAGGGATGGCGAACCAGTGACCCGCGTGAGAAATTATCTGACCCGCTTGAACTTTTAGAAATGATTATTTTTATTTAAAACCTTAATTATTCAATCTACATATGTGATCCGCGACATGATTTTTTTAAAGTTTTTAAATCAAATTTGACCCACTTGTGAAAAACGTTCGCCATCCCTGGAATAGTTTAACTTGTATGGCTATGGAAAGGTGGCAAAATACTGCACTTTTCTCAGACTACGATTTAAGAGTTGAAATTTTTTTTACTTTAATTTAATTACAAAAAAAAATCTAAATGACCTGATTTTTACGAGATTTTACTCCACCTAAAACACCACAACTCCACAACTTTGACTCCACAGCCCTGGTAATTTAAAAAATAAATAAAGTGTCGGTCCGTCTTCAACAAAGGTTTCTGACTGTACTTTACTCTAAGCAGTAAAATTTTTAATTCATTTTTTTTAGCTAAGACTTTTTTAATTCGCTGGCAGCTTTAATTTGTCGGCAGCAAGTTGCGCATTTCATCCACTTGCGCCCCCCGCAGTCAAAAATCAACCCCCGGCTGAGGCCAGGAACCTTTTATATGCAAATTTTAAGCGGTGCGCTATTTTTCGAAATGGTCGCGTCGAATTTAATCCACACCTTTGTTTGGCTGCAATTTTTATTCGAGTGGAAAAGAAAAACAGTTAAATGTAAAGTCAGGAAATTTTTGCTTCTTTCAAATGAATTTCACTTGGTTGAAACGTGGCAAAAGAAAGTAAATTAGCGTTTATCATGTAAGCCGGAGACTAGTAGCTTATGCTTTAAGACCGTAGGTGTAATGAACATTTTGACTTCCATTTTTCCAACAATTACCAAATCAGAGCTACTTAGTTGTACAATAGTATTATGGTGATGTATTCTTCTACCAATGCAGTAAAATGATTTGATTCCAACAATAAGTTTGAAAAACAATACACTCTGTTATACTAATTCTAATTTTCTTCCTGATTATATTAAATAAAAATGGAATAGATACAAAAGAGTGTTATTTTTTTAATTTAATGACTCTCCGCCAAATAAGTATTGACACATTAGAAGTTTCCATAAACAAAATGATCTAATTCTAAATACTGCTATTGATAAGTTAATAAACTCAAATATTCAAAACTGTTTATTTTGAAACATTTAATAGGCAAAATAAATTTAAAAAAAAAACATTTATTTTGACTTTCTGTATTTCAAAGGCCATTCTTTTTAAACAATTTCCAATACTTTGAATTAAAATTTTGAAACGTAAATGAGAAAAAAATAAGAACAGTTATTATCTCACGAGAATGAATTGAAAAGGCAGCATGCCCTATCACAAAGACATTTCCGCAAAATACATTTAACAAATGGGTGTTGATTTTTAAATATATTTTTAACCAATATTTTTAAGCTACATCACCGTGAGGTCTGGCATAGAAGCCAACAACGTTGACCAAGGTGCCATATACCCGACTTCACAGATACAAGACATAGTTTCTTATAAAAAAATACCTTTAAATAGGTGTTAGCAGTTGCAAAAATTGTTATAAGTTAAATTAATTTACAATAATAAACATTGGGACGTTTCCGTTTGACGGTGCAATATTTTACGACTGAACTTTTTCCATTCGTAAATTTGATTTACTTTCATATAAAAGAAAAGAACTTAAGTAAATTTTACCGTAGAATATCATTACATTTGCAGAATCCACCGGCAACAGAGTTGTGTGCTCAAATTTCGTTAGCTAGGTGTCGTAATGCAATCAGAGTTTTTATCTCTCGATGTACACAATTTTATGGCCCACTATGGAACGTGTTTCAGGAAATCGGAATTTCAGCAGCGCTCGTAAAAACTGGGAAATGCTAAAAGTTTGACCGCCGTTACTGCTTTTCCTTGGATTATATCAAGTGTTTCATAGTTGTTGTTAATGACAGTAGAGAAAATTTACTTGGATTAGAAATTGCATTATTAAGTATATATAATGTTCAGACATTGACATATTTCAACTGATATTTGACTGTTTTTTTACTTCGGCTCTTTTAAATTAACAAACAATAAATTGTTGCTTACAAAGTATGGAGAAAAATTTCATGTATTTCAATAGAATAATTTTATATGTCGAGTCCATGGCAGATCACAAGTTTTCGAATACCAGTATTAACTGCATTTCCTCAATTGCTTTATCGATTTCTGTTCTAAGACGTGGATGTTTTTGATTTTTACTACTACTCAAATCCGAAAATAATAAGGCGTAGTGAAAGTGATCATCCAACAATTAATCCTGTCTTAGCCTTAACTTTTTTATTCCTTCTCTCTTAAAACAAAAAGAAGTTGAGTAAATAAGTAACTGCCTAGCAGCTCTTGTAGGAAACCTTCTGCTAAAATACCTCCATTACGAAGTTTGCTCTCATTGTGTTAAAACCTTTTATTGATTCTAAGTCTTTATATCTGTACAAACAAAATATGTAGGACTTCACTGTTTTTAAAATTGTAACAATAGATTCAATAACCAGTATAAACCATTTAATATTGAAAGATCGCGATCTACCATATCTGTTTTTCATACATAAATATGCTGAGCTTCAGTACAAAAAGATATTTTTAAAATAACATGCAATTGTTCAAGTGCTATTAAATTAATATTTCTTAACCAAACTTTCGTCACTAAGAAGAATCTTTTTAAATTAACAGTCATTCTAATATTTAAAAAATATGTTACCTTTTTTAAAATACATACAGTGAAAATAACTTATCCACTACTCTAAAAAGCATTTTATAATCCAATCAGTTATGTTACTTGAGCCGGGATTAGCATATCAATACAAAAAAGAAATAAAACAACATAATTTATGCGAAAAAATCGTCGCCAAATACGCCACAGGGGGATTCGTCAAATATGCTTTCTTGAATCATCCCCCATCTATCAAAGTCTCCCCCCATGCTTGTAACTTAAAACGAAGTATTACGGAGAAGGCTCACCTTTGTAGTGGGTCGCTAGATTGAACCTGAATTCTCAGGCCAATCAAGAAATGCAGATGAGATGAATTAGTGAGACAACTTCTCAGCGATAGCTTGTGGTTTAAGGAAGTTCGCAATAGGCGGATCTACAGTCAAAGGACTGGCATAGTGACAATCGTTTAAAGATATAACTTTTATCATACTTAAGATTTTTTAAAACCATCATGTAATGCTACTAGAAATTTAGACATTCTACAAATAAAGTATTTTTTGATTAATAATAAATATTGCCTGCTAGTTTTAAATGGTGTTCACGAGCTTCTTAAAAAATATAATTTGTGGTTCTAATTGAAATAACCATGTAAAAATTTACAGTCGGAAATTCTAAAACAGCTATATTTTATAATCAATTCTATCATTTTGACAATGCGGTTTTCAAATACTTACATAAATTAAAAGAAAATTGATGACAGTGCTTGATGATTATTTATTTTATTAAAAAATCTTCAAATTCAAACGACCTGAATTAAGGCTTTCAATTATACAGGTGAACTTGAACGAGCAATAAATGGTATTTTTTTTCGTCTATATAAAAACATTTTTTTTTAAATAAAATATTCCAATTAGTCTATTTATCATAGAATTTAGTTTGTGATAGAGTAAGACTTATAAACTTATTGTTTAAAGTGTTGAAAATTTTTATTCAGTTTAACTAATTAATATAAACCCAATAAGAATTTAAATAAGTTACTACAAAATATAAAGATAGATTAAATTTCGTTAAGTAATAACTTTAAAAATAATTAAAAATTAAAATCACGTCGAGCATCTCTTAATGTTGTGTTCTAAGGATAAGATAGCACGACACAATTTAAAATTTTGTGTATCTTACAAATTGCTTGAACAAAGAAAGGGTGACTTTTGGAGAAATCACAAGGGAGAACACTTATCATAGTCAACTCTTCACTCAAATTTACCTTTCCTGTGACAAGTTGACAGAGGCAAACATTATCAGAATCTTGCGCGGGTATAAACAATTGTTAAAAATATACGCGATAAATGGCAATAAAATATGTTTAATGATTCATGCGTCATTGAGATTTTTTAATAAACAATAATTATACCCTATAAAAACTCAGCATCGAGAATTGCGTCGAATATTGGAAGTAAGGTGATTGAACCTGTACAAAAAACTCGAAGATCAGTGAATGATGTTCGACGATATGTTTTACTCCAACTTTTATGAAGATAAGTTGGAGTTGCAGTCATATGCTTCAGGAGAGCGTTAACATTGTTTGCCTCTTATTACATCTGGTGGACTTCCAGCGTTCTAAAAAACCGTGGATACTATCTGTAGTGAGTACTTGATTGAGTTAAAGAATGCTGATAAATCACGAAAGGAATAATAGCAGTTCACAAACTACAAAATAATCTTGGAGACTTCGCGTGATGGACACCATCGAATATGATAACATAATTTTCAAAAAATATGAAGACTGTAAATAAATCCTTAACACAGATCAATTTTCAGATCAGTTTTAAAAAAAACCATTGGTTTGTTCTCTATGACATTTAACAATATTGATGATAAAGATTTCTACCATGTATTTTTGTTTCATTTTTTTATGATTATGCAAATCGGCTTATTAAAATGCGCTTGTACTAACATCAAAGGGAGTTTAACCCCCTTGTAAAATATTTCATGAAATACAGTGCTACCAATCTGTGAGTGCTTGCAGTGGGATTTGTTGTAACGAGTAGTTCATAAAATCTTGATTTTAACAGTCAATTGATACTATATACTATGCCGAATGTATTAAAAATAGTCACTTTATATAAAAACGTATGAAAACGGACTTCTTGTGTGGATCAATATTTTTTTATCGTAGGTAAAATAAATATTCCACAATTAATAATTGCAAGCAGTTGCGTTAAAATTTATTTTTTACATGATAAAAAAGTGTTTGTTAATGTAAAATATAATGTTTTATTTTTGATGGAGAAAATATTAACAAATTGAAAATATTTTAATCAGATATATACAAAAATTCTCGTTTCAAAAACAGAATAGTTTTCAAAACCTTTTTAATAAATTTCTTTCAAATCCCTTTTACCAATTGTTTGATACAACCTTAAGTTTAGTTTTTTTTTAATTTGAATCGTTCAAATTATGTGCATTCTTATGTTTAGTATAAATAGCCTTGTATTAATTAATGAATATTCTTTTATATTCAATTGAAAATACTCATGATAAACAAAAGCGATCCTGATAATATAACATAAATGTGCAGTTAGTAGAAAACTGTTTTATCTTTTTAATGTAATTTCTTTTCATCAATCATTGACAGTAAACACTTTAAAAGTAAACCTACAGATTGAGAATCAGTGTCGCAAGGATTACTTCTATAACCTGCGGGTATTTTGTATAGGTAATGTTTTTATGAATCGAAATGTGATTAGATCTCGAGTAAAATGGTGAACCCGCGAGATAGTGCAAAGACCCTCTTGTCTACGGGCTAGGAAGCTACGCCGTAGCTTTGTAGCAAATTGAATTAGCATAATCTCGCGGCGGAAATTACGTAAGATTGCCGCGACGTTTTAATGGAAATAAACATTGCCAAATCGTAGCCAAATGTATACATTATATAGTTCATCACGAATATACAAAACACATTTAAAATAATAAGCAAACATTCAAATAGTGATTTGTCACAAATGGTGTTTAATATCAATTCTGATAGTCCATAATAAAATCTATGAATGGAAATCACAATTAGTGTTCAAAAAAGGTTATCTAATATGTAAGCATGAATGTTTGTTTGTTCGTAATTAATGCGTTTCCACACCGCTGTCATCCGATTGCAATAAAACTTTTTTCTTGCACTTTTGGAAAAGTAATAGGCATAATAAAATGAACTTACAGTAGGTCTTATAAATAAAAAAACAATGTTCGTGTGTCAAACGACATACAGTTCATTTTGAGGACGTATGCTTGCACTTGCGCGAAGTTTATAATAAAATTAACTTACAGTAAGTGGTGCGTGTGTTTTATCATAAACAATCGGCAGCAAACATTTCCTTAACATTTAAATCATCAATTCCCAAACTCTGTATTTGTGTGAAAAATCACTTTTTGAATGTTTGCTCCTCAATTAATATTGACTTATAATAACAGCAGTTTTGAAAAAAATATTCATCGATAGATTTCAAATCAATTTAGTGTACTTGTGATGACAGGATTCCTTGTCTTCTCTTCTGAGACTTGGTTTTATCAGATAAATCATTTTTCATCGATCACTTTTATTAAGATTTTTGCCAGATCTTTTCATTTCCTATTATATAAAATAAACTTCATACAGTGTATTAATAGTATTTTATTTGATTCTTTATATTTAGATCCATTAAAATATATTTATAAAACATGACATGGGTGATCAAAGAAGATTGTAAAATTATTTATATTACACGACTTAGCACAGCAATGAGTTTCAAAATATATCGCTGTAAGATGACAAACATTATATTTTGATATTAAAATTTGAATCACGCATTTTTCAGATTTTTAATAAAAGTTCACAGCGCCATTCTCCCTTCACATTCATCAATATGTCATTTGATTTCATTGTTCGGAAACTAATCAAAACTTCTAACGACTCCGCTATATTACGTATTTCGTATTAAGTCTACTGAGCTTTGTGCTTGTGAGATGTTTTCAAGGGGAGAAGAATCTTTTTTTTCCATTTGTAAATAATTGCAATTTTTATTATTAAGTGACGTTATATGTTTAAATTTCGATATGGATAAAAAAGTATATTGTTATCAACATGTGGTTTTTTTAATACATGTCCACTCTCGATGTGGAGCATATGGCTTCCTAATGAAAATATCTCTACTGAATTTTATGCGCGAACTACTTGTTTCTTAGTCGCTTAACCTCCCTTATTTAAAACAATACATTTTTTGGCACCTCAACTTTAACTTTTTAAGTCAATAAAGTCAATTTAATTCGATAATCTAACGATTTCTAGGCGGCCTTCTACAACAATACTGATCAATAAAAAACAAACAAATTAACTCATTCCACTATTGATTCTTTTTATATATCTATTAAATCTTTTGGAGCACAGTGAACTACTATTTTTAAAAGAGTTTTCTTTGACCATATTTGCTCCCTATTTGAAGAATATGGCCGCCACGTGACAACTCTATGACGCTGACTTTCACTAATTACTTAACTTCTTTTGATGACATGCCAGCATCCCTCAGTTCAACCAAGTATATCCTAATGACTATTCCTGATGGTTATCTTTTTTTATCCATATCCGCTCCCATTGTGGAGCATATGGCTTTTTTCAAAGTGAATAGTGCGGAAAGAAGGATAAGGCTAGAACAGTACTAGTGGTTGAATAATCGCTATTGTTCCACCCAGTCTTCGATCACAACTATGATTTGAATAATTATGAAATTCACTGTGGTCTTATAGAGAATCAAACCCAGACCTGCGTGATCGGTAGAGCAAGCTCTAACCAACTGGGCCACAGCAGGCGACATGGTATGGTTGTCTAAGAAGCTAAAATCCCACCGATCTGAAGTAGAGTCAAGCAAGATTGATGATCTCCAAAAGCATCAGTAGCGCGTGACAAAAGCCATCTCAGCCAGTTCCGACGTCTCTCCATGAAAACTAACGTAACAAGACGGTGCTAAAAGATATAAATTATTTTGTTTTATACATTGATAAAATAAATCTATATTAATATACACAATTTTAGCTTGTGTGAAATGAAGTCGCTCGACACTGGTTCTCGATCCGCTTCGAAGATGTTATTAGCTCTCGACAAATCTGATATCATCACGTTTCATGTTTACTAAGTAACACCGTCTCTAAATATAATCAATACCCTCGTCACAGTACCCACCAATACGTAGGAAATCGAGTACTGATTCCATTGAAAAGTGAAGACTTATCTATATGGCGTGTATGATTATTAGAGACATAGATAATATCTTTGAAAGGTCGATCACGTCTCGTTGTTATTGAAATGTACAAACGTACATAAGAATCATAGGTCTATAATTCAATATAATAAGCACCTACGTATCATATTATATAAAACAAAAATCTTCTTTAAATAATTGATAAACAATATTTCACCAGTTTGTTGAGATTAGAGATTGCAATATCGAACGAATATACCAATAGTGGTTTTTTTTTAAAATAAAGCATAAATACGACCAATTGGGATTTCAAAATCGGTGTTTTAATATTTTATATAAAATACTGTCATTAAAAAATATACATAATTGTAAAACACCTGCGGTTTCTTAAAGATTCACAATAAAAAAGGATCATCAATTCTAAAATCTGTCAATATTTACACAACTCTTAGCAGATTTAAAATATTTCAATTCATTGCAAATAAATTTTATTTAAATATGTGATCTTTATACACATTCAATATTTGGTTTTAGTATAGATATTTTCAAAATACGTATTTCGGTTTTGAAAAAAAAACACTAAGAATAGCGGTGTCGATAATTCCAGTATTGCAAATACTAATTGTTATATGCCTCCATTTTGTATCGTTTTATCACGCACTGTTCACTATTATATACAATATAATTAAACATATTTACCATTTCTGCTCTCAATGTAGAGTATAATGACTCCTAAAAAAGTTTATTTTACAAGAATTTTTCTACGAAAGCTGTTTGTAATTCAGTTGCTCAAAATCTCTTTTTCTAAGACATATGGATAGATTATGACAATACTAGTGATTAACTAATTGCACTTGCAACGTTCTGTTTTTGCGATCGGACGGGTGCTATTTTTTTTAATTTTTAGACATTCATGTCTTTGAGCAGAAGTCGATTGAAAAATCAATTTATGAAACGTGCTGGCACTTGAACTAGTAAGCACCGTAATCGAAGTCAACGACTTTACCACTCTTCCGCTAAAAAAAAAATATATCTAATATAATTTAATCATCTGAAATTAAATCACAATAATTTTTAGATTAAATTTAACTGTCAATATTTTTCAATGTTAAGTAAATATTAATAATAATATGTGCACATTTTAGTGATTTAGGTGAAAAATATATATTTCAAATTGAATATATGTATAATATGTATTAGTTCTTATATAATTACAAAGCATTAGGAATCCATGTATCTTACATTAAAAACAAACATGCTAAAAACAGAATAGAAATACATATATTATATGTGAAATGTTATTGATTTAAATTGAAAAATCTAATTGAATTGAGTACATAACATCTGTCATAATTTTAATTTTTTAAAGTTCATTATTCACACGATAGAGATGTTTTGTATTATAATGATATGATCCGTCATATGAAATGGTTTTTGCAAATCATCATACAGAAACGTCCTAAAATAATCGTGTGTCACTTTCAGTAAATTACCACTTAATTGAGAATGAAGAAAACAGTATTCAACCTGCATTGAAGTATGCTATGTTTATAGTTGCAATATGTCTTATGCTGAATTTCTTGAAACGTTAGAAAAATATATTTACAAATTGCATTCAGTTAATAGAAGTAAAAACATTAATTCCAAGCTATTTAACATGTTGTAAGCAAGCAGATTTAAATGAAAATTTCCACCCGATTTAAAAATTACCGCTGCAGAACTGTTTTATGTCTCCCCTACATTATTCGATCTTAAAACGTATTATTGAGTTAACAGTTAGATTTAGCTTCTCCTTTATGCATTCCAATCTTAAAAAAAGGAAATACATACCGTCAAAAAACAATCTGAATTCATATATATAAAAACACATTTAAAATTCTTTAGAAATAAAATGGCGAAATTTTTAAGGTGGCAATGAATTGAACTGAATTAAAAAATATATTCACAGAACCGCCGTTGATTGATTTAATTAATGTATTCATCTTTTTTTTGTAAAGCAATGAAAAAGCTCGCTGCTTAAAGATTATTTTATATTAACATTGTAAATAACTGTATTCACTTTATTTGTGTGCACATGTATGCATAAATGATTGGGGAACAAATTAAATATTCCGAATTTGAATCAATTTTTGGTCAGAATAAAAATATTATACGGTCAGATTTTTATTGCTTTTTGGTAAGGTAAGGTTAGGTTCGGAAGTAAAAGTATCGCTCTCTCATAGGACTATTTATCGTAAACAACTCAATTTTGCACCAATAGTAACGCAATAAGATGACATTTTTTTGTATCCATGTCCGCTCCCAATTTGGAGCATATAGACTCCTAATGAGGGTATCTCAACAGATTTTTTTCAAAGAGAGTAGCAGGGATAGAAGGATAAGGCTAGGACAGGACTAGTGATTAACTAATGGCTCTTGATACGCCCAGTTAGGAGTTAGGAGAGACGTTTTAGACATCACAAACACCCATCCCTTCGAACATAAATCGATCGAAAAAATGCTGTGAGACTCGAACCCGTGAGATCCGCTACGGAAGCGTTCAACGCTAGCCACTGCGCCATATGACCTGACATCATTATCAGCAAAAAAATCAGACCATGTGTCAAAATAAATAATTTAAATTACGACTATTTTATATAAATTCTGACCAATATAATACAAATTATGACTAAAACTGTATTAAAATTCAGACCAGAAAAATATGAGCCTAAATGATTTTAGAAACTTTATAACTTAAATAAAATACCCATTACTTACATAACAGTAAACCTTTCGTAAAGAGTGTGAACAACATTTCCATACATCAACATTAACACACAGAACTTGTGTATGATAATTATACCCTTTTCCTTTAAAAGCTTAACAACCATATAAAAGCTTTCTCATAAAGACTTCCCTACTTAACTTAACACGTCTTTAAAACAAATTAGTAAAATCTACGGAGACTAACATTACAAAAGACCGTGAAAATTTTGCTTCTTGTGAGATCTTCAGTCACTTAGGTGGATCTTAGTTCAACACTTAAGGGATATGGAGCCAAAGAAAGTCTAGTGTTAGGCTTACTGCTAACACATTAACGTTTTTCAGTGACGCCCTATCTTGTTTTATTTATAAATACAATAAGGTGATAAAATGTGAGTATTTTAGTTTAACAAATATTATTTTATATGTATATAGCTTGTAGCTATTTCGGCTACCGGCGTATATATAACAGGATACTTATTATAAATTTGAATCGTTCAAATTATGTATATTCGACCCGGGTTTCGCCTTTTGGCATCTTCAGGCGTTCAACCGCACGGATGAACTTTAACTGACGCTTAGTAAATTGTACTCCGTCTTTACTTTCGAGATAAGTTCAATAATAAATATTTTTTTCAAACTGAAAGCATTGAAAATGCATATTTTAAGGAAAAATATAATAAATAATTAAACTCTAAGCAGCATTGAAGAAACGCGTTTTCTTTTCGATTCAGCAATAGATATAATAGTTGGAAAGCTATTAGTTTTAGATGATATAAAAAAAAATCTAATTAATTATGTTTTTATTAGGGCTGGTTGTTATCCAGAAGCTTCTGTTCTGGTTTAAAGGGAAAAGTTTATAAAAGAAAAGTGTAAAGTTATTAAAATCATTCATAAATATTATTTCAACCGTTTTATCACCAATTAATTGTAAATGGTACTTTGGTGGTGATATTTCAAGTTTCCATAAATCATCATCGTTATAAAGCTTAGCACGTTACTTTTTACCTTAAAAAATCAGTTAGATAATATTTTTGCAATTTTATATTAAGTTCTACTAAGTAAATGGAAAATTAATCTTTTATCATTTACCTTTTACGTCAGGTTGTGTTGTGTCCTGCACGTCACTGAATTACTAAGAAAGTGCCTACATCTTACAGTGATTATGCAATATCCACTGCGGGAGCATTCATTGCCCCTTTTATATGTTTTTAAGACCACTTTGGGAAGCCAGACCACATTACGAGGTCGCCATTAGAAGGGGACGAAAAGCTCTGACGTCTTCCGGCGGATCATCACACACTACGTCATCGTAGCTTACATTCAAGTATCACTATTATTCAAAAGTGACCTAAAATCAAAAGTTATCAGTCTCAATTAGCATAAGAAGATATACCCAATATTAATTCAGTAAATAACTTTGTGTTCGCAATATTAACGTCATTCATTTTATTTTTCAGAAAAGTCGAGTGTTTGTTTGATTTATTTTCAACGTTATTTTAATGCGAGATAAATTGTATAATTACGAAATACCCAAGCACTAAAAGTCAATCTGTTTAATGATTTTTTTTATCCATGTCGGCTCCCAATGTGAAGCATATGGCCTCCTAATGGAGGTATCTCAACAGAAGTTTTTTTTTCTACGAGAACTGTTCGTTACTCAGTCGCTCAACCTCACTTTTTTCAATGTGAGTAGTACGGAAAGTAGGATAAGGCTAGAACAGGACTAGTAGTTGACTAATCGCTATTGCTACACCCAGTTATTAAAGGATCAGAAAGATGTGAGGAGAGGAAAATATTGTGAATTGACATTGAATAATTCTCAAATTCACTGTGATCTGACCGGGAATCGGACCCAGAACTGCGTGATCGGTAGAGCAAGCTCTAACCAACTGGGCAACAGTAGGCTACAATATTTTCAATTTATCAACGATATTTTAATGCAAGATAAATTAAGTAACTACAAAATATCCAAACATTAAACGTCAACTTAATCGCTTAAATTTCATACAAAATACTGAATGACTTTCGGTCAGCTGATTTAAGTCCTACGATTTTCTTGGCTCTCAAGGACTTGGCCTGTATGAAATAAAGATAACTTTGACTTGGAAAATTTTGATGGTTAAATCATTATTTACAGTTGATTTTCATATACTTGTAGCACGGTTTTAAAACTGAAACATCTATATTAATGAAAGTTCCCTACCGGAAAAAATATGAATTGAAAAAAAACATGACTTCGCTGTGCTTGATGGTGAAAGACTTAAATGTTATTTTGTTCAATTCGCTTAAAACTTTTAGGAAATTGTCTATAAATAAAAATTTGGTGAGCATAGTTAAGTATTAATAAAACTGCTTGTAACACTGGTAAAGCCACCATTTAATATGCTGGTGCAGGTTTTTTTTTATGAAATTAAGTAATTTTCGTTTTTGGAGGAATCAATGGAAAAATAAAAGAATAAACCCAATCAACGCGTCGCCAAGGGCGACAACCATAAATAATAATGCATTTTTCGAAAGAGCGATTCATAGAGAGGATTTGGGCGTATGTAGTAAGATTGTTTGTTTGTGAAAATTATCTGTCAGGTTGGGTTTTATTGTCTATTCAGTGAAGATGTTTAATTCAGCACATCATAGCTGAACGATAGCCTTGTAATAACAGTCTGAAAGAGCTTTTGAAAGAGGTAAAATACTTGTCACAATTTTTATAACACAAGCATTAAAATAAAAAAAGTTATACACGTTAATTTTAGAACAAAAATGAATTTCTACAATACTACCGTTGAATCTTTCGAAAACTGGAATAAAAGCTTTCCTCGAGTAAATTTCTCATATAAATCATCTGATTTAGATAGCATACATTTTCTTTATTCTGGATTAACGCCATGTAGAGATCTTTAATCCGGTTCAGTTCTCATTCAGTCCGGTACTAAAGGTCCTATGCATTGTTAAGAAGTCGTAAAAGATTCCGTTCGGTAGTAAAAGTCGGGGAAGTAAGTAATTTGGATGTTAGTTATGGAGGCGACCCTTATGGAACTCTCCCCTCACAGACTGCTCTCCTTCTATGCATCCACAGTGGCGAATAATACAGACCCAAGAGCCTAATGCGGCAAAATGACTTATACAAGGCACTGGGTCAAATACTTTTTATGGACTCTTAAATCTGTATTCTGTAAAGTAAATAAAGTTCAGGTTTTAAGAAAATATCTCCATATGAGAAAGCTTTGCACTACCGATTAGATAAACATACTTGGCTATGGCTTAGCAAAATCAAAATTAAATTTATTATTCTGTTAATATTACACATTAGATCTTGGGCTTGGGGAAAAGTTATGTCTTTTCTCGTCGAGCTATCTCGAGTAAATTAAAATATTTTCATCGATTTCATCTTTTACTAATTCAAAATATCTAACAAATTGTCAATTAAAAATTAAAATACCGTTTTTTGTATTTACTAAAATATTTAAAAAATAAAAAAATGTATGTACTGATACTACATTATTTATTTTATGATCAGGACAGGTTGCGAGTAATTGATAAAAGTACTATTGAAATGGTTTTTTTAATACTGATACAAATTTTAAATGAATGAAGTGTTAAAGATCTTTTAAAAATAAAAACTACTAAAATCGAGCGAGTAAAACTAGTCCTGATAAATATATAACTAATATATAATTAGTCAAAAAAAGATGTTTTATTTTCTTGAATGTCTTTCCACCAAGAGTTCGCAATGATCACATAAAAAGTGACACTTAAATAATGATCATGAAACAAGATATAAAATTGACGTAAAGTAAATTCCATTTTGTTTCATACATAACATCACGACGGATATGTTTTCCGTTTCAATGTTGCGCGTCACTATTTTCATCTTCCTGGGGGGTGATCAATTCTTGACCGAAGACCTCTGTCACCTGAACCCTTGGGAAACCAAAGATCCTGACCTGACGATATCGGCTGATGGAACCAAATCAAACTGTCAATTCCATCCGGTCCGCAGCGCCAAATAATAAACATGGTAAATAATCGCACTTGTTCCACTCACTTTGAGGTTACTTTACCTTTTTTTTTCGAGGCAGAATCAACATTTCCACGTGCTTTATTTATTGCATACACTATCTGATCATCATCAGTTCTTGTTTTACTATGGCAGTGTGAATCCAGAACCTCAGTTTATCTACTCAATTTTCAGTCGAACGCTTTGTCCTTTTTTATCTAGTTCGTGTAATTTTCTAAAAAAACTTTGTTTTGCGTTCGTAAACGTGATCGAGTGCAGTGGCGGCCGGTCAATGTGGCATTCGATCAATGCACCCTTTGTATATGCAGGAGCGGTTATATTTCATGAAATAATATTCAAACATAACATTTATACCATTCACTCATTTGAATTCATCAATGTATTTATTGTCTTTAATAAATATTTTATTTTATTTAAAATTTTATTTTATTTTATTGAATTTAAAATGAGGGAATGGTATAAATGTTATTTTTGAAAATTATTTCATGAAATATAGCCGCCCCTGCATATACAAGGGGTGCGTTGATCAAATGCCACATTGACCGGCCGCTACTGGTCGAGTGTCAACATCGTTGACTTATGACAGAGGTCACGAGTTCAAATTTCAGTACGAAAGTTTTTAAAGAATAATTTTCCAATCGATTTATGGATTTCTGTCCTAAAGCATGGATGTATGTAATGTCATGAATTCCTTCCCACTTAACCTATCTTAAAAATGGGCGTAGCGAGAGTGATTAGCTAAACACGAATCTTGTCTTAGTTCTATCCTTCTATCCCTACAATCTTTAAAAAAGAGAAGTTAAGTAACTGAGTAACAAACAATTCTCGTAGAAAAAAAATCTGTCGAGATACCTCGATTAGGAGGCCATGTGCTCCACATTGGGAGTGGAGATGGATTAAAAAAAACGAGTATTTGTCTCATTTGATGGGGGAGAATATATGTACAAGTTGGTTGTTGAGTACCCAACACCACCCGTTATGTGTATGCAGTCGCATTTTTACGGCCGCCTTCTATAACGCAATGCTATCAAGAAAGAAAAAAACAGTCCTCATATAATTGGCTCGATATAGAGCTGCACGGGACCTATCTTTTAACCAAGTACTGTTGTAAAGAATATCAATAGTAAAAGAGTATAAAATAACAAGTCACTTCACTTCTAAC
Source organism: Himalopsyche tibetana (assembly GCA_030503985.1). Taxonomy (NCBI): domain Eukaryota; kingdom Metazoa; phylum Arthropoda; class Insecta; order Trichoptera; family Rhyacophilidae; genus Himalopsyche; species Himalopsyche tibetana. The sequence goes on from JAPJYX010000010.1 coordinate 4,722,603, forward strand.
CACAGTGGTAATTTAAATCCGGAGGCTAAAAATAACAGCTGATTTTTTTTCATGCGGCTAAGAATCTTTTATAAAGGAAAGTTTTTTTAAGTGGCCATATAATTGCGAAAGACAACAAACGGTTTTCGGAAACTATACCAAATAATGTATTACTGAACCTTGTAGAATTAATTTATGCCCTGGCATTAAGCACAACTTTGGAAATCTATGTTAGTCAGAATTAAAAGAAGAAATGAAAGTATTGATAAAAATTTAAACGAGCAACTGCAATCGATATTAGGATCGACGACATTATACTTCGCAAATATATCTGTATGTCTCACAAGGAATCTATGTTTTTGTTTTCTGGTAATAGAAAAAAAAATCACCGTCACGTTTTTTACGAATATATAAATAGCAGAGAAAAGTGCCAAATCCCACCCTCTCAACATATTATATTAACTAAAATATGTTCGAACAAATTTCTAAGGTTAAAAACAAATGAACATTAATTATGCTATTAATTTTTTTATGTATGTTTGATCGGAAATCTTACAGCTTGTCTTATGAAGTAATTTTTTGATTTAAGACACAAATCAATACTTATAGTATCGTATTTGTTATTGCCTGTAAATAAATATCTATATTCAAAACAAATTACGTACGCAATTACGCAATGTTTATGCAGAATTAAGTCTTTAACTTTATTGAGACCTACATATTATTATATCGAATAAAGCAATTTTCTTTTCCCAGATAGAGTAATCTGCTTTCAAATCACTTTATGACATTCTTCCTTCGGACAATACTTCCCTTTAGCTATCAATGATGTAAATTTGATCGTTTTGATCTCCTTATAGAAACATAAGGGTGAATAAACCACTTTACTTAAGACAATGGGGTCGCTTTACTGTTCTTGTATTGCATTTTTATTATCTGAATGGTCAGCCGTTATGGGTCAAATATTGGATATTTTATTGTATCGTTCTATTGATATTCTAAATAAAACGATAAAACCACAAGCCCGGTGGTATCTATTGCTGAAAATTGTAAGTTTTATAAAATACGCCAACCAAAAAATAACTCATAACAATATAGCGTTCAACAGACTTCTCTCCACTATATTTGAGCGCAAAAATCAATTTTTAGGTCTTACTTACATGAATTATCTATCGATTTTTGAACGTTAGCTTTATTTACTTTATCAGATTACCTGCTGCAATAATGACACTTTCGTAGTGCCATCTATTGATTACAATTATTATGAATTTAAACATTCGTTAAGTTATTTATATCCGAATATAAAGTGGCGAATGGAGATAATCAAAGTTTTGACTCCTAATTTATGGACCAGTCAATTAATAACTGGCCATGATCTCATTGCTGTCAAGTTGTTCCAGCTTGGCTAGTTGACGTCCTGGTCAAACATTCTGACTAACTTACTGAGATATACAACATTGCTGTCATAATTTCAACTTTGCGCAAAACATACACAAAATAAAACATTTTTATAATGAAATCTATGATCAAAACAAAAGCATATTCAAATTTAAAAGAATGAAATCAAATTAAATTATTCATAATATACGTAAAATTATATCGACCCATAATAGGTAAAAAAATGTAAACGACAATTTATACATTTTATGGGAGAAGGTTTTTTTATAATTATTCTCGTACTAAGTTTGATAAAGGAATTACTGAAATGCTGTTATTAAATAGGTCATTATTATATTAAATAGGTTATTAATATGGTCAATTTTATCCTGATATTATTCTGACTACTTTCAGTTCTCTTGATCAGCGTATCTAATACAAACGATAATAAGCCAAAGCGCTAAAATATACAGGCCCTAAAAATAGCAGGTGAATAAGATAACGTTCTAAAAATTTTGTCACTGACGCCTTTGGCAATTTTCAACAATTGTTGGATTAAAACACAATTTATCTAATTTTGTCACTTAAGATATTTGGCTGATTACGAGTCGATATTTATGACGTAGAATAAAAATCACTTTTAAGGTGTTCACTGTCAATACTTGGTGGAATGGCATTATAATAAAAATGTTTTATTATTTTTAGAATAAAAATATTATTTCCAATACTATAGACCACAATCCACAGAAAGTGAATTAAGTCGTTCAACTAGTTACTCACATTTTTAATGATTTGTGTTATTTTCAATGTGGCAAGACATAAATAAATTAACTCAATTTTTGTAAAATAGACGTACAAACATGTCATGTTTTCCAGTTATATTTTTGATGAAATAATAGTACAAAAAAAATGTTTTAAAAATAAGAATTTTCCTAGTCGTTTTAGATGTATCTTTACCAAACAATCAATGTCATAAAATACCCAATACAGCCGGGGTCGCAATCATCCTAAATAAAGATATCGAAGAGATAGGCCCGACCTCACCGGGCGCCACTTTTGGACGGGCGGAATTCCCCCTCGAAACGATCACATTATGCAAACATCCGCCACAGAGGTCACTGGTCACTCCTTTATTGCGATTGTCTATTTCCTATTTCTCTACCTTTGTAATGTCATAAGCACAGCCTTAAAAAACCCCTTTAATTCACATTATAAAAAAAAGCTTTTTGTTATTAAAGCTCAATTCTTTATTACACATTCAGAAGTAATAAAGTAAAAACAACACTCGATTGAATTGCTTAAAATATTAAATTAAATAGATCACTTCAAACGAGCTATTGGCCAAAAATTCTAATACAATTACTGCTTTTTGACTGCATATATCTTTAAATTATTCTGATGGCTACAATATAACCATTGGTAGTTCTGTGGCGCAGTGATCAACGTCGATGGCTTCTGTAAAGTATCTACTTGGTTTAATTCCAAATACGAACAATATTTTTTCAATTGATATCTGTTTAAAGGCATGTACAGTGGCAGGTTATCTTATAAGCGAATGAGGCGCGCGCTTGGGGCCTCCTTATCTAAGGGGCCTCAAAAATGGCTTAGATTATATAACACATATACTGTTTATTATTTCACATGAAATTTTTTGACGTTATAATATTATCAAAAAAAATAGCCTCTAAATTTGATTGCGCCCGGGGCCTCTGGTGTGCTTAATCCGCCACTGGGCGTGGATGTTTGTGATGTAGAAAAATCCTTTCCACCATTCCAGTCTTATAATGTCAGCGCAGTTAATCTTGTCCTAACTTTATATTTCTATCCCTACTCTCTCCGAAAAAGAAAGGTTGAGTAACTGAGTGACAGGTAGTTCTAGTAAAAAAACTTTTGTTGAGATACCTCCATTAACTCTCGCGGCTCGGAGACTAGAAAAATACTTCTCTGCCGATGGGAGCCGTTTAAGGACCCCAGTGTTTTCCTCATTATTGGCCTTATTCTTATGAATTTAAAAAAAAAATAGTGTAAGGACTTTAAAATATCTCTCTGCATCATTCCTCATACATTTTTTTAAATAAAAATCCGTGGTTTTTCAATAAATAATCATATTTTAAGTTGCGCGTAAAAAAGACGTCATCCCAGCACACATATGAAATTGCAACTGTCGAGCTTAGCCCAGCTATCTTACGAACGATCGCTTATCGCGTTATAGCGTTATCGCGTATTTATATAAACTACAAAAGGTCCAAAAAACTATGATATAAGAATACCTTAATTATAAACATTGTATCACCCATATTAAAATATATATTTAAGAAAATGTGGGTATTGGGTTCGCATTTCTTGAGCTTATTACCGGAAAAGTTACGAGGCGATATCCTCCACATTACGAGTGGACATGGATAAAAAAAACAAGTAATTTCTTAATATAGCTATATTATAAGTTATGTTTTTATTTCTTAATGCAGCATTGTTATAGGGCTGGGCTGTCTTGCTAGCCTATGGTTAATCGGATAATTTTGATTATGAGTTAGAAGTAATGTTTCAACAGCGCTCGGTGATTTTTGTTTTAAGCTCGCAACCGATAATTATAAATCTCTGCTGGAAGTGTCGAGACATTACCCACGGTGGTTGTGTATCTGATGATGATAAATATAATTCAGGGGTGTCAAAATAAACATCATTTACATGAGTCAAACACATATATCTGAAACAGGTATAATTTGTTTAAATAGTACAATATCCAATTTTAATATACATATTACTGAATTGTATTTATTATAATACAATTAGGCTCATTAGAGGTAAAGTAAGCCATGTAGTATTTTAGAAAAAGATATTAATTTTATTTATCGACTTATATCGCTTTCATCGCTAGAAACGTATAACGTGCTAGAATCTAGTGAAGCGTTTTGTTTGTTATTACTGTTTTGTGTTGTTGAATTTCTTGTTATTAAGAATAATCCTCTACTGTGTTTCATGTTTCTAGCAGTCTTGTTAGATTCTAACAGTTAGAACAAATAATTTGTTTAAAAATGTAATATTTTTTCTTTTATATTTATCATACAAAAACGTGTAAAAAATATTTAATTAATTAATGAATTTATTTTTCTTGTTTACTTCAATTCATCACTCTAGAGGTAAAGTAAGCCAAGTAGTAAAATGTTTAAACTTTTCAATTGCATTTTTAAATACAATCACGAGTATACTTGGTGTTTTAGTGGATTACATATATTAATTTTTTTGAGATAACACTATTTCACTGAGCCCACTTCACTTTGACGATACTAATATTATAGCTCATCCTACTAAAATTTTCCTCAAATACCAGTTGGATCACTTCACCTCATGTGCTCATATACAAAAAGGCCTTTTACAATATGTCAATGGAATCTCATATTTAATAAAATAAAAAAGTATTAAATTTGAATCGTTCAAATTATTTACACACAAGTTTTGTCACTAACGACCCAGGTTTCGCCTTTCAGCATCTTCAGGCGTTCAAGTCCACGGATGATCTTGAACTGACGTTTAGTAAGTAAATGTATCGTGTTTATATAAGAACTAAATGTATTATCACTATTTTTAAGACCATTGCTGGCGAAATGGATTAACTCATGAGAAATGCCTACAGAATTATTACAAAAATTATATTTATTTTGTTTGTTGGAAAATTCATAATTATATTTACTTACATATAGGATAAAAGAGTGGTGAAAGGCGTTACACGGGTCGTTAGTGACAAAACTTGTGTGAATGTATGTGCATAATTTGAACGATTCAAATTTAATATTGAAATTTTGCCAAGCACAGTATATTTTTCAAAGATTATAATTTAACTAAATTCAATTGACTCATCTTTAAGATTAAAGTAAGCTTGCATTTCCTCCCCATCCTGCGTCGATTTCCATTCATTTTGTCCGTGGCGGTCAAGTAATGACGTCAACAGTCCTCTTTTAGTGGCAATAATAGAACCGTCCGGAGCACTTTGATGGCCAAATAAGACATAATATGTGCGATTGGAACCGTTTGTTCGAGATGGTCGATCGACTTCTTCAAGGGGTCATTTTTGGTAAGCCACAATACTGTTTTATTACACCGGTACGGAACTCGCATCTGACCAAATGTCTCCGCATAATTCTCGAGTGGCCGACTGTCAAACGTTGCAGAATTATATTATAACAACAAACACATTTTTGAATAAAGAATCTGCTCTTTGCTGATGATTTAAAACTGTTTTTACGTATCAGTAATGAGTCTGACTGTACTATTCTGCAGCAGAATATGAATGATATTTTAAATTGGTCTATAAAAAACAAACTCGACTTCAACATTTCAAAATGTTTTTGTATTTTACCCATCACATATAACTATGTGATATCTAATGATGCTTTAAAGCGTTTGTCTGAAGTTGTTGATCTTGGTATAAGATTTGACTCCTCTTTCACCTTTCATTCACATATAACTTCTATTGCACTGCGTGCAAGCAAACTTCTTGGGTTTATTGTTAGACAAAGCAAACCATTTGAAAACCCAACTGTGTTTCGGACGCTTTATGTTTCTTTGGTCTTAAGTAAGCTTGAATATGGATCCATCATTTGGAGCCCATATGAAAGTTCATACAAGTTGAAATTGGAGAGAATCCATAAGAAATTTCTAAGATATTATTATTTCAAAAAATTTAAGTTCTTCCCCTTTGATAATTCCTTAAAGGAATTATACCCACCAAACTTCTTTTAGGAATGTTATTATTTCACTCACTTGAAGCTCGAAGATCGTTTTCAAGCTTAAAGCATTTTTCTCTTCTTCTTCGGGGCCGAGTTAATAATCCTGAAATTCTCATGACTATTAATTTACATGCTCCCAATTTATTCTTACGTGGGAGAAATAATGAGCAAAAACTTTTATTTCTAAAAACTTATACCTCGCTTAGGAGGTATGAGTCACCAGTTCCAAGGGCCGTTCGATTAATCAACGCATTACCTAGAGAAGTGGACATTTTTAGTGATGGTATTTGTGAACTGTTTGATAAATATTTAACATAACTTTTATTACTTCATGAATAAAAAAAAAAAGTTTTAATTGATATTCCAACATTTTAGGAATATAAAAACTGCCACAATTTTAAAAGCCTTAAGATAATTGCATATGATTCAAAATATGACCAAACTTGGTTGAAAAAATATGATCCGTGGACACGAAAGTTTTAGAAACTCATTTATATTAAAGGATAACGATTCCGTGATATTAGGCTTCCAGTACTGAAAGCCGAGAGTCCTCGAAGTGACGTCACGGCATGTTTATGCACGACTTTTATTGAGATCCGAAGCCACCTGATGGTTAAGCTCGGCGTTTAACGTGAAAATAATGGTGATCGTAAAATCTGCTTCATGAACGTCGAGCTTTATGATCCGATGGTTGGACTTGGTAATGGATTGACATTTATCCGAGTCTGATTTTATTAGCGGATTTTCCTCGGAAGGAGGTTATAAACCAGTTACTTTTCTACTGAATAATTCAGTCATCAATAATCAAAAACGATTTCCGTGTTTTTTTTTTTTACAAGTTTTCTTCATTTCAAATTTACATTTTTTTAAGATAATATATATGGAGAAAGTTATACCGAAGCTCATTTTTTATTTTAAAAAAACATAATTTATAACCTAAACTTATAAAGGTTTAGTTTTCTTCGGACTTCTCTCGATTTACGGATTTTTGTTCAAAGGCATATGTGATTTCTTGAACTTCCCCTTCCCACTCATCATATTCTAAAAATATGAGGCGTAGCAAGAGTGATAAACTAACTGCTAGTCCTTTCCTAGTCTTATCCTTCTATCCCTACTCTCTTAGAGAGGTTGAGTAACTGAGTAACAAGCGACTCTCGTAGAAACTCTTCTGCTGAGATAAACTCCATTAGGAATCTATATGCTCCTCATTGGAAGTGAACATGGTAAAAAAAATGTTATTTCGGGCCTGGAGAGATTTGAATTCTGGACGTTTCATCAATATATGTGTGGTATTATTAGCCCAAGTCTAACACACGCATGTAGAAGATCTGTTCCGTTCATATAAATTCTTAAATATAAAAACAGATGCTGCTACCTGAAAAAATTGCCATTAAGTGAATTTTGTATAAATTTTTCAAATACAAAAATGCTTGAAACTTTCATTGTATTTTCATTCGAATAATTAATGTTTTTCAATAACATATGGCCATTGCAGTGGATCCGAACTCTCAGTTCTCACGAGGTGCATAAAGGTCGCAGATGATGACCTCTGGCATACTCTTGCATATGTTATGTAGTTGCATTCATATTCTAAGTCATTGATTCACAACCATTTATTAACTCATGTTCATAAATTGACATTGCCAAACAATCTTTTTTTTTTAATTTGAATTCCTAAAAATATAAAATATACATTATATACTAAATTTTCTCTAAAAGTTGAGTCGGATCCGTGGAGCAGTGTTCAACGTTGCTGACTTCCGTGACAGTTCAAGTCTCCAATTTCTTCAATAGATTTATAAACATTTTTCTAATCGATATATCGATTTCTGTTTGAAGGTATGGTTGATTGTTATATCTAAAAAAAATCTTTCTCACCCTTTCAACCCTAAAATTAACAAGGCGTAGTGAGACTGATTAGTTTACTACCAGTCTTTACTAGGCATAGCTTTCTATTCCTACACCCAACAGCTGAGTAAGGAGCAGTTGTCGTAGAAAAATTTACGTTGATATATATATTATATATGGTTCCATGAATAAACAGAACATAATAAAACAGAACATGAGAACATAGACAATTCAGAACACATTCAATTTTTAGTTGAATGATACCTGTTTCTTCTTAACTATTTATTGGAAAAATATTATAGATTAATTGAATATCATACAGGTAATAATTTCAGAACAGTATGTGCTTTACTTTATCAGTGATTTACTTTACTTTATCGGTGACTATTATAATCGTCGAATATAAGTGTATTTACGACAATTTCAGATTGAAAGTGTTATTGATATGCACGATTGCTGTTTTATTTATTCTATCTAATACGACATAGAGATTACTAATTGATTGTAAAACATATCAATACTAGTGTTTTCTAAAGATGTATTGTACGTTTTGTGATGTTCTGTTTTTTCATGTTCTGTTTTATCCGGTTACCGTATATATATATATATATATACATCCACTGTCTACAGAGCGTACACTAATAAGGACATGTATCAAATGAGAAACTTTTATCTTTTATGTTACATAAAATTTGTGACAACCAAAAACATTTATGTGGAAATATTTAGATATTTTTTCATTTAAATTCTTTCCTGATTCGATATTCACATAATTAAAAAGGTTTTTAGCCACTGCAGTTCGATGGACGTAGCTGCGCTTATTATTTTATAGTATCAAATCAATAAAACAATATAACGCTGTATTGTGGATTTAATAGACATAATAGTTATAAAAGATAGCTTTCGATACATAAGCAATTTCAATTATGCCTGTAAATTATATGCCAACACTATACAAACATAAATTTAATAATTATTTCAGCCAAAGAAAAACGGAGCATTGTTTATGAATAAATGAATTATTCTTAGACCACTCTGTACCAGTGGATACTAACCATTCGAATTTCATAGACTTTTTAAGATCCCACGGACCACTGGGCTGTACGGCCTAGAGCAGGGATTGCGAACCTTTTTCGCAAGTGGGTCAAATTTGATTTAAAAAAAAAAAAAACATGTCACGGGTCACATATAGGGATCCCAGCATTGGGATTAGCTCACCGAGGAATTTGAAATCCTCAATTCGCTATACTTTTTCCCCGGATTATCTCCAAACTTTGTTTTTTTTTAGCTCACCGAAGAATTTGAAGTCCTCGATTTGGTACACTTTTTCCCAGATTGTCTGAAAAACTCGTTTTTCATCATTTCTAAAAGTTTATTTCTAAAAGTTCAAGCGGGTCAGATAATTTCTCACGCGGGTCCCTGGTTTGCCATCCCTGGCCTGGGGCATCCAATTCCAGAATTCTTTTTTTTCGGATACTAGTACTAGTTCAAGACTAGAACAAGTCTTAAAAACAACTTTTTGTGATATCAAAGGTCAAGATCTACATTTCCCCTTAAAGTAACTACTCTTATTCAATGTTGTAGTCCAAATATTACAGAAGTTTCTTCACGGAATTTTAATAAAGGAATACATAAAATTTCATATGGGATATACACAGTATAACAAACCAGTACCAAAACTTGTCCTTCAAATCTTGATTCCAGAATATTCATATGAAAGGGGAAAATATGTATAATATATTATCAAGTTTAAATAAATGTTGCATATTATGGTATAGCACTTATTCTCTGTATCGATATACGAGAATTACCTCGTGCCAAAAGCTAATTTGTCTGACGTTGAGGGGGAGTGGTGCAGTGTCAACACTGCTTTATTAGTTTAGTTAACATGCTAGTGCGAATCCGATGGGAGAATTATTTGTAAATCATTTCAACGTTTTGCATATAATTATTTGAAGTCACGCCATATTCAAATTGTTATTTGTTCAACACGATTGCAATGTTTAAGATGCTTTAAATGAAGAAATATTGTGGGAATCAATAAATTTTAAGAAATCATAATTTTCGAAAAGTCATAACAATGTGTCACAGCTAAAATGTAAAAACTCGTCAATGTAAACATTAGATAGCATTTTTGTTGAAACTTGCTTTAAAAAAATACATTCACTTTGACTAATCAATGTATGAATTGATTAGTACATAAATGTATAAACTTACTGATGAGAGCTAAGTAGAATATAATTGATATTACGGCATAGGTTAGGTTAGATAAGTTAAATATAAATTGTGCGATAGTGACAACAAGACGTTGAATTTTTGAGTTAATGCAAGCTTGCTATCAAAAATTGTCTTTATTTCATTAATATTAAAATAAAATCACTATACATATGGATAACACAAGTTTAATTTTAAATAGTTATTATATAAATTTAAATGTTTTTTTTTTGTTTCAGGTAAGTGTAAATCTTCGTACAGAGATCATTTTTAACTGTCTGCGCTTAGTATTTAAATATCTGGTAAGTTTTTTTTTATTTTAGAAAAATATTTTTTTCTTGATTATTTTTCATTGTGATATTCCACCCATCTTGTCTTTAAAAAAATGTAGAGAAGCTACACAACCACTAGTCCGGTCATAGCCCTATTTTTATATTTCTTACGCTCTTGAAAAAAATAGGTATTGAGCAACACTAACAAGCAGTTATCGTAGAAAATATTTTTTTAAGATTAACTCTGTAAGGAGTTCATATGCTACACATTGGAAGCGAAAATGGTTTAAAAAAAATCTAAATTTCAAATTTAATAAAAGTAAAAAATGTGATTGGTTTATTTTTCATAATATTCAATACAAAATAACATATCTTACTTACTATTAGTACTTCTTTATCAAATTCCATTAGTAATTTTCACAAGGTGCTGCAGAATATTTCAAACTCAAAGTCTTGTTATTTATATGCATATTATCCACACTCAATCGCAGTTTTCAAAGTGTACTTACAGCGAGCATAAAGGGGATGAAATTATCGAAAAGCTTCTCCCGTAGTTAGGCGGAAAGCTCAAAAGTTGGCAACATTAAACGCATTCGTCATGCGAATCAAATAATCGTCAACCTTTCAACTCGCTGGGCGGCGGATGTCCTGTTCTCACCCTGGATTTGAATTCGGGCTCTCCCTAAACGGATGTGAACCCGACCTTATTAGATGCGACTGAATGTGTCCGCTTTGGAAATAAGTTTTGAGATAAGGTATTTATTTATTTTGATTTGTGCACTTATTATTTCTTTGTGATATTTTTAAAATTTGTTTTAATGAAAATTTTTAACAAATATTATTTTAATTACCTTGAAATCAACAAATATAAATTAATAAGAATAAAAACAACGAAACACCATCAGAATTTATTTACATCTACGGATTTCCAATTTTTCAATACTACTATTAATATTATTAATTTTAAAAACAGTATATTAATTATATTCAATTCAAAAATATATTTGAATCATTTACGCAAACCATCCATGCATATTGAAACATTACTTATACCTTACCTTTTATCACTTTTGAACTTATTTTCTTGTTGAATCAATTTGTTATTAGTACTATCCAGTGGTGAAGTGGTTAATAAATATGTACAAAGTCGGTCATTGATTTCTTCCCTGTTTTTTTTTTATATCCATCTGAAGTTAAAAAACCAAAAATTTTATTAATTAAATCAATAAAAAACACGCAATTAACGCAATTAAATTTTCAGATTTCTTCACTCTACATGTGTACATAATTTTTTTTTTTTTTGTAAAATCCGTCGGGTAGATCAATATTGATATAATGCTTTTAAATTTTATGAACAGTAATTTGAATATATCGACTGTGAAAAGGAAAAAGGACGTAACCCACACAATTTTACAGGAGGCGCGTATGTATGTACTTGAAAATTAAGTTACAAGTCAAAAAGGTGGCAGTGCGGCGCCCTGGCCCGACCTGGCCCTACTACACCACTGGTACTATCAATGTTTGTATCCTACCACCTCCTTGCGTCCAGTAGACAAGAAAAAATCCCCAACTTTCATTTTGTAATTTTTAACTCAAGATTAAGAATTATTTTTTTGTTTCTTCATTAGCTTGCGATATTATGTCTGACGATTCTTCTTTAAGAGGCGAGACCGGTATAATTTGTAACACAAGATGTGGAGTTTTCATATTTAATTTTATGTAATTTTACCTTTTACAATATCCAGCAATTAAATCCTAATAAATATTATAAATATAAAACCAAACTTCCATCTACAAGGATAAAAGGATGAGGTGGTGAAAAGAATTAATAGCCCATTGTCCAACGCTTTACGGCAATTCGCAAGAATGTGTAGGGTGTGAAGTGAAAAAGAAAACAGACGTTCGGTCGTATCGATTTTTGAAAAAAAACACTGGGTTTATAAACTTTGATAACTAAATTATAGTTATTGTAATAAATATTATTTAGATCAACTCGGTGAGAGTTTCCATACCAAAGCGTAAAATCAAAAGTAAACATTTGATACTAAACTGCATGGATTTGATCCTGAAAGCTTTCTTTTTTCCACACTAAGCTACGAAGGCCAACTTTCAGGACAATGTATCGATACACGTCGATTTAATAAATACTGTTCATTTCTGCAATCGTTCCTTAAATAGTGGAAGGGACGTACAACGTACAAAGTAAATATATTTTTAGCATTACTATTTAAATATTAATGATATGATATGATAGGAAAATAATGCAAATAATATTATACCGGATACGCCGTTAAAATTTTCTAATAACCACCCCTTAGGCGTTGCACGTCCGCTGCTGCAGCATAGGTACACTGCTCCAGATAAGTAATAAGTAGGCATTGCTCACATATCCTGGCATACGGCAGACGCGAAGCAATATGTTGGCATCCATAAATCATGGTTAGGAATGACTAGCGTCCCCCTCCGGTGCATCGGGGGGTAGTGGGAGACTTACCCCCGTTTCCTTAGACGTTACCCTCTTTCCTCTCAAACAAAGATAACCAACATGTGAACAGTAAACTTAACTACAGACGAGATAAGTTTATGAATGTGTAGAATTTCGAAATGTTTTGATGCATAACCTTTTTTAATTATTCGTTTGATTCTTTTGTCAAAATTCTTAGACAACAATTTCATAATATCAGTGAAATCTTATATATTTTAAATGACATAGTTAAATTCTGTTTAAATTTATTTCTGTTAATATTTTTTTTATTAAAAAACCTATTGTTGACAGTCTCTTCGATAACAAAAAAATACGAAAGAATATATGCATAATATTACTGTACATTTTTTTTGAAAATATTAAACTTGAAATATCAAATTCACTGCAAAAAAACCAGAGCACGTGTCAAACTTAGTTACGGCACAAGTGTTTCCTTAAATCCATAGAGGTATCTCAACAGAAGTTTTTTTTTACGAGAACTACTTGCTACTCAGTTGCTCAACCTTTCTTTTTCCGAAGAGAGTAAAGATAGAAAGTATAGGGTTATGGGTATAGTAAGTATAGGTTTAGCTATTCGCTCTCGCTACGCTCCGTTATTTTAGGATTGGAAGGGTGGGAGGGAATTTTTAGACTTCACAAACATCCATGCCTACGAGCAGAATTTGATAAGTCGATTGAAACTGATATGTGATTAAATTCAAAGACCATGTCCACTACGCTACGGACCTTTGAAAATAAATAATTTACATTATTTTATTCGATAGTTTTAAAAATTTGAGACACAAAAACATAATATTACTACAAAAAAGTAGCTTTTTTACATTTGAAAAAAGGAGTGAAAGAATGGATATGGGATACTGCCTGATAGGAATAATATTTTTAAAAATTTTGTTGAATTATCCTTAGTAATTATAGGTAAAATACAATATTTTCATATACATTTGAGAACTTCTGATCACTCGATTTTCCAAGTATGGGAATCTCGCCGTACAGCCTCTTAGAATAGGCTAGCTAGAAATATTATGTCATTTATATGTAAATGCAAAAGTAGGCAGTAGCTATTAGTATTATTATCATTATTTGGTTATGTCTGGCATCCAAGACAATATTTAGATGAATATCTATTATGTATATTGAATTTTCACCATGCAAAATGGACGAGGGGTGATCTGTTAAATGTTTGATAGGAAGTGTTGATAAGTAAGTTTCTAAGACATATAAATCATATCGGGTATTAATCATACCCACGAGTCTAAAGATTCCATTACCAGACGAATATGCCAATTCCGTTATTTCATATTACCCATAAAGTGAGTATTAAAAAAAAGATAGAAACGAGTAAAACGTTAGCAATTATTATATTATAAAATTAAGATGACATGAAAATGATTAACAGGTCTCGCTTTATCTGGCCTAGTGGGTAAAATCTTTGCTCTAGCGACCAGGCCAGCCTAGATTTAATTCCCAGTAAGATTAATATCAAACTTAGATTTTTCGTATTTAAATATGAAGTATTAGACATTGTACACTTTATTGACAAATATTTATACTATACTATTTGACTTACATTTATAATAAAAAAAATTGTCGGGTCCGAGGCACACTGCTTATTTTGTTCACTTCCGTGGAGGATCTCACGGGCTCGATCCCCAATAGGAACAGTATTTTTTTACTTTTAGGGTGTTCACTCTCAATACTTGGTGGAAAGACATTATATTAATAAAAACACAATAAAACATTCCTTTGTACTTATTTTCACTTTTATTTATCAAGATCACGACCGGTTTCGCATATGGAAAATCATTTTAGATCACTTTCTTAAAATTTCAGAAATTACAATTATGTTTGACATTACCATTAGTCACCACTTTAACTTCATTACTCTTTGGTGATATTTGTAATAATTTAAATGTTAGAAGTGTTAAACATTTTAATTTGTGTTAGTTATTTATAATTTCTACAATTATTTGTGAATTCTTTTTAATGCCAATTATGTATAACACCTTTTAATTTAAATTTGTTTTGTATAAATAAATAACACCATTAAATTATTTTGTTATCAGTTGATAATGCTCGCTTTGGTAAATAAAATTAGGAATAAGTACAAAGGAATATTGTCTTTTTCTTAAGCAATTTTTCAATTGACTTATTGTTTTCTGTTCGAAGGGATGGGTGTTTGTAATGAACATGAATCCTTCCCACTTTTCGAATCTTTAAATAACGGGGCCATGATGCGAGAGCAAAAAGTTAACCACTAGACTTATACTATCCTTATCCTTTTATTCTTACTACTCTATAAAAAAAAAGTATATTATTTTATTAAATAAATATATTTAAAAGTGGAACTACAATTTATTTTAGCCGTGAGTTTGATAATATTAAATTACACAACCAACGCGTGAATGAACGTATGACTTTATGTGTTTCCCGGAAAGATAACAAATCTGGGATTATTGGGATGGGAAACAAAATTGGTATGTAATACTATATTTTTTAGTATGGGTTGAGATATTAAAATATATTGTGAATCTATTTTCAACCAGTTATACAAAGTTTAGATGAAAACATAAGCTAGACTAACTATCGTCTATATATAAAATAATGTTTAAAGAATAAAAATACTTATTACAAAATAAATGCCAATTCAATCAGAACATTTTTTTCGCTATAATCTACGATTAAGCCAACATGAACATATATCTTTGACATGAACCGATGGCTTACTTAATAAATTGACAGGTTCGCATCTAGGGTGCAAGCCGCCACATCGAACCGCATCGAGAGGAGAGGGCGCCGCAAGTTGCCCCCTTACATCCTTGCGGCGTAAGTGGTATTTATATGGTAATGCGTGACATATATTACAGCTTATCTCGAATGTAAGGATTGACTTAGTCTACAGGACTAGGGATTCAAAAGCTGGGTATATAGATTACAGTGTGAATATAAAACTTATTAAGTCAATACTGCGTTTCATTTTTTAAAAAATAATAAAGGACATCTATTATATTATATTAGTATTATAAATAATTGTATTGACCCACCGCCACCAGAAATATATTGTATGGAACGTTCCAGGATACTATCATTTTTAATCTCGCACTCTTTACTCTATGCAAACTTGCACGCGTATGTCCTTTTTATAATTTTAAACCACAATAATTGACACTAGCATAAAACAAACATTATCGGGTCCGTGGTGCAGAGATCAAAGACGTTGGCTTTCGTGGCGGATCTCACACGTTTGAGTCCTAGTACGAACAGCATTTTTTTCAATCTTAATCTATCGGTTTCTGTTCGAAGACGTGGGTGTTTATGATGTATAAAAATTCCTCTCACCATCACAACTTTAAAATAGCGAGAGTGATTGGCTTATTACTAGTCCTGTCATAGTCCGATACTATTTTTTTCGAAAAATATACGGCTAAGCAATTGAGTTACAACCAGTTCTCGTACAAAAACTTCTGTTGAGATAACTCCATCGGGAGGTCATATGCTTCACATTGGTAGCGGATATGGATTAATATATAATATATAAATATACATGTGACAAATCTCAATTGTAATTCTTTTGCAATAGTATTTCACTTTCGGATAAATTTCGAGAATGTACTCTTCCTCGAATTAACGATAATCAGGATGAAAAATATGGTATTTTGAGTTGCTCAGTCACTTTGTTAGTTGATAGTATCCTGTGTATGCGTATATTAAAAAACTGACGTGGGGATAGAATCATATATTGAAATAATATAATACAATGGAATTGTATTTGTAATCAGTACCATAAACTAATCGTATAATAATAATTAACATAAGACTTTCGGGACACTCTGTGCTAACGTACCTTTAACTATTATGAAATTGCATGCTTCAAAATGGCATGGATTGATTTGATGTAGATAAAATGAAATTTTGATGTATTTTAATCAAATTTTATAATTCATTCAGTTATCAAATTAAAGAAATTATATAAAAGTTAAGCACACGTGTTAACAAGAAAACAACAAGATTTATCTGCACAACATTATCTCAGAAGATGTAGTTTCAATACCCCAGAATACGGGAATGAAAATTATATTTATATTGTTTAATATTTCGTATTTAAGTGTATATGCTTTCAACCATTACTTATACATAAAAAAATATATATATTCACTTTGCCATGAGAATTTAATCTAAAGTAATATCAACCTACCAAAAAATTTTCTTCAAGATCCTTTATACATATACGTAAAAAACATTTTTTTACTTTTTAGAGCAGTGTCTGCCAAACTTTTTTACTTCACGGCACACAGGTGAAGGGGACTTGTACCGCGGCACACCAAATAAAAACGCTTTAAAAAGGAAATGTACCTTCAAATAAGAAAATGTGTAAAATGTGTCGCGTTGGCCACTGCGTATGAACGTGAAAAATATTTGTATGTGTAAAAGAAAATTTAAATGAATAGTCATTATAATTAAAATTAAGGATTCTTCCACCGCGGCACACTTGAGACTTCTTGCGGTACAGTAGTGTGCCGCGGCACACAGTTTGGCAGACTCTAAAGTCTAAGCACTAGTTTAAGCAGGGTTTTTAGTCGACATTATTTTTGTATTTATTTTTTACGGTTGCTGTAACTTAAATGCAGTAATTGCGACAATGTTCACTGGTGCTATAGAATGTAATACAAAAAAACTTCATTGAAAACCATGAAATTACCTAAACAATGATAATTAATTCCTCATATATATAATCTTTTTATGAAATATGTTATAATAAATGCAATAAGGAATATTATAATGATTAAGCTCATTTCAATTTTAGTACTTAAAACATTTGGGATTGCCCGCCCTATTATTCATATTTTTGACAAAAATATAGTAGAACTACTGGGGATTAACATTGAGTAAAAGGGCAATATAGAATACGTCCATTCCATGCAAGTAGGTTTATGGATTCCGGTTGAGATGAATTGGGGAGGTTATCCATATGATTTAGTGAGTGGGGATTTTATTGTCATTTTAATACACCCCGATTCATTTTGGCCCACATTCCTTTTTTTAGAAGTCAAACATAATAAGGGGCAAATTTAATAGACTGGAGCAGGGGTCAAACCGAAAAAATGCATTCAAGATCGCTCGAATACTTTCGTGTTAATATATGTACAGTTAATTTGTATGTACGTATGTACTCAATTTAATGTTTTTTTAAATTTTATATCAGCCAAATCAAAGAATGGTTTTCAATTACAGTATATTAAAAAAACTATTTACTTTGAATTTCACAAATCATGTAAAAATTTCAAAATAATAAAAAATAACAGATTGCCGTGGTTGAGTAAATATATTTAGATTTTTCAAACAAATTATTAAATTGTATTTAAGGGTGAGTACAAAAGTCTAAAGCGATATTTATAATTAAGGAAAATTGTTAAGTGACCTGATTACAATTATGCGTGTAATTAATATAATATACATAGCTTAATAAGAATTTCAAAACATCCCAGTTAAGCTAAGCATTCCTTATTATTCTATTACACTAACATTTATCTGTAAAAAATGAACAGTTAAACAGTAGCGTACTTCAAAAAGTGTTTTGTCACACAAATACAAAGCTTGGAAAATGATGATTTAAGTGTTGCAAAAGTGACGGTTTGTATGAATGTGTCAACTTTATGATTTCATAATTTTGATTTCCATTCATAGGTTTTATTATGGGCTATCAGAATTGATATAAAACGTCATTTTTCATAATTTGTAAAAAAACACTTTTTGAATGTTTGCTCCTCATATAGTCAGCATTAACGATACATAATAAATTAACATATCATTTTTTTTGACATTTCACGATTCTCCATTTAACAATTACCATAACTATTATACTAGCAATGAATGTGCAATAAAATTTAATGTTAATATGAATGTATTTTATTTTGTTTGCGTATATTATTTGGTTGAGATGAAATTTTTAATTGAAAAAAAGGGAGATCACTGCTTAAGCACACCATTTGACCTATGCTCATTTTTTACAGATAACTGTCAGTAGAATGGAATAATAAGTTATTCTTACTCGACTGGAATGTTTTTTAAAATCCTATTTAGCTAGATTTTACCAATAACACGATTTTTTTAAATAATTCAAATAGTGCACTCGTCCTCCTGACATAAGAATTATATTATATTTTCGATTTAACCCTCCAAGGACGAGCGTCACCATATGGTCACACAAAACACCGTTGTCTATTGATCCCACTATTCATACTTTTTCTACCTGAATATCGTTGCTTTCGCTCATATTTGGTTAAGAAGGGTACGGACTACAGTTAGTCATCAGCCGTGGGAACAGGAACGGTCTCTAAAAGCACATGTGATTTTTTGAATTTCCGTTTTTTTTAATTTACTTTTTGAAACTGTTAGATATTTTTTTATAAAAACATAAAATTATTTACAGTTATTTTGCTAATATATTTGTTTTGAAATTATGTTGATCTAAAGAGGTCAAATTGTAAATATTTAAAAAAAAATCACGTTTAGCTATATTTCAACCCCGAATGTTTGCAAGCCCATACGGTCACTTTTGTCCTTACTACTGTCCGTACTCAATATTACACGGTAATAAAAGGATGAGCATGACCATATAGTCATGCGGAGTTTCTATACAACGACTTTGCGTTTTTTTTTTTTAATTTTGGATAGTAATAAAAGTTATCCGTGACTTCAATATGGCTTAGAAAATATTTTTTTTATCGGAAAAAAGCTCTCGTCTCTGGAGGGTTAATTGATAATTTTGATGAATTTATTTACAAAAATAAACGGACGTGGTATAATATTTTATTTTCTGCAAACTTTTGAAGACCCGGTTTTGAAAGTAAATTATCTCCAAGGAGTTGATAAAGCCACCCAAATAAAAAAGTCGGCATACGAAAATTTGCGAGTTTGTCTTTTTTTCGGTTGAATTATTACTGATTACAGTCCCGATTGCAATGTGTCTTCTTGTACCCACGGTAGATGAAATATTGGCTAAGATACTGGATAAATATCAAACAACAAGGTAGTCAGGAAATATATTTTTTTTTAAATACATATTAATATACTGTGTTATAAAATGTCAGCTCCCATTGTTGAACTTATTCCAACAACAATTGTCAGTAAATTTTGGTACTTGTCCTTATAACAGTGACAAAATTCTAGTAAAAGGTGTGTAAAAATGACATTGTTTACCAAACCGTATGCCCAGTGGCGGATTAAGCACTTTGAAGGCTCCAGGCGCAATAAATTTTGGAGGCCCTGCTTTTCGAATAATATAAAAGTGCTGCAAACCTCTTCGTAGAATAATAATTAATATTGAAAACTGAAATTAAAATGAATGGTTGTATATAATATATGCTATCTTTGAGGCCTCCAAGATTTGGAGGCCCTAAGCGCGCGCCTCTTGCGCTTATGGGATAATCCGCCACTGCGTATGCCAAGGATCGATATTTTATTATTTATTATTAACAAGCTATTTTGTAAAATCAATTTGGAATGGTAGCTTATGTTAATACCTGCAATAGGATCCCTTACTGCAAGTCTTACGTGGAAGAAATCAAAGCGAATACAAAGCAACTCGGTGCGGAACGAAAATATCAAATGGTCTTCGCCGTTATAGAGTGTCCAAGTGACAAAACACACGCCGCGATCAGTTTGTTTGATATTTTGATTCGCTTCAAAGAAAGGCGTAGCGTAACATATTAAATTCGTTAAAAAGTTGTTTTTTTTTACTGGAGTGTGGAAAACAAATTCAAGGTGTAAGGAGAATTTTCTATTTCAACGTATTTAAGAATAATGTACATTAAAATAACTAAAAATCACTGAGTTAGAATTTAAATTAAAATACTGTTTTTTATTTGTTAATATTATGTAAATATTTTGCAAAAATAAAATATATATATAGACAATTCATATCTGCAATAAATGTAGTCTTCTAAATTAAAAATCGAAATTCATTTTCCTAGGGAGTTGATATTATATTTTCAGATTCTATTGAGCTCAGATCACTAAAAAGATTAAAAGCCACTAGTGTTCTCGGTTTCACTGTTAAGCCTATATAAACGTTAAGCCAGTAACTTATAATCATTTTTCGTCTAATAGCTTTTTTTGAAAATCTTCATTAGCCAGTCACAATCGTCTGCATATGATATAACAAAGCAAAATATTTCAAAGATATTTTACGCTTAGCAAAACTATTACATAGTTTGATTATAAATATTTTATTTTGTTGGCAAATTAGCACATATTTAACGATCTATTTAGAAACTATTTTTCTAAATTTAAAATTCAAATTTAAGTGCCGAACGAAATATTATTAGATGTTATTAAATCAATCAAATTCAACAAATTATTCAAAATCCCATTCATCAAAATTCATTCAAGCTCGTCCCTAAAAATATAAGTTCTTTTCTTAAACTTTCAATAAGTTCTGGAAGACTCGTCAATCAATTTTAGCTCTTATAGAAGTCTAAAATTGTGATTTATATCCGATGAAAAGCTTTGTCGTGTAAGGCATTTTTTGAGTGGATGGAACCAGTGCTACTTTTTTAATATGTTTGACGCCCGCGGCTACTCGGCCTTCAATATTAGGTGTTATTTGTGATTCATCCAGTGCATGAAGTGACATATTAAAAAATTAGTTTATAACATAATTATATTAAAAATTCAACTTATGAAAAAAACTTAAAATAATCATAAAAAAATCTCCACTGTTTTTGCGAAAATAACTTATTCAAATACAAAATCGAAATCAAAGTTATTGTATTAATTATAATCACAAAATAGTTGACTGTCAATCCATCGTGGATATCGCTTATTTATACAAAAATAACAAGATTTGTTAAACATTTTTTTCAGTGTGATCAGGACCCTTTTAATTTAGTAATTATTCAACTAATTACTGCTTTACTTATCGCTACCAGTAAGTCCTTTATTCTTAAGAATAATAAAATTGAACATTTTTTAAGAAATTGTTTTTTTTTTTAAATAAAATTATAAATTATGTCCCACTTGCCAACTCATTCACTGGTTTCACCCTACATTCAAAATTGAGCGTAGCGCATTACCAAAGCAATAGGGGATGAAAATTTCACGGGGTTACACACATAATGAATGCCCTGCTAACGCCACCGCTCCTAAAAATAAATGCACTGAAAAAAATAAGTGAACATTATTTTATTGAAGGAAATGTAAAAGCACAATAATGCAATCTGCAGCGCCCGGGGCAAAAAATAATATTATTCTTTTGTGTAGCTCTCGTTGCTTCCTGACATCTAGCGGAGAGTTTTTGAAACTGATATCGCCAGCGAGCTTTTGTAGTTTTGGTCAATAGGTGGCAGTAGTGAAAGTTATCTTGTCTTTGTTTTCTTATGAATACATAGACCACATTTAATTATCTTCTGTAAGACGCTCATTAATCTAACATCGCATTTGTCAACGTGATGGGATCGTAAAAAAATAGTCTAAGAACATTGGTTCTATATTTAGTCAACTCCTTCGACAAATTGCGTTTGAGATCTAGAACATGGGTTAATCTAGATTTTAAATTCTAGAACATGGGTTATAAAGACATTTTCCAGGCACACAAAACCCTTGATATTGACGTTACAAATACGGTTTATAATGCTAATCATCAAATTATATTTCTTTGCATATTATGAACAAACGTTTATTTTTGATATCTTAAATCAATTTTCAAACCCATTTTAAAACTATAAAGATTTAAATAATTCGACTGTGGAAAGGAAAAAGGACGTAACCCACAGTTTTTTCAAAACAGCTTTTTTCCGATAATAACAATATATTAAACTTGATGCACGTTTTATCAAAAGGATGCAAGCTGCAAATGCCGAATTAGTATCTAAATTTAGCTTTTATGTTTGAAAAGATGACCTTGTAATAAATTGAAACCAAGAAAAAAGACTGAAATAAAGATTTTGTTCCAGACAATTTCTTTAATTAATATTGGGTTATGTCAATTAAACAGCAGTTTAGAAGTCTCCGTGCACTTTAAGGTTGTGTATAATTCATAATTTGCTTATGTCAGAAAATCATTGAAACATGTTGTTTGCGCCTCCTGTAAAATTTGATATGTGTGGGTACGTCCTTTTTCCTTTCCACAGTCGATATGTAAGTTCACTCTACTAAAACATTTTTAAATTAAAATTATCATGAACAAACAGGCCCTATTAAAGTAAAAAACCAAATACCAATAAAATCTCTTTTTTGTGCAATTTTATTAAAGATAGCTGGAATTAAAAGGAAGGGTTGCGCATCGAATTGGATTTTACTTTATATGTATATCAGGGATCGCGAAACAAAAGAGCAATTGTATTGTATAATATAATCTATATTAAAAAAACACATTATAATTATGGATAGAACTAGCGTAGGACCAGTGGCGGATTAAGCACTTTGGAGGCCCCGGGCGCTAAAAATTTGGAGGCACTGTTTTTAGAATAACATAAAAGTGCTGCAAAACTCTTCGTAGAATAATAATTTATATTCAAAATTAAAATCAAAATTTAAGGGTTTATATAATATATGCTATTTTTGAAGCCCCTTAGATTTGGAGGCCCCAAGCGCGCGCCTCTTGCGCTTACGGGATAATCCGCCACTGCGTAAGACTAGTAGTTTTCTTATCGCTCCCACTTATTTAGGATCGAAAGGGCTAGAAAAATTTGTACACTTTAGAACAGCGATACTCAACCTGCATTTTCACGTTTAATGTGAAGTCCAAAACAATCATATTCACCAGATACTTTTTCAAACATCTGGTATTGTTAGCAAAAATGCTTTCGTATATAAATGCATAAATCAATTAAGCAAACTGTTTCGTCCTGGAATTCGACCGGAGTGCACCGTAACTAAAGCCAACGAATTTAACCTCTTGGGATCGGCTTTATTTTCAAAATTAGATTATAAAATCAACATTTATTTTACGTTTTTTTTAATCGCTGGCCGGGTCGTATAAAAATACTGTAAAAATTAAAAAGCTTCCAGCCTTGATAAACTTACCTTAACCCAGCAGAGTCCCAATACATTTTCCACTTGTTATTAGATTTGCTCCGTGGAACAGTGGAACAAGCCACCACGGCGGAAGTGTAACAATAATAATGGCTAACCAATTAGAAATTTCCCCCGCCTCCCACCGCTCCCTGTCTCCTCAAAGGGACGAATTAACCGCCCAATTAAGCGCGGAGTAAGTCGACCGTGAAAGAAGAAGGTCGGATTAAAAGTGGTTAACTTTATGGTGAAATGGCTAAAACCACTGGCTCACCTACACAAAATTATGTAAAGGTACTTTTTATCAGTTTGAAATAATAATTCCCATATATTTTACATACCCATGCTACACCGAATATGAAATGTATGACCCTGAGTGAAGTATTTCAACAAGAACAATTATTGTACCTTTTGAGGTATTTGGCTAATCGCTTCGTATATATTTCTGCGAGGCTCGGTTAACTCTAGATCAGCCATACTCAAACTTTTAAACATTTGAGACACATAACAATTTTGATTGTTATTTTTTATTCCACATACTTACTAATCATAATATAGGATTTCAAAATTAAACATTTTTTAAAAATTGTTTTTAGATGATTCGACTGTGGGAAGACAAAAGGAGGTAGCCCACAGTTTTTTTTTTTTAAAATATCGCTTTTGTCTTGTGCACGTTCTTATTATGTAATCAAAATAATTTAAGCTGAAAATGCTGATTTTGTATTTAAATTTAGCTTTTCAGATTGAAAAAAAGGCCTGCGAAAATTGCGACCAGGAAAAAAGACCTAAAAAAGATTTTTTTTAAACAACTTATTGAACTAACATTAGATTAAGTCAATTAAAAACGAACTTATCAGTTCACATTGTGTATATTTTATAATTTGCCTTTGATCCAAAATCATCAAAAAATGTTTTCTGTGTCTCCCGTAAAATTTGTTATGAGTGGGTTACGTCTTTTTATTCTTTTCACCGTCGATATATATACATAACATAAATATACACATTTGCAGCTTTACAGCCATTAATCAAAGAACACAAAAATACAAATTTATCTAAAATATTCACTCGTTTACGTAATGTAACAACACAAGATTTTTTGAAACTACTCACTATGATTGTTTTGGGTCGCACATAAAAACTTAGTGTGCTGCAGGTTGAGTATGGCTGCCCTAGACCGTAACCACTCGGACTCGGTGATGTATTGTAGATCAACAGTATTTTCATCAACTGAAAATTCCCCATGAAAAGAAAATTTTCCTGATCCTAATATCAAATTTGATAATATCATCCACTTAGATTTGGCGATTAGTAATATTAAATTTAAATCATTTTAGTTGTCAAATGGTCAAATCTTTTAATTTATTACCAATTTAAGCAATAAAATTGTATTTCTACACTGTTCTTAATTATAATACATTAGGTAAATATCGATGTTTATTATGTACACAGATCACAGATGACAAGTAGGGTGAGATAACCGTAAAATTTAGGAAAAAAATCGAATAGTGGAAGAAGCATCAACTTAATTATTTTATTAAAATGGGCGATGATTTTTTTTATAAAAATCATTTTTTTACGAAATTCGATTAAAACTTTCATTATATTTAAAATATTGAAATGCTCAGAGAAATGAAACAAAAACGTCTCCTTCATTCAGATAAGCAATAAAATCCGAATGCAAATTGACGGATTCTGATAAAAAAAATTTAGATAGAAAACATCTTCGAAGTGTACTCGATTAAGAGAGCAACGGGGCAGATCAAAAGCGTTATGAAAAAATAGTAACTATTAACTACATATTTTAGATGAAAATAATAATTGAATGTCTGTCTTAGATTAATTTAAATGTCTTCTAGTAAACATCTTCATGCAAACTTCTGACACATCAAAAGCATTACGATAAAATCAGTAACTATTTTATATAAAAATAATAATTGAATGACTGTTTTAGATTAATTTAAATGCTTTTTAGTATGACAACGATGTTGACCACTGTCAAATGGACCCGACATATAAAAACCCGAGTAAGTGTATTCCAATATAATAATATGTCTACATCTATTAACTTATAGTCAACAACGAATACAACTGCTTGTGTAGCACTGACAATTTGACTTTGTAATATTTAGGTGCTATGAAATGGTTGGTATTAAAATTTATAGAAGAAATATGTGAAAAAATAACAAAAGACTATATTTTAATAAATTATCACGTAGAAACGCCATAAATAGTAATTCTTTTTTCAAAGAAATGCTTTATGGACGCTTAGAGGTTGCTAAAAGAAATTTGAGCAGATGTAGAATTTTTTTATAGTCATTATGAATGATATTTTTTTCAATGGCATTAAGTCATTACATACATTAAGTTAAAAGTTAACACATTTTATTCATCAACATTTGAGAATGATGTAACCCACTAAACTATTGATAAAAGTTACCATTATTTGGATATAGCTATCATTCATTTAAATGAAACACTTTTTTAAATTAAAATAAATTTCATTATTTCAAATCGACAATATCACTTTTAGGGTTTTCACTCTCAGTACTTGGTGGAAAGGTATTATATTATATTAATAAAAACACAATATTCCTTTGTACTTTATTTCACTTTATTTTTTAAAAAAAGATCAGGACCGATTTCGCTCATTGCGAGCATTGTCAACTGATAAGAAATATAATTTAACAGTGCTATTTGTACAAAAAATATTGAAAAGAATTTACAAATTACAGTATAAGTGATTCTATAACTACACAAAATTCATATGTTTAATATCTCTAACATAATTAAAAATCATAAAAAAATAATAATTTTCAAGTGTTGACTGATGGTAGTTTACAAACACCTGATGTTTACACCTTTTCATTTTGATTTATTTTTGAATAAATAACACTGTTAAATTATATTTCTTAATGAGCGAAACCGGTACTGACCTTTTTTTTAATTAAGTGGAATAAAGTACAAAAGAATATTGTGTTTTTATGAATAAATCAAAATATGTTTGCCAAATTTTTATCAGACTTAATTATAAATAATTTCATAAAGATCTGTTCCGACCATCGGTCTCTTTCAGTATTCGTTTGAGTATGTAAAGATTATAAGGTTTGGGTCCCATCGAAATCACTGTTCCATGAAGTTTATTGTTGATCCATTATAGCTTTACGTGATTGTTTGGTTTCATTATAAAACCATACACAACTGGATGTTTTGTGATACTTTAATATATATTTACATAAGAAAAAAGCATGCTGTTAAAATGCATTATATAAATAGTGTACAGTGTTTCTTATTAGTATTAAAAATAATATTCGGGTTTGTTTTTGTAACTATAAAAAAATGATTTTTATGTTTCGTTGAATGAAGTCTTTCAAAAATATTGTCGGTTTGTGATGATTTTTTGTGCTTTTCATCGATTTTTATTGCCCAATATTTTTTTATCGTGGTTTTTCGATGGGAATTTTTAAAATTATAAATATGATATGCAGATTGGTCAGCAAGAAAAACTACAAACTGGTCAAAACCAGTTCTTGGTCAAAAACTATCTACCTTGAAAATGATTTTTTTTATTTCTAAATTTATCCAAAACCATCTTACGAGGTCACTCGTCTATTAAAAATTCATTCGAAACTGTACGCACAATTTAAATAACTATCTAAGACTGAAAATAGAAATATATAACATAATGGACCATATTGCAAAAAATGTAACGACACTTAAAAAAATCCATTTGACATTATTACCCTATTTTCTATTTAAAGCATTCATTTTCATCGTTTCTGACTGCATGGAACATAAACTATTTCATATTTTTTTATTAGAATAATAAAGAAATGTAATACTTGTTTCTCTAAGTAATATTTTACCGGCTTTATAATTATTTTTAATCAAAATAGAAAAGATAAATATTTATATATATCAATATATAGAAATTGTATTATTTTTTATTCTAAAATAATGTTTTTATTGCGAAAATATTGTATGATAATAATGAAACATTGCGTTTTTCTCTACTTTTAACATTTAGATTTGGAGGCCTCACATTGAGAAATAGTCTACATATTAATCTGGTCCTGACTGTTTTTATTCCCCTCCACAGATCTGATTTAAAAAAAAACTTCGAGTCCTGTCCTAGCCCCATGACTACATCGCTACTCGCTTTGAAATAATTGTTTGAGTGTCTATATAATAAGTAGTTCTCCGCTGATATGGTTTAAAAGTATTACAATAGTTTCTTCAACTTCAAAACCTTAGTTGTATTCGTCAACGAATACTTTCCATTCACATTATATTAACTGAAAAATACATTTTTTTTAAATAGAGGGAATGCTTTGAAACCCGTTTTAATTTCACACGCAGAGATTCGCATTTAAAGCATCGATTTTTTATTTCACTAATTGCATGCTCCCTATTCAGGGTTCAAATTATAACAGCGAATAATCCCGGATTAAGATTCACCTGCAGTACATTTACTTGAAAGGATAACAAAGAAACTGCGGCTTTATAATCACTCTGAATGAACTTACACTACGAGCTTAACCTTTTGGATATTACCGTTCTTATATTCGTTCAAATTCAAGTTTGGAACCCTTTAATGTTTTTGCAAATGAGTTAGGGCCACCTCATAAATATGGTATTTTTTCTTCATTTAAACATAATGTATACTGAATTAATTAATCAATTAAGCACTGCCTCTTTTTCATACGTATTTCTTCGCGTAATATATTGTATTCAATTATATAAATCGATTATCGTCCTTTTTATTGTGTATAATAGTTGTTTTTATTGATTGTTTATTTAGTCGTTTTCTTTAGAAGTCAGTATATAATTGAAAGGGTAGGATACATATTAATAACCGTAATAAATATTTTTTTCGAAAACAGTATCTATAACTATCTAACTGACGGATTGTGTGTTTGTATATTTATTGTACACTAAATACGACAAAAGACAATTTTCTCCAAAGTAATAATTTTAAGCATTTACTGTTTCATAAAAAGTTATAAATATCTTTGAAGGCACAAATTTATATTGTATTATCTAACAGCTTAACGACCGCGGACGCGTATTTGAGTCTTTGAAAAACAAAATTTTCTGGCCGGCGGACTCACATATGCGTATAGGCGAAGTATCTGGAAGCTAAGAAAATTAAATTTGGTAAAGATATCTCAATTGGTTTACAAATTTAAGTGAATTTTTAAAGATTACATTTTTTACGAAAGATTACATTTTTCGCGAAATCGCCCGGCCGCTAGGTAAAATTCTTTAAAAAAAAACGTGCGGTCGTTAAGCTGCTAATACGGTAAATAATATGTCATTTTGTTTTAAAATTAAAAATGTATGACTTAAGAATATGAAGCTGATTTTACATTAAAAAATCAAATTTATTTTAATAATCCATATAATATGCATATGGAATTCCTACTGAAATTGTCTTAAAAGGTATTTTGTTTTTCTACGAGAACTGTTGGTTATTCAGTTTGTCATCACATCTTTTTCAAAGAGAGAAGTAGATATAGAGACAGGGCTAATTGTCAACTAATGCCTATTGCTAAAGTTTTATTATTTCACATAAATGTTTTACGTAAACTACTGAATATAATTTATGATTTTGAAACGATTGTATAAATATTTGATACGATTATACATTTCGACAACCCTGTTGTAGCCAAGCAAAGAAACAGGGGTCGCAAAAAATTAACATTTATATAGCTGAAAACTTTAAAGCGGAATCATACACTCAACTCTTCTACTTTGATCTTCTTTAAAAAGCTGTTCTTGGTGTTCTTAACGGTCGGGCATTAGGGTGCAACGGGTAATGTTTTTATGATTATTTTTATGGTACACAAATGTGTCGTTTTCGCGAAGCGGGACGATTTGATGGCACTTCCGAATGCAAGTGCCCCTTTCTTTGCCAACTCCTGTGCAGTTTGGATTATTTCGTGAAGTGAATCTGTTATTTATGATTTTTGAAATATTTAAACGTAAAAATCAAGAAACTACTTCACTTAAATTGTTTCTCAACTTAATTGTCAAAAGAAAAAAAAACTAATTACTTTTAATATTAATTACTTATTCATAGAGCACACTATGTAGATAACTACAACGGATAACCTCATACTCAATCAATCAATATTTTTTCCAACAAAACTCCAATTTTTAAACTTTTTACTATTAAAACGTTTACCTACTCTTAAAGAGTTTTTAGGATGCCCACCGTCAATACTTGGAGAAAGGCATTTTATTAATTAAAAAATAAAATACCAATCTGTACTAATTCCACTTTTATTTAATAAGATTTAACAGGACTGGTTTTGCCAATAATCATTATCATTTATCAACTGATAAGAGAATACAATATTACAGCCAGTGGCGGTGGCAGTAAAAGTTGGAGGCCCTGTTTTACGTATAACATAAAAACGTCAGAAAATTCCAAGGTAAGAAGTAAAAATATATTTAAAAATCTGAACCAAAAGTATATGGATTATATTGCATAGGCTATTTTTGAGGCCCCTAAAATTCGGAGGCTCAAAACGCGTGCTTCATTTTCTTATAGGATAATCCGCCATTGATTAATGTTACAAAACAAAATAAAATTTATATGTTTTTACAAACAATTGGTATTGATAGGAATTGCCATTAAAGAATTCATCTGAATAAGAAAACGGTCGGAGAAAATAGTGTTGATAATACAATCAATTAATAAAGTCAATTAATAAGGAAGGGCTCGTGTTACGGATCATATTACTCTCTCGATATTATGTGACATGTTATACTCTTAATTTTTTGTGACAGCCAAGTCGTAACAAACTATGTCTTCATGTTTTCCAGTTGCTTGATCAATAGTAAGAATTTCCCAAAAATCATGTTAAGATTTTTACCCAAATGTCATGGATGTACATTTATCTTAAGACTTTTCATTTGTTTTATTTGATCCTTTAAGCGGGGCGCTTAGATAGCGATTAAATTTTCTATGCTGCTAACTTTATTAACATGATGAATTTCTTGATGTCAGAATTATCAACATTCAATCAGTTATTCGCATTATAAACAACAATATACTGTTTATTCAGAAAACAACAAACGTTATTGTTTATATGAAATTTAAATCGTGTAATTATGATCTTTTCTTTTACTGTAACAGTATTTTCAAACGGTTTATAAAACTACTGTCGGAAGAAATAGCGTGCAATTCTTTACAAACAGATTGAACTTCCTTCTGCATAAGCTTCTTCTTGCAAAGAACGACCACTTAAAACTTTTTAAGGGGTAACAGGGAACAATAAAACTGTTTTAAACTCCACATAATGACCCCCTGGATTTAGCCGCGAAGGTAGAATTTACACAGTAACATCGGTGTTGTATTTATCCAAATATCAGTACCCGGGATAAGATTAATGAAGTATTCCTTACACCAGTGCTTTATTCCGCGTATTACGGAAATATTGTTTTTGTTTAATCGTTGATACAACTAACTGCTTAAATATAGAGGATTTAAATGCAATGCTTTCTCTGTACACCATAATTTATCGTTAAAAGTGTAATAAATAATGATCTTTATAACAAATAATTACTTTTCATAAACATTGCTTATACTCAGTATTGGATTACACTATAAATATCTATATTACATCTAAATCGTAGGGGCCTCAAAATTAGTTTATATTATATAGCCCATATAATTTTTGTTCAGATTTTAATGTATTTTTATTATTTTACATGGAATTTTATAACGTTTTTATGCTATCCGAAAAACAGGGCCTCCAAATTTTATTGCGTCTGGGGCCTCCCAAGTGCATAATCAACCACTAGTAACACTTATCAAAAACATAGAATTGAATAATAATAAACACAGACTCTACGCTATATTGCAATACATATAATAAAGGTAACGTTATTTATATGAATATTTCATTGATCGAATATCCATTAACTGCTTAGAACTACATTATAATATATTATAAACGTAAAACAAAATAAACTATACATTTTTTAGAACAGAAGGATTTATTAAGACAGGGGTTACCAACCCCGTGCCCGCGGGTGCCATGCCGCCCGGCGACTGATTCCGATGCAACCGCCAACTAATTTATCAAATCGTTAAATCGGGTTTTGAGATTCTCAAGTAAAACTATAGGAATTTGAGGATTTAAAATTCTTCGGAGAGCTAAAAAAACGAGTCACGATGATATTTTGGGCAAATCGATAAATTCCTGGGTTTTGAGATTTTGAAAAAATGTTGAGCTCGCCGCCCTACCAATATTTTAGATTGCGCTCTATGGTCCGAAAAGGTTGGTAACCCCTGTATTAAGAGTTACATTTTTTTTCTGTTACGACTTAACGGTAGTTCAAAACATGACACTATTTCATTATTTTTAAAATAGAAAATATTGTATTTATAATTTTGATATTTGTCTTTCAACAACGAAAAGTAAAAGTAGAAATTATTTTTGACGGATTCGGCGGCAACTTTGTTCATTTTATACATTAAATTAAACTTGACGAACATTTTTCAAATTTTTTAGTTGAACGATTATTTCAAATAAAAATTATGGCGTCTTCATACTATTTTTATATATTTTAGTTTGTACCTTCAATATAATCAAAATACAGCACTGAATTCATATCACCAATAACTCTTTGTTGTGGGGAGTCCTTTATTATCCTGATGTGCAATATAAAGGATTAATAGTAGTAATATAAATCTAGTGTCATTGTTAACTTCAAAATCTACGACACAATTTCAAAAAGGGCATCTTTTTAATGCACTTTTTGATACGGTTTTATTTAACTTCATAAAAACATCCCTTGTTGTATTTATTTTTATTGAAATATAAACACTGCTAACCGTTAATTGACATACCTACGGAAATAGAAGTTATTTTTATCAGGCAACATCAAATGCAAATATTACATGAACAATAATTTCAAACTTTAAATAAGTATAGTTTTAACGTAATGAAAGATTTTATAAATAAGTTATACAAATTATTTATCAGCGATTTAAATAGGAAGCAAACTAATTGGCACTACAGTTAAACAAGGCGTCAGATATTTATATTGTATTTTAAATGACATGAGGTAAACGCAAGGATAATTTTGAAGGCCCTACCGTAATCAACTCAAAGAAAAAAGCCATCACAAACACCCACGCCTAAGAATCTACATAGATACAGTGGTGGATTAAGCACATGGGAGGCTTCAGGCGCAATATTATTTTTTTTCGGATAACATAAAAACATCAGAAAATTCCAAATAAAATAGAAAAAATATGTAAAAATCTGAACAAAAGGTATATGGTTTATATTATATAAGCTATTTTTGAGGCCCCTTAGATCCGGAGGCCCAAATCGCGCGCGTCATTTACTTATAGAATAATCCGCCACTGCATAGATACATCTGATGCTGTCTAGTAGACATGTCATACAATTAGATCTCAAAGGGCTTAGTTATCGTGCAATTGATTTATTTGTTGAAAAGGTAATTTTTTGTACAATTAATTCCATCCTGCCTCTTCGACGCTTAACGATTTCACTAGTAATATTTTAATATTAAATTAAAAACAACTTCGATTACTCCACGTATTGTACTACAAACTGTAACACGTGTTTCGCCTCTTTCAGAGGCGTTTTCAGACAATCTTACTTTCACAATGCTTGTTTAGGTACGAATGATTTTCGAACATATTATAAAAATAAAAACAGGAAATAAGGAGGAGAGGATGAAACAAACAAACAATAATGATACTACAAATGACATTTACGTTACAAAATGAGTGGCGAGCAACCTGTCCTATTTAAGATATTATTTAATTATAATTGAATTCATGACTACCTTTTAATAATAATTCAAAATGATGTCAGTCCTGTAAATACGATAATGCATTCAATTTCTAAGAGCCTTATTTCCTAAGAATTAAAATAATAAAACAATGTAATACAAAAAAACACTGTTGACAATATGGTTCCAAAAAAAAGCGGTCGTGTGCTTCGGACTAGATTAAATATTCTTGACCTGGTGTAAGCGGGGCGTAAATACCACGAAATCAGTCTTCCATCAACACTTTGTCTGACGTTTTGACCCGTTTTTTATATCGGTTCCTAAGAATATAATAATTACGTAATACGAGTAATAAAGCCGTTGCTTTATGACATAACATGCGTTGAAATATTACGCAGTGCGTTGTTTTTATCTCGTTTTCCCATCGCAAAGACGACGAGAGTCGGACCACAAAAAACGTCTCACCTCAGTTTCTTGCAATCATCATAACAACCAATAAAAAATGTCACCGTCTAAAAAAACGAGCGGCTACCGCCTGGATACTCTTCAAATACTGCTCAACTGCGGGGTCGCTGGAAATCAATCAAGAGTACCACGGACGAATTATTATTGCTATTCTGATTCCCTTATAATATTTATTTTTTGCAACATACCAATTTTTTCTACCTTGAGAATTAATATCATTCTTCTCGCTTTTAATAGCACAGATTAAAAATCAACTTAATTAATAACAGATAGTAAAATTTCAACGAATATAATACCAGTATGGAAAAGTCTCGAAAAACATATCAAATGAAACTTTTTAAAACACGCCATAACGTCAAAGTTGAATTATAACGACGAATTTTCGTAGTAGTAATTCGGTATACGCAGTGGTGTAGTGGGACCAGGTCGGCGACCTGGAACCTGAAAATGAGGACGGCGCCCTGCCATCTTTTTGACTTGTAACTTAATTTTCAAGTACATATATATATTAAAAATCGTTTTTTCATTGATTTAATTGTTAAAACTTGTGGTTATTTTTAACTTCGGACGGATATAAAAAAAAAATAGGGAAGAAATCAATGACCGACCTGGTACCTATTTATTTACCACTTCACCACTGGGTATACGCATGAATTAAACGCTTCCTAGATTCCAACGCTTGATTTTTTAATATTTTCGTATCTGCCATAAAATCTCTCAGAAAGTTGCACTGTTTTTTGCAGAATATAGTAAATTTTGTAGCAGTAAAAGAGTAGCGTGGTATAAAGCATATCTATTGCATTTTTTTTTTAGAATACCAACTTATATCGGTAGAAAATAGTTTGAAGATAATTTATTAAAAAAGGTATGGTTCAAATAACCAACAAAAACAATATTTATATATTTTTTTTGAAAATGTAATCATTTCAATAAAACTTCATTTTTTTATTATACAGAATATTGATTGTAATATTAGAAGTATTATTTTGATCAACACTTTTTGAGCATGACAAGATAATGATAAAAAAACGATTAAAATTCAACTAATAAAAAAAATATTTTCAAACTTGAAATTTTCGGAATAAATCATTAAATGAGTGTCTATATTTAATATTAATATTTTAAGCTTAGAAATGTTTGGGAACTGTGTGATATGCGATCTTATTTATATCATAATGTCATATTCCAATGATATCTTCATACAAATCTGCGCTCCCCAACATACTACCTGCTCTGAGAGAAAATTTCAACACATTAAGATACGTCTTTTTTTGCTTTATCTTTTTTCTAATAAATTTAATTTGTTATTTTCTCTTGAAACAAATTAAACCATTTGGCTATAATTATATTTAAAAAAAAAATACTAGTCAACATCATTGATATTCTTAATATTGAAGAGATTGATTAATTTTGATGTGGAACATAAAATAAATTTTAATTAATATCTACTTAGGGATCTTCCATGTATAACGACATTTTGGCTATTTTTGACGCCCCCCCCCCCTTCTCCATCGTCACTTTATATCGGACTCCCTCTCTAGAGCGTGACGTCATATGACATCCCTCTAAGTCAGGGTTCCCCAAACATTTTCTGGAATGGAACACTTCGCAAATCCAGAAAATATAACGGAACACTTAGCAGAATTTTTAAGATTTTTTTAAACTGTGTTGCAGCGTATAAAACCATTTCAATTTTTTTCGGAACATAGTTTGGGAAACCCTGCTCTAAGTAATATTCGCATAAAAAATCTTATTTTGTCATTTACTCTAATTGACCTTATGAGCAACCAATTTTTGATTTATTATATTCATATAAATAACAGAATCTTTTTACTGCTTACTATAGACAATTTTGACAATATTATCAGAACCAGTCTCAGTCAGTGAATGATTGATTACTGATGAAAAAAATAAATTAGTCATTTAATATTATTTTTTTAATTAATTTTTGATTATCAACTTTCATTTCTTTACAATTTGTTGAATAAATATTATTTTTTATATGTATTTTGAATATTTAAGATACGTAATTTTTCAATTGGAAAAGTTCCCATCCGTTGAGTGAAGCTCTTGATAACAACATACAATTCCAGAATAAATACTACAAATATTTTTATATTAATAATTATTACATACGTAGTTTGCTATTTAAATACACGAGACGGCAGCTCTGAAGAGGTAAGCGTCTCCTGAAATTATTGCCTTCTGAATAATACAATATTGTGTCATATTCCTTTGTGACAAGAAAAGAATATATGAAATTAACGATAATGTAACCGATACATTTTATGATATGTCGCTGCACCTTTATGCTTTTCTGATCTTACTGTAACTTACGTATATAGTACAGAAACCCCTTTATGATATTTAATACTATTTTTTAACAGAAATGACTTTTTTGTATTTTTTAAAAAAGTGGGAAACGGAAAATTGTTTAATATTTCGATATATTATAATATTCTTTCCAGCATGAAAAATAAATATATTTATTAAGATACATAATATTCGCAAGCATTGTTTATGCCGACTTGTCAATATATTTTGATAAAAAAATTATTGATATAAAACATAACAATGTAGAGCATATAACCTGCTAGAAGTTTTTTCTATGAGAAGAGCTTATTATTCAGTTCCTACTTCGTTTTCGAAGAGAGTATGGATAGAGAGATAAGGCTACAAGAGAACTAGTGATAAACTTTCACTATGCCCCGTTATTATGGTATTTGAATTGATGTGAGGGAAGTTTTAGACAACAAAAACAACCATACCTTTGAACAGATATCGATCGATTTTTGACATCAGGCAAGCTCCTGCTTGAGAAAAGTTAGGTGATTATTTTGAATACACTATTGTTATCGCAATTAATAACAAAAATAATTATGTATTCAATTAAATCTTTTTTGTATACGTTGATATTTTTATAGTATAATAAAAATAAAATTATCAATTGGATGACAGCAGTATGCCAAAATAACTATCAACAATATTTCACAAAGATGAATTGCTTTTAAAATGTTTGGTTTCTTTATGAATTTTTTAATGAAACACAAAAATGTTGATAAAAGGTATGCGATAATTGGTCGCAGAAAAATTATAATAATATATGAATATCACAAATGAAACCCTAAATAATTAAGGTACTTCTAAATTTCTTCGATTTATGCAATGGGATAAGAGCCGTATCATATGAACACCATAATTTCCGACTCGTGTCTTTGATTCGTGATCCCAGTCGTTTATTACTGAATTTAATACCTTCATAACCACCCTTCGTAGAATACATATTTTTTCATGCAATAGAAGGGTAGGTAAATCTTATTTTTTATTTCCGTTATTATTTTGGGTCTAGTGGCAAGGTATTAAAATGGAAATTAAGTGTGAATTTATTATCGCTTTGCCTCTGACGGTGGTTGAATACACAAAAAGCTTTTTATTACAATATTTCGGTAGCCAAACAAATAAATTTAATGGTTTAATATACTATTTACACTAGAGCTCTGAAAACAAACGCGGCAGTCTACGCGTTTTTCCAAAGATGAGTTAAACATGACTTCGTGTAGAGTTGTTAATTTCGCATATATAATCCGCGTAATAAGCTTTTAAAAAAAAACCTCTAGAACAGTGGTTCTCATGTGCAACCACCACAGAATATGGCTGCAGCCACCAACAGCTTCATAGTAAATATTATTTCATACAATAATGTTTATAATGCGGCAACAGTATTTTTTTACGTGAGAACCACTGCAGTCTAACATGTAATTTTTTTAACAGCTAAAATTTAGTTTGTAACAAAGTGTTAGTTTACGTATTACTGTATAGCATACACGGAAGTTGTTAATGAAATTCATAAAACAATGTTAATTGTATTCAATAGAAAAAATAACTACTTTTCATTTTAAATTGATGTTTCATCATTTTATCACTACGTAAAGTGTCTGTGTGGTCGAGTGGTCAACGTCGTTGGCTTCGGCTTCGGGGGTCACGGGTTCAAATCTTAGTACGGACAGTTTTATCAATTGATTTTTTAATCGATTTATGAATTTCTGATCGAAGGCATGGATATATGTTGCATTCCCCCCTTCCACCCATACTATTCTATGAACGAGGCGTATCGATAGCGTTTAGCTAACGACTAGTCCTGTCCTAGCTCTATTCTTCTATTCCTACTCTCTTTGGAAAAGGAGAGGTTGAGCAACTGAGTAACAAGCAGTTCTGGTAGAAACACTTATGTTGAGATAAACTCCATTAGGAGTCCATATGCTCCACATTGGGAGCGGACATGGTAAAAAAAAAGTGTCACATTTGTTTCTCGATCTCCCACTTGTTCATTCACATATTTTCACCTGTAAATATGTATTTGAGATAGTATAAACAGTTAAATTTCGATAAAATAT
Organism: Himalopsyche tibetana; assembly: GCA_030503985.1. Lineage (NCBI taxonomy): Eukaryota > Metazoa > Arthropoda > Insecta > Trichoptera > Rhyacophilidae > Himalopsyche > Himalopsyche tibetana. The sequence goes on from JAPJYX010000010.1 coordinate 4,761,151, forward strand.
TTCTCGTACATACTTACATAAAAATTAAGATAAGTTAGCTGCTACTGTACTTTACCCGATAGTGTTACGTGAATAAACGTTTTTTAATATAAATGAATTTGATGGTTTTTTACTACAGTGCCTACATTTATTTATATGTCTCTCAGTTATTGGCATTTTAAATTCAAATCGCTTATTTATCGCCCTTTCTTTATATAAATCGCTTACCCATCTGAGATGTGAACAGGAAATGTGGCATCAACCAGAGGTCATCGTTATACCACGCATGCGCAAGTATCGTGGATTGAATCCGTAATATCACTATTTTAAAATATTATCATTCATCAATAAATAATTTATGTTACTACAAATTTGCCTGAAGAATGAGGACTTAAAAAACAGTGAACATTTCAAGCGTTCTGTTAATTTTTGTGCGCTCAATAATAAAATTTGTCAGTAAAGTCATATTGCATACGTAAATAAAAAGGCGAATAAAGCTTTTCATACTAAATTGTTTAAAAAAGGATATAACATACTCTTTTACTATAAATACAATAGCTATTGTGGAGTTATAAGTAGGGACGACCAATCAGACGATACAGTAATCCCGAAATCATTTTAATATCAATTCCGGGGCCGATTTATCATTACATGTAAAAAATAGAATAAATTTCTTGAGGTTAAAAAAAACTTTATATCGACTGTGGAAAGGAAATAAATACATAACCCACACATTCACAGGATAATTTTGAGCCAAAGGCAAATTATAAAATATATACAAGCTTGAAATGCATGGGGACTGATAAACTGATTTTGAATCGGCTTAATCTTATAATAATTTAATATATATATTTTAAAAAAAACCTTCTTTTAGACATTTTTCCTAATCGCTATTTTTCGATGCTTTTCTTTTGTCAAACTTCAATGTTAAAATTTGAATAGTAATTTAAAATTTGCTGCTTACATCCTTTATATAAAACATGTATCAAGTTATAAACATAATGATAATCCAAAAAAGCTGTTTTGAAAAATCTGTTCCGCGGTCAATATGGTTTTTAAGTGTGTTAATATTTTAAAAAAAATTAGAAGCAATGAAATCAATAAAATAATCATTTTTTTGAAGATCCGTGGACATAAAATGATGTGTAAAGTCAGCCTACCAATGTAGATGCCAATGAAAATCAATTTAGTTAAATTTTGTTATTGATTTGTAATGAGCGTAAAAATAAATAAATATATGGTTCATATTTTAAAACTAAGATAAATTTAGTATAAAATTCCACAAAAACTATGGTAACATAAAGTAAAGTCAAAATGATTTACAAATCAGATTCACTACTAAGCATTTTCAAGTGTACCTTTCTTAAATAAACTAATATAATATATTTTTGAGAGAAATGAGTCAAATATCTATTAGATATCCACGACTGCACTGCGTGTGTTGCCGTTTGGCGGCCCAGAGTCTCAGACTATTGGTTGCAGGTTCGTTTCCGCGAATCGCATATTTTATCTGATTGCATTTACGTAACGAACTTTGCGGCACGTTTTTGCACTTTCACAGAAATCAAACATATACCAACATGAAAAAGCACGGCGGAAACAATTGTTGTATATATTAGGCACTTTCTTCGTAGCTTTACTTTGAATATGCTATAAAATTGTGTATGTAATTTCAAGTTTTATAATACTTAAGACAATATATATGAACTACTTTTTAATATATTTATATTATCTAGTACCACTTCTAAAAATGAGCTTTTGTAATGTGTATTAATAAAAAAATACGCGTTTTGAATTATTAACATCGAGATTATGATCATTAAAAAGACATTATATTTATAAATATAATGTTTTTTTAATTGAGACGAAGCAGCTAATAGTCTATCAATACATGTGCAATAAATTAAACTAATAAACAATAAATATTTATATATATATGTCTATCAGTTGTAGGGCCCGTAGTGCAGTGGTCAACGTCTTTGGCTTCTGTTGTAGATATCAGGGCTTAATTCCCTAGTGTGAACAACACTATTAAAATTGATTTATCGACTTTTTTTAAGGCATTAAGATGTCTTAAATTTTTAATATGCTTTAACACTCTTCGAAAAAAAGAGAGGTTGAGCAATTGAGTAACAATAAGTTGTCGTAGATACATTATGAAGGCATATTATGTTCTACATTGCAAACTCACGTGTATTTTTTTTTAAATCGTGAAATAAATAAAAATAAATCAACCGTAAATTTGTATCAGTAGAACAATAAAAAAACATAGAAATATCTTTACTGACCAAAAGTTTTGACAACAAAATTCCACAAAAGATTTTTTTTCACAACATAATATACCGAAAAAAATAGCACTGTTATTATTCTATAGATACTAGATTACCTTCATTTTATAAAACAGTCTTATTAACACCTGCATGTGAGGTTTTATACAAGTTAGGTTAGGTTTATTTATTCGAAAGTATTTTTCTTACGGTAAGCAGATTTTTTCTTAAGGATTTGTGATTTGGCAGACCTTTCTATTTAAAGCTGCAAGGGCTCAGTGGGTCAATTGAAAAATTATCATAATTCAAATACCTCTACGTCCAGCTTTCAATGTGACTTATACGATTGGCTTATGAATTTTCTCACAGATTTTAAATAATATATGACAAAAATTTGCCTAAATACATATCATTATGTAGGTAGGCAAATAAGCACTTGATATAAAACTCATTTAGAGTCATTTAATATGTACAGAGTGTCTTCTTTGAGAAATCATTTAAACGAAGTTACGCTTTGCATTTCCCATCGCACCTTCAAGACGGCGTTTTTTTTATTGAATGTTTTATTAGCCGCTCCCAAAAATTTTCGGCCACTCTGTCGTCATGCCGCACATCAACTGAAGACATGGCTCGAATAAACAAACACAACCAACGGTAAGTTACCTCCAACAGGGGTATTGGAGCGATCTTGGTTCCACTATCAGTGACTGGTGGATATAAGGATAACAAGGATTGCTAGACATGGCTATCTTGGGATCCGCAATACCCAAAGACCAATTTTATTGTGGGTTGAAAAACTCTACGAGATTTATAATATATGTTTTTTTTAATATAATGCAAATATTTTGTAAGCTATATAATTTATTTTTCATAGTTTGAACTAATGGATGCTTTATCAAGAGTGAGACAAAATCAACAATATCTATAGAATACAATTTAAAATGTCTTTAAAACAGTTGGAGACTAGCAAGTAAACGTAAACTCATTGAGCTTAGAGGTTGTTATTACTCCTTTTCATAATATATTTTGAATGTTTGTTTTGCCTTGCAGGAATCAATTCGTTCAAAATAGTGTTTATATAAATATTCACAATCGATTTGTTAAATTAAATATTACTATAAATTTAATAAAAAAAACATAACGTTTTTATAAATACACCTATCCCTCGATTTACACGGTAGATAGGTTCCTGAGAAAAACGTGTAAATCGAAATTGTATATTTTTTAATGTAAAACCGTGTAAATCGAAAAGTACATGAAAAACGCATAATTTGGGTGTTTTCTAAGATACATAAAAAACAAAATTATTAAAAATTATAAACATACGTATTCTTTTATTAATTAAATACAGGTAAAGCTTATAGAGTAACAAAAAAATGAAATCCAAAAGATTCATTAAAAAAATATTGCAACGGTTGGTGGAGTTTTTATCATTCATCACTATCACAAATCACTGTGACTTGACTTGATGACTTGCTGTGAAAGTATGCTTCTTTTCAGATGAAGAAGAGGATGGTATTTTCTATTTTTTCATAAATCCGCAATGCTTTATTTGTAATAGCATTGGTATCAATTGGCATCCGTTTTTGAGTTCAGTCCTCTATCTAAATCATTAATGCTTTCTCCATGTTTTCCATTGCAATATCTCTGATATATGAAGTTGTGTTCGTACTCGTAGTACCAGCTGATACACTCTTTCTAATTGAGTTTTCATTTTTTCTAATGGTTCTTATTGTAGCTTCATTCATGCTATAATAATCTAGCAACATCTATTACTCTTTCTCCGTTTTGTAAAAGATCCAAAATTTTTATTTTTTTGCTAACGAAATAACTTTTCTTTTTACTTCTTTCGACATAATAAGGCTACAAATATTATTCAAGATATATAACACGTAATTAAAAATTATGTTCTCGTTTTTTACTTACGAATATGAAGAATTAAAAATTTTAAGTTAACTTTTTTAAACCGTGTAAAAGCGAAAACGTGTAAAAAAGGTACCGTGTAAATCGAGGGATAGGTGTACTGAAATAAAAAAAATGAAAAAAAGTATTGCCCAACAGACTATATCATGTCAAAATATGTTTATAAAAAATACAGTATATATATATATATTATTATATATCCAATTATAAAAAAAATATATTCGTTTTTACACTCAAACTGATTGGTTATGTACCCCTGATTGCACTATTTTATTTATATTCTATGGATAGCACTTACTGAGAAATAAAAAAAAGAAATCATTTTATAGTAACTTTCGAGCTGCCAAATTTTACAGTAGACAAAAAAAACAAATGACAAAAGTGAAGTTAGTCAGAGCAATCATTAATTTAATCAAAATCGTCGTAAAAACACTGAGGATTAAAAACAACAAGTAAAACATACAAGATTGCAATTTAATTATAGCAACAATGTATGCAACACATATTAATTCTAGCTCGAGATTGAATCAGTGTATTAAACTTTGTATCCAGTCACATTGTTATAAGCATAACTACGTTTACTATGTGAGAATAGACTTCGAATGTACCACCTAAACAGAAGTTATTTTTAGAAGCTTTTTTGAAGAGAGTATTGGCTCATAGTCAGCTAATCGTTCTCTTTACGCTCCGCGTATAGGATGGTATAGGTGAAAGGGAATCAATCATAACAGACATCCGTACCTTTACACATATCTAATAATCGATTGAAAAATCAATTCAACTTGTGTACATTACAACCGATAAAAGCAAACTTCTAAAAGCATTATTTACTCAAATACAGGGCAATTGTTTATTAATAAAAAAGGGTCGGTGGTCATGAAGAGATGTTGGAACTGGCTGGGTCATGTGCTGTAGATGGCTTCGAAGAACCTCAATCAAGCTTACCTTTTTTTGTCTGATGAGATTTTAACGTCCTGGATGATTGCGAAGTACGTAGAGTTTTCAAGGCGGAGCGACGAGATGCTGGCATGTCATGGAAGGGATTGGCGGGAGACTGAGAATCTTGGTGGCCATTTTCTCGACATATGGAACGAATATGGTCAAAGTTGTTGATTATTTTGTTTTAAAAATTTAATCCAACTAGGGAAAATGTCGATCAACTGTTTTCGTAATATATTCACAATATTCTAACTATTTTCACAAAAGAACAGCTAAGCTATTCTCAGATTGTAATTATCTAGAAACCAATTAAAAAGAACACTAAACATGATTTTTATATTTGGTCTTTACGATTGGTATAAGGTATGACATAAATGTAATATTTGCGGCTTTGTTGACTCGTGCTATAGTTGAATATTTATTCGACAAATTCGACTAATAACAAGAGTGGGTAATAAAGAGCTTTTTTTAAAAAATCTATCAAAATAACGCAAAATCGTCAAGTAGTGTTCATTTAATCACAATCACTACAAAACTTATGACAAATGATCATTAAACAAAAATGATAAAATAGCACCGACTATAACAACAATTAACATAACCGCAATAATTATATTTAAGTTACACCAACCGTCAAAACGAAATACAAGCAAAGTGTTGAGTTGTAGAGACCCTACTTCATTATCATCTATAATCTTTATCCAAATATGTATAAGATCAGTCATGCTTAATCTCAAAGCCATCTTTTATAGTGTTCACTGTCAATACTTTGTGGAAAGGCATTATATTAATAAAAACACAAAATATTACTTTATGTTTTATTTCCACTTTATTCAAAAAGGTTGACAGTTCAGTTGGCAATGCTCGTCATGAGCGAAACCGATCCTGACCTTTTCAAATAAAGTGGAAATTAAGTTTAAAGGAGTATTGTGTTTTTATTCATCAAAGGCATCAACAATCGTTGGTCTCTTTTTAGGCAATATCCATTCTTTAATCATACAATGACAATAAATGATTCCAATAATGTTGAATCACAAAAACACTTAAATATTCTGTTGTATTTTTGAAGACCGCATTATTTGAGACAAATATAATATTCATGTTAAATTATTCTGATATTTAGTTATTTTTGGATGAAGACATTAACTTAAGGATGTTTAAAAGTTTATTATACTTTAAAAATCACACTTGAAGGACATTTGTATTCGAGGAGTGCTTTGTCGGTCGCAAGGAAGCGATAATTCACGTTTGTTTTATTATTACAAAATAAAATTTGAATTAAATTTACATGGAAGTCTTTTTATTGTATGTGTTGACAGAATATTTAGGTAACAATTTTGTTATTTTCATGAGAAACGTTTGACATATTTATGATAATTGCTTGGACCAGAGTGTACTTACTTACTCTGTACGCAATAATCATTTATTATAGTAGAAATACCCACAGAATATAATAATTTTGTATATATATTTAGATGACAGTGATGTAAAGTTTTAATACACATTAAATTTTTTTCAAAAAAATATGACACTGAAAAAAAAGTGTATTGATGCTTTTTCACCAAGTGGACACTCTAAAAGTGAAATATACACAACTATACGCTAATGATTTCCTTCAACAACTTAAGGTTTCTTAAAATAATAATACAACATTAAGAAGATCTATCAATTCTGGAATCTGCCAATATAATTATGAGTCTTAGCAGATTAAAATATATCAATTCATCGCCAACAATTTTATCAAAATATGTGATGAGTTCTATATAATATTATCAATTCTTGAAATTATACATTGTAGAATGTAGAATTGTGTTTTTCTCGCCTACTTAGAGTTTTTTAGATTATTTATTGATAGCTGCAGTTTTACATGATTTTTTCAGCCTGCCATATGGCGTAGTGGTTAGTGTTGTTAGCTTTTGTGCCGGATCTCACGAGTTCGAGTCCCATTTGATTGATTTTTTGATATCTATTCAAAGGCATGGGTTTTTGTGATGTCTAAAAATTCCGTCCCACCTTTTCGATCTCTCAATAACTGAGTGTAGCGAGAGCGATCACTAGTTTTATCCTAGCCTTATCCTTCTATACGTACTACTCTCTTTAAGTAATAAAAAGCTCTCGTAAAAAAATCTTTGTTGAGATACCTCCCTCCATAAGAAGGCCATATGCTCTAAATTGGGAGTGAACATGGAGTAAAAAAACATCACGTAGAGCTTGAAAACCCGAAAGAGGATGGATAAAAATGTTATTCTTCTTGCATATACTTAATATGAAATCATAAATTGAATTCAAATCGAATTTTAATTTTAAAAATTAAAAATCATAGGTGTAGTTAAATTAAATACTGATTCATACAAGTATCACTAAAATATAATTGACGCGGTTTTAATTAGGTTTTTAACGCTAATAAATATGAAATCAAAGTGAAACTACCAAACAAAACCATCATTAATATAAACAACTTTACAGATATTTTGATGTCGTTTTTTGTTGCGAAAACGCTCGCCGGATTAAAACAAAACAATGCAATCTAAAAACAAGAAAACAGCGCTACGTTATTTATAGAAAGATGTGAAACGAACGCGACCAAGAATTGCCTGCAATATCTCGGTCGAAGTTATTTATATCACATATTGTCTAGTAAGCTTTTTGGATCTTTTATTGCGTGCCATTTTTCATGTTACAGACGCAATTTGGTTCAATTCATTTTTCAAGTTCAGTAGTCTTCTCTATTAGGGTTGGAAACGAGAGGGAATGAAAATAATGCGAAAGAATTCCAATTGAGGCTTTTTTGCTTACAACGATACAAGCTTTTTTGCATGAGAATATACGGCATAACTACGATTCTTAGGTAACCCTGCAACCTTTTCGGAATAAAATGAGAACATCTATTTTGTCTTTAATGTTTATTATATGTTAGAAAAACACAATATTCCTTCATTCACTGCGAGCGTTATCAACTGATAAAAAATAAAAAAACATCAATTGATAATGCTCGCCATGAGCGGAACCAGTCCTGATCTAGGTAATTAAAATTGGAAATAAGTACAAAGAAATATTGTGTTTTTTTAAAATATAATGTCTTTTCACATTCATTGACAGTGATAACCTTAAAGGTTTTTTAGATGTATTGATAAAAATGAACACCTTTTCAGTGAAATAATAATTGCAGTGAAAATGAAAGTGATTACTTTAATAATGGCCATTGTGCACTTAATATTTACGCCACTGCTTCCAAATTTATCAATGATATTTTATGTAAAGAATTTTACATTTGTCAAAATAAAAATTGACAAGGTGCTATTTTTTTAATTAAAAGTATTAAATCGCGTGATAGTTATTTTGATTAAGTCATCACTATCTATCAGATTTTTTAAGTAATACCCATTTAGCTAAAAACAGGGTTGTGTGTTTGATATCTTAAATATCGAAAAAAATGCTTTAATGTTTTTGAACGTAAACTGAAACTGTTTCTCTCAACAATTTTTTTTTATTCGTAAATGCAATTTGTAAGAATTTTAGAGACATAATGGTATTATTATCTTCTCGTAATAATAATAAATGATACTTCAAAACCATTGATAATTGTTGATCCGATAAAAAATGATCGAAGTGATGTAAAAAGCTTATTTGAAATGCCAAGATAAGCCGTTCTTATTCGCCACCCTTCAACAATATAGGGGGTGATAAATCTAAGGGAAGCGATTGACCCGCCTGTGAATTCATATCAAAAAGATTTTTTGTGCTTTATAGTAACGTTTCAAGGCAAAAAATATTTGACTTTGCTAATTTTTTTGATATCGTTAAAATTTCTGAAAAAGTTTTATATAGAACGAATATGTTGTTATAAAAACTTTAAATAATTTTGAAAGTATGTATAAAAAAATATAATTTCAATTGACAAGTGGATTTTTTAGTAGCATAACTAGCAGATGTGACCAGAAAATTAACTTCCAAATAGCGATGTATTTCTTATTTTTAGAGTAAGTTAATTTACAACATAAATCATCTTTCTATGAAAGACATTTTTTTTTACTTTTTAGAAAAATATTTAATTAGAAAATTAAAACTTCACATTAAGCAGTAGTGCAAATAAAAGTAGCTATTTTTTTATTTATACATAACTTCCATATATTTTAATTAACGTTCTTAATCTTCGTTTTGAATAAATCTTTTTTTCCCTCCCCCTACTGATCATTTGTAGATCTAAAATACTTTATCTTTCTCTTTCATTCTCTTTTCTAAAATACTTTTTCACCGTTTCACATTTGTTTGCAGTTGAAATATTGTATAATTTTATAGCAAAGGAACATTTTTTTAAAATTAAGAATTCATATTTAAATAAGAGTATCTACTAATATTTAAGGCTATAATATTTTGTGCACATTGTTATACTGTCAAATGTATCACTATTGTATACCATACATGAGGGTGTAGGGGTATGTATGCATGGCCAAGGGTGAGTAATGATATAAAAGCAACCCAGTGTCACATTTATATTGCTTAGGACGTATTAGATCATATTGTTCTGATATGATTGGTTAACTTAGGGAGGCTTTTCCTATTTCCTCTTTTTATTATTTATATTCCGCAAACCGGTTCGGAAATACAACATGGGACAAATGTTTGCAAAAAAATATTTAAAGATTTATAAGCAAACAATATTTTCGATGGATTTGGCCGTAACGTTTTGCAAGTTCAATTTTAATATAAACATAAAAATTTTAAAACTTTGAGAACGTTACAATGTTATGTCTGATGATGCTTAAAAAAATTTAACACAACAAATGGAATAACGAAGTAATCAAACTTAATTTTATATTAAGTTAACAACAAATTGATTTTGAGAGAAAAATCTTCATTAAATATCAATTCAATGACCTGTGCCCATGACGTAAAAAGCTTAAAAACATGAATGTGATGTTGACCTTTTCAGGATATAAACCCAGTCCCATTACATCGCTATAGCTAAAACACTTACCATGAAACTACAGATGTCAACGATATAAAATTATTACTTTTAAGGTTTTCACTGTCAAAACTTGGTGGTAAGGTATTTTATCAACAAGAAATAACACTCGTCTATACTAATTCAACGTTTATTTAATATGATCAGGACCGGTTTCACTCATGACGAGAATCGAGAATGATACCAGTTAAAAATGCTTGCCATGAGCAAAACCGGTCTTCATCTTATTAAATAAATGTGAAAAAGAGTGTTTTATTTTTGTAATAAAAGATTATTTAAAAAAAAAATTATCAAAATTGTATTATATGTCAACGCAACACGTATGAAAATATTGCCCCACCAATTCGTTGTGGTGTAAATATTTTTAAAAAAAATTTGAAACTAATTTTGAATTCCTGAGCCGAATTGTTTGTTTTTGTCAGGAGCGTAAGTACTAGATATCATGAGTGATTAGTTGTAGATGTTGTAAAGTTGATCTCTCACGGGTTTTTTATCATGAGGCCTAAGTTGATAGTTAGTTTTCATATATTTGACTAAGGAAGAGATGCTACGCGAAATCTTTAAGTAGCTCAATATTAAATGCGTGGGTAAGCTAATACATCTGGCCCATAAATAGCTGCGTACTGTTATGAGAACATCCACTTTCAAAAGAAAAATAATGAGAGAAAAATATTTTTCAAATATCTGATTTTCACTGACTTATTTTAATTTTTTTTTTTTTCAAAAATTGTCGTTCTTATATCAAATGATTTAAAAGTAAAAAATATCCAACGCATTGGCAACATTTTGCATAGGTTACAAGTTACAATGATGTGCAGTTAACGATAGTTAAAAACAATTTTGAGCTAATATGATAATAAAAAATCTTAATACTTTAACGGAATAAGTACAGCGTAGCGAGACGCGCTTTGCATAAGTTAATAACACGAGAGCTTTCCGTAGCAAAGAAAAAGCTCTTGATAAATGTCAGCTCGCTCCTCGTCCGGACAGTGATTGACCGTGGCGCTGTCCGACCGGAAGTGACGTCACTACGTGTCACGTCACGTGACGTCGCCGGATATAGAGAGTAAGGATTACGTTACATAATAAAAGTTGGTCCATTCGACGGAAGGGAGTCTCGGCTAGATCACAGATTAGCTCGAAAGTCAATATATTCATAGCTTTGTGATGAACGATACACAATTTTGTAGTTTCCAATTTGCAACATTTTCGTTCGTAATATTGGCCTGTTTTATTGTCATAGGATATTATGTATTCCAGTAAGTTCAATCTGGATTAATACTAGATCTTTGTCTAAGACCTTGACAATTACCTTTTATGAAATCATGTGTACTTAATTGATTAGCTATCCGGTTTCGATCCATTTCAATCCAAACATATGTATATAATATATATGTGGGTGTCAGAGAAAAGGAGATTTTTTTTTCATAAATTAAATTTTCTGATGTTTTTATATCACGATATTTGGCACGCTCTCATTTATTCTTCCTCCACTAAGAAGTACAAATATGTTCATAAGAATATACGATATGTTTCCACTAGGCTGAAATTCTGACAATACAAGTCACATCGGAACCCTATCCGAGCTGCTGATTGTTTGTAAAAATATTTCATCTAATAGCGGAAGTTCACTTTCATCTCTATTTCACGCCCACCCTTTTTATTTTTGTATTGTATTCTAGAATCTAGAGAGTGCGTAGATATAAAACTAGTAGTTAATCAGTAAATACTTTATATAGTTGTGAGGTAATTAACAATTTTATAATCACTAAATATACATATAAAAACATATTTTTAAATATAATATATGGTCTGTAGAAGTTTCCCTCGTAAACTATACACAAAGACGATAACCTTTAAGGTGTTTACTGTCAATTATTTATGAAAAAGCAAAATATTTAAAAATTATAAACTTACTTATGTGTATTCTACAATAAAATGTTTAATACTTCTTACAAAAATACTACTGATTTACAATATAAAATATAACCAGGTTAAAAGTAACTGTTTAACTATCGTTATCCAAATGAGCTAGTGGGTAATTTTTACAATTAAATTTATTATATCAATAATAATGAGCTAATAAAAACAATTCAAAACAAAGCTTAGTATGTGAAAAACATCGTCGTACAATTATTAAAAAATAAAGACATTTCCATTCATTATATTAAACCATATTGAATAGCTTTTCAATCTACACATTCTTTAGACACAACATAAAATACTTCATGTTTAAGATGATGATCTAAATTAATTAGTCAAAACAGTTATATCTTACAATAGTGTACCTTAAATAACTCCATTAATTTATCTTATTTATAAAATTATAAACACAATTAATTGACCCTTAAAATATATAGCACTTTGAAGAGATGTTTCAAAACATTTATTTACAATAAATTGTATTTGCACAATTCTTCAAGTGTCATTACAGATTTCTGCTTAATATTTTGTATTTATTGTATGTTAGAATTAATCATTGTGTCTTTATCTTTATTTTAAAATATGGTGAAATCAGTTTTCTTTTTGTGAATTTATTTGACGAGTTTTCTTTTTTAATTTGTGCATGCACTATTTATAAAATTTGCAAATTGCAGCATTATTTGTTTTAAAATGCGAAATAAATGCAACGGATATGACAAAACACTCGTTATTTCGAAACATTCTCCTACATTGGCTTTCTCTCATTATTTCTAAAGTTAGAAGTGTTGCAGTCTTTTTCTCTTAGGCCTTACAAACTTTCACGCGACGTTCATTGCAGATTTAGAAACATAATATAGTCATGGCAAAATTGCTGTTCTGTATTATTTTCTTAATATTACAAAGGTGTGCTTTTTAATCCGATAAAAAAATGTTAGTTAAAATATTACAAATTTTTTGTTACGTTCTTATTAGTTTTACTTACGTAAGTTTTAAATAGCTCTGTATTAATGTGATGGCTCGGGAAACAATGACGGCAGTTTTTGTACTCCCAATTTTTTGGCAAATCAATTAAATCTTTCAAAGCAACGTATTATCTTATAATTGTAATAAATTTATATTGTTTTGTGAAATCCGTTATATATAACTACCGTGTTTACTTTACGGAACTTTTTAAACTGCCCCTTTTGTTATAAACTCGATTTTACTTTACTTTAAAAATTAACGTTTTATAGCCTTTTGTATATGTGGAATCGTCACTTCACACGATGACTTATCTAACTCATTTTCCACTAAACATGGAAACTGCCATCTTTTTATCAATGCCCTTTATTTTATACTAATTTCACATTTATTTAATATGATCAAGACCGGTTTCGCTCATCACAAAAGTTTTCAACCGATAAGAAAGAATATACATTAATATTCACAGTAATTAAGTGCGGAATTAGTACGAAAGAGTTATTATTTTTATTTATTAAAAATATAATCTTGTGGAAATTAAGACTAAGCAATTTATACGTTATCATAATAGATATGTGTGCCAATTCAATAAATATAAAACATTATTAATAATATGAAAAATATAAAAGTATTTGCCACTTCAAATATACTTTTTTGATAGATATTTAATATATTTAAATGTAGAGCTAAATACTTTTACATTTTTTACACTTTTACATGGCTATTTTTTACATTATCACAATGGAGTTCCAAATAGATGCCAATTCAATCAATAAAACATTTTTACCTGTCAAAATTTTAGATTTGAGTCAATAGTTTTATATTATTTACAATTTTTTTTTCGAAACTAAACTAATAGAACTACCATATATAATATTATGCATAGATATAATATAAATATTTTTTGCACTACAGTTTCAAACGACAAAATACACTAACCATCGCTCACATAATCGGTATCGCAATTAACCCGTGAAGAACGAGATCTATGCAATACCTTGTCCATATCCCATGGTTATATAATAACCCCCCGCTGCCAGGCAAGCCATTTGCTCCCGTTTTATTGCCTACCAAAAATATTAGCCTTTTCTTCAAATTGTTAACCCTCGCAGGCAAATAGCTACTAGATTACTGGAATTCTAGGCAATCTGATTATAATATTTCACACCTTAATTGCTTTGTGGAGAGATAATGGTATATTTTTTGGTGAATTGGTTTGCATCATTTTTTGTACGAAAGACTTGAATATTGTATACACCATGCTCAAAAATAAACGATTATTTATTTTTCAAAATCTTTTTTTACTTAGCTTAATACTTTATTCATTCGGCACTATTTTATTTCAAAGTTATTTTTTTTTCATATAATTACAAGGTAACTATCATATTTTTTTTAAGTCATAAAATAGTTAAGTTGATTTGTTATTCGTAACGTAAAAAGGCACACGTAAGCGAATCTCATTGTTATAACATTTATATAGTTAACATGTTGACGGCTATCCCTTTATAAGTAATGTTTCATTAATATCACTAAATATAATATACAATGACAATTCTTACATTTAGTTTAGTAATTAATTAACCACTAGTCTTGTTCTAGCTTAATCCATCTATTCGTACTCGGAAAAATGGAGACTGAGAAACTGAGAAACAAACAGTTCTTGTAGAAAATAAAATCTGATGAAATACTTTCATAAGAAGGCCATATGCTTCACATTAAGAGCGGACATGTGCTTAAAAAAAGGGGGGAAAATATAATTATTTTTAAAAAAATATTCTGTGATTCCGATACAAAAATATATGCATATATTATTTCACTACATTTTCGACGGTCATCTTAGCATCTTCAATAAACAATAATATTAAATTTTACAGATTTAAATCAGTCCTAAGATTATATAATACAACTAAAAACATGGTTTATTTTATATTATTTTTAAAATACTAAGACTGTATTTATTGTATTGTGTCGAATACGCAAGTTTTTCTATTATACTATTTTTATTCTCTCGCAAAATTTTGCACCCAATTGTGAGCGCTTAGTTTTTGGACCATTCTATTGTTTTTTTTGCGTTTTGTGACAATCGGTCGTCTTTTCAACACAGAATTATTTTTGTATTATTTATTTACAAATTCGTGTGACAACTTTATACGCCAATAAATTTTTGATACTATCATTTTTACAAACGGTTTTTGTTGATATAAGAAAAGCAATGGTTTAATTATTTATTTAGAAAAACAAAACAAAAAAACCCCGAAATCTTGGGTAATGTCATACAAGCATTAATAGCATTCCTTTAATATATCAGTGATCTTGGAAAATGAAGGAATATTTTTTGATCGCTGAGAGATAAAATTTTTGTTCAAATATCACCAGGTTAAAAAATAAATAACTTCTATGTGTAATGGCTGACTATTAAAATTGTTTTGTAATAATTACAACAATATTTTTTACTATCTTTTGATCATATCAGATTTTTACCCCTAACCATCACTAATAAGATATCAAACACAGTTATTATCCTGGGAACATTTGTTTTTTACAGTGTTACTTTAGAAAATTGTAACTGTTAACTTAATTTTAACGGTTATTAATTTAAAGTTGAATTGAAGTTTTTAACGCTAACATTATAAATACTTTTTGGTGTTTTAATTTTTATTTTCAATACTTGTACAATTGCATAAAATTCAAAAGAAACACTCTTTACATTTATTTAACATGGTCAAGATCGGTTTTGCTCATTTTCTACTAATAAGAATACATATTAATTCAGTGATATTTACACTGAACTATATGTTACCAATTCTTTGGCATTCCTTTAACTTAGTTTTGAATAAAAGTTGAATTAGTTCATAACAGTGCTTTATTTTTTTAAATATAACATATATTATGTTAAATCGTTGCAGAGAATTTATATTGCAGAGAAAACTGTGCTAGTATAATAAATTTTGCCATTCAAAAGTTCAATAATATAACTTGATTTTGACAATATTTTTGAGATAACTGTTGACTTTTATGATCTCACGTTTCCATCTACCAAGTTCAATTGAATATTGTTTCCAATTATACAGATCACTATGTTTAATATTTATTTTTAAACAGTAATCAAAGACTAAAGATAATACATTGGTGTAATAATGTTTTAATTTAATTTTCCCAAAATGAAGAGCTTAAAAATATCTAGATGGCAAATTAGTTCTAACATTTCGACACATTGTCTAAATTATTGTACAACTAATACGTTTTTATTGACAGTCAAATATTGATAATATAATATAAGGTGCAAAAGTATAATATTGTTTGACTCATTTACGCGATTTATAAATTATTATGTAATTCAAATAACACTATCTTACTTTTGAAATGAAGGATTAAGTTTTATTTATCATTGTATTCATCTTCAGCTAGAGAAATAATTAAGCTTTGAATTAATGTTCCCACAAATAACGTTTTTTCGTTATTTTTAATTTTATTTCTATAGTCCTATTTCATTTAAGTGCATTTAATACCTGCTTTTAAGTTTCTATTTTTATTTTATAATTTGTGTCTGAAGTATTAAAAACATAATTTTGATTACGTACATATTTTTATCAGAGTTCATAAAAACAATTTTAAAAAATACTGAATCGAAAGAGTTTTAAACAAATAACACTAAACCGATTTTTGAAAATTTTTCGAATCATGAAAAAATATTTAAAAAAAGGAATTTTATATCCCTCAATTTTGTTTGCAACTTTCCTGTCGATAATGTAAAATAGAGGTTTCACTATATGCAGATTGTTTATTTTAAACGTGTTCCTAAATTACAATATATAAAAAGATGATATTAATTTCCACTTTTTTTAATAGGAAAAAAGTGGATGGTTTACAACCAACCTACTTTATAAAATACCACATTTTTTTCTAGCCAGGAAATAAGCACGATAACAAAATATTCATTTAAATTGTCAAGATACGTCATTTATCATTTTAGTTGTATCAAAACGCAATATTTCTTTTACCCTTAAAACAAGGTCGAAAAGATCTCGCAATACATTAAAATATTTATCTACAAAATAAAGGAGTGAGTGAAAAGTATATAAATTTAAAGAGCATAATACATTTTGGCCCGGGCCGTGATTAATGCGAGAAGAAATTAGATATTATTTTATCTCACCCTCTGTCCTGTGGCCCCCGTCCTCACCCCACCAGCCCCCGTTTGCAATTTCTGCTGCAGAGCCCCACACAGCAATAATCTAACCAGTTTGTGAGAACCTACTACTTAAAATAATTTGTGTAATGTGTTTTTAAATATACACCTTCATGCGACTCTGCTGTGGTGACTACAGAGTGTTTAAAAATTGAATACTACTATTTTAAACGAGAACATTATTAATTGCTTTGCAATTATGTTTATGATATTACTAATTCAAAAGAAATGGTATACACATTATAAATTTAAAATTCTGACCAGCTCAAGATCTTTGAATTTTTCATTAACAGTGACAGAATTGGGCCATATAATTTGAAAGAAATAAAATACCGTATGGCAATACTGGACGAGTAAATCAAAATCGGTATTTCGATATTTCATATAAAATACTACCTTAAAAATTAAAACATATATCATATACGGTTTCATTAGTAAATTGCGGTTTCTTAAAATAATATTACATAATTTAAAGCTAATAAATTATGGAACCTGTCAATATTGATAACAACGTAAATTTAAATTCAAAACGAAAATTTTTATGACATATGTGATTCTATTCAACATTCAATTTTGCTGTATTTTCAACACCGGTATTCAGGTATTGAAAAACCACCATGAATACCGGAATCCCGGTTTCGTTAATACCGGTATTGCAATACTTACCCCTGACGGTCACTACTTGGTCACAGTAAAATAGCTTTTAATTTTTATACTAATAATAAGAAAATTCCATGTATCATTCATTTATCGCAATCTATTAGAAATAATTCAAAATCAATTTACTCTGAATAAAAAAATATACTAAATAAAAATATAATTCAGTATGTAAACGATCTTTCCTCGAAACATAAAAATATTGTTTGCCGAAAATATTGAAATATGTATATATCGCGTTTTGAAACAAGACGCTTGAAATGAAAAATATTAATTGATTCATTAAAAAAGCAAGTAACTTTTAAATGGTTTAACCTCAGTCGTTTTATTCCGATACAAAAATATATATAAAGCATTTTCAATTGACTAAATTTTTATTGTTTTTCTTATCAGTTGACAATGCTCATCATGAGCGAAACCGGTCCTGATCTAATAAATTTTATGTGGAAAAAGTACTAAAAATGTTTTATTATTTTTATTAATTGACTAAACCTTATCATTTACAGTAATTTTACTGGTAGTATTTTTTTATCACCCAGTAGCTTGTTTTGAAAAAGTAATTTACGAAGTCACAGTACGAGATGAGATAGCGAGTCGCTTAGCTATAAATACAAACACAAAATATGTAAATTAATAAAATTTCGTATCGTACACTTTTTAATATAAATTACCCCTTTTTATGAGAATTTCGTCTGAAATGGTAGCGCCAGCCCACCCTGGGAGAAAAAATATATCAACCATATCTTCACTAAATATATTACTAACGATTTCTGCTATCACGAATCTAATGCAAATATACTTTAGTTTCATATAACAATTGACAACTAAAAGCTTTTTATAAAGAACTAAGTTTTCATATTTTTTAAATAATTATAGTTTGTGCCTTTTTATTAGAGGCATTGGATATAAATTCAAATGGCTATGTAAATTCAAAACTCAGGTTCGTTTGATGAAATATATCATGTAGATATACATGCCTTTATAAAATATTATTTTATCATTATACAAAAAAGCCAATAATTATTTATGTAAGCAGCACTGGGGTTTGACCCCGTAGACTCCTCAACCGAAGTCTGTGACGTTAACAACTCAAAACACAACTCCGATTCTTACTCTGAATTTGGTTTTAAAAATATAGTGATTTTTTTTCCTTTCGTGATATGTTTTACATCTTTTTCACGCCATATGCTTCATATTGGGAGTGGACATGGTCAAAAAAATGTGAATAGGGGTGTGAATTCTTTATATTAGTATTTTATTTCATTCAACTTCTTATTCGATTTTTGTTGCATCACAAAACACTATTTATTTATCAGAGACCCTAATTTTTTTAAAGGTGTTCGAAATTTGTGTACAGAAAAATTCAAAAAAGAGTCGAAGTCATTAGTTTTTTTGACTCCGACTAAGGAAAAAATAAATATAACTATTTTCTTTCATTGTAAAATAACTTAAAATATTTGTAAATCGTTACTAAGCACATTTATCAAAATCTGTACATATTATTATCAGGTATTAAGTTTTCAAGCCCATGTCCGTATAAATCAAATGATACGAAACAATTACGATAATTAGATCAAAATAGCACTATATTTAGCTCAAATTTGTTTGTATGTATTTGATAGCTGTTACGGTTTAAATTCATCGTAAGAACTATAATATACAGAATAAAGCTCTGACAATGGCGTGGAGCAAGAAAAGCTATCTCATATACATTTCAAAGTGTGGATT
This sequence comes from Himalopsyche tibetana, assembly GCA_030503985.1. Taxonomy (NCBI): domain Eukaryota; kingdom Metazoa; phylum Arthropoda; class Insecta; order Trichoptera; family Rhyacophilidae; genus Himalopsyche; species Himalopsyche tibetana. The sequence continues at coordinate 4,780,682 of JAPJYX010000010.1, forward strand.
GAAATACAGTATACTTGTGATATTATTACAATAAATTCTTATCAAGTAAATGTCAATTCAATCGATAATACGAAAATATGTTTTTTTTAATGAAACAGCGAAGAACAATAAAAAAAATGGTTTTGCAATATTAAAAAATAAGCTACTCCAAAATTCTCCAAGAGATTTTTATTTTAAAGAATAAGGGATGGGGTGCATCCCGCCAGTGAGTAGCTACAGGGTGTTATGGTTATAAATCGGTAAAATATGTTAACTCGTGTCCCGCGTCTTCTGCGACAAGCCCTCAGGGATGTTTTTGGGGGTTGCGAAATCGACTTAGGCATAAACCCTTCGTTTTTTTAAAGTAACATACCTCACTTTGCTCACAGCGTCAGTTTTTTTCCATACCTCCGGATTCGCTAAGTGTCTTTTGAATTTGAGTTTTTTATTTGTTTTAAGGGGTGGAATTTCTTTGAAGTACTTGACTAATATAGTAATGCTTTCATAAATTTCCAGCATGAAAAATTGACAGAATATCTTAGTGAGTAGCTTTTTAATGAGAATTTTCCCTTTACTATAAAACAATTTATTTATACTAAAACAAATATTGCAGATATGTTTGCATTAGTTTCTTGTTTTATCGATTGTCAAACAATACATTTTTCAATGTAATTGTTTAAATACAACTTTTTACTTTATTATAATATTAAATTCCAGGCTGAGATCAAAATGTTCATTAACAAAAATCATCAATTCACTTAACAATACGACCAACTACTTATCTAGTAAAAAAAATGAAAAAATAGTTTCTTTCGCGTCATAATTATGAGCTATATAATTATTATATCATTAATTAAAACTTGATGTCAAATATTGATTTAGTTCTAGTCTTATGTTTTGAATATTTAAAGTCGATCATGAATAACTTTGAAATAAATGCCAGTAATAAATTGTACAGAATTTCGCAGTTGCAAAAAGAAAATTCAGTTCTTGAAAAGAAATTCGCAATTCCTTTCCTTACGCTTTTGAGTTACGCGAAGGAAATTTGTCGGTGAATAAAAAGGCAGTGTTCATATTTATGGGTCTTAAATAAAATGGGCTCATTTTAAAACGTAAAAACGCAATTTTACACTAGATTTTGCTTGTCACAACCCTCTCAACTTACATTGTTACATATTGCTCTTATTTTCTGCCCTTCTTTACAGTGGCGTGACTTTAAATCTTCCAACAAAAAAAGCTACAACATCAATTGAGAATTCATACTTTTTAAACGGTGTATATACACTGATATCAAAGAGAATTTTAAACGAAATCATTTGGGTTGTTTCGAGAAAAATATACATCAAAAGTACACTACTAGATATATTTAGACTACTGACTTATATGACCAAACATATATTTGTGTTTACTTTTGACTCATTATATTACCTTATTTACATATACCGCCTTTTGATGGTGGTTTATCATTTCTCGATATTTTGCGTTTTCTGGGATAGCGAGAAATAAATACACCGATCAAGTGATCCCGTAATACGTAAAAACCCATAAGGTCATTTTCCGAGATTCTGTTTTCAATAGTCCGGGAAACTGGAACTCGCCAGCTTACCGGGTTCCCGGTAAATTGCTCGAATAACAGGATAATAAATTTGTTTCCGTTTGTTCTGTCTTAACCCTAGTCTTCAATGTTTTCTGTAAATATATAGAAACAGTTTGAGTAACTAATTAATAAGCTGTTCTCGTAAAAACACTTCTGTTTAGATAAACTCCATTAAAAGATCATATGTTCCGCATTTGGAGCAAACACGGTTAAAATAAATACTTAAATATTAAATAAAAATAAATAATTCACTCTCTAAACAAGTGTCGCACAAGATAAAAATGAAATTCGTAGAAAAAGTCGTGAAAAATCGTTTAAATAACCAAGCAATTCGAATAATTTGTAATTCGAGCAATTTACCGGCTCCCAGCTTACCGTGATCCTTTTATCCCTGGTGCTGGTAGAGAAACTTTCCTTGTGACTTGATTAGAAATAGTTCAAACATATTTAGACTCTCTTTAAATACAAAGATGTTTAAATAATCTATATTCAGCAGTGTAATAATGTCTTTGATTGGTTGTATGAATAATGAAATAATTCCAGTTAATGTCTACAAATATTGTAAAAAAGCATTATATTGAAAAAAATACAATTTTTCGCATTTATTCCTCGTTATTAACTAAAGATCAGAACGACTTCGCTCATAGCTAGTATTACATACTGATAACTTGAATAATGCTAACGATGAGTGAAACCGGTCCTGATCTTAGTCTTTTGGTTGCCGTAGAAAAAATACGTTTGTACTTAGCACGTCGGTTATAATTTTCAATTATAAATTTAGTTAATTATTGACGAGTCAACTCGTAGCTGTCGTGTTGAGCACGAAAAATTTTACGAGATATCTCGTCTGTGGCAGCCATCTAGTTGAATGAATAATATGATATTTGTACAAAAAAGTGTTTTATTTATTAATTCAAATAATAAGACACTTATTTTTTATTAAAGACTATTTCTTTTAACGTTAGTAAGATGGCGCAAAATAATACGAGATAAGAATATAAATTTAATAGAATTGTAAATCTTCTGAAAAATACTCAGATTCATTACGTAATAATACAACTGTCATCCGTCGAATAAACTCTAATTAAAAAACATTAGACACAAAATGCGCATTTTGTCTTTTGATCATGAGCACACATTATTTTATTATTTAATTAAATTACGAAGCGCTACTGTTTCCTCGAAGACACTGGGTACAATAATACTGGTCACATTTCCTGAGTTAAGTGTTCCCGCACGGCAACACACTTTTTATTTGTTTTTGAGCCAGCTACTTGACTATCAAAAGCCTACTGTCTTTTTTATTGTATAACACTGTGAGCCCTGAAAATAATTCGATTTTCTAATACATGAACTTATTATTAAATAATATCTCGTTACATATATATTCAAATTGTATTCTTTACTGAGTATTATTACAATCAATAGATCAAGAGAAATTAAATACTACTTATAAAAATATTTAATATAAATGTTGTTATTTTATGTGTCATTTTAAAGTTGTACTATTTCTTTTTTATTTTGACGTTACTTCAATAGCTTACTTACACAAAATATGTCAAAATAATTAAAAATAACACATAAAGATGTCCGGTTTCGTGGCGTAGTGTTCAACGTCGTTAGCTTCCGTGATGGGTCTCACAGGTTCCATTCCAAGTAGGAACAGCATTTTTTCAATCGATATTTTGTTCGATATCTAAATATTCCCTTCTCGACTTTCACATTTTAAGAATAACGAGAAGCAGTTTATTTATTTAACACTGCATAAAATTGTCAAATTATAAATTTTAAGCTTTTACAATGAAGAAAAAAAAACATAATACAGTTAAATATTAAAAGCAGTAGAGAAAAAAAATGGCAAGGAAATCAATTAAGTAAGCTCCGACAATTCGCATTACAAAAAATAGCATTCGTCGAAACTCACCCACACATTCAAACATCGACATTCGAAGCAGTATTATTAAAAACAGTTAAGGCTCTCCCCAGTGGCATTCCCATTGGCAGGCTGGTTAGAGCTATTAGCTAACAACTAGTTTTATCCTATCCCATTCATTTTATCCCTACTCTTTTCTAAAAATATGATTAAGCAACTAGCTTAAAAGCATTTCTTATAAGAAATTTCGAATAAGATACCTCAATATCGAGGCCATATTTTCAACATTGGGAGCGGATATGGATTTAAAAAATATATTTTATTGATTTAATTGCCATTTACTTGGTAGAACTCCATAATAATGGGGTAAAAAGAGCTATTTTAAAAATAGTTCTAGACTGTAAACAATGTTTTCTTAGTTTTAGACTTTAGTACAGTTTTAGACAGAAAATGATTTATGTGTAAGAATATGATTTATGTGGTAAATGGCTTACCAGATTTAATGTTGTACATAAAATGTTCTTTTTCGAACTGATCTTTTGAGTTCATATCATATATCAAAAAAATACAAGATTTTCATTGGTTTTGTGATACCTTCTTTGATTGAATGAGAATCAGAAATATCTTACGCGTTGAAAATCAGCTGTATAAATTTTACTTGTTTTATTAAAAATTGAATGCAATAATCTTACATATTAAAAATAAAATTTATTACTTATATAATTTTATCAGTCAAATATGTATAAATCGGTGTCTAAGATTACTTGAAAGTATGCGGTATAAATACGAAACTCACTGGGGTTCGTATCGTTAAAAAAATCTACCTGGTGTAGTATCAAGGCTAAAATGAATTATTGTCAGCAAAATGGAATCCGCATGTAACTGTTTTGCGAATTCGCAAGCCTCTAAACTTAATAAAGAATTGCGCATTATTTTTTTGACTCTATAATGTGGAAAAGCACATTCATCTTATGATGATAATAAACTACTATACTCTCTAATTTATAAGGAGTGAGCTATGACTGTAGTTTAAAATTTCGTTTACAATTTTCTGTTATTATATTTAAATATGATTTTAATAATTTTACTCATATCACATAGCGTTTCGGTTCCATGCCAGACGTTTAAACGGCATTCTTACAATAATTTTTTTGATTTCTGCTCGATGCCATGGTTGTTTGTGGTATCTAAAAATTCCCTCCTATAATTCCAATCTTAAAATAATAGGGTGTAATGAGAGTGACCACAGTCAACCACTAATCCTATCCTGCCTTCTATACTTTCTGTCTGCACTATTTTCTTCAAAAAAAAGATAGGTGGAGTAACAAACAGTTCTCGCAGAAAAACTTATGTTGATATACTTGCATTAGCAGACCACATGCTCTACATTAGTAGCGGATTAAAAAATATATCTTGGAATATTTCTCAACTACTTTTAATGCGACGTAAAATTTACTATTTTCGCAATTATTTTGACACGGTCAATTTTGAACAATTTCGCATAAATTCCAATTGTTTGTATCGCTTGTGACAAAAAATATATTAACTTATCTAACAATAGAACTAGCTGTACGAAATTACAAAAATAATAATAAAAAAACAGCTTCGCTTAAAACCACTCTTACCAACTTAATTGGTTATTAAATTTAAATCAATTATATACACCACAATTTAAAATCACAAAGACGTTGTGAAGTATTTCATTCAGAATATTTTTAAACTAAAATACATTTAACATCAGAAAAATATTATAATACATATTCAAAGAAACATAAAATGGCATTACCTAGTTGACAAAATTGATTCCTTAACAAGATTAGCAACTTTTTGTAATGATTACACTTTTACGAAAAGATTCGCTCCCACTTTAAATGACAATATTTAATACAAAAATTAACTCAAATAGTATATTTATTTTGGATAACGCAGTATACAATTTTAGGGATTGTTTTTTTTACATCTTTTTTGATATATCCTTAAAAGAAGCATGATCACTCTACGCATATTAAAGAAACGTCAGTCTTCAGAAATATTTCAAGTAAGTGCCGTTAAAACGTATTTTGTTTTAGATTTCAATAATATTTTTGAGTCTTCATATAGAGAAACTTTCGATAAGTTCTGAATCCCTAAAAATGAGATCTAGGTAATGAAATTTATAGTAAACATTGATTGAATAACAAAAAAATGTACCTTCGATGGATTTGGCGCAATGTTTACTGATTCGTAAACCTTGTGATGCTGTCTGATGTTGCTTTTCAAAGAAACAAAACACGTGTCCCATTTTGTAATACAACAAGTGAAATGACAAATTTATCAAATTATATTCATACAAGCATTTTTATCAGTTATAAAATTTCCATTATATACTGTGTTTATGAACTTTTTATATTGATATAACAATTCAATAGTTTCACAGACATACATAAAAATAACGATACAAGAATTGGTTCGTACATTTTTGTATAGTATACGACAACTGAAGGGAGTCAAAGGTCTTCAAACGTAATGAAGTGAAATAGGAATTTTCTCACTAGTTTTGACTGGTCAAGCATGTGACGGGAGCACCGGACCCGAAACTCTGATCGATTTAAGATATTCTTATTCATTCAAAGGAATGAGATATAGGGTAGATTGTAGACTTTATTATATACGAACAGATAAATTGGCTTTCGTTCACAGTAGCTTTTTGCCATATTTATATCACAACACGAAAAGAAATCTTCAGTATCATCAGAATTATAAATTTTAATTTTTAGCTTTGACATATCGCTTCTAAGGAAAAACAATGACGCAATTTACAAATGTATAAGTATTTCCTCAGAAGTCGCAATTTTTTTTCATACATATAATTAACAATTGAATCGTTATGGTATAGCGTCGTAATAATGGATATGGATTTTAATATGGCAAATTTACTCTTGTTTCACATTGTGTCACTTATTTTTAATTTTAACTACAACCCATTAAATTTAATCACTTCTCAATAGTGTAATTGTTGCGACAGAAACTATGATAATATTTCAACACATTTTTTTTTGAACAAATCATTGATTGGAGATTATTTTTTTTGTTTTTAGTTATTTACACTTTTTTATTTATACGCAAGTTGTATGATAATATCAAAGTTAAAGACTATCTAGTTCGAACTTTTCCACTTTGAGCTTTTTTTGGTATCTGGATTTGTACAGTTTGTACAAATCGTAGCATTTTTAAATCTGTCAATTTAATCTTTTCTAATTAAGTATTTCGACTGAGGGTGCTTGATGGAATTTCAATATCAAATTTGAATTGGAAAAGTACAAAATTCAAAAAATTCAAATTTAATCTTTTCTGATACTTATAACCGTTGTTTTAGCCTTTGGCTTCAAATTAACAAACTCGGTGTAACTCAAAAAGTATTTAAATATTTTTTATCTTTGTATATATAAATGCATTAAATTTTCAGATGCTTACCAATGCTAATCAATACTCAAAGCGTAAATGTCTGAGTGCAAGTTGACGTGAAGTGCCTTAAATCAGATGGACAAGCTTTACAATCCTGTTTAAGTGAACTGCAATGATAGGATGATCTTCAAAAACTTACCAAACAAAGGATTTGAGATCGATAACCCGTGAACACCTGCGTTTATCGAGAAGATTTTAAAGATCAAGTTAAAAAAAAAAATCTATTCGACTACGGAAAATTTCAATTATCTCAATTGAGATAGTCTTTTTAGTATTTTATTTAAAAGCAGCATTCACAATCTCGTTAAATTTTAATAATTCAATATACATTTATATATATAAACTCGAGAACAGATCAAGATATCAAAGCATATTTTTACTAAATCTAAATTTGATATATTGAACCCGTGGTGTAGTGGTCAATGTCATCGGCTATTGTGACGTATCGCACGGTTTCAAGTCCCAGTATAAACAGCATTTGTTCAATCGATGTATCGATTTCTTCTCTAAATGCTCATTTTCCACCATTGATTAGTTAAACACTAGTCTTTTCCTACCTCTATATTATCCATACTTTCTTCGAACAACTGAGTAACAAGACGTTATCGTAAAAAATCTTATGTTAAGATACCTTGATTTGGAGGCCATATTTTTATATTGGGAATGAACATGGATTAAAAATAAAATGTGACATTTACATTACTGGTATATAAACACAGTATCGACTGATCGAGTGAGTGAAGCTTTTATCACTAGACTGCACCAAATAACATTAATAATCGTCAGTTACTGTGAAATACCATTTAAAATAGGGTTTTCAACGCGGCGGCTTAAACCAAAACCGGTTAATCGGTTCATTGACTGTTTTCAGAAAAACCGAAAACTGATTTATTTTGCACGGTTAACCGGGGTTTATTGAAAACCTCTTTTCATCTTTAGTACAACGGATTTGTATTTAACTATTCATACGTCAGGTCCATGGAGTAGTGGTTAAAGTTGTTGACTTATGTGACGGATCTCACAGATTTGCCAGTACAAACATCATTTTTTCATTGGAAGGCATGCGTAACTTAAATATTCCCTCCTATTATAATCCTTAAATAACAGGGCTTAGAGAAAGCGATTTTTTAACTATTAGTTCATTCCAAGCAATATTCTAATTTATTTACTTTCATCGAAAAAAAGAGAGGCTTAGCAACTGATTAACAAGCAGTACTTAAACACCTTTGTTTGTATAAACTTCATTTGAAATTCATATAATTCACATTAGGAGTGGACTTGGTTAAAAAAAAATAGTTCTATCAACACTTTTATGCACGTTATTAGTTTATATTTAAGTAAACAAAATTACCTGTATTTTTTTTGTTTTGGAATATTGGTTTGCGTGATACTGCAATTGGTTTTTTTAAATAGTTCCGGTTTAAACCGGTTACCCGGTTACCCGGTTTATTTATTTGAAATTAACCGAACACCAGTTAGTTTCTTTGGACGGTTATTTTGATGCCCTATTTCAAACATATTTTATAGAACTTTTACATCGATTAGTTGCGCCAGGGTTGAAATCCTAAAATAGAGTATTTAAATGGGTAATTTCGTGGACCAGAACGCTCGATAATTTCGACAAAAATGCCGACCTCTTTTTTCATGAAATATATTTTTTTAGCAACAATCATTTAATATAATTTTATGTGGTTGTTAATGATTTACGAACTGGAACGGATAATTTTGTTCACGCGGAGTTTACGAACTAGCGATCACTCCTGTTAACTATGAGCCCCTTATAAATGTATTCGACCTAGACAGTAAAAAGAACAATTGAGCCCTCGATAGGTGAAGTGAGCTAACTAGTAAAATAATACAACTTATTTCTTGGACTTCAAATAACAATCGTCTTTACTTGGTGTTTTGGTGGATTGCATTAAATTTGTTAAATTTATTAATCTTTGATGATTTTTTAATTATGTCGACTGCGGAAAGGAAAAAAGACGTAACCCACACTCATCAAATTTTACAGGAGACACCAAAAACGTCTTTTGATGATTCCATGCTAAAGACTAATTATGAACTATAAACAACCCTGAAGTGCACGGTGATTGATAAACTGTTTTTTATTAACATAGTCTTATATTAATTTAATAAATTGTTCAATAAAAGGCCTTTTTAGGTCCTTTTTCTTGGTTGCTATTTTTACAAGCCTTTTTTCATACTTTAAAGTTAAATTTAGATACTAATTTGTCATTTTCAGCTTTCATCATTTTGATAGAACGTGTGTCGAGTTGTATACATTGTGACTATCGAAAAAAGCTGTTTTGAAAAAACTGCGGGTTACGTCCTTTTTCCTTTCCACAGTCAATATGTTAGAGGTGTTAAACATTTAAATTTTATGTAATTATAGAATCACTTCTACTGTTATTAGTAAAATCTTTTCAATGTTAATTATTGTTTACACCTTTTCATTTCAATTTATTTTTGTAAAAATAGCACTGTTAAATTATATTTCTTATCATTTGACAAAGCTCGCAACGAGCGAAACCGGTACTGAGCTTTTAAATAAAGTGAAATATATTACAAAGGAATATTGTGTTTTATTAATAAAAAAATGTGTATTCAATTAAACAATGGATTGATTACAAAAATTCATATACAACTATTCGATTAGCAATGAAAATTTACGTTTTTTTTAATATCGAAAATAATAACGTATAATTGTATTGTAGTCCACTTTTAATTAAAATTCTCGGTTTAATTATAGTAAAAAATATACGATCTCATAAATGAGTTGTGAGCGATAAGTTGTTAATTAGTACAGCAGGGAGAAGGCAAAATAAAATCGATTATTTTTATTGTTGGCCGAGTACGGAAAGTAAAGCTATAATTACATCTTAATAAAAAAAAGAGATTTTTTGCAGTGACCTGTTTTAATACAATCAAGTGTTTTTTTTTACATGTTGCTGTCAATTTATTAAAAAATATATTATTTGTAAATATCTCAAGGTTTTCTTTTCATTTTATTTAAATAAATTTTATATTTTCACGGAAACGATTTGCTTTTAATGGCGAAAATGATTAATTTATTTACACATTAAAAAGGGTATCAAATAAGATTTTTTTTTCACATACCGTAATTTTGTAAACGAACTTTGAATATAAAAAGATATATATGGGCCTTCTAGAGGTGAAGTGAGCCAACTGGTAAAATGGTAAAACTTTTTCTTAAGTACAATCACAGCTTTATTTGAGTTTTGGTGGATTGCATATTTTTATTTTACGAAGATAACACTATTGTAGTATGGATTAACTGAGGATACTTCACTTTCACAATACTTTGAGAATATTACAAAGCACCTAACCGCTTTTTAAAATACCACTTGGTTTACTTCACTTCTAATGGGTCCAATTATATCATCGCTGTAGTGGCAAAAGGCGTTAAATCAAAAAATCTTCTCAATCATGCAGTGGATAAAACTTTACACGTTGAATCAATATCACCCCTTCTCTCTCTCTCCAACAAATCCATTACGGCTCTTCGAAACGGACCTGGCCGCACATTGAATTTGTTATATGCAACATACGATATTGCTTTTTGTGAAATTGCGTCTTGTTGTATTAATTATCGCTGCCACATATCGTATTGCAGTAAATCGCACGCACTGTGTCCAAGAAGGCTTACACATTTACATAACACATTTTAAGTAAAATCACGTTTTTATTTAGAATTATTGTAGATTGCATATTTTTATTTAAATAATAAAACACTATTGCATCGAGTATTTCCTAAGTTTACTTCGAGACATGGAGAATATTATAACGCATCAAATTGAATGATTTCCAAAATACCAATTGGCTCACTTCACTTCTCAGAGGATTGTTTATATTATATTTAAAATATATGTCTAGATGATCGCACAAATAATCATATATACTTAATACAACTAGTTGTATCAAGTATAACAAAAAAATACCTTTTTTATTTATTTTTTAATTTTTCTATTTTATATTTTCCGTAGAAGTTTCTTATATATACTTAAAATAAATAAATAATACACATACTGTATATATATTTATTCAATGATAAATTCACCGTGAAGAAGTCCATAAAACACAACTTTTTTGTTAAGCAAAAAACTTGAAATTGACTCAACAATACCTTGCAAATTGCTTTTGTGAATTAAATTACAGTTTTTAAGCGAATTCCGAAATCAAGGTAAAACTGAACGTTTTGATCAATAATATTCACTACTTAACGGTTATATTTGAAGTTTCAAAGTCAATGCTGTTATAAAAAAATATAAATTATTTTTGTATTTAGTTAAAGATTTTATGTTTTCTGTTTTGCAGTATAAAAATAACGTTTACATAGATTTTGTATATTAAGACTGAAGAAATATCGAAGTTAAAGCGACTTACCATCCCAAAACGAACATTTTTTCTGATAATATTTGACAAACACAATCAATTAAATTTTTAGTTTATTTTACCATTGCTGTAGCTAAATGGCCTACGGTTTTGGGAATTCGTCTTATTCAGTAACGATGTTCATGGATTTGAATCCGCGTATGGAGAGTTGATTTAAAAATCAATATATTGATTTTTATCGACATAGTGGTCGATGATTAACGTTGTTGGCTTCAATTACGGATATCACCGGCTCAAATCCAAGCGCGGATAAATTTCAGACCAAAGGCTTGAATATATGTGATGTTTAGAATAGCCTCTTTCACAACCTATTCTAAAACCAGGCTTAGTGAAAGAGATTAATTGACACATCATTCAAAATTTGGAAACAGAAAACAATTCATAAGATACACAATGCAAGCAGACGATACAACTCACGACTCGAGTACTACAAGGTTCTATGTGAAAATTTTTGACGAAACAGAAGTAACATTGCGGCTATCATAATTGGTATACATTGTTATTTTTTTTTCTTAAAAATTTGGCGCATAGAACCTTGTTTGTGGTACTCGAGTCGCGAACTGTCTATAATAGGTAAACTTAAGAGTTAGTGACTACAAACTGTAGACAATATACGAAACAAAGCTTTTACTATACAAAAATATACACATACAGATATGTAAAACTGGACATTGTTTGCAATACTAATACTTTTTAATGTTGTTAAATAAATATGCATGCGTTGGATTGTAAGGACAAGTGCATTTAAATACATGTAAAGGTTGCAGCAAAATTTGATTCAACCCTCAAAGCTGATTTATATGAAGGGACCTTATTTTTACTGTTCACCTTGCAAGTTCACATAAAAAAATCAGAAAAAAAATACCGTCCATCTACATACATATGTATCAAAATAAAATCGTAAAAAAACATAGTTATACTTTTTATAGAATCTAATTTCCGTTAAAAAAAACATTTTTAGAAGAAGAAGAAAAATCTTATATGGGACACTTGGAAAAAATGGTTACCTTGTATTACTAAATGTGTTTATGAGTTTTTTTAATTATTGACCATTCAACGGAACCAATGTGCCACTAATATTATGAACATTTTTAGATGAATATTGATTCAAATCATGTTTTGTATCCTACTTTCAGGTATTCGTTAGTCGCAACCAAATGAACTGATTTTCATATTCATTTTGCATAAAGTATATGATTTTATAGAATCATTGAATATTCTTTTGAGATAAAAATGCAGATTATCCGTTTATAGAATATAGCTGCAAAGTTCAGATCGTCTTAAATCGGCGATTTCTTAACTAGGAGGCGCACATCCTTGATGAGGATTTGACTATTTAATTTCTACAATCAAAACTTTATACCAGGAGCGAAGCAATTTAAAAATTGTGTGCTCAATCAGTATGATGATAAAAAAAATGTGTTTCTGGGTAGAAACAAACAAAACTCTTTTCCTTGTATACTTAAATGGTTTCGTACTGCACTTTTCAAATGATATCGATTATCTTGATGTCTCAAAGTTTGAATGGATACAGAATTAATCAGTCGATTATGAAGATAATAAATTTGAATTTACAACCGTTGAAAAAGACAAATTGATAGAATTAGTATGTTTAAACAAATGTTTAAAAATGAAGCTTTAATTCAAAGTTTGTTAAATCTTAGCGAATAATATGAAACTTAAGATTTCAAAGCAATGTTAGTACTTTCATCGTTACTCACTTCATATTTATACGAAATGGGCTTTTTGACACTGGCTACAATGAAAGCAAGCTGTGTTCTTGTTGGTTAGAGCTTGCTTTAAATTTTGAGACTTAAGACTTCATTGGCGGATCCAGAAATTGTCCAAGGAGGGGGCCATTCAATTTTAAAATAAACATCATACAAAAATAATACATTAAAAAATAGATGATTTTAAAATAATATATCTATATAAAAGTAGTCAATACATAATTAAGTATGTATTCTATAAAACATTGTAAACTAAACAATTTAAGATCCCATTTCACAATAAAGTTTTAATAAAGTAGAAAAATTAAGAAAAAAAATCTCCTCAGGGGGGGAGGCCATGGCCCCTCCTTGGATCCGCCAATGTAAGACGTGGGTGTTAGTGATGTCAATTTACCTCGAGTAGATCTCAAATGACTTAATAATTTCTCATCGAGTTTTTCTCGTATGAGAATTTACGTAGTTTGGCGCATTGTCATCAGCTGTAATGTAAAATATTTTTAATATTAAAATATTCTTTTCTACTGAAAATTAAAAAAAGTAACGAGCGACACTTTTTTATTGTACCCATGATTTGGCTAACTTTGTACCAACCAAAAACCACACTGGTTGTATTAAAAACATTTGAGTCAATCATATTACTTTTTTATTTTAACATATTTTTTTACCATTAAAAACGTGTATATAATAAAATTTAATAAAGGTTGGAGAGTCGCAAAGATACCTTTTTTTGAAAGAGAGACAGACTAAGTCTGGAAACCACTGCCTTAAACCCATGTACAAGACAGCCCTTCCTTTCTAGTGTAGCATTGATTCCCCATTAGTAGCATTGTGACATGATGCAACTTCGTCATATGTGAAGCTTTCAAACCCCAAATGTGCTACAATAATGTCTGACTTTAGTGGATTATAGAATTTAGTGACGGAACCCAATTATTGTCAAATGAACCAAGGGAGTTCGGGAGGAAGACCCTACGTTTCATATTTTAATGTGAGCATATGTCGGTTATAGAACCACAAAATACCTTAATATTACAATATTACGTTATATAAAATAAGCAATACAAATGTTATATTCAACCACAGATAATAACTTTTTTGAAAGACCGAAATTTATTTATTGATTTGGCATTTACTTGGTAGAACTCCATTATAATAATGTAAAAATATCAAAGTATTTTAGTTGTACAGTTTTTAATAATTTAATTTAATTAATAAATAATTGTGTATCTCTTCGGAGCCAGTATATATAGCTGAGCAAACTATAAGTTTAAGCAACATAGTTCTGACGTTGGCGAAAGCCGAAATAGCTATCAACGCAGAACTGAAATACGTTGATATTTTTACACTACCGAAATTTATGTTTATTTTATCGAAAATTGAAAAGCTTGTATTTATATCATTTATTTATTTTTTCCTGAAGGTGTCATACTTTTACAATATGGTAGTAATAATTTACTTTTTTAAATATAAACTATTTTTTTATAATAATAATATAAGTCTTCTTTTCCTTACTACTAATGACAAAAATAAGATTGAATGTTTAGTTGATCAACAAACAACACATGCAATCGAATATTTTTTATTATTTTAAACGGATTTGAAATGATTTAATTTTAACCAGTTCTTGCAAAAATGTTGAATAATCAAGCAAATCATGTTGATTTAGTTTTTTTTTATATCGAATACAATCATAGCCCAAGGACTACCTCATATAATTGGTATAAACTTATAGCAATTTCTAGCCTTGACTAATAAAAACTTTGCTCACTATTTTTAATTGACACCAATCTATGCTTAATCAGTATTTTTTTGCTGTAAAAAAACGTTTAGCGGAATTAAGTGGTTATGTCAAACATATAATTGTGTTGAATTAAAAAACATATGATTCATAATAAAACTTTTTTTTTTCAAAAAACCTAAATAAAAAATATTTATTAATAAAAATTTCCATTAGCAATTCAGCAATATCATTTTTTATTTTGTACGATGCTTTGAATTATGTAAATTATTTGGTTTTGGTAATGATAGTCCAGCGCTTGAAAGCTCTCAAAAACGCACAAATGAAATGGTGGAAAGCTCCAAATTTATTCAAAAACATGCCAGCTTTTTCAGTCACATATTTACATTTCATTGATTTTGTTTGATCACACAAAACTTTTCACTGTCATATGTTGAATATGGATCCAGTTCTGAAACATGAAGTATAAATATTTTAAATGTTATTACTTGGAATTCTCTTTTTTATAATGCTGTCTTATGATAACGCGTTTATTTATCTGTGTAATATAAGAAAAATACTTTTTTTGTCTGTCAATCTTCAGCAATCCTTCTTTTTTTATTCTGATTTTACAAATCAGTCATTATATGTTTCAGTTTCTCCATTTCAAGCTTAACTCAAGTACTTTAAATAACATATTCTATCGTCCCCTCCTTGCCTCTCGTTTTATTTTTATTTTTATAATATATCAGAATAGTAATATTAAAATTGTTCCTACTTAAACAAGCATTTATAAAAGTAAGATCGTCTGATGGTGCCTCTGAACGAGGCGAAACACGTGTTACAGATTGTAGCACAATACGTGGAATAAGTTATTTTATATTAACACATTAGCAAATTACGAGTTTTTTATTGAAGACATTATATTCAATAATTTTAACATGACACATGAAATTTATAGTACGTTCTTACCTTTATAAATACTTATTTATGAAATCATGCTCATATTTTCTAGGAATTTTACGAAAAATTATAACTTTTTTAAAAAAACACACATGTACTAAGAACGAAAAATTTATAATTTGTCATTTCCATAGTATAGCATTTTTTATTTATTTAAGAGTTATAGCTCATTTACCGTAAATTGTTGTATGTTTTGAGCTGTTGAACTAGCCCGCAATGAATTTGCATGTCAAAAAATTCACTTTATCCAATCGGAATATTTTCGTTCGGGAAAAGCATTGATTTCTAGTAATGATGTTTGAGAACACGGTTTTTAATCAGAGGCGGATTAAACGACATTATATTATATTTGTTTTCGGAAAAAATAAATATATTCATTCAACGTATTTTTCCAATATTTTTTTTTTGAAAATGTTACTTTTTATTATATTTATCTGTCTGCGTTCAATCAAATAATTCAATTAAAGAGTTGAAGAAAAACAGAATTCAATAAAAATTAACCGTGACCTCAGTCGAGCATATCGACTGTGGAAAGGAAAAAGGACGTAACCCACACATAGCAAATTTTACAGGAGGCACGAAAACTGTGTTTTAATGATGATTTTGGGCCATATGCAAATTATGAAATATACACAACCTTGAAGTACACAGAGACTTCTGAACTGATGTTTAATTGACATAATCTAATATTAATTCAAGAAATTGTCTTGGAAAAACTGTTTTATCAGTCTTTTTTTTTGGTTTCAATTTAAATAAGCTCATCTTTTATCTAACATAAAAGCTAAATTAAGATACTAATTCGGCATTTGCATCCGTTTGATAGAACGTGTATCGAGTTGGGTACATTGTGAATTGTGATTATCGAAAAGAAGAAGTTTTGAAAAGTTACGTCTTTTTTCCTTTCCAAGGTTAATTTGAAGTATGTACTCCTAACAGAGTTTATCTCAACACATTTATCTAACTTTCAGTTATCATTAATTTCTCAATATCAACATTAATTAGATTATTATGAATAGTTGATTCTTGGCAAACCACTTCATGTAACTTACTTGCAAAATAACTGTTATATAATAAACATAAACTTACCTAGTTTTATTATTCGTATTGCATAATATACATCAGCATTTCAACAACAATAAATTTAACGAATGCTGGTAGTTACTGAATAAAATAGTACCATAGTTTATTCCGTCAACCGGTCCTGTAGATAGCACACGTGACAGGAACACGTGACAAGAATGGCGTATACATTTTTAATTGCACCGAGATGTCTGCTGTGTTTGCGGTTTATATGCCTCCAATTATAAAACATTATGTACTTGCGTAAGTAAATATGATAATGTTTATCCATATATTTTATTATGAATGCCAATTTAATCACAATAACCAGATCATCTTATTCATTTGTGTTCCTAATGACCGGAAAATATCAGAATTGATTTCATTGTAATGAAAAATCAACCATGGTGTTATCACATAAGTCATACAATACAAAGTAGTTGCTTTTTTGTTTTGTAATAAACCTTCAGTAGAAAAATGAGAATTAACTATTTCACATACAATGTGCGATTTTAAATAACACCCTAGTCCGTTTATAACTTATTTTTCTATTCAAATTTGCACGTTTATTTTTTATTTAAATAGACTTTATATATGGGCCCTCTTTTTTTTAACCATTTCCGCTCCCAATGTGGAGGATATGGACTCCTAATAGAGTTTATCTCAACAGAAGTGTTTCTACGAAAACTGCTTTTTACTCAGTTGCTCAACTTCACTTTTTCCAAAGAGAGTAGGAATAGAAGTAAAGGGCTAGGACAGGACTAGTGGTTAGCTAATTGCTCTCGATATGCCCCGTTCATCGGATAGAATGGGGGGGAGGGGGAATTCTAGACATTACATACATTCATGCTTTTGAACAGAAATTCATAAATCGATTGAAAAATCAATTTATAAAACTGCCCGTACTGGGACTCGAACCCGTGACCTCCGTAGCGGTAGCCAATGACGTCGACCACTCGACCACACAGGCGAGGTGAAGTAATCCAACTTGTAAAATGGTAAAACTTTTTTCTTGGACTTTTAAGTACTACCACGTCTCTATTGGGTGTTTTCGTGAATTGCATAGTTTTTATTTTACATTGATAACACTATTGCAACGTGTATTAACTGAGGTTACTTCACTTTTACGATACTTTAAGATGTGTAGAATATTACAACGCATTAAAAAAAATAATTCTAAAATACCACTTGGCTCACTTCACCTCTAATGGGCTCAATTATATTTTAATGTTTCGACGTTGAAATAAATGTCATACAAAATAAACTCGACGAGAATTGACATATTAAATACCCATGTCTAAGATCTCAAATTTAAATTTGAAAAAAATCTTAATTCGGCATTGACTTTTCCGGATATTGAACCCAGACCCAACTAATCGGTAGAGCCAACCTCTTGAAAATTAGACAACAGTGGGCAACTTTATAACTTATAAAATGTTCACTGTGGAATGACATTATATTAATAAATAAATACACTCGTTTTAATAATTTCACATTTTTTTATTACATCAGTTGAAAATGCTCGTCATAAGCGAAACCGGTCCTGATCATATTAAATATTTTTTTGAATCTGTACACAGGATTTTTTTGTTATTGAACTTTTAAATAGTGATGTACTGCTATTTTTCCATTGTTTCAAAAATGCCTAGTGTAATTATTATTATTTTTGTTGGACAATAAATAAAGTGTTAATATGTATAAAATAGTAGTAAAGCGAATTTCTTTCTCCCTGACATGTCGAATTGATGTTAGCAAAATTGTTTTCTTGCAAAGAAATGTAGCATTATTTGTCAGTACGGAAAAACGAGGGGTCGACTAGATGTTCGCAAAATTGACTGCTAACAAATTGACATGGGTAATTTGATTTTGCAAGCGGCATTCATTGTGGAGCTGCGGGTACATGTTCACAAACTCACTTAAGTATGTACTACTTGAACTATTTTAAGTTCATATTGATGGATATAAAAAAACGCAGAAAATTCTTGCCAATAAATAGTTTTATACCAAAAAGTATGTCCACTGGAACTGCTGCAAATATATTTTAAATTCAATTAATTTCTAAGTAAGAAATTTGCCTCATCGTTTTTATATGTTTTCAATGTGTAATTTGCATATTTTTTTTATAACATAAAATCACTCTTTAAATAATTAAGAAGAGTCCCTACCACATTCAAAAAAAAATTAGTTAGTTTTAAGTAATCCCGTCATATTGATGTTACATTGTTTTTTTTATATAGTTCAAATGTGTTTTTATATTTTTAATTTAATATGTTCATCTTGTTGTTTTAATAAATATGCAAATATCATTTATATTTTCTGTTTTATTAATCTTTCATTCTTCCATTCTCTGGTTGCCTACACAGGAATTTCGGGTAAGTCACACATCATTCATATCAAATATTATACTTTAAGATTGCATGAATTTCAGCTTATCAAATAATTTTATTTAAAACAGTTTTCAAAAATTACTTTGATTTTGAATTATTGAGATGTTTATTTTTTTGAAATGCCTAACTATTAAATTTGAATCGTTCAAACTATGTACATTCTCACAAATTTTGTCACTAACGACCCGGGTTTCGCCTTTCGGCATCTTCAGGCATTCAAGTGCACGGATGAACTTGAACTGACGCTTAGCAAATAAAAGTTTCGTGCTTATATAAGATACAAATGCATCACTGAGTCCAAAGCCATTGCTGGCGAAAAGGATGAGCTCATGGGAATGCCGACAGATTTGTGTAGTGAGCAGTTTCAAGAATTATATAATCTGTTTGTCGGCAAAGGTTTTATGATTATATGATTTTATGGTTATATAGGGTATAGAAGAGGAGATGTGGGAAAATTTGTTATTTCGTTTAAAATCGGAAGACTTTGCAACTGTGCTTTATTGATTTCTAAAATTTCTTGGAAAAAGAGCTTATGACTGTCCGTATTTGGGTGTAACATTTTTATCCCTTGTTCCTGATTGAACACGTGTCCTTCCGAAATTAAGTGATTAGCAAAAGTAGACGTGTCTTTTTTCAATCTAAAGGCTGCCATATGTTCTAAAACTCGGATGTTCAATGTTCTTTCTGTTTTGCCGATATAAAACTTTGTACAACAAGAGCATTGCAATCTATAAATCCCGGATTTATTTAAGTAATGTATTTTATCTTTATTATTAATTAATAATTTGCCTAAAGAGTTTTTACAGTAAAAAGCAGGTCTAACACTATCAGCTAGCTGTTTTTTAATTTTGAGACTTGTATTTCCTAAAAAAATGATTCTACGCCAATACCTAGTATGATCTATGTCCTTTGACACTATACCTTTAAATAACATTTTTTCTGCAAGTTTAGCTTGTTTTTTTGATAAAAGATTGTCTATAAGAGACATATCGTATCCATTGTTTATGGCGATTTGTTTGATGATTTTCAATTCAATATTAAAGTTTATTTCGTTTAAAGGAACACTCACAAGTCTATGTATTTCTGAATGAAAAGCGGCTAGTTTATAAGAAAATGGGTGCATTGAATTTTTATGGATTACAGTGTCAGAGAATGTTGGCTTCCGAAATATTTTAAACTCCCCCCTATATAACCATAAAATCATATAATCATAAAACCTTTGCCGACAAACAGATTATATAATTCTTGAAACTGCTCACTACACAAATCTGTCGGCATTCCCATGAGCTCATCCTTTTCGCCAGCAATGGCTTTGGACTCAGTGATGCATTTGTATCTTATATAAGCACGAAACTTTTATTTGCTAAGCGTCAGTTCAAGTTCATCCGTGCACTTGAATGCCTGAAGATGCCGAAAGGCGAAACCCGGGTCGTTAGTGACAAAATTTGTGAGAATGTACATAGTTTGAACGATTCAAATTTAATATTGAAATTCCACCAAGCACCTTCAGTCGAAATCTTAAATTAAATGCCTAACTATGTATGTATGTTGTATGTATTATTTAAGTCACCATACTTAATTATTATTCCAGATGTTGTAGAATGAACAGCGTTACATTTTCAACAATGATGATTTAAAAAAACTGAAAACAGCAAATATCTCTCATATCAAGCGAGCCCTTAAATTATTGACTGCCTACCGCTGCCAAGCAGTGAATAAGCACTTTTCTCGACATCGTATGCGTTTACCAGATCGACTATGAGAACTTAAGTTACTTATATGATCACAGCAGTAAACGTTTAAATGATGAGGTATTACAACTGTGAATGTTTATCATATACATAGATGCGACATTTAAAAAAGTACAAAACGCTATTACGTGTTTCAGAGCGTCCAAAAAAAGTGTTAATATCTTTATGCTTATAAGAATAGTTCTGTTGCATTTTTTTGTTTGATAAAAACTACTCGTGGTCAAAGAATATATTAACATATTGTTGTTCACAATATTTTTTCTTTTGATACTGTGTTCTGGATTTCCCCAATGTTTTCATTAGAATAGAATAATTGTTTACGTAACGGTCAATACCAAGAATACTGTTAACATACGAATTGCTGGCACATTTATGTGCCCGCTATCAGAGACATCTAGTGGAGACGGAATACCGAGGGCAGCAATTAAAATTAGAATATCTTAATTTGTATCATGTTCTGCAATATCTCTGAGGACATCTTTGGAAGTGACATTTTATTTAGTTATTTACAGAGTATGCTTTAAATATTATTTCGTAGCATAGTTATGGCGATAATTTTCGTAGTATTTAACTTGTTGTTAGTTAGTGACTCTCTTTGTTTTCACTACTTGATTGAAATCACACTCTTATATGGATTGTACGATCTGAACTTCCAAGTACTATCTACCAAAAAGAATTCACCAAGAAGGGGTATATTTATTAGATCGTACCTCAACAACAGGATAGTGTGCGCTACCTACGGTTTCGAAATTTTGTCTTTTTATAATTCTAAGCCAGGCATACACAATCATTTTTCTCAAGCAGGCCGCAAAGTAATATTAAATTTAAAGTGTTCTTAATCTTCTTTTTATACAGGAGATACGTTTCACGTAATACAGCCGTGAAAAAAAACGTGTATAAAAAGATGAATTTAATAAAGAAATTAAATATATGTTCCATTACATTTGACTGTGTTATTTTGAAACCGTGCAAAAATATATTTAGGTGTAGTTGTTTACAAAAAAAATTGTCACATATTGTGAAATATTTAAGTATTTACGTTTATTTAAGTTAGTCCAATATTTTCTTTTTAAATTTTAAACTGTTGTTTTTGGATTTTCGACATAATATTTAAAATATTGATCACCAAAATAAAATCTAAATTTTCATCAGTACACTTATTTCTATGAACCGATTTATTCTGCTTCTTCAACGGAAAAGCTTGCTCACGTTTGTTAAATTCAATGATTTGCTTAAAAAAATGAAATATATTTTAATTTTTAAATGAAACATTCGAAGGCCAAAGAAAACTTCAAGCAACCTTTCACATGCATAACAGATTTTTATATGTTTTTTGCTAATAGAAGAGGGTTGAAATTATTAAATGTACCTACATTTTTATACATCGTGTACAATGAACTTTCTTTTGAATAATATAGTTAGGGATGATTTTTGGGTGTGATTTCACTGGCGTAGATATCATATGTACTTTAAATAGTTTAATTTTCGTAACTTTAAAATACTTGTCTGACAACAATTTTTTTATTAAAAAATCTCAAATTGTTTATCTTTCATGTTGTATGGTTTCATAATTAACTGATCTCACTTACGATGAGTAAAACCGGTCCTGATATTAAAAAATATTGTAGAAATAGTAAATATTTATTTATCAAAATTATTGTTTTATTATCGAAATATTATTTATTATAAAGTTTATTCTAGATAAGTCACTTTCTCTCGCTTTTAACGAAACAGCTCAGAATTCTCTTCAATAGAGAAAAAATATGTTTTTTACATTATTTCTCAATAATTGATATATTGATATAGTTTCACAGTTGAAATCGACAACACTTTGCATTCGTTCCCATTTCACGCCACTGCAGAATGATTCCAAATTGTACCGAATCCACCCTTCCAAAGTAACTATTATTGGTGACTGTAATGAAGAAGCAGCAGTCGGGGTTTGTGTGACATTATGAACTCACCCCCTAAATAGGACAAAGAATAATCAATATAGACCCACTTTTAATTCATATGTTTTGCGACAAATCGATACATGTGTAAATTATTCTTTTTTCTCATAATGCTATCAAATTAAGAATTTTAACTAATATTTTCAATAATTCGTAATTACAACAAAAAAATACAAACATCAAAATAAACTAAAATGTACATTAAAAATAATTATAATACTTCATTTATGCGCCTCCCAATAGTTTGCGCCCTAGTCGGTTGCTTATTTTGCCTGTATGGTGGCGCCAGCCCTGTCAACAAACAAATGGTAAATTTCATAATTATTAACGAATTTATAAATAAAACAAAATTATTTATGATCAAAGTCATTGATATAGACATATCAATAAAGAGTAAGCTTACTCCGGTCCATTCCGAGCACTGGATCAACCTCGTTTGACTCTATTAGCCTTATTATCCAAACTATCCGCAGACATGTTCTGTTACTCGATCTTGCTTTCCGCACGTGGCTCGTTTCCCGTTCCAACACACCGGGAGGGAATTCCAGGAAGAATGAATGGAGGAGGCGGAAAGAGGGCGTAATAGTCACATTTAAATTCATTTTACGTTTGACCACGTGGCTCAGAGACACTCCAATTTCGGAACAGAAGTCTTTCAAAGATTAGGTTTATTCTTAATTTTGGTTTCTGGACGGCATTGTTATTGTCATATTATATATTTTACCGCTCAATAGCGTTCAAATTAGAATATCCAAAAGAACATTTTTTCAGCTGTAAGTATAATTTGTAATTATTATTTGTGAAATTGAGATACATCCACACTCTTAAATATAAATACATAAAATATTAATGTATAGGAAAATTTTGAACCCAATACATTCACCACAACTTACCTAACTAAGTTTCATAATATTTTTTAGTTGAGGTGTCCTGTATCAAACACGACCATATTGTATTTTTTGCCGATGTAAACTTTTTATTTATTCCGATAGAAAACCTTAATATTAACAAACAGTGTTTTTTTTTCTCCTTGTAACGTGGTGGAACGGCGTTCCGGCACTTTTTCGCAATTTTTAATGTTTAAAAAAACATTTTTATTCTGCTTTGAAAACTTTTGATTTTTCAAGAATTGTCATAATTAAGCTTTAGCTTACAAGACTTGAACTGTGATGTCTATTTGAACTTTTATATTACAAATCAAAAAATAAATGCACTAGCTTATGTTTTTGAAGAGAGGGAAAAGACCCTTTTACAGATGTGCTGCAGCTGCTGTAGGCGATTTGGTTTTCATGGAGTTACACTTCAAAAGACAAAAAGACAGTTTGAGCAACTGAATTACTAGCAGTCCTTGTAAAAAAACTACTGTTGAAATACCTCCATGTATTAGAAAAATAGTCTTGAGATGAAGTGAGTCCGGCATCTTTTTTAAAAAAAAAAAACGCATTACTTATAATTCAATTTATATTTCAAAGTCTTACTAAAAGTGAATGAAATAATCTTTAAATTATGATTTAACTAGCTGTAAGCCCGTTGCCCAGCAACGGGAGATTTTTGCTGCATTGTGTTTGATTTTATTTAGTTTAATTTATTTTATTTTAATTCATTTTATTTAATTTAATTTAATTTAATTTAATTTAATTTTAATTTATTTTATTTTATTTAATTTAATTTCATTTTAATTTATTTCAATTTATTTTATTTTATTTTATTTTATTTCAATTTATTTTATTTTATTTTATTTTAATTTATTTCAATTTATTTTATTTTATTTTATTTTATTTTATTTTATTTTATTTCAATTTATTTTATTTTATTTTAATTTATTTTATTTTATTTTATTTTATTTTATTTTAATTTATTTCAATTTATTTTATTTTATTTTATTTTAGTTTATTTTATTTTATTTTATTTTATTTTATTTTATTTCATTTTAATTTATTTCAATTTATTTTATTTTATTTTATTTTATTTTATTTTATTTCAATTTATTTTATTTTATTTTATTTTATTTTATTTTATTTTATTTTATTTTATTTTAATTTATTTCAATTTATTTTATTTTATTTTATTTTATTTTATTTTATTTTAATTTATTTTATTTTATTTCAATTTATTTTATTTTATTTTATTTTATTTTATTTTATTTTATTTTATTTCAATTTATTTTATTTTATTTTATTTTATTTTATTTCAATTTATTTTATTTTATTTTATTTTATTTTATTTCAATTTATTTTATTTTATTTTATTTTATTTTATTTTATTTTAATTTATTTCAATTTATTTTATTTTATTTTATTTTATTTTATTTTATTTTATTTTATTTTAATTTATTTTATTTTATTTTATTTTATTTCAATTTATTTTATTTTATTTTATTCTATTTTATTTTATTTTATTTTATTTTATTTTATTTTATTTTATTTTATTTTATTTTATTTCAATTTATTTTATTTTATTTTATTTTATTTTATTTTATTTTATTTCAATTTATTTTATTTTAATTTATTTTATTTTATTTTATTTTATTTTATTTTATTTTATTTTATTTTATTTTATTTTATTTTATTTTATTTCATTTCATTATCTATTAATTTGAAAATGTACGCAAACAAAATACATTTCGTAGAAGAAGAAGATGTCTCGAGGACATCATCAGTACGCACACATTTGTGAAAAGTGAAAAGCGAGTGATTATTTTATCGACTTTTAATATATAAATTTAGTATGAATAAAAAAAGTGGAGACTGGAAGGTGTGAAATGGACGTCCAAACACTCAGACATACGGACCTTATCGGCTATTAATATATAGATTATCAAAAATTCTTAATTCAAAAGCCAGGGAAGTCATTGAAACAATCAGATCGTCTTCAGATTAACGTCTTGCGCTCCATTAGCCAGCATACTGCCATTTGGACAACTGATAGCCCGGTCGAATCTCCAGGATACTGTCGTTTGTGGTCGGTCTCTTTGAAGCTTTATTTTTGGTATTTTCCGAAATATTTCCGGAGTTTAATTTTACAATAGTGCACTTAAGGGATTAAAAAATGCAATATTTTTTTTAAATATGCAAATTACAGTAGAGAGCTGCCTTTAATGTTGTTTTTAATAATATTTGAATTCTTTACCTGCTTTGTATAAATAAGTTAGTTGTTTTATCTGGAAAGGCTGTATCCACATCTTGTGGGCGTTAGAGTTGTATGAAGTGTTGTCACCATAATTTTATAAAGTGAAGGAAAAAGCAATGTCAACGAAATATATTTTTGACTACCATGAATCACTTGAACAAATTTTTACAGAATATAGTGATAACGATGCGTTTAGTTAATATAAGTGGACTATATGGTGACATAGTAAATAAAAATGTTGGCTGTTTTTAAATTTCTGTTATGATACTTTAGAAAGCTTCCAAAATCACAGTTATAATGACGATTTATTTTTTATTTGATAATTTTGACATCATATATATTTTAATAATAATAATACATATTTGAGCAAAGTCAGACTATGGGTATATTAATTCGCTTTTTTCACATTTCGCTTCCTTAAGAACCTTTATAGGAAAAAATCTCGTCTTTTAATGTATCAAGGCAATCGAAGCCCAAAAAAAAAATATTTTTTCATTACAGCGCTTTAAAATTCTGCTCTTTAAAGATGATGTTTTTATGTGAAAGTGTTATTTTCTTGAAAATAATAAAGGCCATTCAACTTTTAGTCGAATTTTGATACAGCTAAATACGTTGGCATTCGAGTCTAATAAACTATTTCCAGCGGTATTCTTTAAAGAGAGCTTACAGAAGAACAAAAGCTCCTGTAGGTACGCACGTTTCGTAACTATCGATCGGCGACATCTTCACGCCCGTCGAGGGTTTTGTTAGGACGTCTGACGCGGACGTGATTGTATACAGCCTCCGAATGGATCCAGGAAAAGCTCTTTGTCTTCGGAAACAGCGTTCGTACTAAGCAACGCTGCCCTTCAAAACACTTTCCTGATTTTGTACGGCTTGGTTACCAATCAAAGTCTTACGTGAATTGATTTGCCTGTATATATTATTGTATTTTACAGAAAGAAAAATTACGTTTGATAGAGAAAGTATTTACGCACAAAATTTCATATTAATTATAAGATAAAGATTTTTCTAATAAATAATACAAACCCTATTAACCACACTACTCATTTTTTACATGAACATTACAAAATAATGCCAAATTATAAATTTGAAACTTTTACAATGAAGAAATAATTATTTTTTATTGGCAAGGAAGTCAACTAAGTAAGCTCAGACAAACTCTACTTTAGTAAATAAAAAATAACATTCATTGGAACTCACCCACGTCCACGTGGAATATATCGGTATCCAAAACAATATTGTTAAAAACTGTTAGAACTCTTCCCAGTGGCATTCCCATTGACTGGCTTGTTCTATACTTTGGGACAACAAACAATTCATGTCCATAATTTCTCAAACAATATTCAGGAAAGTTTTGTTTATAATGGAGGAATTCTCATTTTGGCATCGTATAAGCCATATATGGGCAACCACCGGCCCGCCGAGATATTTTCTCTGGCACTGATTCATCTCGGCGAAGTAATAGAGAAAGAAATTAATAGTTCCAGTGTGAGATTAAATAATGGAGATGACACGGGCGCTTTCAGTGACTCCATTTTACTACATTACTTTGACGGATTTTTTAAAATAATATTTGGTGGAAGAAAAATATACAAATTAACGCGCATTTTCAAGAAAAATCATTTGTATTTTTGGCAGCACATATACGTGTGAACAGTTTTTTTCGAGGATGAAACACACTAAATCAAAAATTCGAACGTGTATAACAAATGAAAATCTCGAAAATTCTTTGCGATTAACCTTAAGCAAGGCAAGGCCAATCTTCACACTAAATCTTGTAATCAGTAAGAAATATTAATATTTTGTCGTTCATTGTAAGAATAAAATACATATAAGAAGTAGCTAAGTGTTTTATTTAATTTAATATTACTTTAATTTAAGATTTCGACTGAAGGTGCTTGGTGAAATTTCATTATTAAATATGATTCAAATTTAATATTACTATATTATGTTTAATAATTTGGTCCGGCCTTTGACTCTGAGACAGAATGATAATTTGGCCCCAGACCTAGGAAAGGTTGCCCATGCCTGGTATAAGCCAAAATAAATATATGGCCAGGTACATTTTTCTTTGGACATTTTAACTATTAAATTTTAGCATGCCAAGAGAAAGTTAGTTGGATGAAGCCATAGATAATATCCATACACCCTTATTTATAATTAATTATATTACATTACATTTATTAACTATGACTTTAGTGTTTCGATGAACAATAAGCAATATGGGATTTTAGGATAGGTAATTTAGGATAAATTAAACTGATATTTAGTATTAATTACGTGAATTAAAGATTATCCCAATTGAAAGCGTTGAATAAGAAATCAATGAATGAACCCCTTACGGATACTGATTGTGGGTGTTTAATCTGGATTATGACATATTCAACACATCTAGTTTACAATGCAATCTGAATATCGTACACACTTCTTTATAAACAAAAGAATAGGCAAAGATAAAGCAAGTATATTTTTAGACAGGTAGATTTGAATACAAATGTTTTTCTTTATTATTATTTACTGTTACAAATTGTTCGCAATATTTTATCCGTTCAAGCGAAACGATACAAAAAAAAACAGTCTTCGCGGTTGAATGGTTACATACTGTTACAGATTATTAAAATAATCGTTAGGTAGGTTGCTATACGTACCTGCATTACTTTTATTAACACATCGTAACCGCAAAAAATAGATTTTGATTGAGACATTTTTTTCTCAGTCAGAAATCTACATAGGATTGTATAAGTTAGTTTAGTTTCATGTTTAGTTTAGTTAGAAGGCAGCCATGATTAGTTTACATATTTTTTTACACATACACACATTTTACAGAAACGCCATGAATTAACGGCGGCCATCTTGCATTAGTGACGAATGTTCACGGCGTGTTCCATAAATAAATAATTTTAGCCTATATTGAATCTTTTTTGACTAATGTCATTATTGAATTTGGTAAAATATACATTTAATAATATTTTTAACCAAGTTATACAATTCTAACACAATAGAAAGCTCTTATATAGGGTTTGAAATGTCAATGACATATATACGTGTCACGCGCGCTGAGGGCATGTTCGCTAGAACATGCATAGATGTCATACGCGGTGGAAAGGTTAATCCGCCACTGCATAGTGGTGTAAATATACCAAAGTCAATTGCGCTATAAAAATTCTTCCGCATATAGGGAGGTGTTCACTCTTTTGGTGATATTTTAATTCTTAATACTCTTTTTCAGTCTGATGATTGAAGTTACATTATAATATATTAGCAAAAAAAAATGATTATTTTGATAGTTTACGATAAACACTCTTTACTAGGCATCAGTTCAAGTTTATCTGTGCACTTCAAGACTGAAGATGCCGAAAGGTTAAACTCGGATCGTTGGTGATAAAACGTGTGGAAATTTACAGAATGTGAACGTTTTGAATTTGATACTGAAATTCCATTATAAACCTATAAAATAAATATAGATAGCGTTGTAATTTTGTTCCACAAGAATTGTAAGAATCTTTATATTAATAGTCGATAATGTCTGTCTGTCTGGTGTCCCCGATTTCACACCTTCCAGTCTCCACTTTTTTAAATAAAATAAAATTAAATTAAATTAAACACAATGCAACAAAAATCTCACGTTGCTGGGCAACGGGCTTACAGCTAGTACAATTAAAATCAGTAATGATACTGTTTTGACATTCCGTTTACTTTTTCGTTTTATAATATTGGAATTTTTACTAATTAATTGTCAAGTCAATCCAATTTTTGTATGATATCACAAAAAAATGGTATTTAAGTAAGAAAAATTCTAACTTTTTCACTTTTAAAATTACTAATCAAATTAACATCAGTCATGGGTGCCATCTTCCTCAATTACGTCATCTCCCGCGAACAGCGATTTCATACACACAACAATCGTGTTATCAAACCGCAATACCTGTGCGCAATATTGCCGCGCAGGTGTGTCACACAAACACCTTGCATTATTTACACCAATCAGGCCCCAGAACTGTCAAGCTTTTTGGCCACGCCTTGCTGCTTTCACCCAACCGCGAGCTTCCGACACGCGAACCAGCCCGAAGATCTACGAATGATACGATCGGCTTGATACCTAACTAGGAAGACTGCGTTGGGAGTTTTTCATATGATGAATTTGATGTCAGTCGCATTTATTTTGGGTGCAAGGAAAGTCGTGCAGACAAACTCACGCCGCTTTTACGATTGGGGGTGCAAAATATCTCGATGTTTTGCGAAATAGGGGATGAAATTAACAGTGCAAGTGAAATATAATAGAAACATTTTAAACAAAATATACGTTACATTCGTATGGAATAATTTAGTGGTTCGTCACATTTGATTAAAATACAATAAACAAAACAAAATTAAATAATAATAAATTAAAAATAATACTTGTTATGGACAAATTAACGTTTTGATTAACCTTCTAATTGTTTTTATCGTGACTTTGTTTGTAATTTTGACAATTGTTTAATTAAATAATTAAAAGACAATCAATCAAATATTCAAAAAAAGTGCATATAAATAATTACTCATATACGTTGATTTTTGATGAAAAATAATTAAGTTTGTTTAAATAGAACATTTGGGTATGCAAATTACCTTGCGTTGAAGTCACCAAACTAGGCAAGTGTCAATACAGCCTTCGCTGTAAAAGATTTTTCGATTACGCATAACTATGATTATAAAAGCTATCTTTTAAAATTAAAGCTCTGTTATTAAAAGATAACGCATTGCAGTGATTGTGGACAAAACCTTCAAGCTTAAAATTTTCTATTCAAGAACTCTATTGTCGTGTTTTACCATTGTATAATTGATTTTTAAATATTGTTTTTACGAAACCATAAGTGATAATAATATATTATACTTAAAATCAGTTTTTAAAGTGAAAATAATTGACCGGTAATAAATAATAATACAGTTTGACATTGGGTAGAGTATTGAAGAAATGCTTATTGGAGACTGTTAGAGGCAATAGATCATTACGAAGATGTCAGATCACATCATCAAGTGATCACAATCATCCATCATTGCAATCCACCAAGTCGCCCCGTACCCCGCGGACGCGCCGCCCCAGTTCTTCGAGATGCTACCTTACCAGGCGGTCGCGATGGACTACGCAGTGGCCTCGGCCGGCTTCCATCATCACCATCAGCGGCAGGGCGTGGTGCCCGGCGTGATGGGGCTGTCAGGGCCAGCGTTCACACACTCCTGGTTCGTACAGCCGGCGGCGGACCTTTGCCGCCCTTCGACCGCAAATCAATCTCATCTCGAGCCGGGGCATGTTATGTTTATATTATATTTATCTTATTATTATTGAATTTATCATTTTGTTTTGTTAAGATTTTGTGTCTAATACAGTCCATGGATTAAGATTGGATTGCAGAAAAAAATACTTTACCATAAACTAATCATAACGTAGGGTTATAATGCAAAACGTACTATTTCCAAAACTCAAACTTTTCAGTAGAGTCAAATACTATAACGAATAACACAAACAAAATAACATTTGCATAAAAATATGATTTCCAATTTGAAAACGACAGTCTTGTAGACATTTTATATTAAAGCTAATAAGATCAGTCGATTCATTAGGCTTGAATTACCCTATCTGCATACCTAACTAAATATCGCTCATTTTGAAAATACATAGTACGTTTCACATTATAACCCCACATTTATGAGTAATTTACATTTAAACTTCACCAATAATACATGATCAGTAAAAGAAAAACCATACGCACAGCAATTGAGAGGTCTCAGGCGCAATAAGACTCCGAGGTCATCTTTTTTGGATAACAGAAAAACTTAATTTAGATATCTGTACCTACTAATTATTATAATATGAGCTTTATGGAGACCCCAATCGCGCACCTAATCCACTTATGGGGTAATCTAATACTGTTTGTGTACCATTTACATATTCAATTATGTTTCCTGCCATCAATAGAAAAATGAAAAATCAATTTTCTTAAATATGTAGATCCCTATAAACCCTTTGAAACTATCAAATGTCTAGAAACAAAAATATCAAATATAACGACATAACTATTGAATGAATAGCTACATTCCTTAACAAGTAATGTCTCATTTCCTTGAAACAATCTTTGAATTTCTTCAATTGGTTTATTAGGAAAGTTTGTCATTAAGATTAAATTTTTCGCCACTTTATACACAAAATACCAAAAACAAATATTCATTTGTAGCCGCTTGTATTTTACCGATGTATATTTAAAATAATTACACGATCAATTACATAATCCAGCTTCACAGTCGCGTATTTAAAGACAATTTATTTAGTATTACACTGTATTTTCCTTATCTCAATCCATGCATTGTTTTTTTTTTGTGACACAACTAAGCTTTTAAATTTATTGATATCTTTTGTTTCAGCTTATTTTCTTTATGGTTTTAAAATGATTTTTTTAACATCTACGATATAACTCTCAAAAATATTTGTCATTTATTTGCTAATATTAACTTTTATTACCCAAACAAGATTAAAATACTATATCACGGGATCCAAAATAAAAAAATTCATTCAAATCAATATATAGAGTATTTCCTTAACATTTTTCTATAACTTGTCCAATTGTTCTATTCAAATGATATGTTACAGTAAAAAGCTTCTATCTAGTAAGCCCTAGTGTTTATGAATGGAAAAAATACAGTAGTTAGTTTAAATAAACTTGCCTCTCAATAAAAATAATCCTTCATATTATCATTCGACGGTTATTTACGTCTATAACTCTTTATGACCGTAAATTTTTCAAAGTAATTTCATGCAGTGATTTCCAAGTTGATTTTGGGATCAAAAATTCAAAAATATTAAGCAATCTGTCGTTTTTACGATTATGTATTTTGATTATGCACCAACAACAACCCCGTTTACTTTTTACATACAGTATCATGCAATTATCTTTATGTGAAAACGGTTCGAACTTTTAATTTCAACAGTTATTATGCAGATTCGTTAGCTTTATTCGCTGTCACTGCTGAGTCAAAACATATATATTATACATAACCCAATTTCGTTACATAAACATGCAAACTCTTGCGAATTCTGATCCATTTCTATCAAAATAAAATATTTCATCAATATCGATTTTCGAAGCCGAGGCGCTTTTCGCATAATATGAAAAAGAATAAACTTTCTTATTAGAAAATTATTTTAGATTTTAAATGTTATAAAAAAACTCTCGTTGCGAAATTATTTGTTCGTTTAAATATTTGTCCTACTCAGTTAAGTATTTAAGGATTCAATTCCATTAAAAAACGATGGTATTTTCATTCATTCGTATTCATTCAAAAAGAAGAAAGCTACTTCTTAAAATACTAATATGCATAACCTAGTAAGCTTTATATCTTTACCAAAGCGTATCAAAAAGGTTATGTAACTCATTAACAATTAATTAACGTAAGCGATCTTTATTAAATTGTTCTTTTATTATATATGTGTCACATTGCCGACATTTTTACTGTAAATTAAATTCAAATAATTATATAATATAAAGACGGTTCCAAATAATAGAATATAGGTTCCCAATTTTAGGGTAACAGTTTTAAGAATCACTGTTTTGTATCAACCGCAAAGATAAACCACAACGATTGAGCCGAACCATTGACGAGAGAATTTTACTAATATCGATTTTTTTTACTCAATCCTCATCCAAAAAAATAAAAGGAAAAAACCTTCTCTGGGGATCACTGGCAACACATTTTTTTATTCTCATTGTCATCAGTTTGTTGATCTCGCATAGGTAACAATAATAATAATTGAAATGTGTGAACGTTTAAAAAAAACAGCCCCTTCTTTGAGGGGTTTGCGTTGAAGTGGATATTTTGTCAGCTATTTTGTACAGCTCAATGAGTTTATACGTTGAGATTATTTAAAAAACTTACTAATACGATTTCACATGGAGTATTGACAATTAATTTGGTTAATAGGGGGGCAGGTATGTTGTAGTAACTCCACAGTAATCAAAATATAACATAAATAAATATCTGACGTTAAACAGTCAAGGCGCCAAATATTTTTCAATCTCATTAAATTCAAATTTGAACCGTTCAAACTATGTACATTCTCACAGATTTTGTCACTAACGACCCGGGTTTCGCCTTTCGGCATCTTCAGGCATTAAAGTGCATGGATGAACTTGAACTGACGTTTAGTAAATGAAAGTTTCGTGTTTATATAAGAAATAAATGCATCACTGAGTCCAAAGCCATTGCTGGCGAAAAGGATAAGCTCATGGGAATGCCAACAGATTTGAGTAGTAAGTAGTTTCAAGAATTATATTATTTGTTTGTCGGCGAAGGTTTTATGATTATATGATTATATAGGGTATAGAAGTGGAGATGCCGAAAAGTTTAATATTTCATTTAAAATCGGAAGACTTTGCAGCTGTGCTCTATTTATTTCCAAAATTTCTTGGAAAAAGAGGAAACCCGGGTCGTTAGTGACAAAACCTGTGAGAATGTACATAGTTTGAACGATTCAAATTTAATATTGAAATTTCACCAAGCACCTTCAGTCGAAATCTTAAATTATCTCATTAAATTTGTTCTAGATCACTCAAAATCAACTCCCATGCACAAACACTCGATTTAAAAATTTAAAAAAAAAAGTTATTGAGCTTTATAGCACTTGAACTCCTGAACCTAGACACATCTGATCGCTAACGTAAAGCTTTTACCACTAGTTCACGGAGGCTTTCTTATACAATGTTATAATCAAAACCAGTTTTTCTCAACTAGATTGCAGTATCAGTTGATCTCTTTGTTATTAATGAGCCTAGTCCAAATTGTACGAAATTGTGAAATGAGTATTTTATATTGAATATATTTTTTAACTTATATGTATATTATTTAAATGAAGTATAATTATTAGTATTCCTGACATGGAAACATTTTCAACAAGCCTTGGCAATTTTGCGTTTATATTATAAACATTGCCAGCAATAAAACTATATTTATAGAGACTTTTATAGTCGTGTATATATAGCCGTGTATAAAATAATTATTCATAAAAATATTCAACTACTGAATTACTCAAGAACAACATTTGTAGAAGGTGTTTTCAACATTTGAAACATGCGGTCAACACATATTTTATTATAGGATTTTTAAATAAAAATAAGTATTTATTTATATAAAAAGTTTTAAAAGATTGTTGATTGTTCTTTTTGGATTCAATTGAGATTATTTTTTTTCTTTTATAAAATGTGTATAAATCGCATATCTAGTATAGTAGAGATACACTAAATTATGCCAATAAAATAAATACAATAATTATAATATTTTAACGGTATTAATTAAAACTGGTTATATGGGATGGACGTAATATTGTGTTCTGGTTTATTATGTCACTTTAAAAATATGTTTTATTTTAATAAAATTGTATTTTCTGCTAGACAATAGAGATTGAAATAACTCGCATTACTGAAAACAGAACTTTCTCATCTTTATAAATCATTAGTAATCTATTTATCAAAAAAAACACTAATATATATGGAATATATATGAATGAAGAGAGTATAGTTTATTTTCAAAGGATTATAATTTGTAGTTGGTATATAACTTATTCACTAGTCGGTGAAAAATAAAGAAATTTCAATACTATATATATTATTACTTTTAAAGCAGAAGCCAAAGGCCGCAGCCCCGGTAATGAGGCCGCCTGCACGAAAACAGGTTTTTAAATTGGCCGGTTTATGGTCGGCTTATAATGTACTGAAAACAATTTGGAAATTTTTCATTCATAATAATGGTGGCAATGTTGGTACATTATCTACCCACAGTACAAGGATCTGGTATTCAACATTCTAAATAAAGAATGTTTTAATTCATGAGAGAAATATTATAGACTAAGTTATAAAATCTTTTAGAATAAAACTAAAAATTCTGATCATTTCTTTTCATTTTTAATTTATCGTTATAAAAGGGTATTATTTAGAATTTAAAAAAAAATTAAAAAAAACTCCGAACTGACGGCGTTCCAGGCAAAGCAGCGTTTTTGAACGCTTTATTTAGTACAAAAAATAAAACACTTATTGTATTTATTACTTTCACATCGCAAACATGATCAACCTATGGAAAAATAAATTAATAGCTAAATGTACATTTGCACATGTTTTGTCACTAACGACACGGGTTTCGCCTTTCGGCATCTTCATGCGTTCAAGTGCACGGATGAACTTGAACTGATACTTAGAAAATAAATATATCGTGTTTATATATTAAATACATGTATCTAAGTTTAAGGCCATTTGCAGGCGAAATGGATTAACTCTTGGGAATGCATTGAACGAGCAGGTAAATCTGACAAATTCCCCACTCTTATTTAGATCATATATGTTAGTAAATATAATTATAAATTAATATAATAAATAAAATCAATATATAACTTAAAATAACTCACCATTCAAATCTGTAAGTATTCCCAGGGGTTAATCCATTTTGCCGGCAATGGCCTTAAAAATCGATTGAAAAAGTTTAATTTTACCTAAAATTCATTATAACTATATAAATAGTTCTTAAAAAAGTTGCTTGTGTATGAAATGGCAATTTAATTTCATTATAATCGACTAGAATACTTTTAAAAAAGGAACACCATCGCTTTACAGTATTTTTTGAATATATTCGCATCAGAGTTTTATTGGAACACGTCAATGCTTGTCTATGCTCAATAAATAGCCAATAGACTTATTTTACATCTTTATAGAAAATAAAAATCTAATAGCGGATAGTTAGGTATGTAACAAATAAAAACCTACCTACACAAATTTTAATGAATGTTTTTCAAGCGTTTGAAATTTTAGATAGTGTGTTTGTTGCTCATAGAACGGGACTTTGTAAAAAAGTTATTATATTTGAAGTTTTTTTTAATTGCACTGTTTACGTAGGTAAAAACATGTTTTGTTATTATCACAAGAATACGTAATTACGTTCCAATTTCAAAATAATGGAAACGCAAAATGGACATAACAATTTCTACTCAGATAATATTATTTCTTAATAATTTAATGTTTTTGGTAATAATTGCATATTTATATACTATCATTGTTATTCTGAGATTGCGTTTTACGGAATTGAAAAAAAACGTTTGCATGTCAATTAAAAGCAATCAAAATTGTATGTAATTTCGGTCATTAATATTTATTGATACAAAAAAAACGGTAGATATTTCTAGTATACTTTCAATAAATCTACAATATACTGGCAGAATACTTTAATTCAAAAAACCTTGTTTCGATATGGTAATTTTCAACAAATTCTATATAGAATATGGCAGTGCTTGATGAAATCTATCTGTCAACATTCTTAACTC
Organism: Himalopsyche tibetana; assembly: GCA_030503985.1. NCBI lineage: Eukaryota > Metazoa > Arthropoda > Insecta > Trichoptera > Rhyacophilidae > Himalopsyche > Himalopsyche tibetana. The sequence goes on from JAPJYX010000010.1 coordinate 4,818,017, forward strand.
AGAGCAGCCGATTTTTGACAGCGTTTTCTGCCAGTATACCTACAAATATAAATATTAACACGATGAAAATGGAAAATTTAAATTTCTATATTTTTATTTTCCTAGTAATATTAAACGTCATTAATTAAAAATGAAAAATTTCGTACAATCCTGAACAATTTTTTAGTTAATTTCACGTATCTAAAAAAAAAGAATGAATGAGAGCTATCATTGGCCAAACAAGTTGTTATCATCAATAATTTACAGTCCTAGAAGAAATTTGGGTAGTATCAAGTAAGTAACATACACAATTAAAGTGTTCCCCTATTCAAGAAATAAATTGTTACAAAAATGAAAAGAGGAGCTATATATCATCGATTGGTGTTGTCGCAGGTTGTTTATAGTAATAACAAACATTTAATATTTTATAACGTTATATTGTTCTGAAAAATTAGAAAATTTTAGTGGTTGACTTATTTTTTCTCACAACAATAAATCGCATTAAACCAAATAAGTAAAAACGTAACATTATATAATGTTTTATTATACAACCATTATTGAATGAAATTATTTTAATATAGTAGTACTTACATATTTTCAATATCAGAACCTGGCTTCTACAACACCTTTGCATCTGGAATGATTGAATATATGATATATTGACTGTTATTTTACGAAAACTGCTTATTATTCAGTTGCTCGTCTATTCTATTTCGGAGAGAATAAAAATAAATGGATGGCGCTAGGATAATACTAGTAATGTGTAATTGTTCTCGTTGTCGATCGGATAGGTGGGAGGTAATTTTTAGACATTCATACTTTCAAACACAAATACATGTGTCGTACTGATATTTGAAACTTATTACACTACCATCAAATTGAACGACGATGATCACGCGGCTACAGGCTCGATACTATCGTATGTCAAAAAAATATTGAGAAACCATTATTATATCCAAAATATAACAAAATAAGGAATACAATGCTTTATTCGTTTTTTTTTTATTTTCTAATTGTAACAACATTTAGATAACTTACATAAAACGACAATAACTAAAACAGGTTTTGAAAAAAACCTAACGTCATTCATCAATTCAAAAAAGAGTATCATGGATATATCGATCAGACGGCGAAGTGTCGACTTTTTGATCGGTAAAGTATAAGGCAAGGCAAGCAGGCAATAATTTACGCAAGTCATCCAGTTTCGATGCACCCAAATCTCTGATATCGAGAAGGTTTTTTCTCTCCATTCTTTATTTAATCATTTTTTTCTTCACAACAATATCAAGAGTGCTGGCTACCGGTAACTGATAGACTTGCGTCGGTTTTAATAACAATGCGCGATGGCTTAAAACTCGGGATGGGATGTGTTAATATTCGACGGGTCGCGTGTTCGCATTTTTTGTATTTAAATTTAAAAAATATATATATTTGACTTTATCAAAAATCGTGAAATTAAAACCTGCACCTTCAGCTGTTGAACTTACAAATTTATGGCACTTTCCAATCAGTTATACAGTCAACATGCTCTTTTTATATTATAGTAATGGTAATAAAGTTTTATTACACATTCAAATATATATTCATAGAGTTCCAAAGTTTGCCTCATTTATTGTATATTTAAATATAGATATAACATTTTAAAAAAAATGTTTGCATATCTATTCTTTTTAAGCATACCCGCTTCTAATATGGAGTATATGGACCGCTAATAGAGCTTATCTCGACAGAATTTTTCTACAATAACTGCTTGCTACTCGGTTGCTTGAATAAAAGGATAAAACAAGGAGTAAACTAGCGAATCGCTCACGTTATGACATGTTTTTGTAGGATTGAATGGGTGAGATTTTATTGCTTCTAGTAATAGTATAGTTATTGATCACAGCGGTTTTTTTTTAAATTATGGTAGCTAATCCGCATAATAAATAAGAAATCTAAGTTAAGCCCGATGTGCTTCAATTTTTAAACTGTCCAGTGAAATCATATTTAAAAGTATGATTTTCTATCCATCAATCGAGTGAAGTTATTTAAAAGCCCTGTCCATAAAAGCTTTTGTTGTGCTTTCAAAAGAAACACAAGGGATTGTTTGTAATGAAACTCATCGACATCTACAGACATTTTAACGAAATGCATTTATTGAATATTTAAATTCGACGATAAAAAGATAACTTACAGAGAAAGTCGACTTCGTGATCGAATACTCAGGTGACTTTTTTTAATCGCTTTTTTGCCAGTTAAAGACTACAAAAACTAGATTTTTTGTAAAACTTTGGCACTCAATTAACTTGACGGGCACATGTTGACTGTACTTGTTGACAAATTTTAATTGAAAATGAGTCATAGCCGGTGAATTAAGTGAAGTATTTTATATTCAACAATATGTCGCTTAAATCAATATAAAAATGAAAAATTCTAGTATCTGTCTATAATCATTATAGGTTTCATAATTATCTTATCGTATTTATAAAGTTATATGCAAACATGTAAAAATAAAACATAACATTTTAAGATTTCGACTAAATGTGCTTGGTGGAACTTATGTACATTCTCACAGATTTTGTCACTAACGACCTGAGTTTCGCCTTTCGGCATTTAAGATTGCACTTGAACGCCTGAACATCTTTAGTAGGTACTCTAACAGAAGGCGATACGTCACAAACCTTGTATTAAGACTTAAGATAATCTTAACATCGCAACATTTCTATGTATCAATCTTAAAACTTCAATAAATTTGACAATGGTTAATGAAATCGATTCGCACGTTCAACTTTTAAAAGTTATTTGTAGTATTTTTGTTGTCAAATAAAGCTTCTATCGAAATTGTCTACATGTGAATAATTGATAATTCGAATTATGTAAAAATACAGAAAATATGGCTGAACTTGCTTCTTTTCAAAAGATACAACGTGTTACAAGCTATTTAACATGTTTGTATTAATAATTAAAAACAACCGGCTTTTGTATGTCGTAATTTTAAGCAATTATTCTTTCCCGCCATAAAAGTTGGGTTCTAATCCACAATCGAATGAATCCAATGAGGATGATTTTTAAAACAGGTATTAAGGTATTCCTCAGATCAAATCTAAATCTCGAATGCCATTGCACTGTATTACTTGATTTGGCATTTACTTTTAGCTGGGTTTTGATAGTAACCGCTTCAATTATTTTGAATAGTCAAAAAAGCTTTGGATTAAACTTTTACTAATTTCAATACAAATAGTGTATATATTTATATTTGAATATATTTAAAACTATGGAAATACAGATCGTTTTGCAGTCTTTATTAGTAATTTTTCCACATATTAATTTATTTGAAGTATACGACACTAGTAAGTATTAAGGTTACTGCCGCTAACGTTTCGCTACCTTGCTACAGGGGACATATAATAACATCATCAACAAACAGAACATAATACATTCGACGATCTTGGAGAGTACGAAAAGATGTTGCATAATTATTTACCTATCAGTCTACCAGGCGCCAAATCATTACAGAAATCTACATACAATACAAGAACAGGTTTTTAGTTACTTCAATGACTCAAACAACAAATATTTATATCTATCACAGCTTATTGAAGTATAATATCGGTGCGGTCAAATCGAATCTATTTTTTTCGTACAGTAATGCCATAGATAATTTCAACAGTCCACCTCGGGCAAGTTGCTACTGTGTGATAATGCTTTTCAGCTGAGAGCTAGCCACAAAAATGAACAACAACTGCTACCGTAAAATTATAACATTTATAACATCGGTTAACATTATGTAGAATGTAATATTATGGGTCGTTAACCCGTGGTCTTTTGTACCACATTTAATATGCTGACAAGTTAGCATTCAAACAACTGAAAAACGTCATTTTAATAATGTTTCTTTCGTCAACCAATCATAACTTCTTGCACTTGCATTCGAAAATTATTAAGAGACCTTGATTTGTTATTTTACAATTTACCCAACTCAACTGTCTTAATATCTATATCAGTGGTGGGCTGGAGGGAGCTCGGAGCTTGTTAAATTTTACTAAGACCGGCGAATGTTAATTTAAGAGAAAACAATATTCTCAGATCAAATTAATACATGACCACAATTAGTATGTAACTGAAATTTCTGACTTACACACTATCTAAGACAGCTTCAATATACACAGTAGTACATTTTTATCCATTTAAATTGATAAGCTTAAAGTGAATTGCATATTGCTACATATTATAAATGTTTTAAGTGACAATCGATTGCTTATTTAAGTATTGCATATAATTGCATAGGAGTGATGAAAAATCACTCTTTCCACAGAACACCGAGAATTGCTTTGAGATTAAGCGAGCACCTTGTTAACATATTAGCATTTGGCAGTCCGCCTCAGATCTATTTTCTAGAAAAACAAATAACAAGTGGTTTTTTTTTCTTTAAATTCAGTCCCCGTTCTGAAATATAAAACTTTATTTGTTGAATTGTAGTATTATTAAAAATTCAAACGCATTCTGCTCTCAAGACATTCTATTTAACACTATTGAGACAAAACACTGTTTCATTTGTTAACATGTGCAGTCAAAATTATAGCATAACACAAAACGACGTCGATATAAAAAAACAAATATTTTATTTACTTATCTAAGAAATAAATATGACTGTTGATAAAAAATATAATATTTAAGCTGGCAAATAGATATATAGATTTATGAATAAAAAATAAGTGTAAAAAGTAGTGCATCAGAGATGCGAAACTTTTTAACGGAAACTTTCTACGGGGTGCATAGTTTATAACTACATGCTAATGATGTTGCAATATGGTGTCAATGAATTGAAACGTTATTTTGTAGGCGCCTATTTAACGAGTAACGACTAACGACTTACGACTTATGACTGCCGTTACATTCCGTTAAGAGGAGCGAGAAAACTCAGCGTGTGCCCGTAATACGCTGTTAATTTGAAACTGACTTAATAACACGTTAAGTATCGTATAATGTTATGAGACGTATACAAGCAAAAATAAATATGTCCATCTCGCTAGGTATTTTTACAGCATCGTTTTATTTTTTACGCTTGAATTATTAGTGTGATATTTTGTAATAGTTTAATTTATTCAATTGATTTATCGATTTCCATGCAAAGAATTTGTGACTTTTTGTGAAATTTTCTCACACTCTTCCAATTCTACATTAACGGGGTGTAACGAGAGAGATTAGCAAACCGCTAGTCCACTAGTTACACTAAGTTCTCGTAAAAAAACTGTGTTTAGATACCTTCATTACAACGCCATATTTTAATCATCGTGAGCAGACGTGGATTATATTTAAAATATATATCACTGTTATTCAGCGGTGAGCTGCCAATACGTTAAAAAGAGGCTCACTTTATATTAAAGCAATTTTCGGTGTTTTGGGGAAGCAGTGAGTTTTTGTATCATTCCGTTCGAATTATATGAAATATTTAAATAAGCAATCGATTGTTACTTAATACACTTATAATATGTAACAATATGCAATTTACCTTAAACTTATCAATGTAAATGGCCAAAAATGTACTTTTGTGTATAATGAAGTTCTACTAGATAATATATAAGTCAGACATTTCAGTTATGTACTCATTAGATTTAAGAATATTTTTTCCACTTAAATTAACATAAGGCTCGCCGGCCTTAGTAAAATTTAACAAAGAGATCGCACGAGCCCCTCCAAGCCCCAAAAGCCCAAAAAGAAAGTAGTTGAATTATTATTATTTTTTAATAATATTCCAAATTTGACATGTTTGGTATCATTTAAAATTTCGACAATGCTCGAGCTTAATTTTAACAAATATTAAAATTGGTAGTAAATAATTTAACCAATGGGTAGACAATGAGTTAAGTACAGTGTTTGTAACCTTTACGACACGGTAGCCCAGATGGACGCATTTTTTGATTGGATTTCTTCGCCGATACATTGTTATACCTACATTCAATATCATGTTTCATTATACCCATTTATCGCTCTATCCAATCGCTGTGTGTGCATTTTCTTTTCTAACGCCAGGCCCTTGATAGCATAGTTATATCGTAGAAATAGGGCAACTGGCTAAGACCAATTCATTTATTTACAATAGCCGAGGTATGCATATCTTGTTTTGATACACACAATTTTGTTTATTATATTTACAAGTACTTTCTTAGAAACTTCAGTAAAAAAATCAATGATCCGCATTCCATACTTTATACTAGAATATTATTAGAACGGTAAATTAGAGAGAGACAACACTGTAAAGTTCAGAGGGACTGTTTATCAGCAACTAAAAATCTGGTTGATATATATTTATAATTAATTTTCTTTTGTTAAACAGATTTTTTTTAATACGCTCTAAATTACGAGAAAATTCAACACTACATATGTATGTTAAGCAGGATGAATTATTTATGACTAGCTGTAAGCCCGTTGCCCAACAACGTGAGATTTTTGTTGCATTATAGAAAGGTCAAAAATTTACTGGCATGAACAATTGAATGCATATTTATTAATATATATGTATATAATCTAATAACAAATAATTTATAAACTACGATTGCTATCGATTTTTATAAGAAAAAATCAAGAATTGAGTTAAGTTTTTGCTATTTTTCTGCGTCGTATTTTTGATCATTCATCTAGACCAGTAGTTCTCACGTTAGATTTCATTGTGGCCGCATTATAAGCATCGGCGGTCCTATGGAAATGTCTCGTGGCCGCACCAAATGTGATAACAATAGCAGTTGCATTTACTTAACTTTTTTGATAAAAACAATCTTATATCCATTTCAATTGGGTTATATCAGTTTTTCTTTCAAATTAGAAAAGTACAGCATACAATAATATACAGATGCTTCCAAATATTTAAAAAAAAACAGTCAAAACCTTACTCACTTTCTTAACCGAATTTCTTTGAATAATCCAAGATAACAAGATTAAAATTGCACGTTATGACTAACTGAATTACTGCAATGCACTGAAGTCTGTGATTGCAGCCAGATGTCTCAAACGAGTTTGACATAAACAAATACCAATATCTGTCGCAAAAACAAATGCATAAAATTGTTCCCCTCTCTTTCTTTCTAATACGATAAATATGAAATAAATCCAGACATCCATTGTTTCCATATTCGGTCACAAACAAACACGTGTACATAAATATGATACCTCTGTGAGTCATTTGGAGTCAGGTGCATTCAATCAATTTTAAAAAATAATGAATTTGTAAAAATACATTTTTTATTTGATTTACTATGAAACTGTTGGTGGCCGCAGCAAAATCCTCTGGTGACCGCACATGAGAACCACTGATCTAGGCCACACAAGGTGACAACCGATTAGTACTTTTCATTTTCCATCATATTTTATAAAGCTTAAACAATCCTTTTAAACTGTCATTAAAAACATTTTAATATTAGTCAAAAACGACACAAAAACAAGTGTGCGTCGTAAAATAAATACATATATTTAAAAACAAATAAATCCTTAATTTAAATCTTTATGGGATCACTTTTAGCTATCAAAAAAACATTTTCTCTACGATACCTTATATTTAAATTGAATAAATAATGTAATGATTGTAAATTCAATTTGTCATATTTGAGAGCTTTCTTAACATATAACAGTAATCTAATATAATATTAAAGTAGGTTTATGGCAGCTTTTTCTGTGATATTATTGCATCATAACAAAAAAGTACATGACGTAATATTTCGCTTATAATCATACAATTTGAAATACGGTAAGATTTTGATAATTATTGTGGTCGATAAGCTTTGCGTGGATATCATACGCCAGACCTGAAAGAAGTGATTATTGCCACATTTCATAATATATAAATATACTTAAAAAATATTTAACGTAGTCTTCTTTATAATGTATAGAAACCCAGTGAAATGTAGGCTACGCACACAATACAAATAATTGCACAAGATATATTATGTTTATTTTCACAGCGATATTTGGTAAAAAAATAAATAAAACTAGAGATTAAATTTTAATGTATTTTCCTTCAAGTGTAATACACGATCTTGTGTGTTTGAGTATGGAACGGAGAAATTCATTCAACCTAAAAATTGTTGAGATATTATACACAATTGTTGATACACTTCAAACAAGCTGGCAACCAGTTAAGGCAACAATTTGAAACACATCACCTTCAATGTTTGGAATTATTTTATTATAAGGCTACTCTTGGAGGCTGTGTTACTCGTTAGTGGTTACATCGGTCGATTTCAAACCGCAACATATCGGATCAGGTGCATTGGCCGCTGTCTATCCTGAAGCTGCAAGGTTGTCTTTTTTTTATTTCATTCTTCCATGATTTCGAGGGTGATCCCCGAAAAACGATATTTGGACGCTTTTTTCGAATCATTTTCATTTTATACACTTATATTGTTATAATAGACCAGTTACGCAATAATTAGTGTGCTTTTGTTAATTTATACGATTCGTGAAAACTAATTCATATTTCGAAAGAATTTTAAATTAAATTCGGTAGTGAGACAGCTGTTTTACATAATAATTGACTTTTAAAAAATGCGTACAAACAATTTTGTACACTTTTTGAACAGAAAACAACTGTCTAATCTTTTAAGTCAAGACACAGCGTAATTTAATGCACTAAAAACCCCTGTAGGAAAAATACAACGATAAATTTAAATTGTTCAAAATGTGTACACTCACACAAGTTTTGTCACTAACTACCCGCCTTTGGCCTTTCGACATCTTCAAGTCCATCTATCAGTTCAAGTTCATCCGTGCACTTGAATGCCTGAAGACGTCGAAAGGCGTAATCTGGCTTGTTTGTGACAAAACTTGTGTGAATGTACATTATTTAAACTATTCAAATTTTATCTTGAAATTTCACGAAACACTTTCAGTTGAAATCTTAAATTATGCTTAGGTAATATTGAAACGAAAAAAACAACAACAAAAAATTTCAATACATGTGGAAACAGCACAGCTGGTAATCATTGTCTTTCTAAATACTATGCATGTATCCTCTTAACATGAAATAGTCTATTTTTGATTACATGTCATTCAAAGCTCGTGCTATGTACATCATGGTAAAACGAAACGTGGTACAACGAGTTTCGTGACAATCCTGACCCAATGAAGTCAGAATTGATACTTTTTACTAATCGTGCAATAATTACTTCCAAATTCAATATTTATAGTGTTGCTATTTGGGTATAGACACTATATTACCAGTTTAAAAAAAATATCAGTAACTGTAAGCCAATGTCAATTTATTGTTAGATTAATGTTCAACTGGATAGCGGTGTGAAAAAGATTAAGTAATTTTCCTTTAAACATATCAAATAATATATATTCACAGTAATGAACATTTAATATGAAAAAAAACAGAGTACATATTTGATTTAATGAAAACAAACACATAAGTATCTAAAACATGTAGTTAAAAGCCTTTATCGGACAGATGCCAATGTTTATTAACAACGACTATGTGTAAATTACTGCAATGAAATTCTGCTAAACATATACGAATTGTTTTTGGTCTTATCATAATATCAAAAACTCAGAAAGTACAATTTTTACATACTTTGACAGTCTTTTTCACCGTCGTATAGTTTTACTGGCAAAATTCGTATCTACTTTTAAAAAAAAAGATTGATTGAATTTATTCTGCTTACTTTTAGTTGAACTTTTTTGTATTCATGTTTGCTATCAATGTGAAGTATATGACCGCCTTATGGAAGGGAGGTATCGCTCAGTCGCTCGACTTCTCTTTATCATAGAGTAGTAGGGATATAAAGGAGAGTGCAATACATGACTAGTGGTTGGCTAATCACTCGAAGGAGGGTGGATTTTAGAAATCACAAACTTTAATGCCTTCAAACAAAACTCAAAAAATCAATTAAAAATGCTGTTCGTACTGGGATTCGAACGCACGAGGTCCGGTATAGAAGCCAACGTCGTTGAACGTAATAAGATCAAATGAATATTTTTTATCCATTTCATTTTTTCAGGTCGAAAATACGATTTGAGTGTTCTATCATTTGTCAGAACAAGACCAGCGGTTCTACGTCTACGCGAAATTGTTCATACTACTGACGTTTGATGGAACGGTTTAATTAGCATACAAGTCTAAAAATAGTCACTTGCAATGTGTCTGAGTATGATAAAACATTCCTAAGCGGTGTCGAAGACTCAATTGATCATGAATCATCTGCTACTGGTAAAAAATTTGGCGCGGAACATTGCCCATCGTGAAAATTCAACTGCATTATGCGATTCGAATCAATTTTTAGTGCTTTGTGATTTCACACGTTTTTTTTCAATCCCAATTGAGAGTTAATGGCGAATCGTTTCCCCACTTGATCAATGTTATTTAACTGGGATTATTCTATTTCTACTCTATATTTTAGTACGATTTTATATGATAAGCGACACCTGTACTGTTTGTATACAATTGAAAACATCTGCATTTATTGAATTAATAAAAAAAAAATCAAGAATATTATATTATAAATTAAAATTAGTATCTTCTTTCTTTGGCCATGTTCGCTCCCTATGTGGAGCATATGGCCGCTACGCGGCACCTCCATGTTTCCCTGTTTCCTGCCAATAGCTTTGCTTCCTCCCATGACATGCCAGCATCCCTCAGTTCCGCCGAGTACATCCTATGGATAGTACCCGACGGACGTCCAGGACGCCGGAATCCCACCGGTCGAAAGAAGAGGCAGGCAGGATTGAGGCTTTCCGGAGGCATCCGTAGCACGTGACCCAGCCAGTTCCAACGTCTCTCCATAACCACTGACGTGACGGGACGCTGTCTTGTACGCTCCCTTATCTCTGAATTCCTCACAAAATCAAACCACCTCACCCCCATTATCCGACGCAAGCATCTGTTCTCGAAGCTCAGTATACGGTTTTTCTGAGTCTTGCTTGCGAATCATGGCACCTGACGAAAATAAGTATAATTAACAATAAAAAATGGCATAGCTATAGTGGAGTATTTGACTATAATAATATTCCAAAGTTTTTCATTTTTATATTAATTTAACTTAAATGGAGATACTCCTAAAATACTGTTTTCTCTTTATATAATAAATTGATAGGATAAAATAAGGCATTGGACTGGACTACAATATTGTTTTATTTCAAAACAATATCACACCATATAGTGTTAAAATAAAGTACAACCAATTATTGTATGTCAAAGTGTATTTGCCAATTTAAAATATAGTCGTGCTTTTTGTGTAAAAAACGTTTATTTGTCTGTCGTCTGTCAAAGTTAATTCTGGTTTGTTAATTGATAAAATTAATAAAGATTGCTCAAAATATTTTTTTTTTAATTGTCTAGTGTCTCTTTGTATCAATGATGTATATATTTTATGTGCTTTAATCAATGTATTTTAAACAAATTATTACATTATAAAGACTAGATTTTCTTTCGTTTACACCGCACAAAAAATAACGACACAATGTGTATAATCAATTTACTTATACTTTTGAAGAATATTGTATTGTCATGATTTGTTATAAGTGCCCATCAAAAGCACTTTTTATTGTGTTGTGAAATTCCTCTGGATAGTTAAATTATTGAGTTTTTTTGTCTGATGAACATATTTCTAACTTTACTAATCCATTATTAAAGATTAATCAGTCGATATGTATCGACTATTATTAAAACGTTTCTCCTCTTATCTTCCGACGGCCAATTTGTAGGCTGACAGAAAAACAAGACTTTTCCTTTTATTTTCATTGAACAGAGATAGCAGCAATGGAAGTTATCCTTACCCCTCAGAGAGGATTTGAACTGAGAAAGAAATAATCAGCGGCCATTTCATTCAGTCGCCCCCAGAGTCCGACATTTTATTAGATTACCAATTCGCCGCTAGAGGCGCTATGCTATTTTCTTTGTGAAGTCAATTGGATTGCTTTTTTTGCTAACTACGAAAATGAAAATTCTCTTACGACTCTGATAATTAACAAAATTATTTAAATACCGTTTACTTTAAGTTATATTATCAGTTTTTTTAATACATCTTGCTATAAATATGTATGTTTTGGTTGAGTAGTAAAGTTCAGTTATTTAATCAAACTTTTAATGGTTTCTCATAATCTTGAAACGCTTAAGAATTGCGCGTGATATTAATTATAGAAACGTTTCTGCCTAGGTAGAAAGTAATTTACGTTTTAAGTGAAAAACAATTAAGTCACACAAGTGTTTAACATAACTAGAATGTATGGTACCTTTGGATTGATGATAGTTGATTTAAGATGAGTAATCATGATTAAAACTCAATGATTTAAACTAGCTTTAGAACTTACAACGTAGCATTCGATTGTTATAAATTAATTACAATTAATAAAAAAGAAAAACATTTATACCCGTATCAATCACAAATAAATTCAAGATTTCTCGTTGTTCTAAGATTTGTTTCATTTTTTTAACCACTTCTACTCCCAATACGGAGCGGAGCCATAACGACTGATTATTTTGGTGGAAGGATAGAAAAATATTAGCATAAAACAGCTAGTAGTTGATTACTAATTTTGTTACGCTTCAGTTTCTGAATTGAATAAATATCAAATTGGTCAATGTCTTTAAGTACAAAATTTGTGTGAGGAGCAAACATTCAAAAAGTGTTTTGTCACAAATTTTGAAAAATGGCGTTTTATATCAATTCTGATAGCCCATAATAAAACCTATGAATGGAAATCAAAATTAGTGTTCAAAAAGGTTTTTTTTCATAATAACTCTCGCGGCTCGGAGACTAGAAAAATACTTCTCTGCCGATGGGGATCTTTTGTGACCCCAGTGGTTTCCTCATTATTGGCCTTATTCTTATGAATTTCAATTTCAAAATAGTCTAAGGGCCTTAAAATATCTCTCTGCATCATTACTCATACATTTTTTTTTTATAAAAATCCGTTTTTTTAATAAATAATCATATTTTAAGTTGCGCGTAAAAAAGACGTCATCCCAGCACACATATGAATTTACAACTGACAAGTGTAGCGCAGCTATCTTACGAATGATCGTTATCGCGGGCGCTTATCGCCTTATAGCGTTATCGCGTTATCGCGTATTTATATAAACTAAAAAAGGTCAAAAAAGCTATGATATAACAATACCTCAATTATAAACATTGTATCACCCATATTAAAATAGATATTTAAGAAAATGTTGGTATTGGGGTCGCATTTCTTGAGCTTAGAACCGGAAAAGTTAAAATTAAATCATAAAGTTGACACATTTATACAAACCGTCACTTTTGCAACACTTAAATCATCATTTTCCAAGCTTTGTATTTGTGTGACAATACACTTTTTGAATGGTTGCTCCTCTTTAATGCGTAAATCGATTGAAAAAATAATTTATGAAATTGTTCAGGCGTGGGGAACCTGCGGCCTTCTTGCCAATTCTGTAATTCTTTATTTATTTATATTCATAAATTCCTGTGATTTTGGATTTTAAAACCATTGGAAGACCTAAAAAAAAGGTCCCACGTTGATAATTTTGAGAAATCCGCAAATTTCTGGGCTTTAGAAATTGCCATGAAATTGTTTCCGGCCAAAGATTCCCTATTCAATGTTAACTGCAGCCTTGTGTCGAATCAGAAGAATGAATGCGGTCATTAGAAAAGAAAATTTTCCCCACCCCTGGTAGAGACACTGCAAGTTGCAACTGAATAGCTCTAAAGTCCTAAATTTTTTACTACTGAAGTAAAAAACGGTAAAACATAATATTTATAAAAATAATCAATTTCTGTAAAATCAAAAGATTCGTTTTTTAATAATTTTATGTTGTCATCGCAGCTTTATTCATAACTGCTCACTAGAAATACGTATGTGTGCCGTAGACACCTTCGCCGGCATCTGTTGAAGGGATATCTCGGACCTTATTAAGGGCAGTTTGGAGTCAGCTCGCCTCCGGAGCATTTCAGATTTCAATATAAAAATCCTTCGTCGGGAAACCCCGCCTACGTGCCCAGATCTGGTCTTGTTTGTGTTTAGTCTGCCGAATGGTATGACAAGACGATTTATCTACGACGATCCGCAAGGTATTTTATCGAGGCTAAGTGACTCTGGCTAAACCATATCGACTGTTATATTTACGTGAAAATTTGTGGAAGAAGGAACATATCGAAAGAAAGAAAACAATAATAGAAAATTGGGAAAGGAATAATATTTCTTTAGTATAGTAACATTAAATTAGAAGACATAGATACTATATACATTTAAAACATCCCTTGTGTTTACTTCTTTTATTTAAAAATCATTCATAAAATCAGCTTTACTCACTTTATTAACTATATAAATATAGAACAATAAAATCAACTAGTTTTTTTTAATGCATTTTTTTTATTTATATGAAAGAATTATGAATTTAAGTATATTTTTGGTAATTCGGTGCATTTAGCTTCGGTGAAATAAAAACTAAAGCTTTGCGCTGTGTTACAAAAAATCGTACGTTCATAAAACCAATACAAAACATATCAACAGCACAAATATCTTTTAGGCATTTTTGTATTATTCAAATCTTTTACTTTTAAGCACATATCTTTTAACATTCCTCTAAAGTTGCCTTTTTGGACTATTATAGCCCATTATTATATAATATAAGTGTCAGCGTTACGCATAGGTGCAGTTTGCTAGTAATGACAAAACACCTATCGCCAATTCTTATAGGCACATAAATTTTAATACAATTTATTTATTCTAACAATTATAGACAGATAAGCTTTTTATAAAGATACATTTTTTGTATAGTTTATAAAATAAAATACGACGGTTTAATTATCTGTTTACTATGAGCTTGCAGATAGTGGAATATTAATTAAAATACTATTTAAATTAACTGTTTTTTTTATAAATTTTGGCAGTCACACAAACGTTTGTAAAACAATAACTTATTATTTTTTCTTCGATCAATCTTTATTATCACTGTCAAAGAATCTTCAGCTTTTCACTTGTTTTAAAGTGTAGTGAATATATTATTGAAATAATTAAAGCTGTATACAAAATAATTAACTTACTTTTCGACCGACTTACCGACACACAGTTTCCACTTTACTCCTGAAACTCATTAAATTTGAAAACGTACACATGTTTTGTGTTTAGAATCACAAAAGTTCATGTAGGCTATAAAAGCTCTAAGTGAAGTACGGCGCACATATTTTTACTCGAAATCTAAAATATACGATTGCAGTCTTATTATGATTTGTCCGGCAAAGCGAATAGTATTTGAGATTACCAAAGCTGATTGAAACACTCCCAAGAGATCGGAGGGCTATTCGTATGGAATACGATAATTTAACACATCCTATCATACGCTACAGAAATAATATTGATTATTTTATTTGAAATAATATTAAATTTCAATCGTTCAAACTATGTACATTCTCACAGATTTTGTCACTTACTTGTTAGTGACAAAATCTGTGAGAATGTACATAGTTTGAACGATTCAAATTTAATATTGAAATTCCACCAAGCACCTTCAGTCGAAATCTTAAATTAAAAGAAATAATATTATTTATTTTGTCGCATGCTATGTATGGCCCAGTTGCTTAGAGCTTGCTCCACCAATCTCGCAGGTCGTAGTTCGATTCCCGGTAAGATCACAGTGAATTTGAGAAATATTCAATTCAAAATTGTGATCAAAGACTGGGTTTTTGTGATGTCAATTCATATTATTTCATCTCCTTCCATCCTTCTGATTCTTAAATAACTGGGTGTAGCAATAGCGATAAGTTAACTACTATTCCTGTTCTAGCCTTATCCTTCTTTCCCTACAACTCAGTTTGAAAAAAAAGTGAGGTTAAGCGAATGAGTATCAAGCAGTTCTCGTAGAAAAAACTTCTGTTGAGATAGCTCCATTAGGAAGCCATATGCTCTACATTGGGAGAGGACATGGATAAAAAAAACAATCTTTGACGCACTATTAAGATATAATCGATTTTTCTAAATTTTACAATGATTTTCGAAAACATACGTTCGCGGTAATCTCGATTATGTATTAAGAGCAGTGGCGGCCGTTTAATGTGGCATTAGATCAGTGCACCCCTTGTATATGCAGGGGCGGTTCATGAAATAATATTCAAACATACAATTGATACCATTCACTCATTTTAAATTCTTCATGTATTTATTATCTAAAATAAAACAAAATGTTCTTAAATATTTATTATAGACAATAAATACATGAAGAATTTCAAATGAGTGAATGGTATAAATGTTATGTTTGAATATTATTTCATGGAATATAACCGCCCCTGCATATACAAGGGGTGCATTGATCCAATGCCGTATTGACCGACCGCCACTGATTCAGAGGTATGAATATATGGATTTTTTAATTTGTGTATCAATTCATTATTTCAAATAATGTATCGTATTTAAAAACAAAAGTATTATATGAGCCCCTTAGAGGTGAAGTGAGCCAAGTGGTATTTTAGTAAAAAATGTGTTAGACGTATTTAACCGATGTTATAATGCTTTACATTGACACTCAGGCACACGATGTGTAAAGTAGATTCCCCTTTTGGTAGGGAGTTTGAAGCTATTTTTCTATGTCATCGACTCGAGATGCGTTTTTTATCAGACGACTACAATAATGTGGCTATGATTGCAAAGATGACGTTGCAAATTGGGCGGAAGGCTAAATCCCATAAACGTTCGCAGCTCCTGCGCATTGTGCGTTCATGTATTGTGTAAGGACGTATGTTCAGTTTACGTAACTGAATTCCCATCAATATGCTCTAATTATTATAACATTATTTAATTTTTCTGATGCGATGCTCGTAGTGTAAGTTCAACTTATTCTTGACCATACTCAGCGGTGGGCAAAATATTAACAAGGGGCTCAGTTAATCTGAGAGCTATTCATGGTGTTCCGGAGATGATTCGCAACAGAATACGAAAGCAATGGAATGTTACTTAAAATGATTTTATTATATAACATATTTTGAAAAACTGAATATATCTTTTAGTAAGCATCCGAAATAAGTGTATTTTACAAGAAATTTTCAAATGCAACAAAGTCTTTTGTTTTATAATACATATAAACCATATACCGCAATTATTGTTGATCCGAGAACATTTTTTTACTTCAATAAGGGGCTCGTGCGAGCCCCTCCGAGCCTTCTACAGCCCACAACTGACCGTACGTAAAGTAGCCCACACAAATGTGTCGTAATTCATGCACAATTACATAAAGTAAAATTTTAAATACGGTAAGCTAACCATCCATATTTTTAAACACTTTCGATGATCTTTTTTCAAGGTTCATCCCTGCACTCAAATTTCCGTCGATTTCAAAAAATGAAACCTGGGTCGCAACTGATAAATTTTATGAAAGTGTGCACAATTTTGTCGATTCAAATTTGAAGTACAACTAGTTCTGATTGAAAGTTTTACTAAAACAACTCACATTTTTAGCAGCGTCGAATTGAAGAATCTACTTATTGCACCCTGGAGAGGTGAAGTGATCCAACTACTAAAATGGTAAAACTTTTTTTTTGGAATTTGAAGTTCAATCACGTCTATACTTGATGATTTGGTGGATTTCATATTTTTATTTTACAGAGATAACACAATTACAGTGTGCATTAACTGAGGTTATTTCACATTTAAGATACTCTTAAATGTGTATTTTTTTTTCTTAAATACCACTTGGCTCAATTCACTTCTAATGAGGCCAATTTCTGCCTTCTTTATAATTCATAATAAAAAAAATGAATTCCTAAATATACAAACCTAAAAAAATGCTTAATTTCTTTAGAAATTGAAAAAAACTTATTAACTGTATAATTTAAAAATAAATTTTAGTTATACTTAAATAGAAATTATAAAAACAAGATCACATTTTTCGATTATTTTATTACAGATTGATCATAGCTGTAAGTTTAAAATTCCATTACTTGTATATGACGTTGGAATAAATGAAATTTGTACACAATGGTAGTATATATTATACTGTCTTGATCTTTTTTATTACAAACTGGTGCAAGTAAATCATAAAACTGTAAGTAGAAGTAAGACCACAATTGGTCAAAGACAAACAGAGTTACTTTACTGCGTCCCTATTAGCAATCAAGCGGTGGTCATTTTTATTTTTTTTTCCTTTCGGAATAATTTGCGGAAACTCGGGAGGGTGGAATCAATCACAAATTGGATCAATTGATGAACTCTCCACTGCAATCAGAAGCCAGCAACCGGTAGGCTTTTGTCTGGATATAACAGCACTTACTTTTACAATCGGTTTTTTTTTAAAATAAATTCCCTGAATTGTAAACTATACGAGAATCTGTATTATGTATAAAAAAAATCAGCCAAACATGAAGGAAGATTTGTATTCGACCAAATATTTTTTTGTAATGCAACATTATATTTGGTTTTACGTAGCACAAAAGATAGAAAATATACACTATAAAAAAATCTTCTAGTAAACCGAATTGACTTGATTTCATGCTAATTTTATTTTTCATATAAAAAAATTGAATCTATAAATTATTAAACTATGTTTATTCTTTATTTACAGTGTACGAACACCAAATGAAGTATTTAGCAAAAAAAATGGATGATTGGTTGCTTAAATCAGTTAAAAATCTAAAATATTTGGTAGTACAATATTAATTTCAGTAAAGAATTGTTGAATAAAATCATGAAAACATCATAAACAACTATTTCTTTGGGTTGTTGCGATAGATAAATATTTTGCAACGCTTTTTTTCTTTAAAAAAAAGAAAAAAAACAATAATTACAAAAAGAACAATAATACAAAATTTTAAATATAATTAAAAATGACAATAATGATATTACTTATGACGTTAACATAACATTTTTATCTATTTTTATACCCCCCTCCCTTCGAATTGAATTAGAATATTAAAATCGTTTATCTGAAGATGCCTCTGAAAGAGGGAAAACACGTGTCGCTATTGGTGACACAATATCGAAGTCATTTTGAATTTTATATACGAGTCCATCGAAAATATTAAGAAAAATAATGATTCACATTAAAGATATAATACTTATTCACTATACACACATTTTTACAAAACTGTATCTCATAAGAGTATTATTGAAATGTTTTTAAATACCTAATAGGTATTTTATGCAATTGAAAACAGGCTATTTACTGATCTCTCTTAAACAACACGTAGGAGAATAGATGCAACAGTTATCATATTTTGATATCTGTTTTATAGATACGGTAACTGTGGCATCATATAATTTTGCCACAGTTATCGAAAAACCTTTTGTTTATTCAATATTCAACACTAAAGCAATTCCTACCATGTAAGAAACAAAATAAACGTATTTTATGACACGTCACACCGTGATAAATGTTAATCTCACATTTAATAAGACTTCCTGTGTGAAAAGTCACAATAGTGTCATATCCAACAATATCGCCGCGATAAATCATCCCTCACGAGTCACGAGTAACTAACTACCCTCGGGGTGGCAATAATGCCCTACAACTTATTAGAGTGACCGTTTGGTGGGTAAGTTTTACCCACCCTTGCCAAAATGATTCAAAGAACAGCATAAATAACTTAATCTTACAATTTTTCATATATAATATAATATTAATCATTCATTTAAAATTAGCTACGCAATAGGCCAATAAATATATCACTGGAACACTATATTTGCGTGTTTTATCACAATGTCATAAATTGCTAATACACTAGATATTCTTTACAACAAATATTCAATATTAACTGCATTTAATTTAATGAATCTACAAGTGTATTTTCAATCTCAAGCTTAATTGCGTTGATAGTATAATAATTCTTTAAAAGTTTTTAAGGCAACAGTGTTAAAATCCTTAAATATAACTCTACAACGATTATTTACTCACTCTACAACCCAATGAGCATTTCATTACTCCTCCGATTCCTTGAAGCCAAAAAAGGACATAGAAAAAAAGCACTACTCGGCAAGTGCAAAGAAATTCCTGAGCAGTTGACGGTGTGAAAATGAAATGACATTATCCTTTCAAGTCCTCCTTCGCTATCCAGTCTGAATTCCCCTCACAATTTTCTCCCCGTGTATTAAAACACCTCACACCCACGGGGCAACGAAAACAACCCCTAGGCTTAATGGTCAAAGGCTATTTAGGGGAATGTTTTCAATGCTGGCATCTCTTAGTTCACGCCGTGCCTGACTTAAGTATTTTATTGAAATTCTATCTTTCATACAGATATATTGAGATGTGACTGCCGTGTATCTCAAATATAAATATGATTGTTATTGTCATTTTAAGACACTTAACACATTATTTTTGAAGCGAGTACTCAAAAGTTGTATATCTTGAAATAATATGTAGAATATTCTAGTTCAATTTCATGTCATCAAAAACCTTACTACGGTTAATCGGATATGGTTATTATTAAATTTTATATAAACATTACTTGATGTAAGTAAGCATGAATGTATCACCGATAAATTGGAAAATGTGTTCTAGAAAATAAATAAAAAGTAAAAAGCGCAAAAGTAATAAAAGATATTATTTCAAATTTTGGTAATACTAACAATAAACCAAATTTTGTAGGAAAAACTCGGATTTACAATCGCGTCTACATTAAATTGACGAGGCTCTTTTGCAGGCTTTCAGTCACACGACCAAAACAACAAAACTATTTTCTTTTTATCACTTTTGATAATAAAATCCTGTAAGACCAATCTATCGGGAATTTAAATAAACGCTGTAATTTTCATTTTATAAATAAACAAATATTTTTTTCTTATGCACTTCTGTAAAACAGTGCCACTGTCTCAAAAGAGGGTCCTGCCACGGTCAAATTGGCCGAATTGCCCCCCTTCTTGAGTTTGCACGTGTGAGTGAAACAAGAGGTTGTCCCGAGGGGGCTCGGCGGCTCTTTCGGCAAACTTTTATCACTCTCTTCTCGTTTATTTCCACAGTTTTTCTTTATATTTTGGCTTATAAAAGCCAAAGTATATTTTAGTTGATGTATTGATGGTTGGTTTTTTTTAATCATTTTACTCAAGTTTAATGTATTTTTTTATTTTTACTCCCAATCAATTATCTATAAAACGTTTTTTAACAACCAACGGGAGTTGGTAACCAGTTATTTTGTTTACTCTCGAACCTCAAAAGCTTAACACACGATTCATAGATACGTACTTAATTAAAATAATACATTTATTTATTTTAGTTACACATACATTTTTTTTTTAGAATTTAGTAAATATAATTTAAGATTTCGACTGAAGGTGCTTGGTGGAATTTCAATATTAAATTTGATTCGTTCAAATTAGAACATTCACACAGATTTTGTCACTAAAACCTGGGTCGTTAGTGACAAAATCTGTGTGAATGTACATAATTTGAACGATTCAAATTTGAGTAAATATATTTCATTAATCCATACCCACTCTCAATGTAGATCATTTTAATGAAACAGATTTTTTTCTACGAGAACGGTTTGTTACTCAGTTGCTCAACTTCTCTTTTTCTAAAAATATAGAGAAAATATATCTCTAGTACAGACCAGTTGTTAACTAATTGCTCTTGGTTTGCTCTATTATTTGAGGATTGAAAATGTGAGAGTGAATGTTAGATATCATTAATATTCATGCCTTTCAACAGCAATCGATAAATCAATTGAAAAATGCTATTCGTACTGGAACTCGAACCCGCCACAGAAGCAATCGACGTCAACCGCTGCACCACGGACCTCACAAGTTCATATGAATATACCTGTCTACAAAAATAATGTAATCGCAATATAGTATATCGACAACAGTCGTCTTAGTTCGTTTTCTCATACTTTTTACAGTCAAGAGGAAACAAATCTAGTTGTAGCAATTGGCTCAACTTGACGAAATAAAAAGCGACGTTTATTATATCCTATATAAATTTAGTATTTAATCATGCATCAAGCATCTACTTAATTTAATAATATTTAAACAAAACATTCGTTTGGACCGCCGTTGATGTCAACGTAATTTTATAACATTACCCTTTTGGTAATAAACACATTGTTATCCTTTACTTTTAAAAACATATTATATTTATTTGAAATATTAGTTAGCTTTTTTAACATTAACATTATCGAAGTATGGGTTGAGATTCATACCATAAAACGGCTTTTAAATTATTACTTACCAACGGGTTTATAATGCTCACCACTTTTAATAAATATCCCCATTCAATAAACTTTCATATATAGTGGTATCATTTTTTTTTATACGAATCTCTGAGCACTTCAGTCAGCAAACAGATGTAAATGAGCCGCCTCGCTATTAAGTTTAAACTTTAAACCGGTCATAAAAAGTGAAAAAGATCCGGGTTCGTCTTCCCGCGGGACTTTCCGGTTCACACCGCCAAAGTGGCCCCTTGAATATCCTTAAACCGCTTTAGACTAACTTCCGGGCGGATATAGGAAGCGAGAAAACTCACTGACGCGGAACTTTCAAAGCGCAACTTACCAATTGAAACTTGTTTTAGCATTGTAGAAGTTTAAATTTACATAGACCGTTTTTTCTAAAATATGTTATGTGCATTGCAGCAATTTTGCATTGTAAAAAATATAATCAAAACACTGTTATATTACTTTATTTATATCTCCGCGAAAAGAACAATTTTCATATTATATAATAAGATATCTAAAAATGTATATGTATACATATATATACATTTTTAAATCAGTGATTCTTAACCTAGTGTGTGATAGAAAGCATTTCCGGGAGTACAGGAGAAGTTTCTATTTTCACACATTTTAAAAAATATATATACTAAATTTATTACAAAACAACCTATTTATTAAAATTTTGAGATATTTCTTTGTATACACATATTTTTCAATTACACAAATATAATTAAATAGAATAAATGTAATTTTTAAATTTAAAAATTTAAGAGGGTGCGGACGGATCACTAGACGTATGCGTAAATAAATACTTTATTAGAAAATGTACCAACTAAACAAAGTTGTTTTAAGTAGTTCTGACGATGGCAAAAGCTGAAATAGCTATCAACTAATATATATGAAAGCTGTAGACATAAATACGTTGCTATTTTTACCCTATTATAATGGAGTTCTACCGAGTAAATGTCAAGTCAATAAATAACATGTTTGGAGTTCAAAACATATTAAAGTGTATACATTCTACCTCTAAGATATTGAATGTTTTATTTAGTTAGCTAAAAACGTTTTTTTTACTTATTCTTTTTTTATCTTTAAAACGAAACCTTTCAGGAAAATTTTTGAAAAAAATATACACCTCACTGTAATACCTTGTTTCAAGAAAAAAAACTGGTCAAGTCACGTGTGCGCAAATAATTTTATCACGACAGTAATTCAACACGCACAGACCCGCCCCTCATTTTGTCCAAACACCCCCATTTCTCCACTCAGTACTACATAAACCACCCAACAGTGGTTTCAATACAATGTTACTATCTTACAATAATATTTTGAACTATAGCTTGATGTTGTTAGAATAAATGAAAAGACGAAAAAATATACGTTATCTGACGAGATTCACATGGAAAAGCCATTACATACGACATTTGACAGAAATACATTGATTGTCAAAAATGGCGATTTTTCAGAAGAGAAAAATTACAACATAATGTTCCGTCAAATCTTACTCTGAAATGAATTCCTAACCATATCTAATGTAATCAAAAAATGGGATTTAATCTATAAACTGATAAGTGGTGTTTTGTAATTATCAATGTGTCATAAATTTCGGACATGTCTGTGAATACATATATTAAGAATATTACCAATATTTTCATCTAAAAATCTTCATTATTATTTTCGTTGGATTCGACAACTATATTATGAAAAATTATTTTTAATATATAATTGAATTTAATAACTTTGTTGATACACTAATTATGTTAGCAACAATGGCACGTTTTTTGACTCTGATAAGCATCTCCAGTCTGAAGATGCTTTGAACAGTGCTAAACACGTTTAACTGCAATATTAGTCAATGTAGTCTGTGTTTGAGACAAATGGGGCTCTGTAAAAAGCCCTTATTTTTGATACAAACACTTATTTTGATCTATCTGCCTACATTTAAAAGCTTAAAACAAACGTTTATTATCTCTAATTAAAAAAAGTCTGATATTTGATAAATATATTGATAAATCCCCAAGAAGTTTCACAAAAATGTTCAACAATTTCTCAGATAAATATCGTTTTTAAGAAATACATCGGCATCGAAATAAACAAAAAAAAATAACTCTATTATTTTTAATATCTATGTATTATTAATTGTATCTGTTATTTTTTCACGATACGAAACATATTTTTATAATGCCCTAGTAAATTATTACAATTATATCTGAAAGTAAATATTTATATATTTAATTAACAGAGAATTTTACAAGCCTTAAAAATACATATAGTTAATTCTAATTTATCTCTACTGTTTCAAAGCAATGCGTCTCTTAGAGACCCTGAATAATTTGGGGCTTCCCTGCACTCGAGTAATGGGTGGGGTGGCTGTGCGAACAGTAGCAGCGGATACCCCAGGTTCGATTCCCAGGTGGGTTAAATTGTGCTGCGGCATGCGCGACCGGGAATGCCCTCTCGATCATAAAAGTGGCGTTATCTAGTCACGGAAAGGACATGCGACAACCCTGCTATGACAAATAATATACGCTGGATAACCATCAGGGGTGAGGGATACTGGTAGTCTTTCTTGAGACAGGTTCCAGTCACAAAATAGATTTTTGATATTTAATTTAAAACATACTAATATGTAAAAACCAATATTGATGAATGGTTAAATATATACAATAATATCAGCTCTGATGAGCAATCTGTCGTTTTCAAATCAAACATATTTTTGTAACAGATGACGTATCTGTGCAAAAGGAAAAACGTTTTATGTTAATATAAAAATAACTTAGATTATTAAACGTATTCTGCTACAAACTGTGACACGTGCTTTGCCTCTTTCAGAGGCATCCTCAGACAGTAAGTCTCTCTAAATATGCCTCTGAAACACTTGTCACAGTTTGTAGCACAATACGTGGGAAAATCTAAGTTATTTTATGTTAAAATGAATTTCCACAAAGTTACCGCCAAATCCATCGAATGTACTAGGTTTGATGTTGCATATTAGAAATTTTCAGGGCAGCTAAAACAATATCTGCATTTATATAAACTTAGACGTAAAAAGTGATGTTTCAACTTAAAGCTTTGACAGGTTCTCTTACTCTTGCATAAAGGTAGTAAAGTATTTTTGTATTATGTTATATTCAACTAATTCATCAATTTTAAGACTAGCACAGAGATAGTATGTTCTTTTCAAGTTTATTTTTGTTCACTATTCATTTTAAATTTATATAATATTCAAATGATTTTTGAACATACATTTCTTTCAATTGCAGAACTAATTTCGATTTAAAAATCTGTAATATTTAGTAGCAATGAATTCTTTGTCATATATTTTTTAAGATTAAAATTATTGCCAATTCAAAACAGTTTTGAAAATATTTTAAGACGAAGACGAAAGTTTGCTCAATATAACTTCAAAGGCGCAAATGAATACATCGATTTTTTCTATCTTATATATACATACTTGTTTTTCCTTGAGACATCTTTGGGAATTCAAATACAAGAATGACGCAGTTCGAGTTTATAGAAATAAAACATATGGAAAAGTAAAATATTTCAATGACTCAAAATAAGTATTATCAACTGATGCACTTAAATGTTATTTCATAAAAAAATACGTCATAGATTAGTATGTTTGTTTTAAAGAAAAACATTTGAATATATTTTTTCCCTTGCATATAGATACAATTTATATCATTTCTATGTACCTTTATGTGTATCTTCATCTTAATATTACGCAGTGGTTTCTATAGTGGTCACATCTCCTCTAATCATCCGAACGGTGCCTTTTTGCACCCCCCGGTTTTTGGGTTGCGCGTCCTACTCGTCAGACTAGAGGACACTTTTTATGACACACCTGCTTTTATGGTTTTCCTTTACGTTTTAACTCCCTCGTCTTCTTTTACACGTCCAAGTCTGCTGTCTCAGAGCTTTTTCATAAGAAAGCTTTTTTTTTAAGCCGGACGAAAAGGGGAACCGAAAGAGATGAGGTCTTATATAATTATTTACTTAAGAATTATACTTTTTTAACTTAAAAAATATATTTTAAATATGTGTTGACTTATAGAAGTAAATATACTGTTGACAATAGTGGAAATATGTTTAAATGATTAGTTTATAAAACGAACATAACTTTGAATTTCTTAAAAAATATATAGAAACTAGCACAATTTATAGTATGTAAAAGCATTGTTATACAATGGTCATTTAAATAAGGAAAATTTATCAAAGTTATGCCTTACTAGAATTATTTTGAAAGCTTTTGTGATTTCAAGCTATCTTCAAAACTATTTTATAACTGATTTTTATATTATCAATGTATTGGTACTGCTTCAAAAGAGATATAAAAACTATAATCCAATATAACAAAGTAAAAATATTTTTCATCAAAACTTTATCGACGAATCTATAAATATTTTGAAACCATTTTTTTAAATTTTAATTATATTAAATTTAGTTGACTATCATTGGAATCTTTGTTTATTGTTTAAAAAAAAGATGCTTTTGTACTGACTCAAAAATACTAGATCTACACGCCTTTGTGTTAAGTTAGATAGGAAATAGAAAGCACACCGAGATGCTTAATGTTTAACCTAAGAGAATGTGGGTGGGTTGATAGTTATTTGCTTCCTTTACGTAACGAGTGGCTACGTGACTCCTCTGTTCGAAGTATTTTCAAACTAGAAGCTAAAAGTGCAAACTTACTCTAAAATACCATAAATTTATGTTCTTCTACCATTACTAGTTAAATTTAAATGAAACATCGCCTACCTACTGGACATTTTTGGTTAATCAAACATCAATGATTTTTTTTAATAAGAAGGTAGTAAAAAATCTGAATTAAAAAATAAATTCACTTTAAAATTTTAATTAGCACTTTTTTACACATTTGTAATATTAATACAATAAAATAGTCTATTGCAGTAAAATGATCATATCGATTTCTAGGTCCGTATGAAATAAAGATTTTTAGAGAAAAAAATAAGATTTTAGATATGGTTGTTTGTGATGTCTTAAATTTTCAAGTTTATTTTAGTTCAATTGAAAATTAAAAAATATTTGACACGTTATCAATTTTTATTTTTGCATAGTAGGCATGCTATTTTCATTGATTGATTGAATTGGCATTTTTGGTAGATCTCCATTGTAATAAGTTTTTTCATATGAGAAAAAACTTCTTAAAGTGAATTGATTGTTATTGAATGACCCACATGATTTAGTTACAGAGGAACGTTAAAAACTTATCACTGTATCTTTTAGGCGGTTTTATCGAATAACTCATAAAAAGCACATAATTGGTTAATCAATATATCTTAATCTTCTATTTACACAATTTCTTCTTTATTCTCTTTACACTCTCTTAAATCAATTATTTTATTTTCGTGGTACATTAATTTTAGTGCGTTTAATTTATTTCAGTTACAGCATTTGCACCATAGATATATAATAAATTGCTTGGTTGAAATATGAGGGTATTATTTGCAAACATGGCTTATTCTAAAATGGTTAAAAATGAAACTTGAATTTCATTTTGAAAAACAAAATACATTTTAAACGTATTTTCAGTCATACATTACCTTGGAATGATATTATGGATGTTGTCAAGTTTGAGACTGATTTTTAAAAATGCTTTCAACATTTTTTTTATCTAGTAAATTACATTCTTGGTTCATCTTTCAACAACTTTGGAATGAGCCAGGTTTGCAAGTAATACCCTCATATATGGAATTTTATTTTACTAATAATTTAAAAAAAAACTATTTTTTCATTAGATGACGACTAGAGATTTTATTTTCATACAATTTAATAATAACTGAATCTGATCTGATTGCGTATTTAGATGAATCGATACACCATTGATCTTGATAAACGATAACCGGCTTTACTTTTTACTGAGCTAAATTATTTGAATTGCGTATTGTGCTTTTATTAAGTTTATAAAATGTTTTACGGTAAACAGTAAGGGTTTGTAAGAAAAGGCCCTCGGGGAAAAATAAACAACGGAATTGGGCTTATCTTAAAGCCTTTTTAAATAAGAACACAATGGTTTTAGAATTGTAGCTGCAGAATTTATTATTTCCGGCTTGAGATGAAATTTTTGTACAGTTTTAAGTTGGTGCCCAGTCGCATTACTTTATATTTTATTTTATTCTGACATTGGTAAGTAGAAGAATTTAACGAATCATCATCATTGAAAGTTTGATTGAATATTTATTTCAAACTCTTGTTTTTAACAAAAACACAATGGTAATTAAATTTAATATTTAAACGCACAAAAATGATTTTAAATGTGACGAATGCGTTAATCTTACAATAGAGAAAAAAAGGTTTAATATAGAAACGTCTTACCATCATACGAATCAATACAATATGATACAGTTAGGGACTGGAACATCGTGTTGTGTAGCATCATGTTAATGTGGAGTATACGGTTTCGTAATGGAGGCATCTCAACAGGTTTTTTCTACGAAAACTGCTTGTTGTTCTAGCTATCTTTTTTTAAAAAGAATACTGATAGAAAGAAAAGGTCGAATACAGGACTAGTGGTTAGTTATTCGCTTTCGTTTCGCCCCGTTAGTTTATTTTTGGAATGGTAGTATTTTTAAAAAATGAGACATTACAAACATTTATGCTTTCAAACTTTAACCGGGAAATCAATTTCATAATATTGACAAGTTAAATATTTCACCACGGACTAGACTTGGCATATATAATTTATCATTATAAATAATAATGATCAATACAGAAAAGAATTTTAAAAAATTGATAGATATATCGTTGATATACCATGACACATAAAGAGCCAAACCATAGTCACACTTTCACATGGTATAAAATACACTTATTCAAATAAAGCAACATTTCGACATCAATATTAATTGCTATTTAAAGTAATCAAAATATTTTGTTATCAAGAGATATTGAGAGCAGCACTTCACTTTTTCCCACTGATATATACGTATAGTTATCGATTCTGTAATATTGGTAACAGTTTTTTTTTTTTTTTTAAATCTCAATTTCGTTAAAACCGTTTTGAATACAGATGGCATTTATTGTACAAACCGAACAACGTTTTATAACAAAATAATACTGTCTTATTTAAACGTTTGTTGGTGGTAGAGAAAACACCTTTGCGGTCTGGTGAAATCCATCACAATAAACTTGTTTATGTTCCCTCATACTGCTGACTAAGGAAGAGTAAATCGTCTTTGAACAATTTGGACTGTCACCTCACCTGATTTGCTTTATGCGATTCTCTCAATTCTATTCAGCATATTCTGAATTTGGGTTCATTTATGCGCTGCTGATTTTACCGAAATAATTTTCTTGCAGTTTCACACTTTTCATTTATTTCGTAAAATAAAATCATGGTTACTTTTTACTCTGCTATCAAAAACATTAAAATCTCTCGTTTTATATTGCACTTGAAATATTAAATAAAGAATAATAAATTTAAACCATCGAAATTTTCGATATGGAATTGAAATATTTGTTTCATAATATTTTTTTAATAATTGTGCTAATAATGTAAATCTTATAACTTCTACTATTACAAAGCATTTAATTTAATTTTATTATTATAAAAAGGCAATACAACTAATAAAAGAAACATATTTAATTAGGTGTTAAAATTTTTCGAAATAAATAAAGATTTTGTAGTAAGATAATCTTCTTTTACAAACATTATTAACTTAAAAGTGCTATAACTTATATTAGAAAAAAAAATATATAACCATTTAACTTTTTTGTAATATATGTATTAACCTCTTTTATCTCGAAAATACATATTTATTAATTGTATTTACATAATATAATAAGATACCTATGTTTTCAATTGCATTGATCTAGTAACAATTGCGCTATTTTTCCGATCTCCGGCTAGATATATATTATACTTTCTATGGAAAAAATCTTACCCCTTGATTTATGCAAGGATTTGGATGTTTCTGATAAACCTTAAATTTCTTACGTTGCTTTCGGCTAGTAGGACAAAAGATTATAATGCTTTTTCATTTTTTGATTACCTTATGTGAAAAATTAGCTACATCGAAATAATTGTCCTTTTTTAAATATTGGATTGAAGGTTAGAATGGTGAAGCAGGTTAAGCAGGAGAGGAGTCTGTGTTTATGTGTGTGCCGTATGTTACAGACAGACAGTCAGACAAACAAATCAAGACATATTTATTTTTACATACTTATTGTAATAAAGCATTCAATTTATACCTTTATTTTATATGTGAAATAGCACGAAATATATAATATTCAAGAAATATTCACCTAATAGCTTTCTTATCCCAATATTACGCCTAAGCCCACTCAAATTTGAGTTGTAGTCGAGCTGTTTAAAATTCCGCATGTGACGCTTCGGTGATTTCCCCTCGTGGATTTTTATTTGACAGATTGTCTGGGATCAAACTTTTAGTGCCAGGACACCACATTTATTTATAGTACTTGTTTTATTAAGTCACACGTTGTCTTATTTGATAAAGTGAAGCTATCTTTTTTACCTTAGATGTATTTTACATCCAAAATTCAAAAACGTATCTAGGAAAATAAAAACTTTTTTAAATCATTGCTTCAGTCATTTTAAAATTTCAAAAAATTTGATCCCCTGAGAAGAGAAGTTAACTAAATGGTATTTTAGGAATAAATAAGTTTGATTCGTTATGATACTCTACACGTTTTAAAGTATCGTAAAATGAAGTGAAATTAGTGAATTATCACTGCAATAGTGTTTTTTTTTTCAAATAAAAATATGCAATCCACAAGATTACTAAGTATAAACGTTATTGTGATTTAAAATCCAAAAGAAAAGTTTCATTTAACACAATTTATTTTATTTTTTAGCTTACTTCACTTCTCAATGGCTTATTTTATGTGCTGGAATATTTGTTTTAATTACAAACAATTACTTGAAAAAATAAAACGAATAACAATATTGAGTTTGCACGATGAAGAGTTTGTAACAATTTCCTTTCCTAATGTGGAACATATGTACTATGTACTTTTGGAGTTTCTTACTATAACTGTTTGTT
Source organism: Himalopsyche tibetana (assembly GCA_030503985.1). Lineage (NCBI taxonomy): Eukaryota > Metazoa > Arthropoda > Insecta > Trichoptera > Rhyacophilidae > Himalopsyche > Himalopsyche tibetana. The sequence goes on from JAPJYX010000010.1 coordinate 4,849,101, forward strand.
ACACAGTTGCTCAACTTTTATTTTTCCTAAAAGAGAGTGGAATAGAAAAATATAATTAGAATAGGATAGGATGAGTCGGAGTTTTTTAAATATAAAATCGATTGAAAAATCAATTTATGAAATAATAAAATATTTTATGAATTTGGCAATTTATTTTATCAATTATGAAATGACAATTTATGAATACTAACCTTATTTCAGTAATAAGTATTATCCCTTCACAGGAAGAAACATTCTCAGTGGCTTATGTGTCTGATTGTATTAAGACTGCATTTTGCGAAAATTAAAAAAAACCGCTTTTTCTACAAAGTCCAAGTTTGTTTACATATATATCAAAGTAAAAATAATTTGCTTATTAAATCTAGATCCTATCAAATGAAGCAATATGATAAAACTAATTATGTTTAAAATTTAAAAAATTCTACTCAAAAATACGTTTCTTAACCATGAGTTTTCGTTTCCGCCCTTCGGATAAGTTAACACACCATCAATTTAAAATTGTTGCTTTTTTATGTTTTCATATACGATTATTTGCGCTGTATATTTGCTGTAGTACTTTACTTTGTATCTGAAATAAATGTTTTTTGCTACTGTGGCATTTTAACCTGGAATTTTCTTTTGCATGTAAATTGTTCATTTCAGTTTTATTCGTTTTGAATTCTAGTCTAAATGCTTATTTTATGTTGTAACATATATTATACTGTGAATGTTTGTGACATTTTAGAATATCAGTGTTTGTTTGTGTCTCCACGAAGAATCATTTTATATTCATTTTGATATTTTCATTTTATGCACGTAGCTATAACTCCTATGTTAGTTTCGTACTCGTTTTTATGTTTAGAGAAAGATAAAATAAAATAAAAATTTATATATTTTCATGTTATATATAGTGTTCGAAATCGTTGTGTTAATAGTATAAATATTTTTCTTTTCTTAAAAATACACATCGCCTTGTTTAATTTAAAAGTATAAAACAAAACATAGACTTTGTTTCCATATCTTTTAAACAAACTCCATAAAGCCTTACAGAATTTAAAAAAAAAGATAGTTAACGATATCAGAAAGTATAATGACATGATTTTTGCTTAATGACGCTATGGACCTTTAAATTAATTTAATGCTTATGTCTGATTACGTACAAAGTCAAATTTGAATTGTTTGAATTTTGTACTTTTCCATGAGTTTTGTCGCTAACGACCCGGGTTTCGCCTTTCGGCATCTTCAGGCATTCCAAGTGCACGGATGTACTTGAACTGACGCGTAGTAAACAGTTTGTATCGTTTATATACAAAAATATAAGTAGACCACTAAGTTAAAAGGCTATTAAAATGTAAATTGAATGTATACAATTTTCAATGAATTAAGTGGGTTTGTTATAATTATGGGGATTTTTTGAAAATATTAATGACCAGATAATAACATAAGAATGTTTAAAATAAATCTAGGGTTTTATCCGACCTATTATTAATGAGTTGATTTGTTTTTAAGCCTTTGAATTAATATTTAATGACAAATATTTAAAAGGAGTACAACAATGGAGAATTTGGTAGATAAAATTGCTCGTTTAAAATTGGCAAACTGTTGAGGAAAATTGGAAACCCGGGTCGTTAGCGACAAAACTCATGGAAAAGTACAAAATTCAAATTTTATATTGAAATTCCATCAAGCCACAATTCCACCCGCAGTCGAAATACTTAATTATACGTACAAAGTCACTTTTAATATGTTCACTTTCAATACTAGTAATAAAACACTATTTTGTGCATATTCCATTAATATATTTTATTATTATCAGGAACAGTATCGGTCATCACGAGCATTTCCAACTGATAAAATCATATACATTTTGACACACAGCTATTTTTAAAAAAACAAAAAAGACTAATATTACACACACTTATTAATCTTTCTTTTTTTTAGAAATAAATCTGTATCAATAAACATATATTCTTCTATCAGTTGAAAATCTTTGTGTCAATCAAAATAAGTAGTAATGAAATAATCACAAAGCATTGTTTTTTTTTAACTGTTAATGATTGTTGGGGAGTTAATTTAGTTTATATAAAAAAGTTTGACTATTTAAAAATACTGCAATATCCCAAATTTAATTATTTTACTGAATCATACATTTTGACATTATTATACTCCTACTCCTTGTTTGCTGGCGCTCCTTGTCTACTTCCGGTCTGCGGACAATCGAATATCGAACACCTTTAAGTGCCGGACACCCGGAAACTTCACGGATAAGGACTGCCAATCGCTTCCGGGCGGTACACTTTGCATTACCCACCATTACTAACTTCCCGATAATGATCAATTTAAATTTCTTTAACTTTCCAAAGAGACAGAAGAAAGATTTGTTGGTATCATTCTTATATATGTATATCAAACGATTCAAAAGTAATAATTAATAATATATGGATTACTCTATGATTCGAAGCGTGTCCTGTGACGATCAATAAAATGGTCATTGTCAATAATCAATAATGCTCATCGTGGTAAAAGCGCGATTGAATAAACTTATATCAACTCGTCAGCTACGTGTGAACATCTTTTGAAACTGTAACTACATACAGAGTGTGATCAGTAAATTTCCTGATCCTAAAACCCCGGGATTGGGATAGTACTAATCGTGAAATTTTGTTATTGAGGATAAGTAGTACAAAATTTTCGAAAACTTTTTTGAAATAAAAAAAAAAGATTTCACATTTTTCCACATTAGGAAATTCGTAAATTCCCAGGATTTTAAAATTGGCTAGCAAAAAATTTTGAAATACCGAATTCCCCCATGATTTTATCGTGAATGTTCAATCCTGGGATCGGAAAAATTTTGAATACCAAAAAACCCGGGATTACAAATAAGGTCCAGAATTGGGTATCTTAAACCAGGGGTGGGGAACCTTTTTTCTCTAAAGGCCACATTCATTTATCTGATTCAACATAAGGCCGCAGCAAACATTGACAGGGAATTGACTGGGGAATCTTTGGTCGGAAACAATTTCATGCCAATTTCTAAAGCCCAGAAATTTGTGGATTTCCCAAAATTACCGACGTGGGACCTTTTTTTTCTTATGAATTTATAAATTTACAAAAATTAACAGAATAGGCCGATATAGTCAAAAGGCCGCAGGTTTCACACGACTGTCTTAGACTGTATGTCAAATACACATTTCTGATTTCTGGCTATAGCTTTAGCTGTAAGAAAAAAAAAAGAGTGAATCCTTGGTCCAAAGACTAGTATAGACTTTCTATAACAGTGAGATACTTAGTTCGGAATTATTTTTGTCTAGAACTCTATTATCGTATAAGGAAGTGTACGTCCACCAATTATTAATGTATACTAATTGCCTATTATTACGATACAGTTAACAGCCTATTATGACGTCATTAATAGATAGAAAAAGATTTCCTGTGATTGTTTAATTTGAGCACCTGATGTAACATATTTCAGAGAAACAAATGAACGGGAAATGTTAAATAGTGTTTTCAAATTAAAATTTTCATTCGTTTAATAACAAAAACTCCTTGTCTTATTGTCTGCAGTATCCTGGAGCTCAGAAAGGAAAAATCAAGAGACGCAGCTCGATCCCGACGAGGGAAGGAGAATTATGAGTTCTACGAACTGGCCAAAATGCTACCGCTTCCTGCTGCTATTACGTCACAACTTGACAAGGCTTCCATCATCAGACTGACTATTAGCTACCTCAAACTAAGAGACTTCTCAGGGCATGGCGATCCACCGTGGAGCAGAGATGGGCCTCCATCTAGCAAAGCACTTAAAGGTAAGCTTATTCTGGAAGATCACGTTGGTCTTTTATAGTGGATATACTCATTGGAATATTGATTTGTTAGCTAATTATTCCATTTATTTTTGGGCTGAATATAAAATATGATTTTACATGTTTTCAGCCGCATATTTTTTATTATTCATAATATTTTTTTTGTCTATTGATAAATTTTAAAAAATTCTTGTTACAAAGTTTCATGACTTTGTATTTTAAAATACGAAAAGAGGCTAGATCCACAAATCGATTGAAAAATGAATTTATAAAACTGTCCGTACTGAGACTCGATCTCGTGGATTCCGCAACCAACGCCAACGTCGTTAATCACTTCACCATAAGCCTGATTGTTATGGATATAATTTTTACTGTCTTTAATCTTTTGAAAAATCTTTAAAGTATTGGGAATTCAAATAAAGAAAATGTGACTGCCAAGAAAGTTTCAACAATGAAAAGATATGAAATAACAGCATAAAAAACGCTATTTTTTTAAATTATGACCATAGATTACAGAAGAATCTTTCGACCATGTATTTTTACTTTATCATATAAATAACATGTTTCGTTTGTAAAATACATTACGCGTTAGTATAAATTTTCAAAGCGTCCGCCTTTAAACACGAGAGCTTTAGCGCTCCTCTGCACGGTGACAATAACTAACTAAACATTATTATTGGCATGCAAATTGAATCAAAGCTCTACGCTCGGCGTAACGCCAGCTTTATGTAGCATATTTCGTACAGCCAATCCTACGTTACGTTAAATTTACTTTCACAGTATGAGCGATTGCCGTACAATACTTATTTTATTTTAGATTATTATTACTTACGTATATTGAAAAGGTTTAGTGGTCAGTTAATAAAATGAATGATCTAGTATATGGTCAGTATAAATATTATGTTTTGTAAGTATAAACATAAAAAGGTCAGTATTTATTTTAAATTTGGTCGATAGCCGAGGATATGAAAACACAGTAAGATTATGTGTGGTTGTCAAAAATTTTAATGGAAACAGATCATTCAATTTCAATATATCCACAAAATTTCTAATGCTCAAAATGGTTCAAAATTTGATTTAAATACAAACCATGATAATAAGTATTTGTAACACTGCTTTACATAAAAAGTCGATAATTAAAAAAGACAACAAAAACTTTATACTTCAATATTCGATTAATAAATTTGATTGCTTTATTATAATTCTCTATTTTAAACATAATTAAAATGTGAAATTCAGAATATTTTTGTTCGTAAACCTATCGAAGGTATAAATAATTTGACTGATATATGAGTTATTTCATATAAAACTTTTAAGGGTATCACTGTCAATAATTGGTGAACATACAATATATTCAAAAATCAAAACACATTTTTTAGTATTAATTTCACTTTTATTTGATATGATCAGGACCGTTTTCTCTTTTTACGAGCATTTTCAAATAATCATATTATTCAATGAAAGTGGGATTATTAAAAATGTTTTATTTTTTCAATTTATTTCATATAGTTGATAGATATTTTGATATCATGCTATTGTTAGAAATTTATATTATTTAAATGGTTTTATAGCAATTTAATGTCGATTCATTGGATTAAATTGTATTTAATTTATAGTGACACAGTAAGGTACTTAAGTACTCATTCTTAAATATCAATTCTTCGTCTAAATAATATAGTTGGTTCATTTATTGCACCAGTTAGTCAAAGACAGGCAATTTTCTTGATTGTTAGTTTTCTACTTAATTTTTGATTGATCTGTATAAATACGTCTTTATTTTTATATTATAATTTTATGCTACAACGATGATTTATCTTGAGTGTTAAAATTTTTCATTTGCAGCTTACTTAGAACTATCAATTTGTTACTTACCATTTTTTTTCTCAGTACGGTAACAATATAGTTTATTTATATTTTAACTAAAAGCGTACTACTAAAGTTAATATCAATCTTATTTTAAAAGCCTTAAATTGTTAAAAGTTATAGATTTCTTTTCGTCAACCATTTTATCAATCATTCGTAGTTGATTTTTTATACAAGTGCGGTTGCATTATTTTCAATAAAGAAATGTGCAGTGTTTTATGAGAAAATTGTGTTTAGGGAATTATTCCGCAGGGGTGGGTTGCTGTAAATAACTTGGGCAAATATTTACACACGGATTGCCGACCGAGTACATTTTTAAATCCAATTTGCGTGGCCTAACTCCATTGATTTTTTTTGTTTAGTCGAACACACAATAGTGATTTCATCTTCGATGTGAAATTTTGTGTCAATTTTTTAAAATAAAAATCTCAAATATGTTTCTATTTATTGTTTATTCATATCAAAAAATATTTACTGCAAGATATATTGTTCATGTTAAAAGTTTTATAAATGCTCTTTCATTATGGTTGTCTTTTATCTAGTATCTTTTAAAAAATACTTTATATTAGATACTTTTTGTTTATATAAAATGGTTGATCATTATAAATAATAGTCATGTTTTATTTTATTGATCTGCATTTTTATCTTAAGAACAGTTTTATGTTGACAACCAAATGAAACCTAAATACATTTTCCTAGACACTTTTATACATACTTACCTTTCTATTTGTATAATGAACAAATATTCGATTGAAACTGATCATTCTTTTAATAAAATAATTACCATTCAACTATTTAAAGCTTTTTTCATGTCCACTGTAATTATTTCAATAAATTAACAAAGTAATACGAAATTCACAACTATAGTTACTCTTTTCATTGACAATTTAAAACCATACAGTTTTAAACTGAAACTAATTCAATACTGAAAAGGGGTGGTCAGCCCGCCCGAAATCTACCACCGTACGTACATTATGGTAGCATTGATTGAATTAGGTTAGGGGTGAATAACTTGAATCCTGATGAAGGGTCCTTTAAAGCAATACAATTTAGGCGTATGATGCAATGAAGGTAAGTATGCAGTGTCTATAAACCAATTACCAGATCTTCAAGCTTTGTAAAAGTATACATATGGTCCTGAAGAATGTATAGAAATTAATTCAATCCAATCTAACATTTCAACGCAGTATAAACTATGCACGTAATTATTTTCTTATCAGATATTCCAATTCAATAATCATATATGTATAATCAAACATCAAACAGGCTTCATAAATTTCAATTCAAGAATTTTCTAATTACATATAATCATAAACTATTTTAAGAGACATGTCTAAAAAATATTCACCTATTTAAAATTAAATATTTCAAAACGGCTATAATACAACCCTGTTGAACATATGAGCCCTCGAGAGGTGAAGTGAGCCAACTAGTAAATAGTCTAACTTTTTTCTTGGACTTTTATGTACAATCACGTCTTTACTTGACGTCTTGGTGGATTGTATATTTTCATTTTACGGAGATTATTACTATTATATACTATTGCAATATGTATTAACTGAGGTTACTTCACTGTTATGATACTTTAAGACGTGTAAAAGATAACAATGCATCTAAATTATTGTTTTATAAAATACCACATCATTTTTTGTTAAATTATTAACGTTAAAAATTTCAGTAAAAAACATTTGATAACTGTAGCGATTAACGAAGATTCATTTAAGTATTTTATAGTAAAAAATACATTTTATCAAATAGCTAATTTAATGATGTTTTTTCGACTAACATACGAACACACCGGTATCTCAAAACATTACAAATTAAGTTCTTTAAATTGAACATAATTTTACTATACCTTAGAATTAAGTCCAATCCCATTAACATAAATTTGTCTCAATTTCAACGTGAGTACGGAACAATTCGACTAAAATCATACAAATAAGATTTACTCTTTAAACCAAACAAGATTACAATGTGAATTTGGATTTGAAAAAATCTGCATTTTCGTTGCACCCTCGAAGGGCGAGATACCTTCAAACAACTGGTAATCACGTCACAATTGGACAGTGACTACAAATCAGTAGAATTTACTATTTATCTACTCACTGTGGTATTCAAGGATAGGACGGCCACTGCTGTGCTGTACATATAGCCAATCATTCGCTGAAATATTGTTTAACTTACAATGAACAATAGTAAGAGTCTTTATACAGTCGATTATCTGTGGAATGTTTCATTGTATATGAAAATAAATTTCAAAATTTTATTCAATATGATTCATTTCAATTTCATCAACAGATGTTTTATTGTCCATAGTAAAAATAATAACAACTACTCTTTGTTATTTCCAAGTATGGATTTTAATGCATTATCTTTTTTATTATTTTGTTTCATAAAATTTTATCAATTATTATAATTTATTTAATTATTGTTTCAATGGTTATACTTTATAATATTGATTTTTTAAAGTTAAATTATTTTATTGGCCACACTATCGATTGGAACAAGATGTGAATATTCAAAAATCGTTGAAAATATCATAATTCGACTGTGAAAAGGGAAAAGAAGTTAGCCCACAGTTTTTTCAAAACAGCTTTTCTTTCGATAATCAAAATGTATACATTTTGATACACGTAAGCTGTAAATGCCGAGTGAGTATCTTAATTTAGCATTTATGTTTGAAAAAATAATGACCTGCAAAAATTGCGATCATAAAAAAGACTTAAAAACTTTTTTTATTTCGAAAATTTATAAAAATAGTATTAGATAAAGTCAATTAAAAACCAGTTTATCAGTCTCCGTTCACTTCAAGGTAGTGTATATTTCATAATCTGTCTTTTGCTCAAAATCATCAAAAACATTTTTGCGTCTACTGTAAAATTTCTGAGTGGGTTTCGTCCTTTTTCCTTTCCACAGTCGATATATTTTAATATCTTACCACATTTTTCGAATTTAATTCGACGTTACTGAAGATTTTGTTGTAATAAATGAAGAATTTAATTACCTTTATATATAAAAACATCAAATGCAAAAGAAATCATTATAAACGGAAAACAAAACTGTATGTAACAAATTTTGTTGCAACGCAGCAATTTTTACGTTTCTTTGTTTTAGATTGAGTTATAATAAATTATATTTAATACAGTTATTTGTAAAAAATTTCCCAATATTATTTTGATATTTAATTTGATTAGTTTTATTTAATACATTGCGGTTATCGCGTGATTTTCCTGCACCGCCCCTGGCAGGAAAACACCGCTTAATAATCCAACTAACTAACAATCACGCTAACGATACCTCTTCCAGGCTTGTTAAACTTGCGAGTTGCGACCCTAAATTAAATTAAGCGCTGTGCATATATTATTAAACGAGACAACTGAATGAAATAAATTATTATATTGTCGGCAGGCGCTTTTGGTTAGGGGGCGTTTGTATTCGGTTACACTTGATTCGATTAGTTACAATCATTACTGAGGATACTCTTTCAATATTTAGCTATAGCTTTTGAAATCCAATTATGAAACAGTTTTCCCCAACTCTTTTGCGCGGAGATTTTTTTAACACAATCATCAGTAATTCATTATTGTAGAATATATTTTTTTTTCTATACTGAACCGTGAACTTCTGAGACTGATTTGAAATTTATATCAGTTTTTCCAATTGTATTTTGAATATCGTTTTTTTCATAAACTCACAATAATGTGTTAAGTATATGAATAATCTCTTTGATAAAAATTCGTTGTCTGAAATTAGCTCAGTTGGTGTATTAATTATACCAGTTTATCAATCATTTTTAATGCTGTTTTAAAGGTAGACAGTTGTCCCTGTCTATTAATTCTAAACTCATATTTGTATTGGCATTAATGAATTTATGTTTTGTTATTATAATTTTCTATTTTACATAAAATATCAGTGCTCGATGCTTTATCCTAAAAGTTGATTTTTTAACTTGCTTTTGTTTATCCAAAACTATCAATCTGTTACTTTTTAACTTCTACCAGAGCCATAATATGTAATATAAGTTTCTTTATAATGGCATAATAAAACTTTATAACTATGTTTGTCCAGTATTTTTTTATACATTATGACACGTGCTTCACCTCTTGAAGAAGCATCTTCAGATTGAGTAAAAGTGTGAAAACTCGTAACAAAACCATTGTAATAACAAAGATATAAAATAGAATTTGGTATTAAAAATTAATTTCCACAAATTTACCGTCGAATTCTTCAAAAATATTGACAAAGATTTGTTGTCCTTTACTGTTTCATAAATAAGTTAGTAAAGATTAAATTTAATATAGTCTTTATAACTCTCTGTCTTGTATGGAATATGGTAACAAAAAATAAAAAAAATAAACTCAGGTTAAATTAATCATTTACTAAAACAATATAATGTTAGCAGTAAAAATATCGTCTTATTTTGGATATTATTTTGACATTATTCTTTTATGTGTTTTTTTTTGTATTGTTGTTCTACTTGGAAGTGATTTATTTGTATCACAATATTTCATAATTTTCCAACAAGAAAAGCGCGAAGTAGTAGAGGGAATGTTGCAACTAACAACCCTCACTGCGAAGGCATAAATCTTGTTGAAAAATCCCAATATGTGCAGCTTACATTGTTTCCTGCTGGTGCACCATATGTTTCTGAGCCCTGACCGATTAGTTTTTCTCTGCTTAGACAAAATTTCTCACTCATTGTTTCTTCTTACCTATAAATTATTAAAAAAATATAAATAATCTTTTAGTAAAACATTATGTATTATCAGTAGTTTGTAATAATACTATGTCAATATATCAAAAATGATAAATATTCTAATTATATTTGAAAATCAGCTAACGGATCACTTATTCGTATTATTTTCGTTAATCGATTCATACAGATAAGCATTTTCTTCGCATCAGAACTAGCATGGTAAAATATTTCTCATCCATCAATAAGTCATTCTGGAACTAAATATATTTTGTATTTCTCAGATATAAAGAAAGCTTTTCGCTACAATATATCAACGAACAAAATACTTAATAAAAACACAATAATCCTTTGTACTTCATTCCACTTTATTTAATACGTCAGGACCGGTTTCGCTCATTGCGAGCATTGTCAACTGATAAGAAATATAATTTAACAATACTATTTATACAAAATTGAAAAGTTATACACAACAATTGGCATTGAAAAGAAATTGCCAATTACATTAAAGTGATTCTAAAATAACAAAAAATTTAAATGTTCAACACATCTAACATATAATTAAAAAGTCATCCCAGGTTAACAAATTCAAAATGACGATTGAAAGTAATTACAAACATAATTAAAATTTGGGAAATTTTTGACAAAGTGATACCGGTCCTGACATTTTAAATAAAGTGGAATGAAGTACAAAGAATTATTGTGTTTTTATTAATATAATGCCTTTCCACCAAGTATTGACAGTGAACACCCTAAAAGTGAACAAAATACTCGCTTTTAAATATGCACAAACAATTATTTTATTTATGTCAATTACTGTTTTTTTTAAATAGTTTATAAGTTTAAAGTATTGATACTGTACGGTAAAATTTACAACTTGTTCAAGCCAATTCAAATAACAGTGTAAATCTTACAAGCGCAGTGAAGTTTAAACATACATATTTTAACTAAATACTTTGTTATTTTAACTCTATTATATCTTTCCACCATTACCCGTTCCCAAAAAGAGGTGTTGAGCAATTGAATAATACGCAGTTCAAGAGAATAAACTTACATATTGTGTTTAGATATTTTCCGTTGACAGTCGGCATATGGCTACAAAAAAAAATGATAAGCTTTGCATTTCTGTGGGTAAAAAAGTTTCTTAGTTTGTGCATATGCATTTTTACTATACAGTTAATATTAGCATAACGCAAGTACTGGTTTTTCATTGCGGTATTTCTGTCTCACCCCATGTTTACGTACATCATTACCCGGCAGTGGGAGTCTTGCCAGACCTCCCTGTTCACTTGTCAGCTTCACGTTTGAATCTATAATGTCTCCTCCTACATCTACTGTCTCCTCAAAGCAAGATCTGATTATCTTTGCAAACATGCCATAGAGGTAAACATTCACAGAGTTCGTCAATGTCGTTGGTATACTGACAAAATGCGTTAAGTAAATAAAAATGTTATGAGATAATCATAATTTTTGATAATCGCTAAATTAAAACATCTCTTTTTATACACTATATCTTTACCTTGCCATATTAACCAATTCATGAAATACGATAATGATATACAAATACGATTCAAATATTAAAAAACGTTTAGTTATTCACAGTTTTTTGCCACAAATTACTTTGAAAATAATTGGGTTGGTACATATTATTTTTTCAAAGTAAGTACGTAAAAATACATACAATGTGGCTGTGAAATCTATCTATCAGCGTTCATAACTCAGAGCAGACGATTTTGACTTAACGTCTTCTGCCAGCATACTCACGAGTAGAATTAGTAAAACCTCATTTTTCAGCATGCTGGAAGTAGATAGTTAAGATATCTACATGTACGTAAAAATACATACAATACGACTGAAAATGGTTTTTTTCAACAAGTTATTTAAAACATTATATTTTTGACTTAACGTCTTCTACTAGTCAGTATAATCATATACGTTACATTTTTTTAATTTAATAACTCCAGAATTTTAATTTATTCCAAAATCGTATTGCTTTTAAGATGAAAACAGGTCAAATGAAAAAAAAATATTAATTATATTATATTCTCATAAAAATATCCTTGTAAAGTATGTACACCTTTTATAGCTGTTTTATTAAAACCAGAACAAATGATACTGCCTAAAAGAGTTTGAGTATATTAACATAATTTCTGTAATTTTGCAATTTAATTAAGGAATACATTATTTTAATCCGAAAGCACACAATATTTTTGTTTTTGTCTCTTCTAGACAATAATATTTTCGACTGGCAATACTGTAAATAAACCAACACAAGCGTAAACACAACAAAGTCAAAGTCTCCGAGCTCCTCGAACGCTGCCTGAATTTTAATTCGCATCGTACGGCAGCATAGGAATAGAAATAGGAACGGCGGCCATCTTTTCGTTTTCCCGCGTTTCTGTTAGTTACGCTACGCCACCGACAGATAGCGATAGAAATCTAGGAAAATATAATTCGCCGGCCATTAGTTCTATCTGGAAATGAGAAGGTATTGTTTTATTTCAATGCAATAGAACATTATTATTATAAACTAATGCCGATTAGTTTTTATTTATTATATTGAAAATCGAATGTTACACATACTTATTTAATTACCGAAAAAATATTGTTCTTTTATTATAAAATATCTCAAAAATCTTATTGGTTTTATATGAAGCGTATAAATGCAAAGACTGATATATTTACTTTGCAATGTTAGTAGTAAACGACGTTTAATTTATTACTTTTTTAACGATAGTTTATAATTTATATTCAAAAATAAAACACTCGTTCGTACAATTTCTACGTTTATTTATGTGGACCAGGAACAGTTTCTTTCGTCACGAGAATTTTGAATTATTATAAACTAAAAAAGTCATAAAAATATGAAAAAGTTTATATAGCAGATAATGATACAATATATAAATTAATAGGTTCGGTGATTCTTCCGAACATGATTCTCCCGAACACGAACTCTCCGAACAAGAATACTTCGAACACCGAATCTTTCGGACTCGGAACCTTCCGCACACAGAACCTTCCTGATATAGAATACTTCGCACACCGAATATTCCGAACATTTAAAAAAAATAATAGAAAAATCATTGTTTTATTGTAACGTGGAATGTTTTATGGCAATTATGCTAAATATTTTTCAGAACGAAAACATGAAACGTATTTAATTTTCATGTATATAAGCAGTTTATAATTTTATGCGTATTTTGGCTTATGAATTTTGAAAATTGTGTTGTATTATAATTGGACTGATATTTTTGACTATATTAAAAGGAAATACCATGCATATAAACATTTAAAATTGCAATTTGACATCCACAGTACTTTAAACATCATTTTATTATCTTACTGATACTCATATATTAAACATTTAATTAAAATATATATAGGTATATCAAATTTTAAACATACTTTATCAAATTGTAATTTAAACATTAGACTATAGTTATTGAGTAAGGTAAATATGGCATATAGTAGCACGTCAACTACTGCGGCGAAAAACTTCACAACTACGCTAAAAACAACGCCACGATTTAAAGTTATTTTTTGAGAACTTAATAATCGTGTTAAAACCACACATTATTACGAAGAACACTGATAAATTATGCGAAATACGAAATATTTTTCAGTACAGCGCCACTGTTTTCCATTTTGTCAAAATGGAAAACATAAAAATAACTTTAAATCGTGGCGTTGTTTTTAGCGTAGTTGTGAAGTTTTTCGCCGCATTAGTCGACGTGCTACTATATGCCATATTTACCTTGATTAAAACAATTTTCGATGAAAGAATTAACAATTTTATTGTTAGTAAATATAAAAATCTATGTGCCCCCTTTGTGGTCAAGTGGTCAACGTCGTTGGCTTCGGTTACGGAGGTCACGGGTTCGAATCCCAGTACGGACAGTTTTATAAATTGATTTTTCAATCGACTTATGAATTTCTGTTCGAAAGCATGGATGTATGTGATGTTTTGAATTCCCCCCTCCCACCCATCCTATCCTATGAACTTGGCGTATCGAGAGCGATAAGCTAACCACTAGTCCTGTTTTAGCCCTATCCTTCTATTCCTACTCTCTTTGGAAAAAGAAAGGTTGAGCAACTGAGTAACAAGCAGTTCTCGTAAGAACACTTCTGTTGAGATAAACTCTATTAGGGGTCCATATACTCCACACTGGGTGCGGACATGGTAAATATATATATATATAAATTCAAAATGAGTGAATGGTATACATGTCATGTTTAAATATTATTTTATGAACTATAACCGCCCCTGCATATACAAGGGGTGCATTGCTCCAATGCCACATTGACGGGCCGCCACTGTATACAGCGGCAATATTAAAACAAACAATACGATTAAATAATTACTAGGCTTAAATATTTTCTATAAATCGTTAAAAAATTTTGGTATTCCAAAATTTAAATAATCATGTATAAATATATATACATACGTTTGTCTATAATAATGCCGTGTGAATGTAATTCAAAAAATTTCTACTGTATTTTCTATGAATACCTTTCTAGTTGGACACGATTGCAAATAAATAAATACACAGTTCAACGGCATGTATAAAATAAACGCGTCGTCATTATTGAATATGTGAGCGTAATTAACAAAAAAAAACTTTGACGAAAAACTGCATTCTGTGTGGTTGTATATGGCTATGCCGAGTACGTTATGACTCAAATGATTGGTTTAATTGATTTCAGCGACTGAAGCTAATGACACATAATCGTTTGTTGGCTTGTGTTGCCGATCTCGATTGCAATCGCTGCTAATTAACTCATTCGAGAACGCTCGAGTATTTGCGATATGCAATACAGTTTTTTAGAAATAGCATGGAGACTTCTGAGACGTATAGAAAAGTAAAAAAAAAATACACAACAACTATTGTGGAACTGGAAATGAATTAACTTTTATGTTCGTAAAATTCATAACAAGGCACTTTAGTTTAGCTAGGTTGGATATTGCGAATTGTGCCACTAGTTGTTTATCGTCGTTTTGGCTGATCTGATTGCATCAAGGGCTTCTTCTCTATGCGAAAACAGTTAAATATGTCATAGTGGCAATATAAATAACGACAAAACATGTATGCATATAGAAATATGAAAACCAGTCGAATCGCCATTGCCAAATCAGTAAATTTCACATATAAGTTTATATTACATGTAATTTTTTTCTTGGCATTCCTGAAAATTTAGGCCACTTCACAGACTTATATTGTATTTTTAAGTGTCAAATGGTAATGTAATATTAGAATAAACGTAGATTTTTACTAATAGAAAACTATCCAATTTTATAAATTGTCTTGATATCAGCATTATAAACTACATAACAATCAAGTCAGGTGAATAGTCGAACAGCACTTTTTCTTACTGCTTGAAAGCTTTATCAGTATTTTACAGCTATTCCAACAAAAGCTGTAAATCTGCAACGAGTAAAGAGGATTAAAATGTTGAGTTTTTTATAAAGCTACAGGTTTATTTAGTAGATATTTAACAACATAAAAAAAACTTTGATAGTTATTCCAAAAAACAAGCGAGTGTCTAAATTGAACCATAAGTCTCTCAATATTCAATCAAGTGATATGCAGTAATCAAGTGTAGTTTTTACCAACAAATAATCATCTACTATTATTACTTGGCCGCCGGCAGAATCTGTTACTAAAATGTTTAATCAAAAGCTTGCATCTAAGAAACAAATGTCAAGTGTTTCAAAAAAAAAGTAGGAATGTGCTAAAGCCTGACCTTTATTTGAAAATTCAAGTCTCAAACAAATTGATTATTCAAATCAATATCGCTGATCGTATAGCGGCCATAACAGACAAAGTAATATGAGAACAATTCTCCCGTGATTGTGGCAAGCTCTTTTAACGGACAATTTATAATGATCGATCGATTAAACTAATATAACAAACGTAGCTCAACGAAGTACATGATAACTTTTTTTTATGTGGGACACAATGTGTTGCTGCAGTTTCGTGGCAAATGAGCGAGCGATACAAAATTTATTCGATTTTAATTTCACTAAATTGATACAAATAAGGGTCACTGACAATACATTATGCGATTCCTTATAAGGGTATGTCATCACGGAGCCATGACAGTATAAATGCTAAACTTTCGCGAAAACGTTAGCCAGTCGAGTAAAAAGAACAAGTTAAGGCGTTTGAAAGCACATATAACATAAGCTGTTGTACATTATTATTTAAAAGCCGGTGAAAGTATACCAAAAATGTTAAAACCCTTCCATATGTCACGAAAACTACACACAGAAACCATAAATTCAATTATGATAAGTCTGGCTATATTTACTGTATTCAACGGTTGCCTAGCTTATAAAAAATCGTATTATTTTTTATTGAAAATGAATACGGTAGAAAAAATAAGCTATCGATAAAACTAACAATTTAAACGTAAAACACAAAAACGTCGTTTCATCATTATATTACAAAGTAATATAATGATTGATATAAGTACACAATAACTGATATAAGCTATTGCTTATATCAGTTATTGTGTATTATTAATTTAAAAAATGAAGGACAGACCTTCATCCGATGTTGTTTTTTTTTGATAATATTGTTGCACTTTTTATGAATTATCAAAGCAACAATGTAATTTAATTTCAAGCCGATTTTTCATCTGAAACAATCATACACAACATATTTATCATTTTACTATAATGGTGAATTTCTACATTTGTAACTACTTAAAAAAACTTGATAATCTAGAATAAAGACCACAAGATTGTTATTGAAATATAGTTACTTGCATATTTCCTTTAATTTTGATAACGTAGCAGTAGTTTTATTTCTTTAAAAGATCTTTTTAATGCTGAAGACGCTATCAAAAAAGCATACAAATCAGAGCCAATTCAGCTTTTTGTGCACCCGGTAATTGGTTATTTTAGGCAGTCACTTTTTGTCAACAGACTGACACAAAAAGTAGTACGTTAAATAAGTTTTTACATTAACCAATGTCAATGTCTAATTACAAAGCACGCCGTGGCGTAAATCATAATAATATTTTACTTTAGATTGATGGGATAAAATTCTAACCGTTTAAATAAATCATAATATGAATTACAGCTTGTGTCACTGGTATAAATGTTGGTTAAATTCTTTTCCCTTCATAACCGTGACGTATAATTTTAACATTTGAAACAATGAAAGGCTAACAATCAATTTTCTCTATTGATGCCGTTTCTGATTTCTTTCTTACGTCAGGGGTTGGTCGTCAACCGATGGTTCACGAGAATATTTTAGTGCTTTGTAAAATTATTGCAGTAACGTAATTAGTGCCAAGAATCCGTTTTTTTTTCAAACACGTACCAAGAAATATTGTTTCAACTAGTTTGTTATAATTAATCAAGTAAAATACTATTTCTCAGATTGTGTGATCATTATTTTATATATCATAAAAATAATCATGTTAGTGGTAGGCGAGATTTTAAATTGTAAGTTCGATAGTCTGAGAGATCCGAAAAGTTGAAGACCACTGTCTTAATTGACTGATACTAAATTTTTTAAAATATATTTTTTAATAACACACTCAATAGTACCTACTTTTAACCTTACAATCATTTCACCGAACGTCATTAAATATAAAGCAATAGTTTGTTTTAGTCAGTTCAAGTACATCCGTGCACTTGGAATGCCTGAAGATGCCGAAAGGCGAAAGCCGGGTCGTTAGCGACAAAATTCATGGAAAAGTACAAAATTCAAACAATTCAAATTTGATATTGAAATTCCATCAAGCACCCTCGGTCGAAATTCTTAATTTTTTTAGTAAAATGAAAACTCGTATAGTTTATCCATATTTTTTTTAATGGAACCGAATACCACCGGACATTTGCTGGTGACAGTCCATCAAAGTTACGGCTCACTAACTTGTATGATCGAGTGTCACAACCATACTTAACTTATGCGCTTACTGAGACGCAATTTGGAAAAAGATATCATTTTTCTCCCCTTGTGATATTCGAAGTCACCGCACTGGAAACTGTATTTCATTTTTTGCTCAACTTTAACCTTTTATTAAAATTTATTTCTATGACGACATCATCCAATTTCTAACTACAGATAAAAGCGCATTTTTTTCAACACTGTATTTATGTATTTTTCGAAAACTATAGTTTAGTGTCGTAATTTAATAATTCAATAAATACTACATAAACCGTAAGACAAATTTCATAATTTTTATATTGAGGACGAATACCCACAACTTTACTACTTGTTCCATTAACTATATAATTAAAATGTAAATCAGTCATCATAAATTAATTTCTTTACTTATCAAATTTCTATCTTGAGCCAATACTTTAATATGAATTATAGGAGATTTTGAGATTTCCGCTGCCAATTGTCAATTGTACGACACACTCGCCACTTACTGTAAATTAATTGTTTTTTCTCGCAAGTGTAAGCATACTTTGTCAAAATTAACTGTATGGCATACATGCAAACATTGTTTTTTTATATATAAGACCTACTTTAAGCTAATTTTACTATGCCTATAACCTTCCCGAAAGTGCAAGCAAAAAGTTTGTCAAAGTTTTATTGCAATCGGATGAGCGGTGTGGCAACGCATAGCGTATAAACAGACAAACATTCTTTTTTATATATATTATATGTTTTTCTGTCAATATAATTTTACAGCGACGTTTTGTACGAGTTTATAAAACTTCTCTTGCAGTATTACGATGTACAACTTTAAAAAAAATTAACTATGTAGTGTACATGAATTGTGTGCCACTCTGCCCAGGTATGAGGTTCGCTGACTACAAAACTTCTGTATCTTGTTCGGTAAAGAAAAAGTTTGTTACATTTTAATGTGCGTAACATTGTATCTAAATATAAATAAACACGAGCTCTTTGTTCACACAACCTGTTTTACTTCGCTTATCACCATAATAATAAATCTCCGAAAGAGACCGCAAAATATTTTTACCGAATGCCCATATCCAGGCCAAATAAAAAACGACCATATTATTTATTACATCAAAATTTACTTATCAGCTACTGGTTTCACGAGCGAGCTATTTCTGTATTTAAATTATTTTTTAACAAAAAAATACAGCTAATCATAAAAAACTATTTTCGATTACGTTTTGGTGGCCCATTTTTTTTTGTAAATACCAAATGTTTCGGTTTCATTCGTGACGTGTGTTTCGCGAAGATTTAAGTATCTAAAACTTATAATGAAGTGGTGTATGATGTAACCAACTATTCGTATTGTCAAATAAATTATTTATTTGAAATTTAGCAAAATATTAGTAAAAAAGCATTCCGTAAATACTAAATGTATCTGTTTCATTTATGAGACTTGTTTCGCGAAGATTTGAGTACTTAACAATTATAATGGAGTCAGGGCCGGCGCTACCATACAGGCGAAATAGGCAATCACCTAGGGCGCAAATCATTAAGAGGCGCACAAATTGAGAAATCAAATTATTTTTTATATTCTAATAACAAATAATAGTTTATACTTGTATCTGTTCGATATAATTATGTATCGTATTCTGTATACTTCGATAAAGGCAGGTTGAGCGACCGACTAACAAACAGTTCTCGTAAAAAAACTTCTTTTGAGATACTCCCATTAGGAGGGCATATGATTCACATTAAGAGTGGACATGCATATAAAAAAAAATATTCCACAGTTTGTTAAAAAGGGGGCGCGCCAATAACCGTTGCCTAGGGCGCCAAATAGCCTCGCGACGGTACTGAATGGAGTGTTGTAACCAACGATTACAATTTTCAAATGAGAATATTGGAAATAAAACAATAAATATATTCATAGTTTTTTTTTATATATTTCTAGTCATTCAGAGATGTGACTATGGAAAATATATTTTAATGTAGAGTTTTCGATTCAATTATTTAATTTAATATAACCTTTTGTAGAAGTAAATATGGGATCTTATATCAACCAAATTGTATAAAATGTACACTTCAATAAATTCCCGTTGAAACAAAGGTTCAAAATTTTTACGAAAACTTTGTTTGGCTTAAATTTTCTTAAATTAAATTTAAACGCAATAGTAATCCCAGATAAGTTTGAATACTAATCCAAACATTTACTTTATATTAATAAAGTTTATACTTTAAATTAAGTCAATTATGGCTTGAATTTGAAATTTATTAAAAAAGGTTTTTAGTGAACATGTAATCTTACGGAAACGGTCACATGGGGGTCAATAATTATGATAGATCGCAAAAAATTAAAACCATATTTGGTCCAATTCTGTTTTATAATTTGCGCTTAATTTATTTTTTTTACTTGAAAAAAGTTTTTCTATGAATCCATAGACAATAATAATTTACAATATTCGACATCAATAACCAGTACCCTGTTTCTGTTGGTGGACCAGTGTGTGATATTATTTATGTTTGTGAGGAAGAACCTACCGCAAGGATTTAGTGGAGAGCAGGTGCGGACGGTCCGGTGTTTTGGCAAGGGCTACAAATTCTCCTATTATTTTTATATAATAAACGCCATTCGCAAAAAGGATGAAACAATATTTCACTTCGACGCGGGGACGTAAATCATTCGGCATCTGCGCCATCTAGGTATAAAGCGAAGAAGCTTTGTACAACAACGAAAAATAAACGAATTTAATAAAACGCAAAAAATTTTGTTCTATAGAGTCTATGACATCTCATGATTGAGTTCAAAAAAAATTAGAACTTTATTTGTTTTGAATAAACAGAATAAAAATATTATTTTATTTCTTCGAACGCTGATTTTACTGATATTTAAACTTAAAACATTTTAAGAAAAGCAAATAAATTAATTTATCGTCAACAATTTCAAATGATCAGTATAAAATATGAGGATTCTCAAACTTCTCAAACAGTGTGGAGCATATGGCCTCCTAATGGAGGTACCTCAACAGAAGTTTTTTTTTCTACGAGATCTGTTAGTTACTCAGTCTTTCAACCTTACATTTTATTCAAACTTGAATAGTAGGAAAAGAAGGATGAGGCTAGAACAGGACTAGTGGTTGACTAAACGCTATTGCTACACCCAGTTATTAATTTATTAAAGGATGGGATGGGAGAAGAAGAAATAATCTGAATTGACATCACAAACACCCAGTCGATCACAATTTTGAATTGAATAATTCTCAAATTAACTGTGATCTCACCAGGAATTGTACCCAGACCTGCGTGATTGATAGAGCAAGCTCTAACCAACTGGGACATATGTTACATTATCACTGTAGAAAGTATTAACTATTGTTCATAACAATAGTTTAAAACTGGTATTAAATCTTTTTCTCAACATTGTGTTTGTGAAGCTGCAAAAATCAATACAATATTTATATGCAAATCAGTTCAGATAACGATTTACTAAAGTCACAAGATTTTTTTGTGTAAATTGTACAACATACAATATTTTAAGTTTTTGATTAACAATCAGCTTTTATACAACATTTTTTCATCTGTTAGAAATTGAAGAAAATACTTGCATAGCCAATATAGTAAAAAATGTAAGTTTTATTAAAAAAACAAAAACACGAAAACAATAAAAGTTTCGTGTTACGTTTAAAATTACATTTTTATGTGCTAAATAATATAGTGACAATATCAGGTTCCGATATCTATATATTAATAGTCGATAAGGTACGTTTGAGTGTTTGTATGGTCGCGCGATTTCGCCATTTCGATGACGTCAAGAAAGATTTATTTCTTCTTCTACGAAATGTATTTGTTAGCAAACTTTAACATTTAAAATATTCTAAGCATTATATTATTTACAATTCAAATACTGCAGGGGTGTCGATATTTGTCCCGAGATCTATTTCTTCTTCTACGAAATATATTTGTTAGCAAACTTAAACATTTCAATTATTCTAAAAATTATATTAATTACAATTTACAATTAATTTTTCACGCCAGTAAATTTTCTAACTACTTAAAAATGCAACAAAAATCTCCCCCGTTGAGGTCAACTGGCTTACAGCTAGAATTTTTTTATTATTTCATTTTTCCATTTGGCAATTCTTTTATAAACGTACTTAAATATGTTTTAGTTTTGAGTGTGTTATGAAAAAGATTAATAATTCTGTTATGGCCTGCCCGATGTCACCTCTGGCAATTTGGCGAATTTTGTCCGAATGGGGCTGTGGAAATAATTAATTTATCAAAACAAAGATGACCAAACTGCCCAACGCCTCCTTTTATCTTCTGGCCAAATAATAAGCTGTTAAGATAACGGAAGGCCTTTAACCCTTTTTGTAGTGCCCGCGGGATTTGAACCTTTATATGAAATAATAGTAAATCGAACAGTACGTGGCAAAGTGGTTGGCTTTATTCCATATTATATTATTATTAATATTATTTTTAAATACTAAACTTATAGCATCCTCATTGTTGAAAAATTTTGGTCAGTTTTAAAACTATTTCCATTAACCATTAATATAGGCTCAATTACTTACAATGACAGTGTCATTTTCCTGTTAAGTATGCATAGGTTTATTTCGGTTCGTATTTTTTTATTATAATATTAAATTAATCCATAGTACAAACTTTTTACTCAATTGTAATTCGATAATTCGTTCGAGTTAACAGCGCGTATTCAGTAAATGATGTCGATTGTGTTATAGTATAATAAAATATGCTTAGTATTATAATAGTATTTTTCTCCAGTCTTTAAATAATGCTCTAACTTAAATATTATTACAATATAAGATAATAGTTGAATGTATCTTTTACTAAAAAAATGCTGACTAATAATAATTTATTACGGATTACGAAGAATACATTTAATTCGTCTTTTATGTAGAGTACATTTTTCAGTTTTTTGGACTGATTGAGTTGGAATATGTTAAGATATGTAAGGTTTATTTTATACATAAGAAACAACATATTTTTCACATTAGCTTATTATCAAGTCGCCAAACATTTTTCAATCATAAAATCATGGAGTATTGTAGGAAATAATGCCGGTTGATTTGATATATTCCATGGGTTCATCGCTAATTTTTTTATCAAAGTGTTTATGCTTTTAATGATAATCTAATAATCTCAAAGGTTCCCCGTTGACTCATCAAAGTTTCTCGATAACTACCTATCCGCCAATTGATATTCATAAAGCTTCCTGGCATAGGGTGGCTGTTAATCCTTTCCACCCTTCGGCATTATTGAGTGGTTGATTATTGGTGAATCTAAGGGAAGTTCTTCGTCTCTTAGTGTTAGTTCTTATTGGAAGTTGGCGTTTATGTGAAGGTAAATCAAACTACAGGACGACAACAAATTGAGTAAACTTTATCAAATGGTAATATTTCTACGTTTAAATCTTCTGTGAAATGAAATGAGATAAAGCAATGTCAGCAGTTGATTATTATTAGAATAGACTAGGTTGATTTTAAGTGAAAATTAAAATGCGTTCATTATTTGAAAAATGGAAACAGCACTTATCTGAAAGTGTTGTTTTTTTTTTATTTTAATGAATTGATTAATTTAAATATTTAATCATGGCTCTTGAAAGAGTTTTTATCTCTTTATAGAATTAAGGCATATACTGAAGTTTGCAATTTTTTGATTAGCAACATTAAGCATTGTTTTTGCTGCTATGCGACCATGGTATAATTTGATAAAAAGCTTATTGGATAAATGCGTTTTTCCATCTTATTTAACAGTGAACGGAGTTAATATTGTATATAATTTCATACATCGAACATACATTTTTAAAAAAGAAAAAAATATTAACCAGTAAAAACTTTGAGTTGTCCAAACAAACGTTACCTATATACTATTATGCTTCTTGGCAAAAGTAATTAAATATCGCGTGTTTTGTACTGAAAAATTTGTGTATTTTTTAGTATCATATTTAGATTAGAAGACATTGATAATATATTTTTATGTTAACAAATATTTTCGCTCGAAATACTAAAACATGTTGCTAATACTGTACCAAGTATAATCTGCCCCGTGTTTAATTTAAGATACGTAGGGTTGAAATAAGTAAGAGCAGAAAAATACCATGAAGACTTCATTACTTCTAACTGAAGGGTTAAGAGGATGGTCAAAACAATACGAAGTTACCAAGCTGTATTTGAACTGTACCCGTCAATGTCCAAATGCGTATAATGGACATTAGGGGGAACATACGAGTATTTTTCTATTTATTTACTTCGGTATCATAATAGCAAAATGAGAATCACTAGAGAGAGTATCATTCCTGTATTTTGATAAAAACACCATCTTCTTGTCACGTTTTTATATGACTTATATTAGAGGTTGGTTTAATTTGTTTCCAACGGAATAAAAGCATGTTTATGTAAGAATATTTAAATTTCATCATTGCATACTGAATATAATTAATATAAATATATTTTGGTAATTAAGATTGACATCCATATTTTTAAGTACGAATAAAGAACTTTTAGCTTTATATCATATAATATAATCTTTGTTAACTTTCTGCAAACGACAGAGCATGCATTCAAGACTTAGATAAATTTAATTTACTTCTAATTATTTATGCAATGATTAATAACTTTGTTAATATGTGAAATACACCATTAATGTATAAATTTATTGTAAATACAAAGTTATGTACTTTAAAATCAATAATCTACACAGTTTTTTTCATATGATTTCCAAAATAACATAGTTTTTTATCTAGGTTGAAATTGAAATTCTTTTTATTAATACGTGTAGTTTATTGAGAATTACAACATATGATCAAAGTCAAATAGTATTAAAGAAATTATGTCATCGTAAAACCACCTGTGTTTAGTCATCAATGAGTTGACACAAAAGAAAACTATTAAGTAATGCTTATATTTACTACATTTGAGAGGATTTTGTACTCTAAACGTTGGTAGTGACAACCTTAAACGCAATTGATGGATGAATTGATCGAGTATTGGGCCATTTTGTTCACTGGAGCGTGCAGCCTCTCAATTCAACTCTAATTGATGTGCAATAATACAATTATTTATTCTTACGAGTTTGCATACAGTGGTACCTCACAGAAATGACTATTTTCAAAAATGGCTTTCCTACAACTAACAACTAAATATTTGACAAAAGGTAACAGTTAAATATTGTTAAAAAAAGATATTAACTCCTGCTGGAAAATCAACAGAAATTTCTTTATGCAAATCTTTTTTTAAATATTTTTGAATTCGGAGTGCGTCATATGCTCGATGATGTCTTTCGATCGTTGTCAATAATTCAATAAATGATGTTTTATGGCAAGACTGAGTAAAAAAATATTATTTAAAACCAGTCAATGAATCTGAACAGCTTTAGACAGCTTTGATAAGAAAGTGCGAGTCTAATATGTTTTTTATTTTGATACATGTCCGTTTCAAGTATTGATGGTACTGCCTGCTAATAGAGGCATTTTAAACGAAGTTTTTTACGACAACTGCTCGTTACTGTGTTGTTTAAATTTGAAGAAAGTAGATCCCTAGAACGATGGGTAATAAAAAGCAATATATATATTTATAACACTATATTGTCATATTTTGCAATATTAATTATATAAAATAAGTTTGCTTAAATTTCAGGTAATCTAATAATTATGTTCATACATATAAATATTCGTTTAAATATTTTTTCATAAAAATTATTACAGTAAGTCTCTACGCGAGAATTTCTCTGAAATGAAAATTATATATCTCGTGTGCACATGAAAATATGTGAGATTTCAAAATCCCAATTGTAAACCATATTGAATAAATATATGTATTGGATTACCTAAATCACTATTTTATCAATGTGTAAATGACGCTATTATCTGGTTTCATTTCATTTTGTAAAACAATACACATTTTAAAAGTATTTTTAGTCCTAAATGACTTTGAAATGATATTTTGTATCGTATCAAACCATTTTGGAGACTGCTTTCTAAAAATAGTTTTAAAATGCTTTTTTATTTACTAAATTACATTTATGGTTCAAGTTTCAACAATTTTTGAATGAGCTGAGTTTGCTAGTATTGGCTTCAAATTTCAAATTTACTTTTTTTGATGAGAATGGACACTTATTAGATTTTGATTCACGATGTTTCTATCATCCAAATTTTCATTACACTGTTTTATTCAACACGCCACTGCATATAAACATTCGTCAATTTGAATCTGGATATATTTCTTGTTGTTATATGTATTTAAATTGTCTTTTTGCAATGACAAGAGTTTTTTGTAACCAATAAATTGTCATACGTTTTGTGTTCGGTGTTATTTTTTTCGCAAAGCAACCTTGCTCGTTGCAACAGACAGAATAATAATGCCACATTTAATGAGGCTGTACCAACATTTGCTCAACTTTTATTACCACGAGTGTAACTCAGTATGATAATTTTGATAAACCTATTATGAATAATATATATTTATATCTCCGTATGTATAATAGATTCCGTCATTTTGACCACGATTATGAAAGCGACTGCAAACGTAATGCAGTGTACGCAATATTTTTATTGAATATTGTAAAATCACAATACGTAATTGGAGACTTTAACAAGAGAAATATTTATTTGCGTTGCATTGCATTTACTTTTTGGTAATCAATTATCAGTATGATAAAGTTTCGTCACCGAATATATTTTTTAAGATTGACAATAAAAATTTATTTTATGAGCACATCCAGAAACACGTCGGAGTTAATGATTTACATACAGACTGTGGAAAGGCAAAAATACGTAAGCAACTGTTTTTTTTCGATAATCACTGGTATCCAATGGCTAGGAAAATGGACATAACAAACACTCATAATAAAAATAATAAAAGATTTTTAGTACTTTTTCCACATAAAATTTACTAGATCAGGACCGGTTTCGCTCATCGCGAGCATTATCAACTTTTTTATTTCAATTTAAATTTGTATAAATATCACTGTTTATATATTTTTCTTATCAGTTGATAATGCTTGCGATGAGCGAAACCGGTCCTGATCTAATAAATTTTATGTGGAAAAAGTACTAAAAATCTTTTATTATTTTTATTATAATGCCTTTCCACCAAGTATTGACAGTAAACACCTTAAAAGTGACAAACACTCATGTCAACTATTTCAAATTCAAAATTAGATTTGAGTAGAGTAAAGCTATTTTTTTTGTTTTGTCTAATTTTTTTCGCATATCTATTCTATGTTTAAACACAAAAACAGTTTGGCAATAAGATTCTCATATAAACCAAAATTAATTAAATTTCAATTATATGGTTATAAATTATTTTTACGACCAAGCGAAATGTCTCGTACTTACCTGTTAATATTTCCAGCAGCTTCCATTTCACCAAACATTTTTAAAGTAAAATAAATCGACTTATTAAAAATACATTTCCCTAATATGATCCTGATACAGCAATTAAAAGGTTCCTGCAGCCAATATTTCTTCCCCTCCAAACATAAGACGTTATTAGGTTATACATTCACCCTTACAATTACTTTATGAGCCTGCATAATGCTACCCTAATGACATTAAAAGATATTGTAAGTTTCTAAGGCGATAAAATAAAAACTTAGTATTTACACTTTTTTTAACCATCGCTACTGATAAATATTAATCGTATTTATTTTAAAGCTTTTTAATATACTATCAATATACATAGATTCCTGTATATTTTTTTAATATTTACCTTGTATGTTGATTGTAATTTTCGACGGTTAAGATTCAGGTATAACTAGATACCGGTTAGGTATTATTAATTTAATAATTTCCCTGCTAACCACATTCGTAAGTATTCTGGATTACTACTAGATTTAAATAGTACAGTAATATTATTTCGTAATAATCAGAAAAAAGAGAAATATATAAATGTATTTTATTTAATTAGAAACATTTGAAAACCTCATTCAAATATCATTCCATTGTTTATATAAAATGTACTTATTCATCTTCTAGAGAACTTGTGAACGTATTTCTTTAAGTATTAACATTTTCTAAAAAAAGCTCTCTGTCTTCTAAGTCTCTAAAAAAAGAGTAGTGAAGAGAAAATCACGAAATGATCTAAACTGCAACATGACTTAACATGACTTAACAAAGACATTTCAGACAAAAGATATGCAATTTAGTATTTTAAATTGTATGCATATATATTTACACAGTATAACAATAAACAAAAATCATTTAAAATTTACGATAAAAGCTTAAATTTAACAACTTTAAAAATCGATTTATTAAAAATTATTATGGTATTAGGTACAGTGATATTTTTTTGGGGTCTTCATTTGATACCGACCATAACGTAATCATATAGATTTGTCAAAGACGTGTTATAAAATATGTAATTGTGTTAAACACAACAAATTTGTACAATGATTTACCGATTAGCATCCATGCAACTTTTCCTCCGATTTTCTTTGTTACTTAAATAAATATGATATTTAGTTAAGAACTTTTTCCGATGACAAATACCATGTTAAATCTATGGAATAAAGGTGCTGTTCTTTGCTCGGACTTGGTTTTCTCTTGGCATTTTTCAAAAGGAAAAAAAATGTGTCATTTTAGTCAACAATTTTGTGGAGCTGTAATTATTTGCATAGAAAACAAATATAAACAGAGTTAGGCGTCTAGATATGAGATCTGAAAAGAGATGAGCTCTAGCCCACGTGCCCACGTGTGCATCGCTTTACTAATAATAATAACATGAGACCGTCTAATCGTCTAATTCTCTCGCACGTGTAATACCACCACGTACAAATAAACGTCAGGGATAGGGAAGAAACATCATTAAAACAAAAACAACTTAAAAAACCAATGTTTTTAAATAAACAAACAGAATTTGTAAAACAACTATATTCGTATACATAATAAATCTATAATTTAAAATTTCGACTGAAGGTACTTGGCGAAATTTCACAAATAAATTTAAATCGTTCAAATTTTAGTTTACATATCAGTTCAAGTTAATTCATGCACTTAAACGCCAGAAGATGCTGAAATGCAAAACCCGGAAAGTTAGTGACAAAACTTATGGAAGTGTAAAAATCTGAATGATTAAAACATAATCACCTTTTGAAATGATATGATCCGACAAATTATTGAAAATTTCCTTTCAATATAGAAAAAAATACGTTTATATTATACTTTATTTGATATTATCATATTTCTTCAAATCGTTTGATTGAATTGTTTTTTCGTGAAAACTTACTTATTTATCTTTTTTTACTATACGACAATAATAATTTGTTATGTAATTGATAGGTTCTTCAAATGATAACAACAGTAAGAGTAATTATTTGTCTCACTTGGACACTTTATGTTATATTTTTGATTAACTGTGTGGTCTGTTTCTTAAATTCATAAAATCGGAAAAGCTGATTGCATTTCCTTTTTTTCACTATGTGAGTTTATATATAGTACAATATTTAATAATAAGTTTTATTTTTAGAACAAAATATTTAACCCCCGTACGCCCTGCAAACGTTTATTCAGAGATACAAGATAAACAAACCCGCAAATTTGCGCGCTAACCCCAGCGAGCACGTTTTATTACCAGGGTAAATTGTAATAAAATACCATATCATATTTTAACCCCCTCCTCATTCGGCGAACTAAATGGTTATGGGGAGGGGGCAAATATCTCGTCTTGTTAATAATATTATCACAATCGTCAGTATTGTGGGAAACAAATTGGACTGAAGATAAGTATGCAGTACGATTAAGATTGCGAGATATTAATGTTTTTTTTTTTTACTTTTATTGAATGTTATGATAATCTCCTTTGCCATCATGTTTTGTTACAGAATAGGGATATGGTCAATTGTAGGTTGTTCACAGTAAATACTTGATGGAAATTCATTATATATTAAAAAGTTAAAATACACATTTGTACTAATTCGCACTTTTAAGTTAATTGAGTTTCGCTCATGAAGAGCATCAGTTCATAATATTCGTCATGAGCAAAACTGGTCTTGATCTTAATAAATAAAAGTGGGAATTAGTACAAATTTACATTTTATTTTTTGAATATAAGCAAGGAAGTTAACCGAGTAAATAAGTTTTCATATTTATACTCAAACTTCGAAACAGTTGGTGTGTATATGATTGCACTCAGTAAATGTGAAAAGGTGCTGTGCCACACAGAAACGTTTTAAATAAACTAAAAAGATTGAATATCTCTCCAACAGAAATATTGCTCATGTGCATACTGCATAGGCTAGAAAGGGTTTCACTTTGAATGTAATAAAACAATAATTTTCCTATCGTACATCTGCATCAATGAATTTTGAGGTTACTCATAAATAACTGGGATTCGTGGAGTGAATGGTTGAGCATGTAGGTAATATAAATTATTATTTTACCTGCCTACTGCAGGATGCGGTCAAATCACAGGTTGAATTAAAATGAGAAACATGAAGGATCATATCCTGCTCAAGTAGGCAATAAAATGTACCCAGTTATTTATAAACATAATATCAAAATATTTATTATGAAGGCATAACACTTTTCTTCACATCAAAAACTCAACTACAATTTATTTCATACAATACTCCAATAAATCAGTTGTGCATGTAGTATCATTGAAGTGATAATATATCACTTATTTATTCACTTAACTTATTCTATTATGTGCAAATGTTAGTTATGCGTTTGCACATTTTCTTATTTTTGCAATAATGATATTTAAATAATGTTTAATTCATGTAAATTTATTACGAATAAAGCTACTGATTTTTATCTTGTCAACTACTTACTACTGCAAAGCATTGTGTAGCTTTTAATAACCTTCAATTGTATTTCAGTTGAAGGTAAAATATAAAACGATTTTTTCGGTAGATTCAGAGATAAATTAATAACTTTATAACTCATTTTGTTCTGTCGCATCTTTTAACAAAACAACTGGAAAATATATTTATCATTTTTAAAAGTGAATCAACGATAACTTTTTACTAATCGGTCACTCAACAAACTTCTGGCAGGTGATACAGAAATGTCTCTCTTCGTTTCAATTAAGTAGAGAAATAATTGAAAAATTGTTCAGATATTTGAACCGTTGCTTTCAAAACAGTTTTACGATTTGAAAAATATAATCTGATTTTAATTAGGAATGATCATTATTTGAAAGATATACCTTTATTGATTTCACACCTATTACTAGAAAAAAATTATAGCAGTTTATCTGTCAAAAAGTGTCGGATCTCGTTTTTGGTTACTTTTAGGGTGTTCACTATCAATAACTTGGTGGAAAGAAATTATATTTAAAAAACACAATATTCTTTTGTACTACTTTTATTTAATAATATTATGACAGGTTTCACTCACGACGATCATTATCAACTGATAAGCGTTGGTGCATATTATACTTATGTACATATGTGCGAATTGTATAAAATTATATGATTTAATATTCAAATTGTAAAAAATATCAATCTAATTCATATTTTTATAATTTCGGATACGTCTCCGTTGTAATTACATTCGTTTCTCCGATTGCCATTTTTTCAAAAAGTCAAATAACCACTGATAAACTTATTCTAATGAAATAATAAGAGCAAGATGAGTTTGAGTATACGATTTATTTGTTGTTTAAAATTGTCAATTAAATATCTATAAAACTTACTTATGTCAAGACGTTTACATAGACACTACCACTATAGTAACTTTTAAGGTATCCAATCATTTTTCCAAGGGAGCCTTTTTCCAATCCTGGGATTTCGGGATTAGCTCACCGAGGAATTTGAAATCCTCGATTCACCAATTTCGTGTCCATTTTCGGGATTTGCTCAAAATTTCTCAATCCCGAAATCCCGGGATCGCGGCCATGTCAATCCCGGAATTTCGGGATCAGAAAATTAAACGGGATCCCGGGATCGGATGCCCTAGTAGCTATGGCATAACTTACCAAGCGGAATTCATTTCGATAATAGCGTTAAAAGTAACGAACATTTTCATTTCCGTTGCTTTATTCGCGGTACATTCCCGCAATATAATTACCGAACTTCCCGCTGCAAGATTTCTGATAAATAAATAGATCACGATGACTCAGAAGATATTTGCGTTGCGCAACTTGAACCAAAGAAGGTTATCGTTTCTTTTTTTCATTCATAAAGTGTGTCGAGCAAGTCAGTACTGTTGAAACTGCTCGGTATAATTTATCGCACGCCAGTTTTTGCCTGTAAGAGTTTTCCAGGAATCACCGCCATTCAAAATATGTAATTTTTGAAAGTACCTATGATAGAATGCTATTATTATGTACAAAAAACGGAATTCCGCAATAATTCAATAGTATTTCAAGTCCTGTTAGTTACAAACCTGATTTTTTCTAGATTATCTTATGATTAAATAATATTATTATTTATAAAGTATGTTCCTACTAAAAATACGAAATATTACATTTGTCCCTTAATGAGTATTTTTCGTATCACATATTTATTAAAGATGTTAAAAATGGTACTTCATTATTTAGCTAAAATAAATTCAAATTATTAACAAATACATTAATGAGTAATATTTACCTTAAAATACAATATTATCCAGGGGGTGTCTTGCTAGAGATAAATATTACATTTTGGTTGCTTTTTTAAATATGTCTAAGACTCAAGGAAACTTACCTTACTTTACGTGGAGAATATAAAAACAAAAAATTATTTAATAATGATAAAATATAATATTAATTCTAGTCGTGATTTCAGTATTACAGCCAATCATGCGATTAACAAATACAAGCCGTTTTATTTAAACAAACAACCACGAGTTTTGACAATTTTATGAACGATATTTTACACGTATATATATAGTGACAAAAAACTTAATGAATAAGTCACAATGTGAGTAATATCAAGCTTTTGGTCGTATCACATTTTCTCGTCCACAAGCAGAGTCGGATTCAGCTCTTTTATTTGCTTTAGCATAACATTTAATAGTATATTTATAGATTTCTACATATTCGACATGGTACTTTTTTATTATTTTAATGATGGAAATATTATGCATTTATTTATTATGACAATGGTTGTACTTACAACGCCGACAAAAATATCATTAAATTTTATTTTGCAGCTAAACTCTCTAAGAGCATCTCTTAGGCGATGTTTAGTTTCCGGGCACCAACTCTTTTTTATTTTTGATATTTGTTTCTTGGTGCAGGTAACCGACTACAATATTAAAAATCCAGTTAAGTTAAGAGAAATTAAAATGTAGATTGCTTATCCAACTTTCGACAGAAGATCCATGTCACTTTCGAGCGGGGTTGCCAGATTTCCAAAATCTCAGATTGGGACATTCACATACATATATACACATTTTCTTGAATCTGAATTTGGAGGATTTTGCAATGTGGGACTCATTATTTGTCTGTTGAACTCGGAAAAGTCCCGCTTAAATAGGCATGTCTGGCTACTTGTTCTCTAGTTACACTCGATCGTTAGTTAGAGATGGGAAAATTAAAAAAAAAACTCTACAAGCTTAAAAACACACGATAAAAAATTCCTGGTGAGAATCAAATACTTTTGTTTATTGAACACATACAATCAGTATTCGTTATAAGTTTCTCTTATTCATAGTCTAAGGAGCTGACAGAATATTTAACAATACATTACTTTGCTAGAATATATGCAGGGAAGGGATATATAGACACTGCAACTACCTTAAAAATAAAATAACTATTAAACTAAGAGTTTTCTTCTCAGTCTTAATTAACATAGTTGTGGGAGAAACTAAATTACTCAAATATTTTAATGGGTTCGGCTTTAGCTTCGTGAAAATTTATTTCCAATATAAAACTTATGTTCACAACTTCGTTCTTCTTGAAAATCTTCGTGTATCTTCAGACAGAGAAGAAACACGTGAGACATTCAGTGGAATCACAATGTTATAAAATTCAGTTGTATATGTCTTTTTTTCTTACTCGCGAACCCAATAAACAAGTGCGGCACTGCAACATTTTGTATGGACACTGTCCCGCGGTGGATCACATGCGAATCACGATCCACAGATTACGATATCCCTTTGTAAGTTGTAACGAATCCGAAGCTTATCAGACTGGGACGCCGACTTGTATGGCGGTCTTTTGCCAGCTCAAAGGAGACATTACTCGTATTCCGAAAGACTTCAGATCTCCTTGCCCCGAGTTTGGTTGACATCTTTGTTTTCGTCTCGTATTACCTACTCGGATGTGTCTGCATTAATGTATACAGCCAGAGGTCCTGTCATATTATATCTCACCAATGATACAATCATCTTTCCAAGATTGCCAATCGAAATGTTAATATTTTATGTTTTCGAATACGTGTTATATAAAATATTGTACAATGTATGTCGTTTTGGAAAATGTATTTGTAACAACGTTTGCAAAAGTTTTGAGGTGATGTTTTTTAGACAAAATATAGCATTAAATATAACGAAATAAATTTAATTTGTATCTCAGGTTGGTCGTTCAGCATAGAGTTTTTGTGGATAAATGTTGAGTTTTTAGACTTTTCTTAACTTAAATAATTAAAAACCCAAACAATTCTCAAGTAACACCAAGATTTTGGGACACGATTTTATATAACAAAGAGATCGGACAAGGAATGACTGCAAACCACTGTAACAATCAGGTACAAGTTTTTGCAAAAAGGATGTGTATTTAGTTTGTCAAAAAATATGTAATAGTATTCAGATAGCTATTTCATCATAAGTATCGACGGCGTAATGTCAAAATTGCAATCGTATACTTTACATAATCAATATGAGGAAAACTCGGTGAGAATGTATTGTAAGTCACTCGAGATAAATTGAAATCACAGACACCCATGTCTTAGGTCTCAAATTTAAATTTAAAAATCTAAATTTGACATTGACCTTACCGGGAATCGAACTCACACCTACCTGGTCGGAAGAGAAAGCTCTAACCAACTAGACCACAGCGGGCGATTAATATATAACACTAATTGATTTTGTATATTTTGTAATATGTTACGACTTAAAATACCAAATGATGTAATGCCACAAGAATTATATTATTTTATTGTCACTAGATTATTCGACATGATGTCATCGTTGATTACGTTTGATTGAAATTTATTTGTCTTTATTTTTCGTTACAGCTGGTGCCCAAAATAGAAGATCTGCTGCTGGGTTGGCATTGGAACTATTCGAACAGCATCAAGGGACACATATATTACAAGTAAGAGATTAATATTTACTTAGATAGATAAATCATTGACAAACCAGAAATTACAATTTTACAGGGGAGTGTAAAAAAAATTCTTCTTTGACTAAATCTGTTTTCTGTCTGGAAAATAGAGAGCACGTGGCCACCACGCTGTTTTTATATGAATCCCTGTCACTCCTCAATTCATCTTAAAAATATATAAAAAAAAACACAATATTCCTTTGTACTTATTTCCAATTTTATTTAACAAGATGGAGACCGGTTTAGCTCATGGCGAGCATTATCAACTGATAAGAAATAGAATTTAAAAGTGTTATGTATACAAAAACAAACATAAATAAAAAGATATTATATACAAGTGGCACTGAAAATAATTTACAAATCACAGTATAAATTGAAAATAAGTGACTCTAAATTAGCACAAATTAAAATATTTAAAACCTCTAACGTGTAATTACAAAGATTATTAAAGAGTAATAAAGTTAAGGTGGTGACTAATAGGTGACACCGGTCCTGATCTTGGTAAATAAAAGTGGAAATAACTACATGGGAATATTGTGTTTTCAAGTATTGAACACCTTATGCTTAAGTGATTAAAAATATATGTTTTTTTTAAGTTTTCAACCTAATACTTTATAATAAATGATATGTTTAATAATAATTATTTATATTCGACTCTTGAAATGTTTTTCATAAAATCTTTTAATGGCGTAAAACATTACGTTTTGGAAGCTCCGTAATAATGTGTAATATTAAGTCTAACGGGCCAAACAAAAAACATGTTCAATAAATAAATAAACTTTGCGATTTTTCACTGTTTTATGTTTCCTAATCCTGGTGTTAGATGGCGCGTAAATCTGTAGGTTTTTTCTTCGTAAAATTGTCTATCCTTAAAAGGTACCATCTTTTTCCTTCCCACTGTCTATTCGGCGAGGTGTAGTATAGATACCTTGTGTATATAATATATCCAGCATGAGGGATAATGAAGAATGGCCGGGACTTCGTGACCAGAATAAAACTCTCCCGCCTCGGAAAATTGAGCCTCGTCTGGAAAAGCGAGCGAAAATAATAATATTAACAACATATAGGTGATAGAAAAATGCAACGAAGCGGTTCTCTTTAGAACTGAATCGATTCGCCAAAGTAGCTAAAATTTTATGTTAGAAAAAAAGTTTATATTAGCACGAAAGATCAAATCATTATCGTATTGAAAATATTAATATTTTTTAATGCAATATCAACAAAACTTACTTTATAAATCCGTCCAACTTAACTGTCGACAAATTTTCTCCGTTGACTCTTTTGTTTTAATTTGTTCATTATATTCTGTCTTACATTTAAATTTGAATTTGGTGGATGTATTTAACCACTTGAATACCAAGCGGACACCGGTGTCCAGAACATATGCAAGCAAACACGGATGTCCAAGACATTTAAAAAAAAATACTTGGTATTCTAATAGAAGATAAGCAATATTTTTATGAACATGTATAAGTGCTATCTATACTGAGTCAATATAGGTTTTTAAAATATCGAATTCGAGTGTATATTAGGCAAAATTATTTTTCTCAAAAACACACAGTATTTCTGGGACATATTAATGATTTATTTGCGCGGTATTCAAGCGGTTAAATAACAAAAGGTATTATATTAAATGACAATAATATTTTTTAAGAAAAATAGTAATTATTTGAATTTGTTCACACTTCAGTTATACGATTAGGAATGTTTTTTTTTACATTTTTACCTAATTTTAATTTTAAAAAAATAACAATACAGCGGTGCATGTAATTTTGTTATAATTAGTTTTTTTTTGTCACCAATATATTCTTTTATAATATTTTTGGCCTTCTGTTTATTTTCCTTTGTTAAATAAGTAACAATACTTACCACTTTTGTATATTATTTTTTTTAAATAAGAATAATTATAGTTGAAATAATATCCTTTTCCGCATTACTTTAATTGAAAATCGAAACACAAATTAACCGCAAAATATATCTCTGATAAATGACTTACAAAAGTGCATTTGCACAATGCTCAACGATCAATATAATCATAAAGATTTTGAAATTAGACCGACAGGCAACAGTGTAATGATCCATAAACAATTTTAGTTATTAGTGGGTGCCTCGGCTTGAATATTTTGAAAAATCTTATTATACAATAATTTTGCTAAGTCATTATAGCATACCATTCATAAATAAAAATGCAAGGCACCGAAAAATAATACAAAAGCGTTACATTTTGTCATGTTTAAATGAATATTACGTAATAACCTGAATTACGTATTACGAAACAACATTTTATTCTGTCAAATCTGTTCATCTAATACTTGATTATTCTTTTTTTCTTAGTGCCATCTTTAATCAACTATTTTTAATGAAATATTTATGACAGTTGTTTCCCAACGATCATTGCAAATATTTTCGTTGTAAATTTTCCCAAACTTTTGTTTTAAGCTCAGCAAATATATTTATACTTCAACTTCAATCGAGTTCTGATTTAACTACAATCCATAATGTATTATATATTGTATTTTCGGTCAAGATTATTAATTCAGTCACTTGAATAAGAAACTTTATTCAATTAATAACAAATCAAAGACATTTTGCTTGTCATTATTTAAAATCTTGATAGTCAAAAGAATTCCCGATGTTTTATCAATATTAAACCCTGCGCAAAAATAACAGTTTTTCATTTTGATGTATTTTACGTTTTGTTTAAAATACAAAGCATACAATTTGCTTCAATAGTTTCTCACATTAGTGTTTCAATTATCTCAAAAAAATGCATTTCTTTACTTTAATATTGCTATATTACCAAACATATTTTTTTTTTATTTTACGTTTATATGTTTTTTTTATTAAATTAAAATAATTTCCATACCATATTCAACAATCAATCAATCATTGTTGAATTTTTTCCGCGTGTATCGAAAATTTCAAAACATTGTGGTGCACAAAAGGTATCAAAAAAAATATTGTATGGTAAAATAACTTCTAGTTTTCTAATACCTTCACCCGATTGTTATGAGAATGGTCCAGTTCTATGGTTAATAGTGGCCCGTTCACTACGTCTTGGCAGTAGTTAGGTGCAATTGTGTAAGCTACGTAACGATTATTAGAGATACTTACCTGATCAGAGACCATTAAATTGGATATGTATCATTATTATTGGTACGGCTGATTTTTTGTGCCCAATTCACCTGAGCATGAAATAAGTTTGTTTATTGTTGTCTTATACATGAGGTGAGCTTGATTAGTTTATTGATATTATATGTAATATGAATAAATTACTACATTTTTTTACGTTTTCCTGTAAAGCAATGATTTAATCTAGTTTTTCGTGGTTTTTTTGTTGAATCTTTTGAATATATATATATATATTTATATATCGACAGTGGAAAGGAAAAAGGACGTAACCAACAGTTTTTTCAAAGCAGCTTTTTTCAATGTATACAACTTGATACACGTTAAAAATTCACACGATAAGCGAATACATTTCTGATTATTTGATAAAATTGTACAATTTCAACAAAGAATTGAGTTTTATTATTATGAATTGATATAATTAAAAAATATATTTATTGAAAATTTTAATAAAATGGCATTTTAAGAATATTATAAGAAGTCAAAATTTTTTAACATATTAGTAAAGTTCAGAATAGTTTTTGATATAAAGTAATCAAAATCAGCTGATTTTAAAAGATGTCATTAGTTCAAAACGAAACAAAATTATAAATCATATTATTAATACTCAGTAAGATACTCGTAGAAATCTCTCTTTTTCACGTAAAGTTTTTAAATATTTTCGGTATTAATTATTTTCAAATATTTATATCCTGACCAATAATAATATCAAACTGTTCAATATGATGAAAGACAAAATTCATTTTAGTGTGCTTTTTACGCACTCCTCTCGTATAAGGCAGTGTCACTGTGTGTCAACACTCACAAACATGCATTGCAATTTTTTAAGGCTTTATCATTGACCCTGGTGGCATTTTTTTTCTACGCTTTTGTTACACTTTGATCACGTTTATTGGGTCTCTACGAACGCTTTGTTATGTTTTATGGTCAGATATCAGAAACTGTACATTATTTTATACGAAGCATTTTTTGAAATTTTGAATTAAGTATATTCACGGAATTTATTATAATATACTTTTTAAAGTTACGTAACTGTTTAAGCATAAAAAAACTTGACACGCAAATTTGACCTTTCATCAGTAATTGACGTCCGTATAATTACATTATTATCATGTTTAAAAGCATATTCCAATATGGATAAAAATAAGTTTTAGATATAGCCGGTCCTGGTTTTGTACATACATGACAATTCAGCTGACGGTAGTGCGTCACGAATTAAACTTCGTAGTATATTATATTTTTTTTTTTTTTAAAAATAGGTGTTGGAACTAACTTCTTGTAATGCTTTTTCTAATATATATATCCGTTCTGAATGTAGAGAATATGGCTTTCTAATAGAGGTATCCCAAGAAAAAAATCATTCAATATAATATCTAAAAGTTTATTATGAAAATAAATAAGTCAAACTGAAATGAGAAATAACAGTGACAAAGAAATTCAAATTTTAAAAAATGCATAAAGAATATAGTTCAAGACTGAGATTTTCCTTTTTTATCTTTCTTTCTTTCTAATAAATGCAATATTAATCAGATAAACACTTTGAATAGCTCCTGCAACACGCATCTCATAATAACGATGCGTAGAAAGATACTTAACATGCTAAGTGAACAAATAATATTTTATTATTAAAATGAAAACACTAAGGGAATGTTTATACCATTATTATAGATATTAATATATATGTGGTAAAATATCATCACTTAAAAAACCTGATGTCAATAAAAACACCTTAAATGCATTACCAACAATATGGTAACTTTATGAGTTGTTGGTTGTGGAAAACATACAAAAATGAATAAGATAGAATGCGTAAATTTTCCTGATGCCATCTTCCGCTTTTCCAATTATTTAAAAATATCATTTATTCAACATTATAGGCAATATTCGAAGGAAACTGACTAACTCGCTTTCAACGTGCATGAGGCTGCATTTCCATTATGATTTTTTTTATGATTCAGCATATATTTCAATGAGGTTTTTTTATTATTTGAAGTTGAGTTTATATTCAATTTTATTTGACGCTTCGAAAAGTAGTTTTAAATTTAATAATTATATGTCATTTTTCCAGTAGTGTAAACTCAGAAGGATAAATCAAAAATATAACATCAGTTAAATCAAAGCAACGTTACAAACTTCTAACTGCATTTATTGTTGAATGGTTTTATTCAGTTGATTTAGATGACCATCTATTTGGAATATGCAAAGCAATATATAATCTTTTGCGGAAACATTTTCAATTTGACGTTAAAATTATAACATATTGGTCATTTAGAATTTTCATCTTCCCATTAAACTTTTGAATAATCAATCAACTGTTAGGTTTATATTAAAAGCTATGTTTTTTTAGCTTACTTTCTTCCACACTCATCCAATTTAGAATACGGGGATTATAGATCGATACGTCAATTGTTTTTCTTACCATATCCTTCATTTCTATTTTCTAATGTTGGAAAGTGTGTGACTGATTCTTTTTTCTTTAAACCCTTTATGTTGAGATGCTATATTAATAGTATGCATTATTCACATCGAGAACTGATATAGTAAAATGCTTATAAAATAGATTTTCATATTATTATATATTAATCTTTCCGAAACGAATAATGTATATATTGATAAATCAGTTGTGCATCAAAATGCTTACAGAAGTTTTATTTTTAAAATGCATATTTTATTGCGAAAAATAATTATTTTTTCACGCTTACAAGATATAATAATAAAACCTTAATATTAAATTTAAAAAATACTTGAATATATTTTTTAATTCAAATTACAATAATGTATACAATTTCATGGAGTTGAGACACTGTTGGATTGCACTATAGATTGATAATATTTTGCAAAATTAAATCAATTTTTGTGGTCTGGGTACTGTACAATGGTGCAACAGTGACAATTTGTTTGACACCACAACTATAATACACCTAACAGTACTTGTATTATTCGTTATCATTCAATGCAATATTTAAAATTTCAATATGGTTTTAAATTGAAATATAAAACTAATGGCAATTTTTTTGTACGAGTCATCTTGATTTTTTATTCATTTCAATGCTGCATTTCTTTTTTGATTCTAAATTCAAAATACTTTTTTTGATTATTTCGAACTAGTTTAAAAAGCTATTAAGTTTGCTTTTTTCAAGTAATATTGTATATGATAATAATATTGCACCAAAATTTTTGTGTCACTTTTTCACGGTCAGCTTAGCTTCGATACGGATGATTGCAATTTAAAAGTTCCATTATTTTTTTTTTGCACAACGGGATATCAATAAATGCGTTTTACTTATAAAAAATTAAATCTTCTACTCCAGTAGTTTTTATTAAAAATTATGACGTAGGTGGTATTTTATGATATCTCAAGATTTCTTAGATACCCTAAAGTTTTTATGTTATATTATTTAAATGACGCTTGTATTTATCTAGTCAGCATTTAAATCAATTACTGGACAATATTTATAACTATATATTTAGTATTTGGGCCCATTAGAGGTTAAGTGTCTTAGAATTTTAATCATATCAATTATTAAAGGAAATTGGTTTTCCTAATAAGATTATCCAACTATTCTTCACATCGCATTTTATCTCTACTATAGTTTATCGTAAATAATTTTATTCAATAACAAAAATTTACGGTACTCAAAAAACAAATTATCTAGTATCACAGCCTAGCACAAAATACGATGTCAAAATTTTCTCAGAATAATTTCGCGTAAATATTACACGCATGCAAACAAGGCTTCAAACAGAACGATAATTTGCGAGATATGATGAAAACATCAATGTACTTTTTTAACATCATAGGTTTCTCCTATTTCAAGGCAATATTAGAGCATTATTTTTTTTTCGTAATGAAATGGCTATCACCGACACAATCACGTATCTCCAAGCATTTAAATAATAATACGATTGTCAGATTTTTTCCATACACAATAATGTGGAAAAAGCCAATATTGGGAAATCCGTTATCAAACATATGGGTACTTGTTTGTTTATCCGATTTCACTTAAATCAGTTCATCGATTTCTTTTTTGATACGGTAGTTAACTATTCGTATTTATATGTAACCTGATAAACAGTTTTCAATTGTTAATATGTTTTTTTGTAATTAAAATACTTCTTTATATTAATTTTGAATCGTTCAAATTATTTGCATTCACACAAGTTTTGTCACTAACGACTCGAGTTTCATCTTTCGGCATCTTAATGTGTTCAGGTACTTCTTTATATGCTCACAGTGTTTTTATATTGTCACTCGGTAAACTGAAAAATAGTTGAAAAACAACAGTTTCATTTTGACAGTTTTTTGGAAATTTATATTGATATGTACTGTGTGTGAAAAGTTTTGAGCAAATTGCACTAAAAAATAGCAAAATACCATATTTATACAACAGTAATGAGACAATCAATTCCGATTCTCTGCCAAAGTGCACATTTAGGATTAGTCATTTTTAGAAATTATCCTTCAATCGGTTTCAACATTCATGATCATAATGATATATCATTTTATGAATCTCTACTCTGTAGCTGTGCTATGTCATATATTATAATATCAATTTGTTTTCTTTCAGTCATTGGATGGATTTGCGCTCTCAGTGGCTGCAGATGGAAGGTTTCTTTATATATCAGAAACTGTTTCAATTTACTTAGGATTATCACAGGTAAGATGTTTTTGTATTCATTATTATTCTAACATTATGTGATATTCTGATTTTTAAGCACTTTTTTGTACACGTTTCCATGTTGTTTTAAAATTGGTAATAACAACACATTATACTGTAATATTTAGCATCAAATATAAGTAATAAACAGTCTTTTTCAAATATATCGAAAGAAAATATAACTGACTTAAAACATAAATAGATAATTTTTGTGTTGCGATAGAAAGATGTGTTTTAAAAAATAAAACACAAATCCTTTCTTGTTTCTTATTTTTTACGTGATTAGGGATTATTTTATCAGCTATAATTATTTCTCGTTTAACAAAACAGGTATAGATTATATTAAAAAAATGTAATAAATTCTACAAGGCATTTTGTTACCTAAGTAAAATATCTCATTAAATACTTACCTTTTTTAAAATGTGTAGAACCACTATCGAAATAATATATAAGTCTACATTGTAATGTCTTCCTCTAAAAGACAGATTAAAGGTGCTATATATTATAACATAGTATTAAACTTTCTCAAGCTCTAAGCTGTTTCAAATTCTTTTCACATCACCCTTTTAAATGACAATAAGGGTAGATTTTTACTACGTGACGCTTACTAAGGAGAATAATACACTTTTTAATGAGTACATATTATCTTAGACTAGATATTTTAGTGATTTAAGCTGTATAAAAAGTATAATGATTAAATTAAATGAAGCATACTTCAGAATATTTCATATCATAAAGTTAACAATTTTTGTACTATTAAAATAACAGAAGTGTGCGTAAAATAAATCAACTGTAGACATACTAAATTGATAACTGTACTGTTTCAGTACTGAAGATAACAATTACATTTTATCAAACGATTGTAAAACATTCATAGTGTATTCATCTATGATAATCATGTATGCTTGTTGGTTGAACGATAGACGTAGAGCTATTAAACACGTTTAATATACATGACAAAACTTTTCATAATTATTCGGTATTTCATAGTATATGTACTCTATTACCACCTATGCAATCGAAAATTAATCATTAAATACTTTATATAACTTATCTAATCTGCCTAAATTTCCTTCTCGACTTACTTATATTATATTTGTGCATATAATTAGTTTCATACTGTATCAAAGACTCACATTATTGAGTTGTTCTATTGTTTTAACTTATCACAAGAAAAAGCTTATACAATTTAAAATATCTGTTACTATGACAGCTTCTTTTGACAACAGGGCCTTCTTAATATCATACAATCATGGACCTTAACTTTACGTCAGTTTTTATTCAATATTATTGCTATTAAACCTATTGCATAATGTGTTGGTTATTTTAACATTCACGTTCGA
This sequence comes from Himalopsyche tibetana, assembly GCA_030503985.1. Taxonomy (NCBI): domain Eukaryota; kingdom Metazoa; phylum Arthropoda; class Insecta; order Trichoptera; family Rhyacophilidae; genus Himalopsyche; species Himalopsyche tibetana. Next base: position 4,893,644 of record JAPJYX010000010.1, read on the forward strand.
TTCAGCTTTTTGTCAATACGTGATATATGTATAATGCAATAACAACAGAAATACGTTGAACGTTTTATTTGATCATGTATTCGAAAATATCCAAAAGTATGTGCAATATCGATCTTAAATTGAGGCGGCTTCCCCGAATTTCCCTCGGTCGCGAAAGCCTTCACGTCCCAGTGTACACGTAGTTTTTCATACGTGACTCGCCTTTCCAACCTGCCAATGTCTCCAGTCAGCCGCTTGCTGCAACAAACAACGTTTGGCCTGCCACATCCCAATAATTGATACCTTACTGACTACCCGTTACTTAATCATACTTTTTCTACTCCTCCCTACATTTATTTTTTAACCATGTCCGCTCCCAATTCGGAGCATATAGACCTTATAGAGTTTATCTCAACAAGAGTTTTGTTACTCAGTTGCTCAACCCCTAAGAAAAAGAGTAGATACAAAAGTATAAGGCAATTATACATTAGTACAGCACTAGTGGTTAACTAATCGTTTTTGCTGTGCCCAGATAGGATGGGTGGGAAAGGAGAATTCAAGACATCACATACATCCATACCTTCGAACAGAAATCCATAATCAATTTCTCAAAACTCTACCTTCTGAGATTCAAATTCGTGATCCTTGTGTTGTAACCCAACCAGTTTTATCAAAATAAATTTTAGTTACTTTTTGAAATTTGAAATTACTTATTATTATTATTTATGAGTTTTTAATGGGATTAGGTTCATATTTAATCAAGCTAAATCTGACATCCGTCAATGACATAAAGTTTAAGGATTGCATTAATTTGGCACTCGGCAGATAATGTGCCTAATTCATGAATGAAGCAAAACGCTTTTTACATGGAATGGGCCTGCAATTTTTTCGCCCATTGCATGTAAAAGACAGCGATGAGTATATTTAAATAATATTTTCTTTTAAGACTGTCAATATACACGATAAAAAAATTAATTACTTCGATTATAAAAAGTCAAGATAAACTTACGTCCAAATATGTACATATTGAGATCAAAAGTAAATTATAATATAACCGTTTTTGACAGGTAATTTAAAATCATAGTTTGAAAGTTCTCCAGCGGTAAACTTTGACAAATCAATGCACTCTTTCGCTGAGGAATACACCCTGTAAGAAGAGTGTAAAGTATCAGCGGATGGTAATGAGTAGAACTTGTATGAACCTATAAAACTTCAAAAAAAAATAGCATTTGTATATTATATACTGTACAGAAAAAAAGAGAAGGTTGGGATGATACTTGATGTTACGAGATCGCTGTCTTAACAGTGCATTTCTTAGAATGGTATATGTAAAAATCACTAATTGCGAAACAAATTCATATATCATTTTATGAACATTTTTTACTCTGGGACTGGAGCCCGTGATTCCACAATCATGTAGGTAAAGAGGAATTTGCTATTAGGTACTGGTAACTTTTACATCATTATAAGTGCATAAGTTTACGCGGTAATCTATAGTACTGTTAAAATATTCACATAACCTTGTATTAGTAAACCCATTTGCATTTTCCTTCTTCATTTAATTTCATAACCTTCCCAGGTATGAGCATTTTTACGATAGGTAGACATAGAGAGCTTTCGTTGTTTTGTAAAACGGTAAGCATGCAGTCAGAGATTCCACTTTGCATGCAAACATGAACATTAGCAAGGTGAAGCTTTTATGATAAACTTTCCTTAAGCTGAGAACACCTTTAAGAAAAGCGGAGTACAGTAAAGTTTAAGTCCCATAATCCACTATATAACTTCAACGGATTATCAGGTTAAAGTTCCGAACGATTTAGTTAAATACTTTCGGATTTATAATTGTTGTTTTTCTTTCGTTAATACTACAGGGGAATTCATATTAGCAGGGGGGAAATAAAATAAAAAGTTAATTACCTAGTAACAATATAATATCAAAATAGTTTTTATTTATTTCTTCTAAGCTTAAAAAAATTTAAATTAAGGAATATATATAGTACTCAATTAAATGCTTTTTAGCGTCCGTTTGGCAATGTTTAATAGGATATAATGCTCAAAAAATGTCGTCATATAGTATCTCTGTCTAGTAGTATAAAAATTACCTTTACGATCAGCTGAGTTTAGGTTTAAGTCTTGACAAGTTAAACATAAAAAAAACTATTAAAGTCTTGGGCATGGATGAATATAATATCATTTATTCTTGAGTTGACCGATTGTGAGATTTTCGTATTTACAAAAAAACGCTATGTGAAGTGCGGTGTATCGTTAAATATTATTAAGTTATTTTTAAAAAAAGTCTTATAATTTATCTTACATTTAAACTTATAACTGTTATAAATTCAGTATCGAAATTTCGGATTGAATTGATTTTATTGAAAGTTATATTGAATAGTTTTCAATGATAACATATTATTGTATATCAAAACCACATGCCACATGAAAAACATCCACGTGGTCAGTCTCGGTGTACAATCTTCTAAAACCGCTACTCATTTCTCACGAGGATATCCTTCCGTGACGTCGCACAGACGCAAAATGGCCGCCACAGCGAAAAAGAGGAGAGAGGAAAAAAATTCCGGTCACGCGCCGCTCCTGCCCTGCTCCACCACCCAAAGCCCCCACTGCCAACGGAGAGGGAACGCCACTGCTGTGGATATTTTTTTTCTTTATACTCTCGCGATACATATATTATAGCTAGAGAGATACACCTATACATAATACCAACATGTATAGTCAATATTTGCACTATTTTGTAGATTTTGGTATACATTTTAATTAAACATAGCAAACCGTATCAAAAACATGTCCAACTCTATAGTTCTAAAGATACTTAATATTAAATTAAATATAATACCCTAGATACCACAGGACATAAAAAAAATAGGAGGTTGCTTTTATAAATATAATTAAACTGGTCTGCCTAGTGCGTTATATATAATTCATATACTTTTAAGAATTTTCCAGTTAATAACAATTGTCAAATAAGATTTCACTGTTTAACAAACTTTAACATTAAACATGAGTTATCTTCTCCCTAATCCCTCCCACTCTTCCGTTCCTTCAATAACTAAACGTAGCGAGTGCATTAGTTAGCTACTAGTCCTGTTCTAGCCTTATCCTTCTCTATTTCTCTCTTTGAAAAAAGGAGGTTGAGCAACTGAGTAACAAACAGTGTTTGTATAAAAAGTTCCGTTAAGATACTTCCATTAGGAGGCTATATGCTCTACATTGGGAGCGGACATGAATAAAATATCTTCATAACGTCACTTTATTTATAAATTATGTTTCTTTTAACAGACTTTTTACTGATTGAATTAGCTTTTACTTGGTAGAACTCCATTGTAATAAGGTTAAAAATATAAAATCATTTAGTTCTAAAATTTTTCTGTTACAACTAGATGTTACATTTGATTGTACTTACTCTATTCATATTAACCGTTTGCCATAAACTTATAAAAATGTAAAGCAGATTTTTTATAAAGATTTCACAAAATTTATGTATATATGGTGGATCTTAATTAACATTATAGAATAGTACAAATTTCGTTTCATTTTATGAACACAGATACGTAATTTGAAGAACGAAAATATTTTAAATGTCTAAAGTTATCAGCATTGTAATGTCTTCACAATCATTTTAAATATAATATATTACTTTTAGGTGTCAGTTTAAGGTCGAATATTTAAAACTCCGGAAACATTATTGTTAATAAACTTGGTATAATCACGATTAATTGTCCATGGACTCTTTTTCGATTTATTGATTAAGTAATATATTTTTGGTGAATTAACGTTAATATTCTGTGGTTTATTAGTTAGCAAGTAAATTAGTGACGGGTTACTATGGATACCACACGTCTATATGTGTACGTTTTTCTTCAAAATCGACGTGTTGACGAACTCTTTCTGCTTAGCTTGTGATATTTTTTTTAAGATATGGTTACATTTAAAATCTGTACTTTGGGTTAAATTTCTGGAAGTCACATTGGAAATATTGTGTAGAAAAGTAGTTTGAATTCAATATTTAGTAACGTAAAATGTATGTATAAGTAAAGCTACGGCTTTAATATAAAAAGGTAACAGTAAACATTATTGTGAGTAGAGCCTCCAATCGTGAAATTCTATATTCCAAAATCCCGGAATGCCTAAAAATTTTGCGATTTCGTAATCCCGATTGTTTTAGTATTAATTTCGGGAAGTCCTTTAAACCGCTAACAAATATTTTTGCGCTGGAGTCTCTAACAGTAGTACCTCTTTGATAGAATAGTGCTCTCACGTTTTTGAATTATTGCACAATATATCAATTCACAACTTTTCTGATGAAGGACCTAAAAAAAAGGTCTCACATTTTTAAACATCTGTGGAAACCGAAAATTCGCTACTTTTTTTGAGAAATGAGCTTAAAAAAACTCTCACATTTTTCAATGATAGTACAATTTGTCAATTCCCACCTTTTTGAAGTCATCAAGCTAAAATATCTCAAGCAATTGTGGAATGATATTACGGTGAATAATCAATCGGTATCAGAATCAAAAAATCAAATCCCGGGATCATAAAAAGGCTTGGATGCCCTAATTGTGAGAACATATCTACCAAATTCTTTCTAGTCTAATCTAGTTTTAAGTGACGCGTGTATTGATGAAATATCTTATAAACTTATTTAATACTGACCATACATTTTTCCCGAAATTAACACTATTATATCGACTGTGGAAAGGAAAAAGGACGTAACGCACACAAAGAAAATTTTACAGGAGTCACAAAAAACGTGTTTTGATGATTTTCGGCTATATGCAAATTACGAAATAAACACAACCTTGAAGTGCACGGAGACTGATCTGAACTGGTGTTTAATTGACATAATCTAATATTAATTTAAGAAGTTGTCTAGAAAAATCTTTTTTTCAGTATTTTTTCTTGGTTTCAATTTTCACAGGCACATCTTTTTTCAAACATAAAAGTTAAATTTTGATACTAATTCGGCATTTTCAGCTTACATCCTTTTGATAGAACGTGTATTAAGTGATTATCGAAAAAAATCGAAAAAAAAAATGTTTTGAAAAAATTGTGGGTTTCTAAAATCTAAAATCGATATCAATATGAATATCGCATAAGAATAAATGATTTATGCTCGTAATATTTCATATTATAAATGATAAAATGAAAAATCCTATCAGCTTCAATGGAAATATTGGCTTCTTTGTCATAAATGCTCATAAATTTATATTCGTTTCCATATTCAATAAAAAAGAATAATGTCTCAGTTTGGTTCATAAACAGAGATTTTTACATTTTTCGCGAAGTTTGAAAAATATGTGGCAAACGTGTAGTAATTTTGACAACAGGCAGCGTAGGAACCTAGGTGATTTCATTCCCAAAATGGCCGCTTCTCGTACTCAACAAATTGAAAGCAATGGCGTCTGGCGTCGCCTTGTAACTTTGCCACGTTAAGGAGCGTAATCTTCTATGAATGTGTGAGCGATCAACTTTGTGCATAACGACCAAACTTTTGGAAACTTCAAATTACGTGAGAAGTGGAGGATGGCAGTCGAAGGCCTGGTTGTCGGGAATTTTCCAAGTTTCCCGTTCGAAGCGCCATTTTATGCGATATGTGTAAGCCGCCATTTGCACGTAATCATGGAAAACGGAAATGCTATTTTCAAATTTCTTAATTATCACACTACCAAGTAACTAAACTTTTAGTTCAATATTCGATTTTTTCAGCAAAATAAAATACTGATGTATTTTTTTAAATAAATAATTATCATTACATTCCTACACAACAACTATGCGCTCAATTCCTCAATTACAATTTTTTTTTTAAGTTTTTTTAAATCAATTTGAATATGTGTACCAATCGAATATAGTTAAATAGTTGTAAGCAAAAATAGAATCGAATTTGGTGTTGTATGATTTTCCGAACAAAACAAAGAATAGATTGAAAGATGGTGTCGATGTTTATTTTTTGATGCACTTAATAATATAATTAACTACTTTAACCTTTCTTCAGTTGAGTTATTCCAAGGTACCTTAATCAGCACATGTACAATTAAAATGAATTAAATTGATGTGTCTGACAGCCAATTTTAATGCATGAAAACCTGGTTATTGGACATAAAAAAAAACATTTTTTCTTGTTATTTTATGCTTTATAGATAACTAGAAATGACAAGTTCAGCGTCAATTGTGTATTCCAAAACGGAGTCAATATGACTTTCCTAGTCAACTTTTTTAATTTCAAATTTTTTGGGCTTTCTGTCATACATATATATTTAAAAATAATATTAGGCTTGATAAAAAATTATATATTTATAGGCAGGATAGATACATCAAAGGCTGGGCAGGTGACAAGAGCTAAGGTGTGAATGTGTTTTGAATAATAATCATCAGAGGGCAACATACAGTCAAACTTTTTTCTTCGTATTACACTACATCAATCATTACGAAGTTTTAATATTAGCTAGAAATAAGAAATATACTCATCATTTTAAGTATTTTTTACGTTCAGAAAAGTATAAAAACAGTATTTAAAAAACTTATACGATAATCATAATTCATGATTGAGTTATTAACAAATGAATTTCGTTTTTAGGTAACTTTTACATATTATTATTCTGTTATTATTTGTTGTGGAAATTGAAGGTTCATTAGCAATTATAATTATTGAAAACTTTAGAACATTAACGAATAAAGTAGTAAATCAAAGATTTCTTCCAAGAGCCTAGATAGAATAGTTTTTTTATGAACTGAAAGTTTAGTTGCTACTTAAACTATGGTGTAACATTGTGTTTACAGGAGACACAACAACTGTCTTAAATATGGATTTATACTAAAAACTCTCAATGCTTCTTCTCGTAGTAGTATTTTTAATTATCTTCAAAATAAATGTAAGAAACTTAACAGTTTTATTTAGCTATGTAGTTCTAAGTTATTATGTCCACAGAAATAACATAAATTTACGCTTCTGTACATAATGCTTTTCAATAGTTTTGAAGTAATACAATACGATTGCATTCAATAAATATCATATTAAACTTTAAAATTTGTTTTTTGCATTGAAATAAATATGCTATAATAATTAATAACACTCAAGGGGAATGGGGTGTGTTTCAGTGAAAGACTTTAGGTAGAATAAATTACATAAATCAGTTAAACATATTTGAAAGAATATTAAGATTCCAAGATTTTGCCTGGTTGGATTTAAACCATGTCCGCTCCCAATGTGGAGCATATGGACTCCTAATGGAGTTTATTTCAACAGAAGTGTTTCTACTAGAACTGTTTGTTACTCAGTTGCTCAACCTCTCTTTTTCCAAGGAGAGTAGGGATAGAAGGATAGGGCTAAGGCAGGATTAGTGGTAAGCTAATCGCTCTCGATAGGCCCCGTTCATAGGATAGGATGGGTGAGAGGGGGGAATTCAAGACATCACATACATTCATGCCTTTGAACAGAAATTCATAAATCGATTGAAAAATCAATTTATAAAACTGTCCGTACCGGGATTTGAACCCGGGCCCTCCGTAGCCGAAGCCAACAACGTTGACCACTCGACCACACAGGTGGAATGAGCCACCCTGGTTGGATTACTGTGTTCATATTTTTTTTTGAGGAAGCACCGTTTTTTTCATTTTTTTTTTTATCCATATCCACTCCCAACGTGAAGCATGTGTCTTCTTAATGGAGGTATCTCAACAGATGTTTTAATGTAAACTAATCATTCTTACTATCCCCCGTTATGTTATGGTTGGGAAGGGTGGCAGATAATTATTAGACATCAAAACGACCATGCCTTCGAAAAATAAACAATAAATCTATTGAATAAATGCTGGTTGTAATGGGACGCAACCCCGTGAGATCCGTCACGGAAGACATCACCGTTGACCGCTGCGCCACGAACCCGAAAGTAAGAAGTCGTTTTTTACTAATGGGTGGGATTCGGAGTATTCTTTTGACATGGGTGATATGCTTCCCATTGGAAACGGTCAATAATTGTCCCACAACAGTTCAAATCGGCCATTGAAAAACACAGCTTGAGAACGTCAATCTGTATTGAAGCGATGTAATAAAATGCATTCAGATACGCAAGGTAGATAATAATATGTATAATATTAGAGGCGACATCTACATAATGCCCGTGCGTCTATACAGCCCAGTGGCACAATGCACATATCAATTATGGTGTACGTGCGTGGTTCCAGGTTCAATCACCAATTACTAGCTATGTAATTTACACTCCCTCCATTTAGCTCTCTACTCATATATTATAATTATTTCTGATACCTTATAAATTAACACCGAACGCACTGGAAAAATGTGTTAGTGTATAATTTTGTTTGGCTAGTATTTTCCCGGTCAGAATTTATATTGCATTGGTCAGAATTCACATTAAATGGTCATAATATATCGGTCAGAATAAATAGTCATAATTTAAATGAAATTTAAAAAAAACCTAACCTAACCTAACCAAAATGGTTATAAAACATTCGGACGTACAATATTTTTATTGTGACCGTTCATATTTTTATTCTGACCAAAAATTGATTTAAATTCTGACCATTTAATTTGTTCCCATTTTGTTCAAATTCAAAATGCCTTTATTTTATAATGTATTAAAGATATAAAAAAAAACATATATTTAATTCAAATCTTTAGCATTTATTTTCATTAAATTATTCTTTCTACCTAGGAATAATACATATATTAACTTTGATAGTCATATTTCATAAACATTTATGGAATAAAACTTCTGATTCGTCTCTGCTTGAATGCACTATGCCGGCACCACCATAATTGCAGTATAAAGTCTTTTGATAAGTGCAGTCTGTTATTAACAGTAAATAGTCAACAGCCAATGAAAATATAGCGTTTCCTGTTTTTAAATTTGATTATAATTTATTATCATTGTAGGCGTCGCATATTTACCAACCCGTATAAGAATCTATCATTACATATATTATACTATCTTATATCTACATAATTGTATGTATCTGGATATATAAATATTTATCATCATCACCATCATCATCGTCCACTGTTGATTGGTTCTATATATCGTTTGACACGTATTTTATTGATTAATTTAATTAAAAATTATAGTACGTCGGCCTTGCGGTCTTCTGTTGTAGAATATTATATAGTACCATTTTATATTATACATTAACGGGAAAACTTTTGAAGTTATACTTATCAAAATGATATTTTTAAAAATATATTTATCGTTAATTTAAATTGATAGACAATATTCACATACGACAGTCAGTTGCTTAAAGTTCTTTCTTGTAATCTATTCATTATCATTTTTTTCCCTACGTGTCTACTTACTTTATAATATATGCAATTATTTAATGGCAGGATATATAAAATTTTGTCAACAGTTACTAACCATTTATTTTACCAGTAAAAAGGTCATCGACACTTCTACCTCTAGAATTATATTAAAAAATAGCAACGAACTTACATAGCTATAATCTACTAGTTAGTATTTTTACAATAAATGGTTTTAGTTTAATCGAAAAGTCTTAATATTAAATTTAATATTGCTTTCTTGGATATTTTTATACGATATGTTTCATTCTAAAATGATACTTTTTTATATTAAGAATAAATAAAAAAAATTAACATGAAGAATATAAATTTTCTTATTTTTTTAAAAGGAGCAACAGGAGCTTTTAGGGTATGTGAAATATTTTTTTAAAAATACATTGTAAATTATCAATCTGTTTTTTTTGTTTCCTTTTTCCAGCAGTATATTATTTATCATTACAATAATAAAACATGTTTGCCATTACTATTTATTTGGAAACGTCATTTTATCTTCGACGAAGAAAATTAATATATTATTACTTTTGGTGTAACCTGTCATAAATTCTAATTATTTGTTTTGATTTATTTTGCTATATATAACTCATTTACATTTTTATTTAAAAAAAACGCGAAATACAAAATACAGCATATAAAAGGTGGCGGTAGCAGACGTGTTATAATTGTACATCTGCATAGTATAAAATCGTCAAAAATGAGTGCAGACTTAATATTAACTGGTGTGACTAATATGTAGTGTGTAGTTTAACTAGCTTTTATAGATAATAGTTTGTTTATTTAGAAATTTTTCAGTAAATTATAACATTACTTTATTTACATTTAGCATTGACAATTATTTCATTTCATTTATCTCTAGGTATGATTCAATACAAGTTTCGGTAACTTCTTTCATCCAAAATATGACGACGTATACGTGGTTATTGGTGATGTGAAATTTGTAATTCAACAAAAATGTCAAAGTCTTTTACAAAGGCAGGAAGTTGGACATTTTATGAAATCATTTAGCGTCTCTCCTCACCAGGAAGATGAAGATAAAATCGGCGCTTCGAAACGTCCAAGATGGCGATTTAAAGCTCAACCTGAAGCACGTACGACCACGCTTACAGCATTCAAATTCTGTAATTAAATTAAAGCTATGCCTCATGTTTGTGGGAAGTAGGAAAAGAGGTAGCGCGTTTGTTTTATTGCTGGGCAATAAAGACGATTGTTTTGTCGCAAGCCGTTTTGTTTTTGAACTCGTATGAATGAATTTGGGTTGACTTGAATCTTAAGAGGCTACAATGTGAATTCATTTCGAAAAAGTTATGGAATTAACCATTTGGTGAAGCGAATTGCAAGCGTGTTTCAGTAGCAACGATCACAAATTGTACATTTTGATTTCATGGTGGTATTGCAGCAAAACTTCAAGACTCGAAAAAGCACTACTACTACATAATATTATTCATATCAGCATTGAACAAAAGTTCAAGAAACGTCGATCTTTTATCATTATTTAGGCGCATATAAATTTAAACTTAGCAGAGCTTCCGAACTTAAAAAAATACTAACATTCTGTTTTCTATATATTTGTTTATTTTTACAAAGAAATAATTGCTATGAATCAAATAACATTTACCACATATTATACAAAATTCACAGTGCTTAATACATATATCTAAATATGCATTTCATTTTCAAATTGTATCGTATAACTGCTTTATTTTTTAATAAGTTGAATCTTATACTTTAACAATCTTTCGAAGTATACCATTCTAAGACATGTTTTGGTTATATTCCAAATTGTATTGAGTTTCGTGTTTAAGAATGTACGATTTTCTTGTTAACATTGTATATTAATCATTATCTCAATTTAAATGCACATTTTTCCCGTAACAATAACGATTTTTTACTCTGAATAAATTAAATGCCACGATATTATATCGATGGCTTATTTCCATAGAACGATAAGTCAAAACTTTGGTAATTTGACTTATATCACCCATTATGTACGAATATGTAGACCTCTACAAAATTACAACTAAAAATCACTAGTTTTCTCTCGGTGGACAGTTATTTGCATATAAAAATACCATTATATACAATCTTCTCTCTGTTTCATATAAATACATCTCGAAATATCGTTTTATGGGTTTGCAATGTTACAATGAATTTTAATTAAATCGAGATAAATGAATAAAATATTCACTCAAAAGATGAGACAAATAATAATGATAAAAACAGAAAGAACATTGAACATCCGAGTTTTAGAACATATGGCAGCCTTTAGATTGAAAAAAGACACGTCTACTTTTGCTAATCACTTAATTTCGGAAGGACACGTGTTCAATCAGGAACAAGGGATAAAAATGTTACACCCAAATACGGACAGTCATTAGCTCTTTTTCCAAGAAATTTTAGAAATCAACAAAGCACAGTTGCAAAGTCTTCCGATTTTAAACGAAATATCAAACTTTCCCACACCTCCTCTTCTATACCCTATATAACCATAAAATCATATAATCATAAAACCTTTGCCGACAAACAAATTATATAATTCTTGAAACTGCTCACTACACAAATCTGTTGGCATTCCCATGGGCTCATCCTTTTCGCCAGCAATGGCTTTGGGCTCAGTGATGCATTTATACCTTATATAAAGACGAAACTTTTATTTGCTAAGCGTCAGTTCAAGTTCATCCGTGCACTTGAATGCCTGAAGATGCCGAAAGGCGAAACCCGGGTCGTTAGTGACAAAATTTGTAAGAATGTACATAGTTTGAACGATCCAAAATTACCAATATCTAGTTGTAGCGCAATATAACTAAGTCATCGATATAACTTTTTTGATTTAAAAACAATAAAGCACACTTGTATTTAAATCAAATAATAATACATGGAATTATATTTATAAAAATATGCATTGATTAAATTGGCGTGAACTTGGTAGAAATATAATAAAGTATCATGATAAGGTAAAGTATTTAGTTCCACAAGTATATTAACATTGTGTTTATATTGCTTTCGTTACATTCGGTATAAACCATGAAATCAAAAAACGTACCAAAGTGTAGAAGTAAAGAACCTTTCATAAAACCGTATAGGTACTATTTTAAAAAATTCAAAATTGTGCGTACCAAGAACACACCATTTTGTTTTGATACAAAGAGACGGGAGTCCATTTGATTCCCTGGAACAGTCTCTATGCAAATTATTACAAGGAAAAAATCAATTCCGATGCGTACACAATTGGTCGGTGCTTTAGTGACTATTACGTGACGAGAAATAATTTTAAGGTTATGGCTTTTTTGAATGTTAAAAAAAGAATGTCTATTCACAAACATATTACCCAACCGAAAAAAATATCTCAATTTTTTTTATAATTGAATATCGTCGGTATACTGCCAAAAAACGATATGTTAAAAAAATCTTGTTTTGAGATAATCGACTTATTCGAATATCATGAAGCGAACTGAAATCTAGCGTGGACGTCGACAATAAGGCAATTGCATAAACAAAAAAGTGACTAAAACGATTAGTCTATGGGTAGCTGTAGAAATAAGCAATATTTACATCTAAAAAGCGTTAAGTTATTTATAGGTTTCTGCCAATAATAACAGCTAACGAAACTTACTCAGTTTGTATAACTTCATCAAATATCGAAATAAACAAATGTAATACAATGTGAGTGAGATTGTTATATGATAGAGCGTGTTTAAACCTTAAGTTCTGCATTTACAACTAAAAACATCTAAATTTGAATCGTTCAAACTATGTACATTCTCACAGATTTTGTCACTAACGACCCGGGTTTCGCCTTTCGGCATCTTCAGGCATTCAAGTGCACGGATGAACTTGAACTGACGCTTAGCAAATGAAAGTTTCGTGTTTATATAAGATATAAATGCATCACTGAGTCCAACGTCCAGTTTGAACGATTCAAATTTAATATTGAAATTCCACCAAGCACCTTCAGTCGAAATCTTAAATTATAAAAACATCTAATTTTTGATTTAGCGTTTTCTGGAAGTATACTGACATATCATACACAGACTATTCTGAAGAAAGCGATGTTCATAAAACGTACATTGTTGTTAGTTCGCTAAAGCACATTTTTAATAATAATTACCATATGAGTAAAAAAATATTGAACAGATCTGTCACTAACAGACGTTTCAGAAGCATTTATTTGATAAAAATCGTATGTTATTTGGGCTCCTTTTTCTTTGACGTCGTGTAAATACTGACCACCAGCCAGTGCATTGAATTAATTTATTCAAAACCTCTTAAAACCACGAATAAAAATCGGCTGAAGTTACGATGACAAAACATCTATGCACATCTTTAATCCAGTAATAAATATAGACCACTTTATTATAAGTAATATAGTTGAGAAGGAATCTTAGTATGGTATTAATATACCTTATTCTTAAATATATTTGAAATGGCGGTGCAAAGAAGCTATTACAACTTATGCTATACATGCAGTATTTTCTTTAGTTTAATTGCGGATACAAAAATATCGTTGCAATCAAGGAAACCGATACTTTATGCAAATTACGATATATTAATTCAACGCTTTATTTTAAATTGTCTCTATCGTTTGTTCTTAAATTGACTTTTTCAAATTCTTCATATCTATTAATATATATTCGTATTTCGGGAAAATGATAGATTTCATCAATTTCCATGTATGATTATTTGACACTTTCCTTTTTGTAATTAAATTGACAAACGAACTGCGTTGTTATGAGCGGCATATGTTTAATTTTTAGGCCAAAAATATAACTATGAAATAAAGCAGTTGTATTGATTGGTTTTATGATTTTATATCCATATATTTGTGAAGGATTACTTCATGCAAAACTGCTTAACTTTTAATACACGTTAATCTTTACAAATATAACGTATCTGAATTCGATATCAACAACTGTCATTTTACAGACTTGCCAACCTGCAGAATACAATGCGTTCCATTTTCAAACTACCTCTGCGGTATAAATGAATTATATTATGTGCGAAATTTCCCAACGCCGCTTTCGCATTTTGCGTTGCATCACCGCCAACACTTCGGAATAGTGTTGGGTGAAAAAATATTTTTGAATAATAATTCCGATTGATCGATTAATTATCGGCATTGCGGCGTTTTGTCACGTTTCGAATACGTGATCGAGTAGAAGCTTCGACATACGTGTGACGATTTCACAAACGATACAATTGCAATATTTCATAATGCATTTCGAGCAGGCCTGGGCTATTTATGAACACGTTGACCAGGGACTGGAGACGGATTTTCGAACAATGGAATTCTTAATATGAATTTTAACTTTGTTGCCTAAGAATTAATACCACAGTAATATTATTAATAGAAACTGACAATAAACCAAACAATTGTACCATTCATACTTGAAATAAACTGAATTTCTATCCTCATATGCCATTTGTTATTTTCGGAATTCCGTTCAACTTCTCTTTATGTACTATTGAACCAAGATCAGGATTGATTTTGTTCATTACGAGAATTATCAAGTTAAGAAAATACGAATCGGTAATGTTATATTTTCACCAGTTGATAACAATCACGATGAGCGAAGCCGGTCCTAATCTGTATTTAAAAAAATGAAGTTAGCAGAAAAAAGAGTATAATTGTTGTGAAATCGCAAAAATTGACAGTGAACATCTTAAAAGTGACTTCACCATATGCGTTCAACATTGTGGGCGAGTATCATTATACAAAAAAAATACGAAAATGACAATATTACAACTACACCTCTTGTGTATTTTTTACGTGAAATAATTAATTTAATTTTCGAGTACAATACAGTGGTCACTGTCGGAATGGTATACATACATTGTATTGACAAATTGTTTTAAAGTGTGTTTAACTAATTATAAATAATATTAACCACATCCTAAAATGATCTGAATAATTGTTTTTTTTTCTTCAATAAAATACATTACGTAAATATATAATGTTTTTAATCACTGTCATTTTATAACCCTTGGAATCCTTTATTCATGTTTTCTTGCAGGCATCCCTGATCAAGAACACTACCTACACACTATAGGTCGAACGCAACGCAGAGTGCATTTTCCTAAGGCCGAAAGCTCTTAAGTGCATTCAATGCAACTGTGTGAACAATGACACCTTTACGTGATAACAATAACTGCATTATGTAGATACTTCTCGACTTCGCAATGAACACCTGATTTTTTCTCATACTCCGTGATTGCATATTTGCGTTTATATAATGTACGACTTCCATGAATGAATGATGTAATTGAAGAAGGATAATTTTACATCATCAAAAGCTCAACATATTTTATTTTTATTTTATTTACCTTATTTTTTTTTTACATCAAGATCATATTCACGATTAATGAGGTTTATCTACCAATCACTTTGATTTTTGTGTCTTAATTATATTTTGTAATTAATAAAGTTGTGTATACATGCTGTTACATAATGTTCTTAAATAAAGACTTCTTTTTAACAAAGCAGTATTGAAATACAGCAAAGAAATGACTTTAAAAAGCTTTAATTAAATTACACGTTGTCAATATTATATTAAAAAGAGTATTCTCGGTAATCAAACATAAACATTAATATTTTTAGATTTCGTCAACTGGTCGAAATGTTCGGGAATGCAGTTTCATACTCATTCCATCACAATATCATTCAACGCAATAAAATGCTCAATATTGAGGAGAAGTTTTTTTAGCATACATAAGCGATGAATAAAACAACATTCCAACTAAAATGACTAATTAAAAATTTTGATAACTATTTGAACAATACTATATAAAAATAAATGCATATTGATATAGTTCTGATATAGTGTATTTATTGATTCATTGCTTGATAGAAAAATATGACATTTCATGGGTTTTCATTTGATGTTGGTATCACTTACACAAACATGAGAAAAATATAATATTACCAAAGACAATACAGATAAGTGTGTTTTGCGTCATTTGATATTAGAATTTTGAATAATAAATTTACTTTGTAAATAGTTAAAATTTCAGCCTCTAGATTGCGTTTTAAATGTTTCAAAAATAGGAAGGTAAATTTTTAAATAATCAACGGTTGTTACAATGATGGTTCCATTCTCTGACATTATTGCATTATCAAAATGTTATGTTACAGAATTATTCAGAAATTTCTTATCAAAGTAAGATAATAATATAATTTAAAAGCCCATCAATAAACTTTGTTTCGCGGGTACATTTACATGTAATACCGCGCACATTTTCTGTCGTCAAACGAAAATATTCCCTTGTCTTGTCCTGTCTCCTCTCTCCTCCTCAAAGTGCCTGATTATTATTCACGTCGTGCATTTTGTGAGAATTTTTTTCTTCTTCTTTGGTACTCAGTTAGCTTTTTATCATTTCCTTTATGGTTTATGGTTAACATTTTTATTACGACGCGCCGTTTTTGAGTCAGTACACTATTGCTTTGTACCTGGATTTACGACGATTTTTGGGGGATATTCTTTTTGAAAACAAATACTCAATTATTCACTCATTTTAACTTAAATTTCGTCAGAATATCTTGAAATAATTATTATTGTCGTGTTCAATGATATCAGTTTAGATATATAGTACTCCAGAAAACGTTGGAAGATTCTGGTTGATTCTGATTTAACAGTTTTAATCAGTTAACTATTTCTTTGGATTTATATTCATTAAAATGGACATTCGAGTCTCAAAAATAACATTTCCCTCTACATTATATCATACAGAAAAAATATTTTCCTGAACGTTTCCCTTGATTGGCTTCATAAATTTAACACACGGTCATTTCCAATCGTCACCATATTCTGTTTTTTTTTTCACAGCCGCTTAAATGAAAATAACTCACGAAGACAAAAAACTGTTTTCCATGAAACGTCAACGGTACCCTTTGTCGTCCAAAATTTATTGCCCACTACTTACTTAGCTTTGGAATATAATGTTTTACGTATGATAGAGTCATGAATGAGTTTGGGTTGCCAGCATCAAAAAATTCCAAGAACTCGAATACGTGACACAGCGTCTGTTATTCATCACGTCATAATATTACCATACATCTTGGTGACTTTGTCATAAATAGTTATTTTTACTAAATGATAGGACTTTCATTGTTTGTTGAGGATTGTTTCTCTGCAAAAGATTTCTTATGTCAATTATTCAGAATTGTTTGTGCAAGTTGTTTTCTTAATTCTCACAGTAATTCAGCATTGTTCTTTTATAATCACATCGACTGTGAAAAAGAAAAAGAACGTAACTTACACATATTTTTTACAGATGATACAAAAAACCTTTTTTTGATGATTTTCGGCCAAAGTCAAAACATCAAATATACGCAGAATTGGAGTACACGGAAACCGAAAACTGGTGTTAAACTAACTCAATCTAATATTCATTCAATAAATTGTTTGCGAAAAACAATCTTTAAGCCCTATTTTCTTATTCCATTAATTTCTATTAATTTTTAGACATCCTTTTTTTACAAACTTCAGTTACAAATGTCATCTACAAAGTTTCAATGTTACACAGTCGATACACTAAAAACATTGTCATATTAAATAGCATTATATGCAAATCGTTAGAAAATGCGATGGTTATAGATTAAAGCTAAAATATTGTATTTCCACAAATCATACTATTGAGAAAACTCAATTTCAAAATTTGCATCGTTTCCGAATTTTTTCAAATAACCGAAAACACTCATTCAGACTATTGTAAGCTATGATATTGTTTTTAAGCTTAACATGGTCATATTTTTTCCAGAACGGGTACAATATTAAAATCAAATACCCAGGATAGTATGTAAATGATTATTGAAGACTATCATTAAATTATTAACTCTAGTAGTGTAGCATGTTATATAACTTTGTCAAAAAATTCCCAAATTTTAATTATGTTTGTAATTACTTTCGGTCACCACTTGAAATGTCATCAGTTGACAATCCTCGCAATGAGCGAAGCCAGTCCTACTCTTTTAAATAAAGCGGAATAAATAACAAAGGAATATTGTGTTTTTATTAATTATTATTTATTATTATTTGAAAAAAAAAATACAGATATTAATGTTTGTTTGTGTACTATATAATTATGTAAACAAATAATCATAAATTGCAAAAAAGCACATTCATTATTTTTCATCAACGTTGATCGTTGACTGATTCCCATACTTCAGAAAGCTACGCGCTTTGTATGGCATTTTTATTAGTTTTCAACACGTGTAGAATAACAAATGAATACACTTTATGGTCAAAATTAAAGCCTCCATTAACACGCGTAACACGTTTTAATGTCATATAATAAGTTTTGCATTTCCATTTATGGCTTCTTAAAACTCTGACTATTTTGTCACCGTTTCGTAATATTTTGACTGTCAGTCTATTCATCTTTAGAACGAGTTGGTAGCAAATATATCATATCATTTAGCAGAATAGATAAACAGTCACAGAATGGTAACAAAGAGAAGTTAGATTTGGTGTAAGTTCATAAAAAAATAATTTATTATCAATCTTCAAAAACTTGCTAACTTCTATTTGAATTGATAATAATATTTAAAAACTTTCTTTGTTTCAGGTTGAAATGACAGGCAGTAGTATCTTCGACTATATTCACCAAGCCGACCACGCAGAAGTGGCTGAACATCTTGGCCTCAGTTTGGTTAGCAATGGAAGTTCTGGTGGCACCGGAGGAGGTGGCGTCAGCTCACCAGCCAGTGCTCCTGATGAAGACGGCGCCCCTAACACGGGAACTAATAATCCCGATGGTGAGCTTATTTAGAATAAACTTATGATTTTTTAAAGAATTCATTTGTATTGTTTCAATCAACGGCCTCCATTTTTTTTCTTCAATCAGTTACATTTATTGATGGTTTTATTACTACAGTAGCTCGCTAGTCTTTCGAAAATATATTTAGTCATTCCGTATAATAAATACCTCGAACAGTCTGCTGTCAAATAAAGAAACTTTGTTATTGCCAAATTTAAATGGTGGTAAATTTTTTCAATAAATTTGACCTTTAACCTCTGCAGGCGACCTTTACTGACATTAGTGGAAGCGGTCTACTAAAACTGTATGTGCTAAGTTGTAATTAGAAGAGTAGTAATTCAAAGCACAAAATTATCTGCATGAAAGGTAAATAAAAAAGATAGATAATAAAAGACACATACAATTATTGTTTCAATGCATCAGGCGGGCAACTAGGAATGTTAAATTAATATTTTATTGTATAAGAAAAAGAAAATGGTCGACAACAATCTCTTGAAGTAATCCTATTTGCCTCTTTAATGCTTGAACAATTCTTTCGTCAGATGCGGAAAAAAACCTATTTCATCTCAGTTTTCAGTTTCATATTTTAACTCATATAATATAATATAATAAGTTATTATATATTTAAAAAAAGAGATTCCATCTTCATTTATTAGTCACGTAAAATGAGAAAGATAAATCATTTTTAAAGTTTCATACAAATTATTTCAAAATTAAAATGCCATCGGTGACAAAATGTTGTGTCATCTTTATTGATCTATCAATAAAACAATGCAAAGGGCAATTAACCAACGCGGTCAGCAGGATAATTCGAAATGCCTTCACAGAAAGCCCATCTCCATGACGATGAATGAAAAATTTGTGAAGTGAAGTGAGGCGCGCCTGGCGGCGAGTAGCCGAAGCTTCGCCCTTGAATAGAATGTAATTTTGTAAATAAACCCGACTGCTTCCGTACGCCACCGCAATAAAGAAGAGCGCTGCATTCGATTACACACACGATTGGTTCGGCCTGATTTTTTCAAAATGTCTTCCTCGGATGGGTGACTTTTACGATGGAAATTATCGCGGTGACGTTAAATTAAGTATTCAATTATCAATTCACTTGATTTTTGAACGTTATAAACAACCGATTTCCGATACGATTTAAAGGGTACCTCTAAAAATGACAAAGTTAAAAAAAAAAACATATTTCTATCATCTGGACTTGAGGGAGTTTCTGGTTAATTAACAGTTGAAATGCATCTTTTTCTAATGCGAACAGACAACCCGCCGGATTCTTTGATTGGTAGAAAAATAACACTCGTAGGCTTAACAACGTAAGCAACGTTAATTTTATTTATTCTTCTACTGTATATATAATCAATACCAGCGGTTCACGGACCACTAAATTCAAAAATTTCAATCTGGCGGACCACTAACTGAACTTTTGTGTGAAATATTACCCATTGAAATAAAAGTGATCAAATGCGTCTAAAAATACACCAAGTTCATAAAATAATGTCAGATTTCTCTGCGGACAACACTTTGCCGACTGCTGATCTATACTACAAATGGTATAAGTGAGAAAGACAATATTCTCTAATACTTATTCGGATTCCTTATTTTCTCGCATTTTTTCACAGTACGCCTTTAGCTTATTGCCATTTGTTTATTGGTATCATCATTCCATATGCTTTATTTGAAAATGTGTGAAAAAATAGCCAGCTTTAAATACATACAGTTAAATTGACTCGTATATTTTAAATTTGTAGCAGACATTGTCGAAAATATTGTCTCTGGAATTGAAATAATTAGATACCTACGTTGATCGTTTTTTTTTAAACATATGTCCGCTCTTAATGTGTAGCATATTGCCTCCTAATGGAAGAATCTCGACAGAAGTCTCAACCTCTCTTTTTCAAAGAGAGTAGTAGGGATAGAATGATAAGGACAGAACTAGTGGTTAACTAATCGCTTTCACTACGCCCAGTTATTAAAGGATGGGAAAGGGTTGAAGAGAATTTTTGAGAACATACCAAACATGCCTTTGAACAGAAATCGATAAATTAATCGGAAAAATGCTGCTGGTACTGGGACTAGAAACCCGAGAGCTCACAACGCTAAGAAAAGACTGTCCCGCAAATCCATTTTCAATATTTAAGCAATGTTATCCATTCATTTGTTTATTGCTCTCGACTGTAATAATAAAATTTATGCTGAACGTCACCTTTATGCGTGGGAACGTTTCAATGGTAAGGCACGACAATTTTCTCATGATACGCCAGGCCGGGATTATTTTCGGTTAGCCGCACCGCCCTGCTGTATTGCCCGCGCACCATTTACCAAAATTATTTCTGTTCAAGTATACGGTATATCACCACAAAAAGTTATTCTAATTTCAAAACTGTATCTAACTGTTTGTCTATGGTTCTCTCTTTATTTATAGATTCAACAATAATGGCATGCTTCTTGCATATAATGAGTCTATTAAATTGAATTACATAGCGCTACAAGTATCTCTCGCGTATTCACACGTCGTATCATAGGCTGACCAAAATTAGTTGATTGAAGAAGAAATACAGAACAACAGACAGTGTAATTATTATTGTGATAACTTTCTTGTGTTCACATTATATTTCAATCGTTTTTTACGTATTTTACGGAGACTAAAATGCAAAAAAACTTACATTAAAAATTGGATGTTAATATATATGTAGATATCATTCATTCAAACTATTCAGTTAAAATTGTAGATGTAAAATAAACATGTTTTTGTTAAAATGTTAAAAAATAATATTGTATAGCTCTCGACGTCAATTAAATTGATGTTTTTAATAGCAGTGTCATACTTTGACAGTAAAATGAAAATCATTCGTACTTAAACAAGCATTTATGAAAGTAAGATTATCTGAGGATGCCTCTGAAAGAGGCGAAACACTTTTCACAGTTTGAAGCACAATACGTGGAATAATCTAAGTTATTTTATATTAAAATGAATTTCAAAGCACAAAGTTTCTGCCGAATCCATAGAAAGTATTAACAAAATTATTTTTATTTTTTTTACATTAAATAAAAACAATTAAATATTGTAAAATAGCTGTAAGTATTAATGCAAATGATCAGAATGCATAAACATTGAAAAAAAATCAAAGATTTGATTTATTGTTCATGTCTACTATAGTTTTAGGTAAATGGGTACATTGTATTGTACACTATAATAGAAAATATAAATAGTTAAACCAACAATCACTAATCAGTAAGTTCCTCATAAGCTGTGCACTGTCAATACTTGGTGCAAAGGCATTATATTAAAAAATTAAACACTCTTTTGGACTAGTATTTTGTTAATTTGTTTATTAGAATCACGGCCAGTTGCTGATTGAACTGATTTCAGTTAAAGATGCTTGCGACGAGTGAAACCGGTCCTTATACTGGTAGAAAAGCGTATTTTCTTTTTTAATCAGTAAGTTCTACAATAATAAGTTTTTTACATATATGTAGATTACATACCTCAACACTTTTGAGCAAGTTATTTTACGTAAATTGTTTAATTAAAAAACGTTAAACGGACCATAGTACCAACAGCCGAACTTTTAAGGTCGAGGAACAGCCAAAGCTTTTCTGTCCGTCTTGAAGTTGATTGATTTTTTTATTTACCCTTATTTTGTGATCGAAATCAGATTGTTCCACACTTAAGAATGTCGACGAAATCTCGTAATAGATTTTTTCGTCTGGTAAAGGATGAACGAAGAAATGTTCAGTGTTGTTGTTTTTTTATAAGTACAAAACACCAGACCAGGTAAATTCACGGCTGTCGTGTGTCGAGTGTAAAATAATTGTTATGGGTAACATGCGTTTTCAATAAATTTCAAGGGCCTATTCCTTAAATCAATTATCAAGTGATTGATTGATTGATTTTTGGAAAGAATCACTTGATTGAAATCTTCTTCTTTAGTGAAATCCTGGATGAGGCGGAAATTGAATTCTATACGTACAACAATAGTCCTGGCTTCTGACATACACAAACAATTAACCATCAACTGAGTGAATTCAGATTCGTTACATTTCGGCACCACACAGGTTATAGTTTCGATTTTTTTTTCTCACGTCAGTAATAAAAATAATGTTTTAATAAGTATTTAACAATCGTGAAAAAGTTTATAGATAATCGTTCTATATTTCCACAAAAATTTTACCGTATAACTAGATGATTTTATCTTAATTAATGCAGATGTTTTTAACTTATACAAAAAATATAGTTAGATACTTAGATAGATACATATATAGACACAATATATTTGTTCATTCACTTTCAAAGCTAGATACTTGGTGATCTAGTCAGAGCCACATATTATTATTTGAGTCGTCGTTCACTTCCAAAAAATAGTCATATCTTCAATGTAGAGGCTCCATTTACGTTTTTTATAAGTATGTAACAAAAAACAAAAGAAAACGTACAATTTGAATTTTGTAAACGGTCTATACTGAAACATAAAATATATTAAAGAAATTAAGGAACTTCAAGGTCCGCACATTATGTATTATTATTGAAAATTTAAAGTAAAATGATTAATTCGTTTGTTTTGCTATACCTCAAGTTTATAAAATTAATATTATGCTTAAAATACATGTAAAAGTTCCAAGTTTATTGTTTTACTTTGATTACGATTAATATTTTATTTCTAAAGTCATATTTATGCGATAAAGTCAAGTGTAAGCGACCATTATGTGACATTAAATTAGTATGTTAAATTTTATTACGAGATTTTCGCTTTGTAATAATAATAAATTACAAGAGATATTTGAGATTGTTATAGGGAACCAAATAAATTGTCAGGGTTTAAATCAATTTTCGGTCAGAATTTAAAAAAGTTTTCGGTCCGAATAAAATTCAATTTATGGTCAGAATAAAAACATTATACGGTCAGATTTTATGACTTTTTTTTAAATTATGACTATTTTATATAAATTCTGACCATTAGTTATTTATTCTGCCCTTTGTACACTGGCCGATATATTATGACCATTTAATATAAATTCAGCCCAATGTGATAAAAAATATGACCGAAACCGTATTAAAATTCAGACCGGTTGTCATGTATTGTGTATTGTGTCATGACTTTTAAAAGTAACAGAAATACGGTAAAACTCATTGACATCCAAACACAAAATATGACAATCGTATTCCAGAAATAACTAAGTAACTCTTTTTAATACATTGAATTTTCTTAGTTAAATTTTGAATGACTTTAAAACCATAAACGCAGTAGCCCTTGGTGGAGATATGTCGATCCCTGATACTTAACCAAGATCAGTGAAGCGTTGTTGGTCACATTACGACATAATAATATTTCTGTGGTCATCTCTGTAAGCCTTATGCGGTCGTTAAAAAAATACACGCAATCTGATGGATGATTAAGCTTGGTGGTATAATAGATAAAAAAAAACACAACTTTTTACCACCGATTGTACCATCAATTGCTGTAAAATGTAAGACAATGTAATTAACTTTTTATCAGTAGTATACGCATTGAAGTTATCACTGAATTTATTGATTTATCTTATACCATACAACTTCAGTTGAGATGGTTTATATACTCTCCACACAGCAAGCATGGCTAATTTTTTTTTAAATAATGACAACAATTATAATACAGATACCCTGAAGTAAACTCTTTAAATAGCTTATAAAGTCTAATATTTCTGAGTGTAAATTAATCTATACAAAATAATTAATTATCGGCAAAATTACTGTGGTGTTTTTTCGACACTTTTTTCTTGGTCTCACTACCACTTACTTGACTTGTATAATGCATTCTTGCACTGCAGGGGTGTATCTATTGAAGTGGTCAAACATTTAGCATCACTAATAATAAAATAATGTATTTCATTTTGTATTCTAATGAAGAAAATAAATCAATCGTACGGTAAAAAATATAATAAAATTCTATTGAATACATTCTTATAATACATGCAGCATCTTACGAATGTCTCGTGAGTTTGATTTTCAAATTTTACTACTTCATTAAAAACCTCATGAGATATTGAATTTAGTTTGTGACTGCTTTTGTCTACTACGTATTCCTTAAAAGCTCGGCGTATTCAATGGCATTTCTTTAAAATCAAAATGGATATCCGCTCCTAATGCAGGTATCTCAACAGATCTAAATAAAAGAATAAGGCTAAGACAGAACAAGTTGTTGACTAATCGACTAGTTATTTTCAAGGATCGGAAGGGTGGAAAGGAATTCATAGAAAACACCCATGCCTTCGAACAGTTATTGATAAATTGGGACCCGTGGCACAGCGGTCAGAGTCGTTGGCTTCAGTGTCGGATCTCACGATTTCGAGTCCCAGTACGAACAGCATTTAATTTCAATAGCCAGTAGTAATTAATACAACAACTACATATTTCATTCTATGTTATTATCCTCCAAATTAAGTATTGATCAAATGAGTCACAACTATAGCTCTGGTGAAAACAGTCCTTATCATATCGACTGTGGAAATGAAAAAGGACGTAACCCTCAATTTTCCAAAACAGGTTTTTTTCGATAATCACAATGTATACAACTTGACACACATTCTATCAAAAGTATGGAAGCTGAAAATGCCGAATTAGTATCTAAATTTAGCTTTTAAGTTTGAAAAAGATGACCCTGTAAAAAATTTAAACTAAGAAAAAATACTGAAATAAAGGTTTTTCCTAGAGAAATTCTTGAATAAATATTAGATTATGTCAATTAAACACCAGCTTAGAAGTCTCTGTGCACTTCAAGGTTGTGTTTAATTAGTAATTTGCATATGTCACAAAATCATCAAAACACGTTTTTTGCGCCTCCTGTAAAATTTGATATGTGTGGGTTACGTCCTTTTTCCTTTCCACAGTCGATATAATGCTATAGATTGATGATAAACAGCGTAAGAAAATGAAATACATTTCATTTTACTTCACATTAAAAAAACCGTAAATATTCTGCAATGCCACATTTACACATCCAATGCCAATCTTTCAAAACTGTGCTTTTGCAACTAATTTAATTATAATGTATTGTTAATCATCGAATAGTTCATGGCCATTGTATTTTGGCCATAGTTGGGGCCGAACAGTGATTTCACCCCTGCAGCGACGCTTTGTGCTTCCTCACACATCTGATTCCAGTGATTCGGCATTTTCGTTAAAAACCAGTCAATAATGGCTGCCGGCCGGTGGATAATTGAAAAGTTAACGATTCCATCGGAATTTCTTCCTCGCGACACTGTTGTTAGGTACTGTTTGTTGAGCCCGTCGTCGCCCGATTAATTGATTTATTTTCACGTCGTGACGTTCTTATAACTGAATAAGTGTTGACTCCTCCTAAAATATAAACAAAATAAAAACTACTTTCGTATTCTACTCGTTTCCACTATCGCATTATCTTTAATATAATAAAAATACATTGGTTATGATTTGACAGGTTAGTTTTACTTGATTTTTAATATATAAAATAAATATATTAGATCGTTTTAAAGCGTGGAAACAATATCATTTGGCTTACACTAATTGATCAAATCTTTCAACTTTCCCTAAAACGTTTCAGTGAATCATTCTTTCTTTAATTCAAAAATAAAGTATCTTTCCACTAAAAATAAACTATCAAGATTAATATCTTAGCTTTTTTAGCTACGAATTGTCATTTTTTTGAATGTCGTCATATCACAAGTCTATAAAATAAAGTTCACTTCCCATACGGTGCTAAAAAAAAACAATTCCGTTTTTTGCTGGCTGGAAAACATGTCCTGGGTTTTTACCGTCCATCAAAGGCTGTAAGTGTTTTTTCACTTGGTACTTTAAGGGCCAGCAACATATCGGGAGTATTTTTTAGCACCGTAGGGGATGTGTTAAGCATACTCAGTTGAAAATAATATATCGAATTCATGGATTATAGTCGGAGAAAAGTAAATATGTAATTGCTTGTACTTTTCTCCAGTCGAATATTTTAACTTAAAAATCAAGTAAAAATTTGTAATTTAACCATATTCAAAGACCATTTGGGTATCAAATAAACAATTTTGAATGTCAAAAAACAGCCTCTGTAATTCTACGTGTAAATTAAAATTGAATCGACTCCTCTAAGAATGCAAGCTAAACTCCAATCATCGAATGGTGTGTGTAACAATGATGTCTATTATTTTTAAGCCTTCCAAGGTGGATTGATTTGAAATCAATTACTCTGCATCACCCGAGCGGATTCATTCATTCTTTGTGTTATGGAAGGCATTTTTGGACTCGATTCCAAAATCAATCGGAGGCTTCCAGATAATTTCCGACTCGATTGCTTTTTGTAATCAAGGAAAGGTCAAATAAGATTTGATCTTTAATCAGTTTGTATTGTTAAGTGTGACGAGGAATTGCTTATTGGCTGATGTCATCGCTTCGTCTCTTTTGTTTTTTTTTCTTCAATTCTGCAATTTGGTTGAAATTCTAAATTTATTTAATGTTTAATGGTACGACTTTTTAAATCTATAATGTACTTGAGAATTTTATTAAATAAAAAAGCACATGAATAATTATTTAAAATAAATCCATTCAAATAAGTAAGTAACTTTTCTTTTTATACATAATTTAAATTTGCAACGTTTACACTCTTATTGATGTGTAACTCATTTTTACACGGTTTTTATTATATTAAAACATAATCTAACTAAGTGTATAAATATAACACGTTCCACAATTGTTTACGACTTAACCGTTTTATACTCCAGCATATTAATATACAGACAATCTCTCTTTTTAAAGAGAGAGAGAGAGAAAATGAGGACAAGGGGTAGACTGGAGAGGGCTAGGAGGGACTTGCGCGAGCCTCTTGTTAAATTTTACTGATGCTGGCGAGCTTTTTGTTAAAATATCTCAAAAGTTTCACAGCGAGATAGGAAAACATTATAACCCAACGATCTCTAATCTTCACAGCTATGACGAGAAAATGCCTGAGAATGGTTTAAACCAAGAGCAGTTATGTGCAGTCAGAAGTCCGAAATTGTATCCCCTGGCGAAGCTCCAGCATGTAAAAATATGACCTATGGTAGAACAACGATGTACAAAACACAAGGCTTTTCTCAGCTCCTGTAAAATCACCAAAGTGTTCCGAACAGCGTTGTTCGGGTGGCGTCTTCAATTATCAGACACTCTCGCAGTGTAGGTGAATAGTTGTTACTTCAAATCCCTCGATGAACCTATCTTCATAGTTAAGCAAGAATAGTATTTGCAACTCAGTACGTCGGGAGGAGTGAATCCGCGAGACAGACCACATCACGTCAGATCGCGCGGTCGGCGGCCAGGGACCGATGGGCGACTCTACTGGAGCGTGGCGGCAGTTATTATAGAGATATTACATCACTTTACACATGGACGAGGATCATCTCGATCGAGGGTGCTTGATGCAACCGCAGGAAATGTGCAGTTTTATAGCACACCTGTGCTACAAAATCGTAATATACACACACAACATACATACATATTACACAATAATACTTAGTTTTGTTCAATAAGTTGTGTTATAAAGTATAAACAACAACAAAAAATTATATCTTCAATAGCCTGGACACCAATATATATATAATATTTCGGTATACTGCCAAAAAAGTACACGTAATCCTTTTTTATGCGATTCATTGGTTCCAGAAAGTGGCGCGTTAAAAAGCCTCATTTTCATATAATTTGATGAATCGGTTCCAAATCCGCGTAAAAAAGTAACAAAAATGTATGAAAATACGTAACGGTGCCGTCATATTATATTTAAAAAACGTAAATGTGATCATTTTATATTTATTTAATCCGATGTTTAAAGAAGTATTATAAACTAATTATTTTCCGTTAGCAGTTATTCCTGGCAGAAACCTATAGAATTGCATTACCTATAGAACCTATACCATTGTAAAGAATTTTCCGACACTCACGTCATCGGCATCCATAACTTCTTGTTAAAAAAACAGCAAAGCATATTGTTGAATATTGTTGGTTAGGACAATTTTTTTCATTTGAGAAAGTATTGGTGTATAATTGCCATATTTTTCGTCACGTGAATTTAAAATATACCGATGGAATGTGTTTACCATTGACTGTATATATTATATATAATATTTATTAACAATATACATATTGTGCTTTATAAAAATGTCACACGTGTTAGTTTTTTATTTTGATGAATCACACACTTTTTCTGCCAAAAGAGTCGCAAAATCGAAAACCTTCCACTGTGTAGCAAAACAAGCTATAAAAAATGCAAAAATGCATCGTCGTTCGGTAAGCGAATGCACGATGAGCGCATGTCTGTTGGTAAAAGCACTTGTATCGAAGGATGAACGTTTTACGAGCCGGTTCGCGACTGCAATGTATAAAATAACGGATCAAAAACAAAATACTGTGAGAGAATGCTCATAATGTTGTGCTCCAGGTGTATACAATAATATTACAAAGGGTTTCATTAGATTTCGTTCAGAGCTTATAATATTGTGTTTGTTAAAAAGAATATAATTTTTCACGAAATAGATACAAATAATCGATACCTCATTCCTAACACCCTTTTTTTTAAATTCATGTCCGCTACCACTTTAGATCATGGAGCCTCTTAATGGATGTATCAAAACAGAGAACTGCTTGTTACTCATTTGCTCAATCTGCATTGGTTGAAAGTAGTGGGGATTGGAGGATAAGGATAGGACAGCACTATTAGTTAACTAATCGCTCTCTATTTGGAAGGATGGAAAGAAGTTTTTGTTTGTTCATTGACTCAAGACCATAAGATCCGTCACAGAAACCAAAAACGTTGATCGCTGCGCAATGGACCCGACTTGTTAATTGAATTTATGTTTGCGCGCTTATAACAGTTTTAAATTAAGATATAGTCCAAATCCTAGTTACTTAAACTCAAAATGAAGATAGTTAAATCTGGTAATAAAGGTATCAAGTATATAACACAACATCAAACTACAAAATAATCATAGGAATACGCCTGCTCACAAAACTTACATGTTTTCTCGATATTCAGTAATGTTCCAAATAGATATTTCATTCATGTCTGCTTTTATTTTACCGCAGTCTTTAAACATAATGAATTTTCTAAAGAAATATTCAATATGTTATTATTATATATAATACAAAAAAAACTACCTAATATACTTCGAATTTTGAATATATTTTAATTTTAATTTACCATCCGAATTTTGAAAAACCATACTATTGTATTCTTTATCAATTAACAAACAAAATTTCATTAGCCACTCTACATGTTTTATTTATCATAAACCAACGTTTTTGAGTATTCTATCTTTAAAAGCTTCTTTCTACAAAGAAAATGTGATCCTTAACACGTATTCGCGGAGTTATCAACAAATTTACTGGTGGAGACATTTTACACGTTTTTATAAACTCGTGACCCGGGAATGCTATCAACGGAAAATAGAAAAGAGGTGGGCTAACCTCCATAACGGGATGTGTTTAGGACTTAAAACAACAAAAGAAACAAATCGTTAATTTTATTAAACATTTTTTATCAAAATGAAGTGACGAAAGCTCATTACGAGAAACGGTGTGGTTATATTGAAATGAATTTTAATTCATTTTGAAACACTTATCGTAATATTATGTATTTGCTTTAAGAAAATATAAAATAGTATTATACAAAGTTCTTGCCATGAATGCAATGAAACAGCGTTCTTGCACCAATTCTCGATATTTTAAATGTTTCAAACCAATATTAGCAAAACAAAAAAAAAATGAAATCATTACCATTGGCTGTCGCCATCTATGATTCCTTTTGAATGTTATGTGTATCGTAACACTCGTAAGTTAATATCATAAAAAAAAAAACAATACCAGGTACACATACCTACTCTGTGACTATAACTAAGGGCCTAATGCTTGATATACTGTTGAAAAAAGGGAAGTTGAGTAACAAGCAATTCTCGTAAAAAAACTTCTACTAAGAAACTTCCAGTAGATGGCCATAAGCTCCACATTGGGAACGTACAAGGGTTAAAAAAAACTTTATTAAAAAGCTAAGCAAGAAGTGAGTGTCGGCACCTTTATTTTCCAAACAAAAAAAAACTTACTATTATTATATATAAGCATAAGCAATACATTATTTTTTTAAAATTACGAAAAAGTATTTGACGTTGATTTTGTTAAGTCTAACAGTTCTATTTTATTTATATGATGATTGGAAATTTCAATCTTCGTACATTATGTTTCTCTTAAAAATAGATTTTAATCTGTATAAATAGAAAATAAATAATTTATTTATAATCCATTTGAAAATAAATTCAATATTTCGTGTGTGTGCTCGATATATTGTGTTTCTCTGTTTGAGCCTGCCTCACCCACTTTGAGACAGTGTTGAAAGCTTTGAATGATCAGACATGGTCGGCAAAAATTGCCCCGAAAATTTGATCGTTTACGAACCGCTTTAGATTATAATTAATTTACATGTTGGTCGTAAGATATAGACAGTGGATGAAAAGTGTGTCTTCGAGCCAGAAGGATTTTATATTTTAAGAAAACGGCTAGATACATACCCAAGTTAAAATGCAGCCACTAAAAATACCTTCAGTGACTAATTTCGTACCTTAAATTGCGTTTTTCGCTGAGCCGAGAAACCCCTCCTTCCTGTTCTTTTCTCATTAGTATTGGCCTCGCGTTTCCGGAAATCGATCCTGCAGCGTAACCCGCCAGGAAACTTCCGGCCTCACATATACCTACGTACTCACTAACTACCAACCCAATAAAGAAAAACAACTCGGGATATTTTGTGGCTTTTTTTAATAAGAACATGTTTAAGTAAGTAAATGGGTATTTTTCCAATGGTAACACCTTATCACAGAGACGATAATTGTGTGAAAATATTAAGAGCTCGTTTTAGAGTAATTCATTGGTTATGGTTTCATAAATTAAAAAATTGTTTTTAAAAATGATTCTTACAAAAATATTATATTTATAATCACAACTCGCCATATCAAATGTCAGAAATAGGTGATTTAGGAAGTTTGTTATTGTCATGTTATTATGTGTTTATATTTTTCCACTAAAACTGTATGAGAAAAGGTATTATGTGTCACTTACATAAATTGTTAGAAAATAATAATTCTTTGCTAAAGTTGTGATTTCTTTGTAATTGACATTAACTCTCCGATAATTTAACTATTTAAATTCTATACATAATGTCATATGTAGCTTAACATCAAGAAAATATCATATTTTTTTAGTTGTGTATTATAACACCATATTTTTTTAACCGACACAAAAATAAGGCAGAAGCATCTATTGGTGAATAGCAGACTTAGATAGCAACGACAAATTATATTATATATAAAATAATTTCGTTCAATTGTTAAATATAAAACAAAAAATTAAAATTAATTTAATACGTCTAAAATACATTTATGCAACAATTCGTATTGCAATATTTTAATGAATTATTGTTTGTTGTCAATGAGACGACGTAAATACGTTCCATATATGAACACTCCGATAATTTCTTCGTATTTGGAGATATAATAATGTAATGGCGGTAACACAACATTTTAAATTTATGGTTTGAATCATAGACTCGCAGTAAAGATCTAATGACAGACATTGTTTTTATTGATATAGATGCAGTAGCAGTGACGTTTCTCTAATCTTTTTACCTAAGAAATTGCAAAAAATATTTATAGTCTCGGAAAACAATGGCGACACTTCATAATCCTAAAATGTTGGCAAATCAATTTAAAGCGTTTTTTTTTCTTCATAGATAAAATTTTGATAAAAAGTAACGTTGAGTATACTTATATATCTTACTATTCTAAAATAACTTATTATACAGGGCTATGTAAACTTCCACTTTTGTTACAAACTCGGCTTAAATTGTTCAAAAATTAACATGTTTGATCATTTTTATCAATATAACAGCTTACTACTAAATGCAGAATTTTCTACTCAACATGATGACATATCTAACTCATTTTTAACAAAACATAGAGACTGCCTTCATTGTTTCTAGAACCGTCATGTATGTTATATATGAAATTATGGACTCACTACATTCAATTAAGTATAAAATCATTTTTTTATAATTTACATAGTATTTTAACTATAAGTTCTTCGCAAAAATAAATAGTATTTGCTAATAATATCTTCCACTTTAGCTCAATGATAAGAGCTCCGCTAAGTCAAATGTTTCAGTTTTTATTTCTAAAAATTGAGTATTTTTTTACTTAATCAATAATAAGTTATATATTGTAATGGAGAGAAAATATATATTTAACTTTAAAATACATTTTGCACGACACTGGCATGTTCTTATTTATCGTAAAAGAAATGGGAGTAATTTTACAATGTCAAAGCTGTCATTATCAAACTGAAACGGGATTTATTTTGATGAAAAACGCGTCTATACCAGTAATTGATCTGTACTGATCAGTGACGTTCTACAAACGAGAACATTGTGATCTTATTAATCATTCATTAAATATTATTGTCGCCTGTGTGGTCGAGTGGTCAACGGTGTTGGCTTCGGCTACAGAGGGCCCGGGTTCAAATCCCGGTACGGACAGTTTTATAAATTGATTTTTCAATCGATTTATGAATTTCTGTTCAAAGGCATGGATGTATGTGATGTCTTGAATTCCCCCCTCTCACCTTTCCTATCCTATGAACGGGGCGTATCGACAGCGATTAGCTTACCACTAATCCTGTCCTAGCCCAATCCTTCTATCCCTACTCTCTTTGGAAAAAGAGAGGTTGAGCAACTGATTAACAAGCAGTTCTCGTAGAAACACTTCTGTTGAGATAAACTCCATTAGGAGTCCATATGCTCCACATTGGGAGCGGACATGGTTTAAAAAAAAAAAAAATATATATTATTTATGATATTTTTAACACTGTGTATGTTTAGAATATTTTAAATATACAAACGAACGTTTGTATATTCCCAACTAAACCAACAACAAAAAATACGACCAATCGGAATATAAAATAACGCCATTAAAAAAGTATATTTAAATCACCAGTGAGTGAGTTTCATAAATAACTTACGCATTCTTAAAATAATAATACATCATTAAAAGACTCATCTTTTCAGAAACCTGTCAAGATTGATGCAACTCTTAGCATATTATTTGAAATATTTAAATTAATTTCATTTAGATTTTATTTAGATATGTGATTGTTTCCATTCGTCGCCCGCTATGGTCTAGTTGGTTAGAGCTTGCTTTACCGACCAGGTGGGTCTAGGTTCGATTCCCGGTAAGGTCAATGTCAAAATTGGATTTTTTTCAATTTTAATTTGAGATCTAAGACATGGGTGTTTGTGAAGTCAATTCTCCTCGAGTTTGTGACTCATGTGACTTTTAAAAATTCTCATCGAGTATATCTCGTATGATCTTTCAACCTCAAAGTATTTGACGCATTGGCGTAAGCTGTAATGTCAAATATTTTTTTATTAAAACTAATTGAAATTTCATTTTCAATTAATTAAATTTCAATAATTCGATTTACAAAAATACCGATATTTTTACATTTTAAAAAACACATTGCAATCCGTAAATGGAAGCTTTGGTTTTAATAGTGTGTTATTGTATTTTTTAGGTTTTTATAATATGTATTGTATTTTTCTGTCAGGCCCGTGGTGCAGAAGTCAACGTTGAAGACTTTACGGTTTTAACAGCATTTTTTCAATTGACTTTTATTTGAAGGCAAGGGTGTTTGTAATGACTAAAAATTCCCTCCAACACTTCCGGTCTTCAAATTAACGGGTCGTTGTGAGATTGACTAGTTACTGTAAAAGTAGGTCTGTTCTAATTCTCTTCTTCTATCCCTTCTGAATTACAAAAAAACATTCAATACAATTTCATTTTTGTATTTATACCCGCTTCCAATGTGCAGCGTATGGACTCATAATGGAGCTCTATGATAACTGCGTGTTACTTAGTTGCTCAACCTTTCTTTTTCAATAGAATATGGATAAACGAATGAAGCAAGAAAATAATCCGTTTTTAACCTTCGAGTTCCTATGGGGTACATTCATGTTGCATAATTCTTCTTATTCTTTTTAATTCAACCATTCGATAAATACCAATAATATCGATATTTATTGTGATCTTCAATGATAACACAATGCAAATATCACGCAAATTTGTTTGGAGTCACTTTTTACCCCATCGCTTCTCAATTATATTTTTGACGTTTTGGTAGTTTAGTGTTAACATTTTCATTACGAAGCCATATGTTCCGCTTTGGGATCGGAAATTGATATAAATTGGGTTTTTTTTTAAATATATAATCATCAGCGTACAATGGATCTTTTAACATTCATAGTATTATTTTTTATCGATTTGGATACTCTTCTACCTGTAAATAATTCGTACGCCACTGCTGGGAATCGACAGTGTACCCGAACTGAAAAAAAAAACAAGAGTACATAAAAATACTTTGCAATTAATTTCTCGGCGCTTGTGATGACAGAAAAGTCTTCAGATGGATGCGAGGATATGTCTCCGAGATGTCGAAGCCAGTTAATAAGTGACCGCCCGTCTAATGTCGGTGGATAAATAAGTACCTACTGCTCACTGCTCCAATTCATAGTTGGTAAATGGACTGAAAAAACCTGTTTTCTTGAATGCTCAGTCGAGACCATCAAGAGTAGTGAATCTTCAAGGATGACCACGCCAGCATTATGAGTATGATGATTGGAATATAAATTGAACATAACATGTATTTTAAAAAAGAGAAAACTAATATTTTATTTGACGTTATTGTTGACTTGGTCGGTATTAGGGCCTCCAATCCAGGGATCGCGTCCAATCCTGAGATCCCAAAATCCGGGGATTGTGACAATACTAATTTCGGGATGTCGGAATTGAGAAAATTAGAGAAAGTTGAGCGAGGGGTAAAACAAAAAAAAAAGAAGGTTCCAAATTTTAGTTTATTTTGGGAATTCCAAATATTACAAATTAAAAAAAAATGCCTACATCATGCATGTTTTTGAAATAGATACTTTTCAAACCTATTTTAATTTATATAAATTTAGTCAAAGTTTCAAACTTTTGTTGCCAAAATATTATTCATCGGCATTCTGCCAGAAAACGTTAAATCAAAAAACCTTGTTTTGAGATAATCGACTTTGCTATGTCATGGAGCGAACTGAAATTTAGCGAGAGAGTAGACTATAAGACAAATAAATAAACAACAAATGACCAAAAGTTTTCAGCTCAAAAACGTTTAGTCGCCTAATCGTCTTTTGGTAGCTGTAGAAATAAAAAATCTTTACAGCTGAAAAGCCTTAAGTTATATATAGGTTTCTGCCAATAATAACTGCCAAAGGTATATACTCATATTACTTAAATATCGAA
The DNA here is from genome assembly GCA_030503985.1 of Himalopsyche tibetana. Taxonomy (NCBI): domain Eukaryota; kingdom Metazoa; phylum Arthropoda; class Insecta; order Trichoptera; family Rhyacophilidae; genus Himalopsyche; species Himalopsyche tibetana. The sequence goes on from JAPJYX010000010.1 coordinate 4,930,038, forward strand.
ACAAATAAATGTAATATGAGTCAACTTGTTTTTTTTAACTATAAAGCGTGTTTAAATCAATTGATCTGCATTCATAACTCAAAACACCCATTTTCTTACTTATCGTTTTCTGGCCGAATACCGACGATACAGTTAAAGTATTTTGACAAAATAAAATAAGCAAATAGGCTCTCAACTTGTGGTTTCGTAACTGCAATATTGTTTATTGATCGTGTTGATAGCCCTGTAAAATGGTTGTTTCTATAAAATATGCACGATTATTGACTCGTGCTGCACATTTTAGCAATACTAATACAAGTAACATATATGGACATAGATAGTAAGTCAAGTATGGAAATGTATTCAATTAAATATCTCAGTGGGTATGAAAAGTAAAGTGGTTTCTGGAAGCAGTACATCAACTGCACCATGGCGCACGATGCATCCAGGTTGTCACGAGGATCATAATTTCATTGTGATTGACTGCTGATTGACGATGAGCACAATCATTAGTGATTGTTTTAATTACACTCCGGGCATAAATCTTTATCGTCTACTCGTTATTCACCAATCGAAAGTATATTCACTTATATTTCTCGTCGGTTTATTGATTGTGTACGCTGTAAAAAATGTAATTAAGCCATTAAAAAAATAATATAAAGACAACAAAAGTGTGGAAATATTTGATAAACTTTTGATAACGCCAAACCTTATTGAAATTTATATTTCGTACATTATATCACTTTTTAGCAGGGCTGTGGAGTCGTGTAAAAAAACACGACTATACGATAGTAATTTTTAATACAATAGACGATTTGTATATTGTATTAAAAAAACACTAAAAAGTGATTTGAAGAGTTTTTACTGTTCGTAAGACACTTGCACTTAAAATAATAAATACGATACGTTTATTTTTAAGATGCAGTGATGAATTAACAATCGGACCGAATGTCAAAAAATCCAAAAGGAATATACTGAAAAATAAAACAAGAAACTAAACAAACAACGCGTTGCCAATGGTGAACATCATAAATATGATTTTTTGTAGAAGCGATTCACACAGTCGATTTAAGGTTGCTAGAAGGAAATTTGACATTTGTATAATTGTATAATTGTTGAGAAGTAACAGTATCGACACGTTTTTATATATTGAGATAGCTAAAAAATAAAAACATTTTTATTACTAATCTATAATATAACCTCAAAATCCTATTTTGGAGCATATTGACTTTGAATGGATCATTAAAACCTATTAAGAAAAGACAGAAATCTAGAGAATTGCTCTTTTTAAGACCCGCTTAGTTTATGTTATGTTAGTTTATGGTTGGTTTATAATAAACCGCGTTTTCATCATTGATGATAAAAATACTACCTTATTAATGATTGATTAAAAAAAAGACATTTAAAAGTAATTTGATAAAGATTATTAGATTCCACAACAAAAATTGCTCAGGATGAGCAAAACCTGGTCGTCATCATTGTAAAAAAATGTATGATTAGTAGGAAAAGGAATGCGTTTTATTAGATAAAATATTTATGTTAAAAGCGTAGCATTCAATTGCCGGAAACATAAAAAGATTACTATATTGCAATGTTTATAGATTTTACTTTTATGGCTTGTTGTTTTCCTGTTGGAGAGAAATGATTTCTTATGATCGTTTCAGTTGCAGACGTCAATTATTATTGTAATGACGTTTCATGTCTGTCATTCTGCGCTCAATGAAAGAAGGAACTTGTCCAATCCATAACAGTCTCATCTGTCGAATATATGAATAGAAAACGTTATAGATAGATCTGCTTCTCGTTCTGTTCATAGAAATCTACGATCTACTTCTACGCCACGAGGCAATCGCGTCAATTCATATTTTTTCTTATCAAAAATAATAAAGTGAACATTTTTTTTGAGAATCTTAATATTTCCGTTTTTTGATAATCTGACGTAGCATGCCTACCATTTTTTTATATACTTACCAAAGGGGGGCGATCAAACCCCCAGATCTCCTTCTTCACCTATCCGTTCCCAAAAATGAAGCAAGAGTAATTACTTAACGATTTGTCTTGTCCTGCCCTATTCTTCTACCCCTACTTTCTTTAAAAAAGGTTAAGCTACTGATTTACAAGCATTTTTCGTATACAAAATCTGTTGAAATTTAGTCCATTATGAGTCCATATTCTCTAAATTACGATAACACATGGCTAAATTATATTTACTTATTTTTTGAAATTCTTTAATTCATACCCATCACTTATTAGACACTGATACACTTATTAAACGTATTTTTTCTATTTATATATTTACTCCAAAAGAAATGATTGAGTGGCTGATTACAACCGGATCTCATAAAATAACGTCCGTTGAGTCGCTTTAATGCCCTACATATCATTCATATTGGAGATGATGTAGAAAGATGATCTGAAATCATAGTAATTGTATCTTTCTCGGTTTTCTTTTTTCTGTGGAAATTTCGTGATTCTGTTGAAATTTTATTTATTTTTCGGTAAGGAACGTACTATTTTTGGACATCACGTAGTCTCTGAATTATGTCGAAAAGACCCGCACGTAAATTTGCACTATTGCTGCATTTTTCACGCTGATGCAACTGTGCACTTTGCCTGCTAAACTGCATCTGTTATCGATCAACACAGAGCCAAATTCTAAATAAAAGTAATATATATTATTACTTTTAGTTATCATTTGCGAGCATTAAACATATTATATACAATATACTTTTCATACTTTGTTTCTAACAATTTAATATAATAATTATTTTAAATGAAAATATTGTATTCTATGCAATGACAATTTTAAACTTTATTTGATGATAACATTTCATTGTGAATAAATCATAACTTGTATAAAAAGATAAAATGACGTTTTTCTTTGAATTTCTCAGAAAGTTTATTAATTTACTAAGTAACTACATATTGATTAATAAAAAGACACCTTCTTGATACACGACAATTTCCAAAATTACAACATATCGAAAATAAACAGCGATAACTTACTTATACTGATTTACTTTTATTATTGTAAGCTTTTGAGAATAAACAAAATATAATTTGATTACTTTGTTATTCCACTTGTTGTGTTACAAAATGTGGCACGTCTTTCTCTTTGAGAAACATCATCACACAGAACATTACAAAATGTACAAATAAACTAAAAATACATATCAAGTAATAATTTACGAAATAAAAGTCGGAGTTTTATCTTTTTATAGTGGACGCAGAGAGAGGAATAGTACACAGTATGATACTATGTGGAAAAAGTACTAAAAATCTTTTATTATTTTTATTATAATGCCTTTCCACCAAGTATTGACAATGAACACCATAAAAGTGATACTATGTCTGATGATGCTTCTCGAAGAGGCGAAACACTTATTACATTTTGTAACACAACAAAAGAAATAACAAAGATATTAAATTCAATTTAAAATAAAAAAAATAGCTTTCACGAAGTTACCGCCGAATTCATCGAAAAAAGAAGTTTTTTACATATTTAATTATATTTACAAAGCACCGAAATCAGCAAAATACGAACAATTAATTAAGAGAAAATTATTAGAAATTTGCTTCTTATTCGGTAATATATTTCTTAAATGTACAAACGTTCTGTAGGAATTCAAATCATTCATTTAAAATAACGAGCAAAATCTATGAATTTCATTTTATCTAATAATCAGGGCTGTGGAGTTGGAGTCGGGAGTCGTGGAGTGGAGGGTTTTGTCCGAAATCGGGTTGGAAAAATCTTACGACTTAGACCCATTTAAAAATATATATTTTATGATTTGTATTCAAATCATGATTGTCTACAGTGTTGCCACTGCATGCTAGGTTGAATAAAAATTGTATAATAAGTTTGAATAAAAAAATTCGCTGGATTCGGAGTCGGAGTCGAAGTTATCTTTTTTCCCAACTGTGCAGCTCTGCTAATAACTATATCATTTCGATTTGCAAAAAAATCCTAAGTTTAATTACGAGCCAATTTCTTAGTATCCAATACTTGTGTATCACAATCCAACTTAATTTGTGCTCTTTCGATCGAATTCTTCATTCTGGTCCTGTCCGGCCAATTGAAAAAAGAATGCAAACAAAAAGTGCAACTCATCTCGCCAGTAAGTTCGCCACACTTACTCACCACAAATAATTTTTAAAAAAATTCTGAGGCTCTGCGCAGAAAATAAATTCGATCGCGCCGAAATGCGATGAAAAAGCAACGAAACGAAATGCGGTAATGTTTTGGTCGGTTTTTGTTTTTATTTCAGAGTTTTTTTTTCACATTCTACGTAAGCGATTATTGGCTTCGATAAACCTTTCGAGACGGATTTTCGCAAATGCAATTTGAAAGATACATATAATACAACACAAAGATGTGTTTGATGTATTGCAGTAAGAATAAATTTAAAGATCTTTTTAATTAGCCCTAATCAATGCAAATAGTTTGAGTTTATTCAAGTTTTTTCGTTTTAACCGTTCTTAAGATATTATATTTTAACTATTTAACTACTCAAGAATAAATAATTAATATTATTAATCGAATGTTAAGGGAACGCACGCCTGCAATGTTTCTAAATAATTTTTTCCAATAGTAAAAACGTGTATCTTTTTCATTGTAAGTACATTTTAAGTTATATTACACTTATAAATATGTATAGCAATTTTAGAACGTAAATCCGTGTTTAATATAAAGAAATTATCGTTCGGCCAACATTACAAAAACCTTTTTTAGAAATCATGAAGTTTTTCTTACATGAATATTTTAAGTACATCTGAAATCTCAGTACAACACTAAATGTTTTCTACTTATGTTTGCATCCCTATTTGACGTTACTTTTGGTTTTAGTAGTCAATTCTTTCCTTTCTCTCGTGACTAAATTATGTATTATTTCCACTAATTTGTGATGTTTTTTCAACTATTCATAATGTTAATTTAAAATTTATTTCTACAAAAAATGACGACAATCATAAAAGATATTGCCTAATTCGCTATTTCTTTATGTTTTCAAACATGCATAATTGTGACCTGAAATAATATTTTCTCTCTTTTTTTCAGTCTCGACCCCTATGACCGTCGCCGGAAGCAGTTCAATATACCGGGGAATGGACAGAGCCTTCTGTGTCAGAATGAAATCAACGCTCACAAAGAGGGGATGCCACTTCAAATCTTCAGGATATCGGGTAATTAATAAAACTCAGTCGATTATAATACATAATGTAATACAACTTTTTACGATATTTCTAGCAAGGTATCTTTGTGCTTTTTTGCAATATTATACTGGTTGTTTTACTGCAAATCTGTTAATAAATGCTCTTTAGACAAGTGGTTATAAATTGAATTATTCCTCACACGTGAAACATAATATTATTCACGTAAAGCCGAGATAAATAATACAATATATCTTCTGTTCAATTTACTTATGAATATTTTTGATCACTCAAGAAATTGCAACAAAAAACATATTGGGCTTATAAACCGTCTCAATTCTCTAGCATATGTTTCTCATCCTATTTCTTTCCATGGCACGACGCTTTTGATGCAGACGTTAAGTGCTATCACAACCATCGTAATATAAATAGTATTATATGAATACTATCTTAAATGAAATATCATTATCGCTTATTGGATAACAATCGTATCCACTGTAACCTAGACATAATGACAATTTGGACACTTCTGTAAAATTCAATCAGTTTTCTCAACTTTATCGTAAATGCATCATGATTCGATTTTTAGTCAATGAAATAGAAAATTTTGACAGCAGAGCAAACTTGCACATTACACGCACTCCCAATATACGCCAATACTTATAAACATAGTTAAATCCTCTTTAATACACTTGTCTCTTACTTCGCTTATTACAGAAAAGATGTTTTGGTTGCCTGGTGAATTATCTATCTTCCCAAAGATATCTGGTTAACCTGTATTAAAAACATAAGAGAAATCACGTTTTAATCATCCATAATATCAAAGACATACATTGTTTTATCATTCAACCCATTCTGCGTAATCTTTAGACATAATTCATACCAGAAAACTTCAAATGGGTAACATCCCTGCTGGCGATCATTAATAACGTCATACACAATAATTATTGAGAACATTAATTTAATAAACGGCCTTTCCAATATCCACATTGCGACTTTTGCAATATTCCTTGGGCACAATTTTCACCGGAATCCATTAAGATTTATATCTTGGGACATGATCACACCATTTTGAAACCACGTAAAATGATGCCTAAGGACATTTTCCTTTTGGTTATGGCTCTGTGGGAAATTTCTGGAGTACAGTGGCATCTGGCAATGAAATATTAAACTTATTTTTTCTACGGTGTGTTTCACTACTATAAAAATTGTATAACAAATTTTTTTCGGCTAATTTTTTAATAAATTGAATATAATTTAAAACAAAATTGGCAAGTGATTAAATATTTTAAAAAATGCGTTCCAACTTTTTCGTGATATTAAATAATAATATTTAAGACATTTAATTTATGTTTGCATTTCGAAACTTATTCTACTCGTCAATGTGTGTCGCTTTATTATTTCATTTTTTTTTATTTACAGTTTTTACTTGTTAGGAAAGAAAATGTTTTCCAATTTTATTATTGAAACCATCAACATTTCCGCAACAATGTTTGATTAGATTATGTAGAAGAAAAAAAATAAACACATCGTATTTCAACATATTTTGGTGAATTTCTCACACTGGCATAAAATCGAATATTTTAATAAAGTTTGATCATAACCATTTTTTAACTATAATACGCATCGTGTTTTTTAATGATTTAATTTTAAGCCTGTTCCTAAAACTATTATTTACAAAATTTAATATTTGAATAGAAGCAAATAAAAATATACATTTTTTATAAAGAAACGTAAATTTATTATGAATAAACAGATTTTTATCCAGTCTCTAGTCCAGTGGAAAGGAACCTTGGCTACTCTGATGCGGTCTTCTGACTTGATCAAAATATTCACTTTGATCAAAAAATTATACGCAAGCGTTTGGAAAAAGAACGTAATCAACCCATTATATATGTGTTCGACAGTGGAAAAAAATGGGGGGGGCGGTGTCAACGTTTTATTTACTGCGGCCTCATAATGAATCAGATCAATGAATGTGGCCTTTTGAAATTAAACGGTTCCCCACCCCTGCTTTAGTCAATAGGGGTCTGCACCAACGTTCCCTCTAAGCTGCGTGCGTGCGCGGCCGCGCAGCAGTTAAGAAACCCCCGCGCACTCATTCCGGGTTGGCGCGCACTGCAAGACATTCGCTCAATTAATATTTGATCGGTCCGCGCAGCCTTTGAAATTTACACGCAGCAAACCCTTCGGCTTAGAGGGAACGTTGGTCTGCACACTGGGGCGCCGTCGTCCAGGATTATTTGACGTATCTTCCTTATGACTGATGTGCATAAGGAACTGACGTCACCAAAGCGTGGACGACTTCATGCCAGTGTAAAGTGCCCTAATGGTTGTATGATTTGATCGATTTCTGTAGCTTGGCAACACTGGCAACACATAGGGCGCTAAGACAACTACTAAACATCTACTTCAAGATAGCCGTTCGCTGTGTTTTTGCAATGCGCATTAATTTCGTCATTTTACAGTCTGAAAAGCCATCAAACAAATACAATTTGATTGTCGAATGAAACGCCTTGTTATAAAGAGGCCGGAGGCATCGCGAAATTAGCATGGCGACGGCCTCCCTCACTTTTATACCGCCATAAAAAAAGTATTACCAGCTCGTGATTCTTTCAGTTGCGCCATCTTGCCGGCAATAAAACTGATTACAATCGTATTTCCACGGAACGGGAGCCGGTCTGACTAAACTTCCATTCACGTTGCCTGTAAAAAGCTTTTAGAAGTTCAGGTATCTTAAAAAGAAGCTTTTTAGTACAAACTTCAAACAATTCAATCGATTATTGAATGCTGTTTAATACTCACTAGAAGTAGAAATATATTTTCTACTTATTTTACATTAAATTTATTGTTTTATCGTTAAAAAATAGCAATGTTTTTATATATAAAATAACTTAGATTATTCCACATATTGTGCCACAAAATGTGACACGTGTTTTACCTCTTTTAGAGCCAACCTCAGACAATCTTTCTTTTACAAATGCTTGCTTAAGTACTAATGATTTCAATGTTACTATTCTGATATATTATAAAAATAAAATAAAAACGGGAGGCAAGGAGGGGATGATAGAAAAATAAACAAACAATAATGCTAATGATACTACAAATGACATTTACGTTACTAAATGATAAACTAATGAGTTGCATCATTTAGGGAGGGTTAAAACACGTTTTACAGTTTGCAGCACAATACGTGGAATAATCTAAGTTATTTTATATTAAAATAAATTTCCACAAAGTGACAGCCAAATCCATCGAAATCAATGTTTTTAATTTGAAAGTGACAGTAATTTTAAAGTACAGTACTATTTATATAACTATATTATTATCGGGTCCGTGGGGCAGTGGTCAACGTCGTTGGCTTTCGTGACAGATGTCATAGACTCAAGTCAAGTCCCAGTACGAACAGCATTTTTCAATCGATTTCTATTCAAAGGCATGATGGATGTTTGAAATGCCTCAAAATTCTCTCTGACTCTTCCAATCCGAAAATAGTGGGTAGTAGCAAAAGTGATTAGCTAACGTTTTGTTTTAATCAGATCCTTTCTATTATGGTAGAACGCAAAAAGTATTTGTACTTCAATCTCAGCCACTATGATTTATTGATGTAACTGCTTTTGAATGCAAGATAAAATTCACTTAAACAAAACTTCATCTCTTTCGTTGCATCGAGTTTTCCGCCAAAGAGCTGGCTAGTGTTTCCCGCCCGCGGTGCCATCTTGAGTTATGACGTCACCTGAGTGCAATAAAGGTCGTTAAGGTTTCGCGGATTGCTATCTTGCAAGATTTAGAAATTTAGTTTACGGTGGGATGGAATCCTTTAATACGAATGAGGTCCCTTAATTTTTGCAACGCGATGAATGTTTGATACTGTGCAACTTCATTTTACTGTCTCGATTATATGCAAACAAGTATTTAAATCCACATTTTTTTCAGTACGAATTTCACAATATCTATTTTAAAATATATTCAACTAGAAAACACGTATTTTCATTGATTTTCGCATTGACGTGGTACGCTATTTATATAAGGCAAACATAGAAAACTATTTAGATTCACTAGAAATATAGGATATTATTGACAACTATTCCAGTATCATGTCATTGTCGAAACTATGCGAAAACGGAATTTTGTTCAGCTATATTTAAACAAACAGGAAATAGACTTTTTATCAGCTTATTTACTCTAATGTCTTTTTCTTTATTACACAATCACAATAAATAATTGAGCATAGCATTTGTGTCGAGCAATTTAATGTACATATTATAATGCAAACCTTTACGTATTTTTAGTAAATAATAACATCCGATTGTTTTTAATAAGCACAGCGATAATAATTTCAATCACACTTTGGAAGATCTAAAGCCATAATTTCCTACAATATCCGTGAGTCTAAGCAAACAACAAATGAATGCGTGAAATCTATTTGAAGAAACATAAATCATTTGTATCATAGATATTTTCGCTATATCTGGAGGTCTGCTATTATTTTGTTTTTGTTTATAGTATTTATTTGAACACAAAATTTTGTTATGTTTACAGGTGGTGTTAATGCTGTGTAGACTCCGGCCACAATATACGTTCTCCCACAGCAGAAAAGCGCCTCCTCCACTCCTGGGAATGGTAGCTTTAGCCATCGCACTTCCTCCGCCCTCCGTCCACGAGATCAGGCTGGAATCTGATATGTTTGTCACTAGGATTAATTTCGACTTCCGAATAGCTCATTGTGAACCAAAGTAAGGAATATTTTTTTTAAATAATACTACCTCACACATTTTACACGCTTATTTGTGACTAGCAACACAGTACAAAAATCATATTATCATAACAAGGATAAACTATTCACAATATTGAATCCATAATTAATTTATCTTTTCAGATATAAATATTTATAAGAATATTATATTAAATGGTAAATTAGATATTTAATAGTCATCGTTAACGCTAGGGTTTGAAGTGTATGGTTATGACTTACTATTATCAAGTCACAACTGGAGCTTCTCATTTTCCGGTTTTTGTGTTTTTGGGTTCCCGGAAAACTTGAGTAACTTGTAGGAACGAACAAGAAAATAACTTATAAAGCTAAAAACAGTTTATTATTTAAGTAAACGATAAATCTATCAATTTTATTAGATAGTGTTAGTTAAAATATTAGTTATCACTTTTAGGGTGTTCACTGTCAATACTTGGTGGAAAGGCATTATCATCGTCAGTTGACAACGAGCATTGTCAACTAACAATGCTCGCCATCAACGAAACCGGTCCAGACCTTTTTAAATAAAGTGGAAATAATGCACAGAGGCATATTGTGTTTTTATTAATAATAGTTATCTAAATTATATAAACGAAAATAATTCAATTTTATTTCCATCTTTTCTCTATAGGCGTAATAAGCTCACAGAAGCATCACGGATGAATAATTGAACCTGGGATACTTCACGAACTATAAAAAAGTGTTTTTTTTTCATTTCCTGGGATTGTGTATTTGAATTTCTGGGAAACTAGGAAACTGGAAAACTGGGAAACTGTCAGGAGAGAAACCTTAGTCACAATTCAATAATCCATTCAATTTCGTACTTTACAATATAACCGTTCCAGACATCAGCCTAAATCTTGAAAAATTCGTATTTTTTTATTTCATTCAACGACCTTCATTCAATGAATCAAAATTAATTTCAATATTTTTGCCAATTACAAAACCTTCCGGTGTAAGTCTTTTAGCATTTTGGTTTTAACAACAATAAAAAAATGTCAAAATGTAGTGCTTAATTAATACTTGTACAAATAAAAACAATAATAATATGTTTATTCTAGCATTTCGCTTGACAAAAAGTAATGTATCGTAACCCATTAATTATTACAGTTCGTGTGTAGTATTTTTTGGCGAGCAATAATATTATAATATTGATAATTATATTTTTTTCAGGGTATCCGACCTTTTGGATTACACCGCTGAGGAATTGACTGGAAAAAACCTCTACGCTCTGTGCCATGGTGAAGACGCTAATAAACTTAGGAAATGCCACGTTGACCGTAAGTACTAATCTAAAATATATGTTTATACTTGTGCGCAATATTAAAAAGTTTGTTGTATGATTCATTTGGGCTTCATTATCATTATGCTTTACAACATGCTACTCTTTGTCTCCCCGAAAGATTGCAAAAACAAAACAAAAAAACATTGCAATTCTCTCGGAAACTTAATTTCGGATACGAAATTGGTCGCCGTATTTCAAATTTTTTCTATGGTTTGTTCTAATAAATTTCAATTTATATATTGTAATGTTGACTTTTTCATACCGAAGTTGAATTCGGAAATCGCGTATATTGTCGTTTCTCTGATATGATAATTTGGCGTTTTCTTATTGGTAATTAAATTTTCTACAGAGCTGCGTTGTAATTAACGGGATTTCATAAATTTTCAAGTATTTACAAGTAGCCCGTTGTAAGCATTTGAACTCTTTTTTTTCATACGTATGGTTGTTAGTCAATCACTTTTTAGTTGTGAGATCTAATTAAAATCTCAAATCCAAACACTGCCATCTTTGTTAATTGTAATTATACTTCATTCGTGATTTCCATTTAATATTATATCGACTGTGGAAAGGAAAAAGGACTTAACCCACAGTTTCTTTAAAACAGGTTTTTTTCGATAATCACAATGTATCAAACTTGATACACGTTCTATCAAAAAGATGCAAGCTGCAAATGCCGAATTAGTATCTAAATTTAGCTTTTAAGTTTGAAAAAATGACCTTGTAAAAAACTAAAACCAAGAAGAAAGACTGAAATAAAGGGTTTTCCTAGACGATTTCTTTAATTAATATTAGATTATGTCAATTAAACACCAGTTTAGAAGTCTCCGCGCACTTCAGGGTTGTGTATAATTCATAATTTGCATATGTCACAAAATCATCAAAACACGTTTTTAGCGCCTCCTGTAAAATTTGATATGTGTGGGTTACGTCCTTTTTCCTTTCCACAGTCGATATATAAACATGTTTGTGTGTTTTAATGAAAATTGCCGTATTGTATTTATGTATTTTATAATTTATAATGTTTTTTATAAGAAAGCATGTCATTCTTCTAATAATTTTTAAGCAGGTAAAATATCATCGATTTTAAACAAATTGTATTATTTGAACGCTTCATTACTACTTATGTAGATATTTAAAAAAAACGTTTAAATTGGCAATAATTAATTGAATTGTAATGGTATTATAAATACATTTCGCGAAATTCGACCGCTGTGTCCTCTGAATTACGAAACCAAAAATTACATAAATTAATCCACGCCGCCAAATGTGGCAATTACGCGTCTTCATTTTAGTACACTCGGATCGTATAAATGTTTACATTATGCAAAAAGTTGTCGAAAAGCGTACTTGTTTTATATGAAAACCGAGCAAATATTCAAGAAAGATATACCTACCTAAATTTGTTTTTGTTTTTGGCAATACTTATATCGTAACATGCTTCGGCAATAAAAGCGAGATTCGCAAAAACTTTCAAATTTCGAATCCTTCGAATAGCTGTCAAAATGAAAAAGTGTTTAATTTTTCTGGATACCGGATCTCAATCACAATGAATTGTTATTTCAATAACAATTAGTTTCTCATCTATATATGTATAATAAATACATACATTTAATAATAATAAATCAAAATATCTATAAAAATTGTTGCACATTAAGAAATACTAACTGTTTTCTTTTAAATCCTGATTAAATTCAATGACAAAAAATAGTTACATAAAAACTTAATGATTAATTTATGTAGGTACAACAATGAAATAACTACATACAATTTTACAAATGCTACAACTATCCACTTTGTCATAACGTCGCGTTGTTTGATTGTATAGTGTTTATTGTCTATGAAATTATAGTTTGAGTATAAGATAAAATATCATATCTAAATATTTATCTAGTTAGGTACTTCATATTTATTTAGCACAGAGTTTTTACACAACTAATAACGTATTTGGTGTTGTTAAGTATTTAATGCTGTAATCTGCATACATTATAAAAACCATTAAAAATATCAACTTCTATAAAAATACCTGTTTTCGTACAGTATTGAAATTGGAACCTGGATTAATATCAAAGCTAGCATTTTTAATAGGCAAATGAAATATGTTGAAAATGGAACGAACTTGTTTCATACTGAATTTAAATGTCGTATTATTATTGCATATAATAATATTATAATTTGGTATGAGACAACTTCTTTCCATTTTTGAAATATTTTATTTTACAATCATAATTGTATAATATGTTGTGGCAGAATTTATTTCGCATACATGCTGACCCACAATATTAACAAAGTGTAAAATTACTTAACCGTTCGCGTCAGTCTGGACTTTGTAAGCATTTGCAAATATAGTGGCCATATAACGATTTTATGTGCGATTAAGGGTTGTCGTTCTACAAAAACACTGATTTTATCTGCCTAACTGCTTAACCCCAATTCAAAAAGAATCAATAGTGTTGCCGAGAAAAGGCATGCAAACACCGAAACATGTGTTTGAAAAAACTAAATGATTACGTACCGCAAATTAATGGTTGGTTAGTATTTTCACACGAAGTCTCAATATGAGTTAATCGTCAAATAATAATTAACTACTTAATTTCTAATTTTAATAGGGCGTTTATAATGAAATCAACAGTACGAATTCAATCATCATCAGGCACTGTTTATGTTTTTTTTTTTAAACCATGTCCGCTCCCATGTGAAGCATATGGACTCCTAATGGAGTTTATCTCAACAGAAGTGTTTCTACGAGAACTGCTTGTTACTCAGTTGCTCAACCTCTCTTTTTACAAAGAGAGTAGGGATAGAAGGATAGGGCTAGGACAGGATTAGTGATAAGCTAATCGCTCTCGATACGCCCCGTTCATAGGATAGGATGGGTGAGAGGGGGGAATTCAAGACATCACATAAATCCATGCCTTTGAACAGAAATTCATAAATCGATTGAAAAATCAATTTATAAAACTGTCCGTACCGGGATTTGAACCCGGGCCCTTCGCAGCCGAAGCCAACAACGTTGACCACACAGGCGGCAATTGTTTATGTATAGCTCAATTTAATCCTATTGAACTTTTCTAAGAGATTTTTTCTATCCCATCCATCTAATCGTTTTCGGATCACCTTTTTATAGGCGCGCCTCCCTGGGGAGGCATGGACTATTTCAAATGGAGGCGAAACTGTCCAAAATATATATTTATCAATTAAAAGTGTCTTTATTATAGGAAATAAAAGATGGGAAGGCGCGAAGATATTTTTTTCATCAAAAGGAGGCGCAGTAACATAAAGGTTGGAAACCACTGGCACATATAGATAAAATATAACACGCTGTATCTTCTGAAAAAAAAAACATCATATTAACAGCCATTTTCTGTACTTTTATACATAGTTTGAAAAAAATTAAATATAAATCAATTAAGTTCTGTTCAAAGTTATATTTAGCAACAAAGTATACATAATTTTTCGCTTTTTTTATATTCGGATCGAATTTCATAAAGTGGTTAGAAAGATAAGTACCTAATACAGATGTTAAAAAATCATGATTGTCAAAAATCTCACAACAAGGTTTTCTGATTAACGCGTTCTGCCAGTATACTGATATGTCTATGATATGAGCCAGCGGTGGGCTTTCAATACGCTAACAAGGGGCTCGCTTAATCTCAAAGCAATTCTCGGTGTTTTGGGAAAGTAGTGATTTTTTTATCACTCCTTTGCAATGATATACAATACATTAATAAGCAATCGTTTGTTACTCAATACACTTTTAATATGTAACAATATGCAATTTACCGTAGATTTGTCAATGTAAATGGCTAAAAATGTTATACTGTGTATACTGAAGCTCTCGTAGGTAATATGTAAGTCAGAAATTGCAGTTACATACTAACTTGATCTGAAATTATTGTTTTCTCTTAAATTAACTAGGGGCTCGCGCGAGGCCCTCCAAGCCCCCTCCAGCCCATCCCTGATATGAGCCATCGAGAGGTGAAGTGAGCCCAGTACAATCACGTCTTTACTCGGTGTTTTGGTGTATTACATATTTTTATTTTATGGAGGTATTTTACGGCAATGTGTATTAACTGAAGTTACTTCACTTTTACCATACATTAAGACGTGTAGAATAAATATTACAACGCATCTAATTTTTTTTTCTAATAGACAACATGGCTCACTTCACCTCTAATGGGCAGGGGTGTGCTAGAGGGGGCTCGGAGGGGCTCGCGCGAGCCCCTTCTTAAATTTTACAAAGGCCTGCGAGCCCTTTGTTAATTTAAGAGAAAACAATATTCTCAAATCAAATTAGTATATAACTTCAAGTTCTGACTTATATATTATCTACGACAGCTTCATTATATACAGTAGTACATTTTTAACCATTTAGATTGATAAGTTTATGGTTAATTTTATATTATTACATATTATAAGTACATAAAGAAACAATCGATTGCTTATTTAAGTATTGCATATAATAAATAACATGGGAGTATTGAAAAAAATCACTCCATTCCAGAACACCGAGAATTGCTTTGAGCTTAAGCGAGCCCCTTGTTAACGTATTGGCAGCCCACCGCTGCAAATGTGCTCATAAAATTTTCATACCCCTTCATAATCAAATAACTCATTAGAAAATTATCTTTCATTATGTTGAGTAAAGATATTGAAACTTTCTTGAATCTCTGTAGCACGTTTTGTGGATTTCTGTTGTTGTTTTTTCCCACAGTGGCGTAGAGCCGGATTAAGTGAATGGCATTGTCTACGAGTGACCGCCTTAAATAACCGCTAATGAATTCGAGATTCTGAGATCCGATATAGCACCTCGTATGACGCGATAGCCGATTGATTTACTTTGACACTTGTCTTGACACATTTCCAGGAATTCAACATTACACAAATAATGAGACCTCTTTACCCCTCCCTCCTCCCGCTTGCTCATCGCGACGCCCAGGCCGAACAATGCACAGTTTCAATGTACATAAAATAAATTGAATTGTTTTATTAGTGATACGTGATTGGTTGACCAATGGAATCCGCAGGACACGACAAGAATTACAAATTGATAGTTTGGTGTCATGGATGAATAGTACTGGCGTTGTGTTTCTCAAGCTTTGTAAAAAATCATTTGTCTGACATTCATACCCTCATAAGGTTTCAATAAACGATTTTAACAGCTTTAAATATACATAAGATAATCATTTCAAATAAACTTCAAATATCTTAAATTCTTCAGGCACTGTCACTAGAGAATTTTGACCACCACCCAAATTCAAGCCGTAGCTTATTATCAAACAGATTTTTTTAAGAATAACAGCAATTAAATCATCTTCAAAAAGATATTACTTTCTAGATATTTTTTAAACGTAAGCTCCCGAAATAGGCATTATATTATCATATATATAATTGACTTATTAGAACTTCATTTAACTAGGTGAGGTAAACAACACCGATGTATTTAATACGGTAAAAAAAAGCAAACTACAAAAAAGTTTACGCCGAAATAGCTATCAACTGAAGAAAAAAAAAATGTAGAATTAATTTCTTACTTTCGATGAATTCGGCGGTAACTGAGGAATTCTGAGGATGCCTCTGAAAGAGGCGAAACACGTGTCACAGTTAGTAGCACAATACGTGGAATAATCTAAGATATTTTAAATTATATATTAATTAAATACTTTTCTATTTTGAATCGTATTACGATGGAACTTTACATAGTGAATTCCAATTCAATCAGTCAAGCAATGTATTTATTTTTTTTTGCAATTGTGTGTTTGAATTTTTATTGGACTAATTATATTGTTTTTAACACTAGTGGTTATTTTGTAGGTGTTTTTTTTTTATTTCACAAAAACTCATTGATAGCCATTCGCCCAATTTCTTTGTTCAAACGTTAATAATGAATAAATTAACAAGTAAAGCGTATCATTTAAATATTTGAAATTCAATAACTGCGGTTTTTTACCACGTTTTGTTTTTAAAAAGTCCAGAAGATCGCGTAGCACTTCTACGAAAAACAGCTTAGCAATTGAAAACATGTAGTTACGTCAATAACCTTCAATTAAGTTCAGTTTAATGTGCACATTTTAACTTATCTACAGTGCCGTAGTTTGAAAATGTTTACGAATATAAAATCAACCAGACGGTAAAGAAAACATAATTTCTCTTAGCATTTAAACTCAATAAACATTATTGTCGCCTTTAATACAAATTGTGCTTTTTCTGGACGCGTTTTTAAAGAAAACTGGTGTCAATAGGTCATATTTTTTACTGCAATCATTTATTACAATGGTTTATAATGTAGATATCAAAACAAGTTCACGGTAGAAAGCTGCAAAACTCGCGGACTACTTTCTAGAGATCGATTTTTGGCTCGTAGAAAGTTTGAGTATAGTGGCAAACTTTTCCGAACAGCAATTGCGTACTGACTTATTTAGACAATTTTGTGGATCACCCAATTTATATTCGAGCTCCATGTTCTGTGCATACGACTTCTTGATATTTCGGAATGAATCACCGATATTAAATTCGGCACATACTATGCAATCCGTTATGCAAATTACCTATTCGAAATATTAATCAGCTAAAAACTGGCCAATAAACAATGAACCGGATAGAGTAAAGTCACAAATAGCTGTAAGACATACAGATAATAATATTCTTTTTATTATTATTATTTAACGGTTAATACAACTTTGTGTTGATTTAAGAATGTATGTTATTATATTCAAAAAATCATTAAAACAAACATGATTTAATAATAAACGTAGATTTTCTTATTCCCTTTCTACTTACGTTTCTTAAAATTTTAAATACTTTTAGCGCTGTATGCTCTAATAATTTAAAAGGTACTATAGCTGTCTTCAATGTAGTCCTCTCAACACAAAAGCAAAAATACTATTGTGAGGTAAAATAATAATTATCAATACTTTCGATGGATTCGGCGGTAACTTTGTGAAAGCTCATTTTAATATATTTTTGTTTAATAACTTAGATTATTCCACGTGTTGTGATACTAACTGTAACACGTGTTTCGCTTGTTTCAGAGGCATCCTCAGACAAAATCGCTTTTTTCCGTACTGTCTGAGGATGCCTCTGGAAGAGGCGATATACGTGTCACACTTAGTAGCACAATACGTGGAATAATCTAAGTTATTTTAAATTTTATATTATAATAATTATCATTTACTACTCGCCAATTTTTCACAGTTTGGTTATTTATTTGGAATAAAAAAATAATTAATCCCTTTGTTAATATCACTTTTTTCAGTTGTGTAATTGAAAAACTAATATGCACGCTTCTAAATTATTTTCTCAGTGCCGTCTTCTATCGAAGGTTATGACTTAAGCATTATATGTATATTTATTGTAATTAAGGTTGGTTTTACAGAGTATTGCATTTTTAATCTTACTTTGTTTGCATATAAATGTTTAGGTTTTGTTAATATCATTAACATCGGCCAGTAATGATATTACTGCAACGCATCACCAATGATATCTTTCCAAGCTATGATAGAGCTGTATTGTTTGGCGTAGAATATGACAACTAAACCACGAACTTTGGTCGTAGTGAGTAGTTGTCCTGTATCTACACTTTTACTGCAAATATCAAATTCAATTTCCAAACGCTTTTAAGCAACCAGGAAAATGGTCACGGGAACGCCATATTTTACAGATTGGCAAATCAATAAATCATATTTATTAAGAAAACAGTTAAACTTTCAATACAATCTGAGAAGTCCAAAACTCAGTCAGCCCAAGAAAATTTAAGGTTTCTCTCAAACCATGCTTGGTACCAGAAACGGATTAAGCACATGAGAGGCCCTGGGCACAATGAAATTTGAAGGCCCTGTTTTTCAGATAACATAAAAACGACAGAAAATTCCATGTAAAATAATTAACATCTGAACCAAAAGTATATAAGTTATATAACATAAGCTATTTTTAAGGCCCCTTAGATTTGGATGCCCTAAGCGCGCGCTTCATTTGCTTATAGGATAATCCACCACTGCTTGGTACACTTCGTATATAACTACTAGATAATCAGACATATCAGGCTTGCCGACTTGGCAAATACGAACTTTCATGAGATAATTCTTTAATGTTTAATTTAATCTTTAATTCTTTATGTTATAATATCAATAATAACAATCGCTTTTTGCTATCATATACTTGAGAAGCGTCGGTTTAACAATAATCCAGTGGTTCTTTGTGTATTTGTCTTTCATTTCACAACTCATAACTTTAATTTATACGTTTTATGGAGGTGTAATAATTTTTTTATTTTTTTTTTATTCACTTCTCTTTTCCCACCATCTTTGCGGTCAGAAATGTATGCTTTATATCATATATCTAAGATTATTTTACCATCTATCACACGAATAATAACCTTCAATGTGGCCAATGGTATAACCATAATTTAGAGGGACGGCAATAATGTTTCTAGCAGACCCACTCTCTTCAATATTCTGAATATTTTTATTTAAATAATAAAAGGCAGATATTTAAAAAAAAATCGAACTGCAGACCGAAAATAAAGTTGTCTTTTACAAATATATCACTGATACAACATTCATATTTTCATCTACACTTCGTATCCATAAATATTTTGTAGCCAAAGCTCGTTTTGAAGGAGGGAAAAATGGGAAAAAACAATCATAAATTGCTTTATTACGATATTTGTGACATTAACTTAAATTCCTCGAAATCGAATGCATTCATATAGATTAAATTTTAAGAAACATATTATAGAAACGATGAAATGAATAGTTTTTTTTTCGCGTGTTATGAGGCACTTAATTTCATGATAAATAAATGACGTATTTCTTTTATTTTCAGTGATCAACAAAGGCCAAGTACTGACTCATTACTACAGGCTGATGAACAAGTCTGGAGGTTACACCTGGATCCAAACCTGCGCTACTGTAGTATGCTCCTCCAAAAATGCAGAGGAACAGAACATAATATGCGTCAATTATGTCATAAGGTAATAAGAACAATTAACTCATTTTATACTTCAGTAGGAACAAAAATTCAAAGTGAGCATTTTTTCTAAGACTAGTCAAAAGATAACAACAATTAACTCAAGACCAGTGTTCCCTCTAAGCTGTGCGCGTGTGCGCGCGCACACAGTCATTACAACAGAACGCACAAAAATTACATCACCAGAATAAATTAATTTACATTAAATAGTGTTGTTAATATATTATCATTATTAAAAATCAACCTTTTCGTTTAGTATGTCTAAATACCGTTATGTGGCGCACAAATCTTTTTATTTCTTGTCAAAGTTGCACAGCCAATAATTTTTGCGCACATAACCTTCCGAAAATTAGAGGGAACATTGCTTAAGACTATATACTAAGAGGCAAAACACACACGTATCACAGTTTGTAGCACAATACTTGGAATAATCTGAGTTATTTTATATTAAGACTATTTCTTTATTTGTAATCTTTTATTACAGATACGTCAATTAATACAAAATTTCTTTTAAAAATACAGTTCTTTTTTTTTTGGTAACGCATAATATTTTTTCAGATTATTTTTTTTACGATAAGTTAAACTATTTAAAATGTCTCATGAAGTGGTAATAAAGTATTGTTTTTTGTCTACAGCGGGCGAGAATACGCGAATCTTATCATGGACTGCTGTCAATTAGAAGAAGGAGTCCAGGGAGTAAAGCGAGAAGAAAGTGGCGGTGATCACGGTGAGGGATCACCAGATGCTGGAGGCGCTCCACCTTCAGGTGACAGAACCGGGGGGCGACCTCCATCGCCAAGGTCAAGGCCTCCGGCACCTCCGGACCAACCACCGCCTTCTTCATCGTCTTCCCAGCCACCAGCGCCCCCTGCTCCGACAACACCACAAGCGCCACCGTCATCTAAACGAACCAGGAAGCGAAAGGCTCAAGAAAATCCACAAGAAACCGTAGAGAGATCTCCAGAAATACCCGGTGACTTAAATTGCCGGACTTCTCTGTCTCCGCAACCTCCGCCGGCTCCACCCAGTCCGCAAGTCACGGCGGTGCCCCAAGAGGATATAATTACCGATACCGCTTCCGTGAAAGACCTAGAGAACGCTATGTCGAAACACCTTCCATCGACGATCTTAAATGCAACCGGAAAAACCAACTCACCTCATCAACCGACAGATTTTTCAACGGACACTTTACTGAAACAACAACAACATAAGTCCACCATTCAATGGATTGGAGCACACCATCAGTTAGGTGGGCCTGGTCTACCCGCTTCAGCGCTTCTCAGGCAGCTGTACGCAAGCCGAGAAAGTGTTATAAGAGCAGCAGGTCACGGACCTCCTCCTCCACATCCCAGTGGGCCGTTACCAACTCCGCCAGGGAGCGAAGGCTCCGCTTACGGCGACCAATTCATCGCGCTGCATGCTCAGAAAAACGCAGACTCCTTCCAAAACTTGGTCTCCACTTATGGAGGACCGGCGTATACCATGGACTATCACTCAGCTATGACGCCGCCGGGCTCCGTTTCTCCCAGAGATAAGCAGCAGCAGCATCCTGGATTCGAAGGACAATATGGAGAAGTGTTACGGCATGGTTATTTGACCGGTGGAGAGGCTCCACCGCAACCATTGCCTTTGAAACCCCAAGTTTACTCAGCATTGGAGTATGCCGCACCTTTAGAACAGACTCAATTTTATCCAAGCGCGTCTGGATTCCATTTGTACCATCCTACCGCTAAAGCAGCGCCACCTACGTCAAACTGGTATTCTACGGCATCATAGTTCAATGCAGTGCTATAAAAGTGCTAGAAAAATGTATAAAAAAACTAGTGAAAACTGTTTATATGTTTATATTAACTACGTCATCCTTTTTATTGAATAATTTATAAAAAAATATAATATTTACCCAACGATGAAATATATAGTTTACTGTCGTGAATTGATAACTACAAAAATGAGCTAAATTATTTTGATTTGTACATTTTAAGCCTATGATAATTATATACTCAATATGTATATGCCCAATATGTTTTTGTTGATATTACTAGCAAAGGTGAAGCGAAAGTTTTTGTGTAGTTTTATTTTAATTGATGAGGTTTTAACTATAGCCATAATTAATTTCAAACCGTATATTTTACAATTTAAACCTGTATTCTGTAAAATATAAATAATTCTTTTTCGCGTAAATAAATGAAACGATCATATTTGTTCTGTAATACTAATTTTCCCGTGATATATCGATGCATTTTACAACGAAGATAATACTCAATATTGCTCTTTTTGTGAATTTATTATTTTATGTGTTTTGAGGCTAGTTAAAAACTAAAATAAAACATTCCGGCTATGTTAATATTTGTAAATATTTTTTTAAGGTGCATGTTTTATTCGTCGACTGAAAACACTCGGTGGTGAAAACTTTAATTATGTAATATTTTATATTTATAAACCCTAGGTATTTATTATTGTAAATATTTTAAAACATTTTATCTGTTTATAAAAATAGAGCTGTACGATGACTCGAATGTCCAATTGATTTTGTTTTAAAGTCGTCAAAAACAATTATATATCATCAAAAAAAAAATGATATAAAAAATAATATTTAAAATTCGCTCTCTTTTGAAAATAAATGTGCGTTTCATATTTTGCTCTCTAATCTAAAATATATTAATCTAAGCTTGTATCAAAATTAATTATTATTTGTTATTAGTTTTATTTGTTGGCAACACTTACTTATCTATTGTTATTCGCCATGTTTGGTGTAAAATTATTAATGATATTGTTATTTGGGTTATATTGCATTTTTATTTATACTTAAGAATTCAGCCATTTGTTGCAATAATTGTCTTCGTATATTTGTCCATATCAAAGACTGTTTTTATTTGGTATTAAAATAATTAAAATGTTTTATTATTCAACCAAAACGTTCTTGTTATTATTCCATACAAATGCATTCCAAAATATATATTTAATTTTATAAAATTAAGAAACGGTAACGTTTACATTTTTAGTTTTTATAACAACACACGATTTGGTTATTTGAAGCTACGTTGAGCCCAGAATACTCATACAGGTTATTAAAAAATTAATGAATATTATATTTATATTCACCAATATATAAAAAAGCGGACAATATTTTTATTTTTAAAAATGATTTTCCGAATGCTGCTATTATTTTTATTTTAAATATTATTTTTATATGTCTGGGAGTTTTTCGTGCTTACTCAATTCGTTTGTGACTGTCTATTAGAAAAAAATAATTAAGCAGTGTAAACTATTTTTATTATAATTTATAAAAAAAAACTAGCTTCATTAGATTTTTTACATAATTATATTAAATTAAAACTATTGTACAAAATACTTGCAGATAAATTTAGATACGTCATTGATTTGAAATAAAACTTTCATGGTGTGAATATTGATTGATATTTTGAAATATTAACTGTAATAAAATGTCTAGAGTAACTTTTTGTCGTGGGCATTTTTGGTATCAGTATTATAAAATTATTATTAATTTTAACCATGCTGATGCTGGCAAAACGTATTCATAGTATAAACATTTTAGTATTAATTCAACTTTTATAAACAAAATTGAGGAGGATTCATATCTACATACAACGAACGCGGCATTCACATCCGCGCTCTCACTCACTCAATCTTGCGTGCGTGTCTATTTTTTTGCGGTGACCTCTACAAAACACTAAATGCGAATATAATATATTCTATAATGTTTATTGTTTCGCGTATCTCGGATTACATGAAAATGTAGAATGAATTCTTCTCTATTCAATTATACCGTATTAATTTGTTTTTTTTTTTGAATGACCCTTTTTCAATTTCAAAATATGTTTTTATAATAAGCGATTAGTAGATTTATTTCCTGAAAATAAGAACATATTGAACAAATAGTAAAAAATACAATCAATAAATTTATAAAGTCTTCGGGATCGTGTCCACAAATTTTATTAAACTTATTAAAATTTCTGATTAATTATAAATCGCTTTCTATGTAAAGTTTTAAATAAATAGGATACTAAAAATAGATAATGTAATAAATTATTTGGTTTGACCAAATCATGAAGCTTTTCTGTACATATTGATTAAATAAATAATCATAATTTAAAAAAAAAAACATCGTACTCTGTGGATATTTTTATGAATAAGACTATTCTAGAAAAATAAGTAAATATCTACAAATTTAATAACTGGTGTCCCAATATCAATTTCATTTTCAGTTGAACCATTTTTATCTTTGGGCAGAATGCAACGACTTTTTATTGCATGGCAAAAAGAATCTGATTGATATGTTGTTTTTAATTAGAAGTAGAATGCGTTTTATTGTTTTCCCATTCAGTTTTTCCATTTAATCGATGACTTTG
Organism: Himalopsyche tibetana; assembly: GCA_030503985.1. Taxonomy (NCBI): domain Eukaryota; kingdom Metazoa; phylum Arthropoda; class Insecta; order Trichoptera; family Rhyacophilidae; genus Himalopsyche; species Himalopsyche tibetana. Next base: position 4,954,537 of record JAPJYX010000010.1, read on the forward strand.
AAAACAGTTCAACTGAAAATATGATTGATTACGGTCTTATCAAAATCGTACTATTTTTTTGTTACGCTTTTTTGCATATACATACATAAATTAAAACTATATTACATAACTATTGTGGAAATCATTTTATGATTATTTTATAGTTAGAGAAAGGTGTGCAATAGGTTGTCGAAATTAAGATATTAATATGTATAAAGAAAACTTCAAATAACTATAATGCTGTATTGTTCGCCCATTGTGTTCGATTATTTTCAATGGTTATCATATATTTTTTATATTTGTAAAATGGAAATTATGAGTTTGCATTTGTTTTTATTATCACAAAGTTATTTTGTTAAGAATATTTTAAAGACGAATGACACAAGTCGGTATGCAAATAATAAGCTGAAAATAAAACATATTTTGTTTTACTTTATAACATTCCCCTTTATATACATTATTCTCTGCTTGCTACTACTATATTTATCTTTATTATTTATTTTTTACGTGCATAGAAAATGTACTGTTTAGTGATAACCGCGAACAATATTCTGCGTGGACAATCCGTGAGGACCAGGGGTGGGCTGGAGGAGACTCGTAAGGGCTCGCGCGATACCTTTATTAAATTTGACTACGGTCGGTGAGCCCCTCGTTAATTTAAGCAAAAACAATATTCTCAGATTAAATTAGTACATAACTACAATTTCTGACTTATAAATTATATACGACGGCTTCAATATACACAGTAATACATATTTAATACAATACACTCATCCCTCGATTTACTCGGTACCCATTTTATGTGGTTTCACTTTTACGCGGTCAGGAAAAAATTACATTTGAAAACTATTTAATCAATTTACTACAATTTATATCGCAAATAGTTATGTATTTTTACACCTAGGAATGTCTACTCGTATTTTAAAGAAGAAAAGAAACATAATCTCTTTGGATATAAAGATTCAAATTCTGGATTCTCTCCAGAAAGGTGATAGTTTTGCATCTATTGCAAAAACTTATGGAATTAATGAATCTACTGTCCGTACAATTAAAAAAAACAAAATAACTGTCAGAAGAAGTGTCGCCTCTGGATCCCTTATTATGTCTAAATGTACCTCATACGTTAGAGATCCCATAATGGAAACAATGGGAAAAGCCTTAATGATATGGATAGAAGATCACACACAAAAAAGAATACTAATTGATACTAACGCAATTAAAGAAAAATCTAAAAGAATTTATAAGTTTCTATCAGAAAATAAACAGTCTATATCATCTGACGAAAAAAAACAAGATTTTACAGCGAGCAAAGAATGGTTAAAAAAATTTAAAAAAAGATACTCATTACACAATCTCAAGATAAAGGGTGAGGCTGCTTCCGCCGACGAAAATGCAACTAAGATATTTTTACCACAGTTTCTGAAGATAGTAAACGAAAATTGTTATTCCCCGCATCAAGTTTTCAATGCTGATGAAACAGGACTTAACTGGAAAGAAATGCCCAGTAGAACATTTATTGCAAAATCTGAGAAAACGGCCAGTGGGTTTAAAGCTGCTAAAGATAGAGTAACGTTAATGTTTTGTGATAATGCTTCAGGAGATTGCATGATGAAACCTCTTTTAATTATCGATTTACGCGGATGTTTATTTTCTGGAACCTATCTTCCGTTTTTGTATGAGCTTGAAATCTCGATTTACGCGTTTTCTCTCGGAACGTATCTACCACGTTAATCGAGGGATAAGTGTATAAGTATTGCATTTAATTGCATAGGAGTGATAAAAAATTCACTTCTTTCCCAGAACACCGAGAATTGCTCTGAGATTATGCGAGTCCCCTGTTAACGTATTGGCAGCCCACCGTGATTAAGCAATTGTAAATCTCCAAGCGCAATAAAATTTGGAGGTCCTGGTTTTCGGATAACATAAAAGTCACGCCGCAAAATTACATGAAAAAAAATAGCAATGAAAACTTTATTTAAATCACATGGGTCATTTATAATACAGAAGATTGAGAGTCCTTAGATTCGAAGACTTTGTATCTGTATTCCCAGGTCATATCATGGAATGAGTAACATGCTGAATCTCCATTGTAAAAAAAACCAGGGCTGTGGAGACGTGCAAAAAAAAGACGACTCCGACTCCAGCTTTACAATAATTAACAACACCGACTCCGAGGAAATTTTTGAATAATTTCATTTTAACTTATACATATGCATACCATTAATAAGATCATCTTTAGTCAGTCAAGCATGAAATGTCAACACTTTTGACTGTTTTGTTTGACTACACATTATTAAACATATTTTTCAAAAAAAAATTGAGCCGCTCATTTTTCACGACTCCGACTCCGGCCAAAATACCGCGACTCCGCGACTCCGACTCTAACTCCGACTCCACAGCCCTGAAAAAAGTATTTCGAGTGACGTTATGGAAGTATATATATCAAAATATTGCGAACGAGATATTCTTTAGTCTTTTTCTTTTTACTTGGCCTGTTCAACCAATTGAAATCTATCGGTTTGAAACTGGCTAGTCTTTGAATAATTACAAGCTATTTTGAAAACTTCTTCGCCTTGGCGATAAGTCTGGGGTGAACTTTGGCCGCTTCAATCAATTGCCTACACTTTACTCCATCGTCTGCTTTCCTACGCCAGTCGCTGACCTTCAATACTCGCAGGTCCTGTGACACCCATCCATCCAGCGAAATCGCGGTCTTCTAACGCTTTGTCTTCCCTCATGGGTAGCAAATGTACAGACATTTCGTAGGTTTACTTTCATCCGTGGGTGATATATATCCTGCCCAACTTAGGCGTTGAATTTTGAATCTGATAACGTCTGGCTCATCGTAGAAGTTATTAAGCTCATGGTTGTGACGACGTCACCAGACGCCATCCTCGCAGACAGCACCGAAAATCTTTCGCGGGATCATTCACTCACTTGCAGCTTCTTAAAGTCTTTAGAGGCAAATTAAAACTGCTTATTTAGTTATTTTATAATTAAATAATCGTATTAATTTATTTAAAAATGATACAAATGCTTCTGTATACAAATCCATAAATCAATTCATATATAATATATTATATGAACCTTTCATCTGGAGATTCGTAACCTAGATTTTATAAGACGAAAGCATAAGACCATTAAGTACTCGGTTACCGGAGCAAACGACACATTTTTTTTTAAAGTATGGTAGGTACCAATCAAGCACCAACTACAATTAAGAACGAATAACATCTACCAAATCCCATTTTAATAAAACGCGAGCTTTATTTAACTGTGAGGTGGCAGATCACATTCCCAATCCCACTTCCATATTCCAAAAAAATATAATGACTTAATTGAACACACACACAGAACTATTGTAAAAAGAAATTTGTTTCACCAATTTTTATTTTTGCTTAAATACTTGTACTATACTTACCAAATCTTTTACGTTTTTCTTCCACGTCTAGCGTCAGTGAGTAGGTTAAAAAGTACATACCTACATATTTGTGCACATTTTTTATTTTGCTGAAAAAAAATCGGGATCATTCATTTTTTTTATATACATCCATGTCCGCTCTCAATGCGGTGCATATGGCTTTCTGATTCAGGCATCTCAACAAAAGTTTTTCTACGTGAACTGTTTGTTACTCAATCGCTCAACCGCTCTTTTTCAAACATCAAAAGAAAATAAAACGTTTGAACACTTCATTTATGCGCTCCTTAATGGTTTGCGCCCTACGCAGTTACCTATTTGGCCTGTATGGTGGCGCCAGCCTTGTTTATATCTTTACTCTTTTTGAAAAAGAGACAACGCAGGATTTACCTACCTATGTATATAAAATTATGGTCTTATTTTTTTAACTTTAACTAGTGTAACATGTTATTTTGATGGCAACATTTTTTGATCGTCACTAACTTCACGATAGTGCAGTGTTGATGAATGGATGAGGTTGTGCGATGACCACTCGCGCGGAAATTAATTTATTTTGTTAATTTTGAAATGATGGCATCTGTGACGAATAATCATCGGACAAATGCAAATAAATGTTGCATGTGGTGTATAAGAGGGTTAAAGTGGTTACCGGTTTTGTTTATATTGACAATAGTGATATGGTCTTATTACGCCTATGTAGTACAGTTATGTTTTCGTAAGTTGACATCCTATTTTCGTTATCAATGTGCTGTCATTGCTGAATGTATTTCAAGTGGGCCTAATTACATGTTATGTTTTCTTTCAGTAACTGTCCCCAGCAACTTTGAAAAAGCAATTTACCTTGTAATATATCATTTATTGTTCGCAATGTTTTGCTGGTCATACTGGCAGACGATATTCACTGATATAGGTCGGGTCCCGTCAAAGGTAACGTATTTACATTGAATCATTGGCTTGAGTTGTATAATCTCGATAGATCATCTTTTATTGTATATTTCTCGTATAATTTTAGTTTAAAATACCCGATAGTGAAATGGAAAAATTGCTGGCAGCCGAAAATGAAGAAGCCCAAAGACGACTACTAGAGATATTCGCCCAGGATTTACCTGTATATAATAGGTAACTTGTTAACTTCAAATAGTTTTGAAATAGATTTTTACTCGGCGGTTTTATCTTTTTAAAGAAATATGGATTTGATTTTCGATGTCTGCACATTATAAATTACAGGCAACCTCATTATTTAATTTAAAAAAATGGTCAAACAAGACTGCTTATGATTCCTATTAGAAAACTTATGATTCACTATTTTTATCTTTACTTCTTATCTTTATTTGTATTTCTATTAAATATGTATATAATTAATCTTCATATTTATAATATATATAAGGAGCTTTGGATCAAAAATGACAGATTTACTTTTTCCTAAACAGAGAAAAATACTCTTTTCTTGTAACAGTTTTGATTATCAGCTCATATTTTGACGCTTAACCTAATGGCTGCCGTAGAAAAAAGTACGGTAAATTTGTCTTATAGCGTGTCATGGATTATTTTGGGGGAAAGCTTCACAATGTAAACCAAAAACAATGCCATAATTCAAAATCTTTTTTTGCGGACTTTATAATTTTGTTAAAATCACACATTATGAAGATCACTGAGCACAAAAAAAAACATTTTGTTTTTTGTGATTTCTATTGCAGTAAGGATATAGTCCTTTCTTGTCGCCCTTCTTTTATATGTCCATTCGTATATATTTCCTTAGTATTAGCTTTATTATACAACCCAAAACATGTTTGTTTCAAGGATGTTTCAAAAAAATAATTACATTCATGAACAGAATTGGCTTGGAGCAATGAAGAAATCAATTTTATTGCAATAGAGATCAATTTACGATTCTCAATTAAAACTTATCACTCACTATTGCTTGAAATCTTGAAAGTTTTAATGAAAACTAAAATTTTATGTTGATCTTTGTTTTGTTTTTTTATTAATATCTTGCCAAAACAAATCAATCCATCGTGGATATTTTTCAAATATTGCAACCTTCACAGATGATTTCACTCAATAACAGCAGCTATATAGAGGTCATATTGACACCAATAATAAATCATTTTTAATATTTATTTTACAGAGAAAGACATACAGTTTAATTTAAAACTGTAATAATTAATTTCTCAAATTATATCTTGCAAAAGCTCGTATAACATATTTGTGTGAACAAATAAAACCTTTTCTGGCTTTATTATCGGTTTCACTGATGTCTGAAACAATGTTGGAATAAAGTTATTTCTTTCTAGCCAGATTAATTAAGGAAAAAATTCTAAAATATACTTTTAACTAATTCTTTTACAACACTGAATTGGTACTAGTATACTTGTGCTGTTAGTACAACTCAATTGTTGCATTGGTTCGCTCATTGTAGCCATGCGTACAAATGCATTGTCGTTGTTTTTAAATCATGTCAGTGTGATCAAATTTTTGAATAAATTATTCCACACTACACAAAATACAGTCTCACTAGAACTGTTAAATAATCTTCACATAAATAATGAATTTCTCAAAGAAAAGATAAGTTATCAATATTGAATTGTTTATTTCAGGACAATATCTGGAGCAATAAGGTACTGTGATCGTTGTGTTCACGTAAAACCAGATAGGACACATCACTGCAGCGTCTGCGGAACCTGCGTTTTAAAAATGGATCACCATTGTCCGTGGGTCAACAACTGCGTCTCCTTTTACAATTACAAATACTTCATTCTGTTTTTGGGGTATGCGCTCTCATACTGCGTCTACATCGCCCTGACTAGTTTGCAGTATTTCATTATCTTTTGGAGGGTAATTAATGTATAACATTTTTTTCATATCCTACACCTTGTACTAATATATTCATTTAAATTATCTATAGCAACGGTTGTCGTTAGAAAATCATTTTAGTGGTCGGCAAGATCTAAAAGTTTGGCGCCTGCCGATCCATAGCAAAGTAGTTTTTAATTCATTAAAATGAATATCAAATAGAAAATTACTTTCTTTATTATTTAACTATTTAGCGAGTGATTAAAAATAATCATTTCTTTTACTTCTTTTAACACTCGTGAACAAAAACTATTTATATACAAAGAATATCGAGATTCTGTTATTTGATTCTCTGAAATGAATCTAAGGACTTATTATGTTAAGTTATTATGACTGTTGAAATCTGTCTATTGAATATATAATCTTTGTATAGTTTTCTGATGAAAATCTTTTTGAAATTGCAATTTAATTTCAGGGGGAGCTGGAAGGAATGGGACGCTTTCACATCCTGTTTCTTTTTTTTGTGGCGCTGATGTTTGCCATAAGTTTGGTCTCATTTTTTGGCTACCATTGCTATTTGGTGATGCAGAATAGATCAACGTTAGGTAAGCTACGGTTTTATATTTGTCGCTTTAAAAAATGTAGCCAAAATCCTACAGTACATTTGTTATTAATTTTGGTTGAAAACTGAATATATGACGATAATGATGGAATATATCTAATGCCTCACACATCAGATGAGTGTCAAACTATGTACATTTTAAAGAAATAGAGATTTTAAAAATATATGTTGAACATTAAAATACTTAAACACAGCAGAATTGTTTAACTCAAATATAAACAAAATACTCTTGTTCTCAATGATGCAACAATACTTTTGAGGCAAATAAATTATGATTGCGATATATAAAACAAGAATTTCCTCTTAGGTCTCAGTTTACAATTAACGCCGTCGGTTGCGTATATTATTACCTGACGCTAATTATCTAGACATCTAAATGCTACATGCAACATTATAATGGGACCACACTAGTTCATTTCAATAATAAGCATTCTTTCGTCGCCGTCATTAGTGTACAGTTAATTTTAGACCAGCGTCTTACGGTTTTAATATAATGCATCTATAACTCTTTACTAATGCGCTCTTTTACTGTTAAAATTTTAGAAGCGTTCCGTGCTCCGATATTTCGATCGGGCGCTGACAAAAACGGCTTCTCATTGGGCCGCTACAACAATTTCCAAGAAGTGTTCGGCGACAACCCGAAGGCTTGGCTGCTTCCAATTTTCACAAGGTATGTCGGTCCCCATTTTATTCCATTTTTCATTGTCGTGTAAATACACTTCCCTAGAGAATGCAATGTTGTCCAAATGAAATCTGCACTAATCGAGAAATGAGTAATTGTTTGGGTAATTTTTCTGTTATTCTTAAATAACATGATTGCATCAAAACTATCACTTCTCTGACCAGACATTTCGTTTTTGTGGTCTGTACGTGATTATTTTATTTATCATATTATTTTTCCTCAAATTTAACTGCAAAATTGTGTCAACGTTGTCTGGCAGCTAAATATTATTGCACTTGCATCCTTTCAATGTTATTAGTTCTTTTTAATTGTTATAATAATATTTTTCTTATCTTTCCACGAGATATAAGGAAAATATCTATAGCGGTTTTCGTATTTGAAAAGATTTTTTTTATTTATCAATAACAATGGTAAAAATGGATTCTTTGTATTAAATAATCATTCATTTATTTCATGTGTGTTAATATTATAAGATAACTAACAATCTTGTTTTCATTTGTCAATTAATTATATTTATATGTACGATTGCTATTGTCAGTTTTATTTTTAAATGTTATTTTCAAGTCCGACCAGTTCTATGAAAAGAGTGTTAGTTTTATTATACCAACCGATTCATTAAAATATACAAGGGACAGGAGACATAATTATTTCTTTATTACCTCACCTATCCCCTCTATGAATGTAAGGGATCACTCGGTTGCTCGTCGCTCTCTGTATGAATTTTTAACAGCTAGTCTTATCTGATCGTTTTAGTCTTGAACAAACAAAAGAGCGGTTTTGTGCTAGCTAGAATAGATTTTTTTACAGGTTTGTAGGTCAAATATATAAGTTAGAATTTTTTATGCAGAGTAAAAAGTTGTATAAATGAATTATATGAATGTTGTATTTATACTTTTGCTTATAAATATCAATTTCATTAATAATGATTTGAATCGAAGAAGTATTGTTTGAATTCATATATATATTGTTGAAAAAGGATTTATGAACGCAAATAACAAAATCTTTTGAGGACTCGTGTTATTTTCAATACACTTTCTCAAATTAGTAAATAAAGAAAAAATACTTGTACAAACGTATGAATGAATCAATTTTTCTCTATTATGTTTGTATGCCATATTCTACCGCTATTAAAAATATATATTTATAACTAAGAAGGTAGAACAGCTGAAGGATTAATTTCATTGCATTAGGAAATGCGAATGAGTTATCCTTCACAAAATGGCGGCAATGTCAGTTTTGACCGTCCATTCCTCGGCGTGCCGAGAGTCGAACATTTGACAACGGCCAGATGAATTTTTGTGTAGCCTGGGCGACGGTTCCGAATATCCGGTGAGCGGGATCCACCAGCAACCCCGGATGAATCCGGCCATAGCGGTGGGGGCCGCGGCCACTCAGCACACGTACGACTCCATGGGAACCACCGCATCAAGGTCAGACAAGTGACGGGATTGTCTGCCTTCTTTCGCCTATACTGGGAATGCCAATAATAATTACCATGTGACACCATCATCATTCATTATAAATACGCTTGTCGGAATCGGGGATCAAAAATGTTACATAAATCATTTTAACGTATCCATCTCTGCTGCTGCTATATTTTTCTAAATGCTTACTAAAAAATCTATATTATAAAATTAATTTTAATATGTTGATTTAATACTGTTTAAAATATGGTATTATTGATTTACAAATAATTTCAAATCTACGGTATTGAAATTTATATTCGCTCTTAATCTCAACACATTAGGGCCTCAATATATCGTTTTTGAAGAGCTGTTGAACCAAAAGAATTGACTTTAAATTTAGTGATACTGCCTACGTTAAATTATTCATTAGCAATTGAGGAAAAAAATCATTTTATTTCGGAGGCAGGTACAACTACTTATCTTATGGAATCAACCAGAGCAAATATAAGATAAATTCGATAATGTTTGCTATTGACGCAATAAATTTTTATACATACAGAGAGTAACATTTAAAGCTAGAAATAATGAAATTCTGGAAAGGTAGATCAACACGACACCAAATTATGTAACACATAATTAGGAATGTAAATTCAATCTTTGTCACGCACCCTTTCTTGAATGCTAATATCCGTTCATGGTGTGATTATATTGACAACTCAACATATTAATGCCATTACCTTGGTTTGCATTGAAATTTTTCCAGTATTTTTTAATTATTATTTGATCAACTCTAGATTTTGTACAAAACAATGAATAAATTGATGTATTTCGAGTTCTCAATAATATAATCACGCCGTGCGCAGATATTCTGTACATAGATAATTTTCACTTCTACATTCTCAATACGCCCAAAACATAAATTACCAAATTAAACATATAAAAATATTGCTTTCATGGAATATAAGTTACTTAGCCGCAAATTGAATACTTAGAGTAGTTTACCCCCCTCGATTAGTTCATTTGATTCGTATCGCTACATAACAATAACAAATGACTTGTCTTTGAATTCAAATTGAATTATCTGCGAGTCATTTGTTTTCTCACTCTGCCTGCTGTTAGTAAAGCAATGTTAGATTTTCACGAGGTCGTTTTGATCTATTTGAATGACGCATGTTTAGTATATAGGCCAAATATTTGCTATTGTGAATGAATTTTTAAAAATGTGTTCTGAGGTAGACATTGTAATGTCTGAAAATAGCTTTTATAGTGTATTTACATTACATAAATGCATTCATCAATTGCTAGTCTGATTACGATAAGATAATTAATAATAAGATAACAAATAGGAATAGCATATTTATGAATAGACAGCTATTAAAATATAAACGTCGTTTATTAGTTCATTAACATTTTTGATCCCCCATGAAACAATTAAATAATTGAAATATTTGTATTGGAAATAACACCACTAATAAAATTAACAATATTAAATTAAAGAGTGAGCTACAATACTATATTTCTATTGAGGCATTTCCAATTATATGCACTGTTGCCATTTCTATTCATTTTATGAAAATGTTTTTGTTATTGGATGTCGAAAACAAAGTTTCGATTGTGTTGAAAATTTCTCACACGGCGAAATTTGCTTATGTTCTTGTTTTATAATTTTCATTTAATATCATTACAATTTTTTTGCACTGCCACTTGATAATTTTGAATTGCATAACCGTACGATACTCTGACTATTTGAAACAAGGGATTAAAGAAAAACATAATGAAATTAGTTTTATTGAATTATAAAACTAAAAATGTTTTTGAAAGCGTTTACTCTTGCTCCCAAAACTTTAATTGTTGCTGTTTCTATTATAATTCAATCATTTTTAGTAATGTATATTTGCAAATCTATTTTTAGGTTGATCTATTTCTGTTGAATGATCGTTTGCAAATAACAATGGCAACCTATTGTTTACTGTTTTAGTACCACAAATTTAAATCAATCTTATCCTAAATGATAAGTTGACTAGTAAATAAAACTTGAAAAAAAATAAAAAGGTCTTAAAGTAGAAAAATGTTTACTATTTAATACTTTCAAGGAAATAATTTACATATTCTTCAACATTATCTATTAAAATATATATTTATCGAAATTATCACTTTTGAGATGTTGACTGTCAATTCCCGATTGAAAGGCAACATATAAGAAAAATACTTTTGTTTTGTTGTAATTTCACTTTTCAACTCGGTTGAAAACAGTTTGCAATGAGCGATACGAGTCCTGGTGTAAAATTGTCTTTATATTGTAATCAAATTAAGTGTTGAAATCCTAACAAAATCATTGTCATAAAATTGATTCTACGTGAACAGTGATGTCACATATATTGTCTTAAAAGTATCAATTGTATCATATTCTTTTCACACTTTTTATACAACATAACATCTTGTACGACTACCAAAACTAAAAGACTACATTAGTTATTTGACTCGTGGAGAGAAACAGCATAGAATTATTTGTAACAAGACTGCCTTGCCGATGATAAATCGGATGTCACTGGGGCGGGTGGTGGTTTATATATTCATTAAAACACTCGAAGGCTTAGAAAATTGTATCGCTTGCTGAATTAGCATGTAGCTAAAATTTCTTTAATGATTCAATTTTAATGAATAATTCTCCATAGTTTTCATTTTTTAATGTTTGGAAAATCTTGTCATAATTTGGGATATCAAATTATCAATGAAATATTGCATGTCTGTTTATCAAATATTACATATATTTTATCAAAGTGTAATAATTATACGTCGTCCATCGGAAGCAAAGTACTGTATTAGTTATTATGACACCTTCTGTTGGTTTATGAAGTTTTTGTCGTGCTCTCATTGCTTAAGTGTGATTCTGTCACTAGGATTTCTCTCATATGACAAACAGGAGTAAAAAGGTTTGTTCACACCGAATCGTATTGTGATGAATGCGAAACCTGATCAAAAAATCTTTTCACCATCATACAATTGATATATCCGCGATATCTTATAAGACATTGCTGTCTTTCTGCACTAAATATGACGTAATATATCACACATTTCTACCACTGTCTATATCTTACGATCGATACTAGATCAATTGATTCACGGTCAACATTTAATATTGTAGTTTGTCTACGATAAATATAGAATAATGACTTGACCTGAAATTATTGTGAAGAGGAATCAATACAATTTGAGATAGGTAATTTCTATTTTTCTATATAAATAAGATAAACAGACTCGTAGAAAAACTCCCTCCCGTAGATTAATTACTTAGTTTCCAGGTTATTTGACAGATTCAGGCTCGTATCTGGTATAGCAGTAAGTAAATAAATCTTCTTTCCACACAACAGAATAGCTCAAGATTTGTTGATTGTTTATGCTCAATTTTAAGAAACTTCCGTCTAGTAATTCCGACAGGTATGGTCGTGGTTTTTAATATTACAATCATGTTTATAGAAGTAGGTGCTTCCTGCATATTTTTAATAAAATCGTTGCATCAAATTAAATACTTATAAAAAGACTGCAGTGTAGTAGAATTCGGTACGTTATATTTTATTAGTTTTGCTTGAATACACTATTTCAAAAATTAAATTGATTATTTCATCCTGAAGCTAACAAGTTGTTTCGTATCATCATTCAGTTAAATATTTCAATACAAACAGTCCGAAATGGGATTGCACCATCACATTATTGTATCACATAAAGTCCTTTTGTTATATTTATATTATACACAACTAATGATGTATATAAAAAAAACTGTTGTGATTTTTTGCACTATTCAAAACGATTTACATTTAATATTTATTCACTATGCCAATGAAACAATATTTATATTATTATAGACCGTTCTGAATTTTATTAAAAGCTATCTCTGGATCTTGCAAACCTTTCTATAATCGAATTATACTGTGCCTTATGCTATAAAAAGCATTTTGTTACATGTACATATTGTTATATAATTATTATGTAGCCAATTTATAGTGGGGAAGTCGGTGACGTTATTTGCGTCAAATTTAGGTATTGTGTAATTATCTTACAATTGTTTGGTTTCTTATAATAAAAAGCTTAATTATTTTTGAATACAAGGTCTATTCAAAAAGGTTAGCTCAAATTGTCGAACAAAATGGCTACTTTTTCAAATAATATATATCTACCAACATAAACTGTATTTGTGTACAATTTGTAACACGCCTGTTGCTTCACGGCATATAAGCCTCCGCTTCCTAGGCAACTAGTTTCTGGTCCAAATCATTTTGTCTGTCAATATAATATATGCAATAATTAGTTTTCATGCTTGTGGTGTTTTTTTTTTTTGTTTTAGTTTATTTTGAATGATTTTTAACCATAACAAATTTTGGTACCATGCCGCAAGCTGTATTTTCTTATCATAATATAGGTTTGGAAAGAATCTGCATGTAAATATTTACTGAAAATGAACAATTAAAGTTTGGCTGGTTCTTTTACATTGATTCACATTACTAAAATCTCTCTTGCTTAAAAAATATACTTAACAATTGTCAAAAAGTGAATGCCATCTCTTAATTACGTTATTTTGTTGGAATGAAATTCATTTGTTATTTAAGACAAAGTTATATCATATCTTTGAGCTTTTAAAGTGATTATTGCTTGCATAATTTGGGTATTGTCTAATTAAAATCTTTAAATAATTCAAAATTGAAATTTGCATGCTGTTGTGGCAATAGTTAAACATTTTTGTACAATGTATTTCGCTTAACATTTCAATTAGTATTACATATATTATAATCTCTTTGACTATGTGTTTGATATATATATATATATTTAGAATGTTGCCCTTTAGTGTGCTAACGGTTGATAGTTGATTAGTATTGCTTCCATTTCCGATTCACTGGTGGCTTTTTTAAAAGTTGTCGGTGAATTTCAACTTCTAGTATTAATATATTGACTTTCTTGCCCCACAACAGTTACCCTGACATACTTGACAATGAATCTGCGAGCCTTTACCCAATGAAACACCAGCCCGCGCCTCAAATTGTTTGATACGCGGTGTATCTTGTCTCTGATAGATTCTCCTCCTTGAACGAATTGTCTTTAACTGACAGTTGTAGTGAGAAACTCGTTATTCAGCAATTGTTTTTATTGTAAAAGTAACAATTAAAAAGCTCAACAGTAGGCCTAGCGTGTAACAACTACTTCGATCAGTAATAAAAGATATTGTACAAAAGTTCTTTAAAATAAATAACTATGTAAGTGAAAGAAAATTGATTACGACATTATAGTGGTACAATAAAAATTGATGTCGTAAAATCGAGAGGCCTACGAATTGAGCGGTTCTGTTAATTTTTCAAGCATTCTTTTTATAGTAATATATATTTTTTTATAATATGTTGATAATTCATCATTTCTTTATGACTTGTAAATTATTTTTAGTTAATGAAATAGGGCACAATCGTAATATTATGTAATGTACTTTGTCACTAGATTAGGTACCGTTGCGTCCAATTGTTTGTGTTCATTTTTTTTTGTTATCAATGTTGTACGTAGAGCTAGGGTATTTATGGAAAAAAAATTGAAAGATTGGCGTGGTATCTGGTAACTTCGTTTCTAACGATTGTACTCTCCTGCTTATTGTGCTAAGTTGGAGCTCTTCAAAATAAGCTAGTTTGAGAAACACAATATTTTTTTTTTAACTGTTGTTTGATTTAAGTTTACAAACCATGATTATTAACATGTTTTGAACTCTGAAAAAAAAAGTCATATTGAGTCAGTGAATTATGAGACAATGTCTGTGTTGACTGTACTGATGTTATCTTGCCGTCTGTGTTCCCTATTCAGTTGAAATACACACGACGAATGTGGTTTCGAAGAAAAGATATTGCTATATTAGTTAAAATTTGTATCTCAGTGGAGTGCTTTCTATATTGGCAACATAAAAAAACATTTCACAATCTAACCATAAGCGCAGTTTAAACAGTGTCAAATGTTAAATTGAAAAAAGTATCATTTGATATTGACCTTGCCAGAAGCCTCCTAATTGGCAAGAGAAACTCTATCCGCCAGGCTTACACAAAGTGACAATTTCATGGCTGATCTGCTTTAAATCGATTGCCAGATACCACTAACCTTATTATCAATTAGCTAGTTAGTAATTAATTAATTTACGCCTAGAACTGCTTTTGCTTCCATTTAGTTTTCTATTTGAATAGTATTTTCATTCTTAACTATTAAAACATGTTCTAGACATATTTTTAGTGATTCTAAATTATTTTTTGGCATAATCGTCCTGGCTCTACTTATTAGTTAAACTAACACTTTATTACTATCCATGGTGTACGGCGCGTAGCTTTGGTTAGTGTTAAATTAATGACAAACAATGAGCTATAAATATACAATTATCAGTACGTCAATTTTGAGCCCGCGCCCTACACTTGAAAATATTGTAACAGTGCTTAATATTCAATTTGAGGGTGGTTGTTTAAATATTTAGTAACATAATGAATTATAGCAAAGTATATTGTATAAAAGATCCATAAATGTGCTCCAATTTTTCTCTCGCTATATTAAAACAATACAATAATTATAATAGCGTTCAAAGACTACACAAGTACCTACAAATAATTACATACTATACTAGTTATATTATTAACAATCACAACTTTTGGCGTGTTATCTTAAAAGAAATTCAAGTCACCATTTTAACACATGTTATGCAGTGGTAGTCACCGATGTTTCCTCCGAGACGAGGTTGCCTGCGTGAAAAATTTAAAGGCTGAGCAGGCCAAGCCAACAAATGCGCGGCGTAATTAAAATTATTATCATTTAATATGTGTATTAAAATAAACATGAAAAATAACAGAATTCTTTTTATTTTTTACATAAAATAAAATCAAACTAAAATTGAGAAAAAATAAGCAGTGAAACAAATAATCAGTAGTTAATAATTTTTTAACATATTTTATAATTTGGTTTAAAATTTTCTAGTTTTTCGCGTCATTCTTTACTATATTACTAATCCATATATTGTATACTGATTAAAGGTAAGATTTAATTTTAATGATATTATGTAAATGTTCAATTTCTTGAAATAGTTTTATTGGAGTGCACGCAAACCTAAGTCGAGTGCGCTGGGGTTTTTCAAACTGCTGCGCGGCCGCAGCTTAGAGGGAACACTGGTAGACACAGTACCACATATTACACTCATGCTTTCATTTGATAAATACTATTATATGTAAACAATGTCTGTAATAATATATGCTCGATTACAAAAAATACACAACTAAATATAGGTCTATATTGAGAAATGTTTTGTTCTCAACGTTGATCCGTTTTGATTGAAGATACCACCAGAATATTATTTAAACCGGGTGTATCATTTTGTATTCTTCGTTTGATTTAATTTTTATAACTTCTCATATATGTTATGAATTTACAAATGGAAATTTTGTGTTAATGGCAAGAGGATATTATCGAACTACAATCAAAGTAATATGTAGTATGATCTGACTTAAAAATGCTTATAACAATGGGTGTAAGTGAGCGACCAAATTCAGCTGCGTAAGATGTGTTAACGTGTGTTTTTAACCAATGCTTTATTTATTTCAATGAAGTTTACGCTTATTTAAGATTCACAATATGGATTTATCAAAAATGAATTTCTCTTAATATAATAGATGGTAGTAGCTTAACAGAACGATGTATATGCAGGATAATAATTGACGAGGAAATTTATTCCTTACATTATTTATAATATATACACAGTGAAGTGAATATTGTATGAGGTTGATTAGAATGCTAGAATGATTACATTATCAAATTAAAAGATACATAATTTTCCATTTTTAAATCTATTCTATACTATTCTTATACTGATAATGAGAAATGATTGATTAATATTTTTAGTGTAGAAAAAAAACTTTAACCACAATCAAGTTTTTTGAAATATATTTTTTGTGAAATGGCAAATTTTATTTGAGGATTTTTTAAAAATCCAACTTCTATATAAAATGTCACTGTTTATTTACGTATAAGGTTGAGTCTAATTTAATGGATTTACGTTATGGTAAAATCAAAAGTGAAAAAATTATTTTAATAACGGTCATCTTCCATTTTATTATCACAACTATTTGCCTTTTAGCCTTTTAGCTGCTGTGGATAATTAATAGTAATTACCTAGCACGCCGGCTATAATTTGCAAGTATTAATTTAATTAGTTATTGATGAGATAACTTGTCTCTGGCGCGTTTATCATGAAAATTTTTATGAGATATCTGGTCTGTGGCAACCATAGAGTTAAAGAAATCATAGAAAAAAGTTGAAACTATAATTTCACTAATAATAGACAAAGAAACATAAATTTCAGCATTATTTTTTATGCTTAACCTCTACAATAAGCCTCTCCATAGAAATACACTCTTTAGATTTTTGTGTTAAAAATAATATTGATATGTTTAATCTCAACATGTCTATGTCTAAAAATTCACTTCGGAAGAATTTGTCCACTAGCGTCGTTAAAGATTTTAATTGAACAAAATTCGTTCATCAGTAAAAAAATTATTCAATGACACAATGTGAAGGTTTCTAGTTTGTGTCCTGTTTTTCATTTTATGAATTACTATCAAAATTCAATATGCTTAAAATATATGTCACTCACTGTGACATACAAAATCATTTCTCTTTATCTATGAATAATATTGTGCTTTAATCATAAATATTTCAATTATGATTAGTGAATTTTTTTCCTATACAAAATATAAAAATAATTATTTATGAATGGAAGTGAGTGGTAAAACGTTCATGCAGGTATTTACAATGCAAAATACATCTAAATTGTGTAGCTAAATAAAATAATCCTCAGGTAATCGACTTTTCTTTCTGCTCTGTACTGTAAAATAACATTGGACAATATCATATGAAATGTGTTTTATTTGTACTGTAACCAAAATATGATAACGTATTTACCAAAGGGTTAAGCTTTTACAATATTTAAATGTATGTTTAATATGTAAGTATTTCAAACTGAATAATCAATTACGCATACGTTTTAGTTTAGGCTTGCATCTTGCAAATATTTATTTTCCGATTATGTTTGCAATCATCATCATGGATCAACCTCGTCATCTTTTTTCATGTTAGCAATCGTAATATTGTCAAATAACCATTTTTACCATTGTTATTTTTATGAAACCTTTCGTTGTTAGCTTTCGATTATACTTTTGTATTTAATGAGAATATAAGAGATACATATTTGAAACGTGTTTTGTTTTCTTTATAGACCATAGACCCCGGCATGACATCTCTGTGTGTATCTTAGTGTGCGTTTGTTTACGTGTTAGCTGTGGTACTACTTTTTTGTCCATATTAATTTATACACGTATACCTTGTTAGATTGTCCTTGTTTATATAGGCTAACCAACTTAACAGTGAAATCTGAATCATTGTTGTCACTATGAAAAATAAACTCTCTTGTCTATTGATATTTTTATATGACTATTTTATCGCAAGGTATACTTGTATAATCTTGGCCATTTTTTTTTCAAGATTTTAGACACCGTTTATCTCAATAGCATCAATCTATCAGCATGCAATAACGCATTAGCGACGGTTTTATTCAAATTATTTTCGATGATAATTCAATGCTACATTGTTTTTCTGCAAACGTGCCATCATACAGTGCCTTTTAAAACCAACATCTTTTTGGCAATTTGTAACAGCAATTTAATAGTATTGGGTTGGTTGTCTCATAAGTTTTTGCGTATTTCGCACGTAACTTAATGTATGTGTAATGTTAATGTAATGTATCTAGTATTTGAAAAACCTTTAGTGCCGTTAATCTTCGATGTGCTTTGATAATAGTACTAATACCCTCACTTTTAGTCACATGGAGCCTACTACTCTAATTTACAAATCTAATTTTTTAAATTAAATTTGACACTTTTTTAATTTTACTACGAAAATTGCCAATTGTAGAACAAATGTTTTCAAAAGCTAAGCTTGAATTTATTCAATATAATGTACCGAAACTAGATTTTCGTCATCTCACTTTCCATCGTTTGTATAGGATTAAATAAAGACAAAAAACTTATTATTATTCGCCGAAAAGCAATCCAATATAGTTATCACTAAATACCAAAAAAAATAGCTTAAATTTTAAAAGAAAGAGGCAATTAAGCGTGTGTATTAAAAATACACAAAGACTTATGAGACAACTTATTTTTTGGAATGGAATTGAATGGAAGTGCATGTCAAATGATGTTGTGACTTTGTATTGCACAGTCAAAAAAAAACACTATTTTGATAAATAAGCCTGTGTTTTGATTGTGCAAAAGGTAGCGGGTATAATATGAAAATAATTTTAGCTAATCACAGACATGCCTATTTTTAAGCCCAAAGATATTTTATGTGGTAATGTGATTGTAAAAAGATATTATATTGCGACTATTTTCAGAACAACATCCACATAGATATTCAATCTGTGTCATTTGAATTTATATCTAGCCATTACTAATCAGGAGCTCATGAGAATGGCTTCATCTTGATACTTAGTAATGTTCAATATTGCATATACCTTTCATCGTCAGAGAGAAAGTCACTAACTACTGAGAACACTTCAAACACACTAGATAGATTTTTTGTCTTAAAAAACATAAATAATTATAAACAGGTTAAAAGTAAGACAGTGGTGTCTTGCCTAAATAGCAAGATGCCATATAATCGGTGGAATAAATATAACTATTTTAAAAATATTTTTTACATCTTTTAGTTATTTATATAGTTATTGGCATTCTTTATTTTACAGTAAAATAATTGATTATAACTGACGATCTGGTAGAGTTTTAAAATTTACACAAACCAATTACACCTTAATATAAAATTTAAAGTAACTTTGATTATTCCACGTATTGTGTTACTAACTGTGACACGTGTTTCGCCTCTTTAATAAAACTCTTAACATAAAAGAAATATTATTAAATAATATTCTTAATAGCACAGGTGGTTCCCCATTATTTAATTTGTTTCCAATTAATAGAGTAATCACCAACCTAGCTGATTGATTGCAGCTCATTAGTTTAATAGTTTGTAATGTTTAACGTCATAAGTAGTATGATTAAATTTGTTTGCTCTGTTTCGATTCTACACCCCCCTCCTTGCTCCACTTAAAAGGAAAAAAACCCAAAACTCCATTTTGTAATTTCATAATTTTAAAATGTTAGAATCAATCTTGCTTCATTACTTAAGCAAACTTTGCGATAGTAAGTCTGAAGATGCCTCTGAAAGAGGCGAAACACGTGTCACAGTTAGTAACACAATACGTGGAATAATCAAAGTTAATTTAAATTTTCTATTAAAATGAACTTCCACAAAGTTACCGCCGAAACCATCGAAAGTATACAATTACACCTTATCTATAATTACACATTGTAAAATTCATGATAATTTTACTCTGCTATAGACTAAGGGAAAACAAAAACCTTGATCAGTAATGAGGATATGTCCTACATGCTCAACCAATTATATAGTAATTAGTTATTCAAATAACAATGTTTATATGATTTTTTTATCTACATAATGACATTTCTTAGCATACCCTATTGAATCGTTTTAATACCATGTTAGCCTGACTTGAATATAACCGATTTGACTGTCAATTCTTGATGACGTACGTTTATTAAAATAAATAGCATTTTTGTACTGATTCCACTACTTTATTTACGGTTTTGTTAATCGAGTATTTTTAACAGACGGTAATAAGTGAAGATGGTCCTGATCATTTCTTAAAATGGTGGAATTGGAACAAATACATTGTGGTGTATTTTCATAAACCTATTGCAACAACGACAACAAAGCAGGGCTGTGGAGTCTGGTGTTTTTGATGGAGTCAGAAAATAACTTTAAAGATATTGAAACACTATTAGTCCATTCATCATATTGATTGGTGAAATCTACTAGAATGATCTGATAGTATGCAGATATGTAAGTTAAACTGAAATGATAAAAAAAAGACAAGTTGTAGTGGGTTTTTAATTTAAAGCCGGAGTCGAAGTCGGAGTTGTTATTTTTTTATCTGACTCCACAGCCCTGAACTAAAGTGTTACGAATGTTGGACATTATCAATATTGTAGTCCTTTAATTTGATCAATGATGAAATGTGGTTATTCATATAAGCTCATGCTCTGAAAAGTTCAAGGCAGCTTAGCTATTTATTTATTGAACTATTGCAAAAAAAAATTCTTTATCCTTTCGAGCAGTGAATAGATCTATACTGACCTTACTTAACATTACTGACTTTTTCCAATGAATATATTTAATTCATACTTGAAGCATATATATGCTCACAGACAACACGTGTTGAGTTAAAAGTACGTCCATACTCCTCTACAGGTTAAAAATATTTTTTTCTGCAGAACATTAAATTAGAAATAGCGCACGTGCCACCGAAATTTAAAAAAAACATGCCAACTCGGTCACGCATGCTCTAGATTCGCCGTCCCTTGTTTAGGTGTAAAATATTGTTTTATATTCAGGCTAGTATGGTATTACCTTATAAAATATTACTGTATACGTAAACCAAAGCATCACTGTCATTTTCACTCGCATCCAATTACGTATTTTGAAAGTCAAATATTATTCCTAATAAATAGTCCTCCTAATGCACACTTGATATATATGAACAGTATGGGCGACGGAATAAACTATCCCCAGCGCCACGTGGAAGAGGACGCAGAGATGCTTCTGGGATCGGACCAGTGGGCTGATCCTCCGCCGTTCTCCTCCGGATCCACATCCTTGCTACTCCATGAGCACTGAAGCGGTGATAACTTCGAAATCTCGTGTGCGAGTGATGATTATTGAAACACCTTATTAATGCAACCAAATTTTACTAATGGATATTTTTAAATTTAAACTCAGATCAGAACTTTTCATCATGCACAAGAAATCTATTGAGCTTAAATTGTTCAAGGAACTGTTTAGAATTGTTATCAATCTATAAACCACTGGCATTGACATTTGTCGGTAGATTATGTTAGATATATTTTCCAGACAACTGTTATATTCGGAAGATATCAAAAAGTTCTTTAGTATCCGCAAGAAAGGGATATTGTGAGATACTTTTTATTATCTATCACCTGAGAGCTGTACTGGGACATCTAAATAAATAGGTTTTCTGTTTTTGGTAGAAAGATTCATTATCCTTCAATAATAAATTGTTGTGGTAAGATATCTGTCGTAAAGAGAAAAATCTCTTTTATATTTAGATAAACCACTTTAACACAAATCAAATTAAAAAACAACATTGCATAGCATCTCAATAGTATATTTTTTAGATGGCTCAGTAAAACTCTCAAGCGACGATAGATAAAATGTCAATTGTAACCTTTTCTCTATAGTCTTATAATATAACAGTTTTTTGAAGAGATAAAATGGTGGTATTGTTTATAATTAATGCTTTAAGTCTGAACTGACTCATTATTTTTAAGTCATAATTGATGTTTATATATTTTACCAAAACGTATGTGTCATAAATCTAGTTGCAATAATGAGGTTGTTCAATAATGGATTGCAAAGACTGTTATAGCCATTATTTGATGGGTGATTTTATGATAGTGCTTTTTATAATAGCTACATAATAATATCATTTTTTTTTAATTAGCAACATTTACATCTCTAAGAAAAACTGTAAACATGTCAAATGCTGTATTCACACTATCTCCAGTATTTTATATTAAAGTTAGTCAATTTCATGCTTTCGGCTTGACATGGCTGCCTATGACATACATGTGCTGCAAATTTTGTCATATCGCAGACTGCAGTGTTTAGTTTACAAATAATACAACAAACTTTTGTGTCCGTGCTGTCTGTAATAAGTTGCCAGGGAATTTTATCATAATATTACATTAGATTTTATATGAATTGTTGAAACCGTTTGATTCACTTTCATGTATTGCGTGTATGAAATATATTAAACGTTTCAGAGATAAATCTCTGCATCCAATTTAGTTGTTTTAAATATTGTCCAGGTATTGATAATAAAACCCACCGTTAAAGACAATCACAAATTATGTTTCTTTCCTTATGCGGATTAAAAATTGAACAACGCAATAAATATCAAAGGCTGCTGCTTTCCTGCGGCATTCTTTTTTAATTTTTTTTTTTTTTTAGTGTTTCTCTCCTAACAATAAATACTGTTTTAAAATTTAAAATTTTGACAACCGTGTAAATACAATAAAATTAGTTCAATCTGATGTTTTACTTTGCCTCTAAGATTGTATTAACATTTTAATTTTACCACATATAATAATTTGAATTATTCTGTACTTGATTATTTAACACATCTTGCATTTTTTACCAATCGAGGTGTATATTGCCAAACGCCTTTACAATTTTTGCAAGATTTGCTTTACATGAATTTTTTTAGTCCAATTTTCATTCCTTGGAAAGGCTGTTAGGAGAAATATAAATTAGGAGTTTAATTTCCAAAATGTATATTATAAAATTGTGTTGCTTTGAAAACAAACCACCATTTAATAAATTTAATAATCTTTAAAAAAATAAGATCCTTTGTAAATATTTTAAACTCTTTTAAAAAAAAAAATACCAAGAGAGCTTTTTACTATAAGTTTATATTTTTAATTATTTTTTAGGCTTTATATTATTGCAGCCGTGTTGCCACGTTACTCTACTTTACTTACCGCATAGTGAATCTTTTGTGTGATAAAAAAAGTACTATGTAGTTTAGTGTAGAATTATATGTGACCGTAGAGAATATTTTACAAAAAAAATCAATAATTCTACATGAAAAGAATGTATGAATATCATTTTCTTCTCTCACCCTGTCTTAATTACACAAATAATTTCAATCTATATTATTTTCATTATGCTACGGTTATATTAATTTAAATCGTGTCAAATAAAATTGATTTATCAAAAACGCATTATTGATTGAACGTGTTTACAATCTACGGCACGTTTTCATGCATTTAAAACATTTATACAAAAATATAGACGTAATTAATGATACTGAAAAAGTGATTAGCATTATTTTGTAATTATACTAAAACTTAACTAACATAATTGTTCTCTTTAAAATCTGCGCGATGCGTGCCCGTAGTTTTATCAGTCGGTTAAGAATGTTTGCTTCCATTTTGAAATATAAATACTTAGCTTAATTTGTTTACTAAGCGTCGATCACTGACTACTATTATAGTTTTGTAAGAAATAAATAAGGAACAATCTTTTTATATATTTTTAAAATAAATGCCTCGTAGAAGAATATTGTCATGTCAATATTAGTTTCATAAACTTTATTTTATTCCATAACGATGGATACTTTTCTACTATCATGTACTAATGAATAAATGAAGTGGAAATAAGTTTAAAACATCCAATGAACCAATGAAATAGCATTTCCTTACACGCTAAGTTGTCACTTTTGTGGTAGTTTAATTCAAATGGAATGCCTGTTAAATTCACAAAAAATCCTTATGTTTTTGTGAAGAATCTCATCTGAATTGTAGTGTTTTTATTTTAAATTGGAATTCATTTAATAAATTATGTATAATTTTTATTTTTTTATGAGGAAAAAAAACATTGAGCAAAAACAATCAATACACTTTTTATAATATTTGTGAAAAACAATTTGAATGCCAAAGTCAATGATCAAAAAGAAGATACGATATATATTTCGAGGTAAGGTATATTATATGAGGTTCCACAATATTGAAATAAATAATGAATGTGGAATGAGACTGATTCATAATGAAGAATAAATGAAAGTGTCGTCATGGAAATGTTATTATTGATAATGTGATAAAATTTGAATCATCATTTGATCACAATAAATCATCAGGTGATGTATTTACAGATTTTATTTTTCATTGTGACATTTATTACTGCACTACAATCGATCCCCTCATCTTAAAATCTCATATTCAATATTTAAATGAGCGCTGTAAAGTGACAACTCTATTAAACTCATGAGATGCTTTTAAATTGTACGCATTGTAAAGTTATTTTTGTTTTAGAAAAGTGAATTTAAGAAATTTTCTTATATTATTCAAATGAGAAGCAGACAGTCTTCAAAACTTAATCAAAAACAATAGTGAACAAGTATGATTATATTTTTTATAAATATAAAATATCAATTTCAAGTTCTTGTGTCAAATAGAATATCCAAATTTAAAACATTTTCCACTATTTATATTACCATTCCATTCTGTTTGTACTTTATTTTTAACCGTTGTTGATATATCTTAACATTTTCACATTCCATTTTTTGTTAAGACTTACCAAAGCTAGTCATGTAGCTTGTTTACTATTATTAAGCTCGTTTAAACATTACCAGTGGTACAGTAAAGCATAATATCTTTTTTCTAAAATGTTTATTTGTTGCAAGTGTAAGAGTAAATTATATCTTTAAATTGTCGCCGACTGAAATTTGCCTATATTAGCCTTGCTTGCCCTTTTTTCCACAATGAACACTTAACAGGACTTATCTACTTTTCTTTTAATGAATACTGAATTTGATCCACTTGATATTTCACCAAATATATCATAACATACTGGAAACAAGCTGAACTTGATTCCTGACCTTGTTCAAACATGCTGTTAGATTTTATCAAATATATTATTTATTCACTGTGCTAAATTATAATTCCAATAATTTTACAAAAAATATCTTTATAATTAATTACCTGTGTATTATTTAATTCCATATTATCGTCATCCAACTTCAAAATATATGTTTTGCGATAGTTCAAAACGTGATATAGATTTACAATACTCCATTTTACCTAAAACGCCTACCTAGATATCAATAGACTTTTAGACAACGATGTCTAAAAGATCTTACGCAAAAAAACGTTTTTGATAGTTTGCAGATAAATCAATATCATCGAATTTGTATAGAAATTGGATAATTTAGTTTTAAAGATATCTTAGTTTATTCTGTGCCATAGCTACCCACCACAAATTCGTATACAATGAAAATTATCCAGAAATAATTTGTTCAATTTTTATTCCCTTCGTTTCATTTCTTCAAAACCTAAAAATAAGTTATGTATAGAAAACAGTTGGCTTTTTAATGTTTGGAAAATATTAAAATTAAGTCAAGTAACAATTTATTTAAATAGTGTATTCTGTAATTTGCAGAAAATATTAAAATTATTTAGATTTCTATTATACATGATTTATTTTTTCTAGTCTGTATCACTTTAATAGAATTTACCTATCAATGCTGTATAAAAGGAAATGTGCTTGTATATTTTTTCTATAAAACATCGAACCGGTTGTGTTTTAATTTTTTACTTCATTTAAATTATTTGGACAGAGACATTGTGAACTCTTGATGCTGAACATTTTATGAATGCTTTTAAAAAGGTCTGTATTTTTGACACATTCTTGATGTTACCATGATAGGTACAGTATTCAAAGTTATTTGTGTTATTAGAATTTGATTATTCGTAATTATTGAGGAGCTATTGTACTTATAATTTTGTTTAAATGATTAATTCTGGTGAAGATGAATCCCTGCGACACTTATATTTACAAAAATTATCAGTGTTTATGTATTTTCACTTACAAATTGAATCTATGATATATGTGTTGCCACTTAAATTCAGATAAATGTTATACTTGTGCATATCTATTCCTTTGTTAATTCAATGTTAAGGATCTATTGTAAGTATTTATAAAATATGTCAATACAACTCCCATACTGTGTCCCCGGTGTTATATGAAGTACCTATAATTTTTTAATGTAAAATCAATAATACATGAATACCATGCATTTTTTTGTATTTTATAAATGAAAAATATACACTGAAATATTTTTGTTTTACTGCAAACATCTGCCTCTCACCCTTCATGATTGACGAATTTAATGCTTTAAATTTTCCGGGTTGTTGGCTGCCGAGCAGGAACTCACAGGTTCAAGTCCCACGAACAGTACGAACAAGATTTTTTGATTGATTTATCAATTTATGTCCTGTCCTATCCCTATCCTTCTATCCCTACTACTTTCTTTGGAAAAGAAAGGTTGGGCGACTGAGTAACAAAGAGTTCTTGTAGAAAAAACTTTTGTTCAGATACCTCCATTAGAAGGCCATATGCTCCACATTGTATTAATCATGTCCATTCGATGTACGTATTAGAGATAAAATAAAGGCTCGTATTTGAACGGTCAGAATTTTAATTCGATATCGGTCAGAATTTTTAATACATTGGTCAGAATTTATATTAAATGGTCATAATGTATCGGTCAGAACAGAGGCCAGAATAAATAATTTATGGTCAGAATATATATTAAGTGGTCAGAATTTATATTAAATGGTCACAATCTAAATGACATTGGTCATATTTATTTTGACAACTGGTCAGATATTTTTTGATGATAATGATTTCATCGTAGTGCGATGCTACTGGTGCAAAACTGCAAAGTAAAGTTGTTTCCGGCAAATCATCCAATGGGCGAGCGTTGCTCCTAGCGCCACGGTCATTGAATAAATCACTAGTATTGCGAAGGATGAATCGACAGCTCCCATCAGAGACAATAATATACTAGTTCCCATCTTTGGCAACGGTTAACGGATCTTCTTTACGACGGGAAAAAGTATTATTATCGCTGTAATACTGTAAAAAGAAGAGGGCAGCAATGTAATACTGGACTATATATTTTATACTGCATTGATAAACCTGATGTTATTGTATTTAAAACAGAAGAAGATTCACATGAAACATTAGCAAACGACACGATGAAATTAAATGATGACATTAACCACTTGCCGGTCCAATTGATTTAAACAGATGTTTTAAAAAGATCACATATTTCTTATTATGCTTAACACCAAACACATGTGTTATATTTATAAAACATGCATATTTAGTGAAAGAATTCATTGTTTTTTTTTTGTGGAATTTGTCAGTTTTCTTGTGATATACAAAGAGAAATACAACAAAATGTTGAGTATTTGGGACCCTTATATCTATGTCTTAATAAATTTGAGAATAACCCCACTGAAGAATAAATATGTAGTGTAAGTGTGTTCATTATTGAAAGGTTTTCAAATAAAAACAGCAAATTGGAAGACGATTACGTTTTATTCAAAAATTAAATACAAACAGTTTCATTCGTATATTGCTTAAAACTAAGGCTAACACGCTGTGTAAACATAATAGTATTTGTCACTGGAGGAACTGGTAAATTAAAAAAAAAACAAACAGAAAATTGTATCGGTTACTAAGACAAAATTGAGTTTCTTATATCACATTGTAACAATAAAAATTGATACATACCAAACATAATCAGAAGAAGTTTTAGAATAGTTATATTTATCAACTTAATAGCTATTCTATCAGATCTGAGAACTTCTGAATCACTATTTATTTATTGATGTGATAACATATTACAAAATAATACTTACAAAATAACTTATAAAATAATATGGCTGATGAATCACTTGGAATTCACACCCACAAGGTTTCCTTAAATTGAATAACAAAATAATGTAACGTAAAAATATACTTACAAAGACGTTAAAAACGTCTGAAAAAAATCGGCTGAATTGGACAATGTTCAATTTTTTAAAATTTTATCTTTTAATTAATCAACTGGCAAAAAAAATGTGTGAGTCCATTGGCCCGAATGCATCTTAAAATAACCTACATGTGAACAAAGATGGTGAAATTACGACAAGTACATAGCAATAAGATTACACAAGTGAAAAAAATGAGTTAAACATCTTTCGATATGTTGAAAATCAAAGTCTTAATCAGGGTGTAAGGTATAGTAGTAGTCAGTAGAACAACTCGACTACCTTAAATTACATCATTTTTTTGACATTGTTCAATTTGTGATAGAAATTTTCATTGGCATTTTTACTTAATATCCATTTGCAGTTAACCAACTCTATTGTACAAAACGAATATAAAATTCAAATCCAATGTTTCCATAGATTTTTTAAAAAAGAGCAAGATGCACACATCCATATTTAGTTTTTCTGTGACCTACCAACATACACCAATAATATGGGTCGAAGGGTATGTAAGAAAGAGCCAAAGAAAAAAATTTGTCACTAAATATTATCGAGGTAGACAATTATCATTGAGCACAGAATAGATCAGTGCGCAGAGATTTTTCTGCAAGCAGCCACAAGGTCTTTCAGACAATTTTTATCAGTGTTCTTATCACAAGTGTAGAGTTTCTTGAATAGAGCAACGAGAGTTGCCTCTTTTTCCATTTGAATGGATATATGATGAGCTCTATTGGTAATGTTCTTGCTGATACCGGCCAAACGAGCAGCGTTGAAGCCGTAACTCTTGGGGCAAGCGCCCGATGATAATTTATACAGAAATGTTACCGTTTCTTGTGTCACAACTTCAGTTGTGTCGGGTTCAGTCTCGTCTGTTTCTACCATACAGGCCTAGAATTAATAAAAAATAAATTGGATCAACAGAAGGCAAAGAAAACCACAACAAATTTAATGTTTAAAAATTAAAAAATTCACTCACCATATGAGCCAACGATATACTGGAATTGTTTTTGAAATCCTCAACCAGAGTGTGATAATGTGTGGAAAACATTGTTCGACATTTTCTGTCGCAGAGATCGTTCAAAACGGCAGCAGCTATTGCGGTTCCATCATATGTGGATGTTCCTCGGCCTAAAGAGAATTTGAATTGTTAAAAAGGTATATGATAGATAGATGGTAGCCTAACATTTAGAAACCAAAACAAAGACAATTTTTTATTTCATATCTTAAAACACTACTGTATTACCTTGTGGCAAAGGTAATATGATATATCACTGGAGCTAACAAGATAGTTTGTAATACAGATGCGCCCATGGCAAGAATGTTCGGGTAAATTTGAATTGGTTTTTAAATAACTAAAACTTCATATAAGAAACAATAAAATAAATCGTAATATTTTACCAAGTTCATCAACGAGGACTAATGAATGAGGAGAAGCATGTTTCAGTATAGCGGCTGTTTCGCTCAATTCCACGAAGAATGTAGACTGCCCTGTCATGATGTCATCGTGAGCGCCGAGTCTAGTGAATATTCTATCGACGAGCGTCAAAGAGCATTCAGCTGCAGGAATATGGCAACCCTGAAATTGTAAAAAATACATTACTTAACCCGATTTTAAATATACGTTTCTTTGATCGCCGCTATGTTTATGTTTGATAACCATAATATATAAAATGCATCACAATTTTAAAAAAAAATATAAATATGGTGACAAAAGAAAACTATATAGTTACAATTTGTGTCATGATTGTGAGGAGACCAAGTTGTCGCATGAGGGTAGACTTTCCGCCCATATTCGGCCCCGTCAACAGAACAAGAGATGCGTCTTCTTCAGTTCCGAGACAGGTGTCGTTTGGAATGAAGTCCTCCAAGCATGGCATGCATGGATGGCGACCTTCTTTGATGCTTATAAATGGCTGAAATTAATCAAATATGACTATAAATTCAATTTGTTAAACATGTTGACCATCTTATTTCTGATGAAAATGTGAAACTTAAAATAGCCAAAGACAAAAGAATGTAATAAATAGGTGCAATCAAACGGTATTTTACTTTTAGCCCATAATTAGGTATAATACAATTTGAAATTACTAAAAATACCGTGTCAAAATAGTAAATATCAAAACATTGTTTACGCGTTTATTACCTTTACAGAATCCTGGGCAATCTCAATATCAGGTATACACATATCTCCAGCCTGCAGTCGAGAAAATTCAGCAAGAGAAATGAGGACGTCAAGAATGGCGATGCATCCGATGGCCTTCTGCCATACCAGATGATTTGTACTAAATTTGGCAAATATACGGCGACTCAAATCTTTCAAGATCGCTACTTTCTTACTTTCAGCGGCTAACATTCGATCCAAGAGTTCCTAAAAAATATAGCATACAAATGTATAATGCGCATCCACTCAATTCGAGTAAATACAATGTAGTTCAATTTCCACAATAAACATTAAAATTTACAGAAACTTGGATAGGGTGTACTAGGTATGAGAAATTTGTCAAATAACCACAGCTCGACAACTGCTGTCGGAATAGAAAAATAATTAATCAACCTTCAAAATTCATTTTTTTTTAATGATTCTATGACTAAGATCTGATTGTTTGTGGAAGTCATTTCTTTATACGGTTATAAGGAATATTGAACCAAGTCGTACAACTCCATAAAGATAATGTCTCTCAGATTCTTTCATTTGTGAATGATAGATGTCTAATGTTAACACATAACAAGTTTCAATCTGACCGAATGGTTTTTGAAAGTGTATCAAGTCCATAAAGGTCATCGCGATGATGGCTGATATTAAAATCATCTATAATTATATACTAATAATTAATTGTAGAAAAATGAATGCTAAGTATTCATTGCACGGAAAATTATATAAATATAGATATTTACCTTGCTTTCATCGGTGCTGAACCTCTTGTAACCTTTTCTAGCCGATTCAAGATTGTATCCTCGACCGGCTTTATTAACTTTAGACTCGGCGATTTCGAGCTGATATCTTTTTTTATCTGATCCAAAATAGGAAACCTAAGTAAAAACAATAAAGGTTCATTATGACTATTCAATTCAACTAGATATCAGCCTTTCCTACGATTCTCTCTGTAAAATGTAGCACTCATGTAGTTAGCCAAATAGGTTGACCTTCCATAGACTAATGAGTCATCGTCATAACCACATCTGTATATTTATCTTTAAAAACATTCATGGAGCCATAAAAAAAGATTCCAACAATGATTTAACAGACTCGAATAAATCAAAATAATGTTCCATCACGCCCCTCAGTCAATATCTTAAATTAGATGGTTATAAAATCAATAAGGATCCAGGTTGAAAGTAAGGTAAAATTAAACCAGCAATGGTAGATTTAAAATTAAACATGTAACAACCTTGCAACCAAAATATCTTTCTTGTTTTTTGCGGTATTCTTCCAGATCGGAATCAATCTCAGATATTTCCTCGAGTATTAAATCATATTCCTTGTCGACATCTTTGGCTGGCAAAATCGTTCCCATCTTTTCAGCGAGTTGATGATCGAAAGCGCCCTGCAGAATTAAGGAATGTTTAAATATGTATCTTAAAAGCGTCTTGACCACATATTTCTTTTAGCTTATAAAAGACAATGAGAATTCTGTCATTAAGACTTCAGGACATTAATTATACTCCCATAAGTAAAAAGACTACATAGTAACTGATAACATAAACTGAACTGAAATAATGGTATTGATCAATCTGGTTTATAATATTTCAAATATAATGAAAGTTTTCATTCACAGATTATCTTCCATCCAACAGAATAGTTGTACTGCCGTAAGCTCTCATGAGTGTATTAACCTTAAGTCAGCTAATTTGCCGAACATACTCAGTTTTTTAAAACAGATGTCTTCGTACTCAAATTATACTATCTGTTAATAAAGAAATTGAATCAACACTGAAATGAGAATTGATAAAAATTTGATTTGAAAAAAATTTCAACATACATAACATTATTAAGCCCTAATAGTTCATTATAGTACCTTAAAAAAATTCAAGGTATCAGAATATTCTGGATACATTCCCTCTGGAGATTGCTGCGTTAATCTTTTCAATAGAGGTGACTCGCTTTCTTTAAAGAGATTTGTGATATTGGTTACCGCTTCGAATCCCTTTATTAGTGATATAAAATCGATAACTTTCCTTTTCGAATACGTCTTCTCATCATAAAAAATAGCTCTACCGTCAGGATGATTCTGTGATCGATTCAAATTACCGAGTGAATGAATTCTGGAAATAAGCAACACTTGATATACCTGATAATATACAAAAAAACAAAACAGTCATTTTGTATTCAAAGTCAACATACTTCGCTAGAACTCGTTCCATGTCAGGCAAACCATTTAGAAGTATCCTAGAGTCTTGGACGATGGACTGGTTGTCTAGTAATACTGATATTGCTTTTTGTCTTTCACGAATTGTGTCAATATTACAAGACGGAGAACACACCCACTGATGTAGAAGTCTAGAAAAAGATTTCGTTAAGTCAGTTTTTTTACATACAGTAAGACACTTCACATATATGTACATATTTAGGCAATGGTAAGCTGTATTGCCAGCCGCGTGGCCGAGTGGTCAACGTTGTTGGCTTCAGTTAGGGAGGTCACGGATTCGAATCCCAGTACGGGCAGTTTTTATAAATTGATTTTTCAATCTATTTATGTATTTCTGTTTGAAGGCATGGATGTAATGTATGTGATGTCTTGAATTCCTCCCCTCACTCATCCTGTCCTGAAAACAGGGTGTAGCGAGAGCAATTAGCTTACCACTAATCCTGTCCTAGACCTATCCTACTCTCTTTGGAATAAAGAGAGTCTGAGCAACTGAATAATAAGAAATTCTCGTAGAAACACTTGTGTTGAGATTAGACTCCATTAGAAGTCCATATGCTCCACATTGGATGCGGTTATAATATAAGGCACAAACATTCACATTTCTCTCAAATTTTTGATTAAGTCATACACAATCATGTCATTGATAGCAAGAAATTTTAGTTGAATGTCTACCTTTTTCCCATTGCTGTTGTGCATTGATTAAGCTTGGAATACAACGAAGAATCATCACCGACAAGTCGTAAATTTTGCAGAGTTATAGCATCCAGCACCATATTAGTTGGCAGAGTGGTAGATTTGACTTCTTTCGACTTGTGAAGGTAGTTTGTATCGACTGGTTGGTAATTTTTGAAATGAGACATTTCCATGATTTGAATGTCCAGGAGAGAATCGGTCAGGAACCAAATGCATGCACCCAGAGCTCGCACCGCCAACTCGCAGTTATCATTTGGTGTGAGGCCAAGACTGTCACCTAAAAAAAGGAAATATATTGATATTCACAAATCTGTTTTGTATTTTTTAATAATAAACTGTCTACTATGAATCTTGTCAGTATGTGCAATATTAATAAGAAACTACTTTACCTCTGCATGTAATGTGAACAAGCCAGTATAGCTGTCACTGTCTTAATGTTCGTTTATAAAAGTTTGTTTACCGAATTAATTAAAATAAATTGATTAGAATGACGTTTTATTTATTTAATTCGAGTTAATTACTCCAAAGATGGACGGTACTGGTAACTATGTGTAATGAAGAAAATTTTATTGAACGTTATAACTTCCAGTATTAGACAATTCTATATATTAATAGTCGATAATGTCCGTTTGTTTGTTTGAGTAAGTGAGTGAGTGAGTGTAAGGTGTCCTCGATTTCACACCTTCCAGTCTCCACTTTTTTATTCATACTAAATTCTATATATTAATAGTCGATAAAATAATCACTCACTTTTCACTTTTCACAAATGTGTGCGTACTGATGTCCTCGAGTCTTTTTCTTCTTCTACGAAATGTATTTGTTTGCGTACTTGACAATTAATAGTTAATGAAATAAAATAAAATAAAATAAATTAAAATTAAATTAAACTAAATAAAATTAAACACAATGCAACAAAAATCTCTCGTTGCTGGGCAACGGGCTTACAGCTAGTATATTCTTAATGCAACATAATCGGCCTTCAATGCATCCAAATCGCTTTTTTAATAATGAGCATAGTTGGGACAGTCAAAGAGAATACAATCAGCACCATACATCAGACATGCCAACTAATCTTTTATAATATGATAAAAATTCAATAAATTAATCTTTACCATCACTGAGCATGGTCTTAATTCCCTTCGGCCACTTGGTGCCCTTGTCAGATTGATAATACTTTTCAGCCATCGTTTTCAGAGTATGGTTGGCGCTCCAGAATTGTTTTTGCGGGATCAACAATTCCTTGCGAGCTCCTTGACAGGACACCCGGAAGACTTGTGACGTGCGATCAGAAATGGCACCCCTTTCGTGCAGCACCTTACAAAATACACATGATTATATTTTTTTAAAAAAGCAGCATTGTCGTTCAACTTATATCATTATAACTTTTTGTCCATTAGAATCATGTGTGATGAGGTGGATTTTCCGTTTTGACCATCTGTTTGTAACACGAGCCTTAGATCACATAAACAAATTCACACCCATTGAATAAGCCAATTATAATTATTTTTTTCTTTATTATCTGTCTGTAGCACACAGCACATGAACACACTCAATCTATCTGCGGATTGAAAAAATGTTTGCAAAAATAAAAATTTAAGAAAAAAACACTGAAATTGCCAACTAGTACTTTTTTTTAATCTACGTATGCTCCCAATGCAGAGCATATGGCTTCCTATGAAAGGCATCTCAATAGAAATATTTTCTACAAGAATAGTTTGTTACTCAGTTGCTCAACCTATCTTTTTCAAAGAGAGTATGGGGGTAGAAGGATAGTACTAAGATAGGACTAGCGGTTAACTAATCACTCTCAGTATGCATTTTTATTTTATGATTGTAAGGGTGAGAGGGAATTTCAGACATCACAGACACCCATGTCTTCAAACAGAAATCGATTTAAAAAATTCTGTTCATACTGAGTGGGACTCGAACCTGTGGAAGACAAACAACTTTGATTGCTGCGCCACAGATCAGACTAGTAATGTATTAATATATTATGTTTTCAAAATAAAATCCTTACCAATGCTGGTGGATAATGTGCCAGAGTTGTGAGTAATCTAGAAGAATGCTTGTCGTCATCAAACTCTCCAAGATGGAATACGCCGATCGAAGTATCAATAAAACAGACACCGTATTTGCTGCAACCTACTCCTAGATCCTGTAAACATTATTATGTCAAATTTTAATATAACAGATGGAGTAGCCAGATTCAAGTTTATTTTCACAGGTTTATGTAAAATGCAATAATAATCAAGGCAATATATTTTGCAGATAATTCATTCTTTATTAACAACAAGTATACCTGCTCAGCGACTGCAAACATATAACTTGAACTGGCGTCGGTTGGCCCGTTGTCTTGTAAGCCGAGAACTTCTGTTCCTTTACAAGTCACTTGACATATTTCCCGACGTACTGCCTTGTCTTTGCCTGATATGTTATCTGACAAAGGGAAATTTATAAATTGTAATAACTGATGAAATAGTTGATTTGTAATGAAAAGATTTCTTTGGCACTTCAATCAGGTAGTTTAACGCTGCCGTGATTCTATCTTAGTAACATATTTTAATGCCATTATGTAGTCATGTTATGTTTGACCATGAATGAAATCAACAATGCGAGGTTTTTTCCAATGCGCACAACAAAATTCACCACAAAGGAGTTAGCATACTTATCAGTACGGAATTCGACCGGTTTACATGTCGTTGACTAAAAGTAAAATTAAATTTGTGAGTGCTGCGACAACCCTGAACGAGAAATGGACCAAACCAGGGATAGAGAACCTTTTCATTTCAAACAAAAGGCCACATTCATTTATCTGATTCAACTTTTTCCAAATGCTTGCATATAATTTTTCAAAGTGAATGTTTTGACCAAAGCCGCCTGTGTGGTCGAGTGGACAACGTTGTTGGCTTCGGCTGCGAAGGGCCCGGGTTCAAATCCCGATACGGACAGTTTTATAAATTGATTTTTCAATCGATTTGTGAATTTCTATTCAAAGGCATGGATGTATGTGATGTCTTGAATTCCCCCCTCTCACCAATGCTATCCTATGAACGGAGCGTATTGAGAGTGATTAGCTTACCACTAATCCTGTCCTAGCCCTATCCTTCTATCTCTACTCTCTTTGGAAAAAGAGAGGTTGAGCAACTGAGTAACAAGCAGTTCTCGTAGAATCAATTCTGTTGAGATAAACTCCATTAGGAGTCCATATGCTCCACATTGGGAGCGAACATGGTTTAAAAAAGGGCTGCATCAGAGTAGTCAAAGGGCCGCAGGTTCCCCTCCACCGGACTAAACCCATAAATTATGCCTCATCACATCAGCATGTGTTATACGTACATATGCCAGGACACACTAGAACATCTTCAGACTATAAATTATATAACTCAAACCACATTTTACACAATTTCATTGTTTTTAAAATCGCTGGCCTGGAGAGCTAAATCAAATATTTCGCACTGACAGTTGAGCGGTTAACAAAGCAGTGAAATTAAGTGATTCAAAAGATTCAAATATTTACAGTTCTTGAAGAATGTTTTCTTTCACTAAAGAGATACGTCATTTGAATTTGTTCTCTGTCTAAAGATGGATGTCTAATTTATAGCATTCAAGATTCTATTCTTTAATGTCATGAAATTGACATGAAAAGCTGTCCGTACTACTGATGATTTCAAATTTTGTTAAATACTTTACTATTGCTATTTTATTGAATTAATTGTCATTGGAACATAATAAGATATCCTTACTGATTCTCATCCGCTCAACCATCATGTCTGGAGTCTCAGTCTGTTCAACGCGAGCCACTCGGTAGCCTTTTTGCACCAATGTGCTAGCCATCCGTGCGTAAGCTATTTCTGGAAAACCAGAATGAGCAAATTCTCCCTACAACATAAATCAACAAAAGTTGTACTTTAAAATTATGTGCATTTTATTATTACATTACAGAAAGTAACTAAATCAAAACTTGGAACAAAAGAATTATCTGTATTATACAGTTTTGAATATCAAAAGGTTATAGTCGAAATAAAACGACTATTGAATAACACTGATTTACGACTCGCTGGTTTCGTAAACAATTTCCAAGCACATTAATTCTTCAATTATGTATATAATCAACAATCTCAATATCAAATACCTGAAGTTAAGAAATAGCATTTTCGCTTTTATCCCACTAATATGAAGAAAAGAGAAATTGAGAATTTGATTTCATACATTGCAATGCCCAATTTATCCAGAACATTAAATCTTAAAAAAAGTGTAGCTTAAATTCAAGACGCTATTAATTTTCTTCAGTCTATAGATAAAAAACTGCAGGTGTTAGTTAAGAGACCTTTCTCAGCTCATGTAACAAGCTACAATTTATTAAAAAAGAATTAATTAGTTTGTCTTGTCAAAAAACTACATGGCGTCAAAATTAACATGAGATATATGATCTTCATACTAAAATCTGTAAAAATTATAAATTTAAATGAAAAGATTCTGTTAATCTTTCATTTGATTAAACGTAACATTTAGACATTCGTTTTACCTTCATATAAGAAAACGCAAGCTCGTTGACACCGACTGAAGCATCCATATGATAAAGTTCATAAAATTTTCCAACTTTGAAAAATAGGACGCAGTCAAAATGCTTAGCTTTCATATCCCACCATTGTCTGTGTGCCTGTAAAATAAACATAAGTTCATTGTGATAACGCAGAAGACAATGGAAAAATGATACTCAAATAAAACATTTCTCATTTTTTAAAAGAAAGACATATTACCGGCGTTTGCGAAACACGAAATGCTGCAGGGACATACAACGTTTTGGGATCATATTCGGGATGATCCATTTTCCTTTGATTAGCGTCCATTAAGTTCTCAGGACGCAGCCAATCCAGACGACAATGTAGCCAATTGTTTGCTTCGTCAGATGACGATGTTTTTGACTCGGTAGACGGTGTAGCATTTTTACCAGCAGGTCTGAAGATACAGGAATAGTAATCCATTAAATAAGTGTAATGTCTCCAGTGGAGAGCTCAGAGATGCGTTTGGTTCAATGGGTTGATTGATCTGTTAACTTTCAAATCAACAAATCACGGCATTGCATTATATTTGGGCCAATACAGTATATATTATTGCATCCTATAAGTCGATATCTCTAAACAACAGCCCTTTGCATAATGTGTACACCATAACAGCACGTAACTTGGCAACTGAAAGACTACTAGAAACTGTTTTAAACAAATATTTTGAGTATCACTATACCAAAAACTTTTATATAGTTTTTAAGAAAAATATTTCTATACTCGTGCTTTGACAATTACCATATCTGTAACTACCACTCAGTAACTGAGGGAGCAGATGATTTAAAAAAATATAAGAAATATACACACGATTCTGGCATTGCCTTGGTTTTTTTTTTCGGAGCAGGTGATCGAGCCGGAGACTGAGCGGGAGAGGAGGTCTTGGCTTCGAATTTGAAACTGCTTTCCAATTTTGCTTTAACATTGTTGTGATCTATAAACAAAAGAAATCTTTGTTTAACCACTTACCGGTACAATTGATTTATACAAATGTTCCAAAAAGGATCACATATTTTTTATTATGCTCGAATATCAAACAAATGTGTTATATTTATTAAACATGCATATTGGAATTTTTCCGAGTAATATCGTGTGTCCGTTTTGATGACATTCAATGCCCGAGTATACTCGGGCGTGACCGGGTAGAGGTTAAATATGAGTCGCTCTAGTTATGTAACTACATCTATTCTGCCGCGTTAGGCATAGTTATGGTATAATAGTATTTGTGCATTTGGCTAAGAGTATGCTGAGACGCAGGCAGCACAGGTTTTGTAATACATGAAGAAGCACAGAACTGCGTACGCTGTGACAAAGACATACGTCTGCCCTGCTCTGTGCACGTTTGGACTTATTTTGATTTTGCAGCGATAATGACCGAGAAACTAATGAAATAAAGCAAACTAAACTTTGTTCCTTCGATACTACTCTTAGAAGACATTAAAAGAGTTATTGTGGGTCATTATGTGTCATTCATATGTCACTTGCATGATAGACCTGTCAAAGCATACGCTGGTTGCTGGTCGCTGGTGTCTTCTTCGCCTGCCGCCTTTTGTCTCATGATTCATAAAATTTAATAGCTCTACCTCATTTCCTCGAATAGGAGTTTATGAATACTTCTCAACCTGGCTCCTGATAACAGCCGATAATGGTGCGCCGATACCCAAAAATGTAATAGCGATGGCAGGACAAATAAGTTGTTTCATGCTTTTGAGTCTATCTTTAGTGAATAAGTTTAAGTAACACGTGGAAAATTTTACATGTCTGTTGGCGCTATATAACATTAATAACACAAAGCTGAGACTTCCTTGCCAGCTACCGGCGACCATGAGGCACATAAACCAACCCGGTGCCGGCACCCCTTAAAAAGCGATAAACTGTCTTATTACCACTTATTCTCAAGCAGGATAAAAATTAAATATTAACGAATTCTACAGTTTATTAAAAAATATATCTCCCATTTTCTGACAATCTTGTACCTTCAGTACTTGCTTTTCTTGTAAAAATAACTTAAATGGATTCTCATTTGATAATTCAGGCGAAATATTCAACAACAAAAAAAAACAGTTTCTGAATCAGGTATTAATGTTTTTAAACTCACAGTGAATGAAGTTTTATAAAATTATCATTTTGGGAAGATATTTTTAAAAGACAGAACAATGTGAACAATAAAATTTCGTAAAATGAAAGCTCATATAAAGATCTCTTACTGATGAGAATAAAACGTGAATCAAAACAACATATCTAATAAGGTCAAGGGTTATTTTTAGCATACCTTCTGCATTACCTTTATTCTCACTGTCGGACTTGTCAGAGTCTTCTGAAACTAATCTGATCCTCTTTCTACGGCGAGGGGCCGAAATTTCTGCAACGTCTTCTTCCGACAGTTCCTGATTAATCTCTTTCTCGCCAGCATCAGAATCATTCAGGTCCCTTCGACGCTTTGTATCTACAAGAATAGAAAGACGCAATATGTTTATGAAATGAAATAATGGTAAATATGCTTTATTACTTTTTTTCTCGCTGAATATTTACTATAACTCTATATAAACCAATGCAATTCTCGGAGAAGCTTAATTGCGAATACAAAAAGATTAAAAAAAAAAACCCATCTTTAGAATTAAGGAAACTGATAATTCATGTGAATTACGAAATATTTTTATCAAAAATTGTCTTAAAATGATCTATGGTGTGTTTTAAGAAGTTTCATTTGAAATGTTGTGTTGACTTTTTCATACTGATACTAGATTCGTATTTCACGTAAATTATAGGTTTCCCTGATCCCGATATGAATGATAATTTGATATTTTCCTATTCGTAATTAAATTTCCTCGTAATTTGTAATTTCTAATTCGTAATTTGCTATTAGCGGCATGTATTTCATTTACATGTAGAAAGAGTAGAATGTGTGGAAAAACATATTTACCTCAATAAAATAGTAAACAATGAATATGTCCATTCCATCAAACACTACGTAAGTACCAAATGACATTTTGTACTAACCCTCGGTCGGGAACAAGAATAATATTTACTGTATTAAGAGATTAGGATACAATAATACAAACAAAATCTTGACTTTACGTGGAATAGAATGAGTCAATGAGCTCAATACAACCATCATGACTCCAATTACCTTTAGTATTTTGATCTGTATCACCCGCATGTTTTTGTTTGTCAGATGTCCCATTACGTACATCTTCAACCCTCGCCGTTTTCACGGGGGTTGGAGAAGGTTTGGTAAAATAATTAAAAAGGGTGTTTGAAGACCCTCCCGAGCTATTTCTTTTAGCCATTGGTGGTCTTCACAATCACTTATAATAACGAATTATTACCAAAGCCAAATTTCTATACCACCACTGTCAAACATGAAACGTCAAACACACTGAACTTTGGCGCGATTTTCGGCTTCCTTTTCTTTGTTATGGAAACACTAAACTTGTAGAAACACGTTTGCTATTTTAATTGTTTTTTAACATAATATCATTATAACTCGTTCCTTTAAATGTTGTAATTTTTTGATTATTATTATTTTATTGAACGGTAGTCATTTATCTTGTATAATACAGTTATTGTAATATCTATGTCCCACAATTGCAACAAAAGAATATAGGATCCTTACTTACCTACCTTGCATACTTTTACCGCCATTGATTTAAAAACTAACAATAATAATGTCTTATACAAATTATCGCTCATTTGTTTTAGGGGCAGACTGTTTATTTTCCTAATAAGTAAAAACAGATATCACATTAAATTAAAAATATGAATTGTTTGAATATTTTATTTCTTTATAAACACTACTTACAGTAATATGCTTATCTGTGGCAATACACTATAATTGAGTTAGACAAATAAGTAGGTGTTTTAATGTTTATTTCGAAACCTTTTATTTTTTACTCTCTGCATGTTTCGAAAATCATACAAAACAATTCATTCATATCATATTATTTACAGTTTAAACAGAGAACAAACATATTTTTTTATTAGATTTATATTCATTGTTTTTTTCAATAGAGGTGGTTTGATTAATAAATACATTAATATAGTGTGACACTGCATTTTTTGGATTAAAATAATTTTGAACTCAACCATAAATAATAATTTTTCACGATTCAAATGTTTTTGCCAAACTTTATGTAGCTAAGGTGATGAAGTGTGCACCTGTAACCATTTTAGCATTTCTATTTATTTTTAAATACTTAGGATTGAAACTCTTATACTTGCGATTTAGTTTTCCTGATAAAGTGATAACAATTGATGGAAAATAATTTATTTTTAACACAACTATTTAATGAATAGGGTAAGTTAATACAGAAGTCAAAAAACACAACTTCTCCATATAAGCCATGCATACAAAGCAAAAGATAACATTTTTTTTATTTTTTTGGAAAGTATAACCATTTTATGTCTAGAATTTTTTATAGCGAATCTATTTGCAAGTGATTTAGAATAAAACAGAGTGAATTTTTCAACAGTAAAAATATTACTTTATTATTTATATTCTGCATGACATTAAAGGTAGAACATACTTTTTTAATGCGTAACAGAAACTTTATATGCAGCAGTTAATTCCGCATATAAAGCACCATGCATATGCATGCAATCGCCAGTTACTACTGTTTACAAACTATATAAGTGTATACAGGGCCTGCTTCTAAAGTTTTGCACAACCAGACAATTTTTAGTGAACTATGCATGTGGCGATATCTAGAACTCAAAATCATGCTAGTGAACGTTATGAAGCCACAAAGCTTTTCATACGGAAGTCAAAAATCGCTCATCACTATTTATGTCATTAAGGTTATGAATGATTTACAAATAAAAATACCGAAAAGGCATTATCACATTTTGTCAAGAAGGTCAAAATAAAACACATACTATCGTGAGCAACCGGCTTACTTGCGTGAATACTTATAAGGTTTTGCAATCTGCGTACAACTGATAGATTCAATTACTATCGTTAGTTGGAATGTTTTGATTGAAATTTATATTATAATTCATTTAAATAATATTGAATCAACCGACATAAGATAAGCAATTGATTTTTTTGTGGACTCGATAATAATT
The DNA here is from genome assembly GCA_030503985.1 of Himalopsyche tibetana. Taxonomy (NCBI): domain Eukaryota; kingdom Metazoa; phylum Arthropoda; class Insecta; order Trichoptera; family Rhyacophilidae; genus Himalopsyche; species Himalopsyche tibetana. The sequence goes on from JAPJYX010000010.1 coordinate 4,997,649, forward strand.
AAAATAAAACTTTATTTGTTGCTTCCGTTCCGGCATACGAATTTTTAAGCCGCGCCTCATAAAATTTGAGGTATGTATTACTTGTTTATACTAATCTGATATCACAGCTAACATTGAAAAAGATTTTCGCTATCATTCGTAGCAAAAATGATATGATACTTAAAATTTATATAATACACATACTTAGAGGCAAATTATGTTTTATTTATTAATTATTTCTACATATTGTATTATTCATTCACAATACTTCAACATTAAACAATTATATACGATAACTGGCCACTAAATGAAATTACTGGCAAGATTTGAAAAAGTCTTTTACACAACTCATAACCAAATTGAATTAATGAAATTATTCAATGATGCTGTTTGATCACATTTAACAATTATTAATACAAATTATCAGTATTGATAAAATAATAAAAAATTACAGCTAATGCGATTGATATTTTAAACAACGGGTTGAATTAACTCAAATCAACTAACTAACTAATACTATTTTTGCTAAACTCATATTGAAAAGATGTCAAAAGCACCCATGTCCAAGATGTCAAAGCTTTAAATTGAAAAAATATACACTTTCCTTGTCAAAATTTATTAGAGACTCTTCCCTGAGGCCGGTGATGAAACATTCAAATATCACTTGCGAATGTTGACATAGAAACCGACCCTTGCGATAAAAAGGGCCCTATAAAATTGGAAAATAATGGCCATGGGTGTTTAAATACTTCTATAGTTACAGGATTTTATTAACAATATTTTGTAAATGCATTCGTATTGTAGCAAAAACAGCCTGTATTCATAATCTGGTGGTTAATATTTTTTTTGGAAAAAAGGCCAACATGTACCCGTTATCCCTAGTCGTTTTCTCGAATCGGCTATGAGAATGGTGACATCTCAACTAATGAAGTTTCAAGTACATAAAACAATTGCAGGCATTTACAGTAGAATCCGTACAACGCAAATCTACATTAAACAAAACAAAGAGATCGAGTTATAGCCAGTTGCCGATATTTCCATTGAAACATTTGAAAATAATAAAATTGTATTTATTGGAAGTACTAAAATACAATATATTAAGGTTGTTTGTACATCTACGACATTATTTCTAATCGTGCGATGACTTTTTTTAATCCAATAATATTAAATCATTAGGTAATTTTAATAATACATAATTAGCTACTTAGTTACCATTGTTTCTTTTTCAAAAAAAATTGTAATCTTCTCAATTGCTTGACTAGAAAATATTAAATTAATTTAAGTTATTTTGCTTTAGTTGTAATTGTCTGAAATGTATCGTACCAGTCTTTCGTTTAAAATGCCACACACGTCACCATTTTCTAAAATTATTTAAAATTTAGCTATAAATCGATAAATAATAGTTTTTTTTTGGTAAACAGACTAGAGAGTCTTTAAGTATAAATATTCTTTATTAATTTAGCATCAAAATTATGTTGTTATTTCTCTATAAATATGGAAAAAAGGCCAACATGCTCATGTTATTATATTTCTCAAAATCATTCCTTTGAATTTTGGAATCCAGCTATGAAATATAAATCTGTGCGTATATTATTTAATTCAATTAATGAGTTTAACATTAGGTTTTAAAACAAAAATGAAGCTATTTTAAATTTCTAATGAAACAACTAAAAATTAAAAAAACACATTTAACGAAATATAACACATAAACATTATTAAGTAGGGAGTCAAAATATTATAATAATCGTTTATGAATGTGTTTTTGCCATTAATCGTACTCTTGGATAAAACGGAATGTATACAGCCAGATAATATTGTGAAAAATATAAATTTACTTAATGTATTTTATAAGACTTAACAGCCGTTTGGATTACAAAACCCATCATCGTGATATTTAATCTTTATATGCTACTGACTTGATTTATTCTACTATTACAGGTCTGTTTCTATAAAAACAATTATATGTGTATGTTTAAAAATACAATTACGATAATACAGCTTAATTTAGTAAATTACTTATTTTATCAAATAGTATATATATACCATTGAAGGAACTTCATTATGAAATGAAACTAAAGAAATCAAATTGATTGAATAAAATCGGTCAAAATTAATATCTTCTTCTTCATTTTATGATTTATTTCAGTGGTCGACAATCTTTTTATTCTGACAGAATCCCAATTATTTTTCTACAGCTCAGTGTACAAATCACAACATACTTTTTTATTGGAAGCACATTTAAATCAAATAAGAGTTCACTTATACACTGCCATGAGTCGTGAGTGACCAATGCAGTCATTGATCGATTTAAAGCAAACGATATAGTTCACCTGTCGAAAAAGAAAAATAGTAACATCACCCTCTACCTCGATCTAGATAAAGCTGTTCACTTGATATGCAGATTGTGGCAATACTGCTGTATCTTTACAATGTTAACGGGCGTCGCTCGACTTAAATAAGTTGTTAGATACTTTAAAAATGCTTCGCGAGCAGCGAGGTACCGATTACTGGTTATGTTATCAAAGTTAGCTTAAAATAATATTTTGATGAAAATTTGTCATACTATAAATAATATATCTTTTTTTTAATTAGAGCGTAATGTTTTGATTAAGGATTGGTAAGTGTCAGCTGATAGCGGAAGACGAAACCACTGTAGGTAGAAATACCTAAAAATTCCAGGTAAACGATGCAAACAAATTATTGCATTCACGATAGCGTCATAAATAAGTATATTATTACAATGCTATTTGTATTATTGTAGGTAAGAAAGACACATTTATGGCATTAAATATTTAGATATTTCTATGTAATAAAATTAACATTGTATTTTTAAATAAATTAAATATTATCCAATAAGTAAGTATATACTTACTTATGTTGTTAAATACTGTTTAAATTAACATATGTACACTAAACTAGAAAATATGAACTACAACATAAGTATTATTAAATTACTGGTATTTTGAACATTGTAACAAGCTATTTACGAAACATTCTTTAACAGCTAAATATTAGAATTTAATATAACATAGTAACAATGTATTATCAACATTTTTGTAATTTTAAATTGTACACAATTGACGACAATTAACACATAGCAAAGCAAACGATTTGTACAGCTTAAATTTAAATAAAATATGAAATCAATTCACAGGAACTCCATGGATACCAGAACTGATTACAGACTAGGGATTCCAATAGAATATTAGAATATTCGATATTTGAGTTTATTCAGCTCTTTTTGACATTCGAATATTAAAATTTGATAAATTAATCAAATATTATTCATTCATCTTTCAAAAGGAATATGTAAATTATATTTAGACTAAAATACAGCATTCCCAAAAATATTATTCGACGTTGCACCTTTAAATATGAAAAAAAAGCTTAAAGATTCGTTAGTTACCGTGAAGATAACATCTTAACATTAACGATTTATTTGACAGCCGGATAAATGAGGATAGACATAGAACCAGTGTTTTATAATTTTAATGGGCATTTGATTTTAATTGATTGACCATATTTCTTAGCGTGTTAAAAATTCCAAAATTTTTGAAATATATTGAATATTTTTCGATTTTAACATTCAATATAATTGACTTCACAGATATTTTAAATGCAAAACAACGTCGCCACCTCAAATCGTAAGTGTATAGTAATTATTCAAAGGTAAAGGTGCTAATTTAAATTTATGACAAAATTTGGTATTCTTTCTTCCAGCTGATAAATAATATCTTTGCACTTAGTCCAGATTTAATAACTATGGCGGAAATGATAAAAAACTTCTCACTTTCCAATTTCCAAATAATTAAATTAATTGAATAATTTTTAACTATCGGTCTATTGTTGAAAATACCTTATTAATTATTATTTCGACTTTTAATATAATTTTTTTTGTAACAAAAACGAAATCAAAAATAATTTTAAATGTGTAATTGCAACATTAACCCTTTTAATACCCTTGAGCCGATATATCAGCTTTTCTAAATGGTACATATATTTTTATGTATGTCACATAATTTAAGTTAAAATCAGAAGTATCATAACATAGGGAATTTAACCTTCGACATCCAAGCCACTTACAGGTCCGAAGATGTATAATACAGCCCCACAAAGCATTGTTTTTTCCATAAAAAAAGTTGAAATCTGATGTATATTTTTATTTCAATCTTTAAAAATGTAATTTTTGTTAAATAAGTCTATAATGTTATTTCTTCATAAAATATTTTTAAAAAATACTTAAAAAACAGATTTTTTCAGGGTATTTTTGAATAATCTGTGAAAAATTATGGGTTATTAAAAGGGCTAAGGAAACAGTGACTAAAAATATTTAGTTTAATTGTATTTTAAAGACATGCCTAACCTTTTTCTTTTATCAGGCCACTTAAAAACATTATAATGGTTTCAGGCTGAAAGAAAAAAAAACATTACGTTACAATAATTTTAACGTGAAATTTCATTTTGTATATTGTTTGATATCTTTTTCATACCAACTGATAATTTAGCTGACACGCATCGCAGATGATTGGTCGGGTCTTCATCAAGCAACCTGCTGCGACACTTTCTTTTTTACTACATTTAATTTTTAAAAAAATGATTCACAGCAATATGATGTCCTAAATGCTGCTGAGCACATTGACAATCGTTTTAATTTTGGATATTTATCTTTGATGATATATTTCTGATAAAACTTAAGGTTCTTAATGTCCAGAAAATGCCACAAAAGTCTTTAATCGGGCTGGCCATGCCTGTTGTAGAATAACAAAAACGAATCAAAAGTTTTTTACAGTATACCTTTTTTATTTTATTATCAGTCAAATCAAACAAAAAACTGTAAACTAATTTTAATTTCACATTTTAAGACCCTCTCCCCTATTCGTTTTCATATTGAAAGCTGTAAACTTATTGATCTACAGCGAGTAGTTTTTGTAAAAAATAATTGTTGTGGAAAATGTGCACGTTTTCTTCACACTTTTCCAAATACCTAATTTATCACTTTACTTTGGTAACTTCTGTTGGGTGAATAAAATTGTTTCGCATAATGCTATAGCATGGTTTTTTAGATGCCTTCAGCATTTTCTTCGGTCTCTTGGGGCTCCGAGTCTGAAAAATTTTTCCTTCTCCACGAACCGTGAGTGCAAACTCCGTGACCTCTCCACCATTCGTTCACGTCTCTGTAGGTCCTCGGTTGGATCTCGTCGTGCAGCATGGAGCAAACCCGGCACCAGAAATAGGTGTTGATGAACTCACCAGTCCCCTAAAATATAATGCGATTAAAAAAATAATCCTTACACACAGTGTTCATAAATAAGCAAAGACCGACTAAGTTTCAATTAAAAATTAAATAAGATAATAACACTTTATACATTATACAATACTTAGCGAATGGACTACAAATGAGACGTTTCAGCAGAATATTAATATATTAATTTTATAATTTTAAATCCACTTTACCAAAAATACAAAAACAATTTTGTCTGCAGAACATAATATTATTTTTTATATATTGATGCTTATCTATCTTTTATCTTCAAATATTAAATGCTCATAATATGAGTGGTTTACAGGGCCCAGGCAACAATCAAAATCAACTAGGCCAAATATGTGCAAAAATGGCATTTTTTCACAAAGCGAAAGATCGATTTCGTGCTGACAACACTATTCAAATTTGACATATTTATGGAAAATGTATATCTTTTAACTTTAAGTACAAAACCTTTATATTGTTGTCTAATGATTATCATATTATCTTCTTTTTAGATTTTAAGTACAGACCTAAATTATCAAACAACGTCGGCAGTTCAAATCGTAGGTGTGTAGTTCTTATTCGAGGGTTAATTTAGATTTACGATAAAATTTAGTATTCTTTCTCCCAGCAGATAAATAATATCTTTGCACTTAGTAAAATATATTTAAGGTCATGAAAGAAGATCAAAGAGAGCGGATCAGATCATATTATTCCATTTCCTCACATTAATTCCCATATGTGAAATTGAGCAAGCTATATGTATCAAAGTATATCGTGGCAAACCTTACCTTCCATTTGAAGTAAGAATTATATAACTCGTCATCTTTGTCAAGTCTGTGAAGATACTCTGCCAACTCTCTCGGGCTTTCGAATTCATCAACATGGATGTAGGAGTTGTATGGAGCAGCAACTTCATAATCTTCTGGGCGTGCTCCCATCACAATTGGCAAGATGTTTCGTCTAATTTAAAATATGAAACCATTGATATAATGTAAATAATTTTATAACTTTCGCCGCACGATTGTTTGATCTAAAAATAAGTAAGAAAGACTTACCATTGAGAAAAAGGATGAGCAGCTAACATTTTTGATTTAAGTGAAATTAAATTAAGTCAAATCAAATCGAAAAGTACAAATAATTATAATGTACTCTTCTCGAGATGTTAAAAACGGTTTTGGAAGCTTTTTTTCTAATTCACAATAAAAATAATTACACTTGACAGTGGATACGTACCATGCCATACTGTGTAAAAAAGTATACTAAAATAAAAAAAAAATAGCAGTAGATAGGTTACTTTCGATATAAAAATCAATTCAGGATATCAAAACATCACTGAGATGTGATCTTAGTAGTGTTACGAATAAATAAATAATATATTGGAAATGTAAAATTTAATAAAAGGCAGCTGGTAAAATTTGATGAAATCACCCAGTACAAGCCCAGCTAAATCAGGCCCAACATTTATATTTTTAGACCCAAAATAAAAAAATTGTACACAAATTATTTAAACTTTTCACTTTTTATTATGCATAGTAATGCCGCATGGCTAACTCACTATCCGAACATAGGGAAAAATTCGGAGCAATAAATGCCCAGCCCGAGTCCGAATTTCAATAATCGCCCAAGCCCGACTCGCAGGCCAGGCCGGATAGAGGCCCGTGCAGACCTCTACCTCAGGCTATACAAGAAATATTGGTCTTTCTAGATTCAGAATACATAGGTGAATAGCAGTGGCGGTTCCCGAACTAAAATCTTGGGTGGGCTAAAGGAAAGTTTAGTATTGTATATTATTTACGAAATTGTGTATTTTTCCACTTCACCTTATACATTAATCTACAAGCAAATAAACAAATATTACGACACTACTGCAAAGCATAAATTACTATATAATAAAATCAATGCTAATGTAAGTAAGAAATAATAAAATAATAACCTTAAATTCGTCTCTTTCAAAGTGAAATAACAAGTACAAACAGCAATACAGAGCTGTATAAAACAAAGATATTGTATTCATTTGAGAAAGGTTAGTTACGCTTATAAATGTATTTATTTTGTTCAGCGGGAGAATTGCTACTCATTTTTATTCAGCCATCTTAAGGTTTGGGTGAAAAATGCAGGTCGGGCTTAGCCCACCTAACCCAGTACCTAGAACCGCCACTGGTGAATAGGCTTCGCATTTTTGATTGCTTTAATAAATTTACATTCACGAAGCTTGCGATTTTTTAGTTTTCAATTATACATTTTACATACCCTAAACCGTTGACGAAAAATTTCTCCGTGATGTAATCTTGACAGTTAGAGTTCTCGAATGCTAGATAGAACTTATAATCTTTATCCAAGATTTCGAAGCACTTATCAGCATTATATCGCGGACATCTCATGGATCCACAGGCACCGTAAATGTCAACTTGGATGTATTTCTTTAATTCTAGGGCATATTGGAGTCTGTGGTTACGAGCTCCGCAATTGGATACGAACCATGCAACCTGGAAGAGTAAACAAAACACATAATTATTCATTGCTTGCTTGTCGGTTACTTTACATTGGATAAAGTGAATTATGATTGCAAATTCTGATGCATTTTTTTATTCAATTTGTTTTTATATACAAAACATATATAGGACTTGCGTGTGGGGAACTCAGCACGTTCACTGATCCACGAAGAACTCTTTTTAAATAAGATATTTGCAAGTGAACCAGGATGAACAAAAAAAGTACATTGGGTTGAAAGTAATCTATACGTAATCATGTCTCATCTGAAAATGTATCGAAGAAATAACTTCCCAGCAATTGATGCAGAAAGAATAATATTATATAATAACATTTGACGTCATGCAACCATGAAAGTCATCTGGAAAAAATGACCAACAAATTATACCTTTAGCCACAAATGTACAAAAAACTTCATCAGAAATGTGAACTACATATTTAGGATTGATAAGAAATGGTCAAACGTTTGTCTTGAAAATTTTACACATGGTCACTTTCTCTCATATGATGACGATATGCGAATAATTAAGAACTGTAAACTGTAGATCGCTTAGTAAATCTATATGATTGACATAGCTGATTCAAATGTAACCTTTTTGGTTTTGTTCAGTGCATAATTTCTGTCGGCGTTCTCCACCTGCGTCACTTGGGGGTTGTAATAGTGCCATTTCTCGTACGGAGCCACGATATCGCTGTCCCTGCGATATGTCGCGGTCCAGTTGAACACCTCTGCACTCTTAATGTTGGGAGTGTGATATGGACACTCTAGATAATATAGCATCCAAACCTGTAAAATAAATCACAAATATAATATATTGAATTTGGTAACGTAAATATAGAGAGAGGAAAGTACGCAATGGTCAAATATGGCAGAGAAAATGGTAGGCCCTGGTTGGGGCTCGAAAAATTTACCACCCACAATTAACTACCAGCAATTGATCGCTTGCAGATTACCGCCGCGTCAATTGATCGCACAAACAATTAATAAGCTATGAATGATCGCTAGCATATTTTACCCCCTGGAAGCAATGATTGTGTGTTTGGTCAAATCATTAAAAGCTATTTTCTGCCTTACTTAAGACGAGCAAGTTGGTTTCCCACCACCACCCGTTGTGTATATGCAGCCAGCGTTTAATGGCCGCCTTCCACAACGCTATCGACAGAAAAAAAGGAGTTTACCCCTCACATTCATGTCCCGAGCAGAACTGCACGGGACTGATTTTGAACCATGCACTAATGTGCTTAAAATAAAAGTAATACTAATGATAATAAGAGTGCGACTAGCTCAGCCACTTAAATCAAGTTGATATTAAGTATCTTGTGTATAGTCCGTATACTGAGAGCTCGTCGATGTAGGCGAGTTTGACTCTAAAGAGGAGTCAAGGTTGTGACGATTCCCATATAAATTGGCAAACTTTTCAAATGCCGTGAAGTTAGCTTTGGTTGCAATCAAGTCAGCGTGGCCTATTGGGCCCGTGTGAGGACGGACCACAGCAAACAATTCTGCTCGTTCGGACTCCATCTCAGGGCAGTCCCACAGAACGTGATTAACGTCCTGCTCGGCATACCCACAAGAGCAGTCCGGCCTTAAAACCAACTTGCCCAGCGCGAATAGTTTTGCATTGAACTTGCCATGGCCGGTTAGAAGACGAGCATATTAATTTAATTCTATTAACTATAACGAAATAATTTAAGATTCCAACTGAAGGCGCTCAGCGGAATTTTAATATTTAGTGATTCGCCTTTGGCATCATCAGGCATTCAAGTACACAGATGAACTTGAACTGACGCTTGGTTAATAGTTGTATAGTGTATATATACGAATAAAATTTATAATAAAAAATTTGAATGATTTAAATTTTACTCAGAACGTAACAGTATGGAAATATGACCAAGATATACATCGATTCCTCACCTGGTTTTTTGGCCTCGCCACATTGGTCGGTATAAAATGATCCTTGTAAATGATCGCATCGGCGTCAGAAGCAGCTGCATGATCGGCAGTGATCTCACACGTGCTCACAGGACAGTCATTAGCTTTCACGAAGACTTCCCTGCCAGGCTTTACGTTCCACGCGCCCAACCCATTGGGAAGCAGAATCTTCTTTATCTTTTGCCCACTCTCTTCATAGTCAGGAGGTAAAAACATCAATTGGTTAGCTATTCTATCGTCTGGGGACTCAGATGGGAAGAGGCGGGCTGCTCTGTGCCCCGTTTGAAGGTCTCGAAGTGCCCTCTCCGGTCTTCTGCTTCCGCCCTGAACGAACCATGGTAGCGGAAGGGTGCGACCACGGTTCACAGCACCTACGGCCCCATCTGGAGTGTCTGGCGCTGTTACTGCATCTGGAGATTGGGGCTAAAAACAATATTTATTATTTGATTGAACTGATATTTATTTGACATAATAAAAATACAACAATATTAATTAATTAATTTCACAATAATAGTGTAATATAATCAACTGATTTGGTATCACACCTTCCTCACAACACAAATGACAATTTCTGGCGATGGCTTCACTCAGTAATAGCTGCAGCCCAAAATTTTTCATTGAATATGAAAAAATCTTTTTGCACAAGTTGTATGTACAGCTAGTGACGGATTACACGATAAACGCACAATTCCCGCACTTGATACCTACAATCTTTGGGGCCTATATTCTATAAAATTCAAATAATATTTTGAATTCAGTTTTAGTAATTCGAAAAAACAGAGCCTCCAGATTTTTTTATATTTTACAACATATAGATAGATATATGGCTTCTTCAAAATAAACCACATATTTTTACTAATTTTTACATTTTCATAAAGTTCAAGATTGGTTTCGCTCATCGTAAGTATTAACATAGGTGAAACCGGTCTTTATCTTTGTTAAAAAATTGGATGTCATTCAAAAAAGTGTATTTTATTTATTTAACTATAATATAAAGCCTTTCGGTCAAAAATTTACAATTAACTCAATAAAATAGATTATGTTATAAAATGTTTATCTTTGTGAAATGAATTTAAATAGTATTTAACTCCTAACATATGGCCTCCGAATGGAGGTATTTCAACAGTGTTTTTTCTGTGAGAACTCCTTGTTACTCAGTAGCTCGACCTCTCATATTATGGAAGAGAGCAGGGATGAGAAGGATATGGCTAGGACAGAACTAGTGGTTTACTAGTCACTCTCGCTACATCCCGTTATTTGAGGTTTGAAATGATAGGGGCGAATTTTCAGACATCACATCCATGCCTTCTAACAGAAAACGATTTGTTCGTACTGGGATTCGAGCCCGTGAGGTCCGGCAAGGAAACCAACGACGTTGACCACTGTACCATAGACTCGAAAATTGTAATTATTTTATTTTTAATACAAGCGTTTATGAAAGATTCTACCAATTTCCAACATACAAAGATAACAAAACTATACCGGATGGAATGTATCATACCTCTTCAATGGGCCAGTCTTCCGGTTTAGTGCCAAACACCACTTTGAAGCCCTGACGCCCCTTCCGATCGCTGGGATCCGGTGAAGCGGATGCCTCAAGAGAATTCTGCTTGCCGGAACCGCTTCCGGTGAACACTGTAACCTGAGTGATTTTATTTTTACATTAAAAGCTATTAGAAGAAGGCCAGCTCGTCACGTGTGCAAAGTGTGCGGCGCACTAAGATTTCATTACTAGCTAGAAAATATGTTTCAAAAAAAGTGATTGAAATTAAATTTACAAAAAATGAGCTTGGTCTTGGCCGTCTTGGGATCTTTAAAAAAAATTTTGGGCCGCCAAGGCCAATAGTGAAGCAAAAATAAATCTTTTTCTTGAATACGTGGATGGTTTGGTGCTGCATTTTTCAAATGATATCGAAGATATTGATTTCTTAACGTTTGCGCGGATTCATAATCCATTTGTCGATAATCAAGACGAATCTCAGCTGACAACCATAGAATTGAAAAGTTGAGAGAACTATTGTGCGAAATAAAAACGTAATTCGATTTTGGTTAATTTTTGACAGATTGTATATTGCAAAGCAATACATGTACTTTAACCGTGCATAATTGTATATTTATGCACGGTTAAAGTACATGTATTACTCTTCTGGCGTAGCTAGAAATTTAGGGCTGTCATGCAAACGTCTTGCAAGACCCCCTCACGCAATTTGTAATACTGAATAAGTAGAAATTTGGGCCCCCCTTTTCGCTGCCCCCCCCCCCCGCTATGAGGTGACTACGCAACTGTCTCCTCATTGCCCCCAAGATTTGATCCATGTTGTGATAATTAACAACCACACACATTGCACTTAAAACTAGGACTCCGACTTCACAGCCATGCCTAAAACAATTGAATATAAAAGTAAATATATGTATGTAAATATATAACAAAAAATTGCTATTTTTGTAATAATTATGTTCGATTTTTTAAACCATTTAAGTCGTATCTATTATAAAATAAAATAAATGATGGGGAGGCACAATGGTTATTTTTTTCAAATGGAGGCATAGTTGTATAAAGTTTGTAAACTAATGGCTTAGCGATCAAAATATGTACCCACAAGCTTAAATGTACCTACAATTAAATCTCATTGTCGGTACATTAAAATTTACAAGCTGTGCACATTTGTTTATCAACCATAACTATTTCAGTAATCATATTTAAAACGCTCGCGTAAACTGTACACTTTAATATTGTAAATTCCTTTTTTCAGTAAGATTAAAACTCATAGCTACAAAATATGTATAGCAACTGATTCAAAGGCACTTCATAATTTATATAAAATGGCGACTGATTTTACAATTTTATGAGACTTTATTACATATAAATAATTTGACGACACCTTGTTTAATATTGACGTGGATGTATAAAATATTTAAAATTGTCTCACCTGCAATATATTCAACCAGAAGAGCAAGCATCCGGTCAGCAGCATAAGAGCCAGCAGGGCTCTCCGAAGCGAGACCCTTGGCCGTAACATGGTGCATGTCGAGGAAGACCTTTCAATTTTTAAATTCTCCACTTTTCACAATGAATCAATATTATCATACAAACGTATTCTTGAAATGAATACTTCATTTTAGAATCAATCCATTCGGAATTCTTTTTCGTGAAGTCTGAGACATCTTCGATAATTTTTCACTTTCTGACGCTACAAGTATACTGTTCAAGAAAACAGTAGAAAATTTCACTGTTTATTTATAAAAAAAAAACACTGTTACTTAAAATTTCTGGAAAGAGAAAGAGAAACAAAATGAATATTACATGAATTCAAGTCGATTTTTTATATAATCCACAAAACGCACTATCACCATCGTTTATATATCCAACACAACGTGTAAATACATAGTTACTATAATTCACAACGGCGTAAGTTAGAATTAATAAGTTTTGTAGGTACTTCAGAAAGGTATCAGATAATATTTTGGAGTGATTTATATCTGTAGTTATTCAACATTATCTATCCTTCTATCGATCTACCAACACAAATATACAAATCTTCTCTTTAGAACAGGGCTTTACTTTGAATTTTTCAATGCTTTTTATGCTTTATTGCTTCAAATATCCGTAGAATCCGCGAATTATGGGTATGATTTTTTTTCAGACCATTTTTTTTTAATCCGTCTCCGCTATGATTTGATACTTTAGTTTCGTAAAAAGTCTACACTTAAAATCTTATAGTTCTCAGGTCATGCAATGTCGCGTACAAAAGTATCTCAAAAGAAGAGTTTTTATACGAGAATTGCTTGTTCCTCAGTAGCTCAACCTCTCTTTTTTCAAGGAGAAAAGAAGATATAGAAAAATCGGACTAGAACAAGAGATAATCTAAGCTAATTGCTTTCACTAAGCCCCGTTATTTTAGGATTAGAAAGGTGGGAGAGAATTTTAAGCATCACAATCATCCATGCTTCCAAAAAATGCGGTACGTAGGACTTGAACCAGTGATATCTGCCACTGAAGCCAAAAACGTTGACCAGTTCAGCGCGAATACGATATCAGTCATCTGAATCAAAATTAAATCAAATAATTATAATCACTTTTGCGTCATGTTGAATATTTCAAAATCAGTTAATGGTGTTAGAAAAAGCATTCTATTTAAAATAACAAATAAAAATATGAAATATGTACCTACATTGATACAAGCTATTTGGAAATTCCTGTTATATTTTTTGTGCCATTAGTCATACTCAATTGTTTAAATGTATTTAACACTAGTTGATAATGCACGCGATTATCGAAATCGGCCATAATCATCAAAAAAAAAAGTGGAACGTGAAACAGTATACAAATATATGTTTTATTATTTTATTTTTTCTAAAATAGCTTTGGTTCCTTCGTTGACACCGTTGAGAGTACTAAAGAATTTATTATGAAATCAAGCCTGAATTGACATACCTAACATTATTTATTTAGAAATAAATAATAATTATTGGAATATCTGTTCGATAGCGACATAGGATAGATTTTTTCAGATTACGAACCCAATTTGTTTACTTAATTTAACATTTATCTTTGATAAGCTGTCTAAATCAGGGGTTCACAAACTTTTTCGCCAAAGGAATAAATTGAAATCAAAATTTTCTGGCGGGCCACTCTTCTTTGTTATTTCTTCTATCAAAAATATCAAAATTAAATATTGATATTTTAGACTTAATTTACAATTTATTAAGGTTTTTCAAATATATTTTTTTTTTAATTTAATTTATGCAATTGTTCGTTTGAAACTATGTCCTGCAATCTATTCTCAAATCGTGTGATGTGAATACGCAAAACAGATGCGATATGGTTCATTTTAGTCTCAATTTGTTTTAAGCGCTCACAGTAGAAAACGTTTTTTTTTGCAAATATAGTTAAATCCAGCAGATGAGCATGTTTCTTCTTCTTCTTCTTTGGCCATGTTCGCTCCCTATGTGGAGCATATGGCCGCCACGCGGCACCACCATGTTTCCCTGTCTCCCGCCAATAGCTTTGCTTCCTCCCATGACATGCCAGCATCCCTCAGTTCTGCCGAGTACATCCTATGGATAGTACCCGACGGAAATCCGGGACGCCGGAATCCCACCGGTCGAAAGAAGAGGCAGGCAGGATTGAGGCTTTCCGGAGGCATCCGCAGCACGTGACCCAGCCAGTTCCAACGTCTCTCCATAACCACTGACGTGACGGAACGCTGTCTTGAACGCTCCCTTATCCCTGAATTCCTCACAAAATCAAACCACCTCACCCCCATTATCCGAAGCAAGCATCTGTTCTCTACTTAGGAAAAATCAAGCGGGCTTCCTACCTGGAAGGTCGTGTGCGGACCAAATACACAATCTTCGATGTCTCCTCCAGCAGAGCAATGAATTTAACAGTGCTCTTGCTTGTTGTTTCGTCGACTATGAGAAGGCATTTGATAGTCCGCACAGACCCTCTTTGTGGCTTTGTGACCCGCTTAATATTTTGTTGCACTTTTTTGTGATGGCAAAGATTTTTTTAGTTTTCGAGCTACTTCTTGAAGCTCACTGCATAGATATTGAATATTATTAAAGAATACAAATTTCGTTTTACTTCTCCATTTATGCGCCCTAGCCGGTTGCCTATTTCGCCTGTATGATGGCGCCGGTCCTGATCTCAACAGAAGCTTTTCTATGAGAACTCCTTGTTGTTTAGAAACATAACTTTAGATAGGGCTAGGGCGGGACTAGTTAATAGCAACTCCGACTACAGGTTTTAAAATTGAATGGGTGGGACGAAATGTTTGTCGTCACATGCCTTAGAACACTTCAATACATAAAACCCGTGACGAATGTTCCACATACTGTTACATACAGCTGTGTGCTGCCAATACGTTAGCAATGGGCTTGCTCAATTTTAGAGCTATTCGCGGTGTACCGGGGAAGGATCACTCTCATACAATTATTTTACATAATAAATAAACACATCGATTTTTACTTGATGTGGTGGTGTTATGTAACTATACGCAATATACCGCAAAATAATTAATAAAAATAGCTAAAAAAAAAGGACTAATGTTACTTAGAATATTGAGTGTAATTTTTGTCCTAATTTAACTAGGGACACGTGCCCTTCCAGCCTACCTCTGATTACATATAAAAACAAATGTACAACGGCATACATTTATCAAATTTAATTGTATCAGGGAATATATGTACATTTGAATGCAAAAAAAAACCAACTGAAAAATTATGACAGTAGAATGCGTGGTCATAAATTTTCATATAAATAAATAAATCTCTTGTGCGCAAAATAATTAAATTTCTACGATGTACCGTGCCGTATAATTGGTCATGAAAAAATCTAAATGGCTATTTTTAATTAAGCAAGTATCTAGCGAAAATGTTTTTATTGCGTGAGGAAATTTCCTGTGGGAAATCCACGCTACATTTTATGACATGACATGAAATTTACGTAAATATTAACCCTCATTCGAAATGCTTTACAAAGTTCAATAAATGTTTGGAAGAGAGCTACTAAGGGTTAAGTATTTCTTGCCGAATATTTGTTATTACTATGATTTTTTATATAGATTAAAAATTAAATCTTATTCTGATTGTTATGAAATCAATTGTTTTATTTTAAAACAAAATTTCACATCTTAACCGTCGGCCCGCTGAATTATTATTTATGACATAAAGAACTCTATTACTTCAATTTTGCTTGAATGTCCTGTGTTTTATAGTTTGTATAAAAATCCATATTATATATCGCATGCTTAATAACAAATGGGCGGATATATATTTTCGCAGTCATGAGATATCGCAGATTTACTGTTATATACATACATCTTCGGCGAAAATGATTATTGAAAACAAGGTCTGCACATTTTGAGTCTATTTTCAAAAATCTATGTCCTAAAAAATATACACATCAGTAAAATTGCAATATATCATAACTACGATAATCTTGATACGTTCGTTAGTTATTAATGCATGCAGTATAAATGATTTTTACTGTTGGTAATTATAAAGATAACAGTTGTAGGTAATATGATTCTTTTCGCGTTTTTATATTATTGATTGATCATTTACTCGCATTTTCAGATCAGGGCCAAGATATGCAATGTTTCAATAGCCAATCAAAATTTCAAATTTTAAGTAAATTTGATAACAAATTAAGAAATGTTTTCATTAATCACGAATACGGATAAATAAACATCCAAGGATGTTTACCTCCTTTGGGAGATTATTTTTCTTTCCGGTTTGATTGTATAAATTTTGAACACTGGATTATAAAAAAAAATCACGTTAAAATCAAATATTAGTCGTAGCATATTAACGTATCAAGTCATAAAGATTAAATAATCGATATTTCTTGCCATATATAAAAAAAACTTTTGGTGGCAACATTTTAATTGCTCGTTAAAGTTAAAATTCAGGACATTGGTTAATAAAAATGCTTGATGGAATTTCAACAATATTAAATTGCGATTATAAATAAACGTACGGATGTACGAAATGTTAACGATTCAAATTTGTTTGTTAATGGTATAAAAACACCTAATGCATTTAAAAAAGTTGATTGTTAACGTGTCTCGTATGATAGGTATCAGAAAATATTTACCAAATAGAAACTTGTGAACTCCACCTTGAAAAAATGCCACTGGCAACTGCTATGGTCAGTACTTAAACTCTCTTTTTGGACAGTATTTAATATTAGATATTTAGTATTTATATTAAATGATCATTTTTTATAAAGAATAGCAAGTATTTATATTATTAATTAATATGCGGGACGCCACAGAACATGTTTTTTTTCGGGGCATGACAGTTGCATGATTATTTTTTTTGGGGAAGCACTGATTTAGGGCATTCAATCCTGCACCCTTTCTTTTGATCTCGGGATTCGAATCGAAAAGTGTCGAATTAATAGATCCAAAATTATTTTCAACTCAATGACCTTTTTTCTAGCTCTATCATTTCCAGTTTTATTATTTTTTAAGCTATATTTAAGAATTTTAATGTGTTATAATTAATCCCAAAATGACGGGATTGGCAATAAAACGAACACGGGATAACGGGATCACCAAATTGGTTGGGATACCGGGATTGAAAGCCTTTGTGTCATTGAACGTTATTAGAAATAAGATAGGTAGTTTTATATTGTTTTATTATTCTACGCTGTTTGTTATCATTTAATGTAAGTATTCATTAGCACTGTAATACTAAATTGCACTGTCAATATTGCACTTTCAGCTTATCATAAGTGAATCATTTTGATAATTATTTTAGCATGTTTTTTATAACCTATCTCATATTTTTTTATTTGTCACAATGAAGCTGACAATCCAATATCTACAATGGGAGGACTGTGTATACAATAATATTGTTGTTAATTTACGGTAAGTGCATCATATTATTTTCAATTAAGAAATAAACAAATTCTCAACTTAGGATACGTGCATAAAAATGTTTCTAATATAAGCAAGCCCCAGAGTTATAATCAGTTTACACCTTTTATAAGTACTTAAAATTAATAACACTGTCATGTGATTATCAGTGGTGGGCTGACAACACGTGAACAAGGAGGCTCGCTTAATCTCAAAGCAATTCTCGTTGTTCTGAGGATGGAGAGAATTTTCGAATGACTCCTATGCAATTTATATGCAATATTTAAATAAGCAATCGATTGTTACTTAATACACTTATAATAAGTAACAATATGCAATTTACTGTAAACTTATCAATCTAAATGGTTAAAATGTACTACTGTGTATATTGAAGCTGTCGTAGATAATATATATATATAAGTCAGAAATTGCAGTTATGTACTAATTTGATCTGAGAATATTGTTTTCTCTTAAATAAACACGGTGCTCGCGCGAGCCCCTCCGAGTCCTTTCCAGCTCACCCCTGGTGTTTATGACTGTAAGTGTAATTAAACTTATTTTATGTTCTCATAAGCACATAAAAATAAAATATTGCGTAGACGTTTTATGTTGAAACGTTTGACATTTTGCAAACATTCTCGAAATAGAATATCATGGCAAACGTTGTCGTAGAATTATTTAGAAATACTTAAGTACACACTTAATAAGCAACAATTAACATAGGAATAAGGTTTTTTCATTATCTTTAATGTAATAATTAAGAACAGCTTAAGTTTCTATGCAGGTACTTGGTTCCTTTTTGAATTGTATGTACGTTGACTACTCTGCCTCTAAATGATCTAAAACATAGTTTGTCAACTTTTTTCAGCCCGTGGCCCTTTTTGAGTCTCATATTTGTTTTGTGGCCTCCATACCCGTACTTATTAGTTTTTCTAGACTCGGGATACAATATTTCGGGATCCCCGGATTGATGATTGGGAAAAGTTGAGAAATTAAAAAATTCCAAAATTATTTTCAACTCAAACACTTTGTTTTTATTTAGCTCGATGACTTGAATAAGTTGGGAATTATTCCTACCTACGACCGATCTTACAATTATTGAAAAATGTGAGAGCTTATTTATTCTTTACTCGCTCGTCCAAAAAAGTTGCAAATTCATGGTTTCCACAATTATTCAAAAACGTAAGAGAATTTTGTTAGCTCACTTCTTCAAAAAAAAGTAACGAATTTACGGTTTTCACAGATATTTAAAAATGTGTTTTTTTATGAATTCAATGCCTCGTTCGAATGCTAAATGTGCAATTTATGTTTTACTTAGGCTCCCTTAGCCGTGCTCCCCCTAAACTATTCTGTGGTTCGCTAAAAATATATTTTCTCTATGGCCCCCTTGGAACATGCAGAGGACCCCGGCTGAGAAACACTGATTTAAATAATATTAGAGATTTTCTCATGAACATGTTTGTAATTATTATCTTATATTTAAAAAAAAAAAATTCTTCAATGACAGTTTTAAATGCTTTGTCGTATAGTTTGGAAAAGTACAAACAAAATAAACTATTAGTTGGTTACGTGGGTATAACCTACGTCATTCTTGGAAGAGCAATGACAAATTTTCCTTTATCTATTACAGGATAAAATATCAATCATCTAATTACTATGCTTAGAATATGTTTAGTACCAGGTAAATCACAATAAATATTAACAAAAAATGTTATTTTTTTTAAATTTTCGAAAAACATAATTCTTTGTTTGATATCTATGTTATGTTAGTGTGAAAAATATCCCACAAAAACTCTTTCTGATTTTTGTTTGAATATATATACATAAACGATATTATTACCTATATAGAGATATTTTTTAGAATGAATATTTATTTATTTATTTGCCCACCAAATGATTCTGGAGATTTCTAATATTTGATTATAACGTTGTCCTTATGAAAAAGCAACAATATCATTCCGAGGAGCAAAATAAAGTAACAAATAACAAATCTACACATAATTAAATCGGTTTTAATTTCAAGAAAATAAAAAATATATTTGGCATTACAGTTAATGAATGCCATTGCGTCAAATATTTTTATGGATTACGGTGTCAGAGAATGTTGGCTTCCGAAATATTTTAAACTCGTGAGAATGACGAGTTTAAAATATTTCGTTACAAAGTTTTATATCGGCAAAACAGAAAGAACACTGAACATCCGAGTTTTAGAACATATGGCAGCCTTTAGATTGAAAAAAGACACGTCTACTTTTGCTAATCACTTAATTTCGGAAGGACACGTGTTCAATCAGGAACAAGGGATAAAAATGTTACACCCAAATACGGACAGTCATAAGCTCTTTTTCCAAGAAATTTTAGAAATCAACAAAGCGCAGCTGCAAAGTCTAAACGAAATATCAAACTTTCCCACATCTCCACTTCTATACCCTATATAACCATAAAATCATATAATCATAAAACCTTTGCCGACAAACAAATTATATAATTCTTGAAACTGCACACTACTCAAATCTGTTGGCATTCCCATGGGCTCATCCTTTTCACCAGCAATGGCTTTGGACTCAGTTGATGCATTTATATCTTATATAAACACGAAACTTTCATTTGCTAAGCGTCAGTTCAAGTTCATCCGTGCACTTGAATGCCTGAAGATGCCGAAAGGCGAAACCCGGGTCGTTAGTGACAAAATTTGTGAGAATGTACATAGTTTGAACGATTCAAATTTAATATTGAAATTCCACCAAGCACCTTCAGTCGAAATCTTAAATTATCTCAATTTTAAATTTAAAAAATCTAAATTTGACGTTAATCTTACCGGGAATCGATCCCCAGACCCACCTGATCGAGAGAGCAAGCTCTAACCAACTAGGCCACATTTGGCGGGCCTAGGCAATATTTTATTGATAGCTTTTTATGTTTACTTGGGGTGATTTCAATTGTAAGTACTCAAACAAAAGCGATATTTTTTTCAAACAAAAGCGATAGTGATAAATATTATTTAAAATAAAATTTAATCTAACAAACATATTCGTCAGCCTACTAAAAATAGATTATTCGAATCATCATATTGATACCTAATGACACTTACATTATTTTCTACATAGACCACAGACCACGTAAAAAATGCAAACCGGGACTTAGCAAATGTTTTACATAGAAATATTAGAATTTAAAAATATTTAAACGAACTGTGGTTAAGGCAATGGAGAAAGATGGTGTAGAATAATCAAAGGCAAACACGTACTGAGAGTGTCGTATTAATTATGCTTTAAAAATAAAAAATGAATATTAGTTACATGCAATACGTAACGATATGCGTGTTTATAACAAATATAACGACTTGCCGTGTGCGTGGATCTATTTCCATGGATTCAATCATACCAACAAAACCATCAAATTATGAAAACTTATAATATAAATTTTCCATCACATATAATATATTTAGTGATAATACACACCTTTATATTGGAAATCTATACACTAAAGACACTTTAGTCAAGGTGCAATACTGGGATCGCTTCCTCAAATGAAGTCACCAATGTTCAAATGGGGTAAAAATTATTGCTGGTTTTGTAAAAATATCAATGTTCGCTGCCATTTTTGTGTAAATGCATTATATTAAAAAAAATCAATTGATGTTACTCGTGGTCAACAAAACCGGTATTGATCTTTATTAAAAAAATGAATTTTTAGTATGCTTATTTTTATAAATTACGATGTATACAATATTAATAAAAACACAATATTCCTTTGTACTTTATTTCCACATCATTTAAAAAGGACAGGACCGGTTTCGCCCGTAGCGAGCATTGCCAACTGATGAAAAATATAGTTTAACAGTGCTTTTTATACAAAAACAAATTGAAATGAAAAGGTGTAAACAACAATTGATTCTATAATTACACCTGATCTTTTTAAATAAAGTGGAAATGGAGTACAAAGGAATATTGTGTTTTTATTAACATAATGCCTTTCATCCAAATATTGACAGCGAACACCCTAAAACTGATGTATACAATAGGCACTGCAGAAAACATAATTGCGTTTTTTTAGGAAAAAAAATCTTAAGCAATTGGTGAAAATGTATTTAAAAAATATAATAAATCAGAAATGGCTAAGAATGTACTGAGAGAGGAGAGTTAGAATGTAATGAAGTGCCAATTGTAAATATGTAGGTGCAGATTCGACCATTACATTAAACGAGGATAGGAAAATAGTAAACATTTCCTTGTGCTTTTGCAATTATGAAAATCTTTCATCGAATGCATTATTAATGTTGTGACTTTTGTTAAGATTTTTTGTTACTTACTTTTATCCATACCCGCTCCTAACGTGGAGAATTTGTCCTCCTAATAAAGGTATCTCAACAAAGGATTGTCTACGATAACTGTTTGTGACTCAGTTGCTCATATCACATACATCCATGCCTTCGGACAGAAATGTATAAATCAATAACAAAATGTGAAATGTTTAGGAAGTTGGAAACCTCGAAAGAGTCACATATAACATTAAATTATGTCACCTGCTTGGCAAACCTGTTGTAGAGTTATCTATTCAAATACAATTAATACTATACAATTTATGTAATATCGTATCGCTTAATTACAAAACCCAAGGCTTTTCAGATAATAAAACCGCATAACGTTTCGTGGAAATATTTTTATATTTGAATACGCGACTTCCCTGTTATCTGGAGTCATTTGAATAATACTAAAAAAATGTCTAACCTAACCTAATAAATAAATTTTACTACTAAAAAACAAAAAAACTTTCCGGCCCTCACTTTAAAATTATATTGTTATTTTCCCCAAAAATTCTTAGTGGATTCCCACTCAAATTTTCCCGCCTTGCATCACTAAGCTCGATCCTATCTATTATTATCGATGATAATTTTGTTGGGAAATTATTTATTTTTCGAAACGTAATGATTTAATTGCACACCTAGGTCTTGACGTTTGAATATATTTAATAATAGCCAGGAAGATTTTAGAGTTTTTAAATTCCAGTGTCAGTTGATGTGTCGGTGTTTTTCATATCAAATCCATGACATGAAACAGAATGAACACTGAGAACGATATAAGATAAGCTTTAACAAGTTTATTAATACTCATCAGTGATAATGCAATAATGATTTTGGACTAACGGTAAATTATGAAATATACACAAGATTTTGAATTAACTTTATCTAATATTAATTAAATATTTTTTTATAAAAAAAACTTTTTTAGGTCTTTTTTCCTGATCGAAATTTTTACGGGCCCTTGTTTTGACCAATTTTAAACCCAAATTTCTATACTAATTCGACATTTTCAGCTTACATCTTTTTGATAGATCATGTATCATGTTATACATATTGTGATTATCGAAAAAAAGCTTTTTTAAAAACTGTGGGCTACGTCTTTTTTCCTTTCCACAGTCGATATGATATTTTCATAATAAACTTACATTTGTTACGTGCTTTTTTAAATTATAAGAACAATTTGTCATTTAAAAGTAGCAGGTTCGTTATAATACAGTGAAGCCCCGATTTAGGAGGACGCAGAATTAACACTTTTTTAACTTTTGATTACCTTTAAATCTAATGTCCGAATTCAAACCGTCAAACAAAATTATTGTCTGGAAATAGTTTTATACGAACAATATTGAATATGAACTAAGCCAATTTTCGTATTTGACTATAAGGGGGTTAACGAAAATTTCTATGTTGGGAACTTGCGATCTAATAAAATTATATTAGTATATTTATTACCTACTTAAAGCATTTCATAGTTATTATTTCTTGTTGAACCTTTGACTAGAATTGACGGTAATAAAACATCAATCATATTAACCTCTACAATCAGATCAACACAGTAACGTACATGTGAAGGCATGATTTCTTTTACAAAATTTACATCAATATTCGAAATTTCATTGAGTACTGTGAAGTAGCATCATGTTTTTATTTATTTATACTATACAAATATGTTGTTATCTGAAAAAATATTGTCTTCCAGATATCATACAAAAGTAGTTATATATATTATAGAGCAAGGGTTGAGAAGCTACAGCCCGCCTGTTTTTAATCCAGCCCTCGGATGATTTTTTTTAATCTTTTTTTATATTGATAACGTTTTATTTTTGTATTGTGATAAATTTTAATAATAATAATAATAATTCATTATAAAAGTATGTTTGTTGAACCTATTTTTTAATAGAATTACTCGTGTACATAAAATATCTTCCAGTTTGGTGCTGACTTTTACAAACTGGCCCTTCCCAAAAACAGTTTGTCGAACCTTGATATAGAGAATTTTGATAAACTCCTCATGTATGTAAGTAATCATAAAAACGTGAACAAACGATGAAGTACATGTCATTAAGCAGTTGAAATAGAAAGCAAGACTTTCAGGTCTTTAACAAAATTTACGACATTCGAAAGCCAAAGTTTTCAACATGGTTTCAAAGGGGTTTTCGGATCATGAGTCATCCATACGGCAATACTTTCGTACGCAATAAATAAACGTTACAAAAACCATGACTAAAGTAAGAGAGCTATGTACCGTTTAGTGATTTTTCAAAATCGTTTGTATAAATTACCAGTTCAATAATATATCGTATATTATATTTTTTTCGGGTCCAAAATTATAAATCTGGGCTTCGGGTAAGGTTTGGGTAACATGTGTCCGACTAAGACGCGGGTGCGGACCGGGCTGGGCCAGGATTGGCTTTTGAATCGAGGAACACAGCAATTTGATGCAATTATGGCTTCAGAAATATTTCGCCTTCAAAATTTAGGATTTTGGTGAGATATTTTACTTTAGTTTATTACAAGGGTGTCCAATCCTTTTTTCCCTGGGATCGACTTTTCAATCGTAAGTTTTCTCGCGATCGACTTCCAACATGAATCTTATAAGAAATTTTATTAAGTAGGGTTTTTTCCCCTTCTTCAAACTTAGAAATGTTTATTTTAAATGCAAAACACATATCATTAGATAGATATGTGCTTACAAAATAATTCAATTTTAGTTTTTTTTTAATATTTCATATTTAAATTATATATTTTTTCGAAATTCACAGAAGCTTTCGGGATCGACCAAATTTTGCTCTGGAATCGACCGGTCGATCGCGATCTACCGGTTGGACACCCATGGTAAAGTGTACATAACAACTATCATCTACATTGCTTCTTTTACAAACGGTTTGCATTTTTATAATGAAACAACAGATTTTACATTACATAAATTTAGGGCATGAGTATTTTTAAACGGCTACAGTTAATTACAATGAATGCCCTACGTAACTTTTATTATATTATGCTATATGAATAAGCATTTGATCGTCTTACAGTAATCTCATGAGATCGTTCTTGAAATGACTGTTCTCAGTTTAAGTGTGACTTGCAATTACTATGAACGGGTCTACAAGCTACTTTTCTAAGCTCTTATACGTTATACTATATACAGTGGGCTGTCAATACGTTAACAATGGGGCTTGCTCAATCTCAAATCAATTTATCACTCCTATGCAAATATATGCAATACTTAAATAAGCAAACGATTGTTACTTATGCACTTATGATATGCAACAATATGCAGTTTACCATAAACTAATCAAATTTGAATCGTTCAAACTATGTACATTCTCACAAATTTTGTCACTAACGACCCGGGTTTCGCCTTTCGGCATCTTCAGGCATTCAAGTGCACGGATGAACTTGAACTGACGCTTAGCAAATAAAAGTTTCGTGCTTATATAAATTATCGAAGAAAAGCTAACTCCCTCATTCGTAACCATAGTGGATTCAACCCGACATATAGCGTAAAAAATTCATTAGAATTAGTTGAAAAACTTAAAAATAAAATCATTCCTTGCAATTCAAAATTAATTTCATTTGACGTGGTCAGTTTATTTACTAATGTACCAGTCAACAAATGCAAAAGAATTATCGAAGATACCTTAAATGCACGTAGAGTAAACCCAATAGTAACAAAAGAGTTATTAAATATATTAGACGTTTGCGTTGACCAGAACTATTTCCAATTTAACAATACAATTTATAAACAAACAGAAGGCCTTGCAATGGGAAACTGCCTATCACCGTTGTTAGCTGAGTTTTATATGAACTATTTAGAAGATACAATTTTTAGAAACAAAACAGAAGCCAAACCTATAGTCTATTGGTTCCGATATGTAGACGATATTCTTTGCCTGTTTAATGGAACAGATAGACAAATAACTCACTTTCATAACTTTATAAATTCATTAGATAAAAATATTAAATTTACTCTAGAAGTCGGAGGCAAAAATATTAACTTTCTTGACTTAAATATTAACATTGAAAATCATTCTCACGAGTTTAAAATATTTCGGAAGCCAACATTCTCTGACACTGTAATCCATAAAAATTCAATGCACCCATTTTCTTATAAACTAGCCGCTTTTCATTCAGAAATACATAGACTTGTGAGTGTTCCTTTAAACGAAATAAACTTTAATATTGAATTGAAAATCATCAAACAAATCGCCATAAACAATGGATACGATATGTCTCTTATAGACAATCTTTTATCAAAAAAACAAGCTAAACTTGCAGAAAAAATGTTATTTAAAAGTATAGTGTCAAAGGACATAGATCATACTAGGTATTGGCGTAGAATCATTTTTTTAGGAAATACAAGTCTCAAAATTAAAAAACAGCTAGCTGATAGTGTTAGACCTGCTTTTTACTGTAAAAACTCTTTAGGCAAATTATTAATTAATAATAAAGATAAAATACATTACTTAAATAAATCCGGGATTTATAGATTGCAATGCTCTTGTTGTACAAAGTTTTATATCGGCAAAACAGAAAGAACATTGAACATCCGAGTTTTAGAACATATGGCAGCCTTTAGATTGAAAAAAGACACGTCTACTTTTGCTAATCACTTAATTTCGGAAGGACACGTGTTCAATCAGGAACAAGGGATAAAAATGTTACACCCAAATACGGACAGTCATAAGCTCTTTTTCCAAGAAATTTTAGAAATCAATAAAGCACAGTTGCAAAGTCTTCCGATTTTAAACGAAATAACAAATTTTCCCACATCTCCTCTTCTATACCCTATATAACCATAAAATCATATAATCATAAAACCTTTGCCGACAAACAGATTATATAATTCTTGAAACTGCTCACTACACAAATCTGTTGGCATTCCCATGAGCTCATCCTTTTCGCCAGCAATGGCTTTGGACTCAGTGATGCATTTGTATCTTATATAAGCACGAAACTTTTATTTGCTAAGCGTCAGTTCAAGTTCATCCGTGCACTTGAATGCCTGAAGATGCCGAAAGGCGAAACCCGGGTCGTTAGTGACAAAATTTGTGAGAATGTACATAGTTTGAACGATTCAAATTTAATATTGAAATTCCACCAAGCACCTTCAGTCGAAATCTTAAATTATATAAACTAATCAATTTAAATACCTAAAAATTTACTACTGTGTATATTGAAGCTTTGGTAGATAATATATATATAATTCAAAAATTGCAGTTATGTACTAATTTGATCTGAGAATATTGTTTTCTCTTAAATTAACAAGGGGCTCCCTTTCGAGCCCCCTCCATCCTACCGATGTCTTGACCATTTCACAAATATTTATAAAAAGTTAAGAGTATCTCGATTGTATATCTACTAATAAGAAAATCTGTGTACATTTTATTATAAAATACTTAAAATTAAATATGACGTAATAGGTATAAAACGATTGTATTCATTTTTTACATGAATGGCTTCGTTGAAACGAGTGTTATCAAGCAGCCAACTATAAACAACTACTATTTTGTCTTCGTGCTTTATGTATAATTGCGTGATTTATTATAGCATTCCGCTCTGAGCTGTGAATGAAGTTACAGTTATAGATAATTCATTTGAAAAGGGTTGAAAACAAAAGGTAAATAATTCATTTGTATGTAAATTTATACGTTCGCTCAGCTGGCAGATGATCCTATCACAAGAACAAAGCACTTTTAACATTTAACTAAAATACACCGCCTCCCCACGAATCTGGTGCACGTTTTGCGCAGTGGCGTGACCACTTATTTTCAATATATCGGTAGGTGCTGTTATGGTAAACGATTACAACTTCTGCTTACACAATTTAACTGCAGAGCAAAAACAAAGTTTTGTAATCAGTTATTTTATATCAAATCAGGGATGTGAAAATCGTTTTTTTAGCCGACTCCACAGCTTTGTGTCAAATTAAATGAAATTAGCATTCCTACACAAGGCTTTTATAATTCAATTTAAAAAAATGAAACTGTATTGCTATCTGAATCCAATAAAAATAAATGAGGCTCCCGATCTTATTTGCTCCATTCCTCCCTTTCATTATGTTTTCATATCATATTTCCCTCCTACCCAAGATAGTCTACAAGGGTGTCCAACCTTTTTTGCCCTGGAATCGACTTTTCCATCTTAAGTTTTCTCGCGATCCACTTCTAACATGATTCTTATAAGAAATTTTATTTAGTAGGATTTTTTTCCTTACTTAATTAGATATGTTTATTTTAAATGCGAAACACATCATTAGATAGATATGTGCTTACAAAATAATTCAATTTTAGTTTTTTTTAATATTTTATATTTAAAAAATATATTTTTTCGAAATTCACGGAAGCTTTCGGGATCGACTTAATTTTCCTTTGGGATCGACTGGTCGATCGCGATCTACCGGTTGGACACCCATAGTCTAAGACATGCGTGGTGTTGAAACTCATTTTTTTTAAAAATATCTAGGTATGTAAGTACATAATATTATAAATTTATTGAAATGATTTTTTGCCGCCTGTGTGGTCGAGTGGTCAACGTTGTTGGCTTCGGCTACGGAGGGCCCGTGTTCAAATCCCGGTACGGACAGTTTTATAAATTGATTTTTCAATCGATTTATGTATTTCTGTTCAAAGGCATGGATGTATGTGATGTCTTGAATTCCCCCTCTCATCCATCCTATCCTATGAACGGGGCGTATCGAGAGCGATTAGCTTACCACTAATCCTGTCCTAGCTCTATCCTTCTATCCTTACTCTCTTTGGAAAAAAGAGAGGTTGAGCAACTGAGTAACAAGCAGTTCTCGTAGAAACACTTCTGTTGAGATAAACTCCATTAGGAGTCCATATGCTCCACATTGGGAGCGGACATGGTTTAATGATTTTTTTACTCACTAATTGGTAACATACAAAAACATCTGAACAAATAATTTTGTAAAATTAGTAATCATGTTTCAGTTCAAAACAAGCATCTAGTAATCCAACAATTACCCTCTCAAAGGGGACCAACTACCTCCAGTCGAGAACCCCTGCTATAGACGAAGGCAATTTTTTTTAACCGTCTTTGAAACCATCCAAGGAAACTTTCATGCGATAACAATTTTTTTGTCACGCCAATGGATCTGTATGACAGTGATATAGATTGGTTCTCGGATACCAAAGTGTGCAGGTACTAGAGGTCTGCACGGGCCCGGGCCTGGCTCTCGAGCCTTTACTCGGCCCAGCCCGCGAGCCGGGTTCGGGCCGGGCCCGGGTAAGGAATTTATTCTTCATAAAAATATTTCCGACTATTTTCGTGTCATAAATCAGTCGTGATGATTTTAATTATTACTAGCTTTATAGAGAATCGTAAACTGTTGTTTACTAAATTTGTAAAAAACGGGTTTTTTTAGGGCTGTGGAGTATAACGGGGCTTCGGGCCGACCCGAACCCGAGTTAGGGTAACAAGTGTGGTATTAGACACGGGCCCGGGTCAGGTCGGGCCTGAGTCTTTCGGGCTCGGACCGGGTAGTTTTGTAAAATTTCGACCCGTGCAGACCTCTAAGCAGGTACTCTATACTGTGTTGATTAAATTCAATTGTTATTACCTGCTTACAAGACATAATGTAAGAGACAATTGCTTGGGATTTTGGAATTTGAACACCATTTTAAAGCGGCGCTTCCTTTTTTAAATAAATCACTCAGTGCTATTTTCACCTCAATGTAATAGTTAAATATAATAACCAATATAAATGATTCCTTTTATACATATAATTAGTACTTTTTCTCTATATAACGCCGTAGAACGGTGTTCCAGCCCCCTTTTTCTTAGCATTTTTAATGTTTCACGTCAAAAGTTGCAAGAAGTTTGTTGAGTTAAGCAACCGATAAACAAGCAGTTCTTGTAAAAAAAACTGTTTAAATACCTCAATTATGAAGCCATATGCTCCACATTGGGAACGAATATAGAGATTGGCAAAAAAAACTTGACAAGTAGTGAGTTTCGGCACCTTTTTTTAAAGAAAAAGCATTGAATACAATTTTATAATTATAGTTAATTTCTGTTCGTAGTTTAAAACCACACATCTTTATGTTTTTATCATGGTTATATTGTATTATATTTTGACGGCAAATTTGAAAAAAAAATCAATATAACATGCTATTTATTATTCGGTGACTGGTTGCTTTTACCGGGGTGAGAAAAAATATACATATTTCACATTAATTATCACATCCATGGTTTCATATGAAATACATTACAGTTGGTCCTCTACTTACACGGATTCATAGCTACGCAGTGAGATTTTTTTTTTAAATATGTCTGTTTGTTATATATTTCGATTTTTATAAATTTTATAACAGAATTTTATTTGTAACTAAAAAATTGCAATAATGCTTTATTAAGATAGGTATAAGAATTTATAGGTTAGAAAATACAATATCCTAATACTGATCGATTTAAAAATGTGCTCAAAGCGGTGCATGATGCTATTGGCTGTTAGAAACTAACTTGCAATGTTATAATCTTTCTTTAAAAGCTGTCCTACAAGCATCACTGGATAAATATTTCAATAAATTAAATATAAAAAGACCCTGAGGATATATTATAATGGGTGTGTTTTTATTATTTTTTTATAATTGTAATGAAAAAGAATTTTTTAGGAAAATATGTTTCTGACAATCTAATGAATAAAATATTATTCAAATTGAATAGTGAATTCAATTTATACAATGAATATAATATATTACATTGGAAATTTAGTATTCTTCGACTAACGCGGTTTTCAGTATACGCTGAATCATTTGGGACGCACTACTCGCGCAAGTAGATGACCCACTGTATTGTATTTCACCAGTCTCATTATTCGACTTAAGTCAGGGATGGACTGGAAGGGCTCGCGCGAGCCCCTTGTTAAATTTCGGCGTGGCCAGCGAGCCCCTTGTTAAGATAATAAAATCATTCGTCTTAGATCAAATCATTACATAACTGCAATTTCTGTAATGGTTAAATTTGAAAATTAGTTGTCCCTTATTTTTTTTATTCAGCGTTGTAGGTTTACGTGTTGGACCTCACGGGCTCGAGTCCCAGTAGAAAACAGCATTTTTTCGATCGATGTATCTCTTTTCTGTTCGAAGGCATGGGTGTTTGTGATGTCTTACGAGTGCCTCCCACTCTTCCGATCCTTCAATTCAACTGGGCGCTGGTAGTATTTAATCACTAGCCCTGTCTTATCCTTATCATTCTATCCCTACTACTCTCTTCAGAAAAGAGAGGTTGAGCGATTAAGTAACAAGTAGTTCTCGTAGAAAAACTTTTATTAAGATACCTTCATTAGGAAGCCATATGCTCGAAATTGGGAGCGGACATGGATAACAAAATGGATAACATTTACGGAGCTTCTTGTTAAGATATTGGCAGCCCACCGCTGACTAAAGCGTATTGTTATGATATTATATCTTTGAAATATTTAGAATTAGATCTTTCTATTTTAACTCTTCAGAGACGAGAGCTTTTTTCCGATAAAAAAAATATTTTCTAAGCTATATTGAAGTCACGGATAACTTTTATTCCTATCCAAAATTAAAAAAATAAAAAAAAACGCAAAGTCGTTGTATAGAAGCCCCGCATGGCTATATGGTCATGCTCATCCTTTTATTGCCGTGTAATATTGAGTAAGGACAGTAGTAAGGACAAAACTAACCGTATGGTCTCGCAAACATTCGGGGTTGAAATATAGCTAAAGGTGATTTTTTTTAAAAAAAAATACAATTTGACCTCTTTAGATCAACATAATTTCAATACAAATATATTAGGAAAATAACTGTATATAATTTGATTTGAAAAAAATAACTAACAGTTTCAAAAAGTAAATTAAAAAAAAACAGAAATTCAAAAAATCACATGTGCTTTTGGAGGCCGTTTCTGTCCCCACGGCTGTAGTCTGTACCCTTCTTAACCAAATATGAGCGAAAGCAACGATATTCAGGTAGAAAAAGGATGAATAGTGGGATCAATAGACAACGGTGTTTACTGTGACCATGTGGTGACGCTCGTCCTTAGAGGGTTAACTAGAGTTGTTTACTGAATAAATAAATATGCCGTAACTGAAAACGTAATACAATCCGCAACCGACAATATTTTACTACACATCTCTGGTAACCTGGAAAGTATGTTTCAAATATTTATCGTTTTCGAGCGGCCAACGTCGTTGGCATCGCGTTGTTCGGGTTTGAATCCCAAAACAGACACTAAAATAAATATATATTTTAATTGATTTATGGATTTCTGTTCGAATGCATGTCATGTCTACAATGACTTAAACTCTCCTTTTGTGATCTTTAATATAAGGCAATGTTAAAGAGGCTAATTGCAAAAAATATTACCTCAACCTACCTATCTTTAAAAACAGCTTAACGACCGCACGTTTTTTTTTATATAACTTCACTTGGCGAAATAAAATTTTGCGAAAAATTCGCAAAAATTGTAATTTTACTTAATTCACTATAATTTGTAAAACAAATGAGATATCTTTGCAAAATTTAATTTTCTTAGCTTCCAGATACTTCGCATACACGCATAAATGATTCCGCCGGCCAGCAACCTTTGTTTTTCAAAGACTCAAATACGCGTCCACGGTCGTTAAGCTAATGATTTTACCAGCGGTGGGCTGTCAAAATGTTAACAAGGAGCTCTGTTAATCTGAGAGTTATTCGCGGTGTTACGAAGTAGGAATATACTTTTTATCAATCTTATAGAAATATACTCTTATACAAAATAAATATATTTTCCGAGTCTTTTGTTTCATAATACTTATAAAACATCTACAACAATTGATGTTGATCTGAAAATACTTATTTACTTAAACAAGTCAAATTTAACAAGAGGCTCGCCCGAGCCCTTCTGGACCCCATTTAGCCCAACTCTTATTCTACCCTCGTTATGTCGCAATGTAAAACTTATAAACACAATACCTATATCAGGTTTCATTTTTATTAAATGAGGATATCATGTTTGACCATTTACGATAACGATTGAATCGTCAGGTTTTATTAATGACAAAAATAAAAGACGTAACTCTCATTATTCATATACATAAATAAATAATAAAAAGTGGGCGTTTATTATATCACCATGCCAATTTCTCGTTATTTACAAAACACTACGGTTTTAAATTACATTATGATAACGGTTCGTAACTTAAACTTTGAAAGAAAAAAATTCTATCCAACCTTATCGATGAAATGCGACTCTACTCATACCTCGTAAAGATAAAGACTTATTATTAAATTAACGTCAAAATCGTGAAAAAAATCTATTCACTCTGATTAGTAATAAATAATTACAGTGTTTCCTCGCTTATGAGACAAATTCAATTTTTCCTTCGTTTGTGTATCTGAATTCGAGTTACCTTTAAAAATCAATCAATTAGTGTCTTACAAAATAGCTGCCAAAAAATGCAGCGTTCGTGATGATATCTGGAAGGAATGACAGTAGTTAATCGTCATGGAAAAAATGGATTATTCTCTTATGAAATAGCTCAATTTCTCATGAAGGGACTTCCCATGTGCATAGGCGAGTAGGCAGTTGCCTAGGGGCGGCAAATAAGCAGAGTTTTTTTTTAATGACTATTAAAAATATTTCAATGTCCTTGAAAAAAGCCGACAAAAACATTTTCAATGGTAATAATATTATGACCGATAGGAAAACAGTAGTTCAATTTATCGCAAATATCTTCTTTAAATATGATATTTACCGATCTCAGCACTGTAAGCGGTAGATAAGATAATTTCAAAAAAAATATTTAGAAACATAGTAAAAGGGCTACTTTATATTTTGCTTAGGAACGTCACTGTTCTCCTTCTTTGACGACGCTGGATTTGATATTAATAACATGGCACAGACAAAAAGAGTCAAATAGATTATGGTTAATAAACACTCAATCGCAGTGGCGGTTCCTGAACTAAAATCTTGGGTGGGCTAGAGGAAAGTTTAGCATTGTATTATACTATTTACGAAATTGTGTACTTTTCCATTTCACCTTATACATTAATCTACAAGCAAATAAACAAATGCTACGACACTACTGCAAAGCATAAATTACTATACAATAAAATCAATGCGAATGTAAGTAAGAAATAATAAAATAATAAATAAAGTACAAACAGCAATACAGAGCTGTCACTAAGAGTCAATACCTGTCACTTTCATACAATACAACGATATTGGTATTTGTGTTTGAATGTATGGGTGGGTCATGGGCAAATTCAATTTAGCCCCCAACGAATGTCATAAGCTTGATAATTTGACGCACAGTCGTGTGAGTTTGATGAGGTTTCCGTACATACAAATACAAAAAAATCTAATCGTGCTTGATTGCGCCCCAGTGTTAGAGAAAAAACTCGGGCTTGAAAGATCCAGCCCTTGAGTCGTCAATACGTAGGTGTTGCCTGTTCTCTATGAAGTATTTATAGGGTTATTGTTTTTTTTATTCCGGCTCAGTTTAAAATTGTAATGCAAAACACAATCGAGAATATTATTGTAGGTAGACATAGCATTGTCTTATATTGACAGAGGAAAATCAAAACAAAGATATTGTATTCATTTGGGAAAGGTAAGTTACGCTTATAAATGTATTTATTTTGCTCAGCGACCGAATTGTTGTTCATTTTTATTCAGCCATCTAAAGTTTTGGGTGAAAAATGCAGGTCGGGCTTAGCCCACCTAGCCCAGTACCTAGAACCGCCACTGCTCAATCGTGATATTAAAAAATGAAGTTCGCAATATTATACATTATACCTGTTTTCCAACCAAAATTTATCAAGCCTCTCCAACCCGTCCTTGTAAATAACCCTATTGAGATTAATCTTTCGTCAGTTGATAATTATCACGATGAACGAATGCTCTTTGTTAAAATATTTGAAATTAGAACCAAAAGTTATTTTATTTATTTTAAATAACGAAGATATACGCTCAACTTTTTTTTACCCAATATGAAACATTCCACAAAAAATCGTGTAAAAATTATATGATGAGTAGAAAACATCGAAGATTTGTTTCCTGAATTTTAAAAACAGTGCTATTTGAAAAAACAATAAGTGGTGGTATATAAAATCCTGTAAAAATGTAATAATGAAGAACCCCATAAGTAAACTACACCAAACATTATTCTTAAAAAACATTAATTTAGTTTAGAAAAAATTATACCATTCATCGTTACTTGGTTATATACATTATACAGTTATGGAGGATTGGACAAAAACTGATTTCATCTAAAAATTTTTGATACGTCTCATGTACTAGAATTTAATGAAGTCTTTTGTTACTTTCGATGGTTTCGGCGGTAACTTTGTGGAAGTTCATTTTAATAGAAAATTTAAATTAACTTTGATTATTCCACGTATTGTGTAACTAACTGTGACACGTGTTTCGCCTCTTTCAGAGGCATCTTCAGACTTACTATCGCAAAGTTTGCTTAAGTAATGAAGCAAGATTGATTCTAACATTTTAAAATTATAAAATTACAAAATGAATTGGGTTTTTTTTCCTTTTAAGAGGAGCAAGGAGGGGGGTGTAGAATCGAAATAAAGCAAACAGATAATGATACTAATTTTACTAATGAGTTGTAAACAATCAGAATGGGATTTTTCCTTTTTAATGGAAGCAAAGAGGCAAACCTTAAATTTTCTTGACATAACAATAAAGAAAAATAATAGCAACAGATTAGAATTTGCCATTTACAGAAAGCCTACTTATACAGATGTCGTCATTCACCATCAATCAATTCACCCGTGGTCGCAAAAACTCTCATCATTCCATGCAATGATTAATAGATTAGTTAACATCCCTCTCACTAAAGTCAACTTTGAATTAGAGTTAAACATTATTAAACAGATAGCTGTAAATAATGGTTACAACACAGACGTAGTAGTTAACTTACTTAAACGTAAGCAAGTTAAACAACTCATAGTAAATAATATTTTTTCAGGAGAGAAGAAAGCAAACGATAATATTAAAAACTGGCGTAGAATTATTTATTTAGGAGACATCTCGTCAAAGATAGTTAAATTTTTGCCAGACAATATAGAACCCGCGTTTTATACAGTAAATAATTTAGGTAAAATTTTATTGAACAGTAAAGATCGCGTAGATTCATCGTCACAGAGTGGTATCTATCGACTCTCTTGTGGAGACTGTCAAGCGTCTTATGTTGGACAGACAGGTAGAAACTTTAATATTAGAATTAAAGAACATATACGATGTCTAAAAAGTAACAATTTCTCTGAGTTTGCCAATCATTTAATAGAAAATAATCATAATTTTAATCAGATTTGTAATTTAGAAATACTCCACCGAGTAAATAAAAAGGGTTTAAAGATGAATAGCTTAGAATTTTTAGAAATTAATAAAACTCTTAACAAAAAAGAAATATTATTAAATAATATTCTTAATAGCACAGGCGGTTCCCCGTTACTCAAATTGTTTCCAATTAATAGAGTAATCACAAACCTAGATGATTGATTGTAGCTCATTAGTTTTAATAGTTTGTAATGTTTAACGTCATTAGTAGTATGATTAAATTTGTTTGCATTTTATAATCCCCTCTTTGCTTCCATTAAAAAGGAAAAATCCCATTCTGATTGTTTACAACTCATTAGTAAAATTAGTATCATTATCTGTTTGCTTTATTTCGATTCTACACCCCCCTCCTTGCTCCTCTTAAAAGGAAAAAAAACCCAATCCATTTTGTAATTTTATAATTTTAAAATGTTAGAATCAATCTTGCTTCATTACTTAAGCAAACTTTGCGATAGTAAGTCTGAAGATGCCTCTGAAAGAGGCGAAACACGTGTCACAGTTAGTTACACAATACGTGGAATAATCAAAGTTAATTTAAATTTTCTATTAAGTCTTTTGTTTGTTATTGTCCTGTGTTGTTGTTTTTTTTTGTTAATAGTAAATCCGTTATCCGCTTCTGTGTTTTTGTTTCTGAGAATTGTCTAAGGAAAAATAAAGTATTCGTTGTTTTTAGTTAGACATTGTCATTTCTTAAAAAAGAGAAGTGTACCTTGTGAAGTTATTTTATGTTTTTTGCATGAGTGATAGTCGATAGATTTCTTAACTTTTGTTTATAATCAAAATGAAAAAAAATATGTAGCCTCTCACTACCAAAGCAAAGCCAAACATAAAGAGTCAATTTAATTAAATCGCTATGACGTCATGCTGTACACTATTTAGCATCTCAACAATTCACATTATAATGAATTGTGAGTAGGGCTTAAAGAAACTTATTTATATTTCCTAGAAACCGGTTTAACCCGGTTTTCGGTTTTATATATAAAAAAAACGATAATTCGATTAAAATAACTAAAAAATGGTTTAAAAGAAATTAAAAATCCATTTCTTTATCTATTATTTTATTACTAACAACAAAATCCTAAAAAAAAGTAGTGTTCCTCTTCAGAAAATATGTTTTTGGAACAAAACCTCCACTGATATTTTACTTAGTTTTAAGGCATCAAATAAAAAAATGTTGTCAATTCATCTGTAAACTCGTATATAATGTGAAATTTGACATTCAGTATTTTTTAGTTTGACTCGTTAACACAACAACAAAAATATGTTAAAATTAAACCTTGATATAATATCTTCGACGAATTCATTGACTAAAGAAACAATTTTTTCATCTCGTTTTATTTGTAGCTAGGTATGATGATTCCAAATCAAAATATGAACATTTTTTTAATAAATATTACATAAATAAGTATCAATAATTATAATATTAGAAACCAGGATACCAGGTTGAAAAAACCTTTGAAAACCTTGAACCGTGTGTTATATGCTAATATTTGTGTTATTCGATTGCGCGGGTCGAGGATTTGAATTTCGACCGTCGCCATACGTATTGTTTTTTTTAATAAATTGAGATATCTTTTTAATCCAAAGAATTGGATGACTGAAGTACCCGAGCACTCTCCAATAATAATCCTGTAAATAGTTGCTAGGTAGATGATTGGAAGACAATTTCAAATTTTCGCTTTCGGAGATATAATAGATTATGCGGCACCAAAAAAAAAAATGAATGTAATCAAGAAGTAGTCTTTACCAATGTTCCCTCTAATTTTCAGAAGGTTAAGTGCGAAAAAGTTATTGGTTGTGCAACTTTGACAAGAAATAAAAAGATTTGTGCGCCACATAACGGTTTTTAATACTGATATTAATTAACAACACTATTTAATGTCGATTAATTTATTCTAGTGATGGTATAGCTGATGTAATTTTTGTGCGCTCTGTTGTAATATATGTGCGCGCACTCGGTGAGCTGTGTGCGTGCGCACAGCTTAGAGGGAACACTGGTCTTGGCGTGTTGAAAAATTTCATTACAAAAAAAATATGATATGATATCATTTTATTTGTGGGTTTCTAATCAAAATAATAACGTTTCTATATATGTTTATTATTTAATATAATAAATCATTTAATATATTTCAAAACGGGTTACTAAGTATAAAAAAAATCGGCTTTTGAATGTCGCAAATTTGGCTAAAAACCGGTTTTGCAAACCCGGTTTTTGAAACCACGACAAGCCCTAATTGTGTGTAAGTATCCAAATTTTACGCAAACAATCGGCGGTGTTCGAAAATTCTTCCTAACAAATGGTGTGCCAAGAGGTAAATCATTAATAATTCTTTTCTCAGTGTATTTTTATTTACATAGCTATTTCATTAGTGACAAATAGGTCATGGATATGCAATTAGTAAGTTCGTTACGTGGACAAGAACAATCCGAATATTCAACAGAACTAATTTCATTTTATTTCTGACACTGACATCATGACGTATGTATGATATTTCGTACAATAAATACTGTACTACAGTGATTGAATAATAATAATAAAAAAAAACTTTTAAACAATACAACGAATTCATTATTAGTAATTAAAATAGCCTAAATATTATTTTCGGGCTTCTTTCAAGTTATAAAATAAATGTTCGCTTCGGTACGGGTTCGGATTACGACCATCTAGCAAGTTTGGGGTTCGGTTACCTGAAAAGCTTTATAAGAAGCCAGGTACGGATTTTTTTTACCCTGTACCATAAAGTGGTAATGCCTGTACTCAAGACAGCTTCAAATACTAATCAACTTTTGTTGTGCTACCTTAGTACGAATATAAAGTTCAATAACTTAGTCTTATTTTAAAACTTCAATAATTCATAAATATTGTAAACAAATGTAAAATCAATCGTCTCCTTTTTATTATAATTCATCATTATGGGTTATCTTCCACCAGTAAAACTTTGTTTACCACTCCAAATTGTAAAAGTAAGATTTTTTTATCCGATATTCATTTAGGATACGAGCCTAATAATTTAAGTTTAATTAAATAGTCAATAAATGAAGAACAAAAAATCTTATGACACTTATTGTTATGTTATTTATTTATTGAAAATAATGAGATAATCTGAAGGATTTCGACTGAAGGTGCTTGGTGGAATTTCAATATTAAATTTGAATCGTTCAAATTATGTTAGTGACACAATCTGTGTGAATGTACATAATTTGAACGAATCAAATTTAATGAGATTAAATCAAAGTCAGTTGTAAGTTGTAACAGAATACCATAATATTTACGCAGTTTCAAATACATGACGGGGTTTCTGCTCATCACAGGTATCTCAAAGCGTGGTTTATTGTGCTAGTCAAGTTTATTTATAAAATATTCAATACAAAGTTTCCTCCCCTATATGTATCTATATTTTCTTGAAAGTAGATTCAGCACGATTGCGTGTGACCTCTTTCTTGTTCTGTTTGTGTCTATCTGTCTACACTACAACGAAGGTAGACAGATATAAATTGTATCGATTTTCGTAGACTTCGTAGTGTGTAGACCTTGTTGGCGTCTACGCTGTTGGCTAAAGAAGCATAGTATTATATTACACCCATACGAAAACTGTGTTCCATTTTCATATTTTTTAAACTGATTTTCAGATAAATAATATGCAACCTGTATATACAACCAACACAAAATAGAGCATGGCACACATTAATGCATGTATATTTACATCTAATTTATGTTCTGATTCTATTTTTTTTCTCTTATAAGCAGTCCATTGATTATCTTATCAAACGGAAAAGTATCTGGGGAGTACGTTTATATTTCATGAAAAGGCTTTAAGTTGTATTTTTATAGATATACATATATAATGTAACGTCAGTGACAGATAGTGATGTTTAAATAAATGTGATAGCAATATAATATTCTTCATAAATACACAAACATTTTGTTTTTACTTTTTAAATCAATCGACAAAATAATGTTGTTTCTCAAAAATAAACATTTAGCACGGTGTAATCACAGGGGTGGGCTGGAAGGGGTGTTTAAACTCGGCGTGGCTGGCGTGCCCCTTGTTAAGTTAAGAAATCATTCGTCTCAGA
This sequence comes from Himalopsyche tibetana, assembly GCA_030503985.1. Taxonomy (NCBI): domain Eukaryota; kingdom Metazoa; phylum Arthropoda; class Insecta; order Trichoptera; family Rhyacophilidae; genus Himalopsyche; species Himalopsyche tibetana. The sequence continues at coordinate 5,038,373 of JAPJYX010000010.1, forward strand.
GCAGACTTCGTTGCCCTTTCATTTCTTTCAAAAAATACATTTACTTCGACTGAATAATAAAATAGACCCTTACTCTTTATTGGCTGTTGTCCGACAATATTTAAAAATACCGATCTTGGATATTATATTGTCAGCATCGTTTTATCATGTGCGGCGTTATATTTTATTTGTATGAACCGACTTTCATATTTGTATACTTTTTCATTTTACGACCTTTACCGTAATTATTCAGCACACTTTTTCTTAGAATAGGTTTCTCATATTTCTTTTAGTTTTATTAAAGCCTAATTCTTGGAACTACGAAAATATATCCGTACGTAAAAGAATAACCAAAGCAGTCACACTTGGGCTTTTGTTCAGGAAAACGATTTTATGATGGGTTGAATTTTTGAAAATTCATTACTTGCTTAAAAGTATAGAAATGAAGGCCTGCTTGAAAATAAAATTTGGCACTAAGTAAATATTTTATTTTTGCTACAGTAAAAATAAAAATACCTTATTTACTATGAATTACTAAATTAATGGACTTGTGTGGTAAATAAATAGGTACCAGGTCGATCATTGATTTCTTCCCTATTTTTTTTATATCCGTACGAAGTTAAAAAACCACAAGTTTTAACAATAAATCAATAAAAACGATTTTTAATATATGTATGTACTTGAAAATTAAGTTACAAGTCAAAAGGGTCGCCTTCTTCATTTTCAGGTGCCAGGTCGCCGACCTGGCCCCACTGCACCACTGTCTAACACGTATTATAAGTGGTATGCTACAGTAATTTAAATACGTATATGAAAATCAATATAATATTGTGAATTATTAATATAATGCCTTTCCATCAAGTATTATCAGTGAAAACCCTAAAATTGTATGAAAAACTAACTAAATAAGAATAATCCTTTTCACTATGTGGAACATCAGCTGATGAGGAATTGTGTAGAATTCTATCATAAAACCGCCGAGTTCACTGTTTTATAATGTGTATATGTTTGTACTTCACCGTGATAATTTCTACGTAAAGCATTTTGGGCACGTGGACGACTAAGGGGAAAAATATTTATTGAACTAGTCTTTCCATCAATGTACACGATTTTGAAATCTTAATAAAAATAAAATAGACATTTCTACATTTAACCGCAAAAGTTAAAAAATGGATTTCTGTGATTTATTTTCCAAGTTTTGGTGGGTTAAGCACATGAGAGGTCCCAGGTGCAACAAAGTTTGGAGGCCCTTTTTTTCGGATAACATAAAAACCTCAAAAAATTTAATGTAAAATAATAAAAATCTGACACGAAATTTAAGTAAAATTAGGAAGCTTAAGGATTGTGAATAATATAATTACGGGTAAAGAAGCAAACTTTCAATCAAGCATTGATCATGTTTAATGATGACTAAAATCAATTTTAAGGTATTGAAAGATTGTTTCCATTACGTTCGGTCGTGTTAATTCGAACGTGAATTTGCAAAAGAGCATTCGGTGTACTTATTCACATATTTTATTTTTTCAATGGCCACAATGATGTAAAGGCATTATGGCTGAGATTTATAGAGCCCCTTGTTAAGATACTAGCAGCCCACCCCTGCCTAACGGTTTGAAAAACAATCATCCGGCCCGTTTCTTAAAAAGTTTGGTGACGCATGCTTCAGTTTATCCTGCGAATGAAAAGTATTTCGCTTCATGGAGAAGTTTTTACAGACTGAATGAATCGGGAAAAAAATCAAGTAATGAATTACTAAATAACATAATAGAATATGAATCAAACTTCAGCATTTTAAATGATATATTGACTAAGATGTATAGCTATGGAGTTTTCAGTATTACAAATCACAATGGAGTTACTTCTTAAATGGATGAAATCAGACGCATTTCCACTAATGTTGCCGATTATTTAGTACTTACAAAAATAAATAATTATCAAGGTACCGTAGAATTTTTGTTAAAAAAAATACTGTTATTTCATTAATTTAAAAAAAATGATAATTTATAACAGATGTATCCGCACCTAGTTCAATTTACGAGTATACGAAACCGATCCATTATTAATTAATAATAATCTTGAAAATATATAATATATACAGTTTGCAAACACAAAAAAAAAACATGCGCAATATGATCAAATTCAATGAAACCCACCTATAGTCCTAAATAAACACAATTTATCAGTATCATAAACTCTCTTATCGGCATATTATCTATTTATTATATTTTTAATATAAATATCGATCACAACGAAGAGCACGTTTATCGCCGAAACCTCAATATACCTGAGTAAATATTAGAGCTCGCCTTTTTCTAAGAATCGGTTTTTAAAAGCCGCGTTTTTAGTTAAATTTGTAACATTCGAAAGCGTGCTTTTTTTCAATTTAGCAACCCGGCTTCGAAATTAAAATTAATATTGATTAAATTGAAATTAGCATGGTTTTAATAAGACGAGATAAAATATGGATCTTAATAGTGAGTAAACATTAAATTAATGTATGCGTTGAACACATTAACTATAGGTTAATTTGAAAATATTTTTGCTGTGCATTTTGTTTCTACAAACATATTTCCTAACGAGGAATAACGAATAAAACTACAGTTAATTGACGTAATTTATTGTAACAGCGTTCAGGTATATACTAAATAAACGAAGCATAAAAATTGAAAATTATCATTTTTTTGTTAAACATCGAACACATTGATTTTGTATAATTCCCAGTGAATGTATAACTGAAAATGACGCTGTATTGCTTAGTTAGACCCGTGGCGTTCAAAATCATTCACACTCTCTCCAGCGGTCAAATCCATTTTCCGCGAACCGGCGCATGAAATAAAAAAAATCAACAAGCAGAAAGCATTGTGCATAATACAACATAATTTATTCATTTTAAAATTTACAGATGATGCATTGATATGAATGTACGAATTCCAGACGACCTTTCTAAATTTTAGAAGAGCAACATTCTTCGTTACGAACAAAATAGGGAGATACTATTTTTTTTGGTACCAAAACTGTATACATTTTTAATTTCTTTGATATCGCATTAAAAATGCTGTATTTTATGCATACATTTTATTTTATCATATTATATGTACATTCTCTATGGCTTTACACTAGTCTTACAAGTGTTCTGTTAGTTCTGTAGCGTACCAACGTTATTCGAGTTTCAAGGGAAAATTCGTCAGATTTAATGTCAACGTTTTACAAATTGATTAAACGTATGGACACGTCATTGTCTTTGTAAAATAATTGGGTTTTCGCGTGTTAGTTTTCGTTATTTATAACAGTAAATTTATTAAACCTTATCATAGAAAACGTTTACACTTTACCGCAGTGATGCACAAACCGCGGGCCGCATGCGGCCCTTTTTGAATTATATGGCGGCCCATCAATCTTTTTCATGTAAAACATTTATTTCATAAATGTAAGCAAACTTTTTCTTCAAATCGGTTCATAGAAACAGGCCCTCAAATGCTATGTCAGATTAAAAGAAAATAGTTAAAAATGTACAAAGACCAAGATCGCATTAACTTTTGAATTAAATATAAATGACACATAAATATTTCACAATGAAACGGTTTCTAATGAGCATGTATTCATAATGCTTTTTTGCATGGCTTATTTATTTTCACGTTTTCGGAATAACACGGCAAAAATAATGTAATGGAACCTATCAATCATTTATCTAAATTCACTCCGCTGAAAAAAAGGACTGAGCTAACTTTATTTTTTTTTCTTTGCGGCCCGTACCCACGAAAATTTGTTTTATGCGGCCCGCTAGAAGGTATAGGTTGTGCATCACTGCTTTACCGCCAACAGCTTGACACACGGAAAATGAAACATCACAAACCATCAAGCAGAGCAACGTATACGCATAAAGTTTTGCGCAAAATATAATTAAAAACTTTTTAAACAAAGTGATATTGAAAAAAGTAATAATTTTATAGTCGGATAGTTATAGTGACACGTTTTTAATTAAAAAAAACATGTTATTGTGTTCCTTTACATGTATTTTATTTATATTTGTCGAGTCCCACGGCGCAGCGGTCAGCATTGTTGGCTTCCGTGCCGTATCTCAAGGGTTCGAGTCCTCGTATGAACAATATTTTTTCGATCGATTAATCGATTATTGCTCGAAAACATGGGTGTCTATGATGTCTGAAAATTTCTTACCATCCTTCCAATCCTTCAATAACTGGACGTAGCGATGGCGATTGGTGGACAACTTGTCCTGTCCATGCCTTATCCTTATATCCCCCTACTACTCTCTTTAGAAAAGAAAGGTTGAGAGACTGAGTAACAAACATTTCTCGTAGAAAAACTTCTGTTGAGATACCTCCATTAGGAGGTCATATTCTCCACGTTAGATTTTAAAAAATGCAAAATATACAGTAGGATGGTGGAATATAACTTTTAGTCATTATTAAAATTATAATACCATTCGATTTAAGACATTTAATAGTTTAATATAGGTACCATTCTTATTTTCTTGATAATTATTATATTGCTATTATTAACTGTCTACTATGCATTTTTTCTAATATTGAATTGACATCATACACAATACTACCATAAACACATTTGTCGTGGGCGAATTAGTCATGGAATCTATAAATATTATAGCTATTTATTTTTCCAATTTCAATTCTTGAATTATTATGAATTACATGTACTTATTACCCGACTTCGCCCGAGATAGATGCCTCATATAACGCCCATAAAATATAGTCCATCAATAAATTATTGATAGTTCTAAAATTGCATGGTGAAAATTAAAAATAACATAGTTGTCCGTACCTTATAACACCCACATAAAATAGTGCACCACTTTAAAACAATGTTCCAATATGAAAGTTAAAAATTGAAAATAGCACAGTTGACACAAAACTCGATCGTTCACTGTTTGGGAGATGATCTATTGACAGAGAGACAAACACGTCTATTTTTTGTTTATATTATAGAATTATTTTAATGAACATCTTGTGTTTTATAATTATGACAGAACTGCCATAATCCTAAACTAAAACAAAAGTACCACGAACCCAATGTATTCCTTTTTTGAAATATTATCTCAGTGTTGTCATATTGAAAGAGTTTTTATTGTTTTTTATTACATATTCTGAAAGTGTACCTACAATAATTTCTGACTCCAAATTAGTCTTACAGTAATCACTGAAATTAAGTAAAATTTAACGCGTTTTGCGGTTTAGGCGAGTGATTAAACTCACGTTTTATTTCGTTGATTTATACCGGCACAGAAATATTCAAAACACAGTAATGTAATCTCCATATTTTGTAATCTTTTAACATTATTTTTAATAACTTAAATTACCACAAATCATTAACTGTAGAAATATTAAAAGCCACTTTGAAACGAAGTAAAAACGCTATAATCAGTACTGATAACATATAGCGTATTATTTGATAATTAGTTCCATTGAACAGTTGAAGGATCTTATCTTAGCAAATATAAGTGTTAGCCTAGGGGTCCCCACCTTTTCTTCACTAAAGGACGCATTCATTTTTCTGATTCGACATACGGCCGCAGTAAACATTGACTTACGGCCGGAAACAAGAATTTACGGTCAGAACATGTCAGGAATTTACGAATTTACAAAATTACAGAATTGGCCAGCATCAGAGTAGCCAAAAGGCCGCAGGTTCCCCACGCCTGTGTTAGACAATATTTCAATGCGGACTCAACATTAAGACTGGAATTAAAATTAGTTAATCCTTAAAAATGACTTTTACTAACCCTTCGAGTGGTGAATTATTGTTTTCTAAATTAGGCTTTTCGCATATGTTGATTATTTTTACTATTGCTACACACAAAAATATAAAAACATATGTTTTGGATACGGATCAATCTGGGTAGAATATCACTTATTATTTCAAGTCGTAAATATTTTTTGAATTTCAAAACGCATATTTAAAAGTGTCAATAGTTAAAAGTAAACTTATTCATTGTTATTTTAAAAAAACTTCCTAGAAGCCATTACTACTGATGTCAATTACGGATAGGGAATCGACCCAAAATGGAAGAGTACGCTCAATATTATATGACTACTGATTTGATTCCAAATACATATTATATATTTTTTAATTCTTTGTTCATTTGCAACTAATCATAAAAATAATTCGACTGCCAAAATGAAATAACAAAATACCTGATGACAAAAAAAACCTCGCTCTACCAGTACGGCGATGCTTTTCAAAATGAAACAAATAGTTCATTCGAATCTTGTAAATTTTATTTTTTGATATGAGTCGTCTGGTATCAGAAGCAGAACTGTTACAAACATCATGTATGGAACAATTCTGCTTTTGATACCAGACGACTCATAAATGAAATATCGTACATCTTGCAAATAGTGATGGATCACCGGAAAATGAATTACCAGTTCTTGGCGGAATACGGTTAGGAATGGCGAATCCGGTATATCGACAATAGTTTTCAATACCGAATTTCTAGTTTTAAAAATACCAGTTATCGATAGAATGTTGAAAGTTATCTTAATCGAAATTGTATGTTTTCAATCCACAACATATTGTAATTACGATAAATTAACCCAGCGGTGGGCTGCCAATGCGTTAACAAGGGACTCGCGTAATCTTAAAGCAATTCTTCACTTCTATGCAATTATATGCAATACCTAAATAAGCAATCGATTGTTACTTAACACACTTATAATATGTAACAATATGCAATTACCGTAAACTAATCAATGAAAATGGCTGAAAATGTACTACTGTGTATACTAAAGCTGTCGTAGATAATATATAAGTCAGAAATTGCAGTTATGTACTAACTTGATCTGAGGATATTCTTTCTCTTAAATTTACAAGGGGCTCGCTGGTCTAAGTAAAAATTAACAAGAGACTCTTTCAAGCGCCTCCGAGCCCTCTGCAGCCCACTTCTAAATTAACCTATTTTAAACCTGATAAGACTCGTACCGATTATTGACGGATTGCAGCATTGATCGCCAACCCAGTGATGCGCGTGGGGTACTAGTGGCATTTTAAAAACAATACTAGAGTATTTTTTTCATTTAATCTGCGGCTGCAAATTAAATTAGAACCATATTGAATTTATAAATTATTCTTGTTAATAGAAACAAAAATATTTCTTTTAAAATTGGCACTGTTATGAAGCGAGCCTCTCTCAATTTAGTCTGAGTTTCGAGCACGCTGCGACAGGTCATCCGCATCCTAAGCTATGTAACTATTGATAAATATGTTTATTTGTGTATATCTTTTTATTTTATTTCATCCGCTTTGTGATTAAAATAATGTGAGCAAATAGTAAAGTAAATATGTTGGAAAATTTACTTTTCCGTTGAGCGACAATTTACAAATTTAGCATTTTAAAAGTGGTACTTCCCTTCAAAATATTGCACACCACTGTTGTAGCCTGTAAAACACTTTACAGGCAAATACTTTACTTTGGAAATCATGACACATAATATTAATTTCTCGTCAATAATTTGTAATAGTAATGTGGTGTGCGTATTTCCTCTTTTCTGGTTTGTGTGACAATACAAACAATCCCATCACGCAAGTGTGATTATTGAAGGTTTAATTTTATCTATCAAATACGATCCTAACGCTAAACCATTTTGCATGTCAAAATAAATATATAACCTTATCAATATTCTATATTTTTGGTTAACTAAAAGCAGTAGGTATTGAGTGATTTTTTTCGTATTAGCAACACTTTTTCCAGAAACAGCAAATTTGTAGCAGACGCTGAATGGTATTTTGCGCCGTCTTGATAAAACCACAGCTCTTTCACATTAATTCCATTCAATTTGTTAACGAAAATGTCAACAATCATGTATCTATAGCGTTCTCCGACTATAACGTTCTGTTTGGCACCATTTTTTAAGAAATAAATTTACACAATTTATTTGCTAACGTTATTTTGGCGTAAGTCTAGTCACGGTGAAATAACAAACTAAACTGAGTACAAATCAGCTATCAACTGAAAAATTGGCTGATGCTGGAAAAGGTGTTGCTAATTCAAAAACAAACCTCTACAAAAACACCCGTTATATACAAATCATAAAATGTCAAAATAAATTTGCACAATTTACAAGCGATGTTTTGGCGTAAGTTTATTCATGGTTAAATAACCAACCAAACTGAGCACAAATCAGCTTTCAAATTGGCTGTCGCTGTAAAATATGTGCCTTATTTGAAAAACAAACCTCTAAAAACATAATATTAATTGTTACTTCACAATGCACAAACATTTATAAAATAATCACTACAAGAATCATTCCCAAAAATTGTGTCTGCGAATGCCAAGTTGTAAATTAAAATAAATATTCCTACCAAGAAATGACTGCAATCTATTGAAAACAAAAGTATAAATACTATTTTTCACAACAACAAACAAACTACACACCACTAATATTTTTTGCACTAACAGTGCACATAGTGGCACATCTTCACAATATTTATTAAAAACCACTTGTCACCTAATTCCCGAAACGCCGAATGAGATCACAAAACCTATTTATTGCAAGCACTCACATAAAAACGCGCGAAAAATAATTGAAATCAGGATTATTCTTAAAACTCGTTTAAACTTTCAGTGTTACCATTACGAACGTCCGGTTCAAAGTGATCTACTGAAAAGAAAATCAAAAGCACGAACATGCTTCACATAATGAAAAAATGACATTCACAACAAGTATAAATAGGTATCGCATGGTTTGCGGTAGATAACGCCACTCAGTGGCATTCCCAACACTAAAAATGTCAATAAAAGAATGCGTTATTGTTTACCAAAAAATACTCTTCAATTATGATTTATTGTTGGTTAGCAAAACACTATTTTTGCGGGTTTTAAATAGATCAACATTTAGGATTAGGGTTATATTAATATCTATATTGTGGGGGTGAGTCCAAAGCTTTTGCTTAAAAAACGAAATCTATTTATTTTAGGGTTTAGTTAGATATCAAAATCTTATTTTATTTTTAATTATGTATGATTAGTAAGTATTTTTCTGATAACATTGACAAATAAATATATAATGAAAGTAAATAATGCTTTAACATTGCTTTGCTTTAGCATTGCATTTCTAGGCTGATTATAACGTTGATTAATCGACCATAAACCCGACTAAACAACATAATTACGACTTATTTTGAATAACTGAAAGTAGAGATACCAATACAATTATTCAATAATATAAAGAACCAAACTAATTCAATAGGTTAAAATAAAATTACTGCCCTGCTAAATAAAAACACATTATTTCTGGTTTTAGTGCAATGGCTGTAGGAGACGTTAAGTTTTTCTCTTATAATTTTATGTCTTAAGTATAATTATTTCGACTTAATCTGGAATATGATAGTTATATTATATAATGTACACTTTTCGTGTGATCGCTGTCAATACTAGGTGGAAAGGCATTATATCTTTTTTTAAATACTCATCTGTGCAAATTCCCACTTTTATTTATTGAGATTAAGACCGATTTCGCTCATGACGAGCATTATCAACTGATAATAGAATACAATGATGCAGTGTTATTTAATGATAAATTTACAAATGAGTATTTTATTTTTTGAATATATATGTAAACTCAACGGAATTTAATTAATACACGAAATTATGTTAAAATGAATTATTAGTTTACGTGATTTTAAATGAAAAATTTGGTAAAATCTTGAAAAATGTTTACATGTATTTCTCACAATGTAATAAAAAGTTCTGTTTTTTATTCATTAATGAAATATATTACCAAACTAAGTGAGGAACAAATCCTCGTTTTTCAATACAGCGTATTTTTATTTAACAATGAAGGCATAATACATTGCCGTATACTATTATTTACTGTTAATAATCAAACACTCGATATCATTATTCGCATACTTTAGTTATATTCCAAAAGCTGTTATTATAGTGAAAAATTTACACTACAATGTGTTTTAAGGCGATTCTTTTTCTTACAGGCTCTGTTATCAATATAAGTATAAATATAAAATTAATAGTGACTTTTTTTATCATCATTTCGTTATCGAGTATGAAGGAAGCATGTGTAACTATTATCAATCTTATCGAATATGCTTTTGCGGTAGCGACTTGAGATTTATTCTTGAATTTGTGGCATTTTGTTTTTTTTGTGGGTTTAGTCTGCAGCTAATAATTATTATTTATCCTGGAAACTTTTCAAACGTATTTCGTATTTTTTTAAGCCATGTGCGCTCCCAGTGTGGAGCATATGGACTCCTAATGGAGTTTATCTCAACAGAAGTGTTTCTACGAGAACTGCTTGTTACTCAGTTGCTCAACCTCTCTTTTTCCAAAGAGAGTAGGGATAGAAGGATAGGGCTAGGACAGGATTAGTGGTATGCTAATCGCTCTCGAAACGCGCCGTTTATAGGATAGGATGGGTGAGAGGGGGGAATTCAAGATATCACATACATCCATGCCTTTGAACAGAAATTCATAAATCGATTGAAAAATCAATTTATAAAACTGTCCGTACCGGGATTTGAACCCGGGCCCTCTGTAGCCGAAGCCAACACCGTTGACCACTCGACCACACAGGCGGCATTTCGTATACTCCACGTAATAATAGATACTTAATAGATAGTAAAAAATAAAATATAATCGAATACCCAGTGCTGTATTTGTAAGTTCACCGAGGTATGCAAAAAGTATTTATTCAAAGAGGATTATTAGATGAAAACAATATATTTCATATATTTTTTAAGAACAGTTTTTTTAATGTGAAATAGATTTTGCAAAATATTTTCGGCGGTTATAAGATAGACAATCATTTTTAAATTCACAATTTAAATTGATAACTTAATTATTTTCGACTTCTTAATCCTGGTTTTATCCTCGCGTGATCCCCTTGTTAAATTTGGCTGCGGCCGGCAAGCCCCTAAAAAATTCTCAAATCGAATGAATACAAAATTGCAATGTTCATTGAGGTTTCACTGCATTATGAAATATAAAAGGTTGTTGCCTTTTAAAATTCTCTGTAAAATACATTTATTTAGAGTGCATAATAAAAGAGGTCTAGCCGTTTGTTGTCTATTGTTTCACAATGCTCAAGCAAAGATGTTTGATATTTTATGGTTTCCAGACGTTGTTTTGTTTGTTTATTTCTTTACATGGACACATTTTTTCCCTTTGCCGTCATTGTTCACAATTTGGTGAAGGACAAACTCTAATATTTACTATTTGATTTATTAGAGCTTTCTTCTCAAAACTACGATTATATATTATCACCGTAAATGAGAGGCAAAAAACAATTGAACATTTTAAACCAACTGAGAGTAGAAATTTACGATTTAAGTAATTTTGGGATTTTATGAGTTTAATAGAATAAAAAAAATTACATGATTAATATGCATGATTGTATTCAATTTGGATAAAATATACCTAATTTATTTTAAAGATTATTTGTAAATCCACATAAGACAATTACATAAAATAAATAAAAGCTACGATATTTTGTGTTGCTGAAATAAGGTATTTCTAGAAAAATATATATAAATTTGTACTGTCTTGTCATAAACTATTAATTAGTTTCTTTACAACATTAATGAATGGTTTATTGTTTTAAGCATTAATAATATTCATATTTACAATAAATTATGTACATTTCATTTAAAGTGAAGTCAAAGTACTTCTATGCAAACTTACATTCAGAGTAATTCATAGTTCAGCTTTGGATTATATTATTATTTAATACTCATATCATAAACATTAAAACTCAGATTTCGTCATGCGCCCATTGTTAGTGTAATGCAGTGGTTCTTAACCGTTTCGAAGTTACGGTGCACTTTATGTCAAAAGAAAAAAATGACGGGACACCATAATCAAACTGGTAGAAAACGAAGAAAAATATGCGGACATAAACATTATTACAAATTTAACAGATTATGTAACAGTTATACAGCAAAAAATAATAAAATAAACGATACACATAATATGTATAGTACATGGAAAAAATGAACTAAAAATTACCCTTAATATATTGGAGATTATTTGATGCGAACATCAATTAATGTGAAACCTTAGCTTGTCTGCTTTTGTAAATTTCAGAAATATTAGGCCGAAAATTTGTTATGGCTACCCTCAATTCTTTGACTAAATTAGTTAGTGTTTCTCGTTTTTTTAATTTTTAATTTTTCTTATTATTGATAAACTGAGCACACACAAATATTATGTTTAAAACTGTAACAAGACCTCCAGTACCCTCATGCAGGAGCTGAGTATTCGTATTGGACAGAAATCAAAAATTCCTCCACTTCAGAAAATTTTATTCTTAGATTACGATCCCTTGGATTTTTTTTTATTCTTCTTCTTCTTGGTATAAACTTGGTGTATTCATCGTGGCAAAAGAATTTTGTATCCAATCATAATTTTCTATATTTAAAGAAGGAAATTAATATGTAATATTTTCTTCCAATAAACTTGAATGTTCTGTTATATCGGAAAATGAAGTTTTAAGCTTTTACCATTTGTTCCACGATGCACTTGCAACAAGCTCACGGTGCGCCAGTTAAAAAACATTGGTTTAGTCCAGCGGTCACCAAACTACGGCCGGCCGAAGATTTTCATCCGGCCCGCAAAAAGTTCTGGATTTTTGCATATAAATTTTCATGATTAAGTTGTGAATTCACGACAACTATTTATTTCAAAACATCAATTGTCATACAACTATCTGGTAGGGGACTCAAAGTGAAGAACGTTGGATAGAACTTGGAAGCGAGACGACCAGATGTTCGTTTACTCAATTTTTTTTCGAATATTCTCATTTATTGAAATCCTAAGAGGGGCAAACATTTGTTTACATTCTAATTATTATATTATGTAACCACATAAATTGAAATAATATTCTGGTTGGTTTCCAATAAGAATTTATTTGTCGTCCGGCCCCCTTAGTTTTTAAAAAGTTCAATGCGGCCCGCTTCTCAAAAAGTTTGGTGACTCCTGGTGTAGTCAGTAGTGCATGGGTGTCCAACCTTTTGTGCCCTGTTATTGACTTTTCAATTTTAAGTTTTCTCGCGATCGACTTCTAACATGATTCTTATAAGAAATTTTATTTAGGATTTTTTCCCTTCTTCAAACTTAAAAATGTTTATTTTAAATTCGAAATACATATCATTAGATAGGTATGTGCTTACAAAATAATTCAATTTTTGTACATTTTATATTTAAATTACATATTTTTTCGAAATTCACGGAAGCTTTCGGTATCGACCAAATTTTCCTTTGGGATCGACCTGTCGATCGCAATCTACCGGTTTGACACCCATGGTGCAAGTACAGGGGATACCAACCTTTTTGGAGCCTAGAGCGCAATCTAAAATATTAGTAAGGTGGCGAGCACCAGTTTTTTTCAAAATCTCAAAACCCGAAACTCGTTTGTTTTTTAGCTCACCGAGGAATTTGAAATCTAAAATAACTGATATTAAAAATTTTACGATTTGATAAATTAGTTGGCTGGCGCATCGAAATGAGTAAGCGGGCGACGTGGCGATCAAATGTACATTTATGGTTAAAAATGAAAAATGAAAAAAATCGGAGAGTAAAAAGGGAAAAATGGATTTTTTAAATAAATCCTAATTGAAATTGCAAAGCTTTGTAACACTTTCAATTGTCATTGTTTCGGAAAAAATGGAACATAATAAATCAGGAGAGGGGGGGGGGGGGGGTCAAGACCAATCAAAATAAGGAGAACCGCGGGACTTTTCTAAAAAATAAACAAAACCGCGAATAGCTCTGAAATTAAGAGAGCCCCTTGTTAAAATATTGGCAGCCCACCGCTGCGCATATGAACTTACTAATGGAGCCTGTCTCAACAGTAGTTGTTCTTTAATCTATAAGAACGGCTTGTTATTTTGTTAGTCAATATATACTTTTTCGAAAAGATTAAGAAGTTTTTTATTCATATTGTCAAAATACTTCAAGTCCATTTTTCTTCTTAATCCGAACAAAACCTAACAATTAATAAATATAAATGAATATTATTAATGTATATTAAATAAGAGTTCAATATTGCCGCCTGTGTGGTCGAGTGGTTAACGCCGTTGGCTACCGCTACGGAGGTCACTGGTTCAAATCCCAGTACGGGCAGTTTTATAAATTGATTTTTCAAACGATTTATGAATTTCTGTTCAAGGGCATGGATGTATGTGATATCTTGAATTCCCCCCTCCCACCCATCCTATCCTATGAACGGGGTGTATCGAGAGCGATTAGCTAACCATTAGTCCTGCCCTAGCCCTTTCCTTCTATTACTACTCTCTTTGGAAAAAGAGAGGTTGAGCAACTGAGTAACAAAGCAGTTCACGTAGAATCAATTCTGTTGAGATAAACTCTATTAGGAGTCCATAGGCTCCACATTGGGAGCGGACATAAAAAAAATTGTTGCATAAATTCTTCTCAATAACTCAAATATCAGTGATAATAAGTGCGCTATAAATCTTCCGTTTAAAATTAGCAGTGGTATTTATTCTTGTCTTGTCTTATTTTAGCTAATTAAAATATGGCAAGCGATTCCTATTTTCCCCTATTTTGACAGCACGATGAAATCAGAAACGCAGAGAATTTTCAAACTTTCAAACAAATCTTTGTTTGGTCGCTTTGTGGAGTTGTGTGCGCGCATTTGAACGAAAGAGGAAACCTTGGTGTTAAATTTCACATTATCTCCATAAGGTATAACGCATATTCAATACGCAAGTGTAGCACTGGCTACAATCTATAACATTATAGAACTAACTGACCTATGAAATTATTGTCGATTTATAAAATGCATAATATTTAAGTAGGTCTGCAATATCGACTTTCTAAATTATAACTACAAATGGCATTACAATGCGAAGGACAGAAAGGAGTGTGAACATCTTGTTGCAATGTTTAGTCTGCTTTTAATCGAAATTGTTCAATACCGACTTGCAAAATAAGCCATTTGCCTTAAACAAAAAGGTCAGCGAATTGAAATGTGCATTTCTACATCCAATGTAAAAACATTGACAATAATATAAAATGTAATAATCAGATGTGTCCGGAAAACTAAAGGAAAATGGAAGGAGTAGTAATTAAATAATGTTGCCAAAATTTCACGCGTATAAAATTTCTTCGTAAATTAACCTAACTACTGTTTTTTTTAATTTAAGATTTCGACTGAAGGTGCTTGGTGGAATTTCAATATTAAATTTGAATCGATCAAACTATGTACATTCTCACAGATTTTGTCACTAACGACCCGGGATTCGCCTTTCGGCATCTTCAGGCATTCAAGCGCACGGATGAACTTAAACTGACGTTTAGTAAATGAAAGTTTCGTGCATATATAAGAAATAAATGCATCACTGAGTCCAAAGCCATTGCTGGCGAAAAGGATGAGCTCATGGGAATGCCAACAGATTTGAGTAGTAAGTAGTTTCAAGAATTATATTATTTGTTTGTCGGCAAAGGTTTTATGATTTTATGATTTTATGATTATATAGGGTATAGAAGTGGAGATGCCGGAAGGTTTAATATTTCATTTCAAATCCTGAAGATGCCGAAAGGCGAAACCCGGGTCGTTAGTGACAAAATCTGTGAGAATGTACATAGTTTGAACGATTCAAATCTAACTACTGTTGATTAATAAATCATTGAAGATTATATAATAATAACAAATGCTACAAGATAATACATCAACGGAGAGGAGATTCTTCTTTTCGCTCGGACTGGATTTACTCCGTTCCTATTAAAATTGTATCGATAAATTATGTTACAATTGACAAGTAATCAATTTGTAATTGGTCTGTCCAATCGCTTGCATACGCCCAGTAAAACGAGAAGAAATAATTGATAAATCGATGAAAATTATTTGATCTCGTATAGTAAGTCCGGCGCTTTTCGGACCCACTTTTATCATCGGCTTGAAGAAATGTTCAAGGTATTATAGTTTGAGAAAAATCCACGCTTTTTTAAATATATATTCCTTCTAAAAACATTTATTGAAATATTTTCAAAATAGTTTAAATTTTCAAAATATTACTGATTATATTGAAAATTCTTATCTTTTTTCAAATATTTTCATATCGCTGATTAAACAAGTTATTGTAAAAATATGTTAATATAAAAGGGTGTTCAAAGCGAATGATAAATATTTGGATTAGTGTTTGAAACAGTATCCCATATTGTCAAAAAGAGTAGTCAAGAAAATCAATATAAAATTATGAACAGTGAAACTAATATGGCCAGTACACTGCGTTTATGGCCAGCAATAAATTATATGAACAAATTGGTTCATAGGTCATCCTAAAATATCAACTAACCTGACGATAAATCAGATCTCTAATAAATAATAGCTCTGTTCTTCTGCGTACTTCTGATGGTTTGCTGACGGCTTACAAACTGTTTTCGAATTATAATCTAATTCGATGCTTTTAGGTTCTTATTCGAAAACGGTTTGCAAACCGTCAGTTTACCATCAGAAGTACGCAAGAAAACAGAGCTAATGATTAATGCTTATAAATCATCATAGACGTTATGTTCTCTAAATGTGTTGGATCCTGCCATCTAGCGACATAAGTAAAAACTCAAATCAATATTTTATATGGTCAGCTCGCATGCAGAAAGAAGCCAACGATGCAAAAAATATTAATTATTTACATACATGGGTATTGGGTACTATCAAGTTGTTGTATTATAATAAAAAAAATACACTAAATTATTTTTAATAATTTGATCATTGTGAGGCAATAGAAATAAATATTGAAGATTCTAATAACTAAAGAGTGAATATTTATTGCAGTTTTGTTTGTACATATTCATTGTATATATTTAGAAACTTAATGAATGAAGGATACCGAAAAGGAGTATATATGTAAAAACATGGATTTAAAAAAAATACAACATTCAAGAATTATTTGAATTGCTCTTTATATTGCATGTAATATTTATTATCTTATTTATTGGTAGACCTCATCCGGATTTCGGAAAAAATACTATAGATTTATTTTGCTGTTTTTATCGCGTAGTTATTTTTTTCCACCACGTAATGGATAGTAAATATGTTAAAGTCAAAATAATAAAAGTTATCGAATTGTTTCGACATTTATTCGCTTGAAAAAATCTTAGTGCCATATGTTAAATAATAGTAAAATATACGCAAACTAATACTTGTCATTATAAAAAGAATGTTCGTGATATTAAATTAATATATGTCTAAAGAAATAAAAAAAACATTGATCAACAACAAATCAGTAAATATAATAAGTTAATCTTACTTATTTTTTATTCCATATTCGTATATTAAGCCTTTTATTATCATTTCGACACATCACCTTTGCTTCGGTCAAAACGCAATCCTTTCGCGTATTTCACAATTGTTAATTTTCACCACATTTCAAAATATAATTATTACGTAACCGACTCTCACGGTAAACAGTTAATTTATTTCTTTGTTTTCACTAAAATAAATCGATTATATCTTCGGCGATTCGTTGTAAGGGTGCAGTGACATGCCACGGACTGGTAGGCGGCCGGTAACATTTTGTAACTCAGCATCCCTTAAGCTCTGAAAATCCATAAGAGGGCGTCCTGGCGCAGGCGCCGTCGCTTCCCCATGGACGTCGAAAATAGGGTGGATACACGAAATTTCGTGCCGGCAACAAGAGTCGCGATTATTGTGAAAAATATTTACATTATCAAAATTAACAGCTTATCGTATCGAAATAATTTGACTGAAAATTTAATAATAATTGTACAAAATTTCGTAGGATTATTAGAAAACATCGTAGGATCTTATTCTTTAGTTGCCTCTTCAAATAATTGGAGAAAATGCAGAAAATCTATCAACAAAATATTGTTGTAAAACACTTTTTTAAGTTATTGGGTTACACAATTTTGTGCAATTAAATATTTTTTCAAGAAAATCACTATAGGAGAGGGTACCAATATTTCTCAACGCCAGTATTTCATACAGTGGCGGATGAGGCGCGCGTTTTGGGCCTCATAGTCTGAGGGGCCTCAAAAATAGCTTATATTATATAACCCATATACTTCCTGCTCAGATTTGTTTATATTTTTATTATTTTAAATGAAATTTTCTAACGTTTTATGGTATCCGAAAAACAGGGTATCCAAATTTTACTGCGCCTGGGGCCTCCCATGTGCTAAGGTATAATGTAGATCTTCTTTACTCTCCTCATTTAGGTGCTAGTGCTTTACATCCACTGTTTTTCATTGAGATCTTTAAGTGTATTCAATAATTATTATGACTGATAGTTTTTCAACCAACAATATTAATATTTAGAGAAAGCATTTTCAAATTATCCACTTGCAGTCTCTCTCAAAGCGGACCTAAATTTACTAAAAGTTACATACAGCATCTTCTTAAGCTCTGTTCTTCTGCTTATTTTTGGCGGTTTGCTGACGGTTTGCAAACTGTTTTCGAATTAGAATCTAAAAGCTTTCAATTCGATTCTTATCTGAAATCAGTTTGCTAACCGTCAGCAAACCATCAGAAGTACGCAGAAGAACAGAGCTATAGTATGTACAGTAATTCATGACGTATAAAATTTTGTAGGTTGAACTCTATGTCTCTAGGTCTAGCCGATTTACCAGTTCATAGAAACGATATTTAAAAACTATAATTTATATTTACTATTATTTCTCCGTTTGCACTTAATTCCAGGGTAGTCTCCTGGCTTATTTTTTTTCCCCGCTAATCGCATCCCTACGACAATCGTTAACCCCCTGCACTCTATAACCTTGTGACATCCATTCATCCACCCATCTATCGAGGTCTACAATGCTCAAGAGTAGGAAATGTGGGATTCTTTTGAAGGCTTACACTAATCTTGCGTATTCCGCTTTTTGTATAAAACATAAACCTCAAACAAAAAGAGCTTCATGTTTGTTTTATTATAGTAAATCCTCAAATAAAATAGATATAAAAGGCTAAACAATTCAGTTGTAGGGGTCACCCTATTCTATAATACTCACCATGATGTGAAAAGATCATGGAAAGAAACATTTCATAGCGTATGGCGCAGCTCTTGGCGTCACAAACCAAAATGGCCACTATCCTTAGATACGACTTTGTCAAGGTTAAACAAACCGTTGCTAGGGATTTTCCATGAAATTTTCATGTAGAAATGTATGTGTCTGTCGAGTCATCAGTGAAAATCTTATGAATTTTTAATTAATGAGGGTTTTCTCGTGCTTAGGTTCGTTCACGAAAATATTCCTTTAGGAACTATTTATCTTTTGTGTTTGTTTTATTCATAGAGTTGTATTCTAAGAAAGGCATTAGATAAAATAAACTAACATTAATTTACAATACAAAGTATAGTATATCAAATAAAATCATTCTGGCATTGGTGGATCCAGAAAATATACCAAAGGATGACCATTCAATTTTAAAATATATATACTACGTAATAAAATAAGAAATTGTAATAGAAAAAATAGGGCCTCTGAAAGTGAGAGGACCTTGGCGGTTGCCTCTAAATACTTCTCAGGGGTGGCCATCTCTTTGGATCCGCAAATACATTTTAGCTCAATGCCATCCTATGTCTTCCTGTATTTTTCACGTCTTATTCAAACCGCGATAAATAAATCAAATCAATCATATTATCTTGAATCAAGATAAACATAATTCCCTTGATAACGTGGAGTAATTTATCAATAAGTGTTTTTTTATCCAACATAATAATAATATTATCTTGATTTAAACACAACGGCTATGTTATTTTAAAGGATCAGCCGTGATATGTTCTGAATTATTTAAGTAACAGTAAAGTTGTTCACTGTTAATTCTTGGTGAAAACGCATTATACTGAAAAAATAAAACACATGTTTGTGCTAATCCTGCATTCTTTATAAACCTATATCTGAACGGTTTTTGCTCATGGCAAACATTATCAAGTGATTATTTAAATTATAAAAAAGTACATAAATATAATCCAGACAACTTAAGCATATTTTATGAACAGTTCATGAAATACGACACAGGAATAATAATATTAATAATAAAATGTGAATTTATTTTAATTGTTCTGTGGAAATTTTGTATGTATGAGCACAATTTATATCATTGATTTTTTTCTAGGGCTGTGGAGTCGGAGTCGTGGAGTCGCGGTGTTTTTCCCAAAGTCGAAGTCGTGAAAAACGAGCCATTCGGACCCATGCTTAAAACAGATGTGTATTCAAAGCAAAATAGTCCATAATGTTGACATTGCATGCTTGGCTGACTAAAGATGATCTGATGCATAGCAGTCTTAAGTTCCAAGCAGTGTCGTAGAAAAAACAGCAAAAAAGACCAGGCCGTTAAATCCCAGCCGCTCCTAACAAGTTGTATGGCGGTTATACGTAGATCAACTCTAAATTCCAATTTATGAGCTTATTTTTCGTTAAATATAAAATGTATGTTTGAAAGATTTCTTGTATGGATATTCTGTGATTCTTTGGTGTTAATAATTTACAATTTACGATACATCGGAAGGGTCATATATGCAAATTAAGTAATGATTGTAAGAAATATAGCGAATGGCAAGACATGCGATGTGTGGTAAAACAAATAAAATTTAACTTCCCACTATTAAATATCACAGTTATATAAAATATTGATTATAAATAACATAAAACAACAGTAACAAGCGGAATCCATATTATATTATATACGATTTTTACGCCTATTGTGATATTATGAAATAAATGCTGCGTCTTATCATATAATAATGGAAATATACCAAGTAAATGATGATTTAATCAATAATAATATTTAAAAAATAATGAAGTGAAATTTGCTACCCTAGTTTGACTTACTGATTTTTGATTACTGATGACTTGAGAAATCCTATGGAAAGATTGAGTAACGAACCAGTGTGCACAAATAAATTTTGAGATTAATTATTAATTGATTAAAATCCCAATAATGACGTTGATTTTTTTTAATGAACTATCCAACCTCATATTCTGTATTGAAATATTGTAAAAAAAATAATTTTAATAAAATGATTTGCCTTCTTTGTTTGCTTTTGTTCTCCGAGATTTTTCTTCAAAAACCTTATAAAATGTGATTTTTTCTTATTTTGAAAAATATGTAATTGAAAAGATATATAATGACAATATAAATATGTATTTCCTACAATATATCAGAAACAAATATTACTTTGAAAATTATGACGCCGGCCCGCTTATCTGGAAAAATTACCTGTTTTCAGCTACATAGCATGGCTTTTACTATAGGGGGCTTTGTCTGATGGAATACATATATGTATATAAGTTCAAATGAAATTATTGAAAAATTTCTTCGGATTCAGAGTTGTCTGTTTTTACACGACTCCACAGCCCTGTGTGTTTCTTAGTATTTCAAAATCGTGTAAGTAATCAACTACTTTTTTATATTTTTAGCACATCTTTAACATAAATTTACTTCGGCGTGAAGATTGAATCATATATATAATAAGACAAAATCATCTCCACAACCCGTTACTTTGCCGAGTATGTATGTATATCCTATGCATGGTTATAAGTTGCCTTCCACGACGAAGGGATCCGTCCGGTTGGTACAAGAGACATACGGAATTCAGGCTCTCTTGAGGCATCAACAGCACACGTCCTATTATATTCACTCAACCAGTGGTGTAGGAAAGGGTCCTCCCGCCCGGGGCGGTCCTTGAATTTGCCGCCCCCCATATTTCCTCTTTTACAAAATTTTGTTTTTAAATCCCTTCTACTATTTTTTATCTATGAACTATGAGTTTTTAATACAGGTGGCTTAATTTTTTTTATGCGTAAATATAATTTCTCGAAAAATATTGTATTTATTTTCGGAAATGCCGCCTCCAAAAGTGTCGCCCAGGGCGGTCCGCCCCTACCGCACCCCTCTTCCTACGCCACTGCACTGAACAGATATATACTTCTACAATAAATTATGAATTAATGGACAGTAAAATTTTGAGGAGCACGTACAGGCGCTTTAGTGCGAAATGTATTATGTTAAATTTTACTTAAATTTAAACTTTGGCTGAATTTTGTGATATTTTATTTATGGATGTTTTTTTGTTATATAAATATATTTATTTTATTGTTTTGCTTGCTGAAACTGAGCTTTTTTGCTATTTTATAAAACTTGCGTATACTGGACATGTAAAACTTCTAACGGTGTATCTAGGCCAAGGGTGTTCAACCTTTTTTGCCCTGGGATCGACTATTCCATCTTAATAAGTTTTCTCGCGATCGACTTCTAACATGATTCTAATAAGAAATTTTATTTAGTAAGGTTTTTTCCCTTCTTCAAACTTAGAAATGTTTATTTTAAATGCGAAATACATATCATTTGATAGGTATGTGCTTACAAAATAATTCAATTTTAGTATATTTTATATTTAAATTATATATGTTTTCGAAATTCACGGAAGCTTTCGAGATCGACTAAATTTTGCTTTGGGATCGACCGGTCGGACACCCATGATCTAGACCTTTCGGGGATCATTTTCACTAAAATTCAGTTAACTATCTGAATGCAATAACTCCATGCATATGGTCTTCCATTTAAATCTAATAATGAGTACCCAACTTGACCACAATATACAATAAAAACAGGCAGGCAAAAACTATTTTTTCCAGCTGGTTGCGTAAAAAAAATATGATGGGTTCGGGTTAAAGTACTCATTTACAAAAAAATGTCTTTGGTGTGTATTTATTTATGCATGTAATTAGGTATGTCCAAAAGGCAATGCGATCTTTACCTTTGTAAATTTAAAACTAATTTTATAGAATTCGTTTGAGGATTGTTAGCGGTTATTGTATGCAATTACTATTTAAAAATACATTTATTTTTTTCTAATGAAAAACTTTCGAGGGTCTTCAATTACAAAAGCCCTGCAGGCCTCGGCTAATTATGAAGTGGGGACTATCGCAATTTCGTAGATTGAACGAAAAGCTAAAAAAAAATTAGCCCGTCCAAAACAGCCACTGCCGTACGTACATACTTGCTAAAATTAAACATTTTTAATGTTATTATACGCTAATATGCGTTTTTTTTAATACAGTATACACATAATCAATGACTTGGTAGATTCTAACTTAATAAACCAACATATTTTGAGATCCCACCTCTCGAGTCGTATGTAAAGTGTAGTAACTATGTAAATAGTTTCGTGATTGATTTATATTATGTTGGTAGAAAATTCTCACTCTTTTAGTTAAATCTACTTACA
This sequence comes from Himalopsyche tibetana, assembly GCA_030503985.1. Lineage (NCBI taxonomy): Eukaryota > Metazoa > Arthropoda > Insecta > Trichoptera > Rhyacophilidae > Himalopsyche > Himalopsyche tibetana. The sequence continues at coordinate 5,061,554 of JAPJYX010000010.1, forward strand.
ATCAGGTTTTTTCGGACTTTGCACGTCTAGTGTATGTACACGATCAGTGGCGGATTATCCTATAAGCGCATGAGGCGCGCACTTGGGGCCTACTTATCTTGGAGACCTCAAAAATAATAATGTATTGCGTTATAATATAGAAATCGTATACTTTTAATTCAGATTTCAATATACGTAGATTAATTTCAATTACATAGAATTTTTCAACGTTTTTATGGTGTGCAAAAAACATGCCATCCATATTGTGTTGTGTCTCCCAAATGCTTAATTCCACCACTGTGTACAATGACTACAAACTGTTATTTCATACTGTTTGTTAACGAGGACTCGTTGTAAATCATACAAACTACTGATTACATTTTGTTTGTAGATTGCGAAAAAATCAGAAGTGGAATTGAAGTTGATGAAAAAAAATGAAACATTTTTTCTAACTTTTCTATTGATACTTGAAGGAATTTTTCATAGTTAGTGTAGTCTCGAAAGGACCGAGTTACTGGAACACGCTTAATCAGTTTCATAGACTAGTATTATTTAGTCAGTTTTGTACCGGCGTTGTCTGATGTTTCATAATTTTCTGGTTTGTATTCATCTTTAATTTGTATTTTTTTTCCAACGATCTTTCTGCCTTTTATATCAAACATGGTACCCAACTTTGAAAACAAACAATGAATACTGGTAAACGCTTATGATACCTAATTAATTCGAAAATAACATTTTTTGTTTATGCAATCAAATCCTTAATCATCGATCTCTACAGCAAATGGTTGATAATTTCAATTGAATTTACGTAATACGTTTATGAAAATCCTTTAAACTTTAATGTTTATAAAAACTAATCCGGAATTCAATATGCTAATATAACGTCACTGTTTTTGCCGTACCTGAGTTGTAAAATGTTCAATACAAGTGAAAATCCACCGCTACATACAAATAATTGATGTAAAAATGAATTTAAATAAACCCGTTAAAGTTTGTATTGTGATGCATCAATGCAATCGTTAAGACTCGTACTTTAAATTTACGTATTTATTCGTGTAATTCTGAAGCATTACTTTAATTGAAGATCAAGGTAAAATGAGAAAGTTAAATGTGGTTCCCAACAAAATCGCTACATTATGGGACAAAAAATTGTTGACCTCGTGACCTAAAAGCAAGAGAGCAAAGTGTTATTTTCATTACTCGAAGCGTAGATTTTCTGTAGGTGTATTGTTAGGTGAGCGGTATCTTGATCTTTGTCCCTTTTTACGCAAGACACTTTGTAATATTAATGATATAATCCTACCTCTCTTCTCGTAAATGCTGTGAAGCATCAAAATAAGATTTTGTATTGTATATTACCAGATCGTGACTAAGACCTCGACTCTGATATCTACTTAAGTACATATATTTGTGAATTTTAAATTAATCTGAAATATAGGAGTCGGAGTCACCTGTTTTTTTACGATTCCGATTACCCAAAACACCACAACACCGACTCCACAGCCCTGATTATTACAAAAACCACACTGAGTAGTATTAGTACTACAGCCCTGTTCATTTAAATACTTTGATTTATTAATTAAGCTTCTTCACAATTATGTATTAATAATCACGGTACCGATCGGTATTAACGCAAATTTTTCTTACACAGATAATTTCGTACATAGAAGACTCCGGACACAGAATATTCCGTACATTTTAATATTTGAAATCGAGACAACACATATTTATTAAGCGTACAGAAAATAGACTTACGCATATTATTTAATGTTTTGCTTGTACAAGTAACCGGAAAAATATTTGACATCCTTGACCTAGCTCAGACATCAAACATTAAAATTTAACAATTGGAATTTATTTTAAGATGTTCGGAATATTCTGTGTCCGAAGTTTTCTTTGTACGGAAGTTACTGTGTACAGAATGTCTTTGTACAAAGAATAGATTTCGGAAAAATCTTGTACTAAATAATCCGCTTAAACTTTCGATCGTTAAAAATGAATTCAAATCCATGTATATTTTGAATTGATAATTTGAAGAATACATTAAGAATATAAAATGAGTGAATGGTATAAATTTTTTGCTATGAATATTATTTCGTGAAATATAACCGCCCCTGCATATACAAGGGGTGCATTGATCCAATGTCACATTGACCGGCCGCCACTGATTATTACTACGTAAGACACGTGTTTCGCCTCATTGAGAAACATCTTCAGACTAACTTTCTAACTGTTATTCATTTATCAAGTATTCTAATTTTATAGATCATAAAATGGAGGTGGAAATTATTCCTTCTACCCAACACAGGGCTCAAACAATAATAGTACTTATAACAATAAAACTACTAATTGTAAATTAGTTATTTGTGTTTGGAGGGAATAAAATAAATAAATTTTAAGTTAAAACTGCAGACTTATACAAAAAAAAGTATTTTACTTTTAGAAATATGTGTACTAAACTAATGAGCTGGTAATTTTCTGTAAATATATTTTTTTTAACAGTTACTATAATATAAATAGTTTTTTCATTATATCTTACATTTTCCAGCCGGGTATCAACAAACCATATTAAATTATCTTATATATTCCTATAAAAGTCATATTTAATGAAATAATAAAACACACAATTTCAAAAAACAGTATATTTAAAAAAAACTCAAATCATACAATCTTTTAAAATATAAAAAATAATAACAATATAGTTGATCTATTGTTTAAAATGAAGTGATGAATGAATTTCCTCTAAGGTGCAAATTTATAATGGAATATGAATAATCTGATATAATATTTTGCAAAAGAATACATGACCACAAATTTGTAAACTAAGTTTTCATTCACTTTCAATCAACATATCTAAAAATGATACGTAACTAAAATTATGGAATATTTACACCAGCAATACAAAAACTTAAAGTAGACAGGTAACCCAAAGTTTTCTTTATTTTCAGTACAATATAAGCTTTCTATTTTTAAAATGTCAATGATATAATAATCTAACAAAAAATTTAAAAAAAAAATACTAATCCATGTCACAATTACTGTTGGTAAAAATAAATTGTCATGGGTAATTTATTATACCTACCGCAAATTATAATGAACTACTGAAAATTTAAACAAAAAAGTATTGAAGTTAATACATTCAAACTGTAAAAAACTGATGCCGATCATAACACTAGCTAAATGTGTTGATATTTGATAGAAGAGACCAGAATATGTATATAACAAGCTCTTGTTATTTTGTATTCTATGGCTTCAAACAAAACAGGACAAAAATTAATAAAATTATAATAAATGATATTTGAATGAATAAATTTACTAAAACGATGTATATAACATTATTCTTCATACAGCGCATAAGTCTTGTTTGTGAATATCAGAGATTTGTTGAAACACAATACATGGGTGCAAAGATTTCTTAAAACAACATAATATGTAAAACATGCCGAATGTCTCATCTTAGATATACATTTATCATTCAGGATTTCAAATATTTTTAAAAAAATCTATGGTTCAAAGAACTTTTATTTACAAGACAATACAATGCAGAGATTTTCGTAAATTGTAAACAAATACAAAAACATTCATGTGACAGATTATTTCATAAAATGAATACTCATCTTTTCTACCTTGCATATATATTGATAAATACCATAATTATAGAAATATACCAATGTTAAACTCGATCGTTTGTATTTAATATACCAGTGGCAATAATTTTCAAACCAGTTCTTTGGAAATATTCAATTTATAAAACCCTAGACCGAAAAGTAATTTATCCATAAAACACCACTTAATTATTACTAAACACTTCATAAATATTGGCACCTAACAGTTTAAGTTTATCGTTCATTATTAATTGTTGGACTGCCGCATCGGGTGCTCCAGATAAATTACGTCCCAACGGCTGCGATATCAGTCCATTCATAATGGGAATAAGTTTAGCAAGAGGCAAGTTCATATTGTTGACATTTACGAAGGAGTTCAACTGGGATTTGTTAGTATAGCCATTCGAAGTACTCTGCTGGTCGGTAATCTCGACGATTGAAACTTTACCATTTGTGGGAGAGACGGGATTAAAGAATTCTGCGATTTGGTCGACGAGCATGGCAAAGCCGCGGCTGACGCACGATATGCTCGAAGACTGTACCTCTTCGCTTTCCATTAAGTCCATGGTTTCGTTTAACATTTTTTTGAATAAATCGTCAGAACATATATCAGTGTCGTCTATCATATATGAAGCTATTTGTTTCAGTGGATCTGAATTATCTAAACAGAGAGCTGCTTGGATCGACCAGAAAATTTGTTCGGTATCCTTTAGAGATAATTTTTGTTTCAAAGGTAAGGGGTCTACTACAGTCTTGACTTTCGATTTAACGTGCTGACAGAGCTTCTCGACGCCTTCTGATACAAAATAATGGCAGAGTGATAAGTATTTCTGCTGTAAATTGCTGTCAATGAGGGGCTGTGACTCATGTTTTGTCGAATCTCTATATAAATATCCTCCAATTATGTTCAGTTGTATCCGTAAAGTAACAACTAGAATAGTGAAAGAATAAATTAAAGCTGACACTCGGGAAAATGTTAAAATTTTTAATTCTTCCCACAGTTCAACTTTGTTTTCTGGACAGTCTCTCAAGAGAGCTAAAACCTCCTGCGTGTCAAGAGATCGCATAACTTCTTCGCAGATTGCGGGAGCTAAAGACAGAATTGTCTGGTTGCATGTTCTTTCGGTGCTCTCGAAGTGTTGTTTCTTCCTGGTCATGTCCAAGAACTTCCTGGTTTCCTGTTCTTGCCATTCTCTTAATTTCTTCTGTGCGTAACCGAGGGCTATTACTGAACCCCCTACTACGACACTCGCAACAAAAAATTTTCGCTTGTGTCTATTAAGAAATCCACGAAGGCTAGAAAACATTTTGGCAAACTTCAAAAACGATGTATTTTACACAATTAAGCCAGCGAATGTTCAAAAATATTTAAGAATTTTATGTTGTACATTTTTCAATTCATTATTACACTACAACTAAAATACTACAGCACAATTTTCTGGAAATATTCGGAAGTGGACGATGACGACTTGTTATCTTTCGGGTTCAATGTTCTCGAAAAATAGTGGGCAACTGCAGAGAATTACCTGCAAAGCAATTTAATATTTACTTAAGTTAGTGTGAATTTTTGACGCTTTCGATGAAGTATTTACTCATCCAAAAAAATATATTTGTCTACGTTTGATATGGAAAAACAACATGCTATGGAAAACTCTCGAAAATTATTATATCTGCATGTTTAAAACTTGGAGATTATATTTTTAGAGTAGGTTCTCAACGTAAAACTGGTTTATACTTACAGAAAAATCTCTCTACCAAGTCTATATAACAATAACCCAACTATTATTTCACAAAAATACCTCTTGTCAAAAGCGGCTCACTAACGTCAAGGACATTCCAATGAATTACACTTGAAGTTGTTCGAATGTCAGTAATTTCAGCCTCAATTGTACAGCATTTATCAGATTGGCTAAACTGTAAATACAAATTGGTAAACTCGAATACCCAACTACAATATTCTTCCCTCACTTCATTGTTGTCATCGTTTGTATATTTCAGTATTTTATCTATGGTCATCGTTCAAAATCGCGTTGTCACTTATAAAATTGCAACCGGTAATTTATAACAATAAATATGATTAAGTTCATTTCAAATATTGATTTAAAAGACTACACTTTAATAGTGCCTGCTGTGTCTGTTGGAAATGTCGGTCAATTAGCAGCCGACCTTTTGATATCGACATTGAGGTTAGATAAAGTCGGTGTTGTATGGGATCCGGCAATAATTCCCGTCGTCGGCGGAGATCCGTACAATTTGAACAGCAAGTCGTTGATGGCATCTTGCGAATTATACGCAAATACTTCCAAGCAAATTTGCATCCTACAATTACGGTCACCATTAGTCAAGAAGTATACAAAAGACTTCCTCAGTGGTATAATTGAATTTGGGAAGAAACAGTGCATCTCGAAGGTCGTCATATTGACTAGTAGTTTTGCTTCTGAAAGGCATAGTATGACCACTGTTCCATTCAGGTATTTAAGTAACGATTTCAGTTGTGACACTGATAAACTGAAACAACTGGAATGGATAGATTATGCTGTTGAACAGGAGAACAGAGTCATACATGGGGGAAGTTTTGCATTAAAAATGTTAGAACTCTGTACGGAAATGAAGTTTCCATGTATTGTCCTTTTCAAATATTGTTCTGAAGGTGATAATATACCAGACGCAGTTGATATGTTAATATATTTGAATGGTTTTATAAAAATTTCGGATGCGCCGAAATTTGACCACCCACCATCCTGGAAACTGCTCTTTGGTAACCCACCACCATTAAATATCTACTAGAACTAACGATACTAATTTAAAATGCATTTTATATTAATAAAGATTATTGATATTCAGTTTAATCGTTTTTTTATTATATCAATCCTTAACCAATTTCCCCCCACATGAATAGAGAAAATTCTCTTAGGAACTGTGAGATGTCATTGCTACATTACTAGTTGCATTCAATGGTTTTTATACATAAATTTCAATATTCTGTACATATTGATTTGATAATTATTGTGGTATTTACTATTCACCAGGGCTCTGGAATCTAAAAAACTGAATAACTTCCAAGACCTTTTGAAAAAAATTGTGTATTCAAATTGCTTGGGTCAAAAGTGGTGCCACTGCATGCTACTAAGCCTAAAAATAATTAACGTGTTTTAAGGTAAGGTTGGAGTCGGAAGTATTATTTCTTGACAACTTCACAGCCTTGCTACTAACAAACTAATAAAATTACCTATAATCAATAATTGAAATAATTCAGCAACACATATCGAACTCGCAACCACGGGCAAAATACCTCTGGCCACGCTAGACTCGCGATGTACTTTCTACAGACACATTGCTGCAAAAAAACGCCAGGCATCGCAAATCATGATTAGACTAACCGATGATTGAGCACAAGAGTAAACTCGCCATAAAAAGCAACATACTCTTGCATGCTGCGATAACTAGACCGATCATGAACTATGTATGTCAAATATGGGCACACGCAAGCATGAATCATTCACAAACACTACAGATAATAGAAAACAAGGCACTTCGCATGATCACGGGAGCACTGTGGCTCGAGCAAAGTTCCACTTAAATAACAAAAAAATAATATAATCATAATTACAGAAAACTAATTGATTAAATATATTACAAAATAATCAGATCAGATAAGTATGAATAACCCCACTCAATTGAAAATTCAGCATTTAAAAACACCAATGAATGCGACCCACTACTATCACAAAAAAACTATACTTATACTAAAAACTAAACTGTACTACTTATATTAAGTATCTTTGATGGATTTCGTGGTAACTTTATGAAAGTTCATTTTTAATATAAAATTAAGTTTGATGACTTTTTTATTCTAATTTTTGTGTTTCAACCCCAACTTTTATTTAATATTTTATAACTTAAGAATGAGAATCAATTTTTAGTTTATTTGTAAACCTTGCGATGTTTAGTCAGATGATGCTTCTGAAAGAAGCAAAACACGTGTCACATTTCGTAACACAAATGGAATAACAAAGTTATCAAATCTAATTTTATATTGGTTATATTTAGTTACCGGGCACTTTGAATAGAAGGTGCCTCGATGGCCATACTCGAATCCAATATTCTGATTAATCTCTGAATACTTGAATATATCAGCCATTGAGTTTACAAAATATTTTTTTCTAAATGCCTTTCATTTATAATAATATAATTTTATAACTGATGTTGATTCCAGATAAATCAGATCTTTATAAAAAAAATTAACATTATTTTTACGTGTATGAGTAAAAAGTAGGGTGTGTCTGTTATCAGTACAATACAATTCCCATACTACCAACAAAACATTTTACAGACTAATAAATGTCGATTGTTTGCATTTTTCAATTCAGAATGTTTAATTTCTTATCTGTTAGGGGAATAAATAATCAATTCAATATAGAGAGTTGGGTCAAAAGCAATGATAATAAATGCTTTTAAACATTTTATTTTTGATAGATATAATGAATACTTATTTTTTTCATATTAACCATTTGAAATTATGTAAAATGGATGAGAATAGCTACTGTGCCAGAATTTAACCGTAACTGTTTCAGTATAAGTGTATTAGTACGAACATTATTCGAATTTGACTGAAAAATATCCAATCTTACCATTCAAATAGTTTTCTGTCCATATAAAATAACTTAGATTATTCCATGTATATTATATTTGGAATATATATATTATATTAATACGTGGAATGATCTAAGCCAGGCGTCGTGGTGCGGCCCGCAAAATTTTAAAATTACAATATTTTTCTACACATGTCATTACAGTGTAATGACATATGACCAAAGTACGGCCCGCACTAATCCTCACGTAAAATATTTGACACTATTACAACAAAAGGTTGCTGACACTTGATCTAAGCTATTTTATATCTCATATTAAAATGAACTTCCACAAAGTTACCGCCGAATCCATCGAAAGTTTTCAGTCCATTAATTTGGATCATTCGTAAATTCGATATCATTAAATTAAATATGTAAAAGATGGTGTCATACTGTACCAGTGAAAAGAGGAATAAAATCTTTGCATTGTTGGGTGTATGCTTCAACTTTCCTTGTTTAAATTAGTTAATGATGGAGTAGTGAGCTGCAATTCCAATAAGGAATTAATATTTGGAAACAATGATGTACTAGTTAATGAATATTTTATTGTTGTAATTTAATTGATTAAATGCTTATTTCTGCTTGAAATAGTTATATTCACACATAGCCCGTTTTTATCTCAAGGAAGTATGGTCAACATCTATAGATAGTGCAAAAATATATTTGTAACAAAATTGTTTCGAACTCGTCTTTGTTTATGATAAAATTTACACTGTTGACCTGCGACCCTAGATATGTTGAAGACTAACATTAACCAACATTGAATTGTTGATACGTTCAGTACTACACTATCATTCACTCTTCCATAATGTCTATTATAAGGAATAAGTGTTTCTATTCTTTAATCACTAAAGTGAAAAATCCTACAGTTAGCAGTACACGGAGATCAGTATGCACTACCCATGTGTTATGCAGTTCATCAACGGAACCAGTTAAAACATCACTCTACGACTTCCACCTTAAAAATGGCGGGAAAATGGTGGATTTCGCAGGACATTTGCTGCCTGTGCAATATTCCAACATGAGTGTGTCAGAATCTCATTTACACACCAGAAGCGGTGCATCATTATTTGACGTATCGCACATGTTGCAAACTTTGGTGAAAGGTAAAGATTGCGTGGAGTGGTTTGAAACATTGTGCCCGGTAGATTTGAAAGGAATGCAACACGGCTCATCTGCTCTGACAGTTTTCCTGAATGATCAAGGAGGCATTCTGGATGATTTGATTGTTACAAAAGTCGACGATGAAAACTTATACATTGTTTCAAACGCAGGTCGAATGGAGCATGACAAACAGCATATGTCTCAATCATACTATGAATTCAAAAGAGGAAGTCGTGACGTTGACTTAAAATTCTTAGATGTCAAAGATAGGTCACTGATTGCATTGCAAGGTCCAAAAGCGGCAGAGTCTCTACAAAATTTATGCAAGCTGGATCTTTCGGGACTGTATTTTATGAATTCGAAGAAAATAACTGTGGCCGGAGTGGAAGACTGCAGAGTAACACGATGCGGCTACACAGGAGAAGACGGTTTTGAAATTTCTATGTCGTCCGATAAGGCGTCTCAAGTATGCCACGCTTTAATGCAATCCCCAATTGTCAAATTGGCAGGATTAGGTGCCCGTGATTCTTTGAGGCTAGAAGCCGGAATGTGTTTATACGGTAACGACATTTATGACACGATAACCCCGGTGGAAGCGAGTCTATCGTGGTTGATATCCAAACGAAGAAGAGAAGAAAACAATTTCCCCGGCTCGGAAGTGATTTTGAGGCAGCTGAGAGACGGTGTTAGTAAAAGGCGTATCGGTTTGAGGTTAGAATCGGGACCTCCCGCACGTCGCGGAGTTCACATATCTTCTCCGGGAAACACCGAAGTGATCGGAACAGTCACCAGCGGATGCCCCAGCCCATCTTTGGGAGGTAACATCGCAATGGGATATGTGCAAGAAGAGTTCAAAAAACTTAAGACCAACCTTTTAGTGAGCATACGCAATAGAGATACTCCGTGTTATGTCGCCAAGATGCCTTTCACTCCTGCCAGATACTACATAAAAAAATGAACACGCCGATAGAGAAATAAAACCAATAATTTTATAAAACAGTTTAATTTTCATATGTATAAAAACTACTGAGAGCTGTGAATATGAATCATTCGTAAACATAAATAATATACATTGTTGTCCACACATTTAACAACATTTTATTTCATAAAACTGTCAGTGGACCTGTTCCGCAATTGTGTTGCACAGTTAAAGTTTCATCACTGACACTTTGATAGTGAGCTATAAAGAGAAATAAATAATTTCGATACAAATTATCACAAGAACATTATTAACAAGTTGTTGTTTCAAACGATTGTTTTCCAATCGTAGGAGTGGGGAAATCCAGCGTATGACAATGACACATGTCTTTAACAGTCAACATGTCAGACCTTTGGATCTTCATCATTCGTGCAAAATTCTAATCTTTGTTGAATTCTGGTAAGAGCAGTCTCATAATCCTGTTTTATTCTTTCAATTTCACTTTCAACATGTTTATCTCTTTCAATTATGTAATCCTGAAACAAACAACATTATACGATTATTATCGATTAAACGTTCTACAGAGGGTGCTCGGTGGAACTTCAAAATCGAATTTGAACCGTTCAAATTTTGTACACTTCCATAAATGTTTTGTGACTAATGACTTCGATGACACTTTTAGACATGTTAACGACTCAAATTGAAGTCAGCTCGAGTTCATTAGCATAATTTAAGGCCTGAAGATAACAAAAGGTGAAGGTCTTGCCATTAGTGACATAACATAGAAGTATACAAAACTTCAAATATTTGAAGTCTTTTGGGTCTGATCCTAATGTATAGAATATGGACTCCTAAGGCTAAGCGTATACTGAGATGCAGGTGACGCAGCGCAGGGCAATACAGAATAGGCAAGTGCATGCAGGTGAAGGAGAAATGTGAGATCAGGGTGTGCTTGTGACAGCTGCGTTACGCAAGGCGCATTGTATACGTTGCACACACCTGTGTTTTAGTGTAAACGGCTCTGTGCTTCCATGTATATTACAAATATGTAGAACCCTTAGTTGCACTGTGCTGCGTCGCCTGATTCCCTGCATACACTTAGTCTAATGGAGCTTGTCTCAAGTTTACGAGAACTACTAGTTTTCTGTCGCTCAACCTCACATCTCTGGGAGGGAGTTGAAATGGAAGAATTGAGCTACGACAAAACTAGAAGTAAACAAATCGATCTCCTGTAACTTGCTTTTATGTATCTGATGGGTGTAGGGTATTTTAGACATCACAGATATCCATGCTTTCCAAAACAAATCAGTAAATAAAATTATGAAAACTGTAATTGAAGAAGTTGACCACTCATTAAGAAGCTGTCAACATAAATATGAAAAATTCGCATAGAAACAAATTATTTACCTTATATTTCAAAGCAGTCTTTTTGACAGTTCTATACTTTTCTTTTAATTTCTCTATTTCCTCCTCGCTTTGTTTCAATTTCTTATTGGATTCTTCGTTTGCTGGAAACACTTTCTTGATCAAACTTAAAGATTCATTTTCAGCCGACAGCTTCGACACTTGTTTCTGACATTTGTCCAGTTGTCTGATGCAATCCTCGTGCAGTTTTTCTCGACTGGCGTTTTCCTTGTGTGATAATTTTTCAATAGCCTCTTTTAGTTTTATTCTTTCAGACATGATGACTTCTTGAAGTGTCGATACTTCGCGCGTTTTTGCTTTCAACATGTCGCCGAGTTGAACCATGTGAGAGTTGTATTCTTGTTCAGTTTCTGACAATTTATTATTCAACAATCCTTCCATGGTTCTTAGTTCTTTTGCAAAATGTTTAGCAAGATCCTGTCGAATTTTTTCCTCCAATTCAGATATTACCTAAAAATAAATGAAAAATTATTCGTTTTAGCATTCAATACAAAAATTTGTGTGACTGAGTGTGAATTTAATATAGTGTTTAATCCCTAATCAAGTCAGTCATCGAAAGTTCGTTTTATTACTGCCATTAATCAATTGTTTATTTTTACTTAATTATTTTATTAATTATGCATAGTTATTCCAATTTTATTTAATTTACCTTTGCCAATAAAAAAAATATTTATTGTTGCTAATCAAGTTACTGTAAAAACATATAACTCAAGCGTATCATTGAGGAGATTTTATCTTCGGTATGTTACAAAAGAAAAAAAAGTGATCAAAAAAGTTTATCGAATATAAAAAAAAAACAACAACAAGAAGAAGACATACACTCAACTCTTTTTTTACACAGTAGATATGTTCCAAGAAAAAATGAAAAAAAAAAGTGATAAGATTCATAGAAAAATTGGAAATTGGTTCCTTGAATTTAAAAAACCTTGTTATTTGAAAAACTAAATAAATAATAAAGTATAGAAAATCGCGTAAAAAAAGAAATAATGAAGACCCAATAAGTAAATTACAGAAAATATTATTCATAATATGTATTAAAATTAAGAGAATAACACACTTATTCATCGCTACTTGATTACATATGACAGCAGTAGCCGTTCCAAGTCGCCCACCTGATGCTATGAAGCAAGAATTGCGTGCGTTTTTTTTATTTTCTTACCATTTTGTTTTCCTTTCATACACATTATATTGTGCTATGAATTACTTTTTATGACAACTTAGCACATAAGGTGTGAGTAGACTGCTGCGACTAATTTCAGTATAGTATGAAGTCCCCCACTGAGGTAGAAAATTTGGCCACCCATGATATACGAGGACTCTTACGAGGGACTTGTCATTTATTGTTTTCATTGCGAGAAATTTCTAATCATCTAATGAAGACTTTTGTTAGTTATTCTCTTGTGTTGTTGAATTTCTTATTATTAGGAAATTCGCTATCCACTACTGTGTTTTTTATTTCTGGGAATCATGTTTGAACAAATAATTTGTGTAAAAATTTAGTATTCATTCGTTTTAGTGAACTATGTTATTTCAAAACCACAAAAAAGGAGTTGAGTGTATACGTGAGATTGAGAATACCTCATACGATATGATGATGATTTGAATTATTTGAAAGCATCTAAAGAACTTTTTAAATAAACCCCTTTAAATGTAATATGCAAACAAGCGTATTTAATCATCAACATGTTAGATTGTGAGTCAGTCACATAACCAAATTTTTCAAAGATAAGAAGAGTACAGTTAAGATCAAACTACTAATAATCTAATTAAGTAAGTAAGTTGGGGAAGTGATGAAGACAGTACAGAACCATATCTTTGGACTCATTAGTGTTTTAGGATATGAACACATCAAAGTGTCTATTTGGGGATCTGATCCTTGACTTCACAACTGAGTAAATGCAACCCTATGAGTCGTAGAAACCAACCATAATAAAACTTTAAAATATACCTGATCGTTAATATTTGGTACGCTCTGCTGTGCATCGGCAATTGGTGAAGTACACGCTTCTTTTCTGTTCATCAATCTACTTTTTTGATTGGCTATATATTGTTCAAACTGTTTAGCCTTTTCTTTCATGTCAGCAATCATACGATCTCTTTCCCCTTGAAGTTCTGGAAGACATGAAAGAAGTTGAAATTAAAATAATCGATTCGACGTAATTATTTTTTTAACCTTAGTTAAAAAAATAATTACGTCATTGAACTAATAGTTTAAAAAGGGCGAACCAAAGTTGTCATCAATAAATTTCAATCACATTTATGGATTATAAGTTTTTATGTCCCCATTATGTTTAGCACTTTCAGATTTTAATATTTGTTAGTGTTTTTTCCAGGGCTTTGGAGTTGGGTAAAAAAAAAACTCCAACTCCAGCTTTTAAATTAAAAACCGACTCCGAATTGATTTATTCAATCATTTCCGTTTAACTTAGTTAAAGGACTTCAATGTTCAAAATATTTTTTACCAATAACATGATTACTACAATATCAATCCTCTAAAAACCTTAATTATGATATTGAAATTGAAAATAGTATTGAGTTAATATATTATGTTAAATCTTTTTTGTATCAATCACATGTAATTGAAAAATGTATTATTCAAATATTGTAAAATCAACAACTGTTGGCAAAAACAAGTGTGAATCCAGTTGAAAAAAAATATATTTCACACTTTGTGTCATTTTTGCATTTCAATACATATATATGTTAATATGCGTGTACAAAGAACTATTATGAAAAAAATAGCCCGAGACAGAACATACCGACTTGTGATCGAAGTTGTTTAATAGATTTTTTAGCATCTTCTAATTCAGTGGAGAGCACTTTCAGACGACTCTGTTGATCTTCGCACAGCAATTTCAATTTACTATTATCGTCTTCAAACTAAAAATAAATAATAATTATTATTAAATAATTCAGCAGAGTTATTGCGACGGATTACTATATTTTATAATATTTTAATCAGTTATACTTGTTTAATTATTTTTTGCCTCTCGTCTATTGCTACACTGTCTTTTGATTTAGAATCTGTTGCCTTTTGTATTTGTTTATCTGAAAAGAAAAAGAAAATATTGTAGTTTTTAATGATACATATGTTCAAGGTGTTTATGATTTTTTTTAAACCAAACACAAATGACTCAAGTAGCAGAAATGATTGAAGATTTAAGTGAAAATACACATTTCATCAGATCCAAATTCTTGAGAATCACCAAGCCTGTAGCCGAATGGCAAACCTCATCCTCTTAGTTGGTAGCTACCAATTTGAATCCCAATAAGAACACGTAAATTCACTCGCCAATCAATTTATGGATTGTTCCTTCCCACACCTTCCTTCCCTCCTACCTATCTGATCAAAACAAAGTATTGTCCTAGTCCCATACTTCTATTCTTACCTTTTCCCAAACGAGGGAAGTCGAGCAACTGAACTGAACAACAATCTTAACCATTTTTTTAGGAGAATATAAGGTTTAAGGACTGGTTCACAACATACAGAAAAAAGTGGGCATATCAAAACTCAAGGCTGTCAGCAGTCACTGCAATATCCGACAATACAAACAGTCAAAAAACAAACATTAAGTGATCTGCGTCACCCGTCAATGATCCAGCACTGTCAAAATGAGAACAAATAAAACCATATACATACATAGTATCTAAGTACAAATATAAAACCTTACAATTCTCCAAATGGTCATCAAACTCTTGCTTCTGTTGGTCTAAAAGATTTCTGCCCAGCTTGTCAACTTTTTCTTTCTCCTTTCGAAGTTCATTTTTTAATTCGTCAACTAAAGCTTTTTGCTTGAAAACTTCCGTATAAGCATCGGAGTTCTTTAACTCGTTCAATTCCTTCAAGAATTTCTCTTTCATGCCACATATCTAAAAATAAAACAGTAATATAAATATTTCATATCGAATGATTCCTAAATGTAGATATTTTTTCAACACTAAATTTACAAAAAATCATCATACAAAAAAGATGAATCTTCCAACTACTGTGAGAAGTTATTACAACTAACGAAAAGAATTCAGTTATCATAATTTTGATGCTGAAGTATTTGTATTAACTAGTGGACAAAATATCCCTCAACATGACACATAACATAGTGCCTATGCGATGCTGCAACGTTGCCAATGTCCCCAACGTTATACACAACATAGTGTGGCAACCATACAGAACGCGGAACATGTCTATGCTACTTTCATCTTTGAAATTTCTTCTTTTTGTTATCATGACATTAGGACTCTGCGAGAAATATGACTTTGTGTATAAATAATCACCGTGATTGGCTGAACTGATATATGTTTTTTATTGTAGGGACATGATAAACATTGTAATTTAACTTTACTCGCAATGCTTGCGTTCGATAAAATCAAATAACAATTGTTCATACGCAGCACTGACCAACACAACCTCTGAATGCAACAAGCTAGGTGAAGTTGAGCGTCATCTTGCTTCATTTGTTCCCTAGAAAATATGTGTCAAAACTGTAAAGCAATGCACCAACGTTTTTACAGAAAGTAAGTCACAAAAACTTGTGCCGAAATTTTTTAACTGCAACAATTACACTTAATTAATGGTACGATTATACAACATTAACTCGGAAATACCGGATCTATAAATACAAACTACTTACTTCTACATACATATTCTTCAAATCATCAATTTGTTTTCTAGCATCTTTAAGCTGATAAGTTAATTTATCATTTTCCTTAAGCACATCGGCGTTTTGACGCTTCTCCAAAGACTTTCGACGGTCAATTTCTGAACTTACTATCTCATATTTCACTTCAAGATCTGAATGTTTGAAGCGCAACTAGAATTATAGCAATGAATATTAACACATTATACATTTACTGTAGTAGTCGAAAATATCAATTGACACCACTAATATCTTTTTAAT
The DNA here is from genome assembly GCA_030503985.1 of Himalopsyche tibetana. Taxonomy (NCBI): domain Eukaryota; kingdom Metazoa; phylum Arthropoda; class Insecta; order Trichoptera; family Rhyacophilidae; genus Himalopsyche; species Himalopsyche tibetana. The sequence continues at coordinate 5,078,112 of JAPJYX010000010.1, forward strand.
AATAACAATAGCTGTGGCTGTATTATCAAATACGTGTTTTTAAAACAGCTACAATATGAGCTACGAATCTCCGTGCAGTGTTCATGATTTTTATAGCGGTCATCAGCCAAAGAGAGGTTAATACTCTCTTTGGCGAATGGTGATGATATTCAGAAAGGGAATTTTTACCATATATACAGTCCGACTGTTACCTTTAGGTAAAATATTAATTCCCGCTATGTTTTGTAAAACATTTAGCAATACCAATTATATTTTTAAAAAATTCAAGATACATGATACATTTTTTTGTTTCAGTGTTGTTTCGGTCAACATTGTATATCGACTGTGGAAAGGAAAAAGGACGTAACCCACACATCAAATTTTACAAGAGGCGCTAAAAACATGTGTTGGTGATTTTGTGACATATGCAAATTATGAATTATACACAACCTTGAAATGTACAGATACTTCTAAGCTGGCTTATAATTGACATAATCTAATATTAATTTTAAAAATTGTCTCGGAAAAACCTTTATTTCAGTGTTTTTTACAAGGTCATCTCAAACTTAAAAGCTAAATTTAGATACTAATTCGGCATTTTCAGCTTCCATCCTTTTGATAGAATGTGTGCCAAGTTGTATACATTTACATATTACTACAACATACCATTAAAATGATAATGAAATGGAAAAGTAAGTACTTACAGAGTCAAGTTCAGCTTTATTAGTCTTTAGCTCAGTTTCCAATTCGACAGTACGACTTTTCAAGCTATGCAAAAGTTCAGGCTTCGAATTGGATTTGTTAAGCTCGGCCTGATTTTGAAGAATCCTTAGTTCATTTGTCATTTTCACTTCTTTGTCTCTGATTTTTTCTATTTCTTCTTTTAATTTATTTTCTGTATTTTTATAAGATTCAATCAATTGGTCCCTGAAATTAAAAAAAATATCATAAATTATGTCAATTGTGACATTTGATTGTAACGTCAGATAATGTAGGTTCCATTAGTCTGCAGTCTACATTCCAATGTGGAGTATTTGGACACCTAATGGAATCATCTCGACAATGTTAGTTTTAAGGGATTATTTTAGAGTAATGGTAGAAGGATGGGGCCAAGTCTAGTGGTTATTTAATTGTTTTCACTACACTCTTTTTTCACGTTTTTAGGATCGGATAGGTAGTAGGATATTTTAGACATCGCAGAGACACTTGCCATTCGAATACAAATCCAAAAATCAATTTACAAAAGTGCCCGTACTGGGATTCAAACATTGGGAATAGCTCGCAGGCGGCACTATAATACGTGATTTGTCGTAATATTACCAAGATTGTATAAATAAAATTATATTATTTACTTTTGTTCAATAGTCTTAATTAGCTTGTTAATTTGTTCCCTCTTTAGTTTTTGGGAAGAAATGCTTTTCGTAAGTTCACTACGAAGAAGGACCATTTTATCAGAAGTAGAGGAATATCCTCGGCCTGAAAACATAAAATAAAAAAACCATTAGAAAAACACAAAAGATGCTTAATACTTCACACTGACCAAGATAGAGCCAATACTGAAACACGCACCGGTTTTAGTTGAAGTCATCTGCTTGAAGGAATCTGATTCTCTCTCTTCTGTTAATTGCTCAACGGCTTGTTCCAACTGAGTCATGTCTTCCTGCATTCTGATTAATTTTGTACGAGCTTCGACGAGTTCAGAGGCAGTGGCTTCAAGTTTTCCCTGTTATCCATTAAAATTTAGTAACACTTCTATTTACATAAAATTATTATGAACGAAGAAACATTTGGAAAGAAAATTTATTGTATGGCAGCCATATTAAATGGATTATTGATATTCTACCGATATTATCGCCCCACATCTATTTTGGATGTGTAATTTCCTTGTTTTTAATACTGTAGTTTGAAATGTTAGGTTATATTATAATAAACACAAAAAAGTGATACAGATTAAACAAAGCCTCATGAGAGAATATCAAGTGAATAAATTTACAGAGCTAGTTGTTGACATGTCTTTAACACTTGTGATAACAAAATGTCATCGATTAAATATTGGTTTTCTAAAATATAAATTTCTGTTGAAATTGACAGCACAATGCCATCAAATCCATTAAAATTTAAAGATATTGAAATGTTTTATATAAACTCGAGGATCAACTATCAAGAAATTACAAGGTCTAACGCAGGGTGGGGAACCTTTTCTTCTCTAAAGGCCGCATTCATTTTTCTGATTCGACATAAGGCTGCAGTAAGCATTGACTAGGGAACCTTTGGCCGGAAACAGGAATTTACGGTCAGAATATGCTAGGAATTTACGAATTTACATAAATTAACAGAATTACAGAATTGGCCAGAAGGCCGCACCACAGTAGCAGTGGTCTAACAGAATTATAGAAAATTTCAGACAATACCAAAAACACAATTCTAGTGTTCATCGTTTCAAGCCATATGGATGAGATAAAATGATTTTATACAATTGTACAGACACATTGAAAAGTTGTTTCTGAGACATAAAATATCTTACGGCCATATCTTTGAAGTGCAGCCTCGCAGTGTTTCTTTCAATCACTAAGTGTGATATTTTCTCTTTTAATTCAGACGTTTCACTGCCCGCGAGTCTACTCTGCGCCTGTTCCAACTCCATCGCAAGCCTATTGATAGTCGAGCCCTTTTCAACCAGCAGATCTTCTTTCAAACGTTCCAAATCCATAAACCGTTTTTCCATCATTAGCATTTCATTTTCCTGCAAAAAAAAAATGGTTAAAAACAACTCTAAATAATTTTCACATATTAAAAGATTAAGTAAGCAAAAAATAACAAAGAATGTTTTTTGTTGAAATATAAAAAAAACAAGGATAAAAATAAATCACTGTTTACATTATTACATAATCCAAAAAATATAAATAATTGTATATACCTTTTCCATTAGTTTATGTTTTGTCCTAGTTAAATCTCTTTCCAAATGTTCAGTTTCATCTTTATACCTGAAATCAATTTTTAAAAACATCACGATGAATAAAAAAAATCAATCATAATGGACCATAAATTAATACATGCTAAAAAATGATCCGTCATAAATGTCTTTAACCTTTCTGGTACTATGACCGTACATGTACGATTGGTAGTAACCATGTCAAAAGGCCTATGACCGTACTTATAAGTTCGCGCCGTTTTTTGACAGTCCACTGAGTTTTAATAAAAGTGGTTAACGTATTACCATCTATGAAATATTCTTACAAACGTTTCCACAAATATTTCGAAGATTTCGATTTTATCGGCTGACTTATAAGCTGATGAAATTTTGTCATACAGTAACATATGGAACGCGTGGAGTTCGTAACCATTTCGCGCGCTATCTATTGGTCGTCGTTTTTTTTTTGTTGCTAATTTCTTAGCGGTATTTTCTTTCAAATCTTTACAATCTTATTGTTTTTTCGCGGATATATAAGTAAATATATATATTTTTGTCTACATTCATTGCTTTGTCGAATTGTTGTGCGTCGAGTAAAATGTGGCATTGTGTGTGGTTCCATGTTTTGAGGAATACCACACAAAAAAGCAATATTAGGATGTTTAGTAACAATACTTTTAGTGTATAGTATAATTTAGTGTTGAGTGAAAATTACTCTATTTGGAACCAATAAAAAATAGTAACACAAATTTATTCAAATGCAAAATCATCGGTTATGAACCCCTGGAATTACTATCAGGTATTTAATGAATTTATTAAGCATTCCTTGATTATATAACAAATTATATCCTCCATAGTTTCACCACCCACCACAAGTCTAATAATTATGCAATCTAATATTGATCCTAAAATAGTGCAATAGATTTCTTTCAATCTTCAAAGAAATATAAATGCCTCATTAGAATTGTGTTTGGAGGATAATTATATGGTAATTATTGGATTATTCAAATAAACAGACTTGGATCGCAATCCTCGATTACAACTGACCTATCTTGCTGTATCTTAAAGAGAGTGTCAGTATTTTGAGCCGACTCTTTATTTGCTTTGAAAGTGTGAAGCCGGTGTTGAGCGTCCATGAGACTGGCTGTCGCAGCCGTGACTTCAGCTGATAACTCTTCATTTCGGGATTGGAGGGAAGACATTTTGGAATTTAGAGTTGAAACTTGACGCTCGAGTTCGGTGATTCGATGTTTACTGTTGGCTGCATTAGATAAAAACAAACATCAAACATTAATTATTATTGGATATCAGTTACTGAGTTCATATATAATAGATTGATTTAATCGTCATTTATTTTATAGAACTTTTTAAGGTAAAAAATAGCAAAATAGTTCCACAAGAATTAAACAATATAACAATAACTATTTCAGCATACGCCAGCAATCTCTCTTATGAGAAGTGAAAATGATTGTAAGCAAGAGGCTAAGATGCCCAGTTAATAGCCATCTTAGCTGTACACAATTTTCAAGGTAATCCTTTCAATGATGTCTTTTGTACATCAAACACAAACAAATTAATTAATTTAATGAAAATCTGCAAGTGGCACGAAAGTGTTAAAGACTATCCTAGCTAATGCTACATAGCTGGCGAAATCTATCACTGTTCAATTGCAACCGGCAATATATTCATAACCATTGCAATCAAGGTTTGTTATTTATGCTGGCAACATGAACACAACTCTGATTCAAAAAGGTGAATATCTATAATTTATTACATACTAGCTGACCCGACGAACTTCGTACCGCCTCAGAATCAATAAATGTTGTAATAAAAATAATAAAACATTTTTAGTACTTTTCCCACTAAATAAAATTTATTTGATCAGGACCGATTTCGCTCATCGCGAGCATTATCAACTGAGTTATTATCATCTGAGCATTATCATCAGTTAATTATGCTCGCGATGAGCGAAACCGGTCCTGATCAAATAAATTTTATGTGGAAAAAGTACTAAAAATGTTTTATTATTTTTATTATATTGCCATTCCACCAAGTATTGACAGTGAACACCTTTAAAGTGAATAAATGTTCTTTTAACTTGATAACTTGAATCATGATGACTACCGAGTCAACCTTCAGTTGTAAATTGCGCGGTGGCAAGCCAGGCAGATAGTTGGTTGCTTCGTCTTCGTTTGTTACACGGTCGATAGATTTAAAGGAATGCAGTGGACCAACGATTTGATTTTGAATTGTGATGTTTTAATGATCCACATCTTTGTTCTTTGCCGCAAGAATTGCTCGTTCATTCAACCAATTGTGATTTTTGTGATTAGATGTTCGGGAACATTTTGTTGAATGAAGTGAAATTGCAAAAATTCGGCGGAAACAAAATCAATCCGTTCGATTCGTCGACAGGAACACCCCCGTTACCGATAGTCAGCAATTGCTTCGGCAGATAGATCGTTTAGCAATGCAACTCGCATGTTTGTCGTCAGCTGAAGATTCTTTACATAGCGCCAGAGTCGTGATTTGAGGTAAGCGTTTATTTCATCGGAAGCGGTAAATCTTGGAATGACTGGTAGTGTTTGGCGGAAATCGCCAGATAGTAGAATCATTGCGCCTATAAAACATCTTGAGTCATTGCACAGATATTTCATACTTTGATTGAGTGCTTCCAATGCGCATTTGTGCGCCATTGTCCATTCATCCCAGGTGATGATTTTACTTGCTACCAAAACTTTAGTCATTGGTGAGTGTTTCGCAATATTGCATGTCAGTTTTTCAGTCGTTTAAAGCAGTGCTCCGCAAGCGGTGTGCCGCGAGGCGATGCTGGGTGTGCTGCGGCGCGAATCTCTAATAAACGAAAAAAAAAATAGTTTGGTCGATACTACAAACTATTTCTGATGACACTATCATAGAGAAGCAGAAATAATTATTTTTTGGTTGTAAGAATATGTTATATGTACATTCTGCGCAAGAATGTTTCGCGCACCTTGCGAAAGTTCGCTAGATTTGAAGGAATGTAGTGGACCAACGTTTTGATTTTGAATTGTGAAGTTTAAATGATCCACATCTTTGTTCTTCGCCGCAAGAATTACTCATTCAATCAACCAATTGTGATTTTTGTGATTAGACGTTTGGGAACATTTTTTTGATGAAGCCGTCCTTCGTTGAGACGAAATTGCTAAAATTCGGCGGAAACGAAATCAATCTGTTCGATTTGTCAACAGGAACACGGTCGTTACCGACGATAGTCGAAGATCGTTTTCAAGCTTAAAGCATTTTTCTCTTCTCCTTCGGGGCCGAGTTAATAATCCTCAAATTCTCATGACTATTAATTTACATGCTCCCAATTTATTCTTACGTGGGCGTAACTATGAGCAAAAACTTTTATTTCTAAAAACTTATACTTCGCTTAAGAGGTTTAAATCACCAGTTCCAAGGGCCGTTAGATTGATCAACGCATTGCCTAGAGAAGTGGACATTTTTAGTGATAGTATTTGTGAACTGTTTGTAAAATTTCACTATTTTATTTCTTGATTTTTTAAGTTGATTTTGATTCTGATATATTATGTAGTTTTATTTTATATTTTGTCTTATTATACTTTTCAAGTACATGGCGAATTGGCGTCAGCTGTTATGTCATGTACTGTAATTTTAATTTTGAACAATGAATAAATAGATAGTCAGCAATTGCTTGGAGAAATCTTCAGCAGATGGATCGTTTAGCAATGCAACTCGCATTTTTGTCAATTATTTGAGGCAAGCGTTTATTTCATCGGCAGCGGTTGATCTATCTACGTGACTGCTATTCCAGAAGAAAAAACTGCTACAGCAATTTTTTATCTCGCATGAACAGTGGCCATAATCAATGACATGAAGAATGTTTTCCCAGCTCCACCGGGAGCATCGAGGAAAAATAAGCCACCATTTCCATCATCAATTACCTTCATTAACGTATCGATAATTTCCTTCTGTTGAGGGTTCAACAGTGGTACATTCGTTCAAACTGATTGGTTCAATGCATCTCGATCATATTCACGTTCACGTTCCAATTCTCGATTGAAAGCGTCGTTCATTCCACGATCTGGCGTTGGCATTCCTAGCTTGACTTCCAAACTGCCGCACATGAGGTAACACATGTCTTCGATCAAAAGCAAAGCCTGGTTATGTATCTCTTCATTCACCTCGAGATCGGGATTCCCCAAACTGACACGAATTCGATGCAAAATGTATTCGGACATGTCATCCTTGTACTTGTTCTACAGTTCACGGGGATTCGATGGGAAGCATGTCAAAATAATGATAGAAAATAATGTGCGTATCTGACTTGGAGATTCAGAAACAATTTCTTCAGCGATTGTAATGAGTATCATTTTCAAGCAAATTGAGCTGTTGGCATGCAAGTAGAAGCATTCGTCATTTTTCGGATGAACTGTGTACATGCGACCAAGAGCATCAGTAGTCATTCGGATGAGCAGGAACCGCATCGCCTTGCTTTCGACGGTAAAATTTCTTCGATGTAGCTTTCCAAGTGTAATAACGTGGCATCTCAAAGTAGAGCAACGTTCGTGCAAACAGCGTAATATTTTTGTCAAAAAAATTATCATACCTAATTAAAAACATAACCTTATTTCAACATTATCCGATTTTATTTCGTTTTCATTTTATATCATCGATTTGTTTTATTCTAATCCATACTCTAAATTTAAAATTATTTAGAAGTCAATCGTATGCAAAAGAAGCAGAAACAAATGAATTTTGGAAAAATTGCCACCTAGCGGATGAAATCTGCATACAAACGACATTTTTATTATTTCAAGGTGTTCGCCATTTGAAAACTGTATGAGAATATTAATTTTCTTAATAATTTCTTTCCCGTGATATTTTTCCGATGTTTTAATGCTTATTCTGCTATTCTAGGCGGATACGAATTTAATAAAACAAAGATCATTAAAATCCGAGCTGCGATTCTCGAGATATACGTGGTGTAACAAACCCCACTTTCTTTTATATATATAGATTTAAATCTTGATTTCTCTTACCGACAAGCTCTTGTGACTGCTGAAGTGACAGTTGCGCTCTTTCTCTTTCCGCTTCGGCCACAGCGAGACGTCCATACAGTAAATCATGAGCAGCGGTCGCATCTCGTCTGCACGCTGTTAGCTCATCGCCCAGTCTTTGCACTTCTCGAACTCGCATCTTAAAAATTAGAATACCATATAAATCAATGCTGGCTTTCACGAACCACTGTATTTCAGCAGAATAAAAAAAGATTACCTACCTCATATAAACTCTGCAACTGTTCATCCGAGTGATTGTTGTTGTTTGGTGGAAAGTCAGGGTTCTTTGATCCTGGTAATGTATGCAAATCTACAGAAAAAAATTATTTAACATAATAAGAGTTTGCGTGAAGTTTTGATGAATTACAAACTTATCATAAGCAACATAATTTGAATTTTCTCAGGCACAACAAGCTATGTCGATTTTATGGCGTTAGGAATCACCCCGTTTGAGTTATTATATGGCAGACGAAGACGAGCATTTAATAGTTAAGATGTGACATTTTTTATTTAGAAAAATATTAAATAAAATCTGTTCATTTTATTGTTAGCAGGAAGACCAAGAAAGGCTTTCAAAAGTAGATATTTTTTTATTAAGAATGCAACCTGCAATCATGTCGACATATTTAAATAACTGTAATAAGCATTTATTTGCCGAACGGTAATTCAAAGTATTAAGATGAGGCAATACATACTTTCAAAACCCCCAGCTATCGGGGCTTGGTAGCAGTGATGAAAATGTTCAGTCTTCTGGGAGTCTCCCGCTTTCATGCCACCATGATGGTACATCGGATTACTATCTGAATACTGAGCACGATAGTCAACAAATCCATTAAATCCTTGTCTTGGCTCTTCCAGTCCGTTGTTCTTAATGACAGGTGTATCACCGTCTTCTCTCGTTCTCCCAAAACTAGGCCTGCGGACCTTGTTTTGATCATATTGATTTGCTGCATCAAATCCGGAATGTAATTTCTTTGAGGGATTTTTGAATACTGCAAAATGCAAAAAAATAAGAAAGCATGTCGAATAAACAATTCTTCTAGAGTAGGTAAAGTCAACCCTCCTAAAGCGCTGATTTTCGGGACCAAGCTATTGAAACCTGCCCTATAGGAGACTAGGCACCCATACAAAATTTAGGTGTATTTTGTAAATTGCACGAAGTCAATACACATACTAGTTTTTTAAATTTTTGTACATCCACTACATATTTTAAATGACACACTTTGCTGTCGCATGTACAAAAATTGCCAGACCCCGCAGGTAGTTTTTAACGATATCTCGCGAACCATATTGAGTTGATATTTAAGTATAATATTACATATCTATGTAATTTGACTTTGAAAATATAGCATTTTGTTTAAAATGGCACTCTAAGAAGGACGACCACACACGCTATAGAAAACCAGGCAGCACTATAGAAGGGTTTACTGTAATTCTTTTAAAAGTATCTGTTTTGAATGCAACTGTCGCCTGTTGGTTATCGACTCGTTTTTCAATGTTTTGAACATACAGTGATCCTTCAATTACGCGAAAGTCGGGATCGCGTTATTGGAATAATGAAGCTCATACAAAAATTAGCCATTTATAAGTCTAAAGATATGTGTGGTCAGGTATATTTCTTTTGATACGGTCAAGTTATTAATTCGACCTTGCGATGTAATATGTTGGAGAAGAAATATTTACTTGAAAGATAATATCATATATGCATACCTGATGATTGGTTATTGGTACTCCTGCCTATTCTCGATCTGGAATTGCTTAGCGATCCGAAGTTAGCACTATCATTAACAGATTCATCATCATCATCAATGAAGTCATCAAATCCATTGCGCAGCTCATTTTCCAGCTGCAATTAAAGAATTTTGCTATCAAGATCATGGCAGAAAAACTCTTAAGAATTAATATAGTAAAAAAATTTAAAGTACCTTCCATTTACATAGTGAAGACTAATTATTTCGATTTGTTTATTATTTGAAGATTCTTAACCACTTACCTGCCAGTGCGAAACATTCGATCTAGCCCTCCACGCCAGCAGTTTTAGAACCATTTGAAAATTGTATAAAAAAATATTTGAACTACAAAATTTATTACAAGCTGGGTCACAATGTATATATAGATATATTTATTATTGTTAGATTTTGAAAATTATAATATATATTGATCCATTTGATAACCCCAGAGCTGTTTATAAAATTCGCCTATAAAATATAATTTCAGTTCTTTTACAAGGAATTGTGAAAAATATCTCCACATACGATTCACATGTACCGTATTAAAAGATCGGAAGGTAGTCCTTGCAACATTTGTTGAATTTATTTAAGAACAATATGGATAAACCAAGATAATTTTAAGTGTTTGGTCGTAATTGGGTTCATTAATAAATGCCACTAGCATAATAATTTTTAGATATTAAAAAATATTTATTTTCTACGAGAAAACATCTTGACGCACTGGCGTGTCGTTGGCGTGCGAGTGGTTGAATGTGTAAGGCTTACATAGGTACTTATTTAAAAAGGAAAATACTGTATTTTTTCCAACTTTCCAGTAATTAAATAAACCAAACTTAGGATTTCAAACCACTTCGAATAATTGTTAGATCAAAATTCTGCATATTTCTTCAATTGCATACAATTTAGTAATATTAAACCCGAGTATATTTACCATAACATATTGTGGAAAAGTTTATGCAACATGAACAAGTTTTGTTTATTAACAACAAGTTAAGTTCCGGGTATATCATTGTAATATTCTTAAGAGTGATGATATTGGCCGTTAATGGTACACAAGTACAGTATTATACATAAGTTGGAATAACTAACCTCTTCTTTTCGTCTCTTTTGGTCCTCTATTGCCTCCTCTTCCTCAATCCGCTGGCCACTTGTATTCAAATGTATACTTCCCGCCCCATTGAATAAACTCATTCCTGGTCCATCCATGGTTAAGACTTAACTATACGTTGCATTTTATTGTATTCTTAAGTTATATCTCAATGACGTTTACATGATTACACTATAAAATAACCGGTTTCACAATAACCGCGAATTAAATACCTGTCAGAGTCGGTAAACAAAACGTCGTACACAATGTTGCTATTTAAATAATAAATTTAAATTTAATTGAAATGGTATATGCATAGCTATTAGACGTACTAGCATGCAAAGTGTTTTAAAAAAAGTGCCGGAATTCATTTCTTGTCAAGTTTTTTACGAAAGACTTTTTTTCTAATTCATATCCGTTCCAAATGTGCAACATATGGTTTCCTAACAGAAGCTTATTTACAAGAACTGCTTGTTACTCGGTTACTACACCTCTATTTTTATTCAAAATCAGGATCAGGCTGGGACACGACTAGTGGTTAGCAAATAGTTCTCACTTTTCCTTATTAATTTTAGGATTGGAAGGGTGCGGAGAACTTTTTGAGTTGTCACAATCACCCATGCCTTTGAAAAGAAGTCGATAAATTGAATTTTTAAAAACGATCGAAAAAAATAATGCTGTTCGTATTGAGACTCGAAGCTGTGGATCCATTACGGCAGGCTTTGCAAAATACTGATTTGAAACATTTAAAATGTCGAGGGAAAAGATATCAGAACTCGGTTTTACCGCATTAAATGGTAAAAAAACCCTGACTGTATGCGGATTAAATACTATGAAATTTTGGCGCTTGATGATCCTTAATGTTAACAAACGACATTTCATTGGCTTTTATTTTCAATTTTCTCCAAAAAAATATCAAATATCATTGTATTTAACATATTTTCAAAATGTAAATCAGGTTCAAGTCCATAATACAGATTTTTCCTTTTTAATTTAATAGAAGGCTGTATACGGAGACGCAGTCATGCGTGATTAGATGACATCACATGTTCTTTACGTCAACTAACATAGCTCCCTATACCAGTGGTCGGCAAACTCATTGGCCAACTGAGAAAAAAAACTTCCTCAATCTGATTGAGGTACGTTTACCCATAACGCCCCTTCTAAATCTATGTTTTAAGGCCAAATACCGACTTCTGCACTTGGGACAAAATGTTTCATATTTATTTTATCTTAATTGAAAATATGTACAACTTTCGGTGGAACTGTCCTAGGTGTGTATATTTGTTATAATGGTAAAAAACTATGTTGCAACAACTATTGTTCGAATATAAAAAAAAATATTTTGACATAATATGTTGGTGTTGCAATAAACAACTGGTACTTATGACATGTCAACTGCGCGTGGACTTCGCGCACATGTACTTTTCCGAAGGTCTTATCAGTAGATTTGTTAAAGGGTTGAAGGTAAAGCTTAGATATTTCCGGAACAAATATTATTCCGGATTATGTAACATGACAACGTGATTGTGGTTACGCTTAGCTTGTAAGATATTATATTTTAAAAATATATTCTTACATATTTTTTTGATAATTATTTAAAAATGGCATACAACAAAGTTACCCATGTCATCTTTGATATGGATGGTCTTCTCATTGGTAAGTACTCTTTAAAATGTATAATTTATTGAATCATATTGTGCTGAATTATAAATAAGTATTGATTAAACTGTTTCCTTCCAAACCGTTGACAACAAACCTGTTAGGGTGGCCAATATCGAGCGTTCCAATTGTATGGAAAAATAATATTTTACGTAGACAACCGTACATTTTACTATATAATTACTGACATTTATCTATAATGAAAATATTAATGTAATTTAAGCACCTCCAATATTTCTTAGCACTTTATTAATGTTAAGTTCATGTATAAAAAATAGTAGAATTGATTTAAAAACAAAAGTAGAGGAAATATTGTGCCGGCAAATTCAAGGACGGGCGGCAGGACCCCTTCCTACACCACCGACTTATCATCTCACAGTTTTTTTTTTCAATTTTATATCACTATATGATAAATAGGCGCTTACTACATTTAGATATTCATAAATAATATATGTGGTTTTATAGTATGTACAATATTGATGTCATTGTAATTTAATACTAGCATTATCAAAATGCATTTTATTTAAAATCTTACACCTTGCACATTAATTAAGAATACTCCAAAATACATGATACGTCAAGGTTGAAATCAAACAATATGTACCGATTTGATATTTTTGTCATACATCCACGGAAATAATGCATCTCCAAAGACTTTCACTATCTGAAAACCGCAACTGTAGTATAGATGTATATGGTAGGACTATTTGTCATATTTCAAGCTCCATATATTTAATGTTGATCAAAAAAATGGATTATTGATGTATAGTGCGATGTAGTATCTCTGAACATTGTCTCTTATCATGTTAACATCATAAAAGTTGTACTGTCAATTGAACATATGATAAGATTAGACATTTAAATTATCCAACATTTCATTTACAAAACGAAAGTAAAATATATTCTGAATGATTTTAATTCGTTTAATTTCAGTTTAATCAACTTTGAAGATTAAAATATAAGATTTTATTTTTCTATTATGTCAGCAGTGGCACTATATGTTGTAAAGTGGGAGAAATCTACAAAACCTCCTTTTGGTGGTCAGTGATTCTAGCATGCCACCCCAACGTTTGATTTTAAGAATAGGTCTCCTGAGCTGAACAGTCGGCTTCCAATTCTTTAATTTTGAATTTTAGTAGCTCGCCGTATAATTCACCTATTCCATGTGTCCTAAATTTATTGAAAACTAAACCGGAATTTTTGCATTTATTTCGATCAGATTCAGAGCGACTTTACACAATAGGCTTTCAAAATGTAGTCGAAGCGTATGGCAAGGAATATACATGGGATTTGAAAGTACAACTCATGGGAAAGCAGGGAAGGGAATGCGCCCAAATGATTATCAATGCCTTGGAATTGCCGCTCACCATTGAACAATTTATCGATGAGACACGAAAACATTTTGAAAATTTGTTTCCTAATGTTAATCTGATGCCGGGTAAGTTGTTTTGTAATAATTTTACAATTTTTACATTTTTTACTGGAAAATGTGCCTAATGACTCATTGAATATATATTTTGCTTTTTTGTTAGTTTTAGAATGAATAAAAGGAATATTGCTAGAAAATATGTAACAAATAAACTTAGCATTTAAGGTGCCGTGGGAATTACAAGTTTATCACTTTAAGTTAACCATAAAAATGTATCACATAAAAAAACAATACCCCTTGACTAAATAAATGCTTATAAAATCTTTTCCAGGTGCTGACCGTTTGATCCAGCATCTTCATAAGAAGAATATTCCTTTTGCTTTAGCCTCTAGTTCCAGTAAAGATAATGCTGATCTTAAAATGCAGAACCATCAGGCGTTTTTCAGTCTCTTTGCTCATAAAATCTTTGGGACGTCAAATCCTGAAGTGAAAAGAGGCAAACCTGAGCCTGATATATTTTTGGTCTGTGCGTCCAAGTTTAGCGATAAACCTGATCCAAAAGACGTAAGTATTAAGAAATATTGTTTTTTGCAAATTCTTATTCCTAGGATTCCTTTAAGAATATTTTTTATCCTCACTGTCCAACTTTTTTGAAAAAACAATCCAGACTTTCTCAAAAAGTTTGGTGGCCCCTGCTCTATTGAATTAATAATTTTCATAAATATTAATTGAATACTAATTTTCAAAACATATAAATATAAAATAGATGAAACGGTAATCTCTTACCTGATAAGATTTTGGTATCGAAAACTTCTGACAAATTCCAATAATCCCAAAATGTTTTTTTTTTCAGTGCCTAGTGTTCGAAGATGCTCCAAATGGTGTGAAGGCTGGAGTGGCCGCCAATATGCAGGTTGTAATGGTGCCTGACGAAAGGTTAGACGAGTCTCTCACAAAGGAGGCGACTCTCGTGCTTTCTTCACTGAAAGATTTTAAACCTGAACTGTTTGGTCTTCCGCCGTTTGAAGATTAGCCAATAATATGAATTAATGCCAAACGCTTTAACATTCTTATTGTTGCCACACGCCAAAAATGTAACTCATAATAGATTATTATTACTAATGTCGGTTGTTCAACATTATGTAACGTTTTAAATGCTAATGTTTTTTTGTGCGTACATCACAGTGTCCCAAAATCAATAGAACTCTTTATTCATAATTGAATTTTTTTTTTTGTCGTTTACCTGCCATCAGTTAATTTTGATTTCTAGTCTTATCTATTAGTTTTATCAAAACATAGAATCATGCACTTTTGAAGTACATTATTTACAGTGCAGTTCTTGAATACAAATACCCATATAATAAATATTATGTATGCTCTTGCCAGGCGACTTCTGCTGATCTTTGATTAAATCAGGCCTAAAGAAATAAAAGTATATACAATTTCAACAATATCTCTTGAAGTTTTTCATCTTTTCTCATGTTATAAAATGATCCTTGTGTTTATTGAAAATTACATTTTCAAAAATAAATTTTATTACATATCCACGTTTTAAGAATAATAATACATTACTGTCTTTCGAGTATTGGCATTTTCTGTATCGATCCCATGTTACATTATTCGGAAAGCATTGTAAATAATACATAGGACGTATTATTTTTTTTACTTTTTGTAAATAGCCTTAATTATTATAACAACGGTTGTTGCGTTGCTTTGTGACTTTATTTATAATATATTGCAGTAAAGTTAATTAATGATTGTTAAGAATTTCATATTTTATTTTAACATATTTTTTCATAAAGTTCATATTGTTTGTACAATCTAGTTTTAAAAAAATTACATATCTTGATAATTTTGAAACTATGTCACAGTGATCGGTATTATTCTACGGCACTCTGTCGACTAATATGCATCTAATCTAATTCAATTTATAGTAAGTTACTATGATCATAGTAAAAACTATATTTTTTGATTATTCTTCTATCAATGAAAATTATTATACACTCGTTTATTACTGTGTGAACACTCTGTGTGATTTTTTATAAACCGATTTAATGGAATATAAAAGTTTACTTTGGAATGCATAGTATGTATGGAAAATTTAACGGTTAGTCTTATAATCTATAATTATTATAAACTTTTTTTATTGGTGCTCGTAAGAATAGATTCCAATTCAACTATTTTGAATACACAAATCTGATATTGCTCCACAAAGTAAATAAATATTGAACTGGTTTTTATCAATATTTTAATGTGCTGTTCATTGCCAGTGTGTAATAATTTTTTTCCAAACATTTGGATTGACACTAGTCAGTTATACTGTATCACTTCAACTTGACCATCCATACATATTATTCTTTTAAGTATATGGTGTATTTATTGATGTAAGAATATTTTACATCTTACTGAATGTTTTATTTGACATTTAATGTAAGCGAGTTCCTTACGGTAAGTTTTTGTTACAGGGTTCATGGAAGTTTTTGTAAGTGAATAAAATGTTGCCATTGAAAATAATTTGTTGTGTGATCAATGCGCTACAAGTATTATTACCTATATTACTAATGTCCACATGGTCATTATGCATATTGTATACTTTTGTAATATATAATATTCATATTTTGTGTATTTGGAATTCAATTTTGATTTTATTGATTGTTTGTTATTAAATAACTGTCCCAGGGATTTTAAATAAACATGCTCGGTGAATTGATAGTTGTCTGAAGGCAAAGATATAATCAGTTAGAATAAAAAGTATTGTTATATTGTCCATCTCTACTTTATTTTCATAAATTTATCATAAATCTGACCATTGATATTTAGAAGGATGTTTCCGTTCAATTGTTTACATTGAATTTGCCGTTAAATACCATAATATTATTTAAAAATAAAGAATTTAATTTTTATCAAAGAGAAAATTGTCTCTGTAGCAACGTTCCCTCTAAGCTGCGCGCGTGCGCGGCCGCGCAGTAGTTGAGAAGCCCCCGCGCACTCATTCCGGGTTGGCGCGCACTACGAGACAGTTGCTAAATTAATATTTGATCGTTCCGCGCAGCCTTTGAAATTTCCGCGCAGCTAACCCTTCGGCTTAGAGGGAACGTTGCTCTGTAGTAATGAAAATATTCCATATTAATGAATACTGTTTTTATAACTGTTTATTATACGAACTTTCAAGAAGTGAAGTAAGCCATGTTGTAAATTGGTAAAACTTTTAATGTATAATCACGTTTTTACTTGGTGTTTTGAATATTTTTATTTTAGGAAGATAACACTTCTGCGGTGTGTATTTACTGAGCTCATTTCACTTTTACGATACTTTAATACATGTTGAATGTTACAACGCATCTAAGTATTTTTTTCCTATAATACCACTTAACTAGCTTCACCTCTCAGGGGCTCGTGATATATATTAAAGTGATTACAATCAATAGACAAATTTTACCGCATTGGAATTCAATAATATGCAATTGATTTCCAGTATTCTTTTAATAGTATTTCGAATTAAATTATCTTTCTGGGGAGTGACAATATAAAATTACATAAAATGTATCCCATTAAATATTTGTCAATGTAATCTTAATTTCATTTTGTTGTAGATCAAACATTCAGCATAGTATGGTTTTGAACCTTCTCGGCCCAGCCACATTTTCAATGTTACAATTCTGGTCAAAAACAAACTGGATTTTTTCCCGCCATGCATCACCTCTTACATACACATTTTTGTATGAAAATAAAAACATTATGAGAACACACATAATATATTGGGGTTTAGGTGTAACTTTACTATAATTTTTATAATCTTATTTCTTGTTGTCTTGGCATTTAATCGACTATAACTTTATGAAATTAAATTGTTTCGTTTGTACAAAGAAAATTAGTTCTTTATGCATCTCCACATCGCTCGGCATGATAATTTATTTAGGTACATTAATTAATTTGGTAGATATCAAGTTTCTGTGCCACAATTTAGTCACGTGATAAGTTTAATTATCTTGATAGAGAGTCAATAGAAATTTACCATAGTAATGTTTTTTATTCAATAATAATTGTTTTGACCATAATTTTAAACTTTAGTTAAAGTTAAACGAGAGCGATTAGCTTACCACTAATTCTGTCCTAGCCCTATCCTTCTATCCCTACTCTATGGAAAAAGAGAGGTTGAGCAACTGAGTAACAAGCAGTTCTCGTAGAAACACTTCAGTTGAGATAAACTCTATTAGGAGTCCATATGCTCCACATTGGGAGCGGACATGGTTTAAAAAAAAAAAGTTTTTTTAATTTGATATTTCTATCTGTACATAATCCATATAAATATTAACGTTCTACTATTCTTATTATATACATGTTGTAGTATTTATATAAATAATACTTTTTCCCTGTGTTCTTCTCTTGTATTATAATATTTAACATTGGTTTGAAAATGGTTATTGATTCAGTATTAATTCACGTCACCTGAAATTAAAAATGCATATTTCACATCTACAAAACTCGTATAGTTCATAAAAGAATTTGATGGTTATTTAAACTTCAATTTTAAATATGTTTATTTCAGAACAGATAGAATTGTCTGATGAAATTACAGCAGTATGCCAACTTAGTTAAATAAAAATAATATGTAAAAGTAACGGTAGAAGATATTATTTTATTGCAAATTAATTACAGTTGTATATAGAAGAATAATTATTACTGTGCTGTATTTTTTTCAACTACTTAAAAATGTTAATTTTTGTGCCAACATGACATATTGATCTGGTTGGCACACTAGATAGTGAAATAAATTAATATTTCCAATTTAACATAGATTAAATACACATTTTAGATTGCAAATCATTATAACATTCTACGATTTCTTAGTAAATTCAATAGGCTTAGAAACAGAGCTTACTCGTCCATTCCCTTCGCCTTATTTTGCTCCAAATAAAAAGATTTCTCTAAGAAGCTAATAGTGTGCAGCTAAAAAATTTCAAGGCAACTGATATCTTGTGTTTTGAAATGTTCTTTCCTTTGAATTTGTTGCATATTTCTTAGGGCATCACAAAAGATATAAATGTACATAAAATATTAACAAACTGTTTCGATAATAAGTAGATAAGTGTAAATGTGATATTAATGACACATAAATAAAACTATTTTCAAAATATATCTAGGTTATCTTATTGTCTATTAGTATTACTATTGATCAATAATGAAGTCAATGTTCTTGATATCGCAAATATATAGGTCACCAATTTTGCATTGTATTTATTATCATTTTGATTAGTGTATTTTGTGGTAAATCTATTATCTCTTACCATTTTCATGTATTTTTATTATTATTTTTTCAGATATTTATACTACACAGATTTATCAGTGATTTTTGGCAGTCACATTTTTTTAGTGTTGGTTATAAATTAACATGAGACTTTTTTTAAAAAGGTTAATACACCGGACTCTCTTTTTACACGGTGGATACGTTAAGTTACAGAATGCCGTGTAAAAACGTATACTAGAATAAAAAATAATGGTGAATAGGTTTCCTTGTATAAAAATCAATTTAGGATATGAAATAATAAAATAATTCTTCTTCTTTGGCCATGTTCGCTCCCTATGTGGAGCATATGGCCGCCATGCGGCACCTCCATGTTTCCCTGTCTCCCGCCAATAGCTTTGCTTCCTCCCATGACATGCCAGCATCCCTCAGTTCTGCCGAGTACATCCTATGGATAGTACCCGACGGACGTCCGGGACGCCGGAATCCCACCGGTCGAAAGAAGAGGCAGGCAGGATTGAGGCTTTCCGGAGGCATCCGCAGCACGTGACCCGTTTTAGCGTGTACAGCTGTGTGTCTCAGACAGTCCGCATTGAGTTAAATGTGGCTCCAGCCATTCCTAAACGAATGGCGAGCTCGTTTTTTGATCTGAAGCTTTCAACTCTCTCGATGATCTGTCCTGCGCTGGTAAGGGTCCTATCAGAGTCATGACAGGTTTGGTTACACATCACAATGGTCTTACTAGTATTAATTTTTAGACCAGTGCGACCTGAGTTAGTTATTATTATTGCATCTTAATTCTATTGTAAAAATACTAACAAAGATTATTCACTATCTCTTATCACACAATAGAAAAATTTGTTGAAGCATATTTGTTACGATATCGCTTTCATCATTTGAGATATCCAAAGCGTGTGTATTTTTCTTTTTCAAATTTTCAGGGTTTCAGGAATAAACCTTTGGGCATAGTACTGAGTAGTAAGTACATGCAACGGATATAGCACTGTGTTATTTCGAATCTGTAAAAAAGGAGCTATGTAATATTGAGCATAAAATTCCATTCCAGCTTGATTACCGTTCTGAAATCAATGTCTACAGATAAAGGCAATAAAGATTCAGACCCGTAATAGCTTCTAGAAAAATATTTAAAAGTAAAAGTGAATTAGTTCATCTATGAGTTTGGAAATTCTAAAAAAATATCTCCTTTTTTAAATAAGTTATATTTTCCTAGATTGACCCATAAGCAAAAGGAATGTTTTTATATCTTAGTGTAGCAATAAAAAAAATATGAAAAAACCTAATTTATTATAATTTAGAATTATTATTGAATTTCCATCAAGCACCTTCAGTCGAAATTTTAAAGTAATTTATTATAAAATAACTCATTACATACACACTCAACTGGTTAATCCTTGAAATAGTTTACAGAAGGACAGCGCCATCTATTAAATGGATTTATAAATTCAATCAAGAAGCATTGGTGGATTCGAGTTATGGTTACTCCTGATATAATAAATAATTCTATCTGTATCACATCTATAATTTTGATAGTGTATTGCGAATATATAATGTAGGAAAATCTACTTAAACAATAATAATACCACCAAATCTCTGAAACCTCGGACAAAACGCAAACAAATGTTCAGCACTGAATGCAGCTGAATCAAGTTATAAAATTCAATCTCAAAAAGTTTTATTGTCACTTGACATGTGACAGATGTTTTTGCACATAGCAGGCAAATGTTTAAAAGAGAATTTTTATTTCAACCAATTTGTGTGTTCCGATAGAATAGATTAAGTAGAAGTGGGAAAATAATCAATTCTTTATTTAATTGATCACTTTATTGTTTGATTGAAAGCTATCTGATTTTTTTTGAACATTGAATGATTGTATATTCAATTTGCTTAGTAACCATAGTTATGTTTAAAAGCAACTGCAAAATGTGCGCTATTTATCTAATATTTAAAAATATAAAATTATTTTTAGCTATCCATTTTGATTGTTTAAATGAGTGGCGGGTTCATTGCATGTGAAAATTTGATGATTAATTTATGAACAGGTGTGTATGGGAATTCAAAGTTTTGGAGGACCATTATTAAATTCTATAATATTATGTGTGGTCTGAAACATTAGTATAATAGGCAGCTGCTACAGCACAACACCAGTATTTAAAAACTAATTTACATTCGGAATGCAAGAGAACAAAAGAGTGAAATAAGTACCTACCCTAATATAATATTAGCTGAAGGTTGATTTAATGGATTTTCAACTCATCCTTGCGATACAACGACATAAAGTTTCCAAATACTACTGTAGTTAAGGGGAGATGGTTCCAAAATAATCAAATATCTTTTTTGTTTACACTAAAAATAGTCATATTTTTTGTTGTTTTATTACAATCTTGCTATACAGAATGAAGCCTGCAATGGTTTCGTTAAGTTGATTGATATCTACTAAAAAAAGTATGGTGTCTTTCGTAAGCAGCAATTTTATGAATACAAACTGTAATTAATAAAAATATATATTTATAACATTGTTAAAAATTTCGTATATTTAATTAAAATAGTACAATTTGTGAGCAATTAGTTGATGTGCAAAATGGAAATAGCCCACCCCTGATTTGGGGATTTTTTGGTAGAAATGTGGAATCGAATCTAATCTATGAAAAAGATTGCTCTTATTTATTAAATTAAATGATTTACTTAAAAATTTTCTTATTACATTTTAATTTTTAAATGAAACATTCGAGGGCCGCAGGTTGTGCATCGTCCTTGGCGTTAAGGCATTATGGCTAAGATTAAGTGAGCCCCTTGTTAACATATTGGCAGCCCACAGCTGAAACAGCCCATTTAAAAAAAAACGGGAATGGGTCCTTCAAAAATGTACGAAGAAGATGCTCAAAATTTGTTACGCCACTGGTCCAGAAAGCATATGTTTAGGACAATCAAAAGCATGACATTCACATATGTAGATTATAAGCAAAGCTTTAATAGTTGAATTCTCGTATGTGAGAATTGTTATATTTCCGGTGACTTCGCATTATTTCACTAAACCTGCTCACCAGTTCTTTTTTTTAACCCCCCAACATGGAAACGGAGTTATTTAATTTTAATTAATTAGTTAGTAGATAAAATCCATAGAATCGCACGCACCCGATAAATACTATTTTATTTGAAGAA
The DNA here is from genome assembly GCA_030503985.1 of Himalopsyche tibetana. Classification (NCBI taxonomy): domain Eukaryota; kingdom Metazoa; phylum Arthropoda; class Insecta; order Trichoptera; family Rhyacophilidae; genus Himalopsyche; species Himalopsyche tibetana. The sequence continues at coordinate 5,100,338 of JAPJYX010000010.1, forward strand.
TACTTAGTTTTCAAAATGAAAGGCTTGAGTGTGTAGTGTGTACCCCACATGTACTGAAATAGCAATATGGGAACGCCTAGGGAATCCAATCCCGGGATCCCGTGCATTTTTTGATACATGTCAATCCCGGGATTAGAAAACACGATCCCGAAACTTCGGGATTGATTTTCTTATACAATAGAATGGCTTTGTAAAATAAAACGCACCCAATTGATTGTGGAATCCTCAAATATAATAAACAAAGTCCCATTGTTCCTTGTTTCACAAAGCCCAATTAAGATAACATATTCGAAAATAAACCCTGGAGACGAAAACTATAAAATGAAATACTAGAAGGCACTTATGGTAATAAATTACGTTTTAATGAATCGAAAAAATATTAAATTCTAAAGCATATTATAGATTACTCTAAGTGGACACTTTTGGCGATAAGACAATTTTTATTAGTATGAAATGTTTCTTTCTCATATTGCAATTGACTTTTTATTTATTTTTATGCCGTTTCGGCTTTGCTTAATGTTTTATGCAATGTTATGTTTATTATTATCTGTCGAATCCAGTGTGAAGATAACTTAAGTGATTTTCCTATTGTTATAAATATCGACTGTGGAAAGGAAAAAGGACGTAACCCACACATATAGAATTTTAGAGGAGGCGCTAAAAACGTGTTTTGATGATTTTGTGACATATACAAATTATGAATTATACACAACCTTGAAGTGCACGGATACTTCTAAACTGATGTTTAATTGACATAACCTAAAACTAATTAAAGAAATTGTCTCGTAAAAACATTAATTTCAGTGTTTTTTCTTAGTTTAAATTTTTTACAAGGTCATCTTTTTCAAACTGAAAAGCTAAATTTAGATACTTATTCCACATTTTCAGCTGCCATCCTTTTGATAGAATATGCAAGTTGTCAAGTTGTATACATTGTGATTATCGAAAAAAAGCGATTTTTAAAAATTGAGGGTTACGTCCTTTTTCCTTTCCACAGTCGATATGTATATGACTTTTATAAAAATAAAATTTCTGGCTGAGGTGGTAAAACAATAACATAGTAACTCTTTAAAATTAGACTCAACAAAAAATCACTTGTTTAAGATCCTATATAATACCAGTGTCAAAAAATGTATTTCATTATTTCTACAGTCGTATTCCCGAGAGATTATAATAGAGAATATAATATAGAATAAGTTGTATTATTAATTTTTGACCAATATTAAAAAATTCAATTTTAAAAATAAAATGTGTAGCACTATAAAAAAAAACCAATTTCGGGACTAGCCCCGGGATCATAAAATTGTGATCCCGAAATCCCGGAATCATTATTTTGGCTCGGGATTGGATTCCCTAGGAACGCCTGAACTAAGTGAGATATTTTCAAAATTTTAATTAACGACGTTCTACCAATAACCTATACCAGGGGTCGGCAAACTGTGTCAAATCTGGCCAGAGTGAACAATTGTGTCGCAAATTATTTTTATGGTAGGAAATACCAACTTTGAACACCAATTTGATATATGAGCGCCCAGTGCCAGCGCAAGGTTATTTGGCGCCCTAGGCAACGATTATTGGCGCGCCCCTTTTTTAGTATATCGTCCCATTTTTTTCTCAAAATAATGATAACAATAACTCGGGATCATAGAAATATTTTTTTATACATCCATGTCCGCTCCCAGGGTGAAGCATTTAGTCTCAACAACAGCAGTTTTTCTACGTGAATTGTTTTTTACAGTCACTCAACCTCTCTTTTTCAAATTATATCGAATTAAAACGAACAAATATAAACGTCAAAATAAAATAAACCTTATTATAAGAGTATATAAAAATAATTTGAATTCTCCATTTATGCGCCCTAGGCGGTTGCCTATTTCGCCTGTATGGTGGCGCTGGCCCTTAATAGCGTCTTAGTTTCAAAACCTACCTGACTTCAAAAACCAAAATTGTTGGCAAAGTGCAAAAAACTGCCGTGGGATTTTTGGATATGAATAGGTTTTGAGACTAAACACGTTTTCTGTGTATTCAGAGAGGTTTTGAAATCGGAAATTCAGGGCTGTGGAGTCGTGTAAAAAAAAGACGACTCCGTCTCCAGCCTTAAACTAATTAACGACTCCGACTGCGAGATTTTTTTTACTAACTTCTTTTAACTTGTAAATATGTATACCATCAGATCATCTTTAGTTAGCCATGCATGAAATGTTAACACTTTGGACTATTTTGTTTGAATACACATCATTAAATATATTTTTCAAAAAACAATCCGGCCGCTTATTTTTTACGACTCCGACTCCGGCCAAAATACCGAGACTCCGAATCCACAGCCCTGCAGAAATTGACTGATTTTGTAGATAACAAGTTGGCATAAAAATTTGAAAATAAACAAAAATGGTCTTTAGGTAGGTTTTGAAATTGAGATCCTCATATGATATATCGTCGGCATACTGACAGAAAGCGATAAGTCTAAAAACCTCGTATTATAATTTTCGATAATCATTAAATCTTAACATCTCTACTTATACACTTAACCAGTGCTTTTTTTTAAAAAAAAAAAGGTACCGCAACACTTATTGTCAAGATTTTTTCTAATCCGAGTCCGTACCTTAAGTTAGTTATACTTTGTACCGATAAGATAGTAATGTAGTATAACGATAAAAAATGCAAAATGCATAGAAAGTTGAAAACCTCGAAATGTGGCTCGCGGGCCAAGGATTGGGCATGCCTGATCAAGGTATTTAAATTAATACCAAAATGTAAATATATTATGTTATATAAATGAAGAAGCATCCGTATATCCTTGACGTCGCTTCCGGGACCGTTGACTTTATTATATTTATTTTTACGATCCGACTGTTTTTAAAAAAAAGTTCGTTTATTCACAACATTTAACAAGCTTTAAGACAAAACAACTCTTTTACTAATACATATGAAAGGAGAAAATTGTGAAATGTTATTTTTGTCTCTAAATGGAATCTGAACCTTTTCACTAAGCTGTTATCAAATTAAAAAAAATACATGCCACATTGGTGTTCGATTTGTCCAGGCCTCGAATTGTATTTGAACGAAAAACCAGGGCTGTGGAGCAACGTTCCCTCTAAGCCGAAGGGTTAGCTGCGCGGAAATTTCAAAGGCTGCGCGGAGGTTGCGCGGAACGATCAAATATTAATTTAGCAACTGTCCTGTAGTGCGCGCCAACCCGGAATGAGTGCGCGGGGGCTTCTCAACTACTGCGCGGCCGCGCACGCGCGCAGCTTAGAGGGAACGTTGCTGTAGAGTCGTGTAAATAAATAAGCTTTTAAATAATTAACGACTGCAAGGAAATTTTTCAATAATTTCATTTAAACTTATATATTATATCGAATGTGGAAAGGAAAAAGGACGTAACCCACACACATCAAATTTTACAGGAGGCGCAAAAAACGTGTTCTGATGATTTTGGTCCATTATATATGAATTATACACAACCTTTAAGTGCACGGAAACTTCTAAAGTGGTGTTTAATTGACATAATCTAATATTTATTAAAGATATTGTCTAGAAAAAAACCTTTATTTCAGTGTTTTTTTCTTGGTTTTAATCTTTTTCAAACTTAAAAGCTAAATTTAGATACTAATTCGGCATTTGTAGCTTGCATCCTTTTGATAGATCGTGTATCAAGTTTGATACATTGTGATTATAGAAAAAAACCTGTTTTGAAAAAACTGTGGGTTACGTCCTTTTTCCTTTCCACAGTCGATATGTATACCATCAGATCATCTCTAGTCAGTTGGCATGAAATAAAATGAAACACTTTGGCCTATTTTGTTTGAATTCACATCATTCAACATATTTTTCTAAAAAAAATCGAGCCGCTCATTTTTCTCAACTCCGACTCCACAGCCCTGCGAAAAACTTATCGCAGCAAAATGAAAATCTTAATACTCTTGATTTGATATTTCTCTCAGCTTAGGCGATGTTAATGTAAACAATATCATTCACGAATGAATGATAGCGTTTTGGTTCGTAAAGTTTTCCAATTCGACCCCTAATAATACCATCGACCAGAAAAATGATACGATGATCACTAGACCGGTTAATTATTTTCTTTATAGCCTTTTGTCTATGTCTAGGCCTACGAGTCTTGGCAGTTTCCCAGAAGGAAGATTAGGCAGTCACGGAACCATTTTTTTCTCTCATTAAATAGCCGCGTAATGAATTCATTCATGTGTAGAGATGTTTTATAACCTATAATATTTCACCCCAGATAACTCATTTTCAATGAATATTGCTTAAATTGCATCGACACATTTCTCACCACACGTCGGTGAATATTATTTTATTATTGTAAATTTAATTTTGATTAGGTAGGTACATATCGTGTTCACAATGAGGAAAATTTTGTGTTTTTATCCGAATTAAGGCAAAGTTATTGTTCATAAATTATTGCTTTGTTTTCAAAACATATTCCTATCCGATGATAATTTGTTACTTAGAACACGGAAAGGTTATTGAAATATGGATGTCGAATTTTTATTTAATTACGTCTTGAATTATGAATCATATTTTGAACCAAATAATGCTATTTTTGTAAAGAAATTCGTATTTGGTTTGTAGTATAATTTAAAATGTTGAAGTTGAGTACAGCAATGATTGAAAATTGCATGTAAACATAAATATGTTGTAGAACATTGATTTATAGAATAATTGAGAGCTTTGGAAATAAAATATATACTTCATTTAGACCACCGAGCATGCGGCCGAGAGAGTGAACTCCGCCTTATACAAAACAATCTGAACGCGACGCTCGGGATTTAGCCGAGCGTTCTGACGAGTGATTCAAGTGAGCGAGTGGATATAAACCGTTCCTTTTCCCTCAGCCGAGAAGCTATCCCTTATTACCCCACCACCCGAACCACGCCGTCACTCACATGTTCAGTTAGTTTGATTAGGCGTTTGAAAATGAATGAATCGCTAAAAACAGATTATATGCGTGTATACCAGGGGTGGGAAACCGTTTCATTTATAAAGGCCACATTCATTTATCTGATTCAACACAAGGCTGCAGTAAAGAAATTTGTCGAACATATAATGGGTTGATTACGCTCTTTTTTCCAAACGCTTGCTTATAATGTGATGTCTAAAATACATATATTTCACCCAGCCGCCCAATCCAAAAATAAATGGGACAAAGTGAGAGCGTTTAATTGACCGCTAGTTCTGTCCTAGTCCTGTCCTTCTATCCTTACTCTCTTTGAAAAAAAAAATATGTTGAGCAACCGAGTAACAAACAGTTCTCGTAACATACTTCTGTTGATATATCTTCATTAGGAAGCCATATTCTTTACATTGCGAATGGTTACATGGATTAGAATATGGCTTTTTTTTGATAATCACAATGTTTACAACTCGACACACGTTCTATTAAAAGGATAGAAGCTAAAAATGCCGCATTTGTATCTAAATTTAGCTTTTATGTTTGAAAAAAGAAAGGCTTGTGAAAATTGCAACCAGGAAAAAGGATCTAAAAAAAGATTTTTCTTGAACAATTTATTAAATTAATATTAGGCCAAGTCAATAAAAAACCAATTTATCAGTCACCATGCACTTCAGGATTGTGTATATTTCATAATTTGATTTTAACCTAAAATCATCAAAAGACGTTTTTGTTTCTCCTGTAAAATTTGATATGTGTGGGTTACGTCCCTTTTCCTTTCCTCGGTCGATATGTATTTACAATAAAATTATGAATGCATTTTTTCCCTCACGTTAAATGGAATATAGTCGATCGTACAAAGAACCTATTTTAAATTTGTCGCATAAGTTCACTACGTTACGCAAAATATGCAATATTGCTAATGCAAGAGACAAACGATGAATGAGTTCCATATTCGGATTAATTAACAAAAAATCGAATAAAATTAACTCTTGCCGCTCGCTCTAGTGGCAAAAAATAGCATCAATAAAATAACGTGTGACATTTTATTCGTAAATAATCATGGTGAAGGTCACGCATTTTATTAATCGGTTCCCCTTGACCCAGTCACAAATTTAAGCTTCCTGTAGAAGAAAAATTTCACTTTTGTTGGAGCATTAAAATTACGTCTTGTTTGTGTAATGTTTAATGTCATTGATAACACGCTACTACGTCGCGTGAATCGCACCATAAACTGTTTATTCACACGTGATAAGAATAAAGAAATGATAACGAAAAGTAATTACAGCTGGTTGCCCGTGTAACTATCTGTCAAAGGGGCTGTTGTCTACTCCCAATATGTTGATTTCGATATTTAAAATCAAATACGTCATCAAAAAATATATTATAATTAACATAAGCGAATGTTTTCATAAATAACTTGCGGTTTTTTAATTAAAATGATTAAAACTAATAATACACCAATGAATAGCTCATCAATTCTGGGACATGTCAATATTGAGAAAACTCTAGCAGATTTAAAATATTTAAAGCAGGGATGCCAAACTTAAATCACTTGGTGGGATAAATAAAATAATGCATGTCTCTGATTGGCCACACATACATAATTTAAACGTTAATAATTAAATGATATTTTGTATATTAATTATAATAAACAGACACCTTACCGTTTTCTACGAGAACTGTTTGTTACTCAGTCGCTCAACCTCTCCTTTTCAGAGAGAGAAGTAGGGATAGAAGAATAAGGCTAGGACAGGATTAGTGGTTAACGAATCGCTCTCGCTACGCCCAGTTCATGGATGATCAGAAGGGTGTGAGGGATTTTTAGACAACAAACACCCTCGCCTTATAACAAAAATTGATCGAAAAAATGCTGTTCGTACTGGGATTCGAGCCCGTGAGGTCTGGTACAGAAGCCCACAACGCTAACCGCTGCGCCATAGGACCCGATGATATACAATAATATAATAGTAATATGAATCATATGATAGAACAACTACAAGTTTTTCCTGTTTTTTGTCCCTTTTCATTTTGATACCAAACACTAATTACTAAAAATGAATGTCTGGCGACGGAATGCGACACCCAGACAAAAATTCCACAAATTTAGTAATAAATTTTTCAAATGTATTTTACCAAAAACAAGATGCAAAATGCATAGAAATTTGAAAATCTCGAAAGGGCCACACGAAACCTTCAATAGGGCCACACGTAGGGCATCCAATCCTGGGATCCGGGATCCCGTAATCCCGGGAGCCCGTTCAATTTTCTGATCCCGATATGCCGGGATTGAGATGGCCGCGATCCCGGGATTTCGGGATTAAGAAATTTTGAGGAAATTCTCGAAATTTACACGAAATTGGCAAATCGGAGGTGAGCTAAAAAAAAAAACGAGTCTTCGTGAGATTCCGGGAAAAAGTATAGCAAATTGAGGATTTCAAATTCCTCGGTGAGAAAATCTCAATCCCGGGATTGGAAAAAGGCTCCGGGATTGGATACCCTAGGCCCACACGTGATCTGCTGGCCAAGGCTTGGGTATTCCTGATTTAAAGTAATGAAGAACCATTGCACAAAGATCGCATTAAATTTTTAATTATGTTCTACACCTCAAAAATATTTCAAAATAAAACATTTTTTTGTAAACAATTACATATAATCCTCTTCATTTTTACACGATTTCGATATAACACGATCAAATGTAATGGAACCTATCATTTATTTATCTATCTTCACTTCATCATTTTTTCACAGTTTTTGAACGGTTGTTTTACGAGGAACTTATCCCACGCGAAAAATAATGTACTTTAACAATCCCAAAATGCACATTCACGGTAAAACAAATTTAACACCGAATATCACTAAACATAATTTCAGCAAGTATGTCGCTAACCCGGTATTGCATTCCGAACAAAATATACTTTAATTGTAAAAGTATTAACCTGAAATACAATCTAATTTTCTTTTCGATGTGAATGCCCTACATTTTAATTCATAATATAATAAAGTTTGATATTTAAATGTCGTACAATGCAACTTCATGCATGTCTTGTCTGACTGGTTCCATTTTCATAAATGATTTCGATCAGTTTGTTATGATTAATTATAAAATGTTAAATATTTTTTACTAGGAAGAGAAGACTCACCAAGCTGGAATTTCCGGTCGTTTCCAAGTAGATCTTCAAAACAATTTTTTGTCTATGGATTGCTTAAACCGCTAGTTGTCCTAGATAAATCGGCATCGTGTTTTGGCGATGTTGTTTTGAAAACAAACTATAAATATAAACAAATCATCAAGTGTGAAATACAGCGAAGAATATTCTTATTTAGGTTTTGTGTATATGTTACAGTAAAGGTGTCCAATCTTTGTTATTTTATTAATCACCATACGATTATTCTGTCTGACCTTTATTAATGAATATATTGATTTGGCATTTACTTGGTAGAACTCCATTATAATAAGGTAAAAATATCAACGTATTTTAGTTATACAGTTTTTAATAATTTTTATGCGTTGATAGCTATTTCGGCTTTCGCCATAGTACTGACGATGGCGAAAGCCGAAATGGCTATCAACGCATAAAAATTATTAAAAACTGTAGAATTCAAATACGTTGATATTTTTACCCTATTTTATTTATGAAACTTACTTTTTCGCTATTTTTATGAACGTCCACACTGTCGTAATTGATTATTGACAATTTAATTCTTTTAATTACAAACAAAAATATTAACAAAAATTCTGTAAATCAAAAAGTAATTATGCATTCAATTTTAAAGATATTTTGTTACTATGAGAAATGTTAATAAAATGTCAGATCCGTTTCCAAGTGGTCAACGTCGTTGGCTTTGGTAACGAGTCTTACGGGCTCGAATCCCAGGACGAGCCGATTTATTAATCGATTAATGGATTTATATTCCAAGGCATATATGTATATGCTGTCCAAAAGTCGAGCACAGCGAGATCAATTATCTAATCATTAGTACTGTCCTTATTTTTTGTTATTACTTTCATTAAAAAAGAGTGGTTGAGAACAGTGTTCCCTCTAATTTTCGGAAGGTTATGTGCGCAAAAGACATTAGCTGTGCAACTTTGACAAGAAATAAAAAGATTGGTGCGCCACATAACGGTATTTAGACATACTAAACGAAAAGATTACGATGCTGTAACAACTGAAAACTATTTATTATTTAAATATCATAATCAGGGTTCGAAAAGTAAAATTTCACTAACCATAACTCTCGGTAAATAAAATTAATATATATGTGTATTGCAAGTGAAATAAAATTTTCACTTATGCAAATATCTTCGCGAGAAATGGCAATGGATTTACAATTTCACTGCTCAATATCAGTAAAACTGTATTCAGCAGGCAGCGGAGGGTTGCTAATATGTTAACCAAGGGGTTGCACTATCTCAGCGGTGTATTTTATTATCACTCTTACACGGTTTTTTATCCATGTCCGCTCCCAATGTGGAGAAAACTTCTGTTGAGGTACCTCCATCAGGAGGCCATATGCCTCGTAATGGAGGTATCTCAGCAGAAGTTTTTTTTTCTACGAGAATTGTTTGTTACTCAGTCGCCCAACCTTACTTTTTTCAAGTGAGTAGCAGAGAAAGAAGGATAAGGCTAGAACAGGACTAGTGGTTAACTTATCTGTATTGCTACACCCAGTTATTAAAGGATCAGAAGGATGAGAGGAGAGGAAATTATGTGAATTGACATCACAAACACCCAGTCTTCGATCACATCTTTGATTTGAATAATTCTCAAGTTCACTGTGATCTTACCGGGAATCGAACCCAGACCTGCGTGACACAGCAGGCGATGAGGGTTTACACAATGATCCGATAATTAAATCCATCGGATCGCAAAATCGGTCGGGATCCCGGGATTGGACGCCCCGGTTTTTACTATTCTTTTCGCTCCAATTTAATGTTTCAGAAAACGTCGTCGACAATGTTTATGTATCAGAAATTGATGTTGAGTACACATTTGACCAACCAATATTGTTTTTTTCTGAATTTAATTAACAAGGGGCTCGTCAGCCTAAGTTAAATTTAGCCAAGGTTATCCCCTCCGACTCCTCTCCAGCCAGCCCCTCTTAACAAATATATGCGTATGTGTTTGTAACGACGAATATTGACATAACCTAACCCAACAGTATAAGCCAATGTCTGGACACAGTTATTGAATATTTCATTAAATCAACGATACTCAACCTGCCAATTCAGATATTTTGTGAGCCCTAAACAATCAAAGTCACCAAATGCTTTGTCAAACATCTGGTATTGTTTGTAAAAAAATACTTATACTAATGAGTATTTTTGTACACTTACAAATTTATGTTATGTCACTATATTATATATAGTATGTGGCAAATAAAAGTATTACTATTAATATGATGCTGCACACTTAATGTAGCAAAAAACAGGCGGCCCAGAATAAAACAGGGTGAGTTTCACTGTATTAGACTACATATATGATTTCATTTGTCATTTCCAGAGCTGTGGAGTCGTGTAAAAAAGACTCCGACACGGACTCCGAAAATTTTTGTCACTAATTACATTTGAACTTATATTTATTCCTTCATATTGTCTTTAGTCAGCCAAGCATTCAATGTCAACACTATGGACTATTGTGGTTTGAATACACATCATTAAAATATTTTTTAAAGCTTTCAAGCCGCTCATTTTTCACGACTCCAGCTCTGACTCCGACTCGACAGCTCTGTTCATTTCACAACTGCCAAATTGGCTTCAACAACAGTTAGAAGAAGAATATTAATTTCATATGTAGAAATATATTTATGTACATATTATTACAATATTGTGCATGGATATGATTTTACTAAACCCCCGTTAAAATGTAGCTCCACTTGAAATATAGTTTCGCTGTAATATATAATATATGCCATCATCATCACGAGTGCGATATGGGTATTAGCTCTCAACAACAATTCCCTATATATCGACTGAGGAAAGGAAAAAGGACGTAACCCACAGTTTTTTTCAAACCAGGTTTTTTCGATAATCACAATGTATCAAACTTGATAAACGTTCTATCAAAAGGATGTAAGCTGCAAATGCCGAATTAGTATCGTAGTATAAAACCAATAAAAAAGACTGAAATAAAGATTTTTACTAGACAATTTCTTTAATCAATATTAGATTATGTCAATTTAACACAGTTCAGAAGTCTCCGTGCACTTGAAGGTTGTGTATATTTCATAATTTGCATATGTCACAAAATCATCAAAACACGTTTTTTGCGCCTCCTGTAAAATTTGTGTGTGTTACGTCCTTTTTCCTTTCCACAGTCGATATGAGTCTAATATCTATAGATGACGATTTTACAATTTGGTGCTCATATTATTCGAAAGCCATCGACGGGTGTATGTCGACTGTGATGTCTTGGTCATCGCCCCCTACATGCCGCCTGATTGCTGGACATTTTTTTTCCAGTTCTCGTTTATAACTACGATGGACATGGCCAAACTCACGTAGTCTCCACATCTTGATTAGAAACTACACTAGAATTGTCGAGAACGCTAAAAACTCAGTGTTGTGTCAACATCTCGTATGGTAATTTTCATTTTATCTTTGCAGGTGTTTCCTACGAGTCGACATAGGGAGAAAAAATACATTTCGTGTAAAGGTCGCGTAAATTATTTTTTTTGGAATACCAGATTATTTATGGACTCGATGCATACAAAGGGTCATCCCGTTTTCGCATTTCGTGATAACGCAAAAACATATTGATAACTTTCTCCACATCCACAAACAAAATGTTTACCTCTTTTTTGTTTAAATCCATGTCCGCTCCCAATGCGGGATGTATGGCCTTCCTAATGGAGGTGTCTCAACGGAAGTTTTTCTACGAGAACTTCTTGTTACTCAGTTCAGGGAAAGGAATTCGACCGCTGTGGTCTAGTTCAGTGCTTCCCAAATTCGGTGCCGCAGGTTTTCTCCGGGGACGCCGCAGAATATGTTTTGTATTGAAGGGGGCCGTGTACCATTTTTTTCAGATTTAGGGGGCTGTGGTATGAAATTTTTGGGAAGCACTGGTCTAGTTTGTTAGAGCAGGATTTATCAACGGGGGGGGGGCTACAGAACAACAAAGACACTCAAAAGGGACTACGGGCCCAAAAAGGTTGCGAAACACTAGGATAGAGGTTACTTTACCGATCAGGTGGGTCTGGGCTCAATTCCCAGGTCAATGTGAAATTCATATTTTTTCAATTTAAAATATGAGACCTAAGACGTGGGTGTTTGTGAAGTCAATTATCCTCGAAATATCTCAAATGACTTTATCTTTATACTTTTTTTTTATTTGGCGCATTGGAATTAGCTGTAATGCCAAGTATTTTTTAATCTCTAATAATTATAATTAAAAAAGAAAGGATAGAGTTAAAACCGGATTAGTGGTTAGCTAATCGCTCTCGCTACACCCCGTTATTTTAGGACTGTATGTGTGGGTAGGAGTTGTAGACATCACAAACATCCATGCAGTTGAATAGAAATCAATATCGATTGAAAAAATGCTAGGATTCGAGCTCGTGAGGTTTGTCACGGAAGTCAACGACGTTGACCACTGCGTTACAGACCTTATATATCTCTAGGATAAGAATAAAAACTACGATAAAGTAAAAATTATCTGGGTGTAGATACTAATTATGACACTGAAGGACTGTAGCATTTAGTAAGTCACTTACCATACTCTAACCGTCGTTAAAACTGTTTTCCTTGTACGTCAACGTACATTTGGCGTCCATATTTTCAGTATCAAGGTTTGACAATATAGAAACTTTAATTGACCGCGATGCATGTACGAGATGACAAGAGACTTTGTGACACAGAAACATTCTCGCCCTCCATTATCAATAAATAAAATTAATTGATGCAGCAACATCGATGAAATATTAATTCGATACTGAATGCAACAAAAGCAATCGCGTCAATTCGATGTTGGCAGTGAAGTGCACACATGTCGACGTTTAAATAATCAATTGGTCTTGATAAATCGCATCGCATTTAACTAAATCGGTATTTATCAGTAAAATACAACAAATTTGGGTACTTGGTTGTTTGACGCTAGGCACTGAAAATGTAACGGTTATCGGTGCGCCTCCATGTCCAGATACATTAAAAACTGTCCTTTTTTATTAAATTTGAAGCGTTAAAATGATGTACATTCACACAGATTTTGTGTAATACAGTGTTATAACACATCTAACTTATTTTTTTCTAAAATACCACATGGCTTACTTCACATCTAATGGACCCAATTAATAAGTTGAAATTTCTAACAGAAAGTTATGCCCAAATTTCACGTTGCTCCAATTCAGTGTTTGTGAAGAATTCTTGTCGCAGACAGCCAGAAATATATTTTCTGTTTTATATTACAGATATTGTAATATCACGAGCAAGAATCAAAATAAATATTAAATTACCCACACGTGTTCTTAATTATTTCTCTGCCTACGCAAACTTTTTATTATTTAACTGAATATACCATACCTATATAAAGTAAGCATGAAAATTTATAAGAACTACCCCCCTAAGAGATAATGACTCAACAATTTTGAATAGCGTAAAGGTTTTTTTATATACAATTATTTTATTTGATACTGCAGAGAAATTTCTGAATACCATTTCAAGGGAAATAAACGTCATGAGAATTGAACATTACATATTTTTTACATTTGTGTAAAAAAAAAAAAAATTTGAATCGTTTAAACTATGTACATTCTCACATATTTTGTCACTAACGACCCGGGTTTCGCCTTTCGGCATCTTCTGGCGTTCAAGTGCACGGATGAACTTGAACTGACGCTTAGTAACGGGTCGCTAGTGACAAAATCTGTGTGAATGTACATAATTTTAACGATTCAAATTTAATATTGAAATTCCACCGAGCACCTTCAGTCGAAATCTTAAATTATGTCCTTTTTTACGTTACGTCAAAAATCGAATTCAAGGCGTTAGTTGCACAATAATTACCGCAACATGGCCATTCATTGTTTTCTCAAAACGGGACATTGACTTATTTTTAATTTATAATGTGTGTATTCAAGAAAACGAATATTTCTTTCAATGAAAATAACAGAATTGCTCACAAAACATTCCTAGTGTTCTAGTGCGGTGTAATGTAGTTATAATTAAGTAAACACTCGTCAAATACTTATGAATCTTTGTTATAATTTAGTTTACTGATTCTTTGATTTATCGCGATTTTGAATTGTTAATTAGGTTGCTGTCCTTCAGAAAACTGGTTATTACAAACTCTGCTTGGGAACAACAGAATAGGTTATCTAAGAACGGGACGTATAGTCACATTTCATATTATGTTTCGCATCAAATGGAAAGGTTTCACCACCTGGAATCCAAATTTGCACTGCACAATTAATCCCGGTTCAAAAATGTTTTTATTTAATTATATGTAACAGTTAAGATCGAATGACATGCCGGAATTTTTGAGAAAATTCATTACATTAGGAACGATTATTTTTTTTTCAATTGCTTTAAATACAGTTAGGAATTAATTTGATTCCAGTACATATTTTAAAAATACTTCATATACTAGTAATTGCATGCATTTTCGAAATTGAGGCAACTTTTAAACTCGTAAATATGTAAACAGGTGGTGTCCTGAAAACCCGTTTGGTTATGTTTACATAATGTATCTCGCGGAACCAAAAGATGCTAACATGGGTGAAATTGAAATCGTATTTGAATAATTGATGGGTGATTCTGGAGACGTGCTTTACGGATGTATTATATAAGGCCTAAAAGTATAAGGAAAAGAGAGGATGAATGTGGAGTCGTGAACAAAATCGCAACTCCGATTCCGATTAAAAAATATGTAAAAAAGATCCGTAAATAATTCTACGCTACTGGCGTGACACGTGTTCTGACCGTTGCTGTAATAAGTACAATAATAATTTTGTCAACTGCAGCCAATAAAAGGAAATCAATGTTAGAGGCGATAATGAAATGTGGAGGTTGCAACATGTGACATCTATATTAAATGAATGATCTGTTGACAAGTATAATATGTATGCAAGAATCCACAATGTTTTACAATAAGTAAGAGAACGAGCATCGAGTGAATGAGAATTCCGTTTTTTAGGTCTGCGATTGGCTTATAGAAAATTGAAAGTGCGGACAACGAATAGCAGCGTCAATTGACAGCGAGACGAGGAAAATTTAATGTGAGATTATTACCAACTTACTGTCAGTTGTGAATGTATAAAAATAGATAATTTTACAACTTACAGTCATGTAAAACATGTAAAATATTTTAATAATAAATAAATACATATTATGTGAATTGTCCGTGCGAAAAATACAGCCCTAAATACGATTGAGAAGCGTGTCTACATAGTTTTATAAATGGATGGTACCTGCTTAAAATATAGATACAATATTTGCAATTTAACGCGATATTGAAGTTTAGTTGATGATAGCGATGAGTTAGAAATAATTATACTGAGGAAAATGATTAATTGGGCTGGGTTAAACAAAAAGGAACTATTGAGGTTAAAAATTTGGAAAACTTTTTGGGTATTCTATATTAAAGTTGCGAACGTTCGTAGTCATGCTAAAATTTTATGTATTCTTAGATCACTTGTTAGTCATGACGGCAGCGGCGGATTAAGCACATGAGAGGCCTTAGGCGCAATAAAATTTGGAGACTCTGTTTTACGGATAACATAAAAACTTCAGGAAAATCCAAGAAAAATAGTAAAACTAAATAAAAATCCGAACAAAAAGTATATGAGCTACTTTTGAGGCCCTGAAGATCGGAGGCCCCAAGCGCGCCCATTATTTGCTTATCGGGTAATCTGTTTGAATATTTTGTACTTCGTTCCTTTTACATAACAAAAATAAGACTTTTAGAAAATTTTCCCGCTAAAAAAAGGAAATCATACAAATAAAACAGAAACTAGATTAATCTCTTAATCAAATTGAAATATAATACATAAAAAAACGTCAGTTGGTTCTGTTTCAGTTAACTCAACGCAATTATAATAACCCACTATTTATTTCAGAGAATGAACGACTTAAATTCAACTATATATGTGAGAATTTTATTTCGCTACCGTGTGTGGTGTGTTTTCATGTCTCCGGAGTACTTCATCGCCCGCAGTTAAGTGGTTAACTAATTAATTATTATAATTAATATAATAACCTAGACACCTTTTACGGTTCAGAATGGAGGTGATTATACGTGCAAGACACGTGAAATTTGTCGTAAGGGGTATGAATATCAATGAATGCTGCCTAAAATAATAAAAAAAAAACAATAAAAAATATAATATTTAACAGGCAAGGTGTTGCCAGAAGTGTAATGAAAATGTATTTTGTTTTGGTGGGCAATTTTTCTGCAGTCAACAGTGCAGTTTATGAATGTTGAAACTGTTACAATATTATAGCTCTTTTAGTCCATACAAAAGCTTAGCAGCTTGCAATTACTCGAGATATAGTGCCTGTACCACACAAGATGCTGACCACATCCTTTGGGATTTTGATTTAAAGTCTTCAGACCGGGAAGAGTTACTCAAGTCTATACGACCAGCTGTCTGACCTTATGGGTCATGAGTCATGACATGATGGATAAGGAAAGTCATAGTTAGTTTTGCAAATTTGCGGCATCATTCTGAGAGAATGTACATATACAGATAAGAAAATTTAAATTAACTTTGATTATTCCACGTATTGTGTTACTAACTGTGACACGTGTTTCGCCTCTTTCAGAGGCATCTTCAGATTTACTATCGCAAAGTTTGCTTAAGTAATGAAGCAAGATTGATTCTAACATTTTAAAATTATAATATTACAAAATGGAGGTTTGGGTTTTTTTCCTTTTAAGAGGAGCAAGGAGGGGGGTGTAGAATCGAAATAAAACAAACAGATAATGATACTAATGATACTAATGAGTTGTAATCAATATTTCTATTAAAATGAACTTCCACAAAGTTACCGCCGAAACCATCGAAAGTATACAGATAAGATTTGAGCATTTAATAAAATAAAAGTAAGAAATTGTGCGAATAGATTGGGAGTGCTCCCGTAAAACTGGCAGTAGACAATTACTCACATGTAGAACAAAAACAAAATGTTATGTTCAAAATCGCCGCTAATAAATCATCCGCGCGGTCAATTAATTGTTGGTACGGGGAATTTGTTGGCGATAAGTTTTCTGAACGGTTTCTTGGTCGCATGATCAAAAATAATAGTCTACGTCGGCAATTTAGGAGTTGCCTACGATTGATTATTGGTACAAGATGTGGCCGATATTATAGGGACAAAAGGCAAGATATCTAAATGGTGAGGGAATGTCCTAATACTAGTTAATACATCGGACAAAATAAATATACTTAAATAACACGATTTTGAAATAGTACGTTCCACTAAAATGTACGAATATTATTTGTATACAAATTATTAGTTCAACACGATTCTCAGAAACAAAAAAATGCAGAAGGGGATAACGGATTTTCTAATAACAAGAAATTCAACAACACAAGATTTTCATTCTCATTCGCATCGGGGCAGTTTTGCGAAATTTTGTAAAAAAATAGATCCTTTCGAAAAAAGGGTATAACTTTCAAACTGTTTGACATTTTAAAAAATAATTTGGACACCAGTTGTACAACACTTTGTTGCATAATACTTTATATATTTTAGCCTGCTTTTATTAGCGATACTCAACTTTTGAATTTTTAATATAGAAAATCGTGTATTCGACATATAATTATATATTTCATCGAAAACGTAATAAATAACAAGCCAATTATACATTTGCTCCTGTTTATTTTATTTCAAAGTAAAATTAGTTTATTTTTAACCTACAATTGGCTATATTTTGGTGACCTATTTTTTAAAGTTATATTTTAACTCTCTGCTGATTTTTCATTGAGCCGCTTATTTTTCACGACTTCGACTCCGGCCAAAATACCAAGACTCCACGACTCCGACTCCACAGCCTTGCAGAAATTGATTGATTTTGTAGTAACAAGTTGGCATCAAAATTTCAAAAAATAATTGTGCCGCTCATTTTTCACGATTCCGATTCCGTTCAAAACACCGCGACTCCACGACTCCGACTCCGGCTCCACAGCTCTGCTTTACTGTAATGTATTTTTATATTATCGTGATTATGAATCTATACGTGACAGTGTTATGCGATTTTTTTGATAAATATTTACAAACATACGTATTTTTATTCTTTTAATTGTGTTAAAGCAGAAAAATCAGTACTTTTTTTGAATCGTATTATTTCGAAACTATGTTAAAAGAGTATCTGATGTATGTATTTTGAAGTATGAAAGTAAAAATGATTGTGTATTGAATTGTTTAGAATCGACGTTAAGTGATGATGTGTAAAATATTTTTTTGCAATTTAGTATGACAGAGTGCTTAGAAATTCGTCGTTGTGTATTATTATGGATGAAGTGATATGAGTAATATGACCCTGTGCATAATTTAAAAAAAAACCTAAAGTCTAAATAGTAGGTAAGTCAAAAAAACTGCGGGACTTTTTGCCGTTTTGTCTAGCCTTCAATCACCAGTGCCAGGGTTAGGTATTCACATGCCCACTATTTTAAATTAGTAGCCTATTTATTATCTTGTAATGATTATATTCTAGATGTGCAGCATCGATTGGAAAATACGGAAAAAATTTGCTGTTGATTCGTTCGGTTTGAAATGTTTCAAGTATAGCCTTGATGTGAAGCAAGGATCATTGGCAAAAGGCCAAACTCTGCAATGACTTGGAATGCTTAAATTTGCTGCAAAAATCCTTGGTGCGATAATTGACCATTAATATGTGACGTTATTTTTGTCTCATTCGAGTTGGCCTTATTTGTCACTGAGTCCCCACTCAGTTCAGTAGTAATATAATATTAATCTAATTCGGCAAAATTATAAATGAAAGAACATAAAGCATTCATCGCGAAACTCATTCTACTATATCAAATTTGTCATTGGAAAAAAATAGATTACTCTTTTGTAAGGTTATATAAGCTTAATTACAATTAGGTACTTCTAAACACAACAGCTAACATTAATACAACATTAATGTGAGGTGAATTGTAAAAAAACAAAGAATACACTAATTTTTCGTAACTCACACAAAAATCGTCGTAATGGCTATGGTATTTGCCATATTTGAAAGATTGTTTTATGCCGTTAGTATTTAACCCTCCAGAGACGAGAGCTTTTTCCCTATAAAAAAAATATTTTCTATGCCATATTGAAGTCACGGATAACTTTTATTCCTATCCAGAATTTAAAAAAAAACGCAAAGACGTTGTATAGAAACCTCGCATGACTATGCTCGCAAACATTCGGGGTTGAAATATAGCTAAACGTGATTTTTTTTTAAATATTTACAATTTGACCTCTTTAGATCAACATTATTTCAATACAAACATATTAGGAAAATAACTGTAAATAATTTGATGTTTTTATAAAAAAAATAACTAACAGTTTCAAAAAGTTAATTAAAAAAAACGGAAATTCAAAAAATCACATGTGCTTTTGGAGGCCGTTTCTGTACCCACGGCTGATGACTTACTGTAGTCTGTACCCTTCTTAACCAAATATGAGCGAAAGCAACGATATTCAGGTAGAAAAAGGACGAATAGTGGGATCGATACACAACGGTGTGTACTGTGACCATATGGTGACGCTCGTTCTTGGAGGGTTAATCAGGCATACGAGTGCCGCGGTCAAGTCGAAGAAAGCGCAATCCAATTTTAGACCATTTATTGAAAAAATTGAGACCGTATGTCGAAAATATCTCGAGGAATGTTGGATTCCATGCAGTATTTTGTTTCTGGTTTATTGGCGTAGACTAGCCTAGACTAAAATAATCCAAAGGTGCCTAACCACACGATCTTGGAGGCAAATTCACGGGTACATAACGCGAAATTATGTGCTCATCGAATGTTTTCTTCAATAAATTGATTTTTGTATGTTACACCATCTTATTGAAACCACATCTTTTCCACATTGATGCCATTCGATTGGAAAACGAAAATGGCAGTAGTCATGGATCTATAGCGCTTTCAGTTAAGTATAACGTTCTGACCGGCATCATTTTTAAAGAAACAAAATTCACAATTTGGTGTAAGTCTATTCATGGTGCAATGGCAAACCAAAATAGGCTGTCGCTGAAAAAAGTGTTATCAATTCTAAAGAAAGTCTCTAAGAAAAACACCCGTTATTATCGAGATGAGTGGTAAAGGAGAACAAATGGTACGACTCCGGTTTTGAAAATACGTGATATTTTTATATCAAGTCCACTTGAAATAGTATAATTATTTACAAAATATATTTTTAATCCTGTGACTCAGTGATATAAAAACATATAACATGTTACTAATATAAGTTAGACTAAATTAAAAGATATAATAAATATAATTTTCGCATTTATTTCGGTTGATAATGATGTCGCTGATTTATTGAGCCGTCTAGACTTGACTAACGATTCCATATTGTTATTATGCAATAAAATAATAAAAATAATTCCTCGTAACACTTCGAAAAAAATCAAAGAATCACCTGGATGCCCTTCAAATATTACACTTCCTTGTGTCCTCTCACCATGTTGGCCTTGAGGATTTTCAAGATCATATGTATACATAATTTTTCTGCGTAACAATCAAATGTATTCCAATATAACCTACCTTACTAATGGTGTGATGAAATTATAAGATACACAATATTCGTTGTAAAATTTTATACCTGAGGATCTGTTTGTTTCAAGATAACAACGAAACAATTAAATAAATAAACATCTCCAAAATAAAAGTTTTTTTAAAATCTACACGTTATTTTTGTAATTTCATTATAAAAAATCTGTATATTAATTACAGCAGGGGTGTGCTAGAAGGAGTACGAAAGCGTAAGTCACTTGTTAAATTTCATTTAGACCAACGACCCTTTTGTTAAATGTGTTATAAATAATTGCACTTGTAGATTGGATGGTTTTCACTGGTACAAGTGAACTTGATTTTTGATTTTGTTGAAAATATAACAAAATAGATAAGAATTTCTTATATAAACACGAAATATTTATTTACCAAGCGTCAGTTCAAGTTCATCCGTGCACTGGAACGCCTGTAGATGCCGAAAGGCGAAACCCGAGTCGTTAGTGACAAAATCTGTGAGAATGTACATAGTTTGAACGATTCAAATTTTTTTTTTTTACACAAATGTAAAAAATATGTAATGTTCAATTCTCATGACGTTTATTTCCCTTGAAACGGTATTCAGAAATTTCTCTGCAGTATCAAATAAAATAATTGTATATAAAAAAACCTTTACGCTATTCAAAATTGTTGAGTCATTATCTCTTAGGGGGGTAGTTCTTATAAATTTTCATGCTTACATTATATCGTTATGGTATATTCAGTTAAATAATAAAAAGTATGCGTAGGCAGAGAAATAATTAAGAACACGTGTGGGTAATTTAATATTTATTTTGATTCTTGCTCGTGATATTACAATATCTGTAATATAAAACAGAAAATATATTTCTGGCTGTCTGCGACAAGAACTCTTCACAAACACTGAATTGTAGCAACGTGAAATTTGGGCATATCTTTCTGTCCGAAATTTCAACTTTTAACAGCTTATCAACCGTGGACGCGCATTTGAGTCTTTGAAAAACAAAGGTTGCTGGCCGGCGGACACATATATGCGTATAGGCGAAGTATTTGGAAGCTAAGACAATTGAATTTTGTAAAGATATCTCAATTTGCTTACAAATTATATTGAATTTAGTAACATTATAATGTTTGCATTATTATTACGCCAGGTGAAATTTAAAAAAAAAAAGTGCGGTCGTTAAGCTACTACTTAGGCGGAAACACTTTTTTTTTACATTACAATCATTTTATTATAATATTTTTTTATTACATTTTAAGAAGTTCGCACAGGAACGTATAATTATTGTATAGGAAGATTATAAACTTAAAGGGTTATTTTTAAAAAAAACATATTTATGCTCTAAATTTATTTTAGATTTCAAAACAATATTGATAGAATGTATTTTAGGTACTTAGTTTCTTTACGCCATGCAGTGAAACCTTTTCATATCACACGTATGAAATGTGAGCATATGTCGCGTTTTTGGGTAGTCTATCCTGTTGTTTTCATGCATAGCTTGAAATGACCCGTTTTGAAAAAGACAGTAACCAAAATAATTATTCAAAATCGCAATAAATCAAAAAAACAGGCAAGTACACTATATCCAAGATTCAGAAGTAATCAGTTAATTCTAATTACATGACACCTACAAAAGTGATCAAATGGGAACACTGGGATTGTCTCGTGAGCAGTTCTGTTTTTTTCCATGATTATTAATTAGGCCCATTATATGTGAAGTAAGCCAAGTGGTATTATGGAATATAATATGTTAGATGTGTTTTAATATTCTACACATCTTAGATTATCGTAAAAGTGAAGTAACCCCAGTTGAAACACATTGCAATAGTTTTATCTCCTTAAAATTTAAATATGAAATCCACCAAAACACCAAATAAAGACGTGATTGTACTTAAATGTCATAGAAAAAGGTTGGCTCACTTCACTTCTAAAGGGCCCATTATTAAGTATTTATTTTGTAAGTTTTACGTGAGGTTAAGGTACAAGGTGACATTTTCAACATTTTACTTCCAACTTTCAACATTTGCTATCATCTATCTCGAGTGACACTTAAGCAAACGCAGATAATATTTTATATTGAATAAAATGATATACATCTACTATAATATAAATGCGCCAAATATTTTGAAATTGGAAAATCATACAAAATAAGCTCGGTGTTTTTTTTTCAATATCATATATGTATTTCCACGCGAGGTCAATCCAAGGAAAACTGACATCACACCCATGCTAAAATCTCAAATTTAAGTCGGAAATTAAAAAAGTCGGGATTTGAGCGCTGGACTAGCTAACCGTTAAAAAAAGCTCTTCCCTAGACTACAGAAGCCGACAGTCAGGTATTAAATTTCATATTACAAATATTAATTAAAATACACATTTATAAGTATTATTTGGTCAAAGTGTTCTTGAAAATAAAATTCTTATCTATACATACATATGTAGAATGTTTTTAAAATGTGTTAACAAAAAATAAGACCATCATAATATTTTGACATATGTAATTACTATTTAATTTTCATATCGGTTAGTGGCGGCTTCAGTAAATAATGACAACAGGCACAACCCATTTTTTTTCTTTTGTTAATTAAAAACCCATTTCTTACGAAAAGATTAGGGAAAAGGCCTTGACTTTTGACAGATCTTGAGGAAAAGTATAACTACGGCAGGTAACCAAAATATAGCACTTAATAATAATAAGAATATTTGTTTATGTAATGTATTTCCTGGATATAAAATATTATCAGAGCAGGTCCTATAATGATGTGATCAGGGCTTGAATTTCCCAAACTAGCAAAATACCGCATAATGTACTACGTAACTGTTTTTGATTTGCAGAATTATTGTTTATATTTTTGTCACTTATCAAAGGAATAAAAATGAAATTGTCAATAATCGATTACGATACTGTTTAAGTACATGAACAATTAGCCAAAAAATTAGTGTGCACACTAATTAATAAATGAAAGGTCAGACAGAATAATCATTTAGTGATTAATAAAATAACAAAAGATAACCTATATTTGCGGCTATTATTTGCTAACCTGGCTCGTTCCAAAATTGTTGAAACATTAAGCAAAATCAATGTAATTTAAAATATAAAAAATATTTTGACAGTATTTTTAGAAAGAAGAAACGTAGTTTGATTACATAAAAAATAACATTCCAAAGTAATGTAAAACTAAAAATATTTTTACAATTTATATTGTATCATAAAATGAAATTCAAGATTTATTTTTCTACTATTTTGGAACGATCCGAGTTTGCAGATAATCTCTTGCATTTGCTACATTTAAAAGGATAATTTTAAAAAAATGCATTTATTAAATACATTCAACTCTTTTTTACACGGTAGATACGTTCAACAAAAAAACGTGTAAAAAAATAATAGAATTCGTAGGAAAATTGAAGATCAATTGTCTGAGTTTAAAAAACCAACTTATTTGATAAAATAATTACATTGTGCTATAGAAAATCGTGCAAAAAGGTAACATTAAGTTAATTACACAAAATATTATTCATAATATCGACTCTGGAAAGGAAAAAGGATGTAACCAACACATATCAGATTTTACAGGAGGCGATTAAAAACGTGTTTTGATGATTTTGTGACATATGCAAATTATGAATTATACACAACCTTGAAGTGCACGGATACTTCTAAACTGGTGTTTAATTGACATAACCTAATATTAATTAAAGAAATTGTCTCGGAAAAACTTTTATTTCAGTGTTTTTTCTTGATTTTAATTTTTTACAAGGTCATCTTTTTCAAACTTAAAAGCTAAATTTAGATACTTATTCGGCATTTTCAGCTTCCATCCTTTTGATTGAATGTGTGTCAAGTTGTATACATTGTGATTATCGAAAAAAAGCTGTTTCGCAAAATTTAGGGTTAAGTCCTTTTTCCTTTCCACAGTCGATATGTATTTTAGTTAAGAAAAAATAATACTCTTCATCGACTTTTATGAGGGGCTGGACATAATTCGATTTCATCGCTAGAAATTTCTTGAAACGTCTAATGTGCTAGAATTTAATGAAGGCTATTTATAGGCTGTTTGTCTATTACCGTCATGGGGTATAAAATTTCTTGTAATTAGGAAAATCTGCTATGCGCTACTGTGTTTTTTGTTTCTGGGAAGTGTCAAATAGTTCGTATAAAAAACGCTATTCGTTCTTTTCGGTTGTTTCAAAACCGCGTAGAAAGAGTTAGGTGTATATATTTTATTTAAAATTCATGACTGTATGTAACCGATGTTTAAAACGGAGTATATACATTAAAACCCCCACATACACTAAAATCGAGAGAGTGTAATTCGGGGTAGTGTAATTGGGAATGTGAATCTCATACAAAATTAGGGATCTAGTTTTTTCCGCAAAAAATACAAAAGTAAGATTTTCCTTAGTTTTCCAAAACAAATATATCGACGAAATATTTAGTTACCAAGTGATAAAATGCAAAGCGCACCAAAATCACACACACATAGACAGTCGCCCGCTATACGTGTACATCCTGGCACGTGTTGAATACACAGACGCTAGACAACATTTTACTGTATGCGCGGCACATACGACCGTGCAATTGGGGGATTTTCGGCAAATATTTCAACCCAGCGCGTAATTCGGGGTAGTGTAATTGGGGGTTCCACTGTAGTTTGTGTAATAAAATTGTTTCAAAATTTGAACTTAAAATAATTAAACCAATCATAGGCATTGTTATTTTCCGTATTTTTTTTTATAAAAATATAGGTTAATAATATATTGTTATTTTGTTTAAATTTATATTACGTTGTAATCATTACTTGTATTAAGAGAAATGTTGTAAGTACTAAAACCGCATTAGGTCTTCGTGAATCTCTGAGTTAATAGCTCCTAGCTAATAGGATTCATAGATAGACAACGTGATTCTCGTGGGAATAGACGAATAGGATAAAAACTTTATCGATTTATTGCCGGAGAACGTTATAAAGGTAAAGGATATTTTAAAACGACGCTTTGAACTATCCAGAGCCGTTTGTAGGATTCCAATTAAAAATACTTTACTTATTTAGCGCAATCCGAACGGAAATAACGCGTTAATTTATTATCATATAATGCAGTAAGCTTTATCTTTTTTTAACCACATTGAATTTTAAAAAATTGTCTTCATCTGGTGTTCAAATTATAAATTTTTCAATTTCGTTAACTTTATTCATTAGAACAGTGCTTCCCAGATTAGGGGGCGCGGAATTTCTCCGGGGGCCACTGCAGAACATGTTTTGTATTGAGGGCCGTGGAATGAAAAAGGTTGGGAAGCACTGCATTTAGTGGGGGTCAGTCAATGTGGCATTCGATCCATGTAACCCTTGTATATGCAGGGGGGGTTATATTTCATGAAATAATATTCAAACATTACATTTATACCATTCCCTCATTTTAAATTCAATCCAAAATATTTATTCTAGACAATAAATACAAGAAGAATTTAAAATGAGTGAATGGTATAAATGTTATTTTTTTTTAAATTATTTCATGAAATATAGCCGCTCCTGCATATACAAGGGTGCATTGATCAAATGCCACATTGACCGGCCGCTACTGACTGCATTAGAAGATAAACTCAAGAAATATTTATTTTTGTTCTCTTCTTTTCAGTTGAATTAAATACTAATTATATTTTAAGCTGACTTACATTTTTTTTTCATTTTATCTTCCTCTATCCTGCTTTTGTATTATCGAAACATTTTAACTATACTTTTGTGTTTCGTATTTGTTCCGTTATTTTTTTTAAACTAGCGTTCTTTAAACTTATTTCTCAACAGCTATTGGAATCCATTACTTCATGTTGAGTATACTCGTCATTCCAACGTTTCAAAAAGTGATGGAAATACTAAATAAGTCAGATTATTCTAAAATGAGTTAATAATTTAATTAAAACCCTTATAAAGATGAATAGAACTTATAAGCAAAGTTCAAGAACTTGCATGACTTTATTGTTTGTTGATGATATATGATACAAATGAAAATATGATTGCAGGGATATTATGAGTGTTTTTTTTTGACAAAAAAGTGACATTATAGTTCCGTTTATAATATGAAATTATCAGGCGAACATGAATCTACTAAGGTCCTGCAGCCTTTTGAAGTATGGATAGATGATCGTCGCGCTTAACCATTACGGAATAAAGCAAATGCATTTGACCAGCCAGGTTATAGTTGTTGGATACTGCACATCATAATTTATCGCCTGGGAAATCTTTAATAAGGCTTTCTACGATCAGCCGCCAGATGGTGTTGGAATACCAGCCACTCATGATGAGTCATGACTTGACTCCCGGGGTCAGGAAAGGCAACGATCGTGACCCATTTACTAGGGAAGCAGGATATTGTGCAATGCCTTTATCTATTCACTCTAAGACTGGATACAAGTACTTATGCTCAATACATATCATAAATTGTCTTTTTAGATGTTCTTATGTGCTTTTTAAAGAAGAGTGCTTTAAATGAAAATATATACAAGACAATAGAAAACTTTACGTTTTGTCTTTTGTTTTAACTTGCTTATGTTACGGTGACCAGGTTTTGAAAATGTCAAAGGTAGACACTTTTTTTAAAACTTTTTCAAGGATTTCAAATCCTTAATCACAGAAAATTGCGGATTTCCGCGATGTAAGCCATTATACTCTTCCCTGTATCGTTCCCTCAAGCTTGCGTAGGAGAAAAAATTTCCCCAGAGGTGGACAAAGGAAGACACAATTTTTAAGGACGACAAAGTTTCCAAAAGGAGGACGTCTGGTTACCTTAGTTAAGTACCCGACGTCACCCGAATTATAGATTTTGATTTTATCTTCTTCGACTTGAGAAACAATGCACATTGTGGGCATAAAACAGTAAGTTATTCGGATTTGTCAAGCACAGTAAGATGTGTGGTATTCATGAAGTTTTATTTAGTTTCCGACCTTATATTTGCATCTGCGGTACTGTCGCTTAATCTGTTACACGTTCATGTTGAAAGTTGAACAATTTGTTTTTTGATTATTTTTTTATCTTACTCTAATATTCAAATCATTTCAATGCTCACAAGAAGAGCAAAACCGGACTAGTTTTGTATTTTAATATAAGTTGTAGAATATATATTTATGATACATATAATTTTACAATACATTACCGAACGTCAATAATAATTAGTTTTTTTGAAGGTTCTCTGTAATGACTCTTCCAAGAAGACATCTAATGGCTGACGTGAAGTAGATGAAATAAAACTGTTTACTTCTAGAATATTTTATTTCAATATTTGATGAATTAAAATGTATTTAACTTAATGTTGCATTGAAATTACTTTATTCTGATTTTCAAAACATTAATTCACCTAATTTAAATATTTCTCTACCATATTTCATAATCACTCATAAATTTACCAATTATTTTTCGATTCAATCTACATGTTTTTATCAAAAAACACGTGTCACGGAAGTCATAAGAGGTGAACGTTCCAGTGAATTTTCCGAGAAATTTCGAATGGCTTAAAAAACAAAATATTCAAAGATTTTAAAATTGTGAAATTATTATGGATTACCTACAAATAAGTTTTGTTTGCAAAGTTTTATAAAAGGGAAGTGAACAGATATTTTCTTCTCAAAGACTAAAGAAAAAAATATATAAAAGCAGTATTAATTCGATTCTCAAAACTATCAATAAGAAATCCGTTTCAGCTACAATTCTTGACAAGAATATATTTTTTAAGATTTACGGCATGATTTGTTGTCTTTTTAATTCTTCATATAGTGCGTGATTAAGAAAAATATACAGTAAAAGATTTAGAAATTTAGAAATAAAGAAATGAAATGTATGTCCAACCAAATGGTTATACAGATTTCTAAGTAATAATTTTTTTTTCGACTTCATAAGAAAAGGTTAATGATGTTCACAAATAACATAATATGCATCCCTTCACCTTCTATTCCAGTTATTTCTTCCGTGACACAAGAGGCCGATTACAATATCGATAAGCATATCGCTGCTTCAATAAATGATTTATGTAAAAGTAACGATTAGATTGTATACACAACCTTCTAGCAGAATGTATACTAGCTCGCTTTCGTTTTACTATCAATCTTAAAGAAACTGCACAAGTTAAGTTAAACTTGTTATGATCCAAATCAAATTACGAGCAATTCTTAATAAGATCTGTAATGTCATAAAATTCTGTTGAAAAAAGTCTGTACCCAACATATAAATAAAAATTAGTGAAAGAACTGAAAACTATCTTTGGCGTTCCACACACTTAAGTAAATTTTCAGCCAGTAATTAATTATAAGTTGTTAAAAATATAGTAATCTTACAAATTCCAACAACGCATACTGTGTTCAATGAAAATTATTTTTTCATAAAAGAATTTTGTAATCACAGTAGACGCTGTCGGTTTCCATATCCGATTGATATCATTTTTTTTTTAGGAAAAACAAAATTTATTCTTCATAAAAAGATTGTATTTTTTAAAATAAAATTTATGATAAGATTGCCTACTGGTCGACATCACACCACAATGTGGCACATTTTTTCAGTACGTCAAAAAAGCAATTTCGTAACCAAATTCATTCAGATTAGTGTTACAATAAAGATGTATTCCAAAAATACTTTGACTATTATAATTTGATCGAATAAATCATCAATCATCACCATTTATTTAAATAACACAGTTATTTGAACTTTGTCAGTCGAATTGCTGTTTGACACCCTCCCCCCTCTCTCGCACAGAAGCGAATCAAGGATATTATTATATTTATTTTTAAATATAAAATTTACGGTTTTTATAGTCCACGAAAAACTTGCTAGTTCGAATTACGGTATGTAATTTGAGCACGAATAGTGAGCGTATCAGGTCCGTGGTAAAGTGGTCAACGTCATTGGCTTTCGGATTTCACGGGCTTAAGTCCCAGTAGGAGCAGTGTTATTTTCAATTTTGATTATTGTTCGTAGGCATGAGTGATTGTGATCTCTAAAAATTCTCTCCCACTCTTCCAATCCTAAAATAAAAGGGTGTAGCGAGAGTGATTAACTTGCAACTAGTTATGTTCTAGCCCAAACATTTTATCCTTACTCTCTTCGAAAAAAGAGAGCTTAAGGAACTGAATAACATGCATTTTTCATAGACAAACTTCTGTAGAGATGCTTCCATTAGGAGGCCATATAATGCTTACGACCAGAAATGTAAAATATTTTTGTAAACATTGTAAAATATAATTTTATCTAAAAAAAAAAATCTTGTTCTTCTCTTGGTACCATCTATTGTAGAATGGCGATCAAATCTCAGTTTCTAACTAACAAAATTTGTACTGCCTTCTATTTTTCCTTTTATTATTAAGCCGCAAGAACACGAAGACAATAATTGATAAATGACTTAATTAATGTTATTAAAATAAAAATATTCATAACATATTTGAATTCTTGACCATATTGACAGAAAAATTAAGGTTATTCAACGCCAATACAAGAGGGGTGATATAATAACGGGCTTATGAAAAGAACTTTAAGTTAGCTAATTGCTCTTTCTTAACCCCGTTTCCAAGTTCAGGTGTAACAAGGAAATGATGACAGCATTACAAATTCTTTTATATATGAATTCATGAATCAGTTAAAAATCGCTGGAAGATTTCGGTTCGTAGTATTTTTGATACAATACACTTGTGTTGTCTTCCGTAATTACATTTTATATTTCCCGGGCTTGATAAATTAAAATACCGCTAGCACAAAACTGATATATTCACCATTTATTAATTGATGCAACGTTATGATTAAAGATTTTAAGTGACAGGTCCAATTGTCAGTATTCGTATTTAAACAATATTTGCATTAGACAGTGATATAATATGTTATTCTTGGAGGGAAAATGTTGTGTTCTCGTTACAAAAGTGACAGATACAATTTCAGCTTGTCATTTATTTTCAAACAAATATGGAACAAGAGATATTTTAAGCTTTGTTGCCAGTATGCTAAATGTTAGTTCCCTATTTTAATCAATACCCTATATTCTTCAAATTTCTATATCGAGAAAATAGAAAAAAGCTTATTAAAGTATTAAGATGTTATACCCAAACACGGATGAGCATAAATTGTTTTTCCAGGAAATTTCAGAAATAAATAGTTCACAAATTTAAAATGAGCAGGTAAATCTGCCAAATTCTCCACTTGTGTATCCTATATGTAAGTAAATATAATTCTTTCAGCAAACAAAATAAATATAATTCTTGAAATTATTCACCGTTCAAATCTGTAGGCATTCTTATGGATTGATCCATTCCGCCAGCAATGGCTTTAAGCTTAGTGATACATTTATTTACTATGTAAACGCGGTACTTTTATTTACCAAACGTCGGTTCAAATTCATCCGTGCACTTGAACGCCTGAAAATGTCGAAAGGCGAAACCCGGGTCGTTATTGTCAAAACTTTTATGAATATACATAATTTGAACGATTCAATACTCTTGATTGTATGTGTCAAAAAAAGTTTATTTACAATATTGTTTAATAATACTATAAGTTTATATGTCATGGTAGTTAATTATTATGCAGGTACATAGTTAAGTAGTTAGGATCCATAATATTTGCGAAAAAAGAACATTAAAATGCACACCCATTCTTCCCGATCCATCCACATTTTTAGGATACAAAAAAGAATAATTTGCATAACGATAGGAAATCCGCCACTGAACAGACGAGTTTTTATACAAAGGATGAGCTATTTCTTATTCATAAAGATCGATCAATTGTGACCGCTACAAATAAAAGACGTATCTTCCGGATTTTATTAGAATACAATATTTAGGTGAATATAGAAAACGTTAAATAATGGATTTTTAATCTTAAAATTATTTAAACTGGATAAACGCTAGACCCCGTGTAGACAACATACTTTATCTTATCTGGATGAGGCTTCATTGTTGTCTGAATATTCTTAGACAGTCTTGTCTAGGAGTTGTTGTTAAAAGCGTCGTATCCATATTGGCGAAGTGAACTGTCGCTTTCGGACACCACGCATAGTAGGGTGTCAACTTAGCACAATTATCATTCGTATTTAATATATTATAATAATGGAATATTATATTATATCGCCACCTTAATACTTCAACTGACACTGATTAGGTAATTGTTGGGAAAATGAATTGCGTAATACTCAGGGCTCTTTCTCTATGTAAAGCAGTGAAATGGCGTTCCAGCACCCTTTTCTCTGCATTTAATGTTTAAAATCAATATTTTAAAAAATATATTTTTATTTTGCTTTGATAACTTTTGATTTTTTTTCTTTGTCTCTCTTTCTTTGTCTGTTTGTCGTCATCTAAGGTTCGTTTTGAATGTTATGTGACGGGTACTGTAACACTTATAAATTAATGTCATAATACAAAACAATACCAGTCCCATAGACTTACTCTGTGACAAGAACCAAAGGTCTTATATGTTGAATATTGCTTAAAAATAATATGTTGAGTAACAAGCATTTCTCGCAAAAAACTTCTGTTGAGAAACCTCCATTACAAAACTATATGCTCCACATAGGAAACGGATACGGATTAGAAAAAATCTTTAGTTAAAATCTTAGCAAGTAAATTCCGGCACCTTTTTTTAAAAAAAAATAATACTAACCGGACGTCGCATTAAACAGATTTACGTTCATTGTAATTTGCACTAAAATCAAAATTGAGGTTTTACATCTTCGTCGCTAAAAACGATTAATCGTTTACTACGAATTTTACTGTAATAAGAACGCCTAACCTTTGTTTTTTCATGAGTTCTAGTAATAAAAAATAGCTAAATCGTATTTATTAATTTGTTAAAGTTTTAATAATGAAAACTGCCGCTTTTATTTCCAGTGCCAGCTTTTTCAATTTGTTTATTGTGGGAAGAGATCGCTATGCTAAAGTAGAGCAAAGGGTTAAAAGTAATAATAATAACAAAATAAAAAAAAATACTCCGCTTCGTTCAGGCGCGCTTTTTCGGGACTGGTTTTCAATAAAAAGGACAACATTTTCGAGACTTTTTTTTCACAAGCGTGTGTTCTATTCAGAACTTGTATTTCTCAATGGCGTAGTTACACTATACAAAATAAGTTTAATACAGAACCTTTATAGTTAAGAAAGACATTTTTTGGTACAGTTGTCTGCCACAAGGAGGATTCGTTGAATGTGTAGTTGATATCCAGTAGTAATAATTTGATTAAATTTGTAACTTAAGACGCACTCACTAGAAGCTACGCGAGACGCGGAAGCAGATGTAAATAATTTAAATATTCAAGGGAATTCAATGATTCTTTTGTTATTACATAATAATACGATTTACGACGTACAATTATGAGGCGTCTTAAATCAAAAACCGATATATTTTTGTGTTTCACGTTTAAATTATTGATTTTATTTTATAGACTACATTTCCATGTATTAAAAATATGTCAGTGATCCTCATATTGCAATAAATTAGGGATTGTTATTTACCATCAAATTTCAATTACAGGTAAACGGTAAATAATTTCTAAATTTACCGTTAAGAGAAAAAAATATGTATGTAACTAAGTTTTGCTAAAAGCTGGGTCCTAGATTGAAACTGTAATAATTAAAAATAATTATGTTTTTACTGAGATATGGAAATGAGTGATGTATAGCTGTAGCTGCATCTAATCCTAAAAATTTAGACGTAACAACACCAATTACGTACTTCTTATCTTGCCATTCTAATACCTTTACACCCTCCGAATAAAATGAAAGAGTGGCTAATTAACAGTCTCAGTTCTCGTAGAATAACATCTGTTAAAATAAAAAAAAATACTGTGTTTTTCAATATATGTTAAGATGCTAAAATTGTTGCAGTTGATGCAGGGGTTCTTTGTTGTTTAACGTGTCTCATCGAAAACAAAAGAGTAACAATTAGTTCTCTTAAAAAACTTCTGTTGAGATATCTCGATTAGAAAGCCATATGCATTAAAAAAAAGACTTGGAAGATGTTTTGAGTATCTCGTCTAAGCCAGTGTGTAAAACTAAGTTTACACACACTAACTATCCAATAAGATCACCAAAGACCGATAATCTAAATAATATTTCTGTGCGCATGTAACCCTAGATTTAATATTTAATATTTGTTCCATACCTTTTCTACGCCACTGGTCGTATTCTAATCTTACTCTCAGACAGCACGCAATGTTAGACGTAAACTTGTAAGGTAGACTATAAAGAATTGTATAGTATGTATTCATATAACCAACTAAAATTGTATAGTTCATGTATACGTACGTACATTATAATGTACAATAATACACTCCTGACGACTGAAGATACGTGAGTTTATAATAAATGACGATTCAAATGATTCACATACACAAACACGTAACGTTACCTGCACATTTCGTCACTGTTCTGACAGAAGTTGGCAGGAGTCTGGAACAGATGGATAGCTCTGAATAAACAGCAAATAAAAAGTTTTCCGAATTGGGGGCTACCGCAGAACATGTTTTGTATTGAAAATAGCCGCGGATTATTTTTTTCAAATTTAGGGGGCCGTGGTATGTTTTTTTGGGAAGCACTGATCTAGATCATAGTTCCTCAACCTTTTTGTGCCCATGACCCCTTTTGAGTCTCATATTATTCCTTGGGCCCCATAGTACTAATTAGTTTTTCGAGACTCGGGGGACAATTATTTCGCGATTGATGATTGGGAAAAAAGTAAAGAATTTAACGATTGTGCGGGCAGATATTAAATATACATATTGGGAATATATGAATTTTCTATTATTAAAAAATATATTTAGCTCGCTCGTCAAAAAAAGTTGAAATCGAAGGTTTACACAGATATTCACAAATGTGAGACCTTATATTTTTTGGCTCATGGCTTGTTCGAATACAAAATGCGCAATTTCTGTTCATTGTTTTTAGGGTGACCGTGGCTCTCCAAAACTGTACTGTGGCGCCCCTTAAAACAATATTTTCTCTCTTGCCCACTTGGAACATCCTGTGAACCCCGGTTGAGAAACCCTGATCTAGGTAACACTGGATACACTGGTAAAGCTATCAATACTTATTATTACTTAATGAGCTAGATAAAATGATGAATGTACGCTGCGTTATTGACAATTGGGTTAGTAGGCGACAATATAGCCTGACCCTTGATTAGTCCAACCTTGATTATGTGTAACTACTTGTAACAATAAACCAAATAATAAGTGAGTTATGTAATAATTTCGTTCATTTTTAAATCGTTAAGATGACATACTTTATATTAAACTTATTTCTAAAACCAAAGAAAAGGAAATTTGCACCTAGGTTAATTCATGTTTAGTTACTTGGAGCTAGGGACGTACCGAGGGCATAGGCGAGTAAGCACTTGCCTAGAGGCGGCAAGTCCTAGAGAGCGGCAAATGATCACAGATTTTTTAAATAACTAAATATTTTTCACACGAATTTAATTTTGAATAAATATGATGCCTCAATGTCTTTGATTAACAAAATACCAAATCAAGAATCGATAATATTTTTTATGATGTGTAGTAAAGGTATACAGGTAGATAATAGTTATTTTTCATAATTATTGAACAATAATATGGGCGCTTGGATTATATTTATTCGTAAGGATCTTTGTCAATAAGTTACAAATATATTAAGAATCATCTGAAAACAAAACGGAATAATTGACAAAATATTTGTGAGTAGAGGATTCGAACTTCTACATATATTTAAAACAATGGAAAATAATTAAAGTAAACTTTTTAAAAATATATATTTTTTAGAGGATTGCTTAGGGGCGGCACATAGCCTAGCAACGTCACTGGGAGTAAAACAATGTAAGAGTGATAGTAAAAATCCACCCCTTTCCCAAAATACTGCGTATAGCTTTAAGATTAAGCGAGCCTCTTTATAACGCAATGGCAGTCCACCGCTGGTTTTATATCATATATTGTACCGAAATCAGAACTGTGACTATTTAATCAATATTTTAATCAATAAAAGAAAACATATAATGTTATGATGACTTGCATAAAATTTATCGGGCGTATATTATTAACATCGTAGTTACATTGTCTATGTCAGTGGTGCGCACCGTTTTTAAGCCAATTGCCAATTTTCAAATGTAGTGAGTAGAATTTGTAAAGTGAGACTCAATTTTTTTTAAATTTATTTATTGAATTAACAAATCCAACAGTATTAATAAATATTAAATAAAATATAAAAATGTACTAAAAAAATATATTAACCGATGCGGATGACTTGTCGCAGCGAGCTCAAAGCTCTGACTAAATTAAGATCGACTTGTTCTATAACAATTCCAATATGAATAATATAAATAATGTACGTAACAAAAGGAAATATTTTTATTTCTTTCAATCAAAATAATGATTTTATTTAAGATTTCGACTGAAGGTGCTTGGTGTATTTTCAATATTAAATTTGAATCGTTCAAACTATATACATTCTCACAGATTTTGTCACTAACGACCCGGGTTTCGCTTTTCGGCGTCTTCAGGCATTCAACTGCACGGATGAACTTGAACTGACGCTTCTATACCCTATATAATCATAAAATCATATAATCATAAAACCTCTGCCGACAAACAAATAATATAATTCTTGAAACTACTTACTACTCAAATCTGTTGGCATTCCCATGAGCTTATCCTTTTCGCCAGCAATGGCTTTGGACTCAATGATGCATTTATTTATTATATAAACACGAAACTTTCATTTACTAAGCGTCAGTTTAAGTTCATCCATGCACTTGAATGTCTGAAGATGCCGAAAGGCGAAACCCGGGTCGTAAGTGACAAAATCTGTGAGAATGTTCATAGTTTGAACGATTCAAATTTAAAATAATGATTAATAAAAACATATATTTTCAAAAAACTTGAAATGCTCTTAGTGCCGAGAAATGCTTTTAAATACGAAGTACCCTGTGTGCATTACTTGTCTATGTTATTTGCAAATTAAAATAAAAAACATAACTATTTTATGAGATTAAACATGAAAGTTTATAATAATATTTAAAGTAAACTGTTGTTTAATATTCAAAAGGTCATTGAGGTCTTTAAAATCAATAAAATTCTTATCTTAATGCAGTGACGTAAATATTATTAAAACTTTTTTACATGCAATCAAAAACGTACATTAACTGAGAACCGGAATGAATATGTTAGGGAAAAATTTAATCATAATAAATCACTCAAAAAGTTCGTCTGGTGACGTATAGATAGCGCCACTTTTGACAAATCCATAAAATTCAAGCAAAGTACCAACCTTTAAATAATACGTCTCAAAATTTCATAACAATCTAACGTTCAGTTCACAAGTTACAGTGGTTTTAGTGATGCTACTTTTGTAGTTTTCAAAACAATCGAGAAAAATGGTATAGAAGTGGCTTGCTGATTTCTGAACTCTCATTTCATGATTTCTGAATTGAACGCTCTGAATGCCCAAATTCGGGAGTTGGTTCAGAAAACATAAAGTCCACAAAATAGTTTTGGCAGATCGTAAATTAAAGTTGAGTGAGATACCTGACACCTTAAAGCTTGAAGATATCATAAGGCAGTGTATTCACCAGTTTGCATCAAAATTTTTCCACGAGAAAGCTCTGCTCGAAGTGGGTACTGCGTTTACTTACAGTCGATCAAAAACAACAACACGTTGACAATTCAGAGCGCTGTTCAGCGCTATGAAATGGATTTTTCATGTGTTATGTAACAATGGATGAATCATGTATTCATCACTTCACTCCAGAGTCAAATTGTCAGTAAACTGTGTGGGCAAGAACCGGCGAAACTGCCCAAAGCGACCAAAAATGTCAGCTGGTAAGGTTTTGGCATCCGTATTTTGGGATGCGCACGGCATTTTATTCAATGATCAATTACCTTGAGAAAGGAAGAACCATAAAAAGCTAATATTTTATGGCGTTATTGGTGCGTTTGGCGCGAAGAAATTGCAAAAAATCGACCCTAAATGAAGAAGAAAAAAGTTATCTTTGACCGTGTCACAAGTCGATCGCAACAACGGCAAAATTGCACGAATTGCACTTTGAATTGCCACCCCATTCACCGTATTCTGTGAACTTTTCTTTTTCGAATTCTTTGCCTCTTAATTTAACGAAGCATAAGAAACTATAGACTATTTATGACTAAAAAATATTTTTTTCGAATTTCTAAAATACGAGTTACAAAATGAAGGTGAGGGGTTTATCCTTTTTATTGGGCGCAAAGAACATTAGGCAAACACAGTATTAGTTCTAGTTACGTGTATGAAGTAGAGTAAATTCCAAAAGAAATAAATTCATCAATGGCAGGCCACCTGTCCTATTTTATATGTTTCGTTTTGATATGTGTGTCTAGGTATTATTATATAGTGGTACAACTGATTCCCTTAAAACAGGGTAAATAGTTTCAAACATTTGTGAAATTTTATTGTTAAATCTCAAAAAAATAACTATAGTTTGTAAAAAAATAATTTATTATATTGGACGATATATTTTTTTGTAGATATATTTTTTGAAGATTTTATAAGTTCTTTCGTTAACAATTCTAATGTGAGGCTTTCCGATTAGTATAATATGAATAATGTAGATTGGTTATTTTATAGTGAAAAAGATATGGAACTATTAAAGATAAAATTATGTGTGTTGAATAAGTCTTGTCAATATGTGCAAAAGGCGTGAAAGCAAAATAAATCAATATGCATTATTTAAGTCGGCGTAAAGTAAATAATAATATGAACAACATTGTAGCTTTTAATTGAGAATTTGTTGTTGGAGAAACGACGTCAGTCGTCCTAATTTGGTTCAGCGGCTGTGGATTTTTAATTGAAAAAATAGGCACTACAGATTAACTTAAAGATCATAAATCGAAAATCCATGCTCAAAATTTCAAATATCAATCTTGATTCGATATCGGATAGGACTTGGACCGGAATCCATCAGACCGCTATGGATCTTCTTACTACTTAAGCACAGAGGCCAACGATTTTGATATTTTTTTCTCTCAATTATATCAATAAGTGTTGTTTAGCTTTTTATTGGGAATCTTTGCTTTAACTTTAAAATACATATTTAAATAGTTAGAAATGAATTATAAAATATAATTTATAGCTATTTCAGCTGCTTGGCAGAAAGATATATTTTTTGGTGAACGTACGAAGCTGGCATTTTTTTTTCTTGTTTATCATTCAAAATTCTTTTTCTGACAATATTCATACTGAAGTTAAATTTTGAATTTTATGTAGAAGTATTGCTGGCTGCGTGGTCGAATGTCAACGTCGTTGACTTTGAACACGGAAGTCATGGGCTCGAAAACCAGTACGGATAGTTTTTATAGATCGATTTTTAATCAGAATTGTTTTTTCTTATCTTGTTTTGATGTCTTGAATTCCTTTCCACTCATCATATCCTAAAACTAACTTGGCTAACCAATAAATAGTCTTTTCCTAGTAATATCTTTCTTTACATACTCTCTTTTAAAAGGAGAGGTTGAACAACTGAGTAACAGTTCTTATAAAAGCTTTAACGGTGTTCAACAATATTGCTTCAGATGTCGACATATTCCACGTAGACGTGGGTGAGTTCCGACAAATACTATTTTTATGTATTAAAGTAGAGTTCGTCGTAGCTTACTCAGTTGAATTCTTTGCCATTTTTTTCTACTTCTTTTATATTAAATTGTACTATTTTTTTTTCTTCATTGTAAAAGTTTTAAACTTATAATTTGTCAACCTTGTGCAATGTTAATTAAATAAATAAAATAACAAAATCCGTTATTTTCATTAGAAGGCCGTAAGCTCCACATTAGAAGCGAACATTGATAAAAAAAAATGCAGAAGAATAACCAATTCGAAAATATTTAATGAATTCATTACCGAACATACTATTTGAGAATGACGACCATTTTCGAACATCGCTTCAATTTTATTCCTACGAAAATATAATCATCTTCCACACCGTCGAACGGCTGCCCACGGAGACCATAATGGCCGAGCGCATAGTCCGACTGACTACCGATCTTCTCCTATTTTATATGACTTATCTTAAATATGAGGAGGTTAGCAATAACGACTAGTGGAGTTCGGAGACAGTGCTCGACCAAGTGAAGCATTTCCCTAGACTAGTTTGCTATAGATCTCGTTCCAGACAGCAAGCATTTTGCTGTTTGCTTAATGGAACGAAATGGCTTAGAAAAAAACCGCATATGAACTAAAGCGGTAGTCAATATGCATTTAAAATAAACATTACAATACAGTTACCTATTTTATTTTTATCAATCGTATCTTCAATTAACCTAGAAATAATATGCGTTTGGATAATGTGTTAATACACATGTGACATTTTACCGTGTATGTACATTTATTGTATTATAATATGGGCCCTTTAGAGGTGAAGTGAGTCAACTAGTAAAATGGTAAAACTTTTTTCTTGGAATTTTAAGTATTTACAATCATGTCTTTATTTGGTGTTTTGGTGGATTACATATTTTTATTTTATGGAGATAGAACTATTGCAATGTGTATAACTCAGTGTCTGCCGCAAACAGTCTCAGGTGTGCCGCGGAAAAAGTAGACTACAAAATTTTCATTTTAAATATTGCCTTTTCATTTCAATTTTAAATAAATTCAACATCTAGATATTCAAATAAATATTTGTCACGTTCGTAAATAGTGATCGGCGCGACACATTTACCACATTTCTATTTTTAAATGGACATTTTCTTTTTTAAAACACCTTTATTTGGTGTGCCGCGAAACAAATCCCATTCACCAGTGTGCCTTGAAGTAAAAAAGTTTGGCAGACACTGGTATAACTTGAGATGACTTCACTTTTACGATACTTTAAGACGTGTAGAATATTACAGAGCGTCTAACTTTTTGTACTCTAAAATACCACTTGGGTCACTTCACCTCTAATGGGCCCAATTATAATACACTCTCAACTCTTTTTTTACATGATAGATATTTTCCATCAAAAACCGTGTGAGAAAAATGGCAGAATTTATATAAAAATTAAAGATCGGTTACCTGAATTGTAATATTGTGTTAATGAAAATTGTGTAAAAAAGATAAGCTACGAGAGGACTTTTATGAGGGGCTGGACATAAATAGCTTTCATCGCTAGAATGTTCTGATACGTATAATATTTTACGATCTAATGAAGCGCGTTTTTGTTATTGCTGTCCTATGTTTCTAAATTTCTTCTTATTAGGAAATCAGTTATCCGCTTCTGTGATTTTTTTTTGTATCTGGGAAACGTGTAAGAACAAAATATAATTCGAGTAAAAATATATTATAATATTTGTTCATTTTGGTGGACCATATTATTTCAAAACCGTGTAAAAAAGAATTCAGTATATATCATTTAGATATTACTATGATTTTTATCTAAGAACTTAAATGTTTGTTAAATTAAGAAATATAAAATTATCGTCACTTTTTTAGTGGGTTGATTGATATCTTCCAAGTATTCCCTCATGTTACTCAAATACAACCTAACAAATAGTTTTTAATTATTTTTTCCGTTACAAGAAAACCGTGACTTTTACATCGATATCAGTATGAATCTTTTATGTGTTTTTAGGTTTTTATAATTTACAAAATAATATTTAAAAAAAATTGTAATAAAACAGTCACCTCATATAAATTTATAGTCCCGGATGTTCTATATATACCTATGTAGTACTAGCTAAAAACTATTTGAATAAAACTTTTTGAATTTATTTATGTAAAGTCAATTTATTTTTTCTATATGATATTTAATTAAATTGTAAGTTGCTTGCGTAATAGGGTAAACTATATTTAATTCTGGTGATATCCTGCTATAAATAATTTTGATGCATTTTCGCATCAATGTATTTATAAGTTAATATACGTTACAGTTTCAATTAAATAAAGAGATAATATAAAATTAAATTTGATAACTTTGTTAACATACAGATGATGATAAGATAACATGCAGATAATGATCGGGATAATTTGATTGTTGGAGAGCTTTTACTACCGGACTGTTACAACTGGTCGTTTTACGTAGCTCACGCAGAAAGCTTTGATTACACCTGAAACAAATAAAGCCGCATTGAGCGATCATTTAGAAACGATAACCTGGTATTTGGATTTCAAGCCAAACACCTGCGGATATCAAGTCGACTCACGTCGCATCACGGTCGTTCATCACTTATATATCCAAAAAAAAGAAGCTTTAAAACTATGTCACAAATCAAGATTAAATGGAATTATGATATTTTTTCTTTAATTCTCTTTTGAGGGATTTTTACAACTATTTTATAAAATCAAATCAAGAAAATTTCACAGCTCAAAAATAAATCCTCGAATACGATACGAGCTATTTTTTGCAGCAGAATTGAAATAAAAAAAAACAAATGCAGGAAATAATTTTTTGAACGATTACTTAAAAAATATGAGTATCTTTTGTTCGTACAATAATTCACTTTTAGGGTGTTCACTGCCAATACTTGGTGGAAAGGCATTATATTAATGAGTGAAACCGGTTCTGACCCTTTAAATAAAGTGGAATAAAGTACAAAGGAATATTGCGTATAATAATTCTTTAACTTTATCGACATTAATTAAATAACTGAAAATAAATTACCACTTTACCAATAGTTTACGAATTTTGTTGAAAATTGATTCAACTAGAATTAGCTTGGTAGGGATTCAATTGTTAAATAATAATGTGTTTAGTTCCATGAAAAATATGAAAAATTTTGATAGGTCGTCGTCGCGAAAACGATGTTTTAGTGGCAAGATGATTTATCATCTATAACAGTGGTGCGCATCATTTTTAAGCCAATTGCCACCGAATTACATTTTTTTACTTAATTGCCCGCCAATTAAAAGTAAAATTAAATAACAATGCGTCATAATTTAAAAAAAAACCATACTCAACTACAAATAATATAAATATTTATTAACATTTACATTCATAGGATGCGGATGATCTGTAGCAACGAGCTCGAAATTCAGCCTAAAATTAGAGTGGCTCACTTGATAATATTTTTGTTTCTTTCAACATTAATAATTTATCATTTATTTATTGATTTGGCATTTTCTTAGTAGAACTCCATTATAATAGGGTAAAAATAGCAACGTATTTAGTTCTACAGTTTTTTATATTTATTAGTTAGATTTATTAGCTATTTCGGCTTTCGTCATCGTCAGAACTATGATTAAACTTACGTTTTCTCAGCTATTATAATTGTAATTTGAATTAGATTGTTAGAGTGAATAACATGATGCATTCTGTATGTCTTCGGAGCCAGTATATATTCTGTATTTTGCTGATAAAATATAAATATAACCGACAGTACAAAAATATATGGAATTTGGTACGTTACAATGGTTTTA
This sequence comes from Himalopsyche tibetana, assembly GCA_030503985.1. NCBI lineage: Eukaryota > Metazoa > Arthropoda > Insecta > Trichoptera > Rhyacophilidae > Himalopsyche > Himalopsyche tibetana. Next base: position 5,143,266 of record JAPJYX010000010.1, read on the forward strand.
AAAAACATTTTTGTTGTGTGTTTCAAGCAGTAATCGAAACAAAGTACACATGCACTTTTTAATTTAAGGCAAATAGTTAATGCATTTCAAATGCAATGTGTTTATCTCTTATCTATATTTGTTGAATTCTACCACGGCCGATCCTTAGTGACGATATGTATCCTTGCTCCATATTATGCAAATCAGTAAATAAAAACTTGACTAATACAAAAGAATTGCAATATATATCTACATTTAGCTTTATAATATTTCAGAAGTGAATTATGTATTTATATGCACCAGAATAGTTAATATAAATAATTTTTATTTCTTTATTATCATTTATTTACAAAGAAGGATATCATTTGAAATATAAATTTGAAGAAACACGCCGAATTCCGTGTCTGAGTTGTAGTGATTTAATAAGCCCGAACTAAGTCAAAATTAAAAGGGATAAAAAACAGGAAAAACTTGTAGTTGTGCTATCATATGATTCATATTACTATTACGTTTGACATAATTATATAACACCGAATAAAAGTCAATTTTGCCATATGAGTCATATTACGTTAAGTCAATTTTGTATCATTCGGAGGAAAAATATGTTTAAAAGTAAATATTAATTTGAATACATATTGAATGAAGATTTTTAATTTTTAGATCTGGGTCGGCAACTTACTACCCGCGGGTAATTGAATTAATTACCCACTACAATATTTTGAGTCACCAGCGAAGAAAATATGATAACAGTCAATATTATAAAACACTTTCAAAAATAGTTTAAAACCAAAGGAATCACTAATAATTATCATTTTATTTGTAATTTTTCAAAATATTTGTATTTACACACACATTTGCAAATACGTATACGAATTATATATATGTATATATATTATTTTATAAGAACAAAATTGTTCCTAAAAAAATTTTTTTCGTCTGTCGAACGTATAATGGATTGATTAAGCTTTTTTTCCAAACGCTTGCGTATAATTTTTTGATCAAAGTGAATATTTTCTCAAGTCAAAAGGCCGCAGGTTCCCCTCTACTATTGTAAGCTTTATTAACCCAATGAATATTATTTTTTTCATAATTGATTTTTTTTCTCCATCTGTCAAAAAATTGTCGTCCGAGATTATCGAAAAAGTACACTTGAAGAAAATAGCGTTAAAAAACTATATATTTAAAAATTTAAGAAAGTTTATTGTTGTTTATAAGAATAAATAAAAAGTTCAATTTTATACAAATTGATTATTACAAAGGTATATCGAAGTGTAACGGTGCCAGACGTTATTCTGTCCTGACAATAAAACGCACTTATTAAAAAAATATGAATATGTTTTTTAAATTTTATTTGCGATGTTTTGTGAAAACCAGTTTTGAGCAGCCAGGAGTGTTTTTTTATTCCACTTTTTGAAGTCTAACTTGTTTAGGTTTTATACACCATTCTGAAGTTATGTAAAAGCGAGCCCTGTATTGTATTTCTTTTATATTATATTCAAACCTGAAACTCGCTTGAAATTAGAGCGCATGAGAAAACCTGAGTCAATCAAATGTCCTGCGAAAATATCACCGAAAGAATTTCTCGGAATTAAGCGATTCGTAAATTATAAATTTCAATAATGAAATTTGATACAAGGAATTCAAAAAAAAGGATTTAAATACATTTTTAATCAAAATATAAATACTTCTTCACTTTTTTCTTTATTGGTGCAGGTCATGCTGAGAAAATCTCTACCGAATCCTTGGGTCCATCTCGGTTAGCCACTATTATAATATTAAAAATATGAATTCATTAATTTATTTTTTAAGTTTTAAAATTGTTTGGGTGGGTTAATTATATTTTTTAAGAAACGTTTACCCTCTGTGTGTTTTGTGTGTATTCTTATATTTTAAATATCTTTGTTTATTATTTATTACCCTCGTCCAATTGAATGTATTTTAAGACAAAATAGGTGGGGGGCGCCTCCTTACCGATACTTTGGAATGCCCTCTATGATAAAAAAAAAAGGTTGGGAACCTTTGTTTTATTAAATTATTTCAACCTTTCCATCGATCTGGGCTTCAAATTAAAACCAGTTATCATACTGATTGCAAACAGTACAAATGTCGAAAATTGAATAAAATCTATGAAAATATCCGAGTTTCCTAATATTCATGCATGATTTTTTTTCCAAAGCTTACCACGAACTTTACCCTTTTAAGAAATATTCAATGCGTAAAACTGTACGCTGTCACTGAACGTATGACAGCTTTATAGAACATGGACGTTTTTTACCTAAGGACCTTGATGACTAGAAATTAAAAGAGGACTTAACTCCATCCTTCGTTATTCACTTATTATTTGGGCTGGGCAAGTTGGTTGAACGGCCGGATTGCACTTGCTGGCACAACCACCAGAACGCCAATCACGTACTGTGGGACTGCCCTGAGATAAATGCCGAACGAGCAGAGCTGTTTGCTGTGGTCCGACCTCATACGGGCCCAATAGGCCACGCTGACCTGATCTCAACCAAGGCCAATTTTAATGCATTCGATAAATTTGCAACATCATATGGGGAACGGGATATTCTTGATTCCTCTTTAAATTCAACGTGGAGTAGATTAAACATTAAACTCTTCCGCCACGACAGATTCTCAGTATACGGATGCACAGGATACTTAATATCACTTGATTAAATGACTGAGCAAGTCACATTCTCTTTTTTCTTTCTATCTTTATCTTTTAAGCACAACAGTGCATGGTTAAAAGATAGTTCCCGTGCAGCTCTGTATCGGGCCAAAAAATATGAGGAATAAATTCTTTTCTTTTCTTAATCGCATTGCGTTATGGAAGGCGGCCGTGAAAATGCGGCTGGATGCACATAACGGGTGATGGTGGGATACTCAACAACCAACTTGTAATTACTTTTAAAAAAATAACAGAGCCTTACTGTGAAATGAGAAAAATTTCCAAATTTTATAAAATATATTATCATTTCAATATTGGCGTTTTATCGAGCCAATAATTTGTAAATTAAAATTAAATACATGATTTAAAAATTTCAGTTAAAATGCATTTATTAGCATTGAAATGGGTATTCTAACGATGGAAAAAATAGTAATAAAATAAAAATGGCACAACAGAAAGAAGTTTTTTTTAAGAAAAACTGCATGTTGAATTGAAATGCATGAAATAAAATTTCGTGGACAAATACATTTAAAATATAGAAGTAAATACCGTATTATTACAATACATCTATATATATAAGTATATTAACAACTATTTACCCAGATAAAAAGTGTAACATTCAAACTTCACAAATGTCAAATTGAAAGAAACATTATTTGTGGTCTGTATGTATGTATAATACAATCGATTGTCTTTTTTTATAATTATTATTGAATAATGATCATTTGTCATGGACAAATAGAAATTACACTAAAAGCACTCAATTAAAATACAGTATATTGTATATCTGCGTATAAAAGTTTAAATACATTTTAATAAAATATAAAAAGGACCTTTTTTGAGGAATGGGTGGAATAAGAAAATAATATCACAGTTCAGCTAGAGATTTCTAAGCTGTTCCGCAGAATGGCACACTACATAATTATGTCACCACAGTTATATACATTCTTAAAAAAAATATTTCTATTTGTAAAACATTATTTTACTGGCGTACAAATATTTATTATTTGAAAGAGAGAAAAAAATAATTAAAAATACGATGTGTTGCTATCGTAACTGTAATAAAAACTAATATTTGTACGCACAATCATATAATCTATTATTTTGTTTACATTTGATAAATGTTAATTAGTCACATTAGTGTCATTCCACAGATAAAAATTTTATTAAAAAGATTAGTGTGTGAAGAAAATTTTATATATGATTGAAAAATATTAATATATATATAATAACCGACTATTTCCAGAGTAATAACGAGTTTTTTTGCAAAAATAAATATGCGCGAGACAAAAACTGTTACATATATGGCAATGTTTTTATTATAACATTTATAGGGTATAAGAGCAATATGTAACTGAAAATAAAATTTCAAGGAACTCACATTTTGCTGCAAAGAAGTGAACCATTATTTTTCACGTTCATTCTATAATATAAAATGTCTTGTTATAGCGAGGAATAAGATTCCGCTACAATTATTAAAATATTCGAAATAATAAACTCTCTTTCGGCATGACGCCATCATCAGTATTACACTGTTTCAATAGTGCCAATAGCCCTATATAAACAGACACTTGTTACATGTAAAAGTAAGTTAAAATCAGAGCTGTGGAGTCGGAGTCGCGGAGTCGTGATAAATGAGAAGCTCGATTTTTTTTGAAAAATATGTTTAATAATGTGTAGTCAAACAAAATAGTCAAAAGTGCCGACATTTCGTGCTTGGCTGACTAAAGATGATCTAATGGTATACATATCGACTGTGGAAAGGAAGAAGGACGTAACCCACAGTTTTTTCAAAACAGGTTTTTTTTCGATAATCACAATGATTCAAAATTGATACACGTTCTATCAAAAGGATGCAAACTGAAATTGCCGAATTAGTATCTAAATTAATTAAGCTTTTAAGTTTGAAAAAGATGACCTTGTAAAAATTAAAACCAAGAAAAAAGACTGAAAAAAAGGTTTTTCCTAGACAATTTCTATAATAAATATTAGATTATGTCAATTAAACACCAGCTTAGAAGTCTTCGTGCACTTCAAGGATGTTTATAATTCATAATTTGCATATGCCCCAAAATCATCAAAACACATTTTTTGCGTCTCCTGTATAATTTGATATGTGTGGGTTACGTCCTTTTTCATTTCCACAGTCGATATGTATACGTTAAAATGAAATTATTGAAAAAATTCTTCATAGTTGGAGTCGTTAATTATTGTAAAGCTGGAGTGGGAGTCGGAGCCGGAGGTGGAGTCGTCTTTTTTACACGACATTCCTGGTTAAAATACAAATCATTTCGGAGATGGACTCGGTTTTTAATTTAATGCCGGAGTCGGAGTCGTTTACTCTGTACTCATTTGGAAAAAAAACACGGAAAAACAATCAAATAAATTTATAAAACATTATTTGATTACAATTTTATCGATTTCAAGTATAAAACCTAAATTCATTGCCACTTATTTATTTCACAACATCAAGGCTATCCAAGCGATAAAACTTAAACATTGATAAGTAGACTAATTACATTTAAGAAATTCCATTGTTATTTAAGAAACTCAAAATATTCCACATTACCGAGTTCCTTGTAATTTATCAATATGTTATAGTATTAAGCATGCCATTGTTTTACCTTCGGTCACACCAATCTGCATTTGAAAATTAACGAAACCTTATGCGTTATTATAACAGAGTTTATATTTTCCTTAAAGTAACACCATATTTTTCGAAAAGAGTTTCAGTGTTTTTTCCTTTTTTCCAGTGCCGTGGAATCGTGAAAAAATACTTTGACTCCGATTTCGGCATTTAGAACTGGTCCAACTGCGACCACGACTCTGACACCGATTTAAAAAATATCCAAAATATAATTAATATTGTGTGTTTAACCACTAATGTCTAATTTTTAATTTTTGTACTTTAATTTAATGTCTAAAGAAATCGGAGTCACCCGGGTTTTGTCGATCTTCGAGTATTCTTAATACAGTGGAACCTCTCATAACGTGTCTAATTCGTTCCAGAATCTGACTTATGTGAAACACTCGAAAAAATTTTGCCCATATAAAGCAATGTAAAATACAATAATGCGTTCCACGCCGAAAAAAAATCCTTTTTATATTTTTAACGTGTATTCAAGTAAAATTACATACTTATAAATTGTTAAGGAGCGTAACAAACTGGAATGCGATTTCGATTTGCAAAAAACGATAAAAAATCGACTGATTTTATTATTTATGACAAATTATTGAATAAATTTCTAAAACGCATAACCACCTCCTTATTAGGGCGATGATTTTTAATGTGATCCAACAGTTTCACATGCTTTCAGCTTTTCTCTTATTGCGCCAGAAGATTTTTGCTCCGCTACTTCCTCCTCCTTTACTGATAAACTTTCCTCCATAGCTTCTTGCTGTGAAAAACAATGCAACTCTATAAGCTTTTCGGTTATCAGCTCTTGACTGTACTCTTTCGCAAGCTCATCAATATCGTTGTTATCCACCTCCAGTCCCATGGTATTGGCCAAAGATACAATCTCGTTGACTGTAGACTCCACAGGTACTGTTTCAAGCCTCTCAAAATCACATCGCTCCTCGGCAAAGCTTCTTCCAAGCTGAAGTGAGGGTTCTCTTGGTAACCCCATCCCACGCCTTGTAAATCATATTGAGGCAAGCAACGATGTGAAAGTGATCTTTCCAAAACTCTGCGTCACTCGTTATGCGAAATTTAGCTCGTTTACGGAGCATTTTTTTCACAATCTGTTTTGCTCGTTTTGGGAATTACTCGTTATAAAAGGTGCTCGTTATGAAAGGTTCCACTGTATACTTTTTTTTTCATCGACCTAAAGATTTCTTTTCGAAGGCATGGATGTTTATGTTGTCTAAATAGTCGATTTTTTATCGTTTTTTTGCAAATCGAACTCGCATTCCAGGTTGTTATGCTCCTTAACAATTTATAAGTATGTAATTTTACTTTAATATACGTTAAAAATATAAAAAAATGTTTTTTTTCCGGCATGGAACATATTATTGTATTTTACATTATTTTATATGGGAAAAATTGTTTCGCTTAACGAGTGTTTCAAATAACGAGTAAGATTATGGAACGAATTATACTCGCTATGAGAGGTTCCACTGTAAATTAAAAGATATTGCAAACCGAAAACTTAAATTATTATTTTTTTTCAAAAAATATAAAATCTGGGTTTTTATCTGAGGCTTATATTGAAAAATTATTTGTTTCTATTTTATAAAGCCAAATAAAAAAAAAGATATTAACACGATTTGACACGCAAAATTCCCACAGTAATATCATAAGGGTGGTTATTATTATTCAAGACGATTCCGCGAGTACTTTGTTAGCAATTAAAAAAAAATATATCTCTCTCATTCCTTATCTTAAATACAATTTTGAAAATATGTAGATGGTTTCGAGTAGATATGTATTTTTTAATTTTATTTTAAGAGTTAACTTAAATCACAAACATACCTGTTTTTTAATAAACACTTAAATAATAAATAAAACATGTTTGTGATTGTTATTACCGGTGCCCCAAGTTATGTATTACTACAAAATTTTCATAGCGTAATACTTTTTTTAATGAATCATTATGTTTATTGATTTTCGACGAAATGTCGGGTTCATTGTATCTTGTGTTTATTGGACAACTTAAAAAACACGTTGCACTGCAGTTGCATTAAATTTAATTCAATGCAGGTCGTGTGCAAGTCAGTTAAATTTGCTTACAGAGATGTTCCGAAATACCAAACTGTGCATTGAACTTATTATGTATTACTTGTAATATTACAGAAAATAATATAATATACATATACATAAATGAATTCTTTTTACCTTCCTGGGTGTTTTTTAAATGTTTTTTTTAATATATTTCTTTGGTGTGAAACAAATCATTGAGTTGCAAAAAGCACTCTGGGAGCTTTTTCAAGTTTTGAATAAATCACAAAAAACTCCTGTGCATACATATGTGATATAACCATTTATTTTCTATGCAGATAACGTGTATCAAACGTTTGATATTTTTTTAAACTCTTTTCTTGAATTTATTGCCAATGGCCCAAATTTTCGAAACGATTTCCTTTAAAGGTATGATAATTTTTTTAGAATTTCAACTGAAGGTGCTTGGTGGTATTTCAATTTCAAATTTGAATTGTCTTAATTATGTACTCTTTTATTAATCTTCTCGTTAACGACCCGGGTTTCGCCATTCGGCATCTGTGGAAGAGTACATCATCCAGACAAGTTAAATTTGAAATTGTAATTTCATCATGTCATTTCATTTCGTCAAAATTCTAAATTATATCAATGGAATGGAACACTCATCCACCTTACAATATAAGATTTAAGCCATAGAAAAAAGCGATCATATGATTCAAATATAATATGCATGTTTAATAATTGAACGGTGCGTTTTGGTTGAAATAAAAAAAATAGATCACGGCTTCGCCACGTCACTGGAATACTGAACAATAAACCAAGGATTTCCAACTAACTTTTTAAAAATCATACACACATTTATAGCTAACAATAAAGGGTCGGTTACGTGGCGCAGCGGTCAACGTCGTTGACTTACATGACGAATCTCACAGGTTCAACTCCCAATATGAATAACATTTTTTCAATCGATTATACATTATAATTCGTATTTAAACTAATTTCATTTGAAGACTACTTAACAATTTCATATTTGCTATCGTTCCGGAAAACACAAAGTCAATTTATTATTATACATTTAATACTGTATTTTACAATATAAATTGTGATGTTTGAACAGATGAGAGGGTGAATTGTGTACCTCTTCTGAGTCAATATATTTATTATATACATACATACATACATACCTAAGTGAATTGGGGTTTAAACATTATTAACTTATTTTGTTTAAAAAAGATCTCATGAATAGGGGAAACCTTTTTTTTTATTCGTCAATTTATACCGCATGTTCGATACGTAGCCATGGGTGGGCTGGATGGGGCTCGGAGGGGCTTGCCCGAGCCCCTTGTTAAAGTGAAAAAAATATTCTCAGATCAACAGTAATTGCTGTAGATGGTTTATATGTAATATGAAACAAAAGACTTCGTAAAATACTTTTATTTCGGGTGCATACTAAAAGATATCATGAGGTTTTTTAAATTTATGTAGCAGTATATTTTTACACAATAAAATCATATTATCATATCAACTGTGGAAAGGAAAAAGGACTTAACCCACAGTTTCTCCAAAACAGCTTTTTTTCGATAATCACAATGTATTAAACTTGATACACGTTCTATCAAAAGGATGCAAGCTGCAAATGCCGAATTAGTATCTTAATTTAGCTTTTCAGATTGAAAAAATGACCTTGTAAAAAATTAAAACCAAGAAAAAAGACTGAAATAAAGGTTTTTCCTAGACAATTTCTTTAATTAATATTAGATTATGTCAATTAAACACCAGTTTAGAAGTCTCCGTGCACTTCAGGGTTGTGTATAATTCATAATTTGCATATGTCACAAAATCACCTAAACACGTTTTTAGCGCCTCCTGTAAAATTTGATATGTGTGGGTTACGTCCTTTTTCCTTTCCACAGTCGATATCATATTCGATTGATTTCATAATTATTGTGAATCATCCTATAAGAGTGATAAAAAAATATAACACCGCGAATATCTCTCAGGTTAACCGAGCCCCTTGTTAACATTTCGACAGCCCACCACTGTACGTACCCCTTTCCAGTTTTGATATTCAAAAAAGATAACAGTTATACATTTACAATAAATGTAAAATGTGTCGACATTTCTTTTTTTCATGAATCATGCGTTTTTTGTCTAGTCTTACACAATACAAATCAAATTCATAAATAAATTACAAAATTCAAATGCATCTATTATCAGCAAACTGACAACCGGTTCTCATTGATATTCAACAGATTTTTATAATCCATATCCAACGATAACATGAATCTTTTGTATTCTTAAAATGTGTAGCGGAAATCATTGAATTTCATTTTGATCAATGATCATACAAAATTATTCATGTGGTCTCGCGTTCACACATATTTTTGGTAAATTATGTTACCATAAATAAATATGGATGACTTTTTATTCTTAAGCTGAATATATTTTACCTTTTTCCTATTAACATTTACAGTTTATTATATATGTAAAATGTATGCTCAGTTTTTCTCTTTTGAAATCAGAGTCTTAAATACACTGAAAGTGTGTGATGAGTTGTTAAAGACATTAACCGTTTGAATAACGCGCAAATAAATCATTAATATGTCCCAGAGATACTGCGTGTTTTTGAGAAAAATAATTTTGCCTAATATACACCCGAATTCGATATTTTAAAAATCTATATTGACTCAGTATAGATAGCACTACACATATTTATCAAAATATTGCTTATATTCTATTAGAATACCAAGTATTTGATTTTTTAAATGTCTTGGACATCCGTGTTCGCTTGCTTATGTTCCGGACACCGGTGTCCGTTTGGTATTCAAGTGGTTAAAACAGTGGTTCCCAAATATTATGTAACCACGACTTTCATTTAGAAAAAAATCTTCACGCCTCCACACCCACTATTTGGTGTCATAATATAGACACGTTTTAAATGTCACACGAAAGTTTATTTATTTATATATATAATAATATGTTATGAAAATTACATTTTTGTTAATTTTTTCACACCTCCGTTTACAACAGTCCGCATCTCTCAGTTTAATAATCGCTGCAATATGGACTACAGAATTATACTCAAGTTGTCAAATTCATTTTATTGCCATATTCATTCATTTCAATATTGACAGTCAGTCTGTCGTAGAACTATTGAATTCCGAAAATTCCTCCTTTTGAAGTATATTTTGTTTATAAAAACACAATTTAATATCCTGTAAAAATTGTTTATCATAAGATAATAGGAATAATAGTAAATTATGACTTACTTACATTTTAAGACATGGGTGTGTGTGATGTCAAAAAAACCCTTTCAACCTTACAATCCTAAAAACAACGGGGCGTAATGAGAGCGATTAGATAAAGATTAGTCCTGTCTAAGCCCTATTACTATATTCCTACTCTCCTTAAAATGATAGGTCGAGCAACTGAATTGAGACACCTCTATAAAGAGGCCATATGCTCCACACTTTGAGCGGATTTGGATTTAAAAAATGTTCATTTAAAATTGTTTAAGTTCACCCGTGCACTTTATTGCTCAAATATGTCGAAAGGCGAAACCCCGATCGTTTTGTTAATTTGGTTTATATTCGACTGAGGTGTTTTAAATATGTTTATTGTTTATTTATTTTTCCAAGTTATTATATTATAAAAAGTAACTGCCCAGAAAAAAACGGTCATAGAGACACCGTAATCGTACAAAAAATAAAGATACTTTTTGTTTCCCCCCACCGCATGACTTTTGTTGAAAAGTCACCGTGCGACACTGATATTAATATGGACTTCATAAATTATTGGAGTAAAAATAATAGCAAATAACATTTTTTAATAAACTTACATAATATGTATATTCCAATCCAAGATTGTAAACGATCCTGTAGCCAAAGAAAAAAACAGTAAAGGAAACACTCGAGCTAGCACGCGCTGCCGTTCTATTTGACGACGGTCACGACAAAGCATTTTTTACAAAGAATGAAAACATGCCAGGTGCGTTTTCACCATTGAATGTGATAAAATGGATAAAGTTTTAATGTCAATTTTTTTTAACCATGTCCGCTCCCAATGTGTAGCATATGGATTCCTAATGGAGTTTATCTCAACAGAAGTGTTTCTACGAGAACTGCTTGTTACTCAGTTGCTCAACCTCTCTTTTTCCAAAAAGAGTATGGATAGAAGGATAGGGCTAGGACAGGATTAGTGGTAAGCTAATCGCCCTCGATATAGGATAGGATGGGTGAGAGGGGGGAATTCAAGACATCACATACATCCATGCCTTTAAACATATATCATAAATCGATTGAAAAATCAATTTATAAAACTGTCCGTACCGGGATTTGAACCCGGGCCCTCCGTAGCCGAAGCCAACAACGTTGACCACTCGACCACACAGGCGGTAATGTAAATTTAAATGGGTTATAAACATTTTCAATTTTATATTTGCTACATTTTCTCTCTAGAATGTCTAGATTGTAATTTAATAAATTGATTAGATTACCCTTTTTGTGCTGCGTTCAGAACACGTGGCACCTCTCAGACCCCTTATTCCCCATCGGTCACGTTGCATCCTCACGTGTCAAATTTCTCACTACATTATTTAGTTCCATCGAATTCACTTTACGCATAGTATTTTATTTTTATCTGTCTTTTGATGCAAAAAAATAAAAATGGTAGGAAAAACAATAACGTTTAGTTTGATTTGTGAGGAATCATTTATATACAGTGAGTATAACTTTTTGGAATAGCGAACCATTATTTGTAGTTTTAATATTCCCGATTATTTTTAAGAAACTATATCACATCTTCTTCTTCTTGGCGCTATAGTCCAGAATGAACGTTGGCTTCCTCGACCAATTTCCTCCTCTACACTTAATCCTCAGCTCCTCTACACCAGTCGCTGAACTCCGACACTCGCAGGTCCTGTGACATCCCATGAATCCTCCCAGCGGAGTCGCGGTCTTCCAACGCTTTGTCTTTCCTCAGGGGTAGTAATTGTGAGACATTGTGCTGGCTTACATATATGTCTGGCCCAGCGGAGGCGTTATGCTTAAACAAATATGACAAAATCTGGCTCATCGTAGAGGTTATAAAGTTCATGGTTGTGCCGACATCGCCTGATGCCATCCTCGCAGTCAGCACCGAAAATCTTTCGCAGGATCTTTCACTGAAACACATGTAGCTTTTGCGAGTCTATATGTCATATTATCTGCACTGAATGAATTATTTAGAAGAAATACATTGTTAGGATTAGTTTAAAAAATATTTATAGTAAATATTTCACAATTAACGAGTTTCACTCAGCTGTTGAAACTTTTAAAATGATTTTCAGTTGATGATTGATAAAATATGTGTTAATATTATAATAGTAAACAAACTCTGGGGTGGGCTAGATAAGTTCGCGCGAGCGGCTTGTTTTTTTTTTTTTTACTTTAGATTGCGAGCCTCTTGTAAATTTTAGAAAAAAAACACGTTCTCAAATGTACAAATATGTATTAAAATTGAATATAAGAACTTTGTGATGCGATGCACATTTGGTATTTCGAATTTTTTTTTGACATATAGCTATAAGCTATAATAGTAGTCTATAACGTAATTTAAGATTTCGACTAAAGGTCAGTTCAAGTTCAACCGTGCACTTGAACGCCTGAATATGCCGAAAGGCGAAACCCGGGTCGTTAGTGACAAAATTGTGTGAATGTACATAATTTGAACGATTCAAATTTAGTCTTAACGGTTTAAGCATGACGTTTAAAACATGGAATTGAAGGAAAAAGAAAAGTACCTACCAATTTTTGCATCAATATTGAAACTATCAACTCTTCTAAATCTAATGAAGGAAAAAAATATTTTTCAACTATTGATATTAATTATTTTATGTTGCATTACGTTGTGTTACACAGTACAATAATATAAAGTAACATTATATTGATTTAATAATTATTGCGTATAATTGTATAAACTGATAAATAATCCACTCTTCCCCGAAATACCCCATATAATTTTGAGAGCGAGCCCATTGTTAGCGCCTTGGCAGGCCACCGCTAAATAAACTTGATTACTGTCTGCTAAAAATACTCACTATATAGTCTTGTTTTTTTGTAACAGAACTCGTAGAACATAATATAATTTCTTTGATGACACGTAATTGTATTAAGGTGCTTTAAAAATATATTAGTATTAATTAAATCAAATAATAATATACACCACCGTTACAAAATATATTATTTACATTGATTATTATTATGAACTTGAAAAAAATGCTATTACGAACCCAGTATCAGTTTGTAAACAGGATTACTTTTTATCAACAGACCAACTGTTCGGGATTTATTTATGTCGACACACACAAGCAGTCAAATAGGACTCGGGGCTTGCGATCCATCTCGCAAAAAAATACATTTGATTATCAGTAGTTTTGCAGGCATTATGTAACACGTCATAAGACATGATAGTCTGCTCCAATTTCACAATCTTTTCTACCAGTTTTGAGGCGGGTATTAATTACATGTATATTATTATTCCTAGCATGCTATCAGCAGTCGTCTGACAATATAATTACAAGGGTTTTGTTTAATCTCAAAGCTATTTACGGCATTCTGGGGATGGGGTTAAATCACTATTATACAATTTAACGCAATAATTATTAAATCAATCAAATGTTACTTAATATGTATACTTATAGTATACGTTACTAAACGCAATAACGCGTAAAATAATTAATATCAATAGCTCAGATTGCTAGAGTGAAAAGATTCAAGTTAGATGCCAAAACACATACATTTTACGTTGCAGCAAATGGATGCAGCTTTTCTTTTGTCCAATTCCGACGTATCAAAAACGTTAACTTGTGGATGTGGTGTGAAGATACTAGATACATACCCAATTGTTTTCATTGCAACTTCCATCTGTGCTGTAGCTTAGTGGTCATTGGCTCTTTTCAACAAATGTTTCTTTCGTACTATATTATTTTTCCATTTCCTTTATTGTGTATATGTGTTTTTTTTCACTCCCCTACTCACAGATCACAAAATAGGATTGAAGAGAGATTGATTAACTACTAACTAGTCGTTTACGTCAATCTCACGAGTTCAAGTCAATGTACGTTATATTAGATTAATTTATAGATTTCTGTTCGATTGCATGGATGTGTGTAATGTCTAAAACTTTCATTTTAATCTTCCAATCATAAATGACAGGTCGTAAAGAGAACGATCAATTCATTACTGTTCCCATCTTAAACCAGACCTATTGTCTTAAGACAAATAAAAGTCGAGCAACTGAATAGCAAGCAGTTCTTGGGAGCGGATATGGATTAAAAAAGTAATTTTCGAGTTCAATAATATTGTTCTTATTTTCTCTGAAGTGAAGAGCTGATTCCGTGAATGAAACAATTATTTATCACGTAATCTCTTGCAATGAGATGTTCTATAGAGAGCGAAAAAAATATGGACATACACGTTTTCACCAAAATGCTTAGTACCAGTTGGGGCATCCAATCCCGGGATCCCGTTCAATTTTCTGATCCCGAAATTCCGGGATTGAGATGGCCGCGATCCCGGGATTTCGGGATTGAGAAATTTTTAGCAAATTCTCGAAATTTACACGAAATTGGCAAATTGAAGATTTCAAATTCCTCGGTGAGCTAAAAAAAAAAAAAAAAGAGTTTCTGTGAGATTCTGGGAAAAAGTATACCAAATTGAGGATTTCAAATTCCTCGGTAAGAAAATCTCAATCCCGGGATCCCGGGATTCAAAATAAATCAATCCCGAAATCCCGGGATTGGAAAAAGGCTTCGGGATTGGATACCCTAGTACCAGTATGACTAAATACAATGATCTGCCACTATCTAGATATATAAACTACACTATCTAGATTGGTTTTGAAGATATGATATTGATAAGGCATTCAAAACAAGTCTATTTATATAGGTACTCAATATTTTTCTTAATATTACAATATTATAGAAAAGATTTATAGCCGCTGATGATTTCTCTTATATGAATGAATAATACCATTTTTTAATATTCAAATATTAAATGCAATATATTTTTTACATAAACAATATTGTATTCTAAAATAAAATTTGATAACTTAAGTATTCCATTTTTTTTAGATGATGCTTCATAAAGAGGCTAAACACGTATCACATTTTATAGCACATTAAAGTTTTGGAATCCATCAATAATACAAAAATAATATTAAAAATTGAAGAGTTTCAGAAGAATAATGAAAAAGTAAAGAGCTTTAGACTAAATTTTCTGTTTAGTGTATACTATGCTTTTTATGTAACGATTGTTAAACTGTGGCATTATAAGATATACCTGGTCCACAGGTAGTAAAATGTTTGCTATAACTGTATCATACCCTCCCGTTTTGTCATACATAATGAATAATGATTATGTCTCGAAGTGGTAGTGGTAGAATGTAGATAATACAAGAGACTTTGCGGATTGTGGATTCATTCACCAAGAGACTGTGAATGCAGAAGGTCGTGAATTTTGCTCGGCTTCTCTCATTTTATCCATAACAACATTTGCTACGCGATCTTTCACGAGTCAAAACAAAAACATTGAAAGCCCAGTAAAGATTTTTTTACAGCAAAATATTTTGACTCTTACAAATTGTTCGGTAAAAGATTTTCAAGTTAAAATCAAAATAAGTAATCATTTTACAAAGTGAAGTGTCAAATCTAAGTTCAATACAAAAATCATTTTGTGTCAGAAAAAGTTTTTCTTTTATTAATTGTTGTGTTGTTTTTGGTGAACAGTGAGTGAGAAACGTAAGGTAATATACTTTTATTTGAATTCTCGTTTCTTTTGAATTACATTTTAAAATGCTTTATTTGATTTTTGTCTAACGCTAAGCTCATATTCAAAGCTATCATAAAATAAAACATAATATCCATAAATAAAACTTTCCGAGAGAAATTTATTAAAAAAACAGTCAACCAAATAAATTATTTTCTTTCAAGTTTGTGTAAATATCCTGATTTGGCCCATATTTTTTTTTCATCATTTAATCGTGAATAAAACAGTGCCTTTTTTAGTATTTTAGATAGTCATTTATTATGTAAAATATCATTAAACTAAAAGTTTATTTGAATATTTTTGCTTTTTATTACTATATTGAAAAATGTGGAATGTTACCATAACCATTTATTTTAAATTGATAAACTTTATTTGAAATCTTGTAAGAATGAAGTGTGTAATATAGACTCCAAAAGCTTTAACATAAAAATGTTTTTTGACTAAAAAAAATACTATTTGGTCATTAATAATTTTTAAGCATTTTAGTTCTTAGAAACGTTAAATGACTTAAATGTCACTTAACTTAAAGGCTCGTATTTTCCGGTCAGAATTTATATTAGATTGATCAGAATATACATTAAATGGTCATGTTATATCGGTCAGAATAAATAGTCATAATTCAAATGAAATTTAAAAAAAACCTAACCTAACCTCAGCTAACTTAACCAAAATTGTTATAAAATATTCTGACCGTATATGTTTTTATTCTGACCGTTTAATTTGTTTCCGAACAAAAATGTTGCTAAGATAAACACTTTCTAAATAAATGTATCGATTTTAATTGATAAATAATAGTTTGATCATGGAATATTTATTTGTATCTAAGTCATACAGTCATACTTATCATATTATCATAATATCGAAAGATAAACATTTATCATAATAACGTAAACTTATGAAAAAACACATTGAATTGCTTAGCACGCATCAATGCAAATGCAATAATAGAACACGTTTGCGAAATTTTATTAAAAACACTAACTAGCGTTTGTTGTCCTGGATAGCAACAATTTTAATCTATATTGAATAGCTTAGGATTTTGACAAAATGTGCTTGAAGGAATTTCAATATAAAATGTGAATCGTTCAAATTTTACACATTTGTTCAATACGCTTAGTCACTAACGAGCCGGGTTTCGGCTTTTGGCATTTCCATGCATTCAAGAACACGGATTAAATTGCAAAGACTCTTAGTAAATATTTTTTTGTCGTATTTATAATATAAGAATAAAAATATCGGTAAAAATAAGCAGAATCTATTTGATTTTAACGACGTAAGCAAAATTAATCCAGATCATCTTCAATGACATTTAAGTTTCGTAATATTGTTTTTATTATTATGTATACACGATAGAAACTAATAACTAAGCGCCACAACAAGTTCATACGTGAACTTGAATGTCTGAAGATGCCGAAAGGCGAAACCCGGAACGTTAGTAACAACGTATGCAAATGTACAAAATTTTAACGCATCAAATTTAATCTACATACATTGATGATACACACATTAACTTTTGGCTTAATCAAGTATAAATTATAATTTACGTTAAATTGTCTGTTAAATTATAAAGAAAGTAGCAATTTGAGCATTTTATTGAAACAAAAACTAATGTCGATTGGGCATATACAGCAATTTTTTATCATATCGTTAAGAATATTTGTATATCCTATATTTACTTCTTCTTTCTTTTTTAAGAAAGAAAAGAAGAAGAAATATTTACTAGCAAATGTATATTATTTCACTAACAGGCAATTTACTGTTTTTTTGTCTATAGTTAAAATATTTTTATGATGATATTGAAAAAGATGATAAATTTCTGGGCTTTGGAAATTGGCATGAAATTGTTTCCGGCCAAAGATTCCCTAGTCAATTTTTACTGCGGCCTTATGTCAAATCAGAAAAATGAGTATGACCTTTAGAGAAGAAAAGATTCCCCACCCCTGGGTTATACACTATGTATATGTAAACCTTAAAAAGGATAATAGTTAAAATATTTCTCTTTGTCGCTGCTGTATTCTAGTACATATAATCATTATTATCAGTTATATCTAGCAGCAGGTTCTTTACCAGCTGTTTAATAAACTGTTATCGATGTTTGCCTTTTAATTAATTTGTATATAAAAATATATATTTTCCTTAGCCGCGTTAAAAAGAAACAGCTTAAAACGATTCTCACATAAATCGAGGTATATTAGTGTATTAGTTTAATATTACTACAAAAATAACAAAGTGTTCGGCTCCACAATAGTTATGGATTAAATTTAATAATTATTTATAATAATAAAATCATCGTCAGAACTATCCCTGCAGTTAATGTTAATGGCGTGATGCCATAAAAGCTATCAACTGCTTAACACTTCGCTCCCTTAAGTTTTAAAATATGTACATACAATACAATATTAAGCATCGATCGTTTCTAGTATTTATTTCAAAAGCTAAAAATAGTTAAATATTAATGTGCACCTTTTGTCTATCTTATGTTTCAAATCGTGGATTTAATAATTCAGAATTGAAATTCAAAAGATAAAACTAGATAAAGAAAATAACTTCTGATTAAGCTTAATATTTTGAGTCAAGTATTGGTTTTTAGACACACGTCCAAAATATGTATAATCTTTCCATTTTCTTTTCACACTATTATAGATTTAATTAATATGTACACAGATATACTTTGTTATTTATACACCACATATTTTAAGAAATATTCCGCAGAAATTCGAAGCCTATTACAATATTATTTTTAAGAAATTTATGATGGATGAGTGGTGAAATTTATTAATCTTATATAAGAAGATATATTGCAAAACTACTTTGGTAAAAAACAAGCAACAAAAGAAATCGATTTTTTTAATTCTTAGAAATTGATTATTTTTTTTTAGCATTTTTCGCACGAAGAAGACTGTTTTGAAAAAACATTATTTCGATATATAGCTATATGCTAAATATTATTTTTTGTTGATAATTTATGTGTATTTAAACACAAATGCATGGTTGTCTGTGGTATTCAAATTGATGTCCGATCTTAAAAATCATTTCCTAGACATAGCCACTCGTATTTTTTTAAAGTAACAACTATCAAATGAATACCAATAAATTATCGTTAAAAACAACTTCTGTTGATGCTTCTTTGTATATACTTATGCTACACATTGGGAGCGGACATGGCTTAAAAAATAGAAATGACAAACATGAGCACAGTGACACATTACATGGACTCACAATACAAATCGGAAGTAATTCCAGCTGCATACATGCGTCTATAATATGTACATATTATTTTTGTATGTGTACTTATTAATTTGTATGGCAAGTCTAGACAACTCTCTTTAAATCTTCAGAATGACACTTTAATGGGCGATTTAATTTATTTATTGCTCTTGTTCATATGTTTTTCTTTTTTAATGCTAACCCAACTTTATTTTCGAAAAAATGTACTTCATAAGGAAATTATTTTAGAAATGGCGAAAATATTTTAAGCACATTCCACTGTCGGCGTAAGAAATATAACAGTCACACAAAAATTTAGTTTTTATTTATGAATTATTTTTTCTGGCAACTTCATTGTGTAATTTACGTCTAAAATAACTTTTCAAAAAAGTTATTTTAGATACTGGTTTTATTACGTTCTGTTTTTGAAGAAAATAATTATGCCAAACCATTGTGCAAACATAAAAATAGATTTTTTTTGTATAAAATTAGACGTATTCGTGAAACAATGTTATGCTTATTAAACGAAGAATTAACCATTTTAATAAAACAGTATTTGAAAAAAAGATATTAAATAAACAACAAGTTTTGTAATAAATATAGATGCTTTTTATTTGGATGAAATGAACCTTTGGCATGTGGCGTAATTAAAAATTGAGGCAAACCCTTCAGTGGGTTCACTCTTGGTAAATAATTATTCGATATCTTCATAATTATATTATTGTTAATAAATCAAGTTTGATATCAACGAATGTTTTAAATAGTAATATAAAATTACAGTAAAACATTTTAAATATGATTGAAGAGATTATCCAGTTAAAAAAAACAGTTTTGTCAATATGTTACATAAAGTAGATCGAATCTTTTGAGAAAAAAAAATTAAGTCAGCTCACCCAACGATTGGACCGTTTGGCTAAATAAGCTCTGCGACTTAGATGAGAAATTGCATTTATTAGCTTCCTGAAAGCTTTTCAGAACGTTAGAAGATATGAAAAAATTTCCGTTGTAATAACTATACTATTTTCATTTAAGCATATTCTAATTTATAACAATTAAATCTTGGGATTGCTCCTTATTGACTCCTGAGATTTTAATTCTAGGATAAGCTCTGAATCATGATCTGTTTATCCGTAATAAGTGGTGACGGTTGCAACATTAATTCCATACTGAATTAATATAGCCATTCAGTTTTTTGTTACAGTAATTTATTTATAATTAATTTAACAACCAAAATATACACATCGGCTCTCAAATTTCCCGTGAATTTTTGACTTATGCATTCACTATTTCACAATACTGTAGTATTTTTTTTTTTTTGTTAATACCTGTACTTATAAAAAACATGTTCTTTTTCTTACGTGATTGTCCATTTTTTCATCATAACTTTAATATAATATTACGAAACTTAGTCGTGGTCTAAGAACTTTTTCATAGCAATCAGGGCAGGGCGGCCTGGTTTTCAAATCCCATCGACATCAATAAAAAATATTTTTTTTCTATTTAAATTTAAGATATTAGGCATTTGATGTTTTTTCTCGAGTTAATTTCTCAGTCACTTAAATAATTTCTCATCGAATATATATTTCGTATGATTTTCTAATTTCACAATATTTGACAGATTGACAGTAGTCATAATGCAAATTATATATATATTTAAAAATAGTCTATGCTCCATAATTAATGCGAAAGAGAAATATAAAAAAAATATTCATTTTTTGTCACGGACAACATTTAAAGAATCAAATGAATAAATAACAACGATATAGACATTTTATCGTCAATTTAGTAGAGGTAGTTCCTGAAAATTATACTTATAATCGAAACAGCACAGTAAACCAAATCCATTAAATACTTTAATTAAAAAATATTAAATTCGTAATAAAGTATGGTAACCTTAACACTGTCCTTAAGAAAGCCGTTAAATTAATTAAGAATATGAACAAGGCTAAAAACATCGGTTCACTAAATGTGTCGCTATAATTTTGCAGCAGTCAAAGGGTTAATTGAGAAGATGCGCAATCTGATATTTCTAAAAAATAAAACGCAGTCTGTGTCTTTAGGAAAAAACAAAATCATAACAGGTCAAAAGAGACAATTTTATCGCCTTTTTAAATGGTGCATATGTGTCACTATTCATTAACAACAAAAACAGCCCGAATTTATGGTTTTTTGCATAAATGAGGCGCATCAAATGAGATATTGCAAGTTCGCTTACAAATAAAAACCGTTAAATGCAACATTAAATTAATAAGGTCGCAGACATATTAAACCTTAAGCTTTATTTTTTAACTAACTTTTCAAGATAGCGTTGCTGCGGTGCTATTATCATATTTATAAGGCTCAAGACACTAATTAAGAAGACAATTTAGTTTCTACGGTTGGTATCTTTAACATATTATAATTGCGGCTATATTCACTGTTGTTATAGTCGATATTTTATGATTTATTCAACCAATTAAAATAATACGTAATAAACAGTTCATTTTGAAACAAACTGTAAAAATTAACTCAAGTTTATGAAGTACTTTTATCTCATAAAAATCACTTTAATATGTATAGTAATCGCACATGATTAAAAAAATATAAAAAAATAAATAATAATAAAAAAATCTGGCGTATACAGCGAATATATCCACAGTTATTACATTTAGATTAAACCAACCGTAAAAACCAAATACAAAAATCATGTTATGAATTAGAGACCCATTAATTAGTGTTTAAATCATAATCTAATTTAAAATAGCCCCCGCTGATTGTTGGGGCCTAGACAGAGCATTATTTTCAGTGGCGGTACTGATGTTTACGACAATCGGCCTTCCATACACAATTTATCACCTAAAGCTACACATGATTTACCAAAAATATGAATTTATAATTAAATGTAAATATTTATCAAATTATGTATATCTAATTGAGTTTATTTTTAATATCAAATTAAATTTGATTAGGTATTTTGTTATTTCACTGATTGTGTTACAAATCGTGACACTAGTTTCTCCTCTTCGAGAAGCATTTTTATACCATCGTTACGATAAGGTATAAGCAATTGGATTACAGTAGAACCTAAATATAACAGATATCGGATATAACGAACAAAATATCTGATCAATTGTTGAAACATCGTGTTAATGTTGTACATGTAAACAATTTTTTGCACTTATCTATCACGGTATACTTCTCGCACTTGAATTAAACTCATAGTGCCGTCCTGCTTGTAAACTGGACGTAGCGCTGACGTTTGCAACGCTGGACGCCGATTAATACACAGCACAGCACAGCAGTTTAATATATTTACTAAAAAGTAAATTGATTACTAAAGAGTGATTTTTACGGTCTACACTCTACAGAGACATTTGCAATAAAGAAAAATTGTTTAGTGACCTTTTTACAAACTTTCGTGTAATTGATAAAATAAAGCTTAAATGGATTTTCAAATCATCACAGTTTAATTAATCATTCCTTTTTATTCTATTACATTAACAGTTATCTGAAAAAATAACAGGTACTTTTTATTTTTTTTTGACATTAAACAATACTATTTATGTATATATCTATGAATGTCCAATAAATGCTGACAAAAATCTAATGACAATATTAATTTATTTAATTTTGTTAATGTGTAGTAAAATTTATAAAAAATGGTTTTGAGATTTATTAATGCATTGTAAGAATATAAGAGGTCGCTTTTTAAGCACGCCACTAACTCTATATATTATATAATTTAAAATATATACAGTAAACTATAAGTGAAATAGTATAATACGGATTGCCTTATCAACTGGGATTTTTTTTAAATTCGTGTAAGTAAGTCACTTATCAATAAATTTATCTAAATAATTAAAACTCTCTGTAAACGGCTTTAACGGACACTCCCTCGCCCACATTAGTCCGTTATATCGAGGTTCAACTGTTGTTGTGTTTGTATTTTATATATGTGAAATCTTACGAAGACTATTTATTTGTAATTCAAGATATCGAAGAATACAAAAGCAGGGTGTTTTTTTTGTATTATTCCTTTTAAGCAGAAATTTTACGAGTCTACTGAAGCATTTTGACTTTGAATGAATAATATTCGCCTAAATCAATTTCAATACGTTCAACGGAGTGTATGATTTCCAGCCATATCGCATTGTGAAGGACGCGATAACATAATAAACATTTTATTTTATGCGAGGAATCCTGTAGAATTTAAATATTCAAAAGACTTGAGAAATAAAACAGATATTGCATTACCTTATACAACTATGGCCAAGTTTGTCATTATGATGTACCCGATCGTAATATTAAAAACAGTATTTGCCGACGCAAATATATATATACTAACCATATCTGCTCTCAATGTGAAACATATGTAGTCAATGTTCCTTCTAATACGAGAGGTAAGCTGCAAGAAAACTTCAAAGGCTGCGCGGGGCCAATGCAACAAATGCGCGGCATATTTTGTCATATTTGATATTTAAAAAAATGTGTTTTTTCCCTTTGATTTGCATAGCAAAAATATTAGCATTTGATAATTTGTAAAGGCTCCTATTTTTCCGGTCAGAATTTAAATTAAATGGTCAGAATAAATAGTCATAATTTAAATGAAATTTAAAAAAAACCTAACTTAACCAAAATTGTTACAAAATATTCTGACCGTATATATTTTTATTCCGACCAAAAATTGATTTACATTCTGACCATTTAATTTGTTTCCATTTATCTTAAATAAGTTTTTATTTGTAAGTGTATTAAATAAAACGTAAGAAATTAAGTAAGTCGTTCTATTTTGTTTTCATAAAATAAAATCAAGTAAAAAATACGATAATAAGCATAATCAAACAAATAATCAGTCATGAATTAGTTATTTATGTTGATTTCCTAAAAATGTAGTAAATTATCAACAAAATACGTTCATTTTAATTTTTTCGTTAAATATTAACTATTCACTTGGTTTTGCACAATCGTTAGCTTTACAAACAAGCGCTGTCACGTGCGATCGGGTGGTTTTGCTCTTAAACGAGAGAAAAGGTGCATAAACTAAGTGTGTAGTGTTTTAAAATACATTGAGTTGTTATTGTTCAAACGAGAAAAAACTCTTACACACCTTTTATTTCGTTTAAAACTTACATATCGACAGTGGAAATTAAAAAACGACGTAACCCACACATAAACTTTAAAGGAGAAAAGTTTCAGAAAACTTTTTTAGATGGATCAAAGACAAATTATGAAATATACACAACCTTGAAGTGCATGGAGACTGATAAACTGGATCTGAATTGACTTTATCTAATATCAATTTAATTAGTTTTTCAAAAAAAAAAATTGTGTAATTTTTCATGATCGTAATATTCGTAGGCATTGTTTTTTCAAACTTAAAAGCTAAATTAAGATACTTATTCAGCATTTTCAGCTAAAATCCTTTTGATAGGACGTGTATCGAGTTCTATACATTGTGATTATTAAAAAAAAGCTGTTTTGAACAAACTGTGAGTTACATCCTTTTTACTTTCCACAGTCGATATCAACATCAACACAATCGTAAGGTTGGCTATTGGTCCTTGAACGTATACCCTGTGCCCAATGAAAAAAAAAACAAAAAAGCTGTGTTTTTATTTATTTAAAAAAATCTTTTTTGCAAACATTGTCGCCTCGCAAAGCACGCAGATTTATCTTTTAAATATATACATACTTGCAACATGGATAAATAATACATTTTAAGTAAAAAAAAAAAAATTCATGTATTTAATTTTAAACATATTTTTATGTTGTTTGAACAACCCAGTGTGTGATCGAGTGCAACACACCGATAACTCTTTTTGCCAGAATGACAACGTTATATTTATAAATAAAGTTAACATCGAGACCCATACACAATTAACCACGTGATATACACTGTTGTAGTACATGGTCTGAAAATGCTTCTAAAAGTGGTGAAACAGGTGTCACTCCAAGCTCGAGGAAGTAAACGACACTATGTCAATTTAGGCCAAATTGAGGATCCCGTCCAAGTACAGTACTTATCCCGGGATCTCGGGATTGAGAAAATTAGAGAAAGTTGAGCGAGGGGTAAAAAAAATTAAGTCAGTTCCAAATATTGGTTTATTTTGGGAATTTGCAAATCCTGGTAGAGCTAAAAATTTTTTTGAGATATACGTAAATTCCTGTGTTTGGTTTCGAAATTGTTGGAAGAGCAAAATTCCTGGGTTTTTGAAATCGACATGAAATTGTTTGAGAAATCTCATTATTACTTAATCCCGAATTCCAATTTATACACGATTTTACAACGAAGGTTTCGTTAAAAGCTTTCTTAGCCGAAAGCCTCCTTTCATTTCGAGACGCCATTTGGAAAATCACGACATTGTATTCGTCTTCATATAATTTAGATATCATTATGTATTCGAAAAAGATAATATGGGCCATCTCTGCTAAAATGGATGTATTTTTGAAGTTTGGTTGAGATAATAGAGGTATTCTGCATTTTGAATGATAGTTGTTATCGAATGAATTGGTATTGTTGTTTTTTAAAAACTTTTTTAGCTATCGACAATGTTCCAAATTTGTAATATGTACTTCTATTTCACGTAGTTTATTGTATCGTAAAAATAACGATATAACATTAATAATTATACGCTTTCGTTAAATCTTTGATTTAAAAGTCACAATAATGATTTCAAAATATTCTTTTTTCATCACTAACACCATTGACAACATTTTTAATATCTGAAAAATATTAACCTTGTCGATACTTGAATCCAAATACAGTCATATCGCAAATTCTTTTCACTAGTCCACTGAGCCCGATTATAAATCTCATCGCTTGGATTCTTAATATAATATAACGGATTAAGTGCAATAATATTCAAAACTTAAATTTGAAAAAGATCACTAAAAAAAGAATTGAAATGTATTAAGTAGGAATTTATGCTAATTTATTTAATCGATTATTAAATGACCATTAAGTCAGACACTTGACATTTTGTAAAATACATGTTTCAGAATATAATAAACTATTGCACCAAAAAAGGTTGGAAGCTAAAAAGAGAACAATATGAATATAATAAGACCACACGTTAGAAACAACGTGTTGCGTGCGTGGTTATTTGCGAATCTTTAAAATAATCAAAAGAATTCGTATGCATCTATTTAAAACTGATTACTTTAATTCACATGTGGCAATCTTTTTTTTCAGTGTACAGTTTTTCAAAAATGAAACTTAGTTGATTGTTTGGAACACTTTTCGATTAGATCAGCTTTACCTTTCAGATCTGGCTTAATAAAATTGTATCAAGAATTATTAACATTCCACGGTTGTACAATTATTGTGAAATTTAATTGAAAAACCATTTTTTAACTGTACAATATTCTGTATCTGGCTGTTTGTTGACAGCTAAAAATAGACTTTATTAAAATAATCATTAAAAGAATTTATTTCAATGCTAGATTAGTTAGATCTTCTCAGAACGATTCTGTAATCGCATCGATCATTTATTTTATTAATCATAATTATTTTAGATTTTTTTAATTAAAATACCAGGTGTTCTTCGCAATTGAGAATGGTGAGTAATCGTATGGCGATTCATTTATATATAACAAACAAATTAACAAATTTGTGAATCGTTTAAATATGTAAAAATATAATAAGTCCACCTTTTCAATCATTTTAACATGTTCATCCCAGACATTATTAATATGACATAAGAAGATTTTACCCTTGTCTTTACGCTATAATATATTATTGAAATACTAATTACCAAACGCACGCCGACTATAATTTGCAATTATTAATTTAATTAGTTATTGACGAGGAAACTCGTCTCTGATGTGTTTGGCGCAAAAAAATTGACGAGATATCTCGTCTGTGACAGCCATCCAGTTAAAAAAGATTAGCGTTTTTTTTTAAATCTAAAATTAAGCTTTTTCATTGCATACTGGGAAATATTTTTTGATTGCAGCAGCTATTCTCAATTAAGTCAATTGATCTAAGTCTCATTTGAATCTAGATATTATACTGCCGTTCAAGAACATCTATCGTTTATGTATTAAGGGAATGAACACTCCTTAACTACATGATAATTTAATCTTCTTATATCTAAATTATTTTTGACGGTAAGGTTTTATTTCGTTATATCGTCGATTTTAATCTCTGTATTACGTAAAACCTTAAATGTAGTTTTTTTTAGCTAAAAAGCATAATAAAAAAAATCGTTAAAAAATTAATAGACTCAAATTGTAAGATAATATAGAAGGGCTTAAAAGGGCAGTTTACATAACACCGTTATCATTAATAATATTTTTTTAATCATTCGATACCCCAACTACAAAGGTCGTGTTATCTCGTTAATTTATACAATATCTTTGGACTCTTGTACCAGGGCTTTGTTATAGGTAGGGGTAGATAGGACTTATCACAGTTTCAACATTGTGACGCAAATATTTATTTTTTAAAGATAAACAATCTGTGTCTTTGTATGCACAATAAGTGATCTTTGAATATCATAATGCGATGAAATTTGCTAAATATTTAGAATAGTTATTCACGTTCATTTTTGATAAGAAAACATTAAAAAATGTATAACATTCGTTATTTTTGACAATAAGCTATGCGATATACATGAAATTTAAATTCAAAGCTATTTTGTTCACTGGTTGTGCTACAACAAGGTTTGACAAAAGTTTCGTCTTTGTAAAGAGTATAATTTTTACTAACTAAATATTTTAAAACAAAAATATTAAAATATTAAAATAAAAAATATTTTTGACCAATTCAGTGGTATGTTTGTTGACATTTATTTTTAATATAAATAAGAAATAACAATCTTACGTTATATTGTCTCGTGAGTCGTGATGTTCCTCAAAGGGGCGAAATACTTGGTACAGCTAACACAGCTTGCGAAATAACATAGTTAAATTTATTTTCATTTTTAATTTATACATATTGAAAATTAATTTCCACAAAAGTATCACCAAATCCATCTTTCATAGTAAGCTGTAATCATTTTTCTAAAAAACTATGAACGCTTTCATATAAAAATATGTTTGTTTACTTATAATGATTTCATCTTTCAGAAGCTTTTGGAATTTGACAGCATGTATGAATTCAATATGTTACTATCTTATAATACCAATGGAGTATGTAGATATGTATACAATTTACAAAACTTTTACTAAAAAAAACCAGTAGATAGCTTAGTGTTTGAAACCTTTCAAATATGTGCAGCCCAAAATATTTAACATGTTCAAATCAAATTGCCAAAGAACGTCATTTTTGGCGAGTTTTGAGTAATCTATCGCAACTGGTTCCTTTTCCAAGTTCTGCTGTCTGGCAAAACACAAATAAATTCATCATTAAAAGTCGCAACAAAAATATCAATCAATAAAAACACAATATTCCTTTCTACTTCATTCCACTTTATTAAACCGCTCCTGACCTATTTAATAAAGTGGAATGAAGTACAAAGGAATATTGTGTTTTTATTAATATAATGCCTTTCCACCAAGATTGACAGTGAACACCCTAAAAGTGAAAAATATCAATATCAAAAGACACTTAGAAATGTATATAGGAAATACAAAACATTATTTAATTTAATTATTTTTATTATATTATTATTATTTAGCGATATTTGAACATTAAATTATTTAATTGAATGTGATTTTCACATATTTATAAGGTGACCAGACGTCCTCCTTTGATGAGGACTGTCCTCCTTTTGGAAACTTTTTCCTCTTCAAAAATTGTGTTCTCTTTTGTTCTCCTCTAGGGAAAATTGTCCTTCTTGTCCTTCTTTAATCAAATTTGGTAAACGGGAAAAGTACACATTTGACATAAGGCGGGAGTATTGCCAGTATGAAATGATAGATTAAAAAGTATACACTATCCGAAAGTACACAGGAACAACCATATTATTAAAGAAAGAGAGTAGACAGAATATGTAATTGATAAGAAATGGATGACTATTTGTTGAAATATCGAAATATTTCCCATGGCAATATTAAAATTTTGATTGAAATTGCATTGTGCCTGGTACAAATACCAACGTAGAGTGAATATTTTCCGTTTGCAATGATATCTGGGAAAATGAAAAATCCAGACTAGCGGTTGAAACATCGGCAGGAATAATTATAGTTATATATAATATAAATCTAGATTGTATATTTGTTGAAGAAAAATGAAGATTTACTCAAAAAAATACAAATAAACGATAAATATTGTTGAGTTAAGTTAGTTACTGTTTTTTTTTTGGTAAAGTAACATTATTAACATTGTAATAAATTGGCGATATGATCAATAAATAATGTTACTAAACGATTTTTCGAAGTGTCCTCTTTTGACATTTTCAAATCCTGGTCACCTTAATATTTATCATTGATTTACTGAAAACTAGTGTTTCTAACATATTTTTTATGCCAGATCGATGAAGATATATTTTTTTTTTGTTTTACTCATAAATAATAACAACTTTAATGCAACTATTTGTAACTTAGCTCTGCTTCAATTAGCCCTTTCGTCCCCTAAGTACTTTCACCATTGTTAGGAGAACTTCATACGGGCATTTATAACGTAGCTTTATCAATTTTATTATCGGCTTTGAAACCTAATGCGCAATAATTTAAGTTCATATGTGGGTACCTAAGCATAAAAACATTTTTTAAGTGTCGAATGAAGTTTAGTTGGCGATGCACGTGTAATGTTAGCTGCAGACTGCTATATTTATTTTTGATACCCTTCTCGGTAGGTGTGTCAACAACCATTGTTTTAGAATTATTTATAACTGCGAATTATGGCTCTGTATAATTCGAGCTAGTGCATAACACGAAGCCAGCTTAGTTGTTATGGCTAAAGGAAGGTTTAATATTACAAGCACAAACAGCATGCATTAAGATTTGAAGCCCACTGAACTTTGCGCTTTATTATTTTATTAAATATTTTTATTTATTTCCTTTATCGATTCTCAGTTGGTACAGTCATGTTTTTTTGTATCAATGCCCAATGGTTTTTTTATCATTTTTTTTTAATAAAACTAATTTAAATAATGAAAAATGAAAAACTAAAATTATAATTATATTTATTTAGCGATGACTTATCTAGTGAAATTACTCATACTTCATTATTTTCAATGTTATACTATGTCCACGTTTCAAATAATTCAAATGAAGTTTATACTGGAAAAAAACACATTGTTTCATTTAAAAATCTCTTTAATTTTTTTTATTTCTGTTTTTTTTTTAAATATTGATACAAAATGTATTATTTAAGCCTTTGTTCGATTTTTTCCAGTACGACGGTAGGTAAAATATTTATTTGCTTCCTAATACTGGTCAAATTGAAAGAAAATATTTGTATTCGAAAACACTGATATCAATATTTTAATTCCCTTTATCTTTGTTCATTATTTAAATTGGCAACACCATTCAATATTTAAATGGCGATTCAAACAACGATCAGCTATAGGTGAGTTATTTGAATTTGGAATACATAAATTTCGAATCCGTGCTAAGGACGCCTATTCATTCTAGGAAGATCGTGTATAGGTTAGCCATAAACTAAAAAGCTTGTCGATGAAACAGCATTCTTAAGACTTTTTCGGTGTTATTTTGTTTTCTTTCGTTTTTGTTTTTCTCTGCATATCGACATCTCTCGAATTTATTTTATGGTTGCATCTTAAACCGTACAGTGAACACAATAACAAAAACAATATTATATTGATCACAATGAAAGACATATTATTTTATTTGAACACATTATGAGGCAATACTTATTCTCAGACGAAATACTGAATTTAAATGTTTGGATTTTTCTATTATAATGATTGATTTCTCATTGATTTTGATTATTGATATTATTTATCAACCACCTTTAATAATTAACTCTATCCGTAAAGAAGATATGTCTGCTATTTTTTATTTTACAGAGTTTTGGAATAAAGGTACTTTCAAAAATCGACTTCCGAACTTGTGCGATAAATATGTGTACATATATTATATTATTAAATATATTTAAATCATCACGACCGCAGATAATAAGAAGTCGATTCGATGTGCACCAATCAACGTGACTAAATAACTTTGACGTAATTGTCTGATTTAAACAGGCTTCTACGACAGTAATATTTCTGCCAAATAACAGCAATAATTTATCAAGCTATCAGCAATTTTATACTGAAACGGTGTTTCAAACATTCTTTTGAATTTACTTTAAAATAAAGCAGTTTTCTACCACTGATTGTTTATACAAAAATAGATCAGTTGTTCGTCACGTTTGGCTAACATTCAAAACGAACCAAAGGAGGAGGTTCGAAAAAAGCCAAACCGTTGATTTAGAGTTCGAAATTCTTTGGAACATTTTTGGACATCGAACAAAAAGGCGGGAATGATTTATCTGTCTGACGTTTAAGTTTTCAAGCCGTTCGCGGGAGAATGATTTTTCTAAATTTGAAAACATGGCGACAAAGATATTCAAACTAATTTGATTGCATTAGGTATATAAAAATAATATTTTAATATTGAACTGACGTGCAGTGTTCTAAGAAAAATATTTCGAATATTGAAATTTCCCGATAAACTATTGACTGTTTGTAGACATTTCAATGTGGAAAACAAAAACATTCACGAACGAAAATAAAACTTTTACTCTCATCAAACACATTTGCTCCAACGACGTTTTTATCTGATGTCAGCTAAATTTAATAATAAAGTATGCATTTTTGACAGTTCTCAAAGACTTACTACTTCGCGACGAAGATTCTCAAGATTTGCGACTGATGTTATTGCTACAAAAAACAAAAACCGGCTTTACACACAGGCTTGTTCACGTGTATCGGGTACTGTGTTTGCTTTAAAACGAGAAAAACGGTCTGTAAACGAGGTAAATACGTAATGTTACTTGTCGTTTCAAAGCGCATTGGGTGATTCGTGAAATTGAAATGCAAACGTGCCTGTATGTAAAGCCAGCTAATCCCTTATTTATTTTGGAAAATTTCATCAGCAAAAACTATAAACACAATAAATAGGTTTTGATTATTATTGCACGTGAATCAATGCTCCACCTGTAGCGATGTACCCAGTACACCCATATAAACATATATGTTTTAGACAGCTCTCAGAGGTTTATGCTTTTCAGAATATGTGACTAATTTTATTTCCACACAAAACATTGCATATTTAGTCACACGTGGACTAATTCTCCACGTGTAGCAATGTACTTCTATAGAAATACATTTTAGACAGCTTTTGGAAGCTTATGATTCTGATTTTGTTGCGACTGATTTTATTTGCACGCAAAAAATTGCATATTTATTTTGGAAAATTTTATCAACAACAATTGTGAACACAATAGTCTTTGATTATTATTACACGTGGACTAACGCTCTACGAGTAGCAATGTACCCGGTTCCCCCACATATATAATAATACGTTTTAGACTCCTTTCAAAAGCTTACGAGTCTTAGGGTATGCGTCTAATTTTATTTTCACGCAAAACAATATGATATTTATTTTAGAAAATTTTATCAGCAAAAATTTTAAACATTGCCTTTGATTATTGCTACACGTGGACCAATGCTCCACACGTAGAAATATACCCAGTCTCATCGTTTTACGTTTTAAAAAACTTACATAGGATCATGATTCTCAAGATTTTTGACTGATGTTTTATGATGCAAACAATCATTTCGACTGTGGAAAGGAAAAAAAACGTAACAAACACATAGCAAATTTTACAGGAGGCACAAAAAACGTGATTTGATGATTTTCGGTCATATGCAAATTGTTTTAATTGACATAATCTAATATTAACAGCTTAACGTCCGCACGTTTTTTTTTTATAAAATTTCACCTGGCGAAATAAAATTTTGCGATAAATTCGCAAAAAATATAATTTTACTAAATTCACTATAATTTGTAAGCAAATTGAGATAACTTTACAAAATTTAATTTTCTTAGCTTCCAGATACTTCACCTATACGCATATATGTGTCCGCCGACCAGCAACCTTTGTTTTTCAAAGACTCAAATACGCGTCCACGGTCGTTTAGCTGTTAATTTAAGAAATTGTCTTAAAGAACCTTTTTTTCAGTACTTTTTCTTGATTTCTTGATTTCAATTTTCACAAGCTCGTCTTTATTCAAACTTAAAAGCTAAATTTAGATACTAATTCGGCATTTTTAGCTTACATCCTTTTGATAGAACGTGTATCAAGTTGATCACATTGTGAATATCAAAAAAAGCTGTTTTGGAAAAACTGAGGGTTACGTTCTTTTTCCTTTCCACACTCGATATATTTATTTTTGATTTTTTTATCAGCAATGCGATGAATAAACAATAATCTTATTTATATTAAATGATAACACATTCTTCCTGGTTATTTGACACTACTTACCTATATTATTTATCTTGATTTTTTCGTTGATTAGAAATTAAAATATCGTGATAATGTTTATCATTTCAATGAGTTTGCATTTCTTTATTGAAAAAAAACACCAGCTGTTCATAGTGACGAATTTAATATTGTGTCATTTCTGACTGAAGAAGTATCACTATTGTAATCAACACTTTGCAATCTATACACCTTTGATTTTGTATTCAAGGACATGGTAACGTTGACAGTGTCTATCTTTACAATCAGTGGCGGATCCAAAAAAAAACCCAGCAGGGGGCCATCCAATTTGAAAATAAACATACATTCATAAATAGTACATTAAAAATTAGATGATTTAAAAATAACATATCTATATAAAAATAGTTAATACATAATTAAGTATGTACTCTTTAAAACATAGTAAAATAAACAATGAATGAGCCCATTTCACAATAAAGTTTTAATAAATTATAAAAATGGAAAATAAATTCTCCTCGGGGGGGGGGGCATGGCCCCTATGGCCTCCCCCCTGGATCCGCCAATGCTTACAATACGCGTTGTTAAAGGATAGGCTAAGAATTAGATATTTCAAACTTGTCATCGTTGAAATGGGGAAGTTGAGTGGCTAAGACAGGGGCTCCCAACCTTTTTCGCTTCCCACTTTCACCGCTGTTCAAAATATAATTCCTCTCCAAAGATTTTCTTACTCAAAAGGAATATTCGAAGTAATAATGTAAAATTATGTAGTGTTAAAACTCTTTTTTAGTATGTAGGCATTTGTGTTCATAATACAATCTAAATATTTAAATTGTGCCGCCTGTGTGGTTGAGTGGTCAACGTCGTTGGCTTCGGCTACGGAGGGCACGGGCTCAAATCCCGGTGCGGACAGTTTTATAAATTGATTTTTCAATCGATTTATGAATTTCTGTTCAAAGGCATGTATGTATGTGATGTCTTGAATTCCCCCCTCTCACCCATCCTATCCTATGTACTGGGCGTATCGAGAGCGGTTAGCTTACCACTAGTTCTGTCTTGGAAAAAGAGAGGTTGAGCAACTGAGTAACAAGCAGTTCTCGTAGAAACACTTCTGTTGAGATAAACTCCATTAGGAGTCCATATGATCCACATTGGGAGCGGACATTGTTTTAAAAAATATATATTTAAATAACTAAAGAATATTTCAATGAACCAAAACTTCAATAGGATACAATAAAATATACAACTTCATAACAATGGTGGAAACTGACATAAAATTATTACACGCGAATGAATGATCCATGTGTAATAATTAGGGAATACAATCCCGGGCCCAATTTGCAATCTCGGGATTGATCATTTACCATCATTTTATTACAGCTAACGGCCAAAGCGATATAATTTTTATTATTTAATCATAGTTGCTCGAGAGTCGAGAATCGAGATCAATTCGAGCATTATCAACTGACGATCAGTTGATAATGCTCGTCATGAGCCAAATCAGTCCTGATGAAAAGTGGCAATTAATACAAATGAGTATTTTATTTTTTGAGTATTAACGCACTGTTGATAATCGTTTTATTATAGTAGTAGATCAGGAAGAATTTTGATTATATTTTTTTTCCCAAGATCGTTGTAAAAACTATCCCGGGATTACGGGATGCCAAATTGATCAGGATCCCGGCATTGGATGCCCTAGTTCTAATCACCTCTCAGATGATCATAATCCTCAAGATGTATGCCTGCTTTTTTATCATGCAAATCAATCGCATATTTACTAATGAAAAAATATTCAGCTAAAAGTGGAATACAATAGTCTTATTTATATGATATGATATCGTGTTTTTCCTTGTTATTTGGCACTACTTACCCACATTCTTATCTTTGTTTTTTTGTTGATTAATTTTTTTATACTGATAGTGGGTTATTTTTATCTAAATGAGTTTTCATTTCCATATTATTACATACCAAAATAACAGCTGACAAATTCAAGGTTAGGACTTAAATATTGAATCATTTTTGATAAAAAAAATATTCATTAACCAAAAACTCTGCCGCAGTCTATATATTGTCTGGAAAATGGTTTATTTTTATTTTTTGGCGATATTTATGTATACGTTACAGAACTTTCATGATATTAATTCAATTGTTTCGTTCGCGAGATCTAATCTCTAAGCTAGGTATGTCCATGCCGTGACCCGAAATAAAAGAAATCATTATTTTATGATATTTTCGACTTCATTCTCAGACGTTATAACTATTGTTGTTAATAAATTTACAAATTAAATGTATAGACTTGCAATCAGATATTGAACATACTTAAGATCTCATCAAAGATAAATTAACTACTTCCCTCTTTTGTTAAAAAAAATGACGAGCAACTTGAGAATTGATTTAATAAATTTAACCTCTTCTATCGAACCAGATATTCAGGGTTAAATATTCCGTTAGTATTGTGTTGTACGATTTTAATTTAGTAATAATACAAGAAATAAGTAAACATCCTTAAATTATTATTTATATATATTTTATGAGTGGCTCAAAACAATTATTTTTATAATCGCTGGCAACAAATGCTCTGAGATATGAGCGCTTGAATTAATAGAGAAAAAACTAACGTTTTCCAAATATAGACATCCATTGAAATTTTCAATAAATATTTTTTTCTTTCATTCTTTTCAGCAGTTTATTAAAAATTAAGTCATATAGCGAAATATTAAATTATATATATGTCAGCATTCCTGTTAATCAATTAAAGTTAATAAACGTGAGGTTCTGAGGGTTAATGTATATAGCCGTCAAACGTCGCTCAAGGGTAAGAGAAAATATTAACTACGATGTATTCTACGATTGTGACATGTATTAACGAGTTTTTTGTGTTGATTAATTCTTTATAAAAACCATAATAAAATTGATAAAATCGATTTTGAATAAGTCTTCATTTATTAAGAACTTATTCCTTTTATTATTATTCAATTATCTTCTAATCTATAGTACGAATTGGGCGCCAGTAGTCATTAAGTAGAGGCTTCCATTTTTGTTTTTAATAAATGAGTTTCTCTTATGTAAAATAAGCTAATTATATTTCGAAAAATTTGAATATTATAGAAATTAAATACGTCTTTCAATGACATTATTTTTTTCCGCGCTTTTTTATATTATACATGCCTAGTAATAGTAACTTCAACGGAGCTTTGCTAAATTTTAAAAATTTTGCTTAAAAAGCGATGGTGGGCTTAAGCTATGTTAAATATCGTTTTCAAAGTAAATTATAGCGTTTAAGCATAGAAAAAATGGCTGAAGAAACGAGGAAAACTTTATCAGAATTTCTCATTATGCTAATTCGTTTAATATTAAAAAAACAATGAACTTGAACATCAAAAAATATTCTATTTTTTGTTAATTTGATTTTATTGCACTATGTATTTTGATGAATATTATTTGTTAGATAATACTATGAATTAATATTCAAAAAATAATAAATAGCTTATGGAGATCAAAAAAAGATAGCATTTGTTGATGCTTTTTACATGCGCTACTCAATAATACAGATAACTTTTCTTTAGTCACTGATTTAGTAAGACGATTGTATTTTACAATAAAATGGTTTTGAATGCTTAGTGTTACTTACTACTTTTTTTAAATGACATTCTTCTTCATTTTACTTGTTTATAAGTCGATATTCGCATTTTAAAGATGGCCACTTACGACAAAGCTGTGTCGGGTCATTCTGAACGAGCTGTCATAATTATTCTGTGTCGTCGAATAATATACAGTCGAACTCGATCATTACGATCACGGAAATAGCGAGATCTCGGATGTAATGAGGAGACATTCGTTGACATTTTAGTTTAAGGTTTTCACCACACATTTATTAACTTTTATACCGAGCAAAAATATAATATAAGTTCAAAAAATATTTATTTGAAAATAGAATGCAGTTCTGTTATTCGTGTTAAATATTAACGTTTGGGTAGCAGTGGACTTGACTAACCTCATACGTGACGAATTATATTAGCTTTTTATGAAACATTGGCATCTATTATATATCATTATTATTTGTTGAATTGACAATGACATTGGAGTAATCTCGCCAAAATCCTTAACCGGGTTAGACAGGCTGTAAATTGCGAAGGTCCTTTTCTTAAAACGTGACCACTACCGCGTTCAAAAACATTAGCATATTAGAATGACGTTTTTTATGCTGCTTGAAAGTTTATTTTGGTCATTGTAAACGTTATTCAATTCAAGTCAATATAGTCAAATATATGGAATAAATTTGGTTATTTGTTTATGAATATTCTATATTAGATCAACGTTACTGTCTCTACGGAAGTTACGAAGCAGTGATTCAAAACTGACGATCTCGGGTTAAATATTATATTTATATTCATGACTTATTTTTTCCGAGTGTCATATAAAAATTTAAAAAAGACACGAATATATCGTCAACAATATGAATAGTTAACATTATAAAAAACATCTAGACATCTAGATGTCAGTAAATAATATCGAAAGTTGGTAAACAACAAATTGATAGTTCTGAGTAGGGAATCCAATCCCAAGCCAAAATGTTGATCCCGGGATTTTGGGATTAGAATTTTTCGATCCCGGGATCAGTACATTTAAAAAAAAATGATAATATTGGTGGAAAATTAATTTAAAAATTATTATATATTATATTACCAGCTGTAAGCTGCCAATACGCTACCAAAAAGCTCTCTTAATCTCAGTTATTCGCGATGTAGAGGTGAATGAGTGGATTTTTTAATAACTCTATTTTATAAAAATAAGCAAAATCATTATTAAACTAACATTATTAAATTAACTTAAAAAGGGTTATTTCGATAGCTGAAAAAAGCAATTACCTACTTCAGACTGCAAGAATGAAGATTTCTAAAATTGTTGTCTATATACATACATTCTTAATAATTTTATTGAAGTAAATAGACGTCATTTAAATATTAAAATATTCCCAGAGTATCAAAGCATCGATTTTTTCGCCATTTAATCAAAGGTTTCGGTTTACGGTACAAAATGAATGTTTATGAACAATAAATTCCGCAAAACAAACATCATTGATATCTGGTAACATTCATTGATGTAGAGAACAAAGCGAAAAATAAATTTAAAAAATATCGAAATATGAAGCTTTATAATAACAAAAAATACATATTGTCGACAAATGCATTAAAATACAGTACACCTGCGTATAATGCATTGAAGAAATTTGCAAAAAATGCAAGTTAACTTTTCGGCTGCGACTCGCTCTTATCGTAAACTTTTATCGCAAAGATAAAGTCTTAGTAATAAAATTGGGCATCGTTTATTTCATATGCTTGAACTGCAGACTTGAAAACTAACACGTTTCTGTTTTAAATTCAATCCCGAATGTTTCGGTATCATGTCTTCTAATCCCGGGATTGAAATGTATCGAAAACTGTACGGGATCCCGGGATTGGATTCCCTAGCCCTGAGTAAATATCAATTGAAAAAAGCATCAATATTTTATGTTACTTATTATATATAATTATAATATCTAGTTATAAACGTACTTTTTTCTACGGCATTCAAAAGGCTAAGAAAAAATAAAACTGTTCTTTGCTACTTGATTATATACGGGGACTTTTATGAGGGAATGGACTACATTGCTTTCATCGCTAGAAATGTTTGACACGTGTTATGTGATCTTATGACGCCTTTTATTTTTATTACTGTTTTGTTTAGTTGAATTTCGAGATATTAGGAAATTCGTTATCAGCTTCTTTTTTTTGTCTAGGAATTGTAGTAGAAGAAACAATTCTTGTAAAATTATAGTATTTGTAGTTGTGGATCGTGTGATTTCAAAATCGGGTAAAAAAGTGTTGAGTTTATGAACATATCGACATTTACTACAATCGTAAAAACGCTGACTGTAGCACATAAAAGAAAGTTACCATATTATAAGGTAAAAATACCCCATAATAAAATTACACGAACTATCCAGTACGATGATATTTGTAGTTGTCAAATGTTGTGTACCACTAGTTTGTTATAAAAAAAAGTAGGGACGTCCAATTTATGTCCTTGTAAATTCTAGCCAGGACAAAAAATGGAACATCTACCCGTGTGGTTTAGTTTATACAGTGTCTTCGCTAAAAATAATAAGACTTAGATTTTAGCAATAACAATGCTGTTGCTCCAAATGGTTTTGGTTTAATAAATTTGAGCTTTACTTACGTATATTAAATTCTAGGAACTTGTACATGAACGTTTGATTGATCAATAGATTCTCTGTGACCCTTTCATCTTGAACTATCAGCATCGAACTTACTTCTATTGTAGGTAAACCACTTGCTTCATAAAACCTTGAACTAGCAAAAAAACGCTCAATAATAATTCTGATTGGAAAAAAAACATACAGATTGATCGGAGATAATATTCTAGGTACGTTTTTTCTTTATTCATTCGATCGTGATTTGTAATCTCGTGTTATATCATTTCTAATCGTGGAAATGCAAAAAAATATATTCAACAATTTGAATTTAATTTGACCCCTTTGGGTAGATTATATTATTGGCAAGTAATGTAAGCTTTATTTCAAATAGCGGTTTTTATATCGACTGTAGAAAGGTAAAAGGACGTAACCCACACATATCAAATTTTACAGGAGGTGCAAAAACGTGTTTTGATGATTTTGGGCCATATGCAAATTATGAATAATACACAATCTTGAAGTGCACAAAGAATTCTAAACTGATGTTTAATCGACATAATCTAATATTAATTAAAGAAATTGTGTAGGAAAAACCTGTATTTCAGTCTTTTTTCTTGGTTTTAGTTCTTTACAAGGTCATCTTTTTCAAACTTGAAACCTAAATTTAGATACTTATTCGGCAATTGCCGCTTACATCCTTTTGATTGAAAGTGTATCAAGTTTGATACATTGTGATTATCGAAAAAAAACTCTGGGTTACATCCTTTTTCCTTTCCACAGTCGATATGTTATCTACTCTGATGTACCAAACGTGAAATGATTCAAATAAAATTCATGTAATGGTATTATAGTTTAATCTTTGTTCATCGTTTTTTTGAAGCGGAAATAGACGATTAGCGAGGGAAAACTACGAACGGCGGATAATGATAATTGTGTATTTCTTTTAGACATTTCTCACGTTTTTATGCAGATTAATTAATTTTCACGGTGAATAATCAAAAATGTATTAAAAAATATTTAATGATTTTCAACAGCACGTCTAGAGTCAGCCGAGTCTCATGGAAATACCCAAGCTAGTTTTATTTTTTTTTCTATTCATGTCCGCTCACTATGTTAACCAATTCATCATCATCGCGGCAACTGGTATCAGTAAAACCTCTCTTTTCATATAGCATTTTCAATTTATAAAATATGTACAGCAATTTTTTTTTTTGATCAAGATATCTCATTTTTTTTTTAAATAAATATTTTCTTTAATTTGATTTTTATTTTACCATGTCCGCTCCCAATGTGGAGCATATGGACTCCTAATGTAGTTTTTCTCAACAGAAGTGTTTCTACGAGAACTTCTTGTTACTCAGTTGCTCAACCTATCTTTTTCCAAAGAGAGTAGAAATAGAAGGATGGGGCTAGGACAGGACTAGTGGTTAGCTAACCACTCTCGATCATTTGATGTTTGGTTAAGTTTATGTAAATATTTTTTTTTCGCATTGATATTATGTATTATTTGAATTACAATTATCGTCGCCGCGGCTTGAGGGAAAAAAATATTGTGGCAATCTTACAGTCTTCAAATTTTAACCAACAACAATTCATCACTCTTTTGATGCAATATGTGTCCTAAAAATACGATCGGGAACATTTTGAAATATCAAAGAATTACGTGCCCATTATCACGACAATCATGTATAAACAGCATGAGTTTAGTACCTAAATTTCAGTTTCATGACCTTAACCATTCATTCGTAACCCCGCGGCCGCGGCCCAAATTTGGATTACGATTCGTGAGACATTTACGACGAGTCGCGCCCGTCTTTTTCATGAAAGACCCTAACATCAATATTTCAAGTTTTTTTTCACCACGATACAATACAAATTATAGTTCTTCAAGTCAATTCGAACGAATCAGGAAACACACGCATCTTAAAAAGTTACGTATACTTTGTTTCGTTAAAATATACCCAAGAGTACATCGCTATTAATTAACCTTTAGAGGAGTATGGACGTACGTGTACGTCGGCGCCATTTTTCTGTAAAGGAGTACGGACGTACTTTTAACTCAACACAGTAGTGTCTGTCTGTGAGCATATATATGCTTCAAGCATGAATTACATATATCTATTGAAAAAAAAGTCACACAATTGTCATATAAAAAAAACCAGTAATGTAACTATTCACTCCTCTAAAGGTTAACCTAACTCCATATTATATACCTCAAACTAGTATTCAATATACCTGACCATTAGGGACTGCAATGCCAGTATTACCGTAAAGTGAATTCCGGTTTTCACGTTTTTTTTTCAATGCCAAAATACCGGTTTTGAAAATGTAAAAACACCATTTTTTTCGTTTTTGAAAATTAAGTGACATCGAATTTTGAAAATCTATCTATAAATAACATTTGTAATAAAATTCTTCCAAAATGTATTGAAATTATTTTTAATTTGCTCAGAGTTGTATCAATATTGTCAGGTTCCAGAAATGATCAACCTTTTGATGGTGATGTTGAGAAACGGTCAGCTATTTATAAACATGATCCGTTTATGATAAGGTGTGATATAATTTTAATGGCGGTATTTTATTATAACATGAAATATCAAAATACCAATTTTGTTATGACGATCCTTACTGGCCGATTTGTTTTAAATTTAAACTTTTGATGATATTTGCAATAGTATTGTTATATTCGTCTAGCAGTGGCGTAGCAAAGGGGGTGCAGCAGAAGCAGCACGTTTTTGGGGGCCACATTTTCAAAAATACATACAAAATCTACCACTGTCGTCTGGTATTGCAATCCTTCGTGGCCACGTTTGATTTCCACTCACAGGTAAATCGTGACCTAGATATAGGTTGATCATGGAGTCATTTTTAGCAGTATTCCTGAATCTCACCGTTAAATGATAAATGAAACGTATTTAAGTACCTATGTACATTGAAAAAACGATTAAATGTGAATCTTTACAATCACTGTACTACAGAGCATATCGTCACCATACAAGCAGAAGTTGTTAAATAACAAAGTGGACTAAATATTCTTGAATATCAATTATTTAAAATAACTCTAGTGTATTTATTGTATCATATTTTTATCGTTATATTTTTTTCATGAGGATTTAACCAGAGGTTGTCTGCCAATACGCTAACAAGTGGCTGGCTTAATTCGAGCTATGCGCGGTGTTCTGGCGAAGGAGGGGATTTTATTATCACTCTTATACAATTCTATACAAATATTATTAAAACAATCGAACCTTATTTAATATAATTATATTATGTTACAATACGAAATACATCTAAAAATAATCAATATCGATAACAGAATTTTTTTTACATACATATTACACGTTTCAAACGTTTACTCTTAAAACGTAGTAGATAATATATTTCATAAGTTGCAGGTAGATACCGTTTTGATCTGAAAATATAGTATTTTTATTATTTAAACAAGGGGCTCGCACGAGTCATTTCGTGTCCACTCGAGACCCACCCCTGATTCAAACGCAGACAATTGTCTCTGCCTTTTAATTCCTTAATTTATTTGTGTCAAATTGGTATAAGTTGGCTTATATTTAAATATTTCAAGATAAGAGGCTTTATCTTAAAAGCTCAAATTTTTCACTTGTTGTTACTCAGAAGTATCAATGTGCTACTTATCAACTTCCGCCAGTACGGTGACGCTATTTTACATTGTAGTAGTTTTATGGGTGGGATATTTATTAGTACAGTGAAGCGAATTAATCACAAATATACAAGCTTGCCTTGTTATGCGCTATAACTCTTCCAGCTTGGCCCTTTGAATTGACAAGGTGGCCGTGTACCACAGCCTGCTGATCCATACCCTATGGCAGTGTTTCCCAAACTTTCGACATATGTGTACCCCTTCTAAAAAAAATTGTAACATCGAGTACTACTCGTCAAAAAAATGCATATTCTTTAATAACAATCAAAATAAATACGCTGCTTGTTGCACCAGATACAGCCAACCCGTAGAGCGTATTGGTGGGAGTAACAAACTCTTCACGTACTCCAGTGGTTACACGTGCCACACTTTGGGAAACACTGCCCTATGGCACTTGTAGTGACTAGGGCCTCTAATTTCGGGATCTCGTTCAATTCTGAGCGAGGGCCAAAAAAAAAGAACGTTGAAAATTTTGGTCTATTTTGGGAAATCCGTAAATTCCTGGGAA
This sequence comes from Himalopsyche tibetana, assembly GCA_030503985.1. Classification (NCBI taxonomy): domain Eukaryota; kingdom Metazoa; phylum Arthropoda; class Insecta; order Trichoptera; family Rhyacophilidae; genus Himalopsyche; species Himalopsyche tibetana. Next base: position 5,187,278 of record JAPJYX010000010.1, read on the forward strand.
TTTGTAATCGACAACAAATTGTTTGAAAATTCCCAGGATTTCAAAATCACCGAGCAAAAATTTCTCAATTCCGATTTATACATGATTTTATGCTGAATTTTCAATCCCGGTATCACTAAAAGGGTTCGGGATTAGATGTCCTAGTAGCGACCCTATGACTCGCGTGTCATGGGTTCACGTTTTCGAGAATGAAAAGAGTGCCAATACGAACAAGACATTTGGAGTTTTTATAACCGATTACTATACCCTGAAAAAGCAACCGATGGCTTTTCTCAAAATTTTCCGTGTTTGTACGTAATTTTTGAGACCTTATTCTCGTTAAATTCTCGACGTTGAATATTTATAAAAACAGACTGACAAATGATTTTAATAGTGCTAATTTAGCCTTTCTAACAGTCATCTAAAGTTTCATCAAATGCAATAATTAATGTATCAAAACCACAAATCATTTATTATCGTGTTCGACCAAGAATTTTATGGAAGTGTACAAAATGAAAATAATTCTAAATTTATTAGGGCAACAAATACCACAAATGTATGCATATTTTTCAATTTGACACAGCAGCAATGTTAATCTAGTTTTTTTTTGACACACCCTGCTCGAAAGGTTTTTCATTACTGCCATATAGGAATGTGTCCATAGATGAACAATGTAAGGAAGAGGTACTAATAGAAGTCATTTCACCCACGGATGAATCTGCTGGCCACGATTATGAGAATCATTTAACGGCGTCATATAGTAATCGAGTAAATTTTAAGTCGTAGCATCTTTTCAATTGCATGCGGTCACTGTCTTGTCCTAATTTATTGAGTTTCAAACAGTAACCTAATATCGCCGATGTCTTACAGGATTCACTGCGTAAGGCTAATGGGTGGTGGTGCTAATAACGATGGGTACCTTGAGAGGATAGACACTTGTTGTATAAATAAATGTATTTTCTCATTTAAAACGAAGTTTGTTAGTGCGCGAATGGAACAGTAAAAACCACTGATGCAGCCGTTGCAAGTAACCATATCAACATAGAATTGCATAATTTATAATGAGACGTTCTCATAAGATTGTGCCCATGTTATCAGTTTTAAAATGCTGCCAAATGATTAGTCTGGAAGTTATTTATAATAAGCGTCATCATCAAAGTGGTCGGCATGTTAAGTAATAAGAGATGTGTGTCACAAAACGTCTGACATTGTCAATACGAATGTTGTTACTAGAGTTGTCAACACAAGTGCGAGCTGATAAGTATTGGTGTTTTTTCAACATATTTCGCATTATAGCTAATGGTCGCAATTATTATCAGTATAAAACCTTTTTGAATAATCTCAAGAAGAAGGATGCCGCCCCCAAATTTAATATGTAAAGAGTTATTTTATATTAAACTAGCCGGTTCCCTCCAAGCGTTGCAATGCCACTCAAAGAAATAAAGTGTTTTGTTTTAATTGTGTTTATTGCAGTGCATGTTTTCTTTTTCTATCTGTTTGGCGTTAACGTTTGCTGCCGATTTTCTATGCTACGTCACGTGCCATCTACTGCAAGTTAATTGTACTATAACCTTCGCGCAATTGCAAGCATACGTTGTCAAAATGAACTGTATGGCAGACATACAACCATTGATTTTAATATATAAGTCCTACTGTGAGCTTATTTTACTATGCGTATAACCTTTTTGGAAGTGCAAGCAAAAAGTTTGTTAAAGTTTTATTGCAATCGGATGAGCTGTGTGGCAACGCATAAAGTGCGAACAAACAAACATTCATTTTTATATATTAGATAAGTAATTTATATTATTATATTCAATATAAAATAACTAGCGTACATCTCGAAGAATTGAATTCTGAATGCTCTATCTTTTATCTTTAAAAAAAATACTTATGTATATTTTTTAAACAAAAAGTGAACTAAACATGACGAAATAAATACAGTCTTATGAAATTACATTGATTAATGAATACGACACCTTATTGGTACATTGATTTACGTCAGTTACTATATCATAGTTGTTTTCAAGAGAAGCGATTAAATAAGATAAACAAGGAAGTGAGTACTGGAGATCATTTATATAATAATAATGAAATTATTTAAGAATCATTTTATCGCATCTTTGAAAATAATATTGATGTTTTAAATGTTGGCCATTTAAAAAAGGGCCTTTGATGATCTCATTGGTGATGTTTTGTGGACGGATTTTGACAAATCCCAACTTCTGTTTTTAATATTTTCTATTAAAATTAATCGATAATCGTCTCAAATAGTGCGCACGTTGTACTTGGTGGTTGGTGAAAATACACACGTATAAGTAATATTTTTCTTATTTAAAAAGTAGTCAAGGTGGTAGATTTTTAAACTATTCATAGCTCTATTTTATAAAGAGAACAAATTAAATGGTTAGAATTTAAATCAATTTTTGGTCAGAATAAAAATATGAACGGTCAGAGTATTTTATCACCATTTTGGTTAGGTTAGTTTAGGTTTATTTTTAATTTCATTTAAGTTATGACTATTAACACTAACCGATATATTCTGACCAATGTAATTTAAATTCTGAACGGAAAAATACGAGCCTTTTATAAACTTTTGAATATTTTTTAATTCAAGTCAACATTTCTTTTAATTCAATTGCTTATCCGATTCGCAACTAAACGCAACATAGACGGTTTATAAAAATAATTTATTCAGAATAAGTTTGAACGTATAAATAAACATTGACGAAACGGTAAAAATACATCACTATATTATAGTTACGTATACATACATCGAAACAAGCTTTGACATTGTATTTTATAACGGGTTTAAAATGTTCACTTTTATCTTGCTCCACTGCTGATTCAAAAGATGGGATGTAACCGTTATATCTCAGAATAAATTATTGCTAACATTGCATCGGATAGAGTCAGCGTATAAAAAAATTGCCGTTTTTTTGTTATCTTCGCCGGATATAGATGCAAAAAAAGAATGCAAGCTTACGCATCGGACCGATAAGGCGATATGGCAATAAGATTCTTGCAATATCCGCGTTTTAATTATGCAGGCGTGTGATAAGAAAGCATTTTTCTCTACATCTACAACTCTTAACATTACACAGTAATAGTTATAGTAAGATATAAGTTCGTACACTTGGGCCTCGTATAACACGGGTTTCGTATAGCACGGTTGATTATTCGTACAACACGTTTTACATAACATGGTTTAAAAAAAAACAAAATTATTTAACATGTTTGATTTAATACGCCCATGGTTCTCGCCATAACAAATCATGCTGGACTTGTCAATTTTGATGCAATTTTTCCTATCCCATGGTCTTATAATTGAAGGAAGTTGAGCGAATTACAAAATAATCTGGCCCCTTATCACGAAATACGTAAAGATACGCTAAAATCAGACAATCGATTATTACATAATTTTAAAAGGCTTAATCCAAAAATACTCCTGAGTCCTCCGATGATGAAAACTCACAACCGATCTCGAAAAAGAGTCGAACATATAGAATTTTAAGATATAGCGATGATGAATGAATGATCTATTATACCAATATAATATACATACATTATTAAATTTTTTTCAATAAATACTGAAATGTGTATTTTGTCGATTCTTTAATAAAAAAAATAAAGATATTTTAATAAACTTCGATATTTTTGTACGAACTTCAAATCTCGTGTAACACGGATTTGTATTACACGACGATTTGTGGAACCATATGACCGTGTTATACGAGGCCACGTGTACTTGAAAAATGTGAGAACTTCAAGTAACGCAGGAGTACATAAAAGTATGTATTCTAAAAAAATAAAGATATAAAATGTGTTTGATAACTTTGTTACACCCAATGTTGTGTTACAAATTGTGTCTCGTGTTTTAACTCATTCGCATCGGGGCATTTTTGCGAAATTTTGCAAAAAATTAGGTACTTTTGAAAAAATGGTAAAACTTTAAAACTATTTGACATTAAAAAAAATAATTTGGACACCAGTTGTGCAACACTTTGTTGCATAATACTTTATATATTTTAGCCTGCTTTTATTAGCGATACTCATCTTTTGTATTTTTTAATATAGAAAATCGGGTATTTGACATAGAATTATATATTTCATCGAAAACGTAATAAATAACAAGTCAAATAAACATTTACTCCTGTTTATTTTATTTCAAAACAAAATTAGAAAACATAAAAGCCTATTTTTAGCCTACAATTGCTTATATTTTGGTGGCCTATTTTTTAAAGTTTTATTTTAACTGTCTGCTGATTTTTCATCGCCGAAATCACCGAATAAAAAAAATATTTGTGCATATATTTTAATATTTTATTTTTTAAATGATGCATCAATCATTTGTTACGCCATCTGCATAGAGAATCTAAAACATTTGTCGCATTGGATGTATATATTTCAACGCGTAAGTCAGATCGGCGAAAAGACTCGTATACGAGTCATCCGTAACCAATGTTTAATTAAGAAGCATCATCAGACAGAACATCGCAAGGTTTACGAATAAACTAAAAAATGATTTTTATTCTTATGTTATAAATCACAAAATGGTGAGTGGCAATACGTTAAAAGGGGTCTCGTTTCATTTCAAAGCTAAGCTATGGTATCCGGGAGAAGGGTCTTACTTACTCTTTCTTATACGAGTATATGCAACAAATATTAAAGTAATCAATTTTTGTTTACTTTGTATGCTTGGAGAGTAGAGTTATAAGATAATAAAATTCAGAAATAGTATGTATTATTTTTTTGTGCGCACTTTTCATGTTTCAAACGTTATACTTGTAGCCGTCGTAGATATTATATTTTTCAGAAATTGCAATAAGCGATATGATTTCATCTAAGAATATTATTCTTTCTTAATTTAACAAGGGCCTCGCGCGAGTCCCTCCGACCCTTCCCGCGAGTCCATCAAATATTACTATATTAACTAGCTATTTAATTTACCGTTGGAGATTTCTTAAACTAATTTCGTGTATTTTCAAAGTAATCTTATGTTTCGGAAAAAAATGATTTAACTGTGTCTATACTATCAACGTCGTCAAAACTGATATTCAAATAACTAATCATACTACGGCGTTATGAGCAATAAGATATCTAGTTGGTATGTTCTTATACTAGTTCAAACACAACTTCTTCGACAAAAGACTTAGCAACATTTTCGATTACTCTATCGATATTTCGTTATACAATGTTGTTTTCTTTACCAAAGCGAAAAAGTACAGCCAGTTTTTATCTCAGCCAGTGGCATACCAAAACAAAAATGAAACCGCAGCATTCATACAAAAAAATAAGAGTAGCAATATAGATTTACAGTGGTAACGGTAACGTTATTTAAAAAAAGGAATAATAAATTATTATTTTTTGCATTTTATTTGAATTTTTTGAAAAAAAAAATGGTGACTGCATAATGTTTCTAGAATTAAAATAATTGATCATTGATGCTATTTAAAAATAATGCTTGGAAAAGTCTACGAATTAAAATGCTTCAAAGTAATACTATGTGGAATCAGGGGTGGGCTAGAGGGGACTCACGCGAACCCCTTTTTACATAGTACTGAGGCCGGCGAGACCCTTATTAATAATAAACAATATTCTCAGATCTTTGCGTTATATAATCTATAAATATGCAATATATCTCGATTAAAAAAGTAGTAATATATATTTGAGATTTCTGACACAATTTCCAGCTATTGATATTAATTAAATTACGTTATATGGCGTGCTGTTACAAAATATCAGTGTATATAATGACATTCGATAGCTTTACTAACTGTTGCGAATAATTACATATGAGTGATAAAAAAATTCACACCCTCCCCAAAACATCACGAATAGCTATAAGATTTAGCGAGCCCCTTGTTACTGTATTGGCAGCCCCCCGGAGTGTGGAATCATTGCGGTGGAATGGAGTTGTCGCTGGAGTGTTGCTTATTTATAAAACAAACATCCGTATGAAAAAAAAATACTCTATGATATTATTGATATTGTGGTACGCCACTTCGGCGATCTATAATTCAAAAAAGCTCGACTGACGAAGATTTAGATTTCCTTGAAGCGAGACAGTCGATTCATAAAAGGTTGTTAAACTTTTCAATCTAAAATTCCCGGTCAAGTTGTGGGCCACACATTTTTTGCGACACTACACTGCAATTGAAATCGATCGAAGGTTTTAAATGAAAAATGTGCATTGTTATACTTTTTTTACAGCCATACGGACTGCACAGTGGTGTTTTGATAACGTTTATTGTAAACGTTATCATTTCACGAACATTAACACATTTACGACACGAACAAGACATTTAACAACTTTTGAATGATCGATTATTTTTTGATAAATTTATTAGTCCGCTGGTTGTGTTACAAAACGTGGTAGTTTATTCGTTACTCTTGCGATGTTCTCTCTGGTAATGCTTCTCAAAGAGGCGAAACACATGTGGAATAACAAAGTTATCAAATTAAATTTTACATTAAAAATAAACTTCAGCAAAGGAACCGTCGTTCCATCGAACATAATAGAGGTAATGTTCCTAAATTCCACGTCATTTATTCTGTCAGAGCTTTTTCTTTCAAGTATAAGTCAATTTCGAAATTTCTAAGCCCAGCAATCGAGTATTAGGGGCATTATTTTTTTCAGATCCCTTAAGGTACTTAAGCGGGTGGTGGTGGGTGCAAACCCACCACCACCCGCTACGAGTTCGCATTTCTTCTCGTAAGGTGTATTCCATGGCGTAACAGCGTTAATCGTGTTCAATCTATTCCTACCGCGAAAATAAAGACACTGCAGTGAATCGTAACCATTATCATTATCACGGCCTCTACCCCACTTAAGAATGATACACTTAGTTCTTTTATGTAGCAACTTGGCAAACATTGACAGGATCGTTACTTCTCATCGACCACCGGCTGCCACAATAACGATGCTCGTGCTATTGAGATATTCTTAGTCAAAGCTGCTGTAGACCTAATAGTGTGAGGTGTTGAGCTTTCTGTATAATATTGGGGAGATCGAATTTAATAAAGGAAGTGTCTGCTAAGTTAAGTTTGTCTAAGTCTATTAAAAATAATTTGATAAACAGTAATGAAATAAAATTACAATTGAAGTATAATTTAAAAGGTATTATTTTGTAAGCAATAGTTTGAATTCCCGAAAAGTTAATTTGATGTGTTACCTTTTTGTGATTTTGTGTCAAAGTTTTTTGTGACTTTTCCATCACATACCCTACCCAAATCTGAAACAACTAAAAGAATATAGACATAAAGATATGCCACACAACCTGTATAAACTGAACTTTATACAGGTTCATTGGGAGTAGACAACATTGTAAAAAACATATTTCATGTAAAATTGCAATTAAGTAAATAAACATACGTAGACATTATGTTAAATTTGAATCGTTCAAACTATGTACATTCTCACAGATTTTGTCACTAACGACCCGGGTTTCGCCTTTCGGCATCTTCAGGCATCTAAGTGCACGGATGAACCTGAACTGACGCTTAGTAAATGAAAGTTTCGTGTTTATATAAGAAATAAATGCATCACTGAGTCCAAAGCCATTGCTGGCGAAAAGGATAAGCTCATGGGAATGCCAACAGATTTGAGTAGTAAGTAGTTTCAAGAATTATATTATTTGTTTGTCGGCAAAGGTTTTATGATTATATGATTTTATGATTTTATGATTATATAGGGTATAGAAGTGGAGATGCCGGAAAGTTTAGTATTTCATTTAAAATTGGAAGACTTTGCAGCTGTGCTCTATTTATTTCAAAAATTTCCTGGAAAAAGAGCTTATGACTGTCCGTATTTGGGTGTAACATTTTTATCCCTTGTTCCTGATCATTATGTTGTTTAGATGTCATCGATATGTTCCTAATTTGTTATCATAGTTATAATCAAAATATGTTCATTTTAAATTGTTAGTAAATTTATATAAATATTATTTCACTCCGATTAACGGGCTCTTCGAATATCTCTTACCGCGTTCAAAAATAAAATTACACTACGCTATTTATTTTAATGATAGACAAGGTTTCTAAAATCTTCTACGATAGAAGAGTATTTTTAATAATACCGCAGTTCAAAAAATGAAATCGTGGTGTTTTAAGTATGCGTTTTAGAATTTTGTATTATTGCAAAAAAAATAGCAATTGCCGAATAGAACGACTTCATACAATTTTTACTTTAGAAATAAAATGTGCACAAGAGTTTTACTTTTAAAATTTCGTTGTTTTGCGCCAGGCGGTGAAACCTTTCCATATGACACGTCACATAATATGAAAATTGAAAAGTCTCGTTTTTAGCTAGTCTGTCCTGTTTTCTCCAAGCAGAGTTTGAAATGGCCCGTTTTCTGAAGGACGGCAACCTTATTGACAACTCAAAATGGCAATAAATCAAAATATCAGCCAACTAAATTACAACCAAGATTCAGAAGTATTTGATGAGTTTTCACTTAATTTAAACATCACTACACCGCAAAAAGCGACTATAGAATTCTGATTTCATGAGCAATTTTGCTATTTTTATTATTAAATAAAAACCATCGAGAAATATTCGTTTTCTTGAATACTCACACTATTAACTAAAAATAAGTCGATAAACCGTTTCGAGGAAACAATAAATGGTCAACTAACGCCTTGAAGTCAATGTTCGAGAACACATATAAAGGGTAGTTTTTAATGTTATTTTTATATTTTGAAATCGGTCGAGTAACGCCCTATCTCTATGAGGTGATGCACCGACGACCGATGCATTTTTCATTACCTGGCGTTAAACAACGAAATACCAAATTTAGTTTTTAAAAAAGTTTGTTAGCATCTTATTTCTGTAGCCGTAAGGTAAAATAAATGCTTAGGCTTCTGCGGTAAATAACAAAATAAACTCATAAAATTAAGTTCGCTGGAACATTAAATATCTCGGCAAATTTTGGTATTTAAGAGACAAGAATCTAGTCACTAGATCATAGGTTCCCAACCTTTTTCGGGTGGTGACCCATTTATAAAAGCCATGTGACTAGGCGACCCCCCCGAGGAATTTCAAATTCTCGATTTGCTATACTTTTTCCCCGGATTGTCCCCGAAACTCCTTTTTTTTTAGCTCACCGGGGAATTTGAAATCCTTGATTTCAAAATCGCGACCCCCAGGTTGGGAACCCGTGCACTAGATTGATGTGTTCGTTTCCAGTTAATTATATTCTGAATAATTTGCGGTGTTTTAATTAAGAAGAATGTGTTATTTTCATTCAGTATCAAACAGAAATAATAAATTAATGATTAACACTATTACTAGCACGCTACAAAACTAAGTTTCTAACACCCAAGCTTTTAAAAATTTATTCACCAGATTTCGTATTAAACAAAACTAGCTGTAAGCCCGTTGCCCAGCAACGTGAGATTTTTGTTGCATTGTATTTAATTTTATTTAGTTTAATTTAATTTAATTTTATTTTATTTCATTTCACTAATTATTAATTTTCAAGTACGCAAACAAATACATTTCGTAGAAGAAGAAAAAGACTCGAGGACATCAGTACGCACACATTTGTGAAAAGTGAAAAACGAGTGATTATTTTATCGACTATTAATATATAGATTCAGTATGAATAAAAAAGTGGAGACTGGAAGGTGTGAAATCGAGGACACCTTACAAACAAACGGACCTTATCGGCTATTAATATATAGATTAGAGTTATTATAAACCTAATTCTCTTATTCACGAATATAAATTATTATGAGTGCCTTGCAAAATTACCGTGTACAAAAGGTTAAGTCATTGTACTTGTTTCTTCCTTTAATAAATTTAATTAATATTTATTAGAATAAACCAGTTATAGTTTTTTATTTATTTATTTATAAGTAGCATAGAAATTGTAAAACAAAATAACACCATTTCACTTTTTAAGCCCCCTTATTTAAAATATTATCTGTCATGAAAAAAATTCAGCCAAAAAAAACACGCTCATAAATAGTATCCACAGTGATCGGCCGTATCAACAACAATTGACAACGTTGGCAGATGTTGGGTTAAGGACGTCCTACCCTATTCGCCTGTACAGCAAGCAGATGGTTAGTGAAATAGCTGAATCAATTGAAACATTTAAAAAGTAATATAATATATTTTTCCCATTTTTTAAATGTATTTTTTATGACTGTTTTTCATCACTGAAGATTCTTCATGAAATATTGGTTAAAAAAGACGGGTTACTGATTTATATGCTAAATTTTCATAGAACTGACTTGAGGTACAACAGACAAAACATCTGGTGAACTGAGAAAGTAAGAATTCGAGTCATAATTCCGTCCTGCACATACGTGCACACTGAACCACCCTACACTGTATACACTGAACCACCCTACGTTTGCAACGCTGACCGCAGATTCACACAGCTGCACAGCTGTTAAATATATTTACATTTTTGTTTAATAAGCTTAAATTGTGAATTACAATCAAAAACATTGTTGTAATCCTACACTTACAATATAGAAAAAACGGAAATGAAATAATAAGTAACATTAGAAAAAAAATCATTCATTATTTATTGGGTTTAACGTACACCCCCTCGTTTGCATTAATCCGTTATATCGAGGATGTACTGTATGATAAGAGTCGTCAATTCAAAGCATAGCCAATGTGCGCAAAGTGAGCTGGATGGCTCTCATGTGTTTACGCAAGCCCCATATTAAATTTGACTTAGGCCGGCGAGCCTTTTGTTAATATGAAAAAAAAACAATATTCCATGCGTTATATCATTTATAAATACGCATTACAATTTAAATAAAGAACACAGTGACGTTGATTGGGTGTTTCCGAAATATCTTAATTTTTTAAATATAATATAGGCAAATACATTTTTCAGCTATTGATTATTCGTTATAGTATTAGGGCACGTTGCGTATTTTTACATAATAAAAATATTTATTTTAACGTCCGATAGTTTTTATAATTTTTTGCGTATACTTGTATAAGAGTAATAAAAACATTCACCCTTTCCCCGGATCACCGCAAATAGCATTGAGATTAAGCGATTCCTTTGTTAATGTATTGGCAGTCCACCGCTGCATCAACGTGTCTGTATTGGTTATATGAGCGTATAAAATGTGTTTTTATTGAGTTTGTACTTATTATATCGCAACACGTTTTACTAACCTACCTGTCTTTGGTGTGTTAGAAACCTGAATCAAAAAAATAATTGATATACGATCCAATATAGAAATAGGTACATTTATATGTTACGGGAAGTAATCTCGCAGATGTGTAATGACTAAATGACTACATCAGCCAAGATTGCCTATTCTAATTAAAAAATCAAGTTCTCCGGCATTTTGTTTAGCACGCAGTGTGGTATTGGGTAATCGTAAGAGGGTGGATTGTAAAATTTACATGTTCCAAAAAAGAGTATCAAGTATCAATAAATTTATTTTAATTTTGCACACTTTTATTGCTACTGGCAACAAATTTGCTGAAATCAATTTTGACAGCTGTTTGAATTTGGAACTCTCTCACACTTTATCTTCGGCATATTGTGTGGGGCTTATCTATTCTATTAGACCAGCTATACTCAACATGTGGCCCATTCTGATTTTATGTGAGGTCCAAAAATTATATATTTTTAAACAACTTTTATTGTTTGAGTCTTTTGGATACATTTGTATTATTGTGTTCATAAATTTATGTTATGTCACTGTGTTACATATGTATGTGGTATATTTATGTTTTACAATCAATATGCTGCATACCACGTAATATAGCGAAAATCGACATACGGCTTAGACAAAAATAAGTTAATATCGCTGTATTTGACTACAAATTCTACTTGAGAGTACTTACGTATGTGTGGTATCATTTTTTTTAAAGGAAAGAAGTAATGTATGCCACAATTTTATGTTTTTTCTTTGTTTAATTTTTCAACAAATACATTTTGGTATTGGTAATATAATAATTTGAGTAAAAGTTCCAATTTATTGTTACAAAACTTCTTGCATTAAAGTATTGAAATGAATACAAACAGTCGTATTTATTATATTTTTGGCAAAAAATATATATACTTAATGCAAAGAAAACACCATTCAAAATGACAAAAAATACATATAAAAAAATAGGCATAGAATATCCTCATTTAGACCCTGGTTTTTAACCTTGAATTTTCAAAACCGTTTGAAGCTTCAGACATTGCCAAGGTGTCTGACAGTATTTAACAATGTAAGAAAAAACTGTGTCAATTTTATCAAGTGTAATATTATAAACCATGCATTTTTTTTTCAAATTTCTGATTTGCTTTTCAATAAACTGTTTTTTCACATAACATATACATATTTGTGCATACAAAATGCTAAGTTATCTTTTTGATTATTGTCATAAAAAATGCTGGCCCAAATTATGCAATTTCTTAATTCGGATATTAAATAATAATACAAACGTTGAATACCGCTGGACTTAGGTCAAGTTCATGAAACATTCACTACAGCTGATTTTTTCAAATTTTTTCTTGGCCTATTTGGCGTCGTAAAATAAATAAAACGGTTTTTTTTATTTAATAAAAATATTCTAGTCCATGGCGGATGTAAATCGCCAATACTTTTTTTATTCATTTATTGCCATGTGTTATTTTAATTCGTCCAAACTTAACACATTCAATGCAATCGTTTTTAAATATCAATAGCATATTATATTATTTTATAAGTTTTTCAATTTTCTTTAATTAATATTAAATCGACTCAATATCACATTCGTTGGACTCGATCAATAATATCGACATTCGACACCAAGAATATTAGCTAAAAACGGGATCAAATACATATCTCTCACGATAATATTATTGGGTGAGAAATGAATGTCATATTGAATATGCTATTTTTATTATTATTTTATGTTCATTGACTATGTATTTTTTTCATTACACATTTTATACAAACGTCAAAATTAGATAATTAGACGGCTAAATAATATAAATTAGGTGACCTGGATTGAATATTTCCAATATTTTTCATTCTTACTATAAACTTTGTAAATGCTAACTCCATTCAATTTAACAATTATTGTAATATCTTTTCTACGTTTTGGAAAAATGACGTTGTTTTAATCAAGTTAATGCTGTATATTTAAAATGCTTACTTGAACGAACGCTTTAATGAATTTATGCAATTGTTAATTAATTTCCTGTTTTATTTCGGCGATAATATAGATCGCATAATATATTATAAAGCTCTGCAATGTCAATAATACAACCAATTTAACATATTCAAATTGTTATTCCTCTTAGAAAATAACCAGTAACCTAAAAAAATATTTGTAATGAACAATTGTTTACTTATTGTCTCCAGTACTATCGATTTTTAATTAACGTAAAAGTTGATAAAATAACTGGAAATATTAAGTTTTATCTTCGACCATGTCAAAAATATTAACTTTTGTATGTCTTATCATGTATTATTTATATTAAAAAAACAATACGTTTATCATTTATAATAATAATTGTTCCCAAATATATTTTCATATGAAAATAATCATTAAATGTCAATCACCCGATTAATTTTGTCGAACATACAAAAATGCACTGATAGACTGCTAATTATACAAAATATTTATTGTTTCTCGAATAATATTTTACATATTTTAAAGTTATTTCGAATAAGCGATTCTTATAAATAATTAGGTCAATAGTTTTTGGAGTTTATGATAAATAATTATTTTAATATACTTATTAACAATAATTATTCTCCTGTATGATTTATATCAAAAAGTTTTAGATACGATTGATCTCGAAAAATGTGAGTTATTAAATTTTAATTTCTATATTATGGTACATAAAATTAAAATATAGTGTTATATAACCTACCGCAACTAAAATTTAAGCTATGATTAAGCGAGGTAGGTATTATAATAAATAAATTCTATGAATGTATGTAAATTTGTCTACATTTCTTATTAAGAAAGAATTTTCTTCAACTATTTTGTTTTCAGCGAACTTATTCAAATACTATTTTCTATTGCTATCAATTTTTAATTTGCAAAACATAGTATAAAGCATTATTTTGTTTGGATTATCGTCAAGGCGTCAATTATTCTAAATTTTTATAAGATGGATACATGTTTTATGATAATATATTTTTTTTAAATTACCCTCTCAGCGACTCAAAGCGAAAGGTTATTTTATATGAAATCATTCATCAACAGATCTCACTCCAAATAAATTATGTATGTTATCAATTGTGCTATCTAACCCTTAATTCATAAATTAATATTGTGGTTTCCACGTAAGTTGTCATATTTAAACTGCTTGGGTTATACGGAAGTCATGGACTCAAATCCAAGAACGGACAGATTTCTAAATTATTTTTTCAATCTATTTAAGGATTTCTGTTCGAAGGTATGGATGTATGTGATGTCTAGAATTCCACCCTCCCACCCATCCTATACTAAAAACGTTGCACTAGTTCTGTGCTAGCCATATCTTTATTTTCCTAATATCTTTGGAAAAAGAGAGATTGAGAAACTGACTTACAAACAGTTCTCGTAGAAACACTTATGTTGAGATAAACTTCATTAACCGGTGTATATGCTACACACTGGGGAATATATATATATATATATATATAGTGTAATAATTTTATATTTACATACGAAATAAGCATACATAGTTCGTCATATTGTAACAGTGATACTTTTTTATTAACCATAAAAAAACAATGTATAGTAATCAAATATTCGTACTGTTATAATGAGCAAATAAAGCTGAATTCCATTTAAATGCATTAAGTGCATTTAGTTATCATAATAACATGAATTTTATACCAGTTTAGTAACTATCATAACCATGAGCCCATTTTGTAAATCGGTTACCAGTTTTCATTTTAATTCAATAATATTATCCAAATAATTAATTTTATTCTGCGCACACGCATCTAAATGATTATCTAGCACGGCAGATAGATTGTATCATTTGGTCATATAAATACTACAACTACGTAACTTGATTTTCAGAATTATTGTGACAGTTATTAAATGCAATCTTACATTTCCTTATACAGGATTCAATTTTACATTATCAAATTGTAATTAGGGATTCTGTGTCGAAACATCCCGAGAATAAATTCTCGGGAAATCGACGCTTTTATATACGCGATAGACTTTATTCATTAAATGCAAATATAGAGAACCTTTGTACATGTCGGAAAAATGTAAGAATCTTCCATTTATATAATAACGTAAATTATTACCCTGTAATTCACAGATACTTAATAATTATAAAATTATTGTCTCACTGTAGTATTTTTTAAACGTGATGGTTTTATCGGCAAATCAAACGAATCTTTCGAACTGTGTGTAATAAAAACCTATATAAATATCTACAATACGATTTTGTACTTTTTTTTTTCAATTTTGAGCTTTCATAATAAGTTTGCATGAGTTTTGAGTTACCGACATGCATAAAAATATTCGTTTTAATATTATTATGGCCTATGAACCCGAGAATTTCAATTTTCCAAGAGCATGGCAATTTTATGTCTCGTTTACCAGGACATGATAAAAGCCGAGAATCCCTAATCGTAATCCAATTATACAAATAATGTTTTGTTTGTGTCTTAAACAATGATTATATCTTAGTCATTCAAATAAAGTTTGAATTTCATTTTCCCACCAACGATAAAATCAGAAAGGTTGAGGTTAAAATTGAGGTGGCAATATGAACTTGTACACTATTAGCATACGCACTGATCATGCAATAATGTTAATAGTGCAAGTGGGTGCATACTGCGTACACCTGCAACGTGAAGGCTATTTATAGGTCCATCGATGCCTACGAAAAAACATTTTTCGTCCTTAGCTTGTTCTTATTATTTTCTACTACTGCATTTTTTACGACAATTGTATATAGCTGTTCACTCGAATATATATATTGTTATGTCATGGGTAAGGTTAAAAGATCGGCGTGTACAGTTCTGCATCGGGGTCATAACGTGATAAATATAACATATTTATTTCGATAGGCAGACGATCATGAATTCAGTGTTTACGCTCACAAAACGGGTGGTTGACATTCAACAAACTTGTTGTGAAAACCAAAATATTCCTAAACGAGAAGTTCGCAATGGCTCCAACTCTATTACTTACAAACAGTGTTTGTATTACATAATTTTAACTGAAAACAATAATCTGTAATAATCCCTGGCTTTGTACAGCGGAATGCTGCCGATCCTTATAAATCCCTATGAGAAATAAATAATCCACATTCAAATTACTAAAAACCAGTAGCTTGTTAAAGTAAATATAAATAAATGATGCAACTAAACCTATATATGTTTAATAATTTAGAATTAATATACACATATTTTCGTATAGTAAACAAGAAATATCGACCTTTACATATTATCGGATAGTGGAAGATGCGTGTCCAATCAACTTTCTTGTACATGCTTATACGTAAATAAGGCTAATGTGCTTACCACTGCACTTTATTTAGAAGAAAAAATCTCATATTTTCTGGTATAAATATAAACTAAAATCGTTTTATTTAATCTGTGGTATTCAGGCGCGAACTTTGTATTCTGTTTGGAGCCGTGTTTGTAAATGCACATTGTTTTTAACGTGTTAAAAGTAATAATATAATATGTATAAATGTTACGTAGAGTTTTATGTATGTTATATGACATAAGCATTTCGCATTTACAATCATGTTCGAAATGATTGCTATTCATTGAAGGGATACCTTCGCAAAAAAATTAATCGATCGGCATGCTTAAATTTGATTGGCAACACAACGAGTAATTTGGAATCATTAAATTTAACGATACAGCCGCAATTTTTTCAAAATATTTGCTGCGAATCTTTTATTTTTAACATTTAAGTCGATCACAACTCAGGGTCAATGTTTTTTTTGCATTATTCTTTGTCTTACTCGAACCAAAAATATATAGGTAGAGTAACGCATAATTATTTTGGCCACTATCCAATTATAAACTACAAAAGCTTTTCCCAAACGGGGATATTCAAAGTAGTTTAATATTCAGATTTAAAGCATACAATATCGAAGACCTGGTGGTTATTAGCAATAAGTGAGTAAAATTTGAGTTAAACAAACGTGATAGCTTAAAACCACTGTCAAGAATATACATTGTATTACTAGCTTGGTGAAAACACACAATGTATGTTGTGCAGTGATGAGTGCAGTTATGGCGCCAATTTTGGGAGTTCCACATTGTTTTACACTGTATAAAAGTGTGTACGAAACATAATTTAGAATTTAACTTACTTTTTATTTATGAAAATTATTCACAACTTTTAAAGATTATTCAAATGAACGCGAACAGTATTTTTACGCTAACCATAAGAAATTGAAAATTATGCTTCTTTTAAGTAATAGAAATGCTTGTTTCATAAAAAAACTTATAAATTCATTGGTAATATTTTTAGGATTAACGTATTGTGATAAGAAATTTACACTAAAAGGTTAATATTATCAAACTAATGACTGATAAAAAATATATTTACAAATCGCTAAGAAAAATCAATGAAAATATTATCTAAGTTTGCTAAGAAAGCATTAAAATATTAATACTTTCTTACACTCTCGATGCTAAAATAATTGCGTAGATATTAAATTATACATTTTTGTTGATTAATTTATGAAAATATAATAGATTACGATAAAAAACAAAAATATTTTTAATTTCCTACAACGGCCAATTGTTATAGCGTTTCCTCTTTTGTGTGGTAAAGCTTTAGATAAAAAAAGGACTTGGAGATAGATCCCAGATCTTATTAGTAATTTTATTGGCATGGAATTAGTTATGTATTCTCTCGTAATCTGCATTTGATGATTTTAAAGAAATATATTTAGTTATTACTTGCTTTCCTTTTGCATATTTATAGATGAAATAAAAAATAATAATAATCTGACAGCCCTCTGAAAAAAGCTGAAATGACGTACCTGATAATAAGTCGCTTGAACTGGCGCAAAACATTATTCAACATATTCATTCAACTGTAAATATCAGAGATGTCCGTGTTAACAATCAAAAGAGCATAATTCGTACATTCAAAAAGGTGTGGGAAGGCCTTGAATAAATTATAAATGATGTAAACAACAGCCGTTTCTTGTAAACAAACCGTTATTTCATAAAATTTAGTAGGCTCATTATTATCATTTTTACCATGATTTTCAAACTATGTTTATTATGTCAATTTTCATTCCTTTCATCTTATGTGCTACGTGCATTTCCCTCTGCAGCAACGTGAAACGATCTACATACACTCTATAGCAGTGGTTCTTAACCTGGGGTGCGGAAGAAGTTTCTATTTTGACATATATAAAAAATGTATTGCGAAAAATCGGAATAAATTTTAAAGGGGGTGCGAGAACATATTTTAAAATTCAAGGGGGTGCTGATCACTAAAAGGGTTAAGTCTCACTGCTCTACACCGACACATATTAATAAATTATGTAAATTATTTGGAAACATTCGTGTAACTGAATAAAAAAATCGTACCCCTGTTTCTTATTAAAAACAAATAAATAATGAAAACAAATTCATTTGATGTTTTCCCATACCATTTTATATCATATACCAGTGCTTTCCAAACTTTTTCATGCCACGGCCCTTTAATCTGAAACAATAATCCATAGACCCCCGAAAAAAATGATATTTTAGTGATCAAAATCTTTATTTGGCATTTATTATTACTATCAATACATACATGTTTATATCTTATCACAAATAGGAACTTACGTATACAATTTTTAAAAACGATTAAATGAGATAACTGTGGTAGCATGTTTTTACATAACAAATCAATATCTCGTTCAATGTCTAAAATCCTTACTTGCAAGGAATTTTCCAAAGTCCCAGGGAAAAAGCATGACCTGTGATTATTTTTTAGTGAAAGTAATGACTAAAATGCTGTTTCAGATAGGTATGTAGTCGCAAAAAGAATAAAGATTACCATGGCTTCTTTCGCGATAACCAGAAATTCTTTTTGTCGCGTTATCCAAAATCCTGAAATACTTTTTTCATTAAATTCTATTTCAAGAAAATTAACTGAAAATTTTCGCGGACTCTCACTGATAACGGGTGGGGTCCAGTTTGGGAAGCACCTATGAAATTTATAAAAAAAAAGATAGAAAGGCATCTAAATATTTGGCAGAAGATTATCAAGAATGATTGCATTATTGTTTTCGAGATGTGGGGAAATGAAAACTATTATACATAGATAAGCTTAGAAAATAAAAAAAAACTGAAGAATTACCCCAGAGGAAACGAAATTTCAATCAAATTTCTTGAAAAAATCATTGCTTTACTTTTTATTTGCAGTTAAAAATGGATCTTTAATATGTATTATTTACTGAATAACTAAGCAACTAATAAAAAAATAAAAACTGATCTGGCAGTTGGTTGGAAAAAATATGGATCATTATAATTGTTTGTCATTATGATCTTTACTTCTCACATCTGCATGAAACGAAGACTCTTAAAGTTTGTCTTTCTTGTGCAAGCGAACATCTATATATTGTAAAAAGTTCAATATGTACTATAAATGAAACTTCACCAAAACCAAAAACACAGGAAAATTATTTTACATGAAAAATGTTGAAACACTCATTGTATGAGTTTTCTGTCATTATTAGAACAATCATATCATATATTGAAAATAATATGTATTTTTTTTATTTTCAGACAGTCTGACTTAGGAGTATCGACTTAGTGGTCGTTCACGTGCCATGTTACCAGATCTGATCGAGAATGTTTTGTTATGGTTCCTCATCGGAGCAGTGACATTCCTGGTGCAGTTCTACAGAAAACTTCTTGAGAAAGGTTGTGACGATGGCAAGAAGAGGAGGAATGACTTGGCAAGAATTCCTGGACCTCTCAACCTGCCATACTTTGGTACACGGTGGATCTATCTGTGGAGATACAAGAAAACAAAAGTCCACGAAGCTTACAATGGTATTTTTTTGAATTGTTATTATTAAAAATTTACTTTGGCTTATGAACTAAATATTTATAAAACAATAATTCTTCATTATAATATCGCACACCCAGTCCAACAACGTCACACCTGTTAAATAATTAAAAATTAGATCAATGTCACAGAACATGCCTAATAGGTCTCCGCACCTTGTGCGTCGATGTCTCAAGTATAGTTTTTGAAATTGAAATTAAAAAAGGTAACTGTAAAATCATGAAACTATCTGACTTTATCATGTTCAGAATCATCAAATGATTCTCCTAAAAAAAAAAGAAACATATGCATGATGCTGTTACACTAGGTGTGGGATATGTATATTTTAATATATAAACTAGTGACATCTATATTGATCATACTAAAGTTGAGATATCTTCAAATAAAAAAATGTATCAAAAGAAAACCTGGCGCATTCTTTTAAAATGGTACTGTTAAAAGAATATTTTTTATCCTTTATAAGCAATAGCAATATTCAGAATTCTATCATTGCTACATAATAATTTTAGCTTTCAAATGAATCCCAATTTTTGTTTGGCTCATTAGCATATTACGTGAGTTCAATTTCCTAAAAAAAATGTTTTTTATCTACTAAATCCATACAAAATTCTTTGATCATTTATTTTACAATAAACATTTATCATTGTATGAAATAGTAATTTTATTTTACTAATGTTTTTAAGCTTTGTCAATATTAAAAGATCTGATTATAAAATATAGAAATTTACAGTATAATAACTCTTTTTAAACTATTTTATTGATTATTTCAGATATGATGCGGAGATATGGTCCCGTTGTAAAGGAAGTCTTTTCTGATGGCAACTGTATGGTGAATATCTCAAAGAGGGAGGACATCGAAAAAGTTCTCAGATTCCCGAGCCGGTTCCCATTCCGCCCTCCTTCTGACATTATGAGGGAATATAGACTTGTCAGACCTGAAAGATTTGCCAGCGCAGGCATAGCACATGAGTGAGTTTAGAAACTATCATTGATTGAAAGATTTCTGGAATTTAATTTTAAATTGATTGAAAGAATCATATCAGAATAGAATCGAGTCCTTGAGAGTTGAAGTCATAAACCAAGTAGTAAAATAGTCAATCTTTTCTACCAATAGATAAAGGCTAAATCCCTGGCCATCGAGGCGACCAACGAAAGCTTCAGCAGCCGAGTGGTTGTTGTAGAAAAATGTAAATACATCGTGCATTCTTTTCCAGTGCATCCAAGTCCAAACTTTTAAATACAATCATATGTTGACTTGGTGTTTTGGTGGGTTGCATATTTTTTATTTAAAGGAGACTGAGCTCATTTCACTTGTACGATACTTTAGGAAATGTAGAATATTATAAAACATCCAACTGATTTTCGTAAAATACCATTTGGCTCATTTCACCTCTCAGGGGCTCATTGTTTTAGGATATTTTTTGAAAATAGTCAATCCAAATTCATAAACATTATTGCAGTTCATTTCAGAAAATTTATGATTCCTATTTATCCTCAGTTGAATGACAGTATATATAAAATATTGTATTGTAATTAAAAAAGATGGAGATTAAGTTTTCTTTGTAAATTAATTTACTCTCATTATTGTAGTATCTGAATTTTGTTAAGAAAATTGATCAAATGAATTTTAAATTTTGATCATCATTTAATTTTACTCTCAAAATCTTTCTAGTATACTAAAATATCATACTGTCCAAATCTTCAATATGGTATTATAATTAACACTTACGAATCATGTTAAAGGTGAAACTTTAATTTTACATTGATACATCTGTGTCTCATGACGGCGAAAGGCAAAGTCCGTATGACATTTTTATAGACATGTACACAATTTCAACAGCTCAAGTGTTAATATGATATTTAATTTCAGACAAGGTGAAGTATGGCAAGACCTACGAAGCAAGCTTACCCCAGAACTTACCAGCAGAAAGACGATGCTCTGCTTCCTTCCTGAATTGAATGTTATCGGCGATGATTTTCTCCATCTTTTAAGAGCCAATAGAATGGAAAATGGAGATATTCCGCAGTTCGACCACTTTGCTTCAAGATATGGACTTGAATGTAAATATATTTTTAAATTTTTGAACGAAATAATAATTTTGTGTCACAAGAATGAATAAAAGTAAATGAAAATAAATTAGCCAGATAGTGACCTCTTAACATTTTTATTATTATCACATACAGTTTTCTTCTCTAATATTGGATGATTTCTTTGCTATTAATATATTTTTTTAAAGGAAATGCAGAATGTTTTGTTGAGAAATGCTTTTATGATAATTTAATTTATTACGCCTTACAGATGCAATAACGAGAGAACAAATTTGCATGTCAAATAATAAGAAATAGGAATGGCAGTATCAAAAATAAAAAAACAAGTTTTCTATTTGAATACAGTAAATATTAAAGGCACAGAGGCATGTGTCATTTGAAATATTTACAAAACTAACTATTGCCTTTGTCATAGCCTGCTGCACATTGGTCCTCGGAGAGAGGATGTCATTTATGGATAACGAGATCTCAACTACTGCTCAACAACTTAGCGGTGCTATGAACCAGAGATTCAAATCGGAGCGAGACTCCAAATATATGTGGACTTTGAAAGATTATACCAAAACCCAGGAGTATGCCAACTTCTTGAAATGCGAGGAAGTTCTATACGGGTAAATTATTATTTATGTTATATCGAAAAGCAATTGGTATCATTACAATAACACTGCTTCAAGCCTGAAAAACTAACTGTCCAAGGATAAATACACCTATCCCTCGATTTACACTGTACTTTTTTTACACGTTTTCGCTTTTACACGGTTTAAAAAAGTCAACTTGAAAATTTTAATTCTTCATATTCGTAAGTAAAAAACGAGTACATAATTTTTAATTACGTGTTTTATATCTTGAATAATATTTGTAGCCTTATTATGTTGAAAGAAGTAAAAAGAAAAGTTATTTCGTTACCAAAAAAATAAAAATATTGGATCTTTTACAAAACGGAGAAAGAGTAATAGATGTTGCTAGATTATATAGCATGAATGAAGATACAATAAGAACAATTAGAAAAAATGAAAACTCAATTAGAAAGAGTGTAGCAGCTGGCACTACGAGTACGAGCACAACTTCTTATATCAGAGGTATTGCAATGGAAAACATGGAGAAGGCATTAATGATTTGGATAGAGAACCAAACTCAAAAACGGATGCCAATTGAAACCAATGCTATTACAAATAAAGCATTGCGGATTTATGAAAAAAATAAATAGAAGATATCATCCTCTTCTTCATCTGAAAAGAAGCATACTTTCACAGCAAGTCATCAAGTCAAGTCACAGTGATTTGTGATAGCGATGAATGATAAAAACTCCACCAACCGATGCAATATTTTTTTAATGAATCTTTTGGATTTCATTTTTTTTTACTCTATAAGCTTTACCTGTATTTAATTAATAAAAGAATACGTATGTTTATACTTTTTAATAATTTTGATTTTTATGTATTTTAGAAAACACCCAAATTATGCGTTTTTCGTGTCCTTTTCGATTTACACGGTTTTACATTAAAAAATATACAATTTCGATTTACACGTTTTTATCAGGAACCTATCTACCGTGTAAATCGAGGGATAGGTGTACTACATCTCATACTTTTTATTAATTATCAAATACAATTTTATATATAAATATGAAGAAAAAAAAACCACAAGTTTACTCAGCAATATATAAGATAAGGGGCAACCATTGTTTACTTTCATATATCCACATTCCTTTAGCAAAGCGTAATGAAATCAATTTATCACACAGGTGAATTCAGAGCATGTGGTACCTTTTTCCTTTGCTCTTTGTAATTATTATACGAACTGATGTATAAATAAATTGTGTAAAGTTAAGTAAAAGTAATATGCACAGATATAAAATAACATGTAAAATTATCAACTCGTAATAAAAGCCTACGACCATTTTAGGATTGTTTCAGACATCGTGGAAAAGGCAAAGAATTCTAAAAAAGACCAACACTTGGACGATGTCAAATGCATATTGATGGCTATTGTGGACAAACCTGATCTTGATGAGAGGGAGAAGAAGTCAGCTCTCATTGACTTCATAGCTGCAGGAATATCAACGGTAATTATAATATGTTCAATATCTCACGTAAATCTCACCCAAATAATCAATTGTTAGATTCATTCTTTTTAGTATTCAGCACAAGTGAGGTTGAATGAATAAATGTTTTTATATCTTTTTTCAGCTCAGCAACAGCCTCATATTTTTATTGTACCTGATCTCAAAACACCCAGAGGTTCAACAAAAATTGTATGATGAATTGGAAGAAATAGCTCCAAATTCTAATCACATCACAGCATCTGATCTTTCAAAAATGGCGTACGCCAAAGCATGTATGCTCGAGGCATTTAGACTTATTCCGGTAGCATTTGCTCTAGGCAGAGTTTTGGAAGAAGATATGGTCCTCGGGGGATACAATTTGCACAAAGGAGTAAGATGATTTATTCATTACGGTTATAAATCCATAAACACAAAAAATACTAGAAAACTATTATATCTATGCTGCTAAAAATAATCAGAATTCCTTTTCCCATTTCAATTTTGACTTGAATGTTTCTGTAATGTTCGTAATAACATAGTGACAAAAAGAAATTTATTTTATAATATATAAGTTACAGCAATAAATGAACGAAAATTGTGAATAAAAAATATCTGCTGACCTTGAACATTTTGCCTACTGATATTAGCGGAAAGTTATTAAAATAACTGTTAAAGTCAGTCGCCCAACCCCTCTCTTTAGAGAAGGTAAGTATGTATAGATAGAGCTGGAAAAGGAGAAGTTAGCAAATCGCTTGGTCTGTATTCTGCATTCAGGATTGGATAGATAGCAACTAGGAAAAAAATGAAATGATTTCAAAGATTTTTTCTTTGGATATTGGTATATAGGAAGTAGGACAAAAGCCTTAAAAGTGTGTTTATTCCAGAACAAAAATAATTCTCATTAATGTATTTTTTTACCTTTCAGACATATGTTACGTGTCATACAATGATAGCTTGTAAGAATGAAGAGAACTTCAAAAATGCAGATAAATTCATGCCAGAGAGATGGCTTCAAGAAGACACTCTTTCACAAGCTACGTCAGCTTTTATCTTTGCTCCTTTTGGTGTTGGAAGACGGATGTGTCCTGGAAAGAGATTCATTGAGCAGGGATTATTAGTAACCTTCGCTAAGGTATTTTTTTTTATATATAAACCTAGTCAATAAGAAAATCTTGTGAATTCCTAAATATTTTTAAAATCCCAACTTAAAAACATAAAAGTGATCTGGTAGATAAAAATTTCAATCAAAACATAATATCGATCATTAAATCAAATATTATTTTAAATCAGCCAAATTTTTTATTAAAACATTTGAGATATGAATATTTTGTGGTTGTATGATAAAAATATCCTTAATTTTCAGATGATTCGTGACTTTCATATTGAGTATGATGGTGAGCTGGACATCCAGTTTGAATTCATATTATCACCAAAAACTCCTTTGACACTTAGATTAAGAGATCGTTGTTAGTTGTTTTGTTTTGTATTTAATACTGTATTATTATTCTATTATTAATAATGATAATCAGCTTGTTATATTGTAGTAGGTTAAGAAATAGTTGAATTTTAATGTTTTAATAAATTATATTTTTATACAATGTTTCTTTATTTACACATATTTGACTTATCTCTAGAATAGTAAAATGGACCAACTAATCTGTGGGTTTTTAGTGTCTCTGTGCTTTCAAAATACCTAGGCTATATGCACCAGATGTGCAAGCATATATTTCGTTCATCCACATCTGCCCCCATTGTCAAGTACAGTGGAACTCCGATCTTGCGTTCTAGCATTCTTCATCTTCCCGTGTGGATTGTTTATTTTTAATAGTCTCGACCAAGCCCCATAATAACAATTTTAAGAAGTTACGCGCTAATCGTTCTCCGATATACCGATTTCCTCCATCTATCATCTAAATATTGTCATCCTGTCACAAATAATCTCGATAGACCGTTAAAATGCATAAATGAAAAAAAATAGAACTGTAGCTGAGAACCTGAAAACAATTCACGACATTGAAAAAATCCATGAGAAAAACGAGTTGACATAGAAAAAGAGTTAATTTATGAAAGTACGTGAGCTTGAACAGTCTGTTAAAATTGCTATAACAATTGGTATTGAAAAGAGTTTACAAATAAAAGTACATAATATGAATAAGTGGCACTAAATTGACTAACTTAAATTTAAACACCTCTGAAATGTAATTACAAAACTCTTCAAAGAGTTATTAAGCTAAATCTTCTTTAGTACAAATGTGTATTTTATTTTTTTGAATATAATGCCTTGTCGCTAAGTATTGACAATGAACACCTTAAAAGGGTTATATGTTTACTCTAGCAAAGAAAGTCTAGATTTATGTACCAAATATATTGAGTTTTTTCGGTCCCTTGAAAAACGTAAAATCAGGGTTCCACTGTATTCAAGATCCAAAACCGAAGATGACTATTACTGCTTCGTGAACCCATTTGGGAACAATCAGGGAATATCTGGCCGATACACATAGCTACGCTGCATTTGCTCATAGCTAGCAACACGCATAATGCACATTATGCACATATATAAACCGCCCACTGATTTTTTGGCAAAATAAATATTATTGCTGTTACCAATGAATGATTTGATTACAAAATGGCTTTATTTTTATCACAAAGGTTTTGTTGAGGATTATGTAAAATATGAGGACCCTCAGTATATTTGGAGAAATAAAATAAAATATATGTCGTGAATTTTTACTATCCTCGATAGGGCCCGTAAGTGTTAATAAATAAACAGGTTAACTTTGATGAATCTACCGAAACAATTGTTTTTTAAACCATTAATTGCATAAACATTAAATATTTTTTGCATTGCAGTGAAGGCATGGATTATTAAGTCAGTGGCTCTCATTTAAGTAATTTCACCCATATTGAGGGAAAATCACTCCAAATGGTCTGCAGTGGCAAATTAATTATATATTTTTGAATATAATTATTTAATATACTAATATAACTTTTTTAGTTTTTACAAAGAACTTTCAAATATCAACGTTTCGAATAATTTTATAAAACAGTTGTTTTCCAACAAACTTAAATGTATTATTCAATAAACGCTTTTATTACTTTTTAATTCACATTGTGATTGGTGTTATTTATCTACAATTAATATAGTTTTAAATACAGTTAAAATATAATAGATACAATATAATTTAGATAAATTTATATAGGTTAAGAAAGCAATTGTATTAGTATTAAAATATTAAAGTGACCCAGTAAACATGGACAGTATACTAGGCAAATAAATAAAAACTCTCTGAGTAACGGAATATTGTCTATGTCTAAGAGTGACATTTCACAAATTTGAAAGTCAAATCCAGAGATAATGTCAAATCCAACAAATCTTTGTTTACCAATTATTTTAAATTACTCACAACCTTATCGAGTTAATAACCAAATAATATAACCTGACATTATTTTTTAGTAATGAGAAAATTTTCTCTCTAATATATGTTTTTTCATTGCTAATTTGAAAAACAAAACACTTACCAGAATCTTCCACTTGTTGATACAATCATTCTTATCAGTTTCAATTCAAATATAATTAAAGATAATAAGTCATATTATCTAGAACTCCCATCTAAATAATAGTGATTTTTAAATCTTGAAGAGACTGATAAATTTAATTAATGTTTCTACGTAATCGTACGAAACAAGTCATTCTGAAAGGAGCTGTCGATTCAACACTTCGAAAAATGTCTGAATTTTGTGCAAATTTAAGTTTTATGTTCCAAGAAGGCGCTACAATGGCAGAGAGATACGCTCTGGCTAAGGTGGCCGGCTTTAAGTATGTGGAAAGTGGATTTCCATTGGGATTTACAATTGACGAAATTACAACTCCAAAAAAAAAATCGGGACTTCAGCAAACGTTAATAAACCTATTCACAGGTATATTTTATTTATTGGTGATTACAGCATTGCAAAATATTTTATTTAGGTCATCATTCTCTCGTGGTACTTGCCTACTGCTTTAATTTAATTTTAGTCTTATCTGTTTGAAATTGAATAAACTACTAATAAAACTAAAAATAAAATTTTCGTTTTGTGTTATACCATCTAAATGTGTATTAAAACAATATTTATTATATTTTACTGTTATCTAAAACTCATCCCTAAGATCATGACTTTAATATCCAAGTATATGTAACATTTATAGAATCATCAGCTTAGAATAGCATTTAGATGCACACCTTACTAATGATACTTATACCCTTAAAATATAATAATTTACGAGTATGGTAGTTAAAATAAAAGTTTTCATCATGTTATATAATAAATATTTCCTAAACTAACTTAGTTATAGTTTCAAACTAATACGATATAATGAAAACAAAATATTTCACAATTTTTATTTAACCGATTCATTCAGCTTGTGCTTTTAGTAAAAACTGTTGTGAAATACTTAAAATTATCTAATTCACACATTATGTACCCCGCATAGTTGTTTTCAATAGATCATAAAATCATTGGTGGATTACCCCATAAACGCACGAGGTGCGTGCTTAGGGCCTCCGAACCTTAAGGACCTCAAAAAGGTTATATTAATAGGGAATCCTGTCATTTTAAAAACAGAGCCTCCGGACTGTATTGCAAGCTGAGGCCTCTCAATTGTTTAATCCGTCAATGCGTACAATGTGTATCCAGCAAACAGCAATAAATTTATGTAATATGTTATATTTTAAAAAAAATCTATTTTTGGTCATGCATATTAGTGAAGTAACTAATAATTAACATTCATTATTTTAGGAGATACCTCAAAGGGTGAACTGGGAGTCACCTTTAAACCCGGCCAGGAAAGTGTATTTCATGACAACCTTGATTTAACCATTCAGTATGCTAAATCATTGGAGTGTTCATATATTCACGTTATGGCTGGAAAAATTGATGAAGATATAAATGATAGTCATTGGAAAACCTACGAAAACAACCTTCTTTATGCATCCCGCAAATTAGAGAAAGAAAATATTATCGGCTTAATAGAACCAATAAATAAGTATTCAGTGCCAAATTATTTCCTCGACTCTTATGAAAAAGGTGAGTGAATATTCAGTAACCACATAAATACATGTTTTGTTCACATAAATAATAATGAAAACAACCTTTAAAGACCAATTCATTATAGTGTTGAAAAATAATTAGTGAACCTTTATGAATAGGGTGCACAATATACTCAACTGTTCACATAACTGAGCGAGTCTTAACTGGGATATTTTAAAACTTTGTTTTGTAACACAATTCTGACAAAAAATCTTGTTATTTTTATAACACCTTTTTTAATATATGGTTTATCTGGGAATTTCCTTTACACAACCCATCCCAGTTGTGTACAAATATTATATCAACGTTTAACATAATATGTGTGTCTTATGTTTTTACCAATGATTATGAAATATATTCAATATCTTGCAATAAAAAAAAAAATGTATAAGTGATCAATGTGTAATAAATAGTGTTAATCTTTTTTTGTAAACAGCAATTGAAATAATTATGAGAATCAACAGTCCTCACATGCGGCTCATGTTGGATATCTTTCATTTGCAACAAATCAAAGGAGATATAACACACAGCATACAAAAATATTTACCTTGCATTGGATATGTTCAAGTGAGTGTCTTCATCCTCTGTTTATTTAACTTTCGCAAAAACTTAAAAATCCTGTTGACTGTTAAAAATGAGTATGTCAGGCTGCTATAATCTTCATATTTAATTTTAATTGTTCTTGCGTCAACATGAATCGGATATGATTTTCCATAGTAAGATAGTTCATTAAGTCTTAGAGCCAAAATATTTTTTGTCACTTATTCTAAATTTCCAAAGTGCCTAAAGTTGATTGATGCGAGCAATTATATATTTAATTTAATTGTATAGGTAATGAGAGTAAACTGTTCCAAGTCTAGTATGTTCTTAAATTTTTCAGATTGCTCAAGTACCCAGCCGAGGCGATCCCAGCAGTCCTGGGGAAATAAATTACGAATATATTTTGAATTTTCTGAAAGACATTGGATACACTGGTTTTATTGGACTTGAATATATACCATCCGGGCCTTCTGACAAAAGTTTAGGTTGGATTAAACAATACGGAAGATCTTTGTGAGCTTTCAAACGGTTAAATATCCAAGATAAAATTTATTCAATTAATTTGGATAGTTTTTTGGCAAGATCCAAAGAATCTTGCCGAGGATAATTTTACGTTAGCCCCTAATCACGCTGGTAAAAAAGTGGTGTTTATGAAATTATATAATTTATATTATATTTGTAATTATTGAGACTGTTATGTTTAATTATATATTTTTTGTATCTTTCCCTATTGTTAATAGATATTGTAAGATTAACAGAGTTATAAAAAATTAATACACCCAATAAAAATAAACAGATATTCTTTTTATAATGAAAGTTTTATTTCCTCAAAGTGTTGTGCTCCTCTAAAAGCTGTGGGTCTTAAATTTTCACATAAAAAAAAAGAAATAAGCTTTAAAATGCATGAAGTGTCATAATATCCGAAAATGCAAGAAATATTGGTTTCATACTATTTTTATAAATAGATTTGCTGCAAGCTTATGCATTAAAAAAACATTTCTCATTTTTTTTAAAAAATTGTTTCCACTAAAAATTAATACATCACACTAAACATTTGATAGTATGCACTTCACACACACAACCCTAAATTTCAATACTTTGCACAAAATATTTGATAGTATGGTACTTTGTACACAGACATGAATTTAATATTTTTCACTTTGAAACAGATCTACATATGTTAGCTGTTATCTAATGCTTAATGAAAAAATGAAACCAAATTAAAATTGTAAAAAATTCGTAATTAAATACTTCTCTTTAGAAAATCTGATTGTTTTAAAAAAAACTAATAAATAAGATAACATTTTCGATGGTTTCGGCCCTTATTTTATAGAAGTGTATTTTCATTATAAAATTAAGTTTGATAACTTGGTTACTCCACTTGTGTTACAAACTAAGGGTCTCCATTCATGATCATTCCGAAATTCAAAACCGTTGGGTAATAAACCGATTAAATGTGACGTTAATCGTTTGCGTAATGGTAGGATTTTTAAAGTCCATTGACGAGAGAAACCCATCATTCCAACGCGTAACCAAATAAAAACACTCTTAATAAGTAAACTGCCGTAGTCTGCATTTTGGCTAATTTTAGTTATGAATGAAGCTTATACAATTTCATGTTTTCCATCGTCGGAGAAAACTGCGGTTTTATTTGAAATATATTTCACGAGACATCCAAAACTTCATTATAATTTTAAATACAATGACTAGAAATTGCAAATATAGCACTCCAGTAACTACAATATCCGGAATAAGTACAAAAGTGTTCCATTGATTGTTTCAAAATGTCATGATTATTATTTCCAATTGCAAACAAACAGCAATGATGACCTCGGAAATACAAATTATATTAAATTTGCAGAAATCTTTGGAAAAATACATTCTTGTTACTAAATCCTCTTGAAATTCATGCATTTGAGCTCCCGTTTCATTTGAAATCGATATTGATATACATAATTAAACATTATATTACAGATTTCTGTTTTTATGATTTTATTTAAGTCAAATGTGAAACTACTCTGATCGATGAGGTATATAATTTTTTGTTCAATGAAAAATTAAGAAATATTACATACGGCAGTCGACCTAAATATTAGCGAAAATGCAGCAAGCATCTAATTATATGTCAAAGTCAACACACTTTGGTGACTTGATGAATAGACTATTGTTTAGCGCCATCGATCTACAGGGGAGTACTTAAATAAAATTGGTTATTATATTAATGTGTACTTAAATAAATTGGTTATTATATTAAATATTTAGAAATATATGTGTCGAGTCAAATTTGTTTCAATATTTTTTATAGACAAAAATCTTTTTATTTTAAGACTATTTATCTAGCTTGTAGTGTAAATGCGCTGTATTTGTTTTTGCGAAGTAGCACATAAGACATTATTATTGGTTTATATTATGTATGAGTTTAATAAATACCCTAAAAAATAATGAATCTCTCTTTTGTTCTTATTCTACGCTTAATTTATCACAATCAGAACTGGTTTCAACATTTCACCACGAGCATTTTCAACTGAAAAAATATATACCATATTCCTGGTCTTGATGACAATAAATTAATTGTATAAAAAAAATAATTGTTCTATTGTTTTTCAATATAATTGAGACATTGAACACTTAAAAATTGATAATTACTCAATGTATCGTTTTTCGAAATATGCATTTGTTTTTCGGTTTACATATAAATTGTAAGTGTAAGTGTAAGTACGAAATATGAAAATTACACATTCCAAGAACTTCATCCGCCTCTGGATACTTTATTTTTTGTAGACATACAATATTTGAAGGTAGGTGTAGGTGTGTATTCGCTTATTGACATTTTTTCATCAGAGACGCCAGTACATTACAGGATAGCGAACCTATGGCACGCGAACGTTTTATTACGAAGAAAAAAAAATAAAGTGATTAATACAAAAAAATCAAAAAAGTTTTAGAAATAGTGTACAAAAATTCAAATCATTTAAAACATAGTTACAAATATTTAAACGTGATATAATGATCATAAATTTCAAGTATTTTCCTAACCTAAAAAAATACATGATGAATCTGGAAATTCATGAAATGCCGGAAAATAATAGAACAATTTGAAAATGCTTAAGAAGCAACAAGTATTAAAAGCTACTAACTATGATACCAATATAAAACATTTGGCATCTAGCATCCAACAACAAAAATCTCACTTATAATAAAGTTTTGAAGGTTCTACATTTTTTTTTAATTTAGTCTCTTATTTTGCCATTAATTGTCATTAGTCATAAAGTCCTTTAGACATTTTTTATTTCTATGGCATGTGGCACGCGTTATTAAATTGAAAAAAAAAATGGGATTCGCTCAGGCACAAAGTTTCGCCACCACTGATATAAGTGATTTTATCGCGGTTTTTGCAAACTCGTCAACATACATTTTTATTATACTGACTGTTCACTTTGACTAATTTATTACCATTAGCTGTGAACAATGTCGAAGTACAAACCAAAAATAAGTAAGTATATTTTTAACCCTTTGAGGAGTAATGCCGCTTCGTACGGACAAATATTTTGGTGCTTAATGCTTATTGATATTCTCTTGCTTTTAATTGAATTGTCATTATTTTTTCACATATAGGTAAAAAACATTTGTATCTGTGAATTTTGACGATCGCGTTATTTTTATTATTTGTTGCAAATGAACAAAACAAATTTGTAAAAAGGTTAATACATATTTGTACAAAATCGGTAGCCGTAAAAAGCAAAAAAAGATCTAGGCCCAAATTGGAAGTAATAGGTTCTTGAAAATTGTTGAAAAGTAATAATATGTTTGTATACATTTACATTTTTAATTTTGCATTGTAAAATTATAAAAGAAATATTTACCACCTGAAATATTATTCCATATTCTTACCAGACTGACCAATGAACAATTTGTTTTATATATTTTTGTGTGTATCAATGGTAAATGAATCAAAAATTCCTAATTTAGTAAAAATAACCTTACTACCCAAAGGGTTAAAATCAAAAGGATAAGAGATATCTGCCGATTCTGAAGCAATGTTAATAATTTCTTAATTTGATAGGTAATAATGAAAATGTTTTATATATTTATGAGGAATTTTTACATGCGGAATCTATGGATAAAAAAAATACATATTTTTTAAGAGTTGATCAACTGATTAACAAAGTGTCGTAGAAAAAATTTGTTAAAATAAACTTCATTACGAGTCTACATAATCGTACAGAGATTTTGCTAAGACAGAACTACCGGTAAGCTAATCGCTCTCCCTGCACGTTGCTTTATAAATCGGATAGGGGGATGAAATTTTAGATATCGAAAAATATTACTCTTATGTACTAATTTTACATTATTTTAATAACGATTGTGACCGGCTTCGTTTATCGAAGACGTTATAAACTGATGACAATATAAATCAATACTGTAACACAATATAAAGTTCAGTATTATTTTAAGATTAACTAACTGTTGAACCTTCAAATGATTGAGAGATTGTATCTTTTTGGATAATATATACGTCCAATTCTGATGGAATAGATTTACTAGAACTTGATTATAGAGTACTATAATTGTATATTTAATATTGTTTTATAATATACTTTCAATTCAAACTACATATTATTTAATTTTAAAAAGTATATACATATACCTACATTTGGATATGGCGAACTTCCGAACTGCTCGAAATCCTGTCATTCTGCAAAACATTTTGATTTGTTTTGTTTTCTTTGTAATTTTACCATTTCATGTTATGTTTGTGACCTCATTAGGTTTAAAAGGGGTAATTTGGAGGTGAGTTAGTATCGTTTTGAACGTTTGAATATCGAAATTTCGTCAACAATAGAACATAATTCACTCGATTTTGACTTTAATGGTCTTGGTTTATAGCATGAGCTGAACTTTTAATGGGAAAATATCATTTTTCGCGCTCGTCAGTGTTCACCATAAAGTTGATAAATGATGAAATTACAAAATAAATGTATGGGTTTTTTTCTTTATCTACTAAATGCAGAAAAGAGGTAAGATATCATCATTGATATTACTTATATTAGCTACGGTAAATAACAATAGAAATAAATTCAACAACATATCTTATTTAAATGTAATTTTTTAATTTTTCGTTTCTATTAATGACTATTAATTTCCAAAAACTCCAAGCTATTCATTCTTTACCCTAACACATTAGATAACAGGTAATTTTGTTGTTACCATGTCAAAAAATCTGATCTAAGTGAAAAATATTTAATTGAAGTTTGTGTGTTACCAAGTGCAATTTTAGTGTAACACTTTTTTTATTACTTCAGAATGTTGATTATCTGATGGAGTTCTTAAAATAGGAAATAAAACCTTTTTACTCAAATAGTTACTTTTTTAAGTTGATAAATAATTGCTTTTTATTTAATTGTAATTTACAATCGAATTTTCACCAAATTAATCAGATTCTTAGTCCTAAGAACTCCGAGCCCTGCTCATACTGTAGAAGCTATGATAGATCCCTGTGAAGGATACAAGTTGGTGTAGTATGAAGCAATTGTATGACCATTATAAGGATATTTAGGATTATTCGGAATTTATTGTCGACCATTTATTGGACATTTTTCAATTTGATAACGTCCATATTTGGATTCATTGCTCACACTTTTCTTTATTTTTTCCTTCGGAGACTCAAAATATATCTTTACAGGTCGTCAATTTATTTAAAATTATTTAATACTTTTATAGCTTGGCATGATCCTTTGTTATAAAGAAAAGACATTTTATTAAATATTCATTGTTTATTGTGAGCAACTTAAAATAGTGATTCGTAAAGCTAACTATTTACATAAAAAATAATCTAAATAATATTACGACAATATTACAAACATCGAGAACTACAGTGGAACCCCCAATTACACTACCCCGATTTACGCGCCGGCTTGAAATATTCGCATTCCATTGCCGTTACTAAGAGACGGTCGTCTGTGCTTCGCATACAGTTTTTTTTGTAAAACTAAGGGACATCTTAGTTTTGCGTTTTCCGCGGAAAAAAATCAAATCCCTTATTTTGTATGACATTCACACCCCCAATTACACGGTCCCGAATATAGTGTAAATGGGGGTTTTACTGTACTACTAATAATTTACTAACAAAAAGTAGAGGTGGAAGTGCCTGAAATAAAAAGTCTACTGATTTTGCTTGTAGTTTTTGTACAAAAACAAAAATTGTTATGTTATCCAGTTTTTTATCGTTTGACAAAATTTTGTGGTCTTTCAATCCATATTGGATCATAAAGTAATTCATCTGAACATTTTTTCTTGGAAAGGTGGCATTGAAGATGATCACTTTACATTGTTAATTCCGAAATTTAGCTGTCAACAGCATTACAATATATGTGTTATTATCTATTACACCAATTTTATTAGTCACACTGATCAGAAGATAAACTTGAAAATTTCCATTTGGAGTACCTTATTAGGGCTTGGCTTGTCCCAATCATATTGTCCTTGTATATACACAGAGTAATTTGAAGGATAATGAGAATGGTTGATGAAAAAAGAATTCTTAAATCAGGCTTATAGAAACGAATCTTGAATCAATCATTCACAAATAAACCACTTTAACTTGTTGATCTTTATTTAGTTTTACTATTTTGAGTATATTTAATACACATTTCTAATGTAATCTTAGATATCGACTGTGGAAAGGAAAAAGGACGTAACCCACAGTTTTTCAAAACAGGTTTTTTTCTATAATCACAATGTATCAAACTTGATACACATTCTATCAAAAGAATGCAATCTATAAATGCCGAATTAGTATCTAAATTTAGCTTTTAAGTTTGAAAAAGATGACCTTGTAAAATTAAAACCAAGAAAAAAGACTGAAATAAAGGTCTTTCATGGAAAATTTCTTAAATTAATATTAGATTATGTCAATTAAACACCAGTTTAGAAGTCTCCGTGCACTTAGAGGTTGTGTATAATTCATAATTTACATATGGCCCAAAATCATCAAAACACGTTTTTCACGCCTCCTGTACAATTTGATATGTGTGGGTTACGTCCTTTTTCCTTTCCACAGTCGATATGAAAACATTAAAAATAAGTCAATATTATCTCATTAGGTTTTAAAATTTCAAAAAGACCATCTAATTAATTTGACGCTTAGTCAATAATGGCTGTCATTTTAAACGAAAAATGATAAAATATGAATAACTGTAGTCAGAATGGATTACGTGTATTTTGTAAAAGCCAACATAATACAATTGGTTGTCAGATACAAGTCGTGTTGTATGGCTGTTTTACATATATTGTCGGATCCAGTGGTGTCTCATAGCATTGACAAGTGACATTCTATTATTGCTCTGGAACTGTAGAAGCTGAAAATACAGAAATACTGATATAAAAAAATGTGTATTTGTTTTTGAAATGATGTTGAGATGCGTAATATTTAATGCATTGCATTCGACAACACCGCATAATGACTAAAAAATGCTTCGTCAAATGCAAAAGGTTAATAAATAAAAGCCTGATTTCATTGACTTGTCACCTTATCAAAGGGTTGAAATGGAAGTATTTTTTTTAATAAAATGCTTACAATCTTCATTTCAAACACAAAAACAATGTATTATTAAATTTAAAATTTTAACATTTTCTGATCAATACACCAAATATGATCAATTCAACTTAATTTTTTTATGATATTTTTAATCAAATTCCAAATCTTCTTCACTGCTTAGGATTTTATTCAGTCTGTTATTAGATTAGAATAAAGTAATGATATCTAATCTGTGGAGTGATAATTTCAGATATGTATAGATTTTTCCAATCTAAGAGGTGGTGCTCATGATACAGATCAGTTTTGATTACTTATATTACACTCTTAGATACATCTGCCTTAGCTGTCTTTCTAATATTGACAGCGCCAGCTCATGGCGTGTGCAAAGAGTGCGGTGTATACAGGTGCCGCACTAAGATTTTAGCACTATTTACTAATTTAGATCTAGTTTGTCGAGTCTAGTTTGTCGAGGCGCCTTTGCCTCGCACACAGGCGCAGAAATCTTCGAGCCGGCCCTGGTTGGTTTTTCAAAGTAATAACATTGTTTTGTCAGCTAATGTTTTATATCGAACAGTTAATATTACCCGTGAAATGAAGTCCTTCGCTAGCGGTGTAATCCATTCTGGGTACGAGATATTGATGGCAACAATCCTATCATAGGTTTGAAGTGTTGTTTCACTTTCGAATGGAGGCTTTCCAACGAGGAATTCGTATGCGAGGATACCCAAGCACCATTGGTCTACTCCCAAGTCATATACTTTCCTATTAACCATCTCTGGCGGAAGATAGTCCAGTGTTCCACACACTGTCTTGCGTCTGAAGTAAAATGTAAAAAAAAATCAGTAATCAATTAAAATGTAATAGAATTTAGTTCAGGCAGCTTGAGAATGTTTCAAAAGTCCAAGAAATTTTTATAAAAAACAATTTCTCAAGCGATATCTGAAATAAAAAAAAACTTGAAATGATTTTTTCAGTGTATTTGAACCACCTTTTTTTTTCTTCTCTATGGTATTTGTGTATTGGACCAAATTTTAATAGATTCTCAGTTTTTTGATCATATGATTCATTCAAACCTGTCTGATGGAGCGTGGACTGACCATCCAAAATCTGCCAACTTTAAAGAGCCATCACCAGCAACAAGAATATTCTCAGGTTTGATGTCTCGATGAATGACTTTGTTTTTGTGACAATAGTCCAAGGCACTTGCAATCTAAATTAACAATGCATAGTAATATTAGTTTTTAAGCTTTCAAAGTTTGCATCTTTGTATGTAAAATATTGTTTAGGGAAAAAATCGTGTTTGAAGATTATGGTAATTACCACTCGTTTTAACAGTGTCTTGTGTGAAGAATAATTTATTTCAACTGAACATTAACCTTTGGTTATGTTTACCTGGTTTGTATATTTTGCTGAACACTTATCTGAAAATCTTTGATTTGGCGCTTTTTTCAAAAAGTTGTACAACTCGCCGTTTGCTGCAAACTCCAAGACCAGATAAATTTTCCTCTCATCGTGGAACCATGTGTGTAAGCTCAAGATATGTGGGTGCCTTAAAAAGAAAAATAAAGAATGTATTTCGATTTATTTATAGAATCTGTAGAAGAAAATATGAAGACCTGGCAATAAACTCACTTTAAATGCGACTGAATCTCAATCTCTCGGAGAACCTGTCGTTCAACTTGATTTTTAACAAGTTCTGATTTGAAAACAGTTTTTATTGCCACAAGGTGTCCGGTGCGGCGTTCTCGAGCGCAGAATACTCGGCCAAATTTTCCCTTGCCCAGTGCGACGCCAAGTTCAAAATCATTTACTGACCACTGATATCTTGAAATTAATACACATTAGGGTTACTGATTGACACTTTATTAGCAGGTTAATTTCACATGCGCTATATGTGTAACGAGGGCTATTTTAGAAGATTTACAAAATTATATAGTATTTCACTAAAATATGTATAGTGCCTTCGTCTATAATTGAAGTCATAATTCATTATTTTTAATATTGACTCGAATAAAACCAAAGGATGTATATGCTGAGGTTTATACCAAAATCCTTTTTTGTGTCAACTAAATCTATATTTCAATCATACACTTAATCTTAGAAGAATCAGATAATCAGCATGTTTATAAAAAATAATGGTGCAGTTTTAAAGAGACGCATGAATAAAGAAAGCTATATTTATTCAAAAATAAAAGATCGAGCCTTGTAACCATTATGTCGTAATTGATATCTTTAGCCGAGAGTAAGAATTAATGTAAAAAATGGTGTACAATTCCACTAAAATTTTATTGTTGACAATTACATTATGCAAGGATGGCAGCGACAGCAAAATTAAATATATAAAATCATGAACTGTATAATTTAAATATAAATAACACAGAAGTGTTCATCATCTCTTTATATTGGAATAAATATTGGGTAATTGTAAAGAATAGCTGGTCATGGATTATTACGGCGAAAAACTTCACAAACTAAGCTAAAAACAACGCCACTGGAAAACAGAAGCGATGTACTGAAAAATATTTGGTTTTTCGCATAATTTATCAGTGTTCTTCGTAATGTGTGGTTTTAACGCGATTATCAAGCTCTCGAAAAATCACTTTAAATCGTGGCGTTGTTTTTCGCCTTAATAATCCATGACCAGCTATTATACCTTACAATTACCAAATATTGAATGAATTGAAGTTTCATAGAGATAATCTCACGCTAACTGCGCAAAGGATTGATAAATCGACGAATAAAGCACTTACGGTTTTCCAAAAGCTTCATGTTGAACTATTTTCGAAAGAAAATATTGAACTTCTTCTCTTTCTGGTTGTGGAACATCTTTTACTAATTCTGATAACCCTGTATAATTAAGTTTAATTTGAGACTGCAATGGTGTACCAGGGTCTCTAGAAGTCATTTTATCGTCAATTGACCTGTTAGAATAATTATATGTGACATATTACTATCATGTTGAAATGTCAGTTACATTTATGTAAATAATGAAATATTATAGATCCCGCGCAATAAGTAACATACAATAAGAATGTGAGAATTACCTTTGATCAAATGAGCACACCGAATATAAACAAACTATAGAAATATAACCGATTACAACTTCGAATTTACTTAATTATTCCGAGCCGCTCTTTTCAACTTGTCTCTGACTGAAACAGCGGTTAGGATTCAAATTTAAATTACAAATTGCAAGGTTGATATAAGGTATGTTGTTGATATTCAGTCGCCTATAATTTATATATTTTTTAAAATGTACACTCAATTTTAAATTTATCCATAATAAAAACGAAAAGGATAAATTATCACCAATAATTTAATTGTCAGATTTACCAGATATTGATAGTTTGATTATCACCTCATTCTCAAGCGTATAGCAACAAAAGCGTCTGTACAACATAAACCGCAACGGATTCAACTGTTTGACTGACATAATAATGTAATTGTAGGTAGTTTTTGTTCTAATTATTCTTATATAAAATAACGATGGATTATTTTTTATAATTGAAACTTACTTCTCCTTTTTTAAATCAACAAAAATTGTTTTTTTAGAAAATTAATGACTTTCAAAAAAAGCAATGAAGTATTTTTTATTTTTAAAGACAGCATGACGTCATGATTTTGTATAAAGTATGATGAAAATTTTAAAAAATCAATAATTTTACTTTTATTATCTTGATAAATCTTCATTCAGTTGCGTTACCACCATACGACGCATATGAGCCATTGGGCCAGGGGGGCCCAAATTTATGTCCATATTTAAATTTTCAAAAAAAAAAAGAAAAATTTCTGACTTATATATTATATTATCTACGACTGATTCACTATACACAGTGGTGCATTTTTAGCCATTAGGATTGATAACTTTAGGAAAATTTCATATTGTTAAATATTATGATAATATAGGTTAATGGTAGGTGATTTTATTTAAATGTAACTACAATAATTAACAGTGGACCACTACGGCTTTATTACTAAGCTAGTGGCAAATTCCAACTTATTGCGCGCTGGTCAAATGCAATCCACTTTCTAAAGGGCCGGACCGGTAGAGAAATCGACCTCCATGTAAGACGGTCTATCCAAAACGCGTTATAATAAAATTATCTCTGCTACTTTTTCCAGGAACGTTATGAAAATGTCAAAGCGTGGCAATAGCAATTCAGCATGTAGCTCTACTATTGTAATAATATTTTATTTTTAAATATAAAGTAAGTGTACCTTTTATGTTGATATAATTGGTGACACAATATATTTGAATAAAAGACAAAATATATTTGGACACCACTCTCGCATGATATTTCTTTCTTCCGACTAAATGAAACGCATATTATCGAAGAAAAACTATAATGACTGCATCACTTCCAGTGGCAAAGCTAATAATTTGGGGCCCTCTTGCAAACGTCACACAAGGCCCTCAAGTTAACTCCAATAAAACCGCAAGCGCAAGCATAATATCATAATCATTCCCATAGAATTATTGTTCGACGGATTTTGGCGAAAGTGTAAAATTTTATTTTCTATGATTTATTTACAAAATTCAATTTGTTTTATGTATTTATAATATGTTATGGAAAGCAATGATATTTTTAGCATTGTCAACGGTCGTTATATTATGATGGATCGAGCAGGTATTGGAATACACAATGTTTCATTTTTTTTTTAATAGGAAGCATTTTGTCGGTAAACCATTTGTCTGTAAACATTTTGTTTTGTTGGCATTGTGTCGTCAAAATTTTGTCTATAGACCATTTATTGGATCCATACCCAGTAGCGTAGCAAGGGAGGTGCGTTAAGGGACCGCACCGGGCGGCACATTTTTGGGGGCGGCAGTTTCAACAATAAATACAATATTTTGAGAGAAATTATATTTATACACAAACAAATTAAGCCACCTGAGGTAAAAACTCTACATCCACAGTTTATAAATAGTTGAAGTGATTTAAAAACAAAATTAGAGGACATATTGGAAGCGGCAAAGGATCGCCCCGGGCGGCAGGACCCCTTCCTACTCCACTGTCCATACCTACATATAATTGGGTTTGTTATGCAAACTCAAAACCCAAAACCAGGTTATTGCTGTCAAAATGTCGCCCGCTGTGGTCTAGTTGGTTAGAGCTTGCTCTACCGATCAGGTGGGTCTGGGAATTGTCAATGTCAAATTGGATTTATTCAATTTTAATTTGAGATCTAAGACATGAGTGTTTGTGAAGTTAATTTTTCTTGAGTTAATCTCATGCGACTTTCAAATTTCTCATCGAGTATATCTCGTATGATCTTTCAACTTCAAAAATATTTTACGCATTGACGTAAGCTGTTATTTCAAATATTTTTTTCTATATAAAAAAAATAAAAAAATATCTGTATGTGCATTTGTTTAATTAACCCTCCAGAGACGAGAGCTTTTTTCTGATAAAAAAAATATTTTCTAAGCCATATTGAAGTCACGGATAACTTTTATTCCTATCCAAAATTAAAAAAAAAAAAACGCAAAGTCGTTGTATAGAAACTCCGCATGACTATATGGTCATGCTCATCCTTTTATTACCGTGTAATATTGAGTACGGACAGTAGTAAGGACAAAAGTGACCGTATGGGCTTGCAAACATTCGGGGTTGAAATATAGCTAAACGTGATTTTTTTAAAAATATTTACAATTTGACCTCTTTAGATCAACATAATTTCAAAACAAATATATTAGCAAAATAACTGTAAATAATTTTATGTTTTTATAAAAAAAATTCTAACAGTTCGGAAATTCAAAAAATCACATGTGCTTTTAGAGACCGTTCCTGTTCCCACGGCTGATGACTAACTGTAGTCCGTACCCTTCTTAACCAAATATGAGCGAAAGCAACGATATTCAGGAAGAAAAAGTATGAATAGTGGGATCAATAGACAACGGTGTTTTGTGTGACCATATGGTGACGCTCGTCCTTGGAGGGTTAAATCATAAATAATAATAAACTGCGTATCGATCGAATAGATAAACATATGTATATAAAATATTATTTGAATCACGTGATCAATAATCCTTTATTTTATGTTTTTGGGGTATAAAATTTAATATGCTAAGACGATATTATCATGAATCATACATCATATGAAGATATTGTAATTATTAAGCAGATATGTACATACATACTGGCTGTATGAGGTCGAAATCATGGCTACCAAATTATCAAATGTTTTCATTCCGGGTATCCGAATTTTATAAGTATTTCTTATATTTGAAAAGAAGATAAAATATGAATTCAATATTTTTAGCGATATGGAACACATGAATTTCTGACGCAGTTGTTTTTTTAATGATAACTGATTGTAAGTCAGTCGCTCAATCTGTTTCTTCTTATATGGTAAAGAGGAAAGATTACGATTGGGAATGTAGGTACTATTTTTTAGTTAGCCGTTCTATCTACTCGTCAAGGTAACGTTTTTCAGGATTGGCTATAGGAAGAGTTGGTAGATACAAGCCGTTGACCCCATGTTTACAGGACCAGATTATTTAGTTCTCAAATGCGTTATGACAAATGCGGGATTGACGAGTTATTTACTATTTTATTCCATGCGTGAGCACGCGTCTGAACTATGCTTTAATGCAGTGGCTTCCAACCTTTATGTTACTGCGCCTCTCTTTGAAGAAAAAAATATATTCTTGCCTCCCCATCCTTTATTTCATATAGTAATAATGACACTTTTAAAGAGTAAATACATATTTTAGACTGTTCGCGCCTCCCAGGTTGGAAATCGCTGCATTAACATCTTATTTCTCGTTTGAAATAATTTACTACAGGCATTTGAAGTAAATGAGATATATATTTAATTCAATGTTGATGTCGTTATTGCAATAAAATTTTAATGTCTTGCATCCGATGAGACCAGTGTCGGCGCTAGGTTATTTGGCGCCCTAGGCAATGGTTATTGGCGCGCCCTCTTTT
The DNA here is from genome assembly GCA_030503985.1 of Himalopsyche tibetana. Taxonomy (NCBI): domain Eukaryota; kingdom Metazoa; phylum Arthropoda; class Insecta; order Trichoptera; family Rhyacophilidae; genus Himalopsyche; species Himalopsyche tibetana. Next base: position 5,231,386 of record JAPJYX010000010.1, read on the forward strand.
TAACAAATCATCCCATTTTTTTCGAAATACTGAAAAAAAACAATTCGGGATCATTATAAATATTCTTTTTTCTATAAATCCATGTCCGCTCCCAATGTGGTGCATATAGCTTCCTAATGGAGGTATCTCAACTAAAGTTTTTCTACATGAACTGTTTGTTACTCAGTCGCTCAACCTCTCTTTTTCGAATCATATATAATACTGTACATAATTGCAACTAACATATACACACATCAGAATAAAATATTATGTACTATTATTTATTATTATTATAGTATATAGAAACAATTTTAATACTCCATTTATGCGCCCCCTAATGGCTTGCGCTCTAGGCGGTTGCCTAGTTTGCCTGTATGGTGGCGCCGGCCCTGGATGTGCCAACAAATACAATAATTTCTGACCACCATTACGTTGTTCCATTGACCCTAACTTGTTTCAAAGAGAAAAAAAACTTGCTGATTTTATTTTCCAAATTTACAGTGGTTACCATAATTTGCTAACGAAAGTAAAATTTATCTCATGTTTGTAATTCATGACCGTCATTATATTTTTCTGAGATTTTATAAACATGTAATCGAGTTATCGAATCGAGCACTACAAATTATTACCGTTCCCCTGGTTTTGGAATGTCGGGTTGGTAGCCCTAGTCGGTATAAAAATAATATGCACTGAGGGCCTGTCTGGACTTGATATCCTCAGGCTAAAAAGGTGTTTTTGAAAGTGAATACAACAGCCAGACAGTGTTAAGGTCCATAGGTCGCGTGGCACACATCTTTATATAGAGGTATCAATAAACGATCACATTATTTATAATACAATACGTTATTCGTGTGTGCTACTCTTTAACATATTGTTGGTGTTAAGTTAAGACATTTGAAATTTGTGAATTCCATAGAAAGCATGATCTTTACATATATAATATGTATGAATGAATGTATAGGATAAAAATATCAGCTGGAAAAAGCTAATTTCCTCTGGAGTGATTGATTCAGTACCAACAAAAGTGATATGATCGAAAAACTGATATTTATGTCGATACTATTTCGTTGCCATGAGGACTGTATTGGGGCATCTAAAAAAATATGTTTTGTTTTAACTAGAAAGATTTCCTTTCCTTCCATAATGTTAGTGTTGTGGTAGGATGTCTGTCTTAGAGAGAAAACTCTTTTACTATTTTAGATAAACCATTATAACACGTCAAAAAATATAGCACATCATTGCATAGCATTTCAATATGTACTTACTAGATATTTGAGATTCCAGGGAAAGCTCTCATGAGACGATTTGTTGAATTTAAAAAAATCCATCCTATCCACGTCAGCGACTCTCCATAATTTCGTTTAAGACGAAATTGTTTCCATAAAAATATAAAATCAACAGGAAATATAGCTATTCACGATCATCTCGAACTTACACGCTATGATTTGGAATTATTAAGTAACAGATTTCAAGAAGACAGTAAAACATGACACGATAATTCTTCCATCGAATTTGTATCTTTATTTTACACGCTATGTGTCCAATATTTTGATGCAAGTGATCCATAATTATAAATATGTACATTGAGAAATACCCGCACATTTGTATTTCATGTAAAAATGTATGTTTTATTAAATAATATCCGCTGCATTAAATTTGCTCTCATAAATCTTCACTTTAATTGTTACTTCACTCTTCAGTTATGATTGCATTGTTGGTATATCGCAATGTGCGATTAATTGAATAACCTAGAATATTTTTCACGGTCACAGTGATGGAAAACGAAACGCTCTAATCAACACATTACACAATACAATTGTTTATTATAATATATATACATTATTCATTATGTAATTTCCCATGCACATTATTACAATTTTCTCACAAGATTGCAACAAGCCCGATATTTATGCACTTGTTATACCGCGATCCTTAAACTGTGGGACTATGGAAATACTTGTTTGATATTATTATTTTTGGATATATATATATATATATATACAGCGTTGGGCTGCCAATACGTTAACAATGGGCTAGCTTAATCTCAGAGCAATTCTCGGTGCTCTAGGGAACGAATGATTTTTTTATCACACCAATGCAATTATATGCAATACTTAAATAAGCAATCGATGGTTACTTAATGCATTTATAATATGTAGCAATATCCAATTCACCATAAACTAATCAATGTAAATGGCAAAAATTACTGTTTATACTGAAGCTGTCGTAGATAATATATAAGTCATGTACTTATTTGATCTGAGAATATTGTTTTTTCTTAAACTACCAAGGGGCTCGCCAGCCTTAGTAAAATGTAATAAGGGGCTCGCGCAAGTCCTTCCAAGCCTCCTCCAGCCCACCCCTGTATATATGAGGAGCAAACATTCAAAAAGTGTTTTGTCACATAAATACAAAGCTTGGAAAATGATGATTTAAGTGTTGCAAAAGTGACGGTTTGTATGAATGTGTCAACTTTATGATTTCATTTTAATATGAAAAAAAACCTTTTTGAACACTAATTTTGATTTCCATTCATAGGTTTTATTATGGGCTATCAGAATTGATATAAAACGCCATTTTTCAAAATTTGTGACAAAACACTTTTTGAATGTTTGCTCCTCATATATATATATTTGACGCGGCAGCTTACACATAAGCTGTTCATTCATAACAATTAAGATATAATTCAGAATAACAGAAAATAAAACAACCAATTTATTCAAGAATTGCGAAAAATATTACAATTTAAAAAAACTAATTAAAAAAGAATCACCGATGGCGTTCAAATTATTAAATAAATATAAACACACAGACAAAGGCGTCATAAATAGCAATGCAAATAGGGAGTGAAATACCGGTATGTATTAACAAAACTAGAATTCCGGTATTCAGTATGTTTTTAATACCAAAATGCCGGATGGAAAATGAAAAAATACCGGTGTTTCGGTATTGAAAATGAACCAAAATCGATTTTTGAATGTATGGAAACTAAAATTATTCGTTATGATTTGAATTATTCTTTATCTGCCGAGAGTTTTATCAATATTAACAGGTCCCAGAATCGATGAGCATTTCAGTGATGTGTTGTTATTTTAAGAAACCGTAAGTTGGTTATGATGTTTATGATGTTGATCTGAAATATTCTTGATTTAACTATCGAAATTACGTAAAACTGTTCAGGAAAATACATACCCTGCCAATGAACTTCAATCATTTCATTTAAGTTCATTAAATATTTATGTAGTAATTTTCAATCATCTGGTGAATATAACTTATTGTTATGCGAGACCTGTCCTCTATTCAGTCCAGCATTTCTATGTTTAATCTTATGTCAGCGACATATATTTTTATTGGTTTATATATTATCATTGCAGATAAATGTTCAACGTAATTATTTAAACAAAGGCACTTCTTGTCTTATTTATTTTCATACATACTACAATATAATAATACTTCTTGTTATGATTAAAAGAAAAAGAATTAAGAAAAAACATTCAGCATTCTATTCGATGTAAAATATTTATGATATATTTTTTTATGAAGAACTTGTTTATAAAAGTTGTTAAAACTTCGGAATGGTCTTTTTTGCCGATTCAATGACTGATTCAACGCTTTTTATTCGCATTCCAAATTTGAAAAATAAATTGTACAGTTCTTTTAAAAATATTTACATAATGAGCACCGTAAAATAATAATAATGATTGCAGTTAAGCTTGCATTCGTTTTAGTTGGCTGTTCAAAGAAGTTCAGGGTTGCCATAAAATGTTTTACGATCTTGTCGAAAATTTAACAAGGTCCGACTTTATTATTATTTGTTTTTTTTAATCTTTAAATATAACATTTAGATACTGGATTTGTATTATGCAGATAAGCTTTATAATTTTTAACCATGTTTTCTCCTAATGTGGAACATATGAAAATAATAACATAATGGAGTTTATCTCAACAGATTTTTTCTACGAAAACTGCTTATTACTCGGATGCTAAGTCTCACGTTTTCGAAGATAGTAAGGATAGATAGAATAGGGCTAGGACAGGGCTATCACTCTCGCTACGCCTTTTATTAGGGACCGAATTTGTGGAAAAGAATTTCATACATCAGAAACATGTATGCCAGCGGTGGGCTGCCAATACATTAACAAAGGGTTCGCTTAATCTTAATGACATTAGCGGTGATCCGGAAAAGGAGTGATTTTAATACATCTATGTAATTATACAGTCGCCTGCTGTAGCCCAGTTGGTTAGAGCTTGCTCTACCGATCACGCAGGTCTGGGTTCGATTCCCGGTCAGACCACAGTGAATTTGAGGTTTATTCAATTCAAAGTTGCGATTGAAGACTGGGTGTTTGTGATGTAAATCCACATTATTTCCTCTCCTCCCATCCTTCTGATCCTTTAATAACTGGGTGTAGGGATAGCGATTAGTCAACCACTAATCCTGTTCTAGCCTTATCCTTCTTTCCCTACTACTCGCATTGAAAAAAGTGAGTTTGAGCGACTGAGTAACAAACAGTTCTCGTAGGATAAACTTCTGTTGGGATACCTCCATTAAGATGACATATGCTCCAATTTGGGAGCGGACATGGATAAAAAAAAATACGCAATAATTATAAATGCTAAATTTTACTTTATATAGTTACATAATGTAATTTACCGGAATACAATAATTAATATCAATAGCTATAAATATAAATATATCTACTTACATTAGATTACAAGAGTGAATAATTCCAAGATTGACACAGGTCTGGGATTCGAGCCCGTGAACTATAAAACGAACCAGGAAACTTCTGATTATTACGCAAAGTTTTAACAACTTCGTTGCGCTGCTGTAATGATCAAACTATATTGTTTTTTTTTTGTTGTTGTAAAATATAATATTTCAATAAAAACATATCAATGGCATTAAAAATATTGGAAAAAAAACTTGCTCTTTAAATGGGGTAAAAATACCAATGTACTTGTATTATTATTTTTTAAATATTGACCAACAATATTTGATAATTCGTATAGAATTTATTATTTACGTAGCAATTTCGTTACCTTACTTTGAAAAGGTTCTACTTGCACTTTACCATGTTTTGAGATACGAACGTTTGAATATTTTACTGATCATACGAATGTTGTTTATAAATCGATTATAAAAAGTCCTATTTTTCTTAGAAGCTTGTAAAATTACTGTATGAAAGAAAGTGTGTAAATAGAACGCTTGAATCCTGCTAACTTCTTTATTTAAAAATGTATGACTCTGAACTTAATATATCGACTGTGGAAAGGAAAAAGAACGTAACCCACACATATCAAATTTTACAGGAGGCGCTAAAAACGAGTTTTGATGATTTTGTGACATATGAAAATCATGAATTATAAACAACCTTGAATTGCACGGAGACTTCTAAACTGGTGTTTAATTAACATAATCTAATATAAATTAAAGAAAGTGTCCAGGAAAAACCTTTATTACAGTCTTTTTTCTTGGTTTAAATTTTTTACAAGGTCATCTTTTTCGAAATTAAAAGCTAAATTTAGACACTAATTCGGCATTTGCAGCTTACATCCTTTTAATATAACGTGTATCAAGTTTGATACATTGTGATTATTGAAAAAAAGCTGTTTTGAAAAAACTGTGGGTTACGTCCTTTTTCCTTTCCACAGTCGATATGTATATGTTAGATTGTGGCAAATACAACATTTTCCGGCCAAAGGGTCGTTTTTATGCCAAAATGTCTATTAGAATCTTTTCAAAGTAAGGTAACGATTTGTAACATAATTTAATAAAAAAAAAATAGAAGGCAAGTGAAAGGTTTTATTTATTATATCTTGCACCCAATAATTTAAACAGAACAATATTTCTCGGTAAATCAACGTTAACAATTAAATTACGCCAGCTTTAAGATCGTATTAACAGTTTGTTAATTAAATATTTTTATATTGTTAGCTTAGTTAATTGTTATCGTGTGAACAAGTTTGTTTTGTTTGAAAAGGTGTGAACAAGTTGTCATGTTAATACATTTTAATATTTAATTGAGTAATATTTTTTGTTGGAACTACACTATTAAAAGAACACATAAAAAGTCTTCGGCGCTTTAAAAATATTTACAAAATTTATTATACCTGTAGTAAGCAATCTCTTTTTTCGAAGATAGTATGGATAAAAAGTAAAAAGACAGGACTAGTCGCGAGCTGAGTGTCGACTTTTGGCCAAACTAAAGTAATAATGAGGCAGTCTTAAGTGTAGCATTATCTATATGCCGTATTAATATGAAGTCGAAATTTTACTTAAATTTCCAATAAGTCGTAGTTCTATGTGCGCGTCGCAAGGTATCTGCAGTTTCAACTCGAACTCCTGAAGATGCCGAAAGGTGAAACCCGGGTCGTTAGTGACAAAACTTGAGTGAATGTAGATAGGTTGAATCATATATTTTATATTTTGATAATTTGATAAGCACTGGCGGTTTGCTTGAATTTTAGATTGACAAGGTTCTTATAGAAGTTTAGGTATTTCTTATTAACTACGAAGAATTATTTTTAACAATATTTTATTAATAGTTATATCATGCCAGTGCCATTATTGATATGAACAATCAAAAAGAAACTTGGAAACATTTACAATTTTCAAAATACCAGCATTCAAAATTTCAAATGCCCATATCTTTTTTCCTGCAGCCGTCCACATAGAACCTTGTAGCACTCGACTCGCGTAGTGGTTAGCTAATCGCTCACGCTACGCCCCATATTTTAAAACTGGAAGGGTGAGAGGGTATTTCTAGACATCACAAACATCCATGTCTTCGAACAGAAATTGATAAATCGATTAAAAAAATGCTGCTTATATCGGAATTCGTAATCGTGAGATGACGTCACGAAAGCCAACGATGTTTTTCACTGCGCTACGGACCCGATAAGTTCATAAATAAATTAAGTGTATATAATTTTATAATTATATAATGTCTGTAAAAAAAATCTGGTCTTAGTGGGTTAAAAGTAAAAATAGTATGTATTAGTCTCATTTCACATTCAATATATTAAACGATGTATTGTTGCATAGGAAATCTTGTAAACTATTTATTTTCATTACTAGCTCCATTTCTTAATTTAATTTTGTTTTTTTTTTCAAGAAACAGACGCCACGCTGGTTTCGTATCACTCTATTAGATAATTTCATCGGGCGTGTTTATGGATTGAACAATTTTCAGCTGTTTGAAAAATATTGTCAAAACAAAACATTATGCAAGTCACGTCTGTTGGTTAAAAATAAAATGGATTCCTTGCAGACACACCACAGTCACATCAAAGAAAATGTTTAGATTTAAAAGCTCACACGTTTGTAGAGTGACCATGTTTTCGATAGCGATTCATTATATCATTTAAAACTAATGTTATTTATTACTGATGGCATTTCTTTGTCGCTTGGTGAATAGTCTGTCGTGGAATAAATTGTATTTATTTGCCTGTTTCCTAAGAGCAATTTTCTCTCATTTTTTTTTGCCATGGGCGTGAAAGAGTGTACAATTTTTAAACCAGTAGACTTCAAATTGTGTTATTTACATACTTATAGTACATTATTTTTGTAATACTCGTAGCTCTGTAAAAAAGGTCCCAAATCATTGTTTCCATTATTTTACTTTGCGGGAACTGTTAAAGAATCGTTAATGATTTAGAATGTAATCATTTGTCATTTAGACCAGTGTTCTTCAACATTTTTACATCCGCGGACCGGTAAAAGGTGGAAAAATATTTCGCGGACCGGCCTCATATTATATATAGGTACACAGCAATTTCTCGACTTTGGACATTTCATAATTGACCGAATTTATTGATGAATATATTTAATTTTATTGCCGTCTATTGGATTTATTTTTTTAAGGTTATAACTATTTTTAGTACAAAAGAGACATTCGAGTCTAAAATTTTTCGAAACATAAAAGTTATCGCGGACCTGCAATAAACTCTTGCGGACAGGTGCCGGTCCGCGGACCATGGGTGGAAGAACACTGATTTAGACAGATAATTTCTTGTTAGTTCGATGGGTAATGAAAAACTTAAAAACGTATCTAAAAACGAAACATAACAACTAATGGTTTGATACATTGTTGAATTTATGTTGAGTTAAGCTTTTCGACACGCTAGAAACACTCAAATACATTTGTATGAAAAGTGTATTCATTATTCACTGTTATATATAAGTCCGGAGTCGTGAAGTAGGATGTTTTTCCGGAGGCGGAGTCGGGGTCGGAAAAATGGATACTGAAAAATTATTAGTCTATTCATCATATTGATTGGTGAAACATACTAGAATTATTCCATTGACTAGAATGATCTGATAGCTTACATATATTTTAGTTAAACGGAAATATTAAATAAACAAAAAAATCGGTGTCGGAATCGTCTTTTTTAACCTGGTTGAACAGCTTTTGTTTTTAATCCCAAAACATATGAACAGTGTTAAATAGTCCCGCAATCATTGTTTTTTTTGCAGGGTCACATAAAAACGTTAAACATGGATTTCACTGTATGATAATACATATTTATTTATGATGTGGAATGAATCGAACAAATTTCAAGAAATGGTATCGTGCCGACTTGTAATGTATAATTCAAAAACCTACTTTCTAATAACATAAAGATTAACTAATCAAGACAAAATATAAGAATACATACTATCAAATTATAATCAATAAACTTTTTTTCTAATCACATATTGAATTATGGTGCCATGGCAGCACGATAATAATCCTGCAGCATGCCACCGGCATTAAGACAGCGAACACGGATCCTAATTCAAATTATAGTTTGTTTAAAAATGGAAGGAAAAAAGAATTCAAAACCAAAATGGAGGTGTGATGATTACCGGGTCGTGCAAGTCATTTGCCACATGAATGTCACGACATTCAGATAATAATTAGAGTTGAAGTTTTTATGGTTTTATTTTTGTTAACGTGACCATTTTTCCAATTTTATACATCTTAATTTAAGGTTTCTAGAGTTGCACAATAATTATATTTTGTAGTTGTTCAATTATAGCATCTAAAATTTAGTAATGAAATCATGAACCATCTGACGCACTTGCCATTTTTCGTTGAATTACTGAACGATTTTTTTTACAGTATTTTGAAAATGGAATAGAATTATTACCAAAGTGAGCACACGTGGTTAACGGAAAAGTACAGGACCGCGCCTGCCAGGCGTGCACAGTACGCGGAATCTGATTTTAGGGGCGGCCAAAACAATCGAGAAAAGTTTTTTTAAAACAGTCGCGGACAAAAAATACCAAATTCGATCAATTTCAAAGTTGGCTTAATTTTTTTACATGGTATATGACAAATGTTACAACTCTTAATATTATACATTTTTTAATGATATAAGCAATACAAATAGTTCACAATCCAATTTACAATTACATTTATAAATAAATCAAATGTATTCAGCAATTATGCATGAAATTTTGATAATCGTTTGAGTACATATTTATGCTACATTCGGATGTACTGGGAACCGGTTTTAAGTTTTCAAGATTACCGGTTCTTCACAGAAGATTAAACAAAAATAGATCAAATTATAAAAAAAAACACTTACTTGAATATTGATAGCAAATAATAAATCGACTAGATTTATTACCAGAAGTGCGCAAAAGAAAGTGTTACTAAAATGATACCGTGATGTACCTATTATTAAAATCCATTAAAAAAAATCGATATTGTTTGACCCCACGACCTTAAGATTTCACTCATGTTTCATTTTATGAACACATTCTCAATGTGCAAGTATCTCTCGGTCCATAAATGCACCACAGGATAAGCAGGTAAAGTGCAAACGGTTTAATTTCGCTGTGCATAATAAACATATGAGAGATGAAGATGCGAAAGTTGTTGGGCAGGTTTTATTGTGAAAGTGTACACGTTAAAAGCGAGATGAATATGGTGTTACTTACACACATACATACTAGTGAAATTTATAAAGCTGACAACAATCTGCTAGTGAATGTTAAAATCTTTTTCATATTTTATTTCGTGCGACAACGATTGTGACGTGTTTTACGTCATGACTATACGCGATTTAAATATGTATTAATTTTTAACACAAGTTTTAAATTAAGTAGTTCGTTGACATTGACAACCATTATTATAGTTTCACGAACGTCTTCAATAACATATCAATAAAATAAATTTACTTCGTATAATATTTACCTGATATTTGAATAAAATAAGTGTTAAAATATTAAATAGTAACACTTCAATATAATATAAAAGTATGTTTTCTGAATACATTTTTTGCTAAGAAACTAAACGTCACAACACGAGACCAGTATAGCTTTCATATATATAATATGTAGGTTGAAATTAATATTATTTGATTTTAAACGATGATTTTTGAAAAGTTTTCTACTATTAAATAGAAATAAACAAAAAAATGTGTCGTCCTGTCACACAAACAACATCCTGTTTATTCGTCTTTTGATGATCAGATATTTGGTCCGTTAATCGAGGTTCTACTTCACAGTTTTTAAAAAGCGTTTTCAACTGTTTATGTTCAAGAATAAAATAAGTGTAATTTACTAATATGTGTATATTATATAATTATTTACAGGAACATGTTGGCTTTCTACCATCACTTATTTTGTATATGAAGCCAAAGTTTACTGGTCGCCTTCCACAACACTTTCAACAGAAAAATGGGGTCTACCCCGACCCGAGCAGAGCTGCACAGGACTGATTTTGAATCATGCATTAGTGTGCTTGAAAAAGATATAAAAACTAGTAATCATAATCACAGTAACAATCGGTGTGCGAATAAAGTGTTCACCGTAAAAAAAAATATGCATGGTCTACTCCACGATGCTACAGAATGCTGGAATAACTTCAAAGACAGTAAAGAGTTTGGACGAAGACAAAGAATCTTAGAGACATCGTTTGTTGGTCATATGCTCTGGACAGGGAGGGGACGAGGTCAAAAATAATAAATCACAGTGGAATTTGGTATTGGTGATTCTTTATTTCTTTTAAATACCTTTTAAATCCACTGAATGACTTGAGTGACGTGACAGCCAAGAAAAACTATGTTAGAAAACGATTTTACCGACATATTTCTCATAACAGTAAAAGCCATTTTAAAAACAATACAGCAGCATTCAACTTCTTTCTTCAACGCAGATTAAGCTTGAAATGTATTTATCAGCTGATTATTTATACAAGAAAAAATATTACAACGAAAATGCTCTAAATGTTTCAACGTCAGTAACCCATTAAGAGCGACAGACGTAAATAATGGATGACGTTGAAATAAATAAAATGTTATCTTAATGAACCGATGATATAATGAATATTAAATATATTGTGTAGGTATTTTTCTACTTTACAGTTTGTAAATAAAAACTATGTAAACCTTTTGTCTTAGTATTATCAAAATGATGGAATAAATAAGAATACACACATCAAAATTTATTTAATAATATGCCCCACTTATGTTGTGTTTTATTTTAGTAATATCTATGACAAAGTATTAACAATAAAAAAAAGAAAAAAAGAGAATTAAAAATAAAAAAAGTATTAACAATAAAGAAATATTATTAAATAATATCTTGAATAAAACAGCTGGTTCGCCACTGTTTAATATATTTTCTAACGGTTTAACCCGTCCTAATTGATGCAACTCATTAGTTAATCGTTTCTTAGTGTAAATGTCATTTGTATTACCATCATCGTTTGTTTGTTTTTCTATAATCTCCTCCTTGCCTCCCATTTGTATTTGATTTTTATTATAGTTTATCAGAATAGTAGAATTAAAATCATTCATACTTACGCAAACATTTGGGGAAATAGTTGTCTGAGAATGCCTCTGAAAGAGGCGAAACACGTGTCACCGTTTGTTACACAATACGTGGAATTATCTAAGTTATTTTATTTTATATATCTATGACATGTTCGTATCTACGATTTATGTGATTGATTTTGCCAAATTGGAAAATCTAGGCCCATATACAAAAGTTATCAATTTATATAGGGCCCCTATTTTTTTGTTGTTTCGAAAATGAAATTAATATGTTGAAAAAGACGACATCGAGTTGTAAATTCAGTATACATCCTTTTCCGAGAATTTTTAGCCAGCCATAATAACAAAAAACGGTTTCTATTATTTTGCACGTAGCGGCGATAAAAGCCCCGACCATTTAATCGTTCGGCAGGGACTTTCATTTGATGGTCAAAGTGCAAGAAAAGGCTCGACGCTACACCAAATATAAGAATTCACCAATAATTTTGTTTTTTAATTTAAGATTTCGACTAGAGGTGCTTGATGGAATTTCAATATTAAATTTATCGTTCAGATTATGTACATTCATACATATTTTCATTTTCAGATCACAAAATCTGTGTGAATGTACATAATCTGAATGATTCAAATTTAATAATTTTGTTGCTGACATCGAGAAATTTTGCGATTCAAGGACTCGAAATCATTAGTCATTGAGAGCATTTTTTACTCAAATTTTGATGTGATATATGTTATAAATAACTACTAAATAAATAAGTGCTTAAAAAACATGTATTACATTTTATAAAAAATAGTGTTCCGTTACTAATTCCGGTTTTGCGATGTGTTCAATTGGAAAAAATAAACATTTACGCACTATCATTAAAATTCTTCATAATTGAGGAGCTTGGGATCAAAAATTACCAGATACACCGTTTTCTGAACAGAGAAAAACTTCTTATGAAAACTAAAGCAGTTGTAATTATAAAAGGTCATATGTTGACTCTTAATTGCATGGAAACTGCGAGATTTTTAGCGACGTTAACAGATTTTTAGCGACGTTAATTAGATTCTGTTCTTTTGAATCAGTACTCCAATATTATATCGATATTTTATTTTTTTCAAAACTGAATTTGGGATTGAGTACATTTATTGTTTTTAATTGAATAAAGATTGGGTGCTAGATTAAGCAATTATTGCTCTCACAACGCTTATGACCCTCTATAATCAAATAATGGCGTAGATCATAGGTGAACTGCCTCCTAGATCATTGAGTGTAGCCGGCTGAATCCGTATTTATAACATTAATTACTTTCATTCATTTAAAGGATATTTGCTTTAAGTTTTTGGATTGCTGTCTTATTTCATTTAAAAAATGACGAGTGTAGCCGGCTGGCAAGATGCTTTCTCCACCCTTGGCGTTTTGTGATAACTAATAATCGAACAGCAATTTCGAATAAACTATATCTGAACATCGCATAAGGAAAATAATGACGACTCCAATTTCGCATCATAATCTGCACAATTATTAACGAATGTGTTTCAATATATTAGCATCACTTTATTTTTGACCCTGCTTTTAATTGAACTATTAATTTTCTAAATGCCACACCGGTTCTGTTTAAAATGCATGAATTAAAGTTTACAATATGTTACATTATTCTCCATACCTGGGTGGAACTGAATAGGCAAAGGTATAAGACGCCAAAATCTAAAAAGCAATGCGAAATTTAATGATAAAAATACATTCATTTGGGGCAGGCTTTTCGTGTCAAGGAAGCCGTACAATATTTAGAGACAGAGCATCATAAGTTAAATAAAATAAATAATTTTAAAATCTATACATTTTGTTGTTTTATCAACGTAGATATGTAATTTATGTAATTATAGTTTACTAACATGAATCGACAATACATACTCTGTGAAGGTCTTCTCAAGGATCATCCAAAATTCTCGGATCATAACATGTTTACTTAGGCGCGTATTATTTATTAATTGCAATTTTTTTAAAGATGTTTTCGCTCTTTGTTGATTCTGCTGTAAATTATTTATGAGATAGCATACAAATCATCGTCTACTTATGAGTATTTACTGTCACTTATTGGTGGAAAAGAATTATATTAAACAATAAAACACTTTAATAGAAAATTTAAATTAACTTTGATTATTCCACGTATTGTGTTACTAACTGTGACACGTGTTTCGCCTTTCAGAGGCATCTTCAGACTTACTATCGCAAAGTTTGCTTAAGTAAATGCAAAAGTACGTGGAATAATCAAAGTTAATTTAAATTTTCTATTAAAATGAACTTCCACAAAGTTACCGCCGAAACCATCGAAAGTAATAAAACACTTATTTGCACTAATTTAATACTAATTTATAAGAATAAAATTTCTGTACTTGGGAATGCACTTAATTAACAAAACAGTTGAAGATCTTAGTAAATAAATGTGAACATATTATAAAAGAATGTTATATTGTTTTATATGAAAAACAGTAGAAATTAATTGTTAGGAGATATTGAATAAATTCAATTAATTAGTTACATATTTAGTTTGTATCGTATATAAAAAATATTGATTAAAATAAATATTCCACAATACATGAAGCAATGTACCAAAAGTTAAATGGTAAATAATAAACTGTATTTCAAAGACAACTAGTGTAATAAATATGTATATTGTTTTTACATGAGACCTTCAATTATCTTGAGTAATATTGTGCAAAAATTCCATAAAACAAAAATCCTGGATCGTAGTAAAACTATATAAGGAATAAATCTATCCATTTCGTTATGTTTTCGGTGATACAGTTCGAAGCTTTAAGTAAGCCTCAATTGTAGTCAAACAAATTATACTTCCTTCCAGTACATTACATCTACAACTTCATGGTGACACTGATAGGGTTGATGTACTCCAAAATCAAAAATCCACAAGAACATAATGTATAACATATATTATTTAATTTATATTTTATAATATAAATGGAACCCTTGCACTTATTTACTATCATATCATTGACATTTTTCTGCTTTTCCTGTAAAGCGATCAGACTGCAGACAAATTTAAGTAGATTCAGATTCGTATACCTCATACGGCGTGTATTCTAGTACCGCTTTGGCTTTTCCGCTACATGATTCAGTGGTTCCTGAGATTTCCTAAAAACTGTCACGTAAGTTTTTTATTTTGACTCTTTAATTTACTAATATTACATTTAATTATCTATGTAGCTGAAAATACCATCGTTCGTAATATTTTCAGTCCTAATGTGTCGCAAAGTTATATGATTTTTTTTTGCACAGAATGTACGCTTACGTAAATTTATACGATACTCTTACAGGCTATATTGATTGTTGTTTTTCATTAAAACAATTTATTTTTTTAACAATAAAAAATGAATTTATTATGCATCGAAGATTAAATATTAAAAAATCACTCACATTACTATTATTTTACAGTAATCGCTGCACAAAACGCTATACTGTGGTATGTCTATACTATTATTATATGGGCCTATTAGAGGTGAATGATGGAGGTTTTGTAATATTCTACACGTCTTAAAGTATCGTAAAAGTGAATTAACCTCAGTTAATACTCATTGCAATATGTAGTATTATCTCCGTAAAATAAAAAATATACAATCCACACAAAACAGCAAGTAAATACGTGATTGTACTTAAAAGTTCAAGGAAAAAGTTTTACCATTTTACTAGTTGTCTCACTTCACCTCTCCAGGGTTCATATATTGTTATATTGTATTGAAAAAATCTAGTGATTACTTTTTTTTAAATATCCGCTCTCATTGGCCTTCTAATAGAAGTATCTCGACGGAAGTTTTCAACGAGAACTGTTTATTACTCTGTCACTCATTCTTTCTTTTTCAGAGAGAGTGGTAGGGATAGGATGATAAGGCTAGGACAGGACTAGTGGTTGAATAGCCGCTCTCGATACGCCCTGTTATTGAATTATCGGAAGGGCGGAGGGGAATATTTGATAGAAAAAAAGTGATTACCAACCGTAATATTTACGACCGTCGTAACGCAAAGTGTAAATTCCGCGAATGTGTATCATCATATACCGTGATACTTCTATACCGATAATTGAAATTACTTGATACATATTTTTTGCAATTATTTGCAAATGGGGATTTGAAATTGCGTTATCGAATGTTATTGGCGTGGAAGCTATGTAGCTTTCAAATTATTTTTAACAATTGTGTTCCATGAATGCATGAGAATTGTTAATATATAAATACAGGATGTTGATTTAAACATAGACACCGGATAAGACTATCGAACAGATATGATGCCATTATTGATGGAGTTGACTTCTGCGAACCATCGCCAGTTGGTGACATCCGCTAATCACAGACGACACCTGCCGCCACCGAAATGACGTGTCATTGAATCGGACTTCCTTGTCGATATAAGGCGGGAAATCGAGAAATTACTTGCTATTTATATACTCAACTGATAAACTATGTCAGCTTCCAACGCGGAGTATACAACATTGTATACAAAATTGTAATGGGGAATCTTTATTGATCAAAAAGAACGGCAATTATGATTTAGTCGGCGTGCCGAAATAAGCCATTTTGTAAATTCGGGGAGCGAACCTTATCTATTTCAGCACAGATCTAGTAGTATCTTTATCATTTAAAAAAACTTAAGACAACATAATTTAATACACACGTGAACACGCGTCGTCCATCTTGTAACTTCCCTCTGTGTGTGGCACACTGGTGGACTGCCGTAACAACATCATTTCAAATTGATTTAATATTTTATGTTTTTCCACGTGCTTCGGGATAAAACCCCGTTTTTTATTTTATAACTTCAAAATTAAAATCAATTTTTAGTTTATTCTTAAATCTTGTGATTTTCTGTTTAATGATGGTTCTCAAAGAGGCGAAACACGTGTCACATTTTGTAACAAAACAAGCGGAATACAGTGGAACCCCCAATTACACTACCCCAAATTATGCGGTGGCTTGAAATATTCGCCGCAAATCCTCCAATTGCACTGGCGCATTCCATTGTCGTTGCTACGAGACGGTCGTCTGTGCGACGCGTACATTCAAATGTTGGTTAGCGTCTGTGTATTCAACACGTGCCAGGCTATACATGTGTAGCCGGGCGACTCTCTATGTGTTGGATTTTGGCCCGCTTTACATTTTATCACTTACTAACTAAATATTTCGTTCATATATTTTTATTTTTTGCGAAAAAAACCAAATCCCTAATTTTGTATGAGATTCACTCCCCCAATTACACTACCCCGAATTACACGGTCCCGACTTTCGTGTAAATGGGGGTTTTACTGTACTAAAGTTATCAAACTTATAATAAATAATGAAAATATGGAACAATTATTTAGTGACAAACTAATCAAAATATCGTAAAAATCAATTTAATTGATGAACGTCACGGAAAGTGTGAAATTACTGTTGCCGAGTGGTATCGCTTCATACTTCCGTTCAGTAAACTGGAATACAATTACCACGAAAGATTTTTTGAATCATATATTATACCGTTTTTACATGGAAGATAACAATTTACCAGAAAGGTTTAATCTTGCAAACAAAACCCTCTATACAATTAAGAATATTTTATAATTGCGTTCATTAATAACTTTGTACCCCATCTTGTTAAACATTTTTTTTTCTTTTAATCGGCAAAAGCTTTCAATAAAAACCGGTCTAGTGGGTTTATTTCTCAGTGTCCTTACTCTTGCCAAGGTTTAATTCCTTTTTGTTCTGCGACAAAACCTTGACTGTGTGAATCTTGTCGGTACACCCTATTTAATACAGCTTCCCAAAATGTAATCAAAGCACTTTCGATTGATTCGGCGGTAACATTTTAGAAGTTCATTTTTAATATAAAATTTAATCTAATATAATATATATTTATACTACAGTCTGTGTTACAAATTATGACACGAGTTTTGCCTATAATAATTATTCAGAGTTTGCAAATCATAATTTTAACAAAATTTTAGATTTGTAATACAGTGGGACCCGCAGCATGGATCGTTTATTTTTCATAGTCCCGGACAAACACCCATGTAAAATAATCCTGCATCGTTCCCCGATTAACCGCTTTCCTCGATCTATCGTTTAAATATTTTGGTCCAGTCACAAATATTATTCTAATTGACTGTTTTCGTTGAATATTTTTCATAAATAGTCCTTGCCTCGCATCTCGTTTCGGTTTTTTTTTAGTGGAGTCCCGATTTACTGTTCTCTCTATTTTTTTTTTACATGGATCATTTATTTTTTACTCGTTTATTAACAATATTTCATAATTCCACGTTAATCATTCCCCTAGTTATCGATTTATCATCTAAATATTATCATGCCGTCCCAATTATTATCCCAATTGACCGTTGTTGTTCAATATTTGTTTTGTTGCTCATTAATAGTCTTGCATTGCATCTGGTTGCGCGAATTATTCTAACTCAAATGTCAAAACTAAAATGCCTAAATGAATTAAGGTAAGAAACTGAAAACAATTCAAGGTGTTGAAAAATATCTAGGAGAAAAACGAGCCGACAAATGGTGTCTGTATTAAAACATTAATAATTTTGTAATTTTCTTGATATGTATTAATGTGTTATATACGTGTATATACTGTTAGGGACTGCAATTCTGGACAAATATATGAAAACTGATATTTTTGTATTTAATATAAATACCACTAATACAAAAAATGTTAAATTAAGCAAATAAATACGGCCAATTGAGATCCATTTACCGGGTGGGCAAATCATAGTCGGTATTTCAATATTTTATAAAAAATATTATCTTTAAAAATATATCGTAATCATAAACGAGTGATTTAGTGATAACTTAAAATTTCGTTTTTCTAAATACATCATTGAAATGCTTATCAAAATTTTCCGAATCAAAGCACGGTTTGTTAAATTCAGGGAATCATTTTTTCTATCAAATTAACAGTAATTGCTGTAGATGGTTTATATACAAAAGCATTTGGAAATTTCTCGTATAATACATGTATTTCGGGTGCATACCAAAAGATATGAGTTTTTTAATTTGTGTAGCAGTATATTTTTACATAATAAAAGCATATTAAGTAACATTCGATTGATTTCATAATTATTGCGAATCATTACATAAGAGTGATAAAAAATTTATAACACCGCGAATATCTCGCAGGTTAACCGAGCCCCTTGCTAGCATTTTGGCAGCCCACCGCTTACTTCTACCACTTTTTTTAAACGGTTTTTGTGGAACGGTAGCCACGGTGTAAGGTTGGATTTAAGTGTATATTATATATCATAAACACTTTGGCAATCTCTTGTATCTCCACCCTCCTATCGTCCCACGCATATGAAAGAAACTTTAAACTTTAGTACTAGCTGACCGCAAGCCCAAGAACAGAATGTACAGGTGCCGTACATCGTAATTTTATCCTGGACACTTACTAGTTACTACCCATTCCACTGGACCAAAAGTCTTGTAAGCGCTTGAAAACTATCGATTTTAAGCACATACATTATTCTCGGGTCGCGATTGTAATTTAGATATCAAATTGTACGAAGATTGTTAGGTGGCATTACCATTAAATATAAAGAAAATGTGGAGCATATTTTTTAATTAACACACATAAAAAAGACCTGTCCAAAAAGAAGATAAATACTTTCAGAATAGTAAAAGACCCGCTCTAGACGTGCTAACAATGATGATGAAACTAACCGATAATCTATT
Source organism: Himalopsyche tibetana (assembly GCA_030503985.1). Classification (NCBI taxonomy): domain Eukaryota; kingdom Metazoa; phylum Arthropoda; class Insecta; order Trichoptera; family Rhyacophilidae; genus Himalopsyche; species Himalopsyche tibetana. The sequence continues at coordinate 5,250,838 of JAPJYX010000010.1, forward strand.
TTTTAATTACAAATTAAATATCTGCATCCGTTTTTTATAGATGACTAATGTATAATACTTTATACCTAAAAATCAATGGTGTTTTTGATTGAATTCAAAATACGTTTTGTATAGCGATTAATCAGCGGTGAACTGCCAATATGTTAGCAAGGGACTTAATTCGAGGCTTAAACTCAGAGCTTTTCGTGACGATTTTTTATCACACATACACAATATTTAGCAAAAGCAAACAAACATTACTTATATTATGTAACAACACGTAATATAGCGTGTTATAATAATTATTATTAACAGCTGTATAATCTACTTACCTTAGATTTCAAGTTTAATTAAAGAGTTCCAAGATTGATACATAAATATTTACTATTCTTTTCGCTATAGTTCTAAGTTTCAACCGTTATATTTAAGCCGTCGTAGATAATATTGTATATATATAGAAAATAGCAGTTTGGTATTGATTTCATCTGAGAATAAAGTTTTATATTAATTTAACAATGGGCTCGCCACCCGAAATAAAAAAATCATCAAATGGTTCGCGCAAGAGCACAGATCCAAGCCACCCCTAAGATAAATCACTGTTAACTGTCAATTATTTTTGGAGAGGCATTGTATTTAAACGGGAACAAATTAAATAGTCTGAATTTAAATCAATTTTTGATCAAAATAAAAATATGAACAGTCGGAATAAAAATATTATATGATCAGAATATTTTATAACAATTTTGGTTAGGTTAGGTTAGGTTAGGTTTTTTTTAAATTTCATTTAAATTATCACTATTTATTCTGACCGATATATTATGATGAACGGAAAAATACGAGCCTATTTAAGCATTTCTGTTCTAAAAAAATGTTTTAATTTTTAATTTTTGTAGTATAAGCTGTATATTATTTTGTATAAAGTTAATTTGATGCAGTTCAGCCTGGAACCTGTATATTGCGGTAGGACCGAATTGAGCATGTCGATATCGATGTTGGTACATGGACATGATTGCGGTCGCAGTCTCCTTATTAGAGAAAGAGCTTTCATGTTGTGGAAACGGTACGCTGAGCTTTGGGAATTTTTTCTCGATAAATTCAATCCTGTATAGCTTAACCATACACAAACAGACCTTGGTTCGTCACGGTTTCAATGATCCGGTGTCTTCGTGTCAAAATTAATGTGTTGGCAACCATAAGCATTGCAACAATGAATTGAAACGATTCTCCATTGTATTATATTTTCAAGACCTATAAATAGCTGTCTCTCATAATAAATAATATTTTTTCTTGGTAATTAATTCAGTATAATTTGGTTTGTAACATATATTATAATTATTATGATATGCCGGGTCTGTGTTCGAGTGGTCAACGTAGTTTTAAAAGGTCATTTTGGAATTCTGAAGCTGTGCTTGGAGACAACTGGATTGACTACCAAAAAAAACTTTTTTTAGTGAAACATATAAAGCTTTTCATATATGTATAATATGCAGTGCTTTTTCCCCCGTGTAACGCGGTGAAACGGCGTTCCGTCACCTTTTTTCTCTCGGCATTTTAATGTTTCTAATCAATATTCGCAAAAAAATATATTTACATACTTTGCTTTGAAAACTTTTGATTTTTTAAGGACAAAAAAGACGATTAAAAACATTTTTTTTAAATCGTGAAAAAGTAGTAACAGCGAAAAAAATCATGAGTGATATAAATGAGTGAAGGAAAATCAATCTTTCAATTTGTTGAAAACTGATATAAACCTCCAAGAAATAAACGGCTACGAATTGGGTCATATTCTTCATTCTATAAACTCAGAAGTTTAGTTTCCGGTTAAGTTCAAAGGCGTGGGTGTTTGTGATACCTAAATTCTCTTCCAACCTTCCAATCCAAAAATTAGCGGGGCGAAGCAAGAGCGATTAGTTAACCACGAGTCCCATCGTAGCCGTTTCTTTCTATCCCAACTCTCTTAAAAAAAGAAGCTTGAGCAACTGACTAACAAGCAGTTATGTTGTTTAGTTAAGATACCTAAATTAGGAAGCCATATAGGCCATAATAGCCATATTGGGAACGGACATGGATTGGGAAAAAAACTTGAGTTCTGGCCCTTTTTTTTCAAGAAAAAGCTATGTGTATGTGCAATAATACAACTTAAGCTCCCATAAACAATATAAAATAAATATATAATACTAAGTGTATCACCAAACCTTACACTTACCCTTGTCGCAATGGCGTAGCGCCATCTTGTATGGATCGATAAAGTGCATCTACCCCTCACAATTATTATTCCGATAGGAGAGTTATGCAATCTTATATACCTACATATATAACATAGTTTCTTCACAGTTTTATCGTGATGCTTGCGTCCAGTGCAGTGCAGTTCATGGTGGTACAGCTGTTTGCACGAGCTGCATAGAATAGATAGGTAATGGGGTAATTTACTATAATTTTACATCTTTATTTAAGATTTCAGTTACCGAGTGGTTAACGCTATTGGATGTTTGCCTATTCTGTCGTAGTTCCATAGCTTTAAATTCTTGGAATAGACACTTTCATATGAGGCATCAGCCGTCAAGGTTTAAAAAGTGATACAGCCATATTTCGACAAAATCGAGAAAAAAATATGTGCTTATTATACCCGTAATTTTACGCTTAGTGTGAATATTTTTTTGTTCTTAAACTCAACATAAGCTTACAAAAAAACAAATCTTATTGACTCTGGTATGTGGTATATTTTTTTTTTAACCATGTCCGCTCCCAATGTGGATCATATGGACTCCTAATGGAGTTTATCTCAACAGAAGTGTTTCTACGAGAACTGCTTGTTACTCAGTTGCTCAACCTCTCCTTTCCCAAAGAGAGTAGGGATAGAAGGACAGGGCTAGGACAGGATTAGTATTAAGCTAATCACTCTCGATACGCCCCGTTCATAGGATAGGATGGGTGAGAGGGGGGAATTCAAGACATCACATACATCCATGCCTTTGGACAGAAATCATAAATCGATTGAAAAATCAATTTATAAAACTGTCCGTACCGGTATTTGAACCCGGGCCCTTTGTAGCCGAAGCCAACAACGTTGACCACTCGACCACATAGGTGGTATATACAATTTTATTTTGCTTATATTTATTTTATGTATGGCTTATTAATTTGCTGTTATTTTGTTTTTATTTAAAAAATATAATACAATAGAAAAATAATCTCAACTTAAGCCCAGGGCTGTGGATTCGGAATCAGAGTTGGAGTCGGGAATTGAGGGTATTGTACGGAGTCAGAGTCGGAAACATCTTACGACTCAGAATCATTTAAAAAATATATATTTAATTATGTGTATTCAAACGAAATTAAGTAAAGCTTATACTAAAACTATGTTACAACTGAAAATTGCATTTCATGTCCATATAAAACTGTCAACTTGTCGCTGTATATTCAATCAATTGAGATAAACCCAACGAAGATTTTAACAACGCCATTCGAGGTCCACTTTGTGAGATATATTTAAAAAAATCTTTTCAAGACTTGCACTCGGAATTCTCTTGTCGATATGTCTCTTAATATTTGCTAAGCGGGTCTGATATTCGTGTTAGTAATATATTAATAGTACTCAAAGCACTACGTAAGGCTTACATCGAAATATTATTTATTCTAACTAAAATCGTGGACTTTTTAAAATATCTTGAAATTAATACTTCAGGACGCCACTGTATAAGTCTAAACACTCAAACAAATACATATAAGTAAATACGTATTATTTCTACCACATACAGAAGCCTTGTTTATAGTTCGCCTGCATTTCCCATTAAACCATCCCCTCCGCAATAAACACACCCTCGATTCATTCACCAGTCTGCCTCAGGGATAGAAAATTGTTTTAGCACAGCAATAATAGATAATAAGGAAATAAATTATGGAAATTAGGCTTATTTCATAGTTAACATAATTACATTCATTATAAATGATTTTCGTAAATTATTAATTACTGGGAAACCACTGTTACTGTATTGAAAGTAATGTTTTTAGAGAAAAGGGTATTATGTTCCATTTTTAAAAATAGAAAATAAATCTCTCTTGAAAAAATACCGTGCACACCGAGTTCCCGGTTTCAGTTGCACAGCGTTTGCGGAGCACTTTTATATACAGTGATTGATCACATGAATGTTGCTGACCTAAACATGGACCCGACTAGTCACTAGTGAAATTATATTATTCTTCAAACTGTCATTGATACTAAATTTGGCAGTTGTCAACTGACCAATGAAATTATACAATCTGATGAATTATTCAATCACTGTCATGAAACAGAGTCTTCTATTGTTGGGTTATATTAGGTTAGGTTAGGTTAATACTGTGTACATATACCTGTCAAATACAGTTTGACCGATACTGTTTAATGAAATTGTAAATTCATTGTAGCGTATCGAATGTGTAAAGGAAAAAAGACGTAACCCACACTTTTTTCAAAACAGCTTTTATTCGATAATTGTGATGTACATATCAAGTTGATATACATTCTATCAAAAGGATGTTAGTTGGAAATGCCAAATAAGTATATTAATTTAGCTTTTAAGTTAAAAAAAATTAGGACCTGTGAAAAAATACTTAAAATAAACTTTTTTTAAAAAAATAATTAAATCAATATTAGATAAAGTCAATTAAGAACCTGTTTATCAATCTCCGTGCACTTCAGCGTTGTGTATATTTCATAATTTGCCTTTGACCCAAAATCACCAAAAAACGTTTTTCGTGTCTCTTGTAAAATTTGTTATGTGTGGGTTACGTTCTTTTTTCTTTCCACAGTCGATATATTCTTTATCAGGAATGCCTGGACACTAATAAAAAACAAATTGTTAGTTACCACTGGAATTGTATAGAGGGTGACATAACTCACATGATATAACACAAGTATTTGAGGAACTTCCTGTTTTTGACTCAGTTTTATGTTATTGCTACCACTTCCATCTATCATTCCACAGACCCGTGTAATTTACAGCGAGGGAGGAATTGTGCGGTAGGATTCGCGAGGGACGATTTTGGGAAAGGTTGTGTCTGATAATTAACATGTCTGTTGCACCACCGATGTAAACAGGTGGTTGTTTAAAATCGATGAGCACGGGAATAACGAGTATTACTAATGTAACGAACAGCGATTCTAACATAATCAGAGCTTGCGAATTAATCCGTAATATAATCATTAATACCTCTGTACGAATCATCGGCGGATCCACGGTAGAGGTGGGCTGAAGGGAGCTTGGAGGGGCTCGCGCGAGTCCCTTGCTAAATTTTTCTATACCGGCGAGCCCCTTGTTAGTTTAAAAGAAAACAATATTCTCAGATTAAATTAGTACACCACTGCAATTTCTGACATATATTATCTACAGCAGCTTCAGTATACACATTAGTACATTTTTAGTCATTTACATTGATGAGTTTACGGTAAACTGCATATTATTACATATAAGTGTACATTTTAAGTAACAATCAATTGTTTATTTAAGTATTGCATATAATTGCATAGGAGTGATAAAAAAATCACTTCTTCCCATAAACGCCGAAAATTGCTTTGAGATTAAGCGAGCCCCTTGTTACATATCGGCAACCCACCGCTAATCCACGGAGTTGCGAGACGAGATAAATTGTGTTAAAAAAATAATCATGAAAAGGTACTACAATATTTAAAAAAATATATATTTTTGGTAAATTTTTATTTTCTAGGCCGCATCTTTATATTTATTATGAAATCGCTGCCTTCATTTACGCAGTTTTCATATAATGGAACCTATCCTATCAGCGGTGGGCTGCCAATACGTTAACAAGGGGTTCGCTTAATCTCAAAGCGATTCTCGATGTTCTGGGGAAGGACTGTTTTTTTTAAATACTCCTATGCAGTTATATACAATACTTAAATAAGCAATCGATTATTACTTAATACACTTATAATAATATGTAATTTACCGTAAACTTATCAATTTAAATGGCTAAAAATGTACTACTGTGTATACTGAAGCTGTTGTAGATAACATGTATAAAAGTCAGAAATCGCGTGATTTGATCTGAGAATATTGTTTTCTTATAAATTAACAAGGGGCTCGCCGGCCTTAGTAAAATTTAACAAGGGGCTCGCGCGAATCCCTTCGAGCCCTCTCTAGCCCACCCCTGTATCTGATGTTTTTTTTACGCTGTTTCCATTTACAAGATAATTGTGAAAAATGTATCTACCGCGTTAATCGGGGGACGGGTGTACTGCCTTTCCACCAAGAATTGTACACCTTAAAAGATTTTTCATAGTCCAACGTACAAAAGTGTACTTATCTCAACAATTTATTTAGTAATCAAATAGTGACTTGAATGTATTTTTTTAAAAATAGTAATGCGTAGGAAGTCCACCGGTAAAAGTGCATACGCTTGCATCTCATTTCGTATGCAAAGCCATCCTCATATTTACAGCCTGCTAGGCGTAGGTACCAAAACCAATTTCTACGCGACTTAATTTCCATATTGAACGATTGGCGATGTCTTCCCGGTTCTGTACCCGTCTTGGATTTCTGTCAAGGAAATAAATAGCACCATAAAGTCTGGTTAAGCAAGGTTAGCTTTTATATAAAGGTAAGATTACTGAAGGAAAACATATATTTAGACAATGTAATAAAGTAAGATTGGCATGTTTGTTGCCAGTGTCATCATTGCTTTGGCATATTTCCATGTTTCGAGAATCGAAAGCCTACAACTCTCAACATATGAATATAAACAATATTTTACAACTTATTAAATCAAAATTGTATCATCAAAAGGTTACACAGAATGTAGTTTTTTTTAAAATTGAGTCAATTATTTTTTACTTGTAAATGATTAAATGAGATTGGAATTAAGTGGGAATACAAACAACATGACAATTGTTTTGATCGAACGTCTCCCGTTTGCTTATATGAAACCATAAGAATCACTCGGTGTCTTACTCTTGCACTAATTAATCAATAACAAACAAAGTTTAACTGTGCTATAAATGATTCACGGATACTTAGAACTTAGAACTGACATGTTGACATATATTTTATTCAAACAATAAAACACACTTCTGTACAAATTCCGCATGTATATAAAATTATCAGGATCGTTTTCACTCGTCACTAGACTTTTTAACTGATGAACTTGTGGTAAGCGAAACGAGCCCTGATCATATTAAATAAATGTGCCATTCCACCAAGTATTGACTGTGAACAGTGTGAACGAACACCTAAAGGCTAAGCGTATGACAAGACGCAGGCGACACAACACAGTGCAGTGCAGGGAAGCACATATGTTGTATTACATGTAGAAACACACGCCACGCAGGCAAGTGAGACGCATACATGCGTTTGCTCTGCTCTGCGCTTTACTGGGTAGCCGGCACATATTACTGCTTGACTCGTGTAGTAATTGAATACGTGCGAACTGAACTTTGTTTATACGATACTACTCATTAAGGCTACTCTTAAATGATATTAGAAGGCAAAAGTTATTCAAATAGGTTACGTCAAATAGCGTTTTTTTGTGCATTTGTAGGTTATGTATCGTATAAATTTCATTAAAATTTACTGCGAACGTTAAGTCTCATTTGAATAACTCGTTAAAAAAATGAACCTCGAATGTAATTTTTAAAGTAATATAAATTTTAAAATTATCCCAATATTTGCCATTCATATATATCACAGCATACTCTGATATCAAATGTCTGATGCACTTGCCTGTGTCTACTTATTCTGTGCTGCCCTGCACTGCGTCGCATGCATCTCAGCATACGCTTAGCCTAAAAGTGGACAATTATTGTTTTATTTACGCAGTGATACGACTCAAACGGAGGTCAATCGACTCACAATGAATCATTTACCATGTGTAATATAATATATGTAAATTATCAAGAAACGATACTATTAAAAATTACTGTAACTGCTCAAATGTGAAATAAATAATAATACAAACATTCAATAATGTTTTACCATTTTGTGTAGATGTTGAATCTCAACATATTTACATTCCAGAGCTGGTAATTGTACACACTTACCACCTCTTCTTGTCATTGTGGGACAAAACATTCTAAACTCTGCATTTTAATGAGCCGAGTTGCCACAATGTCGCTAAATTATGCTTCATCTGAGATAATAATATTATACATACATACTAGGGCATCCAATCCCGGACTTTTATTGTAGTTCCGGGATTTTGGAGTTCACAATTTTTCCTCATCTGGATTCAGGATTAAGAAATTGGAGACCACTAGCAGATTTCAAAAAAAAAATTGGTCGCTGGTTTTAAACTCCTGGGAATTTACGGAATTCCTAAAATTAAAAAATGTGGGGATTTTTTTTCTAACTTTTTCGGATTTTCCATGTTTTTTCTATGTAGCCTATTTCAAAAAGTCAAGAATTCACGGAATTTCCAAAATGGAAAAATATGGGAACTTTTTTTTAGCTCTATCGGAGGTCAATTTTTACGAAAGGGATCAAAAAATTGGACGGGATCCCGGGATTGGAAGCCCTAATATATTCGTAGCGGTACTTACGGTGTCTTCCTCTAAAGATATTTGCTTGCGTGGAGGATCACTATTTTGTGAGCTTAAATTATTTGAGGTTACAGATGGCTCTCTGTTTTTCGACAAATAAATAATTCAACTGTTTCCTTAGCACAGAAATGTGACATGAGCTATGCAAATAGTTACTATTTTCTTTATGTAATGTAACCTGATCATTAATCAACAGAATAACATAAAAATATATAAATTTTGTCACCGTATAGATTGGAAGGTAAGAAATTGCTGGTATAATAAATACACCTACTCAGTTATTCCAGAAAAAAATGATATTCAAAATTTTTATTGTGGACTTACGTCTATTTTTCTTACAGATATATTTACAAAATATATCAGTAAAATTATATTTATTAGAAATACAGTGGACAATTTGTTTTTTCATCGAACAAAATAGTATTTTGTTAAATAGTGTTTTTCAATTTTTGGGTGTTCACTATCAATACTTGGTGGAAAGGCTTCACTCCACTTTATTAAATAGGTCAGGTGTAGTGTTTTGTTCAAGTGTTCATAATAATAACAAATAAACAAAGTTCTAAAATAATTCATCTATTTGTTTGCTGTATTAATTTAACTATTCCTATTGTTTAAAACTTTAAAAATTGGGTTAAACTGGATTTTTGGAAATATTAGAATAAGTCAATCCTATCCATTTCATTGACTTTTTTGCAGACTTATTTTTCAGTCAATTACTGTGAAATAGTCTGCAAATATTGAATTTCGTTACAAAAAAGCTTTCTAACATTTAATCCATTGCTATTATTTCAATTTATAAACGTAACAGCATAAGTTTTTACAATTCAATTAAATGTTTTATCGTTTAAAATTTGTACGGTGGTATACCACGGAATTGAATGTTCACTTAAAAAGGTAGTAAATTTGTATCGTTTATTAAATCCACTGAGTCACATTTGAAAGCACGTAGAAAGTTACATTTTTTATTTCATTTTACTGCCAAAGAAAATTGTCTGATTTACCGCTATAATTTTTTTATTTATTTCTTTTGGTTGACAGCCGTGTACTAAATTACGAACTAGGCATAACACTCAGTGAATATAAATATTTTAAACAGATTATTGACAGAAAATGAACATATTCTTTTTGTGTATATATTATATTATTTTAGGTTATCAGATATCGGCATATCGTTGGCCCATTATGAAGTATAAATAACTCTAAAATATCGAACATTAGATTAGTGTGTCACTTTGTAGTTTTTAATAGCATTACTCACATATTTTAAACATACAACGAAATACAAAAAAAAATGTTATTAGAAGTATAATTAACTATGAAACACAAAAATAACGATAATTTTTTATTGAAAATTTATAAATCTATCACTCATTTTTTACGCTCATTTGTATCATTTTAGTTCGTGGATATGCAAGGCTTATATTCGACGCTATTAATTATTTCTTAATAACTTTCGTGGTTGCAGTTGAATTTGGGACATAAAGTGTTTGTACGGTAATCGTTGTCTTCGGTAGAAGATTCTTCTGTACACAAAACTAACACAGAATATTTAAATATTTTTCATTTTAAAATTATTATATACATATTGTTTAGACTTTCGTTTGTACCGAACCTGAAACATATTTAGCGCCCTTGAAATGAGACATCAAACATTAAAATAAAACAATAATTTAAACTTAAGTATTTCGACTGAGGGTGCTTGATGGAATTTCAATATCAAATTTGAATTGTTTGAATTTTGTACTTTTCCATGAGTTTTGACGCTAACGACCCGGATTTCGCCTTTCGGCATCTACATCAAGTACATCCGTGCACTTGGAATGCCTGAAGATGCCGAAAGGCGAAACCCGGGTCGTTAGCGACAAAACTCATGGAAAAGTACAAAATTCAAACAATTCAAATTAAATAATTTAAACATTTAAAAAATGTGTGCTCGAGTTTTCTTGTACGGATAATTCGTGATCAGAAGAATAACAAAACTTGCAAATAATCAACATTCTCATCATTAAAATAAGATAATTATGTAGTAACTCAACACGTTTCACGTGTTGAGCGATAATGGTCTTGATCAACATTCCCTCTAAGCTGCGCGCGCGCGCGGCCGCGCAGCAGTTGAAAAGGCCCCGCGCTTTCATTTTGGGTTGGCGCGCATTACAAGGCAGTTATTCAATTAATATTTGATCGGTCCGCGCAGCCTTTGAAATTTCCGTGCAGCTATCCTCTTGTCTTAGAGCATTGGTCTTGACTCTTGATAGTACTAAAATATTCGAGAATTAGTTATACACCAATTAATTTATAAATGTAACACCAATCAATCGATAAATTACAATAAAACTTTCAATTTTGATTTATTTATTCCTACGGTTACGATGGAATATTCATGTGTTAGGGAACCACAGTTTGAGAAGTGCGATAAAAAAACGTTTTGATTACTACAGTGTGTACCTGACCGCAAAATTGACTTTACTGCGTAACGTCGCGAAGTAAATCGTCTCCGTAGAAGGTACTAGAAACCAGAGAAAAATGGTCACCGCAATAATTATTTAGGGCAGGGTGTCTTAGATGGATACCACAAAAGGTGTTAAATATGGTAAACTTATTCGATCAGAAAATTCAATTACATAACTTATATGTAAAAAAAAGTGTGCGTCTGTCACATCGGCAAATCTTTTTTTTTAAATTTCTACATGGCCTGACACTGAACGTTATAATTTGATATTGAACCATCATATATAAATATTTCAGAGAATATGATGATACTTAAAAATAAAGATTTTAAGTTGTGAGATATTTGTGTTTTATATAAATAAACCTCCATTGGGTTGGGGTTCAGGGGTACTTTATCTTTAAATTACAATGTAGTTAATACATATTTTTTAAAGTATATAATTACTAAATTTGAATCGTTCAAACTATGTACATTCTCACAAATTTTGTCATTAACGACCCGGGTTTCGCCTTTCGGCATCTTCAGGCATTCAAGTGCACGGATGAACTTGAACTGACGCTTAGTAAATGAAAGTTTCGTGTTTATATAAGATATAAATGCACCACTGAGTCCAAAGCCACTGCTGGCAAAAAGGATAAAAACAGGCTTATAAACTAAAGAAACTTATTGAAGAGAAAAATAAAACATTACTTGAGAAATCACAGTTGATAATAAACAAGGAAACACCAATCATATTTTTTGATAGAGTGGTTAACCTTACTAACGTAACTTTAGAAAAAGACGAGCAAAATCTCTTATCAAAAGGTCTTAAATACTGTCCACCTTTACCGAATAGAAAATCTGACTATGAAAACCTTGCGATAGACTTAGAAATTGCACTACATAAAAATCTAACTAGTAAGCATATATGTTCTCGCATTCTTAAAAAGGATTATTTGTCGAGTGTTAAAAATAGAAGTAAATTTAACGATGAGTTAGTCACTCTTAAGAATATTAAAGATAAAATTAAAGAAAATAACATCATTGTCACAAAAGCAGATAAAGGAATTACCACAGTTCTGCTAACGAGTAATGATTACGTTGATAAAATTAATAACTTTCTCGAAAGTAACAATATAGTCCAACTAAAAAAAGACCCTACAGTAAAATTTAACAAAGATGTCAAAGATGTCATTAACAGTTGTAATATTACGATCAACCCTAAAGATATATATTCTTTGTCTACACGGAATCCGTTAGCTCCCAAATTTTACGGATTACCGAAACTTCATAAACCTTCAATCCCAATTCGCCCTGTAGTGTCATATATTAATGCCCCAGCCTATAAATTATCGAAAAAAGCTAACTCCCTCATTAGTAACCATAGTGGATTCAACCCGACATATAGCGTAAAAATTCATTAGAATTAGTTGAAAAACTTAAAAATAAAATCATTCCTTGCAATTCAAAATTAATTTCATTTGACGTGGTCAGTTTATTTACGAATGTACCAGTCAACAAATGCAAAAGGATTATCGAAGATACCTTAAATGCACGTAGAGTAAACCCAATAGTAACAAAAGAGTTATTAAATATATTAGACGTTTGCGTTGACCAGAACTATTTCCAATTTAACAATACAATTTATAAACAAACAGAAGGCCTTGCAATGGGAAACTGCCTATCACCGTTGTTAGCTGAGTTTTATATGAACTATTTAGAAGATACAATTTTTAGAAACAAAACAGAAGCCAAACCTATAGTCTATTGGTTCCGATATGTAGACGATATTCTTTGCCTGTTTAATGGAACAGATAGACAAATAACTAACTTTCATAACTTTATAAATTCATTAGATAAAAATATAAAATTCACTCTAGAATTCGGAGGCAAAAATATTAACTTTCTTGACTTAAATATTAACATTGAAAATCATTCTCACGAGTTTAAAATATTTCGGAAGCCAACCTTCTCTGACACTGTAATCCATAAAAATTCAATGCACCCATTTTCTTATAAACTAGCCGCTTTTCATTCAGAAATACATAGACTTGTGAGTGTTCCTTTAAACGAAATAAACTTTAATATCGAATTGAAAATCATCAAACAAATCGCCATAAACAATGGATACGATATGTCTCTTATAGACAATCTTTTATCAAAAAAACAAACTAAACTTGCAGAAAAAATTTTATTTAAAGGTATAGTGTCAAAGGACATAGATCATACTAGGTATTGGCGTAGAATCATTTTTTTAGGAAATACAAGTCTTAAAATTAAAAAACAGCTAGCTGATAGTGTAAGACCTGCTTTTTACTGTAAAAACTCTTTAGGCAAATTATTAGTTAATAATAAAGATAAAATACATTACTTAAATAAATCCGGGATTTATAGATTGCAATGCTCTTGTTGTACAAAGTTTTATATCGGCAAAACAGAAAGAACACTGAACATCCGGGTTTTAGAACATATGGCAGCCTTTAGATTGAAAAAAGACACGTCTACTTTTGCTAATCACTTAATATCGGAAGAACACGTGTTCAATCAGGAACAAGGGATAAAAATGTTACACCCAAATACGGACAGTCATAAGCTCTTTTTCCAAGAAATGTTAGAAATCAACAAAGCACAGCTGCAAAATCTTCCGATTTTAAACGAAATATCAAATTTTCCCACATCTCCTCTTCTATACCCTATATAACCATAAAATCATATAATCATAAAACCTTTGCCGACAAACAAATTATATAATTCTTGAAACTGCTCACTAGTCAAATCTGTTGGCATTCCCATGGGCTTATCCTTTTTGCCAGCAGTGGCTTTGGACTCAGTGATGCATTTATATCTTATATAAACACGAAACTTTCATTTACTAAGCGTCAGTTCAAGTTCATCCGTGCACTTGAATGCCTGAAGATGCCGAAAGGCGAAACCCGGGTCGTTAATGACAAAATTTGTGAGAATGTACATAGTTTGAACGATTCAAATTTAATATTGAAATTCCACCAAGCACCTTCAGTCGAAATCTTAAATTATATAATTACATTTAATAAAGTTGAGCTTTTTCGTTGATGAAGCAGAATAAATCGATTCATAGAAATAAGCTTACTGATTTTGCAGCATAATACTACAAATATTTAGAAAAATTCTAAAGAATTAGTATAAAATTTACGTAGACAAAGATCACACTAACTTTTGAATAATAATTACAACATGTATTCCTACATATTTACCGATATTTTTTTTTTTAAATAAGTGCATCTAATCTTCTTTTGCATGGTTTTGAAATAACATGGTCGAATGTAATGGAACATATCTTTCATTAATATATAGTCACTGCATTTTTGTATACGGGTGTTTTACATGAATTATATTCCCGTATAAAAAGTTGATTTAGTTTATTTTCAATTTCATTTTTCATTGTGGCGCGAAACCATCACTTTGCGGCCTGCTAGAAGAAAAAGCTTAAGCATTTCAGGTTTAGGTTGATAAATAAAATCATAAAAAAAATATTTTTATTTAAATTTCTATATCCTGTATCTAAATCCAACTGTACTTCCGTGTAAAAAGTACATAGTATCTTCCGTTGCAAATAGTTTTTCATTAGTAATGTAACTTATTTGTTGATGCGTTATGATTTGTTGGCATTATTATTATTATAGAACACAAATACATATTACAAAAGTTATCGGGCAACATTTTTAGTTCAATGTAATTAAGCTTACACCTAATATGTAATGTGATCAAAGATTTTCATTTGTCGAAAAATCAAATGATGAGTCGAAAACACATTTTTTTTTGTCGCATTTGTATCTAGCAAGTCCATTTAACGCGTTGTATTTTTGTTTGGATGGTGCATTTGGTGTGTGTTTGATCAATGAAGAAATATATTGAGTCCATCATTCATATTCTCATAATAAACTTATGTGTGGATCCCAGTATTTTTAAGCTCGCCGGTCTAAGAAAATTACAATCATTGAGCCGTTTCAGGAGAGCTCAAAATGTTCGTAGAATGATGATACATTTGGCCGACAAAATCGTCACAATTTGTGGCTCGAGCATTTTTGTGATTGATGGAGTGTATCTCCACCAATTAGTCTACCGCGCGAAGATCTTTCTGAAAGTCGACCGTTGTATGATCCTAGACTAATAATATATTTTTATCATCTAACATACTTTTCAAGAGAGGTTCTGAGTTATCAAAAACTATAGTTGCAACTTAATTACCAAAAACTACGGTTGCAACGGCATGCAGAATCAATGTATTCATAATTATTGTTATTACAGTAATATGTCGTAGATGTCCTAGCATTCAGCAGTAGTGTCACCTGTCAACGCATGCTCAATGTGCAGATATAATTTGTTGTGTTGTGCTGTGTGTTACAGACGGAGAGATAAAACAAGAAAATTATATTAAATTCCAATGAGTAGATTCACCATGTGGTTTATATCAATGATAGTATGAAAAGTGTTGAATACATAACATTAAAATTGATTTGAGATGAAATAGCAGGTGAATCTCTGATTTTTAATGGTAAATCTAATTCTTATTTTTAAATTCAATATCAAAAGAGTTTTAATAAATAATCATTTCGTTATCATAATCTAACATTACATTAGGGTTGTGTGATCGTCTTAACCTCATAATCTAATATTATACATTCATGAGGCATACATAAAAATTTGCTTAACGTTAAAACTAATTAAATTATAATGTAAGCTTGGACATTTTTCTGGTTTAAATAACAATTGCTTTATCACAGTCAATAAACGTATAGTAAATAATTCACACATGTCTACGGGTCCCATGGCGCAGGGTATGGCGTTATTGGCTTCCGTGTCGAATCTCACGGGTTCGAGTCCCAGCACGAACAGCATTTTTCGATTTCTGTTTGAAGGCATGGGTGTTTGTGATGTCTACAAATTCCCTCCCACCCTTCCAATCCTTCAATAACTGGGCGTAGCGAGAGCGATTAGCTAACCACTAGTCCTGCCCTGGCCTTAGCCTTCTGTGTCGTCCGCTGTGGTCTAGTTGGATAGAGCTTGCTGTGGGTCTGGGTTCGATTCCCGGTAAGGTCAATGTCAAATTTAGATGTTTCAATTTAAATTTGAGACCTAAGACATGGGTGTTTGTGATGTCAATTTACATTGAGTTTATCTCGAGTGACTTACTTTACTAAAATTCTCATCGAGTTTTTTCTCGTATAATTTTTCTACTTTTAAATATTTGGCGCATTCGCATTAGCTGTAATGGCAAATATATTTTTCAAAATTAAATTTTAACCCTATTACTTCTCTTTGAAAAAAAGAGAGGTTGAGCGACTGGGTAACAAAAAGTTCTCGTAGAAAAACTTCTGTTGAGATATCTCCATTAGGAGGCCATATGCTCCACATTAGGAGCGGATATGGATATTTAAAAAAAAAATCGATCTTAAACTTCAAATACTAAATTATAAACTAAATCTCTTTGTCTACAAACGACAAAGAGATAGGCTTGGATCACATATACATATGTATCTATAGACCTATAAAGCTCAATTTTCTATACAAAATAATATTTCACAGCCTTTGCCGTCCCTGAACGAAAGGCAGCCACTATGATTAACGTTACTGTAATTTGATTATCGTCTGCAACACAATATCCGTTAATCAACCTTATTGCATACTGAAAAACATGACCCGATTACGCTACGTCAGGCCATATCAATATCATCTCTCTGATGGTAAATCGAATAATATCATGTTTGCGATGCAATGCAACGGTGCCTACCATCTCCCACATAGTGAATTCCTAAAACATTGAAAGTGAATTTTAATCATTTATCTTATATTGTTGCGAAATCACAAACAGGTAATTTGATATTCACGTCATGCGTTCGTTGCTAAGCTTCTCTGAATCGACGAAAGCATTTATAATTTTAATGATACTAGAATATTTCATATTGAGCCTTGCGGATTCTTAATACTACTAAAGAGTGTCAGAAAGATAGTACGGGTTAAATAAACAATATTTATGCAAATCAAACATGAACGTTTTATAAAAACCAATACCGTTTTCATAAATGGTCGATTTCTGACGAATCCGATTACCCAAAAAGACTACAAATTGAACACTGATTTTTTAACAATTGGCTTAAATGATAATTTTAAAACAATGAACATATACAATATTGTCAAGTCCCTGGCGCAGTCAACGTGAGTCCCTAGTACGGACAGAATTTTTTCAATCAATTTATCGATTTATATTCGAAGGCATGGGTGTTTGTGATGTCAAAATATTTCATAAGACCCTTTTAATCATTAAATGATTGTAGCAGCGAGGATGATTAGCTAAACACTAGTTTTGTTCCAGCCCTATTCTTCTATCCCCACTGCTTTCTTCGAAAAAGAGTGGTTGAGCAAACATTTGTCGTAGAATACAATTATGTTGAGATACCTCCGTTAGCATGCCATATTTAACATATTGGAACCAGACATAGCTATCGACTGTGGAAAGGAAAAAGAACGTAACCCTCAATTTTCTAAAACAGCTTTTTTTCGATAATTACAATGTATACAACTTGACACACATTCTATCAAAAGGATGGAAGTTGATAATGCCGAATAAGTATCTAAATTTAGCTTTTAAGTTTGACAAAGATGACCTTGTAAAAAATTAAAACCAAGAAAAAACACTGAAATAAAAGTTTTTCTTTTAGGTTATGTCATTTAAACACCAGTTTAGAAGTCTCCGTGCACTTCAAGGTTGTGTATAATTCATAATTTGCATATGTCACAAAATCATCAAAACACGTTTTTAGCGCCTCCTGTAAAATTTGATATGTGTGGGTTACGTCCTTTTTCCTTTCCACAGTCGATATATTTAAAAAAATATATTAACACATTGATTATTCACAAAAGTTTTCTTAGAGCGGGCGTGTTTAAGTTTATAATTGTATTTATCTCTAAAGAGAGGTTTCGGTAAAGACATTAATTGACTAATTTCTCTTTTTACACAGTATTTTCGTGATCGAATATAAGGTGTTCGGAAAATAATAAAATAGTTTGTATTTTATTTAAATATTAATCGAAAACCTTTTCTATATACAACGTAAGAAGACCGAAGTTCTTACCACTTACCAATAACTGCCAAAATATATTATGTACTTAGATGTTCGGTAACAATATTAAAAGCATTCCAGCACGTATTTTTCTTCAGTTCTTCCGAAATTAAATAAGTAGATATTGTGGGCTGTAGGGGGTGTAATTTGTCATTCTTACGCATGACATCCGCTGTAATATATTAATATGTTTTACCTTATTACGAATTCTCTCCGTTTACGTGACATACTTTTTTATTTAATAATTGTATGGGAGCGGCATGTTGGATGAAATAAATACTGCAGAAATTCTTCGGAAAATAAATCTAAAAAAATGGGTAGAATAATTATTTATCAATCTTTTAAATACTTTTTAATTCAGCATTAAATATAATAACTTTTTCATAAATTTATGAAAACTAAATATATATATAAATATAAATTAGGATTTTGTCGACGGATTAGGAGTCGATAAGAGAAGGTATTGTGTATCTCTTCTAAGCTAATATATATAGCTATGTTAATATAGTCCTGATAAAACCACAAGCCGAAATAACTATCAACTAGGTTTTCCAATCCCGGGATCCCGTCCAATTTTGCGATCGCGAAATCCTGGAATTTCGGGATTGATTTTTTTTAGCAAATCCGTAAATTAATAGGATTTTGGATTTAGAATAGCTAAAAAAACGAGTCATGCTGAAATCTTGGGCAGATTGGTAAAGTCCATGACACCAAAAGATTTCTCAATTCATACACGATTTTATGTTGAGATCCCAATCACGGGATCACAAAAAGGCACTTTTAGCTAATCCGTAAATTTATAGAATTTTGGATTTGGAAGAGTTATTTGTCAAGCTGGTATTATAGGCTAATCGGCAAATTCATGGGTTTTTGAAATTGGAAATGAAGTAGTTTGAAAAATTCCATGAAATCAAAAAGATTCTCAATTTATGTACGATTTCATGTTGAGTGCTGAATCTCGGGATGCCGGGATTCAGCACTAATTAGTCAATGCCGTAATTCCAGGATCACAAAAAGGCTCCAGGATTGGATACCTAGCTGGCATATCATGGGAGGAAGCAAAGCAATTGGTAGGAGACAGGGAAACATAGAGGTGCCGCGTGGCGGCCATATGCTCCACATAGGGAGCGAATATGGTCGTATTAGAAAAAATAAGAAGAAGAAAGGAAAAAGCTGGCTAAATCATTTAAGAACAGTTAAATATAATGATTACTATTAAGTAAATAATAACTTAGTTGCAATTGATGTACTAAACTATGTGAACCTAAAAACTGCATTTGCACCTTGCAAAAAATCGTTCGGCAACTTTCACTTTATTGGTTTCGTTTAGCTTGTAAAGCCAATATTCATATAAACTATAAACGACGCTTGTTTTGATAAACGATAGCCAAATCAAATAATAGTTGTTTACAATATGCCCCTGACGATTTCACATGAAATCTACCGTTCCACATGTGGCTCCATGCATTATACAAATGTAATACGTTTAAGGTTCTTGGACATGACTTTTGAAATCGGACAATGAAGTTGCATACGGAAATAATTTCGTATTTGCAATACTTACGATATTTTTTGCCAACATTTACTCGCATTATTATACGATATTTAATTGTTATCTTAGTATAAAGTAGGCTATACTCACCTATGTATTATGACTCTTATCCAAAGGCATGGATGCTGTCCAGCATTCATACTTTCCCACCAACTCCTATCGTTAAAAAGAAGCGAAGAGACAGCGGCTAACTAACTGCTACGGTCAATAAATTTGGAATAGGGGATACATCCCCTTGACACCAAACGTTCATTCGGTGAATATGATGTCTTTACACGGCAATTGTTAAACATGTGAGAAGTGTTTATATGAAACATTGATTACGTTTAGCATTTCAGCATTGATTACATAAAAAGGTCACTTCATCTCTACCGGGCATGCCTATTGCGCCTGATCCAAGGGCCGCGGTTTTGTATTTGGCCATCAATGGCAAGAATACAGTATAAAGTATTTACAAATACAAATATAATACTACAACTAGGGACATTGTTATTTTTTACCACCATTTTAATATTCACTCATAATGTTTAGTAACTAGTAAGTAGATTTTTAATTGAGTAAACAGAAATCGTTCATCGATAGCTGGTTGGAAATTAGTCGCTCAAACCCTGTATTTGAAGCGGGTAACAAAAGTATGACTCACAAATCGTTATATGTGCATGGTACTCCACGTTGTGATCGTTACCACCGACTACCGATTTACATCCCTTACTTGGTGCATGCCTTAGTACAAATTCATTTTTCTGTATATATGCCTTTTGTAAATGAGTCTATAAGTAAAATTCGAACCCATGTCCGCGGAACTGAGTTGATGCAAATTGAAGAGTATTCAATAACAAGTGGTGTACGGATACATCATTTCTACTGTGGGATACAACAAAAAAAGTCAAACTCTTTAATCATTTTTTAATAACCTTTCATGTGCTTAATAAATAAATTTAGGGACAAAGTCGTTGTATGGTGGATCATTCTATTATAATCTATAAAATAAATAAAGTTTTAATTATTCAAATGCCCAAATTATATCAATTTAAATTAAGACCATTCATGTATTGTTTGGTCATTATATCGGTAATATACGCGCACAAAACAAAACTAAAATAGTAAAATTATTTTAAACATATATAACTGTTACGAAGGCTTCTAAATTTACCAATAAAATCTTTATATATTCGTCATATAAGTGTATAAATTTGTCACACGATGTGATACTGCATAAAAATGAATTTAAAAAAATATTAGAATATTACATTTACCAAAGCTGGCCAAAGTGGCAAATTCCAACGGCACACCCGCGGAACCAGTCAGTCCGCGCCCCTCACATCCGACAAATACCGAACCGCGCAAAACTCTGCTACTAGTAGAAGACTCCAGTAGTAAATGTACGAACCAACCGGGCGGTCTCTCCCGATCAATACCCTATCTAAACACCGCCACTCGCTTTACACCCCTAAATACGCTTCAAAACAATACCCTCTCGCGTAATATCAACACGAGAACAACCCGAGTGCTTTATTCAACGGTATAAACATTATAAAAAACGCTACGAAACCATCTTAACATCGGTAAAAAACAAACAAAAACATTACGTTTTTATTAAATTGTGTTCTTCCGGTTTTCCTCCGTTTTCCGCTACCCTGCTCGTCGGATACGCGTCAAGGAAATAGCATTTTCTTCGATTATTTCACCGATTCGTTTCTAGTTTTTTTAACGGTCAGTGTATATTGTTTTGTTTGTTTATCTATCGTGTTGAAATGAGATTTTTAATGTGCCGTGCCATGTGGATTCAAAGAATAGGATGTTGTGTTTTATTTTGACGTGTGCCTCCATTTGGAGGGAATTAAATCGATTAAAGATGCCGCCTGCTATTCACAACTGTGTTGTATTTTATTATGTGTTTGAATAACTACAAGGTTTAATTATCATTTATTCCCGTTTCTTATATGAAAACTTATCATCAAGCAATAAACACCACCTGTATTCAAATCAATATTTTTGTGTGTAAGAATACTAACGCTCGCAGTTTGTTTATTTACAACTTACTATTATTTACAATTTAGATATATCGAATATGATTTTTATATTAACATATCACCAAATACTTTCAAGGGGAAATATAAATAATATATGATTTAATTTCACGTACGCATCTCTTCTACAGAATATTCATTAAAATAAATCTATAATTTAATTTATGTAATATTTCTTACCAAGTTTCAAAAAATATGGTAAAATAGTGTCAAACGAATATATATTTTAGTGTATTAATTATGAAAATAGTAAATAACGAAACCGGCATTTTATTATAATATTATATGGGTTTGGGTGTTCATGACACTATTTAAGAAGTATTATAAATTTTAAATATTGTTCTCGAATAATCTGCATAAATGTTGTTTTGTTTAATAATGGTTTTTATTATTTCTCAATAATAACATTTTTTATGTTAAAAACCTTTTTTCTAAAAATCTTCTTGACACTTATGTAACTACCTAATTATAAATAATTACTTAAATGTAAACAAATTTTCTTTGAATAAGTCAAATTTTTTATCGTTTCAAGAAACACTAAAGTCAATTAAATAAATATAATACTATGATTTTCAATATAAATTAAGATGTACATATCCATATATAAATGCAGATGCCAGTATATATAGCTAAATTAATATAAGTTTAAACATAGTTCTGATGAAGAGATAAGCCGAAATAGTTAACAGCCGTATATAAAATAATATTAATTGTAAAACTAAAATACTTTGATATTTTTTTCACCTTATTACAATGGGGTTCTAACAAGTAAATGCCAATTAAATCAATAAGATTTTTTCGGTTACATTGTGTATAAGCTTATAGTCGGTCGATAAATACTAGGGCATTCAATCCCGGGATTAAACATTAAACATAAAATCGTGTGTAAAATCGGAATTCGGGATTGAGAAATTTTTGCTCAGCGATTTTAAAATGCTGGGATTTTTAAAATCAATTATTTGATTTCAAAATCTCGGGAATTTACGGAATTCCCATTCCCTATTTTAACTCTTCCCAGAATTTTCGATTTCAAAAACCCAGGAATCAACGGAACTTTTTTTTTAGCCCTCACGCAACTTTTTCAAATTTGGAATGGACAAGACTGGAGGCCATAATAACTACGTATTGTGATTCAAAGCAAAAAAAACTTTTTGAATTTTATTTTTTTATTGTTATTTGTAAATAATTTATGTAACGTTATATCTTTCAAAGAATTTCTAAATCGATACTTTATGATAATTTGGTATCTACTATTAAGAAATAGCGTACCTTAGTAATATATTTGTTATAGCTGATCATTTATCAGTAATTAAATGAATTTAAGGCGCATTCTTCTGTACTTCTATGTATAACTGGTTGATGACGTAAACCCTATATACTTTGACACACTTTCGTTTTTCGTAAAAATGCGACAGAGAAAAATATTATCCGTTTACCGGTTGCGACATACAGGTTTAATAATTTGGTTTAATATATTAAAAATACTTAACGTGAAACAAATTAATGTGGCTGGGCTATGTGTGGGCTGTTTAAACTCTACTGAGTCGAATCAAAATATTTTAGAAAGAGAAACATATTCATTACATACCATTGACAATTTAATCATGTCGACCAGATAAAATTACGACAACGTAAATGTTTATCTAAATCATAATTTCTCACCCATTTTGAGCCCGTGACCCCTTTTGAGTCTCATATTTTTCCGTGCCCCCCATAGCCCGTACTAATTAGTTTTTCGAGACTCTGGACATAATTATTTCGGGATCCCGAGATTGACGACTGGGAAAATCGAGAGATTCCAAAATAACTGTCAAAACTTTTTTTTATTAGCTCGATGACTTAAAAAAATTGTAAATTGACAGATTCTACAGTTATTGAAAAACGCGATACCTTTATTTTTCGTTGGCACGCCCAAAAAAAGTTGTGAATTCAAGGTTTCCAGAATCAGACTTTTTTTGTTCGAATACAAAATGCGCAATTTATGTTGGTGCCCGTGACCCCCCTAAACTGTGCTATGGCTTCTCTTAAATTATATTTTCTCTGTGGCCACCTTGGAACATGCTTTGGACCCCAGTTGAGAAACACTGATCTAAATAACAGTTAAAGAAATATCTTTCACGGTCTAAAATATATTATCCTTTCATAAATTTATATCGTCATTTTTCTAAAAGTGTTATACAAACAAAACTACATTATTAATATTAATATGATTTTGACAATTTTATTGAGAGCATGCTTTTATTCAAAAGCAGGATATGATTTGAATAATGATAATAAATATACTATCATAACTGTACCCGGAAAATTATACGCTGTTTTTTTTTATTCAGACTAATAATAATTATATGCAATCTAATTTTAAATATTTCTAAGCCAGTGGTATCGAAACGAAACTATAATAGGAGCATTTTTTAAACTTTTTGAGCTACTATCTGATTATTTTTGCACGTATTTTTATAAAATAAGCTATTTTGAAAGAGTCGTGCCTTAATGGCTTAATGGACAGGTTGGATTATTTTTATAATGACTATTTTCCTTTACGCGGTGCTATAACAACACGAAAATAACTTTTATATATATTTATTTCCACTTTTATGGTGTTTACTGTCAATTATTGGTGAAAAGGCATCATGTACACTGTTTGGGCTAATTCCCGATTGCTTATAATATTATAGATTAGGATTCACTTTAATATTGAGTAAATATCAATGCCTATTCTTACCATTTTTACTATATTAATATCTGCGTCCACCAACATAAAACCAGTGATAGAATTAATCTGAGAGCAATCTACCGATTATAATAGCTCATAACTTAGGTTCAT
The DNA here is from genome assembly GCA_030503985.1 of Himalopsyche tibetana. NCBI lineage: Eukaryota > Metazoa > Arthropoda > Insecta > Trichoptera > Rhyacophilidae > Himalopsyche > Himalopsyche tibetana. Next base: position 5,275,278 of record JAPJYX010000010.1, read on the forward strand.
TAAATCGCCATTTTGTGTGTTTTCAAATCTCGACACATCTTATTATTATTTATTGAAAATAATAAACTTATATATACCTTATCGTCACGTTTTGCCTTTGAAAACAAAATCAAGTTTGTAAACCCGTATTCGAGATTTAGCACTGCTGATTTCCCGTTATATCGCATGCTATTATATCATAATACACTCATTATAAATAGGCAGGCAAGGGTGGCGCTAGCGTTTGTAATCTCGACTGTGATCTAAATTCCATTGTGAAATAGTGTTAGTTCCAAAAAATCACGTCTGTCAATTTACAATCTTACGCCTTATAAAGAAACCTTTTCATTATTATACAGTGCTGAACTCTGTGCCAAAGAAATACTTTGAGTGAAATTGCCTTTATATGAAGAGCGTTTTTCCTTTATTGAAAGTTTTTCATTATTTTCACTGCCTAAAAAAGCACTTTAACACTTTCATACCGACAAACTTTCTGGTTTTGTTTATTTTTTAATCTTTTTGGTTATAACTTATTTTATTATAATACATACAAATTATTTTGGAATGACTGCGTTTTTTTTGTGGTAATCACCCGACGATTCAAAGCTTTAACATGCTTCGTTTTAAAAGGTTCTATAACACTCGGAAGATAGATTTAAAAAAAATTGATATATCAGAATTTTAAATCAGCCCATAATGATATTTGTATATTGTTGAAGCATTTTTTATACCAAGTCTACTCTCGAGCGAAACCGGTCCTGACCTTTTAAATAAAATGGAATAAAGTACAAAGGAATATTGAATTTTATTAATATAGTACCTTTCCACCAAGTATTGACAGTGAACACCATAAACGTGCTCAATGTAGAGCATAACTAGAGTCTGTCAATACAGCTTGTCTAAAAATATGGTGCTCTATGAGAACTGCTTGTTACTCAGTCGATCAACCTCTTGTTTTTTTAGGGGTAAAGATTGAATGATAGGGCTAAGATAAGACTAATGGATATCGTAGTGCTTTGCCTACGCCCTGTTTTCAGAATAAAATGGGTGTAATACAGATAAGACAAAGAATTCATGACTTCGAAGGCAAATATAAATTATTTTACACTAGATGCATAAATTTAATAATTGTACGATTTTAATATTAACAAACAACAAAATTTTAATATTTATAGTTTAAATATAAGTTTGTTGGAAGAAGAGGGTTGAAGCTATTAACTTAATTCATAGCAAAAAAAAGTTAAAAATAATGCGGGGCATACACTAACGATAGTACGGAATTCACTTAAAGCATTTATTTTTCAGGTCACGTAATGCGAAATATGCGTGAACTTTAGCCCTTAACAATTTTTATTACAAATTAAGTGACTCTTACGTATTAGTACTTTTTTATAGCAGAATTTAAAAAAAATATCCACGTACAGTTTACAGTCGATGGCGCCAAATTCTTTGAAATCAGTCAAATGAGATAAACTAGAATTTTTAAAAAAACATCAACACCGATGTCCAAGATCTTGAATTTAAATTTGATATTGACTTAGGCCCACTGGAGCTAGGGTAAAAGCTCTAACCACTAGACCAGATCATCTGATTTTTTAAAAAATATATTATTGTATTTGTACTTTCATCCAGCGGTGGTCCGCCAATACGTTAGCAAGGGGTTCGCTTAATCTCAAAGCAATTCTTGGTGTTCTTGAGAAAGAGTGATTTTTTTATCACTCCTATGCAATTGTAAGCAATACTTTAATAAGCAATTCATTGTTACTGTTCCACATATATAATAATATGTAACAATATGCAATTCACCGTAAACTTATCAATTTAAATGGCTAAAAATGTACTACTGTGTATATTGAAGCTGTTGTAGATAATATACAAGTTATAAATTGCAGTAATTTACTGATTTGATCTGATAATATTGTTTTCTGTTTAATTAACAAGGGGCTTGCGCGAGCCCCCTCCAGCCTACCCCTGCTTTCATCGCCCCGGTATAATAATAAAAACATAGATAACTTAGATTAAACATTCAGCTTATTACTTCAAATATTATATTTAATTTTTAATTAACAATTTTACAATTATGGTCAATAAAGAAAAAGCAAACATCGCTAAATATCCAATAACCTACACACTCATATTAACTTTGATTATTCCACGTATTGTGTAACTAACTGTGACACGTGTTTCGCCTCTTTCAGAGGCATCTTAAGACTTACTATCGCAAAGTTTGCTTAAGTAATGAAGCAAGATTGATTCTAACATTTTAAAATTATAAAATTACAAAATGGATTGGGTTTTTTTCCTTTTAAGAGGAGCAAGGAGGGGGGTGTAGAATCGAAATAAAGCAAACAGATAATGATACTAATTTTACTAATGAGTTGTAAACAATCAGAATGGGATTTTTCCTTTTTAATGGAAGCAAAGAGGGGATTATAAAATGCAAACAAATTTAATCATACTACTAATGACGTTAAACATTACAAACTATTAAAACTAATGAGCTACAATCAATCATCTAGGTTTGTGATTACTCTATTAATTGGAAACAATTTGAGTAACGGGGAACCGCCTGTGCTATTAAGAATATTATTTAATAATATTTCTTTTTTGTTAAGAGTTTTATTAATTTCTAAAAGTAATTTAGAAATACTCCACCGAGTAAATAAAAAGGGTTTAAAGATGAATAGCTTAGAATTTTTAGAAATTAATAAAACTCTTAACAAAAAAGAAATATTATTAAATAATATTCTTAATAGCACAGGCGGTTCCCCGTTACTCAAATTGTTTCCAATTAATAGAGTAATCACAAACCTAGATGATTGATTGTAGCTCATTAGTTTTAATAGTTTGTAATGTTTAACGTCATTAGTAGTATGATTAAATTTGTTTGCATTTTATAATCCCCTCTTTGCTTCCATTAAAAAGGAAAAATCCCATTCTGATTGTTTACAACTCATTAGTAAAATTAGTATCATTATCTGTTTGCTTTATTTCGATTCTACACCCCCCTCCTTGCTCCTCTTAAAAGGAAAAAAAACCCAATCCATTTTGTAATTTTATAATTTTAAAATGTTAGAATCAATCTTGCTTCATTACTTAAGCAAACTTTGCGATAGTAAGTCTTAAGATGCCTCTGAAAGAGGCGAAACACGTGTCACAGTTAGTTACACAATACGTGGAATAATCAAAGTTAATTTAAATTTTCTATTAAAATGAACTTCCACAAAGTTACCGCCGAAACCATCGAAAGTACACACTCATACTTCTCTGAGAGCAGATATTATATCTTCAACTCTATTTGGCTGTGAATATGTCATCAATTTCGACTTAATATATCTACTTAATTCACATACTCAATGCTTAGTTGCTTTTAATATCATCTAACACAGCGATATCCAAACTCAGATGAGCGCCTCATTGGGGACAGCTTAAAATATGTATGTGTCCTTTAAAACGTGTATTTATTAGTGTATGAAATAATGGATAGGGAGCAATTTTCCCTCTAATTTTCCGAAGGTTGTGTGCGCAAAATACAGTGACTGTGCTACTTTGAAAGGAAATTAGAAATTTTGTGCGCCACATAAGGTATTTAGACCTACTTAACGAAATGGTTATTTTTTTATAATGACAATAATTAACAACACTATACAGTAAACCCCTCAATAATGAAGAGATAGGGGGATCATTACTGGGGGGCTCATTATTGGGGGTTAAGATTTTCAATTGATTTTTTTTATTTGAAATGCGGAATTACATGTTATTGTTCAATTAATTAATTGATCATAAATATGTATATTACTTAAGCATATACGTATTCAAAATTATTTAAGTCGTGCAAATTATCAAGACATGTGAATTTAGATACATATAATAATTCGCTATAATGTATTATTATTCTATTTCAAATACATATAATATTACGTTTAAACTAGCTATTAAAATTATCTTACTGTATATCTCTGGTTTTATCTAACTGCCACATGCGGATGAATCACCGCGTAAATACGTCTGATGCAAAGTTTTTTCATTATTCGGGGGACTTAACTCATTATTGGAAAACCTGCCGCAAATGTTATTGGGGGGTTCATTAGCGGGGAGCTCATTATTGGGGGGTTTACTGTACATGACAATTAATTTATTCTGGTGGTGGTATAGCTGTTATAACTATTGTGCGCTCTGTTCTAATGCATGTGTGCACGTTCGGCGAGGTGTGTGCGCGAGCACACGCGCACAGCTTAGTAACGGCATAGTAACATAAAGTTTGGAAGCCACTGATCTAGCAGTATGTTTTATATAATATGTACTATTTGTCTGTGTCAGTTCTGCATTGAAATTCATGTGCAAGTATGTAATAAGATGACTACGATATAAGTTTATAATCGGGATTTTTTAGAATTGAAAATTATTTGACTACTCCAATATATATCATATGAGAGTATTACTTGCAAACTCGGCTCATTCCAAATTTGTTAAAACATGGACACGAATGTAATTTAGTAGATAAAAATAAATTTTGAAAGTATTTTAGAAATCAATCTCAAACATGGCTTGACAAAATCCAAAATATCATTCCAAAGTAGTGTAAGACTAAAAATACTTTTAAAATGTACATTGTTTTTCAAAATGAAATTCAAGTGTCATTTTTTTACCATTTTGGAATAATCCGTATTTGCAAGTATGTAATACCCTCATATAGCGTAAAATAACCAATACAATCAAAGTTATTATGATTTAAGCATTTTATTTACTAGCACGTATTGCGAAATTAATGCAATACGGGAAAGTAGTAAATAAATAGTAATCACATTAATTAAACCCAACTCACGTACATCCTCATATAAGCTGTCATTCCGAGACATTCTTATGAAAGCGAACCCGAAAAATTATAATTCACGTCACAGTAATAATTTCAGTAAATATTGGCCGATCGTTTTTGCGACGCCAATCAGGCGGGGGGGGGTGGTTTTCCAGACGTCTCCGCGGCGGAAAAAGTAATCACGAAACACTTTCTCGGCAAACAAAGCTAATAATTATTTATACTCACCGTAATGTCCAAATAATCAATACTGCTAGCCTAACTCGTGTGTGGCGTGTTTGAAAACTGGAAGGAAATGAGATTTTTACATCGATTTGCGTGACTTACCCCTTCATTAAAGCGAGCGAAAATAATGAAAATCGCATAAACTATGGTAAAAATAGCACAAGCGAAATGATTATCACACATTTTGAAATGAAATAATCTTTTAACTTGTCAAATTTTAACAAAAACAAAATTATTATTCTGGTAAGTGGTTTTGATTGAATTACATGTAAGCAATAAAAGCCGTTATTGTTTTGAAAATGTTATCAAGATTAGTTAAAAAAAACAATGTCATGATGTGGTAAATAAATATACAATGATATGTTTAGTCATTTTTCTTGGTATATGGTATCTTGATTAAAATAATTGAAATATTTCTTTTTGCCATACACCTTACTTAACGAAACAAGTTTGATATAAAATAGACATTCACTTTATTAATGTATATATACAATTTCCGACCACAAAATCGAGCATATGGATTCATAATGGAACATCTTGAGATATTTATTGATGAAGCACTGTTTGTAAATTAGTTGCTCAACTTCTCTGTTTGTAAAAATAACCTAGAAGTAATATACTGCTTTCATAATATGTACATCACAGAAATGAATGCTTTTTGATATACATACATCCATTAATAGAGGTTTGATGTAAACTTTCAAACATCGATGAAAAATCAATGTTTGAATGTTTACATTTAAAATTAGAGTTCGTCGTCCCAAAGCCGAGTAGGACAGAAGCACGGGAACTTTGACTACTTGGATAGTATATAGATGAAATATCGTATTATTTTTATTAAATGGCAGAGAATATGTGTTATTTAAGACACTCAAATACTGCCAATAGTACATTAACCCACTGCTGGCTACTTCCAGTTGAACTTGTTGCAAAACTACCAGCCAAAACCGTTTTTCAAACAAACTTTATGGAGTTCAATGACTTAACTTAGTGACCTGATTAATTTATGTTCCTCTCAAAAATCTATTATAACACTTAATTTACATTTCGATCGACACACTTCTTCTCAACTCTTCAAACGGTATGACCATATGGATTAAGTGCTATGTCGTCAAATATTTAAAATATTATTCGGCTCGTAATTTATAATATAGAATTTTATGATATACCTTTGTTATTCCACTGATTGCGCTGAAAATTGTGACATAATCAATGGAAAGACAGAAAAATAAGTTATCATTGATTGTATATTAATAATGAGTTACCGCTGAATCTGTCGAAAATCGTTATTTCTGTTTTATTATTTATCCATAAATACTTCAAATATCTATCTCTAATTTGTGATGTTCAATTTATACCATATACTTTATATTATTTATTTCAAGTGACCAAGAAATATTTACATATTTTAGAAAAAAAACTTATAATATAATATTTATGAATAACCTATTGTTCAAATAAATTAACTATTTATTTAGCATGAAACAAAAGACCGCGAAACAAATTTAATGTTGTTTAATTCCTTTTACAAATTGATTTTTTTAAGAAATAGTCTTATATAAGTTTCAAGCGTGAAATTTTTGATAAGGCAATTTGGTATCCTTGATTATTTGCAATTAATATTGGTTTATACCGTATATACGTGGGAAATAAAACTTTTTTTGTTTTTAATTGCGGGTTTTACGTTTTTTTTTATTCATGGCAAACTTTTTCACTCATTGCCGCATTGTCACGTTTCCATTTCTTATTTAATTACACCCATGTTAATAAAAGCAATTGTTTGTAATATGGAAGTTGAGTGTAGATATCATAGAGTATTAATTACGTCACTTTTATTTGTTTGAATAAATAATATAACAATTTTAATAAACGAAATTATGTGTGTATTACAATGGAAACAGCACTGTCGTCATAGTTTAATTGTGTAGAATTTTTAAGGGAAAGGTTCTTAATATTATATCATAAAAAACAGAAGTATTCCAGTGTTTGCATTTACAATTTACAATGTTTTCATTTTACTAATGTCAGGAATACACTGCTTTATAGCGCTCTATATCATAGTGGTTGATGGTGGAGTGGCCTGACCAATCAAAGCAAAGCCTACAAATAATGAATTAGTATCGCATGAGTCGCATGGAAATTGATAGACTCTGATTGTGTAATTTATTACCCATGATTGAAATGATCCCATAACAAAATGATACAAATGAGAGCGGCAGCAAGGCGCGCTAGCTCGTTTGCCGCAATCGGCCTATTGACATTTTTGCATCATATACGGTTCGTTGAATTCAATCATATGATTTTATAGTCAAGGTTATTGAACGTAACACCCTTCATTCGATTCACAATCGATATAACTGTCGCCTTAGGTCATTGCGGCGTATATTTTTGCCAGTTACGGAAAAAAATATCTATACTATGTAATATTTGTTCAGGGACGCCACCAAAATAACACTGAGAAAACACGGTGTAATATACCAAGATTGTGAATGCGAATGCATCTACACTAAAATATATACAATGATAATTTTGACTGTTCAAAAATAAAAATAAAATTAACGGAAATAAGTGCATATATTTTTTTAAATCCATGTTTTAATTGAGGTATCTCAACAGATTTTTTCTACGAGAATCGTTTGTTACTCAGTCGCTCAACGTCTCTTATTTAAAGAAAGTAGTAAGGGTAGAAGGATAGGGCTAGAACAGGATTAGTGGTTAGCTAATTGCTCTCGCTATACGCAATTATTAAAGGATCGGAAAGGTGGGAGGGAATTTTTAGACATCACAATCACCCATAAATCGTAAAGTCGGGTACGGAAGCCCTTAACGCTAGCCGCTGCACCATAGGACCCGACAAAATATGTACATATATATAGAAGCGGATATATTATACAAAACGGTTTTTAAATATTATATATTGACTGAATACAATCAAAGGAATTATAATTTAATTTTGGCGAAAGTATTAGATTGATTAAGCAAACATATTTACTTGCTATTTTTCTTGTCTAATACATTTTTTTGATATGTTAGGATTTTCGTAGGCAGATTCGGAATTTTTCTGTCTTACTCAGTACCAGCGTTTCCTCAAATCCACGCGCGTGCGGCTTCGCGACCGCGCAACAGATTGGAAACCCTCGCGAACACGTACCGGGTTAGCACGGACACCAATACAACATTATTCAAATAGCATTGTTTTAAATTGGAATAACCTTACGAAATAAATTATAAATCCTACCTTTTATCAGGAAAAATTAATTTTGATCGAGTATACAGTTTCTGGATAAGTTTTAAGGAACGGTGTGAAAAACGTTATTTACGACAGATTGTTTGGATTCATTTTTCAAATGTTATCTGATTTTGTTTTATGCAAAGAAATAAAATGAATTCTGTTTTTTTATGGTTTATTTTAATTCACATATTAGTTTAAATATTAAAATGATAGTTTTCATCATGCAAAGCTTAACACCACTTTTTATATCAAATATGACATATTGATGGTTTTGCAAAAATATTAAACTATGTAACACAATGTTGGATTGGCCTGCTCAACCTTTGAATTTTCTGCGAAGCTAACCTCTCGTCTTAGAGTGAAAAATGCTCGGGACTATCCGGTTGAAATCGGGATGTTTGGTAACCCTGTCCGTTTCTCTGTCTATAGATAAGCATATTTTAAATTGATGAGTCAAGTTAAACACTTGATTCTTTCATATTCATGTGTATTGTCTAATTTATTAATATCTTTCAAACTATTGTAAAAATACTGTTATTTTTTTTTCTTTTTCTTGTCGGCAGATGTCAACCGCGGTTCAAATAACTTCTTTTCACTAATGCAATACGAATGTTTAAAGACGATACTCTATACCAGCGATCGCCAGCCATTCGAAACTTACTCACATAATTTTGAATCCCGGGCACCAGTAACATAGCAATCATAAAAATGCCACGTTTCATTACGAAATAGCAATAACACTTTAATTGTGGCAAATAATTTAGTGTTATATTTAAAGAGTTTGATATCAAACACATAATATCCATTTTTGACATTTTTAAAATAGGTATGCCAAGCAATTCAAAAGGCATCATTACATAATATATCAAAAAGTAGTTGGGTATTAAAATAGACTTTTAACATTGTTAAAACTACTACCAAAGATCCCTATCGATGTCACTATTAATAACAGCTTAATGACCGCACGTTTTTTTTTTATAAAATTTCACCTGGCGAAAAATTCGCAAACATTATAATTTTACTAAATTCAATATAATTTGTAAGCAAATTGAGATATCTTAACAAAATTCAATTTCCTTAGCTTCCAGATACTTCGCCTATACGCATATATGTGTCCGCCGGCCGGCAACCTTTGTTTTTCAAAGACTCAAATACGCGTCCACGGTCGTTAGGCTGTTAAAAGCTCACATTTTTAATGAATATACCTAATCCTTTTTTTACGCAATACATTGTTTTCAGAAAGTGATTCGTAAAAAAATCTAATTTTCAAGTAATTTTATAAACCGGTTCCAAATCCGCGTAAAAAAACATTAAAACTACGAAAAAACGTAACGATGCCGCCCAAAAAAATGCGTAAAAAAAGTATTGGTTTTAATATGATTGGGTTAGAAAGAACCAATCGGCGATGTAATAGTATATATACTTCGCATAAAAGCGTTAATTTTCACTTGTGATAAATATTCATGATAATTTATCTTTTTTCTTCTAAAATCTTTTTTATATTATAATTACTAAAAATTGTGATTTTTTGCTATTTTCTTAAAACTCGATTTTTGCAGAATGTGAATTATTTATACTAGGCTCCTCGTTTCTTACCGCGTTTTTCAAATGTGCTTACGGATTTTTGGCTTCGTTATACTGCGACAATCACGAGGACCACCGGTTGTCGACTGCCGCTTTAAGCGACTCACAGAAAAGCTCTTCATTCGGTAGATTAGGTACAAGCAAAGATTTGTCACAGCTGATTAGTACAACATTTTTTTTCTTATTGTATTGTTTGTATAGTACAAACAACCACGACGTATGAGTAGCGAGTTTTTGTATGCGTGGGTAGTAGGCAATGTAGTAGCGTCGGTACTAAAAACGAAAGGCACGTGCCTTACACGAGTCGTTGCACTTACGAATGGCCGATTAGACACGCATTTTATTTGGCCATCTTGGGATTTTAATTGTATACTTACATGAATTTACATGCGGACGTGCTCATTTCTATATATTATAATACAAATTCTTTGGTTAATCCAATTGAAAAATAAGTACCTAATAGAATAATCATTAATACTACCGTAGCTACAATATCAAGTTCTAATTATTCATTCGCTGAAAATTGTGCACAAGCTAGATTTGAGCATTAACCCTCCAAAGACGAGCGTCACTATATGGTCACAGTAAACACCGTTGTCTATTGATTCCACTATTCATCCTTTTTCTACCTGAATATCGTTGCTTTTGCTAATATTTGGTTAAGATGGATACAGACTACAATAAGTCATCAGCCGTGGGGACAGAAACGGCCTCCAAAAGCACATGTGATTTTTTGAATTTCCGTTTTTTTTAATTTACTTTTTGAAACTGTTGGTTATTTTTTTATAAAAACATTAAATTATTTACAGTTATTTTGCTAATATATTTGTATTGAAATTATGTTGATCTAAAGAGGTCAAATTGTAAATATTTAAAAAAAAATCACGTTTAGCTATATTTCAACCCCGAATGTTTTCGAGCCCATACGGTCACTTTTGTCCTTACTACTGTCCGTACTCAATATTACACGGTAATAAAAAGATGAGCATGACTATATAGTCATGCGGGGTTTCATACAACGACTTTGCGTTTTTTTTTTAATTTTGGATAGGAATAAAAGTTATCCGTGACTGCAATATGGCTTAGAAAATATATTTTTTATCGGAAAAAAGCTCTCGTCTCTGGAGGGTTAATTGAGGGTATTTTCAATTTTTGGTACTTCCTTGTTTGACGCCAGGTGGTGACAAATGCAACAACGGTCGTAGGCACACCTCCATGTCCAGATGGGGTGTTAATTAACCGAATTCAAAATATAAACATAATATTAATTATTGCCTTTTTGTGTGTGTTTTCGAACATCAAATTCAAGGCGTTAGTTAGTTGCTCGGTAATTATCGTAACGTGACCATTCATTGTTCCCTCAGAACGGGACATCGAATTATTTTTAGTCGATAGTGAGCCTTCTTGAATACACACTATTCAAGAAAGTTTTATCAAAATTTTATTGTTATTAATTTGCTTTAATTGCTTAGCCTACTTACAGTAAATAAAAACGTCAATTTGTATTTTCTTGCGCCTCCCCAAGAAACTAATGAAGCTCTGAACGCCCGCAGACAGTTAAGCCCTTGTTAAAGTAAACATATTTTTTCATTTGTTAGTTGGTATTGCTGTTATATCTAATGAATAAATATATATATATATTGTTTTGATTCTGTGTTGTGCTTGACTGTCTATATCGGATCACTTGAACAGGTTGAGTATAATTCATACAGTTGGGCCTCAAGCAGAAAATATATATTGTATAATAATAATAATAAAAAACGTGTTTCGTCTCTTTGAAAATCATCATAACATTTATTCGTAAACCGTCACGATGTTAAGTTTGATGATGCTTCTCAAAGAGGCGAAACACGTGGCACATTTTGTAAGACAACAAGTGGAATAACCAATTTATCGAATTTAATTTTATATTAACAATGTTTACAAATTGATACGTTTTCTATCAAACGGGTCAATTGGCTGCAAATGCCAAATAAGTATCTAAAGTATCTAAGGCTTACAAAAAAGTTTTTCTTAAGCTGATATTATTTGAGTCAATAAAATACCAATTCATTATTATATGAAATATTAGTCTTCGTGCACTTTAAGGTTGTGTATAATATATATTTCTTCTGTGGCCCAAAATCATTAAAAAAACGTATTCTGTGTCTTCTGTAAAAATGTGTGGGTAACGTCACTGTGCTTCTCCACAGTTGAATAACTTAGTCATTATAATAAACAAACAGTAGATATTTATTGTATTTTTTCCACAATTCATAGAAAGTGGTTCATTACAACTTTTACCCATAAAGTCATCAGAAAACAATGAAATTGGCTTTAATTTTATTTACTGTTCACTGCACAGTGCACAGCCTGTTCTGTGGTTCTAGGGTAGGCAGCACAAACTGATAGGATAAGCCAGTAATTATTAATTATATTATAAATAAACATGATCTAGCCTTGGGTTGATACCAGACACGATTTTCTTGGTCGAGGAATTTATGCAAATAAAATTACTATACACAAAACAATTGCAATGCATAACTTAGAGAGGTTAGTATTGAAAGTTTTTGTCTGATAAACAACGGTATTGTAAAGCTGTTAAACCAGTATTTTGTGTCGCCAAATAATTCAAGCATACGTCATAAATATCATATTTTTATATCTCTCATTATTAACGGCAGTATTAGCCGAGGCACTTTTTTTCAAATACGACTGACGAACATATGTTCATAGTTCTTAAGTTGTAAAATGGTCAAAATTATCTAATGAACCCACGGAACTAATCGACAACCGTTGAGAGCTTTTTTATATTCAAATTAGTCTTGCACAGTGACGTAACGGTTGAATTTTGAACAAATAAAGTTAATGACGTGGAATAAAAAAATGTCTCCATACGATTTGCGTTATTATTTTGTTTTATCATTATTGTCGTCTACGGCTATATATCATATATCATATGTCTTAACCAAGTCCATTAAATTCCATTTGTCGCCCGCTGTGGTCTAGTTGGTTAGAGTTTGCTCTACTGAACAGATGGGTCTAGGTTCGATTCCCGGTAAGGTCAATGTCAAATTTAGATTTTTAAGACGTGGGTGTTTGTGATGTCAATTTACCTCGAGTTGATCTTTAGTGATTTAAGATAAATTATCATCGAGTTTTTCTCGTATGATCTTTCAACATTAAAAATATTTGGCGCATTGGCATTAGCTGTAATGCCAAATATTGTTATTAAAAAAAAAATGATAAATCGATTGAAAAAAATGCATTGACTCGAATCCGTCTCGGAAGCCTTGTCTTCCTTTGAGTGACCACCGATCAACGTATTTTAAAAGATACAAAAATACCAAAAAATACGGGAAAACACCCAATGGTTTTTTTTATGAAAAAAAGGTTTTAAGCAAAATATTTTTTCTTTCGAATATTGTATTGGAAAAAAATGCCAAGAAAAGGGGTGCTGGAACGACGTCCCACTGCGTTAGATGGGGGGGGGGAATCATTGTTTAAAAGTTAACCGCAATTCGTTTTGTACTAATTCTACATATTTTAGTACAGATTAAGACTTGTTGTGCTCTCTGCGAGCACTGTCAGCAAAAATATTATAATAAAGCTTTTTTTTACATTTTGGGACAACACTGGCACTGGACAAATTAGCCGCTTGTGGCATGCTTTTTAAGACTGTCACTAATATGCGAGATGATATTCGTGTTCTGCGGTGACGTGGTAAATGGATTTAAAAGTTCATTTCCGATACTTAAAAGTTTGTCAGTAATAAACTTAAAGCACATCGAAGATGCTGGCCGTTATTAAAAACCAGTTCAGAAAGCGTGCAAAATTCGTGCAATATTTACTATACAACGTTTCTCTACTCCAGCAATCGACAAAAACATTGTGAAGTGGCAAACAATTCCACGATACATTACTTCGTTAAGGCTTTTTTATTTCCTCTAGTATGCAATGTAATGTAATTTTATAAACACGAACTTATTGCTCGTTCAGTCAATTAGCCACCCCTGATCTAAAATATTTTAAATGTGCTAAAAGTTTTGTTGATACCGACGAATTCATAAATTGACGAACCTTTCAACGGTGTGTTATTTTATTGAATAACCGTAACTTATTTATGAAAATTACCCGTTAAATATACCTGCGGCCCATTCAGATTTTATGTGAGGCCCAAAACAATCATAGTCACCAAGTGATTATTCTGGCATTTGGTATTTTTTGCAAAAAAAATATATTTTATATAAATAGATAAATTTGTATTTTAATGTACGATGTCCCCCCAATTACGCGAACGCGTTATTGGAATTCGGAAGCTCATAGGTCAAAATTAGGTCTACGTTTTTTTATACGAAAAATGCAAAACTGTCAAAACTATGAATAAATAATAAAAATATATGGACGAAGTATTAAGTTACCAGGCGACACAGACACCCGCCCGGCTGTGTATGTTCAGCCGCGCACGTACCGAGCGCACAGCAACGGCAACGGAATACACGAATAGTTCTAGAATTCGCGTAAGTCGAGTTCGCGTTATCGGGGGATCACTGTACTTAAATTGATGTTATGCCACTATTACTCTGTATAGTATGTGTCTTATTTACGTATTACTATTAATATACTGCGGCCCAGACGAAGAAAAGGTTAAGTATCGCTGGAATACCGGAATTGATATATTTTTCCGGCAATTGTGTCGGCACACTGATCTGTTTGTATGGGTGATTTTGATTTTTTTACACTTATTACAATCACAAATCAAATCAAAAATAATTACTAAAAAAATCATAAAAATAATTGACTATTATAATATTTAAGAATGGCCATTATTCGCAGCAATAAAGCGTTATTTTGCATTGTTGTTATTTTATAAAATGCATAAAGTAGATCATTATTATTCGTAACAAATCTATTTTTAAGATTTAAAAAAATACATAACTCAAATCCAAAGATCGTAACTAAAATAATAGAAAGTGTTATAATAATATCAATGAAATAGACAACGCTTTTTATATAACGTTTTTTTTTATTAGATTTCAAGAATAAAAAAGATTTGTCACGCCTCCTTGCAGCGACAACTGTACATCGGAATATTAGTTCAGTCAACTGAGTACTATCATTAAAACAATTGTGTTGGAAGGTTGGAACGAAACGCGTTCCGATTAGCTAATTTCAACTCGACCTACATTTAAAAAAATACTTCTACGACCGTAAAATTATCGGCCAAACCCATCAGGGTGGATCTTCAAATGTTACTTTAAAACAATTTAGAAAGTAAGCCAGCTTACTCTTCCAATTTTCGAAGAGTCAAGTGATAGTCACACATTCATATTTATGAGGTGGTATTAACGACGGCCTATATACAGTGGTGTGGTGGGGCGTGAACGGTTGGGGTCGGCGCTTCCAAACTTTTTTTTCTAGCCTTTTGGAAAGCCCAATGTGGAACATATGGCCTACTAATAGAGATATCTCAACAGAAGGTTTTCTACGAGAAATGTTTGTTACTCAGTCACTCAACCTCTATAGAAGAAATACCAGTAAAAATATATAGTGAATCAATTATTATGTTTTGTGTGACAAAATAGGTTAAAATGGGAGCAATAGTAAAGTTAACGAAAATATCATTATTGCAAATGTTATTTCAATAAAAAATTTTTTTTTTATATATATCTAAGTAAAAAGTTCAAACGTTAAATTTAAAGAAGCTTTCTATTCGTACAGCAAATATGACTATTTTCACTCCACCCCTTTCTCAATGAAAACATTGAAACTTGAGAATCTTATTAATGCCTTTTTAAAGAAAACTATTACAGTGGCGTGACTATTGTTCATTAGCCAATTATTTTACAGTTACATATTTTCAAACAAAAATGTCAAGAATACTCAATTACTATAATTCAAAAAACTGAAAACTATTATATGTTAATAATATATTATTATACAAAGAATATATATATTTAATTTCAATTAAGGTGTAAATACTATTTGATAATAAATTAACGAAATAAAATAAAATGTGTACGTCTATATTTTTTTATGAGTTTATATCAACACATCATATTAAGAACAACACAATATTCCTTTGTATATATTTCCACTTCTAATTTATAGAAGTGGAAATACGTACAAAGGAATATTATAATGTCTTTCCACCGTTGATACAGAATAATTGAGTTAATACTTTCGATGGTTTCGGCGGTAACTTTGTGGAAGTTCATTTTAATAGAAAATTTAATTTAAATTTTCTATTAATAATTGAGTTAGTCATTTTACAAAATTTACTAAGCAATAAAATTATTAAAAAAATAAATTACTCATTTGTACCAATTACCCTTTTATTCAATATACTCGTCATAAGCGAAACCGGTACCTTTCATATTAAATAAAGGTGAAATTAGGACAAATGAGTATTTTTTTTCTTCAATATAATGTTTTTTCCACCAATTATTGACAGTGAACACCCTTAAACTGAATAATATATTGAATTAAGGTTGTATTATTAAAATACAATTCATTAAAACCGTAAAGAACCATTTCCAAGAATGTATGTAATGACTCAGGGAATTTTGGCCTTAACAATTGTAGTTATTCAAACATTTACATAAAATACAGAGCCTTTATGGATAATGTTTATCCTTTTGGTTGTGAAATCTTTATTAGGCCACTGTTATAATGCCAAATTACTAAAGTCCGTCATGGCGGAACGGTGTGAAGAAACAATGACGCCGTTATGGGCGAGGAGTGAGAAAATGTCGCCGAATTTTGTTGTTCTTTGAAGTGGATCGCATTTTGTATTCCGGTCGAGTTTCGGAGAGAAATTGCCAAAACATGGATCGGAGCTGCATCATGTTCAATTGCCTTTGGCAGTTGTGGGACTGGTAAGTACATACTCTCCTTTATTATTCTTCAATTATCTTTGTATCTGTGATTCAAGAACCGCAAATTATTTCATGCAAGAAAAAAAATATTTTCCCATCATATTATTAATATATATTTAGATAGGTATGTAGATATCATTCTCTGTTCTTGTTCATAATTACTTATTCTGTTCTCGTTTATGAAATAATTAACTGCGGTATAGGAACTGAATACACTCAACTCGTTTTTACATGATTTTGAAATAACACGGTCAAAAATTAAAAACAACGGACACTATATTTGTACAATAATTATTTTTTTTACCACGATTTCCAGAAACAGAAAAACAGAAATGTATAGCGGATTATTTAATAATAAGAAATTCAACAACACAAAACAGTAATAACAAAAAAAAGGCTTAATTAATTCCTGACACATTAGAGGTGTCAGAAATTTCTAGCGATGAAAGCAATTTATGTCCAGTCCTTCATAAAATTTCCCGTATATAATCAAGTAATACAATTCAAAATCAAATCGTTGGTCCACTACATTCCTTCAAATCTATCGACCGTGTAACAAGCGAAGACGAAGCAACCAACTATCCAACTGAATTTTTAAGCTCATTGGATCTGCCTGGTTTGCCACCGCACAATTTACAACTTAAGGTTGGCTCGGTAGTCACCATGTCTCAAGTTATTAAGTTAACACATCACTTATTGATTCTGAGGCGGTACGAAGTTCGCTGGGTCAGCTAGTATTATATAAAATAAAAAAATGAAATGTTCAATTATTTTTTGTAGAAAGAAATATGAGATCATGTACAAGAGCTTTCTCTAAAATATTGAAAATCAAGTTACTTAGTTGTTGTATTGAGGTTGAGATACTATAATGAATAAAAACACACAGTAAAGAGAAAATCGTATACGCAAGCTCATAAAATGAGCACGCAAATTAATTCAAAACATTTTTTGATAATAAAATTCTATGTAAATTTACGATCGTTGTACCTTCAAGGAGCAATATAAACCTTCATTTTATAGCATGTAAAAACGTTGGTTTATTAAGTGTAAATTTGTTTGTTTGTTAAGTAAGATTAATTTATGCTACCTTGTATTCAGGTTATATAAAATTAGTTTCCAAGGAATACAAAATTGTTTGATGGCTTCATTCGAACAAAAGGATAATGGCTATAGGAAAACAGACAGTAAATCAAATAAATAATGCAATACTTCATAAAAGCTACGAGTCGTAGACACGCTACGCCAGACGATAAGAATGCCATACCCGTTTCGACACATACATAATGTGGCAAATAGCAATGCTTTACTAAACTTATCATTTTTAGAATTATAATACATATTACATAATTATTAATCAGATAGGGATCGCAACACTGGTATTACCGTAACCAAAATCGCGATATTAATTATTTTTTTCAATACAGACATTGAAATCGGTATTGAAAATTAACCTAAACCAAATTTTAAATGTGTAGAGATCATCGAATATTTGAAGAAAGTTGTTCGCGATATATTTAAATATTTTAAATCTGCTACAAGAGTTGTACAAATATTGTCAGTTTACAGAATTATGTTAATGACCCTCTTTAATAGTGTATAATTATATCTTCAATGTATTCAACAATAATTTTGTGGGAGTTAATTTTTTATATACAATTTAATTTTGTTATTATTATTATTTTCAGAAACCGTAAGTAAAATCACCTGTTTATGATTATGAATATTTTTAATGGCGGTATTTATAATATAATATGAAATATCAAAATACTGGTTTTGATTTACTCACCTGGTATTGAAATCCCAATTGGTCGTATTTTTTGCCTTTTTTGTTACACAGGTATTAAATTCTTAATATCGGTATTTACTATGAAATATAGAAATTTCGGTATTGACACATTCGTTCAGTATTAAAATCCCGACATCCAGGACAGTTCATGAAATAAAATAGATTCCAGGGGGGAAAAGTTATCAGCTACGTCATACTAAACATTGTGAGTTGTGACCCAAATAAATATTAGAAACTATGTTTAACCGTGGTTGAAAAACAGAGTAAACATAAAATAATCAATTTCCAATTTTAGCTGCGCGTTTGTAAGAGTCTTTGTTAATTGGGTTTGAAAATTAGTTTTCAAACTTCCGCTATCTCCCGCTGCCATCGTTGACGTTGAAGCCTTAGAAATTACTCTTTTGCGAAAGGCATTTTTTATAATTAACAGTGAATAATGGAGCCTTAATGAACTTGGTTAACTCAAAGAAAGGTTTTAATGAAAAATTAGACATTTAGTTTTGTAATTAAAGAGCTAAAAAAAGTTCAGATTGATTTTTTTTTTAAATTGGGTAATATACATTTTTTCAATATTTTACTCTAGATATATTTACTGAGAATCGTGCGAGCGGTTTATATTCGAACCATCTACCATATATGTATTTATTTACTCATATTATTATCAATTATTAATTATGTTGGATCCATGAAACAGCGGTCAACGTCGTTGGCTTCCGTGACGGATATCACGGGTTAGAATCAAACAATTGTATTCAATCGATTTCTGTTCGAATGTGTGGGTGTTTTCGATAAATTTTCTTTTTACCACCCTTCCAATCTTATAATTAACGGCGAGAAGAGAGAGCGATTAGTTTATTTGGTGAACTCGTATTTTTATATTATAACTTTCTTTGTAAGAGAGAGGTAGAGCAACTGATTAATTCCTTCCGCGCACACTTCCCAAAATGTGGCCGCACACATTTTTCCGTCTCCCGCACACACCGCACACAGAAATATTGTAAAAAGAAGTTTGATTTGCCAAAGTTTTACTTAATGTTAAGTCTTTTTTCCCAAGACAAATAAATAATAGATTGACTGACTGTACTCTAATGGGATAAAGCACCAAGCGATCGGGTAGGAATATTATACAATTTTCATAAACTTATTGAATACAAGATTTTTTTGAGAGCAGCCTGACGAATTGATTTCACAAATGTCAGTGATTAGGTCAGTGACTACCTACCTTTACACTTGCGCACATTTTTTGTTTTTTTCTGAAAATTAACTGCACAAAGACGTTGATGGTCCGCACACACAATAGAAAAATTGGAGGGAACGTTGCTCCCAATTTCTCTTGATATACATATTTTTTCTTATATAGTTATTTAGAACAGTGCTTCCCAAGCTTTTTCATGCCATGGACCTCTAAATCTGAAAACAATAATCTGCGGACCCCCGAAAAATTGTTATTTCACATGTTCATATTTTATTACAAAGAATGTTGAAAGAATGAAAATTTTCGAGGACTCCCGCGAAAAACCTGCGAACCCCAGGATGGGAAGCACTGATTTAGAATACAGTTATTTAGGAAAGCGACATATCGTGTATGGTGGTTTAGGTATTTATTATTCATTGAAACTGTTTATGATGTGAAACTCGATTTCAAAATGTCCACCATTGTTCCTGCATTTCAATTATAGGCATTAAAATACTGTGTATGAATAATCATATTAACAATGAGTAGAGAGTGTTGAAACTTTACGTAGGAATCTGAAGGTACATGCCACGATCCATTGTCATTGGTGACACTAAAATTATGACGACGACAACATATTGGTTAATACTTCAGGTGTGAGTATATAAACAATGTCATTTAACCATAACAACCAGCGATGGGTTAAAAAAACGTTAACAAGGGGCTGGCAGAATCGCAGAGCTATTCACGTTGTTCTGAAGATGCGATTTTTTTAACAATTTTATATGCAATCATTGGCGGATTACCCCATAAACGAACGAGCCACCCGCTTGAAGCATCCAATCTTAGGGACCTTAAAATAGCATATAATCAATAAAACTCATATAATATTTTTAATTCAGTTTGAGTAATTCGAAAAACAGGACCGAACAGAATTTGATTGCCCCCTTTGGATCCATCGTATTTTTTTTTAAATCCGGCATGTCTTATTTTAAGCAACGATGTCATGAATGAGGTCTTGAATTGAGCCTTTGGGACCACGTCTTATGTTTAAATTAAAAAAAAATAACATTCACCTTACCGGGAATCTAACCCAGAACCACCTGATCGGTATAGCAAGCTCTAGCCAACTAGAACAGAGTTTCTCAACGGAGGGGGGGGACAAAAAGATTTTTTTTTGCTTAGTGGAGCCAAAGTACAGTTTAAGGGGGTCACGGGCAATTTTTTCGAAATCAATTTGGGCAAATTTGTGAATTCCTGGGTTTTTGAAATTCGAATGTTTATGAGAAGACAAAACAATGGTATGCCTCCATACCGAAAAATAAAGACACTCAAAAGGGGCCACGAGCCCAAAAAGGTTAAGAAACACTGAATTAGATCACAGCGGGTGACAATTATCTCAGAAGCCGTATTTGACCCCCCCCCCCTTTCCAGCTTAAAATTTCGTCACAAAATGTTTTATTCCCATGATTGATTCACATCGCATTTTTACTATCCGATATTTTATTGATTTTTGTGCTTAACCTTTTAAATTGCCGGTTCCCCTGGCAATTTATTACCTACTAATAAAGAGGAAGCAGTGTTATTTTAAATACTTGGCGGGAGCACAAAAAAATGTTTATTCATTCGCAGATTTTGTAATACATGGTGAAGCGTCTCTCGAGAAATAAAAACATCTGTAGTCACTAGTCAGCAATAACAGAAAAAAAATATTGTTTGATGTAACACCATTTATAGGCTCTTATTATTTTAACCTGAATCAGACACTTTTTAGATCATCGATCTGCTGCTTCTTACCAGTAACTAGGGCTTATACAAAAACCGATTTTTGAATTCCAATATATCCCAACACTCGAAATAAACCGGTTTCCGAAGTTTCACAGAAAGAGTGATTCAATAAATGTAGCGAAAAAAAAATCAGCTTTATTATAAATATACTACAAAAATTTACATTATTTTTACTCCATAAAACGTTGGCATATATGGCAATGGGTGGTGGTGGGAAAGCAACTTGTTATGCCTACTCGTACTCAATAAGTGCATTCGAGTCAAAATGCACATTTGTTAAAATAAACCTTCATACAATTAGGCATTTATTGATGTCTACTGACTTTTAGTCTACATATTTCTTCTCGTTTTAATTATAGCCTAGGCCATACATGGGCAACCACCGGCCCGCCGAGCTATTCTGTCCGACCCTGATTCATCTCGGCGAAGTATTAGAGAAAGAAATTAATAGTTCCAGGGAGGGATTAAATAATGGAGATAACACGGGCGCTTGCAGTGGCTCCACGCTACTAGTTCATGATCACTATTATATAAATACTAGCAACGTGTTTTATTTAATTTAATATTACTTTATTATGTTTAATAATTTGGTCCGACCCTTGACCCGTATACAGAATGATAATTTGGCCTCAGACCTAGGAAAGGTTGCCCATGGCTGGCCTAGGCAGTCAAAAAATGAACTTTATTCATTAGAACTATTCTAGTTTTGATACTGGGTAACAAGTTGAAAAAAAACGACATTCGAATTCGCGTATTTCGCTTGAAAACCGGCATTATAAAACCGGTTTTTCAAGACCGACAAGCTCTATTATTAGTAATGTAAATCGCAGAGTTGTGAAAGAGTCGTAAAAAAACACGACTTCTCACCTCATCCATTTAACTCGATGGCTGCCACAGACGAGATTTCTCGTAAAAACTTTCGTGCTCTACACGCCATAGACGAGTAATCTCGTCGATAACTAATTAAATTAATAGTTGCAAATTATAGCCGGCGTGCTAGGTAATTACTTACAATTAATTATCTACGGCAACTAAAAGGCTAAAAATGTTTCGATTGAGAGCAATGTTTTTTTTTATCAATTAAAGCTATCACTATCAAGACATTCCTACACAGGTATGCATACTAAAGTTACTAATATGTCTAGTACATGTGAGTACAGGAAATAAAAAGGCAATAATTATTTTTTATTCGAATTGAATATTACAATTTTCATCTATATTTTTTTATGAATTCCGTCTATACTTACCCTTATTAGTAATATAACGTAACGGTTTAATAGTTGTTACTCTTCCATATGGGAGATAAGAAACCTATTGACAACTTGTTTGTAAAAGTGTAGTTAAGCCGCTGTTACTAAACGTGCGCCAGGATAAAAGTCTAACGGATTTTTTTATTTACATTAAATTTACACATGCGAGATATGTGATACTAAATATTTCAAACGAGTTCAAGAAACGTATGTACCGACCTGCTTAACCAGTTATTGATAGATAGGCGTCGTGGAAAAATACTTCTTTCTCATGCGGTATCGTAAGCCGCAAGTTTGTTAGAAAGAAACAGACGCATGATAGTAATGTACGAATTCGTGGAAATCTTATCATTTTGAGAACGCGGCAAATTTTAAATATATTTGTATGTGCTATTGAGACGCTAGATGGCGCAAAGGAAGAGTATTTGTAACGCATTTACTTTGTAGTATAAATGTATTATAATCACATTCAAACATTGTAATTGTTAGGACTGTACTTCACAGGATCATTTCTGTAGTACTTCCTCCCTCGTAACGTGCACACTCTACCAGAGTGACACTCCGCGATGAGGAGACGTGGCGGGGTTCCTTGAGCGTGAGGCAGGCCTTGAATTGAGTCTTCGGATTTAGTTCTTGGCTCTCGATGACCGTTCACCGTCCGATTGGATCTCGGACGGTTGGGGGACCTTCGCTTTCTGAGCGGCTTTTCACAACAATACTTACCTCGATCGATCATGACTATCATGATCTTAAACTAAAAAGACGAAGATGACCTAATTGAATTAAATAGTAAGCTGGTCAGAGTATCTACAGGCCGGGTAAAGAATATTTATATATCTAGAAAGAATCTTTATATAAATATTTCAGAATATGTACGTGTCATATTATCATGGTGATATTAATTATAGAGAATCGTAAATTTGTAAAAAATCGGGGTTTTTTCGGGCAGAGGAGTGAGTATACATCTGGGCAGTGGAGTAGGAAGGGGTCCTGCCGCCCGGGGCAATCCTTGCATTTGCCGCCCCCAATATGTCCTCTAATTTTGTTTTTACCACAGATAGTTTAATTTTTTTTTTTATCTATAAATATAATTTCTCGCAAAATATTGTATTTATTGTTGAAAATGCCGCTCCCAAAAATGTGTCGCCTGGGGCGGTCCGCCCCTTGCTTTCGATTAGACTCGGGGCCGGGTCGGGCCTGAATCTTTCGGGCTCGGATCGGGTAATTTTGTAAATTTCGGCCCGTGCAGACCTCTAGTATCTAGTGTTTCTATTTCTAAATACATAACTGCAGTTTTGGTTTTTTACCAGTTGGTGAAAAACTGAAAAAAGCGTGATTAGGAGAACGGAACATTTTTTCTATAAAAGTTTTCTGAATTTCGGGATGAAATGTTTTAGGTTATCGTGCAAAACTACAAACAGCCAATATAAATTGAGATTGTAACAATAGTAGGTACCTACAAATAATAACCTCAACAGTAAGAGAGTCCAATCACTATGACAGATTTTGGTATTTCACGGTAATTGGACAGTATTTTTTAACAGTTGTCAGTAACAATACTAGGGTGATGCAGTACAACCAACGGTGAGTAAGTTCTCACATTCATTTTTTACAAGTAAATCATCGATTGAGATTCGCTGACATGGTCAACGTGGTCAGTAATACCTTTAAGAGACTATGACTGATCAGCACTTGTATTCTATGACTGTTTTACCAGCATCACCACTACTATTTTTTTCCATCAGCTCAAATTATACATTTTTTGTAGTCAGACCGGTTTGCGCGTCGATGAACTCTCTGAGGAGGAGTATACTGCGAGAGATAGAATAGTACCGATCGGTTACTTTGAGGTGGTTCTGGTTAAGTAAATGTATTTTTTTAAATATATACGCACACATTTTAAATAGCCATGTCTACAACTAATCAAATAATTGTTGTTTTAGGTGCTAGCGCGTACTAAAAATACAGTATAATAACTTTTAGGAGGATACTATTTATACTTCGCGCACATGCCATTTTAGTAATATTTAGTAATACTATTGATATCTAATTCTTTCCTCTTTTTTGTTTATCCTATCTATTATTTTAGTAGAAATATTTTGATATTGTTTCTGGTGTGTTAGATCTGACAGATGTCGATATACGTTTAGCTATTGATAGTCAATAGGAACCGTATTTTATAATTATTGGGCAAGAAAATATAATTTTCTCCTTTTGCCTTACAGCAGTAAAGTTTTGCAAAGTAGATGTTACTTTAAACAGAGTTTCAATAGTTGTTTTAGTTTTTTAAGTTGCAAAGAAATTAATTATGTAATTTATTTTTTAATTACTGCATGGTTAAAATAGATATTGTTCAATTATTTTTAACCATGTCCGCTCTCAATGTGGAACATATTAACTTATAATATAGTTAATTTCATCATAAGTATTTCTACGATAATTGCATGTTACTCAGTCGCTGAACCCTGTTTTTTCGAAGAGAGTAGGACTAGAAAGATGGAGCTAGGACATGACTAATCGTTATCTAATCGCTTCTGTTTCGCCAGTTTTTAAGATAGGACGGGTGGAAGGGAATTTAAGACGTCACTTGCAATCATGCTTTCCAACAGAAATCTTTAAATCAATGTATAGAAACTCTCCGCACTGGAAGTCGAACCCGTGACCTCTGTGACCGAAGCCAACGACATTGACCACGCAACCGGCATTAAATAACTATAATAAGAATGTGAGACATATTTTGTTGACTGATAGTGATATGGAATTAGTATCTTCTTTGCATGTGATTTCATTATAATATTTTTATGTACATGGAGTTATACAATAATGAACTTATTTTTAAAAGTAAAATCTAAGTACAATATGTATATTGAAACCTTTCAAGAGTAACTTATTAACATTGTATCGGCAGAAGGAAAGAAAGATTTGTGTCTGAAAATGTAGCACGTGACTCAGGCGAGAGGAATGGAATTTGGGCGCGAAATTTTTTTATTCGATTCGATAAATTTATTATTGCGAAACGTCACAACTTTTGCACCAATCATCTTTGAGCGGTAATGATTCAATTGAATCAACTCTTTATAGATGGTGAACGAGTCGTTATCAATAAAATGAAACGTCGAAATGTATTTTTGTTTGCACATGGCGGTGAGATAGAACCTCAATAAAATTTTCACGAAGGAAACCGGTAAACTACAGACTTATATGAAATTGTTGTGAAAATGAAGATTCCTGTAAACATGCTGAGGCTCAACGGAATGAATGGTATGGCGGCGTTACTAATGGATGAATAACATCAGCTTCCGAGTCTCCTAAATTGTATCGACTTAGTTTTGTTAATATTTTTCAAACACATTTTATAATGTTCACATTGAGAAAAAATATTTTTGTTAAAAAAAAGATAACTTGTCTTTTAGTCCAACACATTTTGCAGCGGCGTAGTCACCTCATAGCAAAGTCATGTTATGCATAAGGGCCCAGCGAAGCTACGTTCTTGATATAACAAATTGCGGGGGGGGGGCTTGCATGACTTAAGTACGAGGGCCCCAAATTTTTAGCTACGCCACTGACGGTTTGCTTATAATCTTCAGAAGGCACCTTGATCAAGTTGACGGTTTTCATTAAACATTTTACAAATTGATTTATTACAAAGTTTGAGAATGTAACCTGTAATGGTTTCAAAACATCGGTCGACCACCGTTAATTCTGATGAATTCAAAAAAAAAACTAAAAAATAGTAACACCATAATCTAGTTTATTTAGTATGGCGTAGTTTTTTTTCGTATTATATATGAAAAAGATCTTTGATTAGTTAAGTATGATGTCGAATTGGAGATTTAAAAATAGTGTGTTAATTAATAACTCAAAATTATACAAATATTATACAATATGTACATAAAGTACAAAGTCAGGAAGTAATGCCGCATTTGTTTCAAATTTATACTGAAAGTTAATGTGTAAATGATGAATACTTCAATTTATCAGCCAGTATATATTTCTTTCGTATCCAATTCCGCACAAATCCTGCAGCGAATATCCCGGTAGTGAAGTTGGCTCCTTTTCAAGAAATAAAAAATTCTACCTATTCTGTATTCAAAGCAAATCTCGCTGCCTTTTACTTTGGCTTATATATTATCATCTGGTATCTCGTATGGGATACGAGCACAGAAAAGTCGGCTCGAGTTTGGATGGTGCAGGTAGTCGCTTAGCTAGGCGGTGCATCTATTCACAGTGGCAGCGGCGTTTTATTTAAACGTACATACTCATTCCTTTGTACTTATTTCCAAGTTTATTTATCAAGATCAGGACCTTTCTCGCTAATGGCAAGCATTATCAACTGATACGAAATATAATTCAGCAGTACTATTTCTACAAAAAAATGAAATGAAAAGGTGTAATAAGCAGTTGAAATTAAAAGTAATTTACAAATTACAGTAAAAAATATGAAAAAGTGACTCTAAGCCATATATGAGCAACCACCGGCCTGCCGAGCTATTTTTTCCGGCCCTGATTCATCTCGGCGAAGTATTAGATAAAGAAATTAATAGCTTCAGGGACGGATTAAATAATGGAGATGACACGGGCGCTTGTAGTGGCTCCACTCTACTAGTCCATGATCACCACCAAATAAGAGGTCCGGCCCCTGACTCGGAGACAGAATGATAATTTGGCCCCAAACCTAGGAAAGGTTGCCCATGCCTGCTCTAAGCCAACACAAATTTTTAAAAATTAGTCGCTACTTTAACATTATTACTCTTTGACGATATTTTAATTACATGTTAGAGGTGTTAGTTAAGAGTCACTTATTCATAATTCTATCTACTGTAATTTGTTAATTATTTGTTTTATTAATTTATGACTTGCGATTAGCCTATACATACTTGGTGTGCTGATGTGAATTGGTATGAATATTTGATTTATTTTATATTACTATATACAATATAATATCTATAAAAGTGTCAAAAAATTTCAATTAAGATAATGAGATGAAAAAATATCAAAACATTTTAGTTGAACAAATACTATGTTATATAAAGTTGACAGCTACTTTGCCTCGTGACCTTGTCAGAAATATGATAGTTATGACATATATAAAAAGATTTGGTATTTTTTTTCACTTAAATATAGTGGAGCTCTCTCTACCCAGTAAATTTCAATTCAATATATTAAAGATATACATATACCTACATAAGTATCCATCATTTTAACAATTTTTCCATTTACATATATAGACTATAAATTGCTCATTTAGAATCGATCCAATTCCATGGTGAAGAATGAAAAAATATTTTACAGCATTATTATTAGCATTGCGATATAGGAATACAAATATTCCTTCAACCCGTGATCGAGATAGCAGACACGCCACTGCGCTAGTCGGGTTTAACAAACCCCACTTATGTCTTGGAACTGAGCTCAGTGGCTCAGGTCGGTCGAGAGAGCGATACGCTGCTGGCCAGGTGACAGGGGTAAATAAGCCAAATCCGATACGTTTAATATCTGCATTATTTACTTAGTATTTGCAGTATCAATCATTTTCACTGTGACGTCGAGCGGCATTAAGATAATTATCAAATTGGTCACACGTAGCGCCTACTTTCAAACCCAGCTAAAACAACTTTTGGTAGTTTCGAGAAATATGCGTCAAATTAGTGATCTCTGCTCGATCTATGATGTAATTTGAACATTTTTTACAAACATGCATGTAAAATATTTTTCAGGATACATATCACTTATCCACCATCGCGTGCAATGATTGATTTATTCATTTGAAGACCGATTGAAGCTCACGTTAATTTTTTAAGGTGGTTTCAAAATTAACCTTAATTTTCGGTTTAAATATTAAGAATATGTCATATTTTTTCTATTAAAACTTTAGCCATAATATAGTTAAATTTTATATCTCCTTATATATGGCAGTGGTTCTCACGTTAGATTTCATTGTGGTCGCATTATAAGCATCGGCGGTCCTATGGAAATGTCTCGCGGCCGCACCAAATGTGATAACAATAGCAGTTGCATTAACTTAAAAAAAAGATTAATTTATATTCAATAAAAAACATTATTAAAAGATATTGGTATTTATTTATTTAAAAGCAATTCGAATGGAAATTGTTCAACAGTTCTCTCTTCCAATGCAAGCCGCATCGCCGCTTCTAATTTTGCATCTGTCAGCTGGTTTCGATATTTATTTTTTATAAAGTGCATTACATTGAATGATCTTTCACAGAATATACATAAACATGATACCTCTGTGAGTCATTTGGAGTAAATATCTCGACTAAATGCTCGATAAGTCAGGTGCATTCAATCAATTTTATTTGATTTACTTTGAAACTGTTGGTGGCCGCAGCAAAATCCTCTGGTGGCCGCACATGAGAACCACTGTTATATACACATATAACATTCTCAAAATTGTATATAAACCGTTTTAGCTGGCTTAGAAAGTAAGCGTTTCTCGTTCGATAACCTGTAAAAGTTCAATTAAATAATTTACGATTAAAACATTAATTACGTGTAAAATATATTACGTATAAAATATAAAAAATCAAAACTGTTTTTGAACTAGGATTCTCGTACTGTTTAGAATTACGGTTATTGTTGTCATCTCAAATAAGAATTATATTATCTTTATAAAGATTTGACGAACCCAAAAAAGCAATCCACGAATTCAGGGTATTCACAATAAATCAGAATACATTTCCGTGATCAATTGATTGTATACTAACTAAGCAAAAGAAAATCGCTCATTCGTTTTTTATTTCATATATTGTAAATATTTTAGATACAATAAATATTTTTTTTTAGAATACAGATATCTTTAAAAAAAACTATTGCCTAAATGTAAATATTTTCTTTCAATTTATAAAAACAATAAAATACTATGCTGGAGCAACTTAATCTTAATTTCGTCCTGAATGTGATATTTTTTTAATGAATCTTTATCGTTATCTATTTTAATTTAAAATCATTCAATTCATCTGTAGTGTAATAATGTAATTAAAAATTTTGTCCGTATTGAAAATTGAAAATACGACTTAAGTCTTGGTAAAATAGTAATTTAAGTATGTTGAAATTGATCGAGGACCTGGATGCCTGTGAAATCTATTTTCTTCTGATTGAGAAGGTACGATTGATTTTTAATTACAGATATCGATTAAGCGTGCTTGATAGAATTTCAATATCAACTTGAAATCCGTGGAGTTAGTGACAAAACTTATGAAAGTTTAAAGAAAATTAACGATTCAAAATTTGAGCAATGAATAAATAAATATAATAAAAATCAGCTGCACTCTCAGTATGTCACTATACAATATTTTACTAATCAGAATAATGCAGTATTTAAAGAAAATATTCAATATTGTTAGTTGAAGACCACTGCCGTATCAGCGATCCGTCAGGTGTGCGGGGATCAGGAAAGGCAGTGGGAGGGGGATTCCACCTTCTACACAACACTCTTCCCCATACCGCCCCGCCAACGGTCAGTAGTTGTAATGCGGCAGTTCTTGCCTGACGTTCAATCGTGTTAAACTCCGCCTTATATCCCGAGAAAACTTACGAGATATTTGTTATAGCGGATGTTAGTGTTATCAAAAAGTAAGAAAAACATCAATAATGTGCGAGTGATTTTGTTCTAAAGAAATAAGTGCGGGGTTTTTGTTTATATTTAAAAATCGAATAAACACGAAGTTGTTTACTATTCGAAAAAGTGGCTTTTGCATGTTCGCGGATCTTTTGTTTATTTCATGGAGTTATCCTTTTTAAATTTCGAATTTCAACCGTCTTTGTTGTGCTGGTGGGTTTTATTTTGAACATAAACTTGTTTACTTTCGGTTTATGTTTTTGACTCAACCTGTTCAGAGGTGTCCGTTTGTTGTGTTTAGTTATGTGTCGGTGAGATGAGTTTGTTTGAAACTCGTAGGCGTGTTTATGACTGCATATAAAAATGCATTGTGCAGTGGAGATGCAGTGTACACCGTTGCACAAAACACCATCTGATGTCTTTCAAGTTACGGAGATTGGATTTTATTGATTCAGGTTCGACTATTTGCACTTTTTTCTGATTTTAAATAAATCTTACATATATTATTCAGGGGTGTGGATAATACAGATAAACAAACTAAACATAATTTATTTAACAAATATTTAATTTATTCGTAAATATTTACCTAGTGATTAAAACTCCCAAATAATGAATATACTTACGCAAATTTCTAATTTTCCGGTTTATTAGTCTTAAATTGATAAAAATGCGCAAGTACTTTTCTGACCCAAAGCAAATATATTAATTTGATTATGGCCACCTAAGATAGATCTATACTATTTTTGTGTTTTGTGTATTTTTAATAGATCAGTTTTCATTTATTTTATTATGCTGTTGTTATAAATGAAGATAAATATATTGCCGCATTTGTGGCAGGTTTAGCATGGAACACTAAATTCAAGATACCTCGTATTGTAATATTCCTTTGAGAGCACCTTGCAGAACTCGTTTGGCTAGAGAAGAGGTCCTTGCGCTCTGCAACGACACATATTTTTCACCATAATAATTTTTTTTTTTGTGGACAGACAAACATAAATAATGAAATTGATGTTATGAATACAAACTTACCATCGAAAATGGTCCAGGAAACACGCTATCAACGTCATGCATGATGATCGTCCGTATATACCTAAATAGTATAGTTTTGAACGAATAAATTACTGATTAATAATGCAACTCAATTACATCTCCGGCAATATAAGCGAGTATTTAAACACGAAATACGTCCAAATTCGTGTCCGTCTTCAAACGTTAGAATATTTTTTACCATTTTATATTTTACTTGTGATAACGATTAATTGAAATTCACATGCAATTAAGTAGATATACCCTTGTTATCTCTATCTTATATATGCTATTCTGTATAACGCTACAATTTGTGCGTTTGTTGAATTGAAAATTAAATCTCACTTAGGTTACGAGATTACATTTTGAAAGGATTTGAATATGTAAGTATGAAATCCTTTCTCTTTATATCCTGCTATTGACCCTCGAAGTTATGTATTGTATCCTATTTTATACGAATTCGCAAGTTTAACATGAATGCAAAACCCGTTATATTTGATTGTTTCGAAAATCACGGAAACGTATTTTTCGAAATGCCATCATTTGAAGGTTGCGGGGGGAATTTTTGTGCACAGAATGTCGCCAATTTAAAAAGCATTATGGGGAATGAATCACCTAACGACTAGACCGTTTCAAATTGTATGATTATATCCGAGAAAATTATATCACACGGTATAGTTTTTCTTGTGCCGTGGCCACATGGGGTATTTGAAGCGTGACGTCGTTATTAACTACTATAAACACGTTATGCATAATACTGCGTGTTATTAATGTTATTATATGTATAATTGGATAATTAATACCCGCTGAGTTCATCATTGTACAAAACAAAACGTTCTTCATTTAAAGAGTCAACGGAACTCAACGAATTGTAAATCACAATCACTATGGTTGCGCACATGACAATTTTATATCTTCGCGCATTCTTCATTGTGCGCAAATGTCTAGTGCAGAGGTTCCCAACCTTATTCGCCTATTCCCCCCATTTCGCGATTTTTCGGAATACAATTCCCTCCTACCCAAGATAGTCTAACTTAACATGTTTATTCGAAATAATATGAGCTGTTTAAAAACTTTTATTTTCTTATATGCAGGTTTGTTTGAACATAGTATGTATTATAAATTATTACTATCAGATCAAAATTACTGCATCATATTTCATTGTAAACAAACTTCCTAACAGTCGAAGTTTCAAAGCATAGTCTTAGACAACCTTATCTTAACAGATTTTTTCTACGAGAATTGCTGGTTACTGATATAACAGGATTAATTGTTAGATAATTTATAATTTTAGGAACGGTCAGTAGGAGGTGAATTTCAGACATCACCGACATGAATGCCTTCGAAAACAATTCCATTAATCAATTTCACAGCCCTGGAGAATTAATCTCTGGCCGGATAATTGCAATTTACATTTGTTTACTTTCTTGGTCCACAGTTCACACTCCACATGCTGTCCAACATAATTAATTTAATATATTTTTTAACGTTACCACGTGTTTTATTGCGTCGTCATGCATATTATGCGGCAGGCAATTTTTTCACTATCAATGTAATCTGAAAACCTTTTTATAGTTATGCACTTTTTTACACTAATTATTCCAGTGGTTGAATAGCTATTCTCGATCATCGAGTCAATGTTCCACCGAGTCGAAAAAAACTTGAACAATCGATTGGCAAATAAAACAATTCGCAGTTCATAGAACTATCACTGGTCATTCAAAATAACAGACCGATCAGTTTCGTGAAGGTAAAAAAATGATTCGAATCGTTTATTAGCGGACTCTCCAGCAAGGCATTCCGATTTAAGTCACGTTGCGACTTACCACAAATTATTTCGAAATCGGCTTCTA
Source organism: Himalopsyche tibetana (assembly GCA_030503985.1). Classification (NCBI taxonomy): domain Eukaryota; kingdom Metazoa; phylum Arthropoda; class Insecta; order Trichoptera; family Rhyacophilidae; genus Himalopsyche; species Himalopsyche tibetana. The sequence continues at coordinate 5,308,427 of JAPJYX010000010.1, forward strand.
GAAACACACTTTGAGATCGTGCTACGTACGCTAGAGATAATTATATGTTAATGGTTTATCCTTTGATAGTTACCAGTCCTCTTGGTAAAAGAACATAACATGTTTTACTTATGAATGTTTACAATGCTCACCACTGGATATTTACAATGTCAGCGAGGTCGCACACAAAGGTAACGTCAAAAAGCAATATCTTGCTTGTTTTCAGACTTTGCAACACGAACATGACTACTAGAAAACATTAAAGATTATATCGCGTATTCGCAGGTATTCATCGAGAATTTGTTGACATTATTTTGTGAAATTTAATCTATTAAAACTAAAAGTACAGTGCATGACATTACAGCTGACGCCAATTCGCCATGCACTAATATAGCGAGATCAAATATATTAACATAATACATCATACTACACAATACATTTAAATCAACATAAAAAATCATGAAATAAAAAAGTTAAACTTAAAAGACAGTTCACAAATACTGTCACTAAAAATGTCCAGTTCTCTAGGCTAGGGCTTCCCAAACTATGTTCCACGGAACACTGGTGTTCCGCAAGAATTTGCAATGGTAATATACGCTGCAACACATTTAAGCATCTTCTACTTTATATTAAAAATCGATTGATGGAAAATCTCTACTGATTAAATATCTAGACAGGCGGATATTTTAAATCACTTAGAGCTTTGTGTTGTCATATTTCTGTTTAACATGTTTAAAAAATAACTTATCAATAAATAATAAGTGATTTAATAACATATATTTTTTTCAACATTCTTACTTAGAATTACTCGATCAAAAAAATAAGCTTTGTTCCGGTAACATTTCCATATTTGCAAAGTGTTCCATTGCACAATAAGCTTGGGAAACCCTGCTTTTAGGCTATGAGTTGATCAGTCGAACGACCCTTGGAACTGGCGACTTATATTATATATAAAATACAAATGAAGTTACGGTTATACCCTGCTCTACACATAATCTTGGACCCGGAGTGGCAGTATACTTCGCTTAGAGACCGGATAAAGCCAAAGAACTGAAGATTACCGGTTCTATCCTCGATTACTTGTATCGGTGATCTAGTTATGTGAAATGAGTCACTGAGTCTATAACTGATTCGATTAAAAAAAAATAGTAAAACCATTCTTTTCTTTCTCATTCTGACTGCTGTTAGACAATGCAATTAGAGCGGAAAATTAACTTGCGGACTATTGAATATTGACATAAAGGTACGAGTCGACTGATTTCTATATTTTTAGATAATCGAAGTAGTCACTTTCGGATTCGTTCGTTAGCGAAAGATACACGTTTCTACTATGATCCCATTGGTTAATAATATAGTTGAGTAAATTCATTACTACTAAAAGTTTCTTTAATTAAATTAACAATAAATATAGCAAGAGTCTTTGTTTCAAGCGAAGAAACAGGTCGTTTATGCACTCAATGCTCAATTTAAATTCACAATGAGTGATTTGTTTAACAAGTTCGCGAACCGTTTTGTTACGCCTAACTTGGACTGTCGACAGGTGTTTCGGATATGCAAACAAATTGTGGACACACGTTCGGGAATAATAAATTCAATGAAGACATTTAAACTTCTGAATGTTGTTGCCAATCAGATAAATTCTGGTTTCAAAACGTTAAATATATTTTTCTGACTAAATAGAAACGGTGAGCAATCCGCCAATCTCCCTTTCAGATAAATATAATAGGTACGTATTAGCAACTATTTTTTATTAGAATCTAGAATTCAAGAGTCTTGACACTTATTAAGGGGCATCTAATATTAACTCGGCATGATTTTTACGGTTGTACTTATAGCATGCATACATGCAAAATTTGCGTCTATTTTAACTGTTGTAGTGAACCTTTTACCTTTTACGATTTATTCAACTGAATAGACGGGTGAATAACGCATACAAAAATTAGCCATCAATTTATTCCCTGTGTGAGACAGCTAACTAAAAGTCCTTCATATAATCATATACATATGTGATATTATGATTTACTGTAGCAAAGATTATTGCAATCAAATTTGAATTAAACTCAATAAAAAACGTTTTTTTTTGTATTATATTTGTTAAATAATATCTTTTTTGCCCACCTTTGAAATATCAACAATGAAGCATTATCACAATGGCAATGTCACATTAGAAAATAGTTATTTAACTTGAAAGAAATGATTATTATATTATAATGAAATGGCTTGTTTACAAACGAATCTTAAGTTAATGTTTGCTCAGTCTCTCTCATTCGTCTTTATTAGTATGATATTTTAAAACATGAGACGGCGATATAAAAGCGAACAGACTTTCTATAAAGATTTAAATGTTGAATGACAGTTGGCACATTATCAATCTTGCATTCGCTCTACAAAAATGCCATTTTTGCACGTGTTTGCGTTAGAGAATACCTTATCACTGTATTATTTCGCCATATTACCTATTTGGCGATATGGATTGGAACTCCTTAGTCCTGACGTTCATAAATTGATTTAATCCTGTCTAAATGTATTGTGTTTTGGGCCTTCATTCAACATTCAGCACTTTACCATTTTCCGAATCCGTGCCAACAATGACAGATGGTTCGTGAATGTTTGCCCTTTTATCAACAAGCTATCTTTAATTAGTGAAGCTCTTAAATAAGTATAATCGACATAGCATTTAGTCTATACTCCTCAAATTAGTTCATGAATGCAGTTATTTCAACTTCAGTTCTATGATGCTTTCCAGACATGACCCAACACAGGAAGCAAAATCCAGAGAATGTCAGTTCAGGCCGGTTAAAAATCTTATCGCGACTTAAGTTATGTTTATGTGTAGCACAACTATATTTGTAGAAAAAAATAGGTATCATTAATAAATATACGGTTATCTGATTCATGTGATAAAAAAATCGACAATGTAGGTTTAATGGACTAATAGTTTAGTTTAATATATGGGTGTGGCCAGTGAGTGGTGAAGTGGTGAGAAGGTGTGTCACATTAACACCAATTCCAAAAATTAAACGCTTATATAATAGTAGTTGTCAGGGCTTGTCGGTTTTCAAAAACCGGTTTTAAAAACTCGGTTTTCAAGCAAAATCCGCGATATTCTACAGTCAGTTTTTTCAACATTGCTATTTATTTAAATTTCAAGTTACAACTTATTCCAACTTTTTACTATTATTCAATTATATATAGCATAGTTTCTCAACCTTTTTAAGCCCGTGGCCCCCTTTTGAGTCTCATATTTTTCTGTGGCCCCCTAACTATAGTAGTAAAATTTTCGGGGCTCGGAAAAATGAAATAAAAAGTAGGTAATTTTTTTTTTAAAAATACAATAAAATAAAATTGTTTGTTAAAAAAAATATGTTTACAAAATAGTTTATAATATTACATTTTTTTGTAAATCCCTAGGGTACCCAACGTTGTACCTATCACAGCCCGCTATGGTTCACACTATTCTTACGGGCGCGAATTATGCATAAATTTCTGAAAACTAGTTTGCATGCACTGCAGGGTGCAGAATGGTAAATGAAATAAAATAACGTTATCAATTGTTGAAATGAATTCTTTTCGTTTTTCATAAGACGCCGTGAACTCTTTGAATGCTATGTAATTTTCCCTAGATGCAACTCGGCATGACCAAAAGGACCACCAGATGCGACTGTGGTCGTATAATCTTATGCAGTTCTTCCCGTTCGTTGTTCATGCTTGGACATTCTCAAAAATGCGATCAGCATTCTGAAGCTATTTACTCATCACCCGACCTAGAAGAGCTGGGCAGTGAAGTGATCATGGCTAGTTATAAATTGGTCTATCCGAAGATTTGGAGTCGAAGCGTTGGTCTCCATTTGCATTTTTAAATTTTGAAAGAATTTATAAGAATGCCTGTCCTTAAAATAATTTCCCATCAATTTCACCAAATTCGCATAGCAGCGTCTGTAGCAATACTGTGCACCACAGTTCTGTGGGTCTTAAGAATGAAGGGTCTGGTCGAGAAGAAGACAGTCAAAGAATTATCCTCACCTGGGATATGACACCCATTATGTAGCATTGCTGTTGCGCCTTGAACTTTAATGTAAAGACTATCAATGCACTGTGTTATTCGGTAAGAAGAATTTTCTGTAAGAAAATAAGGTTACGAACCTTGTATCACGTACTTTACCAGCCACTCCCATGGATTGGGTGTTAGGCTTCAATTACTTAATACCTACCACGCAAGAAGTTTTGGAATGATATGCAGTGGTGTAGGAAGGGGTCCTCCCGCCCGGGGTGGTACTTGAATTTGCAGCCCTATGGAGGACCCTAAGGACACTAGCCACTAAGCAAAGGGACAAAGCTTTGCCAATGATCAGTTTTGGTCTTAAGTATTGCGTTTTGGTATTTGCATCGAGCTGATTGAAAAAAATAATTTCGAAAAAGACATTCTTGAAGTCAATGGGATTTTATGAAATTTACTGTTTATTACAATATTAAGGGTTTTACACAAAGGTCCCATTTCTTACAACCTAATGTTGACGATGAATCGCGCAGGGAATTCAAAAAAAATAGTTCAACTTCAATACTTCCATTAATTGAAGAGCGTTATATTTTTTATTTATAAAAAATCTTTATTCCTTGTTCAATCGTTACACTTTTAGTGTCTTAAGATTTTTGGTAAAGAGCATTAAATTATCTTAACTAACTTTTTCGTCACCAAAAATCTGACACATCGTTTTAGGTTAGTCAATTTGCAAGGCAAAATGTTCAATTAGTTGTTTTTTTATCATCTGCTATCTCATACATACGTCTTGATACTGAACGGAATTGCTCCAAGGAATCACCTGAATAATTGCATTTTCACTCTGATTCATAACTCTTGAAATTGCAAAATCAAAGATTTTAAAATATAATGCGTTTTTCTAGCTTTTGCAATTAATTTAGAAATTTCGTAAGAAACTATTAATTAAACCAGTGTCTAATTTTTCACTGAATACTATAAATCCTATTTTTTTGTTGCGGAAACTTCTTAAAGCTTTTTGAATTATTAAAATGGCTTTTCTTTCATGTCTATGTGTTTTGTATAAAATGAATAGTAGCATTAGTGAAGCAAAACATATTTAACGCACATGAGTTTCATAATATCATGGGGTGATGAAAGAAATCCGTGGACAAGATAGTCAATACAATATTGTCGACACTTACTTTTAGATGCAGTTATTATGGTATCCTTAAATATCATTGAAAAAATATTAAAGAGTATGTATAATAAATACATTATTTCTGCTACAATGTATTATTATCCTACTTTATTACATTTGATTTTAATATAAATTTTAGTTCATTATATTTTTGAGTGGCCGTGGCCCCCCTAAAGTCTGCTGTGGCTCCCCAAAACTGATATTTTCTTCTGTGGCCCCCTTGGAGCATGCTGTGGCCCCCAAGTGAGCCACATGGCTCCCGGTTGAGAAACGCTGATATATAGTATTTTTACTTGAAATTGTCTTAGTTATAATTAAAACGATAATAAATATGTAGTTTCAAAATCAGTAGACATACATCAATGAATGCGTTAAAAATATTATATTTTGGTTTATTTAAAGGAAACGTTTTTGCTGTTCATTTCGACCCATCGGGTCTATGGCACAGTAGTCAACGTCGTTGTCTTCCATGCCAGACTTCACCGGTTCAAATCCCAGTGCGAACATGATTTTTCAATCGATTTATCGATTTTCCGTTCGAAGGCATGGATGTTTGTGGTATCTGAAAATTCCCCCCCACCATCCCAATTCTAAAATAAGAAAGTGTAGCGGGAGTGATTAGAAAAACACTAGCCCTACGTTGTCTATACCTACTTTCTTTGAAAAAAGTAAGACTGGGTAACAACCAGTTCTCGTCGAAAAAAACTTATTCTCAAAAAACCGTACGTTCCACATTGAGAGCGGACACTTGAGTACGGGGTAGGTATAATACTCCACCGTCGAATAGGATCACTGGATAACCAGTGATCCTATTCGGCAGTTCAGCTATTAATACATATTTGTGAAATTTCAAAAACTTGAGTTTTAGAATATATTGGAATACGAAGACCGGTTTTTTTTTTCAAAAGTCGGTTATTGTATAGGCCCTAGAAGTTATATAAAGGATGACGAACCTGTTGACGTTTGAATAACATAATCATATCTAAGTATTAACTTTGTTTTTGAAATTTCTTAGAAGTATTAAGTATATTCCCAATGTGCGTGTTATTTCAACATTTTGAACACAATGATGTCCAGTACGTGCACATATTTTTGTAGTGCACGTCTTCCAAATTCTAAGAACGTCCTAAAGTGTTTGACAAATACCTTTTACAAATTTTCATAAAGAATTTTCGTTACAAACATCTATCTATGTAGGTAGCTATGCGAGCTTTCAAATCGTGATGTTTTATGCGCTTATAAACTTTCTATCTAGGTTACGCACGTTTCAAAATATAGAAAAGATACTGTCTTTGTTTCCGTGAATATTGATCGTCACGTGAATAATGCACCCTTATATTTCAGGACTAGTATATTATAAATTCAGTCGTTTTGCTATTTTGTATTTTACCTGAGCTGAAATCATATTATAAGAATGGCGTACGCATAGAAAACTATTTTCATTTGATAAAACAAGTGTATCTTTGTGGATTGATTTGATTAATTCTACTTTTTGGAAGTACACACGCTATATACATGTCGTATCAACAGGCTAAGAAGACCAGGTCCAAATCAAATGGAAACTTGTGCTCAGCTAATTTTAAAGAAAAAATTGAACTTACTTGACACTAATATTTTGGACTGTTCGGGGTAATTTTGAAATATTCCACGCCTACCAGCTTGGAAATCGCTGCCGTAGGGGTAGTGTTAAATTGAAAATACTTAATAAATTAAATCAAATGATTGTATAAAAATCTTTTGTCATTTAATTTGCATGATAATACTGCCAGTATTTTCTTTTATGCATAGCAATACTATGGGCCATATGGCAATGTTAGCTTTTTTCCTAAGTTATGTTTCAATCCACGTACATATTTCGTTTTGAAAATTACACACACCTTGCACGTTTTATGTATGTAGTTTATTTCTTTTCGGTTGTTCATGCCGATATCAAAAAATAATGTTCATGTGCCCCGATGTTTTGTATGATGTATCGTGCATATTTCCAATTCAGAGTGGAACCGGTAATAATATTGTCGTCACTCTTCAGAAGTTGGGCGTGTCGAATGCGTTCCAATATAATCAGTTACTATTTTTGACAAAACAACTAATTGAAAGACCGTTAGGTAATGACTTGGGTATCTTCTATTAACACTTACATGCAATTTATATATAAATGTCGCCAAATACTACTACATTCACGTCAAAACACGTGTTTTTAGTGTCGTGACGCACTTGTTCTTTGAGTAAAATAACTACGTTTCTATCCAAAATTGTTCAGATTATGAACGTCTAGTAGACACTGGTAGAGTTACTTTGGAAAATTTTAACTTCATTTGTTTATGATATTATCTTGACATTGTCGGCAATTACTTTTAAATGGTTGAATTATCTAGCGAGACTGTTGATAAGGTTTTAGAAGGTGGAAGGCTATTTCAGGGTCTCATAACATAACTGCGATATAACGTAAAAGGTTTTCTAAGAAAATTTTGATGACGCATCTACTAAATAAGCGTCAACATGGGCGTGTATTTACGTGTGTACTTTAACGTTAATTTCATGAAGGCTATTGCGTAAATTATGCTTAGTTTTAAACATGAAAACCAACTTGAAGCCGAGTGTAACAAAACTGACAACCCAACCTTTCCCAATTTTGTTCCGTAATCATTCAACACGCAAATAATTCATTGCACCCTAGTTCTAATGGGGCGTCACATTGAGATCTGAGAAAATGTCATCATCGCAGATCCATCCCTCAATTCTACCAATCCCAAGCGAAGATGTCATTTATTATCAGTATTTTGTCAATAGTAATTAATATTGATGTCACTGTAAGTATATCCTTTGCTAGACTCCTTTGCTGAGTCTGTCTTGATTGGGAGATTCTAGTAAATAAACTAATCAAAAGGACATCGATGTTTTCTACGGTTTCACTACGCTTTTCAAAGTAGCATCATGAATATGGTGAATAAGACCTCGAAGGTCGAAAGTTTTGTTAAAGAACGTGTGAAAAAACTCAACTCTCGGTCATAAAAATCATCCCGTATTTTCAACAAATATATCTTAATTAAAGTGCATTCCTTCATTTAGATAACTCCGCTTGAAACCAATGGATTTTTGATTGCATTTGGGGATTCGAAGGGATTCAAATAATTTTCAAACTTACTTAAACAGATACAACTTTTCAGGTATAGTGGAACAGTCGTAAATATGTTTTTTTTATATTGTTTATATATCCTTCTCCCGAAGATAATAATATTATATGGTTGAAAGTTGATAATTTTCCGATTGCGTGCATTTCAAATAACCTGACGTTAAAACGTTTATGGTTTATGATCTACTGTGATATTAATATTTATATCGATAAAACAGTTCTCGTGTCTGCGAATAATTTGTATGCTGCATGGATATTGAATCTCGTGTTTAATTATTACCTTACGTATCCATGGAGTCATGGCAAAACAGGTTTTAATATCGCGAATAACTTTCCTATAGATGGAATTCCTCGATTAGAGTTATGCAACGTCGACTGGAAGAACAATTATTATTATTCGGCCATGGCGAAATTCCGTTTAATACGTACATACAGTTAAACTTGCGAAACGCCAAAATAATAAATTGTTTGATCAACAATTCGGGCTAAATTTGTCGACGTATCGATTCTGCAGCACTCATGGCGGAGTAAGCAAAAATTTTGCAAAAGACTTAGTGGCGTAAAATATACTATTTTGATTTGGAATATAATTTCGATAACTAACTGTCGTAATACAACAGACACTAAAATTATTTAAGATTACACCGAAAAGGAAGTTATTACCGAAATCGAAATTATTGATGAAAATAATTTGATTAAACCGGTACTTGATTGTACTCAAATCAATGAATCGAATTAAATCATAGTTATTAGTTATTTTTTATGAATATTTCTCGATTTATTTGATCTAGATAAAACATCGAGTAAACTAATTACAATTTTATTTGTATAGACGCCAATATTATGATCAATTATATATTTTATCAGTCTATATTATCGACTAGAAATAATTTGCGCAATTAAAGGTTAATTAAAGGCATAGTTTTATTGGTAATCTTTCAGTCAAACTCAAACATTAATTGGAAGCGTTCTTAACTTAACCCTTCAAGCCCGTCTGACGTGCACAACAAAAATAAAAAAATGCTCTGTTTTGATTTATAATAGTAAAAGTTTACCGATTTCCTCCAAATAACTCCAATATCAAATTCTTATAAATGATAAGATTGAAGGTGTAGTTTTAATTTAAAAAATCGATTGTTTTTTTATGCATAGTTTTAAGAGATAATATAATTGGAAATTTGAGACGTTCTAAATACAGAAGCAATCATTTTTATGTGTCCAAGTACTATTTAAAATGATGTAAAGAAATATATTCGCAAAAAAACGCCGCTCTGTGAATATAAATTTAAATAAAAAAACTTCACAGCATCTATATAAAAAAATATTTACAAATGTCACCAAACATTTTTTTTGTTCATCTGCAGTTGATTCTGATATCCGTTGGCTACTAATGTGCTGCTATTCAAAATCCACTCTAGACATACGTCCCTGAAGGGTTAATCTTAATTCTGTATATCCCAATGTTTAAAATATGTATGTATACTTATACCTTATCCACTAAGTTGTCGATAATGCAGATCGTGACAACATCTGTTCATCTAATAATTAGTTTCCACGAATGTAACTGATTATGTATTTGTTTTATATAATTTAAGGTATTATCCCCTCCTTAAAGTTACCCTTTACTTTATTTCTGGTAAAATAATTAGAATATAACGGTAAAAGTAATTATAAGCATTAATTGCGGTACTTATTAATATATACTTAAAATGAAACGATTAATCGTAGTGGTAAATTAATGGTGTTGCAACTAGGTAATTTTAAATTTTATGCATGTTGTGAATTTTGAAGAATACTGCGATTTTACAATTTAAACCAACCCGAACTACCTTCAATCAATATTAATTTTGATGACGGGACGAATATGTATATTATTTGGCAACTCATGTACAAATAAATAATTCTATGAAATAAATTCCCAATGACTTCTTGTATATAATTTTTCTAAACATGCTATAGGTAAGTATTTCATTCCATTTTAAATTATGAATAGCTGCTTTCTTCTAGCAAGTCACAAAAAAAAAAAAACGTTTTCTTTTTTTTTTACATAACCCAATCAAAATGTTGTCAAGTGAATCGATTTGTACACTAAGCTAAAAGAAATTTGTGCTAATGATTGCAATCAATTTTATAGTCGAATAAATTTGTCGTTTTGTTTTCATTTTCTGAATATATTTTTATAGTATGATAAAGTATTTTTATCAACGTCCATAAACCCTGAAAATGTTTTATTTTTCGTTGCTTTAATACCTTTATGTAATTGTGATTATCGCTTGAGGAATATTTTTTTTGTTATTCTAGCCGCTAGCGTGATCCATATTATGTTAATAAAAGTCCTAAAATAGAATTTAAGATTTTACCTCTATGTTCAGCTAAAATCTGGGATAAACCATATTTCTATTTCTGACATACATTATTATTCACTTTATTTTCTATAGGATTTACCTTTTCAAACTCAAGTAAGTTATTAATTTGCAATTAATAGTTAGTACTATGATTGTTTCATAACTTAAGAATTATTATTAATGTTTACTTTATTAATAGGTATATAAACTTACGATAGTATGTCTGAAAATGCAAAATGGGGTGACACACGTTACAAAATCCAAAGGACCAGCGACAACGTTATCTACAAAAAGGTGTTCTTCTTTGTAATCATATTTTTCATTTTTGGCTACATGATGATCTTTTCTAGTTTATTCATAAATCACCACTTAGGTTTAACGTTAACTACATAAAGTTGTCCTTGTTTAATATTTTTAAAGACTATATAGTCTTAACAATTTTAGCTTCACCACAAGCAATACAAACATACAATACATGATAAATTTCTAAAATATTAAGATTTGATTTCAAATAAAAATCTGCTTTGTAAAGTTAAACGTATTTTTGGATCTTCTGTAAAGTTACACATTTGTAGATAGTGTTTGATTTCAAGTCCTCGAATTTGAAACACAATCAGTGGAATAACAAAGTTTATCAATTCATTTCAAATGAAGACAAATATTGAGCAATAATTTAAAATACGCGCATGAAAAATGTGTTGAAATTGTTATAATATTGTATGGTTGCTACATTACATACAAAAAATAGCCAGGAAACTGAGAGTCCGCTCGCAGACTCCACTTTGCAATGAAAATATAAGTTTGTTACCTCCTGTTAAGTAATAAAATAGCATTTATCTGCATTGTTTACTCATGCAAATTTATCCACATAATTATGGGTATTCACATATTCTGAATGCCCGTTTCTAATAACCTTGACTCTTCTAAGAAAATCTATTGTTAGGTACGACAGCGTCATAGATTTCGTGTTTGATTATCGACCTGCGGCGATTTATGGTCTCCTGGTATAAGTATTTAATATGCAGAAATTTATATAGAGAATCAAAATTTACAAAGGCAATAAAACAAATCGAAAACGAATGCTTAGCATATCCAATCATCGCGAAGTTATAAATTGTTTTATCGTAATAATAAATAATAAGGTATCGATCTTTACTTACCTATGTATGTTTTACCTATTGAGTCTTTTTGAGAAATGTTTATTGAACTTATAATATTAAATTTAATGACTAATGACTGTTCAATAGCTTCATTGAGGTTTATTACAGCTACAGTGAAGTATTAGTCATCCAAATCCGCATTGTTAAACGTACTAGGTTTACAATATTTTATTTGAATTCATTTACTAACTATATTTATCCATTATAGGTACTGTCATATCGCAGACAGAATGGCATAAGTCCATTGTATTGGAATTAATTTCCACATTTCTCAAATAAGCATTAGCTCTGATTATTTTTTTAAAAATAAAATAGTATTTCAATAATTATATACACGTTAAATCTGCACAAATATGTTAGTTGCATTTTATTTTACGGTTACTATTACAGCCTGCATTTCTATCAATAAACACACTGATACCTACATATATTTAAGGCGCTTGGGATCAAACACGCCCAAATTCAGTTTTAAGAAAATTATGAGATGTAAGTCGCTAAAAACCGTCGAGAGAAAACAAAAGTCAAAATATGTCGTCAGTTAGTGTGTTTTTCTCTGTTCAAGAAAAAGTGTACATATCTGGTAATTTTTGATTCTATGCTCCTCATTTTAACGTCGCCAATTAAGGCGACTCAGTAGGAATGCAAAACTTTAATTTGACCTACAGCATAAATATTGCACTGACTTAAATAAGTAACCACCACAATACGTATTTTTACAGTATCAAAACAAGCAAAACATTTTTCTATTTCATTACAAAAATAACAATACCACCTAACACACGAATGGGTATTTAGACAGTTATAAAGGTTTTTCATATAAAACAATTTGTATTAATATTAGATATCGACGAAAATCAATAAGTATTTATTTATCTTCATAGCAAAGACTGACAATCTAATTTACTTCCCCAAATATCTGTTGCAACAATTATATGTAACTGAAACTATACGTTAATTATATATTCCTTGAAAATGCTTCATATGAGGTGTTGCTACATGTAAGCAACAGTAAGCTATCGTACTAATAAATTAAATCATGAGACGGCTTTTGCCAAAGGTAACAAGAGACGCTAAACAAACCATACAATACAAATTTCTCAAACTTTCTCTAATATATAGAATTAGTTTTTATTTTTAATTTTTTATAACCTATTTTTTATGATATTGATTTGATATGATTTGTTATGATATTGATGAATACAGTTTTGAAAAATAATTTTGTTGCATAAAAAAGTTTAAAACATAATAATATTGACATAACAAGATTAAAATAGAAAAGTATTGAGTTCTAAAAGAATTATAAGTTGCAATTGATAGTTATCTCTGGTTCGCGCTATAGTTGACCATGAATTTAATCCGAAAATTATCTTAACTATGTCTTATCGTGTGAGACAAAAAACTTCAATATTTTTAAATCATTGTATGTTAAGTAATCGTTCTTAACAAATCGATTGAACATGTCGCACAGTGACTTCTTTACATTTTTTTATTAATAGCATCTAAAATGTATTGCGGATTCTATTATATATTTCTATTGACCTTTTGAATCTAAGATCCAAAATCTCAGGATGATACATTGGTTCCAGAAAGTGGTGCGTAAAAAAAGCTCATTTCATATAATTTGATAAATCGGTTTCAAATCCGTGTAAAAAAAGTACCAAAAATGTATGAAAAAACGTAACGGTTTATCCAAAATAATCGAGTAAAAAAAGTATTGGGTGTATATTTTACTGAATGCAAATAGTTTTACTTCAATATTCTATAGTCTAACTCAATAAGGAAGAAACTAAATGAATATTAGACCAGATCAAAAGTAGTCATTCAAATAATTTATATTGAATGCATAGATATATTTGTATTTCTTTATATAATGTTTGAGAACTTTCTTTACTGGCAATTTGCATGTTCGATGACATGCAGGGTTGTGCCATATTAACATCTTTTCCAATATTTTTTTGTTTCTAATAATAATGTTTTTTTTTACGTTTAAACGACTTTGTTTTTTTAGCGAAAATCTTCCCCATCTGTAAGCGGCATAAAACTTTTGAAACATAGAAATGATTCATAAATACTAATGTAAAAATGCTTTTATTCATCTATTATTACGATTAGATACAAATATCTATAGATAGAATCTCTGTTTAAAAGCATTGCCAAATAATTATTTTAAAATACTTATCCATTAAGCCAGTAGTTTCCAACTTTTGTGTTAATGCGCTTCCCTTTGAAAAAAAATATCTTCGCGCCTCCCCATCCTTTATTTTCATATAGTAACAAAGACACGTTAAATAAATATTTTGGACTGTTCGCGCTTCTTTTTACAATAGTCCACGCTTCCAAGGTTGGAAATCGCTGCATTAAATTAAAGCAAGAGTGTCCAACCTTTTTTTTTTCTTAAGGTCGACTTTTCAACCTTAAATTTTCTCGCGATCGACTTCTACCATGATTCTTGTAACAATTTTTATTTAGTAGGGGTTTTCCCTTCTTCAATCTTAGAAATGTTTATTTTAAATGCGAAATACATACAATTAGATAGGTATATGCTTACAAAAAATTCAATTTTTGTATATTTTATATTTAAATTGTATATTTTTTCCAAATTCACGGAAGCTTTCGGGATCAAACAAATTATGCTTTGGAGTCGACCGGTCGATCGCGATCTACCAGTTGAACATCCATGAGCTAAAGTAATACTGGTCTTTACAAGCGTCGCTATTGAAAAATACATTATTGTATTATAAATAATAATATTATTTGTCAGCGCTTTGGGCAACCCTAACCCCAACGCGTTTTTTTGGCAGAATAAAAAAACATTGCTTTGATTACCTCTAATATTCGTTGACCAGTGATTTAATATTTTTTAATAAAACATTTGATACGTCCACTCCGTACCACGTACGATCTCAGACTGAAGCTCAAACTGATGCATAGTAGGTAAGAAAAGGCATCTCCGAAAAATGGTTACCATTTATTGGTATTATCATTATTTATTTATTTTTTTTGCTTTTAAATGTAAACAATAAAATGGTTTTTTATTTCAATTTTTTTTAGAAGTATATATGATACAATTATGCTTTAAAAATCAGTCAGAAAAAGTGGGAAAAATGGTACATTTCAAATGGCTGTATAATCATTATATTCGATAAATTAGAAATTCTGCTCAAATCACTTTCTTAAACCAATCTTTATCTGTATTTCTTTCTAAGACTTCAAACTTCGGTATCTTATAATAAACCTTAAAACGATCTTCGCGTAAAGTAGTTGAAAAAAATCTAAGTCAATATTTTACCGTGTAATCTTGACATTTTTACTATTTTCATAAAAAAAATAATGCAATAGTGTAAAAAAGCGTTTGGAAAATGTAATTATTGAAAAAAATTTTTTTTTAAGTGAACGGTTCACGAGATTTCGTCGATGGCAAACGATCGATTTACTCTGTTTTCAGGCGTAAAGGTACTATATCCTCTTAATGCCCAATTAAGATTATTTGCACCTGTCAGACTCTATGTTTTGAAATATTTGTATTTGTTCAGTTTTTATTGACTACTGTAATACATTATATAATTTAAATAAATATATGAATCACTTATTAAATTATTTTTTTACACTAACTCATATTTATCATACCATTCATACCGCACCCCTGGTTTTGAACTATGTATAACGAGTCAAAAAATGACATTCTGAAATAATTGGATTTATAGATTCATACAATTTTAACTAAACGTAAATCTTTTTTGAAATGTATGATTTTGATTGCTTGCCATGTTACCTTATTACCTTCAATATAACTTTTTTTTTATTCTTATTTTGCCATTATTATTTGTCAAAAAAAAAACATTTTTATTAATTACACATTTCTTTTTCAAGCAATGCTATAAAAAAACTATCAATTTCACCGGATACTCTTTTCGCAGCCACTTATTTATTGAGGATGGGAAAGTATTTAACAATGTTAACTATGATTTTTTAAACCTTAACTTAAAATGTCTTTTTTTGGCTCGTATTTTTCTGGTCAGAATTTAAATAGCATTGGTCAGGATTTATATTAAATGGTAATAACATATCGGTAAGAATAAATAGTCATAATTTAAATGAAAATAAAAAAAAACCTAACCTTACCTAAACTACTACCCAAAATTGTTATTAAATATTCTGAACGTATACTATTTTTATTCTGACCGTTCATACTTTTATTCTGACCAAAAATTTATTTTAATTCTGACCATTTAATTTGTTTCCTTTTTTTTTTTTTTTACTTCCAATACTTTAAAATCAAGTGATACTTATATTATATTGTTATTTTCTAGAAATACTTACTAGTTGACTAAACAGTATTAGGTATCCTTTATCGCAATCCACATACTTTCGTGAGAAGCGTAACAGTAGAAGATACATACCGTATTATGATATAGTTCATATCGTTTATTTTCATTTGCTACCTGGAACATGCACCACTTGATACCGAACCCTGGATATCAGATTCCGTTTAGATTGAGTAATATGAGTACATTTGATGTCTATTACACGTATTCTCAACATCGTTGTTTGTTTTATTTATTTCAAAGAATATCCCTCATTTCCCTCCGAACTGTGTCAATTTTGTTATGGCGGTTCTCTAGCCAGCGAAATTTGTGCTCGGCAATCGACCTGTGACCTTACGGCTTCTACTGAATCTCTTTCTTGAAATCTTGGCAGAGCAGTCAGTCACGTTATACTTATACCTTATATAACTAAGTACTTATGCATTTTTTAATTATTTTTTTTATACGTCTGTCTGTCCTTATCAGACGCGGTAGAGTGCATTGATCGCACATTGTTGTCCAGTCCTATATCTAGGTGTCCTATAATTACTTACCAATCATTTCTTTGTAGGCTCTACCAAGAGTCGAACGTCCCTTTGGCATGCATGAATCAAACTAAAGTCTTAAATGGGATTCGCTATTTTATCATTACATTTTATTCTGCGAGGTTTTACATACACATAACATGAAAGCAATTTCTTTTGAGAATAAGCATTGATCCTTCATTTTAGATGAATTTATAAATTAGAGCAGCACTTGCCTGATGTTACTTACTACCTACCTTCTGATTTTTTACTTTTGGTATTTGATCGGATTAAAAGTACTCTTGGGCACTCGAAGCAATAAAAATTTCCGAAGAAATATACGTTTGTAGATATGGGATATTCCGTGATTATCTTTCTTGAAAAGAATGGTATTACATTTCGTTGTGGTCTCGTGTTTGTTTTTTTAATATTATTCATATAATTTAAAATTTTGGCTAAAGGTGCTTGATGGAAATTTAATAATAATTTAGAATTATTTTTATTTTGTACACTTCCATTAAATCTTTGGTCGAACACGACCCGGGTTTCGCCTCTCGACAGTTCGAGTGGATTCGCGCACTGATCAACACCGGAAGATGCCGAGAGGCGAAACCTGGGTCGTCTTCGACTAAAGATTTAATGGAAGTGTACAAAATAAAAATAATTCTAAATAAATATTATTTATTATCCGAGGGAGCGATATTTCCCAATGTTCCCAAATTTCTTGTTCGAATTTCGAAAAACAGTCCTCCGATAAGGCTCTAACTTTTTTCTATTTATCGTCCACTATCGCTACATATGTTTTCTTTTTACAACCCCCAATGGCATAAAATATACATTGGAAGATTTCTCGCAAGTGGCCGACCGAAATCAAAACTGGCTCTGTGATCTTTTTTTGGTTACCTTAGAAAGTTTATTTGATACCCCGTAAAGGTGAACGTAATTTAACTCAAACCGTCGTAAATTTGTCCACCTTACACTCTCGGCCCAAATTTATTGCTGTCTAATGACGCAATCGATTGCATTCACTTTTGGTGAATTTGTATATTTTTTTATGGTAATTTAATGTCGACGTCTCGTTGACTATTCAAATAATCGTAAAATTATATAAAAAAAAACGAGAGTAGTGATTCAAGCGTTGGTGTAGCATCTTGGCAGGTTTATAGATTATATTTTTATTTAATTATATTTTATTTGATTACATTGTATTATTTTTTAAGCCTATGTACATATATCGAGAAAACTATGTTTTTCTAGTCAATATTATGTACAAAAATACTCCCATTTTAGAGAAAAAATACAGTTACTTTGCGAAATTATTGTTGTAAGTCTTTTTTTCAGGGCTGTGGATTCGGGATTAGGCATATAACATTTTTTTTTTTTTTAAATCGCAGCCGGAGTCGCGGTGTTTTTCAGAACAGCACAGCCCTGTTATTTCTAAAAGGCAAATTGATTGGAATGGTGAAAGAAATTTTGTTTTTTTTATTAAGTTTGTACAGTTAACCCTTTTTAACTAAGATGTGTAAATAGTACACAAACCTTCTAATCATTTACATTTCTCTGTATATATAATAAATACTCAGCCTAAAATTCAGGTATTCCTCCTTTATACATTTACGCATTGAGTAATGCAATAATAGAAATATTGTAGTAGTGTTATATAATTGTCATGATTCACTCCCGTTTGTCTGATGTGTAACGAATACAAAGCCCAGGTGCGCGTGCTTTTTTTGCATAGTAAGGAAAGGGTTAAAATAATCAACAAAACCAATATATTAAGAAAATACATAATTTTTCGATATCCGCTGTAGATACTTGTGGCACGATAGGTTAAATTGATAACGAATATCGCTTATTAAAGTGGGTTAAGTTAAATCACGTGAGTCGAGAGATAGCTGGTTATGTATAATATGTTGGTATAATAATGTCGCTTATACGTAAATTTGTGGAATCACTCATGATGACGAAACTAATGTAATTTCGTTTAGTTTGTCTAGAATTTTGAATTTTACTATTACATTAAAAACATATTTTATGTATCGGTATGTTCGACTGACATAGCGAATAATTTAATTTTAATAATTTATCGTTATATCATTTTGAACTAATTACTTACCGCATTGTGAACCTTCCTGCAATTTACAAAACAAATTGGAGTAGAAAACATTAATGCGCTTTAGTTATATTTATATGTATAGTATGTTTATAATGAATGCATTTAAATTGATTTCAGACGAATTAATTACTAAATTGATATCCTCACAAATTTAATCTACATTGATATACGTGTAGATCACATTTTATTTTCAGAAAATTTTCGTCGATTCATATATTTTAAAGAAACTATAACTTTGAGCACACATTGTATAAATGTATAGCTAAGGAAATCTGAAGACGCTATTGGGCGACTCTTGTTTCCTTTGGAATTTTTACCTTTGATACAAAAATCATTACGGCAAATATTGCAAATTCCACAATGAAGTCGGTTATTTTGTTGGTTGCAAATTTTAATCATAATTATTTCGAATTGATAATACGAAAGCAATTAGTTACGAATACATGAATAAAACTCTTCTTCTGCCCAACTTTTTGGTGTGTGAGAAACTGACTATTAAATCAACTTATTGTATGAACAGCATTATTTCGACCGATTTCTGTTTGATGGCATGGGTGTTAGTGATGTCTAAAAATTCCCTCCCACTCTTTGCAATTCTTTAATAATTGGGCAGAGCCAGAGCGATCAGTTAATCACTAGTCCTGTCCTAGCCCTATCATTATATCTCTACTACTCTCTTTGAAAAAAAGGTAGAGTGACTGAGTCACTAACAGTTCTCGTAGATAAACTTATGTTAAGATACCTCCATTAGCACCTCCACTTTGCGAGCGGACATTGATTAAAAAAAACAACTTAAATATTGATGTAATTTTATTGCGTTATCTTTTTATTGTTCAATATTCGATTATGATTTATTTATTCGTGGGAAGAAATGGAATTAGCTGTCTCATAAATTCCTGCAATAATAGATTGAACATTTTATGTGAAAAATATTATTAGTCTTGCGA
This sequence comes from Himalopsyche tibetana, assembly GCA_030503985.1. Taxonomy (NCBI): domain Eukaryota; kingdom Metazoa; phylum Arthropoda; class Insecta; order Trichoptera; family Rhyacophilidae; genus Himalopsyche; species Himalopsyche tibetana. Next base: position 5,328,112 of record JAPJYX010000010.1, read on the forward strand.
GAAACGCGGCAAAATACAATCATAGAAAATGAAAGCAGATGACTATTGTAAGTAGCTTATGCAGTATTTGCTGTGAGACCCGTAGGCTTTTATTGTCCATGGAAGAGCTTCTTTTGTATAGACCTGCATTATGGTTTTATACATAATGCGTTCGAATAAAGACGGCATATTGAGCGTATGGTATTTTTTTTTGTATTGTCGTGTTAATTGAATAGATATTCGTGAATCTCCGAGAGGAATGTGACAAGTTCATTTTATTTTATTAGTTTTGAATACAATCAGCTTCGATTCAAAATTCGGGAAAAATTTTGACCGAAAAAGATGAGAATGTTTAAAAATATATGATTCACGAGTTATTTAGATATTGAACTAGGCGTTACTGTATTCTTTACAATTAGTATTATGATTATTAGTTTTAAGGATTCTTGGTAGTTAAATGATAACAAAAATAACATTACAGTTCTTATGAAGTTTGTATTACAATTGTCGCTTATATTAATGGAGTTCTAAATAACTGGGTGCTTTCAACAATAATACTTCGTACGAATCTCTCTCATTAATTTGAATATTTGTCTATGTAAGTAGTAAGTAGAGATACATTTATATAACTTTGCCGTTTTACTACATTGATACGCTTTGTGTATAATACACAGAACGTGTAGGTGTATTAGTATGTATTTCTTCTGTGATTGGTCAAAAGACGCAAGGGTAGCAGGCACACGCTTTTTTGCTCTCGAAAATAGGGGTGACCATAATATAATGTCAGATGTAACGAAATTAGGATGAGGTAAAGCACTGTGCGGTTAGACTAAAGAAGTGGTTATAAATGTGTATAACTACATAAAAAATTACACGAGAATGTTGACTAGGTAAATATTTATTGATTAATTCATTTTTAATGTTTTCAGATAGTACCTACTCATTGTGATCAAAATTTCTGTATACAGTGCATTTAATAAATTAATAGAATTCACATTCATCGTCATCGTCACCCTAGAGCCCGATGGCGAAGTTAAACTGCGCGTACTCTACCAACTAAAACAAGAAGTCCGGAAAATTTAAAGGCTGAGAAGGCGAATGCAACATTTGCGCGGCATAATTTTAAATCTTTTTTAGTTTTTTTTTCGTTTTGCTTTACATAGCTAAAATAATATATGTACTCGCCTATACGATATCAACATCACCGGCGCCGCGCCGTTAACGAGTGCCGTTTAAATTGTAATTGTATATTGCTGTGTGCCGTCCGTCAATTTTAACAATTTACAAATTAAAGTACAACCCAATTTAAAAAATAAATAAAAATAATAAAGGACGTACCATCGTATACTAGGCATTGGAAGTGGGCAAAGCCCAAAACCTTATAATTGTCAACATTATTTCTTCTTCCAGTTGCATGATTCTTTCAAAGACATTCCATGTCACCTTTTATTCAATCGACACCAGAACAAAAGAAAATCCACTTGACAAAATACCTTTCGTGTCTTTGCAATGCGTGTAACCTCTATTTTCGTAGAATCGAAGATGCATGAGTCACTTGCTTGAAAATTTGCCATGACGATTTTATTTCTCATTTCGTTATCCCGCATAACATATTTTTTTTTATTTTATACTTTTCTTATCGTTTTAATTGTTTAATAATACTTTCCAAAGATTTTTCAATGTTTTAAAATCTTATTCATTGGTAATATATAATACAGTGTTAACAAATCTATTTACTCAAATAATCGTAGTAGGTATGTATATTTAATATTTTGAAGAGAAATTTAATTAAAAGATGTTAAGTTGTTCATAAAATGTTGTTACTACAATATACTCCCTCTTTGTAAACTTTTTTAAGATTAGATGACGTAGAAGCGCCTTAAAATATCACAGTTATCAATACTTTCATGTAACACATCTTTAATCGATTAAACGTAGTGGTACTTTGCGCCTAGGGTATCCAATCCCGGACCCTTTTTGTGATCCCGGGATTGAACATCCAACATAAAATCGTATATAAATATATTTTTTTAGCTCTTCCCAGAATTTTGAAAACCAAAATCCACGAATTTCTCCAATACCCTTTTTTTAGCTAATCCGTGCTTCATTTTCTCAATCATAGACTTGGACGGGATATTGGAATCCGGGATCCAAGGATTGGATACCCTACTTGCTCCGTCTTGTTAAAACCACAGCTTTCCACATAAATGCCATTCAATTGAGTAAAGTGAATGTCAGCAATCTATCATGTATCTATGGCGCTATCAATTGACTAACGTTCTGGCCGGGATCATTTTTGAAGAAATATGCACCAGTGAATCTACCAGCCCATAAAGCTAGTCTGAAGATGTTTGCATAATTAACTCATTTTTGGAAAAAAAATGTTATTCCTAACGTTTTCGAAATGCACGATTCAATTGTTATTTAAATATATTTTTTAACACTTATTGTATGTACGAAGAGTTCTTAAACTTGAAGACTGCACAGAAGAATAAGCGGGTTACTCAAATAACCATTAACCAACTACCTGTCGCTACCTGCTAACAAAAGCGAACGATAAATAATTTCGTTTTTGAGTCATCGTGGCAAATTAGTTAGCCACAAAAACGCTGCCAAGCGATTACCGTTAATGTAATGGTGGGTATTATTATCTGAAAGTTTTAAAACAATTGGCTATTATTATTGAATTCCCACCATTCGACTACAAGAAGTTAGTATTTGTTTTGTTAATTAATTATTGGTGAACGCATTGTTGCTTTCTTTAGGAGTTACTTCTTCTTTTATAACGGGACTGAAAGGTAAACTTGTCGGCTATTTTTCTCCAGTGATGTCATACCGTAGGAGTATTCGAAAGAAAAATCATTATATAATTTGGTACAGTCGAACTCGGTTATTACGTTCGCGGAAATAGCGAGATCTCGGATGTAATGAGAAAAAATTCGTTTAGTTTATGGTTTTCTTCATACATTTATTCATTTTAATACTTTCGATGGTTTCGGCGGTAACTTTGTGGAAGTTCATTTTAATAGAAAATTTAAATTAACTTTGATTATTACTTAAGCAAACTTTGCGATAGTAAGTCTGAAGATGCCTCTGAAAGAGGCGAAACACGTGTCACAGTTAGTTACACAGTACGTGGAATAATCAAAGTTAATTTAAATTTTCTATTTTATTCATTTTTATAACGAGCTACTTATCGGGCATACCGAGCAAAAATACCGTCAATGAATTGAGCATAAATTTTAAATTTTATAAGAAAAGTGGATTGACAAAACATTGTAATATGTGTGTAACTGGTGTGTAAATAAATTCTAATTGTGTATTTTTGTTTGAATTGCGACTTCTTGTGTTATGTGACCGCTCCAGGTACTTCATGTCTTCATGTGATGGGTATGTTTGTAAGCATTTAAAAAAATACATATTCTCTGTTATAACAAGTAATACTTATAACGAGCAAATTCAGTCAGTCCCATCTTCCTCGTAATAACCAAGTTTGACTGTATATCCTACCGTCTAGCACGCGAGTCCACAGCTGGGAATTTGGTAATCTATTTTATTTTTAAACAATGCTATGGGTAATATGACGATTTTAACTACCCCTATCCAACCAATTAGATTGGCTCCAAAACATACCTTATTATTTATTAAATATCTTTTATATAATCTAGATCCGCAACTAGATCATATGCTTCATATTAAATGCGGGCATGGTGAGTAAAACAACCCGAATCTCTACCGTCCCAGGGTACTTAACGCTGTACTCACTGAAAACTGCTGCAGATGCACAGGCTGCAGCACAGCAGTAGTGAATGACAAGAGTGTCTCAGTAGCAATTATCCTAGATTTAGTTGCGATGGTTGAAATGAGTTTGAAATATAATATATGTATGATAGCAGAAAATTACTATTAGTGAATTGTAAACTATTTTTCATTATTTCATGAGAGCCCATGAAAAGTCTAAGTTTCTTCTAAAAAACTTATTTATCTTCCTTTATCCAGTATTTTACCTTAAATTCTGGTATCTTTGGTAACATAACCATTTGTACCATTTTTTTTCTTTTACCAAAATCGCGGGATATTGAACAATATCGACGTTGGAAAGGAAAAACCTACACATAACAAATTTTACAACAGACACAATAAACGTTTTTTGATAATTTTGGGCTAAATGCAAATTATGAAATATATACCACCTTGAAGTGGATGGATACTGATTAACTGGTTCCTAATTGACTTTATTTAATATTAATTTAAATAATTTTTCAAAAGAAACCTTTTTTAGGTCTTTTTCTCTCTAACAATTTTTGCAGGCCCTTGTTTTTTCAAAAATAAAAGTTAAATTAACATACTTATTCGGCATTTGCAGCTTACATCCTTTTGATAGAACGTGTATCAAGTTGTATAAATTGGGATTATCGAAAAAACAGTGTTTTAAAAAAAGTGTGGGTTAAGTTCTTTTTCCTTTCAGTCGATATGTATCTATCACAACGGATTCGCCATCACTTCTATTGTGTTTTCTAAAAATGCTCCGTGCTTTTCATTAGTCATTATTTATTGTGACTAGCAGTTTGGCAATCATTAGACTATTTGTATTATGTATTCATAATTGTTTTAAAAAATATATTAAACCGATACTTGACTGTTCAAGAATTATTAAGTCTGATTTGCCTACCAGCTGCATAGCATGCTTGTTTGCGAAACTGGTCAGATGGAATAAATATTTGTCCCACATACCTACGAATCTTTCGCAACGATATTTTTTGGCAAAGGTCTAAGCGGGTCGCTCTTAATCTGAACCAATTTATGCACAACAGATTTTACAGATAGTTTATAACATATGACATGCCGAAAATAACAAATCATTAAGCCTCATGCTACGAAAAAAAAATGGAATATTATTTGCCTGCCACACATTCCTTTGGTTAAGGAAAAGCAACTGTTTATTGCAATGTGTAGGTATACAAAAACACTTACATAAAATATATGGAAATGTAATTCGGAAAAACCGGATGAATGTATCAATACCGATATTTCACATTTAATACCGAGATAGCTATATTCGTCCGGTACCAATACCGACATACCGATTTCGGTTATTTTAAAATAATTTACAATATTTTACAATAACCGAAATTTATTAATGTATATAAACAATCATATATTTTAATAAAATTGTTTGCGATTAATTAAATTGTTTTAAATCTGCTAAGAGTTGTATCAATATTGACAGGTTCAAGAATCAATGAGCCTTTCAAAGAAGTATTTTTTTAAGAAACCGTAAGTTATTTCTGAATATCGGCATGCTGATGATAAATAATTTTTAATGGTGGTAATTTTAATAAAATATTGAAATATCGGTTTTGATTAACTCGCCCGGTATTGCCCTCCCAATAATTGGCCGTATTTTTTTGTTTTATTGAAACTTTTTTTGAAATATCAGTATTGCTATTTTCAACACTAGTATTTATTTATTCGCTCAATATGTGGACCATATGGCTGTCAGGCGGCAACTACACTATGTCCTGTCTCCCACATATTGCTCTGCTTCCTCCCATGACATGCCAGCATCCCTTAGTTTCGCCTAGTACGTCCTATGGATATTGAACGATGGTCGTCCAGGACCCCGGAATCCCACCGGCCGGAAGCAAGCAGGATTAAAGCTCTCATGTGGCATATGCAGCAAGTGACCCAGCCAGTTCAAACGTCTCTCCATTATCACAGACGTAACAGGGTGCCGTCTTGTACATTCACTAATCTCTGAGTTCCTCACGAAATCAAACCACCTCACCCTCGGAAATATTTAAATAGTATTAATTAATACATATTTTTTAAACATTGTTAATGATGAGTACATTTTAAAAGATTCCTTTGTCTGACGTTAGTCAGTTCTGAAAATCTATATCAGTTCTCTCCGTATCACTTTTGTTATCTTCCATTCTTGAAACGAATATCACTAGCTTGCATCCTTAAATGGGTTAACTGTTACATAACACCAGACACTTGAGACTCATCTATTGTTTTTTTAGAGAGTCGAAATGATTCTGAAGTGGTATTTGACGTAGTTACTGTTTTTACTGTAAACCATTTAAACGAAGTGACTTGATTTGGATTGATATAGTATTTGGAATGTAATTACCTTACCAAAAACCGAGAAACAAGTGAATAATTTACTGAAGAAGGTCTTGCCACACCTTATTCATTGCTTTATACTTTGTTACCACAACATCTTGAAATATATGTTCTTTGTTAAATCTGCTCAAATGAATTGAAAAAACATCTTAGGAATGCGGCTTAATGCATCTTTAATAATATTATTTATATTTACCACACTTGTCTCATCGTGGAAATCAGGAAAAACCCACCGAATTATGACTTATTATTTATTCAACTTGAAACTAGACCGGATTTTATGACATCATTTATACAGGATTGCGATGACTCGATTGATTTCATCTGTTTTTCATACATTGACGTAAAAATAACAATGTTGGCAAATACATTTATAATTAAAAAGTCGTAATTTATTTTAACGTCAATTTAATCAACCTGTTTTACAAAAAAAGCCTTATTGAAAATTTATTCTACCAATTTTTTGAATTGCTAATTAATGTCTCTATTTTACTTTTAACACTTTTTTTGATGTATTATTTTTTTAATGATATGCTAATAGACGCATTGGCTAAACTTATGACTGACCATCTGTTATATTTTAGTAGGTGTTATGATTACGTAAGAATTTTTAATTTTATTAACTGTCGCAATTTGCTGATGCAAATGTTATTCATATTTTTTTCTAGGTAGAAATATATTTTATGTGCAAGTTATTATTAGGTCAAACTTCCATTTCACACTGTGTAAATTTCGGAAGCATACACCTGCTTTATCAGATTTTAGTGTATTTCTGAGGGTCTATTGTAGGTACAATAGATTGTTATGTTCAAAAATAGCACGTCTGATAATAAAAAAGTAAAATATTAGCCGCCTGCGTGGTCGAGTGGTCAACGCCGTTGGCTTCGGTTACGGAGGTCATTGGTTCGAATCCCAGTACTGACAGTTTTATAAATTGATTTTTCATTCAATTTATGAATTTCTGTTCGAAGGCATGGATGTATGTGATGTTTTGAATTCTCTCCTCCCACCCATCCTATCATATGGACGGGGCGTATCGAGAGCGATTAGCTAACCACTAGTCCTATCCTAGCCCTATCCTTCTATTCCTACTCTCTTTGGAAAATGAGAGGTTGAGCAACTGAGTAACAAGCAGTTCTCGTAGAAACACTTCTGTTGCGATAAACTCCATTAGGAGTCCATATGCTCCACATTGGGAGCGGACATGGTAACCAAAAAATATTACTCAGACAAGATATTATTTTGTAAATAAGGTTTGATGAAATCAATTGTTTGTTTAATATTTTCATTCTTGCTGTGAAAAGGAAATATTACTTCCGTATGAAAAAAATAAAAATATTTTCACTGACGTTTACATAGTATCGAATATCGATCTTCAGGCTACCCTAATAATTGAAAACAAATTAACTAACCCCTTTTTTCTCAACGGTATTATTATCGTGAGCTTTTGAGATAAAAATTGTTTTTCAAACCGCTTTCACCTGTCCACAAAATATTAATCATATCTACAGTAATAAAAAACTTTGTTTTTAAATTCAATTTATTTGATTGACCGTATTCTCTTTTTGCACGTGGGATACGTGCCACTTGGAGGGAACCATCGTGCAAAAAACGGTGCTTAAAAAAATATCAATATCATACAGCAGGGGTACTCAAACTGCGGCTCGCGAACTAGATGCGGCTGTTTAGGCATCAACTCTTGAACGTATCACGTTTTTTTACCCTAATAATCCATATGTATATTACATATTTATGGCTCTCTTACACATTTGTTATCCTCTTTCCTTGTCAACTTGGCTCTTCGCACTTAAAAGTTTCCCAACCCCTATCATAGTATAAAAGTATAAGAGACTTGTCCCATTACTATTGAAAACTTAATAAATTTACATGGTTTTATCATAAATATATTATAATTTAGTGTGCCTTCTGACGAAAAGAAGGTACCTACTATATTTATTTTTTAATATTTTTATAACCCTAAACAATCAGTCTTAGAAATTATATTTTTGCGTTTTTCTAGAGCCGGGGGTGGGGAACCATTTCATTTCTTAAGGCCAAATTCATTTATCTGATTCAACATAAGGCCGCAGTAAAGAAAACGTTGACACCTCCCCCCCCTTTTTTTCGATTGTCGAACATATAATGGGTTGATTACGCTCTTTCCAATCGTTTTAGAATATTTTGATCAAGTTAAAAACCCGCATCCGAGTAGCCAAAAGGCCGCAGGTTCCCCTCCACTGTTCTAGCTAGAGTATTGTTTCAAAATCGTGTCAAACCAAGACCAGGCGTACATTTTAGTCGGTTAAAAGCCAACGTGTAATTATTATCGATTGTTATTGTAATTAAAATCATCACTGTTTTTATTTACTGTCTATTTTATCCATTATTGTTTATTTTAGTCTGTCTTTATTATACATTGGTAATCTATTTTTTCAAAACAATATTATTATAAAGGCAAACTTGATTTTCTCTACTATATTTTTTTTGCTGCTAAATACAAAATTACTTCGACAAAAACCGTTTCTGCATTTCTCAACATTGTTTTGTAGATTCGCCCTTGTCACCCTAAACCACCGAATTAGGGCTTATACAAAAACCGACTTTTGAAAAAACCGGTTTTCGAATGTTAATACTGTCCGAAAACCGGTTTTATCCGATTTTCGAAGTCTTACAAAAAATGGATAATTCAATTAAAATAGCGGGAAAAAGTTCAATTTCCGGAACAATGTTGTTTATTTATATACATAATAATAAACACCAAACAATTATTTGGTTTTACTCTTCAGAAAATATGATTTAAGAAAACACAAAGCGTCCAATGATCGTTTTGTAACAAAATTTCCTGACATCGAAAATACCCTTTCGCTGGATAATGATGTGGGGCATATGGTCTTTTAGCCATCAAATAAAAGATCCAATTTGTCTGTCTTTTTGTTTATAGATTCGTTTATGGAAAATTCGGCACAACCGGTTACGAAGTTGAAATACTGGTTTTCGAATGTCACAAATTTAGCAAAAAAACCGATAAGCCCTACACCGAATATTGTAGGGCTTAGTCGGAACACTCGGAACCAGATATAAATACGATTTTTTTTAAAAAAAAAATGTTTTAAACAAATTAACAGTAAAGATGTTTTTTCGAACTGTTGCATTCAAAATTTGAAAACTTATATAAGACAATAATTATTGGCAGTAAAATCAGTTTCTCCCGAATAACGGAATAACACTCTTACCAGCGTCTTAATTATTGATAGCATAAAACCATTTATCTTCTAAAAACAAATGAAACTTTTTAATAACGTACCAACTAAACGTTTAGTGTACGATTATTCGAAGCATGCGATAGTTGATGATTCGCCAAGTCTATTTTTATTTGGGTGATGCTTTATTTATATCAGTTTAAAAATACGTGGTCAAGAACGTGAAAATGATTGAGTGTTTTCTTCTAAGCCCAAATACAAATGTATCGCTTGAATTGTGTGAAATTGTAAGCGTTATAAATCTTAAGCATTGACAAACGTGACAAAAATCTTTTTATTTATTGCGGCAAATCTTTGATATCACTGACAATATTGCCGGTTAAATGCTAAAACTGTCAAATACGTCCTGCTTAATTAATGCCATACAATATTTTTAAATCAAAAAGTAACCGCTCGTGAATAATTTTCATCAAGTATTTTGGCTTGAATGCATATGCCATAACATTTATTGTAAGTTTGTTTTACCAAGGATTGAATATAATGCATTATATTGCATGGTATTTGTTTTTAACCCGTCCCAAATTTTTATTTAGTTAATTCAACATTGACATTGTAGTTTAAATACATATATTCGCAATTACCTCGAATTGACATTCACCGGCCATGTTTATATTTGACCGTCATCAACTCAATTGTTGCTGTTTTGTTATTTTGTCATAGTCGAGTAATAAAATACTATATGTCGCGTGCTATCACAGCCGGTCCACAATTGGTGCAGGCGCAGACTCATCAAACATATTTGAATATGTAAGTAATTGGAAAAAACGATTTTATGATGAATATTTTTATTGCATGCAAATTTTATTGAATACCTTTGGCCTCTCACGGGAAGGATTTATTTTATTTTTTGATTGCTTTACCTGGTATCTGATTTTCACGACCGTACTCTGGCTATGGTCTTGGCCCTTGGGTATACATCGATATTCCTGGAAATCATGTTACGGGATACTCTCATTAAGGCATATAACATTTATTTTTCATTGGTCTGAGACAGCGATACTCAACCTACGGCCCCAATCAGATTTAATGTGAGGCCCAAAACAATTATAGTTGGTAATCACCATGAATTGTCCGCTGGCTCATCGGGATTCCGGATGCCGAGAGAGAAACCCTAGTAACAATGCACCTACCATCGTATCACGGCACAGCGGTTGCAGAGCACTGCTATTGAATATTTTGTGCATTTAAAACTGTTAGCCGATTTTTATTAACTACATACAGTGGCGGATTAAGCGCATGAGAGGCCCCGGACGCAATAAAATTTGGCGGCTCTGTTTTTTGGATAACATAAAAACGTCATCAAAATCTGAAAAAAAGTATGCGAATACTATAATCTATTTTTGAGACCCCTAAAATTCGGAAACCCCAGGTGCGCGCGTCATTCGCAGATAGGGTAATCCGCCACTGACTACGATGTATGATTCTTAAATATTTTGCATTCAATAAAATGGTGTGTGCGATACTTGAATGTTTTATATAGTGTAATTATGTCAGATTTCAGTAAGCGTTTATTTATTATTGAAAAGAATGCAAACCACAGCAATTTAAATATAATCGCCCTTAACTTAAATACATTAAATATACATTCAAGAAAGACAATCCTACCTTTTTTACGACTAAACCCCTCCAGCAGAGAGGCTTTCGTTATTCAGTATAATAATTATTACCTCCAACGTCACGTGACTTCTTAAAAATTACTCCCCGCTAGCTGTTTCAAAAGCTTTTTTAATTTTTTTGCTTTCAACGGAGCTTTTTGAACAGACGCTAAATTTTTGAACGTGCTTGAGCAACGAATGGCTCGACGAAGTTTAACCTATTTCAGACGGAACATTATATTTTATTAACACTGCCTTCGTTATTCTACAATAATACGAGTGCGGTGCCACGGCTATATTGCTTGATCGTATTAAGTAATATAAATCAAAATCTTTCATAGTATCTCTATATTTATATATTTTTATCGTTAGGTTTTCGTTTATTGATATATTTGTTTAATAAGACATGTCGACCTTGGGACAAAGCAATTATGCTGATTCAAAATGGAAATTAATTAGTAGATCTTCATCAAATTTATTGAAAAATACATTGCTTAACACCCTTAGCAAGTGTTGTAATTTTTTTTTAAATATTCATAAGCTGTGGTGAGTTATTCATTTATTTTTTAACTTTCTTTTACAAATATGGAATAGTTAAATCATTGAATAGTCTAGGGAAAGTAAGCGTACGGTTCAATGAAAAAATGCATTCTTATTATAACAATATTTTGTATCCATGCCCGCTCCCAAATGTGGAGCATATGACCTCCTAATGGAGGTATCTCAACACAAGTTTTTCTACGATAACTGTTTGTTACTCAGCCGCTCAACCTCACATTTTTTCAAAGTGAGTAGTACGGAAAGAAGGATATGGCTAGAACAGGACTAGTGGTTGACTAATCGCTATTGCTACATCCTGTTATTAAAGGACCAGAAAGATGGGAGGAGAGGAAATGGTGTAAATTGACCTCACAAACACCCAGTTTTCGATCACAACTTTGAATTTAATAATTCTTAAATTCACTGTGATCTTACCGGGAATCTAGCCCAGACCTGCGTTATCGGTAGAGTAAGCTCTAACCAACTTTGCCACAGCAGGCAAAAATGACATATTATTAAAAAGAAAACAATGTCACGGGTAATTTTAAATATTCGTTCCTCGTAGTCTTCCATGTCGTGTTTTCACATTGGTGTATGTTTTAGCATTTTTTTTAAATCATAGACGAACAATTTTCCTGGTCAAGAAAACTTTACAAGCAAATCATATATACCACTATTAAATTTTTATAACATGACATTTGATTCCTATTTTGATAAATAATCATCATTTTTTACGGAATAACTTGAAACGCATTTTTTCTCCGGAATTAAGCAAATTCTCATATTTAAAATGTGAATAGTTTCTGTAATATAGATTTGTATGCGCTGTGATTTATGCATTAAAATTTTGATTTAATATCACTCGATGTTTTAACTGAAGTCAAATAGCCGATTCAATTTCACAATTAATGTCTTATGAACGTTCGCCACGAAAAGTTCGCTACGTTCGAAAAGGTTAACATAATTTCATAATTTGCACGGTTCAAAAATTGCACAACGAGTTCATTTGAATTGGCTGTATGAAAGGAATCCTCTTTCCATGATTATGATTCGAGTTTAAGTCAGTTTCTATTATGGCTCTCGAATGAGATCTTGAATAATATAATTAACATGATAAGTATATCGTAGGGCCAAAGTAAAAAGTGGCAGAACGGAAACCGGTAATCTTTTATCGAGACGGCCACCCTTAGGGCATATAAAAATCTGACTTTTAAAAAAATACGGTTTTCAAATTCCAATATTTCTTAAAAACCGGATTAATCCGGTTTTCGAAGTTTCATAAAAAAATCGCAATTCAAATAGCGAAAAAAAAGCTAAATATTTTTTAAAACTTCGTTTATTTGTAGAGATTTATTTGAGAATGTATTTGATTGTTTTGGTTGAGATTAGATTTTTATAGAAAACAAATAAGAGATCACTGCTTAAGCACGCCGCTGGGGCTGTCTGTTTATTTTTTTTCAGATTTTTTGGAATATAATAATAAGGAATGCTTAACTAAAATAAGTCATTTTGAAAATCCTATTAAGCTAGGTTCTATTAATTTATTAACCACGAATGTTGCTAAATGAGTCATTTAATAATTTGTCTTAATTTTAGGTGTCGTAGTCCGCTACACTCACCATTTATGTATACTGACCTTATTAAACTGCATATTTCATCTCGTTTTATTCGTAACCGAGGCGATTTTTCTAGTCAAAAATTTAAGGTTTTTTTGTTGAATATTAAAAATAATTAATATTTGAAATCGGGTTACCATGTTAAACCTGCAAAACCTGTTTTCGAATTTCGAAAAATTTGCTAAAAAACTGGACTTATGAAAATGGATAAAATATCTTAATTAACAGCTTAACGACCGCACGTTTTTATTATAAAATTTCACCTGGCGAAATAAAATTTTGCGATAAATTCGCAAAAATTATAATTTTACTAAATTCACTATAATTTGTAAGCAAATTGAGATATCTTTACAAAATTTAATTTTCTTAGCTTCCAGATACTTCACCTATACGCATATATGTGTCCGCCGGCCAGCAACCTTTGTTTTTCAAAGACTAAAATACGCGTCCACGGTCGTTAAGCTGTTAATTTTGTAAGACAACGAAAGGAGAAGATATTTTTCAATTCCGTGGAGTCGTACAGAAATAAGACGACTCTGACCTTAGCATAAAACACGACTTCATTTTTTTTAAAAGTTTAGAAGCACGCAGTGGTGTAATTTTTGACTAGCAATTTGAATACACGTTAAAAAAAACAACTTGAAGTTATTAGTTAAAACAGTCCGACTCTACGACTTCGACTCCCCGACTCCACAGCCCTTATATTTTCAAACATCACTGGGACTCGAACACTGAGATTCGTCACAAAAGCCAACGACGTTGTCATTATTTTATTTCGTGGTAAAAAATCACGTTATATTCGATTGCATATTGCAAAGGTTGTTTATCGCTGTGCTGTATAAATAGTTAAGGCGACATTGTTACAATGAAAAGAAACACCGCGGAAATGTTTTTAGAATTCGGCATATTAGAAAGAAACATTCCGTAACTCAATTCAAAGGTGTGAAATGCATTAAAATAACAAACAAAACAATTTCATGTGAGAAAAGAACACCGAAAACTTTTCAATAAATAAGAATAATTGAAATCTCACATACTAATTGGCATACAAAACATTAAGCTATAAAAAAAAGAAACTGCTTTTTCAGGAATTCTAAACCTGGAGTCACTGTTGATAAAACAATGTTTTTGATTGTAATAAAACAAACATTTTATGAGACGGCCACAAACTCATTATGAACGAAACAGATATCAGCCCCCTGTGAATACATTTTTATTAATATCCACCATTCTCGTACTTATCACATAACATAATCTCCCAAGGAATGATTCCCCATCTGAGTGCCTATTATTTTCGAATTTTCTACCAGGCTCGGCAAATTCAGCACCATTTCTAATAATAAATGTAAGTAAATAATGTTTTGATTTCTTTACCGATCACGGAAAGCTAACATCAGTGATGGACAATCCGCGGCCCATGGGCCTCATGCGGCCCGTTTTGATTTTTTTGCGGCCCTCGAATGTTTTTCTCAAAATTAAAGTAAAATACATATTATTTTCAAGCAAATCAGTGAACTTATTAAATGTGAGCAAGCTTTTTTGTTATTGAACTATCATAGAATAAATTGGTTCATAGTACTAATAGGTTTACTGATGAAAATTTGGATTCAATTTTGCGGAAATTAACAAGGATACAGATTGCATTAACTTTTGAATTAAATATAAATACAACATATATAACAAAGTTTTTCAAATAAAACATTTTGTAGATTATATTTGATAAAATACTATCTGTATATAATCTACGATATCCGTTTGATTGATATGATAATTATGATGAATGAATAAGAGTATTTATTTGGCAATGAGAGATGATTAACGACCTCTGTTTTTTAACGTGTCATTCATGATGGATTCCGCGCTGTTGTGAATATTATGTACTATTTATTGGCTTGCAGTTGTAAGTTGTTTTGTTTTATAAACAATGGCCTTATAGAACAAAGACAAACGTGAGCCGGTTTTAAAATATGCAGTAAAATGAGGTACGTGCGGTGCTTATTGGTTTGTGACAACTAGAGTTTCCAACTATTTGAATTGTTTTATAATTTAAGAAAAAATCATATTGAACAATACATTGTATGTTTTGAATTTCATTTTTTAGAATATTTTTACATTGGAAAATACTCGTTCCCTCTCTGGCTCTGTATGTATTTTGAAATACGAGGTACCTTGGTGGGTGTCTTATAAAATACAGTAAATTCCTAAATATATTTAACTTGAATGATTACGAATATAAACATGCAAAAATAATATGTTCTGTTCAAATAAAAAAAGGTTTTTGATTTTCAATCTTTCAAAAGAAAAAATCGCATGAATTCATGGGTCAAAATCCTTTTTTGAAGTACATTGTTTTCTTGTATGCAGTTGTTTCAGCAAACACATATTCAATTATAGATTTAAACACAACTAGTACAGTAGAACCCCGATTTATATTTCTTGTCAGACTTCTTTTTGCCGAAAATAAGCATGTTCTGGGATAAATTTTGTACGGTCTTTCCAGTGGACTAAGTCTTATTGCTCTAAAACATAGGTTCCCAACCCTTTTCGGGTGGCGACCCCTTTTTATAAAAGCCATGTGACTAGCGACCCCCCCATGAATTTGAAATCCTCGATTTACTTTTTGCCCGGATTGTCTCTGAAGCTACTTTTTTTTTTTTTAACTCACCGAGGAATTTGAAATCCTCAATTTGCTATATTGTTAAAATCTAAAAAAAGTTAGCGACCCCCCAGGAAACCCTTGGCGACCCACTTGGGGGTCGCGACCCCCAGGTTGGGAAACCCGTGCTCTAAAATGACCACAACATACAAAACTTCTAAGTGTTAACTGCAGTCTTCTATAAAGAAAATCTACAAATAATGGCATGAATATGCTGAATCCGTAATTCACATGCTCGTACCTTACGTAAGTATGATGAAATCATAGGGCACAAACATGTTAACGAGGCAATCAAATCAGTCATGTAATTGAAGAAAAAATTCACAATTTAACTCATTTAAATAAAGTTACACCATTCCACGTGTCGATGAGAAAATTCCCGCCAAAAATATTAAAAATTTTCCCAATAGTTAATGCAATGCAGATCAATTCGCAAATGTCTTATTATCTTCAATAGTCATTTTTGTTAGTTAACATTTTTTTGTCTTGACTTCTTCACTTATGACAATCGCTTTGTCGGTTGCGTGGAATAATTCAATTTCTGCTTGTATAATGTTGGAGGCAGGATAAAATATGCGTATTGTTAACATAATTAACGAGTACAAACTTCAAAACAAATCAATTTCGCCGCGCTTAGCACTTACAGTTTAATTAATAGTACATATTGCGACATTGTATGTGGATAACTTCTCACGCATTATAAATGAATCTTAACACTCAAGCAACCGGCAGTATCGCGACAAAGTTACGCTTAAACCCGCACATTTCGCACATGCAGCCGGATTCGCGCGTTTTTTTTTTTTTAAATCATATCTTTTTATTTAATCAACACATTTCTTTAAAACAAAAAGGGCTATGAATAAACAATGAATGGTTTTGTGAACGAGTATGTGACGCGATAAAAATGCACAATTTTACTGATGTTGACATCATTGAAAAGAACCGAAAATAATAGAAAATTGACACGCGTAATTAAAGTAAATGCCCATAAACATGTGAAGCAATAGATTATGACTCTTAATTGTTTGATTTTTACGGCATCCAGAAAATCTCTAACTATGTAATATTTGTTTGCGTTGACGTATTATATGTACTTTTTTTAAAATGTTATTTCAAATTTCATTTTCACCCATAAATGATAAGATAAATCGACACAGAAAAAATACACATACGCAACAAACCCTCTTGAGTAGCATAAAATAACAAAAACCCGAAATAAATTAGTTTTGCCTTAATGGATACCGATTACACGCCCACGTGTGTAAACCCGCACTAGCGCGGGGCCGGGGTTTAACGGATAACGACCATTTCCGCGTTAGTGCGGGGCCTGGGTCTTGAGTGTTAACATGCGATCTGCTATGTACCATCGAGGTAAAAAAATATATTTTCATATACGCATTGAGTGACCGAGAATTCCCACAGTAAATGTACGATGTGTGTAAACGAATATTTTTAATTATTATAGTTTATCACTGCGCTTAGATAATATCATACATTGTTATATGATTTTTGAATCATGCTCAATATATCCTTATGTATGCACAGTAAAATACCTTTATAAGTAGTAAGTGAATCCACTATTTTAAAGATGATAGAGGAAGATAATCAATTCTACTAAATATAGCCCTATTATTAAGGATAACACGGACATGACATGTCTTCCTAGATATTAAGAAATCACGCAGTTCCGAAATATTAACCGTTTGAATACCCCGCAAATAAATCATTAATATGTCCCAGAGATACTGCGTGTTTTTGAGAAACATAAGTTTGCCTAATATACATTCGAATTCGATATTTTAAAAACCTATATTGACTCAGTATAGATGGCACTACGCATATTCATCAATATATTGCTTATATTCTATAAGAATACCAAGTATTTGATTTTTTAAATATCTTGGACATCCGTGTTTGCTTGCATATGCTCCGGACACCCGCGTCCGCTTGGTATTCAAGTGGATAGTTTAGGATAGTGACGAGCCCTGAGTTGCCAACCACTGATATAACTTAACTATCAAAAAATACATATACTAATCTGGATAGTAGCCGATTAACCTGTGAAACCCCGGATTTTTTTTCAGAATATTTCTATGACCCTAAATGTATAAAATGCAAAGTTTGCACTTGTCCAAGAAATCACACTAAATTTTATAAAGTAAATAAAATATTAAATATTGTTTTGATATAAAGTAGCATTGAAAATTACAATTCCTAGTAACAGCTAACAGGCAAATGAAATACATATTTATGTACTTTAATATATTGCCGAAATTATTTTTTTTTTAAATCGGAAACAATGACAACTCGCAGAGGCTATTGAGTTGTCATTTTGAATGATATCCTTAAAATATTGTGCATAACGTAAAGACCAACAAAACCGAACGAATGTTACAAATGTAAGCCTATTTGTATGACATTTAAGTCTTAAATTCTTCAATATGAAGAATGCGACGTAACGTTATCTTGTTTAGTGACCCACACTGTGTTTAAATTTCATGCCGATAGTAAAATAGGTCTTTAGTCCATGATTGACAGACACATGCACTCTGCATCGCAACCAGTTGACACCTTAATTACAGTCAACAAGTTGGCTGTCAAAATCGAATATGTGTCAACTGTTTGGGGGCACAATGAACCACGACTTGAAATCGACGGAATGCATGTTGCTTTGAAATAACTTTCCTCTGTTTTTGTTTTGTTTATAAACAAAATTCTCTCATTCGAGGGCGTCCCACGCAAAGTGGTTATTGAAACCTATTTATCCTTCAGAATAACGTGCCCGTAATTTTCTTTGTCAATAATTGTGCCCCGCTTTTTTCGTTATACGGAAATTTCTCTACAATAGTTTTTCATGACTCCAATGCGGTGTCACTGACCATCTCCAGTGTATCGTTTACCATTTATAACTATTTACAAAAACTTAATGTTATACATCAAGAATCAATGAATTGTTTTTAGTGTCACATGAGAAGCGTATAGCCGAAAAACCTTGTTTCAAGGTCAATGCTTCACCTTTTCAATATATTGAAAGTCACATTTCTAAGAAAGTGTCTACATGTTTTGTTACGTATTACATTTATTGACACATCCGTACTTTTTAGGTACGTGACTGTCAGACAAAAATGATAAGGTTTTACCCTTTTCATCGGCGCCATCAATGTACATATTATCAACACTTGTATACTGTGTGTACCTACTCATAAAACCAGAGGTGGGTAAGTTTTTTATGGTTGAAGTCTGGAGTGTCTGGACTCAATACATACGAACATTATTTTTTAAATTATGAATGAATAATTATTATACACTCAAATATGCCGCAGATTCTCATATCTGCACAATAACAATGATACATTTAAATATGACCTTAATGGTGTTATGACCTTGTAAACATTCGCATATCACGGCCTCCTGTGGTTCTGAGTTCTGACGATGGCGTGACCCGCCGAAATAACTATCACCAATATTCGAGAATAATTTAGGCCTATAAAAACAAATGCAGCAAACTCCAGTATATTTCAAAGCTCAATAAACAATGTAGATGTGGTCTGTAGTACGCAAGTCAAATGATTTGGCTTTTAAAACAGTCCCAAACGCTAGAAAATACATTTTTTTTAGATCATTTCAATACCATAGTATGCAAAAAACTCTACACTAGTTGTACTTTGTGATTTATGAAAACATAAGTATCAATATGTTAACGGCATTTGTTTTTTAAAGACCTCAATTATTCTTGTAGAACTTTATATCGCAAATTTTATTTTAATTGTATTCCGTTTTTAGGACCTATGTAAGTATATAGTCGGTGCTGATTCTTCGCGGAATTTTTCGAACATTGACTTTGGCCCGTTTAAGTGGAAAGCTTATTCTTAGCATGTTTTGACACGAACATATTTACGTCAACAAGGCGGGTTAAACTATGTTTTTGTTTTAAATCACTTAATTTTACTGGGTTGCCTGCCTCAAATTTTATAAATATTTCAACATACTGATATTGTACGATTTATTTTCACGTAGCAACATATTGATTTTGGATATATATATTTAAGAAAATCACGAAACTCTGTCTCAAGCATTGTGTTTTTGCGAAAATTTTATTCCAAGATAGTTTGCTGGTTTTGTGACGTAACAATTTCTGTAAACCCTTCACATTATTCGTTATCATCACATTGCTTTAAACCCCATTCCCCCTTTAGGGTGGGACGTCATAAAATGGACGGTGCATATAAACATAGTTCTTAAATTAAGTGTTTCTATCATCTACTCGTTTTCGCTGATGAGATTTTTTTTTTATTAAAATATAAATTTGTCGTTATTGTTAATGCCAATGCGCCATATATTTTGAAGTAAACTATGAGAAAAGACATCACGAATCCCATCCCCCGAAAAAAACTGAATTTGATATCTGCTTTTATCAACTAGCCCAGAGAAGGCGACTATTATTTTTGATTATTTCTGTTGAATATAGTTTCTTAATCTTCTTGTAGTTGTCACCGCAATATGCCTTCTTTCAATCTAATTTTATTTTTCTTTTCTTACAGGCTGGACCCTCCGGTCTTGACAACATCGGCATCGATGGAGGGTAAAAAAATGGCTCCGCCGCCTCACCAACATCCCATGAGGCAGCAGCAACAAACGCAGGGGGACCCACGTCAGGCGCAGCCCCCGCAATACCCCCATATCCACCAGCCGCAATACGATGCCCCGCCCAGGCCTCAACAGCCCTTGGGGCCGAGGTCGCCGCTCCTTGAAAATCACCAAGATCTTTACGGGACGAGACAAATCGCAGATCCGATGAGACAGTCTGCAGAAATGACAAGGCAAACGTTAGAAATGTCCAGACTTCAAGCGGAGATCGCCAGGCAGCCCACGGAATTATCCAGACAGTATGCATTGAGAGAGCAAAATGCACAAATTGCAGCAGCACAGAGGGCGGCTGAACTCCAACAGCGATCTATACCTATTACTAATTCTTCATATTCCATGCACAGCCCTACCCAAGATCCAATTTTGACAGCTGCTGTTCCGCCAGGGTACAATGCGTCGGTTCATCAAGCCTATTTAAGAAGAAATCGACATTTGACGGATCAGCAGCAGATTTACCAAAATCACCAAAGCATGTACAGACCACCTCCCCCAGCTCAACAAAATAGAACTTACCAACCTTATACCAGCAGAATACAGCAACCAAATTACGTTCAGTCCCCGGGTCACAGTCATACTCAACTTTTAAGACAGCAGTACAATGAGTTGCAGCAGATGAAGTTGCATCAGCAAATGCAGTATCAAAGCCAAGCGCAACTGCAACAGCAGCAGACGTTTGCACAACGACAGATACTACATCAACATTTACACAGCCGGCAGCAGTCTCAGCAAAATTTAGCGCAGTACGGCATGACCCCGACAACTGCACAAATAAATGAAGTCAATACGAGGCTGACTCAAAAGCAAGAAGCAAATCCCACGACTCAAGATGAATATTCGTTGCACCCCTTGAAGAATGCTCAAAATCAACACAAGCAGAATGCGCAGTCACCGTCAGTTCATCTAGGAAGCTCTCCGATCAGTAAGAATTCTGGTGATGTTGCTAGCAGTCCAAGTACAAAATCTCCGAGTGGATCGGAGAGTCGAAGAAGTAGTAGTGGAACTGGGCAAGCCCTCCGATCCCCTATTGCACAGAGGCCTCTTTCAGCACCCGTTACCAAAGCTGGATGGCTTTATAAGCAAGGTTCTGATGGACTGAAAGTTTGGAGGAAGAGGTGGTTTGTCCTCTCTGAGTACTGCTTATTTTACTACAAAGGTGAGCATTTTAGTGATGCATTTATAAAAAAAAACAATTTCAATGATAACGTGAGGCTGTATCATAATAATTATTTGATTTGTGTTAACATTTTTTTATGTGAATCCTGTAACTAAGGTAGTTTATAATTTGGGACAAAAATGACACATCTAAAGCTTTAAAACTGATTACTTACTCGACACTCATTACATAAGTCAAAAAGTATAGAGTATCTATCATCCACAATACCGTAAATAAGTCTCAAATTAATTACACCTTTATTTTATCACTAAAAACATTTTGCCAGCTCAATTTTTTTTTTTTTTTTAACCATGTCCGCTCCCAATGTGGAGCATATGGACTCCTAATGGAGTTTATCTCAACAGAAGTATTTCTACGAGAACTGCTTGTTACTCAGTTGCTCAACCTCTCTTTTTCTAAAGAGAGTAGGGATAGAAGGATAAGGCTAGGACAGGATTAGTGGTAAGCTAATCGCTCTCGATACGCCCCGTTCATAGGATAGGATAGGTGAGAGGGGAATTCAAGACATCACATACATCCATGCCTTTGAACAGAAAATTCATAAATCGATTGAAAAATCAATTTTATAAAACTGTCCGTACCGGGATTTGAACCCGGGCCCTCCGTAGCCGAAGCCAACAACGTTGACCACTCGACCACTCAGGCGGCAAAATTTATTACTTAAAGCTTATTTTATTTAAAGATATTAACATGTTCATTGCAGTGAAAACATTAATATAAGTATTGTTAATATAAGTAATAGTTTTGCATTACAAAAATATGCACTCTGTACTGCACATTGAATTATATTTTAAATACAATTACAATCTATGTGAGGTTAAAAATGAATATGATGTTTTCCATTTCAGGCCAAGAAGAAGATAAGTTATTGGGGTCAGTTTTACTGCCATCTTATCAAATCTCTCTCTGTTCCTTGGATGACAAGGTCCTCAAGAAGTATTCATTTAAATGTGAACATGCCAATATGAGGACCTATATTCTGGCAGCGCCCGACCAAGAACAGATGATGCATTGGATGAAAGTTTTAACTATGGCTGCCCTCATGCAGGAAGGAGGAAGGTATGGACATTGTATTTTATGCCATTAACCCTTTAACTGCCAGCGCGAAATATTTCAATATTCCACGCCAGCGGTTTTAGAACCATTTGAAATTTTACAAAAAGTGGACTTGCACAATTTATATTCTAAAGAAGTTCTATTATGTCCTTGCATATGTATGTACATATACCACATGCTGTGCTGCGGGATCATTTATGGGCTTAGTCCATTTTTGTTCAGGGTTGTCACAACACTATGAATATTTATTTTTAGTCAGTATTATGTACACCGAATAAAGACTCGTCTTCAATATCGATTTTTTTGTTCAGGATTGTCTCAATTTATATGTATATATATACTATATTTATATATCTATATATCTTTATGTCAAATACCTTTATATACGATTCGCGTATGCTGTATAAAAATATTGGTTAATAGATAGTCGTGGTGACATGCTGAATTTATTTAAAAACAATATGTGTAAAGTAAGATAATTTTAAATGCTTAGGCATTATTAGGTTTATTAATAGATTTTACTAGCTCTATAAAAAAAAATATTTTCCATAAGAAAACATTGCAATACACTGGCGAGTCGCTGGCTTATAAAGTGAATGACCATGCGATGAAGTTGCGAGTCATTGGCGTCCTAGCAGTTAATGTGTATTCCACGCTATTAAAGCTCATCAATCTCATCTTTTTTACTACATTCTAATGTTTCTATAGCAATTCAAAACAATATTTTGTATAAATAAATTATAAACTTAATAGTATTCATGATTTTGGGTTTCATTGTTGAGGCTTAAGATCATTTTCATTAAAATATATAATATCAATTTCATAAAAAATATTTTTTTTGAACTTGGAAATCTTTCGCGTGCCATCCAAATTCTCAAACGTGCCACTTTGGGCACGCGTGCCATAGGTTCGCCATCCCTGATCTATACTGACCTTACTTTACTTTACTGACTTTTTTTAACATGACAATTGTGAATGACTTTTTTCCAACGAATTTCTGTAATTCATATGTAAAGCATATAATATATGAATACAAACAGACACTACTATGTACATCTGTACTCCTTAACAGAAAAATGGCGCCGACATGTACGTCCATACTCCTCTAAAGGTTGATATTATGCGATTATGATAATAAGTTACTTATGACAGCTTATTTTTCAATTAATTCTAGTGGTGCGGAAAGTAAAAAGTCCGTTGCTGTTAATTCAATACCCAACAACACTGAAAGACGAAGCAAAACCCCAAACAATGTAGGAGAGCAGGTTTGTAAAACATGTGCAAATAATATGATACATATTTACGAAAGAAAATCTTCTGTATTCCTGTTGTATTTTACAGGATGAAATAACTGCTGAATTGAGTGGCGGCATTCAACCTACATATGAAAACGCCCCGCCTAAACCCAGAAGATCAAACGAGGGATATAATTCCCCGAGTCCAGATCGTTCAATGGATAGGTAAATTTAACCTATTTGATAGTAATCAATGGAAGAATTCCTCTTTTTTCGAACTATTACTGTATTACATTAAATTTTGTAATCTCAATGAATAGATTACACAATAATGTTTGGTTCACAAGCTCTGGTTATGTATTCAAAAAATATAAGCCACACACCAATCTTCGAATTTACCAACACAATTGTTAGTGTTAGTTTGAGAGCATTATGAGCATACATAATTATGTCGTTCATTGGATATTCTATTCAAGAAAATATCGGATATTCTATATTAATTTGACGAAGGAAATTTAATCAAATGAATAAATAGTTCTCCTTTTTTAAATTACCATATTAATACCATACATCTCAAAACTACATGTCTACCGAATCATATTTGTATATCAATTATCTAGTACCTTTTTCTAAATGTAGGATGAATAGGAGGTGTACTGCGTTTGGATGATAAACTTTGGCTCTACAAATACGTCTTGCGTAGGCTTTTTTAAGAGTAATGTAAAATTAACCCCTCGGGAACTGATGAACTTCATAATTTTTTACTCCGTGGCACGAGTAATTTGAAACAAAATATTGTAGAAATAATGTTGAAATAGTATTCATAGAAAATAAACACAATCGGCGTGCGGTGAATGTTTTTCTCTCTCCATCACCAAGCTTTGCTTGCATATGATCGAGTATGATATGAGAGTGAACGCCAGCATGACCATCTCTCTCACGTTATGTCTTTCATGTGCTAAAGTAAGAAAGAGAAAAATCCACACCATGTGGCTGATAAACACAAATATTCATAACAGGATGATTCCACAGGTTGCGTTTTTATCCGTACGACACCTCATAAATTTGGAAAACTATGTTTTATTCATTCATACGAATAGTAATGCTTTGTTAAAGTTTTAAACTGTAGATCTATTATATTCAAATGTTAGTTTTTTTACATACTATGCGTCCTTCTCAAAGGCGAAATTGTGTAATAAATTTTATTTCCCAAAAATCAATTGCGGAGTAAACGAACCTACAGGGTTTATATTATATATGCATGTCATCTGTGCTTTGAGGTTGATATCCTAACTTTTGAAATGTAGTTATGTAATTTTCGCTACTTGGCGCTAAATTACTTCATTCTCATATTTTCATTTATGTACAAGTCATTTGAGAATCCTTTTAACTTTTAGGTATGATCCAAACTATGACATCCTCCGAGACCCTTCAGCGTACAAAAATCCTGAAAATGCTCAACAAAAACTCCAAGTTAAAAACACAATTAACGCCAAATCGCCTCAACCCTCTGGAACAGAAGCCCTCTATGAAAGCAAATCTGTACCTAACACGAGTAACTACGCCACTCAGAGACACATTACCAAATCGCCCGAAGTCATATACAATGCTCATAATCTTTCGCTTCCGCTAACAAACACTGCCACAAATAGATTAGAAAATAACAAATCCCCCATGAACTACCAAGACAATAGAACAATGCATAACAATAATGAAAATAGACTGATACATAATAAATCTCCTGCATATTTCGACAGCAGAAATCCTGCAGAAAATACTCCGAGACAGAGTTACCAGATAGACAATCAAAATGTTTACGGCGAGACCGGCTATCAAAAGATGCTCAATCAACAGGAAATGAACAAGAGAATAGCCGAGCAGTATCCTCAGGAGCACAGTAATAATCAAATCTACCAGCAGCATCCTAATAATCCAAATCAGATCGCGGGGAATCCTGAAAGACAGTCCTTCGAGAGGAGGACTCCCGATACCTACGGAAGATCTGTTATAGTTCCGGGTTATTACAATAAAGGAAGATCAGGGGACTACGAAGATGTCTATAATAATCCTCCACAGGGTGCCGACGGTCAAAATTATGCAGAGCAGTCTTACAGGCGACCCTTGAGCCCGATGGCGTACGAAGAGCAGAAACTGAACGCTATGCAGATGCAACACCAAAGATATACTCCAACCAATTCGGACAATGTAAGTTTGCCCCGTTCGTTCAATTTTTTTTAGATTTTTTGATGTTCGTTAAATTTTTAATTGATTTTTTTAAGGTGAAATTGAGTTTTAATGACATGGATGCCATTATTTGATTCCAGAACCAATTGTATCAAGCTCCTCCGGTACAGATGCGTCAGAAAAAGCTACCTCATAACTACGCAGCCCCGACACTCCCTCACAATAGTTCAATACCGAGACCGCACAGTGCTGATTTCCTGGAATATGAAGCTAAAAACCCATCGTACGATCCTAATGTCTCCACTCGACAATCTAACCAATCGTCCAGACAACCGCAGCGGCCTAAATCGAGCTTGGACATAAACACGTACAATGAATATAACGGAGACAGCTATTATTATTCCGAGGCCAGTTATGCGGAAAAGATGCGACAGTCAGCGCACTATCTGCGAAATAAAAACTTTGGCAGTAATAACTTCAATCCCCGAAATGCAGATCCCAAGTCACCGGAAGAGTACCAGCCTAATCAGCGCAAGCTATCGATGCCAACATTCCGGGGAAACGATCCGAACATGGAAAGCAGTAACTATGACAGTGATCCAAGAATAGACGGCGAAGCGATCTACGGCATAAGAGATCAAAATAGAAACGTCAGCGGTGACGGAAAGTACGGTCAGAGTGAAATAACAGGCCCTAATTCAAATTGGACTCTGCGGAATAAGAGTCTCACACATTTGATGGGGCAAGAAGAGGTTTATAACAGAAGCAATAGTGCGATGAGTGAAGGATCAACGGTCAGCGGATTTAACAGAGACCCTGCACAAATGGGTGCCAGTAATGGTGAGCAGTTCATTAGATCAGCGAGTGCGCGGTTGCCGTCGACTAGTTCTGATCAGCTGTCATCCAGAGAAGGAGAGAGGAAAGTACAACAGGTTGGTGTTGTGAGTGAAATTTTTTGATTTAATTTGTTGTGCGGTGTTTAGTTTGTGTTATTTTAAAATATAAAACCTTCCTGTCATGAAAAATATTTAATGAGGTTAATCGGTGCACGTAATTGTTAGAGTGTGAAAGTGCGTATCGTTTTGGCTAAAATTTGTAGATAAATTTAGAATTAAAAGAACAAAGCATAATCTATGGCTACACTATTCCTTCATGTTTTGATTTTTAAGTCTCTAGACACCTAGACTGTAGTGAAAAGTTTCCCAGGGTGGATTGATCAGGACAAACTCTTGTATATATATTATAAATGTCAATTATTTAGTAAACATGAAAAACCTATAATATTGTTTGCATATGAGACAATAAAAGTTGGTTCCAACATGTTGGATTTCTGAGGCATTTCGACACAATCTAGGAGCGTCAATAGATCGGTGCTCTGAGGATAAAAGAGCTAAACAGAGATTTGTTTGTACGCTATAAAACACAGAATATTTCTCTACAAACTGAGTAATAGGAAAATTTGTAGTAACAAATATATTATGTTCTGTTCTGAGATTTGGAAAATGTTTAATAATACAATTTACTTAATATATTAAAATAGAGATAAAATGTTTAATAAAGTGAATGTGTTCAGCTCAAATCACCAATATCGTTTAGAATATGTATTGACAAAAATATTTGTCATATTTCATTTCAGCGAGAAGAATCGATGAAGCGCCTTCTAGAATGGAAGCAACGGATGCTTCAATCGCCTCTCACTCGCAAGTCGACTCCGGCCGCATTGTCACTGGCTCGAAGTTTGAACCGACATGTTGCGAAACCCATCAATCGAGCGCCCCTCACTGGGTCAGCCTCGCAGACTTTCCCGCGATTGGCGGGTCAAGCTGCCTATAACAGTTACTCTTCGGATGACGAAGGTATCATTTATATTTTATCACAATCAATACCTACACTCGTGTGTGAGAAATTTCAATTGCTGTCAATTTATTAAGCTAGAAAGTTTATTATTCATGTTTATATCAACTAATATTATATTAAGCCTATTTATATTTCGTAAAAGATAGCCATGCATTTATATTACAAGAATAAAATTGTCAAACATTACTGATAGCTGTTTTGCATCATGCCACCATCAGAACTATTAAGAACCAGAGAGAGAACTAGTTCTGTCAATGACATGATTCCGAATTAGCTATGTTTTTTTTTCTGATTGCAATACTGAACTATAAATATTCTAGCTGAATTCAAAAATTTTATACTTTTATATACAATAGAACCAATCTTAATATTATGAAGTATCCTTTGATACTTATCTACTTCGATTGA
Source organism: Himalopsyche tibetana (assembly GCA_030503985.1). Classification (NCBI taxonomy): domain Eukaryota; kingdom Metazoa; phylum Arthropoda; class Insecta; order Trichoptera; family Rhyacophilidae; genus Himalopsyche; species Himalopsyche tibetana. The sequence goes on from JAPJYX010000010.1 coordinate 5,356,448, forward strand.
AATATTAATTCTTATAATTATCGTAAAATACAACTTTTCTACGAGCATTCTGCTTTCATCTCAATAATTACTGTTTCTAAAAAAGTAACAATGCCTTTTTCTTTTCTAAATACCATATTAATAGCCATCTTTATATTATTGATTGGTTTATTTGGGATTGTTCTTAAATATTGGTCATCTGTGCTTTATTATTTTATGAACCTTTTAATCTCTGTTTGTTTATTCACAATTTTTAGTTTTTTTTTTATTATTTATTTAACACTGTTTGTTAGTTCCTAATGATAGAATACTGTGAGAGAGAGCATATATATATATATTAAGTATATAAAACATAATCAATTTATATTATATGTTATGTACTTATTGTTTTAATTATATTTTTTCTTGCAAAACTAATCAACAGACAATATACCTGTTTTATAAATCTGCAACACTGATATTAGTAAATGCTGTCAGGGTTGGCTTTCGATACGACCCGGTTATATTAGTAGTCAGACAAAATACATTAGTTAGCACTCAGTTATTGAGTAGAAATGTTTAGATTTAGCTTTGCAAAAAGTACATACCTTCCTGCCTGCTTGGGGACTGTTTACTAACAACGGGGTTGGAGGATTCATGATTATCCTCATTGACATGAAACAATATTGTGGTGAATGGTTTAATATATTTTTTTATAGAAGTATGGAAAAACCTTCACAAGACCGCTGCACACTTTTATTTCTAGAAAAAGTTACAAAATTCCACATACATATAACGATACCATTTGCAAAAAAAATGTTACTTTTATGAACACGAGGCCAAAACATTTAAATACATTAGCATCAATGAAATTACTTTTATTATGAAGAATTATTACGATAGTGCAAACTAATATTGATTATGATCCTGTCGTAAAAGCGTTTGATTAATTCTTTTTCGTTGTTTACTGATTCAATTGATTCTAATGCATGATTATTTGACACTCCCGATTATATACAATGATTTTCCTTGAGAATGGAATCCTTTGTAAGAGTATTTTGTAATGTTTTTTGGTGAAAAATGCATATGGCAGTCATAGTAAGGTTTGCCGAAGTATGATACAATGTTTCCTAAGGACAGACAGAAAGTTTCGGTATATTACATGACAAGATACTTATCTCAAATGGAACCTGCATAATATCTTCTTTCGGTGAAATGTTTTCGCTGAAGAAATAAGATTTTATATTGGAAACAAATTTCTCTTATTCCTAAAGATAATGTTTCTAATTTATAAACATTCTGTGTCATAAAAATACATACATCATGCGACTCTGAATGTTTTATATTCGTGCGGAACGTGATTGGGTATAACATTTTATTTATGAAAAAAAAAATATTAAAACATATTATATCGTAGATAAAGATACTTATATTATGTAGCTTTCATACTAACAGTGGGCTATGGTCTTTATTATATTTTCATTAAATATTTGTTGTATGCATCTAGTGAATGATGAAGTATCTCTGGAACTATCAAAACAATCAGAAAACATAGGGCTTGGCATGACTTGAAAGTAAAAAGTAACACATCAAATTAAGTGTTTGTCGATTGGCATTATATTCAGGGTCAGTCAGTAAAGTTAACTTACTTGCTTATAAGACTAAATAATTGATAAGTTGAATATTGTTAATAAAAAATAATTTGAGAAGTTTTGTCAAGCCTATATTTAAATTATTGATTAATAAATAGTATTTTGATTTAATGTCTGAGATAAAATTTGTATGTCTCGCACTGCTGTCAGTGTTTGAAGAGTGTGTAATTAATGTGTGCACGTCTGTGTGACTGTTAGAACGATCGGAAGGCGAAGTGGCGCCGCAGCGTCAAGGTCGACCGCCGGACCACGGTCAAGGGAAAAGGGAAAGGGAAGGGGAACGGCAGGCAGGAAGGTCAATCAACTCAAACAACTCCCCTCGACCCCCTCCTCCTCCACCCGCCGACCCGCATCGCACAAATCTTTTCACCCCTGCCAAAAAAACCCAACCGCAGCTTATCGATCCGGTCGTCTCGTCAAATGACACGTCTGAGAAAAAATCAGATCTATCTCACGATCTTATTGAAAATTCTGCTCAATTAGTTAGTTTCGAAGAAAAGGAAAAAGATTCTCGAGAGATCGATCCGGCAGACGGCAGCGATTGCGAGTCAGAAATCCAACTGGAGTATACAGATGACGATTTGGATGAAATTCTCGCACAGTCTGATGAAGATGACGAGGTCCAGCCAGTTGTTGAAGATCAGCAAAGCGGCCGAAGATCTGTTATGAAATATCCTTCCAAAGATAATCAGCGTGAAAAAAATGTCACTGGCGGAATTGAATCCTCTCCTCTACGCTTTCACGATTATGAAATTTGTGAAATAAATCGAACTCTGGATTCTTCTCTTCTCGATGACCGTCTAAGTGAAAACATTAAAGTCAGAAGCAAGGCCGCGACACCAACACAGGAGACTCCTTCAAATCCTGATATCTGTGAAAACCATTATCTGCCGATGAGTCCCAGAAAAGCTGTTACAGATACAGAATCTTTTCATAATTATCAGGAAATTATTAAAAATATAAGTGTATTCGGAGGTGGAGAATCGCATGAAGACAATCCGTATGTGGAAATGAGCTTAGGAATCGGACTCCAGAGTGCTTTTTCAAATGAGGAAACTCAAGCGTATGAAATTGTTTGCGTTAACAGTGGAAAAGTGGAACCTGTCTACATGGAATTGAATAATCTGCCAAGTAAAAATGTTCTAGACGATAAAAGATCAGAAACACCGGTTTTCGAATCTGTAACTAGCACTAAAGATAGTAAAAATTCGACTAAGAGTTTACCACCACCGAAATCAATATTGAGAAAGCAAAACTCTGAAAGTAGATTATCCCTCAAAAGTTCAGGAAGGCCAGACGTAAAATCCCCTTTACCAGATATTTTAAGTGCACTGCAGAGTAAAAATGCCGATTCAAAATCTGAATGCTCCGATGCCGATGACGAAGGGTCTAAAGATTTCTCTCTGGAGACAGCATATTCACGATTTAGCTTGTCTGATAATTTCAGGCCTGCATCGTATTATTTAGGGTCCAGCGGAGTGTTAGCTGAACAACCCGACAGCTCCGACAGTGAACTGGTGTCTCCTCCGCCAATTCCGACGTCTCCTCCTCCCGCGGACGAGACGGAGTCTTCTCTCGACAGTCACAGTTTCACTCAGCAGTTTCACAAAGTCCAAGAATCAACCATCGAGTCTGTCAGTAAGGTAGTCGAAAGGAAATCTACATCACTCATGATATACGGGAACACGCCGTCCATGTATGACACGCTGTTTAAAGGAGAACGAGTCAAACGTAACAGGGCCAGTCTGCCTGAAAATGATGGTTCAATGAAACAAACCAAGCAACTGGAATATTCCAAGAGGTCATCTTTGGATTCTAAATCTATACCCCCGGGATATAAAACCAGCGGTAATGCTGACACTGACTCTCTTTTAAGCTACAATGCGGACAGAGGATCTTCTCGAATGTCAATGGAGTCTGATTTGAGTAGCAAATTTGATGTGTCAACAATCGGAGGATCTTTTCGATTAGGAGAGAGACCGAATTTCAGTTCCCCGGGCCACGATGACTTTATTGAATTGAGAAGGTCTCAACCCCCTTCTGATTCTGAAATTGAGAGGATGCTGAAAAGAAGACCTCTGTCTGAGGAGTCATGTTTTGAAATTGAGTCGCTCGATAGTAACTTCAATGAAACTCTTCAGGATATCAATTTAGATCAATACTTGGATGAATTACACTCTAGAGATATTTATTTGTATACTGGCAATCATACGTATCCAAAACCCAAACAGTACAGTGATACTTATAAAGGATCCGAAAATTCAAATCTCGATTTGGCCGCTGTGGGATATTTAAATGACAGAGTTGCAGCGATCAGAGAAGAAGTCCAATATGAGAATATAAACATCGGCGAAGGTGGACATGAAAGATCTAGAAGTAGAAATTCTACCGTATCCAATACGATAAGTGACCCCGATACGGTGAACACCTTTCAAACTGTGAGGCCCTTGAGTAGATTATCGAATGCTTCCGGTTTGAGCGGAGCCTCGTCTTCTTGTCTGAAGTCTTCGTCGGCCGTCTCGGCCCGGAGCGCCAGCAGAAGTTCATTGCCTATTCAAGGCACGCATCAGTACAATCCGCAAAATTTCAACCACACCAGACATGCGAGCATCGAGCAGCCTGCGATATCTTATTACACAAAAAATACTTCCTCTTTCGATAACGATGCATCTATTTTAAAGAATTTGAATCAATCGAGAAGTCCGAGTGAATCCACGAACAAGGTGAACGTTGCTGAAATGTCAAAAGTAAAATCATCCAAATCCGAAGAAGTCAATATACAAGATACTGCCGCTAGACCTCCGATTCCTCCACTCGTATCTCACAGCAGGGAGAGTTCAGCCGACCAATCGGCTCCTTACTATTATTCCGATCTATCATCGCAAGACAACCTCAATCTCACTTCTTCAGGTTTGGCTTCGGTGGCTAATTACAACAAAAATAATTTTGGTTTTAACAGCAAACTTAATAATCAGCGTAGAAAAGGACCTCTCGGGAAAAAGAGTGATATCAGTCACATCCACAACCCCATACATTCAAATTTGACTTACAATCAGTCCGCAGAGCCGGATGAAGATCCGATTCAGATCGCTGAAGCGGCGAGATGCGTGTCCGTGGAATTCCTCAGCACTGCTGACAAATTTGCAGACATCAATCACAAGAACATTTATGAATCTGACACATTAAAAAGACAAAAAGTCAGAGATTCCTCATTGAGTTTGCATGGAAATATTGACATGAAAAATATTTATCCCTCTTCGTCGCATCACAAGACGGGCTCGAACGAATCTGCGATGATCGCTTACGCTCATAACTTAGCCGGCATGAATTCGAATGAAAGAAATAAAAGCTTAGATCAGATCATACACAATGTGGTCAGTTCAGGGAGTAATATTCCCGCCAGGAGAAACATTGAAATGATTCAAAACAGGAGTCGCTCAGTCATGGGAGAACCGTTCGTCTCCAACAGCCAATTAGACGCGTCAACGTCATCATCTAACACAGCATATAATGATTCGAGACAGAATCAAAATTTTCATTCAAATAATAAATATGATAATGGAAATTTATATGTGGATACGGAAGTCCACCGCTTGTGTTCTAATAAAAGAAACACGGCTACACCCAATAATAGCGCAGATACATCTGAAGAGCTGTGCGACGGAGAAATGATGTGGGATGAAGACTCTATTTGGAGAGAAAATTTGAGGAGAGTGTCTCACCGTCACGCGAGGTCTTTGGATCATCTCGAGTGTTTGGGTAGTCCCGGTGGAATGTCAGGTCGCCGCAGTGTTGATTTGAAAACAATGCTGAACGGCATCGAAGGCATTTCAGACCAGGAGCAAGAATGCAAGCATCGTTCCGGCAGAATCTCAAGAGAAGTTACGTACGTGAATGATAATGTAAAAAGTCAGCGACCATTGTCTTCGAAACGAAGACCGTACAAAAAACACCACAGAATAGCGAAACCCGCATCAAAGGCGGTCGATGCCAACAATGAAAATGATGTTTACGTCCAACTAGCTTCAGATTCAAATAAAAAGACACCTTACTGTGCGGATGATGGGGTTTATGAACAGTTAGCCACAGCAGACGTAGAAAACGGCGGCCGTCTAAAGGTGCAAAATTTTCCATCCGACGAGACAGTAGAGGTCAAGAAACGTTTCGAGATCGACCGGGAGAAGCTGCGGCAATGGGATTTGATGTCCAGCGGGTTGATGAAAGGGGAGGGAGAAGCGGGCGGGGAGGGTTCCGGGGAAGGGAGCGTTCCGGCAGAAACGGCTTCCAAAGCGTCGTCACATCTACACTCCGACAAAATGTCTTCCCTCAAGCGACAAACTCCTCTCACCACATCGACGGCAAATCTCGCAGGTTTTCTTACACCCTGATACACTTGCTATCTCTACTTCTTGATTTTCTCGTACCTTTCGGCGTTTATCGCTGTGTTTGAGTAGTTAAGGCAGCTTATTGATAGGTAACCTAGACAAATTAGGGATGTATACTTTACGCGGATTTACTTTATATTTCTTATAACTTGAGAATGATTCGATCTAATATTCTTTTGTTCGCTGGACCGATGCATTATCCGATATATATCATCGCTTGGCTGGTAAAAGTGACTAACAGCCTAAATGTCATGAACTAGATTTTGTCTTAGAACGCTTTGAACTTATATTTTGTACCAAAATGTAGGACACTTTAAAATATTGTAGAATGCTTATTTACTATAAGCTTAACAAACACATGCGTCTTTCTTCTTATTTGATATAGTACTATATATTATTTTATTTAAAATTCAATCAAATTTAGGAGCATGAATGTATTTGAAAATTAAAATATTTTTATATTTTCACTGAAGGTTTTCATGACATTTGTATTCATGAATTACCATCTCGCAAAAAAAAAATCTGTACAATCTGTAATATATTGCAAAAAAACTTTTTGTGCGAAAATTTCAGTATTAAAATTCTTAATTTTTATTTGTGTGCACATGAAAATCAAATAACTTATATGCGATCCTGACTTTTCCTCCTAGATAGATATTTTCATTGCCCTTTTTCAGAAATGCGGTCTTGACATAAATGTAAAAATACTGTTCAAAACTTATTATTTGTGGTGTCTGCAAAAAAATAATTAAAAAGATTGGATCATTATCTTGCTATTAAACAAATATAAATATGATTTGATAGGCTCTATTTAATTTGTTAATATAAAAGTAATCTGCATTTGGTAACATAAAAATGAATTGTTAGGAATTCAAATAGGTTTTGTCAACAAACCAAATAATCATATTCACACATTTTATACAAATTCAAAATTACCATTGTTACTAGGCAATTCTACCAACACTTACGTATTCTGCAAAGTATATTGTCACCTTTCGATAACTTCATTATTCTGTATAATCACTCAGGACCGAAATTTAATCAAAACAAGTATTAGATTCATGTTCATTCTTCAAAAATTGGTAGTGCAATTTTATTTAATTTTTTATTTTAAGTTTTATATTCTTTTTCTCTTTTTTTATTGACGAAATGGAACTTTTGAGATTTTTTTTATTCTACTTATTACATAAATATTATTTTTACAATGTCTTTCATAACATCATTATAGCCTCAATGTCAGCATCTATGACCGGTATGGAGAACTTGAGTAGATCTATGGGGAAGAAGCCACTCGTTGGAGGTAACTCGTCTAGTCAGAGGCCTGGCGGTCGCGATTCCTCAATTCCTATTAGGGCTGTCAGTCCTAGAGTAAGAGAGCAGCCTTACGGAATGCAGTCCGGACACGAGTCAGACATGTGGAATGGGCAAAATGTTAGTATAAACATTTTCAATAAATTGAGCTGTTTTTTACATACTGTCATCATACTGGTTGAAGAAATTGGTAAGTAACAAAGTGGCAGTTCTGAGGCAACAGAAAATGAGTTTTTAGGATAAAGCCTATAGCCTTGACGTTTTATGGTATATAGATACAGTGGGTTCTCTACTTACATGGTTAATGCGTTCCAAAGGATTCAGCGTAAGTTGAGGAATCTTTAACGTGTAAATTACATTCACAGTTTCCTATCATGGGATATAACATAATGTAACAGTTAATATGAATAAGTGTATAATATCGCCCTTAAAGTTTATTTTATTTATAAGGTTTATAGATGACACATTTTCCTACATAATTCTTTTTCATTACATATACAAAATAAAATAAAAACATGATGAAGCCAAGATTGAATGTAACTAACTCTACCCACGTCTGTATAAACTGTTCCATTATTCCATTTCTCAGGCTATACGGATGATATATTTTTTATTTAATTTATTGAAATATGACAGCTGTTTTTGTCTCTATAATAAATAAGTTTATAACAAGCAATACGTCCTGCAATGCTTAATGCACTTTTGTGAATTGATCGGTATCAGGATTTTGTGTTTCTATCTATCATATAAAAGCATTCTTCCAATTCTTTAGTTACAAATTCACTAATAAAATCCATAGAAATCGATGTATGAAACAAAAGGATGTAATTGTTTTCATTTTAAATTTAACTTCTCATCCGCGTGACTACGAAATGCACAATTAGAGGACCAGGTAAGTAGAGAACCTACTGTAATTGTAATATCTGAATAAATATAAATTTATGCCAATCTGACACAAGTAAAGATAAATAGACAAGAACAATTTCCTGCCTAATAAATCTGTATTAATGTATTACCAATACACTAAATTGCTGTTTTTTTTTGCACAAACAGCTATTACAGACAATGAATTGATATCAAAGAATCTCATTGTGGACTTACCTCATTTTTGTAAATTATGTTAATTACAAACTTTTACGAGTACATACATACTTTCAACTTATTGAAGTGAGTACCTGATCAATGTCAACTATTATTTTGATTATAAACCTATCATATTGGAAGAACTTTAGAACAGAGTAAACAGTATGGTAATTGATAAAAGATGTTTCAAATTTAATATTTTTTTCTGTTAATCACTGACATATTGTACATGTTTGTTGAGTTATAATATTTTGAGACGAATTAAATATGTTATTTTAGATGCAACAATCCTTGATGGTAGAAGATAATTGGTCAACCATGCGGTCTCCTTCCAGGCAGAGCAATCACCAACCGGTGAGAGCTGTCAGTCCGAGAGTTAGAAGGTCTTCAGAAGTTGATGACAGGGTAAGATTTTATATTTATATTATTATTTATGTAACTGAGCATCTGTTGATGTTTTTATTAATAGAAATTGTAACTTTATCGATAATTTTACATAAATTTGTTAAGACTGGTTTTCTCCTCGTATTATTTTCAAAAGACACCACCTTTTAGTGTGCTGCACCTGCTTTAGATAAATCTCTTAATTTTTTTGTTTTGTCTATCTGCAATATATAAAAGCCGATCAAAAAATAGTTTAATATTTATACAATGTTCCAAAACTAACCTGCTGACATGTTGTATGCATAATAGGGCAGTTAAAAATCATACTTTTTTGTGATTCAAATGTTATCAAAAACAAAAGCAACGTCCTCTTCTGAAAACATCAATACCATGACTTTCACACACTTAACTACTTTAATGTCGATCATTTGATATTTCTTATTTTGATACTCCCCTTTTTTGATAGTTTTACTTTTCTGATCGGTAATTCGATGTGTAAACACACTAATATAATTCGGAATATGAAAAAATATAACTTGTGTAAACTTCCCCTTTTCCATATAGTCACTACACTTCAATTTGTCGCAGCAAACAATTTATTTTCGTATAAAAAAAGCAAAACATAATGATTAACATACAGATGTGGTCTAGTTGGTAAGAGCTTGCTCTACCAATCAGGTGGGTCTGGGTAGATTTCGAGTGAATTACTAAAAAATATTCTTATCGACTCGACTTAATACATAAGATCGACTTAAACTCGTATGATCTTTCAACTTTAAAATATTTAACGCATTAGCTGTTAAAAAATTAAAAATAAAATAATAAAAAAAACAATTTTAACGAAGAATGACTTATAATAAAAGAGCGACGGACATAGGTAGTCTTTTTTTATTTCAGTTGAAATTCGAAATTATAGGTAGTTTTTATTTAAAAATTTCAAACAATTTTATAAAAATCAAAAATGAACGCCGAAAAAGGGAAAATTTACTATCATATTTATTGCCTGTCGTTAAGATGCTGTAGTCTCATGATTTATGTAGCAAGTTACTGTTTTCAAATATTGATTCCTAATCCAGTTATTAATCACCTTATCCACAAATTCCTCCATGGTTATTATTTGTAATGATTTTGTTGGTAAAGGTGCTTTTTTATTTATTTTAAAAATCTTTTGTTCAGTTTTTATTTTATTTTTTTCACTACGCCAGACCAATGCACCTTTAGTAAGTCCACCATCACAAGATCCAATAATCGGTGCTCAAAACTTATCGGCTGGGGAGCTTCTCGGAAGAACACACGAGGAACTTGTTCTTTTGTTGATTCAGCTGAGACGGAAGCATTCAGCCACCGCTGTTGCTATCGAGCAGTGTTGTACACAAATACACAGTGTTCAGGTCTTTATATATTTTTTGTTTATTTTTTTAGTTACTTTTTATTTTTATTTGAAAATTGTGAAAATATGTTAATTTCTTAAAATCAGGCTCATTTTAGGAATATGTATGAAGCGTGATAAATTGGCATCAAAAGATTGTAGTCTACATGTCGCTGTGAAAATATCCAGACAGGTTAGGTTAGACCAAATTCCTCAAAAGTGGCATAGCTTAGAAAACTTAAGATAATGAGGTTTCTAATAAAAAAGACAATGGAGAATTAAAAGTATAAAAACATCAGCAGATTTTTTAGAAAGAAACAGAAATCCAAATACAGGAGTCCAACATCATTGCCAATTCAACCATTATACATCATATTATAATTTAATGAATAATTATTGGTACACACTTACGCTTCTCAAAGTTGTATTTTGTATCATAGTTCAGTTGTCTCTCGAGAAATTAGAAGAATTTAAGATGCAATGTGCGCTTAATTGTAAATAAATGCTTGCTATATGTGATTATACAATTTTTACGTTTTTGGGATCTAAATTCTCAATTTTCTACAGTATTTTTTACAATTTTCTACATCATCTGAGAGGGAAAATGAATTCATTATTGATCGACGTTTGTGTAAAATTATGGGATAGCTTACCTCATCTCTCACCTCTCCAATTTGTATGAAAAGAAGAATCTGCGAAGAAAGACTGACAACAGATAGCAAATATGCAAACGTTACACAGTTTGTATGTATTTCAAATAGTAAATAATATATAAAATATGTTGAGTATAGGTTGAATCAAAAATTTAGTCATTTGATAATTTATTTGTATATAAGTATTTCATCTATGCATATTTATAATTATAGAGTCGTATCAGCACCGATGACTCTCCAGAACATCGCCAGGAGAACCTTCAACGTTTGGAGCAGTTGCGTCGGCATCTTGCGGATCTCGAACGGCAGTATGAGAAAGGAAGGCCTCTCGTGCATCTCGTGGACAATATGGTAAAACTCGGCACGCTGTATCAGCGAGGAGGATCCGTTCCTGCAACGCTTGATAGACTAGAACATAACCAAAGGCAAAGGGAGAGGTTGCTTGTTGAACAAGCAATGGAACAACGAAGGTAATTAATTAATTAATGAATTAATTAATAATGAAAATTAACTTCCACAAAGTTACTGCCGAATCCATCGAAAGTATTATATATAATGTTTATAAAAAAAATTATTCGATCAACACTGAGAGTTTCTTTTTTTCGGTTCCAATGAATGACATAACGCGCCCAGCTTTAACATAAATAATTAAAAGATTAATGGATTGTTTTATTTTAAAAAACATTTGGTGACATTCAGGGCAATCACTGTATGACACCAGTGGTTGTCAAGTATCTTTCTATTTAAAATATCACTCAGATCCCCTAACCAGTAATGCTACAAAGCTCCGGCCGCCGAATCATAGGCGCTCAAAAAAAAGTTCAATTTATCAGTTGTTCAAATATGTCAAAAATAATCACAACTCAAAATTAAATCTATTCTTTATATTAATGAAGTTATTTGATCGAAATCGGTTAACTATTGCTCTTATAAATGGAAGATAAAACAGGGCATTTTTTTTCAACATGCGTCCGTCCCTGAGAGTGGTTTTTGATACATGTGCACAGCACGTCAAGGGAGTTAAGGGTAAATAGTTATTATATTTTTTCTACATTATGAAATGATTACTAGGTGGGTCGAATCATCAGAATGTCTACCCCGTGAGCAAGCGGAACAGAAAGTGGAGCAACTGCGGGCTTTGGAAAGATTAGTGGCCGGTGAAGCTGGAGCGTTGCGAGGGTTGCGTAGAGACCGGGAAAACCTACAGAGGGCACTCGGCGGTGCACATCTTCAGCATGATTTATCGAGAGTGCATGCTATGTTGGCTGTTAATTCTAAGGTGAACTTTCTTAAATATTATGATGTCACTAATATCCATCAAACTATGTTATATGACGTAAGCATTCACAAATGAAGTTGAGTTAATAAAGTTATCCAAAGCTCTCTGATACTTTTATAAACATGTTGCTAAACTCAGTGATGTTATAATGTCTGGTATCTCTATTATAATAATATGATCTCTGAAGATACTTGATGGTTAAGCAAATAACTTTTTAAAAACTGTCATGAGGAGTAATATTTGAACAAATTTGGATTTGATAATATATTTTTTTCTATCTAATTTGGGTTGGCTAAAATGTATTCAACTATTAACTGAAGGACTTGCATGGACAAAGGTTGAGGTCTTTGAACAAAGCCATATTATTGTAAATTGTTTTATAATCAATTTCTTCCGATCTAAGAAAATTAAATATTTTTGAAACAATATTTTTAATTAAAATTATTTTAATTATTACCTTTTCCATTTCTAAGCTCAAGAAATGCGACCCCAATACCAACATTTTCTTAAATATCTATTTTAATATGGGTGATACAATGTTTATAATTAAGGTATTCTTATATCATAGTTTTTTGGACCTTTTGTAGTTTATATAAATACACGATAACGCTTATCAGGTGATTAGCGCCCGCGATAACGATTGTTCGTAAGATAACTTAGAACGCTGAGAACACTCGTCAGTAGTCAATTCATATGTGTGCTGGCATGACGTCTTTTTTACGCGCAACTTAAAATATGATTATTTATTAAAAAACCACAGATTTTTATAAAAAAACGAATGATGCAAAGAGATATTTTTAAGCCCTTGGACTATTTTTTTTTTTGAAATTTATAAGAATAAGGCCAATAATGAGGAAACCACTGGGGTCAAAAAAGACCCCCATCGGCTGACAAGTATGTTGAAGTATTTTGTTATTCAATTGGCAAATTAATATGCAATTTGATTTTTCAGAAACTTGAACAAACAGTTGCCGGAAATGCACGATTAGAGCAAGAACTCGCAGTGCTCCGACAGAAGCTACAAGGTCAGCAGTATCAACAAGCGGTCTGTTATGGAAATCTAAATTCTTCAGGCAGTCACCAAGACCTAGGACCTGACGGAAGAACAGCTGCAGATACTACAGCGATGTTGGAAGACGGTAAACATTTCATTGCCACAATTTTGGATAAGATTTGAGATCGGCTCCAATAACATGCATGCTACAATGCCAGAATATTATTGTATTTGTCGTGTTATACTGTTTTTTCAGTTGTAACCCTCTGACTGTGTATTTATTTAGTTCAAAAGTAAACTGAAAAAATCCTCTAATTAGGGATGTATTGTAACGTTGTATTTGTATGTGCATCTTGACGTATAGTTATCATAAAACAACACAGTAATAAAGTAATAACGGCAAAGTATTTAGTTTTAAGAGAATTATAAGTTATTTTAACTTAACACCTACAACACATAATAGTCTTGGTGATGCCTTGAAGGCAATATCATTATCAAATGTATCTTATAGTTCTTGTAGAACCATATAATTTGCTATTTTTACCTTGTAAATGTTATTTCAATCAGTAAAACACCATATTTGATTTCTAAATATTATACATATAAACATACTTACATAAAAATATGTTACTAAAGAGATTTTATTTGTTACCTAAACGTATGTGAAGCGCGGTTGTAATTTGATAGGTTCTTGTTGATTTATCCATTAGCAAATATTGTATTTGAATTTTGTAGCAGTACATATGAATGTTAGAGGCCCGAATTCTTGACTATCGGCTCATGCAGCTCGAGTGGAAAATTTCAGAATTGCGGCGTGTACAGCATTTGGTGGGCGACTTGCAGAAGCAGCGCCAAGAGTTGAGTGTGGCCGTTCGCAACATCACTGACAAGTCTCAGACTTTAGGCCTTGTGCCTCTTATATCCGCCCACTCTTCCCACTCCGTCAACATGTATCTTCATCAGTCGCTCAACTCTTCCAGTGTTGACTTGAACAGTTAGTTTGATTTTTTGACTCGCTTCAGTAGCAAATTTTGCTTCATAACCGACTGATGTCGGAATTGTGTTGCACCGGTTAGCTGCTTTACGTAGAGCAAAAATGACTCAGGAGTCTTCAAGTATTATGAAAATTAGTATAACAAAATATTACGTAGAATAGTATATATAACTTTTGGTATGTTTGAAATAACTAAAAGACCTGTAAAATTTGCCTATAACAAATGCATGATGACTTTGCTGATATAATTTAATTAAAGAAATAATAACTGACTCATTCAAATGTTCACAAAAATTCACATTTCATTTTACTATTAATCCACTCCACAAAAATAATCTCTATATCCTTTCATCTGTTTAAATGTGCATGCATAAATACAACAATTTCAAGGTGTAATATTTCAACTGACTTAAATTTTTTGTTACATTTTTTTTATATTTTTTTTTATTTTTTAACCATGTCCGCTTCCAATGTGGAGCATATGGACTCCTAATGGAGTTTATCTCAACAGAAGTGTTTCTACGAGAACTGCTTGTATAGAACTATTTAATTTCAATTTGTTTATGTAACAGAAAAGGGTTTGAATTTCATAATAACTGAACACATACTTGCATTATAACATTATTTTCAAAATGGTCATCCTTGAGATTTAAAAATGCATATTAAATATTAATATTTATTTGTTTCAGATCCAAAGAAAGCTCGGACGCATTCCGGATGGCAAGAAACTGATCTCGACTCAGGATCTATGGCTGATCACGGAAACGGAAGTATGATTGGAATGGCACCCCTTTACATCGATACTGCCATTAATGACAGTAACGGAGGCGGGCAGAACTCTCCACTAGCAAGCGATGATACAGGGCAAAATGGTGGATTTGGTTAGTATCATTTTTTTTATTCCTTCACCTTTAAATGTAGGCTTACAGTATTTTTTTTATTTTTATAAATGCAGATAGCTGTGTCAGTGAATTAGAACAAATTGAGCTGAATTTTTTCAACCATAAAATATCTGTGTTTTCAGGGAATTTAACTAATGTTGAAAAACAAGAAATCAAAACTGTCCGCATTGTCAAGAGAGAAAGTGAGCGGCGCCAGAGAGACAGGGAGCGATCTTTACAACCTGGAAACTCTGATTGGCCCCCACAGCATCCTGCTAAAGCCCTGGATCAGCTCGCTGAAGAAGACAACTCCATGATGTATCAACAGAACCGAGCGACCTCATCTTTACCTCGAGGCTTTCAACCGAATCCACCCCAATATGCGTCTTATAACTCAGCATATCAACAAGAAAATTCTCATTCAAATTCACGAGCCTATAATATGTACCAGAAAGACAGCAACCAGCTTAATTCTGCATTATATCAACCGAGATCTCACGTTAATCCACCGAATACGCTCTCATTGACAAATGTCAACATCCCTTTTGATAATATGTCAATATCGAGCGCTAATTCGAGCAACAAGTTTGTCTCCAGCCCTTCGCTAGTAAATAACAATGATTATTTGAACAATCATCACGAAGCATTGCACATTTCAAGCAGCAGATATGGAAGTTACCAAACGAGTAATCAAATATTGCCTTTGCCGACGACAAACAACTACAGCATGCCGAAGCACAGTATGTCTCAGTCTGTTCCATTCTTAGACAGTCCTGTGGAAGTTCACAGGCCTTTAATGAACGGTCCTATTAGCCCCGGACTGTCAAAGAACGGAAGTGTCAGCAGTCTCTCTAAGGTGAACGCCGAGCTGTCACCCGTGTTCACGAGCGAAGCCGCCAGGCAGATCATCATCGAAATGGCCGGTGAAAAAAATGGCGTAGTAAAGAGTAACGGATCTCAGCATCGACGGCAGGTGCCTAAGGAAAAGAGAAGACATTACACGGCACCGCATCACTTGAGCGCTAAAGCGTTGGATCAATCCTCGGCAGAGAATGATATCTTTTACGAAGAGGTTTGTTGTGTGAAATTTCATCAAGCTTACCTCAAAATCTATCATGATTCAAAAACATTTAGAGCTGTGTATTGTTTCATAGAAATAAATTTAGTAACAGTTGAAAAAATAAAATAAAACTGTCTTGTATCATTTATTGATTTTTTTGTAAATTCATTCTTTCTAGAAATGGTGGCGAGCAAGAGATGACGTAGACATGGAACGTGTCCTTCGAGCGAGCACTCGAGTGGGTGGCCCGCCTCCTTTGGTAGCACCTCCTGACGTAGTTCGCTCTACCCTGCCAACTAATGCGACCGCCGATCATTATTCAGAACAGACAATTGATCGGCTATTAGCAGCGCCTAATAAGATTCTTATTCCGGAACGCTACATCCCAGAACAGGTCAGTCCAGATTTTGTATCTTTTAAATTCTTAAGATTAATTTCAATAGTGTGAATTCTATTTCGTTTTAATTCATACTCATCAATAATTGTTACAATCATTTTGAGCCTGATAAAAAATTTGACTGCTGAGTTTATCTTTGATTTGTAATTCTTATTATGTATCTTCTCCCTTTTGTTATCGTTAATGTTATCGTTTTGAGTTATTTCTTAGCTTTATTGTTCGGATGAACACAACAATTAAAGAGAGAACACGCGGAAATGTAAAAATACCGGTATATTTTCAATTTGCTTTTGGAATGAAATGATAAAATATTTTTATTTATTCCTCAGCTTCCAGAATTGTCTCCTGAAGAACAGAAAAAAAGACTGGAGAAAGTCGAATCCATAAAGAAGATGCTCTCTAGCACAAATCCAACGGGTGATCCAAGCAAGGTATTTTTGATATTTCTAATAAAAATTCGCCATCTCTTCGATATTTAAATTTTTGATGTTCCACTAAAATATTATAAGATTTAAAATATCACTTGTCAAAAAATATATGCAATACATATATTTTTGTTTCGCTTGTTAATATTATTAACCTTTAGAGGAGTATGGACGTACATGTACGTCGGCGCCATTTTTCTGTAGATGAGTACAGACGTACTTTTAACTCAACACTTTAGTGTCTATCTGCGAGCATATATATGCTTAAAATATGAATTACGTATATTCATTGGAAAAAAGTCACAATTGTCATGTTAAAAAAAAGTCAGTAAAGTAAGGTCAGTGTAGATCTATTCACTCCTCTAAAAGTTAAGGTCACAAAGGAATTCTTTGTTTTAAATAGTTGATACTTCATGTGAATACTATA
The DNA here is from genome assembly GCA_030503985.1 of Himalopsyche tibetana. Classification (NCBI taxonomy): domain Eukaryota; kingdom Metazoa; phylum Arthropoda; class Insecta; order Trichoptera; family Rhyacophilidae; genus Himalopsyche; species Himalopsyche tibetana. Next base: position 5,373,700 of record JAPJYX010000010.1, read on the forward strand.
TTGTCATTTCTAGAGTCCCGATGGCGAAGACAAACGACAAAGAGAGCATTTACTTCAATTGAATCAAATCTTAGCTAAACAAGTTATGGAGATGAGCAAGATTGTTGCTGGTAAGAAAAACATTTAGATCAAAATGCATGTCATGTTATTGTCTTTCAATTGAATATTTACAGTAACAATAGACCTTTTATTATAAATATGTATTATTCCCGTTTGATAGCTTTTTAAAAGCCATTTTTAAGCTGCTCGTATGATAAAAGAGTTGAAGCAGTTTCGCTTATAATTTAGGTAAATTTTGTCTGAAATATCATCATTCATTGGATCAAATTAATTCATATTTTGATCATTCTAACGTGTTGTTAATTTATCCTATTTTCAGTAAAATTAAATAATTATTTCTATTAAGTTCTCCTATTTATATTTTTTTATAAATCGAGGTGGGTGAGAGAAAAGATTCCATGTCTAAACAGAATATGATAAACTGAACATGAATAAATAGAACATGGAAAAACAGAACAAGCTAAAATTGGTAACTTTGTTGTTCTACTTATTGTGTCACATTTAACAACTACTTTAGAAAAACAAAGTTATCAATTTTAATTTTAAATTAAAAATGAATTGCCATATATATTACTGCCGATAAAATAAGAAAATATTTATTGTCAGCTGGTCATATTTATTTTTGCTTCAAATATATTTATCAATTTGAATTTTTATCACTAAATACCCATTCGCTTTTAACACACAGAGGTTCCACCGGACTTATTTATACTTCATACACGATAAACGTGCCTTTCCGGGAATATTAGGTTTTGCCTTTGCACAAAGTAATAAAATATTAGATTTTTTTCTTTTTTGCACTGGTGATATGATACTTGATAATATTCAAGAAATATGTTACAATTAATATTTGTTTACCATGAAAAAATTCGAAATAATCACACAAAGACACTATAGAAATTTTGTTTTATTACATATTAATTTAAATTCCATGTATGTAATTGCAATAAAAACAAAGTTATATATCATCTTAGTAGTAATGTGACTACTGGCATAATATAAATTTCACTTTGATTTTCATAAATTGTTACATGCAATTTATGGCTTTACCAAGAGAATGCGACAGGTTAAATGGTTATCGCAATTTAAAGAAGAGTGTGAAAAAATTACAAATTGTGCGAAAAACGCCCGACTTCTCTGTGAAGTTTATAAAATAAATCCACGGACTCTTACGTGTTAAAAGCATAAACAAATCCTTTTACAATATATTGTTTATTTTCACCAGAACAATTGTTGAGTTTTCATAGTAAAAATGCATGTTTTGAAAGTTTTACATGTTTTTGTAACTGTGTTTTATTATAATAGATATGTCATTAACTTTACAGTTCAATCTTCATCCTGTAGACTTTTTCAAGTATAAATTCAAAAAAATGTCTTAGAAGTGTTTGATATTTTGATCAAATAATTAATATTAATAATATTCCAGCCGCAATTCCACATTTTATTTAAAATATTGATATAAAAAAATAATCATTGAAAATCTGAACCCATTGCACAACAATCACAAGTGCCACTTGCGGTCGTATCTAACAGGCGTATTTGGCAACATGGCCTTGATTTTGTATTATTTATTATTAAAAAGTAATCAAATAGTTTTTTAATAAAGAATCTCTTCACAGTGCAAGTATCAAACTGTTTAAGATGAAATGTGGATTTATAAGTTTTTAATGAACTATTTTATCATAAGCTTTTTGGTTTGAATTATTTATGCATTATTGACAGAGACTATAATTTCAATAATAATCATTTTTCTGATAAGTTTCTGAGTTTAACCCAGATAAAAGCAATCAGTTTATAAGATTATGACATGAGAAAAATAAGTTTCATGGTTATTTGCTTCTTTAGCTAGAATAATGCATAATTATTTCAAAACTGTCTTTCCACCATTTCTGATTCGGTTAGTGATCCCTTTGAAATTTGATCAGTGCATGAGAACCTTTTGCTTTTATGTGTTTCGTGTTGTTTTAATTTCCCCTCTAACAGGTACGGGACCCGAAGCAGGCCAGCAGCCGCCTTCGCCGAACTCTGTCAACAGCCAAAATTCCTAAATAAACGTTTGCCACCCGATCCGTTGTTAAGTTACCACCTAAAACAAAAGCACATCTGCAAATCCATTTAGCAATAACTACTAACGCTTGGTTATGTTGCGTGAAAACCTTGACCGAACTAAAGGTGAGTATCTTTTTATTTCATTCATTATTATTAGACTCGATTGATGTGCGCTTGCTGTCCTGTCCTGTCCTCGCACCATGTTTTTACCCAATCGCAGACACAGTATTGTCTTCAGTTGTATTATTATTTTTTCTTCCCATTACGGTATGATCTTTTTATGTTAAACTATGATTTCATTCTCATTTAAAGCTTTTATTATTTGCCATACTGAATAGCTGTAATCTATATTTTGTAAATCCAACAGAATTATTGAAAATAAATATATTTCAACGTTTTAATGCTAAATCCCATATATATGACATATTCAAATAAAATCGCCATTTTCTTTTTGGTCTGTCAAAATAAATGAAACAATTGATAATGTCTCAATTTAAAAAAAAACAACTCCAAATCTACCGGAGTCTGTCATTTGACGATGTATTTAGCATTTCTGTTATTTTTTATTTTACTATTATATGTTTCTATAAATTAATTTGAAAATTTTTCAGTGAAAGCCTTGCAAACCGCACCGACAGATGGCGAATCGAGCTACGACTCCGAAGACCTGTCGCCGGACGTCGAGTTGCCATTATACCAACAGAGGGACAACTTTTTCACTTGAAATATTTAAAAAAATATCTTTGTTGAAAGTAATCTTTTTCATAATGAATTAAGTGTCAGTATGAATTTTATCCAGACAACGACAACGCTAACGCTATAAGATGACAATGTTTAATAACTGATCCCGTTTATGATCAATAGAATTACATAGGTATTATGTAAATAAAATTCTCTCGAAGGAACTTTCACTCAATGCTGGTCATTTGTGAAAATTTATCAGAATAAACCAGTGCAACACATTTTTAAAAATGAATCCTCTGAAATTTAAAAAAATATATTTCAATGCCGTCTCCTCTATGATCATAGTGCTGATATTAAATCAATACTATTTTTATTAGGTACACTTGTGTGTACCTATTTTGATTGAAACGTTTTTGTGATTTGTAAATCTTTTTCTATCGTTAAGTATTTATTGTACCTGTCTATTTTCTAAGTGATGCACCGTATTACCTACCGTTCACTTTGAGGCGAGTATCGTTAGCCAGCAGTCCGATGTGAAAATAAATCAGCTGCCGACTTTCCATAACATTCTACGAATACAAAAATTCGCATCAATATTGAAATCCTTTCACTCGTTATGTATTCCAATCGAATAATTTTCAGAATTAGACTGCTTTGAAATATTCTAATAAAAAATACAATAATCAATATAATGAAACATAATAATGTGGACATATCAAGCTTGCTACTGATTTGTAACGAGTTAGATGTTATATTTGATATCCACTATTAGAGTGATTTGGTATCAATGCATTGTTGACACACTTTAATGTTTGTTATCATAAAATGTTAAAAATATAATTAAGCTTCTTGTGTCATTTGTCTCGTATTATAATTATTTTAATAATAGAGAGTGTAACTTATTCAAAAATTGTTAACCTTAATATTATATTGATGCAACTTATCGATCTCGTAAATAACTTTTAAATGATAACTATTACCGTAGTAAATTACTTAATCATTAATCAAGTAGCCAGGCGACACTTGATTATATTAATAAAAACAATAATCCTTTGTACTTCATTCCACTTTATTTAATATGTCAGGACCGGTTTCGCTCATTGCGAGCATTGTCAACTGACAGTTGACAATGTCAGTTGTCAGTTGTCAGTTGTCAATTGTCAGTTGACAATGCTCGCAATGAGCGAAACCGGTCCTGACATATTAAATAAAGTGGAATGAAGTACAAAGGATTATTGTTTTTATTAATATAATGCCTTTCCACCAAGTATTGACAGTGAACACCCTAAAAGTGACACTTGATTAAATTTGATTGAATGTTTTGTGTGATAGTTTTGCAAAATTTTGCAGTTGTCTTTCATTTCAAAATTGAGTGTTAGCTGCGATTTGAAATTGCCACAAAATACAGTCAATTAGAGACTGCAATATAAATGTATCATTGAAATTATTGCACACATCTGTGTAAATGATGTATTAAAAAACAAAATAATATATATATAAAATAATATTATTGTGAATGCTCACTTATCTCAAACACCTTAAATTAGAAAAGGTTAGCATTCAAATTTAAATGATCGCACATACACTATTTAAATCTATCTATACGTTTAATTATTATGCATGAAAAATGACTTACGTAAATAAAATATTTAGATTTAGATATTTTAAAAGCTGTATTTCTGGCTTTAACTATACTGTTAAAATAATAACCGGTTAAATACAAACTGAAATAACGTTTATCCATGTATCTTTTCTGTATTTCTTAAAAAGTGTAATAGTATCTTTCGTCATCCAATAATAATATGAATTGATTTTATTATATTATTGCGGTCTCAAAATAATAATTGTCAATGCTATTATAATAAAAACTGTCAATATAACTGTCAATTCAGATTGAATAGTTGAATTTTTATTGTGGATTTGATGAAAACTCTCGGGAGTTTTATAGTTCTTCCGTACCACTAGACAATAGATTAGTGATTCTGATCAATTACGTGTTTAAATTAAATATATGAAGTCCTCTTTAGTACTTTTATATAAATCCTTTGATATAGTTAATAATTTTTGATAATTACGATTCAGATGAAATATAAAAATGTGTCGATTTTACACACAATGTTTAAAAGCCGTGTCATATTCAGTGATATGTCAAAGTTTATGTAATAAATTTACACAATCATCTCTATTGAAATTCACTTCGATAGTTACCTTTCATTTTCTATCCAAACGGGATTGTAGTTAATAAACCCATTTATGAATAATATTACCCGGACAATGCTTTAACGTCGACTTGTGACGAGAAAAAAAATGTCTGACGAAATGAGCTTATTTTTGTCTGTCATTCATCATGCAATCTTTTTAAGTGTTGAGAATGAAAAATTATACAAAAAAATGTATTATTTATTGTGATTTCTAGTGACATGATCTCATCCAATTTTAGTAGATATAAAAAAAATTGTAACATTGATATTTCTGCGAAGGAAATGTCAATATTACGTATCGTCAATTGAAATTAATATTTTTTGACTGACCATCTAACATTTCTTTCTATCACTTTTTATCCTTCATTTGAAATATTTGCACTGGGTACCGAAACATTGTGAAGGTATCTATAATATCAAGTAAAATTTGTTGAGCATCTGACATTCAACCTTTCAACCTATTTATACTAAGGGACCATAAACGGTTTAATACATTTACTCGGTTCTCTGACGGGAATCCCTATTTAAGAGAAATTTTCAACGTTACACGATTCATTGTGAAACTATATCACTAAATTATTAATTGTAAGTAGGTAGGTATATTTACCTGTCAAAATATGTTAAAAATGCACAAAAAAGCTCCAACACTTCATGATTCATGACAATTCAAATAATTTTATTAAAAAAGCATTTTCAATATTTCAAAGCTATCGAAAAAGCCAGGCATTGCTGTTAAATTCCAAAGACCCTCGGGGCTTAAGTGTATTTGACACTATTTCACATCCACTGATTTGAAAAAAAATCACTGCATTCACTAAAATTAATTATGTCTGATGTTAATAAAACTTATTGTTATAATGGCTCAGTTTTTATCATTGATAACAAGTTTCCCAATTGTATTAGTATAAAGTATTCTGATTATTGTTTTCACTTCCAACTCCTGAAGGCTTACAAGATCAGTGAATTATTGTATGCGCATATTAAATTGTGTGAAACATTGCAAGATCTGTTTGTTAGCTAGAGTAAGTACGCTAATATGTAGATTCAGAGGAAATTACTACAGTACGTTTATTGATTTTCATATATATCATAATATAACTTTTAAATCTAATGCCTACATAATTATCATATTATATTACATACTCGTTCGTTGTAACGCTTTAGCATAATGTGTGCAAAATAATGACTTAAGATTTGCTTACGAGGCAATGACTGCATGTTATCAAATTTGAACGAACAATTTTTTAGCAATTGCTGTCTTGTTAACAGTACATTGTAAAATTTTATTATAAGAGAAAGTGTAATTATTCACAGTGTTATCTCAATCTTCTCAACACCACAAAGTACAATAATGAATCTACAAAATTTGTTACATTTTTCCTCATTCATGTTAAATAAGTCATTTTGATTTAATCCCTTTATGATTTCACCTACCTTTGATTTTGCAGTTATAGTAGATATTTTGTTGATGCACATACGTCCAAAATGTATTAAAGTAAACTTAGTTAGAATATTTCAATTCTCTGTTAAATGGTCACCTCTACACCCTATTTTTTATAACTAATAATATAAAAAAATTGTTTGTTTTTATGTAGAGAAAATTCATTTGAATTGATGACATCGATGTTAAGAATTCAAATAAAATTGTTAACACGTGTATTGAAATTGCACATTTGTCAATTGTCATCTTCACCCTGGTGAGATCTTATCAACTGGAATAGGAAACCTATAATCATGAGATGGAAGACGTCAACCGCATCGAAATTAATTATTTTGATGATGAATTCATTGTTTACGCCCTTAGCTGTCTTCCAGACTACGATAAAAGATTCGGCAGCAGGTCTAATGATTTCGCTGAAGCATATTTAATTTTGATTACGAGTGAAACTTTTCAGAAAAATATAAATTTATTACATTAATGAATTTTTTCTGCCATAAGTTGACTTGTGGTTTGCCGTTGTGTAACATTTATTATTATTCTTGACTCCTTCAATATTCCTGCAGCCTCATTTTATATGTGGTTATGATTTTATATATAAGACACTGAGAACTTATCGATTTAAATTTGATCCTACACTTGATTATCCTAAATATCAAGAAATGTATTGCATTCAATGAATTAAAAATAAATTGCATCTACACAAATAAAAGTAAGTCTTCAATGAATATGGCACTTATATAATACACCTGTTTGCGTATTAATTTCATAATACATGATTATAGTTCACATATAGTATCAAGGCTATAGGCTATGAAAAGAAATTTTGTTGAAAATGTTTAAATTATACTAAGAACTATTACGATTACATAAATAATCCTAAAAGACCTTCCGTTGCATTGAAAGTTTTATGTATCGAATAAATTCAATGTTTTTAGTTTTATAATATTTTTAAAACAGTTTATGTTAGTGATTTGAAATAGAATATGTATTTAAATGAAAACATCCAATATCTGATTGTATTTCTATCATAGTAATTTGAGCACCATATCAGTCTTCCGAATTATTTTGCGAGTTTGTTACTATAATAAAATTAGAACATTAGCAGTGACTTAACAATAAGACAGTAGACAGTTTCAGTACATATTTCCTATTAAATATTACTGCCATTTTATGATTCAGTTTACTGAATGTTTGCTTGCATCATTACAAATAAAAAATAGTGACAGTTTTTAACGAATGTAGAATTTGAGGCCTAGTTTTTGTAATACTTTAGACACTTGGCTAGTTATGGTCGCTTAAAAATCCGGTTTGTTACTAACAAATATTCAAACACATACTACATATGAATTGGTAAGTCTCTATCATAGAATAATATTATATATGATAAATGATAGAACTATTAGTGTCTTAGAAAATTATGCTCAACGGTATGCAGTTAAAGAAAATTTGCGTGTCTTTCTTTGTAAATGACAAGTGTTGGCCTATATTCATTTTTATGAACATTGCTTTAATAAAAATATAACTATTCAGTGTGCGTAATTGGCACTGGTAAATACTTGATGTATTAATTGCTGTCAGTTTTTCTTAATTTATTATAGAAGGAATGGTTTTTGATTTGTCTTAGTGTTGGCATAATTATTACAGGAAATTTACATGTTTATTCAAAATGTATTTAAATTCATCGTCTTCGAAATCTAATTTACACAATACTATCGACCCATAATCGGCAAAAGAACCCGACACAATTCGGTAAATTACGTTTCAAGCCAATGATTGTTCAATATCGCCTTAGGTGTCAGTGACAGAAATTTTAGAGCGTTATCCCATTCGCCTGATCTTTTTTAGGGCTGTGCATTTTAGTGTTTTGACTTGTTACCGTTTGTTCCATGTTGACCCCGGTTGAGAAACACTGATCTCGAGAACTGAAAGTAATCAGACAATTTTATTATAATATCAGGATAGGCATGACCATATATTACTATTTATTAACCACACTTCCTTTTTCTAACATAATTTAAAAAACACCTGTAAAATTTATAAATTGTCTGTTACGATTTTCTGTCTATTATGGGTCGATATGGTTACCTACTACGAGGTACCAACGCATATTTTTTAAAAGATTCAAATAGCTTCTTCTTACTTTTAAATATTATTTACTGATGGAGGTATTGTATGTTATTAGTTCATTATAATTAATTGTGTCATACATATTATTGTACCATTTAAGTATTATACATATTGTTATTAATGTAAATACATGTTAATAGAATACCATTAATGTGTTGGGACACCCAAATGCAATTAGATATTGTAAACATTGAATTTTTATAAGTTATTAACATAGTATATTCACATCTTTTTATTTGTATTATATTATAGTTTTTATCGATTAACTATTACGTTATGACCTGTTTTTACATAGATTTTTATTTTTTTAAATTACTGAAACAGTCTGTGAGCATGATTCGTCCATTAAAAAATATTTTGGGATGTTTATTGTTTACTGATCTTGTACATTTTTGTATTATATTATTTTTATGTTGATTTTTAATATGTATTTTAGAAAGTAATCGAAAGCGACAGTGTCATAATAATTAATTATTGTTTATTTTAAGGACATTCAAGAAGTCGGAGCAAATTTTGTACTATAATACTTACATCAATTTACATGAGGAATTTTTTTGTGAACATTACAATAAAACCCACCACCCCCATTGAAACATTGTACAATACATACAAAATATGAGTGCAAAACAAATAATAGATTATTGATTTAATTTATTTTTTATTTACCCTTTTGTTCCTCCTTATATTAATTTATTATATTATTTTAATACAGGAATATCTTTGACAGACCAATGAAGCCAATTTCAACCACAATCAATCATTTTTTTAATTTGCTTATTGAATTGGCATTTGTGTGATAGAACAGCATTATAATATGGTAAAAGTATTTAGTTCTACAAGGATTTGGTTGATAGTTATTTTGGCTTCTACCCATCGTCAAAATTATGTTTATACTGATTTTAGATTGTCTATCTATTATTTATTACTGTAATATTCTTTGCCAGGTACTGTCGAGTGGCCAACGTCGTTGGCTACAGTTATGAGAAACGGGTTTGAATCCCTGTATGGAAAGTTTTTATAAATTGGCATGGATGTCTGTAATGTTGGCAATTCACATCCACCCATCATATTAAAGATGATGCTTAACAAGAGCGATAAGTTTACCACTAGTCCTGTCCTAGTCCTATCCATCTTTCTACTCTCTTCGAAAAAGAGAGGTTGAGAAACTGAGTAATTTAACTGAGTAATTCTTGTCGAAAACCTCTGTTGAGATAAGATCCATTCAGAGTCCATATGCTTTACATTGAGAAATTGAGACAAAAAAAGAGTATGCAAGATGATATTTTAAGTCAGTATATGTTCTTCGCTCTTCTAAAATTGGCTACGTGCATGGTTACACAAAATTGGATTCCTGCACCAAAAAATTGATAATAATTCATCACACTCGCAAAAAAACGATTGTAATATCACAGGAGGCACCCATTATAATTTTAACTTGTTTTGTAACTATAGTAGAGTTTTGAATAAAAACATCCGATTTTGAAATTTAAATGACGATATGTAGATACACTAAAATAAGTTTAAATATTTCTGATAATGGTGTGAAGCAGAAATAGCCTTCGTTTATTTCCTATAATTCTTATAGAATTATCTACTAAAATATTTAAAAAATATATATAAATTATGAATTGATATATGTACTTTCAAATACTTGATCAATCACAAGGACGGCGATTGATTCACAGTACACAGTACACAGTATTAATATTATTTAAATAATATGACGCACCGTAACACAACACAACACATGTTCGAGTGAAGATTATTTAAATACATTGTAAAATTAAAGTGTCATTGTGGCACAGCAGTCAAACAGACATAAATGCAGTCATACAGAATTTCAATAATGCTTTCTATGAAAATGTTTCATTATATATTACTGTTGATAGTTGCAACAGCAGGTTTCGAGATTTAAAGATCACCCTGCAAAACTCTCGGTGGTTACTTTCCTGCTGTTAATATATTCGAAACTCTTTTAAAAGAATATTTAAAAATTAACTGTAAATATCATGAATAAAGCAGAATATTAAATAATCTTCGATAACATGGATCAACATCGCAAAGGAAATGTGACATAACTTTTTATTTTAAAACATGCACATTATTAATCATTAAAAATAAATATACTACTGCCACCTGTTAAATAACTACCGCATCATTTTTACAATTGTTTATAAAATAGCTTTATCATTTTATACATAGAGAGCTCAAATTTTATCACACCTAGGTCCTAGAGTAAAACTTTAATTTATCAAATTGAAGAAATTATGATTTTTACAGTGTCATTGGTTATCAAGTGTTTGTCATATTGTTTCATTTTATTTTTTTGAAAATATAGGCTCTATTGGTAACTCATTCATCACCTATTAGAATTATTTATTATTTGGATAGAATGAGGAAAAAACAAGATCATTAGATGAATTTATTTTCTAACTCAATTATTTTTTCTTGATGATAGAAATTTATATGAAGTGTTAAAAAGTATTGCTGTATTATTGTAGTGTCAATCAACATATCCATTACATTTATAGAATCAATAATTTTAATAAATATTCAAAATTTATGTTAAATTGTGGTTTTCTTTTAAATAAATTTTAAAGATTTAGACATTGATTTTTAGGGTTCTGTAATAAATTGATGAAATAGCTAGATCCAATCTAAAAATATATATAAATAAATGCAAGACAATACAATATGTTGGCTCCCTCGCAAACAATAAGGAAAACTATTTTTGAGCCGAGAATTTAGATCGTTTATGAAAAATGGTTAGCTAAATAAAATATTTAATCATTCCACTATCAAGGAACTTGAAATCAAACTCGCCTAAAGCCAGTTTGGAGAAAAAATATCAGGGCTGTAGAGTCGGAGTCGGAGTCGTGGAGTCGCGGTATTTTGGCCGGAGTCGGAGTCGTAAAAAATGAACGGCCCGAATTTTTATTTAAAAATATTTTTAATGATGTGTATTCAAACAAAATAGGCTAGTGTTGAGATTTCATGCTTGGCTGACTAAAGATGATTTGATAGAATACATATATATATAAGTAAAAGTTAATTTTTTGAAAAATTTCCTCGGAGTCGGAGTCGTCTTTTTTTACACGACTCCACAGCTCTGAAAAAAAATGATATATTGCTATAATATTGGAGTACTTCTAATAATCTCGTAGTTTCCATGCAAATAAGAATGCACGAAGATGCTAAAAAGCGAAACACGGGTCGTTAGTGACAAAGCATGTGTGAATGTACAAAATTTGAATGATTTAAATTTTATATTGAAATTCCACTAAGCACCTTCAGTTGAAATCTTAAACGTTATCACTCAGAATAATAATTAAACAATTTACTTGGTACAGTTGGAGTTACACTGGTATAAGGAGTAGAAAATTAAAATAAATAATAACAGTATTTCGGTAACATAAAAATTTATACAATAATATTGCCATAAATCAACAGATTTATTTTATAGTTTTGCTTAGGTTTGCTTTATCAGTGTTGTCAATTTTCCGCAATCATTTATTGTCGCGCGCTTAAAATTCGAATCGCAAATACGAAAAATAAACACACATTCCAAATTCAAATGAGTCAAAGATGACATCTGAGGTTTCATTCAACTCGCATTAAATTCGGCAGAAATTTTTACTGCATTGAATAAATTTCAGATTTGCGGTGACCAGTCAAATCGTTGTTTTTCTAGAAAATTCAATTTAGACTCACAGTCTATACCGAGAATGGAGGGAATTCATCCATGCCGTCCATTGTTCTATGAATGCTCTTTCTAGACACAAAAAATAATTCGTTTAACTAGATAAAAAAGTTTTATTTCACTTCGAATTAAATATTTAATTCGAAGTGAAATAAATTTCGTTTTCATTACGAAATAATTAGCACTATTCTATTTTTGAAGCTAGTTATTAATTTTCTAAAATGTTTCAGCATAGTTACACACAATTCTTTTTTACGCGATACATTGGTCCCAGAAAATCTTAATTTTCATATAAGTTGATAAATTGGTTCAAAAAATCAAAATATCGCGTAAAAATTTTTGAAAAACTAAAATTTTGCTCTTGAAATTTGCGTAAAAAAAGTTTTCTTTTTACATCTTAACCATCAATTTATTTATTTAATTCTTAAATACAATTAGAAACAGATACATGCATAATTGTATTAACTCTTTTATATATGTATCTCGTTCGCGTATTTTTTAACGAAAGTATTAAATTTTGCCATGACTGGTTTGATAAAATGCTGTTTTTCCTAGATTGTTGATCTGAGTCGATTATTGCATTGGATTTGTTTTAATGATCTGACGGTTAATTATATCTCTTTACAATAACGGATAGACTTTTAGGGTGCATTTATTAAGTAGATTTAATACATATTCACAGTGGCGAATTAAGCGCTTGAGAGGCCCCAGGCGCAATAAAATTTGGAGGCCCTGTTTTTCGGATAATATTAAAATTTCAGAAAATTCCGTGTAAAATAATAAAAACACATTAAAATCTGAACAAAACTATATAGGCTATATAACATAAACTATTTTTGAGGCCCCCAAGATTCGGAGGCCCCAAGCGAGCGCCTCATGCGCTTATAGGGTAATCCGCCACTGCATATTCAGCTATCTCTGTTTGGATAAAATTTATGGCCGAAACGTGCTATTTTACGAACCCAATAAATATATTTTAACAAGATTCAGAACAAAGTCATCAATTCAAGATTTTGCGAAAGTTCACCACTTCTTCTGTAAACTTTTTCTGGAAGCAAAAAAACGCGCAAAATCGAAATCGCGTAAAAAAGAACTGGTCGTATAACATTATACACTCAAGTATTTTTACACGATTAATACGATCCATGAAACACCGTGTATAAAGGAATGATGATTGGTTACTTTCTCTTCTACTCGTATAAAAAATATTTAAAAATGAAAACTCAACAAAAAGAATCTTCGAAATATTATTCATGCATACGTATTTTATTTTGTAATAAAATAACCATTCATCGCTACTTTATAATATACTCACACTTTTATGAGGGACTGGACGCAAAAACTTTCATGGCTAGAAATGTCTTGATACGTCTAACTCTAATGTGTTGGAATCTAATGAGGACTTTTGTTTGTTATTATCGTTCTGTGTTGTTGAATTTCTTTTTAATAGGAAATCTGTTATTTGTTAAATTTATGTTTCTGGAAATCGTGCTAGAACAAATAATTTTAGAAAAAATATGGTATTTGTCCTATTTAGTGGACCGTGTTATTTCAAAATCGTGTAAAAGAAGTATAATTCTTTCAATTTAGACCGTCAGGCACCCCTACCCTACAACCAAATCTTACGGCATCAAAACCGATATTGTTAACTTAAAACCCTCCAAGGACGAGCGTCACCATATGGTCACACAAAACACCGTTGTCTATTGATCCCACTATTCATACTTTTTCTACCTGAATATCGTTGCTTTTGCTCATATTTGGTTAAGAAGGGTACGGACTACAGTTAGTCATCAGCCGTGGGAACAGGAACGGTCTCCAAAAGCACAAGTGATTTTTTGAATTTCCGTTTTTTTAAATTTACTTTTTGAAACTGTTAAATATTTTTTTATAAAAACATAAAATTATTTACAGTTATTTTGGTAATATATTTGTTTTGAAATTATGTTGATCTAAAGAGGTCAAATTGTAAATATTAAAAAAAAAAACACGTTTAGCTATATTTCAACCCCGAATGTTTGCAAGCCCATACGGTCACTTTTGTCCTTACTACTGTCCGTACTCAATATTACACGGTAATAAAAGGATGAGCATGACCATATAGTCATGCGGGGTTTCTATACAACGACTTTGCGTTTTTTTTTTTTTAAATTTTGGATAGGAATAAAAGTTATCCGTGACTTCAATATGGCTTAGAAAATATTTTTTTTATCGGAAAAAAGCTCTCGTCTCTGGAGGGTTTAATTTTTACTGTAGTGTTTCAATTTTATTTTTTTCTCTCTTTTTTGTTCGTTGTCCCTCGTAAAAAAATAGAATTGGGTGGCCCTTAATTTTGGATTTGGTAAAACGTTGTGCTATAAAACAGCCGTCACATTCTGAGCATTTCAAAACAACTTTATCTAAACCCGTTTTTGGAAATTTGGATGACACAATGTACGTTCTGTGTACCTTTGATGATTAAGGAATGTTTAATATTTATGTATGGGCACCGTTTGTCACCTTGGGAATCATTTGGTTGGTAGTTAGCGAATGAGTTATGTTTGCCACATAGTTTTAAGTACGTCACATCACTGCGAATGAAATAAACCTAATGTAAATGCATTTGACATGCCTAGAATTCGTAATAGTATCCTTTGTCGACGAGTGCTTTTGACTTTAGACAAAAATGATTCTCAAACTCATGCCGTAATATTATTACTGCCCTGCAGGGTCGGCGCTATGGCCGCCCCAGTCAAGAATGTATATTTTTCTACCCTAGCTATTGCAAACCGACTGCGTGGTATATCGGTTGACGTTGTTGGCTTCGGTTACGGAGGTCACGGTTTCGAGTCCCAGTACGGACAGTTTTTATATATTGATTTCGGTCTGCAGGCTTACGCCCACCCTATCCTAAACATGAGCGTAGCGAGAACTATAAGCGAACTACTAGTCTAGTCCTTGTCTTCGTTCTATATCTACTCTCTTTGAAAAAAGAGAGGTTGAGCATCTAAATAACAAGCTATTTTTGTAAAAAAACTTATGTTAAAATTAACTCTTATAGAAATCCACATGCTCCAGATTGAGAGTGGAAATGTTAAAACAAGATATGCAGTTCCCTTAGGCCCCTTCTCTGGGCTTACTGGAACAGGCGGTCGTCTGTTCCACTTGCGCGTAGCGCCGATACTTCTTCCCTGTGCAACGTAAGCCTGGTTCTTCACTTGTAAGTTTTTTTACACAACTTATAAATAACGCGGTCTACGCACGTTCTGTTAACGATGTTTTCTTTTCTTTAATACAAAAATATCATTCATATTTATTATCAGACAGCGATAATAAATAAAAATATTTTTATAGGTAGTTTAATTGAATTGAAAGACCACGCATGATAAATTATTCATGCCTTCGTAACTCTAAACTTGAAATAAGTGTTTTTAATAATTTCTCATTCCACATTTTTTACATTGTGGTTCTTGGAGCTGATAATATTTATTGTTTCAATCTTGTCACTTGAGAACAGATTCGTCATTTGGAGGAGGCAGAGGGTTCATTTGCACTCAGCTTAATTTGAAGAAACATATATTTATCCATTGCAGCACTGGTGAACACATAAAAAAAATAGCAGAGCTGCAAATTCCACCCTTCCTAAAAGAACTCAGATGACATCCCTGCTTATCACGAGCTTCAATATAAAAGATACTTATGTATTAACTTTGTCTAAAACTTGCCTTAGTGAAAGTTGAATGACCAAAATACAGATTTTAATTAGTGGTTTAGGTCTCGGGTAATCAAAAGAATTGCCCATATTCTTTGAGAAAAGAAAAAGAGCAACCAGGCTAAAATCTGAAAAGCACTTTACGGCTGACGCAGTAAAAAAAAGAATATTACTTGCTTAAGTTTTAATCTCTCAAACAAAGAAGACTCTTCGACCTGCTTTGATTTGCAGAGAAAATGCACTTCTTTATAACTGCAATGCAGTGGCGTATCAAGAAGAGAATACAACATTATATGAAAGGTATGTACAGTCAGCGGTGTGCTGGTAATATGTTAACAAGGGGCTCGGTAAATCTCAACCATAATGTTTTCATACCATGGATGATACATATGACGTGGCCCGCTGGCTTTTTTGCGGCTAGTTGGTTGTCTTAGCAATAAAGTCTTCTGTTTAGTATTACAATTTAAAAGAAATTGCAGTTAGGTGCTGATTTGATCTTAAACGAATGATTTTTTTAACTTTACAAGGGACTCGCCCCCCCTTCCAGCCCACCCCTGTGTACAGTGACTAAAAAAACAGGTACACAGTATTATTCCCTAGCTAGAAACTCCCAGCACCATCTTATCTGATGGATGTATATAATTAAGCAAAGCTGACTCGCATTTGCCCTTCACACAAATACTCTGAAACCGTAGTCCTAACGTCATATAGTTAACACAGTTTTTGTGATTGAAAACTCTGAAGAAATGTGCTAACTTTAAGTCCAATACGTCTTCCCCACCTCTAGTAAAAAATAAAAATTACAATTAAGAGAGAAGCTGGGTAAGGTAGAACTTCAATAACGTGATGTGTAATTTATGAAAACTTACTTTTGATTTGATTATTTCAGCTAAAGAATTGAAAGTTGTGTTATTGTATTTACATACAATACATTGTCTCATATGAATCAAAAGGCACATTTCAAAGTTCGCTTAAAAATATGGTTTATCTCATTTTTGCTTGTATTTTAATTAAATTTAGAAATCGTTCGAATTTATTGTACATAAACAAAGTTTAAATAGACTGGACAAAAATCATTATTTTGCATTCGACTTCTCGAAATTGCTATTTTTGACCACCCTTGTCGTGTATGCTTAGAATTATATTAACTTTCAGACGAGACAATTCGGTTACAAAACATAAACACTAAAAATATAAGAACGAATCTTACGTTCAATTATTTAACCTCTACATTGAGAAAAAAGTTGGATTGCTGACACAAATGGCATTTTTAGCAGTAGTAATCAAGAGAAAACACATTTCGATGGTTTCGGCGGTAACTTTGTGGAAGTTCATTTTAATAGAAAATTTAAATTAACTTTCGATTCTACACCCCCCTCCTTGCTCCTCTTAAAAGGAAAAAAACCCAATCCATTTTGTAATTTTATAATTTTAAAATGTTAGAATCAATCTTGCTTCATTACTTAAGCAAACTTTGCGATAGTAAGTCTGAAGATGCCTCTGAAAGAGGCGAAACACGTGTCACAGTTAGTTACACAATACGTGGAATAATCAAAGTTAATTTAAATTTTCTATTAAGAGAAAACACATTTTAAACACTTATTAAAAACAAAAAAAATGAAAATAACGTTTATCAGGAATTTAATGAACATTAATTAATGCAAAATCAATGAAAATTTTAATAAAGCCACCGAAATCGAGAAGAAAAGAAGTCACAAGCTTCCATACCCAAGATCTTAACTGGACGGCTGCCACAGACGAGATGTCTCGTCAAAATTCGTTCTCAAAACGCCAGAGACGAGTTACCTCGTCAATTACTTATTAAATTAATAATCGAAAATTATAGCCGGCGTGCTAAGGTACAAACGTACTATTTTCTACGGCAGCCAAAAGGTTAAATGATGAATAAAGCAAATCTATTAAACATCGCCGTCCCCGCTAGGCTACGAAGTACGATCTAATAAATACAGCTTATTTAAAAAAATGGGTGTAAATATGTCAATATAACCATTAACTTTTATTATTATGATACATTGTAAAATTTACTGACACAATCAATTACAAAATGATGGGTCAATTAACACCAACAAATTTAAGTGCATAAAATCTGGTATTAACCGAAAACCACCGACGACCTTTTTGGTCACAAAACAATGAAGAATGTCATCGTCATAAAATAAGTTTATTGTTTGAACAAAAAAAAGATTCATCGAAGAGAATCTTTCCTTAGTCCCACGAGACTAGACACGTCACTGCCTGCTATATTTTACAGAAAAATGCGACTAATTAAAAAATATTTTTCACCGCAATGCATTCTACAATCTACATCGCATCATTCTTTGTGCTAACAAACTTTTTTATGTTATCTTTGACTTTGGAGTTTATGATATATCACCCTTCGAGTTCCTATGGGGTGCATTTACATAGCAAAATTCTTCTTATTTCAACCATTAGCTAAATACTCATAATATCTAAATTAGAATCGTTCAAATTATGTACATTCACACAAATTTTGTCACTAACGACCCGGGTTTCGCCTTTCGGCATCTTCAGGCGTTCAAGTGCACAGACGAACTTAAACTGACGCTTAGTAAATGAATTTTTCGTGTTTATATAAGAAATAAATGTATCATTGAGCTTAAAGCCATTGCTGGCGAAAAGGTGAATGTACATAATTTGAACGATTCAAATTTAGTATTGAAATTCCACCAAGCACCTTCAGTCGAAATGTTAAATTATAATAATATCTAGCTGATATTTACTGTAATCTTCAATGATGCCTCAGTAAATGCAATGCATTATTACTCAAATTTGTTTGTGGTCACTTTGTACCCCGTCGCTCCTCGATTCTATTTTCGACGTTTCGGCACTCAAGTGTTATTTATGTTGCCAGGTTCGTGTTGTAGTGGTTAACCTCACTTCTGTAACGTATCCCACGGGTTCAAACCCCAGTAAGAACAGAATTATTCCAATGGGTGTTAGTGATGTTTGAAAATTCACTTCCACCTTTCCAATCCTGACATAATGAAGCGCAGTGAAAACGATTAGCTTACTACTAGCCCTGTCCTAGCCCCATTATTTTTTATCCATACTGTCTTCGATTAAATGAGAGATTAAGCAACTGAACAATAAGCAGTTCGCGCAAAAAAAAAACTTCTGTAAATATACCTCTACAACAGGGGTGGCCAAAGCGTAGATAGCAATCGACTGGTCGATCGCGTGTAACTATTTATTCACCTGCCTGTCGATATGTTCACATCTCTGATGCCCTTCCAACTCAGCTTTAAATTATTACTTTTCCTAGGATCACCTAACACAGTGCTTCCCAACCTTTTTCGTTCCACGGCCCCCTTAATATAAAAAAAATAATCCGCGGCCCTCCTCTTGTCTTCATAACTCGATTTTTTTTTGTTTTAGCTCACCGACGAATTCAAAATCCTCGATTTCAAAATCGATTGTGAAAACAATAATCTGCGGACCCCCAATTTTGTTTTCATACTTTATCACAAAGAAAAATGAAAGAATGAACATTTTCGCGGACCTCCGTGAAAAGCCTGCGAACCCCAGGTTGGGAAGCACTGACCTAACACATATGATGTTGGTAGACCATCGTCTATAAATTTAAAAAGTCGATCGTAGTGATCAAAAGTTTGGCCACCCCTGCTCTATAAGAAGGCCACAAACTCCCCATTGAGAGCGGACATGGACAAAAAATAAAAAAATATTTTAATACAGAAAATTTCGTTAGCGTATTATGAAATAACTGCCCATTTGAATGGATCTTTTCATTTGAAAAAATGTATGGAATTTATCGTTATAACAATGAAATGTTTTAAAGATTACTGTTTAAGTCATTTATATGAATTTTATATATAATAAATACATTATTCTATGCATGTAAGACTTGCAAACAATAAGGAAATATTGAAGTACTTCCTTCATATTTTGTTCAAATTAAATTTATTAACGCCTTAATGGTTGACAGTTTTGTGTTAATAATTTAGATGAATTATCAGATAAACTTGTAAGTGTGCACATACTATGTGGTTGGAATAAAATTAAATATAATCCTAAACGCTTGGTCGCAATATAAATTTTATAATTTGATAGGTGTTTTTTTTAATTGGACGTAAATAATTTAATTATAACTGGTGAAAAATATTATTTATTTTTATTGCGTACAGGTTTTCATGTTATAATTTTAACTAATTACGATTTGATCAAAAACTATCTCCAGAAACCACATATTTGACACCAATGTAACTTGTTTTACTATAGTATAAGTCTAATATTACGTCACTATCAATGGCTGAAAACAAATATTCAAATATCGAATCTTCACAGCTTTGAATATTCGAATAGTATAACGTATAAACATCATCAGTATGTAAATTGTATTTTCATATCAGGCGAGATTTACATACTGAATTTTAACTCATACTTTAAATGAAAAATATATATTTTTTAATAAGAATTCTTAATTCTTCCTTTCCATGTACGGTTTTTTCAGTGTCCGGTTTTGTCCATGTACGGTTTCTTCCTGTCCGGCTTAGTCTGTGTACCGTTTTTCCTGTCCGCCTTTTTCTGTCCGGTTTAATCTTAAAACCGTTGTCAGCACGTGGTTTGAGTGGATATTTTCGTGTTTAAATAAAAAAAGCTGAAGATTATCAAAAAATAATGTGATACCGAATGAAAACTTTTGTTAACACAGTTGTTTAATATACATTAATAGTATAAGCAAAAGATAAACGAATATTTTAAAAAAATAATCGAATATCCGAATATCAAAAA
Organism: Himalopsyche tibetana; assembly: GCA_030503985.1. Classification (NCBI taxonomy): domain Eukaryota; kingdom Metazoa; phylum Arthropoda; class Insecta; order Trichoptera; family Rhyacophilidae; genus Himalopsyche; species Himalopsyche tibetana. The sequence goes on from JAPJYX010000010.1 coordinate 5,394,444, forward strand.
ATAGCCGAATATATTCGAATATTCGATTAGAATCCCTAGTCACAAGAAATACAGCAGATAAGAAAATATACGAAGGATATTTTAGTTATGTGTTAAAAAGTATCTAGATATATTTTAATAACGATATTTCAACCAGAACAACATTTAAAACAGTATTTTTTAATTAAATATTAATTTACCCCGTTACTCATACCATTAATAATTCAAAACACAAATTCGCGACAAATTTATTGTTCACGTGAGATATTTAAATAATTTATCAATTCTAATAAAGAACGGGAATCCATTTTGAATATAATAAGTAACATCGAATTGTGAATTTTTCATTTTCTCAGAAGATGATCAATAAAGAATTCGAAAAATGATTTGTTAAATATCATATAGTCGCACATCGCAGTTGCTTAGTGGTTACGTGCCTGGACTTTGGTAATATGGGTCGATTTTAAAATCCCCAGCTGGAACTTTACATATTCTGATTCTTTTATGAATGTATGAATATTGGTGCAAGAGCATGTGTATTTGTGATATTGTCTGGCAGTCTTCTAGTTCCTCGCCAAAATGGAACGTAGAGCAATTGACTATAGGGCCATTATTTCTGAAATCATTATTATATTATATGTTTATAAAATGCATCTAAAAACGGTTTCCTCTATATATTTATGTATATATATTTACAGTGTTCACTATGTAAAATATGGAATCATAATTCAACAGGTTTGGTTGTAATCAAATTGTTAAAAGCGTGGTGCTTCGGTGGGGTAGAATTGAAATAAAAATATCTATCATAAATGAACACATAAATATTTAGCTTTCTTCAAAATAAAATAATTCAATAATTATCACACAATGTAACTTATATATTATTTTACTGTAGTAAATAAACCACTTTTAAGGTGTTTACTGTCAATACTTGGTGGAAAGGCATTATAATAAAAATAATAAAAGATTTTTAGTACTTTTTCCACATAAAATTGATTAGATCAGGACCGATTTCGCTCATCGCGAGCATTATCAACTGATAAGAAAAATATATAAACAGTGATATTTATACAAATTTAAATTGAAATAAAAAGGTGTAAGCAACTATTAACAATTTAAAGGATTAGCAAATTACATTATAATTACACAAAATTAAAATGCTTAACACCCATAACAATTAAAAAATCATCATCAAATTGTAGTAAATAAAGTAAACTTATTTTTTTACTTGATACGTAAAAATGACACGCTCGTCTTAAAAGGTTTGTTGCCACTGTGATATTCTATTGTATTTCAACAAACTTATATAGAACAATTGATTTTTAATTTGTACACGTTGAAAATTTGTTGTAATGGCGGTACGAGAGAAGATTAAAAATGTGTGTAAGTAAATAGGAACGATAAGAAGATCGAGAATAATTTTAAAGGTCATCGTTGCGTTGAAGTCCCCCTGTAAATTTATACATTGGATTCAAATCATTTGAATACAATAAAAACGAAGATAGGTGTTTGTTATTTGGGCTTAGAATTCAGCTGACGATTCTTGTGCACGCATGTCCGGCCATACGTGATGATTATAATTATCCACCTTTTGTCATTTGACACCGATCCAGTGGAGCGAATAAAAAGGTTCTTATTCGAATTTTTATCTTCTCGTGGGGTACACAACGTTGCATCAACTAATGAACTACCCGTGATATATCATCATTAAGCGCTCTTATTATTTATTAAGTGTCTCAGGGTTAAGTATTGAAGATATAGTTAATATGCACAATAGTTTTTTAAGCCATGTTCGCTCCCAACGTGTGTAACATTTAATGGAGTGTATCTCAATGGAAGTATTCTACAAGAAACTGCATTTTACTCAATTGTTCAATCTCTATTTTTCGAAGAGGTTAGCGGTAGAATGATAAGACGAAGGACAGGGCACGATAAGTGCTGTAGATACTTATTGTTTAAGAATCGGATGGGCAGGAGGAAGTTCAAGACATTACAATATTACATACAGAAATGCCTTGAAACTTAGTTCCATTATTTGATTGAAAATTCAATTTATGACACTGCTTGTACTGAAATAGCCAGATCATGAGCTTAGGAATAGAGTATGTTTGAAAATAAAATGTTTTGAATACATTTTTAGTTTTAACTCTTTTGCTTTCCGTATGGCGCCTTTCAGTTTTTACTAAAACGTAATTCGACGATACCAACCTAAGCAATTCATTAATTTTAATCCACGGATATTTTTGGATGATTTAATCCATATTTACAATTTGGTCTATCAGTAAACCGGTCAACCTGGACGAGTTTGTCTACGAAGTCTTTGTGTCTTGCTTAATTTTTTGCTTATAAGGAGGTTAATATAGATGTGGTGAAATTAAAATTCATATTTCGCAAACTACATCGAGACTATTTTTACTACTTTTAATCATGCCCAAAATGTTTTAATTTATTATTTTATCTGCGACATTATAGTTGGAAACTTGGACAAAAAAGGATTGCCCTGCAATGCGAACTGCACTTTGAATTTAAAGCTGTCAGGAGATACGTAAAAATAATGTAATAAAATATAAGTCACATCCATTACATTTTCGGCACACCGCTGGCTGTTTGCGGTTGATGGTTGATCCTTCATCATTTAAAACGTGAGTAAGCTTGGGAAGTATTATTTTATTCGAATACTGATTCCGAGGTGATTTCCTGGAATCCTTTGTGACAACAATCAACACAAGAATAAGAACGTTCATCAATTTTTGATGGAATCATTTGGATTAATAGGAAAATGTATATTCACCTTACTTATGAAATAATTTACAATAATTTGACACCAATAAAAATTCTTGACGTTGAATTTGAACAAATTGAACGCGTTATATAAATAAATGAAAACAAATATGTTTTTCTATAATGCGTTTCTAATGTGAAGCAATGTTGATCAAAGTCGTTTGACGAGAACTGATAGTAAGTCAAACTCTCAATCTCTTTTTTAGATAGTGCAAACAAAGAAGTGGTAAGGAAATGATTGATTGTAGCTCTAATAGCTCACTCTATTTTTCTATGTTAAGAATCAGTTTGAAGATTTGAAAAAAATATACAAAAGCCTCTTTGGGAAGAAACCCATGAATTTATTCGAAGCCCAACTTCGATTCATGTTCCTATTATGAAAGCCACGGCTTGAAGTTCTAGAGGAGCTAGAACAGGCATGGAGAACCTGCGGCCTTCTGGCCAATTCTGTAAATTTTTGTAAATTCGTAAATTCCTCAGATTTTGGATTTGAAAATTCCTGGAAGACTTAAAAAAAAAAGGTCCCATGCTGGTAATTTTAGGAAATCCGCAAATTTCTGGGCTTTAGAAATTGTCATGAAATTGTTTCCGGCCAAAGATTCCCTAGTTTACTGCGGCATTATGTCGAATCAGCGAAATGAATGCGGCCTTTAGATAAGAAAAGGTTCCCCATCCCTGAGCTAGAGCATTGGAAAACTTGGCTTCAAGATTGGCTCAATACTTATTTTCGAACAGTCAAAAATACAATGGTTTCCAGTAATACCCAGTTCTATGCGGGCTTATGTATACGGTTGGCACATTGAACTTTTTATCAACAACTAAGTGACGTTATTCCCTATAAGTTGATAATGAAGAATTTCAAAAAGAAAATGCAGACTGCACGAATGCCACTTTAATGCCTGAATTTAAAATATGGACCCCTGATCTTATATGCATGCTTTTAATTATTAACATAGCATTCATTAATGAATGCTATGTCGAATTGTCATGTCGAAAATTATTTTCAAATTTTTATTATGCGTTGTTAAATTATTTATTATTTTCGTTGTGCTTTAAGTGAAAATCACTAATGTCACTGTATCCATCTTTTAGGTATATCTGCTGTGATTCCTAATCTGAAAACAAATTACATTTTAAAACGTTGAATGCATATTTTCGTAGCCAAGAAAAATAAATCGTTATGCATCTTGAAAACAGCTGATAAAATGATTGTTATGATATTTTATTGTTTAATAATATCTGGTAGTTCAATGTACATTAAAGTAGAAATCAATATTATTGATATTATCAATAATATGTGTGGCAAAAATTATAAGATATGTATCAATTCGTTGATATCAATACATTTTACTGACTTCAATATGAATAATTATGATTTATAGATTTCATTTAAAACAATATTGTTTTATAAGATTTAATAATAATAAAACAAAGTAATGTATTTGCTAGTCGTGCCCGTAGTGCAGTGGTCAAAGTCGTTGAATTCCGTGACGATTCTAGTGGGTACGAATCCCAGTACGAACAACATTTTTTCAATCGATTTCTATCCAAAACATGGATCTTTGTTATAATTAAATATTCCCTCCCACCTTTCTAATTCTTAAATAACTTAGATAAGCAACTAGTTCTGTCTTAGCTCTATCCTTTCGATTCCCACTTTCTTTGAATAAAAAGAGATTGAACAACAAGCAGTTATCGTAAAAAAACTTTCTGTTGAGATAACACCATTAGAATACCATATGCCTACATTAAGAGGGAACATGGATCAAACAAAAAGTAACAACAAAATGAAATTTCGTTTTCTTCAAACAATGCATTGTTATAATGCTTGCATGTTTTCATTATTTAAGGTTGTCATTTTCTTTTAAAACCAAGATATAAAAGATCTTTTAAATCTCTTTATTACATAATTTAATTGTATTATAGATTTTCTTGATTTATATAATTCAAAAAAATGGATATGCAGTTATGCACTATTGCTTCCGCAATGTTGTAAGCACAGTATTTTATTTACTTTCTTTGTAAAATACGGAACAGTATTTTCCTATTTTGTTCAACTCGACTGCTTTTTATGTAGTTGCATATAAAAACTAGAATTTTTAGTATATACTTAGTGCGTACTTATGTAATTATAATCATTATTTTAAAGGCAAACTTTAAAACTTTATTATTTACTCACACTAAGTAAACCGTTAGTATTGTCATTTGTCCATTTCAGCGGAAAACTATGCGTGTGAAAAGCCCTTGTGGTTAAAAATATTTCGAATCGTTCGATGTTAAATTATTTTATTGTAATCGTAACCATCTTATTCTCACGCAAGACAAAAGCCATTTCTCCTCTCTCTCTTTTTTTTGGGCGCGCGGACAAGGTATGTTTTTTAAAAATTATTTCGTTCGATACAAAACATTGTTTATTTGTCATATTTTAACTAAATATAAATGGCCGACTCTTGCATTTCGCGTTATTTCGGCCTGTGATTCCACGCAGCCAGCAACCGGCCATCACACACGCAGTAAGTTCTTTATTCAAATAACATTTTTATTGAACTGAGTTATTGTTATTATTTAAGTGTGACAGATAAAAAGAGATTTGTTTATGGATTAGTGTTGTTGATTACGAAGTCTGCAATAAAACAAAATAATAAATGTCATTATTATTCAACAAGATAAAAAATATTTGATAACTTTTCATCTCCTATCAATCTTATAAGTATTATGTTATCTCTCAATTTGTTTTGATGATTTAATATATTTTTAATGAAAATTAAGTAATCTTCATTACTGAAGATGAACTTATCAATTAAAAACACTGAAATAATATCAACCATTTGAGATTTGAATAAAGAAATCAGACATTGATATGCAATCTAAGATTAACATCTTTTGTTTTTCACAAGTTCAATTTCTCACCTTTTATAAATTATTTTGAATGTGGAAGTATTTTGTAAAAATATATTATTTGGTGTCAGTTTATATGTACTGTGTACGATCAACATGCTATTTCTTTGAATGGGAATTCAATTAAATACACAAGATATAAATAAAATACACTCAACTTTTTTTTAAAACTGTAAAACTGTCTAAAATGAATTCATAGTAATGTTTAAAATCGATATCCTGAATTATGCACAATGAAGATTAAATAAGTAAATTACACAAAAATAATTCAAGATATGTATTTGAATAAGAAAAAAACAATAATATTCATCGCTACTTCATTATAAACGGAGACTTTTATGAGGAACTTGACATAAATCTCTTTTATCGCTAAAAATGTCATGACAATGTCGCCTAATATGTTAGAATCGAATGAAACCATATGTTTGTTATAAGTAACTTGTGTTTTTGAATTTCTTAGTATTAAGAAATTCGTTACCCTCTTCTGTATTTTTTGTTTATGGGAATCGTGTTACATCAATTAATTGACGTCAACATATAGTATTCGTTCTTTTAGCGGATCGTGTTATGTTAAAACTGTGTATAAAAAGCCGTGTAAAAAGAGTTGATTGTATTTTCCGACATGAAAATCTATACGCTTATAAATCAAATATTCAAAATAACAGAATGGCTGTTAGAAAAAATAGATGTTTTTTTTTGTTTTGTTTTTTTTTCATGATGGTCTTAATAAAGCATTGCATATTAATAAAAAAATAACGAAAATGATTCAAAGCACATGTTTAATGAATAAGTCATGGAAAGATCACAAACAAGATTGTTTTGATATGCATTAGGAAAGATTATTCAAATTGAACCATAGTTGGTCATGACATTCAATTTTAAAACACTTAACAAAATATATTTTTTATTTTTTCGAACTGTATAAAAATTGATCGAAATAAGTTTATTGATTTAAAAAATACAATAGTTGTTTCAAATCTCTGTTATATTTTATAAAAAATAATTAGTATTCTTCTCTTGTAATTTATTTCAGTGTGTCATATTAATTTCTAATCCAGTTTTCTATGTCATACATAGCTGACCCACTTTTGTGAATTGATTATTCAATCAAAAGAAAAAAAGGTTGAATACGTGTGTGTGTGTACGTTAAATACGCGACTTCCTCTAAATGCAGTCCAAGATCGAATTGTAATGTAATACATGACTTTTAAGATTGCTAATCGACAAGTAACTAATAAAAGAATGGATTTCACGAGCATTTTCCAAAACCTAGTAAGATAAAAATCAATTTAAAAATCTGCGATCAGGCATGCACAACCTTTATTTTCAAGCGGGCTGCAATATTAACAAATTATAATGGGTTCAGACCGCTAAGAAAACATAAATTTAAAGTATACCCAATCTTATTTTTATACGAGGGATACGTTCCACGTACAGCCGTGCAAAAAAAATGTAACATTTGAAGAGTTATTTCGAAACTGTGCGAAAAGAAGATGAAATGTTTTTATTGTAAAATATTAAGGTATAAGTGGAATACTTTGTCTTCGTAAATTATAAACTAATGCCATAGAATTTGACTAAAAATATGAAAATTTAATCAATAAAAACAATAATCCTTTGTACTTCATTCCACTTTATTTAATATGTCAGGACCGGTTTCGCTCATTGCGAGCATTGTCAACTGAGCTCGCAATGAGCGAAACCGGTCCTGACATATTAAATAAAGTGGAATGAAGTACAAAGGATTATTTTTTTTATTAATATAATGCCTTTCCACCAAGTATTGACAGTGAACACCCTAAAAGTGATGAATATTTAAGCTGCAAAATCGAATTAAAATTTGAACCAGTAAGCATATAAATGTCAACAAAAAAACCTGTTAAAATTTGTTAAATTCAATGATTTATTAAATAATATATGTATTTTAATTTTAAGATAAACATTCGACGGCCACGATTATTTACAAACGGGCCGCATCTTGTGCATCGCTGTATTAGGCCAACGTAGAATTTTGCAGTTTTTTCTATTAAAAAAGAACACACATGTTCTGGTTATGATTTTTTATGCAATCAATAATTATTATGGCATTATTTTTAGCCATTTGCTTATTTTATTTTATCGTTCTGCAAGTTTAGCTTAAAGACTTTAATATATTCAAATAACAACAAAATGTACCGAAACAGTCAAACAAACGGCTAGACTTGAAATTACTGGACATTGGCAGAAAAGGTACGGTAAACCAAAACGTGATTCGTATAAATTACCATTAAATAGGCGCTTTATTTTTGATAAAGACATACTGGAGTCGGACAGCGAAAACGCTTTTAGTCTTCTTTAAAAACGACAATGACATCTGCAAAGCTCCCATTTGGGAACAGACGCCATTCTCACTATGAAATACTTTGACAATTGTAAGTGATCATATAAACGTAGTTAAATTGGTAAACCGACTAGCTGTGTGGTTGTGATACAAATATAATTGACATCATGGAGTCCCTATAGAGACATCTCAACATAAGTTTGTTGCTCTTTTTCGAAAGTATTATTAGACATCACAAACACCCATGCTTTCGAGCGGAAATCGATAAATCGAATAATAGAATGCCATCAACGTTAACCGTTACTTCGCGGACTCGACTTGAAATTCTATATTTTTAATTATTAATCCATGATTTAAAGAAAATTCATTTAACATTGCGACCGTTTTTATTTAGCGAATTGGAAACAATAGCAAATTTGACGAAACTAGTTCTGATGCTTCAATCATTATGATATATACACGTGCTTCAATTTTACATTTAAGATCATGATAACTATATTTTTTTTATAGATTTTCTATAAAAAAAGATTATTTGCAGAACGATGAGTCTTTCATTGTGCAATAACAATCGACTTGACGATGGTGGTATATGTTACAAAACAAAACTTTTTAATTTTTTTCAACGGTGTGTCGATATCTAAACTTGAAACTCAACACAATTGATCAAAAAATGAATATTGTGCTTTTATCAGATACTCAATTATTTTGCTGCGGTATTTTATGACTGCATAATAATAATTATTATTGTCCCTTGATTATTTGTCGATGAAATGCGATTTATCGAGTGTATGCAATATTTATTGCACAGTAAATCTTTAATTATGGGAATAAAGCCAAAAGAAAAAATAAATAATGATTGTGAGATTAAACAGTGCTTATGATCAATAATTAAATTATAATTTTCTTAGGAAATGAAGAAGAGTGTTAAAAAACGTATATAGCACAAAAACCTTAAATTTGACAGCAAAATAACAAGTGGTTATTCTAATAAAAATTTAGATTTCTGACGAACGTACTAAGAAAAAAATATGTATTTTTATTCAATTTTTAACATTGAATATAAGGTAATAATTATTTTATTGGAAGTTAAATAATTATGGGGAAATATTTTATGTCCAAGAAGTCGTGTCTAACTGCCTTCTTAATATTTCCTTTACAAACAATAAGTCTTCTTTAATTAAATTGGCACTTACTTGTAAAGCTGAATTTAAATAAAGTAAACAATAATAGTATTAAGTTTCGCAAGAGTTGTAATATAGTTGATATATATTTCAGCATCACGCTGTATCCTGGATGATTTCGTATTTTTGATCTTCCTATATAATTTTCTTTTAGATTTCAATTAACCCTCCAGAGACGAGAGCTTTTTTCCGATAAAAAAAATATTTTCTAAGCCATATTGAAGTCACGGATAACTTGTATTCCTATCCAAAATTAAAAAAAAAAAAACGCAAAGTCGTTGTATAGAAACTCCGCATGACTATATGGTCATGCTCATCCTTTTATTACCGTGTAATATTGAGTACGGACAGTAGTAAGGACAAAAGTGACCGTATGGGCTTGCAAACATTCGGGGTTGAAATATAGCTAAACGTGATTTTTTTTAAAATATTTACAATTTGACCTCTTTAGATCAACATAATTTCAAAACAAATATATTAGCAAAATAACTGTAAATAATTTTATGTTTTTATAAAAAAATATCTAACAGTTTCAAAAAGTAAATTTAAAAAAACGGAAATTCAAAAAATCACATGTGCTTTTAGAGACCGTTCCTGTTCCCACGGCTGATGACTAACTGTAGTCCGTACCCTTCTTAACCAAATATGAGCGAAAGCAACGATATTCAAGTAGAAAAAGTATGAATAGTGGGATCAATAGACAACGGTGTTTTGTGTGACCATATGGTGACGCTCGTCCTTGGAGGGTTAACTTAAGTAGTTTTTATGTAACACGTTTATTTTTTGTTGATAATCGGCTAATACAAATATGTATGTCAATCCACGCACCAAAACACGCATGGGATTTTATTTTTTTTTAAATAGAATACATCGTGAAAGATATCAATCATATTACAAGGGAAGATGTGGTTTCGTGTTTTATAAAATAAACTGCCAATTAACTGCTGGAAAAATCAAAACAATTCTTCAAGGAAATTGGGTATCGATAAGAAAAAAATGATTGACCTTACTTTAGTGAATTCGCACTTCATATTTACCAAAATGATTTTTTGTACTGACTAACAACCTAAATTGTGCGTAATAATGTTTGTATAGTCCGGAAATAAAATATCGAGCGGTAAATCAAGTGGAAAGATACATATAAAACATTTTTATGTAATTTTCTTTTATCCACCTATAAAGGATATAAATAAAACATTTTAATAATAATTTTACTAATCAATAATTATTACAGTTTTTCTTACAATACAAAATCAAGTTTCAAGTTGATCTGTTATTTTAAAAATTTAGTTTCGTAATTAAAAAAATAAAATAGATATTTAAATCGAGAGTTTCATTATTTTTAAATATTTAATGGGAAAACTATGTGTTCAACATTTTATTTTTATCAAAGTTGTCGTAATTGTATATTCAAAAATATGTGTGATTTGTATGATTGGATATTAATTTGTAAAAAAGGCACTAATCCAAAAAAATTATCATTCGTTTAGGTATATCGTAGTAAAATTTCCGTTTCAAAAATTATATTGGGTACAATTTTTTAATATTATATCACAAGGGAATTAATACAAGACAATGAATTGTTTTCGGACTTGTACTTTACTCAAGTGCTAACATTTCACAAAATTGGTGAATTAAATTTTATGATATTAATTATATCAAACATTTGGCAATTTTACTCACGAAATTGTTGTAATAATTTAGTCATTCTAAATAGTTTGTTATAGATTGTTTTGAAAAATTTAAACTCACATTTTGGATACTTATCAAGCTTTTAAATTTATCATTTTTTTTTAATTAATCACCAAAATAACAACTCCCAAAATTATGTTATTAGTGTTTCATGCTTATTAGGAATTTACTAATATATTATGAGACAGTCTGAGGGACGAAACTTTTAATGGGGTAGATAAACTTTTGCATGTATAGAGTTAGCGAAAGGTTTGGATTTGAGATCGAATTCAACATCATCAGAATATTTTCAAAACATAATATTTATAACGTGTAAATATCTAATATTATACGAAGTTCATCAAATAAATATCGACTGTTGAAAGGAAAAAGGACGTAACCCTCAATTTTCCAAAACAACTTTTTTTCGATTATCACAATGTATACAACTTGACACACGTTCTATCAAAAAGATGGAAGCTGAAAATGCCGAATTGGTATCTAAATTTAGCTTTTAAGTTTAAAAAAGATGACCTTGTAAAAAATTAAAACCAAGAAAAAACACTGAAATAAAGGTTTTTCCGTGACAATTTCTTTAATTAATATTAGGTTATGTCAATTAAACACCCGTTTAGAAGTATCCATGCACTTCAAGATTGTGTATAATTCATAATTTGCATATGTCATAAAATCATCAAAACACGTTTTAAGCGCCTCCTGTAAAATTTAATATGTGTGGGTTACGTCATTTTTCCTTTCCACAGTCGATATGTATGTGTAAATGAAATAAATGGTCGTGAATTTCTTTCAAAATGTATCTACGGTCTATATATATCTAAATGTATATATCTAGTTATATCTCATCATCTTAAGTTATATAAACTGTGGGTGTGTAACCTATATAATGATAATTTGCATACGCCATCAACTTATTATGAGTAGCAATTGTATCACGTTTACGAGATTAAGAGACATATATCATTTTATTAAGCTGAATCCATTATCAAAGAATGAAGATTATTACAAATTGTCAAGATAAAAATATAGGGATCTTCCAATCTGCAAAAAAACAATATTAGCAGATATTAAATGTTTTGTGTTATCAATTGCTGATTAATATGCATTTATTGCTATATTAAAAGTCATTCGATATTATTTAATTTGTTTGAATTGATACAATCATTAAACTCTTAAGCTGTACCACGTGTTTCTAACTGTACTATTTAGAATGTTTTCTGTCAACAAGCAATGTAAGAATGTACGTGATGTCTTAAACGTTTCTATACAAACTTAATTACGAGTGACCGAAGACAAATTCTACATAATGGTCGGTCATTAAATTATTAAGGTGTTATGAATCTACCCAGAAAAAGTTTAATCGTAGTAATTAAAAATTTTGGTGACAAATTTGACGTCGTATTGATATGGAATGCCGTTTATAGGTATTTGATATCATAACTGTACCAAAACTTAGTTCAGTTATTCTTACAACACGTTTCTATTGTACTTAATGAACATTTTGCCTAATTGATTAATACTCTAGTTTTAACATACAAAGATGATTCAATAAGACATACCTAATAAGATTTTTTATGCGCAAATTAGTAGAGATAGAATTTTTATTACTGGTATTTTATAATAGGAAATAAATTCTAAGAAATGATTTTCAACATTTAAGTAAAATATTTTTACATTTTATCATTGTCATTGAATCTATTGATAAGTCAGACACAGCAGGTATAGAGTTTTACGGAAAATATTAAAAGTACCTAAATCAATTGGAATATTTCGGAATAATAATAAGGTGACAAAAAAAACATAAAATAAAAATAACAAAACCAATGAATTGTTTGTCTGGCGCGGTTGGTGATTATTTGACAGTCAATAAAGGTTTGTTGGTAATTAATAAACACTACTGTGCCTGCAACTGACAACTGGGGTTAAAGATACTAAGTCGAATTGGATGATTTTAATAAATAAGAAAATAATATGAAAATCGGTGATTTAAAAGTAAACTTGTGAATCATCACGTCTGATCCGAAACGCGGAAAAAATATTAACACAACTTATTAAACATTCAAAAATGGAATTCGCAGAAAGTGAATCAAACGTCAAGTCTTAAATATTATGATGGTCAATATTTTATTGAAAAAGAATATCAATTTGTAGTAAAGTAACATAGTGAATATCTGAGAGGCAAGCTAAAATAGGAGTGGAAAAATACCGGAACAACATAGTCAATCCTGGATCGTGGAAAAATATGTTTTTGTACATCAGTTAAAGTGATCAATTGTTGCCAGATCTCACCCAAAGATGTAGCGCTAGCGAAAAGAATTCTAGTTTAAAAAGAACATGTGCATTTTGACCTGAATAAAAAAACAGTTTCTAACGATGATCATTCTTTTAATGTATTGTTTCCCACAAAATACGATACAAACAGGTTAATTAACTTAAAAAATGTAAATAAATTAAATAAATAAAGCTTGTTTTTGTGACCTGACAAGAGTAACCGTTAAATCTCTGATAAATCTATAATTAAAACAATTCAAGATCGTCGCATAGCATTAACGGTATTGCAAAAAAATAGTTTAAGATTTTATTAAGCCATACATTGAACAATTTAATAATTTCAAGTCAAACGTAGAACTTAAAAAAACACCGAATACTTTCGGAAAAGAAAATTTGATTTGTGGATGACAAAAATGACTAGTAATTGATTCTGAGAATACATGTATCTTAATCCATTAGTTTGAATTTACATTTCATGGTTGTCAAGGGAGGAAGTTTATTGTGGTCACACCAAATTAAGTGGCGCAAATACCACTGTTATACCCGGTTTGTAAGGGTGTAATAAAAAGGTAGTAGTGTTGACCGTAGCTATTTCATGAATAAGCTTAAGTACAAAGCTGGTAATAAAACTTTGTCGTATTGTTTCGTAGATGTTAATTCAAATGACATAGTCTTCATAGAAAAAGAGTATACATATGCATTATTTTACCTGTAAACCATTTTATTAGGTTACAAAATGCTGATGTTTAACTTGTTCCTACTAAAAAGCGGATTTAAAATTAAAGAAGACCGGATTCAAAGCTAATAGGAGTAGATCTTCTCTATCAATTTTGTTTGTCGAAAATTTTTATTTTATAAATTTTCAAATTTTGAATAACATAATAAATGTTCAATTTTTTATAACATTTATTGAGGGCTGTCTTCTTAACATATTTCTATTACGTTCTGTCATATCTTTAAAAAAGTACTATGCACAGTAGATCAAATCACAACGATAACATTTGTTTTTATATATGTTTAAAACAAAAGTTGAAGTTATTATAATTTTAATTACATTGCTTCTTATCTATATGTACAGCAAATCAAACACTGCGATTGCGCACAATTCGCAGAAGTTTGTGAATGTGAATATATTTTTAAAAATATCCGCTCCCAATGTGGAGCACATATGCTCTAAATAGATTTTATACCTACATATATATTTCTACGAGAACAGCTTGTTACTCAATTGCATATCTTTTTCGACGACAATAGAGATAGAATGTGGTCTTGTTAGTTAGAGCATTCTCTGGATCAAGCGGGTCTGGGTTCGATTCCCGTTAAGGTTAATGTCAAATTTGGATTTTTCAATTTAAAATTGAGGTGTTTGTGATGTCAACTAACCTCGGTTGATTCTCATTGAGTTTTTTCTCATATGACATTTCAAACATTAATATATTTGGCGCATTGGCATAAGCTGTAATGCCAAATATTTTTTCTCAATTTTAAATAATAATGAAAAAAAATACTGGTTTTTTAAATAGCTCTCGCTATATCCCGTTTTTAAGATAATATCGATGGGAGAGCATTTCATACATAACATACATCCATGTCTTTAGTTTCAGTATTAATTCGTATTATATTATTAGAAACATAAAAATTCCACATCGAAGAAAAAACAATACAATTTTATTGCCAAAAAATAAAACCATCCAGATACATTACAATTACCGATGAAATTTGTCTTTCGTAAAATGCACAATAGTATGGCTTATAAATTTGACAAAATTAACTGACTTCGAAAACCGGTCCGCGAACATCTTTGGGTAAATGACCCGCAAACGATGAGTATGAATAATTTTGGCTCGTGGATTTTCGGTGCCGAGTGGGACCGGTTGAAACTATTTTTGGAAAGGTTTTATAATATTTTTGCATTGAAGGGTCTGGCGAAGAGATTTAGAATGCATGATAAACGCATAACATTCTTTCGGTACGATGAACTACGTGAACATGATTTATGAATATATTATAATATTACATCAAATATTTTAAAGTCATAATTTGTATACATAACCGATGTAGAGTTGTCTTTTTTTTACCATGTTCACTATCAATGTTGTGCATGTGAACTCATAATGGACCTTATTAGGAGTTATATTACGGGAATAAATTTTTACCAAGCTGCTTAACCCCACTTTTTCGAGAAGTACTGAGAGAAAAGAATAGAACTAGAATAGGAAAAGTGGTTTGCTAATCGTTCTCGATACGTCTTGTTTTTTAGGATCTCATGAGTGGGAAGAAATTGAAGACATCACAGACATTGATGTCTTCGAACGGAAATACACATATTGATTAAAGAAAAATATTACAGTCGACGGTGACTTATTGATATCGGACCCAAAGGAATATTTTAATTATTTAATGTTTTCTTACCTGCATGCGACCGCTAATTGTCGGATTGTGAGAAAAATTAAGAAGGCATGACAATTTATTGCATGAAAGTTTATTGTAATACAATTTGAAAATAAGTCAACATTTTTAAAAAATAAATCGATTCCTCAGATTTAAAGACATTCTTTTATTCCTTTGTTATAAGTCATACCTTTTTTGTCTCTAGATATAAAATATTTTCAGGTTTAAGTGTGTCTATTTTTTAAGCACTTGTTCGCAAAACCACTCATATTATGTTGCAGAATTCTATGGTTTAGCAGAATAAGTGCGGCCTATTTTTTATTACCCACGTAGCTCACTTCATGAATGGTCTAGTCACCTCACAAATAAATTATATTTTGATCTTTCTTGTAATAATACACTATTTTCAACATTTCAATACATATAATATCTAAAAAATATTACATTGCTATTGAAGGCAGTAGTCTATGTAAAACATATTATTCACGAGCTAAGTAGCCGTTTGTCATATTCACCTCTAACAATACGGAAAAGACATATGCATATAATTACATCACTACGTGTATGGAATGTTTTATTAGTCAGCTATTCTGCATTTTAATAGTTAATTTGGTAACCATTAATCTAAGTTGAATATGTTCACAAATATGAAGACTTAAAGCAATAAAATAGAGAATGTATCTCCCTGTAATGTAACCATACGTCTACTACACCTTATGTAAAGAAATATTTTATTTAACAACAATTATTAAGTTGAAACGTTATTTTCAATGGTTATTACGTATTATATTATTAAGTCTCATATAAACTTAATTAAAGCATCTTAGCGCCACCCTGATTTTACAAAATAAAACAAAAATATCTATAAATGGTACATATGATTTCAGTATGCTGTTGATTGCTGTTATATAAAAAGCCAAACGATATTTAAAAAAATGAAGTTTTCACTCTCTCCTGTTGAATAAGTACGCACATCTAGCTTAGAAACTGGTGGTTTAAATACATAAATATATAATAAAAATAATAAAAGATTTTTAGTACTTTTTCCACATAAAATTTATTAGATCAGGACCGGTTTCGTTCATCGCGAGCATTATCAACTGATAAGAAAAAAATATAAACAGTGATATTTATACAAATTTAAATTGAAATAAAAAGGTGTAAGCAACTATTAACAATTTAAGTATTGACAGTGAACATCTTAAAAGTGAACATAACTATATATTATATTATATAATAATGTATACCTTAACAAAGTTTTTGGATTCAATGATGCGCTTGAATTTTATAATTGTAGTCGAATGAATTTTAAAAATAAGTAATTACTGAAATTTATTAAAAGGAACAGAATAAGCCGTCATGTAATAAAAATTACAATATGTCTTTGAAATTTATTGTTAGTATTTACATAAACAAAGAGAACATTACGTGAATAACTATTGACGGCATCAATTTCATTGCCATTTTTTATTGGAATATACAATTTAAACATAATAGATATAAAATATATTGTATATTGATTTATAATCAAGATTTGATTTTAGAAAATTTACAAGTTACGTTTTTTTGCAGTATGTTCGTAACAAACGTGAGCGCTTATATTTTACACAGATTTACCGATTATATATGTGTTCAATTATGATTCAATAAAACTGAAAATTAAGTTACTGATATGTGAACTATTATTTCTAATTACGATTAGTTAGAAAATGCTTTGGTCACCCTAAGAACTGGCGAAACTAGGGCTCACTTTAAACGCAATAAAAAAGCGATTTTGCTCAAACCGTCTCGTTTTTGTGAGCGGGCTTCTTATTATTTGTGTTCTCGACTCGTAAAAATAAAATGTGTACCCTAAAATGCTTCTGCATAGAATAGCTTTCATACGAATGGTCGAAACCCCTTTTGAGTTTTATCTCAACAACTGTTTTTTGGACCATTTCATTCCACTCACTTGGTATGAAATATGAAATAATACACTTTTGCGAAAAATCTGCAATTTATTGAATAAGTTTTAAACATTTTTGATGAGTATCACTTTGCGTTAGCTGATAAGAATATTTCAATCGGGTTTTCAGCTTATTTCAGAAAAAAATGAGAGATTTCTTTTATTATTTATTGAGGTTTAGAAAGAAGAGCCTACGTTTTACGTGCAGTTGAATTGGTCTTTTACAGCATCGAGATACACGGAGAGCTTAGAGAGTCATCAGAATAGTGGTTTAGATCATGGTTTCTCAACCGGGGGCCACAGATAGTTGAGCCACAACACAATTTTAAAGACGCCACGAGCAAATATCCATAAACTACCAGGTTTTGAAAAACATCGGGCATCGACAAAATATTTTTAAATTCCGGTAAGAGCTAAAAAAGTGTCTCGTGACTTTTCATTTTGGGAAATCCACAAATTCATGGGTTATGTAAATAGGGTATTGTGGGAAGAGCTAAAAAAAGGTCTCGCGAATTTTCATTTCGGGAATTCTGTAAACTCCTGGGTGAAATTTTGAAATCTGCCAGCGAGAAAAATGTTGAATTGAAAAGAATTGAAAACTATTTTCGAATCTTTCAATCCTCTAGTCTTGAAAACTTTTTTTTACGGGTATGGGGTCACGGAAAAATATGAGACTCAAAAAGAGGCACAGGTCCAAAAAGGTTGAGAAGCTATGGGTATAATACGATGAGGGCGATTGTTTACTGTCAGTGATATTGTAACCGGCCACCGTATGCGAAACACAGACCTCGACATGCGTAAAATAAATTTGGATGACGAAGGCAAAATGGATTGCCTTTTCAAGTTAAAATATTCTATCGTTATCCCTTTACTATCGTAATCTTGAATTTGCTTTACATTATTGTTTATCGTATTGTATATAAATGGGCGTGACTTTAGCTAGCAACGATACAATTATATCATTTCAAAATCTGTTAAAAGATTATACGAATACTTAATCGATGGATAATTAAGTAATTGCAGCTTAGATAAATATTGTAGGGTAAATGAGTAAAACAAACATAAATGATTTTCGCGTTAATCTTGCTTCCATAATGCTAAGATAAGATTTAACATAAAATAAATGTCATATTGATTTGTTGCTATCTATATGTCGTTAGATGTAAGTCTCTTTGAGTTTTTAATTATTATATCACGTATTAATTGATTTGAGTATTACACAGAGATTAAAAATGAAAAGTTATATACTATTCAAAACTATAAAATATAAAACATGTCAATACATTTTTATGCGCAAGTTTATTGTCAAGATCTAGGCATTATAATTAAGTATTTCGACTGAGGGTGCTTGATGGAATTTCAATATCAAATTTGAATTGTTTGAATTTTGTACTTTTCCATGAGTTTTGTCGCTAACGACCCGGGTTTAGCCTTTAGGCATCTTCAGGCATTCCAAGTGCACGGATGTACTTGAACTGACGCGTAGTAAACAGTTTGTATCGTTTACATACAAAAATATAAGTAGATCACTAAGTTAAAAGGTTATTAAAATGTAAATTAGCGAAAATTGAATGTATACAATTTTCAATGGATTAAGTGGGTTTGTTATAATTATGGGGATTTTTGAAAATATTAATGACCAGATAATAACATAGGAATGTTTAAAATAAATCTAGGGTTTTATCCGACCTATTATTAATGAGTTGATTTGTTTTTAAGCCTTTGAATTAATATTTAATGATAGCAAGTGCTTGAATTATTAATAAAATGACAATTATTTAAAAGGGGTACAACAATGGAGAATTTGGTAGATAATATTGCTCGTTTAAAATTGGCAAACTGTTAAGCTGAGCTCGATTAATCTCTAAGATTTCTTGGTAAAATAATTTAAGTTCGCCCCTGTTAGTATGTAACAAATCAATGCCTGAGTCAAAATTAAACGTATGGTTTTCAAGAATTAAATGATTGGCAAAGGTGGAAGTATCTTTTTTTAAGCGAAAAGCGGCTAAATGCTCAGCCACTCTTATATTTAAGGTTCTAGCAGTTTTACCAATATAAAATTTGGGACAATCACTACACTGCAATCTATAAATCCCAGATTTGTTTTTATAATCTATAACATCTTTATTATTTATCAATAATTTACCTAAAGAGTTCTTGCAATAGAAAGCCGGTCTAACACTTTCTGAGAGCTGCTTCTTTATCTTTAAACTGGTGTGTCCTATGTAATTAATTCTCCGCCAAAATCTAATATCACCTGAGTCTTTCGTTATAAATCCCTTGTGTAAGGTTTGTTGAGTTAGCTTAATACGTTTTTTTATATAAAAGATTGTCTA
Organism: Himalopsyche tibetana; assembly: GCA_030503985.1. Classification (NCBI taxonomy): domain Eukaryota; kingdom Metazoa; phylum Arthropoda; class Insecta; order Trichoptera; family Rhyacophilidae; genus Himalopsyche; species Himalopsyche tibetana. The sequence goes on from JAPJYX010000010.1 coordinate 5,414,235, forward strand.
TAAGAGACATATCATAACCATTGTTAATGGCATTATTGATGAATATCGAAATAATACAAAACACGTATGTTTACTATCTCGCATGCATAAGTCCACCGAAACAATCACGAAATGATAATAAAAGTAGTACATGACTTCCAGATAATATATAAATTATTGATTGTTATATGATTTTTTATAACATTTAAGTTTTTGACAACTGCGTAATGGGTACATGCTAATAAAGATAAAAATGTAAACATTGACCACATGTAAACAAACATGAATCTTAAAATTATATCATGCTAATTGATTAGTTGTTAATCTAAATATCAATCAATAAGCTATCTCGCAGCATCAGAATTAAATTTCTTTCCGATAAAACATTACAAACGAGATAGGAAATTTGTTGTTGCGATGGCAAAATAATTCAGAACATTAATAAAATCAATATAAAGAAACGCATAGTTGTGATGGATTTTTTAGAGGTTGCTGTTGCTGTTGTGATTTGTTATTTAATTTATCAGTAAGAAACTGTCATTCAGTATATACGCTATACGTTTAACGTTGGAAGTTATAAAACGAGTTACAAGAAAAATGCATTGTTCCGATAGTTATGCTTTTTTGTTTCTATCGAGAAAAGAATTTAATAATCTATTTCCACTCGCAATATGAAGCAAATGGACCTCTAATGAAAGTATCATAACAAAAGTTTTCTACGATAATTGATTGTTACTCAGTTGCTCAACCTCTCTTGTTTTCAAAGAGATTAAGAATTTAAGGATAGAGCTATGGTATGACAAGTGATTGGACAATCGCTCTTTCGTACTGCTTTGTTTTTAGGAATGGATAGAAAGATAGGAATAATTCAATACATTACATAAGTCCATGCCTTCTAACAGAAATCCAAAGATCAATTGAAATTACAATTTATAAATACTGTCCGTACTGGGATTCAGGCCCGTGACCTCCGTAACCAAAGCCAACGACGTTGACCACTTGAACACGCAGCCGGTATGGTATATATATATAAAGAAATGACAAAATGCAAAAAAAAACAGATAATTTCACAGCAATATTAATAAAATACGCAACGCTACTTAGCATCAGATATCTTCAGGAATATTACGAGTAATACATGATTTTGGATTTTATGGATGGATTTTATCAATAAAACATACCTTTCCTTTATATTTCGAAAACATATACACATCATTTTTAATTGAAGCACATTAATTTTACAAAAAAAAATGTGAGCAATACATTATCGGTATGTTCAAATTTATAGTATTTGTAATTTAACCAGATGTTATAATACTTTTTAATAACAATTACTAAGAAATGAAACGGAAGAGAATCAGTAAAGATTTATGAATGCATTTTTATTTCATTATGTTAATACAGAGTGCTTAGTTTATAAGCGGATAAAAAAAAAACGTAAAAAAAGTCTGTTAGAATGACGAAAGTAATAAGAGGGTATTACGATTGAAACCCGCTTCATATTTTTATCGTAGCCTAGTTTGTTGAAAAACGTTATATTATTACACAACGACAGGGAAAATAAACCAATATCAAAATTGCAACAATGACTCAATCGCTGCTTAACTTTTTATGAAATAGAAATAATGTAGTATTTATAAGTAAATAAATTGTCGAATGTTTTTATCAATGAATTGCACTAAATGCTTTCATTTTTAATCGTTTTGAATCGAACGCAATTCTCCCGTGAGATTTAATATTTAATTTAAAAATTGAAAAATTACCGTAAAAATGTTTTAATCGATATCTTGAACTGGCTTCATTGAGAGGTTACTCATAATTAAAGAAATAACTTATTTTTATTAAGGAACCGCAGAAAGAAAATTGATGTCAAAATTGTCAACAAAAATGATGGGCGACTAATTTTTTAATACTGAAAGTTTGAGTGGATATCCAAAAAATATCATTGTCTAAATATTTTTTTTTCTAAATATTTAAAATAAAATATTTTAGAGTCAGACATCGTTAATGGTTTTAAAATAAAGATAAAAACATATTATTTAATGATTTTTACACATGCTATGTGCGCATTTCATATGTAATATTAAAAAAAAACAGTAGAAAAATACATCAACTATTATTAAAAATCACAACAATTTGATGTATAATTTCGAAAAATAAATTATTAGGTTAAGTAAAGCAATATAAATCCCATACGAGATAACATTATTATTGAGAAATAAGTGCAATCATCACCGTTAACACAAATGCATAATCACTGTTTACTCATTACACCTTTAACATAATTACAAAGACATTCGACATGCATTTTTTTGACATATGTTATACTTTTGCGGTATATAGTCTGCGTATTAAATACACAAATATCATAAATAAGTAAGGGTGATTGGTTTTTGGGGGCTTACACATGGAATACCTATTTAAATTAATTAAATACTTTTTTTGTATTTACACTACAATTTTCTATTATGATCAGGATCGACTTTGCTCATCGCGAAAATTTTCCACTGAAATTGTGTCAAATTTGACTGAGAAATCAGTACAAAACAGTGTTTTATTTATAAAAATAATTTATTTAATTGATTTAATTGGCGTTTATAAGGTAAACTAATAAAGTCAAAAGTAGCAATGCTCTTGTAGAAATAAAAAATGTCTTTCCCCTTAGAATTGACAGTTGTCAACACATCAAAGATAAATATACAAATTGGATTGTATTAACGTCAGAAAAATACCGGCTTCGTAGCCGAGTGGTATACGTTCTATCGCTTTCATCGTACAAGGCTATGTAGATAAAGGTACAACTTTCTAAGATAAATATTGACATTGATTTTTCCAACGAAGTATAGATCGGTATGTATAGCAATAAAACTAATGGTGAGCTATTTTATTAAGAAATTGAATATTTTCTTACCCCATCAGTCGTTCCCTATCCCTATATTAGAAAGACTATTAAGCGAATAATTTGTCATTTATCAACAAAACTGTCAATTTTTTTATGTTTAAATTGTCTGTGAAATGAAAAGGAAAATACATGGCATTACGTCTTGTGTTTGACAAATACGACGAACAGTACAAAGCACAACAAAATTTAAATTAAAACCATTTTTTTATAATTATTTAAAATCTACTCACATCGTTTTAAATGGCGTCAAGTTCACTAATTCTTCTATAGATTTTTTTTTATCGAGAAGCAAAAATATAATATCTTAATGTTGTATGTAACAAAATGATTACAAAGAAAAAAAAATATGCTTATCGTCATGCCAAATTGTTCGATATTTTTATTAAATAATAATAAATCATATCGATTTAAGATTAAAATGTAATTAATATCTGTTTGAAAAATATGGAGTGAAGTCTATAATAAGGTGGTAGAAAACTATCATCACTAAATACTTTGGTGCTTGTATAATGAATTTTAAGAAGAAAGATTTTTTCAACAAATCTCAAACTCTACCGACAGCTGAACAAAAAAAAAAAGATACATTGTTTCGTAATAAATTATTTTTATTTATAGTATTCCGAAGCAAGTCAGAAAAGTTCTGAATTTAAATTGATGCACTCATAATAAAAAGTATAAACAGGTTAAACCATAAAAGATTATGTTTTAAAAATATGTTACAATCAGCTTCAAAAATATCTTTTATTTAGATAGCATCTCATCCTTGAATTTGCTGCAAAATAAGTTTGAGTGATTGAGTCATTACCAGTGTTAGTATAAATCCTTACCGTTTTATATACATACATACTTACTTAAGATGTCCATTCAGTGCTGAGACGCATACAAAATTAAAGCACCAAGAGTAGCATGAGTTTATTTGTAATGTTACAATGGATACATTTATAATATACAATTAAAAGAAGAAATTAATTTGAAAGCACAAGGCAGTTTTGTTAAATATGTAATAAATTCTGTTAAGTGTGTATCGAAAGATATACAGTTAAGCCTTACTTGCTGTATAACAGAATGATATACAAAAACATATTGCTATCTTATGATACTAATTCTGGTAAATGTTGCTCAATATTTTGAAGTTAATACAGAAATTCAGAACACTAATATTAAAATCAACAACGAATACTTTTATATCGTTCATTCATGTTGAAATGTTTCCCCATATGCTACGTTCCTTGAAATCTACAAAAAACACTGGTTGTCACAAAAGTTTTGTAATATAATAAAACAATATATTATGTAATCAATCTCAATGAAGTTTATCAACTTTCTACCCCATTGAGTACCCTTCCCTCCTTAACAAAAAAGTACTACAACTTTTTCTTGAGTCAAAACTAAACTTATAGGTAAATTGTAGTATTACCTGGAATTTTCATTAGAGTTTTTGGCAGTTTTGATGATTAAATTGGAACGCTTATACATTTAATATATAAATATGTGACTGTTGGTTCATTTTTATTAAACGTTTTAAATTTAATTATAAATATAACATTTCAAACGACAAAAACGTTAACATACAATTTTTTAAACGTGATAGTATGGTTGAAAATGTGCATTTTTTTACTTACTGCATACTGCAAGATCTGGTTCAAATAACTCACAACGAATTGAAAACATGATGTAATACAGCCAGTTTACTTAACTTAAACAGATATAAAATTAGTTTCACATCGGATGAAATTAAGCACGGAGCAAAAATGACAACATTTTACGGAAATCCGACAAGTAGAATGAAATTTGAAAAAAGTTACTTTTCAAACACTAGAATAATCGACAAAGAAATATAGCGCTAACATGTTTATAAGAAAAATAAACGAATAAACTGTTTGACAGACAAAATGAAAGAAGTAAAAAATTAGTCTTTAAAACATATTAGGGAATGTACAGTTACAATAACAAAAATACTTAAGTAAATAAGACAAACGATTAAAAATAATTGTGTAATTATTTTATAAACTGCCTGTAGTCAGTTTATCTTAGACGCAACATCCCAGCAAAAGAAAATTGATATGATCATAATAGGCGATGATATAAAAGACATTTTCCATTCACATCATTCAGTTCAGTATCACAGGCCGTTCCATGAGATATACCTGCCTGGGTTTTCATTAGCTTTTCAGCAAAATCGTAAGTACTTCCATCACATCGCGAAAATTCAATCACTTCAACGATTTGATTTGATATCAAATTATATTTTTGTATATACGCTGTAAAAAGGAAAAGATAAACGCATAAAAACGAATGATATTGAAATCATCTCGGGTACGATGTTTTTTCACGTAATAAAACAAAAGACAATTTTCAGCGTTCCATTTTTGATTTTTTGTTTTAAATTTGGAAGACGGCAAAACAATTATTTATTCGGTTGTTGAGTTTTATCTACATACTGTTTTTACAATAGTTAATGTTGTTATAGTATATAATACCATTTATAAATGTTTCAAAAACTTTATTTCACGATGTTAATTGGGTAATTTTCAAATATTACTTTTTCAATTCGTTATTAAAAATAATCTATATACCGAAGTTAACTAATTCGATAATTGTAATATTTTTTTTTTCTTTACGGAAAGATCAAAGTTATTTAATAAACGTGGTGGTGTTTTGTTCTAAAATTTCATTTACAATTCTAAAGTGTTTTATTCATTAATATGATCATTTTTTGTATTGATAAAGAATTGTATATTTTTTTTACAGAACTGAAAATGGGGATGAAATCCGTTTTACCTATTCTATTGGTATTGGCTGCTGCCGGCACTTTTGTTGCAGGTAATTTAATTCATATTAAATAACAATTAACGATGATTTTTTGGTTTGTTTCATCAATATTTTTTTGCTATTGTTTATAGTCAGTTCAAGTTCATCCGTGCACTTGAACGCCTGAAGATGCCGAAAGGCGAAACCCGGGTCGTTAGTGTTTATTCATTGTTAAACAATTGAATTGTAAGCTTATATAATATCAACAAATTAAAATGAACAATAAATAAAAAATCTGACAAATCCACTCCTAAGAAAATAAAATAAAGTAAAAACAAAAGAGTACTTTATGAATCGATCGATATAAATTGAATTAAAAATCTTTAATGAAAAGTTTTTGCTTATATTAAATTTATTAAAAAGATTTTTATATATCACAATTTATACATACACCGTTTTCTCATTGCCTGAATATGTGATGGAGTTGGATTGATTATTTACACATTTATTTGCAGCTGACCAGCCAGCCAGGATAGTCTGCTACTTCAGCAACTGGGCGGTTTACCGTCCGGGAATCGGCAGATATGGAATCGAGGATATTCCGGTTGATCTTTGCACGCATATCATCTACTCCTTCATCGGGATCCACGAAACCACAAATGAAGTACTGATCATTGATCCAGAGGTAAACATTATTTTTTATCTCTTTAACATATTGAAACGTCACGTTCAATGGTCTTGTTGGTAGGACCTTTGCTGTAGCAATAGGCCAGTTTGGGTTCAGTTTCCTGTATTTTTAGTATCGAAAATTAAGATTTGACTGTTTGAATTTGAGATCTTAAGACATGGATGCTTAAAATATTTGTTCTCTTCCTCCATATTCCATAAAAAATAATTTAATGACATGACAATATACTTTAAAATATTATTATTCGGCAACGATTTTAAGTGTATACAATAATAATAGAACAGTTCTTCTAAATATTTTCAGAATATATGGACGTATTAATTTTAAAGTGAACTAATGTATTTATTGTATGCATTCAGGTGGACATTGAGATGACTGGATTTAAGAACTTCACGTCGCTCCGACAAAAGTATCCTAAGGTACAGTTGGAAATCGCCGTTGGTGGATGGGCAGAAGGTGGTGAGAAATATTCCGCCATGGTTGCCGTCAAGCCAAAGAGGACTACATTCATCAAGAGCATCGTTGGTTAGTATTTATATAGATCATTTCCAAAAAAATCTTCAAATATTTTATTATTGTCAGTCATGTAGAATATCATGTTTTCTCCAATCAATACTTTTTTATGTTTGATATCATATAATTGGAATAATTCTCATTATTTCTGCACCTTATTAAGTAGTTAAAAGAATTGTGAATCGTAAATTGTTATAGTAAATGTGTGTTTTCATGTATTTGTTATTTTTCAGCGTTCATGAACAAGTATGAGTTTGATGGTTTCGATCTTGATTGGGAGTACCCCGGAGCTGCAGACAGGGGAGGTTCCTTTGGTGACAAGAACATGTTCTTCTACTTCGTTGAAGAGTTGAGACGTGCTTTCTTACGCGAAGGAAAAGGATGGGAAATTACAATGGCTGTGCCACTCGCCAAGTTCAGGCTGCAAGAAGGATATCATGTTCCAGAACTCTGCGAGTGAGTTTAATTATTTTTCATTCAACGCCTCTGTTAGAAATATTTGATTATATATCTCGGAATTGACGAAGCATCATCATGATATTGGTCTTAATGAGTCAAATTAAAACGAATACTTGTTTTTCTTCAGTTTACTTGATGCTATCCACGTGATGTCATATGACTTGCGAGGAAATTGGGCAGGATTTGCTGACGTACACAGTCCACTATACAAAAGACCCCATGACCAATGGGCATATGAAGCACTTAATGTGGTAAGTAAAAAAACATTATAACCCTTGATTATCTAAAAATACAAGTATTTTGTTTTAAACTATACTATTAAATGTGATATTTCAATAAGTTTATAAAGTAATACTTTCTCAGCTAAATTTTCAGTGCATCAAACAATTATTTTTAGCAATCGAATTATTACTATTTAAAAGAAATGGGGCTTGGAAATTGAAAAGAAGAACCTGAGTAGCTATATTATATTTTTAAAATGAGATTAAGCAGTCGTTTATTTTCAAACGGAGTCAATAATGTAAAATAAAACTACGATATTAGTAGAATGTATAGAGTTAACGATTATTAGTGATTGAAAAACCTTCTTGTTTTAGAACGATGGTCTCCAATTGTGGGTGAACATGGGCTGTGCTCCAGATAAACTCGTCGTCGGAATTCCGTTCTATGGCCGCTCTTTCACACTCGCTCAAGGAAATACCAACTACGAACTGGGAACATACATCAACAAGGAAGCCGGCGGAGGTGACCCGGCTCCATTTACAAACGCCACTGGATTCTGGTCATACTACGAAGTAAGAACGATTCCATTTTTTAAAAAATGCACGTATTATTAAGATTTTTAAAGTGCAATTATTGGTGCCACATATTGATAATGATGTAATGTTTGAATAGATTATAATTTCAATCGAAATATATTTATACAATGTTTTGGAAATAGTTAAAAAATATAATATTAATAAAAAGCAGCAAATAATTAAGTGAAATTATCTCGATTTGGCGAAAATACAGAGCAATTAAAAAACTAGACATTTTAAGTCATTAAAATGTATATAATATAAAATGCTATTGGCCATTAGAAAAATGTTTTAATAATAATCAAAGCGCAATTATTCAATGGAGTCATTAACTAATGAATTTTATTGTAATTTAGATTTGCATGGAACTCCAAAAGGAAGGAAACGGCTGGACTGAGCGTTGGGACGACATTGGAAAATGTCCATTCGCTTACAAAGGTATGCAAAACAATACAAATTGATATGTAAATATGAAGTCTAATACCACATTGATTTGTATTCATAGAATATATGCACATACTTGACGTGATTCATAAACCCATTTCCCGTTTAGGAACCCAATGGGTTGGATTTGAAGATCCCAAGAGTGTTCAGATCAAGATGGACTGGATCAAGCAGAAGGGTTATGCAGGTGCGATGACATGGGCTATTGACATGGATGACTTCAGAGGAGTTTGCGGACCAGTTAATCCACTCATGAAAGTGATGCACGACTCTATGTCCACGTATACTGTACCAACACCAACAGGCACCACAACCCCAAGGGTAATTATAATATAAATTCAATATTTTTTTTGCATCACAGCTATACAATAATAATGAAAGTCTCAAACGACAAATCTTAAGCAATTCAGATTATTTTCGTGGTGTCGTATAAATAAAATATAAATTTGAGTTTTTTTTAGTGTGAATACATTTAAAAAATCTTAATATTAGTAGAATAATGTTTTAACTATCACATTATCACAGACCACCACAAATGTCATTAGTAATGCTAGTGGTGAATCTTTCCATTATCAAGTATCTGGATTATGGTTAATTCACTTCATAACTATTTTATATTCCCATTATTATTTGAATCATTAGAATACATAAGAGATAGATTTATTTTCGCGACACCGTTTGTTTGTATATGATTTTCATATATATTTTATAATAATTTTATAATGACAGTTAAATATTAATTGCATTAACACTCTCATTTGTACAATGTGATTTTTCTTGGAATATTGAATACAATATGAGATTTCTTTTGCAGCCTGAGTGGGATCGCCCCCCAACCACCCCGGTCGATCCAGAAGAAGGAACTGTCCCAACCTCCAAGCCTACCAACGCTCCTAAGCCTACAACCACCGTAAAGCCAATTTCCACGACTACTTCAAAGCCATCTTCAGTTACACTAGGCGATCCAACAACAAGTGCCCCGTCTGCTACGGTTAGTAATTTATTTAACTCTTTGTTAACGAATGTCAAGTGAATTACGAAATGCAAGCATTAAGATAGCTAATAATTTTGAAAACATACAAGTATTTTTCTTATTTAAAATAAATAAATCAAATAAAACCGAATCACTTTCAACAGCATAAAACAATCGTGTATGATTCGCAATATATATTTTATTTGACTTTACTTTGATACAAATTAAAGAGGTTATTTGTATCACATGATTATAAAAGCACAAATGCAATGAAATAATCATTATACGCTCTTTAGATACAATATTTTAGTTTCGCACTTATTTTATGCAGTCTGTTTGGTACATTTTATAAAATTATCTTTATAAATATTATTTCAGACTACTCCTGGAAGCGGAGGAAATGAAGTTGAATGCACAGGAACCAATGATTATATTCCACATGAGTCATGTGCTAAGGTAATTAATTTGATTGTTTTTATACCATTTACGAAAGGTCAACAAAACTGTTTATTTATTACTTATAAATAAATATTATTTAAATCTCAAAGACCTATATAAATACAAATATTTATGGTTTAATTTTACCATTGTCAATTGTTAAAAATAAATTTTATCATTCAATGTAAATGACAGGTTTTTGTATTTTTCTCATAAAAATATTATCCAAGATGAATGTAATGTTAATGATATATTTTTATTTTCAGTACTGGAGATGTGTCAACGGACAAGCAGTGCTATTCTCATGCAGACCAGGAACTGTTTTCAACACTCAGACCCAAGTTTGTGATTGGCCAGAAAACGCAGACAGACCAGAGTGCAGAAACGAATGAATAAATACATTACTATCATTCCACTTCATCAACTAATATCATTCATCCATATATTTAGATAGAAAATAATAATTTATACTATATATTTTTTTTTGATTCAATCAAAGACTGCCGATATGGAAATTGGATTTGAAATAAAAAATACTTTTTTGGAATTTTGTAATCTGAATTCAAAGAAAGGATTGCCATTGTTGCTTAGACAAGACATTTCCTATTTATCAATAAATTATAGATCTAACTATTGCATAAAAATCTAAAAAAAACTTGTGTAAAAATATTGTACATCAAAGATAATTTGGAAAAATAGAATGTATTGTTCAAATTTATTTAAAATGTAAAAATAAAATGAAAAATATTTACATACGTGCCATTTATATGATTAATTACATTGATTGTATTCTCTGTTATTGATAAAAATAAAATTGATCTATTTTTACTTTTAGTTCTAACTTTTTTGCTAGAAAATAATTGTATAGGTAGTGATTATTTACATTTTAAAATAAAATGAAAAAAATGAACAAGTGTTTCTCTCCAATGTTATAAAATATGGAATTATTACTGGATTTCTTCTGAAAAAAAATATGATATTTGACATAAAATTGAGTTAAGAGCTTTTGAATAATTTGACGATGGTTTGTTGGCTTTTTAGTTCTAGTGGCTATAGCTTAACCTCCTAAAATTTAAACTCCGGTCAATATATAACAATTAATTTGACTTTTAGGTCTTAGATATGGGTGTTTGTGATATCTTTTCTCGTCAATTTCATCTCGAGTGACTTCAAAAACTAATAATTGCTACAATTTTTATAATAAAATGGGAAAAGTATTAACGTTACGTAAAAATCAAAATAAAACAAGCTCGGGGCGGGTTTGTGAACTGAAACTGTTCAAAGCATTCTATAAACAACTTAAAGAAGTTAACTAAAAGTTATATTAGAATTATTTGAAAAACGAGAGAAATCTTGGCATTCTAAAACAATTCAAAATTTTTACTTCGTTATATTTAATGAAAATAAGCTTGTAATTTAATCACGCTGTTAAAACGTTCAAAAAGTGAAAATGTTTCTCAACCAAATAATCCAAAATGGTGGGGCAGAATCGCGCTCGAATAATTATGTGATGGTAGATATAACCAAAATTAAATAAATTGTTTCAGATTAACATTCAGGAGGTTGCTTAATTTTGACCATTTACTTTATTTCATTGACTGCCGGGCTCTTTAAACAGATGCTTGGTTAGAGTAGCCCCGATATGGGATGTTTTAAAAAATATAATATTTATTAAGAATATTTTCAGTAAACAATTAAAAAATAAATGTTATATATTATACGCAACTTACGCAACCAAAGCAATATTTTTGCGTGCAATATATCCATGACATCGTTAAGTAGAAAAATTGACGTTTTGAGATAACATATATTACCAATTATATTCAAATTTCTTTCATCTAAAACTCCACATAAAAACAACTGTTATGGAAATATTTACGATTTTTCTCTCGGTATGCAGATGTTTGCTCAATGGAAATAAAGAAATATAAATAATCTCTCAGTTCCATATAAATAGGGCTTGAAATATCGTTTTATGATTCTGTCAACGTTGCAATAAATGAAAAATGAATTGAGATATATATGTCACTCAGTTTCGATGCGTCAAAATTTTGGTAAGCCATATCTCAAAACAACCAATTTCTATTTGTTGCACTATAGAACTTATCCAACATATGTTCAAAACCATATACATACATATATATTTAATCCATGTCCATATCGAAGCCTTCTTACAGAGATATCTCAACAAAACTTTCTCTACTCAGTCTCTCAACCTCTCTTGTTTCCAAAGAGAGTGGTAGGGATAGAGTGATACGGCTAGTAAAAGATCAGTAGTTAACTAATCGCTCTCGTATGCCCAGTTATTGAAAGATCGGAAGAGTGGGAGAGAATTTTTCACAAAAACCCATGTCTTTGAACAGAAATCGATCCAAAAAATGCTGTTCGTACTGGGCCTCAACCGTCAACAACGCTAGTCAACAACACTAACCGCTGCGCCATATGACCCAATATACGTATGTATATATAATATTCAAGAAACCAAAATCAAACTCTAGGTGGAGTATGATTTTGGTTTCTTGAAAAACTTGAATGTGAATACAAAACGTCTTTCAATTTTATCGCCAACATTAAATAAAAGACGACAGTAAGAATATTTGAATCGTTTAAATTTTAATACTTTCGATGGTTTCGGCGGTAACTTTGTGGAAGTTCATTTTAATAGAAAAATCCTTGCTCCTCTTAAAAGGAAAAAATTCCAAACCTCCATTTTGTAATAGACTTTGCGATAGTAAGTCTGAAGATGCCTCTGAAAGAGGCGAAACACGAGTCACAGTTAGTAACACAATACGTGGAATAATCAAAGTTAATTTAAATTTTCTATCGTTTAAATTTTGTACATTTCCATACGTTTTGCCACTATCGATCAATTTGAATGATTCAAATTAAATATTGAAATTCCACCAAGCACCTTCAGTCAAAATCTTAAACTATCAATCAATGTTTGATCATTCGGTTCGAATTTGATACCGAAATTCCGTCATGCACTTTTAGTCGAAATCTTAAATAACAACAATAAGAGACGAACAATTATAATGATGAATTCAAAAGTATAATTGAAATATTTGAAAAATCGAAATACGGTGTATAAATGAAAAAGTACTGGTGTAATGTCAGTTAACTCGAAAAAACAACCAATAAAAATGATCAGGCCTTATGTTCTTTATGTGAATTTCTGGTCGAGTAATTTTGGTAATTGAATATTCAAATTTCCAATCCATGTAGCCATATGTATTGTAGGAGAAAATTAAATGTAACTTTTCCGTAGTAAGCCTGCAATCATTTGTATCATCATGTATAAAAAGCGATTTTATTCAAATGAATGAAATTAAACGCCAACAGACTGCTCTAAGACGTTTTAATGACCCTCAGAGGCCTTCATAATTAAACATTTGAGTATTTTCAAACTCATCTCGGTTTTTATTTTCCTTTAAGCTGCAGAAAAAAAATATCACAAGTGTTTCAATCATTACAGCGATTCTTTGTCTTGAAAATTTCGACTCGTTTTATATAAAAAACAAAACTTTTGTCTCAGTAGCTGGAAAATTTCTTTGTATATTTTTCTTAAATATCAGATAACTCGTGTTGTTAATTACGCGACGAGAGATAAAATTAGCATAATATCAAAAGACAATTATTTGATATATCATATGGCGATAATATCTTTAAATAAAATGTTTGAATTTTAATATCAACAGTATGTAATTTCACTTTTTGAATTTAAAAAGAAAGATATACATCGAATTGTACAATCTAAATAAATCAATATATTATGTAGTTATAATACAAATAACCATGATATACGAAAAAACGTAATTTAGTAAAAAAAAACAGACTAATCAAAGAGATCATTGAATGTTTTTTTCAAAAGTTGCTGTTGTATCCATCAAATATTAAAACTTATAAAATGGAGTTTTCTTGACAAAAAAAATGTTTGATTAAAAATAATATTAATTAATCACTATATTTGATAGCGTATTTCATCAAATTATCAATAGAATAACAATTAGTGTATTCAATTTGAATCGTTCAAATTATGTACATTCACACAAATTTTGTCACTAACAACCACGGATTAGCTCAGTTCAAGTTCATCTGTGCACTTGAACGCCTGAAAATGCCAACAGGCGAATCCTGGGTTTTTAGTGACAAAACTTGTGTGAATGTACATATTTTGAACGATTCAAATTCAATATTGAAATTCCACCAAGCACCTTCAGTCGATATCTTTAATTAGTGTATTAAAAAAAACTGTACTGAACAGTGAGAGTACGCCACTGTAAATTAAATTAAAAAACAATCGGAAATTAAAAATCAATACTAGAGAGAAAACTTTCAAAAGTATTGACTTATTAAAAGTTGTGAAAAGGTACTTGTAAAAATTGAATTAAAGAAAACATCTTTTGAAAAAATCGACAAAACTTTTACGAATCATTTTTTACGTGATAATAATTTATATGAAAATCCGTTTTCCCGGATTTGAGGATTATGAAGTAATACGGAACGTGCGGCTTGAAAAGAAAATTAGATTTCCTCCCATCAATTAATCCTTTGCACAAGCGGAAAAATCCATTCTGTGGAAGGTGCTTGGTTACCAAACTGGAGTTAATTAAGTGTGATATTGTAGAAAATAATATTAGGAATCAGAACATCTGAATATGTAATATAATATCTCAAAATCATATTTTTACTTTTGAAGTGTTGACTTACAATTCTTTATACTAATTCTATAGATTTATTCGTTGATCAGGAACAGTTTTGATACTGGCGAACAATTAAAACTAATGTTATGTCAATATTAATTAAAAAAGACGATAGTTCTGAGAAAACAACAAATGGAAATTTTCATCATAAGCATCGATATTTTATATAACTATAATATCAAAATATAGATGAATAAATGCCAATATGACACATTACAATTAATAGACGGAGACAATTGCCAGTATTTAGACCACAATTAATAATAAATGCCTATACAAATTAACGATTTTTTTTGGCAAATTAGTATAATATATGCACTGTGATGGTCCAGGTGAAAAATTGAAATCAAAGATTCTCTTTGAATAATTAACTATTTTTTTTCACTTTTGTTAGATGCCAATTTCTGCCAGAAAAGTGACGATTTATTTATTGAATATTTTTAAACAACAATGACACTGGCTTTACAAAACAATTGATTTCCTATTTGTTTGTTTTATGATATGTTATTCAATGTGTTTAAGATAAAGACATTGAATTGATTGTAAACGTTTTGGCTAGACATTATTTATGTGGAAAACGTCATCAAAATTTTCTTTCACAATAAAGGGTTGTGGGTAAAATTAATATTTTGACATAAAAATATCATTTTTAGTACGAATTTAGACACCCAAAACTCCAAAGGGTAATGCTATTTATAATGTATCATGTCTCAATGAGTAACCAGCGACAGGGGCGGATTTATTTAGTTACGCCCGAAAGGCGTTTTACTCTAAATGATTCGCGTAAAAGGTTATGTTGACGAAACAGAATAAACATGTATTGACAAACCCAAATGTGCATATTGAAAATAAAAAAAAACCTTTTTAAATTTAAGAGTACTGTTTATTCTGACATAAAATTCTATTTTAAATAAATACGCTCATTATTACAATTGATTTTTAAGCTTTATTTAAACGAGCTTTATATAATATTTTTCGATCGACTTTTACTATATAATATTTTAACGGTTTTGAAAAAATAATATGATTAATTCGTGTTCGAAATGTCACTATTTAAAAGTAAAGATAACAAATCGACGAAATAACGAAAACGACGTTTTGCTTAAAATATTGCATTTATATTTCGCATCAATTTGTGAACCCACTAACTACTAGGGCCAAAAAGAACGGGTCCAGTGAGTTTTCCGCAAAACTACCAATAATTTTAAAATATCTCAAGTTACACTTAAAGCTCATCGTACAAGTTAGGGAGCTATAAATATTTATATCATATTATTGTATATATAGAAATTGTTAAAAAATGTATTTTTTATTTTGAGTTTAACCCCAGTACGAAAAGCATTTTTTCAATTAATAATAAAAATAAAACAAATAATTTACATGCAATACCAGATGTAGGGAATTTATATTAGTACTGTACAGAGATGATAACTTACAATGTTCTACTATTGAAATAATGGTAAGTTTATAATGTAAGGTTTTTCGCCAATGCCAAAATCGAGTAAATGCAAACAACATTTTTTCTAGGCAATGGACAATGGATAATGTTTTAATTTAATTTAAGATTTCGACTGTGGGTGCTTGGTGGAATTTCAATATTAAATTTGAATCGTTCAAATTATGTTTATTCACACAAGTTTTGTTACTAATCACCAGGGTTTCGCCTTTCGGCATCTTCAGGCGTTCAAGTGCACGGATGAACTTGAACTGGAACGGATATTTTTGTGGAGGTAGCGGTGAGTTGTAGGTACAACATTAAGTGTCTTAGAGCAGAGTTTCTCAGCGGGGGTCACAGACATTTATTTTTGTTTTGGGGAGCCACAGCACAGCATAGGGGGGCCACGGGAGAATTTTCCGAAATCCCTAAATTTCTGTGTTTATGGATTCGAAGTTCTTGAATGAGCTAAAAAAAGGTCCCAAGCTGTTCGTTTGGGCAAATTTGCAAATTCCTGGAATTTTAGATTCAAAAATTCTTGGAAGAGATAAAAAAAAAAGTCCCACGCTGGGAAAAATTTGGAAATCTGAAAATTCCTGGGTTTTTTTAATTCGAATTTTTATGCGAAGAGAAAGCAATGGTATTGGGGTCACAGAAAAATAAAGTCACTCAAAAGAGGCCACGGGCCTAAGAAGGTTGAGAAACACTGCCTTAGAGAATATAAGAAAATATAAAACACAAGAAACTAAATCTTTTTTCCATAGAATTTTTTTATAATCCGGTGCGGAAAAAGTCATCTTAAACTAAACTAGCGAGATTTAACACGTACGTTTCCATTTCCGTAAACCATTTCAACCATCGTAGCGCTCTGTTACAAAGTTATATACGTGAAGAACAATTCCATGACAGTAATTTCGTCATTTATTTTAATTGTTTACCTACATACAACTTAAGTCATGTGCCATTCCAAGATTTAGTGGTGTTTAAAATGATAGAGAAAGCATACCACTGTGCTAGTAATATCTTTAAGGTTCGAAGCAGTTAAGGAACCGCAGAACATACAACGTTAATTTATGCTCATCTCAACATCACAGTGAACCCCTTATCCCTTAATCTGGCACTGAAGAATTATATCCGCCTCTTACCACGGTAAAATTTATCACCCGACGGAGATATTATGAACTTGAAATTCGAGCAGGGGCATACAAGTTCAATTCTCGACGGGTTGGCAATGTGTCACCCCCTAGTGATACGACCAAATATTATTATGATTCAGAAAAGGTTTAATGTTTTGAGAACAAGAATAAGTTAGATGGTTACAAATAGATGCGTTTTGTAATAAATCCAGAGTCGTTAATTGCAATGAAACTTCTTCTGAATTCAGCCGAGCCTATCCTAAAAAAATGAATATTATTACGATTTTAATTATTGAATAAAAACGTCTACATTATCTCCATTTGGTATTTGGTGCTACAACGAATTTAGTATTTGAAGATCCTGTTAACCGCTGACTTCTGTCAGTTTAAATTTGTTGTTAAAATATTTCATTATTATGTAGGTATATTTTCATCGTTAACAAATAAATATATTAACAAAAGTTAATTGTTTCTTAAAGAGGTGAAACACGTTTTACATTTTGTAACACAATAAAGTGGAATAGCAAAGTTATAAAATTAAATTTTGTGTTAGAATCAATTAAAACTGTACAAAAATAAATGCACTGTATTAATATTTTTAACATTCTAAACCGTTTTTTACGATACATTATCTTCTTATCCTTTCCACTGTAAATTCATCATGAAGTTGTATTAAAAAGTAAAAAGACATCACAGAACCAGTGTATAAGATTTCAAATATTTTACCTAATAACTATATAAAATCAGAAATTAATAAATTTAATTGATATAATACAATAGTTAAGCTTATACCGCTAGGCCAGTGTTTGCGAACACCGTTGGTTTGCAGAATACATGTAATTCGACTGTTAAATTACTAACCAATAAAATAAAATATATCGCGTCCTATGGTGTAGCAGTTAGCGTTGTTGGCTTTCGTGCCGGATTTCACGGGCGTAGTAAGAGCGATTAGTTAACCACTAGTCCTGTTCTGGACTTATACTACTCTCTCTGGAAAAATAAAGGTTGATGCACATAGTAGCAAAAAAGTTCAGGATTAAAAAATATATATATTTAAATAGTATTGTTTTAACTAGCGGTCCGCGAAATATTTCTCCCAATTTTACTGGTCCATTGCTGTTAAGTTGGGATACACTGCACTACTCTATACAGGCTGAAAGATTAAACGATGTTAATGTAGAGAATTTATCAAGAAAAAATGGCACAGTGCAAAATTACGAGGCACGCCTTTGTATCTAGTATTTTAACTTCACTTAATGAAACCTTTCAAGTTATTTACTTGGGTAATCAACCCTGAGAATATTTTCTGCTGTCATCACAAAGTCAGCTTAACAGTATTCTGTAAGTTAAGGTTTTATAACTCAATCCTTACTTTTGAATTGACGTTCTTTGAGCAATCACTGGCACTCTAAGTCAAGAGTTAAAAATGAATAATTTACTACATTGATATCTGACATAAAAACGGACAAAAGCTAATTCATAAATGAAGATTGACTGGCGATATAATTTTTTTTTAATTGACGGGGCAGTAGCTGATTAATCAATGTTGTTATATTCATTTTCGGTGGTCACGGGCTTGATTTCGGGTATACCAATCATATCCCAAAAGCGGAATGCAGCTGGAGTGAGAAGCTTTTAACTGGTCCTGTCCTAGCGTTAATATTCTATCCGTACTGCCGTAGAAAAACTTCTCTTGAAATAAGCTACATTAAAAGTCTATTTACTTTACATGAATACAAATCCTTGCAAAGTGTTCCGAATTTTGTTTGAAATAAACCATGTAAAAAAGTAAGTAATACAGTCAAAATTCGTCCAACAATCACACACACACTTATTGTTTGCGCAGCGTGTATCTTGCATCGTGCGCATACGCAGTGTTATGTTATGCGTTACACAGCGACAGATAAATAAAGACAAATATTGGTAACGATAAGGAAATCCAGTCAATAAAATGATTTATATTTTTGAAAATAATTAATAAAAACGAATTTAGTAATTTAGAGTTTCCCAATAATACATATTTTATTGAAATTATAAATGTTTGATACACACTACCTTAAAGTTATTTTTTTTATTTTTTTGGAACGTCGCTTTCAGTTCATGTCTAGTAGATGCATTTCTATATTTCATTAATATCTTTTAGAATACTATATTAAAAAGTCAGAAATGTTAAAAAATAAAAACCATAGTTATATTGTAAATAAAAGTTTTATTCATTTTAATTATAACACTATTATAACAACTGGGACATAACCCTACCAAAGTTTTCGTTCTATATTAACAGAATTCATTTTCAAATGTAATTGACAGATGGCGTGTTTGCATCTTGATAAGAATTTCAAATATATTTTCATAACAGACCATAATAAATTATTATGCACACTAAATAAGGAAAACATATCCATCTATGAATGATTGATGTAACCTATTTATATCAATATCGTTAAGGTTTAGCAATATTAATATGCAACAAAGCAATGAGCCGTGCCGAGCGGAGGGGTATTTGAAAAATCGGAGCACTTAAGTGTTTCCATTAGAATGGATACCCTTGTAATTTGGTTTTTAATGATAAGTTGTTATTATTAAATAATATGTAAGCTGCAAAGAAGAGATTGAATTGAAAACAATATATGCATCTATAGAAGCTAAATAGTTTTTTTGCAGGTTTGAATTTTTACAAAAAAATGTTTATAATATTAAACTATTAATTATTTTAAAATTCAAACTGTATATATGTTATATTGAAGATCACAACACGCTTTGTAGATCTAAATAAATTCATATTTTTACCTTATTATGTATCAAGTAAAAGCCATTTCACTTGCTGTCACAGTTCGTATCGAATAATATATGAATAATTTGGAAAACTTATCCAAGAGAATGATTTTGAACGTTAAGAGTTGAAAAATAAATTCTGACGTTGTATAAGCTGTTTTCTATTTTAATAAATATATTTTAATAAATGTATCCTTCATGGTTTCTCATAAAGTGATAAATTCTTTAAAAGTAAGTTTTCAAAGAAATACACAAAAAGAGTCTAGTAATATTTCATACAACTATGTATTATTACCTTCCATCCAAAATTTAAAAGATTTTTAAATAGTTATCAGAACTTTATTTTATATGGTTCATGTTTATTTCTTCTATTAAACAATGACAATTTTTCTAATAAATGTATGTTTACGTATTATAGTCTGAATAAACTGACAAAGGTGATGATAGTGTTGAAAATATTCCAGCATAATATCGACTGTGGAAAGGAAAAATGACGTAACCCACAAATACTAAATTTTACAGGAGACACAAAAAACGTTTTTTGATGATTTTAGACTTGATTTGGACACCACCTTGAAGTGAACGGTGACTAATAAACTGGGCTTTTATTGGCTTTGCCTGGTATTAATTTAATAAATTGTTCAAGACTAAACTTTTTTTAAGTCCTTTTTCTTGGTCGCAATTGTCACAGGCTATTATATTTTCAAACGTAAAAGCTAAACTTAGATAGTAATTCGGTATATTCGACTTACATCTTTTTGATAAAACATGTATCAAGTTGTATACATTGTGATTATCGAAAAAAGCTGTTTTGGAAAAACTGTGGGTTACGTCTTTATTATATTCCACAGTCGATATAATAATATTTTTTCGGTGACTTAGCAAACAAAATAAGTTATTTATAATATAAATAAAGGAAAGTCGTATAACTGAAATATAAAGTATCATTTCTTGACAAAAACGAAAATTACAGTAATTTTAATCTAAAGTGATTTTTTTCTACGAAACAAAATGTACAAAAATAATTCCATACTTTCTCCTTCATATGAAAACAGTCTGGTTATTTACATAAAAATATACTTGGCGTGTTACTGCTTAAAATCTGCTTACAAGTTGCAAGTATTACGTTTTCGGTTGATTTTGTATGTATGAGCAAGTGAGTTGTTCTAGTTTTCTCAATGCCAATCAATACAGTTTCAACAGAACATTTCTCGTTGAGAAATTGAAAAACGTCGATGTCATATGATTTTCGACAGATGTTTTTTTGTTACTACAATTTAAGATAATAAAATGATTGAAAAATGTGTCACGAGCAAATTGAGTACATATAATTTTCTAATCATAAACTTGCTAATATATGAAATTATTATTTTTTAGATTACTCAATATTGAACCAAGCACGGGGATCACTACTGGCTCACATTTTTAAAACAAAATATATTGCATTAGTCCGAATAAAAACGCTATTCGATAGTATTCAAAGTTCCTCTTCCTTAGTATCCGAAGTCTTGGCTGCTTGCACTGCAGTGTGCGAAAATTAAAAAAATCTACAAAATACATAATTGATATTTATTCGTTTTTTATAAAGCGCTGCAAAATCGTTGAACAGTTTGTAATTTTCTTGACGAAGCACACAGATTCGAGCAATTTTTCTTGTTTCTTGCTAACACTTGGACATTCTTAAAAGTTGTTACAAGCGTTTGGAATCATACTGTTGCATCTATTAGTTTTACTATCTATGATGTTTAGCCAAACTTCAAGAGATTAGCAGTAAAGTGATCATGTTATATAAATGTAAGTAAATAAATTAAAATAAATTATATTGATATATAAAAAAATGTTGCCGCAACCAAGAACTAAGTGCTCGGTTTTACGACCAAGAACATGATTTCAATCGATTTATGTATTTGTATAATATAAAAAAAATAAAGCTACATGCCTGACCAACACTTAATTTCTAAAATGACGTCTAAAGGCAAAGATTAATTAACAAGCAACGTCTATAAACTTGTTTTTTATACGTTTTATTGAGAGATAGAGTAAGAGAAACTGACTTACGGTGAAAAATGTTGTTCAGAACTACAATAGGAATTAAGATGCTTCACACTGGAAGCGGACATGGTTTTAAACTTCAATAAATAACAACATATTGATTATCTCATTCCTAACAAAGGTTCGCATTGTTTTAAAACACCCCTCTAGGCCACGTCGTGATTCGTATATTCCCGCCCCCTTTGGAAATATAGGAATTGCCTTATTTTCTCACAACTCACTTACGCGTGTATGTCGTTTCATAGTCTAGAAATGGCGATGCCCTGAACAACGAAAGTGAAAATTTGCACAAGAAAGACGTTATGAGGCCGAAATATTGCCGCGTCTCTAACAAAGAAATCCTTTCATTCTGATTTTCCCGAAAGCCAAATCCTGGGATTCTCGAATGCTGCCTACTTATTTAAATTTAACGCCCCTGAGAAAATATCATTAAAATTTGCCCTTGAATAAAGAAATTTACTACATTATTTACTCAGCAAAAAGAAGTTTTTTGTAGTTACAATTGTATCGGCAATAAAAACATAGCTTTGTTTTGAGCCATGTGAGTATTTTTGTTTCCTAAAACGAACAAAAGTATCTCAGGTTTTATTTGTTTTTCGTCTAGTGTTAGTTCAATTCTCGATTTTGCACGACATTACGCAGTAAAATTACTAATGTATTTTTCGAAAAAAGATTGCTTTACGTTTTTAATGACGTTTACAACATCATATTAAAATAAATATACTCCGCTGTATGAAATTAAGTCTAGAAATATAAACAAGTAAAAAAATATTCTGTTTTTTTTGTCAGTGCATTTAATACATTTATAAAAGTGATTCACTGACATAACCTGCTTTGGTCTTATGTTTCTGAAAAATGGATGAAACATATTTGATGACTGAATGACTTACTTGCACCTTTCAGAGATATTATACAATTAGTTCAGCTCCTGGACTGGTAAATTAATAAATCTTTCTTTATTTATGAAATATTTTTATTTGAAAATCTCAGTTATTCATAATGGTGTGTGGCACCGTAAATTAATAAATCTTTCTTTATTTATGAAATATTTTTATTTGAAAATCTCAGTTATTCATAATGGTGTGTGGCACCGTAAAATATAAATTCTTCATTTATTCAAACTATGGATCATAGAAACGTAAAAAAAACATAAAAATACTTTATATATAAAAAAAACAAAACGCCCCTTTGTACTAATTCCACAAGTGTTCTATAAGGCCAAAATCGGTTTCGCTATCATTTTCAGGTGATAAAAGTAAACATTTATGTCGTTATATTTATAATAAAGCCAAGTAAAACAAACAAGGGCGTAGAAAAAATTGGTAATAGAAATATGAAAAGAGTTTATATGTAAAGATACAAATTATAAATAAGCGATACTGAACTCCATATGATATAAAATGTTTAAAACCACTTATAAATCAATAATAGAGTGTTTTATTTTCTGAATATAATGCCTTTCCACCAAGTATTGACAGCGAACACTTTAAAATTGAATACTTTAGATCATAGTTTCTCAACCTATTTAAGCCCGTGGCCCCCTTTTGAGTCTCATATTTTTCCGTGGCCCCCCTACCCCTAGTAATAAAATTCTCGGGGCTCGGAAAAATGAAAAAAAATGTAGGTTCATTTATTTAAAAAAAAATATAATACTATAAAATAAAATTGTTTGTTAAAAAAAATATGTTTACAAAATAATCTATAATATTACATTTTTTTAAATCCCTAGGGTACGCAACGTTGTACCCATCACAGCTTATTTTGGTTCACACTATTCTTACGGGGGCGTATTCTGCAACGTTATTCGTGTTAAATTTGAATCGTTCAAACTATGTACATTCTCACAGATTTTGTCACTAACGACCCGGTTTTCGCCTTTCGGCATCTTCAGGCATTCAAGTGCACGGATGAACTTGAAATGAAGTTCATCCGTGCACTTGAATGCCTGAAGATGCCGAAAGGCGAAACCCGGGTCGTTAGTGACAAAATCTGTGAGAATGTACATAGTTTGAACGATTCAAATTTAATATTGAAATTCCACCAAGCACCTTCAGTCGAAATCTTAAATTAAAGTTATTCGTGTTATTTTTTTTCCATAAATTTCTTAAAACTAGTTTGCATGCACTGCAGAATGCTAAATAAAATAAAGTTATCAAAAGAGTTTTTATGAAATTAAATCTATTCGTTTTTCAAAAGACGCCGTTAGCTCTTCGAATGCTTTATAATTTTCCCTAGATGCAACTATGTAAGTCGGTATGACCAACAGGACCACAAGATGCGACTGTTGTCGTATAATCTTGAGCAGTTC
This sequence comes from Himalopsyche tibetana, assembly GCA_030503985.1. Taxonomy (NCBI): domain Eukaryota; kingdom Metazoa; phylum Arthropoda; class Insecta; order Trichoptera; family Rhyacophilidae; genus Himalopsyche; species Himalopsyche tibetana. The sequence goes on from JAPJYX010000010.1 coordinate 5,438,588, forward strand.
CCGTTCGCTGTTCATGTTTGGACATTCTCAAAAAATGCGATCAGCACCCTGAATAATATTGCCGCATTTATTTTTTAGGCTATTTACTAATCAGCCAACCTGGAAGTGCTTGGCAGTGAAGTGATCATGGCTAGTCATAAATTGGCCTATCCGAAAAATTTGCCTAGTCGAAACGTTGGTCTCCATTTGGGTTTTTAAATTTTGAAATAATTTATAAGATTACCTGTCTTTAGAATAATTTCCCATCGATTTTATTAAATTCACATTCTGTAGCAATACTGTGCACCACAGTTCTATGGGCCTTACGAATGAAGGGTCTGGTCGAGAAAGAGGCAGTGAAAGAATTCTCCTCATCAGACTTGACACCCATTATGTAGCATTGCTGTTGTGCCTTGAACTTTGATGTACAGATTTAACAAAAGTTTACCAAGCAGAACCGGCAATGCATTTATAGAAGTACATAGTCCTGTATGCTTTTGTAAGGGCTATCAATGCACTGCATAATTTGGTAAGAAAGATTTTCTGTAAGAGAATAAGGTTACAAAGCTTTTATCACGTACTTTACCAGCCACTCCCATGGATTGGGTGTTAGGCTTTAATTACTTAATACCTGCTACGCAAGAAGTTTTGGTATGATATGCAGTGGTGTAGAAAGGGGTCCTGCCACCCGGGGCGTTACTTGAATTTGTAGCCCCCATGGAGGACCTAAAAACACTAGCCTATAAGCGAAGAGACAAAGCTTTGCCAATGATCAGTTTTGGTCTTTAGTATTGCGTTTTGGTATTTGTGTCGAGCTGTATCAAAAAATGATTTCGAAAAAGACATTCTTGAAGTCAATGAGATTTTATGAAATTTACTGTTTATACAATATTATTAATATTATACTGTTTTAAAATATTAGGGCTTTACACAAAGGACCCATTTTTTGCGACCAAATTTTGACTATGAATAGCGCACGGAATTCAAAAAAAATAGTACATGATTATTTTATAAAAGTAAAACTTCAATACTTTTAACAATTGAAGCCTCTTCTTTTATTCATAAAAAATCTTAATTCCTTGCTCAATCGTTACACCTTCAGTGTCTTAAGATTTCTGGCAAAGAGCATTGAATTTTCTTAACTAATTTTTTCGTCATCAAAAATCTGACACATCGTTTTAGGTTGGTCGATTTGCAAGGCAAAATGTTCAATTAGTTGTTTTTTTATCATCTGCTATCTCATACATACGTCTTGATACTGAACGGAATTGCTCAAAGGAATCACCTGAATAATTATATTTGATCACTCTGATTCATAACTCTTGAAATTGCGAAATTTGGATTTGAAAATATAAGGCGTTTTTCTAGCTTTTGCAATTAATTTGGAAATTTTGTAAGAAACTATTAATTTAACCAGTGTCAAATTTTTCACTGAATACTATAAATCCTATTTTTTGGCTGCGGAAACTTAAAGCTTTTTGAATTATTCAAATGGCTATTCTTTCATGTCTATGTGTTTTGTATAAAATGGATAGTAGCATTAGTGAAGCAAAACATATTTAACGCACATGAGTTTCATAATATCATGGGGTGATGAAAGAAATCCGTGGACAAGATTAGTCAATATAATATTGTCGACACTTACTTTTGGATGCAGTAATTATTGTATCCTTAAATATCTTTGAAAAAATAGTAAAAAATATGTATAATAAATACATTATTTCTGCTGCAATGATTTGATACTATATTATATTTGATTTCAATATAAATTTTAGTTCATTATATTTTAAGTGGCCGTGGCCCCCCTAAAGTCTGCTGTGGCTCCCCAAAACTGATAATTTCTTCTGTGGCCCCCTTGGAGCATGCTGTGGCCCCCAAGGGAGCCACATGGCCCCCGGTTGAGAAACGCTGCTTTAGATTATGAAAATATATATAAGGAAAGCGAAACCAGTGCCAGTTTATATGGGCCCATTAGAGGTGGAGTGAGCCAAGTGGTATTTTAGAAAAAAAAAATAGATGTGTTGTAATATTCTACACATATTATATATTATATAAGTATCATAAAACTCAAACGTAACCTCAGTTGAAAGAAATTTCGATAGTGTTATTTCCGTAAAAAAAAATATGCAATCCACCAAAACACCAAATAAAGACGTGATTGTACTTGAAAGTCCAAGAAAAAGGTTTTACCATTTTACTAATTGGCTCACTTCACCTGTAAAAGGGCTCATATAATGTAAACAAATACGTTTTATGAGTATATGTTCTTTAATATGCCATTTAAGAACATATATTATGCAATAAAATACAACTGCCAGTATACTTTGATTGGTAGATAAAACTGATTTAAAAGTCTAATGCAGTAAATTTCGGGGAATTATCGATATTATATTGCCAGTTTACCAGACTACTGCACCATTAAATTAAGTGTCCTTCACAAATAATTGAATACAGTGAGTTGGATGACCACGTGAACAGTTGACTGCATACAGCACTGCAGAAAGTTTATTGAATTATTGCACTGGAACTTGAGACTGAATCACAAATTTAATAAACCCACTCGCATAACAACTTAGCTAAAGTTTAATGGAGCTTAGCTTTTAAATCACATTAAATGACCGGACTGCTCAACGAAATGCAATTCTCTTTAAAAACCACAAATGTAACTATTTTAGAAAATGATGTTAAGGTGTACTTAAATCTAACAACGACGTATTCTCAAAGTATTATAAAAAAAAAATCATACATGGTTGTTCTGTCAAGTTTCACAATATTTGATTTGATATTTAATCAATATTTGTCCGAAGGAATGAATGCCTATAGTGTTTAATTCCTTTTTCATCTATCATAAACCACACTGAAATCTTACCATTATAACCTATAGCACCCTCTTAAACAGTAAAGATAAACCGTACACACAATAAAAACATTTCTTTTTGTGAGTCTGATTTTTACTAATTGATTGCAATTAAGTAATTGATCGTTAACTAATATTTTAAAAAAATATGAGTAAAATTTCTTTTTAGCTATCGTTCCTGGAAAAACGTCAATTTGTTACAGTTAACACTGTACTTTTTAATATTATATAATTGAAAAAAATGTTTAAATATATGTGAAGACACAGATGAGCCCCTGAGAGGTGAAATGAGCCAACCAGTAAAATGATATTTTTTTTTCTTGCACAATTACGTCTTTACGTCAAACGTAATTACGTCTTGCACAATTACGTTTTGGTGGATTGCATATTTTTATTTTACGAATAGCACTGTTACAATATGTCTTAACTATCGTTACTTCACTCTTAGACGTGTAGAATATTACACCGCAACTGTTTTTATTTTTTTCTAAAATACCACGTGGCTCACTTCACCTCTAATGAGGAAGTAAATGAGGAAGTAAAAAAAATGCTTCTGACGAAGACATAGGCCAAAATAGCTGTCAACTATACACACAATAATATTTGCTGTACTAAAACATTTTTTCTACTTTATTGTAATGGAAATTTCATTTTTTATCCTTATAAATCAATAAAATATCTTTCAATCAATGTTTTAAAGTGACATTAATTGTAATTTTTTAAATTATTTATGACGTTATCTGAAATTCAATCATTGTGTAAAAAGTAAAGTAGAATAGTGTTTATTTTAATCCAACTGTTTGAATGCATTGTTGTCCCCAGTGTTCCCATATTGGTATTGTTTGTTCTGATTATATATTATGCGATATAAATGGAGGTTACGTTAGTCAACAGCTTGCAAACACCGAGAGTGTCATAATGCAGTATCAAAAGAAGTGATAAAGTCTTAATAACCGTCCGGACTCCATCGTTTGACTCTTCAGCTCAAACTCTGAAAAAAAGAAAAAGAAATACGAAATAATTAACATGATTTTTCATAAAATAGGAGAATGAGGCACACGTTTTATGAAGAATAAACATATTGTACACTACAGTAAAACTACATAACATACCAAAATTATTAATGGTTCTATTTGAAATATAAGTACCAATATACTTTACTCTCCAGACTTTATCGATTTGCTGCAACAGGCAGGATGTTTAAACTCAAAAGCTCCATCTGACGCGAGCTTATAGCTGTGATAGCCTCAGGTCATAGCTAAACTTTAAACGAGATTATTACCTCGTCTATGATACGCAAGACGCCTCATATGCCACAAAGTTATCTCAAGTACCTTTCAAACATGCTGTCAATTTAAAGGAGACTCAGTTATTACTAAATAAAATAAAAAAATGTAATAAATATAGCCAGTACACCAGTCTGTAAGTGACTAAGACTTATCGATTCTGTTTTGTGATATATAATACATCTCGGCCTTTTTTTCATTAGATAGTTCAATTTATATAAAGATTATTACGTAAAACAACAAATTGCTTCTATTTAATCAACTGCAGTTTATTCGTATGATTTATACATTGAATTTTAACTTAATTCTACGTTCACTTGCATTCTACATGCAATATAGTGAATAATAATTTTAAATCATGACCGTTGCAATGCGTAATATACTAATCATAAGTAGTTTAACTAAATTTCAATACAAAATCAGTCTTTATGGTGATAAAAGATCAGAATAGAAGTATACGAGACTAGAACTGATATAAGCATAAAAGGTACTAGAAAAATAATGTGTTCGATTAATGAAAACTTGTCAGTCTTTAAAACAATGGATGTAAATTGATAAATCGATGTAATATTTATAATTTCCACCCAGAATTCGAGTTCTTGAACGGCTATCGGTATTGTTTATTATTTTAATATTATGTTTTCTGAGCGCTCGTTGGATTTATTGTAGATCCTTGTAATTATAAATTATGTAAATGGTTTTGTGTCACCACACGTTAAAGCTGATTACGGTATTTTAAAGCGTCCTTCCATTGTCTCAGAAGCATAAGTTTTTATTTAACCAAAAATAAAGTAACATGAATATAAAGACGCATGTTTGGAATAATGTCAATTTTTTATTATTCCAAACACATGTAAACTATCCGTCAAGGAAAGTAAATATCATATTGGGTAAAGGAATGGAGCTAGAAATAATATAATATATCATCTCGAATTATGCAATTAGACCAGCAAGAGTAGTTGTATTTTAAAGCCATCAGTGAATCTAGAATTGATGACATCAATCTAAAATGAAATTATTGAACCATCATAGTTTTGTTATGTTTATACCCAAGCGAAAATTGAGATAAAAAATTGCGAAAAAAATATAAACTAGGGACATTTTTACGTAAGCGTTTGTTAAAAATCAAACACCAAATCTCAACAGTACGATAACTTTTTAAATACCGAGCGTTTATCATTTTTATGGGCCATTCCAGCAGTATCGTCAGATACATATAAAAACTTCCACAAAGCTTTTCACAGGAATAAATTGTTTTATGGTAAAGCTTAATGCCAACTAAATTGTAATCCTCTACTCGCACTAATGACCGAAGATAATTTATAAATACCTAATTGATGTGAATTTTATGATACCAATAATTAATTATCAGGTATTTATTATTTATTTATGGATATTTATTTTTGGAGAAGGTTGGAAATACCAACATGAAATATATTATTTACTCAACGAAATTAAATATAAAATTGAACTGTTATAGAAATAGTATTTCTGTGATTAATTTTTGAAGTATAGAATTTTGTTGAATGAAAAATAAATGGTTTTTTTTTTTTTTTAATTATAAAAAATCATAGCACAATATATTGCAAATATTCTTTCATACATCATTGTTTTATATATCAAATCATGAAGTCATAACAACTAAGATGACTGTTAATTCTGTCTGATGAAATATGTGCGTACGATTTATAATTTTTAATAAAATACAACGAAGATTATAAAATTGTATTTGATATTATCAACACGCACACAATAGAAAGTAAGTGAACATACCAGGTGTGACAGCCGGCGCCATTTTGAAGAAATATTCAGATTTACGTTCGATTTTAAATATGCAGTCTGTCAATACTGTTTTGCGAGGAAAGGAAACAATTTAACTAAAACACGTTTTTTTTCTAACTAAGAGTTCTTCAGTAAAAATATAAAAGATTTTTTTAATAATCATAATAATGGAAAGTAATGTATCGTAACAAAAAATATTGCTATAGGTAAAAAAATATTTTTGCTTTATTACGACAATATTTCATTAGTACTAGGATTTTTTTTCGTTGACTTTCTTGCCAATCTCCATTGCTTAATTTTTTATTATCGTCATCACATTAAAACAGCAATAAAATAATTATTAGTTTTTTTCATAATGTGTTAACTATATAATTTAACGCTGTGACAATATAAAATAATATATATAAAAATAGTTATTTAGACGTTGTATTATATGTTTATTTATTTTATTAAAAAATGGACGTTCTTTGAATATAAAATCCCGACAGTCTTTTTTGTTATTATGTATGTATGTTAACATTGGCAACCCTGAAATAGAAATGCTTACTTGAAAAGCTGAATAGCATCCATTCTATGAGAGAAATTCAATGTTTAATGAAGAGTAAAAATATGTCTTCTTCATGAATTTGTATTGAAAGTGTTTAGAAAACAGATTATTACTACCACGTACATATGACATCGATTAAGTTGGTAAGGAAGACAATTTTTACACATCATTCTTCAATGAGTCGATGTTGTATCATTTGATAGACAATAGTGACATGAAATGGTAAGAAAGGAGAACATAAATCAAAGGTCATTGCAACAGAATCAAGTGAGATGGAAATCGAATTAATTCTATCAATTTATGGCGAAGAGCTAATTGCCGGACATGCAATATCGTGCTTTAATATATAATAATAATTGCCTAATAATGCTCACAACAAAAGTATTAAACAATATCTAGGCTGTTTATATTTATCGCCAATGACAGAAACTGAGGAGCAAACATTCAAAAAGTGTTTTGTCACAAATTTTGAAAAATGACGTTTTAAATCAATTATGATAGCTCATAATAAAACCTATGAATGGAAATCATAATAAGTGTTCAAAACGGTTTTTTTTCATATTAAAATTAAATCATAAAGTTGACACATTCATACGAACCGTCACTTTTGCAACACTTAAATCATCATTTTCCAAGCTTCGTATTTGTGTGACAAAACACTTTTTGAATGTTTGCTCCTCAACTTGGAACTGGTCTTGGAGATCACCATCAAATGACTCTAAATTAATGTATATTAATAAAACTTCAAAAGGCAACATTTGTAATACCTGTACTCGTATTTTAGTGCTACGTCGTTGCCTTCTGTGACATATATGATGTCGTAATAACAACTTAAACTAAGTTAAAGTTGCATAGCATTAAAAAATATTTATGTTACAAATAACAATATATACAATTATTGTGTTCTCCGACTTGAAAGATGCAGTGAGAAATTATTTGTCATACCGTCATTGAAAATGAATGGCTGTGACAGATAGATAAATAAAATCAAATACTCGTTACTATTTTAATATATCTGATTGAACGTAGTATCACTGTTAACTTATATTCTACGGCTATAAATATTTAAATCGTCAGTATGTAAATATGCGATAAGTATTGTGTGTAAGAAGCACAGGGTTGAATTATAAAACTTTTTCGCAGTGAGAAAAAAGGTGTCGACTTGTCGATATTACAGGGGAAAATAATTTGTCAATGTCAGTGAGCTGTTTACCATTTTAATTTGGAAAACACGAAAAGTTCTTCGCAACTTTGGAAATTCGGTACCACCGCGCAGGCTTAAATGCTTATTTTGTATTCATGCCAAAGAGGCCAAAGGAAATTTCAGATTTTTGGTGCTTACATAGATTTTGAAAGTTTTTCATACCGTTTCCTGTGTTAATGTAAGGGGCTTAAAAACCTAACGGGGTACCTCAATGGAAGTTAGTGTGTAATACGATGTGTGTTTTGTATTCAGTTTCTTAGCATGTCATTATTCAAGAAGACTGCATATATTTGAATTGTGCTTGACTTAATGTTTTATCTAATCATTGTTACAACGTCCCGTTTTAAGGACCGGGTGAATGGGAAAGAATCGGAACACACAAGTTGGTTGTTGTTTGTCTCACCATCACCCGTTATGTGTATGCAGCCGCTGTTTTACGATCGCATAATTATTTATGGTTGTCACCATTGGTAACGAGTTGATCGGAGAGATTTTTATTATTATTTTACAGTCATATCTTCATAGACCTTCGTCTTTTGTTTTAGCTACGCTACTGCTCTTCAATACAAGTATCTTACAAACAGTAAATACTCTTCAATTAATATTTTGCCATTTTTTAACATACGACGTGAAATAGACACCTACAAACGAGGTAGGCTAATATAATAATGATCGTAAAATTACACAAGATTTTTAGTCCTGAAATCCATTAAAAAATCCATTATTGAATAAAAAGATGAACACTAAAAACCTGTCAATTTATTGTCCCTACCTGTATTAGAAAATTCACGAAAAGCACAGTAAAATGAAAAAAAATACAAGTAAACAAGAAAATATGTATATTTTTTAACGTTGAAATTCTTAGTGTTTTATTTATATCAGGTTTCTATTATATTCTTTGCCGCTATATTGTATTGTGACAGACACTTTCGTACTCCGTGTGTCTGTAATCTTCTTGCGTTTTGTGTCAATATCGACGTACATAGTTCTTGATCAGTGGATCTTATTTCGTCTGAAATCTCATCTTTAACCTTTTCAACTTGGATGAACTTACAGCAGAACCAACCTGCACTAGAATAGCTCCTGGAATTATTGGAATACATACAGTGTTTTCAGATATCAAAAATATTATAGACATTGGTTGATCAATACTTTTTATCTATGTTTTTTTAGTATTAAATTCAAATATTTAATAAATTATTCATTGGGTTAATCTACCTGGAAAAAAGTGCTATGTTTATTATTCGATGACAAAACACATTCCTGCAGTGTGTATGATAAAATTGCTCAAACTTACATTCAAGAAGATATTAGACAACAAAATAAGAAAACTGATTCTTAAAAATATTGAAGATTTTTATATTCTTGTACGTATAAAGACAACAAATAATGGTCAAAAATTAATGCCGCAGCTTCTAGCACAGAAACTCTCTCAAAAACGTTATTTAGACATTTTTCATATATCTTTACACCGTGTTATATTTAACATTATAAATCAGGGTAAAAAATATGTACAGCATATAAAATAACTTAGATTATTCCACATAGTGTGCTACAAATTGTGACACGTGTTTCGTATCTTTCAAAGACATCCTCAGAAAATCTGATAAAACGAATGATTCGTACTTAAAAAAGCATTTGTGAAAGTAAGATTGTCTAAGGATGTCTCTGAAATAGGCGAAACACGTGTCACAGTTTGTAGCACAATACGTGGAATAATCTTAGTTATTTAATATCAAAATGAACTTCCACAAAGTAACTGCCGAACCCATCGAAAGTAATAAAAAATAAAAAATATTTACTTAAAATAAACGAGCTTTAAAATTACTATAATTAACAAGATAATTTTTTTTAGACCAGATAATTTCATGCGTAAACACTGAATATCACAAGTATAATTATTTCTATCGAATAATGTAATAAAGCGGTTGGTATTTCATGCTTAAATGCTTAGCTAAATTAAATATTCTATCTACTACATATTAAATCACTATGCATGTTATGTATGTTTATTTCAGCGAAGTGAAGCTTATTTAGTACATCTTACTGCTGTAAACTATAAACACAAATATTCATCGATTAAAGTTTTAGATTGAAGCTTTAATAATACGCCCGGAGGTAAAGTTTATTCTTAAAGCTCATTAAGATCTTAAATACGGAATCGAGAAGATCCCAGAGTAGGGAATTCGAGTCAGAAGAGCAATAAAAATGAATTATAAGCCATAAAAGATTTATAGAGGCACATCTAGTGCCAGAAAACTGCGGTTGACTTCTTCTAAGTACGTTTGATATGTTTTGATACAGAAAAAAAATACCTTTTCACCAAGCGCCATCATCTTTTTTTTAAACTGTTCAATTAAATGTTACAAATACTATCTGTCACTCTTCTTATAATTTTATTTGACGTTTATCGATATACTATGTTGATATTATACTTTATTTGAAGTTAAACGTATTTTGGTTCTTTTTTTTTAAAATTAGTTTTCTAAATTGTTATTACTTCCGATTCATAAAATAATTAAAATCGGTTAAAGCTATATATATTATTAAAAATATAACATTTTAATAAATGAATGGAACAAAAAAATAGATGCATCGTATCATCATAATAGAAATGTAAAAAAACTTTTCTTAATAAAAGTAAGAAATATATAATCTGCCGCCTGTGTGGTCGAGTGGTCAACGTTGTTGGCTTCGGCTACAGAGGACCCGGGTTCAAATCCCGGTACGGACAGTTTTATAAATTGATTTTTCAATCGATTTATGAATTTCTGTTCAAAGGCATGGATGTATGTGATGTCTTGAATTCCCCCCTCTCACTCTTCTCTTTGGAAAAAGAGAGGTTGAGCAACTGAGTAACAAGCAGTTCTCGTAGAAACACTTCTGTTGAGATAAACTCCATTAGGAGTCCATATTATCCACATAGGGAGCGGACATGGTTTTAAAAAAATATATAATCTAGTAAAAGCTCGCTTGGTGTAGCTTCGGTTACAGTACGGAGAGTTTTAGAAATTAACAGAACTTGACTAGTCCTATCCTTGAGAACCTTCATTCCTTTGAAACAATGTGAGGTTGAGTAACTGAGTAACAAACAGTTCTTGTAGAAACGCTTCTGTTTCATTAGAAGTCCAACAAGTAATGCCAACGCGTCAAATATTTTAAAGTTGAAAGATCATACGAGAAAAAACTCGATGAGAATTTTTAGTAATTTAAGTCACTCGAGATAAACTCAAGATAAATTGACATCACAAACACCCATGTCTTAGGTCTAAAATCTAAATTTGACATTGAACTTACCGAAAATCGAACCCAGACCCAACTGGTCGGTAGAGCAAGCTTTAACCAACTAGACCACAGCGATCAATTATGTGTCCATAAAATAGAAAATAACAGTTTTAATTGCAGCAATAATGAAATAGATTCCGGTTAAAATATACAGGGGCTAAAAAATTCTAAATTACGAAAAACTATATCAATCTCTTATATTAAATATTGCATTATTTATAATTTTAAGATCTTCTGGTGAATTTCAGAGCATGTTAATTTGGCTTTTCTCAAATAAATTAAAAATATTATATCATCACGCGATAAGATAACAATTTCTGCATATTAATTTTTGATATCGGAATTCGTCAAATTTTGATTTGGTAGAAATTTTTATATTTACCTGTTTGTAAAAGATATTGAACGAGACTGTTTTTGACTGCGAAAAGTTGATTATAGGGCAGCACTAAAAAGACTTCTATAATCCAACTGAATTAATGTAAGTTTATGTTTTATTGAACGACTTTTGTGAATACAAATCAGTTCTCCGTTTTAAAATGCCGTATTGAGAAATTTATGACCGCTGTGATTTATTATATTTTTGACTGACATGCCGATCAAATTGTCACCGAAAAACAAAAAATAATATTTCAAATACAGAGAATTTTTATTACGTCAAAAATAGAGCAAAGAAAACAGTTAAAATATGACATGAAAATTTCGAAAATGAAGTGAAATAAATGTCCCGAACGAACAACCAACTAAATTGAAATACAACATGTTTCAGTAAATTTAATTTGATTTTATAATGCCAATGGGCCAAATATTTTTAAATTGAAAGACCATTCGAGAAAAACTCGATGTGATTTTTTTGGAAGTCAAACATCAAAGTCAACAAACGTTGAAAAATCTAAATTTGACATTGACATTACCGGGAATCGAACCCAGGCCCGCCTGACCGGAAGAGCAAGCTTTAACCAACTAGGCCACAGCGGGCAAAAGTTTTTGTTTTAAAAATATGAAATTTATCTAGTGAATATTAGGTGTATTATTTCTCCAAGCATAATACCTTGATTCAAAGCGATAAATCGATTTTGTGATCATGTTTATTTTAAATATTTTATATCAATTTTCACACGGTATTAAACGTATACTAATGATTACACATATTATCAGTGAATAAAAAAACCCAATATTCGTGATTAATTTACTACTACTTTAGAAATAATGTGAAAATTTAAAAGTTAAAATAATATAAAAATGAAAAAAAACAATTAACTAAAATGAGAAAACTTAAAAAAACGGGTGTGACATGTAACTCATAGACTAGTATACTTCAATGTAACCTACATCACTCTCTAGATCAGTGGTTCTCATGTGCGGCCACCAGAGGATTTTGCTGCGGCCACCAACAGTTTCATAGTAAATCAAATAAAAAATGTATTTTTACAAATTTATTTGTAAAATAATTATTTTTTAAAATTGATTGAATGCACCTGACTCCAAATGACTCACAAAGGTATCATATTTATGTACACGTGTTTGTTTGTGACCGAATATGTAACAATGGATGTCTGGTTTTATTTCATATTTATCGTATTAGAAAGAAAGAGAGGGAAACAATTTTATGAATTTGTTTTTGCGACAGATATTGGTCTTTTTTTATGTCGAACTCGTTTGAGATATCTGGCTGCAATCACAGACTTCAGTGCATTGCAGTAATTCAGTTAGTCATAACGTGCAATTTTAATCTTGTAATCTTGGATTATTCAAATACATTCGGTTAAGAAAGTGAGTAAGGTTTTGACTGTTTTTTTAATATTTAGAAGCATCTGTATATTATTGTATGCTGTATTTTTCTAATTTGAAAGAAAAATTGATATAACCCAGTTGAAATAAGATTGTTTTTATCAAAAAAGTTAAGTAAATGCAACTGCTATTGTTATCACATTTGGTGCGGCCACGAGACATTTCCATAGGACCGCCGATGCTTATAATGCGGCCACAATGAAATCTAACGTGAGAACCACTGCTCTAGATAGATAAATAGGTAGTATTTTTTTAATCGAGAGCGGTGAGTGATTATTGTTTTCAATATATGTAAGTGAGAATTGTATGTGATGTAACTAAATGTTTGGTTACTTATTACTCATTTAAATATCAATTCCCAAACCGTTTAATGGAAAATATAACTTATTTATGTTAATAGGTCGCCGCAATCGATAAATTCAAGTAGACATATGTCAAGTTTGCAGTAGAACTTCGAATTTGATTTTCATTAAGAAGTCGTTCGTATTAAATGTGGACTTGACAAAAAAAAACCGCCCCCCTAGATTGTATGGAATTTAGTGGCGGGTATGTAGAATCTCTTTCTCAGGAGGAGCGTGAATGCGCGCCTGGTTCTCATGATAAGTGATTATGATCTCCGAAGGTCGAGATCTTTTGTACGGCGGGCGGACGAGCAGGGCCCAACAGGGTAGGGCGTGGGCGGGAAATAAACGTTCAGCTATTTGTGAACGTGTCCAACTCTGTCCGACAAGGAAGGCCTGTCAAACTCAACGTTTGCGTAGAATTATTTTTTGACCGAAGTAATCTCAAACCATTGTTGTATTTACAAACCGCTCTTGGGAATAGATTGGAAAATCAATCATTCAAATCCTTGGGAGGCGTATTTCGTTGTTTTATTTAAGAAAGAAAATTGTTGTAAAATTTGGACCTTTTTCGGCAGAGTTTTCTTAAGAATGATCTAAGTTTTCTTTTTATGGCTATTGAAATCTTTGGCCTAGATTTGTTTATTAAATAAATCGTTGAATGTATTTAAAATAAAAAAATAGTCGTTAGATTGCCAGAAACAGTTCGATAAAACAACTTAATAATTTTAAACAAAACGGCGTTGCTAATTTCATAAATCTTGATTTTTGATTGAATATTTTCATATAAACTTTCTGCGAAGTTAAAATAAATTAACCAACAAATTGTGATAACGTGTGTTTATACCAATGTTGTTTATATTATACACAGCAACACAATACTTTCAAAGCTTTCAATTAACAGATTATGAACATAAATATTACTATTCATTCCATCAATATATCAATAAAACATATTTTTTGTAGCAATCAGCTGTATTGAAACAGCACTAGATTTACAAAGAATATTTCCAGATTTAATATGCGAAGAATTGATAATATTGTATCATTCACTTGCAAACCACGTATCGTGTAAATCAAAACATTTCGTATGTGTTTGATATAATTCGTTTGATAGTTAAATTTAATGCTGAATAAGTTGTATAAAAATAAGAAAAGTTTGTTTGTTCGATTACCAACTAGTAAAATCATCAAAATTTTTAACACCTTTTATTTAAAAAGTATACGATTTCGATTATTACATATTTCTTTGACGTAGACTCTGGATGAAATAGATTGCCGATTCAATCGACGTCAAGAAAAGCATTTTTTGTACTGATTGATTTAAGTGGTTACAAAAAATATTTAATTTTTACTTCGACGTCTTCAAAATATTTTTTAATATTATTATTAACTCACAACTATTATAATAAAAAATGAAAAATGAAAATTGTAATTATTCCTTATTTAAAATTAATTTTATAACAGCTGAACAAATCTAAATATAGTTATATCTGTCAATTAATTTTTATATTTTTTTTATCCAAATTACAACAAAATATTTGTATATGGCCGTAAAACTGTTGAATTTTTTTTCACAGAAAGAATTACCAGCATATTTGTCCTTATAAAAAACAATGTCATACTAAAGATTGATATCACAATAAAATCAAGGCAATAAATTTGTTGAAGACGCTACAAAAGATTATTAACAGTCTAGTAATCTTACAAAAACGAAAAGCGATAATTTATATGTAAGTCCTTGATTCGTACATAATAACAATAAAAATAAAATTGGGAAAAAAATGTGATCGGCTATTTTTATTGTAATTTTTTTTTTACCAAGAATTGTTTAAAATCATGTAAACATGTCTCAAAAGCACAGTGTTTTACATGACAAGATAATATAATTTATATGTTCACTTCACCAGTAAAAAAGATTTCTTTATTCAAAGTATGTAATACTTTTTTTCAAAATTAACAGTTGACTAATAAAATTGTTTTTTTATATGAAATTAAAATTAATAAATATATAATTTCACTGTTTGAACAATCAATCTGTTACTATATAACCAACTTATGCCAGACGACATTATTTTATTTTTATTTGTTTTTTAAAAAAAATAGAAATTCAGTTTGATCATGTTTGCACATTAAAAAAGTAAAATTTGTGCATTCAGTCTTTTTCTGTGTTTTTAGGAATTGTTTAAAAATTTCAAATAACTCTCTTGCATAATTCAGACTCACAACGAAATTTTACTGAGAGTGCAGATATATTACGGGGTAAATTAAAGCTCAAATAATTTATACTCACTTCGAATGTCTCTAATGAGCTCCCTCAACAAGACGAAACAAAGTTGTAGGCAACACAACTGAAAATTGAATAAACACCGACAGTTTTCCTGCCTGGAAAGTTTCACATGGGCTGAAACTGTGAACTGTCTGACCAGAGTACACATTCCAGACCCTTTGTGGCTAAAAACATTCGTAACGCACTCAACAAGAATTCGTCTCACTTTCCTCCAAATATATATGTCTAGGTGAAGTATTCTGTTTTTTTACTAAATCGTAAATTGCATCGTTATGAAAACGTTAAAATTATTTATTTTTAAGCTTGCAAACAGCGCAAAAAACAGCAAGGAAACATGTGAAGTTTTTTTAAACATTTATATTCATATAAATGTGACAACGTGCAGTTTGATAACTCACACATAAAAGTGCAACACTAATAACAACTTTATCTCAATTAAGGGTTATTTCAATCATGTATTTTATTTTATTGCGTTAACTTCATAAAACAACACAAGGCTTTTTTGTTGTGTTTTAAGTCATAATGTTCATTGAAATAATTAAACTATTACGGTGAGCGGATATTTCCAAAAAATATCTGCTTCATTGTAAAATAGTATCAAAGAAGAATTCGATTCAATCGATAAGATGAATAGACTAATAACTTTCAATTATTTTTCTCCGGTTTTTCAGACTCCGACTCCACAGCACTTATGAAATTTCCGAATCTAAAAATATTGCAGAGGAGTAAAAAAAGTTGTCTGCAAGTTTAGAATAACGAATTAAAAAAATACTGAAATATAAATAATGTAATTTAAAAAAGACGTCCATCGAAAGTAAAAACAGAGAAGTAAACGGAAAACTTTGTTTTATTTGTTAAAGCAGAAAGCAGCGTGAAAAAAAAAACAAAAACTCGAAGAAAATAAAACATTTAATAAGAGTATGTAGTAACTTTAGTTAAATTTTGTAAGACCTAAATAAGGCTCATTATTATTATTTGCAACACACTAAGCAAACTTAGTACAAGTAAGTGAAATAAAGTATTAATGTATAATAAATTTAACATTGAGGGACATGTTTCTATCGTGCCAAAGTACATTTATGTATTAATAAAACGGTTTATAAAACATCAAAAAAATCGATGTATTCGGCCATTAGACGCCATGTATGTACCTAATCCGGTAAACATAGATGTATTAAACACATAGTAAAAATCCTTAAATTAAATATCTTAAGCATTACGAACAGAATTCTCATTGGCTTTGGGATGTAGAAAGAGTCGATGACGACGAATGAAATTGTTTATTCGTTATGCTAATTAACATTTTGAATATAATTTCAATTAAATCCTAAAAAAAAACAAAATGAATAATACAATTAAGCACACAATGAATGACTACAAATCGTAAAAGCTGTAGGGTCGCGGAGGCTTTTTCTTGGCTTCTGTTGTTACCCGTAAAACATTATTTCCCGAGAGGAAAGAAACATATAATGGCAGGTATGTATTTCTCAACAAACGAGGGTGATTAAAAGTCCAATCACGTTTCATGAAATTCAAGGACGCGGTTGAAATATTTCGACGTATTTTTTTGAATTTGTGAAAGCTGAAAATAATAATAAATAAAAATATTTTTCTCAAAGACTTCTGCAATCAGGTGATTATGCCAATATTAAATCAATATGAAATAGTGCATAAATAAACAATACTTTGTTGTGGAAATTTGCTAAATTTTATGCTGTTTTAAAAAAGCATTTGAAATCAGACATCTAATTGAAGGATAGAAAATATTGGTTTATATCATGTTTTCTTAGCATTTCTTGAATATTGAATCTCTTTTATACTAGCCACGTAGAGTTCAATCTAGAAAAAACACTGACGGGAATTTTATAAGAATTATAAAAAACACATCAAAAAGTTTTTACACAGTGAGTAAATAACTTCTTCACGTGTTAAATGTAAAAATTGTCCTAAAACGCAAATTAGCTAGCTGAAGTCAAATTCAAGTTGTTTCAACAATTCAATAACAAATAAGCGTAAAAAAGAAAGGTTTACTGAAATAAAAAACGAAAGCAAATCGAAGATATAAACGATAAATATTGCATAAAAATCAGGGTTATAAAGTCGTAAAGAAATAAGACGACTCCGAATATTATTTATATTTTAAGGCTAAGTAACATGCAATGGTGCTACTTTTGAACCTAGCAATTTAAATAAGCATTTTTTAAGAAGGATAACTTTTCAAACATGACTCCAGTTAAAACACTCCGACCCCACGACTTCGACTCCGACTTCATAGCCTGTACTAACAGTACATTACAACGAAAAATTTAGCAGATTTATTATAATACAGTGCAATTATTCCATCTTCTTGGGCTGAAAATAAAATGATCACCATGAACCGTGTATAGGATCTTTTGTCACCTGCCATTTGCTTTACTTCTTTTCATGAGATGTCAGAATCCTTCAGTTTTGACGAGTAAATCATTGAAAACTTGGATTCTATCTATTAAGATAGAATTCAAGTTTTTCTGGTCGGTGGAATTCTACCTTCTAGAAAAAGAGGCAAGCAAAGTTAACGCTATTTGAAAGCATCCGAAAAACGTTATTATGAAAGCATGAGAATTTTACACTGAACTTACTTTTCAACGTATTCAAATTTTGCCAGCAATCTTTTCTTCCATTTTATAAAAAATATTTAACATTTCTCTGTCAGATACAGCTGTCAAAATATAAAGACAGGCTTACGATTACTTTCCCATTTCAGTTTTATATTTTTCAACTTCATTAAGAGATTAATTAATATATTTTTAAAGCAATGAAAGCATGGATACTCTTTTGAAACGATACACTCACCCCTTAGAACTGCAAACTAACGATTGGGAGCTTGGAGTATAAACTACACACCTCACCAAAACAGAATGTTGGAATCGTTTCCCAACTTCATATAACTTGTCAACACAACAACGTCTGTCAGAAACACAATGATAATTTGTTATACGATAAGGGCTTTTAGTATTTGCTTCAACAGTTGGTGGGGAATTCACTTCTTGCAACCACAATACAAATTAGAGGATGTTTATCGAAATATTTATTACGTAAAGTGACATCATTTGTTTGATCCATAAACAGCAACTTTATTAAGTCGTTTATGAATTGTAATAAACGTTAGCGATTCTGATTCAACAACGAGTTGAGTCAATAATGTTAACTGTAAGAATCATTTAAATGTTTGAAAAAAATGAATAATTTCATGTACGAGTTTCAAAAATTTTATGATGCAAATGATAGAAATAAATTTACTGTCACAATTTAATTGAAATCATAGTATGAGCGTTACATGTTGCTTAAATATCTGTATATAATATAAAATATATTTTTTTTTTGATCAGCCATACCTCAAAACTAACAATTTATAGTTGTAGCACTATAGAACTAAGCCATCGGTATGCTCCACATTGGTAGCGGACATGGAAAAATAAATAAAAAATATAATAAAATTATGATTACAAAGAATACGTATTTCATAAATTTTGACTGCTTCTAAACATACTTCTCATATTTTTACACCTCAATCAAAGTTTTCAAATATAAAAATGTCAGCAAAAAGTATGACGTTACTTTTCTATAGCATATAAATAATGTAATAGGCGATACTATTTTTGTTTCTTTATGATTGATTTTGATTCGATTGGTACGTTATATTATATTTCTATATTGAGTCTAAGCTTTTATAATGGATCACCCCAATGTTAACACCTGGGGCATACACTAATTAAGGCCATAGCGAATCAAAGTAAAATTAATAAAACCAATTATTAAACTAGATTTTCTAATGATTGTCACATTTTTTGAATCTCTGTATTTTAGAAAATTTCGTTTTTTGTATTTTTTTTCTGAAATAGAGAAATAAGTATACCGTTATTTTTTGGGCAATTTGCTATGTGAATAGATTGTGTGTGGTTGGTTGTTGTGACATCGCGGTTGCGTGAAATTGGTATTAAAATATAATGTGTGCCACAACAGATGTACGATACTAAAAAATGATAGGAAAATAAACATAACAATAATGGATAAGTGTTACCATATATATTTTATTTATCAACGGTCGGTTGTGAAAAAATATAAAGGTAGATAGAAATCCAACATAATCTTATAAATAAAAATGAATGTTTATTTGTTCGTACTTTATGCGTTGCTACATTGCTCATTCTATTGCAATAAAACTTTGACAAACTTTTTTCTTGCACTTCCGGAAATGTTATTATAGGCGTATTAAAATTAACCCACAGTAGGTCTTTTGTATAAAAATCAATATTTGTATGTCTGCCATACAGTTAATTTTAACAACGTATGCTTGCACTTACGCGAAGGTTCTAGTAAAATTAAATTAAACTAAGTGGCTCATGTGACGTACTATGGACAATTGACAGCAAACGTCAAACAGACAGAAAAAGAAAAAAGCACTTCAATAAACACATTCTTCAAAAATTCACATGATATGTAAAATAATTAATACTAAGTAAATAAATAGCTAATCAGCTAAAATACTTAAGAGTAAAACGAGAGAGATATCTCCATAAGAAGGCCATATAATCCACATTGGGAGCAGACATGGATAAAAAAATAACTTGTCCTTGTTAACACTTTTAAAAGAAAATAAATTGTCTCTATTAAATATTCATTATATCGGAGAGTAACTGTCTGCAAATAAATGTGTGCAATAAATAAATCCGTTTTAGTTGAGAATTGATTTGTATATCACATCTAGTTTTATAGTTATAATTTAATAAACAATAATCGTTAAAGATTCATTGGATAGTTTTTTTTTTATAATTAGCATGGCTACGTATAATTTTTTCAAGTGCGAGGCGTGTTGCATTTTTATTCCTTTTACGAAATTTCCATTTTCAGAAATGGCGAAAGCTTCTGTCAACAAAAATTAATTATTAGAGCACATCTCCGGAAGTTGTCTCAATAAATAACCTCCATAACTGTAAAAATACTAACGTTTTTCCTGCGCCAAACTATCAATGTGGCTTACTGCGCATAGTTAAATTAACAACAACGTTATTTATCGCAACGTTAAAATGTCGGCTGTGCATTGAATCGCGAATAAATTTCGCGCGATTGTTTTCGATTTTTTGATCTCGTATTTATTAAGTTTTTATCAAAATTATCTGTGTATGTTTATAAGAGCAGAAAGGGTCGGTTGCCAAAAGAAATGCGCGTATAATAAGAATCAAACAAAGAATATTTCGGTCAAACAATTGGGATGTTAATGGAAAGGGTATCATTGCTTATTTAAATTTTAGCTGCTATCGACCAATGATATAATTTGACCGTAGTTTGTTATATCACTCACATGTTTTTCTTTTTATAAGCTACTTTGAATGAAAATACCTGCGAGCTTAAGTGGTGGTAAAATACCATCAAATAAAAAATAAGATATTTCTAAAAGTTGAAAACATAATTAAATTTTTCCATATGTGAACTTTCTTGTTCAATCGTTATTTAAATGCTATTAAAAATACACTAGTACAATTGAAAGTCCACAATATCTTATGAATACGTATTTTATTATTGAGGAGAAAGTTTTCGGCAAGTTATAATTTTAAAAAGAGACAAACGTGTCTTGCAGGAATTTTACCCTTTCATGCAAACAGTTATGTTAGTATTAATAATGAAAAAGAATTCTTAAAAAAGTAATAAGTTAAGAATGTCCAGGCAGTGAATTTGAGATAAGTAGAAACATATTCTTGTCAAGTGTCTGAAATAAAAATAACTAGATTATCGATACAAAAAATAGAATGATGTTTTTAATACATCACTGAAAGAACTAGCAACTTGTACTGTGGGTTTTAAATAAATATTTCGTAATAAAGATACCCACAGCCGTTACGTAATGATAACTTGCTATTAATATGACATAACTTCAAAATTAAATGAAGTTGAAGTAATTAAGAATTCGTACTCATGTTTGACACTCATTTAAGAAAAGTTAAGCTAAGATTAAAAACTTGGCGAGTTGAAAAGCGATAAGTTTTGGGTTGTTAGCACTCTACAAAACGAGTAGTGACTACTCAATTCAAATTAAAATCAACCCTGAGTAATTACGCAGTTAATATTATTTTTAACATCCAGTTTACTTTAAATTGTCATGGTGGTATATAAACAAAAAAAAAGGTGAAGAATTTTTTACACAACGGCAAAAAATATAAGAAAATCTTATTTATATTAAAAATAAAACACCTTTGTAAATATTCCACATTTATTTATTAAGATCATGATCGGTTTCGCTCCTTACGAACATTTTAAATTGTCAAAAATATATTATCTTTACATTGTTATAATACTTAACCAAGTGAGTTTTAATATAATGCCTATCCTCTTAGTATTGACAGTGAACCAACTTTAAATGGATGCTCTTTATCAAAATAGCAGGAGTCGAAAAAGCATCACTTATAATATAAAATAATAACAAACTGAATTCACATTATTTATAAAGTATTTTCACCCACCATTATCTGATGTAGCTACAAATTCCTCTAAAAGGGTCCATCTTGTAAAACGTTGTCGAATGATTTTATAAACTTAAGTTTACCAAAGAACTGTATTACATTAATTTTATTTAACATCACGTGGTTTCTCTCGCTGCTATATATGATTTTATTTAATTTCATTAGATTTTGAATGAATGAATGTAGCAAGATATTTTCAAGTATTACATCGAATATTAGCCTATGACAGTTGGATGATACATACATACATTCCCAGTAATATAATATAATATATTGCATATCGCACTCCTAGGGTAACACCAACACACACTAAAAAATGTCAGTTATTATCTGTAAATTTCAAATCAAATGTCTGGTAAGTATTTATAATAATAAAAAACTTCCATGTCTTTCGAAAGTACTATTTTTAACTAAAGCAAATTATTACTGTATCGAAATCTCACCTTTTACAGATTTTCTAGAACAACACTGTTTTATTTTAAATACATCTTTGTTTATTGTATAAAAAAAGTAAAATATTGTACATATATGTCTTATGGATATGGTTAGGTTCAATTAAGTTTCAATTTAAGTTGACACGAAGAAATAAAAATCAAACTCAAAAAAATACATTTGGGACTGTGATATTCTGGGGGTGAGATATATCATGGTCTAATTAAATGATGGTAAGATAATATTTATAGATTGAATTCTGTTCAAAAGCATGGATATATTTGATTTATTGAATTTCTTCATACTCCTCCAATCCTAAAACGGGCGTAGCGAAAGCGATTAGCTTTACACTAGTCCTGTCCTAGTCCTATTTTTCTATTCATATTCTCTTTGAAAAATAGGGGTTGAGCAGCTTCACATAGGAGCGGACTAGGATTAAAAAAATGGATATAAACTTCTCAATAATAAACATTCCCAGCAAGGTCCCATATTAACATTTTTATTGTTATATTAATGTTGAATTGAAATAAAAAGATTTTTTGAGATTTTTAGAATGAGATTTCATCAATAAGTTATGTTCTTTTGTGTGTTTGTCCATCTGTCCTTTTTATTTATTATTTATGAAAATGTTTAAAGTTTTAAAATAATTGATGTATTCGAATTTGATTACATTTTTTTCAATATCTTTCGTAATTTTTTTACAGTGTGTAATTTGTTGTATGCCACCACAGTGAACTCGGAAGTGTTTGCTTTGATATATTACTAGTAAGTTATAGTTTTAAGAAAATTAATTAGAAGTAACTAATATATATATTTTCACGATGCAGTTTACATCCACTGGAGACATGGACATTAACGATTAATTAAACCCATAAAGCGTGGTGATGGAGTGGTTTGAGGGGTGGTGTGAGGTAGTCGGTTACCTGCAGAGAATGAAGCTTCGACGAGAATTTTAATTAAGACTAGAAAAACCGAGAAACGCTTAAAATAAGGGTTGGATGCTGAAGGGTTAGTGGATAAACCTTTTGTCTTATTTTATGATACTGCCCCATTATTGGAATACCGGGACTGTACCGATATAAATATCGGAGATAATATTATAGTTAGCAGTGTAAAACTATGCTTGCCACGTTTCCGTTACAGACAAATAAAATGTGTGACATATTTTAATATGTACTGCCACAGATACAATTTTGGGCTTATTTATGAATGTCTACGTTCTGAATCTATATAAAAATACAAAGGTATTTTTGTTAAGTGGAAAAGTAAAAAATAAAGCATACTGATCAACAAAGGTTCCAATTATTAAAAAGAAGAAAATAAGTGATATTTTTGATCTCGTGGCAACAAGGAGTTACTTAGGTACCTGTAGAAGAGAGGCACGTACAGGGTTGATAACCAGTGTTTGGTGTTGCTGTTTTCTGGAATACAATATTTGAATAATGTTAAGCAGTTATGTTAGAAAATAAGGAATTGATTACTTTTACCGAGAAGAATATTCTTGAAGATACAGAAGATGCTTCTCAAAGTGGAATAACAATGCTGTCTATATTATTTTATATTGAAAATCAACTTCCACAATATAACCGCCAAATCCATCTTGAATATTAGTAAACTTATAATTTATTGTTCTTAATTATGTAAAGATTAATTTATATTGATGCAATCGGATTTTATTGAAAATGATACAGTAAAGTAAAGTTTTTCTATGCATCATTACGATTGCAAAATAAAAGTGGTGTATATTTTTACAGTGATGTGGATTATTAATAAAATTATGATAAATTTATTGAATTTAATTTAGAAAAATATATTCAATATTTCATATGCAAATTAAAATATTTAAAAATTAGTTATGGTTTATGCTGTAGCGAGCTTTATATTACAGGCTGACGATATTGAAAGCCGATACACATTATTTATTGATATACACCGATCCATTTTAATAGAAATGGGTCGATGAATCATGAAAATGACGTTTTTCATTCACTGCATAGCTCGTTGCAATAACTTATTATGCGGCACAATAAAACCAAAGTGTATTACATTTTTTATGCAATGCGTAATTTATTTTATTTAATGATATTGCCAGAGCGTACTGGTTGGTAGAAAAATTGGTAAGTTTAAATAGTTATAAGTCAATAAAAATAATTTGGCTCTAATTAAGTTGTTAAGAAACTCTTATTAAAAAAACTTATTAAAAATTAGTAAAAAGAATGATGTATATACAAGAATAATTACTGATTTAAAATTCTTGATATATAAATGTATGTGTAAATATATAAACATTGAACTCCCCATTTAAACGGTAGATACGTTCCACGCAATACCGTGCGAAAAAAACGTTAAAAAAATATGCTGGATAGGTATCCTTGTATAAAAAAATAAAATTCATTATTACTTATTGTAATGCCTAATTTTATTTAAAAAAAATACCTTATGACTATGAGACTATAGACGAACCCGTTTACGCACATTTGGTGCTACATCGCTTTCATCATCACCTGAGATATCCAGAGCTTGTGTAATATATTTGTCCAAATAAATGTTAGATTTTTCTCTCTCTTTTTGTTGCATAGTTTATTTCAAAATCGTGTAAAAAAAGAGTGTTCAGTGTATGTCATTTCTTTTATTAAAACGAAAAAAGAACTGCCACTGTTAAGGAATTTAGATGTGTTAAATATTACCTATATAAGGTATATTTTAACCGTTAAATTTAAGTAATATTTTAAATTAATTTATGCCTACAGCTGACAAAAAGTTTATCTTAACGATTTGATTAAGTTTGAATTTGATAATTTTATAATTGAAACATAAAAAAACATCTCGGTGAAAAAAATAATTTAATGTGGTTGATTTTTCTAAATATGTTACATTAATAAAATGTATTTGACCTACTTAAGCTTGATAAAGCTTAGCAATGTTTATCTCCGTTTTATAGAGCAAAGCTTTTACCCATTTTACTGCAATCTTGAATGGAGATTAAAAATTCAATAACTGTATTATAAAATTTCTATAAAACAAACTAAACAAGTGTGGAGATTTTATTGCGTTTGCGTGTAATTACTTTGTTGTTGAATAACTAATTGAAAACAATATTTGAAATCAATATCGTGATCTTGTTTTGAAAAACTTATCATGCTTAGAAATAATCATTTTACAGAACAGAGTTTTTGTTTTACTAAACAACTTCCTCCACTGCCCGCAACATATATAAATCTGTCCCCAAAAAACGTTTCCTATGGTGTCACAAACGTTACACGTTGTTCAGTTTTATGCTAGGATTGTCCCGGGAAAAATTCACCAAGACTTGGCGTGCAAAAATTGCCATATAAAAAAGTGTCTATGAGTGTATATCTACTCTTTCTCCGTATGACGTCGCAAATTTAATAAATGATAAGTAGTTGGCTTTTGTACCTACTAGGCCGGCGTAGTCTGTGAGTCCAACAGCTGTTGACGTGTCCTGCATCACGCCAATGAAATGTTATACTATAAAAAAATGTTATACTATAAAAGAACTTTAGATGTAAACGAAGAATTGATAATTGACTGAAATTAATGGTTGTCTGCCATAAAATTTTTGCTTCACATTTTGTCAATTATTCATAGTAAATGAAATAAGAAGCCACAGATTGGTTCTATCTAAATTAATGTTATTATTTTGAATTTATATTTGTATGATAAATTGCGTAAGAAATGTATATATAATATAATAAAAAAGGTGTCTACAAGATCCAATCGCTGACAAGGGACTGACATATTATCAAGGTGACGGTTCGACGACCAAACTAATAGTGTTGAAATAAAGTTTAGATAAATTTCGCTCTCCATTGAGAATTACTCGAGTAAATGGAGTAAAAGAAGAACTATAGACAACCAATGTCAATTTCGGTACCTAAATTATGTACGTACTTTAAGTACGAAATAATACACGAAATGATCAGTTCAATAGTTAGAGAAAAAAATCATAATTATTTAAATTTAGTACAAATTTTCTTATATGATTATTATTTGAAATAAATTGCAGCGTAAAAAATACTGTCTGCGTGTTCAAGTGGTCAACGTCGATAGCTTTCGTTGCAGAGGTTGCGGGTTAGAATCCCAGTACGGAGAGTTTTATTAATTGATTTTTTGAAGTTCGAATTGATGTTCGAAAACATAAATGTTTGTGATGTCTTGAATTCCTCCCTCTCACACATCTTCTTCTGAAAACGGTGCGTAACGAGAGCGATTAGTTAAAAAATAGTCATATTCTAGTTCTATTCTTCTAATCCTTCTCTCTTTTACAGGAATTGAGTAACAATCAGTTTATGTAAAATCAACACAATAATAATGAATGTTTACCCGTTTCATTTTAACGATCGACAATCAGCTGTCTCATCTTGGAAATAATATTTTTATACATATGTAAGTAATACTAATAATTTAAACATGTTGTGGCCAATTTGGTATTGAGTTCTAGATTGATAAAAATACAACATTTAATATTTTACGGCAAGTTTATGAAATTGCTTACAACATGGATAATTTTTCCATTTTGAACGGAGCAACTGAAATATTATGAATGATTGTGAATAAAGATTTTTTGCCGATTCTATGTATCATGTAATAATAAGCATTTTCACGGATTCGGTGTAACATATTGTATACAACGCATTTCAAAATATGCCTTACAGTGAGTGGTGTATTCAAAAGAAATTGTCACGAAATAATCTCTTATTTAAAAATAAGACAGTAATATAATTTAAAATTTCGAGTGAAGGGTGCTTGATGGAAATTCAATGTTAATTTAGAATTATTTTTATTTACCGTAACATATTTATTTTCATAGTACCGGAAGATGCCGAGAGGCGAAACCCGGGTCGTGTTCGACCAAGAATTTTATGGAAGTGTACAAAATAAAAATAATTCTAAAAAAATACAGTAATAACTAAAAACATATTTATTAATGTAACAGTATTTTTTTTCGTATTTAAAAGATATTGATGCTGGTTTGCCATTTAACGAATCGAATAAACAATTTTGCAAGTCTTTGATGAAATATATTTTTTTCGAAGGTTGAAATCATTGTTGTATTTATTGTATAGCATAATGTATGTGCGTATTATTATGCAAAGTATTTTGGAAAACATTTTTTTCTTCAAAGAAAATTTTCGGTAAAATAATTTTACCACGGTAACGCAATATTTTCAGTTCGATAACTTTGTTTGAGGATAATGTTTGATGTTTGTAAATTTGATTGAATAATGCCTATATGTGAATAAAGCGTTGAAATTGAAATTTGTTTATTTTTTAAATATACATACTATATAAGAAAAATTGAACGATGGCTGATCAGTCGATTTACAAGTAGATTTTATGGAATTCTAGATTATCAAAAGATATTAACAAAAAAATATATTTTTCTCAAGAACATGTTAAGTGTAACAGTGCAAAAATAAGTGTGGTAAGCGTCTCATCGATATTTATACCTAAACGTAGAATCAGTTGTCTCAAACGTATTAGCACCTGATTTTAGATTTTATACTTAATATTTTTTTTTTCGATTTTACATTTTTGACCCTTGAAAATTCCTTGGCTTAGTATGTAACATCTTTTTTAATCGAAAATGATTAATAACTCAGAAGATGCCAAATTTGTAAATAACGGTTTTTTTGGCAATTAAAAAAATATATTCATCACTAAATGCCAATTAAAAGTGAAATATATAAATAAAACGATGAAACTTTTTTTTTGTTGGTATATTCAATATCATCAGATTTTGACAAACAAAGAGTTGTAAAATATTTATTCCCTAAAATCATCTTTTTATTTTTATTCTCATCTAACAATCAATTCTTTTTCACAATGTAAGCGTTATACAATATTGTAAGCAACGTACGATATTTCATTTCTCCTTTGACCTAAAGGTTGAAATGTAAACATCGATTTTAAATAAATAATTGATACAAGAACAGCGAACTGTTCTAATACAAATCACTGGTTTGCCCGCAATAATATGAACACAAAAAATCAAGCGCTTGCGTATCTGATTTTGATTTGTACAAATAAAAATAATTTCAATACCACAAAAGGCCACAAGAATTTGGAGAACTGGAATAAATAAATACATAACTAAGACCCTTTTGTTTGACTATCTGCACCTGGAATGCGAAATTAGAACATCACTTTGAAGTAAATCTAACAATCGAGGAATTTCAAAAGCATCTAGGTACTTCATTTGAATACAAATTTTTCCTCGTGTTCCTATACCTATAACTTTTGACCAAAGTTCATAAAACGAGCAACGCGAATTTACATACTAACTTGTAGAGAAGGTTGGAGGGTTGAAGCAGATAGTGTTTATGGATGTGAAAATGTTATGTTGAATACTAACTTGTTGAATTATACTTATGGATGAGAAAAAAGCTTTATTTTATGTGACTGTAAATCTTTTTATAAAAAATGCTGTCAGATATTTGTCTTATAATTAATAAAATCTAGTTATGTGAAACTTTTTAAAGCATCTAATCTCATTAAGTTTTTTAAAAAAATCTTTACCCGATCTTAATGATGAGGATATAGATAGCCTCTTAATACTCAGTACTTTTTCTTACTCAGTTGTTAAACTTATATTTTTTAATAAAATAGTGATATAAACAATAAGGTTTGGACAAGATTACTGGTAAGCTAATCGCTATTGTTACTCCCCGTGATTTTAGTATTGGAAGAATGGGAAGGAATATTTACATATAAAAAAGTGCTTTTCGTACTGGAATTTGAACATATGAGATCCGTCACGGAAGTCAACGACGTTGACAGCACTGTGCTGCCAACCTGACAATTAATAAGCTTTCCTTTTCTTAGCTTATAAACCTTTTCTTTTCAATATTATTCTGCTAAGTGTCTACTTTCAAAAGCGGATTAAGCGTTAATAGCGTTTTGAAGCAGTGAAGATTTTCTTTCAATAAATAAATTCATCTCAACTTTTATTGAGAAAATAATTAATTAAATATCGTAAAGTCTCATTTTATTTTTTATGCTTTTATGACATATTCATAATTAACTTAATGTTAAATGTACTAGTTGCAACAATCAGAGGCGTAAGAGACGCTTTGTAGATACTTTACTTAAAGTATTGTTAATTAACTAACTAAAGAAAACTAACAAAACAAATGTAAACAAAAGCAAGGAAGAGTATCTTTGTCCTCTGCCTACACCTTCCCTCACAAACAAGTTAAGCTTAGTCAATTAATGATATAACTAAACAATGTCCTGCTGGTGTACATGCGGAAGATTATGCATTAAATTCAAGCCAATCAGTTATTAGCGTCATGGGAAGCTGTCAAATAAAATTCATATGGCGTAGAGCTAGTTGGTTTTAAACACAGCAAATCAAATTCGAAAAAAGGTTTATTCAACAGCTTTAAATATTATGATTAATATTTTTTTTAATTTAAAAATGTGAATATTTTGACTTGAATCCGGAATGAACGGAATAATGCAAGGTTTACAAATTGGAGGGATTTCTGAAAACGTCAGGTGGTGGCAGTTTTTTTTTTGTAGATACTATTATGTCTTTTATTATTTTAATAAGAATTCTTTCCTGTACTTTTATCTTTTTACGAATTTCCTGATGCCAAATAATTAAAACTTTAATTAAAACAACCGTTTGATGTGGCATTGAGTACAAAAAATCAGTTTGTTTGAATGTTTAACGAAGTAAAGACGAAAAGACAGTCAGCCGGTCCCCAGAATAACAATTAGCAATTGGTATTAAAATTACAAATTTTATGGTAATCCCCCAATAGACCTTTCTTATCCCGCAGGTTTGTTTTGCTTAGTATGCAGAATAATTCGTTGACAATAATAAACAAAGGCGAGTTCAAGTGGGATATTTAAATTGGCCAAGCCAAAGTTATCTGAAAGCAGCAAGAAATATGAAACGTTTCAGATTATTTTTTTAATTTTCTCTTTGTGTGTTTTATTGATTTGAAAAATATTTTCATTAAAAATAATTGTTGTTATGAATAAAAAAACCACAATACAAATATTAAATAAATTTAATAACTTTGTTAATCCACTTGTTGTGTTACAAAATTCCCTTTGTTTTACCTCTTAAAAGCATCACCAGACAGAGCATCTTAAGGTTTGCAAAAAAAACTAAAATTTTATTTTATTTTGTAAGTTAAAATTACCAAAAAAGACAGGATTTTGTCTTTTTCTACTGGACGCAAAGAGGAGATAAAGTACAACCACTGAAACCATTAATTACTTAAATTAGGTAAGTTAAACTGCAATGAAAATAAAGTCAACAATGGTTGTCCGGCTATCATATTTAAATTGTCATTTACTACTGTTTTCTTAATGTTATGATTTTATTAATTTTCAAAAACTCTTCATTATTTACGGGATGAAATATTTTAACATTTAAGTTTTTATTAATACTGTTATCATATTATATCAATTGATTCGCAAACTCTAAAAAAATATTGCCAATCATACGTGTTCTTTAATTCTTACATTAATTACCTGTCTGCCCTACATAAGCAGCTTGACAGTCTTGACAGGTGAAGAAACAATTAAGCTCATTTTAATATTTAAGCTGAATTAAAAAAAAATCAAACATAAAATCTTTGTGTTGCATATAAAGCAATATAAAATAATCTGTCAGACATACAGCTGATCGATATCTTTGAACCACTAAAAATATTTTAAATGGCTTACAACGTTATTGGAAAATAAGGATATGTCAAAATATATTTTTTTGTTTTGTTTTATAATATTTACGGTAGAGAACAAAATCACTTCAATTATCTTTTTATTCATTCCCGACTGTAAGCATGGTTTTCAATTAATTTCAATAAATAAATTAAAAATCATTTCAGGAATTTTCTAACACACACTAGTAGCTTGATTGTTATGAGTAAAATTGCTACATCGGTATTAAGACGATCCCGGGATAACGGAATTGCCAAATTGGTTAGGATCATAGATCTCGGGATCGGAAACCATATTCAGTAAGTTTTTTAGTCAATTATCTATTATAATAACCTCATCACCGGTGACATGATTAAACGACGAAATCTTCATTGTATGCCATTTAAACAGCTACATTTAAAAAGCCTCGAAACATCACAACAAAAGAATGACCTCTTAACACTTCTCAATTATTATCTATTCTTTATTTTCTTTGTCCGTGTGTTGTATACTATTCGTAGACTCTGTTAAAAAAGACAAAAGTATTCTATGTATTCACATAGTATAAACGTAACCCGTTATTTCACATTAAAGCTGAGTGGACGATTTTTATTTGTAGTTTACATGAGTCCTTCATTGTGAGCCGTTGATACTGAAAAACTATTGAATAATGGCCTAGCCTGGCAGGGTAAAACAGCTTCGCTTTCCGTGCGTTTCGCTCCCATATTACATAAAAGAAAGATTTATTCGCGTGAATGAGTTTCTGTTTGCTGAATGGACAGAACGTAGTAGGATGCTTTACTGCAGAACCGTCGATTATTTTACTGTTCCACTATATAGAAGAGAATAAAAGATATTTGCAGACTGAGCATTGGATTTACATAACATCAGAATAAACTAGTTTTTAATTTACGCTTGTAAATATTATATTGATCGTCCAACTGACCAGACAGACAACTCTGAAAAATTAAAATCAAGGTTGAATATGTCTATCGGATCCAGTATGTAATAAAAAAAATCAATAACGACACAAAAAATGATAATTCTAATAAATTTCTGTAAAATTATAAGCTATTTTTTGGATGAAACACGAATATTTATTATTCTCGTACTACCGACCCTGATATAAAAATCTAATCCAGGGATTCACAAAGTGTGTCCTGCGGACCAATTGTGGCTCGCGTGACTTTTCGATTTGTCCCTCGAGTGCTATGTTAAATCTGTATTTTTTTTCTTCATATGGAATAATAAAATTTTAAGCGCTTATTAGATTTTAAAAAACATATAATAAATTTTGATTGATTTCAAGATCTCTTTTCATGTAACTATGACGTTTTTACCGTAAATATTTAATTTTAACTAATAATTTTGCAAGAGAACTTGAAAGCAAAAACATATTTTCATACATTTAATTAATTTCTACATCAGATTTTTATTTATAATAAATATAATTTAACATGCTCATCAAATGTCTTTCTAACTTGGAAGTACATACATTTGTGAAAAAAAACATGAGTATCAATAAATTAAACTTGAGATCAAAATTAACAGGCAGCCATATCGTACTTGTTTTGCGTATTCACACTACAACATTTGAAACACAGGAACTAGATTGCCAAAATTTAGTTTCAAACAAACAATTGCATACATTACATGTTGCTGTTGTATTTAGTTATGAATATAAGTTTAAACCACGAAATATGTTTTCGAGTTAACTACCAATTTTCTCAAGAAATTTTGGCATGATATAAATGGTGAATGATTGTGAATCCGAAACCCGTGGTCACAAAAAGAGTCCGAGATTTGATGCCCTTATTCGTATATTTTAAAACGGCTTCGTTTACCATGAGCATTTTCAACTGATTGCTCATCAGTTTTTTATTTTTTGAATATTAAATAGGCTTATTGAAAAATACAAAAAATATAAAAAACCGCTTTTCATTCTTTCAAAGATTGGCAAATTTTATGCATAGTTATTGTAAAAATAACACTTGGTAATTAGATAACTAACTGTAAACAAGAATTTCAATGTAATCGATTCGTCGACGGCAATAAAACACTTCCACCAGTGACGTCTCCGGCCACATGCAAGTTTTTCCGAGTTGAATTCTAGAAGATAGGTATTTATGGGCCTTGGGATATAATTGAATTCTTGGAAAGCAGTCGATGGCTGAAATTCAGGCCATCCAAACGAATCAATATTTCTATACTGATAGAAAAGTATGACTCTTTATGTGATACGGAAACGGTAAGTCATTGTTTCTTCTTTTCTTAGAAATGATGGATCGATCGCTACTTAGAAGTTTGCTTTATAATGTAAAGATATCGGGAAGATATGGACGTAATAAAAAATGGTTATTTAGTTTTGAATTACAAATATTTTTTATTCAAAAACTAAAATATTCAGTCGTAGTAAGGTTTTGCTCAAGACGAGCACTATTAACTGATAAGAAAAAAAAATACAGCTTTATTTATACAAATAAAAATGAAATAAACAATTGGTATTGAAAAGAATTTACAAATTGAAGTACAGAATAGTAATAAGTGGCACTAAATTGGCTCAAATTAAAATGTTTTATACCTCCAAAATGTAATTACAAAACTCGCCAAAGAGTAACTAAGCTGAAATAGTGACTAATGATAATTTCAAACATAATTTTAGAGACATTAAACAATTTTAATTTCAGTCATGAACGAAACCGTTCCTGATTTTTTTTAAAAATAAAAGTGAAATTAGTAGAAATGAATATTTTTTTTTTAATTTAATATAATATCTCTCCACCTAGTATTGACAGTGAACATTCTAAAAGATTTTTTTTTAGTTAAAACTGATATAATGGAGAGTTGATCTTATTAACTAACATATTTATTTATTTATTGTTAAAAATCAAAATTACAGTACATGACATAACAGCTGACGCCAATTCGCCATGCACTTGAAAAATATAATAAGACAAAACATAAAATAAAAATACACAGTACATCAAATTCAACATAAAAAATCAAGAAATACAAAAGAAAAATTTATCAAACAGTTCACAAATACCATCACCAAAAATGTCCACTTCTCTAGGCAATGCGTTGATTAGTCGAACGGCCCTTGGAACTGGTGACTCATACCTCCTAAGCGAGGTATAAGTTTTTAGAAATAAAAGTTTTTGCTCATTGTTTCATTCAACATATGGATATTGTGTGTAAAAATGTTTACAATTGTATTGCAAAGATTTAATACAATCAAAATTTAAGAAAATCTGTCTGTTTTTATTATGAACCCCTGAGAAGTGAAGTGAATCAAGCGGTATTTTAAGGAAAAATGAGCTAGATGCATTATAATATTCTACATGTCTTAAAGTATTAGAGTAAGCTTAGTAAATACCGATTGCAAAAATGTTATCCCCCTAAAATAAAAATACACCAAGTAAAGACGTGATTGTACTTGAAAATCCAATCAAAAAGTTATACCATTTTCTTTTTGGCTCACTTCACTTTATTGAGAGCTCAATTATTATATATTGAGTATACAACTGTAAATATTTATGTTTTCTTTACTAAAATATTGTTATAAAAATGAGATATAACGTATGTAAGGTTTTATATTAAGGTTATATTTGCAGTTTAAAGAGTATTTATTATTTGTTGTCAAACTATATTTTAATTTGTATTAAATAAAGTCAACATATAATTTTTATTAGTAAAAACACAATAATCCTTTGTACTTCATTCCACTTTATTTAATATGCCAGGACCGGTTTCGCTCATTGCAATTGTAATTTTATAATTTAATTGTAATTTTAATAATTTTAATTGTAATATTAAATGTAATTTTTATATATATTTTTTTGCCGTAGGACTTTTGGCAGTTTGTTTTGACTATATTTTATTCGCTGTTGTACAATACCTAATAACATGTAACTTTTTCTATAATCTCTATTATATTTTATTTATACATTGTATCATATATTTAACAGTAAAATATGTCAATGTAAACTTTGGTAAGTTGTTAACTGCATGATTGTTCTTCATGAAAAAGATTAAACCCAAAGAATCAAAAGGTTTAATTTAAAATGTTACGACAATTTGTATGTTCGTTTTCATTCGTAAACTAAACGTAACTTATGAAAATTCCGCTTTAGAAAAGAGGTAGCTGATCGCTTAATGGCATTTCCTTATTCGTTATCTCTTTTTCGGAATTGCTTTCTGCACTTTTTAAATTGAATTGGATTTTAGCAGAACCCCTATTATCCATGCGACTTGATTATATTCATTGTTAAGATGTTTTCCAGACACGCATTAAAACCATAAAGTATATTTAAGTAATTTGTATAAATTGTTCTTTTATTAAAGTAACAAATAAAATATGTGAACATATCGATATCTTAAAATGTGAATTAATTTAATATAAATATTATGTTTTCGATATTTAAAGTATATTCAATTAATTCTGTGGAAATCTGGTGAAAAAAACAATTAAACATAACATTTAAATTATTATCTTTGCTATTCCACCAGTTGTGTTGCTATGTGTGACACATGTTTCGCCTTATCGAAAAGTATCTTCGTCTTACTCTATCGTAAGATTTTTTAATCTATTATTTTCCTGTCATTGATTCTGATTATACTTATTATTACAATATTAACTGCTGGTGCATGGAGAGCATGTCCATTGAAAATTATTTTGATACGAAAGAGCCAATATCTTGCTGAAAAAGCGTATATCAATTTAAATTACGGCTCATTTGTTAACGTTTATTTGTAATGTAATTTATGCATTAGAATTAACTTACTTTTTTTTACCTTTTTACGCACTCAATGAGGAGTATATGGTCTCGTAGTGAAAGTGTCTCAACTGGATTTTTTTCTTTAAAAACTGCTAGCTACTATAAAGTGAGGATAGACAAGATAAGGTTATAACATAACTACTGGTTAGCTTATTATTTTCGCTACGCACTTTAATTTTTAGGATTGAAAGGGTTATTTATTACAAAAAGAAATCGATATATCGATTGAAAACCCAACAACTTTCACCACCTCACTATGGACCTGACAATGTAATGTATATGCAATATAAAATTCATTGAAACCACGTCACTCTGAAGATGTTTCTCAAGTGAAACATACGTCACACCTAGTAGTGTAACCAGATAAAAAACAAAGTTATCAATTTTCATTTAATATTAAATGTTAAATTGAAAACTAAAACTATTGATTCGACCAAAGTCTACAAGCAGAAAGTTTTTATTAGTCTTTGAGAGCATTCATATTTTCAGAGCTCTGTAAATACAAAAAGTAGAAAAGCAATTCAGTTGTAAAATTAAAGTAACATTAAACATCCGCAGTAAAGAGCATTAATTATTATGTTGAATATAGGAATTGAAAAAAAGAAGATTTTTTAAATATCTATGTATACAATTAAATTGCATTTTAATAAAAGTAAGAAGTATATGGAATGAAAGGACAAATTGGTATAAATAAGCAGGAGAGCGCATAATAATTCAGGGAAAATTTATATTTCACAAAAGACGTTTGTAGTAGAGTCTTTCGTAGATTCTATATTTCACTTGGGTTGAATTGGTGATGATCCTTTATGCTTTAGATGCCTCAAAAAGGCTCAGCATAGAAAGTAATGTTAAGCGATAAAACATCATTAATTTCTGGTGTAATCATATTTCTTAGTCTAATATTAAGCTAAATTGAATACTTTAAAATAGTATTTTAAGTATGCATATAGAGATCTTTTCTTAAAAAAGTGACACTTAAAAAAATGTCCACTTTCAATGGAGGTATCTGAACAAAAGTTTTTCTACGAGAACTGATTGTAAATCAGTTTCTCAACCCCTCTTTTTTGGAAATGATAAAGCTAGAGCAGGACTAGGGATTAGAAAATCACTCGCACTACATCCCACTATTTTGAAATTAGAATAGCGAGGGAAATTTTTCTAATCACAAACATCTATGCATTCGAACAAAAATCTATAAATCGGTTTAAAAAAATGCTGTTCGTACTGGAATTTAAGCCCGTGAGGTCTGGTATTGAAACCAACGACGTTGACTACTGTGCCATGCACCCGATAATGAACTTATCACTGCGTTACATTGATATTTGCACGATGAAACTTAATACCAACTCTAATAAGATATGCTTTGAAAGATTAGACTGTACAATTTCTCACAGAAAAAAACTTCTGTTGTGATAAGCTCCATTACAATTCCATAGAACCCACACTGGGAGCGAACATGTCTACAAAAAATGTTAAAGATATCAATTAATCAG
Source organism: Himalopsyche tibetana (assembly GCA_030503985.1). NCBI lineage: Eukaryota > Metazoa > Arthropoda > Insecta > Trichoptera > Rhyacophilidae > Himalopsyche > Himalopsyche tibetana. The sequence goes on from JAPJYX010000010.1 coordinate 5,475,826, forward strand.
GTAAATATAAATTACATAAGCGCTTGATTATTTGAAATCGTTTCTTACAGTAATATAAAATGTGTGGAATTATTTCATGTAATGTGATAATTCCATGAAAAATGGCCGATAGGTAAATAATTTGAAATCATGTTATACATCATCGGTACGTCATTAATAAAGATTCGATTCTAAGTCATAATACAGTTCAGCTGTCGTGGAATGCCCATCAATTACGATAATCTCTCAATGAGAAGTAGTTAAAACGGTTCATCCGATGGACTGTGTAGGAAGGAGGTAAAACGGGACTTTTATCGAATTCGCGATAGTTGACGGATGGTTTAATATTTTTTTTTAGTGTAGGGAAGAAAGTTTCAGAAGAAGCTAGAATTTTTCACAAAAGTGAAAATGAGTTTAAAATTCGCTATTGTTCAACTAAAATTTAGCTTAAAAACATTTTTGTACCTATTCCCAAGTATTTACTATTTATCAGGACCGGTTTCAATCGTCGTGAAAATTATCAGCTAATAAATGAATATTGAAAAAAATATAATGCGTTTCCGCCAATAACTGACAGTGAACACTTTATAACCAATTAAGTACTTCGTATAATTACAATTAAGATGTTGATTGTCAATCCAAAAGCGAAAGGCACTATATGCATAATTATTATTCCACATATTTTAAGAAACAGGCTTCAATCAATATTATTTTTCTTCTCTCTATTTCTTTACGGCACACTGATGAATGCAACTATTACGCGGCACACCAAGATGCAGATTATCTACGAAACTCCTTTTTTTTTTAGCTCACCGACGAACTTGAAATCCTCGATTTGGTAGACTTTTTCCGCAGATTATTTCCGAAACTCCCTTTTTTTAGCTCACTGACGAATTTGAAATTCTCGATTTGATATACATTTTCCGCAGGTTATCTCCGAAACTCCTTTTTTCTTTAGTTCAACGAGGAATTTGAAATCCTCGGTTTTTGAATAGGCATTATTTATAATTGTCATTTTTAAGGCTTCTTCCGCCGCGGCACACCTGAGACTTCTTGCGGCACACAGTTTGGCAGATACTGGCGTAGAGAAAGAAATTTTTCGAATTTTTGGTTAGAATTCAAACGTAATTTAATATTTGCAATAACCAAGCAAAATTTGATGTCTTCATTAAACGTCAATCTACGACTATCAATCTGTCAACATTGACTTTATACGTATATTACATATGAAACACACAAGCGATACAAAGAGATTTGAGAGTAAATAATCGTTGTAAGGCTGTATTTATCTTTAATTCTTTTTATCTACAAAAATACAATTGAAATTAACTTTATAATCTAGTTTTAAAATTTAATCCGTTGTACTTTATGCAAACAATCTTTATCGCTTTTGGTCCAAACAAGTGATTTTTTTGTTAGTAACATTAAATTTATGTTTAGTTCCCGGAATAGTTAAATCAATTATCCAGCACCTTTGGTGGAAAACGTTGTAAGAAGAGTGGTTTTCCTACATGTGGTATAAGATTTAGTTCCGTATTTAACCCTCGCCAGTTTGTTCAGTGTGGAAGTCCTTCTTGTAATGGAGAGGAAAAGAGAGGCGACTGTAATCTTATACCCGAAATTCAGTAGCGTTTTTTCGTTTAAGTCTAAATTATATCAATTTATATAGTCGAAAATTTATTATATAACCTAACAACTGACTCATTACATTAGAGGAGTTTCTATGAGAAAAAACTTAAGCCAAAGACCCTAAGCACGGAAGTTGCTTGTTATCACGGAAAAGAAGTTGAGAGTGAAAACAAAAGTTTCCATAGAAAAATCAGCATGCTTAATCATGAGGCGCTTTGAGAAGAGTAATGGGTATGAAGATTGTATATTTAGGCAAGGATGTTCAAGTAAGGGCGGAGAGTTTTATATTCCTGGAATCAAACCTGAAAATAGTACATAATAATAAATATATAACTATTGGATGTTTGGGTCTTTCGTAGTTATAAATGTTATTTCACATGAAAATTCGATTAAGTGAATCAAAAACATTTTCGGCTCACCTGAAAAATAAAGCGAAACTGAACTACTTGATACTGGACGCATCAAAAAATAATCAATTTGTGATCTCAATTTTTGTATATTTTTTCTCTCTGCTTACTCCTACTTTTAATTATGTGAATAACGAATTAATAAGTTACAGTTTCAATAAAACAATGCTTTATTGTTCTAGTAAAAATCACCGTTTATATTTGATTGTCGGCAATAGAATAAACAATGACATGACAGTACGCCAGAGTGGTTCAAAGTAAAATGATTTATGTACAAAAATATAAACATTGAATTGCGTAATAAAAAAATATATTGGCAATGTCCCAATATGAAGAGTATATCTTATAAAAAATATGTTTTTTTGTCTTTTATTTAACCTTGAACTTTTGTTTTGATTGATGCTGTAAGAATATGTGTTTGCGCATTTCTCTGCCAAGTTTTTTTCGAAATCGGCTTAAGTGGGACCCTATAAAGTTATTCAATTTTTGCTGAAGAAACGACGAAGAGCTGCACAGGGCTGATCTTTTATTATCGTCTTGTTTACAAAATGAATCGCTTTTTGTACTAATTCTACATTATTTATTATAAATCAGGATCGTTTTCACTTATCGCGAACATTATAAGCTGATAGTGTTTTATTTTTTGATATGCACAATGCCTTTCCACTAAAAATTGAGAATAAACAACTAAAAAGAAGCGTCAGGTTTATCTATCTGATAAGTTGGCTGCAGTAGATACAAAAATAAAACATATTCAACTATATTCAAAAATACTTAATCTATACATATCGACTGTGGAAAGAGAAAAGGACGTAACTCACGTAACCCACAGTTTTTTCAAAACAGCTTTTTTTAGATAATCAAAATGTGTCCAACATGATACATTTCTATCAAAAGGATGTAAGCTGCAAATGCTGAATTGGTATTTAAAGCCTCCGTGCACTCCAAGGTTGTGTTTATTTCATAATTTACAAATAGCCCAAAATCATCAAACCACGTTTTTTGTGCCCCCTGAAAAATTTGCTGTGTAGGTTACGTCCTTTTTTCTTTCCACAGTAGATATTTGCTGTAACCTTATAAAGTATAGTTTGTTACTAAAAACATCGTATAATAACACTTTTATATTCACAGTTATAATTTAAGATTTCAACCGAAGTTTGATCAATTTTTTATATAAACACGATACAACTACTTACCAAGAGTCAATACAAATTCATCCTTGTACTTAAATAGTTGAAGATGTTGAAAGGTAAACCCGGGCCGTTTTTTTTTTGCCGGATCACATAGTTTGAATGGTTTAAATTGATACTATATTCAAAATGAATTTCAAGTATTTTTGACAGATTTTTTTTTACTAAATATGGAAAGTTGTTTCAGTAACTCCACTGGATATATCGTCTTTTCGTCTCGGCTCTTGTATCAGGAGCGCAGCAAAAACTAATCGCTAGCAGACGGAGTAATGCTGCAGTTAAAGAGTCAATGCCACATTCCTATTACCCCAGACCACACACTCAGCTCCTGCTTTTGTCTTACCAACCCCCACACCTTCCAATGACACCTTGGAAGTATCACTTACTAGTCGATTCAGAGAATTGTAAGTTGAATCATCACTTTGGTATTTATTTATGTTTCAATCGGATGATTATTGATCCAGTTTGAAAAAATATGAAAGATCGTCGTTTTTTGTTGGAATAATAGTATAAGACTTAAAAAGAATACCAGATTAATTGAATTTTACTTGATTGTAAAAAGGTGAAAAGATATCAGTATTTCAGTTCTATAACCGCTACCATATACCAACAGTGAAATAAAGTGAAAAAATTAGATGTTAAGATAAGTATACCAATTGATTGTCTGAAAGGTAAACCTTTATAATAAAATACTGAAATATTTTAATTTAAAAAGAAAATCTTACATTTACAATTATCAATATTGCCACGAAAATTCAAAGCGTCAGCGAGATTTGTACAATAACTACATACAAATAATAGTATACAAAAACACCTACTGTTATCATTTATTATAAACCGTAATAAAAACAAATAAAACAGTAATTCGCGATTTAAAACACAAACCTTAATGTTCAAATATCTCAAAACTAAAATAGTTTTTAAAGTAGTATCCCACTGTTGATTTAAGGTAGTGAAATGTTATTTAAGCTGCCAACTACACAAATATAAAATAATATTTATAGAACTAAAATACTTTTTCACTTTAATACAACATTATTAACAAAATAGGACAACTGTCTTGAACCTAAAAAAAAACATAAAAAATAAATAATGCATTTTATATTATGTAATATATTAAGTAAGATTGACTCAATTGATTTTGAACTGTCCACTGTTTTTACATTTCCACACGTTTTGTAACTATCCGCTGGGGTTTCATATTTCGGCATCTTTGATGATGAACTAAAGGTTAATAGTTGTATTGTCTATATGTAATAATTATGTTATTGTAGGTTATTGATGGCAATCTGGGTTAATTTTAATTTGGTCGAAATCTGAAATTATAACAGTTAATAATTATTGTGAATACAAAAGTAAATTGTGTATTTCTATGAGAAACTATAGATTTAAATTATTCTTCATGAAATTGTTTTTTTAATAATTTTAACTTGCTGAATATAAAATTTTAATTTACAAATTTCTTTTCCCCACTTGTAAAACATGTTATAACGGTATTAAATTGTATATAAAAAAAATGTTTACTGAGAATTTACTGATGTTATATCTCTAATAGATTCCCGATAATTCTAAGCTATTCATTTTCAAATTATAATTATTTACGCGAAATAATATTTCAATTTTTTATTATGAGAACATGGTAACTTCACAGACGATGATTAGTAAATTCTTATGAAGTAATTATTTTCAATAAATGTTTTCTTTAAACATTTTTCGCTTTTAGGCGCTTTTTTAAATTTAACAATGTAATAAAATCACCAACCATAGCTCATTTTCTCACAATTTTCTAGAATTATTTTAGTCTTACATAAATAGTTAACATTTTTAATTTCTAAACTGTTCACTGATAAATTATATACTAATACTAATATTGTGGAAAGGCATATATTTAAAAATAAAACATTCTTTTGTACCAATTTCACATATATTTATTGACCGGTTATAATCCTAATAAATAAACGAGGAATCAGTACAAAAGTTTTTTTTATTTGTTAATATTACGATAAGTTTGCTAAAACCATTCTTTTGAAAATCAATATGTTTGATGTTTTTTGATTTGAAGAAAAATTGTACTTTTTTTTTCTTTGGCAGAAAATATAACAGGTTTTACGATGTTTGAAAATTTTGAACCCTGGAAATGAAGTGGCTGTTTTATAGAGAGATCAATGACTCGATATATATCAATAGCACAAAGAATAGGAAACATTAATTTATTATTGACGTGTGGCCGAAGTAATTGAAATTCATTGGGAGCACATTTTACTGTCCATATAGTTTTATTACAATACCTTATCAACATTAAACAGCTAACAAAGCATTCTTTTATCATAAAATAGTAGATTACAAAAAGGTATTATGAGAATTTTTTCGCATAAGCTAAGTATTCGTTAACTATGCATTTAAAATACAATAATACTTTGTGTTCTGTCAATTCTTACGTAAAATAGAAACTAATAAACTATGTAGGAACGAACTTATCATCATGAAAATGACTCTCTTTTGTTGATTTCCTCGTGTACATATTGTATTTGTGTATGCAGGGACGTTCCGTGGGCATAGGCGAGTAGGCAGTTGCTTATGGGCGGCAATTTTAAGGGAGCGGCAGATGATCACAGTTTTTTTTAGATGACTGAATATTTTTGTCACACGAATTTGGTTTAGAATAAATATGACGCCTCAATGTCTTCGATAAAAAAAAAATGCCGACAAAAATCATTTTCAATTGTAATAATATTATGACCGATGGGTAAACAGTAGTTAAATTTATCGCAAAAATATTCTTTAAATATGACATTTACCGATCGGCAATTTATAGGCGGCAGATAAGGTAATTTCAAACAAAAATATTTAGAAAAAATAGTAAAAGCACTATTTTAAACTCTGCCTAGGGGCGGCACATGGCCTAGGAACGTCACTGATATGAGTTTAGCACATGTGTGTGTACATTAAAGGTCTGCCAGGGCCGAATTTTTTTTTAAAAAATTACGCGGCCCGGGCCCGAATCTAATACCACACTTGTTACCCGAACCCAACCTGAAGCCCGGATTTATACTTCACAGCCCGAAAAAAACTCTTTTTGTACAAATTTACAACAATTTACGATTCTCAGAACTGGTAATAATTAAAATCATCATGGCTAGGGATTCCAACTCGGATATCCGGATATATCCGGCCCTTTTTAACTATCCGATATCCGGATATTTGGGGAAATATCCGGATAGTATTCGTTATAATTTTTAATGAAATATTTTACAAAATCGACGAAAGATGATATGAATACTGGAGTATTTACTACCTTGGAGAAACCATTACTTAGGAGTAGTGTTTTTTATTACCTTCCCCGAACTCAGGTATTATGAATATCTTATCTTGTTATCTTAAAACTTAAAAGTTCGACGAATCGGCTCGGATTCGAAACAAAAAAAAACTTTAATGCCGAAATTTCATTCATTGAAGAAATGCCGAAGATTTTAAATACTTAAATCAATTTTAAAAAAGGATGGAAAAGTTGGACGTGTTGTTTAAAACACTTCTAACAATAAAACCAACATCAACAGCAACGAAACGAGTATTTTCAACAGCAGGACAAATTAAAACTAAATTAAGATCAAATTTAAAATATGACTAGCTGTAAGCCCGTTGCCCAGCAACGTGAGATTTTTGTTGCATAGTATTAATTTTAATTTTATTTTATGGTATTTTATTTTATTTTATTTTATTTTATTTTATTTTATTTCATTTAATTTTTATTTATTTTATTTTTATAGTTACCAGAAATTTCGTAAATTATTTAATTTTTGGAAAAATGTTTATGTTTGCTAACAACCATTTTTCGTAGGAGCAGAAATTTAGTAAATTATTTAGTATTTGGAATAATGTTCAAGTTTGCTAACAACCATTTTTCGTAGGAGCAGAAATTTCGTAAATTATTTCATTTTTGGAGTAATGTTTAAGTTTGCTAACAACCATTTTTCGTAGAAGCATAAATTTCGTAAAATATTCAATTTTTGGAATAATGTTTAAGTTTGCTAAAAACCATTTTTCGTAGTAGCAGAAATTTCGTGAATTATTGAATTTTTGGAATAAAGTTCAAGTTTGCTAACAACCATTTTTCGTAGTAGCCGAAATATCGTAAATTATTAAATTTTTGGAATAAAGTTTAAGTTTGCTAACAACCATTTGTCGTAGTAGCCGAAATATCGTAAATTATTGAATTTTTGGAATAAAGTTCAAGTTTGCTAACAACCATTTTTCGTAGGAGCAGAAATTTAGTAAATAATTTAGTATTTGGAATAATGTTCAAGTTTGCTAACAACCATTTTTCGTAGTAGCAGAAATTTCGTAAATTATTGAATTTTTGGAATAATGTTCAAGTTTGCTAACAACCATTTTTCGTAGAAGCAGAAATTTCGTAAATTATTTAATAATTGGAATAATGTTCAAGTTTGCTAACAACCATTTTTCGTAGGAGTAGAAATTTTGTAAAATATTTAATATTTGAAATAATGTTTAAGTTTGCTAACAACCATTTTTCGTAGTAGCCGAAATTTCGTAAATTATTTAATATTTAGAATAATGTTCATGTTTGCTAACAACCATTTTTCGTAGGAGTAGAAATTTCGTAAAAAATTTAATATTTGAAATAATGTTTAAGTTTGCTAACAACCATTTTTCGTAGTAGCCGAAATATCGTAAATTATTGAATTTTTGGAATAAAGTTTAAGTTTGCTAACAACCATTTTTCGTAATAGCCGAAATATCGTAAATTATTGAATTTTCGGAATAAAGTTCAAGTTTGCTAACAACCATTTTTCGTAGGAGCAGAAATTTAGTAAATTATTTAATATTTGGAATAATGTTCAAGTTTGCTAACAACCATTTTTCGTAGTAGCAGAAATTTCGTAAATTATTGAATTTTTGGAATAATGTTCAAGTTTGCTAACAACCATTTTTCGTAGGAGTAGAAATTTTGTAAAATATTTAATATTTGAAATAATGTTTAAGTTTGCTAACAACCATTTTTCGTAGTAGCCGAAATTTCGTAAATTATTTAATATTTAGAATAATGTTCATGTTTGCTAACAACCATTTTTCGTAGGAGTAGAAATTTCGTAAAATATTTAATATTTGAAATAATGTTTAAGTTTGCTAACAACCATTTTTCGTAGTAGCCGAAATATCGTAAATTATTGAATTTTTGGAATAAAGTTTAAGTTTGCTAACAACCATTTTTCGTAGTAGCCGAAATTTCGTAAATTATTTAATATTTAGAATAATGTTCATGTTTGCTAACAACCATTTTTCGTAGGAGTAGAAATTTCGTAAAATATTTAATATTTGAAATAATGTTTAAGTTTGCTAACAACCATTTTTCGTAGTAGCCGAAATATCGTAAATTATTGAATTTTTGGAATAAAGTTCAAGTTTGCTAACAACCATTTTTCGTAGGAGCAGAAATTTAGTAAATTATTTAATATTTGGAATAATGTTCAAGTTTGCTAACAACCATTTTTCGCAGTAGCAGATATTTCGTGAATTATTGAATTTTTGGAATAAAGTTTAAGTTTGCTAACAACCATTTTTCGTAGAAGCATAAATTTCGTAAAATATTCAATTTTTGGAATAATGTTTAAGTGTGCTAACAACCATTTTTCGAAGTAGCAGAAATTTCGTGAATTATTGAATTTTTGGAATAAAGTTTAAGTTTGCTAACAACCATTTTTCGTAGAAGCATAAATTTCGTAAAATATTCAATTTTTGGAATAATGTTTAAGTTTGCTAACAACCATTTTTCGTAGGAGCAGAAATTTAGTAAATTATTTAGTATTTGGAATAATGTTCAAGTTTGCTAACAACCATTTTTCGTAGTAGCAGAAATTTCGTAAATTATTGAATTTTTGGAATAATGTTCAAGTTTGCTAACAACCATTTTTCGTAGAAGCAGAAATTTCGTAAATTATTTAATAATTGGAATAATGTTCAAGTTTGCTAACAACCATTTGTCGTAGTAGCCGAAATATCGTAAATTATTGAATTTTTGGAATAAAGTTCAAGTTTGCTAACAACCATTTTTCGTAGGAGCAGAAATTTAGTAAATTATTTAATATTTGGAATAATGTTTAAGTTTGCTAACAACCATTTTTCGTAATAGCAAAAATTTCGTAAATTATTATATTTTGGAATAACTTTTAAGTTTGCTAACAACCATTTTTCGTAGTAGCCGAAATTTCGTAAATTATTTAATTTTTGGAATAATGTTCAAGTTTGCTAACAACCATTTTTCGTAGGAGCCGAAATTTCGTAAATTATTTAATATTTGAAATAATGTTTGAGTTTGCTAACAACCATTTTTCGTAGGAGCAGAAATTTCGTAAATTATTTAATATTTGAAATAATGTTTGAGTTTGCTAACAACCATTTTTCGTAGTAGCAGAAATTTCGTAAATTATTTAATATTTGGAATAATGTTTAAGTTTGCTAACAACCATTTTTCGTAATAGCAGAAATTTCGTAAATTATTATATTTTGGAATAACTTTTAAGTTTGCTAACAACCATTTTTCGTAGTAGCAGAAATTTCGTAAATTATTGAATTGTTGGAATAATGTTTAGGTTTGCTAACAACCATTTTTCGTAGTAGCAGAAATTTCGTAAATTATTTAATTTTTGGAATAATGTTTAAGTTTGCTAACAACCATTTTTCATAGTAGCAGAAATTTCGTAAATTATTTAATTTTTAGAATAATGTTCAAGTTTGCTAACAATCATTTTTCGTAGTAGCAGAAATTTCGTAAACTATTGAATTTTTGGAATAAAGTTTAAGATTGCTAACAACCATTTTTCGTAGAAGCATAAATTTCGTAAAATATTCAATTTTTGGAATAAAGTTTAAGTTTGCTAACAACCATTTTTCGTAGGAGCAGAAATTTAGTAAATTATTTAGTATTTGGAATAATGTTCAAGTTTGCTAACAACCATTTTTCGTAGAAGCAGAAATTTCGTAAACTATTGAATTTTTGGAATAAAGTTTAAGTTTGCTAACAACCATTTTTCGTAGAAGCATAAATTTCGTAAAATATTCAATTTTTGGAATAAAGTTTAAGTTTGCTAACAACCATTTTTCGTAGGAGCAGAAATTTAGTAAATTATTTAGTATTTGGAATAATGTTCAAGTTTGCTAACAACCATTTTTCGTAGTAGCAGAAATTTCGTAAATTATTGAATTTTTGGAATAATGTTCAAGTTTGCTAACAACCATTTTTCGTAGAAGCAGAAATTTCGTAAATTATTTAATATTTGGAATAATGTTCAAGTTTGCTAACAACCATTTTTCGTAGGAGCAGAAATTTCGTAAATTATTTAATATTTGGAATAATGTTCAAGTTTGCTAACAACCATTTTTCGTAGGATCAGAAATTTCGTAAATTATTGAATTTTTGGAATAATGTTCAAGTTTGCTAACAACCATTTTTCGTAGGAGCAGAAATTTCGTAAATTATTTAATATTTGGAATAATGTTCAAGTTTGCTAACAACCATTTTTCGTAGGAGCAGAAATTTCGTAAATGATTTAATATTTGGAATAATGTTCAAGTTTGCTAACAACCATTTTTCGTAGGAGCAGAAGATTCGTAAATTATTTAATATTTGGAATAATGTCCAAGTTTGCTAACAACCATTTTTCGTAGGAGCAGAAATTACGTAAATTATTTAATATTTGGAATAATGTTCAAGTTTGCTAACAACCATTTTTCGTAGGATCAGAAATTTCGTAAATTATTGAATTTTTGGAATAATGTTCAAGTTTGCTAACAACCATTTTTCGTAGGAGCAGAAATTTCGTAAATTATTTAATATTTGGAATAATGTTCAAGTTTGCTAACAACCATTTTTCGTAGGAGCAGAAATTTCGTAAATGATTTAATATTTGGAATAATGTTTAAGTTTGCTAACAACCATTTTTCATAGTAGCAGAAATTTCGTAAATTATTTAATTTTTAGAATAATGTTCAAGTTTGCTAACAATCATTTTTCGTAGTAGCAGAAATTTCGTAAACTATTGAATTTTTGGAATAAAGTTTAAGTTTGCTAACAACCATTTTTCGTAGAAGCATAAATTTCGTAAAATATTCAATTTTTGGAATAAAGTTTAAGTTTGCTAACAACCATTTTTCGTAGGAGCAGAAATTTAGTAAATTATTTAGTATTTGGAATAATGTTTAAGTTTGCTTACAACCATTTTTCATAGTAGCAGAAATTTCGTAAATTATTTAATTTTTAGAATAATGTTCAAGTTTGCTAACAATCATTTTTCGTAGTAGCAGAAATTTCGTAAACTATTGAATTTTTGGAATAAAGTTTAAGTTTGCTAACAACCATTTTTCGTAGAAGCATAAATTTCGTAAAATATTCAATTTTTGGAATAAAGTTTAAGTTTGCTAACAACCATTTTTCGTAGGAGCAGAAATTTAGTAAATTATTTAGTATTTGGAATAATGTTCAAGTTTGCTAACAACCATTTTTCGTAGTAGCAGAAATTTCGTAAATTATTGAATTTTTGGAATAATGTTCAAGTTTGCTAACAATCATTTTTCGTAGTAGCAGAAATTTCGTAAACTATTGAATTTTTGGAATAAAGTTTAAGTTTGCTAACAACCATTTTTCGTAGAAGCATAAATTTCGTAAAATATTCAATTTTTGGAATAAAGTTTAAGTTTGCTAACAACCATTTTTCGTAGGAGCAGAAATTTAGTAAATTATTTAGTATTTGGAATAATGTTTAAGTTTGCTAACAACCATTTTTCATAGTAGCAGAAATTTCGTAAATTATTTAATTTTTAGAATAATGTTCAAGTTTGCTAACAATCATTTTTCGTAGTAGCAGAAATTTCGTAGACTATTGAATTTTTGGAATAAAGTTTAAGTTTGCTAACAACCATTTTTCGTAGAAGCATAAATTTCGTAAAATATTCAATTTTTGGAATAAAGTTTAAGTTTGCTAACAACCATTTTTCGTAGGAGCAGAAATTTAGTAAATTATTTAGTATTTGGAATAATGTTCAAGTTTGCTAACAACCATTTTTCGTAGTAGCAGAAATTTCGTAAATTATTGAATTTTTGGAATAATGTTCAAGTTTGCTAACAACCATTTTTCGTAGAAGCAGAAATTTCGTAAACTATTGAATTTTTGGAATAAAGTTTAAGTTTGCTAACAACCATTTTTCGTAGAAGCATAAATTTCGTAAAATATTCAATTTTTGGAATAAAGTTTAAGTTTGCTAACAACCATTTTTCGTAGGAGCAGAAATTTAGTAAATTATTTAGCATTTGGAATAATGTTCAAGTTTGCTAACAACCATTTTTCGTAGTAGCAGAAATTTCGTAAATTATTGAATTTTTGGAATAATGTTCAAGTTTGCTAACAACCATTTTTCGTAGAAGCAGAAATTTCGTAAATTATTTAATATTTGGAATAATGTTCAAGTTTGCTAACAACCATTTTTCGTAGGAGTAGAAATTTTGTAAAATATTTAATATTTGAAATAATGTTTAAGTTTGCTAACAACCATTTTTCGTAGTAGCCGAAATTTCGTAAATTATTTAATATTTAGAATAATGTTCATGTTTGCTAACAACCATTTTTCGTAGGAGTAGAAATTTCGTAAAATATTTAATATTTGAAATAATGTTTAAGTTTGCTAACAACCATTTTTCGTAGTAGCCGAAATATCGTAAATTATTGAATTTTTGGAATAAAGTTTAAGTTTGCTAACAACCATTTTTCGTAATAGCCGAAATATCGTAAATTATTGAATTTTCGGAATAAAGTTCAAGTTTGCTAACAACCATTTTTCGTAGGAGCAGAAATTTAGTAAATTATTTAATATTTGGAATAATGTTCAAGTTTGCTAACAACCATTTTTCGTAGTAGCAGAAATTTCGTAAATTATTGAATTTTTGGAATAATGTTCAAGTTTGCTAACAACCATTTTTCGTAGGAGCAGAAATATCGTAAATTATTAATTTTTTGGAATAAAGTTTAAGTTTGCTAACAACCATTTGTCGTAGTAGCCGAAATATCGTAAATTATTGAATTTTTGGAATAATGTTCAAGTTTGCTAACAACCATTTTTCGTAGGATCAGAAATTTCGTAAATTATTGAATTTTTGGAATAATGTTCAAGTTTGCTAACAACCATTTTTCGTAGGAGTAGAAATTTCGTAAATTATTTAATATTTGGAATAATGTTCAAGTTTGCTAACAACCATTTTTCGTAGGAGCAGAAATTTCGTAAATGATTTCATATTTGGAATAATGTTCAAGTTTGCTAACAACCATTTTTCGTAGGAGCAGAAATTTCGTAAATTATTTAATATTTGGAATAATGTCCAAGTTTGCTAACAACCATTTTTCGTAGGAGCAGAAATTACGTAAATTATTTAATATTTGGAATAATGTTCAAGTTTGCTAACAACCATTTTTCGTAGGATCAGAAATTTCGTAAATTATTGAATTTTTGGAATAATGTTCAAGTTTGCTAACAACCATTTTTCGTAGGAGCAGAAATTTCGTAAATTATTTAATATTTGGAATAATGTCCAAGTTTGCTAACAACCATTTTTCGTAGGAGCAGAAATTTCGTAAATTATTTAATATTTGGAATAATGTCGAAGTTTGCTAACAACCATTTTTCGTAGGAGCAGAAATTACGTAAATTATTTAATATTTGGAATAATGTTCAAGTTTGCTAACAACCATTTTTCGTAGGATCAGAAATTTCGTAAATTATTGAATTTTTGGAATAATGTTCAAGTTTGCTAACAACCATTTTTCGTAGGAGCAGAAATTTCGTAAATTATTTAATATTTGGAATAATGTCCAAGTTTGCTAACAACCATTTTTCGTAGGAGCAGAAATTTCGTAAATTATTTAATATTTGGAATAATGTCCAAGTTTGCTAACAACCATTTTTCGTAGGAGCAGAAATTACGTAAATTATTTAATATTTGGAATAATGTTCAAGTTTGCTAACAACCATTTTTCGTAGGATCAGAAATTTCGTAAATTATTGAATTTTTGGAATAATGTTCAAGTTTGCTAACAACCATTTTTCGTAGGAGCAGAAATTTCGTAAATTATTTAATATTTGGAATAATGTTCAAGTTTGCTAACAACCATTTTTCGTAGGAGCAGAAATTTCGTAAATGATTTAATATTTGGAATAATGTTTAAGTTTGCTAACAACCATTTTTCATAGTAGCAGAAATTTCGTAAATTATTTAATTTTTAGAATAATGTTCAAGTTTGCTAACAATCATTTTTCGTAGTAGCAGAAATTTCGTAAACTATTGAATTTTTGGAATAAAGTTTAAGTTTGCTAACAACCATTTTTCGTAGAAGCATAAATTTCGTAAAATATTCAATTTTTGGAATAAAGTTTAAGTTTGCTAACAACCATTTTTCGTAGGAGCAGAAATTTAGTAAATTATTTAGTATTTGGAATAATGTTTAAGTTTGCTAACAACCATTTTTCATAGTAGCAGAAATTTCGTAAATTATTTAATTTTTAGAATAATGTTCAAGTTTGCTAACAATCATTTTTCGTAGTAGCAGAAATTTCGTAAACTATTGAATTTTTGGAATAAAGTTTAAGTTTGCTAACAACCATTTTTCGTAGAAGCATAAATTTCGTAAAATATTCAATTTTTGGAATAAAGTTTAAGTTTGCTAACAACCATTTTTCGTAGGAGCAGAAATTTAGTAAATTATTTAGTATTTGGAATAATGTTCAAGTTTGCTAACAACCATTTTTCGTAGTAGCAGAAATTTCGTAAATTATTGAATTTTTGGAATAATGTTCAAGTTTGCTAACAACCATTTTTCGTAGAAGCAGAAATTTCGTAAACTATTGAATTTTTGGAATAAAGTTTAAGTTTGCTAACAACCATTTTTCGTAGAAGCATAAATTTCGTAAAATATTCAATTTTTGGAATAAAGTTTAAGTTTGCTAACAACCATTTTTCGTAGGAGCAGAAATTTCGTAAATTATGTAATATTTGGAATAATGTTCAAGTTTGCTAACAACCATTTTTCGTAGTAGCAGAAATTTCGTAAATTATTGAATTTTTGGAATAATGTTCAAGTTTGCTAACAACCATTTTTCGTAGAAGCAGAAATTTCGTAAATTATTTAATATTTGGAATAATGTTCAAGTTTGCTAACAACCATTTTTCGTAGGAGTAGAAATTTTGTAAAATATTTAATATTTGAAATAATGTTTAAGTTTGCTAACAACCATTTTTCGTAGTAGCCGAAATTTCGTAAATTATTTAATATTTAGAATAATGTTCATGTTTGCTAACAACCATTTTTCGTAGGAGTAGAAATTTCGTAAAATATTTAATATTTGAAATAATGTTTAAGTTTGCTAACAACCATTTTTCGTAGTAGCCGAAATATCGTAAATTATTGAATTTTTGGAATAAAGTTTAAGTTTGCTAACAACCATTTTTCGTAATAGCCGAAATATCGTAAATTATTGAATTTTCGGAATAAAGTTCAAGTTTGCTAACAACCATTTTTCGTAGGAGCAGAAATTTAGTAAATTATTTAATATTTGGAATAATGTTCAAGTTTGCTAACAACCATTTTTCGTAGTAGCAGAAATTTCGTAAATTATTGAATTTTTGGAATAATGTTCAAGTTTGCTAACAACCATTTTTCGTAGGAGCAGAAATATCGTAAATTATTAAATTTTTGGAATAAAGTTTAAGTTTGCTAACAACCATTTGTCGTAGTAGCCGAAATATCGTAAATTATTGAATTTTTGGAATAATGTTCAAGTTTGCTAACAACCATTTTTCGTAGGATCAGAAATTTCGTAAATTATTTCATATTTGGAATAATGTTCAAGTTTGCTAACAACCATTTTTCGTAGGAGCAGAAATTTCGTAAATTATTTAATATTTGGAATAATGTCCAAGTTTGCTAACAACCATTTTTCGTAGGAGCAGAAATTACGTAAATTATTTAATATTTGGAATAATGTTCAAGTTTGCTAACAACCATTTTTCGTAGGATCAGAAATTTCGTAAATTATTGAATTTTTGGAATAATGTTCAAGTTTGCTAACAACCATTTTTCGTAGGAGCAGAAATTTCGTAAATTATTTAATATTTGGAATAATGTCCAAGTTTGCTAACAACCATTTTTCGTAGGAGCAGAAATTTCGTAAATTATTTAATATTTGGAATAATGTCCAAGTTTGCTAACAACCATTTTTCGTAGGAGCAGAAATTACGTAAATTATTTAATATTTGGAATAATGTCCAAGTTTGCTAACAACCATTTTTCGTAGGAGCAGAAATTACGTAAATTATTTAATATTTGGAATAATGTCCAAGTTTGCTAACAACCATTTTTCGTAGGATCAGAAATTTCGTAAATTATTGAATTTTTGGAATAATGTTCAAGTTTGCTAACAACCATTTTTCGTAGGAGCAGAAATTTCGTAAATTATTTAATATTTGGAATAATGTCCAAGTTTGCTAACAACCATTTTTCGTAGGAGCAGAAATTTCGTAAATTATTTAATATTTGGAATAATGTCCAAGTTTGCTAACAACCATTTTTCGTAGGAGCAGAAATTACGTAAATTATTTAATATTTGGAATAATGTTCAAGTTTGCTAACAACCATTTTTCGTAGGATCAGAAATTTCGTAAATTATTTAATATTTGGAATAATGTCCAAGTTTGCTAACAACCATTTTTCGTAGGAGCAGAAATTACGTAAATTATTTAATATTTGGAATAATGTCCAAGTTTGCTAACAACCATTTTTCGTAGGAGCAGAAATTTCGTAAATTATTTAATATTTGGAATAATGTCCAAGTTTGCTAACAACCATTTTTCGTAGGAGCAGAAATTTCGTAAATTATTTAATATTTGGAATAATGTCCAAGTTTGCTAACAACCATTTTTCGTAGGATCAGAAATTTCGTAAATTATTGAATTTTTGGAATAATGTTCAAGTTTGCTAACAACCATTTTTCGTAGGAGCAGAAATTTCGTAAATTATTTAATATTTGGAATAATGTCCAAGTTTGCTAACAACCATTTTTCGTAGGAGCAGAAATTTCGTAAATTATTTAATATTTGGAATAATGTCCAAGTTTGCTAACAACCATTTTTCGTAGGAGCAGAAATTTCGTAAATTATTTAATATTTGGAATAATGTCCAAGTTTGCTAACAACCATTTTTCGTAGGAGCAGAAATTTCGTAAATTATTTAATATTTGGAATAATGTCCAAGTTTGCTAACAACCATTTTTCGTAGGATCAGAAATTTCGTAAATTATTGAATTTTTGGAATAATGTTCAAGTTTGCTAACAACCATTTTTCGTAGGAGCAGAAATTTCGTAAATTATTTAATATTTGGAATAATGTCCAAGTTTGCTAACAACCATTTTTCGTAGGAGCAGAAATTTCGTAAATTATTTAATATTTGGAATAATGTCCAAGTTTGCTAACAACCATTTTTCGTAGGAGCAGAAATTTCGTAAATTATTTAATATTTGGAATAATGTCCAAGTTTGCTAACAACCATTTTTCGTAGGAGCAGAAATTTCGTAAATTATTTAATATTTGGAATAATGTCCAAGTTTGCTAACAACCATTTTTCGTAGGATCAGAAATTTCGTAAATTATTGAATTTTTGGAATAATGTTCAAGTTTGCTAACAACCATTTTTCGTAGGAGCAGAAATTTCGTAAATTATTTAATATTTGGAATAATGTCCAAGTTTGCTAACAACCATTTTTCGTAGGAGCAGAAATTTCGTAAATTATTTAATATTTGGAATAATGTCCAAGTTTGCTAACAACCATTTTTCGTAGGATCAGAAATTTCGTAAATTATTGAATTTTTGGAATAATGTTCAAGTTTGCTAACAACCATTTTTCGTAGGAGCAGAAATTTCGTAAATTATTTAATATTTGGAATAATGTCCAAGTTTGCTAACAACCATTTTTCGTAGGAGCAGAAATTTCGTAAATTATTTAATATTTGGAATAATGTCCAAGTTTGCTAACAACCATTTTTCGTAGGAGCAGAAATTACGTAAATTATTTAATATTTGGAATAATGTTCAAGTTTGCTAACAACCATTTTTCGTAGTAGCAGAAATTTCGTGAATTATCGAATTTTCGCAGTAGTAGCAGAACAGATGTCGTAAATTTTTTATTTTTGTGACATCAGTACGCACACATTTGTGGGTTGTGATTTGTGAATTGTGATTATTTTATCGGCTATTAATATATAGATACATTTAATGCTCTCTTATTTTTAAAATATGAATTGTTAAAATCTGAATAAAAAATGACTTATATAACAAATGAACTGGTTTTTAATGTATTATTTTAGTACATAAATTTATATATGTAGTAATGTTTTGTTATTTTCATACTTACTGAAATTATCCGGATATCCGGATATATCCGGATAGTTTCAGTTTTACTATTTGATATCGGGATAGTTGAAAATGACGAATAGTTGGAAACTCTAATCATGGCTGACTTATGACACGAACATAGTCTGAAATACTTATCTGAAGAATAAATTTTTTACCCGGGCCCGGCCCTAACCCGAGTCTCAATTGCGCTTGAGGCTCAATTGCAGCCTGAGGGCCAGGCCCGGGCCCGTGCAGACCTCTAGTGTACATGTATGAAGTATGAAGGGAAGCATATATAATTTGATTTGCAAATAAATGCGAACGACATACAGAAAATGTTGATGTTTTTGTAATATAACATTTTTATATATTTATTTGGAATTTTATTTTTACAGAAAAATAAAAAGTGAAGAGTAAAATATGGTTAAAAATAGTTTTCGTTGATTAAATAATTGTACACAGTTTCACAAAGATAAGAAAGAAAGTATAAAAAGAAAATTGGCAGTAACTCTAGGCACTGCAGTTTCGTTTTAGTTGCTACTCAAGTTCTTTATTGCACTCGTTTTCGTAGACGAATATCTGTTTCCGACAAAAAGCTTCAATCTAGGATACTGAGAGCACATAAAATGTCAAAGAAGACGCATTTCCTCCATGCTCAGAGAATCCTATTCTCTGAAGAGGTTGCAAGGTCAACAACCCTTCTTTATCCGTCGGTTAACGTGATTTAGATCGTCGGGTAACGTCTTTCAATGGCAGTACTTTAAGTTCATTCGTTATACAAGTACGTATTTATTTATATTTTTATTTCACAACATGAGATGTAAAAAAATATGCTTTACCTGTTTGAAAGAAGACGTCATATTTTTCATGTTTTTGACAGCTGTATCTGCGAGGCTACATGTCTTCACTCAGTGAACGAGAAACAATAACATTTTTCTCGTTTTTATAGCCATACTAAAGGTTTAGTATTGTAAACACATTTTTTATTGCTTAAATTTGAATCGTTAAAATAGTAAAGAAAAAACATTATAATATCTTTTTTTGTACATAATAAGTACTAAAAACGAGTGGTCAAATGCTTTTTTCTGTTCGTATTTTTTGATAGCAGTTAACACGGGTACAAATCCTTTTACGAATAATTAAATTAATTGATACTTGAATCGTTTTAGATGTATGTGATAATGTAATTTTCTCCCTTATTTTAACTTAAGCACGTCGGTGGAAAGATTAATTAACAAATCGTTATACCCTAGTTCTGTTCATCTATCGTCGCCCTTTCCAATATTGAGAATTTAAGCTACTGAAAAACAACCACGTGTCCCACTATTAGTCAATTTGCTCATGGACGTATTTTTTTTCAATCCATGTCTGATCCCAATGAAGAACATATGAGGAGCAAACATTCAAAAAGTGTTTTGTCACAAATTTTTAAAAATGGCGTTTTATATCAATTCTGATAGCCCATAATAAAACCTATGAATGGAAATCAAAATTAGTGTTCAAAAAGTTTTTTTTTCATATTAAAATGAAATCATAAAGTTGACACATTCATACAAACCGTCACTTTTGCAACACTTAAATCATCATTTTCCAAGCATTGTATTTGTGTGACAAAACACTTTTTTAATGTTTGCTCCTCAATTATGGAGTACCTCAACAGATTTTTACAAGAACTGCTTGTTACTTAGTTACTCAACACTTTTTTTCAAAAAAAGTAGAGATACAAGTATTGAGTAAGAACAGGATTAGTTGTTATAGCTAATCGTTCTTGCTACGCCATTATTTTAGAAATGAAAAGGTGGTCGAGGGTTTTTAAAGATACCAAACAGTCAGAAATTGATAAATCGAATACAAAAATGCTTTTTGTACGGACCTAACGAAGTTGTTCATAATGTATTTAATTTTTATTAAGTATTTATAAAAGTAAAGTAAAATGGAAATTGATTTCTTTTTAATTAAAAAAAATGACACATTTCATTCGATTGTAACGATTTTTAATTATTAAAATTGAATAATAATAATAAAACATTTTCAGTACTTTTTCTACATAAAATTTATTAGATCAAGACCGGTTTCGCTCATCGCAAGCATTATCAACTGATAAAAAAAATATATAAACAGTGCTATTTATACAAATTTAAATTGAAATAAAAAGGTGTAAGCAACTATTAACAATGAAAAGGATTTACAAATTACATTATAATTACACAAAATTAAAATGCTTAACATTACAATTACAATTAAAAAAACATCGTTTTAATATTTTTATTATAATGCCATTCCACCAAGCATTGACAGTGAACACCTTAAAAGTGATTAAAATTGAAGATGAATTATATATATTGTTTTTGGTTTTGAATGCCCTTGTACGAATTTGAAACGCAACTTTAGCTCTACGTTCGAAAAGATTGCATAGCCGTTTATAGTTTCATTTCTCTAAGCGTAAGATATCTTTGATACATCTTTACGATTCTTTCTCATGTACGAAAGTATATTACCAAATATTTGATGGTCAAAAAAATCAACAGTTTTAATATCGTGTTTTATGATTAGTAAAAATGCTGTTAACTTTTGTCATAAACTAGTGTGAATGACTCTAACCTTTAATACTGTGGATACATTTCAACAGTTTAGGCATAAAAATAAAAATATTAACGTTTGTTAATTGTTCAGATATATCGTATGTTGTCATAAATTTCTTCTAAAATGGAAATCGCCTCATGAGATCGACATTTCTTCAATACCACAATAACCTCTGTAAATTCTTTTAATATAAACTAATAATTAATGAATTTGTTTATTGACTTTTGTTATTAATTGTGACTCGTGTTTTGAATCGTTGAGAAATACTTTTAAAGTCTATGAATCCATCGAAAGCGTTAAGCTTCTCATTTACA
This sequence comes from Himalopsyche tibetana, assembly GCA_030503985.1. NCBI lineage: Eukaryota > Metazoa > Arthropoda > Insecta > Trichoptera > Rhyacophilidae > Himalopsyche > Himalopsyche tibetana. The sequence continues at coordinate 5,497,378 of JAPJYX010000010.1, forward strand.
AAAAATAAAATACTAATTTGTACTAGTTCCCACTTTTATTAAATAAGATCAAGACCGGTTTAATTCATGACGAGAATTATCAACTGATGATAATGTTCAGTTGATCTGTCTGACAAGTTGATAATGCTCGTCATGAGCAAAACCGGTCCTGATATTATTAATTAAAAATGGAAATGAGTAAAAATGAGTATTACGTTTTTTGATATAATGCCTTTCCATAAAGTATTGACAGTGAACACCCTAAAAGTGATAAGCTGTTAATGTTTAAAATAACATTAAAAATAATCACTATTGTTTATTACCCAGTAACAATTGATATTTGAAAGAGTTTATTTAACCCAGTCTAAAATTTGATAAAAAAGCTACTTAGCTCAAAAGTATGCAAGGTGTGAATATAAAAACAGGCCTAGAAAAAAATCGAATGAAAAAGATACTTTGTAAATAAGCTGTTACTTAAAAAAAATATCAATAAAATTTTATTCGAATTCATTGATGTAAAAAAAATATTTTTCTTCTTCTGATTGTAATTATTGTCTAATAAAAACAATAATTAAAATTAACAAAAATAAATGTACATTTAAATATGTTAAAGGGTTCTCATAAATTGATACGTTTCATCGAAACAGTAGAGTATTATCACTCTATAACAAAATATAAACTTCTTAGGATATTCGAAATCCACGCGATAAAAGATACAAGCGGGAACGGTGATAGAAATAGATGATTGATTATACTGAGATTTATTGTATTATAATCTCATAAGCTTTTATGCTTAAGTTACTTCTCAAGACGCATATATCAAATTTAGGTGGCTTTATTGCTTCTGAGATATGTTCTCAATAGAGCCGCAATACCGGAACCTTTGCAAAATCTTGTCTATGTAACAATGTTGCTGCAATATTAAATATTTTACGGTCGTAAAAATGGCGTATAGAGGACTACATAAATACGGCTACAAATAAGCTAATGTATGTTGTTATATTACTTGTCGTCCTGAAAATGACGTAATTTCAGCATTTATCATTTTAAATAGAAATATATACAATATATTATACTCTTTTAATATCAAAATTACGTCCAAAAATCAAACGAGGTATGATTTGAATAGGAATTGACAGAAATATTTTACTATATTGACAAAATTTATGGCCGAAAGAAAAAATCTAACAATACATTACAAATTTACTTAAACGATTGCCTTTTTTGGTATTGGCTTTTTATTAGAGCTATCAACTGAATTATACAAGGACACTTAGTCTCATTTTGATTTAAGTGACTGAGCAAGTCACACTCTACTTATTTTTTCAAGCACGCTAGAACATGGCTCAAAATCAGTCTCGTGTAGCTCTATTCGGGCCATGAATGTGAGGGGTAGACTTTTTTCTATCGATAGCGTTGTAGAAGGCAGCCATACAACGGGTAGTGGTAGGAAATCAACCTAAATACTTTCGACCAACAGCTTCTGAGTGAAAATAATGAAAGAAATTTCAATTTGTTTTGTATAAATTTGTTTCAATTTGTTTTGTTTAGCACTATTTGAAATTTCAATTTGTTTTGTATAGCACAGTTAAATTCTATATATCATCAGCTGATACTGCTCGCCACAAGCAAAACTAGTCCTCACCTCAGTAAATAAAGGTAGAAATAAGTACACAAGAATATTGTGTTTATTGAAATTATGTTTGCAAAATTAACTAATATTAATTAATTTCACTAACTTTTTATAACGGTTATTTTTTGCGTTAAAATAAGTAAAATTCAGCCCAAAGTTAAAAAAAAAAATACCTCGCAGAAAGTATTATAGTTAAGTCAAAAAAATAATAATTTATAAGTATACTATTATTACGTCATTAAATTCAAAACATAATTTCAAAACAGTTTTTATTTTCTTGTATAAAAAAATGCTACATAGGAATATTGTTTTAAAATATTTATTTATAAAAAAATACTACAGTAGTACGGTCTTGTTTTGCGAAAATGTTGTGGGATACGAAGATTTTATGTTTTGTATCCCAGGACATGAAAAAACTGAGACTTTAAAACCCCTTGTTTCAATTATTGAACACTCCAATTTTCACAAAATAATCTAGATTTGATTGTCCGGATGAAAAGGTCTAAAAAGATGCATAGCTATTACTACTTTTTAATTGAGTCTTGAGTTAATATATCAATACAGGAAAACAATGCTTTAATAATATTTTTACTGTTGTGTACGGTAAATTATGATCCCAAAGTTGATAATTATAATAATACGAACTTGGTGATTGCATTTCATATTGAGATGATCAATTGTGCCATAAATTTTGAGTGTTCATAAATCAAATAAAGCATTTGAACAATCATAATCATACTCGTGCTATTTATATTGATCGAGCTTAATTGCTACCAATTTGATCACAAACACAATTAACGGGCCACGATCTAATTAATCGCTCCTTAATCAAAGCGAGGTAAGTGAAAATCTAATTTTAATTACGCTCTGTTTGTTATTGGCTAATACTCTCAATAATAAATCTTTCATCTCGTTATTTAGTTTGACGAGTACTTTTATTACCGTGGCTGGATATGGGATCTTTATGTTATTCCTTCTCACTAATTAGAAACTTAAAAATGAACCTAGACAGACCGAGAATTAGGCTACTAGTCTTTTAAAAGCTCCATCCTTTCTACCCTTACTCTCATTATAAAATAAGGATTAAGAGATTGATCACTTTTAAGGTGTTCTTTGTCAATACTTGGAAAAGCGTTATATTAATAATCAGCTGACAATACTCACCATGAGCGAAACCGGTTCTGACCTTTTTAAATAAAGTGGAAATAAAGTACAAAGGAATATTGTGTTTTTATTTATTAGGAGATTTACTCAGAACAGGTAGAATTATCAAAAAATTGATATAAAATTATAGTAACAACAAATTTGCTAAAAACTACGCTGATATTTAAAACATGAGGTATGTAAACATTTCCTGTGAAATAGGATGATATATTACCAGCCGGTTTTAAACAAATAAACACAATATTATAAAGCATTTATTACGTATAACTCTTGAACCATATTTTTCTCTTATATAGAGCATATAGCTAACACTATACGTCTACAAAATTATTTCTTACTTACCTATAGCTTTATATTTCTTCCAATGACGATACCATCGTGTGATTTCACTGAATACACCTTATGGGTAGAACCTGACGGGCGTCCAAATGCTGAAATCTCATCAAACGAAAAAGAAAGCACAAGAGCTGAGGTTCTCCGGAGTTATCTGAAGCAATTAAACTAGTCAGATTTAACAGTAATAAGGTGCTGCGTGGTCTGTTCCAAATCTCCGAGTTCATACTAAATCACCCTTAATATTTGACATGAACACCTATCTTTGGAGCCACTAAGTTTTTTATGAATTAATATAATACCAAGATACTCAAACAACGTAAGTATTGGGAGTTGGGAAGGGTATAAATAGTATTATATTTTCTAGTGACTTCGAGTAAAGTGCTCCTGTATTGTTTCTGACAACTGAATAATATTTTAAAGTGTGTATAGTTTCTAGAAAGTTAATAAAACGAGTTTCGTCTATCGCTCTGAGTGATGACAATTAATTAGCGTATTGTTTTACTCTATTCTATATTAAACATTCATACGTTAAGAGTATGAGTTAACATATTATTTCAAAGGTGTAAAGCTCTAGACTCTAGAGTCTAGAAGAAACGCCTTAGGATTCTGAGTAAGCATACACTATAACAACTTGTGAAATACTTGTGGCGGATCGAAATACTCAAAATAAAGCTGCTTTGAAAATTATTCAAGTGTTTGGAATCTTATCGTAGACAATTTTACATTTTATTTCAGTCTTTTTTTCCACAATAATAATGTATACCTTTAGGGCTGAAGACTTTTTGTAATATATATTTTAAAGGAAATATAATTAATTCTGGGGTTTTTTTGGAACGAAAACGTACGTTACTTGTGTTGATGTAAAGAGAGAGATCATAGTACATAGACGAGAGTATTTATTTGGATAAACTGTAAAATTTTCTACGAAAACTATTTTTTTTTCTGTTAGTAAAAAATGAATGTTTCACTTCAGGGATGCAATTATTTACGTCAGATATTGTGGTGGGATGCGATAGTTTCGCAGTTTAAAATTTTCCAGTCATATAAAAGAAAAAAAAGTTTGCTTGTGTTTTACAGATAAATACCTCACTTTTAAGGTGTTCTCTTCCCGTTTGTACTTATTTAACGATTATTTATTAAGACCGGGACCGTTTTCAATTAACACAAGTATGTATCCGTTAAAAATCATCATGATGAGTAAAACCGGTCTTGGGTCTTGTACACAAATATGGAATAGGTACAAAATTATTATTTTTAAATATAAAAACATAATGTATAAAAGAAAGAAGTTGATTGTAGCGGCTCTTTTTTTAATTTAAACGCCTGGCTTCTCATTTGGCTACTTTGAAATATAAAAATAGTGTAGTGTACCTTGCTACGCTCTTTCCAGTAATATTGTAGAAATACACACCATAAGTATAGTTCAAACAATCTACAATACAAACAGAAGAAGAAAATTAGTAATTTTCTAATAGAAATTGATCGAAAATGCTTTGAAAAGACTTATTTTTTAAAAAGTGTAGTTTATCTCCCATTTACAGACATATTTTTCCAATTTTTTTTTTGGATATCAAATTTATGGAGCTTTAAGTACCAGGACGCGCTAGCGTCAAGATTTTTCCAGTCTTCTTCATTGATAAAGTTTTTGAAAAATTGTAAATTGTATCCCCTTACCATCGTTTTCAGACGTAAGGGCGAGATCACTACAGAGATAAGAAGTTTACGGGAACTCCATATGCATTATTTTGCAAATCACATTCTATATGCTTCTCCATACTATATCCGTACATGTACACACACATGCGCATACATACATACATACACACATACAGTACACAAAAAATTTCAACAAAGAGAGTCATTTTCGTGATGCTAATTTCTTTCTAAAATTGTCAATTTTAGACGACATAAGATCTATGGAGGGTCGTCAAGCAGAACTGCTCTCGGTCTTAAACGATTCTCAGGCAGTGTCTCGTCATAGTTTTGGAGATTAGAGATCGTTAGGTTATAATGTTTTCCTATCTCGCTGTGAAACTTTTGAGATATCTCACGAACGAACTCGCGGATGGTAGGTAGGTACCACGGGGCGTTACATATCTGTCTCAGTGATTTATTTTGGACAATCTGGAGAGTCTTCATATGGAGCAGCGGACACCATGATTGGTCGAGTAATTGCTGTGTAGAGAAGCAGTTTGCTTTTGAAAGTAAGTTTGCTCTTCGCGTTAAGCATAAAATACAACCTTGCCTTTGTAGCATTAGCTTGACGTTTTTAAGATATATTGAAAAACGATTTTTATTTATCCACTTAGTTAAATTATGTGTTGGCGTTCAATGAGATTTTAATTTTTGGCGCAGATGGCATGAAAAAAAATGTTTGTAATACTGATAATTATATAAGATCAACGCTTCACTATGAATAAAATAAATAAGTTTTCCGTTCATGTCAGTCAATCTTGGCAACCCTTAAATAAGGAGTTCCTCGAAGAGACGTCACGGTATTGTATACAGGGTGCCCTTAAAAGCAATTCGTTGTACAGGTTGGATCATCCGTAAACTCTTCATCCCCACTGTATTCTCAAATAGCGATACACTACTTGTCTTGTTCTCGTCGAAGTTTATGTTTTTGTTTGCTCCTGGAGATATATTCGTCGCTTGCTCGTACACTCAGCTCTTGTCTCGTCTCAAATAAGCGATTTATCATAATACATTTATGCATCAGTGTATTATGATAGTAAACATAATACATATATAAATTCTGTCATGTAATATGCATAGTGAATAAACAGCTTAAATGCAATGGTTCAGAGGTCACAAAGCTTATTTGAAAAGCGCAATTTTCAATTTTAAAAACTGCTAAGAGTGCTGAAATATATTATATTTATACTACTTTTTAATATGATCAATTTTGAAAATTGAAAAAAGACATTATATTAACCTTAAAATAAAACTAAACATGACAATAATATATATTATTTATTATAACTATGCCCGCTTCTTATGTAGAGCATATGTACTCCTTATAAAGTTTATTTCAACAAAAGTGTTTCTACGAAAACTACCGGTGAATCAATTGCTTAACCTCTATTTTTTTTAAATAAAGTAGTAATAGAATGGTAGAGCTGGGTAGAACTAGTGGTTAGTTAATTGGTGTCACTACACTTCGTTTTAGGATAGAGTGAGTGTGAGGAGGGAATTGAAGACATCACATACATGCATGCATGTCTTCGAATAAACATTCATAAGTCGATTGAAGAAACGATTTGTAAAACTGTTCGGACTGGGATTTGAGCTTGTGACCTTCGTAACCAAAGCTATCGAGATTGCTCACTTGACTGCGCAGGCGTCATAACTGAGGTACCCAATAAATGAAACATCGCTACAGTACATATAAAAATATTATTAATACATACACGTGTAAACAATTGATACATAACTATTTACACAAAACCATGAACGTTTTTAAGGCCTTCTTCAAGTCATATATCTGTTCTAAGGATACTCGAAATATGGAAAATTCAGTTACATCAGTTTAATGTTAGTAGAGATGTGAGGTCTTTGCACTCCTATGCAGATTTGATATTTAATTGGCGCAAAAGAATATATAATACAAAAACTCGATTAAAGAAGACGATTTTATTTGTACAGACAAAATATTTCAGTAACAATTACCATTATTATTTTACTAGTATAATACTAATAAGATATGATAATTCAATTATACCGTAAGTCTAATAAACTTATCACATATTTTTATACATTGAATTTATTCACATGGACAAATGAATCTAAAAGAAGGTGAGTTAACAAATATTCATTTTATTCTTTTCTTCTCAGCAAAAACTACAAATAGAACTTTGTTTCAAAAATCTTATGAGCTGGCATCTATAATAAATAGTGATAAAAACTGTGAAGAATACAAAGTATTGAAATGTTACACGGAAAGTATCTTTGAGCTTTCACACGGTTAAGCTCTGCCAGTTTGTTCAGAAACAGTTTCCTACTATAATTTATTATAATATCTATGGTTTATAACAAAATTTTGAAGTATGATTATTTTCATTGCTAAAAACTTTGAACAATGATTTTGTTTTTTAGAATATGTGAAAAGGTAAATTTTTAACAATTATTGAGAAAAAAATCGGATTATCAACTAAGTGTGCTTGATGAAACGTAAATATAAAATCTGAAGAAACAACTCAAAGTTGTTTAACAATAGTCTTTTAAGATAACTTCATTACATAACAAACAATACACTTTTAATTTAAGCATTCCTGTGAGCAGTGACAATATGACTTAAGAAATAAAAAAAAACATACAAAAAAGCGATTATTTACTATAACTTCGTTCTGCCAATGAATAATAAGAGTCCAACGGTGAAATAGGATAAAGTTTTATCAATTAGAATTATATAAGCTTTTATAATTTAAGATTTCGACTGAAAGTGCTTGTTGATATTATTATTACAAATGGAGCATATGGAGTTCCCGTGAACTTCATATCTCTGTAGCAATCATGCCCTTCCGTCTGCAACGATGGTAAGGGAATAAAAATGTTCAATAACATTGAAGGAGACTAGAAGAACCTTGACGCTAACGCGTCCTGGTACTTAAAGTTCCATAAGTTTGATATGCAACAAAAATAATCTCCACTATTCTCGATAATCAACAAAAAAAAACATATTTTACTCATGAAAGTGTTTGTAATAAGGATCCGAGACCTTGGAGACGTTGACCGAAGAGTAAAACAATGTGGCGTCAAGCAAAAATATTTATAATGCATATTATTTCATTATGCTTAGTATATAAATTAATATGGTTTGTTTTCATAAATGTCCCATTATTATTCGGTTAAGGTTTCAAGGTCTGTTGTACCTTTGACAGGAGTATCTATCTGTCTACGTTACGAGCTTTTGGGATTTACGTCAATTTCGCACAAAGATGGATGGGGACGAGGCAAATTTAATAAGCCGTCACTTGGTATCACTATAATAAAGGTATACCCGTAGAATGTTTGCTCTCAAAACATTCACGGATGTATCAAAACTGCGATAAAATGGCAGTCATGGGAAAGCGTACAATGCCATATTATTCAATATTTGAATAAATTTCCATGAGTTTTGTGATTTACAATCCTTTGAAAACACTTTGGGATTTTAAGACCCCCGAGAACACGTAAGCGAACTGCGGGTAAACAGTTTTTACCATTTATCGTCGTTATATAAACAGTGAGTGCAAAGCAAAAAACTCCTAAACTGTACGTAATATTTGAACGTTTATTTGAAGTCTCTTTTGTTTTTAATATTACTAGCTGTAAGCCCGTTGCCCAGCAACGTGAGATTTTTGTTGCATTATAGAAAAGTCAGACATTTACTGGCATGAACAATTGAATGCATATTTATTATTATATATGTATATAATCGAATAACACATAATTAATAAACTCCGTTTTTATTTTTCCCTAAGGTACTTACTCCATGTTGTACCCACCACCACCCACTACGGCTTCACACTCTTATATAGGGTGTATTCCGTAGCGTAACAACGTTAGTCGTGTTCAAAATTTTGCCATAAATGTCCCGAGTAGAAATTCCTCAAGACTTGGTTGCATGCACTACAGTGTGCAGAAATTAAAAGTTAATAAATAATTAAGTGCAGTTGAAAATGTTAGATTTTATCTATTTAACTCAACTATAACTAACTATAATAATGTTTAAGTTTGCTAACAACTATTTTTCGTAGTAACTGAAATGTCGTAAATTATTGAATTTTTGGAATAATGTTTAAGTTTGCTAACAACCATTTTTCGTAGTAACTGAAATGTCGTAAATTATTGAATTTTTGGAATAATGTTTAAGTTTGCTAACAACCGTAGTTAACAACTAACTTTCGTAGTTGCAGAAATGTGTTAAAAAATACTTCCGATATGTTGCTGGGCCTAAGAAACCAAGTGAAAAACAGGTTTTTTAAATATACGTCCTGGCTTTTTACCGTCCATCAAAGGGAGGTTAGTGTTAAAACATGTTTTTTGACTTGGTTTTTTTAAATGCTAGCAACATATCGGAAGTTTTTTTAAGCACAGCGGGGGAAGTTGATACGGTATGATTTATAAGCATAAGCTCCTACTACCCCTTTTGTGATGACAACTGGCAGACATTATTTTTTAAAAGTTAAATCGATTGTTTGATAGTTTATGACCTTAAATGGCAACACTGTTTTTTTTCGATATCCTAAGCGATCTTCGTTTTGTTCGTTCTTGCTTTGTAGAACGTCATCGAGACGTGACGTATGGCGAAATTGCTAGCTGCCGGGAATAATTCCCGGCGGTAGTTTTAACCTCACTTGTGACTTTTATATGGGTTGGTGCGATACGCGATTCATAAAATGGCCTATCAGTAAGCCCGACGTCGAGATGAAAGAACTGATCTACTTCCATCTCGACGATATTTAAATTTAATTTTGTTTTCGGCCGCGCGTGGACTTCGTAACTTTTATAAAATGGTTTGTGGAAGCTGAGTATTAATTGTATTGTTATAATTTGAAATTTTATTTCTTAAATGTTGTGTGTGATTAAAACTTTTATGATTGTAAATAACTAATAAAACATTTCCGTAACAGTGAGCGGTGTTTTATTTATTCCTATCAACTTGTTGTACGTCGAGTTTATTCTTGGGGTATAACATCGTGAACAAAATTAAAAAATTCTCACGATAGATGAAACTCGCTCAGAGTCATGTCAAAGTGTTACGCAAATGAGGAATAGTTCTCGTAGAAAAACTACTTTAAGGGTTCATATGATTCATAGTACAAAACAAAATAAAATTTAGTTATTGTTTTTTTTAATATCCATAAAAAATGATTTTTATGATAATTGAAAAATATTAATGCTTGCACAATGATCTTTTAATCCGAGCCTCAGTGTTTACATACGAGTAATAGCAATTCATAAAGTAGATTAAAATTCGTGGCAACGAATGAATGATGCTTCTACGAGGATACTTATCTAATTAATATTGTACGAGAAAAACCAGTCTTAAAGAAAATATGAATTCTATTTTCATACCCGCTTGTTGAATTGTAGAGCGACGATGGTATTTTTAGCTCAAAATGTCTCTCCCTCGACACAAGTGCCAATCAATACTGCGATAAGTGAAAACTGATAAACTCTGAAGACTTTTAAAATTAGAATTATTTGAAAATAAATTAAAAATAAGCATGTAAAAAAGTTGAGTGATAATACATTAACATTGATTTCCGATATCTATATATATTTAAGAACTAATTTAAAATTCCAATTTTTAGTCGCTTATTCTAAATGATTGCTTTATATTCTTTACAGTTAAATTAAAAGTAACACAATTTTTCAAAGAAATTAGCATAGTATAAATTTCTTTTAAAAATAGGTGAACAAACACACGGGTATATTCTGATTTATGAAGTATTAATGTTATCATATATTATTTTTAAATTTAATGGTTCATAATATAAGGTAAGTCTCAAATGTGAATTTACTTAGATATATGAATGAAATTGATGGGTAATAATTTTGACTCAATATTGAAAAATATTATTTAATTTTTGTTTTCAGTCTTATTTATTGGAACGGCAGAACAATATTTGTTTAGATAATTACACAAAACCAAGAAAAAACCGTCCTGATTACTTTAATAAGTTTTAGAATCATTACAAAAAAATGTGTTTAATTATAAGGAGAAAAAATTGAAAAATAGTTAAATTAAAGGTATAAAAATAAGTGTGATTTTCAATGACACCCTGTGATAAACCGGTTTCGGTTTAAGCCGGATTGGAAACTCAATCTTGCGGTGTGCTAAGGGTGTAAAAAATAAGTGTGATATTCAATGACACCGTGTGGTGGCTATTATGTTAAAAAAGCAGTCATGGCAAAATAAAACAAGACTAGATTAAAAAATAAATATCTGAAGAATATTTTTAGATGAGGTAATATCTAGTTATATTGCAGTAGCATTTTGTCTTAAAACGCATGACTTAAATTTATTCCGGTTTTTGATATGCGGTGTGTATAAATAGCTAATATGATATGATACGTCAAATATACTATTTTACGTCACAGACTAAATCTTCATAATTTATATGTGTTTAACTTTAAAATTCCATTCAGCATGCAATAGTTCAACGATTTTGAAAAGTCGCGTGAATGCTGACGATAATGTAAAAGTACACTAACCGTAAATAGTTCGATTCGTCAAAACAAATAAACAAAGAATATTTTTAGAATTAGAATGACTATAAATAATATGACAAATTACAATACATTTGAATACATTCACCAAGATTTATATATAAAGAATTAGAACGTTTGCTGAAAATATTTGCAAACATCAAATGTATATTTATGAATATTATGAATAATAATGCATCAAACGATATAGCAATTCAAAGAAGATTATAGCGGTTCGCTTACAGCAGAAAATTAATTTAATTCGTGATGGATATATTTCATTGGTTTTGAAAACAATTTAAATTTATTGTATAATAAATAATACGATAATGGCGAATTGGCGTCAACTGTTATGTCATGTACTGTAATTTTGATTTTTAACAATAAATAAGTAATAAATAAATAAATAAATACGAGAATATTTATACAACTTAATGTAGCATTTAAACAACGTTTTGCATTTTTTTTTTAATGTGAACTAATTAAGTTTAACGAACGAAGTCGTTTTAGTTGTACTCTGTTAGTCGGTCGCTTTGTATTAGGAAAAAACTAGAAAAAAAAATAAAGATAAAAAGGACAGTTAGATACCTTACCACACTTTTTACGCCCCACCCTGACCTGTATGTATATCTGAATCGTAGAAGAGATGGATGAAAATATCACTGATATTTTTTGGGAATCTTATCATGAATCAATACAATTTATGTTTTAATCTGCGGATTGATAATAGGTTACCATAATAATTACTATGATCGTCGGATATGTAGAGCAATTGTCATCGCAGTTGGATACCGCGATAAATCTCACAGGTTCAAATCCAAGTACGAACAGCATTTTTTCAATCGATTTATCGATTTCTGTTTCATGGATTTTTGTGATGTCAAAAAATTCCCTTCCTGTACAATTCTAAAATAAAAAAGTGGAGCGAAAGCGATAAGTTAACCACTAATCCTGTATTAACAGTACTCTTTATATCCCTACTCTCTCCAAAAATAGAAATAGGTTGAGAAACTAACAAACAAGCAATTCATGTAGAAAAACTCTCAATAAAATACTATATGCTTCATATTGGGAGCGGACAGAGATTAAAAAAACTACAGTGTATATTTAAAAAAAATACTAATGTGTATTCAAAAGTTTGGAAGTTATAAACTGAATAGTAAATATGAGTAAAATCATCAAATTCTAACATTTCACAATGCAGAGTCATCAATCTAATGGTATAAAATTAATGAGTTTGTTTGCTTGCGTTTGGATTTTGACAGTTTTATTAAAACTGCTTTGAAATACAAACTTGTTTGACCTGAAAAAAGAAACAACAGAGCTCAGTGTGTAAGCTTATTATTTAGGACATTATTTGCATATTAATCAGAACTGTAATAGAAAAAGTAAGCAAATGGTTTCAACATTTTATCATACGAATGATAATTTTGCGTTTCGTTTGACTTAAGTAAGAAAGTTAGAAGTTTATTAATTGAGTTGAGAAACACCGCGACGTGATAGCACTGATAAGGGCGATGCCATAACATTCGAATGAATTATTTATTTAACCTAGTTTTGACAGTTTAGAAAATCTGTAAAATAAATGAATATTTACGTACGCTGATAGGTCACACAGATAACAATGATGACGTCTAAAACATAGCCAAGATTCCACTATCATTGAAACTACTTAGTTTACTTACCACTTACTTTATGTTTATATATATATTAAAATAACTTTGTTCAATTATAAATTTATCCGACAGATACTTGGACCGGTTCCTCATCTTCTTCAAGGGCCGCAGGTTGTACATTCTTACTTTAGTGTGACACATTGTTCTGCATATTTTTTTTTACCAACGTCAATGATATTGACAATCGCTTTTTTTATTTGTTTGTACCATTAAGAGAACTTTTTTAATCATATCTTGATCACTTCATAAAGTTGATAAACTAATACAAACATATGTTTTACATTTACAAACATAATTGTCTTCCACCAAAAATGATCGGTGAATACAATAAAAGTGCTCTAAAGAATGTTGAGGTGAAACAAGTCTTATTTATGATCCAAAAAAGTTTTATTTATGCATGAAATTCACTTACTAAAAATCTTCGCTTGAATAATTCAACCTGTTGTGTCCGAAATTTGCTTGATTTCTAGCCTTCACATTTTTGATTATTCATTAGGACTTTCTATGCCTGCTATCAAAAGTGATGTGTTTTAATAATTAAGCACATACACTTGATTAAATAAATTTCCTATAGATCAGTTTGGTTGCATAATGTACATAATATTTTATATATTTAAAATTCTATAATATTTTTTGAAAAATCATCGTTATATTTTAAGACTATTATGACTTAAAGATTCGAAATATTAGTCTTTTTTAGTACTCTGATATCAGTCTATGACCTATGTACTACAATGTAAGTAGTCGTTACAGCTGTTTAGAGAAAACAGCTTGCCTGAAAAACTGTTTTATCTGCTTTCACATAAGAGTCGCTTGGGATTTCGTTCGTATGTTCATTTTGTTTTAAGTGAGGTAAATGTCGAAATATGGCAGTGAAACTAAAAGATCTGCCGCAAAATTAAATTCTATAAAAATGTTACATTTTATGTGGATTCAACGTTAATTTTTAGATACATTTTGAATATCATACAATAAGATACTCATACAATAATTCTTCAACAAAATTACTCAGAATTAAGAACACTTCTTGTACACTATAGTAATGGATATACCATTTCACTAAAGCAACATTGGAATAAATAAAAAAATACACTTGAGATAATTGATCTTTGTTGTTTGTTTTATACTTTTAAATTTGTCAAATAAAGTTAATTTTGCAGTTGCAAGCGATGAATACTAAGACTTTATTTAGTATTACCATTTGTATTCAGTTATTTTCGCTTATGTCACTAATGCTTTGATGTAACATTCCAATATCAATAAATGTAAAAAATACATTTTGCTTTTAAATGGGTACATAAAACTGAAAAAAGTGTCAGTATTTCATTATGTAACTTAAGTTTTCGGCAATGGATTAAAATACTTATCTCAATATCAAATATTTTCATTTTATCTAACTGTTGCTTTCAGGTAAAGATATATGAATATATTTAAAGCGCGCTAGTGTTGAATATCTTAATTTAAAAAAATTGTACAAAGCTTGAGCTTAAAGTTTTAATCGACTGATTTACTTTGAATTGAATTAATTGATTTTTTTCCCAAGCAATAAATCAAAAAAATCGTTAAAACTAAGACTTATTGCAATGTGTGAATATTTTTAATTCTAAATAGATCTAAAATATACAAAAGATGTTTTTTTTTTAAAAACAATAATATTTGTAACATTACATCGCAAGATTTAATAACCAAACTACAAACAATTCATACGAATCATCATTGCATCATAAAATTTTGCCTTTGTATAATATAAACATGTGATGGCAAAATTTTGAAACACAACTTAAATTTCTTACACTTTAGCAAATTACGTGAAACATGCAAGAGGTTCATAAAGTATTAAAACATATACTATCTAAAGGTGTACCTTAAAAACATATGACTTTAAACTTCTGATCGTACAGACCCGTGGATTAGCACACAAACTTATAATTATATTTATTTATGTTAAATAATTTATTCAAAGGTATTATTTGTGTTTTTTTTTATAAATTTATAATGTCATTTATCTATCTTTTCACTGTTACTTTTTTTAAACCACTTACAATATTGATGTGGAGCATATGAATTCTTTCTTAATGTATCAAATATCATCAAAAATTGTTAGAGATGTTTGTAACTCAGTGGCTCAATCTGTTTTTTACGGAGAGAGTAATCTTAGACAATAAGCTATAAGGTTATAGACTATTAAGCGTGTCTTATTTATTATTTTACTGTTTTGGTTGCATCCTTTTATAAACAAAACTTTTTTTTTTTTTTATAACGATACTATAATAATATGTATTCAAAGTCTTCGGTAATATTTTAACTCTTGATTGTTTCATAATAACTATGTCAAAAAGTCATGTTGGATTTTGAACGAAATGGTGATTACGATCTCCACGCTGCTATTACAAATGAATGCAGGATACATTTTTCATCAGATATAAATATTAACATGGCATTCAGAAGGATTATATCATAAACAGCGGCGGTTACGGTTCACAAAAACAAAAACAAAGTGAGCTTTCGCCCCAAAGCTTTGTTGTATAGAGCTTATTTTTTCAGGAAAACGTTTCACCAATTTAACATTGCGACGTTAATTGTTTTTCTCTTTCAAAGTCCAGTCGTCATGTAAACTAGCGTACTATGCGGACTGGTTAAATTGTTTAAATGTGAATATTTTAAATTAAAAATTACTTTTATTTCACTGTAAACAAAGGAAAACTATGTTATATATAAAAACATAATTTTATCGAATTATATGCATAAGTTTTAAGTTTTCAAAATACTTTTTCCTCTTCACGTTATTCTTTTCTGTACGGCGCGATTTAAGTTTTCATACTGATTAGATTATTTTTTCTAGTCAGTACGCAAATATCGCTAAATTATTGATCTTTATATATTCAAAATTTTCTACGTAGAAAGTAAACATATATTTTTTGATGTGAGGTTAAATTTTGTTACTGTAATCACTAGTGAAATGTATAAAAGAATTATATTTATATACCGCAGCCTGGTTAGGAAAAATGTCGTCTCGTTCGGAAGAATACGCGGGTAAAAAAATATTTTGAAAGTCGCGAACTGAGATTTTTATATTGTGTATTGAACATGAATTTTACTTTAAAGCTTACGAGTTCATAAGCTGTCGATACTTTCATAGCAATATCGACCCATAATCGGCAAAAGGACTTAAGCGACACAATTCGGTGAATTGCGTTTTAAGTCAATAATTGTTCTATATCGCCTAAAGCGTCAGTGACAAGTAAAAATTTAGAGCGTTGTCTAATTCACCTGATCTTTTTTAGGGCATGTGAATTTAAGTGTTTTGACTTGTTGTCGTTTGATCCACGTCATTGGCGGATTCAGAAATTGTCCAAGGAGGGGGCCATTCAATTCAAAAATAAACATCACACAATAATAATACATTAACAAATAGATGATTTAAAAATAATATATCTATATAAAAGTAGTCAATACATAATTCAGTATGTATTCTATAAAATATCGTAAACTAAACAGTTTAAAATCTCATTTCACAATAAAGTTTTAATAAAGTAGAAAAATTAAGGAAAAAAATCTCCTCAGGGAGGGGCCATGACCCCCATGGTGGACCCCGGTTGAGAAACGCTGATCTAGATAAATAAAATTAGTCAGACAAATTTATTAAAATATTAGGGTAGGCATTGACTATTAACTAACAACACTAAAGGAATTCCTTGTTCGAAACTCCTGAAAAATAAATAAATTGTCGGTTACGATTTACTGCATTTTAGGGGTCGATATGATGATCAAAAGATTTAAACAAATGTTTAACTATAACGTGTAATATATTTTAAGGTACTCTCTAGAAGAATATTTTTCAACACATACACCTTTCTTTCACTGATATAAGTATCTTGATTGAGATTTCAAAGAAGCTACCAATACTCACTTTGGAACTTTCGAGCAACTTATCTCTCAATAAACGTCCCTGCAGACCCAAAAGGTTGCGATGTCAGTCGTGGCAGAAAGACGTATCAAACACGCCAGCCACAGAGCACAAATAAGTCTCTGAGGAATAATCCTGGCAAAGCAAATATGTAGCTGCCGGGTGAAATTGCTGTGCTTATTTCTTAATAAATAAAAGTTAAGTTGATTGTAGCTTGTAGTTTGATTGCACACATCTAAAGTCTTTACAAACTTGTGAGTGAAAAGTTTTAATGCATAAAGTTTCACTCAATATTTTATCAGATAAGTTCGGTTTCAAAAAAAACTTATTTATTAATTTGAAATTAATTAAATGGCTCAGCTTTCGAATGGAATATACAGTGTAACTCCAATCTAAGTTTTCGCATTCGTTTCTTGCATGAATCGTTTATTTTCCATAGTCCCATTTCACTCCTATAACAACATGTTGAATAATCTCGCATTCATCGTTTCCCGATTTATCGATTTCATCTAAATATTATGGTCACATGGCAATTTATATCCCGATTAACCGATTTTGTTAAATATTTCCCATTTCGCTAATAAAGTTGGTCTTGCCGTAAACATCGTTTCGCGAACTATAATGCACCCCATGGAGAATACTAGAACTTTAGCTGATAAACTAGAAATAATTTTAGAAATTCAGGAGAAAAATGGGTCGTCATAGCAACAAGAGTTGACTTAGAAAAGGACGTGAGTTTGTCATTTTTAAATTAAAATAACTGCAAATAGGCAATCAATTATAAATGAATTGAAAAAGAATACATATTCTACATTTCTTAATAAAATTAAGTGACCCTTTTTTTAGTATTATTTGAAACTTTTACGCATTATAAGTTTTGCGTATTTATGAAGGTCCCCTGTAGAAGTAGAATTAGGGTTTCACTGTATTTGAATTATAAAACTCCAGTTCATTTTTTTACATTTTCAGAATCTGTTAGTTATTTTCTTTGCAAATTATTTGCATGCATATATAATATAATGTGATAAGTCGCAATATTAACTAAATTAACATTGCCTGTAATAAATTTTCAGGGAAAACTCAAAAAAATAAATAAAAAAGGATACATTTAATGATGAACAAAAAAGTCCTGAAGATTAATTTATTATATTATATATGCTTTTCTTGATAGCACAAAAATATATAATAATATCCATTTTTTTTAAATAACAAAAAACTTGTTTTGAGACGGTAAACTATGTTGAAACTGATTCTAGAATATTTGTTTTTACGTAATGTACGTGAGAATTATTGTGCTTATTATGGACCTGTCAAAATGTATTTTCATCCTACACTATCTTGCGTCTTTATTAAATAATATATGCAAATAGAAAATTAAATCACGTTTTTAAATCAGTTAAAAATATCTAACGCATTTCGGAAATTTACCTGCTTAATAATAAAATGTGAAACAATTTTTTCCATTATAAGAAAAAATATTATGTTACTATGTAACGCCATGCCAGTTGATGTGAACGAACGTGATTTTTCACGCAACGCTCACCACTTGAACAATTGCGTTCATAACTTTGCTGTAAAGTACAAAACATATTTTCCAAGAAAGATTTTCTTTAAGCCACATGTAGCACCTGTATGTCTTTATAAAGGTACAGTTTTTAAAAAATGAACCATGCTTCACCAGTTGAACTCAAGTTAATAGCGCATTAAATATATTTGAAATAAAATCAAAAAATTAAACTAAGAAATCTATTTTCTATATTAAATTTTAATTCAATTAAAAATACTTTAAAACATGGCTTTTATAAAATAGAAATGGTATTCGAACAATTTTGGGCATCTGTAAACTTGTGATATTATATTATCACTCCATACTTATAACCAGGGCTGTGGAATTGTGAAGAAGTAAGGAGACTCTGACTCCAACTCTAACCATAGCTTAAAACACGACATTAACTATTTTTTAGACTTAGTAGTATGCAGTGGCGCGACTTTTGACCATAGAAATTTGAATACGCATTTTTTAGAAATATTAAAAGTTATTGGTATTTTTCAAGGAAGTTTTTAATTAAAAAAGTCCGACTTCATGACTCCAAATCCGACTCCACAGCCCTTATTATAATTTGAAACTTTACGTAAAAAAATACATAAGAAATTTATCTAACACAACGTAGACATCGATTTTGAATAAATTAAATATATACTATAAAACGGAGATCAAAGAATTCCCTTTACATTTACGTATGGGGAGTCTCAGACCCTCAAGCCTTCATCTGCGTAGAAAAGGCGTTCGTAAAAACTAGCAATCTTGTCCCAAATCTGGTTTGAAACGTCTCGCGGGATATAACACTAGACAGGGATGAAAAAACTTTGCGGCTCTTAAAAGATTGATGAATTTATTATAAAAGTTGCTCGTGTATTAATAATAGCTAAACAGTTAAAGGAGAAAAAATCAATATAAAAGACATCGAAATAGTTTTTCGAAATATATTTTGAGCGATGGCCGCTCACGTCTTGCGGCATATGGATTTTAAAATCAGTATCTGCATGGTCAGTGTTGGTAATGTAGTTGTGAGCTTAATATTCACCGCTCTTTTGATGAAAACAAATAATAATTAGAAAATTAGGAAAATAAAAAAATATTTATTAAAAAGATCAAAAACAACAGTTAGATGTTTGACCATCAGTCTACACCAGGGATGGCGAACGAGAAACCCGTGAGAAAAAAGACGCCATCTTGGATAAGTCTCTCCTCGTGTGGCAACGTAATTTAATTACTCAATCTATGTGACCCGCGACATGTTTTTTTTTTAATCAAATTTGACCCACTTGCGAAAAAAGTTCGCTATCCTTGGTCTACACCATGTAATGGCGGAACATTTTACACTGGGTATAATACAAAACATAAAAAAATATAGATCCGATTGCCATTCGCTATAATATAAAATATGTTTAAAGTGGCATTTAACAAAAATCCATGTCCGCTCCCAATGTGGAGCAAATGGCTTCCTAATGGAGGTATCTCAACATTAACATACCTATTGGAAGATTAGCTCAATTAAAATCATTTTAACTTCTTAAGGCCAAATAAGCTAGAAACATATTTTGCATATTAAATTTAACAGAATTCAAATTTCTCACTGAATGAGAGCCTGTTTTATATTCAATATGATAACAAACCTATTTCTGGTCGTATTATGGCTATTTTTTATAATTAATCATATAAACTTCAGTAACAATGCCGCCTATGTGGTCGAGTGGTCAACGTTGTTGGCTACCGCTACAGAGGGCCCGGGTTCAAATCCCGGTACAGACAGTTTTATAAATTGATTTTTCAATCGATTTATGATTTCTGTTCAAAGGCATGGATGTATGTGATGTCTTGAATTCCCCCCTCTCACCCATCCTATCCTATGAACGGGGCGTATCGAGAGCGATTAGCTTACCACTAATCCTGTCCTAGCCCTGTTCTTCTATCCCTACTCTCTTTGGAAAAAGAGAGGTTAAGCAACTGAGTAACAAGCAGTTCTCGTAGAAACACTTCTGTTGAGATAAACTCCATTAGGAGTCCATATGCTCCACATTGGGAGCGGACATGGTTTAAAAAAAAAAAAAAACAAAACAAACAAGTAATATCTTGATAGTATGTGTTGATTAATGGACAATAAGTTTTTTTCGTCCATATCCCGCTTTTAATGTAGAGCAAATGGCCTCCTAATGAAGGTATCTCAACAGAAGTTTTTCTACGAGAACTGTTTGTTACTCAGTTGCTCAATCTTTCTTTTTTCTTGGCTAAGAGAGAACTAGTGTTTAACTAATCGCACTCGCTACTCCCAGTTGTTGAGGGAATTGGAAATTGTGAGAGGGACATCACAAACACCCATACCTTCGAAAAGAAATCGATAAATCGAAAAAATGCCTTTCGTACTGGGATTCGAGCCCGTGAAGTCCAGCACGGAAGCCATCAACGCTAACCGCTGGGACATAAGACCAGAAATTTGGTGGAATTTAATAACACTAATCAAGTAAGAAAATATACCACCCTAAGCTTGTTGCAAAGACACAGGATTAATATTAATTACAGCTTTGAATTATGAATATAATTTTATGATAATGAGAAAAATAAGTGTAAGATTTTTATTTTGACGAGGTGTTCAGAAGAACCATAATTAAGTCATTCGCACAATCATATTCAAATGTTTACAAGTTTCATAAATAAATTCTGTGTAAAAACGTTTTACTCAACCCTTAGAGAAGTATCGATGTTAAATTGCGAATGATTAGGAAGGACCGCTAGCAGATTCCCAGAACATAAATAGTGACAAACTAATTTTATACTTCACAACAAAATCATTTTCTCGCTTTCATTGGCACGATTTCTTTTGCGAATGAAATTGGTCTCGGGTACGCAGTCTTTTCCCGAAGCAATATGTCAAGGAAACCACATTATTTTAACAAGTTTTCTTTTCAAACGGATAAATAAAGTTACCCAAGCCAGCTAAAGATCGGTATCAATAGCTTTCAAAGCAAAATTTGAGTGGTCGGTAAAGGAAATTGGAAAATCATCGATAAGTATTCAATTCACTTAAAAGTTAACAGTATTAGGGGTAAGTGGATCACTAAAAATACATATCAGATATTGATTTACTAAAATAAGGTTGACTAGAAAATATCTTTTTTCAATTAAATTTGAAATACTTCAAAGTATTAACAATTTCAATCAATTGATTATGTATAATACAAAAAAAAGACTGGTAGCAAAATTTTGAGGGAAAAAATATGTAGAGAAAGCTACTATTTTTTTAAAAAAATATTATAACTATTGACAAAAACACACATTTGAAAAATTATAAGATCCTTTTGGTACATATAACTGACTCATTGAAATTAAGTAGTCTCGGAAAAACGCTCAGATGAGTCAAAGGTTAAATGGAAAAAAGCAGTGTTGGAAACTGCTTACACAAAACGAAACATCAAATACTCGTAAAAGGCAGTAAAATATATATATAAAGCTTTAAATATATTGATTTGCAGTGTTTCATTATCAATTAACACCATTGCTTGAATGAGTTTATCTAGTCTATTTTATTCTAATTGTATATTAAACAAAACGTGATGAGCTTTAGTGCTTGTCTGATATTTTAAACTTTGTAATTATAAGTCAATTTCTCTAACTTTGTCTTTTATGGCTTTAATTGAATTATTTTGAACGAAGGCTATTTAATAACTCTTATTACAATATGTATTTTTAACATTGCTTTTAAAATATTTGTTCAATATTTAAAAAAAGCAGAAACTATAGGCAAAACGAATTAATTTATTGAAATTACGTTAGTAACGTGTAAAAATATTTTACACATTAATAGAAAAAATTCAAACAAAATAAAAATTCACTAACGAAATTGTAAATAATTATTTGTACTTAATTTTATTATGCATTTTTATTTGAATATTTTATTAATGATGTTATAATTTACAGTAGCTTAAAATTATAACCATTGAAATACAATTTATCTTCAGAATTCAATCAGACGATGTGATGATGTAAATGAATTTTTATTTTTTGAGGCAACTTCATTTTTAACAAAAAAGTTTGTGAGTAAAATATTTAAAAAATTATACAAAATAATTTCTCAATACGAAGTTGTTATCACTGCATTTTGTTTAAAGTCTAAATCAAATCATATTGGTATGCAAGTACAAGAATTAGCCGCATTTAGTATTGAGTTTCTTTGGTTTCTTTTGTGGCGTCAACCAACGAAAACCGATCGATGAAATAAGCCAGCTCTTCCACTGGGACGCAAGAAAACTTGTTATAAACTTTGCTTATCAAATTCAACATAAGAGGACGAAGAGAAGTGATGAAAGGAGCGGGAACAGGGTGAAACAGGACAGGGAGGAGATATACCCCTCTTCGTTAGTAGTTAATTAAAATTCTCGCCTCATAGAGCCTTTCTATAAGTCAGGGTTGGTCAAATGGTGGTGGTCCAGTAATGTTTATTTTGATAAGAGCAAATGAAAAATTAAGTCTTTAACAGAAAAAAAAATACAAAAGCGTCGCTCATTAATAATAATAACACTTAAAGATTACAGATTTTTAGGTTTCATAATTGAATAGATTTATAACTATGAAAATATATCATTTGATATAATTTAAGATTTCGACTGAAGGTGCTTGGTAGAATTTCAATATTAAATTTGAATCTCCACTTCTTCCACCCTATATAAATATAATCATAAAACCTTTGCCGACAAACAAATAAATATAATTCTTGAAACTACTTACTACTCAAATCTGTGGGCATTCCCATGAGCTTATCCCTTTCGCCAGCAATGGCTTTAAGCTAAATGGTACATTTATTTCTTATATAAACACGAAACATTCATTAACTAAGCGTCAGTTCAAGTTCATCCGTGCACTTGAACGCCTGAAGATGCTGAAAGGCAAAACCCGGGTCGTTAGTGAGAAAATCTGTGAGAATGTACATGGTTTGAACGATTCAAATATAAAAGTATTTCTTTTTCATTTGAACATATGATCCTTTAAATTTTTAAATTTAGATTTATGAATTTCTGTTCAAAGGCATGGATGTATGTGATGTCTTGAATTCCCCCCTCCCACCCATCCTTTCCTATGAACAGGGCGTATCGAGAGCTATTAGCTAACCACTAGTCCTGTCCTAGCCCTTTCCTTCTATTCCTACTCTCTTTCGAAAAAAGAGAGGTTGAGCAACTGAGTAACAAGCAGTTCTCGTAGAAACATTTTTCTGTTGAGATAAACTCCATTAGGAGTCCATATGCTCCACATTGGGAGCGGAAATGGTTTAAAAGAAAAACTCAAATTGAGATACCTCCGATAGTAAGCCATATGCTCCACACTGTTAACGGACATATGTAGATTTAAAAAAGTTCCTCTGATAACTATGATATTAAATTTTGGATAATTTTTCTTGCACTTTTTGTATGTTAAATTATTTAATTAATCAATTTAAATTTAAAACACGCCTTGTTGAAAACTTGAAGACAAAATAATAGCAATCTTTGTATTTCTTATAGCTGATTAATAATAATAAATATAGCACTAGGGTGAGTTGAATTACTTTTTTAAGCACTAGGCATTTTTTAAAAAAAATATTGTTTCTGAAAAATCTTGTATTGTTTGTTGTTTGGTTTCAAATTTTTCCCTTGGCGACGCCCTCCCCAGGCGCTGATGAAAAAATAAAAAGAGTTCAAAGCAATTTGAGCCCTCTCTTTCCGCTGTCGATGCGAACCTAGACAACGTAAAGCTGATTTGAGTTTAAGCTCTTGGAATCTATTGTAAAAAATATTTGTCCTTAATTTATTTTAAAATTTAATAAAGTGCTCGAGTTTTTATTGACAACCTAATTAGATGTGCTTATAAAGATGGTAAGTAGTTCGAGCCGGTATATTATAAACTATTAAATGACGTGTTATTTACCAAAGCTTGAGCAATAAGTTACAAATAAATCACTTATTAAATGTCTTATTGGTCCCATCCTTAGTTGTCTAAGCAAAAGAAGTAGCAAGCAGTTCTAGTATACTTATTTCTGTTGAGATAACACACGATCCATGTTTCATAATAAGGTTTCACAATGCTATTTTTGTGTCTATGATTAATCTGGATATTATCGGTTGACTTCTTCGTCCAATTAAAAATTACACCTATAATTATTAAATGTAACTATGCGACTTGTGAAATATTACATAATTAAGATAAAAATAATAGTCAGTTTCTCATTGAATTAATTACAAATTCACTATTATTTATAAAATTATTTCAAATTAAGTAATGTTTCTTAAAATTAATTTCAATATACCTTAAAACCCTCCAGAGACGAGAGCTTTTTTCCGATAAAAAAAATATTTTCTAAGCCATATTGAAGTCACGGATAACTTTTATTCCTATCCAAAATTTAAAAAAAAAAAACGCAAAGTCGTTGTATAGAAACTCCACATGACTATATGGTCATGCTCATCCTTTTATTACCGTGTAATATTGAGTACGGACAGTAGTAAGGACAAAAGTGACCGTATGGGCTTGCAAACATTCGGGGTTGAAATATAGCTTAATTTTAGTTTATAAAAATAATTTCCGATATGTGTATAACAAAGTTTAGTAGGTATTTGATTAATTGATAAACAATAAATACTGGAATTAAATAACTGAATTCGACAATATATTGCGAGATGAAATATTGATCAATAAAAATCACCGATCTTATAACAGAAGTTTTTCTAAGAAAACTATTTTGTACATTCTAATTAAAAAATATTTACACTTAAAATAATTGCATTGCTATGAAATTTATATATTATACCCTCCAGAGACGAGAGCTTTTTTCCGATAAAAAAAATATTTTCTAAGCCATATTGAAGTCACGGATAACTTTTATTCCTATCCAAAATTTTAAAAAAAAAAACGCAAAGTCGTTGTATAGAAACTTCGCATGACTATATGGTCATGCTCATCCTTTTATTACCGTGTAATATTGAGTACGGACAGTAGTAAGGACAAAAGTGACCGTATGGGCTTGCAAACATTCGGGGTTGAAATATAGCTAAACGTGATTTTTTTTAAAATATTTACGATTTGACCTCTTTAGATCAACATAATTTCAAAACAATTTTTTATAAAAAAATATCTAACAGTTTCAAAAAGTAAATTATAAAAAACGGAAATTCAAAAAATCACATGTGCTTTTAGAGACCGTTCCTGTTCCCACGGCTGATGACTAACTGTAGTCCGTACCCTTCTTAACCAAATATGAGCGAAAGCAACGATATTCAGGTAGAAAAAGTATGAATAGTGGGATCAATAGACAACGGTGTTTTGTGTGACCATATGGTGACGCTCGTCCTTGGAGGGTTGAAGAAGTTGTTTTTTTTGTATAATACACAAGTATAACGGCGCTTGATTATTTAAAGAACTCATTATGAGATTCTTGAAAAGGGTTTCATTGGCATCTCCATAGTTTTCGTAGAAAAGATTCAAGTTTTGTTGTTTCTGTGAATACATAATCTCAAGTTTTCCAGTATAATATTTAATGTTATATCTTTTCTGTGGAATCGATAATTCTTAGTAAACGAAGATTTCCTTTTAACGTTAGCTAGAAGATAATAAGGTGATCAAAAAGAAGTCGCGCATTTTGTGAATTCACGTTTACGTCCAATTTGTGTCCAGACAGACACGATAAAGGGAGTAGCATTGTTTTTTTTTGTAGTCCTATTGCTAAGTTTTTTTGTGCAGTCAATTTTATTTTATTGTGAAGGTTTCACCCATGTCTATCCCCCAAACTGACAAAGACCACATTACACATTGTATGCTGTTTTTTGTTATACCAAAGCTTGAACGCCAGCAAAACCACTAAAACCATTACTAACATTTATTGTCAAGTTTTGGCAGTAAGCAGATGTAAATTATGATTACAATGATTTTAATAAAAATAATAAAACATTTTTAGTACTTTTTCCACATAAAATTTATTAGATCAGGACCGGTTTCGCTCATCGCGAGCATTATCAACTGATGTGACAATGATTTTAATTAGATCACAGAAATTTAAGAAATTAATCTAAATTAAGACCACCTT
This sequence comes from Himalopsyche tibetana, assembly GCA_030503985.1. Lineage (NCBI taxonomy): Eukaryota > Metazoa > Arthropoda > Insecta > Trichoptera > Rhyacophilidae > Himalopsyche > Himalopsyche tibetana. The sequence continues at coordinate 5,523,877 of JAPJYX010000010.1, forward strand.
TAAACTTCTATTAAGACTTATTGAAACCCATTGTAAGGTCAGTTGGTTTTAAAAATTGGGCTTAACAAAGTTTGTGACATTTAAAAACCGATTTTTTCAACATGGGTTTTTAGCTCAGTTTTAAATGTGTGTTAATTTATTTATTTATTGAAAAACGTTAATATTTTGATTTAAAATAACTGTTACAAATAAATTAACATCAAATTTGTAGTTGAATAGCCAGCATACACCAATGAATGCTCTGAAAAAAACATTTAGTTTTAAATAAAAAACACCATGTGTATTTTTATCGTATACAGTTCACGAGTAAATCGATCTCAAAAACAATGAACGTCGAATTTGAATTAACGGAACTCAAACAAAAGAACAAAAATTTTGGATTTTCTAGTAGTAAGTAGATTTTTGTATAAACCCTATGTCAGAACCTATTTTAACCATTGGAGAATTATTACAGAATCTTGCATAATCATGATTTATAGAACAGTTAAATTGAAAGTGCATGACGAATCGAATATAATGAATTCTTCATAAATTGTGTCAGTATAACAAACACCAGTCTTCATCTTTCGTGAAAACATTTTCACTTTAAATAAAACTAAACTTAAAATAAAATAAATGTAATTATCGGTCTCATAGCTGAATTGTTATCGATGCTTGTTCAGATTGGTTGCAACCATTGTGAGGCTTCCGGTTCTTATCATGGAATATAGACTTTCGTACGTTGATTTTGCATACAAATTTAATTTGATAGTTGCGTTTGAAACTTATTGCCATTCAACCAACAAATTTGTGAATTATTGTTAATTTGCAATGTAAAATAAAATTGAGAATTTAAAATATAAAATAAGTATTAAAAGCTTAAAATTAAATAAGCATACTGCATCAAAGTGTAGCTATGATGAGAAACATCCTGTGCACTTGCATTTACCTGAAAAGGCAGTGAATGAATGTTGCAACAGGTATTCTCGTTTCCGCAAAGCCGATGTACAGGACACTCGCAAAGCTTACGTTGTACATATTCAAATTATAGAACCATCTATTTTGTCCCAGCTCTCAAGAAACTCGATTTAAATCACATGAAACCAGGGCATAAATACAAATTTAATTGAATTTCGGCTAGTAAAATCTCAAAGCAGATATTTCTCAGAACTTAAATTAAAATTTGAACTTAGAATCATTACGATTTTGTAGACAATGGAGATGTAAGTAATTTCTATAGTCTTGTTTTTAAGCTCCTTCAAATCTTAAGCCAAAACATAAGCATGTAATTATAAATTCTGTTCGCGAAATTTCAATCCATGACAAGAATAAACTTAAATCTTTAGTAGTATGTTAACTTCAATTTCTACGAAACCACTTTCAGTCGATGGTGTTTATGATACTAGAAGATTATTTAAGTAAATAGCTGTAACTGACGTGTTTTAAACTATTTAATTACAATGTGTTTAATTTTTACATATTAACTGTTAATAATATATCTTACGAAGCCTTATCAAGAAAATATATGAATTTATGCAAATCGTGGGATAAAAAGTATTATACATATTATATTCACACGGTTGGTTGGTGTCTTACACTTGGTTGTAGGGCCTTATGGATTACTCCGATTACCCTTTCGTCTGATGTTGAGGTTTCCCCTCTTTTTAGTGTTGGTTCCTGTCTCTTTTTATTTTTTATATATTTTTTTTTATATTTTATTTTTTTTGATCCCATATTATTTATTTTTTTAAATATGAGTGAGACAGGATAGTCATCTGTATTGTATTGTTTTTTTTTTATTAGTTTTTTTGGGGTACAGGTGATACAGTTTACAAAAATAATGAAGAAGAGGATAGTACAATGAGCAAAAGTAGTAAGAAAAAAAGAGAAAAAGAATACAATGAGAAAAGAGTACAGTAAAAATAGAAAAACAAAAATATAATGATAAAAGATAAAAGAAAGAAAAAGCGTGGGGGTCGTGGTTGTTGGCAAGTCGACGTTTTGTTGACGTTGGTTGACACTGTATGGTGATTCATTAACCTCGAGCAGCATTGTTATTTTTTGTTTTTTTTTTTGTTTTGTTTTGTGGGGAAATGCTTGTCTGTTTAGTTTTTAAATTTAAATTTAAATTTTGGGAATTTATTTATTTTTTTATAAATTCCGTGTGGTCCCTCTTTTTTTTGTTTTTTACCCTCGAGAGGAGGTCGAGCCTACAGTGTCGGCGTGTGTCGTATGCCGAGGGTGGTTTTTGAAGACACCCCGGTGTATGCGCCCATTTTGTGGCGTACCAGCATGTGGATGAGGGGTCAGGGAAGAACTAGGGAGGTTTGAGAAGGAGAACCTTCCTTGGCCGCGCTATGTCTGTGTGTGGGTATTTTATGTAATCGTTTAGTAGCGATTTGATAGTGTCGTTTGGGTGGTCTGCCATGTCACTGTAGAATTTCTTCGACAGCTTCATGACGTGTTCGAGTATGGTGGCAGTTTTGGTGTCTCTGTGGAGAGTGGTATTTCGAACGAACCAGGGTGCGCCTGTTATCATTCGAAGTGATTTGTTTTGTATAGTATGGAGCGTCTGGATGTGTTTCATGCTTGCGTATGCCCATATCGGGCATGCGTAAGTCATGATTGGACGAGTAATCGCGGTGTACAAGAGTAGTTTGCTGTTTATTGCAAGTTTACTTTTGTGCCCAATCACCGGGTAGAGTTGGCCTGTGACTTGGGATGCCTGTTTTTTTTTACAGATATATGTCTGCTGAAATTTAGTCGCGAATCAAGAGTGAGGCCGAGGTATTTTACAGTTCGTGCCCACGGGATGTCTGTATTTCGCATCCGGATGCATTTGATATTCTTATCGTGTCTATTTGGCCTGCGACTGAATTCACATGGCTGTCGACTTTTTTTATTTTGTGATTTAATTGGTATTTACTTGCTTAAACTCTATAAAAAAAGGTCTATAGAAAAGTAATCAATGCCGCATTATCCAGAATAATACAGAAATATTCCATAGAAAAAATAATTGATGATTTTTTGTAGAATGCGTGAAGTAGGTAATTCAAGGTATTAGGTAATTAAAAAAAAGGTAGGTTATTCTTTTTCAGCATTCAGTTATTAGTACTTAACTTTTTATATTGAATTTTGCTACTTTTTGTTTATAAAATATTTAAATAAAAAATTGAAAGCAACAGCCATTTTATGTTATTGTTACACCAAATATTTTATATAATTTTAATTAAAATTATTGACGTACTTTAAAGGCGTCCTGTAATAAATGCTGGTAGCTCATATTATGAGAGTGCATTTCGCTTTATCTGATGCATTCGTTAGCTGCGAGTACGCTATTACATTTTCAAAAATTTTCTCTAAATATATTTTTTTTATTTTTGCGACAAAAAATAAGGCGGTCGACATTTAATTCGTGCTCTCGAATAAATTTGAGCAAGGATTTTTACATATTTTATTTTACTCTTGCTATAAAGACATTTATGATGGTAGGTACAATTAAGAAAGTAAAATATTTTATAACTTGTATTTATTTCGAATTACTCTGAAATTTATAAAAGAAAATGTAGTAGCGGAAATATGATAGGACTTTTTAAAGTTATTAATTCTTGTTTAAAATACAAAAATATTTTGAGTTTTTATTTCTTTTGTAAAATATAAAAATGTATATCATTTTTTAGTAAAACATCTTTGAATACATATTGAGCAATACTGTACACGTGAGAATCAGTTTTGTTTAGGACTGATAATTTTCATCAGATTGAATAATAAAATTAAGCAAGGCTATTTATATGAATATAAACATTGTGGTTGATGGTTCTACATTTTTTAAAATGTGGGTTAATAAAAAAACTCTTATTGAAAATATGGCAATTTGCTGTAATTAAAATATTTTTTAATAGTGCATATTATCTCATGAAGTATCTCACAGATGTAAGTAGATCGATAAAAAAAGAACAGTCAAAGGACAACTAGTATTTGAAGATTCAAGTAATTCCTTCAACCATTAGTGGATCGATAAAGTTACAAACATTAATGATAAAGTACATTTATGTTTAATTGTCATAATTTTACATGATACATAAACTAATCTGTATATCACAAAAGAAAGTGGTGTGTTGTGTTGTTTGATAATAGGGGTCTACACGGGCCAGGGGCTGGCTCTCGGGCTCTTACCCGGCCCGGCCCGCGGGCCGGGTTCGGGCGGGTAAGCGCAATTGAGACTCAGGCTCGGGCCGGGCCCGGGTAAGTAATTTATTCTTCAGAAAAATATTTCAGACCATGTTCGTGTCAGCCATAATGATTTTAATTATTATCAGTTCTATAGAGAATTGTAAACTGTAGTAAATTTGTATAAAACGAGTTTTTTTCGGGCTGTGGAGTATAAATCCGAGCTTCAGGTCGGGTTCGGGTAATAAGTGTGGTCGGGCCTAAGTCTTTCGGGCTTGGACCGGGTAATTTTGTAAAATTTCGGCCCGTGCAGACCTCTATTTCATAAGCATGGATTTAATTGATATTTTCATACACATGTAGTTTACTATTCAAATTGTGAGTAGTTCTCTTACGCAAATTACGTTTAACTGAAATCTCGACGACACAAAAAAATCTTTTTACAGAAAAGAAACTTTCGACAAGTTTAGTACTCCACGAAGTTTAAGACATGGTTAAGTTGGGAACACAAAGCGAACTTTCCTGGATACCTATTCAACTTTCCGAAAACAATTCCTGGAAATTGAAAAATGCACTGAGGATGGTTTTCAATGAGGACTTGGAAAGTTATCCTTGCAAATAGTTCAGGGATTTGCATACATATTACGTTTACTGCACGGCGGGAAAAGTCATCGCCAATTGACTACTTTTCACGGTATCGTAAAATTAAATGTTTTTGATTTCAGGCATTAAATTAAATTGATACATCGCAAGTTCGCAATCGAAAAAATATCTACAAACATATTACGAAAAATAAGATCTTTTACTTCTTACGGAAAAAATATGTATTTTACTTTTCTTTATTGATCTGTTAAATAAAATAGAAATCTCAAATTATAGCAATTTTATGTTATTGATACATTGACGTCAATGAAAAAATGGTAGATGATTAATTTTACTAGTCATGAAATTCATTAAAAAATATTTTTGGCTTAAGAAAAAACAAACCGCAAAATATAAAAAATTATCACAAAAAAGGGTTGAATTTTCACCGTTAAGTTTTGGGAATCATAATTTATTTACAAAAAAACAATAAAACTTGATTTTAAAAGTGTGCACTGTTAATATAACATTTTTAATTCAATTCATGTGCGCATTGTTAAAGTTATCAATCGGACAGTGTGTTGAAAAATGTAGAGTCTCTAGAAAAATAACAAAATACTCGTGTTGATGAACGCGTTGCCAAAGGCGACAACCATTAATAATTATGCGTTTTTCGAAAGAGCATTTTGTACTTTTATGAACGTATTAAATTAAGACACTTAAAGATTGCTAGAAAGAATTTTGGCATTTGTAGTGAGAATACTATATAACTATTTTTGTATTGAATCGTTTACATGAAAAACTGCTTCTGAATTCGATTTGTTTTCTTTATATTTGCAAATAAAAAAATAAACAATATGATTATAATTGAATAATAAAAAAATATGAAAAATTCCTTTGTACCTTAGTGGAAAAAGAAAAGTTTTATTTTTAAAATGAAATTTTCTGTGTTTTTTGACACTCATGGTCTCTCAAACTTATCTTGATAAGAACAATAATTAATAGACTCGCATATTCTTAAAAAAAATCATTTAAGTAACTGATAATTTAGATAAAGTATTTGATACTATTTAACCTCATTTTATCAAACCCATGACAAACCAACACAATTAGATGCCAATAAAATGTACGCTTATACTCCTAATTCCACAATGAATTTGTGTAGGAATATCGGCATCACATCATCGCCATAACTGAGGCATGATTTGAATTCAAATCAAATAGCCTAAAATACATAGACACAGTCGTTTTTTGGTTTCTTTACAAGTCACAAACGTGAATAAAAAATCTATTATTGTGTGTGATGACTGACGGCAACTTGTTGCTTATAATATATTATAATATTTATTTTATCATTTAGCGTTTAAGTTTTTTTCTTAAATATTCAATAAATTATTTCAAGAAAAGAAGTTTTATTAAACTTTTGATAATAATTTGCATTACAGTGCCTTCACTATATTTTTTGTATAATAATTGGTTGTCGTTAAAAATGTGTAAAATATCTACACTTTTTAATTACGCGAAAAGCTTAGACGGTTTGAGAATTGTATTCTTAAATAAGTACTTATTAGTAAAAAGTTATTGTGAATCTTCAAAGTGCCAAGAGAGATGAAGCGTAGTTTGCCGTAACAAATGGCCACGTTTTATCTTACGACCTTATCTCTCTGCGTCTCCGCCTTCCCATAACTTTGCATTAAAATAATAGCGGTCTTTGGAAAGCTTTGGTCACAATTTTATAAAGCTTCAAGATATGGTATATTATACAATTTATGAAGGTATTTTCATCTCAACAGAGAATTTGTATTAAAATAGAAAGTTTTACATGTATAATGTAATATCTGTTATTTTTGATGTTTTACATTTACTTTCGTTTATGAATGGTCTTATAGTTTCTTAAGGCAATAGCTGGCATCTTGAGGGTCGCAGGTAATAAGATTTACGCTAAGCATCTTATATAAAAAGTAACATTCCAATATGTTTCAAAATTAATTTCAATTTTTAATTTCTTCTTCTAATGTAAACGAGAAGTGCATTCAGTTAACTAGTACTGATATATGTCAATCTATCGACCAAAACAACTATGCATATTACTTTCCGAAAACAACAATGAACATAGCTGCAGTTAATATTTTTGTGTTATATCAATCGTGAAAAGCTAATATAAAAATCATTACGTTAGCAGTGTTGGTGTTCAGGTCTTCCAAAATATGTGCCTAGAATCAACTATTGGGCGTTCCAGCTTTCATAGTGGGTGGTAAGGGTTTTAAAAACAATTTAAAAATCACCATTACTGTGGGTGGTTAGAAATTTTAAGACTAACTGAGATACAATGGTGGGCGGTAGGTGTAAAAAGGTTGACAAAGACGTGATCCTTGTGAACGTCGTTTTAAATGGCAATTAGGCTTCAATGGTCACTTAGTACACGTGTGCACGTCACTTGCGGAGCACGTGCTTGATACGCACGCAAAACGCCGGTCCTAAAAGTTTGAATTGAAAAAAGAAATATTTTGAACATGGATCTGATTGCAAGGGTAAATACCATTAGGGGTGATGGTAATTAATATACGGCCAAAAACAACTCGGTTGATAATTTCAGTAATTTTACTATTAAAAAGAGACTTAAAATTACTTTACTTTGCAACGTCTTCTCCCAGTCTCTTTGTACTAAGACAGCTTTGCCACACATCATTGAAAGTCTCGGCAGTCAGTTTGCTTAGAGCGACAGTATCACTTTTAATCAAATTGAATCTTAAAGTATTATTCAAATGAAACCTCGATTAGGTAATTGTTTTTGAAGTTTGGAAACAAAGTGTCTCCAATTCAATTTTTTCGCTTGAATTCAGTAGTGGATTAACGGATAATTGCTTAATATTGGTATAAATTTGTCTGGAACACATGCGAATCGGTTTGCTTATAATTTGAGTTAGAATGTTCGATAATCCAATTATCTGAAAGCTGGCAATAAGTATGTTTACTTTGGTATTTTTTAAGTCAAACTTTTAAAAGTTTATCCGGTCTCAAAAAAATCACTTGTATTAGATTGTGTATGTAATAAATATCGGTCTTCATGTTCAGTATTTTCATGACTTCTTTTATTTTTTTATAATTAGTTAAATAAAATGTTTGTCGTATTATCAGGTTAATGTATTTTTTAAAAATTAACTATACGTCTAACAATCATTAAATGGTGTTCGAATTTTATTTAAACGCTTTAAATCTCTACGAAAATGAAGATTTTATTATACTTTCTCAAACCGTTTACATAAATAGCAACATTCTTAAAAGTAAGTCGTTTTAAAAACAAATACAGACGATGAAGAATGTTTAAAAATTAAGCATACAGTTGTTCTTTTATACAATTACACTCAATCCTTTTTTACGTGACACATTGGTTCCAGAATTTGACACGTATAAAGAAATCTAAAAAACCTTACTTTTATATAATTTGATAAATTGGTTTCATAAATCGAAATATTGGGTAAAATTTATTAAAAATGTCTGAAAAATTAAATTTTTTTCTTCGAATTTGCGCAAAAAAAGTCTTTATTTTCAGATCCAGTATCCAGTATCCATTAATTTCTTTATTTTTTATAAAAATACAATATAATATACAAAATATTCTGACCGTATAATATTTTTATTCTGACCAAAAATTGATTTAAATTCTGACCATTTAATTTGTTCCCAAAGATTATTAGTATAAAATAAAGCGTAAATATTTTTAAATACATTATCTAAAACATTCTCACATAAATATTCCATCACTCGTCTCAAATTTGATTTTCTTGTTGGAGTTGACGTTTTTCTGAAAATGGTATTATAATTTAAAATTTCGACTGAAGGCGCTTTGTGGGAGTTCAATATTAAATTTGAATCGTTCAAATTATGTACATTCACACAAGTTTTGTCACTAATGATGAACGGATGTCACGGATGAACTTCGTTCAAGTTCATCCGTGCACTTGAACGCCTGAAGATGCCGAAAAGTAAAACCTGGGTTATTAGTGACAAAACTTGTGTGAATGTACATAATTTGAACGATTCAAATGGTAGTATAAATTCGAAAATAATCATTTGAATTATGTTGATATCTATTCACAATTTAAAAGAGTGTTTGAATTTACAGACATTAAGCCAATAAATTCGCAAGAGGGATTAATATCGGTGCGTACTTTATGGTTCGCGTCTCCGATTATTTTGAAAAGGAAATCTCATATAACCTCATGCGGAGGCTTTTACACGATCATGATTGAAAGAGAATAGGGTGCGCAGACCATTAATGCCTACAAACTATACTTCTACCATCTAGCGACGCAGCGGGTTATCAAACAAAATAATACATTTTATTATTTATAGGGTATTGAAACACTTATTCGCAGAGATTTGTGCTACCTATATTGACGCTGTTTTTCCTCAACATTTTTTGACCTGTGGCTATCACATTTTTTAAATCCACTAATATTGGTTTGAGAAAGACAATATTAAACAACTTATACACATATTAATATGATTTTATAAACAAAATATTTAATAATCTGATGCATTTTCTATATAATTTGAGATTTCGACTGAAAGTGCTAGGTGGAATTTCAATATAAAATTTGAATCGTTCAAATTATGTACATTCACACAAGTCTTGTCACTAACGACCCGGGTTTCGCCTTTCAGCATCTTCAGACGTTCAAGTGCACGGATGAACTTGAACTGACGCTTAGTAAATGAATGTTTCGTGTTTATATAATAATTAATGTATTATTGAGTTGAAAACCATTGCTGGCGAAAAGTATTAGTCCATGGGAATGCCCACAGATTACATAATTTGGACGATTAAAATTTCATATTTATTATATGACTATAAAAAAGCCCATGAGTTTTCTTGCAATAATTCTACATCACTGTATCGTGTGAAAACAAAATAAGCTCTCGAAAACTTATCATATATTGTAAGAAAGATAGAAATTTTAAATTTATTTGTATATCATGAATAATTTAATACAAGAATTTAACTCAATTTTATAATATTTTCAATATCTTATTAATGCCTCACCCAAAGCAGGCTTGATTGATTTGGCTACTGAGACGTGAATGTGTATTTGACCTACAGATATAAAGCCTTCTCAATGGATCGATGTATTCTACTATACAACCACGAAATTGATTATTAAAAGCTTTCTAAACGAACAAGAAAAAAATAAGAAATAGCAGCACTTAGGTTTAATGTAATTCATATACAAAAAGCTTTCGGCAAATAATATTTCATAATTATTTATATTCAAATTACTTAAATATAAAAACACTCAATCAATCAAATCGCTTTGACAGTATTGTCATCATTTAACGTTTATTTTGTTTTGGTTTTTGTTTTCGGATTAAAAACTTGTTATTTCAAGAGGTTGTTCATCTTTTGTGTCAGAGGCTTCTATTTTTGTGCCATGACTGATAAAAAAAACTTGACGCGAAACTTTTTTGACGTTTTACAGTAAAGCTAAAATTTTATCTTAGCAAAAACTCGATGATGACAATTATCAATACATTTTGAGTTTTTTGATCCCTGTGTGTGGTAAAACAGTGTTTATTTAATCTTGCTTCTTTTAGTAGGTAAAGCTTTATTTTTGAGGTTGGTATAATTATTTGTATTAGTTTTGAAAGTCTTTGTAGATTGATAGATTATCCCAAAACTCCCTTTGGAAAAGAAAGGTTGAGCGACTGAGTAACAGTCTTCGTAGAAAAACTTATGTTGTGATAGCCATGTGCTCCACATTGTTAGTGGATATGAATTAAAACAAAGTTTTATATCTGTATGAAAGCTACATTTAATAAAATGACAACTAAAAGTGAAACAATGTATTGTACTTGAAAAAAAAGTTCACGGTTAAGAACGAACAATCAACAATTTTAACAGTTCTTTAGAGCAAATTCAGTATTTTACCACGACTTATTTATTTCTCATATTTATTTAGATAGAGATTATTCAAATATTTTGATACTCATTACGATGTTTTATTTGATGATCGTATCGGAATGCTTGCCCATATTTTCTGTATCTTTTAATATCGCAGATATTGGCCATCGCAGAGATGAATAAGTAAATGGTTTTTACAGAGCTACATACTACCGTAAAGAAAATGTAATATTTTTTCATTAAAAAGAAAATGATAAAGCTGTTCGTATATTGAGCGATATGCTTGGTGCTTATGCGAGAAGCCTTGGACTTGAAATGAAAATCGATAAGTACTTGCTAAAGATTCTCTTAAAATGAGTTTCTTTGTTATTAGATACTACCAGCTACGATGCATAAACGTTGAGCGACTTCAACTCTTGATAATAATCTAAATATACACAGAAGCGTTGTATTAGTTTAAAAAAATCACAACCAAAAAGTATACCAACATAAAACAACTGGCATTGTTCGGCAATTGCAAAATTTTATTTTTTAATTGCTATAAGAAATAACCACCAAATATTTCAATAATTATTTAAAAATAAACGCATTCAGCAATTCATTTAAAACCTACTCGACTTCCTCTTTTTGCACCATTTTTTGAATACAATCAACACATTTTCTGCATCTATAGAACAATATATTTAGCGATAATATTACTTATATATCATATCTCCTCTTGCTCTTATTCTGGAGTGATTTTGATACGAATTATTGAATTATTTAAAATAGAAACTAAAAAAATTGACATTGTTTTAATGTGACCATAAATATGTTTTTTTAAGTAAAAACATTTATTATTAGAATTGACTGTCACGGATTGGGAAAAAATCTTTATTCTCACCTTTTTTTAGAGCTGTTAAAATATTCTTTATTACATATTTAATATTACATTAATTGTGATTAAAATCATAAAAGTGATTTTCGATTATAACTAAAAATTTCTATTTACGAATTTTATGAATGCATATTTAGAAATTATTTTTATTTAAATATATTTTGTTACGTAATTTATTTTTAATGTTGTTAAAAGTTTAAAGACAGTTTTTATTTGAAAAATGACATCAAAGCTTTCGTATATATCAGGTGGCAATGTCGCTTGATATATATTTTTATCGGTGATAGAAACGAGTTTTCTTATAGCTGTCAATATTCTTTGGCATTGAAGTTTTTTGGAATTATTAGTTACTACTTTTAAAGTTTTTATTTAAAAAAACAATTTTAATATAAACAAATATTTATGAAGAAAAATTTATTAACAAACTGATTTTAGTTATTAAAATCTTAAAAAGCAGATATAGCAGACGGATACGCCAAATCACTGAAGCAAAAAGATTGTCAAAAAACAAATAATACAAACGTAATGTGTATTATAATATTCTGAAATATCCAATGTCGTATTATGTAAAGATATACACACTTTTACATTGATGTATGTCTTGTTACAAGAATAGAAAAAAATAGACTTTAATGTAGTTTTGTGTTCATAAGACTGGGGGAGAAGAAATCAGATTATTATGCAAATTTGGTCTCCGCTGTCGCTGTTTTTATTTTGTTTATTGTTTCGTAACGAAATATTCCTAAAGACGGGAATTCCCGGAAGCGGAATCTATTATGGCCAACTTCGTATTTTTATAATACACGGTAGGTGTCGTATAATAAAATAATACTCACTGACAAGATATAATATACTATTGGAAAATTATTCAATTATCTTTATATGGAATGAAAGAAACGACTGCAGACAAAATGCTTGAAATTTAAAGCTATATCGATGGGAGTTGATATATTTATTTTAATTGTTTATTCTTGGCTTATATAAAGTTACGTTAGATTGTGTAACAGTTGCTTAACACTTCCTTACGGTCCTAAAAATAGTTCCGATATGTTGCTGGCCCTTAAAAAACCTAATGAAAAACATGTTTTTTCAAAACATACGTCCTGGGTTCGAAGAAATGGGTGTTTGTGATAAAATCCCTCTCAACCATTCTGATCATTTAATAACTGAGTGTATCGAGAGCGATAACCTAAAAACTAGTCCTACCTAGCCTAATCCTTCTATCCCTACTACTTACTCTCTTTGAAAAAGAGAGGTTGAGCGATTGAGTAACAAGCAGTTCTCGTAGAAAAAATCTGTTATGATATCTCCATTAGGAAGCCATATGCCACACATTGGGAACGGAAAAACAAAAAAAATACTTAATAGAAAATTTAAATTAACTTTGATTATTCCACGTATTGTGTAACTAACTGTGACACGTGTTTCGCCTCTTTCAGAGGCATCTTCAGACTTACTATCGCAAAGTTTGCTTAAGTAATGAAGCAAGATTGATTCTAACATTTTAAAATTATAAAATTACAAAATGGATTGGGTTTTTTTTTCCTTTTAAGAGGAGCAAGGAGGGGGGGTGTAGAATCGAAATAAAGCAAACAGATAATGATACTAATTTTACTAATGAGTTGTAAACAATCAGAATGGGATTTTTCCTTTTTAATGGAAGCAAAGAGGGGATTATAAAATGCAAACAAATTTAATCATACTACTAATGACGTTAAACATTACAAACTATTAAAACTAATGAGCTACAATCAATCATCTAGGTTTGTGATTACTCTATTAATTGGAAACAATTTGAGTAACGGGGAACCGCCTGTGCTATTAAGAATATTATTTAATAATATTTCTTTTTTGTTAAGAGTTTTATTAATTTCTAAAAATTCTAAGCTATTCATCTTTAAACCCTTTTTATTTACTCGGTGGAGTATTTCTAAATTACAAATCTGATTAAAATTATGATTATTTTCTATTAAATGATTGGCAAACTCAGAGAAATTGTTACTTTTTAGACATCGTATATGTTCTTTAATTCTAATATTAAAGTTTCTACCTGTCTGTCCAACATAAGACGCTTGACAGTCTCCACAAGAGAGTCGATAGATACCACTCTGTGACGATGAATCTACGCGATCTTTACTGTTCAATAAAATTTTACCTAAATTATTTACTGTATAAAACGCGGGTTCTATATTGTCTGGCAAAAATTTAACTATCTTTGACGAGATGTCTCCTAAATAAATAATTCTACGCCAGTTTTTAATATTATCGTTTGCTTTCTTCTCTCCTGAAAAAATATTATTTACTATGAGTTGTTTAACTTGCTTACGTTTAAGTAAGTTAACTACTACGTCTGTGTTGTAACCATTATTTACAGCTATCTGTTTAATAATGTTTAACTCTAATTCAAAGTTGACTTTAGTGAGAGGGATGTTAACTAATCTATTAATCATTGCATGGAATGATGAGAGTTTTTGCGACCACGGGTGAATTGATTGATGGTGAATGACGACATCTGTATAAGTAGGCTTTCTGTAAATGGCAAATTCTAATCTGTTGCTATTATTTTTCTTTATTGTTATGTCAAGAAAATTTAAGGTTTTTTGTTGCTCGATTTCTAGTGTGAATTTAATATTTGTATGCAATGAATTTATATGACGTAAAAAGGTATCTAACTGTCTATCTGTTCCTGTCCAAATGCAAAAGATATCGTCTACATAACGATACCAAGTTTTTACATTTTTAAGTAACGTGTGATTTGACTTAAAGAGATTATTCTCAAAATAATCCATAAAAATATCCGCGAGCAAAGGTGAAATAGGACCACCCATAGGTAATCCTACCGATTGTTTGTAAAAATTTTTTATTAAACAAAAAATAGTTTTGTTCAATACAAATATTAAAAAGTCTAAGCATTTCTTTAACGACGTTGCTATTAATATCCGAAAAAGTTAAAATTTCGCTGACTATATTTTTGCACTCTTCCGTTGGTACGTTAGTAAATAAATTTGTTACGTCGAATGATACTAATTTACAATTACTACTTTTAAGGTGTTCACTGTCAATACTTGGTGGAATGGCATTATAATAAAAATAATAAAACATTTTTAGTACTTTTTCCACATAAAATTTATTAGATCAGGACCGTCGCGAGCATTATCAACTGATAAGAAAAATACATAAACAGTGATATTTATACAAATTTAAATTGAAATAAAAGGTGTAAGCAACTATTAACAATTTAAAGGATTAACAAATTACATTATAATTACACAAGATTAAAATGCTTAACACCCATAACAATTAAAAAATCATCATCAAAGAATAATAAATCTAAGTGGCAAACGATGTCAATTATGAACACAATTAAAATTTGGGAAATTTTTAAGCAAAGTAAATATCCTAATGATGATTTGGTGTTTTTCCCGCTTCCAATCAATGATGTACAAGCAACAAAATCAGCAGTAATGAAGATTCAAAATTGAGTTTGGAAAAACCAGTAGAGCTCAATCCAGCAAAATTGAATCCTGCGAAAAGAATAAAGGCAATATCAATTCTTACAAAATAAAAACAAACTAAGAAAATTAAAATTCTAAAGAAATAAAACAGTACAAAAATGGAAATATAATAGGCTAGAATTAGGTTAATGAAACGGATATAACAAAGGTGATGATGCAAATACAAGCTGTTCGTTTAATAAATTAGAGTTCGGCAAGAATTTATGTCTATTGATTTCTAAGATCTCTTGTTTATCAAGTTTTAAAGATTTATTGTTAACATGCAGGATTTTAAAGTTTTTAGAGATATCAAATGTATGCTTATTTAGGAACAAATGGTTCCCAAATGAAGATAATTCATTCCCTTTACGTGAGCAGGCTAAATGTTCAGGTGCGGTGCAGGTTAAAAAACACAAAAAACTAGCTTTGATAAATGTAAGCTCTAGTTTGGTGATTAATGCACCAGTTGTTGAGAAACAATGGGTGAAATTGAGCTACTTGGGTAGTGTTTCAGAAAAGATTTCAAGGAAATTCAACAAAAACCTTTTTAATGTCACTTTTTATAATTCTTTTAACTTACAACGCATTTTAGTAAATTCTAAAGATAAACTCAACATTCTTAACCAAAGTGGCATATATTTAATTGATTGTGATTCTTGTGGAGCCAGGTATATTGGTCAAACGGGAAGAGCTTTTAATATCAGATTTAAAGAACATTTAGCCTGCTCACGTAAAGGGAATGAATTATCTTCATTTGGGAACCATTTGTTCCTAAATAAGCATACATTTGATATCTCTAAAAACTTTAAAATCCTGCATGTTAACAATAAATCTTTAAAACTTGATAAACAAGAGATCTTAGAAATCAATAGACATAAATTCTTGCCGAACTCTAATTTATTAAACGAACAGCTTGTATTTGCATCATCACCTTTGTTATATCCGTTTCATTAACCTAATTCTAGCCTATTATATTTCCATTTTTGTACTGTTTTATTTCTTTAGAATTTTAATTTTCTTAGTTTGTTTTTATTTTGTAAGAATTGATATTGCCTTTATTCTTTTCGCAGGATTCAATTTTGCTGGATTGAGCTCTACTGGTTTTTCCAAACTCAATTTTGAATCTTCATTACTGCTGATTTTGTTGCTTGTACATCATTGATTGGAAGCGGGAAAAACACCAAATCATCATTAGGATATTTACTTTGCTTAAAAATTTCCCAAATTTTAATTGTGTTCATAATTGACATCGTTTGCCACTTAGATTTATTATTCTTTGATGATGATTTTCTAATTGTTATGGGTGTTAAGCATTTTAATCTTGTGTAATTATAATGTAATTTGTTAATCCTTTAAATTGTTAATAGTTGCTTACACCTTTTATTTCAATTTAAATTTGTATAAATATCACTGTTTATGTATTTTTCTTATCAGTTGATAATGCTCGCGATGAGCGAAACCGGTCCTGATCTAATAAATTTTATGTGGAAAAAGTACTAAAAATGTTTTATTATTTTTATTACAATTACTAGTTAATTGTATGTCTTTGATTTTTTCTGTGAAGTCTATGCTATTATTCTTAACTGTATACTTCGGTTTAAACACGTTGTAAGAATTAAAAACGTCATTTAATTCACGGGCGATTTTGTAAGATGGAGAACTACAAAAAGATACCACGGGACGAATCGGTATCAAGGGTTTGTGTAATTTGGGTAAGCCAAATAATCTCGGAGCTTGTGGGTTTAAATTAATAACTTTATTTTTATTTAAGTAGAAAATGATAGGGCAGTTTTTGACACACGTTTTTACCTCATCTTGAAATTTGGATGTAGGATCCTTGTTAAGTAATTGGAAATGATCTCCTTTCGACAAGAAGTTACACAAGTTAGTTACACAATACGTGGAATAATCAAAGTTAATTTAAATTTTCTATTAAAATGAACTTCCACAAAGTTACCGCCGAAACCATCGAAAGTATAAAAAAATACTTCTTTAAAAATATTTTTTATTTTAATGCTTTTGAAAATGCTGTACTATATTTGGATGAACACTGTATATTTTATTAATTAATCGATCAAACACAACGCTACATGTCTATAGAACTTATTTTTAAGATGACTCTGCACGATAGCTCGAAAAATCAACAACCCTCTACTTTTCTTGAAAATAACCTTTTTATTTGTAATTTAACTCTTACATAAAATGACTCAGCCATTTTGCATATGCGGCAAATTGAGGAACGGTCCCGCATTGCTTGTGTATTTAAACTTTGAAAACGTAATGTGGTGCACTTCTAAAACAATTTTCCTATATTTTATTTTGAGATATCTTTGATGATAAAATTGAAAATATCATATTTTTGTTTTTATAAAAAAATCGTATTTATAAAAAAAACTCTTAAATAATTACATATTATAGTATATAATTATATGTATTTGTTCACTAATTCTGTATTAAAGTAATTTATAAGCCCTAAAGTAAACACTTTAGGGCTTATAAATATTTGATTTATGAAATCATAAAAGATATGTTTAGATTTTCTTTAACACATCTGATAAGTAAAATATAGTAAAGCGAGAGAGATAAACTAACTTCTAGTGCTTTACTAGTCCCATTCGTCTAGCTTAATACTCTAAAAAATGGAGGTTCTCGATGTTCTATACAATAATCACAATTGTTGCGCATTTTCACAACTCAGATCCAAATATATATATAGTGTAACAGTAGATTTTTTTAAACCTCTCGTGAGTCTATCTTAGCTTACTGCCTTAGGACAAAAGCATGTCATGTGTATAGAATAGATAAATTGTGAAAACATTTGATATAGTGTGTTAGATTAACTGGAAAACTAAAAATTGATGTTTGACTGCAAACACTTTAAAATCAAATGACTAGGCTTTTAATTGTTGGTCTCAGCGATCATTTTGATATCTATCGCCTCTCTTGTGGAGACTGCCAAGCTTCTTGTGTAAGGCAGACATGTAGAAATTTTAATATCAGAATTATAGAGCATATGAGATGTCTTAAAAGTAATAAATATTTTTTTAAAGTTTGCCAATCACTTCAACCAATTTTAATCAGAGTAGTAACGTAGAGATACTCTATCAAGTAAATAAAAATGGTTGAACAGTTTAGAATTTTTAGAAATAAATAAAAGTATCAACAGTAAAGAAGTATTATTAAATAATATCCTAAATCGGACAAGTTGCTCGCCACTGCTAAATTTATTTCCAATTGACGCAACTCATTAGTTAATAATTTTGTAATGTTAACGTCATTAGTAGTATCATTATTGTTGTCTGTTTCTATCCTCCTTTCCTTGTTTCCTGTTTTTATAATATATCATGTCAGAATATTAATATCATTCGTACTTTTTTACTTAATCAATCTTTGTGATAGTAAGATAGTATGAAGATGCCTCTGAAATAGGCGAAACACGTGTAACTATTAGTAACACAATACGTGGAATAATCAAAGTTATTTTAAATTTTATATTGAGCTTATCAATGTTTATTATTATTTTTAAATCAAAGTAGTGAACCATCGCGTATATGAGAAGGTACACGGATTTCAAGCTCAGTTTATGTCTGTCAATTTTATGGCAGGACTTAAATTTTCTTATCATAAAGGGACCATGAACTTATTTACGCAGACTCCCACAAAGAGTAAATAACACACAATATTTCATATTAAGGCAACACAACGCCGTGGTATGTTATCAATCATAGTGTGTGATGGGAAATCCCCATTTTGCGGAGTCCCTATCACCGAGCACAAAAAGGTACGAAAAATCGAATTTCACGATACCGCTGAGAAAATTTCGCGCCCGTGATTGAATGTACTATAAAAACGGGGTTTTAGAGCTTTGAGGCTTCGGTGGAAATTTCTTGTCGATGTGAAAATGCATATCGTCGAGTGCTTTTGTCTAAATAAAAAAATCATCCCTTAACATAGAAGGAAAATTTTGTTGTGTATTATTAAGTTCTAAAAATAGCCTTTTTATTGATCAACTCTCTAATTTAATTTGAAAATTATGCTTTTAAAAGCACGTATTAAAGCACGTACAAAGTATTAATACACGTAGCTAAAATCAGCTCACGTAAGCCGATGTTTTGATGTAAACTGTAAACAGATTTTTTGTTGTGAGAAATCGTTGAAAGTAGTAAACAAAAAAACATAATGTTACGATATTATTGAAAGAATATTACAAACAAGCATATTATGAGCTACATAGCAAGAATATATTAAATGTTGCTAAAGATAAAACAAACCGAAGAAAAAGATCGAAAGATATATCGAAATATTATAAATCATTATTATAAACTAAATTTCATCATGAAAATTAAAGAGTTTTGAATTATTTTATTAAAATATAGCACACACAATTTAAATATTTAAATTAATATCTCCAAACAATGCTTACATGTAAAATAAATAAAATAATCCATTATTGGTAATCACAGATATTTTTTCGATTTGATTGAAATATTTCTTTAAAAAATATGCGTACATAACAAAAATATTAGATCTTCTATTTACAGATATTAAATAGTGTAGTATAAAGCAAAATATTTTATGCATTTGTTTCTTATTATTAATTTGAAAGTTTAAGTGATTCGTGTTTATCAAGTAAAAAATATTTTTACTAATATTCAATGATATGAATTCATTTCGTAGTGCATCTAAATTTATGGTAAAGAATTTTTTGAAAATATATACAACGAACTTCACCAAAAACTAAAACTCATTACACATGATATTTTCCAAAATAATTTGTTATTAATATAAAAATGTATACTAACACATAACATATAGTATAAAATATGTTTGCAAACAATGAATCATGTTTATTATAAAACCGCTATTTCTGCTAGAATAGAAAAATACACAATACTTTAAACAAACATTTAACTTTGATATGGTAAAATGTTTAATTGATGTTATTAAAATTATTTTTTAATAAGCAATAAAAAAACAAATTTCTATCTTTACTTAGCAAAAACTGCAAAGATACAGCTTTTCAATTGGCACTTAAAATTGAGATCATTGAAAAGCTCAAGTTTCACAAAAAAAAATGTTTCAAACGATTCCGCCATCCAATTTATGTAACTTATAAAAGTGGCCATTTGCATTACAGAGAAATACACAAAATTTTCCCTTTAATCATTCCCATTTCAAAGCTGAGCGATAATAAGCACATCTTTTTGCAAATATGCTTTTATCCCTATTGCTTGTCTCGTTTCTTCAGAGCTTCTCATCGTATTGCGGGAAAGCTCGATTAATATTTAAATACTAGAGGATTTCTGCGTCACAAAATACGGATGATATGTATAAAAAAATAAACCATAAACATTACTCACAACGCAGAAGCATAAAACGTAAAATATTTACCTGCCTAAGATTATATTTTTTTTTTGTTTTGAATAATTGTATTTAAATCCAAATAATTTAAGTGATTCATTAGAATTATTATTTTCGACGCATAAGGCAGTTACTTTGTGGAGGATGCTTATGTCTAATAAAAAAATAAATTTCATTACGCTGCTCACTCCACATGTTGAATTAAAATTAGTGTCACGCGTTTTGCCTTTTTAAGAAACATCCTCAGACTTAATATCGCAAAGATGATAAATAAGTTAAGATTATTTATGTTTTAAAATATGTTCTATTCGCTTATACGCAGGCTGGTGTGTTTTTTTAACTTCGGTTACTCTATATTTTATTTTTAATAGAGTTTTGATAGTTCAAACGGTTGTATTTAATTGCAGTTTATGAGTTGAAAGTGTTTATGACGCCGTGATGTGTAAATTAAAGAAACTTCACAATAATTAGGCCTTATGGTTAAAATGTAATTTCAATAAAGTTTTAATTTTAAAAATTATATCACTCTTGTATTGTTAAAAATCTGTTTAATTTTAGTGAAAAAATTGTGGGAGTTATTTAACATTTCCACTATCATTTTAAATACATTATGTATTTATACTAGCTTAAAGCACTTTTAAACATTTGAATTGAATTTAAATGGCTTTTATTTTTTGTGATTTATCTACTTATTATTATAAATTATACTTATAACGATAGAACTGATATAAATTATTTTGTTATTTGTGGAAATAATAAAATTAAAATAATTGGACCCATTAGAGGCAAAGTGAGCACCGTGGTATTTTAGAATAAAAAAAGTTAGATGCGTTGCAATATTCTAGACCATAGTTTCTCAACCTTTTTAAGCCCGTGGCCCCCTTTTGAGTATCAAAATTTTCCGTGGCCTCCCTATCCATAGTAATAAAATTCTCGGGGCTCGGGAAAAATGAAAAAATATACATTTATTTTTAAAAAAATACAACACAAAATTTTGTACTCAAATTATTATTTAAAAATTTAAGATTTCGACTGAAGGTGCTTTGGTGGAATTTCAATAAATTTGAATCGTTCAAATTATGTACATTCTCACAGATTTTGTCACTAACGACCCGGGTTTCGCCTTTTGGCATCTTCAGGCGTTCATGTACACGGATGAACTTAAACTGACGCTTAGTAAATGAATGTTTCGTGTTTATATAAGAAATGCCTGGATACTATATGTCCTATTTTCTTTGATGTGGAAATTTCTTAAAGCTTTTTAAATTATTCAAATGGTTTTTCTTTCATTCCCATGTGTTTTGTATAAAATGGATATTAATATTAGCGAAGCAAAACATATTAAGCACATGAGTTTCATATTGTCACGGGGTGATGAAAGAAATCCGTGGACAAGATAGTCAATACAATATTGTCGACACTTACTTTAAGATGCAGTTATTATGGTATCCCTAAATACCATTGGAAAATAATAGAAAAAGTATGTATAATACATACATTATTTCTGCTGCAATGTATAATTGTCCTACTGTATTCTATTTCATTTTAATATAAATTTTAGTTCATTATATTTTAGGTGGCCGTGGCCCCCCTTAAGTCTGCTGTGGCTCCCCAAAACTGAAATTTTCTTCTGTGGCCCCCTCGGGACATGCTGTGGCCCCCCAGGGGGCCACATGGCTCCCGGTTGAGAAACGCTGTTCTAGACGTCTTAAAGTATCGTAAAAGTGAAGTAACCTCAGCTAATACACATTGCAATAGTGTTAAATATGCAATCCACCAAATAAAGACGTGATGGTACTTAAAAGACTGAGAAAAAAGAAACTAAGAAAACTAACTATAATGACAAACATTTTTGAATACGTCACAAATTATGTGTATTTTTTTAAAATAAAAATATTTATCGTATAGAAACATAAATGTTAATCAATAATTTACCAGAAGTATCGCTTGTACAACATGTTTCTATTTTAAATGAGAGTATTTTGTTTTAAAATAACATTTTATAGTATACAATAAAACTAAAACAACATACCTCACTTTTTGACAACATGTATTTGAAAGCTTTCATTTAATCTGTTTTATTAGTGTGAAAAACTCACTCATACCGTTAAATATATGTGTTCTTGTGTGAATGTGAATTTTGTTAAATTAGCAACACGTTTGAAAGTGAGGTTTTTTTTCATAAACATAAGAAAAATATTATTAAATATTATATTTATCGTACAGAAAAACATTTATTTCTAAGCGGAAGTAACTCTAAAAGTACTCGTTGAACAGTTCTAAGAAACTCGTGATTGTGTTAATTCCTTGGATTTTTCAAAGAGTAACCCTAGAAACCAACGATGTTGATTTTGTAATAAAATTGCAAAAAAATCAGATAAAATACTATTTAGATTAAATACTTTACTATAAAAGATTAAATACTATTTCGGCAACTTAAGAAACCATCCGGCTACATAAATAATATTTCTTTTCTATATTTCCACAAGAAATAAAGTTCATTTTATAATATTTACACATTGAATTATACAATTTTATTATTACGTAACATAAAACGTATTTTTATTTATTTTTAAATCGTGTTCATTAAAAATAATATAACTCTTTGTCGTCTTTATAAGTATAATTTATCTCCTGCCCTATCATTATACTTCTATCCTTTCTATGTTCTGAAATATGATGATGAGCATTTGGGTAACAAGCAGTTATTGATGAAAAAATCTGTATAGATAAATTATTTTGATAGTTTACATGCTTCAGATTACTACCGGATATAGTTGAAAAAATAGGTATAATTTGTAAAAACTTTTTGAATATAGCATATTTAAAATGAAATAGTTGTGTTTATGATATCAATACAGTGAAAATAGTCACAAAATTTTAGTCATACGATACATAATAACCGACTTAAGTATAAACAAGAATAGTGACGTAAGAGTCTTTTATATTGTGTAATATATATGCAAGACAATTTTTAAATAAATTACTTTGCACTCTATCTAATAACAGCTTTTTAACGGTTTGATATTAGTGACTTATTTATTAAATAATCTAGAATGCTATTTTAATTTAATTTAACCATCCCGTTTCCGATATTTAAAATAATGATTTTTACTTTTTAGATTTTTTACGAAAACTAATTGTCACTCAGTTCTTCAACATTCATTTTCATTGCGAAAGAAGAAATGACAAAAAGAAGTTACGAAGGTAGGACTATTGGTTAAATATAAACTACCGCTTTGTTCCCTTTTTTAGATCGAATGGTCGGAAGAGAATTTCAGACATGAATGAATATATGTGATAAAAATACATAAATTTGTTGAAAAATCATTTATTCAAACTGTCCTTACTATAATTATAGCTAGTCAACACTGTTACTAAAGCTAACAACGTTGTTTACTCAGCTTAAGGTTTGAAAATGAATAAATAACCTTGTTTGACCACAGTCAATAATTATTGTTTAATCAAGAACTTAAATCATAGTTAACATTATAAAAAATAGTTGGATAATTGGGCCCACTAGAGGTGAAGTAAGCTAAGTGATATTTAAGAAAAAAAGTTAGATGCGTAGTAATATTGTACACTTCATAAACACTCTTTGCAATAGTGCAATCATTGTAAAATAAAAATATGCAATCCACCAAAGCACCCTAATAAAAACGTGCTAGTACTTTAAAGTACAATAAAAAGTTTTACCATATTACTAGTTGGCTCACTTTCACCTCTAATGGGCCCAATTGTTCTTTATAAAATCTTTTTTTACTAAAAATGGTTCAAAATTCTTAAAGAACTTTTTTATTACAATCCCGCATGTATCAAACAAATAAAAGAAGAACGGAACTATTTTTTCGATTGTTGAAAAAACCTAATGATGACGCCACTCCTTGTATTTAGGGCAGCGTTTTAATCAGCACCTTACTCTACCAAGTGAGAGAAAATCTGCGGTCTTCCGTCGAGTTTGTTTTTCTCATCTCAGTCTGCCACCTTGCAAGAAGCTTCGCCACAAAAGCATTGTCACCGTAAAAACAATGGCCCGCTCTGGATGAGTTTGAACAAAAGCCCCATCGTGCTTTTGCTATGTTTATTTCGATTTATATCAGTGATAACTTTCCAAACTTCTCCTAGAGATGATTATTAACAAGATATGACCCTTAAAGATATGAATTGTGTAAATGTAACATGAAATGTCTGTTATAATGAAAACCTAACTGTCAGCTTAAATTTTGTTGACAAATAATTTGTAGTTAGAAATTACCTACGTAATTCGTATGAGCAAAAATATAAAATGTAGCGTTTAGTAACAATCTAAATATCATCTTCCGGCTACTACTAAAACGCTGATAGGTTTATATAATAAAAACACACTTATACATCATATTTTAACTATTAATTATTAACTTACACCCCTCACAAAAATATTTTAGAAAACAATGTTTCATGTTTAAAATTCTGACAATGAAAAGTAAATCAATCATATTTTAATTATTTAAAAGTCGAAAATATCATTTATCGATATGTAAAGTCCATTTTATTCACGTCAATAAATAATAAATAGCTATTGACGTACACATTTACGTACTAAATATGTTATTTGTTATTTCTCGAACGTATTCCGTATTTTTACAGCTGTCGAAATAAAATGTGTTGAAAATTTCACTAATGAGAAAGAAAAAATCCTTAACGATGCCATTAAAGGTCAGGGATGAATATTAAATGACACTTAGTTGTAGTTTCGGAATAACAAGCGTAATCCCTTGAATATATTTTTAAATAATTGGTAAAAAGCAATTTTAATATATTATGACAGTTTATTTTTAACTATATGATTTAAAATAATCATTTTTAAGATTGACTCAGATGACCAAAACTTTCAATATCATTAAAGGCTAAGTCAGAATTCTGCTTACTTAACACAAACAGTCAGCATTGGTGAGGTAAAAAGTTTTTAAGAACTGTTTACTTAATTTATAGCCTTCACATGAAAAAAAATCTTTATGCATAATGAGCTTGTGCTGACTATGGATATACAATTACCTATTATTTACTCACTCTAATAATTAAATAAGTCAAGAAACCGAACGCCCACTTTACAGGTTCTTAATAGTTTTGGTTGGCAAATACAGATAAAAAAACACCATTAGGAAATAGAAACATATTTTCTTTGACAGAATATTAAGAGCGATTTAAGACGTATTTCATACTCAATGGAGACCGCTAACGGCATGTATACTCAAATCTGTATAGAAAGCATACGGTAAGATTACTTCCAAAATGTTTCCCTTGAAAATGGGTGACAGGTCAAGTTTGTAAGTCAGTGAGGTATTTCGCTATGGAGCTATTAATCACACAGAGTTCTTGATAGATTGCACGGAATCCTGTTGACACATTTTCCCGACGGATATATACCGTGAATGCGGTCAATGTTAAGTTCTTATGTCAATCCCTTATTTCTTCATTATGTAAAATTTCCATTGAATAACGATTATTGCTGGTAAACACGTCTGAATATTTTTTCCAAGGTTGTTTTTTTAAACTAAAATGCCATTTTTTGGTGTAAGAAATGTGAAGTCACTCTGCACCCTGAACACTGTTTTGAAGATTATACCACCGACGTGAAGTTTATTTTATTTTTACATATACATATATAAAAGATACAATTATACTGTTTACAACATATTTTTTTGTATTTTGGCGAATGAAAATAAAGTAACTACATAATTTTAGTGTAGTCCAC
This sequence comes from Himalopsyche tibetana, assembly GCA_030503985.1. Lineage (NCBI taxonomy): Eukaryota > Metazoa > Arthropoda > Insecta > Trichoptera > Rhyacophilidae > Himalopsyche > Himalopsyche tibetana. Next base: position 5,549,976 of record JAPJYX010000010.1, read on the forward strand.
ATTACTATTTTTTGATTAAATTATCATACATTCCCTCAGAAGATATGATATATACGTAGTTTTTATTATTTTCCTATATTATTTTAGTACCTATACAACCCAATAATTTGTAAAAATAATATTAAAATAACCACAAAAAGTTTCAATAGTATCTTGGTGAAATAATTGGGACGAGAGAGAAAGTGGTCGCACAAAGCTATAGCTTTTTTTGTTGTTGAAAATAAATTTAGCATTATTTATTCATACAAATATGTTGCTTTAAAAAAATGTAAAGCGTCTATTAATTAAGCGATTACCATAACGATGTTTGTCGGGTTTATGACACAGCGGTCAACGTCATTGACTTCCATGTCGGACAGCATTTCTTCAATCGGTTTTCGATTTTTGTTCGAAGACATGGATATTTGTGATGTTTAAAAAAATCCCCCCAGAAAATTCCAATTCTAAAATGAAGAAGTATAGTGATAGCGATTAGCCAACCATTATTCCTGTCACGCCCTATCTTTTCTATTCTTACTACTCTTATCGAAACATAACGGTAGAGCGATTGAGTAACAAACAATTCTCGTAGATAGCTTCTATTGAGATTCATCCATTAGAAGGCCACATTGACGCGGGCATGGATAAAAAGAACAATTTATATGTATGTATTCATGGTGCACATAATCTGTTTTTACCACATTTTACTGGCTGATTTGATTTCTTACATTATAAAACAATTTTATTACCAGTTGAAAATGAATATTTATTCAATTTGTTCGAATTCAATATCACCAGTAGTAAAAAAATATGTACCTTCTCTAAAGCAGACATTGTTTGAAATGTTTACGTTATTGAAAGAAATGGTAAGAAAAAAATATTTTACTAAATAAAGAAACTGTCCAAAAGGAATATTTTTGAATTCGGTATAAAGTTTTTTTTTAATTAGAAAAGACAAAAATACTAACTACAAGCACAACTTACTACGAAGCGGCAATATAAAACCAGAACAAAATGTAATATCCCAAGCCTCAAGGTCGGTCGGAGCTTATTTCGCAATAATGGAGCTTTGTTGGGGGCGGTTGTTGTATGAACTCACATCTGGTACAAACATAAATTATTTTCCGCTTATTCGTTCATTACAAACGCCTTTGTCTCTAAAGTCTCACAGCAGATGTTTGATAATTTGATTGCGAATAAATTTTATCAATTGTTAAACTATGGATAAGAAATTAACGTTTCTTAGTTATACGTTTTCGATGAAACATAAAGAGTATTAAAAATACAAAGCATATACATAAACTGTAAGACGTTTTAGTTATAAATTATGCTATTTCATGTTGAGTAAGGAAATTTAATTAATTATGTTTTAAAAGATTATTTTAAATTAAAACTTATACCTTTATAGTTTGTGAATATATCATGCAAATATATATTTTAACTATATCCTCTTCCAATAAAGTGCATATTATAGATTTTTTATAGAGCTTATCTCAATAGAAGTTTTTGACGAAGTCTGCTTGGATCTCAACCTTTCTTTTTCGAAGATAGTTGGTGATAAATGGATAAAGCTAGGGAATGACTAGTGGTAAGCTAATCACCCTCATAAAATTCGGTTGTTAGGATCGGAGAGGTAAGAGAAAACTTCAGACGTTGCAGTAATCCATGCTTTCTAACAGAATGTCATGAATCGATTGAACAATTGTCGGTACTGAGATTTAGCCCCGTGAGCAGTGTGACCGTGGACAGCAACGTTGACCACCCAAATAATATGTAATAACAACAAGGTTATTATTGGAAAATCATAAAATATTTATATGAAAATCATATAAATGTCATGAGATTTTAATTTGAGGAGATAAATCTTAATGTAACATTAACCTTGAAAAGACTCGAACCCATACCCATCAAATTCATATGGTAAAGTTTTTAACACTTTAAAAATGTCGCACCATTAGTTTTAAACTATAACAGGTAAAAAATCTTAAAAATTATTGCGTTGAAAGATTCATACTGTTTTCAGTAAACGTGATTCTTCATTGAAATATATGATTTTGACTTCACATGTATACTTACTTATAGTTATCTGACCAAAAACGCAGATTCTTAATTAGAAATTCATTTAAATTGTATAGAAAACTACTAACTAATTGAATGGATTTTTACTGAAACATATAAAAATAAAACTACTGATATCTAATAGTATACAAGAAAGAGCAGGACTTAATCATATGCAATAACCGTTTTCATAAATGAATAGTTATCGATAAATTTGTATAAACTAATATACTGAAATTTTATTAATTAAAGTTTAACCCTTTTAAGATATTAAAGCGCTTATTAACTTTTACGTAATTAAGTTAAAGAAAAATATACAATAGAATACAAACAGCTATTAAGAAAAGCAGACGGTGAAAAAAAAACCCACTAAAACTTATTTAATTTGTGCCGGAGCGAGGTTAAGCCTCCAAATGGGATCTGAACCCAGTCTCTCGTCATACATCACGCGTCTTATCAGATAACCTTAAAGGGTGACTAATGGTGACTTCGTGCTTAAAAAAACTTGTACAAAATTCTTGATAGGAACGGAGTTTTAAAAAGAAAAAATCTTTTTAAATAACCATCGGATCATGAGAAAATTGTTATATAAATTTGAATAACTAATAGGCAGTTTAAATACATTATTTTTTAAATAATGCTCGATTATAGTAAAATATTATTTTAAAAGAATAAAATAAATAATAATTACTTTTAGGGAATATCTTAAAGAGAAACATTTTTTACACATTCAAGTGACAAGTAAGATTATGTAAACCTTTTGATATAATACGATTATTACAAATACAAATACAGTTATGTCTATGGTTATTTAATTAAAAAATCAATTAGGTCGAAATTTGATCGAAAAAGTAACATATGGATATAAAATTTAGATTTTTTTTTTCAAAAAGTAGTTGATTTTGAAGATATAAAGGTGTATTGATTAATATTGAAACGAAGATTTTTATTGTTCTGTGTGAAATTAAGAGTAACAATTGTTGCACCGTTGTTTATATTCAAATATTCTTTGATGTTATAATTAATGAATATGAAATATACTATTCTTAGATTGGAAGAATAGAACGATATTTTTTATTGTATAAAAAGGTATTATACAATTTTGTCAAGTTCAGTGACGATAACATAATAATATTTTCAATAACATTTTTTACCACATTTTTAAACATAAATTGTATTTTTCTTTATATCTTTATATATAAACGACACAACTATTTATCAAGCGTTAGTTCAAGTTAGTCCGTGCACATGAATGCCTGAATATGTCAAAAGGCAAAACTCGGGTTGTTAGTGACAAAACAAAATTAAATTTTGAAATTTCACCAAGCGTCTTCAGTCAAAATCTGAAAATTAAAGTTTTAGATTGCTTTTTTTGTTTTTAAAACGCACGCTTTTTCACATTTCATACATCTAGTAAATATTTTTCAGCAAAACCATAATGCAATCGAGGTTTTTGAGTTTTTTAGAAAAATATCCCATTCTAAGATAAATGTTTTTTTCCAATGGAAAACAGCGTTAAGTTTTATTTCAGATGTGAATATTAACGTGAATATTTTATTCCTACATACAAAATACATAAGTAACGCAGTGATAAAGCTCAACTGAACTAAAATCTTGAATAAACTGATTCGAAATCGAGAAAGCAAGCAGCATTGCACCGAATAAATAAGTCATACCCTTTTTGTGGCATGTAAACTTTTAAAACCTGATTTATATTCTGCGAAAGGGAAAAATCCCATACAGAAATATCAACGTTTCACTTCCTTGTTGTTACTATTCTTACCTTTATTTGCTTTTGTATTTGAATTATATACATGAGACAAGTCGTGAAAAACAATCTCACTAACAAGTTTATTATTTGAATGGTGTTGTTATATGTCGATTTTTCTCTTTTTTTACCAATGTCCGCTCCCAATGTGGAGAATATGGCATCTTAATGGAAGTACCTCAACATAAGTTTTTTTACGAGAACTGTTTGTTACTCAGTCACTCAACTTTTCTTTTTTCTTGGCTAAGAGAGAACTAGTGTTTAACTAATCCCTCTCGCTACTCCCAGTTGTTGGAGGAATCTGAAATTGTGGGAGGGAAATCACAAAGGATTCAAATGGAAGGAAATAAATATAATTCTTAAAACCACTCACTACTCAAATCTGTGGGCATTCCCATGGGCTTATCCTTTTTGGCTTTAAACTCGTTGATACATTTATTTATTATATAAACACGAAACAATCATTTACTAAGCGTCAGTTAAAGTTCATCCGTGCACTTGAACACCTGAAGATGCCGAAAGGCGAAACCCGGGTCGTTAGTGACACAATCTGTGTGAATGTACATAATTTGAATGATTCAAGTTTGATATTGAAATTCCACCAAGCACCTTCAGTCGAAATCTTAAACTCTTTATTTATTCGTATACTCAATGCGATGATCTTAAAAAGAGTTTTTAAATTAATTTTATCATCAATTATTGCTAGATGTTTTTAAATTGTTTTTATCATAAGGATTTTTTTGATTTAAAACGTATATTTGTCCATCATTAATTATCTTGCTTCAAACCACGTGAAAATATAAAACAATGACACAACCATTACTTTATACAATGCTAATACGAACCTTCAATATGTCCTGAATTTGAAAATAAAACTTTTAAAAAAATCACCAGACAACCATATTTTATATGCTTAATGAAATTTATTGTAACAATCGCACTTCAAGGAAAAAAATATCTAACTCTAGTTCATAAAAAACTTATATTATAATAGAAATGTTGCTTTTATTACATTTAAGGAATATTTTTTTATGTTATTGTATCATAGGAAAAAAATGTATTTGCTCCCTAAGCAAATAAATCATCTCCAAACTAATCTAAATGACATGAGAATATTTATTTTCGTATTGTGATGTTTTAAACATTGAATGGTTTGGTATGGATGATCCAAATGTAGGTATTCCATGAAACCTTTAAAATACGGAAAAAACTTCTTTGGCAATAAAAGTTTTTCAGCCATGATTTGAAAATACTGGAGACACTAAGATTCAAAGTGTATACGACCAAAAACTTATTTTTATTTCTTATTTGCAAAGTTTTGTTTTAGAAATCGAAAGGAATATTAATTATTGTATTCGTCATTTATTATTTTTATCGACGATGAAAACAAAGATATTCAAATATCGATTCTATATAAAGTAAATATATAGTAACTGTAAAATTGTATGGTGGCCGTTATTCGAAGCGCAAACGGAGATAAACAAACCAATACATTAAATATTATATACGTGCGCAAGGGTTTCTATTTTGCGACGATCGAAAAATTTCACGGAATCCCAAGAAATTTTGCTTAGCTGTATAAATAGATGCTGACGAGCTGTTATTACAATTTTAGCTATTAAATACTATAGTAAATAAGCATATTTATTTTTTAAAATTTTGCATTATATAAAATTATGTAGACAGAAAGCACAATGCAATGTTATACACACACGTATATATTCAAATATAGATATTATTTAACAGATTTTTATTTCACGACTACCTAGTACTTTTTAAAATTTAAATGTGGAACTATTTTAAAAGTTAAAAACAAATCGATGTGTTCATGCTGCAGTGGTCAACGTGTTTGGTTTCCGTGATGAATCTCACGGGTTCGAGTCCTAGTACGAATGGCATATTTTCGATATATTCATTGTTTTCTGTTCAAAGGCACGCGGGCTTGTTATGTCTAAAGTTTTTTTCTCATCTTTCCAATCATAAAACTAACAAAGCAAGGCCTGTATTAGCTTTATCGGTCTATCCCGACTTTCTTCGGAAAAGAGAGGTTGAGCAATTGAGTAACAAGAAAAACTTCTGACAAGATACCTCGGTTATATGTTGCACATTAAAAAGGATATGGGTTTAAAAAAATAAAATAATTATTGACGTTGTTTCCAGAATAATAGCGATTGAAAATGACATATGTTTCAAATGTTCGATAAACTGAATTGAATAATTGTTTTAATGCAGTTTGAAAAAGGCTTTCCCGTTGTTCTTACATCTTTCTAGTAAATAATTGATGAATATGCAAAGAAAAAAGAATTAGTAAAAAAAATGTTTAAGTATGCATGATGTAAATAAAGAATTACATGGACCACTATTTAAAGGCATTGACTATTTGTCAAAAATGTTTACTTTAATAAAGTTGAATAACTTTTATATCAACAACTAATGTAATTTAATAATAAATGTGTGTGAGATGACTAGGGTGGAATAAATACTCTAAAGATAAATAAACTTTGTAGAATAAATCCCTATGTGAAACATGTATAAGTGAGTAAAAAAATGTTGGTTTATAAATGAGATCCCTTTTAAACAAAACAATGAAAACCTGTCAGCCATTGTTTTTAGTTTTTGTATTCATATTGCTTAATTAAAACAGCTTAACGACCGCACGTTTTTTTTAATAAAATTTCACCTGGCGAAATAAAATTTTGCGAAAAATTATAATTTTACTAAATTCACTATAAATTGTAAGAAAATTGAGATATCTTTACAAAATTTAATTTTCTCAGCTTCCAGATACTTCGCCTATACGCATATATGTGTCCGCCGGCCAGCAACCTTTGTTTTTCAAAGACTCAAATACGCGTCCACGGTCGTTAAGCTGTTAAGTAATAATGAAACCAGAATATAAAAAAGTAGTTTAATTGTAAAAAATGTTCACCAAGGAAAAACGTTCTACGAATTTACAAAAACTTCTGTTAAATAATTCTAAAGTAAGTACATACGTTATGGACTAGTTGTACGAAGTTTTTAATGAATGGCAAGTTTAGTAGTTAATTAAAAATATAATTAAATTACAATATACTATTCAAAACTAACAATATTTCGTCACCTAAATGGCAGAAGTTAGTAAGTAATAAAGACAGACAATTGTCTCTGTATACTAATTTAAAACATTTATTAGTGTAAGATCGGCATTAATGCGTTTATATTTTAATATTATTATTATCCATGCAACATAAAATATCGACGAGTTTTTAGCTGAAATTTTTCATTTGTTCTTTGCTGAGAATTTTTTTTGTTTACCATGTCTGCCCTCAATGTAGACTATACAGACTATTTCTCAATATATTTTTTTCTACGATAACTGCTTGTTACTCAGTTGCTAAAGAAAGATAGGGCTATGGTAACGTGGTTAACTAATCACTCTCGCTACGCTTTGTTTCTAGTAAAAGATGGGCGGGAGGGAGTAATTCAATACATCACATAAATCCATGCCCTTAAAGATACAGTACAGGGCTACGAATTTTCGACAACGCAAATTTCTTTAGTCTGTTTATCTTTTCTGAAACTTACGACCAGTTGTTCAATTGAGAAGAGTATTTTTAACCAACTACACGTGAGAAATTTCTGCCCGAATAGCTTTGTAGTAAAGAATTTCAACACTTTTATCACGTTTACTTATTGTATAGTTTATCTTATGAAAAAGCTTTTTTTAACACGACTTAATCGAAAACAATGAATATAAATAACGGCTTTTTAATAATAAAAAATAATAAAACTTTTTTAGTACTTTTTCCACATAAAATTTATTGGATCAGGACCGGTTTCGCTCATAGTGAGCATTGTCAACATATAATAAATACAATGAAACAGCGATATTTACACAAAAGTTGAGTGAGAAAAACAAGGTATGACAAAAAATTGGTATGTGGAAAAAGTACTAAAAATGTTTTATTATTTTTATTATAATGCCATTCCACCAAGTATTGACAGTTAACACATTAAAAGTGCTATATTTGATTGTTAAAATAACTAAATATTTGGCATTAAATATATATTCAAGATTGTTTTGAATATTCAAATAGTTAAATTAAAAAAAAAAAAACTCACACTTAATTTGTATAAATTTAAAACAAAGTGAGGGACATAAAACATGAAAAGAAATTAATGGTTAACATTTTGTCATAAATATATATAACTCTATTTCGGTTGTTCATTATACTTTAAAACTCAAATTGTTTTCGCATAAACGTAATCCTGAATTGAAAACAGGAATTGTTTTATAAATGAAACTGCTAAAAGGTATCACCGATTCCCATGTGAGCTATTTAAGTGTTTTCGAAATTGTCCTCGATTATAAAATGAAAGATATTTGCTGGAGGCAAATAAACATTATAATTAGCAGAATGAGAAATTTAAGAATGGTTTTTTTGTTAAATTTTTGTAGAGAAATCGTAAATATATATACATTTTTTTTTTAATAATTTCGAGATGGGTTTTTTTGCCTTTTAGATCTATTTGAAAATTTATCTTATGTGTTAAATCAAAATAAAGATAATATAATAGATAAAGACAATAACAATTGATAGTAGTTTTATATAACATCTATAAGTGAACTCGACTTGAAGTAATGATAACTCATTTATATTATATTTGAAGATCAAATATGTCAGCCAAAAAACAAATAATAGCAGCAGTCTTTATAAAAATTATCACAAATAATTAAATGCTATCAGTATTAATCAAGGAATTTTCATATTTTCTACAAACAATCGCCGTGGGTATGTAAGTGTTAATATGCTTAAAATCAAACATTTGTTACATTAATACAAGCGAGTTCACACGATATACAAAACGAAACATGAATAATATTATGTTAAATAAAACAGAAAACTATGGAAAAAAATCCTTCCCAAAAAGTTTTAAATTTTTTATTATGAAACTAAAAACTACAGGCTTTTAGACAGCCTTGAAATAAATATAAATTTAAGAAGTATTTCATCATGAAAATTAAATTAAATTTTGTCAAGTGAATTTCCGGTCACAGTGAGTTAAGGCTTTTCGGTATATTTGTCTAACCTATATACAGTTAATGGAGTTGTGTTTTCTTTTGCTTCTTATATACACTATCTTTAAGTAAACTTACATAGTTTAAAAGACTTGGCTAATTCTGACGAGATTAATTTGATGAATATTTATTTATAATTGAACATATTGACGTATGAATAGTATGCGACTAAATGGAATAAGCCCTAAAGTTAATCACTTGTCATTAAAGCTTTTTTTTAATGAAAAAAAAGAAAAACCCTTACAAGTTTTTTGTTTTTAATCAACATAAAAAAGAAGGGAGAACAGTGAAAAACTTTGTAATTGAATCAGTACTCACATAACTGTCAAATTAAGAAGCTTATGTGTCATAATTTTGATGGTTTACTCTTAGATGTCACTCAAAAATATACATCGCAACCCGAAATAGCAATGAAATTAATGAAAAATACTAATATCGAGATCATTGAACATGTTTTGATTCAAACTACGATATCTCATAACTGTACAAATTAATATAGCCCGTTTATGATTTAACCTGCAACATGTAAATATAAGTTTTATAACTTTATACTTTACTATATGACTAATTAAAACAATCGTTTTTTAGTATTGTGGAAGAAGAACAATATAAATTGATAAGATAAATCTACATGTAGAAATGAAAACTAGGAATCAAAGTTTATCTAATGTTTAAGAACAGTCTTTGAATACAACTTGTTGTATCAAAGGAAACCCGACAGCTTAATTGTGAGGAGACAACACCGCGTATGCAAATGGTGACCATGGTATTTTGGAGAACACAAAGGACAAATCTAAACATGTTTTGTAATTTACCTACTCGAATGTTAAAACGCAAAGTATTTTATAGTAACAGTGCAATGCCACAATTTCAAGACTCAATTGTAACACAAACAGTTGTATTGCATATACAAAAAATTTAAGCAATATACTGCACCGGCGCCGTGCCACTAGCGAATGCTGGTGTTGTGATAATCTTATATTAAAATATGTGTGCTGCATTTCGATAGCCAATTAACTATCGTGATCTATAAAAAAAATTACGTATGGCAATCTTAATAAATAAATAAATATCGGCTTAAGGGATGTCAGTGTTAATAATTATTTTATTTTTAAGTTTAATAAATATATTGCTGTTTTTTACCAACAATTGACATTTAATTCCAAAAAAATGTTAATTGTTTTCAAATATTTGACGATAATTTTTTTTTGTCAAGATTTTCTATATAAGCTTGCCATCAGAGTGTGAGTTTTTGTTTAGTCAACCAAAGGTCGCTAAGAATTAGCTTCTAATTCTAAATTTGCTTGGGTCTTTGTGCCTACGTCATCGGTCCGATTTATTCGTGGTCAGGCATTTTGGTAGTTCATCGTCTCTCACCCTTATTATATACCCTACTCTCCTGAGATGCTAGCCTTATTTGACGATATCAGATATTCGAACCACTAAAGAAAACTTCCTAACGAATAGTGATGCCACGACCAAAAGTATTTTATCGCCATTTGTTATTGGCATATTTTAATAAATATAAGTTATCTCTTTTCATAAAAAGAAAAAAAAACTAATAAAAGTATATACTATACATATAAAACCTGTAGAAAAATCACATTCTATTACACATTTGAAGTATCTATTTGAAACCTCGTTTTCTTTGCTGTAAAACGATGACTTTTTGATTACTTTAGTGAATTTATAAGAATTATACGTATTATCAATGTTGCCAATAAAAATACGCTTGGGTTATTTCAAATGTGTTTTTGTAAAGTGACTGCCCACAATTAACCTTTCAGGCATGTTGGAAATGCAAACTGAACGCCAGTTTATTTCTAAATGACCTAGCCAGAAACAGAACTGAAAAATGATTATTGAAAAATTCCACAGCTCAAGCGAACTTGTTAATTAATTTTAAGTTTAATTTCGCCGCAGCTAGTCGGACCCTAATTGTGATATTATAATAAATTGGTCATTCAAAATAAATGTTACCACCTGGATAAATTGCTAGTGTCCAAGATAAATAATGAAATACGTTGGCTAGTTTTTTTTTTAATCTGTCTCCAAATATACAAATTGCGGTTAGAGCATACCTCTTTTTGTGATCCCGGGATTAACAATTTTTCAATCACGAGATCCTGGGATTGATTATTTACCACAATATTTAAATGTTTTCATTTTTGTTTATATCCCAAATTTTAATAAAAAAAAATCTGGCATTACAGCTAACGGCCAAAACCAAAGATTTTATTATTATTTTTAAGTCAAAGTTGCTTGGAAACAATTCAAAGAGAGGAGATATCAAAGATAAATACACGTAAAAGAATGAAAAGATTTTATTTTATATGTTAGGAAAGCTTTTTTTATGCGAATGTTAATTATTTAACAATAAAAACTATCCTCAATTTAAGATAAGTAAGTAATAAGACTACAATTTATTTATTTATTATGCAAGTAATGTAGGAATTCTTTACTTTAACCTTAAGTCTGAGATTATTCTTCAAAATGATACGGCTTTTTTTTAGAAAAGAAGTTTAAATGCGACTTTAACATCTACACTTAGACACAGTAATGAACTTGTTCCAACGCATTTAAGAGTTTTTTAAGCATACTAAAGCTTTCAATCGATTTTGTGATGTTACGAGATATTGGATGTCCTCGTTTGATGCCAAGTTTTACGCTTCAATAATGCCAAGTTTCCACCGATTTGCGAGAAAATTTAATTATTACTGGATGCCGGAAGTTTTAAGCTTTAACGTTTATGCCAACCTGGTCTCGCGATATTGGTTCGACATTTCTAAAGACTGATGAATCCTACTATGCATCAAAGCGAATGAAAACTCTTACAACTTGTATAACTCTAGCTCGAAACTAACGCTTCGATTGCAATACCTAGACTAATTTCGAAAACTTAGCAAATCAGCAGTGAGATGCTATTTTTTGAACGGATTGAATGAAAATAAAAATTGAGGAGCAAACATTCAAAAAGTGTTTTGTCACACATATACAAAGCTTGGAAAATGATGATTCAAGTGTTGCAAAAGTGACGGTTTGTATGAATGTGTCAACTTTATGATTTCATTTTAATATGAAAAAAAACCTTTTTGAACACTTATTTTGATTTCCATTCATAGGTTATATTATGGGCTATCAGAATTGATATAAAACGCCATTTTTCAAAATTTGTGACAAAACACTTTTTGAATGTTTGCTCCTCAATTTTAGAATTTTCATCGCCAAATATATAAATATTTATTTTTAGCTTGCTTTCTGTCCATGAAAGTCATCCTTTTTATGATTGCAACTAACCATTTTGACTAAAGTATGTTTGTTGTCGTATACACACTTTATATAAGTCACTTGATACTTTATGAATCAACAATTGATTCAAAGAATAAATTTGGGAACGAGATTTTATAAAAGCGTGATTGATTTTAGTTTTTTTTCCACATTTTTTAAATATGAGTTTAGTATACGCATCAAAGCTTTTTTTTTTCACGTAACACCTTAAAAAAAATGATGTCACTATAACTGATAATTTAAAATTATATGTAATTGTCTTTTTCTACCACTTGTGTAATTACGAGCGAAATTTGTTTCACCTCGCATGAATGTCCATTAATAATTCAAAAATTGATTTAAATTATAAAAAAATGTACTTCTACACAAAAATGATATTCTTCCCATTGCTTGAAGTTGTCGTACACAATAAAATTATTTATTTGTGTTTGAATTATTCAGTTGGACACTTCTAAATAAAAAAATGTATATAGGTAGATATACCCTCCAAGGACGAGCGTCACCATATGGTCACACAAAACACCGTTGTCTATTGATCCCACTATTCATACTTTTTCTACCTGAATATCGTTGCTTTTGCTCATATTTGGTTAAGAAGGGTACGGACTACAGTTAGTCATCAGCCGTGGGAACAGGAACGGTCTCTAAAAGCACATGTGATTTTTTGAATTTCCGTTTTTTATAATTTACTTTTTGAAACTGTTAGATATTTTTTTATAAAAACATAAAATTATTTACAGTTATTTTGCTAATATATTTGTTTTGAAATTATGTTGATCTAAAGAGGTCAAATCGTAAATATTTAAAAAAAAATCACGTTTAGCTATATTTCAACCCCGAATGTTTGCAAGCCCATACGGTCACTTTTGTCCTTACTACTGTCCGTACTCAATATTACACGGTAATAAAAGGATGAGCATGACCATATAGTCATGCGGAGTTTCTATACAACGACTTTGCGTTTTTTTTTTTTTAAATTTTGGATAGGAATAAAAGTTATCCGTGACTTCAATATGGCTTAGAAAATATTTTTTTTATCGGAAAAAAGCTCTCGTCTCTGGAGGGTATAATATATAAATTTCATAGCAATGCAATTATTTTAAGTGTAAATAATTTTTAATTAGAATGTACAAAATAGTTTTCTTAGAAAAACTTCTGTTATAAGATCGGTGATTTTTATTGATCAATATTTCATCTCGCAATATATTGTCGAATTCAGTTATTTAATTCCAGTAATTATTGTTTATCAATTAATCAAATACCTACTAAACTTTGTTATACACATATCGGAAATTATTTTTATAAACTAAAATTAACATTAATCTACGAAAGTAACTTAATGATTTCATTGTGCATATTATCAATTATTAATTTAAAATTTGGTTAATTACATACTATATTATTTTTAATTTATATAAAAGAATAGTTAACAAGGGCTAATGCAATGGATAAAGTAACGGGGAACTAGCAAAAAATATTTGATCGTTCAAAAGATCTGAATCAGGTAAAAATTTGAATCTATTGATTTCTAGGATTTCTTGCTTGTCTAGTTTAGTAGACAAGCTTGTTTAGAAATTATTTGATCGTTCAAAAGATCTGAATCAGGTAAACATTTGAATCTATTGATTTCTAGGATTTCTTGCTTGTCTAGTTTAGTAGACAAGCTTGTTTAGTAGACAAGCAAGAAATCCTAGAAATCAATAGATTCAAATTTTTACCTGATTCAGATCTTTTGAACGATCAAATAATTTTTGCTAGTTCCCCGTTACTTTATCCATTGCATTAGCCCTTGTTAACTATTCTTTTATATAAATTAAAAAAATAAATAAATATAGATTTCTTTTGTTAGAATTGATATGGTCTTTGAAAAATTTGTTTTTCAGAATCTTCCTGGCTGTCGATTTTGTTTAAGTGATGAATGAACACACCAACTACTTGGAAGCGGGGAAAACATAAAACTATCATTAAGCATATTCATATCATTAAGCATATTCACTTTATTAATGTAGCATTTTATCACTTTGTCAAAAATTTCCCAAATTTTAATTATGTTTGTAATTACTTGTAATCGCATTCTGAATTTATGAATCTGGGATGACTTTTTAATTATATGTTAGATGTGTTGAACATTTTAATTTTGTGTTATTTTAGAATCACTTTAATGTAATTGGCAATTTCTTTTCAATGCCAACTGTTGTGTATAACTTTTAAATTTTGTATAAATAGCATTGTTAAATTATATTTCTTATCAGTTGACAATGCTTGCAATGAGCGAAACCGGTCCTGAAATATTAAATAAAGTGGAATGAAGTACAAAGGATTATTGTTTTTATTAACATATTATTTTACTTGATATAGAGAGTCATTATGGACGTAGGTCAAATAATTTTATTTTTTACAAGCAGACGACAATATTGAAATTGACGTTTCTTTATTTTCAAAGCACTGATGTGACAATGACAAAATGTCGTGTTTTTTTTACTACCTAGTGTTTTATTGAATATGAAAACTTCTATGATTGATATATAAACCGCAGACTCGATATCAAAACGCTAGCTGCCCACAATTTAGTGTAAAAAATCCTACTTAAATATAATATATACTGTATTTTAATCGTGAAAAAATACAGGCTATACAGTAATGAGTGATTGGAGTATCCGATGTACAAATATTCTATATACAAATTAAAATTATGTCTAATTTATCTAAATGTTGGCACATACACCCGTTACGATCTATGAACAATTAGAAAATGAATGAATCGGTCATTTTATCCCACTGCTATTACACCACTGATCCAAATGTGGAAAAACCACTTGGACCGTAGCGTCGGAGATGAGCAGTAAAAAAATTGTCGTCTCTGATTCCTTTGTCTTAATTTAAATAAAGTACAAAAAAATATGTAGTAATTTTTTTATTTAAAGTAAAATTGTTTTTAAATGCCAAATTCTAAAACTGTTCACAACTCAACATACGTAATGTTTATACAGTGAAGTCAATATATTTTTTAAAACAAGGTAAACATATAGAAAAAATATTTTATGAAATTAAATAGGATTAACGTAAATAGCACCATGCCTTTTTTACACGAGACTATTCCGTATAGTAAATATGTAGTCACGAATTTCTCTCAGTAAAATTGTATATCCTTAAGCATTCATTTTTATAAAAAAATCGATCCTTCACCCTTTTAATGCTATCATTTACTCTGACAAAGAACTTTGTAATGAAACAGCTACACAAATTTATTTAACACTGAATATTTATAAATCATTGTTTTATTTAAAATAATACAGTAAAAATAAAAAAATGTTTGAATTAAAATATTTGACTCATACTCCCGTCCATTTTCATTAAAATTTAAGACTCAGTTGTAAACATGGAATCATTTTCGTGACTCAAATAGGGTACATTTCCTAAATTGCGTAATTTACGACCAGTGTAATAACAGCCCTCAAAAGAGGGAAATCATATTCCATTTACGACCAAATCCCTAAATGTAAATGGCAGAATTTATAGAAGCGTGCAGAATTAAGATCATTGAAATATATATTTAAATTATGTGAGCTATATCATAAGAAGACTAATTTTAAGATGCCTTGAAATTGAATACATTAAACGAAAAGTGATCATATTTTATGTGATGTTACATTGTTGATCTATGGAGAAACGAGACTTCTGTATAATATGATTGGCTCATATTTTCATAAAATTATAACATCATTTGGATTACCACAGATGTAATAGTGTAATATGCATATTTAAAACAATGAGTAGGTATTATAAGATCCATTTCTTTACACTTGTAAACGTAAGAAGTGTCTTAAAAAATTCAAGCAGTAAAGTAAAACTACATGGGATTGTAACATATAAAGTATACTTTCACGTGATTATGTGTATTCCCAGAGTAAAAAAAAATAGATTATCAAGTGAACGATAAGCAAAAGATTTTTCCTTAATTTTCAAACAAATTACTCTATCGAAAATCTTCCTTTATAGTTTTATTTAAATATAGTTGGTTTTGTTAGTCAGTCGCACAAAAACATTGTAAGTCAGCCGCATAACCAATCAAAGGGCTTTGATATCTACCAGAAAAGCTGCATACTTCGATCACGTTTCCTACAACGATACAAATACCGTCAGATCATTGACATACAAGAACTGCAGAAAAATAAGGATTTTCTGTTAATGACGAAAAATCTAAAAGGTTCGTTATTTAATAGACTTTTTCAAGATAAAAAAGACACAATAATAAACAGAATAAATAATTTTCTATTCATTGACACATTATCGAATACTATCAAAGTTTATATAAAAAGTTAAATAATGCTAAAAATAAGTAATCATTTTATTGTAATTTAGTTCCACAAGATTATAAAAAAGCTGTCAACGATATTTTATAATAACAATGAATTATGTTTGTAGATTATCCGTGCATGAGATTAATTTTAAATTTTAACATCAACAAAAGATTGTAAAATTAATGTCTTATAATTTTTAATGTAAAAGTATATCACAAAATTAAAGTAGGTATATGAAAAAATCCGATTTATATCCATCAAAATATCGAATAATTTTAAGAACGTCGTAATTACACTCAAACAAAAACTAACGTTAATCTTAAGATTTGAACAAGTTGACTCCATCTTTAGTAATTCATCCAAATATATAGTAGGTATATATAAAGAAGGTACTCGAATATAACTATATGATAGCTAATAAGGTAAAAAAATATCAAATTATTTTAGTTCTACAAATATTATTTTAGATATTAATTTAATTATACCATTATCAGAACTATGTTTAAGGTTATATTAACCTAGTTACATATACTGGCTTAGAAGAGATACAAAATGCATGCATTAAAAGTGGTTAAGAAACCGAGCTAATACCTCTACTAAGAGGCCATATGTTTCACGTTAAGAACTGACATGGTTAGAAAAAAATATCAATTCGTAAAAAAAGATTCAATATAAAAATAAGAGATTTTTGGCGACTGCCTCATAAACAGTCTTTATCGAAAACTACATACTATAATAATCAATATTTGGAAAAGAAAATCAGTTCTGAAGTTTAGCAGAGACTATTTTGTTTATCGATCAAGCAGTGCTTGGTTTTTACCCTGGCAAGGTCAAATATCAAATGTTGATTTTCATGAGAGTTTTGACGTTTTTATTTTATATCTTGAGCACGTGTTAAGACTGCTGCCTTAAAGTGCGGGATTCCTTACTTTTCTGTTGAAACCTTCTGATGTCACTGAAGATGTCGCTCAACGCTGTTGCCTCAACGTCCTGCATATCTTAGACATATTATTAAATTAGTCTAAAGCCGTCACCGTTGACCGAAAAAAAGAAGCACGATCTTGCTCTTCCCTTTTACTTTAAAATGGCGTACAATATACAAAACGAGTACAAAAGTATTCAAAATTACATAATCCAGACAGCAGGTGCTTTCACATTTGAATAATTTTAAAGCCCAACCACTGAACACAAGATTTACAATTTCACAACCCAAAATGCTCAACACGATATTTATCAATAAATTTTAACTAATCTTCTCTGGGTTAAATTTCATTTGAGGTCAGTCATGTGAAACCGTTTAGGACTGTAATCTAAATTAGGGTCTGACCAATATTTTCATCATCTTATTCCATTATTTTATTGCAGACGTTGCCAAATACTGAAAATTATATTTTAATATACATATTCTCGTTTTGTCGTATCGGAAGGATAATTAAATGCTTTTTTTGAATAAAAAGATAATTAAAGCTTTTTAATCAAACTATAGACAAACTTTATATTTTTATCAAATACATTATCGTCTTGAAAAGGGTTGTGTATACAAGAACATTGACCACAACATTAAATGTCTTTTGAGGACAACACAAGACCGGAGAGTTTTTTCTGGAATAGAAAATATAAATATGTATACAAAATTAGTTTCTTTTATTAAAAATATGTTTGAAAAATTAGTCAACGAAGCAAGAGAAAAACACGTAATTTTCTTATTTTATTTTAAATTATGAAAAAAAAACTTATTTTTTGAAGATTGAATTGATTTAAAAAAAAATACATTTGTATTCTTCCATTACCACTTTTATTTATTAAGATCAGGAACGGTTTCTTGACGGGCATTATCAACTGTTAAGAGAATACAATTTTACTGTGTTATTTATACAATTCAAAATGAAATAATAATAAAAAAACATTTTGATTTGTATAAATAACGCCGTAAAATGTATTCTCCTATCAGTTGATAATGCTCGTCCTGATCTTAAGCGGAAGTCAGTACAAATGTATATACATATTTTAATATAATGCCTTTCCACCAAGTATTGACAGTAAACACCTTAAAAGTAAATTGAATCTGTTATTATTTCGCCACTACACGATTAAAATGACAATTAAAATTTTTGAAATAACGATTAAAAATTGCCTGCATCACATAATAATATATCCAAATTCTTTTCGTTACTATACAACCAGACATCATTTGAATAATAAATATTCTTAATAACTCTGTAATAGTTCAAAACGTCTGATTGTTATGTAAAAATCGCTGAGTAAAATATATTAACTAGGCTTTCAATAACAACTTTTCGAATCCTTTAATGCGCACCAGTTTCTAATACCGTACATAAACAGACTTATCTGTATGGGGCATGGAAGCTATTAAAAAGAAAGGATCATTAAATCCTAATCACCACAACGCAGCCATTTTATTTTATTTCTGTGCCACCTTCTAATTCCTACCAAAGTACTTACGATACAAGCTATGGCAGGAAAGCCTACATCTCCACACGATTCTCGAGTAATTGACATTAACATTTAACATCAGAACACGAAATTTAGCAGAATTATGTTTCAGACCATATAATAAAGATATATGCTATACTTTTTATGTGAAATTGTTTTTTGTGTACTTGAATATAAAAATAACATTTAAGTACTACGAAAATTGCTCAACTTTTTAAATGTGCCCTATTTATTATTTCATCCTAATTGAACACGTGATTTGACATCAAGTGGTTGGCGATAGTCAACGTATCTTTTTTTAATCTAAAAGCGGCCAAAGCTAATTTTTGTATCTTACCTCTTCCTTGTTACCGATAGAAAAGAGAAAAAAAACAATCTAAATTTTCTAATCAATGAATTGGTAATTGAAATCAATTTTTATTTTATTTGCACATAACTTGATGAAAGTTTTAAGAAGAAAATGACAGAAGAAGTTTGAAGAAAAATAAAGGATGACTGTAGTCAAGTAAAATTCCTTTTACTTGACTACAGTCATCTTACTTAATATAAGTTGAAAATAATTATGTGTCATCTTTGCTACTGATTTTTATTGCCGAAATTTTTCAACGGGTGCTAGTTAATGTTGGTATTATTATTTTTAATGTTGTATGTCAAGAAGTATTTATTTCATAAAACAGTTTAAGATTTGGTCATCTATTCAACGTTATTATAAAACAACGTTTGAAACAGCATTTTAAATAATTTTAGTATATCTACGTCTTTGTTAAATGCATGCTCCTCAGATATTATTCGATGAAGAGTCTACTATTCTCCATATTTAGAAACAAGATATAACAATTATAACATAAAAGCCACACCGTGACAGCTTTCTAATTTGCTGCATTGTTGACACAAATGTGATATATTTACGGAATATATTGTTGTATATGAAAACATGTATGATGTATAATTTTGGAGAAACATCTATATATTTTGATACACTGGAAATCTTAACGCTACGTTAAATTGTCACTTCCTTCCTCGGATGATTTTGTATGCAAATTCCTTGCTTCCCAACGTACCACTAGTAAATACGTAGTACCAGGAACCAGTGGTGTTGTCTTGAATAAAATGAAAATAAATTATATCTCATGCAATAATTAAACATAAAAATATTTATTTTGTCGTCTCAAACGTATCGATTGAGAGATCAAAATGTAAAAATAAGTTAATGTTACATAGTATAACATATTTAAAAAATGAGCAATTTGTCAATATAAAACAAAAATGGGTTTAAATAATTTCTATTGAGATATAGTATTGTCAATCCGAGAATTAAATTTATCATTGGTAGGGTAAACTGAAGTGACTTGTTGATATTTTGTATTATGACAATATCAGAAGTTCTTTTAAAATAATTTAAAAAAATCGACATCTATACAACGATAGTAAAATATTCTTTTACTATCGTTGAATTCATTTGTTTTCCTTATGTAATTCTGATTGAAAAAAATTGCATTTCTTAGGTTATGCAAGAGGATAATTGCTTTCTTAGTTATATATAAACAAAAGATTAATTAGTTCTGAGAATGTTTAATAGCAAAAAAAGCATGCCTTGCGCCTTGTACCAGTAAAACACTTGAGATAAAGATAGCACAGTATTGAGTTATACCCAGAAAATTCTAATTCAATGAAAAAAATGATGTTAATAAATTTTATGAATCGGTTTAAAGATGTCAACTGTCAATTTTTCATAGAAATGTATTTTACTAAAAAAAACACATTTTTTTCTTTCAATTGTATAAAAAGTCTTGAAAAGTATGTTTTCATAGTGGATAGTTTTAATCAACCGAAAAAGATAAATTAAATAAAGTATAAGTGATGGAAATTAGACGATGTTTTTAAAAAACTTAATGAACAAAAAAAAACTTGTTCCAAAGTTATTTTAAATACAATTTTAAGTAAAAGTTCATTTGTAAATTGGGCAAACACGCCAATGGTGATAATAATGTCATTGACTTAAAATACTCAGACCAGGAAATTGAAGCGAAATATGATTTTGACAAGAACAAAACAAAGTCTACGGCGAAAATACTCACAGTTACTCTAATAAACGGAATATTACAATACCTGTACAAACCTAAAAATACTCTTCCGTTTTAAACGGCCAATGAAAAGCCCATTATTTTTGGATGAATAATTCATACCGAATAATTGTATCAGTAAAATATTTACTGGAAAACATAATTTAAGAAATTGTTAGTTGTTGTATCATTCAATTATCGTATTAGCTAACAGCTTCCAATTTTTATGTCTTCGCCGAAGTATTTTTAGTCATTTGACGCTACTAATTAATTTGACGAAGTATATCTTCAGTATTCCGGTAATGGGATACATATAACATCATTTTTTATGTTTTAAAACTTGACTAATGACAAAATTAGCCATTCAATGGTCTCTAAAATATTAATCAACGAATTTGCACAGTTCATGCAATTCAATTGGCAATTTTAAAGGTTTTAAAATTATAAATATATAAGAATTCTTCAATTTATTGAAAGTGGTAGAACTTCAAAAAAAAACTGTAGTTTTAACAAATATCTCAACAAGATATGAACAGTAATTTTGTTTAGATATTCTAAAGATCTGAGAAAACATGTCCTTGATTAGCTTAGAAAAGGAAAATTATTAATTATTTACTAGAAAACGAGATGGAATACTTTTGAGACAAGCTAGAATTTACTATAGTAAAAGTTGCTGTGGTTGCTTTTCATGCTTTGAATGTAAATTTGTTGACTATATATAAAATTGAAATTTATGTTAGGCGTAAGACAAAATATCGTCTTTGATTGGTACATTGAGTGATGATCTTAAAAAAGAATTAATCAAACGCAGTAAAGAAAATTGAACTATATATTCTGATGTTTTGAGATTTCTTCATAATCATCCCATAGGTGATGAGGATGACAACTTAATGTATAGTAAAATAACTTAAAACTCATTTTAAATAAATAAAATGATGATGAAAATGATATACACTGTAAAAATATGTTGTTATTAACGATACCATTGAGGTACGAAAACTAATAAAAAATATCATTATCGCTATCACTTCACCTCACGATAAAACAAAAAAATTAGCCCTGATATACTAGAAAAAACAAGTAAGATTGATTCTAAATAAAATTACAAAAATAATTGAAAGAGAAATAAAGATTTTTCACTAGAATTTTTTTTGTGAAAAGCACCTGGAATTAATAAAAACAAATTATCATTTTCTACTGCAGGCTTAATTTTCATAAGACTATGATAGAGATTAGGGGATAAAGCTAGGATACATTATGTTTTTAAAACATTGAAAATCAAGTAACCTTGTATTGAAATTGAGATATGATAGACAAAAATTGTATACGCGGACAGAGAATTGGATATGAGAATAAAATTATTTGTTTTTTCTTCAATGAAGCAATGCGCTGTGGGACAGCAGTTGCAGAAAACTGCATTTAATATAAGTTTAAATTAATAATTAATGTTTTATTTCGCTGACGTTAAAACAATTGAACGTCAACATATTCAAATATATCAGATCACTCAGCGAGGATTTGAAGTGTCTACTTGTAGAATTTGCATAATCCACCAACAAAAGTTCGTTCACAGACGACGCTTTTCAACTTTTATTGCAATATTCTTTTGGCTTATTTTCTGCATTCAAACTAAACGTGGGTTTAAAACAAAATAAATTCAAAGCATCGTTACTTTACAATAAGCATTAAATTTTTATTTTAAAAAAGTAGCTCCAATCTTTTTATCGACCAACCTTCTGACTGTCAAATCAATAACATTGACAAACAAACTATCATTTTTTTAACTCCGCATTTATTAACTGCTGTTTATTATTTATTATTTTTTGATTCATTTTCAAGATGGCTGATATACGTTCAATGACAGCGATAAATTAATACGTTCAAGTAGACTTGTTTTATTTCAAAAGTTGGTCATTTAATCTAAAGAAAAAAATCAGTAGTCACAGAATTTATAAGTAAGACGTATTACTGAGATGAATGTACGAAGAAAATTTCATTGAAATCGATCAATCAGGTCTTTCAACCGGTACAAAAACAAGCACTGTTAAAAAAAGTGAAAAATATTTTATTCTTGATCAAATGCGAATAAAAAATCGACCATTAAAAACAACGAAAGTATTTGAACTTTGTAATTCATGATTTTATTATCTCTCGTTAGAGCGATGACATATTATTAGCGTTTTCATCTTATTGGCGCCGTAAAATGAACATAAACAACCAATTTTCTAATTCAAGCTTTATTTATTTAATTCCTAGATTAAAACATAAAAACTAGATTTTTTATTATTTTTGTAATTTAAAAAGAAAATTGAATCAATGCAACAAACTTTTAAATATCTAACTTTTGCGAGTTACTTCTTGAAATGTCTCAAAAGTTTCACAGAGAGGTAGGCAATAATCAATGAAATATTGTTTCATCTTTTTGTCGGATATTTTTTAAAAGTATTCTTTTGATTATTCACATAGTTTTTTGAATCAATAGCTTAAAATACAATATAAGTACCACAATAAAAATAGTTGTATTAAGATATTAAACGTTGTTTAATTCAACACGGTATTTTTTTGATCGAATTGTACCAAGAAACACATAAAACGAGTCATTAGTTATTGGATGAGTTTTCTTTGACATGCAAAGGTGATAATTGTGCAATGAAAATTTCCCGAAATAAATAAAGTAAATAATTATACATGCAAATAAAAAATCGCGTGTCTTTAAACGATTTTTAATATACAACGTAAAACATATATTAGTTTTACTTGGTTGGAGATTAATAATATACATTTGAACAAATTTGCATTGATACTCGCTTCGTTGACAATAATATATAAATAAACATTTAGAACAGATGCGACAAAAATACAACTTCAATATAAATACATTTGGGATAAAAAAAAATTGTCATGTGACACAAAGAATGCAATATATACTTCGAAAACTTTCAACAGCTGGCAAAACTAACGTTATACATATAATATATTATTATTGGAAACAAATAAAACATTGTGTTTCTTAAGATATTCATATTTTATCGTAAGGAAAACAGTTCAACGGAATGGTGTAACTATTGCAGACAGTCAAATTGTGGAATGAGATGATGTAAATTTCACGGTTCTCATCAACATAGTAATAGAAACTAGTACATATCGACGATGGAAATAAGAAAGGACGTTACCCACATTATTTTCAAAACAGTTTTTTTTTAATAATAAAAATATATACAACTTGATTCACGTTTTATCAAAGGAGTGTAAACTAAAAATGTTGGGTTAGTATCTAAATTTAGCTTTTAAGTTTGAAAAAAGAAGAGCATGTAAAAGTTGTAACCAGGGAAAATGACAAAAAAAGATTTTTCGTCAACAATGTATAAAAATAAAATTAGATTAAGCACCAGTTTATAAATCTCTACTATATAAACTCAAAGAATGTGCATATTTAAAAATTTGCCTTTGTCCCAAAATCATTTAAAAACGTTTTTTGTGTCTCCTGTAAAATTTTATATGTGTGGTTTACGTCCTTTTTCATTTCCACAGTCGACATTTTTCCGGTAGTATATTCAAATATTACTAACATCAGTAGTACATTTGTTGAACGTAGTTATTAAGATAAAATACTTCGATTTTAGCCAAAAAAGAGCAAAAACTAATTTCCTTTAACCAATTGAATCTTTTCTTTGTAAATTATTAAAAATCATATTTTGTGATAATTTATCTATGTTTAATTTAGTTATATAAATAGATTATTTGATCCGAAAAGATTAGTTTTTTAATTTTTCTAAGCCACTTTTTATTTATTAAAAATGCTCGTGATCATTAAAAACGTCCCTGATCGTTAAATAAAATTGCAAAATTCTTTTAAAATGACACTTGTAGAATTCAATTGAAGTAAGAGCTTTGTGAAAAGATATCTCTGTATTTATTGAGAAAAATCAAATTGGTTCCGATAAAATATAACAGTTTTAACAAATCAAGTTGTCGGATAAAAGCCCCTTGTGCTCGAGTGAAAAGTTCTGCGTAGCTTTTCGCTTCCGGCCTCCTGCATCACGACTATCCGGCGGAAGTGTCACCTCGCAGGACAAAAGCCTATTTTCAAAGCGCCTGGCTCTACCTTCGCTTTGTTTTTACGCAGTTTTTCTGTATCTGGAACACGAGGACAGGTGTCATAATAGGACTACTATTATATCGAATACTTTTAAAGCATCTAACACCTTACTGTAACATCTTACTTGTTAGGGTTAAGTAGAAAATGAAAAATATATTTTTTAAAAATAAGCCATAAGGTTTCAAAATTTTAGAGCACTGGTAATTAAAACTATAAATCAGCACAGTATAACGGAATATCAAATAAATTCGATTTTTTTCTTCAAAGCGAGGCATAGAAACATAAAGTTTGAAAACTACATGCTTAATTCATACACAATAAAGGTAAAAATATTTTTTATTCAGATGCTTTTTTTTTTAATATTTTTATTTGGTTTCATTGATTTACAATATTTATTTTAGTTAAGAGGTTTAATGAATTATCCATTTGCTTTAAAATAAATCAGAATTTAAAAATGAAATATCTTTTTTGTCATAGCCATTTTCTATTTGGAAACGAACACCACCAAACGTTCCTTCCAATATTGTATGTTTCCCGTCAATATCTTGGCTTTATGCTATGTAGCCGCTTGATATGTCACCCTCAGGCATATGGAAACATCAAATTCTTGAATCTATTAGTCAAAGAGTCTTTTCCAGATAGATACTTCGTTTTGCAGTGTATGAAGTATGCATATACATACGTATGATTGTACATATATTAACGATTTGTATACAAATATGCGTTTGATTTACAACAATGTGATCGATCAAGTTTACCAAAAAACTACTAAAGGTCTCAACTATTTCTTTAGCTTTACTAAATAAAAATTGACGATAATGCACAAAAACTGCGTAGTACTTGTTTATTGCATTTTATTTAAGGTTCAATCGGAATAAATAGGATTGGTTAACGCTTTATTTTACAGAGTGAGCGCAAAAAAGTGAAAAAAATAACACAGATTCTTCAAATCAATACGTTAAAACATACAAATCTTTCTACGAGTCATTAGTTAAAAACTATATTTTTTGTTTCTATTAATTTCTTATATTGTGTTAAAAAAGTTTTTGTTATTAATCATTTAACTATAAAAAAAATAAACTATGTTTTATATTGTAAATATTATTTTATAAAAAAACTGATGATTTTAATGACTAGCTAAACAAAACTGTTATTCAAATAAAAACATAGGATGATAGATATGAATTTTTCCCATTACATAATAATAAAATGTTCTTATAACATAGATTAATAGTACAATTTTAATTATTTATACATAATTTATGCATAGAAAAGTAAAATATATTATCTTTTAAATGTGCAAATAACCTAACCTAAAAATAATTATGTTTGCAAAAACTTTATTTCCGCTGAAAGCTTTTAAACTTTATCGAATTGTTGTCGTTGAGTTGATTTCATATCGGAATCTTGTCAAATATGGGTTAAAGTTATCAAGAAAGCTTTCAAAGATAAGAAATAAGTGTCGATTGTTGCGGAAAACAGAGAGCTCGCTTTTCTCTGTGTATGCGTTAACAAGCATCATCCGCGAAGCTAAAAACCTTGCCAGTGATATTATTATATCTTACACGAGGAGAGAGAAAACAAGAACATTTAATTTTTTGCTCTTGTAGAAATACGTTGTATTGCTTTAACTATAAGCATGTAAATATTCTTAATTAATCCGCCGCGGTTGAATTATTTATAACCGCAAAAGCCTTTGTAATCAAATGTAAAATTAACTGGATATTATAATATCTAATCAAGCATGACAGCCTTTAGATTGAAAAAAGACACGTCTAATTTTGCTCATCACTTAATTTCAGAAAGACACGTGTTCAATCAGGAACGAGACGCTCATAAACTCTTTTTTCAGGAAATTTTAGAAATAAGCAGAGCGCAATTGAACAGTCTTCCGATTTTCAATGACAAGATCCATATGCCGGGTTCTCCACTTTTATACCCTATATAAATATAAAAATAAAACCTTTTGCAACAAATAAAATAAATATAATTCTTAAAACTACTCACCATTCAAATCTGTGGGCATTCCCATGGGCTAATCCTTTTCGCAAGCAATGGCTTTAAGCTCAATGATACATTTATTTATTATATACACATGAAACATTCATTTACTAAGCGTCAGTTCAAGTTTATCCGTGCACTTGATTGCCAAAAGATGCCGAAAGGCGAAACCCAGGTCGTCAATGACAAAATTTGTGTGAATGTTCATAATTTGAACGATCCAAATTTAATAATGAAGTACCACTAAGCACCTTCAAACCGAAATCTTAAATTATTTAATCAAGCATCAACTTTCATTGAAAAATAAAATGAAACGACTTAATGTGATGTTACTTTATTGATCTAAATTCAAATAATAAATGGTAGTTATTTTGTAATATTATAAAAAATGACTTTGCAATAAATCAGCCAAGGCGTTTTATATTTTATTTTTATTTTGAATTAGTATACTTTAAAGAAATATTTGTATATTTATAATACAATTTATATAGTTTTGTGAATTCAGGTTGAATAACTGCTGTGTTTGCTATAAAGTTCTGTGTAAACTGCCACTTTTATTACAAATTCAATTTTAATTGTTAAAAAATGTACACGTTTGAAATTTGTATTTAAAATAAATACTTACTACAAAATGCAAAATTGCCAGCTATTCGAGAAAACATGAAGAATGCCGTCATTCTTTCTAGAGTCTTCGGTTGATAAAAAATATTATTGATCGAAATTTTTCATGTCAATTTAATTGAAGTTTAATCGAAAGTTCCACATAGTCTTATTCCTTCCTAATTTTTACAGATACATGTGTATTTTGAAAAATAAGTTTATTAAGAAAAAGCTGTTTATGTATAATACAAAATTAATTTACTTACCGCACTCAGATAAAATAAAATATCTTTGGAATCACAAAATTTACACATTTTGCATTATTTTATTATATGCGCAACATATTGTGCTTTTTGAGTGAAATAAAAAGAAGATGTGTAATACTGAACTGCGAGATCAATGCGAGTTTGTGCTTATAATAAAAAAATCTAATATATAAATACTCTCGATGGTTTTGGCGGTAACTTTGTGGAAGTTCATTTTAATAGAAAATTTAAATTAACTTTGATTATTCCACGTATTGTGTAACTAACTGTGACACGTGTTTCGCCTCTATAAATACTCCCTTTACAAGAGGGCATAATATAATTGAATTTTATTCTACTTCTGTATCTACGCATCGTATGCAAGAGTTGATGTTGTTGAATATAATTCGTGGGGGTGGGTATGAGATTTATAGGGTAGATAGTTTTTCACAAAACCCCGTAAATAAAAGACAAGGAACTCATACATAATCATAAGATAGGTTGTATTATATGAAAAATCGCGATAATGAAGAAACTGATTTCATATTAAATTTGAACACACGTTTCAGAAAATCCACGCAAATGAGTTTCACTGTTTGTCATACGAGAAAAATTTATCCAATATAATATTTTTTGAGTGTGTACATATTTGTAGAACTAACTAATACTAAATAAAAAAAAATATATTAAATGATAAAAAACTTATTTTTTTTCAAAGTAATGTATTGAATTAGTCTACTTATTTTTATTATATTTAAAATTGATAAATCAAGCAACAATAGTTGGAAATTATTATACTAGTGAGTTTAAGAATTTTACCATTTCATGAATTTTCAATGAAACAAATGTATGCAAAATATTGTTTGGAATATGGTCAGAGTCCAGACATAATCCATAAAAGCAACGTATCTCAAAATATTCCAACCCGTTATAGATAATCATTTACAACGTGAGTGAAGCGCGAGATTTTCTACTCCAAACGGTCTTCCAATACCGCCAGCGGCATTACGGTGGAACGGTATATACAGTTTGCATCCCCTAGCTTGGGGTTGTTAGCTATATTTGGCTTAGTTTGTCTCGGTACTTCTGCGTATAAACACGCGGCGCTCGCGACGCCCCATCAAAAAGTGGCGTCGCTCCTGGAACCTTAAATATTGCAATGAAAAAATAAACAACAGCACTTTCCTTTTGTTTTGACGGTGTTGAAGGACACCTGCAAACCAACAGCTAGTATTTTAACCCAAAACACTTAACGAAGCTCTTTTTGGCGCGATTAGGAAACTTTTAAAGTTCTTTGTTGGTCGGTTGTGAACGTTTTTCGTTACTTTAATGGAACAATGTGATTAAAAAATATTTTAGCGATATTATTTAGCACTTTTAAAGTGCCTACTATTTAAATAAAAACCATTTACAAAACTTTCAACATGTAACGTAATCAATTGAAATAAAACTTTAGGCACACTAAGAGTGTAATTAATATAAATTAATATTATTTTTAGTGATTAAGAATTCAAGTGAATAGTGATAAAAAATACTTATAATATCTCCTTGTTAATAATATTGAAAATATAACAATAAATATAAAATGAGTTTTAAACAAATATATAAGATGTATAAAAAAATATTTAATAAAATAAGTTACTGACAAGTTTATCTGAATATTTTAAAATTGTTCACAAGTGGAAAATAACTACCGTTTTTTCAGTGTGTATTTCAGTGAAAATGTGTGTTTTAAATTTTTAGTTTGATGGAAAATACATGCTTTATCATGAACGTAAGTACTAAAGTGTGGTTTTTTTAGATGTTACTAAACATGATAAGAATAGCTAAATAAAAGCAATTGAAATTTTATTCGCTTTTTACATACGGTTGCCCACAAAAAAGTATTAAATGTATATTTTTTCAATTTGCAAGATACATTTAATGTGTGAAACGAAAGTAAAAAAGTTTCCCGTGAGAGAAAAACAGGTGTAAAACAAAAAAACGGAAAAACAAAAATGCGTGAAAGGTCAATATATACAGAATTTTTAATTGAGTTAAATTTTTTAACTCACGAAAATGTTATATTTTTGAATATATTATATTATTAAGTAAACTTAATATTGTATTCAAACATCAGTTTTTAAGCGTTTTTAGCACCAAATTATAAAATTATGAAAACTGGTATTATATCTAAGTGTTTTTAAGTGTATTTCCATAGTTACTGTGATATTTCTACGATTTATTATATTAGTTATCAATGATACTAATAATTTAGGATCTCGTTGCGACGGCAAATTTTCGGAATGTTTTTGTATTTAAAAAAATGGTTAATTAATAATTAAAATACTATTCCATTTACTATATAATTTTCTAAATAGTTTAAGGAGATATGACAATATTTGTATGATTTAGTTTTTATGATGCAACGCTAAGAAGATACTTGCTTTTTAAATAAACAAAAAAGTGAATTATATGTTTCATTGTATTATAACAATCAAGTAGTATAACATAAAAAGTACAAAATAAAAAATATTCGTTTTTGTTTTTAAAATATAAAACACTTTCAACTTTAAAAATATTATAATTATAGCTATAAACGTATTTTCTGGTTCAAAATAACTACTTCATCTTGTCTAAAAAGAAGTAAAGAATATAAATCATGAAAATGGAATATTAAAGTTCCAATTCTTGTTTAAATTTCGTTCATAGATATGCATTAAGCAAATTAATTTAAGTAATTTTTCAACTACTGAATCTTAGGACATTATCATTTTTATTTAATATACTAATAATATAAATTTAAATATTGTCTTCTCAAAGATTAGGAAAGTGCAATAAGTAATATTAAAAAATGATTATGAAATCTGTATTATTTATGAAATAAACTTAAAATGATTTCTCTGTTTTCAATTTTAATGCAAAATGTATGGTAATACGTTTTTAATAAATTTGTATTATGATTAATACCAGATTTATTCAACTAGTGAATATTATAAACTAAAAAAAATTTACTCTTCATGATTATAAGGTTTAAGTTATATAAAAATCTTTACTATATGGAAAAAAAATATTGACATGTCTTTCTGAAAAGAGTTTACACAATATATATTTTAGGTTTACACAATATATACAATAATATTGTCAATGTAATGCGTAGTATGCCAGTTAATACATGATTTGGAATTCAAATGAAATAGAATATTTGAATGACCATTGCGGAGATGCATGGAGTACAAAGAATCAAAGAGAACATCACAACAAGTATTGTATGTTTATACAGAACGGTGATAAATAAACTTCAATGCAATCATGTAACAATGGCTGTAAAATGTTTATTGTTCGCCCCAAAAAAGGCAAACGTATGTTTTCTCGGATCTTGTATTGCAATAAAGTCATTGCTGCTTTACTCGAAAGATTTCCTTACATAAATAGTTATGGGTAACATAGATTATAATCTTTGATTGATAAAAGCTTTGATTCTTCTTAAGAAAAGAAGGAAAATAACGATAACGCAATTTGAAGTAATTATTTTACTCTGCATTATAAGTAAATTATGTGTTTGAATGTGAAACTGAATTTCCACTTAAAAATCTCTATATTAATTACATGAAAAACGTTCTGGAACATTCTATCACGCAAATATGATTTTTTATTTAACAAACTAAATATTTTCTTCATTCCACCCGTGATGTTAACTTTTATCAATGTTTGGTGTCCAAAATACAATGCCACATCACTCTATTAAATATTGTTATAAAATCAAGACTAATATATTGTAGGAATTAAACTTTAGACAAGAGAGAAGTCATTGGACTAAAAAATATGCGAATGGCGATGCAGTGACATATCAAAGCTGTGTTTTATTATGGTATTTATTTCAATAATTTTCTTGAAAAAAATGGCTCAGAATACAAAGATGATAGTAAATTTTCTGATTGCTCTTCATTGTACACCTAGGCTTAATGATCGCAAAAACCGAAATCATGATTCTAGTATTTCGGCTGTTTTGTCAGTTCTGAAAATGCAAATTGCCGGCGTAACAATATATAACGGCACGACTATTTCATGACTGTTCGACCAACAAACGTTAAATCTGAAAGAGTTTTTCTGCTCCCGGACATTTCGCACGAATATCCGATCAAGATTGACAGATTCCAGCACTGATAAAATAGTCGTTTTTGGTCACATTTAAATTCAAAGAAACAAAAAAACATGGTAAATAAATACCCTATTAATATTAAAGTCAGTTTTATATAATAACGGTTGAAATATATTTATATTATAAATACTGGTATTTTAATATTTTTATACCGCTGTTGATAATTTCGTCCAGTATTGCGCTCTCATTTTACCGTTTTTTTCTTCTCGTTTTTATTTATCTTTTTAGAAAACGTTATTATAAAATATTGTACATACGAGCTTTTTTTAATTTGTCAGTCACAACCCACACAATTGTTTCGTTTGAAAGAGGGACATATAATACCGTCTTAATCCAGACATAAGTTTCAATATTGGGCTTATTTTTGAAATAATAACTTTAACTAAACATAGTTTATTTGACTGGCTTAAAATATGTTAGGTTTGACTTATCTTACACCTTATCAATACTTTTTTATAAATGGTCTTTAAATAGCTTAAAATATTTATTTATAATGCCAGTTAAAGTATGAAGATAAGTATATGAAAGCTCAGGAAAACAAAGTTTGCAGTTTTTATAATCCTAAAATTTTGCAAAATCAATCAAAATGTTTTTTTATTTTCTTCTATAGATAAGACGTCTAAAAAGTAATGTTAAATATTCTTATCCGCCTAATAACTATTGTGTTTGATATACAGGACTATGTACGGATATGTACGGGTATGTACAGATATGTGTACTAGATTTGAATTCTTAACAGCTTAATAAACTTAAGAGAATATTTTTTAAAAAATACTGCCATATGTAGAATTTATAGTACTACACGATGACATATCTAACTAATTTTCAAACAAAAATGAAGACAGTCGTCTTTGTTTCCAGAGCACTCATATTGTGTACTCCGGCCTTTAATCAACTAGTCCTTGTCGTTGAGTTTTGTTACGGTATTCACGGACTCGTATATTAGTACAGATAGTTGATTTAAGAATGTATGTTCAAAGTTAAAGATGTTTAAATTCCCACCCACTTATCAAATCTTAAAATTCGGTAAGCAAGAGCGACAAATATAGTTATAATATTATGTTTATATACTCTCTTCGAAAAAAAGTGGTTAGGCAACTGAAAAACAAGCAACTATCGTAGAAAAATGTCTGTTTAGATTTGCTCATTTACGAGTAAATATGCTCTACATTGTAAAGCGGACTGGATCACAACAACAAGAACAAAAGATCAGTTATTAGCAACTTTATAAACTAATATATATAGGGTCTGTTTATTTGAAATGAATTCAGTCGGTATAAATATTCATAAAGTATGCAAGCGTAATATAAAACACCGTGTAAATTATGGATTCAGAATGCGGTTGAAATTATTATAATGTATTCAATACTAACAACAGATGCATGTTATTATTTGTATATACAATTAAAACAACAATTGTATGATAAAAGTGATTTATTTTGGCCACATTAATAGCTGGGCGAGAATAGAGCTGTAATTGTATTTTGGGAAACCAACTAAAGCGAGGAAAAATTGTTTTATTTTAGTATTTTATACACAAATAAAATTAGCATGTACATTGTATTTAGTGTTTGAGTAAAGCTTAATATAATAATAGGAATAATATAAAATAACAAAGTTAAGTTAATATTTTGACCACACTTTTAATGAATAAAAAAGTAAGTCGAGTAGATTAATGTTCGTTAATTTGATAGCACAGGAAGCTCAAACATTTTTAATTTACACAACGATTATGAATTGAAACAAATAACAAAATTGAAAGACTCCTTATTTTAATCAACAATTATGTGTGAAAAATACAGCTTTTCAATTAAGACATGTGTTATATATAGTATTAAATTGAATTAATTGAATTGCAACAAACAATCCTGGGCTTAGGGTAACAAAACAAAAACACAATAATGTTGATAAAATTGCAGAATCAGTTTTTGTCTTAGTAAACTTCTATTTAAAAAAATATACAATAAACGGAACAAATACAGCTGAGAGACAAAAGGTTCTCCTTTAATGAATAAAAAAACCTTAATTTGTTAGAACACTGAAACAATAATGAAGAGATATGATAAAAAAGATATTATTTTCTTGTGTAGTTTTGCCTTAAACTTAAACAATCAATTAAGTATGAATGTATGTATATTTTCAAAAAATCGATACTGTTAGATTCAATAATGTTGCAATAAACTTTGTTTTAAAATTTGTAGTAACTCAGGCCACCCTTTTGTAATAGCTGACTTAAAGGGTTGGTTACCCGAAATCACATAAAACCGTCTCTGATTGTGGCTTTCAAGAGCGATAATTCATAAACCAACCCGAAAATACTTTTTTGTCTCGAGTACCTTTGTCATAATAACTCAAACACTAAATGATATTTATCTTTTTAAGTATAGTCACGTAAACAGAACGTTAAAGAAAAATATAAGCTGCGTTGTAAAATATTTGCGCTATCTGCTTACATGTATTTTTTTATTATTTATTTTTGAGGTGTATACACAATTTATTTTGTGGCTGTTTTTTGTTTTTACTTAGTCAACTTTTTATTATTTACGTCACAAGATAAATACTAAATTTAAGCTTTACATTCTTAATTAAAACAAACTGATAACAATCAATATCATAAAATTTAAAGTATAATGTGCACATTAGTTTATAAAAAAAATGTATATTAACAAAATAATTAAAAACAAATTTCAAATATGAATTCATAATCTGTATTTGACATTAATTTATTTTAAATACGTAATTTGTTTTACAATAAAATTAATACAAACCCTTCCATGAAATTTTATTCCTTTAGAATTTTTAACATTTAAAATCGTTCTATATAACATAAGATGGAATGAAATCAAATAAATATTTTCATCCTAAAAACCTTTTATATTTGTTTATCTTGAACAGAATTTTCATAAAAATAAATTCAATTTTTGTGTTTTTAATGGTCATAGAACGGTTTAAAATGTATAAATTTTATGACAATAATATTCTTCGAAATAGAAACAATGCAAAAATTTAAGATTATAATGACGAATGAATAAAATATATTATATATTTATAGCATAGGTGTAAAAAAAACAAGTTGCTTAAATTAATTTAAAGCTTTTACTCAAATGATTCGGTATAAAAATAAAGCGTAACAGATTATATTATTTATAATTACAATACTCTTTTTGGTATATTCAATACATTTAAATACTTTTTTTTATTTCAAATCCAAATTTAAAAATTATAAAAAAATGTTCGTAAATAAATTATTAAGCAAAGCAAATGTAAATTTATTATGTTACACAATTTATCAGTGTTCACAAAGACATTAACTTTAACTCACTAAAAGTCAATTCCAATATGTATACTTTATTTCTTTACTAAACTTCACCGTATAACATTTTCACTGTAAGCTTAAATTAGGAAGAAACTTTGATTTTCTCATTTTATTGCATGCGTAAAAATGCTGTTTAGCTTCTTTTTGAGTTAAAAAAAGCCAACAACCATAATAAATAAATCGAAACGCGACTTTTTGAAATGGATGTGTGAAAAAAACGGTAAATTCTTGGTGAGGGTTGTGATTCTTGAAAAAACCTTGTACGTATATTATTACTTTTGTCGTTGCAAAAAATAGCTTTATCACACTTAAGCAAGAAGAAATTTTGTCCAATATACGAGTGTTAAACTTTTTCCTATAAAAACACGTAGTGATCGCATCGGCTCGCATGTTTTTAGGCAGTGAAATTACAGAAAATTTATGTAACTGGTATTATGAGTACTTAAAGAAAATACCATGGTTGCTTTTTGTATAATATTATAATTGTACAAATAAAAATAACACGGTTCACCTTACATCGCCACATATTATGTCGTTTTCCGCAATTTTATCACGATAGATATATAGTTGGTATCAGAAAATAAAAGAATATTGCAATACGAAATTTGAAAAGGATAAATATTTTAACATAGGCATACAGCTTAAAAATACGATAGTCAATAAAGATAATAGCATTAATAAAATTGTTTTATATCATAGAAAATTCATTGTTTTTCAGTTGCTCAACTTCTATTTTTCAAAGAGAGTAGGGATAGAAGGATAAGAC
This sequence comes from Himalopsyche tibetana, assembly GCA_030503985.1. Lineage (NCBI taxonomy): Eukaryota > Metazoa > Arthropoda > Insecta > Trichoptera > Rhyacophilidae > Himalopsyche > Himalopsyche tibetana. Next base: position 5,586,114 of record JAPJYX010000010.1, read on the forward strand.
TAGTGGTTAACTTATTGCTCTCGCTACGATCATTGTAGAATAGGATGAATGAGAGAGATTCAAGATATCATATACATCCATGCTTTAGATTTAAATCTATAAATCGATTGAAAAATCAATTTATAAAGACTGTTATTAATGAGATTCGAACATGTGACTTCCGTATTATAAGTCAATGACGTTGACACTAGTCCACGCAGCTGGCTGTGACCTATCGGTTTTTGAAACTCAATGTATTTTTTCCAGTAAAAAAGACTGTTTTAATGACGATGATGACGCGATTTTACCGAAAGGTCACTGTATTTATACAATAAAAAAAAATGTTTTGTACTAATTCATCATATTGTTTTCGGTCAAAGTGATAATTTATATCTGAAAAATAATTCTTTAATAAAAAGAAACCTTAAGTGTTTTCTCATATTTAAAAAAAACTACTTTTTTGACTATCAATTGAACGTGCTAGATGAATCTTCGACGTAAAGTTTATATGATAAAAATGATGTATAACAACAATTATGTTATTTTAAAATATGTAAATGTAGCACATTGTACTAAAAAATGTTTTTTTAATTTCAGTGTTTGCTTAGTATTACTTTTTAAAATATATTATACGCTTCACAGCCCCCCCAATAAGGTTGATAAATCCTAGTTAATGAACAAAAGAACATGCCTGAACTTATTACATATTGCTAGAACATAATATTTGGAAACGTTCAAGATTTTAATGATATGACTAACAAATATTTTTAACCAATTGCTTCTCACTGCCCAAAATCATAACATCAGTCTATTAATATCGACTAGGCAAAATTTCTTGCCTTCGTGGATGTTTCTATTTTTCGATTTATGTAACGAACTTACTTAATTTCCTGTCATAAAAGCCAACTAAATTTAGACATCGAAATTGTTCAATTAATTCACATTGTGTTTTCGAGTTTCCGTGATATTCTTTATTTACTGAGAATAAATAATTGCGTTATATTTATTTTTTAAATAACATTTTTTATTATTAGTATAAACTGAATTGTTAGGCTATTAACATTAATTTCAATTTTTAAGTGGTTAGTAAAAAAAATGAACTTGTTTATTTATCCACATAAATGGTGTATGTTAGAATTAATATCATGCGAAATGAGGTTTTTAAAATAAATAAATAATTAATGAAACCTTGGACATCAAAAATTTATCAGGCACAGCAACGTATATTTTGGGTACCCTCTTTCAAAATACATTAACTTCTAAGAACATCATATCTCTCTTAAGTAAATAATAATAAAAAAATATTTTTATATTACGATTATATTACAAAGAGAAGCTTTCGAGTCACCCTTAAAGATAGGCTTGTGTTAGCTGGTCTTTTTGCCTTCATCTGTACCGGCCTGAAAATATCTATACTTATTGTAATGCTTTAGATATTTCAGTAAAATGAATTTTACTATTAAAAATATTTTTTATTGAATTTTTGATTGGTTATATATATAATTGTCGGGTCCATGACACAGCGGTCAACAATGTTGGCTTCCATGCCAGACCTCACAGGTTTGAATCCCAAAACAAACAGCATTTTTCAATAGATTTTTTCATTTCTCTACAAAGGCATGGATGTTCGTGCTGTCTAGAAATCCCCCCCCCCCACTATTTCAACTTGAAAATAATGAGGTGTAGCAAGAACTATTAGCCAACCACTATTCCTGTCCTGACCTATTCTTTATATATCACCATTACTTAGAAATGAGAGGTTGAGCGACTGAGTAAAAAGCAGTTCTCATAGAAAAACTCCTGTTGAGATACCTAGTAAAAAACAATTATTTATGACCAGTTGGAATAAAAGTATATTTTTGTAAAATTACAAAAAAACAAAAGAACGAAATTTAGAAAGCTATCCGTACTTAACGTTATATTCCAAACCTCAACATTATTTGCAGTTGCCTAAGTAAAGATACGGCACGTCTTCAGTGTAAAATAATCTGTTCCCATCTCGGTTAGATACGATTTCTGAAACATCCCAAGTGGATCTGGACATACTCACTGTTTAAACAAACTTTGAAAGCATCAAAGAGCCATCTCTTATCATTTCCAGTCTATCCAAGTGGTAGACTTCAAAATGTAAACACCATTTATGTAATTCAATCAAAAAGTGTAGCGCTTGAGGTTAAAATGAATCATATTTCGTAATCTTTTAAAAAAATGATATGTTGATTGAAAATATTACTCTAAAACAGTGGTCGGTGACGTTTTTAAAGGTACGAGCACTACGTATGGCTTGTTGGTTGGACAACACATGACACCATATTCGGTAGATTACAGAGAAAAGACAAGCTTCAGCCATGAAAATAAAATATTTTAAAAAAATTTTGGTTGCCAGTCACTCGCCAAAAATATCTAGTTCCGTATTATTATCATTTTGACCAATGGTAAAATGGTGATTTGCAAAATTTGAGACAATGTGGTATCCGTCTAAGCCTAATGTTTAAATGGCGTGTTCTTAATGGTTTTGATCAGCTATTGAACATTAATGACTTATGAAAATGTGAAAAATATTAGGAATAATATAAATGATTGCTTGAAAAGCTATATGAAATAAGATTTCCAATAAGAAACTTCATCGCCAAGCAAAGTGCTATTGAACATAATGTTTTTTTATTATTAAATACTCACAAGTCTTTTCGAATTCACAACTCTCGGGTGATAGAATATTTCAATTAATACACCTGGGAAGCGTAAATAATGGCAAAGTCTATAAAATAATCAGGAAACTAAGAGTTAAATTTTGCAGACTCCACATAGTTTCAGTGGGTAATTAAAGGTATAAAAAATGTATGTAATGATCATTAATATTAAAGCTACGGAATGTGTGTTTTTTTGGATTATCATACTTAAAAACTATTTTATTGTTTTTTTATCTTAAATTTGTGTAAGATATGTTTTTAGCTAAAAATATTATAAAACATTAAATCATATGTGCCTAACTCAAATCGGTTGGTGGGCAGAATAAAAATATTACATAGTGGGGCCTGCACACAATTTTTTTTTTTAAATTTATGTGACACTTGTTTTTGTATACTGTTTGATATTAACTGGTAATTTGACCAACGAGCATCGCAGTTGATTGGTCATGTTTGAATCGAATAACTCACTGTGATGCTTCGTTGTAACTACTTTTAATTTTGAAAAGAACAACTCCTGGCGATATGTAGTCCCAAATGTTGATTTATGCGTATTGCCAGTCGCTTTAATTTTGAAAACTTATTTTCAAAAATAAATATCAGATAAAGCTCAAGCTTATTTCTTTCTTACCCTATATGGTGGCGCTGATTCATCCTCCTCGTTAAATGGAGTTAAGGACTTTTTTTTAATGTATGAATATCAAAATGAAAAATATAGATAGCTGAAAACTTCAATAGTGCCGTAAAAAGGCTTTGATTTGACCGCGGGTTTCCCATGCCTGCATTAAGAGGACTTTAATTATATAATCGAAATACACCCGCAATCCAGATTATTGCTTTCAATACCAAAAATTTCGTTTTGAAAATGTATTCCATTATCATATTGGTTTCTAAGAATAATAATACAACCATAATCGTAGGAATTGTATTCATCGAAATTCAATAAAATTGGTACTGTATTTAAAATCCGATATTACCTACCGTGTATGTAATGTATTATTGACAATCAATGGCGCCACTAGTGTGAGCGTAAGTGATTGTATCATATTATTGACTAAGTGAACGATAAATTTTCATTTTAAATGGTAAACGAGCGACAAACAATTGTATGTTTGTAAAATTGCCAAGTAATTTATTGAAACGAAAAATTTACACCGTTTAACAATTTCACCATTTTTTTCTCAATAAATCTGCGGCTGTAGTGTTAAAGTTCTAAAGTAATTTTTGTTGAAAATCAAATATCAACATTTGAAAATTTTTACACATTTCAAAGTGTTGTAACTTGGCTATTAAAAAGTTTTTATTGTTTTTTTTTTGTTTATTCCTTTCATTTACAATAGTAAAATTATATAGTATTTTAAATGTACATTTTCTATGTTATGTTTATAGCTGTTTTAACATAATTAAGTAATTTTACATCATGATGTTCACATAAGATCATTTTTTCAATTACTATAAAAAAAAGTGATTATCAATAGAATAAGCACTTTTACCCACACGGATAGTAGACTGTATGCGATAAAATGACATTAATATAATATTTCAAACAAAATATGATTTTTTTACCGAGTAAATCCATATTATGTATATCATAGAAGAGGACGCATTCAACGAAAGATGTACTCCAAATTTAAACAAAGAAATTGAAATCATTTCATTAAAAAAGGTCACTCATGAGAATCAACTACATTATTTTACCATGTCCACTTCTAGCGTGTACGACAAAAAGTCCATATAGAGTTAATATTAACGGAATTATTTCTATGAGATTTGCTTATTACTCAGTTGTTCAACCTTTCTTTTTTCTAAGATGGTAGGAATATACGTACAAGACTAGGATAGAGAGAGAGCTAGTAGTAAGTTTATCGTTCTTGCTAATTTTAAGATAGGATGGATGCAATAAAAGCCATCACAGACTTAAATGCTTTTGAACAGAAATCCATAAATCAATTAATTACAAATTTTGTACCATGATTTGACCCCGCGACCTCCGTAGCCGAAGCGAACGCTGTTGACCGCTGGATAACGGCTGATAGATATTCTTACTTTTCCCTTTAACACGAAATTGAGAGATTGATTTATAATATTTTTTTATGATTAAGCTTGAACGAAAAGTAAACCCGCGTTAAAAGAACGCATTACTAAGGCTCCATAGTGACATAAATATAACCGCATTTTTCAAATCCCTATATTAACAAAAATATGTAGCTCTATTTGTTTTTTTGCCATATCATTCTTCGTATCAACAGATTGTTATATTATTATGTTTGAACACGACCTTTGACATTGAAACTAGCAAATATTTTATACATATTGAATGGATACTTTACAAGATATATTTTCAATCAAAATTAGCAACGAAAAACATTCGTATATCGACTGGAAGTTATAGATTTTCTTTAAAAGTACACACACAATTTGTGCAAACATTTGAAAATTTAGATTTCTTATGCTCGCCCACTCAACAGCAAAGTGTGATAAATCTTTATTTGTTTTGTTCTCAAGCGTGTTGAAAACAGTTCATTATTTATTCTGACCTATTTTTTTATTCAAGCACATTTTCTTGGACAAATAATAAAATGACCTAGCATAGATTTTGGCCGTGTCCCCGCTTGCGTTTTATGGGTCATAAACTTTCACTGAAGACGTTTTTGAAATCACAGAAAGTGTGGAAAGCCTATTATGCAGTAGACACGAAAAATATAAAAATATACAGCGTAAATTACAATATTGTATTTGAAATATTCGGCTCCAACAGCAGAATAAGTAGGATTATCCATAATGAAATTGTCAATCCATGATTGCAGACAGAACAAAAATATTCAATGTCATTGCAAAGAAATATTTATTTAAAAAGATCGATGAATAAATAAAAATACAACAAAATATTTCTGATATTATTAATTGATTAGAATCCTCAAAGTGTGCATATTATTCCTCTTAGGGCGTAGGCTGTTGCCTTTTGAAATCATTGTTATTGGCAGGTATAGATAGATGGCTATGGTTGAAAAATTGTATGTTGGAAAACTGTTTGTCTCTCGATTCAAGGAAAAGTCAAAAGAAAAAATAGTATGAACATGATATACAATACACCGATATAAATAGAACTATAGCCGACGTAAAACATACACTTTGTTTTGAATATTTTATGTTAGTAGTTTGTTTTACTACATTGTATAAAATTAGAGTTATTTACCAAATCAACAATTATAAGGTTGTCATCACATTCATTGTTTTCCTTGTTCGTTGGCGGTTTGTTTTACTTTCTTGATAATAAGCAAATATTATGTGATTACAACTGATGATTTTTCAATCCTATACAAACAATGGAAACAAACAAAGGCAGTGATGCAGTAAAATTAAAAAAATGTGTCAATTATTTTTAATGTATAAATTAAACTAGTGAGTCTTGAGTGACTAAAAGAGAGTATATTAGTATTATTATGAAAGCAGATCTAAGGTTAACGGTGCCAAGAGTTTTTCAAAGACTAGATTTGCACCCAGTTAACATGTATTTAAAAACGTTGGGAACTTTAAATATTTTTACCATTTTACTAAAGAGATTTGTGAGACAGCACGATACGTTTTTAATAATTGCATTAAAAATTAAAAATATTTTATTTACTATGTTTTTTTGTGTTATAAGTATAATATTTAGGACAAAATTCACAATGTCAAATGGGTAAAAATATTTCTCACGTTTCAATAATTTGTGCGATCTGGATTTGGCAGTTTTTAAAGTCAAATACCTCAAGCGTAATATATGACCTGTTCTGTTTTTGCCGAGTCGTAAACTTTAAACATAAGTCATTTGCTCTCTTCGGATAACATTATGATTTACGTATTGTATGGAGTGCATTCAATGGAATTGATGCATGTTCATTCACACAAACGTTTCACTGAGCATAAAGCGGTATTTGAATAATGCATGAGCTTTCTAAGCTCCCTAGACAAATTACTGTAGTGACATAAAAGAAAACCACAACTAAAGAAACATATGAAAAAATGAGTAAGAAATATGTTCAGTTGTCGCTTTAAAATGGCTACATCTGAGGATAGAATGTAAGTCGTCATATAGCACAATTTTGTGATTCAAAATTAAACAGTGTTTACACGACTATTAAGAGTCGATTGTAGCTTAATAAAGCCGCGAATTTAAAAATAAAAGAGTCGTTCCACAAACGATGAATTTAAATCAACTTTAAATATCATGTAACGTTTTGATTGAATAGGAATTGACTTGGTAAAGCTCCATTATAATAAGGTGAATGAATATCAATATATTTTAGCTATACAATTATTATTTTATAGACAGTTAATAGCTGTATTGGTTTATGCTCTTATCCGAAATATTTTTTTACTTAAATTGTCTTAGCTATACAAAAAATCCAAGAAATAAAGTAAATATGGCATGTAAAGTGAATACCAATTTAGGAACACATCTTAAAAATAAGTAAAGACACAATTTGTAAACTTGACAGTAGTGGCGTCTATAAGATTTAATGTGTATCGAGCATATATATATATATATATATATATATATATAGTCTTTAGGATTAATATATAATACATTGCCATGTTAGTTTGCAAAAAAATTGTAGAACAATCAAACTTATTTATGAAAAAAATGTTTCGAAACGGTACAGATAATATATAGAAAATGAGATCAACTATAATTAAGTATTTCGACTGAGGGTGCTTGATGGAATTTCAATATCAAATTTGAATTGTTTGAACTTTGTACTTTTCCATGAGTTTTGTCGCTAACGACCCGGGTCGAAAGGCGAAACCCGGGTCGTAAGCGACAAAATAAAAATTACAGTGAATCTTTTTTGTAATGAGATTTTTAAAATCTCTTACTATTAAATGAGTTTATAAAGTACCTGTCAATATAAATAAAGAAAATTTCTCTGTGTATTTCAAAAAATACTTATTGTTGATAATTTGCTTCATTATATTTCACAAAAAAAACGTTGATAATTTATCGCTTATAATATTATTAAATCACCAGGATGCTACCAATAAATAACCGAAAACGTTTTAAGAAAATAACTTAACTATGAAAATAAAAAAAAAATAGTTGATAGCTCAATTTTACTATCCAATAAATAGTCAGCCAAAGCTTTGTAACATAATACTTCTTTTTTTAAGTAATAAGTAGAGATTTTTAATATAAATCACAAAGTTTATGATTTACGTAAGGAAAAAATCATATAACGAAATTGACTAAGCTACTGAATATGCATGATATTAAAATAAAAGATAATATCTCACGATGAATTTATAAAAAAAATACAGGCGATCGTTGTAATAAAGGGAAGTAGTAATGAAAAAATATTTTCTCGGACAGTTTTGATAATATTTGGAATTTGCTTGTGATGTTTTGTTTAAATATATACTCGTCTCTTATTATAAGAAGATTGTCTGTCACATAAGTAGTACTTTCAACTCTGGCTAATATTCTAATAGCCTGCAGCTATCGGCTAGTATGATATATTCATAGTATCATTTTGTTCTTACCCTCTATGAAAAAAAGTTAGCCCTAGATTAAGAACTAAAGAATTAAATTGACATAATAAAAAAACATTTTTTGACAATACTCTTCTGGAAAATACATACACACAACATTAATTGGAAAATTTATATTAAATATTTGGACATTGAGGGATTATACCAACAACCCAATTTACGTAGTATATACGTTTTCTTAAGCTCTTGTAAATATAAACCGCATAGAAAGGCAATGAACTCGTACGGAATCATAACATTAATTTCATTATATAAAAAAACTCGCAAATGAAAACGTTGATTTCATGTTAAGTTTGAACATGGTTTCCGGAAAATCCGCACAATATATATTCAATATAATATTATCAAAATTGTAGTGTCTACATACGATTTTTTTTAACATTACGTGTTTTTTATAAAACAAATGACAAAACTGAAATTTATTCATACTCATTCTCACTGCTGTTATTGTTCACATCTTTTTCAAATTATTCTCGTATTGACACGATTTAATTTTGCACTTTTTAAATGTATATTTTTGTTACTTCGTGTTCAACTGTTTAATTGTCATTATAATATTTTTTTATAAATAAAAATGCTTCTACTGTATAAACTATCAATACAGTGATGAATGCGTTTAGATTTTAGTGACAAATCTATAAACCAACAAAAATCTTTCACAGGCAATGTGAATACATACCGCGATTACTTGTTGATATGGTAATCCTTATTGATAAACATGTCACACGCATCGTTGTCGTGCTGAAAGAGAAAGTGTCGAATTGATTGATTTCTTGACCACCTCCCCATATATATATCTCAATTTTTTTTCCAAAACAATGACAATTGAATAGGAAAAAATTTCGTAGATTCAATTTTTGAATTTCGTGATTGTTGCCATCATCCATTTTTTCAAGAATTTAATATACTCATTTTTTTAAAAATATATATTTTAATTAAACAGTTTTATGGTTCCTTTTTGACGATACTGTTAAAGAACTTTTTTTAAAAAAATGAAAATGTATTGAGATTAAACACGGAAAAACTTTTCATATTGCAATATGATTAATAACCGATATTTTCAGATTTGTATATAATCCAAGTATTTAAAAAAGGGTACACTGTTCTGCGATACTACACAGCAAACGTATTCAACAACTTCATAGAAAATTGACTACCTGCAATGGAAAACACATCGGTATTTGGAATCGGATAAAAATCTCAATAAATTTAAATTTTATAAATATTTCTTTACGAATTCGAGCGAATTAATAGTCGCCCCAGTATTACTCGATCCCACTGCGCTACTGGTCAATCGTGGTTATAAATCATAGGTCCTGTGATAGACAGCAAACTGTTGGTATATATCGAGTTATCATTTTCATATATTGTTAATTTTTTAGACCCGTATTTAATTAAGAGGCGTCAGAAAATAAATTGTTCTTTCATTCACTCTGGTAAAAATACCATTTTCCCACTTCTACTTTATTGGATGGTGTGTTCAGTGAAAGGAATATATTTTAATTGAAAATATTCATCTGAAAAAGAACGTACTATCGTTTAAGCTATTGTTTTTAATGAAATTCTATGTACTAATTAATAAATCATATCGGCACGATTTAATATCTACAGTACTGATTTTCATTGAAATTTCCAGTATTTTTCCAGTATAGCTTGCCGTGAGACATAAGGTTTATTTTGAAAACATCTCATAACTTTTGATAGATAATATTTTAAGCCATCCGAGTGGAACAAGTTAGCCCTGAATTTCTTCGAGAGGCTATCCATCTTCAAGATTTTGGCAACGCGCCACCGAAAGTTTATGCTCTTGTTTCCCCGCGAGATTTGACCTCAGTGAAAATGTTTTGCAGGATGTGCATACTCAAAATAGTTAAAAAATAAAATGAAAAGTGTTGTTTTACTCAAATGCACTTTGTGTCGTTATTTCAATACTCTGCAATAACATTGTTTAAGATATGGCGGATATAAACAAAACGAATGATTCAGAATAAAAAATCAAGATATACATTTTATTCAACGCTAAATATAAAAAGATACTTTTTGATTAAATACTTGATTTTTGATAAAGTTTTGTTTTTTTTTTTATTTTAAAATGTGTCAACAATAGATATAAAATAATTACAGTATTCATTGCTTCCTAAATATTTTTGATGATTTTTTTCCTCGATAAACTGGAGCACTCATAAAAAAGTGTTGTTTTATTCTTATTATTATTATTATACTAAAGTCGTATTGCATATAATAAGTTATGGAAAATATATGAAACATTTTTATTACTAATAGTAAAGTGCTCACAAAAGTTAATATATTAATTAGGATTTTTAAATATTTTTTACAAAAAGTAACAAATACATCTAAAAAATAACTAAAAAATCATTTTATGAATGAATTTATGAAATATTGCAATTTTAACATAACTCCAAAAACGTAATAAAACAGTGTGATATTTTATGATAGTACTTATAAAATTGCAGTGGCACTAAAAAGATTTTAAAAATGATAGATAACCAATAAAAAATCACCAGTATAGTATTAATTATGTAGTACATTTATGGAATAAATACCTAAAAGAAATTTAATGAGATAAATATATCAGTGTGTGTGTGTGGTAATTTCATGTTTACCGTATTATGGTGAAAAAAATACGGTAATAAAATATAATTCAATCAAATTATTATCTATATTTTTATGAAATCTTTCTTCTGAGACTTGCCGGTATACTTTTAAAAATAAAATAACACAAAACATTTAAGAATACATTTCCACATTATTTGATTCTTATCAAAGGCAATAACGTAATATTAAATTGTTTTTAAGTGAGTGGAAAATAAATATAATATCATTTAATTATTAAATTAATTGTGGATTATTTTACAATAAATCATAACCGTAATTGATCTCTGTATGAAGTTATTGGTGTCTTAATTAGGTCTAAGTGTGAAGCAATCTTACTATATAAACAATAATTTATTATTATTTAAGGCATTGATTGACATGTAAAACAAAAAAAAAACATCAAAAAATGTACAAACTCTTGTTTAAATCGTTAAATGTCTATTCTTATAAGAATGGCATTAAATAATGTCAGCTAATTTTAAAAAAAATGACAGTGATCATATTCAATTTAATAAAAATAAATAGGTTTTTTTAATAAGCAAGAAAGACTGGTTTCAACGTCGCTTAAAGTAGTTCAGATGTAATTATTATGCTTTCAATGTATTTTGTATACTTTACATTTTGATTCGTAAAATAATCTTGATCTTTTCATTACCAACGTAAAATAAAATATCAAAAACTTAAAGAGAAAAATAGTGGGAGTTTATGAAATAAATATTCTATAAAAAAAAAATATTTTATATATAATTTTAATTTAAAAAAAAAAGTGATATCAAAAATAAGCTTTTGCGTAAGTAATTATAATATATTGTTTTTTCACATACAAAGAAAAATAGAAGAAAGAAAAAAGCTCTCTCAAATAATGGTAAAATATTCAGGCAGCTTCAATCATATTATCATTGAAATCGTCGACACTTTGACTTGAGCGATAGTCGTTTTTTTTACTCTTTCAATTGCTAAATTTGATCTAAGCGTTCTCAAAAGCAAATTTTGTAGGTGTTCAAAATACGCATCAGATTCTCAAACCCTTGATGTTGAAGTTTATATGAGTCTAATCTATATTCAAAAATACCCCTTCCAAATATTTTGCGTACACTATGTGTGGACGAATTATTTAATATCACGAAAAAATAGAAAAATTGCATAATTCCAGGCTAGGTCAAATATGAAATATTAATGACTAAGTCAATCGTGTTTGTGATGTCTTTCTTCCTCGAGTAGATCTCGGCCGACTTGAATTTTTCCTTTCCAGTTTATCTCAAGATATTTTCGATAAAAATATATTTAGCGTATATGCAATTTATAATATTTAAAAAAATATCTTTTGAATTTGAAGACTTTTTTATCTTATGTAGAAATGATAATTTTTAGGCATACAAGTTTTTAAGATCCTTTGATACAATCGCGTTATATCAAGTAAATGCTAATTCAATCAATATTCTAAGTCATATTTTGTAAAAAAATATCTGTTGCGTTCATTTTAAGCATCGTCAAATTTAATATTGGTCGAAGATTTATAGTAAGAGAAAATAAACCTCGTTAATAAGTCGACATAAAAAATAAAATTTAAGCACATATTTCTTTTGAAAATAAATGACTGATAATATGTTGTACTAAATTTACATTACGGATATAAGAACACATTGAGAACCTATCTAGAATGTTTGCAACGTCGATTATCCAGATCGAACATTATTTCAAAAACTTTTCGAGCCCGAACCAGTTTTTCTTGATTACTCAAAAGAAATTGAGAAAAATGGCATCGTATAAAATATATTCATAGAGATGAGCGATATCTTATAATTTAAAAGTCGATAAATTAAAAAAAAACGATAGTCAACTATCAATGCTTTGTGGAATTTTTAAGTTCTCAATAAATAAATATAGTTTTAAATACTTGGAATGAGAAAAATCGATATTGAGCATTTCATAAAATCGTGAAATTAGTACCAACTATAGATTTATTTTTTGCAAAAAAGAATTAGTCTATTCAAAAAATGTCGCCACTTACTTAATTATGTATAAGCATAATATTTTACAATCTATCTAAAAACAAGTAACCATTTACTAATACTACATGCTTAATTGTTAATATTGATCATCAATTCGAAATATTTCTGTAATTATTAACATATATAACACAATATCTGTCTAACGACATTTTGTCTTTTTTCTATATAATTATCACGCTTAGAAATTTATAACGAGCAATTTTTATGAGTAATCAGATATTTTTCGAAACACACAGTGCATTTCGCTGTATAATATTGTTGGTAATATTCTACAACCTCGTATCTCAAAAAATACAAGTTTTTATTAAATACATAAATGTAATTTATTCAATCGCTATCGCTGTCAATTTCTATCGCTATAAATCACCACTAGAATAGTTTTGTCCTCAATATCTTTGAGGAAGTTAATAAAAAAGGAAACGAAGACATTCCCATCCGTGAAATTTTCTCCTCCATGCTAAAAACATTACCATATTATTTGCCAACGTTTTTGTATAAGGTTAAATAAAACATGAAATAATTTGTTTTTTTAGATTCGAGTTAATGGAATATGTGTGTTATGAAATTCTGAATTCATTACTTAAAAAAACTTAAAACTGACGACAAAATTTAATCAACGTATAACGCAAAGTTGACATTTATTCCAAATCATTTATTATGTAATTAAAATAAATGTGAAAGCATTTGTTAAATCATTAATTTCAATATTATTCTCTATTATAAAATTAATTGACTTACATAAAATGTTTATATTTGTATCATTATTAAAATGAATAGAGACTTTCTGGAATAACATTCTTAAACAACGTATGTATACACAAAATAGCTAGTTTAAATATATAAAATATCTATGCATCGAATATAAACAACAGAGTAAGTCTAAAGTTCTGTTTTTTAACATATGCCAATATTGATATCACGAGAAAAATAGATCCTTGTTCTTTTCTGAATGTTTAGTTATTTAAAATAAAATTTATTTCCAATAATTACAACGTTTAATTGACTGTTAAATATTATTTGTCGTATCTTGCAACGTATCTTTATTGAAAAATCTTTTTAAATGATGTGAATATTAAAAATATGGCTTTTGTTTTAATTTGTGATCATCAAATGACGTCATCTTATGTAAACTTGACTTCAAATAGTGGGCTTATTTTTATTATTCGGCGACTTCTACAAGGAAGATTATTTGCTAGCGTTTCGTTTTAGTAAAAAATAAAAGGAAAAGAGAGTTTCCCGTTTTATGGTTCTGAAGTTCGCGTTAAAGGGTTGAGCGTATTTATAAATGGAGATGTCCTATAAAAATAAAAAGTTTTATTTATAAAACGAAGAATACTTATTACAATTTATACCTGAAAACGGATTTAAAAGATTTTTTCTAATGTTTTTACTTTCTAATTATTAATGAAATAATGAATGCTAGACCTTTTTTATACACATTTTTATAGTTGAATAAATTAGAACACTCAAATTAAATTAATATTTGGGATGCTTTTGACAATTTTTTTTGAAAAATTATACCGTTCAATAATTTTTACAATTTTTGTATAATTTATTTTATAAATCATTTATGACTAAAATTATATTTTTTTTACTTGCATGGATTTCTTTCATAGCCCGTTAAGATGTGCTACATAAACGATCAAATGTTGCATTGTCAATTATCTTTTGCTACGCTTTTAGCATTGATTCAACTATTAAACTAATTATAACCATCTTTAGATTCAAAGATTTTAAACGAAATTCGAAAAATGTTTACATTTAAAAACAATTTTTGTTCGATTCTCCTCCTGGAAACAATAAAGTATTTAATATTTATTTTAATATTCTAACAATATATGATTACAATACTTACAATATAAGTATCATTTTTTCACAATTTTAAGAAAAAATATTAATATATTATATATCAATCAATACATATTTATTTATACAATAAAACTATGTTCCTGAATTTTATTTGAGTTAATAAAGTAAACTATAATAAATACAACGATAAAACAATATCGATATGTCATTACTTTTACTTCTCAACTACAATTAAATTTTAATAATTATTTTTTTACTTTCTCTTAAAATGATGTCATAGTTTTTACTGATGTCATGTTTTGTAATATTTAGCAGGAAAGGCTCGGAATTTTCCGATGTCATGACAAACAAAGTTTTCTTTTCATAAATCATTTTCATTGCAAAAGTTTTTCAACTCAATTTGCCATTCTCCTCTTATCCAAATATTTCTTTTTTGTTTTGAAAGTCGAGACTGTGTTGATTGAATGAAATTTTATCGGGTTAACTTTCCAGAATAAATTATTAAACCTTTTTTTGTCCAAAATCACATTCAACTTACTGATTATATAGTATAAAATTCATTATTGATTTTGATATTTTTTTCCGAAATAAATTCAAATATTTATATCATACATAAAATATCACGAGAATAACTTGTGATAAATTAATTGAAATGATTTTTGCTATGCATGTTTTTAATACGAGGGTTTCACATAATTTTCTATTATTCATGAAATATTTTAAAAATTTACCTTCATATAAAAGCATGTTTTTAATTTTTTTTAAATAAAAAATGTTATATAAATAATATACAAATCGCTATATTTAGATGCTTTCCGTAATATTTCAATGCGAAGTTAAGTTGGTTTTAGACTTCATTCATAGCTTTGTATGAAAGCTTTGTATAAAAAAAATTACCTAAAAGATCTTTTATTAGAAAACCTATAGGTTGTCAATGGATTTTGTTTTTGATAAATGCTTTCAGAAATTCAACACAAATTTTTTGATGAAACGTTTTTGTCTATTTCAAAGTAATCGTATTGACATTTAATATTTAAAAAAAAAATGTTTGTGTATATAAAAATATGATTTATTAAAAAAAAATATACAATCGTCATTTTTTAGATAAATATTTATTTATTTGTAAATATACAATAATATAGTTTACATGAGAGTTCTTGAAACAAAGATGATAGTCTCCATGTATTGTCGAAAATTGGTTAGATATGTCACCGCGTAGAACTGACAAATCCGCATATAAAAGTTTCTTTTTTTTAATAATACTCTAATATGTTAATTTTATAAAATTAGTATCGAGTTTATATCAAAAGTGGCAGTTCATAAAGTCATGTATAGTAAGTAATATGGCAGTTATTAAACGGATTTCAGAAAACAATGTAAAATTTTATAAAAACATTGAGATAATTCTAATAAGAATATTTAACATTACTTTTTTCAGAAGTTTTATTTGTTAACATTATTAGGATTATGGAAACTGCCGCCTTTGTTTCTCTAGTACTCATAAATTATTCTCTACGATACGCAATGGTGTATTCATTAAAACGTGTAATTCAGTTTTTTTTTTAATTTCACATTTTCACATTTTATCACAAAGAATGAAAATTTTCATAGATTCAGTAAGATAAGCCCTATTGTCACAAAAGCTAATGTCAAACATTATTCAATTTATTTTTCATATTCAGGAAAGTTACTAAGTCTTATATTTTGAAAATGTTTTGAAATTACTATAAATATTGATATAATAACAATCTTATTAATAAATATAAAAATATGTATAATCATCAAACGTTATAAATGTCAAATAGTAGGAATGTTGAACTGAGTGTTTTCCCGTTGTTTTGTAAAAATATTGTTGTTTTTCAGCAGCTAAATTTATTTTTATGTCACAGAAAAATTTGTCAAAGGATAAAAGTAGTCAAAGACAAAAACACCGGAACAGACGGAAGAAAAATGTTGATGTTAATTCGTTTAAGTGATTTGTCGTGATGTTAAATTTAAATTCTATTTAATTTAAACCAGGATATTCTATTGTCCAACAGATATTTGTATATGATAAAACAAAATGCTTCCATAATTTATAAAGAATTATTATATTTTTATGAGTCGAGAAATAAAACTTTTTATTTACGTTTTATTTTTGGTAGGTTCTCCAATTCGACACGAAGTGCATTGCCAGTACTACTGAATTTGGGATTAAGTAATACCACCTGTTTTTTAAGTTTAGAATTACAACGTTTTAAAAAGCAAACTACCGCAATTTTCTATACACTCTATACCTGCGTTTCCCATTTTTTTCCCACAACCCGGTTATTTTAATATTTCTCCTTCGTGACCCACTAAATTTATGGCCACTAAGGCCTATAATTGAAAAAAAAACAGTATATTTATGTCCATATACAGTCTTTATATGTTATAATACAAAATATTTTAATCCGATTAAACTATATAGAAATCAAATGTACCAAAAATTTATTAATGAGAAGTATTACGAAATTATATAGCAAATATAAAGATTTATTTTAGGAAATTGGTGACCCAGCATTTTGCTTTCTGCGGTCGAAACCCTTCATTTAGGAAACGCTGCTCTATGCAATCACTCATCTCTATAAATTTCTGTGAAACCGGCTCGTTTATTTCTTTGTGTAAATGTAACCGAGGTTTCAGCATTTTTATAAAAATGTGGCCTCATTTAAAAAAACTGATTGCATAAAAAATATGCAAAAAATATTGTAGCTTTAAAAATACTATTTTAGTTAAGGTGGTAACGGTTTTGATATGATGGTAAAACCTGCTATAGATACGAAAAAAATGAGATGTCAATTCAACAATAAAATTGTTTCAGTTTTTTTTATATAATCTTGGGAAAGGTTTGATTTTGGTTATTTTTTATTTGTTAGATACATATATTGTCAAATTTAGATATCGTCCATGATTACTTTTGACGTTTTAAAAAAAAACTTTGTTTTAGTAAAAAATAACGTTTCTTTTTTACGAGTATATTACAATCATAAAGTAATGAGATGTACCAACTGTTTAACGATTCAACACGTTTTACAGTCGTAACAATATTACCAACAGAAGATCGTGCCGTTTTAGGTTTGCAAAAAACATGCTAGTATTTTTTTTCCTTTTTTTTTAAAGTAAAAAAAAAACAGTTTTTAATTATTAAAAATTATCTGAAACTAAATACTCTACTATGCTTCTTTACATTTTCACTGGAACAGCTTAAAAATATTCAAACAGATTGCGTACAATTTTAATATTATGAGGATTATTATTCAACTTGGCTTTCCTTAAGCGGACATTTTTTGTAAAAATAATGACAGCTGACATAATCAGACAAGTAAAAGGGTACGAATTTATCATTTATAAATGACATCCTTTACAATTTATTCATCTATGAAAAAAAAATAATCATGTTAAAAATTCCACTTTTATAAAGATGGAGTCAAACTTTATTACTTTTTTATATTCATTCATAAACCAAACCCGCTGCCATATCTAATTTCTTAAATAAATAAATTTTTTCAATAAAAAAAAATCATTGTAAATTATTGATTTATTTATTCTATAATGCTTAGTAGGGAGACATTTCATACTTTTATTTTGTCGTAATTTTACAATATTGTCCATTGCAAAGCGAAAAAGTATTTTTCAAAAAATAAGAATAACAGTTTACAATACACCGAATTTTTACTATTGAATTATCGACTATTAACTATAAAAATGTAAACATTATATTTTAATATGTTTTAACAATGCTTTATTAAAGTTGTATGGTTTTACTATAAAATGAGCGATATATATATATATTTTTTTTTTCAAACTATATGTCACATGCGAAGCGGAATTTCAATTTTATATTAATAAAATAAAACTTTCTTTTGTACTAATTACACTTTTATTTCAAATGATCAATATGGGCTTAGTTCATCGCTAAAATATCCAACTAATAATTATATGTATTAATACAGTGATACTAAAACAAATTAAGCAATTCAGGATGTATTTTAAAATTTCGACTGAAGGTGCCTGGTGGAATTTTAATATTAAATTTAAATCGTTCAAATTATGTACATTATTACAATTCTTATATAAACACGATATATTTATTTACTAAACGTCAGCTCAAATTCATCCGTGCACTTGAATTCATGAAGATGCCAGAAGGCGAAACTCTGGTCGTTAGTGACAAATCTTGAGTGAATGTACATAATTTGAAGGATTCAAATTTAGTTAAGGATGTAATAAGCAATTGTAAAGATTAGTTTAAATAACAATGTTATTATCAGTTGAAAATGCTCGGGATGGGCAGAACCCATCCTGATCATATTAAATAAAATTTGAAATTGGTATAAAAGAGTGTTATATTTTTTGATCTAGTTTTTGATAAATATTGACATTGAAAACCATAAAAGCTTACAGCTGAAGTTTGTATTATTATTCAAAAAACAAGATATTTTTTCCTACGATGAAACGACAGCAATTTTTTTATTTTATTTGTGACTTCGTTATCACAAAAAAAATCACTAGCCGAGCTTGGCTAATCTGCACACCTTTTAAGTGGAAAATTTTCTAAATATTTTGTTATTTTAGGTTTATGGTTATCTATTTCTTTCCAGTAAATACCGACATTTTTTGAAAAAGAAAATAAGATTCAAAATAATATTGAATAATGTTACAACTAAAATTCATCCTTATTGCGTAGGATGAACAAACTTACGTTATTCCTTTGACATTCTTTACTATTTAATTCAGATAAAAAGAAAAAATCTTTTGTGATATTGATTTTCCTTTTAGTTTAATTTCCTTATTGTAAATACAGCTGAAAGTATAATAAAGGAGGAAGCCTTACTGATGTCGTATTATAAGACAAACATTCAATAAGACAATTATCAAACTGGGAGTCAAGTAAAGTTTATTTATTCTTTCACTGCAGTAAATTTTCAATGAAAATATATAAGATATACAATTGAAGACGAAATTTAAATATTAACATTCTTAAGTCAATTTGTTGGACGAAAAGAACTGCTTATGCCGTCTCGTGGAGAAAATCTCCAATTATTTTCTTGTAATTTTTTTTTGTAATAATGCATGTATTCCTTAAAACGTATTACACGAATATTTAAAAAATAATGTTCACCTAGCTAGAGATTATTATGTGAGCATAAAACTTGCACTTAAATAAAATGCTATTTTTAGTTTCATTAAAAAAATATTGCAATAGACGCTTCTAAACAGGATTATACATCTCAGATTTGATAAAATACTTTTTCTCTTCATAATTTATCCTATGACAGCCCAAATCAATTTATTTCATACGAAAAAATACTTTACTGAAGAAAGGTTTTTTAAACATAGAAGTCGCTGGCTTGTAACCAGCAAAAATCCATTAAAATTTTCAGAGATAGGTCTAAAACATAAATAATCAGTTTGTTAAAAATGACATAGCCGTGAGATGTTTTTGGTATTCAATCGTTTTATTTACATACTAGCTGACCCGACGAACTTCGTACCGCCTCAGAATCAATAAATGTTGTAATAAAAATAATAAAACATTTTTAGTACTTTTCCCACTAAATAAAATTTATTTGATCAGGACCGGTTTCGCTCATCGCGAGCATTATCAACTGAGTTATTATCATCTGAGCATTATCATCAGTTAATAATGCTCGCGATGAGCGAAACCGGTCCTGATCAAATAAATTTTATGTGGAAAAAGCACTAAAAATGTTTTATTATTTTTATTATATTTCCATTCCACCAAGTATTGACAGTGAACACCTTAAAAGTGAATAAATGTTCTGTTAACTTGATAACTTGAAGCATGATGACTACCGAGTCAACCTTCAGTTGTAAATTGC
The DNA here is from genome assembly GCA_030503985.1 of Himalopsyche tibetana. Classification (NCBI taxonomy): domain Eukaryota; kingdom Metazoa; phylum Arthropoda; class Insecta; order Trichoptera; family Rhyacophilidae; genus Himalopsyche; species Himalopsyche tibetana. The sequence goes on from JAPJYX010000010.1 coordinate 5,606,610, forward strand.
GCGGTGGCAAGCCAGGCAGATCCAAAAAGTTTAAAAATTAAGTTGGATAGTTGGTTGCTTCGTCTTCGTTTGTTACACGGTCGATAGATTTAAAGGAATGCAGTGGACCAACGATTTGATTTTGAATTGTGAAGTTTAAATGATCCACATCTTTGTTCTTTGGCGCAAGAATTGCTCGTTCATTCAACCAATTGTGATTTTTGTGATTAGATGTTCGGGAAAATTTTGTTGAATGAAGTGAAATTGCAAAAATTCGGCGGAAACAAAATCAATCCGTTCGATTCGTCGACAGGAACACCCCCATTACCGATAGTCAGCAATTGCTTCGGCAGATAGATCGTTTAGCAATGCAACTCGCATGTTTGTCGTCAGCTGGAGATTCTTTACATAGCGCCAGAGTCGTGATTTGAGGTAAGCGTTTATTTCATCGGAAGCGGTAAATCTTGGAATGACTGGTAGTGTTTGGTGGAAATCGCCAGATAGTAGAATCATTGCGCCTATAAAACATCTTGAGTCATTGCACAGATATTTCATACTTTGATTGAGTGCTTCCAATGCGCATTTGTGCGCCATTGTCCATTCATCCCAGGTGATGATTTTACTTGCTACCAAAACTTTGGTCATTGGTGAGTGTTTCGCAATATTGCATGTCAGTTTTTCAGTCGTTTAAAGCAGTTCTCCGCAAGCGGTGTGCCGCGAGGCGATGCTGGGTGTGCTGCGGCGCGAATCTCTAATAAACGAAAATAAAATAGTTTGGTCGATACTACAAACTATTTCTGATGACACTATCATAGAGAAGTAGAAATAATTATTTTTTGGTTGAAAGAATATGTTATATGTACAGTCTGCGCAAGAATGTTTCGCGCACCTTGCGAAAGTTCGCTAGATTTGATGGAATGTAGTGGACCAACGATTTGATTTTGAATTGTGAAGTTTAAATGATCCACATCTTTGTTCTTCGCCGCAAGAATTACTCATTCAATCAACCAATTGTGATTTTTGTGATTAGACGTTTGGGAACATTTTTTTGATGAAGCCGTCCTTCGTTGAGACGAACTTGTTAAAATTCGGCGGAAACGAAATCAATCTGTACGATTTGTCAACAGGAACACGGTCGTTACCGACGATAGTCGAAGATCGTTTTCAAGCTTAAATCATTTTTCTCTTCTCCTTCGGGGCCGAGTTAATAATCCTCAAATTCTCATGACTATTAATTTACATGCTCCCAATTTATTCTTACGTGGGCGTAACTATGAGCAAAAACTTTTATTTCTAAAAACTTATACCTCGCTTAAGAGGTTTAAATCACCAGTTCCAAGGGCCGTTAGATTGATCAACGCATTGCCTAGAGAAGTGGACATTTTTAGTGATAGTATTTGTGAACTGTTTGTAAAATTTCACTATTTTATTTCTTGATTTTTTATGTTGATTTTGATTCTGATATATTATGTAGTTTTATTTTATATTTTGTCTTATTATATTTTTCAAGTACACGGCGAATTGGCGTCAGCTGATATGTCATGTACTGTAATTTTAATTTTGAACAATGAATAAATAGATAGTCAGCAATTGCTTGGAGAAATCTTCGGCAGATGGATCGTTTAGCAATGCAACTCGCATGTTTGTCAATTATTTGAGGCAAGCGTTTATTTCATCGGCAGCGGTTGATCTATCTACGTGGCTGCTATTCCAGAAGAAGAAACTGCTACAGCATTTTTTTTTATCTCGCATGAACAGAGGCCATAATCAATGACATGAAGAATGTCTTCCCAGCTCCACCGGGCGCATCGAGGAAAAATAAGCCACCATTTCCATCATCAATTACCTTCATTAACGTATCGCTAATTTCCTTCTGTTGAGGGTTCAACAGTGGTACATTCGTTCAAACTGATTGGTTCAATGCATCTCGATCATATTCACGTTCACGTTCCAATTCTCGATTGAAAGCGTCGTTCATTCCACGATCTGGCGTTGGCATTCCTAACTTGACTACCAAACTGCCGCACATGAGGTAACACATGTCTTCGATCTAAAGCAAAGCCTGGTTATGTATCTCTTCATTCACCTCGAGATCGGGATTCCCCAAACTGACACGAATTCGATGCAAAATGTATTCGGACATGTCATTCTTGTACTTGTTCCACAGTTCACGGGGATTCGATGGGAAACATGTCAAAATAATGATAGAAAATAATGTGCGTATCTGACTTGGAGATTGAGAAACAATTTCTTCAGCGATTGTAATGAGTATCATTTTCAAGCAAATTGAGCTGTTGACATGCAAGTAGAAGCATACGTCATTTTTCGAAAGAACTGTGTAAATGCGACCAAGAGCATCAGTAATCATTCGGATGAGCAGGAACCGCATCGCCTTGCTTTCGACGTTAAAATTTCTTCGATGTAGCTTTCCAAGTGTAATAACGTGGCATCTCAAAGTAGAGCAACGTTCGTGCAAACAGCGTAATATTGTTGTCAAAAAAAATATCACACCTAATTATAAACATAACCTTATTTCAATATTATCCGATTTTATTTCGTTTTCATTTCATATCATCGATTTGTTTTATTCTAATCCAAACTCTAAATTTAAAATTATTTAGAAGTCAATCGTATGCAAAAGAAGCAGAAACAAATGAATTTTGGAAAAATTGCCACCTAGCGGATGAAATTGGCATACAAACGACATTTTCATTATTTCAAGGTGTTCGCCATTTGAAAACTGTATGAGAATATTAATTTTCTTCATAATTTCTTTGCCGTGATATTTTTCCGATGTTTTAATGCTTATTCTGCTATTCTAGGCGGATACGAATTTAATAAAACAAAGATCATTAAAATCCGATCTGTTATTCTCGAGATATACGTGGTGTAACAAACCCCACTTTCTTTTATATATATAGACTAGCTGACCCGACGAACTTCGTACCGCCTCAGAATCAATAAATGTTGTAATAAAAATAATAAAACATTTTTAGTATTTTTCCCACTAAATAAAATTTATTTGATCAGGACCGGTTTCGCTCATCGCGAGCATTATCAACTGAGTTATTATCATCTGAGCATTATCATCAGTTAATAATGCTCGCGATGAGCGAAACCGGTCCTGATCAAATAAATTTTATGTGGAAAAAGTACTAAAAATGTTTTATTATTTTTATTATATTGCCATTCCACCAAGTATTGACAGTGAACACCTTAAAAGTGAATAAATGTTCTGTTAACTTGATAACTTGAAGCATGATGACTACCGAGTCAACCTTCAGTTGTAAATTGCGCGGTGGCAAGCCAGGCAGATCCAATAAGCTTAAAAATTAAGTTGGATAGTTGGTTGCTTCGTCTTCGTTTGTTACACAGTCGATAGATTTAAAGGAATGCAGTGGACCAATGATTTGATTTTGAATTGTGAAGTTTAAATGATCCACATCTTTGTTCTTTGCCGCAAGAATTGCTCGTTCATTCAACCAATTGTGATTTTTGTGATTAGATGTTCGGGAACATTTTGTTGAATGAAGTGAAATTGCAAAAATTCGGCGGAAACAAAATCAATCCGTTCGATTCGTCGACAGGAACACCCCCGTTACCGATAGTCAGCAATTGCTTCGGCAGATAGATCGTTTAGCAATGCAACTCGCATGTTTGTCGTCAGCTGAAGATTCTTTACATAGCGCCAGAGTCGTGATTTGAGGTAAGCGTTTATTTCATCGGAAGCGGTAAATCTTGGAATGACTGGTAGTGTTTGGTGGAAATCGCCAGATAGTAGAATCATTGCGCCTATAAAACATCTTGAGTCATTGCACAGATATTTCATACTTTGATTGAGTGCTTCCAATGCGCATTTGTGCGCCATTGTCCATTCATCCCAGGTGATGATTTTACTTGCTACCAAAACTTTGGTCATTGGTGAGTGTTTCGCAATATTGCATGTCAGTTTTTCAGTCGTTTAAAGCAGTGCTCCGCAAGCGGTGTGCCGCGAGGCGATGCTGGGTGTGCTGCGGCGCGAATCTCTAATAAACGAAAAAAAAAAATAGTTTGGTCGATACTACAAACTATTTCTGATGACACTATCATAGAGAAGCAGAAATAATTATTTTTTGGTTGAAAGAATATGTTATATGTACAGTCTGCGCAAGAATGTTTCGCGCACCTTGCGAAAGTTCGCTAGATTTGAAGGAATGTAGTGGACCAACGATTTGATTTTGAATTGTGAAGTTTAAATGATCCACATCTTTGTTCTTCGCCGCAAGAATTACTCATTCAATCAACCAATTGTGATTTTTGTGATTAGACGTTTGGGAACATTTTTTTGATGAAGCCGTCCTTCTTTGAGACGAAATTGTTAAAATTCGGCGGAAACGAAATCAATCTGTTCGATTTGTCAACAGGAACACGGTCGTTACCGACGATAGTCGAAGATCGTTTTCAAGCTTAAATCATTTTTCTCTTCTCTTTCGGGGCCGAGTTAATAATCCTCAAATTCTCATGACTATTAATTTACATGCTCCCAATTTATTCTTACGTGGGCGTAACTATGAGCAAAAACTTTTATTTCTAAAAACTTATACCTCGCTTAAGAGGTTTAAATCACCAGTTCCAAGGGCCGTTAAATTGGTCAACGCATTGCCTAGAGAAGTGGACATTTTTAGTGATAGTATTTGTGAACTGTTTGTAAAATTTCACTATTTTATTTCTTGATTTTTTATGTTGATTTTGATTCTGATATATTATGTAGTTTTATTTTATATTTTGTCTTATTATATTTTTCAAGTATTATACATGGCGAATTGGCGTCAGCTGTTATGTCATGTACTGTAATTTTAATTTTGAACAATGAATAAATAGATAGTCAGCAATTGCTTGGAGAAATCTTCGGCAGATGGATCGTTTAGCAATGCAACTCGCATGTTTGTCAATTATTTGAGGCAAGCGTTTATTTCATCGGCAGCGGTTGATCTATCTACGTGGCTGCTATTCCAGAAGAAGAAACTGCTACAGCATTTTTTTTTATCTCGCATGAACAGTGGCCATAATCAATGACATGAAGAATGTCTTCCTAGCTCCACCGGGCGCATCGAGGAAAAATAAGCCACCATTTCCATCATCAATTACCTTCATTAACGTATCGCTAATTTCCTTCTGTTGAGGGTTCAACAGTGGTACATTCGTTCAAACTGATTGGTTCAATGCATCTCGATCATATTCACGTTCACGTTCCAATTCTCGATTGAAAGCGTCGTTCATTCCACGATCTGGCGTTGGCATTCCTAACTTGACTACCAAACTGCCGCACATGAGGTAACACATGTCTTCGATCTAAAGCAAAGCCTGGTTATGTATCTCTTCATTCACCTCGAGATCGGGATTCCCCAAACTGACACGAATTCGATGCAAAATGTATTCGGACATGTCATCCTTGTACTTGTTCCACAGTTCACGGGGATTCGATGGGAAGCATGTCAAAATAATGATAGAAAATAATGTGCGTATCTGACTTGGAGATTCAGAAACAATTTCTTCAGCGATTGTAATGAGTATCATTTTCAAGCAAATTGAGCTGTTGACATGCAAGCATTCGTCATTTTTCGGATGAACTGTGTACATGCGACCAAGAGCATCAGTAGTCATTCGGATGAGCAGGAACCGCATCGCCTTGCTTTCGACGTTAAAATTTCTTCGATGTAGCTTTCCAAGTGTAATAACGTGGCATCTCAAAGTAGAGCAACGTTCGTGCAAACAGCGTAATATTTTTGTCAAAAAAATTATCATACCTAATTAAAAACATAACCTTATTTCAACATTATCCGATTTTATTTCGTTTTCATTTTATATCATCGATTTGTTTTATTCTAATCCATACTCTAAATTTAAAATTATTTAGAAGTCAATCGTATGCAAAAGAAGCAAAAACAAATGAATTTAGGAAAAATTGCCACCTAGCGGATGAAATCTGCATACAAACGACATTTTCATTATTTCAAGGTGTTCGCCATTTGAAAACTGTATGAGAATATTAATTTTCTTCATAATTTCTTTGCCGTGATATTTTTCGGATGTTTTAATGCTTATTCTGCTATTCTAGGCGGATACGAATTTAATAAATCAAAGATCATTAAAATCCGAGCTGTTATTCTCGAGATATACGTGGTGTAACAAACCCCACTTTCTTTTATATATATAGATATGACATTTAAAAGTAGCTTAATTAATTTTAATCGCCATACAAAGAATTGACCGTAAAGTTACCGAAGCTGACAATGAATGATAGCTAGGTGTGAATCCATTCTTTATGATCAAATTAATTTGTTCTCAGTACTGAAATTTTATTTGTTAGCTTATTTTTTTTTCGTAAATAATTATTTTATTATTGATTTCTTCTTTATTCATATTTCAGTCAAGTGATATTATAAATTCTACTTGATTTAATAGTTACTGATTTTTTTATTTGTGATAGTAAGTATCTGTGGTATAAACCTTAACAATATTCTTAAAAATAAAGCAATAAGCAAGACTTCCTTCTCCAACAATTTTCTGATATGTCTTGTCAATGGAAATATCGAAGAAAAGGTTCAATAGCAACGTCTTCGTAAAACAAAAACGACATTTGTTTCAGGAACTGAATAGTTATTTTCAAATATATTATATACAAGAATTTCATCTAATGCCTGTTAAAGCTTCCGCATTTTTTCAAGAAGTCAAAAAATAAATACCGCTTGAAAAAGGTTTTGTGTTAAATTTTTCTCAGTAGAATAAAAACATACTTATTTTTTCAATTGAAATACAAATTTATTTTTGTAACGACAAAAAAACAGACTTCATTAACAGTATAGTATGTATAATATAAATGAAAAAAAATAATGACTTTAAAAAAAAAGTAATCTATTCTATGTGTGTGAAATTTATCTTAAATTTTAATATAATTCAAATTATTAAGTCCACCCACACACGTTTAAAGGATTTAAAAAAACATTCTGGATCATATAATTTTTCTAAGCGTAGTTTTATTTAACGTGGGTAGAAAGTATTGTATGGTAAATAAAAGAATAAAAAAATATATTCATGAAAGCTAAGCTGTATTAAATTGAGTGGATTCTTATTTAAAAAGTTCAAGGTAAGATATTATTGAACTCTCTTGTAAGGTTTTAACTGTAAATTCTTGGTGAAAAGGCATTATGTTTAAAAATAAAACACAAATATTTTGTACTGATCTTTCTTTATTAAAATATGTTGAATAAGTAAAAAAAAATGTACTGTTTTTAGATATCACTTTACTCTTCGTAGAAATGGTGACAAATTAAAATTAGGTTTTGATTTTATGATAATAATTGTGTTCTTATTAACACATTAACGGTGATTTGTATAATATTTTTTTATAATATAAAATTAATAAATCCATGTGTAAAAGTTTTTTTTCAACTGTTTACGATACTGAATTAGGTGTATTAAATTTACCAAATATACAACAAACAATTATTTACATTAATTTTAACTAGCTGTAAGCCCGTTGCCCAGCAACGTGAGATTTTTGTTGCATTGTGTTTTGTTGCATTGTATTTTATTTTATTTTACTTTATTTTATTTTATTTTATTTTATGTTATGTTATGTTGTGTTATTTTATTTTATTTTATTTTATTTTATTTTATTTTATTTTATTTTATTTTATTTTATTTTATTTTATTTTATTTTATTTTATTTTATTTTATTTTATTTTATTTTATTTTATTTTATTTTATTTTATTTTATTTTATTTTATTTTATTTTATTTTATTTTATTTTATTTTATTTAATTTAATTTTATTTTATTCTATTTTATTTTATTTTATGTTATTTTATTTTATTTTATGTTATTTTATTTTATTTTAATTTATTTTATTTTTATAGTAAGCAGAAATTTCGTAAATTATTTAATATTTGGAATAAAGTTTAAGTTTGCTAACAACCATTTTTCATAGTAGCATAAATTTCGTAAAATAATTAATTTTTGGGATAATTTTTAAGTTTGCTAACAACCATTTTTCGTAGTAGCATAAATTTCGTAAAATATTCAATTTTTGGAATAAAGTTTAAGTTTGCTAACAACCATATTTCGTAGTAGCCGAAATTTCGTAAATTATTGACTTTTTGGAATAAAGTTAAAGTTTGCTAACAACCATTTTTCGTAGTAGCATAAATTTCGTAAAATATTCAATTTTTGGAATAAAGTTTAAGTTTGCTAACAACCATTTTTCGTAGTAGCATAAATTTCGTAAATTATTTAATATTTGGAATAATGTTTAAGTTTGCTTACAACCATTTTTCGTAGTAGCATAAATTTCGTAAAAAATTCAATTTTTGGAATAAAGTTCAAGTTTGCTAACAACCATTTTTCGTAGTAGCAGAAATTTCGTAAATTATTGAATTTTTGGAATAATGTTCAAGTTTGCTAACAACCATTTTTCGTAGGAGCAGAAATTTCGTAAATTATTTAATATTTTGAATAATGTTCAAGTTTGCTAACAACCATTTTTCGTAGTAGCAGAAATTTCGTAAATTATTGAATTTTTGGAATAATGTTCAAGTTTGCTTACAACCATTTTTCGTAGGAGCAGAAATTTCGTAAATTATTTAATATTTGGAATAATGTTCAAGTTTGCTAACAACCATTTTTCGTAGTAGCATAAATTTCGTAAAATATTCAATTTTTGGAATAAAGTTTAAGTTTGCTAACAACCATTTTTCGTAGTAGCATAAATTTCGTAAAATATTCAATTTTTGGAATAATGTTTAAGTTTGCTAACAACCATTTTTCGTAGTAGCATAAATTTCGTAAAATATTCAATTTTTGGAATAAAGTTTAAGTTTGCTAACAACCATTTTTCGTAGTAGCATAAATTTCGTAAAATATTCAATTTTTGGAATAAAGTTTAAGTTTGCTAACAACCATTTTTCGTAGTAGCAGAAATTTCGTAAATTATTGAATTTTTGGAATAATGTTCAAGTTTGCTTACAACCATTTTTCGTAGTAGCATAAATTTCGTAAATTATTTAATATTTGGAATAATGTTTAAGTTTGCTAACAACCATTTTTCGTAGTAGCATAAATTTCGTAAATTATTGAACTTTTGGAATAAAGTTTAAGTTTGCTAACAACCATTTTTCGTAGTAGCAGAAATTTCGTAAATTATTTAATATTTGGAATAATGTTTAAGTTTGCTAACAACCATTTTTCGTAGTAGCATAAATTTCGTAAAAAATTCAACTTTTGGAATAAAGTTCAAGTTTGCTAACAACCATTTTTCGTAGTAGCATAAATTTCGTAACATATTCAATTTTTGGAATAAAGTTTGAGTTTGCTAACAACCATTTTTCGTAGTAGAATAAATTTCGTAAATTATTTAATATTTGGAATAATGTTTAAGTTTGCTAACAACCATTTTGCGTAGTAGCATAAATTTCGTAAATTATTGAACTTTTGGAATAATGTTTAAGTTTGCTAACAACCATTTTTCGTAGTAGCATAAATTTCGTAAATTATTGAACTTTTGGAATAAAGTTTAAGTTTGCTAACAACCATTTTTCGTAGTAGCATAAATTTCGTAAAATATTCAATTTTTGGAATAAAGTTTAAGTTTGCTAACAACCATTTTTCGTAGTAGCATAAATTTCGTAAATTATTTAATATTTGGAATAGTGTTTAAGTTTGCTAACAACCATTTTTCGTAGTAGCATAAATTTCGTAAAATATTCAATTTTTGGAATAAAGATTAAGTTTGCTAACAACCATTTTTCGTAGAAGCAGAAATTTCGTAAATTATTGAATTTTTGGAATAATGTTTAAGTTTACTAACAACCATTTTTCGTAGTAGCATAAATTTCGTAAATTATTTAATATTTGGAATAATGTTTAAGTTTGCTAACAACCATTTTTCGTAGTAGCATAAATTTCGTAAATTATTGAACTTTTGGAATAAAGTTTAAGTTTGCAAACAACCATTTTTCGTAGTAGCAGAAATTTCGTAAAATATTTAATTTTTGGAATAATGTTTAAGTTTGCTAACAACCATTTTTCGTAGTAGCATAAATTTCGTAAATTATTTAATATTTGGAATAATGTTTAAGTTTGCTAACAACCATTTTTCGTAGTAGCATAAATTTCGTAAAATATTCAATTTTTGGAATAATGTTCAAGTTTGCTAACAACCATTTTTCGTAGAAGCAGAAATTTTGTAAATTATTGAATTTTTGGAATAATGTTTAAGTTTACAAACAACCATTTTTCGTAGTAGCATAAATTTCGTAAATTATTTAATATTTGGAATAATGTTTAAGTTTGCTAACAACCATTTTTCGTAGTAGCATAAATTTCGTAAAAAATTCAACTTTTGGAATAAAGTTTAAGTTTGCTAACAACCATTTTTCGTAGTAGCATAAATTTCGTAAAATATTCAATTTTTGGAATAAAGTTTGAGTTTGCTAACAACCATTTTTCGTAGTAGCATAAATTTCGTAAATTATTGAACTTTTGGAATAAAGTTTAAGTTTGCTAACAAACATTTTTCGTAGTAGCAGAAATTTCGTAAATTATTGAATTTTTGGAATAAAGTTTGCTAACAACCATTTTTCGTAGTAGCATAAATTTCGTAAATTATTTAATATTTGGAATAATGTTTAAGTTTGCTAACAACCATTTTTCGTAGTAGCATAAATTTCGTAAAATATTCAATTTTTGGAATAATGTTCAAGTTTGCTAACAACCATTTTTCGTAGAAGCAGAAATTTTGTAAATTATTGAATTTTTGGAATAATGTTTAAGTTTACTAACAACCATTTTTCGTAGTAGCATAAATTTCGTAAATTATTTAATATTTGGAATAATGTTTAAGTTTGCTAACAACCATTTTTCGTAGTAGCATAAATTTCGTAAAAAATTCAACTTTTGGAATAAAGTTTAAGTTTGCTAACAACCATTTTTCGTAGTAGCATAAATTTCGTAAATTATTTAATATTTGGAATAATGTTTAAGTTTGCTTACAACCATTTTTCGTAGTAGCATAAATTTCGTAAAAAATTCAATTTTTGGAATAAAGTTCAAGTTTGCTAACAACCATTTTTCGTAGTAGCAGAAATTTCGTAAATTATTGAATTTTTGGAATAATGTTCAAGTTTGCTAACAACCATTTTTCGTAGGAGCAGAAATTTCGTAAATTATTTAATATTTTGAATAATGTTCAAGTTTGCTAACAACCATTTTTCGTAGTAGCAGAAATTTCGTAAATTATTGAATTTTTGGAATAATGTTCAAGTTTGCTTACAACCATTTTTCGTAGGAGCAGAAATTTCGTAAATTATTTAATATTTGGAATAATGTTCAAGTTTGCTAACAACCATATTTCGTAGTAGCATAAATTTCGTAAAATATTCAATTTTTGGAATAAAGTTTAAGTTTGCTAACAACCATTTTTCGTAGTAGCATAAATTTCGTAAAATATTCAATTTTTGGAATAATGTTTAAGTTTGCTAACAACCATTTTTCGTAGTAGCATAAATTTCGTAAAATATTCAATTTTTGGAATAAAGTTTAAGTTTGCTAACAACCATTTTTCGTAGTAGCATAAATTTCGTAAAATATTCAATTTTTGGAATAAAGTTTAAGTTTGCTAACAACCATTTTTCGTAGTAGCAGAAATTTCGTAAATTATTGAATTTTTGGAATAATGTTCAAGTTTGCTTACAACCATTTTTCGTAGTAGCATAAATTTCGTAAATTATTTAATATTTGGAATAATGTTTAAGTTTGCTAACAACCATTTTTCGTAGTAGCATAAATTTCGTAAATTATTGAACTTTTGGAATAAAGTTTAAGTTTGCTAACAACCATTTTTCGTAGTAGCAGAAATTTCGTAAATTATTTAATATTTGGAATAATGTTTAAGTTTGCTAACAACCATTTTTCGTAGTAGCATAAATTTCGTAAAAAATTCAACTTTTGGAATAAAGTTCAAGTTTGCTAACAACCATTTTTCGTAGTAGCATAAATTTCGTAACATATTCAATTTTTGGAATAAAGTTTGAGTTTGCTAACAACCATTTTTCGTAGTAGAATAAATTTCGTAAATTATTTAATATTTGGAATAATGTTTAAGTTTGCTAACAACCATTTTTCGTAGTAGCATAAATTTCGTAAATTATTGAACTTTTGGAATAATGTTTAAGTTTGCTAACAACCATTTTTCGTAGTAGCATAAATTTCGTAAATTATTGAACTTTTGGAATAAAGTTTAAGTTTGCTAACAACCATTTTTCGTAGTAGCATAAATTTCGTAAAATATTCAATTTTTGGAATAAAGTTTAAGTTTGCTAACAACCATTTTTCGTAGTAGCATAAATTTCGTAAATTATTTAATATTTGGAATAGTGTTTAAGTTTGCTAACAACCATTTTTCGTAGTAGCATAAATTTCGTAAAATATTCAATTTTTGGAATAAAGATTAAGTTTGCTAACAACCATTTTTCGTAGAAGCAGAAATTTCGTAAATTATTGAATTTTTGGAATAATGTTTAAGTTTACTAACAACCATTTTTCGTAGTAGCATAAATTTCGTAAATTATTTAATATTTGGAATAATGTTTAAGTTTGCTAACAACCATTTTTCGTAGTAGCATAAATTTCGTAAATTATTGAACTTTTGGAATAAAGTTTAAGTTTGCTAACAACCATTTTTCGTAGTAGCAGAAATTTCGTAAAATATTTAATTTTTGGAATAATGTTTAAGTTTGCTAACAACCATTTTTCGTAGTAGCATAAATTTCGTAAATTATTTAATATTTGGAATAATGTTTAAGTTTGCTAACAACCATTTTTCGTAGTAGCATAAATTTCGTAAAATATTCAATTTTTGGAATAATGTTCAAGTTTGCTAACAACCATTTTTCGTAGAAGCAGAAATTTTGTAAATTATTGAATTTTTGGAATAATGTTTAAGTTTACTAACAACCATTTTTCGTAGTAGCATAAATTTCGTAAATTATTTAATATTTGGAATAATGTTTAAGTTTGCTAACAACCATTTTTCGTAGTAGCATAAATTTCGTAAAAAATTCAACTTTTGGAATAAAGTTTAAGTTTGCTAACAACCATTTTTCGTAGTAGCATAAATTTCGTAAAATATTCAATTTTTGGAATAAAGTTTAAGTTTGCTAACAACCATTTTTCGTAGTAGCATAAATTTCGTAAATTATTTAATATTTGGAATAGTGTTTAAGTTTGCTAACAACCATTTTTCGTAGTAGCATAAATTTCGTAAAATATTCAATTTTTGGAATAAAGATTAAGTTTGCTAACAACCATTTTTCGTAGAAGCAGAAATTTCGTAAATTATTGAATTTTTGGAATAATGTTTAAGTTTACTAACAACCATTTTTCGTAGTAGCATAAATTTCGTAAATTATTTAATATTTGGAATAATGTTTAAGTTTGCTAACAACCATTTTTCGTAGTAGCATAAATTTCGTAAATTATTGAACTTTTGGAATAAAGTTTAAGTTTGCTAACAACCATTTTTCGTAGTAGCAGAAATTTCGTAAAATATTTAATTTTTGGAATAATGTTTAAGTTTGCTAACAACCATTTTTCGTAGTAGCATAAATTTCGTAAATTATTTAATATTTGGAATAATGTTTAAGTTTGCTAACAACCATTTTTCGTAGTAGCATAAATTTCGTAAAATATTCAATTTTTGGAATAATGTTCAAGTTTGCTAACAACCATTTTTCGTAGAAGCAGAAATTTTGTAAATTATTGAATTTTTGGAATAATGTTTAAGTTTACTAACAACCATTTTTCGTAGTAGCATAAATTTCGTAAATTATTTAATATTTGGAATAATGTTTAAGTTTGCTAACAACCATTTTTCGTAGTAGCATAAATTTCGTAAAAAATTCAACTTTTGGAATAAAGTTTAAGTTTGCTAACAACCATTTTTCGTAGTAGCATAAATTTCGTAAAATATTCAATTTTTGGAATAAAGTTTGAGTTTGCTAACAACCATTTTTCGTAGTAGCATAAATTTCGTAAATTATTGAACTTTTGGAATAAAGTTTAAGTTTGCTAACAAACATTTTTCGTAGTAGCAGAAATTTCGTAAATTATTGAATTTTTGGAATAAAGTTTGCTAACAACCATTTTTCGTAGTAGCATAAATTTCGTAAATTATTTAATATTTGGAATAATGTTTAAGTTTGCTAACAACCATTTTTCGTAGTAGCATAAATTTCGTAAAATATTCAATTTTTGGAATAATGTTCAAGTTTGCTAACAACCATTTTTCGTAGAAGCAGAAATTTTGTAAATTATTGAATTTTTGGAATAATGTTTAAGTTTACTAACAACCATTTTTCGTAGTAGCATAAATTTCGTAAATTATTTAATATTTGGAATAATGTTTAAGTTTGCTAACAACCATTTTTCGTAGTAGCATAAATTTCGTAAAAAATTCAACTTTTGGAATAAAGTTTAAGTTTGCTAACAACCATTTTTCGTAGTAGCATAAATTTCGTAAAATATTCAATTTTTGGAATAAAGTTTGAGTTTGCTAACAACCATTTTTCGTAGTAGCCGAAATTGCGTAAATTATTTAATATTTGGAATAATGTTTAAGTTTGCTAACAACCATTTTTCGTAGTAGCATAAATTTCGTAAAATATTCAATTTTTGGAATAAAGTTTAAGTTTGCTAACAACCATTTTTCGTAGAAGCAGAAATTTCGTAAATTATTGAATTTTTGGAATAATGTTCAAGTTTGCTAACAACCATTTTTCGTAGTAGCCGAAATTGCGTAAATTATTTAATATTTAGAATAATGTTCAAGTTTGCTAACAACCATTTTTCGTAGGAGCAGAAATTTCGTAAATTATTTAATATTTAGAATAATGTTCAAGTTTGCTAACAATCATTTTTCATAGTACCATAAATCGACCACGGCGCATATATCGACAGCCCTGCAGTTTTTAAATTGCAAATTATTGAATTATATTTTATTTCATTTCATTATCTATTAATTTGAAAATGTACGCAAACAAAATACATTTCGTAGAAGAAGAAGATGTCTCGAGGACATCATCAGTACGCACACATTTGTGAAAAGTGAAAAGCGAGTGATTATTTTATCGACTTTTAATATATAAATTTAGTATGAATAAAAAAGTGGAGAAATGGAAGGTGTGAAATGGACGTCCAAACATACCTTATCGGCTATTAATATATAGATTATATCTTCAAGTAGAGATTTCAATTTATATAATTGATCTTTAAAATAAATGATTGAATACATATATTTGTTTTTATATGTAAAAGTACAAATATTACGCAATTATATACACTATTGTAAGCAAACGAAAAATGTAATTGATTTAATTAGCATTTACTTGGTAGAGCTTCATTGAATAAGGTAAAACATATCAACGTATTTAGTTCTACTTTTGTTTATAAAATGAGTTTATAGCTATTTTGGCGTGCGCCATCGTCTGAACAAGTTACAAGCTTAAGCATAGTTCTGACGATGGCGCACGCCGAAAAAGCTACGAGTTAATTTAAAAAAAAAATAGAACTAAATACGTTAATATTTTTTACCTTATATAGAATAAAATAAAAGTAGTGTATTTAATACATTGCAACAAAACCTTTTCAAAAACTCTATAAATAAAAAAAAATATGGGACCAATAAAATTTCAAGATAATTATTTTCCACTTTTCCAGTCTGAGTATAAGACACTTTACAGATTTTCGTAGATCCAACCGTTTGGTCATTTATTCAAATACGAAATATAGAAACGGCACCTTGAGATCATCATTTTTATATGATTTAAGTTACATTTAGTTTGGTAAAAAGGAAAGGTCTTAATCCCATCTGAATTATAAGATAATATGTCACGCCGTCGTCAAAACTTAGAACTGTGATGCCAGATTGATGGCGTACAGCTGCAACATTGTTATCAAGTCTTATAATTGTTGTAGTATTTTATTATTTTAAATTATTTAAGAAACGTCCGTGTTTTGAGTTTCAGTGATTGATAATTAATTTAGTTTTGTAAAGATTCAAATGGTTCAAAAAAATAAAAACAAATTCGGCAAAATATATTTTATAGAACGAGTAAGTTCAAAGCTGATAAAAGTTGTTTTGATATCATTATAAATCTGTTTCATATCAAATGTTTTGGCATGAATGTTTGATATATAAATACAATATTGTTATTGTATTGTGTGGGAAAAAATATTATTTAATGGATGTTCTTTCATATAATGTTCATTCATGTAAAAAGACATCACAAAAATGTCAATTTAAGGACAAAGAATATGTTTACATGTCAAACGTAACGTTGTAAATAAAAAACGCTCCCCTATAAATAAACTCACGTCACTAACTATAAATATTGTAGTTGAAAGTAATGTCAATATGTGTGCTCATATTTTCAGGTGGAATTGTAAATCCACGTACCTACTGAAGTACCTATTATTTTTTTTAATGGTTTTATACACTTGAACTGTTTTCATAATTGAATTCGCCCGCTGTTCTATTTTGTATAATTTAAAAAAAGAACAACTATTAAAGGGAGAAAGTGCGCCAAGGCAGGAAATGAATGTGATAGGTCGCTTCCATGGAACGATTTAAATTAACCAAAGCAATAGAGCGTTGTGATTTGATTTTAAACGAAGCAAATATTTAGGTACAAAAATAAAGATTAGTTCCAAGAAAATTCAAAAGGTAAATGTTGTTGCCAATTTTATAAAAAGCATAATTATTTCCTTTTTTTTAATTTTTTGTGCAGTTGCTTCTCATACAACATAAACATATGTTTTAATGAAATTGTTGCAATCTAGTGGTAAACCTTCTTAGAAACATTCGAAATAAATTTTATCAAAATCCAAAAATATGTAAAATGACAGCTAATGCCAATGCGCCAATTATTTTTAAGTTAAAAGATCACACGAGATAGACTCGATTGTAAGCTCTTTTTAACTAAACTACTGTGTATTAGATAAAACACACACTTATATTTTTTTTTGGAAACATCTGATTTGTTGTGCCTTATTTAAAAATAGCGATTTTACAGTGGATATTTGAAAAGTTCTCGTTTCCTGTCTATGGTTTATTTTACCGAAATAAGAAAATTTATTGAAGAAATGATATAGTATTTTTTTTAATTGATGGTTCGTATTTTTTAGATACTAAAATATTTTTATCTTCCATTCTAATGTCGGGTGAGTCTATGCGTTGAAAAAAGACCATTTATATCCCAATCAATTGTTGCTAATGCTCAATAGACCGCGATTTTATACTGTACGTGACGGAGGGAAAACGAAGTTTATTGTGATAGCAACACCGTTAACGAACTGCCTTTTAAATTTGGAATTGAAAATCGCGTTATAAATTTGTCGAAAAGCTCATTCAATTATTTCGAAATACGAATTTTCAACCTGTTGACTTAAGTTAATTGTTCCATTTATGAATTAAAGTTATTTTGAGGGCTTATTTTTATTCAAGCTACGAAAAAGTGGATAATACACATAAATACGATTACGTATCAAATATGAAATAGGATTCATTAAATTTTTTTTTTTTTTTTAATTTTCGTGTTCAATAATTTCGGTTTATTTTATGGTGTATGTGGTTCAAATATTATCTGAATATTTATCTTATTAAAATCAACTCATTTTTTTACTTGCTAAATACAAATGTTTTTAAATGTGTTTAAAATAGAATAAAATGTCGAGTAGTACTAGGGCATCCAATCCCGGGATCCCGTTCAATTTTCTGATCCCGAAATTCCGGGATTGGGATGGCCGCGATCCCGGGATTTCGGGATTGAGAAATTTTGAGCAAATTCTCGAAATTTACACGAAATTGGCAAATTGAAGATTTCAAATTCCTCGGTGAGAAAATCTCATCCCGGGATCCCGGGATTCAAAATAAATCAATCCCGAAATCCCGGGATTGGGAAAAGGCTTCGGGATTGGATACCCTAAGTAGTACCGCTGAGAATGTCGAAAAGTGTTTTCATTATGATGTCTTATTTTCACATCGAACAAAATAGTTTCAACAATTCTCGAAGCAATTAAAAGTGATGAGGAAAGAGACATTGAGTAATGATTTTATTTTAAGGTGCAAGACTCAGGAAAGTCTTCATTTCCCAACCTCTTCAATCGGACGATAGTTCTCTCTGATGATTAATAGGTTCTGTCAGTTGTGTGTGAAGATGACGGCGCTGTCTTGTGGCCTGTCAAGAGATCAGTAATGTATTATTACAAAGTTACTAGGCTTAATTGTAGGGTATATCAAAGCATAAAATTACACTTGGTATAAACACGTTGTAATGCGTGATATTTATTGTGTGTTTATTTGACATACGACTAAGTAAGTTTTATTATTTTAAAATATACCGAAACCCAGAGATTAGTTCCCAGAATTTCCTTTTCATCACCGTACGACATTTGTTTTTTTTATTTTAATTAATACATTGTAAGCTAAGATAATTGTTTGTTTTGAATAGTCAGCAAAATTATTTTAAAACACTTAAAACATTGTTTTTATTATTTTACGGACAATTATAAGGTTAAGCTGTCAATTTTTGGTCCATATGGTTTTTTTCTAATATCTGATTTTTATATACCTATGTAAAATTAACGATTTAACAATGTATATTTAAATAGTATTCGTTTGCTGTCGAGTATTTATTTTATAGAAATAATAAAATTTATTAAATAAATCACTTTTAGGGTGTTCACTGTCAATACTTGGTGGAAAGGCATTATATTAATACAAACACAATAATCTTTTGTACTTCATTCCACTTTATTTAATATATCAGGACCGGTTTCGCTCATTGCAAGCATTGTCAACTGATAAGAAATATAATTTAACAATGCTATTTATACAAAAATGAAAAGTTATAAACAACAATTGGCATTGAAAAGAAATTACCAATTACATTAAAAGTGATTCTAAAATAACACAAAATTAAAATGTTTAACACATCTAACATATAATTAAAAAGTCATCCCAGATTAATAAATTTAGAATGGCGATTGAAAGTAATTACAAACATATTTAAAATTTGGGATTTTTTTTTTCAGGAAATTTTCGACACTTTGTCAAAATCAATTTGTCAAAAATTATCACTTTGTTAAAATACTACTAATTTACATGCTCCCAATTTATTTTTACGTGGGCAAAACTACGAGCAAAAACTTATACCTCGCTTAGGAGGTATGAATATTTATATAATAAATGAATTATTAAAGATGGAGCATAAAATTGTTAATTTAATAATAAAAGTAAGCTTTTATAAATGTGAATAATGTAAAAAATAGTGATGAATAGAGCAAAACGACTAAATTTAAATGAAAAAAAATATCACAATAACATTTCAAGTATACATGCGATGAGATTTGCCAATTAATTTTTAATTAAGTTACTTTATTATTATATAAACACATACGAGAAATACATGTCTATATGTTGGATATTACTAAGTAACCTAATTTTGCTAATGGAATTTCCTGTAATATAATACTTTTTCTCTGAGGAATGAAATAGGTCGTATAGTTTTGAAGGAGCCTGATAGAAAATTTGAAATTGTTGTTCTTTTTTTTTGACTAAATTATGTAAAATTTGACCATCAAAACATTTAAGTTTGATGTATAATATATATGAATAGTATTCGATTAAAAATAAACGACATTTTTTTAAATAAATCTTCATTTCACATTATTTAAACGCAACTTTTGATGTGTATAACCAATATTAAACTACTTATTTTATGTAATTTTATTTTTAATTAACGCATATTTATTCTAATATAAAAAAATAAGTTACCAAGTTGAAAATATCAGATTTTTAATGTCACAAATTTAGCTAAAAATCAGTTTTCCAAAACGGGGTTTTAAAAACCGACAAGCCCTAGTCGTAAACGTGGTTTGCTTATTTTAAGTAATAGCTGGATGTTATTTTAGGCAACACAATAAAAAGTTATACATCGAGCTCTACTGAAAAATTGCCTATCACGTTTTTTAAGGCCTATGTTTAAAGTGTTTCAGTGTTTCATTATACTTAAGAGAACGATTAATCTTTTTGTGAATGCAAGTTTGAATCGACGAAAATTGCAAAGAATGGGTGAAATAATATTCAATGTATAACTATTCTTGGTGGAAAGATTACAATAAATTTCAGCGTGATATTATTAGTATTTTTATCAGTTATTCGGGTCCTATGGGGCAGTGGTTAGCGTAGTGGGCTTCCATGCCGGATCTCGAGGGTTCGAGTCCCAGTACGTACAGAATTTTTTCGATTGGTTTATCGATTTCTGTTCGAAAGCATGGATGTTTGTGATGTCTGAAAAAGAGAAGTTGAGCAAATGTATAGCAAACAGTTTTCGTAGAAAAATTTCTGTTGAAAACTCTATTAGGAAGCCATATGCTCCACATTGGGAGCGGACGTGGATAAAACAACGATTATTTGTATCGTTTACCTATTGCTTTATTATCTGTAATATGAGAAATCATTAAATTTTAAATAGACATAATTTATAAGCTACTAGCCGGTTCCTGTCAAGCGTTGCAATGCCACTCAAAGATATAAATTGTTTGTGTCTTAATTGTGTTTATTGAAGTGCATGTTTTCTTTTTCTGTCTGTTTGACGTTTCCTGCAGATTGTCTATGGTACGACACACGCGCTACCCACTGTAAGTCAATTGTACTACAACTTTCGCACAAGTGCAAGCATGCGTTGTCAAAATGAACTGTATGGCAGACATACAAACATTGATTTTTATATATATAAGACCTAATGTAAGTTTATTTTACTAAGCTTATAATCTTCCTGGAAGTAGAAGCAAAAAGTTTGTCAAAGTTTTATGGCAATTGGATGAGCGGTGTGGCTACTCATAAAGTACGAACAAACAAACATTTTTATATATTAGATAAGCTAAATAGTTGTAGGTGTTTTGGTATATGGTCAAAGTTATTGAATTTTTATTCAACGTTTTGCATAAAAGAATTGGCAAACTCGATTTAAAATTTGTAAATATGTGGATGTACATAAATATGTATGTGACTTTTATAATCCTTACCGCTTTCCTATTAAAAAAAGACCGCAGATATACAAATAAGTTAAGTACACGTAACTTATTATTATCATACTCAATCCTTTTTCTCTGCACAAATGTTGAGCGGTTTAATTAAAACCAGTTCTCGTTAAAATATATTCTTTTTAGATGCTTTAGTCGAAGATCATAATATGGACTCCATATGATCAATATTGAGAATCTTAATTTATGAGTGAAAATTCTGTTAACAATAAATACATGTTTCAAGAGTTCGATGCGTATCCAAAAATATAACCGGTACCTCCTGATACATCTAATCTAAATTTTATCAGAACCGTAAAGAACTGATGGTATCCAACGTTCATTATTGTCAGTCTCTTAAGTTTTATATTGATATTTAAAACAACATTAAAATCGAAAACAAATGATACAAAGAAGTTTCAAAAACAATTTATGATAACGTTTATTATAATTGAATATTAATTGTTTTATATTTAAAATTACACGATAATAATATGGGAAGGTAGTCTAGATTATGAAATCAAAATAAATAAACGGGAATGTTTATTTTAATTTCATAAACAATGTGGTAATTAAAAATATTAATCTCAAAGCAAACGTTACGGTTTGAGGTTATATCGCTGTCTAAAATATAAGATGCTATAATCACCTTCGTAGAAGGCTGTCTGCAGCCACCCTTCAAATCAAATCCCCCAACTGTAGACTGTTGGATTAAGAACTTTGAAGTGGCTTTATATCAGGTATTGTTAAAATTGTACAATTTATTGATCATAAAATTGTTATTTTACTATTTAGTGTTCATTTAAAGTCCATCAAGTGGAATTATTATTAAAAACGTTGTAGTAATTTTAATTTATAAAAATAAACAACAATTTAAACAGACAATTAAATAAATGAAATTCTTTCAGTATGTACTTATGGATAACTAAAATAAGCATATTAAAGAAGAGATAAAAGGCCAAAGGATATTTTTTTGAATAATTTTCAATGCGGTGAAATCTGTTTCGAAATTTCTAGCGATATTCTAGGGTAAATAGAACTCTTTGGTTAGTGATACTTTGTATAATAATGGCTTAGAATTTTATGAACTTTCGGTTAAATAAATTGCACCTATAATGTAGCTCCCCATAGAACTCTGTTTTGCCACAATATTTTATTTTTGAATTAAATCAAAATATTATATGCACGTATGGTTGTGAATGTGATAACAATTTTTTAATATAAAAAATGTACATTAAATATGTATTTTGTTATATTTTCAATAAAATCAAAAATCAAATGAAATCAACCTGTGAAAACTATCCAACCCACAAGTGCAATTATTTTGAACTTTTAAATAAACACAATTATTTACCGGAATCTTGATTTCGGTACAACTGGTATTAATATTTCTATCTGTGCACAAGAATATCCCTTATATAATATATATTATATGACCTTATAAAAATTATGCGATTTTTTTATATGGTGAGTATAAATGTTGGTAAAAATACTTTTATGACGCAATGATTGTCTGAAATTATTTAATACCTCATTTTTTTAGTTAAAGTAAAATAATTTAACTTTAAAATACGTATTGCATATGTTAGATTTTGCTATAAACCTCTGATTAATGTATTTCTGTTTAAACTTGAGGCATAAACGTCCTCACGTCTGTCGAATAACTTTACTCTCTCCAAACTTCACGACGAGTTTCTATTGATGAAGTGGAAATTCCCTCCGATTGCTTTTTAATTTAATTTTCTTAAGCGATTCTTAAATTCGTTTAGTCTTTGTATTAAACTCGAAATGTTTTCAATATTTCCGCTAAATCAATTATTACCTATAAAGATTTTAATTATAAGCAGAAGCTGTCGGCGTAAAAGCTCATCTTGCCAGAAGATCTTCAAAGTTTTATTAAATATTTTTGAGGATTTAATATTGTTTAGCTAGAAAATGATATGGCTGTTTTGAGTTGAGCATTTAAAATAAGTAGCATATTATTTATCTAACAAAAAAAACATGTTCTAGTTGTCTAAGCCAGTATATGCTTTTTTAATATTTTTTTTCCAAGATACCTATTATGAGAAAATCGTTTAGAGGCGAAATGAAAAGCGATATTATTTTCAAGTTTTGACGAATTCAGTTCAAATATCAATTTATTTATCTTAATATTATATTAATCTCAAGTGTCACTAAGTATTAGGAAGTCAACAGTATTTCAAATCATAATGGCTGATCATATATTTATAGTTTAAAAGAGTGTTTTTTTTTTATAAAGGTTGCGGAACTATCATCTTGTGAAGTTTTTTTTCTTTTAACGTATATCCGTTCCGAATGTGGAGCATATGGTTGCTAATGGAAGTATCTCATCAGATTTTTTTTTCGAGAGCTGTTCGTTACTCAGATGTTCAACCTTTCTTTTTCTAAGAAAGTAAAGATAGAAAAATAGGGCTACGACAGGACTAGTAGTAACTTAATCGCTTTCGCTTTGTCAAGCTAATTTTATAATTTGATAGGTTAAAAATCTGCAAGATCGGTCACGGAAGCCTTGTCTACCTTTAAATGACCACCGATTAACCTATTTTCAAAGATAGGAAAGTTTGAAAGGTGTTTTGACGAGTTTAAATAAAAAAAAATGTCAAAACTGTTGCAAATGGAATCCGCGTGACACAAAAAGTGCTCTAAATTAAGCATTATAACCAAAGTTTTGGCCACAGAGTAAGTCTATGAACCTGGCATTGTTTTGTATTGTGAAATGTATTTATGAGTGAGAGATACCCAGTACTTAACATGCAATAGGAACCTTAGATAGGGAAACAGCTAATGGTTTTCAAGGAAAAAAAATAAAAGTTTTCAACGAAAAAAAAAAAATTGAAACATTAAAAATGCCAATAAAAAAAGTGCTGGAACTCCGTTCTACCGCGTTACAAAAGAAAAATCACTGATTAAAAACGGCAACTAATAATGTGAGCAAAATAGTTTTAATATAAAATGAAATTTGGCTACTACGATATTCCACTGATTTTGGGGAAGTATCTTCAGACCAACGTACAGTAATTTACTATTAAAGTAAACGTTCTTATTAATAAAATATTTTTTACTTATAAAAATAGCTATATCATGTTGTAGTGGCTATAGCATCACATACCAAAGCGTTTATGTGGCGGATAAAGATCAAATGAAATTAATCCAGAAAAAAAATTAACCAAGCTTTACTAACAAAATAAACCTTGTTGACTTGAAGATTATTGGAAACATTTTTACTAACAGCAATATTTATGAATGTAAAACTTTCATATAAGATTCTTTACTATACGATGATTTTTCTCTATCATTGTCTTTGTCATATTAAAAAATCAATGTCGTTGTATTTTTACTCGAACAAAAAAACATCTGTGTTAAAAATATAAACACTTAATTCTTTTTTTCCACTTCGATACGCTCCACAAAAAGTTGAAGATTGGTTCACTAAATTAAAAAAAATGTTATTTGAAAAAATAACAACATTGTCGTGTATAAAACCGTATAAAAAAAGGTAATTATGAATATGATATGTATTTTAATTAGGCAAAAAAAATACCATTCATCGGTACTTGATTATACATGGGGAATTTTATGACAGACTGAAAATAAATGGCTTTCTTCGGTAGACATTTCTGATACGACTAATATCTTAGAAACTAATGAAGCCCTTTGTTTGTTATCACTGTTTTGTGTTGTTAAATTTCTTGCTATACGCTTTTGTGTTTTTTGTTTCTGGAAATCGCGTTAGAACATATGAGTCGTCTTAAAATATACTATATTATTCGTTTTATGCTATTTTAAATCCGTATACAACAGTTATAACTGTACACACATTTTAAATAGGAAACCTTTTTATCAATTTGAGTAGAAACATAATAATATTTACGATAGATTCAGTGGTAACTTTTTGGAAGTTCATTTTTAATATAAAATCAAATTTGATTACTTTGTTAGGTATGACACTTTTTGTTTTACAAAATGTGACACATGTTTTGCTTCTCTGAGAAGCATTATCTGACCATTGCAACGTTTAAGAAAAAAACTTTTTCATCAATCTGATAATGTTTATTTTTTAGCTTTTTTGATTTCACGATTTATGTCACTGTCACATATCAAATAGTAAAAAAAATCAGTTTTGCTCATTTTCAGCTGTCGTGATGAAAAAAACCAGTCTTAACCATAATTATGGAATTAGTACAAAAAAGGGTTTCGTTTTTTATATCATGATGCCTTTTCATCAAGTATTGACATTGAACAGCTTAAAAATATAGCAATTTAGATTTTAATAAGCCGGAAATCGTACAAAATATTCTACAACTATATTAATGTAATAACAGCGCGTTATTAAATAATTTGTATTTATGGCTATATCATACGCTAAGTATTATTAAATTCTCATAAAACATTATCATTAATGTACCCGCCCACGTCTTTCGTAACTTAATCTTATCGTTATTGCGGTAAGAATCGTAGCGAGAACAAATTAATCATTTGGTATTATATTACAGTACATATATATCATTTTGTCAGCGTTCTCTTCTATTTTGTAATAAATTATTTAATGTGATCTTTTATTAATTACTCAAAGAAGTCACGCCCATGATTCGGTGTACGCTAGGTGAGCTACGAATGTAAAACAAAACATTGATAAATCTGTCTTGTCATATTAAGCAGATTTATTTTATTGATTTACTTTGTATAAATCTATAGTTAGAAGGTTACTTTACTAAATTATAATATTGTATGGATATCGACTGTAAAAAGGAAAACGACATCTAACGACGAAGGTTTTAATCATTTTAACTATACTCAGCTTAATGTCACTAATTTATATTATCTATAAATTCTTTTCAGATTTTTATTTCAAATTGCTCGTTTCACCTATATAAGATTTACTTTTTTGGTTTCTGTCGTCTTTAAAATATCAGTTTTTTTTGCGGCGCCCCAAGTCAAAACAGTGGTTATCTCATGGCAAACCTTATGATTTCTGTCTCAAAATCTGAAAACCCAAGAATTTACCGATTTGCCCACTTTGTCCATTCTATATTGTTTTCAAACATAAATATATACAGGATCTCGAACAAGTAATGAACCTTTGTACTTACTTTTTATAAAGTAATAATATTAATAATATTTTGTAAAGGAAAATTTTCACGGCGCCCCATTAGTACAGCTGCGGCGCACAGTTTGGGTAACTCTGATCTAACTCGTTAAGAATTCAAAAAATAGAATTACATATGTTTACCTGAGTTTCTGTATATTTATATACTTACAAGCTATTTATAATAGTTTTTGAATAATAAAACATTATAATTATGTATAAATATTTTTTAAAATGTTGTCTTTAATCAGTGTTGAAAATGTATACTCCTTGAACATAACTG
Organism: Himalopsyche tibetana; assembly: GCA_030503985.1. Lineage (NCBI taxonomy): Eukaryota > Metazoa > Arthropoda > Insecta > Trichoptera > Rhyacophilidae > Himalopsyche > Himalopsyche tibetana. The sequence continues at coordinate 5,633,095 of JAPJYX010000010.1, forward strand.
GTTTTAATGATCAAATAAAATAATGAACAGCAAATTTTTTAACAATCGTTCAAATTATTTGTTTAAAAAAAGAACAACAAACATTGCACACTAAGAAATAAATACAAATAAAGACACGAAATTGAATACTTGACTTTTTCAATTTTTCTCTTCCGGTAAATTACGTCAGATTTCAACTGCATAATTTTGCATAAGCAAGTAAAATTTATGCAAGCAGCAAGGAAGTAGATATATGCCTCATATCTTTGGAAAGTTTGCTTTGAGAGCAGGTAGCTTGAGCACTACGTAGGTACTTGTTGTGTGCAGCAGTTGTGCTTGAGTCGTACTTTAGTTCGAAAAACTTTTAAGGAAAAATCAGAACTACTTGCTTTTGAAACAAACTTTTAACGCGTTCCACAAAGCCATTTGAAAAGACTGCATGTGCAAGCATTATGATTTACTAAACAATTTATTCTGAAGTGTTTACTTGCCATAGTAACTTAAGCCACCTTATTCACATAAGAATGGTTTTATTTGCAGCGAAAATAAAAAAAAATCACACAAGATTTCGCTCGTATAATTTAGTATAGTATATATAATAGTCACCACACTATGCCTGTAAAATTCTTTGTCCTCTTGGCAGAAGGTATTTGCTTTCTGTCAAATGCTCTTAGCGCTCTATAGCATAATTAAGCACATCTGATAGATGGTTATCATCATACTTATAGGGCGATGGAATTTATAAATGGGTTACTACCGCTTTACTTATTTTAAAAACCTTAAGAAGTTTATTCAATTATATTTTATCATCTGAAAATATAATATCAACATGCTTCCGACTAGTTTTTTTTGTTTCTATCGGCTACATGTAAATAATTAATTGTGTATATTTTGCCGTGGTGTAGAGATAGCGTCTTAAGTCCTGTATCAGAATGCGGTTTCGTGATTAAGGGCTCAAATTTGTGAAGGAAAACTTTCACGCACTGACGGACAAATTAAGATGTAAGTGATAATTTTCAACCTCGCCTTACCCAATCCTGACAATGACACGCCAAGAGACTAATTAGTTAATTAAAAACCACTTCATATCTCATTAATTTATCTTAAACCTCCAAAGAAAAAAAGAGTCCAAGAATTTAACAACGGATTAAATAATATCAAATTGAAATTATTATGGTAATAGTTTCATATAAATATACAATTTGAGTATAATAATAAAGTCAATACATTCTTTTAAATTTATTCTATGTGTATCATTTTTTTTACTGTAAATTGTGACCAAGTACAATGAACACTGATTTTGTCGTAAGACTTTTTCTGTGTTGCCGTTAAAAATAATAATAATCAATAAAACAAAAAATACACAACTATAGTAATAGATACCCGTGATTGGAGCGAGGTATTGACTGTTTTTTTTTTGCATAAACCTTTACTTTTGTGTATTAATACTACAGGTAAATTACGAGGGGCAATTTGTTGGTTTTATTCATTATCTGAAACGATTTAAAATAAATTTAAAAGTAGTATATTTAGTAATTTAATTTCACTTTTTAAGTATTAGTGACATTAATCGAAGCTTCTTTTTTTGTCTATTTTAGTATGTTGAAATAACTAAATAGCTCAAATGATGTTCGAAAATGCAGTTTGCAAAACAATGAGCACGATATATGTCTTTAAAATATTATTTTATATCTATTGATCACAAGTAAAATATTTCTTAGTCTTGGATTATGTTATAGATACCATTTACTAAAAGCTTCTTGTAAGTAATACAGATACTTTACTTTGGGTTATTTAATATCAATAGTTAAGAGCTTTAAATTACAATTACAAAACATGTTACCCAACTTATTCTCACTAAAGTATGCTCATATTTAATTGTTTGAATTTTTTGAAATCCGAAAAAACTGGCATTTTAAAAATAAAACTCCCAGATTTTGAAAATTGGTCAGCAAGCAAATATTTTGAATTCCGCCAGTGAGCTTAAAAAATGTGTTTCACCTTCCTTTGAACATTATTTTACAATCTCTCAATTTCTGACTTATTTCTCAGTAAACAATCCCGGGATGCCAGGTTTTCAAAAATTGTGAATCACACAAAGAGTCCGTAATTTGATGCCCATGTTTGAACGCCAAAACATGAATACAAATTAACGATTTTCTTTACGTCAGCTTAAACCAGTCCAACATCAAAATAATGGAGAATTTATCTCATGTTTCTAATTATTATCAGAAAAATCTAGGAAATTAATGTTTTTGTTTCCAAAATGAAAATAAACGTACCAGTTGTTAAGCACAGAGAAAAGCTTGAACAATTTAAAGCGATATTACTTTAGATGATTAGTAATTCAGCATTAACGCAAATGAGAAGAATTCGAAAGAATATTTTCTATTTCTTTTATGTAGATTTTATTGGAATCAATTTGCTTGGTAGATTTCCGTAGCAATTTTTATATACAAATATATCCTAGCAAATATTATATCCTCATAATAAAAGTGTTTATTTTTGTATGTTTAGGAAAACATGAAAAAAAATACTTTTTGCATATTTATATACTTGAAAGTGTCATAAGAACCAAATAATAGTCAAGTAGGTTTTGATCATGTAAAATGTATAAACTGCTATGCAATCATAAAAAAACTATATCTAATAATGTTTTTAACTATTTCAACTAGAGCAATTGAAAATCGTTTTTGAGCAAAGTAAGAGAGAAAATTCCTTAGGCATCCCTCATACGAAATGGAAATAGGCGGAGAGAGGGGAGTATTGGGTATCGGCGAGGGAAGAACACAGAGCAGAACACTGTTCACTGGTTCTGATGATGCGGCGTGGTTCCACTCTCTCGACATCAAACGTGCCTTTGCCTTTACGATACGCTTGCTGGAGCCTGTTGGAGCCCGCCACAGCCGAACATGTCAGTGTTTCTAGATACAAAATTTCGCCTGTTAACGAATAAATTAAATTGCTTCAAAGATAATTTTAAAATTGACGTTCCACTACAAGATAAATTTGAAATGTTTTTTTAAATAGTGCAAACATTTTTTCACTGTTCTGGCAGAAGTTGGTTAGTAAACAATTGATAAATTAGCAAAAAATCAGCTTTTCCGAATAAAGCCTACATAAATAATTATAATATAAAAATATATAAAAAAAAACCACCAGTATAATAATTGTCTGTACAAATAAATTCTATGTTGGGAACAAGGTATAATAAATAGATCAACTGAGTTATTTTAGACAAATAAATGATATCAAAGAATATTTTCTTATTTTTGTCAGCTTACTTGATAACTTTTGACAGAACGGTGCCAATTTGTAATAAAACTATTGGTTTATTCACCACTGAAACTGGCCAGGAAAGAGCTTTCACCAACAGCTATATTGAATAGTATGTCAATTAAAAATCATTTCCGTTTTGTCTATTTTTTAATAAAATTGGTTTGTCTCTCGACGTGCGCCATATTTAATTTCTATACATTATGTGGTATGCAGTTCTTGCAGTTTAAGATGGACACAGTCTGACCACACAGCACGTCTAGGCTTTTTGTAACGTAACATCATCCAAAAAAATAACAAGACATTGTTTTGTTCTTATTCAAAAACTGTTTATTCAAATCAGTATTATGAGTTGAAATTGAACGTGATGAGCAAAACAGATTTGAACCCTAATAAACATTTGAAAAATAAGTACAAAGGAGAGTTTTATTATGTTTTAAAATAATTAATTTTCACCAAATATTGACGCCTTTGCTTCAAAACATGAAGAAAATTTTTTGTACATTATGTGTAAAGTTCCTTCGTTTAGTTCGTATGAGAACTCAAATAAATACAATTTGTGACGCAAACAAATCAAAATAAATAATTACGAAAAGTGGTTGGTATCAAGTGATTAATCAAGTGATCATTTATTCAAAGTGAGTTAGATTCGTTTTGACTGACATCTCAGCTATTCATTATACTTTTTGATATGTTTTTAGAAAGAAGCGGATGAAAATTGCATAATATCCATCGATTTCAATCAAAGTCTTTAAATCGATCAATAATATTATTAATGTATACATATTATGTTATTTGTTCTCGTTACGGGTAAAGACGGAAGACTGAGATCAATAGTAGTAATCCAGCCATAATGATTGGCTTTTCAAATCATAAAATTTATTTTCCTTAATCGATAATAACAATAACCTTAACTGCGAATAAATGGTTAAAGAAAAAACTCAAAAAAATTGATTATATTCATTTGAATTTAGAGCCAAAAGTAAAACTTTATGTTACACATGTATCTTAAACAAAACGGAAATAAATAGTTGATCCAAGATAAGTCAAATTGACATTTGATGCTTAGTGAAGTATCGAAGGCCATTAAAAATGACAGTGATATATGTATTACTTGGTTTGATGTCGGTGTTGGTTTTCAACAATAATTATACCCAATACTGCTAAATACATTCCGACTAATGTTCTGCATCCTAGTTTGAAAAGCCCTTTGTCAGAGCTTTCTGCTTGCTATTTATATTCGCAAAGCCTCAAACAACACTTTGTCTCCGTTACAGGGATGATTAATAGACGATTTGCATTACTTTTTTTGTCAGATACGTTTTCGTTTTTAAAGCAGTTTATTTTTTTTTTAAATAATTTTGAAGCTTTGAAATAAATAAGAAAAACCATTATAATGAAGTAACACTTTTCTTATTATACTTGTTGTTTTTAAAGATTTTGAATAGCTTTGTTTCAAAATTTTCGATTTATTTAACTTTCCAACGAAACTTGAAAAAGCAATATTCTATTAAAATATATAGCTTGTTGATTCGGGCGGTAAAAGTATAATGGCAACGCTAAAACCCACGCTAGGCTGTACATGCATTTGACAGCTGAAATACCTAACCATTAAATCCCTTTTCGGCAAAGACAGAAAAGCTTTTTATGGTCTCCATAACTGTTTTTTAGAGGGAAAAGATAATTTGTACTTTCAACAAACTTTTCCGATGACTTTTATGTAAACAGTCAAGTTTTTAATACTTGCTCACAATTCTAAATCAGAATTTTCTTAATACAGAATTTATGGAACAATTATTATCACCACAGTAAAATAGATACCAAAAATTCTTATTGCCTTTTAAGAAAACGTAACGCCAAACTAAAGACAATTATAAAATAAATATTGTTTATTTTTACTCTATTCCTTCCTATACTACGCACAAAGCTGCCAGTTGATAGAATAAATATTCTTTATCACCAGTTAATCTTCTCTTAATCCTCTCCTTCTTAATTTACCCATTCCTTATTTCCTCCAAAAATAAACAATATATATAATCCACAAACTTCTACAAATCGAACGAATGACAACTTAGGAAAAGTATTTTTTATGACAGCTGAAAGGTGAATAAAATTGCTTTTAAAACTGTTAAATCTTTTATTTCTTATAATAGATCAGCATCATCGAACCAACGTGGTGATTTAAGATCACGTTATATAAAATTCTTGTTTCTTTTTAGTGTGTTATTTCGAAATCATCTTAGACATATATTGCAATCCGTCTAAATTTATTTAAAACAATATGTATGCGCAATGAAAGTTGTAATAACAATAATTTAGTAAAATAGTGTGACACAAATTACATGATTATTGCAATAAAAAGTTAATGATAGTTTTAGAATAGAGTGTTAATTTATTATGGTTACATAAAACACTTATAGTAAACAACGTAACCATGTGTTTTGATTGTCAGCAAAACTTTGTGTAAAATTAACCTGATATTGAAATAAAGTAATATTTTAGAATATAAATACTATTGAGTTGTAGATTCCTGACTAATTATTGCTCACATCTGTTCATGTTTTTCTCAGTGTCACTGAAATGTGAATTAACCTCACCTTGGATTTCATACAAACTTTGATCTGGTTTCACTTACTTCCGAAAGACTAAAGTGATTATTAATATCTACCAATTTAAACGTATGAATTATAATAAATTTACTATTTTAATTATAATTAAATAACGTATGAATAATAATTTGCATTTTTTTAAATAATAAATAACATAAATTAGATATCTACTGATTGTAACTTTCTATTTTTACAATCTGTAAACAACGAGGTTGAATGACTGACTTACCAACGGGTTCTAGTTATTTCTATTTGAAGAAATAAGCAAATAATTATATCGCAATGAATAACTTATCAGTTAAGTAAATAGACAAATTGTCTTACATAATTTAAGAATTATATTAAGTAAGTAATAGATAATAAATATAATAAACGTAAAAAAAACCGGCCTAACTTACGGTTCAAACTGACAACCATCGCTTGATTGTCCTCAGTTATTTTTTAAATACGAATTCTGTGTTTGACGAGCCAATGTACAAATAAATGTTATGTACTCAAATGAAAATTTACTTTCTCTTTTTTTAACACTCCTTTAGAGGAATTTGTTAAATCAGTAATGAATAGCATGGTGTAAAATAAAAAGCTTTTTTACACCACCTGACACAAAAACTAACGCCGGCAATTTTAATGATGGTTTTTTTTTGATTCTTGGAAAAAATAACGATTTCGTGAATTCGTCGCCTTTTTTTAACTTGCCCATTTAGTAACATGAAAAATGGTATATGCAAACAAAATGGTCTAACTAAAAAATAATTAAGCTTATCATATTTGACACGTTAGTTTGTGGGTATTTCAGTACAAAAATACATGCAAAATTGGCTGGTCGCGTGTGAAAAACCTCATTAATTATACTTTTAATCTTTATAATTCTATTTAGATAAGTGATTTAAGCAACTCCTTGTTTATTTCAGTAAAAAATATCGTAAGCCAGAAAGTGTTTAACTCATTTTTGGATTTTAATCAAAAAAAATTAATAATTTAAATTGATGAATTGTATTCAATACATATTTAAAAATATTATTACTAAATAAATGCGTAGTATTAAGACATTTTTTTTTATTTTATTTATATTTTACATGAACATTGCAAAATATTGACTAATTATAAATTTAAACTTTTGCAATGAAGAAAAAACTGAATACAATTTAAAATTAAAAAGCAGTAGAAAATTATATATTTAAAATTGGCAAATTCACACAAATTTTGTCACTAACGATCCAGGTTTTGCCTTTTGGCATATTTAGGCGTTCTAGTGCACGGACGAATTTCGACTAAGAATGTACGGAATAACAAAGTTTAATTGTTATATAGCAAAATAATTTTCTATGACTCTAAAAATCAGGGCTGTGGACTCCGATTTCAGCTTTAAAATAAAAAACGACTCCATTTTTTTTCAGAAATTTAATTTTAACTATCATATATTAGGTATACATACATCAGATCATCTTTAGTAAAACCAAGCATTCAATATCAACACAATGGACTATTGTGGCTTGAATACACATCATTAAATATATTCTCAAAAATGTTTAGAGTCGTTCGTTTTTCACGACTCCACGACTCCGACACCACAGCCCTGCTAAGAATGCTTGTTAAACTGAGTCCAAATCGTAAAGTTTTTTTTCATTTTCATTTGACTTGGCAGCTGATGGCAGTTTGTGCGAACATTCGTGCAAGATTGTATGCATAAAAATCATAAATTCACACATATCAGATAAGATACGGCGTATTCTGTTGACGAGGTAAATCATACACATGAAAATTTATCAAACCGTCTTGATATCACTACGATTTAACATAATACTTTATGTTCTGGTTTATGAGAGAAAATACAATACATTTTGACAAAATTGATAAGTCAATTTTACTAGAAACGGTTTGTTTTTCTGGGGACTTAAAATATAAATAAAATACACTTAAACCTCGACGTAATTGACTTATAAAGGGCACAGGTGTAAACGATAACAAGCGTTCAATTAATTGTGAAAAAATGGTAAAAAACCATTTTACGCAATGTCAGTGAAATTTTCATAAATGAATTTTACCCCAAGCATACAATTTGCGTCAAACGACAAGCATAAGTTAGTTAGTTACTTCGGATGGGAAATATTTTGTTGAATTTTTCCGTTAGAAATTTCAAGTAAATACCCCACTCAAAATATTAAAGCCTTAAGAATATTAGTGTATTTAACATGCTTGCGACAGAATGCATGTACAAATAATTGAATATCAGTAATAAGTGACTTTATAATAAACTAATTACTGCAATCTCTGCATACACATACCGGAGAGAGGGAGGACAATCAATCTCACAATTCTTTCCCAATATGGAGCATATGGCCTCCTAATGGAGGTATCACAACATAATTTTTTCTACGAGAACTGTTCGTTACTCAGTCACTCAACCTCTCTTATTATATTATTATATATTAAGGATAGAAAGATAAGGCTATAACAGGACTAGTGGTTAACTAATCTCTCTTACTATACACAGTAATTAAAGGATCAGAAAGGGTGGGTGGGATTTTTTTTGACATCACAAACACCCATGCCTTCGAAACGAAAAAATGCTACTCGTACGGTTGCTGCTGAAGTAAGTCTGGCACGGTAGCCCACAACGCTAACCACTGAGCCATAGGGCCCGACAATTACACATATAATAGATATAATAACGAGATATAACAATGAAATAAAACATGAATACTACTAATATATACAATTTATGTAATGAAAAAGAAATACTGACACTATTCGGAGTATATAAAAACATAATAAATGTATTAAAAAAACACAATATTCCTTTGTACTACTTCCACTTTCGTTTAAAAATATCAGGACCGGTTTTTCTCATAAAAAGCATTATCAACTAAGCTAAACATCATCAGTTGACAATGCTCATAATGAGCGAAACCAGTACTGAAATTTTTAAATAAAAGTGGAAGTAGTACAAAGGAATATTTTGTTTTTTTTTAATACAATGCCTTTCCACCAAGTATTGACAGTGAACACCCTAAAAGTAATAAATTTATGAAAATATTTTGAGAACACTGCTTAAACCTAAATGTGAAACCAGGGTTGTTTTTAATGAAGGTTATGGAAACGCATACACAATTAATTATCACAATAAAATCCAGAAACGTTGGCAATTTTTTTTTTATATACATTTTTTAAGTTGCTTAATGAATTATACATCATAGTATATTTAAAAAGCTTTGAATTTTACAACATTTAAAATGCGCCAAATATTTGGAAAAAACAGTTTTTGCTTTATCATTTTTATTCACATAATTAGTTTGTATAAAAATACAAGTTGGTTGTTGATTATCCCACCATCATCTGTAATGTGTAAGCGGTTACTGTTTTACGGCCGCATTCCATAATGTAATATCAGTCAAGAGAAAGTACTGTCGCCTGTGTGGTCGAGTGGTCAACGTTGTTGGCTTCGGCTACGGAGGGCCCGGGTTCAAATGCCAGTACGGACAGTTTTATAAATTGATTTTTCAATCGATTTATGAATTTCTGTTCAGAGGCATGGATGTATGTGATGTCTTGAATTCCCCCCTCTCACCCATCCTATCATATGAACGGGGCGTATCGAGAACTATTAGTTTACCACTAATCCTGTCTTAGCCCTATCCTTCTATCCCTACTCTCTTTGGAAAAAGAGAGGTTGAGCAACTGAGTAACAAGCAGTTCTCGTAGAAACACTTCTGTTGAGATAAACTCCATTAGGAGTCCATATGCTCTACATTGGGGAGCGGACATGGACATGGAGAAAGTACACAAGATGAACTCGAAGAGAAGAGACATTACTATCTTAAGCACCCATATAAAAGATTCCAAATATGAAATGGAAAAAATAATATTTTTATATTAATTATATTTCCAGAGTTTTAACTGAGAAGTTATAATATATAATTATTTGGAAAGTTCTAACTAATAGACCTCAGCGGCCAGCTTAATAGAGTTCTGATACAACATTTTGAATGAAATCTAACATAAGTGTTTTGAATGCAGCCTATGAAAACGTACCATACCATGTCTCAGAAAATACTTATTTTACAAAAGATGATGATAGCGCAGCTATTTTTGGAAACATACTTCGGTTATACGGGAAAACCTGTCCAAGACTATTTCGATTTCACCTGTGCCTTTTGAAGTGACCGTTCTGCACTGTGTTAAATCTGTTTCGTTGAAAGCAAATATAAAATTGGTACGTGATACGGGACAAACGTGCCGTTTATGACACCTGCTGCCCTTTACGGGAAGCGTAGTGCGGTCGTGAACGTGTTATCAAAATGGCATCACTTTCACAATATAAACTTTCTGTATGTCATTTCGAATGGCAAAAATAAATAGCTACTACATATTTTCAAAGTTAACCAACTGCCTACTTTGCAAATATTGTTAAATATTTATGCAATGTAAAAGACCCTGCTGTCAACAGCTTAAATATACATATGATGTTTTATGATTTCTATTAACTTAAATGCACCTAAGTTGAAACCTAGCTGCCTCTACATTTTTATTCATTAATATCAGTGACGTTACCAAACAAATCTTGCCATCTCCATCATATTATATATATAACGGAGTAAATAACCTTTTTTCCATTATCAGGTTAATTAATATAGTGAGTCCATATTGTGCTATTTTATAATCATGGTTACCAATTCCGTTTGAGCAATGGTTACTAATCAATATTCTTTGATAAACAACAAATAAAAAAAGTCGTACTGTAATACTGATTAGTACTATAATATTTTGACTATATCTAGGTAAAACAAACAAAGTTGTGTCAAAATATTTTGTATTATAACTTCTATATAATTGATGAAATATTGATATTTTACTTTTTTTTTTAAACCATGTCCGCTCCCAAAGTGGAGCATATGGACTTCTAACGGAGTTTATCTCAACAGAAGTGTTTCTACGAGAACTGCTTGTTACTCAGTTGCTCAACCTCTCTTTTTCTAAAGAGAGTAGGGATAGAAGGATAGGGCTAGGACAGGATTAGTGGTAAGCTAATCGCTCTCGATACGCCCCGTTCATAGGATAGGATGGGTGAAAGGGGGGAATTCAAGACATCATATACATCCATGCCTTTGAACAGAAATTCATAAATCGATTGAAAAATCAATTTATAAAAACTGTCCGTACCGGGATTTGAACCCGGGCCCTCCGTAGCCGAAGCCAACAACGTTGACCACTCGACCACACAGGCGGGTGGTCTTTACTTTATGGTATCATTAATGATAGCAACTTAATCCAAGGATGAATAGGATGAAACATTAAAAAACAGTAGATACTTTCATTCAGCTAACCACTAAATTTAACAAATCAAAGCAAGTTTTTTCATATATATTTTTTTAAATTTATTTAAGTTGATGAGTTTTCCTTCAAAATAAAAAGCTTTTAAAGTGAAATAGCTTGAGATACAAGCATTCCGTCCAAAATGTATCCACTTCCATACGTTTGGGTCAGAAGTACACGACCTTTTTCTGTTAACGGGCCGTATAAAAACAAATTATGATGATTTCGGGTCGCAAATTAAAATTTAATTTAAAGTACTTTCAATTCTTTTTAAACGGGGATACGTTCCACACAAAAAAACGTATAAAAAGTATGAAGATAAGTTTCATTACATTTGACTGTGTTATTTTATAATCGTGAAAAAAGAGCATTAAATGTACCTATTATTTACAAAAAATGTTTATATTTTGAAATATAAATAATGCTGTGAAATATAAATTATTTGCTGCTTAGCAGCAAAAATCGATGCAAATGATTAGATTTTGCATCTTAACCTAGAAATGTGGAGCCAAATTTTAAAAAGTAGTTTAACATTTACGAAGACAAAGATCACACCAACTATTGAATTATAAATACAATATGTTGACATAAATATTATGTCAGCATGTTGTAATTCTTTTATACGAATACAGTCGGTATATTTTGTAATGCTTCTGCGATGTTTTATAGTTAAGATAATTATTAATTGTAAGCTAGGCGTAATTATAACATAAAATGTACTGAATAATGACTTGATATTAGGCACCTTATAAATTTAATTTAGAATAACAACCAAGGGCAGATAAAACGGATCATAAATAGTTTGCCGATAACTTTATTGCGGGATAATTGACGAGATGGGTTTCGTTTGATAAATGGCCGGCGGAAAACTTTGTCGATGGCTTCCAAATTACGCCAAAAGGCGTTCAGTATGCCAATGTCATCATCAATATAGCTGTTTGAAATTTGTAATGCCTATATTTACTTAACCTTTGCCAATTAGTTTGCACGTGTAAACAAACAAGTCGCGCCCAGTGATATATAGATTTCAAAATCAGTAGCTCGGGCGAAATGAAATTAACAATTAACTCAGTAACGATAACTTAACTGCATAGAGGTATCTAGATAACATAATTATATATATATATTGATGTGTTCATTTAAATTTATTTACTCTTATATTTTTTTTTTCTATCGCTGAATATCTGATACTGTCTAATTTCTCTGGCTGATAATTCTCGATAATTTTAAAAGCCAATATAAAAAAAATGTTTTGTCTTATTAACTACCGTTCAAAAAATCTTGCCTGGCATTTTTTATTACACGATACATCACTAAATAATAAAGAAAGATATTTTTATTGGCTGAAAGAAACGTAAACGTTTCTGAAAATTTAAGAACCATGCTTAGTCGTACAGTAACGTTGTAAACACAAACTTTAACCGAGTTACTTAATTAACAAGTATTGAACATATCATCGATTTGCTGCAAAAAGTGATTATTAGACAACTTGGTCTAAGCTGAGTTACACTAAGCCAGGGGTCACCAAACTTATTGAGAAGCAGGCCGAATTGAACTTTCTAAAAAAACTAAGAGGGTAGGCCGACAAATAAATTCTAATTGGAGCCCAATAATAATATTCTTAACCCAATACGTAAATTCTCATTTGAATCCAATCAGAATGTTATTTCATTTAGTGTGGTAACATAATAATTTGAATGTAAACAAATGTTTGCCCTTCTTAGAATTTCAATAAATGAGAATATTCGAGAATTTTTTGAGTAAACGAACATCTGGTCGTCCCGTCTCCAATTTCTATCCAATTTCTATCCAACTTCTTCACTTTGAGTCTCCTACCAGATAGTTGTATGACAATCGATGATTTGAAATAAATAGTTGTCGTGAATTCACAACTAAATCATGAAAATTTATATTTTTTATATGAATAATTTATATGCAAAAATCTTGAACTTTTCGCGGGCCGTAGTTTGGTGACCGCTTCACTAAGCCAAGTCCATTTTTTTCTCATTTTGCATATACTCAAAACATCAACCAATATTGTCTAATGATAGACTTTTAAAATTATTACGGTGTGTTCATGCAGATGCCAGAATAAAAGATATCGTTAACGAGTTTATGATATTCTTACGAAAAACTTTTTGAAGATTTATTGATATTATAACACTTTTAATGCCAATTAATTATTAATAAAAAAAAGACCGATATCGCTCATCACGAGCATTATCAACTTAAAACGGCTATAATATTTTATAAAAAATGGGAAATTAGTGCAAAAAAGTGCTTTATTTTTCATTATAATCCCTTCCCATCAAAAACTGACACTGAACACCTCAAAATTAAATATAAACTTGATGGAGAAGTGAATTAGTTAGAATCAATTATTTCATCTTTTATTACTCTCGTGAGCAATTTCAAGTTAAGCTGGCGGTATACTTTATCCAAATATAAAACGCGATTTGTAAATTACACCAATTTATAAACGGGTAACGCGGGCATAGGTCAAGTAAATGGGCCAAGCTTCACTATCACACAGTACCCTAAGAGTCGAAATAAGGAAAAATTAAACCCAATTGTATGTCTTTAATACGGACAGAATAATTCGGTTGTTACCCGTTGACTGCTGCGAATAAATCCGGGATTCCCTCAGTAATCCGGTTAACCCCGGCAAGTCACGATGGGTTGCTATTGCTGGGAATCGCTCAGGGCGGGGGAACTCTAGGGCGGATATTCATAAGCCGGGATGAACAGAGAGATCCTGATAAGCTTCTTTATGCATGTGTGTGTGTGCTTGTATTCTTGAAAGTTTTTTTTAAACAGTTCTTAGGGCGATTAGCTTGATTATTTTATTTTATTTGATTCCGCTTTTCAACAGTCTAGACTGGTGCTTCACGTTTGAAGAGTGTTCACTTAGTTAATTGGATATTATTTTTTATTCTACGTTTTAAAATTTTACCGTTTTTTAAACTTTATTAAATAATATAGAGCGCGCTGCACAAACTTCACTTTATAATTAAATTACTTTGGATGTCATATTTTCCGCCGGTATTTTTTCTTTTTTGTCAAAATAATTACGTATACGAAAAACACCGTCGCTACAGGATTTAATATATTTTATCTTATCGATTTCCTTTATTAAAATCAACATAAGATAATATCTTATCCAATGATACATTTACAATATAATTTTAATCAATGAGCATTAACTCACTCATAGGAAAAAAATATCTCTGAAAAAAAATCATGTTATTCCAAAATATATTCAAGACCTAATATGATAAAAGGATACATTGCGATGTTTTGAAACATAAATTGGGTATGAGTTCAGAATCGTTTCATAAATCGAGTGGTCTTAATTTTTTCTACTACTACGTAAAAATGTAGCGCAGTGAGAGCGATTATTCAATTACTAATCCTGTCCTAGGCTCATCATTTTATCTGTTCTTTCTTCGAAAAAAAATTGTTGAGTGACTATAATCTTTATCGTCTTATATGGATAAAAGATAAATCTTCCGAGCCCATATGCTACACAATGAGTGCGGATGTTAAAAAAATGTTTAGTTTTAGACTCTTGCATACACAATTTAGTAAAACCAATTGGTATATTCATAATCTTATAATACTTATTATATATTATATTGAATATTTCCATCTGCTTTTTATTATAAAGAAATTTTGCTGTGAATTCTTAGCCTAAAGCAGTGCTTGGAATCCTGTGGATTCCGAGCCCCATATGGCTGCTTAAGTAAACGTAGGCCGCCATTCTATCTATTGAATGTTTAAGTGTATGTTTTTGCGTGTGGAATTAAAATATCAAAAATTATCATTGATCAACAAAAAATGCATCAATAAGGTTTGCAATGTCCACTGATGAGGCAAAAAGTACGTCAGGTGTATATCGTATTTAAAGCTCATATTTTAAATATTGATTCGACGACTGTTATAAAAAAATGATCACGAGGAAATCACATTATAGATAAATAAGCCGAATCGCATATTAAAAGATTCGTTATTTTTTTACCTTTTCCGCTTAGTAAAGAAATTTACTATACATCGCAAATTTGTTGTTCTTTCAAAAAAAATCTTTCACTACCCCCATTTGACTCTTTTGAATTTAAAGGTTGATGATATCTGGCCCAAAGTAATATGACCATGTTAGGCAGATACTGTATAAAATTGCAATGACGCGTTATGCGTTTTTTTCTACTGGCGTAGAGTCAGAAATAATAGACATAGTTGAATATAAAGCTTTTTAAATTACGCACCATATTGGATGTACGTATACCATATTGACTGACGTGATGAAGCGTTGATCAAACTGCAAAAGCTTAATTAAAACAACATGTTTGTGCTTGGTTGCGGCTTAAAAACAGCTTTAAAATGAGTTGATCTTTGAAAAGATAAAGCTTGAATTTTAATAATTAACTCTTAAATTTGAGAATAACTAAAAACATATTTTAAAAATCTACAAATCTTGTATTACAAAAAAAATATAAATTATAGCATGTAATAAGGTGAAAAAATATCATAATAATGTAAATGGGCCCTCAAGAGGTGAAGTGAGCCAACAACAAAATACTATTGCAATGTGTTTCAACGAAGGTTACTTCACTTTTACGACACTTTAAGATTTGTAAAATATTACAACGCATCTAAGGTATTTTTTTATAAAATACCACTTGGCTCACTTCACCTCTAATTTGCCTTAATATTGTTTTATAGTCAGAACTATGTTAACACTTATATTTACTTAGATATATATTAATATTGGCATAAAAAAGAAAAACACTAAATATTTTGATCAACTCTAACTAACATTCTAATTTATGTTGAAAAATATAGTATATTATTTAGTAAATTGACTAGAATTTCTTGGAACGATAACAAATATGAGAATATTCAAAACCCATTTGTTTAAATATTACGTGATTATTTATATTTAGTTACAATAGCTTCTTGATACTAGGGCATCCAATCCCGGGATCCCGTTCAATTTTCTGATCCCGAAATTCCGGGATTGAGATGGCCGCGATCCCGGAATTTCGGGATTGAGAAATTTTGAGGAAATTCCGAAAATTTACACAAAATTGGCAAATTCAAGATTTCAAATTCCTCGGCGAGCTAAAAAAAAAACGAGTTTCCGTGAGATTCCGGGAAAAAGTATACCAAAACGGAGATTTCAAATTCCTCGGTGAGCTAAAAAAAAAAACGAGTTTCTGTGAGATTCTGGGAAAAAGTATACCAAATCGGAGATTTCAAATTCCTCGGTGAGCTAAAAAAAAAAAAACGAGTTTCTGTGTGATTCTGGGAAAAAGTATACCAAATCGGAGATTTCAAATACCTCGGTGAGAAAATCTCAATCCCAGGCTCCGGGATTGGATACCCTACTTGATACGGTTTAGCAACGGTGCATTGATTGATATTTGTGTGGTCATTACAAATATCACTTGATTCAGTGTAAAAAATAATGTTATTTTTAATTTATTGATCAGATACAATTCTTGTGATTGACGTATCTGTGTGCGACAGAATTTTGCTGAGAGGCGTGAAATATAATATGAAAATAATTCATGCAATAATTTATATTCGTTTTAATTTCCATACAAAAGTCAATAAAACGGTCGAAAAATATTTCATTTTAATTATGTGAAACTTAATAATCGCGCAAAAAATCTTCATACTTTACGGATTTTGTTTTGAACAATTTATAAAAAGAATAAAATTCATTCCTAAGAAATTCAGCAAACTTTGACCTTTGCATACATTAGTAAATCAGTGAACTTTAGAAAGTTTTAAAAAATGCAGATTAAAATTTGTAATATTCTTTTTATAGTTTCGAAACTGTTTGTAAAAAATTGGATAAAAAATATAATGGCAATCAAAATTTGGAATAAATTTTTATCAATCGTGAAAGAAAATTAAACTTTTGTTAGTAAACAGTTCGTTGAAACTATTACTGGAAGCGACATTAATTCTTATAAAGCTTTGATATTCCAAAATAAAACATTAATGAAAGAAGCTTTAAGCATAAACTACGGTAAATACACTATGTTTGTGTGTAAAATACGATTGCCTGGTGCTATAATTTATAATTATTTGAGCTTTTGATGTATTTTTCTCTTATGATTAGTATTTATTAATAAAATTGTTATAATTTATGATGAAGCCGCTTAAATAACTCGATCATATTATGTGATAGATTTGTCGGTGACTTTGTTGAAAATGATTTTGAATATCAAATTAAAATTGATATATTTGTCATTCCATTGGTTGTGTTCCAAATTGTGACAAAAGTATGCAATTGCAAAGATTTATTTCTGATTTAATATAATAAAACAACAAAATCTCACATGTACTACTACCTCTGAGCGAAAACAAAGCATTGAAAGACCGTGACTTCGCTGGATAGATGAACTGTCACGGTACCTTTGAGTGCTGGAGGTCATCGACTAGCGTAGAAGAGTTCAAAATCGAGTTGAGAGGAAGATATTGATTGAGGTGGCAAAAGTTTACACCTGATCGTAGCGCCAAGAATAATGTTATTAAATGAATTTTTATACAAACAATGAATTCTCAGAAAGTTATCGGCGAATCAATTGAAAAAATAAATAATGAAACTCAAATGTGTATTCGTAATAATAAACTATTTTCATATCTAGACCATTTTGACTCTCGACTGCACAACCATGTCAAATCTAAATCTTAAGAGCTATTTATAATCGTACATGGGACTGAAATTTAGCTTTACAAAATATCTGCGCTTAACGTGACGGCATTGTTTTCTGGATTCAAATTGAAAAAAAAATGTGTATCGTATTAGAAAATTACAAACAACAGTAAACAGTCGGTCTATTTGATGAAATGGCAATTTTCGGTTTGCAAGGTAGTTAGAAGCTCGGTGATTGCAAAGTGAAAACAGACGCTGTTTGCAATTTGAGAGCAATCAACTACCTTCCTGTTTTCTGATGCTGTCATAACTGCGCGATACCTGTACGATAACGAATGTACGTACAAACATTTACTGTACATGTAGCAGAAAATTGTTGCGCTTTGCATATATTACTTACTGTAAACACCAATGTACAGAATAATATATACTTCTCATCGTGTTTGTTTTCGGCACATATAGCTTAAGTATTTTTTTTCAACATACTATATAAATAGAAATTTCTGTTGGCTGTATATATTTGAATTGTATAATACATATTAAACGATGAAATATTCGCGACAGACAGTTATTTCAATACCGCTAAAAAAAGTTAATACATAATGATTATACCAATGTATGCTAGCAAAACGATTTGTATTATCATGAAAAAAGATAATGACTTTCCCACAACACATTTGAATAAATCTTTTTTTGGTAATACGTTGTTTTGAATTCTTACTGATAGTAATTATACGAAAAACTTAATTTTGCTATATTTCTTATCCGTGTCGATGGAAGTGGACTTTATCCTGAACAAGTCAGTGAGCCACTTACGAATGGTGCATATATATATTTTTATCCATGCCCGCTCCCAATGTAGAGCATATGGCCTCCTAACAAAGGTATCTCAACAGAAGTTTTTCTACGAGAACAGTTTATTACTCAGTCGTTCAACCCCACTTTTTTTCAAAGTGAGTAGTAGGGAAAGAAGGATAAGGCTACAACAGGACTAGTGGCTGACTAAACGCTATCGCTACACCCATTTATTAAAGGATCAGAAGGATGCGAGGAGAATAAATGATGTGAATTGACATCACAAACACTCAGTCTTCGATCTCAACTTTGAATTGAATAATTCTCAAATTCACTGTGATCTTACCGGGAATCAAACCCAGACCTGCGTGATCGGTAAAGCAAGCTCTAACCAACTGCGCCACAGCATGCAACAAAATATATAATAATATATTATATTACAGTTTCTTCACATTAACTCGTTTTCTTCCAATTATTTTCGCGTGCAAAATGTGTGTAAGAATAGTCGATTCTTCTTAACGCATTTCCGTTGTGCAGAAAATATTTTTTAATTAGAAGTTTAGAATTTCGTACAAAATTTGAGGTTAGTTTTTTGTGATTAGACTTTATAACTAATAGTTTCATTTTTTTTTATTCATGTCCGCTCTCAATGTGAATAATATGACCTCCTAATGGAAGTGTCTCAACATAAGTTTTTATACGAGAACTTTTTGTAACTCAGTCACTCAACCTCTCTTTTTTTAAAGAGAGTAGTATGGATGGAAGAATAATGCTATATAATGGTTAACTAATCGCTCTCGCTACGCCCTGTTATTGAAGGACGACAAACATCAATGCCTTCGAACAGATATCGATAAATAGGTTGAAAAAACGTTGTGTGTGCTGAGTCTCGAACCCGTGTGATCCGGAATGGAAATCAACAACGCTAACCGTTGCACCATAGGACCCACTTGTTTCAAAATTTACCTATGTTATATTAAAATTTCTAAGCTGTTAAGTTTTTGGAATATTCGTTCATTTTTTAAAAGCTCTTTTTGTAGGCTTGTTAATATCAACGTATTTCGATATCGTCATGTGAACACAACTTTTATTTCACATGCTTAACTTAAAAAACATCTTCTCACCACTTTTGTATAAAAGTAGATATCAGTTTAATATAAAAAAAATCCCTAAAAAATGAAATACAATCTCTTCAATTGCTCTAAAAAAACAAAATACCATGTAGCAATAATAAAGCCGTTAACCTCTCGCGATCACGTCTGCTCGTAAAAGTAAAGATTAGTTTTCTGCATGTCTTGGACGTCAATAATACGAAGTCATGTCAACAGATTAACACGAGGTCGGCATCACGTTCCAAAGAAGAAAAGAAAAAATCGGCCTTTGGGGCTAAGAAAAGTTTCTTAAATATTGGACACCTATATCACATAGGGAATAAAGACGTGATGCGGCGATCAATGAGTTAACGAAGCGTGACATGCGATGATCATAATGGAAGAAAACGACCAAATTTAATTTTAAATATATTTACAGTATGATATTTCATAAACGACACGTAGCTCGACAAACAGCTATTTATCGTAAACCAAAAACTCTCCTTAGTTGAAAACAACGAATTTTTTTTCGTCGAGAGAATTGCATTCTTTATTTTTCTTAAGATAAGTATTTTTTAACAATGTTTTCAAGATTTTTTTTTTAAAAGTAAAAAAACTTTACAGTTATTAAGTTAATGTTTTGCTAAAATTTTAAAACTATGCTAATGCAATAGTAACTAGAAGTTACATAATTATTGCGTCTTAGAGACGCATTTTCAAAAAATATATTAAGCAAATTCTGAAAGTACTAGGACCAAATTAGACATGATTTTTAATCAAAAATGAAAACTTAAACCAAACCCATAAAAAATATAAAATGCATTTATTTGATTTATGGTTTTCTTTGCGATTGGGAAATAGTTATTAACATTATATCAGTATTTAGGATCATAGGTATTAAACTAAAAAAATGCAGAAAGGAAGAAGGATGTAACCCACAGTTTTTTCAAAACATTTTTTTTGTCGACAATTACAATATATCTCACTTGATACACGTTCTACCAAAAGGATAGATGCTGAAAATGCCGAATTAGTTTATAAATTTGGCTTTTAAGTTTGAAAAAAGATGTGCTTGTGAAAATTGAAACAAAGAAAAAAGACTGAAATGAAAGTTTTTCTTAGACAATTTCTTAAATTACTATTAGATTAAGTCTCCTTAAGTCTCCGTGCACTTCAAACTTGTGTTTATTTCGTAATTTGCATATAGTCCAAAATAATCAAAACACGTTTTTTGCGCCTCCTGTAAAATTTGCTATGTGTGGGTTACGTCCTTTTTCCTTTCCAGAGTCGATATGCATTACAACTAGAAAGCGCTTTCTCATATATAATCATTTGACAAGATCATATGACTGGACATAATTATAATCTATAAATGAAAATAAAGTAAGAAACTTCGAGCGAGTTTCCTGCTTTTTTTCAATTTTGATGACTAATATAATAATATTTATTTTAGTTGAATGAAGTCAATAATAATTGTGTATTTCAAATAACTTGATCATATGTTCCCTTAGTTATATGTAAGTGGAATAAGTTTTTGTCAAAACTTAGGTTTTTAGATGACCCCCTGTGATCCCAAAGCACCCGATTTTTGATTAAATTATTTTAATTAACTTTTACGTAAAAGCTCTCTTTGGGTGCATCATTTTTACGCATCCCTAAAAAAGGATGAAATATCCAAGCAATTTAAAACCAATATCGTTTTTCTCCTTTGCTTACTTGACGGAATTGTTTTATTTTTTGTGTCTTTTGGCGCAGCGCACATGTTTCCCTACATATGAATATGGACCTCACTTTCACGAGTAGGGGCAATATCATGGCAAAGACCCGTCCGTTGACTGCCCGTAAAGAGTGTTTGCACAGTGTTTGCTATGCCAGAGTGCTAAGCAGTGGTGGACCAAGAGTATTAAAAATATCTAATATAATATAAACAATCGCTTAATAAATATCACTACATAGAAGGTGAGGTATAGATACATAGAAAGTGAGGTATATTAAAAATAAATCACGATATGTATACCAATTGTTTGATAAAATTTTAACCTTAATAGTAAAACCCTGAAATATTTAATTAATGCTCCATTAAAAAGTAAGTCCCATAGAGAAGTGGTAAGCGTTATGGGCTTCCGTGCCGAATCTCATGGCTTTGAGTCCTAGTACAAACAGCATTTTTTCGATTTCTGTCCGAAGACATGGGTGTTTGTGATGTCTAAAAATTCTTTCCAATCTTTTAATAACTGGACGGAACGAGAGTGATTAGTCTACCATTAGTCTTGTCCTGGCATTATCCTTCTATCCCTGCTACTCTTTTTGAAAAAAGAGAGGTTGAGGAACAAACAGTTCTCGTAAAAATATCTGTTTAGATATATCCATTAGGAGGCTATATGCTCCACATTGGGAGTGGACATGCATATAAATATATAACTATATATATAAAAATCTCGTGTCACGGTGTTTGTCGTCGAACTCCTCCGAAACGGCTTGACCGATTTTTATGATTTTTTTATGTATATTTGTTAGATAGAAGAATAGGTTGTAAAGTATATTTCATCTCGCTAGGTGAAAAGTTTCCCTATCCAGAATTTTGTTTTCAATATTTCTGACATCCGTCGTTCGAATTTCAAACAGAACGAAATTATTTAAGTTGTTGAATGAGAGATGGCGCTAAGTGCGCAGCATCCAAAATAAGCAAGTTGTTTATGACTCCTTAGTTACGTTCGTTTGATACGTGCCATGGTTACGTCAACAATCAAGGGGTATTTATTATAAATAATTATCAAGTGAATTTGTAATAGTCGTCACAAAGCATTTCTTTCGCTGACAAACAATTATGCCACCTAAACGACAAGCTATTAGTTGATCTAGACCTCAAGCACGAAAGAAAACGGCATCACGAGCTTCAGAAACAGACGAGCAAGTTTAGAAACAGTTCGAGCTCGCACTGCTCTTGACTGCACTGGGCTTGCCCGATCGTCTGATACAATGATCTGCAAACAACCTTTTTGACCGTGATTTGCAACGAGAAACACGATTTTATGTCGACAAATTGGGTACATTCGTTTAAACAAATCTTCCGAAATTGGTCCCAGAACAACGCATGGCGTATGATAGAATTATGCATGCAATCAATCACAAGCCAAAACTTTGATCACGAAACAATATTGCATTGGCAATCGCTTCATCTGCAATTGCAGCAAATCTTTTGGATGGTGGTCAAATAGCGCATTCAGCAAAGAAATTGCTTTTGAACACCAACATGCAATGTCAAAAAAAGGCCTGAATGGGTGAAGTACTTAAATCATATAAACTCATTAAAGGGGACGAATTTACTATGGCGCACAAAACGGCATTGAAAAATCTTCACTATATGTACATTAAAAGATTTGAGAGGAAATGAACAAGTCTTTGGTGGTGCACCTTTTTTATTGTCTGGTGATTTTCGACAAACTCTACCAGTTATACCACGTTCAACAGCTGCTGATAAATCAAGTGCATGTCTCAAATCATCATTTTTACGGTGACATGTGCAGAAATTGACTTTGAAAGCTAATATGCGTGAAGAATTACAATATGACGCATCCACTGAACGTTTCAAAAAACATTTGTCGGAAATTAGTAATGGGGAAATAGAAATCGATGAATCCACACAATGTATGACATTGCCGCCAAGCTTCTGTAAAATTACAGGAACCATAAGTAAATTGATGCACAAAGTTTTCCAAAATATCGCACAGAATTACAAAAATCATCAGTGGCTCAGTGAACGTGTAATATTAGCAGTCAAAAACAACGATGATAATGCCATCGACTTCAGGATTCAAATCGAAATACCAGGCAAAGAAACAACGTATAAGTCCATCGATACTATAAATTGATCAAGACGAAGTTGTCAATTAGCCAACTGAATTCTTAAACTCACTTGATTTGCCAGGCATGCTACCGCACGTTTTAACACTGAAAATTGGCGTACCTATCATTTTTCTCCGAAATATAAATCCTTCACGACTTTGCAACGGTACCAGGCTTTCAGTGAAAAAGTAATGAACGATATTATCTAAGCTACAATTTTGAATGGAAAATTTACGATGTACTATTGCCAAGCATTCCAATAATTCTGACAGACAGGCCATTAGAATAAAAATGTTTGCAGTTTCCGGTGAGACTCGCATTTGGACAATCGCTACAAATGTGTGGACTAAATTTAAAAAATCCACGCTCTCACATGGACAGCTGTATCTGGTCTGTTCACGCGTTGAAAAACCTTAAGATCTATTCATATACGCACCAGACAAAAAACAAAATATATCCAAAAGCACTTCAATAAACAGAATTAAAACACAAAAACTTTATTTCTTTGATTGGCATTGCAACGCATGCCGGGTTAGCTAGTAAATATATATATAAAATAAAGCTCACTCTTACTTTTAATTTTTATTGCCACGTAACTTCAAAGCAATAGTGAGATAAGTGGAGAAACAATATAAAAATTGTAATATCCAAACAAATCTAACAATTATTCTCTATTATAAAACAAAAAAGGAAAAATCAATTAAGCATGAGATAAACTATATAATTTTTCTCGAAACTAATATTTTTTTATTTATCTCTGTTTCTTTCAGGTAACAATATGCGGGTTGAACTATTACTGTACACAAGTGGTTTCCAACCTTTATGTTACTGCGCCTCCCTTTGAAGAAAAAAATATCTTCGCGCCTCCCCATTTTTTATTTTATATAGTAATAAAGGCACGTTTTAAAGAGTAAATAAATATTTTGGACTGTTCGCGCCTCCCAGGTTGGAAATCGCTGCTGTACCCAATATACTGCAATTGGCTAGGAGTGAATGCAAACATCTAGTTTTTATATGGAATAAAACGTGACTGTCCAAACTGTGGCCCACGACGTGGTTTTGTGCAGCCCTTGGCACATTTTGAAGAATATAAGAATTTTTAAGGAAAACCATTTTCGGCATATGTAAAGCAATGATTAACTGTACTATTTTTGGTGTGGCCCGCGGATACATATTTTTTAAGCGCGGCCTTCGGGTGAAATGATTTTGAAAAGCCCTGATATAGAACGCGAACATGACAGATTTTTTTTATCAACTACGAAATATCCAGGTGAGACTGATTTACTGCGTGACGAAGCCTGATAGTGTAATCATTACACTGTAATGTATAAAATAAAAAAACAATCAAAAATACTTGCCATAGTTGCAGTGCTTACGGATTAGGATTCTGTGTCGAGACGTCCCGGGACTTGTCAGATTTTAGCTGTCGTAAGTCCCGGGACTTTTTTTGAAAATTTCCCGAGACATTGGTGTCTATTCTCGGAATCAGTTTTGAAAAAAAATGCATTATATTCAGGCTAAAGAATTAAAACCCGGGGTTTTAAACAAAATTATTTATGCATATATAAAAGAGCTCTGATAAACAACAGATGTTTGGGATTTATAATTTCGTAGAAGTTTCAAACACCATGTGTTTTTATATATTGTAATATAACTGTAGCAAAAGCAAATTCCAAAATATTAAAATTTAATGTTCATATCTCATGTTGTTTTATGTATAAATGTTTTTGCACTATTATACAAAAGTACCAATGTCTCAATCGGACAAAAAGGTCTAAAAGCTGTATTGTGAAGTTACAGTCATAAATTTACTCCTGATGGCGGCTGAATTCTTTGATATATTTTCGTTACATATACTGTTATCATCCCTTCTTAGTAAAAAATAACCGTAAGCATTGCACATATCCATCACATAGGAAAAATAATAATTATTTAACATTGTATAATAAAACGTGATTTTTACTAGTACGTTCTTTCAAAAGGCGTATAATACATACATACATACATGCAAATATTTAATTTTAATAAAACTATAATTTTATTAAAGGGGAAATAAAAGTCTCGAGTCTCGGCATGTCCCGGGACTTTGACTTTATCACGCCTCGAGTCCCGGGACTTTGAAAACCCCGAGGCTACAGAATCTCTAGCTAAATTAAGCTTCATTTGGAGCTCATATTTTAAACATTCATTGTACATCACATTAGGCATGAAAATAATGTTGATAAAATAAAGACCAGGACGGTTGTCAAAATAATAATGGAATCGAAAATTATTTTCGTACGACGTATTTTTTCTTTTTGAATTTTGAAGTTAAGAATGAATAAACAATGAAATAAAACAGAAATCATTCCATCATTGCTGTCTACCTGTCAATAAAAATAAATTTAAAAGCGCCTCTAAATATAAATCCTCAAAACTGATGTTAAATTTACTCCCATGAAAAAATTCCTTTCAAGTGTCGATTCTTTTTTCGTCGCTGTAGTATTTGATCGACAGAAAAAAAATGTATTGTGTCTATTTTAGTGACAAAGTGTATTTATTTATTTTTATTATAACACAGGTCACATAAAATCAGCAAGTCTTCAATCAACTTGCTTTGTGTCAAAAAACATATGCAATGAATTGAAAATCTATACATTTTTTTGTAAACACTTTTTGTTTTACCAGCCTACAACATTTTATCAATAAATACCTAAATATTTATGTTAAATTTGTTAATATTTTTTTTAGTATTAAACAATACTAAGAAAACGATAGCAAATTATCATATGGGATGTACATTTTTACAATGAAATGGTCTTAAGAATAAATATTACAAGTATTTTTAGATATCAAGTTTAGTATTTTTGCATATCATTCACATAAATATAGAAAAAAATGAATAGACAAGATATAAGTGTATCAATAAAATTCAACGCTTTTAACGACTTTTTAATACATTTTTACAGGAAGATTAATGTCTCCGAGCCACAACAACACGACAACCTCTCAGTAAGGGTTTGATAAAGAGCCTTCAACTGAAAATATTTTTCTAAGAAGTCTCATAATGGTCAATAAATAAAATTCGATTTATCATTCTGTTTTTGTATGAATTTATTGTTCTTTATAAAAAAAAAATAGTCAATGACAAAAATGAAGAAATGTATATCTAAAATACATATTTAACCAGAGATTTGTTGCTGTATTAAATTTTCTTTAGTTTAATGTTCTTCTTATTATATTGATATAATTCAAAAATATTTCATTAGTGAAACTAAAATATAATCAGAAAAATTATTATATAAAAATAGATAAAAAGATATAATTGAAGATATAAATTAAATTTTATAAAAAAATATTCATAAAATATTTTACAATAAACATTGAACCTCTTGGTGTTTGATTTAAGGCATTATAAGTTAGTTTTAACGGCATATTTAGCGTAAAGAAGTACCTTTATAAGACCGCCTCTGAACTATTCAGAGGCCAACAAAAAGGGTGTTTGCTTTTTTGGTTAACGACAATCCCCAGAGGTGGCAGAACTTGAAGCTTTCGCATAGAAGCTGACAGTTTATGCCATCGTAGACGTTTTGAACAATGAAACCTCCGAGCTTTTTATCTGAAAGAGTAGCTGCCCTTTTTGTCCTTCACTCACAGTCCAAATTACAGTAAAGATAGTAAAAAATGTTTTGTGACGTAGATTTTTTACCGGAATACTGAATGAGATCTTAGTTTATGATAATACAATGAATAGCGATTGATTTACTTAAATAGTTTCACAATAAATGCTTCAAAACTATTAATACTACAATAAACGAGCATAAATAAGTTTTTATTTAAATTTTATTTGAGCTTTTAGTTTAGCGTAGTCAGTATGTACTTAAAAATAAGCTTTTAAATTGTTTATATAAACAAAATTTTAAATCGAGGGATTAAAAATTCAAAAAAATGTTTGCCTTCGCTTATCTTATAATGGTATAACATAGCAGATAAAATAAAATTATGTGTGCATGCGGAAGGAATATAAATTAATATTTTAAAAAGCTTTTTTTTATGGGTCATAATAATTTAATGTTAACATTTGAATCAAACATGTATTAAGTAATTTTATAGATTATTTCTACCAATTTTTATTTAAATATGTATTATATACATTATTATTAAAAAATCTTGTAAGAAATTGTTTTTTCAGTGAGGTTTTTATAGTTTGTTTACTAGTAAAGATATAATGTCTAGAAAATAAGTTGAGGGTAAAAAATATTTAAGTATTTTAGTTCTACAGTTTTTAATAATTTTTATACGTTGATAGCTATTTCGGCTTTCGCCATCGTCAGAACTATGTTTAAACTTATATTTTGCTCAGCTATATATACTGGCTCTGAAGAGATACACAATGCATCAAGTTATTCACTCTAACATCCTAATTATAATTAAAATATTACACTTATTAAATGTGATTCTAGTGTTTCAAAGAACGATTAACAATCTGGGTTTATTTCTTAAAACATTAATTAGGATAAAATTAAACTGATATTTATTATTAATTACATTACATAAAATTTATTAACTATGGCTTTAGTGTTTTGAAAAACAATAAACAATATGGGATTTTTCAAGGTAAATTAGGTTAAATTATACTAATATTTATTATTAATTACATTAAGGGTTTTAACAACGGTGATGGATTTATAATAGTTTGTTCATTTAAGATGTTTTGTTTATGCCTATTAATTTCAAGTTGTTCTAATAAATTTAGTTTTTGACCCTTATGACAAAGATGCAAAACGGTTGGCTCTAAACATAAACTCATGTCATGAGACTCGCTCAAAAAATGGTTTGCAAATTGTGAGTCTGATTTTGTATTGTTAAAAGATCTTATGTGCTCTTTAGCACGTGTTGATATGCTTCTACCTGTCTGTCCTATGTAAATCGCATAACACGATCCACAGGACATTTTATATATTCCGCTTCTGTCAAGGTTGTTGATTTTATCTTTACTGTTTTTAAGCTGGATTCCTAAATTATTATTAACCTTTAATGCTACGTTAGCCGAATGTTTAATTTTATTGTGGATTTTTTCGTTAATTCTTCCTAGAACAGAGCCAGTATATATAGCTGAGCAAAATATAAGTTTAAACATAGTTCTGACGATGGCGAAAGCCGAAATAGCTATCAACGAATAAAAATGATTAAAAACTGTAGAACTAAAATACTTTGATTTTTTTTACCCTCTGATAATGGAGTTCTACCAAGTAAATGCCAAATCAATTCAAAGAAAATAAGTGTTTAAAACACCAATTGTTAGTTGATCTCTTTATCTACGCTATGTTTCCAAAATAGAATTGATGAAAGAGAATATTGATATATGCATTACTGTGAACACAAACCCATACATCGATATGAAAAATCAATATGTGACAATATCTTCATTGGGATTCGGGTCAATGGACTTAAAAATTAAAAAGGACAAACGTCGAAAGCGTTGGCTACTTGGTTTTGGCAAACGGCAATAGGGGTGTTCAGAAGACTTGCACATTCTAGTAAATATGCAGTGTTGGCGAATAAATAATAATAATAAAAAAAATGATTCAATAATGTATTAGAAGTTTATTAGAAACAATTTATACCATTTAACTTATCAGTAACCAGTGAGCACAGTAGTAATTTCTTTCAATTTCCAAAACAATGTCGTTTGATAAAACAGTTTATTAATTTTGACATATTGTCTAAAATTAATTATAATAACATACTATATTGTTTAAAATTATGTTCTAAGAAAATTTGTTTAAATTTATATAATTATTTTCGCTTAGTGTATAATTATTTTAATATTCAATAAAAATAATATTATGATACTTAGAATTTTATACAAAAAAAACATAACAAAAGGTAAGGGTAAAATAAAATCATTCATATCCTTCAACTTGTCGGTTTGTGTCGTATATTTGTGTACTTATAGATCTTTGAAGACACCAACATTATCTTTTTTGGCACATTTATATGCCAAGAGAATATGAATGGGCTTTCAAAAAGAATGAGATGAGTTCTCGAATATGTTTTTTTTTCAAAAGGAAATAATTCTGGATACATAATGTAGACGAAGCATTGTGTTTCATATATTTTGTGATTGACATTTAAGACATAAATCGAATTGGTTTTCTTTTTTCGTAAAGCTACTCTTCAAACAATACATTGTGCTTTCTTCACCACATTGTTTATTCTTGGCAAAGATATTAAATAAGATTTCAACTTCTTTTTCTGTTGAACTAAAGTAATATTTTAAAAATTGCAAAACAATGACGGCTAAAAAAAATCATCATAAGTCATACTTTTTTATCGGGATAATAAATCGTAATAATATTGTTATTTGGGTAAGTGTTAAGATAAGTTAAATAAATACACATAAAAATTTAAAAATTAGTTTGTAGAAAAAGTGATGAAATTGTTATTCCTCTTATTGTGTTGCATTTTTTGTATCTTTGAAAGCATTTGCAATCTTATTTTATTTTTAGACTTTTCATAATAATATTGACATTAATTCTAATTGTTTAATTTTAATTTTTATTATGAATATAGAGCTCAGATATTTTGCCAAACACAGTTTCTTGTCACAGTTGGCCTTTACTCCAATATAAAAATAAGTTCAAAATTTAATATAATCCTAGTTTTTGTGTATTTTTTTATATACATGTGTAGAATAAATTTTTGTATTTCAATTTTTTTTTTTTTAAAATAGTCGGAGTTAACCGTTATTTCTTGTGTTTGATTCTGACTCCACAGCCCTGGCCAAATTGTTATCGTAGATATATTTTACAATATTTTAGTGGTAATTTAAATTGCATTCGATATTTCAGGCACAGAGTTATTGTTAGTAAATTACTTTACTTGTAAAGAATTGACAAGAGTTATGTTTTTTTTTGTTAATTGATTTTAAAACAAATATAAAGTGTCTAGTTAATATTTAATAAATTGTAGCCTTTACTTTTTTATTGCGATTGAAATATTTTGTTTTACTAAAAATCACGCAAAATTAATTTTGTTTTATTCTTTGTTGCAGGTGGAAGTTGGTGACGTTCTAGTGCTAACACTGCAAAATGTTCAAGTCAAGTGAAAATCTTAAAACAATGTTCACCTACATTCGTTCTGCTCTAAACAGCGGGTGTGAACAATTAACAATGAATATTAAATCGTTATTGAAGATAAAATCCAAAACAATGTTTGAATGGGTCACGTAACTTGTGTGAATAATTAAAAAAAATCAAAATGAATTCATCCGAACCATATTTTTTCTCAGCGGAGAGTCAACTTGACAATCCAATAGAGAATGATTTATATTATTCTTTGGACTCGTTTTCTAGCGATGAAGCGAAAAATGCTGTTGACTTGGGACACAGAACAACAGACTACACTTTGAGCTTTATGGAAACGATCATTCCAAGCTTTGAAAATTGGACATTTAATTCATCAAGCAAAGAAAATGAGACAACATTAGAAATAAACCAATGGGATCTTTATATCATATTAGTTCAGGAAAGGGCTGCGTTAGTCAGTTTTCTTTTATTATTTTCACTTACAACAGTTTTTGGAAATATGCTTGTAATAATGGCGGTGGTGAGAGAAAGATATTTACATACCGCAACAAATTATTTCGTTACATCTTTAGCCGTAGCGGATTGTTTAGTTGGACTTGTTGTAATGCCATTTTCTGCTCTTTACGAAGTATTAGAGCACATGTGGTTCTTTGGTATGGACTGGTGTGACGTTTGGAGATCATTAGATGTCCTCTTTTCTACAGCTTCCATATTAAATTTATGCGTCATAAGTTTGGATAGGTATTGGGCTATCACTGATCCGATAACGTACCCTATGAGAATGACGGGAAGAAGGGCCGCGTTTCTTATAGCAGCCGTTTGGGTGTGTTCCGGGACGATATCATTCCCTGCGATAGCTTGGTGGAGAGCTGTGCGAACGGAAGACGTCCCTGATTTTAAATGCCCATTCACGGAGCACTTAGGGTATTTGATATTTTCTTCAACTATATCATTTTACTTGCCACTGTTCGTAATGGTATTCACATATTACCGTATATACAGAGCGGCAATGATACAAACAAGATCTTTAAAAATGGGAACAAAACAAGTGAGAGCTTCTGGTGAATTGGAACTCACGTTAAGAATTCACAGAGGCGGTACTACAAGAGAAAGGCCTGGTACAATTTATCATTCAAACACAACTAACTCGACTCCTGAAGAACATTCAGACCTGCACGAGCCGTTGACTGCTTTGCAAAATAATGGACTATCAAGAACAGCTTCTAATAGAATGATGAATGCTACCCATTCAAAGCATTTACCGAAAAACTTTTCTTTGAGCAGGAAGCTCGCAAAGTTTGCGAAGGAGAAAAAAGCTGCGAAGACTCTTGGCATTGTGATGGGTGTATTCATAGTGTGTTGGTTACCGTTTTTTGTTGTGAATCTGTTGTCCGGGTTTTGTATGCAGTGTATCGCGCATGAAGAAATAGTCAACGTGATTGTGACATGGCTCGGGTGGGTCAACTCTTCTATGAATCCTGTAATCTATGCGTGCTGGAGCAGAGACTTTAGAAGGTAATACATTTTTTGTTTTTAACTATTAGTATTACACATGAATCTTGCCTATTGGTGAAGATATGTCTTCACAAACATACATTAGATAAATATTATATTTAAAAAAAAAAACAGTTATACTTAACTAAGTGTCCTATTTTTCTTCCATCGAAAGAAATCTTTAGAACAACTGTGTCATAAAAGTTTAAACCTATTTTTTTAAAACTATTTTGTAGAAAATTATGGCATAACAAGATTTAACTATTGACAAAACGAAGAGAGAAGTAGAATAAACCGCTTGATTATAAAAAAAGTTAAAAGCTTTGATAGAAAATTCAAATGAAAACAAATCAAAAGTATTTAAAGGTATAATGTCAGGTAATTACTGTTTTTATCGATAACTGAATATACGTTTATTTACTCTACAAGAAACTAAACTTCTGGGACAATTTATATATAAGCCAATTATTTTGGTCAAATGTTTTTTCATTCTATATAAAATGTATTAAATTTTTTATTTTTTTTAAATAAAGTTCGGTAAATTTGTAATTAATAAAGATTAAAAATGTACTATAGAGCACTCTAACCAAAAGAGAAAACGTTTGCGTGAAAACACAATAGAGGCGTTACCATTATTCAAACCATTATAAATAAAAATAAAACTTAATTATTATTAGTTTCGCACAAGTTTAACAATTTATATTATATATAAAGCTTAATTTCATTAAGTCTTTTTAGGCAAATAACTAAATTTACAAAAGATTTTTACAGGTATGAACGAGTGTTAGAATTTGAATATTAGAATATTAAAATAAATCGTCAAAAAGCTTGCGTTTTGCCCACAGGCTATTGGAAAATTTCCCGCTCCCAATCAATGTGAAATAAGGTAATAAAATTCAGCGTGGAAAAATATTTTAGGTGCTTTGTAAATTGTTGCCTATACGGAGAACAATCAAAATATTTAAACGTTTTATCAGCTGACTAAATAGAGTTCTAAAACTCTTTTACAAATTATTTTAATAACCAATTTATTTTTGTTATAAATCTCTTATTTAAGAATTAATGGTAGGGGGAATTTCCATACATCACAAACATGCATGACTTCGAACGGAAAATTGATACATCAATTGAAAAATGCTGTTCGTACTGGGATTTGAACCCGTGAGGTTTGGCATGGAAACCAGCGTTGTTGACCACTGCGCCATGGACCTGAAATTGTATTAAATTTTTTATAGCAATAACCAAACATAACGATGATAAATATGTTTTTTTTTTAATAAAGACAACCTTCGTAAAATAATAAAATATTAAGCCCGTTGCACTATTTAATGTCACATTGAAAAATATAAATGTAATTATTTTATGGTTTGATATATTTATTTTAATTTCAGATTTTGACTGAAGATGGTGGCATTTCAATATTTAATTTGACACAATTGAATTTTAAAATGTTTTGCTCTACATTACATAAATAAATTTCATTTAAAATAATAAGTATTACGTAATGAAAAAAGGTATTTTTTTTTAAATATTTATTATTTATTATTTTAGTCAAAATACTCATCAATTTATAAGTTTAAGAAGCTAAAAAACATCAATATTCGGTATAAATAGTACGTTGAGGTATAAGGAACCGTATAATATAATTAAATTACGACAATCGGTCTAGGTATAGAAATCCAGGAAAAAATTATCAGCAAATAGTTTCTCAGGTGCTTACTTCTGTGGGGAAACATTTTGAGACTTGGGGAAAAAATAAAACACTAAATTCATCACTTTAGCATAGTGAGTGCTTTACTGAAGAAATGCTTCCAAAGAAAGGAAAATATTTCACTTGTGTCTGGGGATAATTTAAAATTTCGTCGACTTGTTTTATCGTCCTTGTATTTTTTTTTTTGCTTTTCATAATAAACTTCGGTAATTTATGAAAACAGAGTATAAAATTATGAAAATATAGCTTAGAGGAGCGGCCAAAAAAAACTCATTTAAAGAACGTGACATACTGTGAACTTTTTAATATCAATTCCATAAACTTAAGAACGGCCACCTGTAATTTTAATTGTTTTTTTTTAAATATTTTTCTCTAGAAAATATATTTAGTCATACTTACACAATTCCCAGTAATAGTATTGTGTAGATATGATTAAAACTCTTGTTTTAAATTCGCAATAAAAACATAATCTTTCAATAATTACTTAATTTTCGACTTTTTATTTTTCAGAAAAACATCTTTATAACATAGAAAATTTCCGACTGTTCGAAGACGAATAAAATCACTTCAATGTAATTTATTTGTTAATGGTAGTCTGGTTACTATTTTGTTATATTTTTTTTATCCATACCCGCTTCCAATGTGGAGCATATAGCCTCCTAATGGAGGTATCTTAACAGAAGTTTGTCTAGGCGAACTGTCAGTTGCTCAACCTCTCTTTTCCAAAGAGAGTAGTAGGGATAGAAGGACAAGGCTAGAACAGGTCTAATGATTAAGTAATCGCTCTCGCTACACTCAGTTATTGAAAGATCGGAAGGCTGGAAGGGAATATTTAGACATCACAAAAACCCATGCATACGAACAGAAATCGATAAATCGATCGAAAAATGCTGGTTCCTGGGCTGTTGCTATAGGGAGCGTTCAGATGGCGGTTCCTTCTCGCCAGGAGACGCCTGAGGGTCACAGCTATTGCTCGTTTGTTGAAAAGCTTGTGCTGACAACTGTCGTCGCAATATGGCAGACCAGATGGACTGCGTCCTCTAAGGGACGTCAAACGTATCAGTTCTTTCCGGACGTGTCCTGGAGGCTTGCAATAAAATCACTAACACCATCACATTGGACTTGCCAATTTCTAACCGGCCATGGCAAGTTCAATGCAAAACTATTCGCGCTGGGAAAGTTGGTTTTAAGGCCGGACTGCTCTTGTGGGTATGCCGAGCAGGACGTTAATCACGTTCTGTGGGACTGCCCTGAGATGGAGTCCGAACGAGCAGAATTGTTTGCTGTGGTCCGTCCTCATACGGGCCCAATAGGCCACGCTGACTTGATTGCAACCAATGCTAACTTCACGGCATTTGAAAAGTTTGCCAATTTATATGGGGATCGTCACAATCTTGACTCCTCTCTAGAGTCATTAAACTCGTCTACATCGACGAGCTCTCAGTATACGGACTATACACAAGATACTTAATATCAACTTGATTTAAGTGGCTGAGCTAGTCACACTTTTATTATTATTAGTATTATTATTATTTTAAGCACAGTAGTGCATGGTTCAAAATCAGTCCCGTGCAGTTCTGCTCGGGCCATGAATGTGAGGGGTAAACTCCTTTTTTTCTGTCGATAGCGTTGTGGAAGGCGGCCATTAAACGTTGGCTGCATATACACAACGGGTGGTGGTGGGAAACCAACTTGTTGGCTTCCGTGCCGGACCTCACGAGTTTGAGTCCTAGTACGAACAGATAATATATACGATTACTAAATTCACAAGTTTTATTTCAAATATCTTTTACAGTAGTGACTTATATACGGTAAGATCATAGGAATAATTTCCACGCTAAGTTATTCAAAGCTCACGCAGAAATCTTCCAAGTTTAATCATTCGAACAAAGCATAACGAACATGGGTTGCTTGTTTCGTACTATTTATATCTACACACGACAAATCCATATGCGTCGCCCACAATAAAATGGTTTGCGGTTTATTTCGCGGTAATTTAGTGTAAACTTTGTGAAAATCCATAATTACTCTACCGAGTGGAAATAATTGTTTTATGTAGGCAGCGTTGTTGACATATAATTAATGTAAATACTTAAAGGTCCATGGCTTGATCGATATAATTGTATTTATATGCTCAGTCAAAATTCATAGACCTACATTTTCACAACTGAATTTACGACAAGCGGTTTTTACCCGAGTTCCACGAAACGTCACGTTTTAAGCGAATTCGTTGAGCAGTACAATCTTTAAAAAAACACAATGTTCCTGTTTCTTATTAGTTGATAATGCTCGCCATGAACGAAATCTGAAATATAACAAAGATATTTTAGTTCATTCTTTGAAGATAAAGTTTGAACATTTTTTTCGTCTATGCATTATTGTATAATCGTTTGTTAATCAATAAATTTTTACTACACTACTATAAAGAAGAGACATGACAAAAAAACTATAGGAATTACGGGTTTGAAATAAAAAACTGCTATTAAATTTTACGAAACTAACAACTAAAATTTCCGTGTCCAACTCATTGCGTGGTAATAATTTATGAAAATGCAAAAAAATAAACTATTTAAAGCATTTTTCTATTAAATATTTTTTTCATATAACTTTTTTGCAGTCACATAGTTTGCGTTCAAGTACAAACAACCTACGTAGAGCAATCTATAAATAAAAAAAATGGTTGATTCAATTTACAAACAGTAAAAGTTACTCATGTCTGCAATAATTTCAAAATCGATTTCCATACCCTTGCGTGAAAAACAAAGGTCAGATTGATATGTCGTGACGTAAACTTTTCCGCATAAAATACTTTATTCAAAATTTATAATAAAAAAAAATACAAACAATGTCACGTTCAAAATATTAAAGTTTTTTATTTAACCTTTTCAAAGTATCTTTTTCTATTTTTGTATTGTATTATTGGCAGACCTACCGACTTTGATGAAGTTTCTTCAAATTTGAATTCCATACTACTGCTTGAGTTAAATACATTAAAATGAATTTGGTACTGAAAATGAAAAGTCGGCTTTAAAGCAAAATCCGTGACACTCAAATATCTGTTTTTTTTAAAACTTAGTAACCCGGTTTTAAATAAAAGAATTAATATATATTTTTTAACAATATTCAATCAAAAGTTTAATATTTTGATTTGAAATTGCTTTGGTTATAATTAAAACGATACTACATATGTAGTTTAAAACTCTGTAAACATTAATGGATGCGTTTAAAATATTATACTTTGGTTTATTTTGAAAATATTTTGACTCAAATTACTTCTTGAGTACAGAGTATATATAATTTTTCCACCGCCGACTAGGGACACTGAATTTTTAAAATTCAGTATCGTTTTGTAACACTGTTCGATAACAGATTTCTTTTAAAGTCGGTTTTTGTACAAACCCTTAAACTAATCTATAATTTTATGAAACTTAAATATAATAGCAAAATAAATACTATCGAAACCAATATCGTATGCGTTTGATTGGATCTTATATAATAATATTTCCATTCGTATAGTTTTTACTTCTTTATCAAATAAACCGTATTAACTAGTTAGATTATTTTACTAAAATATATATTATTAACATTTTTCGCGAACTTAAAACTTATTTCGAAATAAAGCCGGTGCTTTGCTATATTTTACTCAAACTTGTATTTATAAAAATACAATATTCCTTTGTACTTCATTCCACTTTTTTAACAAGTCAGAATGCAATGAGCGAAACCAGTCCTGACCTTATTAATAAAGTGGAATGAAGTACAAAGGAATATTGTGTTTTTTTTAATATAAATAAACTTCAAAAAAATATTTGACATTACAGCTTACACCGATGCGTCAAATATTTTGAAGTTGAAAGATCATACGACATAT
The DNA here is from genome assembly GCA_030503985.1 of Himalopsyche tibetana. Classification (NCBI taxonomy): domain Eukaryota; kingdom Metazoa; phylum Arthropoda; class Insecta; order Trichoptera; family Rhyacophilidae; genus Himalopsyche; species Himalopsyche tibetana. The sequence continues at coordinate 5,670,814 of JAPJYX010000010.1, forward strand.
ACGCGATGAAAATTTTTGAAAGTCACTTGAGATTAGCTCAAGGAAAATTAACTTCACAAACACCCATGTCTTAGATCTCAAATTAAAATTGAAAAAATCCAATTTGATACTGACCTTACCGGGAATCGAACCCAGACCCACTTGATCGGGAGAGCAAGCTCTAACCAACTAGACCACAGCAAGCGACAATTAATATTATGCCTTTTCACCAAGTATTGACAGTAAACACCTTAAAAGTGATCAAACTTGTATGTCGCTGGAATAAACAAAAGATTTTTGGATATTGTATTTATCGGACACACATTTTTTTATTTGCTACACTACACGCAAACTAAAATGGCAAAAAACAATTTTTTAAGGCAAAAAATATATAAATTTACGTGATTCACATAATTCACACAAATATTAATAATCGTACATATAAATAAGTCTAAAAAAAAAAATCAATAGTTACATACATATTATATTACCCAAAAAGTGTATACATTTATGAAGAAAGTCTCAAACAGTATAAAATTGTGTATGCCAATTTAAAAATATTACAAATTGAAAATGTAGTGAATACAAAATAAATCATAATTTACATATTTTGGACCACAAAAATTGGTTATAACTTTTTAAAGTTAAAGTATTAAGCTACGGTGTATTTGCCATGACTAGATGTTAAGCCATAAACCAAAAAGAGAAAGACGGAGTCTCTTGTTTGTGTAATTTTTAGTGATTTCTGTTCATCCATTCACTTTATAAACATTCCTATTTTTTAAATTAATAATCGTTATTCATAATATTATAAATGTTAATTAATAACCTGATTTTTCCAAATAGTTATTACAGACATTGGTTTGAGATAAAAAAAAAACAAGAAAAGAACATAAAAAATTAGGTAAGTACCTTGGGTGATTTCCTACAAGGTGCATTCTGCAGCAGAACAAAATTTTCATGTGTAAATTGTAGCCTAAATTTTCAGCAAGAAAAATCATGAGAATTTGAATTCACGCTCTGCTCTATTGTGTACAGATGTTAAAACAATTTTTATTGAAATTTATCATATTTTAATTTTATTATTTTTACGTCATGTTGCCCGATACTGCTACGTGTGTGCTATGATGACAATAACAAGTTTACTTGTGAGAACGGCAATCCGAAGGTATGAAGTCGTGTCGATCTGTGTTTTCACCTTGAATATATCACAAAGAAACTGAGAACCAGATTTAGAAATTTATTGTGAGATGATTGTGTCTAAATTATGTTATAAATTAATATTTGTACACACAGAGAGTATCATATATACAGTTCTTAACCGTGATCCACTGTGTCTAATTCTCTAAAATATTAGCAGAGTATTCACTGAACCGATTGCTGACATCCATTTGATGTTGATTCTTAGAGGAATTTGACAGAGATTATCTGACAATGATTCGTTGATATTCATGTAAAACGTTCCAGTCTATTTATTGTATTGACTATAAAAATAAAATATCAATAAATTATTATATTTATACTTTTTCCTCGCGTTGCTTTCATGTGAAACGTCACCATTTGCAAGCATTAGTAGAGGTCTATGAATATAACATAAAAAATATAGTTAAACCCGATCAAATATCAATCCGGGGGTTAAATAACACTTCAACTGGTTAAATGTACTGAAATATTTATCGCCTACTTACATAGAGTATTTGCTCCGGCCAAAAATCGAGAGTCTTCGTCTGCCATAAATGTAAAATCGATAAACGAAATAAGCAAAAAAGCCGCAGTTAACATAATAATGTTCAATTTCGAATCGCAGCCACTGTGGCGACGATTCGATTATTTGTATCTCGAAAATAAAACTTTACTGGCGACCCCGAACAGCGCTAACTCTCTGAGACGTCGGACGTTTTAACGGAGTGAATATTTTTTCGAGAACGATAAATAAAATAAAAAAAATAAATAGAAGAAAGTTTCTTCTTCAATAATCGCGTCTCGTTATGCCATTTAAAACTTTCCAGTGACTACGATATACATTTAAAACGTGGAACGTTTTTTTTTTGTGATAAGTAATTTTGAATTTCACAAAAGTGTCTCTTGATACTAGCCGTTTCTCAAAAGTAAACTATCATTTATTCAGAAAAAATATTACGTATTATAAAAAAAAAACTATCTTTAAACTTTTTTAAAAGCTATCGTCAAATTTCCCAGATTAAAAAAAAAATATCGGAGCTATTAGCATGGTTGGCTTTCGTGCCGGATCCCACGGATTCGAGTCCCAGTAAGAACAAGATTTTAGCGATTGATTTATCGATTTCTGTTCGAAGGCATGGGTGTTTGCGATGTCTAAAAATTCTCTCCCACCATTCCGATACTTCAATAACTGGGTGTAGTGAGAGTGATTAGATAACCACTAGTCCTGTTCTAGCCTAAACCTTTTAGCCCTACTACTCTCTTTGAAAAAAAAAGGTTGAGCGTCTGATTAACAAAAAGTTCTCGTTGAAAAAATTCTGTTGAGATACCATCATTAAGAGGCCATAAGTTTCACATCGGGAGTGGACATGAATTAAAAAAAACAAATTTTGTCTCAAGTGAGAAAAAAAAAAGAAACTTTATGAACGGAAATGTGTTCATTAGTTAATACACATTTGTAAAAATTGATTGATATGCATTATCCATCAAAATGTTCATGTAAAAATATCTTTTTGATGATTAATTAAATAGTTTCATTTCTAAACATTTGATGAATTTTATTTGAAAAAACATGTGTGTTAATTTGGTTTTACTTGAAAATAAGTTTTTCGGTTTAGTCTACTTATCGGGATACATGCAAGGATTTGGTCTCTTTGTGGTACTTCTATATCTTTCAAATGCTTTATCTCATGAAGTTGATAACAATGAAGTCAATAAACAAAACGCACCCTCGGTAAAATATTGCCTGTAATTTCAGACACAAAGCATTTTATCCATTCGATAACACCTAAGAAACGGTGAAATCGATAGTAAAAATATTTCTTTTTTTATTTTTTAAATTAAAAAAAAGAGATTTTTAAACATGTATAATATATACATACACAAACAAGCATCCAAACAAATTTTGTCGTATCGTATCGAAAAAAAAAATCTAAAAATCTAAGAAAACTAAAAAATCGTGATTTTTAACAAATAATAAATTTGAATCGTTCAAACTATGTACATTCTCACAGATTTTGTCACTAACGACCCGGGTTTCGCCTTTCGGCATCTTCAGGCATTCAAGTGCACGGATGAACTTGAACTGACGCTTAGTAAATGAAAGTTTCGTGTTTATATAAGAAATAAATGCATCACTGAGTCCAAAGCCATTGCTGGCGAAAAGGATAAGCTCATGAGAATGCAAACAGATTCGAGTAGTAAGTAGTTTCAAGAATTATATTATTTGTTTGTCGGCAAAGGTTTTATGATTATATGATTTTATGATTATATAGGGTATAGAAGTGGAGATGCCGGAAGGTTCAATATTTCATTCAAAATCGTTTTTCGTATTTCATTCAAAGTCTTCTTCTGGGGAAGCGGTTAGCCTTGTGGGCTTCCGTGCTGGACCTCACGGATTCGAGTCCTAGTACAAACAGCATTTCTTCGATCGATTTCTGTTCGAAGGCATGGGTGTTTAATGGGTGCATTCGTTATTCTTCTATCCTTCATTACTCTCTTTGAAAAAGAGAGGTTGAGCGACTGAGTAACAAACAGTTTTCGTAGAAAAACTTCTGTTGAGATACTTGCATTAGGAGGCCATATGCTCCACATTGAGAGTGGGCATGGATAAAAAAAAAGAAATTGGCTCACTAAAATTTTTATATGTATCTTTATTTCAGTCGCAACTAGAGTATCCAATCCTGGAGCCTTTTTGTTATCCCGGGATTTCAGGGCTGATTCATTTTCAATCGCGGGATCCCGGGATTGGGCACTCAGCGTGAAATCGTGTATAATTTAAAAATTTTAGTGAGTCGTTTTTTTTTTTTGCCCACCGAGGAATTTGAAATCCTCAAATTACTATACTTTTTCCCCAAATTATCTCCGTAACAAGTTTTTTTTATAATTTAAGATTTTGACTGAAGGTGCTTGGTGGAATTTCAATATTAAATTTGAATCGTTCACACTATGTACATTCTCACAAATTTTGTCACTAACGACCCGGGTTTCGCCTTTCGGCATCTTCAGGCATTCAAGTGCACGGATGAACTTGAACTGACGCTTAGCAAATGAAAGTTTCGTGTTTATATAAGATATAAATGCATCACTGAGTCCAAAGCCATTGCTGGCGAAAAGGATGAGCCCATGGGAATGCCAACAGATTTGAGAGAATGTACATAGTTTGAACGATTCAAATTTAAGTTTTTTTTAGCTCTTCCAGTTCCAAAATTCTATAAATTTTGGGGATTTTCTCAAAATTTCTCAATCCCGAAATACCGGGATCGCGACCATGTCAATCCCGGGATTTCGCGATCAGAAAATCGGACGGGATCCCGGGATTGGATGCCCTGGTTGTAACGTACTTGATTACTAGAAAAATATAATATTAAATTACAAATGTTAATCGATTACAAAAAATCAATCATTTCTGTGTAGTATAAACAAATAATAAAATTGATGACTGCAAAGTATTTCTGACTTCTCGCAATTTCCTCAAATGAAAATTGTTATCCGGTAAATGTGGGCTGTAATGCTGTGTGGAGGAATTTCCGTTTACGTATCACACAAATCCAAAGTAGAGCTTGGATATCTCGCGGCTTTCAGCCCCGCCATAATGTATTTTAGATTACCCTTGTATATTCAATATTCAAATATCAATACGCACTTTGAGATATTATTGCTATTAGCGAAGCTAAGTTGATTACACTTTCGATTAATTCGATGCGATTAAGACAGATGCCTTGAGTCAACGGCAAGCGGATTTTGAACAAAGCGACCACAAACCTTCAGCTAGCTTTGTCTCGTTGGCATATACAATATATATTATTCTAAAAGGTTGTCGTTAATAATACCAATTTGAACTCGGTACATTATACATTAATTTTCAATGTCTATATATGAGCTATATATAATATGTCGGGTTCTATGGCGCAGCGGTTAGCTTGTGGGCTTCCGTGCCGGACCTCACGGGCTTGAATCCCAGTACGAACTGCATTTTTTCGATTGATTTATCGATTTCTGTTCGAAGACATGGGTGTTTGTGATGTCTTATTTTCCCTCCCACCTTTCCCATCCTTCAATAACTGAGCGTAACGAGAGCAATTAGTTAACCACTAGTCCTGTCCTTACCTTATACTTCTATCTCCACTACTCTCTAGGGAAAAAAAAATGTTGAGATACCTCCATTAAGAGGCCATATGCATCCATACTGAGAGCGGTCATGGATAAAAAAATAAAACTTTTAGCTATAAAGTCTAATCATAAAGTTTATTTATGTATGCATAGAGTTATATATTTGAAACATTGTATTGATAAAAAAAAGCACTAAAAATATAATTTAATTTATTTAAAATATCATAAAAAAAACTTGAGATTGAAAATATTTGACAAGGATGTAATTTGAGCCCGAGGTGCTCTAAATTTCACGCACACATTAACTGTTAATACTAATAGAATTATAATATTCAATGTGCCATAATTGAATTAAGTACTCAAGGCACAAATATAATGTATTAAACAATTGCGTAATCAGCACACAAATTGAAAAAGGCTTTTACATGAAATATGTATTATTAAAATGATATGTCTACTTGGCAATCAGTGATATTGTTTTGAGCTTGAAAAAAAAACAAATTGTTTTATTTATTTGCTGATGGTTTTTGATTGTTGAGTGTGTACCATTATATAAACATGCAGGAGTTTCTGTCGCGATTAAAAAAACCGGTCCTGATATATAATTATTAATGTAGAATTAGTAAAAAATAGTGTCTAATTATTTAATATAATGTCTCTCCACCAAGAACATTCACAATTAAATCTTTAAATGTGTTTATTTACTCAAACAGGTATGAAAAAGTATTGATTGATATACATATCGTTGAAAATTGAATCTCTAAATTAAAATATACTAATAGATAAAGGTCTAACCCAGCCATACTCAACCTACGGCCCAGTAAGCTCTAATGTGTGGCCCAGTAAGCTCTCCATTGGCGAGCTAAAAAAAAGAAGAGTTTTGGAGATACCTTGGGAAAAAGTATACCAAATCGAGGATTTCAAATTCCTCGATTAAATATGTTGCGGCCCACGTAGAGAAGCAAATATCGGAATGCGGCCTGGAGGAAAAAAAGGTTGAGTATGGCTGGTCTAACCCAAAGGCAACGAAACCTCACGCTCTAAGCAAACTCGTTAAGCGCTACAATCTTTTACACAAACCTTGTATGAGAGTTTGCAGCACTTAACGAATTGCTTAGACTGCTTAGAGCATGACGTTTCGTGGTCCTTATTTAAGATGTATCTTATTTTATTTAAAACGCAAAAACAATTGACTGAGAGTAAAATAAGTCGTGACAAAAGCCTCAACAATACCTTTCTGGTATTTTTTTGTATATAAAAAAGCAAGTTTTGTTTACTGACACTGTAACCTATAGATAGAAAAAATATAGTATTTTTTTAGAATTTTATACCTTCAACGGCTGAAGAGATAGAGTATAAAAGTAACAAACAATTTTACGCTGTGTTTTCATTGAATTTTTATGGTGTTTGCTTTCCCATATTTATATTCCCTCAGACGGTTACGTTGCTTCTCCAGCGAGGCAAATAAAAGCCACACATTCATACGTTTAGTTTCACAGCGCTCATTCTCTTTTTTTTAACACAAAAAAATATACTGTGAAAGTAAACAATAGAAAATTAGCAATTATTTTTTCATAACGTTTCAAAAATCAAACAAACAACTACTAATTCTCTCATTTTTTTACGTTCATTAAAAATGCGTATTTTTTAATACGTGTAGAAAAAATATGAATAATTAAGTATCGAAAATTGTTTGTTAATGTGTAGTTATTCATTTAACTTTCAAGTCCAACACCCCCTTTTATTATTATGTGTTTCATTGAATATATGATTATTCATTTAATTTTTCCAAAGAAGTAATTTTTATGACGTATTTAACTTTACTTTAATTTTACAGACATAAAATATTAAGCACTAATACAATTTTACAACCCATTTTATGAAGTAATACTTTTTTTTGCTATTCGTTCTTAATCATCCACCGTCCATAACTTTAAAGCATTTTATGAATGCTTTTGATCAGTTAATAAGGAAAATATACATGAGCGGCCATTGTTGAAGTTTCCTTCATCATTTTTCATTTACGCGAAAAGAAGAACTTGTCTAGTCATCTAATGATTTTATTTGCATTCTGCCCGCCTATTGGAAAGTTGTAAAGACTAGACAGGCCTATCTTTTTGAGTTATCTGAGCACTTAGATATAATAGGAAAATCAAATTATAATTTCTGCTTCTGAGTGCGTATATACTTCTGTTTTTCATACGAGCTTCCTTCTATGATAAATGGTATAGCGAAATCTAAAAAAAAACATTAGAATTAATTACACATAGATACAGTTTTTTTAATTAAATACACATTCTACATAACTAACTGGACTGATCAGGACTGATTTAACTCTTCCAGAGATTTATAAACGGCTATAAATAAATAATGAAAACAATTTTTTTTATTAACATTTTTTTCCTTGGGGTAATATTATGTGACAGAATATCTTTCTTAGACCACGTTAGAACTGATACAGCCAACACAAAGATAAGCTTCGAAAAAGCAGCAAGCATGGCTAAGGTGGATTAGTGGTTAGCATTCTCTACGTCTCCACTTAACAACAAGTCCATATTCCTTGGTATTGCGTGCCATGCTGCCAGCTGTTGGGCGTATAGGTGAAACCAACGACAGGATACATGTCAAATACTTCTTCAGGGACAACGGTTTCCCCTTCTTGCCAATTCCAAAGCCTACCGAACTTGCTCAGCAGAATGTCTTACTGTTATGTTGGGACTTACTTACTCCATTATATCTAGAAGTCCAAGGCTGACCTAAAATTCGTAAAATTATGCACGGGAAATCAGTGAAAATTGCCTGCACAATTTTTTACCCGTTAGACTCTCAATTAAAATAAAATCGTAGTGAGAAACGTCTGCTCACTTACCGTTCTAACTAATTGATTGAAACAAAGACGATGGTCAATGTCTTCTTGAGGTTGAATTCCCTATTTATTTATTCAGCCTAAACATTTCTTTCGTTAAAATGCCACGTAGTTTTTTCCAGATCACTAGACCTCTCAATTCATCACCAAACACGCTGTGTTTAATTATAAGTTAGAAACGTTTAAAATCAAACTAAACTCAAATTGTCCTTATGGTGATAGTGATCAAGATTCAGAGGACATTCTCTGGGATTATCTGATTATGTCCATAAAAAGAGATATTTTGTTTTTATCACGAATAACCAGAATGGTCTTACCAGTCATCCAGATCTAGGTTCGTTTACAGAAAATTTCTGTGAATTCAAAAAAAATTGCTACCTCTTTTACAGAAAAAGTTTATCTTCTCTGCCCATCACAATTTAATCACTAATCCGATTTTCTATCAAAAACAGTTATATTATCACTATTAATTAATTGATAATTATAAATTACATTGTTAATTATAAAATATTTTAATTATTGTTGTTTTCAAATAATAATGTGAATCCTTGAGGAAATCTGATACAAATAAAAAAATAATCTCTTTTATAAATTGTTGTTGGTCATTTTTTTTCCCTGAAATATCTATAGATATTATATATTATCTATTGGAAAAAATAATATTTTTGTACTGAGATCACTCTTCGAACACATTTGAAGACCCTTTGTCCCCCACTAGCTCTTTTTTCTCTCTCTCCTGTTTTTTCAGTGTCCTGGCACAACATAGTATTAAAAGGTTTACCAGGAACCTATAAAAGCACGCCAACAGAAATTTTAGATGGAAACCGTGACGTAAATGTTCAACAATTGTCAGATGTTCAGCCTTTTTCTTTGAACTAATTCTAATTAGAAAAAGAAGAAGAGTAGTAATTTTGACAAAGTTTTTTAATTTACTAAATTGGATAGAGAATGTTGGGAAGGCTGTTCACAAATCAATTAATCTGTACGTGAAAACAACATAAGATAAATTGAACACAAACTTGACGGATCAACTGAGTAGGACAACAGCGTCCATTGATCATTGTAATAGGTAACAATAATTAACTACATATGTGTATATGTAAGTATTTATTTACTTACCAAATATACTTGTATTATAATCTGATGATAATTGACGAACCGAGTAAATTTTATATTTCTTCAACCTAGACAATATAATTGAAAACGTGTAGGTACCGAAATCATCACGTGACACCACATGGCACGGTTGAAAGCTCATGGCAGCTTTCACGTGAGCATACGGTTAACAGAGCCTCCGCTTAAGTGGGCATGAATGTTTAACGTAGATGCCCTAAGCCATCCGAAACGTACGATACCCAAAACACCTACCGTAGACACTTAAAAACAATTAGGGACTGTAATGGACATATAGTTCTGGGGCAATACGCATTGGAACACTGACATTTTTGATTGAAATCAAGTAGAAAGTGTCGTAATTGATCAGTTATTGAAAAGCTATTGAAAAGAAGACAAAGATGATCATTAAAATCAAAAGCAAATCTTAAATTTAAAATTAAATATTTTGAAATCATTTTCAATAATGAAAGGTTGACGGTTTTATGAATCATTACGTTAATTAAATAAAAAAAGATTATATTGAAAAAAAAAATACGTTGCTTTCAATAAAAAAGCCATATGCTCCACATAAGAAGCCGACATAGATTAAAAAAAAACTTTGAGCTGCTTAGGTTGACCGTCCACCATTTAGCTTAAACCACTTCTGAAAAGAGCTAAAAATGAAATGGCTAACGATTAATTCTTGAAAAAAATGTATAAATGATCAAATTGAAAGCGGAAATTTATTGAAAACGTGTATTTTCTGTTACTTCGTATGTGCTATACAAAGAAAAATAAAAAATGTCTCACGCGTTGAAAAAATATTAATATATAATAGCAAATTGAGAAGTTTGTTTAAACATCCCCATTTACATTTATTTTTGAAAGCATTTAATAATTATTCTAAAAACAATATATTGGTCTACGTGGCATCGTTTTAACGATATATTTTAGGTAAGTAGTATGTGTTAATATATTTTCTAATCCTGTAACAGTCCAAGACCGGTATTTTTTTTACTTTCAAAACCGGTTTTTTGGTATTGGTAAACAGGTATTTGATTTTGGAAATACCGATAAAAGGGCATTAGAGTATTCTGACCATTCGATTTGGTAGTTTGGTTGGTTTCAGATAATAAATACAGTACTCAATGGCATATATGTAGGTTTGTATTGCTTACAAACTCTTCCCACTAATTCTATGCTAAAACAGTAAGAGTTTCAAAAGCGATAAGAAAACTATTTTTTCATCCGTTTATCTCTACTTTTTCTGAAAAAAAGAGAAGTTACCAAACTGAATAGTAACCTGCACAGAGTGTACATGGTTGAAAAAAAAATTCAACCTTTTCAATGTTTATATTATTTATAACAACATTTTATAAACGACAATTGTTCTTATAGATTCGAAAGTTAAGAAATACATTTTTCAGATCACTAAAAAGCTTTTCCGCCTAAGACGTCTGAAAGACAAAAGGTTTTGCTAAGTGAATCCGGAAGAACGCAAAGTACACTTACAACTTCTGCGAAATTTGAAATAACTTTACGCTTCATTCATAATAATGATTATTATGAATAAGGGATACTTAGCAAAGAGAAAAGAAAAATAAAAAATAAAGTTGAAGTTATTTACTTACTTAAGTTACGTACCTTAGCTTTAAATAATTTATTATCATACAAAAGTTTCCAACAAAATAATCAAATTTCTATGAACCACAATTTGATCACGACCGGTTTCTTTAAGTGAGGAGAAGGGGGGGTAAAAAAGTTTCAATCATTTGAAAACACTTGTTCGAAAAGAAAATTTGATCTTTAAAAACTATGTTTAAATATGAGATATATTCTACAGCTTATATTTAAATCAAATGAAATGTTTTAGCTCAATTTTCATAGTGCAATATTGTATTTAGTATTACACTTAAAATAATATTAATAAGTTAAGTATAAATATTGAATTAAAACACACAAGATTTAGTAAAACTTAATTTAAAAGAATATATTCATTTTTAATACATGATTCACTAAGCTATTGGTTTGTACTAAAATATTATTTGAGGAAAGCAAAATATTTTAACACTTATTTTTCGAATTATTATGTTCATCCCAATTTATAACAGCACTAATAGCTTCTAATTATAAAGGCTTTTATTCGCTCCTTGAACTTCCCCAAACGAAAGCTTACAGTTTGGAAAGACGACGTGAAGATCACTAAGGCCATTTAAAACTTTACCTGTGGGCTTTGGGGAGCTTTTTTAAAAAAAGTTTTTAAAGTTTGCGTCAAAACTCTCGCTCTGCGTCGCAATATGATTTATTTTTAACGACTTTGCCAATGACGGGATAGAGATAAAAATTAATTTAAAGGTATTGCCCAACGACTGTTTTCTTTCTTATTTTTTTCTCATTTTTTTTCAGGAAATACAACGGATTGATTTTACAGCTAGAGTTTTGTTATTGATTGATGATTAGATTGAAAAATTAATTTTTAAAAAATATTGGATATTTTCAATAATATATATTTTTAATATTTTACGTAAGCAATGTTTATTTCGTTTGTTTGCCTGGCGTTATATTCCATTTAATCCACTACTGACTTAACAAAAATATTTCATTAATTACTTTGAAACATGTATTATATATAATAGTAGTCATGTTCGTAGCGCAAGATTCAAAATACATATAACAATAACAATGGAGCCTAATCCAAGTGCTCAACTTGTGTATTAAATATAGTTTCAGCATGTCTTTATTCAATTGCATAGTGATTTTAAAGAAGGCTTAAAGATTTATAATATTGATTGATTATATAGTTTTCATTCAATCAGTAATAACGTCGGATACGAGGCGCAATAGTCCACGTTCTTGGCTTTCACGACGTATTTCATGGACCCGAGTCTCAGTACAAGAAGCATTTGTTCAAGACATGGGTGTCTGTGATGGTAACCGGATAAAACAGAACATGAAAAAACAGAACATCACAAAACGTACAAATGTATGGAGGAGTCTTGGAGTAAGGAATGATGTCTTCAGTAATGATGACATGTACAGATCATCGTAATGTATATTCTTAGAAAACACTAGTATAGATATGTTTTACAATCAATTAGTAATCTCTATATCGTATTAGATAGAATAAATAAAACAGCAATAACACTTTCAATCTGAAATTTTCCTAAATACACTTATATTCGACGATTATAATAGTCGCCATTGACTGATAAAGTAAAGCGCACGTTATATCATACTGTTCTGAAATTATTACCTGTATGATATTCAATTAATCTATAATATTTTTCCAATAAATAGTTAAGAAGAAACAGGTATCATTCAAATAAATGTTCTATGTTCTCATATGCTGTTTTATCATGATCTGTTTATTCATGGAACCGTCTGTGATGTCTGTGATCTGTCCAATTATAAAATAACGGAGTGATTAGTAATCCGCTAGTCCTGTACTAGCTTTATTCTTCTATTCCAGAAAAGGGTCTACTGATATTGTAACATTTGAAAAAGAAAGATGGAGCAACTGATAAACAAATATTTTCTAGAAAATCTTCTGTTGAGATACCTCCTCTTAATAAAAAGTCTATTTGCTCCAGTTTGGAAGAGTAAATGGATTTTAAAAAAATACGTCAAGGTAAAAATTATCAATCCGAAGCAGTCAATAGTCAAATACATCTATTCACTATTTATTTAAATTCTAGTTTACATTTTTATTTGTGTTTATATAAGGTGTTTTTATAGAGGTTTTTTTTTTGAACTAACAACACTTTTTTCACCAACAGGCAATATGCCAAATGACAGCTGATTACTGCTCAGTTTGATTCACTATTTTACCATACATATACAACGTTTCCAATTTCAAATGGAGTCCGTGTTTTTAATTATGTTTCTTAAATTTAAATTTAAAAGTTCTACAATTTTTTTCACCGATGAGGCTTATGTTTGATAAAATCTGCGTCACTAAGCAAAGTTACCGCATTTGGAGTAAGGAAAATCTACAAACCATTATTGAGACGCTGTTACATTTACAAAAAGTCACTGTTTATGTGTTTTATTGTTAAGTGAAATTGTCGGTCCATATTTATTCAAAAATGATGTCGGCTAATACTTTACAGCCAATAAAAAGCGATATAAATCCATGGTTGACGTTTTTGTACCATTAAAAATCTAATCAAAACCTTGCCTATGCTTAGCCAGTACAATAGTACAATAGTGCGTGATATTCAGCTTCTATTTCATTAAGAAAGGTTCTGAATTCTCGTTGATTAGTTATGCTAGATTTAAATTTATTGTGTGCACTACAGTGTCCATACCAATTTCAAACCACAAATCGTTTCTTACCAGATTTTTTTGGTATATAATGCAGCAAGTTTTTGTGGCCACTATCCCATTATTTTCTCTAATCCTTCCCGGAGCTCCCTCCATCTGTCGTTAATTGTTATACTGAAAAGTTTCAATGAATACAAATTCATCTTTTTATGCTTTGAATAACGTATTGAAGCACTTAATGTTGCATAAGTGGTTCGCATATGTAATAATAATTTTTTTGGTGATGAATTACTTGGGCCGCTTGAAATGACATTTTGCATTTGCTGTACATCACTGGCATTAAAAAACTGTAACATATTTTTTAATTATCTATAAAACAATACTTAAAAATAACCATGATAATATTTATTTTGTAAGACTGCTAAATAAATCTTTTTGTTCACAAGAGTAATGTTTAATATAATCAGCACGAATTGGTAGTGTAATCTTTATTTAATTTTTACTGTAAAAGTTTGGATTTTTTTTTGTACGTCAAAAAATATTGACAGTTCAAAAATACTTTATTGCCGTACCTAGTTTAATCATTTCAACATAGCCGAGAAAACATCAGTGTATGCAATAGCTTTTTTTATTCTAAAAATAATAAATTGTTTGTTAATCAAGCCTTTCTTTGTTGAAAGGAAAAGTGAAAAGCCAAACGTGACGGTAAAATATTGTGGCCGATAAATAATTTAATCTTTGGTTCGTTTTAGTTAACGCTTGTCTGGTTTTGTTAATTGAATGGGGAAAACGGGTTTAGGCACGCGAACTTACAGCAAAAAAAAAACAGCTCGATGAGTTCTTTCCATGCTTTATGACAGCTTTATGAACAGTTCTTTTTGTTTGAAAATATAACGAGTAAAAACACTCCGTCAAAGGTCATTGTACTTTTACAACAAATATATAAAAAAATGGTTTTATGAGCATTTTCTTAAGGTTTGGTACAAATTTTAAAAGCTTAGCGTTACCAGCATAAATATTAAATAGTAAGCAAACTTTACACTGTGTACAAAAATACCATTTCACCGCAAATAAAAAGTATACAATAGCAAGATTGAATGACGATAGCTGTTAATTCACGGTAATAAAAAAAATCATGTTATAAAAATAAAGCACATTTTTTTTTATGTACCTACTGCACTATTTTATTATAAAAAGTTAATTTTATGCAAGGAAGCATAATATTATGTAAAGTTAAATGCGCAATAACTAACCAAAACCGTAATATTATAATAAATTATAAACAAAACTGCGTTTTATTTTCATGTAACAATAAAGCATTTTCATCAAAGTATTTTGAATAATTTGGCGAATACTTTTCATTAAGTTAATAGTTAAAAAAAACAGCAAAAGATTCTTATATTGGTATAAAAGCGATCGATTAGTTCCCGTTAACTTGAAAAAGACTTTGATTACATTTTTTCTATTGAAATACATGCGTTTACCTAAATATAATTAGAGTCTACTATTTAGTGCGGTGTTGGCAAACCTATGACTGACGGGTTCTCCCACTTTGCAATCAAAACCACTCGCTAAGTGGCCTACAGGCTGGTATTTTAAAAAATAATAAGCACAATTTTATCTACTCTTTAAAAAGGTTCGACATCACTGGTCTTGTGCAAAGGTCAATGAGTATAAGAAACAAGAAAGCAAATGTATCAGAGATTCATAAATATGTCATATATATTATTTACATTGATTTAAGGATTTTAGGGTAAAGAAACGTGATAAGTTCAAGAGTTGATATTTGAAGAGCCGCGACTTGCAGATTGGTAAGAGTTTAATAAAATCAACCTCGGTTCAAATCCCAGCAAAATTTGAAGTCTTTGTGTTGTGTCAAGTGATTTAAATTAAAATTATCAGTAAACGTTAGCAATTATTTTTCGTAATCTGCAATTCTAAGCTTAAGAAAATTAAATAGACTAAAAATACCAAGTACAAAGTAAGCTAAATAGTTATAATTTTTTTTCATCATTATATTTTACTGTGAAAGAATAGTAATACGTATTATTTAAAATTGAGTTTGTTAATTCAAAAAAAATACGTCAAGGAGACATTTTGACAACGTAAGTGGTATATTTAAGGATGATCCTAAGAGAAATATTTCTACCGATATCTATTGAAATAAAGATTAAAGCGGACAAAAGGAAGAAAACGCCTGAGAATTACGTAATACCGTTTTTATAAGGGCAATACAAAAAACTGATAATAGTGCCATAAAAAAATGTCGCAGGACTCTGTTGTATAAGAAAATGACTTCCAAACTCTCTCTCTCTCTCTCTTATGTTAGTTTTTTTTCACACAGAAACCAGCACATTTAGAATTTTTATATTTTATTTTATTAACACATTACCGTCCATTTTTGTGGACGTACATGTTTTTTTTCAATATTCAATATTTTTTTGAGAAAATATCACGTATGTTAATATTATATAATGAAAGATACCAGATGTACATGTATATATAAAACCTAAAATATTGTATTGTTAGTGACAAAACTTGTGTGAATGTACATAATTTGAACGATTCAAATTCCACCAAGCACCTTTAGTCGAAATGTATATTGAGAAAACTTAATTAAAAACTTTGCAATTAGATTTTGTGATATAAAATGAGTGGTTAGTTTCATATTATAGTTTATTTATTTAACTTTCATATCAAATAAAATATATAAAATATAAACAAAAAAATAAGTGATTTTTTTCAACTGAAATGAAAATATTCATTTAGTATAAAAATACATATATTTAAAGGAAGTAAAATATCTGTGCTCACAATTTTTTTTCTTTTTTTACAAGATTATACAAGATAGATAGATAAATAGATAGATAGATAGATATATAGATAGATTTTACAAGAGTATTTTTTAATATGTATGTAATCTTTAGAACAGTAAGTTTGGAGATACTATATTTTAACAGGTAAAAATATGGGCTATTTTAGGTGCATTTTAGTACTAAAATTATTTTTGACCAATTCCAGCTTTTTGCCAATCGATATTTGATAAATGCTTGGATAAAATGAAAGTGATTTGTAGTAGTGAATTTATTTAGTATCAACAAAATTTTTATAGGTTTTACTTTATTTCTTCCAAATAATTTATATTTAAATACTTTGCTAAAGAAAATGCTTTGTACCATATTTATATTCATTTACAGAGTTGAAAGTTTCTTATTTTATGTAAAATTCTGATAGCAAATTATTAGTGACAGCACTGATAAAAGCGTACTTTAATTTGAGTGTTTGAAAAATAAGTGGTTTGTTTTTAAAATGAGAGGAAGTTTTTTGTGTTTTATTCACACACTTAAGTAAACAAAATACAAAATATTAGTTTAATAAATATACATACGTCATGAGAAGTTAGAGAAATTAAAAATGAAACCAGTAAATATTACTGAATAAGGTAATATTACTAATACTGTACTGCAAAAACGTGAAACACATGTTTTCACATTAAAAAAATTAACTTTATACAAAAAAAACAACAGTAAATACAAAAAACAGATTAAATTTATTGCGCGTGTTTTAAAAATAAGCAAGGACTTATGAAACAACCTTTTATTTGAGTATCTATAGTACGTACATATATTATTACTTATTTCAACATACATAATCAGTTTTGTATCAATATAATATATGATAATCGCTTTTCAGAATTTCTATGTCATTATAAATTATGTTAACACAAGCATTAAAGTATATAAATTTAAACAAATGTCGAGTAACTTCTAGAATGTGTCGAGACATCAGCTGACCTCAAAGACTTTCGAGCAATAGATTGTCCAAACAATACTTGAAAGCAGTGTGTTTGAGAGTAAAGTTCCTTGGTTATTCAACGCATAAATCTAAGATAAGTATCCCTAGAATGCTTCTACGTAAGTTATCCCTACTTGGAAAATTCCAGACTACCGGAACACGTTATAAAGATATATAAACAATAAAAACCCAGCGAAAGTCTTTGCAAAGTAAAATGAAAAAAATCAGGATTTGATACTGATTGATTTTTCTTTAGCAAACACATACAAACTCTTTCAAATTCTTGTTCCTTTGATCAATGTTAAAAAAAACATGTAAGCTTTCTTTCAATCATAAAACAGAACTATATTTAGTATAATAGATAATATTATGTTTCAAATTGTAGTCAGGAAATTTGCTTCGCAGTATTTTTATTGACAAATCATGTATTTTAAAAGATATATTTAGTACACCAAGGCTGTTTATTAATTTTATTCATAAAAAATGATGACTATTTTCGAAAAGGAATAATAATAGAATTTAATATTTCTGGAGTAATGTATTCAATAAATAAATACAGTACTTATTTTTATTTTTTACGTGAAAAATTAAAAATGATTGTGATATATCAAATGGTTTCATTTTGCAAGACATGCTAAAATAACTTGTGATCCATTATTTATTTGTAAAAAAATCGTTCGTTTAATATCTTTCCTAGATGTTGCTGGACTGAAGTTATAGAATAACGTGTCAGCACAGGCATATCTTTCGAATTTATGCGGCAGTAAATATTGATAATTTTCGCAGACGATGTATCTGCCGTATTTAAGAACTTGAATACTTTCTTATTTATTAGAATGTCAGTTTCGTTTTTCTCATTTCAGTTTTATAAAACAAAAGTTTATGAATTGAGTAAGATTGAATTTTTTTAAAATATATTTTAAGACATGTAAAATAAACAATCCGTATTATACAAATTATTTTCTGAAGTTTAAGTATTATTAGTATATGTGTTGAACATTTTTTCAAAGTGTGATATTATAGTGTTTATAAATTCTTAGTCATCTAAAATTATGACGAAACATGCATGACAAAAATCCCTGCTTCAACTAATAATTCGAATATGAATTATGATGCCTTAAACCAAGAACTTTACAGGAAAAACTTCCCGTAAATTCTCTCCTTAAAATAAGCCTTTTATCCTCAAAGAGTTATGAGAATAGACAAACTTTAATAAAAGGGTCTTATCTTTTCAATATCAAAATTTATTATAAGTAAGAGAATTCGGAATGGTTTTGTTGTTGGTGTCGTAAAACAATATGAAAAAATGTCAAGTTAATTTTGTTTTTGAATTTTCTACGCTTTATTTTATAGCATTCAATATTTAAAAAACGCAAAAAAGTCCACTTAAAAGTTTAAACTAATTTGGGTTTTATATAAGAAAAATATTTATCATATCAGATTGTTTACATTTATTAATGTAAATTTTATCATTTACTTATTTAAAAATATTCTCGGAAGTACTGAAGAGTTCAAAAACGATTGTCATTTGAAATCAACTTGGCAAAATATGTGATAAAGAATAACTTAGATATTTTCATTATTCATTAATGCCCTCCAGAGATTTTGAACTTTTGGCTTTTTCCGACACTTGAAAATGTCATTTCTCGGAAATTTTTTCGTTTCCTGAGACCGTGGTACTGTATTAATTGTTGTGAACAAACATTTTTATGCAAGGAATGCAATAGCAATCTTTAAACATGTATATATATATTTTTTAATAAATTACCGAAAACTGTTTTTTAATTATGTTTTTATTACAAACTCAAAATAATAATACAAATTGTAAACAAAAGAATTATTTTAGATTATTTATTTGGTTATTAATTATTTTACATACTTAATGTTGATTTTTATCATTTATAGCAAGTTATGAGAGGTGAACTTTAAATAAATAATATCCTTTTGATACTTTTATTTAGAAATAGATAGTGGGTTATATATTATAGAGTGAATTGCTCAAATTAAAAACTAATACTAATTAAAACGACTGTTTAAATAAATTCGTAATATGTATTTTTCGTTTTTTTTCTTTCGACCATGTTAACTATATTTAACCATAAACGGTAACTCATATTTTAAGGTTAAATATTTTATTGTAAATATTTCTTCTTCCTTCAACTATTTCATTAGAAAAATAATACACTAGGTAGATTAACAAGATCTGTCACACGTAAGAATTGTATGCTTTATTTTATTTGTCAAATAGAGGATATTGAAAGATTCTTGCCTTTTGAAATATACAAATATTCTCAGAGTAAAGAGATCATAAACTATGTTTGCTTTGAATGAATAAATTATATTAAAAAGTTAGTAAGCAGCTTGTCTGAGATTGTTTTATTCAAATGTGGTAGAAACCGAGACTGGAAAAGCGTTGATTTTCCGGTAATTCATTCTTTGATTATTTCGGCTCAGAATCCTTGGTGCCCACCCTATTGTGCAGGATTGTAAACTTCTGAGCGAGTATCTCAACAAAAGTTGTTTGTTTTCGTAATTGTAATTTTTAACTGCTGTTATTGGCAAATAAATAAGATTTTTCCATCATGTACAAATTCAACAAATCAAACTTAAGATTTATGATCTTTTGCCTGTATTCAAAGGAAATAAAAAGTGCTATTTGTTAAATTATAATCTTAAACTTTTAAGTCTCATCGTTGGGCTCCGGTAAAAATACTAAAAATAAACTGCGTGGATTTAGTGGCTTATTCGCCACTTTTTAAATATTTATGGTATTTTGATCTTTTGATACTTTACACTTTATTATTTTTATCAACCAGTAAGATAAATAATTTTATGTGATTCGATAGAACACATTATAAAGTTTAAGTGTATAGTACGCCGGCAGTAATTGTAACCATCCATGTATTTAATACAAAAATAATTATCACATCAAGTCACGGAGTTGCGTTTACCTGTGGATAAGGGATTAGTAAAATTTGTTCATATTCAAGATAAAAGGCACGTTCATAGCACACGCTGGAATAATGTGGTGGAATCTTTGAAAGCTCAACTCGTTACGAATATTTCCGCATGACTGAAAACAACGTGAGTAAAATTATAAATGTGACACTTCATTTCTTACCAAACACAAAACGGAATGTTATACCGAGCCATAGAACATAATTAGGGATTCCAATCGAATATTCTAATATATTTGGCGCTGTTTTGCGTTCCGGATATTTAAATATTTGATATTTATTTAAGTATTCGTTCATATTAATGGTGTAATGGTTATCAAACCAATAATTAAATAAAAAAATAAGTTTGAATAGATTAGATGGAAAATCGATTAAAATATATTTTTTTTCTTTCATAGATAAAACGTCTGGAAAATGTTAAATATTTTAATTAGTATTTATTATTTTGCTTTTTTAAATATGATTTTCACTGTTTTGTGAATTCTGTCTAATAATTGCCGTGTTTGATATACAAGACTATGTAAACAGCTGCTTTTGTTACTAAGTTAATTTGAACGCTTATAAACATAAACATAAACTTTTGTATCATTGATAAATTCAGCGGTAAATTTGTAGAAGTTCATTTTTAATATTAAAACAGTTTATTTGTAAACGTTCTTATAATCTGATGATGCTTCTCAAAAAGGCGAAACACGTATCACAAGTACTAGTGCAAAAAAAAGGAATAACAAAGTTATCAAATTTAAAAGTAATAAAATTGGAAATATACTCAGCGTTTAATAAGAAATATTATATATGTATGAATATAAAAAAAAATGCCTGCTGTGGCACAGTTGGTAAGAGCTTGCTCTACCGATCACACAGTTCTGGGTTCAATTCCCGGTCAGATCACAGTGAATTTGAGAATTATTCAATTCAAAGTTGTGATCGAAGACTGGGTGTTTGTGATGTCAATTCAGATTACTTCCTCTCCTCCCATCCTTCTGATTCTTCAATAACTGGGTGTACCGATAGCGATTAGTCAACCACTAGTCCTGTTCTAGCTTTATCCTTCCTTCCCTACTACTCACTTTGAAAAAAGTGAGGTTGAGCGACTGAGTAACAAGCAGTTTTTGTAGAAAAAAATTCTGTTGAGATACCTCTATTAGGAGGCCGTATGCTCCACATTGGGAGCGGACATAGTTTAAAACAATAAAAAAAAAATATAAGTGCACCAAAGTGTTGTTTGAAAAAAGGGAAAGCATTTTTTTTGATTAATGAAGTGCGATCATAATTTTTATAGCAACCTTTTACATTGATAAAATTGAAGACTGGACCTTTGAATACTGCATCAACAAATTTCTTGATTAAGTAAATATTAAGAAGGTGCCTATAAATCAATGTCTGATTCACAAGAAATGTTCATCATAGCTTATTCGTTAGCTGACAAGATGACTTTCACAAGGACCGTACCAAAAAAAAGTGTTTCAATGTAACTTGTATGATATCTTACCCAGGCTGATTTAGACCTACTAAATCAGACACAAGCTAATGTCTATACACTTATCGGGTACTTACAAATGCATGGCTCTCTCGTATACTTATGGTCAAATGCTTTTTTCGATAATTAGTGCTACCATTTTCCAGCACGTGGCTGACGAAGCAGTCATAATGTTGTGATGCTGTAAGTCAAGCTTTGTTTGACTGACTATTACCAATTTTTGTATGTGTCCTAATTTGTGAGCGATGGCTAGAAGCTCAAAAACGCCGCTGCGTGAGTCGCTTGATTATTTTTCAAAAGTTGTAGTAAATAGATTGCAAAAAATTGTATTTTATTTTTACATATATGTATTAAGAATTGAGAGTGAATTGTATTAAAGTGGAAATCAATCAATGATCTCAGTTTTATTTTTAAGTAGTATTTTCTTTTTAATTATGCATTTTCAATTTAGAAACTATTATTCTGCTTAATGTGTATACAAAACTTTACGCATCATATCGTATTCAAAGAAAAAATGGCCTAGTTTCTTTAACATTTTTGGAATATGCTAAGAGGTAAAGCTGTCATATTTTCAATTGATTGATGTATCAAGGGGGTTGAGATAAAATGACGTTAAGTGAAATATGAAATAAAAACTCACTTAATTTTGAGTGGTTGTGATGTTTTCTAGATGATTTAATATTTAACAATATTGTTTCAAATATTGATTGAAGGCAACAAATATATTTATTGAAATCAAGTAAAGAAAAAACAAAATTTAATAAAAAAAATCATACTCAATAGATTGAAAATAGTTTATGTTAGACCACACATGAAACATTTTATTTATCATTTTCAAGTAATATATTTATTTTTTTTGGAAAAAAGTTAAACACTCTTTTGTACTAATTTCATATTTATTTTCAATATGATCAAGACCGGTTTTGTTCATTGTGAGTATTTTCAACTGGTAATCGAATAAAAATGCTATCGATGAGCGAAACTGGCCCTGGTCATATTAAAATTAAATGTGGAATTAGTACAAGAAGGTGCTTCATTTGTTTGAATAAAATACCTTTACACCAAGTATTCACAGTGAACAAGCACCATAAAAGTGATAAAATTTCTAAGTTTGAGTCGGCTTTAATAAAAACCTTAATTATGTAATGTTTTTGAATAGTTATTTATATAGCTCTAGTGCGTATTTTTTTTTATAAAAACCTTATTCGTGGCAAGATAATGATTTGGAAATTTATCGTCAATCTTATTTTTTGCCGACAATGTGTTGTCATGGTTAAATTGAAAGTAAATTTACCGTAACGCTGATACGCGAAATATCTTTAGCAAAAAATATATATTTTTTAAGATGTATGGGTAATTTTAGAGTGCTTGAAAATAAGGTGAAAAATTTGTTTAAACATTTCCACATAAAAAGATAATCGCGATGATTTAGTGTAAGCATTCTTATACCCTGTCGAACAACGTTATAATCCTCTCTCTCTCAATTTTATGAAAATAACCAAGACCTCTTACAAGACGTAAAGTGCTCGTAGGGTATAATGCAAAGCTTCCACTGATTACAGTTTCCGTCGGTTATTTTTACAAGAAAAACAAGCTCAGCAGGTAAATAACATCACTTCTGGAACAACAATAATTATTCCTTGTTTGGCAGGAGAATTACTTTGCGTCGAAAAAAGCTTTTGTTGCCTTAAAACAACAGCTGTGGAGGCTGAACATTCATTAAAACACGGTGCTTTAAAATCAGAGCCATGCAACCTTTTACGATCCTTATCATTAGAATTGTTGATTACTTCAGCTTATTAACTGATGCCATTAAAACTTACAGCACAAACAATTATCAATTGCACCATGGACTGTATGTCTGCACAACTCGTAGCCAATAATGCCTTATTTTAATAGTATTCTTAAATGGAGGTTTGAATGATAATAATAATAATTGGATTGAGATTTTTTTTTAAATTGAACTGGTTTCATTAATAAAGTAATTATATTTCAGTGTCAAGCAAAGTTTCTAATTCATATGATTCATGATCAGCAAAGAAAACCAAATGGATGAGGTGGAGTTACTGACAAATGCGTGGCATAAAGTATTTTGGGTACACAATCTTTAACATATATTTTAAAAAAACAATGATATAACTGAGGATTTTTTACCAATTAATGTGTTCGTGAAAAAAATGGTTACAAACGTATTAGTTTGTATACAAAAAAAAAACTTTACATAAGTACTAATTTCCAATTGTATTTATCAGTATCAGGACGAGTTGATAATGCTCGTCATGAGTGAAACCAGTCGGAATCTTAATAAATAAAAGTAGAAATTAGTACAAATGCATATTTTATTTTTTGAATATAATGCCTATAATAACTATTGACAGTGCACACCTTTAAAGTGTATTGGTTTGTTTTTTCAATCGATGACGAATGCACTAGCATCAGATTAGTAAATAAACGATCAATGAAGTCGAACAATCAATTATTGAATTAAAACGGATTATGTTAATTTGTTGATTCGTAAGATATGTGTTGAAACTGCATTGGCTATTTTTAAATCACACTGCCGGACATTCTTTTTTTAAAAAATAACTACCTTTTTTCATTAGTCATATATATTTTGCAGTCACCGATATTTGTGTTAAATCTTATTATTTATTTTAAAATAACTGTTAGTGAATTAGAATAATAAGATTTTTTATCATCTAGGGTGTTTTTAAAATACTATTCAACTAGATTTTATCAGTTACACAATTTTTCACGAATAGCTTTCGCTGTAGATCATTTCAATGACCCTGGTGCATTTTACGTGACTCAAATAATAAAACAATATGACGAATGCAAAAATATAGATACAAGACTTTTTGTTGTGACGTTTGCACTCAAAATTGTTACCAACTCCTTTTCCAATGGCTCGTAAGCTTAGCAGTCAAAACGTGAAACTCTCCAACAATGAATCTAATTTTAAAACGTAAGTAACTTCCGCTGCCGTCGTTTGTTCCTTACTTTCTTACTAAGTGCGACTCTTTTGTCCGATGTAGCAACATATATTATTATTTTAGGCATAAACTACGACAGGTAAACAAAGCGTGCCCCGTAAAATCCATGACAAATTTTCTTTTAAACCAAAAAGTGATTTATGTGTCATAAAATATAACAATGACCAAAATTCAATTTAATACAACTCAAATTCAAAATGTTCACGCTGCATAGAAATCGATTAAGCCTTTTAATAATGATAATATCATTGAAATAAAATAAATTGAAAAATCTCTAATATGAACGCTGAAATTACTACAACGCTTTCAATATTTTAAGTACTGTTAGAAATCATAAAGCAATACTGCATGTGATATGTAAGCATTAAAAACGTTACAAAATATATTTTATTCTACAGACAATTCAACAAGTAGAATCAATGTGCTTGTCGAGGCGCGTAAGTGTGAAAGTTTACTTGTATTTGAAGACGTTTTTACGTGTACTGAAATATAAAAATACAAAAATAATGATAACGTGAGTGCAAGTTTAACGAATTTGGAAAAGTGTTTTCCAAAGCGAACAATTAAGTAGGTCAAGTGTCGATTTTGCCGGAGAAAGATTAATAAAAAATAACACACGTCTGCCAATTCCACATTATTTATTTTGTACAAAGAGCCGCTTTGCTCATCGCTAGTGTTATAATATAAACTGATGAAAATGCAAATTGATAATACATTAATAAATAAATTAATACTGAAAATATGCTATATCAAACAATTTTATTAATAAAATTAATTATAAGTAATGATACTAATAAGAGATTAAATGAAACTAAATTATTAAAAATATGAAATAATATTAATGTATCTTAGTTCTAAAATTATTATTTTATATATTGTTGATAGCTGGATTGGCTGACGTTTTCGTCGAAACTATATAATGATCAGAATAATAAAGTTCTACCAAGTAAATGCCAATTAAATTTATGAATTATTCAATGTTTAAGACCTCTTACAAATAAACACAAGTGATTCGTAATAAAAAACTTAAACTTAAACAGTAAGTAATAATCATTATCAAAATAAGCAATAAGGCAGTTCTTATATTTTTATATATTTTTTATATTTATCTATTATACGCATTTTTAATATGGTGTCTTTATCGTCAATAATAGTTAATTCCCAATTGAAAAGTGAACACTTCAAGAGTACTTTTAGGGTGTTCACTGTCAATACTTGGTGGAAAAGCATTGGATTGAGAAAACACAATAATCTTTTCTACTTATTTCCACTTTTATTTACCAAGATCAGGACCAGTTTCGCTCATGGCGAGCATAATCTTATTCTTCAAATTTATATTCGTTGTAATATATATTAATATAAATAAAAAGTATATGAAATATTACTTTATCGTGTTAGGTAATATTCTTTATTTCCAAATTTACACATTCAACAATATAGCGTTTGCAAGCTTAGATCATAAATTGATGGAAATACCTTCGAAGTAATTACTCGAAATTTTAACTATGCTTATCGGCATATACTGGTTTAAAATTTGAACGAGTGATTTAAAGCTTCATTGAAAGAGATTTATTTTACATCACTGATTCAGAAAGGCTTGTATTGAAATCTCTAGAGTGATTTTTTCGGTAGAATCAATGCTAATTTATTTCAATAAAATCAAATAGTTTTCTAATTTGATTCGTATTTCGTACTAACGTATTTAACTTCACGCTTAACGACGTTGTGAAATATTGAATTGACTTAGGTTTACTTATTTTTTACTATAAATTATATATTAAAGTTAAAGCACTAACATTTTCGGAGAGGGAATTCAAACAGATTGACACCAAAACAAAATAATGTGAATGTCTAAAACTCCTACCCTATAGTGTCAGCTTTAAGTTATGCTTTACGTAGTTTAAGTAGATTTGTTTTACAGTAAACACACCTGGTTTCATAAATAACTTTTATATCGCTATTGATGTGATACTTTGATCTTTTGTTGTGGTTTTGAAATAAAAAAATAAACGCTCATTATTCAAATATTTTGACACTGTATACTAAAAAAACAAAGCATAAATTTTGAAAAAGAAAACTATAAAAAATAGCAAAAATATAACAAAATATGATTGTCATCTACTGACCTATAAGTCTACTTTCTATTCACCACCTTATTGTAATCAGTAAGCAGCTGTTGGTTAAAAAAAGGTATAGCGTATTTAAAAAGAATCGATCTTTCACCCAAATAAATGAGCCGGTGACGTTGATTGAACGACCTTAGTCGAAGTTTATGTCGTAACAAAGTGATGTACAAGAAAATAATTCATCTTGGACTTTTTTCTTTATCATAGGCCAGTACAGAAAAGAAACTGTCTTATCTAGAAACGGATTCAAAGTCATTCATGCAAAAGATTTTCTTTCTATCGTTTTAATAGGACACGTGATATAGGTAAACGTTACGTCCAATATTTTCATTGATCTTATAAAGTATATGTTTTTTTAAAACGTGTACAATGTAAAGGGTTTAAAGATATAATTATTGAGCAATTAAGATTTATTTCATCTTTGTTTACGTGTTTTGGAGACGTATCATTAAAAATGTGGAATTAAAAAAACGGAATCAGTTATTGGCCACCATTATAACAACATTTTACAAAATATATTTACAATGCGTTCAAGTAAATAAAGTCAATCAAGTCAATTACATTAATTAATTACATTAATTAATCAAGTAAAATACAAGTTAATTATTTTTAATACGCTTACGAAAAACTAGCTAATTCAATAGTCATTTTATTTGATGTTCTTACTAACTTTTTATATACCTTTGAACAGATGTGAAATCCTTGTGATATTTACATGAAATCAAACTTATTTTTACGACAACGCTTTAATTGTCGAATAAAATGTGGGTTTAAAGTTGTTTTGCAATGACACATGTAGAATTTTTGTGTTTTACCAATGAATGAACACTTTGTTGTTTTTTTTTTAAATAATTTAGCACGTAGTAAAGTTGGTTTCATATCTAATAATAATGGATTTTATCTGTAAGTGGCCAATACTTGAGGATGGCCAATAATAGTAGTTTTACCCTATTCAACAAATAAAAAGTAAATAAGCACCTCGAAAGACACTATTTAACGAGAATCGGTTGTTATTCAGTCGTTATCTGTTTCCGGAGACGATGATCAATATTAAAAGATAGAAGCATAGATAATAATCCTCCGCTTTACAATTAAAATCAAATGACATAAATAATTCGTTAATAAATTTATTAAAAAACAAACTTGAGAAATTTTGCTTATTTATCCAAAATATGCTTAATTCTATTTTATTTAATATACAACTTCAGAAGAAGCACACTCTAAATACTATACTTAAGATCAATAAATATTAATTGTTATTAGAAATATATGAAAATATAATATAATAAAGCAGAGAGCTTTTCCTTCTAAAGAGTGAATAAATGCATGGTCCGCAAAAGGTTTCTTCACTGATAAAAGCTGACACAGATTTTGTATCGGTCGGTCCTTTAAAATAATGCTTATTCAAGAGAAAACAAAGTGTTGGCAAATAATAATATGTGTATCTCTTTTGTAACGGATAAAAAACATATAAGAAAATATATTTGATGTATAAACTTTTATTCAATATTTTTACTGCTGAAATGTTGAAAGAAACAATTTAATATTTTTTCACAGTTAAAGTCAATCAAGTTTTTGTTTAAAATAAAGATTGTTAGTTTTTTTTTTGAACACATGACTAATTCCAAAAGATTCTGTATATAAGAGACGTGCATATTATTACTATAATATTAGACAAATATCAAAGCAATGATTTTGGTTTAAAGATGTTTATAAAAGGGAAAAAATTAAATGGTCAGAGTTTAAATCAATTTTTGGTCACAATAAAAATATGAACCGTCAGAATAAAAATATTTATTATACAGCCAGATTTTTATAACCATTTTTTGGTTAGATTGTGTTTAGTTAGGTTAGGTAAGGTTAGGTTAGGTTAAATTCTTTCCTCGCATCTTTCAATTTCATTTAAATTATGACTATTTTATATAAATTCTGACAATTAAATATTTATTCTGCTCTCTGCACTGACCGATATATTTTGAACATTTGGTGTAAATTATTACCAATGTATTATAATATAAATTCAGACCAATAGGGTAAAAATTATGACCGAAACTGTTATAAAATTCAGACCGGTTAAATACGAGCCTTTATAAAATCTCAATTCAAACAAAAATATTTATAAATGTATTTGTATTTGCGGAGATACGAAAGTTATATATACATTTGGGGCGATGATGTGTAGAATTTATTTTTGTTGGTGCTAATAAAATTATAGTATAGCTGTTTTGAAATCGTACGACTGCTCAATTATCATAATAATCCTTTCCCAAGTCAATTAAATCACATATAACTATCCTTTGAAACTCTGCCCCTAAAACCTGACTGAACTCTTCGACTGTTCATTTTTATACCCTGAGGTCTTTTGTAAATAAATCCATGTTTATTATCAGGGTCAAACCTTTTTAGAGACCATATCCTTCTCATGATGGGCAGTGGAACGCGTCCGAGGGTAACTTGGTACCCCCATTTATGTCAAACGCACGTGATAGTTGGGGCCTTTTAGAATACACAAAAAAGGTACATATTTTTAACAATTATTACTTAAATATATATACTTTGTTCTAAGCAAATGTAAAGAAAAAAATAACATATTATTTCGGCTAGTAAAATGATTGTTATTTGAAAATTATACCTTGCAAAAAGAAAACGAAAGAAACGAACAAACTAGAGGGTTCCCGGTAAGCGTTGCAATGCCACTCAAAGAAAAAATGTTTTTATGTTTTAATTGTGTTATTGAAGTGCATGTTTTCTTTTTCTGTCTGTTTGACGTTTGCTGCTGATTGTCTATGGTACGACACACGCGCCACCTACTGTAAGCTAATTGCACTATAAAATTCGCGCAAGGGCAAGCATATGTTGTCAAAATGAACTGTATGGCAGACATACAAACATTGATTTTTATTTATAAGACCTATTGTTAGCTATCCCTTACCGAAAGTGCAAGAAAAATGTTTGTCAAAGTTTTATTCTAATCGGATGAGCGGTGTGGTGACGCAGTACCTTTTTGGATTTATTACATAAAGCTATGGTAATAGAAGAAAGCCGGTTACTCCTCACGTATAAATAGAAATAAGTATCTAAGTTAAAGCATCGATAATTTAATTACTTTAAACTTTTAAGAAAATAAATCACAAGACATTCTTTTTATCGTATGTTTAAACTATTTTTCTATAAACTCCTGTAAAATTATTTGAAAAACATTAAAGATATGTCGGGAATAAAATACAGACAAATCTTGTAGACAATAAGGAATAACATTACGCGAGTTTTTGTTTTACAAAGGGCCTTGAGCAAATAAATTATGCTGATTTATATCATTGATAAAAATAAAATATGTTGGTAATCATTCTTTTATACAATACGAATTTTTCGCTATCATTCCCTTTGTTTGCACATTTAAAGGAACATTATTTTCACGCTTCTTTTTTGTTTCAAGCAAAGGGATGTTTATTCTAAGGGAGATTTATTACTTGTATACCCCTACGCCTTCGAAAGCTCTCCCGAAAATCAAGGCAAAGTCTACTTAGACTTTAAGGCTTCTCAAGTATTCACGGTCATTAAACTACAACTTATATTTCGGACGAGAATTCCTCCACTCATACGATGAAATGTTAGCCTATCAAAATATTTTATTATTCTGGTATTGTAACTTTACAAACTAACTTTATGGACTTTATTATTTCAAGTTGATTACCTATAGCACGAGTTCCAATACCATGTGAAGAAAACTTTCAAGATCACGGTAAATATATTCCAGTGGCTGTGAACATTTGAACATCCCAACGTTTGAGTAGAAGATTTTCAAGACAAGAATAATAAACATCATTTCAATTTTATCAAAACGAAGTCGTTTGAAATAACTTTGAAATAATTGGTAAACGAAAATGATTCAATGATTATTAATTTATATGAGACAATATTTTATAAGATTAATGTCATACCAGTGTGTTATAAGCAAAAGTTATATAATACAATTAGACAAGAAGCTACGTTTGATACGTGTTTTGTTTCTTTAAGACTCATTTTTAGTCTAAAGCTATCAAAAATATACATTTACCATTTTTTGATTGTATTGAAATAAGGATATTGATTAAAGTAGATATTAATACACGAAAAACCTTATATTTAAGAAATATATTTTTTGCCACCTTTAGTAACGAAAAATCAGGGACGTTCCGTAAGCATAAGCGAGTAGGCAGTTGCCTAGGAGCGGCAGGTTCTAGAGAGCGGCAATTGATCACAGTTTTTTTTAATGACAGCCTATTTTTGACACACGAATTTGGCTTAGAATAAATATGATGCCTCAATGTCTTTAATAAAAAAATGCCGACAAAAAACATTTTAATTGGTAATATTTTAATGACCGATGGGTAAACAGTAGCATTTATCGCAAAAATCTTCTTTAAATATGACATTTACTGATCTCAGCACTATAGGTGACATATACTGTCAAAAGGAGCCAACAATGTTGACCATTCAAACACGATTCATTTACTTAAATGTATAAAATTAAAGAATTGATGAAATTTAAAAGTGACGATGTACACATTAGTAAATTATCGACTAACCCAAAGTTTGAAAATCATTACAAATGGTGTCCCTTGGGAGAGGGCTGCAAATGAAGGCCAGAAATTCCAGTCGTGTGTAGAATCCAAGGATTAATCGGCATTTCTTTTGGAGGATGTCCAACTTATTATCGTTCGAGTTCCGGGACTATAATTGAGTGGCATATGTATGTACCTACACAAAAAAGCTTCCCTCTGTGACCCAATTAATTTTACGCTTAAGAGAGTCGATCTTCGTTTGTTGAGATATCGGTTTATATTTAATTTAATTGACATTCACAACGCAGATTATAGAATGAAGAAACATATATCTACTCAGCCAAATGTCGAACTTTCCTCAATTAATTCTACTTCAACTAATATAGTTATAATATGAATATTATTGGATTTGCAGATCAGAAAATGAATGTTTTTAAAAATTACACAATTATATACTCTTGTATTTCGATTTTCTTAAATCACATGACACAATCTTGAGGAAAAAAAATACATAAACAATTTTGCTTAAGCTCTTAAATGTTGAATTAAATATACATTTATATTTATTTCCAATTCAACATGTATATATATATATACATACAACATATATAATATATACAGAGAAGTGGACTTTAAGGAGCTCGCAGAGGCTTGCTTGAGCCTCTTGTTATCAGATATATGCGTAATATATGTATATGCATTATAATTATATTAAGAAACGCAGTAGATATATATTAATCTACGAAGGTTTGAGTATAATATAATATAATATATGGACTCATAATAGAGTTTATCTCATCTCAATTGTTTCAACGAGCACTGCTTGTTACTCAGTTGCTCAACGTCTCTCTCTTCAAAGAGAGTAGGGATATAATGATAGGAGTATGACAGGACGAGTAGTTAGCCTATCGCTTTAGTTACATCCGGTTTTAGAATAGGATGGGTCGGAATGAATTCAAGACTACACATACATGCCCCTGGTACTTAAAGCTCCATAAATTTGATATAAAAAACATGCCTTTGGACAGAAGTTCATAAATCAATCTATAAAAACTGTCCGTACTGGCATTCGAACCCTTGATCTCTTTAACCGCTTCCAACGACGTTGACCACCCGTCTACGCAGTCAGCGTGACGTTAAATGTATTCATAATATATATAAGTAAACCAAGAAATATGCATCATTTTTTATAATATAATATGATATAAAATATTTAGCAGTATTAACTAATTAAAAAACATTTCTGATTTTGAGACATATTTTTTACTTTTATTGTTAAAATAGACGAATTATCTGAATAAACATTAGTATTGGTAACTTTCAATACATTTCATGCTTTTTTTTACCAAGATGAAGGCCATTTTATTTTATAGAGAGTGAAATTAATGATTTTATTTGTATTTTATTGAAATTTTATGAAGTTTTTTCTCAAATAATTATACAAGTTTTACCGTACGTAGTAAAGATACACGCTACCTTTAAAATATGTAATTACTAAAAATAAACAAATGCCGAAATATTAAAAACATAAAACAGCTGTCTGGTTATGTAATTTGATCAAGCTATATTTGACTCTCTATTTTTGGCCTGTTATGTATTTACCTTTTTTATGTAACGATAAAAATTTGAGAAAAACAGTATTTCTAATTTGAATGAATGAACAATAATTTATTCAGCGGTTACCCTTAAATCCCCAATTAACAGTTAATGAAATAAAACTCGAGCCGTTAAATCTGGTAAACCCATTTTACCTTTGTAGATTAACTTTATCTCTTACTTGGAGATGGTTGAGGGATATCTATCTCTTTTAAGTTTTTTCAATAGAACCGTAAAAACAAATTTCAGTCGATTAAATCTTCTGGATAAAGAAAGATCTGAACTAGAAACGAATTAAAAAGATATGTTTAATTTAAATATTTACATTCATAAGCACGAAAATACGGAATCATTAAAGTTTCTCATAGTATAAAAGTAATACAAGCTTTACGAATACTTTCAAAAAACAATACTTTCTTCTTTATAGTACAGAGTGAAATTTAGTTTCAGATAGGTACTTTATTCGTGTCACTCGAGGGTGTCAGTAGCGTCCTCTAAGTTACCAATAAAACATCGATTTTGACTTCACTGCCCCTATTCTCAACTGTATAGTTCATACCATATAATCATGTGTTTACAAAAAGCTTGAAAAAAGGCTTGCTTAGTGTAAATAGTTGGTGAAATAAAATAAATGAAAAATATTTTATTTTAAATCACCGTTTTCGCATAGCAGCTGATTGTTAAAAATTTAGCTGTGGACAAATAGCGTGGAATCTTAGATTTAATGTATCCAAATTTTAAATATTTTGATTTACATAAGATTATGAAGGGTAATGATTTCATATAATGAATAGTACTTGTTTAATGTAAAGGTTAATCGTGTAGGAAACAGTTTATGCATTTTAATTGATTTTTATCGTCATTATCTTTAATTAGAAATATCAAAACACACTTACTTTGCACTATGACAGAGCTGTTTATGTTTTTGATTTTTCAGATAAGATAAAGATTTATAATATCAGAATACCAGACAAACAAATAAAATGAATATCTCGAAAAAAATATTACTTTTTAATTCATTTGCGGCTCAATTATTATGAAAATATTTTAAGTGACAACTCTGTATAATATCGGTAAAAATATCTTTAACTTATTTCAATTTACTTATTATAAACTTAATTTATCAAAGGATTGAAATAAAACCTTGTGTTTTGTTATGATCATATCTCTCAGATACGTTGTTTTAAAAACTAAATGATTGGTACTTAAAAAATACGACAATATAACTTTTTTTTCAATGTAATACGAAGCAAATAAAACTGTATTATGTTCTTCTCGAACGTCTGTGATATACTCAGATTTAATTATTGAGATATCGTAAAAAAATGATACTCACTCACTTTGCCAAGAGTCGAAAAAATAACGTTACATTTTATTGCAGACACGTTTGTCGTCTACGAAGTTAGATACAATAAATTATGCGAATAAGTGTATCACCGTCGCCTTGGCACATCTTTCCACGGACGACATGGAGCAAAATACATTTCTAAATAATAATGCCATCTATAAACGAATGTATATAAGCTATATAGAGCAGCAGTGACGTGGAATGTCTATTCTCTCGAATTTTCTAAATTTGTACGATAGTATATTACTGGCGACATATATATTATCATTATATAGTTTTGCAATTTCTTAATTTTATTAATTTATACGAAAACTGAAGTTAACTCGAAAGCTGCCACAGACGAGATATCTCGTAAAATTTTTCGTGCTCAGCACGCCAGTTATGACTTATCTCGTCAATAACTAATTAAATTAATAATCGCAAATTATAGTCAGCGTGCTAGGTAGTTACGTACTTTTTTCTACAGCAACTAAAAGGTTAACTCAAACAATAATCATTAAATTCCGCCTGTTGAGAATGAATACTCTATCATTTTAAAATATAATTTGACTCGATGTTTTGTAACTTTGGCAGTAAACTTCAAAATGGTTATCACATCAAGTGAAAGTGCCAACCAATGGACAATGTACGAAGTTTATCCAAGCCCGACTAACATAATAAATTACTTTCAGAGGTTTATACGTAGAGTGATTGGATACAGTAGTAGATTATGCAGATGCCAGTCTTCAGGCGCATTATTATTATTTTATGGACATCAAACAAGCTTCGTCAAATTTATTTGACGTTTTAATATTGTAAACAAAGTTCAGAATCGGGCCCTATGGCGCAGCGGTTAGCGTTGCTGATTTCCGTGCCGGATCTCACGAGTTCGAGTCCCAGTGTGACTAGTATTTTTTCGTTCGATTTATCGATTTCTGCCAATCTCTGTCCTCCAGCGATTGTATGTCCTATGACGACCCATTCACTCAGTAAAGTCGGGGTCATCCAACATTTTAAAAGTTTTTTGTATCCTCTTATCCATCTATGCGCTATGTATTTCCGACCCAGCGTAGAGGTTGAATTTTAAAGAATTGGAAAATTCTTGGCTCACCGTAAAAAATATTAAACTTATTATAAATTTATTGAGTTGTCCCGACTTCGCTAAATGCAAACCTCTCAGTTGGATTTTTTTTGCAGACTTTTTTGTTTGAACACTTGTAGTTTCATGCCACTGACTTATACGCCAGAACTGGTAGAAGTTGTGACTTGTTTATGCAGTCTATATAAACATACATTGTTGATTACAATTTTCCTTTTAATTTCCTCACTAACATTGTTCTGAACGTTGATTTTCTCATCGACCGTTGCGATTACTTGTTTATCGAAGACGAGATTATCCTTTGTGATAAGGATATATTTTGATTTTTAATCCAATGTCAGCTGTCACTTATAAACCTATAAGCTTATAGGTTATAAACCACAAAATTATCAATAGCTTCACTCTTTGAACAAATATTTTCATCTGTGTATGCCAATGGCATAATGATTTTTATTTTTACTCTGAAAGTTAAATAAATAACGCAACCTTTTACTAGATCAGAAAAAAATAAAATTAAAAACTTATATTTGACGAAAAATCGATCAGAAAAATCATCTTTCTCAAGTCTTTTAGAATATGCACACGAACATAAACATCAAATAAAAAAACTTCCACGTTGTGCGTTTCCAATGTTTAAAATTTATTACGTATGTATTTTTATGAGGCTTTTAAAGTGTTTAAATACAAAAGGCTTATGAAACAATAAAACCCTTCTACAATAACCTAAATTAACTTGAAAGCTTTTTATATTGTCACAAATAAACGAGCGGATAATTTATTCAGAGTAAAATGCAAATCACGACAATTTCTTTTTTATCGTTCTCGGTAATTATAATATTCTAGCTTAGAGCATAATAAAGTGGAAGTAGCTATACATTATGACTGAAAAGAATCATCTAAGTAAGAATTCATACTTTTTTAAATTAACAGAAAAAAAATTATATTTCTGCTATAATCTACATTCAAAATATTTGTAGAGAGAATATTGTCCAGTTAACTTGAAAAAAAACATCTCCATACAAATAGTTGAGTAGTATTTGCAAATATCTGATAAGTTTAAAAACATGATCTGTGTTAGAAAAAGCTTCATTGAATCACAATTTATTGGTTCTTGAAATATTATGGCCCACGTAATTCAGTAATCGACCAATAATAAGTTGGATTTTTGATAATTGACCAATAATAGCTTAGATTATTGATCACCCAGACTGTAATATTTGGGCAGTAAAGCTACCATGTCAAATTGATTCATTGCAATATTTTACTTTTTATTTATTGTCCTTTTTCTGTATATTTGATTTTCACTCTGAACAATCTTATTTAGTTTAATTCACATCGCCTTCTACACACATTGACAGTAGGGTATTCAATACCGGAGCCTTTTTCCAATCCCGGGATTTCGGGATTGATTTATTTTGAATCCCGGGATTGAGATTTTCTCACCGAGGAATTTGAAATCTTGAATTTGCCAATTTCGTGTAAATTTACGGAATTTCCTCAAAAATTCTCAATCCCGGGATCGCGGCCATCTCAATCCCGGAATTTCGGGATCAGAAAATTTAACGGAATCCCGGGATTGGAGGCCCTAATTGACAGCATCATTTACTTCAAGTTGACAGGGAATTTATTTAGTTCACTCTTTTGAAGCTCAAAGATTGTTTTCAATTATAAAACATTTTTCTCTTATCTTCGGGCCTGAGTTAATAATCCATTTTAACGACAATCACATGTAATTTTAAAAACCTACAAAGACCGTATTTGATTAAAAAAATATTTACCTTCCTGATTGAATATAATACACGCTACATGTATTTAACAAGTGTTAGTTCAAGTTTATCTGTGCACTTGAGCGCCTAAAAATACCGAATGCCAAAACCCGGGTCAGTTAGTGACAAAAGTTGTCCAAATGTACACAATTTGAATGATTTGAATATAATTTGACTAATAATTCAATTTAACCTACTTTATGAAGTCTGAAAGTGGCACAATATAAAAGGTTAATCTTATTAATTATACTATTCATAAATACATTATGCAAGTTAAATTGTTGACCTAATTTAATAAATTTAATAATGAAAGTTAAAACCATCGGGTAATAAGCAACATGTATGAAAAATTACTGCTAATTATACCATAAAAACGAGTTATTAACTTACGCATATTAAATAATGTTTCTTTTGTGTTTAAAAAAAGCTTGAAAAGGGACTTGTGTTTATGACATAATGGGAAAAATTATAAGCCATTACATTGTAGGTATTTTGAAATCGTTTGAATAAATAACAACTGAAATTATGGTGCTTATAAAATGAAGTTTATTAATAATATTAAAACATTCAATCGTTATATTATTATTTATGAAATTGTATAAATAAAATTAATATCAATTCAATGCACAATAACTGTAACAATTTCATATTTATTTAAAACGAATATTAAGCATCTTTAATCATAAATTTTAAATAAATGTATAAAATTATCAGACTTCTCAGATTTATCGAGAGAGAATTTGAGAAGGTACTTTTTGTTTAGTACATTTTCTAGTTCATATTATAATTAAGCCATGAAGATGTTGAGTGAGCGAAGTAGTAAAATGACGAAACTTTTAAGTACAATTACGACATTACTTGATGTTTTGGTGGATTGCATATTTTTCTTTTAGGGAGATTACACTATTACACTGAGCGCACTACAATTTTACAATAGGACATGTGGAATATTATAACGCCTAGAACTCAATTTTACCTAAAATACCAATTGGCTCACTTCACTATTTATGGACTCAACTCAACTTAAACTTTGACGTGATCAGAAATTATAAATAAACGTAAATTCCACATTATATTGTTGTTGAGTTGAAGAAATGTGTAATATATATAATGGGATATATAATGGGATCGCAGGAATCAATTTTGTTGGATTGAACTCTACTGGATTTTCCAAACTCAATTTTGGTTGACAGACATTAAGATTTATTTATTATATACACTAATTGTTAGTTTTTACTCTGCTAATGATAATTCATACCTAATTGGTTTTTGTTGTAATAGTTTTCATTGCTAAGTGGTCTTCAACTTTTTATTTATAGTTTATTTTCCTTGTATTTTGCTTCAATTCTTTTGCTAGGTTGTAATACCAATTGTTTGTCATACCTTGTTTTTATCACTTAACTTTTGTATAAATATCACTGTTTTATTGTTTTTCTTATCAGTTGACAATGCTCATCATGAGCGAAACCGGTCCTGATCTAATAAATTTTATGTGGAAAAAGTACTAAAAATGTTTTATTATTTTTATTATATATATAAGAGTAAATTTCTGACTTCTGACAGTTTGAATTGTTCGTGCTACGTTCGCAAAATCTAGCTTATCAATAATAGAGACCACGATAAAAATGTATAATATATAGCAACAAAACCAGCTGCTTAAGGCTCGTCTTCAAATATTAAAAAAAATGTGAACTATATTTTTTGAGTTCAATGAACTTTTTCTTTTTAAAAAAGTTTTTCTTAATCAACAAAGTTATTTTTAAATATAATTTATGTTTTTTCACCATGTCCTTTCCCAAAGTGGAGCATATTGACTCATAATAAATTGTATTTCAAAATAAGTGTTTCTACGCAAACTGATTGTTTTTTACAGTTGTTGCTCAAGCTTTTTTCTTCAAAGAGAATAAGGATAGAATGATTTAACTAGGACAGATCTAGTGGTAAACTAATTGCTCTCAGTACGCTCGTTTTGAGGATAGGGTGAGTGGAGAGGGAATTCAAGACATAACATAAATTCATGTATTTGTACAGAAATCAATTAATATAAAATCTGTCCGTACTGGTATTCGACCGTAACCGAAGCCAACGACGTTGATCAATTGACCACGCATTTGGCTAACATATACTAATCTGTTTGTTGCTTTGATTCAATAGAATATTGTTACATACATCATTATTGTATATCGTTTTCTAGATGTATACAAATATCACTTAATAAAACAAAGCTTTTTTAAATTTATTACAAATATTATTTAAAAAAATGTTTTACGTTTGAAAATCCCTTTAATTTAAGAAAAGATTGAACAAAATTGCTTTAAATTGTATCGATAACTTATCCAATAAAAAGATCCATTTTTATTGCCAACTCAGGTTAATGTTGCTGCGTCAGTTGCGTGAATTGTTGAGTTTATTACATGACTATTAAAACAAAAAGTAAAGAAAAATTCTGAAGATCCACACCATCGTATGCTGGTAGATGCGTTGAAAAAATTCTCAAGCGATGAAAAACTTAGAAGATACTTCTGAAAAAAGAAATTGTTTTTTTAGCGAGCAATATTGGATGATACCCATTCTTGGAGGCAACTCACGTCCTACGTCTCACCATCAGCTCGGATACTCCTTGCCGTTAGCACAGCGTTGTAGTTTTGTAAATAGATTTTCTTT
Organism: Himalopsyche tibetana; assembly: GCA_030503985.1. Lineage (NCBI taxonomy): Eukaryota > Metazoa > Arthropoda > Insecta > Trichoptera > Rhyacophilidae > Himalopsyche > Himalopsyche tibetana. Next base: position 5,710,656 of record JAPJYX010000010.1, read on the forward strand.
AAATTGGAGCAAAATTCTTAGAAAAAATACCGGAGTTGGCTTCTTGTAAAAATATAAACCGGCTACAAAGCCACTTCTTTATAAAATGCTATTAAAGTTATGGATTACCGTCTTTTTATACATTTGTAAGTTGTTTCTCTTGTGAGAAAGTAAATAAAGTTTCACTTCTGCAATTTGTCGTAAAATTTGACAGTGAAAAATTAGGACTTTTTATGAAACAAAAAGAAGAGTAAGACCGTAATTTTATACACATTCAATACATCTTCAACCTAAGTATTATATAAAGTTTTATAGATATCTTTGCCTTATAACTACTTTACTATATCAATTGTGAAATTATTCTTGTATGATCTTTGAGAATCCTTTTTGTTATTAGTTTTAACTAGCTGTAAGCCCGTTGCCCAGCAACGGGAGATTTTTGTTGCATTGTGTTTAATTTTATTTAGTTTAATTTAATTTAATTTAGTTTAATTTAATTTAATTTAATTAAATTTAATTTTAATTTATTTTATTTTATTTTATTTTAATTTATTTTATTTTATTTTATTTTATTTTATTTTATTTTATTTTATTTTATTTTATTTTATTTTATTTTATTTTATTTTATTTTATTTTATTTTATTTTATTTTATTTTATTTTATATTATTTTATTTTATTTTATCTTATTTTATTTTATTTTATTTTATTTTATTTTATTTTATTTTATTTTATTTTATTTTATTTTATTTTATTTTATTTTATTTTATTTTATTTTATTTTATTTTATTTTATTTTATTTTATTTTATTTTATTTTATTTTATTTTAATTTATTTTAATTTATTTTATTTTATTTTATTTTATTTTATTTTATTTTATTTTATTTTATTTTATTTTATTTTATTTTATTTTATTTTATTTTATTTTATTTTATTTTATTTTATTTTATTTTATTTTATTTTATTTTAATTTATTTTATTTTATTTTATTTAAAAAAGTGGAGACTGGTAGGTCGAGGACACTTTACACCCACTCACTCAGACAAACATACGGACCTTATCGGCTATTAATATATAGATTCCAATAAAATTGTAAAAAAATCATTTATCTTTAATATAATTTGATGTAACGTATATAATTTAATTTTCAATTCAGTTGTTAACGTTCTACTTATTGATTGACTTCATTATGGCCTTGAGATTTGTTGAAATTATAATATAATAATCTGCTTAAAATGTTTCTTTTATTTCAACTAAATTTGTTTTGATGTGCATAAAAATCAAGCTTGTTTTTATTCTACTACCGTCAACAGTTTGAATATTGTAATGACAAATCTAATATGTTAATTTTGAAATCCATTTAAAGCAGCGCCTGCCAAGCTGTGGGCTGCAAGAAGTCTCAGGTGTGCCGCGTAAGAAGACGCCTCATAAACGTTAATTTAAGTTTTCTTTAATTTTAAATAAATTCAACATCTACGTTTTCAAATAAATATTTGTCACGTTCGCATATACTCTACATATTTTACACATTTCCCTTATAAAGTCACATATCCTTTTTTAAAGCATTTTATTTGGTGTGCCGTGGAAAAAATCTTATTCATTAGTGTGCAGCAAAATAAAAAAGTTTGGCAGACACAGATTTAAAGGTATGTATCCAAAGATGTTGTCTCTGGCTTTTTTTCTCTACGGCACAGGCGTAGCGATTATCTTGCAACTTATCACTTCAAAATACTAATATAATATCTTTACCAGCTCTCAAAAATAAGGTTCATCAGTAACTTATAACCAAATGCGTTAATCATATAAAATTGTAATGTTGTAATTGTAATGTTCGATTAGAAGTTTGTTTTTTAGATTGGAATTGAAAATGATTTCTTGAAAAAATATTTTTTCTAAGAAGTGTTATCAACGAATAGTAAATATATAAACACCAAATTAATAATTGCGTTCAAGATTAAAATGAAACCTGTTCATTTTTATGTCAATCGTTTCACGTGGTATCACAATCTAGCGTAAATAAATATTAAAATGACCGAACACGCAATAAACGGAATCGATTTTAACAATAAAAAAACATTAATTAAAGAGAAATCAACCAATTAAATTTATAGCCGTGACGCATAAAAAATATGTCCTTCAGAATTCGTTGAAATATTGGTAAATATAAAATGTACTCAATTCGAAATTTGGGGCTTCCGGTCAAACAGGGATTCCAATTACTCCCACACGACTGGCGAAAGGCAAATGGCGGTGGGCATGGCACTCTTTCCTGTTTAAGAAACGCCATCAAACGATTGCTTCCGTGTATTAGTATTATTCGGAAGCGTAAGCATTTCTTTGTATAGATTCTGATAATAATACTGCGTGGTTGATTTCAGTTCAATATAATAATAGCGTGACTTGAAAGGTCACCCAAATTTAGTATTCATTTCAATATGTCTGTGCTTTGGGATTGGGCGAATAGCTGCATTGGCAAGGGTTTATTATTTATAAACACTCTACCATACTTAAAAACCATTAAAATGAATCGTCTAAAATTACACACACTTTTTATAATTTGATATTGTATTGAGATCAAGTCAGATATACTTAGTTCGTGTTAATATAGATGTGTGAATTATGCACGTACTGTTTAAATATCGTAGATTAAATGGTTTTGGAGTGATAAATGCAAGTGAATCATGTTGTAATATTCAATCCGTAATTTTTTACTTTACATAAGATTGTATCGTTTTTAAAATATAAGGGCAATTTAAATTCTTTTGTTAACTTACTAAACATAAAAAAAATATCGATTTGTCTTGGTTTAACCAAAACATAAATCAATTTACCTATGGGAACAAATTAAATGGTCAGAATTCAAATATTTTTTTGGTCAGAATAAAAATATGAACGGCCAGAATAAAAATATTTTACGGTCAGAATATTTGACAATCATTTTGGTAAGTTAGGCTAGGTTTTTTTTCAATTTGATTTAAATTATGACTATTTTTTCTGACCGATATATTATGACCATTTAATATAAATTCTGACCGGAAAAATACAAGCCATTTACTATTGATTCCTACATAAGACAAAAGATAATAATATAAGAGTTTAATGTTAATAGAGAAAAATTGTTGATGTAATTATCTTTTGCAAAACTATTGTTTATGAAATTTGAAAAATCTCATGAATCAATAAACAAAGATGTTATTCGATATTTTAATGTCAATTTAAGTTCACCAGCCAAACAGCAAGAAAGTTTTAATCAACGCTTGGTAATATGTTTACAGTTTTGTTTCATGAAAAATAAAATTTCAAAATGTTACTCTTTAAAACACTATTTTAGTTTCCTAACTGGACTGCAAAAAATAACAAAATTTACTTGCAATATAATAGAACAAACAAGAATGCTCGGAGTGGAGTATTTCACAAGATATTGTGACGGTGATGCAGGTCCTTGCAAAGAGGTACAAAGAGAAAGCCTTTAATAAATTTTAGAAAAAAAAAATACTGATATTCTTAATAAATAATTAGCATTAGTATTTTTAATTGAAATAAATAATATTAGCTTTTTTAGATTATACATGTGATCCTTCCCGAGCCACAATTAAAATTAAATAATCAAGATTTTACAGTATATAATATATACTAGAGGTTTCCACCTATATAAGTCATTACAAGAACTTTTCTTGGTAAAAACAACTCACTTAAAAAAATACTCCGATGCCTACCTAAACTGTTCAATATAAAAAACAGTTTAGATGAAATACGTTTCATATGGTTCTGTACAAATCATTAGAATTTATGTATTCAAATATGGCTGAAAAGATTTCAAAGCCTATTTTCCTTTAAGACTTTTGACATATTTTACATTACTTATATTTATTTTGAAGTCACTGTTATGGGCCTTAGAACTTTTCAAAACCTGGTAACAATAATCGCACTTGCTTTGATATTTATTTTATTTCACATGTGACCCAAATTTTTCTTTTGAATCGACCTCGAAATTCATTGAAGGTTATACAAATTTAAAGTAAGTTACCTACATAATCTTAAAAAAATATGCTTTTCTGACTTTTTTCTTATACCAAATTAAGTTATTTACTTTAGTAATGTAAAATTTCACTTTGTTATAAATTTCCCAACTTTTAATTGTGTTTATAATTGCCGTCATTCACCACTTATAATTTATTAGTCTTTGAAGATTTTTAAATAGTGTGTTATACTTATAGGTGTTAAGCATTTTAATTCTGTGTAAATGTAGAGTCACTTATACTGTAATTTATAAATTATTTTCATTGTTGATTGTTATCTTTTATTTTAATTTAATTTTGTATAAATATCACTGTTTATATATTTATCTTATCAGCTTAAAATGCTCGCAATGAGCGAAACCGGTCCTGTCCTATTAAATAAAGTGAAAAAAAGTACAAAGGAATAATGTGTTTTTATTAACTTAATATCTATTGTTTGTGTTAAAATCGTCTCACACTGTGCGTATATCTAGTAAGCTTAAATCGCCCACAGCATCCCTTGTGTTTGCGATTTCACCATCCAACTATTGATTTGACTAGAGTAAAAGATCTATAACATTTTTCCTATAAAATTGTATCAACATACATTTTCGCAGCATTCGTCGATATGACTGCGTGCCGTTCAAAGTTTACAACTCCCGAAGGACGCAAAGATAAAACGAGGAGTATCGGCCCAATGGGACACGAGGAGATAGCAAGCGTGTAAAGCTGCTGGCGGTTCGCCCACGAGAACTTTACACAATCAAAAAAAAATATATCGATACAAGCTGTGAAATATATTTAATAATAACAAGTTTTTTAGGACATGGATGCCTTATTTCAAGTCAAGTCTAATATTTGGAAGTATATGAAGCAAAAGTATGTTTAAATGTGTATTCCAATAAAATATTCATATAGAAAGAACATGGCACAAAGTAAGTGAAGCCTCTATTTTCTCACTGATTTTGAATCAATTTATTCATATGAAAACAGTTCCTTTTTTAACCGTTTGAATACCGCGCAAATAAATCATTGATATGTCTCAGAGATAATGCGTGTTTTTGTGAAAAATAATTTTGCCTAATATACACGCGAATTCGATATTTTAAAAACCTATATTGACTCATTATAGATAGCACTACACATATTTATCAAAATGTTGCTTGTATTCTATTAGAATACCAAGTATTTGATTTTTTAAATGTCTATGACATCCGTGTTCGCTTGCATATGTTCCGGACACCTGTGTCCGCTTGGTATTCAAGTGGTTAAAACACTTTTTTATGGCCCGTCATACAGTTTTTAAAATTTCCAAGCGATCGTCGTTGCTTACTTCATATAATATTGGCTTTTTATGTGCTGACCATCAACTATGCTTTACCATGGACCCTTTACAAGATGTTTAAAGTTTTGCTGACCTCTTAAGAAATATGTTTTTTGTTTGAATTACAGTAAGAAAAAGTGATATTTTCAAAAATTAACATAACGAAAAAAAACATCCAAATCAACTAATATGAAAAATGTATTTAAAATGACGTCTTGTCATAGTCTATTGGCTTTAAGTACAATTTCCAAAAGAAATAACAAAACAATATTTAACATCAATACACACGTTAACACATTTTTCGTATTTGCCAACAATTTATTAATGTGAAAATATGACCCTAAGTTACTCACTTTATAGAATCTACATAAAAATTAAAACTTAGCAATGCAAACAATAAATAAGTACTCATCGCTCGAAAATAAGATTGTTAATAAAAAAATATCACATCACAAACTATCAGATGCTTCACCCTTTAAGTACCTAATATTTTTTATATACTTTTACAACGTCATGGATATTAAAATATACACATTCGTTTCTAGTCTAAACAAAACTTGTTCGGGTTTGCTTACAGTTGCTGCGATATATTTTAATTATATATTTTAACGTTTGAAGTTGACAATTATATTATATATGATTTGACTAATCGACTCGCGGACCTCTTTGATAAAGTTGGTGGGACCCAATTTTCGGAACACTGGCCTAGTTGGTAAGTGCTTGGCTCTCCCAATCAGGTGGGTATAGGATTAATTCCCATTAAGATCAATGTCAAATTGAGACTTTTTTCAATTTAAATATGAAATATAATATTTGAAGAAATCAAATCTTCTCGAGTGGCTTACAAAAAATTTCATCGAGTTTATCTCGTATTTTATCGTCATTTTTTTGTTATATAAAATAAAAGAATAGTTGCTAATTATGAGTTTATAGTGCAAAACGTATTATTTCCAAAACTTGAACTTTTCAGTAGAGTCAAATACTATAACGAATAACACAAACAAAATAACATTTGTAGAAAAATATGATTTCCAATTTGAAAACGACAGTACATGCCTAACTCAATATCGCTCATTTTGGAAATAGTACGTTTTGTATTATAACCCCACAATTATGCCTTAGTTATTCTAAATGAAAACAATTTTTCATCAAAAAAAATATGGTTTAGATTGTTGGTAAGCTAAAAAAAATGTATAATTTAAATTTCGATGCAGTAGGTGTTCATGCCTACATGTTGACGGATGACGGAGTTCATTAAATAAAATTCCGCGCATGATTTTTTCAATTAACGGAACGCCGGGAATTTGATTTACCGCTCTAAATATGTTTGTATTTCCCACGTGCAAATAAACCAGCAGTGCTGCATGGAATCAATTTGATAATGTAGTTTGTCGAAGGTAGGCTCTCGAGTCTAAAATCCAATCTGCGTACAGATTGATTGCCCGCATTCAGCGTGTGCCCACATGTCAGTTGGTTGCTACTTCCCCAGCCTCCACGGACTAAGGATTGTAATACCGGACGAAAAGGTAAATACCGGTAAATAAAAAAATGGGATACAAAATAAATATACCGTACAGATGGAATCACAATAAAACACGTTATATTTTTGCAAGGATTGAAAGCCAGGTATATCGCAACAATTCTCATGAGAATGAAAAATCAGTAGTGTGTCTCTAAAATAATGTAGTATATCGACAGTAGAAAATCAAGGAAGTCACCTACATAGTTTCTAAAATAACTTTCTTTTTGGTAATCAGAATTTATACAACTTAATACATGTTCTTTAATTTTATTTCTACATTATATAATGCATATATCTCAGATTTTTTTTATTGTTATTTTAAAAAGAGACTCGCCAACCTAAGTAAAATTAACACATACCCCGTGTGAGTCTCTACAAACCCTCTCCAACCCACCCCTGATGTAAGCTGCAAACGCCGATTAGTGTCTAAATTGAATATTATTGTTTGAAAAAAGAAGAACATGTGAAAATTGCGACCAGGAAAAAGGACTTGCATAAAAGTTTTTCTTAAGTTACTAGTCACCCACTGTGGTCTAGTTGGTTAGAGCTTGCTCTACTGATCAGGTGGGTCTGGGTTCGATTACCGGTAAGGTGAATGTCAAATTGGATTTTTTTCAATTTTAATTTGACATGGGTGTTTGTGAAGTCAATTCTCCTTGAGTTTATCTCTTGACTTTCAAAAAATTCTCATCGAGTATGATCTTTCACATTAAAAATATTTGACGCATTGGCGTAAGCTGTAATGTCAAATATTTTTTTAAAAAAATTTAAAAATAATGAATAAAAAATAAAGAATTATTAGATTAATAGAATAAAACACTTGTTTATTGGTCTTTGTGCACTTTAAGGTTGTGTATATTTAATATTTTGACTTTGTACCAAAATCATCAAAAAAACTTTTTGTGCTAAAATACTGCATGGTTACGTCTTTTTACGTTTCCCAAGTCGAATAATGTAAATAATTTTAAGAAATAAAAAATTAATAACGGAATGAAAGTATTATTACTTTTTAATATATTTTTTTCTTCTTTCTTCTTTGGCCATGTTCGCTCCCTATGTGGAGCATATGGCCGCCACGCGGCACCTCCATGTTTCCCTGTCTCCCGCCAATAGCTTTGCTTCCTCCCATGACATGCCAGCATCCCTCAGTTCCGCCGAGTACATCCTATGGATAGTACCCGACGGACGTCCAGGACGCCGGAATCCCACCGGTCGAAAGAAGAGGCAGGCAGGATTGAGGCTTTCTGGAGGCATCCGCAGCACGTGACCCAGCCAGTTCCAACGTCTCTCCATAACCACTGACGTGACGGGACGCTGTCTTGTACGCTCCCTTATCTCTGAATTCCTCACAAAATCAAACCACCTCACCCCCATTATCCGACGCAAGCATCTGTTCTCGAAGCTCAGTATACGGTTTTTCTGAGTCTTCGTCAGGTGCCATGATTCGCAACCGTAAAGCATTACCGGCAGAATGCGAGCGTTGAACAAGTGGCATTTGGTTTTAATCGAGTACAGCTGTGTGTCCCAGACAGTCCGCATTGAGTTGAATGTGGCTCCAGCCATTCCTAAACGAATGGCGAGCTCGTTTTTTGTACTACCGTCTTCGGGGATATGTACGCCGAGGTATCTGAAGCTGTCAACCCTCTCGATGATCTGTCCTGCGCTGGTAAGGGTCCTATCAGAGTCATGACAGGTTTGGTTACACATCACATTGGTCTTACTAGTATTAATTTTTAGACCAATGCGACCTGAGTTCGTTCCTAACCCATCAATAGTCTCCTGGATGCCCTCAATGGATTTATCGAATATTACAGCATCATCGGCATATTCAAGGTCACACAACTTCAGACCGGGACCAACAGCTACACCTCGATCAGGCGGAATTGACCTGCGAAGTATGAAGTCAAGGATAATAATAAAAACTTTTTGTGCTAAAATACTGCATGGTTACGTCTTTTTACGTTTCCCAAGTCGAATAATGTAAATAATTTTAAGAAATAAAAAATTAATAACGGAATGAAAGTATTATTACTTTTTAATATATTTTTTTACTGCGATAGATTCTGGTAGACGTGTGGTCACTAAACTAAGAATTGCAAATATAAAATTGCTGTTAAACAATATGAAAAAACATTTCTTATTTATTACAATAGATTTTCTGTATTCCAATTCTACAAAAATAACTAATTTCAAAACAAACCTTAAATATTATGAATGAATAATTTGTAGCTTGATTCTTTATACATAAATCGCTTTACAATATAAGTTAAACATATTTTTGGTTGTTTCGTGTTAACTGTATTTCCGATAAAAGTCAACGATACGTCATATTACGTGTCACAACACGGAAAGAAAAGTGTCACGGCTAATTTTCCGGGAATTCCGCCTTTGCCGGAAACTCGTTCTAGAAGCTCGTTTCCGAAGGAAAATGGAAGTTACTTTACGTTTTTATGATACTAAAAAGTGCTGTCTTTCGTTGTCATTTAAAAAAAAAAAACATTATTTTGAAGACGATATTTATATTTCAATAAATAAAAATTAGAAATGGATTGTTGGTTGAAAGCTTAAAGTTCAAATGCGGTGGATGTTAGACAAATGCGTTTTTTCCGTATTAACTTGCCATAAAATTATATTTTTTATCCATGTCCGCTGCTAATGTAAAACATATGGCCTTGTATTGTAGGTATCTCAATAGGAGTTTTTTGACGAGAACTGTTTGTCACTTACTCACTTACTCGCTCAACCTCTCTTTTCGAAGAGAGTAGTGAGGATAGAATGAATAAAGCAGTTAAGGACTAGTGGTTGACTAATCACTCTCACTGCACCCTGTTATTTTTGGATTGGAATGGTAGGAGGGGATTTTTTACATATCAAAAACATCCATACCTTCGAAAAGAAATCAAAAAATCGATTGAAAAAAATGCTCTTCATCCTGGAATTAGAAACCGTGAATCTGACGTAGAAGCTTACGACGTTGACCACAGTGCCATGGACCTGTCAAAATTTATATTGAATGAAAAAAAAAATGAATATTTTTATTGTTTTCAGTAACTTATATTCCCTAAGAGAGTAACCACTCGACCACAAGGTTTGAAAGATTATGTTTTTTTTTTTACCATGTCCGCTCCTAATGTGGAGCATATGGACTCCTAATGGTGTTTATCTCAACAGAAGTGTTTCTACGAGAACTGCTTGTTACTCAGTTGCTCAACTTCTCTTTTTTCCAAAGAGAGTAGGAATAGAAGGAAAAGGCTAGGACAGGACTAGTGATTATCTAATCGCTCTCGATACGCCCCGTTCATAGGATAGGATGGGTGGGATGGGGGAATTCAAGAAATCACATACATCCATGTCTTTGAACAGAAATTCAGAAATCGATTGAAAAATCAATTTATAAAATTGCCCGTACTGGGACTCGAGCCCGTGAACTCCGTAGCGGTAGCCAACGGCGTTGACCACTCGACCACACAGGCGGCAATATATACTATAATATAATATAAAACTTAATACTGTGTATATGAATGAATGAAGCATGACGAATTACCTGATTATTGAAGTATATATATATTTGTTTATAATTGATTTCAACTTCAGTTTCATTATTCAATATATATTTTATTATCACTGTTAATCAATTATGAAAAAAAAAACTTCTTTCTTTAACTTTAATAAAGATTTAGGAAGCTATATTCTAAGAATTAAAAATTAACGAAACCTTTTATTTAATTAAACCTTAAAATCTTCTACACGTAAATCAACTCCCCAAACTTAAAATTAATATTTTAAAAAATATTCGAAAGTAAAAAGAAAGCATTTCACTGTTAATAATTTTTCAAATTAAAAAACCAAATTTCTCTCAAGAACGTCTTCAGTCATTTGTTAATTTGGTAAGCTGGAAATTTTTAACAATTATAATTGTGACGTTTTTGAGAAATTATCGTTTGGAATCTAATGGCACAGATATTTTGAAAAGCTCTAACAAGGCCCTTTTGATAAAAGAGATGAAGCCCGAAAAATTTCATTACTCGACAACAATGAGTAGAGAACGTTGTATTTGAATGTTTTTTGAAGGCCAAAAAGTAATTATATGAGCATGTTTACATTCTAATTGAAACGATCATTTTTACTTCCAATGAATTTATCAAATCAAAAAAATTCTATCAATGTCACGTATTGCGTTCAAAAAATTCAGTTGTTTTTTTATGATAAACAGAGCAGAAGAAATGGTGAAAGTATTTTTTTTTATTATTTACTGTGACATCTATGTGTTTTAATAATATGTATGATATAATGCGATTTAAAAACCTTCACTAGAAATGTCATAATTAATTTATTCCAACGTCTTGCATTCAATTAAGTCACTAAAATGGTTAGTTTTTATCATTCCTATGTAAAAACTAAACTAAGTTTCAATAATAAAACCTATCGTTCATGAATATCTCTATTTTTATTACATTTAAAAACAGAAAAACCGTGTACCAACTGCTAGTTCATTCCTAAACTGACCATACATAGTTACTAGGGCATCCAATCCCGGGGTTCAATTTTCTGATCCCGAAATCCCGGGATTGAGATGGCCGCGATCCCGGGATTTCGGGATCGAGAAATTTCTAGCAAATTCTCGAAATTTACACGAAATTGGCAAATCGGGGATTTCAAATTCTTCGGTGAGCTAAAAAAAAAAAAAAACAAGTTTCTGTGAGATTCTGGAAAAAAGTATAGCAAATTGAGGATTTCAAATTCCTCGGTGAGAAAATCTCAATCCCGGGATTGGAAAAAGGCTTCGGGATTGGATACCCTAATAGTTACATGAACGTGACAAAAGGTGAATTTTGGTTGGTGTAAAAAATCTTAACAATTTAATTGATGTTGGATGTTATTCATCAGCCTACTATGTTAAGATAAATCAAATAAACATTTATTATAGACGTCCTAGAAATTTTATGCCAAAAACAAGGTCAATTACGTATTAGTATTTACACAAGATAAAACAACTTATTTTTTTTATATTTCCCTGTTTTTTACAAGTTTATTGTCCCACCACTACCACCAGCCACCTTTTATAGCGCAAAAGCGATTAAAAAAAGAAAAATAGTACTCGTGTTCTTTGCCCGGCAACAGAACTGAAGGATCGACCTTTTAAGTGAATGTCTGTCACGGACGAGATATCTCGTCAAATTTTTCGTGCTCAACACGCCAGTTACGAGTTACCTCATTAATCAATTAATACATTAATAATTGAAAATTCTAGCCGGCGTGATAGATACAAACGTATTTTTCTACCGCAGTCAAAAGGTTAACTATCGAACATTGTTTTCCATGTCCTTTATTGAACTTGTTAATATATTTTGTATTATATATGAATACGCTTATAGGCTGAGCAAAACCAGATATATAAATTGAAATGTAATATTATAAAATACTTGAAATTTCAATATTGTAATAATTTATGGGTCTCTATAATCATTCGTGTTTAAAATATAAAGCTCACTTTTTAAGAAGAATTTCTAAGCGTAAAAGAGTTCCAAGAACTTTATACAAAAGTCACACTAGATCCATAAAAAACTTTTGATGTCTTTTTGAAAACGTTTGATTGAAATATCATACGCGGAAACCGTGATGTACAGCGCTAGTGAACCTTTCCGCGAGACGAAGAGGGTCGCTCTGCAAACAAATGACACGAGCGTGGTAAGAATCATAATTCACAAAAAGGGGTACGCTTCGGGGACGATAAAAACGTTTACCGAAACTATTTCAATACGTCACAAAGGGGCCCGTTAGTACTTGTTGGTGGTCGCATATCATCATTTTGAAAAGATTCCATACCTACAGGCTGAAATGGGCCCAAGAGTTGGTGCGCTCTGGGGCTTTTTGTATACGTTACTAAGTGATTGAGGTCGTATGCATACTATATTGGTTACAGCTGCTGCCAAAGTGAATGTATGCTGTAATCTAAAATCGATTTACATTACTCGATTATATTGTACGACAATTCAAATTGTATCTTATATTCCAGAAACTATGTATGGATATAAAAAAAACATTTTTATATTGTTTATAAAAAATAAATATGTAGCAGAAATGCAGGTACGGTATGTGCTAAATCATATGCGGAAACTATTGCATTAAAAATAATTGTTATAGCGCTTTTCAAATTATGTGTGTTCATTAACATTCATTACAAATGTTTTTTAATAGGTAATTAAACGATAAAAAAAACGAAAAGTTCGTTTATGTAGAAATAAGTTAACTATTAAAAAAAATGAGAATATGTTTTAAAATTCGGAGCTAAAAAAATATTCTTTCAAGAAAATTACTTTTAAATGTAATTTTACTACTGATATAATATTAAAAATACATTTTATATATTATTTTAAATATACAGTGCAAGTCCGCTTTAAATGTAAAGCAACTGCCCTTTAAATATAAATATCTTAACAGGAGTTTTTTTTATGAGAACTGCTTGTTACTAAGTTGCACAACTTTCTCATTTTTTGGTGGATAGTAGAAGTATAAGGGATAGTTTAATCGATTTGGCATTTAATTGGTAGAACTCTATTATCAGAGAGTAAAAATATCAAAGTATTTTAGTTCTACAGTTTTTAATAATTTTTATGCGTTGATAGCTATTTCGGCTTTCGCCATCGTCAGTACTATGTTTGAACTTATATTTTGCTCAGCTATATATACTGGTTCTGAAGAGATACACAATGCATTAAGTTGTTCACTCTAACATCCTAATTCAAATTATAATTACATTATTACACCTATTAAATGTGATTCTAGTGTTTCAAAGAACGATAAGCAGTCTAACTATGGCTTTAGTGTTTCGAAAAACAATAAACAATATGGGATTGTTCAAGGTAAATTAGGATAAATTATACTAATATTTATTATTAATTACATTAAGGGTCTTAACAACGGTGATGGATTAATAATGGTTTGTTCATTTAAGATGTTTAACCGTTTTGCATGTTTGTCATAAGGGTCAAAACCTAAATTTATTAGAACAACTTGAAATTAATAGGCATAAACAAATTTTTCAAATTATTTAACGTAATAAATTTATTGCATTCGTGTTTTATATACAATACGATTTTTGTAGGTATTTATTATTCTCAAAATAAATTAAGTTTATCTCACTCAAATATACAACAGTACTCCAGCGAAATCTTCCATCTCTGTGGCATTTTTACTTAAGTTTAATTGCCTAGAATAAAAACCAAATCTGTTCTGAGAATTTCTGAGATAGCTCTCAATAAATCAGACTTATAGAGATGAACTAGGCAAGACGTGTATTCCACATTTTCGTTATTCTACACTTCAATTATGTGAAAGACTAGCGTGTTTTGTGAATAGATATGTTTTTTTTTTGTTTGTCTGGTGTCTTTTTTGCTCTCAAGAAGAGTCAGTACATTGGTCGTGTAAAATGTATTGTCAGGAGGGATGTGGATAAAACATTATTTTAAATAAACGCTAAATGGTATATTTCAAGGTTTCCCAAATTATGTTCAGTGAACTAAATAAGTGTTCTACGAACACCATGAAACTTGAAAAAACTCTTCTGCAATACTTTCCAAAAACTGGTCAGTATGATGCCTAAGTTTGTTATACATTTTCCGTGTCAATTAAAAAAGTAGACAGCGCAAGTGATTTTGAAATTTTATTTGATTTATTTAGTAGTTTTGGCTTGAAAAAATAATACAAATAATTGAATGATTAATGTGCGAGTTTGTCAGAAAAATCCCACAATGTGTCGAAACAAGCTATTTTTTTTTTTCATTCGTTTATTACAACCTATTTATGTGAAGAAGGATTTTCTGATAATGCTGCAACGAAGTCATAGTGCAGGAACAGGTTTGACGCCGCACCATATATAAGAATACAAAACTCGGGACAGAATTCGGGATATAAATACACCTCTCTAGAATACGATATAAAGACACCAAGCAAAAAACAATATCTGTGTCTGATGTCATGAATATTTGCGATTCAATAGTGTTTTAATTTTTTTTCTTTGTTTTGGTTGGTGTCTTACACTTGGTTGTAGGGCCTTATGGATTACTCCAATTACCCTTTCGTCTGATGTTGGGGTTTCCCCTCTTTTTAGTGTTGGTTCCTGTCTCTTTTTATTTTTTATAACTTTTTTTTTATATTTTATTTTTTTGATCCCATATTATTTTTTTTTTTTAAATATGAGTGAGACAGGATAGTCGTCTGAAAAATTGAAATTTAAATTTAAAAACTAAACAGACAAGCATTTCCCCACAAAACAAAACAAAAAAATAACAATGCTGCTCGAGGTTAATGAATTTTTTTCTTCAATTTTTACTGTAATAAAATATCCTACATAAAAAAAACAAACTATGTGTTCCGTTAAGTTTTTCAAATTTCCGAAGTGTTTCATTGCAGAAAATTTTGAGAAACCTGGTCTATTGTATATTTATTAATTATTATTATGAAAATAAAGCGCTTCGTGGAAAAGAACAGCCTTGTAAATGTTGTCGTAAATTTGATATATGACAACTTTTTAGTATCATTAATCATCTCCTCTGATTTGACGCATTTCAAATTTTTTGATTTATTCCTTTAAATATCGTTTTAATCACGCTTTGAATAAGAAAAAAAACAAAACAACTAATAAATGATGTATAATATAAAAACACCTGTGCTCTAAAACAATGTTTGAGTTCGTTTTTGAAATATAAAATCAATTTAACAAAACCATACAAAAATCTGCTAACTTTTATCCAGTCTCTTTTTTGTACACGTTCAAGTATAACACCACGTATTAAATTAATTTAAAAATGGACAAATGCAACTTCCTTTATTGAATGAGTGTGTATTGAAATCAGTTTACTCAAAAACCTTTGCTATATTCCGTCTAAAAATGCTTCTTAGACAAGCAAAAATCATTTTACAATTTGTAACACAAAGCGTGGAGTTATCAAATGTAATTGTATATTAAAAATGAGCTTCTACAAAAATACAACTGAATCCTAAATTATATTTAGCAATCTTTGTAAAAAAAAGTAAATTATGAATGATTCCGTATATTTACATTTAGTTTATTAAGTGAAGGTTTGGATGTACATATATAAGAAATTTATATTAAATAATTATTTTATCATTTAAAGTTTTGTATTCAATTTATTGTGAGCAGCAAGGGATCAATAAATTTACGTAATATTTGATTAAGCTGAATAGTTAACAGACAAATTAGTTAGTTAATGGTATGCATATTTATTTATGTATTATCCTCGAAGCATCATAAATAGCATCTACATAAATTTGTCCACGAGATTTACTTGCGATGCGTATTCTGAAATGATCAATTACCCTTACTATGTGAGCGTTTCAAAGTGAATTAGCATGGCCGCTTATTCCCGATGCAATTTTCGATGAAAATCACCCCAGCCTCGATTTACGAAAGTTAATCGTATAATCGTACTCTTTGAAGTGTTAAAGTATGGGGAAAATGAAATATTGGTTTGTTTTCTAACATATCTCATATAAAACATCATTTGAGGGTATAACTTGCAAACCCGGCTCATTTCAAAGTAGTAGTTTTAGTTTAGTAGATAAAAATAAATATTGAAAGTATTTGTAAAAATCAGTTTCAAAAATGGTTTGACAACATCCAAAATATCATTCCAATGTAAGACTAAAAATACTTTCAAAATGTACATTGTTTTTCAAAATGAAATTCAAGTTTCCCTTTTTAACCATTTTGGAAAAAGCCGTGTTTGCAAGTAATACCTTCATTTTGTGATTTTATACATAGCACATGATGTCACAGAACTAGATGATATAAAAAAAAATCACAATAGTAAAGTATTAATTTACACAAAAAATATATTGAATTCACGTTATTTTTAGCTAATATACAACGTGAATATCAATTCAATAACTAAATATCATATCTGAATGTTTTTTTTATTTCCACCAAATGATTGAAAAACTGTTTTTTTATTATTTTGAAATTCTTTGAGAATCGATTTTTTTTAATGTGTCAAACAAAAACTAAGTTAAAAGCGACAAATTGAATAACAAATGACTTATGTATTTTTGACTAGGTAATCTATTGTTCAGATATGTTTTCCTAGATTTAGGATATGCCAAATTTGATCAATCACCCAGGTTATAGTTGCGAAGAGATAATTTTGACCGGGCAGCGATTACCGGCCCGTGACGTCACGTGAAAATCGTCGTCCGTGTTTTTCCGGTCGACCGGACTCTCCCTCGCTATATCCGGCGCTCGATCGCCCGGAAAATGATCGAAGGGGCGGCAGTATGGAGCGTCCGAGCAGTTTCGTGGACTCCTATTACAATTGATTAAAAGAAAAACGTTATAGTTCGAACGGAAAAGGTTTCCGGTTTGTAGACAATGAGGAAACGGATATGCTTTTATATAAAACAAAATAAAAAAAATATCCCCTTTAAATTTAATATCGCAATTTATTAAAGTACTCGCTTTTAACGTGTTTAACTCTATGTTATACGCAATGGTCGAGATAAATAAATTTATCCGCATTCAAAAGTAACAATTAAATAAATAAACATACAGTATAAAAAGTTTTATAAAAAGTAACTGGAAACCGTGAACAATATTCGACTTGACGATTTTTTATTTTACCAGGCAGGTCTAATTAAAAATTAAATAGTTTGAATTCCTAAATGATTATGTTATAACTACTATCAATGATAACTATATTATTTGCTACTTTAATTTTACATCTTAAACATTGAGTTTCATGTTTTCCAGTTTAACATATTAAAAATGAAAGACATATTTGGTAGACACTTTTAAACTTTAAATGCATGACTTTCTACTTCTAAATAAAAATATATTTTTATATACAATAGGTAAGTGAGATGGCAGGAAAAATAATTTAAAAAAATTTGATAGTTTTTTTAAATTATATTTTTATCCAAAAACATTTTGTGCTCTTAAAAAGCACCAAAGCATTAGAAGCATAAACCATGATTTGTATCCAGTTTGTAAAAAACAACACTTATAATACACAATTAAACTATTTAATGCTATTATGATGAACCAGGTTTATTTATTGTGAACATTGTAATAAAAAATAATACGTATCAAAACTCCAGCTTACTCTGTTCGAATGAAGATTATAATACTTTGGTACGTGTAAACAAGACATCTATTGAAAACAAATGAAAAGTAAATATGTATTTTACCATTGAGTAAAATAATAATAGGTAAAATGAGATTCCTGTTTTGAGAAAAGGCAAAGATAAAAGTTTGTAGTTTTCGTAGTCATCTATGCATTTAAGAGGTACCTAAGAGAACTCAGTTTATAATCACCCATATACTATTTTTTTTATAAAACTGATGTTTTATTAAATTAAAATAATGAACTGGGTGCGTCTTAATTATTCAGTGTTATAAAAAAACGTTTTAACGTTTGTTCGCTTGCCTATTCAACACAATTAATTGATGATGAATAAAAACTGAACAGCTTAAAGCATAGACATACACATTTATGGGAAAGCGTGATGCGGTGATAGAATTGTTAACAAATTATGTTTGCATTAGTCGAGCTTAATGATTCCGCGATAATTCCATTAACGTTTTCCGTCTGCTGCAGTATTGAAAGTCGGTATATTTGTGATTCAATTTAAATCTGCCGTCGGGTTTTATCTTGACAGCTGCACGCGATCATGATGGTTGACCCGAATCTTAAATTTACTATCGGAGTTTACTTTGTATTAAGTTATATTGTTATTTTTACTTTAAGAGTATGTGATAACCAATACTCCTGAACCAAATTGTTCCAATTTTAGAGTTAAAAATACATTTGATTTTTAAACTGTAGTGTCAGTTTAATGAATTTTTAATCCTTAAAACTTTTTAAATGCATTTGTATGTTCACTAAATAAATTTGAAAAATATTTTTTTTTTATTAAATTATTTAGTAATAAAAAATTAAACAAACTTTCTTCAGGAATACGCGGTGGAAAAGGTAAATGAATGAAAGTTTTGTCAGCAATAAATATGTATCAAATATACAAAAATGCGTTAATAAAGGAACATTTCAATATACATAAAATCAGTACCGATCTATGCACATATTATAAATTTTGTATTATAAAACTGATTCCATTAAACATTTATCTGAGTAATAAGTTTATGTTTATAAAGTTTCAATTTCATTCTCATTACTTTTTAAATGAAACCTGATGTTATAAACAATAGTTTAAAAGAAAATGTGCACCATAGATTAATGAGTCCTTAAAGATTCAAAAAAACATTAAAGTATTTCATATTGGATGGTAAAAAAATCATTGTTCCTAACCTATAATTTATTAAGTTGCAGTAAATGTTATTATTATTTTAAAAAATGGAATACAATTATTTTTTTATTTTATTCTGCATGCAGTCAAAAATATACAATGTACGATTGTTGAAAAACCGATTTTCGAAACTGATACAAATTTTACTTATACTGTATTGATTGAAGTAGAGTTCGGTAGACCGGCCACTAGTCCTCAAAAGAGTTCGGATGACAAGTATTATTTAATCGATATTAGACGTTATAAAGCCAAAGGGTAAACATAAACATAGTGGTTATAATCACAGAAGACTGAATTAACACCAGTTATCGAAAATGATCAAGGTTCAAATCAATCTTATATTATAAAAGAAAACAACGAAGAAGTCATGCAGAGAAGCAATCTACTACAATTGTAGATCTTCATATAAATATATTTACTGCTTATGAAATTCAATCAATGAATTATGAATATGTCGACCCATAATCGGCAAAAAAACTTAAGCGACACAATTCGGTAAATTGCGTTTTAAGCTAATAATTGTTCAATATCGCTTAATTATTAAAAAAGAGATTCCCGTTATAACACGTGTTTTATTATATTATTAGAACTTGTATCATTTAAATGAATGTTAATGGAATGACAGCAATTGAGGTCGCGACTGAACCTTGATAACTTTGTTTTAAAAAATATCTTGACGTTGCAAACCCTTTTGGCTTCGCCACAAACTTTTATTCTCAATAAAATTTTAGTGAAACTGCTTAAACCCGGAACAAAATCATCATTTTATTCAGTGCGGGTGAAATGGTGTCACCATCTGTGGACTTCTACATTTTCTTTATGTAAAGGACATCGGAAGACACCTTGTCATTTTCTATTACATAAAAGTGTTTTTTTGTTCATGTATTTGTAAGATATTTAAGATGTAAGTACTTGCTGTCACATAACGTAAATAGCAACTCTAAAAAAGGGAAAAATATAACCTCTCCTGGAGGTGATGTAAATGTATCAGTTATTTGAACGTTATATAAGATAACTTTAAATAAACAAAAGAATCTAAAAAATAAATTCCCATCAATAAGTAATTTGATTTTTTTTACAATATTATTTGCCAGTAGAAATTTATCTTTCCAAAAAATAGCCGTCTTATTTAAATTTTCTTTCATTATATTTATTTAAATAAAATATACGAATTATAAGTTAGCATTAAGAACTATTTTATTACAAAAACTGTTAATATTTTTGTGTGACTATGTAAGGTTGAAACTTTTGACAAGTTTGATAATCAATTGTAAATGACATTACCATCACAATCATGACATTTATAACAAAATATAAAAATGATGTATTCTGAAAGAATTTTGTAATTGTTATAGCTAAAACCATTGGCCAATAATTGGTGACTCTGGAATCTAAAAAAATGGATATTTCTAGTTTTTGGTGTATAGAAAATACTCACTTAATTATGTTTGTGTTTTCCCTTTTAAATTTATTTAAGCCGAATTTTGCGTCTAAAATGATTTATTTGTCTTTTATTGAGTTGTTAAAACAATAATGTAAATGACGGGCATAAATAAGAGGCAAAAGATAA
The DNA here is from genome assembly GCA_030503985.1 of Himalopsyche tibetana. Taxonomy (NCBI): domain Eukaryota; kingdom Metazoa; phylum Arthropoda; class Insecta; order Trichoptera; family Rhyacophilidae; genus Himalopsyche; species Himalopsyche tibetana. The sequence goes on from JAPJYX010000010.1 coordinate 5,731,365, forward strand.
TCGAAAAGTAGTGAAGGTTCAGTAAATTTGTATTGAAAATAAGATAAAATTAAACACAAGTACGATAAACAAAACTTCGCGATTATAATAAAATTGATTAAAATCATGCGGCAAGTATTTGCGAGTGAAAAACATTTCAAATATGTGAAAATTTAAAACCCTGGTTTTATTTTTACCAAGCTGCGCATATATGTTTCTATTCATACGAATTGATATGCGTTAAATTTCTTCTTTTAAAAAGGAACATAACACCTGCAGCATGAGAAAAATACAATTTTCGATTCTATTTTCTGATTCAAGACTCAATATTTGATGGAGAAAATATTCACTTTACAGAAAATCGTGTCCCCCCATATCGCAGATGAAAGGTTCCTGTGATAGAAATTTATTTTTCTGCTTTATTTTTAACAAAATAGCACACTGCGTTTCTGCATATAAAATATTTGTTAAGTATCGCGTGTTTTAAAAATAAAAATAATCTGAAAAAGAGCACTGCGATAATGTCAAAAAATGCTCAATAATCATTTTTCTATTTAAAAAAAAATACAAAGGCTATGTTACATATAAAAATACCTTTCTAACCACTGCTAACCACTGCTAACTTACTAACTGATACCACTGCTAACTTATATTCAATCATTTAAGATTTCGACTGAAGGTGCTTGGTGGAATTTCAATATTAAATTTGAATCGTTCAAACTATGTACATTCTCACAGATTTTGTCACTAACGACCCGGGTTTGAACTGAGGTTCAGTTCAAGTTCATCCGTGCACTTGAATGCCTGAAGATGCCGAAAGGCGAAACCCGGGTCGTTAGTGACAAAATCTGTGAGAATGTACATAGTTTGAACGATTCAAATTTAATTTTATATTCAATCAAACAATTGTACATCTTTATGATGTTAAAGTAATTTTGCGAAAGGATGCACACCTTTATGAATGGGTGCCCATAGTGTATTCTGAAATTAATTCATAAATAGTACTATTTTTACAGTATTTAAATTGAGGTTCTCAGATTCAATTGGGCTTAAAAATACGGTCACAACATGATGGAGGAAAATAATTAATTGCATTTCAGGGGTGCGTAACACGACAACATCGTATTAGGCACGTGAAAAGTTATTCCGCCGTTAAATAAGATAAGGGTCAACCCTTTCTATTCAGTTATATTCTATATTCAAATCAGGGATCCCATCTACCTGTGATTCTATTACAGTCATGACACACCTTTTTACTATTTTTAAATCGATTAGTTTGGATTCAATAAACACTTGATTACATTAAACAACTGCAGAATTTATTTAAAATACTTGAAATCTAATCCTACCCAAAACAAAAAAATATATAGGATGCTTTATGTAGCGCGTAGAGCTATTTATAAAAGTACCACTTAAAATTAGTACCATTTAACCCTTTATCAAATCTGTTATTAAAAGTTGTTTTATTACAGCCATTAATTAATTGCTTATTTTGTTAATTATAGTTATTACAATTTTATTTAATTTACCTTTGCCATTATTTTTTTAATTATATTTATTGTTGCTTATCAAATTGCTATAATAATTTAACTCGAGTGTGTCATTGAGGAGATTTTATCTTCGGTGTGATACAAAAGAAATAAAGTTTATCGAATAAAAATTTAAAAAAAGGTACCACGCTATTTTCTATGAGATTTAAACTTAAATATTGCTAGAATAAATGCTCGAATCAAGAATATTGTAAAAATATAATATTTTTATTATAATTTCTGAGGAACGTTGCTATTTGAAGCACGTGAAAATAAATAAAAAAAAAATGTTTTTGAAAATATAATACACATTATAATATGTTATTTGATTTACATGGTAAATTGCTTTCTTAAAGAAATCGCGTAATTCAAAACGGCAAAAAGTAAAATGATAATTACGTTGAGAGATCGAAACAATCTTTGTAACAAAAAAAATATGTTGAGCTTTTTTGTTATGTATAACCTATGTATGCCGCTATATTATGTAGATTAGTAAAACGGGGTTAGTGAAAAACGACGACGAAGAAAAAATAATTTACTCATTCAATAAAATTGAATTAGGCAGGAATTTAATTTCATTTATTTCTTATTTGTCTAATTTTTAAGATTTATTGTTTAAATGTAGGATTTAAAGCTTTTATTGATAGTAAAAATAACTACACTTAAAAAGGTGTACACAAATGTTTTCTCTAATTTTGTTTTTTAACCAATTCTACTATTTTTCATCTATGATCTAGGAGTTTTTACTACAGGTATAAATATAATTTCTCGAGAAATATTTTTTTATTTTTGAAAATGTCGCACCCATAAATATGCCGCAAGGGGCAGTCCGTTCCTGCTGCACCCTCCTTGCTACGTAATTGCTTAGATATATAATGTTGCATATTAATAAGATAATTGAATCAATGTTGTTGATATAGATTATTATTGTTGTATAATCCAAAGTTTTAGATGTTTAGAATCACTGCAGTATTTGAATATATTATATTTACTCTGTATGTTTATAACATAAAGTTTCGAAATACGGAACGTTTCTTTGAGAATTGATTTTACAAGCCTCACGTGGGCTTTTTGTAAAGTGATCATTCTATCTGAAGTCAATTTATACTATGAATAAGTACAGAAAATATCACTGTCAATTTTCAGTGAAAGACGTTATGAAAGCACAATTTGTTAGAAACATATTTATTTTTATAATGATTGTAGGGATATGAAAGAGTTATTAATACGTATGTTATTTTATATATATTATAACTTTTCTTTGTCGGAAATAAGTGAAAATAGTTTATTGACGATGACGTCTTTGAATTGGTAGTTAAGCGTTAACTCCTTAAATCAGCAAGTTATGTCTTTTTGAACTGTAACAATATGTTCTCTAGTCAGTGAGGGCTGTCATTATAACAATGTGGATTGACAATTATTCAATTAATATAAATCATAACAAATTACTTAATTGCAAAAAAAACAATGGTTTTTCTAGATCCTTTGTGACCACATGTTTTTGTTGTGAATCCATAATACAGATTTTGTGAAAAAGTAAAATATAACAATAAAATATAAGTGTCTTATCAATAAATTCTCATCGATCAGTGTCTTGATCGATGCGAAGTTTTGTGTAGTTTTATTTTTGAATACTTTAAAATTGTTCGAAGTAATTTATAAAAATACAACTGAGACCTTTTATTTTAATATAATACCGCTAGAAAGTTTTTATCACGATGGAGATGGATATGATAGAATTGCGTAAGCAATATTCGCACAACACGCAACAACTTTTAACCCAACTTTAAGCAACTTTTTGCATTGTTCAGCGTTATCAATTTCTGAAATATATTGAAGCGTAAGTTTTATTTATGTGTGTTGTAGTTTAATAGAATAATAAAAAGATGACAAAGTAATTTTTGTGTGAATAAACAAGAAATAATATATACTATCTTTATCTTAGAAAAATACACTGAGTGATATAGGGATATAAAAATATTCTATCAATTCACGAAAAAATGTTGTTTTTATTTATTACCTATATTTTGGATTTTGACTGAATCTGTTTAATAATAATGTCTGTTTAATAATAATGTCAGAGTATGTAAATGCTTATGCTATTTCTTTTGCAATTAGAATAGATTTTTTTTTTTTTATATAATTTAAATGAAATATTTGGCATAACAGCTAATGCCAATACGCCAAATATTTTAAGTTTGAAAAATGATACGAGATAAACTGATGAGAATTTTTTGTAAGTCACTCAAAATCAATTCAGAGAATTAAAAATCACAAACACCTAAGTCTTAGGTATAAAATTTAAATTTAAAAAAATAAAGACATTGGATTTACCGAGAATTTAACCCAGATCCGTCTGATTGGTAAAGCAAGCTCTAGCCATGTATACCATAGCGGTATATATAAACTCGTTTGCGAACTTATTCCATATCGTCATTAATAACTTACTTTAAAGCACAATGTTAATATGTTTATTATTTTATTCAAAGGTTAAAAACTATTACCTAACAGTGAGTTCAAGTTTACTCGTGCACTTGAATGCCTGAAGATTCCAAAAGACGAAATTCAAGTCTTTAGTGAGTAGTGATTAGGGTATCCAATCCCGGGGCCTTTTTCCAATCCCGGGATTTCGGGATTGATTAATTTTGAATCCCGGGATTGAGATTTTCTCAACGAAGAATTTAAAATCCTCAATTCGCTACTTTTTCCTTGGATTTTCACAGAACCTCTTTTTTTTTTTAGCTCACCGAGGAATTTTAAATATCCGATTTGGTATACTTTTTCCCAGAATCTCACAGAAACTCGTTTTTTTTTTTAGCTCACCGAGGAATATGAAATCTCCGATTTGGTATAATTTTTCCCAGAATCTCACAGAAACTGGTTTTTTTTTTTTTTTTAGCTCAACGAGGAATTTGAAATCTTGAATTTGCCAATTTCGTGTAAATTTACGGAATATCCTCAAAATTTCTCAATCCCAAAATCCCGGGATCGCGGCCATCTCAATCTCGGAATTTCGGGATCAGAAAATTGAACGGGATCCCGGGATTGGATGCCCTAGTAGTGATGTATGGAAATGCACAAAATTTGAATGATTCAAATTTGACAATATTATTTATTAATACAAACGTTGAATAATACTACAATTAAAAATCGTGGTAAAATTGTTATGTTTTACAAAAAAAAATACTGATAGTTAAAATATTATAAACATGCTTGTATAATTTAGTGTATTAATATGTCAGTTTGAATTTAACTGTTATAATAATTTAAACATTTGAATAAGTTAAACAATATTTATCGCCAATTTGACATGACCCAAGCACTTTAAACTGTCGATTAAAAGATCAGTGTTACAAAAGTTAACAGAAATAAATTTATTATTTAATAAAAAAAGTAAGGTATATGAATAATATTGATAATATTATCTTAGTAGAACTGCTCATGAATTACTAAAGAGCAGTAAATTATATATTTTAAATAATTAAAAACTGAATTCTTTCATTGTTACATTAATATTATGTAAATAAACTGTTTAACATATAACAATTTGTTGCTTGCAGATAACTTATATACCTTGAAATAAAAATACAAGTAAATATTATTCTATTCTAAAACTGATTATATTGACGACAATCCTATAGTTAATAATGTTTTTGTTACAAAACAATGAAAAATATATTATAAAGAAGCATTGTTAGTATAACTGTTCGATGGACAAATAACAATATCTTCCGCAGAAGCTAGTCTGACAGAAGAATACATCGATTCTTCCTCAGACAAGTAAACTGTTGTCACAATGATATACCATTCTTTAGTTCGGCGCTGTGAATCCATTGTCCTTTGACAATACGAACTGATATTTTCAGATATACTAAACAATTTGTGCACTTTATAGTATTACAATTTTTATAAAATCCAACATTATAATGTTATGAAAAAATAGGAATAGAAATATACAGTTGGAAATGATTAAATCGACGATGTAAATTGAATCGACTGGATCATAATGGGGCACATAAGTTGTCAGATTTCCAAAATCATAGATATTTCGAACGATCAAAAAACAAAAATTTTAAGGAAGAAATTGAAAAAAAAAGAATTTTAATTAAAATATAATACATCTTAATAAATAAATATGTAATTTAAGATTTCGACTGAAGGTGCTTAGTGGAATTTCAATATTAAATTTTAATCGTTAAAACTATGTACATTCTCACACAATGACTTGTCAGTTCAAGTTCATCCGTGCACTTGAATGCCTGAAGATGCCGAAAGGCGAAACCCGGGTCGTTAGTGACAAAATCTGTGAGAATGTACATAGTTTGAACGATTCAAATTAAATAAATATGTATGATGTGTGTGTGATGAGAACTTCATTTTGATTAAAATGCATTTTTTTACAATAAAAGTTTTACTAAAATATTTTTCCAGCTTTCAGCTTATTTTAAAATATGTTCACCACTTTTGCTCGATAAAACAATTATAAAGTCGTTACAATTGTGATCAATATTGTGTTAATAAAAAGTGGTACCTCAGGATATTTAAACAAATTAAACGAGCCTCTTTAAGTTTATTCGTACATTTTTTTGTTTTTTTTTTTAAGTCGGGACATTAAAAAGTTAGGTTAACATTAACTTGTTGAACGTTTGTCAACATTGTATGAGTTCCTTTAGTATTGTGAATTGAAATTTTGACTATTGCACGCGCAATATTTGCATATTTTTAAAAAGTTATATATTTTTTTAATTAAAGTCAATTCAGTGCCACTGATTCAAATTTTTAAAATTTATCTGTGAATTCTTTTCATTACTAATTGCCTGTAACACCCTCAACATACACATTTTTTCTATATAAATTGCACCGTAATGTGATCTCTTTTTTTAGAAATCCATGTCCGCTGTTAATTTGGATCATATGGCCTCCTAATGGAGGTGTCTCAACAGAAGTTATTTTACGAGAACTGTTTGTTACTCATTCACTCAACCTCTTCTTTTTAAAGAGAGTAGTATGGATAGAAGGATAAAGGTAGGACAGGACTATTGGTTAACTACGCACAGTTGTTATAGAATTGGAAATGGTGGGAGGACACTTTTAGACAGGACCGAAAAAATGCTGTTGGTACTGGGCTCGAGCCCGTGAGGTCTGGCACGGAAGTTCACAACGCCATCCGCTGCGCCACAGAACCCGACATATTTTATTATCAGTTAATAATGCTCGTCATGAGTGAAACCGGTCCTGGTCATATAAAATAAACGCAGAAATAGTATCAATGATGTGTTTTATTTTTTGTAAATTAATTTAATGTATGCTTTAAAATAGTATTCAGACATTTTTGTTATAGAAATACATAAAGCCCTGCCTGAAAGGTTCTACACACCTTCGTTCTACAGAAAGAGTCGAACTTCAATAACATGAACAGCTACCGAAGTCGATTTGTCAGTCAGACATCTATAACAGTAGATATGAATTATTATTCCAAATTATCGACAGCAAAATATTACTGTGATACAAAATATTTTCAAACAAATATGAAATTTTAAAAAAGAGATAGAATTTTTAATGAAGCGTTTCAAAATATTTTTGAGATGACATCAACAATAAAAATTAGCTTGTTAACAAAAAAGTTTACTAAAGAAAAATTCGTTACCATCGTTATCATTTTAATGGTTAAAACATTACTTACAAGTAGTTGAAGAGCTCAATTCGAAATCAATTATGTTTTAATTACTACAAGTTCTAAATTTAGTCTGTCCTTTATCAACAATAGTTTTAGAGAACTAACGTTAACATTGTGATTTTTGAACGTGGAGTTATAATTTTTAAGACTTGGAAAAATTTCCATAGTTCCAAAGATTTCAACATTCATTGTTTATGGTAAATGTAAAGTTATTTTATCTTTTTTATCAATATAATTTCCAAATATGACAATGTTTTTTCAATTAAAAAAAAAAAAAAAGTATTGTGACTAAGAATTGCAGTACCGGATGAATATATCAAAACCGGTATTACAAAAAAAGATTGTTAATCAAAAAATAAGAAAAAATGGGATATCAATGCCATACACGTATATAAAAAAGGTATTTTGATATTTCGTATAAAAAACCGTTATCATAAAATATTAATAATCATATACGTTTGATTTCCTTGTACAACTTATGGTTCCTTATAATAATAGTACACCATTAATAAGGCTAATGAATTTTGAAACCTGTCTATACTGATTTGGTTCAACTCTAAGCAGAATTAAAATACTTGAATTCATTGCGGAAAATTTTAATAAAATATATAATGGTCTCTTTATATGTTTTTGTTAATTTTCAATACCAAAATACAAGTATTTTTTCTTAAACAAAACCGGTACTTTTTATTAAAAAAAAAACACAATAAATACCGCAATTTTGGTAATAGCATTGCAATTGTGACACTTACAACATTTGCTAGACGAATGGTGTTACAATTGAATTAAATTAAATTTATTTATTTTTGTTATTTGGCATCATGGGAATAAATGTGACGATTTTATTTGAACTGATAAGAATGTATAATAATTGCACTTGAATACAAATGTGTTTTGGATTGCAAGCGTTCACGTTAGGAAAAGTTTAAAAGGTAAAAAAATATAACCGTATTTGTTTGGAATTATTGTCAAGAAAAACATATTCATAAACGTTTTATTTTAATATTTATTTGGTTAAATCTATATTTTTCAATAATGGAATTTTAAACTTTACAGTCATCAAATATTCATTAGCAAACATTACTTAGCGTAAATTAACTACTAGAATTTTAAAACCCGTTTTTGAAGTTAACATTTGTTTTTCTGCAAGCCACACGAATTTATCTACTGCGCAAATATTTAGTGTACCACTAGCAAATAATACCATCAATGGTTAGTTGGAAGCATACTGTTCCATATTTATTTTGTGATAAAAATTTTATATAAATTGTATTGATGTACGTAAACATACGATTTGGTTTTAAAATATAAAAACAAATCATAACATATTTTCAACTTAAGATATGCAATGATGATCATTTAAATTTGGTGAAAGTTTGAAAAATATTTGAAAAATTATCTATATAATATATTTAATGAATTAAAATTATATTTAACATGGCCACATCCAATATGAAACATTTAGGATAAATAACTCAATGTTAAGAAAATAAGTATGGATTCTGAAGTCTCGGGGTTTTCAAAGTCCCAGGACTCGAGGCGTGATAAAGTCAAAGTCTCGGGACATCCCGAGACTCAAAGCTTTTATTTACTTGTCAATAAAATTATAATTGTATTAAAAATAAATAGTTGCATGTATGTATGTATGTGTTTATGTAATACATACACTCGGCGCCTTTTAAAAGTATGCAATAGTAAAAATCCCGTTTTTGTAATACAATGTTTAATAATTATTATTTTTCTTATGTAATAGATGTGTGCAACACTTACGGCTAATTTTTACTAAGAAGGGATGATAACGGTACATGTAATGAAAAAATATCAATGAAGCCGTGAATTTATGACCGTAACTTCACTATACAGCTTTTAGACCTTTTTTGTCCTATCGAGACATTGGTACCTTTGTGAAATAGTGAAAAAAAATTGTACATAAAACAACATCAGGTATGAAAATTAATTTTAATATTTTGTAATTTGCCTTTGCTACAGTTATATTACAATATATAAACACATGGTATTTGAAACTTCTATAATACGAAATTATAAATCCCAAACATCTGTTTTTCTATCAGATCCCTTTTATATATGCATACTTAATTTTGTTAAAACCCAGGGTAAGTGTCACGTCCCGACCATGTCGTGTCCGTTTTTCTTGGGGCTCTCCTCTTATATCTGCTTTCATTCAATACACATCAGTCCTTTTGAGGGTTTCTTAACCACAAGAATTGTTTTTTTTTTAAATTAAAATGTACATGTTATTAGCACATTATAAATCACAGTCACAATTCCCGGGAAATTTTCCAAAAAAGTCCCGGGACGTCTCGACACAGAATCCCTAATTGACAGAGAGCTTGTATTATGATATCATAAAAACATCATAGCTATCAAAACCATTATATATAAATAAATGAATCTTTGTAAAATATCAGCAACATATAATTGTATGATAAAACCTCAACAGAAGCTCGCCCTACCCCAGACAGGATTCACATTAAGTTTATGATAACTAGATACTGAAATGTCATAGATTTGTATTTGGTAAGTGGTCTATTCTTTCACTCTTTTGATCTGGCTACATTTTTGACAGCGATACTAATGCAATGTCATTTTTAATACACATCATGAATTCAGAGATAACAAAACAGATGAGCTATAAATTATAGGAAAGCATCTGCGAGCGATTTTCACGATTAACTTTTTACGACCTATATTCCATTAAATCTTCTAGTGGAGTAGTAGTCGTCACAGATTAGTCTTTATAGCACATCATGTGTCTGAACCAAGTTGAATCCCAATAACACGGACAGTTACCGAAGTCAATTTGTCATTCAGATGAAATTTCTGCCTTGATAATTTAAAAGACGTGATTTTTTTTATATTCATACAATTTCGCTTTTGTTCTTCACTGCTATTTTACTTAACACGGAAGACTTAATAACGGTAGACTTCCTATGCTTTCCGAAATTGCCGACGAACAATGAATACTAAAGTACATAATTATATTATAAATACCCAAAATGGTAAAAATGAAACATAGAATATTTTCAGTCCCAAAAACAACTATGACGTAGCTCTGAGATACTAATTTCGTCACCCTATTTCTGGCATCTATTTTTAAAGAAAATCAGCATTCTGTTAAAATTTACCGCATCGTACTTAATTTAATTTTAGACAAACATTAACAATTTTAAAATTAAAATAGTAATTATTATGAATAATACTTTCTCATTCAAAATAATCAGATAACGTTAAACTTATTTTGATCAAACGAAAAAAAGTTATTTTAAAAATCAATTTAGGTTGTGGAAACAAAACATAAAATAATATTCTTTTGTTTGTTTTTTAGGTTTGTGAATTGAATTTAACGTTGAGATATTAATGGCAAAGGAATGATAACCGTAATATTTGTCGCATGCACTGTCAGGCGTTGTTGATGTTATGAAACAATGCAAGCAAGTGGTTTGCGTAATTGCGCTTCATACATTCCGTAGCAAAACTTTCCCATTATCACAATATGCTTTGAAACTATAATTTAAAGGAATCTGAAATAGAACACTAACAATTCAACGTAAAGTGGTTATTTCAACATATTTGTGTAACGGATTATTTCATCTAAAATGGTTATATTTGGCAAAGCATTGGAAGAAAACCCAGTTAAATTATGCATTCATAGAGTTAACACTTTAGTAAAATATTAAATTTATTTATTAGTATTTTCTAGTTGATTAATAATTTTTTGAATGTATCTTGAGGTCAACCAGTTTAAAGATGCATATCAGTAACGCATGTCCTTTCTCTCAATAAGTTGTGTAAATGTGAATATTTTTATAGTATAGTTCAAATTCTCAAAAAATATAAATATGTATTTCAATAAATATTTATATGGCAAACATTGTAGAATAGGATTAAAATAAAACTTTTAGTTATTGCTCAGTGAATAAGTTTGTTGATAAGATTAACGTTTTATTACATTAGTTATTGTATACGACCGTATATAAAGCGATAAGAAGTGTAGGCTGCATCAAACAACCTGTGGGGACGATATTTTGTAGTATAAGTTTTAATTATTCTAGTTCAGAACATTTTATTTTATAGACCCATTAGAGGTGAAGTGAGCCAACTAGTAAAATGGTAAAACTTTTAAAATGTAATTTTAAGTTCTAAATTTTTTTTTATAAAATACCACATGGCTCACTTCACCTCTAATGGCCCCATATAATGTCAGTGATTTTTGTTTTGAGCAAAGTTATAAAAAACAAAGCCGTCTGATAAATTTTACGAAATGAGGATATTGATACTTAAAATATTCGTATTTTTAGTATGAAAAAAACAATCAGTATTTGAAATAGAATAAATTGCAAATGGTGTCAAAAATAAAGATTTACAAAAGCTTGTATTATTTATATTTTACAGCGTAAGTTATCGATTGCACAAAAGCTCATTTATGATTTAAAGTACCTCAAAGCTTTTGGTGAATTTTTTGCTTAACAATATATTATATATTTACATAATTCATGTTTTTGTATATACATAATAAAACGCTATAATCAATTTGAAGAATTATTATTTACAGCTTCTTTCAGTAAAAGAGTGAGTATTTACGAGTGAGAAGATAAATTGATTGTTTTGTTTATCAATAAAATATTTATTTTTTAATATAATTTTGTTTTATTTAAAGAATTGGCAAATATCACTGTTTGATAAAAGTTTCAATATAAAGACCGTTACTGAATTGCTTTACACCAATCATTTGAAACGACAAAAGTTAATTTGATTCACTGTCATAGTGTTACTTGCCACAATCTAATTAAAACACTTACAACCTAAAGAATTAATTCCAAAACATCTGTAACGCTTTTCTTACAACCTTCCCTTAATACCTTTGTGTTCGAGACAAGTGGTATACCTCTACGACACAAGTTTAAGCGTATATCTGGTGATACGCACAGCCTTAATTACCTGGGGTTTTGGTCCACAACCCTAGCGACCTCTCACTTGCGGGAAGACTGGGAATTAGAAAAGCTTTTATGCTGTAGGGGTGGTTAAATGAAAATTTATTGCAAGAAAATATCGTAAAATTTCGACGCGCAATATAGAAAATATTGCTTTTTAAGCGACTGTTTCTAAAGTTTTTTTATACTTTTTATCATATACTTCAAAAATTCAACCTCCAACATTAAATATTTTTTAGAAAATGGTTTTTTCTAAAAAAAACTTACAGCATAAAGCTACTAGACTAAGAATGTAAATAATTTAGTTTTCGTTTAAAAAAGTAGACTAAAATATCAACGTTATACATAGAAGCGTGAATAATTATTGCATATATAATGTAAGTTAACTCACAAAACTTCTATAAACGTACATTTATGGATGCTTAAGTAAGCTTTTGTCCAATTCGGGGCTTTATTTGGAAAAAACAAAATTTTATTGTATGTTTAAAACTACCTAAGAACACGGTATGTGAAAATTAATTACACATAAAACGTGGTATTTTTAGGTCTAATGAACAGTGTTCTTAACTTTATAAATACATACAATTCGATTAAAATGCTACTTTTATATTTTTTTAACTAAGATAAAGATTTACAGAAAGAAATTGGTTACTTAAAACAAATTATTATTATTTATAAATAAGTTATGAAGTTCTTTAATGATTGCTCAATTGTTCTAATTATGCACATTTAACAAGAAACGAAAAGATTTAAGAGTGGTTTTTAAAATAACCTCTGTTTTTTCTACTTCACCTGTTAGGTTTTTGTGAAATACTAGACTAGCAGTCAAATTTGCAGATTCACTCCACTATAAGTTGTCTATTGTATTTGAAGTATATTATATAATCGAATAATCCAGTGCCTTATTAGGTAGAGTTACTTGGCATATAATTTTTAAATGTGTACTAAAATTTTCAATTCAATATCGAGATAACATAAAATGTATCAAACCACTAAGATATTGGTAAGTAAACTAGGATAACCGTTATTGACTTCCAGCTTTCGTAACATGGAGATACTTGTTAAGCAGATGACATATCAATCATTACGTATCAATTTTATTTTATAGTAAGTTGCTTTATTTTTATAATTATTATTAAGTGAATTATGATTTATTTATCTCATAGCAAGAATAAACATATAAGATACTTTAAATTAAATAAAAAAGAATATTTTTAATGGCTTAACATAACTTATTATTTAATTGAGAATAGCTGAAATTGAACATATGAAATTTGGCGAACTGTTTCATTTCGATAGAGTTAACATATTCATTTATTATTTAGGTTGACTTGACGATCCAATTTAAATAAAAATGCATTATTTTTTAGTGTTATTAGTGGTTTTTATTTGCAATAATTTTTTCTTTTAAGTTGGAACACATATACTTCTCGGGAAGCATTTTGGCAGAAATTTATTTTATGAAAATTGTTTGTCATTGTCGTTTCAACTATCGTTTTCGAAAAAAAGTATGATATTGTTTGAAGAGTAAAGATACCTTAAAAACAGTATTTAGCTCTATTTATATCACTACTTAAAACCTAATTTTTCAAATCGAATATGTGTGAGAACAATTATACATCATAATAAATACATTGATGCCTTTAAACATTTATTTTTGATAGAATTGAAAATATATTAGTAAATGTGTGTTTCCGAAAATTCAAAAGCTCGGCCTCTTTGATCGAATAATAAGAATATCTAAGAGCGATGACCACTTGCCTACACGACCGACGAAAAATGTATAAAAACATGGTTTGAATAATTTTATATAATTAAATTAGAAGCCATTAGTAACACAGTGTGATTTTAATAAATATTACTTCAAAGAAAATTAAGTTAAGCATTGTTTTCTGCTTTCTTACCACTGACAAATAAGCTTTCATAAGCTTAGTTAGTGATGTCCTTTGCGAAAGCTCTTGTCCAACACTTGTCCATTGGGCGTTTGCGCTTCGTCTAATCGAGTTACTTTGAACGACTTGTACGAAGGACTATCTTGTTACAAGAGAGCAATAGTTAAGTATTTTTTTATCCATCAAACTAAATATTTTACAAAATATTTATTTACATCTGATAAGACCAGTAAATTCTTTTGATTAACTTTAATGAATATTATAATATTTGTGTAAAAACAATATTTGATATTTTTTCTTTTTAAATATCTATTTTATTAATTCCCTTTAACATGCCTTTAATAAATTCAGCAAAAAAACAAATATGAATGGATGTAATCTAAAAACATTGTTGTGAAATGATCGAGTTTTTTCTAATACTTAATTATAATCAATAAATTAGATTTCAGTATTCTGCAATATATATATATTTTTCTTGAAATGTGTTTTTGTACCGTTCTTTTAAAAACAAACTACATTTTATGGTGTTTTCATTTTTATTTTACGTGATCGCACTCAAAATATTTTACTGTAAGCCACTGTAGTGCTTCCTAAAAATTGAAAATTCCCTGAAAAAAAATGTTCTGCGGCGGCCCCTGGAGAAAACCTGTGGCCCCTAGTTTGAGAAGCACTCGTCTAGTAGATGAGAGCTTCACTCTACTGATCAGGCAGGTCTCGGTTCAGCTCATGCTAGGTCAATGTATTTCTTTTTTTTCATTTTAAATTTAAGATCTAAGACGCTGATTTTTATCCAATTTTCCCCGAGTTGATCTTGACTAATTTTTTTTTCCATCTAATTTATATCGCATGATCTCTCAATTTTGAAATATATTGCACATTGCCATTTACTGTAATGCCATGTGTATTTTTCAATAAAAATAATAAATATAAATTGTAATACGTGTTAAGTTTCTTTAATCTATAAAAAATAATTATGTTATGAAAGAATGATTTTTATTTACATAATAATACGTCGAGTCCTACGGCGCAGCGGTTAGCGTTGATGACTTCCGTGCCGGATTTCACGTGTTTGAGTCCCAGTACGAACAGAAATTTACGAGCGATTTATCGATATCTGATAGAAGGCATGGGTGTTTATGATGTCTTAATTTCCTTTTTACTTTTCCTATTCTTCAATAACTGTGCTAGCCTTATCCTTCTATCTCTACTACTCTCTTTGGAAGAAGAGAGGTTGAGCAGTTCTCGTAGAAAAACTTCTTTTGAGATACCTCCACATTGGGAGCGGACAGAGATAAAAACAAAAAAAAAATGTCGGCTGTTTGTTCGAGTGGTCAAAGTCGTTGACATCGGTTACGGAGGTCACGGATTCGAAACGGAAAGATTTTTTTCAGAGATAAAAGAGATAAGATAAAATTTTGTTTTCAGTTGAAAATAATGAATGCGTGTATTATCTTAAATCCCCTTCCACCCATTATATCTTTAAAAAACAGGCGTAGCGAGAGAAATCACCTAACCACTAGCCCTGTTCTAGTCCTATCGTTCTATTCTTACTCTATTTGGAAAATATATAGATTGAGCAACTGAGTAACAAGCAATTGTAGTATAATACTTCAGATGAGATAAATTCAATAGGTAGTCCATATGCTCCACATTGGAAGTAGGCGTGATTAAAAAAATAAAATAAAATATGCTGGTATTTGTTTTCCCAGTAACAAACCAAAACCATATTTTTCTTTTCTTGTGATAATTTAAACAAAAATCTTTGATTTTATAATAACAAACGAAACGAGTTAAACTTATTAAACTGTTTGGTTTGCGTTAAATAAACCTGTTTTGCAAGATCAACAGCCTGGTGATAATCCAAGTAAAGCTTTGCTCAGAAAAGGTTACACAAAAAGTTTTCGCTACCTGGCGTAACTTATTAGCAAATTGTTTAATACCAAATACACTTTTTTTGGATTAACACGTTATTTATTTACAGATTTAAATTTGAAGGGTTTATTGACGTGTTGTTTACATTCGAATTTTATTTATTTAGAGATTATTCATTTAAAACAATTTTATTTAAGACTTACATAAAATAATCATTAGTATGATTTTGAATAAATTATATTTCGCATTCCATGTATTTAGTTTTTTTAACGAACATAAACCACTTAATATTCGATGCTTCGAAATTTTTATCATTTACATGTACATTAAAAAATATTTATAAATTATTATTTTTTACTTTTGCATTATATAAATAAGATATAACTGATAATTTTAAAACAAATAGTATAAAATTATTTGTAGCATTTGAAATTGGCAAAATAGTCAACTGAGAAAGCTTCAAAAAAGTCTACTTTAATACATAAAAAATAGCATTCGTCTGAACTCACTCTAGTCCACGTGGAATATTACAACATCCGAAACAATATTGTCAAATACTGTTAAAGTTCTTTTCGGTGGCGTCTCCATTTTCAAACTTGTTCTACACCTTGAAAAAACAAATAATGTCAAATATTCTTAAAAAAATGATCAGAAACATTAAGTTTCACATTCTCAAGAATGTGAGAATTCTGAATTTGGCCTTCCAAGTCAAAAAAAATTATTGGCCCGGTGCATTTCTTTTTGTACATTAAAAATTGTTAAGGTTAAAGCCATGGGTAATATCCATACACTCTCATAAAGAGAATTCTCAAATTTTCTTTACTCAATTTTCTCCACCATAAGGAAATATTTCGAACCTTTCGGTGCCCAAACAATTAAGTCAGTTTCAAACTAAAACATGGCACATTAATATTAAAGTTTTAACTACCAAAAATAGAGAGAAAGAGGTGGTACGGTGCTAAAGCTCAACATTTGCAATGCTCTTTTGCAAGTCAGTAATAACTTAACAATGAAACGAAGTCAATTAATGTTAAATATAATAGCATTTTTTTAAGACCAATGTTCATCTTTATCACTAGTTGAACAAAACCAGAACAAAAAATCGCGATTTCTTATAGCGGTGGTTTCCCACAACAGTTGTGACGCTATAACTTTCTAAAGCTAGATTTACAAGGCTATAGCAAGCTTGCGACACATTGAAAATACTTTGCGGCAGTAACATGTGTTTGAAAAAAAGTGCAGACTTTCATAAGAAAAAAGCAAGCGGTTTGTCTCATGTCTTGACAATGATACAATCTTATAGTAATATTTAAAATATTATAGAGATTTACAAAAACTCCTCACCACACATTTTATTATACATTAAAATACGTCTTGAGATACTCCTTTCATAGACAATTTGCTCAATTATGAAATTGTAGATAGTTGAAAACACATACAGTGTTATCGGGATAATAAATTTATAAAAGAATTTACTTAATTTACCCTTGTATATCTGTAATGATCCGGATCGATCTTTTTCCATTAAGAAATTATTTTAAGCTGACCTATTTCAATACGTGAAATTGCATTATTTCTAGGAGATACTGGGCCTGTTAATAATACAAAAAATGCCGAATAATAACTTTATATTGTGTTTATGAATGACTGCTGATAGATAACAGTTGTGGTGTCCTCGTGCTCAAATCCCAGAAAATACAGTTTAATAAATATTATTTTTTCGATTCATGGATTTGTGTCAGAAAACACGGATTGAGGTTTCAATTTTCGCCCACCAATACGAATTAAAAAAAAGTTGAACCACTTTTAATTCATTTCGCTCGGTGAAATATATGGCTTCTTAATGTAGATATCTCTACAAAAGTTATTTTTTCTATGAGAACTACTTCTCACTCGGTGCTCACTTGCTCAACCTCTCAAGACTGTAGAGATATAAGGATAAGACCCTGGACAGGGCTAGTGTTTTACCAATCGTTTTCACTATGGATATTATTTTAGAATTATTAGGGTGGGAGAAACTTTTTAGACATCACAAACACCCATGTCTTTGAACAGAAATATATTATTTTATATCATAAATACTGTTCGTATTGAGATTCGAACCCAGAGATCCGTTATGGAAACTAACCACGCTGCTCCACGTCTAATCACTATTCTTGTTCTAGTAATACCCTTACATCTTTGCACAAACATTGAAATTGAGTGACTGTGTTGCAAGCAGTTCTCGTAGAACAACTTTTATTCAAATATGTTTCGTAAAGAGTACACACGGTTAAATTTCAAGCAAAAATTGTAACAAGTATTTCTACTATAATTGTCAATCAAGATGAATTTTTGAAACACATTTTTTTATAAATGAAATGAGTAATTATTAAAAACTCAAATGAGCGATGT
The DNA here is from genome assembly GCA_030503985.1 of Himalopsyche tibetana. NCBI lineage: Eukaryota > Metazoa > Arthropoda > Insecta > Trichoptera > Rhyacophilidae > Himalopsyche > Himalopsyche tibetana. Next base: position 5,749,660 of record JAPJYX010000010.1, read on the forward strand.
TCCCGTTTTGAATAATTAAATTATAAGCAGAATTTCGAAGCTTCAGAGAATGTTTTATCGTTGAATTAATCAAATTTATGAATTACCACGTACGATGGGGACATGAAAAAAACATATTTATTTTTGTAACAATTAATGAACGTAAAAGGTCACCAAAAAATTCAAATTGTTTTAACTGTACGACGTCATACAATTAAAATCCTGTGTAGAAATTTAACTTTACTCGGGGTATAACACCCTTTTGTGTGTTTTATGACATGAATAGAGCATACTCGTACATCTACCCACACGAAATTATTTCATTTTACTTGTGTTCGTTTCACAATATGCCTTCTATGCCAATTTACGAGTTTTTTGGCGATAAAAAAATCTTGCACAAAATAAATTTATGTTACATTATATTACATAGATAAAAATCTATTTTTAAAAAAACTCCAATTTTATTTATTCTCCGAATTTTTGTTTGGTGTGTGTTTAATAAGTAAAGTCAATTTTCTTTGGAAATTATTAAAGCTTTTAATGCGATATCCAAGGTTCTAATAAATTTGATTCTATTAAAAAAAAACCGTATAAATATTTCAAAATTATGTAATATGATTATTTAATTATTTTTTATCCATATCCACTTCCAATTTGGAGCACATATAAAGCCCCCTATTGGTGGTATCTTTACAGAATTTTCATATGAGAACTGCTCAACATCTTTTTTTCGAAGATAATAGAGATAGAAAGATAAAGCTAGGACAGGATTAGTGGTTGGTTAATCACTTTCACTACACTCCGTTATTTAAGGATTGAAATTGTTGAAGGGAAATTTTTAGACATCACAAAGATCCATGTCTTCGAACCGAAATCGATAAATCGCTGTTACTACTGGGACTCAAGCTCGTAAGGTCCAGCATGGAAGCCAATGCCGTTGACCATTGCACCACGGACTTAACAAAAAAATATTTAAATAAATAAAAATCCACTCTATGATTGCAAAAATGCTGTTCGTACTCTTACCTTCTGTGACTCGAACCCATGAGGTCCGTCACGGAAGCAAACGACGTTGACCGCTGCTCCGCGGACCCGGCTCTTTCTTTAGTAGTGTTTAATTCATATTTTTTCTATTAAATTTTTGTTTACAGTAATAGTCAAGCATTTTTGTTGTTTATCCAATTCATAATAATTGCGTTACATTATGAAAAAGCGGCATAAAAAAATATTACATGGAAGGAAAATAAACTAATTAATGTCGGTTTTCTATTGAATTAGAACACCGTGAAAAGTAATCTCATACAGACAAGTGAAAACATTGAAAAGTGGCTTAAGGAAAATCCTCTCTGAAATAACATTGATGAGAAAATTCGTTGAGAGCAGGTGCTGTAAACAATTTTCTGGTCCTTATAAATCAACTTGCTTTCAACCAACCTAAAATCTAGTTTAACAACCTTACAGTATTTTGGGGCTGGACTAGGTTAAGTTAATTTTGTTTATCCTATTAATTTTTTAAAAGTGCTTCCTTTGTAAAATAATTAACTCATATATTTTTTTTATTATATTTTAATACTTTAATTTTAAAAAGCTTACTGAGCAACTATTCTAATCCTAAAGCAACGGAGTGTAGCTATAGTGATACGCCAACCGTTAGTCCTGTTCTGTCCTATCCTTTCTATCCCTACTTGTCACTCTCTTTGAAAAATACGGGTTGATCGACTGAATAACAAACAGTTATCGTAGAGAAACTCTTGTTTAACAACTTTCATTAGGAAGCCATATGCTCCACATTGGAAGCGGATATAAAATAAGCTCATTTGCCATTTCTGTTTAAGCCGGTCTTTAAAAATGTTTATAAAAAAATTATAAAACAAGCACTTTATAAGCATAACATTTATATAATTTAAGATTTCGACTGAAGGTGCTTGGTGGAATTTCAATATAAAATTTGAATCGTTCAAACTATGTACATTCTCACAGATTTTGTCACTAACGACCCGGATTTCGTCTTTCGGCATCTTCAGGCATTCAAGTGCACGGATGAACTTAAGCTGACGCTTAGTAAATGAAAGTTTCGTGTTTATAAATATAAGAAATAAATGCATCACTGAGTCCAAAGCCATTGCTGGCGAAAAGGATAAGCTCATGGGAATGCCAACAGATTTGAGTAGTAAGTAGTTTCAAGAATTATATTTATTTGTTTGTCGGCAAAGGTTTTATGTTTATATAGGGTATAGAAGTGGAGATCCCGGTAGGTTTAATATTTCATTTAAAATCTGAAGATGCCGAAAGGCGAAACCCGGGTCGTTAGTGACAAAATCTGTGAGAATGAACATAGTTTGAAGGATTCAAATTTCACAAGATTTATGTTTATGACCTTGAATACAATAAAGTTATTATTATTTGCAATATAACATAAACGATGTTAAAAACAAGTTTTTTTTTCAATTATATGAGCAATATTTGTAAAAATATAAATTTGAAGAGTATTTGATTTGTAAATGTTCGTAATATGTAGGTTTTATCAATTTGGTAATATTTATTTAATTTTAAGAAGTACATAAGAAGTACAAGAGTGTAAAATACATGTTAATATAATTATTCCACCCACTGCAAGTTGCAGTCAGTCTTCACAGTGAATTTTCACAGCCCCGCGAAATGAGAATTGTTTGAAAGTTTGCCCTAGACGCTTCTTATTGATGCACCAAAATTACAACGAATGATAAGGCAAGAGACGAAATAATCTGATTGCCGTAAAACAAGCAAAACAATGCAAAAATGTAATGAAATTTTGCCACCAAGAACGCCAAGCGTCTCCTAATGGACGAAAATACAACTTATCTTTTTTAAGCGCGGTTCTCGTATCGTGATATTAAATTATTTTCCTCGTTATTGACCCAAGGGATTTACGTCGGCCCACTCCTTGGAAATATTTTTCTGAACGTTTATCTGATGCCAAAAGCCAGCAATGTGTGTTATTTCTATCACGTTTCGATGAGGTTTCGTGTTATTGAAATGTTATGACAAGTCTCTCTTGAGTAAAACGATTTTTTTTGAACATATAGTTTTACTTAAATAACATAAAAAAACTAACGCTTATATAAAAAAAACAGAAAAAAGAGTATTTATTCTACAGACATAAAATCAAAATTAATTAATATGCTATTCTACTGGCCGTGAAACTAAGATGCTTCTAAAAAACGAATTCATTGTAAATCCTGTTACACAATCAGTGAATAATGTCTGAAATTCACATTTTATTGTTAAAAATATTTTTCCACGAATTCATCTATTTCACCGAACACATATTTTACAATTTTATGTCGTAATTTTTTTTATGAGATTATAGTAAAAATACTGATTCGGATTAAGATTGGTCGTAAAAATCACATTAAAATATCTATTTCATAAGACAGAGTTTGCTCACTATTTGGCGTAAAATATTCATTTGATGATCAAATCTGGCCCTGATCATTTTATAATAGTACACAATTTTAAAGAAAAAAAAATCGCTCTTAATTAAAATGAAATTTTACGAAACACTTTTTTTAAATTTGCCAAACACATAAAGATTGACTTTGAATCACTTACCCCATCATGATAAATAATATTAAATAAAATGCAATAAAAACATTTATTAAATTTAGACACTAGAATAATTGACTTTTGATAACTGACTTTTTTTTCAAAATGTTATGAAATTGTGTAAAAGTGGTTTTGCATTCTTTCATTTTTTTTAATATTATAAAATATCTAAAAAAAACATATGCAACAGAACTATGGGTTTTTTATACTTAATAATAAGCTTAAAAATAATCTTAAAAATAAACTTAAAAATAAGCTACACTTATCTAGACTTCTAGCTGACAATATAATAAATTCTCAAACAGTAGTTTTATTCTAAGCGAGATCTCATCTGGTCAATGTATGTATTTCTCGCACACTTCCAATAAGTGGCTTGTTTGAAGTAAATGTATTATGATTAATTGTATGAGTTTGTTGACATTTTAAATTAATTATGTTTTGCATAATGAACTTAATTATGTATTTTTAAATATTTAATAAAACAGACAATGCTGTGCGTAGTAAGAAAATACAAAACATTTTATAGGTGGCAATATAAACTTTGTAGTTAAAGCGTAAATAAAACAAAATAAGTTAGCATACTTTTGTTTTTTTGAGCAGTTGTATCAAGTAAAGTATCTGCATGCCCACTCGTAGCAATATTCTTAATGGAAGATAATATTTCGTTCGTAGATGGTTGTTTAGAAGGAAGATGAATCGCTTCTTTTTACTTGTACTCTTTTTATTTTATCAATTTATCTTTGAACGTATTCTTTTAATTCAAGAAATTATTTTTTGTCTTAAGAATTTTATAATTTACGAGCGCTTAAATACTATTATAACAGTTAAAAGTATTTGAAGCTTATATGTGGCATACTTGATGATCATTGAAAATATAAAGTATATTCCGGTTAAAAAAAGCGTTGTTTATCAATTATTTATCGTGCAAAACTAAAGCATTGATGAATTCAAAAACTAATCAAGTTGTATACTATTACTAATAAAAAACGTGGCAGTGATTACAATTTTGTAATGATGAAAATGGATAGATAGGGTAATTCAAGGGAAGCCAGTCCCAAGTTGAAAACTTAAAATTTATTACTGTTGAAATATAATCAATTCAAATCTAGTTTGGATGGCTAATGGGAGACACTTGCTCAATTTAGAATATATGTATATATTAAATAACTTGAATGATTTCATGATTCATTTTTGATTTAATCAAACGTTGAATATCTATTTAACCGTAGCAAAATAGCAACTAAATACCGACTATCTATTACTTGAATGTGTTCAAAAACGCACTCCATATGTGGTGGGTTGCATCTCACCGGGGACTTGTAACATATTAACATGTCTGCTACATTTACGGTATAGGGGAGTAGTAATAAACTCATCTGAGAAGAAAATTTGATATTCTCTGACTCGAGACGCAAAAACAGTGTCTCGTTTACGAGGAGCGAGGCGCCTCCGTGTCGCTGTTTCGCAACCAATACCTAGGTCTGAAAACTTTTCTTTAGCCAAACTATTACAGAAAAAACTCACATGAGTAATAACATATCTGGCAATTAATATATATTTTAAAGCAAGTTCACTCTGAGTATGGTAGATATAGCATGAAGTATTTCAATGATATGTTCGTACAATAGGCGTTTGATAAAATCCAATCATATCTCTATATTATTGGGCTTAATTTTTTTTCTGTATTTTTAATATTATACTGTATATTTCTATTCAAAATAAAACACTATTTTATGAGCGAAGAAATTCTGGTCATATACAATAAAAGCGGAATCAGTCAACAAGCGTGTATTATTTTTTCAATATAATACCTTTCCATCTAGTGTTTATTGACAGTATATTTTTTTCTAAGGTTTATTGACAATTTTATACTTTATACAAAAATTTGTAAGACTAATGAAATATCAATATTTAACTGGTATATTTTCACTGGTAACTGGTATATCAATATAAAATTAAAATATATAACTTGTTTATTCCCTTGATTCTGTTACGACGCTCGGGTTCTTTCTTTGAAGAAAAGCTATAAACCAAATTTTCCGAAAGATTATTCTTTCGTGTCTTCAAAGATTTTGACAAAATACTTGTTGCAATAAATGTTGAATTTAAAAGTATTGGTAAGTATGTATAAAGCATTTATTTGAATTAGAAGAAATGTTGTCCTGTTTTAAAAATAAATATTGTGGATAAATATTTTACCAGAGGTATATTAAAATTAAAATTTACACCGATTAGGTACTTTTTCTAAGACTATTTAATTTTATATCTATACTGGATTAAAAAACATTAAAAAACAAAACTTGAGTTATGAAATGAACCGTTCATCTGTAGGAAAACCATATTGTTCTTTTAAAATATGCAGTACAAACATAATAAATCGTTTTTAAAATTGTTGGGTATGATTTACAATATTTTTGAACTGCTTTTAAAAAGTGAATAATTTTTTTATAGAATCTAAAACATATTTTTGTTTTTTTTGTTTCAGGTGAGAAAATCGTGTTTTCACTAGTAATAACGTGGTAAGCATCGTTGACGAGGAGTATATCGTAAAAGGTATTTATTCCTATTGTCAGCATATCACTCTTAAGGTAAGAAAATGCTGTGACAGCTACATCACGCAAATTACATATTATATAAATGAAAAAAAATCTTCACAATAACTTTTTTATGAATAGTTTACATAAGTAGTGTCATATAAACATAATTCAGTTCGTACTAATACATCCGAACTTGAATTCATCACGTATGAATCTGTGTCGGCTCTACAACGGAGCGTAAAGTCGGGTAGATGTATTTCTATGTCCTACGTGCGTTGCAGTATACGCAGGTTGTTCTTTTTCATGTAGTACAAGATTTGTAGTGCCCTGCGCTGCGTTGCCTGTGTTTCGTTATTTTTATTCGATGTTGATGAAAAACAATATTTATTTTGATTATTTCATCAAAATACGTACCTAACCGTAATATTGTATACAAATTAAAATTCAAACGATGATTAAATAAACTATGTTTTATACTGTCAATATAACTGTCAGTTCAAGTAGATTTGTGGAGTTTTAAAGCCTGAAAATGTCGATAGGCAAACCCGGGTCGTTAGTGACAAAACTCATCAAAAGTACAAAAATTAAACAATTAAAATTTGTATAAATTGTGATTATAAAAAAGCTGATTTGGAAAAACTGTGGTTTACGTCCTATTTTATTTCCACTGTCGATATGTATTAACATTTTAAAACTTCAACTGGGAAATATCTGCCAATTAATTACGTTTCTAATGTCTAAAAAGTTTTAGAAATTTTCATTTCTCAAACTCGTTCTTGTAAACGAAATGTAAACTAAGCGATTAACTATCCACTAGTCCTTTCCTTACATTACATTTATTTTATTGTACCATCCAATGAGAGAGGTATGTGTGCAAATTCCAAACAGTGGTATATAGAAAATATTACTTTATCGTTATTAAATTAAATGATTGTTGTTGATATGAGTGGTATTTTGTTTGCAGATGATGTAGATTAATTTGATAAGTGACATCTTACCCACCAAAATACAAATTTTTCATTAATTTAAATCAAAATAATTAATGTCTTCATTTAAAAACCTACAATTGAAAATTAATTCGTCCGAGAAAAGCTTCTCAAAAGTAATTCACCGAGACGAAAATAATTATTCTTTCAGCGGTGTCTGAATAAAAAATAATTAAATTTTGAGTAATAAGTTTTTAAGCTTGATATTCTGAAGCAATATCACGACCAATTGATTGTTTTTTTATGTCGTAACGATGTCAGTTAATTGGAAAAATATCAAATATCGTGGTATGATGGAAAACTAAAAAGTTCCACAGTCGTTCACTAATTGGTAATTTAAATTAAAATCAAATTATGAAATTGATCGACCCACGATTTTTACTATCGAGTGATTAATGTCAGAGTACATTTTTTACAGTACAAAACCTAATACATTGAAAATTTTCATATTTTTAAGATCTAATAAAAAAAAAAGTAAAAAATCAAGAGTTTTTATGCTTGAGATAATAAAAATAGTGTGCACAAAAGTGTTACAGTTATTATTGTAATCTGTTTTATTATGAAATATATCAATGTGTGAAAGAAAAACCATAAATTTCCTCTTGAAAGTATTTTTTTTTTAAATAATGCATATTATAAATTTCTTCATTATTAAGTCACTGCTCGTAAAATATATGATTATAATAAGGATGTGACTATATAGATTCAGTAGTAAAAACGCGTTAAAACCGATGATTTTGCCAAACAATAATATTCATGAAATTCTGATCCAAAGAAGGAATATCGTATATGTGAGCAGTATGCCACTTGAACGTATACATAATGCCTAATGGATTCAATTATTTCTCTCTTTCTGGTTTCGAAGAATGAGGGTGTCCATCCGTTTAAATAAATACGTTACATAGAGATTAATTTCATGTAAATTGTTTAATATATATTTTTTTTATATAAAAACTAAAATATTCATTCGATATTTTTAAAAGCATAAACTGGTCAAAAACTTAATTAAAAATTTGAGTGAAAATGTAAGAAAAATACAAGTAATAATTAATACAATGTTTCAAAAACCTTAACTTATTTGGTTAGTAAACATCGCTGAAAAGGTATTTATGTTAAAATGAATAATTATTCCAAGGAACTTTTTACTTTATCTAATGTATTGTTCATGTTTTTGAAAAAGCATTTAATCCAAATGTTTGGAAAAATAACAAAGTTTCCCAAAAAGAAAGGTTCAGATAAGCTCGGCAAATGAAAACCTAAAGCCAAAGCTCGGTTAGAGATTTCGATTTGTTTCCTTCGCTTGCGAATTTGAATTTCGAAAGAGGTTTTCCCGGGCAATTAAACGATAACATTCCGAACATTTTGTCGTGTCTTGGAGATACGCCATTTTGTATGTTTGTATCGCAAATATTCTCAATCTTTTTTTAAAATATGATCATTTTAGTGGTTAATATTTTTACATACATTTATTGTGAATTATTAACATTTAAAAAATTTAGTAACTACATTTTAACTGAGAAAGCTTATTGAGTATTTTATTTATACGTCAGTATTATTATTACCAAAAATATATTTACTGTCGATGAATATACTATTACGTATTGATAATACGTATTAATAATTATAAAATAAATAGATAAAACATTAAAAAAATAGTCTTTGCACAAAACAACTCGTAGATCAAACTTTTAATTTTTTATTTAAAAATTGATAATTGAAAAATTATCTGCTTAATCGTTAATAAATTGTCAGTTTATTTAGCTCAAATTTCAATTGGGAACATGTGCTTTCTTCTATTTCGCTTTGGCTTGGCACCATTTTCCGTGTTCTTTTTCTTGATGAAAATTTATTCCCTCAGCTTCCGTTTTCGTCGTGAATATTTTTTTTCAGAAAAGTTTCTACAGTTGTATCAATAAATCTTTCATACCCAAAAATATTGTATGCATATATTAAAGTGTTGGATTTAAAAAAAAATATATCCGTTTTTCTTATCTACATTAACTTAATTAAAAAATATATTTTTTTTACACTACATTTATTGGAAATCTTGTTCCGTGATTATTTATATTATAATGTAACAATATGTTTCAAGAGAGTATGCTTCATACTTGAGGGTATTATTTGCAATCACGGCTCGTTCCAAAATAGTTTAAAATGAAACTTGAATTAAATTATGTAAAACAATACACACTTTGAAAATATGTTTAGTTTAACATCACTTTGGTATGATATTTTGTATGTTATTAAGTCATGTTTGAGACAGATTTCTAAAAATACATTCAAAATGTATATATACACTCAATTACATTTATGGTTCATGTTTCAACAATTTTAAAAAGAGCCAGGTTTGCAAATAATAATCTCATTTGTTTGTTGATAATTGAACTATCGACATTTTATCAATCAATAAACAGACATCTTTTGTTTAAACTTGCAGTGGGATCTCGTGTACATAAAGATCACGAAACTAATTTTACAAAATATTGTATAGCAGGGGTTACCAACCTTAGTTCAATCTAAAACACTGCTAGGGCGGCGAGCATCACATTTTTTAAAAACTCAAAACTCAGGAATTTACCGATTTGCCTAAAATATCACCGTGACTCGTTCTTTTAAGCTTACCGAGGAATTTAAAATTCTCGATTCCCTACACTTTTTCCCCAAAATATCTATTTTTTTTAGCTCACCTAGGAATTTGAATCTCGAAATAATTGGCGGATGCATCGGAATCTGTCGGTGGACTCCATGGTGCCCGTGGAGACGGGGTTGGTAGCCCCTGTTGTATAGTGTATTTACAAGCCCAGTTATTCTTTGTTTACACATTTGAAATGTGCTGTTTTATTTTAAATTTTCAGTCGTTTAACCACCTTGTTAATGTCGTCGCAGTTTCAATTTTAAACATATTTCTTTATCAATAAATTCTCCAATTGTTTACATACTTGTGTCCAAAGATATAAGTAACGATGAATGTAATGTCCAATCTTTCACCCTCAAACGAGGTATAGAAGAGCAAGAATTAAAACTTGTTTCTGTCCTAGCTCCATCATTCTAACGTTATTATCTAAAAAAAGAAATGCGGCTTATAACAACAAAAACAGTTTTGTAAAACTTTTTTTTGTTGAGATAAGCTCAATTAAAACTTATTTGCTATATACTATCATTCAAAAAAATAATTTAGATTACAGTTGCCTGATGTTGAATATCAATACTAATCAAAAATAATATAAGTTTGTTTAAATGATTATCTTAAATTTGATCACTGGCATTATTATGCGTGTTAGTTTTTTGATATTGTAGAAATTAAAAGCTTAATTTTTAGCTTAACAAACAAGCTAAATTCATCAAAATATCAGCATTACCATATAAAATAGGTTGTGTTTAATATGATGAATTGTATGATAACCACAAGTATAAATTAAGTGTATGGATACACACTCGTTATTTTTTTTTATTTAGCTTATGCGTATTATATTTCAAGGAAAGATAAGCCGTCATTTTTTTCCTTTACTGAAACTCAAGATAGAAAAGATAAACATGAAAACGGAGAAAATAAATACTTGTCTGGTACTACTGCGCGGAACAAATAATTAGTGTAAAATAAACATGGAATTTGTAACGTAAAATAATTTAAAGGTCTTAGATAAATTGTTTTAGTTATAAACGATTATTTATCCCGTATTTTACAAACACATCGAAGAAATTGTTTTTTTTATTAATTGCCTGTGAAACTCTACTCTTTTGAAGAACTAAATTCATCGAAACAACTTTGATGAATGAAGAGATATGGCGAAGGCGAAGAGTTTTACTAAAGTAAATGCGAAGTAATTTAAAGCAAAACATAACTAAAAGTGGCGGGTTTTGTTTTGTTATTTACTTAAAGGTATTTTCATTAGACGTTTCTCAAAAGAAGCTATGTTTATTTATGCTTCTGCATCCATTTGACGTTTAACAGACGCCTTGAAAGGTTCTGCAGTGTTTTGATAAACTGATGCTTTTTCGAAGTTTAATTGATTTTACTATCAATATTTTGTGTAAAGTACCGAAACTATTTAAGCTTTATCAAATAAGCAGAATACTATACTTTGAAGACATAAATCATGCATGTACTAAGAATTAAAAATCTCAACAGTTGCATATCGATTTTGATGCAGCTAACAGATATATAAACTATGGACTAAAAACTGACTTTTTAAATTTAAGCAGTTTGGGAGAGATAAGAGACACCAAATACGTTATACTATTCACTTAGGCTGGTCAAAAATTATGCTCAGAGAATTTCTTTTAAATGAACTAGAACATTGTCACTGCTTCAGTAAGATCAATGTCACACAACACAGCTTGATATTAATTTTAAGCAATGTTTAATATGATTTTTAGTATAAAATTCAGCATCAATAATAACTTATTTATCAGCAAAAAATGATTCGTTGAAAAACGCTAATAGCAGTTTATTGAACAAATTTGGTAGAGTTTATAAAATAAAGATACTTTAATCAACTAGGGTGTTTACTGAATTCTTTTACATGTTTGTAAACAAACTTTAGTGAATTTTATAATGAATGGATAAAACTGTTATAATTTTATAAGCTTTTTCCTCGTATTAAATTTATTAGTCGTAGGAACAATTCATTTGATATCCATCCACGCTGTATCAATTCAATACGTTTAATTTTTTAAATGTATCAGATACATGTTTAAGTTGCAAAAAATTCAGTCTCCTGATAGAATTACTGCGTTCAGAAGAGAAAATCAGATTACAAATTCAATTGTATTATAAAATTTATGACAGTCACGGTTGAGAATTCACTTTAATATTTATAAAAAAAGGAAATGTACGTCTATCAACATTTTTTCTTGAAATTTATTCATCGTAGGGAGAAATTTCTCATAAATATGTATGTGTCCACATAGAAGAAAACAAAATATATTCAGCATAGAATATTACATACAGTTTAGATAGTAAAGCTCAAATTATCTGAAAAGTGATTGAAATGATACTATATTTCGTAAAAAAAATTGATTTATAAAAATTATATCTTCAATTAACAGTGTTAAAAAATTTCCTTATTTAATAAAAATAGATTATTACAACATTCAGGGACATTCAAGATTCAGGAACAACATAATAACTAATGTATACATCCGAAACAGTTAAGCAAAAAAATATTCTTATTCTTGTCTTTTGATGTTCCATTTAGTATACAATGACAGACCTTCTTACTTGATAAACAGTTGTGAAATTGGTACAAATTTTTATAAAAATAATGACTTTTTACCAAGAATTGGCAGCATCACTATAAAATTTATTTATATTTATGTGTTCTTTTAAAACTACATATTCTCTATATGTTAGAATTACATATAATGTAACAGCCATGGACTTTTCGATATCCTTGATATACGAATTACAGTTCACTCAACACGAGTAAGGTGCTTTTTATTCAATGAAAAAATCATAAATATATGTAATAATAAAATCTGTATTTATTTTTAATTATCTATATTCAGAACGAGTCTTGATTTTTTTAGGTAAGCTCAAGAATTTTATTTATGGATAAAATGAATAACATACATAATTAGTCATTGAATCAAGAAATACATCACAAACTTCAGTAACTTATTAAGTTGAATTAAAAAAAAAAGTTCAAATAATTCTAATCGTGAAGTATCATTATTTTTATTATGTTTAATTAGTTCAAACTTTTACTGATTAAATTATTTGGAGTAAAATCTATATATATAAAACCAAGTCAGGTTATTTACACCACGTATATCTCAAGAAGGGCTTGGCTGATTTTAATGATCTTTGATTTATTAAATTCGTCACCGCCTAGAATTAGCAGAATACGCATTAAAACATCGGAAAATATCACGGAGAAGAAATTATGAAGAAAATTAATATTCTCATACAGTTTTCAAATGACGAACAGATTTCATCCACTAGATGGCAATGTTTCCAAAATTCATTTGTTTCTGCATCTTTTGCATACGATTGACTTTTAAATAATTTTAAATTTATGGACTAGAATATTTATGGATTAGAATAAAAAAAACGATGATATGAAATGAAAACGAAAGAAAATCGGATAATATTGAAATAAGGTTACGTTTATAATTAGGTATGATAATTTTTTTGACAACAATATTACGCTGTTTGCACGAACGTTGCTCTCCTCTGCGATGCCAAGTTATTACACTTGGAACGTTACATCGAAGAAATTTGAATGTCAAAAGCAAGACGATGCGGTTCCTGATCACTCGAATGACTACTGATGCTCTTGGTCGCATTTACACAGTTCATCCGAAAAATGACGAATGCTTCGAATGGCAAAATTTTAAGTAGCAAATACAATCATCACCTGGGATGAATGGACAATGGAAGCACTCAATCGAACTATAAAAGATCTGTGCAATGACTCAAAATTTTTTGGAAGCGCAATGATTCTACTATCTGGTGATTTCTGCCAAACACTACCAGTCATTCCAAAATCGACCGTTGCCGATGAAATCAATGCTTGCCTCAAATCATCGACTCTGTGGCGCTATGTGAAGAAACTTCAGCTGACGACAAACAAGCGAGTTGCATTGCTAAACGATGCATCAGCAGATGGGCCGAAGATTTCTCCTAGCAATTGCTGACTATCGTTGGTAACGACCGTGTTCCTGTTGACGAAGCGAACGGATTGATTTCGTTTCCGCCGAATTTTAGCAATTTCGTCTCAACGAAGAACGGTTTCATCAACAAAATGTTCCCGAACATCTAATCACAAACATCACAATTCAAAATCAAATCGTTGGTCTACTACATTTCTTCAAATCTATCGACTGTGTAACAAACGAAGACGAAGCAACCAACTATCCAACTGAATTTTTAAACTCATTGGATCTGCCTGGCTTGCCACCGCACAATTTACAACTGAAGGTTGACTCGGTAGTCATCGTGTTTCAAGTTATCAAGTTAACACAACACTTTTGATTCTGATGCGGTACGAAGTTCGTTGGGTCAGCTAGTACTAATATGGTTATAGGGAAGATAATTTTAATGAAAACTACTATTTAATTTTTTGTATATCATTAAATATACCTATACAAAAGAGTATTTTCCATACTTTTTATCGTAAACTATTGATTAAAACGAGTATGACAATCAAACACATTTGTTTTAATCTTTGTATCAGGATTTAATAAATGTTAAATTGTTACTAAGAGAGTATAATATATGCAAGTTAACGTGATAAACTCATTGGAGATTCCTTTGGCTCGCCTTGAAGCCATCAACTACCTCGTTTATATGATTAATGCATTCCAATATCAAACCACTGCACATAACGTTGAGAAATTTATTGCGTTGGTCGTATTTCTTACCACCCTTCTCTTCTTTGGTTGCAGCTACGTAAGTGAATTATGGCTTTGTTCTAAATAACTCAATTTTTATGTATCGATAATATTGATTTATTGATATATTGTCTGATATGTAGGTGAGTGTTTAACGTTGTTATCTTTTAAATTGTATTGTTTACAGGGTTTAACCCCAGTACGTAACCCAGCAAACCCCGATTTTAACGCCTTTTCATTTCAATATATATGTTTGTATAAATGCACTGTTCAATTAAATTTCTTATTAATTGACAATGCTTGCAATGAGCGAAACTGGTCCTGACCAAAAGGTAAAAAAAAGTGCAATAAAATACAAAGGAATATTGTGGTTTTTATTAATATAATGTCTTTCTACAAAGTAGTGAACACCCTAATAGTGATCAGTATGGACAGTTTCTTTAACCGATTTTTCAATCGATTTGCGTGATTCTAAAAACAGTGAGTAGCTAGATCAATAAGCAAAGTCTATCATTGAGATTGAGTTTACGTATAAAAAAATATGTTGAGGTAAGATCCATAATATGTTCATATTTTTAACATTTACGGGTGAGATAGATAGCTCAAAGAAAGTTAAAATTAACAAAAAAATTTACCGAGTAAGTTTAAGCAATCTACTTTGAAACGTAGAAAAAATGGTTGTTTGAACTAAATCACGTTCACATGTAATATTTTAAATACGAAATATGTATTACCATTTAACTTAATTAAATTTCTTCTCATTAACTTATCAATGGCGGACTGAATATACACAAATTTTCAGTTGATCGTTAGTAACATAACATATAACACTAAATAATGGCGATACGCGATCAAGTACAGTTTTTATTTAATAATAAATAGCGAGAGTATGATTTAATTAATTCAATAAAATATTTTAAAACTCTTCCTAAGCCCAATCATTCATCATAAACAACATGTAAAAAATAATCAAAATGTAAATAAATTATTGTGAAAATAGAATTATTCTGTCAAGCTGTCTTCTATTTAAAGTGAAATATTGTTTCGAAAAATTCTTTTAAGTGACTTTTCATTTTATGTTTCTTACAAAGCCTCTGAATAAAAAATATCTTCATTTAGACTTTACAAACAAATAAAAAAATACATCACATTCAATATTTTCAGTCTTTTCTGGAAAAGGCATTGACTGTGGAAAAGATATAATTCTCATTATTCAACATAATATATATTTTATCTGATAAAATATTAAAAAAATAAACAAAAAACTGTTGTAAACAAATGTTAAAACAATCAATTCTTTTTATTTTTCTCTACATAAAATACAAAAAATATTTTAGAAAACCAATTAAGTTATTTATTAATTTAAAAATTATTGGAAAGAACTCTGTTATTATCACTCTATTAGAATTATACTAAACAGATAATATTGTAGATTATTTGAAATAGCTTCTCAGTCGTGTAGTCAAATGATTAACGATATTAATTGTTACTCTTCAACTTTTACGGGATCACTTTCCGAACGGACGCACTCACAAATTGATGATTTATATCATAAAAAAAAATCTGTAAAAATGCTTTATTAGAATCACATATTTTTCATTGATGTAGTGAATTTTTATATCGCATAAAATCATAATGTAATAGTTTTATATTTTCAAAAATTTACCATCACTGAATATATATTTATCATCTTTCAGTTTTAAAAATATTACTGGAAAACTTTGTTTAGAAACCGGTATTTTATCTTCCGTTTCCAAAGGTAGAGCAAATTTGTATACTTACGGAATGGTACAAAGTGAAAATTCAGTTTACATAATTAAATTTATCCAATCTTACAATGAGTTTATTCATCGCCCGACAATTCAACTTTGAATTGAGTATTAAATCAGTGTTTATATTCAGCTATATTAATTCCTAAGAAATGGTGTAAAAGCTGTTTTCAAGATTTGGTAAAGAGAATTTAATCTAAATCTTATTAAATGTCAACTGTCCGGAAAAGAGTAACTCACTAAGCAATAAAGTAACATACATTTTTATATGAATTAACAATTAAGTAGTTTCATTAACTGTATAAAAGTTTGTATGTAAGAATTATAAAATAAACTATTATAAACTTTGCTAAGATTCAATTTTAAGAAAAAACTATCTTACCAAAGATAAAAGTTGAGTTTGGTTTTCAATTAAACATATGATGTCTTAAAGTACAAAATTGAATCCTGCTTACTACTGAATTTCGTATCATCACTATTTCAATATTTTTTCAGTATCTATATTTGAACAAAAATATAACTGTAAAAAGATTTCAACACCTGTGTACCTGAGGTATAAAATCACTTCAGCATTCAGAATATTGCGGGCTCAGATCTATCCAGTGTATTAGATCGGCTTGAATTTCAACACTTTATATCATACATATGGAAGTTTTTGTTCTATTTTTTACTTTAAACGGTCACGAATAGAGTATCCAATCCCGGAGTCTTTTTCCAATCCCGGAATTTCGGGATTGATTAATTTTAAATCCCGGGATCCCGGAATTGAGATTTTCTCATCGAGGAATTTGGAATCCTCGATTCGCTATACTTTTCCCAGATTCTCACAGAAACTCGTTTTTTTTTTAGCTTACCGAAGAATTTGAAATCTTGAATTTGCCAATTTCGTGTAAATTTTCGTGTTTTGCTCAAAATTTCTCAATCCCGAAATCCCGGGATCGCGGCCATCTCAATCCCAGAATTTCGAGATCAGAAAATTGAACGGGATCCCGGGATTGGATTCCCTAGTCACGAAAAGCAGTGCTACAATCCAGCTGAACAGATGTGTTGCATTCTTAAATGTAATAAAATAGTGGAATTCTTAACAAGCTTATTGTCCGCAACAAATTCTTTTATGCTATTTTATCATGCAATTGAACTGGTTTATTTAGTTATAATATACCTATAAAAGCAAGTACCCAAGCAAATTATTTAATCTTTATGTAAAACGTTGCTGATTTAGCTAAAGTCCAGCAGTGGTGCCACGCACTACAGTATTGGAAAGGGGAAGCGAAGAGTGTCTTTTTCAATTTGACTGTGTAATCTTTACTATGTAACATTTATTTTTGAGGGAGACACATTTACCTGATATACCTTGTACATTAACTAAACAATAAATGAATCAGATGAACTTGAATAATAATATTTAAAACGTATTTTAGTAATTTTTGATATATTAAATGCCTAAGTAATGTCTAATGTAACACACATTCCCGACATCGTAAAAGATAATAAATTATTTCGGGACGAATATTTTGTGAGAATCATATTCGTGGTGTTATTATTCATGGTAACATATTTTTGAAATGGCTTAGTTTAACAAGTTCTATTTTTAAGCCGAAAATTCCATTGTTGCCTACAACTTGAAAGATAATAATTCATTTTGATTTTAAAAAAATCGTTATTTGAGTAAAAAAAAACTAATTTAAATATACCTTTTGGATTCGAACTGTCCAATGTTTAATTATTTATGAAGCAGTTTTTATGATTGTTTAATATGTTTAAATTTTAATAAAAAAACACACACTATTTGTTAGTTTCAACAAGTATATTGTGAATGCAGCTTGCATTTTAAATTTCTTGGAAGTATTACTTAGTAAAGTATTTCAAAATATTATAAAATTGAGAAAATAAAATGTAAATAATTATTAAAAAAACCGATTTAATATTTATTTTTAAATTGTAAATTTCGAAATATTTGTTAGTTTCAACAAGTATATTGTGAATGCAGCTTGCATTTTAAATTTCTTGGAAGTATTACTTAGTAAAGTATTTCAAAATATTATAAAATTGAGAAAATAAAATGTAAATAATTATTAAAAAAACCGATTTAATATTTATTTTTAAATTGTAAATTTCGAAATAAATACTCTTTTGGATTGTTTGTTAATGAAAATATGTTATATCCAAATATAATATTACACAAGATAAATAAAATAACTAAATACTTTTTTCCCATTTTTAATAAAAACATTTTTTTCAACCATGTACGGCCCCAATTAGGGCATATGGATTCCGAATAAATTTTGTATTAACAGATGATTTTCTACAAGGGCTAACTGTTGTTTCATTTTTTAACCTCTATTTTTTGGAAAAGAGTTGGTTTATAATAAAACCGCCAGTACATAGCTAGATCTAGGCAAATCGCTCTCGTTACATCCAATTTTTAGGATCAGATGGTGGGAAAGAGTTTTAAGCATTAAAAATATCCATGCTTTAATACAGAAATTTATTGAAAATACTGGGATTCAAACCAGTAAGCTCCACAACTGAAACCAATGACCTTGACCAATCGGCCACGGCCCTGCCTCATTTCTGAATACAAACCGTTTTTTTTACTGTATTTTGCAAATAGTTACGATCAATTTTCTCACAGTTTATTTATTAGGCAGCTGATTAAATATTTACCTTGAAAATTTATGTACTTAAATCAACTTTATATATAAATTGAAACCCCAATATTATTATCTGAATAACCATCGACGGACGTGCTATGAAATAAATTGATTGAAATGTTAAATACGATTCAATAAAGAGGATTAGCATTCTAGTTTAAGATACAAAAGGGACCGTACTTAATTTATTCGTGGAATGTGTGCATAATTATTAATAGCGGCATATCATGTTATTGCAATTAATTAAACGATCACATGAAGAACGTCAAGTGCCTTAGTTAAATTCCCAGGCCTCGTTTGTCGTTTACCATATTCGACGAATATACCCAATTTATAACGGGAAAAGGATATGATGCCTTATTTATTCTGCTATGAAAATTTCAGTATTATTATACCGCCACCTCATCACTACAACTAGGCGACTTGTGTTTCAAATTTTTTAGATAGTTATTGAATATGATTCTTTCTACAAAATTTAATTAGCATTATTCAATTGTTCCAAATTATACAAAACACTTTTTTTAAAATATATTCTAAGGAATGATTATATCTTAGATGTATGTGAATCAAATAACCTTTTTTGTATATTCCCAACAATAATCAAATTACCTATAAAGTATTAGTATTGAGTTGGCGATACGGTTTAGGTATACGATTATAGTTTTTAATCGAAAGAACAAGTTATGAAATTGGTTTTCCGATTGTTTTTTTTATATGTATTCGGAAAAAAGCATTTATATAAAAAATGTAGTAAGCATAGAAAATGTTTTTGTTTGTAGATTTAAATATTTGTGACAGTATTTATGATACAATAATATTTAAATTTTAAGTAGATATAATAAAGACAAGTATTTTTTTCAGTTTATACGAATAACGACTCAATGGACGAATATAATTTGTCTCTTTTTTTCTACTTAAATAAATTATGTTTTTAATTAAAAACAATAAAAAAATTTACAACATGAAAGTTTTTTTATTAATAAAAAATAACCTCCGAATTTTTGAATACTGCAGAAGGCATTCTATGTTTAATATTATAATTAGAAATCAGGGAAAACTAATCTCGCATAGGGATTTTAATTCCGGTATGACTAAAACCGTTATCCAGGTATACATGATATTTTTTCAATATCGTAATATATTTATAAATAAAATAATAAAAGATGACGTATCATAAATTGAATTTTGAATGTGTTCAAGCCCCAACATATTTAAAAAAAATATTCGCGGTGAATTAAAATAATTTTAATCTGCTTAATCTAAAGTTAGCTTTTGCATCTCAATAAGCCGTATTTGGTTGCATTGTTTAAACAACAAGTAATACCGGTATATGATTAAAGAAATTTGAACAAATCTATTTGTTTTACGCCAAGAAAACTTTTTAAATAAAATATCAATAGATGTCTATCCTTGAAGCTTTTGTTTACTTTGAAAACTTTCGAGAAACATGCAAAAGAGGAGAATGAAAGCCAAAAGAATCGTATCTACTTAATGAGTTTTATACAAAAGACGTTAAAGTTATATATCAATACAAACTAACTTACATATATTGTGCCAAACTGAAGTATCGGACTAGAAGCAACAACTGTCTTTCTACTTATAAATATGTGTGTCGGATGTATTTAGACACACATTATCAATTAATTCTATCCCTACTATTCTCTTTGGGAAAGAGAGTTTGAGTGACTGAGTAACAAACAGTTCTCGTATACAAAGTTCTGTTGAGATAACTTTGTTAGAAGGATATAAGCTCTATGCTGGGAGCGGATATGGATAAAAAAGTAGTATAATTATGTATCACTTTTAAGGTTTTCTGTCAATAGTTGGTGGAAAGGCATTGTAATAAAAATAATAAAAGGTTTTAAGTACTTTTTCCACATAAAATTTATTAGATCAGGACCGGTTTCGCTCATCGCGAGCATTATCAACTGATCAGTTGATAATAAATTTTATGTGGAAAAAGTATTAAAAATCTTTTATTATTTTTATTATAATTATGTATGTTTGCCTTATTATTTAAAGATTTTGTTTTAAATTTACGTTTTATTTTTCAATGTATTTTTCAAGCTGTTGTCTTTTTTAAAAAAAAAAATATTCAAAAAATTGTTTTTATTTTCTGTATATTTTTTGTTGAAATGTAAAATAATATTATAAAATGGGGTGAACACGTTTATAAAAAAAAGCAAAAGTTTTTTTTTTAAAAGATTATTGTCTGTTTTATTTTATGGATACAATTGCCCGTTATTTATTCCCTACCTTCTTTTGAAGCCCCTCGACAGCGACCGCCTATTATCTTGTCGTATGGGGTTAATTAATAACATCAAGGCACCAACCTTCGTTATATATCACCAATAATGATACGGTTTCTCGGTAAAGTTATACGTAATAATATTTCGTTGAATTTCACGACAAACCATGGGGGTTTAAAACTAACATTTTCATTCTGTAGTAATAAATATAAAAATACGAAAATAATTCTCCCACTTTATCTTCGTTGAGTTGATTTTTTCTAATAAAATATAAAACGAATATTGTAACATACGATATAATTATAATTTAATTAATACTAAATATTACCATGCTTACTTATTCATTAGTATTGAAAACGTTTCACATTTAGAAAAAAATAAGATAAACTAATGATATTCTTAATTGATATATACAATATATTCATGACGTTAATAATAAAATATGCCAGCCGCGTGGTCGACTGTTAACGTCATTGACTGAGAACACAGAGGTCAGAACAATCAGTACGGAATGTTTTGAAAAAAATATTTTTCAGTCGACTTATGGGTTTTTGTTTGAAGGCATGGACGTATGCGATATCTTGTGAACACATTAATGATATACTTATATTATAGCTCCAAAGTATGCTTGTTTTGGTGATAGATGGTTGATGACACCGCTCTGAAATGTTACGATTACAATTGGTATTTCAACGTCAAACAAACTACACATTTGGAATGTATATTTGAAATCTGCTGTTATAATATGCCTGTATCTGTCTTTAATTCGCAATAAAATAATTAAAATTTGCCGGAATTTACCAATGGTTGATTTTTTTCGATTTACCGGTATTGCAATCCTTACTGTCAATACTTGGCGGAAAGGCATTTTATTAAAAAATAAAACAACATTTTGTTATAATACTAAATTTATTTAATGTGGTTGAAATCGGTCTTGACTAGGGTCTCCAATCCTGGGGTCCCAAATTCCGAAGCCCGTAATCCCGGGATCCCGTCCAATTTTGCGATCCTGAGATCCCGGGATTTCGGGATTGAGAAATTTTGAGCAAATGCCGAAAATTTATAGGATTTTGAAATTGGAAGTGCAAAAAAAACGAGCCACGTTGATATTTTGGGGAAAAAGTATAGGGAATCGAGGATTTCAAATTCCTCGGTGAGCCAAAAAAAAAACGAATCACGAAAACTTTTCTTAAATTGAGGAGCAAACATTCAAAAAGTGTTTTGTCACAATTTTTGAAAAATGCCGTTTTATATCAATTCTGACAGTCCATAATAAAACCTATGAATGGAAATCAAAATTAGTGTTCAAAAAGGTTTTTTTTCATATAAAAATTAAATCATAAAGTTGACACATTCAAACAAACTATCACTTTTGCAACACTTAAATCATCATTTCCCAAGCTTTGTATTTGTGTGACAAAACACTTTTTGAATGTCTGCTCCTCAATTATACACGATTTCACGATGAGTGCCCAAGCCCAATTGGAAATTAATCAATCACAAAAAGGCTCCGAGACTGGAAACTCTAGTCCTGACTCCTGATCATATTGAATATATATGTGGAGTAAGTAAAAAAGAGTGTTTTATTTATTCAAAGTGATAAATTATAAGTAGAAAATATTTACTAAAAAACTGTTACTATCTTCAATTTGCTAGTAAATTTTATTACAGTTATAAACAAACTGAACTGACTACTGACTGAACCAAACCATTATACGAATATAAACATAACCTGTGTTTTTGCAAAATTGTACGTTTAATGAAATTATCACAAAATGTTTTTTAAGTTTTGTACAGTGATATCAATCGAATAACAATATACTGATGTGTACGGTATACGCCAACAATATGATGCTGATAGATAAATTCATGAATAAACCGCATAAATAAATACAACTTTGACGATTGTACGGTTGATAGAAATTTATGGACTAAAGTGGGGTGAGAAATGAATTTTTCAGACATAGCATACATGGGAAAATTGTTTTTTTTTTCACAAAATTCATCATTGAAAATTACTCTGTTTCTCTAAATAACAGCCCTAAAATATCTACTTCGATAGCTTGTGAAACAGAAATTTCTTTGATAAAATGTATTAATTTGTTTTTTTTTCTATATATGGCACGCTTGCTTATTCTTACGATTATTCTACAGAAAATCAGTCGACTACTGCAGCTGAGACCCTAATTGAATTCTACTAATATAATTATTACATAAACAAGACAGCACACCAGATTTATTATATCGCGACGAATTGCCGTTTTTATTTTAGTTTCTTTATTGTAAGTAAAATTTCCGCGAACAGTGTGCCAAGAATTTATATTCAGAAAACTAATAAAGAGATATAGCGTAAGAGAATTAACAGAGTGCGCAGCAAATGCCTCATGCGAAGGGAGTAAAAATAAAAGGAAAACATAAAGCATTTCTCCACCAAGTGTTTTGCAAGATGTGCTTTGCGAAAAGGTACCGTAAAAGTAGCTAGTTTTATTTATTTCTCTGTTTTTGTGAATGTCAATGATACCAGTTCTATGATGGTAAGCTCTAACGTTGAACTTTTATGGTCCACACGAGAAGAAGGATTTGTTTAGATGAGTTTGTGTAACAAAAAAGTCATGTATGAAATTGTCCAAGTGACTTTTTTCTTATTACAAAGAAAGCCATTGTGTACCATGTTTCACAAAGTTTTTTGTGTTTTATTTACATCTGCTCCCTTTTATGTTACTTTATGGTTAAAAAAATGTCTTACAGTCTACGAATAACGACATTTTCTTTTTCATTTAAAAATACAATCGTCGAAAAGAATGCTCTATTGATTCAGTTTTTATTACGTTTGAAGGATTGATAAAACTGAGTATATATTTGATTTGTAACATTATTAAAATATCGATAAAATATTTGAATATGTCTATCTAATAATGTTTCATGGCTGTAAGCTTTCATATACATAGACTAGAGTTTTAGTCCGAACTGAAATTTTGAAACAACAGATTTATTTAACAATTGTAATAAGGTCATGGACGATTAGCTTAAATTGAGTAGTCTTAATCTTTTTTCATATCATTATCGTGTTTGAAAAGTTAAATAAAAAAATTATCAATAAGCCGTTAATTTCTATTGAAATCTCTATACATCTAACAACGTGAAACAAATCTTTCAGTGTTAAATTAAAATTTAAAAATTGTATCAAATTTAAAAAAATGGTAGGAGTTTTACCTGTGGTGGGGTGGGTTTATTATAAAATCGTCCAAGCTGATATCAACATTTTCCTGTTGAATTGCATATCCAACATATGTATTTATATTGTTTTATATGCACTTGGTGTTCTTTCATTTAGAGCCAGCTAAATCTTTTGGTTCAATATGAAACACAAAGATGAGTAAAACTTAGCAGTAAATGAACAACGACTATTTTGATTTCTTATTATTTGATTGTGCAGCCACGTATATCAACCTCCAAAAAAACCCAAAGCTATTTTTTTGTCTTTTCGATAGCCAGCGATAATGTTGTGGAAATTATTTTTTTTACAACCGACCCTCTTTTTGCATGGTTCAAAAAAGTATCGTTTTTTTACCGCCGTCTGTATATAATAACTTAAACATACAAAATCTTAAATACATTTATAGTATACTCAAGATACTTCGGAAGATATCTTTCCATTAAATATTTCCAGCGAGTGGCTTTTCGCCAGAAAAAAAAACAGCAGTAAACAGGCACGTTATTGTCAAGTAGCGACACTGACTATATATATTTCTCTAGAATAAATTCCCTTTAAATAGACGCTTTTTTGCCAGTATTGACACCCGGTAAATTTGAATAAAACAACTGAGACTTGAATATTGTAGATTTTATTCATTAAATACAAATAAAGTTTGGGAATCTCTCTAGCTTGAGAACCTTGTTTTGGAAAGCAATAAATAAAGGTAAGAAACTTTTAATTACCTCCATTTATTTAGTAAAATAATATGACCACTGAAATAGTTTTATTGATAAAATAGAACGAATTACTCTAATGATCTGACAATACTATTATTTGCAATATTTAACTGAACAAATAACTTTGCAAATTTCGTTGAAATATTTTTCCATAAAAATTACTGCAGTACTACGGTCTCGGCACGTAATTTCGTTATGTATATTCGTAAGCTTTTTTACATGATAGTCTCTAGAACGTGCAAAGAGAGGATCTAGGGCAAAAACAATAATTATTATTGTTTCACTGGCTTTGTTACAAATGCAACAAAATACAAATTGTGTCGGCAACTGTGTTATTATTTTCAATTTTATATTAACTTCAGATCCATTTAACCTTTTTTTAGAATAATATTTTTAATAATATGCTATCGAATTTAATGATTGTAGAATATTTATTTCATTTTAATATACACGAATCCTTCATCAGATTAACGAAGCTCAGAGAATTAACTGTTAATTAATTATTTCCGTTTAGTTGTTTGTAAGTATCTGCGAAAACTATCAAGTGATAGGTAGGAAAAGGAAGGGAGAATTTGCAAATGGTGGAAACACTGGACTGAATCTACAATGGCAATTAGTAATTTGAACGATTTTACGCTAAACTTTTCAGCAGCAGGTGTGCTTAAACGTATTAGGAAATTAGTTTAACGCAACGGTTGAGTGATCAAATAACACATTACGCAGACAGAAAAGCATTTTATTTTATCACTCTTCATATAAGCTGTTGATATGGGACGTCTTTTGTTTATCGCATGGTCGAGTATTAACATTTGTACTTGTAGGTTAATGGAAAGTAGTCGGTTAATCTTATTGTGGAAGTTTTTAAAATGCAGCACTTTTGATGATCCAATAATGCCTACAACGACTTCTTTAAGTAGTGCACTAGACCAGGAGTGGGAAACCGTTTAGTTTCTAAATGCCACATTCAGTTATCTGATTCAACATAAAGCCGCAGTAAAGAAAACGTTGACCCCCGCCCCCATTGTTTCAACTGTCGAACATATAATGGGTTGATTACGCTCTTTTTCCGTACGCTTGCGTATATTTTTTTGATCAAATCAAAAGGCCGCATCAGAGTGGCTAAGAGGCTGCAGGTTTCCCTCCACTGCGGTTACATTATTTATCCTCGTTTAAATTTGTGTTTCGAGCTTTCGAAATCTATTACAGAGTATTCCGAAAAACTTTTTCTCTTTCAAATCTGTCACCGTTGATTATTTTTTTTAAATATTCTCGATGAGAGAAATTTGTGCATTTTATAGTTTTTTAACATAATTAGTAAGCTTTTTACTCAAAAGAAAGTTTCCTTTTCATCTTTCTGGTATGATATATTTACTCTACATGCAGCGTGTCTGTGTTTTCTTGTCACCCGACAATTGCTTTGCTTTCTCTGTAGCATTCAATAACGCCAAGTACATCCTAAAGACAGAACCAGACAACTACTCTGGAAGCTAGAATCTCAATGGTTGGAAGAGACAAGTGTTCTCACTGTAGGCATCCGCAGCACGCGATTCCATCAGTTATAACGTCTCTCCGTAGCCGCTGACGCAATTTGGTCTTGCCTAAAATGTTCGATAATATCCGAGTTCTATACAAAATCAAACAACCTCACACCTAAATATATCCGACAAAAGCATTTATTCTTGAACCTCAGTACACGGTTTTTCTGAGCCTCTATCAGGTGGCTTGCTTTCATGAAACAACACTGGTAATATGAAGCGCTAAAAATGGCATTTAATTATATTTATGTACAGCAGCGTCTCTAAAACAGTCCACACTGAGTTGATAAATTATGGTGGAAACACGTCTACATAAAAAATCTGTGTGACGCTTTACCAATTGCGAACAAATGAATTTACAATAAAAAATTAAACGTGTTTTTGCACTCTGTTTGACTAGTATTTGATAATTAAGTCTACTGTTGACTTATAAAATACTTTTGTCATACATACCTGATTCAACATTTATTTTTTGATTATATTAATCGGGCCTCGCATTGAAAGCCTGCCGTGGCACCTTTAACCTTTATCCTGTTTATATCTACTCCACTGCAAACTGTGCTGTGCAAACAAATGTTTATTTCCACTATGAAAGTTTATGAACATTATCAGCATCAGTCAAACGGTTTTTGTTTCATCCCATCATTGCATAATGATTATTTCGGAAAAGCTTAAAGCTTTTGTTTGACTGTGTGACTTCGATTATATGTTAATATTGGTAAATTTCGCGACCCGAGAACTAAAGGGTTCTGTAAATTTTTGGCTAAACAAAAGAAGCAACGAATAATATGAATGGTTCTTGCAAGACTGTTTTATAGTTACTATGGTTTCACCAAACAAGTCATCATAGAATCTTGTATTTTTCGTGACCCTATTTTTTGTCAATTACAATAATAGTTAACTATAAGTCTTTTATCACATTTTTACCATCTCAAAAAAAGTGTTTCTACTGAACTGCTTGTACTAGATATGGATAAGACTAGTGGTTAGCTCATCGCTCTAGCTACGTTCGTTTTCAGGATAAGATGGGTGGGAAGGAATTCAACACGTCACAAAAATCCATGCCTTTGGACAAAAATCCACAAATCAATTTCTAAAAATATCTGCTTACTTATAATAATTGTTAAAAATTTTACTAAAAATCCTTTTTTTCGTTATATCATTCAATCTAACGTTCTAACGAAGCGGCGATATTTGAGATTCATACCGTTTAACCAAAGATTCGAACACTCAAATTATAAATTAAATACTGTTTATGTAGATGGATTTTATTACTTCACCCTTCACCCTCAAATCATCCTCAAATCCTCAACCCTACTCCGAGCTATGTGGAGTATAACAAACAAGCAACTCCTGCAAAATAATATCTATAACATCTATGAAAAGGTAGTTGCAATGTTCGGCTTTCAGTCAGAATTAAATAAAATATCCCATATCATTATACATTTAGATTTAAAAAATTGCAACTACACACAAATTTCAAAATATAAAATTCCTTTTGACCAAAATATAAAATAGAATTCTTTTTGACCAAATATTGACCGTATGGCTGGCTGCGTAATCAAGTGTTGGCATCGTTGGCTTAGAACACGGGGGTCACGGGTTCAGATTCCAGTACAGACAATTTTATAAATTGATTTTTCAATCGATTTATATTTTTTTTTAATGCATTAATCTATTTGATGTCTTATTCCCCTTCCACCCATACTATTTAAAAAAAAACAGGGCAAAGCGAGAAAGATAAGCTAACTATTATTGTTCTAGCCCTATCCTTATATCCATACTCTTTAAAATTAAGACTACTTGATACTCTTTAAGAGTAAAGAGTATCAAGTAATTCTCGTATAAACTCTTCTATTGAGATAAACTCCCTTATGAGTCAATTGGAACCCAACATGGTAACAAAAAAGTATTGACAGTGAACACCTTAAAAGTGATAAAATAATCTTCATTTGACTAATTAAAATCTCGTTATATTAAGCAAGATTAAATAAGTATACGTTCGCAACAAAATTAATATTTCATCACCGTGTTTTATATAGAAAAACAAACTCTTTAAAGTCCGTAAAAGTAATGTCCAAAATGTAAAAATATATTTTATAAAAATAATTTACTTACCGCCTTAAATTATTTCAAGCGATTTATGACATCATCGAATAAACCCATAAGCTATTTTTGAGTATATATTTTTCTAACCGCCTACGCTTTTTACCAAAACTTTCCAGCGTTACGTGCTAAGTAGTCATAATTTTTGAGTAAGTAGCTGGTAAGCTAATTTAAGAGGTGTTGTTTCCACATTTTTTGTTGTTTCCGAAAAGCTCCTTCACACGAAAAAAATAGCTTTTTATAACGTTTATTTTACAGGAATATAGCCGAAATTCATTTAATGCTTTGTATATTTAAATTAATTTTAGGATAAGCACTTGCTTGAAAATATAATATAATACAAGCTATGTTTGAATAATAATAACTCATTCATTATATTTATATATACTCAAATAACGCTAAGGATGTTGTGGTGGTCGAAAATAAAATGTTGAATACACACGATTTATTTATTTTTTAAATGATTTTATTTCAGATAAACGAATATGAATATTTGAAGTATATAGATATCAAAGTGCTTAAAGTGTTTTTTTATAGATATAATAAGTTTATATGAACCCTTTTACGTCCAAGCAGCGCGATCGAGCTTCGAAAACCACGTTCCACTCAAGTGTCCCTCAAGTTGTTTTAACAAATGTTTTATTAAACTTTTAACCTAATAATAAGAAGACGGACTAGTGGTAACTAGTTGCGGCATTTTATTTTACGCCAGCAAACAAACCCGTGATATTATGTGTCACGCAGACAACACACGGTAGAAAACGGTAGAGACGGTTGTTTTTTAGTTTAGTTGATTTTTTAAATACATATCAAATATTAAAACTTTTTAGTATCTATACTTATAGAAAATAGTTTGAAGATATATTCTGCAATAAATATATGTGAAATAACTTACAATATAATAACTTTTTTTAACTTTACTTTTATTAAAAAAATAAATGTTAATTTTATGTTTGTGTATTTTTTAGGTTGTTCCAGTAAATTAAATTATTGTTCTACGAGATTGTATTATTTTTCTATTATCACAACTTTTGAAAATTTCGAAAAAAATAACTTACATACTGTCATGAATTTTCTTTTATTATTTTTTGTTTGGCTACATTATGATGGATTTATAATATGTTTCCCTCGTATGATAGACATGATTCCTGCCTATTGTTATAAATTAACCCATTTATTAAAAGTAAATTTCCCACAAAGTAAATTTTCTAATACGTTAATTTTCAGTTTTATCTATTTCCACTGAGTAATTCAGCTGTTTAGCTGATACGAATTATGTATAAAAAAAATCATATCTACTCCATGTCAATCTCAATGTAAAATACATGTTGTATTTATTCACACAATGGAGGTGTCTTGCCTCATTTGAGAGATTTGAAGTAGTGAGAGAAGAGGCACGTTTACTAATATTTTGAATAGAGACAATCATGTTAATCCATTTTGCACTAGATAATTCTATTATTCGTGAGAAAAGAAGCGCTTTCCAGGAAGCACAAGTGATGTTTTTAATTATAAGAACTGTCATACATAATACCGTTTTTTTCCGAAAATAAGACACTGTCTTACTTTTTTTTTTGGACCGAAATACGAACTAACAAGCTACGAGAAGTGGCAGCATAAAATCAACCCACTTTCTTATAACTGCTTGGGTGCTCCAGGCGTTTTCACTTTCAATGACATAAATTCCTGAAACACATTCAATCTTGTCTTTCTTGCCCTTAGTGATGATTAACGGTGAGACTTTCTTGCCATCCAGACGAATCGCCAAAATACAGCTAACACGTGCACTTTCGTAACCAGTAGAAAGAACGTATATTGACGAGGAACCCTTGTGGTGAACCGTTTTTTAAGATCCTTGGCCTATAAATACTGCAGTTTCATCTATAGCAATCATGTTGGAGAGTTGGTGCTTAGAAAAGTCGATACCATCAACAAAAAGCTTAAATGCAAGTGCACGTTTAACAATTTTATTGTCTTCCAGTCATTACAACATTGTTGTTGATCTTCTTAGGGACAGTTCATGACGTCGAAGGAAGTTATCCAGCCAGTGTGATGACGCTTTAAATTCTTCTGTGGATATATCAAATTCTATTGCCATTTCGAGGGCAAATTTTTGGATATCAGCCCTCCGCACAACCAAAACCAGTGCTCTCTTATCAGCAATTCATTCCCAGACGTTTTCTTCCAGCTCAGAAAATAACGGTTGCCGACCTGATCCAACCTTGCGTTTCTTCTCATATCCCTGGCCCACCAATTGACACAGGTTATCGTAGTCTGCTCGCCATTTGCGAACCATACGGAGATCCAACATCTTCTCTTTACAGAAAGCTCCAAGATTAACGTCCTAGGAGTCCTCCACGATTCCTTTTTTGTACTCGATGGAATATTCTTTTTGCACTCATTTTCCGGGGAGGGCTTATATTCCAAAAAATCCTGAAAATCGTGCTAGGGCTAATTTTTGGAGGATGTCTTATTTTCGGAAAAAGTCGGTAGAATGAATACATGATCAATCAAAATGAAAAATGCAATAAAGGAAGCAACATCTTGAATACCTATCATTCACTGTTGACAACAAAAATATCCTTCGATAAGAATAGAAAAAAATATGTTTAAACTCCAAATTACTTCTTTATTTTACATGAATAACGTTATGCGTCATAGAAAATAATAATATAGTTTAGTATTGTTGAACATGGAATGAATATAAAAGTTCTTTTTAACTGTTTTTTTAGCATGTATTAATATCAAGATGAAATATTTATTTCAAAAATATTTTTTTCTCTGTTATAATAATACATGTGATGCGTTGCGAATAGACGATCGTCAACACGGTACCGGTAATATAGAATTTTCACTACAAATTCATTTTCTTTTGTTTTTACTGGAAACGGTTTATGTAAATTAGGTCCTTATATAAAATTAAATTTGACATATTTTTCATTCCAATGATTGTCATACAAATGATAACATGTACTTAAATTGTCAATTTGCTCTAAGAAGAATTGTCAGTTTTATTATTAATAAAACAAAAATTTGTTCGTATTTACATTTTCTAAATAATATAACGTATGTAAAGTTTTTTTCTTTATTAGATGCAGTAATAAGGTTTGATGCAATTCAAGTTTCAAAATCAAATAAATTAGTTTTGCTTGAAAGGGAAAACCTCATAATAAATTACTTTTTTAATTTAAAAATTTAGCAGTGGTGAGCCACTTGTCCTCTATAAAATGATGTTTACTAACAGTTCATTTCTGTATATGATTTTATTGATTTTCAATAACCCTTATCTATGTATTGTCAATCATTAATAATTTTCTTAATGGAGTATTTTTATAATATTAAGAAATTTATTATTACTAAAAATAAATTTCTTCAAAGTTACCGCCGAATTCATAAACAAATTAGACCCTTCTTTGTGAAACTCTAATACATCAATACGGTATTCAAATAAATAAACGGCTTTATTTATTTATTATTTTAAAAATTAAGCAAGATTTAAATGAATTCAATAAGAAATAGGTCATATCTCCTGATATAAACTATTTGGACAAATAATTGTGAACGTGTCAAAATCTACTAAAACTGATACAATGCTGAAGTAAAATAATGTTAACCATGCATAGAGTATCTTAGAAATTCAAATCTGAAACTAAGATTATGTGATCAAAGGCATTCCCATGTCTCGATTTAATTTTGACATGCACACTGAAATCGCTAGCGGGTGAAATATTTCGTATATTTTTCAGACTATGAAAAAAATTATTATCATCAAAATACATGCATCATCTAGCCACTCCTCACATGAAAACTACAAGATTCTAAGTGTAGATTTTCGGCAAAGCAAAGGTTACAATAAATTTCATTAATTTTACTTAGAAGATTGCCTTATTGCTACTTTGTTTTGCTAAAAATCTACACTTAGAACCATGCAGTTATAGGGTAGCGTACTCTCGAACGTCAGTTAGAGACTGCAAGTAAATTAAACTCTTTAAGTTTCATATAAATATTAAAACAACTTTAAAAAATTAACAAGTTAATTAACTGAACACTCACAATCATTATTAGTAAGAGGTCATTCTTTAAAATTTCGTCTCACTCAAAGGCAGAAGAAAAGATGGCAGAAGTTAAAAGTTCAATACTAAGCTTAAACATATGCAATAAATGAATTGAGTGAATCGGTCTGCAATGACATTAGAATTAAGGTCTTATTTAATAATTCCTCTACACTTAATGCCAGTGCGTCAAATATTTTTTAGTTGAAAGATCATACAAAATTAACTCGATGATTTTTTTAAGTCGCTCGAGAACAATTTGAGGATAATTGACGCCACAAACACCCTCGTTTTAGATATCAAACACAACGTTACCGGTTATTCAACCCAGACCAGCATGATTTGCATAATCAAGCTCTTATTTACTAGATCACAGCGGAGACTAGAACAATTATGACACTATTCAAAACTTTCCATTTAACGATAATTTTACACTGAAAAATATGTTTTTTGTAATAAAAAAAAATACATTGGTATCTATCTATCTGTTACACAATAACTCTCATACGGTCAGTTCTGATATCATGAAATATACAATCAAAGTCAATTTATTTAATTGTTTAAAATGGCTTTTTTTTAAATAAAATCGAATCAATATTCTCAGTAAAGTCTGAAAGTGAAGCTAGTTATAAAACAACAACCAAAATGAAAACTTTGAGATATTTTAAAACATTTTTTTTCTAAGATTCAAACAGATTTAATCTTTTGTTTGTGATCATGTCTCTCTAAGTTTACGCTTCTCGATTGTTAAATAGAATGTCTTATTTCTGAAAAAGCTTTTATTTTACGGCGAAATTGTAAAAAAAACTTTTACCCATTTTACAACAAAACACGAAAGTCAAAAAGTGTGCCACCACACCAAAGGCAATCGGATCAACTTGCTGGATAGCCTAGTGTCTTCAAGAGGAAACAAAAATCTTAAGACCATGTCATAATATATTTTCGGCTCTCGAAAGGCTTATTCAATTCAAATTACTCACTTTAAATGCGGAAATAAACCATCATGTTATAATAAAAGTTGTCGAATTTTATATTTTTATAATTCAGTGAAATTAATATAAAAAATATATGAATTCAACATTGTAAAACTAAGATTGCTTCGATGTCGGAAAAATGATACTGGGCAACATTGCAGTGATATCAGTGTAAAAAAAGCAATTTACACTTTTTCATTAAAGGTGAGTGAAACGGTCTCTACAGCAACATCTATTAAAAAGAAAAAGAAATATGTCACTTATTTAGAAACATTCGTTTTATTGATAAATTCAAGTTGAAAAGAAATTTAAAAAAACAGTATAATTTAAATTTGAATTGTTTGAATTTTGTACTTTTCCATGAGTTTTGTCGCTAACGACCCGGGTTTCGCCTTTCGGCATCTTCAGGCATTCCAAGTGCACGGATGTATTTGAACTGACGCGTAGTAAACAGTTTGTATCGTTTATAAACAAAAATATAAGTCGATCACTAAGTTAAAAGGTTATTAAAATGTAAATTAGCGAAAATTGAATGTATACAATTTTCAATGGATTAAGTGGGTTTGTTATGATTATGGGGATTTTTGAAAATATTAATGACCAGATAATAACATAGGAATGTTTAAAATAAATCTAGGGTTTTATCCGACCTATTATTAATGAGTTGATTTGTTTTTAAGCCTTTGAATTAATATTTAATGATAGCAAGTGCTTGAATTATTAATAAAATGACAATTATTTCAATTAAATCTTGACAATTTCATTTTACAGTTACTATTTAATAGTAACTGTAAAATGAAAAATTGTTAAATGATGTTGTGAAAAATAGTGTTGATATCAAACAATTTACTATCGTAAGTGCTCACTTTATTTGAATAAAATAAATAGTGCGTTTTGGTTCAAATTAATTTACTTATTGAAACAAAATTAAAAGTCACTGCTTTAATTTATTACGCCACCTGCTAGCTATTCATTCAATATTTTTAACTGTTGGATCTCTTTAATGAACAAAGATGTTTTTAAAATCAAATTAAGCTAGATTTAATCAATTGCAATAATATTTGTGAATAGGCTATTTTTTTATTAATTAGCTGCAGATTTTTTAACTCACACAATGTTGTACTTTCTGGCTCATCCATTAGAGAGTAGTGTGGTAATTCTGGATTATTATAATAATGATTGATTGAACTTTAATATACTTATTCTCATATGGTAAGAAGATTAAACTTAACTTTGATGTTTTGACGACGGCGTGACAGATATAATTTTTGTGGTACTGTGTAAGCCAAAGATAATGAATTATTATTAAATGTATATAATACAACGCAACGCATCTATGTCATTTCTTCTTGAATAATGTAAATTTTGACTTTCATGATAATGTTTTGTATAGTTTTTGATAGGATGTGACACTTTTTAAAATTTATGTGAGGAAGATAATATAATACTTCAGTTAAAGAAATAAATTGAAAAGTTTTAATGAGATTTTAGGTTTGAAATTGAACAAACGCCACCAGATGTAAGTTTAAAGTTAACATAAACCTTTAATGGTCTTGCTTCTGGAAAAATAGTTTATAGCAAGAAAAAGAAGTATCACCATTTAAGTTATAAAAGTTTTTTTTTAATCGTTCAAATTTTGTTTATAAGTTTAATAAGTTTTGTCACTAAAGATTTGGGTTTTTTTCTTTCGGAATCATCTGGCATTGAAATGCATGGATGAAGTCAAACTGCTGCTAATTAAATATTTTTTATCAAGTACATATTAGTAGCATTTGATTATTTTAAGCAATACGGCGTCGGATAATATAATACCCAACCTTTCAAAATCAGAAGACATTTTCATGATATATAACCTTTCGAATTTCCTTTGAACGATAGCACATGTAATTTCAAAAACTTATTGGATGTGATAAATATGAAACCATTAGCGAAATAAATTCAGATTGCCATGAACAACTTTTGAACTTAGTGATATATAATATTTTTGTTCTTATAGGTTATATACAATATAACAACTATTTAATATGCGCCTGTTCAAGAACATCCATGCATATCAATGTCTGATGCCGAAAGGCAAAACCCAGGTCTTAAGTTTCAAAACGCATGAAAGTACAAATTTAAACGATTCAATTACCTTCGGTCGAAATTCTTAATTATAAAAATGCTTGTTGACAATCAAAAGGGGTTTCATTCTTTAAAAAAGTATGTTCGCTTTTAATACGGAATATAAATATGTACTATTCTATTTTTCTATTTCTATTTTTAATTTTTAAAAAAAATATTTGACATTACAGCTTACGCCAATGCGTCAAATACTTTATATATATGTATATGTTGAAAGATCATACGAGATATACTCGATGAGAATTTTTAAAAGTCACATGAGATAAACTCAAGGAGAATTGACTTCACAAACACCCATGTCTTAGATCTCAAATTAAAATTGAAAAAAATCCAATTTTGACATTGACCTTACCAGGATTCGAACCTAGGCCCACCTGGTCGGTAAAGCAAGCTCTAACCAACTAGACCACAGCGGGCGACTATAATTAAATGAAATTTATTACGAGAACTGGTTCAAATTTATCGCTCAACCCCTCTTGTCGTGGAAAGTAAAGATAAAAGGATGGGGTTAGGGAAAGACTAGATGTAAACTAATCTCCCTCAATACTTCTCTTTTAAGATTCAATAGAAGGCGCGTGAAGAAAATAAAAACATTGCGGACAACGTCTCGTAAGTCAATATATGAAATTATCTATTCGAAATTTTGATTATCTAACCACAAAACCAAGAATAATATCACGTTAGTATTTATCATAGCGAAAGGAACCAGTTAAATAGCTACACATTTATTAGATTTTTTAACCATACCCGATCTCATATGGAAACAAATGTATTCCGTATGAAATAGCTTATCATTTTTT
Source organism: Himalopsyche tibetana (assembly GCA_030503985.1). NCBI lineage: Eukaryota > Metazoa > Arthropoda > Insecta > Trichoptera > Rhyacophilidae > Himalopsyche > Himalopsyche tibetana. The sequence goes on from JAPJYX010000010.1 coordinate 5,786,278, forward strand.
TTAAATATTGTATAACAGGCTTATTGATTCGTTAAGCATCTTTTGAAGAGGGTAAAGATAAGACGTTGGGTCTGAAAAAAGATTATTAATAAGCTAATATTTTCTCATACGCTTTGTTTTTATTATGACCGAACGGATGGAGCGGAATGTATTCATAAATACAAAAACATATGCATATTTATAAATACAAATGTATATTTTTACATAAATACAAAAACATTTTTGATAGATTGGCGTACATGGTTAACCCAACTGATAATAATGAACACACAAGAATGTTGTGTTTAACTATAAGGAAATTTTATGACGACAATAATATAGCCATTATCTTTTAAAAAATCTATATAGCTTTAACAACTTAAGCTTTGGGCAACTGTTTTTAATTGCTTTTGTGATTTCATTATTTGATCAAAATCTTAGTCAATTTGCAACGCCTAAATAGAATATACCCGAACATCTACAAGTGAAGGTGTATTTACTACTCGCATTGTCGATGGGAAAATAAGCAAGTCTCCCCGTATTAGGTTTACGGGCTGGAAATTCAATTTTCTGAGGGAAATACATATTATGTAATAGTTCACCCCACCAATAAGGTAAGCTTCGAACGGCGTCATACCTTATATTACTTAATTTTACATACTCTTAAAGCTGTGTTTTTGGAAAATAATATTTTGCTGACTGAAACGGCTTTAAACACTTGGTATGCTAGCGTGATACTAAGGTGGAAACCATCGTGGTGTGATAGTGAAATATCTAGTTTCTATAAAAACCATTATTTTAGAAGTAAATCAATTCTTTTTTTACACAGTAGATAAGTTCCACTTAACACCGTGTATAAAGAAATCGTATTTAAAATAAAAAAGTATTTCAGTGCTAGAGATAGTATTTTATTTATAGTTTATAGCTATTTCGACGTATACCGTAAATAATAAAATGTTTAAAATAATTTTTGTAAGACTAAAATACTATGCTATTTCTTCACATTATTACAGCCAATATAAAAAAGAAAAACAATTCCTCTAAATATACAAAATAGCTTCACTTAAATAAGAAAAAAATATCATCAATTCTTAAAATAATATAAGTAACAGATATTTTTTTTCATTTCAGTTTAAATATTTTGTACGTTGGATGAATTCAATGACAAAAAAAAAATCAAAATAGGCGATTATAAGCCAGAATGCATTGAAAATTTGTAACAAAAATTATAAATATATTCTAAAATACATGTATATAGTTATACAAACTACTAGGCACTGTTTTTAGTACATGACATTATTTTTTCTGGTGTATTTGTGTGAAATCTTAAAATTATTTTTTTAAGATATTGTTGAGTCAATGATGGTGACGACGATGTTTCCTTGCACAATCAATACGCCTACTCATTCAAACAGGATGAATAAATAATTAACAGTTTGAAGATATATATGGCATAGAAATGAAAGAATAACCGAATATCTAAAATAATGTGTATTGCAGTATTTATAGTTCTACGATTTGTTTGTTATAATATATACCCATAACTATCCGTTAAAAAAGCTGAAAAAAATCTTTATTTGATTTTGCATATTACATAACGAAACTCGACATTATGAAGCATGTTTTATAATGTGCGTCATTCAAATTGAGAATTAAAATAATCAGCAAGCCGTCAAATGCACTTTAGTCTATCAAGAACACCTTGGAAAAGATTTCGTGAGAGACTTACGACATAATTTTTCATAATCAAAGTTTTCGGTTGTCAAAACCTATGGTACATTAGTAATAAGCCAGAAAACATGAAATATGTATGTAGAGATTAAGTCAATATTCACCATAACAAACCTAAAAAACGGAGAGACCTCTTTGCAGCTTCTATATAGTTTTAATCAGTTACTAAAGTTTGCAAAAATACGGTCTAAAACTCATCAGAAAAATTAGTTTTCAGATTTTAAGCGATTTACTTCTTGATCAATCAATACCTTGCCTTGCTTCTAACAAATTTGTATTTCTATGTTTGAAAATATTTTATTATGAATGTTGTATAATTGTATTAACCGCGCTATGCAATGCTTATTTTCAAGAAATAAAAAACGCTTGATTACTAATTCTACATTTATTTAATATGATATGGGCAGGTTTTGCTTATCACGAGCATTTTCAACTGATAAGAATATACAGTTATACAGATTATTTATACTTTACTAATTAAATCTATTAATAATGTAACAAACATTTAGTATAAAACATTTGATGACGCACTGCTATAATTAAAATCACGGATAATTCTTGTATTAAGTATTTATGTCTGTTTAACTTGAAAGCTGCCACAGACGAGATATCTCGTCAAATTTTTAGTGCTCAACACACCAGTTACAAATTCACTCGTCAATAACTAATTAAATTTATAATTGAAAATTATAGCCGGCGTGCTAGGTAATTACGCATTTTTTTCTACGGCAGCTAAAAGATTAATACACGGATATGATGGACAAAAACATACAATATAATATGACGTTAATTTTGCAACAAAAATCCAACTAAATCTTTAAAAACAACGATGAATTAAAATGTTAAGTTAAACGTTTTAGCTTCGTTTTTTTCTTATTTGGCCCAAAATAAAACGAAATCTTAAAGTGTCTGTCTCACCTATCGTAACGTGTAATCTAGAATGATAATAATAATATGTCGGTTTCTCAAATAAATCAGATAGCTGCTGACAAAGGTAAGCGGGAATACAACAAAGCATTGTTCGTCTGCCTTTCCTTTGAACGTAAAATTATTTAATTACATCTACCATCAATATTGTTCGCTCAAAATATTCCTGAATACATAATAATATTTCAATTAAAAACGAGATGCCTGACAAGTATTCGCTGCGTAATTACGACTTTTAAGGACTTAACTGAACGAAGTGTCTAAAATGATTACTGAATAAATTGTTCAGTTGATTTAATGAGTGAGCATCGTGGGGCTTTAACTAAAAATCCTTTTCATGAATAGACGTTTTTATGAAATTTAAAAATTAATATTTACTAAGTTAGTGAGTGCTAAATTATCGTTTCATCCAAACAATTCGTATTTCAATGGTCTCATTTTCGTAACAAAATTATAATTAAAAAAAAAATCATTCTAATTGCTGTATTAAACGTGTTCCACTTCTTTGATAAACATTTTAACATAAAATAACAATCATTATGCATAATTATTTAAAATTTAAACCCGTTTTTGTATTTCAATTATAATTTTGCTTTGGAGAGCATATTATTCAATTAATTATTGATATAAAATTCAATCAAATACTAAAATTATTTAACTGAAAACAACTATTTTATTTACAAATCATTTTCTATCAAAATAATTTTATATTGTCGTAAAATTTATATTTTAACATTGATAAATACAATAAATACTGTAACAAATAGCAGCCTTAACAAAAATACTAACAATAATTTTACAAATAAGAAGCGAACTTCAAGAACACATTATTAATTTACAGGGTGGTGTAAAGGAAGTGTTTTGATTATAAATGTATTGATTATATAATTTAATATATTTGTTCAACTTAAATGCAGCATTGTGTTTTTATGCAACACGTACTGAAAATACTTTAAATGTTAAAATAATTTAAAAGATAACACAAAAAGTATTAACATAAATTTTATTTTGATATTATTGATATTTTGATGTTATTTGAAGTTTTAGATAACAAATCTCTGTTCAAATGAAAACAAAATAGATCAGAGTGGCATAAAGCAAAGACATGTTTTTTTTTTAATATTCGACATTACAGCTTACGCCAATGCGTCAAATATTTTGATGTTGAAAAATCATACGAAATATACTCGATGAGAATTTTTTAAAGTCACATGAGATTAACTCAAGGAGAATTGACTTCACAAACACCCATGTCTTAGATCTCAAATTAAAATTGAAAAAAATCCAATTTTGGCATTGATCTTACCGGGAATCGAAACCAGACCCACCTGATCGGTAGAGCAAGCTCTATCCAACTAGACCACAGCGGGCGACAATTTGTTTTGACTTACCGTTACCCCAACTCTTCTTGCATGTATTTTTTTTATAAATAACAATACACAGTGTCTGTATTTAAATAAAAACAGAACGACAGATGAAGCGTGTTACGAGGTATCTTACAAAATTTTAACCTTCCCTTTACTTTACCCATAAACATTTTTTGATGTCTGTTGTTACAAAGTAAAAGAATATTATGTAACCTACTTAAAATAAATATAACTTCCATTTTTAGGTAACGTTTACTTCCAGGTGTTTCCTGGTTACGTCAGACACCCAACAATCTGTTTTAGAGAGATTGCGAGTCTTTTTGGAACGTTGTTTTTGAAATTACACAACATTACAGAGCTTTAAGTAATCACCTTCGGAGCTTTTTCGTCATAAAGAGTGTGACAGTAAGCTCTTACAGGAGTAGACTCACTGATACAAGAGGGCTGACATATTTTGCAACATTCTATTATGCTTTAAGAAGAGGAATGAATTTTTATATTAAATTCTGTACATTCAAAAAAATATTTCATGGCGTAGAAAATCAAATAAATACTTTATCAAACATTGTAATGTCACATTGAGGCTATATTTGCAAACTCGGCTCATCCCAAAATTTTTAAACATAAACCATGAATGTAATTTAGTAAATAAATATAAATTTTGAAAGTAGTTTTAGAAATCAGTTTAAAACATGGCTTGATAACACACAAAAATCATTTCATAGTAATGTAAAACAAAAAGTACTTAAAGTTTCATTTTTAAACCATTTTGGAATGAGCCGTATTCGCGAATAATACCTTCAATATAATATGTTATTATTATAACATTAACTTTCAGTGTAAAAGATAGAAATATCCTAATCAATTAATATTTTTCCTCTGTTCACCGAGCTGAGTTTATTATTATTTGAACCAAAAATATTATTTTTAAGCATTTTATGTTGCTTGTGACATTTAACTAAATCTTGTTATTCTGTTTAAAATTTTAATTTATATTTAAAAAGTCTGTTTTGGTTAATGGCGATTAAAAATTCTTCTTATACCTTATACTTAAAAAAACAAAGCCAGCAAGAAGAAAGGTTGAAATTTGATAAAACATATATTATTTATATTAAGATTACTTTGGAGAATTATTGTATATATAACCATTATTGCATGTTTATTATATGGTATATCTCAGTTTCAAAGACTTGTCAAATAAAAATTCTACTCGGAAAGTATACCTTTTTTGGCATATTTTTAACTGGATGGCTGCCACTGACGAGATGTCTCGTCAAATTTTTCGTGCACATCACGTCAGAGACGAGTTACCTCGTCAATAACACGATTAAATTAATAATTACAAATTATAGCCAGCGTGATAGTTACAAACGGACTTTTTTAAGGTTGCCTACGACGACTTTAAGGTTGTTTAAGACGACTTCTGTGGCTTAGTGAAAAAAAACAGCGAATAAACGTGTCTTGTCTCAGCCCGCAGAAGTCATAAGTAATTTTATTTTTTTAATAAAATATTTATTATTTTGGGCATAGATGGTTGTAATGTTTTTTTTCTTTTTGAGTTACACTAAAAAACATGTAACTGAATTTATCTCTTTTGATTTTTAAGGAATACGGATATGCTGAAGATTTAATATGTATTAAATAACTTTAATACATCGTTTGTTCAACAGATTTTAATATCATAATAAAAAGAGACCTCTTGCTTATTACATCAACAAATGGCACATTTAAAACCATATATAACATAATTAATTGTGCTGAGCTACATGGTATACTTATATTTTTCATTCATGAAAAATTCATATCCTCAATTCAAAAGTAAAGTCGCTTTTGTTCCGAACGATGTGGAGTCGATTTTGCAGACTCTGGAGAATCGTAAAAGAAATTGCTATAGTGCAATGGGAAGTTAAAACGATCACCAACTTTTAAATGCAATTAAGTAAAGCATTAAATTTGTTACTATTATTTAATGCCGAATGTCTAACTGAAGATGTAACATTTTATTGGTTAGTTTTGTAAGCAATATATTTTTTATCATTTAACAGGGCATAGCGCCAGCGTTAATCTAACTTTTCGTGCCTAGCCAAATATTTTAATACTTTTTTCAATAATCAAAAAAAAGAAAAATTATTACAGCAAATGCGCCAATATGCTTTATATGTTGAAATTTAACGATCATACAAAAAAATGAGAATTTCTCGTAGGCCACTCGAGATCAACTCAAGAAGAATTGACTTCAGGAATAAAAAAAAAACAAAGGCCAAACGACTTATTAGAAAACAGTTTTCGTAAGCTCGTTTAGGACATATTATATGTGCCATATGAGCAGCGGGGCGGAAATGACTTCAGAAAAAAACCATATCATTTTTAATTCCACTAAACCTAGTGCCGCCCGTGTGGTCGAGTGGTCAACGTCGTTGGCTTCGGCCACGGAGGTCCCGAATTCGAATCCCAGTACGGACAGTTTTAAAAATTGTTTTTTCGATTGATTTATGAATTTCTGTTCGATGGCATGGATGTATGCCTTGTCTTGATTTCCCTCCTCCCACCCATTCTATGCTATAAACGGTGCGTATCGAGAGCGATTAGCTTACCACTAATCCTGTCCTAGCCCTATCCTTCTATCCTTACTCTCTTTGGAAAAAGAGAGGTTGAGCAACTGAGTAACAAACAGTTCTTGTAGAAACACTTCTGTTGAGATAAACTCTATTAGAAGTCCATATGCACATTGGGAGCGGACATGGTAAATAAAAAAAATTAAAAAAAAACCTAGTTAAGTGCACAGTCATTTTCGTAAAAAAATATGAGATATAGCGATATATACTAAAAAGTATTTTCTCAAATTCAATGACTCTTAAGATATAAATATTATAAAACAATCTTTTACAGAAATAATTTCTCTTGTATAATCCAAAACAGTCTCATTTAACGAGCAAGCATATCCGAATAATAATTATACAATTGTTAAATAAGCTTTATTTTCATCCTTTATTTATCTGGGCTTAATTGTATAAAAATAAATAATTAGCAATACGCTGATATTATACTGGCCAAAACAATAATATCTTCATCAATCTTTCTAATCTGTGATAAACTATTGAAGTTGTCATTGTAAATTGGCTAATAATAAATAAGTTACAATTTTTATAATCAAAAACAATCTCATTTATGTTTACGTACTATCGTATCCTTTATGATGATTCTATCATAGGTCAAACTTCTTACGATTTCGATAGCTTTAAGCTCGGCTGTCTTGACAAATACATTTTCGTAACGTCACAGAGAACTGCACAAAGCTTTGTTTCGACATCACCTAAAGACATACTAATGGGACAGTTCAATAGGCTATACCTGACATTATGATTAATAGAAACGATCTCAAATATCAATGCTATTTTGAGTCTAGTAAGTTTATGTTGTATTCATTACTACATATATGCAATTAATGAAATGCTTGAATGTTAACAATATGACAGTCCTTATTATTAGTAAGCTTACTAGCTTGTTTTATTTTTAAAAATCAGTTTTCACATATGAAATTAAAAGAAAAAATATAAAAACGCTATTGTTCTTTTTATATTTCTCAAGAGAGTGAAACACTTGAGGAGCTTCAGAGAAAATTATTAAGTATTTTTTTGCCCCTGTTTTATTCAAAATATGTATGTATGTTATATACTGTAACTAGCTTAGAATGTTAATGTAACACTGAGGTGCAATATTCAATTATACCGATATATATTTATTATTGTAAATATTTATTACTATAGTACAAATTGCTGATTTTTTAAATATGAGCAGTGGTATCAAATATCAATCTATATCTTTAAATTGATGATAAATAAGCTCTAGAATAAGTTACATGTAAACATAGATAGCATGGCGATGCGCTATTACAAGCAAAAGCTCCTTTCATGCTGTAACATTATTATTGTTTAGTCTACACTTGCCGCAACTAAATTGCTCATACTCATGCGGGTTTTGTGGCAAGTATAATATTATTTGATGCTAGCAACACTAAAACTTTGGCGCGAAACTTCATTAGACACATAATTAAATTGATTTATATATGGCATAGCTATTTAAACTTTTGCTTTCATACTCTAATGTCGTTTTCCATAAACTTGATATAGGTTTATTTTATCACGAACTTTTCATCAGCATTCACGATATCCAAATGTTCGCCACATAAATTTTTCTTTTGCAATCCGGAGGTAGGATACTTTTATATAAATATGTTTCTATTGTCAGTTTACAATTAGTTAATCCCAACCATTTTTGCCAAGCAAATTATTATCCTTCTTTTAAGTCTTACTTTTATTCATCATGTGTAAACTAAATAAAACGCTTATCTACCTTTATAACACTTTTATTTAGTAACAAGTCTTCTTTTCGTAGAAATTTTCTACTTGAAAAAAAAACCCGTAGCTTTAATCAAACATAGGCTGTTAAGCTTTGAACCCAACAAACAACATCTTTATGAAGAACGTTAAAACGTATATTCTTAAAATAATATATTATGTTAAATATATGTAACTATGGGTCATATGGACTCTAATATCAATATCATTTTTTATTGGAGAACTATTTGTTATTCACTTCAATTTCTCTTTTTCGGAAAGGGTAACGAAAAAACAATAAAACAGATAGGTAGTGGTTGCTTATGGTCCACTCTACGTCCTGGATTGGTGAAACGGAATTAAGGCTGTATGCATTCGAACACGGATCGAATGAAAAAATAGCATATTAAAGTGTCTGGGACTGGATTTCGAAATGACAATGTTGACTACTCGGCGACAAGCCTGGCACTTTCATCTGTACGTCACAAGTTAATAAGTCAATTGAAATTATTGTTTACATAGTTTTAAAATAATGAATGTATTAATATACCGCCACCTTAATACCAGAATTAGGTAAAAATATTTATAATGTTTTTGAAAAAACTATTGACATTTACTTCTACAAAATTTAAATTTAAAGACTTCGATTGAAAGTGCATGATGAAATTTTAATACCAATTCGAATAGTTCAAATATTGAACATCTTCATGCGTTTCAATACCGACCCTGGTTTCATCTTTCGGCATCTTCGAGCATTCATAGGTAAGAATGAGGTTGAATTGACAAGTGAAGCTTTGGTTAGTGAAAAGACATGTGGAAATGTAAACTTAAATAATTTATTATTTTTAAGCAATTATGATACTATAGAATGTTTGAAATTCACTCATTCATTTTCGCAACGATTGTAAGACCACAGTTAAATAGTTGTGTAATGAGGTGAAGATTTATAAACACATGCGTTTATATACTGAAATGTCAGCATAGAACCTACAAATAATCATTTAATATCCATTTCGTATAAGCAATCAGCAACGACTGTGAAAAATGAAAATAAATTAAAAACATTACGTCACTTTTCATTCAGAACGGTTAGTATTTTTTCTGTTAATTATAAAAAAACAATTTCATCTTTAAAAACGTTTACGGACAAAATAAGAAAAAAATAATTGATTCTTTATGGCAAACATAAGAACCTATTTAAAAATAGAATTTACCAAGTTAAGATCTTAATTGAAACCTTCCTGCTCGAATGGTGACAATACGGCGTCTCAAGTATATTTAAAAGGGAAAACTTTACATTTAGGGACAGAAATAATTTTGCTAATCTAGAGTTTAAAAGAAATACTTTTAAGTTGAGACAATGGACTGTTAACATGTTCAGAACAAAAAAGTTTTTTTCTGATAAATTTATTTATAAAATATATTATATATTTAAATAAACTCCTGATATAAGTCGGTTTTTATTAAAACATTAAAATTAAGTTTTATTAAAAAAAGACTGCTGCATAGAATTTAACCTGCTTTCACACTGATAATCAAAAATCATGTTTTTTTTTCACTGCGCTAAATATTTTGCAAGTGAAAATCATACGAGATCAACTCGATGAAAAGAGATATAACAAAAAATCATGAAAAAGGTCTCAAATTTAAATTTAAAATAAATAAATTTGCTATTGAACTATTTTGGTACTGTTAACCCACCCGCCACCTGATTTTCAGGGCAAAGTTTTTCCTTACTTGACCACAGAGAGAAATGGTGTGATAAAAAATGTTTCATCATTCGAAACGTAACATTTTCTAAATTTTAATAGTTGAATTAAAGTACCACCAAATCTACCAAAAAATACTAAATGTTTTAAATGTTCGTTATTTCAATCCAAAGAAACATTTTAATGCAGTATTAAATCATTGATTTTTCCAATGGCTGTGAATCAGTCTCTAAGCATCTTTCTGTCTTTTTGATTTGGTAAAGATTTTAGAATTCAGTTAGTAAAATGCTTGTTGAGAAACTACTTTCTCTGCACCCCGTTTTCTGAATCTAATATAGAACGGGGTGGAATATCACAAACTTGAGTGCCATTAGATGCTAAATCAATTAAAACATCAATGTACTAAAGTTTCCGTTCGAATGCTTTGTACGTATGATCGAGTAAACCGTCTTCCAACAATAGCACTTGATTAAAGTAACAATCATAATTTGAATATTTATATTTTTAAACAATCAACCTTCAGTATTAATATTTAATATATAATACGTAATATTTCTGTTATTTTCAAGAAAGAAAATAATATTCCAATGTTTAGTTTGATGTGTAGGTTGTGCATAAAATGAAGCAGTGAAGTGTTCAAAATATTATGAGTCGGGTCCAAAGCGCATTGGTCAACATCGTTGGCTTCCGTGACGGACTTCACGAGATTGAATCCCAGTATGAACAGCACTGTTAGTCGATTTATCAATTTCTGTTTGAAGGCATAGATGTTTGTGATATCTAAAAAAAAATCCTCTCACCTTTTTTAATCTTAAATAACTGAACGTAGCAAAAGCGACTAGATAACCAATAGTCTTGTTCTAGTTTAATATTCTTTCCTTTCTTTCTCTAAGCTCTTTAAAAATAGAGAGGTTAATGAATTGATTAACACGCAGTTCTCGTAGAAAAACTTTTGTTTAAATACGTTTATTGTGGAACCATATGCTTTACGTTGAGAGTGGACATGGATTACAAAACAACTGTAGCGTAAAACCAGCATTAGTCTAACAGTCGATGGTAATTTTAATATAAGTTTTCTTTTATAAAATCAAATTAAAATCCTTGTTCGTTGTAATGAAATGCTGTACAATAAGAAAGTTATATGCTAAAATATTATCTCTTAGCTCTGTGTATTTTTTTTGGATTATTCCACATCGAAAATTCTTCAATATAAACGAGAAAATAACACTTTACTAGCATAAGTAAACCATTATTTCGAGAGTACGAAAATAAATAAAAAAGTGCGTTACTTCCGCGAGCTTCAATTTTTCATGTATAATAAATATGATACAATTTTTATTACGGCTAATGGATGTAGGCTTTGATTTTACGGAATCATAAAAAATATCCCGTGATGGATCTTTCACACTTTCTTAATGGGTTTACTTTATAACGTGCGACATTTTTTGTAAGAGTAATTCTGTACATTTTTAATGAGAAAACTTTTATTCCGTTTTATGAAATGATATCTTTTAAAAGAGTCGCAGTGATTCGTTAAAATGAGCGTCGGGAAAATTGCTTTAAACGTTTCATTTTCAGGCGACAAAAGTTCTTTCAAAAGAAAACGTAGCGCTTTTCCATTTCGAAAGACAGATATGCACATTTGTATAAGCTTCAGAACAGCGATAAAAATTTAGTTAGCAACCGAAAATCGACGAAAACACATAAACCAAACCATCATAAATAAGAACTTCGATTTAACAAACTAATACCATTTTCGATGGATCCAACGAATTTATAACATTCTAAGAAAAAACGATTACCTCAAACTACATCTATCTACCTATTTTAATTTCACCAACTTAGAAATCAATGTTTTTGGCTATTCGGTTAACGAAAATTTTGCGAAAAACAATTGTTAAACAGAATTTACTTTTAATGTTGAACCACATGTAATAAATGTTCACGATTTTATAATACAATTAAACTATATTTGCATGTATTTTAATTGGAAAAACTCCACACATTAATCAAAGTTTGTGTATTTTTCTGTTTGAAGTCTGTAGTTTTTACTAGAACGAATGCTTCACGACAGCAAAACGCTTAAAAAAATGTTATTTTCCGTAACTGACCATTTTCCGAAAAATATAAATTTTCCCAAGTGAATATTGATTAATAACATAGACTGGTCTAATTTTTTAGGAACCGTAAAAACTTGTACTATTTATCATAATGAACATGCATTTTTGCATATTTAAATAAAAAACGATTCCTAGAAATGTGTTAAAATAGGAATAGTCAGTTTTATAAAAGAACCTTATAACTAAAAAAATACTGAGATAAAGTCTTCTAAGAAAATTACTATGAGATTCAATATATATTCTTCAACCAAGTGTTCATAAACATGATAAGAAGGTACTTGCGATTAGAGGGAAGACACTATTATTCCAAGGCTTGTACGCAAATCTTAATTCATAATCTTAACAAACGGTATACGGTATAGCAATGTTGGTGAGACATAGTGTACCCAAAAAATAATTCTATCTAAACGCTTCTACTTAGCGTATCATCACATTTCAGAGGTTATATGGCGTATTCTACAATAAACCATCCACTACAGACTAGAACCCTACTCGAAAGTTTACAAAAATCTATTTTAATGTATTATCATTGCAATGCTCTGTCTTATAAATTATTATGGTATCAATATATCATTTCATAAACCGAGCATAGCATAACTAACAATAACATGTATTTTAAGATTGTATTATTACTAATACAATACCTGTCATTACTAAATTGGAGTGATGTAATTTTAAAGATTGTCAATATGCTCATCCATCGTTATCCGAATTCAATAATCATGTCAATAAATATGTTCACAATTTTGCTTAGAATAATCTTCGAATAATTTTTTATCGTTCCAAGAAACATTTTAATCAATTTATTAAATATAATACTATAATTTGCAATAAAATTTAGGTAAGATGTAAGAGTAGACGAGAGGATATATTGTGTATTTCTTCAAAGTCAGTATATATCAGCGGTGGCCAAGACTTTTGAATTCCAATTTGCATGACGATTAAGCACATTCAGTGGTACTAGATTGCTACCACTGATTTTGGAATGAAATCACCCTCCCGCAAATGTCAAAATTTTGGCCACCGATAGTTTATTTAGCTAGTTTAATATAAGTTTCAACATAGTTTTGACGAAAGTGTAAGCAAAAATAGTTATCAACCATGTATAAAATAGTATTTGTAAAATTAAAATACTTTAATATGATTTTCAGTTATTACAATTGAGTTCTACTAAATTAATTCCAATTTCATCAACATACTACTATTTAAAGATATCTATTTTTTCCATATTCTGGCGATAAGACACGTGGTTTAATTAAAACTCTAAGATGTCGAGCATTAGAAAATATTTTTTACAATTTGAAGTAATGTGGAGCTTAAGATAACTTTTATTTGTAAGTAGTCACCTTAGCCAGTAAAAGAAAAAGTCGTTCGTGAACCAGCGGCGTCTAAGCAGAATTGGGTTAACGAGTCTGTGAAATGTTGTAATTAATGTAAAAATCACTTAAAAGCGTTTTTTAAATTACAAACTTCATGACCAAACTTCTTTGTGCGCTTCGTTATATAAACTAAGATATGTAGCGTTTTTTAAATTGTATTAAATAAGCAACAATAAAACACATTGTTATAAATATCGTATCGCATACGAATATCAACTTTTATGTACTACAAAATATTCAATGATTCAGTGTCATTTCAATATCGACTGTGGAAAGGAAAAAGGACTTAACCCACAGTTTCTTCAAAACAGGTTTTTTTCGATAATCACAATGTATCAAACTTGATACACGTTCTATCAAAAGGACGCAAGCTGCAAATGCCGAATTAGTATCTAAATTTAGCTTTTAAGTTTGAAAAAATGACCTTGTAAAAAACTAAAACCAAGAAAAAAGACTGAAATAAAGGTTTTTCCTAGACAATTTCTTTAATTAATATTAGATTATGTCAATTAAACACCAGTTTAGAAGTCTCCGTGCACTTCAGGGTTGTTTATAATTCATAATTTGCATATGTCACAAAATCATCAAAACTCGTTTTTAGCGCCTCCTGTAAAATTTGATATGTGTGGGTTAAGTCCTTTTTCCTTTCCACAGTCGATATAAATGTTTTGAGTATATTAAGTAAACCTAAACGGCTTTTTCTTTGCTGAATATATTTTTTCGTTTTTGTCTCTAATATGAATGAGTATTATAATAATATGCAAATTATTTATGACCAATATACTTATTTTGTTTATCAGTCTATCTCAGTATTATGAAATGAAATAATATATGGAATATTTTACTAAGAAATCTAATTTTACTAGTAATGATTTTTGACGAAAACAACAACCATGCAGCAACGCTATGTCATATTATTTAATATGTTTTAATATTCAATCGTTGTATGACTTTTTTCTGAAAACAAAGCGTGTATGGAGATATAATACATGAGTTATACTTTTACCACAGCTTAAAAGAATGGTTTACCAACTGGTTGCTATTCGCTTAAGAGCAATTAAAAAACCCTTGTCAATTCCCAATCTGATTTTTATTTTGACTGGTACATAATTATTATTAAAAAGTATATATCGATTTCTATATCTATTTGGTGTGCATAAGGAGAAAAAAAATCAATAAAAAGCGTCTGTAAGGAAAACTCTTATAATTAATACATTTAGTATCGAGGATAGTATTGCTTGAAGAGTGCGTTGAGGATTTTTACACAAACACTCTAAAAGGCATTCACATTACACTTTACATGCCAATTAGGTATCCAACCCTGGGATCTCATCCAATTTTGTGATCCTTAAATCTTGAGATAGCGATAAAACTAATCCCGGGATTCTGTATTGAGTTTTTGAAAGTAACCAACCATGCAAAAAAAAATTGAAATCCGTAAGCAAGTTTAAAAAAATAAGATACAAATACTATAAAATGTAGAGTTTTGGGAAATCTGTAAATTCCAAGGTTTTTGAAATTAGCCAGCGAGCATAAAACATTTAATCCACCAGCGAGCTAAAAAAATAAAAAAGTTTTATATATTTTTTTTTATTTTTGGACTTCCGCAAATTCTTGGGTATTCGAAATCGGCAAGTGTGTAAAAAATTTTGAATCGAAAAAAAAATCTTAACTTCTGACTTTTTCCCAGGATAGCCCGGCATCCCGAAAACCCACGTTCCTAAATAATGGGAAATCCAGAATTTCTTCAAGGATATCATTTTATGGTGAATGATCGATCACGGAATCCCTGGATCACAAAACGGATCCGGGATTGGATGCCTTAATGCCAATGTGACATTATTCCAAATCAATTTTTTCATTAGAATATCTACTACGGTACTATAATACCGATAGGTTTTGATCGCCGGTTCACAGAGCGAATACCTTATCACTCGGCTTAATTGAAATACAGTATCATGTGATAAATTGTTTGCTAGTAATACGACAAACACAAAAACATTAGTTTCAAAGCAGAATTGAAAGTTAGTTAAATTACTTAAAGTGCACGTGTTATTATCAAAATAGAGATTAAGGGCCAGGCCACCAAACTTTTGGCCTTTTAATTAATTGAATCAATTAAATAAAGGCCGGCAAGAACGTGAGTTTCCCCTTACAATTTAATTTCATGTCGGCAAAATTAATAAACAAGATATCGTGACGTGGCCGAAGCTTTGCGACAATGTTCAAATTTCTAAAGCGTTTTCAGCTTTCTGATTATTTCGAATTTGTAATAAGTAATTCAGCGATAATTAACCTTTCCTTCCTTATGATATGTATTTACTAAAATTCGACTCAAATAATGTGAATATCGATACAAAATATAATAGATACGGGGTTCAAAATGTGTGTATTTTACTTTTTATTATATTACAAAAATTGTTATATTTCTACATATAATATGATCAATAAAATCAATATTTTTGAATACTCAAATTTTCCGTTTTTTTAATCACTTTTGCATATGTTGTACAACATATATAATACCGAAACGCACAGGCTTTTTTTTAGCATGGGAAGTATGGGAAAGGTTAACCAAATGTGAATATCTCTATAAACTGTTCATTTTGTAAACTTATTCAAAGAATTTGTTGTTAAATTGTTTGATCATTGATAATTGCTCATAATCTTTGGAAGAAAATATTTTTATATGTAACCAATCGATGTTTAACCTTTTTTGCGCCTGGGCCGTACGCTTGTGTTTGCTACATTACGTAGGCCACACAATATTAAAAGTAATACGTAAGTATACCATAAACTGTAGAAAATATAGTGAGATAACATAAATGTAACTACACAAAAGCAAAGTATCCAAAATACTCATTCGTTTACGTAATTGTTTGCAAACAATACCAGACTAAATATCTTTAACTTCACTTTCGAGGTGTTCTTGGTAGAAAGAAATTATACTATCAACAAAAAACACTATTTTGAGCATTCTTGAAATTCCTGAAAAAAACTATTTTTTTCGCTTTATAGTCAATATTTAATTTACATTACTTGAAATTTGTCTTTTTATCATAAGCGATATATTATTAACTTGATTTGAACATAAAAATATATGTTGAAATTATTATTATAATATTTTAGTAAATATTGAGAAATTTATCTTGTTAAAAATTACAATATCCTTAAATCAAATTTTAAATCATAAAATATAAGGTGACGATTTAAAATATAGTACAAATAAATCGTAAATCTTTTATTGTAAGGAAATTAATTTCCATTGTAATAGATCGACCAATTACGACGGGCATATATTTTTTTCAATTTTTAAATTTTTTTGATGTGTGTGAGTTGGGTGGAGGTTACACTTAGAGTCATATTTCAAAGAAATCTCCAAGCTTAAACTATATATGAGTTTTGTAAGATTTAGATTAAATTTTAAGAATTTAAAAAAAGAAAATATGTAAAAATTGAATCACGTACAATATTATGCTGCTGGTTTAGTATCTTTAATTTCAGCCGAATAATACAATGAGTTATAAATTACTGTTTTTTTTTTTACTGCAATGTATAAATAAAATAATCTCTTGAAAAAATATTCATGCTACCACGATGCTCATATGTGTAAACTTTCTCTTCGTCGTCTATAGTGGGTACGCACGCTTCTAGATATTATGTTCAAAAAGTGCGTAGGCAATCTTACGCAGAACCGTGGAATGAAATAACTTTCGGTCGGTAGGGTTTTCATCATAAAAAAGCAGTGAATTTTCTCGTTATCACATCTTCAGGCATTATTATACCGTAAAGTTTACGACGAAAAAATTCTGCAACCGAAAACTGACCGCAGATTAAATCGACGAATAGACATGATATTAAAAATATTGCAATGCGATTTTTTCGCTATCGCGCGTAGTTAAAAAAGCTTCCTTTTGCTAAAATTAGTTGTTAAAATGGCTATATTATTTATAACAGCTTTTGTATAAATGAACAAGAACTCTATAATGGGTAAAACAAATAGCTCGTATAATGACTATTATGTTTTCCTTTCCTTAAACAATAAGAAAACGTTATTTTCAGTGAAAATTTTCTAATATGGCTTAAAAATCTTAATCGATAGATAATGTTTTTAAAAAAAATACTTATTCTTATACAAATTCAGCTTTTTGTAATTATAATTTTGTATGGACACCATAATTTAACGAGCCTTTCGAATACTTTGTTCCTGCATTTGAAGCACATTAAAGTTATAAAAAATACTAATAATTGTATTACTCAACATGTTTTTAAAGAACATATATATTTTGTTAATTAAAAACATTTTTTAATCTGAGTACATTACTAATAATATATTTGAAAAAAGAGGTTTCAATGGTATTCTTAGGCTTCTATCGTATTATTATTATTATTATTGTGAAGAAAAATTATGTGATACTATCCGTATTATAAGCGTCTAAATTTTTACATTTTTATATAAAATATCGTTTGCATAATTCTTCTTTACCAAACTTCTTATAAAATTATGTAAAATTGTATAAAATAAGAAGGGTTTTTCATTATTCAGGGCCATCAAATAGGAGCCAAATTTCGTTACCCTTGATCTTCATTTGGTGCAGCAAAACATTAGCCAAAATAAGTGCAAGCAACCTTCAAGTAACAAAGTTTATATAACTGCATCATCACTTTATTCGATAACGCGGCAAATCCCGTAAATTTGCAACTTATCGTTTTTGGAAAATTGTATATAAGTTGAAAATCCAACCATCAAGTAACTTTTGCGTCGAATGTATATATAATCAAGAAATACTTGAATGATTATTCAATTATCTTTGTTTTCATAACGTATTTTGGCAAATATTAAGCTTTTAAATGATAGAGTTCGGAGTCATGCAGTCGGTGTTTTTTGCAGAGACGGAGTTGGAAGAATCTCAAGACTCCATCTCTTTTTTTAAAAATTGTTTAATAACGTGTATTCATAACACAAGCCTCTGTAGTGCATCTCTTGCATGCTAGACTGACTTAAGATGATTTGATGGTATATATTATGTAAGTTAAACGGATTTTTTTTAAAAAATCATTTCGGAATCGTTTTTTACCTGATTCCGCAGCCCTAGTAGATGTTCAGTACATGCTTATATTTCGCCTTTTTTAAAATCCATTCATTTGGAATAAAATCAAATGTGTAAAAATAT
Source organism: Himalopsyche tibetana (assembly GCA_030503985.1). Taxonomy (NCBI): domain Eukaryota; kingdom Metazoa; phylum Arthropoda; class Insecta; order Trichoptera; family Rhyacophilidae; genus Himalopsyche; species Himalopsyche tibetana. The sequence goes on from JAPJYX010000010.1 coordinate 5,805,001, forward strand.
CAACATTTGACCTTAAAACTTTTAAGTAATACTTTTATCGTACCTTGAACTTTATGCCTGTTCTCAGAGCTGTTGCTGCTACAAACGAATCAAGTTGAATATATTAAATTGATTGAGGTTATTTTTACAAATAAAAAATATAATAAAAGTCAATTTTTTTATTTGTTATTTAAAATCATAAATTATGATAATTTAATTTATTTAATTCATTCAAAATAAAATTAATTCAATTTGTTCAATTAACAAAAGTAAATGTTGAGTTTTATTTTGAAAATAAATAAATTTATATATACTCATAAAAATAGCTGTTGGGAATCAGCTGGTTAAAATGCTGCATACTATCAATTTCCCAGCCAAAAATTGCTTTCTCGAGTTACCGTTTTTTAAAAAAGGTCGTTATAAAGTTCCAAGTGCCACTTTGTATAGCTTCACCAATTTTATATGCAATGTGTGATAAATTTTTAAGATCGTTTCGAGAATACAGTGTGCCAAATTTTCATTTCCTTTTACAATGGTAATTTCAAATAGTTTGAAAAATCTATCAAAATAAAAATGTTTCTTAAGATGAGACAGAAACTTAATATCGGAAAAAAAACTTTAAAAATCTTGGTTAAACTAGTTTCTGACAAAATATATCTTCCTAAATGGATAATGTAATAAAATATTTTGTTGACTAAATAAATAGCGGGGAATAAAAAGCTTATTGTGGATTTTATTCGGTGAACAAAACGACAGATTTATTTTATAATAAAATATTGAGTGTGGAATATTGCAATTAACATGAAAAAATACGAAAGAGTAAAATATTTAACAAAAGATAAATAAGATAGGGTTGTGTTAGAAAACGTGATAAAATAAAAGAAAATGGGTTAAGTGAAATATTTAAGATCATAATGGTAGATTCGTTTTGAAAGCTTCTTTGTATATGCAAAGAGAAAGATACCTCAGTCAAGATTTTAATGCATTTTAAGAGTCCATTCACTGAAAGAAAGCATATTTGTGAAGTTTTCGACGTTTTAGCTTTTTGGCTACGTATATGCTTTTTTTAAATTCTGACTGCCTTTTGTAAGCTCACAAATTATTTTTGCATTCAAAAGAATTGCAGATGTAGCTGGCATTAGTATTTGAATATAATACCGTGAAAACGATCGTTTTCTTTGAGTTTTTCAAATTAATTTTTCAAAAAACTGTAGGTCTCTAGATAGTAGGTAGGTATATAGATTTCTAGTTATATTTGTATTTGATATCGCTTGAAAGGATCTGAAAATATTTTTGATATTTATAGAAGATTTTTCCAATTTATGGTATATTTAAATCCATTTTATTAGTAATAAGTAACCATTCATCGCAGTCAAGTAAGTGGCAAACATTCAGAAAATATTAAAATTAAATTTCAAAGTATTTAGAGACACGTTTTTAAGTTGATTTTTTCCAAATCAAAATTACATAATAACCGATATAATCTGGCCTTGAAGCTTTTTTATATATGTCCGCTTCCAATGTGGAGCAAATGGCTTCTTTATCTTTATTTGAAGGTATCTCAACAGAATGTTTTATATAAAAACTGCTTGTTACTCAGTTGCTCAACCTCTCTTTATTGGAAAATAGTAAGGTTAGGTCTGGAATTGTGGTTTGTTAATAACATTGCTGAGCTCTGTTATTTTAAAATTGAAAATGTTGAAGAGAATTTCCAGACATCACAAACATTTATGTCATTGAATTTAAAAAGCTGAAATAAAGAAAAAAATTATTATATAGTTTTAGCACCTTAGTAAATCCAATTAAAAATGTATTTTTTGTATTAAACGTTTTATGTAACCGGTTCCGTATAAATTACACTGTTATTATATTTCTTATCAGTTGATAATGCTCACCATGAGCGAAACTGTCCTGATCTTGGTAAATAAAAGTGGAAATAAGTTTAGAAGAATAGTGTGTTTTTTCTAAATATAATGTCTTTCCACCAAGTATTGACAGTGAACACCCTAAAAGTTGTATTTAACCATTCTTCAAGTCTTGTTTATGAATATTGTTATCATAGTATACATTGTCGATACTATAATAATATTGTTTTATCGTATATTATGAGTTCAGTTTTTACTCTAAAACCTATTAAAATGTACGCGAACATCCGTTAAATATCATATTCGGTATATTAGGAACATTCATCGTTAAAAATGTTACTGTAAACGCATTGCAAAAGTTTTTACGATTGAATGAGTATAAAATATTATACCAGACTTCTTCTAAAGTAACTAAGCTACATTAAAGTGAAAAAAAAACACTCAAAACAACGATCGTATTTTATAAAATTATAAATAACGTTTATTTTTTAATTTTTAAATCGTTTCATACATATTTGTTGGTAAATATCTTTATCTGATTGGATTAAGTTGAGCGAATTAATACAATAAAATGTATAAAAATTGCTATATTCCATAGCGTTTTTTAAAAACTTTTACTGTAATAAAATTATTACTATTTAATACCATTTTGACTGTAATTGAACATCTCTCGCAATCAAATACATAAAGAAATATATATGTTTTTTTTTTCTAAATATCTTTTCAAAAAGATTTGTTTTTTATCAATGTTTGATTTTATAAAAAAATGTGATCTTTACGTGGACAAACTGAGTGCAGTAAATGCATCATCATCAAAGAAATGTTTCAAAAATTATCAAATTCCTCAATTAAATAAATACTAGCTGTAAGCCCGTTGCCCAGCAACGTGAGATTTTTGTTGCATAGTATTAATTTTAATTTTATTTTATGTTATTTTATTTTATGGTATTTTATTTTATTTTATTTTATTTTATTTCATTTAATTTTTATTTATTTTATTTTATTTTTATAGTTAGCAGAAATTTCGTAAATTATTTAATTTTTGGAATAATGTTCATGTTTGCTAACAACCATTTTTCGTAGTAGCAGAAATTTCGTAAAATATTTAATTTTTGGAGTAATGTTTAAGTTTGCTAACAACCATTTTTCGTAGTAGCCGAAATATCGTAAATTATTGAATTTTTGGAATAAAGTTTAAGTTTGCTAACAACCATTTTTCGTAATAGCCGAAATATCGTAAATTATTGAATTTTCGGAATAAAGTTCAAGTTTGCTAACAACCATTTTTCGTAGGAGCAGAAATTTAGTAAATTATTTAATATTTGGAATAATGTTCAAGTTTGCTAACAACCATTTTTCGTAGTAGCAGAAATTTCGTAAATTATTGAATTTTTGGAATAATGTTCAAGTTTGCTAACCATTTTTCGTAGTAGCAGAAATTTCGTAAATTATTTAAGTTTTGGAATTATGTTTAAGTTTGCTTACAACCATTTTTCGTAGAAGCAGAAATTTCGTAAATTATTTAATATTTGAAATAATGTTTGAGTTTGCTAACAACCATTTTTCGTAGTAGCAGAAATTTCGTAAATTATTTAATATTTGGAATAATGTTCAAGTTTGCTAACAACCATTTTTCGTAGTAGCCGAAATTTCGTAAATTATTTAATTTTTGGAATAATGTTCAAGTTTGCTAACAACCATTTTTCGTAGGAGCAGAAATTTCGTAAATTATTTAATATTTAGAATAATGTTCAAGTTTGCTAACAACCATTTTTCGTAGTAGCCGAAATTTCGTAAATTATTTAATATTTGAAATAATGTTTGAGTTTGCTAACAACCATTTTTCGTAGGAGCAGAAATTTCGTAAATTATTTAATATTTGAAATAATGTTTGAGTTTGCTAACAACCATTTTTCGTAGTAGCAGAAATTTCGTAAATTATTATATTTTGGAATAACTTTTAAGTTTGCTAACAACCATTTTTCGTAGGAGCAGAAATTTCGTAAATAATTTAATATTTGAAATAATGTTTGAGTTTGCTAACAACCATTTTTCGTAGGAGCAGAAATTTCGTAAATTATTTAATATTTGAAATAATGTTTGAGTTTGCTAACAACCATTTTTCGTAGTAGCAGAAATTTCGTAAATTATTGAATTTTTGGAATAATGTTTAAGTTTGCTAACAACCATTTTTCGTAATAGCAGAAATTTCGTAAATTATTATATTTTGGAATAACTTTTAAGTTTGCTAACAACCATTTTTCGTAGTAGCAGAAATAGACGTTGTAAATTTTTAATTGTGATTATTTTATCGAATATTAATATATAGGTATTTATTTTTTGAAAAACTTATCACGCTTATCAATCGGATTTTATTATTTTCATACGATCAAGATGTACTGTGTTTAAAAAAAAATGTTATAAACCAAAAAAAAAACGCTCGGGGTCAGACTCGAACCACTGACCATCAGCTTACCAATCTAGCGCTTTACCTTTCGGGTACGTTGGAATTAATGAATGTGCAAAAATTAGGATATATATGCTGTGTTTCAAATAAAAAACAAAAGTTTCAAAATTCGAACGTAATACAATATATATAATGTAATTTTATCGTATCTGGCAGTTGTTTGTTTACCCGAGTGGTAGAGCTCTCAACTCATAATTCAAGGACCGTGTTTCGAATCCAGACCAAGGTGCTTTTTTGTATGAGAATTCAATTTTTCAGCGATTTGATATGTTCCATCAAATAAAAGTATATAATGACGTCATCAAAAAGGTAGGAATAAAAATTGTGACATCGAGGCTGGTGAGGGGGAGGGGGAGGAGGAGAGGAAATCGAGGAAAATCATAAGTAACAGTGTATATTGGAAAAATATGTCTTAAGTATGAATAAAAAGTTACAGCGCGGCTTGGCAGGAGGAGGAGGGGGAGGGGCAGGGGGAGGGGAAATCGAGGACATCTTACACTCAGACGGACATTAACGGCTATTAATATATAGATAAATATCGACTGTGGAAAGGAAAAAGACGTACCCACAGTTTTTTCAAAACAGCTCTTTTTCAACAATCACAATATCTTCTACTTAATTAATAGACGATCTGTCAAAATAATGTAAGCTGAAAATGTCGAATTAGTATCTAAATGTAGCTTTTGATTTTGAAAAAAAAGCTCTGTTCAAATTGCGATCAGGAAAAAGACCTAAAAAATATATTAAATTAATATTAGATAAAGTCAATTAAAAACCAGTTTATCAGTCAGTCTTCATGCACAGGTTTTGTATATTTATTAATTTGCTTTTGGCCTAAAATCATTAAAAAAACGTTTTTTGTGTCTCCTATAAAAAATGTCATGTGTGGGTTACGTCCTTTTTCCTTTTCACAGTCGATATATTTATTCACATCGACACAGTACTATCGTACTGTTCTTTCAGTGCGGAGATTAAGCCATGAAAAAGAACTCTGAACAAAAATATAATTTGTACTCAAGAGCAGTGTGTTTCCATATATGGGCCCATTAGAAGTGTAATGAGCCAAGTGGTATTTTAGAAAGAAAAAAGTTGGTTCTTCTCGTCTTAAAGTATCGTAAAAGTGAAGTAACCTCAGTAAATACACATTACAATAGTGATATCTCAGTAAAATAAAATATTGAATCCACCAAAACACCAAGTAAAGACGTAATTGTACTTGAAAGTCCATGAAAAAAATTGTATTATTTTACTAGTTGGATCACTTCACCTCACAAGGGCTCATATGATTTAAGGTTTAAAATACACTTCTTTCTTATAAGTTTGTTGTGAAAAGCTACATCCTACGGCCCATCAAAGTACACTATGGCAAACAAGAAATAACCTATATGCACGCTCCACCTAAATAATGCCATCTACCATCACAACGTTGAACCTTGAGTCTACCTGATTTGTCCTATATTATTTAATTATTAAAAAAATATCAAGCGCTGGCCTAAAATTTGCTCGCACTCGTTAAAATTTAATGGATTAAAATGGTCATCACTTTTTAAATTCTAATTAAAAAATCATCGTTCAATACTGTCAATTTTATGAACTTCTTTGAGAACTTATTACCGAATATCCTTTAAAAGGTTAGTGTAACGATAATCACTAACATTAAAGAAGCATTAAAAAGATTGGTTTCCATTTTAAAATGAAAATAATTGTCCATTATCGATGGTTCATAAGCTATAACGATTCAAAATAAGTATTGGAAAAATTCATGATAAAGCTGCTTTAGCCTAACTTATTTTATCGTCACTATTAACCGAAAATAAGTAAGGTTAAGGATTTACTTAGTTTTAAAGGTTTTATAAATACAACTGTTGCTTTAATTTAAGAATTTATTTTTATGTCTTGGATAATAAAACTTCAACAATACTGTTTTTTGATGAATAGAAATTAAAAAACAAAATACTCATTTGTATTAATTCCACTTTTATTCAATACGATCAGAACTGGTTTCATTAGCGACCAGCATTATCAACTGTTGAATAGACTGATGCTCGTCATGAGCAAAATTTTTCCTGATCATATTGTATAAAAGTAGAATTAGTACAAATGATTTTTTATTTTATTAATATTATGCCTTTCCACCAAATATTAACAGTGAACACCTTTTTAAATACAAAATCTCATTATCAATAGTTTTTCAGACTCCATGCCAAAACGGTGGCGCACCTAAGACTATAATATAATATTTATTATTAAGACAGTTATTTATGTAAACTATATTTATATGCAAACATGTGAAGGCTCGAGAAATAAAAGCGGCAATTTTCATAATCCTGAAATGTTTGGAAATGATTTTAAAAAAATAAAGTATGTACATAATTATACTTTTTATTTAGATAAAACTTCTGAACAGAGCATAATTAATATTTAAATATTGTATTGCTTTTTTATTAGAATTTACATTTTTTATGAAACCCGCTTAATAACTGTCGTGTTCGTTAACAGGAATATGTAAACCTCCGCTTAACAAACTTGATTTTAGTTGTTTTTTTAAATTTACAAGTCTCTTTTTAAATTTAACTTAATACTATATGCGGAATTGGTAGATCTTTACGATGTCACATATCTAAATCGTTTTCAACAAAACATGGAGACTGTCGTCTTTGTTGAATGAGCATTCGTGTTTATTTCAAGAAATAGTTGAAGCTTGAAAACAAAATCTTTTATTAATGGTTGTTACACTATCTTTTTTACGTAACAGTATTCAATATTTGAATATGTCATAATTTAGTGCTATAAACCATAATTTTTTGAGATGTCTATGTGACAAATACTTTAATTAACTGTTTTTTTAAAATGCTTCTTATGATCGCAACTGCATAAAAATAATTTGTGTTTTAATAGTATGAAATTAAAATATTTATTAAGAAATGGAAACGGTTTCGAAAAACACAGTTAATAATGACAATTGTTTTATTTTTACTGTATTGATACTTGTTACAATATTGTAAAATAATATCCCTTTGATAAACAATACATCATTCTATTATCGTTAGTCGATTTAAAAAGAATAAACAAAATGCAGACTGAAAGTTTGCAGGCTTAATATATCACTTCACTTTATTCGCAGAAAGCTTTAAAGTTTTCACGACGTGAAAATAAAACTTTGGTTATGTTTTTAAAAATAATATTTTAGACGTTATAATACCCACGCAAATATGACGTATCCTTAGGGGAGTGCTCCATTTTTTCTTTTAAACATAAATGCTTTTTACTCTAGAATAAACCACAAATACTGCATTTTATTTTGCAATGCGATGTTGCTTTATTTTGAAAACACTCAATACATATTTGCTTTAATGCTATCCGCTGAGAAATACAAAATACAGTAATATTGTTCAAGAAATATTATGACCGAAAAAACACATAGAAGTGAGTGAATGGTTTGTTTTATGTAAATGTAAGCGATAGCTTCTACACTTTATCTGCAGGCATAATAATTTCAAAAAAAACTTTTTTTTTTGTACTTATTCCACATTTATTCAATGCGATCAAAACAAGTTTCGCTCATGACGAGCATTTTTATAAGTTAAAAACGATCTTGATCGTATAAAAATAAATTTGGAAATAGTGCATAAGAGTTTTTTTTTTAGAGATATTAAAGAGTACCACAGTAAAATTATACTTTTTCACCTGACGACACTAAATAAAAATGAAATATAATTTATTAAAACATTTTATATGTCTTCAAACCAGATAAAATTCAAACCAAACTTATTTTAAAACAGAATAACACGGAAACACTTACGCAAAGCATTAGCACAAAGATTGACTTAAAAAAAATATATTGTAATAATTCCATCACCCACATGAATTTTAGCAGCACCACTGTTAAAAATATAAAATGCCCACCTATAGAATCTTCTAAAAGATGCCCAGTAAGAATTTTTAGAATCTCGTTTAAAAATACTAGCTTAACCATAGTTGCTAATTGTAATTAATATAAAAAAAATAAACATAAAAATATCGACAACTTTTACGATAAAGACGAATCAAAGTAAGTGAATTCGAAAAGGAAACAACCTACCAAATGATATTGATTCGTTCGACGTAGACATTTTTTGGTGGCTGAGTATTTACAGGATTGTTTCGCTGTTAAATTTTATCTCATTTGATCTGCATTGACGTAAATGTAGTTATTGAAACATTTTGAATAGTTTATTTTATTCTTCAGGAAAACTTCTTAGCGCTTACTAAATTTGCGGCGTCGTACGGAAAAAGAATCGAAATACATAGTACGACCTCCGGAAAATTTCAAAGGTAAATTTTTCGTACAATTAAGTGCAGGCTGCCAATTTTTCGTCATTTGCTCCCGAGAGAATCCTAGCACACAACTGAACAACGCATAACGCTCGTTTCAGGAAACGTCTGTTGGGCACAAATGTACAGACTTGGAGAGAATTGCATAGATTATTTTAATTAAAACAAATTTAAAGTAAACCAACTAACTACTCAGACAGCATAGTATTCAATTGGTTGGTGTTTATTTTTGTTATAAACATTTTTTTCATATTGGATAAAACCACAAAAGCAAATATAAATTACATTGAAAAGAATGCTTTAAGTGTCCTTATTTTTATAACGCACTTATTTTTCTTATTTATCAAATTAAAACTAGGAATGGGTGTTATTCTTTACTATATGTAAAACAACGTATTTTTAATTTTGGTAGATGGCACCATAAAAAAACTACGAAAGCTTTTGGTCATTGGAAATTTAGATACTCTCAGACATAAACCACACGGAAATGAAAACTTATGAAAAACAATTTCGAAGCTCGTCTAGTATGAGGGTTTTGAGTGTAGGCATTCGATAAGCAAGGAGAGCATCACATTGTGTATATGGTAGGAAAACTTGCAAATAAAATTCCTGAAAAATAGCTGAACTATGCAACAAAAATAATGAAAAATATCGCACTATGACTGGCTTCTTTGAGAATTTTACAAGATGCAAAATATTTTTGCCCGGAAAAAGTTTAATATTCAGACCACACAATGTTAACCAGATTTCCATTTTTTTTTTATTTCGAAGAGAGATTAAAGTTTTTTAATTTTTTTTTTGGATTAAACAATAGATTTTTAAATATGTGCTTTGACAGTTTAAGTTTTCATAATAAAGAATTCTTTGAAAAAAGTACCAATTTATTGCACGGGTACATGTATCAGAGTAATTTTCTTACTTCTCAATCTCCTAAGTGAGGTATCGTCATTTTTTTCACTTTTTTACTATCAAATTTACATGATTTAGGAGATAATAATCCCTTGGTGTCAGTTCGTTCATGTTAATCGCGTATAAATTGGTATTTTTGTAGCATTTACTAAGCCCATCACGTTTTGACGGGGGAAAAACTGACGGGTATTACCGGAATGGCGATTTATGGCTAATTAAAAATCTTCCCAAGGGAAAACATGTTTTCAACGGCATTGAACATAAACGATGGAACACAAACTGGTTTTTTTTACTAAAATGTAAAAAAAATAAACGATTTTTAATAGGCGGTAATGGAATCAAGTGTTATTTAAAGGTAAAGGAAAGTTTTTCATATTCACAGACAAGCTTTAAAAAATCTTTGAATTAGTTCATCTTAGTTAACAATAAATACAATTTTTGCTAAGAATGTTTCATCTAACACCGATCAACTTTATGGATTATTACAAACTTTTTATTTTTTATAAAAAATGTGATAATTATCGCTTTTTATACAACGTACGTGTTCTTAAGTTCTTACATTAAAGTTTCTACCTCTCCACCCAACATAAGCAGCTTGACAGTCTTAAACAATTATAATAGTTTCAACTTTCCACTATTTTCTGTCTTACGTTGTCGAAATACCTTTAACATTATTATTTTGTAATATCATGCCTGGTTTCACAATGAAGAGAGAAGTTTGAAGTTAGTATCATTAGCGCTTTTTGTTTTTAAACTGTTTTATAAATATGAATAATATTTAATGAAATATTTGCAACAGCAAGTTAGTTATATTTTCTAATACTGATGTTTTACTTGTATTCCAGAGCTTTCGTGAGAATATTATGCGTGTGCTGTCCTCGCAGAGTGAGACGAAGATATCAACCAGCTCTTCGTTCAAAAGCCTCTCAGGTGTGTTTATTTTTCTATTTAAAATACAATCTAAATTTATGTTTTTTCTAATGTAATATATTATATTTCTTCTATTTCTTCGTAGTATAAACAATTTCCTTTTAGATAATTGGTCTTTTGTAAGCATGTTCTATTTTATATTCTTAGCACACAATATAACAAAACACAGCTTTAAAATATTTTTTTCTCTTCAAAACACTAACCGAGAAGCTCAAAGTAAAACTTATATTTTACAGTTTTTTGACAAAAAGAAAATGAATACATTGAAAATTTCAATTGAGTAATAGAAATTGAATTAAAAAAAATCGAACATCAACTATCTTATTTAGGCAACGCTTTATAAATGTTGTTTTATGTAATGAAAAATGATTTATTTTGAAAATTGAACATAAAGTCTAGAAAATTTACAAAATGGCCATTAATCTTAGCAGAATACTGAAACACGTATTGAATATTAATTATGTAAAAATAGTTTTAAATGTTCTTCAATATAACATGACTGCTTTACTGATAAACAAACCAAAGACCTCAATTTTAGGCATCGATTTATAAGTATTTTTCGATAAAATAACGATGCTTATAAGAAATAATTAAACATTTCATTAAGATCATTTCAGTTAATCTAAATTTATCGCATTTTTATCATTTCAAAATTTTCCAAATTGATTTATTATTTGAAACACGAAATAATTCTACATTTGCTTACAAATGGCATGATAGAATTTTCTTTTGTATTTTTATTATAGTTAGTTAGTAATTTTTTCTCTTCATTTAAAAAAAAACTTTTTACAATAATCGTATAGTTTATCAAAGACACATCATCTATTCATATAACACACTTTAGCTATGAAATATTATAGTAGGAATTTCAAAATAAGCGTGCATTTTCTAAATAACAAATCTGCTATAAGAAACGTTTGGGCTTTTACACTAGCTGTACCTGAGTGATTCTTCTATCAGTCTTTTAAACATCTCAGTGATTTGGTGACACGGGTCAACGACCAGTTGTAGGTTAACTCGATACGTACTAAAAATGTAAACAGAGCGAACATTTTAGCATTTGAGTGAACGAAGTTATATATTAGTCTTAAATATCATTATATAAATAAATATTGAAACATTAAAAAGACACAATTTTTCTTCGTACTACTTCCATTTTTATTTAAAAAGACCAAGACTAGTTTCTCTCATGACAAGCATTATCAACTGATACTGAAAATACAATTTTACAGTATTATTTATACAAAATAAAATCAAATAAAAAAGGTCTAATGAACAATTGGTTCTTAAATAACACAAAAAGATATGAATAATTGACACTAAATTGACTCAAATTAAAATGTTCAATACCTTTAAATTGTAATAACAAAAATCATCAAAGTGGTGGTGAATAATGGAAATGACAGTACACACCCTAAAAGTGAAATGTTTCGACGAAAAAATGTGCAATGTGGCCAACAGAACGATCTATTAGGATAGATAGACAAAGCAAGAAAAGAAAAAAAAATTGAGATAATTATTTAAATTGTGAGATAATTTATAACTTTCTGTACTATGATTGGATGTGGAATAATGCAATTAAAAAAGAATGTGCATAAATTGTTTTTGGAAATACGAGTATCGTTTAATTGTTAAATAAATACATTTTATACACAAATTTTGATTGCGCTGCGGTATTGAAACGGAAAAAAATAAAGCGTTATCTCTTGGTCATTTCAAAAAGCATATTTTTTGCTGCTTGATTTAATAAAACAAAAAAATGCCAACTGTTTCAAACTTTCAGCGCATAAAAAATAATCCGTTATAACTTTTCGCATTTTTCATTCTCCACATATTTCAGTAAAACCTTCCACCTTGAAATCAATATTCAATTCAAATTTCCATATCGGCTGATAAAAAATTAACCTTGAATACTGATCAGCATAGGACAAAATTGCCGCACAATATCAAATAAATTTTAAATGCAATATCAAGTAACAGTAAAAGCTTATGTTAAGATTGCCGTATGAAATAATGACGTCAAATTACTTCATAAACATTTTTTCTTTGAAAAACAATATACTTTTTATTATTTAAATGGACGTTTTAACAAGCGTGGTTAAAAAGCTGTATTTAGATGAGATTTTTATTTGTAAATCAGGAAATAACCAAAATACGCGATACGTGCTATTGCGTGGTCATACTCGATACGTCAAACCGATATTTTTTGGGTTCAGGGTGACATCCATAACGGTTTGGGCTTGAAAGACTGCCCACGGCTCTTTGAATTATTCATGACCAAACCTCCGAACGAATCTATGATACATACATCCAAAACATTTGGCATTCGATAAAGGTTTATATTTCATCGCTACTACGTTGATTAATTTTTAATAATGATATTTAAAATCGTCACTTACAGTCAAACTAAACTTTCATTCAAAAAAATGAAATACTCAAAATTAATAAAAAATATAAGCGGTTAAAAAATAATTCGAACTTTGGTCGGCTATCGTAGGCTATTGCTATGTAATGCTTCAACCATCACAGGCTATTGCAGCTGTACACAAACTGGTCCATCACTCCAAACCACAGTTGGCCTATAATGGATGTCAAAACGGTTTCGGTTTCGGTTATTTATTTACCTACTATCAACAGCTTTATTATCATATAAATGTATACCACAAAAAAATGGATAAAAGATTGTAATGTATGTTAAGCATTCAACGTCATATCGTAGTCGAACTCGACAAGTTGTAATTATAATACTTGATGATTCACCTGTCGTTGGTATGTACGTTGGAAAACCAATGCCATCATTCGCCATCACATGCCATCTTAGGCAATTTAGCTCTCCACACAATGGCTCACTGTGAAAAGGATCCATTACAATATATTTTTTTTAATTTTCAACTGAAAGAATTGAAAGCTGAAGAAAATGTTTAAAAAAATATACGGTAGCCCTGATCTCAATATAATATTCAATTCATCACCTTTTCACACCAGCTCTTTATCAAGTCGAAACATAAACAACTTTGAAAAATAAACACTGCCTTCACATTGGAAAACATTATTTTTTGATCGCTTTTTAGAAAAAGGTTTTACATGCCTTAGTAACGCCATCTCTTGATTTATCTTGCAAAGACGCGATGAACATGCTGCGGCAAAAAAATGATGACTTTTTTTTTCATAAAAAAATAGTTTACTGTGTATTATGTTATGTTCAAAAATTTAAATTAGCGTGTTTTATTGGATTCATTTTAAGATTCTAAAATATTTATTTTTATATTTGGCATATCAAGGTATTTCACAAAAATTCTACTCAAAGTTTCATTTATGACCTTATAAAATATTACAAAATATGAATATAAACATAAATTTCTTTTCTTTTGTATTCCTTAATTCGCGATTTCCAAGAAATATCATTTTTTTTATTATATACTACATAATTCTGATACATCAATTATGTAAATTTATCAGTTGGATTTTAAAGTGATATAATAAAAAACCCTTAATATTTGTTTTTTTTACACACCGTTTTATTTACAATTGAAAGTCAAATCATTTAATAAATGATTCAATGTTTTTTAATAATACAATATTACTTAATTATATAGATACAAATATAATAAAACTTTCTTTCCATTTTTAAATATTTTCTGGACTTGTTTCTCTTTAAATTGATTCATAACTCAAAAATTCTGCATACGTCAAAAATCCCTCTAGCAACCTTGAAGCGTGTCTATGAAACGCTCTTCCGAAAAAAGCATTATTATTTATAATAGTCGCCCTTGGAAACGCGTTGATTGGAGAGTCTGTTGTTATTATTGTTCTAGTGACTACTTCTAGAATGTTTGAAACCGAAAAAACGACAAGTGCTTTATTTCATTAATAAAATAGCACTAGAATTTTCAAAAGTGACAACCACTGTCCCATGAGCAGTTTTATTAGTTTTTTTAATCTAAACCACAAATTATATTTCACGATGATATTAAAAACGATAAATTATTTTGAAACAATAATCAGTAGCGGATTACCCTATAAGCGCAAGAGGCGCGCGATTGGGGCCTCCAAATCTCATACATTATATCAATAGCATACATTATATAAAACCTTATATTTTAATTTCAGTTTTCAATATTCATTATAGTTCTACGAAGAATTTCGGAGCACTTTTATGTCATTCAAAAAACAGGGCCTCCAAAATTTATTGCGCCTGGAGCCTTCAAAGTACTTAATCCGCCACTGACAATAATTATTATATATGAAATTTCATCATGTTAGTTAAATAAGCAATTGGTTTTTGTTAACTTTGTATGAGACAAAGTCAAACTGAAAATTTATTATTTCAAATATCTTAAATATTATAAAATCATTCAAAAAAGCAATCGACGTTGATCAAATTATTCAACTGTAAAATATACAATGAATTATGAAAAAGTGATCAAATTAATATAATATTAGTTAATGCTAAAAATATTTTGGGTTTCTTCAAATGAGATTTATGTATTGAATATTAGGGGTTTTCACAATCTTTCAACTTATAAACATCCCTCAGGGGCAATTATCTTAAATGATATTCTTTCATTATCCAATTCGTTTTCTAATAATAAAGAAGTTTTAACTTCCGTGATATCATTACTAGAGAAAGATGAGAAAAAAACGATAATTTAGGTTAAAATCTTAACAATCGATAATTGTTAACATTGAATCGTCATTATTCTAGCAAGGTAGGTTCAGTTTAGATTTTTTTAAAATGTTATTTTTTTTAATCGTTTGGCAATCATTGAAAGTGCTTTACTCTACTGTGCTAACTACTCAGTAGATACACCCAGTAAGCGCTGCTTTAAATCTGCATCAGGTGGTGGTCAACGTTGAGTACCCCTGGAAGATAGAGAATCGGTATTCATATATTTGTTTTACTATCCAAATCTTGTTTTATATTTTACATTCTGCATTACATGCACCCATGACTTGACATGAGTTTTCTCCTGACAAATATTCAAAATAAGTAAAAAAAAATGTTATGCTGCAGAGTAAACCGGGTAGTTGTGGGTACAACTTTGAGTTGCCCAAATCAATATATGTATGGCACTCTGATACTTTTGCTATCCTGTTTCATTGACATTTTGGCTATTCTAACTTAAAAATCTGCTAACCCCCGACCTAGGGATGCTTAAAGTTTTTATAATGGGTCAGAGGGATGGTGATTAATGAAGGCACTCAAAGAAAGAGTAATATACAATTTAAAATGATTGATATGATATTTGAGAAATATTTTCAGGCTTAAACTTTTAATATTTTTAATTATTTATTGACTTATTAAGAGCCAAAAAGTCATATAATAGTAGAAAAAAACATTGATTATTTGCCTTTATCATAAACTAGAAAAGAAACACAAGTATTATGCTATATCATATTGGCAGAGTAATAATAATATGAAAGCACGGTCATTTTTTTGTTGTGCAAAAAAATATCGGCGTCAAGCAAATGCCCTGAATTACCATAAATATTTCCGAATGGGAATATGGATTACGCCTCCATTTCAACATTTCTATTTCGTTGTGAAGGGCATCAGCCACTTGACAATTTATTTGTCGAATTTTTCCAAAGTATTTACATATCTTATAGGATATCGTTCACATAAATAAGCTAAAGTTATACAACTTAAGCGATGTGTTTGATGATAAACTCATTCAATATAATCGCGTGTGTAAATAATTCTATTTGAAAAGTGTACAAATATATTTAAAATATATCGCTTGTTAATACCAGTACCATGTTCAGTAAATTATCGTTAGTACTATTCATAGTGCACAAAAATCAATGGATTATTGAAACTTACAGCTAAATACTTAGTCGTCTAATCGATTTATAGATTTGGTTCAAAATTCATGAATGTCTGTGATGTTTTAATCTCTTTTCATGACTTTTTTTATTTTTAAAACAAGAGAAGCAATATATATATATATATATACCATTCTTTCATATTTTTCTCTGTGAAAAGACAGATAAATTAAAGACGGAATTTTTAAAAATTTCCCAATTCGGGGATAAGATCACTTGATCGCACAACAATGTAGATCAAAATATCAAATGCATTGACCACTTGACTATGGATCTAGTGATGTAAGACTGATTTACAATAACAATTTAGAATTTAAAAAATGTATTATTTAATGCCTTTCCACCAAGTATCGACAGCAAAACCTTAAAATTGACTAATTTGAAAATTAATATCAACTTAGTCATACATTTAATGTATAATTTTACTCACTCTGCGCCACCATAGTATTTTTTTAAAAAAATACTATGTTTTCTATTATTAGTTTTTTTAAAGCCATGTCCGCTGCAAATGTGGAGAATATGGACTCCTAATAGAGCTTATCTCAACTGATGTTTTCTACGTTTTAAACTACTTTGTAGGTCAACGTCTTTTTTTTTAAGAGTCTAAGGAATATGGTAGGACTAGGATAGAACTAGTAGTTAACTAATCACTCATGCTTACCTCTGTTTTTAGAATCATTAAGTCGGGAGGGAATTTTAGAGATAACAGACATCCATGCCTTTGAGCAGAAATTCATATATACTGCCATTCAAACCCATGGCCACCGTAACAGTAACCAACTACGAATACCTCTCGGCTTCGTACTCAACATTAGTTACATTAATCCATATAATAGTTTTACTCAAATATATCAAAGTTCCAGACTCTATCAACTGTTTACTTGTGCCATTGATCTCAAAATGTATCACCCGCGCAATTGACTGATTTGAATTCTGCAATAACAGAAATGTGAAAGCATTTAAATAAACTCTGACAGTTATATTTGAATTGGTTGCAAAGTGAGATGGTACATGTGCCATTATGGAAATTCGAAGAAACGTTTGATGCTGTATCAACGGTTGTCATTTTTGGCATCTTATTATTGATTCAGAAATAGAATTTCAAAATCATTGATCCAAAAGTCTAAATTATTTGTCTTGGATATTTTCGACGGGTCCGGCGATAAATTTGAGGAATTTCATTTTTAATATTAAATTGAATTCACAATACTGTTTTTTCACAAATCTGAAGTATTCCGTCTGCAAATGCTTTTCAAAAATGCAAAACACTTGCTGTACCAAGTACCTAGTACAAACAGTGAAATAATAAATTAAACATTATTTTTAAATGTTTCCAGCTTATGCATAAAAAATGTTTATTTTGTATTGATCTTTTTAACTGTTGGTCTTTGAAGTTTAGAAGCCTAGAAGTTTAAGCTCCGCTTACATCTAGATTAAAAAAATAAAAAAAAACGATAAATTAAGTATTTGATTTTTTTAATGGATACTTAATATCACTAAATCTCATAAATGACTGAGCAAAGAGAAAAAGAAAGGTCTCGCGCAGCTTTGTATCCGGTCAACAACAGTAGGAGTAAAGTAAAAAAAATCTTGATCGTTATTGCGTTATTGGAAGGCAACCTTGAAACAGTGGCTGCATACATATTATGGGTGGTTGTGAGACAATCGACAACTAACTTGCATTTTTTTCTGTTCTGTCAAACTTGAAGAGCTATTTATTTATTTTTGGGATAGGTATCTGCCACATTGAAATATTTTTTCGTTTTTTACAATGTTTAACGATGCATTGTTTCGTTTTATTACACACCACCATTCTGGGCGTTTGGTTTAGATACGATTTAATTAAAAAAAAAAAGTTTCTGTTCAATAGCAAAGGTGAAGTGAATTGTTTATTCCATGTATTGTACTCAATCAACCTATTCAAAGTGACGCACGAAACATTTAGTTGAAAAAGTTTTATAACTAAGGAATAATCAACATAAATCAAACTCGTATTGTATGTCATTATACTGATGAAATCTTCCATCATTTACCAATCATATTTACTGTAGATTCTTAAATTAATTACGTTTGATTTTTTATCATTAAATAAAGATTCTTAGATAAATAATAATTAATCTAAAAATACATAATTTCTCAAGTTGGTATTTTTTTAGTAATATAATAAATAGTACATAACGATAAGTAAAGCGAATACTGCAGTATTTAATACATCCTGCTAAGAAAAATTTAAAATTATTAAAACAGGATGATGATGAAGAGAAAAATAACTCTAAGTGCTTTTAATTTATTGACATCAGTTTCCTTACACAAAATTAAAAATACACAGTTATTGTGCCCCACACAGACACAGACATTACAATTACATATTTTTTATATACAGTAATAATATAGTCAGTCTAGAATTTATTAACCATTTGGATTAAAAATACTGCTAATAATAAAAACACCTAGTTGGTCCAGGAATTAAGTTGAGTGGTCGACCTAAGATTTGAGGATTTTTTTATTGAATTTATCATGTAATTCACTTTTGGCAAACAATGTCTTTATTATTATTTTAAAAAACTCGTAGCTATAAATTTTATTATTTATACGATTCCTCGTTAAATAAAACCGCATAGGCTGAAAAAAATCAATGATCATTTTCCCTTCGGCCCAGAAAACATTTTAATTGAGTATCATAAAACACACAGGGCCGTAAATCAAACACGCTCGGCATCATTTTTTTTACACCGGTGTATTCTTTGCCACGTGTGTGCGTTTATTTTGAAATTACTTTCATGCCTATTTTATGAAAAATCTCGATAAAAATACAAACCGATGCCTTGCGTCATAATGCCATCGTTTTATCGCAATTTTTTTACGGCCTAAAGTTTTCGCGAACGGGAATTCAAAGTTTAAAATATTCACAAAGGCTTTTTAATTTTTATTAAGAATTTATAATCATGTATTACCGGGAAGAAGAACAGGATTGTGTTTTTCAAATGTTTAGATACCAACTGCAGCCAATACGGTGACAATTTAGACTTTTCCTATTCTAGATATTCAAAGTATATATATATTTTAATTGAATAACTGCATACTTGATATTCGAGTACTAATCTTGTCTGCATTTGGGTGAATATAATAAGCCAGTAAATGAAATGACATGCACAAAGCGCAACTTTTAGACCAACTTTTTGTATGGAAGTTTATTAGGTAAACCTTTGTCCAGTTCATATAGCTATAGCCTAAAGCTGTTATCAAGTATGAACGGAACTGATTCAATTTATTACTAAAAAAAAATCTACATACATACTTAGATGTACCCAATTAAAAAATACTTTGACACTTCTTAACATATCCAAAAAAAAGCTTATTTCTACATCGGATAATTTAATATTATATTGTAAAAAATAAATTTACAATAAATATATTCGTGTAACTTACATTTAATCTTGTAATGGCTTTGCGAGAATAATGTATTATCTAAAAATAAACGAAAGTTTATTTATTTCATTCTCGTGCTATCCAATTTTGTAAATGGCAATTGTAACAAGCAATATAAAAGTGTGATAAAATGAATAAATATACTCAATTTTAGTGCCGCAACTTTGGAGTTTTATTTCTACACTTTTTCTTTGTAAGTATAACGTGTAGTCGAAATTAAGCAAAGGAAAGTTAATCTTACTTAAATAAATCTTAAGCAAAATACGAATCACTGAGATGCAATCTTTACCGCTTAATAATATTATAAGCAGTGACAAAAACTCAATAAGTCATTATTTCTGATATATTAATTAATGAATTTTGATAGATAATTTCTCAATTTGATATTTTTTTAGTAATATAATAAATAGTTCATAACGATCAATAAAACGAATGTTGCAGTATTTAATCCTGCTAAGCAGGAAAGGGCTTAAAATGCTTGAAACAGGATGATTATGATAAGAAAAATAACTCTTAGTGCTTTAAGATAAGTAAGTTTATTGGCATCAGTTTTCATGCACAAAATTTAAAATACACAGTTCTTGTGCCTAACACAGCCACATACACGTTACAATTACAATGTTTTTATACACATTGATAAGGTCTTACTATACAGATGAACTTAACTCTAAAAATATAATTATCATTACGTAATGATAATTATATTTTTGGAGTTATGTTAAGTTTATTAAAAATTAAACATACTGCTAACAATAAAAACACCCAGTTGGTCCTGGAATTTAGTTGAGTTGTCGACGTTTGGTTAGGTTTGGATAAATGATTCTGTCACGACAACCTGACAATAAATTCCCGGGAAATGAGCGAGTTTTGCCAGTCTTGTTTCCCATATCAATAAAACAACATGAGTCTTGAGACTATTGTCTATTTCTTTAATACAAATGTATTATAGTTTGAGAAATTGTACACCTTGATAACCCTTGTTTATTTTGGAAAAGAATAAAAATTAAGAAACTCTTAAAATCTTCCATTTATTAATATGACCACTGTGCGTAAGTGTGACAGTTACTAGTTTGCAATAATAACTATAAAATTACTGATTCAATGTATCATTTTTCGAAGAAACTGAAATCATAGACTAAATCAAACGAATCGCTCGAATGATGTTATATAAAAAGCAATGTTACCATTATATTTATAATAGAATACTGTAAACTTTTGCAATATTTATTAAAAAAATAAGTTTGCATAAATTGTTCATGTATAGAATTGTTGGCTTCGGCTACGGAAGGCCCGGGTTCAAATTCCGGTACGGACAGTTTTATAAATTGATTTTTCAATCGATTTATGAATTTCTGTTCGAAGGCATGGATGTATGTGATGTGAACGGGGAGTATCGAGAGCGATTAGCTTACCACTAATCCTGTCTTAGTCCTATCCTTCTATCCCTACTCTCATTGGAAAAAGAGAGGTTGAGCAACTGATTAACAAGCAGTTCTCGTATAAACACTTCTGTTGAGATAAGCTCCATTAGGAGTCCATATGCTCCACATTGAGACCTGACATGGTTTAAAAAAAATTGTACTTCAGTTTCGGAACGCGAGAATTTTCCGGTATATAATAATGTAATATCTTGTGACCCGGGACATGAAAAAACCGATACTTTGAATGTTGACTTTACGAGCTCACTGGCAATAAATACAGGCATTTTATCTCACCTGCTAAAAATAGATGCGTTAAAGAAGGTTGTTGCCTAATCTCCGTCTTTATTGTCATTGCTTTTACACATCCTTTTGGAAAATAGTTATTCAGAATTTTCAACGTATCAAACAAAGAACGAATTATTTTGATATAAATTTATCAATGTTCGTAAAGAAATATCACAGGTTTTTTTGACCAAACTGAAAGTTTTATTTATTCTAGAGGAAGGCAAATTGATATGCACACTTATCGTAATAATATTTTTTTTTCCAGTAGACTGAAATTAATGGCAATTAACGGCGATTTATATTTTGCATTTGAAATATTTTAAGCTTCAGCTACAGTATTTGCTATTTCCATTTTTTTTATTTTGTTTTCGGAGTCAATTCCGTGGCGCAGTGTTCAATGTTGTTAGCTTCCGTGACAGATCTCACGAGTTCAAGTCTCAGTACAAACAACATTTTTTTCTATCGATTTATCAAGTTCTATTTAAAGGCATCTGTGTTTGTTTTGTCTGAAAATTCCCTCTCATTTTTTCCAATCTTGTAATAAAGAGGTGTAAAGAGACTGTTTAATTAAGCCTATCCTCCTGTCCTAGACTTGATACATTACCTTTCATCTTTACTTAAAACAGAGGTTTAGAAACAGAGTAAAAAGTAGTTCTCGTAGAAAATCTTATGACACCTGTTTTAGGAGGCCATATGCTCTATATTGGGAGAGGGCATGAAATAAAAAACAGTTATTTTTGGGGCAGTTTTGTTTTTTATTTTCTTAACTTAATTCCAACAGTCTATTCTTAATGAAGAGTCAATTTTTTTATCATATACAAAATTTTAGTCTTCGTAAAAGTAATTATTGACAAGTGACTTGGTGCGTTTCATCAAGCGGCAAACGATAATATACGAACCAATAAACTGGTTATAGATTTCTTGGGGAAGTCTTCGGCAAATTGGGTGATCGCGGAAAAGGGAAAATCCCGCGAAAATGACGCAACTTTTGTTTTATCGATTTTTCCAAGCACGAAAGTGAGATTGTTTCTAGGGTGACTTAAATTTTCTAAAATGGTAAACTAAATTTAGTTCAACATATAATCCAAGGATTTTGTGTTATTACTTGATATACTCGTAATTTAAAGAACCAATAAAAAATTTAAATTGTGAAAATTATTTACAGGGAGAAATCAAGAGTGTATCGTTTGCGATTTAAATCATAAGAAAGTAAAATTATAAACTGGTTTTCAAATATTCTCAAATGAAATCGGCAAAAAAATACTTGTCGAATTAGTCATCCATCAGAAATAACATATACAAACATTACAAACTAAGCTATTTTAAAAATCAGTTTAAAGTTGAATGTTTGCTAAAAAAAAAATCTACAAATCCTTTTTTTTCAAATTTAAAAGTACGCAATTAATTTTTAAAAATATATATCTAAATTTGAATTATTTTGATAATAAAATTCACAGTATGTTTGAAGAACTAAGGCGTCATCAGAAAAAAATAAAGATTATTTAATTAACATAATTTTGTACCATATTTTCTCTGAAAGGGATTTTTAAAAATAGCTGACGATCAGTAGCAACTGAATAAATATATATCGTGCTGTTTCTGCTATAGTAGGAAATGAAAATATGTTTTTAAAATTTGTATTTATATTGTGTATACCAAATTCTAGATTGGTTACCCGTGTAACAAATATAAGCCTACAAACCATACTCTTTCGTACCCAAGTGTACGAGGGCATTGCCAAGGACGTTCGTTCTCCCCCAAGTCTAAAGATGAACACTGCGACGGACACAAATTATTATTTTCTTTATCACCACATGTATATAAAGATGGCGATTGCTCTCATTAATAATATTGATTTTTATAAATTATTTCTATCAGCAGAATTAACTTTTTTATGATGGGATTCAATCTAATTTATCATGTTGATTCAAGCTGTCGTTTTCAGCATACAAATTATCAACATTGTAGTTTTTAAAACGCTTTTTCAGTTAATGCATGTCTAGAAAAAAAAATAGTAGTATGGTCAAACAAATCGTGCATTACTGATCCGTATGCTGCTACACAACAACGTGAATTTAAAATACTTATAAAATCTGTAAAGTAAAACAAAGTTGTACCAAAATAATACATAATGTTTCTGCTAGAATAAAAAAAAATTATAACTCTTTCATATGTATCAATTTTGTAAATTTTCTGCAAAACGCACAAGAGTTGTGTAAAAAAACCCTTACACCAAAGCTTATCTGATGGACAAACATCCAATTATTGAAAGTTTTGTTTTATATACTGTACGTAATATATGAAAGATAACGTCAAATAATTATTATTAACGATAAGTCAAGTAACAATATAGAATCGAAATAAATAATTAAGATGATGAAACAGAGAAACATTTAAGAGACATTTACGTGAAAGTAAAATACATTAAACAGGTTTTATTGTATTTTAAAAATTAAAAAAAGGTACATATACTATTTTCAACATGTAAAAAATACGATCGAGCAGTGATATTTATATTAATAATTGATTACTAAAATCAATGAATAAATGTAATAAATGCAAATATGTATGATATGATTAAAATAAAATTGGGTGAATAAACATCTTTACTTTTTTGATATCGTTTAAAAACTTATGATGATATGCGATATATTCATTTTTAAGATTTGTTCAAAAAATTCACGTAACCTTGCAGATGTCATTTTTTTATGGAGGAAAGAAGAAAATACGGCCTGGTCTCGAAAACAACTTTCAGATAGTAAAGCTATTATGACATCATATAAAATATAAAAGTCATAAATTTTCTTAACTGGCAATCTTTGCTAATCTGAATTTATATTAAAACATGTATTTATAACAAAGTTGTTTTCTAATCAAACCTTAAAGAAAACATTGAATTATCTGTTTGTAAAGTTTTAATTTCCCACTTTTAATCATAATGATTAACATAGGTAAATTGATTTTTTAAAGAATGATAACAAACTCCTATTTATTGGCGTAAATCTTTAAAATATTAATAATCGTCCGCGTTCAAGACATTACTTTTTTAGTTCAAAAAATAATCACTACTAGTATCTATCTAATCATATCTATCGTACTACTAGTATTTTCATAGGCAATAGAAACTGATAATAATACCATAGATAACTCAATTCATGGACTTTGTTTGATCGAAAAATATAGGACAAAGCGTATTTTGAGATGCAAGCAACGCAGGGCTGCATAATTGGCAAGTGCAGGCAGGTGACGCAGAAACGTGCGACTAGCGTATGATGTGACAGCTGCGTCGCGCAAGTGTCTGATATGACTCATAATAGCATAAATTGGAAATGCATTTCTTTTAAAAATAACTTTCAAGGTGCATTTTTCTCAGTAAATTCAAATATAACTTCTACATTACAAAACCTAGCTCACTCACCTCGTCATCTTGGAAGAGGTTAAACAATTGAGTAGTAAATAATTCTCGTAGATAGACATCTGTTGAAATAACTTCAGTTGACACATCTAGTGTATATTATTAAAAATGTAACGATATCATACGTCTGTTTTAGATAGACTATTTAGAATATCTAAAAAAAACCCCCATTTAAACTACTTTCTTTAAATATGGTCACAATTATCGACGAGTGAGTGTTAACCGGTAAAAAGCATTATTATTTTGAACCTATTTAATATTCATTTGCATAAAAAAGCGTCTTATAAATAAAATAATGATTTATCTTGTCCTAATTCCAATGTTTATGTTTATTCAAACACGTGTTACATTTCTTTTGGGAACATTTTAAAATCATTCGTAAATTTTCATTCAAAAGACAAAGCACGCTTAAACAAACTGAGTTTTACCTTGATACCTTCATAGCCATGAATCATATTGATAAAATAATTTTGAAATTAAATACTTTGTAAGTTTTTGCAATTTTGTATAATGAATTTCTCTCAAAAATATCATGTTTTACAACATTACAAAAGATATATTTTGTCGAAATTGAAAGATACCAAACATACAAAGAGATGTTGTAAAAATTGTAGTAATAAAAACACATTTTTGGTCGTTGATATATTATTAAATTTTCACCAGAACCGCGGCATCTGTTTGATAAGTTAATAATTAATGTTACTCTCACTTCAGGATATTTCAAAGCTTTGGGGAAATTATTCCCAGTGAACGTCATTTTAAGTATATAAAGTTGTTTTGTCTCATTTAGGTATTTACGACGAGAAAGTTCAACGTGCTGTCATAAGTGCTGCTCATAATGGAATTATACCCTTTAAATGTAATTCCACTTAGTTGTATTTAAAACATTCACCGTTAAAAAATATAATAAGTGTATATTTTTAAAAAAGTTTTGCGTTTCTTGTTTTATATTTATGAAAAATAAAACACAATTTTCATTAGATACTAATAATATTATTAATTTTGAATGCAGTAATAAATTGAGACCTACATATTTCTTTTCATCAACTATCCCACATCTTAAGTTAAAAACAACACAATATTCTTATATACTTATTTCCACTTTTATTTATCAAGATCAAGACCGGTTTTGCTCATGGAGAATATTATCAATAAAGTGGAAATAAGTACAAATAAATATTGTGTTTTACTCAATAAACATAATGCCTTTTCACCGAGTATTGACAGTGAACACCCTAAAAGTATCACACATTTTTGTTCTTTTATGCTGTGTAAACAAAACTTTAATTAGAGCATTCAATAAGGTTTTTACATAAAGATCTGTTGAATTACTTTTTTTGCATTCATTTTTGGGTTTTAATTATTTCAAATGTAACTTAAAAAAGAATAATCAATCCTGCTAATGAAAATATTTTTTTTTAATATGGAAATAAGCTCTGTTCAGAGTGACCATAAATTAAATCGACAAAATATTTTCTAAATAATAGTGATATTATAACAAAACCACACTGAAATGAAAACACAACAATAGTATCTACAACTGGAATATATTTCCCAGAAATTTATCATCATCACTGTATACTTTACCACACCAAAGGCGTCTTTTTCAGAGAACAAATAATTAATGAATCGAATGAAAGAGATCAAGACACCACAGTGAATGTATTTGAATTCACAACGTTCTTTGAGCAATATCAATTGGAGGAAATCAAACACTAGTTGTATGAATATAAAACAAAAGGCTTGTTAGTGGGTGAATAAAATAAATACCACAGAACACGTGTCAGAGAATAGCTTAAAATATTCACTTCATATGCTTAACCATAATCAGTAGTCGTTAAAACAATGTTTAGGTGATTTCTCACAGAGTTGAATAGTTGAGAAAATTCATCACTCACGGTAGTTATATAACTATACGGCTTTTTTTCAAAATTTATATTTACTATGTAATCTAAAATATTTATCGTAAATATTTTATTCTAAAACTTTCAAGAAAACAAACATTCCTAAATCAATGTTTCATGAAATATCCAAAGTAAAGTAAATAAAATATGACGCAATTCAAGGTAACACAATTGGTCTTGAGTCAACATCAAAATTAAAAGAGAAAAAAAATCAAGTCAATAATTAGCAATAAATAATTTCTGACGATAACAAAACGTGTTCGCTGACTCAAAATGAGTATTCATTGAAAGTCTTTGATAATTGTTTCCCCAGTATGGACAGTACTATGTTTAAGCCTGCGGAAAAAGAATATAAACACTCTGACTGTTTTGTACCTATCCTAGAAATAAAACAATTAAATATCTGACAGCCCGCTTCGAAAGCTCCACATAGTTTCACTATGAGTAAACATTTCAATATCTCAATGAAATAAACTTTTTTTGTGTGAAGCAACATTTGGCTGATTTGAAATACAATTAGTATTATATTTTGCCACCACACTGACGGAAGATAAGTCAATAACAAATCGAAAGTTTTAGGTAAGCACCAAATGAAAAATTTGAGCTTTTATGATAAAGCCTTTAGTCTTACTTTCCCTCCTCTACCCACTACTGTTTACTCATTCGTTCATTTTATACGGCAGTATTTAGTGGCGTAACAAACGTTTAGCGTATCTACAGGTTTATTTTTCCTTGATTGGTAGTTTCTTAGTATGTGCGAAAAATCAATCCCTCAAAATAATTGAAAAACTTTTATGAGTGTAAGTCTTCTCGCTCTCCGTATGATGCCGCAAAATTAAAAGACCTGATAGTTTTCCTTATTAGCCACCAAGTTGACGTAGACGTTCGAACCTATGGATGCCCTTTCATCATGCATTAAACGACACTCCCTTAGGATGTGTTCAGCATCCTGTTTTATAGAGCCACATTTGCATCCTGGCTTCTCCACTAACGTAAACTTGGCAACAAAGCCACTGTGTCCAGTAATAAATTGGCTCATCCAGTGATTTGGAGTCAATACATTGGTTATAGGTCTAGCTGCGATTTGTTATGCTATATAAATATAGATAATAAGCAAAACATATATATATATATATATATATATATATATGTATATAGGTTTATGTCAATCATACATAAATAAAAAAGTATAGATCCGGAAAATGGCTTTAAAATAAATTTCTTATTTCAGAAAGTGAACTGATATCAAAGAATCTTATTGTATATTTACCTCAATTTAGTTAATTGCCAACTTTGGACTGTATAGTGTCAATATCATAAATAATCTCCAAAACACAACATAGAACAATAAGTTGGTGTCCTACTGCTGCCAACGTTATTTGGCCGTCTTAAACAGCGATTTTGATGTAAGAAATGAGACTACCTCTCACGTTTGATTGATAATTAAAAAAATTTGACTACCTAAGCCACTTAAATTGTTCCCGAGACAATCCTTACACAAAACTGAACCACATAACGCCACTTTTTTACGCCACGGGAAACGTCTGTTGGACACAGTTGCATAGCCACTTAAATCATGTTAATATTAAGAATCTTGTCTTAAACATGTATACCGAGAGTCATTTGTTTTTGACGGGTTTATTATCTTTCTTAAGGATTCAAGGTAATGACGATTGCAAAATAAATGAGAAAATTTTAAAGAAAACGTGAAGTCAGTCTTAGTATCATATACAAAAGTAAAAGTTCATAATTTTACACATTTTATATTATGAATTCAATTAAAATGACTAATAATCTTTATGAAGGAAAAAGTCATAATCAGCTAGTTTTTTTAATGTTCTACGTTCTTCTAAAATATGGAAATTATAAAAAAGCCTTTCTTATAATTAAGAAAGAAAATTTTAAAAAATGTATAATAACCAAATCAACTGAATTTTATTTACATTTATAATTCGACCCTGTTCTGCTCAGGTATTTCACAGTTGGCCGGAAACGGAAAATGAGAATTGGCGTATTTCTTCATTTCGTATGTGAATGCTGAAAGGTTTTGATGGCCACCTTCACTTAAGCACACGGCTTATTTTTTACAAACAGGGGTACTAATTAATATTATTAAATTATGTTCTTTGAAATATTCAACATATGTGTATTTATTAAATAAATTTCCAACTATATTTCCAGAATAATAATTTGAGAATTTTCCCAGTGGCATAACCAAATTGTCTTAGACTTCCGCCTTAGTCGATGGTGTAGTCAATAGGTCGAGTCCCTAACGAAAAAAAATTGTTCTAAAATTGTATTTAAATAATTTTATAAATATGTATCAAAAGCATATACTTCTCATCTCTCGAACACTTTATATTTGGTCCTGGTCCGAGTAATTGTCTTGCAAATATGTCTCATTCATTAGTCACTTTTAGGGTGTTCACTGTCAATACTTGGTGGAAAGGCATTATATTAATAAAAACAATAATCCTTTGTACTTCATTCCACTTTATTTATTATGTCAGGACCGGTTTCGCTCATTGCGAGCATTGTCAACTGATAAGAAATATAATTTAACAATGCTATTTATACAAAATTGAAAAGTTATACACAACAGTTGGCATTGAAAAGAAATTGCCAATTACATTAAAGTGATTCTAAAATAACACAAAATTAAAATGTTTAACACATCTAACATATAATTAAAAAGTCATCCCAGATTCATAAACTCATAAGTCTGGAGTCTGGGATGACTTTTTAATTATATGTTAGATGTGTTAAACATTTTAATTTTGTGTTATTTTAGAATCACTTTAATGTAATTGGCAATTTCTTTTCAATGCCAACTGTTGTGTATAACTTTTCAATTTTGTATAAATAGCATTGTTAAATTATATTTCTTATCAGTTGACAATGCTCGCAATGAGCGAAACCGGTCCTGACATAATAAATAAAGTGGAATGAAGTACAAAGGATTATTGTTTTTATTAAAATCTCATTCATTAACTTATATTAGCATTTAGGTTGCTCAATTAAGAATTCATTCACTCAATGTTGAAAAAAACAGTACAAAATCAAAATTTAATGGCAGTATCAATTGTGATAAATTTATTAAATTAAATTAAAATCATAGATTATACGGTTTTTTGACACATTCTTCCTTCGTTGGTTTCTCCCAAATGGAGTGATTAGAAAAAAAGGGAGCAATAAGCTTACAACAAGCTCTACCCTTAAACACTTTTAAACGAATAATCAAATGATTTGCTAACAATCGATCTCCAAGAAAATTTCATTCGATTCAGGAGCATAAATGGTTTAAAAATTGTGATTTTTTTTATAAATATTGATTTTGTGTAAAGCATTTAGAAGTTGAAAACCAGTCATTTCGAATGGGTTACTGATAGATTTCTCCTGTAGAAGAAGCAAAAAAATAAATAAATAAATAAATATGTTTTTAAACACCGTTTTCGTATAAAACAATTAAAAAACATAAGTCATTTATAATGGTTTGATTTCAACCCGTTTATCTGAAAAATATTTTTAAAATATGGCAAATTGGAGTTCAAACAGACCAAATGAAAATATTTGTTTTAATATTTTGAAAATTGTAATATAAATAAAACAAAAATAAATATAATCCCGGCATAAACCACATTTTTTCACAAATATATTATATTTAAATTCCAAAAATTCCCGCCGAATTTCACGAAGTATCCAGAAACGGTGAGTTAAATTTAATATCTCATAAATTCGGATTTCTTTGCAAGCCCTGTTAACCGGAGCATAATAAATAATGGTTTCCAAAGCCGATTATGTACACAGAGCTTATTTTGATCATTATGTTCCAATTTGGAACTAGGTTGAGCGTAGAATTAACTCCATGGCAATTTTTCACGTGAAATACTTTCTGGGAGAACTTTAATTGTGCTGTGGTGATTTTTTATGACAGTAAATTATTCTATGCCGTACCACGGCTCCGTAAACTCGCTAATACAACTAATTGGATACGAAAAAAGGAATAATATATAATATTTTTTAGTAAAACGCGTTTCAGCTTATTACCAAGGTTTTTTATTCTGTTGTGCTCGTAATTCAATGGATATTTTCGAAAAAATAAAAAAAATCTATTTAATACTGAAACCATAATTATTCTGCGAAACAAGTTGTCTAACTTCTGTTTTTTTCAATAGGAAGAGCACAAGTCTTTAGATTTTTTTCTCGTATTTATTCTAACTAATTAAGTTATAAATAAAGATTCTGTGAAGGCTTAACGTAAGAGAAAAAAAACAAAAAGAATCTTAAAGTATAATGAACAGTGAAAAAGTATTTGTTAAAAAGTATTTTTTTTATCAGGAATTGCTTTTACACAGTGAGATAATTATTAATCTGAATATTTTATTTTTACTCTCCTAGTCTCGAATGCGGCCATATATTCTATATCCTAAAGGTTGGAAGCACAATCTATTGATGATTTTTTTTTATAAACCATATCAACTCTGAACGTGGAGACTTTAAATAGATATGCAATATACATATACATGTTTTAAGTAAAAATATATGTATGGGGTTAAAATATGAAAATAGGTAGGTAAACATTTTTTCTACGTCCAGCTTTAAGGATCGGATAGATGGAATGAAATACATATCACACAGACATTCAGGTCTTTGAACATAAATCTATATAAGGATACCTTTTGGGAATAATTTAATATCTTCGAAATAGAAATCGTCTTTGCAAACTTTAACTTATCTAATTTTATTTGTAGTAATTTTCTATGTTGTTTCCTTTATGATATTATTATTTTTTTATATTGAATAATCAATGACACTGTATGTGTGAGTTGGTAAGTAAAAAAACCTGAGCACTTACAGAAACATAATATGATTTAAGTCATATTATAATATGTACTTATTGTAAATTAATGTACATAGCATTACAGCTGACGACAATGTGTCATGATTTCGGTAAGGTACTTAAAAACAATACCTTTTATTTTAATGACAAAAACAGAATAGAATTTTTTTTATTTACATTCAAATTCAAACAATAAAAAATACTTAAAAACAGCGTATATAGGCTGTTGCTGAGTATTCGCACTTTTGTAGATAAATGCATTGATCAGCCAAACTGTTTTTGATACTAATATGACCGACGTGAAAAATAATTATAAGAAAAGAATGTTCGGTTATAGTTTTGACCACGTTCATAAAGTTTGGAAGCATGTAAGTCTTGATAATCTTAGTAATAAAGATGTTTCCTATTCTATTGCTTAAATTGTATAACTAATTTTCAATCATGATAAAAAATAAGAGTTTTTTCAAGATATTTTGTAGAAAACATCTATATTTTTAATGCTATTTTTATAACTACATGCTAAACGATTTCTTTATTAATCGCGAAAAAATCGATTCTCAAACAGTAAATAAACAGGGTGGGCGAAACGGTAGAATAGCCGTAAAGCGGCCCAGAACTAATTCAAATTGAATTAGCGTAAGCTGAGCAAGGCGAGCGAAGCTACACGGAGGGTTTTCCGGGGTGAGAAGGCTCACGTTGATTAATCGCTCACCGCGAGCCACGCTTTGGGGTTTTCCGGCCACTCTCAGCCGTATACAGACTGCATCCATAATAAATCGAAAACGATTTTAAGCCCAAAGTTGATTAAGATAAAGATGATAGGAAATCATATAAGAAGCAATCCGAATAATTTTGAATGCTAATTCTAGACCTATTAAAATCTTCACACTTTAACACAATATACTTATGCCTCTTATTTGATTTATTTATTATCATATAATAATAATATGATAACACTTAGAGTTTATAATAAAAAATACTTTTGTTCATCGACCACATCGGCCTTCTAAACTGCAAAAAGTTTTGCTAACTTTTATTATAAAAAAAGATTCTTTATCGTTGTTGATTATTTTTCATTTTAAATTCACGTCGTGGAGCATATGGTCTTTTAATGGAGGTCTCTCAACAGAAGATTTTCTACGAGAAATGTTTGTTACGCACTTGCTCTCTCTTTTTTTAGAGAGTAGGGATAGAATGATAAGACTAGGACAGAACTAGTGGTTAAGTAATTACTCTCACTACACTTGTTTTTTTTTAAATAGAATGAAAGGGAATTTAGACATCGCGTACATCTATACCTGCGGACACAAATCTTTAAATAAATTTATAAAAACAGTTCGTACTGGGATTAAAACCTGTGACCTCCGTAACCAAAGACAGTGACGTTGACCACTTGACCACGCATTCGGCGAAAAGTTTACATCATAATTATTTTACAGTTTGTAGTGGAAGTGGCTGTATAGGAATGGGGGGATCATTTTATGTAATCTCATTACTAAGCACAAATTCACTGCACAACTTTCAATGAAATCGCTGATTTGCGACATTAAATAACAACATGTTACGTAATAAACAAAAACCAACTACACAGAAAATTTTTACATCCTGAAATTAAGTACTTACTTTTTTAATAACATATCGAATTGATTAAAAATTAATTAGACCTCGTACCGCCTGAAAAATGACCGTAGTCCGTTACTTAGTGAACGTTGTCGACTAGGCCGATAAATTCTTTACACGAAATTAGTTTTACAAATGAAGTATTTAAAAACAGCACAGTTTTTGTTTGTATTCTGTAGCGAGCAGGTCTAAAGGGTGACATTGACTTGGAGAAAAGATTAACTTTGATCCAAGATAAAACCCCAAACTGCTAAGCTTTATGCATCGCTAGAGTTGACCTTTTTAGCAGATTAAGACCTAAGGCCTAAATTTTTGTACACTGACCTTATTCAAGGCAAGATTGCAAAATGGTGTTCTATAATCGATACTTGGACACAAAAATACTCTTCTCGTATATGTCGGTATACTGAAAGAAAACACTAAGTCAATAAATCTTGTTTTGAAATAATCGACTATTCCGAATATCATGAAGCGAACTGAAAAGTAGTGTGGCCGTAGACAGTAATAAAAATAAATAAACAACAGTTTATTGAAATGTCTACAGCTCAAATACGTTAAGTCGTCAAATCTTCTTTAGGTATTTGCAAAATATAAAATCTGTTCAGCTAAAAATCGTTTCGTTATTTATATATTTATGCCAGTAATAACCGCCAAAAATATTGAATCAGATTGTACTACTTCTTCAAATATCGAAATAGAAACATGTGACTTTTTTTTTATACCGATACTTTAGCTGCTAAACTTATTGATAAATAACAGAAATATAAATATACGATGAAACCTAGTAAATAGATTTATCCATATTTCTCATTTTATTTCTACTACAGTTCCGGTTTTGTTAAGTAGTAAGAATTTAAGACCGGTGACGAAGCCCGTCTTGGTGTGAAATTAAAATCTAAAAGATTTTTTGTTATTACTTATGTTTGACCGCGAATCAAAACAATGCAGAAGCATTGGATTGTTACTAAAAAAATCGTTTTCTCATCCGTATTAAAGAAACCTTTTTTTTATTTTGTGAACATATTTTAATACAAGAAATAAAATAGGCACTTAGTATAAAAAAATATATAAAAATGTGAAACATACATTTTTTCATTCTACTTTTTTATATTCAAATAATATTGAAGAAAAAATGTAGAGTTTAGTAATATTTGCAATTTGCTAACTCAACAATTGCAGTAATAGAAAAAACTCGTTTCAAAAGCATGCATTGAATCCGATCTCAACTCGCTACAAATAAAATAAAAACATTAATTTGCGTTGCATTCATTGTATTTGTTCAACTACAAACTGAATAAGTAATATTATCAGGTTTTTTCAATGAGTTTTCAAGTTGTATCGGAAAATTCATTTGTTACAACGACGGCAGCACATTCGATTCAAATTGAATACAAAATAGTTCAGCGCAAAAAAAAATCAACACAATAAAACTACCAAAGAGAAACTGCAATTTGTATGATCTTTTTGAGAAAATCTGTTTATTTTCACTTTTTGATGAAGTGTTCGCGGGATATATAAAATTAAATACAATAATGTATTTAATATTTTTGAATCATGGTTTTTAATTCTACCATATGGATTAACTTATCATCGAAAGAATTGTGAAATACATATTAGTATTTTCAGTCAAAAAATCGTGATGCCATCCATGCCTGTAATGTAATAATATTCATGATGCTTGCAAATTCAAATAATCGTATTTTTGACTTATGTGTTTTAATTAAATCAAAAAAAATAAGAATTTAATCTAAATATACATAAATATCATCTGTATATTAAAACGTTAGCATGTAAAAATGTAATAAAGTGATAAAAAAAAAAATTATCAACATAAATAAATGGCTTTAACTATTACATGACGTCATTCAAAGATAACATTCAACAATTTAAATAGATAAACAAAAGATTATCTCTGATACTACAAATCTACTCAAGTTTTTCATTATCTGTATAATATCAATAATATTACATTAAAACAAAGGATATTTTGACAAAATTGTCTTTAATTGAACAAAAGTTTTTTTTTATCTTAAATATTTTTTTACAACAAAACTGCTATCCAAAAATATAAATCTTCATTTGTAAATATATATTACAGCTCAAATTGAAAATCATTTTATATTAATGCTGTATTTGGTTATTTAAAAATTTAATTTCTATTTGTACTAAGTGATAATTTTCTTATTTATTTCTTTCCTACGTACCTATCTATATCAATTAAAAATGTTATCTAAATCTATACCTTCTATCAACATATGCATGCAACTTTTCATAAGTATTCACTACTTATCTTATTCCTGTTTGACTCCTTGTGGATCGCCTTCTAAAATAATTTCCTTTTTTCTACTTCCGGGCAGCTTATTTTCTATCATTAGAAAAATAATTGTGTACATAAGAATACATCTATTAGAATTATGTATACAATTAAACTTTAGTAAAGAACGTAGTTAGAAGTAGACACATTCTTTAGTGTAAATTTGATAAGTTTATTTCTTTAGAACTGTTCTAAACTATTCAGAAATAATACATAGATTATCTAAATCAATGAACAGCTTAACAATTTTTAAATAAATAAAAAATGATAGTTAACTAAACATAAATTCAATTAAATCCTAAAATAGAGTTGGCAGTAACAACAGAAATCAGCATTTAATGTATTTCTTTAAAAAAAATGGTAATAGTTTACTAGCGTTTTTTTATTCAACAAGCAATTTTATAGACAAAAAACACACTTTTTGTTTGGCTGATTATTTTTCATTTAGTAATCAAAACATTTTCTATCTTATTTGCTATTTTGTTTATTGAGCTTTATATTTACAAAAGTATCCATGTTTTTTTCAGCGTTTTTCTTCAAGATACTACTCAAACTGTTCTCTTCACGGTATCCAGCAAGTTCGTCAGAATTCTTGCGAACAAACTTACATCTAGCGGTCGACTCCTGAATTTTTTCCCAAAAATTTAATTTGTGATTTTTCATTTCCAAAGTTTATTTCGTCAGCTATATTATTTTGTTAAAATGAATTCCATAAAATATAAACACTGTTAAAATTGTAAAATATATAAATATTTAAAAGAATGAATCTTTCACTGTAAATATAAAATAATGTTGTTATAGGTTTAACAATTTATAAATATATAAACATTCAACTTAACTATTAATATTAATAATTTATAAACGTATAATCTCTTTTAGACAAACATTTCAAAAATTATTTATGTTAATATACTATAAGCATTTACGTTTTATTTCCAAAAAACTGCTACACTCTGTCACCAAATCAGTGGTGAAATTATCGCAGTTTTAAAACATCACAACATTCAAAAATGAATTTAAGATTATTTCTGATTATTTATATTTTTGTTTCTGATTATTTAATATTAATTTAATTTTTGATTATTTATATTTTTTAACGGCTTATACAAATCACAAACACAAAAATTAACAACATATTTGTAATTAGTATATAAATAGTCTGAGATACCTAAAATTGCACCTGGCAAAAAGTTTATATAAGAAAAATGTATTTTTCGTTTAAACAAATGGTCGAAATTATTTGATCATATTTTATTTTTAGTAAAATTCACGTTCTCGAAACGTCCTTCCAACCTTTTCCCGTCGTCGACCGCTAATTCTTACACCAACAATCGAGACATCACGAAGAAACTTCATCACCATGAAAACTAATCAAAATTTAGGATTGAATTCATCCAAAGGTACGTCTCGCAGACCCGGTTGACCACGGTTGTTCCCGCACCCTTGACGTGTTAAGTGTTACCAACCAGCACGAAGCACCCTCATCATGTCCATTTGTGTATTGATAGCATTCATCGCATCCCGAAGTCAGGAGTTTTGACTGCTCACATCATCACATCTTCAAACTTCAGAATCTTTGATGCATTATACACTTCTCATTTGTAAAAATCTCAATGTCGATATATAGGATATATTTTTTTAAGAAAGGTACATATTTCTGTCACTTTTGCACCGTATAATAAAATGTATATACATCGTCACATTACTGGCTGAATTTAGTAAAAAACAAACTGTGGGTTTTGAGTAAACAGTAACGAAAAAAATGGATCTATAAGTATATTTTATATTACACAGATAACCATAACATCAGAATATATATGGATCTATGGAGAAGTGAGACATATAATGCCAAGGATTAATAAACAGCGACAATTGTAATAAGTAATTACTTACCTTTAAACATGCCTAAATATCAATTACCGATTAGCCAAACAGCTGTTTTACCAAGCTGAAACATTGAATACACCAACTGATTTACTTTAGACAGCACATTGTGTACTTCATTTTCGATAACTTTGTAACTGAAAATTTTTTGCTAGTACGTTGACAAATGTTTTCTTAAGTCACATTTTAGAAATACTAATAAATACAATGGTTTTCTACTCGAGTCTTTTGTTTTAACACAAACGTCGAGCCTTCGGTTTGTCTTAAAAAAAATTGTCATGTAAAATTCAAATTACAAACGTAATAGTTAACTTTTAGTTTATATTATACGTGAAGTATGTATGCTAATTCAAGAATTAAATCTTGACATAATGGTAATATACATTTTCATTATTGTTTCTACATAGACAAATAAAAATATAATACAAGTTCGTTTTCAAATATGGAAAACTGACTTTATTTGTTTTTTGTATTATTTTTATTAGCTTTATACATAATAAATTACAGTTAACTTCATTTCAAATCTAGATTTTCTGAAAAACAATTTATTTTTTATACGATTTGACCAATAGATGCTAATGGAAAACAAAGACAAAAAGTACATTTTATTTTTATTTGAGAAAGGTTTTAGAGTTAACGCGACCACTTTTATTTTTAGATAAGATTTTTACGGAAATCTGTTGACCAAAGAGATGTACATTTAAAATGAATTATTCTTTAAGTGAATCACACACCAGTTGGTTTATTTATTATCTCAATTTAATGTGACGATGTGAATTTATTGTAAATACATTTTAAATGTGACAGTTGACAGGTTATCCTACAAATACAACATTTAGATTTTTACAAAACATTTGTATCCATACTGAAATATTCTTTTTTACAGTGTCTGTTGTATATTAATATTATATATGCCTGATTAAGAAATAAGTAGACTTTATATTAATGCATTTATCTCTCTAGAATTATGACAAGGTAATTATTATAATATATCGACGCCATCATACGATCATTATGTGTACAGCGCCACTTTGTTCCTTGTAGTGGTGGTATCTTTATGAAACATTATAATATTAATTCAACCGACAAATATAAGACTTACGTAAGTATTGAATATTACAGGTTCTTCAGTTCAACTGGTAAATATTTCATTTATTAACCATAGTAATCATCTAATAATTTAAATTTAAAACCGATTTTTTAATTAATCATTTAAAAAGCAACTTTACGTGTCTCAAATATTTGTAATATATTGTTTTGATTAAAATTATTCGTTGTTCATATGATATTGGAATAATTATTTATTTTACGAAGAGTATCTAGCGAGAGTTAACAAAATCAAACGTTACAAAATATTATCGAGAAGTTGTAATACTTACAACTTAATCCCTCACTGATGAATAAGAATTAAGCATATTTGTATATAAATAATAATTGAGAGTTGGGTTCGTGGTCAAGTGATTAATGAAGTTGGATTCGGTCGCGGAACTCACGAGATCAAATCCACATAAGATAAGTGACATACATTGTTTTTTCAATCGGTTTTTGGTGTTGAGTAACTGACTAACAAGCAGTTCTCGTATTAAAACTTATGTTGCAATAAACTCCATGCGTTTCAAATTGGAAAGCGTATATAGTTTGAGAGTTATAACCAAAAAACTGATGTCCAAAAAATCATAGTATATGAAATATACATATCGATCAAAATACTGCATTGATTGAATTTGCATTGATTTGATAGACATAAAAAGTAATAGTAAATAATTATATAGGGTATAGTAAATTGCTACATGTTATCGTCAGAACAGGGTATTAGTAGGGTTATATATTTATAAATTATATCTTAATCAAAGCCATACTTAGATATTTCATGTTGCCGCTTAATGGATGATTTCTATATAACTTACCGAAACATAACGTGAACATTTTTAGTCAAATAGCTTAATATTAAGCATATTATATCAAATAACAATGATAATCACTTTGCTTGAATCTCATTTTTGCTATGTTTTTGTATCATTATCCGAATTGTTTGTCTCTATTAATGTGGCAGTTACAAAAAAAAAACAAATGACTTACCACTCTTCTTTTGGAATAATAATATATTTTGAACATAAAAGTACTGTCATTATCTTTCTTGAGACATCGTGGTGTATTTTTTATTAACAGAAATGTCTCTTACCTATAATTAATATTAAGCTTTTCATCATCCCATGCTATTTTTCTCACATCACTTTTTTTACAAAAAATATTCAAAAAATACATCGAGCTTTATTTTTAGTAAAAAAAAATACATAACTTCATTAGGACACATATTTTATACCTTAACCTAATATATATTGTGTATTTTTACTTAAACTAACAATAAATGAGCACCTCATTCAGTCAAATAATATAAATGATTGTGTTTGTTTGTATTTAGTTTGACACGGTTTCAGTTTTCAAATTTGTGATTTATTAACTTAAACGATAACTTGAAATCTGTTTCGTTAAAAATATGTTACGTATTTCATTTTGAGTGATACATTTTTTCAGTCAAAGGTAAGTTTTTCACCTGTATGTAAATGTATAATGCCCCTGTACTATAAAAATGTAATTAAAAAACGTTTTGTTTGTCTATTTATGCATGTTTCCACAAATAAAATTTATATTTTAACAATACTTTATCATAATATAATCTTTGTTTTTCAGATGTTCCATTATTGATGCATATCATAAAATATCAATGATAAAGAATAAAGATAATATGACAAGTCAATTTCTTCATTAATGACCTGGTTATATGTATACGTGATAATAAAAATACGTCTTCTCTGCGGATTTGTCCTTAATTGAGAATTTTAGTCAGTTTCCGCCGCAGTGTTAAATGGGCATCTCTAAAATACTTCCCTAAATATTCATTCAAGCCACGACGTTCAGCGAGCGAAGATTGTGCCCTTCAATATTTTCCGATAACAGTTCATGATAAGTGAACACTGCCGGTAAAATCATGTAAACGAATTACTAATTTACCCATACTTTACAATATTTTATTGTTGATTATTTGTTATAGAAATTTAACAAATGAAATTTCGAGTAATATTTTTTTCAAAACTATGCAGGAAATTATTAAAGTAAAATTGAAATAGGTTATTTACTATCTTATAACTATTTAAATTTATAGGTCAGTATTCTTAATGATTTATTTTTCAACATGAAATGCAACGGAAAGATAAACTGTCTTATATTTTTGAATATTTTATAATTGAATACAATAATGAAAATTATCCAATTATCCAAAACTTAACATTTAACATAAGCACATTTGCATAAACTTGTCTTATATACTTACTTGAGCTCATATTCAAAAAGTCTCATTTATTTATATTCAAAATCAGGAGCAAATTTTAGTGAAAATCTCATATATAGATTCCATTTTCCGCAATGATTGTGTTAACTCAATTACTGAACTATTTGTGTAGAAGTTTTGTTAGAGATATGGTTTTAAGAAACTCTAAAATATTACTGTTTTTAAACAAATGTGTTTTTGATGCGTTAAAAATTATTGAAAATATAACGAGGGTCTACATTTGCATTGTCTTAAATCCAGTAAAAATATCTGTTTTGCAACCTAAAAATAGACAATAACAATTGAACTACAATTATTAGTTTAAATCAATCACCTAATATTGGTCATTATCAAATAAATTTATAATTACAACGAACATGCTTCTTTTTATAAAATTCCTTTTTTAATTAATAAATTCCAGTTTGTTGTGTGATATAATGCGTTAGAGAAGAGATCACATCTCGTTAATTACTGTTGACAATTTAATATTCTGAGAATGCTTTCGCAATTTGATTCGCGGTCTGTTATGGAATTTGCATAGTTATTGAATATATTATTAGATTTATAAGAGTATGTAATGGCTTATTGGTCCAAATTGTTGTGCGTAATTATCGAATTTTATCGGTGAATGCATGCTATTATAAAATAAGTACAGATTACTGATATATGGAAAGGTAAAAGGTTATATTTTACATATTCCAAGTTGTACAGCAGAGAGAAAATACTTTATCATTATCATTAATATGCTTTTAACTTTGTTATAGTAACAAAAGTATGTTCATTTTCGTAATCACAAAATATGTGATATTATTTTATATATATGAGAGATATGAAATGTATTTAAATATGAGTTATTTCCTTTTTTATTGTGATATCGATTTCTAATTTCGTGTTTTGTTCTATGGTAGTAGCTTGTTTTATATACCAAACGGATTTATAAAAGTCATTGTTTTCAATTATAGAGTGCGAAACTTAAATATTGTAAGATTCATTTTGGCTTTTTGAACTTACAAAAATGCTTCTTAATTTTTTATACACTGTTTTGATAAAAACACGCATCATTAAAAACGATGAATACTATATTTTAACACGAATTATTTGTTCTAGAACGATTACCAGAAACAAAAAAAAAACAAATTGTGGATTTCCTAAAAACAATAAATTCAACAACACACTACAATAATAACAAACAAAAATGTTCATTAGATCCTATCATATTGAACGTGTCAGACATTTTTATCGATGAATGTGACTAACGTCCAGTATCTCATAAACGTGCGCGGATTTTATCAAGAAGTGATGAAGAGTATTATTTTCTTCTTTACACGACTTTCTATTCTAAATGTTTTTTTTTTAATTTAAAGACCAAACATTTAATTGTTATATGCAAGATATCATGCAGTGTAAAAAAGATTTAAGTATACAAAATAATAATTATACTAAAAAAAATAATATCAACCAATCGATAATTGGCTTACACATTTCTTGACATTTTCTATGAATAAAATTTTACTTTTGGTATGTGAATATTTTGGCAAAGCACTATTTTTCGTTATTTTAAACTTGAAATAAATATATTTTTTCAATTAACTTAATACAAATAACGTAATACTTCGATAATATTATACAGTTTATAATCCAGTGATATTAGCCCTTTGTTATTCGCTTCGAAGAACTATAAATTCTAATTTTGCAACACCCCAAACAAAATTAATAAATGATTAGATGATTCACGTTTCGTGCCTGAAAACCTTGACTCTGAGTTAAACTCATAAATCAAAACGATATTGTAATTTTATTATTATTGCAAACAAGCTACTCGAGTTGAATGAACTAAAACTTTTAACTCGATTAAAACAAACTTACCAAATTCAATTTACATAATAACACCAGTACCTTGTCAGTAAGTTAATGTTTCCGTTAAATAGAATCAGTGTCAATGTTACTTCAAAGTAATACTTTTCTTTAAATATTCGAAGTTGAATCGGCTTAAGATATATGCTTGTATTAAAATATTCAATTAAGCCATTAACAGTTGCTTATGCTCACCACAAAAAACATATGAAGACTCTCCAGATTGTTCAAAGTAAATCATTGGGGCAGATATGTAACGCACCGGGGTACGTGCGTAGCTCGCTGCTTCACAGAGGCTAAAAACACTTACCGTCCGCGAGCTTGTTTGTGAAATATCTCAAAAGTTTCACAGCGAGGTAGAAAACTTTATAATCTAACGGTCTCTAATCTTTACAACTATGACGAGACAATGCCTGAGAATCGATTAAGATTTAGGCCGAGAGCAGTTCTGCTCGACGACCCACAATAGATTTTATGTTTCGTCTAAAATTAATAAACTATGTAAAATCGACTTAGAGTCATGAAAATGACTCTTCTTGGTTGACTTTCTTGTCGAAAAAAACGTTTTTTGAAGATAAATTGAATACCCTATCAGTGCATTCGTTGTTACATGATTTTTGCAAGAAGTCATACAGTGCGGTAACTCACTATTGAAAACTTCTCTGGAATTGAGAGAATAAGTATTTGTTAGACTTTTTGAAAAACTTTCAGAATATATAAAGAAAAAGACTTTGTTATTATTAATGTTTAGATAGAAGTGATGAGAGAGGTTGAGCGACCGGTTAACAAACGTTTCTCGTAGAAAAGCTTCTGTTGAGATACCCCCCATCGGGAGGCCATATGCTGCACATTGGGAGAGAACATGGATAAAAAACTAATGAAATGTAGTTTAAATTTATAATCGATTATCTCAGAAGGAACATTTTGTCACTTAATGACTTCTCGTAGTAGTCCGACGATATTGTCACTACTCACTACCCATAAATTCTATAAATGTCTAGATTTTCTCCGGTAGCCTTTAAGCTTATCTTTGAATCGCATCTCCAAAAAATACACAATTATTTATGGTTGTCGCCCATGGCAACGCAACGCGTTGATTGGCGAACCGATTTTATTTTTTTACGGTCTGATCGGTAATTCTTTACCACAGGGCATCTTTATTATTGTTTTAATTCAATTACAAGTGATTTG
Source organism: Himalopsyche tibetana (assembly GCA_030503985.1). Lineage (NCBI taxonomy): Eukaryota > Metazoa > Arthropoda > Insecta > Trichoptera > Rhyacophilidae > Himalopsyche > Himalopsyche tibetana. The sequence continues at coordinate 5,848,776 of JAPJYX010000010.1, forward strand.
GCACTACTTATCAAATCAAGTTTTATATTAGTTTATTTCATTATATTAAGCCATGATTTCTCCTAATGTAGAGTATATGGACTCTAGCAGAAATTTTGTCGACATAAGTTTTTAAATGAGAATTACTTTCTACTCGTTTACTAAACTAAAAAAACCTTCGGTTAAATAAAAAATAACTAATATAGATACACATAACAAAACTTCTCCGTTTAAAAACACTACATTCACGTTTTTTCTCCATTCACCAGGCAGTTTAATCTTGACTTAAATAGTTCATCAAAAAAACTGCAATCAGTTAAAAGTTTTCAATTTTTTACTAGCTAGATTTTATTTAGAGCACGAAGTCTTCTGAATTTATTAAATTTTCCCATCAATAGAATGGTGTCATTCTTATACTATAAACTTCAATTTTTCCATTGCTTTTAGCGCTGTACTCAATAAAACCAAGTTCATTGAAGAATATAAAAAATCAAGTACAGAATTTTACCACTAGCAAAAGATTTAAAAAGAGCTTAAATAAATAAAGATTCTTTACGACAGTCTTCAATTCGTCTTGAATATTACTGTATACCTGTATAATTTTATAAATTAATATATTCTACATTCCTTGAGTGAAACAATAAATATTATATTATGTATGGCACATCTGTGTGTTCTATATTGCACAAGGTTTTATCAAATAAGCTTACCGTGGTTCAAATACATACAATACTTTAATATACACAGTGAAAAGCTTTCGCGATACTGATTCATAATTTATGAGCTGAAAATACCCACTGTTCCACTTTCAAACAATATTAAGTTAGAAATATCTTCAGTTTCTGAATAATTATTTAACCATGAAGTTTATAATAATTTTAATCTCAGGATTTGATAAATTATGGTATGCAATATTGGAGAAATCTCTCAACGCTGAATGTTTAAATAAAAATATATGAAAAAAAGTAAAATATATTTTTTTTAATTAACAGACATACCAGTATATGAAAGGTTATTTGGTTAAAATAAGAACAAATAAAATGATATTGTAAAGCAGGCATGTCCTACCCGTAGCCAAATGTGGCGCAATTAAGGGTTGTGTGTGGCCTTCTCAAAGCGTTCAGTTTTATTTTCAATTTGCATTCTGTTATTAAAGTGATTAAAAATATCGATCAACACAAAAAAAATATTTAAATAATTAAAAATATATATATATCTCTATTTTGAGTTGTTTGTGTATTTTGAAAGTAAATACCGCCATATTATTATTCAGTTATAAAATATGTGTCGCCCATGAAAGACATATTATAATTTTCGATTAACGATTTCAGTTGGACAACTCTGTTCTAAGGGTTTATAAAAAAAATGAAGCTTTTATCTTTAAAGATAAAACACTCCACATTTATTTAGAATGATCAGTATCGTTCCGTTCGTTACAAGCATTTTTAACTAAAATGCAGTTGATTATTTTACCAAGTATGAACAGCCTTAAAAAGCATTCACCTTTTTATAAATATATGTATTATCTATCTAAACATTTCCTTTCTCAATATCCGGCAAAAAAAGATAATATTATAAGTGTCGATCTTTCATACCAGTAATAAGCCTTCCTGTGTAATCGGTATTAATGGGAAACTGGATAAAAGTTGACGGAGACAGACAATCAGAGAGGGGATGGTGGCGAATGAAAGTGAAGTGCTTCGTCATTTTATATGGACACTTTATATAATATGTACGCTTTTTCAGACAGTAGACTTAAAATGAGTAACAGTCTTTTTCAGAGTCAATTAATCATATTAAATATCGAAAACAAATGAATAAAAAAAAAACAATTACAATTGTGTTTAAGCTCATGTTTTACTATAAATCATTCGGACTCCATGTAAAGTTATTTAAATATAAATTCTGTAGTCGTCTTAAATCAGACGCTCTTTCAAAAATGGATTTACGAAAAAAAAAAAGACAAATTGCGACTGAACTAATTGCCACCTCATTACTAGGGCTTATACAATAACCGAATTTTATAAAAATAGGTTTTCGAATTCCAATATTTAATAAAACGTAGCTCAACCAGGATTTAAAAGTTAAAAAAAAATGAATAATTCAATTGAAATAGTCAAAGAAAGTATGATTAATTTTTTTAAAAACCTTTTTGTAATAGTTTTTAAGTGATCTAATAGAATAAGAAGATCCGAATTTGTTGTTTTTTTTTGTTTTAAGACTCTCTTGTTTAATATTTGACCCTCAGTGTTTTCAAACTTGATCTAATGATGAACCGTCTCTGAGTAACAATCCACAACAACAAGATGTTCAATCTATTGAAATATGCTTACTATTAATCTAAATATTTCACGTTATCTTATTTGTAACTATGGCAGTTTCAAATGAAAGTATTAACGTTTTTTCACAAATAAATTGATATTTATTCTTACATTAAAAACCGGTCTACCGATTTGACCGACTATCGAATGTCGCAATTTTTGTTAAAAACCGTTTTTTAAGTCCGGTTTTTTTAATCCGACAAGCTCTACTCTAATATTACTTTTGTTATATTTTTACTACAAAACAAGGTAGGAATAGATAAAATCTTAAGAAAAATGCCACTGAACATATTATTATATAGATATTGTTAACACAGGAACTTAAGCTGTATCCTATGGAACGAAACTCCTTGAGTATAGATTTATATGTCAGTTTGGTAGTCGACGAAATCCTTAGTAAACCATATTTTCACGGCTTATTATGAAAAATTATTCTTATTTTATCGAGCTGTCTCCTGCACTAATTACACATTTATCCAGAATAATGGTCATCCAAAGAGTGATTGACTGCAAAAAAGGGTCTCGAAGGCAAAATGGGTCACGTAGATTATTTAAACGACTGTTTTCACGCGATAAAAATTACTCCCAGTCAATATAAATTGTAATCTAATTAACCAACACATCAATCTCAAAGTTTTTGATAAAAAAATTGCACATTTTAAAAAACATTTCTCATTTAACAACAAAGTATTGTATATTTTTGATGGATTCAGCAGTTGTTTTGTGACTTTAAATTTTAAATATAAATTTAAATTTGATAATGTTGTTAGTCAACTTGTGTTACAAAGTGTTTTGCTTGTTTAAGAAACATACTCAGGCATAATTGCAAGGCTTCAAATTCATTATTTTTCTTAGTAGTTTTATATATGAGAATTTAAATCAATTTAAGTAAATTCGTATCTTTTGCAATGTTCTGTTTAATGATGCATCTGATGACATGCGAAACACATTTCACAATTGGAGTAACATATTTAACATGTTAATGTGCTGCAAAAACATTTTTTTTTAATGCAGTTTTCAATACTGTGAGCTATATAACGATATAAATTTTAGTTAACAAATATCTTATACCCGTTTTAACCATTCATGTAGAAAATTTCTTTTTATTTTAACATTCTTCATAGCATATGATGTGTGGAGCATATGGCCGTCAAAAATATCCATTACCATCAATCATGTTACTTTCTGTCGTGTTACCGCCCCATCTCTTGCTCCCACATATAAATACAACGTTTAGCCCCATAACAGTTTCTTAGGAAGCTAGAATATCACTGTATCGCAGCAATTTCCGAACTGAGAGTCGTGAACTATGGCAAAGGAATGAGCGATTTTTTGAAAATATTTTTTACCATTGAAAACGAGTCTTTATGAAATAAGGGATGGAGAGGCGCGAAGCTTTTTTTTCAAAAGTGAGGTGTAGAAGTATAAAGTTTGGAAACCACTGCCGTAATGAATAAATGTCTAGCAGTATTAAATCTCTCCGGGTACATCTACATCATATAGCATCTCTTTGATGATGATTTAACAGTTTTTTTTAATATCAAATTTATGGAGCTTTAAGTACTTGTGCGCTTTAGCGTTAAAGTTCTTCTTCATCGCTATTTTTTGGAAAATTTGTATTTCCTTACCATCGTTGATGATGGAAGAGCGTGATCGCTACAGAGGTATAACTGCCTGGTCAGTACTCGTATTCCAGATTCTTTATAACATAAACCAACGAAGCACCATTTCTTGAATCGCAATATAATGCTTGATGGGTTTTCGACAGCAATCATAATTTTATATCGTAAAAAAATATATAAAATATGTTAGGTCACCTATGTTTAGAGTGCAAACAACTCTAATGTTTCGGCCGGGTAAAATAAGCATTTGTATATCAAAGTAGATGATAATAAATATAACAAGAGCGCATACTACACGTACCCCAAAACGACGTGAACCCAGCTCTGTTTATTTTTTACAAAAAAACAATCTTTCATACAATGCATTATTTTTTTCAAAAAAAATATTTAAAAAATATCTTAGATCTTATTTGAAGCAAAGATTTTATGACAAACAGACAATTTTGTAGTGCATTTTTATGTAATGCTTAAAATTCTATAAAATTTATTTCTGTGAAACAAAATCGTCTTTTCTTATTACTTCATAAAAAAAGTTTTTGAAGACATTTATTTGTTTTCGGAAATAATGAATCTACGCTTTTAGAGAATTTTTTTATAAAAAAATTGCCACGTGTAAACGAGACTAATGAAAGAAGTGAAAGATATCAAAATAATTGCGTGTTAAACAAACTCAACCCTCCTTGCTGTCTAAAAATAAAGAATTTTCTTTTTTAATTTCTTTGAGGGTGTTATTATTGGTAGAAATGGGGAGACTTCAAATTAAAAATGTCACATTATTCCGTTAAGGGCGAATACAGTTTACATTTTTACTGTCATTTTTGAAGATGCGAAATTTCAGTTTTGTACATTTAGTCATAATATTATATTATATTAAAGCTATTTATTTATTTTTAAAACTTAGTAATATTATTTTTCTCGTATTTAAAGATTTAGTTTGACGGCATTAAAAAAATAATACCCACAGTGACTGCAAAATAAAATCAAGATTAATTTGAGAAATTTTCCTTAGGCCTATTCAAAATTCAAGATTACATCCCTTTTTGTCAACGTCTTTTAATATCGCCAAGTTATCTCAAAAAATTGTATGTTATAAATAAATAGTGCACAGGTTAGAATTCGTATTTCAATAACCAGATGAGTATGAGCACATTATTTTTTATAGGGTTTATTAAATAGCGTTTTTAATATTAAAACTGTACGTATTACTTATAAAATAGCATAAAGTCACTTTTTGTAATACATTATTATATGGGTTGAGTGTAGTTATGTTATTTTTTATCAATCAGTAATGTTTTTTGCTGAAATTACAGTTTTTCTCTATTGTATATTTTCTTATTGTATGATATTTTCTAACGATATGCCTCTCGCAGAATAATACTCTGGTTTTCATTAGTTTTAGCTTTTTTCAAGCGTACATTGACAAAATGAGTTTATTTAAGACTTCTCGTATTATGGTTAAATACTTTGACTTTATAGATGTTATCAATTACTGAAAACGAAGGGTTGAAAAGGGATCAAGAGTCTTTAGTTTTATGTCATAGGTCACCAAATTTCTTAAGCGTCGTAGAGATGCCTACGACACTACGACAATCTTCAGATATTCGAGAGCAAAGGACTGACCACATGACCGAGTAAATAACATAGAGTTTATATCTTACGCGCAACATCGTTAGCTGACCTTAATTCCAACCAAAACCTTAAATAGAATAAGATCCATCTTATCTCGTCTTTATGAGTCTTATTCATGTACTATTTCATGGCTTATACTTTTTAAAATATTCACAAATAATATATTTACTTACTTAATGACTTTGATTATATAATTATCATTACCTTTTCTTCCTCGTTATACACTTCAAATAATTATGATTTATCAGTCTTATAATTATCATCTGGATTTCATAAGTTTTGTTTTTTAAATTTACGTAACACTAATGCAAATTATTTTGTCTTTTAAAGAAAGATTAAAAATAGTTAACTTTCATATTTTTGGTATAACTGGTATCTTATTACTGGTTATTACCAAAGCTTTTTTTTCTCCAAATCACCGTTAATATTAGAATCTTTATACTTAAATTAACAAAGCTCAAGTAAATTTATAATTTTATCTAACTCCACAGACTTATCTTGAAATCTGTTGCAGACTTGAATATCATGTATTTTGATTCCATTCTTGTATTTTTTTTCCAAATATAATTCAATGCTGAAACAAATAACATTATTGTATATAGTTTTTTTTACAATACTACAAATGAAGCTGCATTTTTCCAACAAAATTTCAAATAACAGGAAGGTTCCACCGAAAAAAATCAGAAAAAAATGGAAAGGAAGAACATTTACATTTGAAATAGTCTTTATGTAATCAATACCAAATAATCGTTGCCATCCTTTAAATCAAGGTTTCTCAACCAAGAGTCATGTGGCTCCCCAGGGAGCCATAGAGATTTTTTTGATTTGGTGACCCACAAAACAGTTTAGGGGGGCCACAGGCAAATTTCGGAATTACCAAAATTTTAAATTTTAAATCCTCAGAAGAGCTAAAAAAAATTAAAAAAAAGTCTCACGCGGGTTTTTGGGCAAATCCGTAAATTCTTGGGATTTAGAATTTGAAATCCTTGGAAAAATAACTAATTTTTAGTAAAATTGGACACTTAAAAGGAGCCATGGGCCCAAAAAGGCTGGGAAACACTGCTTTAAATACTCAAATTTCACCATGACAGGTGCTTAACTAGTTTCAAAAACACATATAAATATGGTTTTCAAGCTACATATCTTATCAAATATCTCAATTCACTTATTTTTAATATATGACCCTAAGAAGTCACGATTTTTCTATAATATAACATTTATTATTTTTTTAATAGTGCCGAAAAAATATAACGCTAAATAAATACGGAGCCATCTGTGTCGCCTTGTACGTGAATCAATTTTCTTATATTGGCTCAATTCATTTAGAATCCCATCTTAGATAAGGTCCGAACATTTTGGATTCTACTAGCGTGTGTGTCGTGTTTCTCGTTGAATGAAGCAAACAACCATTTTTCTATAAATAATATAAATGATACCTTTTTCAAAAAATATTATGAGATCGAATAATCTGTGGGGTCTTAGAGTATTTATATATTATACTTTCATAAAAAAATACTTTTCAGTCGTAATAATAAAAATGTCATTTATTACTTCCTATGGCGAAATAAAACCAAACCTCTCGATGAAAAATCTCTCTATTTTGCAGTCTTATCAAGTATCATGGGAATCAAAATATATAATAGTCAAAATAGAAAATATTTCACGCGATCGAAAATGTTTTAGACTATTGACAGTGGCAATTTGGTTCCGTGAATACCGAAACCCAATAGGACCGCTCGGGATTAGGATTGACATCATACAATTAATTTTGAATTATAATATGTGTTATAATGTAATGTTAAATTACGAATACCTCGTTTTTTGTTATTTGGTTTAGTAACTGTGCCGGATTTCACGGGTTCGAGTCCCAATATAAATAGCATTTTTTCGATCGATTTATCGATTTCTGTTCGAAGGCAAGGGTGTTTGTGGTGTCTAAAAATACCCTCCCACCCTTCTGATTCATCAATAACTGAGTGAAACGAGAGCGATTCGTTAACCAATGTTCAAGCCATAACCTTTTATCCCTACTACTTTCTTTGAAAAAGAGAGAGGTTAAGCGACTGTTCTCGTATAAAAAACAGTTCTCGTATAAAAACAAAACTTTTGTTGAGATACTGCTATTAGGAGGCTATATGCTTCACATTGAGATCGGACATGGATTAAAATATAAATTGATGTTACATGTTAAGGTAACTTAAATTTTATAGTAGATTTCAAGGGTGAAATAAATTACTTAAAACCGGTTATCGTAAAACTCTCTTGCGTGTCAGTTATTCTCTAGATTGAAAATGGTAAACATGATATTTCAATATAAATTTAACATTTTACAAAAAAAAATGTTTTTGTTGTGAAAACAATACATTTATGAAAAATCTTTTAATTCTGTCAAAATAAAAGGCAGCTGAGTCCAAGCCAAAAGTTTTTTACAACTTCACAAAGGGTCTTTGGAAAAAAACATGTCAAAGATTTATCCGTTTGACGTTGCGTATTAATCTTGCGCCTCTCTTAAAAGGAAAACACACTTTTTCAATTAAATACGCACATTTTTTTACTGCACACTGTTTAGTATTGGAGGAGTTGGTATTAAAAACAACTCGACTTAAGTCGAAAAGTAAGTTGAGATAAAACAAATAATTGAAAACCTTTATATTTATGTTTAAATTGATTTAGTAAAATAAATATCTCAAAATACTAATACCTAATTAGCTCAGGTAGATTACACATGTAAATGGTATTGGAGTTTATGTAGCTCCTTTTTTCAGTAGACATTTATATAAACTGGTTTGAATAAGATCAACATTTTGGTTGACCAAGTGAGTTGTTTTCCTGATCTACCTTATTGATATATGTATTTATATTCAATATGACACAGTTGGTGGTACATACTTATTCAACAATGTCAAAATGTAATCATGACCGGTTTTTATCAATAAAGATTTTTTATTTAAAATACTCCTTCAATGAGAATAGTCGGTTCTGGTGACTTTAGAAAACTTCGAATAAATATACATATAAGTTTAAATTTTCGATATTTAAGTATTTTTTTTAAAATGAGATAACCTTATAAAATAAATTAGATTTCACTTTAGATCAACTTTAAGAGAAGCGTCTCCACTCACCCATGTCTAAAATCTAATATTTAAACAGAACAAAAATTGATATAAAACTTACTAGGACAGAAACCATACCGGCCTGATCTCTACGACAAAGCTCTTACCAACTACAACCCAAAAAGCGACTAAATAATGTCATTTAAAATAGACGGATAACATCATTCGATCAAAAAAATGTATAAATAATATATATTCAAAAAAGCATTCAACATTCCTTGCATATTCCCAAATTAGTGTGTTAAAAATAATTTGCGTATTAAAAGCTTCAAATTAATTAAGCCGGGAATATTGCATTGGTATTAATTACTATGTGCTCAAACATAGTCGTTGGCACACAGCTGCATATTCAATTAAATTTTAGTACTCAATCAATACAATAATATCTTCAACAGCATGCTTCAATCATGTCCACGGCACCAAATCTTTAAATTTATGGATTGATTAATTATTTAACGTCGAATATTTTTGCATTACCTTAACTCTATATGGAGAAGACGTTTAAACAAGTGATTTTGAACCATAAAATAAATGCAGTAAGAATTATTTTACTACGCGTTTTAATACACATATACATATTTATTGTTAAAAATTAAAATTACAGTACATGACATAACAGTTGACGCCAATTCGCCATGTACTTGAAAAATAATATCGACTGTGGAAAGGAAAGAGGACGTAGCCCTCAGTTTTTCCATAACACATTCTATCGATAATCACAATTTATACAACTTGACACACGTTCTACCAAAATGATGGAAGCTGAAAATACCAAATAAGTATATAAATTTAGCTTTTAAGTTTGAAAAAAGGTTTTTCTTGAACAATTTATTAAATTAATATTAGCCTAAGTCAATAAAAACCCAGTTTATCAGCCACCTTGCACTTCAGGGTTGTGTTTATTTCATAATTTGCTTTTAGCCTTAAATCGTCAAAAAGTGAATTTTATATGAGTGGTTTACGTCCTTTTTTCTTTTCACAGTCATACCCATAAATCTTAATGTTGGGCTCGTAACGCAGTGGTTAACGTCGTTGACTTCCGCGAAGGAACTCATGAGTACAAGCCCCAGTACGAACAGATTTTCGTTGGAAGGCATGGACGTTTGTGATGTCTTAAAATTCCCTCCTACCCTTTTATCAATCTCATAAAATGATGGAGCGTAGTGAGAGCAATTAGTTAACTACTCGTCTTGTCGTAGTCTTATCTTTACTACTATTTTAGTAAAAAGAGAGGCTGAGCAACTGAGTAATAAACAATTTTCGTAGAGAGTAGAGATTTCGTTCTTCCATAAAGAGGCCATTTAAAAAAATCCTATAAGAATTACTTTAATACAATTTGTTTATTATAAATTGTATTTTACACGGACTAAATAAATAAAAATATCTGTTAGCTGTGTGCTTTGTATTCCCTTTAAGAATTGCAATTCTGTATGTAAATTTAAATCATTGGTCCAGTTTGGTTTGAGAAATCATGTTCTGAATGCACAATCGATTTTCGTACATATCACACGTCTTCAACCCAAATAAACATAGCCATTCTTTAAGTTCACTTGTTTGACGGAAGATTTATGGGAAAATTCTATTAGATATATTATATTATATTTATAGTCAGTGGCGTTCATTACCCTGCATAGAGCAAAGAATTATTATTAATGATGAAACAATCATTTTTTAACCCTGTTTTTGACTGACCTCTATGGAATATGTGTATTCTTAATAAATCATCTTATCATTGTTATTGCAACAAGAAATATTTACTCGTTCGCCCAAGCTCACTTTTTCGAATCCGTTATATACGTATAGGGATTTTTTTAATAGAAGATTTAGAAAAACATACAAAAAAATTGTCTCTGGTTTATTGACGTAGACTAGTGACTTCACATATACCCAGAGAAAAAAATCCAAAAGTGTTAAAACACACGATCTTGCAGAGCAAATTCACAGGTCCATTACGTGAAATTATGCGGACAACGAATGTTTCCATCAATAAATTGATTGTGGCGCACGCTGTGCCGTTTTTCTAAAACCACAGCTCTTCCTTATCAAGAAATTTGAAGAAATATGAAGCAATGATTCTACCAGACCATAAAGCAAACAGTGAGTTTTTGTGAATATAACGGTGTATCAATAATGGCTTATGTATTTTTTTTACTCCAAATGCGACAATTTTGTTTATTGACGTAGCATTCAACCAATAATGACTCTGAATGAGTTTTGAAAAAAAAAATTGAGCCATGATTTTCAAAATAAATTTGCTCAATTTACAAGCGTTGTTCTGGCGTAAAATAGCAAACCAAACCGAGCATAATTCAGCTGTGAAATTGGATGTCGCTGAAAAAAGTGTTGTTTATTCGAAAAACAAACCTCTTAAAAACACCCTATGTAATATAAAAAAAAACAATAACGCGTGTTTGAAAACACCAGTAGTAAAATTGTCCTCAATTGCAAAAAAAAATACTTTAATTTACTCAAAACTTTCAATTTGTAACAAAACCCTTTTATTCACATGAATTCACGTATTCATCGATTCGTTCATCCGTACCCACCACTGAAGACTTTATTCGAAAATTGAATAAGCAACTCGGTTGAAATATTCTCGTAACTTAGTTTTGAAATGAGATTGGTGACGACCTGTCGTAAAACCGCATTTCTTCTTTTATCAGAGACCATGGAAACCAACTGATACGAGCTTTATATTAGAATTGCGATGCTCTGTACTTTAATTCATCAGATTGCTAAACAATTTTCCTTCTATTTTAGTATAATAACATTTTCAATCTTTCTAAATATAAATATATAATTTTCATGATTCCGAATTTATTTATACCAATAAAAACTTTATCTCATTACGGAAAACACAGAAAGGGGGAAGAATTATGCTTTAAACCTGAGTGACATTGACGACTTTTAATAAATACATATTACTAACGTTCGTCTGATTGATATTATGATTCAACTGACGCTTAGTTGATTGTTGCTATTAAATAATCGCTTTGGGATTTTTTAGTTTAAAAAAATATTATACCTAGGTCCATTATAAATGAATCAATATATTAAACTAACACAATGCACAAAAAATCTCATATATGAGATAATTTTTATTAATTTAAGATTTCGACTGAAGGTGCTTGGTGGAATTTCGATATTAAATTTGAATCGTTCAAATTATGCTACTTGTGTCACTCGTGTGAATGTACATAATTTGAACGATTCAAATTTATTTTTTATGAACAATTAATTATTTTATTACAGTAAAAAGCATGCTGCCTTGAAACAACGCCTCTTTTTACTTTTCATTTGGACATTATGACTTATTTGTAAAGTTTATAAAAAATATAGATTAAAATATTAATTAGACATCAAGTAAAAATGGTTTGTTTTGTTAGTATATAAAATGCATTTTTTAAAATGACAAACATAAAATGGAAATAAAGCTGTCAACCTCTGTAATTAATTGGTATTCATCAGTCTTTTTATTCGTAAACACAACGGTTTAAATTACGCTTTAAAACAGTAGTATAAATTATTTTGTCCATAAACTATTTCAATCATCGCCTATTTAAAAATATTATGACCTATGTAATAGAAAATCTGTCAATGAGTTAAACATGGTACCTTTACCAAATTGCACTTAAAACAATTGAAAATCAGCACACTATTTGTATCAGAGATGAACATAGGAAATTATGGCGTTTTAGCATAACGTATATAAGAAAGTTTATTTAGATATTCTCCTAGCCATATTTATACCTTCCTTGTTTGATAGGAACCCCTTAGCGCCGAATAATTAAGTTTACATAATATTATTAACTCATTGGACGTTGGAAATCGTATTCTAAATTTAATTTATTTTTTAATGTCATAACAAAATCACGATTCAAACAAAAAAAAAAATCGAAAATGGAACGGTTTAAACATGAAACAAATGTCAAACGGTCATATCGTTAATGCTTTAGCGAAATCGCCATCCTGTTTAACGACTAGAATTTCACAGCCACAATGATTTTGGATACAATAGCGATGACAATAATAATAATTATAGCGTGCGGCGGACACCGCAACAGCGCCCGCGGACATTGTCCCGAATCTCTCGTGTTTTGCCGCGCAAACGTTTTAGGTAACGAGTCAGCCATTTTGAATAAACACCTCGTACGCTCAGATTCCTATTTCTGCTGTATGTACAAAGCAAAATTCTTGCATAAGGCACCTTAATTAATTATTTCAAACCAGTCCTTTCAATAAAAGCGTTTATTTTGTAACATATTACACAGAGTTTTCTAAGCCGTGGAGGTTCAGAAACACATTTTTATTCGTTGGAGAGCGGATAATAAATTTTACGTACGTTGTTTCATTTAGAACAGTGTTTCCTAACCTTATTTGGGCCATGCCCAACTTTGACACTTTGAAAATCTCCATGTCCCCCTCCCCAATCAAAATTATAGTTAGGTACAAAACAAATTGGAAAAAATGCTCTAAATAAAAAGAGTTTTACTTGTGTACATTTCAACAGCGTAACCACCACATAGCCAGTGGCAGATTTAGCACAAGGGAGGCCTCAGTTTCTGTCCTTAGATCCTGTTTTACAGTTTTACATAACATCAGAAAATTTCAACTAAAATAGTAAAAATATATAAAATCGATATAAGCTATTTTTGAGGCCCCTTAAATTTGGAAGCCCCAAGCGCGCGCCTCATTTGATTATATGATAATCTGCCAATGTACATAGGAACAGTCATGCAATGCGTAAACGCCCAGCGAAAAGGCGAAAATGCTCAAATTTCTACATATTTGATATAACAATTTGCGTGGGGGGCCTTTGCATGACGTTTGCACGAGGGCCCCAAATTTCTAATTACGCCACTGCTACATTTACTTTAATCAACTCTCCTCATCAGAAGTCTGATTTTAAGAAATTAGTCACATTTATAAATTTTGTATGAATAATTATAGATTGAAGTCAGCAGAAAAAAAATATAATACCAATACACTAATCTGACATGATAGTTATAATTTTAGCCGCTACAGCAGCGCTTTTCGTGATAACAACGTGTTATGTATTTTTCTTTTTGTGTGATAACTCAAATTAAAAATCGTGAATTCTAAATTTCAGTATCCGGTGTCTACGATGATGGCAGCGTCAAACAACTCTACGGTGAGCTACTCTTCAGTATCTCAACACGAATTGTGCTCAATGTGACGACACGCTCGTCAAGGTCACTCGTCTGGCAGACGGACGAGCCGCCAACAAAGAATCACGTGATCCAGGGACATAGGCGGAGACTTCCGTCCTAACTCCTCGAACACTTCAATTAAAACAATCACTGAGGAAACTTCCATCTGCTCGGACAGCTACTTCGAGGAGGAGAACGTTCGAAGGGGCTTCGACAGAGAGCTGAATGCCGGCAACGCTGGAGGGTATCATGGCGCCGCGTGCAACAAACTTCCCGCCAAAAAGCGCGTCAGATATCAAACATCCGCCGATGTTATCATGCTGGCGTGATAAATTATTGCCTTCACGTTGGTGTGGGACGAGCGCCATGTTGTTTTTTCCAATAAATTTCATCTTGTTATGAAGGAAAGTCACAGCACAACGGAGAGAAAATGTAGGAATAATATTTGTAACGCACGATAAAATTCTTTGGGTAGTTTTATACAAAAAAAATAATGGATGGTTTTTAAGACCGTCATAATAAATTTATGACTTTTGGGCGATGTACTTACTAGAAACTGATACGGATAAAATGTTTAGCTTGTATGTCGCTTTATTTCTATCATCTGATACGCAAATATGATTTAACTCAATAAATTATTAGCAACATATTTCAATTCTGCTTATATAAAATATAATACCTAGCCTCAAAATGATTTATTGACACGTTAAATCAATTCCTCAAAATTTGAATAAAACCATATAACATAAAAATAAAAAGGTTTTTCCTTTTAACACTTTTGTACATTTTCCAAACTAGTACCATCAATTGAAAAGTTATTTTTTAGAAGTTTCCGATATCTAAATTGTTTCGTTGGGTATACAGACTTAAGATTGAGTTGCGTTTCTATGGGTCTTCTTTAGTCCGTTAGTAAAGTCTGAGCCACTAAATAATATTTTATACGACATTTCCTACAAACTTCTTGTGTATGGTGTCCAAATGATATGTATTAATTGTATATGAGACATGTAAATTATTTTGTTTTATTAAAATTAATGCAAAAAAAATATTTCAAAATTAGTAACGAGTATAATATCTTTTAACATTCCGTTAAATCGTTTTTTGATCAGCTTTTGGAAAAAAAAACTTAAGAAATATGTTAAATAACCTAAAAATAAAACACTTGAGAATATATTATTTTTTATCTTACTATTTTGATGTTGAAAGAAACGATTTACTTTGCATACTACTAGCTTATGTGTGGTTAAAATTTGCGTTATTATGTGATGTCTCAAGAAACAAAGACGGCAGTCTCCATTTTTTTTTATTGAAAATGATTTAGATATGTCTTAGTGGGGAAATTAACTTTTAAATCAATAAGGCTCTAACATGTAGATTTTTGAAGAGAATCGAGTTTGGAGCAAAACCGGCAGTTTAAATATTCCTATATGTATAGTAAATGCGGCGGTTAATTAAGTGAATTAAAATAATATAAATAATAATGTTTAAAATGACTTTTTCAGAAGCTTTATCTACAGAAAAGTGTTTTCATTGATTTGCCAACATTTAAGGTTTATGAAAACTGCCACCATTGTTTCCCGATTCATCACGTTTTCGAGAAAAAATATTTCCTCTGGTTCTATTTAAGATATCTTAAATCTCTTAGATATCAAAAATACTGTATCAGCGTTTTGACAGAGTAATTTTATTAATACCGATGTTTGAATTTACGACGTTTCAAAAAGGTTTTATTTCTTTCATTGGATTTGGATAATGAGATAGAAAAAATAACATGCGCAACTAAAGGTCACCGGAGTGACTTAAATATAAAAGATTTCTGCGATGAAAATTTTACCCATTTTACAATCAATATCAGGAAAATTCTTACAAATTGACATTCTTTCGTATATTTTACACCGTTTCTTTCATTAAAGGGACGCCGGTTTTTCAATTTTTCATTCTGAAATATTCATCAGCGCCGAATTCAATTTGATATGCAAATTGAAGAAAAATTTATTCATATTGGCAGTTAAGATAATTTCTTGCTATCTGTATTCGTATGACGCCTTTTGAATCAATTTACAGAACATATTTTACATGTATATTTAACAACAATAATCTGAATAAACTCAATTTATTATTGATATAAACAGAAATAAACAATATAATACATACAATAAAAACACATTTAGGCAAAAAAAAAACACACCTGTATCGTGTAACCGTGTAGGAATTATAGCATAACAATAAACAAATAAAGCTATAATTTCCATTAAATTTGCATTATTTTCAAGTATATCGTACCCGGTTCATAATGATTACGTACTTGTTACGAGAAATAATTATTACGGAACACCAGAAAAAAATACTGAAAAAATATGTTTTTGAAAGGACCGGCGAAAAAAAAGTTGCATTTAAATGATAACGTTAAAAAATATATACCTGACTACATTTTTTATTTAAAACTTTCCCATATCTATGTATTTTTTTACACTTTCGATTTAATAAATTGATTTGAATGTTTAGTCGTTTACATCATCGAGGTTACTAAAATGGCTTATAATGCCCTCAATTAGATTAACATTTATTTTATTTTAATTGAGTTTTCAGACGCAAATCACGGCAAATGATAACGTTGTACCGGATATTAATATTACTTAAATGAAACGGGACTGCAGAAATTGTACTTCAATAGCGGAAAATGTGAAATCTAGTTACGTTAAATTGAAGTTTCCCTGTATTTGTTTTATCTTAAAATAAAGTATTATGAAAAAGAGTGATTACTATCAGTACGCATTATAAACGTAAATTGATTATAGTTCTTAGTCGTCTATACACTGTACGACAAAATTGGGAGAAGACATGGCTTGAAATTAAAAAAATATACATTTTTCTGTCGAAAACAAATACAATTACACGCTTTTACTTCAAGATAGACCTTTTTTGATAGATGTATCATTTATTTTAATTTTTATTGTTACTCATTTTAAACTTTAACACAGTTTTAATCAAGACTGAGGATTCGTTAAAAAAATACAACGACTCCGACCATAAATTAAAATACGAATTTGACACAAAAAATATTTTAAATTATTTTTTTATCCCTTGAAATGGTATTTCCTTCCTTCTGATATCTTCACTCACCAATACGATATATAGGTTTTATTTTTAAATATATTTGACTAACTAATACTGTATTGAGAAACTTAAAAGCTTAAAAGTACCATAACGCTTGGTGATTAACATGTGAAATATAAGATGTAAGATGTTTTATCTGCATATTATTTATATCATTAATATTTTGCAAAAGCTCTTCCATGATTAAGCATGATTAGTATCTCAATCTCCTGTTGCTAATAGGGCATCCAATCCCAAGATTCAGGATGCCGTCCAATTTTCCGATCCCGAAATCCCGGAACTGATATGGTCGCGATCACGGGATTTCGGGATTGAGAAATCTTGAGCAAATCCCGAAAATTGATGGGATTTTGTAAAAAAAATCGACATTCGAAGATAAGCTTTGGAAAAAGTATACCAAATCGAGGATTTCAAAATCCTCGGTGAGCTAATCCTAATCCCGGGATTGAAAATTAATCAATCCCGAAATCCCGGGATTGGAAAAAGACTCCGAGATTGGATACCTAAGAAAAAGTTTTTATATAATTTGAAATAATACATATAGGAAAGTCGGTATCTAAATAGAGTATTTTGCAAAATTTTATGTGAGCAAAGCAGACATGTAAATATAACTTAAGGTACACCATAATATATAGCGAAAGGGTTTGTTTTCCATTCATAACGACTTTTTAAGGGTTCAAAGGACATTATTTACGTCACAATCGTTTACGCAAATCGCTGTACAATATTTTTCACGCGGGGCAGCATTTTTCAAAAACTTCCCCTCAGTTGGGGTGTTCGCGAACAATTTATGCGGCGAAATCGTCCGGCTAGTTTTTGGCTCGATGATTAATTGCGACAAAAGCGGGCTTTTCCGTAAATCGGCGAAAAATCGCTTTAATTTTTCTCACGAAAGGCAACAACCGAAAAATTGCGTGGTTATAATTTATAACAACAATGAAACGATCTCGTGTCGATAATCAAACAATACACAGTCCGCTTAGCTTTGCAAATACTTACCACGTTTATTTTGAAATTTTCTACATTACAAGTACGAGACTAAATTCACATTTTCATCACAATAGCCAACACAATTAAACGATTAGCTAGTTTTCGCTGCATAAAATAATATAACTTCAAAAGTTGTGTATTTTTTATTCACATTAGTTACTTTAATCGTATGATTTTTTTTACAAAAGTGCAGGAGCTTAACTAAATTCTGTTAACTGGATATGGCTGCCACAGACAAGATATCTCGTCAATTTTTTCATGCTCAACACGCCAGAGAGCTACCTCGCTAATAACTAATTCAATTAATAATTGCAAATTATAACCGGCCTGCTAGGTACAAACTTTTTTTACGGCATCCAAAAGGTTAAATCAACGCAATACACCCGCTTCTCTGTGTCGACATATCCCCTTAAACATTTAGAGCATTGGGTGAAAAATGTGTAGAAAAAAACTTTAGATGGCTGAATAAAAATGAACAGCAATTTGGCCGCTGAACAAAATAAATACATTTATAAAGGGTAACTAACCTTTCCCATATTAACACAATATCTTTGTTTTGATTTTCCTCTGTCAATATAAGACAATGCTATGTCTACCTACAATAATACTCTCGATTGTGTTTTGTATTACAATTTTAAGCCGAGCCGGCATAAAAAGAGCAATAATCCTATACATACTTCATACAGAACAGGCAACGTGACGTCAGTCTGGCGACACCTACGTATTAATAATAATAACAAAGGCTCGGGCTAACTATAGTATAGCCCGAGTACTTTATTTACACTGGGGCGCAATCAAGCACGATAAGATTTTTTTGTATTTTATTCACATTGGCCAACGGAAACGTCATCTAAACGTACACGACTGCGCTTCAAAGTTTCAGGCTTCTGTCAGACGTCAGGGGCTACATTAGATTAGTCCATACAAACACAAATACGAATCACGTTGTTTTGTATGACAGTTGATGACAGTTCCTCCGTACGGCTTTTTGTATATGTTAGTTCACTTTGAAAGAGACGAATTTGAGGTCCATTTTTTACTATTCTATTATTTTTTACTTACATTAGCTTTGGTTTTATTATACAATCATTTACGCTTTGCTACTGCAAAGCGTGTCGTAGTACTTGTTAATTTGCTTTTAGATTAATGTATAAGGCGAAATGGAAACATACACAATTTCGTAAATAGTATACAATGCTAAAATTTTCTCTAGGGATAGAAGGATTTTGCTTTAAAAAGAGTAAAAGTTGGCTAATCGCTCTCAATATGTCCCGTTTTTAAATCTTGGTTAGTGAGATAACTACTTGCATGCTTCATTTGTCCACTACATATATTTTTATTGTACTTACTGCACTTACTATGTACGACAAAAATTATGTCATTTTGACGGTGGTATTTTCATTAATCATCTTTGATTTTTTGCCAGACACGTTTAAAGCAATCAATAAACCAAAATATTTTATCATTACGACTATATTGATGCGATATCCCTATCAGGGCCGACTCAAGGATTTTTGCGCCTGAGTGCTAGGCGCCTCGAAAAACTAGATCTAAATGAGTGGATAGTGTTAAAATCTTAGCCTATGCGCCTGTGTACGCCGCATTCTTTGCATACGCCACAAGCCGGCCCTGCTCCCAGAGGTGGGCTGCCAATACGTCAACAAGGGGCTCGCTTAATCTCCAATCAATTTTTAGTTTTCAGAGGAAGGAGTGAATTTTCTTATCGCTCCTATGTAATTACATGCAATACTTAAATAAGCAATCGATTGCTACTTAATAAACTTATAATATGTAATAATATGCAATTTACCGTAAACTTATCAATGTAAATGGCTAAAAATGTACTACTGTGTATACTGAAGCTGTCCTTGATAATATATAAGTCAGAAATTGCAGTAATGTACTCATTTGATATGAGAATACTGTTTGCTCAAAAATTAACAAGGGGCTCGCCGGCTTTAGTAAAATCTAACAAGGGGCTCGCGCGAGCCCCTCCGATCCCCCTCCAGCCCACCCCTGCCTGCTCCCTATATTTATATTAAATAAATACAGATTTTTGTAGTTCGTGTATTTTATATACTTACGTTAGCTATATTATTTATCTAGAAAACTAGATAAATCTTTGATAATGTATTGAAATCACTATATTACTATGATTTAATTTTAGGTATTTTAAATTTCATTTAATTTATTTTACTAACATAGTTAATAATTTTTGTAGCCTTTTTTATGATAATTTTTTTTTCAAAAACTTCACTTTTCTACCCATGTATTTAAAACAAAATTTCATCTTTTGATAGTATGTATAAAAAATATGCGGATGAAAAGTAGCATTAAATTCGATAGTTTGACAAAATAGATTTTCATTTATAAATTTTGTAAAATATAAGCATGTATATTGAAAAAGGGAATTTAAACGCTTTTATTGTAAATACAATATAAATACCGATGTGTAAATAAATTTAAAGTAGCTTATGTATTTGTAACTACAATATTGTAGATATATTTATTGTTAAAAATAGTATAAATATCAACCTAGATCCGAAAATTTTGATTACCAATTTATTGGTACTCTTCTTAGAAGCATGCCATCTGTGTTTCAAAATTACAATAAGTATAGGTATTTTACTAAATTAAAGACTTCAATCATTGTTAACAGATGGTACTTACCGACACTCACATTTAGATTAAAAAATATTATATAGGTAATACCTACATATAAGTAATACAGTATTTTAATATAATAAAAAAAAACCTTATAAAATAAAATTTGCTCTATGGTAAAGCACAAAAACTCATTTCAATATAGTCATTTTTACTATTTTTTTTATAAAATATATAATATTTATTATGGTAAAAAGAAAATACAAAATGATAAATTTACTTATTACCGTCATAGCAAATAGATCTTTTATACAATTATCGTAAAAGAATAGAAATGTTTGTAATATTCTTTAAAAAAAAACTTGGGTATTTTGAAATGTAAGCATTTTTATACTAACTTACATCCGATATAAAATGGAAGCAATCATTTAATATAAGAATAAATTAAAATATTATGCTGTTGGATCATTATTTTGAATTTTATTGGAGTTTCTGATACTATGAATTGATATTATTTTATTATAATGCATCTTTCAATAAAATATTTTTTAGCTATAAAATGGGTGGAAAGTATTCAGCAACGTATTTTTACGCGCTGTGTCTAAAAGTGTTAAGAAATAGTTATTTCTTAAAAAGAATAAAAAAAATATTTACTATAAATATACATGTGATAATATATATAATTAACACTCACAATCATGTTACGCCCATTGAAAATGTGAAGTAAAGAAAAATCTATTTATTTTTTATCAACACAAAGTTTATGAATTCCTACCATGAATCACCGTTAAAAAATATTTAAAAATTTCAATGAATTTGTAAATTAAATAATATGAGAAAACTACTTGAATCTGTGCATCCACTACATACAAAAAACTGTGTTTTTTTATCCACGCAACAGAACATTGTCGTTATTGTTAGCAACATTGCTTGAATTGGTTTATAAATTATATTTCTTCTGGAAAACAAATATCAAAATTCATTTCATAAAATATTTTTTTATTTTTTTTAAGAAAAGTAAGTATTCTATTAATTAAACTTTAATAGCTATAAAAACATATATTTAATAACCAAATAGAGGAAACTAAAAAACTGGCATGCTGAAGCTATCAATTATTGGGTTATGTATAACTAAAACTACGCAAATCGAATAAGTATCCGTGAAAATTAAAGAATGTGTGTATTTTGCATTGATAGTTTAAATATTTATATTATGTTATCAAATTATAAATAATTTTTGATTTAACAATCAATTAAATAAATATCAAGAACAAAAATTTGTAAATAATTATTTATAAGTGTTATTTTGTTAATTGTGAATATTACTATACATCATCAATTTTATTGTGTAAAAGTGAATTTTAATATTACGAATGTATATGAATGCATTATAAAGTTATTGTATAGTATGGATATTATAATAAATGTATAGTTTTAAAATATGAGCAAAACATTATGAATAAAATTACTTTGATAAAATCAAATTGTTTATTTACTGTTATATTATTTACCAAGATTTGTCTCCAAATGATTACAGATCAAACGAAATTAAGCTACACATTAAATTTTCCTTGGTATTTTTAGTTACACTGAATATTAAGTTGATGGAAGATGTTTTCGAAGTAAGCAATTATTTTGATCTTATACCTTTGTCACGCAAACCATAAGGTGCTTTATCATTTGTCCTCAAGTAATAATCACCCTTAGCTCTGAAATAATAAAGAAAAGTATTCTGAATTTTTACAGTCAGTATTTGTCTGGGATTTATTGAAATTGTGCCGCACACAGCTTTTAGTACATTCAACAGTAAATTTGGTTGGAGAGTACTCGAATGAACTTACTTCCCCTCCACCACCTACCACTATTTTACATTTTAGCAGTTTTCAGTACCGTAGCAAGTCTTAAGTTTTTTTCCTTAACCGGGAGTACCTCAAGAGCAAATGCCTAAGACTTGATGAGATAAACTATATGCTGGAAAAGGGTATAGATTTAGAGACAATAATTCATCTTCACTAAAAATATAGTAAACATCATTTTTTGTTCATTAAATAATATAAAACTCTTACGATAAAGATAATCCATAGCCCATGTACGCTTTAGAATTGCTAGCACACTGATTAGCGGTAAAATCAGCATTATTAGAACATTTTACAGCCCAAAATATTTGAGGAGATTTAACCGACTCTGCATAAAAGACCCAAGCTCTGTCATGGCTGCAAGACTCTAAAGAGAAAAATCAACATTAATTAATTAGTAATAAGTTACGATTTTTTTATGATTTATGTACATATATTTGTGTCTTAAGAAGCAAAAGGGCTTCAATCTAAAATTGCTATTCTGGAGAGCCAAAATAGGATTAGCATTTATGCGATCTTTAATGGAAACTGTGATAAAATTTAAGATTTCGACTGAAGGTGCTTGGTGAAATTTCAATATTAAATTTGAATCGTTAAAACTATGTACATTCTCACAGATTTTGTCACTGACGACCCGAGTTTAGCCTTTCGGCATCTTCAGGCGTTCAAGTGCACGGATGAACTTGAACTGACTGTGATGTTGTGTTGCTTCACGGCAAGGTTATTTATATATAAGATCTACATTTCTTCCCACCCATTCAATCCTAAAAATGACCGACTAAATAAAAAATATTTCTCGTACAAAAACTACTGTAAAGATGCTTCATAAGATGTTCATAATATGATCCATATTTGAAGCCGACATGTTTGCATAAAAAAATAAGCTTAAGTTTGTGCCACTTGTGTTCTAGATTATATCAAACTAAAGACAGAAATATTTTTCAGCTAAAAATGAATAGAACCATTACATTGTCGCATACCTGCTTTGAATGTGGCTGCACTCAGCGAAACAAAAATATTGACCTCAGGACATCCAGGCTGAAGTCGCCTTCCATTATTTGGCCAAAAGTCAGCGTGTGCAAAACTGAGAGGCATTCCTTGCATTCTAGCATCAGTGTGGATAACATCCACAAAGTCAGCATCTTTGGATGTTAGACGTTCGCCAGCAATGGCCGGAAAATATAAAGCGAAAGCGCAATCAAGGCCGGTAATTCTAGAACATGTTATTCAAATTAGATTTAATTACTTGTACACGTATGACTTCATTTTAATTGCAACTACATGTCTCTTTTAAGCAAAGTGTAAATAATTATGCTTTAGTATAATATTAAGATTCATCAGAAATATATTCATAATACTCATATACACTTTATAAAAAAATAGCTAGATGACTAGTGCTGCTTTCTACAGGAACACCCATTACAGTTGTTCACATGTTTTACAAATCACAGTCAAACTAAGTACACTGTTGCCTATGGAGATCACTGTCAAAAGACTGGATATAAAGAAAACTGAGCACGGTATCATTATATTATATGTAGGTGTATTACACTGAACTCGGCCTAAAGTTACTTTGAGTAGCAATTGTAATATTGTTATTACAACAGAAACTATGTTAAGTCACATAGTTTCTGTGTTAAGCAACTCAAAATATAATATTAATGTCAAAAATAATAAAATACCATCCTAATATCGATAATTTCAAGAGCATTTTAGCCGAAAATTCAAATGTTCTTGACTCAAAAAGTAGAGCAAAAATCATTCATCACTTTGGATTTTAAATGGCTATATTTTTATAGATATACCATCAAAAAACATGTTTTACAAATCAAAATTTATATATTTTAATACGAAATAACCCTAACGATTTTTATCAATCGCAAACAACTATACATTGTAGTCCACTAAAATTTTTTGGGTTAAAACATTACACTGTTTGTCATGCAATATAATGATTTTATGTAAAGGAAATAGCTTACTCAGTTTGTTGTAGATGTCTTACCTGGTCAGTGTCACACCAGAAATCATAGTGGTTCGACCAAGAGTGGCAGCAACATGACAGCCAAGAGCGTTGGCAATAATATGAAAACGTTTATAATCAACACCGTCAGCTAATAATTCCAATAAATAATAAGCGGCAACTCTACCCACCTATTGAAAACACAGCAAATTACTTACATTTAATACTTCAATTTAAATATTATTTTATACAGCGAAACCTTGATATAATGAGCTAATAGTGGTGTCTAATAAAACCAGAAGTGTTTTCAGTATATTGTCCTGTATTTTACCAATTGTAACATTGTGCTTTGATATTGATTAAATATTAGAAAAGAGGAAGACATTGAGGTTAGTTTTTTTTACCCACCCACCTAACGTCAATTCTTAAAGGATATTGTGGTGAGGTGGAATGGTTTCAGCTATCAGTAACACCTATGAATATTATTTCATTCGTAAACAAATGTAGAGGTCATGCTAGTTTTTTTCATGTTTGATTATATAGCTCATCATCACAATTCAGTAACAGGTCTCAATGATTACCTATTTTATGCATTCCATATAAACCAAGCATCTTTGACCACATCTGCTTCACGTATTTTCTATATGGCCCCCGAGCGGCACCTCGAAGATTTCCTGTCAAGAATCTTTGTCGGGTGCTATGATCCACTACCATAACAACTAAACATAAAGGATAATTAAGACAAAGATAATATGAGCACACACCTTATCAGTGTTCCTAGCGGCATTATTTATATAAGATCCAGTCGCCATGTTTCCCCAGTCCAGAACAACGACGTTAGTATCTGGATGGGATGATAGATATGCGCTGACAACCGTCTTCACACTTGAAGATGAAGCTGATTCTTCATAGCCATGTATAATAAAAACCATTTTGCTTTGTTTTCTAAAGCCTTTTGATTTTTTGATTTTTGTCATATTTGCCAAAGGGAATGCTACGAACTCTTTTATTGTTTTTCTAAATGGAATGTTACAAAGTTAATTTTTTTAAGCCATGTCCGCCACCAATGTGAACTATATGAAAATTTTCTTTGAAAACTGTATGTTACTGAGTCGCTCAACCTCTCTTTCTCTGAGAGAGTAGGAGATAGAAAGATAGGTCTATGAAGGGATTAGTGGTAAGCAAATCGCTATGCCCTTTTTTTAGGATTGGATAGGGGGAGGATATTTCAGATGTTACAAGATAATCTATGCCTTCAAGCAGAAATTTGTTCATTGACAAGAACATTGTTTTATATACTATTTTTTTACGAATGAAACAAATATTTGCTGAATTAATTTAAAAAAAAATAATTTCAATTTCTTAAACGATATTTCTTAAATACATGAAACAAAATGAAAGCAATAAACTTACTAATTTACATGTATTTATAATTAGGTATAATAAGATATAACTTACCCATTATAAAAACGAATTTCGATATCCTCCACAACATTATCTCTAGCCATTGAATCTAAAATTTATTTAGAATATTACAGATAGATAATATATTTGTATATTATATAAATCATTTTTGACTAGTATGAATGTCAAATGAGTTACCACCATAAAATAAGCTAGTAAAAATTACGTGTCATGGACAATTAACTTCATGATTATATCAGGTAAGTGATTATAATCATTCCATACTGAAAAATAGCATACAATGTTTAACTGTACTCAAATAAAATCATATATTGTAATTATACTTCTGTCATTTAAAGATAATTTTCAGATTTTTGTAAATTTTGACATTTGCTAATATTTCAATAAACAGTCGAACTTGGTTATTACGAGGAAGATGGGACAAACTGAATTTGGTTGTTATAATAATTATTTGTTATATAAGAGAATAGGTATTTTTGAATGCTAACAAAAGTAACCATTACATAAAGACATGAATTATCTGGAGAGGTCACATAACACAAAAAAACACTGGTAGGTACCTACTGACTTCACAAAGCTTGGATTTTTTACATGCAATTTCAACCATATGCGTATATACTTTTTCAATGTTGTCGGCGAAAACACCGATTAGGTACTTAGATACTGAACTAGTGTCATAAACGTAATCCGATCCCAGCAGCATCGGTCTAGTTAACTGCCCGGTTGGATTTGATTGCTAAGGGTCGAACTTGTTATTTTTAAACGATCGACACATTAACAGTTTTAAGAAAAATTTTGACGATATTTTTACTCAGTATGTCCAAGAAGTAGCATGTTATAAAAGTGAATAAATGTATGGAGAAAACCATAAATTAAAATGTCAACGAATGTTTCCTCATTACATCCGAGATCTCGCTATTTCCGTGATTGTAATAACCAACTTCGACTGCATTACTTCTTTATGATGTTAAAAATGTATAGATTTTAAATTAATTACCCTTTCAAAGAAATAACCATCATCATTTCTTTTGAAGTTTTTGAGTTATGAGTATGTCTAAAAAATACTTTGCAGGAGCAGGAGAATGAAAATTGTGAACAAGTTGTAAAATTAATATAATATACACATTGTATTATGTAAAATGCTCTAATTAAGTGACTAAAAGTTTTACCAAGAGAATTTTAAGTAGGTTTTTACTTATAAGTACATCGCAATGTAAGCCATGAATTTGTTTGAAATGTAAATTATTAGTTTAAAATTTTACCAGTACATTCAGTCAGAGCATTACAAATTGTAAAACCAAAGTTTATGTATATAAGAAGTATATTTACGCACTTACCATAAAAAGAAGCTGTTCTCGTATAACTCGGATAGATAAATCATGCTACAATTAAGTAACAAAGTTACAACAAACACTGCTGCAGTAAAGATGACATACAAATTGAAATCATTTCAATATAAATGTAATTTTAATTTTAATAACGAAAATCAATTGTATAGATAATATTGTCATTGTTCTGCCATTAGTTTTGATGTAACAGATTGATAGTTCTGAGTTAACGGCGAATGAAAAATTTCAGTTTTTAGGATAAAGCCTCTAGCATCAATATTTTATGTTACATACATAATTATAATATCAAAATATAATGCCGATCCGGGACAAATAATAGTTTTAAATTAATTGACAAAGATAGTTGCCTTTACAAAATAAAGCTTACTTTGGCTAACTGGTATAATCAATGCACCGACTGAGTTATCCCAGACAAAGAATTGATATCAAAGAATCTCTTTGTATACAACTTTTAGAGTGTTCACTGTTAATACGTGGTTAAAAGCCATAAATTTGATCATTTTTAATTTAAATTGCTACAAACTCACCTGAGGTATAATATAATAATAATATGACCAAAATAATAAGCATCCACAATGATGTCATCATAAAACAAGTGCTCACATGTCAAAGGTAATTTAATAACTGACAAACGTAATTTTTCATGGCTAAAAATATCATTATCATTAACCATGTGCACTTACCATTACCATTGTTCTATCTATACAATGCACCTATATTTGAAATTATTAGTGATATAATCATTAAAATACTCCTAGTTTTAAATTGTATTAACCTTCTTATATATTGAACATTGTCATTCTTTGACCCTATTTGGAACAGATGGCCACCATATGGTGCCTCCACGATTGCTTCTCAGCCACTGCTTTTCAGGATATAATCCCCCCCACCCCTTGACACAAGATAATCTAAGTGGTGTTGAAACACACTTTTTTTTTATATGTAGATATGTATTATGTACATAATATTATAAATTTCTTAAGATAACTAATTACTTAAAAAATGCAGCATATTTCAATGAACAAAAATTTAAGTAGAATTTTCAATTGGGTTTTAGTTTAAAAACAAGAATTTAGCAATCCAACGATTCTCCCCCTGAAGTTTCGAAATTCTTCTTCAGGGGGGAAATTCCCCACTGGTTAGGAACCCCTGTACACAATGGTTGAATCCTACAGGTTGGAAAAAGCAAGTAGGATTTAGCCTCACCGGGGGAGGGGTATCTGTCGCATGTCACCTAGCCAGTTCCAACGTCTCTCAATGACTAATAATGTAAGAGAATGATGTCTGGTATGTTACCTTATTTCCAAGGCCTTCACAGAATCAAACCACCCTACTCCCAATATCTAAAAAAAATATTCTCAAATGTCAGTTTATGAGTCTTTGTCAGGTGCCACAACTCGCTGTCGTAAAACAGGACTGGTAGAATATAACAGATGAATCAACATCACCGCCATCGTTGTGGTTGAGTCAGTCGCTTACGATACACTCAACACTCAGAACTGTAGTAAAAGGTGGAATTGATTTAACGAGAAATTGAAGAGTAAAGAGGAAATGACAGGATGCAGCTCTGCCTCAGATCAATTAAGTCAGAAAACCATTGTGTGGTCAGATTGTCAATTATTTTTAGCCACTCATTTTGGCATTTAAAAGTAGAAGACAACCATCGTGTTATTAATTTATTTCTAGAAATAATGTGTACTGAACATACTTAACCCTTTGATGAGTATCGCTGCATATTTGCGTCCAGATGTTGTGTAATCTCATATCAATCTCCATTCTCATATTTTTTATTGAATTGTCATTATTTTTTCACATATGGAGAAAAAACATAAATGTATACCTATGATTTTTGGCATTCTCATTATTTTGATTATTTGTAGCAAATAAACAAGAGATTTTTTTTCGAAAGGTAAATAATCGGTAGCGTATAATATTGAGCGTGAAATTTAATTTCGGGTCGATTCCCTTCATGTTATCGCTGTCAGTAGAGCATCACATGCACACAGATGATAGTAAAAAAAAGATCTAGGCCCAAATTCGAAGTAATAGATTCTAGAAAAATATTTAAACAATTCGCTAAATACCAATAATCTAGCTCAGGGGTTACCAACCCTGTGCCCGCTGGCACCATGGGGCCCGCTGACTGATTCTGATAAGCCAACCAACTAATTTATCAAATCGTAAATTCCTAGGATTTTGGATGTCAAATTCCTCGGTAAACTAAAAAAAAAACGAGTCATGGTGATATGTATTTTGGGCAAATCGGTAAATTCCTGCGTTTTCAGATTATGAAAAAATGTGGTGCTCACCGCTTTTAGATTGCCCTCTAGGGTCCAAAGAGGTTGGTAACCCCTGATCTAGCTGATATTAATTGTAGTCTACAATGATACCTCAATAAATGCAATGCAAATATTACGAAATTTATCTGGTGTCACTTTGAACCCCGTCGCACCTCGATCCTATTTTTAACGTTTCAACACTCGAGTGTTAACTATGCATTTTATGATTCAAGAAAAAATATTAACTTTTTGAAATAATAATCAATATTCTTCCCAGATTGATCCGTATCAAAGCAAAATGTTTTATTTTATTTTTGTGTGTAGCAATAGTAAGAATAATCAAAATATAAGAAAAACCTAATATAACAAAAATTAACTCACTCCTCATAGGGTAAAGATTCATAATCTAATTTTACCATGAAAGTGGTATTTGGTTGATGGGGAGTTTGCATAGATAATTGTTATAATAAAAAGTAATAGCCTGGATTTGGATTCATCACTTTATTAACCATATTTACGTACACTTAAATACAGTATAATAATACATAATTACAAAGACAACAGAAAATGATAAAATTCAAGACAAATCGATATTTATTGGGAAGGTGTTATTTAACGTGGCAACGTATACCGATTTTTATATCAAAGCTGATGTATTAATTTCACATGGGAAGATAAATTTACCATCAAATAGTACAACGAGTAAGTATTCATTCATTTAAAATTAAACATATATTAAATCAAAAGGTTTCTTTATCCACTGTGAAGAAACTTACGATAATAAATAATATAAAATTTAGTAACAATTTTGAATAGTCCATTTACATAACAAATTGTTTTATAAGTCTCTTAAGTTTAATGATGAACATTTAAAATAGAAGCGAGTCTTGAAAACATGAAAAAACCTACTGATCTCAATATTCTCACTACGTTTAAAACAATATTCTCTGTTGCCATTATATTATTATCATTAATTTATATTCTAGTGGAAAATAAAATTTGAAACATCATAACAGATAGTTACATACATATTCAATATATTAGATAGTTTTTTTTTTCAGTTATGTCGTGTAAGATCTAAATGACTTTATAATACACAAAAGTACAGCAAGTTATGGACATCCACCGATAGAGAAAGACATTATATAATATCGTATATATATAAACAACACCTAGAGATATATTTCAAAGGTTTGAACTTACTCTTAGGACTTTCTTATGCTTTTATTAACGTTTTAATAACTGTTTTTTTTAAACATCATTCCAAATCGATGATTCAATTTTATTTATAGTTATCGAAAGTACAAGATTTTTTTACGAACAAGATCCAAAACGCAAGTGTTTTATTCTTGCATAAATAAAGATAAAGATGCAACACGCGGGGCTGCAATATAAAGAACACATCGAGACTCGGATGTCACGCGAAAAGGTAAGAAATAAATTTTCGGTTAAGATTACGGCGACAGATGGATACTGCACGAAGAATAAGGATTTATTATATTTAAGTAAACATTAATATTATTATATTTTTGACTGAGTTTACACCTAAAATGAGGCCTTCCACGTCGTCGTGTACCGCTACGGTCGGATGTAGAATATTTTGCAGCAACTCAGATTATGTACGTATATCACAAAGAGAAATCAACAACACAATTAAAAATATACATTTTCGAGCATCAACTTACAGTAGAACTAAGTAACATAAGAACAGGTTATTTAAAAATATATATTATAGTCTATAACTACTTAATGCGTAAGGGTTTATATTGCCTACATTACGATGGAGGATATATTCCAGATTCCTAACTGTCATATTCATAATCGTGAAAGCAAACAACCTCAAAATATATAATAATAATATGATACTTGGAATGGTCTCTAATAATAATAAAAAACATTATCAGATTACCGAACATAAACAATAAATACACAATTAAAAAGCATATATATTTATGGCTCTACATTATTAAAATTAAAGTGAGCAATAATCATAAGACATGAGAATATTTGGTAATAATTAAAAATCATAACAAGATATGAAAGTGTATAATTTTGTATCTCTAAAGTTAAATTAGACTAAATGACATTGAATGGAAGTCAATATTAGGCCGACGAGCCTAATGAGAGTATAAATGCTATTATTTAAATGGATATTAAGTATAATGTTGCCTTTTAGATTTGTCACCGAATCTATAATCAATTTCTAATACAAAATCTGCGCTAGCATTATTTTGCAAAGACATCCGGCATTATTTGACGAAAAATCCAAATACAACTGATAGTTATAAATCAATTTTCAGTTTATTTCAAATCCTCATCTTCGTCACCGAGTAAATCTTGGCATTCCTTCTCCCAATGTTTATCGTCAGCGGACACGGTAGCCGCTTTGTCGCCAGACAAAACCTCGTAGTCTCGCAATTCCGCCTCCAACTCGGTCTCCCATTCCTCTTCTGAATATTTTCACACAAATTCATCCCGAGTAATGTGGAATCGATTAAAATAGACAAAACATAAAAACAAAATTAGAAAAACAGGAAAAGTGGTAATCCGACATGATCTAAATAAATAAAATGTTTTTGACTTTGACAAGAGATTTATTTACAAAGAATGAATTCAATTGAAATAGCTAACAGTTGAATATAATAATTTTACACGTTAAATATATTTTTTAAATCCATGCTATATATTGTTAAAATTAAAATTTGCATACGGCTATAATATAAATAAATGTGTTCGATTTCTGAAAACAGAGCTCACGAGCAGAATGATAAAAACAGCTTTCGGCTTGTCAAAGCGATACATACTCAATTGATTAAAATATAGTGAAACTTAAACGGTGACAAACGAGAATAAATAAGAACTAAAATTTATAAAAGAAGCACTATCCCGATGCACATAAACACCATTCCTCCACAATAAATTCTCTCAACAAGTTTCATTCAAATGTATTGTCGAATTACAATGATACTCTAATTTTGGTGATTTGCAATTGAAAATGCAATACCTACAAATATAATATAATAATTATAATCTAAGTACATAATAATTATACAATATAATCATGATATTCATAATATATTATTTTATCTATTAATTACAATACATACATGTGTTAGTAATAATAATTTAGGTCGTCAAACTCGCCACATATTCAGAAAACCTACTAACAACAAACGATTCGAAATTTCATGAGGATTCTTAGATTTTTCAAAAACAGAATAAAAGTCTCCATCACAGGGCAACGTTCCATAGAGAATCATTCATGCGGGATAAAATTTTGCTTGTACGCTGAATAAAAGTAAGTCATTCTAAAGTTTATTATTCTCTATACATATTAAATTTTATACAGTGATAGTTACTCCATGGGATGTGACTTTCAAAGGCTCCCGTGTGATGTGTTTAATTTATTATATTTTCTCGAAGTAAAATTGTATTATTTCTTGAATACTTTTAAGCGAACCTAAATATTTGAACTCACAAATTTTATACAAACGGTGTCGAGCCTTAATTTGATATTAAATTTGACAATTGAACATGCGTCATAATACGATGTTGGATTATGACGAAGGAGACATGATAAAGAGAAATTTATCAAAAAATTTAGGCACACGGTTTGTACAGAAATATTGGAATCAAAATTTGTATTCATTACGAATTATTCTGAAATAATTCAATGATCAGTTTGATAGTATAAGTAGATAGATGAAAATCTTTTATAAAACTTTATTCTAATCCAATCGAGAATTCATTACTTAGTGAAGTAGATTGCTATGATAAAAATTTGTATGTTAATTTCACCATTGAACAAGTAGACTAATTTCGCATGATTGAATGAAAATGATCCGACACTGAACATGCTCATACGTGTACTGAAAGTTCTTCTTTTAATTATTTAATTAAAAAAACTAGAAATTATTAAAATATTTCTGTTTGCATGATTTATTGAGATAAAGAAAAGCTTTTCAATTATATTATTAAATAGTTACAAACAAAGATATTACGAACACTTTCGCAATCATGCATGGAAAATAATATGTACAAGTTATATTTCAATCAATTTGTTTATTATTTTATAATTTCACAAGAATCAAGCAAGGAATGAATATTGTCCTTACTAAAATAAGTTTTAATACGAATAATATTGCTTAATTTAAAGCATAAACAATAATAGTAAAAATGAGATCCTCAAAACTTAGTCATAATAAACCAAACATGATACATACAAATATTTAGTGTTAAGAATCAATCATTTTATAATGACAATTTTTAAGCAACGTTATTAAAATCCATGCAACAATCCCATTATTTGACAAACAAAAATATATCATTATTATTTTTCAATACATTTTGCCTTCTGTAAATAATGGAGACAACACAGTGGTAAATTACTATATACCAAACAGGAGAATATCTACAATTGTGCCATAAATATATGCAGGGGAGTAGAAAAATAATAATATATTATTGATTTCAGTAAATTTGTCACCCATGAAAAAACACATTTCAATGAACGCAGTATGATTTTGCCGCCTATAGAGAGGATGAAATGCCCATACAAATATATTATTTAGCAGAGCTTGAATGTCATACAATTGTACATGAAAATAAATTGCAAAAAATAACTAATATTGTACCTGAGCAAAAACTCATCACAAAGAAGACGTGAATTAAGCAAAGCTTTCCCAAAACATTATTGTATTAGTATTCATATATGAAAATTAAGCCATTATTATCTCCCTCAATTCCAAGCTATTCTTAAGCAGCTTTGTGCATAAATACAAAGAAATTAATTATCCCAAGAAAAACCGTGTTAAAGTTTCATAAATTATTGTTTCCAAAATGAAGTGTTACATGAAATGAAAAGATACACAACCATAACACCTGACCTGACACCGTCCATCGGTCTATTGCCTATATACACGGTGAAATAAAAATTATATGACAAAACATCCAAGAATGCTAACACAGTCGGCAAACATCAAAGCGTTGAAACTGAGAAAAAACACTGCTTCATCAAGAAAAATGTCATTTGCACGGTTGAACAACCGACAGTATTTTTGAACAACTAATATTCGAAATATCTCGTCTCCCACTTGATATATTCGGTTACATGAACGACAGTTACAGAAAATCTTGTTTTATTAATTATATTGTATACATTATAATAATTTCTGGGCAATGTGAGTTGAAGGGAATGCTATTTGTCAAACTGGCAACACGGATTCGCCGTCGGCTTGGCTTAGGCTGCAGACGGCCGCAAGGGAGCACCACCAAAAACAAACACAGTTTAGCAAAACACCATCTTCTTGCACAATATTTACATATATTATTAACCTATTTTCAGCTTCATCACGTCATTGAAATAAAGGCTACTTGAAAACACAACTTTAAAGGTTTATCTTGGATTGTTTTTATTTATATACTAATAAAAAATATTAAACAGGTATTTATATTTCAGTAAAAAGAAAAGGTGTTTAATTTCGTTTCCCAACACCATACATATATTGATTTGAACCAAGTCACTTTTACTGTTATAATAAAATCAAATGTGAATTTTGGTTGAACTTTTTATTCAAACTATATAATTGTTAAAATATTTGTATTCCATCTCAAGTCACCAAAATTTGATACATATTTTTCATAATTTTTTCAATAATAAGAATTTGGAACAATGATTATTTTTAAGCAAAAGGAATTTAGTTCAAAACCAATTCTAGGAATACGATACTTCATTGTATAAATAAAATAAAATGTGACTATTTTATTATTATCTCCTACATTCGTATATGTACTTGTATACTGGATGAGAATTGTTCAATAATTTTATTCTTTTACATAGAAAATCTTAAGCTATTATAGCAATACTCCTTTAATAATTTGTTTGAAAGAAATAGTTATGTTATAAGAAAAGTTTGGTTTGATTTTTATGCCAAGGTAATGAGATATAGTGTTTCAAGTAAGTGAAGACAATACACAGATAAATTGTTGATTATTTGAAGATTTCGTATGAGCTGTGTTGCTAAATGAATTGGTGCTGGAAGATGCATGCATAACAAGCAATAAATTGTGATCAACTAATGAATTTCAAACAATAATCATATGAATATTAATGGATTGCAAACTCATAATTATTACAAACAGTATAATATGACCAAAAACATGTGATATATACATAATATATAAATGGTATAGTTTGCCGAGGTTTTCTGTGATTACTTACATACAAATACGGGTAGATATTTATCACCAATTCAATTATAAATTCACCAAAATTATGTATCATTATGTTTGATTTTAATAACAAATGTAACATAAATGAATCGACCTTATGTGTTAAAATATTTAAAATATATATATATAGACATCACCCTGTTTGTTTTTTAGTAATAAGATTGTGTCATAATGAGAATTTTATTCAAAACTGAGCTAAATAGTTAGATGGCAAGTAAATATTCAATATTATTGATCTTAATTTTGAATCACTTGTTGGCGAGTAGTCAAAATCGTTGGCTTCAGTAGGGATTTCAATCCCAGTACAGTTTTTCAATGAATGTGTGTGATGTCTAAAATTCCCTATCCGATTACCTAACCACTATGTCTTAGCATTATTCTTCTCTACCCACTCTCTTCGAAAATGAAAAGTAGAGCAACAGAGTAATGGGCAGTTTTTGGAAAAAATCTTCTATGGAGATAAGTTTTATCAGGAGTTCATATGTTCCATGTTGGGAACATTGTGTTTAAAGAATATATATATAAATCGTTTCAAATCTCACCTTCTTGATTATTTCTGTCAATGGCTAGTCTTTTTACTTTCTCTTCGATACCTTCTGTTGCAATAACTGATTTTCTCTCAGCGTCGAGTAGGTTTTCACTTAGGGTCTTGGTCATATTTTTAGCGGCACTACTGTCCTGCAAAATGTTTTCGCTGGTGGACTTTTTTATATCTACAGTCGGGTCAGCCGATTTGAAATCCGCATCTAAGTCTTGCAATACCCTAGTCGGCGATATGGTCACAACGCCATCTTTGGTGAGGAGAGTACCGACAGTGTCTCCGTGTGGATAATGTGCAGACAATTATGCAATGGGAGAGAACAAAACAAAACAAAAAATGAAAAAAAATAATGACAGTAACGCATGCCAAATGATTGAGTGCACAATTAAAATATGAAATAAATAATAATTTAAATCATCTGAATCAGCAAAAACAATTTAAGCAATATTCATAAAATTATAATGGTTTCTTATTGGATTAAAAACAGCTTAAAAACAGCTTAAAAAAAATAATGGTTTGTTATATAAATATCATATGAAATATGCTCTGCTTTTACTTTATATTGTAGAAATGTGCAGACAAAGAAAAATATTTAAATATGCGCAATTTAATAGTTGTATATTATAATATGAAAGGAGAAAATATTCAAAATTCTGAAAACTAATCGGGCATTTGAGCAAATAAACCTTAAGCTCTTAAATAATGTTATTAAATACTATATCAAAATTATTGAAACACAGATAAACTCATTAATGTAGTACCAATAATTTTAGTATGAAATTGTGAATTTGCCTCTATAAATTTTTGTTTTATACACTGGCTGATTTTTTCTCCAGAATTTAAGAAAAACCTTCGAAAAAAATAATATAAATATTTTTTTTAAATCACAGCAATTTTAATTTGCTGATAATAAAGAATAATAAATCCTTAAATCTGAGAGATTCTAAAAAAACAACAAGTAAAAAAAAAACACAAACTAATAAGTAATTATAGTGAAAAATATGAAGCTTATAGACTACTTACTTAAGTGAAATAAAAAAAAAATGTACTAAGGGAGAAGAAGTAAATGTACCAATGAGTGTGTTTTAAGATGAGAGAATATTTTCAAACATTGTACCTTGTGGTTCATCCACACTGGTGAGTCGAGAGGCGGGCAGGCTCTCGTTGTTTTCTTCGCTAGCCTCGATGAACTGGCAGATGAGAGAGACACGGTAGAAATAGTTTCGCCAGAAGTTTTCCTCCGTGATTCTGAAAATAGTTATGGATAATATTATGAATTTCTCATTAGAAGGGACGATAATGATATAGAGCAGTGATGCGCAACATATTGAACAGTTGGGCCAAATTACACATTTTGCAATTATTGTTCAGGTTTCGCAGAGGGTAAAAGTTTTGCTGACAATCATTATACTTTGTAATGGGGATATTTTTCACGTAAAACAGTTGTGTTGTATTTATAATTCAAATGTTAATGCGATTCTTAAGAATTTTACTCGATATTTGAAGACGCCTGCGTGGTCGACTGATCAACGTCATTGGCTTCGGTTACGGAGGTTACGGGTTTGAGTTCCAGTACGGACAGTTTTATAAATTGATTTATTCATGAATTTCTGTTCGAAAGCATCGAAGTATGTGAAGTCTTGAATTCCCCCCTCTCACCTATTCTAAAAACAAGGTGTAGCAAGAGCGATTAGTTAACCACTAGTCCTCTTTGGAAAAAAAGGGAGGTTCAGCAACCAAGTAACAAGCAGTTCTCGTAGAAATACTTCTGTTGAGATAAAATCTATTATGAGTCCATAGACTACATTGGGAGCGGACATGGAAAAATAAAATTGAAGTATAATGCTGCAAAACCGAATCTCGAATTTTTATCAGTAAGTGTATTTCTATGAAGCGATTTAGTTGCTCCGTCAACAAAAAATTTTACTCACATTTAAATTTGAATTGTTCAAACTATGTACATTCTCACAGATTTTGTCACTAACAACCCGGGTTTCGCCTTTCGGCATCTTCAGGCGTTCAAGTGCACGGATGAACTTGAACTGACGCTTAGTAAATGAATGTTTCGTGTTTATATAAAAAATAAATGTATCATTGAGTTTAAAGCCATTGCTGGCGAAAAGGATAAGCTCATGGGAATGCCTACAGATTTGAGTAGTTAGTAGTTTCAAGAATTATATTTATTTGTTTGTCGGCAAAGGTTTTATGACAATATTTATATAGGGTATAGATTGAATAAATACTTACGCGATGGGCACAAGGTCATAGCGCATTTTTTCAAGATTGGGGTCCTCAGCCATGATGGCGACAGCAACAGGATACGATGTGTCATAGTCAAAGTTGAACTCTACTCCGGCAGGTGGGGCACGAACAAAGTTCCGCCTATCCTGTAATTATCATTCAAAACTTATATGAAAAAAGGTTGACTCAGAATTTAAAAAACCATATCGTAATGGAGAGCATTAAAAAAACAAATGAAGCTTTAAAACTTGGCTTTTTAATCAATTTTTTTAATATTCAATATTCAATTTAATTTCTTTTTTTGTTGATATTTAGATATTCGTTATATTATCGTTGAGTTAACAAATAATGTCACTTTGTGTCACACTATGTCTTGATATAATCTAATATGTTTATTGAAACAACAAAATACTCAATCAAGACAGTA
The DNA here is from genome assembly GCA_030503985.1 of Himalopsyche tibetana. NCBI lineage: Eukaryota > Metazoa > Arthropoda > Insecta > Trichoptera > Rhyacophilidae > Himalopsyche > Himalopsyche tibetana. The sequence continues at coordinate 5,887,631 of JAPJYX010000010.1, forward strand.
TTTAGAACTAGCATGTTTTAGAAATCAAATACATCTTGCCAGAAATATGAAAAAATAAATTATTTTAATAAACTTGAAAATTACAATATTTTTAAATTCCTTGTTCCCCATTCTCGATCTTAAGAAAATATTTTAATATATAAACACAGAAGTAATCTACTATAATTTTCCGGAATAAATAGTTATTGTAATATATAGCCATGTGAAACATGTGTATAATATAACTGCTGTGCAGAACAGCTGACAAGCTAAAATTATATAAGCATTTACTATGGGTATAAATTTAAATAATATAACTGAATTATTGTGACATTTAAGGTTTAAGTTGGTTGATGAAGAACAAAAAAAAAAATGCAGAAAAATTCTTAAATAAATAGATTCAAAATAAATAACCTTGAATTCTTAAATATATATGAAAAAGGTATACTCCCGAAAAATCTCCTTAACAACTGGAAATTTACATGTATAAATAAAATTAGAATAAATACATAGAAAAAGATTTTGCAAGATTCCGGTACAGCGGTTATTCTCAAAGGAGTAAGACACGTAACACTTACATAATTGTATTAGATTTAAAAATTCAGATTGAATAAAAAGTATAATAAATTAACATTTACCGTGGATAAAGAAAGGCATTCTTCCTTAAGTGCAGCTTCGTCATCCCGACCTGCCCAAGGCAATTCTGCGGGTCCTTTGCCACCAGCCTGTCCGCGGATGAAAGCATCTTGCTCCTTGTTGAACTCTCCGAGAAGGCTCTAGAAATCAAAATAATAAGAAATTAATGACTGCAAATTATTTTTATATTTTTATAAATGAGAATATTGCATCTTTTATGTTATATTCGTACACTGAGAAGGGTTTTATTCCATCGAAACTGTTAAGCACATTTCAAAAAAATTAATTAACAATAAGTACTTCAAGAATCGATGTAAGAGAAGAGCAAAGCGCAGGCTCAATAATAATCGATAAAAGTATAATAATTTTACTGAGGGCCAAAAAGAATTGTCATTTGAGATTAGAATGGTATTCAGAACATATTTATCTTCGTGTTCCTTTATTAGTGAAAGGTTTGTTCGCATGCATGAACGAATTACAAACCATTGTATCTAAAGGTATATTATTCGAAAAGGTATTCCTTAAAAATAGATAAGGAAGATGCTATTTCAGGGAAAAGAAGAAAATATATCAACAGCGAAATATGTATACCGGGTATTCAATATAAACGAATAATTCTCTTCAAAACCAATAATCGATTAAAGATTGAACAAAACCAAATGTCAAATATTATTTTTACATTATCATCTGTATAACATTATATGAAAACAATGTTGAGTTGTAGGAACTATAGAATAATACGATTGGCGTAGATAGGTAGGTCTACGGCGTAGGCGCAGACGGCGTTTGTATATAGATTGTGTTTAAAAATAAACTATAATGCTCACTTATTACAATAAACTGTAAAACTTGCATTAGGGCACTTATGCAAAGTCGCAACATTTCAATCGAATTTCTCAGCCCACAATTATGCTACGGCGTAGATGTATAAAATAACTACGGCGTAGACGTCAAATCATGACATGCTTTAAAAAATAATGATAAGCCTTACAAAAGCTTTGAATTTGATTTTATTATATTTTCGTTCACTTTGGAACGTGCGAATGAGGCTACGCTTGTTAGACAGTAAAAAAAACTAACAAGCTACATATTAAGTACGATATTTTATGTTTACTTCACCTACGCCGTAACTATCGTGGCGTGATGAATTGGCTTTACGTTTCCTTCCCCGCCTCAAGTACTACAGCCTTACATATTTCAACCATGACAGATTATATTATTTGCGAAAGGTGAGTGCCCAATATTATTCAATAATATTAAGAAAAAAATAAAGGACTTTTTGTCATTGTATTTTGTTTAGCGTTCATTATTACGAATTTTCATCCCATTTAGGGGTAAGAAACTAATATAGATTTTTAAAATTTATCTGAATCTATGAAACCCTCAAGCGGAAGTCACACATATGACAATCACAACAAGTTTATTTAAAAAATGTATGGTCAGCATAATATTTTTGTCGTACATTATAGCGGAAATTGTCAAAGGATTTACGATTTTTTCAACACAACTTTACCAGATTTTTATTTACAGTCTTGCACTCAAAATCATAAGTGAGGTTACTACTTGCAAGCTCGGGTCGTTTCAAAATTGTTAAAACACGAACCATGAATGTAAATTAGTAAATATAGACACATTTTAAAACTATTTTTAGATGGGAGTTTCAAACCTAGCTTGATAACATTGAAATTCAAGTATCATTTTTTTAACATTTTGGATCTAGCCGCGTTTGCAAATAAAAAATAGTCTCAAAGATCTATCAACTAAAATATATACATGTATATGCACAATCAATCAATTATTCAATAATTAATACAAATCCTATTCAAAAAGATCATAAATTGTAAAATATAATAATGAATATGTATTGAATTGTATACGTTGTGACTATCGAAAAAGGTTTAATTTTGACTTATTATATCTATTCTATCACGTTGAATGAACATGATCAAATTTAAAAATAAAAAAAAACGAATAGATGGCTGTTATCTGCTAAAAGAAAATTATTCATGCCTTCCGAATAGAGTAACTTAAATCGATCTCTAATACAGATGTTCGTATTGTTCATGGATTAGTGAATATTAAATTTACATCACGATTCTTCCATCGGCGTCGGTTTAACGCGACATCGCATTTTATAAATTGATTTGGTGTTGGCGAGCTTAAAGACGCTGCTACGGTAAGAAGATGGGCGCCAGAAATGTGTCAGACACTCCAAAGGAATATAGCGGCAAGCATGACGAGCATCATTAATTACAATTATTCGCCCTTGATATGTATCTATAATAAAGGTAACTATTTTGTGTAAAAAAAAATGTAAAGATAGGCTGAAAATCTGACATGCTCTGTATAAATTATTTTTAAACTAGTTTCATTTACGTGTTCTATGGATTTTTAGGATTATTCGTGGTAGCTTGTTTTTACTATACAAATAGACGTATGCAGATTTGTCAATGAAAAAAAATAATACGTAACTATTGTAGCATGAAAGATTTTTTAAATGAGTTGACGATATAGCAGAAAATAAACAAGATTTAAACAAAAAATACAGATAAAAATTAGATCGCGAAAATAATAAAAGCTACAAAATGAATAGTCTCGAGTTCTTGGAAATCAGTGAGAATATTAAGAGCAGTAAAACACTCAACCATTATCAGATTAAAACAAAACATTTATTCTCTTTCGTTTTCATTTACACCCGGGAAAATTGCGTATATAAAGAGAATCAGAAAAAATAAATAAAAAGAGCAATTTTTACGATTCCAGTTCAGAGATTTTTCTCAAAAGAGTAAAAAATGTAACACTAACAATAATACCAAAAAATGGTACAAAATTTTAAATTAATTTCTGTTGTTTTCATTTCCTCATTTATATTTGAAGGGTGACTACCTAGACCCACACTATACATATAAGTCTGTCAGCTTTCTTTTACGTGAAATGATAAATATGGGAAAGGAATTATTGTAAAAAGCTTCAACACACTGAGGATAGCGTAACGTTTTCTTTTAATGACAATTTGATTCCACCGTTGTGTTATTTGTTGGTTGTCTCACCATGTCTATGCAACCTCTGATGTTACAGATAGGGCATCCAATCCCGGGATCCCGTTCAATTTTCTGATCCCGAAATAGCAAATTGAGGATTTCAAATTCCTCGGTGAGAAAATCTCAATCCCGGGATCCCGGGATCCCGGGATTCAAAATAATTCAATCCCGAAATCCCGGGATTGAAAAAAGGCTTCGGGATTGGATACCCTAGTTACAGACGTCTTCCAAAATGCAATTATCACCTAAAAAAAACCTAATTTATTTACTGGTCAAGTGTAGAGTTGTCGAGACCGATAGTGTAACTGTGCTAAATATAATGATATAAAGTGCAATTTAAAATCTATACAAAAACAAATTAACGCTATACATAATATATTGGTTTAAGTAAAATTATATTTGTACGTATAACAAATAGAACCGTTTGTCCGGCGAGAAATTCGACTAGTAAATCTGAAACTATGTGAGCACTTTTTATACTTTAAAGTTAAACATTTTCGTAAGAGCTTTACAGAGAAACTTTTCGTAATTAAGTGAACTTGCATCCAATATTGAACGACGAAACGAAAAGTTTCATGGAGCGAAACTAAACTTTGTATATTGACTAACTTTGTTGCAAGATAAAAAAGTAGAATTATAAAATGAAAAGTAATTCGTGTTTTAAAATAAGCTTTCAAGGAGTGATTCGTACCGTATACTTTTTATCAGGGTTTATTTAAGTTGACAATATACAAAACATTTTTCAGGTGGCATAGTTTAGTGAAATAACGTACATATATTTAAATGATAAATTGATTGTCACTAGACTCGTTAACAAGAAGTGCTGCATCATCAAAAAACAGGCAACACGTGTATGGTAATAATAATTTGTATTCGTAGGCAAAAAGCCTTTACGTAATCGTCCCACAAAGACGTACATGAGTATCGACCGCCGACGCTGACGCGACGGGCCTTTTCACAACTTCCGATTTTCATTACATGCAAAAACTTTTCAAACAGGATATGACGCAATAGAATAACACAGTAATTTTCAGCAATAATCACAAGTTCGGCAGGGCTTTTAACTAACGAAATTGCTGTCCGGAAAGCGTAATATACACACAATGTTACAATGGTGTGATAATGTTATAATAATAGAAAACATTGTTACATACTACTTTGTTGTCTTATGTCGACATAAATATATTTGGAAACACCCTTGCAATTACAACAATTACCTTAACATATCGCCGCCTTAATACAACAACTAGTTCACTTGATTTACAGTGGTTTTGGTATAGATATTGAATAATTATGATTTAACATTTTCTTCAACGAAATTCAATTGCACATTATAAAATTATTACCAATTATATTTTGTTTTTATTTTTATTTCAAACAATAAATAAATCTTAGATGTGGGTTAACCAAATAAAGTTTTTTTATTTGTACTATTGACGTAGTGATTAATATTCCAGGTCGATATACGCTCGTTCCTAACTGAGTAACATACATTTACGATATTAAATTACCTTATTTGCAGGTAAATTAATCTTGTATAGTGATTTAATTAATATAGGATAACAAATTTCAACCACACTATATTGTTTGTTAACAAAAAACTACAATAAAAACGCATTGACTAACGGAAAATAAAGCTTGGAAATAACGTTTTATCATTTGCACAGAAAAACAATGAAGTTTAAATTTCTTAATTTGTACGAATTATGGTGTTGATGTAATCATCGAATCGCTTATCAAAGCGGTAGTATTTTTTGAACCAATTTCTTTATTGACAGTCTTAAATACCAATATCTATTGAGTAGAAGCAATAAGTAATATATATAGAATATATAAATAAATTAAGCATACATATGCACGTATAATGATTTGAGTTTTACTGTTTCAATAAAAGTAACCAGTGTAGGCAAATTATTGAAACAGATGTAATAGTTTCTGCTGAAAATCTATGTATATATATATACACATATATATTTGTATAGCTAAGAAAGGTAAATGGAAAAATATAATTCAGAGTAGAAAAATCCTTTTTATTACTATCGCAACTCTTAAAATGTCAGCTTTCCAGATAAAAAGTTTCATATCGGAAATCTTGGCGTTAATCTAATACAAGAATAATTCTAAGCAATACACGGTCAAGCGTAAAGGGGGATTGCGGTGCTAAAAGCATTAACATAGGTCACAGGTCAGAAAGATAGAATCCTATAAGTGTATCGATACGATTTTCGTTCGGGAATATGTCAAGTGATATCTTCGATAGAACCTTAATAAATTTTCAAAGGTACAATCAATTTTCACTCAACTGAAATTCTTTACGCTTTGCGTGTATATTATCTATTCGATTATTTAAAGACCAAGCACAACTCAAGACCTATAATATTCTATGAAAGAATTTAATTTACTACGCATTATAGAGACGACATAAAAATGCAACCAATTCATCAGACTATAGAGTAAAAAAAAACATATAAATTTAGTTGAAAACGTATCGGGGTCCTAGATAGTGAATACTTAAAAACTCAAGACTGACCGAAGAGTATGTCGTTTGAAAATAAATGATAATAAGGTTTTGTGGAATAACACTGCTATCTTACTCATGCGAAATTATATAATTAATATTTTCTCTCATGATAGCTAAAGCACGACTGAATTGACTGAAAGGCTAATAGCACTGACATAATCCGTAGACGCATTTTAAATGTGACAATAAAATACACAATGCTGACCACATCCTCTGATACTGTCCAGGGATTAGCGAAACCGGCTATTGAACCAATCGTCCCTAATGGCTTCGTGGCAATAACTTTAATAACAAAGCAAAATCACAGAATTTTAATTATTTTAACTTAAGCTTTTGAATATTGGACAATTGTTCCAGAGCCATTACCGGAAATAATTAGAAAGAACTTAAAGTTATTTCATGTAACACGCTTGTAACAGTCTGCAAATTTGTAGTGAGTGGTGATTTACGATGCGTTTCCTGGAAAGAGAGATTCGGTAGTTAAGGATATAGATACATGTTAATAAAAAAGGTAATTGGATATCTTTTGTTAAGGGAAGAATATAAAGGTATTCCGAAATAATTCGAGCGGGTTGAATTAAATTGAGCTCCACCATGTTATGTTCCAATAAAGACTATGCTGCGTGCGCGAACACAATAGCATTTCACGAGTGTGACAACCCTTCGCAATTGTTGGCCCATTAGGAGGTAACCGACAGCCATTACCGCTACAAGACACTGATTAAATTTAAATGTCACTTCACTACTTATTCACGGCAAAACTCACTCATCCTTGATTCAAAATCGATTAGTTAGTGAGTGTTTATTATTTGGTCGGCGTGGTGGCCAATTATAATATATGTACATACACTTAGCAAATCCCCAAAATCGTTCTACATAAATTCCGTGTGTTTTTTTCAGTATCGAGTTTGTTTCATCTGACAAGTACACGCAAGAGTTTAAAATAAGTAACAGATGCGGAAACAAAGTCGACGGTAGGCGTTCGTCATCTACGTCGTCATTTTTATCACCACTTATTTACAGCGTGATTTCATTTACATTATTTTTTTAGGTCCGTTGAAAAACGTGAAATCGTTACTAAGATTTCTTTACGGATTGGTTTCAAAGAGACAAAACACGTGTCACATTTTGTTACACAAGAAGTGGAATAACAAAGTGATCAAATTTAATTTTATATTCAAAATTAACATCTACAATTTCACCGCCGAAGCCATCGAGAATATTTGAATAAGTCATTTAATTTTGGTATTAAATTTATTTTGTAAAAATTGTAACCCATTCATAAATAAACATCTAACAAAATGTAACGATTCATGTTTACGTAACTACTTATTTATTGTATCTAAGCTTTCCAGCAAAGCCAGTGATAATATATTACCTTATTCGGTGGTGAATGGTTTAAAAGTAGCTTTTACAGTTAAGCTCACTACGACAAAGTGTTATCCGAGCGTATATTTTCGGTTCCTTTACTCGTTCATTAGGCTTCAAGTTTTCTTTAACAACTTTCGGTCGAGTACAAGATGTTACTCAAAGAGCTTTTACATTTTGTTTTCGGAGTAGTAAATTATTTCGGCAAGCGTCGTTACTCAGTAACGAGGCGCTATCCTGTTACGAGTTTCGTTACGGAGCCATTCCGAGGCATTAATTTAATAGCGCGACATGACGTCCTTCCATTTTTTGCGACTATAATAAAGCATTTCGAAATGTGTTTTTGTCTGCTGTCAAAAGAGTGAGCATCTATAAAGAGAATAAAAAAATAAAAATATGAATTTGTTTCTTTGAATTAGGTAGGAGCAGCAATAACGTGAAGTGGGTTTTCTTTTTTACTTTTAATAACATCATGAAATTTAACATAATTTAGGAGAAAAAAAATAACAAAGTAGATTTAAGACAGAAAATATTCAATATTTATAATAATTCACAGTAAATCACGATAAAAACAAGCTAATAACGACTTTATGGTACTGATTATCAATGAACAAAATGTTTTTAGCCGTTTTTATACCGTATGGATGGTATATGAATAGTTTAAATACAGAAAAAACTACTAATAATGAGCTTTGAAAAAAAGCTTTAGCCAATATTTCGTTTTATTTTTTAATGCGACCACATATTGATAAATAGATTAATAGAAGTTATGTTAGCTATGTGCCGTCTGAGTGGTCAAGTGGTCAACGTCGTTGGCTTTGGTTACGGTGGTCACGGGTTCGAATCCCAGTACAGGCAGTTTTATAAATTGATTTTTCAATCGATGTATAAATGTATGTAATGACTTGAATCCCTTCATCCATCTTATTCTAAAAATGGGGTACAGCGAGAGCGATTAACTAACCACTAGTTCCGTCCTATCTTATCTCCTTCTATTGCTACTCTATTTGTAGAAAAAAAGAGGTTGATACACTGAGTAACAAGCAGCTGTCGTATAAACACTTTTGTTGAGATTAACTCCATTAAGATTCCATATGCTTTACATTGGTAGTGAATATCGTAAAAAAAGCAAAGTTTTTAGTTCTATTAGAATGATAAGATATAGTATTGAAAATAAAATAGCTATCTACCTCGTACAACGTAATACTTCTGAATTTATAAGGTAAATGTTTATTCAATCGATATTTATTGTAAATGTCTAGAACTTTTATAAAAAATGTATTTTGAATTTTTCGTTGTACTTACCTATATGTAATATTATATTATTAACGGTGTAATAAAATTTTCAATTTTACGAATCTACTGTGAGTTATGACGGTAAAAGATGGGGATCTTTAAGACGAACGCTAATCCCAAATGTATTGAAAATCCAACACATAAAGCCCAAGTTACATCGAACGGCTTTGCGGGAATTAATATAGTCGATAGTTTATCGGTCTCCCGTCCGATTCGTTTCCGGTTTGTAGCTGCCATCCGGGTTGGGACTATACTCTCCAGAGAGGATTATCCCCGGTCCGCAAGCGGCCAGAAACCGCGGGGGAGTGCTTGCAAAACGATTCTATTCTCAGGCAAAGGTATTCAAATGTATACATAAAATATAATGATACAACGGACTAATGCGGGAATGGGAATCTCCGGTAAAGCTGAAAGTCTGTCTTTTTGATAAATTGATAATAAATTAATGTAAAAAAATATAAATAAGGGATGTTTAATGTTTAGGAGGGCTTGGTGTTGCTTACTAACCGCCAAATCACTATCTAGTTGGTCATGTGAAGAATATTTTATACGAACGATAACACTTATTTTTTAAGAAATTTCGCCGATATATAAATAATATCGAGATTTTACTGTTGTGATAAAAAAAAACAGAAACTCTTCTCGGATTCTCTTAAATATATTTTTTTATATTGATATTCTCCAATTTGAAATGGTCAAATAGATCACACGATTCTCCAATGCATAGTTTTACAATCGTGGCCCATCTTGAGTCTCATATTTTTCTGTGGCCCACATACCTGTACTAATTAGTTTTTAAGCACCTTACTTTTTACGGATTTCCCATTATTAAAGAAACGTCCAGAAAAGTTGCGAACTAACAGTTTACACAGATATGCACAAATGTAAGATATATTTTTTAGTTCATTTACTTATGTTGAATGCCGTTTTCGAATACAAAATGCGCAATTTTTTTTCATTGTATTTAGGCCCCCCAAAACTGTGCTGTGGCTCTCCTAAAATAATATTTTTTCTGTGGCTCCTTTGGTACATGCCGTGGACCCCGGTTGAGAAACCCTGTCCTAGTGAGTTCTCAGCTAAAATACGTTATATTTTACTCAAAATACATGAATAGTATAATACTAAGCAAACAGTTTATTTGTTGATTGTTAATACAAATGTGCATCGGCATGGTCACTGATATTTTAAATATTATTATGTTTAAAAGCTTGGTAGTTTTCTTCGACAAGAGCATAACTGATTCGAAGCACTGTCATGTTTTTTATACACCGTTTAATTGATGAAAATTTTTAACGTATACAAGTATCTTGGGAGATTGAGAGCTGAAAATGAAATTGAAATGGCAATTTAATTATAATAGTTAAAAATGAGGCCTCTGTTAACGCTAAATTCTTACTTGCCGACAGAAAATACTTCAACAAGTTATATATTCTAATTTTTATGTGATTGATTACATATTATCTCACATCAACAATATCAAATTTGCCGATACGAATCTATCTTTATAGCTTTGGAGATCACGTGAAAGTGTACGAATCAATATATCGAGATATTGCTTTAAAGCTCAGAGTGGTTTAAGCTGTTAAAAATGTTGAGCTAGCAAATTTCCCTATCCCTAATAGGTAGGATAAATTATTTCGATAAAATTGTCGAGAATTCACTTAATCCCCGAACGGATTGTGTAAAACCTTCGGAATGCTCTTAAGGGACTCGAACGGAAAGTTTCAAGTCGAGATTAAAATCTTGCTGACTCACATTATATAACCTTCAATATTTTATGTGAAGTAATTTAGGAAAGATGATCAACCACAGTGACTTTTTCATATATTCTAAAGCGAATATTATATGCTGGGAGTAAATTGCCAATGTTACTTCTAGTTTAGACTATACAGAAAGAATGATTTTACTAAGAATGATGGGTAATATATTATCATCAGTACGTCAAATTAACAAAATAGTTGCAATATAACTGCACGTTTATTTAAACCAAAAACAATTCCACTATTAGATGAAAAGGACTGCAGTTAAAATGGTGACGAACTTCAATCCTCGGTGTAAATACATTGTAAATTATTTCACAAATTGCGATAATATTTACGTAATAAATGTATATTCAATTTTACCGAAGCTTTCTTTTACACATTGTTAACTTTTCAAGCACATTTAAATATATATATTGTTCTTGAGATATTTCCAGCAATCATCCGAAAAGCTGCTTAGTTACAGAATTCGCTAAGTATAACGGGCTTTGTGTCCGTAGTGGATAGAAATAATGTCGAGTACATTGAAAATATTATGAAAATAATTGACTTCTTTATTATTCTTGTTACTGTCTTTATTTAAAGGTGGCGACACAATTGGAGATCATGTATCTGTACATACACCAAATGTTGGAGAGCGTGAACTTCGTTCATTGGGCCTCGTTGGTTCCGTACCCTAGATATTCACTTTTACCAACCTGGCGTCTATTATTTTGTTCAATATGACTTAAACCAAAGACATACTTTGTGTAACACTTATCAATTCACACCTTTTATAAAACGTCGTTCATCTTCCACGGTTCAATTGTATGCATAACATCTTTACGTTCTTTGAAAAGTACTATCGCTTCGCAAAAATTGGCAGCGTCGTTTCAGCGGGTTTGTCGTGCATATGCCATACATACATACCGCACATATGATATCTGTGCCGGCAATATTGCGACCAGACACATCGCAGGAACTTACACTATAAGAAAAGACGCCGGGGCAAACATTTTCAGTTTAAAAGATAGACTGGAGCACTAACAAGGCGATGAATATCATCGTTACTTTACGTGGCAGCAATCGAAGAAACTTGTAAACAGCAATGTATTCTTCTATCAACTGCGTACACAATTTAAATAATACCGCTTTTTTTACGAAATACGAAAATTTATCTCTACAGAACCTTCATAAGACCATCAGTTCTGAAATAATAATAAAAAACGTGGACGCTTTCTTGGCGTCTAGAGCTATATATAATTACTCTCAAAAACTGGTGTTTGAGAGTAATTAGACCTCTTTTTGAACACTTATATTGGATATGAAACGAGTCTTGTGGTGACAAAAACAGCACTAGTGATGATCTCTATCCACTGTTTTTGCCTGTCCAACAGGTAATAATTACTTGTCGTACCGACGCCAGTTCCCTTTCCATGCGAGAGCATTTTTAACACTTTAGCAGAAAAATAAGCGCCATTAAGCGGGCGAGAAGAATTCTTCCCCGGCGCGTTACGATGTAAATAAAGCAGATAAAAAAGCGGCGGGAACGTTCACTTAAAAGTTACAACGGCAATTTTGGTGAATCCCCTGGCGGGGCTTTGTATTATTTTCCGAAAACCAAGATAAATTATATAAACCGCCACACATTACGAAATGTAACAAACCGTTTAAGGGCGAATACACGCATGGTGTTTCAGTTATACAGATACAAAATAACGTGTACGATGATTTAACTTTGTAAATAATAAATAGCTACGGAATCGATTAGGTGAATGAATGGTACAATAGACAATTTTGCAAAAGGAGCCCGTACCCTAAAATCTATGTACAAAGTTACGTAAATAACGGTCTAAGTAACCACTTACTAAAATGTATATACAACAAAAATCAGGGTTAATTCCATAGGGTACAGGATAACGAAGACCAAAGTAATATTTACGTACAGTATTTACATAACATATACCTTATTTTCGTTAATTATTCGTCTTTCTGCCGTACAGTAAATAATTAATGGTTAATACGCTGTATCCATTAATATAAATAATGTATTATGACGATGCATTGAGTGTGAGAGAAAAACGTGTCACTTTAGTAATACGATTGTGCATTAATTACTCATTAAAATGTTACAGTTTCATGTTAAAAAAATATGTAAAATAAATCATCTAAATTGGAGAGTAAATGATTTGAAAAATATTCACACTTTTCGCATTCGCATTTTAAAAATAAAAACATTCATATCTTAAAATTTAAGCTACTGAGTATACAGTTTTATATGTGACGATTAAAAACTAGATTGATTTCGATCTGTAATTCATCATTAACGACTGCAATCAGATTAGGCAATTAAATAATTCCGACCTAGGCAGTTAAAATGTTTTGCTGTCAAAATAGTCAGTTTTATTATATTTATGAAGCAGAAAGTTTAAAGGTTTGTGTAAGAACCTAAAAAGTTTCAAACGTTAATCTTTGATATCCACTTAATTGTACATCCGCTGATTTTAGTTGAATTAACTATTTTCAGTTCTGGACATTCTTACGTTCTCGAGTTTACTTTCTTTTGAATTGATAGATTGCGTACTTTTTAAAATGAAAACCTGTGATGTATTGAGCAATTCTGATTTTTTATAATGGATATTAATTATCTTCCGGTATGTTCAATTCCGAATAATGATTTATGTACAACAAAGCTTTTCCTTTATTCAATTTTATTGCGTAGCTGATTTATGTGACCATTCCAGCAGATAACCATAAATGTAATTTTATTATTAAACCGCCATTGTTCAGCGAATACGTATAATTACAAACGATTTTTATTTTCTATGAAGCAAGCGGTAGTGGGAAAAACAAACGGAGATTTGCTTTCTCCTTTGCACCGTTTCAATGCGACAAAACTTTTATTGCGAACGTCACAGGTTATTGACACTGAATAAGAAAAGCTTTCTCGTGAGGGAAAAGCTTTTTCGAAATGTTCTCACTACTGTTGCTGTTTACGTCACAGCTTTTAACGTTACTTTATCTTGAAAATTGCAGTGATTTTTTACGATTCCAAATAAAAATTGTCTCAATTTTTTAAGATATTAGTTGAGGAATAGTTTTTTCACTATATAAGCTTTAAATGTTGAGCCGAATATATCGTAAATAATGCAAAAAAATCAAAGAAAATTCAAGCCACACTCACACAGTTGAATTATGACAAATATACAAAAGATTAGCAAAAATTGTACTATTACATACATATAATGAACTACATATTGTATAATATATAAATATAAGAATTGCAGAGCATTTAATCGAATTAAGATACAAGAAAGACACTTTTACGGTGTTCACTGTCAATACTTGGTGGAAAGGCATTATATTAATAAAAACACGTATTTCTTTGTACTTCATTTCACTTTATTAATTAGGTCAGGACCGGTTTCGCTCATTGCGAGCATCATCAGTTGACAATGCTTGCAATGAGCGGTCCTGACATAATTAATAAAGTGGAATGAAGTACAATGGAATATTGTGTTTTTATTAACAAGAAAGACAAGTAAAAAATAAAATTTATATAAAAAAATCCCTATTTTAACGCGTAAATAATTCAACATAAATATTGCATCGACGAACTTACTGGAATATTAGAGCAAACACGACTTTATCCAGCGTCTTAAGAACTTTCAAATCTTCTTGCCTACACAAAACTTATTTATTCTCTACGTAACACCGAACGGCAAATCCGTAAATAGTAGTTATTCCAAGAGAATATTCTCGATCAATTTTATATGATTTGAGATCAATTCATAATTCTCTACACGGTTTTAATAACTTAGCTGATTAAGCTATTTTATTATAAAAATAAAACCAATACAAACCAGAAGGTCAATTCAAGTGAGTATCTAAAAAAAATGACGATGGCGGTCGCTTAAGCGGATAAAAAATAACGTCGAAGGATTCTATTTCCGGTAAATGGGAAGCAATTTATACCGGCCACAGCCTATACAGTTTCGCGTCTTCATTATTGTGCGTATCCCGCAGCCTAATTGCATTTTCAATAGTGGCTGAGCATTACCAAGCAATATTCCTAGTTGCTTACAGTGTAGTGCCCTTAAAAACAACGTTACATCGTAAACGAATTAACGTAAACTAACCGTGCTACTTGTATAGATAAAAGAACAGCAGATAAAAAAAATACAAAATAGTAAGTGCGATCTACAGAAAAATTTAATTATATATATATTAATTATATAATAATAATCCATTCATACAATCTAGAACAATATGTGCGCGTTTTTTTAATAAAAAAATATCTTGAGCAACGGGTGGTCATTTTTATTCAAACAAAATATGAGTTAAATTTGAATCGTTCAAATTATGTACATTCTCACAGATTTTGTCACTAACGACACGGGTTTCGCCTTTCGGCATCTTCAGGCGTTCAAGTGCACGGATGAACTTGAACTGACGCTTAGTAAATGAATGTTTCATGTTTATATAATAAATAAATGTATCATTGAGTTGAAAGCCATTGCTAGCGAAAAGGATAAACTCATGGGAATTCCCACAGATTTGAGTAGTGAGTGGTTTTAAGAAACCTTTTTGTCGGAAAAGGTTTTATGACTATATTTATATAGGGTATAGGAGTGGCGACCCCGGCATTTCAATATTTCATTTAAAATCGGAAGGCGATGCAATTGTGCTCTGTTTATTTACAAAATTTCCTGGTAAAAGAGTTTATGACCGTCCGTATTTGGGTGTAACATTTTTGTCCCCATTCAAATTTAACATTGAAATTCCACCAAGCACCTTCAGTCGAAATCTTAAAATATGAGTTCAAAATTAAGCTACATACAGCAACCCTTATCAATGTTATATGAGAATCAACAACGAATCCCGATTGAGTCTTGCGGCTTAATGGACGATGACATATTTCATTTACCTTGTTACAGATGAAAACAAAGCCCCATTTAGTTTCAAATTGTTATATAGTAAAATTCGCAGTACCAGATGTTTAAATTTCGTATGAGAAATATTAAATATTACGAAGACAAAATGACGGGTTAATTATCTCTACTAAAACCTTGAAAACATCCAAGTTTCGTTTGTTTACGTGACTGTTTACGATTGGAATATATTTTCAAATTATGTATAACATATGATGTGTTTTCAACGCGTGGCAACACAAGTCAGTCCCATTACTCGTTGACGGGAGACAAATGAAGTCCATGTCATGTCATAACGTCTGAAGGTTACACTGCCATAAATATTACAGGATAAAATAACATAATGTTTCCCTTACAAACATTATATTATTTTACAATGAATGTGCATGGATATTAATTTATCAAACAACTTAGAGTCCACTAAATGTTCTAAAACTTGTAACAATCGCATAACTATCAATGATATTTTTGCATATTAGATATATTTAAATATCTCAATTGCGGAAGAAAATCAATCATTGACGCCATTTCAAAACCCACATCACTTTTTGTTGCTTCTATGGTTCATTACTTAGGTATTTGCCACAATCTAGTTATTATAGATAATCTATCCACCAATTGAGAACGACGCCAAGGAGATAATTTTCCGAATGTAAATATGTCACGTAGACTCATACATCTAATGTACTACCACAGTTTGACAGACAATCCAATGTGTAGACTGACAGAGAAGAAAACTAACTAATCAATTAATCTTTAAATTCTAATATAGGTTATTACTTTGAAACGTTTTAAGGAAACTGTCCAATAAATTAAAAATTAATACTTATGTATTAATTGAATTGACGATATATACTCTGCATTGCTCCATTAAAATAATATAATACAATCGTGGGCATCTCAATCATATGAAGCTGATCAAAATTATAATGAAGTTAATCGCCTTATTCTCGTTTCATAAAAAAACTCACCAGATCCATATTTAAGTGTTAAGAACTAATGAAAAATAAATAGAGCGCATGACAGTATAGTCAAAAGGTTTTTGTTGCCCTACTGTAAACGGAATAACTTTGTTTTCACACTACATTACAAAATGATAAGAGATTGATGACGTTCAGTGTTATTCGGTGAATTATATTATTCACTGAATCTCGACAAAAGCACTAATAAGTTAGTTTCGAACATACACGATACTTTGCGACTTGTCGGAGTTTATTCCAGCAGTCTAGTTATAAATTTTCAATGAAGATAGTAACGACGTTTTCACGTCAATGTGTATTGCTTCATCAGTCAGTATTTTCATATTTCAAATATCGTTTGCAAACATTGACCGAGGGTATTTTCTTTCAATTGTAATTATGTCAGCAACGAGTATCTTCTTTGCCCCAATGAAACAGTCGGTAAGTCGTTAATTATTAATTCAAATAGCGGACGAATTCCGACGACCACATTGCAAGCAGTAACTGTAATTCGATTCGGATAAACGAGTTTGTAACTGATGTACTTACTACGAATGGGATGAAATTTCGAGTTCCGATACTTTGTGACGTCATAATGAAAAATTAAAATTTAACTCGAGATTCTTGCAAAACGCAGATATTAAATCTTTTCATTCGGGCTTAATATAATATATGGTCATTTCAATCGTATTACTGTAACGTAATGTTCTCAACTAGGGGAACACAAAAAATATCATTTTAGCTAGGAGTTAGTCGTTGAGATTCGATACAATTTTTTATACAAGAAAAAAATTACGTCTGTTACTGGTAGCTATCGAGTGACTGCTATTTGGTGTAATTCTAGAGTAAAACACTAGTTTATAGGTATGTAAATACGAAAGTGATAGATATTGATAGATGACCAAATCTGACGAATACATGCCTCGCGTGTAAAGCATTATATAATATTATATGCTAAGACCATGTAAGCAAGCCGAAACACTAAAAATGATTAAAAAATCAACGTTGATTAAATATGGGAAAAACTTTCTTGCTGATTCTACTTTAAACAATATACAGTCAACCTCAAATAGCGCCTCCATACATACTTTTAATGACCCACTTTGTATGTAATTATGTATAATATATATTTATAATTGGTTTTATTTTGATGTTTCGCGGACCATAATAATTTAATATTTATCTATAATATTACATATTTCGGTATATGTGTTTTGTTGAAAACAGAGCTCTATGAAGGAGCGTTATACGAGGGGATTCCGCGCTATAAAAAAACCGTTATATAACAGGTAGCGCTATATGACGATTAACTGTATATTATTTGATGTCTGTTGTTTTCATATTAAAAAAAATATTATATTTATTCCATTTAAAATGTTCATTTAAATTTTAATACGAAAGTATTTTTTATTTTGTCACAAAAAATAAATTTAAAAAGGGATTATCTAAGAATAAACGTGAATTTTTCCACTAAAGTTTTTTGTCGCAAAGAAGACAATTACGATTCATTATAAAAAAAGATAGAAGAAAAGCTGAGTTTCACCTATTAAAGCAGATTTTGCTACGTCGTAATAAAAAGTTTATCAAATTAAGGATCAAGCACTTTACTTTTTCACAGTATGGAGAAAAAAGTTTTACTATCCAGCCTGTTCCGAGCTGCAAACTCAATTCTCAAGGGAACTTAAGATACGAGTTAGAAAAAAAATAAATTGAAAAAGAGTTCTGTATTTGTGTTGCGGTACGAGAAATGACTTGGAATAACGTTAATTGAAAAAAATATATTTCTATTTCCGCAAGGATCGTGACTTCTTCGTAGAGTTTTGCCATATATATATATATATAATATAACATTAACGAGGTTTTGAGACGTCTTATATTTAAGAAAATTTCAACGAATTCTAAAATTCTGAGAAGAGTGGCAAATAATATGTTGTATCGAGGCAATACTTTCGAATACTAAAATTTAATGTAACACCCATATTAAAACCACTCATTGCAAAACGTAGATAAAATTTGGGACGGCATCAAATTTAGTAAAAAATAATAAAAAATGCAATAAATATAACATGCACGTTGAAAAAGAATAGCTTGAAAGTAAAATGATTATTAATAATAGCTAACAGTGTTTGATTTTCTGTTTTTTTTGTAAATGAACATGAACGGTAAAATACAAGACCATATTTTAAGAGCAGGATTACGGCGATTGTAATTTACAATTTAAACATATTGAATAAAGCAATAAAGGCATCCTTTTTTCTAGCAAAAAAACTGCTGTGCAGATGTGTGAATCAACAGCCAGTGTTGCCAACGTCAGTACAACGTTTAGTCTACAAGCAGAAATGTCATTATTTTTCAAATTTTACTGCGAGAGGTATGACTTAATAAAATAACAGGACATTTTTAATTTTACCAGATATTTTGCCTGTTATATCCGAATCCTGTTATATCGATGTTCTACTGTGATGACAATTCATCTGTCCACTGGTTTTTAAATTATTAAGAGAGAATTGAAATGTAATCAAAAAGGGACAGACCTATCAAATCGTTTATTTTACCCTATGTGTGCGTATCTGATCCACTGCCTCCCCAATCTTCATATAATTAAAATCTTTTTGCATAGTGACGCCATAAAAGAAGCGATAAAGCTTTTTCTTCATTTCGAGTGTTTAACGCTTCAGCCTTTGAAAGCTTTGTCACTTATAATTAAAGCCTTGACCTATATAAGATGAAAATTGTATTAATAAATGAGGGAAATCATTCTGCAGGATACCTTACAGCGAAAGAAAATGATAAATTAATACTGTTTTTACGCAGTTACAAAATTAATACAAAACTACAAGAAGCATTTAAATATTATGTTATGTACTTCCAACTAAATTATATTGAGATGATTTTTTTTAGCATATGGCTTTCTAGTGAAGGTATCTCAATCCTTTCTGTTTTTCGGAAAGAATATGGATAGAAAGAAATGGATTTTTTTAGACATCACAAACACACGAATGTCACGATTGAAAATATATATAAATAAAAAGATTAATGATTGTCTTAATATAACAATTTGTAAACCAAATTTAACTCTAATTGCAACAGTTAAAAGCTGGGTTGTAGATAGAGCCAGAGTCGTGGAGTCAGAAAAAAAAACTAATGAATTTTCAATTTTGAATGTATACATTTGTACGCTATTGTCAAATCAAAACACTATCCTATTCATCGTAGTGATTACTTAAGTAGTGACTGTATGTACCAGAAGAAAGGAAAATAATTCAGGAAAACAATATTTTTCACTATTTTTTAAACCGAATTCAGAGTCGGAGTCGGAATTGTTTTATTTATAAATTACTCTACAGCCCTGAAGTAACCTTTGATATAGTTTGTCAATATTAGCTCTAATTTCGCCTTTCGTCATATTTGAGCTGCTCGAATGCAATCTAAATGACTCCGTATACTACGAAAGTCTTTCCAATACTCATGGCCTGAAAAATAAAGAACGAAGAAACCGGAATCGTAAGTGGCAAAACCTATGGTAAGGTACAAGTTTAATACTGAAGCTCTACCTACATATACTGGAGGAAAGCCGAGTTTTAGATTTTTATATCAACAGCGATTCATAGTGACACTATTATAACAGTGATATTGATAGTATGTACATTGAAAAAATAAAACGAAAGCTTAATCAAACAAGCGACATTAATGCTATCACATCGCTTAGTAGCCAGGAGAAAAATACCTAACCCACATAAAACAAACAATTTTTCAAAGGCATTAATTTACGTCGATTAACAACGTCGGCTGTCCAGATGAGTTGTCTGGAAAACAGGCAGTTAATAACGATTAGAAGCGAGGCTTACGAAGAGAAAACTCCACCTATTATTTAATTATGTGAGAGAACGCTGCTTCCAGTATCAGAGAATTTAAATCTTTTCTTATTTACACATTTTTTAGTCAAACGGAGGTCACTGGTCCCTTCTCAGGATTGACTACAAGAAGTAAAATTGCAAACAAAAAAATAAAATATTGTTCTTAAAAGACACGCAAACACTTTTTTTTATATGACCTTCAATACAAATATTTAGCTGCGGTGTATAACATGACAACACGTATTTCATATTATCATCAAAACATAATGTTGCAGTAAATGGTATAAGGCCGTCTCTATCTTACAAAAGTTACAACTTTTGAAGATAGTGTAGATAAGATAGATAAACTTTTCATAGTTCTAACGATGGCGAAAGCCAAAATAGCTATCAACTAATAAATATAAAAACTGTAGAACTAAATACGTTGCTATTTTTACCCTATTATAATGGAGTTCTGCCAAGTAAATACCGAGTCAATCAATAACTTATCAAACTTCAACTGTAGCGAGTTTTTTGTTCGCCATAGATCAATGAGTGCATATTCGGTGGAGTGGATATATAGTTAAAATATTTAAACGCATTTCAACTTTGACGTCAGTGAGTAGGAAATTAATATAATTTACAAGAGTTTGGAGTGTTTCCAAATGTTAAAATAAATCATATTATGAAAAATATCTGCTAGATACGCCAACGTATAGATAGACTATATATGATCATGTTACACAATATTATGTATCAGATCGATTGCTCATCAACATTGATGTCATTGAGAAAGAAAATAATACATTCTGTTACCAAGTGTCTAAATAAACCATATTATTTAATGATAATAATGTTATATACGCTTGATTTTAATTGATAATTTGATTTTTTAACACTTATCACGGACGCCTTGAAACACTCGGACCATTGGTTTATAGCCTCTGCCCTAGACTAAGCATCTGGGTCAGATGCATCTACCCAACCCAGTGCAATTTCCACTTGCAAATTTGCGGAATCTTTACATGGTTTTGTATTCCTAGTCTCCCTGTCTCAGGCATCGTTCTTATGCGAGAGCATTTGTTACGGTATTATTGATTCAAAAGTGATAAAATGAAATAAAACATCGCCTGTTCACAAACGAAGCAGCGTGGTACAACTCGAACGAATTTAATATTTAGAGATTCGAAAATATTTAAGACAATCTATTTTGAAGTTAGAAGTACAAAACAAGATCATAGATTATATACATATCTATCTGAACTGTAACAGAAACAAAAAAACATTTGAGACCGTATTGCCTTATCAAGATATTTTAGTCACTTCGAGGAATTTACATATTTACAAAAAAAAAAATACTAACACGAGATAGTAATGAGCGTAGCGTCAGAGGGGTTTTTCCCTTGAAGCCATAATAATATATAATCCCTGATAAATGAAACCACTAAAAATATAAATAGCGCTGCGCCACCTGTCAAAATTCTTGGATGTGGCTCAGTTTTGCGGGAGTTATTTTGGTTTCAATCATATTTATGTAGACTTCGCAAATATGATTGAAATGACAATAGATACCATACTCAAAACGGCCAATACATTTGGAAATATCTTATGCTAAATATTTTTGCAACATTTCAACAAAATAAAATTTATATTTCACGCTTTAACACAAAAAAACATTAACTAGAAAGGACAATTAAGACAAGTTTATTACATATTGAGTTCTGAATTAAAAATCACACATGCGGTTATTGTGAAGGATCTATGGATATTATAGTGTACATATAATATAATATGGGCCAATTGGAGGTGAAGTGAGCCAAAAAGTATTTTAGAAAAAAAATAAGTTCTACCTATCCTCCAAAACACCAAATAAGAGTCCAAGATTTTTTATCATTATACTAGTACCTCAAGAGGACCCATATAAAGAATAGCAGAGCAGGCAAAAGCTTTTCGATGTCGGCCCCGAACGAATCAATACGAAAAACATTGAAAGTCTATAGAATTTAATCATTTTCAGAACATAAAAAAAATAGTATTGTCAAGCCGTAACAATCAACAATTAATTATTCGTATTATGTTTGCGGTCACGAACAGAATATGATATTAATAATGACGTTACTGAACCCATCCTTATTATTTGAGATACAGTGAAAATCACACGGCACATGGAACTTAGGGCTTACCGGGCTCTCGGGTGACACATTTTGGATGGATCGAAATTGTAAGTATTAATTTTCAACATAATGTTCGTGCATACTAATACAATATATCTAATTGAAGTTTCATGTCTGCGGCCTCATTAGAAGACAAGTAAACAAATACTGCCTTCCGATGTGAACAGATTCCTACCCCTGGAGTACGGAACGATAAGAAATATGCTTTGATACTCATATTCGAAACCATGTTATCTCGAAGGAGATGTAGGATCGATGATTTTCGATATATAATGACGACACCCCATAAAATAGCGCGCATACCGTTTAACGGATATGTTAGAATTCTATAGTAGAATGTTTTTGCCTTGATATAACGCTGTATGTTGAAATGTCCCCTTTATTATTTCATTTCTTTGTTTAAGCGTCAGTCTGGGAAAAAAATTGTTTAATATTTCATGTAGTAAATATATATTTAAAAATACAAATATTACCCTTTTTAAAAAATGATTTGTTAATTTGTCACAAATAACAAAAATAAGGTGACTGAAATCAGTGATATATAAGTTTTTTTTTCTAAATTTAGTTAGATTACATTTTTTTTATCCATGTCCGCTCGCAATGTCGAGCATATGGCTTTCTAATGGAAGTATCTCAACAGAAGTTTTTTTACGAGAACTGTTTGTTACTCAGTTGCTCAATCTCTTTTTTTCAAAGAGAGTAAGTAAGTAGTAGGGATAGAATGATAAGGTTAGGACAGGACTAATGGTTAGCTAATCGCTCTCGCTACACCCACTTATTGCAGGACCGGTAAGGGTGGAAGGGAATTTTTAGACATCACAAACTCCCATGCCTTCGAACAGAAGTCGATAAATCGATCGAAAAAATGCTGTTCGTGCTGTGACTTGAACCCGTGAAGTCCACAACGCTAACCTCTGCGCCATAGGACCTGACGAATAATAACAATATAATAAAAAAAAAAACATAAGAATGGTAATAGATATTAGATAACTTACCGTCGCACATAAGCGGCCGAACTCATTAAATGTGTGTTAAGGATGAACGAAGAATCAAAGTTTCATAAGGGTTAAAGGTTAAGTAAAAAAATAAGAATGCTATTTGGCCCTATTATATAGATTCAACGAATAAATATGTTTTTAGAAATACTAACACTTTCAATTGTTAAAATAATTTGACAACGATCGTAGCACCGAATGAGCAGGTGTATTATCCTGCGTAGTAGAAGTTGTGCATAATCAACTGTGGAACTTCGCAGCTTTGGCCTGTATGAAATTTATACTGTAAGAATCAGTTTTTCCTGGCATTCTAATATTTTAACAAAACAATTTTCTGAACGGGATATAAACTGTGCAGAATCAGAGGCAGAGGCTATTCAATGGTAGACTATTGTTTGAGTTTCTTTTTTATTGTATGATACTCGTTTAATACTATGATAATATATGAATGAATTCATGAATATTATTACTATGCTGAAAGTTTTATTTCAGCCTATGATTGATTAACTTTCGTTTGATTGATGGATTTCCGGAAATCTCACAAAAACCACAGAAAGTTTGGCGGTAATAACAGAATTAATAATTGAAATAATTTAAACAAATAAAATAAATGTTAATTGAGGCGTTTAACTAAATATCAGCAATTTTAACGCCAATGAATATATATCCTTAATGATATTTCAAATCTAACTTAAATATTCAGCGGCAATAAGTAACTATTGTTCAATCATTTTTTTCAATCTTAGTCTCAATTTTAAAGACTTATGTTGGAGGTGAAAAGGAATTCAGATGTATTCATGAATGACTCCATCAGTTTTTTTTTTAAATAATTGTATCTAAAATTACGAAAAAAACTATATTTACCGATCTTGCTGTAGCCTTTTTTAACCATGCCTGCTACCAATGTGAAGTATATGGACACCTAATGGAGCTTATTTTAACAGAAGTTTTCTACGAGAACTATTAACTCAATTGCTCAAGTTCTCTTTTTAGAAGAAAATTTTAGACACCATAGAAATAAAAAATCGATTAATAAAATAATTTCATAAAAACTAGCCGTACGCTGCAGGTTCTAGCGTTCAACAAATTCAGTCGTCTGGCGGTCTGACAAATTGTACATTAAACAGCGAAAGGAGTAAAAAAAAACTGGACGTAAAATAGAGTGCAAACTAATTTACCTTTCCCGTGACACGGGCGCCGAGCTTTCGAGTTCCACGGTCGCCGGCAAATTGGATTTTTATGAGATCGCGAAGCAATATTAAAAGCGACGAGGCACTGGAGGGCATTCGCGCATTAATCGGATTGCAGCCCTCGACAACCACACAGACACTCCAATGCTGCGTAAAAAAGCTTACAGATGATTCAAACGGAAATAAATAATATATTTAGAATATGAAAATTGATAAAATATTACGGTCGCCGACTTCAAACGGTTCTGATCCCCAGTACGCGTTCAAAAGCCCGTGAAGAACTTCAATCAAAATATATCGGTAAAAGAAGCCTAATTATTGTGGTACCAAATATGTACTTAAAAATCGTAGATAGTTTATACGTGAATATTTTAAGAGTGCGTACCATAGAGGTCTGCACGGGCCCGGGCCTTTACTCGGCCCAGCGGGTTCGGGCGGGTATGCGCAATTGAGATTCGGGCTCGGGCCAAGCCCGGGTAAGGAATTTATTATTCAGAAAAATATTTCAGACTTTGTTCGTGTCATAAGTCAGCCACGGTGGTTTTAATTATTACCAGTTCTATAGAGAATCGTTAATTGTTGTAGATTTGTAAAAAAACGGGTTTTATTCGGTCTGTTGAGTATAAATCCGGGCTTCGGGTAACAATTGTGGTATTAGACTCGGGCCCGGGCCGGGTCGGGTCCGAGTCTTTCGGGGTCGGACCGGGTAATTTTGTAAAATTTCGGCCCGTGCAGACCTCTAGCGTAGCCTAATCATTAACTACAATACACAAAGCATAGAAGAAAACTTTTTGCTGCTAGCTAGCACCTTTGTTGTAAAGTTTCCAAAATCAATATAAAGTGAGTTATTGACAGTAAAAACCCGTTTTTTGTTCAATGATAATACAAATGTTTGAAATTACGTGGTATTTTTCGGATGTAAAATATTAGTTGGTGTTTTGGCATGGGGTTTTCATAGTATTTGTTTACAGATAATTTTCGTATACTCATCCAAGTTTCTTTACTATTGTCTCTAATAAATAATAATCGGTTAGAAGACTTAGTTAACAGTCTATTGGGAATATATACGCTCCACGTTGTGGAGAATAGTTGATCGATTTAAGGTTTGACAAAAAGAAGAGTAAAATACGACACGCTGCACTTCTCATAATTGCTATTCTGACTTGTGATAATATCCAAAACTTATTCTAAAAACCAACTGCTACATTTTTATGATAATAATAGTTTTAAATGATTAAAGAGAAAGCTCAAATAAAGACTATATAACCAAAAGAGAAAACGCAATTTGTATCGTACATACAATCAAACGTGCCGAAAAGTTTGTGTATTTTAAAAGATGGCACAATTTATTCTGAAATGAAGATTGCTGAAACCATAATCAAAAGTTTGTCAATCTAAAGTGAAGTGAAATGTATGTTTGAGGACAGAACCAACACAACAAATATAATTTGATTCAGGTCATATAAAAAATGTACATGGAACAAATTATAGCCGAGTGTAAACAAAAACACAAGCGAGGGCAAACACAATTTCAGTCTTTTATTTTCATAAGCATCCACGTTTACCGATGACTAAAAGTACACGGATATTTCAGCAATATTATTTAATTCGGTCGGATTATAATTTTTCGATCATCGCGGTCGAGTAGTTTTTTTTCATACTATTCAAAGTATAGTCGGTTTATTATTTAATCTACCTTGGCGAGATAAAAAGCTCCAACTACAAAAATATGAAAGAATTTGATCGAATAAATCACAACCAAAACTCATTAGACATACCGATGGCTTAGTTCTACATTGCTACAACTAGAAATTGGTAGCACCAAAGTCTTGACGCATCTAAACTGAAATGTAAAAGATTAATCATTACTATTTGTCTCATCCATTATTAAGGAATCATTTAGTCATATAATTCAATTTAAATGTATTGCAATGTTGACACAGCTGTTAAACGATATTTGTATGAAACGGGGGGAATTTTTTCATATTCAAACATGTGCCTACCGATAGAAAATTAGTGTTTTTTTCTAGCTTTAAGTGAGAGGTATTCGAATGTAATGGGTAATATAACTACAAAAAACAAATGTTCGACTTATTGTTCTATGGAACTAGGCCATCGATAATACGTTGATATAAAAATCTTAACTAATATATTCTACGAACATTATTTATTTGTCAAATATACCAACACTGTACACCGTTTTTCTCATATCAGTTTTATTCTTTTAATAAAATGTTTATAAAAAAAAACAACTTTAAATTCAGTCATTGGAATAATTTTTAAAATTTTATTCAGATTTTGCAGACATGACCTAGTTTGTACGCATAAAATAAGCATATCTGTTGGTATATTGTACGGCGTATCTGAAGGTATAAAAACGCTCGTATAACTTCAGTTTTTCATCGCCCTTTACAAAACGCAATTTTCATTTGATTTAACAAAAAAAAAATCATATAAAAAGAGAAGTTTTTTCATGTGGCTAACTACAATATGTTGCATCTGAGTTTGTATGTGAAGTGACGCTGCAATTTATTTGCATGCAACACTGTTTTAAGCGAATAAACAAATTGCATTCCATTTTCGAATCCAGAGCGAGTAAACGAACCATTGAGATAACGACTTCTTGATACAGATAAAGTGAAATAATAAAATTATTACTATAAATAAAATATTATTTCTACAATGCAGGTATAATATCACAAAAATAATGTTTTCTCGCCATTTAATTGTTTACTATAATTTCAGTCACAAAATATGACACTTAAAATACATTCATTAATTATAAACTGCGGGTCCTATGGCGCAGCGGTTAGCATTGTTGGAATCTCACGGGTTCGAGTCCCATTACGAACAGCATTTTTCAATTGATTTATCAATTTATGTTCGAACGCATGGGTTTTTGTGGTATATAAAAATTCCCCTCCACCCATCCGATCCTTTAATAACTGGGCATAGCGAGAGCGATTAGTTAAACCCTAGCTCTGTCCAAGTCTTATCCTTTTACCCCTACTACTTTCTTTGAAAAAGAGAGGTTGAGCGACTGAGTAACAAACAGTTCTCGTAAAAAAAACTTCTGTTGGGATACCTCCATTAATAAGTCATATGCTCTGCATTGCGAGCGGACATGGATGAAAAAATATAAACTAACTCCTGAAAATTCAACCGTGGGTGTCGGTCATTTTTGTCACTATTCCACTTGTTTACTTCAAAACACACATATTTTGCTTTCCAAATGATTTATACAACCATAAAAATGAGTTAAGTAAGTAAATATATTACTAGCATTCTTGGCATACATGACAGAGAATTTCTTTGAATTTAAAGCATTGAATATTTCTTAATATGAAACCAACACGTATGATTGGATGTGTGTAGTATTAACAATCTGAAGAATGTATTAAATACAGTTCAATATTTCTTAAATTTAATTCTTAAGACTAGTGTTGAGCATATTTCAGTTCCCATGACAATATTGGTAAGATATAGTGTATTGCAAGAACAAAACCGCGTGTTCGTCGTCGAATATTAGTTTACATCCGCCGTCTTATTTTAAATTGTCAATTAAATAGAAAATCCATACATACAATCTCGGGACGGCATAAGTTTACCTTATGTTTTCGTCTCAACGAACCGCCGAAAGGAATATGTGACTTACCTGAAACAAAGAAAAACAATTTTAAATAACGATCACTTAAAAACATTCGATAAAATACTAGAGCGTATTACGCAAGAAAATTTGAATAACGGCAATTTTCAACATCGAATCCGCCGCAATCGCGCCTGCCATATTTCAATCTCCCCAACCACTTACAAAGTTTCGCACGTAGATTTCCAACCAGGATTATATCATGATAAATCTCTTTTCAGCATACCATGAATATTTCTTTGAATAGTAAAATATCAACCACAAACAATCATTGACGTTAAGATAAGAATCGCATAAGACAAGTTGTATGAGTGTAACTAAAAAATGTAACACTACATTTATTTAATTAAACGGATGTTATGTTACATATAAAACACAATGCACTCCAATCCGTCTCTGAAGAGCCTTAAATACATGTAACTATTTTCTGTGCATAGCATATTCTTATGAATACTTATGAATGCTCGCTGCATCGTTCTTTCCCGGTATATATTATAATAAGCGAGTCTGTGAATAAACCTTTCCATGACCATATTGTAGAGATTCATTACTGACCATAAAAAAATTGACTGTCTCAGTCAATATTTTCGAAACGACAATAGAGTTTTCAAATTGTTATCAACTCCGTATATCCCAGTTGATTCGGTGTCTGTTTATAAATTATTTCTCTAAACAACTAAAATCGTCACAGCTTTGGAGAGAAGAGAAGTGACGATAATTAATCACAAGTTTCTCACAGAAATCAAAATGAATCAGATTAAATTAAGAGAATGGAGAATCCGACATGGAAATTTCTAATAAACTGCACGTTAACGAGTCACTGCACAAAGATTTCAATCGCAGTTTAATATTTTAATTAAATATTTATTTCAATTCTGATGATTCCTAACCTAATTCTATGGCTAGTTCTCGTAATCTAGTATTTCTTTTTATCATACTGCTATTATGAAAAAAAAATCGAATTACAATGCTTTACAGTACATACTAGTACGATTTAACGTACCCCGAATTTACACTTTCCCGGTATTTGAGTGCAATTCCTGAAGTCCCGTTTCATTTAAGTACATATTATAATACCCGACTTTACGTT
This sequence comes from Himalopsyche tibetana, assembly GCA_030503985.1. NCBI lineage: Eukaryota > Metazoa > Arthropoda > Insecta > Trichoptera > Rhyacophilidae > Himalopsyche > Himalopsyche tibetana. The sequence continues at coordinate 5,917,032 of JAPJYX010000010.1, forward strand.
TTTACTATCCGAAATTTACGACAAAAATATTAAAATATCGATTCAAATAATGTCCATTCTAATGTAAACTAAAGTTCACTTTATTAATGTAGCATTTTATCACTTTGTCAAAAATTTCCCAAATTTTAATTATTTTTGTAATTACTTTTAATCGCCATTCTGAATTTATTAATCTGGGATGACTTTTTAATTATATGTTAGATGTGTTGAACATTTTAATTTTGTGTTATTTTAGAATCACTTTAATGTAATTGGCAATTTCTTTTCAATGCCAATTGTTGTGTATAACTTTTCAATTTTGTATAAATAGCATTGTTAAATTATATTTCTTATCAGTTGACAATGCTCGCAATGAGCGAAACCGGTCCTGACATATTAAATAAAGTGGAATGAAGTACAAAGGATTATTGTGTTTTTATTAATATAATGCCTTTCCACCAAGTATTGACAGTGAACACCCTAAAAGTGATAAACTAAAGTTAACTACCAAACATTCAAATAAATGTATTTAATCGAAAAAGATTTTTATGAACACAGGAATATTAACAAAACCATTTTGCATGTTTTTTTTAATTTGGATAATTTGGTTTTAATCTACATTTTTCACATGTTTGCATTTTTTCTTGGGTACGTCGGGGTTTCACTGCAAACAATAAATTAAGTATTTAGAAGAAAAAAATGAAATTTTATTAAATATTCCAAAAGTTCAAATAATTTGAGTGTTGATATGAACATTTATTTCGTTGGCTTGTTGGTTGAGGATGTAAACAAAGTTATATGGGAAAATTTGCGGTACACCATAGCAAGCGATAAATTTAATTGAAAATCTCTTACATAGTATGCGCTATTACACAGGAAGCAAAATGGTATGCAAATTTCGACTATCATGAGGTCGCGGCCAAGAGGCAAAGCCTCTTAAATGACGCAGGGTAATAATTCAAAACCGCCCTTTAATCAAGCGAAAGGATAAAGCGGGCGGTGCGACAAGCGAATACATATATCACTCAGCCCGAACAAATTTAATTGACTACATATACAATACTTATGAATATAAATTTCAACTGGTCAATATTTACGTACAAACTATTGAAATGAAGCTAAAATTTTATTTTCGTAGTTATTTTATAAAAAAAAAATATTTTCTAAAATAATTATTAAGAAACTGTATGTTCTTTTACATCGACTGTAAAGACAAAAGGACGTAATCTACACATAATAAATTTTAAGGAAAGGTTTTTTGTTGATTATGGGATAAATTCAAAATATTAAATAGACACAAATTGAAGAGCGCGAAAATTAATAAACTCGTGTTGAATTTATTCAAACTAATATTAATTTAGTGAGTTGTTTAATAAAAACCTTTGTGTAAGTAATTTTTCCTGGTCGCCGATTTTTACACTCCTTTTTTAAAATTTAAACGCTTAATTTAGATATCAATGCGGCATTTGCAGTTTACACCCTTTTGATAGAACGCGTATTAAGTTGTATAGATTGCGATTATCAAGAAACTATTTTGAATAACTGTAGGTTATAAATATCTTTTTACCTTTCTGCAGTCAATATGTGTTGTCCCAGTTTTCGCCCAAAAAAGTTTTAATGAAAACCTTAAATATGTTTAGAAGTAATTACCGTTCGAATTCAAATCAGCGTCTCCCGTGAAATGAGTGAAATCATATGAAACATCAAATAAACAGAAGCTGTGCAACTTTTATCAGAGTAAGAATTTCTCGAGTGGAAAATAGTTTTTCAAAACAAACATTATAAATATGTTAACATAAAAGTTATTTATTCTTTACATTTCCGCTTGAAAATTAATAAGACTTGTCTACTGAAACTAACGGAGCGTTAAAAAAATAGAATAGCCGAACAGGGTGGCAGTAGTTCAACATTTTCCCGCAGAGCTTCGAAAATGTACGCGATTTATCCTGTCTAATCGCCGGGAGCAATTTGAACACGTGTATTGTACAATGTATGTCGGCAATACAAAAGCAACGATGCTTCCTTTGTTAACGTTTCGAGGCCTTAGGCAACTTTTTAACGTTTTATATGAACAAGCGTTGTAGCGGTACGTATGTTGGCAGAACGCAAAACATTCACTGTGCATCGACGATCTTCTATAGAAAATTTCTTCTGTTTAGAAAAAGTGCTGCATTAGAAATGAGCTTCCTTGGTATTAATAAACCCATGTAGATAATAACTTTTCTATTTTGAAGTATATCATATCGAGACAAATTATTAATCTCGCGGATAAAAAATAATCGAAGAACATTTAGCACTCTTAATTAAAATCACGTTTATTTATACTATTGAAATAATCTTAGTTGATGGTCTATAAATTAATCCCCAGCTGAGTTAAAATACAATTAAAATATCTGTCATGTACTTCCAACGAACCAAGTGGAATAACAAAGTTATTGAATTAAATTTTATGTTAAAAATGCACTTCCAAAGTTACAGTTACCGCCGAATCCATCGAAGACAACACTATCAATTATGTGATCTTTAAGTCGTTACCTTGTCATTCATGTCTGATCGAGTCATTGGACAAACCAAGTGCTGTCTTTTACACGTGTTTTTAATTTGTTTGTTTATATAATTAATGTGTATATTAAATATTCGTGCATATCCCTATCTATATATTAATAGCCGATAAGGTCCGTATGTTTGAGTGGGTGAGTGGGTGAGTGTTTGTTTGAAGTGAGCGTCCATTTCACACCTTCCAGTCTCCACTTTTTTATTCATACTAAATTTATATATTAAAAGTCGATAAAATAATCACTCGCTTTTCACTTTTCACAAATGTGTGCGTACTGATGATGTCCTCGAGACATCTTCTTCTTCTACGAAATGTATTTTGTTTGCGTACATTTTCAAATTAATAGATAATGAAATGAAATAAAATAAAATAAAATAAAATAAAATAAAATAAAATAAATTAAAATAAAATAAAATAAAATAAAATAAAATAAATTAAAATAAAATAAAATAAAATAAAATAAAATAAAATAAAATAAAATAAAATAAAATAAAATAAATTAAAATAAAATAAAATAAAATAAAATAAAATAAAATAAATTGAAATAAATTAAAATAAAATAAAATAAAATAAAATAAAATAAATTGAAATAAAATAAAATAAAACAAAATAAAATAAATTGAAATAAATTAAAATAAAATAAAATAAAATAAAATAAATTGAAATAAAATAAAATAAAATAAAATAAAATAAATTGAAATAAATTGAAATAAATTAAAATTAAATTAAATAAAATAAATTAAAATAAATTAAAATTAAATTAAATTAAATTAAATTAAATTAAATTAAATTAAATAAAATGAATTAAAATAAAATAAATTAAACTAAATAAAATCAAACACAATGCAGCAAAAATCTCCCGTTGCTGGGCAACGGGCTTACAGCTAGTTAAACGTTAAGCCACTAATAATCAAACAATAAAACACTGTTTGTACTAATTCCACGTTTATATTTAAATCAGTGGGGTTTAAACGCTCAATACGAACATTATCAATTGATTTATAGTCGATAATACTCACGATGAGCAAATCCGGTTCAGATCTTTATTAAAAATGTGGAATTAGAACAAAAAATATTTCATATAATGCCTTTCTATCAATAATTGACACTGAAACCTAGATTTAAATGATTACCATGTACACACTGTTTCGATTTAAAACGCTCCGATTTGACGACAGCAAATGTAATAAAACACAGTAGCTACATATGTACTTATAAGATAGATAGTATTATAAAATTAAGGTAGGCGGGAAATAATTTCAGACGAAAATCGTGGTAACGGGGTTTATGTGCGAAGTAGGCGGTTAAACAGACCCATGAGCGTCCGTCCATAGTTGACCTGGGCGGGGAATATTGAGGCATGGCCAGTTGAGTGGCTGATGGGGACTCGTTAGTTCCATTTTAAGACCGGAACTGTCCGCTACGAATTTATACGTGCCGAATGAAATTTATTGGCTACGTCGTCCATCTTGCAAGGTTACATTTCAAACTTCGACAGTCATAATATAATGTGTGTGTTCTCTTAGAAACATTAAAACAATATGTAAAAACTAAATAAAGCCAATTGTAATTTCTTTCAAATGTTTAGTTCACTTGAGCAAGCATCGTAGATCATAATTTTATAGAGAATCTTATACAAACTTTAACTATCAAATCCTAACAAAAAAAGTATTTTGTTAATTATCATATTCATAAAAACCCAGCATCTGCTTATTGGAATAAAAGCTTACTCATTTATTTCATTATTCAACATTAATTCATCATAATATAGAGTCGTTTTATAAAATAATAATATAATACATACATCTTGATGGTAGAATTGACGTAAACAATTTATTAAAACAGTAAGTCTTTGGTATACATATAAGCGATATCAAGCATTTGCTGACTAACAATTTAAGTGAATATGTGTAGATGACAGCTCATGGAATATTTTTTACATACATACAATGTCAATAAATCCAGGAGATAAATAACGTATTAACAACTAAAGCAGTAAAAAAAGATAACATGACTAATGAAAGCTTTGGACACTGATTCGAGTATTAATAAATGTTGATTTTAGATTCCAACCCTCTTAATTTACCCACATACCGCTACCCTAAAACAATAGTGGGATAAGTCGAAAATACTAGTTTCGAGATAATTGAACTTTAAAGTTTGTGTTGTACTTTTTAAATAGTGAATTATGCTTTTATTTAGTTTCTTTTACGATTTATGATAAATGATCATAGTAAAAGTTTTTGTAAAATATTATCTGTATCTAGTTATTTTACTAATCACACTGATGCTTTGAAGTTACAGGGCAATGTCAATAATTGTCAATGTAAGATTTTTCTTTTAAATGGCACATTTTCTTTTTTAGGTTCAAATATTTTAGTGTCTCGTTATAGAGGTTAACTTTTCAGCAATCGATTGGCGTACTTATCTTAAAAACATTTTTTTTCACTGTATCCCACTGATAAAGTTTTCAAGATGGGTTAATACTAAAATATTTGACACATTAAAAAACGCATCAGCCTCTACGTATGTAATGTATTTTATATACAGATAGTTTAAGGATAAAAAAAATAATTAGAGCTACAATTGAATTCATATGGTCCAAATATATTTCCGCATCCCAATGATAAACAAGGCTGTATCCTGGATTACTAATCTAAAAATACCCTATAGGCGGGGCACGTGTCAAGGGTTCTTTGCGCATCCTGTACGACAGTTATGCGAAACCCGCAGCTCAAAATTACATGTGCCGTCAAATAAATACTAAGTTTCCTACAGCTAACTTTCGGTATCAGCCAGTGAGAATTTTTACTTCAAGTGTCTTCCAAAAATATACATTTTTGCACTAGGAAGGCTGCGCGTGGGAAATTTTTTCGGAAACAATTACATTTGTGAGAATTCATTGAAATTAAACAAGTTTCAACACAAAAACCCTCTTATAAGCAACGACAGCCTCGGTGATATATCATAAACATTGACATGAACATTAGTCAACTTTACTTGCAATAAAATGTTCACATTGCCGTCATAGTAACTTTTAATTGTAATCCTATTTGGCACCTTTTTCGCACCCCGCCATTTCAAAAACTTCAAAAAAAAATCGATCCACCTTGACCAAATGACCAACAAGTAATAATACGTCTCCCAAATTGCATGAGGTGTCAGCGATCTGACAAGTGCTGACATATCTTAAAATATTAACGAAATACAAAACTGAGTAATAATATATCCGTAGAAAATTTATCATCAACGGTCTGTGGATATTTTCAAATCGGATATTATATCGGTCCTACTGTTAAATAGACTGCATCACTGCTCTACGACGATCCTTTTTGATGAAACAATCGAGCCTCGGTAAAGAGATAAAGCTTTTCAACATTATTTATACACGGTCAGTCTACGTACAGCTCGTTATCATGTTGTAATAATTATTACGCGATTTTCTTGCCCGGGGAAAACAATAATAGAAACCGAAATGAGATTTCTGAATGTATAAATGCCCTAAAAGGGAGTATACAAGAAGCGCTTACGCATGTAACCGAGATTATTACATGATAGAATCAGTGATAAAATTTAAGATTTCGACTGAAGGTGCTTGGTGGAATTTCAATATTAAAATTAAAAAACAGCTAGCTGATAGTGTTAGACCAGCTTTTTACTGTGAAAACTCTTTAGGCAAATTATTAGTTAATAATAAAAATAAAATACATTACTTAAATAAATCCGGGATTTATAGATTGCAATGCTCTTGTTGTACAAAGTTTTATATCGGCAAAACAGAAAGGACACTGAAAATCCGAGTTTTAGAACATATGGCAGCCTTTAGAATGAAAAAAGACACGTCTAATTTTGCTATCACTTAATTTCGGAAGGACACGTGTTCAATCAGGAACAAGGGATAAAAATGTTACACCCAAATACGGACAGTCATGAGCTCTTTTTTCAGGAAATTTTGGAAATAAATAGAGCACAGCTGCAAAGTCTTCCGACTTTAAATGAAATATTAAACTTTCCGGCATCTCCACTTATATACCCTATATAATCATAAAACCTTTGCCGACAAACAAATAATATAATTCTTGAAGCTACTTACTAACTGCTCAAATCTGTTGGCATTCCCATGAGCTTATCCTTTTCGCCAGCAATGGCTTTGGACTCAGTGATGCATTTATTTCTTATATAAACACGAAACTTTCATTTACTAAGCGTCAGTTCAAGTTCATCCGTGCACTTGAATGCCTGAAGATGCCGAAAGGAGAAACCCGGATCGTTAGTGACAAAATCTGTGAGAATGTACATAGTTTGAACCATTCAAAAGAATCAGTGCTGTTTAAGATGCTTTGCGATAAGCTGCCACCTACAGTAAAACATTTGAAACGTGGTAGATATTGAAAAATTATATTACATAAAAAAAACAATCGTTTTTCGTTTTTTCAATCATTGCGCGGTCAATGTGGAGCTATGGACTCCTAAATAAACATACATAAACAAAAGTTAAATTTATATACTAATTCGGCATGTGCAGTTTACATATTTTTGATAGAACTTGTATTAAGCTGTATACATTGTGATTAGGGTATCCAATCCCGGAGCCTTTTTCCAATCCCGGGTTTTCGGGATTGATCCCCTTTTTTCGGGATCCCGGGATTGGGGTTTCGGGATCTCGGGCTTGTGATTTTCTTACCGAGAAATTTGAAATCCTCAATTCGTTATACTATTTCCCAGAATCTCACCGAAACTCGTTTTTTTTTTTTGCTCACCGAGGAATTTGAAATCTTCAATTTGCCAATTTCGTGTAAATTTCGAGAATTTGCTCAAAATTTCTCAATCCCGAAATCCCGGGATCGCGGCCATCTCAATCCCGGAATTTCGGGATCAGAAAATTGAACGGGATCCCGGATCCCGGGATTGGATACCCTAATTGTGATTATGCAAAAAAAAGATAATTTGAAAAAATCAGAGAAAGCAATTATCATTGTTTTATAGTTGTTGCTGTGTTACGCAAGCCAGAATCGATAAGTGCCAACTTTAAAAAAAATGTGCGCTTCAAAATTCAAATCTCCAACTTGGCGTTCGAGTAAGTCCCATCGAAGCGAATTTGACAGCGCTCGTAAACTTTCAAAGCTATGCGAATAATACACTAAACTTTTTTTTTCTATACATTTTATTTTACGTAAAAGTCACTGGAAATAAAACATAAAACGAGAGGCAGAAAGCCGATTCAATATTTACTCAAGACGAGAGGAGAATTCACAGTTCAAACATGGCAGACGTACACACTTCGCAGAGTGCTTTTCCCTTTTCATATAATGGCCAAAGGTGAATACACTATTTCACCCCACTTCGCAATAACAATGATGTTGAGAAAGCAGGATTCTATTTTTTAACTCAATGTTGTACTATTGTTTATGTGAACATTAATTACATTTACCTTTGAGGGGAATGTCAATGGTTATTAACCCTTAATTAAAGCGCCCCCGTATTTAAGCAGTGTGTGTGTGAAACATGATTAGGTTAAACATATAACAAGGTACGCTCGGGATTATTTAGTAATTAGAATACTGGTGCTCAACTATACGAATGTACTATGTAATGATTTAATTATATTATATATATATATAAATTAGCATTAATACTAATTCGTGGAACGCACAAACAAAACAAACGCTCAATAAAAAAAACATTTATCGATAAATTATTAATATATTCCTCTTATTAATAAAAAAACTGGACAGTGTGTATTTTTGTTTTCCTCTGTAATTACTGAAGGTAAAATAAATATATATATATATTACAACTCAGGGAAATATCGGAAATCATTTTACCATTGAAATTAATAATATTACATGACCACGAATATTGTATTTCAATGTAAAATGTTGGTATGAAATTACAAAATTGATACTTATCTATCATATGAAAAGTGAAGGAACGCGATTATAATGTGTTTATATGTGTATCGAGAGCCGTTCCAAAGTGGAATAAATAATCTCACATTTTTACGTGAATCGTTCAGATTTTTTTTCGTTTATAATGTTATTTGTCCAATGTATCGACCTCTTCATTCGAAACCAATATTTGTAATTAAGAATACATACAGTAATAATAAGCACACACCGTTGCTCAACCTCTCTTTTTCCAAAGAGAGTAAAAATAGAAGGATAGGGCTAGGACAGGACTAGTGGTTGGCTAATAGGATGATCATAGGATCGAAAGAATGGGAGGGGGGAATTCAAGACATCACATACGTCCATATCCATGCCTTCGAACAGAAATTCATAAATCGATTGATAAATCAATTTATAAAACTGTCCGTACTGGGATTCGAACCCGTGACCACCGTAACCGAAGCCAAAGACATTAACTTACCTTTATATACTAGCTTAGAAGAAAAATACAATACATTTTCTCATCTCGTCTAACATCCAAAATCATAGTAATATATAAGATATAACTATAGTTTTCAAAATATGGTAGGATGTTATGTATATCTAAATCAATGTACGTTTAAACATAGTTCTGATGATGGTGCAAATCGAAAAAGTTATCAACCGTACATAAAATAATATTTGTATAGCAAAAAATACTTTGATATTTTTTCACCTTATTACAATGCCGTTATATCAAGTATATGCCAATTCAATCAATGAACGATGATCAAGGTTAATTGGACCCTTAAGAGGTGAAGTGAGCCAAGTGGTATTTTAGGAAATAAATTGTTAGATTCATTATGATATTCTACGTGTCTTAAAGTATCATAAAAGTGAAGTGAAATAAGTAAATACAGACTGCAATAGTGTTTTCTATCTAAAAAAAATATAGACAATCCACCAAAACACCAAGTAAAGACGTGATTGTACTTTAAAAAAATACCAATTTACTAATTGGCTCACTTCACTTCTCGAAGGCTCAACTGATATTTAAAAGACCAGAACTTTATTCAAGAACTTTCATTACTCTGTAGGTGTCTATATTTGTAATGTATTACCAGTGGTGTAGTGGCGCCAGGTTGTGCCATGTCGGCGACCTGGCACCTGAAAATGAATCAAGGTACCGTGCCGCCCTGTCACCTTTTTGACTTGTAAGTACATAAATACATATTTTATTCAAAATACTGTTATATACATTATATCAAAATAAATGTACACATGTAATGTGAAGAAATTAATTAAATTTAATTTCGCGTTTTTTTAAATGATTTCGTTGTTAAAATTTGTGTTTTTTTAACTTCGGATGGATATTTAAAAAAAAAATAAGACAGAAAACAATGACTGACCTGGTACCTATTTATTTACTACTACACCACTGTGTATTACATATGAATACATTTTACACATTCACCATTAAATCCAACGGACACATTTTGTACGGATAAGTACCTTAGTATGTGTAGACGCGAACGTATATAACAAAATTTAAGTGCAAGCAAAAAAAAGTATACGAGCTGAATTTAAGATTAAATAAATAAAATAGCATTACTGAAAATTTTGGAGAAATTTAAAATTCACAAAGTAAAGAAAAAAAACGTCTGACTGTCACCTAATGACGTTACACAATAAATGAAAATTATTTGAGTGCCACCGCAATGACTAATGAATGCATTAGCAGAAGGTACGAGCTTTTACAAAGAAGTCGCCTTTTGCGAAGTCACCCGGCGGAAACGCTTGTTTAGGTGAAAGCTCTCTACGGCGGAAGTGCAGTTAAGTGCGGTATTGTTGGGCACGCGAATTTTTATTCAAATGCAATAAAATCTACTTGAACGTGTTCGAGAACCTCTCTGAGGCACATAAGAAACGCAGCGACATCTTTCACATTTGAAATAAATAATGGAGAAACTTGCTGTATGGATTTTTCTCGAATACGTTTACAATTGTATGTTATATTTGCTCCCAGGCGACAATACTCAGTTCCAGACAAAGCAGGTCCTGAGAATATTTATTTTAATGATATAATTTGTGCTTAAGAATGTATTATAGACTTTGTGTTAGTTATGGTATTCTATTTAAACATAATGCAGAAACGATACAAGCTGCCTAGTTATTAATTAGCAGAATGAGTTTGATAGTGGCAAAAAAGAAAACGACAAGACCCAAAAAATTATTTTATAAAAAAAACGATTTATCATCTGTACAACCCATATCGATAATAGGATCGAGGAGCGACGGGGTACAAAAGTGAACCCATACAATTTTGTGTAATATTCGCATTGCATTTATTGAGGTATAATTGGAGATAACAATAAATAATAGCTAGATATTACTAGTATTTTTCGAATAGTTGAAATAAGAAGAATTTTGCAATTTAAATACACCCCGCTAGGAATTCAAAGATTAAATGGGTTTAGATCCCAGTAAGAACAGCATTTTTTCCAATTATAGTATTATTTTTCAACTTGAAGGCATGTTTGTTTGTGACATCGAAAGATTTAGCTAATTAGCTATGAGCAATTAGCTAACTACTAATCCTGTCATAACCATATCCTTTAAATCTCCACTCTCTTTGAAAAAAATAAGATTTAACAAGAGAGTAACAAGTAGTTATCGTAAAAAAAACTCATGCTGAGGTACCTCCATTTGTAGCGGACATCGATTATTAAAAAAATTGTAAGTCATTTTCGTCGAATTGACTGAAAATATTGTACAAAATTCTATTACCGACATCGGCCGAAGGTTTGAAATACTGTATATCTGAAATGAGCTATTAATACTCCAGCTTATGAAATTAAATTCGAAGAAGCATTTTTTATTGAGTTTATAAGTAGAGTGCTTTCACAAATATCAACTCGAGTCTTAAAAAATGGTATTCGAAACGTAAATCCCATAACGAAACGACGAAGAGTACAGTATACCTTACAAAATATTATTTTCATAGCGGAAATATGTCACAACAAGTCTTCAAAATTCATGTTGACAACAGGCTGGTGTATACATCGCAAAGTGAAAATCAGCACAAGGGAAAATTCCACCTCTGACAACGTTGCATTGAGAGTTCTCTCGGCATTCCCGACACGATTCGCAGTCAAAAATAATAAACAGAAATCGTACCGACGACGCTGAGGATTAAGCCAGTGAATCGGGTCATATTTTACGAGCTGCTGGGAAGTAAGTATTATCATTACATCCCCCGAGGGCACGAAGGAGAAAAGACTGCATTAAACGTGAGATCGGAGAAATTAAACCTCAGTATTATAATGCGAGGCGATACACAATACTTCGCTTAAGAGACTTCCTTTTCGCATGAGAAAAGCTAATGGTAACATTATAACTGCTGCATTAAATCCAAATAAAGCCAGAATAATCATACTTGGAACCTGAATTAAGGATTTTGCAAAATAAGCGTTTGTGAAAACATTTTTTTTTAGGAATACTTTAAAGTCAATCGCTCAACCTCTCCTGTCAGTGAGGATTAATGAGGATGGGATGACAAAAGAAGTCTCAGAACGTTAATTCAGTGCTCCGAAACTTTTTCTCTCCCACGGCACACCAAAATTTTCTCCATATTTACGCAGCCCACTTCAAATAACCTCTCATAACGAGTAATTCTCACAACGAGCAAAACAGATTGTGAAAAAAATGCTCCCTTAACGAGCGACATTTCGCATAACGAGTGACGCAGACTTTTGGAAAGATCACTTTCACATCTTTGCTTGCCTCAAGATGATTGACAAGGCGTGAGAAGGGGTTACTAAGAGAACCCTCACTTCAGCTTGGAATATGCTTTGCCAAGGAGCGTTGTCGAATGTGATTTTGAGGGGTTTAAAACAGTACCTGTGAAGTCTACAATCAACGAGATTGTATCGTTGGCCAATACCATGGGACTGGAGGTGGATAACAACAAAATTGATGAGTTTATGAAAGAATTCAGTCAAGAACTGACCACCGAAAAGCTTATGGAGTCATTGTTTTTCGCATTCCAGGTTGTTACGCTTTTTTCTGGCATAGACCGCATTTTTGTATTTTACATTGTATTTTACATTACATTGGAAAAATTGTTTCGCTTAACCCTTCCCTTACTATGCAAAAAAAAGCACAAGCTCCTGAGATGTGTAGTCATTACACATCAGGCAAACGGGAGAAATCATGATAATTATATGTAGTACTGCTCTAGTAGTGTTATATTATTGTCATGATTCACTCCCGTTTGCCTGATGTGTAACGGATACACATCTCAGGAGCTTGTGCTTTTTTTGCATAGTAAAGGAAGGGTTAACGAGTGTTTCACATAACGAGTAAGATTCTGGACGAATTAAACTCGTTATGAGAGGTTCCACTGTATATATATGTACATATTTATATACATAAAGGCATATGCAAAAATAGCATTAGACATCGTTCTCAATTGTGTAATATATATTGACACCTCAGTACTACAACTAGGCAACTCTGATATGATCATTGTTTGAACAAATTATTTGATCTTTTCTTCACTGAAGTAATGTGCTGCGGCACATCGCCCCACGGCACACTAGTGTATCGCGGCACAGCGGTTGCAGAGCACTGTGTTAGTTGATATATCTATTCCTTGTTTTCAGGATCGGGTTACCGAGAAAATCACATTAATTTGATAAAAGTTTTTACTTAACTTTAAGCATGAATTGAAGTAGGACAAAACAACGCAACCATTCGGCAACGATGAAAAAATGCTTTTACAACATATTGTTTAAATTGACTCAAATTGACAATTTGCTTCTAAACGACTTTATTACTAACATGTGAATATTAATCTACTTAATAACTGTTATAATATATTTGTATCAATTAATAATTTCATTTCAACCATCCGTTTCTAAAAACAGAGCGAAGACAGAGTGATTAGCTAAATACTAATATTTTCCAAGCCCCATCAATTACACACCGAAAAAAACTTTTGAGAGGTTGACTAACAAGCAGTTCTCGTAGATCGATTCTATTAATATTAACTCCACCAGAAGAATGTGTGTTTCACTTTAGAAGCCATGGTCTACATACAATATATTTCTGAATATATATCAATACATAATTGATGAGTTTATTTTTAACTCACAAAACCAAATTCCTTTATAAATATTGTCAAATTTTTATGTATTGCTTGAAATTATGTATAATATAACATGCCTTATTACTGCCACCAATACCCAAGTCTTTTATATTGTATATATAAACCATAAAAAAAAGATACATTACTGTGGGTTACATTCGGAGAGAAAGCAATCCCGAATAACGGCTGCCCATCAGTCCAAGCAGTAAACCTGTTGATTTTCTTTTAGTCCTCTGTTAGTTTGCGTGTTTTCATGCCTATTTCAAGCACCGTAGAGCTAACTGCCTGTCTACGATATGTACCCTTAACATATTTCCGGCGAATTCAAAGAAAATTGAGAGAAACGCAAAAATAACTCTACATTTTGAATGGCGTGATTCATTCGGCTCGGTCTTACATAGCCCAACACATCTCTTATCAAACAGAATTCGCTTGAAAATGTTGTTTATCGAAACAAGCTCAACCGTTTGCCAGACGTTTTTGAATCTCCGTCGGAATCGTTTAGAGCAGTGGTTCTTAACGGGGGCGGTACCGCCCCCTTGGTGGGCGTTTAGAAGTCTGAGGGGGCGTTTTTATTTTTTCAGAATTTGGGGGGCGCTGCAGGTATGCGAGGGGGCAATGCACTTAGTCAGGGGTGGCCACTGAGATATTGCAAGACCATATTATTATAATATGATGTATTTTAATTAAGTATTTCGACTGAGGGTGCTTGATGGAATTTCAATATAAAATTTGAATTGTTTGAATTTTGTACTGTTCCATGAGTTTTGTCGCTAACGACCCGGGTTTCGCCTTTCGGCAACTTCAGGCATTCCAAGTGCACGAATGTACTTGAACTGACGCGTAGTAAACAGTTTGTATTGTTTATATACAAAAATATAAGTAGATCACTAAGTTAAAAGGTTATTAAAATGTAAATTGAAAGTATACAATTTTCAATGAATTAAGTGGGTTTGTTATAGTTATGGGGATTTTTTCAAAAAGTCAGTTCAAGTACATCCATGCACTTGGAATGCCTGAAGATGCTGAAAGGCGAAACCCGGGTCGTTAGCGACAAAACTCATGGAAAAGTACAAAATTCAAACAATTCAAATATGATGTATTTTATTTTTATTTTTTAGCATTTTTTACTTGTAGTAGGAAATCTATTGCATGACGTAATAGTACATACATAGGGAATTGTGTAATTTTATATATTTCGTTTTTTGGGGGGGCGTTAAATAATTTTGAGTAATTTGTTTCTGCTATGGGGGGCGATTCTTTTAACACGGTTAAGAAACACTGGTTTAGAGTTTAATAGAAGATTTTAAGAAAAATGTGTTAATATATTTTTTTACTTTCTACATTCGAAAATTAGCCTACCCATTTTATTGAATGGTGGAATAATGTTTGTAGATACTAAAAGAAAGGGATTGATTGAAGACCATTTCAAGGGAGAATTATTTTATTTAACTGAATGCAGAATTAGGAGTCAGAATCTTAGTCGTGTTTTAATCAAAGGCCGGACTCCAAAGCCCTGTTGTGTAGGTTGTTGTTATTAAAAGTATTGAATTCTTTGTTTTGTTTTCTGAATGAAAACAATAAATAGTTTTTCTCCTTTAAACCAATTCAGTCGGTAAAAAATAAAATGATATTTTGAAGACACCGTACTAGAATCGTTCACCATATAACTTGATTAAATATGTAGGCTACCTACTTGAAACAAGTCATCCTTATCCAGAACCGACAACATAAATTACACCAAAAAGTACGTAGAAACAGAGTTAACAGGTTACACGAGTAACAATTTAAGTCTTACTTTGCTCAAAATTTCACAAGTTTTCACAACTGTCAACCGTGTACAAACGCTCAAAGAAAAACGTTAAGTACACAATTTGGAAAAAAGTCTTTTTGAATAATGTTTTTTTGCGACAAAATTTCTCATAAATGAGCCCAAATATACAGTTTTTTTTGTTCACATAATACACATACTTTTACAAGAAAGGTGTAGCGATCACAGAAAGGAAAGCATTCTTACGTCATAGACGACGCGCCATGAATTTTTAATCCCTTCCCGGGGGAGTCGAAACAACAAACAAATTACATCCCTAATTTGACAACTTTTAAAGAAAAAATAAAAGTAAAGGAATTCAGGAACCCTTAATTCAGAACGGGGCGGAGTTGAAAATTCAATTTCCATCTATCACGTTGTTTACTGCAAGTCGACTTGTGTTTCTTTACAGCGAACTAAAGCCGTAACACATTATCAAATAAAGTATTTTTTTTGCCGATGTACACTTTTTATTAATAGGTAATTTTAATACATTAAATATATTGTGTTTTAGTTTCGAAACCGTACTACAATTTTGTGAAAATAAATTTCAAATAATGAATTTATTACGAAGTCGTTGAGAACCAATCAGATCACAGAATTTGAATCAGCTGAACGAATGTCATTCAATATTTTGTATGGAATGTAAACGCTCAACGTTGAACGTTGAAACTGACTTGGTCGTGTTTTATACCAAACGCTTCAAATAATTGTCGACAATAAAACCAGCCAATTCCCTTAAGCGGATCTCAATATCGAAAATATGTAAAATTCGCATGTTCATTTAGATCTACACTCCGGTTCGTAAGTTGTTCAGAAAACGTCTACTCCGTCAAAAGGGACGATCTATTTTTGAATATGTTAATGTGAACGGAAAACTCAAAAAAATATACATCAATTTTATACGCGAATTTCCGAATGAATAAGAAGTGTTTTTATTACATTTTATTTATATCTAGCCGCTTTCAAGAAGAACAATTTCATCTTTACATTTGATATTTTTTATTAGATTAGTTAAAGCTATATTTAGTTCTTTACATTTTAGAACATTATCATTTAAATATAATTTACAGTTAATTCAGTATCATAAAAGACATAAAAACTGTTTCATTGTATTTATAATTGACAAGTATCGAGAAAGAAAACGTCGTTTTCATCCAACAAAAAATCGTTTAAGCATGGGCAACCTTTCTTAGTTCTGAGGGCGAATTATCATTGTCTCCTAGTGAAAGGCCAGACCAAATTGCACAAAATTATTTAAGAAATTAATATTTGTTTTAGTTATTTATATATGACATGACAATATTATAATAATATATTGATTACATTTTTTGGGTCAATTTTTGTGTTTGACGTACTTGAACTATGAGGTTTTCAATATTGACGTTGGTATTGCTCAATGATAAAAACATTTATTTTTTCAAATTTTGATGATTCAGAGCCGCCGCACCAACAGAAGAATGGTTTAAATACACATTTTTGACATTTATACCGAGTTCAGAGCAGCCAATGTCAAAATACGGCATAGTTTTGAATCGCCCATAATCATTGGTATTATTGATAGATTTTCATTGTAATAATAAAAAAAATAATTATTTAAAAATTCATTATTCACTTTCAGACATGCAAAATTGGAATCGTTTTAGCTTTGTAATTTTTTATATTTTTTTATCACTATCGACCCGGGTTTCACCGTCTTCAGGCATTGAAGTGCACGGATGAACTTGAACCGACGCTCACAAAACGTATGGAAATGTTCAAAATTATAACGATTCAAATTACATGCATTGAAATTCTATCTAGCACCTTCAATCGAAATCTTAAATTTGATGTTATCTTTTTTTATTATCAGGAAATTTAAGAGTTGCAGGTATACACTATGTGAGTTTGATAGTATAATAATGGTAGTTTCATTTAATCCACAGTAAAACTATGAACTACATATAATGTAAACATATTTATATTATATGTAAATGCACATTGTATTATTAAAAAATCGTTCGCAGTAATTGGTATTCAGTGTTCAACAAATTTTAATGATTACTCTAATTGATAGGAAAAGCTTCATTTTACGGTAATAAATACGTAAAGCTTTCAAAAAGACTTTCATGTTATAAAAAGCGGCATTTATTAAAAAAAGATATTCCGTGAAATATATTCACACGCGACCTGCCTCATAATTATAATTTTATATCATGAAACATGAGCTTGCGGAAAAGCTTTGATAAATTTTGGCAGATACGCAGTAAAGTGTTCCTAATTGATCCAATTAACGTTGGACCTATATATCCTATAGCGTTGACATAAAATTAATCCACATACAATATTCGTATTATTAAATGACTTACCAATATGTTATCTAGCGTAACGGTGTGATAGATTTATCCGAAGTAGTAAAGAAAATCACACTTACCTGAAACAAAAAAAAATAGACAATTGTAAAATAATCAAAAATTTAAAAATATTGTTGTTTTTTAATTATAAGTTAAAAGATTGTTATTTCATTTACAACAGATATGCAAAATAACTTTTTAGGCATGTATGAAAAAAACAGAAAAAAAAATGGTGGCGCATACATTCCACTTGACATTTTGTAATTCAATCATTTGTGATATGTACTAGGCCTAGGGTATATAACTTCGGGATCCCGTCCAATTCTGTGCTCCTGAAATTAAAACTGTCTGATTGATAAAATAAAACACGTAAGAGTCAAAAACAAAACCTGTCGCGCTCTTAATCCCAAGATTTCAAAATCGCCGACCAAAAATTTTCTCAATCCCGAATCTTAATCTATTCACGATTGTATGTTGTCCGAGTGTCCAGTCCCGAGATTGAAAAATTGTCGATCCCGGGATCACAAAAAGGGTCCGGGGTTGGAAACCCTAATATGTACGTGTTATAAAAACTGTACAAAATATACCGTCGGTTTACTGATAGAATTCATTATATTAACAGATTTATATTAAAAGACGTGCTTATTTTTTCATTCTGCATACATTCAAAAGGTCACTTAGTGTCTTGAAATCAATCAATAATGTCAGATGATATACTTTTCAAATTATTGTGTTGTAATTTATGGACATACCAGAATGAAAGACATGATTAAAAATCTTGTGTCATACTTGCGAAATATATTTTAATGATAACATCATTTTCTTTGACCAACTGGACAACCATGTCCTAGTGATATTATATCAGAGATATCCCTTTTGTAATTTCATATCGTCAAAGTTGAAAGAGATTATACAAAATAAAAAGGGCTTTACGCAATTGCGTGACTAGTAGAAGAAACGAGATTTCAAATATGAAACATCTGCAAACCTATTCAACCACACAACGCGATTTAACAATGGGCGCTCCCGTTATTAAAGGTTACAATGTGCCTGGCATAAAACCTTAAGATGATGCGATGAAGTTTCCAGTCGGAGAGCCATCAAGCGACGCAAGGCAATAACTATAATGGATCGTATCGGCGGGGTAATGGTCCGTTAACACAGTGCAAACGAACTTAGAATGGGAACGTTGCGCTTAGGATGCTAGGGCGTGGCGACGCTCGTTATAAAAGGCTCCGTCTGGTTTCTGAGATGCTCAATAAGACGTGCGAGCTTAACATTTTAATTCAGCCAATAAGAAATGTTCATTTTAAAACATAACTAAGATGAAAAGACACATGACAACATTAGTGAAATGAAAACACTGATTCCGATTAATTGCGTTCAATTAGTGTTTCAAACGTGATAGTTTAACTTGCTACTTTATTCGATATAGTAAATATAATATTATGTTCAAATAGACGTAAAATTGACAGCTTATATGAATATTCAATTGATAATAATATTACAAAAATATTGAATTTGATATAAAGTTCATTTGTAACGTCATATGATTTTTTCATCTATGCTCGCTCCCAGTGTGGAGTTTATTTCGTAAGTTATTTACACGAGAACTGTTTGTTACTCCGTAGCTCAAACTCAGTCATGATTATAAGGAATAAAACTCACCCAACTACCTGCAATTCATTACTGATTTTAAGTGCCAAGCGTTATATTTTTCGATTCTCACAAAATTGCTAAGCATCATTAATTGAGCGTTCTTTGAATTTAGAACCAAATAATCTAAGCGAATCGTTCTATAGAATAATCGTATTTCCTTCCGAGTCGTGTGACAAAACACCATTAAGCCGAGAAGAAGGTATGAGTTGATAAAACAAACTTTTAACAAACTCAAATTAATGTGTATTCCGCAGCGCAATTTTGTAATGGGAAAGCTCGTTTTGATTCTAATTAGCGGATAAACTTTAAGGAAAATGTTCCCAGTCGCCTTTTAATCAAGACGTTGAATATTCAAGCGGCGCCGAAAGAGTTTGCAATTAAAATCCATAAATAAATATCCTCAGATTAATTGTCAAGTCAGGAAATTACAACAACCGGCTCAGGAAGACGTGAACAATACTAAGTATATAATAACAAGTCCGCTTTTGACGAGTCCACGAATGAATTAACGCGAAGACTAAAAACTTCACCGAAAGCTCATTTATTATTTATGAGCTTTCGTAAAAATTCTTATATCATGTTTACTGTGTAATCACCAAATCCGTCAGACAGAATTATGAAATATATGCTTGCAAATAATTACGAATACGGTAACATTATTTAAATTACAAAGATTTTGCAAACATTCAATGTTGTATACTTACTTTGATTAGTTTCTGTAAAATCACATCTATTGAACGATTAATAATATTCTTCTTTCTATAAAACACATACTTATTCTGAGGGTGTTCACTGTCAATACTCGGTGGAAAGGCATTACATATCGACTGTGGAAGGGAAAAAGGACGTAACCCTCAATTTTCCAAAACAGCTTTTTTTCGATAATCACAATGTATACAACTTGACACACATTCTATGGAAGCTGAAAATGCCGAATAAGTATCTAAATTTAGCTTTTAAATTTGCAAAGATGACCTTGTAAAAAAATAAAACCAAGAAAAAACACTGAAATAAAGGTTTTTCCGAGACAATTTCTTTAGTTAATATTAGATTATGTCAATTAAACACCAGTTTAGAAGTATCCGTGCACTTCAAGGTTGTGTATAATTCATAATTTGCATATGTCACAAAATCATCAAAACACGCTTTTAGCGCTTCCTGTAAAATTTGATGTGTGGGTTACGTCCTTTTTCCTTTCCACAGTCGATATATTAAAAAAAATACCACTTTTATCACTTTGTTAAAAACTTCCGAATTTATAACTATGTTTGTAATTACCATCAGTCACCGCATTAACTTTATTAATCTTTGATGATTTTTTAATTATATGTCAGAGGTGTTAAACATTTTAATTCTGTGTAATTATAGAATTACTTCTACTTTGTAAATTCTTTTCAGTGTCAATTGTTTTTTACACCTTTTTGTATAAATATGACTGTTAAACTACATTTCGTATCAGTTGAAAATGTACGACATGAGCGAAACCGATCCTGACCTTTTTAAATAAAGTGGAAATAATTACTAATTTTATTAGAGAAATTTAGATTTTCGTAATATTTTTAACAATATTAAACGAAGAAACTCCGCTTATTTTAAAAGTAAAATATAAATGCATGCATGTGTTTTTGAATATTTGTTTATTGGTTTACTATATATCGTTCTATTAGAAGTTAATTTCTTATTTTTCACGCTAAAATTGTATTCATATATGTTCAATAAGCTTACACGTACTACGTTTAACAGATTAAAAATACTTTGATATTTTTAATCTGTTATAATGAAGTTCTACCAAGTAAATGCCAAATCAATTAATACTACGTTTAATGTGAGGAAAAGTCTTAATGTGGTAGTAAATTATCATTAAAACGGGTGAATATTTTTAAAAATACTGCAGCCAATAAAAGGGATTTTAAACGAATGCATTTCAAGCTTTTAAAATGGAAAAACACTTAAAACTTATCCAAGATTTTATTACACAACGTGAAAGGAAATGAAACGAGCTCAGCAGTTTAGCTCAGTCCATATATAATATTATATGTTCAACTAAAGTACCCATGGTTTTACTCCTGGTGCATGTCCTGGTAACTATCTAAATATAAAACTAGAAATAAGACTTGAAGTTGTAATTTAAACAGATTTTTCTTCAATATACGACTACATAAATATTACATTACGTTACTCACTTATATTGGATTCCGTCTATGAGACGAAATGAATTTCAATGTTTAAAAACAAAGGTTTTATGTAATAATATTGTTGAATTCAATTAAGTTTCATTATAATAAAATGGCTATGATGTCAAACATTCCATTTATTCATATATTGCTTTTCAATGCGAAAAGATGATTCTTTTCACTGCCAAATACGCTTTTACAAATTAATAACAAAATATCAATAAGTTTAAAATAATGTTTTTGTAACGTGGACTCGATATTATATATCAGCTATTCAATAGATACATACTTCATAAAATATAATAATTTTCAAAGTAAGTTTTCTATAAACGAGTATGACTGTCGTAACAACATTGATTTGATAATGCGTCACAGTACTTCAACATGACATGAATCGATCAAATTCAGTACGCTACGAAATAGTCAATTACGATGGTTTGAAAAAAAATATGTTTGTTTAACATTCGATAAAAGACTACATGAAAATATAAGTCACCAAATATCACATTCAATCAATAAGACAAAATTAATTGTATTGTATTTATATTTTAGTATTTAAAAACACACAAGAAGTTTTCTGCAATACTATTGTGAGATTGAGAATCTTCGCAATAAAACAGTAATGATTTTAGAACACCATTTTTTATTTTATTGCTTTTGCAATGCGACTAGATATTGAAAATTTTTAGAAGTCAGAATAATATATTAAAATCCCATATGTTCTAATACAATATTTTCTTCCTTTCTTTCACGCTGAAATAATGGTGTTCCGAGATTAAATTTTTATTCTCTATTGTACGTGCATAATAGATAATCGATTTAACTCGGATTAAATTGTACTCAATAATGGAATGCCGCTTGACGGTGTCGATGAAAAGTGTGTAAGCATATAGGCGATTTGCACAAAGGCATCGCAAGGAGGTGTCTGAACGCGGTCTGACATCGATTCAACAGCCACAAGTTGGCGATCGACATCTTTTGAAAGGATACATCAAATATCCTTCATATTACTTTGCCCCCTCGCATAGGGATTCTAAACTATTTCGTTTGACTTTTTTTAACTCATCAGAATGCATTTTTTTTAATAGAAAACCGAGTTCAATATCAGCAATAGCCGGCCCTAAGCGTGTGCGAAGTGTGCAGCGCACACAGACGCCGGCTCTAAAAATGATCAGTAGGGCGCAGATTCCTGGATCGCTCCAGAATTAAATGCGTGACATTTGACGCCTTGCAAGAATCCACGGGCCGGCTTTATCAATATGTTATTAAGTATCTTTTTAGTAATGTTTTTCTTAAATAATCAAGTTTATTCTGAGATTAAGTGTATCGACATTATAATTTTATAACAAATAAATTAAATTAACAAAAAAACACGTATTCCTTTCTATTTACCAATAATAGGACCGGTTTCTTTCATGGCGAGCATTATCAAATGAGCGGTCCTGATCTTGGTAAATTATAATAGAAATAAGTACAAAGGAATATTGTGTGTTTTCTTAATATACTGCCTCTCCACCAAGTATTGGACAGCGAGCATCCTAAAAGTGATAAATAAATTAAACATTAAAAATCTTTTATTTTTATTAAATCACTTGACATATTTGAAGAGAAAACACATATGCCTAACATTTTAAGTATCAACCTGAAAAAAACTGGCTTTGGCCTTGCTAATAACTTGATTTGGAACATGATGCCTACAGATATACAGAAACCTCAGTTAAGATTTAAAAAAAGGGGGAATAATCAAGAATTACATGATGTTTAGTAACAATTGGCGGAGAAATATATGGATGAAAAAAAACAGTGACAAAGCTTATATCTGCAAAAGTGAAATGCTTGTGGGGTATATAGAGCTTCATCTTCTGCAGGAATCAAGTATAATTTCGTTTTACGCAATCGTAAAGCCGGTGGATTTATGAGACTACATCCAAAGGCATATGCCATTAATATCCTTCCCCACTCGCATTATGCGATCCAAGCCGTGCACTCTATGATAGAAAATCTGTTAACCAATCGCTTTTCTTTTCTTACCCCCCAACCCCACGATGAGTAGTTAAACACCAAAATCTGTTTTGGTAGGGTAAATAAAATAAAACGTGAATTAATATTTCGGTACAGCAAATTCAATCTCACTTTACGACCCGTCTGCAATAAATATTTTCCATTTGTATGCAGCGCTTGATGTTTTTTAGTATCCCACAGCTGACGTGATAGAATTGATACCCAATACATACATTCACTGGCTGCGTGATCAATATGTGAAATATTTTCCAGAGCTGCCACGCCAGTAATACCATTTTTATTAGCATATAGAAATTGTTCAGACGATCCCACGGGACTAACATATCAAATTCTGAACAACGGCGTCACACAAACGAATCACAGACGATTTAATTGCGTTTCGCATGACAAAAAATATATATTTATGTTTACTTCCTCTACTATCATTTCCACGGAAGGTATAATAAACTCATTACTATTTTTAGATATCCAAGAGATTTTATTTACGATTTGGGGACATTGGGGACAAGGGCGGAAATACAAAACAATATTCATCAATTGTCTATTTTATTATTTACATTTTTTTTTACATGTCCACTCCCAACGTGGAGCATATGATCAGGGCCGGCGCCACCATAAAGACGAAATAGGCAGTCGTCTAGGGCGAAAAACATTAAGGGCGCATAAATGTAGTATTTAAATTATTTTTATATACTATATTTATTTTATTTTGATGTGAGCAAGCTTTTTTGTTGAAAAGGCAGACTAAAATGGTTATAGAAATACTAAATGATTTGCATTCAATTTTGCAGCTTAATACTTTCTTAATTTTTCTACCATTTTTTTATGTAACTCTACCCGAGTAATTTAATTTAACTCACTGTTTTTTAACAACATGTTTATCAACCACCAGGCTAGAGCTAACATTTAACAAAGCAAGTTTTCTAAATAAAAGTCGATCGACTATATCCGTAACATAATTATTGTTAACTACAATTTGTTTGATAGTCTCTAATTCTAAATCAAAGTTTGTTTTACTCATCGAAATCATAAGAAGTCGATGAATGAAACAATAAAAGGTTAACTTATGTGAAATACGATGTCTAGATGAACTATTAATAATATAGTCGCTGTAAGTCTTTATGTAAGTTGTCGCCTGTGTGGTCAAGTGGTCAACGTTGTTGGCTTCGGCTACAGAGGGCCCGGGTTAAAATCCCGGTACGGACAGTTTTATAAATTGATTTTTCAATCGATTTATGAACTTCTGTTCAAAGGCATGGATGTATGTGATGTCTTGAATTCCCCCCTCTCACCCATCCTATCCTATGAACGGGGCGTATCGAGAGCGATTAGCTTACCACTAATCATGTCCTAGCCCTATCCTTCTATCCTTACTCTCTTTGGAAAAAGAGAGGTTAAGCAACTGAGTAACAAGCAGTTCTCGTAGAAACACCTCTGTTGAGATAAACTCCATTAGGAGTCCATATGCTCCACATTGGGAGCGGACATGGTTTAAAAAAGTCTTTATCACTTGGCAATGCTCGCAATGAGCGAAACCGGCCATGACCTTTTAAAT
Organism: Himalopsyche tibetana; assembly: GCA_030503985.1. Lineage (NCBI taxonomy): Eukaryota > Metazoa > Arthropoda > Insecta > Trichoptera > Rhyacophilidae > Himalopsyche > Himalopsyche tibetana. The sequence goes on from JAPJYX010000010.1 coordinate 5,942,137, forward strand.
AAAGTGAAATTAAGTACAAATGAATATTGTGTTTTTATTAATATAAAGACTTTCCACCAAGTTTTTGTCTGTGAATTAATATACCTTTAAAAATTGATACGTATGAACTTTATATGAATTTCTACGACACAGGTAAACCCGCTTATTTAATAACACGTAACACGGAGTTGACGTCAACGTGGAGATACAATAAGCCACAGCTAACGAAGTCATTCCATATTAATGCAACGAACGCGGCAATCTATTGTGCGGTGCATAGTATGATGGCTCATTTATGTTGACACGTTGACAGTAATGTTTTGTTGCTGGGATTCCGAATACATATTATCAGAGAATTCATTACGGAATGTAATCAAATTTTGAATAAATATTTCATGCTCGTTGATTCGATTAATCTTGTGATAGAATTACGCGGAAATATCACAATGACAATCAAAAACATGTTATACTTCAGTAATCATTTGCGACGTCATTAGTCATTCCCATTCGGCGGTTTAACTAACGAACCGCGTACCAACATCTGAGAAACGTGCTTAGAAGGCAACCGAAACTAGACTAAATACACTATTGATATAGATTTATTCATTTTGATTAAATTTATTAATAAGTAACATTACTTTACGTCACTTGTAAATGTCATAAATGCAGATCCTTAAAATAAAATAAATAATTATAACGATGTGCTTAAACAAAGGTAATTGCAATCGAATAAGACAACCATTTTGTTGAATACAACATGGCAAAAAAAACTTTTTTTCCTCATCATTAATGGGGTATTTAATAAGGTCACTTTCATCTGTATACTCAACATTTTCTTTAAACGTAGATACTTATTTTGCAAGTTAGGCATCAATGCATATTGTGGGACGTAGAGATGAAAATTGTACCTAGTAGATTATCGATTGTATACAAACATTCATTCAAGTGTTGAAGAACTACATACAGAAAACAATTGACTCTTGGGCTCATGTATGTAATATAAAAAAGATCGTTTTATGGAAAAAAAACTTTAAAAGCAAGAAATAATAGAGCATAAGTTATACATTCGTGATATTATCTTTCATATCTTTGCTAGAGTCTCGGCACAATTCTACTAAAATTTTCAATCAAATAATATATGGACCATATATTATATATTATCCACCCCCATTCAAACGACTGCCCAATAAATTGTGAAGATAATTAAAGAAGATATCCAGAAAGGATAGAAACAAGATTATATCCCTTTTGATGTGAGGATTGAAATATTTTATGATGAAATTTCAATACATATTTGAAACGAACTCATAAACCGCACTACGTATCAATCATGTGGCTGATTTTTTTTATTAGAAAGCCAATATATTTCGAAATTGTAGCAATAAGCAGGGACGAATAAATCATTTTTTTCATTAAATCTGTATTCGGTCTGCGGGAGAATGAGACAAAGCAACCAAAAGAGGCCGGTATAGATAGAGAAAGCGAACAGGAAGTGAGTGGAACTCGTTAGTGGAAAGGTCGAATGGAAGAAAAGAAACGCTTTTTAGACCCGGTTTAGTTACAGTCTCATGGACGATTAATTTACAAAGTAGCTCGGGGTGAAAGATATAACATGGATATAATCGAAGTCAGGTCAAAGTTAACGAAACACAGAAGGAGAGAAATCTATATAATTGAAATATACAGATAAGCCTTAATCAAAGTTAAAAGCATATAACGATTATCTCTGAAGATCACCTTTAATGTGTTCACTGTTAATAATTGGTGGAAAGGCATTATAATAAAAAATCAACACACATAAATAACCATGTATCGATTTATTTCGCCATGATGAGAAAATTAGAAAAATAAAGTGTTTTATCAACAACAACAAAAAACTGAATAGTTTACCTGGACAATCATTATTTCTCTGGCTCGACTCACAACATACGTATGTACATTCGAAAATATTTTTGAGGCAAGAATGATTATTTTCTGATTGAATTTTCGCGATTGATGCGTAAGTACAACACTTATTCAAAATTACATTTTCAAAATTCAATCGTATTAATTTTGTAGTAATAATATCGTTGAACTAAGTTCATCTCAAAAAAACATTTTTTATTCCGACAAAGACACGTAAATTGTCGTATATAATAATACGATTTGAGGATATTATTTTCATTTCCGAAGTCTGATAATGGTTTTATTGCAAAACCTTTTTGCAAACCTTCGCCGTCGATAATTACTCAGTGACATAAATAAATCAATGCTACGTATCTTAAAGATTGTTTAATTTTGACAAAAAAATTAAGGTTTTTATACGAATATGTCAAATTTAGTAATTTATTTTTCTGTAAAATAAAAAGATTTACTAGGTGATTTCAGCGCGTCTTAAAAATACAGAACAACTTTCAATTTTTGTGTCGAACCGAATCGATCTCCATCGTTATCATCCTCAACTCAATAATCACGCTGAATACTTTATGAATGATCTATCTTTCGTTGGGTGATATTGATGACCAATAGAAGTTGCACGACTTTGTGCTTTCTATGCTCTACGGTAGAACGAACATAGTAAACTAAAAAAACAACAATAGTTTATTTTACGAGTTTATTTTAATATTATTAACAAATCTTTGTTTATTGTAGATACGAGTGTCTTCATAAAAAAAATTAAACAATTTTCAGTTTCGTAAATGTCCCTTACAGTCGGTCCTTGGAGGGTTATTAATTAAATTATAAGACTCGTCCGTCCTTTTAAATAATCCCCAAATTAATTGACAAAAGCAGCAGCTTTGATTAAAAATAATGTTAAATTTAAATCGACAAATACCCTACCCTTCTTTTGTTAATAAGAAAAACCTCTACACTTATAAAAATAATAAACAAATTGACCAAATTATTATTTCACAAGAAATAGTAAAAGAGAGAGCGAAGCATTGTTTCGTTCGTCGCACTAATTATATTATATCGTCTGTAAAAATGATTGATTCGTATTCTTCATCCAAGAGAAATCAAGAATCACAAATATAAACAAAAAATATTAAACCTTGTCAAAGGAGGTGTGAGTCACCTAAAAATTCTAGATTATCTTTCAGCAACACCCTTCCTTCTTTTATATATCTTGTATCTTCATTGTATTATACTTTTTTGAGAAACAAGAATTATTTTGAGAAAGCTAATTGACTATAAAAAGATAGAAAATTTAAATTAACTTTGATTATTCCACGTATTGTGTTACTAATTGTGACACGTGTTTCGCCTCTTTCAGAGGCATCTTCAGACTTACTATCGCAAAGTTTGCTTAAGTAATGAAGCAAGATTGATTCTAACATTTTAAAATTACAAAATGGAGGTTTGGGTTTTTTTCCTTTTAAGAGGAGCAATGAGGGGGTGTAGATTCGAAATAAAACAAACAGATAATGATACTAATGGTACTAATGAGTTGTAATCAATCAGATTGGGATTTTTTCTTTTTAAGGGAAGCAAAGAGGGGATTATAAAATCGAAACAGTGCAAACAAATTTAATCATACTACTAATGACGTTAAACATTACAAACTATTAAACTAATGAGCTACAATCAATCAGCTAGGTTTGTGATTACTCTATTAATTGGAAACAGTTTAAAACTATAAAACAACTAAAACTATTAACAACTATATACTATATACTATTAAAACTATTAACAACTATAAAAAGATTATAATTCCACATACGACTATTATTTATCAAAATAATCAATCAGTGTTCGTGAAAGAATAATCGATTATATTACTACGCCAAACGCAGATATTTTGTAGGTATGCTTTGTTCGGATAGTTAGAATTAGTAATGGCTTACATATTTCGTTTCCGGATGATGGTATGGTTACTGCAACAGCAGCTGTTAATGCCTAATACTCCAATTCCGGTAAGTATTCAATTTGCAGGCGTAATGTAATGCAATCAACAATATACTTCCGGGATGAACGTAATGCAAATCAATTCACGGTTTGCAATAATTCATTTTTTTACATAAAAAAAAAAGAATTATTGATACACGGGTATTAGAACTATCTTTAGTAAGAAAAATATTCAAATTTATTTGGAATATCGATGAATGTACATAATACAAGTACGATTGAAAAAAAGCCTACGGTACAAAAAATACTTTCAAATAAATTGCGTTGCTCTGAGATGTCACCAATGATAAAACTGAATCTTATTTATAATAGAAAGCAATATCTACAATTAACATCTCATGCAATAACTGATAGTATGGGCAATTTCTATGCGGTAATATTTGATTTGTTCAGAATGTTTAGATTTTTTTTATGAACATCCCGATAAAATTATTACAACGGAAACAGGTAGGACGAGCATATTTATTACTCTATTTTTCTTTAAACTAGATATCATAACCGAACCCAACGTGACAGAAAGGGAAGGTATGAAAAAAAACATTTTTTTAAATATATCAAGAAATACATATTGCATGTTTAAATTAGCGTATATAGGAAAGTATTTTTGAAAAAGCTCTAATTTTAAATATGATGAAAGTTTAGTTGACAGTTAAAAAATACATTGTTTTAATTGGTAATTTGTTGGTAGAACCTCATTATAATACGTTGAAAATATGCATTTCATATTGAACCTGCATAATCTTTGCATACAAATTGTATTGATAAAATGAAAGAAGATTACGCAATCGATACTAAAACAACACCTTACATTAGATTCTGTAAAATTATTCAATCAGAATTTAATAAGGCAGGATTATATATTATTGCGATTATTTTGATTATTTTTTTTTAAATATGTATTCTTTATTTATGATGATTGTAATGATGAAAATATACGTGAAAACTCAAATGACGAGCGTAGCTGAAAGACTTATCACTACCTGCATCCATCATTTTTCATTTTTTTACCGAACACTACAAAGCGATAAACCAAAATCCACATCAAATTATTTTAGATGAAGGGACATTACATTTCAACTAAAATAAATACTACCTTGGTATTAGCATTTAAATATTTTCAGATATATTCGGAAAGACAAAAAATAAAGTCGAGAACGAAAATAGATTAGAAGAAATAAAGTAAATATGAGTTTACTTATTTGAAAATACATCAAATGAAATATCCAGTAAATACAGGAATAATATAAGAAACCCTCTTAATGTCAAGCTCGAAGAGACAAACACATCTAGACAGGTCTAGGTTAATACATGTGTGACATCAAAAAAACAAGGTATCACGTTTGACCTAGTTCGATTTCCAACAGACCGAGGCCAGCACTTATTTCCGAAGTGAATTTTATATACAGGTATCAATAAGATAGTATTTTACCCTGTGGCTAAGGGCACGCCTTTGATTATATGTGTACGTTCAATTGTGAGCGTCGTTATTAGGCTTATATACATCCAGGAGTATATCGCGAAGGAAATAATTCTCTCCCCAAAACTCACTTCCATGACACCAATTAATTAGAAGCACGCCACTCAATAACGGAGGCGAAAGCTGGGAGATACCCACCTTCGTTTAATCAAAATATATTAATATCTGTAGATAATAACTCATTTGTGTATTGCGATTGTTGACGTTTATAAGGGATACGTCATAAATTATTACGTTAAAGCGTCGTTTGAAGGAAAACAGATCGATCGTAAATATTAAAATTTACTTAGTGAAACGCTATAAAATTGTGAGATATTATTAGTGTTTGTCTAAATAATACAAAACTTGAATACAATTTATTTGTCTGTTTGCGTTATAATATTTATATCAATAGGAAGTATCAATTATATTAAATCACTCGTAAAAATAAATTATCAAGAAAAACATCCGATTAATTTATAAAATTGTGAAATGAGTATAAAAATGTATTTTGTTTTTATAAATACAGATATCGAAAAAAAATCTATCGATCGATTTATCGATTTCTGCTCGAAGGCATGGGTGTTTGTGATGCCTAAAGATTCCCTCTCACCCTTTCCGATTCTTAATAACTGGACGTAGCGAGAGTGATTAGTTAACCACTAGTCCTGTTCTAGCCTTATCCCTACTGCTCTCTTTAAAAAAGAGAGGTTGAGCGACTGAGTAACAAGCAGTTCTCGTAGTAAAATTTGTATTGAGATACCTCCATTAAGAGGCCATTTGCTCCACATTGAGAGCGAACATGAATAAAACAAATACAGATATTATATATACATATAAGAGATGATACAGTATAGACAAAAAGTACTTTAGGGTAAAAACCATGAAATAGAACCAGCTATCTTAAAAATTACGTAACAATTTATAAACACAAAATATTAAGATATTCAAAACTGTATGAATTTTACAAAATTATAAAAGAAAGCACAGTTTTTACAGTAAAAATCATTTTTAATACCGAAATTTTCGTTTACCCAAGCAAGCTTTATTTACCGGAAATAAAAATTTCCATCGCTTAAAAAAGTTCCGGTTTAATTTTGAATGTTAAGCTGTGCATGTTTAATAATGTTACAGGAATTTAAAAAAAAAAGTTATTCCTGAAACGAAAACATTTCAGAAAATTTATAAGATGAACAACAGCCAGTATTGTAACTAATTGTTGTGAATAGTTATGTTCACAGTGTAAGATTTTTATGTAATATTATTGACAGTTTTCAATTAACATCTTTTGATTGTTCTTTGTTAAATGTTACAAGTTTTAGGAGATGGAAACATTAATAAAACGATTATTCAAAACTTAAGATAACGTAAAAAGTGTTTCACATAAATATAACTAGCATACGTTGAATACAGCGGTGTGACGACTTTGTAGCTTTACATTTCGGCATAAAGACCTACATCACTTTATACAATGCCACGTTACCTGTAAAGATAATTGAGAGATTACCGTCCCAGATAAATCAAGACAATTTTCCGATATTCCCCGAAACTACGGTAAGCCCACATCTCGAAAATTTACTATCGTACCTGTTATGTAACAAAAGAATACATATAAAATAATGAATGGAAAAGCTTTTGAATATCTATACAAGAAAAATCAAATAGATAAGAATTCAAATATTTTTCGGAATTCAATTACCGGCTAACACAATTTTCTATCGTTTTATGATAGTAGCATGTCGAACAGTATATCGATGGCCATAAGTTGACAACACGTAACCGACATTTGTTCAATTTTACAGGAGAGCCAAAAAACTGTATAAATAAATAAGAATTGGAAAATCAATGAAAATGAAAGACACTTTGGAGTAAAATAATTATTATGTATATTTAAAATAATCTGTTGACACAATATTATTTAAATAAACTTTTTATTAACAAGAATGTTTGATACGAGTTAACAATTTTAATTTTGTTTCTTCTTTTATGATTCCAAGTATTTTGATCAATTCAATGTACCTGTTTTAACTTAATCATATAATAGAAAAAAATTACATAATTGTTACATATTTTTTAAATCCAGTTACGGATTGTTCACTCTCCAATACAAAATGATGCAGTAAACATGTTGGAATTTTTTCTCACCTATTTTCAAATATTAGGAAAACGATGTAGCTCTTCTACTATCTTCTGGCAGTTTGGTGGGACTTTTTTTCTGTTACGTGTTTCCAACTTTAGAACAATTTCAATGAAAAATATTTTTTGTAACTTACGAGATGTCATTATTTTAATAGAGCTTGAAAAAAACAAAGAAGGCGATATGCATAACTCATTTTATGAAAAAATGTCGGTTACTTGTTGTCAACGTATGGACATCGATATTTTATTTTTTTAGACATAGCAATAGCAACGATCTTTTGATAATTTCGTTTAACAGAAAAGGCAAAAAAGAATGTGCGATCACGTTGATTTACTATTATCATTTCATTATTTGAATGATGAAGTCAAACTCAATATAAAAAAAACTAAAAAACCAAAACAAACAGAATGCGTTATTTTGTCGAACAAATACTGAAAGAAATATTTAATAAACTATCAAAATAGTTGTAAACAAAATATAATTATGTATCATTATAATACATGTGTATTTTTCACCCATGTCCACTCCCAATGTGATGCGTACGACCATCTAATGGGGAGTATCCCAACAGACTTTTTTCTACGAGAACTTCTTGTTACAAGGTTGGCCAAGCTCTTTTTTTATATAATAAATATATCATACATGTTTTATATATAAATTTAATAAATAGATATGTGTCGGGTCATAGCGCAGCGCTCATCGTCGTTGGCTCCCGTGACAGATCTCATGGGTTCGAGTCCAAGTACGAACGACAATTTTTTCGATTGATATATTGACTTCTGTTCGAAGGCATGAGTGTTTGCGATGTCTAACTATTCGCTCCCACCCTTCTAATACTTACATAACGGATACACCCCCTTAGAGCGATTAGTTAACTACTACTACTGTCCTATCCCTATCCTTTTGTGCCTTCTTATCTCTTCGAAACAGAGAGATTGTGTAACTTATTAACAAAAAAAATACGTAGATAGCACGACTTATGAGATACTTCCATGAGAAAGTCATGGATTTAAAAAAGCATATAAATATTTGAATCGTGTAAGTTTATAAAATTTTGACGATTTAAATTAAACAACACGTTTTGATATAAATCAAAGTGAAAAAATAAGTATATTCAATGCGGAAAAGTCTGCCGAATTTTGAATAAATTATATGTATTCAGAAAAACAACCTTGTTTTGATTTACTAAAAGGAAAATAAACATAATCTGAATGATAAATCGCTATAAGAATTATACATAAAAACGTTTAGACTTTTCTAAGCAATATTTTCCAAAAAAAAATGTATTCCTCGACCTTGGCTGGATATGAAACCATAAATAAATTAAATACACAAGAGCTAAAAAAACACCTCCTCTAAAAGCGAAACGGCGTGGCGGCCGAGAAGCTCTTTATACGGGGAAGTCCTTTATTCGGCTGAGGATGAAAAGAAATCTCTTCGGTCGAGAGGAAATACATTTTCGCTGCTCACTGGAGGGGGCCGGGTGAAAAAGGCGAAAAAATAATAAATGCAAACGCTTTCCGCAAATGAAAATTGAATCAACTCTGTAGTACGGAATTTGAAGATTCGGGGAATAATGCCCTCAGTCTAAATGACGTGTTTTATCTCGTGTTTTTTTCCAGCGTATAATAAATTGCAGGGGCATCTAACAGAAAAACGACGACTGCAAAACAATGAAAAGAAATAATAAATTATGTTGCCCGTGCTCACAAAAATATATGTACTAGCTGTTTTTGGGTAGCTATTACGCTTCGTTTAGCAGCTTGATATGCCATTTTCAATTCACAATCATTCACTTCAAGCATCGTCAAACAATTCTCTCAGATTGAGGAGCAGATGCCTACTACAAGCATGATTATAACGGCGTGAAAAATTATAAATATTTATATATGTTTACAATGAATAAGTTCTTAGATATGCGAATATTCAATTCACTACTAGCCCAGTAATAATTGAAGAACGCGAGAATTTATTTACAAAATGAATAAGGTTGAAAACAATAACTTTTTCAACATAAAACTTTTGACTTTACGAAGTTTTCATTCTATCAAAATTTTTAACATGAATAATCACTCAAGATATTTTAATATCTTTCGTTTAGTCTTCTTATGAAGAAGCTGGGGGTAAATATTTTTACTCTCGTGATAATTTAGGAGCAGAGCTATAAAGCATTAAAATCACATGAAAAGAAATCGTAGAGGCGTAAGAATACGTATATATAAAAATGAGATGATAAAATATATTTTTTTCTTCAAACCAAGTTCGTGCGCTATAAAAACTTTCTTCCGAAAAAGTGAAATTCCCGTAGCGTGCGTCACGTTATCGCTATCACGTAACACAATAAATAAATGGAATTCCCCGCAAATACCACGGTCAGTCATTTCCTACAAACAACGTATTTTTCCTGATATAAATGTACGGAAAATGGGCGATGCCGAAGCTACAAAACATCAATATATTGATAATTTATTTTATAAACGAATATGAATGTAACACCAGTTCAAAGCAAAAATAATATTCTTTTTTGGCCATGTTTGCTCCCTATGTGGAGCATATGGCCTCCATGTTTCCCTGTCTCCCGCCAATAGCTTTGCTTCCTCCCATGACATGCCAGCATCCCTCAGTTCCGCCGAGTCCATCCTATGGATAGTACCCAACGGACGTCCAGGACACCAGAATCCCACCGGTCAAAAGAAGAGGCAGGCAGGATTGAGGCTTTCCGGAGGCATCCGCAGTACGTGACCCAGCCAGTTCCAACGTCTCTCCATAACCACTGACGTGACGGGACGCTGTCTTGTACGCTCCCTTATCTCTGAATTCCTCACAAAATCAAACCACCTCACCCCATTATCCGACGCAAGCATCTGTTCTCGAAGCTTATTATACGGTTTTTTTGAGTCTTCGTTAGGTGCCATGATTCGCAATAAAAAAAAATATAACTCAGTGAAATAAAATATTATGAGTTATGATAATTACACATTAAAAGAAACAAATATAATCATCGGTGACTATAGTTCTAATAACGCACGTCAATAATTTGCTAAATACAAAGAACAGTTATTCGAATATCATATAAAACGTATAAAATATATATAAATTTCAGTGTGAGTATTACCTTAACCGTTTGAATATCGCGCAAATACATCATTAATTTGTCCCAAAGATACTGCGTGTTTTTGAGAAAATAATGTTGCCTAATATACACTCGAATTCGATATTTTAAAAACCTATATTGACTCAGTATAGTATAGATGGCATTACACGTATTCATCAAAATATTGCTTATGTTCTATCGGAATACCAAGTATTTGATTTTTTTCCATGTCTTGGACATCCGTGTTCGCTTTCATATGTTCCCGACACCTGTGTCCGCTTGGGATCCAAGTGGTTAATTAATGTCACAGTCTAAGTACAGTTATATTCAACACTGCGGTGCATTAAGATTTTGTTGCGTCGAAAACAATCATAGTCACCAGACGCTTTTTCAGACATCTGGTATTCGTTAAAAACTTTATACATTTGTATTTTGATGTACTTAAATTTATGTTATGAGACTAAATTATATATAGTATGCAATGTATTTAATGTAGTAAAAAACAGCATTCGGCCCAGACAAAAAAAAATGTTGAGTATCGCTGGTCTAGTAGGAAGAGATTTCCATATCCAAGGTCATTTTAATCATGTATATTCAAATGCATATTTTAGAAATAATGTATTACAATAGCTTCGACTCACGATAAAATTTAATTGTTAAATATAAGTTGTATGCACATAATATAATACACTTTTCTTTTAATACATTGTTATAAATTAAACTGATTTTATTTAACGGTTTTTTCTGACAGGAATAAGTCAGCTGTTCACAATGAATCAATAAAACCTTGCACAATAAATTTATATTTTTTTATCATATAAAACATAACGAACACTCATGGAAGAGTCAAAATAAAAAAAATCCGAAACACATTCATTTTTTATTTGTTTTATTATACTTGTAATTTTTTAGCTGAGGTAGCTCTCGGTAGATCCTCGTCTAACTGTTTTTGTGACACATATTTCGTGCCTAAAAGGGTTAACATGGGTACGAACTGTACGTATACGCAAAAATATGTTATTTTTATGTATGTATATATAAATATCTTATTTGTATTACTTATTTAAAATCAATAATATCTGTTTAAAAATTACCCATTATATGTCAGAATATCTGCATTGCCTACAAAATAAAATTCGGTCAAACCAACAAATTAGGAAACTACTTCGATACTAAAACGACACACACGTATCAATAGTCAAAACGGAATCAACTCAAAAACATGTGATATAATGTAACGGTTGAGCTACTAATGGGCTGTGACACAAAATTGGGTCGATTGGCATATTCAGTGGGTCGCGAAATATTCTCAACCAAACAATATTTTTGATAGCATTTATATTCTCGCTGTCAATGTTATGTTACACCAAGATTTGATTATCTCTCAATGTATCAACTTTGAGAGAACAAATTTGATCCAAAGCATTCACATCAATAACATCTAATGTTGTTACCAATAATATGTATTGCCATTATTAAAATATAACGAATTTTGTCTTTATGAGCTATTTTATTCATTTTACCTTGGGTCGCGATATTTTTATATTTTGTCGCAGTGTTTGTATTTCAGAGAATTTGAATTTCATTTTATAAGAATATAATATAAGACTATAAATTTTCTGATTCTTGTTGTAAATGATTACTTGGTGAGTTTCAAACCGCAGTATGAATTAAAATACATACTTATCAAATATGTTTCAAAAAATCAAGAATATAAATGTTTTATTCAACATATACCACTAAACTTGCGGTTTAACTAACATAATAAATCAACAGAAGTGTGACACGAAGAGACCAAATCTATTTATTCTACGCTGATTAACAGGGGTAGGGAGCAAGTGAAGGGACCCAAAGGCAGCAACACGTTAGTTATCGGTAGTGATGTCTTCGCAGCTTTCTGCTACGACGTAGAGAGGCGTAACTAACAGAATCAATTAAATAATTCTCTTTGTCTTTCCAACATATTGACTTTTCGGATGGTTGTTCAAAATTATTTACTGAAAGAATGAAGATTGTATTTTATTCACCTTTTGAATTCACAGTTCAAACAACATAGAGAATGACAGATAAAATATTTGCGAATCACATAAGGATATTGGATCAAATTTCAAATACGTCTCGTAAATGCAGATTAAATTTCGATATACATTTCAATTTATACAAACAAAATAATAGTTATTTCCAAAGTGATATAAAGGCAGTCAAAAAACAAGTTTTAAAATTAAACGACAAACTTTTAAAAAAAAACAAGCCATAAAATACGAATAAATTATAAGTTTTAACAGCTAACCTAAGACTGATTTTATATGAAAATACCATTTAAAGAGTTCAAAATTCATTCACATGGAAAACGAAAAAAAAAACGTATCCATTATAATCGAATGGCGTGTTGTTCACAGCGAGGTATATTTTAGCACAAAAATAATACGTTTTTTTCAACATTTTGGCAGTCAACAAAAGTTCGAAATCTATACAATGAATATGTATGAAAAACGTGGGAACATTTTTTCCATGTGCGGGGGTGAGTAAATAAATACCATTTTTTATAAGAAACAAACATTATCGTATTTATAAAATAGTGTAATGAGACTAGAGCTACGAGGCCAGCGTTAAACCTTTTTTGAATAACACTTAGAAATTCAAGCCGGTCCACCTGTTTGTAATTATTTTAATGTATACAAATACAATAAGAAAATTTACTTTTTTAACCGTTTAACGAATAATTTATAAGGAAAGTAGCTACCTAAAAAATTTCAACGTCCCACTTTAACTAGAATGGAGAAGAATGGAGAAGCTATACAGTTGGTAAGCGATACTTCGTAAAATAAAAAAAAAATGAAAAATACAAGTTGATTGTATTTATTTTCACCACTTTTGTACGGCATTTGCATACAACTTGGACATATAATACTTGGAGAAGGCGATAACTCAAGAACCGGCTGTTTTGAGTTATGAATGCAGACATATTGAACTTAACACGCTGTATCTTCGCTATAAGTTCAGTCATATTCTGAGTATTTTTACATAATTTTAACGTATTATACATCAAGTTTATTTCGTTTAAAGTTGTTATTAACAAAATTTACTTAACGTTTTGGAATATGTGGATCAAATTCGTTATAATTTTTGAATTTCATGAAGTGGTTAGAATGATAAATAATTGTTCATAAATAGAGATTTTAAAATGTCATGATTATCAAATTTACTTATAGGGTGTTCACTGTCAATACTTGGTGGAAAGGCATTATAGTAAGAAAAACACATTATTCCTTTGTACTTAGTTCGCCATCTGCAAGTATACCGACGTTATAAAGCTAGTAATTATTTTTTAGATCGTTTCTAAGATTTCTTTCATTTAAATATATTATATAAGTTATGAATATACCGCAGCTGATGCAAGAAAATACTTTCATTTAATGTATACATAATAGTTTTACGTTGATGCGCAAGTACGAAAAGTAATTTACATATAGTGAATAATACATAGTGTGGACAGCGAAGACTAAAAGCTCTCTGTGGTCGTTCGGACACAGCGAGCAGTTTTCAGATAAAGGGTGTGGGGTTCGAGGTGGCGCTCGCCTCTTCTGTAAAACTGCGACTGGGGAGGGTTACTGGCCAGATCAATACGAGAGAAGAGGCGGAGGATTCCACTCTGCTTTTCCATTGTTGACTCGTATTGAGAACGTGAAAAAGCGACTTATATTTAACAAACATATTTGTTATTACGTTTGTCGTTGTATCAAATCAACGTAAAGAAGCTTTTGCATAAAAAATGTATATTAATACACAGATGAAACTAATAATTAAAGATACGATGCTATTAAATAATTATTTTTATAATAATAATAATACCTTTAAATAAAATTACTTTTTCCTAATGATATTATTACATAAAAATTAGAATATATTAATTTCGATGAATTCGGCGGTAAAATAATGGATTTTTTTAAAAATAAAAATCAAATAATACCTTGGCTATGCCAATTTTACTAGATGTGACACGTTTTTCGCCATTTAAATTAGAACCTTTAGACTAATTCAATCGTAATGTTTGCATTTTCAACGAAAATTATTTATTTCTTCACAACACTTCTCACACAAACGAGTCTAGAGAGACTTAGTAACGCCACCAGTAAAATACAAAAGTTCTCAATCATCAAGTTCAAAATCAATTATAACTGCATTTTTTTAATATCATAATATATAAGTTGATTGTCCCACTACCACCCGTTATGTGTATGCAGTCGCTGTTTCACAGCCACCTTCCATAGCGCAATAGCGATAAAGAAAAGAAGCAAATTTACTCCTCGTATTATTGGCCTGATACAGAGCTGCACGAAACCTATGTTTTAACCGTGCACTGTTGAAAAAATATATAGAAGGCAAAAAGACAATGCGACTTGCTCGGCCATCTAGTTAAGGTAATTATAAATATTTTGTATATCCGCATATGAATGGCACATATGATTATTTAAATTACAGCATGTACAGTGTAAATTGTACACATAACACACATCTTTAGAGTAAAAAATGCTTAGAGGAAAAAAGGAGCCGCTGAGTCAATTCCAAACCAATATTGGTTGTTGAATAAATAACAATACTATTAAATGTCAATTTATTTTTAAAAAAAAATGTCATGAATATTCTTCAAACATCAGTCGTGGCAAAATTATAGATATGATCCGTTTTACACCTTTGAAAACAAAACTTCTCGCAATTTTTACGAGTGAAATATTCCAAAATACTATTGTATAGTTACAATAATTATAAAATTACTAAAATTATAATATTTTTATCTAAAGCGGATATAACAAAATAAATTATAGAATGCTTATGGTATTATATTTTTGCTATTATACTTGCAAAACATATTATTGTTATTTTTAACTAAAACCTAATTTGTTTTACTACGTATTCGAAACAAGAATTGGTGAATGATAGTAAATATCTCGCCCGTCAGAAAAAGGTCTGAACGGATTACGCTGGAGCGAAAATGCACAAGAGCAAAAAAATGGGCCTTAATTTGCCACGTATTTAAAAAAAAAACACAATTTTGCTCTCTGGGGACATTTCGAATACACAGCGTATCAGAATATGTATACTAAGCATCAATATAATTCCGTTTATTTAATAATATATTTTTGGTACAACAATATACTCACATTGTCATGTTTAATAGTTATTTGGTGTTTGTAAAAATGACATGTAAATTATTTATGGTGAACACATCCAGATAATAAATATGAATATAGAAAGTTATTATTGCTCAATAATGAAACAGAATGTGGGTTATGTTACGTAATATCAGAAACCTTAAATGAGCTTAAGAATCACAAAACCTTTACCATAATATTATTAGACCTCATAATAATATCACAGCACTAAAGTTACTGTTATTTTAGTATGGTATGGTATCAAAATTAGAAGTTTTACCAGTTAATTATTTGAAAGATAATTTCATTTGAAAGTAATTTCAATTTAAAACCTTAAAATACCGTAAAAAGATAAAATTATACTAACGAGTATTTTATGTTTGTGAATAGAGATTTATCTTGTTCAAAGTCTAATTAATAAATCAATAGAACAGCAATTAAATAGGTTTACAATAAAGAGCGTACGACGGTCGAAACGAATTAATTTATTCCAAAAATTCAGCAAAAACAATCTTGTATACGATACACAATTATTTTACAATTTAAAATATTTAATTTTCGAAATAGTCGACAATTACATATGGAGCCCTAGTATTGGTAGCCGTATGAAAAATGCTTTCAAGTGTAGGTCATATCAGTTGCGATGACGACGATTCGAATCCCTAAAAACACATAGTCGTGTAATGATTTTTTTATCGATTCAAGAATTGTGTTCATAAGCTTGGATTCTAGTGATATGCTCCATAAAACAGGGAGTTTAGAAAATGATGACCAGTCGTTTCCAATCCTTATATTTTTAACTGCTTCACAAAACATTGTTTGAACAACTGGACATTGTCCTAAAAACCCGTTCTCACAAAACAATTTTTGATGACAAACTAGCTATATTAGAAGTCCAACTGTTATTTGTATGGATGGAACGCGGTTTAAGCTTAAATATGCTGTATTACAATATTATATGGGCCCTCTAGAGGTGAAGTAAGCCAACTAGTAAAATGATAAAACTTTTTTCTTGGACGTACAATCACATCTTTATTTGATGTTTTGGTAGATTGCATATGCCAATATTACGGAGATAAAACTATTGCAATGTGTATTGACTGAGGTCACCTCACTTTTACAATACTTTAAGACGTGTAGAATATTGCAACGCATCTAAATTTTTTTTTCTAAAATACCACTTTACCTCTAATGAGCCCATTTATTATAAGCATGTTTTTTAAGTCATAGTACAAACGTTTCAAACAAAATCAGAGTTAACTAAAGTAGAGTGTACGGTACAAATCATTTCCATTAAGCAGTGATCGCGTGATTTACGCCTGCGGTTACTTCGCCCATAACACATAATTGATGTAACAACATTGACCAAAAGCAAATATGTTTTCAATAATAATATCAGAATCGCTCTATAAATATATACACACGAATGCCCAAAAAACATATAAACACCCGCGGTGTTAAATTGACTATAGGATCATAGTGAGTACAAGGCTCTATCTACCCTACAACCCTGGCAAGTTGTCAAGAATCCACATTATCGACTTTCCGTTCGAAATACGGTGGCGGTTTTACGCAGAGAACGGTGTTTTATATCACCCTCCCATAAGCAGCTAGACACATAAAATAATTTTATTTGAATACTTAATAAACATTGTTTTGAACGAAATAATTATTTTTGCTATAACACTGCTTATTTAATTCGTCTGTTGTTTTAACTAACTGTTTGTGAAATTTTCGCTTTGATGAATCAAATACGTATTTTATTCCAAACTTTTCTGAAAAATCGAATGAATACCTAAAAGCTTTAGTGAAAAATAATTATTAGCAAATTAAATGGTAACTTTACGAGTGAAAAGTTGTTTTGGATAAAACAATATATATTATGTGGCTTTAATTGTACTGAGAAAATGTTCAGCGAATCTATATCCTCAATTGTTACAATAAAAACGTAATTACGTTCTTTCGTAGCACAAAAATCCTTAAAGTGATATTTCGCCGAAACGCTATCCATATAATAGTCGATAATATCCGTCCACCTGTATGATTGTCCCCGATTTCCCTTGAATAAGCCAGTAAAAGGAATTTTACTGGCTTATTCAATAAATAGGTTTGCAATTTATTTTTCACGCCACTAATTTTCCGACTATATCAAAATGCAACAAAAATCACCATACCCCCCCCCCCCCAGTTGAAGGCAACGGGCTTACAGCTCGTAACTTTTTAATACTATTACCGTAAAAGGTAAGACACAGTTATTCGCTGGGTATATTCTAAATTTCACAGAGATTTTTTCATACATAGCTGTCAGTTTAAATGTCGTTGCTCGAAATATGGCTATTGCGTGAACTGCCTTTTTCTTTATGTGCGACGATATCAAAACGATCATGGGTAACACGGCTGTCCAGTATCTATAATTCTGTGATTCCGCGATGCGATCCTTGCATGCGTATTTTTACTAAACAATTCATCGATATATAGATGATGAGATAAGAAAAAAGTAGCAGTCGGTCTATCGCTGTTTAAACGCCCCATCAGATTCGTATAGGGTGAGTGGAAATAAATATAAATTAAACCACAGATAGATTATACATGCCAATGTATAAAAATCTTTAGCCAGATTCAAATAAAATTTACATCTGTCATTTTTACCGAAACATTTCAGTAATTTAAACACATAAATAATTAGGTTCTTTCTTACGGTGTATAAAGTTATCTTCAATTTGATACAATAACAGAAAAAGTAATGTATAAAATAGCACTATATACATTTTCGTTCTAAGGTATACTAACACTATATGGACATGTAGTGCAGCTTATAACTGTATTATAAAAATGAATTCAGAAATTCGAACCCCACAAGAGTACTCGAAGTCTAATCCATAACCAATTTTGTAAATTGTAGTATTGATATTCCTACTTTCCATCGTTCAGAGAAAAGCGGACTGTACACACATGTGTTTTCACGTGCCATTAGGTGGTTGCGTATGCTTTAAAACCAAAATAGTGTGTAAGAGTTCTTTCTCACTTAACAGAACAAACACTACCCTATGTGTTATTTGGTAATATTTGTGCATTAAATCGACAAAGGCATATATCATAGCCGGCTTATATCTGTGATCGGTATGGAGAGTATTCTACAATATCATTTAAGGCATTTTTAGTTTCACAAAGAGAAACTTTTAAAACTATTTCGTCGGTCGATTTAAACAAATAAAAGTATCTTTAATATCGACCATACAATTTACAAAATACATTTCTTTATACATACACATATTATTACTAAGTCGTCGATTTCTTTACAGAGCTCAGTTGACCGTCTGAAGTCGATAATGAAAGTTTACTACGTGACCTCTTCTGCTCAGGGAAAATCAAATTAAAGCCATCAGCGCTCTCGATGCACGTCGAGCACTCTGGAAAACAATTTTCTCTAGCCTTGATCAGACAAAACACAGAAATGGGGTAAAATAAACACAGTATTCTATTAACTGATACATACAGTATACGCGGGATAGCAATTTGTTTTCGACACTAATATAATTCTACAGTAGCAGTACAGCTAAGCACAAAAGTAGTGAGGATTGCCAAATCTAGATTCAAATTCGGATACGGTCAAAAATTTATAAGTTATCCATACTTAATAGAAAATTTAAATTAACTTTGATTATTCCACGTATTGTGTAACTAACTGTGACACGTGTTTCGCCTCTTTCAGAGGCATCTTCAGACTTACTATCGCAAAGTTTGCTTAAGTAATGAAGCAAGATTGATTCTAACATTTTAAAATTATAAAATTACAAAATGGATTGGGTTTTTTTTCCTTTTAAGAGGAGCAAGGAGGGGGGGTGTAGAATCGAAATAAAGCAAACAGATAATGATACTAATTTTACTAATGAGTTGTAAACAATCAGAATGGGATTTTTCCTTTTTAATGGAAGCAAAGAGGGGATTATAAAATGCAAACAAATTTAATCATACTACTAATGACGTTAAACATTACAAACTATTAAAACTAATGAGCTACAATCAATCATCTAGGTTTGTGATTACTCTATTAATTGGAAACAATTTTAGTAACGGGGAACCGCCTTTGCTATTAAGAATATTATTTAATAATATTTCTTTTTTGTTAAGAGTTTTATTAATTTCTAAAAATTCTAAGCTATTCATCTTTAAACCCTTTTTATTTACTCGGTGGAGTATTTCTAAATTACAAATCTGATTAAAATTATGATTATTTTCTATTAAATGATTGGCAAACTCAGAGAAATTGTTACTTTTTAGACATCTTATATGTTCTTTAATTCTAATATTAAAGTTTCTACCTGTCTGTCCAACATAAGACGCTTGACAGTCTCCACAAGAGAGTCGATAGATACCACTCTGTGACGATGAATCTACGCGATCTTTACTGTTCAATAAAATTTTACCTAAATTATTTACTGTATAAAACGCGGGTTCTATATTGTCTGGCAAAAATTTAACTATCTTTGACGAGATGTCTCCTAAATAAATAATTCTACGCCAGTTTTTAATATTATCGTTTGCTTTCTTCTCTCCTGAAAAAATATTATTTACTATGAGTTGTTTAACTTGCTTACGTTTAAGTAAGTTAACTACTACGTCTGTGTTGTAACCATTATTTACAGCTATCTGTTTAATAATGTTTAACTCTAATTCAAAGTTGACTTTAGTGAGAGGGATGTTAACTAATCTATTAATCATTGCATGGAATGATGAGAGTTTTTGCGACCACGGGTGAATTGATTGATGGTGAATGACGACATCTGTATAAGTAGGCTTTCTGTAAATGGCAAATTCTAATCTGTTGCTATTATTTTTCTTTATTGTTATGTCAAGAAAATTTAAGGTTTTTTGTTGCTCGATTTCTAGTGTGAATTTAATATTTGTATGCAATGAATTTAAATGACGTAAAAAGGTATCTAACTGTCTATCTGTTCCTGTCCAAATGCAAAAGATATCGTCTACATAACGATACCAAGTTTTTACATTTTTAAGTAACGTGTGATTTGACTTAAAGAGATTATTCTCAAAATAATCCATAAAAATATCCGCGAGCAAAGGTGAAATAGGACCACCCATAGGTAATCCTACCGATTGTTTGTAAAAATTTTTATTAAACAAAAAATAGTTTTGTTCAATACAAATATTAAAAAGTCTAAGCATTTCTTTAACCTTCGCGTTTCGGAGCGGGGTGCAATTGTGCCCCTAAATTCTTATTTTACCAACCATTTGTTAAATATCGGTAATATCTAGCTGATATTTATTGTAATCTACAAACATATCCTACTAAATACAATGCAAAAAAAAAATCTGAAAAATTGTAGAAAATAAAATAGATATTCACGTTTTTCGTTAACAAATGGTATTTGGGTCACATATACACGTTGCGTTTAAGTGTGTGCGTGTGCCGAGCGCAAACTCCACACACCTGATGTCATCGTACCCTGCGCCCGCGCCGGGAGAACGACGTCGCTTTACGATTAGTTCAGTCTGCTCTCGCCGCTTCTATTGACATGATGGATTTCTACCGCTTCTATACGCCTGACGTTTCGTCAACGCAATATGATATGGATGATTCAAAAAGACAAATTGTCTCTTAATTTTGACAGGGCATGCTCAAAATCAACATTCGAACTGCTGACATTTATTATTTTAATTTTTACTTCGTTAAATGAGAAAAATTCTGGGGGGTACAATTGCACCCCGCTCCGGAACCCGTGTGATTTTTCAAGATATAGGTACTCGAAGGTTAACGACGTTGCTATTAATATCCGAAAAAGTTAAAATTTCGCTGACTATATTTTTGCACTCTTCCGTTGGTACGTTAGTAAATAAATTTGTTACGTCGAATGATACTAATTTACAATTACTAGTTAATTATATGTCTTTGATTTTTTCTGTGAAGTCTATGCTATTCTTAACTGTATACTTCGGTTTAAACACGTTGTAAGAATTAAAAACGTCATTTAATTCACGGGCGATTTTGTAAGATGGAGAACTACAAAAAGATACCACGGGACGAATCGGTATCAAGGGTTTGTGTAATTTGGGTAAGCCAAATAATCTCGGAGCTTGTGGGTTTAAATTAATAACTTTATTTTTATTTAAGTAGAAAATGATAGGGCAGTTTTTGACACACGTTTTTACCTCATCTTGAAATTTGGATGTAGGATCCTTGTTAAGTAATTGGAAATGATCTCCTTTCGACAAGAAGTCTTCTACTTTCGATGTATAATCTAATGAGTTTAAAATTACTATGGAATTGCCTTTATCTGCTTTCGTCAGAGTAAGGTTTTCTCGACGTAAAATATCTTTGATATTTTTCGCCGTCCGCATATCGGAATTCGATGATTTCAATGAGTTTAAGTCTAATTCTTTTATTTGTTGGGCACAAATATGTTTAAAAGCAACTGGTTGTTTGAATAGAGCAACATCTAAATCTACTGCTAGATTTTCAACACATTTGTCTAACATACTGTTGGAGATGTTAAATTTAAGGCCTTTTGACAAATTATCCATACTTAATCATTAACGCCGACTGCAGCGGTCTATTAGCTGTTTGAAAAATGTCTAATTATTCCCGCCTATCTTTCCGATCCTTCAAAACTGGGCGTAGCGAGAGCAATAAGCTAACCACTAGTCCTCTCCTAGCCTTGTCTTTCTATTCCTACATCTCTCTTCGGAAAAGAGAGGTTAAGCGACTGAGTAACAAACAGTTTCCGTAGAAAAATTTAAGTTAAGATACCTCCATTAGGAGGCCATATGCTCCACATTGGGAGCAGACATGAGTAAAAAAAGTTAGGGCTAGGACAGGACTAGTGGTTATCAATTCACTTTCACGTACCCTGGATCAGAATTATTTAAATCAAATGTTAAAATGGTGTTCGTACTGGGATTTGAACCCTTACGATCTATCACGGAAGCCAACGAAGTTAACTATTGCACTACGGATCCGACTAAATATTTGCTTCGTACTTCACTCTTTTAATACGAATGAAAAGTAAATCAGAAAGGTACCATTTTATTATTAGTCTAAATACGTCAGAAAATCAATGATATAAAGAAAAAACACATTAAAACAGTCAAAAATTGGGTCACGACCACAAAGTTTGAAAATACTGAGACATATAATTACAGACTGTGATTTATTTCTATCGCGATAACCCCTCGCATGCAATAAGAAATGTAAAAAAAGCTCTATAAGGCAAGGTCAGCCGTAATAACGCTTGTAAAAATATAGTCGGTAGAATTTATAATGCCGCGACATGAAAACTTACTTTTAGTACAAGTGAGTGAAATACTACAGAAAGAAAATAAAGGCCTGACGTCAAAGGCTGTGTAAATCGCCAGTAGCTTTTATAATTGTATAGCAGGACGTTAATAATTCATAGTGAAGTAACAAATTAATTCACCGGCACTCAATGAGGAAAATACTTCTGATATTAAATAATCAATGTGACATTTACCTTGTCAAATAATTTTCAATGGTGAATGAACAAGTTCAACCCGCATATTGTAATATGTATTCAAAAAGATTATTTGTGTCTTGAATTGTTTTGAATGACTATTACATACGTTTTAAATACTTAATTGAATTAGGTCAAAAATTACCAGTGATGGTGAATGCGTCTCCCGCAGATCGATCAGTAGCTTGCTTGAATATTTCGTGTGTACATGGATTTATGAATTTTAACAAAAAAAAAACATAAAATTGCAATACGTCATACAAGCTGATAATATATCAAATTGATATTTGACTAAATTTAAACTTATTTCATATTTAATCTGGATTCCTATAAGATAACCGCACCAAATACAAAACAATGATTATTGATCTTTTCAATAATACAATAACTGCAGCCGCTATTTGGAGCTAAATAATTTATGAATCAACGTTGTCTTACCTTAATTTATACATCGCTGCTCTGTCACAATTTATGGTAGTAACTGGGATTCTGATATTTATGAATCAAATTCCGTAATTACAATTTAGTGATTAGCATATTTTTGATAAAACGTGTCCAAGAATAGTCTTTTCAACACTATATGTTACATATAAGTCGGTTTGTCGAGCTGCCTTTTTTAAATAAATAATATTTCAGTGTGAGTGACAACTACGGCTTGTCGATTTTAAAAACTGTGTTTTTAACCAAAATTTGAAACATTCGACAGTCGGTATTTTTAACTTGTTAATCCGGTTTCTAATTAAAAAAATATAAGTATGTAATTATTAATTTATTAAAAGTTCATATTTTGATTTAAAACTACCATACTTACAAGCAAAAAAAGATGGAGTATGTAATTTCAGTATACATATATCAATTGAAAATATTATATTGAATTTTATTTTGGAAGTATTTCTGTTGTGCATTTTGAATCGGATACAGTTCAGGAGTACATCAAACTCAAAAAAAATGAAGGCTTAATTTTACACATACGACAAGGCTACAAAAAAAGATTTTTTTCAAAACCATTTTTTTCACTATTTCATTTGAATCATCTCTTTTTATGATTTTTTTTACTAGCCCTACTGACAACCGATCGGTTTACTACGTGTAGTTTGAAATTTTAAAATACAAGCCAAATTCCCGTACCGTATACAAGAAGTCGCATTTGTAGCGTATCTATAAACTGATACCTGTTTCATTTTTTTTTTAAATCGCGCAATGTTTAAAACATTTGTATTTTGTTGTCCTCCATTTAATCTCGGGTAACTCTGTTGAAATTATCGTTACGCTTATCTCGAGTGATATAAAAACTTATTTCTCAACATTATTTTAATATCTTTCTATAACCTTTTCTAATCAAACGATTCTATACTTGTATTCCGTACCGATACATTCTTAGCGATATGGCATTTTCAATTTGCCATTTCATCAAAATGTCTTTCCTTGCAAACGTCGATATTGTCACAAAAGCGGCGAAAAGAATGCAAAAAAAACTCAAAAGCTTCATTAGCGATGTACTTGTGTTGGAAGCATCGTGTGACAAAATGAGAAGCCTTCTGCGCACAGAGTGCGACGAAAAAACAGCAGTTTTTTTGCTCGGTTAAAATATTGATTTAAATTTTTCTTGAACTATGACATTTTTCGTACACTAATTCAACAAAAATATTGAAACAACATACTTTTTCATCAGGATACGTAACATAACATAAGTTATATGACGAGGATAGGATTGATAACTAGTATATTATACAAATCTTTGACAATCACAATAACATTTTTGTTGCGATCTCTTATGTCATTGGCACTCCTTGCACCTGTTTATTTTCAACGCGGAAGGCATTAATTAATTATTGCAATACCAATCGTAAGTAAAAAGTTTTTTTTATTTTTGCACTAATATCGTTTTTGTCTCCCCTGTCCAAATTAACTCAGATTCGAGATGATAAGTGTTCTTGGAGTACTGGCGACTATATTCCTAACAACAACAGTCGCCTGACACTGCTTGATGGAGAATGTTTTATTTCGATCATTCATACTTTTCTTCCCTCAATATGCTGTCAATAACGATAACGTGTTGCCTTTCGATATCTTCAGTTCTTCCTTTGTGTGTGGATGTTTATAAAAGCTAAAAGACCAAATCCAAAACAATAGAAGCGATCAAATATATAATGAAACCAACCATTATTGATATACGATTTGATTATTACATAACAAAATTAAAATCAGCGCGTGCGTGTAACAGAAATCTGTTAAATGAAAATGTTTCGGAACAATAAAACCATTATGACACACTTTCTCCATTCCGAGATATTCAAATATATACTTTGGCGTCATTGTATATATAAATTCATATTGAAATAATAGACAAATAACTATTTTTTTATTATACTGGTTAAGCTTCATTGTGACCACAGTGCATTTTTGAACAGAGGTGTTTCATATAACATTTTACTAAATGCTCTATAAAAGAGATTTGAATGATAATAAGAAAAATGTGAAATATTTCGATACATTGGACACAGCAAGAATTTATAGTTGTGATAAATCACATAATTACACTTTTATAAATAGATCATAAATTATGTAAAATTAAAAAAGGCTGTACTTACAGTTTAAAATTATATAAACTTTTGTCACTTACGACCCGGGTTAAGTGTACAAAATTATTCCGATTCAATTCACTAAACGCTTTCTGTCGAAACAACCTTAAATTAACTGCAAAATCTTGATAATACCGATAATGCCACAGAAAATTAAGAAAGTCTTGTCGACCCTTACATATTTACCAGTTATTATTTCCATTAAAATATTAATTGTATTTGCCAGCTTCTCAACGTGGGTAAAATTTCTGTCGGGCGTTGTAGATTCCAAGGCTGCGTAAAAGTAAAAGCTGCAAAACTCAATTTCGGCAATGAACGTCGAAAACGTTGCCAGGGAATGAAAAGCTTTTCTGTTTGTTCTCATCTAATTTCAAACAAAACAGAATGCAAAACAACACGCTACCGAACGAAGTAGTGTGAATGCATTTCCATCTAGCGGAAATGTTTTCTAATGCTAGCTCAAATATACCATTGATTTACTGTATGACATATGAAAATTGTATAAAAAATCACGTTTTCACGATAAGCTACCGTTATATAAAATGATCATCACATTAATACAGTTCTCAAATAATTTGTCACTTCGTAATAGTTCACAGTTTTTTGGTTTTAACTGGATATAACATTACTTAATATTTTTATTTGTCATGTAATTCGGGCATCCAATCCCGGACCTTATTTGTGATCCCGAGATTTAGGGTTTCACATTTTTTCAAGCTCGGGATCCCGCGATTAATCACTGGGAAAAAAAGTCAGAAATTGAGAGATTTTGAAATAGTTTTTAGCTCGATTGACTTATAGAAAAATATGCGAGTTTTTTTTAGGTCGCTGAGTTAATATCAGATTGCACCATTATGGAAAAATGTGAAACATTTTTTTACCTCGTTCCTCCACAAAATAATGTAGCAAATGACAGATTATACACAAACTTGAGACCTTATTTTCCTTGATCCTTCCTTAGAAATGTTGCGAATTGAGAGATTGTACAATTATACAGAAGCGTGAGAGCTTTCTATTTTTTTAACTCTATCTTTAAAAAAAGTTACGACAGCCAGCGACTCCAACGCAAAATATTTTTTTAGCGGAATAGAGATTTTTCACTTTTTAGTGAAACCTGAAATCCCGGGATTGTCTTAGTACTAATTCCGAGATTTGCCGCCCTACGTGCGATTACCGAATTAACGAAATAATTTCAATATCTTTGATTAATTTTTGTAAAAACATATTTGTGTTTGGTCCATCATAAAAATACAGCAAACGGTATACTTTGAGCGATGAAACATAAACTGTGATTTCAAGTTTAAAAAATATTATTTCCGGTTTGTAAAAAGCAAACCACCTGGCTGATGTCACAAATTTGTAACTGCTAGTTATGCACTCTATGCTCCAACTAGTTTCACAAATATCATACGTTATCGTCATAATGAAAGGTTGTAGTCAATGTTTACTTATATCTTTCAATGTCTATATATATAAATAAATAAAAAAAAACCATATTCGGGTGACTCCTCAAAATCACAACGTTGCGAAAAAATATAGATATACGCTTTTTTCAGCAGGTTTATTGCGCAAATGTAGCGAAATGATCACAACAAACGGTCACATTACACAATGAAAAAGGTTGAGCTGCCATGCTTGACTTGAGCCATTGATTAAGATTGCGACGCTAAAATCAATACGGGTGTTGTGAATGGAGCGTTTCACACGCAAAATTATAATTCAAACAGTTTGCACAATTAGTTTTATATTTTCGTTTCATTCAAAATTAAATTGGCGTTGGAACGTCGAAAATTCGATAACAAGCTCAAATATTTTAACAATATGTTATTACCAAGTTCCAATAGAAAATTAACGTCGTTTGAGCAATTTTCAGTTCTTCTGTGGTAATAATGCCACTTATGAAACATGTCCACTCATAATAAGACAACTCATTAAATAAACAGAATTTATTAAACGAAATTTTTAAGGTGAGTGTTCCACAGACTGACTGCCTTCTTTTACAGCAGTGCTTCCCAACCTGGGATTCGCAAGTTTTTCGCGGTGGTCCGCAAATATTTTAAACCTTTTAATAATTTTCAAGAAGCTATTAATAGTAATCATAAATTTGGGCGTGTGGTTCTAATACTGAAGTTGATTCAAGGGAGGGTATCGAGCCAACATTATTTTTTACGCCCAATATTATATGGCTACCGATTTGTTTAAAAATTATGAACCTTTTTACAAAATTATTTTATTCGTTTGCAACAAATAATAAAAAATAATTTGACAGGTAAAAATCACTAATATACAATATATGTGTGTAGTATCTATATCCGAATAAATAATAATAATTCAATAAAAAATATGAGAATGGCAATAGATGACAAAATACTTGGGCGCGAATGGCAACACTGAATTAAAAATATTGCTAATCGGCCACGGCAGGATGAAAACCAACACTAAGTCTTAAAATAATTATTCTATAAGTGTTGATAACAATTATTGTAATAAACATGTGAATAACTTAAGTCTTTCTTTTTGATACTATAATAAATCAATAGTATATACAGTCAGCCTTAAGTAATAAAAATATTATTGTTTGCACTTAATTACTTCTTATTAGTATAGCTAAGTTTATAAATATGTTATATATTTACATTATAATAAATACATGAAATAGTTATTTTACTTATAGCGGCGAATCGTAAATACAGTCCGTACAATACCCTTTTTTTTAATAAAAGATCTTCACCTCTCTGTTATCTCATTTCTCCATTATCATTGCTGTCACATTCTTCAATTCTACGACGGGTCACAATTCACGAAACTTGATTAAACTTCGGCCACAAATCTTGGGAGAAGACCGGCCGAAGCAAATATTTGAGGCAGCTAAGAAATTTCACACCGCAGAGCTTTTTCATTTTCAATTTAATATTAGAACAAAACAACGAATTCTACCGAGCAACGGAATCTACTCCAAAAACAGTATTGACCTGAGCAATTTCTTTAAACAATATTAGAGTTATTGAAATTGGTTATTGACGTTACAAGAAAAAATAATGTATGCAATTTTGAGCTAATAGTTAGATAAATAATGTTTCGTCATTCTCAAAAATAGTTTCATCCTTCCATTAAGGTTGAAACATACTGCTGACACCCAACGCCACGTAATCGTGTCGGATGAGATCATAGCTACATATTTTTCATTGTATTGTATGGAACAGGAACGCACTGCCGTCGCGTTGGATGTTGGCTGTGCGTTCCTGTTCCATACATTACAATGGCAAATATGTAGCTATGATCTCATCCAACACGCTTACGTGGCGTCGGGTGTCGGCAGTATGTTTCCACCATAAGTCTGTTTTAAGTCGAGAAAATACGGCTATGCAAATTTCACCTTAAACGTTAAAACGTTGACATGTCAAAGAGAATGACAGTTGGATAATACTGTATGGGTTATTGCCATATACCAAAAAATATTAAATAAACTCATTGTCTAGCTATATATAAAAACTATAGACTTATGGATAATGCAAATGCAGATTTTATTTATGTATGTATATCGATACATTAACATGTTCAAACATTTACTCGTTCGACAACTAGGGAAGTAAAAAACTCAATGAATCATACATAAATTTCTTACGAGATTTACAGCAACGACTTAGATGTCTAGGAAATAATTTCGCTCAACTGTGATACAAAAGATTTAATTCGGTTCCGAATTCATGCAATGAAATGTTTCAAAACATTTTCAGGTAAAATATCAATCAAATGAAACCAACTAGCAGAATATGCGTGAAATGCGCGGATTTGGTAAGGAATATCCACAGGATATTAGGAAACCTATTCATCGGAATATGAGATTAGAGTGCCGATAAGAAGATATTATATATTGTTTGATTAAATTGGCATTGACGTGGTAGAACTCTATTGTAATAAAGTGAAAAATATCAATGTACTTTAATTAAAAAAATATTATTTAATATATGGTTGATAACTATTTCAGCTTATTTCGGGATAAATCGAAATAGTTCAGAACATGTTGAACAGTCTTCCGATTTTAGATGAAATATTAAACATGCCTGGGTCGCCACTTTTATACACTATAGAAATATAGTCATCAAACCTTTTCCGACAAACAAAATAAATCTGTGGGCATTCCCATGTATATCGGGCTTATCCTTTTCGCCAGCAATAGCTTTAAACTCAGTGATGCATTTATTTCTTATATAAACACGAAACATTCATTTGCTAAGCGTCAGTTCAAGTTCGTCCGTGCACTTGAACGCCTGAAGATGCCGAAAGGCGAAACCCGGGTCGTTAGTGACAAAATCTGTGTGAATGTACATAATTTGAACGATAGACGAATAAGATCCGTCACGATTATTAGTATATCCATAAATTCCTGTGATTTTGGAAGGGCTTAAAAAAACGAGTCACGCTGATGATTTTGGCAAATCGGTAAATTCTTGGCATTTTGGATTCGAAAATTCTTGGAATAGTTTAAAGTTTAAGCTATATGTAAAATGATATTTGTAAAACTAAAATACTTTGATATTTTTTCACCTTAATATTGATTTTTACAACGTAGAATAAATTTCAATATACGAGACTATTTCCGCACACGTTTGTAAGCGAGAAATACAAGCCGTTTTGTGACCGCCATAAGCTTTACTCACATTCCTATGAACTAGTCCCTGAGCCATCATATTGAAGTTATCTGCGAGTCTCCCGGGAAATTCCCGTGACGTTGCGTCCGCTTCAAGGATTGCTTCACTGTTCGCTGCACTTCAACGCCCGAAGAGAAACCTTCGCCTGCCAAGTACAGGCGTCCGGTTACACTGCGGAAAACTTTCACCTTACAACTCTATAGTTGGCTTTAGATCTCGTGAATCACGCAAACTTTGAACGTATTGAAATAATTGCGCATCGGTTAGTGCAAGAGTGGGAAAAATAAAAAATATTTCATCCAAAAGAATCTGTCTAAAAAATGATATCAAATATATTTTTTTATATTAACATTGAACAGAGGTTCAGAGTGTGGTTTTAAATGGTTTATTACCACGTCGGTGCACTGAAAAAAAACAGAAATAAAAGCAGAAAAAACATTACATTTATTATTGTATACCATGGAGTTTTTCTAGTTATATTACAACAATGTAGAGAACGTTAATCTGTAATACCTATATGAAAAACATAAAATATATTATACCTAATTGTAAAATGAAATTATCTTTGCCTCTAGAAAAGGTGGCCTTCTACGTTTAATTATATTTAGGCCACGAGGTTAGCTTTACGTAATAAATTACTAGGCCAAGAACGGCATCCGTTGGTTACATAAAAATAAATAAAGTTGAAGGGTCGATAACTTTTTTATGTCTATTTCCAACTCCCCGTAGATCTTCTTATTGCTCTCCCACGTAGATATTGTTTAACAAGAAACTTATTCTCACAGACGGTAACTTAGATATCTTAAATTAAATATTTATTATGAAAGGCAATTTTAGTAAATCGACAGCACGTATACAAATAAATTTGTCGTTTAAGTTTTGTATACTTGTATGTCTTGCCAGAAGCGACGTGGGTTTCTCCCTTCAAGTTTTAGATTACTTCACTTACCAACTATATGAATTAAAATAGAAAATTATTTTAACTAACCATAAAGCTAAGCGTATTACGAGACACAGGCGACGCAGCGCATGGCAGCTCAGAACAGAAGAATCACAGGCCCGCGGGCGCTGCCACGCAGACGTAAGTCTGCCCTGCTCTGCGCTCCGTTGTGGAAACAGCACAGGTTGCTGCTAGGCACGTACAGGTTTGGACGTGTTCTTTTGATTTCGCCGCAAAATGACCGAGAAACTAATTGAATCCGTGCGAACTGAACTTTTGTATACAATACTACTCTTAAAGGACATTTAAAAAGTTATTATGTCATTCATTTATGAAGCGCTTACTTCTAAACTGGCTAAAACGGTTTTCATTTAATTTTGAGTATGATATATATAAGGAGATATGTATTTCATTTATATAATGTCCTAAGTTTTAGTTTTCAAAAATGCCAAAAACTCTCAATATCTGTGAACGAAAATTTAGTGAACCTTTAAAAACAACTAATTGTTGTGAAGTATGCCTGTTAGGCACACATAAATTCAGTTTTTCATAAAATACACATACATTTCAATTTTGTAACATTTAGTTTATGAATTAATTTAGCATCACGTAATTTTGATTGTTGAACAACTGAAGAATAAGCACGCTCATTTTCGGTACGCTTATACACGAGAGCCGTTTTTATTTCTCCATTTATCTGATCCGCTGAAGCTTTGGCACACGGCGATAAAATACAATATATTTAAATCATGCCACACTTCATAGCGGTCGACGATCAAAGCCAAACCTTATCCGGAAAATGGTCGACACAAGAACAGTAAGACAGTTTGAGATAGCTGAATACTATTAAATTTTAGTTCACAATTTTTTTAGAAAAGATTTGTAATATTCAAAAAATATGGGAATGAAATATTTAAAATGATTGTTTTAATGATATATAAATACAATTTCACAAAAATAATAAACTCTTGAATGTCAGGTAATCATTATAGAGATGAAATTTCATCGGTCGATAAATCAATGGACCCATACAGAATTCCAGGACAACGAAGTTGGAGAACGAAAGAGTTTTATTCAGAAGTTTTCAGCTAACTGCCATTGCAAATTAGCGTTTTAGTAGAAAAAAATACATTTTAATTACAAGTAGGATTTACTAAATTGTTCTTCATATTATTTTATGTATAAAAATTCTGAGACAGTACCTGCAAACAATATGATAAGGACGGTGGGTAACATTGTTTTCGATGTAAAATTCATGTTTTAATTAACTATTCAACTTTTACTAACCTTGCAATACATTTAGAATCAAATGCTAAAAAGTGATTAATTAGTTGTACGACATAAAATTGCATGTAAATATCTCGAAGTATCAATGCTATTTTAACTCAGTTAAAAATATTATATGATAAACCCACATTTTATGACATCAAATTCATTGGATAAGTAAAATGATGCTGTTATAAAAATCTAAGTAGGTAAATTTTAAAAGTTTATTAAAAGCATTTGTATATGAGTAAGTAAATTATTTTTATCTTCAAGTGGATCCAAAGTAAAATAATAAAAGAGATAACGAATAATATAATTGTCTTTGCTAAAAATTATCTGAAATAACATGTCGGATTTTCCTATCTCCGAATTAGTAACCTATTTCATGGCCGCCTCCGAATTCGGCCAAAATTTAAAATGAAGCGTTAATCTCAGGAATTCCGACTGCAAAGCCGGAAATCGACAATATAATACCGACTGTGGTTTTACTACCACAGTAATGACATGTTAAATTTATTCACACACAGCGAGAAATACATTAGAGACAGGAACGCTAGCGAAACCGTATTATGTAAACCGAAAAGGGTTGACTTTTGGTATTAAGAGGGGTTTAATATGTTTAAGTACGTCAAGAAGTATATTATTTTCAATGGTGGTAATTTTTAGCCCCTTTGAATAATAATTTTAATGTCCAAAAATATTTTGCAATATAATGAGATTGAATAAATTTCAATGTGCGCGAACTCAAGTATAAATTTCAACTAGCATATCAAGCAAATATCACTGAGCAAATAAAGTCATTGACTAATAACTATATGTTATCCCATGGTTATCAAACTTTCGTAAAAAATACTTCATAATCATATTACAATCAGTCATTATACTGGCAGAAGGCGATAAGTCGAAAACCGGCTGTTTTGGGTTGTAAACGTAGATAGATATAGATTTTAACACGCTCTTCTGACATATCTTCTCTAACATATCTTCTGAAAAAAAACAAGTTCAGCCGTATATTGTTTACATAATTTGAACATAATATACAATCAATTCCGATTAAAGTTATCTTTGGCAAAAAGAAAACTAAAAATAGAGTAAAGAATATGTGAATCGAATTCATTATGGTTATCGAATTTCATGAAGTTTTTAGAACGATAATTAAAAGTTAAAATGCATAAATGCAAATGTTAAAATTTCATGATTATTTAAAATGACGATTATCTTAAACCAATGTTTTTTGACTTGACGCTTTCTGCCAATATGCCGAAGAATTATAAATTCATAGTTCGCAGTACTCCAAAAATAATAAAACTGAAATACATAAACTATAGCTCTTTTTGTGACAGATTTGACAATAGATTTGTGAAAAAATACAATAACAAAGATATCAATTTTAATTTGATAATCGAATAGACCTTTTGTACGGTTTGTATTGTTTAGAATTATAATAAAAATAGTTCTAACAATATTCTCTCAATTGCTTATCAACCAAGTCATTGCTTTAAAACTAGCGACAAATAATAATAGTTAATCTATTAATGTTATTAATTATTTACATCCCTTTTAATCATTATATGTGTCCTGAAGTCTCTCAGAAATTTATTAAAAGCTTAACTTCTACGAGAGATGCCAATATTTTCCATTTAACTTGTTTACTGCATAGAAGAGCAAAACTTACTAGCTAATAATCAACTGGCTTAGAACTTAAATATTAATACGTCAACCATGCCTTCACTATTGAACACTTTTATACTTTACTTGAAGCGGAATGAGCTTTCAAAAACTTTAAAGTTTTCTTGCTTGCTTACCCGGATTTAAATTTAATATCGTAAGTAGTTGCCAACTTTCTTTTTATCGGTTACAAATTAGGACAATTTTTCATCATTATGTTTGTTATGCCTCGTTGTTCTTTAAACTTAAGATTTTACCATGTATTTTAAATGTATTATTTATTCCCAGTTATATTTACGAACATTTTTAAATATTATCTGTTCAGTTTATAACGATTTCTATTTCTATTTTTCACGGTTTTTTTTGTTGTTGCAAAAAGCAAGTCTGTGAAAAAAGAGAAATGCATGTGTACTAATTATTGTAAAAAATGTAAATTCAAATATGTTTATAAAATATAAGATTCCGCTAGCCGTTTGCATCGTCAAGATTGCCATTTACACAAGTTGAAAATACTTACAAGCTGGATAAAATCAGTCAACCTATAACTTAGTATTAATCTGTATAAATAATACTGTTCACTTTTAGGGTGTTCACTGTCAATACTTGGTGGAAAGGCATTATATTAATAAAAACAATAATCCTTTGTACTTCATTCCACTTTATTTAATATGTCAGGACCGGTTTCGCTCATTGCGAGCATTGTCAACTGATTGTCAACTGTCAACTGTCAGTTGACAATGCTCGCAATGAGCGAAACCGGTCCTGACATATTAAATAAAGTGGAATGAAGTACAAAGGATTATTGTTTTTATTAAAATAATACTGTATTAACGTTTCAGTTAATAATGCCTGATAAAATAAAAAAAAAATTATCACAAAAGAGTGTTTTATTTTAAGTATCGACGGTGAACACCTTAAAAGATGTGAAAGAATTATTTTCTGCTAAAAAATGATACGCTAAAATATTTACATTACAGCCCGACGAGACGGAAAATAAAATCGTATTTACTATGAAATACGATTATTGATATAATAGCCCACAACGCGAGCCGCAGTGGAATGGACTGGGTCGTACATCCGTGCATCGGTATACGGAGCACGTTGCGTGGGCTCCGCAATATGAAATACGGCAGAATTTTGCGAGCACATGTACACTGCGACACCTTACCCCGCCGCCACCCTATCGATTTTGCCAATAATAAAACATCATTCACGAGAGGGGAGGAATTATGCCGCCAATAAAGAAATTTTACAGATTTTAATTCGTTCTAACACGAATACAGCAGGTATTCAATCCGCTTCAAGCTTTTCGAAAGCAATCAAAATCGAAGAAGGTAGAATTATGGCACGATGATTTATTTTAGCGTTTAGGTTGAAAAAATAATGTGTTGAAAATACACGCACATTTCATGAACTATTCAATATACAATACAACATATTACGATAATTTTTTCTCGATGTATTGATTCGGCGGTAGCTTTACGAAAATTCATTCTTATATAATGAGCCCTGAAGAGGTGAAGTGAGCCAAGTAGTTAAGCTTTTATATTGGACATCTAAGTACAATCACGACATTACTTGGTGTTTTTGTAGTTTGCATATTTTTATTTAAGGTATATAACACTATTTCAGTGTGTATTTACTGAGCACACTTCACTTATACGATATATATCAAACATTCGTATTTACAGCAAGAATTTGAAAATAAATTGCAAGCCATTTATGAGACAAAATGAAGGAACGATTATTCGGTCAGTTATGCAAAGTAACTGTTACTGTTGACGGCACAATCAGGCATAAAAACGATGTTTTGACCCAAGATGCAACACAAAATCACTGACCCGCTAACCTTTATTAGATAAATATACAATTCGTTAAAATTAATTAATCAATTTTGAATCCTTCAAATTTTGTTAATTTTCAAACGTTTTGTCACTAACAATGCCGGGTTTAGGAATTTAAATTCAAACACATGGAAGAGTATAAAAATTGAACGATTTTAATTTAATATTAAAATTCCACAAAAGCACATTCAGTTGTCATCTTTAAAAAAACACTTTTCAATAGATATTAAAGTGATAGCTTTTACAATTAATTGTAAAAAAATGCAGGTAGCCTCATAAAATAATTATTTAGTGAAAAAAAATCAAGTGAAGTATATGAAAAGTGTTGAGAAAGATTTACACAGCACTGAATAAAATATAAATGCAGGAAAGCATTGCAAAAAGAAATAATACTTTGGGAAAAGTCAATGTCAGCTCCAGACGTAGAACCAATTTCACAAAAACCCTTTCTCAATTTAGAATAAAGAAAACAATATCGACTTGATATGTCCGTCAAACGTCAGATCGTTTATCATGAGATATCAATACAAGCATGATAAACTGAGTTGTTTTATTTTTTCACGCTATTATATAATATTATTCAATCCTTGGATTTGAGCCCGAGATCCCCCGAACTTACGATAAATAGATTTTGATAAATATATTTGATTTAGAATTAAGTCTTGAATTTTATCGATTGTGAATATTCAAAATCACAGTAGCGATCAAAACAAAAACGAGTAAAAAACTGGACAGCTCTTTCAACATTCATCAATTTGTCACGAGTCTTTAATTACTTTTGCCGGAAAACAATTTCAAATACGACAATACATTTTGTTTTATTTCTAATAAATGAGATATGAACAATGAAATTTGTATTGTTTCTTCAATTATCGAATCGTCTTTCGGCGTGTTCCGTGTTAAAATACCACCTTCTAAAATATTCATGTACATAATTCATTATACCTCTTAGATTGACATGTGAAATTTGTGTGTTCTTAGAAAGTCTCTGACATATTAAAAAACCGTTTTTCGATTGTAATAATGAATTTCACTGAACATTATGATGTGTTTATATAGTATCATCGCTTTATAAAATTAATTTCAATTAAACATATTTTTTGCTGTTGGGTTTCAAATGTAATGTTTACACAAAACAATTTCAAATCCATATACATATAACGAATTATTATTTGGTGAAATGGTTTTGTTTATTTTGATGTTTGAACAGTTGATATCACATTGTGAATTTTATATTTACATAGACATTAAATTATCGCACTTCTCGCAGTATGATTAATACTAGAAAAATGTATTGTTTGATGTATTTGAATCGATAAAACAAGGCACTTGATTTAGGGATTACAATACAGGAAGAATAAATCAATACCGGCATTTCATTATGTGATATCAACTACTGGTATTTGAAATATTAATATAACAAACATAAGCAAACAATGATGATAGCGTCCAATTGGTATTTCCATATTGAACATTATTATTCAAAAAATATCTACATCATTATCATATCAGGTCAATTTTCATAAATGAAATAAAAAATCACTTAGTAAGTACTAAAACAAATGAAAAAGTGAGTATGTAGAAATGTTCTATTGGACATTTTTGCATACTCACTTTTTCAATTATTCTTTTTGATACTGCCCATTTTATTTCCTGTATTCAAACACCATTCGAGAATTAAAATAGCAATGTAATATTTTATTTTCTCATCAGTTGATAATGGTCGTCTTGAGCGAAACCGGTCCTGGTCATATTAAATAAAAGTGGAATTAGTACAAATGAGCATTTCATTTTTCTAATACATATAATAGTTTTCCACTAAATATTGTCAGTGAACACCATTTAAATAATACTTTAAAAAGGTTACTTTATGAATGTTGAAATTTGTCAATCTCGATTGAATCTAGAGCATCCAATCCCGGGATCCCGTTCAATTTTCTGATCCCGAAATTCCGGGATTGAGATGGCCGCGATCCCGGGATTTCGGCATTGCGAAATTTTGAGCTTACACGAAATTGGCAAATTCAAGATTTCAAATTCCTCGGTGAGCTTAAAAAAAACGAGTTTTCGTGAGATTCTGGGAAAAAGTATACTAAATAGGAGATTTCAAATTCCTCGGTGAGCTAAAAAAAAACGAGGTTCTGTGAGAATCCAAGGAAAAAGTATAGCGAATTGAGGATTTCGAATTCCTCGGTGAGAAAATCTCAATCCCGAAATCCCGGGATTGGAAAAAGTCTCCGGGATTGGATACCCTAATTGAATCGTTGTGAATATAAATCCGGGTTCAGAAAAACCCTGTAGTAATCAATAATTAGAATAATCAATGTTGGGTTTGTTTATTAATTGTACCGTAAAATTACATTCTTGTACCGACGGATCAGGATTTTTTATTTTTAAAGCCGCTATTGGATAAACAGTTGAAATACCCGAATCTCAGTTTCGGCAATAAAAGTAGTGCAAACCCTAATAGGATTTATGATTATTTTTTTATCATACTGAATAAATTACTGAGATATCAAGAACAATACCGTTTCGTTTTTGGTTTAGTATTGAAAATTCTTTTCATTTTTTTATTGATAACCCCTATGTATATATATTAAGCAAATGTTTATTTCATGCATTACTTTGGAAACTTCGTAAAACACGATAATTCCCTAAACCGAACTTAGAGCGAATATATTCAAGACGTTGAACCGAATAGTAAGTAAGAAGAATTGGCGGCCGCTAGGGGAAAAACCGGAAACGAAGCGCAGCATAGCGCGCTTGCCAAACGGGAAAATCCAATTTGGGAAAACTTCCAATAGACATGGGGTGAATAGACGACCATGCAGCACAGTTCTCTTAAAAACACTGGAACGACTAGAACGAGGATCGCATAAGTCTATAAGTTTCCAGCCGCAGTGCAGTCACACAAACGTAAAAAATAACATCTAAATACTATTAGCTTCACTGGTGAAACAGACAGAGGAATGTGGGTATTTATTTATTTCAACTTTAATTATATTCAGGTTAAATCGCAAACGTCAATTCAGTAACATCTAGCTCGGAGTGAAACATTACTTTTCTTATCGTCGAAATTCGGAAGCGAATAACAGTGTCCTTTATTCTGCAAAGCTTTCATTCTTAACAATCTCAAATTCGCAATCTAATGAAGGCAACTTAAGAGGTCTTTTTCTTAAATTAGTTAATGGTTTAATCAGTGTAAAAACCACTAATTTTAATGAACCCATACCAGACAATGAAAGATTTCTTACGGGGGCGAAAATATTTATCAATCTTTCTTTTAATGCTTTTAATCGACAATCACTATTACATTACCGATTAGAAAGGTTTACAGAAAAAAAGGAAATAGTAATTAGTTACAATTAATTTAAACAATATGTGTTTGAAGCCATCTTATGAAAACTTTTTCCGGAGAGCGTAAAACAATATTAATAAATAAAATTAGGTAAAACTAGGCTACATTGTAAAAAAATAATTTAAAAATCTAAAGAGGTCAGAGAAGCGGTAAGATGGTAAAACATCAACGTTCCATCGCCGATATTTAAATATTATTAAAGTATAATTTATAAAAACATCACCAAAGTATATTCATGTCTTCTAGAGAACTTTCTAGAGCAATCTATCTTTTCCGAAGTTTGCACACCGTCGCGTAATAAGATTAAAATGTGGAGGGGTAGAGAAATAATTTTCGCTAAGAAAGCGGATCACCTGAAAAGCAAAGCTCCCACAAGATCAATCAACTCTTCAACCGAAATAAAAATTCAACAAAAGCTAAATTCAACCGTCAAACCCATCATTTATCCTAAACGTTCCGCCTTTTCTCATCAGAGTATGTTGAACCTTGCTGAAAAATGACGTATAGTTAGAGACCCGTATTTAAACAATAGTGTGTAAGACGCTAAACACATTCACAATAGATTCTTATTTTTGCTTAAATCGTGGATTGTAGGAATGGATACAAAAATCATACATTAATTTCAATCTTTTTTTTTAAAGAAAATTTACCATTATATGTACAAATATATAACAATAGATTTTGTGTATTGGTATTTTCTTCAGCGCTATGGCCACATTATTATGCCGTTAAGCGATACGAATTGTTTCAAGAGTTTGACTCTGCCGCTGTTATATCACTTTGGTGTCAGATTAATAGTTTAGATGCCGAAAAATTCTTTGATAAATATGATGTAGTTGTAATTACGGTATCCAATCCCGGAGTCTTTTTGCAATCCCGGGATTGCGGGATTGATTAATTTTGGAGGAATTTGAAATCCTCAATTCCAAAATCCTATTAATTTTCGGGATTTGCTCAAAATTTCTCAATCCCGAAATACCGGGATCGCGACCATGTCAATCACGGGGTAATTTGCTAATCACTTAATTTCAGAAAGACACGTGTTCAATCAGGAACAAGGTATAAAAATGTTGCACCCAAATACGGACGTTCAAAAACTCTTTTTCCAGGAAATTTTAGAATTTAACAGAGCGCAATTGAACAGTCTTTCGATTTTAAATGAACAGCTACACATGCCTGGCTCTTCACTTTTATACCCTATATAAATATTATCATAAAATCTTTTCTGACAAATAAAAATAAATATTATTCTTAAAACTACTCACCATTCAAATCTGTGGGCATTCCCATGGGCTAATCCTTTTCGCCAGCAATGGCTTTAAACTCAATGATACATTTATTTATTATATAAACACGAAGCATTCATTTACTAAGCGTCAGTTCAAGTTCATCCGTGCGCTTGAACGCCTGAAGATGCCGAAAGGCGAAACCCGGGTCGTTAGTGACAAAATTTGTGTGAATGTACATAATTTGAACGATTCAAATTTAATATTGAAATTCCACCGAGCACCTTAAAAGCACCACAAAATCGTTTAATTGTTATGAGTTCAATATACCATTCAGAAATATTTTCAAGGGTAAAATTCGTTTTTTATCAATAAATACTGATTAATATTTAAAAATAATAAAGACTCTCTTGTACTTATTCGACAATAGTTAATTTGCTCTTCACAGGCACATCAAATTGA
This sequence comes from Himalopsyche tibetana, assembly GCA_030503985.1. NCBI lineage: Eukaryota > Metazoa > Arthropoda > Insecta > Trichoptera > Rhyacophilidae > Himalopsyche > Himalopsyche tibetana. The sequence continues at coordinate 5,983,329 of JAPJYX010000010.1, forward strand.
TAAAAAATATATTTTGAAAAAAATATATACACAAATAGTTTTGTATTAATAATCCTATATTGTGAATACAAAACAATACAATAAAAAATAGTTAATCAGTTGAAAATTTTCGTCATGAGCGAAACCGGTAGTAATCTTAATACATAATTGTGGAATAAGTACAAGAGAGTCTTTATTTATTATTTTTCAATATACTGGCTTACCACTAAGTATTAGACAGTGAACAACTTAAAAGTAGTTTATTAATAATTAATCACTACTTTCATAAATAGAAAAAAAACAATTCATCTAGATAAAATATACGATAACATGTTTCCGTGCTGAATGAATATGGCATCGAAAAAATTCTCGCTCCTTCATTGACCCGTGTGTGGCCGAAATCTGGCGCACGATGCATGCGTCACGGCCGCCACCGCCAGCCGAATCACTCTTGCCCCAGTCCCGTGGGGGTCGCAAGCGGCGAAGGGTGAGAGTGCTGCCGTGGGGGCAGGGCGGCCAGAGACGTCGGCGTCGCCCGCGATCGATACGACGCCCGACCGGTTACGTAACGAACAAAACGAATACAGGAACGGGAGGGTGAAACCGACGCCGAGCGTCCTATACAACGGAAGCGTTGCGCTGCGAATTAGGAGATATGACTGATTAACTGTCATTCCTTTTATTTTCCGTCGCATTTAAGGAAACGTGTTTCTTTATAAATCAAAGACGCTTTACAACACAACCCTAACAACTTACGAGCTAAGAAATGATCATTTGATTGCGAGTCAAATTCTCAAAATCGTTGAAGCAATACAAAAAGAGAAAAGTCACTTTCATCCTACATCAAAAGTACACATTACGTTTCTTTGTTAATTACTAGAGTGGGTGAATATACCTTAATAAATAAATAATTTCATTCAAATAGTCTTTTAGTGGCATATATTGGGCATTTTGAAATGTTAAATATTTTTTAAAAAAAATATCGTTTCTCTGTATATATTAATTTTCCCAAATTTCGATTAAGGCGTCCAATCCCGGGATCCCGTCCAATTTTGTGATCCCAAAATTCCGGGATTATGACAGTACTAATACTGAGATTTCGGGATTGAAGAAAAGAAGTGCAAAATTTCAAAAAAATGTAGAAATCTGCGTGAGACCTATAAAAAAGGTCGTAATAATAATAGTAGTATTTAAAATTCGTCAAGTGACAATACTTTTGGAGACTTAATGTAGAGTCAAGAGAAGAAAAATAAATAAAACATTGTTAAGCTTTTAATATAAAAGTAACAGATCGTTTTGATGCGAGCATGAGTTTAATAGTAGTATAATAATTTATATTTACGCTAGTTGTATATTAAATGTATAAATCTACTCAGAGTGTTTCATTTATAAAGCTTTTTGTTGAATCGGTTGCGGCCTTTCGATTCACCCGATATGTTTTCGAGATGTTTTCAACCATCAGTGCTTAAAATCGGGACACAGATAGTTAGTTGGAATGTTAAGCACAATCTTTCCATTCTGATCTACTAAGAAAAACGACTAAAAAATCAGTCTTCATCAAACAACAAAAATGTAATTATAAAAGGTATCCTTTTTGTGTGCGGATATCGCATAAAAAAGACTCGATTCGGAGAGAGAAAGTGGCGATGAGTTCGATAAATTTAAAAAACCGTACAACTCTGAGCCAGAATATAGCAAGAATCGCATAAAAAAGTTAGGGAAAATAATACGAATTAAAAACATAATTTGTCTTTATTTATTTTATTTAAAAATAACATGTAATTAAAATGATTAACGTTGATATTATTGTCAAAAGTATCAAACAAATATGTTCAGAAAAAATTGGCGTTACTAGGCGTATCTAATACGATATTGATTATTCAGGAATTGTTTTTTCTTACCATAATATCTCGACTCACATCGTTGACCTTCCGTAGAAGGAGCGTTCCACACATTTACAGTGGGCATGTGCGTTGCGGTGGTGTGTAGCGAAAAGTGGTTCTCAAAAACGACGACAAGCTAGCTTTTGAGAAAGCCAACTTTTGACGCTAACTTCTGGTCCAGGTCACTGGTTACTCCATATGCGAATCATATCATATATAGAATATTTAAAAAAACGGAGGTAAAAGCGGCATTTTAGATTCATTTGAATAATAAAGTCGATAATTCTATAACCATTTTAATAATTATTATGATTATAATCATCCTAATCTCACATATAGCATATCTCTCAAATCGAGAGCTTGACGAAAATAATTTACCGGTTATAATACACATATTATATCTAAAATGCGTAACCAAGAACCATTTTTTCCAACGTTTTACAAAACGATAAAACCTTTTTAATGTATTTAATTTTTAAACTCTTATAAAAAACTCGAACTGTCGCCATTGATTTAAAATGAGTAAAGTGAACATTAATATTTTTTTTATTATCAAAGTTGAATAAAGGAAAAATTATGTGACCAGTAGAAAGATTTTGATTGATTTTAATCAAATAAAATACCGAATTAAAATTAATGGACAATGTTTATAATGATAATATTTGAACTGCTAAGACATTCTCGAGGAAGATTTCAGCCAATTAAGGATCTGACAAAATGATCTACTTCCTGGTAAAATTAATTGAGAGACTGTTTTTCAGTGCTGACATTCAATAAAAAGATCCGACTATCAGTATAAATATTGATTAAAAAAAATACATTGTTGTAAAATACTAAGCTCGCTCACAAATCAAAAAAATTCCAGAATCAGGATTTGCATAATTATTTATAATTGTATAAGGATTGATCGAGCAGGCTGACAATACGCATACTAAAGCGAACAAAAATGAATACAAAGTTTTCATAACGCAAGATAAAATACACGAACATAAAAGTTTTCTGTTTAACAAATAAGATAGTGTGTGCAATTTTATATGAATACATAAATAAAATATAAGTATATTGCGAGTTGTAAAAGCTCACACAAAACTTGCATGATATAAATTGTTGATTATACAACATTTATCGTCAGGATCCGCCATGTAGCTTTCATTGCTTTCGAGTAAATAGCTACATTAAACCGCAATGCCATACTTTGTTCGGAAACTAATTGTTCGCTATTTCTTGAACAATGGCTATCTATACATTGTTTCCCGGATGCTGAATTCCATTGATAGCTTTGTAACAGCGTGCATAACCATTCTGACTAACTTCCTTTCAAACTTTAAGCAGAAAATCTAAGGCGATTATAAATTGATAACTGGCGTCGTTCAATGGATATGACAAAATATATTTTCATGCTAATTTCCTTTTCGGTTTCGCAGTCAACGGAACAAATAGTCAAACGAATATTTTCAAGCATAGATAGATTTTAATTTATTTAATATCGAGTGAGATGATCCAATTCCATCCAATAAACTTACCCAATAATCCAAAAAACCAGGGGGTATGACGAGCAACTTGTTGACATAATGACAACTCCTTTTCAAAAATCTATCGTAGAACTAGAAATCACTAAATACCCTCTGCTAAAATTCTCTATTAGGCGTCACAGCTAAAATAGAATTTGTTGTTATAATAAGAGAATACAATTGTATATTACGTACAGATTACGAAAATTAATTCACAACTTTTCTCTTTAACATATATATTAACAAAATAATTAATTATTCTATTAATAAAAACACAATATTCCTTTGTACTTTATTCCACTTTACTAATTAGGTCAGGACCGGTTTCGCTCATTGCGAACATCAGTTGACAATGCTCGCAATGAGCGAAACCGGTCCTGATCTAATTAATAAAGTGGAATGATGTACAAAAGAATAATGTGTTTTTATTGATATAATGCCTTTCCACCAAGTATTGACAGTGAACACCGTAAAAGTGATAAATTATTCTGTTGAGGAAATATATTATATAGTTTGCATAAATGAGTCGTTTGGTATCAAAAGCAGAACTGTTCCATACATGATGGATGTGTGTACATACAACAAAAAGTGTGTGAGAGAGAGAGACCGTGAATGTTGGCGTGTGGCACTGAAACCTAGTGTTTTTTTTTGTTAAAAGTAAATTATAGATAGTTACTGATGTGCTAAACCCAAATTAATGTTTCGAGACGAACTTAACTAACATAAAAATGAATAAAATTAGGCTTAGAATAAATCGCTGTTTGTTTATATAACACATCGATAGATTTCTAGAATGTATTTATATTTAAATATTTATTCTGCTAAATACATAATGTTATTATAATAAACATTATAATTTTACATTTTAATCTCACTTTGAATGATAGATCCGTATCGCGGTACTTGCGAAAGTCTTTGTGAAGGCAATACAAAGCCGTAAACTACTTTGTAAATATCGTAAAAATGACAAGTTCCGAGTGCTTTTGCTGGTCGTTTAACGAACGTTCGGAAATAAAACGTAGATAGAAGTAAATTTTTGCCATAAGAACAGTTGTCAAGTGATACAATTTGTTGGTACAAAACGGTGCAGACAAAAAAGAATAAAATATATACACATAAGTAAGCTTAATTAATCAAAACGTTCGTCTTAGACAAAGAATATATTGTATACAATCATATTTCGAAATACGTATAGAAGACATAATAAGAACGTAATTGTAAATTATCCTTTAAGAGTTTGACGAAAATACTCGTGATAAGCGATATCGATACTGATTCTAATAAATAAATTTAGAGTTAGCACAAGAGAGTATGATATTTTTAATATAATTTATTTTACAGTCAAATGATGAGTATGGAATCACAGATAAGCCAATCACCCGTTCAGGACGAATTGATTCTTATGCAGCATACAAATATGTATTACACTAGTAGGTCAAATGGGCTCAGCGAAACAGGAAATTTAAATCCTATTATTATCCACATAACGCTTTTCAATAAACAGCAAACCTCTTTAGTCATGGCGTTACGTATTCATGGTGCGGCGAAATTGGCCGCCTTTTAAAATGTAAATCTTCCGATTTTCCGTACCCAACTTTTCCTTTATGATTTAACATATTTTTACATACAAATGGCTTTCGAGTGAAAATATTTCGGGCTTTTTAAACAAAAAAAAGGAAACATAAATTGAACAATACCTATGCTAAAATTAAATCATGACAACACCCGACAAAAGTTGCCGATCAATAATCAAATAGAGCCATTTCCCTTATCAAATGATTTTTTACAGAATCTGTCAATCTATATATACATACAACACTTAATAAGTAAAACGCAATAAAAACTTGGCAATATTTTTGCGAAGCGTTGTCGTCTTCTCGCTTTCTAAGGAAATACTTGAAAATTAAATCTTCAGAAAAGAATGTTCCAACGATGGATATTTTCATACTGTTCTTGAATACTCATAATTTTTCTTATACATTTTCAGATTAAATATATGGGAAACGAATAGTAATACGGATTATTTAAGCCAGCCATATCCAAACAAAAGATAGTGCAGTAAAGATTCTAGGGCATCCGATCCCGGACCCATTTTGTGATCTGTAACTGTGTCACAATTGTTTGAGATTTTTCGGAGAATTTCGGGAGTCACAATTATTTAGGGATCTTGGTTTTTGTGATCCCGTGAGAAACTGAGAAATTTTAAAATAATCTACAGAAGAATCTGAAAACACTTTTTTTTAGCTCGCTGGTGGATTTTGGCATTTTTTTCTTGCTGTGTGATTTTAAAATCTTGGAGATTCCCCTTTATTCTCTTTTTTAGCTCGCTAACATATTTTAACAAATTTGGGCTGGTTAGCTAGTTTCAAAAACTTTTCAATAATAACAAAGTAATAAATTTATAACTTCGTGAAAAAACAGTATTTTTCTATATTTGAAGTCTTGTATTTACTGTTAATAACTCTTCATCTGTTTCTTTCAGCATCTAAAAAATGGGTTGATTTGTCCCCCTTTTTAAACGAAATAGACAAATTAATATGGTTCTGAGAATGAATTATTCTCTGCTATTGCATGAAATTATTATAGATGACGGTGGCATGATGCGAAGTTTTTAAGAGTCATATTTGGCCGTACCAAATAATGAATATTCAATAGCGACGACGTGGTTTTACTCTGTTGTTTTCTTTTTTGTGTGTAACAAGTCTGATTCTGGTCCACTTATATGGGCACCCTAAATTTTTTTATAAAACATACATACGTGCGTCCGGATTTATTGTGTTTAATCGATCAATTTCTAAAAAAATGGCGATGTTATAGTTAAATCTAACATAAGTTTAGTTAAATTGTAATTTTAATGTTTAGTTGTTATTTTGTAACAACTGCAGTCTGTAGTTTGTTTGGAAAGTATTCAATCAATTACTAAAAGCATACTACTTTATGCACACAGAAAGTGTGTGTAAGTATCTTGTGCTGCGCCTATTTTAACGTCACATACAGATAATTCAAGACAAATATTATAGTTGCTAATGTACTACAGAAGCGTATTAGTGAGTAAATGAATTAATTGTATTAATTTAAAAAAATATATGTATAATACACGGAAGTAAAATTATTTTCTACCAATCTACTTATTGCAGTTGTAGGAACATATGTTCGATATATTATTTTTAACGTAAAGAACGTGAATGTATGTATGTATATTTCATGATAAAACTAAAATCATCCAAGACACAATAAAGATTTTTACTATGTATACTAAAACGTTTCGACAAAACTGTTTTTGATATTTCACTTATGTTACGCATCAAAAAAAACATCGTTGGTTTTTTTGCAAAATAACACGTAAAACATTTGCGTATAACAATGCTCGGCGATATAAATCAGACCGATATGATAAATTCGCATTTCCCTTGCCATTATTTCTAGTCTGTTGTCTCAATGTGTTTGACACGCTTACGAGTTCCATAATATAACAAAAAACGGCGAACTACAATAAATATATGTTGTATGAAATTCAAAAAATAATCAAATATTTATAACCACTAAAATTTCGACGTCAAAAACCAAACAAGAATTAAGCGCAATAAGGCAAGCGCAACAAGAATTAAGCGTCAAATATTTAATCAAATTTAGTACGTTGTACAAAGTTCAAATAAATTGATCAAAAATGAACTCAATATGGATATAAAGGATCGAGCTAGGAGAAGACTAGTGATTAGCTAAGAACTCTCGCTACATCCCGATATTTTAGGATTGTAAGGGTAGAAGGAAATTTAAGAGATCACAAACACCCGTGTCTTCAAACAGAAAACGATTATATGTGTTCACTAACATAATAATATATATATGTATATTTTTTGTATGAATTCCAAAATTGTATATAATGGTAATGACAGCGTCACTCATTGCAAGCACTTTATAGTGAAAAAAAAAAATCGATTCGCAAAAATCCCAAATTGTTCATTTGTTCTTGCTTCGTAGCATATTTAACGTTCTACGCCTCTACGGTGTAGAGGTAAAAAAACTGCTAGATCTTTAAGCACTATGAATCAAAATGAAAACTCCTTGTTGTTGAATATTTTTATTAAGATATGATAAAATAAATACTACAATTAAACGTACCAAAAAAAAACAATTTTCCAAGTACTGACTCCATGCGCTCCATAAAAGACCTGACAAAATAGAAATAAAATAATCATGATGATAATTTGGTATTTAAGATTTTGAAAGCAGACATTAGTGGTCGTACATTTTCTTGTTAATCTCGCGTAATTTAGTTATAATGAGCTATTATTTTTAATGAATTGTTGTAGCAGTTAAAAGCTTACTCTCTAATCTACCGAATGTATAAAAACATAACAATCACGTACGATGTATTTTCAGCGCTGAAGTAAAATGCAGAATATTAAAAATTGCGAATATCACACATTATAATAAATTTGTTTCCACATTGAAAATTCAACACATAAACTACCAAATTTTATGAGCAACCCTATTCGCACGTATTTTTCGATTACGTCAGTACTGTATGTAGCAAAATATCACTTACCCTCGATTTTCAACCTACCCTCTTCTAATAAAATTACCTTAGTATTTTATTAACCGAAAGCTGTGAATATTGAAAATATCGAATGCGAGGCTGCTGACCTTCTGACCCAGATGCTATCATACCACGCTCCGTGTGAATAAGTGTCCAACATAAATAAACATATATATTTTTTTATATGTACTTCAATAGTAAATTAAGCTCGAGGTATTATAACTTCAAGCTTTAGGGGAATTTTGACCATTAAGCAGATTAATGCGGCTAAACTCACCCAAAAAAAATCATATTCAATCATTATTTCCTAAGAGCAGCTGTTTTGTTGGTATACCATTTCATAAAAAGTCTAATGTTTTATACCACTGAATAATTCGGTGGTCGGCAACCTTTTGAAAGACTGGGTAAAAAAAAAACAATTTAGAAAAAAATCGTTCGTGCAAAAAAGTTTAAAACAATTCAATTTTTATAAAATAATATTTATATTTTTGCATATGTAGTCAAGATATTCTGGTGTTAGTCTATTTCGCAAAGTATTCTGGACACATTTTAGAGAGAAGCATGAAAATTCACGTGATCGCGATCTGTGTTTTCAATATGTTGGCATAGATTTTTTCATTTATTTGTCCATAGAACTGAACATTTGAATTCAATGTATTCTATTCCGGTATTTTCTTGACGGGCACCTCAAAATATCGTAGTGGGTAATTCAATTACCATGAATAATACAAATATTTCCCAGCGATAATAACGATCAGTAACGGTACAAAGTGAAATAATAAGAACACTCTTTTGAGATGCTGTGACGCGAGTCCCAAAACTAATTACACGCGATGGCAAAAAACAATGCCCGACAGAAAAATTCCAACTCAGACATAAAAATGTTGAATACAACATGCAATTCTCGGAGGAATGACAAGTTTCTTTTTCTGAATAAAATAACAATTGACGAAAAGCAAAATTCTAAAACGTTGATTTACGAAATTAAATCAATGAACATATTACTGTTTCATGAATAAAATTTTGACAAAATCATTTCAGAACTATAATTCATTTATACCCTACACCTAAATATATATATAATTAGTTCCATAAAAGCTCAAGAAATCCTAGAAATCAATAGATTCAAATTTTTACCTGATTCAGATCTTTTGAACGATCAAATAATTTTTGCTAGTTCCCCGTTACTTTATCCATTGCATTAGCCCTTGTTAACTATTCTTTTATATACATTTAAAAATAAAATTAAAATTAAAATTAATATAGATTTCTTTTGTTAGAATTGATATGGTCTTTGAAAAAAATATTTTTCAGAATCTTCCTGGCTGTCGATTTTGTTTAAGTTATGAACACACCAACTACTTGGAAGCGAGGAAAACATAAAACTATCATTAAGCATATTCACTTTATTAATGTAGCATTTTATCACTTTGTCAAAAATTTCCCAAATTTTAATTATGTTTGTAATAACTTTCAACTTTTCAATTCTGAATTTATTAATCTGGGATGACTTTTTAATTATATGTTAGATGTGTTGAACATTTTAATTTAGTGTTATTTTAGAATCACTTTAATGTAATTGGCAATTTCTTTTCAATGCCAATTGTTGTGTATAACTTTTCAATTTTGTATAAATAGCATTGTTAAATTATATTTCTTATCAGTTGACAATGCTCGCAATGAGCGAGACCGATCCTGACATATTAAATAAAGTGGAATGAAGTACAAAGGATTATTGTGTTGTTATTAAAGCTTTAAAATAAAAACACAAAACTAGTTAACACAATGGCGTGATGCTGAATAAATATCAACCGCATTGTATAATTCGTAGGAAATTCCAGTTTTTTTTAATATCCACCTTGTTGTAATGAAGTTTTACTAAAAAAATGACAGTTCAATCAATAATATATTTAATTTTAATAATACTTCAAAATATCACTGAATTAAGGGTTCGTACCTTGGGTTTTAAAATATGAACTTGTGCATCTACTACTACTATGCAATATTACTAATTAACGATTTAAACGTCAACTTATATTCTGATTTTTCTTTTTATTTTTTTCGGCAAAGTATTCGATTCGCGTAATCTGTCAAGCAACGTCATTTATTATTTATGAAATGCTCGGTATGCACGTGGTAATATGAAAATCGAAGTGTATAGAAAAATACCAAGCCAATTCGTGTATCTCCGTATAAAAGACCTCTCCGATTTCACATTCAGCCGTGTTTCGCATATCAGTATTGATTTGGTCGCACCCAACAACAAAATATAAAAGAAACTGAGTCAAATTGGAAATACTATCAAGTGCGGTAGGCAAATGTAAGACAATTCCATGACCTCCAAAGAACAACGTCACGTTTCATCACAAAAAAAAATGCACCATGTCTGAAATACGAAAAAAAATTGAGCTCTATTATTGTGTTAATTTAAACCTACGGATGGAGTCGTTAAAACAAAACGACTCCGACTCTGAATTCAGTTTTAAAAAGAATGTGAAAAATATTTTTTTCCTCGCTCGGAATGGTCTTCAATTTTATCAACCATTTCCCTTTCTTCTATTACATGCAGTCTTTATTACACCAATCAATACGATGAATAGACTAATTTTCGAATATATTTGACTTACTAATACTGTATGTGAATTCCTCATGTCAGTATTTTATTTCATTATCTCGATAAAGAATTGAGTGATTCTTCCCGTATTTTTTGTATTATTAAAAAACACGATTTATTCATTCAATAGTTTAATTTTGAATGTGTCCGGACATTTTTTTTTTTTAATCATAGTAGCATGCAGTGGCGACATTTTAACGACGTATTAGCAAAAACATAATAGGAGACGAAGACACCAGTTGTTTTTCCGACTCGGACTTATCACCCTGCTAAAAACTGATAATAATACGAATTGTTCGGTTTATTTTAACAAACGCCGTACAAGTATTACATATATTAGTCTTGAATTTATAGCTGTAAATTACAATAAATTGTACAACCGGAAATTAGGTGACACATCTGATAAATTTCATCTTCCCACGGTTCGCCGCTAAATGCCCAAAAAGGGCTACGCCAGAAAACTATGGAGAGGTATCGGGGTCCCTGGGGTTGAACCTATCTCAGTCTGAGTTGTGTCTAAAGGTTATCCGTAATGAAGTTAATATTCTTTTAAGTATGTATTATATAATAATAAAAGTATTAAATATGTTTTTCCAATGCCGTCAGCTTTCAAATATAAAATTTTCTGAATGATTTTTTTATTATTTTCTACCCTAAGAAGACTGCGTCTAACAAAGTAACAATGATACATTGAGACATTAAATAATATTCAAGATTAAGACTGCCGGGAAATAACATTTTAATAAAAAAAAACAGTGTGCCTGACCATCTATCTTTCTACGACAGTTAGTATTTACAAATTTAACAATTATACGAATAAATACTCAAGTAATTTATCAAAATCTTAAGGCCGTTTAAGTCGAGGAACGTTGCTGAATCCGAATGGAGTGGATATCATTGCCAGTTGTGTTGATGCAATTAGTCATCTCTCTTAATCTGTGAGACGATAGAGTTAATTTATTTGCATCAATGTATTCGAGCTATCATACATTAAGATTAATGTCAGTTACAATATAATATCAGTTTTGATTTCAAGAAACTTATTGCATTGTAAAAGGGTGTGTAACACTGATTTGATCATAGTTTGCATTATGTTATTCAGACACTTAAATACATTCTAATTTTTCGAGATAACAACCTTAACTTTTAGAAAAGTCTCTCGACTTAAAATTATTTTTCAAAAAAAAAATGTTTACGTAACGTAATAAAGTAATTATTTAACAAACTTATCTTTGATAATTTATTTTGTCGATAACGACCAGGGTTTTGCCTTTCGGCATCTGGTTTTATCCAGTGCACGAATGCACTCGAACTGAGATGCCGAAAGGCGAAACCCGGGTCGTTATCGACAATATAAATTATGGATGTGTACAGAATAAAAATAATTCAAATGTGACATTAAATTTCCATCAAGCACCTTCAGTAGAAATTCTAAGCTTATCTTTGAATTGAAAAAAATAATATATATTTTGCCACACACAGTCTCTACATTTCAACGACATGAATTCAACGTGTCAACCATGATTTACTGATTTAAAATTCAAAACCGAGGCAGGTTTTGGTGGGGTCCAGCAATCCTTGGAATTTGAAAATCCCTTGCGACTCGTTCAGGCCACCTGAATTCTCGATGTTATCGAATTTTTTTAAAAAAAAATGCCAATAAATGGAAGGGTACCGCAGTGGATAAAAAATCAAACCGGTATTAGACATATGAAATTCGGTCGGCTTCGTCAATACACGTATATACATGTTATAGTATTATATTCTTACGACTGAACATATATCTATATAATAAAATAGTAATATTATACATTTATGTTTTTGCGTATTACAAAAAAGTATTGAGTTTTCTTTGTTGCATATAACTCGTTTTGTCCATAGGAAAATATAGGGTCAGATACACTAAACTAATCACTCTTAAAGATAAGCGATAAGTTTCGGCGATAGCGATGTCTTATTATAATAAAAACATTGTTTTTGATCATCCTTAAATATTGATAAATAACGAAACTTTGTTCACTACTCTCCGTTGCTTGAATGGCAGAATTAAACTTTTCAATAAAAAACTCAACTAGTTTCATAGAAACTTTTTGGCTGAAATTGACTACAATGAAACAAATCCGCAAGCACAACATTTAATGTTCGTTGAGCAAATGTTAAGCGGATAAAGTTGTTGCTTAAAGAAACATTTAAGCTTTTCGAACAGTGTACGTGTGGGACAAATTTCTTTGAAAACGTGACAAGCATTTTCCACACGAGTTTCTATATTTACCTCCGAAAGCAGGCTTTGAATTTGCAAGTAAAAAAATGTCTTTAATATTATATTATATTTACATCGCAAAACGAGACTACAGGAAATAAATATTTATGCCATCCTAACGTATGTGATATTACGTAAGATCTTTACGAATTTAAATAATCAATTATTTATTCGACGGAATTTCCACTAAACGTAGTTAAGTCAACAAATAATTGAATTGTATGAACGATTTCAATAAAGCAATTATACTTAAATAAGTTTGGTTTTTTGTCTTATAGCTTCGTTGTAAATTTTTGAGATATACCCCTTATACCAGTGATGCACAGTCAATGTTTTTGTGGATCTCGAATGTTTTTTCACAAATTTGAAATATAATAAACACATTTTTCTAGTAATCATTTAATTTAATTAATGTGAGCAAGCTTTTTCGTTGTGAAATCATCGATAAAGATAAATCGGTTCATAGAAATAGGCTTACTGATGAAAATTTGGATTCGATTTGGCGGTTTAATACTACATACAAACATTAAGTAAAATTATATTAAATTTGTTAAAAAAATACATTTATGAAAATACAACTTTTGAATTACATTTTAACCTTCGCGTTTCGGAGCGGGGTGCAATTGTGCCCCTAAATTCTTATTTTACCAACCATTTGTTAAATATCGGTAATATCTAGCTGATATGTATTGTAATCTACAAACATATCCTACTGAATACAATGCAAAAAAAAAAATCTGAAAAATTGTAGAAAATAAAATAGATATTCACGTTTTTCGTTAACAAATGGTATTTGGGTCACATATACACGTTGCGTTTGAGTGTGTGCGTGTGCCGAGCGCAAACTCCACACACCTGATGTCATCGTACCCAGCGCCCGCGCCGGGAGAACGACGTCGCTTTACGATTAGTTCAGTCTGCTCTCGCCGCTTCTATACGCCTGACGTATCGTCAACGCAATATGATATGGATGATTCAAAAAGACAAATTGTCTCTTAATTTTGACAGGGCATGCTCAAAATCAACATTCGAACTGCTGACATTTATTATTTTAATTTTTACTTCGTTAAATGAGAAAAATTCTGGGGGGTACAATTGCACCCCGCTCCGGAACCCGTGTGATTTTTCAAGATATAGGTACTCGAAGGTTAAGTAAAACATGTAATACTTCATTTTTTTGTAAATGAGTACACAAACCTCTTTCTAAAAAATTCCGAAATAATACGGTCAAATGTAATGGGACCTATCATTTATTGATTTATACTCACTTCCTCTTTTTTACATTTTTTTACACGGCCGTTTTACATGGAACGTATCCTCTGTATATTGTAGTGAGTGTATTTTAAATTTATTTTTTCCTTGCGCCCTGAACTCATCATAATTTGTTTTTATGCGGACCACTAGCAGAAAAAGGTTGATCATCTCTGCTTAACACAGATCGAAAGAACACTTTTAAAAAAAATGTAAAACGGATAGACTAAAATCTTCTTGCACGTATGTCAAACGAAATGTGTATTTCTGTATCAAATATAAGTAATGGATTCACAGATCATCGTTGAGTAAATATTTTTCTACATATGTAAGTGTCCAAGACTTACCATTTAACATTGAAAAGACATTGTTAAAAAATATCTTAAGTTGCTATTGATTACTTAAACCAATCAAAGAAATAAATAAAACTGCGTTAATTTAGTGAATAAGTAATATTTTGTCTGACGTGAATTAAAGAAAAAAATAATTTAGGGCGTGTCACGCTTTTTAACAATTTTGATATTGTAATGTTTAATATGGTAAAATAGATGTCGTATTTTGGAATCGAGACAAAAAGTTTCCAAGAATGGCTTTATAACGATACCTCCTACAGATTTTTCTAAGATATAAAAAAGAAAACGACAACCAAAATTTCCATCTAAACAATTTCGTGAAATACAAAAGAAGAATGCAGATCGAGTTTGCAATGAAAAATTCAAAGAATTCTGAAAAATATTTCTGGAATCGCTGTAAAAAGATAAAATTGTGAACTCTTCGCTGTACGCTCGAAATACGTCCGGGAAAGCTCTCCTACGCCGTGAATAGGAGGAAATTACACCAAATACGTGTTTGGTTCACTCTGAACTTTGAACGCTTGGGAATCGATTTCTAAGGATTTTCCTGCGACACGTGTCAATCCATCGATTTATTTCGGAAAATTCCTAGACGAAAAATAATGAAAATAATGAATAATATTTAGGTTTTTATTTTTAAAAATATTTGGCATTACAGCTTATGCTAATGTACCAAATATTTTTAAGTTAATTTTTTTTGTTAGTCACTCAAGATTAACTCAAGTAAAAATTACATTACACACACTCACGTCTTAAATTTATATTAAAAATATATAAATTTGACATTGCCTTACCGGAAATTGATTCCAGACCCGCCTGATCAAACGAGCCAAGCACTTACTAACTAGAAGCAAAGGGGGCGATAAAAAAAACCCATAGCCTTATATCAAATAAAAATATTACCTATGATAAATATATTGCTTTTTTACTCGCTACAAATAAAATCGTTCAGAATCAAATTATCAAATACCAACATATGTATTCAAATAAAACAAATCCGAGTGTATTTCATTTCAGTGATCGTGACGGTCAGAGGCTTCAAATAATATTATTTCTGTACGCGTGTTTATTGAGCTGGGAAACCTCAAATAATGGAACAAAATTATAGCTTTATTTACATTGGTGTATAATGTAAAAAAAATGACAAGGTTGACAGGTTGTTTTGATTACTTTTATTTTACTTAATAGTATGAGGTGATGTTACACAGATACGATCACAAAACAAACAATAACGACAGGTCCTACCGGTTATAAAATGTTTGACATGAATAAGGGAGTGTTTTATTTTGTATCGACAATTACACATGTATTCATTTATTCAGATAATGATATCGAGTAGTTACATTGTACTCTCGCGTGAATTTATTTAATAAATTGTTTAAAAACAAGTAGAAGTAGATTATTCAAATCAGCTTCACTTCAATGTAATGTTAATTTGTTTATTTATTTAATACATAATGTTGACGATATACTGATTAATATTTTAAAAATCTGAATCTTCAACCAACACAATTTCAAATCAAGGAAGATTATCGATTGATACGAGTCTAAATAACCAATCACGGCGACATTTTTACTTTTTCGCTTTGTCTACTATTCACAAAGCCATCTTCGAGTGAGAAAACAATGGACTCACGATTCTACTGTATTTAAATTGTACGAAAGTCATTGGTTTTCTCACGCCGTTTTCCATTGACAGTGACTTAAATCCTTTCGATGGTTTCGGCGGTAACTTTGTGGAAGTTCATTTTAATAGAATATTTAAATTAACTTTGATTATTCCACGTATTGTGTTACTAACTGTGACACGTGTTTCGCCTCTTTCAGATGCATCTTCAGATTTACTATCGCAAAGTTTGCTTAAGTAATGAAGCAAGATTGATTCTAACATTTTAAAATTATGAAATTACAAAATGGAGTTTGGATTTTTTCCCTTTTAAGGGGAGCAAGGAGGGGGGTGTAGAATCGAAATAAAGGAAACTAATAATGATACTAATGATTTGCAATCAATCAGATTGGGATTTTTCCTTTTTAAGGGAAGCAAGAAGGGGATTATAAAATCGAAGCATTGCTTCCCTTAAAAAGGGAAAATACCAATCTGATTGATTGCAACTCATTAATATTATTATTTGTTTACTTTATTTCGATTCTACACCCCCTCCTTACTCCTCTTAAAAGGGGAAAAAATCCAAACTCCATTTTGTAATTTCATAAGTTTTTATAAGAATCGCGAGTTTTTCTCTGTTCAGGAATAGTGGATCTGGTTAGTTTTGATGACAAGCTTCACAGATGGGGTATAATTGTCAACCAAGATTTGTGTAACCGTAAACTGTAGTCTTATTAAATAATTATTTGCGGCACATGAACAAAACATGTGTTTTTTTTACGATAGTAATATACTTCATATACAACTTTTAACGGAGGCGTATTCAATACGAAAGGAATTGTATGAATTTTAGCATTGTAGAAGATATTATAGTACTTGTATTTGTGTGTACATATATAAAGACTTAAGATTCTGATCAGGTTAAATGAGAAGTGAGACGATTGGAAAAATATCTGTGCGGAAGACGAATAATTTAATTAAAAGACAGAAATCAACGCATCTTTACCTCGACGAGTTTTCCTTAAATTAAATAACTAACATGAATTGTGTATGATTCTGAAATTCACCCCACCAGTTTGATATGGTGTGATAGTGGACGACAGACGAAGCGAAGCGAAAGGGGTATGGCCACCTCAACATGGTTAAGCTGTGTACCCTCGGAAATTGTGTTTGCATAAACGTTACCGCATTATAGTAAAGGTGGCTAAAGGGTGGCCAAAGACCTAAGATTATCAATATTATCAAACAAACACGTACGAAGCCATAGTTAAGATAGACGAGAGAGGCGTTTACACTGTGCATGCTATTAGGAATTCAAAGCTCAATTTTCCGATCGATAACTAACCGACGGTGTTAATCACGTTATTTTTTTTATTATTGGCAGTAAATTAGTGGTGTCGCATTGACATTTGAATACTCCACATCTCAGAAATATGTTTTTAATGCCATTTAATATTTTTTCATCAATAAACTTACACTACAATATATATATTTTAAATAGGTTATTTTTATAAACCCAAAATGGCAATAAAAAGATCGCCAATAAGTTTTTTTTTTTTTTTTAAATCATATTACTTATATAACTTTGGTGGGTTTCATGGAGAGTAGTCAACGTCGTTGGCTTCCATGCTGAACTTTACAGATCCGAATGCCAGTACGAACAGGATTTTTTCAATGTTGGTGATTTTTAAAATCCCTCACGCCCACCATTCATATCCTTTAAAAACAAGGCGCAGTGAGAAAGATTAGTTAACAACTAGTCTTGTCCAAGTCTTATTTTTCTCTCCCTAGAACACTCTTCGAAAAGATTTTTTTTTTTGCCTTTCGTACTTTTTTTGATATCTGAATTATTTTGAATGGTTACGATTGTTGATTATTATTTTTAATAAACTTCTATGACAATAAATCTTTTACCCATCACTCACCTCCGTTCAAAGGGGACTTTTCACCACTGATTAAACGCATGAAGAAATTCAAAGCAACGGCACATTTAGTTTGGCGTGCGTGGGTGTATTACGGTACGACTGACGGATTGTTTCAAGGAATACTACAGCCCTGTGATAGTAGAATGGATATGCGTAGGCGTGTTAATACTGCAAGACAGTATTTTGAGACCATCAATCATTTTTTGGGACGGTCTTTAATATAAGGAATATTCACGCTCAATTATTGATTAAAAATCACAACCACCCCTTGTGATTCTGACGACACAATTTCACTAGTAATATTTATCAAATGAAAGAATTGTTTTTGAGTGCTCAGTCGATTTCAATAACGAGTTGGAAACCTTTTCACATGGAAGGCCGAGGCGGAGGCTTTTCACGAGGAGAGAAATTTGTACCACCGCGGTAGTTTATTTATTTTTATAACGAGTGATTTCTATATGGTTTTATAGTTTTTTTTCAGTCCATTCAACGTTTAAGTCAGTGCTGTGGAGTCGGAGTTTGAATCAGAGTCGGAGTCGGAGTCGTAAAAAACGTGTGACCCATTTAAAAATATATATTTAATAATGTGTATTCAAACCACATTAATCCATAGTGTTGACATTGCGTGCTTGACTGACTAAAGATGATGTTATGGAATATGTTAAAATGAAATTATTGAAAAAGAAGAGTCTTTTTTTACACGACTCCACAACCCTGGTTTTAATTAATATGTATAAAAATTCTTTTCAAATCATCAAAATAATAATAAACTATTAAACTTGTTAATTTTAAGCGTGTAAGAAATTTCATAAGCATTTGTTTTCAATATACTCTTAAAACGTGCACTCGTTTCATGTAACCAACGTCACGACAGCACCATTTGAGAAACGATAGATAATTCCAATAGCACACACACTATTACTAAATAGTAACAATTATTATTATAGAATGGATATAAACATAAAATTTACCTCAATTTTATCAGCCCGTGTCCAATTCAAATGGCACGCTATTCAACTATCATAATTCGCCCACCTTCCGAATACTAAATCAATAACTTAATTTTGCGGCCGAGTTCACGGCATAATCATAGATCTGGATAATAATACACCTTATAATTGAACACTTAAACCATTAAATTCTACAGACTATATATATATGTATGTAACATTATATACTCCCTAAAATGTTGGAAATGTGACCTTTACTCAAGTGAAATAACCATCATTATAATTTTTCTCAAAATTAAAATATCAAATAATAATATCTATTATCATCTTTCTCTATAATACAACGCGCTAAGTGAATTTTACAAGAAGCGGTTGATTGCCGTGTTGAAAGTATAATTATCATGACGTATGGAATATATTATGTAGATATTTGAAAACACTGTCTGCGAATATGGTTATATTGGGGTTCATGAAACTCATTATACGTGGGAAAGACAGAAACCAACTGTTGTACGCAATAATATGACTTATTTCGTATTTTTAAATAATGAATCATCTGACATCTGATTCGTAAAACAGGAAGAAGGAGAAATCAATATACTTATACATGATGAACAAAACAATATAAATACACAGAAAATTCAAAGCATGACAACTTGAACTGGAAACATATAAAATTTGAATAAATATGATAGTAAGCCTATATTTTCTCAGTTAGTTACATGGTGTGATACCGAAATAAGTATTGATAAAAAAGCAAATATGTGTTGAAATACTAAATTAATATTTTATATATATATATCACTTGACTCAATGTAATGGACTATCTAATTATTATTGTGAGACTATATTTGTTATACTATATTGATCATATTATTGTTGAACCAATCACAAATGTTTCTATCACTTTTTACGCTGTTTTTTATACACAGTTTTGTGTGGAACGTATCTACCATGTACAGAAAGAATTGAGCGTACCTAGGTTTTAAATTTTACGGAAATGTTTTTATTTCATTGATTCAATATTTTCCGGAGATCTTTGGCGAAAAAAAAACATGAAAATAAACGAAGAATGGTAAAAGTTTGAAATAAAATTCGATAAAAGAACTCGCTCGCAAATCAGTGTGTATTACCAGAAAACGGAAACCGTATTGAAAAGAAAACTGGCAAAACCAAAGGTGTAATATTCAATAGGGTCTCTTTTGTTATCAATAACTCTAACTTATCCGTACCGAGAATAAATTCCTTTCACGTGTATTCAAACATGAAAGCAAAATATAAAACAGTCAAATCTCTCAATTCGCTCTTCAGAGACTGGCAGCCAATGAAAAGTTACGCGGCCGAGTGAGGCAAAGAGAATCGATAAATTTTCATGCCTGGTACACATTCTACGTAAGGCCAACGGTATCGGGTACAAAGGCGCGACACACGGGCGAGACTTTTTTCATCCGTGACGTGTGCATAAGCGGATTATCCAGTTAATTTAATAATTCATAAAGTATATTCCACCGAGAAGCACTTACTCGGATTATGTTTCCGTAATGAATGAAAATTAAAAGTAAAATAATATTCAATCCAAATTTTAAGCACTTATATTCGCTATTATACCTTTTACGTTTATAACGGTGGAAAACTAGATCCAACCGGGTAATCTATTTTGTTAAAAGCAATGCACAAGAGAGTTACGTGTTTAAACTAATGATTAAATAAAACGTATATTAATATAAACCTCGAATACGATAAAAGCTTTTTCAAAACGATATGTATTATTAAAAAGCCCGAATATTCAAAACAGTTGAAAGCCACTTTCGCTATAGAATTTCTTAGACATTTTACATTACAGTCGGCTTCGAGTTCAAAGGTCCCGAAATAGACGAAAATTTGATTTATATGCCACTTTGAAGTCATTTTTATCCATACCTATTCCGTTAAAGAATAAAATTGACAAAAAAAATCCTAATCATCTTTACGGCTTGCAAAATCTTAAAGCTTAAATCACTTTTATATCAAGCTGGATTTAGCATAACACAGCTTAGTTTGAATTTATGAATAAAATTAATTTTATATCATTTAAGCTTTTAATATGTATTGAGCTTCGGATGGATGTTGCCACACTGAGGCATAAGAAATACTTAGCATTATTCACAATGAAAACAAGAATTAGTTACTGGGTGCAAAAAGGGACTCCGTGAACAAAATATATATAACCATTCCGGCTCCCAGTGCGGAGCGTGTGTTCTGCAAATGGATTTTATCTCAACAGATGTTTACTACTAGAACTGCTGTTTACTCAGTTGCACAATCTTTTTTTTTGGAAGAGACTGATGATTAGCTAATCGCTCTCGCTACTTCTCATTTTTGGGATCGAACGGTGGAAGGGAATTTCGAACATCACACGCACCCATGTCGTCGAACAGAAATGTATAAATCGATGAACAAAACAATTTATGAAACTGTCAGTACGACTCGAACCCGAGAAAGTTGAAATATAAGTCATTCAAAACAATAATTATACATCTATTAATGATTGATACGTCAAAACAAAAAAGAATAAAAAAACAAGAGACGTAAGTTATTATATTTAAAGAGATGTGGACTTAGCACAACCGATTTGAAATTGAGAAACTCACAACTTGTTCGTGTGTAGATAACTTACTTGTGTAATATTTTTGACAGGCAGAAATATAAACTTTCACCTAAGCAGTCGGGAGTTAATCCCTGGAAACGTTTTGGGAATTGCCTGCCAATCGATGACGGGCGTAAATGTACGACTCATTTTCTTTTTTCGTGACGGACCAACGTCTATATTGCTTGTAGTCGACTTAATTGTGTATTCACCCTTAAGAGGATTTTATAAATGTATTGTTTTATGGATATTTCCAAACAACACGCATTACAACTTCGGCTTTTACAAAAGAAATATCTTACGGCCATTTGCCTCGCCGATTTGGCAAGGCACCACGTCGAGAGGACAACAACCCCGATAAAATAATGGATTGTGGAAAACGTGCCAAAAAGAATATTTCAAGGCTTTGCAGTATACTTTATCTGGCTGTGGATTAAAAAGGACGAAAGAATTTTATTCGAGATTAAGGATTTATTGGTGTAATAGCATCACAGCCGTCGGCGATGACGAAATTCCCACCACCCCCGGATCATGTAATTCTCAACAGAAATTACTTTAAAATGACAGATTTTTACTCACTCAGCCTCTCGTTTTCGAATGTTTAATTATAGGAAGAGGACTCGTGGTTAGCGAATATTTTTCTTTTGTCCACGTTTTAAGAACAGAAGAGTCACCGCAACCGAAAAGAATGAATATCCAAAACCGTCGACGACTCGGCAATGCAACTGGTAAATTTTCATACATGATGTATGACAAAATTTGATAAAAATTAAAGCAGTGGCAGTCAATGTGTGTCTTTATTAATAAAAGATAAAGTTTTTGAAAATTGTATCTCTTACTATCAAATCCAAAATAAAAAAAATGGAGAAATTGTCAACAGAAGTAAAAGTAAGCACGTTGGAAGAGGTGATGGTAAAAACATTTTTCTATCTTTTGTCATGCAAATAAATGAAAATCACTTCGGTTGTACTTAACAAGTTCACTGATAAATAATGTTACACCGTACTTCAAAAGAATGAACAATATAACATTTGATAATCGTATTTTGTTTTTTGACTTTTTAATTTCCCGTTCTGGAAGTTATGTGCGTAAATTTAATAAAACCCAGCTTGTAAGAAAGCCGTTCCAAAAAACCATATTCTCAAATATCAAAAGGATCTCTAAAGCAAATAACAACTTACAAAACACTCTAGTAGGCCATATTAAAAAAAAAAAAAAAACCAACCAATGCTCGCGTGCTAAGGGAACGTGTCAGGCGAATATTTCACCCGAGAATAGGTTATGATTTCCTCTCAAAAGCTTATACGCGGCCCTAAAATGTGGAGTTTTTTTAGCCGTAAATAGGCCGGAAAAATACACGGCGATATAATTTTATACAAATAAATTCACTGTCGCTTTGGCGTAACACGATAATTCAGCTTTTTTATAAACCGCATTTATTATAATAAAATAAAATTTCTGACAATGCATTAAATACAAGAGACAATCTTTAGCGGAAATGTCATTCGGTGTCGCATTACGTCATGATATAATCTATTTTGTTTATTTAAATAACATAATATTCACTCAAGAAGAATGTCAAGATAGTTTACATATTTTAAAACTTAATACTTATCACAAGATATATAAATATAACATACAATCCTTTATAATAATGTCGTGGATTGTCAAAATTAAAAATATTATAAAGGGTTAAAAACACATACATTTTCTTCGACGGTCTTCTTAATCTTGGCGCCTGCCTCGCTGACTTTGGCACCAGCTTTGTTGACTGCGGAGTAGAGGAAGCTGCCAAAGGATTTTGCTCCGGCAACCGCCTTGTGCGTTACTGGTAAAATAAAACAATTATCACAACAAAACCTCGATAAAACGGACAAAATATCCAGTCAAAATTTCTTGCTAATGTCATACACATTGAAATCTAAGAGTCACTGCTCATGAGCAATGTTTCACCGCGAGCCGACTGATGTTTCAACCTGGTATTAGCCACGCCCAGTCGTGTCCGTAAAAAATGTTTTTTCGCGCACACATTTTATCGTAATTCTACCCTTAATGAGTGGAACGGAAAATAATTAATTTAATGTAATATACAAAATTACAAGTGACACAAAAGTTGGAGTTGCTAGTTTCTGGGTCATTGATGTGAAAAACTTACTTTAAGCAGACCTTCGACTAACAAACACCCCTCGTCCGCATTGGTTTATAACATTGAAGTTAAAATTGATTGCTATTATTTAACACAAAAGGACACTTCATGAATTGTGTTTTCGTAATATTGGTTTTGACTCTGGCTAAAAGCATAATGGAGACGGATCAAGTTGAATATTATATACAAATAAATCACTGAACAATAAATACATTTGATTTCCTGTTATAAAATATGAACATAAAAATAATGAATAGAATAGAAATTTCAAACATACTAATTTTATGAAGAAAAATATAAAGTTAGTAAAAAGAAAAAATTGGAATACACTGAAAGACCACTCACCATTTCCAATTTGTCCAGCCTGCTCCTCAGTGGGGGTTCCCGCTGGAGAGGCAGGGCCGCTGTCAGCGCCTCCGGTGGCACTGCAACATCAACCGAAACATGCGTCTCACTAAACCTACATTAAACATATTGCCTGATTATAAAACAATTTGAATGCCATGTACCTATTTCCTACTTCTGTAACTACATCATTTAGCATTTGATTTTTTTTACCAATTGTGTAACCATACAGTTTCTGCTTTTCATTACTGTTCAAAAAATAACCTCCATAATTTTACTACCCTTAGCTTTTACTTTGTTGTAAACATGCTGTAGCTATATGATTCGATGAAAGCTTCAAAGTTGTATATTTACAGGGTTTGTCCATAGCAATGCCTGTCAGACTATAAGCAATAGCAACTAGATTTGTGTATTGGTCAGTAATACATATTCGATTTCGTAAATTAAGTAGTTTGATATCTTGGAATAAAGTATATGTAAATTAAATGTTTATTTTTAAATATTTAGTGTCTGAATATTTTCTGCATGTCTTCAAATTGATTATTTTTTGGTGTAAAATGTTTTTCCGGTAGGAATAAGAACGCAGTTTGAATGTAAATAAATCTAGCTCCTCACTTATAAATTAGTAACTGTTTGATTTTTTATAAATAATAACCCTCACAAATTGACTTCTACATATTATGGGCTCATTTAAATATAATTGTATGTTTTCAGTTATCAATGCGTATGCTATTTGTCTACCCCTTATTGCCGCTGTTGATAATTGTGTGCTCGTTAAGTTGTAGAAATCTGAGCAGTTAAGAAAATTATATGAAATTAGTTACAAACACATATAATTCCGGCAAAACTCACACGTAATTATGTGAACTTTGCTTGCCGCTCAAAAGTAATTAAGCTACATTTAAGAAATGTTTAAAGTTATTGCATGTTAGTGTTGATTTATGGGAAATAAAATATATTTTAAATGAATTAAAGAACATTTTTAATGTCTATGAATGAGAAAATTCTACATCAAGATACTAAGATTATGTTATTTATCTGCGATTACTTACCAATAAGAAAACGTTTAATAGTGTTACACAATCAAATTATTTATTATTATCAGATAATTGTTAAATACACAAGCAAATGAAGATGTCAGGTTACAAATCAAAACTGTTGCGTGAACGTCAAATTTATTTTTTGGACACATTTTTTTTCATTTAAAGTAGTGTAAAAGGAAATGTAAATTTACATAAATGGAATAAATTTTTGAAAAAATTTCATCCACATATAATGGACACTGAGCTATTCAACTAAAATGACAGTATAAAATACTTTATAAGGAAATCATTTGAAATAAAATGTTCATTTCTTTAAAAAAAAAAAAATCAATAGAATATTTTTGAACATTGTTTAGTTTTCAATCATTATTAAAGCATTTATAGTGTCAGTATTTGTCAGCAGTTTTTTAGTATCAAGAAAATGGTGAACAAAACGGTTGTTGAATATTGGAATAGGTAAGCAGTAGGCATAAAATGTCAACAAGCTACTAGATAAAATTCAATATCTACTCTTATAATTTCAGCATATCATACTGTTTAGTTTAGATTAAATTAATAAATAGGTTGTAGCTTTCTAAATTCATCAAATTAAATTTTATATCAGATATTTGCTAGTAGTCTCGTGCTGCAGGAGGTAACATTTGCTTTTTGGCAGAAGGCCAATGGAAATTGTATACTGCAGTGAAATGGTGTTTTGTCTAGTGAGTATTGATCAAAACCGAGCCGACAATTTGCTTTACTGTGAGGAATATCACATACTTACCCATGTGGCGGAATTCACCAACAAAAAATTTCAACACACATAAATATTGCCAGCGTCCATGGAACAAAATGAAAAAAAAACCTCCCATCAAAGAAATGGGACAGAATAAGTGCTTTAATTTTGTGCTAGTGTTCCCTACACACTATCGAGGATTACGTTTTTTCAATGGCTAAATAACTTACAGTGAACCAGAATATCATGATGCAATATTTATGCACAATGTCCTAAATAATTATCACAAACTCTGTTTGATAACAGTACAAATTGCATAATAATACAGAGAATTATTTAGTTGCAGAAGGTATTATTTTGAAAAAGAAAGCAATTTTTATCAATTTTGTAGTTGTTGAAATATTTCTTTATTACTTCAGAGTAAAATTTATCAAAATATAATTGAATATACAGTGAACCCCGATTTTATGTTTTTGAAGGGACTGTAAGAAGGATGAAAACGCAGTTTTAATTATTTTTCAATAAAATATCATGCAATTTGGTTTGCTACGTGATTTAGGGTTTGATTTATATTATGTCTCGATTATAAATTTTCATAAATTTATTCGAACAAATGTAAAAGCAAATATTAAATGTAATAAAATGAAACAGGACTACAGAAATTTCACGAGGGCAATTGTGAATTTTGGACATATAAAACTGAAGTTTCACTATATTTATATATCATTCATAGATTTTAACGTTTCAGGAATACATTCTTTTATAGTAATAAATTTTTCATTATTGGTTATCTACAAACCGTTATTTAGTTTGGAAGAGAAAACTTTTACTTTGTAAAAAAATAGTTGTGTACATAATTTTTACCTTGATATTCTGTTCACATTATGCAATCGATCGGCTGTGAGCTAAATGAATATAAAATGTGGCAATCCAATAATAATAATATAATAAATAAAAATAATCTGCTAAAAAAAGTATGATAATATGGGGTTCATCCATAAAATGATGTCACTCAAACATATTCAAGCTTGACTTTGATAAATATTTATGCGCTAAGCGGATGATAAAAAAAAATGAAACAAAAAAAAAGAAACTAAAATTTACATGAAATAAAACTAGAGCAGAAAAAAAACTGATTTCTTAATGGATATTTAAACTTCAGATCTACCAGTAAGTGTCTAGAAAAAGAATGAAATATCGTTGATTAGGTAATAAGATTCAAGGAGAATTGTGCCATTGATAATTTTATCAAATGTTTTACAAAGAAAAATTTTGTAACATATTTCATTGTGGAAAGAAGAATCGAAAGAAGCCTTCATATGGCATAGATAACAGAAAAAACACAACATGCCAACATGCTATCAATAAGGTCTCCTTACAAATCGGATGAAATTAACCAAAGACAATGTGCTTAATAAACTTACACGGCACTAAATTATGCATATTAAGATAAAATGTAGTATAATAAAACAAGAAAGATCAATTTAAGCTTAAGAAGTATCATAGAAAAAAAATGCAAATAAAGCTAAATAAAGAATAGAATCCTGCAGAATGGACTCTTGAAAAAAAATGTAAAGAAAGTATTTTTCTCACCATCAGCTCTGCGCATCTTTTCGCTTAAATTATGTAAACTGATCAACAATCGCTGCATTGGTTTCAGAAGTGTATTTTTTGTAAACCATCTCACCGTTTTGAAAAAGACTTCCCATGAAACCAAATACGGGTCGAGCAAATTAATTTTCAACTACAAAAAATTTTAACTTAGTTATTGAACCCCTTCTCCCAAAAATAAATATCTATGGGCATTTATAAATTACTCAAGAAAATTTATAAAGTACCAAAGTGTAATGAAATTATCGAATAATTTTCAAGTGAAAGATACTATGAAATGGAAGCCAAAAAGAAGCGAAATATTTAAAACCAATGTGAAAGTAAAATTCAAAAATCTGATCTCAATCAAACATTAATTAGAATATGATTTAATAAATAAGTCTTTCATAAAATAAAATGACAAGACAAAAAAAGTATATAATTTCTTATAGATTTAGAAATTCGTTTTATAGAATGAACAAGTTTAGAAATGATACTAACTTTAATTAATGAACCAATGCAGCGTTCATCACCATTCAGACAAAAAGATTATTAAAGTGACTCATCATTGAATGGGCGACCCCGTACCTAATGTACCTAGAATTGTCATCTTCATCTTTGGCAGTTTCCTGAGCGGCAGTAGACGCTTCAGGTTGTACCTCAGCCCCTTCTGCAGGGGGGGCTTCGGTTCCTGCGGCGGGATCCGTCTTCCTTAATCCGGGGATTGGAATTCCGGATCCTAACCAGCCCGTCATTTGGGACTTAACGTTTGTGAACATGTCCAATTTACTGCCGGCTTTTGTTGGACTGGAAAAAATTAAGCAATAAATTATTGTTTTCAACAGTTCAATTTTGAAAATTATGCAACATATTAAAATGTACCATTTTTAGTTGGTGAAATATGGCAAGGTTTAGGAAACAGGAATACCTAAAATCCAGATACACAGGATATCTTATTTGAAGACTAAAAAAGTAGATAAAATTACTCATACCATAATATTATATAATGCATATCCATTTTTCCAAAAATAATAATTCAAAAACTATGTTTTTAAAAAAAATGTACAAAGGTCTATTGAATATTAAAAAAGTTAAGTACATTCATTAAAATTACTTATATCAAATTTCAATCAGATTCTTTAGATTTATATAGCTTATAATGTAGGGATTAATAAAACACATATTATACTTTTCATTTTATATTATATATTCAAAATTAGAAATTGATCTCATTTACTAATGACATAATCTGATAATTCTTTTCAACCCTTTCAAAGCTTGTGTATTTGAGGGAAATATTGTTTATTTAAATTTGGAATAATTATCTCACTCTAGCAAAACCATATTATTTTTTTTAAATACTCAAATTCGTATTCAATGCATTACTTACAAAACTAATATTCTTTCTTTTGTAAGCAGGTATCACTTTATTATTTCAAGTTAATATTCCACTAAAATAAATTTTATGATAGAAACATTAAAGCCTGGAGTTAGGTTCATGCTAGGTTCTCAATAAAATACAAGTTACTCAACCAAAGGAAAAATATGACAGTGTTATAAACTTCCTTCATTCATTAAGATAAAATCAATATAATAAATTGGAAAGGAAATATTAAGGAATGGAATATTTTCGAGCTATGTACCTTTGAGTTTTTTCTCCTTCCGTCGCTGTCGCCGTCGCCGCTCCACTGTCGAGGGCTTCCTTGGTAGGGGTTGGAACTTCTTCATCTTGAGGCTCGCCCTTAGCCTGGCCCATCCAAGAGCTAACCTGATTCGTAAGTCCGGAAAACATTTTCACAGATACACTTATTTACAAACTACGAAGGAAAGGACGAGACAAGATTCACAGGGAAGAACACTTAATCGGATTGAATGAACACTCCCGCACTACACTGCCGCGACTTGGAACATATCACCGCACTGGCGACGAATCCTTCAGAGACTGAAATCAGCTGAAGCGCAGAAAACTGAGAAAATTGAAAACGGTGTCAGAATGATCGACCAGCGTAAACAGAACTGCGCATGAAGACTTGCGCAATGTATACAAATTATCTGTCAAAACTTTGGTCTTTTCTCTTACTTTTTTTTATCATATTAACAGCTACTTAATATACTGTTTCTTAACTGACAGTTGTAGTTTTGTTATTTTTTCGGAAAAAATAATATTCGTGTAAGTAGCACATTTTTATAATATTTGTCTTTATGTGCTTTTAATATTTTTTTCAAAACATTATGTAATTTTTATTTATAAGTATAGCTCTATTTGGAATCGGTTCACATTATAGAGGCTTTTATTTTACTTCACTCGCAAATCAAAGCTTGAATTATTAATTAAATTAAGAAAAGACAATTCTGAATTGTAATTGGAATTGAAACATAGTGAGCATGTTGAAATCAATTGAATTCAAAAAATCCACCTTTATAACCTTGAGCTCACATTGTAAGAGTTTTCAGGAATTATTATTTGTTTGTATTTTTCATGTTTACTTCTAATCAGAGATGACTACTTCTAATGTAAAGTGTATGATCATATTATGTACTCTTAGCAGAAAGAACTGCTAGGTAATTATTTAATCGCTCAACATCTTTTTTCAGATAGCAAGGATAAAATAAAAAGCAAACTAGATCAGTAGTTAGCTAGTTGTTTTTAATACGTCCTTTTTTGAAAACCAGACGGAAGCAAGGAAAAATAAAAATTACCCCTATCCATAATTTCAAACACTCATCTGTAAATTGAAAATTCAATTTGTTGAGACTATTTGATCACATGACATTTAGCTACAGGTCTAGAAACATATACAAAATATTTACTGTAAGCTTATGGTAAGTAATAATAATAAAGATTGTTAGGTACCCCATTTTTTTTTGTTTTCAATAAAGTTGAAAGCACGAAAAAAAACTTCAGTCAAGCGGTCTCCAGAGCCACCTAAAATTAAGATATAATTTAGCTTAGTAGGATTTTTTAAAACATCCCAATCGAGTAAAGCATTCCTTACTATTATTATATTCTAATAAAATTTATATATAAAAAATTAGCAGAGAGCCAGTGGCGTTAATGTTATTATTGCTGTATTTGAATTTGTTCACGTTTAACAAATTTTTCGAAAATAATTTGTGGGTTTTGGTTGAGATAAGAGGTTACTGCTAAAGCACACCACTGGCTGCCTGTTCATTTTTACAGATAAATTTTATTAAAATATAATAAGAAATGCTTTACTCAACTGGGATGTTTTGAAAATCTTATTTATCTAGAATCTATCAATTACAGAAGGGCTCGTAAATAAGTCATCTAATAATTTGTCTTAATTATAGGTATCGCCATAGACCGCCACTCTCCCTTAAGTTGTACAAAATCAACAAGAGTGTCGAAGTTAAATAGTATATTGAATCAATTTGTTCCAGATTTAAGAGAGCAAATGATATTTAATATTAATACACAATATAAATATATAAATATAAAGCTTTTGGAGTGGTTGTACGTATGGTTTTTTGTTTATCCGTTCGAAATGTGAGCTCATTAGGGAACATCTTAAAAAAAGTTATGTTGACAAATTGATGTTTCTTTACAACATTTTAAGACTCTGTAGAGCAGTCACGGGCAAACTGCGTCCCACGAGCAATATTGTATTTTTGTAAAAGATTCAGGTTTTTATCTTTAAACGCCTTTTTAAAAAAATAATCGTTATTTTTGGATCAACTTATTTATGTGAAGTAACATTTTCAATCATGAACCTCTTTACGGTCAAACATTTACCAGCAGTTTTAAGAATCTCAACAACAAAATTAGCACCTGGATTTAAAAAAATGTTAAAAGACGTAAAACAGTTCCATTCCTCTCATTAGATTGTTTTTTTTTTCATGATAATAAATGGTGTACATATGAAACGGTATTTTACTTGCGGCCCGCCGCTCTTTTTGAATTCTAGAATTTGGCCCTTCATTCGAAAAGTTTACCTTCCCCTGCAGTAGAGGATAGGTAGACGGGAATTAAAAATGGTAAGCAACAATGTCTTTCGATAATCAATGTATGAAAATTTCTATTCGGGTATTCAAACCCTTGGCCGTGCAACCGATAGCATTGATCACTCAGCAACTCAACGTCAGACCTTAACCAAAGATATGGATTGGTATCAAGCAAACTGTGTGTGTAGAAAAAAATAAAAGACTTATTTCTCGGGTTTCAATATATTTTCACTTCATTTTCATGATAATACTTGTCATTTACAATGTATATACATAACATAGTATTCACAATATACACAAATATAATATGGCTAAATAATTAATAGTTTTAGTAGAAAAATATGTCTAACTTTTAGTTTTAATCACAATATGTATACACAATATTTTTTCATATGATTAAAGAATAATTAAGTTAGTAGTGACCAATACCCATTGTCATGTATTTAGGTGCAAAAGCAGTATGTGAACAATGTTAAGCGTTAAAAGTATTAAGAGTTGTCAAATATTTTCTTTTGAAATTAAGCTCATTGTGTTGGAAAGGTCTTTTTTCTTCAATATTTTTTTAATCCAATATATTGTTTTGTTATGCACAGTAATGGTATCTGATATTTTAATAAATTTTAAATTTACAAGAAATATGAGAAGTCTTTAAAAATAGAAGAAGATTCAATCCTCCAGAAATGGAAATAAGTAAATCTTTTATTGATATAATCAAAATTATCTAAGCTGGTTATTTTTGCAATTTGAGAAAATAAATAATACATGTATACTAAGAAAATAAAATTTTAACCCATTTCACACACATACAATTTCCATCACTGTGCTTAAAACAAAACAAATTCCAACTTTATATCTTTATTGTTGGTTTACAAAAAATCAATGTTATATAGTATTTATTTTTGACCTCGCAGTTAAATTTTTAGTTATTTTTTGTATAAGCAGTTATCACAATATATTATTTGATTGACTATTTATAATATTAGAGATAAAAGTGTCTTTTTACAGATAAATGAAAATATTAGGTAATAATTATTAAAATTTGTTTAAAAAAAAGCTAATGTAGGTGCTACTTAACCAATTCTCTGAGCAGTCATAAAACAAAAAATATACTCCTACAAATACTATGAATTAAATAATTAGTTTCAGCGTTGGAATAGATTTTAAAATTATTTTCCCCAAGTTGACGACTACCTATTCATTTTATTGTGGATATTCTATTTCTGTCAGAAAAAAGGTTAATGGCAAAGGTTAAATTGATTATTGCACATTAAAAGGTCTTGTAATAAATAAAAAATAAGTCTACTAAATAAATATTGGGCAGTATTTACGTGTATAATTTTGGACTATACATAGTTACTAATTTGAAATACAAATAGAGAGTAAACTTCAATTCTGTGACTAGATATGAATAGGAAACTACTATATTATATAAAAGACTACATATATTAATTTGTGGGTTGGAGTGAGAATCAGATAAGTTACAAAACATTGAACATGAGGTATCAATGCAATTCGACTAAAAAACAATAATGTCTTTCGATGTAGGTAGTCAGTTAAGCCGTAGATTGTAGTATTGATGTGTTGGATTTTCAGGCTCAATATATCTTTAAGTTCACCGGGTGTGCAGTTAGGTTTTTTGGACCTTGTTTTGGCTGTATCTCAAAAGACAATTACTGACTGATCTGAATATACGCCCTCACCCACGATTTCTACTATAACTACCGACAGTTTTTTTTGCATTGCATGCATTAAAAAACTATCAACAAAAGTTTACGGTATCACAAAGTAACATGTGATGTCAAAAATATATTTTTGTCTAAAATTTGTCTCAACATAATATTATATTCTGAGACGCTTTCTCAACGATTGTCTTATTTAGGTTGCCATTCGAATTATGGTACAATGTTCGCACAACAAAATTATTATAGCTAGGTTTAAACTAATATTGACATACATAGATAGGAACCTTTTATTGAAATGAACACAAGTCAAAGATACACTGTTGAAGAAATTATCCACAAATATTGCTCTGTGTACAAAACTTTCACATAAACATCATAACATATTTTCCACAAGCAAAATAGGACATTTAAAATTAATAAAAACTGTTTTACTTGACCAACTTCAGAAAAGAAAAATCAATTCATTTTAAGCCATGGAAAGTGTAAAGCACCAAACATGTTCCTTTTATTTCGAACATATTTTGAATTTGTGACACAATACATCTAAAGATGTCACGGCACAAGAATTACAAGGTTCTAAGTGCAAAAGTTATAATGAATCCTATAAGCAGTTGAGTACCGAAACGTCGGAAATAGGATCGAGGAGCGATGGCTTACAAAGTGACCACAGTCAAATATGGGTAATAATTGCATTGCATTTATTGAGGTATCATTGAAGATTACAATAAATATTAGCTAAATATTATTGGTATTCAGCGAATGGTTGAAATATAGAGAATTGTATGTTATCTGGTAATATTTCTATCATTGAGGTATTTATTATGAAATTTAAACTAATATTACAATTTTCCAACCATTTCCAATGACTACGAATCTGCAATTAAACCTGGATTTTGATTTACTATTTCCTCACTCAAGTATACAAATTTCACAAAACTAAGTGGTCACATTACGCCGTATACTTTAATAAAATGAATTTGAACATTGAAAAATAAATGAAAAGTACTGTTTAAAATGAACATATTTGTACAAATAGTTGCTGACAATGCTTATGAAAAGACAAATACGTTACGTCATCACCTTATAAATGTTTAAGGCTTAACAAAGACTGTTGATAAGACTGAAATAAACGTATGTCATGATTACTACATTGTATACAATTTTAAGAGAGCTTAAATCAGTCATTTATCAAATTTTCTTTTTTATGGCAATTTGTTTAGTGGCATACATTGATAAAAATTAAACCTATAATTGAACTAATATTTTTAGTTGTGGCATGATTTAATGTCTACTCTGTAGGAAAATAAGACACAAATACCACATCACCTCCGACACTCACCAAGCACTGAGCCTGAAAATGAAACATAACAATGTTATTAATAAAACTCATAGGAAATATTTTATATTAAATCAACAGGTAATATCATGAGTCCAAAATGGTTCAGACTGCTAATTATACTGCTAAATTATCTTTGATTGTTAATATTATTCATGCAAACAGTAAAAGATGATATTGTGGATATATGAAACATTAAATAGTTGTGGAGTTGTCCAAGAGGAAACAATGTTTTGCACATTTCTCTCACATGCCTCCCATTTGCAAATCTTACCTGATTTTTGTGTGGGCTATCGCTTAGTATAAGCTCTGTCATATAAAAGGCAACAATAGCATTGCCTCCGAGAGCTGTTACATGAGCTCTCACCACAGCCAGCACCTGTAAATTAGATAAAAGAGTTGACAGTTTATAGCTTATATGTTTCATCTAAGATTTCTTTTGAAGTTTCTACCAAAATTAATTATACCTCAGTGATAAAACTATGCAGGAAACCGCTCAATCCTCCTAACTCTCTGATACTTGTGCTCTCTCGCACAAATACAAAATCTAAGTTGCCGAGGTATCGCTCGACTTTGGCACCGGGTACTCCTGCTAACGGAGTCATGTCCACTCCGGGTCGCCAACTCGGTGTAGCTGATGTAGTTGTGGTGAACGTATTCTGAAAGAGAATAATAATTGAATGGTTAAGGTATGGAAATGTTAATTTTTATACTATCAAACAATAAATTATATGAACAACTAACTTTACATAAAAACTAATTTTAGTAAAATTCTAGTACAATTTATGATCTAATAATGACTATTATGAACTCTAGTAGAATACTTTCGATGGTTTCGGCGGTAACTTTGTGGAAGTTCATTTTAATAGAAAATTTAAATTAACTTTGATTATTCCACGTATTGTGTAACTAACTGTGACACGTGTTTCGCCTCTTTCAGAGGCATCTTCAGACTTACTATCGCAAAGTTTGCTTAAGTAATGAAGCAAGATTGATTCTAACATTTTAAAATTATAAAATTACAAAATGGATTGGGTTTTTTTTTCCTTTTAAGAGGAGCAAGGAGGGGGGTGTAGAATCGAAATAAAGCAAACAGATAATGATACTAATTTTACTAATGAGTTGTAAACAATCAGAATGGGATTTTTCCTTTTTAATGGAAGCAAAGAGGGGATTATAAAATGCAAACAAATTTAATCATACTACTAATGACGTTAAACATTACAAACTATTAAAACTAATGAGCTACCATCAATCATCTAGGTTTGTGATTACTCTATTAATTGGAAACAATTTTAGTAACGGGGAACCGCCTGTGCTATTAAGAATATTATTTAATAATATTTCTTTTTTGTTAAGAGTTTTATTAATTTCTAAAAATTCTAAGCTATTCATCTTTAAACCCTTTTTATTTACTCGGTGGAGTATTTCTAAATTACAAATCTGATTAAAATTATGATTATTTTCTATTAAATGATTGGCAAACTCAGAGAAATTGTTACTTTTTAGACATCTTATATGTTCTTTAATTCTAATATTAAAGTTTCTACCTGTCTGTCCAACATAAGACGCTTGACAGTCTCCACAAGAGAGTCGATAGATACCACTCTGTGATACCACTTTTGAGAATAATCTCTTTAAGTCAAATCACACGTTACTTAAAAATGTAAAAACTTGGTATCGTTATGTAGACGATATCTTTTGCATTTGGACAGGAACAGATAGACAGTTAGATACCTTTTTACGTCATTTAAATTCATTGCATACAAATATTAAATTCACACTAGAAATCGAGCAACAAAAAACCTTAAATTTTCTTGACATAACAATAAAGAAAAATAATAGCAACAGATTAGAATTTGCCATTTACAGAAAGCCTACTTATACAGATGTCGTCATTCACCATCAATCAATTCACCCGTGGTCGCAAAAACTCTCATCATTCCATGCAATGATTAATAGATTAGTTAACATCCCTCTCACTAAAGTCAACTTTGAATTAGAGTTAAACATTATTAAACAGATAGCTGTAAATAATGGTTACAACACAGTCGTAGTAGTTAACTTACTTAAACGTAAGCAAGTTAAACAACTCATAGTAAATAATATTTTTTCAGGAGAGAAGAAAGCAAACGATAATATTAAAAACTGGCGTAGAATTATTTATTTAGGAGACATCTCGTCAAAGATAGT
Organism: Himalopsyche tibetana; assembly: GCA_030503985.1. Lineage (NCBI taxonomy): Eukaryota > Metazoa > Arthropoda > Insecta > Trichoptera > Rhyacophilidae > Himalopsyche > Himalopsyche tibetana. The sequence goes on from JAPJYX010000010.1 coordinate 6,019,840, forward strand.
TAAATTTTTGCCAGACAATATAGAACCCGCGTTTTATACAGTAAATAATTTAGGTAAAATTTTATTGAACAGTAAAGATCGCGTAGATTCATCGTCACAGAGTGGTATCTATCGACTCTCTTGTGGAGACTGTCAAGCGTCTTATGTTGGACAGACAGGTAGAAACTTTAATATTAGAATTAAAGAACATATAAGATGTCTAAAAAGTAACAATTTCTCTGAGTTTGCCAATCATTTAATAGAAAATAATCATAATTTTAATCAGATTTGTAATTTAGAAATACTCCACCGAGTAAATAAAAAGGGTTTAAAGATGAATAGCTTAGAATTTTTAGAAATTAATAAAACTCTTAACAAAAAAGAAATATTATTAAATAATATTCTTAATAGCACAGGCGGTTCCCCGTTACTAAAATTGTTTCCAATTAATAGAGTAATCACAAACCTAGATGATTGATGGTAGCTCATTAGTTTTAATAGTTTGTAATGTTTAACGTCATTAGTAGTATGATTAAATTTGTTTGCATTTTATAATCCCCTCTTTGCTTCCATTAAAAAGGAAAAATCCCATTCTGATTGTTTACAACTCATTAGTAAAATTAGTATCATTATCTGTTTGCTTTATTTCGATTCTACACCCCCCTCCTTGCTCCTCTTAAAAGGAAAAAAAAACCCAATCCATTTTGTAATTTTATAATTTTAAAATGTTAGAATCAATCTTGCTTCATTACTTAAGCAAACTTTGCGATAGTAAGTCTGAAGATGCCTCTGAAAGAGGCGAAACACGTGTCACAGTTAGTTACACAATACGTGGAATAATCAAAGTTAATTTAAATTTTCTATTAACTCTAGTAGAAATCACGTAACAGAAAAGTGTTGCAGGCTTTTCAATACTATGAAATAAACAATTACTTTCGTTTATGACTACAGTAAACTTATGATTAAATTAAAAAATATATACGCGATTTACTTTGAGCAGAACAAGCATTGATTGATCGATCACGTTAATTAGTTTTACCTCAACTAAACAAAAAATCTTATTTTTTTAGGATAAAATTATAATCTGAAATTTTATTAGCAAAAAAAAATTGTTGTTTTATAGTACTGTCAAAGAAAAACTAATGCTACTTTGAAGATTTGAAAAGGTCACTCTAGATCGAATCTTGTAAGAATTTGGATGCGATGCGATACATGAAGTAAAGAAATCTTAGCAAAAAATAAATTCAGAAAGAGTGCATCAACTCTTCAAAAAAAAAAATCAAATAAATATCAAAAAATCATTTAACCCGATCACTGCTAACGTCACAGCATCTGTGACACCATATTTTCATGCCCTGACTGCTAGCGTCGCAGCATCTGTGACGCGAAGTTTCTGACTATAATGTACGAAATCGTTGGCATAGAGAACTGATTGTTTTATTAAAATATCGCCTGATTTGTCCTGTTACTGCTACTTTTTTACGGTTGTCAAAACAATTAGATCTTCATATTATAAACATCGATATTTCAACACATTAAAAATAACAAAGTATTTTAGTTCTACAGTTCTAGCTTAATAAATCGATATTTCAAACCCTTTCGATCTATCGTGCTTGGCGTGAAAATTTCAAATCAATTTTAGAATTCCGCAACTGCGCATTTCGTACATAGTATTACGTCATCGCCATTCAAATGCATTTGAAGAAGAACTCTGCGCGGGGATTCATTTTGTCGCGTTAATATATTTTATTGAATATTCCCGCAATATTTTTTGTACTTATTTATACATCGTGTCTTGTTTAATAATCAAAGTTGAGTAAACATATTATTGTCTTTTTATTCTAACCGTATAGAACTGTTTTGCGACATTTCAAAAGTTGTGCTGACTTCAATATTAATGAAAGGAATTTTAAGCAAATGTTTGTTGGTAATTAATTGTTTTTTTATTTATTGTGCGTGCTCTCAATTGATTTTTATTACATAATTATCAAATTATCATGACGGAAGGGATTTAGATATAAAAGAAATTGTGAATGATGAATTACTCCGATTATGATATGTCCGAAGATGAATTGAAGATTAGTGTATGTGAAATTTTATCAGCAATAAATTTTAAGTTATTTTTATCCATGTCCGCTCCCAATGTGGAGCATATGTCCTTATAGACGTGACTCAACTAACTTTTTCTACGAGAACTGTTTGTTACTCAATTGCTCAACCTCTTTTTTTCCAAAGAGAGTAATACAAATAGAAATATAAGGCTAGAGCAGGATTAGTGGTTAACTAATCGCTCTCGCTACGCCTACTTATTGAAGGATTGAAAGTAAGCGAGGGAGTTTAAAGGCATCACAAAAACCCATGCCTTCGAACAGAAATCGAACCCGTAAGATCCGGCACGGAAGCCAGCAACGCTTACCACTGCGTCATAAGACCCAAAAAATCTTAAGATACATACATAAAATATTTTTTTTTTGTTTCCAAAATATGATCATATTTTTTTTTTCTGTCGGCTTAAATTTTGTTTGTTTTTATGTGTTGTTTATGTGGTGTGAGGTTTGCTAGATGGCAATAAATTTCTAAATTTCTAAATATCAAATAATTTATGTTTTTCTAAACTGTATTTAACTGAGTGATGAACGTCTCAAAATCCTAACATTTATTTAAAGTAGGTATACCTGAGGTAATAAAAATCGTTGCAGGGTCCTGTTTGGTGTATTACGTCACTTCAAAATGTCAGTCTCTCGGAAAGTTACTTTTGCTAGCAATTTATTTTTTAACGAGATTATAACTCCTTATGTCATCTCTTTCCCTTTTTTAGTATTTTGAGATATTCCTTATACATTTGGCCTCAATATAAACTAAACTAATTATTTTTAACTGATGTATTTATTACGGTATGTTGAAAACAAATATTTCGAAAAATGTCACCGCAGACGTATGTAATTTATACTACAACTAGCCGCAGGTAAAAGGTTAAAAGATTCCTGCAAACTAACAAAAATCACAAATATTCTCAGTAGATAATAAGTATGGTGAAATTTATGGCTCGCTAAAGAAATGTATAATAGAATGTTTACACGAGATTATATTGAATATTTCGGATTATCTGTGCGATCCTTCCCTACCACATAAGCCCAAATAACCGGGAGTTAACTGTATTTACATTATCATCAGCATGGATGAGTATCGAGTAATTCTGACCAATTCTGATTCATTTTCAAAGCTATAAAATTATAGCTCAGTTGTTTTGAATAAAACTTTAAAACATACCTGTGTATTGGGAGGGATTGCAGGTGATCCTACATTAAATTTGCTAGGTCCATTTACATCAACGATACTCTCTTCCTCCAATGTGAAAATCATTTCACTAGATTCTGATTTATTTACTGGGTCAGAGCTGATGACATCTTTGGTATCTGCCTTTTTGGTTGCATCAACTGATACCTGAAGTGGCGATCCTACAACCTTGGGCAGTTTTCCATCTGCAGAAACACTGACCGCTTCAGTTAATCCTACCGCCATTCCAGTCACTACTAATTGGATTTCATCCTAAAAACAAATGTTAATTGATTATTTGTAAAACAATTTATTTTTGTTTTGAATCACCTCTCTGTCTGTTTGAATTTATTAAAATATTGTAATGATTATTAGTCAGTTTACTTATATGGGTTTATATTTCAGAGAGTAAAATTGTTAGTCACTTTTAGGGTGTCCATTGTCAATACTTGGTGGAAAGGCATTATATTAATAAAAACACAATATTCCTTTGTACTTTATTCCACTTTATTTAAAAGGTCAGGACCGGTTTTGCTCATTGCGAGCATTGTCAACTGAGGTCGCGTCTCTGTTGAAAATGCTTGCAATGAGCAAAACTGGTCCTGATCTTTTAAATAAAGTACAAAGAAATATTATGTTTTTATGAATAAAATTGTTATAATCACACAATATTCCTTTTCAATTTTCCATAGTCCCATTTCACACCCATACTAAATACTAAAATATTATGGTCCCATCACAAATATTGTCGCGGTTGACTGTTTTTGTTGAATATTTCCCATTTCGGGTATAATGTCGGTCTTGCCTCACGCCTCGTTCCGTCCATTTTTCTAACTTAAAACCAAAATGCACCACATGAAGAAAATTAGAACTCTAGCTGATAAACTGAAAATACTACAAAAAATCAAGAGAAAAAGAGTTGATGTAGAAAAGTACGAGAGTTTGAGGGGTCTTTGTTAAAATTGAAGTAAGCGCAAATAGGGAACTTATTATAAAGAGTTTTTAGTATTATCTGAAGCTTTCCCACATTTTTCGTTTTTTTTTTAAATTAGCTTATATTTTTTTTAATCCATGTCCGCTCCCAATGTGGAGCATATGGCCTCCTAATGGAGGTGTCTCAAGAGAAGTTTTTCTACGAGAACTGTTTGTTACTCAGTCGCTCAACCTCACTTTTTCAAAGTGAGTAGTATGGACAGAAGGATAAGGCTAGAACACGACTAGTGGTTGACTAATCCCTATTGCTACACCCAGTTATTAAAGGATCAGAAGGATGGGAGGAGAGGAAATGATTTGAATTGACATCACAAACACCCAGTATTCGATCACAACTTTGAATTGAACGATTCTCAAATTTACTGTGATCTGACCGGGAATCGAACCCAGACCTGCGTGATCGGTAGAGCAAGCTCTAATTTATTAGTCAATCATTTTTTATTAGTCTCTTCAAAAACGTAAAATCGGGGTATCACTTTTCCTGTCTCTTTGTAAAGTAGCACATACACACACTCACTCTCTCTGCATTACTAGTTATATTATAAAAAGGAAAAATATATAGAAGACTCACCGCTTCAGGAAGGTCCAGTCGAAACCTCAAATCACACACAGCACACGGAACCATTCTACGCAGCTTAAAGTAAACACTCAGCAATAATCTGAAAAATGGTAATAATTATTAACTTAACAAAGTTACCGCGGAATCCATTGAAGATATGAAATTATAAGTACTTAATGAAATTGCATTCAATAAGTTGATTTGACAATAAAAAATGTTTCAATTATTTTTTTATACTAATTTCATTTTCATTTAATATTTTGAGTTATCTGTATACTACATGCAAAAGTAATTATAATCAAAGGTATATTAGGATAGTTTAACAGGAACTCTGATATCTCAAAACTGTTGCTTGATTCGTATTGTGGGTCAGAGTAGAAAATAGAAAGATAGAGAAGAGATTTATGCGGAGCAAGTAAACTTGAAAAACATTTTGAAACCTTTCATTTGGAATTTGATCACATATACGTCATGATTTTGACATGGGGTTTCTTTTTACTTCCTTAAAGCGGCATGAAAAATAATATTTTTCTGATTCGACATAAAGGCCGCAGTAAACATTTACTAGTGAATTTTTGGCCGGAAACAATTTCATACCAATTTCTTAAGCCCAGAAATTTGCAGATTTCCCAAAATTACCAGCGTGGGACCTTTTTTTTATGTCTTTCAAAGATTTTGACATCAAAATTCCCAAGAATTCACGAAATTACAAAAATTTAAAGAATTGACCAGAAGGCCGCACCAGAGTAGCCAAAAGGCCGCAGGTTTCCCACGCCTGGGTTAACTAATCAATAATTTCATCACCTATGGAAATGCGGATGTAGAGCTCCTGGTGGTGAAGAAAGTCTGGCTCTCCAGAGCTGAGTGAACATTTGCAAATTTCTGACTGAAACAAGGCCACAGCCAAGCAGTCCAGGTACGCTTTGGGTATTAACAACGTGTAATCCTGCAGGAGGTCTTGCTTCTGTCAGAACTCGGAGTACCTCCAGATCCTCTGCATCATCTACCTGCATATTAAAAAAAAATGTTTAAATTAGTCTTCCTCTGTGGTCTAGTGGTAAGAACATTACTCTATCTATCAGGTGAGTCTGGGTTTATGTCCCGGTAAGGTCAAGATAAAATTTATATTTGACATCTTGAACATGGGTGTTTGTCATGTCTTTTCTCCTCATGCTGATCTCGGACTATTAAAAAAAAATCTCATTTCAATAGATCCTTTACTTACGCGGATGAGAATTCAAAAAAGTCAATTAAGTCCGTTTATTTCATATATCGATTTCTAAGGAATTTTAAAAGCGCCATAATAGCACAAGATTCTGATACTTATCTTTTAAAGAAAGTGCATTAAGCGATGCCGGATGCAATTTCTTTAAAAGTTAAAAACTTCCTGAATAAACCAAAATTATAACTCTCTATTAAATGTATTATATTTATTTACAAAAAATGTCATTGCATATAAACTATTGGCCTCTAGATACCAAGCGAACAAATGCAAGGAGCATACCTTGTAGCACAGTTAAGTCAATAATTTGTAGGTTCTTTTAGGGAATTAAATAACAATATGAAACAAAAAATACTCAGTCTTATGGTATATGCGACACGTAATACTAGAGCATATTGATATATTTAGGAGACTACCTCAAGAACGCAGGTATCTTTGTTTCCAGAGCCAAGATCAACATCAGGAAGTTCTTCATCAGAATCTTCAGTATCTGAAGCCACTACTGCTTTTCCATTAGACTCTTGATCCTATAAAAACAGACAATTCAAAATTTGGGTGTATATTAGACATGTATAGTTGATGAAAAAATGATTTCAAATAACATATTGTAATAAAAAAAGGTTAAAAAAAACTTTTTCGCTTTTAGAATCATCGTGAATTACCTGCTTTGTCAATAGAAGGCAAAATGAGAAAGCAAATGAATCGCAGAGAATCCAATTAGAATTGAACAGCAAAACATTTTTTTCGTTACCCAGTAATACGACTCAAACGTACGAATCGGTGAGCGCAATTCCGCAACTAAAGTTATTCACTACTCTTTAAGTATATTATTTATTGATTTGGCATTTACTTGGTAGAATTCTATTATAATAGTGTAAAAATATCAACGTATTTTAGTTCTACAGTTTTTAATAATTTTTATGCATTGATAGCTATTTCGGCTTTCGTCATCTTCAGAACTATTCTGACAATACTAAACTGTAGAACTAAAATACGTTGATATTTTTACACTATTATATTATATTAGATATGGAGACCATTTTCACGACTGAATGCTTCTTATTTAAAGAATATATACGTTGACAACACGTAACCGTCATTTTTTCAGAAAATGAGTTATGGATATCATTTTTTTTCAAGGTCTATTAAAATATTGACATCTGGTAATTTACAAAAAATATTTTTCATTGAAATTGTTCTAAAGTTGAAAACACGTAACAGGAAAAAAAGGCCCACCAAACTGCCAGAAGATAGTAGAAGTGCTACATTGTTTTCCTACTATTTGAAAATAGGTGAGAAAAAATTCCAACATGTTTACTGAAACATTTTGTATTGGAGAGTGGACAATCCGTAACTGGGTTAAAAAAAATATATAACAATTATGTATAATTTTTCTATTATTATATGGATGAAGTTAAAACAGGTGCATTGAATGGATCAAAATACTTGGAATTGTTTCCTCGTATCATCATAAAAGATGAAACAAAATTTAAATTGTTAACTCTTATCTAATATTCTTGTTAATAAATTTATTTAATTAATATTGTGTCAACAGATTATTTCAAGTATACATAATAATTATTTTACTCCAAAGTGTCTTTCATTTTCATTGATTTCCAAATACTTATTTATTTATACAGTTTTTTGGCTAAACTATAAAATTGAACCAATGTCGGTTACGTGTTGTCAACTTATGGCCATCGATATGCTATTTTTAGTTAGAATTCATATTTCTTTTAATAATAATATTTAGTAAAAACTTACAGTATTCAACTGATAAACTTTTCGATTGTCTTGAAAGGCTTCATCCAATTTCTGCTGTAACCCTTGCAGGTGGTGAGGGTCGCCAGGAGCTGCACGAAGGCGAGGACCTCCAGTTCCTGGACCCAGAGCCGCTAATAGGACTCCTGTGCCCACACCCACCGCCGCAACCACACCGCTACCTACTGCTATCGTTGTCTGAAATAAACACATTTTGAAAAAAATGGTCATTTTTTTGACTTGTTACCATTACTATAGTAAATAATGCAGTAACATGTTTTACATATATGTATGGAAATAAAATATTGCCCGTTTTACGCAGTGATTAGTGAGTGTAATCACCCGTGCTTACTGTCATAACCTGAAAAAAAAAAGAAATTTACCTTTAATCCAAAAATAGCGTTCATCCCCCTGACTCTGAGTTTTGCAAGCAGCAATCTATGTAGTTCATACTCCAAGAAAGGAAGTTGATCAGAGATATCTCTTGCAGCAGGTTCGCCTCTTGCTGGTGTGCGCGCTCGACTCGCGACAGCTTGAAGAAGACAACCACGACCGATAATGGCGAGACCTTCAATGGGTTCCACCGAACACAGGACTACGCTAGGAACTCGGCCTTTTCTATGAAAAATCAAGAAATATAATATGTAGTATTCTCTCATTTGCCTCTATTGCACCATAATAATTTCCTTGTATTGGCCAGCCTTGAAAATGATCGGTACAGTGATTAGCTAAATAGTACTTCAATCCTAACCCCATCCCTCTATCATTCCTTTTCTTCACAACACAATCAAAATTAAGGCATAATATTTCAGTTAGTGTAAGAATTCATTTTCAGAGCCCAGGTCGTCTAAGAAGTTTTCAGTCCATAACTCACCCTTTTTTAACCCACTCCATAACCCCAGATTATCTGAAAAGGTAGGGTGAGTGTTAGACTAGTAAATTCTTCATATAAAAATACTTTGAATTGAAATTAATCTTTTATAGAATGTACTTAGTCGAAAATGAAGAGATTTCAAGCGACAAATAAAAAAAAATACTCTTAACTTACTTGCAGAGAGCACATTTACTGACGCTGACTCTGTACGGCACAGATCCACTGCTATACGGTACATGGCATGGACCACACCTCTCTCCTCCGCCTCCGCGTCTTCGATTCTATTAAAAACAAGATAAATAAAATACACTAAGCAAGTACTAAAAGTGAAATTGCCAATCAATCAATCCAACAGATTTGAAAAAAATTGAAAGATACAATATTATTGATTTACATGAAACATGAGCGGATAGCTATAGCCGAGTGAAATTTTTATAGCAGAGGTTCATAAAGTAAGTCCAGCGGGCCAATTATGTCCCGCATGACTTTTTTTGTGTCCCGTGAGATTTATGTTAAATATTCATAATATCTTTTTCTTCTTCATACGGAATATTAAAAATTACTTATAAAATAATACATCGTTTGGCAAGAATGAATGGTCCAATATTTTAATATTTGTTAAACATGCTCTTCAAATGGGTCAATCTTTATTCGGAAGTATATATATTTGTAAAAAAACATTTTCTACAATCAAAATAAACAGACAACCAGATTGCATCTGTTTTGCGTATTGACACCAAAACATTTAAGCCTAAATTGCAGGATTTAGTTTCAAACAAGCGAGTGCATAGAGAAAATGGTGAAAATTTTGTAATTATGTATTATATATTAAAAAATATAAATTATGAAAAAAAAAATTGTCCCTTCGATGAAAAAGTTTTTGAATGACTGCTTTGGAGCATTAATTTTACACAGGAGGTTGAATCCCCAATTGGATATTTATAAATTAACTTTTCAATTAATTTATGAATTTGTCTTAGAGGTCATAGATGTTTGTAATGTTTTCACCCCTTCTCACCACTACCCAAACCTGAAAAATGGTGTGTTTCTACCTTTACTAGGATAGGCATGGTGAAATAAAATAAATATTCTCACATTGTTGTCCGAGTTGTGTTTCGAGTTAGACTGCTCGTTCTTTTCAAAATCAGTTCTGTCTAATGATGATGTCTGGGTAAGTTCAGCACGGCCGGCATCTCCTTCTGCAATCTTTGCGGTGTTATTATTGGATGGGTCAGGTTTCACTTTTCCGGATGCAGTTGTAGATGTTGAACCTGAGCAAAACAAAAAATAAATTGTTGTCATTTTTGCAGATTGAAAATAGTATTGATTACATTATGAGGAGCTTGGGATCAAACATTAGCAGATTCACTTTTTCCTGATCGGAGAAAAACACACTTTTCTTATAAAAACATTAGATATATGTGCTTTACAATACGCTACTCTTTTTATATCTGAAGATTATTGAAATGCTGCTAATTACAATGCAGCTCTGTAGGAAAATGACAAATAATCATACATGGGGATAATTTACGAGAAATACTAATATAATATCAGAATGAAAAAGTTAACATAACATACCTCAAGGATCTAATCTTGGGCCAATTTTTTTTCTTATTTTCATTAATGATATCATAGAAAGTATAAGTGGAATTAATTATCTGCTCTTTGCTGATGATTTAAAACTGTTACATATCAGTAAAGAGTCTGACTGTACTATTCTGCAGCAGAATATGAATGCGATTTTGAATTGGTCTATAAAAAACAAGCTCGACTTCAACATTTCGAAGGGTTTTTGTATTTCCCTCTCTCGCTCAAAATTTCCCATCACATATAACTGCACTATCTAATGATGCTTTAAAACGTTTGTCTGAAGTTGTTGATCTTGGTATAAGATTCGACTCTTCTTTCACCTTTCATTCGCATATCACTTCTATTGCACTGCGTGCAAGCAAACTCCTTGGATTTATTGTTAGACAAAACAAACCATTTGAAAACCCAACTGTGTTTCGCACGCTTTATGTTTCTTTGGTCTTAAGTAAGCTTGAATATGGATCCATCATTTGGAGCCCATATGAAAGTTCATACAAGCTGCAATTAGAGAGAGTCCATAAGAAATTTCTAAGATATTATTTCAAAAAATTTAAATTCCTCCCCTTTGATAATTCCTTAACCCCTTCTCAGTCACGCACGAGTATACTCGGGCATTGAATGTCGCCAAAACGGACACACGATATAACTCGAGAAAATTCCATTAAAAAAAACAATGAATTCTTTCACTAAATATGCATGTTTAATAAATATAACACTTGTTTTTGATATTCGAGCATAATAAAAAATATGTGATCCTTTTTGGAACATTTATATAAATCAATTGGACCGGTAAGTGGTTAAAGGAATACTACCCCACCAAATTTCTTTTAGGAATGTTATCGTTTCACTCTCTTGAAGCTCGAAGATCTTTTTCAAGCTTAAAGCATTTTTCTCTTCTTCTTCGGGGCCGACATAATAATCCAGAAATTCTCATGACTATTAATTTACATGCTCCCATTTTATTCTTACGTGGGCGAAACTATGAGCAAAAACTTTTATTTCTAAAAACTTATACCTCGCTTAGGAGGTATGAGTCACCAGTTCCAAGGGCCGTTCGATTGATCAAAGCATTGCCTAGAGAAGTGGACATTTTTAGTGATGGTATTTGTGAACTTTTTGATAAATTTTACTATTATATTTCTTGATTTTTTATGTTGAATTTGATGTACTGTGTATTTTTATTTTATATTTTGTCTTATCATATTTTGTGCAAGTGCAAGGCGAAATGGTGTCATGGCTGTTATGTCATGTACTGTAATTTTAATTATTTTTTTTTTAACAATAAACAATATCAAATGAAACTTCTTAGAGCAAATTTGAAATATGGCTGACAAATTTTCAGAAAAATATTTTGTAATTCGTATTAATTATCAGTTCCTTTCATTCCAACGTTGGGTTTTTTATATTTTCATATCCGCAAATAAGCTTCACATTGCTTTTTGGGAGACTTAGTAAACTTTTATATTTTTTCATTTCCGCAAATAAGCTTCACATTGTTTTTTGGGAAACTTAGTAAACTTTCAAGGAGACAAAGAGTAGCATGTTGTAAAGCATATTTACCCAGTTATGATAATGAATTCATATTTTGACCATTAATTGCATGGAAACTACAAGGTTTTTAACGTTGTTAAAAATTTAATTATGTTCTTTTGAATCAGAACTCCAATATTATAGTGAAATCTCATTTCTCAAAACTGGATTTGTGCGTGTTTGGTCCCAAGATCTTTATATTTAAAACTATTCAAAATATTAAGTAATATAACATTTGTTACATATGTGCATATGGAAACCAAATTTCGACAAACTATCTGTCTAAACTACAACCATTTCAATATTAAATAATACTGCCAGATTGAGACCAACGTTCCCTCTAAGCGACCGCGCAGCAGTTGGGAATCCTCTGCGCAGTCATTCCAGGTTGGCGCGTACTACAAGCCAGTTATTCAATTAATATTTGATCGGTCTGCGCAGCTAACCTCTTGTCTTATGATAACCTCTTGCATTGATTGAGACACAAGATTTTTAAAGACTCCACTCATTTTTTTACTAAAGTATATAGTTTGATGATGTAAAAAATTCATTCGCTTTTACCAGGATGTGCAGTGGTATGAGGCATTGTAGCAGATGGATGTAAATCAATTACGGCAGCAGTTCCAGTCGCTGACAGCACACAGACATCATCACTAGAAATCGTTAAACATAAATTGTTTAAAGTACTTAAATATGTAGGTGAACTATTTATATAAAGATCTTGCCTCTAAACGAAACAACAGTATTTCATGAGATTTTATTTATTTAAAAATGAAAAGAACAATGCATCACAGTCGACACTATTGCACCATGCATTTCACTTAAATAACATTGATAACACATAAAATAAATAAACAATACACATGTCTATTTCTGAATATGTCCACTTCTCTTGGCTATGCATTGGATATACCGAAAACTGTTGCAACTTTAGATCAAAAAATATTTAACCTCCTGACTAATTTAGTGTAGTTATGGAGAAATTAAATACTCCACAAAAACAAATTAGAGCATTAGTTCACGTTAGAGATTTGAACATTGAGAAAACTAAAAAAATGTTTACCAGATGGTGGTGGTTTCTTGATAAGCCAGCACCGCATTGCAGCGAAGTGCCCTCATATGAGACCTGACTTCAGTTCGGAGTTCACTCCACCACGCATCACGAGGCGCTGGTTCTTCGGGATTTGGAACACGTTCAAGCAGCTTGACAGATCTTGCAGCCACAGCGCCTCCTAATAGTTAAATCATTTCCAAAAGGATTGTTAATCAGCTATTTTATTATATATAGTACATTTATTTTTGATAACATGTTATAATGTCAAATTATCAAGATTCTTCGACAATACTATTTATGGATATAAAATAAGTGTTAGATTTATTGGAAAACATTACACAATTGTCACGTAAAATACTCACTCATTAAATTGAGTTTCTCATGTGATTGTCATGTAAAAAACATCTTTATCCAGAAATTCTGAATCTTGTGTTACTGTGACCATCCATTGATTGAATCATTTACTTGATAGAACCACATTATAATAGGATCAGGGAACAAAGTATTTAGTTCCAGAATAATTATATTAGTAAGTTGAAAGCTTTTTCCGGTTCATGCCTTCGTCAGAACTGTGTTTAAACATGATTTAACTTAGCCATATATACTGACTTAAAAGAGATTCACAATATAATATCTCATCTATTCTGACATCCTAACATATATTTAATGAAATAATTTCGATATACGTTTTTTTAGAAAATGGAACATAGATGATATTACGGAATAATCTTCAGAATATTCATTGAAATTTTATTGTGTATTTCTTTTAAGCTATTATGTTTATGAATTTAAGTTAAAATTATAATTGTTACAACATCAGATTGTCAGATCTGCACTTCTAACTGAATGTCATATAAATTAAGTTAATTAACATGTGAATATTAATATCATGATAGAGTTCAAACCTATGTGAAGAATAAATCCTGGAGGAAACTTGATTATGGTAAGGAAAGGATATTCCAGCATATCAATGCTCTCCTGATTCATAGTAGGTCTTAATACTGCTCCGCCGCATACTCCGGCAGTGAGGGAATTTCCTAAAACATATGTTACTCTTGCATTACTCTACAAGTAAATAATCAATTAAGATTTTTAATAGGGTGAAGATCCAAAAATTTACAAAATAAAGCAGAGTTTACGATTCGTTAATCACATTGCCATTTTTATATTTAGAGATTTTATAAACAACAATATTATTAGAGATTAACCAGGTTTTAGGAGTAAATATTGTTTGGAATAGTTTTTAAGCAAATCAGAAGTTGTTACTCATTCGAAAAACTAGTTTTAGCAACATAAGATGACTAAGGATAGTTGGTAAAGATTAGTTGGTTAAGTTCAGAAATTGAAATCCTATTCAGGTATGTTTAAATTTTATGGCATCAAATCTATGAAGATCCTGATAAAGATTACAAGAAGAGGTAGTATAATGAAATCAAAAGCTATCATTTTTGAAAGAATAATAAATACAACAATAAAAGCAAGTAAAAATAAAATGAATCTAGTAAAATTTAAAAAAAACATAATTTCTGATTTTACATATCTCTACTGCTAATTTGTGATATATGCAGTCTTGTTTTCTTTACATATACGTAAAGGGTAGCTGTAAGTAGAAAATTAAGAAATTTATTTTTTACATAGATTGATTGATGTAGTAGATTAGTGTTTCTTAACCTTTATGAAGCAATCAGGCCTTAAGCAACAAACTAAAAAATTTCATCACTTCCCAAGAAATTCCCATTTCATCACGAAATTATTAGAAATTTTATCATTATAATTTAATTTCAACAAAAGTGTGAAATTGGGAAATTTGTATAGAACTGTTTTTAATTGCAGTGGAACTCACAATATACATACACAAATAAATTAACCTAGCCAATTAATAGACATTTCTGATTGAATCATTGCAAGCTCTCTGAAATGCTAATGACTATATATTACCACAAAGGGGTATTTACGATGTGGTGGTATTTAGAAGAACAATAGATGTAAACTATGAAAAATAAATGTTTTTTGAAAATGATAGTTCAAGGTTCCACTATATAACTCTAAAATTGATTGAAGGAGCTTGAACTACAAATCAGCATACTAGAGGTTCATAGACTCGCGTGATATAAAACACATTTGAAATAAATAAAAAACTAACATTGAAGAAACAATAAGAGAAAATAAAATTAAAACTCAAAACGATGTGTAAAATATATTAAGTATCACCATTAGCATAATAATTATTATAATAGTATACATCATTGAAATCACAAAAAGAAAAATAGTATAGTTACACTCATACCAGCCAACATTTTTAAAATGCATGTACATAGTACACAATCAAAATATTCTTTTAAGACTTGAACAACCAAAAGAATTTTATACATCAAACGTTAAAGCGCATATCCAATATGGCGGTAAAGTTTACTACACGTCATATTCAAAAATCATTCAGTATTTTTATACAATTCGAACACACTTTATTTACGAAATAATGAAATGATTTTTTCTAACAAATCTAAATTTATAAAGCTGTTTATACACTGCATATATATATATGATACAAATGAATACAAAATTGAGGGCTATGAATAGTTTCAGATCTGTTCAAGTCGGGAGTACGATGTTAAATCATATATTTTGTACGAGAAAGGGTCATTTATTAATTTTTAATACCAGCATTACATTCAGAAGGAGAGCTGAACCAGAAGCCGGCATTATTCGTAAAATAGAATTTCATTTGCCCGTTTTTCTGTCAAATTATACTATTCTCTTGTCATGCTGTATTTTGATAAGCCGAGGTGCTCAGATTGTGAACCTGAACTTTTATTTTACTCACGTACACATGATATTTAAAAGTTTATTATCTTTATTATGTTTTTAATTAAAGATTTTTTTTTTAAATTTCATGAGTAAGATTTCACACAATCACAGAAAAGTACAGAAAATATATTTTTTCTCACAGATATTTAACACTTTTCTCTAAGATAATTTTTGTATTGACTATATCTAAGAAATTAAGTATTGTAAGAAAAAGTTTGGGAAGCACTGGACTATATCATTAAAATAATCATTGAGCACGACTATTACTCAAGGAAGGAGAAATGATATTTTAAATACCTGAAATGAATATAAATATATTTTGCTGTTGTTTTCCAGTACCACCCCTTTCTCATTACAAATCATCATATTATACTAAACCCTCTACATTGAGTGGCTTCAAAAATAGGCGTGCCCTTATACATTCACCATTATGTGTGAAAAGAGTTAATTAAGCTTCCATGGCCCTCAATTTTGGTGATTACATAGTTAATAATAGAAGAGAGTCGTATTTGTTTGAAGTTATGTAGTTCTTACTATCTGTGTGTAAATGTAGTTTTCCATTACTGGGTATCGACTATGAAGTATATTTCAATAGTGGAACTGTTAAAACTAATCAAAAATTTCAATGCTTTCGCCATTGCATGAAAATTTAAAACCAAATAATTGCACAACAAATCAGTCTATTTCTAGGTTAGCTAATGTTTGGCTGATGATCTCACAGTTCTGAGCCGGTTCAAGGGTGAAACCGGACAGGAAGAAATTGTACACGGACAAAACCAGACAAGATACAACCGGACAGTAAAAAACTGTACGCGGAGAAAAGTGGACACGGAAAAACTGTACATAGGAAAAGAATTATTCACATTAAAAATAGTTCTTATCACTTTTAGGGTGCTTATCACAGTCGACACTTGGTGGAAAGGCATTATATTAATAAAAACAAAATATTCCTTTGTATTTTATTCTTTGTATTATTTTAAATAAAGTGGAATAAAGTACAAAGGTATATTGTGTTTTTAATAAAATAATTCTTATCATTCATGAGTTCATTTTTTTAATTTTGAATAACGTCAAATAATAATCGTCAGAAACTCAAAGCATCTGACGACAAAAAATTCATTTGTTACGTTTTGGCCGTTGATAATGGATTAGTTCTGTAAAATTTCAAAAGTTCAAAGTGTTGAGTAGTGGATATATTGTATTGAGACATTTAAAAACGGTTATTAGATTACGAATTAACAATATAAATTTGAAAGTTACAGAAATAGAACAACGCTGTCAGTTTTTACAGTTTTTTTTAAATTATATTTTAAATTCTTAATCTAATAATAACAATATATAAATGATTTAATTAACAATAAAATCAAATATGAAGACTTTGCTAATGTGTTCTGTTTTTAAAGTATTTTTATTTTTTTCAAATTCATATTGTTAATTCATTATCTAATAATAACCGTTTATAAATGTCTCAATACCTACAATTTAATCACAACTCTAACTTGAAATTTCACAAAACTAATCCATCAACTGTCCGGTTAAATCTGTTTCGTTTAAGGACACTTTTGAAATGACTGATTCCTGAAAACCTATATATATCTGACTGAATTAATTTTATACAAAAATGGCCATTCTTATGTCTTATCTGAAGTTTGAAAACTTATAATTGAGGAAATATAGTATTATAATACTGTAATAAAGTTTCAAATTATCGTTTTTCTCGATACTTAAATGCCTGACAGAAGATTATCATTTCCTTAATTGTGTAAATTATCAACAACTTAATAGAATTATTAAAATATAGTATTTTTTTTTATATTAAGAAACTTAATGTTCTTTGGTGTTTTGGAAATAACATTATGTTATGGTTTTATAGGAATATTTAAAGTTCAAATAGTTTTAGCACCCGGCATAAAGAAAATCATTGGAGAAAAATGATAAATCAATAATCCACTATATTATTATTTCTGTGTGTAAAATGGCTACTTGGACAGGTGAGTATGGGAAGTGTCAACTGCTGATTCTGTGTATTATAACTAATACAAATTAGCCGGGACGCTGCCCATCAAAATGTTGTTTAGTTCTGAAAGTAGGTTCAAAGAAATGAAGGCACATTGCAGTAGCTGCGATTACTAGTACACCCGTTCTCAATAAACAAATACTCACGTTTGCGGCTCATTCCTAATGCTAGTGAAAGAATAACACATTATTAATTCCGCTATTATCAAAAACACTATGTGATCAAAATAATTATAGCGTCAAATTATAATCTTGCTGACTTTAATAAATGAAATCCGTGAACAGGTTTTATATCTTTTGGAGAAAAGTATAAATCTGTCATATTTTTTATTTCGATAGCCATAAACAAACCAACGTTGTCCTGATTAGGCTAATAGGAGATTAATTTAAATGATTTTTTCATTGTCAATTAAAATTTCATCAAATAATAGTTTGAAAGCATTACAAGCATCAAACAAAAATGAGCATCTAACTGTGTAACAAAATATTTTCAATAACAATAGCAAAACTACAAATAATAATATGACATTTAACCAAAATTGTTCCCAAAATAAACCATTATTATTAATGAGTTAAAAATGAAAATATTATCAATGCTTAAATATTTCTTTAATTTTTTGATCAAAGGAATATAAATAAGAAAGCTTATAACCTTTTGGTGTGATGCTCAAATCTGAATCAGATGATCTTCTATGAGAGGAATTGATGTTTAGATTTGATGTGGGCGGAGGTTTTCCGCCGTGTGAATCTGCTCGGGCGTGACGAGGACTTCCGCAATCGGGCGCAGGGTTTATGACAGCAGCGCCGCCGGACCTAGCACGCACACACGCACACAACACACACATGCAGGTTAAATACACTAATCACTCAAATCAATATTTGCAGACCATTCTGCATTCAATAATAAAGGTTTAAAATTTTTTCAGCAGTCGTATGTTAATATGCGATATTTAATTTTAAACGCTATTGTTATGCTAAATCATAGTATTTTAGTTACTGAAATGTGAACTGTAGAAAACATATTTTACTAAGTAGTAAAATTTTAGAAATTCATCTTAATTAACAGAAAACATTTTTCGTTGATTGTAAATGGTCTGGTATTTAAACACTCGTTAACAAATGCTGCAAAGCATGTTGGGAAACATGGACATCTTACGATGAATGATATACATAATATAATACATTCAAGGTACATGGAAAAACACCGGAAACTAACCTCTGGACGGTTGATATTTGAACTTAGCTAGTTCATTAACAAACACGTCACTCTTTGTCTTGGAGGTGTAGCTAATTTTTGGATTCACAAAAATGACTTCTTCTTGTTCTGAATTCACAGACTCGCAAGACACAGCATTAAGAAAATCAAATTTAACTTTATTTTCACTTTTCAATGTATGCTCGGCATTTAAATTATCAAAATCTTTATTTAGTCTCTCGTTACTAATTTTAGGATGTATATTTGCTTTCACACATTCATTGATGACGTCATCTTCTTGATGTTGGGAATGATCTCGTTTGTCCGATTTAACAGTTACTGTTTGATCATTTTTATTGTCATTGAGGCCAGTTGTTGAAAAAATTTCTTTTGGTGGATCAACTTCATTAAATGTATCATTGCCTAACGTATTTAGCTGATCATCCATTGAATGCGAAAGAGAAGAATTCATAAGAGTATTTGCATTGTCGATGAATGTTTTTTTCATGGCGTTCTCGTGCGTTGACTGCTTAATGTCGCGCTCATCAGTCATGAAAACATCGCTTCTCACGGAATGAGAATCCGGGTGCATTATGTCGTGTTCGAGAGATGCAACATCCCAATGAGTAGGACTATCAATGCGATCTCTTAGACTTGATTGAGAAGAACAGTCGGATCCGATAAATAGATTAGCTCGTCTCGGATAATCATCATCAAGATTTTTTAAATCGTAGAGTGATATGAAAGGTGACCCCAAGACGGTTTCTCTAGGCAAGGATAAAATGGTTCTTCTATCGTGATCTATGTCAGAATGCTCATCGTCATCCAAAACATCGACAAAGCTCTGATTGCGGAAGATTGATTTAGAAACTGGAACATCGTGCTCTGCAACATGTTCTGTGGATGAGTCGTAAGAATGATCATATAATTCTGAAGTGAGGGATGCAAAATCTGATGTGGACGGCTTAGTAATATCAACCTCTATAGAGCAGGTCGGATTTTTGTGAATGTGCTCTTCGTCACCGATTATTGGTTCGTTGGCGATTATTTCTCCCATAATATTCACTTTTTCCATTAGCATAGTTTGTATGGCCGTTGTTACTAATCCAGGATTTTTTTCTTCGTCGCCGGCAGAAAAAGTACGCGGCTTTTTCTTTTTGGTCAGTGATGAAATTGAAAGCATACTCCATTTGCGCCACATGGATTCACTGGCAGAAGTGTGCCTTCTAAAAAGACGAGTCGGAAAGTGAAACATGGATTTCTTAGCGCGTTCAGCAGTAGGTGTTGAGGCGCTAGATTGAGGAGACAAACTCGGTGAGTACGATGACCCTAAAGTGTTCACCTTGTCAATCAATATTGTTTGAAGAGCACTGTCTAATAGTCCATGAGGCTTAACATGAGAATCTATTGACGGACGATGGCTCACATTTTGTTCATCAATTTCGTGAATAGTTTGCGAATCAAAACGATCCTTAAAATCAGCTTGCCGATCGTTAACGTCGGCATGAAATATTTTACTGAAATCAGATATTTCAGGTATTACTGGACATGTATGGGGATGATTCGGCAAATTTTTCACATTATTTAGAATATGTTCATTTATTTCAAGCTTCAGCACCTTACTTTCATTATGTAATATTTCATCGTGAAATGCAGGATTTTTCATAAGATTTTCATTCAAATTTTCATTTGATTTTTTATTATCATAATCCTCCACAAAACTGGTAATATTAGAGTAATTAACATCAGTGAATTTATTTAAATTTTCACTGTTCAAAGGTGACATGTTACCTAATATTTCTTCCATGTGAGAAATAATTTTATCATCCAATTTGTGCTCCATTACTGACTTAACAACAAGACTTACAGTGTCCAGATTACTGTTACTGTCAGCTTTGACATTGTCTGACATTTCTTCAGAATTATCTTCGTCATCACTCGTTGAATATTCATCTGAACTGCCAATATTTGTTGATATACTTGATCCATAAAAGGTTCCCCTGTCTTGTGGCAATTTCAAAAAAGAATCAGATAGACCTGCTCCTTTTGGTGTACTAGGACAGGATTCGGTCGCTCTCTTTTTCACATTCAGATGTTTATCTGATTTGCCAGTAGAATCATCATTGGAAGCTATACTGATATTATCCATCGATAAAAATTGTAGCTTCGGATTTTCCAATTCACAGTTTTCAGACTCCTGTGATGGAGGAACAGAATCGATAATGATAGCGAGATTGGGGGCTGAATGGTCGACGAGAGGAACGTTTGTTTCGATATTAGATTGCGCCATGCTGGATCTTCTCAATGTCGACATAGGAGAACTGGTCTCGTGACTTTCTTTAATACAATCCAAGCTAGAATGCGCTTGCATCACTGAACGGACCAGAAGAGCTGCCATCGCATTGCCGTCTCCGCCACTGAGAGATCGCTTCATATTAGGTTGTTTGAATCGGGTTTTTTTCTTGATTTCATTTCTTATGTCGGAAAATGGAAGTTTAATTGATCGTTCCGAGGTATACGAAGACAGTGAAACTTTATCAGCTACGTCTTCATCTTCTAAATCGGTTCGCTTTCCTTTGAGAACGGATATCTTTTTCGAAAGCATATTCTGAGAGGAGTTTTTTAAGTTTTTTATTCCTCTACTCAAAGGGTTTTTCGATGAAACGTGTCTCATGTCTTCCTGCTTTAACAATGATTTGAGAGAATTTTCTTCTAACAGATCTTCATTTACAGTATTGGAGGAATTTCCGCGTGCTATACGAATGTCACTCGATGATCTGTTTCTTTGATCCACACCTCTGTCATCAATGAGGCTGTTTATACTCGGGCTCGTGTAAATTTTGCTACCACCATAGTTAAAATGATCAATGCTTTTACTGGGCGACAAAACATTCAAAATGGTCGCTACTTGTTGGTTACTTAATGTTGAAGCTGGATCATGAGTATTGTTACTGTTGTCAGTATTCAAGAAATCAATGTAATTTTTAAGTTGTCTACGTGTAATATTAAAATAAAGGCATTTGTTATTAACAAAGTTGATCATTAAAATAATTAGATATTTTTAGAAAAAAAAACATGCCAAAAAGAAAAAGAAGACAAATTAGACAGACTGAAATGACTTAAATGGTATCAAATGATTTGAACTATAATAATTTGCTATCAGAAACATGCTTCTTGTTATACCAGTTCTATTAAATCTTCCTTATTCAGAAATAATAGATCTATTTTCCATGTAAAATCAACTTGGTCTGGTATGAGCATCATGATTCATTTATAATAAAATAGACATGAATATGGTTTTCAAAAAATATTCAAAATCACTCACTGTGCTAATGTATCAGGAGATGCTGCAATGTTTAAAGCGCCATTGTTACTCTGCAAAGGAGGCTCTTGTTGATGTATTAAGGTGACAGCCGTTCCGGCGCCCCTAGCCACAACACCTACGTCACCTTCTAAATCTAGACAGCGTCTAAAACCAATCACAGCATTCGCACCCAACTCTAGTGCCTTTAAACCAATTTTTCTTTGCACCTGAAACAAGGAATAAATATGTTTAAAAAATAACAAAAAAATGGCAGACGCAATAGAACTCTCCTTGAAATTGTTACTTCTGTACCTGACCACTTAATTTGAGAAACGCTACTTGGCGAGCCTCATTGGAAGCTCGAGGAGTTCGAATTTTATCAATCCATTGATATTCAGGATCATCATTTATAACTAATTCTTCAACGAATCCGTGGATCACTTGAGCTTGGTAACCGTGAGGAATAATAGGTGCTGAAATCAATCATTAAACATGGCTTATTGATATCATAAAAAATAGGAAGCAGTAGAGTAAGAACTTGCTATTTATTTGCAGAAAGGTTAATAAACATATCTTTTTTCAGAATATTGAAATTGAAATGTGTTTCTACATGAGGCATTATAAATAAATAAATCGTTGAATAAAGGAACACAATTTTTAGTAATATTTGTACTGGTTTGTGTACGCACAGTGGAAAAATTGCACACCACACGACGACTGTCTAAATTTGTTGAAATCATTGAATAGTTCCACCTTTACTATGACATTTACTTCTCCTCTGATACCATGCATTGTATCAAATACAGGAATCCACCCAGACATCACAGAACCTAGAAAAAAAGACTCATCTATTGAATTTATAATGAATGAATACTGGAATAATCAATATAATTTTTTAGCTTTAAACATCAAAATTTGAGAATAAATTTTCAGTAATATTACACTGCTAACTACAATGCAACCAAAATGCATAATTGAGAAGGTATTCTGGAGTTCCTCAAAAATTTTATATTATCAAAACTATATCCGATGTATTTTTTTTTCAAACCTTTTCCTGAGTGAGTGGCTGCAGGAGTTGCATGATGAGGATGCTGCTGAGCTTCGGGGAGAAGCAGAGGGTTAAGAGAGATATAAACTTTTCCTATTGCATCATTAGCTGAATAAGTGTCATGGTCCATCAGTCTTAGCTGGAGAGGTTCATCTTGCAATTCCGCATCATCCATCTTTAATGATGAAAAAAAAATTATACCTTCACCAAATTTATAAAAAACATTTTGTATTACATTCATAAAATCAATTTCCTTGATGATAAGGAGGTAAATTATATAAAAGATATTGTTTTTAAAATCATTTCTTCAACCCATAATTCATTTTCTCTTTAGATGGATTATTGCATGTCGCAGAGCTATATCTGTGTCCAACTAAACGCTAACCTTCACCGATAAGGCGAATAATAAAGAAACATGTCTTAGTAACGTTTTACTTACGATGATTGATAAAATATGTATAATTTGACAAAATTCTAACCTCAAATCGGTACCATTCAGAAGAGTTCCATTGAGGATTGAGAGATTTGCGGCAGATGTCAGTCTTATGTGTTACATTTCCTAGTTTAATTTCAACATACGCATCTGTTGTGTCACTGCCTTTGTCCATAACAGGTAGATTTCTACCTGCCAGGACTTTCACTTTAACTTTTCCAGGCATTATTGTTATTTAAAACCACTCTTTAATTCAAATATTCAACAGCAGTTTCTTCACATTTTTTTTTCATCAATTATAGAGACCATCATTTCTTGATCGATCATCTTTGTGGATTATGTTTCATGTTTGTATATTTAAATGCAACTTAGAAGTCTGTATGTTTCAACACATTTATTTGAGCTGGTGAATTATCATAACAGATCTCCTTTTTTAAAAATATTCAATTTAGCTTTACACAATTTTAATAATTACTCAAATTTACAAACAAAATAAATGGAAATCATTATTAAGATTATCGACAATATAACATGATTTATGATTGGCATTAATTCACAATTTTTAGTTCACCACTTGTCGTGTTAGTTTATTTATTACGCCGCAATTGTTTTTAAAACAACACCGAATCAAACCTCAGAATTCAATTTCAGAATGTTGGCAAAAATAATTATCTGCCCAGACAAAATATAAAAATAACTTTTTAGGCTTGTGGTGTTTACATTTTTTTATACAAACAGATGTCGATATCGTTAAAACCTCAGGTACTGACTGTTACAACTACAATGAAAATATTAAGTAGTTTATTATACTAAGTGACTTATCATAACATTATTTTTGTTACACACTTCTACTCTATGAATTTTGACACATAGATCGACATAACCATTTCCTTTTACGAGAAATAGCATGCAGTTTTGATTACTTGCACAGCTGATGGTTGATATCAAAACATGATTGCCATTATACCTTAGATAACAACATTGAATATATTATGCAAATTATTGTAATTAATTAGAATATATATAGCGTTTTGTGACAAGTTTTTTTAGAAAGTTAGTTTTAGAAGTTTATTTTGGTAGAAAAACTTCAACCATCACAACAAGGTACGGCGAATAGCATTTGCTCAAAACAAATATGTATATTTATTTTTTCAGTAAGTAGAGAATTTTATTTTTGATTCTAAAAAAGACTGCAAATAATTTCACATGAGATAAATATTTTTTTTCGAAATACCTTAGATTTTTTAAAATTATAAGCTTATAATCTCCGTGACTATGGAATAATTTGTTTAACAGTGTTGTATCCCCATAGCCGTACATTCCTAATTTCTGACGTTTCGTGTCATATTAAAGAAACGTCAGAATGTATTTTTGAACCTTTCACTTTTTGTTCTTATATTGAAATTCTATAAAATTATCGAAGTTTGCTTCTCTACTATCAAGGAAAATAGAATAATCGCGCAATTTCAACTTTTTTTTAGGTTGTGATAATTTAAATATATCACAATGGATATACCTGCTATACCTCAAAGCAACAGAGGTAAATATTGTCATTTTTGCAATAATGATTTTTACATCAATCTTTGTCCACCTGACTCGCTTGGTCCCAAAATTCGTTATTTTCATTGTTTGGTAAAATCATTTCACATTTTAGTTACAATTTTTCTGGCTTAGTGCATTGGACTATTTTCTTAATTCTGTATGTTTATGCTATTACTATTGATTTAGAAATGTTAAAAAAACAGACTTCTTTTCGCCAGAGTAAATGTTAAAGAGAGATTTCGTGAATGCAAAAGACTGACATCTTTATAGAAAATCTATTTCTATAAAGCTTTTATATTCCCGTTTCATGTATTATTATATCAAAACAATCTAAGCGCCTGAGAGAGAATGGGCAAACAATAATTAAAGATTTCGTTTATAAACTATTAATATCATTATTCAATCTATAAGTGATTGTCGATGGAAACATTGCCCATATGGGCTTTAAGTAGTGCATAAAATCAGTTTTCAATGATTTTTTTAGCAAAGTTATGTTTAATAAATTTAAAAACATGAAAATTAAAATATCTCATGTTATTATCGGGAAGCACTGAAGAAACGAATGATGTACATTGAAATGACAAATAAATGATATTTATTTTTTCAATACAAAACTGGATGACTGCCACAGATGAGATATTTCATCAAATTTTCCATGCTCAACACGCCAGAGATGAGTTATCTTGTCAATACTTAATTAAATTAATAATTACAAATTGTAGCCGGCTTGCTAGGTACAGACGTACTTTTTTCTACGGCAGCCAAAAGATTAAAAGACTATATTTATCTGTATTAAATTTGTTCTAGGTCAATACGATCCTGGATGGAATGATCCTCCAACGCTTTCATATACTGGTCAAACATCTGCATCTAAACCAAAAAATCTCTTGAATAAGAGAGTAGCTTTTCCTTTAAGTAGTTCATCGAGTAGTGCCATTCCCAATACAAATATGCCTCCAATTTTACCTCCTGGATTAGTCCCTCTGTCTAATACTACACCAATACCTTTTATCCCAAATGATCCCGGTGTTGTTAACCAACCTCATGAAAATTTACCCCCATCTTGCTCAAGAGATAGTAATGGCACTGTGTCATTGAATGATGTAACAACTATTTTAAATTGTATTTTAGTAGAGAGTCCAGAATTAGGAAGTAAATTAGACAATATTAGAAAGAGATTAAGTGTTATGGAATCTATGTGGGAGGAAGGGAAACTCGTTGAAGATGTTCAAGTCAAAATGTTCAAAATAGCCAGAGGTTTGTACAACATGATAATGTATTTAAGGGGATGAATTCATTGAAGAATTTATTATTATAAACTTTTAAGCGGCTTAAATTTACATGTATCATACTTATTATTTCATATTAATTTTGTTCTGAATAGGTTTGTGCTTCTTTATAACTTGAATATTGAATAAACATTCTCTTTTCACCATTTCTAGCTTTGGAAAATTCTGATACAGCGGCAGCAGATGAATTACACAAATCTTTGATGATAGATCACATAGGTAGTGTTGGCAATTGGATGGTAGCAATAAAACAGCTTATATTCCACTGTTCTGCCAAAAACGAACTTTTGGCGATTGATAATGAATCATAACTGTTTACAAATATATCATCTTAATTGTGTATTACATGAAAAAAACGTAACTACTTAATCAAAAATTGAGGAGAAATCATCTACGGTGTGATGCAGAAAGGAAAAAAAACTCTATATCAAATATGGAGTCAAAATTTGTTGATTGATTTAATGTATTTATTATGTACATCTTGCTGAAATGTAATTGTACACTATTTATAAGTAAAGCAATGAACTATTTTGGTGCTCTTTCAATACAAGTAATTTTTCTCTTAACAAAAATGTTAGCTATTAACATTTATTTTATATTTTAAAATGACAGACTTTGTTTTATTTTGTCCATAGAAAATTCATTATGCAGGCATTATTGTCAGATAATGTGTCATATTTCTTTTGAATGGATAGGTGCTTATTTATTTTTATGCTCTAATATTTTTTTAATCGTTGATGCTTTGGTTGCTTATCAGGAAAACACACTTCTAATACTCTTATGTTATTTTTTTAGACTCACAACCATATGATTATGTACTATTTCAGGTTGTGTGAATTATATGAAAGTTATAAATGTCCAGATGATTATAAAAAAAATTCTGAGCTGCGCAGACAAGTCCACGATTTTGTCAAAAGCGATTACGAAATTTACATTAACCGCATTGGTATGAACATAAATTCAAACCCAAAAACTTTCTGGAATTATATCCGCCATATACGTGACTCTTCTGCTCAGCTCTCGTCCATGTCTCTCGACGGTAGTGTGTTGAATGGTCGCCTGTCTATTGCTGAGGGATTTGCTGAACATTTTAAATCAGTTTACTATATAATTCCACCAAAATACATCCCTTCCCAATCGGAGTGTGTATATTCTTCCCGGCCCACTCTTGATATTAATAATCTTGATGAGTCCGATTTGCGGTATGCTTTCTCTCATCTTTATCCAAAAGCTTCAGTGGGTCCTGATGGTATTCCCCCATGGTTGCTTAAAGGCTGCAAAACTATTTTAAGTGCACCTCTACTGTACCTGTTCAATTTAAGTTTAAGTACCTTCACTTTACCAAAATGATGGAGCTTGACTCGCATAAGACCAGTCCATAAAAAAGGCTCTCGGTCTGAGATTACAAATTTTCGGTCTGTAGCAATTTTATCAGCACCAGCTAAACTTTTTGAGTCTATTTTACATAGGTATATTTATTTGCATGTTGATTGTCAATTAACGGATTCTCAACACGGTTTTAGGTCAGCACGTTCAACCACGACCAATCTAATGGTGTATACTGATTATATTTTGCAATCTTTGAATTCTCACTGTCTCATTGATGTTATTTATTCGGATATTTCTAAAGCATTTGATCGTGTAGACCAGCGTTTCTCAACCAGGAGCCATGTGGCCCCCTGGGGGGCCACAGCATGTCTCAAGGAGGCCACAGAAGAAAATTTCAGTTTTGGGGAGCCACAGCAAACTTTAGGGGGGCCACGGCCACTCAAAATATAATGAACTAAAATTTATATTAAAATCAAATAGAATACAGTAGGAAAATTATTATTGCAGCAGAAACAATGTATGTATTATACATACTTTTTCTATTATTTTCTAATGATATTAAGTGATACCATAATAACTGCATCTAAAAGTAAATGTCGAAAATATTGTATCGACTATGTCGTCCACGGATTTCTTTCATCACCCCGTGATAATATGAAACTCATGTGCTTAATATGTTTTGCTTCACTAATGCTAATATCCATTTTATACAAAACACATGGAAAATAGGACATATAGTATCCAGGAATTTCTTATATATTTATTTTTTAACAAGTAATTTGTAAACAAAATTTTATTGTGTTGTATTTTAAAAAAATAAATGTGTATTTTTTCATTTTTCACGAGCCCCGAGAATTTTATTACAATGGACAGGGGAGCCACGGAAAAATTTGAGACTCGAAAGGGGGCCACGGGCTTAAAAAGGTTGAGAAACTATGGTGTAGACCATGATCTCTTGGATAAATTGAGTGCTGTAGGAAGCTCAAACAAAATGATTAGTTTTTTTGTTTCCTATTTGTCGAATCGACGCCAATATGTTGAATACGCTGGGTGCGTATCGAATGTCTTCCCAACATATTCCGGCGTACCTCAAGGATCTAATCTTGGGCCAATTTTTTTTCTTATTTTCATTAATGATATTGTAGAAAGTATAAGTGGAATTAATTATCTGCTCTTTGCTGATGATTTAAAATTGTTTTTACGTATCAGTAAAGAGTCTGACTGTACTATTCTGCAGCAGAACATGAATGCAATTTTGAATTGGTCTATAAAAAACAAGCTCGACTTCAACATTTCGAGGTGTTTTTGTATTTCCTTCTCTCTCTCAAAATTTCCCATCACATATAACTATGCAATATCTAATGATGCTTTAAAACGTTTGTCTGAAGTTGTTGATCTTGTTATAAGATTCGACTCTTCTTTCACCTTTCATTCGCATATCACTTCTATTGCACTGCGTGCAAGCAAACTCCTTGGATTTATTGTTAGACAAAGCAAACCATTTGAAAACCCAACTGTGTTTCGCACACTTTATGTTTCTTTGGTCTTAAGTAAGCTTGAATATGGATCCATCATTTGGAGCCCATATGAAAGTTCATATAAGCTGCAATTAGAGAGAGTCCATAAGAAATTTCTAAGATATTATTATTTCAAAAACTTTAAATTCCTCCCCTTTGATAATTCCTTAATCCCTTCCCAGTCACGCCCGAGTATACTCGGGCATTGAATGTCGTCAAAACGGACATACGATATAACTCGGGAAAATTCCATTTAAAAAAAACAATGAATTCTTTCACTAAATATGCATGTTTAATAAATATAACACTTGTGTTTGATATTCGAGCATAATAAAAAATATGTGATCCTTTTTTCAACATTTGTATAAATCAATTGGACCGGTAAGTGGTAAAAGGAATACTACCCCACCAAATTTCTTTTAGGAATGTTATCGTTTCACTCTCTTGAAGCTCGAAGATCTTTTTCAAGCTTAAAGTATTTTTCTCTTCTTCTTCGGGGCCGAGTTAATAATCCTGAAATTCTCTATTACTTTACTATTAATTTAAATGCTCCCAATTTATTCTTACGTGGGCGAAACTATGAGCAAAAACTTTTATTTCTAAAAACTTATACCTCGCTTAGGAGGCATGAGTCACCAGTTCCAAGGGCCGTTCGATTGATCAACGCATTGCCTAGAGAAGTGGACATTTTTAGTGATGGTATTTGTGAACTGTTTGATAAATTTTACTATTATATTTCTTGATTTTTTATGTTGAATTTGATGTACTGTGTATTTTTATTTTATATTTTGTCTTATCATATTTTTCAAGTGCATGGCGAATTGGCGTCACGTTATGTCATGTACTGTAATTTTAATTTTTAACAATAAACAACATTATTTCCTAATAAAATAAAAATGAATTTATAAAAAGACTTTTGCTTTAATCCTTACCTTGAAATATTAAAATAATATATAAACATATTTTTTACTTTTCTGTAGGTACAGTACTTAAGGTTCATCAAAAAAGGATTTAGTAAATTAAAAATAGAAACGTACATATTTTCAATGGATTCAACACGAACTTTGTGGAAGTTCATTGTAAATATAAAATCAAATTTGATAACTTTGTTATTCCACACTGTGTTACAAATTGTGTTACTATTTGACCCTTCAAGCCCGGATGACGCCCAAAAACATGCTCAGTTTTGATATCCATTTACTATTAGAAAAGTTTACCGATTTCATTCAAATAACTTGATTTATTATAAAGATCAGATGGAAGTTTTAGTTATTTATTCTTTTTGTCATATTTTTTTTAATCAAAAACTACTAGACTTAATTTTATGAATTTTTAAGAGATAGTAGAATTTTGGAATTGAACATAATTCCAACACCCAAATGATATTTAAAAAGGGGATCTTTTTAGTGTTACCATATAGCGGCAATTAACACCCGGTCTGTGAGCAATAACTTTAAATAAAAAAATTGACAACCACTGGTTTCAAAATTATTTCTCCAGAATTTCACCAGAAATGTTTTTCAAAACGAAAAATCAGTTTTTAGATATTTATTTGTTCATCTGTGACTCATTCTGCTATTCATTGGATATGCCGCTTTCTGGAAGATTAAGAAGCATACTTAGACAATATCGTAAGGTTTTCGAATAAACTAAAAAATTATTCTAATTAATAAATACAAAATGGAGGTTGGGGTCAGGGAAGAATGAACAGCTTAATGCAGCAATTTCCAATAGGAGGCGCAAGCAGCTTAAAATATTTATTAACCCTTTAAAACGTATCTTTGTAACCGGTGGTGGCTCGGCCATACCCACTGCAGAACTGCAGCACCCCCAGGCAAATTGAAAAAAATGTAATATGTAAATGTGTACATAAATTGATATCTTACACAGCGGTTATAATATCAGAAAATGACGCACTTACATTTTGAGCAGTTTTTGATGATAAAATACAATCCAAATATATTTTTTTTATTGTTAATCTACCGCAGCACCCCCAGATATTTGATCCACGAGTCGCGCCTGTTTATAACTATATGAAATAAAGGATGGGGAGGTGCGAAGACATTGTTTTTCAAAGGTAGGCGTAAAGGTAAAGGTAAAGCTTGAAAACCACTAGTTTAGAGAGTTTGAAATGAAAAATTAGTAAATAACACTTTTGGTAGTACAGGCTGTTAACCATTGTTGAACTTATTTCTTTTGGAATTCACCATTCCTATTATAAGTAATTAATTTGTAATTATTACTATCAATGTTTGTATCTTACCATTTCCCTGTATTCAATAGAAAAAGAAAAAACCCTGAGGATGCTTTTCGAAGAGGCAAATAATTTTTAACATAACATATGGAGTAAAAAAGATATCAAAATTAGTTTTATATTAGAAATGTACGTTTTTTAAATATTTTATCGGATCAATGTATTGCTCTTTTGGGTGGTGATCAAGGTTTTCAAGAACAGTAATATATGTTAAACACTGAAGTATTCTTTATTATCTATTAAAATCTAAATATAAATCATTCAAATCTTGAATACCTACATGAATTTATGTTTTTCACTAATGATTCAGGCCAGAGGTGGGGAACCTTTTCTTCTCCAAAGGCCGCATTCATTTTTCTCGGCCGCAGTAAACATTGACTAAATCTTTGGCCGGAAAAAAATTCATACCAAGGTCTTTCAAGGATTTTGACATCAAAAATCCCAAGAATTTACGGATTTGCCGACTACTGTTTTTTTAATATTACATCATATGATTAATGAATTAAGTATATAATTTTCATAATAAAAAAACGGTTATTATGTAGTAATCATAATAATGTATTTATTTATATTAGAATTGGCCAACAGTGTAGGAAGGTGTCCTGCCGCCCGGGGCGGTCCTTGAATTTGCCGCCCCGAAAATTTCCTCTAATTTTGTTTTCAAATCACTTCTATTTTTTATCTATGGATATGAGTTTTTACTAAAAGTGGCTTATTTTCTTTTTATTTAGGAATAAAATTTCACGCAAAATATTGTATATATTTTTGGAAATGCCGCCCCAAAAAATGTGTCCAGTCCGCTCCTGCCGCACCCCCCTTGCTACGCCACTGGGCCAACATAATATTATTTGATCGCTGTTTCACAATTCATAAATAATTAAATACGCTACTATAAATAAGAATGGATCACAGAACAAAATATATTGCGAAATATTGAAAACTCAAAATATCGTGCGTGCTACAAAAAATTGTTGATTCAACTATTTTTTTCTTTGAAGAACGAGCTTATCGAAAAAATGCCACCTTGTATTATTTTGTTTCTCAATTAGGAACGAAATAAAATAATGACATTGGTTTAATAATTTGCGAATAAGCGTATTATTTTCTTTATCCTCTGAATAAATAGTGCCAACCAGCATATACATGTATTACCTAGTATAGATACAAGTTATATCTCTGATACAAGTCCGATCGTAATGAGTATAAGAAAAATAATCTCGCATCCGTGAATTGATTTTTGCTGAGTTACCCCATATTTATTATTGACGACGCATGCGCACCTTGCTGATAATATCCCCACCACGAATTCGTCAATGCACACATACTCAGATGCAAGATGTCCATACCACTGTCCCCTATACACCGATACGTCATGAGCATTGAGCATACATTTAAGTAGATCACCCCATTTTCCATTGCAGCGACGTCGGGAAATTTTAGATTTTCCGTCAGTTTCGGGCGTCCCCTGTTAACCATAGACAACATGCCATCAGTCGTATCATTAGAAAGACCGTCGTATTTTAACCATACTGTCATTAAAATATTATATCTCTAAACATTCATTCTAATTTCAAATTATATTCCATTTTTGAATTGGTATTGACAATTTGGTTCGCGGGCAAAGAGGCTCTGTCGGTAAAATTGCGATCGGTTTCTATGGTATTCATTAATAAAATATTTATCGAGTGGCATTGTGTGTGTGCTGTCGTGTCGTCAAAAAACGTGAGAAAAATATTAAGAGTTGAACGAATTCGTTTAAATACTCGGATTGTCTACAGCAGTCTTTTGAAATGTAAGTAAAAAATGTATTTGAAATCATCGTATTTAAGTAATATTTTGTTGCTTTATATTTACATCTGACGGTATTTTCATGAATGTTTTTCTACGATAATCATAATTGACAAATTCGGCACATGATATGACATTGCGAGTTTTGGTAGTTTCAGATTATATCTCTAGTTAAGTAATTGATAATAATGTATTTTATTTGTATAACCTTTCTAGCACTAAATTCACAACACTCGCAGGAATATATTATTCACAGTCTCTTAATTTAGCATTAGGTGTTCGTGTAAACGTGTATCACTTTCATAAAATAAATATATTACCCACCACGTACTTGGAATGTTTACATTAGCGTGAAATAAACATTACGGCTATCTGTATTTTTCTTATTTGTTTTTCGTTTAATCGTTTATAAGCTCTTTATTATTTTTTTACAAACAGACATAGATACATACATAGATTACCCTTCCGGCTTAAGGATATTTAATAAATCCAGAAATTCGTTACTACTTTTGATGTATATATTAATGAGTATTATGTTTATTACCGTTGTAATTTACTACATTGTGATATATTTTATTTTGTTGTATTTTAGCCCTTTGTGGTCTAGTCGATAAGAGCTTTGTCTTAGCGATCAGGCGGGCTAGGTTAATTAATGTTCCAGTAAGGTCAAAATCGAATTTAGATTTCAATTTCAATCTGAATGCTTGAATAAGGGTGGATTTTTTACTGTGGTGGAATCGAACTAAGATTTAAATTAATATACCTTCTTATCTGAACCATTTAAAAAATACAAAACAGGCCATTCTTAATACCGATAATAAATTTATTTAAATGTAGATAATTATTTATTTAGGTAATTACTTTTTTTTAAATAAATAATTTTACATCGATTAAAAATATTAAACTATGCCTGTTAGACTAAACATGCTTCTCAGAGAAGCGAAACACGTGTCACAATTTTTGACGTAGCCGGTGGTATAAATTTTAAATCGAATTATAATAATTTAAGTCATTCAATTTATAAAATATTTACGTTCGGTAATTTAAATGAAAACACTTTTCGATTTACATTAAGACCCCCAACCTTGGAAAAAAAACAGTTTGAAGATCAGACATGTTATAAAATTACATATAACCAGCCCACGTACTACCAAATAAGTAGTCAAAAAATTATAATGGTTTATATAAATAATAACTATGATATTAATTTGTGATTATTGAATGGAAGGCAATAAGGATCAAGTATGCGATTGTTTTAAATGTATTATTGAAACATTTTACATAAATCATTCACTATGCAAGGGTTACCCAAACTTTTTGACCGCTGGGCCACATTGAAACATTTTCAAAAGCTGGCGAGATTGGGAAGATTTACCATATCCTAAAGAAGTTTTGTTGCGATTCTTTTACCGTCGAGTTAAAATTCCACTATTTTTAAACGAAAAGAACTGACCCCTAGCTGAGTTGGATAATAGCGAGTGGGCTTGGAAGTTATTATTTTTTGCAGATGTGACCAAACAAATGAATGATCTTAATTTAAAACTGCAAGGAGAAATCCAGATTCTTTCTGATGTGAACACTCACATAAAATCATTTAGAATGAGTCTCAGTTTGAAAAAAAATGTTTCGTTCTTGTTAAGATATGTAAAAATTTTAGCCATCAAATACAGTCGCCGTTTCCCATTGAATTTGCAGTTGAAACTTTGAGCAAGCTTAAAAGCAATTTTCAAATAAATATTTTTTTTAATAAATAACCTACGCATTTTTTTAATTCAAAAGTGAATCCGGCTCATTTTGACTCACGGTGATCTATCATGCATCAAAATTTATATTGTGGTATTATGGCTACATTGAAAAGTGAAAACAAGTTTTTGAACTGTAAATCACTATTTCGATTTCTTTGAAACCAAAGTTGTGAAGAACAAAGATTATCAACAAATAATCATTCTTTGTTGTCTAAGAATTGTACTTTTTGTTATTTTAATCGACATTTCTCATGAACTATCTCACATGCCTATACATAGTACATATTTAGTTATTCAGGCATAGCAAACGCGCGGCCTACATTTCAGTGGCTTGGAAGGTCTGCACTAGTCCCTTGTATTTTTTTTCTTCGGCCGGCGAGCTTCTTGTTAAATATAGAAAAAACATTATTCTCAAATCAAATCAAAACGATGCTTTGAACGATTATCCTTCATACAGTTTCTTATAATCATTACTTTGCACCAAAATTCTGAAACGATTCGCTCAGGTCGTCAAGATTATTAACATAGATTCGTTTTCTTAATCTATTCGAGCTTTCAAATTCTTACAGCTTTTAAAATATTATATTACCGGGGAGGAAAAAATAAACAATTCTGTGCCAATTTTGAAACTCTTCACTCTTGCAACTCATCGCTTGATATTCATTATTTTACGGTATATTGTTACATAATTTAAGTAATAGTCGATTTCTTGAATAGTTATTATTACGTATAATAGTTATAAAAAATCTGCCACGTAACACCTCAAATAAATATGAGATTAAGCGAGCCACTTGTTAACGTCTTGGCAGCTTACCGCTGGTTGGGACAATCTGAAACATTAGACAAAAATATTTAAAATTAAGAAAATGTATAGGTATGTAGTTTTTTTTGTTTGCTGGTTTTTTTTTCAAAAATTGTTTCAGATCAAATTATTCACATTCTGTATTACTTATAAAAGATCTATCTGATGTATTTTGGTTATTTTAATAGTGAAAATATGTGACATTCACACACGGTAGCATAATGTATTATATTAAAGTTAATTATAGATTATTGAGTTAAATTTATATAAGAAATATAATCTGCTCACTGCTTTCAGCAAGCGCACCGTAGTGTACACCTATTCGTACTGAAATTATACAAAAAAATTATAGTAGGTTGTAAATTTAAAAAGGTCTATTTTACAAATACATAAAATAGTCGCATGGCTAAACGCCGTTTATTATTCCATTTTGTATTATTAATCTTTCGCTACAACGAGATATATCATTTCAGAATTCATTGAAACATTCGGTTTTCAGTTTCTTATTCGAGTATTTTACTACAAAAATAAATACATACAAAAAGCTTTTTTGCTTGATTTTGATAAAATAAGTACAATCATATTTCAAAACAGTGTAAATCTGATTTAATAGAAGTAATTAAAATGAAATTAACCTCTTATCGTCTTAAAATACTTCATAATTAGTTTATTACGTAACATTTTTATAATCTGAGTTTATTTTGGTATCGCTTATTTTATCGCTTTTGTTAATATTTTTTCTACATACTTACCATGTGCCTAGGGATTGCAATACCGGACGAATATATGAATACCGGTTTTTTTCGTATTTCGCATTGAATACCGGTATTATAAAAAAAGCAAGAAAATCAATGTACCGGTTGGTATCTCAATGCCTGGTGAGTAAATTAAAATCGTAATTTCGATATTTCATATAAATACTGTTTTTACAAAATATACATAATCATAAACGGTTGATTTTCGTAAATAGCTTATGGTTTCTTAAAATAATAATACCCACTTGACCACTTTTCTGGAATCGGTCAATATTGAAACAACTATAAGCAGATTTAAAATATTTCAATTCATCGCGGTGATGTTGATGGCTTCATTCAAAATTCGGTTTTGGCTAATTTTCAATACAAAAATACCGGTATTATTGAATTTTCAAAACCAGTATTTCGGTAGTAAAAAAAGCTACATGAATGCCGAGATAGCGGTTTCGGTAATACCAATATTGCCATCCCTGCATGTACATACCTACATAATATTATTATGTGAGTTGGTGATATGCAATTCATACATTTTTAATTTTGACATGAAAAAAAAACTTTCTTGAATTCATGTTGTTATTGGACAACAATATTAAACTTTTTTTGATATGCGGCCATTGAAAATATTTTACCAATATCAAATTTATAATAATGATAATTATATTCTCGGCCTAGTGTCTTCAACCGCTAGCCTGTCTAGCACGGGGTGATTTTCCAGGGCTGTGGAGTCGTCTAAAAAAAAACGATTCCGACTCCAAGGAAATTTTTCAATAATTTCATAATAACTTATATATAATATATGTATACCATCAGACCATCTTTAGACACTTGACACACTTTAAATCACATCATTAAATATATTTTTCAAAAAAAATCGAGCCGGTTATTTTTCACGACTCCGACTCCGACTCCACAGCCCTGTTTTTTTTTCAACCGGGAGCACTGTGCCCCCCAGGGGGCACAGCGTGTTTCAAGGGGGCCACAGAGATTTTTTTAGATTTGAGGAGCCACAGCACAGTATAGGGGGTCCAAGGCCAAATTTCTAGGATTCGAAATCTTCGGAAGAGCTAAAAAAAATGTCCCACGCTGGTTTTCTGGGCAAATCCGCAAATTCCTGGAAAGAGCGAAATTCATTAAAAAATCCTTTCAAAGAAGAAAAAAACAATAGGAAGGGGGCCACGGGTTCAAAAAGGTTGAGAAACACTTTCTTAGAATATATGTAGTTTTAATTTATTTCTTCAGACAGAGTTCAAAAAATCTTTTTTTAATGCTTACTGAAACATATTTGTCTGGACTCGTATCTATGCACAATAACAATAACAATGTCAATGTCGTATGTGGCGCTAGTATTGACAGACATGTTCCATACTTTTGGGTAAAAGACAATTTCTCAGAAAATCAAGTATAAAATTGGAATTATAATGGCAGAAATCTTTGCTTGAGTAGGATTACATAAATAATATGTTGTGTTTATATATGAAGTATATTTCGAACGATATTAGAGTGTGCCTAAAAGAAATACAATGCCGCCTGTGTGGTCGAGTGGTCAACAGTGTTGGCTTCGGCTACGGAGGGCCCGGGTTCAAATCCCGGTACGGACAGTTTTTATAAATTGATTTTTCAATCGATTTATGAATTTCTGTTCAAAGGCATGGGTGTGTGTGATGTCTTGAAATCCCCCCTCTCACCCATCCTATCCTACGAACGGGGCGTATCGAGAGCGATTAGCTTACCACTAATCCTGTCCTAGCCCCTATCCTTCTATCCCTACTCTCTTTGGAAAAAGAGAGGTTGAGCAACTGAGTAACAAGCAGTTCTCGTAGAAACACTTCTGTTGAGATAAACTCCATTAGGAGTCCATATGCTCCACATTGGGAGCGAACATGGTTAAAAAAAAAAAAAAAAAAAAAAGAAATACAGTTTAATTCATAACGCCTCAATCCGAGAAGTCTCAATCTCAAACTCATTTCGATCTTGATCATACATCGATCATAAAAAATAAGCTTCTTACAATTCCAGGTGATACGGAGAAAAATACAAATTAGTTGCTTTTTAGCCAACAAAGTACAATTTGTGATTATTGATAGCATATGCTATTTGCTTTCAAATCATATAAGAATTTAAATACATGAAATAAACTAGAGAATTTTGGAAAAAAAGTTTTCATCCTCTCATTATTTTATTTTTTATCATTTATAAGTCACATGGAGTTTGTGTAATTGCTTATTACATGGAATCGATAAAAAGTTGCCCAATCCATAAAATGTTCAAAATCGTTTCTTCATTCATAAACTAGGTAGGCAATGTTTGTTCGTTTCGTCTAATAATCAATTTCAGGGATTTGCCGTGACATATATATAATAATATTATACTGCAGAAAACTTCATTCTTCAAATTATCAGCGAGTAACAAAAACAGCAATTTTCTAAAAAAAATATATCTTTAATTTTTATTTATACTAAACTGCGATTTTAATTAACCCTTGAAAATAAATTGTGTCGGAAAATAGTTTACCCACTTAAATATGTTTACCAGATGTAATCAAACGATCATTTAAATTGTTATCACGTAGCAAGGTAGTTACCCGCATTTATTAACTATAGCCTATCTATAGGTATTCAAGCCACCACATCATCAGGTGATTTCGTTTTTTTATGCAATATTAAAAGATTGAATTGAAATACAGATGTGTACTCTATACAAAGATTTATTTTACACAGAGAGAATATTTTTATTTCTCTTGAATTTATAGAATCAACTTCAATTATAAAACTATATCGTCAAAAAAAAGGATTACATGTTATAAATTGTGATTTACGTGGTTTGTATCAATTCTTGCTGATTTTGAGTAGTTATACTGTACCAAGTTAATGTTTTTATTTCAACGATCGGACACATATTTAGTAAATGCTAAGAATATAATGCGAAATGTTTAAAATGCTGTTGCTTCCAAAATGAAAATGATTGATTAAACAAAATACAAATAATTGTGGTGTTTTTTTTTAATTCGACGAAATCAATAGTTGTTTACGTAAAAAGAATGTTTCTAATTGCAGCCATTTCCGAAAGATCATCCTTGGCACGAATGTAATCAATCAATGCAATTGATGTTTTAATAAACATAGATTTAACGAACATTTTACAATTTATAAATTAATGCCACAAATAAGTAATCTTTTGCCAAATTTTTCTTTTATTTAACGCAATATTATGAAAACTAATACACATACATTTTTATTTTTCCAAAAATGTCACATCTAAAAAAAGCAGATTTAAAAAGCCTTCAACCTATCGGAGTGACCGTAAATTAGGTCGTGAACTGGTGTATTAACCGTTGGCAGCATTGATTAATTTATCTATTCGAGATTATAAGTCCTACCTTAAATTAAAGAAATGTACCAAATATAACATATAGTAAAAATATACTTGTATTTTCAAATTAGTTTTTTTGCATCTGAAAAGAATACAATGGCTAAAGCTATTTTTATAGAATATTTATCGTAAAGATATAGTTATTTTATTAAAAAAAAGAATCACAGCGGATATTTTTACTATTATATGTATGGAGCAAATTAAAAACACGTTAACCAGTATTTTTAAAAATCGATTACAACATTAAACAAATAATAAAACACTTTTTTTTTTAAAGAATTTTCATTGGAGTGTTTTGTGTTTTGTTCGGTTTTTAAAAAATTACACATAGGTATAGCGTGTAAAATAACTATTTTTTTACTTTGATCAATTACTGCGAATTTAAATTATATAAAAAAATACTCAGACTTTTAACGCTTTTAAACTAACATATAAAGAAAATTATATACTATGGATCTTACTTAGGTGAATATCAAACTACTGTGTAGCATACGATATATTTAAACGTTATTCGATTCAAATTTAATATGTATGTAGGTATGTCAAATATAGAAATATACGGTGCCATCAATACACTCACACAAATGTCCAATTACTGAGAAACCTTACTAAGCAAAATACTACCACATATTCATATCAAATACTTATGCCACGGATGACGTATCTTAACAACTTCGTTTTTTTTATGGAAAGTCCGATCGAACACGTTCTAGTATTGCATGGATTTTCATGTAATTTTTCGCATAGTTAAACCGGTGTTATATGTTCATTCAAGCTGCACTTTGTCTGAAATTTAATATTTCTCGTTGTTTTATAATTTGCATACTCGTCTAGATTCAAACACATTTTTAACAACTTACACAACAATTTACACAAAAAACACATTTTAATATAAATTAACTATATTGAAATGTTCAAAATCTATTTCTTTGTTTATAAGATGTCAAACTTTCGTTTTAGTATGGCTTACATTTCAATTGATTATTGATCAAAAATATTACAGTGTATAAGTACAGTGGAACCCCCAATTACGCTACCTCGAATTACGCGCCAAACAGATATATTCCGTTGCTGCTGTACTATACACACAGCTGGGCGGCTGTCTGTGTGGTGCATACAGTCAAACGTTGGCGAGCGCTGTGTATTTTACCACCTAAAAACTAAATATTTCGTTCATATGTATTTTTTTCATTTCTTCTTTTCTTTTCGCAAAAAGACCTAACCCCTAATTTTGCATGATATTCACTCCCCCAATTACGCGGTCCCATCATTCGCGTAAATGGGGGTTTAACTGTATATTATTTTAACACTATATTTTTTAAATATCAAATATTATTACATTTATTATGAATCGGTATACTCAAATTAGTGTATCCGCTAAAGAATGTAGGTTGACCTCTGATAGTGCTGGCGAAGAAAATAAAAGGCGCGTAAGTACTTGTATATTTTTTTACTAGGCCAGTAAAATTTAAAAAAAAACTACTTTGAAAAAATGAGGATTGAGATGGGATGTGGCTTAGCTGGAGTAAAACCATCGGCATTCCCTTGTTAAAACTGCTTTTACTGAGAAGCCGCCTGCTCTTCATTTGCACGATATCATTTATCAGATTTATACAAGTATTATACAGAATGTTTTTACATGTTTTAAATTTGACCGGATTTTTTCCCGTATTTTTTTTGCACTGGCGCCCGTTCTATTGGGTTTCGCATTATATTATTAACAATATATTTTTATATGAAATAAAAACTTCAGATGTAGAATACCTTAAAAATCAAAATAACTATAACTTTATGTATTTTTTTGTATACATTAGTATATTTTTCAAACTATTAAAATTAGATGTATGTTCCAGTGTACCAGGTAGCATTCATGAATCTATTCTAAGAAGTTTAAGCAAAGTAAGAAAAGACTAAATATGTGTGTAAATTGTTTTCATATTTTCGTAACACTGCGATTGTGTAAGGAGTGAACTATAATGAGCACACACAAGACAACTTTTCTCGTAAAAGGTGAACAAATAACAAGCAAGTCCCTCATGTCATTTCGTCGAGTGGGACGAATTATTTTGTAGCGTAACTTCTACCATGTTGGTTTATTTTCCATTCTTAAATTAAGAAAGTAGTAAATATAGCTTAGAATGGAATAATAATATTTATAATATAATATATTTAAAAAAAAAATAGCAAGTCCAGTCGATCATACGAGACGCAGTGTTTTTTTAAGGTTAAATATATTTTTTTCTGTTATGTATTTTGGATCATTCACCACTTTCGGAATTCACAATCATTTAGGGACTGAGAAAGAAGTTAGAAATTAAGAGACTCCTTTTTTTTAGATTTTGCTCGCCGGCTGACCTAAGACAACTTTATGTAATTATTATTTTTTTGCTTAATAAGAGAGCTTACTTTTTGATAATAAATAAATAGTATAATATTAAATTTGATGACTATCCTATCTTTTAACATAAAAATCAAACTTTTATTAGACATTTTCTCTCTAGGGCAGCGATTTCCAAACTGGGAGGCGCGCCTCCCTGGGGAGGCGTGAGCTATTGCAAAGGGAGGCGCGAAAAGTCCAAAATATTTATTTCCCCTTTAAAACGTGTCTTTATTACTATATGAAATATAGGATGGGGAGGCGCGATAATCTTTTTTTCTTCAAAGGGAGGCGCAGTAACATATAGGTTGGAAGCCACTGCTCTAGGGTAAAATTTATGAAATTTATTTAGGGTGTCCGTGGCCCCAATCAATTTTATGTTTCTTTAAAACATTTTTTTCAAAACGAGTTTCTGAAGTATTTTTTATTACATGTAGTAATATTCATTTTTTACTATATTTCAATAACTTTCATGACTCCCGTCATATTATTATTTTATAATATTCACTTTTTTTTTATCCATATCCGCTCCCAATGTGGAGCATATGGTCTCCTAATGGAGGTATCTCAACAGATTTTTTCTACGAGAACTGTTTGTTACTCATTCGCTCAACCTCACTTTTTTCAAAGTGAGTAGTAGGGACAGAAGGATAAGGTTAGAACGGGACTAGTGGTTGGCTAATCGCCATTGCTACACCCAGTTATTAAGGGATTAGAAGGATGTGAGGAGAGGAAATGATGTGAATTGACATCGCAAACACCCAGTCTTTGATCACAACTTTGAATTGAATAATTCACTGTGATCTGACCGGAAATCGAACCCAGACCTGCGTGATCGGTAGACCAAGCTGTAACCAACTGGGCTACAGCAGGCGACAACCTTCTTCACGTTCTCTTAGTCATTTTATATTCGTATTTGATATATGTGCATGTTTATATGAAGTGTATTTTCGGAAACTCAAAGTATGTTTGTCCAATTATCTGATACAAACATCTTCCTACCTTACCGCACTTCCAATTATTTTTTCCTTGCACAAGTCCTCTTGTGATAAATGTAGGTACTTTTAACAGGTGTTTGCGTAACAGACAGTCGATTACCCAAATAATAAATGATTTTGCAATTATTTTGAGTATTTGAAAATCGTGTTTATGTTATTTTTAGCAACGAGAGATTTTACCAGAACTGGAAAAAACAGGAAGAACACCTTAGAGGCGATTTCTTTTTAAATCACTTTAATGTGCCAACGTTCAATTCTTAGTGGACTGTTTTTGTTTTCTTCCTTTAGAAGTAAATATATCGATTTTCTTAAAGTTAAAATACTGTGTTTGTAATTTTGGTCGAAAATTAGTTATGTGCAGAAATACCTTATATTTTTATTTGTATAAATATTGTATCTCCGATCTTACATTTCAAAAGATTAGGTATATATGTAAATATTAAAATAAAGTATTGTAAATCCTTCAGGCGATATTTTTATGAGCACAGATATTTCATGTCCTCAAAATAATACATGTATCTTTATACTGATGAAAGTTTTCATTCCAGTTCAGAAAGTTCATTTATTTTCGACTGTGCAGTTTGTAAAAAACTGTATTTTATTAAATATAAAAGTTTAATAAATAGCCTTAATATGAAAATAAAACCTCATTTTTATATCCTTAATTTTAGCTTGCACACATCAAAGTTCAGTTTTCTCTAATATACGATATACTCTACAATATTTTTTGATATGGAAAAATATTGCTGTGGAATTCTAACAGTTTTCACAACGTGGTCTTATCATTACGTTTATATATTTTTAAATATAGTGCATATTTTACAACTCGCAGTCAAATCAAAACTATAACATAGGTAAACATTTGTTTTAACTTTTTTTCCAAAATAACATATCGTTTAGTGACAGACATTCATAATAAAAATACAAAAT
Source organism: Himalopsyche tibetana (assembly GCA_030503985.1). Lineage (NCBI taxonomy): Eukaryota > Metazoa > Arthropoda > Insecta > Trichoptera > Rhyacophilidae > Himalopsyche > Himalopsyche tibetana. The sequence continues at coordinate 6,064,177 of JAPJYX010000010.1, forward strand.
TAATAATGTTTTCCCTCATAAAAAATAAGCAAGCGGGAGTGCCTACTGCCTATGCAATTAAGTTTCTATTCTTAGAAATCCAGTAGAAAACCGCCCACGAATTTCTTGTGAAATCCGTTTTTATATTGAAATTTATACCATGAGTATCTCGCAGTGGGTAGATATCACGTTTCCAGCGTCTGCGTCTGTTGATTCAAAGAAAATTTTCTGTCGTTGGGGTTTATTTTTCATATAAAATTCTTCGTTTACCCTTTGCTTTTCTTACGTGGGTAGAAAATGTCATCGCAAGATAAATATAGAAACGCCAATGAAATTTTATTTTTATTCGTATTAACGTGAAGCACTACTGCACTTGAAAGTTTATTTTACATATTAAATGGTATTAATTTGTTCACAGTATTTCGCATTAGGTTTTTTATTCATTTAGGTCATCTAATTCAATGTAAAGTATTTCCTCGATTAAAAGGCGCATTTTATTTATTTTTAAATCTATAAATTCAGTGCCGATGACGTCTTACAATAACTATCAAAAGAACAAAACAAGATATTTTCTAGGAAGACTTGAAAAATAATGATTCAGAAAAATCAAACACGGAATCCGATGAATTTTCAGGCTTATAGTAACAAAATACGTCAAGTACACGCATACTTACATGAAATAATTTATATCGTCATAATATGACTTCTTTGAGTTAGGGCCAGCGCCATCATGCAGGCGAAATAGGCAACCGCCAAGGGCGCAAACCATAAGAGGGTGCATAAATGGAGGAGTAAAATATTTTTTATACTTTTATAATATTTTATATATGTGTATGCAGTGAGCTTCAAGCAGTAGCTCAAAAACTTTTAAAATCTTTACCATTACAAAAATTATTGTTATTTATAGCGCAACAAAATATTCCAATTTTTTTTTCATTTCGGGAATTTCGTAAATTCCTACGTTTTTTTAAATCGGGCAGCAAGTAAAAATTTGTTGAAAAACAACTAACAGTTGTCTAACTCTCCCTAAAAAAATAAACAAATGAATCAAATAAGTTTTTTTATGTATTTGAACATTTTAGATATTTTGAACTACCATTACTAATATTATGATGTATCATGAAATATCGGACCCCGTGATCTAGTGGTAGAACATTGAAAGAGCAGAGAGTTTGGTTCCCATTTTCGGACTTACTTTGTACCCGTGGCATACGCTTGAAATAGTATCCGGTAAATTCCTCGAAATCAGTTGTTCGAAAGTATAATTTCTCGAATATTGTGTATTTCGAAATACAAGTTCCTCGACATGTGATTGCTCGAATTTAGCTGATTGTACTTTTAATCCAGTTATGAGTAATATTCAGATTACCTCGAGGCGCGCGCTTGGGGCCTCCGAATCTTAGGAGCCTCAAAATTAGCTTATGTTTTTTTATCCATGCTCGCTCCCAATGTGGAGCATATGGCTTCCTAATGGAGGTATCTTAACAGTATTTTTTCTACGAGAACTGTTTGTTACTCAGTCGCTCAACCTCACTTTTCTCAAAGTGAGTAGTAGGATAGGAAAGAAGGATAAGGCTAGAACAGGACTAGTGGTTGGCTAATCGCTATTATTACACCCAATTATTAAAAGATCAGAAGGATGGGAGGAGAGGTAATGATGTGAATTGACATCACAAACACCCAGTCTTCGATCACAACTTTGAATTGAATAATTTTCAAATTCACTGTGATCAGACCGGGAATCGAACCCAGACCTGCGTGATCGGTAGAGCGAGCTCTAACCAAGTGGGCCACAGCAGGCGACATTAGCTTATATTAGTGCTTCCCAAATTGGGGGCCGCGGGACTTCTCCGGGGGCCGCCGCAGAACATGTGTTGTATTGAAGGGAGCAGCGGACTATTTTTTTCGGATTAAGGGGTACGTGGAATGAATTTTTTTGGGAAGCACTGGCTTATATAATAAAACCAATATACTTTTTGTTCAGATTTTTATATATGTTTACTATTTTACTTACTCTTTACATGTTTATGTTATCATTGATACCAACAGTTTTATATATGTAGGTAGATAGTTTCGAATATTTGAAAAACAACCACTCGCCGATTTAACATTGCCATAACTCGAAGAGTTTAAATATTTCGTTTTGGAAATTACACACTCATACCATACCATTACGAAGGCATGCAATCACAAATTACGCAGCATGAAAAAAATGTAGTGAAACTTAGCATGATATGGATTATTTTCGATCCCGCGAATAGAGCTGTTTACATACCGAAAAAATAGTTGATATAATTATGCTGGATCCAATTAGTTTATCCACCCACGTCAAATATTATGGTCGGCGAAATATTTACCTCACGGTAGGCGTTCTTTTCATTTCGAGTGATCGAATGCGTCACTCATTTTCCGATATCACTTATTTGTTTATTTACTGTGTAATTAAAACTGTTTGCGAATCGTTTGAACAGATTTTGGTTTTGTTTTTAACAGCTTTTCATTGAACCACGAGGGATTTAATTGTCCTATTAATAGTATGCTAGAATACGAGGGTAATCTTTTATCATAGAGATATAAACATATTTTCAGGACTCTAAATGGAAAATTTTACGAAACGAAACGCTTATTCTTGTAACATCGACTGCTTATCAACATTGCTTATAAATTTGCGGCAGTTATTATTGAATACAATTGTTTTTTTTTTGTTATTTAAAAACGCAAAGCACCGCGCCATTGCGCTCCGGTCGATTGAATATTATTTGGATTATTATTTTAAACAGATTAATGTGATTTTCGCTATGTGTTTTCCCGGGTGGAAAAGATCTAGTATATGGGAAGCTACTAGTGAGGGTAATTAGGTATAGTATGTAAATAACTGATATATCATAATATATAGATTATCCTAATGTTTCAGAAGGCCCTTGCTGAGCCTTCCAGTTAAAATAATCCAAAGGTTTTCAGCTTTGCTTTATCCATTCCCCCATTTCACCATTGTTCAGAATATAATTCCTCCTCTACACAAGATAGTGTAGAGGAGTAGGGTAGGGAACTCAGGGGTAGGGAACCTTTTCATTTCTAAATGCCACATTTATTTATCTGATTCAACACACACTGTCGAACATATAAAGGGTTGATTACGCTCTTTTTACAAACGCTTGCGTATAATTTTTTGAGCAAGGTGAATATATTGTATTATAAATTGTGTATTTATTTAAAAATTTCCAGATTTATTTAAAAAAAAAATGGTACAAGTCAAAATGTCACACCAGAGTAGCCAAGAGGCCGCAGGTTCCCCACCACTGGTCTAACTCTAATTATAGTTGAAATAATATACATATACGTAATGTTGAAACTCTTTAATACGTATGTATTTATGCACATAATATTACAAATTTATTGAGATAATTACTAAAACTACTGAAGCATATCTCGGTGAACAAAAACTTCAGTAGAATTAATAGGTATTCAAAAAATGTTGTCCATGTGAGTGTGAAGTGATTTTATGAAAAATAATTGATGAACATGTCGAGTTGTATTTCAAATAATAATTTTAAAGAACTGTTGAAAAAAAAATAATCTTACAATTCAACGATACCCCACTGGTTGGAAACCCATGTGGAGAAAACCAATGAATATGGAATATAGCACCTAATTACCAGATACTGTTGTTTTTTTTGAGTCACTTTAGATATGCTGCAGGAGATTTTTACAAATAACACTTGAAACTAACTCTCACACAAAATAAATCATAAGTAAGTAATCTATACCCAAGAACTCAAATTTTAAATTGAAAAAAAAATGCAGTGAACCATGTACGACGTCAACTTGGCACATTCTGACTGTTATGCAGAGCTCTTTTGCTGTGCTTCAAGCCTTATTCTGCTTTTAGGTCTTCGTATAAAAACTCTATAATGTTAACCAAAATTATTTTCTAGGGACCTTTTTCATATAATAATGACATATGTATTTTTTTTTACATTGATGTTACATTATTTGTAATGCATCTTGCGTATCCGGGTGTATGCATATTTTGTTTTTCGATAGTGTTTATTGTTAAGCATTTAACTTTTTTCAATAAAAACACTTTTATCTTCTAGGGCTTCCGAGGGAGGTCTCGCAAGCGGCAGTGCTGGAGGCGAAGGTGGAGTCACAGGTGGGTCGCGGACTCCTCAGCAACTCGCCGCTCAAAGACGCTTGCAGCAGACCCAGGCCCAAGTTGATGAGGTACATCTGACTTTTGGATGGATTTACTTTTCCAGATCTATACAGTAATTACCCTATCGTTTTGAGGGAACTATTTCCAGAAACTTGGTTGCTCTGTACTTAAATATGGAAAGAATACCAACATGTACTAACATGATTTAGTAAATTGTGATATACTTGCTCTCCATATGAAAATACAAAGCTATCAAATAAAAACATATTTTACCCACTCGATAACCAAATTGGTATATTATACCAATTTGACTATTTACCTTCAATAATAATTTTGAATACTGATAGATTTTGAATACTATAATATTCAACAATGAACGTTACCAAAAGTTGTTTTCCTTTTTTCAGGTTGTGGATATAATGAAAACAAATGTGGAAAAAGTACTGGAGAGAGATCAAAAACTTTCTGAGTTGGACGACCGAGCAGGTATTGCCATTAATTATCTTTTATCTTTTGAAAATATGAAGCATTCACCAAAAAAATGTTTATCATTTATCTAGTTAATATTGCAGTAATAAGCAAACATTATTTTCTGGAGTCCAGTAATATTGATATGTGCAAAATAATTTTATTTAACAGAATTTGTTAATGTTTTCTTTGTTTAACCGTTTAAATAGCGCGCAAATTAATGATTAATATGTCTCAGTTACCGCTGTTTTTTTTTAAGGAAATAATTTTGCCCAACACACACTCTAATTCGATATATTGACTCAGTATAGATGGCACTACACATATTCAACAACATATTGCTTATATTCGATTAAAGTACCGAGTATTTGATTTTTTAAATTTCTTAGACACCCGTGTTCACTTGGGATCCAAGCGGTTAACTATGTAATAATTATACTGCTGCACATGCTTTACTTAAACTTACTTAAAGATATTACTTTTGTGTCGCTTACATGTAATATTTGAAAATTTTAAATTACCTCTCACTTAATTTTTTATTTTTTTACACCATATCAGCTTAACTGATGGAACTAGGACTCTAACCCATTGTCATTCGACCTTTCACGAATACCATCCTAAAAATCAGGTGTATCGAGAGCAATTAGCTAACAATAAGTCTTAGCCATACCCTTCTATTCTCCCTCCTTTTGAATAAAGTTAGCTTGCGCAATTGCATATCAAGGAGTTAATTCATATTTTAAGTTTAACCACCGTTTGAAAAAAAATTACATGAAAAAAATGTATAATTAAATACTGTGAACTCTCATGCTCTAACCCTGGGTGAAACTAAAGAGCCCAAGTAAAATAATATGTAAGTGTGCTTAATTGTAAAACAAAGATTGTTTTAAAACCATCGATTACTAAAGGAGAATAGTCTATTGAATACAAAAAAAATATACAACAATATTGGTAAAGTGAATGTTGTTTTTATTCACAAAAATCTTAATTTTTATTAAAATAACCATAATAATAATAACAATAATATTTTGTTAAAATAACCATAACCAATTAGATTTGCTAATCTTTACTAGATATTGGATTTGGTTTAAATGTATGCAAACTTTTTTTTCCTAATTTAAAAGTTATGAATTAAATATTTCAGATGCTTTACAACAAGGTGCTTCGCAATTTGAACAGCAGGCTGGTAAACTGAAGAGCAAATTTTGGTTGCAAAATCTGAAGGTTTGGGAACCTTTTTTACAAATTCCTTATTAAACAATAATATACACAACAATAACTGAATACAATTTTAAAAATATATAAATCGTTGATAAAAATCCTATTTGAAACATAAAAAACGTAGCAAAATGTTGATCATAAAAAATAGTCTTTGGTTCTTACAAGTTCAATAGCTATTGTTGATATATTTATTTTAGCATTTGAGTTTTTGGGGATTGGTGCTAGTAATATGACGTATTTTGTGGAGGTTACAAAAAATACCGCAATCAACTGAAATGCAAAATATTTATAAATAATATTAGGAATGAAAAAAAAGAAATCAATGAAAATGTATTACACAATAATGTTTATCTGTTTAAGGATTGGAAAGAAAATGTTAAATCTATTTACCCAATTATTTTTATTTACAAGTTTATTATCGTTTAGGGGTTGATTCTTGATTTTTGAGTAAATTTGCAGCATTATTTTTAAAATTCTAGATGATGGTCATTGCGGGCATAATTGGAATAATAATTCTGGCTCTCATAATTGGTAAGTACAACCGTGGAGTGAGGTATTTAGAAAATTTTATGTTACTTCAATTATTAGCTGATATCACATATATTTGAGTATTAGTGTCACCCCTATGTGTACCTACTAATCGTCACCTTTTGATATTACAGCTAACTTCGTCTAAACCACCTATAAATTAGTTTAAAAAAATAAACGGCAAAATTGGTGAGTGAGACTTTGAAACAGGTCTTAATGACACTTGTTATATTATTGGTGGTGTAAAGATTTTATGTTGTGGCAATTCTGTAATCGATGGCTCTTTAACCAACTCTTTCTTGTCTATGCCTGATATTCTTCCTGTCTCAACTGTGTTTTACATGTGGAACCCTTTACACACACAAAATTATCACCATAAGCAAAATATGTTTTCTTTACACGATGAATCTTCAAAAATATTAACTTGTATTTAAACTACGTTGTAGATATTTTATAACTTCATATCTTTGTAAATAATAAATTAAAAATCAAATCACAATAAAGGCAGATGTGTAAATATGATGGGATATTAATTTTATGATTATTAAACATTTCTAAAAAAGGGGTCGCCAACTTTTTTCGATTTTGGATTTGAACAACAAAAAAACGAAAAAGTATAGCAAATCGAGGATTTCAAATTCCTCGGGGGGTCGCCTAGTCACATGGCTTTATAAAAAGGGATCGCCACCCGAAAAAGGTTGGGAACCTATGTATTAACCTAAACAAATGAAGTCTCGAATTTTTAAATCGTTTTTCAGATTCGTTCAATAAAAAAAGAAATATTTTATGAAAACAAATGATAATAATATTGATAAGAAACCATGACACTGGTTGTTATAAATCTAATAATTTATATCTGATATGAACTCAATAATAAATCAGTAAAAATGTTAATATTTTATATCATTATGATTACTAGTAAAAGCGCGTTAACTGTATGAATGGACGGACTCCTATATAAATAAAATCAAATGCCAAGTGCAACTTTTATTAACATAAGAAACTTTAGAAATACACAATTTCAAATTACCAACAACTCATCGCAAAATGTGTAAAGATAATAAACAGTTTGTTTTCGAACATCTGAAGAATATATTTATCAGCTTAAAATGCTCGTGATGAATGAACTGGTCTTGATTTATAAATAATTGTGGAAGAAGTACAAAAAAAAATATAATGCCTTTACACCAAGTGGAGTGGAAAAAACTGATTAAGATAGCAAAATTCATACTGAAGGGCCAAATAAGAAAAAGAATGTCTTTCTACAGAGAATTGATAACTATCTTCTGAAATATGGTGAAACAATTTGTTTTTTGATGAAAGCTTCACTTGGCAAATAAAGCTGTATTAGGTATATTATTTATATTATAAAGAGTGAATTCTTCAAAATTGTTAAAGACATTTAAAAAGCTGCCGAAGAAAGTCAAGTAAGATGACAGTTAAGATATAGCTTTACACAACTTATTTTAACCTTTTGACCGCGGCTCCTATCCAAATCGGTTCAGATTGGGCTGCTATAGCAGTCAACCGCGGTCAAAGGGTTAATATTGAAAAGATATCTTGAGAATTATTTATGAAGTAATTGCAGATTTTCTCAAATTCAAAATGATACTATTTCATTAGACCAAAAAGAAAGCTAGATGAATATAATAATATATCCACTATAAGGGGAAAATTAGTCATTGTTAATGAAATTAGCAAATAATATTTGAATAGTAATTTCCATATATCAAATGTTTACAAAAATGGAAGTGTTCTGTAGAGCAATGGAACAAAGCCTTGGCATTAAATCACACATGTCCATGAAATGCCAAACAAAAATTTAGTTTTTAAAACAGTTTTAAACTAAAGAATGTTCTCAACTAAATACATGTACCAAAAAATACAGATTCACTCTATGTCACTGTGTAGTATGGGCGCTTTATGTCACGTTTTATAGATTTGCTATTACAGTCAGCAGAGAATGAGACAGATTGTGCATGCCAGCGATTTCCAACCTGGGAAGCGTGGACTATTGCAAAGGGAGGCGCGAACAGTCCGACATATTTATTTACTCTTTAAAACGTGTCTGTCATGTGAAGTAAATGATGGAGAGGCACGAAGATATTTTTTTCTTCAAAAGTAGGCACAGTTACATAAAGGTTGGAAATCACTGGTGTATGCGATAAGGTGAATTTGTGTTTTCATCTTATGTCGGAAAATTTTAATCCTTCTCAACGTCATTAAAAAAAAGCTCAATTTTCAACTTTGAGTTTTTACTAAAAATTAAATTTTTTTTTAAATTAGTGGTGGTGGTAGTGGGTGTTTTATTTCCCATTATTAAATACTGATATAAAAATAATTGAGAAGTGGTAAACTTATAAATTAAATTGAAAATATTGATTTTATGACGAAAACAATCAAACGCCACATTTGTGTAATATAATATGTTCTCGGCTATTTGAAATAATTATTTTAACAGAATAGCTTTAAATGTGTTATGTCATGTCATTATATTATTATATATTGATTATGGTTTTACAATGTGTCCTTTGCGGTATGTAAGTTTTGTTTAATGTCAATATTACTCACCATTTTAAACAATCCAATCTTTGCATGAACTCTCAATGATTTACAGTAATTATGAATGCATGTTTTTTCTTTACTCTTTTATTACAATTACTTTATATTATTTACAATAAATGAAATGATGATCCAGCTGTAGTGTTACCAGCCAGTATATATGCACAAAATGTTGAAGAAGGGGTCTGAAGCCGCCCTGAAAGTACATATACAATTTTTTCACATTTTTATTAAGTAGTTAATTTGCAATGTTTTAATTAACTTATGGTAAACATTCACATCAACTATATTTTAAAAAGTTCCGGTGTCACACTATGTATAGTAGGGTTGTGCATACCTACTATAAAATTTACAATGCCATTACTAAATATATTTGAAAGATGCAATTTTAATAATTCGTTAATGATAAAAATATTCTATTATGCAATCAAAAAGGTTGGTGTGTTGGCATATAGATGGTATCTTTTCATTAATTAAAATATTTAACAACTCTTTTAAATACAGAACGCTTCAATCATTACTCTGCTTCATTATGCAATGTAAAATATTTCGCAACAATGAAGTTTATAAAATCAGACAATTCGAGGAGTTAGTTTGCAGGAATATGTTTTAAGATTAAATAAGTGGACAATATTAAACTCATTCCCAATAAAAATATAAACAAATTCAACATAAGCTATTGATATTTTTTTGTCGTTATTAACACTTGTGACATTGTTTTTTGCATTCAAATTAATGTACATTTGATAAGATTTTATTTTGATTATCTTTTGGTAAAGCATTGCTATATTTAGTTGATCTGCTTCAAGACTCTTATTGGAAGCTTAAAACTCAATTTATTCATGTATCTATTTGAAATGTTATTATTTTGCTGAAATGACATTACTTAACGTTGTTGAAATTATTTTTGTAGAATTTTTATAGATTTAATTTTAGAATATGAAACATATTTTTATAGATTTAACTACATAATGTAAAAAAAATACTAGTAACTTTTTGCAGACTTCACTAAAAACAAATTATTTAATTTTATCGCCAATGTTGTGCTTATATACGAAAAGTATTTTTCTTAATTGGATTTCAAAACATCTAGATTCCCATGTTTAAATTATTACAAACTTTATAATTTTAATTATTTACTCCTGTTGAATATTTTAAAAAGATCTTAAAAAGATGTAGGATGTGATTTTCAATATTGCTCAGACTAAATAATTGAAATATCTAGTGTTTCAATCTTCGTCTGATACAATTTTTTTTTAATCTACGTTATCCGTAGTGATTATTTCTTCTAAGCGGTAATTGGTATTCCAGTTGTTTTGAAACCTCATCAAACGATCATTCAACCTTTTATATTACATGCAATCAGTACTTTTGTAGAAGTTATCTAGATTTTCTATTGACTTATTACTACTTTTATTGAATAAATGTAGTTTATTCAATTAGATGAATAAAATCATTCAGAAATAATGTAGTCGATTTATTTGAAAAATGTCTCAGTGTTTTGTTTACTTAACTGAATTTATTTTTACAGGAACATGATCACCTAATGGAGCTTGCCTTAAATGAAATCCAGTTTGAGGAGATGAAATAGTCTTATACATTATACGGTATATTTGTATTAACCTCTATCACTGATCTGCTACCACCCAACTAATAATTCTGAAGGACCAATGCTTCTTCTTAGAACAAAGTATTATATCTATTCACATATTTTTTTATTAACCTATATCTTTATCACGTATCTAATATGATAAAATGCTTAATTTTGAATACCCATATATTTTGTAAGCCTTTATTCCTCGACAATTGAATGTATTTTATGAAGCGATGGCGGATATAAAAAATTATATTATATTTATGTAGTTAAATAATTTATGAACTTGGTGAAAAAGTATGTATAAGACCAACACGACCAAGTTTCTTATATAACTAGTTAATAATAAAAGATAATATGGCCAAATTGTGTTGATGTAGGTATGATATAACTTCTATCTTGTTTTTTTCCTTTTAAAGAATAATAATGAATTAATGATGACATGAATCAGTTTATTTAATGCCTTAAACCTATTAGCAAATCTTTTTAAATAATAATTATCAAAAGGTCCCCCTTAAAACTCAAACCTAAATAGTTTTATTTTAGAAGAGGAGAGTAAATGAAAACCCAGGTTTTTATAATTCAACATTAATACCACACCTCCACAAAAATAAAAATTTGAATTTTGTGTAGAATCATCATTATGTTGTGATTAATGTAAAATAATGTTTTTTTTATTTATTTTCTCATATTTGCTCTACACAAATGCCTATGCATTTAATTTATTTGGATACCTACTCTAAAAATAGTTTAATTTTATTTAAAATCAGGATCAATTGTAAAACATTAAGTTTTGGGTATGTCTTAAGAAAAGTTATTCCATAAAAATTGTGTTGGTGTAATAACGTCTCAATGTTATTCAAGGAGTAAAAAAACTGTTTTTTTGACCGATCGACAATTATTTTGTGATTCTTTCTGTATACTCAAAATCGTGCTTTTTTGACCAGTGACTATTTTGTTGGAGGCACAATATAATTATATTTTACCATAATTCAAATTTTTCGTATGAAATATTTAATTGAAAGGTTGTATTTAATTTAACTACAAAGTATTTTATAAATATACACTGAATCTTTCTTATTGGTAATATAATGCCATAACAGATCAAAAATATTGTGAAGAAAATAAAATGTTAAATGATGAATAACAGATTTTAAAGTAACAGTTTTTGTTAACTGCTTAATTAATCTATCGATGATAATGTTAGCTGTGACATTCTACTACATAAGGAATATAATTTTTGTTATTCTATTCTATCGACTATGATAGAATCCTTTAAAGTTTATTGCCCTTTTTCGAAGGCATTAAAGTATTCTTATTATACTCTACGTGTCCAAGATATTTAAAAGCTTAATGGATATGTGAGCGAACAATGTTCATTACGAATATACTTAAATAATACAGCTATTTTATCGATATAATAATATTTTATATGTTATATAATTTGAGTGTAATATACCTACTTACATGTTGGCATAACAATAAAGTAAATATAAAAAATGTTGAATAAAGTAATGTGAAGGTATTTGATGTCATTTTTCTGAAAAAATGTATAAATCAAAATAAAGAACACCCAGAATATTCAGTAATACATAAATATCTAAGAGAGTATTTGAATACCTATTACACCATAGGATAAATGACTATACGTCATGTAATGTTGTAAACATAAATGAATAAAAATATTATGAAGTATTAGTTTTAGTTTTACTGACAACCGTGTAGAAAAATGTTTGTCAATCTGTTTGCCTATTTTATATCATATTATCCTATCTTGTCAAGTATATAATTGCAGCAATAGAAAAAATATGTTTTGCTTAAAACATTCATTGCGCATTAAAATACGCCAACATTAATCCTACTAAGAAGTTCTGATATTCCAAAGTACATTTTTACACTGATATACAACGATACACACTTAAAGCACCTGAAACGATCTAACCTTAAGAATTTTGTAGTAGAACTGACCCGATAGGATGGGCTTTTGTTTGCTTAGTGGGTGTCCAACAGCGCTGCTGTTATTATAATTAATTATATCTATTTTACAATGCATCTCTACAATGTATGATGAGTATATCTCTTTGTATATATATTAAATAACTCCCTTTATTTTTAAAATAATTTATATCTAATATGCCAATGCTACAAATATTTTTATGTTGAAAGATCATACAAGGAAAACTCAATGAGAATTTATTTTAAGCCACTCAAGATCAACTCGAGGTAAATTGACACAGGGCCGACTCGATGATTTCTGCTGCTGTGTGGGGCAAGAACTAAATGAGTCAATAGTGTTAAATAAGTCACGAGCCGGCACTGAATTGGTATCACAGACACCCACATCTCAGGTCTCAAATTTAAATTGAAAAATCTAAATTTGACATTGACATTACTGGGAATCAAACCCAGACCTGCTTGGTCGCTAGAGCACACTCTAACTAACTAGACCACAGCAGGCGACGCTGCTTACAACCAGTTAACATGTTGACTGGTAAGCCTATCCATATTACGGACTTAGTATTTCTCTAAAGACACTCTCACTGTATATGTTAAAGAGTAAGTGTCAACAGGTTACTTTTAAACAACAATGAAAACTTGAGATAGAAGAACGACTAGATTATTTGAAAATGGTAGGATACAAGTAACAGAGAGGAGATAAACGAAGGTAATGCATTCTGGCCAACGTTCCCTCTAAGAAGTGCGCATGCGTCGCTGCGCAGCAGTTGGGAAGCCCCCCACACACTCATTTCGGGTTGGCTCGCACTGCAAGACAATTTTTTAATTAATATTTGATCGGTCCGCGCAGCTAACTTCTTGCCTTAGAGCAACCACCGGCCCGCCGAGCTATTTTGTCCGGCCCTGATTCACCTTGGTGAAGTATTAGAGAAATAAATTATTAGTTCTAAGGAGGAATTAAATAATGGAGATGAGACGGGCGCTTGCAATAGCTCCACTCTACTAGTTCATGATCACCACCATATAAGAAATAGCAACGTGTTTTATTTAATTTTATACTTCTTTATTATGTTTAATAATTTGGTCCGGCCCTTGACTCGGAGACAGAATGATAATTTGGCCCCAGACCTAGGAAAGGTTGCCCATGCCTGCCTTAGAGGGAACATTGGTTCTGGCAAATAAAAATTCCCTCCAATGACTGAATGTTGTTCATCAACACATTACCTGTTTTCATTTTATGATTAACATTGCACAAAATCAAGATAGGATTAGTCAGGTGTTAATCATAAAGTGATCATAATGCATAAAGCAGAAGCAGCATGTTCCACTTTGAAAGAAGATCCAAGGGCAACTCTGAAAGTAACTCTAAAAAGTATTAGTAAAAGTATCCATTAAAGTTACTTCAGAAGATTCATGAAATAACGAAACTTAAGTTTTTAATATTCATTTAATCAGCGGGGCCAATATTTTAACAAGTGGCTCGCTAAATCTGAGAATTATTCGCGGTTTTCGTATTTTAAAAAAATCGAAAATTCCCGGGTGCTCCTTATTTTGATTGGTCTTGACCCCCTTCTCGATATCTGATTTATTCTCTTCCATTTTTCCAAAAAAATGAAAATTGAAATTGTTACAATGTTTTACAATATTTTTTTCGTATGGGTTTAACTAGAGCAGTTCTATGGTTCCTTTTTAAAAAAATGGGTTGACTAGACTGTGATACTGCACAGTAAATGTATCCAACCACTTCTAATACCAGCGATGAAATACACACTTGTGCTTAAAATCAGATGAAATATTTATTTGGAATTTAAATTTTCACTATATTGCTTTACGAAAATGAGCGAATAATTTTTCAAAGCACTAGTATACTGGGTTGAAAAATAAGTGACACCCTAGCCCACTAAAATACTAGAAAAAGCTCACGATAAAGACACGCATGACGAAATTTGAGTTTTAAGAGTTTTGATATGATTTCAATATATGATACCTCCGAATCATAAGTTAGTCTAAATTTTAATATGCATGGATGTACTTTGACTTCACTTTAAATGAAATCTGCATAATTCATAGTAAATATTAATATTATTAATGTTTAAAACAATAAACCATTCATTAAAAATAATAATGAAACCAATTAAAAGTTTATGACAAGAGCGCACAGCAAATAAAATAAAATAAAATATTATTCCAGCAACTCAAAATATTGCAGGCAAAAGATATTGTTTATTTTATGTAATTGTCTAATGTGTATTAAAAATTGATCTTCAAACGGAGTTATATATATTTTATTCAAAATAAATATAATTATTCATATTATTATTTGTAATAATTCTTTCTCTATTAAACTCTTAAAACCTCAGATTTTATCGCAAATTTTATGTGTCACCAATAATGATTATACGCAATAATTTGAAAACAATTAATTGAATGTTACTTAATATACCAGTTGATAATGCTGGCAATGAACGACACCGGTCCATATATATTATTGAATAATGTGAAATTGGTATAAAATTAAAAGTTTTCCACCAAGAATCATCAGTAAGCACCTTAAAGGTGATTTTAATCATCAGTAAACTTGATAAATGCTCCATTAAATGATATTCACAACCCTTTATCTCGCTCCATATTTGCGCAAAGTCGGCTGGAACAACACTAAAAACATGTCTATACAAGGCCGACCTGAGAATTCTTGCGCCTGTGTGAGAGGCGCCGAAGGTGCCTTGAAAAATTGCATCAGTGGACAGTGCTAAAATCTTAGTGCGCCCGTGTGCGCCGCACTCGTTGCACACGCCACCAGCCAGCCCTGAATTTATGATGCCGAAAAGGCTGCGGAGCATTAGTTTTCACTACTAGTGTATTTTAAGTATTATTTTTAGATAAAATGTAAAAATAAACATAATTGGCCTATTTTGTATGGAATGAAAATAATTTATTTTGATATATTATTTTAATAAAATAAAAACCATTTCAATTATTAGAGTACTATATGTATTTTTACTAGGCAGTTAGTATATTTTATGAAAAGCGTTTTTTGAACAACGAAGCGAAAGACTATTCGAAAGATAGGTAGGTAATTTCTAATAATGGTAAGTAGCCCTGCTATTGATGTGATCTTGTATTTGTTTGTAAGTTACGGTCATGCTACAATTATTTTGTCTATGGTCGAAAAATGACATATTTGGAAATTAGTCAGACACCACCTGTCACTTTTTGATGGAAATACACCGAATTTGTGTCAAATAGGTTGTATTATTTAAACAAACCTTGTAATACTTTCCAGATTAATCATGGCTGTAAGTAATAATTGTCTCCTTAATAATGTTACATTGTATTAATGATATTAGCGGACAGTGTCAATTGATTATTTAGTACACCCACAATCAAAATTTTAGTTGCAATTTGCACCAATTAATTTCGTGTCTAAGAACCTTGAATAAGCTTGCAAAAATATTGCCTAATTATTCTGCATTTCAATGTCTTTTTTCCAATTGAAATAACAGATTAATATTCAAAATAAATCTCACTAGAATCAAGTAGGGTATTTGTTGTTTCGATGTTTGTTGATTTTAATCAATGGTTCTTTTTAGGATAACAGCGAAAACCCCGCGGTAACAGAGAATGTTCGGGTTATTGTACGAGTAAGGCCTATGGATGCCAAAGAGAAGCTCGAAGGAAACCAAAATGTGATATCCGTTGATACAATGAATAGCATGATAACAGTAACCAAACCTCATGCAATTCAAAGTGAACTTCCAAAGACGTATTCATTTGATTCTGTATTTGGAACGAACACATCACAGGTATTTATTTTGTTACACATATCAGAGTTATCAGAATCCTTTTGAAATAGGTTTAAAATATTTAGAATTAAATAAAACAAAAATGAAAAAATAAGGTTAATATGCCTTACTACATGCTATTTTTTTTCTCACTGAAAAGTTACTTAACACTTAGGAGTCCGGGCGAACATATGTGTGCATCTCACTTTCAGTGCGCAGGAGTCCGCGCGAACATATCTGTTCGTTTTGCCGAGTGTAAGTTTACACAAAAAAAAGGTACTTTGTGTGATGATTTTTTTTCTTCACATTTAACATCAAGGTTGCCAGTGATATTGAAATTGATAATGTCAAACAAATATATTAAAAATATATTTTTTTTACTCGTAAATATAGAAGTAAGTAACACAGTATCACCTAGTAAATAATATTTTTTGTATAACGTTTAACGTTTGGTGTAATATTATTTTCATGGAAAAATGCATTTTTTTTTGTTAGATCTTTTGCTTCGTTTACGTATATAAATATGGGTTAAATTTTCGGATAAGTTTATTTATTGCTTCTTTGGCCGCTTCACAATTCTTTACAAAAAAATAAGTGTTTGTTCTATGGGATTTTTACGAAAGTGAAATTAGTCATGACAATAATTATATAACACAGATCCATTGTCTCAGATTCATTTTACATCTGTATCCTTTTTTTCTTTTGTAGACATTTTGCAACTAATTCTTGTTGGAAAGTCAACCCTAAATTCAAAGAAATGAAATCATTATTTTACTTCGAACAAAGCACCGCTTTTACTCAATATATGTTTGGCTTGCCAATAGCAATAAATTATGTAATTCTTAATGCCCTTTTCGAGACGCTGTTGACAAGGAGCTATTTTTTCTGAAAAGTTTATGGCTCTGCTGTGAAAAAAATGTGACCCTAATGCTTCATAATTATTACACATATGAATGGCCACCATTCATTAATAGCATATACCTGCACCTCTAACAAAAACAAACGATTCTCAAAGATTTAAAATATTTAAATAATTGAAATATAACAAGAATTATTTAAAAATATCTGAGAGTTGCGAATAAAACCTTACGATATAGAACAGATGTTTATTTTCGGTTTTACAATATCTCAAAAAAACTAAAATAGTTGTCGTTGCTGAGAAGAAGGAGATGGGGGGGGGGGTTAGTAACCAGTAACTTTATTTTAAATTAGTGTATATTATTGCAACTCTTTATAGCCATTTCTTACTAAATAACTTTATTTTTAAGTTGTTAAGACTCTTTATATGAAACCCTCGGTTGAGAAACACTGATTTTATCATATTTTTATATGTATAAAACCATACGAACGCTTTTCTGAAAGAAAAAAAAATATACATCAATCGGTTAAATAGTTATCGCAATTTAAACGTGAGCGCAAAAAAAGTTCCATTTCCCCAAAATTCGGCCGGCTCCCGCGCATGTTTTAGTATGCAAATCTGCGGACCTATATGTGTTAATATTGCTAAAAAATGCTTTTCTTTAAGAAATTTAATTGCAGAACTTATTTTCGAAGATTTTTCCATGTCTTCTGATCTGGATGGCATCAAATAACTAAAATATTTTGAAGAATTTATAAAATTATTTGATGTCTTTAAAATATTCTTACAGATCATTTACAAAATGTCTACGTTTTATGAAAAACGTGCCAATTGTGTATCAAATTTCAGATGGACATATATATCCAGACTGCTAGTCCAATTGTTGATCAAGTACTGAAAGGCTACAATGGGACAATTTTGGCATATGGTCAGACTGGAACAGGAAAAACTTACACAATGGCTGGTAATCCATCTGCTCCTGAGCTTAAAGGAATAATACCAAACTCTTTTGCCCACATTTTTGGACATATTGCTAAAGCTACTGAAAATGAAAAGTAAGTTGATTGCATTTTATGAAAATCTGTTTCACAAAAAATGTGCATCTCAAATTGGTCATCTTGTAGCAATGAATTAATTAAACAAATTAAATGAATGATGGTTGTTATATAAAGAATTAACTGTAAGAAATGTCTACACTGATGACATGTATTGCCTCTTACAGTTGAAACCACCTCAGTAAGTACGATTTATGTGTAATATAGAAGCTTACACGAAAAACAGAAACCGCGTTCTAATATTTTCTGTTCAGTATTTAATGTATTTTATGTCACATGAATTGTCATTTATCAAAATTTATTCAAATTTGTTAATCAAAAAATTATAAGTTAAATAATTTATTCACAGATTTTTAGTTCGTGTAACTTACCTTGAAATTTACAATGAAGAAGTAAGAGATTTACTTGGATCCAAAGGTCACAACAGACAGAGTTTGGAAGTGAAAGAGCGCCCCGATATTGGAGTGTTTGTGAAAGATTTGACCGGTTACGTTGTTCACAACGCTGATGAATTGGACAAGGTCATGCAGATGGGAAATAAAAATCGAGCTATTGGAGCTACCGCCATGAACACTGAGAGCTCTCGCTCACATGCTATTTTTACAATAACTGTTGAATCCAGCACTCTTGGTGACGATGGAGCTCAGCATGTTAAAATGGGGAAGCTGCATTTAGTAGATTTAGCAGTAAGTTGATATTTCTTGAACTCAGTCTAATGCTTTTAAGAAAAAAGATCAATATTCAAGAAGTAGCTTACAAAGGAATTGAATGGACTTTATTTTTACCAGAGAAGATATATTTATGAAAAAAAATATATGATTATTATAGAACAGTATTTGTCAGTAAGCGATGTTTTCTTTTTTTAAATGGTTTTTTCAATCTAAGAATATAATATCCACCAAGTTACCCTGTAATTATTAGTATATGAATAATGTAGTAGTTGTAAACCATTTTGTGTATGTGTCAAAAAATCACAAATATTAATATACCTTTCAACTTTCCGACTTGCTGAGCAAAATATTTTTATTGATACATTTTATACAATATAATTTAAGATTTCGACTGAAGGTGCTTGGTGGAATTTCAATATTAAATTTGAATCGTTCAAACTATGTACATTCTCACAAATTTTGTCACTAACGACCCGGGTTTCGCCTTTCGGCATCTTCAGGCATTCAAGTGCACGGATGAACTTGAACTGACGCTTAGCAAATAAAAGTTTCGTGCTTATATAAGATACAAATGCATCACCGAGTCCAAAGCCATTGCTGGCGAAAAGGATGAGCTCATGGGAATTCCAACAGATTTGTGTAGTGAGCAGTTTCAAGAATTACCGACAAACAGATTATATAATTCTTGAAACTGCTCACTACACAAATCTGTTGGAATTCCCATGAGCTCATCCTTTTCGCCAGCAATGGCTTTGGACTCGGTGATGCATTTGTATCTTATATAAGCACGAAACTTTTATTTGCTAAGCGTCAGTTCAAGTTCATCCGTGCACTTGAATGCCTGAAGATGCCGAAAGGCGAAACCCGGGTCGTTAGTGACAAAATTTGTGAGAATGTACATAGTTTGAACGATTCAAATTTAACATTTTATACAGTTGTCTGTATCTCGAAGAGAGCTCATTATTTATTTATTAAATAACTACGTTTTTTAAAAAATAATCAAATAATGGTTTTCTTCTGCAAAAAATAAATCACCTATTATTCACATGTCAGCAAATTTATTTAACGTACCACTTCTATCACAAGTCCTAGGTCTGCCAATTTTTTTGTTGGGTAATTTTTAAAATACAGTAAATAACTCTTAGATAGAGAAGGATAAGATATAAGAAAATGCTCAAATTATTATAATTTTTCCTATAACAGGCAGAGAGTTGCATGTCTAACTCAATATTATTATTAATGTTTTCAGGGTTCTGAGAGGCAAAGCAAAACTCAGGCAGCTGGGGTACGTTTGAAAGAGGCTACAAAAATTAATCAGTCACTATCAACTTTAGGTAATGTTATATCAGCTCTAGTTGATGGGAAAAGTACACACATTCCGTACAGAAACTCCAAACTTACCCGACTCTTGCAAGACTCCTTGGGTGGCAATTCCAAAACTGTTATGGTATGATTATTTAATAATTGCTTAAGTTATTTTATTCTTTATTTGACAACTTCTTAACCTTTTATCATCAATGAATAATTTGTCTAACCAAGTTTTGTACGCTACTGAATTTTTAAATGCAAATAAAAGGAAACGGTCATAGTTTACTTGCTTGTTTTATGAAGATAAATATTTTCGATTCCGAAATGAAAACATTCATATGTTAAACACATGTTTTCTAGTGTATTTTTACAAATATTTAATTAGGGTTATTACAAATAATTTATAATATAGTTTTTATAAAACATATCCCGCTAGTTTCAAAATGTTTGCCCTAAATTAAATGTGTAAGTGTCCCTAAAATGATTGCTAGATAAGATGTGAAATTGATATCATTAGTGTTTTATAGTAGCATTATCAATAACTTTGACAATCCTGATGTCAGTCATCCATATGATTTTAATTTAACTGTGTTTTTTGTAGATTGCCAATATTGGACCTGCTGATTCTAACTATGTGGAGACCATCAGCACATTGAGATATGCGAACCGAGCTAAAAACATTGAAAATAAAGCTCATGTTAATGAAGAGCCCAAGGACGCGTTGCTTACTCGCTTCCAGCAAGAGATTGATGAGCTGCGTAAACAACTTGAAGATGGAATTGAAAGTAAGGAGCAATACATTTTATTATTTACCGTTATATATATTTTTCAGCATTATATGTCAGCCTATTAAGCAGAGTTTTAAGAGCACATTTTCACGGTCAGTAAATGAGACCCAGTGAGAATGATTAAATGGTGATTATTTTAAAATACCAAATTGTAATCTTAGGTGTAGATATTTGTGATGTCTGCCATGGAATTCATCTTGAGTGACTTTGCCGAGTCTCTAAGTGGTCAACTTCTTGGTTGTCAGTTCTAATTTCTTAAGTGTCATTGGGTTGGAAAGAAAGAGAAAAAAATCTAGGGTACATGTATAATAAAAAAATCCCAAATTGTTCATAAGAATAACTCTTTTTTTCTACAGTGGTATCTGATTCAGAAAATGGACTTGAATCCGAAGAAGGTGGATTCTCAGATTCTGGCGATGATTTGGATGAATACGTTGATGATGATGGAAATCTTATAAGGAGGAAAAAGGTAAGAATATTCATGCCTTTACAGAATAAATAAAGTGAAACAAGATTTATAAAATATTCATTGATAATTAATTTTCTATTTTTTTTTTATTATTTAAGGATATGGATGACATTGAAAATGAAGATACTGAAAAAGCACACATGGCTAAGAAGGCTCTTGAAGAAAAGCGTGCAGAGCTGCAGCGAACTAAGTATGTTTGTAAATTGTTTTTTTTTTTATCAAATAAGTATCAAAATAAATAAAGTGAAATTGTCTTGAAAATTGAAAATTCACCTCATTGTCAACAGGCTAAAACAAAACGATCTCAAGGATAAACTGCAGAGATTGGAGAGTAAAGTGCTGGTGGGTGGTGAGAATCTTCTGGAGAAAGCTGAAGCTCAACAAAAACTTTTAGAACAGACATCCAAGGAGTTGCAATTGCGACAAATAAATGAAGAGAGACTTCAGACCCATTTACAAAGAAAAGAGGTAAATATGACTATCAGAAATATCTGATTGTCCACCAAAAAAAGCAGAAATGGGATATTCTTGCTTATAATTACATAAATTTTTGCATAAATGATATATATATTATTATTTAGTACTGTTTCCTGTCAATATATGGATACCTTTATTCATTAAATTCTTTCCACAGGCCGAGCGTCTTGATATTGAAGAGCGTTATTCGACACTACAGGAGGAAAGCACAGCCAAGACCAAAAAGCTGAAACGAGTCGTTCAGTTATTAAATTCCGCAAAAGCTGAATTGGCAGATCAAATGAGAGAGCAGCAGCGTGAAATGGAGGGCATATTAGACAATATTAGAGCTCTTAGGCGAGAAATACAATTGGCTGATTTAGTTCTTGATTCATATATTCCGAAAGAATATCAGGTATTTATATTGTCTTCCTTTTTTTTTATTTATAAACTTGCATATTATTCTACTTTAGATATAACAATACGGTTATCTTGGACTTTTTGAATAATAAATTGACCTTAATATATTATTGTAGAAACTTTTGGAGCAGTATATTCACTGGAATGAAGATATTGGAGAATGGCAAGTCCGATGCGTAGCTTACACAGGCAACAATATGCGCAAACAACACATCCTCAACACACAAAACAAGGAAAAAGAGGTAGTTATTATTTATCAATGCTTTTTCAGACAGTTTTTTTGTTCAACCTTTTCTCATAATGTTGTATTATTTTTAGCACGAAAGCGTTGATTTATCTAGTCAGTATTTGACTTACGGAAGTATAGTGGGAAGCGGTGGTGCAACCGTAGAGAGACGAGCAAGATCGGCGCGAACAGGAATTTCAGGAGTTCCCAGACCTGCTACAGCGCGGTCTCAAAATAGGCGATGAACATGAACCATCACTCAATTAGGAATGAACACTATTCTTACAAGTGCAACTATATAGTTTACAATTTACACCGACTTCTCACCATTATGAATAAAACTCACATTTTATTTGATTATTTAATTCAGTTTGTATAGTGATGAAAAACAATTTATGCATTTTGTCGCTTTAAATCCAAGTGACCTGACATTTGACATTTGCTAAAAAATCACTTGCTGTAGATAAAATTATTTTTTCAAGTTAATACTTCATGCTAATCTATTTTATTTATTTTGATGTGTAAAAATAATAATTAATATTTTATATATTTAGTATAGTCACTAATGCTACATTTTCAACAGAACTAAACTTCTGCTAATTTCGCTTTAAACAACTAGTCCATTTTTTTTTATCAAGGTTAAAATATCTGAACATAACAATTTTTTGATTACACACTCAAAAGTAAATTGAAAAAGATTGGGTTACCAGGAAACTATTTAGTGACTCATATGAAGTATCCCTGTATAAACTCACGTGTTGATATTACCTACCGTATTTCCTCAACTTTAAGACGCATGGTTTTTTCCTATTTTAGTATCTCTGAAATCGGGCTGCGTCTTATAATCGTTCGAGGAAATAGGATATTTTTTTTGTGATTTTGTTATTTCTGAATTTGTCTTGATAATTAATTAATTTATTTACATTCATGGAAATATATATTTAGTTGAGTAAAACATTATTGGTATTAATTCTATTAAAAATATATATATTTTTTATAAATTTTATTTTTTACATTATGTTTTGTCTACAATTATATTTTATTACTTGTGATATGAGTTTTCTCAGTATTATTATTTTCTTTGTTAATTTTAAAGAGAATTTTTTTTTTGACAGAGGCTAATGTAATAATCGTTAATCAAATTTAACATTGTCACATGTAATTTTTCCTAATATTTCTGATGATAGAAATTTCAAAGAGAGGTGATTGAAAAAATATTTTAATGCATTTATTATATCAAAACGTTTGACAAACCAAACAAGTTATTTAAATTAATGTTTACATATTTATAAAACATGGATACCAATCAGGTTATTGATTTAAAATATTGTCCTACTTTTATGCATGTAAATAAAAGAGTTCTACTAACATGATCAATTATTCCTTCCACAAAAAGATCTCAGTCTTCATGTAATTTTTGCAAATTTTAAAATTAATGAAATTATCAAATATCAATTACGACAAAAAGTAAATATTGTACATTACTAAGAGTCTTCTAAATGGGTTTAACCTTTTCTGTCAACTATTATGTCCATTTTAATTCCAAATACTACATTAAGTGAAGACTATATTTCTTATTTTTGTAAATTAAACTGTGTAAAAAAGTAATATAAATGTGATTTATTAATAGTAACTATAAAATGTAGAAACGAACTCGAACTAATAATTTTGTCACTTAAGATAATGTCAGTGCGCAACTGTTTAAATTTTATTACTAGCTTATGTAATATGATACATGTAAACATTTGATTTTTGCTCTAGTCTTATTATTGACGTTAAATGTCTCTGAAAGTTTTCTTGTAAAACTATCGAAGAAGACATTTAGTTTTTATCCAAAGAGCAAAACAGGAAAATATTATAGTCTAATATTACGAGAAAACTTATAGTATTAAATTTTTTTCTAGTCATTTTAATAAGAGTACATATACTAGAGTACAGGAGGTCCTTGATATTGCATTCCTTGCAATTACGAATTTGCATAAAATTGATAAAGACTGCTAGATACAAGATTTTTAGATTAACCAATTTAATTATTATGTGGCACCTATTATAGACCAGTCGCTTTGATAGAATTTTTTTATCCATATTATCATAATTTATCATCTGTACACTAGGACACCCTGTACCCTTGTTTTTTGTGCAATATTTTGCTTTATGCAACTGCCTTAGTTTATTGGTAATATAATTTTTATGCTGGTGAATTAGGATAAAATCTTATAAATTAATTATAAGATTTTATAAGATATATGAATATTCAATTTATTTACATTTTTTTAGTAAGAGATATGTATGACCTTTGTATTATTTTTGATTTAAAAAATTCTAGTATTCAAAATTTTTGTAAACGAAAAAATATGTGTTTTTATTTTATTTTGTTTTATATCAATTAATAATAAAACACAAGCCACAACCTTTCTTTCTTTTTCAAAACTTCCTAAGGTAAATTGGGTATTTGCATTATTACAGTCCCAAATTTCTTTCTAGATCTTGGTATCTTCATATTTATTCATCCATATTAACCAATTGACACTCTTAATATGCTGGACCTTCATCATATGTTGTCTATTTTTAATAAGAAAATCCGATACCCAACTGAGTATTTTAATAGATGAAATTCGGTTTTTAAACAATATTCCGTAAGAAAGTTAAAATTTGAATCGAAAATAGTGCTAGTTCAAAGCGCTAATGAAAAATTAGAATCGTTTTTGTTAGAGTAGTCAAATTATGTAACGTTAACTTTTCAAAACAGTAACAACATAATCACACCTCACAAATAGCCGATTCCTCGGACCTAAGAGACATCTTTCATCATAATATACAGATGAAATGAATGAAAAAAGAATTTGAAAAAATAGTAACTGTTACACTCGCAACAAGATACACTCATTCTTTGCATTACACAGAAAATAGATTTCGCTAAATCATCGTGTAAAGCAAAATTTACATATCAACCATAGAAAGGCAAAAGGAGATAACCCACTCCAAACAAACTTTACAGGACGCACAAAAAACAAATCAAGAATTTTGCACAATTAAATATCCACAACTTTGAAGAGTACGAAACCTAATGTTTTATTTACTCAATCGAATATTAATTTAATTCGTTGTTTAAGAAAAATCTTTGTGCAAGTCCTGGTATTCACAGGTATTCTTTTTTAAAAATTAGAAAATAAATTCAAATACTTATTCGGTATTTATAACATACATCATTTCGATAGAACATGTATTAAGCTGTATACATTGTGATTATCGGAAAAAAGCCATTTTTAAAAAACTTTGGGTTACGTCCTTTTGTCTTTCTACAGTCAGTATGAATAAAAAAGAGAGCAATAAGTCCTTTATATAAAATTAAAATTGACAACATTCACTTGATTTATTAATTTTAATTTTATATTAAAAATAAGTTTCCATAATGTTCCCGCCTAATCATAAAATTAAAATAAATAATGAAAACTGAATTATTATTAATTATTGGGTAATCTGCCACTGATTATCTCTACATCATTATCCTCATACTTTGATGTCTATTAAACATATTTTAATGAAAGTGAACGACAAAAACTTTTCTTTGTATCGTATTTCAAATGAGCCCCTTAGAAGTGAAATGAGCTAAGCAGTGGCGAATTACCTTATATTACCCTATAAGCAAATGAGGCGCGCGCTTGTAGCCTCCGAATCTTAGGGGCCTCGAAAATGGCTTATATTATATATCCCATATATTTACATTTTGTTCAGGTTTTGATTATTTGACAAAAAAAATTGACGTTCTTTTGTTATCCAAAAATAAGGGGCACTAAATTTTAATGCGCCTGGGACCTCTCATGTGCTTAATCCGCCACTGGAGCATCGTTACCTCTAATTTTTATATTGTGTTTGCATGTAATTTTTATATTCACTGCTTTGTGCAGTTAATTTTCAGCAAAAAAAAACGTGTGCGCAAGTATAAAGGTAGGTAGAATCATTGAAGTTTATGAAAATTAAAATATTATTCATACCCGATTGGTTGGTGCTTTATTGCCTTAGACTCTAGCAAACCTTCTTTTAAAAATATATTTATGTGTACTGCCTGTGTGGGATATGTGGGAATGTGTGCGGACACATTTTGGGAAGCGCACACATTAGCGGGAACATTGCACTGGAGCTAAATGGTAGCTTATGTACATGTCTTAACTCTTCCGTACCCTTGCAGCAACAACAGCGGACCTCGGCCTTCAAAACTTTAAAATATCCGTGTTATAGGTCTCAAAAAATATGTTTTTTTTTCTATTTGTCAATAAAATAGTTTTACATATGAATATAAATTTAAAAAAATAAACATTCAACGTCTTCTTTGTATAATTATACATAATTTGAACTTCTCGTCGATTTTATCATTGAAAAATATTGAATTATCGAGCATGAGATAGATATATATAAATATCAATATGTAAGAGAAACCAACACTTTCGTTTTGCCGAGCGAAACAATTAGATGAATTCCACGAGTAAGACAGAGAACGCAGAAAAAACAATATGCGATTGTGTTTGAACAATGTTATCCTTATCAGCTCAGACGAGCGATAATATTCCAGACGATAGTGTTTCCGTAATCACATTCCTATACTTATATTTCTTTGACTAACATCGCGAAGATTACTTTGTTATATTCATTTATTGACTTGTAATTTACTTGGTAGAACTCCATTATAATATGGTAAAAACAGCAACGTATTTAGTTCTACAGTTTTTTTTAAATATTTATGAGTTGATAGTTATTTCGGCTTTCGCCATCGTCAGAACTATGATTAAACTTACATTTTCTCAGCTATATATACTAATTAAAATTACAATTATAATATAACACTTATTAAATATGACTAGTGTTTCGAACAGCGACAAGCAATCTGGGGTTTTTAAACGTTAATTAGGATAAATTAAACTGATATTTATTATTAATTTAATCACAATAAATTTAATAAGTATGGCGTAAGTATTTTGAAACATATAAATATGTTGAACGATTTTTTCACTCAATATTATGTGACCGTGTTTATTTGATAGAGGTGTGTACAAACTCATTGATAGTACCAATATATATTTTTTTTCTTTTTTTCAATCTGTGTTATACATTCTGTTACGTAAATTAATTTACGTATAAACCGCCGAATTTTAGGTTTTTTGTAATAATTTTAAATATGTTTGTCAAAAAGTTTTATTTTCTTTGCAAGTTTCCAAATACATATAATGTATCAAAAATGTTCATTATATTTTTTTTATATAAAACATTGTTTTACTTAGATAACGTATTTACGCGTGTGATTGTTCTTTCCTTATCCCTTCCACCAACCGCCCGACAACGATCACTAGTTGCGTGACGCTTTGTGTATGACTGTATCGTTTCAAACGTGATCGAGACACGTCCCGTCTACTAGCTATTGCACAGAATTTTGATTCTTGCTCCTTTCGACAATTATGCATGATTTGTATAAGTTTTTCAGGTTTTAGTCACAAATTATGACACAAAACAAGTACTATACACTATGTAAAATCATATGGCATTTTTTGAAATTGTCATTTTGCTTTAAAAATGCGTTTATATGACAAATTCTAGACGGTAACAGAGCGTTACTGCATGGTCTGCGAAGGGATTTTTTAGCACGGTAAGGGAAGGGTTAAGTATCGTAAAAGTGAAGTTAGCTTATTAAAAATACACCCTGCCATTGTGTTTTCTCATTAAAATTAAAATATGCAATCCACAAAAGAACTAAGTAAAGACGTGATTGTACTTAAAATTAAAATTCCAATAGAAAAGGTTTAATTATTTTGCTGCTTGGCTCAATTCACTTCTCAGGGACTCAAATGATCTGTTAAAATTTTTGTTCATGGGTATATGGTTTCATAGTTATCCACGACACTATCATATGGATATATTGAGAAACATACTATTACATTATCTGTAAAGTATATACATACATATGTCACTCTCATAAATTGAAAAAGGTTGAGCGGTCCTGTTTTTTTTTTATTTTGTAAGTGAGCCATTGCTACTTGGCGTAAAAAACAAATCGGTTTTATATACATACATACTTTTAACATTTAACCTAAAGTTAAATCAATTTTCATTATAAATTTCCAATCTTTTATCTGCGTATCACAAAGGTGTAATATTTGATTTTCAAGTTTTATATTATCTAGGTCAGGGTTTCCCAAACTTACTGTGAAATAGAACACTTCGCAAATCTGGAAATGTTACCGGACTTACTTTTTAGGTCGATAATACATAATAGTAAAAATATATGTTATTAAATAACATATTATTTATTAATTAATTATTTGTAAAACATGTTACATAAAAATATGAGTAAAAAAAGCTCTTAGTGATTCAAAATCTCTACCGCACATACATAGATATTTGAGGTTTAAAACATGAATGTAAATTCATCATCACTCGATTTTGAATATGAAGTAGATGTTTAAATGCGCTGCAGCGTACATTACCATTCCAATTTTTTGCGGACCACGATTAGGGCCCACGGAACATAGTTTGGGAAACCCTGATCTAGGTACATCAGTTAATAAATAGGAAGAAGTCGTGGATGTTTTTTACTTTCTTTTTTATGCTACGTTAGCTTTGAATATTTCCGTGTTATCTACACTTATGAGAAGTGACGGTCTATTTAGCAATCGAGAAGTAGGAATAGGAGACAAAGAAGATCGTTGAATAATTCAAAATAATTTATTATTCATAAAATGTGTCAACAACAAACAAAGAGAAATTGTAAATCTTTCGTCCATTACATTTAGTCGCGAATGACCACGTACGATTTTTCATACGTGGCAAATACGTGTGCGTCGGAGATATGGCAACTGAAATATAACAAATGACACTACTTTCGATGATAAATGTTTACAATAGTCCGAGGACAATAGTTCCATTAGGGTAGGCAGGCATTTAGCTGTCGACCTCCCGCTTTCTAAAAGTGTTTTTTGACAACTGAAAGGATTTAATAGACCCGCAAACTAGTGGCATTATTGCTCACTATCTCTTATCAATGGTTCGGACGACATTATTTAAGTCGTTCGTTTCCGTTTGATTAAATATTCCATTAACGACCGCCGAACACCGTCATATAAAATGACACATCTCGCTTACCTCATACTCATCGCTAAAAAAAATATATTCTTTTGCCATGTTTATTTCGTATGAAGCTCATAATATATGAACACCTGAATTTCTTGTGACTGTCGCGTCCTCTCATCATACGCCAGTATTATTTAACTTTGGGCCAAGCACATTCTATGGGTGATAACGGACGGTGGTCCAGCACGCTGAATTCACACCGATTGGAAGTAAACGCAAGTAGTGTTGAGTCGACACCAACTGTCTTCATGGCCGCTCACATAAAATAGACCCGCCTTATCTTTTTTCCTTCATCTACAAATCACTGCCAAAGTCGAACCAAATATTCGACGCAAGTATCAATTATTCTCGAAGCGATATTCTTTGTCAGTGGTATGTATGTTTCGTTACTAGATAGTAGGGTTGGTAGAATGTAATCGCTGAATTAATAGTATTTTGCTTTAACCAAATACATCTTGTGTTGGATTACAGTTTTAAATTGTGCCAACTTTAATCCAACGAAATACTTTTTATTTTCATAATGACTAGAACAGCTAACATGGAAATTTTAATTCCAATAACTAGTAAAAATAGAATTATGTTTTGTGTCCCAGCAATTAATATGAATACAAATCTTATGGGTGGGTATTAGGCAGCCGTCCGGGAAACTTGGATCCAGTACTTGATTAAGGTATCGGATACTGTGGATACCACAGCGAATAATCAAACGTTGCTCGCTTTGCTTTTCTCTTTTCACCATAATATAGATATTTTTTTCGATACTGTTATCATAATATAACAATAATTCAATTTCATTTCGGAATTGTATAATATGACAGCAACTCAATTAGAATCAGTTTTCATTAAAAAATCTAATATTGAAACATTCAGCATTAGCAGCGACACAGTTTTAAAAATTCTTATCGTGGACATACTATTTGTTTTAGAGTTTGATATTATTTTTATTTTTTAAAGCTATGGTGACTTGAAACGATTAGTAGATTATTTGAAAAGAAAACTTTGATTAAAAAAAAATCAATCCTACATAATCAACTATTTGTAATCAATTATTTATTGCCTTTTTTATTCAGGCATGCACACCCGTTTTCTTCAATCGAGCCGTTTATTTATCGCCAAATTATAATTGGGTTTACTTATTTACATAAATGTTTTTATTCTGAAGTATTCAGGCATACATGCATTTATAATTAAAAGTTAACGCGATCTTTTTCGTTGTAAATTTTAAGCTAATTATTCAGAATTCAACATAATATTTGTAGTATCAGTTAGCGTATTTCTATGAACCGATTTATTATGCTTCATCAACGAAAACCCTAGTTTACATTACTTCAATGATTTACTTGAAAAATATGAATTCTATTATAATTTAAGATGAAATATTCGATGGCAACAACAATTTCGAACAGGGCGTGGGTAGTGCATCCCTGTTCTTATATCACTGAACACGTCATTTTATATAAGGCGTCGTTAACATGTCATTGTCCAGTCATGAAGGTGGGTGGTTTTACGTCTGGGGCTTCGTTTCTAAAGCTAATTATAGAATTACGTAGCTGCAATTTATCGCCGAATTTCAATTACATACCGGTTAACAATTCCTGCCATTATAATTTACCGGTAAAATACAAAAGCTACAAAGACTATTTGGTATGTGACTATGAAACTTTTTTTTTACAGATACATTGGAACCTCTCATAACGAGCACCTCTTATAACGAGTAATTCACATAACGAGCAAAACAGATTTTGAAAAAAATGCTCCCTAAACGAGCGATTTGGAGAGATTCTGGCGCAATAAGAGAAAAGCTGAAAGCATCTGAAACTGTTGCATCGTACATTGAGAAGCATCACCCTAACAAGGAGGTGGCTATGCGTTTCACAAATTAATTCAATGATAATGCCGTCACATTTTCACCAAATTTCGAAGCGTCGGCAAATACAAATGTCTGCTAGTAAAAAATAATTAATTATTTGTCATAAATAATAAACTAGTCGATTTTTTATCGCTTTTTGCAAAATCGCATTCCAGGTTGATACGCTCCTCAGCAATTTTCTAAGTATGTAATATTACTTTAATACACGTTTAATTAAAAAAAAAATGTTTTTTTTTCTGGCATGGAACACATTGTTATATTTTACATTGTTTTATATGGGAAACATTGTTTCGCTTAACGAGTAAGATTCTGGAACGAATTAAACTCGTTATGAAAGGTTCCACTGTATATATATTTCCATATATTATTGGTGTATGCTACGAGGAGCTTGGTTAATTTGGTGAGAAGTATTCCATTAATTTATTGATGTATTTAATTCATTAATTACACACTAAAGATACATTTGGAATACATTTTTATTTAAAATTTCATAAAATAACAAAACTTACGACTTATCCTGAATTTTGTAAACGTTTGTTCCGCAGATGAAAGCGGTCGTTCTGGTTCAATACTATTAAAGTTGGTCAGCAGGTAATTTTATTTATGGCATATTTAATATTTTTTTTCAAATAAACAAAAATAATAATATACAAAAAATAGAGAAAATATAACCAAATATGTAAGCACTTATTATATACTTATATTAAGTGCCATTTTTCCAATTCAGTGGAACGGTGTTTCGGCACCCCTTTCTCAGTATTTTTTTTGGTTTTTAAAATATGATTTCTTCAATATGATTTTTTCAAATTAAATTGAAAACATATTTTTTAAATCATTATCTCATGAAAAAGAAATTGTCATCATTTAGAAATTAAGTGTGTTGCAAACTGTGACGTCATTCCGTAACGGAGCTTGAATCCTAGTACGATCAGAATTTTTTTAATCGATTTTTGTTAGACAGCATGGGTGTTTGTGATATCTAACCAGTTCCCTTCCACCCTTTCTACCTAGATACCAAGACAAAGCGAGAGCAATTGGCTAACCACTAGTCACCATATCTTTACTCTCTTCAAAAAAGGGAGGTTGAGTAACTGAGTAACATGCAGTTCTCTTAACAAAACTTCTTTTGAAATACCTCCATTAGGAAGCCATATGTTCTACATTGAGAACGGACATAGTTTAGAAAATACATAGTATAATTTGAGAAAGTAGAGAGTTCTGGAACGTTTTTTTTTTTAAAGCACTGCTTATATTATAGCTTCAGATAATGGTCGTTTTGGTGATGAATGACAGATGACACCGGTATGACTAGTTGCGATTACAATGTGTTTTAACGTTTCTAGAGTTGAAAAACAAATTCCACATGCCGAATGCATATTTGAAATAATCTTTTGTTGTAATATGCCCGTATTCTCGATAAAATAATTTATGCTAATAAACGGTTAGTTATCTAATTAACCGGTCCTTACCGAGGGTCGCTTCGGCGATTTATGCAAGCCCTAGTGAGAGTTCATGATAAAAATTGATTTCTTATAACTATTGTAGTATAGATATTTTGGGTAAATCTTAATATATCGGTATTTTCGGAATTCAACCCACACGGAAAATATAATAAAACTCAATTAAATAATGAAAATTTATATAACAGAAATTAATGACAAATAATGAATCACACATAATGATCGGGGTATTAAGGGGCGGCCAGTGCTGTTAGATAAATTTATGAGCGACTACCCCTTGTTTCAGCCACCGAGTTAAAAAAAAATCCAACGTGAAATATACATACTCTTATTTCATTATCACTGTAAGGAAAGTAGGAGCATATATAATCCATATGGAGCTTATCTTGTCAGAAGTTGCTCGTTACTCAGTCGCTTAGTCACTCTTTTTCAATGTGAGTAATAATAGAGGGATATGACTAGAGCATAACTAGTGGTTAGCTAATCGCTAAGGCTTGACATCGTTTTTTTATTATAGGGTAGATATGAGTCCAAACAACATATTCGTCTATGTCTCCAAATACATATAAGCAAATCGACTGAAAAACCAATATATCAAACTTCGTACATCTTTTTTTCAGTATACGGAAACACAGTGCGCTTTATATCACTATAACTAAATGACTGAATCTATTTTTTTCTTTACATCTTCATCTTTTAAGCACAACAGTGGATTTTTAGGTTTTCACCGTCAACACTTAGTGGAATGACATTATATTTAAAAAAATGAATACTCATTTGTACTATGTAATTCCACTTTTATTTATTAAGCTCAGGACCGGTTTCGCTTGTGACGAGCATTATCAATTGATACATTATCAAATGAATCAGTTGATAATGCGCGTCACTATCGAAACCGGTCCTGATCTTATGTAATAAAATACGTCGAATTAGTATAAAAGAGTATTTTTTCAAATACAATAGTGCATTGTCAAAAGATAGGTCCCCCGTAGCTCTGTATCATATGAGGAGTAAATATGTTTATTTTCTTGATCGTTATTGCGTTACGAAAGGCGGCCGTAAAACGGCGTCTGTAGTAGTTTGAGTCGTTCTCCCTACGTCACTTTTCAAATGAGTAAATAAAACAATATTTGATGACAGTTTCCACTCTTTTTTTCTAGTTTCTAGCCTTTGATTGCGCATTTGAATTTTAAAAAGCCCAAAAGCGGTTACTGAACACTCAGATATGTATTAATTCCAATACGCATAATGTTAAATTAGCAATGTCATTTTTATTTAAGATTTACGTATGACAAAGATTATATTCGTTTTAGTCTTATAATAATTTATCCAGTTTAATAAATTATTTTCCGGCTGGCCTGTCCGACAGCGGCTTCCCCCCCCAGCGTCTTTTGTTTTCGTTAAAAAAAGATGATAATATTCGATTCGTTCATTTGTATAAATTCTGTGAATAGGGAGCGTTTAAAATTCAATTAAATTTGACGCCCGATGACCTACAAAATAAAATAAATTTAACGTAAAGTGACGAGCACTGTGATTGAAATATTCTCAGACAATACAAGAAGAAAATCGTTTGACGGATACCGAAGTAGTTGTAATTTGAAAATGGGTCCAGGATTTTTTTAATTTACGCTGCCAACGTACTTTTGAAGAAAGCTATTTTGATGTTTCGCATTTTATTTTTTACGTAACAGCTGCTATGCAATAAGAAATCAAAAGAAGTTCAGTTTTCTCGCACAAAACAAAAATGGTATTTGTAGTATTAATGAAAATACAACCCACAATTTACTAGATTCTCTCAAAGTCACTCATATCAGTTAACGTTTTCACTCTATAACCCGGTACGGACTAAGTCAGGGGTGAGGAACCTTTTCATTTCTAATGGCCACATTCATTTATCAGATTCAGCATAAGGCCACAGCAAAGAAAACGTTGACACCCTCCCCTTTTTTCGACTGTCGAACATATAATGAGTTGATTAGGCTCTTTTTGCAAACGCTTCCGTATAATTTTTTGATCAAGTCAAAATGCCGCATCAGATGAGTATGTATTATATTTACAAATTCAAGTAAATAAATTAAATTAATAGTTTATGCGATTTTTTTAATTTGCTCTAGCCAAAAGCAGTCCGGATCAGGTTATATAATTATTGTAAAATAAATACTGCAAATGGTGTTTTATTTTTCTAAGAGAACTTTCAGAAGTTTTTCAACCTCTGTTTTTTTCAAAGAGAGGTTGGGCTTGGTCATAACTATAGGTCAGCTAATCGCTCTGGCTACGCCGTTATTTTAGGATTGGAATGGTGACAAAGATTTTTTAGACATCACAAACACACATGCATTTGAACAGAAATCGATTGAAAAAAATGCTGTTCGTACTTGGTACTGGGACTTGAGCTCGTGAGATCTGCAATGTAAGCCAACAACGTTGACCACTGAGCCTCGGACCCGACAATATTTAAAATAAATCAGTTATCATTTCAATCAAAAGTGTTCAAATTTGTGGCTTATGTTACAATTGGCTACGAAAACGAAGCCCGATAAACTGAACTTACCTTGTAGCACAGTTTTTAAGGGATTGCCAAGAGCCTCTGAGAAGTAAATACCAAGGTTTGATAGAAATAAAAATGGATAATAGCAAGCTTACATAAATTAAGATTAGATACTGTAACTTTCAGCCAGTATGATCGATCGGTCCGATTGTGGGTTGAACAAGCTTGAGCAATTCTTTTGTTGATATTGTCTATTCCAACCAGTGAAAGTGATCATCCTCTTGTACCTTAGATTATTCATATTTTACTTTAATCGGTCGTGCTGAAGCCTCTACACACAGTTAGGAATATGCTGGTGTAAAACTACAACCAATAATTAGATATATAAATTCATTTCTGATTTTATAAACGTTGTGCTATTAAAATTTATAAGCTGTGTTAAATATCTCGAAGAAAATGTTTTTACCAGATATATTAACGTTTATTCATAAATATTATTAATTATCAAGTGCTATCACTTTAATCTTTCGAATCGCCAAAAACCGCCTGAAATTCTGTAAAGAATCCGTATTACGTATATTACACAAAACGCCATACTCGTAGGTATATTTTCAGGCTAAGTGGCACCCTACTGTCTGTGGTTTGGTGTAATCACAACCCCCCTGAGTTTCTGAGATATCGGAAGCTCGATATATCATGGCAGGTGACAGGGGCTTTGGACTGTATTCCTCGCAGCCTCTTACTTGTAATTTCAAGGAACGAATTTATTTTTGATGATACCACTGGTAAGATACCTTTGTGTTGGTGTTTTTTTGTTCTATTGTTTGGAACAGTTTGATAATATCGTCTTTTACACTTTGTGCCTTTCATTCGAGCGAATTAATAAGAGGGATTTTATCGCGTTCCAAATTTAAAGTAATGATTGATTATTGTTTATGTTCAACTGAAAAGTTTTAAGCTTTTCACTGTGAAACAATTGGTGGAAAGCCAAGACAGTTAACTGAGCGGAAAAAAATCAATGACTGATCACGCCAATCTAACAAATGCGCGGTAAAATTTCATTTTTGTTTTGTGAACATCAATCTGTCACATTTTATAAAAAAATATTGTTTTGTTTAGCTTTGCATAATTAAAATTCGAGTGGGCGCCAACCTGGGACGCGGGCTTTTAAACTGTTGCGCAACCGCGCGCGCGCAGCTAAGAGGAAACGTTAGTGGAAAGGCATTGTATACAAAATATAAAACAAACTTTTGTACCAATTTATCATTAATTTAATACCGAATGACCGGTTTCGCTCATGATGAGCATTTTCGACTGATAGTACAGTGCTATTAATAATGAACCACGTAAAATTATTTAAGGCATAAAGGGTAACAAGCAATACCTAGTATAAATATGAGAGTAATTTACAGATAAAGATGCAAATTATGAATTAATGACATTAAATTGACTGTAACTAAAAATTTTATGACCTCTTACAAATAAATAAACACAATGTGTTTTTTTTACTTCAATTGAAAACCAATGTAGTTTTATTTTGCGCATAGTGACAATATGACATAACGTACAATTTAATGTATATATGCTAGATACAATTGTTCTAAAATAGCTTGTCTTTTCAGTAAACTGTAAATAAATCAAATGCAATTGGTTGAAATCAGTTGCTCGAATGTGTAATTCCTCAAATGTAACTTTTCTTTAAATACAATATCCTCGACATGCAATTGTTTGATGTTTAATTGCTCTAATTTATACGGTACCAATGCAGTTTTTGATAATATCATTATCGAATAGTTGATCTCTCAGCAGTTTATTACATCTGACGTATCGCTTTACTTATAATCCGAGCTCTTTATCATATCGTATATTACTTCTGTACTTTTTTTCACAGCCTTGTAGCAATCATATTTTCTAGGTAATTTTTATTGCAGTCTCAAACTACCATTAGGAAAATTGTTTGTGCTTATAAGATATAAAATTGTTATGTGAAGACGATAACTGACATAATTTTTATAAGATCAAAATAAATCTTTCAAAAAAAATGACCTAGTAAAAATCTTGGAATTCAAAATTTGCAGAAATTTAAGACTACGGTAATATACATCATTTTTATTGAAATTTCGAGCTTTTTGTATTAAAATAATTGGTTGTTCGAAGAACTTGTACCTCAAACAATTGCCTTTCAAAAAAACTCGCTTCGAGCAATTGTTTCGAGGAATTTACTTAAAATACAAAAAGTGTGTTTTTTTAAATATAGTAAATAATAATAAGAGTTTACAATATTAGGTTCGCTGATCTGACTCGATTTTTAGCTTCTTTAATTTGAATCCAAGATGCATAACCATTGTCAATAACATTATTCTCAACATATCCCATTACGTAAATTAATTAAATAAGACTTTAAAAATAAAATCTAGATAAACGAATTTCATACTGTAATTTCAAATTTTTTCGTTTGATGAAGTGAACGGATTCCTATCATAATATCCTTCTATATAATATGGGACATAGAAAGAATTCAAGCAGTATATATTTTTTTAATCGAAATGGTAGCAAGTTGATGACCCGAGATTATATGTGATATAAATAGACTTTCTAGAGAATTTTTCATCTGACGTTGTATTTATTGGTAAATGCAAATTTTTAGAATAATATTATATACCCTATTTTAAATAAGCAAACAAAACGACAGAAAAACCATGTTCTTGTATTTGGAAAATTTGACAACACCGATTTTATATTATATTTAGATAGGCAATATAAGAAGAAAATTAGTTGTATGTTTTATGTTTAATATTTATTCGGAGATTTGATAATTTCATCGTGAAACGAAATAAAGATGGAATGTTGATAATATCGATACAACGCGACCATAGTTATCTAAAAAATAACATATTGTTTGATGAATTTTGTTAACCCAAAAATAGTCTATCTATTAAGCTTAAAAGATTCAAATTAATCGTTGAAATATAATTTTCTAATTTTCTATTGAAAACAACATTTTAGACGGTAAAAAATGTACCGTTTCGTTGTCTGACATGGGATTGACTTGCTATCCAGATTTACTCTTAGGTATGCTTATTCTAATGTTGGTTTAATTATTTGTGGCAGTATTATAAAATCGAAGATTTTTAAAAAAGTAAAAATTATTAGGAAACTCCGATTATTAGGACAGAGATGAAGATTGACAAAACTCATTAAATTTCAGATAGACAAACAAGGCTGAACAATTCACTCGCCATTAATATTTATAAGTTTTAAATTTTAAAATGTTTTTAAATACATTTTGTACACGTTAAACATATCTAAACATATCGACAGTGGAAAGACCAAAGTACGTGACCCACAGCTTTTATTCGTTAATCACAATGTATATAACTTGATACATGGTCTATCTAAATCTCTAGTATCTAAATTTAGCTTTTAAGTTTCAAAAAAGAAGGGCGTTTGAAGGTTGTCATAAGAAAAAAATACGTACACTTTTTTTTACTGAAACAATTCTTTAAATTAATATGATATTAAATCAAATAAATACCAGTTTATATGTCTTTGTGCACTTTAAGATTGTGTGTATTTCATATTTTGCCTATGGCAAAAAATCATCAAAAAACGTTTTTTTGTGCCTCTTGTATTTTTTTAATGTGTAGGTTATTTCGTTTTTCCTTTCCAAAGTCGATATGTTATTTACTTTATTCGTTTTCTCAAACAAATTTTCGCTGTAAGAAAAATTCCTTGATGTTAGTCTAGTTAATAATATTTTTTTATCCTGACGAATGTGTACCAAAAAACAACGAAGAAATTCCCACAAAGAACGACATATACACTGATAAACCTTGCTTTCTTATTTAACAAAA
This sequence comes from Himalopsyche tibetana, assembly GCA_030503985.1. Lineage (NCBI taxonomy): Eukaryota > Metazoa > Arthropoda > Insecta > Trichoptera > Rhyacophilidae > Himalopsyche > Himalopsyche tibetana. The sequence continues at coordinate 6,103,469 of JAPJYX010000010.1, forward strand.
ATAAATACACAACCATTGTCGAGGAGACGACCGGTCGGGGATTTTCCTCAGAGTTGGGGGATTTTGCTTTCGAAAACATCGAAAAGGTGTCGCTTTGTACGACGTCTGATAACTGCCCCTAGTAGACTGGCAATGCGTCATACCCAACGCTGCAATTACCTTTCTCGCACCGGAAGCGGATGGGGGCAGCTATGGGGTTCCCCCCTCGCGGAAACGGATGTTTCAGTACAGCTTTTCACGGGGATTAGCAGTGGCGCATTCGTGATTTAAATTAATGCTATCAATAAATAAATTGTATTTATGCAATATCCAAAACAATTTATATAAGCCGTGTTACTTAATATATATAATATATTTTAAGGTATAGAAGAAGTTTAAAAGCTCAAATTTATCTTTGTTAAGATTATTGCAAGCACACCGTGGAAAATAAATGTTGTTTTTTGTAACATGTTTCGAACTCATAAAATAATTTTCACTGATTAATTAAAACTTTAGAATAATTAAACATAAATACCTTGAATGGAAGTTAATATAAAACGGAAGATTTTTCGTGGAACAAATCGGCCTGTTATTGGTTAATATGTTTGTCGTTGTACATTATTACCAATTCAACATTTTATGTTTTTTAAAAGGAATTAAAAAAAAACATTTTATATTAACTACTTGAGAAAAGACGTAAAAATGAACATCAACATTATTAATGCTTGAACTTGCCAGGAATTATTGATGGATAATATTTTAAGCTCGTATCGATATTATATGATGTTAAAATAATTAGATTATATATTATTTTGAGTTTTCTGATACAACGACTGTACCAAGGAAGCCAAAAACTCAGATAATGAGACCACAAAAAAGATCGTAAATTGATTAGGAACACGACATGGTAAATAACGTTGAAGATATTTTAATATTGAGAACTGGAAGAGTCGTTCAAAAAAAGAGTAAAATGGTGGTTTCAGCAATCTATCCATTGATCAAAAGAAGAGAAAGTAATATTTACATTTAAAATCATATTATTATTGATGCCATACATATCGACTGTGGAAAGGAAAAAGGACGTAATCCACATGTAGCAAATTTTACAGGAGGCACAAAAAACGTGTTGATGATTTTGGGCCATATGTAAATTATGAAATATACACAAACTTGAAGTGCACGGAGACTTCTACACTGGCGTTTTATTGACATAATCTAATATAAATCAAAGAAATCGTCTAGGTTTTTAATCTTTTTTCTTGGTTTCAACTTTCACACGCTCATCTTTTTTCAATCTTAAAAGCTAAATTTAGATACTTATTTAACATTTGCGGCTTACATCCTTTTGATAGAACGTTTATCAAGTTTGATAAAATGTGATTATCGATAAAAAGCTGTTTTGAAAAAACTGTGGGTTACGCCCTTTTTCCTTTCCACAGTAAATATATTAAACTGTATATTTAAAATTTGTTTGAAAATTAAAAAAAAAATACGTTAAAAAGTATTATTATACTTTACGTTGGGGGCGTGGTTATAAAATCACTGTATTTTTTTTCAAATTATTATTGTCTTGCACCGCTACTGATTTTAAGCATTGTTTTTCTACTCAACTGACGGGCGGAAAGCCCCCTAGGGGGTGAGATGTATTTTTATTAAATTTTAACACGATGGACGCAGATAAATCTTGTCCACATTACGCTATTCTGTGCCCTGGAATTTTTATGAATAAATTAAATTATTTACAAACTTTTGTGTGTTGTGTAGATTTTCACGAGTGATAAGTCGCTTTTGCCCTAACTAACTTGTGTGCTGAATAAACAAAAAGAGATTTCCTGTTCACAATATTTAATCAGGACAAATAAGTGAATGCCCAAAATATTTATTTACCTCACGTTTCTGACAGGTTTTGTTTTGGGGCCAAACGGAACTGTTACCTCATAAAGAAGTCGTGTTTTGGTCGTGCGCCTAAAAATTAGCCAAACATCTCATTTACCCATTGAAAGTGGATATGTGTTTATTCATTTTTAAACACATTTAATAGTTGTAGATTGAAATGATATTTACTCCGTATATAAGCAACGTTTTAAAATTATGGCTATGTTTATTTATTTTTAGTACTAATTTAAATTCAAAGCACGGTTTTTAATGAACAGTTGATTTTTTTTACATTGCCGTTTTAACGCGGAAGCATATATGATTAAGAATTAATAACCATATAATATGCACATGAATAGATAGAGAATGGTCCACCAAGCATATCCATGTAGTGTCAAAAATTATTTAACACAACCGTTATTGTCTTGTTTAGTTTATATTTTACAACACACCATTTTTTAACACTTTTCTTTAAGAGTGTTATGGTTCCATTAGCATATTTGAAATGACCAAATGATTTCGGTTTGATCTATGGTTGATAAATAATCCAATTAATTACATATAGGGAAAAAAGACTTTGTAATATAATGCATAGTTTCTCAACCATTTGGGGCCCGTGACCTCTTTTGAGTCTTCATATTTTTTCGTGGCCCCCATAAGTTTTTCGTGACTCTAAATCTAGAAAATAGTCTTCAATTCTTTGAACATTTTGCTCGCCGCCAGATTTCAAAATTTTACCCAGGAATTTACGAAATTCCCAAAATGGAAAGACGCGAGAACTTTTTTTAGCTCTTCCCAGATGGCCAATTTCGAAAACCCTGTAATTTAAATTTCCCAAAATGAAAAGACGCGAGACTTTTTTTTAGCTTTTCTGGAGTTTCTAAATATTTTGTCGCTGCCCGATTTTAAAATATTGTGAGTTTATGGATTTTCCCGTGGCCCCCCAAAGCTGCGCTGTGGCCAACCCTTAAACTATTTTTTCTCTGTGGCCCTATTGGAACATGGTGTGGCCTCCAGTCGAGATACCACGATATAATTTAACGTTTCTTGTTCTTACGGACTAAAAGCAAATTGATTCGTGTGTGTATTTATAATATCAGTTGAAAATGATCGCGATGAGCAAAACTAGTCCGAATCATATTAAATATATTTAGAGCACAAAAGAGTAGTTATAACATTTTATTTTACGGCTGCACATCATTTAACAGATTTTAATATTGCAAGTTATCTGTAGTTGAAATAAAATAGGGACCGGACCCTAGGCTATGTAAACAGTTTCTTGGTACGAACCAACGCTAAGTAAAAAAAGCTTTTTTTAAAGATAACGAAACAAACTCAACACTGGAATGTGAAGATTATAGACCGAGAGTCAAAGATAAGTTTTGCTGAAATATATAAACAAGTATGTACTTGTCGCGACAAAACAGGGTTGCTCTAGTAACATAGATAAAAACGAGATCATGGCAACACAATAAAATAATCTGTAAGATCTTCTTTTCAGGGTAAGTGTAGAGTACATTCAAATATTAAAATGAGTCTTTCACATCACCACCATTAAAGTAGAAAAACATTTTTCGTTTGACTGTAATAAAGTGATTCAATAAGAGGGGTATAATATAAACATTGGAACAGTCAGTTGAACTTGTTGGCGGTAAAATTATTCTTCGATCAATTTATTTCAACCCTCTGTTATTTTAGCTTATTATCATTTTAGACCAATGTAATTCAGGTTTACAAATAGCTTAGTAGGCATACAATTAAAACCTGCATACCTTTTTGAGAATTTTAATATATATTTTTAAAAAGTGAACGTGTATATTGTCGGGTTCATGGCACAGTGGTCAACGTCGTTGGCTTCCATGCCGGACCTTACGGGTTCGAATCCAAGTGAGAACAGCATTTTTTTCAATCGATTTCTGCTCGATGGCATGGATGTTTGTGATGATTAAAAAATAGCCCTCTTCTCCCACTATTCTAATTTAAAAATTAACCGAGTGTAACGAAAGTGATTAGCCAAACACTAGTCCTTTATATTCTTAATCTCTTCGAAAGAAGAGAATCTGAATTGAGCATCTGAATAGAGCATCTGAATTGAGCATCTGAATAGATTGAGCATCTGAATAGCAAGAAGTTCTCGTAGAAAAACTTCTGTTGAGATCTCTCCATCAGAGGGTTATACGCTCCACATTGGGAGTGAACATGGATGTATTTTTTTTATAGAATTTGAAATATTACAATTGTGTTCTACTGTGAAAACTTTAAATAACAGCACAGTACACTGTTTTGTACAAATCTAATTGCATATATTTATTCCGCCTGTATATATTTATTCTGATCAAAAATTGGCTAAATTCTACTAAAAGTTTATTTGAATTCTGACAAAAAATTGATTTCAACTCTGACCATTTAATTTGTTCAGGCAAAAAATAATATTTTCTTAACACTTAAAACCATACCTTTTATACCATCGTATAAAATATGTAACAATTTATTTTTAAAAAAGTATTTTGGAACGCCAATGTCTATTGTTTATTATCAGTTTATCTATTCAATAAAAAGTTATGTCCTAACGCTATAAAAGTAATAAAAAGCAAAGAATGCGACTGCAAAAAATTATTTGCCGGAATCGGAATATTTTTCATGTAAGCAAATTTTTCATATTAACAGTTTCCTATAGATGTATAAAAATAAGAAAATTTGATTAAATATGTCTTCTGAATTAATAATATAAGATGCAGGAAATTTTATTACTTTTATAGCATACTCAAAATTGATATATATAAAGCTGAGTTTTTTTCCGCCGAGACGAACCCTGTGACTCGAAAAAAAAAATCCGACCACTATCAAGAAGAAATCAGGGAGTTTTATACGAGATAAAAAAAAGATATTGAGGTTGAATGGAGTTTGAAAAGGGTGACCAAGCGTTCAAACGTCCGCGTCGAAACGGGACGTGATCGGAATGTGAGGATATGTCGAATATGGACTTCTGTATGCCAACCGCGGATGACCCTACCGAAGAAAGTATTCGTTTTAGCCAGACACATTATTTCATCTCTTTATGTCTAAAATGAAGGGTGTTTACAAAAAAAAATGAAAAATAACAATACTTAGACAAAAACAACATAATTAAATTTGAGGATTATTAAACGATCGTAAATACTGTAAATCTATTTTTGAATTGGCTGGATGAAATTTTTTTAAGATTAACATTATTCACACGATAATATATGATATTGTCACTAACGACCTGGGTTTCGCCATAAACATAAAAGTCGTCGCCCGCTGTGGTCTAATTGATTAGAGCTTGCTCTACCGATCAGGTGGGTCTGGGTTCGAATCCCGGTAAGGTCAATGTTAAATTTGATTTTTTTCAAATTTAATTTGAGATCTTAGACATGGGTGTTTGTGAAGTCAATTCTCCATGAGTTAATCTCATATGATTTTCAAAAATTCTCATCGAGTATATCTCGTATGATCTTTCAACTTCAAAATATTTGACGCATTGGAGTAAGCTGTAATGTCATTTTTTTTTTAAATATAAAAAGTGGATCGCTCAATATAATTGTTGTTAACGTAATCGATATGAAATAACGAGAATTGCGATCAGCTTTTATGTTTGTATATAAACGATATAAAACTGTTTGCTGCGCGTCAGTTCAAGTACATTCGTGCGTTTGAAAAGCATGAAGATGCCGAAAGGCGAAACCCGGGTCGTTAGCGACTAAACTCATGTAAAAGTACAAAATTGAAGAAATTCGAATTTGGTATTGAAATTTCGCCAAGTACCCTCAGTCGAAATTATAAATTATACAATTTTGTATTAAATCCTAGAGATTTGACGATTATGAATGTTTGACTATTCAAACATTCATAATCGTCAAATCTCTACGTCGAATATTTTCGTGCTCGATTGTGTGCAAAGCTTGTTTTTCTCAAAATACTGAAAATGAGCTATGTTCCAATTAAAAGCTTATTAGGTAGACTGATAAAAAATGTTTTTATTCATCCTAAAACTCGCAAACATGAAACATCAACTTATTTATATTGTATAACTTTATTTATTAACTTCTTTCAATATCAATTGTTTGTTACACTATATTATTTTATTATGTTTTGAAATGTTGTATTCTCTTATCAGTTGATTATGCTCGTCATGAGTAAAACCGGTATTGATCATGTCAAATAAAAGTAAAATTAGTACAAATGAGTATTTTATTTACAAAACGTATAAAACCTAATGTACCTACAAGATCATAAAATTTAAATCAAAATGGTTAATTCCTTTCAATTTTTTTTAGAGATTTCCTCCTATGTATTGTTTGTACTTTTCTCTTATCCGTGTTCAGCGGATAAAAACTTATTGATACTGTTACACATCACATTTTTTAAATCAATAAACGAATTTTGAATCAATTTTTACGTTATATTTTAAAAACAATTACGATAAAAGTTTCTTTAAAAGTGGCGAAATATGTGTTACATCTGGTAACAGAACCGGTAGACCAACAAACACTTTCACAAAGTAATCACCATGGAAAAAGTATTATTTTTACAAAATACCACACTGAAATCTCGTCAAACAGTTATTACGTTTTGACAAGTTCCTGTGAAATTACAGTTTGTTTCGCCTAAAGGTTTGTATGATAAAAAATGAATTTTCTTTTATTCAATTAAGCTGTATTATGGAAGATGTTCTTTCTGGGCATCCTGTTTATTAAAAGACCATTGGCACACCGTCTGGTGGACCGTGTGGATGCCAGTCACGGAATCAGCTCATCGAAAACTCTAAACATTGTTTTGATTGTGACCGTATATGTAATTTATCTGAAAGGAAAATCTTTCTCGAATGCACAGGACGCGTTATTACGGTCAAGTGCTGGATTTCAGAGCTATTTTTATCTTTAGTTAGTGAGAACGATAACATCATTTTATTTAACATTTTATATTCATAACTAATCCAAGATAACTTTGAGATTACTTTGGACCATCAACATAACTTGTGCGTCATTGTTTTCATTGATTTGTGTAATATGAGCACATAATTATCTAAACAAGTCGGGTACGTGATCGAGTTGACAATGTCGCTGGTCTTAGAAACAAATCTTAGTAAAAAAAGTTTTCTTTAATAACAGCGTAACAAATTTATTTTTCAATCGATTTATGGATTTACAATAAAAGGTATGGGTGTCGGTGATGTCCGAAATTATCTTCCACCTACAAACCATAATCTTAAAAACGTTTGCATCGAGTGTGATTACCTTACCACAACTCCTATTCTGATCCAATCTTTTTTCTTCCTGCTTTAAAAAAAAGGAGTCCATATGCTCTACGCTGTGTATGCAATGTTTATATTATAATGTGATTGATCGACAAAACAGATTGCAGTTTTTTTTCTGATTCATTGTAACACACCCAAACGTCTTTAGTTTTTTAAGCCTTTATCGATTTTTTGACTCAAATTGCACTGTCGAAGGCTGTTAAATTTGTATTTATTTTCTTTGCACCGAAAAGAGATTTTATTCAGACTTCATTTTCACTTAAAAGGGCCTAAAAACGAAGCACTTTTATTTGTAAATGTTTTATTCATGTTTCCATTACAATAATATTACGAAAATTGTGAAAAGCATATCTCCCTACTCTGAATAAATCTGAACCATAAACAGTATTATCTTTTTTTTGATCGGACAAAAGGATTTCTATATTTATGAGCATCACGAAAACGTGTACGGTGTCTATGATATAAATAATTCTGATATATTCCGGAAATGCCCCGACAAATTATTCATACCTTATTGAATAGGAAGACCGAAACAGGTCTTTGATAGTGTTTATTTAGCATTTTTTCGTGACCTTGAAAATTTATCAAAATGAGGCAATCTCTGTAGCAGAATTTGACATTATTACTAGAATTAAAAAATGGTATATAATTATTTCACTTTTAGGGTGTTCACTGTCAAAACTTGGTGGAAAGGCATTATATTAATAAAAACAATAATCCTTTGTACTTCATTCCACTTTATTTAATATGCCAATTGTTTTGTATAACTTTTCAATTTTGTATAAATAGCATTGTTAAATTATATTTCTTATCAGTTGACAATGCTCGCAGTGAGCGAAACCGGTCCTGACATATTAAATAAAGTGGAATGAAGTAAAAAGGATTATTATTTTTATTAATATAATTGTTTGAAGTTCTAAGATGATTCACATTTGCGAACAACAAATCCAGCTTGGATGAATGAGAAATTCAATAAAAATTAAACGTAATTTTTATTTGACGATACGTGTACGAAGATTTGGATCCTCAATTAAATTAAAAGTAAAACTGTGACAAAAAAAATAGGATCGCTTTACAGTTAGAATTGACGTTGTTTTATTTTTAAATATACTTCAGTTTATTCGGTCTTTACACTTTATGTTTTGTGAAACAAAAGTCCAGCCATAACTACCTGTGCTGACCATATTGACTCACTATCAAGCATCTTTACAAAAAAAAAAATTGGGTCATTTTTTGTAGTGTACGCAAGATAAAAATAAGCATAGAAAAGTTCCAGTAATTAGCTAATCACTCTTGCTATTTGATCTTGTTTTTAAATTTAGATTGGTGAAATGTAATTTTAACATTACAAAAGCCAAATGAGAATCTTTAAATGGTCTGAAAAATCAATTTATAAAAAATGTCTGTTCATGGAATCGAACTTTCGGACAATGCTTTCGTCTACACAGCCGGTGAAAATAATATTAAAATATATAACGCTCATGATAAAACAATACCTCGCACTTCACACGTCTAGGGGTTCTGTGTCGATACAACCCGAAAATAAATTCCCGAGAAATCGACGCTTTCTGTCAATCTCGGTTTCCGTTTATATTTGAATAATACAACCCGAGATTTCTTCGTAAAATTTGTACAAAGTAGATTTTATTTATTCAATACAAATATAGTTTGAGAATTTCTACACATTGAGAACTTTTGTACATTTTGGAAGGCAATACATAAGGTGAGCATGTTTTAAGCTCTTCAAATTTCAGTGGAAATGTTTCTATAATTACACACAATTAAAATGTTTAACACTTTTAACATATAATGAAAAAATCATTAAAGATTAATAAATTAAAAGTGGTAAATGATGGTAATTACAAACATAATTATAATTTCGGAATTTTTTAACAAAATGATATTAAAATCTTTACTTTATCATATAACAGACTTTCGAATACAGTGGACAATCTCTTGCGTATATTCTTCCGTCATATCGAAGTTTTTACTTAAATGGGTATTAAATTCACTTAAAAAGCGGTTCTTCATTCAATTTTAATACTTCTTTTTATCGGATAAGTAATTCAAAACCGAACCGATTATGAAAAATGCTGATTTTCATATCAATAAATTCCACTTTGCCGCAGTACTTCGAATATTAATTAGGGCATCTTTACTGAAATCAGCTTGTCGGTCCTGATTTCATTTTCCACTTCACTGACTCAAATTAACGAGCGAGTTCTATTAGTCGACCATACGAATATTATATTCAACCTTATTGATCGATAATTACTCTCGGTATTTTGGATTACTTGTTAACTTGAAAAGAGTGCAATCGTTTTATTAATATCAAAAAAATAATCCAATTAAATTACCACTTTTAATATATTTTTTTGATTTTGCCTTATTTGCAGACTCCTTGATCGCATATCTATTGATTATTTCTCAAGATCTAAAGCCTTATATAATCTTTATGAATCGGTTGGTAGAAAAAGCAGTATTATCTATTTACACCATGTACTGAAGGAAATATTTAAAATTTTTATTGTCTTTTACACCAAGATGTTGCAAACAATTAAAACGTATAGTATTCTAACTTCAATTTCAATTAACAGGGAGTGGTTTCAAGAAATAAAATCTTAGTATAAATCGACTTATGGTCGTTGTGGATCAAATTGTATTTATAATAATTGTATATCATATTACATAGATATAATCTATTTTTAATTAGCACGTCCCAGATTTTGGTGCAAAGCGATTAAAAACTCGACTTACACCAAGTATTGCAAATTCAAAATATTACAAGCAAATATTAGTAACATCTATTCGGATTTGAATTGTACAAATACTTTAACTTTACATACGTTTTGTCAGAAACGACTCTGGTTTCACCTTTGGACATCTTCAGGTATTCAAGCGTACATATTGAAATTTAATTAGGCAACTTCAGTCAAAATACTCAATTATTTGAATTTGAGATAATTTATTATAAATCAGATGAAAAAAGTGATATTTGAATCTGTTGGTTCAGAGATCCAAATGTCAAATATATCAGAGAAAAAGTTGAGAATGTTTATGATTCTGCAAATAGTAAAAAGCTGACGGATTAATAAAAAAAAAATTGGTAGATACTTAATGATCGATTATTAAATCGTAAATTATTTGAACAGGTGTAGAATTTTCTGACAATTTACGAAGAAAAGCTTTGTCCAAAAACACGTGTCTTTCAAATCGTCCTTTTAAAAAATGCTTTTACCGGTTGTACGTCTTTTTACCGGTTGTTTTTTTAGTTTGGGGATAAAGGTATGAATCTAAGTTTTATGCATATAAAAATAAGGCTTTTACTGTAAATAAGAAATGCATTATTTTACAGAGAAATTTCTCAGCTTTGTTAGCATATTTTGTATAATGTAATCTTGCCAAAATAGAAATGCAAAAAAGTTCAATCAAAATATGTATTCGTTTTCCCGCTGTCGTAATTCACAGTCGCTCTCATTCAAGTCATAATAATTAATAATATTCTCGCAGTTGGCCTTTTCAGCTTATGAATGTTGTTATTATACATTGTAATTAATTTCTTATGTTCTCAGAACGAAAATTTGCCATTTTCGTATCGTGTCTGTCGATAATTATTTTTCATTTATCCACTCTCAATGCCGGCCGAACCGAACGGGAAACTGAAAATAAAATACATAAATCAAAACAAATGAACGTCGGCCCATCCCCTCTGATATAAACGCCATGAATATAAATCTCTTCTGTAATAACTTCCTTTCGTCATAAAAATGTGTTCGTGCAATAAATACTCAATAAAATGGCACCATATGCCGTATAGTTCAGTTACGTCATGATATGGCATAAAATTGCAATATCGCGGTTAGACTGCTTGCGAAAAACGACGAATATCGGAATCGAATGGATTCCGCATAATATTATGCGTTCTTTTGTTATGCATTCACAAATTTTCGTAATTTGTATTTTTATTTTACCAGAAAAAAGTGTTACATTTTTTTTTTGTTAAAATACAACGCAGTACAACTAACAGATAACTCAATTAATTAAAAACTACTATTTTTCATCAAAAAGCTTAAGTTACTTTTCAAATATTTTTTTTTCTTCAGGTAAACATAATTCTTAAATTTGGCTCCAGTAGAAAAAATATCTATAATGTGAAAATTTAATATTAATCTTAAAAAAATATTTAAATCACCAATTGTCTACTTAGTCCTTATAATTGTCCTTATTAAATTTATTTGGCTTTATGTAAATGTACATATATTATTAGCAATTAAAATTCATTGTGACTAGGGTATCCAATCCCAAAGCCTTTTTCCAATCCCGGGATTTCGGGATTGATTTATTTTGAATCCCGGGATCCCGGGATTGAGATTTTCTCACCGAGGAATTTGAAATCCTCAATTTGCTATTCTTTTTCCCGAAATCTCACAGAAACTCGTTTTTTTTTTTTAGCTCACCGAAGAATTTGAAATCTCCGATTTGGTATACTTTTTCCCAGAATCTCACAAAAACTCGTTTTTTTTTTTAGCTCACCGAGGAATTTGAAGTATTCAATTTGCCAATTTTGTGTAGTTTAAATCTGCGATTAAGTAAAAATCAGATAAGTCAAATCCATAGAAAATTTAGAGATATATTTATCAGAGAGTTTGTTCATATTATTGATTAAAAACATACTATCTGTCTTGATAATCCACCTTTAAAAGAGATGGGTGGACAGTATCAAGAAGGACTGGGTGTCAGCGTTTGGAGAGAGAGAGAGTCGAGGTATAGCTATCTGGAGGACGGTAGAGAAGGTCAGCAAGGAATATTGTTAGTACTTTCAATGGATTTGGCGGTAACTTTGTGGAAGTTCATTTTAATAAAAAATAAAATAACTTTGATTATTCCACGTATTGTGTAACAAAATTCGACACGTGTTTCGCATCTTTCAGAGGCATCCTCAGACAACTACTTTAATTAAAATTAAAGAACATATAAGGTGTCTAAAAAATAACAATTTTTCAGAGTTTGCCAATCATCTAAACGAAAACGGACATAATTTAAATCATAACAGTAACGTAGAAATACTCCATCAAGTAAATAAAAAAGGCCTAAAAATGAATAGTTTAGAATTTTAAGAATTAATAAAAGCATTAACAATAAAGATATATTATTAAATAATTGATGCAACTCATTAGTTAATCATTTCTTAATGTAAATGTCATTTGTATTACCATTATCGTTTGTTTGTTTTTCTATCATCCTCTCCTTGCCTCCCATTTTTATTTGATTTTTATTATAGTATATCAGAATAGTAAAATGAAAATCATTCGTACTTAAGCAAACATTTGCGAAAGTAGTTGAAAGTAGAGGATGCTTCTAATAGAGGAGAAACAGGTGTCACATTTTGTTACACAATACGTGGAATAATGATAGTTATTTTATTTTTTATTATGAATATTGTTAGCCTAACGGCCAAGTGAGGTGATAGTATCATAAAATTACCAAATATGAAGCACAGATAATGTTTTACTTTTACAAATATACTGTAATGGCCAAACGAAAAATGCCAATTTTTTATTCAGTAAGTAATTTTAATCACTTAACGAACATGTCGAAATAAAAAACGCGACTGACGACACTGATAAAGCGAGATTATTGGCACTTACGAATTAAGTGCCTCAGGCGGGTGGGCAATTCGGACCCCAATTACTGGCCCCCTAACTGCCCGGCAGGGTTGTAAATACTCATTTTCGTTCCCTGTTCTTGAAGGGGTATTTTAATTTCAGAGTAAAAATTAAGGTCCGTTGCCAGGCATTAATTAAAAAAACCATCGCGATGATGTTTACACTAATGGTGGAGGGGGGCTGCTGACCCCGGCGAGGCGTGCGGGTCTTATGAAAAAATATTTTGTGACTTTCTGAACCATAACCTGGCTAAAACTGACGCGTAATACCGTTTTTATTTGACCCTTTCAGACCTGCCATAAATTAAGTTCCCGGCCTATGCCCACTGAGCTCGCATTAGGGCTTGCCTCTTGGTACTGAATGAAACATTTACTGGAAAGCGGTATTTTTATTTTATTTCATAAAATATATAAAAAAAACACGAGTTTTTTGAAAAAAATAAATTACCTTCAATTAAAACTTTCGATAATAAAAAAATAAAAGTTCTGTATCAATATATAAAATAAAATGAACTTTCACAAAGTTACCGCCGAATCCATAGAAAGTGTTCTGTATCAAGCTAAGCACCTAAATATATTTGGCTCTATTTCGATATTCAGGTGTTAGAATATTCAATATTTTTTCAAATATATTCGTTCATTGGTTGGAAAGCTATTCAATTATCACTACAGATGAAGATCATTAAAAAATATTGTATGCGAGTGTTCCGTTATACTTGGTTGAAATCATCGAATAAACATTTCATGATAATGCTCGTCACGAGCAAAACTGGTGCTGATCATTTGAAATAAAAGTACAACTAGTACAAATGAACCTTTTATTTTTTGAAAATAAACATTTTTTAAATCCATGACCTTTTAATGCAGGTTTTCAACATTAGTTTTTCTAAGAGAACTGCTTGTTACTCAGTTGCTCAACCTCTCTTTTGTTAAGAGAATAAGAGTAGAATGATAGGACTAGGGCAGGACTAACGGTTGGCTCTCTTGATAAACTCGTTTTTGGGATAGAATATCTTGGTACATAATAATGAAATTGTCATGGATTATTTTATTTTGAATGAAAAAAATGGGAACGGTTTTACATTACGGTTTAACCTTTGAATCTTCTTGATGCAAGCTGTTTAAATGTATAAAAAATATCGCGTGATAGAAAAGTTTCCTCAAAGCAGTGAACAGTCTAATTTGCTGTAATGATAAAACTGAGAACTCTTTTACCGGCTCAACGTTCACTGGTATTTTATTTAAAAGGTTTCGCGTAGGTCCATTAAAAGAGAATTTTAATACTTGATTACCTCTCTCTTGTTAAGCTTACTTTTCCTGTACCTTTTCACATACGCGTGGCATTATCTCTTATTCGAAAATCCCCGAATCACTTAGTTATTTATGAAAGCTAAAAACAGAGAACAGAGTGATAACGACTGAAGTCTTTTGTGTCCGAAGGAAAGTATGCAAAAATAAGCACGGATAAAGCACAAATGGGTGGCCGCCTAAACGATGGCGGATTTCGGACAACAATTGAAATATTGCATGAGAGCGTTCATGAAATTTGAAATTACAATAAAAAAAGTTTCGAGAGAAGAGCAACTATAAGTGTTGCTTTGTTGAAAATATACTATCTGAAGTTGTATTATTGTTATGCTGTTACATGCTGTTACATGCTGAATTGACGTACCGTATAATACAATTTTGAAGCAAATATAAGAATTCTATTTACATGTCCTTAATTTAAGAGTAACTATTTATGGAATGTCTGTGAAAAGCAGTGCTTTTTTTTGGTAAAAAAAAAAATTGCTGGAACTCTATTCTTTCAAGTATTTTACTAAAAGTTTTTTCTAATCCATGTCCGTTCCCAATGCGTAGTATATGATCTCCTAATAAAGGTATCTCGATTTTTTTACGAGAACTGCTTGTTAATTAGTTTCTCAACATTCTTTTTTTAATAGACTAAGGATAGAAAGATAGGGCTAGGATAAGACTAGTGGTTAACTAGTCGCTCTCGATTTGCTCGGTTAATTTTTAGATTGGAAGGGTGAGGGTATCCAAATATCACACCCACACCTTTGAGTAGAACTTAACATGAACCTAAGCCTCTACGTTTGTAGAATAAAAAATATGACCCATTTCGTTCATGAAGATTTATTTCACTTTTCAACTCATTGAAAAATTGATTTTCCTTTGCTAATTTATATAACCCAGCTCAATTTTTTGCTGTCATTACTTTTTCGCGAAATAATTTTAAAAAATTCAATCGTTTTTGAGGCAAAATAAACATATTTTTTTGCGAATATTGATTAGAAACATTAAAATCCAAAAAGGGGTGCCAGAACGCCATTCCATTGAGTTACATAGAAAGAAAAGCACTGGTAAAAAGTAATATTGTTTTAAATATTTGATTTCCTTTATTTTTAAAATGAGATTATTTATTATTGGCACTTGATTGCGGCTAGTATATTTGTTGTAGGATACGTGGTTAACGTTTTTGGATTCCGCGACGGATTCTAACGACTTAAGTCCCAGTATGAATAGATTTCAATCGGTTTATCGATTTTTATTCGAATACATGGGTGTTTATGATGTCTAAACATTCTCTTCCATCTTTCCAATCCATTTAAAGGCCATATGGTCCATATTGTGAGCGGCATTACAATCGATTGAAAAAATCCCGTGAGATCCGTCATGAGAGTCAGCGACGTTGAGCACTGTGCCAAGCACCAGACAATTTGTATTTATATGTAAGTAAGAACAATAGAATCCGGATAGAATACTTACTAACTTTTCCAGTTCTAAGCTCAAGAAATGCGACCCCAATACCCACATTTTCTTAAATATCTATTTTAATATGGGTGACACAATGTTTATTATAAAGGTATTTTATATCATAGTTTTTTGGACCTTTTGTAATTCATATAAATACGCGATAACGCGATGAAGCGATAAGCGCCCGTGATAAGCGATCGTTCGTAAGATAGCTGGGCTGAACTCGTCAGTTGCAATTTCATATGTGTGCTGGGATGACGTCTTTTTTACGCGCAACTTAAAATGTGATTATTTATTAAAAAACCACAGATTTTTATAAAAAAAATGTAAGAGGAATGATGCAGAGAGATATTTTAAAGCCCTTAGACTATTTTTTTTGAAATTCATAAGAATAAGGCCAATAATGAAGAAACCACTGGGGTCCCTGAACGACCCCCATCGGCAGAGACGTATTTTTCTACTATCCGAGTCGCGAGAGCTAACCGAACGTCGCACTAAAAGGATTTATTCTATTATATTAAAATTCTTATAAATTAGTATTGATTCTTTTCTCTAAAACTATGTCTTTGGCTTGACTTCATGTCAGTGTCAAAAATTGTCTTTATATTTTTTACAATACACTATATTACATGTAATTTACAATACACTATATTACAATACGCTACTTTATTTTTTTGTCTGTACTCACTATAAAAAAAAATATAGAAAGCTGATACGCTATTAGAAAATTTTTGAAAAGAGCTATGTCACAATTATCGATGAAGAGTGAATTATCAGTGTAAGATTTTTTAAATGTACACATTTTTTATTATCTATTTCGTGAACATTCTGATCCCTAAAAACACGTTAAAAGTTATGCTGACAGTATGTAGAAAGCATTCCAGTAATCCTGTTTTTACGTGAATTCGAACAAACACGATTGGCAAAGTCGAAAAAAAATAAGTTCAAAATTTACCCGTAACCTTAATAATATTTTTCCTGCATACATAATGTAGCAATCAAACAGAATTGAAAATCAAAACGATGGGACACAAAACAAAGTTTTCTCAATTTATGTGCTTACAGCAAGTATGGGCGACCTTTCCAAGTTCTGAGGTCAAATCATCATTCCGTCTCCGGGTTAAGGGCTGGACCAAATTTTTGATTAAACTTAATAAAAAATAAATGAGTATTGGGTTACCCATATATGGCTTACAGCTAGGGAAACCAATCCTAACTAACTAACATATTAATATAAGTGTTAACTAGCATATTAATTGTTTTCCCATCTTTCCATAGATAACCTCTGAAAAAAAGAGACTCAACCGATTCTCGTTAAGCAATACGTTTTTTGTTAATATGTTTCGTTAACATTTCATATGCTTCAAATTAGGAGTGAACATGGTTTAAAAGACGAGTGATTGTTTGCTTAAAACTTGTTAGAAATACATAAGTATGATTTATTTATTATTGCTATGTGTGTCCTTATTTGCATGAAGTGTTATATAAATAACAACACGAAGCAAAGGTCTAGGGCCGCCTGTTAACAAGAATGGTGGAGTGCATATTATGCGGTCCCAACAAACGTTTACCGAGATAGCACTACCGCCTTTGATACCGGATACCGTTAACGCCCACCTTTCACTTAACATGTTACCAATTAAGGTACCAACGGCGGTTCCACCCTCTTAATGTTTTCATAAAGTCGACGCCACCCCTTGGAATAACGGCGGCGGAAAATGTATATACACATTGATTGCTGTTTAATGCATCTGAAATATAAAAATATATATATTTTTTAATCCATGTCCGCTCCCAATGTGGAGCATATGGACTCCTAATGGAGGTATCTCAACATAAGTTTTTTTCTACGAGAGCTGTTTTTTATTCAGTCGCTCAACCTCGCTTATTTTCAAAGGAAGGAAAGAAGCTAGAACAGGACTAGTGGTTGACTAATCGCTATTGCTACACCCAGTCATTAAAGGATCAGAAGGATAGGAGGAGAGAAAATAATGTGAATTGAACTCCCAGTCTTCAATCACAACTTTGAATTTGAATAATTCTCAAATTCACTGTGATCTTACCAAGAATTGAACCCAGACCTGCGTGATTGGTAGAGCAAGGTCCAACCAACTGAGTCACATCAGGCGACGAAAATTATAGTAATATTTCAATGATAAATAATAGTGTATTCCAAAAATATGTAAAATAAGTCGATGTAACAATTTTTCTGTTACATACATACATCCAGTAAACGATTGTAAGAAATTATTCAGAGGCGAATAGAATCTCAACAAAGTTATATATTATAATCCTCCCTTCTGCTGCCAATGTAACATAGTTCAATTTTAAAAAAACATGTTCTCCACCAATGTGGAGCAGATGGCCCTCTAATCTCAACATAAGTTTTTATACGAGAACCGTTTGTTACGCAGTTGCTCAACTTCTCTTTTTCGAAAAGAGTTGTAGGGAGAGAAGGATAAGGCAGGACAGGACTAGTGATTATCTAGTCGCTCTCGCTAAGCCCTGTTCTATTAAGGTTAGGAAGGGTGAACGGGATTTTTTAAACATCACAAACAACTATGCCTTCGAAAAGAAATCGACTGAAAAAATGCTGTTCGTTCTGGGACGTTAACCCGTCAGATTCACTACGCAAGCCAACGACCAATACCTCACTATCAATCTGGAAACTGTCGCCTTTTGAACTGGAGTTTATAATAATAAAGTAATTAAAGATGATATTGTAATAGAAACGTCAATTACTTATGTTGAAATCATGGCATCGTGAAAAATGCATAAATTACAAATAATCAAATACCACAATAATATAATAAAAACACATTTCCTTGACATAACTGTATATAGATACTGTGTGGCGTGACACAAAAGATTATACATTTTTTATTATTTTATATAGTTGCTGAAAAGATGTTATGCATAAATAATGCGACACACCTTTTGCAATTATTTTTTTCTTGATATAAAATAAATTACAATTGATGATATATAAATGAAATTTAATGAAAAAGTATATTATTATATGTAGTTGAAAGATGATGTATGATGTAGACAACAATTTTATATCAAAGTATTTTGTACAAGTTTTCGATTAAAAAAATATTTTGTTTCTAGTTTATGTTAAAAATCAATATTGTGTAGTACGGTTTGCAATATGTTGAGATTGTTGTCGGGCGGTGAGACAAATATTACTTCGTGTAGTAAGACCCTCTTTTGCGAAAGAGGATGATCTGAGGAATGCAAGTAATTGTAAATGAAAAGTTTGTTTATCTTAAAACAGACTTTGAAAGAAAATATACATGTACGCACATATTTGACAATATCTCACTGTAATCCAAACTATGCGGTTGGTTCAAACAGTTCCAAGTACTTAAAGTCGGTTCATGTTTCTACCAAATGACAATAAGTTTTCCGTATGTTATTGTTGTGTTAATAAATAATTTCTGGCCGTATGGCGCAGCGGATAGCGTTGTTGGCTTCCGTTCCGGATTTCACGGGTTCGAGTTCCAGTACTAACAGTATTTTTTAGATCGATTCATTGATTTCCATTCGAAGGCATGGGTGTTTGTGATGTCTAAAAATTCCTTCCAACATTTCCGATTATTCAATAACTGCGCTAACTAGAGCGATTAGTTAATCACTAGACCTATCCGAGGTTTATCCTACTACTGTCTTTGGAAAAGAGAGGTTGAGCGACTGAGTAGCAAAAAGTTCTGTTGTCACCTTCATAAACAAAACAAATAAAATTTGAATCGTTCAAACTATGTACATTCTCACAGATTTTGTCACTAACGACCCGGGTTTCGCCTTTCGGCATCTTCATGCATTCAAGTGCACGTTCAGTTCAAGTTCACCCGTGCACTTGAATGCCTGAAGATGCCGAAAGGCGAAACCCGGGTCGTTAGTGACAAAATCTGTGAGAATGTACATAGTTTGAACGATTCAAATTTAATATTGAAATTCCACCAAACATCTTCAGTCGAAATCTTAAATTAAAACAAATAAAGATTTTTTCATGTGATTTAACGACTTGAAATAGACTAACTGTTAGTTTATCGCTCTTACTGATGGGTGGAATAGTGTTGGCTTCTAAAAAAATAATAATAAAGTTAACTTATAGCTCTTGCGACGTGTCGTTTATGCGATCTGATGGGTGGAAGTGAAATGTAGCGTTTGTGGGGCTATAAAAATACTAGTTTTTAGCTTATCACTCTTGCTACGCGCTGTTCATGGGAACATATGAATAGAATAAGAATGTTAGTCTCGATGGTACTAGAAAAATACAAGCAGGTAGCTTATACCTCTTTTTTTACACGCTCTTTATGAGATATGATAAGTGGGAGGGAATGTCAATCTCACATATATCCATGTATTTTAACAAAAAATTATGAAGCGTTTGAAAAATTACTTTATAGTAGTAAGCGTGGAGGATTCGAATCCATGTATATCGCAACCAAATATGGCTTACGCTCAAGCGGATTAATCACTCGAATAAAAGAACAGCTATAAATATTTCACGGAATATTCAATTATAAAAAAATTACCATTACGTTGAGAGCTCCATCACGACTTGACATGTTCTATTTTGTAAACAGACATGATTAAAAATACATCTATTTTTAAATAATTATAATCGTAATATTAATCATGGAAACACCTTGAAATAATCGGATCATGCTTAGATATAGTATGTGTGCTGTGTATAGATTGTACCGAAATACCAAAAGGGTAGCGAATTATTATTTAAACACAATACTTCAATCGTACATCACATTCGTATAAATCAGCGGACTCTGACTAGTTAAATATTTATAAGCCTTTTTTTATTTGGCTGCCGTATCATCCAAAGATTGTAAAAAACTGGTCAAAGGCATAAAAAATGAGTCGATAGCACTCACGAAGATCTATTCCGCTGGTAAAGCAAGCATTAGGGATTTAAATTATGCAGCTGGTTGAAGCGGACGGCTCTGAAACACATTTGAGGCTTTGAGAATACAAACTTGGTGATACTTGACATAACTACTTACCAACCGACATCTTTACATACATTAGACAACATTTAATTTAAATAACCAAAAAACATTTTTATATATATTAACAAGTATGTACCTCTAATATTGCAAATAATTGAAGCTTTTATTTCAAAATGAGTTATGAATGCCACCTGTTAGGTAATCAATTGAGTAAGCTACAGGACTACATATTTAAAATTTATAAAAACTACGCATGTCTCTCCAGTGGGCTGCCAATACGTTAACAAGAGGCTCGCTCAAAGCTCTCAAAGCAATTCTCGGTGTTCTGGGAAAGGAGTGAATTTTTTATCACTCCAATGCAATTATATGCAATGATGAACTAAGCAATCGATTGTTACTTAATACACTTATAATATGTTACAATATGTAATTCACCGTGAAATTATCAATCTGAATGGCTAAAAATATACTACTGTGTATATTGAAGCTGTCGTTGATAATGTGTAGGCTAGAAATTCCAGTTCTATACTAATTTGATCTGAGAATATTGTTTTCTTTTAAATTAGCAAGGGGCTCGCCGGCTTTAGTAAAATTTGACAAGGGGCTCGTGTGAGCTCTTCCGACCCCTCTCCAGTCCCCCCTGTGTCTATTGTTATGGAGGCACAATTTTAAGAATATATAGTTCTACAAATACACAATATGTCGCAGGATAAAAACAAAACTGGCAATGTCATTACAAACCCAACTCTCCCCTTTTATTGGATTTGTCTTCTGATGAGCTTCAAACTTATATCTGGTATCAACAGGCTTAGTCATATTCTCAAGAAATACTAACATTTACAAGATTTACTCTAGCTCTACGGGTCTGTAAATTTGCAACGTCATACGGAAAAAGAGCAGATTTACACTCATGGTACTTCCGGAAATTGTTATAGGGCATATTTTTATACACTTAAGTGCAAGTCAAAAAATCTTCGACAATTGTTCTCGAGACAATCGTAGCACAAAACTGAACAACGCATTACGTTTGTTACGCCACGGGAAACGTCTGGATTAGGGCTTCCAAACCGCTTTAAACCGAAACCGGTTAACCGGTTTATCGCATGTTTTGAAAAAAACCGAAAACCGGTTTATTTCACTCGGTTAACCGCGTTTTATCAAAAATACTCGTTTTCTTATTTTTCGCTTTCAAAAAGAAAAATCCTTTACAATGAATTTACTGCGTAGAAGCGGAAACAATTTGCAGCAACAACAACAACTGAGTAACAAGCAGTTCTCGTTAACAAATAATTGTTTGAGTCTATATGCTTCAAAGTGGGAGTGGAGACATAACATAAGCTAATATTATTGTATTCTACTATATCTTTCTCTAAGCATTGGATGTCGTGTCTAGTCGATATGGTTAAAAAATAAATGCATTTATTTAAAGATTTTTCTCTTGATGAGTTTTATTATCAAGTTCTATTTTTTTATTTGACATATTTTATCCGAAAATATTTGTCCACATTTGATATATATATATACATATATGTTTATACCTTCTGTGTTCCATCTATAAGATTAATATCGATTTTTCATTAAAATTTGAGCATTTAGGACAAATATTTTAAATTTTCCACAAAATTTTTTTTTTTGCAAACCTACCTAATCAAAATACATTATATTTCGGTTTAAACCGGTTAACAGATTTTATTGCCAGAAAAAAACCGAAAACCGGTTAGTTGGAAAGTCCGGTTAGTTGGAAGCTCTAGACTCTGGATGTTGCATAATTCTACAGGTTTTAGTATCTCCTGTAAACTTTGATTTCGATGAAATTACAATTTGTTGAATAAAGGCTGACATTATACACGATAAAACTATTTACCACTCGTCATTTCAAGTTCATCCGCACACTTGAAAGCATGAAGTTGCCGAAAAGATAAGTCGGATAGCAAGCGATAAAACGTATGAAACTGTACAGATTTTTAAAAATGATTTATAAAGCAAGAAAAAACGCCACGTAGAAAAAAATAAATAACACCGTTATAATTAAAATGAAATAATTGAAAAAAAAATATTTCAGCGTGGGCGAATAATTCCCAAATAAGAATCAACGAAGCTTCATTAACATTTATAAAAGCAAACAAGGAACGTCAGGTCATCTAATTAAAAAAAAATGCTTATCTTGCTACTACACAGAAAAAGTCGTTCCTGTGAATTTAATACAATTCGTGTAAAATATAAAACAGCATAAAAAAGTTGTATATTTATTGAATAAATTTACATGATTTTTTTAAAGCGAAATAAAATTATGAAAACATATTCAAATATTTTCATGAATCAAGTCATGTTGTGTAAATAATGAGAGTACAAGTTTTTTTTTGTCTGACGGGGAAAGCTTTGGGCTACTGGTTAAAGCTCTGGAAAGGACTTTATTAAATACAAATTTTGATTCACGGCGATCTTGATAATGGAAGTTTTTGATGTCTTTTATAATCGTTTTATATTTGAGTTCCTTTGATTAATTATCTAAAAATAACTAATAATTCAAAATTAAGAAAAAAATGTTGAACTAGCGGTACATTTTAAGCTCCTTGAGTAGTGTCCCCCTGCCCGGTACGGCAAAGTATTATATATTTTTTTATGTACTGCAATTCTCATATATTTAATTGCATTATTATTATTTCTTCGGATATGGATACTACATACATCTATCAATGACTTTTGGTAGTCAAATTATTTTAATTATCTGTTGCAAATGAACAGAAGAATTTTGTAAAAAGTTCTTATTTGTAAATAAATCGGTAGCCATATAATATTGAGCGCAAAATTTCACTTCGACTCATCTTTTTTCTTGAAATCAACGTCACTACCGCACCGCCTACAGATGAAAGCAAAAAAGATTTCAGTCTGAATTAAAAGTAATAGTTTTTAGATAATTATTAAAAAGTTATGATGAATTCGTTCATTTACTATTTTAAATATGCATTTTAGAATTAATTAAAAATAATAACTTCTTGAAAGTAATATTTTTCCCAGATTGCCCCATAACCAAAAACAATGTTTTTATATCTGTTTGTAATAATAGATAAAAATAATCAGAATATATATAAAACCTAGTGTACTAAATAATAACGCACTCATCAAAGGGTTGAATACCAATATTTTACTATCATTAGTAGTTTAATAAAATAAAATCATTTTACGGATTTAAGTTTTTAATATTAGTTTAAAACATTTTTCAGTTCGTATTTATTAGGTTCATTTCTTCTGCACGCCAGTTTTTGAAGATATTATTGAGCTTAAGTACAGCAAAGAAAAAATAAAATTGATATTAATATACTGCATTTACAGAGAAGGCAATGGAAAACCACTGCAGCTTATCACCAGGCTTTGAAAAATTTGGTATAAATAAGAAATCACAACCGCGTTCATTTACATTACGTTCTGTCAACTTAAGGTGTTTGACAGAATTTCAATATACAGTTTGATTCATAAAAATTTAGTCCATTTACATATGATTTCCGACAGTTTAAATACATCTGTACAATTGATTGCCTCTAGATGCTGGAAGGTAAAATTCAAGTCGTTAGTCACAAAACGTATAAAAAGTTTGAACGATTACAATTTAAATAAACTCGATCGATTGTAATAAAAAATCCATTTAATCATATTTACAGATGTAATGCATTAATTCGTCGAAGCGTAATTCAACACAAAGCTAGCAAAATTGACCGCGAGCCGTAAGTTAAATATTTAAGAACTGCTCTCACAATAATATATGTGGGCAGAGAGGGCGTCTGAGTTTTAAAGTGGTGGTGAGGGTTTGCGCGTGGTACTCGCTGAGAAGTGACGAGGTGAGGGAGGGGGGGGGGGGGGGGTGAGGGTGCCTTGGGGACGCGATAAGATAATTGGTTCAACCACTGGAGGTAAACGAGCTGAATATGAACTTAAGCGAAGAATATTATTTTTTACCAACGTACAGATAGAAAGATGAATTTCTGTATGAAGCTCCGGATTAGATCATCTCGTTCTTTTTAAGGGATTTAAGATTTTTTAGCGAAATCTGACAAGAAAAATTTAAAAGCTTTTATTGTATGGAAAATTGAATAAAAAACAAAACTTTATTGATTTATGAATGTGTATCCCAAGATATTGGTGCTTATGAAGTTTTCATTAATTTTCAATTGAATCTAGCTAACGACATAAAAAGATAATTCTTTGTTAAGAATTTCTCCCTCACAATTATCTTTTTTTAAATATGGGGTGCAGCGAGAGTGATTACCTAACCAATAGTTCTGTCATGGACATATCTTTCTATTCCTACTCTTTTTCGAAAAAAAAACAATTGAGTAATAAGTAGTTTTAGTAGAAACAATTCTGTTGAGATTATCTCCATATGTTACACACGGGTAGCGAATATGGTGTTTTTCTTTTGTTAAAAATATTGAGTTCCATTCAAACATCATCTGAAAAAATGATAAAAGATGAAATTTTCAATAAAGAGTTAACTTTGCAGTACATCGCATTATGTGTGTCTATTTTTTAGTTTCAAATCGCGCACATGCTTTTGGAGATAGAAAATCGATAAAATAATCGATCTTCAATAATCATACTTGACAATTCAAACCCTTGACTGTGGAACTGAAATACCCGTTCGATTACAGGACAGCCATAAATATACATTCAGTGAAAAATTGCGTAGCAAAATAATTTCGCATTTTTTTCGCTAGCAACCATTGAAACTGGCTCTTTGTAGAAACTCTAGCTTATTCTGTCCAGAAATTCTTTTCATTGCATTCAACTGCATTATGTAAAACAGTTGCACATTTTTGTATTTATGGCATAACGACTTTATAAATAGCGGCCTAACGTATCTCTTCTACATTTGTAATGCCTTCATAATACTTGTGTTATTGCTCGTTGCTTCCAGCTTTTTATAGAGACATTTGGAGTTGTGCCAAATCTGTCTTTTGTAATATTTTGTGTTAAAGATTTTTTGTAAGACATTGTGCAAAAATTCTCTAGGACAATATTTTTTGTTTCTGTCAAAACTGTCAATTTTATGAAATATTCGATGACAAAGAAGCGCCAAGTATCTACGTTATTCCGTTTTTGTTATAATAATATGTAAATCGAGTAATGTAAAAGTGAAAATTACTATCGGAACGAAGCAGTTTGTTTATGCAATAAAGTATTTCCGGGGCTTAGTTATATGTTAAATCTATGTACTTACTAATAATTTTGAAGAATAAATTTACGGCAATTGATTTCAATTCAAAATGGTTCTCATAATGCCGCACACTTTATTTTATAAAAAAAGTAATTTTATAATAAAAGGCTATTTTTATAAAGTTAAAAAATATTTATGATTCGTAGAATAAATTTGATTGACGGTTTATTTATTGAAAAGGGCAAATTTTTAAAACTATATTTCTTACCTCTGTTCGTTTGTCTATATAAGGTATTGAGAGAATGGTGATAAATTAATTGTTCTTTTAACTCTTATTCATTAAATTAGTTGATAGCAAAACACATCGGATATTTCCATTTGTAAACAGATAATACCAAGTACTTAGTACTTAATTAATTAAATATGATTAAAAAAGACTTTCAACAAAACGCATTGTTATAAACATAAACGAGTTATGTAATTCACGATTTTTATTATTCCATTATTAATTAAACATAAGTTGATTAAAAGATTCTGATATTTTACAGATAATAAGTTCTCGCCAAAAAAAGACACCGGGAAAACTGTTTTAGTACTTCATAACGGACTATGTATTTATGATTATTATGAACACTATTTGGCATTACTGCTGATTGCTGCCAGTACGCCAAATATTGTAATGTTTTAAGATCGTACTAGATAAGCTCGATGGGATTATTCACTCGAGATCAACTCGAAGAGAATTGACATCACAAACACCAAGGTCTTAGATCTCAAATTTTAATTGAAAAAAAAATATTTCCTTATTAGGGATTGAACCGAAACCCGCCTAATCGCTAGAACCAAGCTCTTACCAATATACCCACAGTGGGAGACAATATTATCAACGAATATGGTTACAAATATTGAATTTGGGTTTTCATAATTATTTGTGGAAATGAAAACATCTCATTATAATTTTGGTACTGAAACCAAGTGTTTCACATTTTTAATTTGATAATTCAATGAAATTAAAGATTTTTTCGAAGAGATGAATGGCTTAAATATTTTAATTACCCTCTCACTCAGTCGATCTTGAATACGGGTGTAGCGAGAATATTTTTGAAACTACTTGTTTTTTCTCAATCTCCGCATCATTCTATCTTTATCCACTAGTGCACTTTGTTGACAATTATTAAATCAAACGAAAAAAGCTTTGTTTTCTAAATAAAATCATAGAATGTGCTTATTCTTCAAAAGCATAATCATGTCCAAATGGAAAAAGTACCTCAATAAAAGTAATACGAATCGGTTTCATTGTCATCCCACAGGCCCTCTTCATTCTATTGCTACGTAGTGCTCCTAGGTCTAACCTTTGGGGAAAGTATAGTACCTATCTATCGAACCTTTATTAGAAACCGGATTTATTGGGATACGAGTCAAACGCCATGTACATTGTGTGTACACTTAAGGAAACTATTTGATTGGGGAAATTGAAAATGCCTCTATTTATTTCATATCTTTATATACAAAAAGATTTTTCGAATAAAATTTTATTTTTTTATTTCAATGTAGTTGAATTACTGATTACAAATGTTTATTTTTAAGAGCTTGAAAACATCGACCTATAATAGGTCGTATAGGATCGTAACCGACAATTTATTGATTTTACAGAAGGTTTTTTTTAAATTATGTACGGAAAAGGAATTCCTTAAGTACGGTTAGTAAATAGTCATATAAAGACAATGCCTATCCTGATATTTTAATCACTTTTTTTTTTACTACTTTCAGTTCTCTAGATCAGCGTTTCTCAATCGGGGTCCGCGAGGAACAAACGATAACAAGTCAAAACACTCAAGTGCACAGACCATAAAAAGGATCAGGCGAATGAAATAACGCTTTAAATTTGTTGTCACTGATGCCTTAGGTAATATTGAACAATTATTGGCATAAAACGTAATTTGCAAATTATATCGCTTAAATTCGTTTGCCGATTATGGGTCGACATTAGGGTATCCAGTCCCGGAGCCTTTTTGTGATCCCGGGATTGGACACTCGTAAAATCGTTTTTTAGCTCACCGAGGAATTTTGAATCCTCAAATCCATATGCTTTTTCCCCAAAATATCTCCGTGACTTGTTTTTTTTAGCTCTTCCAATTCCGAAATCCGATAAATTTTAGGGATTTGATAAAAAATTCTCAATCCCTAAATCGCAAAATTGGACGGGATCCCGGGATTGGAGACCCTAGTCGATTTATTGATTATAAAAAAATAAGTTATTTTCATATAAATTGTATGATAGTCTAGTTAAATTGAAAATGTGAACTGCGACTTATTAAATTGATCGTTTTATAAAGTTGTAGAATCAATACAAAAATATGTGATTAATTTTAAAAAATATATAAATACGTTAATGTATGTACTATTAATTAAAATAAAAAGGTTTTTGTGTAATATAAACGATACAAATGAGAATGATTGAAAAAAGGGCTTTTAAATTGACATCATGTATTAAGTTGTTAACAAAAATTAGGAATACCACATACTATTCTATTATCATTAATGTTGAAATTCACGATATTATTATAATATGTTTAGATTTATTACAGTATATTATTGGATCAAACACTTCGAAATGTCTCGATATAAATATAATTGATAGACACTGACTATTCTATTTTAATGCTCATCAATTTTTGTATTTCTTTTCTACGAAATTTCGTAATTTTGTAAGATAAAATACACTTTTATTCTATCAGACAAATTGAGCTGAAAACAGATTGAAACGTGACCTTTATAAAAATTATGGGTAGTTTTACTGAATACCGATATAGACTACCTAGATTTCCGTTGAATTAAAAAATATTTATACAATTAAACTTTTTCGCAATAAGTACTTAGCCTTACTCCTACATTCCATGCTCGTTTTCTATCGAACCATGAAATATAAACCTACAATATCAGTTATTGAAAAAGGCGCCGAGCATATTGGTTTATATAAAGATACGCCAATATTTTCTCTTGTACCTATGACCTGACGGACAGAAGCGTGGGTTCGTTCATTTTTATTGCCAGCTTTATTGGTGTTGTGGTATTTATCAGTAGCGCACATATAATTTTAGATGAAGGCAAGCGGTAGAACAAAAAAATGACAGTTTCAAAAGCTACCGACAAGGGGCCACAGGTAGATCACTGTTGAATTTTCATTAGTTAGTATATACTAAAATAAGAAAAGTTGAGGTTCTAGGAAAAATATGAACTGTGCGTGAAAGTTCTAAAATTACTGCAGGGTTGCAAACACATGCATCTTAGAATATATATGAACCAACATTGTAAGAAATTAAAAGATACAAATATTCAGAAAATCTTCTACAAGATCAACGATATATAACAATAAAAAAATATATCAATTACTTCACCAAACGACTTGGCTCATCAGTTAAGAGATGTGTTCTGTCTGATGGAAGTATCAGTTCAACCAAACCTGCAAAGTAACAAGTCAAAAAGTAAGCACTCACTTATTTGTTTCCTGCGAAATTAAGCAATGTTTCTGATTTTTTTTTAAATCGATGTGGATTCCGCTTGTCCGTTTCCAATGTGAAATACTTAATAGAGATATATCAACAGAAGCTTTTTTATGAGAACTGCTTGTTACTTAGTTGCTCAACTTCTCTTTTCCAATGAGAGTAAGCAAAGAAAAGATTGGACTAAGATAAGGCCAGAAATTAACTAATTGTTATTTCTACACCTTGTTATTTTACGATAGGAAAGATGAGTGGGAATGTTTTACCTCAAGTTTATTGTTATATTTCTTTGTTTTAATGTGTAATTAGTAGTATATCAAAAATACGTATAAAACATGTTTAAATTGAAGATACTGTCGATACTTAAGGAGGTTATTCTTCTGTGTATATTGCACGCTACTGCTTATTGGTATTATGGTACGTACCTCGCACTGAGGTGGTGTTAGCTTCGCGTCCATTTCATCTAAAGAAAAACGAATTCAATTTACCGCGTGATGGTAAACTTTCCCGAGGGAGCTTTCGGTAGGTCTGAAAAATACTATAGCTCTTCATAATTGAATAACTGTATGTTTTCGGCGGCCATTCAGCGGGAGAAGTGTATTTTTGTCGGCAAAAAGGGAGAAATCCTAATTCGCAATGTCGTCGTCGCGGAGCGAGATTGCCTGCGTTGTCAAAACAAGACGGCCGCATTAATAAATTCATCAAGTACTCAGTGGGGTGTTTTTTTAAGCGAAAGAAAAAATCCAAATATTTATTTGATTCTAATAGACGCTCAGTCGGATTCTTACTTTTTTATATCATGGAACCCATCAACGACAGCCGTTTTGAGAAATTTGATTGAGACCTTTTTTTAAATTTCACAATGGCTATATCGAGCCTGTTAGACATACCTAGCATCGGTATTCAATTTAAATTTATAAAAACTAGCATAGAGTCATCGATAAAAAACAAAATTGTTCATTATGACCTTTTGAAAAATAAAAACGAAGCCGAGATATATGTATCTACTCATCAAGGGTAAAATTTGTATCTGAATTTTTGAAGAAGATTTTTATTTATAAAAAAGACGTACTAGTTCATATGCTATTTTTTAGTACAAATTTAATCGATTTATAATCTAATAAATATTTTAACATACCAGTGGTAACTCTTAGATCCAATTGCTATGCGGGGTGTATACCTCTTGTATACTTAGACCAATATTCATTATCACTTTAAGGTCACTTGTCACTAAGTCTTGGCGTTAAGGCACGACCTATATTTTTATAAAAATATTTATTTTTGTTTGATCTGCTGAATATATAATATAAATGTCGGGTCTGTGGCGTAGTGATCAACGTCGTTAGTTTTCGTGACGAGTCTCACGGGCTTGAGTCCTTGTACGAAAGGTTTTTTTTTCAAATGATTTATTGGTTTCTGTTCGACTGCATGGGTGTTTGTGATGTTTAAGAATTCCCTTAACACCACCTTTCTAATCCTCACATTAACTGGGTGAGAGCGATTAGTTAAACGTTAGTTATTAGGATAAGCCTTCTAACCTTACTCTCTTAAAAAAAGACAGGTTGAACAACTGAATAACAAAATGTTCTCGTAATAAAGCTTCTGTTGAGATACTGCCATTACAAGGGAGCGGGCATGGATAAAAATACTGAATTAAAAATATATTTTTTTTTTTTAATATTTAATACGGTACGCATTGTATATAATTTATACGGTAAGCGTGAGCCCTGAAATCAGCCGATTTAAACGAAACCATCATTTGATTACATTTGTATTTATTTTTTCATATTAATTATTCAATAGTCAAAATATATCTTTTTTAAATTATGCAAGTGTACAAAGAAAATTATTTTTTTACCTTATGATTGAAGTATTAAAATTGTTATGTATTTAAAAAAATATATGAATTCCACAGGGTCTTAAGATGATTGTGTATGTACTATGAGGCGTCACTCACTCGTTAATAGTCTCTCAAAAAATATACTGCTATGTTGCAAAATTCAGTTTCAACGTCTGACCGTTTCAATGTTTGAGTAACAGAATTGAAAAAAAATGAGTTGTTATCTTGATTCATTTGCAGATTGCTCACATGTGTTTGTGATGACGCCTAATTTTAGCGTTGCAGATTCAGCTATTTACATGGAGAATTTATATATCGATTTATAATTACTGTGTAGCAAAAAAGCTTGCAAGTATGTGGCCCAATACCGAGCTTTAAATGAATATTAAACATTTGGGCACAATAAGGTTCCACCTCAATATTGACTGATAAGCATTATTTAATATGAAAACTAATAATCATATTAACAGCTCAATACTTTTTATTTTTTAAACATGTCCGCTCCCAATGTGGAGCAGAAAAAGCATGATGATTTTAATTATAATCAGTTCTATAGTGAATCGTAAATTTGTAAAAAACGGGTTTTTTTTCGGGCTGAGGAGTATAAATCTGGGATTCGGGCCAGGTTCGGGTAAAAAGTGCAGTATTAGACTTGAGCCTGGGCCGGGTCGGGCCTGAGTTTTCGGGCTCGGACCAGGTAATATTATAAAATTTCGGCCCGTGCAGACCTCTATTTACTAATCTCTCACAAAAAGAGAGATCGAGCAACTGAGTAACAAACAGTTCTCGTATGGAAAAAAACTTGTGTTGAGATACCTCCATTGGTATGTGCTTCCATGTGTGTTAATCAAATAAAGATTGAATTTAATTTTCCCAACAATTATCAAATCAATGCTACGTGGTTGGCAATGTGCATATATATTTTAAAAAACATTTCATTGGAACCCTAAGAAGTCACGAATATAAACATAAATGTGATATAAAAAATTTCTTCTTTTCAACAGTGCTGTTAACTAATTCATGTGATTCAATATTTTTATATGAGTAATTAGGTTCACATATAAAATCAAGCTTTTCTACCTAAACGACGACATTTTTAGATTATAAGACTAGAGAATTTGTGGCCTTTTTTTACACACCAAAAAAAATACATACATTTTTTAACGTATCAAATTGATGTTACGTGAATGTGGCTTTATTGGATTACCACCCGACACGAAAAGGTTACCCACTCATGATTTAGGATGTCAAAGTAACCAGAACCTGAATCCGAGAGCTAATTATATATTTTAAGACTTAAATTCGTAGAATACTAGAGTATTATCACTGTAATACAGTCATTATTTACAATAATATATATATATCGATGGACTAGTTCTATAAAACGATGTTTATCGTTATATTAGCTATTTTATACGAAAACCTCTCTTCTATAACTCTTCAAAAATACAACTAGAAAAAGTCACTAGTTTTCACTCGGTAGGCAGATGTTTGCATATCGACTGTGGAAAGGAAAAAGGACGTAACCCAAACATAGCAATTTTAGGCTACAAAGGCACAAAAAACGTGTTTTGATGATTTTCGACCATATACAAATTATGAAATAAAAACAAAATTGAAGTGCACAGAGACTTCTTAAATGATGTTTAATTGACATAATCTAATATTAATTTAAGAAATTGTCGAGGAAAAACTTTTTTTTCAGTCTTTTTTCTTGGTTTCAATTTTCACAAGCTCACCTTTTTTCAAACTTAAAAGCTAAATTTTGATACTAATTCGGCATTTGTAGCTTACATCCTTTTGATAGAACGTGTATCAAGTTTGATACATTGTGATCATCTAAAAAAGCTGTTTTGAAAAAACTGTGGGTTTCGTCTTTTTTCCTTTCCACAGTCGATATGAAAATAATTAAATATTAATATTCTACCCTCATTTTCTTATACATACCTATATATATATACAACATGAAATATCGTTTTACGGTTTTGTCAAGTTACAATAAATTTTAATTGAATTGAGATAAATGACTTAAATCACTAAAAATATATAAGACACATATTAATGATCATTTTTTTACAACTCAGTTTATACGCGTCAACCTTGGTCAGCCATATCTCAAAACTACCGATATCTAGTTGAAGCACTATGAAACTTAGCCGATAAACTCGATATATTTCGAATGCATATTTCTTTTCAGCAATTCAGATTAAGGTGTCACAATATGCGCAAACTCATTCAGCACTTAATTTAGTTATCGAACTTACGTTCCTAATAAAGCCTTCAATTACAAACAAATCATTAATAATAAATACTTTAGATATTATAAAAATAGTCTTAGTTAATTTGTTGTTTGGTGTATGTACTAGATTTGATTTTATGAATTATGTCGATTCTGAGAAATTAAATAAAACGTCTTTCGATTACGTCGTAATGGAAAATTTATTATTTAACACTGGAGGTAGGGATCACAATACCAAACGAATATATAAAAACCGATTTTTCAAATTAAATATTTTTATGCTTATAATACTGGGCTTTTCAATTAAATTCAGTATTTGGATAACTATACAAAATACCGCCATTAAAAAAATATACATAATCATAAACGGATGATTTTCGTAAACAGTTAACGGTTTCTTAAAATATTTTTAATACAGCATTAAAAAGGTTTATCAATTCTCAAACCTGTCAATATTGATAAAAACTCTTAGTTGATTTAAAATATTTAAATGCTTTGCGAATAGTTAATTCTATTAAAATATTTGTTGATTCTTTTCTTCTTCTTCTTTGGCCATATTCGCTCCCTATGTGAAAGCATATGGCCGCAAATCGGCAACTCCATGTTTTTTCCTTAACATGCCAGTATCCCTCAGTTTCGCGAGTACATTCTATTGATACCCGACGGACGTCCCGGGCTCCGAAATCTGACCGATCGAAAGAAGAGGCAGGCAGGATTGAGGCTTTC
Organism: Himalopsyche tibetana; assembly: GCA_030503985.1. Taxonomy (NCBI): domain Eukaryota; kingdom Metazoa; phylum Arthropoda; class Insecta; order Trichoptera; family Rhyacophilidae; genus Himalopsyche; species Himalopsyche tibetana. The sequence continues at coordinate 6,137,453 of JAPJYX010000010.1, forward strand.
CGGAAGCATCAGCAGCATGTGGCTCAGTCAGTTCTAACGTCTCTCCATAACCACTGACGTGAAGGGGCGCTGTGTTGTACGTTCTCTTATCTCCGAATTTTTTACAAAATCAAACCACCTCACCCCCATTATCCGACGCAAGCATCTGTTCTCAAAGCTAAGTATACGGGTTTTCTGAGTCTTGGTCAAGTGCCATGATTCGCTACTGTAAAGTTGTACTGGCAAAATGCAAGCGTGATGATTTCTATACATTCAAAACTCGGCTTTGGTTTATTTTTAATACCGAAATACTGATATTTTTTTTATTTTTAAACCAGTATTTCGGTATTGAAAATTTACGACAAATTCCGGGATACCGGTTTTGGTAATACCGGTATTGACATCCCTTACTGGAGGAGTTGTCGATTTGATACACCGTATTGTTAAGCTTGGTTTTACGAGTCGTGAATAGTAAATTTGTCGAATATTGTCAATCCCATTAGCCGATTCAATCAAATCTGTCGTGATTACGTATGAAAGGGTTTTCATGAACTAATCGATATTAATATGGCCATTGCGATATATTGTCAAAGGGAAAGCGTCCTATTGTGGTTCCAAAATGATATTGGGTTTTTGGTGACGTCAAATGGAATATATTTGTATAATATGAATTTTAATCCGCAAGCAAATATTTACACATCGTTACTGGTTACGTCAAATAAAAAAGTTAAAATATATCATTCTGTACAATTTGACAACTCTTTATTGCGTATTATATATAAATGGATGATTTAAGTCAAGTGCGTGAAATTCGTGTCTCTTTTGCTTTGGCCAAGGTCGTTGAATCACAGAAGAATCATCTTTATAGGCAACTAGCCGGTCCCCGGTGTCGATAGCCAACGAAATCGGTTATCATAAACAAAAAAAGATTAAATTTACAGATTTGAAAATGATACGATATGTAAAATAAAAACACCTAAAACAAATGACATGGGGAAAAGCTTAGAGTAGAACAGTTTGAACTAGATAGTCTTCAGAAGCAAACAACCTTGATGCTTTCATAAAACCTAAATATAAATAAAAAATGCAAATAGCTGGAACAAAAAAAAATACAAACATTACCAACATCCAAAATTATCCCCAAATACTGAGTAAGATTTTAGTTAGTTGTTTCGTGTTGAAATATAAATAATAGTTCCTAGCACAGGCATGGTGAACCTTTTTGGGTCCACGTGCCAAAAATCCTCAAATATTATTTCTTGATTGTGTGGCGTGCTCAAGCAGTAAAAAAATATAAAATGTTTTTTTTAAATTTTGTTTACAAGCTAAAAAAATACAATTACAACAACAACAGCATTTGGAAATTAATAATACGGAATAAATTAATAATTCAAAGATTATTTATTATTAAGAAATTTAATTTTTTAAACATAAAAAATATTTTTTTTGAACTTGGAAATCGTTCGCGTGTCATCCAAATTCTCAAACGTGCCACCTCGGGCACGCGTGCCATAGGTTCACCATCCCTGTCCTAGCGGAACAATGATACGACTGGGGTGTAGTTTACATTGATAGGTTAAATTAAAACACAAGTGGGACAATGTGAAACTAGAGTAAATTTGTCGTATTAAAATCTACATCCATTATTCCGAAGCTATTCCATAACGATTCAATTGTAACTAATATGTATAAAAAAATCTTATTCGCAGTTTTTGAAGAACTATACATTCGTCGATTACGTTATTGTTCTTCCGAATAAACGATATGTGATTTCAGTGTGATATATTATTTAAAAAATTTCAAATCGAACTAAATACGAATAAAGCTAATTAAGTATTTCGACTGAGGGTGTTTGATGGAATTTCAATATCAAATTTGAATTGTTTGAATTTTGTACTTTTCCATGAGTTTTGTCGCTAACGACCCGGGTTTCGCCTTTCGGCATCTTCGAGCATTCCAAGTGCACGGATGTACTTAAACTGACGCGTTGAACAGTTTGTATCGTTTATAAACAAAAATATAAGTAGATCACTAAGTTAAAAGGCTATTGAAATGTAATTTAGCGAAAATTGAATGTATACAATTTCAATGGATTAAGTGGGTTTGTTATAATTATGGGGATTTTTTAAAAATATTAATGATCAGATAATAACATAGGAATGTTTAAAATAAATCTAGGGTTTTATCCGACCTATTATTAATGAGTTGATTTGTTTTTAAGCCTTTGAATTAATATTTAATGATAGCAAGTTCAAAAAATTCAAACGAATAAAGCTGTTTAGCGTAATAATTGCTTAATCCATTTGACAAATTATAAACAGATTAATATACATTTTCTTAATTCCAAAACAATTTCAAACTTTTTCCAATAACCATGGCAGAAAAAAAAACTAATTACCGAAAACATCAAAGAGAATCTCATTTATATGAAAGCAGTGTCGTGTTTAAATAATTTTAAGTGGATGTTTTTCCTCAGTTATATTATATTACGGCTACGTGAGTTAATTAAACATTTTTTCACTAATGAATATTATTTTTTGTGTACAGATGAGCGCTTTTAAAGAAATGCTAGAACAATGAGAATTCCTTTGCCAGAATTTAGTATGCAAATCAGATAACAGTTTCAAAAAAAATAAAACCGTAGATTTTATTTTACGTCTTTGTGTTGTAAAAATTATACTGATGGCTTGGAAAGGTTTTGGTTTGGTGAGTGACATTATCTTCAATCTTCTATCTGCTAGCTAATAAAACTTTATTAGTACCAACAGAAGTACCAAAAAGAAATCAGAATTGATAGCATTACGTGAATATAGAATCGATAGAAAAATATATCCTCAATTTTGTGGGGCTTTTATTGCATGGTGAATGTGACGAATACAGGAAAATAAATGTGTTTTTCCCTAACACCAATTTCGCTCCTTGATATACGGATGGGATACTTTTAATATCGGATCAAAATTATTAACTACTTTTTTATGGTTGCTCAATAAAAATGGTCAATAAAAATAGTCCCTTTGCTGCACGTCCTCAACGATTAAGTATTATTTCTCTCTGAAAATAGTTTAGAAGTTTATTAGTATTTTAAAGCTTGATTTTATGTTTGGATTACTTTTTGCGTATAAGCGACCAAATGTGTTTTCTAATATCTATTGCCATCTCCTGTTTTTTTACTGAATTTTCGTTAGTTGTTTACCTTTGAATAAAGATTTTATATTTATGTAAACGTCAAGACAAATACATGTTAATTAAAACTTTTACCTAAAATGAGTTATAGCACTGGGCTTAATTTCGTATGATACACTTATTACACTTATTGCTTTAAAATGACTTTAAATATGAAACTTTAAGGCTTTGAATAAGTTAACTTCAGTATTCTATGAAAACAAAATCTATATACAATAGCATGAATATGTTTAACGTGTAATTAACATGTTCTTACCTTAGGTATATACGACATAATTTAATACAATTTTTAGTGTTTTTTTTATTGACAAAGTTAACCTCATTCAAATAAAGTAATATCTTTTGGATGTCATTTCACTTGGCAGCATCGATGAGGTATTGTTGCTTTGTTCTCTTGACACAAGCATTGGTATTGAAATTCATAGTGTACTTCTCACTTTAAAAAGGTTTACCTCTTTGCATGGTTCAACCAGCGAAAGAGATTTGCGTTATTTATAAATTGTATTTTTTTTTAATTTATTTAATTAACATTGAACAAGATTGATCAATCATAAATTTAAGGCTTTTACAATGAAGAAAAAAAATATTAAAAGCAGTAGAAAAAAATGACAAAGAAGCCAACTGAGAAAGCTCCGACGAACTCTACTTTAATACATAAAAAAAGTCGGAACTCACCCACATCCATGTGGAATATGTCGACATCCGAAGCAAGATTGTTAAGCACCGTTAAAGCTCTCTCCATTGACAGGCTGGTTCTACACTTTGGGAGAACAAGCAATTCATGTCCACGATTTCTCAAAAAATAATCAGAAACATTTGGCTTCACATTCTCAAGAATGGTAGAATTCTCATTTTGGCCTCGTGTAAGCCTAAAGAAATATATGGCCAGGTACATTTTTCTTCAAACGTGCAAGCTGTTAAAGATATAAAACTATAAAGGTATGCTAATTTTTCAACTCTTATCTAAATTATCTATGTCATGCAATTAAATGAAGTTGAAGTTGTAAAAAAAAATATTTAAGCCCAAAAAATAAAAAAAAATATGTTAGTTTTAATACTTAGTTATTCGCATTTTTAACCACAACTCCATCTAACTCGCCAAAATCTTTAATTTATTCCCAATAATTATTGAAATACATATCAATTCACAAATGTGTAAATTTCATAAGTATTGTTAGTTTGTTTTTTTACATGTTTTTGACTTGACGTAATTCGTTGCAAATTAACAAAATCATTTTGTATAAAGGTTAAAATTAGTGAAAAAATTAGTAGTCATAAAATATTTAGTGTAAAATTATATTTTGGCTCGATTCTCTTCCTGAAATCAACGTAAATAGAGCGCGGCATGCCCACAGATGAAAGCAAAAAAAAGCTCAGCGAGAATTTGAAGTAATAGATTTTTCTTCCAATTCTTAACATCCAATTTTTAAAATCCTTAGAAATTGATGTATGAAACAAACGAACATTATTGTTTTTTCTTTAATTCACATCCGTATAACTACGAATCCGCTCAAGTAATGGACTCGCTGTACTACTATACTATGAGCGAGTAGTAGAGTAATAATCAGGGCTGTGGAGTCAGAGTTAGAGTCGGAGTCGGAGTTGGAGTCGTGAAAAATGAGCGGCTCGAATTTTTTTGAAAAATATTTTTAAAGAAGTGTATTCATTAATAAAAACACAATAATCCTTTGTACTTCATTCCACTTTATTTAATATGTCAGGACCGGTTTCTCTCATTGCGAGCATTGTCAACTGATAAGAAATATAATTTAACAATGCTATTTATACAAAATTGAATTTTTGACAAAGTTCCCAAATTTCCCAAATTTTAATTATGTTTGTAATTACTTTCAATCGCCATTCTGAATTTATTAATCTGGGATGACTTTTTAATTATATGTTAGATGTGTTGAACATTTTAATTTTGTGTTATTTTAGAATCACTTTAATGTAATTGGCAATTTCTTTTCAATGCCAATTGTTGTGTATAACTTTTCAATTTTGTATAAATAGCATTTTGTATAAGTACATCCGTGCACTTGGAATGCCTGAAGATGCCGAAAGGCGAAACCCGGGTCGTTAGCGACAAAACTCATGGAAAAGTACAAAATTCAAACAATTCAAATTTGATATTGAAATTCCATCAAGCACCCTCAGTCGAAATACTTAATTATAAATAGCATTGTTAAATTATATTTCTTATCAGTTGAAAATGCTCGCAATGAGCGAAACCGGTCCTGACATATTAAATAAAGTGGAATGAAGTACAAAGGATTATTGTGTTTTAATTAATATAATGCCTTTCCACCAAATATTGACAGTGAACACCCTAAAAGTGAAGTGTATTCAAACAAAATAGTACAAAGTGTTGATATTTCATGTTTGGCTGACTACAGATGATCTGATGGTATACGTATATATAAGTTAAAACGAAAATTGAAAAAAAATCCTTGGAGTCGGAGTCGTTCATTATTTTAAAGCTGGAGTCGGAGTCGGAGTCGTCTTTTTTTCACACGACTCCACAGCCCTGGTTATAATTTTGAAGAAAAGTCATCATTGCCTCATCATTATTGGACGAGTTCGACCTCCCTTTCAAATTTTAGTTGTATTTTTAAGTAAGTATCGTATACCTAAAAGTTAAACTTGTATAATATTTAGATCAAGTTAAAATTTGAACCATTTATTAAATTGTTTTTAACAAGTAAAAAATATTGCCATATTTTTTGCGATGAAATCCGCTTTTCAGCGGTGGGTTCAGCCAGGGGAATAAACGGGTACTTAGAAATGTATTTCCCATAATGGTTCATTGTATTTGGTGCCCGAACTTATATTTGTTCACATAGGTACTAAATAAACAAAAAAGAACAAAAAATATTTGATCACCTAACAAAGAGCCCAAAAATATTACACGGCGATATTATTTATATGTAATAAGTTTTTATCGGCAAACTTTTATTTCAACTAAACAAAAGTTTATTTTCTCTTTTTGTTTCAGAAAAAATAACGATACTATTTTTAACCTATTATTCATGGGAATGTTTCTCCGCTGGGAATATCTCTCACCTTTTTTCATATTCACATGCTTCTGTGATAATATGAGAGTGAAAAAGTTTATAAATAAATTGACCTATTCACTTAAGGCACATTTTTTGTTGAATTTTTATATTTTCCTGTTTTTTTTTGCGAGCGTCATCGAAATATTCGGTAGCGAAAGGTTACTGAAAATCTTCTTGAGTATATTTTCATAATAAATTCAAGACCAATTACTTTTTGCATGATAAAGTTATTTACAAAATAAAAGTTAAAATTAAAACATTATCAGTGGGTCAATTTAAAAGTTTTCATTATCAAACACGTTTTTTTAAACTTTAAATATTTTTTTAAATGATTCGTACCAGTTTCGCTTATCTCTAACGTTTTCAACTAGTGAAGTTTTTATTGGTCATTTATTGAATCTTAACAACAATCGTTTCACAACTGTATTATAAAATAAACAAGATATATTAGGAATGGAAAATATTGAAAGTCCGTACAGTAAAACCCCCATTTACACTATATTCGGGACCGTGTAATTGGGGGTGTGAATGTCATACAAAATAAGGGATTTGATTTTTTTCCGCGGAAAACGCAAAACTAAGATTTCCCTTAGTTTTACAAAAAAAACTGTATGCGAAGCACAGACGACCGTCTCTTAGTAACGGCAATGGAATGCAAATATTTCAAGCCGGCGCGTAATTCGGGGTAGTGTAATTGGGGGTTCCACTGTATTTAGGAAATAACAATTTTAATAGATGCACTTACAATTTGATGAGTAATACTTTGTAAGCATATTAAAGTAGTGATATGAAAAATATGGATCGAGTCAAAAGTCTGCACTACCGTCTACGCGTCTACCGACCAGTTGGGTCTGGGTTCGATTCCCGGTAAGGTCAATGTCAATTTTTTTCAAAAAAACATTTTTTCAATTTAAATTTGAGACCTAAGACGTGGGTGCTTGTGATTTCAATTTACCTCGAGGTGATGTCGATGGACTTAAAATAAACTTTCATCGAGTTTTTTTTCGTATAATCTTTCAACTTTAAAATAGTTGGCGCATTGGCATTAGCTGTAATGTCAATTTTTGTTTTTGAAATTTAAAAAAAGCTTCATATTGTTTCAATGCTAGTAGTTGTGTAACAAGGCGCAACAATTGTATCGGTCAGTTATTGATCTAAATATGTTTTTCGAGAAGGCGAAACACTTGATTAATGAAACCTTGGTTGCCTTATAAAGTTACCTTCAAATTTTAACGGACGCTAACGGATTTTCAGAATAAAATTAATTATTACTCAATAGATTGTCCCTAAAATTTTGGTTAACTACTTAAGTTGAAATGCAGAAATACTAAAGTGAAAATAGCCGAACCACAGATACGACAATTAATTTGTTGAATCCATTCAATTATTGAAAACTTATGGAATTAAATCTCTATAGTTACAAGTTCCCGATTGACTATTTTAGGTCATCAAATATGTATTTTAAACAATACCAATTATCTTGTAAGCTCAGAATCTAATGTTAACTTTCTCGGCACGGAATATTGGATTTCTATCAAATAAATCAAAATATCCTTCGTGACAGCGGTGGTACAAATAAGTTGGTAGATGTTTTTCTTCAAAGACTTTTTTGAAAATTATATTTAAGAAATGTTTGTCATAGGTTCATAACAAATATTGGTGTGTACAAATAAACAGAGGATAGAAAAATAAATATACTATACACATTTAAATTATTCATACAAATGGCTAAGTCTAATTCTCTGTGCTTATTTATTTTGTTGTATGTTACCTTTCAAAAAGCTGTACTTAATAGTTAACATAAATATGTAAAGAACAACAGTGCCCATCATATAATGTATTAGTATAATAAATTTGTCTTAAAGTTTTCTGTAGATTTTTATCAATTATATGTAAATTTTATAATTTAAGATTTCGACTGAAGGTGCTTGGTGGAATTTCAATATTAAATTTTAATTGTTCAAACTATGTACATTCTCACAGATTTTGTCACTAACGACCCGGGTTTCGCCTTTCGGCATCTTCATCCGTGCACTTGAACGCCTGAAGATGCCGAAAGGCGAAACCCGGGTCGTTAGTGACAAAATCTGTGAGAATGTACATAGTTTGAACAATTCAAATGTAAATTTTAGTAGAAAATAAGATTAACATTAATTTATTTAGTAATAAATGGTTTTGCACTGTTAATCTCAATTCAATCGAAAAAACATTTGGCACTCATTTTGCCTATGAATTATAATTGTTTTTTTTTTCATAGTTTTTGTCGGTTTTGCATATCGTCACACGGAAGAAGTTGAAGAGTAAAAAATTGATATATCAGAGAAAACGACGATTAAAAAAATCATTTTTTTATGATAAAGCTTTTAGCGCCGATATTTTATGTTACATAGACTTATAATATACAATTTTTTCTTCGCAGCGGTTATAATATGAGTCACCAGCTTTAGAGGCTGTTTGGCTGATGATTTCCTAGACCAGGCGTAGAGAACCTGCGGCCTTTTGACTACTCTGGTGCGGCCTTCTGGCGAATTCTGTAAATGTATGTAAATTCGTAAATTCCTGATATATTATGACCGTAAATTCCTGTTTCCGGCCAAAGATTCCCTAGTCAATGTTTACTGCGGCCTTATGTCGAATCACAAAAATGAATGCGGTCTTTAGAGGAGACACGGTTCCCCACCCCTGGCCTAGAAAATTGAATATTTTCAGTAATAATCTTTGAGAACTGTGATATTTTTTTAATTATCTATTGTGTACTGTATTTTAATTACAATTATATTTGTCAAATACATGGCGAATTGGCGTCAGCTGAAATTCCATGGACTGTCATTTTCATTTGAACCAATAAATAAATAAATAATATCAACATGTTAATGTGTTAATATATATTAACAATCAGAGACAATTGCCAGTCTTTAAATCTTCATTAATTAATAATCATTACCAATAAAATAATGTTATTGAAGTCAAACTGATACAATAAATGAACTATATAAACATTTTAAAACAAGAATCTCATTGTATGTAAATAGTATGCTATGCACATTCCTTATTTCTGCCATATGTGATATTTTTCAACTTCTGCTAATATAGTGAAGGTATGTAATTTCATTGAGTTTTAATTTATGAAGACATTAATCGATTATAGCTTCTAAATTTTATTGTGATATTTCTTGGCAGATAGACAATCATTATATTTATAAAACTTAAGCATATTTTTTCAACCGATTTCACAATTTTATTCAATGATCAAACAAGTTTTCTCCACTAGTCAAAATAAAACGGCTTAAGACGAGTGATGTTGGTTCTGATAACTGATTATTTTATAAAGTTATAGACCTAGTACATTAAAGCGGGTTTCGAATACATTTTCTATGAAACAATTAAAAAACACTTTCAAATAATAAAACATATGTTTTCCCCTTCATTTTACAGAATAACGGAGCACACTCAGTTGTGTGAAATTCGCAACCGCTTCTTAGGTAAAGTGTTCCAGCAGCAAAGGATCAGCTCGCGGAGATTCAATTTCCCATTCCGTGTGTACTTTACAAGTAACCGGCGAGTGTCTTTATTATTCTTTCTCAGAGCCTTTCCAAAGCACCTGCAGAGAGGCAAAGATAAAACGTCTTCACGTCTTATGTCGCCGCCTAGCGTTATTTATACTTTGCTTTCAGAAATTGAAAAGGCTTAGCAGAGAAATTTTACATTCAAATATAATCCGTGTTCGATTGCTTCGAAATAAACTGTAACATATAATACAAAATAGCGTGTCTATTATTTAGTGGTAAAATGTTGAACTTAATTTTGATAGAAGTCGAATTTAACAATAACAATTGTTATATGGATATTAAAAAATATTATACATTTAAACCGAAAGCAAAATATTTACTAGCTTAATATTTAATTCTCTCCGTCAAAACACATACAAATTAAAATTAATCTGCTAATTATTGCGCCCTGATATTCAGTTAAAATATTGGAATATAATAATTTAAGTATTTAAATTTCATTTACAAGGAAAGTTAAAATTATCAATCGCACGAACAGATTTAGTAATTTTTTAACTACTTTAACACGTGCTTAAAATAGAAACAGATATAACTTTAAGCATAATGGTAGTAATCTTGAAAAATACATTCAACGTTTTAAGTGCAACTGACTTATTTTATATAATATTTTGTTTCGTTACTGGATAGGGACGAATTATGCCAAAGATTTTTTCTAAACGCAAATACTATAAAAAAATAATGCATATTTTCGTGCAATAAAATAATGATAATTAAGAATATTCAAAAAAATAAAAAGGTGATAAAAAAATTATTGAAATTTAATTGGCTAAATTATGTATAATATTTGAATAAATATATTGTATACCAGTAGTCCTTGAAATTTAATGTTACGTCATTATTTTTAGCAAGAAAACTCTTCAAAAATAATGAGTTATTCAAAAAAACTTCCTTTTTTATTATCAGTAGTGGCTTACTGTCTATTTCTGAATAAAAACCCGACCCATTGATTTTATTTTTCAGTAAGCACATCATAATATATATGAAAATCGGTTTTTTTTATATTACATGATAGTATTTAAGAATTTATCATATAAATATGTTTTTTCTCATATCCGTATCAGTGATTATAATTTATAACGTATCACTGTAATTTGTGTCTGATATTTTAATCAAAATGATTTAATAATCTATTACTTCCCATTTTAATTACTTGTTTATCAATAATTAATAATGGTTTATTTTTTTTAATGATTGATGCATATTTATAACTTACTGCCAATTATTGTAATTCATAATTTATTAATTTATATTTACATACTGATTTTTTATTTATATTATAGCTGCGCTGCGTCTTTCCCTTCTTAGTGTGAAAGTTAGCTTCCTTTAATATAGACATTTAAATAACGAGAAACTCGAAATAGTTGAGTGTTTGAGATTATAAATGAATATGAACGCGTTTATGTAATGAAAAAAGAATGTTTGTATTGCTATTGTTACTTCCGTGTTATTGTTCTAATAATTTCCTTGGTAAAATATTTATTTACAGTGTATCTGACATATTATCATTATCCGCTTTCAATGTTGGTCATCTGCAGTCCTTATAGATGATATTAATTCTTTTTGTAGAGATGGTAAAGATAGAAGAATGTAGCTAAGAAAATATTGCTAATCATTTTTGCTTCATATTAGTGGTAAGAAACGAAAACTCATCGAAGTGTAAAACAAAGATTCATTTAATTTGCAGTTAAAAACAATACGTAAAAACACCACTCTTGAATAGATAATATTGTTTTAAAAAAGATAAGTAGCGTTGGCATTGAAAAAAACTTATGTTCTATATTTAAAGTGACTTTGTAAAAGAATTCCAATATAAAATGTTCGTACTGGATTTCGAGGAGTTTTTTAAAAACAGGCAAATGTTTACTGAGTATAAGTTGACTTCTCCACGGTTAGGTCGCCATGGAAAAGCCTTTGAGACGTACATTTTTACTATTCAAAGGTCTTTCGTCGTATCCGCATCCTTTTAAGCAAGTAAGTAGTACACATATATTTGGATCTTAGTCCATTAAATAAACCTACCATTCCAATGTTCACATTTATTCGAAAGCTCTAAGCGTAAGAGAAATACTTTAACTAGGTTTTTTACTTCATAAGATTTCTCATTTCTTAACGAAAAATTATTCATATGATACCTTTTATATTTATATGGGCATCTTCACAGCGTTTGTATTCACTACTTTCTTCTTTATTATATGAATTTATGTATTGCAAATGTTTTTAAATAAGCTTCTTACTTATTTCGTTGGCAGAAAACTATCAAAACTATTATACACTTTTGATATGCAAATTATTATTGAAGGACTATATGAGTTATTCCGCTATTATTGGAAAATGAAAAAAAACTGTTTACGGTTATGATGTTAGATATTTTTTTTGTTATTTGTGTTGAAAATTGTGCATTAAACAACTAAAAAAATTCAATAAAGTGAACAACTATTGTTTTGTTATATTATAATTGAAATAAATATTTTTTTTAACTTTATTTCGTCACAAAATATTTTTCTTTTTGGATTAGTAATTTATTTATCATAACTATATCATTAACGACACTGTTGAGACATGTTTCGCCACTCCAATTTAAACTTCAACTAGGAACTTGGTTTTCCTTTTTATCACATTTTCTTCCATAAAATTAAACTAAACGTTACTTAATTGTTCCCAATTATACAAAAAATATAAATATTTAACAACGATTATTTTTTAGGAAAACGGATAAAAAGGAACGTACTTAACAGCTCTTAATCACGTCCAACATGAAAAAAGATCGATATAACTGGCTTGGACACGTGTTGCGGATGTCTCGAGAAAGCCCTTATTCTGCCTGTCTCTTTTACCAATTGAATGGATCTCAATGTAGTGAAAGGCCACTGATAATCATCCATAGGTTGTACTCGGCGGAGCTACGGGACGCTGAAATAACATGAGAGGAAGCGAGAAGACTGGCGGGAGAGAAAGAGTCTTAAGGGAACCATGTGGAAGTCATATGCTCCGGATAGGGTGCAGATATGGTTACTTAAAGATTAGATGTATGCCAATCAAATACAGTTTGAATATTGTTTTCCCAACAATGGTCGAATCAGAGTTACCTGGTTGTGTTGTAGTATTAATTTGATGATTTATTTTGATAAATAAGTAAATATATGTATGTGAAGCATTTTGACTATATGTGTACACTGCTATTTGTGTGCAATGTTTACATTCCTGTTGTATTTTAGTACATTTAGTACCTGATTCAAAGTTTTTATTTCCCGCAATTTGAACCATAAATATTTAAAATTTAATTAATTCAAATTAAATACATTTTAAGGAAAACCGATATTTTCGAACAACTATAAAACGAAATATAAAAAAGAACTTTCCCCTTCACTGACAGATTTCCTTTATGTGCATTTGCTTAAAAAAACATACAATTATTTTGTTGTTTTTTTTATGTTGAGCTTCAATACTCATCTTATTCAATATACTGTCAACGATTCAAATACAAAAGATATTTGCGTCGCTATCCGTGAAAAATATTTAGATTTAATTCAATCACTAGCAGTTTGTTTTTTATTTATTTTTTATATCGGTAAACAGGTTGAAATTTGAGTGGATCAAAGATACTCCTTACCCTGTCAACAATGATTCCGCTGAATCGAAAAACGAAATCTTTCTAGCAGGCTAATAGTTTGGAAAGTTAAACATTTGGATTATCTCCACTCTCTTGTGTGGGGCGGCTTCTTTCGTTTTATCTTTTTAAACACGCGAATGTGCGGCTGAAACTCGATCGAGTTGTACTAAATTGTCTTTGATCCAAAATTGAATCAATAATGACATTTATCTGTATACATACTATAGAATAGGAACACGTATAATTGAAAATATCGTCACCATACTAGTTAAAGTTGATAAGTAACAAAGCGACAGTTTGGAAAAAAAATGACTTTTACAAGTAAATCTCTAGCCAAGTTATTTTATATTACACAGATAATAAAATAATATTAATTTTAAGACTTAAATAACGTAAACGTTAATTCATACCAATCTGACACAAATAAAGTTAGATTTATTAGACAGAGCAACTGCCAGCCTTCACATTTGCAATAATAATATTTAACGTTTTAAAAAATGTTGTTTTTGCCAAAAAGTTCAATAAATGGATGTCAATTGGCTTAGAATACCTAATTCAAGCTCAACCGTTCAACAAGGAAAGAAGAAATATATATAAATATATATATGGCGTTTCAGTTTGAACAAAACATTATGAAAATCTGATATTATTTATTATATTGTGTAATTAATTTATTATATTTATTTATTAAAAGTATACAATAAAATGATACAAAAATTAAAAACATGTTATTTAACGTGTAATTATAAAATAATCTTCATTAGAGAGCATTTTAATTTTATTCATTTAATATAGAATAGTTAAAAAAGCAATCGAATTATTTATTATTAGAATAATTGTGTTATATTGAGATCTGATAGGTGCAGGGGTGGGCTGGAGGGGGCTCGGGGGGGCTCACGCGAGCTCCTTGTTAATTTTTGGCCCGGCCGGTGAGCCTCTTGTTAAGTTGTGAAAATCAGTACTTAGCTGCTTTTTCAGTAGACGGTTAAATTGCATTATAAAACATAAGACATCGTTTTACAAGACCCTTTAACTTTTTCGTAAAATGTATTTGTTTCGGCTGCATAATAAAAGAGACCCTTGCCGGGTTTTTGTCTATTGTCAAATAATGCTGATGTTTGATAATTTATTGCTCCGATATCTGGCGTCACAGTTTTATGAACCTACTTTCTAACTTACTTAACACATGTACATCTTTTTCATTTCACGACCTTCGGGCTTAAATATTTTGCATTTTTTGTTAGGAACAAGGTTCCAATATTTATTTGTAGATTTTTATAATATTTTTCTTGGAAGTACACAAATATATTAACACCGTACATAAAAGCTGCAAACAATGAAAGGTATTTAGATTATTAAGCCTACTGAAATCTTTTGTAGATTTATAGAATTTTCTTCGTTCATATTTTGAATAGAGTCTACGTTTGTCAGAGCCAAACAATCTCTTGGGTTGAATTTTTTTTTGTTATTTTTTTATCAGTGTAACGTAGAAGCTTAACAAAGAAGGCTTAACGTATGTGAATAGCATAATTACGAGTAAAGAAGCGAAATTTTAATCAAGCATGTGTGCATTATTATTTTAATTTAAAAAATAAACATTTGAGGGCCACAAAAAAACACAAGTAGGTCGCATGCCACGGGGTACACTTCATTCTAGATTTAAAGGCATTATGACCGACATTAAACGAGCCCCTTGCTAGAAGCTAGAGCCTCCTGGATAGGTGTGTACAATACAACTCTATTTCAAAGTGAGTGTGATATGAAGAGTTACAATTAAAACACGTTAGAAATATTTTATTAATTTCATAAATTTAAAATAGTCTAAGAAATACGTTATTCATATAATATTATTCTGAAGTAAAGTTAAATAAAGTTTTTTTAAGTAAATATTAAAATGTCTGTTTTCTCAAAAAAAAAAAAAGATAACACCAAATTATATACATATATCTATCTACCTGAAGTTTTATTACTGTCTTTTGATAGCTTAAGACTTTGTAAACATATAAGTTTTATTTTCAAACTTTCATAGAGGTATAAACCTTTTTTAAAAAATAATAATTTATGTTATTATCCGAATTATATTAGCTTCGGAAACCGGTAATAAAATCTTTCAAGAAAAATAGAGAAGTCAAAAACCAATTTAACAATGAGATGAAATATATATCTTCAATAATTTAACAAATGAAAAACTAACTTAAGATATAATAAATAGATTTGATATGTATAAAGGTTTATTTTTTATCTACTTAAGAGAAAAGAAAATCGAATGAGCGCTTTCCTTTACTCTCAAATCGCATCAATAGTCAGAATAAATCAGTCCAGAAAAACTTTTTGGATTCCATCCCAATTTGCTTCAGCTACAGCCATATCGATTATTAGATTATCGTCTTCTTTGGCCTGCCTGGAAATTCTTATATATTGAGTCAGTGCATAGGGCGGTGTATAAAATGGCGTCCTACTTAGCCTTTTAAGTCCTGTGTAAACTTTGGTATTGTCGACGCAAGTTATTGGGGCTCGGGTGCGATCAGACCTTTAAAAATGATATTTATTCAAAGGATTTGTCCCTTATAACGTTTTTATCACCCATATTATCCAATGAAAGCGATTGAGTTTCATATCAAATAGCTAACAATGACTCGTTCAAGCAAACTTTGCTCTCGACAACGTCGTAGAGCCAATAGACGGTGGGCATTTTATTTCGTGTTACTTGCATAGTTAAGAAAAAACTATGATCCTGTTTAAAAATTGCGCATTTGAAGACATTATTTGCATAAAGAAAAGGGTATTTAAATATATATTAACCCTTAAATGTATAGATAACTATGAAAACTATAAACTTTTGTTTTGGCTTTTTAGCAAAACAGAAATCAATTTTTACTTTAATTCTTATATCCAATGGTAAAAAACATATTAACTCTTTGTATTATTTCAAAATATGTCTTGTCTACATATCATAAACCATTATAATCTTCATTCTAACAGAGCCAACTGGAGTTTTGGCGGTCATTGATTTTAGACCGTTTTTTAGTACAATTTTCATAATTAAAAAAATATCGCTTATCATAATAGCATTAAGTAGTTTAATTGTGTATTCTTAGTGCTGCCTTTTTATAAGCTGGATAAAAATCATGTTTTATGTTTTATCTTGGATAGAAATATATTTAAAAAAAACTATCGAAATGACTTTTCCTACAATCACACCCACTCATTGTATGTGAATTTTTATTCATTTAAAACTAGAAAATCGTGTATTTAAGGGTTAATATTGAATTTTAAGACCCAAACAAATAGCACTAAGATAGTAATATTTAAGTGAACATGAGTAAAAGTTTTTTCACGACAAATTAATTTTTTTTGGAAGAAGTGTTTATTTTTTAAAAATATTTCTAAGAAATAAAAGAAGATAAAAAATCCACTACAAAAAAGCATGTTTTACTTTCAACGGTTTTTTTCGTTCTTCTTTCTTGGAAAGCTACATATTGTACCTTGCGCCTTTTTACGGCACATTTTTTTATCTGTTTTTTGTATTTTTATGACCATCCTGTTTTTACGATGTACAATAATTAATTATGATTATAAGCCTAAGTAGAGCAAATTCAACTATAGCACGGTACGCTGTGAGCAAAAGAAAAATCCATTTTTAGATATTAATAATTACGCATAGTAAAAACGGTGACTTAAAAATTCAAAACGGAATAGTGTATCAAATATTTGTCATAGAGTTTGTAATCAAGATCAACTTGTCTGGTTCGCGGATTTGGTCAACGTTGTTAATTTTGATTACAAAGTTCACGAATTCATATTACGGCCAGTTTCATAAGCTGATTTTTCAATCGATGTCTGTGATGTCAAAAATTCCTTCCCACCTTTCTTTATCAAAAAATTGATGAAGCGAGATTTGATCCATCTGATCTTGCCAACGTCCAAAAAATAGAAGTTGAAACAACCGACTTACAAGCAGTCCTTGTAGAGAATACTTTTGTAGAAATAAACTTTATAAAAAATATTTATGCGCCAACATTAGAAGCGGACATGGTTAAAAAAAATGTAATCACAAAAAACATTTTATATTGAGTTATTTGATTTATAGTTTTCCCTAAGTCTTAGAAAAGATACACAATTTTTTTTTTTTTATTCGACAAACTTTTTCTTTTCTTTTCTGCATCACACCGAAGATGATATCTCCTCAATGATACAGTTAAGATACATTTTATTTAGGTACAATTTGAAAGACAACAATAAATAATAATTATAAATATATAGATATTAATAAAGGTTAATTAAATGCAAAGAATTGGTATAATTACAAGTAAAAACAAGAGATACACAATATAAGATATATTGTGTATTTCTTCAAAGCTAGTATATATAGCTGAGTTAATGTAAGTTTAATCATAAAGCTGATGAAGTCATATGCCGAAGCTATCAACAATATATAAAACAATATTTGTAGAAAACTAAAAACGAATAATTTTGAATATCTTAAAATTATTTTTCTCCGTTTTTTCGACTCCGACTCCACAGCCCTGAATTTTTGTCTAGCTTTGTGAGACACTTTAGTGCAAATTTTAATAATGATTGTTTTTTCCTTAATAGCACTGCAAAAAATATTTTTTATTTTAAATAAATATTAATCAAATAAATCAAATTTTCATTGCACTAGTAAAGTTGATTTTCTGAATGATTGTGATCAAATATATATTTATTTGCGGAATCAACTTGAATATGTGAAATATTTACTTTATAAAATATTACATATTTATTCTTTAAAGAGGATGTACGATTAATACAAAAATTCTATCTTTCGACTTGTAAAATACTATAAAATATATCTGGAAATATAAATGCTATCTCCCACTGCAAATCTTTTGATGCTGTTGAAAAGGATAAAAATAAAATCGTCTAGAATTTTATTGATATGTCGACCAAACATCTACAAACGTCATGTAGAGTGCAAGAGGATATCGATGGGTAGGTATTCGGTTCAGAGATAGAGGCTACGTTGCTTCAAATTTTATTTTCAAATGTCATTTCCCGATTTTCATCGAAGGCAGGTTCTCTCGAGGCAAAGAAACATTGCTAAATTGACTCAGGACAGGAAATGACGTAAAAATAGCAATCTTTTTATTGTTTCCTAAAAAAAGGATTTGAATATTTCAACTGAACCAAAAAGTGACACAAGACATTATTCCGTACAAATGTTTTTTTGTGTCAAAAGCGTTCGTTTTTAATAAACGCTGTGATAACTGTCTTGACTATTTGAAGTTATTTGATAAAGTGCATACCAATATACTAAATTATTTTCGTTTATAATTTAGTGAGTTACAAACTGTCTGCATATTGATATTTAATAAATTCTTTGCCAAGACTTAAATAATAAAAAAATAGTAATACAAAGGCCAAGAAAAGATTGCTAGTTGAATGATTACTTTTTCGTTATGCCATTTTTATAATGAGTAAAGGTGAGTTATAAATAATTAAAACGTCAATAAAATACATGTCTTAGGCAATTATCTATAAATCGATTTAAAAATCACTATTTGAAATTTCATGCTTACAAATTGAAATATTGATCGCTGAAACGAGGAAAACAAAAGTATTTTTATTATTATAATGTTCTTGTCATCAAATAAGATGTGCTTTATGGTCTTGTGGCTTAAGTTTTTCAGCAGTATTAGTCAATTAGGAAACTCAAAGTCTCTGGTAAAATCATCAAGCTCGGCAGATAGAAGGCTTAAATTAAATTAATAATAGATCACCGTGGTGTTTAATTGTAAACAGTTAGATCAGTCAAGAATTATATTTTCTTTTTTATTTGTAAAGTAATAAAATATATTTTTGCTCTTAAAATAAAATAAAAAAATGACTTTAAAGATTTCGTAAAATTTTAGAAAAATACGACATTAATCTATCTATAAGTATAAATCTTACATTATACGTGATGTTATCTCCATTCAAAAATAAATATTTACCAAGGTAGAAACTTTGATCTTTCGTTTAAGCTTTAGTAACGTCTGCCTCGTGAATAGCTTGACGGTATGATGTATAGAGAAAGATCTAACAACAAGACGAAATCGAGGTTTAGATGTTGACAAGAACACGTGAGGAATTTCCAATCATTTCCGCTTGCAGATAGGTAAGAATATTTATACGTACAATTGCATATCTTTCCTTACCTATTAAATAGTGGAACGCTTAATTGTATTTATCAAGAATTAGATAACGCTACACAACGTCTGGATATTAAATAATATACAGTTTCCTTTTAAAGCTTAATATGTAGGTGAGTATTTTATTTTAACATTTTAAATAATTTCGAAAATGTATATTTCAAAAATATTCAGAATAATGCGATTTGAAAAACACGTATTATTTTGTCACCAAATGTGAAAAATCTCACGTGTTTCATCGAGCAACTTGTCAAAAGGTATCTGAAAACTATTTTTGTGACAGTTTATTACAAATTTTTCAAAAAGAATTTTTAAAGTTCAATTTATTTTTGACACGTGTTTAAAGGTTTTCTATGTTGACGACGATTCGTGGTTTATCTTCGATTGATTGCTATTATAAAACTTTAAAACATAACTGTGAGAAATATTACTTTATTCATAAATTTTAGTCAATAAAAATGATGTAGATACATACATATACACAAATTTAGCTTCAGTTATTGTATAAAATCATTTCATCTCTATCGTAGTCAAGTTTTAATTAATTTTAGCACTGCTAAAGTAGTGAGCATAATAAATTGTTTAATACACTAGAAAATTAAATTAATGTGACGTGTTTGTACCGTCATATAAAATATTTTGATATAATACAATTATGAAACTGTCCTGTCAAGTCAAGTCATTAACGACAGAACACAATAAATTAAAAATTTATATTTCTCTATATATGAAAATACTTTTTAAATATTCAAAAAAAAACAAATATTAATAAAAAAAAACAGATTTAAATAGACAGTGAGAGAGTAATTATTTTAAATTATCAATCAATTTCATTGATTAAATCAATATTTACCAAATGAAAATTCTTTATATGTAATAAGATCAAAATAGTACTGCAATTTATTAAGCCGTACATTTTTAGCTATTTCAGTTTGCGACTCTCGTCAGATTCATTTATAAAAATATGTGTTGAGAATTCATTTTCAATATTTCATATATTATGAAATTCTAATTTATATTGAAAAATAAAACATTTAATATAATGAATTTTCTAGGAAATGTGACAAACATAAGATTTATAAATAGTCTTCAAAGCAATTTAGCTAAAGTTTCAATAATAATGTTTAGCTACCTTCCTATAATGGTTTAAAATAACATATAATGGTGATGGATAAATATTTGTTTGATAATCACGCTACAAATTAATAGATAAAATAATTAAGCCGATGACATTCTCAATGACGAACTGTCTATAAAAAAGAGTATAAAAAATATTTTATCAATCTCATCAACCGCTTTTCTTCAAATAATACCTAAACATAACATCAAAATAGATTGGTCTTGCTACAAGAAAACGTTTTTTATGCTGATTTTAATTATATATATTTTTATAGCATTGTTATTTTACTAAAAATATTTTCTCAAAGTAATTCTATTAAATTTCAGTATATTTGTTGTGAAAACTATTATCCAGGGAATTCCCATTGAGCCAAAAAAGATTGAATACTGATACGATAGTGCTGTTATTTTGGTATTATTTCGATTAATGATCGTATAATAAAAGAAATTCCTCCGTCGTTAACTCATTATAGGGCTGAAAAGCTAACATCATTTACTTAGGGGTGAATCTAAATGATGGATGTTGTGCTCAGACGTCTTACATTACGAATAATTGATGCTCTTTTTGAACGAACGAATTTTCCCCTTTCTATTATATGATTTTTTCATATTTTTTTCATCTGCGTTCAGTTTTTGACCGATTTGATCTCATCAAGTTTTTCAATTTCAAATCCGAGACGTAAACTCAATTTTTCACGCAACCTTATATCAACTTGTAGAAATATATCTCACCTACATATTTAAAGCCTTCAGTTGCTTTGTGGGAAAAAAACTTCTTGCATTCATCATAGAAAAGTTGAAATATCGATATTTATTTGAAATAATTTCCATTTACATTTTCGGTGGAGTCAGAAAAAAGTTCACTCGTAGCATATAAGTAAATTTAACAATTTTGTTGTTTAACTGATTTCGTAACAAATTGTGACACGTTTCCCTCTTCTTTTCAGTATGAAACACAATTCATAGTATTTATTTAGTAGTCATTTAAAATTGGAATCGGAATCGCTTAGTCTTCCGATTTTAAATGAAATGTTAAACTTTCCGGCATCTCCACTCATAACCAAATCATATAATCATAAAGCCTTTGCCGACAAACAAATAATATAATTCTTGAAACTACTAACTACTCAAATCTGTTGGCATTCCCATGAGCTTATCCTTTTCGCCAGCAATGGCTTTAGACTCAGTGATGCATTTATTTCTTATATAAACATGAAACTTTCATTTACTAAGCGTCAGTTCAAGTTCATCCGTGCACTTGAATGCCTGAAGATGCCGAAAGGCGAAACCCGGGTCGTTAGTGACAAAATCTGTGAGTATGTACATAGTTTGAACGATTCAAATTTAATATTGAAATTCCACCAAGCACCTTCAGTCGAAATCTTAAATTATTCATTCGTAATGTTGAATAATAATTAACATTGGTTAACATTCGAGAGTTATTTCAAATCTAAAAGACTTGTTAGTACTTTGCACCTTCTATATTTATATATATTTGGATTAGTAGTATTTTTCTTTATTTTATTGAATATGTTTATATATTTACCTCAATTTTTGTCGTAGAAAAAGTTATTCATTCATTTGAAGAAAACTAAAAGTACGTTTTCTATGTAAAAGTACGTAAGCAATCATGTATTCCATTAATAAAAAAAACAAAAGGTGAACAAATGAATGTATTTTACTCGAGTTAGTAGCTTGTATTATCAATTGTAATGATTTAAAACTTAGTTGGAATACTAAAAATAAATGTTTTGATTCGATCAAGGTTTACTTTTCTTCTGCTCAAAGATGTTTTATCTTTGAGTGGTAGAGAAATATATTTGAGAGAAAGGTTCAAAATATAATCAGATGAGTGGACATTTGCCATTTTGCGGTTTCAAAAGATTTCTCGTCCGCACATAGCTCGTTCGTGGGACCCGCAAGTGGAGTTTTGCAGTTTTTTATTACCCAAATAGTCACATCCCAGTAAAAGCAGACAGCGAAATTCCACATACAAATTTTAGATGCGTTGAAAACAAAATAAAACTAAGCCCGAGGCGTTGTTGCTAAAATTTTACAGAAAATTTAATCTGAAAAATAGTCGGTTTAAGCTAATTAAATAATAAAAATGTTGTAGCAGTTATTTCGGATTGTGACAGCCATTATTTTTTTTTAATTTTTTTTTTAAATCGTGAATGACATAATGTATAAATATCGTTCATACATAGCAAGCACGCCTTTTTCAAAGCCACATTTTTTCGACACTCATGTTATTTACTTCATATTATATATCCCAAATTGTGTAAAATCCACATTGATAAATTTTATAGTTTTAAACAATGAAAAGATTTTATTTAAGACCACTCATCAAATATAATAATTCCCATATATGTATAAGATTTTCTTAACCTGGAAGTTCGCTATTGATAAAATAAATATAACATTGGAAAATATTTACCAACTAAGTATTTTTAATAAACATCAATTCTTGATGGACATACATTATCTAAAATAATAAAACCCAATTTTGTACATATAAGTTAACTAACTAACTGATCGATTGATAAAACTCGCCCGCTGTGGTCTAGTCGGCATTCTCTACCAATCTCGCTAGTCTGGGTTTGATTCCCGATATAGTCAATGTTAAATTTAGAATTTTATTTCAATTTGAAACCTAAGGCGTGGGTATTTGTGATTTTAATTCTTTACGACTTAATCTTGAGTGAATTTTTCATTGAGTTTTTCTCGTTTGCTCTTTTAACTATAACATATTTGGCTCATTGGCATTAACTGTAATGCTGAGTATTAAAAAAAATACTTACAAATAATATAAATTAAATACAAAAAAGTGTTTTATTTTTGTAATATAAAGCGTAAGTGTATGTACGAAAATGATTCCGATCTTATTGCGCATTTGAATGCTTGAGCCAACTAATATTAACTTTTTGTTTGGTTGACGAGCCGCCTGTGTGGTTGAGTGGTCAAGGTCGTTGGCTTCGGTTACGGAGGTCCCGGGCTCGAATCCCGGTACAGTTTTTATAAATTGATTTTTCAATCGATTTATGAATTTCTGTTCGAAGGCATGGATGTATTGAATTCCCCCTTCCCACCCATCCTATCTTATGAACGGGGCGTGTTGAGAGCGATTAGCTGACCACTATTCCTGTCCTAGCCCTATCCTTCTATTCCTACTCTCTTTGGAAAAAGAGAGGTTGAGCAACTGAGTAATAAACATTTCTCGTAGAAACACATCTGTTGAAATAAACTCCTGGAGCTCCTTAGGAGCTGACATGGTTAAAAAAAATGGTTTTCAAACGTTTAATTTTTTTTTCATACACGGCGTGGATTTGTTATGATTTTATGACTCTTCTGAAAGGATATGACAAATCAAAATGTTGAAAAACTATTGCTTTAATACTTTGGATCAGCTTTTCTTAACCGGTGTCCACGTGAAACAAACGGTAACAGGTCAAACACTAAAATGCACAGGCCCTAAAAAAAATCAGGCGAATGAGATAACGCTCTAAAATTGCTGTCACGGACGCCTTAAGCGATATTAAACGATTTTTATTGTATTTAAACGCATTTGTGTCGTTTGAGTTCTTTTGCCGATTATGTGTCCATATTACGAATATATTTTACTTGGTACGTACTACGTAGATACGATTTGGTACTATCCGGATACAGATGGCCTAGAAAAATCTCAATACAAACGAGTAGCTACCTAAAAAGAACTCTTTATCTGTCACATAAGAGTAATAGCATTTATTTCACGTTTTTCTCCAAATTTTCACATATAGATAGACCCTCGAAAATAGTAAAAAGCGTAGACAACGACGAGACGTTTGGGCGCATTACATTTTTGAGACACGCACTAAAACGTAGCGCTAATGGGTCGTTAGATGGGTTTCTCCAACTATAGATGTCTTAACAGGGTCAAATTGAATTCGCCAGGTGAGGGGTTCGCCATTATCTATCGTATGGGTATTTTGTTAGTGTGTGAATATACTTGTGTTACAGTGAAGATGTATCCGGAAAAATAATGACGAACACAAATAGTAGTATTCATATGTATTTAATATTAAATTATATTAAATAGTTTTGCTATCCCACTTTTGTGCTACAACTTGTGACACACGTTTCACTTATTTGAGAAGCATCATCAGACAGACTATCTTATGACGTGTCAGAAGATGTAGACCAAAGTTATTTAATACGATTTTATAATAAAAACGAACTCTCGGAAAGTTACCGCCGAATATATCAAATCATATTTATTTGTACACTAAAAGACTATTTAGAAACAGGTTTTGAAAGAAAACAGTGAAATCCAAAAGTAGCATTATATTTTGAATAATTTTATGGTATCTACTGCCAATACTAGTGAGAAAGGCATTATTTTATAGATATAAAACTCTTTTGAACTAATTTTGTATTTTATTATTATTTTTAGGATCCGTTTTACTTGTCGCGATTGTTTTAAGCAGAGCTGTAGAGTCGTGGAGTCGGGAGCTTTGTCTGGAGTTGGAAAAATCTTACAGCTCTATGTATTCAAATTACAACAGTCTATAGTGTTGCCAGGGCATGACAGGCTAACTTAAGATGATCTGATGGGAAACATATGTACAAGATAAAATTAAATGGTTGAAAAAATCTTTAGAGTTGAAGTCATCTTTTAAGCCGTCTCCACAGCCTTAGTTTTAAGTGATGATTAGATTTTTCAATACCGATATTACCAAAACTAGGTTTTTTCGATACCAAAATAATTGTTTTGAAAAGTCAAAATACCGGTATCGAAAATTGAATGAAATCGTAATCATCACAAATGCTAGTAAATTAGTTTGTGATGAATACAAAATATTTTAAATCATTAAGCGTTGTGTAAATAATGAGGAGCGTTTCAATAACGTATCGTTATTTTTAGAAACCGTATTCTATTTATGAAAATCACCTGTAAATAATTATGACATATTTTAGACGGTACTTTATATGAAATTTTAATTTCCTCACCCAATATAACGATCCCTACTGACCATAGTTTTTGGTTTGCTTAAACACTTTTTTAATACTAATGTTTTATATGACATACTGCCATAGGCGGCATTAATTTATCGGTTCAGTAAAGATAATAATAAATGTGAGAAAAGAACAAATGTACTATTTTTACTATTTTTTATTCAAACACCAAAAATGTTATCATAGAAGTGGTTCGAAGATTTAAAACAACCTATCAATTACTTGAACTTATTAAAACTATTCAAAAAAAATGATTATTTTTTGTCCAAGCTCGTTAAACAACCATAATTGAAACCAGCACTAAAACGAACAGGCCATTCTTAATAATTATAATATGAAAGTAAAATATTATCTCGACTACAAAAAATGCACTTATGAGTATGGAAAATGTTACATTTTTCAATATAAAATTAAAATTAACATTTTCTATGATGCTACTGGTTGTGTTAATGAATTTTAGAAACATCTTAAAACTCCATTGTATGATTTTAATTTATAACACTGACATCAGTTATTAATAACTTCATTTGATTTCATTTATTTCTACTAGTTGCTGAGAAGGGTGTAAAAATTAGAAGTTACGAGTTCTTGGAAACAAATATAATGAGAGTATCTTTTTTCTTAAAACTATAAATATACTGTGACTCAGTTAGTTAGAGCTTGCTCTACCGATCACGCAGGTCTGGGCTCGATTTCCAGTAAGATCACAGTGAAGTTGAGAATTATTCAATTCAAAGTTGTGATCGAAGACTGGGTGTTTGTGATGTCAATTCATATTTATTCCTCTCCTCCCATCGTTCTGATCCTTCAATTACTGGGTGTAGCAATAGCGAATAGTCAACCACTAGTCCTGTTCTAGCCTTCTTCTTCTTTCCTTACTACTCAACTTTGACAAAAAGTGAGGTTGAGCGAATGAGTAACAAACAATTCTCGTAAAAAAAACCTCTGTTGAGATACCTCCATTAGGAGACCATATGCTCCACATTGGAAGCGGACATGGATTAAAAAAAATAATGTAATTTTATCTCCATGTACAAGTAAAAAATACTTT
The DNA here is from genome assembly GCA_030503985.1 of Himalopsyche tibetana. Lineage (NCBI taxonomy): Eukaryota > Metazoa > Arthropoda > Insecta > Trichoptera > Rhyacophilidae > Himalopsyche > Himalopsyche tibetana. Next base: position 6,164,185 of record JAPJYX010000010.1, read on the forward strand.
TTTTATTTGTATCTAGCCTTTTCTCCTCGTCCTAAAGAAAAATATAGACCCACCCTTCTATTAGAGAAGTGTAAGTTATAAATCAGAATCCATTATCATAATGTTTTAAGTAAAAATCTTACGGCAAAGTTTTTACGAGGAGTGGAATGACCAATATCAGTTTTTGTTTTATTAAATAAATTTCTACAAAGTTACCACATAATCCATCAAAAGATTAAAGGAATATTTTAATTAAAATATATGGATTTGAGCCAAATTTTGTAGCACAAAATTGCATATCCATTGCCATCATAAAAGTCAGCATGTTTCTTGCTATGTACTTTTTGTATTCTTCCAATGAATAATAATAATAACTCTTCTTGGCTTAGGGCAAATAACATATTATATATTTTTTTATATAACAGAATCGTTAAAAAGAGAAGAGCACGTGCGTGTTTGCTCTATGAAGCGTAACCCATCTTTAACCAAAAAACCTTTGTAAGTTTTCATTGTGATATATCTCTGGATCTTTTATGCGAAGATATAAAAAAAATATTCTAAAATTACATTGCTCTTTTACTTCAAATAAAAAGGTAACGTATGCCTATAAACAGATCGGGTTTTATATACAATTAGTTATATAAAATAATTTATGAAAAATAGATATTCATGTTATTGTGAAAGAAAAAGGCACTGTTCAAATTAAAAATATATGTACATTACGAAAAATAAATTAATAGGAAGATTTGAGATACTCGATATTCTACCATTTAATTTGATTACTATGCTATTTTAAATTATAGTTTTTGATATTGAATTTAGATATATAAATATATATTTATTTTAAATTGTAATGTGATCAGTTTAAACATATATAATAATACTAAGAATAAGTAGTGTGATCTCACAAATCCATGTAGATATAATATCAGTTACAAAGTATTTGGGATTCAAAACTAAAATTCAGCTTTTTTGTGTGTGAAAATATTAGGAACATTTTTATATTTCATTTAAAAAAATATTTTATTTTGTTATTAGCAGAATAACTTTTGTAAGATTCGACAAACGTATTGAGATGTTTTTTGTTTAACACACAATACCCAACAGTATTTAAATATAATTTACTTTCATTTCTCAAGCTAACACGCCTGTAGTGCATTTAAATATTGGCAAGCTTTTAAATGACCTAGGCTTTGTTTACAATAAAGATATCATACAAGCCATTGAAAATCAATTGAAAATGTTATTTACCGTTTTTATAACATCATCGACGATATTTCATAATTGTTTTTAAATAATTGTTGGTTAAAATGTCATACTCATGAGAAATACCAAGAAATAACGAAAGAAAATATTTTTTTATTAATGATTGTAAATTTAGTGAGAACAAAGCCCATTGTTTCATATTGCTGCATTGTAATATCGAGCCCCTAGCCTAAAATTACATTTAATTTGTTTTATATTGAAATGATGGCGTGGCGGTGGTGCTGAAGTACTTTCTATTCCTTATTTCTATCCTCTATTTGTAACAAGACAAAACTCGTTTAAATAACATATTCAGAGATTAAAAATATTTAAAGACCTTTAACATGTTATATTCATCCAGTTGTATTAACTGTTATGTGAAATTGTTTTAGGATTTTAGTATCCGTTCGAAAAAAAGACAAAATCCAATTGAGAAAACGGATAAAACGCGTTATTTATTTTGAATAGAATTTTTGCTTTATTTTTCAATCAAAGGTTCTTATTGGTCAATGATGGAAAAATACTGCTTGCAAGAAGCAAGTGACATGTTGATTAGAAAATCGAATGTTTTACTAGAAACAAAATAGTTGAGGCATTACCATTAACTTTTAAGGTATAGTTTCAGTTTAACACATACATTAAGTGGTCGTAATTTTTAATGTTTATTATTGTAAGAATTGAATTCAAGTGTTTTTTTTTTATTTTTGTTACATTTTACTATGAACAAAGTTATAAAACGAGAATCCTTTTCGAAGAGCTTTCTTCTTTAAAGCTAATAAGATATGAAAAGCACTCTGTACATGAATAAATTATCAGCATAATAAATATTCACAAGCTGCCCGTCTTATGCTAATTTCAACAATGTTAATGAAAATCATGTTATACGAATGCTGAATTTTTATTCATTTTTAAGTAAATTTAATGAAAAATATTAAGAGAGTAACTCGGGACCAATGTCTCAAAATTTAAATGATAGATTTTTTAATTTTCAAAGAATTTTAATCTCACAAAATGGCGAGAGTGTTTTATATAAAATTTTCAATAAGCGTTGGTCTGATCTGAAATAAAAATTTAAATAGTTATTTCTTTAAAATTCAATTTTTTTTCTACTATTTTTGAAAAGACGCAAAAATAATAGTAATAGTGTTTTTATTTTTTTTAAAGACTACTGTATTTATATGGCTAAGACATACAACACTTAATATGATAACGAAGTGCTAAATATGTGTATGTAAAATAGAGACTGTATGATAATATTTTGTCGACAAAATTAAAGCTTTAATATTATATATACAACGTTTATGGCTTTGCAAAAATATGTTTTGAAATATTTAAACATGTTTTTGGCTCTTTAGCCGAGGTGTTATTACTGTTGGGATTGAGTCTGTCTACCAGATGCGTGACCAAAGACTTTAATCTAAGAATTGATATTTTCAATTTCATGGAAAGATTCTCACTAACTTCTCTGAAAACGTATGTGTAAAGTTTCTCAAATAATAAATAACTAGCTGTAAGCCCGTTGCCCAGCAACGTGAGATTTTTGTTGCAAAGTATTTAATTTAATTTAATTTTATATTATTTTATGTTATTTTATTTTATTTTATTTTATTTTATTTTATTTTATTTTATTTTATTTTATTTTATTTTATTTTATTTTATTTTATTTTATTTTATTTTATTTTATTTTATTTTATTTTATTTTATTTTATTTTATTTTATTTTATTTTATTTTATTTTATTTAATTTAATTTAATTTTATTTAATTTAATTTTAATTTATTTTATTTTATTGTATTTTATTTTTATTTATTTTATTTTTATTAGAAATTTCGTAAATTATTTAATTTTTGGAATAATGTTTAAGTTTGCTAACAACCATTTTTCGTAGTAGCCGAAATTTCGTTTATATTTAATTTTTGGAATAATGTTCAAGTTTGCTAACAACCATTTTTCGTAGGAGCAGAAATTTCGTAAATTATTTAATATTTAGAATAATGTTCAAGTTTGCTAACAACCATTTTTCGTAGTAGCAGAAATTTCGTAAATTATTTAATTTTTGAAATAATGTTTAAGTTTGCTAACAACCATTTTTCGTAGGAGCAGAAATTTCGTAAATTATTTAATATTTGGAATAATGTTCAAGTTTGCTAACAACCATTTTTCGTAGGAGCAGAAATTTCGTAAATTATTTAGTATTTGGAATAATGTTCAAGTTTGCTAACAACCATTTTTCGTAGGAGCAGAAATTTCGTAAATGATTTAATATTTGGAATAATGTTCAAGTTTGCTAACAACCATTTTTCGTAGGAGCAGAAATTTCGTAAATTATTTAATTTTTGAAATAATGTTCAAGTTTGCTAACAACCATTTTTCGTAGGAGCAGAAATTTCGTAAATTATTTAATATTTGGAACAATGTCCAAGTTTGCTAACAACCATTTTTCGTAGGAGCAGAAATTTCGTAAATTATTTAATTTTTGAAATAATGTTCAAGTTTGCTAACAACCATTTTTCGTAGGAGCAGAAATTTCGTAAATTATTTAATATTTGGAACAATGTCCAAGTTTGCTAACAATCATTTTTCGTAGTAGCAGAAATTTCGTAAATTATTTAATATTTGGAATAATGTTCAAGTTTGCTAACAATCATTTTTCGTAGTAGCAGAAATATCGTAAATTATTATATTTTGGAATAATGTTTAAGTTTGCTAACAACCATTTTTCGTAGTAGCAGAAATTTCGTAAATTATTAAATCTTTGGAATAATGTTGAAGTTTGCTAACAACCATTTTTCGTGGTAGCAGAAATTTCGTAAATTATTATATCTTGGAATAATGTTTAAGTTTGCTAACAACCATTTTTCGTAAATTATTAAATCTTTGGAATAATGTTCAAGTTTGCTAACAATCATTTTTCGTAGTACCATAAATCGACCTCGGCGCATATATCGACAGCCCTGCAAAGGTTTCAAGTGTGCAAACAAATATATTTCGTAGAAAAAGAAAAATATCTTGGAATCATTTTTTTTGAATTGGCCACACTAAGTATTTGACATATTCTATTTTTGAATTTTCAATACAAACAAACAATCAAATATAATTTGAAATAAAGTTCTCTCAATATTAATTACGATGCTTTAGTTCTAAGCCAGGAAATTTGAATTTTGAATATAAAAAGACGTCCATTCCAATTGGCCGAAAAATGTGATGTTCAAAATATGTTCAAAATAAATCGCTATCATTGGGCGAAGTGGACATCAGTACGCACACATTTGTGAAAAGTAAAAAGTAAAAAGTGAAAAGTGAAAACTTATTTTATCGGCTATTAATATATAGATTCTACCTTAATTTAATCGTTGTTTGAAATATACCTTCCTACATGGAACGATATTAATTAGCACATGAAGCATTTTGACTTATTTTAGGGCTAATCAAATTTTGTTTGATGTTAATCTACTAATACAACATCATACATAGGTGTGATTACGTTCACCAACAAATGTTACATTTAAACGTATTCAAATATTTTTGCTTTTAATATATTTTGAGTCAAGAAATGACCTAGTATTAAAAAAAAAACACTAATTCCACCTTATTTGAACCGGTATCGCTAATTGCAAGTACATATTATCAATTGATATAAAAATGAACAATATCAGTTGTTTTTTTTCAGATGAGCATAACTGGTCTTGATCTAAATAAATATGAGTATAAAAAAGGGTATTTTTTTAAAATATAATATCTTTCCACCAATTATAGATAGTGAACTCCTTAAAAGTGATAAAAAAAGTGCTTATTGAATGTAACTGACAGATTATATAGCTATTGAAGATAACCACTATGGCGCAAAATATGTTTCAAGTTATACATATTAAACAAAGAAAATGAATTTATTAAAATATATCTCGGCTACTTAAGCATTTTTATTTATTTTTCTCGTTAAACTATATATTTTTAGCCCTTTTTGCTATATTATTGGTCAGGACAACACGTTTATAAAGATAGTCGTGACTGGTAAACTTATGGGTTTGATAAATGGTTGCAAGACATTGGGTGTACACATCAGTCCAAGATAGCGAGCTATATATTGTAAATGGATCAAAAGATTTACATAAAATAGTTTTAAAAAATATTGTTTTTTGTATGCACACTATCTCTTGTCCTTGTCATTTAAAAAATCGTTGATATCATATGCTGTTTAAACTGCTAATTAAGGTTAAGTCATTTTATTTTAACATTTTTTTATCTGAAATATACAATAGTCCATTTAATTTTGTTCTTTCGACACTAACACTGATGAGACTGTCTTCAAAAATACTCAGATTTATAAAATATCCCCGGAGAGCCCCAAATAATATACATATATGCCAAATTATTCGGATATATTTTTGCAAATAATTGTTCATAGTACGAAACACGGAACATTCTTCATGTATAGAGTTCCAAAAGTAGAAATTCCAATACAATCTAAGAAAATCTGTGATTTGGAAAGTTATTTGGTGGATATTGTGATATGAAAAAGTTTATTTGATATTTTCATATTCAATTGTTGAAAAATAACTCTTGAAAAATTATTAACTTTACAAACTATTATTGGGCATCGCGCAATCTTCTGTATCTTTTGCTTTTTAGCAGCCATTTAAGTCATTTAAGCGCGACACTTTTAATTAGCTTAAGTTTAATAGATCATTTTATCTCTTGACAAAAGTGCCCCCGTTAGCTTAAGTAACAGATAGGTGAACTAACTTTTATTAAATTTACACTATAAATTCGCGGTAATCTTGAAAGAAAACAAAAAGAAACATGTATAGATGTAATATTATATATCAAAAGAGTCCAGCCGTAATGCCTGTAATAATTATTAATCTGGCAGTATTTCGGCAAATTATGGAATATATATTTTATACTTACTTCAATAACGGATTATTGAATACTTCATCATACAACTGAATTATTTTGTAAGAAGCATGTATTAGAGATGGCAGCCGGAGTAATGAATTGTGTAATATTAAAAATACTTCACTATAATACAAGTATTTTTTAGTTAAATCAAATATCTATAAACCTTTATTTATTAAATAACGTTCCAAATATCCTCTATTACAATTTGTGGGAGAGGGAAATTTGAAACATCACATACACCCATGCCTTCGAATAGAAATTCATAAATTGATTGAAAAATCAAATTATAAAACTGTCCGTAGTGGGATTCGAACCCGTGTCCTCCGTAACCAAAGCCAAAGGTGTTGACCACTCGACCACACAGGCGGCGTATATAATGCTTGATTATAAAACAACAACAAAATTCCTTTTAATAACTTTAAACAAATACTTCAGCTGATTGCAGAATTAGGCTGAGTCACTTAAGTAATAAAATTATGTTTTACAAATTACAACTAAAACTTGACGAATTTTACATTATTCTTCTTTGAACATGTTTCCTCACAATTCTTAAAATATGTGAAAACGGTGTAGCAATTTACTGGGCTAAATAAGCACTTGTTATAAAATAAGATGTTTATTTTTCTGTTTATTTGTAAACGAGTGACGCAAAATATTGAGAAATACAAAATTTACAAAACGCGTGAAAGAAAGTAATCGAGTTATCGATTCGAAGCTTTTAAAATGTCCGAGTATTATGAGTAACGAGTAATTAACACCTCTAGCAGCTACGCAAGTAAAGTTTGTTACACAAATTTATTCGCTCGTTCTCTTGTTAGCGCGTCATAAAGGATTATTTCTTGTGTATGTCTTGTTGATATCATTAAATGAGACATTGTAATAAAAGCGGCTCAAAAGCTTCGTTCGAATGCGAAACGAAGGAAACAAGCATTTTGTTTGTAATTCCGTATTTAGCAAACAGCGTTTTCGTATTACCATAGTACCGTATTCTAAAAAAAAAAAAAATACTTTATGAATAAATCAATAAAATACACATGATAAATATTGTAGATTTTAACTTATGTTTATTCCCAATGAGAATTCTATGAGCTCTTTATGGGGCACCTAAACAGATTTTTAAAATTATTACTGTGACCCCGCGTTTAATGTAAAATATGTGACTTTAAATGGAGGTATCTCAAAAAAAAATAACAGTTTATTTCACAGTAGCTTAACTTCTATCATTTTTGGTAGAGGTTATAGAATGGGTAGGTCTAAGGTCTAGAACAAGACTAGAAATTTGCTAATCTCTCTCGCCATGCTTCATTATTTTAGACTTGGAAGAGTGGTAAAGAAATTTTGGTTGATAAAAACACTTGTGCTTTCGTTAAATCGATTTAAAAAAAATCTGTTTGTATTAGGCCTTTATTTAATCTGTCAGATTTGCCACGAAGGCCAACGAAGCTGATCATTGTATCAAGTACCCGACAGTTTAAATTGGTTAGTAATAACTGATTGTGATTTGATCGTTCAACTGTCCTCTCTATCTGAGGGTATGAAAAAAAGACTAGAGCTCGGGATTCACTTGAAATTATTTGACCGCTCTCACAATTTCTTGTTTTTTAGGATCAGATCAGGTTGTGCAGCAAAGCGATGTTAGCATCACAGACAGCCTTATCTTTGAACAAACATCCATAATAGACAACCGCCCATGAGCGACCACTTGGCTAGAGAGTCGGTTTTTTGATTCAGACTATTTGATCGTTACTAGAAAGACACCTTACAAAGTTATAGATCGAATGTGGGAAAGAAAAGGAACGTAACCCACACACAAAAAAAATACAGGAGGCACAAAATACCAAAGGAAAGTTACGAAATAAAGAAGTACACGGAGACTGATAAAATAGTTTTTAATTTTTTTTTTTTTAAAATGAATATAATAAATTGCTACAAAACTTGGAAGTGCACCGAGACTTTCAAACTGGTGTTTAATTGACATAATATATTATTAATGAAATAAATTGTCTAGGAAAAACTTTTTTTTTATAGTCTTTTTTCTTGGTTTCAATTTTCACAAGCTCATCTTTTTTTCAAACTTAAAAGCTAAATTTAGATACTAACTCGAGATTTGCAGCTTATTTTCTTTTGATAGAACGTGTATCAAGTTTGATAGATTGTGATTATCGAAAAAAAGCTGTTTTGAAAAAACTGTGGTCTACGTATTTTTGCCTTTCCACAGTAAATATGTATATGTATATTATATTTCAACAACAACATTTTTTAAGAAATCTTTTAATATAAAAGGTTGTTATCAGAAAACTTAATGTACGTAGTTTTTTTAAAGAATAGCAATGAAAATAAACTTGTAGATCTAAAAAGCCAGTCTCTCCAAACTTTAAATAGTGATTATCAATTCAAATCAATATTTGAATTAGTTAATTAAAGTAAGACATACCTATACGGTTGTTTTAGTTTCAACTAATTTGCTGCATTTAGCGGGCAATAGTACGGTCCGGGGCCGTTAAGCGCGTGAAATGCTTGGCACATATTGCAAACGCGGTTACAGTCGCGCTTGGTATCTTTTACCCTTGGCCTCACGCTATTCAATATGGGTACGATCAAGTAGTGTCACAGAAGACCCATAGTAGCTACAGAGCCACTCTACAAGGGTTCAAATTTATTCATTCATTGCTTGAAAAGTAAAATATATTTTTTGCATATATCGGAAAATTTTGCATCTTGCTAGAGTGAAAAAATAGGTTATATTATTTAAGAAAATGTAATCAATTTCATATTTGACATTTTTTAAGAAACGTCATGTCAAATATAAAGTTGATGCAGATTGATTTATGTTCATCACAGCAATTCATCATAGAAGATGTTCAAATAATAATATTATACATGTCAGAATTTAGTTGTCAAGATATTTTTTTAACATACTTCCTTGCGCGAATAAGAGTTACTTTAAATGGAAGTTTTTAAAAACTTACATAAATTTATTTTTATCTCATGGTATCATATCGACTGTGGAAAGGAAAAAGGACGTAACCCACAGTTTTTTCAAAACAGGTTTTTTTCGATAATCGCAATGTATCAAACTTGATGCACGTTCTATCAAAAGGATGCAAGCTGCAAATGCCGAATTAGTATCTAAATTTAGCTTTTATGTTTGAAAAAGATGACCTTGTAAAAAATTAAAACCAAGAAAAAAGACCGAAATAAAGGGTTTTCCTAGACAAATTCTTGAATTAATATTAGATTATATCAATTAAACACCAGTTTTGAAGTCTCCGTGCACTTCAAGGTTGTGTATAATTCATAATTTGCATATGTCACAAAATCATCAAAACACGTTTTTAGCGCCTCCTGTAAAATTTGATATGTGTGGGTTACGTCCTTTTTACTTTCCACAGTCGATATGTATACAATTACGCCGACTAAAGATAAAATACAAAAAAAAAATTGGTATATTTTTTGGATTTATAAAAAAGAAATGTCTTAATTTAATCCAAACGTCTACTGCCTTGTTTTGGAATATATTTTTAACATCATTCTATAATTCGACTGTAGAAAGGAAAAAAGACGTAACCCATAGTTTTTTCAAAACAGCTTTTTTTCGATAATCACAATCTATCAAACTTGATACACGTTCTATCAAAAGAAAGTAAGCTGCAACTCTCGAGTTAGTATCTAAATTTAGCTTTTAAGTTTGAAAAAAAGATGAACTTGTGAATATTGAAACCAAGAAAAAAAACTAAAAAAAAAAGTTTTTCCTAGACAATTTATTTCATTAATAATATATTATGTCAATTAAACACCAGTTTGAAAGTCTCGGTGCACTTCCAAGTTTTGTATATTTCATAATTTTCATATGACTGAAAATCATCAAAACACGTTTTTGTGCCTCCTGTAAAATTTGCTATGTGTGGGTTACGTCTTTTTTTCTTTCCACAGTCGATTTGTATACATACGTATGCCACTTATATGGCAGAGTGGTCAACATCGTTGGTTTTGGTAACGAAGGTCACGGGTTCGAATCCCAGTACGGACAGTCTTAGAAATTGATTTTTCAATCGATTTATAATTTTTTGTTCGAAGTCATGGGTGTATGTGATGTCTTGAATTACCCCCTCCCACCTATTCTATCCTATTAACGGAGTGTATCGAGAGCGATTAGCTAACCACCAGTCATGTCCTAGCCTTATTCCTATTCCTACTCTCTTTGGAAAAAGAGAAGCTGAGCAACTGAGTAACAAGCAGTTCTCGTAGTAACACTTTTGTTGAGATTAACTCCATAAGGAGTCCATATGCTCCACATTAAGAACAGACATCGTAAAAAAAAAATTTGCATAAACTAGTAGTTGCTTTATGAATATCCTATCTAAAAGACGCCACACATTATTACAGTCGACCATTGTAATAAAACAGTTTAAAATTATCTAACAATTGTCAATCAATTGTTCTTATTAATTGAACTTCTTTTCGAGTTTAAAAACTTTTATTACAAATTAATAAGCGCTGTTATTATCGAGAAAAGTGTTAGTTAAAACTATCATTCAAAAATTGCCATAATGTAAAAAATCTACTTTAAAATGAGAACATTGAAATATTTTATAAAGATACATCATAAAATTCTGCTATATGTATATTAAGGATGTATTTTAAAATTCCATCACAGAAAAGTAAGGAAGGCTTCGCTTTTGAGGGAGGCTGAAAATGCAAGCAAAAACGACAACATTAGATTTTTTAATAAAAAACAAAAATGCTGCCAACATGTTTCATACTCGAAAAAAATTATACTAGGCTATGTTATGATGTCATCTTCTTTCAAAAACTTGTGTATAAGAGAGCCTGTAGAATTTTCAGGAAAAGTTCTTTGTTGGGAATACTGTGCTAAAATATTATAACAATAAAAGCAGGTGTTTACTGGATACACTTTCAAAAAGGAATAAATACAATAACATTATGATAAGTGGGCTGCTATTTTTTTTATATAAAAAAAGAACTGCGGTGGTTCGCAATAACTAAAAATTTTATCACAAAATTCTATATTTTTTTTACATTTTACACGATTCTTCGGATTCATGGTGAATGTAACTTTTCTTACAACCATACCTGCTACCGATGTAGAGCATGTCGACTTAAAATGTATTTTTCACATAGATTGCTTGTTATTGAATTTTTCAGCCTACTTTTTTGGAGTAAGTAAAGACCGAAAAAATAGGTTTTGTGTTTGTTGCTTTTTTTTAAAGATTGAATGATAAGATAGACATTATTTTAAATTAAATAATAGTTTTTACAGGCCTGTATCTAGTGGATATCTTTAGGGCGATAGTTCTAGCTGCCGAGACTGGAGGAGCATATGAGGCGCCAAAATGAAAATTTTAAATACATAAATTACGACCAAGTTCTGAGTTTTCATGATTAACCTTTCATTGTGATAATTTTATTCTTTTTATTATAACACAAATAATCAAAATATTACGAATAGCGTCTTTTTTAAAAAGTCCATTAATAACAAATATTGTTACTATTTATATATTTTTATTTAAACGTTTGTAATTACGTTTCGTCTATTATACAGTTTTACTAATAGTATTTAAAAAAACAAATTGATATCGCATAAAAGTTACATTGGTTTGTAAGATAAAGTACATTTGTTTTAACAATATTAAAGTATTTAGCGTATTTTTATATTATAACATGAAATAAATTCTTTTAAACTTTACAGAACAATAATTTATCTTAGTCAGTAGCCGTTTTTATAAGATTATTTTCGATCAATTAACCTCACTTTAAAAATGATTTAATGTACACTCTTGTGGTTATAAGTGAAAGACGTTTAAGAAAACGATACTTACTGCCAATTATTTATCCTTATTTATGATGCCTGTTGTTTCCATTTATTCATTTTCTTCACATTTGAGATAAATTGCCAATTTTCCAAACAATTTATATGCACATACATCCAGCGCAGACGCAAAAAATACACGAGTCGGAAAAAAACGGCTCTTGTACACCCTCAAAAATGCGGCTGGTCGTATTTATATTTTCTCCGTGAAAAACATTTGCGAAAAACAAGCTATGAAATTTCACATGAGCGGTTCGACGGCTCGGAGAAACCTGTTTATGTAAAATTCAATAGATTATGATTTATGGGGCAAGCATTCGAAGATGTTCCGCTTGTTTTTACTGCAATTCGAATGTTTTAAAGGAAATATAAAATCGAAAAGAATTTTCAAATATAAAAAAAACAATCCTTATCAAATATTGTGAGATATGTAAAATGGCAGTTGAAGCATTCTGCAATAAATTGAATGGCTATCTATTATTCATATATCTTTCTGTTTCAAATTTTATATGCATTGGAAATAGCTTATTTGTTTGGTAATATTTTAGAATGCTCATTTATATACCGCTGTAAAATACTGTTTGTATTTATAAATACACCTATCCCTCGATTTACACGGTAGATAGGTTCCTGAGAAAACCGTGTAAATTGAAATTGTATATTTTTAAATGTAAAACCGTGTAAATCTAAAATTACACGAAAAACGCATAATTTGGGTGTTTTTTAAAATACATAAAAATTTTTTTTATTAAAAAGTATGAACATACGTATTATTTTATTAATTAAATAACTAATGTTTCTTATTGTAGCTTCATTCATGCTATATAATCTAGCAACATCTATTACTCTTTCTCCGTTTTGTAAAAGATCCAATATTTTTATTTTTTTGCTAACGAAATAACTTTTCTTTTTTCTTCTTTCGACATAATAAGGCTACAAATATTATTCAAGATATAAAAAACGTAATTAAAAATTATGTACTCGTTTTTTACTTACGAATATGAAGAATTAAAATTTTCAAGTTAACTTTTTTAAGCTATGTAAAAGTCATTCCATTACCGACTGTATATTTCTTAGCAAATCAATGGTATTTTGTAGCCCGTTGAAGGTAAAAATATGATTTAGAATAAGGGTATCTAATCCCGGGATCCCGAAATCCTGGGATTGAGATTGTACCAATCCCGGGATTTCGGGATTGAAAATGAAGCACGGAAGACCCAAAAATTATCACGCTGCTATGATTTCTAAATAGTTAAAAAAAATCCCACTCTGGTAATTTTTGGAAATCTACAAATTTCTGGGTTTTTGAAATCGACATAAAATTTTTAGATAAATCCCATAATTTCAAAATCGCCTACCAAAAATTTTCTCAATCCTGAATCCCAATTTATATACGATGTTATGTTGAATTTTATGTTTTTCAATCCCAATTACAAAATTGTCAATCCCGGGATGCTAAAAAGGGTCTGGGATTGGATACCCTAATTACAATGGATCATATTTGCTTTATTGTAAAATTAAACATTTGTCAGTTTGGCATCTATCATATTTTAAAAAATCTTCGGTCGGCAATATTTTTAGTATTGAATTCCTACTCTTTAAAAAAATGGGTTCTATGTTTTTAGCCTACGATTATATTTGAATCGTTCAAATTATGTACATTCACACAAATTCTGTCACTAACGACCCGGGTTTCGCCTTTCGGCATCTTAAGGCGTTCAAGTGCACGGATGAACTTGAACTGACGCTTAGTAAATGAATGTTTCGTGTTAAATAAGAAATAAATGTATCACTGAGTTTAAACTACGATTATGTATAAAATACATGCAGTCGTAGAGAAAAATTACAAAGACCTTAAAATTTTTGAGATTGTAGTTATCATTGTGAGTATTTGTGACGTGGGCCAAAGTTACCCGATATGGGTGCAAATTTTGGCCCACACCGTAATATTTTTTTTTCCAAAAACGTTTCATGAATTGAATCTGAAAACGGTAATACTCATCTTTATCAAATAAAACAACACATAATAGTGTCAGCGATTTATAAAAATAACAAAAACCTTTAAAACCAAAAAGGCCAAGGTTACCCGCGTTGATGGTACTTGGAATAAATTGAATATAAAGAATAAGCCTTTTAAACACGGCACGATATAATATGTAACTATTTGCAAAAACATATATTCTACCTAAATTCCATCGTATTCTTATTTATATGATACAACTTTAGTCTTCAAAAAATATAATTCATACCAATAAACTGAAATTTGATCTTTTTTTAAAAATCAGTCATATTACTTTGTATTGACAAAACATTTTTTTATTATGAAGGTCAGACCTTATTTTACCTACCGTAAATCTTTTCAATTGCAATCAGAATCTTCACTCACGATGAGCGATATCGGTGTTAAAATAAACACTCTGCCTTCCAACAAAGAATTGGTAGTTTAAACGTTATAATATATAATAATATCGATTCTGGTTTATTGAACTACTGAAATAATATATGCAGAGAGAGGAGGACATTTTTTAAAAGTTTGTTTAGTAATACTGATTATCAATCGTTATTTTATGACTGATTGGTAGATCTACAAATAAATTGAAAATGGCTACAAATTAAATTCTACTACGTGTTATCAGAGGCAAATGGGTTTTTAATTTAAAATGTAAAAATACTTAATTTTTAAAGGGAATTTACATTTTTTCAATGCATGTCCACTCCAAATGTGGAGCATATGACCTCAAAGGATAGTAGGGATAGAAGAATAAGAATAGGAAAAGACTTATGGTTAACTAATCGCTCTCGCTACGGTTGGTCATTAGAGGATCGAAAGGGAACATCAAAAACACTCATATCTTCGAACAGAAATCGATAAGTCGATGTTTCTCGTACTGGGTCTCGAGCCCGTGAAGTCCGGCACGGAAACTTACAACGCTAACCACTGCACCATATGACCAGCCTCCTACTTTATACTTGTGTGTAAACATTTATATTGAAATTGTGTGTTTTATTTTTGTGGCTTAAAGTCAAAACAATATTTCAAAAATAAATATTATTCGATTTAATAAAAAATATGATTCAATATCGCATTTATATCTCGATTCCAATATTTTCAACTCGTCAAAATAATACAATTGTTCAATATTAATATTATACTAAGATTCAGAACTTTCTGCGTCATTG
Source organism: Himalopsyche tibetana (assembly GCA_030503985.1). Classification (NCBI taxonomy): domain Eukaryota; kingdom Metazoa; phylum Arthropoda; class Insecta; order Trichoptera; family Rhyacophilidae; genus Himalopsyche; species Himalopsyche tibetana. The sequence continues at coordinate 6,179,317 of JAPJYX010000010.1, forward strand.
GATATTTTTTCAGTTTTACTCCTGCGCATTTGACAAACCAATTAAATATCCAATAACAAATAAAAAACGTTGACAAAAAAGAAAATACGATATCTGATATTTTTCCAATGATTTAATTAGTGCCTGATTGGTCGATTCTAGAGAGCACGTTTTTGTATCGAAATACAATATATATTGTATAGACTTTACTCAGTATTTAAGTTGAATTTGATACGGTCATATTATACACTTCCTTAATAAATTTTCGTCTTGAATACGGATGAATATTTATCTACAGTTGCTTATTATAATTATTGTTTTAATAATTTCAATATGATTAAAATACGATTTTTTAACCATGCCTGCTACTAACGTGGAGTATGTAGACTCCTGATTTTGTCTAAACAGCAGTTTTCATCAGTTTATCAAGCTGTTTTATTCGAACAGAGTAAGGAAAGAATAGCAGAGCTATGGTATTACTAATCACTGTCTCTCCGACCTTCTTTAGGACTGGATACGTTGGAGGGAATTTCGATTTCCATTGAAATGAAATGATTATAAAAATTCATCGTTTTTACTATTTTTAAAAATATATTTATTCATCATGAGTTAAAATATGGATAAAAGCTCTTTTTTCATAATGCATTCACCGATAATTTTTAAATTTATCTTTTGATATTCATATTTCTTTTAAGTAAATGCAAAATTTTATGAAAATATATTTTATTTTTTGGGTTCGTAGCACAGTAGTCAACGCCGTTGGCTTCCTTGATGGATCTCACAGGTTTGAATCTCTGTACAAACAGCATTTTTAAAATGGATTTATCGTAATTTCTGTTCGAAGGCATGGATGTTTGTGATATCTTATAATTCACTCGTACCCTTTCATATTAAAATAACTTGCGTAGTAAGAACGGTTAACTTACCACTAGTACTGCCCGAATCTTATTATTTTTATCTCGATTATCTTCCGAAAATAGAGGTTTATTAACTGAGTAACTAATTCAAATTATAATTTCAATATTACAAAACCCTTAATGTAATTAATAATAAATATTAGTATAATTTATCCTAATTTACCTTGAAAAATCCCATATTGCTTATTGTTTTTCGAAACACTAAAGCCATAGTTAATAAATTTAATGTAATGTAATTAATAATAAATATCAGTTTAATTTTATCCTCATTAATGTTTTAAGAAAAAACCTAGATTGCTTTTCGTTCTTTGAAACACTAGAATCACATTTAATAAGTGTAATATTGTAATTATAATTTGAATTAGGATGTTAGAGTGAATAACTTAATGCATTGTGTATCTTTTCAAAGCCAGTATATGAAGCTGAGCAAAATATAAGTTTAAACATATTTCTGACGATGGCGAAAGCCTAAATAGCTATCAACGCATAAAAAATATGAAAAAAAAATGTAGAACTAAAATACTTTGCAATTTTTACCCTATCATAATGGAGTTCTACCAAGTAAATGCCAAATCAATTAATATTACTTAGTTATTTACGAACAAACTCAGACTTGATTTTTATTATTATCTTGTTAAATAAAATATGAAGGTCTTGGCTATTTTCTATTCTGTATCTACCCTCCACACTACGTCCAATACAAAAGAAAAGGCCCAATCTCCATTTTGTAATTTTTAAGTTGAAATTCAGAATCAAGTTTTAATTTTAGTTGGTTCGTAAATAAAAGATGTTTTGTAAAAAAAGCGAAACATATGTCATACTTTGCTATATAATCCGTGAAATAATAAAGATATCAAATTTAATTTTATAATATTACACATTTACTGTTAGATGCATCAACAATTTGAGAGTTTTTTTTAATATTTCGTAAAATTTTGTTTTTTAAAATTATATTTCAGTATATAAAATATACACGTGTGTCAATATGTAAACTAAGTAATCAAAAATTGCAAAAATCGCGTGTCAAACTTTACAATAGGCACAAAAGAATCATTTTTCAATATGTTGAACGTCGATTTTTTTGTATTCTACGTTAACACGATTACATACTGTAGTGGTCTTATCGAGAAAATTTATTATTTGGACATGACAGGCCATTAAAGCGTTAAAAATAATTAAAAATAAAAAGTATTGTTCGAAAGAAAGTGTTTCGGTGTTAATAGTGTTTTAACAGCTATTTGGCACGCGAAAACAAAAAAAAACAAGTGCCTAATTTATACTACATTTTATGGATATAAGCGTGAAACTTTTGTAGACAGGCAATTTAATAGAAATATGAAGGTTTTGTATAAGAATAGAATCAAAATAATTTAATATCCATTATTATTTTTAAGACCTCTATGAAAATTGTAGCTAACCTGATTGCATTGTATAATGATGTATGACAAATTGTAAAAATTGTTTTACAAAATGTTTTATTAAATAACAGATTTTAATCATAATATGCCGCTTGCGATACCTATGTGAAGTTATAAATCATTTTTTTTTATAAATAATAATAGGTTACTCAACGTTCTACCCACCACCACCCACAACAACTACACACTCCCTACGGCCTTACAGGGTATATTCCACAGCGTTTCATCGTTATTCGTGCTAAAAATTTTACCAGCGATATCTTTTCCCAACCTTTTTCATTCTACGGCTCCCAAAATTTGAAAAAAAAAATCTGCGGCCCTCCTCAATACAAAACATTTTTTGCGGCGCCCCCCAATATGAAAAGCACTGATCTAGGAGACATTCAGCAAGACTAAAGCAGAATGTTATAAAATGAAAAATAATATTATGAAAACACTCTTATAATAAAGTATAGTAATGTTCCTTAACCTGATTGTTATCATGGACCCCCCTTTCTAAAGTTTCACGGACTCCCGGTGGAAAAAAAAATCTTTCCAACTTTTTTAAAAATTATAATAATAATGTAAAGTTATTTTATTTCTTAGCGAATAGTGATTATCCCAGGCTACCTGAGGCCTCAAATTTTTGAAAAAATCAGTTTATTTTTACATCCACAGCTCCATGCACATTAAAAAAATGCCCATTTGGTTCTATGTTAAGAAAAAAACTCTTCTTTTTAAAGTTAAACGTCGCTCGTTTGGTGACAGTTGATATTTTATAAAATAATTCCGTGTAAATTAACACTATTTAAAAAACCTTTTATTTTCGATAAGCTTTGATTCTGTAAAATATCTACGTATGATTAGTTTATGTAACTCGCCGACCCCCTTGACAAGCGACACTTTTCGGGATTGTGGGTTCCACGAATGGGTACATTTGCGAAACACGTGTATGGTGTTCTCTAAGATTGATTGTGTGTATTCCTGATTTTTTAAAAAATAAAATTCCTTTTTTTCTTAGATAGTTAGTTAGCTCCATTTGTTGAAAGTTATTACAATTTGAAAGAAAATGTGTGAATACCAAATGTGACGTCACTCCATATAGTACAAATTGCAAACAATATTGAACAGAATATACATGAAAAAATATAACGACAGATATTTTCAGTTTTTAATAACCATGAAAAAATTTTACGTAAGAGTTTGAGAGAATATTCAATATAAAATCATAGTGAAACCAGTCAGAAATGATTTCTTGTGACGTGATTCTAATGAAAAACGATTTTGAATTTTTGAAAAACACCGAGGTGTAGTGTCTTTGGCGTAAACAATTTTCGATACATGTTTTAAAATGATTTTTGTTTTATAGTTTAGTTATTACTTAATATATGTTAAAATATAAAAGCAAAAAAATAAATTATAATGATTATATTGATTATGAAGTCTCTAACTTTTCTATGTTAACTGGATTTTTTTCCGCGGGCTTTGCGCGATGGTCTATGACAGTGCTTTTAAACGGCTCACATATTTTGAAAAAATCACAATATCTACTCTGATTATGCTACTCAAAGATGCAAAGCACGTGTCACAAGTTTTAGCACTACAAGTGTAATAGTGAAGATATAAATGTCATTTTATGTTATTTAAGTTCAATTGATTTATTGACAGCTAATAAATAAAGCCAAGTTATATTTTTTTTTTGTTCAGATCACACTAAATAAGCTTGATATGTTTTTCAACTCCAGGAGGAAAAAATAAATGACAAACACCCATGCTTAATATCTTAAATGTGAGTTCCAATAAAAAAAAACTAAATTTAATGTTCATCGACCTATCGCTAAATAAAAGCTCTTTTAGTTTTTCTTAGGTCAACAACGGTAGGCAAACATATATTTTTTTCTTTCTAAAATCTGTAAGTTTAAAATTATGTATGTCTATGAACTTTCAAATTTGATAAAAATAAGTTATATAATAATGAATTTAAATGACCACACATTTTATTGACATACACTTGAATGTTTCAAACAAGAGAAAATATAAAAAACACTACTTGGAAACTTGATCAGTTTTTGCTTTTTAATATTCACCACAAGTTGTATGCATCGTTTCATTATTGCATAGTTATGTGTTGATATACCACTACTAAATATTTTACTTCAGTATTATTGAATTTCTATGTAGATACACTTTAGATCACTTGGAGAGTCTGCCACCCTGAACACGGCGTACAGCGTTTTAAATTAAAATATAAATTATATATGGTACTTAACCTTTGATGGCTAGCGAGAAGTTTTTATTTTTTATTCATTGAAAATATGAAATTGTAAAGTAATATCCTTTGTAGCAAGTTATATTATGTCTAAGCTGTAGAAGTTGTTTGAATAAAGACAAACCGTGTTGAATGTTTAATGATTTTTGTGAGAACATGTAGTTAGTAGTGGTAGTTACTATCTCAAGGATCTAAAGAAGTTTCTAGTACTTTTTTTAATACTTTCGCTGCAATTTTCAGTAGTTGAAAAACATTTTTACTTAGCTTGAAACTGCATACTCAAACAAAACTAATGAAGTTTATTTTACTGGCAATATTAAATTCAGAAGAAAATCTATTATCTTATAGTTATAATTTGAAGTAAAGTTTGTAATTGAAAATTTAACAATGTTCAGAATAGGAAGTAATAACTTACATACATATATGTAGATGTATTATTAATAATATCAATTTTTCAAATTAAAAAGATATACTGCTATTTAAGTTGATACTTTTTTATTTGATTGGTACGCTATTTCTCTTGGTAGATAATGTATTTCATCTATGTAATAAGTATTTCTTTACCTAACCGGAAATTTAACTTTTGAACGATAAGCCTTACAAAACAGGGACCGCTTGTCTTTTAACTTTATCTGAGAATAAAACATACTGGAAATTGTCCGCTTTTGATTCTGAAACCTTTACTTATAAACGGACTTGCATCGCAATTTATCGTCCTACAAAAAGCTTACACGATGTCTCAACTGACACTTTTTCGTTCTCCACACACCAGGGTAGTTTTTGCAAAGCTTATTAAGTTAAATGCAAGATAACGCCTAGGATGTAGGTTGTAGAGAATCTTATCAGCAGGACTGCCTCGCCGTCAGGCTAATGCGCATTCATCTCACTTCACAGGCACTATGTAAGGTTAGCTTTTCTTTCTAGAGGGGGACAGGCGACTTTTCCGACTCATTTCTGTCTTAGTGAACACTTAGTGTCGTATTTTCTTTCGAAGTTTCTTCTCAAGTACCACCCTCGTACATCGTAACTCGCGTGTGAGTTAACCGAGTCCTAAATAATAGAGAATGAACGGAACAACTTCAAGGACTTTTCACAAAGTTAATGGAACGTATAAATCAATACTTTTTGAATCTTTTATCATATTTTCTAGAACAATAATTTGATAATAGATTATGTTCTTACTATTGAATAGAAAAACAAATTAAAGCCAACGTGATTGAACAATACCTCGTCAAATTCCGTATTTTCATATCATCATTTAGAAAAATGTTGATCATTAACCGAATACAATTTCAATAGAGTGATCACATTATTGCTTAATATTTGTAGATTTAGAGATATTTCAACGATAAAAATAATATTTAGGAAAATATAATAATACTGCTTCAAGTTGAAAAACAAGCTGTATCAATCAATTCTTGCCAGATTGTGTATTTTTACTAAATACATCCAAAAATTATTGTGATGGGATGTGAGTTATTGTTATATCATGAGCCTAATACATTATCTGAGTTCTATATTTTAAAAAGAGACAATATGTTTTTCATGTCTAATTTTGAAAACTTATGTTGAATTCTAAAATGTTGTAGTTTTTTTTTATTGCCAAATAGGTTTATAGCCTTCTCTATATGGCCCTGGTAGTTTAAATGTACATAAATACTTTAAAATTACAAATAAAAATAATTTTACTGTAAGATAATTTTGAGGGCAGTACAACTTTTACTGAAATGCACATAAAAAGTACGCAGTGCTCTAAAGAAATTCATTTTTTTTTCATATGCATGATTTTTTATCTTCAACTTCACATTAATTTCTAAATTCATTTTTACAGTTATGTTTTGTTACACACAATCCACACAAAAGTTAAGAAGGTTATATGAACGCAATCAACAGTTTCTGTCAGCTAGATTCGCAAAATAGCACAAATATTATTCGACTCAGCAGTTTTTTCTCGATCGCAATAATAACGTGCTTTCCAAAACGAAAAAGAATAACGTCTCACCACTTTGACCTTTTGCTGTTAGAATCACGTAACTGGACTATTTAACTATATTAACGAATTAATTCTGTGACAAAAATATTTGTCAAAATACCATTTTAAGCTCATATTTGCCAATCTAGTGAATGAATGTTTATAATTTCTCTCACATTTTCCATACATAATTTATTTCTAAGGTATTTAAATTTTTGATTACGGGCTAAAATTTATGTTTTTTAAGAGGTATTAAATTTAAAAATTATAAATAATATACTATAAACAACCTTGTTTGAATCTTCTTTTTATATGTTGAAAATACTAGAGATAAAAAAAACATTTTGTAAAATTGTGAATTTTGCATAAATATTGTGTTTTTTTGTAAATATAACATTTTACTATCAAAAACTTTAAGTTAACATTTTAATATAGCACAATTTAAAGGTTATTTACATTATAAAGTCAGTTTTATATTTGTTTTGCAATCATTAACTGTGTCGTTCTTAAACACTGCAAACGGTAGGTTTGAGTGGAAATACAAATGTAGGTATTTTAGTAGACTTAGAGGGATAGTCTCTTCTCAGATGGATTTGCCAAAAATGGTACTTCTATGGCGTACATAAAATCACATAACGTTATTTACACTGAATGCTGTAGTCATAAGATTCATAAGCTACGCAAGACTTACATTTTGTGCAATATTGTATACCCTTTTTTGAATCGTTCAAACTATGTACATTCTCACAAATTTTGTCATTAACGACCCAGGTTTCGCCTTTCGGCATCTTCAGGCATTCAAGTGCACGGATGAACTTGAACTGACGCTTAGTAAATGAAAGTTTCGTGTTTATATAAGATATAAATGCATCACTGAGTCCAAAGCCACTGCTGGCAAAAAAGATAAGCCCATGGGAATTCCAACAGATTTGACTAGTGAGCAGTTTCAAGAATTATATAATTTGTTTGTCGGCAAAGGTTTAATGGAACAGATAGACAAATAACTAACTTTCATAACTTTATAAATTCATTAGATAAAAATATAAAATTCACTCTAGAATTCGGAGGCAAAAATATTAACTTTCTTGACTTAAATATTAATATTGAAAATCATTCTCACGAGTTTAAAATATTTCGGAAGCCAACCTTCTCTGACACTGTAATCCATAAAAATTCAATGCACCCATTTTCTTATAAACTAGCCGCTTTTCATTCAGAAATACATAGACTTGTGAGTGTTCCTTTAAACGAAATAAACTTTAATATCGAATTGAAAATCATCAAACAAATCGCCATAAACAATGGATACGATATGTCTCTTATAGACAATCTTTTATCAAAAAAACAAACTAAACTTGCAGAAAAAATGTTATTTAAAGGTATAGTGTCAAAGGACATAGATCATACTAGGTATTGGCGTAGAATCATTTTTTTAGGAAATACAAGTCTTAAAATTAAAAAACAGCTAGCTGATAGTGTAAGACCTGCTTTTTACTGTAAAAACTCTTTAGGCAAATTATTAGTTAATAATAAAGATAAAATACATTACTTAAATAAATCCGGGATTTATAGATTGCAATGCTCTTGTTGTACAAAGTTTTATATCGGCAAAACAGAAAGAACACTGAACATCCGGGTTTTAGAACATATGGCAGCCTTTAGATTGAAAAAAGACACGTCTACTTTTGCTAATCACTTAATATCGGAAGGACACGTGTTCAATCAGGAACAAGGGATAAAAATGTTACACCCAAATACGGACAGTCATAAGCTCTTTTTCCAAGAAATGTTAGAAATCAACAAAGCACAGCTGCAAAATCTTCCGATTTTAAACGAAATATCAAATTTTCCCACATCTCCTCTTCTATACCCTATATAACCATAAAATCATATAATCATAAAACCTTTGCCGACAAACAAATTATATAATTCTTGAAACTGCTCACTAGTCAAATCTGTTGGAATTCCCATGGGCTTATCTTTTTTGCCAGCAGTGGCTTTGGACTCAGTGATGCATTTATATCTTATATAAACACGAAACTTTCATTTACTAAGCGTCAGTTCAAGTTCATCCGTGCACTTGAATGCCTGAAGATGCCGAAAGGCGAAACCTGGGTCGTTAATGACAAAATTTGTGAGAATGTACATAGTTTGAACGATTCAAATTTAATATTGAAATTCCACCAAGCACCTTCAGTCGAAATCTTAAATTGTATACCCTTTATTTATACTTTTTAATAAATTCATCTTTAAAAAATTTATGACATGTGAATTTGAAAATTATCTTACGAAAGAAAAAAGATATACATATTATAAATATTTTAATAACTTAGCGAAATTAAAATAATAATTTAAAACAATAATGATGGAGTGCTGACCTTAACAATACGTTGCCAAAAAAACATTTTTTATTTGATGGTAATATATTATATGTACTAGAGGTGAAGTGAGCCAAAAATGGTAAACCTTTTTCAACAATCACGTCCTTATTTGGTGTTAAGATGGATTGCATATTTTTATTTTACGGAGATAACACTATTGCAATTTGTATTAATTAAGGTTACTTCACTTTTACGATACTTCAAAACGTGTAAAATATTAGTTCACCTCTATGGGCCCATATTATCACTGAGAGGTTATACTATAAAACATAGTTTAATGATTCGATAAGAATAAATAAAATAAAAAGTGACTGTCAACGCTTAATATAAATTATCACGTATATTCCTAGCGACGTAGATTAATATATAGGTAATTGTTTATTGACTGTGAAAAAGAAAAAGGACTTAGCCCACAGTTTTTTCAAAACATCTTTTTTTCGATAACCACAATGTGTCAAACTTGATACACGTTCTATCAGAAGAACGTAAGCTGCAAATGCCGAATAAGTATCTTAGTAGCTTAGGTTTGAAAAAAGATGAGCTTGTGAAAATTGAAACCGAGATAAAAGACTGAAAAATATGTTTTTCCTAGACATTTTTTAAAATTAATGTAAGATTATATCAATTAAACACTAGCTTAAAAGTTTCCGTGTCTTCAAGGTTGTGTATATTTCATAATTTGCATATAGCCCAAAATCATCAAAATACGTCTTTTGTGCCTCCTGTAAAATTTTCCATGTGTGGGCTACGTCCTTTTTCCTTTACACAGTCGATATGATACAACATATACAAAGCATAATTTGATTATTTTTTGGGGACATACAAATCAAAGTTGTTTGCTTTGATGAAGTACTTTACTTATTAGTTTTGTGTTAAGAAATATAAATGAACAGTGTGAGGAAAAAATCTAACAAGAAAATTATGTTGACTCCTTCCAACATAATTATTTTTTCAACGTGGTACTTTTAAAATGAAGAAAGCAATCTTGCTGCCTGATAAACATCTCCGTTTGTTTATTTGAAAAAGATCAAGTGTCAAACTGACAAGGAAGAAAAATATTTTTCATGTTAAGGCGTCACCTAAAGAGCTTATCGGACGATGTCTATAGGGGCAGAAATAATATATCGAAGGGCACGAAATGCCAAATCTGTGAGATTGATCTTCAAGTTAACGCAAACATTCAAAAATGATATAGTGATGAAAATTTTTTATTTTTCATATAATTACTTTATCAACTTATGATAGCACCTAAAATGAATCCATAGATTCTGCATCATTTATTTTTAAACTAATACCTATTGACAAAAATATTTTTCGCTGTTGAGCCGAATTTGATTGCTTGACCTTACCGTATTATTATATTTGTCAATATCACAACTCTCGTCATAAGGCTGTTTAAATTCATTAGTAAAAAAGATTTTTTAATAAAATCATAATCATTTTAGCGTACTTGCGAATATCTTAAAGTTTTTATACGTGATATGAGTTTTTTTTATCATAAGTGTATACTTATCGGATCCGTAGTGCAGTGGTCAACGTATTTGGCTTACGTGACGAATCTCACAGGTTCAAGCCTTTGTACAAACAGCGTTTTTTCAATCGATTTATCGATTTCTGTCGACGTATAAATACTTATGGTATTTTAAAATTCTCTTATAATTCTAAAACAACTAGAAGTTGTGAGAGCGCTTGGATTACTACTAGTCTTGACTTAACCTTATCTTATTTATCACATTACTCTGTTCGAAAAAAATAAAGATAAAGCAACCGAGTCACATCATCAGCTGTCGTAGTTTTTTTTGTTGAGAAACCTCCATTAGAAAACCATACTCCCCGTATTGGGAACCATGGATTTTTTAAAATATAATACCGATGTTTACAAAAAAAATTCATCCCTAATATTTGTAAATCAACATAAAGATTTTTTTATTCCTTCAAATAATTTAATATTCTAATTTCAATTAAAGAACCTGCCAATATTTCTCTATGATTGTAATTGAAAATTAGCCAGCCGTTCAATCAGATTAATTTGAACTATTCAATTTAATTTTTCAATAATACTTAACACAATTTGTAATTTATATGGTGCTGGGTCGTTATATCAAAGTTTTGGTGTAATTGTTTTATTTATGTTGAAGTGTCAGAACCCGATCTTCGATCGACTTATTTTCCTTCAAAAGTTTAAAGCCTTTTTATTTATTTAAACGTTTTATTGAAGTCCTATGAAATATTTCCAAACAAAAACATTAGTATTACTTTGATATTTTAAGAATGAAAAACACGTTCAAAGGATTTAAAATTAAGAAAACCGTTTGAAAACTTTGAAAAATTATTGAAATTCGAAGAAGCAACTAAAGTCTAATTAAAAAAATATGTTTCTAGCTAAAATTTATTTTATTTATATTACACCAACAAGGGAAAGTGAGTTCACAAACTCTGTATTCATTTTTGCAAAAAAATATTAATTAAAAATTATCAAATGTAACCGTGCGAACAAATTCATAATAAAATAATTAAAAAAATATAATTTATTTTGTACATATTTTTTTTTAATTTACCAACAGAAATGTTACTACGAGAACTGCTTGTTACTCAGTTGCTCAACCTCTCTTTTTCCAAAGAGAGTAGGAATAGATGGATTGGGCTAGGACATGATTAGTAGTTGGCTAATCGCTCTCGATACGCCCCGTTCATAGGATAGGATAGGTGGTAAGGGGGAATTCAAGACATCACATACATCCATGCCTTCGAACAGAAATTCAAAAATCGACTGAAAAATCAATTTATAGAACTGTCCGTACTCTGATTCGAAGCCGTGACCTACGCAGCTAAAACCAACGACGTTGACCACTCAACCACACAGGTTATTATTATAGTGTAAAATAATTATTATATATTTTTTAATCCATGTCCACTTAATGTGGAGCACATGCCTTCCTAATGGAGGTATCTTAACAGAATTTTGTCCACGAAAACTGATTGTTATACAGTTGACAGTATATATTGATTAGGATTAGGACATGACCAGTGGTAAGCTTACCGTTTTCGCTACGACCCGTTATTTTTAGATTGGAAGAGTGAGAGTGACATCACAAATATCTATGCATTAAAACAAAAAAGATTGAAAAAACTTTGGTCGTACTGGGATTCAAACCCGTGAAGTACGGCATGTAAGCCAATAACGTTGACCATTGTGCCATGGACCTTATTATTTTATTACCACTTAATTATATTAATATTACTTACAAAAAATATTGAAGTACTAGCGTTACTTAAGCCAATACTAGATTCAATATGACGTGTTAGTTGATAGAAGCGTTCTAACCCTAAGTTGAAAAACATTAAGCTTATAGCCGAATATTTGGGGAACTGAAAGTAATCTGTTATTTCTAAGTGTGTAATTTTTGTTGAAAATATTTAAATATGTCGAATCACGATGGTATTGTTAGTTCAAATACGAAAAATCAAAACTTAGAGAAAATGTCACAGTTCACGTTTCTTTGCTCAGGATAAAAATATAGTCGTAAGCATTTTTTTACTTGACAATAGACGAGGCCGGTAAGCAAAGTTTGAGACCTTGATTTAACTGTCCAGTGATATCAAATCCTTCAAAACATCTTGTTGAAAATAGTGTCAATGATTTTTTTAATATTTTGGCGTTGATTAATGATTGTTTGAGGATTACTACCGTTGACCACAAACAGACGTATTTTGATATCGCATTATTGTAAAAAGATTAAATTATTGATACTCGGTTAACGGCTGTAATTCGTGTTAAATACTTTGAAATCTACTTCAATATTAAAAGCTTAAAAGTCATTTTAAGCTCTCGGTTTTGAGAATAAAATTGAAAGTTCAAGTTTTCAATTATGGTATGTTCTTCTTTTCAAATAGAAGAATTGTGGATATATAATATAATGAGAATAGAAAACACAAAATGTTTTTTTGCAAACGTTTTACGTTATAATTACATTATATTTCTAATATTGTTGAGTTTGACATTGGTGTATGACGTTGGAACTAAAAAAAATCATAAAAAAGATCGTAACTAAGTGAGCACAGAAAATAAAATGCCTCGTAATGTGTTTAATAAAAATAATAAATATGACAAGACCTTTCCGATTTAAAAGACACGGAAAAAAACAACCGCAAAAAAAACTATTTTTCTTGTCATGTAATTTCTGTAAATCTCTGAAATTTGTTTTTCATTTTATCTTTCAGTTACGCGTCCAAACAATTTTTAATATTGTTTTTGATAAAGAGTTTTGCGCGGTATTTCTTTTTTTACAGCGGTGCCTGCTCCAGCTTTTCTATTTATTTAGTTTTTTTTCCTCTTGCGTATTTTGTTGAAATATATATCCGTGCGTCTAGATCAGTGGTTGCTAACCTGTGGCTATCATGCATTTAAATGCCAGTAAATTATATTGAAAATGTGTATACTAACCCAAATACTTCATCATTGTGAACAATTTCTTTTTCAGAATTGCGTTATCTTAACATATGTATATTATTTTTGAATCATCTCTGTTGATAAAAAAGTTGGTCCAAATCGTGATATCTTTTAAAATTTCCATTGCAGACGAAATTTAATTCAATCCAACTTCAAGTGACTATTATAAAACCTTTTATTAACGCTATATATACACTATATATAATAGTAAAAGATTGTTATAAAAGTAATATGGCAATATGATTGTATTGCCAGAGGCATTTTTTTCTCTTTGCTACATTGTACCTATAACACGAATGCTATTAATATTAATTATTGAATAAGTATTAATTATTTTTTTATAATTATAAGATGTTTCTAAATCAGAGCATTTTGAATCACTCTAAAGTAACAAAAAAATGAACATTTAACATAAATAGTATATTTAAATAAATTACCTGGTCAAGCAAACAAAAGATACAGTGCCCTTTGTAGCAATCTAGCTTTTCGTGGTGCTCTTTCTTAGTAAAAAGGTTTAATTTCGCTGGTATAGATTATTATATTCGTACTTACACCGTATACGTATATCCGGCAAAGTTGCTCTGTTCATTCCATTAGCTATTGATATTATTTGGTGGGCAGCGAACCTTGACATAGGATTTTTGATCAGTTAGCTTACACTCGACGCCCTACTTGATTGATTGTGAAATTTTATTCAGATACATCACAAAATAATATCATACGCCAATATGCGACAAAGCAATCATTTATATATAATTCGTTATTTAATATTTGTTACAATTCTTAAAGAAATCACCAAATATCGTTACGGATATCAAGGATGTATTTTTGTATACAATATTTGAATCTCTTGTCTTAAGTACCCTTGAATATAGATCTATCATTTGGAATTTATACAGGTTACAATTAGAGTTAAATTATTAGAAATTTCTAAAATAAGAAATATTTTCTCTTTGATTATTCCTTAAAATCATTCCACTCTCTTGAAGCTCGAAAATCGTTTTCGATTTTCGAAAAGAATTTTACTATTCTTCGGGGCAGAGTTGATAATCCTAAAATTCTTAATAATTCAAATTATTTTCTTTTCTCGTTGGTCAGGTGAGTCGCCAGTTCTGTCGCCAACTTTTCAATACATTAATATATTTGTATATTCTAGAAATATATTTTTTATGTAATGTCTAATATTTGTTCTAATTATTTTTATCAGTATTTTTCAGTTGGCGATTAAGTGTTTTTTTCGTAAGTATTTCCTGTGATACCGTTATCTGAATTAAAGTTTACGCATCTGAAATTTCAACTATTCGAATTGTCAAATGAGTGAAAATTAAATTAAAAGTCAGTCTTGCGACTGCTATATTGTACAAGTTTCATCTCTTATAATTCCCTGGAAATTTGATTTCAATTTGTAGTTTCATTTCAGTAGACAAAGAAATTTCCTTGAGCTTCAAAATGAAGTTTCTGTTCATGACACAGAAGAATATAATTAATAAGAAGTGTTATTTGAATTATATTTTAACAGCATGTTATCAATCAAATATCAAAAAAATCTGTGCGCGGTTTATTAATACGTGTGCACATATTTCTGAAAATAATGTGGACAGTTTTGAAAAACCAGGGCTAAAAAGAAAACGAGTCCGATTGATTCTCTCAATCATTTCCGTTTAACTTACATATCTGTATACCGTCAAATCATTCTAGTCACTAGAATAATTTGAGTACGTTTCACCAATTAATATGATGAATAGACTAACATATTTTTAAAATCTGTAAATTATTCTACTCCTCTTCTTCGACTCCGACTTCGGAAAAAAATCAGCTGATTCTAGGACTCTTGACTTTGACTCCACAGCATTAGAAAAAAACAGTGAATATCAGTTCAATATTGTGACCATATGCTGTCCATAATCTTTTATATTACACTTCCCTAATAAGAAAAGTTAAAATTAAGATTAATTTTTAAGCTTCAATAATTGAAGAAAACAAAACATCATTTTAATATCATCGCTAAATGCCATTCCCGGAGTTTGGAATAAAAATCTTCTTCTCTAACACTAATCCAAGTCTCTGAGTATCTAAAACAATCGTTTTTTAAGTATATTATTTTTATTTCAGCAATATTCTAATCAAGGTTTTAAATAATCAAAAAAAAATTAGTCGCCAGTAAAGATAAAATCCGATGCGTATATAGTTCGTATACTTACCTCTAAAATCGATGAGAAAATATTTCAATTTATCAATTATTGTAATTTGTTCGATGCAAAGCCATATTTACATGTTTGTGTGGGTTTCAGTACGTAATATCTTATCCAATTATTGAACATAGACAAGTAACTGTTGAAATATCTTTACCATTTTTATACATTACAGGAAAACAAACTTGAGCAATCATCTTGAAATATATATTAAAAACTCAACAAATAAAAAAATACACAGGATTACAGAAAGTTATTGGCAATACGCCAGAAGACTTAAACAAAGACATTCGAAATCAACTTGAGCAGAAAATTAATCAAATACCCATCTCAAATCAAATAATGTGTGGAATTATTACCGCTATTGTCCATAGTAATATGTTTCGTTTTTTTAATAAATATAATGCCTTCCCGCCAACAATGGACAGGTTAAAAGTAAATTGAAAAGTCAACATTATACACGCAAAAATTAACAGTATGATGTCTAAGTGTAGCTCTTACCTTTATGCTTGAGGAATTTGGATATTATATTTAATTGACAACTAGAAATTTTAACCAAGTCATAAATAATAAGCACCTGTAAGCTTTCGCTCAAAATAATTTATATAAACAATTGGCATCGAGACTAGAGAGATTGTGTTCGTGTGCTGGGCTTTAAAAAATCACTCAGCTGTAAAGAAGTCACTTAACGCTTACGCCCATACACTATCTCTTTGGGTGTAAACTAACAGAGAGAAAGAGAAATTCAAAAATATTTTTTTTTAGTTTTTCATTGAAAAATTGATGACTTATCAAACCATTGAACAACTGTAAAAGTGTATCATTAAAATTATTGCTATTTTACGAATGCAATTCATTTATAACACTTTCTGAAACGCTGAGAAGTAAACAAATGAATAAAATTTCACGGCCTTGGTTGGAGAACCAGATAAAGGCAGATTGTATAAATTGATAAATCCGCCTGCATTCATTGAAATATTGCAAACAGGATTGCAGACAAAAATATGTTCACTCTATTAAGAAAAGGAATAACAATATAAAATAATCGGGTACAAAATAAATCAAGAAGATCGAAGCGAAGCTTGGATTATTTTTTCACAAAAACAAAAGCTATGGATGAATATGCTTATGTTTATTAAATGTACCATAATATTCCATTTTATTATGAAGCTACGAAAACCATCTGGCTGGAAAAATTGACAGACTGATGCTTTACTTTTAATTATTTTTTAATACAATTGACTTATAAAGAGAAAGTCCAATTTTGATACCCAAGTTTCATTGAAACATTCCAAATCAATCCATACAATAAATGGATGTTTTCTTCAACAGCACTTTTATTTAAAAAATATATATATATATAATTTAAATTGTTTGAATATTGTTTTTTAAATATCCATAAAAATCTGTAATCAATTCAATAGCGCGTATCCAGTAGGTTTTTGTCTCTTCGTATACTGTTTAGTGTCATATAAACATCATCGCTTTCACAAGTATTCATTCTCCTATAATTCAATATAAATAATCAGAAGCCGTCGAATCACAGTGAGATAAGAACCTCATCAGTCTTTCTGTCATACATTTGTTAGTTCCGTGCTAACATCTACGTATAGTTTGATTTTCTTTTTATTGAACCCTTGAACTTAGCAAGAATATAAAACTGATAATTTTATATAAGAAAATCTTAATTTACTATTTGTAAGGTATTTAATCAGAACTGGTTTTACTCAGAGAAGGAGTATTATCACGGTTGTCAATTTAAATTACATGGAAGGCTTCTTAGTCACTGGCGATTGGTTTCTAGCAATCGGAAGTAGACCAGAAACAGCAATCACGTGCTAATTTTATTTTTTCTATATCTTGGTTGCTGGAAATCAGTTGCTAGAGCGTAAGGGGTCTAATACGTTCCCGCGCTGTATGAAAATCTTCTTCTTTGGCCATGTTCGCTTCTTATGTGAAGCATATGGCCACACCTCTATAATTCTCTGTCTCCCGCTAATAGCTTTGCTTCCTCCCATGACATGCCAGCATCCCTCAGTTCCGCCGAGTACATCCTATGGATAGTACCCGACAGACGTCCGGGACGCCGGAATCCCACCGGTCGAAAGAAGAGGCAGGCAGGAGTGAGGCTTTCCGGAGGCATCCGCAGCACGTGACCCAGCCAGTTCCAACGTCTCTCCATAACCACTGACGTGACGGGACGCTGTCTTGTACGCTCCCTTATCTCTGAATTCCTCACAAAATCAAACCACCTCACCCCCATTATCCGACGCAAGCATCTGTTCTCGAAGCTCAGTATACGGTTTTTCTGAGTCTTCGTCAGGTGCCATGATTCGCAACCGTAAAGCATTACCGGCAGAATGCAAGCGTTGAACAACTTGCATTTGGTTTTAATCGAGTACAGCTGTGTGTCCCAGATAATCCGCATTAAGTTTAATGTGGCTCCAGCAATTCCTAAACGAATGGCGAGCTCATTTTTTGTACTACCGTCTTCGGGGATATGTACGCCGAGGTATCTGAAGCTGTCAACCCTCTCGATGATCTGTCCCGCGCTGGTAAGGGTCCTATCAGAGTCATGAGTTTGGTTACACATCACATTGGTCTTACTAGTATTAATTTTTAGACCAATGCGACCTGAGTTAGTTCCTAACCCATAAATAGTCTCCTGGACGCCCTCAATGGATTTATCAAATATGACAGCATCATCGGCATATTCAAGGTCACACAGCTTCAGACCGGGACCAACAGCTACATCTCGATCTGGCGGAATTGACCTGCGAAGTAGGAAGACAAAGATAATAATAAACAGGAACGGTGCAAGAAATGAATGAATGAATGAATGAATTGAACGGTGAATGAAAATCAGTGTAAAGAAAAGTTAGCAGAAAAAAATATTAAAGAAATAGTTGAGGACTCTGGAAACAAAAACAGTAGTCACAATATAAATGTGCAGGGCTTAAAATTTTCTCATATAATACAAAATTAATACAATACAAATAAGGTTAAAACATAGAATTTTTTGAATAATGAAAATTAATGTTGTAGCAAAAGCGGCAGTTTTCATAGTCCTGTATAACAAATGCTGCATTTATTATGTGGGCCTATTGGCGCTCTTCATACAAAACAAACTTGACACAAAAAATGACATGGTGGTTTTTTTTTAAATGGATTTATTTGAAGAACGGTTTCACAAAACGAATTAAATTATATAGACATAGTAAGATAACACTAATTAAAACATTTAAAATTACATTTTATCAGATGTTCTACAAATAGAAAGAAATAAAACATTTTTTATTGATTTGCTAATATTCAAAGATAACGAAAATTCCTGCCTTTATTTTCAGTAGTTTCTTTATTTTTATTAGTTTTTAAAACAAATCTTAATTTATATGAATATATATTTCAATTCAGAATCTCGTAAAAAACAAATCAGTTGAATGGATCTTTTAAAGGCGTAAATTTATTGTTTGTTGCAAATTAGAAAAAAAAGCGTCCAAATGTCCTGATTCAAAGACAGTTTTTTTTTATTATACACCGACATCTTTATCTCTACGACATATATTACGTAGAAATAAAAACGTACCAATAGAAGACGACGCTGTCTGACACAAAGCATAGCAGATGATCTTTTGGATCAACTAGACATGTTGGCTGGAATAATTAAATTCGTCGGTAGCATTTCAAAAAAAGGAGCAAAAACCCTCTTCAGCTGCGCACGCGTCACAGTCCTCCTCTGCGCCAGTACTATTCCAGACTTGATGGTCGTCGGACGTCATATGAAGAAAATCCTTAAAATCACGCCCCCTCTAATGTTTCCAGAAAACGCGGGAAGTTTGAAAGACAATATACACTTTCGAATTAATAAGTGAAAAAATTAAAAACAATTGCACACTTTTTTATGTCAAATATAACTTTCTAAAAATGATTCGATCGATCATTGAGAATTAGATTAAAAAACATTGACATTAATTTCTATTGATAGTGTATTTTTTTTTGTAGTTATATTTTCGTGCGGTGGACACATTGTGATTAGAGGTAGTTATTTTTTGTGTTTCGTAATGATGCATTAATTATAGTATTTGTTTTTTATGTGATTTATATTAATGGTGGTGCGTTTTCGTATCAGGGTGAAACTTCCGCAAAATGTTTTGATTTGTGAGCGATAAGGGTCTGTTATGGATTTTATTTGGTCGATGATTAACACGAGGGGGATGTATGCAGAGAAATCGTATTTCGCTTGTCAACATTTTGATTAATTACCGCCATCGTTGTTTATTCCGGCTGTAAGTATGAATTTATTACATTCCACTATTCATTGTTGCGTACTACTTTGAAAATATGTCATATTAACAACCTATGTATAAGATTTATATATTCCAATTGTATTCTAAAATGAAGGTGCTAAAACATTTAAAATATATTATTATTATTTTAAAATTAATATTTAGAAAAAATTAAATACGCAAAAAACAGAGGTCATTTCAAGGATAATAAGTATTATTTTTGAGTGTTTGATTAAATTTTAATTCGTTTATGTAGTTTTTATTTTTTTACTTCCACTTATATTTGCTGACATAAGCGTATCTTTTCAAAAATATTGATTTTGTAAAAAATGAAAATTCTTAACGGAAATTGTGTTTAAAATATGCAATGTGTGTTTATTTTTATTTCTTATATAAACGAAATAAATTAAAATATTGATGCTGCAGCTTACGTCAATGCGACAAATTTAATTTTTTATGAACTCAAGACGAAAATACAAGGATTTTGAAACAAAAATAGCATTTTTTATCAGTCACGTATAATGAATTATAAAGAACCAAAAAGCTCGTTGAAATAATAGTAAATTCAAATACTTTGTTAAACTTTAGTTTGGTTTTCTTATAAGCGAATAATATTTTCATTACAATAATGCATCCTTAGATACAAAATAATATTACGTTGGTATCAAAACTCATAATATTTATCCATTATCCATGCCAAAAAAATCTAAATGCATTAATTACTACACATATCAAAAATAGTTCGGTATTAAAAATTACTTTGAACACTATTAAAACCACTGTCGATGATCACAATCGGTGTCTTAACAAACATTTTTAATGAATAATGTGAAATAATTAGAAAATAACAATCGGCTATCAGTATTTTTAAGATGTATTGTATACTTTGTATCTTAAAATTGAAGCATCGCTGAATTTATGTTTTTTTTTTATTAATTTTCGACGTTGTTTCATGAATTGGTTTATGTCGTAATAAACAAAAATAAATATAAATTTATAGAAAACGAAAAAAATCACGTAACTGTGTCATTATAATGGTACAATTTAAAATAATATGTCGGCGGTGTCTTGAAATAAATACTCTTAAAAATGTAAATATTCTTTCAGATGACAATCCCTACTTATCCGAAATTCTTTTATCTTTCCTGGAAAATCTCGTGAAATTTGAAACCGACGAATAACTGTGTTGTTTTAGGGAAGATATAAAAATAGCAGCAAATGATTATCTCGTTCGTATTTTTTCAATAAAGAACATGAAAAATATTGAATTCATGAAATTATTTATTAAAAAATAATTGCTTATTATTTTCATGTCCCTGATATTTTATTTTTTCGACAATTCAGACGATTTTTTTGCGACAATTTTTCTTCGCTACGCAGTTAGCAACATTAGTGTTTAAAAAAAACCTTATTTTGTTATATAAGCTTTTCCCACGAGATAATCAATCTTTTTGAACGCGTAAGGTAGTATTTTTAATTTCTTGAAGATTAAATCTTCTAAATGATTCGATGAACAATGATTTATAAATGAACTTACAGCGTTACTGAAAAAACACAGCTTGTTTGATTCAGCTTAAGCTTTTTCTCGCGTATTATAGTTCAATAGAATATTAATTGTTCAATCCAAACTCTTCTAGTCATAATAAAATTATCAAGATACAAGGTTGTTTTACATAATTCACCACTTTATATTTATTTTTAACCAAAGTATTATTGTGGGCACGTTAAAAAGATTTTTTGAAACGAAATACAAATAAAATTAGTATTTAAAGTGTTTTTATTTATTAAAATGTAAAACAACGACGGACTTATTTATATCCGGCATATGTATAATATATTATATAAACCTTTAATAATACGAAATTTCGTTGAAATCAAAACATAATACAAGTGATATGTGATGTTAATTAAAAATTATTTCAACGAGATTAATTTGTTTGATCGCTAGGCTTTACGAGCTTTTGTGGTCGAATTGCGGTAATTCTTGTGTATGACAGAAGGTAGCCCTGAATAACTACCGTACGCACGAGGCGGCTGCAATTCGTCACAGAAACCAGTACCCCGACAGGCATCCAACGACCCCTAAGACGAACATGACAAAGAAAGGGGGAGTACTATTTACACAGCTCCATCTTTTGTTACAAAGGGCGACCTCGGTGTTTCGGGATTTTTTCTGAAATGTCGTTGTTTTCGTAGGATAAGTAAAACAAACAGAATTTGGAGCGATTTTCACGCACATTATAATAGAAGGATAGTAGCAAAAATAATATAAACCTTATTTTCAGTTTATGAAGAGATTTTTTCTATCAAAATAATATGTCGAAAATTTACATTGAATGGAGTGAAGTTACTTTGATATTTTATCTTAAAGCCAAGGAAAAGATATTCAGTGTAAAAATTAAGGGGCATATGTATTAAATAACTATCCATATAAATTTGGGCATCATATATATAAACACTTATCCTTTTTACACGATACATTAGTTCCAAAATGTAAAAAAAAAACTCATTTTCATCAGTTACAATAAATCGGTTACAAATCCGCGTAAAATAGTATCAGAAAGTTATGAAAAAACGTAACGGTGCCGTCCAAAAAATCGCGTAAAATCAAAATCGCAGAAAAATAAATCGCGTAAAAAAGGATTAAGTATATATATATATGCAATTAATAAGTCAGTAAAAGAAAAAATAAAACAAATTACACCTAATTATTCATGTGCTAGAAATTTTCCACTCATTCAAAATCAACTCGAGAAGGAATCACCAAATCAAATATAAAACAATGGACGTTCATTACTGACCTTGACAAAATTTGACCCCGGATCCGTAATATTCATAAGATAAGTTAGACAACAGAGTTTTTAATGTTGTTATCTGCCAGTTTCATTAACACAACTTTGCAAGATTGTGGAAAATAACATGTTCAAACGCTAAACTATTGAGCCCTGCCATACTTGTGAACGTCTCACAAATTTTGAGCGATTGCACTCAATGATTTAATTATAATTACGAATAACTTATACTAATTACCATCAAAATTATATTCTGCTAGATGCGCTCGTGAATCAGTAATGTTTGGATCCGTTTCAATGATGCTTTCTCGAAGTTACGTGTTTTTGGTTCATCCTCTTCACCCCATATAGTCTACTACTTTAAGTATATTTCTTCCTAGTAGATAGCTCAATAATTGCTATTTATGTATTAACTCCACTTATCTGTCCACCGCATTGTTGTACTTCTCAAATTCATGAGTCATCTCCCCCATCAGTAGTTTCTCCAAGTTGTGATACCTATTAAGCTTGTTACCCACTTCCATGTATGCACGCAAGTTTTTTGACTTTTCTCATATATTGAAAGTAGAAAAAAATCTTAAAACGACAGTCAAAAGACGATTATTAAGAGAATAAGTGGATGTCGGGTCTATTTTTTTATCAAAATAAATGATAATTTTAATTCCAAGATAAGAATTTCATTTTATTCATATTTGAAGAGGGCTCGACATAAAACTATTTTCTCCTACAGTTGACCAGACACCATTCCAAATTTATCTGTCGATTAATTGTGATCAGTTTCATAAGCAGAAAAAGCCTATTTGTTAGGCAATTATATGCGTGTAAAGTAACTTTTATTACTTCTTGATAATATCATTTTTATATTTGTAGCCAAAATTTACTAGTTTCAATGAAATTCACACAGTTTATTTTACAAACAAACATTATTCAAAAACACCATACTGATATAAAAAGAATAACAAAGAAATCAAATTCAATTTTATCTTAAAAATCTTGTTTTGATTGAATAAGCAACCTATATATGATATTTTCAATGGATTCACCGGTAAGTTTGTGGACGTTTAATTTTAATAATAAAAAAAAATTGACAGCTTTGTTACTTCATTTATTGTGTAGCAAATTGTGAAAAGTATTTTTCCTCTTTAAGAAGATCTTCAGACAGCTGAAAATTGGTTTTTATTCTTAAGAAATCAATTACATAAAAAGTCGGGGTTTTTGTAACACACCAAGTGGAGTAAAAAACTTATCAAATTGAACTTTTAAACATAAATGATACTCAATTTTCCAATGAAGCATACATGTTTTATTTAATTTTATTGTTTTATTATATTTTGTAACATCTACCAATCAAATAAAATATTTAATTTTTTCAAAACCTGGTTATTTTTTATAATCCGGTTGTTATAATGAATATTAATTTTAAAACATAATTAGATAAATAAGCAACTTACGCTAAATTATGTCATCATTATATTTGATATCGACGATTAATTGTTATTGTGTTACTAAATGATAATTTCATTACAAAATTATTACCACCTGATTATTATTTTATTATATTTTAAAAAATATTTCTCAGTCTCAAGATCAATTCGAGGATAATTGACTTAAAAAACACCCACGTCTTAGGTCTCAAATTAAAATTGAATTTAAATAATTCAATTCGACATTGAATTTATCGGGAACCGAACCCAGCCCCGCCTGATTGGTAGAGCAACATCTAACTAACTAGACCACAGCAGACAAAATGATACAAGTGAATTTTAGTTAATTTAAATAAATTACGTAAATTAGAATTCATACAATTATGTTTATAAGATGGGCGTAAGTATCTAATTAAATTTAATGAATGACAGTACCACTACTTTCAGCGTCTGTATACCAATTTTAGATCTGTTGAATTTGGAGCGAGTCGATTTTTAAAATGAATTATGGATAAAATATATAACTGCAAATTTTGTTCATGATCGTTCGTAACAGTCTGGGCTTAGCAGCGGCTTCCTTAAATAAATCTTACCATTCCATCGGGATATCTTTTACGGATTTTTCTAAACATAACTAAAATAAAATGAGATTTTAAAATATATTATATAATACAAATATAATAATATGGTATATCAGTTATAAAAATCTATTAAAACAAGTCTTGGTTAATTTTCTGTTTTCATTCGAAAATACGATGAAAATTTTTATTAATATTATTAGTCATTTTTAAAGAGAATTGAAGATAGAAGGATATGGCTAAAACAAGACTAGTGGTAAACTAATCGGTCTCGCTATGCTCCGTTTAATATTGAAAGGGTGGGTTAGAATCACAAATATTCATGGCTTCGAACAGAAATCGATGAATCGATTGAAAACGCTGTTCGAACTGAGTCTTAACCCCGTGATATCGATCACAGAAGTCAAAGATATTGACCGTTGCGCCTCGGAAAAAACTTATAAATAATTAATCAAAAAACATATTTCATATCCTTTTATCGGTGACCAATGTTTTGTCCTGCGGCATCCTAATACCCACAAGGATATTTCAAATGAATATCCAGTGAATGCTTGAATATGTCAAAAGGATTAACTTTGGTCGTTGATACTAAAACTTACATCGACAAGCTAGGATATGATTGTGTTCTACTTGATTTGAGATCAATGTTCAGTTCATTGAATTCCTCATTTTGAAACATCATATTCTTATAAATGAGTGACAAATTACGAAGCTTATAAGATTTCTACCTTATAATTATTAAAATCGGGAACGTTTCGTGGTCTTTTTTGTATTGTTTCTCAGAAAACGTCTTCGTCGGAATTGTTATTTTAGACCCTATTAGTGAAAAATCACCTCAACAAAGAAATAACAACGAGTATCAAAAAGCAAAAAGGACGTGACGCAAGTAACTTTTCAGTCAATAGAAAGTTTTTTTTTATGAAACGTACAAAAAGTATTTTTGTCACTGATATGTCGCAATTTGCAGCATTTGAGAAAATAAAAAAACCTATCTATTTATTGGAATAAAACTTTGAAAAGATTTATTTTGTTTTGTTCACTGAATTTACACGGTACCAAATACATTTGTGTTTTTAAAATATTTTGTTTGCCCGCTTCATGCAAACTCATTTATTTATTACGATATTTATCCTAAAGTAATTGCTATTAACCAGTAAATCAATATCCTATTTAAAAAAAAAGTAAAATGTGCACACACAAAATCACAATCATAGTTTTTTTGAATTATTAAAAATTGCCATTTATTACTTTCTTATATGAAACACCAGATTGTCATGCATCGTCCGTTGCAATTGAATGATTGAAACTTCAGTAAGATATTTTATCGGAGTGTACAAAATTTGAACGATTCAAATATCATAAAATACGAAAGTCCAAAAATGCTGAATTTATGGTAGATCCATAATTCTGATGGTTTCTGATAATTTGAATACTCAATATTGCATACAAAACTTTCCCATAAAGTTAAGGCTTATTAATTTAAACCCTTTATTGTAAAAATGAATAATCGAACATTTTGCCATTTGGTTTTGGTAAACTTACATAGATTTACAATTTCAACAATAGAAAAATACATTTTTAAAATTTTTGATGTGGTTAAGAAACCTTAAAGGAAACAAACTTTTTTAATAAAATACTTCGTATTCTCTTAACTAGTTTTTGTTCGGCTTGTTAAAACTAAGACTAAGATGAACCCTGAATCTGGTCATCAAGTGACCGGAAGTGACGACATTAAATGTTACTTTCGATGGATTCGGCGGTAACTTTGTGGAAGTTAATTTTAATATAAAATAACTTTGATTATTCCACGTATTGTGCTAGAAACTGTGATACATCTGTCGCCTCTTTCAGAGGAATCTACAGACAATCTTACTTTCACAAATGCTCGTTTAAGTACGAATGATTTTAATTTAACTGTTCTGATATATTATAAAAATAAAATAAAAACGGTAGGCAAGGAGAGGATGATTGAAAAACAAACAAACAATAATCGTAAGGTAATGCATATGACATTTACGTTAAGAAATGATTAATTAATGAGTTGCATCAATTAGGAAGGGTTAAACCGTTGGAAAATAAAAACAGTTTGTAGCAAAATACGTGGAATAATCTAAGTTATTTTATACAGTAAATAGTGTTTACGAAAAAAAAACGCTGATTGTTAAATTATTTTGTAAGATGGTAAACATAGTAATGAATTTTAATTAACATTGTGTTCGTTTTTTGTTCATACAGCCGTTGCGATACGGTGTAGGTTTATCGTGACAAAAGAAAAATATATTCGTGTGACTTTTCTTATCTTTCGTACATTTTCCCTCTACTCAACTAGGACCCACCCAATGGGCAAAACATGGAAAGCACATTTGGGGATCAGCATCAACCATTCGGTACACGAACAAAAGGTGCCCTTACCAGAATCTTAGGATCTTTTCCTTGTCGATTGGCAATCGAGTCTATCTGAGATGTTGAGAAACAAATCGATGCGAAACGCTCTCTCCGAGAAAAGCCTTGTGTCTTTGTTTACCAAAATACTATCGCCGAAAAGCAATAAGAAAACTATTCATGTGCTTGCAGGCACTACAAACTAGAGGGCTCATGTTCTGAATGACTTTGCGCCATTATTTTTATGACATACCTTCAGAGGCGTTACAAGTTGGCGCATACGTATACAGTGGAC
Source organism: Himalopsyche tibetana (assembly GCA_030503985.1). Lineage (NCBI taxonomy): Eukaryota > Metazoa > Arthropoda > Insecta > Trichoptera > Rhyacophilidae > Himalopsyche > Himalopsyche tibetana. The sequence goes on from JAPJYX010000010.1 coordinate 6,206,631, forward strand.
GGATGAATTCAAAAATAAATTATTCATAGTTAACCTTCTTTATAAGTTGATTACAAAATTAATGAAACTCAATATAAAAGTTGTGACGTAATTAAGTAGTTAATTTATAATATTTTTAGATTTAAAATCCAACGTTGAGGTAAGGTATGTATAATTACACTACTGTGTAAAACGATGTTTAGTCTATGTTTATCTTCTTTCTAATAGGTCAACAGCCAGATTTCATAGATAATAGTGTTAATATAAGTTTTTATGTATTTTTATTACACATTCATTAGCTGTGATCAAAATATTGCCGAAAAAATCTAAAAAAATGTCTGAATTTTCAATAATGACTAACCCCAAAGCCAGTATGAGAATTGTTATTTATTAAATCTCCTACATATATTTATATTTAGAAATAATGTAGAACAGCGGTCGTAAAGTGGTGGTCCGTGAGAGAACTTATATTTATAACGAGTATTCTACTGTCTGTAATAATAAAGATTATTTAAGATGAAAGCTTGAAATGCAAAACACTATTTGCAAAATACTTTAATTCATTCTGATTTGGTTGTGCTTAGTAAAGAACAGTGTTCAATTATTATCAAAAATTGTTCATTATGTGATAATATAATACTTGAAGAGACTACCTTTGATAGCATGGACCTTTTACCAGAAGGTTGCGTGCATAATCTATACTTTACTAGAAGTTAGTGATTTTGATGTGCATTCACTTAATAATAATTTGTCGGAATAAGTAAATCTCTAAAAAATTTGAGTTTAAAAAATCAAATTTATGTATTAAAATAAAGTAGATTTGTTATTGTTTTCATAGCTTAACTATTGTGGATTAAAATAACATAATTTTGATATTGTAACTTGTAAAATTTTCAAAAAGAAAATAGTCTATGACTCTATGCCACCTTAAGCTGATAATAACTTGAAATTAACATCGAAAGATTCTTTCAAAGTATTATTAGATCTTTTAAGAAAAATCTAGTTTATAATTTCACCAGGCCACCAATCACAGGTTACCGTTATCAATGTGAACGCTACAAATGCTGCGTAAATACAAATATTACTTTTATATACAAATATTATTAAAAAATATTTATCACTTGATAGCATACGCAATGAAAACATGTTGATGATTTATTTTGATGTAAGAAATTAGTATTTAAAAGTATAATAATGATAAATTGAATACGTCGCTTTTACAAAAAAACGTACGTTTTATAGTAGGCTATTAAGAATGTGAAAATAAACTTTCTTATAGAAGACAAAAACATACACAAATATTTTTTCCTTTGAATCGTTCCTTAAATGCGGAATTTCCGGAATTTTATTGCTAGAACAGTTAAGTACGTAAATGGAGTTTGATAAACGGCGCGGTGGAAAAAATAATAAAGATGAATAAATAATATAAGCATATAATAGACTTCCTCCTAGTAGGGTTGATTGATTAGTGCAAAAAATGTCATCAGCTTCTTTAGGAAAATTGTTTATTCCAAAATTTTAATAAGAGAAAAATATCTAAAATTTATTCAAGACGAAGTATTTCTTTGCTGAATATAAACAACATTTTTAAAAAAAAGTCTCGTGCACAAGGTCAGATAAGGAGGGGTATAAATATTATTATAAGTTGTGTACAGGAAAGTTTCTGTTTCTGTACTAATGATTTCACAATTGTCTGGGGGAAGCTCAAACTGTTGATCACTAAGCATAGCTTTAAGTTAAAAAATTAAAACAAAAAATACTAATATAAAATTAAATTTGATAATTTCGTTATTCCACTGATTGTGCTACAAATTTTCACGCGTTTTTTGCTTTTTTACGAAACATCTTCAGTATTTAAAGGTTATAAATTAATATAGTAATCATTGATTCTAAACCTTAACATGCAAATTACACTATGAGGGATAGGATGTCTTCTTTCTACTAGACTCAGATAGACAATAAAATAGTTATATAATAAAGTAATTGAATGTTATTTTTTAATAAAAACGAACTTTTACAATGTTGTCACTTCACCCATCGAAAAAATAATTAAGTTTTATAACTTATACATTTTCTTTTCAATATAGGTACTTAATAATATTATATTCTTGTAAATAATGGCATGTATTAAGTAAAGTTAAAATTACTAATTGCAAACAAATGTTAACATCTTTCCCAGTCTTTTGTAAATGAATTAATAAGAAATTACTTTGTATAAAATTGTATAAACACAAGAGTCTATTAAATAACGATATTTTAAAGTTCTGCTTACTCTCTATTCTTTGAAACTATTTTTTTATCCTTTAATCTGTAAGCTTAATTAATGAGTAGTCAAAAATAAACAGTATATAAATAGTTATAACAGACGAATTAAAATTTTCTAGCAACTCTTTTATCTTCCGTCAAGTTTCTAAATGGTATTTTTTTATTATTTATATGTTTATAAAGCAGGAAGTTTTCCATATTGATTTATTTGATAATGTCTGTTAATTTTAAAACTAAAAACTAGCTGTCAAACGACAACCATCTACATTTGGAAATAAGTCTAAAATCACTCTCTGAATGACACGTTTGAAGACAAAAATGAAGTGAAATATAATCGGTAATTGGAAAATAAACAAACTAGTCGAAAATGGTGACGAAAGCCTTATGACGTAGAGTTTAAATCTACACTATCAATTTTTTGAAAACCTTGTCACCATCTCTTTAAATTTTCTATAGTGTATACTTCATTGTCTGCCAAACAAAAGGGGAAAAATCATAAAAATAAAACCCGCAAAATTACTGCAATTTTAATAGTTTTCAGTCGGTGTTAATGCTGAGAAATATTCTGTACGCGATACTCATTACTTTAATGGCGTTTTTATAAACCGAAAAAAATCCTGTCACACCGCAGACAATAAAAGACAAGCTTCGATAAATCACGTCTGTAAAAAAAGTAGCGAGTTTTATCCCAGAGGTCTTTGTACATTTGCTGGAAAAATGTCGTCGCGGGGAGAAGAAAATAGGATGAGCGGACGTTAGACTGCAGAGAGAAAACGGGGGATAATGCACTCCTGCAGGGGCGCAGTACTTTATAGATAATATATTCATTCGTATAAGCTGCATTTTTTAATTTTAAACAAGTTTCATTACCATTTATTAGTTTGTTTTCTTTTAATAATTATAGAGTGTCTACCGGTCAGTAATAAAAACTCAGCAGTCATTGTTTAAATGAAAATAGTTTTACCTAACCTAACTTAAGCAACTTAAAATTTAAAATTTGTAAACGTGTAAAGTATCAGTTACTAAAAAAACTATTTTTAGTGTGAGCGTGTCCATTTTATCACTTAAAAAATGCACGTAGTAACAATGGCCATATCATTATTATTTTTTATACAATAAAGTAAAATTGCGCTGACATTAAATGACTCTATATTGTTGTCTTGTTCGTTGTCGAGTGGCTTTGGTCGCAAAGTTTTTGCTTGTCGTGATGTCTATTGCTTATACCGTAACATTTCAAGAGGAATAAGTAATTTTAGATGTAAAACCCGGGTCTGCGATTGAGCGGTCAACTTCGTCGAGATGACGAACTCAAAAGCCATAACGGGCAGATCTTTAAATCAATGTATTGATTTTTTTTCGAAGCCATGGATGTATGCGGTGTTTGAAATTCATACCAAACACCTATCCCATCCTTAAAATGGGAGCGATTAGCTTATTACTAGTACTTTCCTTAACGTTGTGTCTATACTATCTAGTTAAGCAACTGAGTAAAAAAAATTCTCATAGAAAAAACTTCTGACGACATAAGTTTCATTAGTTCACAGTGAAAGCGGGCATTGTTAAAAATAAAATAAAAGCAAATCTTTAATTTAAAATGTCAACTTGTTTATGATAATAGTATTTGCAATATAAAACATCACGGGTATATTAGTTTATTTGTCACCTGCTGTGGCCCAGTTGGTTTAGAGCTTGCTCTACCGATTACACAGTTTTGGATTCGATTCCCGGTAAGATCACAGTGAATTTGAGAATTATTCAAGTCAGAGTTGGGATCAAAGACTGGGTGCTTGTGATGTCAATTCACATTATTTCCTCTCCTCCCATCCTTCTGGTCCTTAATAACTGGGTGTAGCAATAGCGATTAGTCCTGTTCTAGCCTTACCCTTCTTTCCCTAGTACTAAATTTGAAAAAAAAAGTTGAAGTTGAGCGACTGATTAACAAACAGTTCTCGTAGAAAAAACTTATTTTGAGATACCTCTATTAGGAGGCCATATGCTCCACATTGGGAGCGGACATGGATTAAAAAAAAGTTTATTATAAAATAGCATGTATTGACAAGACGTGTGTGCAGTGCAACCCTGTTGTAAAAGTTTATCCAGCGAGGGTGGGAGATTGGCGTGTCATAATAAATAAGAGTGAGTCACTTCGGAGGGGTTCGTCTGTCCTCAGTTACCCATTTGGAGATGAGACGATACAGTATGCATGGAAATTTGGCCACATTTTTGCGGTCGTGCGCCCTCGAGGAAAACTGCGAAGGGGGAAATTCGCTGCCAGGAGACGAACGACTTGTAATTTTTTCCACGCGTTTCAACATCGTAACCATAACTGTGCAATATTCCATGTCAAATAATAGCATTCAATACCCAGCAGTGATAATTTGAATACATCCCGTTTTATCGGGGACGCAATCTGGGAATAGGGTAGGATGACATTTATTTTTATACTAAGTACTATTTCACGGTGTTAAAAAGATTGAGTTCTTTGTCATATTTATATTACATGAACACATTTATTTGCTGTCAAATTAAAAGTTATCATTTCTTTAATAATATTAATTAGTGTATTTCATAATTAGTTAGATACTGATTGTTTTACCACGTATGTGTTTGTAGCCGCTGTTTTACGGTCGCTTTCCATAAGGCAATATAAATAATAATAATAATATTTGTTCATTTTACTGGCCCAATATAGAGCTGCATGGATTATTGTGCTTAAAATATATAAAAAATAAAATTTTACTTGCTCAGACTTTTAGTTTAAGTGATATCAAGTTTCTTGTGTATCCCTATACTAAGAATCATTAAAGAAATCAAACTAAAACTATATTTAAGCAATATATTAATATTTTTTTATTCCACCAGTATGTTTGGAAGGCAATAAAGTTTATTTAGCTCCATAGCAAATTTCACAACCATCTTCCAAGTATTTCCGTTTCGGGTTCTTTTTTCCAGCCGTTCACTCCTTGCCTTCTACATATTATATGATGTCCGCTTATCGTTATGTGGCCCAGAGTTCAAGTGACTTCTTGGGTTCCTTCAGAAACCTTGTTGAGAGCTCTAGAGTATGTACGAGAATCTTAAAACATGATACGCCCATCTGAACTACTTCTTAACTAGAATATATTTATATTGACTTTATTGGTTTTTAATTGTTTAAAAACAAATCATTTTATTTTATTCGGAAATTCATTTTTTTACGTTAGTTAATATCGTATATTTTTAAAGTAGGCACATTCTCTTATAATGTGTTATCGATTTAATACATATTTATATTCGATGACATTCTACCAAAGATAAACAGAAGGCAATATTAATATTGTTTATTCTTACCTTCGTAATCTTCTATATGCTCGTTTCCGTCGATTCATAATATTTTGGTAAAACATTCTTAGATTATAATTAGAAAATATCTCTAGAGGCTTACTTACCCTCTAATCAATCAATAACCTCATTCCTTTTGGAATACGGTAGATATTCTGGCGTATATATTTACGACTGAGACGCGAACTAATAATTCTGTTTATTGAAGTAGAGAATAAAAGTCTCCCGCGATATGTTCATATTGGAAGAAGTTTTTTTTGATCGGCTTTATTCAATTTTTCCATTCTGACAGCCACAGACGTCCGTTCCACAAATCTTGAATGGCTTCATTTGACAAGGGTGCCACAGGAATCTGAGACGTGTCAACTAAATTGACATGTGCAGAAACTGAAAAAATATCTGTGACTTTTATGGCTGAGCATAAAATCAACTGTCGAATTGGTATCATTTATTTATCAAGTAACGCGCTACTAAAAAAGTAATATCGCGCGTGTATTTCTTTCGCGCCGGGCGATCAAAACACACTTAAAACGGAAAGTATCAAGACAATTTTATTGACGTCACATGGCATATAGAATTTATTAACAACGAAATAAAATTGCCTTACGTATTTGGAATAACAATTACAATCGTACGAAGCTAGTACCATACTTGCCATCTTCTTAACCGTATTTCATGTGCTAAGTTTATTTTGATTTATATTATTTTTCGCATTTTTATCCTTTTTGAATGTGGGCTTTAAAACAAAATAATAAAACTTCTTAGAAAATATCAAGCATCCATTATATTTTGTTTTAGTTTACTAATACTCACATGTCTTGTATTACAATTCAATGAGCCAAAGTTTAATTTGTTTTATATTGTATATCCGGTTTCTTAAATACACGCATAACTCAAATACATACATCCGATTATTTTTGTAAGTAAATGTTGTTTTTATCTTGCTAAAATCAATTTAAAAAACAGCAATAAACTAAAAATCTTCTTCTCCATTCCGGCGCAATAATGTATATATTAATAGGGGATAATGTTTGTTTGTATAATGTTCGTATGTCCTGCCGCGGCCGCCATTTTGGTTTTCTTCTTCTTCTTTTTTCGAAAGATATGTTATTAATATATTAAGACTAGAGTCGCTTACCACTCAAAACCAAGGTATATAAAAAAATATTTTATGCACATATGAATAATATAGAAAGGTGAGTGTAGAAATGAAATTGAATCTTTTGTTTATTTGTTTCATAAAATGAGGTTATTATTGTATACAACTAGTAGATCGATGTTATATCAGCTTTGACTGGCAATTCAGGCACGTTCGCCAAAGCGGCATTTGGGGTGTTGCTACATAATCGAACATTTCCTTCGCTGATGGTATCCTCAAGGTGTGCTATGTGCGATCACAATAAATCACACTGATAATTTGATCGACGCATAGATAAATGGCACTAGATGCTTTTTTCTAAATGAAAACGTTACATTTATCTTGGCATTAAAAATATTGTCTCCGTACTAGCAGTAATTGGAAAGTAACAAATTTGACAGTTCTGAGTAAATAGCGAATACAAATTTGATTCCTTAGGATTAATACTCTAGCCTCGATATTTAATGTCATATAGAAAATTGTAATACCAATATGTATATGAATTCATTTCGATCTGACACAAACAATACAAGGAATTGATTACCAGATATAATGTGTTGCTTTCAAATCTGAATTTACAATAGTGACCCATAAAATAATTAGCTGTTTTTACCAAAATTGCTACAATAAATGCATCCACTGAATTATTACAGAAAAAAAATATTGATATTGAAGAATTTCATAGAGTACTTATGTTAGTTACTTACCAACATTTGCCAATGCAGTAGCGATATAAAAAAACACATTAATTTCATAATTAAAAATTATGTATTTCGACTCTGAACGTCAATTCAAATTTATTCAGACATCGTTAATTTAAATATTTTTACTCGGAAACAAATTTATAATCATGGTTTTCTTAGTAAATATTTATACAGTACCCTCGATAAAATAATACTGACTTAGGTACTTGTTTGAAAATATTTACTATAATTTTTCTAGATAAACATTTTGAGTACAGACTTTATTGAATAATTAATCTAAGAGTCGTATTGAAAACAGATATTATAAATGCCCCCTCATTTCCTCACTCTATATAATAATAAATATTTTAAATTGTTACTATTTAGGTTTATAATAAGTTTAAGTAAATTACTTGCTCATCATGAAAATAAGACTTATTTATGTTCAAACTTAAATATTCCCAAACTTCAAAAATTTACCCACTTATTAATTGGTAAAAAATTGAAATATTTTACTCTAAAGATAAGTAAAATACTCGTTATATTATTATATTAAATTTAATTAATTATTTCTACAATGTAAGAATTATGAGTCCTCGAAATGTTTTGTATTATTTTAGATAAATAAAAACAAAGTATTTTCCATAATTCATAAACCAACAAGTGTATTGAGTTTGAGATAGTGAAGATATCGAGAAAACAAGTATTATATTATTTTTGTTTTTTGTAAAAATAAATGAAACAAAGTTCTTATGATATTTTTGATTTAAATTTAAATAATATATATTCCAAAAAAATCATAATAAATTAGATGCCAGAAGTATTTTTACTCAGGCCTTTTGTGCTTCGTGTTTTTATCTTTTTTAAAAAGCATTATGACCTCGAATTCAATCGAAAGTCAGTAAAAAGTCGTTTATATATAAGTATGATTTTTGCCCCTTCTATAGTCTCTTTTCCGTTTCGATACTTCTGACTTTAATCTACATTGATGTGACTCACCACGCATCGTCATGGTTGTCAGTAGTATCACGCTGTTGGCGCTGATACAAATGTAACTTTAACAACCATTGTTATGTCATCCCAGACCTTTATTATTCTAAGTTTTATTAATTTACAAATTACACACAATTTTACTCAACTTGTGGTATAATGATTTTTTTTCTTGTGAGTGTTTTATATTGAAGTGTTTAAAGTTTGATCATATTGCAAATGCATTCTTTTTTGATTAACTCTTTTTTATTGTATCAAACTGACGATAACAGTCTCCGTAACAATATATTTAAAGTACATTTATATATGAACAATAGCAATGAAAACTATTAATATAACATGTAAATAATAAAATCATCAATATAATAACGATTATAGAGATACTTTTAAAAGTAAAACTTAATTATGAATTAAATGGTAAAATGCAGAAGGGTAGATTTTTTAAAATTTAATTAAACTTTATTGGAGACGACACTTGATCAGAATGTCTGATAGGACCATCGCGACTATTTTTACATGGCAAAAAAACACACTTCTTTCACTAGATATGATTAAGAAATCCTAAAAATACACTCTGAATCTTGATAACTTGATCACCACAAGGAAAATTTGGGTCTGGAATAATTTTTAAACTTATGGAACCTGGCATGACGAACCGGTCCGGTGTTAAACTGGGAGTTCCAGTGATCTGAAGAGAATCAGGTTGCATTCTGGCGATAAAGAATATTTGGGATAAACAAATAGGTTATAATCTCGAAGAAACATTTACCACCGTCTTTGCCAAGAAGTTAAAACGGTTAGTGAGCAGAGCTGTCTCCTTTTTGCTTTAAATAACGAGAATCTAACAGATGTAGCCAACTTGTGCCGATTTCTCGAACGACAAGTGATGGATTGCAGCTCGTCTTTAGACCTCTAATTCTAAAAGAGTAAGTCCCAGGGTGTCAGGAATAGATAATGTTGATCAATAAAAAAAATACCATCAGTCACTATTTAAATAATATTACATATATCAGATACAAATAACCCGCTCTATATATAATAAATCTTTAAATAAGCCAATGTTATTTATTTTCGACCATAAACCGAAACTAATATTGATGCAACCCATCATTTAGGTAATTCTGATTTTTATCGACATCAACGTCTAGTGCTGATGAGTTATTCATGCGTAAGCAGTATCACTTGCACCAGCGTGTAGTAGTTATATCACGGACAATGTTTTAGAATAGGGGTTGAAAAACTACGACCCGATCTGGACAAATGCTGCCTTAGTTGAGTCACAAATAATTTTGACGCTTAGAAATACAAACTTCAAGCCCCATTTGTTGGCTCCAAATTAAATGTATGTATATTAGACCAAATTGCTGTACGGACAGTTATATAAATAAATCTTTCAGAAGATTATGGTGCGTTCAAATGTATAATATGTGCGATCTTTGTAATTTCTTCCACCCTTCTGATATTAAAAACGAGGCTTAACTAGAGTAATAAGATAACCACTAGTCATGGCTTTGTTTTATTTTTACTCTTAATCTATTTTTTAATCCATGCATGCATCCATTGTGGAATATGTGGCCTCTTAATGGATGTAATTCATCAAATGTTTTTTCTACGTAAGCCGTTTATTAATCAGTTTTTTCTCTTTTTATCTTCTCATTTTAGAAGGATAGATAGATTGGGACACGACTAGTGGTTAAGTAATCGCTCTCGATACGCTTCGTTTTTTAGGATAGCAACAATGCGAGGTACATTTCTGTAAAAAAATCTGTTTTTGTACTGGGGTTCAAGCCCGTGAAATCTTTCTACTTTCTCGGACTTTGACCACTATGCCACGGACCCCAATCAAGTATACGTACCCATACACTTAAAATGAATTGTTTAATAAGATGAAAATAAAAATCGTGAGTTGTTTTTATAATACTTCTAAATATGGTGTATTATAATGTGATAAATAATATTACAAAAAAATAAAAACTTATTATGTAAATTTGCTAAGAAAAAGTATTATTTTCTCCAAAAGTATATTTTATTTTGTAAGTACAAAATTTTAAATTCCTACAGTAATAAGTTTGTCACCATTTGGAGTACAGCTTTCGTTGGCAGCTTTCATAAAGCCCTTTGTTCACAATCTTGCCTTTTAAAACAAACTAGCTGTAAGCCCGTTGCCCAGCAACGTGAGATTTTTGTTGCAAAGTATTTAATTTAATTTAATTTTATATTATTTTATGTTATTTTATTTTATTTTATTTAATTTAATTTAATTTTATATTATTTTATGTTATTTTATTTTATTTTATTTTATTTTATTTTATTTTATTTTATTTTATTTTATTTTATTTTATTTTATTTTATTTTATTTTATTTTATTTTATTTTATTTTATTTTATTTTATTTTATTTTATTTTATTTAATTTAATTTAATTTTATTTAATTTTATTTAATTTTATTTAATTTAATTTAATTTAATTTTAATTTATTTTATTTTATTGTATTTTATTTTTATTTATTTTATTTTTATTAGAAATTTCGTAAATTATTTAATTTTTGGAATAATATTTAAGTTTGCTAACAACCATTTTTCGTAGTAGCCGAAATTTCGTTTATATTTAATTTTTGGAATAATGTTCAAGTTTGCTAACAACCATTTTTCGTAAGAGCAGAAATTTCGTAAATGATTTAATATTTGGAATAATGTTCAAGTTTGCTAACAACCATTTTTCGTAGGAGCAGAAATTTCGTAAATTATTTAATTTTTGAAATAATGTTCAAGTTTGCTAACAACCATTTTTCGTAGGAGCAGAAATTTCGTAAATTATTTAATATTTGGAATAATGTCCAAGTTTGCTAACAATCATTTTTCGTAGTAGCAGAAATTTCGTAAATTATTTAATATTTGGAATAATGTTCAAGTTTGCTAACAATCATTTTTCGTAGTAGCAGAAATATCGTAAATTATTTAATATTTGGAATAATGTTCAAGTTTGCTAACAACCATTTTTCGTAGGAGCAGAAATTTCGTAAATGATTTAATATTTGGAATAATGTTCAAGTTTGCTAACAACCATTTTTCGTAGGAGCAGAAATTTCGTAAATTATTTAATTTTTGAAATAATGTTCAAGTTTGCTAACAACCATTTTTCGTAGGAGCAGAAATTTCGTAAATTATTTAATATTTGGAATAATGTCCAAGTTTGCTAACAATCATTTTTCGTAGTAGCAGAAATTTCGTAAATTATTTAATATTTGGAATAATGTTCAAGTTTGCTAACAACCATTTTTCGTAGGAGCAGAAATTTCGTAAATTATTTAATATTTAGAATAATGTTCAAGTTTGCTAACAACCATTTTTCGTAGTAGCAGAAATTTCGTAAATTATTTAATTTTTGAAATAATGTTTAAGTTTGCTAACAACCATTTTTCGTAGTAGCCGAAATGTCTTAAATTATTTAATTTTTGAAATAATGTTCAAGTTTGCTAACAACCATTTTTCGTAGTAGCAGAAATTTCGTAAATTATTTAATTTTTGAAATAATGTTTAAGTTTGCTAACAACCATTTTTCGTAGGAGCAGAAATTTCGTAAATTATTTAATATTTGGAATAATGTTCAAGTTTGCTAACAACCATTTTTCGTAGGAGCAGAAATTTCGTAAATTATTTAATATTTGGAATAATGTTCAAGTTTGCTAACAACCATTTTTCGTAGGAGCAGAAATTTCGTAAATGATTTAATATTTGGAATAATGTTCAAGTTTGCTAACAACCATTTTTCGTAGGAGCAGAAATTTCGTAAATTATTTAATTTTTGAAATAATGTTCAAGTTTGCTAACAACCATTTTTCGTAGGAGCAGAAATTTCGTAAATTATTTAATATTTGGAATAATGTCCAAGTTTGCTAACAATCATTTTTCGTAGTAGCAGAAATTTCGTAAATTATTTAATATTTGGAATAATGTTCAAGTTTGCTAAGAATCATTTTTCGTAGTAGCAGAAATATCGTAAATTATTATATTTTGGAATAATGTTTAAGTTTGCTAACAACCATTTTTCGTAGTAGCAGAAATTTCGTAAATTATTAAATCTTTGGAATAATGTTGAAGTTTGCTAACAACCATTTTTCGTGGTAGCAGAAATTTCGTAAATTATTATATCTTGGAATAATGTTTAAGTTTGCTAACAACCATTTTTCGTAAATTATTAAATCTTTGGAATAATGTTCAAGTTTGCTAACAATCATTTTTCGTAGTACCATAAATCGACCTCGGCGCATATATCGACAGCCCTGCAAAGGTTTCAAGTGTGCAAACAAATATATTTCGTAGAAAAAGAAAAATATCTTGGAATCATTTTTTTTGAATTGGCCACACTAAGTATTTGACATATTCTATTTTTGAATTCTCAATACAAACAAACAATCAAAGTCAAGTTTGAAATAGTTCTTTTTTCGAATGCTTAATATATATAATCTAATTTTGTCGCACCTGAAAGTTTGCTCTTTACCTCAGCGGTAAGACGTTCCGTTCATATTGCAAAGTTCCACGTTTCGAATCCGACCCGCGGCAGAAATAAAATGTGAAATAAAGTTTAGCGTTTTTTCACATTTAAAACTATGTGCTTCTTCAGCGTAATGAAAAAATACTTCTAGTATGAATAAAAAAAATGTCGACAGTCGGGCTGGGGATGAGGAGGGGGAGGGGAAATCGGTGACAATCATATAGAAGATGGATGACACTGAACAAAATCTGTCCCAGGAAATTTGAATTTTGAATATAAAAAGACGTCCATTCCAATTGGCCGAAAAATGTGATGTTCAAAATATGTTCAAAATAAATCGCTATCATTGGGCGAAGTGGACATCAGTACGCACACATTTGTGAAAAGTAAAAAGTAAAAAGTGAAAAGTAAAAAGTGAAAAGTGAAAACTTATTTTATCGGCTATTAATATATAGATGCTTTTATTTTGACACAATCACTTTTATTTTTAAAAAGTAATAAAAGTATTGTCGCGAAAGTCCACAAAAATAAGCGCAAAAACTTATGAAATGTCACGTACTGTAAATGAATTTTTAAAATTCATGTTGCATATTTTTGGTGAAAAATGAAAAATGATTTTCTATTATAACTACAATTTTAATATAGACCACTTACGTTATTAATGTTTTGACCGAAAGTAAACTTTATGTCTGGAAGATATTTTCTTGGCCAAAAACACGAGGGCTTTGGAGTCGTTAAAAAAAAACGACTCCGACTTTAAATTAAAACACTACTTCGATTATCTGACATCTGACTCTGAAAATATGATGTTTTTTTTCCTCTCTTGAAATGATCAACATATTTTTGAACATTTTCTATTATTCTAGTATATTGTCAGTATTTCACCAACCAATGGTTATTTTAAAAAATATTTGGCTTACAAACACGTAAATATACTTACGGAACGGGGGTGTTAATTCTTCATATCAGCATATCAATAAAGAATTGAAAAAATCTTCCCTGATTTAAGGCTTAGTAGCGTGCAGTGGCGTCACTTTTTATTAGTACTAGCAATTTGCATACACAAAAAATAGTTAGTTTTTTTCCGACTCCGACTCCTACCCCGGTAAAACCACTCCGACTCTACGACCCCAACCTCAAAGCCTTAGAAAGAATTGAAATAAAGTGCGTCAATACATTTTAATAATTATCATATGATTGTTTTATGAACTTTGAAAATAACCAAATAAATCTTTTTCTTTTTATGCCTCTTTTATTTTTCTGTTAATACATATATATTAATACATATCGGTTCCGGTAGGTACTATACATTTCAAGCAGTATTTTGGACTCATGGTTTTGCTAACTAGTCTACTTCAAGGTGTTCACTGTATTCACTTGGTGGAAGGTATTATACACTTTCAGCCTCGGCCTAAATCTGGTAGAACTATCCCGTGTGCCCGGCTTATTTTTGAAGAATTGAATTTTTTCTTAATTACTTACTAAAAGTGCTATAACTGTAAAACCACAAAATCAAATCAAATAAAACTTTTTGTGGTTGTTTGAAAGACTATAATTATTTACTAATTTATGGCATTATTGCCAGAATTTATGCTATGGAAAGCTGTATTACAATGTTTGCACATGTACTGAGTCTTACTCTTTTTTTTTGCTTGGCGCACATCTTGCAGATTCGATTAGAATTATTTATTTTATGCTGTTACTATTAGTAACAAAATAGTTTTAGAAATGCTTTTTGACATTATTTTTCACTCAATATCTTAATTTACAATTGAAAATGAACTCGGAGACTACACCATTATGTGATATTCAGAAGTACAAATGGACGAATCAAATTCGTTATGATATCTTTAAATTTTGGTCGGTAAAATCAGTAACTATTTTTTTTAAACAATGTCCGCTCCCAGTGTGGAGCATATGGACTCCTAATGGAGTTTATCTCAACAGAAGTGTTTCTACGAAAACTGCTTGTTACTCAGTTGCTCAACCTCTCTTTTTCCAAAGAGAGTAGGGATAGAAGGTTAGGTGCTAGGACAGGATTAGTGGTAAGCTAATCGCTCTCGATACGCCCCGTTCATAGGATAGGATGGGTGAAAGGGGGGAATTCAAGACATCACATACATCCATACCTTTGAACAGAAATTCATAAATCGATTGAAAAATCAATTTATAAAACTTTCCGTACCGGGATTTGAGCCCGGGCCCTCCGTAGCCTAAGCCAACAACGTTGACCACTCGACCACACAGGTGGCAATAATAATATTAATTATTAATAAAAGTAATAATTAAAAGACTGATTTGGAATGATTCGAGTATCCGCTGAAATGTATATACTGAGCCTTTTATGAAAAAAAATGCTAAATACTACAAATAAACACGGTTCCGGGACTGAACGCTTGGCTAGCTTATGACGTGAAAACACGGCTCTGGGATCCAACGTGTTGAGAAAAGGAAACAATCTTTTGTACTAATTTCACATTTATTTGATAGGATCAGAACTAAACTAAACTAAAAATTTCAACTGATAATTCTGATTACATTAATTAAATAAACGTAGAGTTGGTATAGCAGTGTTTTATTTTTTGAAAACTATATGAGATATCAATTAATTTATGTATCTGACCTAATTATTAATCACCACTTTATTGTATTATAATTCAAATGAATTTATTACAGCTAATCACTTTGAGTGCTTAACACTATAATGTGGCTTTCTAGAAAAAAGTATGATCCTTAAAAAATTAATGAAAATACAATTATTCTACAAGACTACACCTGATTTTTTTTTAAGTTGCCTGTCATGTGATCATTACAAGTTGTTTGTACATTGTGTGACTTAAACTTTTAAAACTCATTCATTATTACCTTACCAGAATAAGTTACTAGGTTGGATTAGCAGTGATCGGCAACTTACTACCCACGGGTTATTGAATTACCCACTTCGCATTTTGAGTTACCCACCAAGAAATTATGATAATATTTTTTTTTATCAAATTCTTATTTAAGAAGACCAAGGGAGCCACCAATAACAATAGCATATGTGTGTTTTGTATTTTCACATATTAATCATGCAAATATATTATGTATTATATATAAATATATGTAATATTTTCTAAGAATGATTTTTTTAAAGAATATATGGTAGAAAAATATTTTTAACTTTTACCCACTAACCGAATTTATTTTTCAAAAGATTTGTTTTTACTCAGTCTCAAAAAAGGCTTCAGACCACTGGATTAGAGCGTGACAGTGTGGAAGTTAAGCTGCAGATGATGTCAGTGCATTAGATGTTTTAATACATAATATGTACTTAACGAAAATGATACTCAAATAAAAAAAGTCATATAAGAATTTATAACAGCATCAATATAAGTTTAGAATTTCAAGACGATCTTAATGAAATATGAAGAAAAAAAATTCCGACCATTAAACAAACTTCGTCAAGCTGTTATAACTTGAATAATAACGTCATAATAACCGATATGAGATGGTTTTTGAATTGAGAGTCTAGTCCTTCCAGTCTGTAAAATATATAGAATTGCATGAACCACATGAAATATTATAGATACTGCTTATGTCTAGCTTGTTTATTCGATCTTTAATATTTTCCAAATGTGCTAAAACATGTATTGTTTTTAAATGCTTCATTTACAGACTTTTGAATTTCTTTGCGATTTTTTCTCTAACTCTCGCCTGCTTACAACTAAAATCTATAAACTCAATTCAAATATACAGAGCTATTTTGACGTTATAATAACGGAATTTTACCGAGTTCCAATTTAATCAATAAACTTAAATCGTTCAAATGTTGTACATTTCTATACGTTTTATTACTAACGATCAGGGTTTTGCCTTTCGGTATTTCAAAGCGTTAACACGACCGGATGAGCTTGATATTATATGTGAAATTTCGCTGTCGCAGATTCGTGCAATATCCGTCAAGATTTTTTTAGAGCTTTACACCCCATTGAAACGCATTTGATATTCATGCCACGGTGATGAACCCCAAAAACAACACTAATATTATTACCAACAGTGAAAGCTTACGATCTCACTCGCTTATCTGATTAGGATTGTAAGAGTCATATCACCTCAGGTCTTGTATCATATCAACCAGCGGGATCTCTGGAGACCGGGAGCTGCAATGCTACTTTCGTATCGCAACATTCGCAACGTCACGCCACTACGTGACAATATTATTAAACTTTTACCGAAGACAAAAAAAAATGAAATAAAATAGCGTTCGTCTTATGTATACACCAGGCACAAAAAATAAAGAGCTACTGTTTCAGCTTCTATGATTTTTTTGAAGCATGACATGATGTTACACAAATCAAATGACTTTGATATTGTATTTATTTAATCCAGTGGTTTTTGTGATGTCTTAAAATCCCATCTCACCCTTCTGATCCTTCAATAATTAGAAGTAGCGAGAGCCATTAGTTAACCACTAGTCCTTTTCTAGCTTTATCCTTCTATCCCTACTACTCTCTTTGGAAAAGAAAGGTTAAGCGACTGAGTAACAAACAGTTATCGGTGAAAAAGTTATTTTTAGATGCCTCCATTAGGAAGCCATATGCTCCATATTGGGAGCGGACATGGATTAAAAAATGATACAAATATATTTTTTTTATCGAATAATTAAAAACAAATAGTAGAGTAGTACAGTTCAAATTGTTTGAATTTATTTTAACTCATTATTATTTTAAAATCCTTGTCCACTTCCAAATTGGAGTATATGGATTTCTTTTGGAGGTATCTCAAAATAGTTTGTTTTACGAGAACTATTTGCTCAATCTCTCATTTTTAAAAGAGAGTAGGGATAGAAGGAGATGACTAGGGCAGGACTAGTGGTTAGCCAATTGCTCTCGCTACGCTCGTTTTTAGGATATGATGAGTGGGAAGGAATTCAATATATCAATGCCTTTGGACAGAAATCCATAAATCAATCTATAAAAATGCCTATACTGTGATTCCAACCCGTGGATTCCGTGTTCTAAGTCAACGACGTTGACACATGACCACTATCAACACTTAAAAAGCTGGAGATCTCGAAATAATTGTGTCTCGAGTCTCGAAAAACTATTTTTTACGGTAATGGGGGCCACGAAAAAATATGACACTCCAAAGGGGCCACGAGCTCAAAAAGGTTGAGAAACTATGATTTAGTGGTAGAGCCTTAGCCCTAGCGATAAAAAAGCAAAATTTCTTATCAAGCTTATCTGAAATTATTTAAAAATAGCTGGTGCGTTGACGATTATTACTTGCAATTTTCTCTCGTGTGCTAAATATTTAGAAATATTTTACCATTTCCGCTCCCAATATGGAGCATATGGCCTCCTAATGGATGTATCTTAACATTTTTTTTTCTACGAGAACTGTTTGTTACTCAGTCGCTCATCCTCACTTTTTTTTAAGTGAGTAGTAGGGAATGAAGGATAAGGCTAGAACAGGACTAGTGGTTGACTAACCGCTATTGCTACGCCCAGTTATTAAAGGATCAGAAAGATGGGAGGAGAGGAAAATAATTTGAATTAACATCACAAACACCCAGTCTTCGATCACAACTTTGAATTGAATAATTAGGTAGAGTAAGCTTTAACCATGTAGAAATATATAAATTATTATTAATTGACAATCGAATTATGAAGTACTACATTATACTTGCAGGGTGACTGGCATTTTGCTTATAACGATCCCTTTATTAATTATGGAGCCCCAGTCATGCCGTATAATGATATTTACTTATAGGTGGCGTGAATTCGGGATCCGCGTCAGTGTTCTCCAATAAACCACACACCTAAATTATTATTTGAGCTGAGAACTAATTCAATAGTAGTTGTAAAGCTTCGAACCAACAGTATAAACTTCTCCGGTTTGATAATACGACTAACTATTTCAACTTACTTTATAATAGGAAGATACGAATATTACCCGTCATACCTAGAGAATGAAAAAGTTTGCATAAAGTTCCGCTAATAAGCCAAAAGAGCATATTGTGAAACTTTATGTAAAAGCGCTGATGGAAAATTTCTTGAATTTATATCACGTGGCTAGCTTTGGCCTGCGGTTAGGGATGACAATCGCAAGATTCTACCTGTTTTTCTTATCACAAAATACTTTGCGCGCTGCAATTTCAATACTATAATTTTAATATCTAACAACGCGATATAATAAAGCATAAAAATTGTTTCAGATTTTAAATTTTAAGAATGTTTTAAAGCTTAATAAAAAGCTTGTATAAATATAAATAATAAAATCCACTCTAGCCTACTTCAAACGGTTTATAAGCTTTAATAAGATATTAAAAATGGTTTTTCTATTGATGAAAAACCTCTTTTGTATTCTTCAATGGATTCCATTTAAGATTTAAAATGAATGTTTAACTTTACATTTTTTCTCACTACAGTCATTTACTTAACATTACTCATCTTTACTTGCTATTTTCTGAAAAAGCAAAGATGTTTTTATTAAAAACTGGATTTTTGACGATCATTCTTCGTTGGTAGATTGGGAAGTTTTGAAAAACAGATTTAAGAAATACATGTTTATTGTTTCTGTGGATGATAATTAAGAGAATCTTGCATAATATTGTAGCAATGTAGTAAGTATTCAATGTATAATATTATAATTATATTGTGGTTATTTTTATGCAACAGTTGTTTTTTTCTATAAAATGAATGTTTTGAGTGGTGTTCAGTGTCAAGTCTTAGTAGAAGGTATTATATAATATGTATTAAAATAGTTTGGCAATCGGTCCAACGCCTTTTTGTGTCAATCATTTATAAATCAGTGACTTAATTTGTTTGTGTGTTTGTCAACTAAAAACTTTTAAAAAGGACTTGGAGTCATAAAATATCTCTCAGCTAATAAAAGTTTACTTATCAAGACGAATGTGAATAATTCAAACTTTCTTCGTCCATTTATTCTCAACCTATAAATAAATATGCTTATCACATTTTGAACCATATCCGCTTCCAGCGTGGAGCTTTTACCAACATAAGCTTTTTTCTACGGTTACTGCTTATTACTCAGTTGTTGAAGTTTTCAAAAATGAGAATAAAAATAAGATTAGTGATAAGCTCATCAATTCCGAAGGGTGGTAGGAATTTTTTGAAATCACAGACATCTGTGGCTCTGAACAGAAATTCATAAATCAATTTATGAAACTGCCCATTCTGAGATTCGATCATGTGAGCACTGTAACCGAAGTCAACCACGTTCACCACTAGACCCTGGGTGGGGAACCTTTTCATTTTTAAGACCATATTCATTTATCTGATTCAACGTAAAGAAACGTTGACACCACGACTGTCGAACATATAATAGGTTGATTACGCTATTTTTCCAAACGTTTGCGTATAATTTTTGATCAAAGTGAATATTTTGATCAAGTTAAAAGACCGTATCAGAGTAGCCAAAAGGCCGCATGTTTCCCTCCGCTGGACGCGGGTTCCCCTCCACCATTGAAAAAAACCACAGGTTAGAGCAAAAATTTGGAGTCACAAAATGTTTGCCAGCTCATACTTAAGTTATCGAGATGTATGTAACTTTTTCAGCTCACAAGTTTATTTTCTTCCAAAAAATAAGTATTATAGTTTTTCTTTGTGAATTTCAACTGTAGTTAGTATCGAGTAGTAAAGCTATATTTGAATAAATCATTCTATCAAAGTAGAATCAAACAACAACCTTAATTTGATATCTTTTCACTCCATCACATCTGGATTGAATACCAGAGGGTTCAATTGATTCATTATGACGTCATTCAGAAACTAATTTATAAGTCATGGAAAATCAAACATTTCAGAAGTCCATGCATTGGGAAAGTTAACTGTTTCGAAGAAAATAGAAACTTGCGATAAGATGTGAATCAAACGTGTTTTCTCAGAAAGAAATTCTGACAAACGATAGTTTCGGGATGAGTCAGTGAGATGCTCATTTCGGTTCACCCTCGACCGCTTAAAGTTTCCCTTAATGTACCAAAGTTTGTGTTGATCTGTTGTTTGTAGGGTGACCGTCTACAAATCTGTGAAATTGAAATAATAGTGTGAATTCTACCAACTTCAAAACAACTATTTGACTCTGTGATTTAGATTAAGAGAAGTTCTTATTCAATTTGATATTATGATCAAATAATTTCGTTGAACTAATTATGGCATTTAGGTATTTCAAAATCATATTTAACACAACTCGATACTAACGTTTCTATAATACTTTTTAGGCATAATAGTTTATTAATCATAATTATTGGTCGTCACAATTTACTTTTCAACCCGAAACTATTTTATTCTATTACAAAATATTATATTTATTAATTTAATAACTTTTTTATTTCACTTGTGATACATAATGTGACACCTTTTTGCCTCTTTGAGAATCATCATCAGACAGAACATCGCAAGATTTACAAATAATATAAACATAATTCTAATATTTAATTGGGGTTTGTCTTTTTCTACTGTACGCAGGGAGCGGGTAAGATACAAACATTGATGGTATTTATAACACATTAATTATTTACATTATGTCCGGTAAATCTCTGTATTCAGTAGAAAAGGACAAAATTCCGACATTTATATTGTAATTTGTAATAAAAGATCTAGAATCAATTATTAATTTGTTCGTTAACCTTGCGATATTATGTCTGAAGATTTTTCTGAAAGAAGCAAAACACGTGTCAAATTTAATAACATAGCAAGAGGAATAACAATGTTATCAAATTTATGTTTGAATTAAAAATGATCGTCGAATCCATGGAAAATATTTAATTTTATTATTGTTCACCGCAGTATATTTTTGTAATACTTATTTTAACAAAAACATTGTCAGTTTTCGTTGTTTCAATATTTTGGCAATCTTCATTTTTAAGCTAATAAAATCGTTGCAAGATGTAATTTTAGTCCAAAAATATTGTTTTACGCCACGCTTAAAACTATTTTGAAAAATGGGACATAGAAAAACGTAATGAAGTAATTATCTATCTAATGCTTTTTCTAATGTGTTTGCAGCAATTTTGTAAAAGTTATGAGCTTACATAAAAAAATCAAAGTATTGTATAGTTACAAGAAAAATAGAGCGACATATGTCGATCGAATGTAGTTTGTAAATCATTTTTTATTAATTAAACTTACATTTTAATTTAATTTACGATATATAAAACGTAATTTGTTTATCTTTACTTAAAATAGCTTATTGTTTATGATGTTTTGGATTCCAATGTCTTATTTTTGCTATAGTATGTTTAAACGTCAAATAATTTTAAATACTACATAACTGCACTGTATACATATGCTTAAAACATTGTATTTTCTTTTCACGTGTAAGAATATGCTTTATTATTTAATTACAGCAATGAAAATATAGCGTCATAAGTTTTTGATATATTTTGAAACAACAAAGTAAAGAAGAAATAAATCTCTACTCAAATTTATATAGATATTGAAAATTCCTTTAATCATGGTGGTTTTTAAACAATAGCATGAGTCACCCTAGCGCAGGGGCAAGGTGAAGTAAGGCGAAAGTGAAATTGAATAACACAATTTCCCTGCAAAAGTTTTAGTGCCATTTGCAACTTGGTATAGGGGAGCCGATGCCCACTGCATTCATCGCCAAGTTATCGTAAAGCCACGTCCCAGCCGGACCTTGCTACTTCCGTGCGAGAACGTGAACATTTTGCAACAGATTCTAAAATTATTTACCTGTTATCACTAAAGTGTTACACGTATTCAGATACCTGCGTCAATTTACAGTTTGAATGAGGGTGTTGGTATCAAATAAAGTGTTTTTCTCGTGACTAGAGCCGGTGATCATGTCTCCAAAAATGTGCTTCTATTGTTACTATTTCACTCGGATATCGAATACCTGCATGGAAGATTTCAACCGCTTAACAGAGAAGGTAGCTAGCTATCTTTCACGATATTGGCGAGTAATTTTATATGTCCTGAAATTTTTTTATAGCGACTAAAGTTGCTTGATGGACGTGTTTAGTGTTTACTTGATCTATTAAGATTTTGAAATTATACGTTACAGCTTCATATATTGCATTATTTAAAAAAAAAAACATTCCTTTATAAATATGATTTCATGCAAGCCATACATAACTTCAAATGTATAGATATGTCAATTGTAGGGCATCCAATCCCGAGATTTGGGATCCCGTCCAATTTTCTGATCCCGAAATTTCGGGATTGACATGGCCGCGATCGAGGTTTTGAGAGAATCGGGGGAAAAGTATAGCAAATCGGGGATTTCAAATTCGTCGGTGAGCTAAAAAAAAACGAGGTTTTGTGAGAATCGGGGAAAAAGTATACCGAATCGAGGATTTCAAATTCCTCGGTGAACCAAAAAAAAACACGAGCGTTTGCGAGAATCGAGGAAAAAGTATAGCAAATCCGGGATTTCAAATTCCTCCGTGAGCTAAAAAAAAAAAACGAGGTTTTGTCAAAATCGGGAAAAAAGTATACCAAATCGAGGATTTCAAATTCCTCGGTGAACTAAAAAAAAGTTGAGCTTTTGTGAGAATCGGGGAATAATATAGCAAATCAGGGACCCTAGTCAATTGAAGTGGTTGACGTTGTACTTATTATAAAAAAGCTTTAAGCGTATGACAATTGGAACAATGTTTATAAAATATCCATTAATTATAATATCGCAGTATTAATTACTGATGTAAAGCGTATAATGAAAACAATGTGTTATTTTATTAACGTAGCCTTAATATCAATTCTCAATGATAGTTTTTTAACAGTATCTAGTAAAAATTCAAAACGAATATTACTTGCAGATAAACAATTTGAATGGAAGATTGCAGTGAGCACAAAAATCAAATTCAATTAGGACGCATCCCGATCCTTACGCTGGCAAAGCCTGCCTAACCATCGGTCAATGTCGAACGCGTTCAATTTACCAGAAAAAGCAAATTGTAGGGTTCGTGGGTGGTGGTCGGGACGTCGTTACCTTTCCGTAATTTCTATGTACCCTATGACGTCTGTTGATTTACGGGGATGATTTATGCGAGCGGAAGGGCGCCGCAAATATTATATTAAATATCTAAGGCTCCGTAAATGTATTTGTTGAATAAAAGATAATTTTATAAAAGTATGATGGATGGTGTGGCTTCCGATATTGTTGCTAGTAAATTTTACATATTTCTGTACGAACCTACATCGTCTTACACTTCCGCAATTTTATGGAAAATGCATATCTAATTTTGATAAAAAATCAACAAACTGTAATACATATGAATATATATGTTAATTGCATAGGTATAAGTAAGTTTTCTGTTTTACAGTTTGATTCACTTAACACAGACATGTACATTTATTGTCTTCTAGTGACAAAAAACAACAAAACAAATTATCATGTGATAGGGCCGCAATAAAAATTAAAATTAAATAACTGGTCATGTATGTAATTCAAAAGTAATGCGATCTTTGTACTTGTTAATAAAAAAAATAATGATTTAATATCTATATTATTAAGTCTCACAATTGAATCCAACCTTCCATCAGTCAACCATCTTTCAAGCCTACTTCTATGAACCAATTAATTTTCCTCTAACAGCGAAAAATATTTAATAAATTCAATACTTTAAAAAATATGTATTTCATTTTTGAGAAACTTTGTAGAAGTTTATTTTTAATATAAAATTAACTTTGTTATTTCACTTTTTGTGCTACAACTTGTGACATATGTTTCGCCTCTTTTGGAAGCATCATCAGACAGGCAATGCTTACACATAAACTAAAAAACGTTGCGATGGTTTGTCTGATAATGTTTCTCAAAGCGGCAAAACATGTATCACAAGTTGTAGCACAAAAAGTAGAATAACAAAGTTATCAAATTTAATTTTATATTAACACTACCTCACTGAATAATAATCTCTCATGTATTCTTTTAAAATTATATTCACGTTGATTCTTAATCTAGATCTGCTTTGAAACAATTCTAGCAAGATTACGTTGTGTAGATAAAAGCCGTTATGATATCGGAAAATGTGTTTTATATTCTACTAAATTGCTTTCATTAAAAAATAAAAACTATATATATTATGATATAAAAAAAATATTAAAAAATCTTAGTCCACATTTGTTAAATATGATCAGAACCCGTTTCGCACATATCAACTAATAATAATATACATTAAAACAGAGCTTTTTATACTAAACCAAATAAAATTAATTAGAACGTAGTGTAAATCAAGAGCCCTACATTATTATATATTCTAGTATGTATGTATGTAATACTGCTCATGGTGAGCACATCCAAACCTGATCATTCCAGTCAAGGTTATTTTTTTTAAATGTAATTCGTTTCCACCAAGTATTAACATTGAACACATTGAAAGTATTTATGATATGTTTGGAAGAGTGTTTTGGAACCACCGTGACATTTTAATTGATTAATTGATTTTTCTTTAATATTAATTTTCTTTTCTTTACAGGTAAGACGAATGAGGCAAAAAACATTCATAAATTAATGACTTGCTAAGAAGGCAGATGTTAAGTGAAATTAAAACTGAGTGGAAAAGACAGTGCGAAACTCTTGATAACTCTTAACGACGTGTTTTTGTGAGATGGTGATTTAAAAAATCGGGAACAAAAGTGAAAAATCAACGAGATGGCCTATCCGAACCTTCAGCTGAGTACGATCGTTACAGCTTATACCGTTATCATCCTTTGCGGTAAGTTAGTCCTTAATTATATTTTGAAAAAAAAATCTGCTAATTGCATTGTTTTCCTGTTATAGTCCTTTTCATGCCTGAAAATAGTGGATTTTCTCTTTGTCACAGCCCATTAATATCTCTAATTCTTTGTAGTTATTAATAAATAATAACCAAGCATTAGATAATAATGAAGACATATGTGTGTTTGGATATATCAACACGCTTTAGAATAATTATTTAATCTTTTATACTTGTTTTTAAATATCATCGTAGACACGTAACCGGACATTATTTTTTGTTATTTACCAATCTAAATATGCAATATCTTGCTGAATATTTATAAAATAACCTAATTCATATTACAGAGATAAAATGTCACTTTACTAAGGTTTGTAGAGTAGTCACGGTGAAAAGCAATTAATTAGCCGTAAATTTCGTTACCAAATTTAAAACTTTTAGTTTCTTAGTTTCATTGCAAAGCAATTACTTTAAAGATAATAATTTCTCTCGTGCCAACTGCCAACCATTTATGACATCGAAGGTTGTCTCAGAACATTAAAAATATATATACATTTGTAGTTTGAGCAATAACTTCTGATGACTGTGTTTACTTAAAATAAAAATGATGACAGATCAAATAATTTTCTGTAACGTATTTTTAAACAGTAAAATATAAATTACACGTCATTTTAATTATATATAAACGTAACCTGTCTATGAATAATTAAATGTATTTAATTAATGTTAATACTTATTTATTTGAAATAATTATTTGCTGTTTGCTTTTTGTACGGAAGAGTTCACGAGTAAAGAAAAGTATTTTTTTAAATATATTGAGATATTTTTAGTATATCTTATTTTTATTTCAACAAATATTGCCTGTATAAATAACATTTCATTTTGTATGTTAATTATAAATTTAAATCGATAATACCTATAATTTTCAGGCACATATAGTGTCAATAAATAAAATAATGTCAATATATCTAATAAAAATTATTATCCGATAACTCATATTGAAAACAAAACTTGATATTGAAATAACATTACTCGGTTAATGGAAATCTGGATTAATATTATACATAAGCCTTATCAACAGATTAGGTTGACGTTTTAGGCAGAATCTTCTCTGGTCTGTATGCATAAATTTGTGAACTTAAATATACAACTTCAGCGTGTGGCATAATAATACATTAATGAAATCACAATTATTATTCCACTAGTATTAAATTAATCCACAACCGAAATTAGGTAAGATTATTTATTTTCATATTTCGGTGAGAATACAGTCAACTTTTTTACACGAATTAAAAATAACACGGTCCGCTTGAAAGAATAAATACTTTATTTTCACTAACTCGATCTCCAGACACAAAATAAACAGAAGCGGATAGCAAATTTCCTAATAACAAGAAAATAAATACCACAATGTTTTTTCTTTACCATTTTATTCTTAAAATAACACGGTTCTTTAAACTTAAGGAACCAATAAAAAATTATAGTTTTTTAACGCGGTTTTTTGTGGAACGTATCTACCGTGTAAAAAGTAGTTTGGTGTATTTTTTTGATTTTCGGAAAGATGTTGTTTTATTTTTAGCTAGAAATACAATTTCTAGAAACTAGATTCCTTTTTTGTAGAGGCAGTTTTTTAATAAAGGTTTTTTGTTGAATAAAGTTTATGCAAGATTGAAAAAAAATAGCAAGTAATATATAGCATATAAACTATTCCTCTAATATTTATAGATAAATTCTAGCGAGTGTTAATGATGAATAATGCAGACTAATATGAAATATTTGTGTATTTTTGTAAAAATAAACTTTAATATTAAAAAAACAAAAAAGCTTATCAAATACAAGAAAGTTTATTATGATTAGTTGTAAATGCCAAGTCATTAATCTAAGCCAGCGCCAATGATTTATTGTTAATATAGTTTCCATCATTTGTCATACTTCATTAATAATAAATTTCATGAACACACAATAAATGTATAAATTTGATGCATTGATTATAAAACTACATTAATTGAAGCCCAATAAATTTTATTCATTCAGTTTATAAATTTACTATCGTTTATTTATCCAACGAATATGTACGTTTTAACAACACCATTTGAAAGGATGGTTAGAATATTATGACATAAATATTTGAAATTATAGGATTGTTCTCAATAAGTTTCTAATTTAATTGTGATCGTTTGTTTTCGGTCACCGTGTGTAGATAGTTTTTGTTGTAAGTATATAAGTCTGTGAAAAATGTATCTGTGTTATTCTCAAGTATTCCATCATTTTTTTCCGGAGTTGGAATCATTCTGTGACATCTATACGTTTCCAGCATCCGAATAGCTGTGTATATATCATTTTTTCTCGCAATCTTTTTGTATGGATCCTGTGGGATTTAACATGGGGGACTGATCTGTACTTCTGTTTTCACGTCTTATAAATGTATATCTTTTTCAATTTCATTTCTGTTTCATCATCTTATTCTTTCAGAAAAGAAAGGGTTATGCGAATAACGTGCGCGTCTTAAACCTTATTTTTCTCTTTGTCCAATAAAATCACAACGAAACTTACATAAAAGCTTTCCAGATATAATAAACTATGTTCGCCACATAGCGTGTACCTAAGACTATAGTCTATTAATATTAAAAAAAACCTACATTATAATATAATCTGCCAACTATAATTTAATTTAGGATAAAAACTAAAAAAAAACGAACCACATTAAAATCAATACTTAAATAAAACGTAATTTGATGGTTATTATTAGTACTCATTTATTTTGAACACGTTTTTGCATGGCATGAGTAATTTATCGGTAAGAGTTTTACACAAAAAATCAAACGGATTTGGGCTCAAGGCTTCGCAAGATTCATAATAAATTTAGATTCGTTGTATTTATCATTTAGCATGATGTCTCTTTTTTTCTTGTATTCAGCTATTATTTTTTTATATTCCTTCTTCTCATTTTGCTTAATTTTTCTAACATTATTATTTATGTTACTTGTAGCTTTCTTATAAGCTTGCATGACACATACAAATGCCTTCAAGAAATAAATAAAGGCAATAGTCATTAATGCTAAATAAATACATATATGTTTTATTGTATATTTTAGTGGATAAATGCTCTGGAACGGATTTATTTTGCGAATATTTCACTACAACGTAATTTATTACTTGCAAAGAAGAATTTTTACATAAAAATAATCATTAAAAATTTGAATTCATGCTTAGGCTTTTCATTAATTGATTTCTAATACAACGAATAAAATTACTTTACTAAAAGTATTCTTAAAAAACTTTTTGCTCATTGATTTGATGAATTAATGGTAACTGACTTTTTTAGCAGTACCAAGTCGTGAAACAAGATTTTCCTTGTTTGATATGTTTTTTCAACAATAGTTTTAACAATGACGAGATAGCGATATAGATAATAATATCAACCATATTGTATACATTGTTATCGCAAAGAAATATACTTTAATAGTGGTTATTCTTGATGTCATCATTTTTTAAAGTGAATAAACTTAACATAAATAAATTAAAAATGAAAATGATGTTAAATTTTCACTAACAGTTTATTTAAATATACTTTATTCGTTCTTATAAAATTTTCGTTTTGCTATGACTTTGAAGCAGTCCTAAGTTTAATTAATATTCTGGAGACATTCTTTCGTTTAATAAGTTGTTCTGTTTTTTGATATGAATGGCAAATTAATTTCATTTAATGTTTTACTTCAGCCGGATTAAATTTTTAATTCAAAGACGTAAAAAAAATCTGTATAAATTACACAAACTCAAAATTAAAATTACGCCTCGAGAGGAAAGTTTACAAAATCGATTTTTAAAATTTACTCACTTATATTTTTATGATTGGAAAAGTTTCAACAAGTTTGATAAAGTGAATTTAAATAAAAATACAGTTATAAAATATACCTGCCTACCTGCCTAGGCTTAATTTTATTAATGATGAATTTAAAATGAATCATTGGAAAAAGAAGTACTAAAATTTACAAAGCGATGGAAAGTGCATAAATAAAATTACCTGCCTGATTGAGTTTTAATCATTCAACCATTAAAAGCTTATAGATTATTTACATTTTCACAATTAAATCATTTCAAAAATATTTTCATAGTCGATTTGTTTTTGTTTTTTCAATGCTTTAAATCTCGCTGTCCAATTTTTAAACGCAAAGAGTAAAGTTAAGTTATTTGAAAATATGCACATTCAATTACTACAGTTTTTATTGTATTAATGATAGGTAAAAAAGAAAATATTATTGATTATTAAAAAGATCGATTAAAAGATTTTTGCATCCATGTCTATGATATTTTTGATAACTTGCCACTGATCATTTCATTCATATCGGATATGTATTGATGACGTGAGCGGCCGGTTGTTAGTTGGTTTCACTTAAGTATATTGTATTTTAACTGGGGTAATATCGTTTGGAATTTATTTTACTTCTATAAAACACAATAATATCATTAAATAATTAGTCAAATTACATATATAGATATTTTCGATGGATTCTGCAGTAAATTTGAAAATTAATTTATTAATGTGTAATTGATATATATGTAAGTTATCAAATTTAACTTTATATTAACTTATACAAAATTGATAAAAAAAAATATTGTGCAAATATTCATTTACAATTTTTTTTTTTTTGTTAAAATGTGATTTGAAAAAATATTGATTTTATATTCTATTGAGTTTCTTCATCTTTTGCAATGAAGTGATGGAATTGTGAAAAAACGGATAAACCTAATTGTTATTAATAAACCAGTGGAATAATTCATAATACTTTTTGCGTAGTAATTTTGCGTAAAGTTGGCATAATACAAATCAAATACAAAAAAAAATCATGAGGCATATTTTGTTTAATTCTCAAGATGTCAGTGTTGTTGAATCGTCATAAAGCATGATAGGCGTGCGTCGTTAACGAACAAACGAATCCAAAAGATTTTTATCTCACTATAAAGAAAAAGAATCATTCATTGATATCTATAGATTAATATCAAAATTATCGCGAATCACTTTAATGCTTTTTAAACAAATCACTTGATTCAGAATTTAGCTGCGAGCCGTTTGAAAACTGTTTGAATGAAAAATATTATTGACGCTAATCGACATGCATATGTTTTATCATAAATATACATGCATAATAAAAAAAAGAGTGGAGAGAAATCATAAACGGGATAAATGTTTATATTTCATATTATTATATAACACTTTTTCTTTCAAAGATTCACCATTTTTTAATACCTTTCTAATGCAATTAAAATCTTGAGGAGTTTTTTTGCGTTATTTACTTTATGTATAATGCCACTAAGTATTTTGAATCGCTCTATTTTAATTGTATAAATTATCACTATAAAACTTTTTCAGCGTTGTTATTTTATGGAACAATACAATATAATAATGATAAAATAATAGCATGTTAAAGTGCTGTCCAATACTTCATACAATAGTAGATGAATACAATATGCTTAGAGGACTTTCAAATATTTAGAACAAATGAGTTTCGACATTCTCATTCAAATAACGTTCCATTCAAACTGATATAGCAGCAAGTCTGTGATATTGTGAAAACTTTGATTCCTTATAAAATATTTTTAGTGAGTAGATAACTGCAGGTTTGTTTAAAATGCAAATATATCTCATTTATATTTAAAATATTTTACTAGATAATATTTTACATAAAAATACTTTAATATCATAATTTAAAAAGTATTTTTTTTGCTACCGCCAGGAAGCAGCTCTTGTTTGAAGATAGTTGGAGTAGCAGTGCCGACATTAGCTGATCTCCGACAACCGGCAAGTCTTGGATGTTCATATGATTTAGGACACGACAAACTGTTTTCTGTCAAATGGTACAAGGACGATCACGAGTTTTACAGATATATGCCAACTCACAAGGTAAATAAATAACTTATATTTCTTAGTTCACATTTAATATCTAATAATATGGAAATATCATAAATATACATAGTATTTTAAAAATTACTAATTATTCAACACAGGTATAAAAAATATATTTAGAACACTGCTTGTGAACAAATAAATTATCCTCTATTAAATACCAGGTTTTGTCTTACAAATCATTACTCGTTCGCTGCTTTTAGAAGCCTAGTCATACTAAACGAATCATAAGCAGAATACAATTTAATTTAGTAAATAAGTTAAAAATAAAATGGTCTAACTGTTAAGCACAAATATATTAGATGTAAACAAAAGGACACTACGATCATTGAATATAAACCATATAGGTTGCTTACCCACTTTTAAGGTGTCCATTGTATCTATTGGTGAAAAGGCATTATATCTTAATTATTTATTACAGATCAAGATCGGTTTCGCTTAACGCAAATTTGATTAACAAGTTTTCTTAACATATAGCATACCAGATTTAAAATATTCTTATTTCGTATTTTAAGTACAACTCGAGGGCTTTAAGTCAAACAATATTATTTACAAAAGTCCTATTATTCAGGAGATCCAAAAAACGCTATTCATTTTGATGTATAACTTTACAAAGCAGATTTATTTGTAATAGCATTTGACTTTACTGCGACTACTATTGAAAAATACAAAAAAACAGTAAATGACGAAGCTGAAATTTCTTACTAATGAATGTCTTTATTGTCGTCGAAAAAATGACTTACAGACTATTGAAATATAGACAAAAAAAGTGACGTGGGAGTGCCTCGTTAGTCATAGTGTCTTTCACAGTTGATAAGCGTAGATACAATCCTTAAACTCAACACTTTTCGACTGAGAGGGTTAAATACAATACAATGAGCAATGATTTTGTTTATAATGGACTTTTAAATATATCTAGTAGTTAAATTATAGTTATTATCTTAAAAAGATGCTCTATTCAATATGATATATATATAAAAAGCTTCAGATAATATTTTTGACTGAGTTAGCGGGCTTCTTTTCAATAGCTTAAACTTAAAATCGAAAAGTAATATTTAAATTTTGCTCTTTTTTAAATGTCGATTATTTAGTACAAGAATTTCTACCACAGAAGTAAAAAATGTTACAATGTTGTTTAAATATACTAAATCTATCTTTCAAGAAACAGCAACATATCGTAACCCACTTATAAAATTGTTTCTATTAGAGAGTAATAAAAAAAAATCTTTGTTCATATTTTAAAATTATGTATTGAAATTATTTATCAGTTTAAAATTCTTGTGACGAGGGAAACCAAATGAATGTTTCATTAATTTTTAATATAATGCTTTTCCACGGAGTATTGATAGTGAACACATAAAAAGTGTACAGTGGTTGGTATTGGAAAATATTGCCGACAATCGATTTTTAATATTAATGATTTTTCATTCCTTGATTTAATGAGCGTTAGAATGGCAAATACTATAAGAAGTTTATTTTATTATTTTTAAATGAATACCAATTATATTTTTTTCGAAAGAAATAATATTTACTTTGCAATCAAATTATAAATAACTTTAACTGATTAAGTAATTGATGTTCTGAAGATAAGTGAATTGTTCATTAATAATTAATTCAAAGTTTATAATTGTTACGCGTAATACGCAATACCTTAATAGACAGACACTTTTTTTTTCATTTTCAATTTGAAAGTTTCTTTGACACCAAGTGCTGTTTTTTATTTGCTGAAAACTATTATTCTTTAAAACTATGATGTTCAAAATTGAAAGTACAAAGTTAGAGTTTATTTTGATTGAAAAGTGATCGAAGTGTTTTTATAAAAAAAGTATTTGTCTTGATTTGTAAATATTTTTTTTGTTGGGGTTGTATCTTCTTAGCCAAGCATCTTGACATTCCCTTTAATCGGCGCAAGACTGGAGTCAGCTCTAGGACCGGGGGAAAAGTCATGCGGTAGAAACCACTGCAGCATCACGCTGAACCATCTTTCACCGGCAGCATCCGGAGCATATACATGCGAAGTCTCCACGGAGGCACCAACGTTCAGAACAGCCATCGAGACGAGAAATATGACAGTCATGGGTACAATAAGAGCTTTTAAACTGAAAATATTGAAAACTTTTCGTTGTTTATTTTTATATACCGTCAGCATGCGCTTTGGGAAAAATAGCTTTCTCAAGAGGCTCATTATGAGAAAGTTTGAACGTTTGTTTTGAATATTGTCTGCGAAGAGGCTCGCAGAAGCTTTTGTTTGCCGTTAAATCTGTGCCTTAAAAGGGATCATGTATAAATTTGAATACATTTTATGGTGTCTGCATTCATTCTAATAAAATTAAACAACTGATATGTGAGATTTAATCATTGCGTTGTAACGTTAACTTGCCCTCGTTACTTTACTTCGTTTCATAAATTTTAATTGTCGCATGGCTTTTGATAGAGTCTAGACCTACACAAAATTCGTCTCGCAATTTGTTGGTGGTTGCAAACTCAAGTTGTAAATTAATTCATTAGTCCTAGTGACATGCGTCTATTAATCGAATTGTAGAATTCGTTTTAAATAGATGGAAAATTTCCATTTAAAATAAAACTGTGACCGTTAAATTCATTTAAACGTCCAATCTGGTTCTAAATTGGATCTGCATATCTAAATCTAAATCTCTGCATATCTAAATTTCATCTGCATATAATGAAATGCAACACACATTTTCAAATGAAATGAAATTTATACGAATAAAATTATCTTAAAGATAAATATAATTTTCGATGCGTAGAATAAGTTGAGTGTTTTAAAATATAAACTAAATTGTTTTGATATAAAATCAATTGTTATATAAACTGTATGAGGCGAATTCATATCAATTATTCACTCAGCGCCACATAAATGATTGTCTTTCAACATTTAATGTATATATAAAACAAAAGTAAAATGAATGTATAACGTGTGATCAATAATCAGATTGTTGAGCAAATGAAGCAATTTAAACATTTTTCAGTGAAGTTTTGTTTTATTAAAAACAAAAAAAGTATTATAGTTTAACTAATTGCGTAGCATGATAGATATGCAAAAAAACTAGCATGATTGATTTTTTTGTAGAAATAGACAATATCGCAAGGACCTTAATTTAGTTTTAGTGTGAATTTGAAATTGTCAAATGCCAAATAATAATTGGATAGCCATGAAAATTTATAAATAGAATAACAAAATGGTTGTGTTTAATTTTACCGTTTCTTAATGAACTAGCGTTACCATTGGAGGAGCCAAGAATAGAAGGTCTAAGATCAGCGTACACCATTGGAGAAGTACTCGACATCACTTGCAGATCAGCTCCATCTGCACCGCCAGCACATCTAACGTTGTTTGTTAACAATGAAGAGGTATGCTTGAACCACCAATAGTTTTTTTATGGCATATCGCTACATTTGCGTCAAGGTATTAAGATCGTTGTCTAAATGTCATTTTTGCAGAACATTTTCTGATACACCAAATAGTATTTTTTTAGTGCTCAGGTTCTATACGGTTGTACTCAAATAGTCCAGGTTTTAATGTTTGAGGAAAAAAAAAAATATTGATATTTCTTCCAATAAAAATATAAATCTGAAATTAATGGATATATATTAAGATACATCATCAACTAACTGTTAGTCGGAAAACAGGGTGCCTATATTAATAATACCTATATTAATCTTAACCTTTTATACCTTTTCCGATACGGTTGAGATAATGAATTACAACCGGTTGCCGTAAATTAACTTCTTTTGAAACACTACTGGCATGCCAATATGTATCATATTGGAAGCGGACAATGTTTAAAAATAATAAAAAAATATATTTGTGACAACGTCAGACCAAAATGTCTACTGAATCGATTTCAAAAAGGATTCATTCTCTGGATCCTATGTGTCACTATGACATTCAGTCCATATTCATTCACTGAGTCCATTCATATTCAGTCCGCGACCGATTGAATTTTAATTTTGACAATAAAGCGATATAAAATGTGGACTTTATGAATACATACTATCAAAAATAACATTTTATCTCGTGATTCATACATATATTATGAGGAATTGATTTTTTAACTTGATTATTAATTACTGCGTATTATAAGTATATTGCTATCTTGTTATCTAGGTTGGCCAAAAACAAGTGACGCGTGCCGAGGAACCAGTCGAAGACGAACTGGCCTCCAGTTCTGCTCGGCTAAAGATGGTTCTTTCCAGAGGCCACTTTAAGGGTGGCGGCGGAGGTTCCCTATTGAGAGTAAGGTGCTCAGCTGCCCTTGCCGCAGTCGAAGAAGCAGCGCGATCAGCTGATGCGACGGCCGCATTGGCAGCGTCCCAGCCTTTACATAATCAGAAACTGGAATGGCCCAGTGCTGCAGGTAATATTCAAATAATGATTTCTGTAATAGTATTCTTTGATTATTTTTTTCTTTCGAATTATTCATACACGGATGAGCTGTCTTGTGACGTTTACATTGTTATTCAATTTGTTTTAAACACATTATTTTACTATTAACGTAACATAATAATCAATGAGCTATAATATTTTACACGTTTTAAAGTATCGTAAAAATGAAGTGACCTCAGTAAATATACAATGCAATGGTGTTATCTCTTTAAAATTAAAATATTTAATCCACCAAAACACCAAGTAAAGTCGTGATTGTACTTAAAAGTCTTATTGAAAAGATTTACCATTTTACTATTTGGCTTATTTCACCTCTTGATGGCTCAAATGTAAAATTACTATTATATAAAAATCGAAAAATTGGTGTTTATATATACTTTTGAGGTAGTGTTTATTAATTTTGAATTTAATAATCAATATAAACTTTCAATAGAATTTTTGTGTTTCTGTCTGTGAAGTAACGAAGAACTCTTTGAATAGTTTATTTGATAATGAATGTATATGATGTAGTATTATGTATTCAAAGTGAATGTTAATTTTTGTACAAAAAACAACAAAATTGATGTACATAAAATATTATTAAAGTGGGAATTTTAAGTTTTTCATTGTGTATCCAAATAAACTTTCACTGACTTATAAACTTATCCAAAAATAATAATACTATTTAGGATATTTGCAAACAACGGTTGACCTGTTTATACACCATATTTAATTATTCCTTCTTAAAGTATTCGATTTCGTTAAAATTTAATCATGAATTTGACATTTACGAAACAAGTTACTTGCGTAACGAAGTTATATTTGAAGTTGAAAATGTTCAACAAAATTATTTCAGGAATCGAAAATATTTGTTTGAAATTTTATTATTGACTCAACAGAATCTTGCTCTAGTTCAAAATATAATGGGCGCTGTTCTAAAAACGATAGAATTCTGGGAAGCTTTCGTTTTGTAAAGCATTCGACTACCTTCCGTCTGATGCGTTGGCGGAGCGATTAAATATATTATGTTATGTCGTTAAGCTTATTACATAAAATGCTTTTCAAGTAATATCTTTGCGTATGAAAATAAATTAAGCAACATTACGTCGAAAACACTTAATGTCATTGAAGGTTTATTTTTAAAGAAATTAATGGCTTTCGAAGAAAATATAAAAGGTATATTTGGAAAATGTCTGAAAAATGTTTCAAATAACAAATTATTAATAAACGATTTTGCTAGTTGTATGGACTCGTTTGTCATTTTCAATTTAATTACGATAATAAAAAACTAACATACTTAATAAATTGTAAATTTACTGTTAACCATCACGTTGATTTAGTTAATTTAAAAAAGTGTAAAAATAATTATAATTATTCAAATATTCGTATGTTACTTTGAATACTTTTTATCGTATCTTTTTTTAAATCAAAAAAATACTATAGAAGGTCAATTTTTTTTTTCATAGTTTAGATCAGGGTTTCCTAAACATATTTTGCAATAAAACACTTCACAAATCTGGAAATGTTACCAGAACACAGCTTATTTTTAAGGTCGGGTAATTTACAGCAGGTAAAATATATGTTATTAAATCTATATATTAATAGCCGATAATGTCCGTCTGAGTGTAAGATGTCCTCGATTTCCCCTCCCCCTGCCCCTCCCCCTCCTCCTCCTGCTAAGCCGCGCTGTCACTTTTTATTCATACTTAAGACATATTTTTCCAATATACACTGTTACTTATGATTTTCCTCGATTTCCTCTCCTCCTCCTCCTCCCCCTCACCAGCCTCGATGTCGCCATTTTTTATTCCTACCTTTTCGATGACGTCATTATATACTATTATTTGATGGAACATATCAAATCGCTGAAAAATTGAATTCTCATACAAAAAAGCACCTTGGTCTGGATTCGAAACACGGTCCTTGAATTATGAGTTGAGAGCTTTACCACTCGGGTAAACAAACAACTGCCAGATACGATAAAATTACATTATATATATTGTATTACGTTCTAATTTTGAAACTTTTGTTTTTTATTTGAAACACAGCATATATATCCTAATTTTTGCACATTCATTAATTCCAACGTACCCGAAAGGTAAAGCGCTAGATTGGTAAGCTGATGGTCAGTGGTTCGAGTCTGACCCCGAGCGTTTTTTTTTTGGTTTATAACATTTTTTTTTTAAACACAGTACATCTTGATCGTATGAAAATAATAAAATCCGATTGATAAGCGTGATAAGTTTTTCAAAAAATAAATACCTATATATTAATATTCGATAAAATAATCACAATTAAAAATTTACAACGTCTATTTCTGCTACTACGAAAAATGGTTGTTAGCAAACTTAAACATTATTCCAAAAATTCAATAATTTACGAAATTTCTGCTACTACGAAAAATGGTTGTTAGCAAACTTAAAAGTTATTCCAAAATATAATAATTTACGAAATTTCTGCTATTACGAAAAATGGTTGTTAGCAAACTTAAACATTATTCCAAATATTAAATAATTTACGAAATTTCTGCTACTACGAAAAATGGTTGTTAGCAAACTTGAACATTATTCCAAATATTAAATAATTTACGAAATTTCTGCTCCTACGAAAAATGGTTGTTAGCAAACTTGAACATTATTCCAAATATTAAATAATTTACGAAATTTCTGCTACTACGAAAAATGATTGATAGCAAACTTGAACATTATTCCAAATATTAAATAATTTACGAAATTTCGGCTCCTACGAAAAATGGTTGTTAGCAAACTTGAACATTATTCCAAAAATTCAATAATTTACGAAATTTCTGCTACTACGAAAAATGGTTGTTAGCAAACTTGAACATTATTCCAAATATTAAATAATTTACTAAATTTCTGCTCCTACGAAAAATGGTTGTTAGCAAACTTGAACTTTATTCCGAAAATTCAATAATTTACGATATTTCGGCTATTACGAAAAATGGTTGTTAGCAAACTTAAACTTTATTCCAAAAATTCAATAATTTACGATATTTCGGCTACTACGAAAAATGGTTGTTAGCAAACTTAAACATTATTTCAAATATTAAATATTTTACGAAATTTCTACTCCTACGAAAAATGGTTGTTAGCAAACATGAACATTATTCTAAATATTAAATAATTTACGAAATTTCGGCTACTACGAAAAATGGTTGTTAGCATACTTAAACATTATTTCAAATATTAAATATTTTACAAAATTTCTACTCCTACGAAAAATGGTTGTTAGCAAACTTGAACATTATTCCAAATATTAAATAATTTACGAAATTTCTGCTTCTACGAAAAATGGTTGTTAGCAAACTTGAACATTATTCCAAAAATTCAATAATTTACGAAATTTTTGCTACTACGAAAAATGGTTGTTAGCAAACTTGAACATTATTCCAAATATTAAATAATTTACTAAATTTCTGCTCCTACGAAAAATGGTTGTTAGCAAACTTAAACATTATTCCAAAAATTGAATATTTTACGAAATTTATGCTTCTACGAAAAATGGTTGTTAGCAAACTTAAACTTTATTCCAAAAATTCAATAATTCACGAAATTTCTGCTACTACGAAAAATGGTTGTTAGCAAACTTAAACATTATTCCAAAAATTGAATATTTTACGAAATTTATGCTTCTACGAAAAATGGTTGTTAGCAAACTTAAACATTACTCCAAAAATTAAATATTTTACGAAATTTCTGCTACTACGAAAAATGGTTGTTAGCAAACATAAACATTATTCCAAAAATTAAATAATTTACGAAATTTCTGCTAACTATAAAAATAAAATAAAATAAAAAAAAATTAAATGAAATAAAATAAAATAAAATAAAATACCATAAAATAAAATAACATAAAATAAAATTAAAATTAATACTATGCAACAAAAATCTCACGTTGCTGGGCAACGGGCTTACAGCTAGTCACTTATTATTTGTTGATTAATTATTTTTAAAAAATGTTACATACAAACATGAGCAAACAATAATATTAAATTCTCCGCCTCTATCTAGATATTTTTCAAGTCACAAATTCTTAAAAATGCCGTTTTATCAGTTCTACTAATAATAATAATAAAATCTATGAATGGAAATCACAATAAGTGTTCAAAAAAAGTTTTTCCTACAAAAATTAAATCATAAAGTTGACACATTCAAGCAAACCGTGACTTTTCCAACACTGAAATAATCATTTCCCATGCTTTTTATTTGTGTGACAAATCACTTTTTGATTGTTTGCTCCTCAAATGTGTGCAGTGTATATTACCATTACAATTTTTGCGGAACACCTATGTAGGTCCCACAGAACACTAGTGTTCCGCGGAACATAGTTTGGGAAACCCTGGTTTAGATAGCTAGTAGAGTTTAAAAATTTGACACATTCTAAGCACATAAAAAATATTTTTATGGGGCATATATATTCATGTGTTTTATTTAAAATGATGAACACGACTATATATTCAATACTATGGTTTTTTAGCTCTTTAATATAGCGCCAGTCAAAAAAAAAACAACCACTGGTTTTACAACCACATTATTTGCCCAGAATGTCACCAAAAATGATTTTTTCTTCACCTGTAAAACATTCTGCTATCCATAGGCTATGAATTTTTCGCTATTTAAAATATATTTTAAACATACATACTTGTAAGGTTATTTGATAAAACGTAATTATGTGTACAATATAAAGTGAAATTTAACGTGACGGATGCACTCGTATTTAACATCAATTTACTCAAAATGATTTTCAAACCGCTTTTGTCAGAATGACAAACATGTAATACAAAAAAATAAACTAATAAATTTATTTATTTACGATTTTAGTTTTTACTTTGATAAATTAAACTTTATTTTTATTTCAGGTAAATGTCTCTCATCCCCCAATGCCCTTGTCATGACGAGTGTTTTTGCAATAATGAGAAAGATCTTCTGAAAGAACTGACAGTGAATTATTTTTATTTTATTCCGATAAAATTTTGTATTAAATAATATGCTAGTCGCAATCAAATGTTTTTAAAAAAATGCAAAATGAAGCATTCATGGACTTTGTGAAAAGTGATACTTTAGGTACAAATATAAGGCTATATCAAACATAATAAGAAATAAGGAGACGCAGCATCTTGTAATTTATTAAAACTAAATATCAATGAAAGTCAATAATTGATCGTACTGTCTGTCGTAAAGGAACGATTTTATCATATTTTAACACCATATTAATGTAGTGATCAATTTTTATCAAACATTTTTATTTGTTGTAGCAGTGAACTACCAATGCACAAAATTTTCGTGAATTTTGAATCACTTGAGATAAATAAATATAAGTGGAATTTCAAAAAGTCATTTTAGACCAAAACGCGCGCCTATCTGAAATGGTAAATTGAAAACTTTTAGACTAAATATTGATTTTACTAAAACGTTTAAGTGGAACCTTCTAACCGCTAAGTACAACTCTTACAATTTATATTATAGGTACGAGTAATCATATTTAAATTGATTTTCATTGATATTTTATTAAGCTGTATAAAATTGAATGTATATTATATTTAAGGCATTAGAAACTGAAATGCATTTATCTAAAATCCACCATTTTAAGATTTATTTTAATTCGACATACATCACACCACAGGAAATACTTTTGTTTTATAACAAAAAAAAACTATTATCTGTTACCAAAGATTTTCTTTCAATAGAAAAATATCAATAAGAAAATGATTTGAAGAAAAAAAAATGTTTTTGAATCTTGGATAAATGAATTATTTTTATTTTAATAAAAAGTCTTATTTGTAAAAAAACATTAATTGCTTATTTAATTATCATTGCTTGAACTTATTTATGTTACATACTTCTGTATTCTCAGTGTATTCAATAAAATGTTCATACAACGATAGATATATCGATTTGCACAATTAATTTTAATGACACATTATTCGTTGAAATGGAATAGCAGCTGCAATAATCATTTTAAAATGTCAATGATGATTGAAAGTTAAAATTAATAACCAATTAGTCTCTGTTTTGGAAATTATATTATGTTAAACGTAATGAAAAAAATAAAGCACTGATGGTATTCGATGTAATATAAGAATTACGAGATTATGAGATTTAATTTTGAAGATTGCACCGTTGTATAAATTAATTGTTTTTTTAGTTGTATTTCGATGTCAGCGCTATTTATATTTTTTATAGACACGAATCATTACACAAATGTGGTTATTATTTTTTATCATCGATATTAAATGAGTTACAACTATTATAAATATATATGCATGACGTTTGCCATGCCACTTGATATTGCCGTATAAAATTAACGAATGAAAAATCAGTGATCGATGGAGAAGGGTAAGTATTTAAGATAAAAGTGTGTCATTGTCACGTGAACTCTTTTTCAAGTCTTTTTTTCATTTTTTTCTGAATTTCTGGAAAATAGTACGTTTGGCATTTTTTTGCTCTAAATGACACCGACACTCAATTATCCTCTTTGAATAAATTCTCATAAAACAGGAATAAAATTTATTTCACGAATTAAATGTTATAATCATAAAATATGGTTGAGTATAAATATAAAATTATTTCAACATATTTTTATTTTTTGTAAAACTTTCACGTAAGTAATCCTGAAATCGTACATCTAAAAAAATCGAAGATTACCTTTTATGTTTTAATAATAAAAAATAATAGTATGAAAAGGATTTATTATTGACTTGAAATCATTGATCAACAACAAAATATATTTTTTTTTAAATGTGGTTGATACTTTTAAGTAATTATCGAAAATTGGTTTATCGTGAGGTCAGTTATAGTAAAGTTATAATAAATATATTATGCCACAAAAACCTCTTAGAATATATTATTGCACCGAAAAATAAAATACTTAATAAAATTGAAAAATAACTTAATCGATGAAGTGTCCGGTAAAATTGAACCGTCAATATTGAAGTAATTTGTGTTTTATTTATTTTAGTTATAGTATATATAAATATTTGTAATAATATGATGTATTTTAAAAACTCAGTCCTGGTTTATTAATTATAACATATTTATACGCGAAAGAAATCGTATTATATAAAATATAATAAGGATTATTTTTAGGAATTTAATGTTTCTTTTGAATTAAAAATGCTGTACAAATATTAAAAGCCATAATATTTAAAAACATGTTTAAATAATGCGTATTTTTATAAAAAAAACTCTTTAACGCTTGTTTTAAATCGATCTTTATGATAAATTTATGTAATTGTATGTATGTATATGACTTTGGCTCGAAATAAATATGAGAAAAAGATATTAATTGTTTTATTTAATTACAATCATTTAAATTTCTGACACAAATATGGTATGATGAAAATTAAACGTCAAATTATGTGTTCATTAAAAAAACTGTGCTAGTTAATTATGTAAGAGTTTTTCATGAATTAATACTAACATATCGACTGTGGAAAGGAAAAAGGACGTAACCCTAAGTTTTTCTAAAACAGCTTTTTTTCGATAATCACAATTTATACAACTTGACACACGTTCTATCAAAATAATGGAAGCTGAAAATGCCGAATTGGTCTCTAAATCTAGCTTTTAAGTTTGAAAAAGATGACCTTGTAAAAAGTTGAAACAAAGAAAAAAGACTGAAATAATGGTTTAACTGAGACAATTTCTTTAATTAATATTAGGTTATGTCAATTTAACACCAGTTTAGAAGTCTCCGTGCACTTCAAGGTTGTGTATAATTCATAATTTGCATATGGCCCAAAATCATCAAAATATGTTTTTTGAGCCTCCTGTAAAATTTGATATGTGTGGGTTACGTCCTTTTTCCTTTCCACAGTCGATGTATTGGTGAACATATGAGATGCAGTTTCATATACTTAGTTGCATTATTTGAAGAATAGATGAAGTTCTATATTATAGTAATAGGAGAATTTCTTTAATAAATAATTTAAGCTCTGAGACAACTCGATATTTTGACGTGAAATATAACTGAAAAACTTTGGTTCATATTCTTTTGAATTATATTGATTTTACGTTTTTAATGTGAATTTTTTCAGATTTAATATAATATTGGTAAAATTATACGTAAAAATGTTCAATATTAATTCGATATAATATCAGGTAAAAACTTTACTTATACTATGTGTTGATAAAATTATGGTTTTAAATTTAATTTATCAACGTACCGTAACAAAGGAAAATGTAAGCAAAAAATCATATAGGGTAAATATTCAATAAAAGAATAGCGCTAAAAATGATAAGTAGCCCAATTTATTTTGAAGATTGAATATGGTTGATAGAAAGGAATGAAAACGCAAAGACTTAAAATAAAACCATAAACTTATTGAAAAACATTCATTCAGGTATTTAGTCCAATGTAAAAAGCCAACTGAATAGTAGAATGGTCAACGTTACAGAAACCACGGATTATAATCCCAGTGCTGACAGTTTTAAAAATTGATTTTTTAATCGATTTATGAATTATTGTTCGAAGGCATGGATGTATGTGACGTCTTGAATTGCCCCTTCTCACCCATTCTATCATGAAAACGTTGCGTGGCAAGAGCGATCAGTTA
Source organism: Himalopsyche tibetana (assembly GCA_030503985.1). Taxonomy (NCBI): domain Eukaryota; kingdom Metazoa; phylum Arthropoda; class Insecta; order Trichoptera; family Rhyacophilidae; genus Himalopsyche; species Himalopsyche tibetana. Next base: position 6,251,049 of record JAPJYX010000010.1, read on the forward strand.
ACCACTAGTACTACCCGAACCCTATTATTATATTGTTACTCTTTTTGGAAAAAAGAAGTTGAGCAACTGAATAACAAGCAGTTATTCTTAGCTTCTGTTGAGATAAACTCCATAAGGAATTCATATGCTCTACATTAGGAACAGCATGGTAAAAAAGGCAAAGCAAATAGCTGGCTTCACTCGGTTGCAGAAAAATAAATTGTTTATTGAAGTGAATTGTGTTTTATTTTAAAAATTTAAAGGAGAAGCACTTGATCACTGTTGATACTTGGTAAAAAAGGGGTTAAATTAAATATAAAATTAAAATACTCATTTGTACTAATTCAATAGGTATTTAATATGGTCAAGACCAGTTTTGGTTGAGAAGATTATTTTAAACTGAACATTACCGAAAAGAAGCCGGTCCATATATAAAATAAATGAGGAATTTGTACAAAAGAGTGTTTTATTTTTTGTGTGTGATGAATTTAATATGTAGTGTGCTTAATGAAATGTTGTTAAATAAAATACGAAAATTCATTTGAAAAATGAAAAATATTGAATGTATTTTAGAGCCTTTATGGCGCGTAAACATCATAAAATAATCGTGTTTACATTCCATCAGAAAATAATATCAGTATGCTCATATAAAGACTAGAACGCCACATCTACGAATTTTCTTTATCTTATGAAACGCTCCAAAGTGTAAATAAAAATGTAATAACCTTAATGCTTCACCCACTAAGCACACATTTAGCGTGGAAGAAAATGACGAAGTTTTTTTTTTATTTTCCGTGGAGGTGGTAAATTTTCCATCACGCTCGCATCATACGTGCCTCATCTCTCAGCGAAAATCTTTCACAAACAAACTGCTACCGTTGTTTCCACTTGTACTACGTGCTTATCAAGGTTTCCGGGAATTTTCTACCCATATGAAGAGTTAATTTAATATCGAGAGGTTTCCCGCCAAGGGCGTGCCGAGCGAGCGACGCGTGCGACGGAAGAATCGTACGCGCTGGAAGTACACAACTAGGGGTTGCAGATACTAATTGGGCGCAGATGTGACCCGAACCAATCGTACAAGGTATGCCTAATATTATACTGCGCTAATAAATTTATGCAAAATATGCAATAACAATTTATTACATTAATCCGTAAGGGTCTTTCTTAGGCTGCAAACATGGAGGATAATGATTATGGCGAATGGCAAGTACGTAGTTATAAATTGCTGAGATATTAAAGTTGCCTGTTTGTGATAGAGACAAAATTATTCAACTGCTGAACTGCGCGTAGAAAGAAGCTGTAGAAGCTTTTCACTAATTAATGAGTTTGATCACATATTCTATCCTGTCTGTTAAGTGAATTTGTTCTTAGATTGCTTTTACTTGGTATGTTTTCAATCACAAGCAAGTTTAAGTACAGAAATATACTACATTTAAATGATCTTACTATTTTTATATTCATATGCATAAAAGATTAATGAACTAAAGAGAATTTTTCAATATAATCAATTTAATTGACAATTATTAATGGTTAACACAGTGAATATTAAAAAATACTCGAGATCAAATTGAAAAGAGCAAAAATCGCAAAAAATCGCACTTATGATTTTAAGCAAAACGAAAATTTTTTAAATATCAACATTTAAAAAAAGCACTATTTCTCAAAACGGTCTGTTTCCAAAATTAGCGATATTGTGTTAGGTATGCAGAAAGGATAATTCAAGCCTAAGGAAACGACTGATCATATTAGTTTTAATATAAAATCTCTACAACACTGACGTTTTCAAATTGGAAATCATATTTTTATGCAAATGTTACTTTGTTTGTGTTATTCGTTATAGTATTTGATTATACTAAAAAGTTCGAGTTTTGGAAATAGTACTTTTTGTACTATAACCCCACAATTATCAAGACCAGTTTTGCTCATGACGAGCATTATTGACTGATTTAGTATTAACTGTGAACACCTTAAATATATAATAATATGTGAAATCTTAATTAGCTACAAATATAATGAATCTAATATTTTGTATTTTTTTAAGCGGTGCTTTGGCCGTAAGGCAGTTAAAGGCCAACAACACTCATTTCTTAATAGTTTTTTATTTGTTGGTTATAAAAATTTAAATAACCATTGTTTCAAAATTCACACATTTGGCCGAATAAAGACAACATATAAAATATGGTAATTTCAAAAATATATTTTTGCATATAATATGAATCAATATAAAATTAATTTAAAAATCTGAAGCACAATGTGTCGTTAAACATGTATCTACTGCTTGAAATATAGTATTAACATTTTTTTAAACTCAGTAAGTCTATAATTGTGAATTTATTGTTTTGTAAAAGACGGTGTAAAAAAAACAGTAATTGGCAAAGAGGTCTCACTCGGTAATAAGAGTGCAATATAACGGCGAAATAATAATAATAAAAAAATCTTAACATTTGTTCAATTTCCACGAACTATAGTGTCAACCCTGTCAGTGATTTTTCTCATTCTGATTATCTTTAATATGCCTACACTGCAAAAGTGTACGTATCTCAGAAATTTCCTAATAAAACCTTGTTTATTACAGAAAATTGTGTTTATTCAATAAAAATAGGCTTACAGTCGTGAAAAATCGATTCGGCATCAAATATTTAGTTCACCTCTAAGCCCGCAAAACACTAATAAATAATACTAGTTTTCATGCTTTTCGTAAATCAATTAATAGGTAACGTAAAACGTTGGTACAAGCTAAGTATTAATTCATTTAAACTGTATTGTCTTGCTTTCTACTGTATGGATGAGACATGGGTGTTTAATTTCGTAAATTGAAGATGCGGGTTGTAATGACCCAAAAGTTGGCAGATTTAAACCAAGCTTTGTCCCACGTGAATTTTGGGGTTAGTTTATTGCATGCTACGATTATTAGGTCAAATAGTAAATTTATGTTCAAAGCCTTTTTAATAAAACAAAACGTTATTTGATTTTACACTTACTTGTGTGGTAATAAAGTGTTATTATTCACTAGTAATTAATGTATATCAAATTAATTAATTTGAAATTAAATACTGTCACATATTTTATGTCAAAGTGTGAAAGCTTTTTTATTATGTTTGATTGCCACTTACTAAATCTTTCTTGATTGTAAAATTGTTTCTAAATATTATTTAAACCAATTTGTTCGTGTTCAAGTCTTCAAACTTGATGGCTCAACATTGACAACTCGTATTATTTATTAGGTTATGTTATGTACGTCTCTTTGGCTATTTTTACTCTTATGTAATCTTACAATTTTTTGTCAAAATACTTTCTTTAACGAGTCGCACTTAAATAAAAGGCAAATTTAAGTTACATCACAATTCGCAACGTTTAAATATTTTAATTTGCCGAGTCTTAGATCGGAGAATGTTTCAATTCCTACTATATAGGATTGGAACTTTGTCTTGCATACGGCTATGATTAAACTATTTAAGCTCCCCGTAAATCGCATGAGAATATTATCCATTACGATACACTTGAATCATTTTATGTAGAAGGAATTACATAGTATCCGATTTTTTCATTATATGACCCTTTATAAGATGAATTAATGCATCCTAATATAATTCAATTATTTAAATAGTTTTCCCGTATGAAAAAGTAATAAGAATAAGAATTAATAATCAATTTTTCAATTTACAGAGACTAAAAAAACGTGGCTAGTATATTTTATCAGATGTCACCGTTCGAAAAATACACAAATTACACTTAATGAGTTGTGTCGTGGGCCCTTGTTTTCATGTATGTCACTCTTGTGATCACATTGAAAGTGTTTGCCTTTTTTTTATTCATCGTAGTGATTAATATACATGAGAAAAAAATCATGTTTGACTTAACAACAGTAACTTAAATCATTCGAAAACAGTGATTTTCTGTCGAGCATAGATAATTACATTCCTTGAAATTTGCATTTTTTATAATTACCGATAAAGCAAAAACCAAAAAGAAATGGCGTATTGGCGTCAGCTGTAATGCATTTGAAACGATGAAACAATAAAATAATTTACTGTTTTTGTCAAACTGGTACAAGTATCGCCCAGACTAAGTTATTGATGAATATAATTGTGTACCTAGAAATTTTTGGCAATTTTGTTATTTACCAACTTCTGCTAGCATTTTGATGATATAGAAATCTTGGCCGCAAACTAATCATTTATTAAAATTCGTTTTAGGATTCTGATGGGGTTAAAACGAGACTTCTAATTAGCTAATTGTTATATTCTGTTTTAGATTCGAATAGGTTAGAAAGATTTTTTTATCAAAGATATCCATAAATTTATTGAAAAATTGTTATTGTTTGTAAATGGATTCAAACATATAAACCGTAACCAAAGAGTATAATTTTTCCAATTCGGTCACACAACCGGCACTTTGAATACGACCAAAAGCAGAAAATATTTGTTTAAAAATAAGTTTGCACAGAGAAAATTTATCTTGAATTAGACCGGGACTTTAAATGTTAATGCTGCCATGTATATATTCCCGTAAAATTGCACTAGTGAGTTTAACGAATGGCTTCCAATTGCCAATTAAAAGTAATGTGAAAGGATCTGCGATAATACTTGAACCCATGCAGGCTGCTTGTTAATGAACCTTTTGATTGTTAGCGATCATGTCCAGAATAAACATTTGCACAGGACTGTTAATTTAGTCGGGCTATTCATGCGATATAAATTACTCAAAAGGTCATTCGTAAATATAATATTTATGAGATATAATTTTTCACCAGCAAAAAATCTATTGACAGAATTATTGCGAATTTGTGTTTGCATCTTATATAATCAGAATTCTTAGGAAATTGTTTTTTTTAGTGAGTTATAGAATGAAAAATATTTTTTAGCCGACTGGTATGAAATGTTGAATTTTCATCCACTTGCTTGCGGGTCTATAGCCCGAATTCTATCTGAAATACAAACATGAGTAAATTTTTTTTTTACCGATGTATAGATTTCTCTTTGAATACATATGAATAACCAAATATGCCTATGCTTCACTACACCCTTGATCTAAACCTAAACATAAATAACTATGTGCTTATACTAGTCAACAGTAGTACTTTCTTTACCCTCTCTGAAGACAATCAAATATATGTTAAGTTAATTGTAGCACCAAAACCTGTTTGATGTATAATATCGTAAGCGAGAATTCATATATTTTACAGGAATAGTCAGTTTTTAATCATAACAAAAGGTGTTTTTAATATCTTCTTGTTATAATTATCAAGTTAGTAATATTAAAGCGTTTATCTCAACAGAAGTGTTTCTACGAGAACTGCTTGTTACTCAGTTGCTCAACCTCTCTTTTTCCAAAGAGAGTAGGGATAGAAGGATAGAGCTAGGACAGGATTAGTGGTAAGTTAATCGCTCTCGATACGCCCCGTTCATAGGATAGGATGAGTGAGAGGGGGGAATTCAATACATCAGATACATCCATGTCTTTGAACAGAAATTCATAAATCGATTGAAAAATCAATTTATAAAACTGTCCGTACCGGGATTTGAACCCGGGCCCTCCGTAGCCGAAGATTATAAAGAGCTGCAAGAGAACGATCTTTTAACGATGCAAGATTGTCCGTAAAAAATGATAAAATAGAAAGAAAAGAACTTCAGTAAATTCTCAGTCCGTTTATTAAACTAACTTAATGAGCAGACATTCAAATATAAGTATTGTACGTCTCTTCTCCGATCACTTATAAAAGTTTTAATTAGCTCGTTTTTTATTTTTGAAAAAATCACAAAGTTTAAAAGCCATTTTGATAAACACAAAAGGACAATCATAAAATTTTCTGTACGTATGAACGAATTTCGCATTCAATTTATTCTCGGCATAAATTCAGAGCGCCATTACAATCACATCCAGTTTGTGATTTGTTTTGATTAATTTCGCCTGCGTTCTCTCAATTTACATTTAGCATTCACACAACGACAAAGCAAGCCACGTAACGCAGATTGGTTCTATGCGCTTTCTTAAAGTGAGTTCCGCGAACCTTATTAGAAAATATTATCTAGACCAGCTTTTCTTAATATTTTTGCAGTGGCAGCACTGTAAAAAATTTGGTAATTAATAATTCTTTAATTAAAGACATGCTATGTCTTCTGCCTGGAATGCAAAGCCCTTTACTTTGATATATGCATTCTTAAATTTGAAATTTCAGTGTAGAATAAGAAATTTAATATCAAAAAACAATTCATAACTTATGATATTTTAATCTTCCAAATAATCTCGCGAAATTCATTACTATATATCAATATTTGAACTATAAATTGGTATAATTTAAGATTTTAGCTGAAGGTGCTTGGTCGAATTTCAATATAAAATGTAAATCATTCAAATTATGTAAATTCACACAAGTTTTGTCACTGACGACTAGGGGTTCGCCTTTCGGCATCTTCAGGCGTTCAAGTGCACGAATAAACTTGAACTGACAGTTCAAACCGAGGTCGTTAGTAACAAAGCTTGTGTGGATGTACATAACTTGAACGAATTAAATTTAATATTGAAATTCCACCAAACACTTTCAGTCGAAATCTTAAATTATAAATACATTCTGTCAAATTTACGGGTCATACTCAATATAGACGGATAGGGTATCCTTGAGTTCGAGTATTTTCATCACGAATTAAAAAGATCAGTTAGTAATTTTAATTAAATCGGAAAGGACCTTATTCAAAAAGAAAACTACAATATTACCTCAACTATGTGAGCTTTTTGTTTGATTAGTTGAATGAGCTATTCTATTTTGAAGCACCTTTGAAACAGATTCTTTATTCACACAGCATAACAAAGCTTTTTATTCAGTTGAGCTTTTCACTACATTATTATTTCAACAAAGAGCTACACTTTTTACGTAGAGCTTAGCGTTATTTAAGTGATGAAATTATTATTTTGTATGAAGTTAACATTGATATCTTTGTCATTCTATTGGTTTCGCTACTTTCAGAATAACTGTGTTTTAAAAGTATGTTTTTTTATCCATGTCCGCTCCTGATATAGAAAATATGGCCTCCTAATGGAAGTATCTCAACTTCCAGAACAGAAATCGATAAATCTATCGAAAAAATGTTGTTCGTACTGGGACTCGAACCCGTGAGATCCGGCACGGAAGCCGACAACGCTAACCGCTGCGCACAATTACCCGATATTTATAACATAATAATATATTATCGTTTATAAGTTATTTTTGAAAAAAATAAGAATGTGATTTTTTCTTTCTACTGGTCGTTAAAAGGGGTGGTTTGACCCAAAAAAATATATTTACACCCACCATTTACAATAATTATAATAAACTAAATTGTTTGTATTTGGAGAAAAAAATCGAAGGGAAATAAATTTAACGGTGGCGAGTCATTTATTAAAAAAAAATTTACATTAACATTTTTATTCATTGAAATATCACAATCCACTAAGTGGTGACATTATGAACGAAAGAACAAATATTGATACAATGTAGTCGTTGACACGTAGTTACAGTTTCATAATTCAATATTTATCCATCTGTTGACATGTATGGAGGAGGCTTCGGTAGAAAAACGGTCCCAGCATCGGTTGTCACCGCAAATATAACGTTTGTCAGCGCATCCCTTGTGGGCGAGGTAGATGTGAAAAGACTCTCATGGAAAAAAGATAGGTTCAGCAACCGAGCAAGCATTGTTCGTATACAAAATCTTTTGTAACAACCTCCATAAGGTGTCAATATGGAGAGGACACGGTAAACAAAGCAGAATTTCCAACATTCTATTGCGCTTTGAAAATATTGTTAAGAATATATTTCTAATGTATAATAAATAAGAAGTCCATTAACAAACACTGCCAAGTCAGTTTCATCACTTTATTTTCCAGGATAGTCGATTTTTTTTTTACTAAAATGAAATTTTAAATCGAACATCTACGAAAAACTTAGACACTAAACGTCAACTTATTAAACGTAAAGCGTTTACATACACAAAATACTTAATGAAATTCATTCAAATAATTAAAATCATGAGATCTGATTGACTCAATTTTTTTTGGACAGTATGATAACAAGTCGTGTTGACTTGTCAACTTTTTATAGTAATTTCATAGTTTACTCACTTTTATTACGAATTAAGGTAATTAAATTTAAAAAGATAACTGGTCTTGTTTGATACTGGACATCTCAAATATATTATAACTATTTTTAATTGTTAATTTTTGTTTGATCACTAAGTTTAAAGCCATTGCCGGTGAAATAAATTAACCCATGATTTGAAGCATGAGTAATTTATACAAATTTACTGAACTCTATAGTAAATTTGTTAAAGTAATTCTTGAAATTACTCACCATTCAAATCTGTAGGCATTCCCATGGGTTAATCTATTTGGCCAGCAACTTAGTGAGTAAACATTAATTTCTTATATAAACACGATACATTAATTTAGTAAACGTCAGTTCAAGTTCATCCGTGCGCTTGAACGCCTGAAAATGCCGAAAGGCGAAACGTGGTTCGTTAGTGGCAAAGCTTGTGTGAATGTAAATAGTTTGAACGATTTAAATTTGATGTTAATTTTTGGTTTGAATAATTCAGCATTAGACTTACTAGCTAAATAAAACGGCTCACGGTAATGGTTATGTATTTAATTAGATGTGTTTTTTATGATTCATTAAAGATAATAATTTAATATTGAATATATAACTACTTTGTGAAATTTTAATTAGAAAATATTTCTTCTATACTTAACTAAACTTACGTTTAGTTAAGCAACCATAACGCAAGGGCGTAGTTGATTTTTTGTAATAAAACATTTTTTTTTTTAAAGTAAATCGTTCTGTGTAAAACTAATTAATGTTTTGAGAGAATCACGTAATCCCCGTTGTCAAATTGCGATCCTTTCGCGTTATGGAGAGTATGGGGGATCACCTTCAGATAATGACCTCGAGTTCCTCAAGATAAGGCACATATGGTGACCCCATCGCGTAGGAAGCTTCAAGCCAAAGCAAGCACTCATAAGGGACCCGTCTTTTGTTTTGCTTATTTATGAGCCCTGGGATTTTGCTAGCGGGTTCTGCTGGAAGTGAAACAACTCGGCTTAAGATATGTCTTGTCAAGAAATCCGCCAAGCTGGAGAGAAAAATTAAAACGTTTATTTGACGCAGGCCAATTGTCTAACTAACCGTAGCAAGCGCTAAACGTAACATGATTAAAAAAATTCAAATAAAATATTATCATATGGTTAAAATATCAACGTATTTAAGTTCTACAGTTTTTTAAATTTATGAGTTGATAGCTATTTCGGCTTTCGCCATCGTCAGAACTATGCTTAAGCTTACATTTTGCTCAGCTATATATACTGGTTATTCACTCTATCATCCTAATTAAAATTATAATTACAATATTACGCTTATGAAATGTGATTCTAGTATTTCAAAGAACGATAAGCAATTTAGGGTTCTTAAAACATTAATTAGGATAAATTAAACTGATATTTATTATTGATTACATTACATTAAATTTATTAACTATGGTTTTAGTGTTTCGAAAAACAATAAGCAATAATTTACTCTATTATAATGGAGTTCTACCAAGTAAATGCCAAATCAATAAATAATAAAAAAAGGAATATTATCACTATTAAGGTGTTGACTGTAAATTATTTTTAGAACGGCTTATTAATAATATTTAAAAAACCTATTTTAAACAAATTATGATCATATAAACATGAGACACAGTATTATGTGTGTTCTACCATTTTGTATTTTTGTTTGGACCATAAAGATTCATTATAACGACTTTTTATCGATTTCAAAAATTTTAATGTATTTTTAACAAATTTATCGAAAAACAATTGCACAAATATTATTTATCGAAGTAAATTGAAGTAAAATGTAATATTACAAAAATTTAGTACAGTTTGCTTACCAATCAATTTGGTCTTTGTTTTTAGAAAAGTAAGCTGATTTCTCGATATGACATTTTTTTTATGATAGTATCAATTCAAACTCAACTAAATTTATAACGTGCTGATATTTTTTTCTAAATGATATAATCTCCTACTACATTGCAATAAAATGTATTCATTAACATATTATCAAAATCTCAAATTTGTAAAGTAATTATTCTTTACCAATGTTAAAACAATATTTTTTACTGCTTTCCTAGTCTTAAACAGATCATTTTCCAATGTAATGTTTGACTGTATTTTTTTATTTTATGGAAGATAAAAAAATGGCTATGTCAGAATATAACTATGCACGTACTCAATTTTACTAGCATCTGTACACTGAAATTATTGTGCAACAAAATAGCAGATGTCTACGAATCTGTCCTTAACTAAGAACAACGTTTTCTCGTGAAATAATTGCATATTTCAAAACATAAAAGCTATTTAGACACTTTTACTAAGGATGTTATCTGAGCCAGAGAAGTCGAACGAGTTCTATACTGGTAATTTTGTTTTTTTGTATCGAATTGATATACTTACGTTTATGCATAAGTTTTGGAAAAAAAACATTTAAGCAATAGATAAACCAAATTAATTCAAGTTTTTGTCTATGAGCAAAAAGAAAAAGGCGTTGAATATGCCAAAATATATTGTAAATGTATTATTCAATTTTGCGTATTAAAGTTAAACGACCAGTCAAATCAGTGATGTCAAATCAGTCAGCTTCACGTAAAAACATCACATTTTACACATAATAAGAAAAACACAATATTCCTTTATAATTATTTCCACTTTACATTGTCCTTATTTATCAAGATCAGGACCGGTTTCACTCATAGCGAACATTATCAACTGGTCAGTTGACTCACAGATTGTATAATTTATATAGTGTTGCGTATATTAATCATTTAACTATTTACCATTGTGAGGAAAAAAATGAACTAAAAATTTGCTGGTTAAAATAACATTTCAAAAAGTTACTGATTTTTTTTGCAAATGCAAATGTGTTCCCATTAAACTTGTGTTGATTTTCAACTAATAATATATATTTTTTTTTATAACGTTTAATTTTTTTGAAGTAATATAATACATTTGGAAAATCACCATTTCTTTATCCGTCAGTCGGGAAATTGAATTTTCTAAGCGAGCTTTGAGTTTAGTAGTGGAGTTTAGTAGTGCTGAAAAAATCATTTATGGTAACATAATGTACCTTCGACGTTTATAAATGGTCGATTAAATGATAAAACATATTATTTTGTTTATTATGAATTATAAAATTTTCAGTTGTTAATAACTTAAAAGATGATTTTGTTTCAATTGTTATTAGCGCCGTTAAATTTGTTTATATATTGCATAAAAACATGTCCACGTCCCAGGATGAATCATAATTAAGTGTTTAGCTAGAGCAGGGTGTAGGTTACCTTGCCAATATCTCTTTTTGGAGATTATAATTTCAAGTGATGGGATTTGGAAAGTTATAGTAATAATAAGTTAAATTATTTATTTTTATATGACAGACTTTTACAGACAGAGATTTTAAAATTTTTCATAAACCGACTGTTAAGTTAATACTAAATATTGTCTTTATGAAAATTCAAATCAAAGGACAAAAAACAGATAAGGATAAAAACCGATAAACGAATCAAATGAAATCTTCTACCTACAGCAACTGATTTTGTTTAATAATATCGTTGGGAGGCTTAATTTAAATCTCTTAACGTTTTTGTTAAAATACCAATAAGGGTCAAATATGTAAGGGTTCCACATTTTTAAATATAGGAATTTCTTAATTCAATTTAATTCCGTGTTATAAAGTTGACTCGCTCTTCTTCTATCAAAGGAAAAGTTTTAAGCGGACAGAATGTTTCGTTTTAAAGACGTGACGTTGAGAATGTAGTTTTAAGAAAATGTTGTTTCAGTGTATCTTTTTATTCTTAAACTTGGTAGGGTATAAAGAAAGTTATTAAATTCAATTAAAACTTTAATTTATTGTTCAAAAGTTTTTGGTTTTTTTTTATTATATTATACAAGTTTTATAATACGTTTGCTTACGAAGAAAAACTAACTGTAAGAGCTTCAAATAAAATCAACATATTTCATGATAGTTTTCATATTTTCATCCGGTGTTGTGAAAAAATTTTACCAACCTATAATAAAATGTTTGTACTCGTTTACAAACAAATATTTCGATAAAAAAATGTTAACAAACAAAATTCAAAACGAAATATTTTCAATCCTTGTTAATAATTAATTTTAGAGTTGCAAAAATAACTCCGGAAGCTTTTTCAAGTTTTGAGTAAATTACTAAAAACTGCTTTGCATACATGCCTAAAATTTAATGTTTTTTTAATTGTTTTAATGTGGTATAACTTTTTAATTTGTATGCCGATAACGTGTATTCTGTTCTCAAATAGTGTTTTTTTTTTTGGAAATTACCGAAATTCCTAAGTTATTCCCTCACCGGATAGAATTCAAAGCTCTCACCCACAGAAAAAGAGAGCGTTCACATTTCATTTTCATAAAGAATCCTCCAGAATGGATTTTGCAACTCGGTGATTAAATTACCATTTTATAAAATAAATTTATCACTGTGTTTAAGGCCATTTCTGGCAAAATGGATTTACCTTGAGGAAGCCTACAGATTTGAACGGTGAGTAATATAAACACGACACATTTTTTTGATAAATGTCAGTTCAAGTTCATCACTGCACTTGAACGCCTGAAGATGCCAAAAGTTGAAACCCGGGTCGTAAGTGACAAAATTTGTGTGAATGTACATAATTTGAACGATTCAAATTTAATATTGAAATTCCACCAAACACCTTCAGTCAAAATCTTAAATTATACCATTTTATCGTTCAAATTTTGATATATTGTTATGAATTTTGCGAGTTTATTTGGAAATTTAACTTTTCCTGTTCTAAGCTCAAGAAATGCAACCCCAATACCCACATTTTCTTAAATATCTATTTTAATATGGGTGATACAATGTTTGTAATTAAGGTATTCTTATATCATAGTTTTTTGGACCTTTTGTAGTTTACATAAATACGCGATAACGCGATAAGCTATCGTTCGTAAGATAGCTGGGCTAAACTCGTCAGTTGCAATTTCATATGTGTGCTGGGATGACGTCTTTTTTACGCGTAACTTAAAAAATGATTATTTATTAAAAAAACACGGTTTTTTATAAAAAAATGTATGAGAAATAATATATTTTATAGCCCTTAGACTATTTTTTTTTGAAATTCATAATAATAAGACCAATAATGAGGAAACCACTGGGGTACCTAAACGACCCCCATCGGTAGAGAAGTATTTTTCTAGTCTCCGAGCCGCGAGAGTTAAAATATCATGAGTTATGAATTGTTTGTTGATATTAAATTTCTTATTCTATATTGAAATTTCAAATTTAAGAATGCATATATCATAGTATAGAGCTTTGAATTCCAGACAGAAGACATAGCAAGTCTTTGATTTTTAATTTTTAATTAAAGTTATGAATTGTTTGTTGATAATAAATTTATTATTCCACATTGAAATTTTACTTACTAAATATTTTTATTTAACCATGATGTTTGTATTAAAAATCTTTTGGTGAATCTTAGGCTATAGGAATAAGTCTGCGGTAATTTTAAAGACATCAGAAGAGTAATATTATACATATAATCGACGCGAAGAGAAGAGAAGAAACAAATAATTCAAGTATTAATAAATTATTCGCCAAAATACTGAAAATAGTTTTCGACGCATATCAGTTTCTTAATTAAGCGAAATAGTGTGGGTGACTATTTCGCACGCGTAAAAATGGTTTACATAAGTATACAATAAGAAAATGTTATAATATATCTCTTTCTGTCAAAGTTAAATAATTTTGGTATGACCATTTTTTACTATTATTTGCGTGTAAAAGTGTAATTAATTATTACTCTAATTAAAATTCACCGACGTAGATTAACGTGAAAAAAATCTGATTGATGATTATTAAATAAGAACTTTGATTGAAAATAAATATGACTTTACATGAGAAATTGCCAAGATCTATATCGCACTAATTAAAATAATTAATAAGATTTTATTTTTGACGTAATCTTTCCTGCGGAATGTTATTTACACGTGAACATAATTTTTATTCACAGAATACTTTTACTAACATAACAAAATATGATAAATTCATACGTTATTTTCAAACCCGCGTGCAACAAAGTAATGAAGAATCCGTAAATTATTATAGGTAAAAATATTCTTTGTAATGTAATATATCGATATAATAATATTTATAAATAAAGGAATTGAAAATATTTTCTTAATTGACGATACAGTTTCCTTAAAAAACAGTATACAATTTTGAATATACTTGATATAAGTTTGTTTCATATTTTAGTTTTGTGGAATTTATTTGTACTAAATTGTATTTTATAAGATAATAATAAATGTGTTATTTCACTTGTTGTGCTACAATTTGTAACACGTGTTCCACCTCTTTGAAAAGCATCACTAGACCATTGCAATGTTTACAAATAAACTAAAAGTTATTCAAATCTTGTAAATGAACTTCCACAACGTTACCACCGAAACTATCAAAAATAATAATAAATTATTTATTAAATAGTAAAAAAACATAATATCTATATAATATATATATATACATTATTTGACGTGTATATTATTATTATATAAATATTATTTGACACTTTGATAAGTTTCTGAATAAATAAAAAAGGTTTTTCAGCATCTCGTTTTTGCGAAGAAAAAAATCATGATACACTTTATTTAATTCTGTATAGGTTTTACTAATGAAAACATAATTGATAGTAATGTTGAAGCAAGAACAACAAATATAAAAATACTTTTGTACGATAACAATAAACAATATCGTAAAGATCCCAAATGTGTGCTCATAACCTCGATTTGGTTCAAGAACCGGAAGAAGTTGACTTCTGTTATATCATACACATAAAAGTTATCCCATTTCCTCAGAAACACTATGTATGATTTTCAGTGGAAAATGTTTCTTTAGAAAATCAATATTGGATGTAAAATGTACAACATTATTTTCCTATATTGTGTAAAATAAGCTCATGATAATATAATAAATTTGCTTTTAAAGCGATGCTTCTATATTTTCGTATCATATCCACTCCTAACATGAAGCATATGAATACCTTATGGAGCTTAACTATGGAAAGTTAAGAAAAGAGAGAATTAACAACGACATCGGTGCTAATTCTCTCTTCTCCGGAGCAAGGATTGAATGATACATTTAACCGGACTCTTGGTGAGGCTTTACCTTATTATTACCAAGCCTTTTTTTAAGATTTAATAGCTGGAAAGAGTTTCAGATATCACATTTATCAAATTGAATGTGCCAACAGTGTTAACAATCCAAACTATCCATTCTTGGTGGAGAGAGATAAAACAGATTATTTTTTGCACTAATTCCTCAATTACTTTTGTTTTAATATAAAATAAATATTTGATATTACAGTTAATGCCAATGCGCTAAATATTTTTTTAAAAGTTGAAAAATCATACGAGAAAAGCTCGATGAGAATTTATTGTATGTCGCTCGGGATCAAATCGCGGTAAATTGACATCAAAAACACCCATACATTGAAAAATCTTAGTTTGACATATACATCATCGGGAATTAAATCCAGACCCGCCTGGTTGATAAAGTAAGCTCTTACCAACTAGACCACAGCGGGCGACTTATAGCTAATCGTGAGCATTTTGTACTGAATATTTCATTGATTTTTAAAAAAACTTTTTGACATGTTTCACATTTATTATAATAATAATAATAGCATTATCGTGCATAAGGCGTGGATAACTCATTTGCCTTCCAACTCGTAACAATCTTATAAAAAAGAGTAGCAATACCAATGAGCTAACTACTAATATATTCTTAGCCTTATTCTTCTAGGTTAAGCGTCTTTTTGTATAACAAGCAAACCTTGTAAAGCAAGTTTTTCTTGTATGCTAAAAATTGTGATTATTCAATGGCAAAAGAAGTATAAGACTTGAAAAATGATTCAGTAGGTACCGCCAGTTTGCAAAGTAGTTGTTGTGCCAAAAAATGTGTCTAGATCATTAAAGCACCAGTATTCATTTTATATATAAAACAAAAAATCTCAGTAAATAGCAGCTCTCGTACCTAAAACAAATTCTTTCAAGACGTCATATCATATGTCTGTATGCTATACGTTGTGAGCATACAAGGCTGGAGTAAAATAATAGCATTACACATTGCGTGACAAATATTCGATAGCTTCATCATAAGAATTTACTAAAGAATACTTTCAATCATAAAATACAAGTGTTTACCACCTTTTTTTAATACACATTTACGTAACATTTCAAAACTATCAAAAGCATACTGTTTGCAAGTGGTATGAATAACGATCTGCTAAACGAGTTATTGTTTTAGATTGTGAAAACTCGACGAATGAAAATAAAAATTGGCAGGTATTAAGCCATATAAAACTTTCACGGCTAAGATTAGAACCAGGGCTGTGGAGTTGGATTCGGATAATCAGAGAAATATAATTTGAAAATATTGAATGTTTTTGGTATATTTCAGGGCTGTGGAGTCGGAGTCGCGGAGTCACGGTATTTTGGCCGGAGTTGGAGTTGGAGTCGTGAAAAATGAGCGACTAGATTTTTTTTTAGCGGTCACATGGTCCGTGGATTATTATATTAGAAAATGAAAAATCCCCCCTCATAGTAATTTTGTAAACCATTTCTGTGTTAGTCTAAATTTAGTGTCATTTTTTTCTGTACACATCAACAATGTTTTGATTGCCACTGTCACAGTTTTGTCTCAACAAAATTCAAAATTAAACAATCATATTGTAAGCACACAAGAAACAATAAAACTGATTGAAGTCAGATACTACTCAAAAGTATAGAGAAATAATATAGTTAGCATAATAGAAAAACATCAGACGCTTAAATACGGCCAATGAAATAGTAAGCATTCAATAGTTTTATAAACAAATATTTTAACTGAGAAAAAATGAATTTGAATCGTTTTTTCATTAAATTTATTTGAATCGAAATTAAGTTTTAAACGTCGAAAATTCATTTGTTCTTTGACTCAACTTAAAAAATGGACCAATGATAAGGGATTCAAACCTTAACCAATGAAAAGTCAATAACACACAACGCCTTTGATTTACATGTAAGATTAAGCCAACTTAACACCAGTGTATAAGTCTCGCACTTCAAGGTTGTGTGGATTTCATAATTTGCCTTCAGCTCAAAATCTTGGTCTTTTTTTACGTGTGGGTTACGATATTTTTCCTTTCTACAGTCGACATGTAAATCAAACGGAAATCATTAAAAAAATGAATTCGGAGTTGGAGTCGGTTTTTAATTTAAAGCCGTAGTCAGAGTCGGAGTAGTTTTCTTTTAATCAGTTTCCACAGCCCTGGTTAGAACACCGTTATTATAAATGAAAAATTCATTCCACGGTGTGAAGAATTGGTAATGAGAACTCGCCTACCAAGTTTCCGAAAAAATGTTAATGATATTTTTACTTTATATACAAACACAAAAAAAAATGTATAATATTCATGGATTATGGAAAATATTCGCCAACTAACTGGTGGTATTGCATTAGCTAAAAGTTATCATACTTGTAAGGCTCAATTTACGTCACTTCTTGTCAAAACGCTTATTTTTTTACACTATCGACTAATAATCAATTGGTTTTCTCAGCATTTCGATATTTAAAATGAAGAAGGCTGTTTTGTAAATATGTTTCCTTGATTGGTCATGTGAGAACTACTTGCTATATTAATCTAGAAAAAAAGCCATGAGCAAACAGCACCTGCGCTTGTTGTTTTGTGTAGTAGGTTGTACATAGCTGTACTAGATCTGTACCGTGAGCTCGAATACCTGGAAAGATTTTTTAAAATAGTGTTTTCCTCAATTCATCATTAGTATTCAAAGGTATCGATATTTATTATCGATATTAGGTAGATAATTTAAACGAATATCAATGAAAACGTTTTTTTTGTGATTTTTCATGTATATATTGCAAATTAGAAACGAACGTGATGAAAAATATAAAACATAATTTATTCTGCGTATTCTTAGCCGCCTGTGTGGTTGAGTGGTCAACGTCGTTGACTACCGCTACAGAGGACACGGTTTCGAATCCCAGTACAGGCAGTTTTATAAATTGATTTTTCAATCGATTTATGAATTTCTGTTCAAAAGCATGGATGTATGTGATGTCTTGATTTAACCCCTCCCACCCATCCTATCCCATGAGGCGTATGAGAGCGATTAGCTAACCACTAGTCCTGTCTTAGCCCTTTCCTTCTATTCCTACTCTCTTTGGAAAAAGAGAGGTTGAGCAACTGAGTAACAAGCAGTTCTCTTAGAAATACTTATGTTGATATAATTTAAGATTTCGACTGAAGGTGCTTGGTGGAATTTCAATATTAAATTTGAATCGTTCAAACTATGTACATTCTCACAGATTTTGTCACTAACGACCCGAGTTTCGCCTTTCGGCATCTTCAGGCATTCAAGTGCACGGATGAACTTGAACTGACGTTTAGTAAATGAAAGTTTCGTGTTTATATAAGAAATTCATTTACTAAACGTCAGTTCAAGTTCATCCATGCACTTGAATACCTGAAGATGCCGAAAGGCGAAACCCGGGTCGTTAGTGACAAAATCTGTGAGAATGTACATAGTTTGAACGATTCAAATTTACTTATGTTGAGATAAACTCTATTAGGAGTCCAGCTCCATAATGGGAGCGGACATGGTAAAAAAAAAAAATCTGCGTTAATTTTTGTAAACTACCTCGTTTATTAAAATAGAGTTTTTTTTCTATACATAAGCAAACAAAATTTATCCTCTAATAATACTCTTACTTCTTACTTATATATACGCAATGCTTAAAGTATTTTTTATTATTTTTTCCATGACGCTGTATTTCGGGGTGGGATTAGTCTTCCTGGGCAAGAAACAGCTCTACACTTAATCCTGACCTTTTCGATCTCCTTTTGTTCTCAGATACTATTCTAGTACTTTTCAAGAATTGTCTCGTTTTATTTGTCTTTCGTTGTGGTTTATAGTTTTTACTGGCGTATTTGCCAGGTCATCATAATCTTTGATAGAATGTATTTAATATATTTTCATTCGAAACTGTTTACTGAAGGAGAAAAGAAGTCGTAAGCTTTTTTGACAGTGACATCTTTAAATGAGAAATATTGATTTGTATGAATACTAGTATAACTGATAAATCCATACTACTTGAGTTTTGGAGACGTGCAGTTTATAAATGTTTTATTAATAATAGTATTCCACCATCCGTTTGCTGTCAATAAAAACAGATTAATAAATATTTGAGTAGGACTCACATTATATTGCAAACAAATAATGAGTCACTATACAATAATGACCCTGGAGCCTAATCTTCCTTACAGAGGTGAGGAAAGTACGGAATACGTTGACTCACTGAAAATTGTTCAAATCTAATGAAAAAAACTAGATTTTATCAATTAAGCAAACACTTAGTATAAATTTGTATTTATTCCACTTTTATTTAAAAATATCAGAACCGGTTTTTGCCCATGACGAGCATTAACCAGTCCTGATATTTTTTAATAAAAATGAAATGAATACAAATGTATTTTTTATCTTTTGAATTAAATGAACATTTTTACAATATAAATGAGCATTTTTTTCCATTTAAAAATAACATTATCACAAGATTTTTCATGACACTTATTCATTATCTATAAGTTATTTTCATAACATTTGTGTAGATACGATACTATCCTCATTAAATATATACTATCAGGGAATCCATTTGACTGAAGATTATAACACAAGTATTAATGAAAATGAATTTCTGATAATTTTGGCTGTTTTAAAAATAAATAAATTTACATACATGATTTTTACCGTTATGCCTTGAGTTCAGTCAGGTGTTGTATTTATTGCGATCCCAATTTTAACCGTTATTATATATGCTCGTATCCCGGTACTGATATATTCCTCCAGTATTTCAATCCTAAGATATGGTCAGTTAGAAAAGAAAGCAATTTTACAGTAAATTTATGTTCCTAAGCATATCTGTTTATTCTTTAAAAGCGTGCAAAATTGTAATCTAACGGCACACCTTTTTCATACACGAAGAAAAATACTTCACTTTTACTTCGGTACACACATAATCAGATAATTTTCATGTCTTAATGGTGGTGTATAAAGAAAATTGATGGAAATGGAAAAAAAATAGTAATGATCCATGCGTAGTCGCAATAACGAGAAAATATAGTATAGCTACCGTATACTGACAATTTCGGCGTAGTACACAACCATGTTTGTTTCCAACCCGGAATTCGTCTCGGCATACTGGCGTGACTAAAGCTACGCTGGGAATTATTGTTGGCCACGCAATGATATTTGCATAATAACCATACACTTTTAGAAATAAAAAAACTTTCGAGGAAAATATATAATTTTGCGGAAAGGAATTTGCTTAAACGTAGGCTGTTGAAAATATACGACACGGCTTAATTCTTTTGACAGCTGATGAAATTATTATAATTATATGGATACGTTGTGAACTGTTTTTGGTTTTGCATGCGATAACATATTTTTAAAGCGGAAATTGAAGAGAAAATTAATGTTTATATTATTTTTACTGTTTGGGTAAGTATGAGATTTGTTAAAAAGACTGAATATATTATACATTATTATAAATAACAAACTCCTATTAACATTAACAAAAATATAGGTCAATTATATTAGTAGCAATTTGAAAAAAACAACTGGCAAAGCTTAAGAAAATTATACGTTGAATGTGTTCGGTCATGCTTTTACATACTTTATAAACAAATGAAAGAACCATAATTTTGTCATGAAAATAATCATTTGAAATCTTAAACCAATGATTCAATCACATTATATTGAGTCAGATTTATTACATAAAGACGATTACTCTTCTATTAACTCAAAAAAAATGAACTGAAATAATTATTTACTTGGATGATTTGAAATTCATTCATCATGTAAAAATAATTAAATCTTGTTTTTGGTTATCATAAAAAGCCTTTTTACGCCAGTTAGTTCTCCAGATAATTGACGTAAACCAAGTCTAGTTGAAATATCGTTGTTTTTTGCATCATGTCCGCTCCCAATGTAAAGCGTATGGATTCTTAAATGGGCTAATCTCAACAGAGCACGAGTTGCTTGTTAATCAGTTACTCAAAATCTATTTTTCGAAAACAGTAGAACTGTAAGGATAAGGCTAGAACAGGACGAGTGGTTTGCTTATCGCTTTTGCTGCAATTCATGTTTGGGCTAAGAATAGGCAGGAGAGAATTTCAGACACCACGGTAATAAATTCCTTTGAACAGAGATCAAAAATTGATTGAAAAATTCATTAATGAAACAGTCCGTTTTGGGATCTTAACTCGTGAGCTCCGAAATTAAAACCTTCACCCCTCGGCCACGGACTTAAGCCCGGCCCAGTGTTTTTTTAATATTTGAAATTAACTTAAACAGATTTTAAAAAAATATCATCACTAGGAGAAAATATGTAGAAAATTATACCAAAGAACTCATTTATATTTTGAAAGCTTCTGATTGAGGAACCTCGGTCTTCTACTAAGGGGGGCTGACATTTTACTTAATGAAAGTCTTATACTTTATTTAAAAATAATTTTGCCACTAGTTGTTAACTAGATGTGTCACGTGTTTCAGGTCTTTGAGAATCATCTTCTCACTAATTTCATCATTATATTTATATGTTATATTTGACGTAGTCATTGATTGTTATTTTAATACATATTCAGTAAATTAATAGTGGTATAATTCATTTTTAAACGAGCGGTGAGAGAGGAAAGACACAAAAAATAACTATGCTAATTACTATTTTAGGAGAAATGAGAGGGAAGAGAATTCCATAGAAAATAAATTTAACGCTTTTCATGTCATAATGATCTCATATAATATAGGGTGTTTTTTTGAGATACAAATCTAAAAAAATGCTCACAAAAATCATCGTATTAGCCATGGTATTGAAATTATTGTAAAGATAAAAAAGCATGCTATAACTGTTTTTAAATGACCGCGCATATTGACTGCTGGCTCGAAGAACGCGCAATCTTATTAATATATATTTTCATTATTGTATGAGTTTATATTACCATCTCAAATAGAACATTATTTAGTGACCCTATATGTTTGCGATACTATCACTCTTACTTATTATATAACTTAAAAAGAGTAAAGACAGAAGGATAGCAAGCACTACATGTCTACATATAAACAATCTCACTACATACAGTTTTAATGATCCGGTTAGAAGAAAGGATATACAATATTTGGAGTCAAAAGAAAAGAATCATGTTTGATTACTTTTAAGATGTTTAATTTAAACAGTTGTTAATATTGTATTTCACAACAAAAATATAACACAAAATAGTAATTCCTTCTATTCTGAACCCTGTCTCATGTTTTCATCACACCAAAATTGTAATAAATATTAATTTTCTTATCGATTTTATTCAGTTGGTAACAAATCTTAAGCAATTATATAATATGCGATTATGGGCTTTTATATTATAAAGTTATTGGATACTTTTTTATACCGTACATTCACCATGAACATTCTTTTTAAATAGGTTAACTTAAAAATTTAATAATACTTATTGTAAGTATATGTATCAACAATTGTATTGCGTTAAACAATTTATAATGAATTAGAGCGATGGGATTAACTAACCAGACAGCTGTTACTGAGTTATTTACGCAGGTAAGTTTTTCTTTGCTGAGCGTAGCGACAAAAAAATTAACAATGATTGATAAAGTCGTTAAATTCTACTGAGTTATTTAATAATCACCATTTGTCAAGCGGGTCTGGTATAAGGTTTAATTTACAAACTTTTTTTAAGTTGCGTTATATGAACTTGTATTAAATGAACATTTTTAATATGTTAAGAAAACTAACAGTAACATAATTATGTAACATTGATATCAGTTATAGTTTAAATTTGAATTATTTTGATTCTGTACTCTTCCATAAGTTTTGTCTATAACAACCCGGGTTTCGCATTTTGGCATCTTCAGGTTTTTTATGCACGAATGTACTTGAACTAAAGAGCAAACAGTTTGTATCGTTTATATACAAACATAAAAGTGAATCGCTCAGTATGATTGGGAATAATATTTAAATTTTGTGTATATAAATCCTGAAACATATTTCATTCCTCAACTAAAAATAAAACTACCACCTGCGCGGTGGAGTGTTTAACGTTGTTGGTTTCTATAATAGAGGTCACTGGCTCAAATCTCATTACGGATGGTTTTTTAAATTGATTTTTAATCGACTTAGGAATTTTTGTTCAAAGGCATGGATGTGTGTAATGTCTT
Organism: Himalopsyche tibetana; assembly: GCA_030503985.1. Lineage (NCBI taxonomy): Eukaryota > Metazoa > Arthropoda > Insecta > Trichoptera > Rhyacophilidae > Himalopsyche > Himalopsyche tibetana. The sequence continues at coordinate 6,274,359 of JAPJYX010000010.1, forward strand.
GAATTCTTCTCACCCATAGTATTATAAAAATGTGATGTGGCGAGAGATTAGCTTACCACTAGTTCTGTCTTAGCTCTATTTTTATATTCCTACTCTCAAACAAAAAAAGGTTCAGCAACTGAGTAATAAGCAGTTTTCGTAGAAACACGTATGTTGACATAAACTCCATCAGGAGTAAATATGCTCCACACTGAGAGCGGAAATAGTAAAAATATATTTTTAAATGTTTTATATTGGCCCTTATACAAATAGCCCGTGCAACGTTCTCATAGATCTCATTTTTTCTGAATTATCTTTTAACTATGTATATTGTATGCTAACAAGTTTTTAAATCTGACAGCTTAAAGGTAAAGATATTTTTTATTTAAAAAAATAACCGCCCGCGCAAGTCTGGATTAATTTTAATTAAGAATTTACAATTTTCTTTGCAACAAAAATTAAAAACCTTTTTATGCAGCATTATGTTAAGCCTACAATATCAATCTTATCATAAATAAACGTTGATAACATTTATTTTGAGTTATAATTGAATATTTTAAATATAAAACAATTGGTTTCTTTGGCTATTGATTGAGTTTTCCCGCGTGAGTAAGAAGTCTTCGTCTTCGTCTAATGTTTTCATTTTCTTCAATAAAGCTTCCAATAAAAATTTCCACTTGAGAACAGAACCAATGTAAATTACTTTACATTCAACGGCGCTAACAATGATTATAAAAGCGTACCGTTTAACATCAAAAACAGTTTTTAACCTTTGGTGTATTTATGGCCGTATAGTTGAGCAAAATTGAAAGACCTCGTTAGGGGCAGCCGCAAAAGTTTGTTTGGAAATTTTATTTATCCGTTTACACGAGTCAGAAATTTTGCGGATACGTTTTTTAGTACCATCCATTTCTTGATTGTGGCTGTAAAAAAGGAGAAAGTAACATAAATGTTCAGAAGACTAAAATAGCTTTTTTCAATACAATTCGCTCTGAAAAAGAGAGTTTGAGCAACCGAGTAACTAGTAATTCTCGTAGAAAAACTTGTGTTGAAATACTTCGGCAAGGATGCTTCAGATTGCGAGTGGACATGAATTAAATTAAAATATTAGACAGTAATACCAAAACCAAAAAACCCAGCATTTCAGATTTTTTAAATACGGATATACCACTTTTTAAAATGTCTAATTGTTGAATCTGATAATAATTTGTGCAGCCGATCTTATTTACTTAAATATCCAATCGTAAATTTTTCTTCTAATTGGGAGATCATACGAAATAAGCTAGACGAGAAATTTTGGAAATCACTCGAGATCAACTCGTTGAGAAGATAAATTGCAGGCACACAATATGTATTAGATCTCAAGTATAAATTTATAAAAAAAATACTTCAACCCAAAATCACTAGGGCACAGCACTTTTCAACTAGACAATATAATGATGTCTTTTACATATTTTTTTATTGGTATCCAATACGAACAATCGAAATAGCTGTTCATTCATTTCATCAAATTCATTTGTTTATGGGGTATTTTAATTCAAAATATTATTGATTTTTATCGTAGTATTTTTCTTATGTTCATTATTTTCTTGTGTTGTAATTTACTATGAAATATACCGGTGTGATATCTAAGTGTAATGCTTTTATCAAAGTGTATTAACGAATCATCAGACTTCAATATTCTTTGATCTCAAAATTGTTGGTTTAAAAATGTATTTGTTAAATCAAATAAAGCATGACATAATTATAGTTTATTATGGTTACAAAGACGTTTATTATACACGTAAATATTGTTATAATATATAATGATATATTTTTTTTAAACTAATATTCATAGAAAACAATCTGTTGCCTATATCAGATCTCATCAGTTAGTCTTAGTTTATACTACAATTAATTAATACAATATTTAACCCAACATGAATTATAACAGGTGAAATGATACGATAGCATTCTACGGCACAATAACTATCAACATAACTTGACAATTGTGGAAGCAAATAAATACATTTTTACTATTAATAATATTTCAATAGTTTTTCAACTACCCGGGAATTCCTGAAATTTTATCAGAACTCAATATCCGTTTGGGTTGAACGTTTTCTTTGTTATGTTGACAAGTCTTGCTTCAAAATTTCTTAGAACTCACCTATCAACAAAATTGGGGTTTGTGAACTTTATAGTGTGTAGTATTAGTACTTTTTGGGGTGTGTGTAGTGGAGAAATTGTGGTAAAATGTAATCAAATATGGAAAGTAAACAATGTTAAATTTACGTATAATATTTATACAATTCATCTTACCCGTTATGTTTGAAAGATGTATGTGTAAGAATGTGAAACCTTATTACCTCTGAGATAATCCATAATATATAGAATAGTAGCTTTTGTAAGCTGAGCTTATACGATATATTATAAAATAAACATCACCAGTGGAACTGTCTCGTTTAGTCAGATGGTAGGGTTGAATCGGGGGTCGTTACGTTTGAAAACACGGACAATGAGAACTTTTGTTTGCATAAACTTTGATAAATTGAACCGATGTGCGTAAATTTTGCTTCGCATATCGTCAGTCTGTGTGAAATCATGTAAATCCTCATATGTATATAAAAACCTTGTAAAAGTTTTAATAAAAATGGATACGGGTGAATTTATTTTTTTCCTTCAAACTAGGTGATAAAAGCTATCTGAAAAAAATGTAATGCTGTGTACACACGTAATAACGTATAAATAAGCACTTTAGGTAAGTTATTTACATTTGGTATGAAGAAACTTTGATTTCAAATTGAATATTTGGGAATATTTGTTGAAGTGATGTTGAATAATATCTAGAAAATTTAAATATTCTCACTAATAAATAAATCTAAAAACTAGTTTATGAATGATATTTAAGATGCGCTTAATTTCGTATTTTATTTAATAACACGTTGAAATAAATTGTAAAATATAGTAAACTTTTAGATTATATTTACTGGCACGAGTTTGTCATGTTGATCATTGCTATGTATAAATGTAATTGGAATACATTTTTTACGATAATTGTTTATTGATGGTCAAATGTCACAAAAAGTATTCCACAGTGAAATGGAAACATAAAACTACTTCCAGGTAAAAAATATGATCTTTGTAATATTTCTGTCTACAATCTAAAACAAAGTTTCTCAACATTTTTGAGCCCGTGCCCCCTATACCCTTAGTTATTTATTATTATTAGCTATTATGGTTTTTTGAGACTCGGGACACACTTATTTCGTGAACATGGATTGATGACTGGGAAAAAAAGTGAGAAATTGAAATATTACAAATTTTTGGTCTCTGGCAGATTTCAAATTTTGAAAATTTCCGTATATCCTAAAATAAAAAATGTAGGATTTTTTTACCTCACTTACCTAGGGTACCCGTGGCCCCCTTGGAACATGTTGTGGGGGGGCCATGTGGACCCCGGTTGAGAAACCCTGATCTTAACAAAGATGACTGTAATCGTTTTGTTTTCGTGGCATTCTTATTTTAATATCCTTCTTCTACTATTGATATTTTAAAGTATAATCTTTCATTTCTAATGCAATAATTTCAAGCAATTGGTAGTTGTGCAATCTTTTGGAACATGGAATGATGATTTATAATGATTAATGATATTAAATGATGATTAATGATTCTATAATTGAAGGAGTTGCCCACAAATGTTATTAGGCATTCACAAAAAGTTTTCTTCTTATCTATTTAATTTGTAAAATACAGAGAAAAAAATTGTCGAGATCATTGAGAGTCATAAATGTTAATTGCAGTAGCTGAAAAGAAGAGTAAGGACCGAAACCGAATGCACTAATTGGTGCATATGTGGCGCAAACGTTGCTTCTAGTATATAAAAAAAGAGTTTTACGCGATGCCCATAACCAGGGCCGGCTCGAGTATATTTGCCTCGAAAAACTACATCTAAATGAATGGATAGTTGGGCATCAAATCCCGGATCCTTTTTTGTGAAATCCGAAATCCTAGGAATTTAAGGAATTCCTAAAATGAAAAGGCGCTAGACAATTTTTTTTAGCTCTTTTCAAAATTTCCGAATCCAAAATCTTAATGCGCCGCATTTTTCGCACACACCACAAGCCGGCCCTGCCCATAACGCTTTGTGTGTTGTGGACCTTACTATTTTTTGTTATAACAAATTTGTATATCAAGTTTATTTCACTTTTAAGTAAAATAAGAATGGTTGTGAAATCGGGTAAAAAAAGACGACTCCGACTCCAAAGATTTATTCAATCATTTTATTTAATCTTATATGTTATATGTATACCGACAGATCATCTTCAGTTAGTCAAGCATGCAGTGACAATTGTGGTTCGAAAACACAAAGCTGAGTATTTTCTTTTAAATAAGTCTCAGTCATAAGATTTTTCCGACTGCGACTCCGAACAATACCACGCGACTCCACAGCTCTAAAAAATAGTATAAAATTAAATTTGAAAACTTTGTTATTCCAGTTGTTGTGTTACAAAATGTATGACACGTATTTCGCACGAACAGCATTTTTTGATCGGTTTATCGATAGGTCACTTTTAGGGTGTTCACTGTCAATACTTGGTGGAAAGGCATTATATTAATAAAAACACAATAATCCTTTGTACTTCATTCCACTTTATTTAATATGTCAGGACCGGTTTCGCTCATTGCGAGTAATGAGCTCGCAATGAGCGAAACCGGTCCTGACATATTAAATAAAGTGGAATGAAGTACAAAGGATTATTGTGTTTTTATTAATTATCGATAGGTGTTTGTGATATCTAAAAATTCCCACCCTTCTGATCATTCACTTTCTTTTCTTACTACTCTCTTTGAAAAAAAGAGAGGTTGAGCAACGGAGTAACATACATTTCTCGTAGAAAAAATTCTATTGAGATATCTCCATTGACAGGCCATATGCTCCACATTGGGAGTGGACATGGATTAAAAAAAACTTTGACAAAGTTTCCGCCGAATCCATCAAATATATAAAAACAAGTGAGGGTATTACTTGCAAACACGGCCTTTTCCAAAATGGCTAAAAAATGAAACTTGAATTTAATTTTGAAAAACAATACACCTTTTGAAAGTATTTTTTTTCCATGTCCGCTTCCAAATTGGAGCATATAGACTTCTAATAGAGTTTATCTCAACAGAAGTATTTCTACGAGAACTGCTTGTCACTCAGTTGCTCAACCTCTCTTTTTCCAAAAAAGTAGGAATAGAAGGATAGGGTTAAGACAGGACTAGTGGTTAGCTAATCGCTCTCGATACGCCCCATTCATAGGATAAGATGGGTGGGAGGGTGGAATTCAAGATATTACATACATCTATGCCTTTGAACAGAAATTCATAAATCGATTGAAAAATCAATTTATAAAACTGCCCGTACAGGGATTCGAACCCGTGACTTCCGTAGCGGTAGCCAATGACATTGACCACTCGACCACACAGGCGGCAAAAAAGTATTTTTTAAGTAATTAATGAAGTATTAAAAGTATTTTTAGTTCTACATTACTTTGGAATGTTATCAAGCCACGTTTGAGACTGATTTCTAAAAGTATTTTCAAAAATTATTTTTATCTACTAAATAACATTCATGGTTTGTGTTTCAACAACTTTGGAAGTATGCTAAGCGTATAGAGTTTTAAAAATAAATCTTAAAAATTCACAAAATTGGCAAACTAGCAAATTTTTACAAAAAAAATGACTAAGCCTCTTAAATAATCTCTATAGTTATTGTTATAAAAATATCAAATGCGTTATAATGAAGACTTTTCTGTTCAAAATGGCGTTAAGTGTATGTTACACTAAATAATATAACTCTCCGTTTAAATGAATACAAATATGTGTGTTGAACTAGAAAAGGACAAGTTTTTCGCGTGCAAATACAGAAACGTTCCCATTGTCTTGGAATATAAGTAATTGCATAATATTTCGTAGAATAAAAGACTGCCTCGCCTTTGCCGGACAGGTAAGTTAATCACACTTGACCGAGACTCATTTTTATTAAGATTTGAGTAAGGCAAAACACTCAGTTGATTAAAATTTCACACACAGAATGTCGTGTGTTATCAAAAATAGCACGCAACGAAAATACCAAGGCCTTTTACGCGGAGACAAATATGGAGTCCGTAGGAATAAAGAATTGTTGTAATTTTGACAGACGTATTTTATAGCAAAAAAACAGCGCTTATAGGCTTTTGATGTTGATGGAAAATTTATCGTGTTGTGCTCAACTTCTTTTAAGAAACGTTTAATGGCGGATACTTATGTTGTCAGTTGTAAATTTTGCAACATTACAGTTTAAAAATGATGTTTCTACGGTAAATACCAGGGCTTCCAACCCGGTTTAAACCGAAACCGGTTAGCCGGTTTATTTTGCACGGTTAACAGAGGTTTATTAAAAATTATCTTTCCGTCTTCAATTTATACAACTAGTCATATTTCAGGCATGTGGCGCAGTGGTTAACATCATTAGCTTTCGTGATGGTTTTGACGTGTTGAAGTCTCGTCTAGAAACATCATCGTTTCATACAAAGGCATGTGATATTTAAAATTCCATTCTACCCGTCCAAACCAAAAATAGCAAGGTGAACCGAGAGCGATTAGTTAACCAATTGTTATGTCTTAGCCATATCCCTGTATATCTATTCTTTTCGTAAAAAAAAAGTTGAGCAACTGAGTAACAACCAGTTCTCGTAGAAAAAAATCTTTGATTAGACGAAGCAGACATGGTTGAAAAAAGGTAATCTACGTATGCATTTATTAATTATTATATAAGTGAGCAAAATGCTCTATATTTTTTTTTCATGTCTTGGAATATTTTTTTTGTGTGGTATAATTGGTATTATGAAAAAAAATTCTGGCTTTAGTCGGTTTGCCGGTTTTTTTAAATACCGGTAAGTTGATTTTTACAGTTAATTGGATGCCTTAGTTAATACATTTCGCGATGATTTGAAATTTCAGTGATCCAACCACGACTGCCCACGAAGATACGCTAGATAAGAAGATTTTCATTTAACCGATATTTCAAACAAGCCTCATTCAAATCCTAACAAATGTTGAAATAGCTTAAACCATTTAATTACACGACGGCCTAGTAATATAAATCAGAACGTACCGGACTCAAGTCATGTCAATGTAGAATATCGATTTTTTAGATTCAAATTTGAGAACTTAGCTAAAGATTTTCGTCGTTATCGTTTTAATTTGAGTTACTTGGACAACATTCTCCTTTAATTTATTTATTCTAGAAAAATACAATAATTCAAACGCATTTTTAATTTTTAATCATTTTTCTGTAGTAAAAATAGCCATATGATTTCATTATATTATAAATCTTATTTTCACTAAAGATATTTCTCTCAAAATAATTTAATTTATTGTGAAAATAAGTACAAATCACTGCTCTGGTAGAATTTCATAATAATGATTGTAATAACACTCAAAGATTAGTTTCTGATTATGGCGGATACATTTTATGAATAAGTTAATTTAATATATATTTTCTTACTATTTCGCGTCTAGGTGAATGGCTAGCACGTTTTAACATAAAGGGTTTGACAATAACGGACCAGTTACTCTAAAACTATTTTCAGAAAGGTCAGGTTAGACGGATGGGTAAGAAAAATAATAACTGTTGCTCTTTTAAGTATAAAGGTGACAATAAATAAAGACACAACAGAGCTGCACGATTTTTAATATAAGAAAATATATTGTTCGAAATATAAAGATATACAATACATTACATATATCACGTTTTAATAAAGTAAATAAACACGCTTCTCCCTATATTTGCAATCGCAGGAAAAAAACCATTTTTTGTTTATTGTTTTTTTAATCTTGACAAAGAGACGTGAAAGCAATAAAATTGCGTACTACTTATACTCTAGGACAGTGATTCCAAAACTAATTATGCTCGTGGACCCCTTTCATTAATGACTTTAATATTTTTTTTTATATATTCCAATTCGGAATGCAATCAATTTTCTCCGAGACAATTTTTTTTATTGCATCCTATGTTGTGTACCCAAAAAATATTTTGTCACTTGAAAACAAAATTGTCTCTTGGAGAAAATTGATTGCAATCCGAATTGAAATATTGATCGCACTCCAAATATGTGTCGAAAAAATTTTGCATTCCAAGTTTGAGCGCAAAAATATTTTGTCACTTGAAAACAAAATTTTCTCTTGGAGAAAATCGATCGCATTTCGAATTGGAATATTGATCGCACTCTAAAATATGTGTCGAAAAAAATATTGCATTTCAAGTTTGTGCGCAAAAATATTTTGTCACTTGAAAACAAAATTGTCTCTTGGAGAAAATTGATCGCATTCCGAATTGGAAAATTGATCGCACTCCAAATATGGCTCGAAAAAAATATTGCATTCCATGTTTGTGCGCAAAAATATTTTGTCACTTAAAAACAAAATTGTTTCTCGGAGAAAATTGATCGCATTCCAAATTGAAATATTGATCGCATCCCGAATTGGAATATTGATCGCACCCGAAATTTGTCGCAAAAAATATTTTTTCACTTGAAAACAAAATTGTCTCTCGGAGAAAATTTATCGCATTCCAAATTGAAATATTGATCGCACTCCAAATATGTGTCGAAAAAATTTTGCATTCCAAGTTTGAGCGCAAAAATATTTTGTCACTTGAAAACAAAATTGTCTCTTGGAGAAAATTGATCGCATTCCGAATTGGAAAATTGATCGCACTCCAAATATGTGTCGAAAAAAATATTGCATTCCATGTTTGTGCGCAAAAATATTTTGTCACTTGAAAACAAAATTGTCTCTCGGAGAAAATTGATCGCATTCCAAATTGAAATATTGATCGCACTCCAAATATGTGTCGAAAAAAATATTGCATTCCAAGATTGAGCGCAAAAATATTTTGTCACTTGAAAACAAAATTGTCTCTTGGAGAAAATTGATCGCATTCCGAATTGAAATATTGATCGCACTCCAAATATGTGTCGAAAAAATTTTGCATTCCAAGTTTGAGCGCAAAAATATTTTGTCACTTAAAAACAAAATTATCTCTTGGAGAAAATTGATCGCATTCCGAATTGGAAAATTGATCGCACTCCAAATATGTGTCGAAAAAATATTGCATTCCAAGTTTGAGCGCGAAAATATTTTGTCACTTGAAAACAAAATTTTCTCTTGGAGAAAATTGATCGCATTTCGAATTGGAATATTGATCGCACTCTAAAATATGGCTCGAGAAAAATATTGCATTCCATGTTTGTGCGCAAAAATATTTTGTCACTTAAAAACAAAATTGTTTCTCGGAGAAAATTGATCGCATTCCAAATTGAAATATTGATCGCATCCCGAATTGGAATATTGATCGCACCCGAAATTTGTCGCAAAACATATTGTCACTTGAAAACAAAATTGTCTCTCGGAGAAAATTGATCGCATTCCAAATTGAAATATTGATCGCACTCCAAATATGTGTCGTAAAAATTTTGCATTCGAAGTTTGAGCGCAAAAATATTTTGTCACTTGAAAACAAAATTGTCTCTTGGAGAAAATTGATCGCATTCCGAATTGGAAAATTGATCGCACTCCAAATATGTGTCGAAAAAAATATTGCATTCCATGTTTGTGCGCAAAAATATTTTGTCACTTGAAAACAAAATTGTCTCTTGAAGAAAATTGATCGCATTCCGAATTGGAAAATTGATCGCACTCCAAGAATGTGTCGAAAAATTTTTTGCATTCCATGTGTGTGCGCAAAAATATTTTGTCACTTGAAAAAAAAATTGTCTCTGAGAAAATTGATCGCATTCGAAATTGAAATATTGATCGCACTCCAAATATGTGTCGAAAAAAATATTGCATTACAAGTTTGAGCGCAAAAATATTTTGTCACTTGAAAACAAAATTGTCTCTTGGAGAAAATTGATCGCATTCCGAATTGGAAAATTGATCGCACTCCAAATATGTGTCGAAAAAAATATTGCATTCCATGTTTGTGCGCAAAAATATTTTGTCACTTGAAACAAAATTGTCTCTGAGAAAATTGATCGCATTCGAAATTGAAATATTGATCGCACTCCAAATATGTGTCGAAAAAAATATTGCATTCCATGTTTGTGCGCAAAAATATTTTGTCACTTGAAAACAAAATTGTCTCTCGGAGAAAATTGATCGCATTCCAAATTGAAATATTGATCGCATCCCGAATTGGAATATTGATCGCACCCGAAATTTGTCGCAAAAAATATTTTGTCACTTGAAAACAAAATTGTCTCTCGGAGAAAATTGATCGCATTCCAAATTGAAATATTGATCGCACTCCAAATATGTGTCGAAAAAATTTTGCATTCCAAGTTAGAGCGCAAAAATATTTTGTCACTTGAAAACAAAATTGTCTCTTGGAGAAAATTGATCGCATTCCGAATTGGAAAATTGATCGCACTCCAAATATGTGTCGAAAAAATTTTGCATTCCAAGTTAGAGCGCAAAAAAATTTTATCACTTGAAAACAAAATTGTCTCTTGGAGAAAATTGATCGCATTCCGAGTTGAAAAATTGATCGCACTCCAAATATGGCTCGAAAAAAATATTGCATTCCATGTTTGTGCGCAAAAATATTTTGTCACTTGAAAACAAAATTGTCTCTCGGAGAAAATTGATCGCATTCCAAATTGAAATATTGATCGCATCCCGAATTGGAATATTGATCGCACCCGAAATTTGTCGCAAAAAATATTTTGTTACTTGAAAACAAAATTGTCTCTTGGAGAAAATTGATCGCATTCCAAATTGAAATATTGATCGCACTCCAAATATGTGTCGAAAAAAATATTGCATTCCATGTTTGTGCGCAAAAATATTTTGTCACTTGAAAACATAATTGTCTCTCGGAGAAAATTGATCGCATTCCAAATTGAAATATTGATCGCACTCCAAATATGTGTCGTAAAAATTTTGCATTCGAAGTTTGAGCGCAAAAATATTTTGTCACTTGAAAACAAAATTGTTTCTTGGAGAAAATATATCGCATTCCGAATTGGAAAATTGATCGCACTCCAAATTTGCCTCGAAAAAAACATTGCATTCCATGTTTGTGCGCAAAAATATTTTGTCACTTGAAAACAAAATAGTCTCTTGGAGAAAATTGATCGCAATCCGAATTGGAAAATTGATCGCACTCCAAATATGTGTCGAAAAAAATATTGCATTCCATGTTTGTGCGCAAAAATATTTTGTCACTTGAAAACAAAATTGTCTCTTGAAGAAAATTGATCGCATTCCGAATTGGAAAATTGATCGCACTCCAAATATGTGTCGAAAAATTTTTTTGCATTCCATGTGTGCGCAAAAATATTTTGTCACTTGAAAAAAAAATTATCTCTGAGAAAATTGATCGCATTCGAAATTGAAATATTGATCGCACTCCAAATATGTGTCGAAAAAAATATTGCATTACAAGTTTGAGCGCAAAAATATTTTGTCACTTGAAAACAAAATTGTCTCTTGGAGAAAATTGATCGCATTCCGAATTGGAAAATTGATCGCACTCCAAATATGTGTCGAAAAAAATATTGCATTCCATGTTTGTGCGCAAAAATATTTTGTCACTTGAAAACAAAATTGTCTCTGAGAAAATTGATCGCATTCGAAATTGAAATATTGATCGCACTTCAAATATGTGTCGAAAAAAATATTGCATTACAAGTTTGAGCGCAAAAATATTTTGTCACTTGAAAACAAAATTGTTTCTCGGAGAAAATTGATCGCATTCCAAATTGAAATATTGATCGCATCCCGAATTGGAATATTGATCGCACCCGAAATTTGTCGCAAAAAATATTTTTTCACTTGAAAACAAAATTGTCTCTCGGAGAAAATTTATCGCATTCCAAATTGAAATATTGATCGCACTCCAAATATGTGTCGAAAAAATTTTGCATTCCAAGTTTGAGCGCAAAAATATTTTGTCACTTGAAAACAAAATTGTCTCTTGGAGAAAATTGATCGCATTCCGAATTGGAAAATTGATCGCACTCCAAATATGTGTCGAAAAAAATATTGCATTCCATGTTTGTGCGCAAAAATATTTTGTCACTTGAAAACAAAATTGTCTCTCGGAGAAAATTGATCGCATTCCAAATTGAAATATTGATCGCACTCCAAATATGTGTCGAAAAAAATATTGCATTCCAAGATTGAGCGCAAAAATATTTTGTCACTTGAAAAAAAATTTGTCTCTTGGAGAAAATTGATCGCATTCCGAATTGAAATATTGATCGCACTCCAAATATGTGTCGAAAAAATTTTGCATTCCAAGTTTGAGCGCAAAAATATTTTGTCACATAAAAACAAAATTATCTCTTGGAGAAAATTGATCGCATTCCGAATTGGAAAATTGATCGCACTCCAAATATGTGTCGAAAAAAATATTGCATTCCAAGTTTGAGCGCAAAAATATTTTGTCACTTGAAAACAAAATTTTCTCTTGGAGAAAATTGATCGCATTTCGAATTGGAATATTGATCGCACTCTAAAATATGGCTCGAGAAAAATATTGCATTCCATGTTTGTGCGCAAAAATATTTTGTCACTTAAAAACAAAATTGTTTCTCGGAGAAAATTGATCGCATTCCAAATTGAAATATTGATCGCATCCCGAATTGGAATATTGATCGCACCCGAAATTTGTCGCAAAACATATTGTCACTTGAAAACAAAATTGTCTCTCGGAGAAAATTGATCGCATTCCAAATTGAAATATTGATCGCACTCCAAATATGTGTCGTAAAAATTTTGCATTCGAAGTTTGAGCGCAAAAATATTTTGTCACTTGAAAACAAAATTGTTCCTCGGAGAAAATTGATTGCATCCCAAATTGGAATTTTGATTGCATCCCGAATTGGAATATTGATCGCATCCGAAATTTGTCGCAAAAAATATTGCACTCCAAGTTTGAGCGCAAAAATATTTTGTCACTTGAAAACAAAATTGTCTCTGAGAAAAGTGATCGCATTCCAAATTGGAATATTGATCGCACTACAATTATGTGTCGAAAAAAATATTGCATTCCATGTTTGTGCGCAAAAATATTTTGTCACTTGAAAACAAAATTGTTTCTCGGAGAAAATTGATCGCATCCCAAATTGGAATTTTGATTGCATCCCGAATTGGAATATTGATCGCACCCGAAATTTGTCGCCAAAAAATATTGCACTCCAAGTTTGAGCGCAAAAATATTTTGTCACTTGAAAACAAAGTTGACTCTCGGAGAAAATTGATCGCATTCCAAATTGAAAAATTGATCGCACTCCAAATATGTGTCGAAAAAATTTTGCATTCCAAGTTTGAGCGCAAAAATATTTTGTCACTTAAAAACAAAATTGTTTCTCGGAGAAAATTGATCGCATTCCAAATTGAAATATTGATCGCATCCCGAATTGGAATATTGATCGCACCCGAAATTTAAGGCAAAAAATATTTTGTCACTTGAAAACAAAATTGTCTCTCGGAGAAAATTGATCGCATTCCAAATTGAAATATTGATCGCACTTCAAATATGTGTCGTAAAAATTTTGCATTCGAAGTTTGAGCGCAAAAATATTTTGTCACTTGAAAACAAAATTGTCTCTTGGAGAAAATTGATCGCATCCCAAATTGGAATTTTGATTGCATCCCGAATTGGAATATTGATCGCACCCGAAATTTGTCGCAAAAAATATTGCACTCCAAGTTTGAGCGCAAAAATATTTTGTCACTTGAAAACAAAGTTGACTCTCCGAGAAAATTGATCGCATTCCAAATTGAAAAATTGATCGCACTCCAAATATGTGTCGAAAAGAATATTGCATTCCAAGTTTGAGCGCAAAAATATTTTGTCACTTGAAAACAAAATTTTCTCTTGGAGAAAAGTGATCGCATTCCGAATTGGAAAATTGATCGCACTCCAAATATGTGTCGAAAAAAATATTGCATTACAAGTTTGATCGCAAAAATATTTTGCCACTTGAAAACAAAATTGTTTCTCGGAGAAAATTGATCGCATTCCAAATTGAAATATTGATCGCATCCCGAATTGGAATATTGATCGCACCCGAAATTTGTCGCAAAAAATATTTTGTCACTTGAAAACCAAATTGTCTCTCGGAGAAAATTGATCGCATTCCAAATTGAAATATTGATCGCACTCCAAATATGTGTCGAAAAAATATTGCATTTCAAGTTTGTGCGCGAAAATATTTTGTCACTTGAAAACAAAATTGTTCCTCGGAGAAAATTGATTGCATCCCAAATTGAAATTTTGATTGCATCCCGAATTGGAATATTGATCGCATCCGAAATTTGTCGCAAAAAATATTTCACTCCAAGTTTGAGCGCAAAAATATTTTGTCACTTGAAAACAAAATTGTCTCTGAGAAAATTGATCGCATTCCAAATTGGAATATTGATCGCACTACAATTATGTGTCGAAAAAAATATTGCATTCCATGTTTGTGCGCAAAAATATTTTGTCACTTGAAAACAAAATTGTCTCTGAGAAAATTGATCGCATTCGAAATTGAAATATTGATCGCACTTCAAATATGTGTCGAAAAAAATATTGCATTACAAGTTTGAGCGCAAAAATATTTTGTCACTTGAAAACAAAATTGTTTCTCGGAGAAAATTGATCGCATTCCAAATTGAAATATTGATCGCATCCCGAATTGGAATATTGATCGCACCGGAAATTTGTCGCAAAAAATATTTTTTCACTTGAAAACAAAATTGTCTCTCGGAGAAAATTTATCGCATTCCAAATTGAAATATTGATCGCACTCCAAATATGTGTCGAAAAAATTTTGCATTCCAAGTTTGAGCGCAAAAATATTTTGTCACTTGAAAACAAAATTGTCTCTTGGAGAAAATTGATCGCATTCCGAATTGGAAAATTGATCGCACTCCAAATATGTGTCGAAAAAAATATTGCATTCCATGTTTGTGCGCAAAAATATTTTGTCACTTGAAAACAAAATTGTCTCTCGGAGAAAATTGATCGCATTCCAAATTGAAATATTGATCGCACTCCAAATATGTGTCGAAAAAAATATTGCATTCCAAGATTGAGCGCAAAAATATTTTGTCACTTGAAAAAAAATTTGTCTCTTGGAGAAAATTGATCGCATTCCGAATTGAAATATTGATCGCACTCCAAATATGTGTCGAAAAAATTTTGCATTCCAAGTTTGAGCGCAAAAATATTTTGTCACATAAAAACAAAATTATCTCTTGGAGAAAATTGATCGCATTCCGAATTGGAAAATTGATCGCACTCCAAATATGTGTCGAAAAAAATATTGCATTCCAAGTTTGAGCGCAAAAATATTTTGTCACTTGAAAACAAAATTTTCTCTTGGAGAAAATTGATCGCATTTCGAATTGGAATATTGATCGCACTCTAAAATATGGCTCGAGAAAAATATTGCATTCCATGTTTGTGCGCAAAAATATTTTGTCACTTAAAAACAAAATTGTTTCTCGGAGAAAAATGATCGCATTCCAAATTGAAATATTGATCGCATCCCGAATTGGAATATTGATCGCACCCGAAATTTGTCGCAAAACATATTGTCACTTGAAAACAAAATTGTCTCTCGGAGAAAATTGATCGCATTCCAAATTGAAATATTGATCGCACTCCAAATATGTGTCGTAAAAATTTTGCATTCGAAGTTTGAGCGCAAAAATATTTTGTCACTTGAAAACAAAATTGTTCCTCGGAGAAAATTGATTGCATCCCAAATTGGAATTTTGATTGCATCCCGAATTGGAATATTGATCGCATCCGAAATTTGTCGCAAAAAATATTGCACTCCAAGTTTGAGCGCAAAAATATTTTGTCACTTGAAAACAAAATTGTCTCTGAGAAAAGTGATCGCATTCCAAATTGGAATATTGATCGCACTACAATTATGTGTCGAAAAAAATATTGCATTCCATGTTTGTGCGCAAAAATATTTTGTCACTTGAAAACAAAATTGTTTCTTGGAGAAAATATATCGCATTCCGAATTGGAAAATTGATCGCACTCCAAATTTGCCTCGAAAAAAATATTGCATTCCATGTTTGTGCGCAAAAATATTTTGTCACTTGAAAACAAAATTGTCTCTGAGAAAATTGATCGCATTCGAAATTGGAATATTGATCGCACTCCAAAAAATGTGTCGAAAAAAATATTGCATTTCAAGTTTGTGCGCGAAAATATTTTGTCACTTGAAAACAAAATTGTTTCTCGGAGAAAATTGATCGCATCCCAAATTGGAATTTTGATTGCATCCCGAATTGGAATATTGATCGCACCCGAAATTTGTCGCAAAAAATATTGCACTCCAAGTTTGAGCGCAAAAATATTTTGTCACTTGAAAACAAAGTTGACTCTCGGAGAAAATTGATCGCATTCCAAATTGAAAAATTGATCGCACTCCAAATATGTGTCGAAAAAATTTTGCATTCCAAGTTTGAGCGCAAAAATATTTTGTCACTTAAAAACAAAATTGTTTCTCGGAGAAAATTGATCGCATTCCAAATTGAAATATTGATCGCATCCCGAATTGGAATATTGATCGCACCCGAAATTTAAGGCAAAAAATATTTTGTCACTTGAAAACAAAATTGTCTCTCGGAGAAAATTGATCGCATTCCAAATTGAAATATTGATCGCACTTCAAATATGTGTCGTAAAAATTTTGCATTCGAAGTTTGAGCGCAAAAATATTTTGTCACTTGAAAACAAAATTGTCTCTTGGAGAAAATTGATCGCATTCCGAATTGGAAAATTGATCGCACTCCAAATATGTGTCAAAAAAAATATTGCATTCAATGTTTGTGCGCAAAAATATTTTGTCACTTGAAAACAAAATTGTCTCTTGGAGAAAATTGATCGCATTCCGAATTGTAAAATTGATCGCACTCCAAATATGTGTCGAAAAGAATATTGCATTCCAAGTTTGAGCGCAAAAATATTTTGTCACTTGAAAACAAAATTTTCTCTTGGAGAAAATTGATCGCATTTCGAATTGGAATATTGATCGCACTCTTAAATATGTGTCGAAAAAAATATTGCATTTCAAGTTTGTGCGCAAAAATATTTTGTCACTTGAAAACAAAAATGTCTCTTGGAGAAAATTGATCGCATTCCGAATTGGAAAATTGATCGCGCTCCAAATATGGCTCGAAAAAAATATTGCATTCCATGTTTGTGCGCAAAAATATTTTGTCACTTAAAAACAAAATTGTTTCTCGGAGAAAATTGATCGCATTCCAAATTGAAATATTGATCGCATCCCGAATTGGAATATTGATCGCACCCGAAATTTGTCGCAAAAAATATTTTGTCACTTGAAAACAATGTCTTTTGTCTCTTGGAGAAAATTGATCGCATTCCAAATTGAAATATTGATCGCACTCCAAATGTCTCGTAAAAATTTTGCATTCGAAGTTTGAGCGCAAAAATATTTTGTCACTTGAAAACAAAATTGTCTCTGAGAAAATTGATCGCATTCCAAATTGGAATATTGATCGCACTCCAAAATATTTGTCGAAAAAAATATTGCATTTCAAGTTTGTGCGCGAAAATATTTTGTCAATTGAAAACAAAATTGTCTCTTGGAGAAAAGTGATCGCATTCCGAATTGGAAAATTGATCGCACTCCAAATATGTGTCGAAAAAAATATTGCATTACAAGTTTGATCGCAAAAATATTTTGCCACTTGAAAACAAAATTGTTTCTCGGAGAAAATTGATCGCATTCCAAATTGAAATATTGATCGCATCCCGAATTGGAATATTGATCGCACCCGAAATTTGTCGCAAAAAATATTTTGTCACTTGAAAACCAAATTGTCTCTCGGAGAAAATTGATCGCATTCCAAATTGAAATATTGATCGCACTCCAAATATGTGTCGAAAAAATATTGCATTTCAAGTTTGTGCGCGAAAATATTTTGTCACTTGAAAACAAAATTGTTCCTCGGAGAAAATTGATTGCATCCCAAATTGAAATTTTGATTGCATCCCGAATTGGAATATTGATCGCATCCGAAATTTGTCGCAAAAAATATTTCACTCCAAGTTTGAGCGCAAAAATATTTTGTCACTTGAAAACAAAATTGTCTCTGAGAAAATTGATCGCATTCCAAATTGGAATATTGATCGCACTACAATTATGTGTCGAAAAAAATATTGCATTCCATGTTTGTGCGCAAAAATATTTTGTCACTTGAAAACAAAATTGTCTCTTGGAGAAAATATATCGCATTCCTAATTGGAAAATTGATCGCACTCCAAATTTGCCTCGAAAAAAATATTGCATTCCATGTTTGTGCGCAAAAATATTTTGTCCACTTGAAAACAAAATTGTCTCTGAGAAAATTGATCGCATTCCAAATTGGAATATTGATCGCACTCCAAAATATGTGTCGAAAAAAATATTGCATTTCAAGTTTGTGCGCGAAAATATTTTGTCACTTGAAAACAAAATTGTCTCTTGGAGAAAATTGATCGCATTCCGAATTGGAAAAATGATCGCACTCTAAATATGTGTCGAAAAAAATATTGCATTACAAGTTTGATCGCAAAAATATTTTGCCACTTGAAAACAAAATTGTTTCTCGGAGAAAATTGATCGCATTCCAAATTGAAATATTGATCGCATCCCGAATTGGAATATTGATCGCACCCGAAATTTGTCGCAAAAAATATTTTGTCACTTGAAAACCAAATTGTCTCTCGGAGAAAATTGATCGCATTCCAAATTGAAATATTGATCGCACTCCAAATATGTGTCGAAAAAATTTTGCATTACAATTTGAGCGCAAAACTATTTCGTCACTTGAAAACAAAATTGTCTCTTGGAGAAAATTGATCGCATTCGAAATAAGAATATTGATCGCACTCCAAAATATGTGTCGAAAAAAATATTGCATTTCAAGTTTGTGCGCGAAAATATTTTGTCACTTGAAAACAAAATTGTTCCTCGGAGAAAATTGTTTGCATCCCAAATTGGAATTTTGATTGCATCCCGAATTGGAATATTGATCGCATCCGAAATTTGTCGCAAAAAATTTTTCACTCCAAGTTTGAGCGCAAAAATATTTTGTCACTTGAAAACAAAATTTTCTCTGAGAAAAGTGATCGCATTCCAATTGGAATATTGATCGCACTCCAAATTTGCCTCGAAAAAAATATTGCATTCCATGTTTGTGCGCAAAAATATTTTGTCACTTGAAAACAAAATTGTCTCTGACAAAATTGATCGCATTCGAAATTTGAATATTGATCGCACTCCAAAATATGTGTCGAAAAAAATATTGCATTTCAAGTTTGTGCGCGAAAATATTTTGTCACTTGAAAACAAAATTGTTCCTCGGAGAAAATTGATCGCATCCCAAATTGGAATTTTGATTGCATCCCGAATTGGAATATTGATCGCACCCAAAATTTGTCGCAAAAAATATTGCACTCCAAGTTTGAGCGCAAAAATATTTTGTCACTTGAAAACAAAAATGTCTCTCGGAGAAAATTGATCGCATTCCAAATTGAAATATTGATCGCATCCCGAATTGGAATATTGATCGCACCCGAAATTTGTCGCAAAAAATATTTTGTCACTTGAAAACCAAATTGTCTCTCGGAGAAAATTGATCGCGTTCCGAATTGGAAAATTGATCGCACTCCAAATATGTGTCGAAAAAAATATTTCATTCCATGTTTGTGCGCAAAAATATTTTGTCACTTGAAAACAAAATTGTCTCTTGGAGAAAATTGATCGCATCCCAAATTGGAATTTTGATTGCATCCCGAATTGGAATATTGATCGCACCCGAAATTTGTCGCAAAAAATATTGCACTCCAAGTTTGAGCGCAAAAATATTTTGTCACTTGAAAACCAAATTGTCTCTCGGAGAAAATTGATCGCATTCCGAATTGGAAAATTCATCGCACTCCAAATGTGTCGAAAAAAATTGTGCATTCCATGTGTGTGCGCAAAAATATTTTGTCACTTGAAAACAAAATTGTCTCTGAGAAAATTGATCGCATTTGAAATTGAAATATTGATCGCACTCCAAATATGTGTCGAAAAAAATATTGCATTACAAGTTTGACCGCAAAAATATTTTGTCACTTGAAATCAAAATTGTCTCTTGGAGAAAATTGATCGCATTCCGAATTGAAAAATTGATCGCACTCCAAATATGTGTCGAAAAAAATTTTGCATTCCATGTTTGTGCGCAAAAATATTTTGTCACTTGAAAACAAATTGTCTCTGAGAAAAGTGATCGCATTTCAAATTGGAATATTGATCGCACTCCAAATTTGCCTCGAAAAAAATATTGCATTCCATGTTTGTGCGCAAAAATATTTTGTCACTTAAAAACAAAATTGTTTCTCGGAGAAAATTGATCGCATTCCAAATTGAAATATTGATCGCATCCCGAATTGGAATATTGATCGCACCCGAAATTTGTCGCAAAAAATATTTTGTCACTTGAAAACAAAATTGTCTCTCGGAGAAAATTGATCGCATTCCAAATTGAAATATTGATCGCACTCCAAATATGTGTCGTAAAAATTTTGCATTCGAAGTTTGAGCGCAAAAATATTTTGTCACTTGAAAACAAAATTGTCTCTTAGAGAAAATTGATCGCATTCCGAATTGGAAATTGATCGCACTCCAAATATGTGTCGAAAAAAATATTGCATGCCATGTTTGTGCGCAAAAATATTTTGTCACTTGAAAACAAAATTGTCTCTCGGAGAAAATTGATCGCATTCCGAATTGGAAAATTGATCGCACTCCAAATATGGCTCGAAAAAAATATTGCATTCCATGTTTGTGCGCAAAAATATTTTGTCACTTAAAAACAAAATTGTTTCTCGGAGAAAATTGATCGCATTCCAAATTGAAATATTGATCGCATCCCGAATTGGAATATTGATCGCACCCGAAATTTGTCGCAAAAAATATTTTGTCACTTGAAAACAAAATTGTCTCTCGGAGAAAATTGATCGCATTCCAAATTGAAATATTGATCGCACTCCAAATATGTGTCGTAAAAATTTTGCATTCGAAGTTAAAGCGCAAAAATATTTTGTCACTTGAAAACAAAATTGTCTCTTAGAGAAAATTGATCGCATTCCGAATTGGAAAATTGATCGCACTCCAAATATGTGTCGAAAAAAATATTGCATGCCATGTTTGTGCGCAAAAATATTTTGTCACTTGAAAACAAAATTGTCTCTCGGAGAAAATTGATCGCATTCCAAATTGAAATATTGATCGCACTCCAAATATGTGTCGAAAAAAATATTGCATTCCAAGATTGAGCGCAAAAATATTTTGTCACTTGAAAACAAAATTGTCTCTTGGAGAAAATTGATCGCATTCCGAATTGGAAAATTGATCGCACTCCAAATATGTGTCGAAAAAAATATTGCATTCCAAGTTTGAGCGCAAAAATATTTTGTCACTTGAAAACAAAATTTTCTCTTGAAGAAAATCGATCGCATTTCGAATTGGAATATTGATCGCACTCTAAAATATGTGTCGAAAAAAATATTGCATTTCAAATTTGTGCGCAAAAATATTTTGTCACTTGAAAACAATATTGTCTCTTGGAGAAAATTGATCGCATTCCGAATTGGAAAATTGATCGCACTCCAAATATGGCTCGAAAAAAATATTGCATTCCATGTTTGTGCGCAAAAATATTTTGTCACTTAAAAACAAAATTGTTTCTCGGAGAAAATTGATCGCATTCCAAATTGAAATATTGATCGCATCCCGAATTGGAATATTGATCGCACCCGAAATTTGTCGCAAAAAATATTTTGTCACTTGAAAACAAAATTGTCTCTCGGAGAAAATTGATCGCATTCCAAATTGAAATATTGATCGCACTCCAAATATGTGTCGTAAAAATTTTGCATTCGAAGTTTGAGCGCAAAAATATTTTGTCACTTGAAAACAAAATAGTCTCTTAGAGAAAATTGATCGCATTCCGAATTGGAAAATTGATCGCACTCCAAATATGTGTCGAAAAAATTTTTGCATTCCATGTGTGTGCGCAAAAATATTTTGTCACTTTAAAAAAAAATTATCTCTGAGAAAATTGATCGCATTCGAAATTGAAATATTGATCGCACTCCAAATATGTGTCGAAAAAAATATTGCATTACAAGTTTGAGCGCAAAAATATTTTGTCACTTGAAAACAAAATTGTCTCTCGGAGAAAATTGATCGCATTCCAAATTGAAATATTGATCGCATCCCGAATTGGAATATTGATCCCACCCGAAATTTGTCGCAAAAAATATTTCACTCCAAGTTTGAGCGCAAAAATATTTTGTCACTTGAAAACAAAATTGTCTCTGAGAAAATTGATCGCATTCCAAATTGGAATATTGATCGCACTACAATTATGTGTCGAAAAAAATATTGCATTCCATGTTTGTGCGCAAAAATATTTTGTCACTTGAAAACAAAATTGTCTCTTGGAGAAAATATATCGCATTCCTAATTGGAAAATTGATCGCACTCCAAATTTGCCTCGAAAAAAATATTGCATTCCATGTTTGTGCGCAAAAATATTTTGTCACTTGAAAACAAAATTGTCTCTCGGAGAAAATTGATCGCATTCCAAATTGAAATATTGATCGCACTCCAAATATGTGTCGTTAAAATTTTGCATTCGAAGTTTGAGCGCAAAAATATTTTGTCACTTGAAAACAAAATTGTTTCTTGGAGAAAATATATCGCATTCCGAATTGGAAAATTGATCGCACTCCAAATTTGCCTCGAAAAAAATATTGCATTCCATGTTTGTGCGCAAAAATATTTTGTCACTTGAAAACAAAATTGTCTCTGAGAAAATTGATCGCATTCGAAATTGGAATATTGATCGCACTCCAAAAATGTGTCGAAAAAAATATTGCATTTCAAGTTTGTGCGCGAAAATATTTTGTCACTTGAAAACAAAATTGTTCCTCGGAGAAAATTGATCGCATCCCAAATTGGAATTTTGATTGCATCCCGAATTGGAATATTGATCGCACCCGAAATTTGTCGCAAAAAATATTGCACTCCAAGTTTGAGCGCAAAAATATTTTGTCACTTGAAAACAAAGTTGTCTCTCGGAGAAAATTGATCGCATTCCAAATTGAAAAATTGATCGCACTCCAAATATGTGTCGAAAAAAATATTGCATTCCATGTTTGTGCGCAAAAATATTTTGTCACTTGAAAACAAAATTGTTTCTCGGAGAAAATTGATGGCATTCCAAATTGAAATATTGATCGCATCCCGAATTGGAATATTGATCGCACCCGAAATTTGTCGCAAAAAATATTTTGTCACTTGAAAACCAAATTGTCTCTCGGAGAAAATTGATCGCATTCCAAATTGAAATATTGATCGCACTCCAAATATGTGTCGAAAAAATATTGCATTTCAAGTTTGTGCGCGAAAATATTTTGTCACTTGAAAACAAAATTGTTTTTCGGAGAAAATTGATTGCATCCCAAATTGGAATTTTGATTGCATCCCGAATTGGAATATTGATCGCATCCGAAATTTGTCGCAAAAAATATTTCACTCCAAGTTTGAGCGCAAAAATATTTTGTCACTTGAAAACAAAATTGTCTCTGAGAAAAGTGATCGCATTCCAAATTGGAATATTGATCGCACTACAATTATGTGTCGAAAAAATATTGCATTCCATGTTTGTACGCAAAAATATTTTGTCACTTGAAAACAAAATTGTCTCTTGGAGAAAATATATCGCATTCCTAATTGGAAAATTGATCGCACTCCAAATTTGCCTCGAAAAAAATATTGCATTCCATGTTTGTGCGCAAAAATATTTTGTCACTTGAAAACAAAATTGTCTCTGAGAAAATTGATCGCATTCCAAATTGGAATATTGATCGCACTCCAAAATATGTGTCGAAAAAAATATTGCATTTCAAGTTTGTGCGCGAAAATATTTTGTCACTTGAAAACAAAATTGTCTCTTGGAGAAAATTGATCGCATTCCGAATTGGAAAATTGATCGCACTCCAAATATGTGTCGAAAAAAATATTGCATTACAAGTTTGATCGCAAAAATATTTTGCCACTTGAAAACAAAATTGTTTCTCGGAGAAAATTGATCGCATTCCAAATTGAAATATTGATCGCATCCCGAATTGGAATATTGATCGCACCCGAAATTTGTCGCAAAAAATATTTTGTCACTTGAAAACCAAATTGTCTCTCGGAGAAAATTGATCGCATTCCAAATTGAAATATTGATCGCACTCCAAATATGTGTCGAAAAAATTTTGCATTACAAGTTTGAGCGCAAAACTATTTCGTCACTTGAAAACAAAATTGTCTCTTGGAGAAAATTGATCGCATTCGAAATAAGAATATTGATCGCACTCCAAAATATGTGTCGAAAAAAATATTGCATTTCAAGTTTGTGCGCGAAAATATTTTGTCACTTGAAAACAAAATTGTTCCTCGGAGAAAATTGATCGCATCCCAAATTGGAATTTTGATTGCATCCCGAATTGGAATATTGATCGCACCCGAAATTTGTCGCAAAAAATATTGCACTCCAAGTTTGAGCGCAAAAATATTTTGTCACTTGAAAACAAAAATGTCTCTCGGAGAAAATTGATCGCATTCCAAATTGAAAAATTGATCGCACTCCAAATATGTGTCGAAAAAATTTTGCATTCCAAGTTTGAGCGCAAAAATATTTTGTCACTTGAAAACAAAATTGTCTGTTGGAGAAAATTGATCGCGTTCCGAATTGGAAAATTGATCGCACTCCAAATATGTGTCGAAAAAAATATTGCATTCCATGTTTGTGCGCAAAAATATTTTGTCACTTGAAAACAAAATTGTCTCTGAGAAAATTGATCGCATTCGAAATTTGAATATTGATCGCACTCCAAAATATGTGTCGAAAAAAATTTTGCATTTCAAGTTTGTGCGCGAAAATATTTTGTCACTTGAAAACAAAATTGTTCCTCGGAGAAAATTGATCGCATCCCAAATTGGAATTTTGATTGCATCCCGAATTGGAATATTGATCGCACCCGAAATTTGTCGCAAAAAATATTGCACTCCAAGTTTGAGCGCAAAAATATTTTGTCACTTGAAAACAAAATTGTCTCTTGGAGAAAATATATCGCATTCCTAATTGGAAAATTGATAGCACTCCAAATTTGCCTCGAAAAAAATATTGCATTCCATGTTTGTGCGCAAAAATTTTTTTTCACTTGAAAACAAAATTGTCTCTGAGAAAATTGATCGCATTCGAAATTTGAATATTGATCGCACTCCAAAATATGTGTCGAAAAAAATATTGCATTTTAAGTTTGTGCGCGAAAATATTTTGTCACTTGAAAACAAAATTGTCTCTTGGAGAAAATTGATCGCATTCCGAATTGGAAAATTGATCGCACTCCAAATATGTGTCGAAAAAAATATTGCATTACAAGTTTGATCGCAAAAATATTTTGCCACTTGAAATCAAAATTGTTTCTCGGAGAAAATTGATCGCATTCCAAATTGAAATATTGATCGCATCCCGAATTGGAATATTGATCGCACCCGAAATTTGTCGCAAAAAATATTTTGTCACTTGAAAACCAAATTGTCTCTCGGAGAAAATTGATCGCATTCTGAATTGGAAAATTCATCGCACTCCAAATATGTGTCGAAAAAAATTGTGCATTCCATGTGTGTGCGCAAAAATATTTTGTCACTTGAAAACAAAATTGTCTCTGAGAAAATTGATCGCATTTGAAATTGAAATATTGATCGCACTCCAAATATGTGTCGAAAAAAATATTGCATTACAAGTTTGAGCGCAAAAATATTTTGTCACTTGAAATCAAAATTGTCTCTTGGAGAAAATTGATCGCATTCCGAATTGGAAAATTGATCGCACTCCAAATATGTGTCGAAAAAAATTTTGCATTCCATGTTCGTGCGCAAAAATATTTTGTCACTTGAAAACAAAATTGTCCCTGAGAAAATTGATCGCATTCGAAATTAAAATATTGATCGCACTCCAAATATGTGTCGAAAAAAATATTGCATTACAAGTTTGAGCGCAAAAATATTTTGTCACTTGAAAACAAAATTGTTTCTCGGAGAAAATTGATCGCATTCCAAATTGAAATATTGATCGCATCCCGAATTGGAATATTGATCGCACCCGAAATTTGTCGCAAAAAATATTTTTTCACTTGAAAACAAAATTGTCTCTCGGAGAAAATTTATCGCATTCCAAATTGAAATATTGATCGCACTCCAAATGTGTCGAAAAAATTTTGCATTCCAAGTTTGAGCGCAAAAATATTTTGTCACTTGAAAACAAAATTGTTTCTTGAAAAAAATTGATCACATTCCGAATTGGAAAATTGATCGCACTCTCAATATGTGTCGAAAAAAATATTGCATTCCATGTTTGTGCGCAAAAATATTTTGTCACTTGAATACAAAATTGTCTCTCGGAGAAAATTGATCGCATTCCAAATTGAAATATTGATCGCACTCCAAATATGTGTCGAAAAAATTTTGCATTCCAAGTTGAAGCGCAAAAATATTTTGTCACTTGAAAACAAAATTGTCTCTTGGAGAAAATTGATCGCATTCCGAATTGGAAAATTGATCGCACTCCTAATATGTGTCGAAAAAAATATTGCATTCCATGTTTGTGCGCAAAAATATTTTATCACTTGAAAACAAAATTGTCTCTTGGAGAAAATTGATCGCATTCCGAATTGAAAAATTGATCGCACTCCAAATATGGCTCGAAAAAAATATTGCATTCCATGTTTGTTCGCAAAAATATTTTGTCACTTGAAAACAAAATTGTCTCTTGAAGAAAATTGATCGCATTCCGAATTGGAAAATTGATCGCACGCCAAATATGTGTCGAAAAAAATATTGCATTCCATGTTTGTGCGCAAAAATATTTTGTCACTTGAAAACAAAATTATCTCTCGGAGAAAATTGATCGCATTCCAAATTGAAATATTGATCGCACTCCAAATATGTGTCGAAAAAATTTTGCATTCCAAGTTGAAGCGCAAAAATATTTTGTCACTTGAAAACAAAATTGTCTCTTGGAGAAAATTGATCGCATTCCGAATTGGAAAATTGATCGCACTCCTAATATGTGTCGAAAAAAATATTGCATTCCATGTTTGTGCGCAAAAATATTTTATCACTTGAAAACAAAATTGTCTCTTGGAGAAAATTGATCGCATTCCGAATTGAAAAATTGATCGCACTCCAAATATGGCTCGAAAAAAATATTGCATTCCATGTTTGTGCGCAAAAATATTTTGTCACTTGAAAACAAAATTGTCTCTTGAAGAAAATTGATCGCATTCCGAATTGGAAAATTGATCGCACGCCAAATATGTGTCGAAAAAAATATTGCATTCCATGTTTGTGCGCAAAAATATTTTGTCACTTGAAAACAAAATTGTCTCTTGGAGAAAATTGATCGCATTCTGAATTGGAAAATTGATCGCACTCCAAATATGTGTCGAAAAAAATAATGCATTCTATGTTTGTGCGCAAAAATATTTTGTCACTTGAAAACAAAATTGTCTCTGAGAAAATTGATCGCATTTGAAATTGAAATATTGATCGCACTCTAAATATGTGTCGAAAAAAATATTGCATTACAAGTTTGAGCGCAAAAATATTTTGTCACTTGAAAACAAAATTTTTTCTCGGAGAAAATTGATCGCATTCCAAATTGAAATATTGATCGCATCCCGAATTGGAATATTGATCGCACCCGAAATTTGTCGCAAAAAATATTTTTTCACTTGAAAACAAAATTGTCTCTCGGAGAAAATTGATCGCATTCAAAATTGAAATATTGATCGCACTCCAAATATGTGTCGAAAAAATTTTGCATTTCAAGTTTGAGCGCAAAAATATTTTGTCACTTGAAAACAAAATTGTCTCTCGGAGAAAATTGATCGCATTCCAAATTGAAATATTGATAGCACTCCAAATATGTGTCGAAAAAATTTTGCATTCCAAGTTTGAGCGCAAAAATATTTTGTCACTTGAAAACAAAATTGTCTCTTGGTTGAAAATTGATCGCCTCCGAATTGGAAAATTGATCGCACTCTAAATGTGTCGAAAAAAATATTGCATTCCAAGTTTGAGCGCAAAAATATTTTGTCACTTGAAAACAAAATTGTCTCTTGGAGAAAATTGATCGCATTCCGAATTGGAAAATTGAACGCACTCTAAATATGTGTCGAAAAAAATTTTGCATACTATGTGTGTGCGCAAAAATATTTTGTCACTTGAAAACAAAATTGTCTCTGAGAAAATTGATCGGATTCGAAATTGAAATATTGATCGCACTCCAAATATGTGTCGAAAAAAATATTGCATTACAAGTTTGAGCGCAAAAATATTTCGTCACTTGAAAACAAAATTGTCTCTTGGAGAAAATTGATCGCATTCCGAATTGGAAAATTGATCGCACTCCAAATATGTGTCGAAAAAAATATTGCATTCCATGTTTGTGCGCAAAAATATTTTGTCACTTGAAAACAAAATTGTCTCTCGGAGAAAATTGATCGCATTCCAAATTGAAATATTGATCGCATCCCGAATTGGAATATTGATCGCACCCGAAATTTGTCGCAAAAAATATTTTTTCACTTGAAAACAAAATTGTCTCTTGGAGAAAATTGATCGCATTCCAAATTGAAATATTGATCGCACTCCAAATATGTGTCGAAAAAAATATTGCATTCCAAGTTTGAGCGCAAAAATATTTTGTTACTTGAAAACAAAATTGTCTCTTGGAGAAAATTGATC
Source organism: Himalopsyche tibetana (assembly GCA_030503985.1). NCBI lineage: Eukaryota > Metazoa > Arthropoda > Insecta > Trichoptera > Rhyacophilidae > Himalopsyche > Himalopsyche tibetana. Next base: position 6,303,227 of record JAPJYX010000010.1, read on the forward strand.
GCATTCCAAATTGAAATATTGATCGCACTCCAAATATGTGTCGAAAAAAATATTGCATTCCAAGTTTGAGCGCAAAAATATTTTGTTACTTGAAAACAAAATTGTCTCTTGGAGAAAATTGATCGCATTCCAAATTGAAATATTGATCGCACTCCAAATATGTGTCGAAAAAATTTTGCATTCCATGTTTGTGCGCAAAAATATTTTGTCACTTGAAAACTAAATTGTCTCTCGGAGAAAATTGATCGCATTCCAAATTGAAATATTAATCGAACTTCAAATATGTGTCGAAAAAAATATTGCCTTTTAAGTTTGTGCGCAAAAATATTTTGTCACTTGAAAACAAAATTGTTCCTCGGAGAAAATTGATCGCATCCCAAATTGGAATTTTGATTGCATCCCGAATTGGAATATTGATCGCACCCGAAATTTGTCGCAAAAAATATTGCATTCCAAGTTTGAGCGCAAAAATATTTTGTCACTTGAAAACAAAATTGTCTCTTGGAGAAAATTGATCGCATTCCGAATTGGAAAATTGATCGCACTCCAAATATGTGTCGAAAAAAATATTGCATTCCATGTTTGTGCGCAAAAATATTTTGTCACTTGAAAACAAAATTGTCTCTCGGAGAAAATTGATCGCATCCTTAATCGAAATATTGATCGCACTCCAAATATATGTCGAAAAGAATATTGCATTCCACGTTTGAGCGCAAAAATATGTTGTCACTTGAAAACAAAATTGTCTCTTGGAGAAAATTCATCGCATTCCGAATTGGAAAATTGATCGCACTCCAAATATGTGTCGAAAAAAATATTGCATTCCATGTTTGTGCGCAAAAATATTTTGTCACTTGAAAACAAAATTGTCTCTGAGAAAATTGATCGCATCTCAAATTGGAATTTTGATCGCATCCCGAATTGGTATATTGATCGCACCCGAAATTTGTCGCAAAAAATATTGCATTCCAAGTTTGTGCGCAAAAATATTTTGTCACTTGAAAACAAAATTGTCTCTCGGAAAATTGATCGCATCTAAACTTGGAATATTGATCGCATTCCAAATATGTTTAAAAAAAAATATTGCATTCCAAGTTTGTGCGCAAAAATATTTTTTCACTTGAAAACAAAATTGTTCCTCGGAGAAAATTGATCGCATCCCAAATTGGAATTTTGATCGCATCCCGAATTGGAATATTGATCGCACCCGAAATTCGTCGCAAAAAATATTGCATTCCATGTTTGTGCGCAAAAATATTTTGTCACTTGAAAACAAAATTGTTTCTCGGAAAAAATTGATCGCATCACAAATTGGAATTACGATCGCATCCCGAATTGGAATATTGATCGCACCCCAAACATGTGTCAAAAGAAATATTGCATTCCAAGTTTGTGCGCAAAAATATTTTGTCACTTAAAAACAAAATTGTCTCTCGGAGAAAATTGATCGCATTCCAAATTGGAATTTTGATCGCATCCCGAATTGGAATATTGATCGCACCCGAAATATGTGTCGAAAAAAATATTGCATTCCAAGTTGGTACGCAAAAAATATTTTGTCACTTGAAAACAAAATTGTCTCTCGGAGAAAATTGATCGCATCCCAAATTGGAATTTCGATCGCATCCCGAATTGGAATATTGATCTCACCCGAAATATGTGTCGAAAAAAATATTGCATTCCAAGTTGGTACGCAAAAAATATTTTGTCACTTGAAAACAAAATTGTCTCTCGGAGAAAATTGATTGCATTCCAAATATGTGTCGAAAAAAATCTAATGGCTGTCGAAATTATAATAATAAATTAAATACCATTTCATGTTGAGTTCGGGAATTGGATATTCTACTACAGATTGTACTTTTGATTGATTGATTTTACTTTTTTTTAAAAACAGGAAAAAAATGTCGAGTGCACTTCATATAATTTATAAGTCCGAACTAAATTGTTTGGACGTTGGAAGACGTTCCTGTAAACCTGATTCAAGACAACTGCAATCAGCTTGATTGCACGGGGGATGATTGTTATTAGTGGTATTACTTGTTTTACTTCTATGTACTATAATTGGATTTTACAAAGGAAGTAAAAATTGTTATCATTTTATTTATTTAAATTTTGATAGTAATAAAAAAGCTGTCAGGATTTTTAAATATATTTATTCTTTTGCGGACCCCCTGACGTTCTCCACGCACCCCTAAATGATTTTTAATATGTCACGGACCCTCTCAGCGGTCTCACGGACCCCTGGGGGTCCACAAGAACCACTTTGGGAACCATTGTTCTTGGCTAAGCAATAACACGCATTCTTTAATCTTTATTGCAATATAATGCACACTTGTCTTTTTATTGCAATTAATGTTGTTGGGATGCGACAAATGCTAATTGTTATCCAAAACACGACTTTATTAAAAAAAATTAACAGGTCACGAGTTGTACATCACTGCTTTGGATATATGTATGTTATATTTAAAAATCTGTATAGCTCTGCCTATCTTTAAAAACAGGGAGAAGCAATAGCAATAAAACAATTTCTTGTCCTACCTTAGTCCCATTCTTAATTAACATACATATATTAATACTTTCTCGAAAACGAAAGATGGGAGCCACTTAATAACAAAAAGTTTTCGTAGAACAGCTTTTGTTGAGATAAATTTCATCATGAATTCACATGTTCCACGTTAGTAGCAGAAATTGCTAAAAGTATATAAATATTTTAATCGAAATTTTAAATCATTGAATAATTATGTCTTGTTAATTATTTGGTTGAAAATGTTACCTGCATAACTTCATGTCAATCTTAATTCTGACATTCAATATTAAAATTAATGGATGGTTTTCTGTCTCTATAATTTGCACTTTAATCACGAGAAGATTATTTATGTATTATGCTTTTCAAAAACCTGCCCCCAACAAAACAAATCTGGATTATACACTGGGAAACTTTAACTTTACTCTTGCGGTTAACCCTCCGTGTTCAAATAAATTATTTAATATTTGTTTAATTACAACAAGAATAATTTAATAGGTGTTAATTATTAATCATTGGTGAAAAGGCATTGTATGTATAAAAGAAAATGAATTCCTTTTTGTACTGGTTCTACAATTTGATTTAATAGTCAAGACCGGTTTTTCTCATCTCAAGTATAGCCAACTGACAAGACAAACAAAACAAAATAAAAATGCATTTTTGATGGATTCGAAGGTAACGTTGTATAAATTGATTATTAATATAAAATTCAAATAGGTAACTATGTTATTATACTGATCGTGTTAGAAATTTAGTTTATTTTGATATTGAATATGTCTTGCCTTTTCTCAATCTTCATTTTGTCATTTTTAGCATAAGACATATAATAAATGTTTGCTTCATAAAGAATAGCTTAGCGATGTTATTTGTGACAGAACCAGTAATTAGCTAATCGCTACGTCACGTTATTTTAATATTTGCATGAAACGAGGGAGTTTTTAGACATAAGAAACATTCATGCCTCCGAACAGAAATTGATGAAAAGATTGAAAAAAAAACTTACCGGGACTTGGACCCGGGAGATCCACCAAGGAGGCCAACGGAGTTGTCTTCTTAACCAGGGATCAGATTTTTCCGGATATTAATATAGTTTCCTAAATAGTTAATATATAAAAACCCTACTTTTGTTTCATTGAGCACCAAGATTTGAAAGTTAACTTTTGTACATCATAAAGTATTTTAATTTAGTTTAAAGTTTGGGATATTGTTTGTGTCCCAAGTCACTGTACATATCGACTGTGGAAAGGAAAAAGGATATAACCCACAGTGTTTTCAAAACAGCTTTTTTTTCGATAATCACAATGTATCAAACTTGATACACGTTCTATCAAAAGGATGTAAGCTGCAAACGCTGAATTAGTATCTAAACTTAGCTTTTAAGTGAGATGAGATGAGCTTGTGAAAATTAGAACCAAGAGAAATGATTGAAAAAAGGGTTTTTCTTAGATAATTTATTTAATTAATATTAGGATATGTCAATTAAACACCAATTTTGAAGTCTCCGTGCACTTCAAGGTTGTGTCTATTTCATAATTTGTATATGGCCCAAAATCATCAAAACACGTTTTTTGTGCCTCCTTTTGTGGGTTATTTGCTATGTGTGGGTTACGTCTTTATTTTTTTCCACAGTCGATATATTTTAAATAGACATGGTTTTATAAAAGTAAGACAATTAAGATGGGAATAGAATACTAGGTACCAAGAAGGTTTTTCCACATCCATGACAGATATAATGTTTTAATACTAACTGTAAAACGCTAAGGACGCTTCGCAAGGAGAAAATAGATTTTTTAAAATCCTTAATAAATCCTAGTTAAATAAGAGAGTGTTCACTTGGTGGTATACACAAAAATTTTGCAATAAGAATACTTAATAAAACTTACTAAGATGTCAAGGACTTAACGTGTTAATTAGGCTAAGAGAATGAAGAACTTTCAGAAAAAGCTTTAATTTCGAAGTTACTATATTTGTTTAAAAGTTTATTTCAACATGAAACATGTTCAAAACATGTTATAAATAAATGAAAAGGCAATGCTTCAAAGTCACCTTCTGAATTTTTAACAACGATCTGTTTTATTAAGCTGTATGTAATGGAATGTCTGCGATAATTCATCGACACACTTTTATATTTCTGGCAGTGTTATTATGTTTACGTTATTCGAAAAAAGATAAGTTTGGCATTTTTTTTTATATGCTTATAGAAAAACAATAAATAAAACATATATTTTTTTAAATGATTACTTATCGTTGAATGAAGCTCGAAGAACCAATTCTTTGCCTACAATATTTTATTCGGGTTATCGATTATTCAAAAAATATATATTAACAATAAAATGAAAAATATGCGTTCAAGTCTGCCCAAAAAAAAATTCTGCAGTGATCAAAATCGTCGTAATATATTCTTGATCTGCTTTTCAACTTTGGTTGAATGAGATTTCTTGTCTAGTTATCAATAAACCTTAATAGTCTAAATTACAGTTCAAGTCAGGTATCAGAGCCATTCTTAATTATACTTGAATTTGAGTGCCAATTGAAAAAATATCATTACGTAACTCTTGGAAAATTCAGATAGATGCGACTATTTTCAGCTTGTTGCGTCATTCTCTTCACAAACTGAAAGCCGTGAATCTAATTTAGAATCTCAATTCTTGACTTATCGAATAGTTATTTACTGTAAACAATATAATTGCTCTTCTTTATACACGCATTCATTTACTACTTATATGACTCTAATTATACTTTGAATAGGTATTCAATCGTACCTTATTAATTTCCTCGTATTATAAATGAGATAGCGTATTGTTATCTACATAATGACATGCGAATAATTTCAGGTAGTATGTATATCCAATTGCGCATCAAATTTGAACGCTCGGTTTGGCTTCAGGCGGAATATCAATATTAAATCACTCGGGTAATAATTGATAATTAGGGCATATGTGCTGCTGATTGTTCCCGCCCTTTAATAATTAAACTTTACTTATGCGAGAAAATTTATGCTCGCTCCCGAAAGCTCGAGATAACTTTACAACTAGGCACATGGATTTTGAATGATTATTTAATATTTTTATCCGGTGCCGTCGATTAAGACTTCAATTTAATTTCAATCTCATGGAAAATTCAAAGCAGCCGTAAGTTAATTTAATAATGACATTGGTTTTATCGAAAGGTTTTCAAAAATACTAACGTTAAAACAGTGTATTTAATTTTCATTGAAATTAATAATAGTGAATTGGTGGCAATAATTCTTATTTTTGTTAATATAAAAGCATTAAGAAAAAACCAATAGAAGCGATATAAAATTAACATTCATAACATTGTTATTCCACTGGTAGTGTAAAATAATGTCACACGTGTTCCGCCTCTTTTAAAAGCAACTGAAAAGGAAAGCATCTAAGTATCTTAATTATGATAACCTTAAATATGCATACTACAAAATGTAAATCGATATTTTAGATATTTTACAGGTTGTTAAAAAATGACGACACACGTTGTGCATCTTATAGACATCGGGTGGGGGTAAGATACAATAACAAATAGTAATAGTTATTTATATGAGGACAGGTAAATCTCAAAGGAAATAAATTTAACAATGGAAAGCCGCTTGTCTTATCTAAATATTATTTTTCATTTTACACTATCGGTGAAATGACTAAGTTATTAAATTAAATTTTATAATAATAATAAACTTCCACAGAGCTATCGCCGAATACATCGGAAATATAAATATTCATTTTCACGATCTTTAATATTAAAGTGATAAAAACAACATTGGAGCTCTTGCTCTTGCTACTCTTGCTGGCATCTTATCTATACATTATTAATACCGACTTCTGGTTAACTTTATAAATTTATTGGACTTACATTTTTCAGTATTACCGCACTATTCATAACGTGAAAACCAACATGAATTTCTCAAAAATAGACAGCTTGGATTCCGGATTCCGAATTCTTAGGATTGTGTCAGTACTAATCTTGGAATTTTTGGATTGAGGATAATAAGTGAAAAATTCGGTGAAAATCGGCATGGAGACAAAATTTTTGAAAAATCTTCTAAAGAGGTATAAAAAAAGCTCTCACATATTTTAGTTTGGAGATGCCGTAAATTCTTGGCTCTTTGAAATTGGGCACTTTCAAAAAAAAATTACATCCTCAAGAGTTTAAAAAAAGTCCCACTTTTTTCCATTTCAGGAATTTCGCAAATTCCTGGGTTACTGAAATCGGTCAGTGACAAAATCCTGAATTTACTCAAGATTTAATGGTGAATATTCAATACCGGGATCTCCTGTTTAAAATCAACGTTGAAAAATACGTTGTTAATCCCGGGTTAAAAAAAACAACGTATAAATTAACCACACCTGGATTCAAATCAATTACTCTGCGATGAAAGCACGAAAGCATTAGCCACTACTCGTCAATTTGCCTGTTCAAAAATAATTATAAAAAATAGTAAAAATACTCAAGTAACATTAAGTGACATAGAAACTTGCAAACGCAAACGAAAAAACTAAAATCATTCAATAACTACCAAATATATGTAGCTTTTAATGTGTTGAACATGTGAAATTATATTAGACAACAATATTATCGCGTATAAGTTAGTTTACAAATGATCTTTGCGGACACGCGTTTGGAAAACTTGTCAATGTTACGCCTATAGGTAAATATCTATCTATCAATTTAAATTAATGTAAGTTCGTTTATTTCTACGTTTTGTTTGATAGTTACCAGACTACAATAAAAGTACTATTGCAGACGACAGATAATTGAGATGGTAGAGATGTGTTTTTGAAAGTAATTTAAATATTAAGAGGTTAAATAGGACAGTTGATGGTCAAATAAAACGAATCAAAACTTCAATCGTTTTAGAAGTCGTCATATATTTACAACGGTGAAGGTTTCTTAGAAATGTCCAAACGTCTGTTCTCGCAATTAAATAATTTACGTTCGTTTATTGAAAAATTACGCCGTTAAAAATTAGCCCAGAATTCATGAATCTGTTAATTCACGTTAGTAATAAAATATATTTGTTTGTTTTAAGATACAAGACGATAGATGTGAAGATTTTAATTTTACTATTTAGTAGATTAGTATGTCATTATACTAAAGATTAAACTTAAGTATAGGAATAATGTATATGAATCATAAAGGTGCCCTGGTATTGCGTGCTATTCAAGATATTTTTACATCTTTTTTTGAACGAATGTACACTTGTACAGTTATACAGTTCAACATCTGGAATGTAATACATATTGTAAATTAAACAATTATAATTTGGTAAAAAATGCGATTATCTTATTTTATTTTCATCTCATTAAAAATATATCATAAATCTTATCTGGATAATCCATGATTTATAATCATCAAACAAATTTAACAACCCTAAAATTATACTATGTGTAGTCAGACAACAAAATTTCTCTGTTTAAGACCATACATTTTTTTTTTCACTAAAAATATTTTTTAATATTTACGAGTAAAAAAAAGTAGGTTTATCTTTTAACGTAATTATTTTACACTCGATCAAAGTTCCTGTTTTAATTTTTCATTACAATGTATCGGTTTTCGAAAAATATTAGGCTTAGTTTATTAGAACTCATGGGAGCGATCACCCTTCTTGCAATTTTGGATTATATATGGAAATAGTTGATTCTGTCTGGTTTAAGTAATAAAATATACAGTGTTTCCCGAGCGAGACGTTATATTATACATCTTTCTAAGAAAACGTGAAGGTAATACTAAATTCAACCATACCAACTTCCACGCCTTGAAAACATTCTGAGATCATTTTAGTAAGGCTATTAAGTCGTCTTTTCGTAATTAAGTATTTACATGTCAAAACAAACATTATTAAAGGTAGTTAAAATTATTATATGGTCGCTGTAGTCATTTGTTTGGTCACAAATACACTTGAGTTTATCTACTTATAGTAATAAGAACAGCATGTCGAAATATTTTACTTTACAGAATTTAGTGCGTGAAAAAAGTGATATAACAGATCTCAAAAAGATCGAAATAATGTTTCCTAAAGAAATCGAAATTGCGGTGAAACTCTCTTGAAACTATTATTAAAGTTATGCATTATTTTTTAATACAAGTGCAAAAATTCCATAGCAAACATTCAAAAAGTGTTTTGTCACAAATTTTGAAAAATGGCGTTTTATATTAATTCTGATAGCCCATAATAAAACTTATGAATCGAAATCAAAATTAATGTTCAAAAAGGTTTTTTTTCATATTAAAATGAAATCATAAGGTTGACACATTCATACAAACCGTCACTTTTGCAACACTTAAATCATCATTTTCCAAGCATTGTATTTGTGTGACAAAACACTTTTTGAATGTTTGCTCCTCATTATTATTTTGATTGAAGAAGCTTTTCATGATTTAGCTATAATATATTATTTTGAGTCTATGTAAGTAATCAAACGTTGTCTATTTATTATACCAATGTTAATTTATTCAAATGGGTTGTTAGCGACAAAACTCATGGAAAAGTACAAAATTCAAACAATTCAAATTTGATATTGAAATTCCATCAAGCACCCTCAGTCGAAATACTTAATTTAAAAAAATGTTTGTGGTCAAAATGGTCGAATAATAGATATCGACTGTGGAAAGGAAAAATGACGTAACCCACAAATATAAAATTTTACAGGAGGCGCAAAAAACGTGTTTTGATGATTTTGAGCCGTGTGCAATTTATGAATTATACACAACCTTGAAGTACACGAAGACTTCTAAACTGGTGTTTAATTGACATAATCCAATATTAATTAAAGAAATTGTCAAAGAAAAACTTTTATTTCAGTCTTTTTTCTTGGTTTTAATTTTTTACAAGGTCATCTTTTTCAAACATAAAAGCTAAATTTAGAAACTTATTCAGAATTTGCAGCTTACATCCTTTGAAAGAACGTGTATCAAGTTTGATACATTGTGATTATCAAAAAAAACCTGTTTTGAAAAAACTGTGGGTTACGTCCTTTTTTCTTTCCACAGTCGATATTATTTACTTTCAACGAAGTTAACGATAACTAACTTGGTAAACCTGTATGTATTTCATTTCATTCTTACATTTAAATGGTTGTTAATACGTTGCAGTAAATTTTTTGCACCGTAAAATAAATAAGTCCAATAAATTTTTCACTGGATTCGACGGTAACTTTGTTGAAGCATAAAGTTAAATTTATAAAGCAATAATTTTTCAAAAGTTCGCAAAATTATTTGACAAAGAATGATTTGAATTTAGATACAAATATGAGTACATTTAAATACTGGTTGGAGTGTTTGGATATACATTTTTGGTTTTCGGATCACCATTGTTGAATTCATTTCCATTGAGATTTACCATACCTAATATTAGTTATTAATTTTGAATAATTACTATCAACGTTTGTATCTCACATCCTCCTTACTTCTAGTAGAAATGGATAAATTTCTGACATTTATTTTCTAATTTGTAACTTAAGATTTAGATTCAATTTTTAATTTATTCGTAACTGTTACGATGTTATGTTTAATGATTCTTATCAAATAGGCGAAACAAGTAGATTTAAAAAAGTTATCAAATTTACTTGAGTCGTATAACATTCAATATAATATATCTTCTATTATTAAAATGGTTGGAAACAGTGTGTTAAAAATTACTAGAAAATAGAGACATAATACTATTCTTTAAAAGATAAAAAAATGAAGTATTTTCCAGCATACATCTGTTATGAGTACATTTTGCAAAAAGAGGTTTTGATGGAATATAAAAATAATGGCTTAGATGTAGATTATATCGTCGCCCAAGAGGTTTGAGTTTTTTTATTGCGATGGAGAAAATATGGAGTCGGGATGTTGGAGGAAGGAAATTGAGATGAATTATGCGACAGAAGAACGTTCGCAGGTAACTAAGGATGCTCTCAATAATTGTCATTTTACCCATTCTGGAACTGATACAATTCTTAGGGCTAACACGCCATATGTATTGTGTTTTTCAATTCGATAAATAAAGCTTAAGAGTTTACTGAATGCTTTTGTTGTGGAAGACTATTGGATACTTTTTTATTCCATATCCGCTCTCTTTACGGAGCATATGTTCACCACGAAGTTCTTCCAAGATTCTATATCCCCAGCCAGTCTCTTTGCTTCCTCTCAGGTCATCCCAGCGTCCCGTAACTCCGCTGAGTACATCCTATGAATGGTCATCAGTGGCCTTCCACGACGCCGGGATCCATCTGGTTGGAAGAAGAGACTGGCAGGGTTCAGGCTTTTTTGAGGCATCCTTAACACCATCGCCGCTTCTTTATTTTGGACGTAATAAGAGACTGGTTAGTCCGCTCTTTAATCTCCTTATTCCTGACAATGTCAGACCATCTCACTCCTAGCATTCGCCGAAAGCATCTATTTTCGAAGCACATTATACGTATTATTACTTATTCGTAAGGTGCCATGATTCGCAACCGTAAAGCAAGACTGTCAAGATACATGCGTTGAACAGGAGGCACTTGGTTCTGACCGAGTTTACCAATATTCAATGTATTGGTGGTTTTTATGTGAACATGTATACGATGTATCATATAACTAATAATAATTAAAATTCATGCATACCCGCCCCCGGTTTGCTTTTTAAAAATGATTGACGTCATGATAAAAAGTAATTGTTACAAAATTGTTCAATATAAAAATTAATAAATATAATTGGGCTGAATTATAATGCTTCGATTTCAATTTTTCTAATAATAAAGACAAATACACTTATATTGATTTTAACTAGCATATTGCAGCCTGTGTGGTCGAGTGGTCAACGTTGTTGGCTTTGGCTATGGAGGTCACGGGTTTGAATCCTAGAACGGACAGTTTTATAAATTTATTTTTCAATCGATTTATGGATTTCTATTCGAAGGCATGAATGTATGTGAAGTCTTGAATTAAGCCCTACCACCCATCCTATCCTTAAACGGCGGTATCGAGAGTGATTAGCTAACCACTAGTCCTGTCCTAGCCCTATCCTTCTATTCCTATTTTCTTCAGAAAAAGAGGTTGAGTAACTGAGCAGTTCTCGTAGAAACACTTCTGTTGAGATAAACCCCATTAGAAGTCCATATGCTCCACATTATGAACGGACATGGTAAAAAAAAGAAATTAATGTAAACGCCGTAAGTGCTATTATATATTCGTATTAAATCGATATTTTTTTAATTTATTTTCACCGCACTTTTGAATGAATTGTTTCCTGAATTTGATAGTACTTTTGTTAAAGATTAAAAACGTTATGTTTTTTTTTGTATTTTCCTTACATTTAATGAGAAAAATTTCTCTGTCATGAGTGATTCTTCAATGTATTAAGTCACAAAAAATGCGTGATTTTCGTTATTAATTTTTGTGTGTTACCGAAGCGAAGTACCGATAATCGCTTTTGATAATCCATCCCTACTGTCAAAGTGAAGAACTAAGGTGAAGATTGCTTGAAGACGTATCACGCTTGTGTTGTAGGTAGTTACAACATTTTATATAGACGCCAAAAATATAACATCGGCGTCGTCTTTCGTAAAACGACTTCACAAGATGAATAACGTCCTTTGATAATAATAAAACTACTCGCGTTATATTTTGCCGCAATAAAAGTCTGTATTATAGACTTAATGGCGGATGGATATTGTAATTTTTGCTAATAAATGGGCATATTTTGGGAATCAAATAATATTCTACAAATAAAAAAAGAGTTTATATTGTAATATTTTGATTGGATTGTTAACATTTAGATGGATAAAACAGTATTGTTTATATTCAGTTATTTAACTATATCAGAGAAATCTTCTATATCTTTCGATGGTTTCGGCGGTAACTTTGTGGAAGTTCATTTTAATAGAAAATTTAAATTAACTTTGATTATTCCACGTATTGTGTTACTAACTGTGACACGTGTTTCGCTTCTTTCAGAGGCATCTTCAGACTTACTATCGCAAAGTTTGCTTAAGTAATGAAGCAAAATTGATTCTAACATTTTAAAATTATGAAATTACAAAATGGAGTTTTTTGGAAAAATCCCCTTAAAAAAGGAAAAATCCCAATTTGATTGATTGCAACTCATTAGTATCATTATTTGTTACGCCCCCCTCCTTGCTTCTCTTAAAAGGAAAAAAAACCCAAAAACTCCATTTTGTAATTTCATAATTTTAAAATGTTAGAATCAATCTTGCTTCATTACTTAAGCAAACTTTGCGATAGTAAGTCTGAAGATGCCTCTGAAAGAGGCGAAACACGTGTCACAGTTACTAACATAATACGTGGAATAATCAAAGTTAATTTAAATTTTCTATTCTTCTATATCTATTTATTTGCTTATTTATTATGCTTAATTATTTTTTGACTTTTGGTTTTTCATATTTAAATTATATAATCAGGGCTGTGGAGTCGAGTAAAAAAGACAACTGCTTCTTTGAGGATTTTTTTCAATAAATTTATTTTAACTTATATGTATTCCATCAGATCAACTTTCGTCAGCCAAGCATATGATGTCAGCACTTTTTTGCTTGAATACACATCATCAAATATATTTTTCAATATATTTTCGAGCCGCTCATTTTTCACGACTCCGACTCCACAGCCATTAATATAATACATACTAAATTAGTAATTAATTGGTATATTCCAAAAGAAAATACAACAACTGTCCATTGAATAAAATGAATATGAATTTTTTTCATTCAGCGTGATTTTTTTTTAATAATGATGGTCTTGAGAGTCTTTTAGTCAACAAGCAATCAGCCAAGGTAGAGTTAATGTGATTTAAAATGTATTGAAAGGAAGGAAGGAATACGAAAACAAAATTTAAAAACATCACTCGAGGACTAAATAATATTAACACAACTTCATGTGACATAAAATATTGAAATTAAATGCTATATTCTATATAGATGTGAAATCGCAGTCATTCATAGATTTAAATCTAAAAATACATATAACAATTAATTCTGAAAAGACTATACTAAATTTATCCAAAAATAAAAGTATATCACAAGTAAAAAATCTATATTTTTGTTAGAACCGGAACCAAAAGACCGTTTTAATTCATTTTCTGGAAATATAATTAAATATTTAGAGTTAAATTTTCTGACAAATCGCGAGAAAAATTATTATTAAAGGTGGCAGTGTAATATAATTTATATTACCTTATTAAAGTTAATATTGAAATAAAGCTGCGATTGAAAATTGTATTTTTAATCTTCATTTTTAGTAATTAAACTCAAGGGAGAGTTAAATCGTAATTAAAAAGAAAAGCCACCCTTTCAACCCTGTAACGTCAAGTTCAGGTAAAAGCCCGATTAAGGTATAAAAAAATCAAAGGATGTTTGAATAATAATTTTTCTTCAGATCGACGGAAGTTTTTTCATGCGATTGATCCAAATTTTAATTTCGTGGGAAAAAATCGGCTTTACTTTCAAATGTCACGTATTGCGAAAACTGATTAAATTCATTAAAATCATTTTGTTTCGTAATTTATTCACAAATGATTTTTTATACTTTTTTATTTAATCCAGTGATAATTAATTTTATTTTTTTATAATATTCAGACAAAAGAGTTTTTGCGTATTATCGTTAAAGTTTTTCAAATCTTTTTCATCCATTCAATCTTGTGATATATCTTTTCCAACTTAACCGACAAAAAGACTTGTGTTAGAGCTAATTCATTCTTCTCTATGAGACTAAAAACCGAGCGAGATCGATAAGATAACCAATATTTCTGACCAATCCTTTATCCATACTCTCACCGAAAAGGAGAGATTGAGAGAAAATAATCTCCAGCATTAAGAGTTAATATGCTCTACATTGTTAGTGGATATGGTTGCATTTTATAATTCCAAATTCAACAAAAAATCTTCTTCCACCATAAAAAAACCTTTGTATTTAAGATTTTTTTTTAGTTTTGCTTTTAAGAATTTATTAAAAATCAAATATTTATTACCCGTTCCAGACAGAAAAATCTTCATTCTTACTTAAGTACTGTTTTAAAGCATTGTTATTACCTATTTGATATCAAATAAATTATTATAACACGTTTGTAAATAAATTTATTGAAGATATTTTTTTACTCCTTGTATTTTTCTTACTTATTACATTCTAATGTGGCTTATTTTTTATTACAGTTTGTAGTACTTATTATTTGTTTGATATCCTTAATATTTAAGCATTTTAATTATTGAAATATTAATTAAGTTTATTTATAATTTGTATAAGTGTATGTTAATTTGTATGTATTATGTTTCTTGTACCGGTTGTTTAAAATAAAATATCATAAATATCTTTTTATACCAATATCGAATATGAAATACCTGTCCTGCTTATTTTTTCCATTTCGACACAATAGGCCACGGTCATTTAATATGTGTATTTGCGCATTTGTATTAAATATGAAAAATAAAATTAACGTTGTTAATGTATTGGTACGGTATTACAATTCCTAATTTGAGCGAAAAAATGTTTAATTTTAACAGTTTTAAATAATAACAAATTCAACACAAATCTATAAATAATTGAAATTTTGACTAACCGTGGAACGAATGGTTTTCATTCTACAAAATTTGCAGATGAAGATATTATTGAATTTGCGTTCAGTCACTAAAACTTATGTTATTGGAAGTCTTGTTTGTAGTCGATCTAAATTTTAGTTGTAAACTCGTTTAACAATAGCCAGTTGTCTTGAGCTTAGAAACTAATCTGAAATTTCAAATTTATAATAATCATTGAAATTTCGGAATAGATTTTACTCAAGAAGTGATTAGGGTATTCGCAAGTCTATGTGTTATATTTTTAATAATATTATGTATGTGCCACATTTCTACTATTACGTAATTATGAAATTTTAAAATGTGTAGAAATGTAGAACCAGCTATTGATTGCATCATAATAATAGACATATATGTATACTTATGGCGTAGGAATAATGTATACAACTATTTAATTTACGTTAAGATTTTTGTAAGACATTCAACAAATTGTGAAAGTGTGGAAAGATATTTTATTTTTTTAAATATTATTAGACTTACGTGATCCTGAATCGAAAGAGGAGTGCATATTAGGCAATCAAACCCTTTGACCACCACTTTGCTGGTTCATAAAACTCTGCTGCAGGTATTAATACCATAGAAAAGAAACTTCAAAAGAAACAAACGAATATATCTGTGAGCCTGTTCGCCATTTTCTCGAGGCTTTGTGAAAAATCATCCACCGGAAATTATGAAGGATTTCATTTGGCAAAGGTTTATTGTGTTTTGCATTCATTGAGTAACCGAGGCTTTGTCATATCCGTTTATTTGTTTTTGTACAAAATACCAGCCATGTTTTTTTGTAAAGTAGGTAATAACAGTAAATGTGAAGACATTTGGGCTTATTTGTGAATTGTTTTATCCGGAATTAAAGTGAAAATGTTATTTCTACAAAGACGACGCTATGGTTTATTTTATTTGTTGAGAAATAATGGAATAAAATGTAGTAGCTATAAGATGGTTTCGAGACAAGAAGCGTTTGTGTAAAATTATTTCATTAATTTAAATAGTTTACTTCCACCTGATTTTAAATTTTCAATGTATATAGCAATAGACAGACATGTTACACAATATATATAAATAAATATTATGATTAACCAGTATGATAAACAATTTTTGATTCAACTTATATATTGTGAATAGATTTTTTTATTTTGATTAAATAAATTTAAACAAATTATAAATTATTTAAGTTTTTTTTTCGTTACTTGCAAAGATATTTGTCCGGAAGACTTGTTTTTTTTTAAATATAGAAAACTCTGTATTCACCTGGTAATAACGTATTTTCTTTTTATTTTGACCTTAAACCTTAACATATATAATCAGAATATTAAAAAAGCAGTGTTCCCGACAGTAAGATTTCTATCAAATCAAATCGATGGAATATAATATCACATATTTAATTGACACAACATTATCAAATCAATTATAATTTCTAAGTCTCTAAAAGCGTTGTAATAAAAAAATGTGTTCTTTTGGTTTCCTGTCTTTATTATACTTACATTTCAAAATAATTATACTTGGTCTAATAAATAAAAAGTGTGTAAACGTGTTTCATAAAATATAACATAACTTTAACAGATTGGTTTTTCATTTACTATTCGCTATTTATTACATCACAGCTTTTGCCGGAACTAGATCTGAAATAAAAATAACTATCAACCATATTACTTCATTCTTGTAAATTCAAATTATATCATATTTTCACCTAACTTACAATTATATTTATTAAAATGAATTTGTATTATTACTTCACACATTCTTATTCGTAAATGGATATGTAATTAAGCGTACAAAGTTTCAAAGCATATAACTAATGGCAAAATAAGTTTTCTAGTTTAATTTTTGTTGCGATGCACTTGATATTGCTGTAGACACTTTTGGTAACTATCTAATTTATTTGATAACATCTTTACTTGGATCAGTTTAAGCAGTTTTCCAGTAGATTTTTACTTTAATAAAGTCTTTAAAACTCGCAGTAAAACTGTAGGGAGATATGTTTCGAAAGTGACAGTTAAACGAGGCTGGGCGATAAAACTTATCAAATATCTGCAAGATGAAAAAAGCCATTATAGCTGAAGCGTTTTAAAAGACGGCTTCTATATTTCGATTATCGAAAGAAAAATTTATAGCCTCTCCATTGGTATGAGTTTATAAGACCTCCCCATAAAATTTGATAATGAAGTAAGAATTTTCACAAGCTTCGTATTAAATTTATTATTATTAAAAAAAAAAACCTTACCACCATACTTATTCTACATTTTTCTCAAGATATGGCGTCTTGACGTGTCTTATGGCACAGTGGTTAGCGTTGTTGGCTTTCGTACCGGATCTTACGGGTTCGAGTCCCAGTAAAAACAGATTTTTTTCGATCGATTTATCGATTTCTATCCAGGCATGGGTGTTTTTGATGTCTTAATTTCCCTCCCACCTTATTTATCCTTCAATAACGAGGCGTAGTGAAAACGGTTGGTTATCCACTAGTCCTGTCCTGGCCTTATCTTTTTATACCTACTACTCTCTTTGGAAAAAGAGAGGTTGCGTGACTGAATAACAAACACTTATTGTAGAAAAAAAATGTTGAGATACCTCCGTTAGGAGGCCATATGCTCCACATTGGGAGCGGACATGGATAAAAAATGACGTATATTATCTTACAAGTGTGTATTCAACAAAATATATGAAGCGATGTTTTACTAGGCTGTTACTGTTTTGTATTTTCACTGCTAACAAAAATATAACACAAAATTTTTGTATTATTCATATTTACACATATTATAATTGATGATATTTCTTTAATAAATTATGTTCTACCAAAAATGTTATCGACCTATATGGTCTGTGGTAAAATATTTACCCTAGCTATCATGTAGATGGGTCTGGGCTCATGTACCGTTAAGATTGATTGATGGTATTTTGAAATTTAGTCGTGTTATTATCATGAATGCTTTGAATGTGAAATATACACTCATATTATAAGTTCAATCAAACATGCTTGTTATACAGTTCCTTAATTTTTCTTTTTTGCAGACGGTAAGGGTTTATAAAAAGGGTTAGGAAAGAACTACATTGATACGCCTTTTTTCCGTGCTCAAAATTCACATACATATTATTGCTATTTCTACACAATTTTTATTTCAGTTAATTTAGTACCCACTTTTTAGTTATTCTAATTTCGATTAAAATTATTTTATTTTTTTGGTATACTAAAGAACTTTAAAACTTTTACTAACTTTGATAATGCACACCACCAAACCTTAAAAAATATTAAGCCGAAAGAGTTATATGTATGTATATACAACGCAGACATCAAATCATTATCCCCAATCTACGTTTTGTCTCTACTTGCATTTTTTATCAGCACTTCCAAAACTGTACAACGGTTTTTTTCTGTAGGTATAAACTAATCACTCTTTTTACGTTTATAGGATTGGACGGATGAGAGTGAGTGTTGATGTCAAATAGATTCGATCTCTTTTACCAGTACCGGCACGAGGTTATTTGGCGCCCTAGGCAACGGTTATTGGCGCGCTCCCTTTTTAACAAACTGTGGAATATTTTATATTTATATATTTATATGCTTGTCCGCTCTCAATTTGGATCATATGGCCTTCTAATGGAGGTATCTCAACACAAGTTTTTTACGAGAACTGTTTGTTACACAGTCACTCAACATCTCATTTTGGAAGTATTATATATAGAATACGATACATAATTATAACGAACAGATACAAGCGTAAAAAAACGGACTATTATTTGTTATTAAATCATAAAAATAATTTTATTACTTATTGTATGCGCCCTATAATGATTTGCGCCCTAAGCGATTGACTATTTCGCCTGTATGGTGGCGCCGGCTCTGCTTTTAACACGACCAATCATTTAATTTAGAAATCTGAACTATTGGGAGGTAAAACCAAATAGAAAAAACGCACAAACACTCGGTTATGAATCTGGGATCTACTATTCTATAATACATACACAAGAAACAGAACCAAATCACCGTATTGGATAAAAATGATGTTTCAATCGTATATAATATTGCTCTTTTCCGAACTAAAGTTTTCCTACCATGTTCAATAAAATTAATTGTACCTAATATATGACATCAAAATAATCAAACAAACACATGTATGGGATAACTCTGCATATACATATTCTTAATTCAAATTATTTTTCATTACATTAACACAACACTACATAAATCAAATATGAAGCCAATTTATGCACAAGTATAAATCATAACACATACAATCAAGAAATAAAAGGAATATTATTTTACATGCTCGTTTTATTTTGTAAGATATTCAAAAATAAAATACTTTTATTACTTATTTTACATTACTTAATATATATATCAGGACGTGAACTACACTCACCGTGAGTATTATCAACTGATTAAATTGTAAGCAATACAGGGTTATTGATACAAGATGTGACAAACAATTTTTAAAATTAACATGATTGAATATAGGGTAAACATATCAACGTATTTAGTTATACAGTTTTTTATATTTATGAGTTTATAGCTATTTCGGCTTTCGCCATCGTCAGAACTATGCTTAAACTCTCATTTTCCTCAGCTATATATACTGGCTCCGAAGAGATACACAATGCATCATGTTATTCACTCTAACATCCTAATTCAAATTACAATATTACACTCATTAAATGTGATTCTAGTGTTTCAAAGAACGATAAGCAATCTGGGGTTTTTAAAACATTAATTAGGATAAATTAAACTGATATTTATTATTAATTACATTACATTGAATTTATTAAATATGGCATTAGTGTTTCGAAAAACAATAATCCCATAGTGCTTATATTTCATTGGAAAATTATTACTCAAGTCATATTTAATAAGTGTAATATAACTTGGGATGTTAGAGTGAATAACAAGATGCACTGTGTATCTCTTCGGAGCTAGTATATATAACTAAGAAAAATGTAAGTTTAAGCATAGTTATGACGCTGACGAAAGCCGAAATAGCTATCAACTCATAAATATAAAAAAATCTTTAGAACTAAATACGTTGATATTTTACCCTATTATAATGGAGTTCTACCAAGTAAATGTCAAATCAATAATTCATATGATTGAATGTATAAGTAATGAATCACACTTGATTGTGTTCAAATAATAAAACACTCATTTGTACTGATTCAACTTTTATTGAATGTGATATGAGCCGGTTCGCTCATGACGAACATGACCAACTGAAAATACAATATTAAATTACTGTAGCGATATTGTTTAGTTGATTATGCTCGTGAGTGAAACTAAATAAAATTTTAATTAGTATAAATAAGTGTTTCATTCTTTGAATATAATGTCTTGTAAACACTTAATTGTGTATAGTTAAAATGTTTTTGACATATTATGATTACAAGAAATTTGCCAGATTAAAAGTAAATGAAGTAACAATGGTACATATCATGAGTTCAAAAATTCACAATTAGAAAATGTTTATAATATCGACTGTGGAAAAGAAAAAGGACATAACCCACAGTATTTTCAAAACAGTTTTTTTCCTATAATCACAATTTATACAACTTAATACACATTCTATCAAAATGATGTAAGCTGCAAATGCCGAATTAGTATCAAAATTTAACTTTTGATTTGGACCTGTCAAAATTACAAAAACAGTAAAATAGATTTAAAAAAAGGTTATTCTTGAACAATTTATTAAATTATTATTAGATTAAGCCAATTAAACACCAGTTCACCAGTCTTCGTGCAATTTAAGTTTGTGTATATTACGTAATTTGCCTATGACCCCAAAATCATCATAATATGTTTTTGCGCCTCCTGTAAAATTTTGTATGTGTGGGTTACGTCCTTTTTCCTTTCCACAGTCGATATGTTTCATAATATTTACTATGTCTCATGTAAAGTTGTGCAATTTTTTACCCCAACCTTTTTTCACATATTAAATTCAATAATTCATTTCATACATTGATTTTTTTTTCTTCATTTAACACGTTATAAATTGATGATAATGAATTGACATGGTTATAAAAAGCAGACATGATTGAAAACATATTATATATTTAAGATAACTATTTTCGTGTAAATCATATCTCAATTTAAAATAACAATTAGATACATGACGTATAAACCCACCTCTATCGTGTGAGAGGCTTTTGGAGTCACTACACATATTAATCGCATTGAAAATTTAATTATTTCTCTCTATTATTAATGAAACCGAAGTTAGTGAATCTCGACTTTTTACCGGTGGAACTATGACTGGGGATGTTCAACCCCCACAGAGGTATGTATTACGATCAAATCCAAACACTGGGTCGAGATAGTTAACTGGATTGGAGACATCTGTTTGCTGCAGCGGGGCGGGAGTCCTGATTACAGCGAGTCCCAGAGTGGAGTCACTTGTGCCCTTGTCTTGGAGCGAGTGGTCATGCAACTGCACTGATTAGTTGCAACATTTGCACCGGTGTGTTTATGCACAGCTAACAAGCTAAACATTCACTGCGTCTATGTTTATTGTATTTTATTGATAGTACGAATTGATAACACATTCAACATAATCATTAAAGGTGTATTAATTAAAATCCCATTTTATATAATATTTTACGGTACCCATACCAAATGTAGACCATGTTATATACTCCTTATTTTATATAAAAACTTGTGGAAAATCAGTTTTTTTATCTTTCTATTCGGGATGTTAGGAAAAAGCTATTAGTTTTTAAACGCTATATGCGTTTTTAGAAACAAATAGTTTGGTGAGTTAAAAAAATTGATTGAAGAAAAATATACGGATTGAAAATTAACGCATATATTATTTAGCTATTCGTTCTTCTGTACCAGTTTTCAGTATCGTGTAAAGCAGAGGTTCTTCACCTTTTTTGTGATAATGGGCGAATTTGATACAGGATAATAACAGCGGACGCACGCCAGTTTTCTAAAAAAACACGATTGTAAAAAAATATCTTAAAATATAACGACGCACAACTAGTGCAATCTTTGACATTACAATTCACTTAATAATTTATAAAGGTTAATCCCGTGGGTACAGGGTAAAAGTCTCTGGTGTAAAGCGTGAATGGCGAGGTATGAAAATATTACAGAATTCATTCAGTGCATTAAAAAAAAACATAAATCGGTTGCAAAAACGATCTTAAAAATGTTTCTATTTCGTGATTTAATAATTGTATTCCGTAACCGAGTGGACGAAAACATAAAAAAGTTAACCGATATTTTTACACTTCTGATTATAACTCTTTATGGCCAATATCTTTGAGATGTTTTCTTCTAATAATTTGCTATTTTTTAATAATTTAGGAACTAAATTTGAAAATGGTTATTCTTACCGTGTGTGTTTTCAACAAGCAAGAGTTTGCTAGGGTAGTCAAGTTTGGTGTTAACGCAAACTGTCGTAATTTCATTCTATCGGCTTTGTTCGTTCAAACAATGTATAAAACTTTACTTATTCAAGTTATTATTTTATGTCTGCTCTTGAAATGTTTAAAAATACTCAAATTTATTTTCGTTTATTTCATCTAAATTCTGGTCATCAAAAAAATGCGATATAAAAAACAATCAATAATAATTCTCTTAATCGTAACTATAGCGTTGATATATATAATTTACACGTAACCTGGTGACTTTTTAGCTTTGAAAATAAAGCTACAACAAATCAATCACTCAAAGTTTTGATGAGAATTCTAAGCGAAAGCACTTAATAAAAGTAAAACACAATTATTTTTTTTTAAATTAAAGGAATAATATTTTTCTATTTATTGTGCAGAAAATGAAAAAAAATTTAGAAGTTGAAATAAAATAATACTCCATGAAATGACGTAAACAATTATAATTCATTGTGATTTTTCCTGGACACAGTGAAGTTGACGTAAATGTGTCAGTTCACTCATTAAGAAAATTATCAGCACCCCGAATCATTTCGCAGCATTTATGTATTGAAATATTTACCAACCAGCCAAGATAAAACAGGTGGGCAGTGAAGTGACCCCTTACCAGTTATGAATTAGCGGATATTAGCCTCTTTATTTAGTAAAATTTTGTTAATCTAAACATCAATAGATTTTTCCCAAGACGCAGAAAACCTATATACTAAATTTTCGATTAGCTCATATCATGGTTTTGATTTTCCGCTGATATGCAATACGTCAAGATGATATTGCTATATTTAATCCAGTGACTATTGTTTCAAAGCACAATTAATGTTGCTACAATTTGGGAAAGCTATACACGAATATTAAAGGTATTATCATTGTATTCGCAATGTTTCACTATTTTTATAAAATATAGCAGATATACAGATAAAGATAAGCAATGTGTAAAATCTCTATCCCGTATTATCAGTGAACTCATACGTTTAAATATAAACAAAAAAAAACAGTATGAAACACTATATTCGTAAGATTTTGTTGTTTTTGGTTTCGATTCGAGGAGCGGATTTTATTTGTATGGGGGATATAATTTATTGTTGCATTTATGTCCTGTCTCGGCGGTTTCCCTTTCTGGTTTTACAATGAGAAAATTCTGAACAATATTTGTCGGCTTGCACAGACATAAATAAAAATATCTACAATAGGAATTTCATAGAGAACACAAGTGCTTGAATGGAAACAGCCTTTATCAGATATATGCTTTAGCTTTACGTATTGTGAGTGTGAAAATTGCGATATTTGGATCCGGGAAATAGTATCTAGCGGAAAACTGTGACGTTTTAGACTTTCGACTTTAGTTTTGCGATGCGGGAGACAAATCTCTAAGTATATATTTTTATAATGGTATTGTTGTACTACAATTACACAATACAGTTCAATTATCGGTAATGCACCATACATACATATATTGGATAATTTCAAGCAATAAAATTCCCACTAATTTAATTGAATGTTGTCGACTGTCAAGTTATTTGTCGAAAGGCATTAATTACTTTTATGGAATCGAAAAAATAATATCACTTTCTTTTGTGAAATTCTGTAAGTTGTCGGTGAGTATTTATGAATAAAGATAAAAATACCTATACGATTTTATTCAGTAACTTAAAGTACCACTCTTCAAAACATCTGTTAATTGTTATTCAAATGGTTGTGTTAGAAAATGTGCCACGTTTTTTTCTCTTTGCGAAACATCATCAGACTTAAGATCGCATGGTTTACCAATCAACTAAAAATTTATTCTAATTCCTTAATTTTATATCAAAATGAATTTCCACAAATTCACCGTCTAATAAATCAAAGATATCTGCTAATTGACTTATTTACTAGCATTTTTTCTAAAAATAATAATTTTTCAAGTAGAATATAGTTTAACTTTACTTTCCACAGTGAGCAAGATTGGATTTGAAAAGGAGGTTAATATGAAGAATGATTTAAAGGTTTGAAAACATCAATACTTTCACCTTTCTTGTAATTATTTTTGTTTTTCTTTACAATGCTCGCTCTCCCCAATTTGGAATATAAAAATTATTTATCTTGTCTAGGGATTTTAAGAAAGCAAATTCTTCTACAACAACCCACGAAATATTATCCATGTGTTATTGTTAGCCATACTGCTAGGTCCGTAGTCAAGTGGTCAACGTTGTAAGCTACGGTTACGGTGCTCGCGGGCTCAAGTCCTAAATTGGAAAGTTTCATTTATTGATTTTTTTATCGATCAACCTATTTATGGGTTATCTTAAATTCTCTCCCATCCATTCAACCATTAAAACAGGTTGTAGAGAGAGTGATTTACTAACAACTAGTACTATCTTACCACTATATCTCTGAACCTACTCTTTTCAAAAAAGAGAATTTGAATATCTATACTAGGGGTGGGGAACCTTTTCTTCTCTAAAGTCCGCATTCATTTTTCTGATTCGACATAAGGCCGCAGTAAAGATTGACTAGGGAATCTTTAGCCGGAAACAAGAATTTACAGTCAGAATATGTCAGGAATTTACGAATTTACAGAATTACAGAATTGGCCAGAAGGCCGAACCAGAGTACCTATAAGGCCGCAGGTTCCCCACGCCTGATCTATACAATGAACAGTTATCGTAGAAAATTTCTGTTGAGATGAGCTACATTAGAAACAAACATGTTTAAATAAATGATGATGCTTTTATTACCACAACTGTGACAGTAGAATGTTCGTATTATAAATAAATTATAATGAAATCTGCTTCATTTCAAAGACTTATCACTAATATTAGGGCTGTACACACCAGCGCAGTCACATGCGATTAAGTGATTACGTATGCATTCAACCAAAAAAAGGAGTTATTTTTTATTTTACAGATCAAAAGCTACCCAATAATTTTGAAACGAGAAAATGTATGCACAAATTTTCCCTCGCTTTAAGTATAAATTTTAGTCAAACGCAAATGAAACCACCTTAATGTACAGCCGGCTATTGTCTCTGTATCTTCAGTCTAAGGTAAGTAAGTTTTCTGTCTCCATTTTACCAATAAATCGAGATCAAAGACTATTTATTTCTATACCCTTCTGGTCTTCCGAATTAAAGAGCTATAATTGCAGCAAATTTTTTGCAGTGGCTTTGACATGTTCTTTTGTATCGGATGGGTGAATCGGTATTTAAAAATCATATAATACAGCTTTGCCTTCAAACTCAAATCAATTAATTTAATTGTCAATACTAGTATTAGACCCTGTAGACTGCAACCAAATAGAATATACAAGAGCTTATACCACTTAACTACCAGACGGGAAGAAAAACAAATAATTATTTTTTATTAATGTGTGTTTATATTTTTGTAGCCAATGTAGACATTTCTTCCAATTTGATAAATGGCTGTTAAAATGGTTCGGCTTGTTTTTTTTGAAATAAAATGTTTTAATTTAACAAAGATTTTTTACGAAAAATGCGCTCGGAGCATATTATTTCCATGCAAAAAACAAAAGGAAATTTCATTTTTGTGTTGTAAAATAAAGCTCTCATAAAATTTTCCGTGACGATTTTTTTAAACGAATGCTTTCCAATTCGACTATAAATTATAAAAAAAAATCTTTGTTGTTTGATTTGTAAGCTTGATGTATTTTATTCCGTATTCGATTTATTTTTGTATTGAATTTCGCTTTTAGCATCGCGATTGACAAAAATGTATGATTATAATTGGAACTGATGGCACTTTTTAGTTTCAATCAAAAAAACAGATTTTCGATATAAATAAAAATATCGAGTGACTTTTTTGCTGTCAACCTTCTGTTAATATATTAATAAATGAAAAAAAATCTTGTGTATATTTTTCATGTGCGAGTCAATAAAGACTAACAACTACACTTTTTTAAAAAAAAGCAAATAAAGTATCTCAATTTCTAAGCTAGAAACATTTTATCAAGAACTGTATGTAGGTATTCTAAATTTATTCGTATAAATAAATGTACAATATTATACTTTCATAAAATTCGTGTGATTTTGCGTACAGTGCTACCCTCTACCTAAGGCGTTAAACTTAGGACAATACTTCATTTTTCAACACCCATTTTTCATTTTATATCATGTTTGCTTCTAGTGTTGAGTATATCAACTCTTGATGAGGTTTATCTTGACAGAAATGTTTCTGCAATAACAGTTTGTTACTAAATTACTCAACATTTATATTTTCGAAAATATTACGTACATAAGAAAAAGGCCAGGGCACTATAAGTGGTTAGCTAATCGTTCTGGCTATGCACCGTTTTTAGAAAATGATACGTAGGAGGGAATTTGAGCTCGCGAGCTCTTTAACTAAAACCATCGCCGTTGATCGCTTTACTCAACTCAACAAAGTTATTGAAATATTATGACGGTGTGAAACTACAGTGTAAAACTTTTTCCACCAAAGAAGTGGGTGACTCTTACATAACATTAGATAATATGAAAAGTAACTTTTAATTTTATCAATCATATACAAAGACTTTCTTAATAACTGGAAATATTATCTTCTAAGTGCTATACATATATCAAGTAGTTTATTATGTGTGACGCGTATTTCTAGATGCATTGAGTACTTAAAATACTTACGTTAATATATGCGTACTTACATTAAATAAAGCGAATACTTGCGGTTCATTATGCTACCCTAATAATTTTCCCCGAGGAGTTTCGCACTTATCTTCTAATTTTACGTATATTTAGGCTTAGCTGTTATTCAAAGCTGTATTAAAGATCATCTAAAATATTGTTTTTAAATATTTTTACCATTTTGCAGAGCGAAAATATTTAATTTTAATCTAAGCGCAACCCCAATGCGCATATTGATTCCTTAGATCTAAAATATTGTATATCTAATCTTGGTCGAAAATTAATTATGTGCTAAAATGTATAAAACATAGCTTACACTTGTGTGTTAAAATATTGCATCTCCAAGTTTACTGCCCCAAAGATTATACAAATATTTAAATAAAGTATTGTTAACCTGCCAAACAATATTTTTTAATCACATATATTTTATTTCGTTTACAATATATTTATCTTTTTTACCAAATGAAAACCTGCATTCTAGATCAGAAAGTTTACTATTTTTTACACTATGCAGTGTGTTTTTTTTTATTTAATATGAAAGTAAAATAAAAAAAAAACCATAATATAAAGCTTAACACTAATTCCCTATTATTTTATTGTACTTTAGTCGTAGTAAAAAATATAAGAAAAATATGAAAGGTTTCTATGCAACGTTTTAAATAAATAAAGTTGCTCTCTATCTCCAAAAGAAAGATAGATACTCATTTTTATACCCTACAGCACTTGATTTTGGTTCATATTACGTAATGTAAAATATAACATAACAGCGCTTTGCGTGTTTCAATAATTAGGCGCCTAGAATACGCCTCAGGAACAATTATAATATTATAATCCTTGGATCTGAGTATTTGATATGCTGAAGATTCCGAATTAAACACTGTTAAAAATATTTCAAGTGAAACCCTGTGTTAACGTTTTTGAATGGACTGATAATACAATGCAAATATAAGAAAAACATAGATCATCGGCATAATTGTTTTCATATTTCTGAGCAGTTTATAATATTGTATAAAACTATTTTAATTTGAATTAGTTTGAAGGTTTTGTCGTGGGCGTCATCAGTCAGTAAAATATCATTAAACGTCTTCAGTGTGCTTTGAAATGTATATAATTTAATTAAATTGATTTTTTAATATTTCAGACGAAGATAACGAGAAATAAAAACCTAAATTCGATTACAGCATGTACTGAAATGTAACGGCACTGTAAAAATTGCAAACAAATATAGGAAAAACGTGAATTACGGGTACACGTATTTTTTTCATTATTATTTGTTATAATTTTTAAAATATTAATATTACAGTGAACGTCAAAGCGTCTCGTATTTTGAAATCAGTAAATTATACGAGATAAGCTCGATAACAATTGTATAAGTTAATCCAGCTAGAGTCTAGACCAGGCAAGCCCAAACCTTGGTCCGCGGACCACATGTGGCCAAATTCAAGGTTTTGTGTGGCTTTGTCGAAGATTTTAACTTTTCACACTTTTGCATTTTTTATGGGTAAAATATATGATAAAAAATGTGTTAATTTTTGGAATTTTTGCCTGGGTGTCGCATATCATATACATAATAAAAATAAAATGATTTAAAAAAAATGTTTTAATTGTGAGCTGTCTGTTTATTGTTAATAATAAATATTATATTATTATTAAGGTTTAAAATATGTATGTGTGTCCCATCAGAGACATACATTATTTTATTTGGCCCACCAAATTATTTCAGTTGGGCATTACGGGTCTAGACCAACTCGAGTAGAGGAAATATTACAAACATCTATATCTTAAAACATAAATTAAAATAGAAAAAATCTTAATTTGACAATGACCTAACTAGGACTTGAGCCCAGACCGACCTGTTTGCAGGGGTGAAACTTTTATCAAATTAAGATTTTAAAAAAATTTAATAAATTTTCATGTCCACTTTTAGTATGAAACATAAATATATTATCAATAAAATGTCATTATGGCTATGCATAAAAGATGCTGTGTGTTAAATTGAAGCAATCGATGCATTGGTACTTAATTACGTATTTGGATAAACAAATGTGTTTTTTTTACCATGTCCGCTCCCAATATGGAGCATATGGACTCCTAATGGAGTTTATCTCAGCATAAGTATTTCTACGAGAACTTCTTGTTACTCAGTTGCTCGACCTCTCTTTTTCCAAAGAGAGTAATAATAGAAGGAAAGGGCTAAGACAGGACTAGTGGTTAGCGAATCGCTCTCGATACGCTTCGTTCATGGGATAGGATGGGTGGGAGGGGGGAATTCAAGATATCACATACATCCATGCCTTTGAACAGAAATTCATAAATCGATTGAAAAATCAATTTATAAAACTGCTCGTACTGGGATTCGAACCCGTGCCCTCTGTAGCGGTAGCCAACGACGTTAACCACTCAACCACACAGGCGGCATGTGTAATGCTTTAGTATTTTTTACATACATTTTTTAGAATATATCGATGTGGTTGCATCGTTATGTATTCACAAAATATAGTTTTTTTAACAGCTGTTACAATCATTTTCGTTCTCAATAATTTTGCTTAGATAATCTTAACTGGACCTAGATTTTTTCTAAAAACTTACTACAGTTTATAAGAAATTATATTTTTTCCATTCGGTTTCTAAGCCAGTCTCAGATTTCTGATTTTAATTAAAATAATTTATATACGCTATTTATATTTTACCTAGTAACTATTTTTAATTTCATACAAGTTTATTTTGCATAAAAATTTAGTATTATATATCGTATAATACATCCACTTGTATGAATAGTTGTTTTATACTACGAAATGTTTATATGTCAAAGCGTGTAATTGAGTATTGTCTAGTGCCTTTAATGTCTGTTTTTAGATAAGTCACTTTTGACAATAATTTAATTTAAATACAAAACAAATCCATTCTCTATACAAGTTTAGTTAATACACCGCAGGTAGTTAACTCTTATAGTGGCATACAAATTTCTCCGTAGAATACCGAAATTCAAACAACATCAAAAGGATTTCTGCTTTCAATTCACCTGAATGTTTCAAAGTTCGTTATGTTTTGTTGGCTTCGGAGTGCTTCAAGTCCCAATGCTATAGCAATGTCTCAGAAGCATGACAAAAAATAAACCATCATTTCATTAGCGTAGTATTTCTGAAATATGAACGATAAACAATATATCAACGCTTGAAAACTCAGAGGTTTTGATATACATTAACAATGTTTTGCAGTTGAGACGGTAGTATTTTTTTTATCTGTTCCTACGTATTGCATTTGAATCATATAATAAATGTTACTATGAGAAAATAAATTGCAATTCAACATATAAACGTGAGATGTTTTGTCAGTTTTGTCGGTGTCGCCTGTTGTGGCCTAGTTGGTTAGAGCTTGTTCTACCGATCACGCAGGTCTGAGTTTGATTCCCGGTAAGATCACAGAGGATTTGAGAATTATTCAATTCAAAGTTATGATCGAAGACTGGGTGTTTGTTTTGTCAATTCACATTATTTTCTCTCCTCCCATCCTTATGATCCTTTAATAACTGGGTGTAGCAATAGTCCTGTTCTAGTCTTGTCGTTTTTTCCCTACTAGTTTCCCTACTACATTTTCCCTACTACTTCCTTACACTTTGAAAAAAAGTAAGGTTAAGCGACATAAGCATCAAAATTGATAACGAGTTTACAAATTAATTTTATTGAATTCAAGTATGTTTCTTTTTTTTAACCCTTGACAAACCTATTTAGAGCATATGATTTATTTTTGGATGTATCCTTACATATGTTTGTTAGGATAACTGCTTGGTACTTGTTCAACCTCTCATTTTTTCGAATATAGTAGGAATATGGCAGGACTATTGTTTAGTCAATGATTCTGGTTACGCTTCGTTTTAAGTATAGGGTGAGTGGATGGGAATTGTAAAAGTAATGATGAAAAATGCTGTTCGTTATAGGTTATAGGACTCAAGCCCTTTAAATCTGGCAAGGAAACTAGCGATAGCGACCACTGCACTACGGACCCAACTGTTCCATTTTAAGTCAAGATGAATAAATATTTTTGTAATTAAATAAATAAAAGCTGTTTTGTTTTATTGTTTATTTAA
Organism: Himalopsyche tibetana; assembly: GCA_030503985.1. Classification (NCBI taxonomy): domain Eukaryota; kingdom Metazoa; phylum Arthropoda; class Insecta; order Trichoptera; family Rhyacophilidae; genus Himalopsyche; species Himalopsyche tibetana. Next base: position 6,334,378 of record JAPJYX010000010.1, read on the forward strand.
ATTACAATTGCACGTTTAATGTAATGAATAATATTTACCTAAATTTAATTGTGCTAAGTAGTAAAAAAAGTGCTGTTCAATTTTTCAAAAATAAAAATACTTTGTTCATCAATGGTACCTTTTCTTGATTTAAGAAAGTATAAATCTTGTATGTTTAATAAAATTATTTTTAAAGATCTGATGCATGTATACCATCAAAAATGGGTGAATTTTATATAGCAATAACAGAAAAAAGTTTTAATACTTATTTTGATATTCTGTCACTATACACAATAGTTTATTTATTGACATTTTGGTATAAAATTAAAATTGAATTTGGAAATGAGTATTTGACAGAATTGACTCAAATGATATATTGTGATAATTTGCTCTGACAGATTTCATGTGACCTCTACAACACTGCATTAATTAATTCCTTTGTGACATGTTTTTGATAATGTCAATAATAATACAGACGCCTAAAAAGTCGTTACCACGATCAAATGGTACATAACTATAGCCACAAAATTAATAAGCTGTAAATTCAATCGGTATATTGAAAAACAATTTTGATAATATTCATCTTTGCTTTGGCAAATATTTTTTGTATTTTCATCATGAGTTTAAGAGTTACAGTAAATAAACAATATTTTTTGGCGTATTTATATAAAAATATTAATGAAAAAAAAATATTTACAATTTTCACTTGTTATTTTTAAATTTTCGCTACAGATTTGTCTCTTCTGCAAAACTCGCACATCATATTCAATAAAATATTATTCCTTTTTGTTTAACCAATATATAGTTAACTTACTATTTCATTTCAACACAATGTAAGAATAGCAGCGAGGAAAAGACTACCACCTTCGCAACGATAGTTTTTTGTTTTCAGTAAATTTGTTTTCTTAGTATAATGAAAAAACAAAACAATTATATCGCCCACATTTACTTTTTCCATTTTTTTATTTTAATCAGTGTAATACTTTTATAATTGTTACTTTTAAAATCAATAAAACGTTTTCCACATGTAGCGTTAATATAAATCATTCATTTAACAAATAAAACTTTTTTTTAATCAATAACCGGTTGCAATGTAGATAATATGGCCTACTTATAGAGGTATCTCAACAGATTTTTATATGACAGTAGTCGGGACCAGTGGTTAAATTACCGCTCTCGCTGAGCCCGTTATTTTATAATTGGAAGGTTAAAGGTAAATTTTAATACATCGCTAACCCCCATGCCTTCAAATAAACAGACAAAAATGCAGAATCAAATTAAAAATACGGTTCGTATTGGGAATTGATCCCGTTGTGTCTGTTACAGAAGCCAACGGCGATGACCTCTGAGCCTCGGACCCGAAATTAAGCAATTCCGATGAAAAAGTATCGGTTTAAAATTATTATAATAGCAATGGCAATATTACCAATATGAAATATATCAAATCATAAATTTGTATTGAAATCAATATTAGAGACAAAGTTTTTATTCTTCGTCAAGTTAAGTTGTTTCGGTTGAATATCTTTGATAGTATGTTATCTGGAATCTGAAATAAAGGTACAAGTAAAGTTACCGTCGAGTTAGCACACACAAGTTTAATGACTGATCACTATGGCTGATGATGACGCCCTAAGACAGAATTGTGTTCTTAAAGTGTTGATATAAAGGCGACTCCATCCAAGGACTAATAGAAGACGAATACAATAGAGCCTGCGGTAGAGTTTGAAAGCTTCATGGCTTGAAACATAATGATCACGCAGGTCCTAACAAGCCTCAAAACAAAGCTTTTCCGTACTAAGCTTAACGCTCTGCTACCCTTAATGGTACATTGGTATGTCGTCGTAAGCATGGCGTGACGTAACTTATAGTGGAATCCTTAAAAACTAAGATTCTGAATTCTTTTATCAATACAATGTGTACCGTTTTATTATACTCTACCATCAGAGGCCGGATTGAAAAATATTCTACCAAATTTCTGTTAGAATATTACAAAAGTAAAAGATGACGTTTTAAGTTATTCTAAAATTAACCAAAAAATCTTGTTTTCTGATATTTTATTTTATTAATGGATATATAAGTTCATTATTAATACAAAATATCAGGGCGAAGTTCACTTAACAATTACAGTAATTTATTATAGGTGGAATAAATAAGAACATAGTTTTACCTTTGATTCGATTGTTTATAAATAAGCTATAAACCGGTCACTCGAAAAAAATACAACATGCATAGTCATAAACCAATCAATTAAATGAATTTACGATATTAAATAGCAGAGTAGAAAGCCATACTAAAAAAATGCATGGTTAATAACAGTGCAGCTGAGAACAATTCAAAGACTAGACTCGGGTAGGTTTCCTTGAACTTAAAATACAAAAATCTATAGGAAAATGGGAAGTTAATTTAAGAAGTCGAATTTAGTATCATACATAGATGTATTAAATTCATTAATTATAGGTTTACAAAGAATTTACTGTATACAATAAAATTTATTAATCTATCACTTTGTTTTTAACTTATTCCAAATATATTTAATACGACCAGTACCGGCTTCGCTCATAACGAGCATTTTCAACTAATAACAATAATAATCATTAATACATGGCTATTTATTCAGAAACAAGTAAAACTACTTAGTTTACTGCTTTACTGCGCAAAACCGGTATCGATAAATTTGAATACACACCGATTTGATCTTTTTGTAACCACTATTACCATAATAACTATCGTTTTGGGCTACACATTTTTTTTACAAATTGTGTTGCCATTTTACTTTAATACAAATTCGTTAATGGCAGAAAAATATTCATGAAAAAAAAACAGCAAGTAGTTCAAAGAGAGCTAATAATACCATTTTCAATTTAATATTTATTTTATTTTTTATCAAACAATAATTATTCTCTCATCCATTGTTTATGGCGATTTGTTTGATGATTTTCAATTCGATATTAAAGTTTATTTTGTTTAAAGGAACACTCACAAGTCTATGTATTTCTAAATGAAAATCACTTAATTTCGGAAGGACACGTGTTCAATCAGGAACAAGGGATAAAAATGTTACACCCAAATACGGACAGTCATAAGCTTTTTTTCCAAGAAATTTTAGAAATCAACAAAGCACAGCTGCAAAGTCTTCCGATTTTAAATGAAATATCAAACTTCCCCACATCTCCACTTCTATACCCTATATAATCATAAAATCATATAATCATAAAACCTTTGACGACAAACAAATTATATAATTCTTGAAACTGCTCACTACTCAAATCTGTTGGCATTCCCATGGGCTCATCCTTTTCGCCAGCAATGGCTTTGGACTCAGTGATGCATTTATATCTTATATAAACACGAAACTTTCATTTGCTAAGCGTCAGTTCAAGTTCATCCTTGCACTTGAATGCCTGAAGATGCCGAAAGGCGAAACCCGGGTCGTTAGTGACAAAATCTGTGAGAATTTACATAGTTTGAACGATTCAAATTTAATATTGAAATTCCACCAAGCACCTTCAGTCGAAATCTTAAATTATACTATTTTTTAATTAAATTTATGATTGTTTATTAGTAGCAGAATAAAACTTCTGTTATGAAAAGTAAACTTACGAATTATAATGAATTTTATTTTATTAGGTACGTATAGATTACTTTCATTCGAGAAGTATGTATGTATATTCAGTGAAAATATTTAAACATAACAAAATTAAAAAAAATAGAACACGGAAAAATTATCCGAGTGGAAAACGTTAACACAACAATGTACAATAAAAACAACGTAATTTGTTTTCATCTAAGGCTTTGTCGGCGATTCTCTGTTTGTTGAGAATGAGAAACATTGTTCAACGTATTAGATATTCTATCTACTTACTTTGTTTCAAGGTTATGAAGTCTTCGTCGAAATAACATAGAGTAACAGTTAGTGAGTAAAACATCCTAAGCTGAATATAGCAAAGGTCAAGCCGAAGGATATAATGATACTATGATGACCGTATAACATTCCGATTAAATCGGGTCGAATTCGTTCGTTTTATTAATATATAATATATATATATATATTTTGTATGTCTCCTTTCCCCCAAAATAGCACATTTTACAAGAGTCAAATATCAATATAGTCAAATAAATAATCACGACGTCTTAATTCACATATATATAATATATGCGAATTTAAACGATTTCCTGTTATTGTATTACAATTTTCATTACAACAAGCTTTGCCTCTATTTTACTAGTTACACAATATAAAATAATTAAACAAAAATTTCTTGTAATCTCAACAATCTTGAAATAAATGTTTCTCGAATACAAATTGCTCGAAATACAAATAAAATGTTATGAAAAAGAATATTTACATAATTAACATAATGATTTGCATCTAACACAAACTTCATATTTTCGACGACAAATATTGACAGTCTTAAATTGTAAAAAATCTTAAGCAGCCGCCATCCGAATTTTTTTTTCCAGAAAGTTTTATTTTGAAATGAAATATCTGCTTTTCTAAGACAACCATCGCATTTTTTCATTATCTTCTCTGAAAAAAGAATATTGATGAGCATTTCTCGTAAAAAAAAACATATGCTCCATACAGAGCAAACATGCTAAGAATGGTTGAAGTGTGGAGAAAGCAACTTTATTAATTTCAGTTGTGATGTTATTGAAATGCTTTGATAATTTTGAAAGATCTTTAAATGATTTTACAGTTAATGGAGATGGCCACGAATGTTGTAAATCATAATTAATCTGCAGTGTGCACGTCTCTAAGTTCTTTACTTGAAGTTAGAATATAATTTTGTTACAATAGCTCAGCAATAGTATTAATGCGAGAATGGTGGGTAGTAGACACTCAAAGATTTTTATGATGATCGTGAACGTACATAAAAAGTATTTATTTTTGTTCTCACTATTCGGTGTATGTCTTTACACTGCGCCAAGATCTCTTGAGTGTAAATTTATCCCAATGTGTATGTATGCGGGGTTCCATCGTTTGCCTCCGTAAACGTTTGTGGGTTCGACATTATCACGCAGAAAAAAAGCGTGACAACTCAACCAAGGGGTTGCCCTACCAACAAGGGATGTTAACCATTTCAATGGCATTGGTGAGAAATGGCAGAACCTTTTTGGATTTGACCTCTAAGCTGGCATTATTTAGAAATTTCTTTAAATTGAAACCATTTGCATTATATAACTACTTTGAAAGTCCTAAATTAAAAATAAACATACGTATATATAATATTTGCAGCCACTGTATGTGGATATATCGTTAATCTAGACCAGTGGATGGGAACCTGCGGCCTCCTGGCTACTCTCTTGCGGCCTTTCGACTTTACCAACACGTTCACTTTGATCAAAAAATCATTTGCAAGCGTTTGGAAAAAGAGCATAATCAACCCATTATACGTTTGATAGTCGAAAAAAAGGGGGCGTATCAACGTTTTATTTACTGCGGCGTTATGTTTAATCAGATAAATGATTGTAGGCTAAAGAAATTAAAAGGTTCCCCATTCCTGATCTAGACATTCTAGACACATAATTTTCAAATAAGGCATACATTTTCTATAGTGTTTTCAAAATAAAAAGAGACGTTTTTGAAAATAGTAGGTCACTGTTTTAGAACATTCGATCTTTTATCTATTATACATGATTTACATTCATTGGAATTATGTTTAAAAGATCCACTGAATTGTTTTCAAAATTACTACATTTTTTTACTAACATTTATCTCTGTTACTAAGCTGCAGTTCAAGTTCATTCGTGCACTTGAACGCCTTAAGATGCCAAATGCAACACCCGGGTCGTTAATGACAAAACTTGTGTGAATGTACATAATTTGAACGATTCAAATTTAATATTGAAATTCAACCAAGCACCTTCAGTCGAAATTTTAAATTATATTAATCTTAGTGTTAATTTACACTTTTTCACATAAATATATGTTACTGCCATAGTATGAAGCTCTTCCAACAACATTAAATGAAAAAAAATGACGAGCAAGATTTCTTCAAATTTTGTTTCATACATATCGTGTTGAAAGGTCAAATATACCACTAATGTGGTATGTTATATTTTGTTAACTTTTCTGTACATCATCATTTGCAAACTAGCGTTGTATCGTCAAAAGTTAGCCATAGTTTCAAGAAATGTATGCCATTAGTAAATTCAAGGAAAAGTTTTTATAGATGTTTACTACAAATATAATATCGGTTTATTATAGTTGAACCGATTCATTCCAGAAAATGTATTTTATTTTAGGGAATGTTGTTTTGGCTAATTGAAAAAATGATTGTTTGTTTATTAATAAATCAATACGCTCCCTTGTTAGATTGCCTTAAGGCTATTTCTTTAATAATAATAAATATTCTATAATACTCCCAGTAAACTAAAAACACAATATTGGAAAGCTTCACTCAGATAAGTAAACAAGACTGCGTGGCGTTGGAGCCAAATGAAAATTTCAAAGGCACTGTCGTATTTTTCCTAATTTCCTTTAGAGTAAGCAATGGCTGGATTTACAAAACTAACGCCATCACATGAAATCTCTATATACATCGAATCGTCTGCATCTACAAATCCCATTGAAGTTGCACTGAAAAAATATATTTAAAGAAGCTTTTACAAATTGCGAGCTTTTTTACACTTGTTCATTTAAAAAAATATCATTAAGTTTAGTTAATAAAGGCAGTTTTACCGGCCGGGCTTTGCAGTATATTATTTATAGTGAGAGGTATGTTGTTTATTTTCTTCTCAATCGATGACTTTAATATATTTTAGTTGAATAAACGAATTCTAGGAACAACAATAACTTCAAAAAAGTTTTTACACAGAGGTCTCTATAAAATGTATGTCAATTCATTGTTATATAGTTATATGTACAAATTCTGCTATAAATATTTATCCAAAAAAAAAAACATTTTTACTTCATTTATATTTTGTCTGATTTGCATCATGTAGTGTGGAGACCAGAATAATGTTTAGATTTGGTTATTTATTACTTTTCTGACCTATATGGACTTCTTATGGAGTGTTTCAGAAGTGATCATTTTTTCATATTGTTTTTATATTTGTAATGTTTATGAAAAACATTTATGAAATTTTAATCATTGAATTATTGAGATTAATATAAAAAATAAGTTATACATTTTTTTAATAGAGGAGGAGAGAAATAATTTTGCATCTATGATGAATATGATGAATTATATTTGTAAGCTATTTGAATTTTAAAATTTCTGACCAACTTGACCTAAACGGTATTTTACTTGTTCTGTTAATAATAGTGTTTTAATTAAATAGTTAAATTGAGGTATTCTAGTATTCAAAAAACTTGGGTGAGTTAAAATAAGCATTTATTTAAAACTCATTTGAGGATTCAACTTTCACACTGAAACCACGTCGAGCTTGTGAAGCGCGCTTTTAGTTTTTTTTTGTTCCTGATACTATTTTACACGGACATAGTAAATTTCTAATATTATACAAAACACTTAAAATATGATGGATGATAAATACATATTCTGTTTGAATCCTTTCATTTAAAACAAATTTTTGACTAGTGTTGCTTTACTCTTTTTATTGACGGTCTTTTCTCGCTCAAAATTCACCAATTTAGTCACCAGAGATTCTAGGAAAAACTATACAGCAAGCACATACTAATTTGTATAGTATCTCAAATATTTAACTACAAAAATCAATCTTTATTGGATAAAAAGATATATAAGGTAATCAGTTGTTAAAATAAAAATACGAAACTGTTATCATGTTATAATAAGAAACTTCAGTAATGTTGGCTGAATTAAAATAATCAAATATATCATAATATAAATATTTGATTTGAATGGTAATCATAAAATATATTAAATTTCTTTATACAAACATAAATGTAAAAAAAAACTCAAAAGGTGTTTTAAATATAAGTGTTGAATTTGTTAAATCCATTATCCATACTTTGAAAAACAACATTAGGAAAAAATACCGTAAACAAATCAAACTTAATACGATCTTTATCCGCGTCTGGTCAGTTATTTATCTTCACTACATATTATAAGTAAATGATATTCGTATCCAGTCAAGCAAAAACACTTAATGGCTCTAAATCAACCCCTGATAGGATCGAAAGTTGGACGCAGGGTGAACCAATAATAATATCGTTTATCATGTCAGTAAAGTAAAATACAACTTTTGGAAAGGGGTTGGTTTTATGTATTACATTATTTGGATTTAAGAAAAAATAGTTTGTAAATAAAGCAGACATTTTAAAATATTCTACACACTTAATCTTTCCTGAATGAAAAAATAAAATAAAAGGTAACTTGAATACTCTTTTTTTATTGCATTTAGACCCCTTTTAACCATAAAAATAACAGGATTATATGTAGAATTACGATACTTATTACCAACTATCATAGTGAGTATATTTGCTTATTGGCAATCGCTTTCTAAGAAAGCAGACATGACATGAACTGGTACAATATTTGATACATAAAAATATACCGAATGAAAATGCGTATTTGTCTCCTAATTGCTTAAATATAATATATGTTTACTATGTAATTGATATTATTTGTTAAATGTTTCAGTTTGTTTTAATTGTGGCATAGCTTGCGTTAAATTACTATCCGCTGTGCCTTGAAATATCTGTGAATGCAATTTTCTTTAATCAAGATTTAAAGGATAGATAAACAACTCAATAGAACTGCTGAATAAATTATTTCTAACGGTTCTTTAAATATATTGTGCATGTTACATAAAAACATGGAAAGTGAAATATATTATTTTTGAACCCGCATTATACTTTTTAGTTAATGATAAGACAGATTCTCTTTCAGAGAAAGTGTTTTAAGAAATTTGTCAGTACTTATGCGTGATATACGTACACATGATTTAGCGAAATCGGTTTAAATATTTAAATTAAATGTTGAACAAGTATTATAATTAATTGTTATTGTACGTGTGCATTATGATCGGGTTCGTGGCACAGCAGTCAACGTCGTTGGCCGAATCTCACGGGTTCGAGTCATCTAGTCTCAGTACGTACAACATTTTTCTGTTGTAAGGCACGGATGATTGTGTTGTCTTAAACTTCCCTCCCAACCTTCCATTCCTTAAAATTGCGAGACGTAGCGAAAGAGATTAATTAATGCTGTCCTGTATTTTTTTCTGTCTCTATAGAGAAAAAAAACATTTCGTTTAAGATAGATTCATAATAAAGCCATCTATATGTTCTACATTGGGAGCGAACATGGATTAAAAGATATATTACATTATTAAAATTCATTACTTACGTTACTAATATGATTTTTTAATTGAATATCCGTAGAGTGTTTAACTGTTATTTCACGATACAATCAAAACATAAAATTTACGTCGTTATAAATGTGTAAACGTTTAAGAAAGAGTTTGTTTTTTTTTTATTTTTGTAAACTTTTACTTTGTAACTACCTGATTTTTTAGGCATTAAAGCAAAAAGCTTGCTGCTTCGATACAATCAGCTAAAGTTTGGTTTTGATAGTTTGGCTTAGATAAGGCTCGTTAACGTTAATCTTAAAAAGGTTTTGTAAAGCGCATGTTTGTAAAAATGAAAAACACGAAAAGCGTTTTCTTAAGTACATACTTTCAAATAGTTAAAACGTTTTCAATTTTATTTTAAGAGTATTCCGTCGACGCTAAATTTATTATTGATGTGATGTCAATATTTTTTGCTCGTACGAAAATATAGATAATGAGATGTTTCTTTTTCAAAACAAATCATATATTTTTTTAATGAATACACATTTATTTATTAAGGTCAGAGCCTGTACTGCTTATCTCAAAAAGATAAAACTAATAAATGCATATAATAATATAGGCTTATTTATACAAAACAAAGTAAAACTAACAAGGTTGAAACAAATAATAAATTATGTTTCTTACTGGATTTTGTATAAATATCATATAATAAAAATAATAAAACATTTTTAGTACTTTTTCCACATAAAATTTATTAGATCAAGACCGGTTTCGCTCATCGCGAGCATTATCAACTGATAATGCTCGCGATGAGCGAAACCGGTCCTGATCTAATAAATTTTATGTGGAAAAAGTACTAAAAATGTTTTATTATTTTATTATAATGCCATTCCACCAAGTATTGACAGTGAACACCTTAGAAACATCATATATGTTATCAATATGAAGTTTTCGTTATGACCGAAACCGGTTCTGATTTTAATGAATTATGTAGAATTATCACAATAAAAATGTATTTCCAACGAGTATTTACAGTGGTCGATTGAAAAGTGAATAATAAGTATAATATTAATACATAGTTTCATTTTTAAACATTTGAAATATGTTCGAACTTTAAATATAAAAACATATTTATAACTATTTTATTACTGTGTGTGATTTTATAATTTTGTATTTAGGCGTGATAACATCGTGTGCTACTAGTGTAAAAATTATCGATGAAACTTAAAATTAGGTTTCCATAACTTAAGTGAAAGCTTTAAAACTAAATACTTAACGTTAAACAAAATCCAATTTTATATGGTAAAAACAAACAATTTATGATAAAATTTACTTTATTTTTTAAATAATTACTAATCACACTTACAGCAGGCGTCGGAAACCTTTTTTTGGCTGCTTTTAAAATATAACTAAAATGTGACTATTAAAAAACAGGTTAGTGGATATTTTTATTTTAATGAATATTCTTAGTCTTTTAATGGTTATTTATATATTTTTATGATTGATTACAAGCTAAAGCTTAAAACATAAAAAAAGACTATCATATTTTTTTATTATTAAAAAAACACGTTTTGTTAAGTTTTAGTTCATTCATTATTTATAAACTTTATTTATTGACGTTCTCTTTAAGTTTTGTTTAGTAAAGTTCAGTCAATGCTTAGTTATTTTAAGACAAATGCACTGTCCTTCTAGTGGAGATGACAGTAACTGACTATGGAAAACTTTTGATAAAGATACATAATGTGACTTTCAAAGGTAAAATCATCGTAAGTAATGGATACCCAGCACGTTGATATCACTAGAAGTTAATTATATTCCGTTTTATGTTGGCTCTGTAAAGTGCAGTCCATTAAAGTGCATTTATTTTTATAGGTTGTGTTCTACTTGCAAAACTCAAGTGGATCATTTGAAATTATCGAATAAGTCGCTTGGTGACCCGCAATATGTAGGTTGCCGTTGTATTACTATGTTATACAATATACATAATATCATTTTCGATTATCAATCTCTCAACAAAATCAAGACACAGAGCAGGACAATATATTTTAGTCTTTGGTATTTTTTAAAGAAAATTTACTTAATATGTAAATTATTCATCATTGTGAACTAACTTTTATGGAGGTTTATTTCCTTGCTTTTGGTCTTAAAAATAAAAAAAACGTTTATCAAAATATTTTCAACTGATCAATTGACAATGCTCGCAATGAGCGAAACTGGTCCTGACCTAATTAATAAAGTGGAATTAAGTACAAAGAAATATTGTGTTTTTATTAATATAATGCTTTTCCACCAAGAATTGACAGTGAAGACCCTAAAAGTAATATTTAAATTGCTTAAACATAAACGATAGGTTTATCAAAATCACAGCTATGTGCAGTGCAACATTATGTTGAATATATTTTTTTAAAAAAGTCTTCTTTTTATTGAAGAATCAGTTTCTCGGTAGGAAACATAAATTCTGCAACATTTTATCTGTCGTTGCATTTTTACTTCTGCAAATAGGGCAAACTTTATAAGAGAATATTTTCTGCATAGAAGCAACTCATTTACATACGGTAAACATTCATCTTTTTATGTAAGATGAATGTCTATCTGTGTTGGATGAACTAGCTTCATTTTTAAAATCGTTTTTCACTGTGCACTTTATTCATTAAATGGATTTTAATTTTTATTAAAAATTTCAAAAATATATATTTCGTAACACGTTGTATGTTATAATGAATATGAATCATTAAAATAGCATGCTTTTGTGTTGACCTCAACACCCTACTGGCAAGGACCCTTGAAGGCGGTTGACGTAATCATCTTTTTAGATTCCCGGTAAATTGCTCGAATGCAATTGCTCGAATGGAAATCGATCGAATAACAAGATCCTCTAATAACTAATTCCTCGAACGTCAAATGCTCGAATTACAAATTGCTCGAAAAATTGTATAAAAGTTTTATAAGGAGAGCCCAAAATCACTGAATAGTAAAAATGTTTATATATATGGGATATAACGTATTTGTGATAGCGGTGGTAACTGGGATAATTAATATTGTATTAAAATGAAACTTTCAGGAAAAAATATCTAGTAAATATCCAAGACGGTTGTTATAATTATTTTTTTAATTTATAACTGCGTCAATAAGTAGATAATATTCATAAAGAAAAAATATTATGTGTGAATATTAAAATTTAAAAAAACTGTTTTTACTTAAATGAATGGTTACTCTTCTTATATGTATATGATAGGTTCAAATTAACTTTAAATTTTAAAAAATATGGAAGATTAGCATACCATATTGGGTTATGTTAGATGTCGATGTAGAAATAAGAATGGGTAAGAGGGTTTCAATAAATTACATATATGTGTGCCTTTAAACAGAAATCAATGAATAGTTTTAAAAATAATTGATTAAATTGTACGTATTAGGATTCAAGCCCGTGACCTCCGAAAACAAAACCAACGACCTTTTCCACTCGACCACTGGCAACAAAAATATTTTTTATTATGACTTTTTTTTGATTTGTGGATTTTATTTCCCTTGCATAAATATTTTTTTAAAGAATGAGTAATTAATGTTGAAACTTTTATAAAACTTTTATAAAAAATTTCGAGCAATTTGTAATTCGAGCATTTGACGTTCGAGGAATTGGTTATTCGAGCAATTTCCATTTGAGCAATTGCATTCGAGCAATTTACCGGCTCCCATCTTTTTATGCTGTTAGGTCATCAAATCGTTCACTCATCTTGAATGCGGTCTTCCAAAACTTCTTCAGCAATCAGGTTTTATAATCTCTGGTCTTTGTCTAGAAGAAATACCAAAATAGTTATTAAATATCCATATAAAATTTGAATTATGAGTGGGTAGGGGGGAGTTCAAGACATCACATTCATCCACGCTTTCAAACGGAAATCCATAAATCGGTTGAAAAATCAATCTATAAAAGCTATCCATACTGGGAATCGAACTAGTGATCACCGTGTTCTAAGCCAACGAAGTTGACCACTCAAAACAATAAACTTACAAAAAACAGAAGACAAGCAAGCTAACCACTATTTCTGACTTGTTCTTATCATTGTATCACTACTCTCTTTGAAAACAAGTGAAGTTGAGTAATTGAGTAATAAGCAATTTTTGCAGAAACTTTTGTGTTTAATGAACTCCACTAGGAGTTCATATGCTCCACATTTAGTGCGGAAATAATTAAAAAAGATATACAATTATTATGATGTATTTAAATTATTCATAACAGAATAAATATTAACTGTTTTAAAGATCGATTTTCTTTTGATTTTCATAGATAGGACGATACGATGAGAATAAAATATGTTTTTACTATATAAATGTGAATAAAAATCGATTGAGCATTACATTTATATATAATATATGGTTCAGGACTTTTTTTAAATCAACAAGACGTAAATTATCTCATTGACCTACTTGGTTATATAGCTGTTGTCACTAAGTTCGTTGAATGCAAGATTAACGTTGTAAGTTTGTAATAATTGTTGCGGGGCTAAGACGTGGCGCTGGGGTGAGGTGGGCGGCGGAAACTCAAGGGGTAGTGACCTGTAAAGGAAATCTCAGACGCCCAACCCTTCTATTTTCTTATCAGCAGTCTCGGCTGTGATAGTGCTTTTGTTTTCAAGACGGCAATGATTGAAGGAAAATTTTAACAAAGTTGAGTACCTTAAATATACATTTAACTTTCAAATAAATTTAATCTCAGAAATTAAATCGAGAGATAATATTAAAGTGTTCTTAGAAATATTAACTATTTGATTAATTTCAAAATAATTTGTTTTAAACTGTGATAGGTGATGTGACAATATGATAGGTCATACAGGAATAAGTTAATATTTTTTTTCCAATAAATCCACGCTTATACTCTGATTACTTGAGACATTAGTTTAACGGACTGTTCGATGATATTCTCTAAAGATGAAACATAATATTTTGGTTATCTTTCATACCTTTTTATACATATTGTCAGTTGAAAACGCTTGCTAAATGAGCGAAGACGGGAATAATATTAATTTGAAAGTTGATGTTAAAATACCATTATAAATTATTTTATATTGTATTTATTCAAATTACTAACAGTAAACATATTTTTTACCCGATGAACAACGTTGTTTAATTCAAATTTGGAGATTATGAGTACATGTTGCAATACGGATAGTGTTATTAATTGAATTTTCAATCGATTTTTAAATATTTTTCCATCGAAGACATTGATGTGTGTAATTTCTTTCATCCCTACGATCTATCCAATCCTAAAAATTGGGTGTAGAGTTAAGTTGACTACAAGTACTTTCTTAGCTATATCCTTCTATATTTACTTTTTTTGAAAAAATAGGTTGAGCAACTGTGCTAACAGTGTTTGTAGACTTTTGTTGGAATAAACTCCATAAAAAAATCGAGCGTTCGTTGTTTAATAAAATATAACAACTTGTCTGTATAACAAAGTTATTTTTAATCTGTTATAAATGGAGTTCTACCAAGTAAATGCCAAATCAATTAATAAACTATTATAATGATGACAATACTAGATAATATGTAATAAACAAATATAAAAGCCCTACGGAGCGTCAGCTTCTCCACGATTTTGTAAAAATATTAAGCTAAAACAATAATACAAACAAATATCGAAGTTGTTTTCTGTTCAGTTATGTGAATATTGCTTTTGTGGAAGTATCAAGGAAACATTGCGTGTTTTTTTCTTGGCTTTTCAATTTCACATTTTTCGTTGGTTGGACAATTACGTGTTATAAATTCAAAAATATTCTGATTTCCTTCAACACAATATCCATTATTATTCTTGATATAACAATCAATCATGTGAAAAATCCTATAGCCACTGAGTTTTTTTTATAAACTGATCTGGTAAAAAATATTGATAAAATAATCATGCCACGCAGAAGTGTATTGGTAATTTATCTTACGGTTATGGGAAAAAATACTCCATTTCAATACAGAAAAAAATATATAGGGTGACTTAGAGCGTGTTTAATTATTGATGGGTGCCTTTGTCGTGTGTTTTTTGTTTATTTATAACCGATTGTGTTTCTGAAACGTTTTTATTAAAAAGTAATTATGGTTGTTTATACTGTATTACACATATGGATTATTCTAGTTTGCAAATAATTACGGTGATAATTATAAAACAACTACAAATCCGTAGTTTCATTTGAGATGTGAAGAAGTTATGGTCCATGTTAATCCAGGTTATTCCATGTTAAGTAAAATAAAAACCCACTAGTCTTACATACAATAGTATCATGGAAATATTTATTAGTATCTATATACTTTCTCTTATTTGTACCAGTACACGAATTGAAATTTACGAAACAAAAAAATATTAAAGATATTCAAATTGTGTGAAAAAATTTACCGTACGTGTTTAGAATTATCGCACACGAAAAAACAGTAAAAAATGTTACACAATCAACTGGATGGCTGCCACAGACGAGATATCTCGTTAAATGTTCCGTTCTCAACACGCCAGAGACGAGTTATCTCGTTAATAACCAATTAAATTAATAATTGCTAATTAATAATAAAAGTTATAGCTGGCGTGCTAGGTACAAACTTACTTTTTTCTACGGCAGCCAAAAGGTTAAAAAGAAAGTACTTTTAATATTATGTTAAAAATGAAACTACAAAAGACGAATGTTAAATAATTACGACAATGTGAATTGTACTAATTAGTTATATTGAAAATAAATAAATTATTCATTGATAGTGTGTAACAAATGTATCTTATTCATTGATAATGATGCTCGATAGTGAATCTATGGAGCCTATAATGCATAACATGATTGAAAAAAAATTGAAATATAATACAAAAAGATTAAATCACCCTATGCGAATAAGGGAAATTTTGTCAAGTTTTGTAAGTATGATCGGTGTATCAAATTTTTGATTAACTTTCGTAAGGATTATCAATCACGTAACTTTGTGACAGTTTTTGTTATTTTATGGAAAGACGTTTCCGAAAGAAAAGACTGAACGAATGAGGTATTTCGAGGGAATGGGGTAATGTCATTGACAAAGGTAAAAAATAGATAAAGATAAAGTATTCCTCGGAAGATACAGATAATAATCTACAATAAAACCCTACTGAATGTTATTGGTTTGATCTTGGCAAAAAGTACATGTCTGTATTAGTTTATTACCAATTATTTTTGAAAGCTTTTTCAAGATTAAATAGAGCATTTTTTTATTTCGGTTACTTAAACATTACGGCAAAGCACCAATCAATTGAAATGTATTATTGAACAATTGAATACTTTGAATTTACAACTTTATGGAACATTTTTTTTAAATATATTTTTTTTGTTTTAATAATATCACGGTTATTTATCACTTTTGATGTGATCGCAATTTTTGTCATAGTGATATCGTAATGTATAATATAAATAAGTACCTATATAATATGTATTTATTTTACTCATTCTACGCTATTTAAAAATGCTTACGACGAATAAAACTGGTACTGGTTATCATTTAACTGTAGTATTTTAAAAAAATAGTTTTATTATTATACACATTTATTACAGTTTTTTAATATGTAGGTTTATAATTTTGGAAAGATTCTGTAAGTACTACAATCTTATTGATAGTGATCCTTATTTTTCAAAACCATTTCACGTTTTCCTCTCAGGGAATAAAGTAATAACAATATATTATTATTCATGCTTTACTACATGTCAACAATGCAATACAATATATACTTACATATATCATATATTACAAAAAAATATTAGTGGTTTCGTTGAACAGGCAATGTGGATTTAAATTTTAAAAACGTCCTAGTTATCAGAATCTAAAGGATAAAATTTTCAAATTTTAAATTATCGTTTGAAAGTAAATTTATGAAACTTCCCATGTTTGGATTTGATGTCATGCACACAGTAGAAAACAAAGTCAATAACTCAGCCGTAGCTGATAAATTATGTTAATTTATTTTAATAATTTCACTTCTTTGCATCAAATTGGTGACTGGGTGTAAAAGCCTTTAGGTGGTAGCCAACGTTCCCTCTAAGCTGCGCGCGTTGAGAAGTCCCCGCGCACTCATTTCGGGTTGGCGCGCACTACAAGAAAGTTGCTCAATTGATATTTGATCGGTCCGCGCAGCCTTTTAAATTTCCGCGCATCTAAACATTCGGTTTAGAGGGAACGTTGGTGGTAGCTCCATTTTTTATTTTAACATTCATATATAATATGAGCCCTCGAGAGGTGGAGTGAGCCAACTAATATAGTAAAATGGTAAAACTTTCTTCTTGGAATTTTAAGTAAAATCACATATTAATTGGCGTTTAGGTGGATTGCATATTTTACAGAGATATCACTATTAGAGGTTACTTTACTTTTACGATACTTAAAGACGTGTAGAATATAACAACGCTAACTAACTTTTTTTTTCTAAAATACCACTTGGCTCACTTCAAATATAATGGGCTCATATGTAAACATTACATCCTGATCATTTAAAATACATAAATTTAGAATTAGTACAAATGACCGTTTTATTTTTTGAATGACATAATTGACACTCGCATATTTTTAGCGTAAGCATTTAACGTCTTAGTTACCGTAAAAAAAATACATACGTAGCACGCCGGTTATAATTTTCAATTATTAATTTAATTAGTTATTGATGAGTTAACTCGTAACTGGCGTGTTGAGCACGAAAAATTTTACGAGAAATCTCGTCTGTGGCAACCATCAAGTTAAGTATTTTTTTACAGTTGAGCGAAAAATATATTTTTTTGCAAATATTTACATTTTTAAGCATTACTTTTTTCCGAATTTCATATGAACGCTTTCTACAAGAGCTGTGGAAATCAGGACAGGTGCGCGGGAATCGCAAGTGTTTCTTCTGAATGCAGTGTGCTCGACAACACGTAATGTCACTTTGTTACGGCACAGTTGAATTTACAGTCGCTTGCATCCCCACAAAAGTTTCACACGTGTATGGTCACCGATGTTGATCAGATTTAAGCAGTTTTAAACAATATTTTTGAATAAGTGTATCAGGAACACTTGAATACATTTTATTTCCGTGTGTATTCAATTCTTTTATACAAAAGTCGGTGATTTTGCGAGTTCATTTTGATTTAAGTTCATTTTTACTTTTAAAAAAGGAAAAATTATACATATACAAACATAATTTATTACCATGCCTGTTCCCGATGTGAATCATATGACTCCTAGCGTAGTTTATTTTGATAGAAGTTTTTCTACCAGAACTGATTATTAATCAGTTGCTCAACCTCTTTTTTTTCAAATAGAGTAAGACTAGAAGATAGAAGGATAGGTTTAGTGGTTAGGTTTATCCACTACGCCTCGTTTTTTGGATAGGATAAACCCAAAACTATAAATCGATAGATAAATCTATCTATAAAAACTGTCTTTACTGGGATTCGCACCCGTGACTTTTGTGTTCTAATCCAATGACGTTAACTACATAGCTAGAAAAATAAAAAACATATATATAAGAAAATCTTGAACAAACATACAAAAAACTCATTTTTTTAATAAAACCTACTACAAACGTTTCACTTTAATCTGAGGTAAACCTGATTACGGTTTTTACGGTTTGTAATAAAAATGTAAAAAGTAATGATTCTATTTTTGGAAATTGTATGCGGCCTGACGTGCATATTTGTATCAAATATCTGCGGTACAGAAAAGGTTTATGACAATAATTTTACTTCGTTACACAAGTTGAGCAAATGGCTGCCTCTAATTAATTCGTGAAAATGAAGTATTTCTCCGAAATTCTAGTTGGCATATTATTACTTATTTTTTGTAATTATGCGTTTTTCATACATTATTTATGATTCCATTAAGAATTGAAACTTTATTAATATTTATTTAATTTTGTGATTAATGATCTAAACAACAATTCGAACTTGAACGTTCTTGTTGCAATTTGTGAACTTACTGGCACGTTCATGAAAAATGACGCTAGAAACAATCCAAATGCAGACGAATGCATTGTTTTCCGTGAAAAAGGTTAAGCTTCTGTATTATAATTTTTTGATTGAAAACGTCGAAGAAAATGATATACGAAGAATAAATAAGAATAAATACAATAATATAATAATAGAAGATACGAAGATACGAAGATACGAAGATACGAAGATACGAAGATACGAAGATACAATAATAGAAGATACGAAGAATAAATACAATACTAACATTATAATAAAATACAAAATTTAAAACGAAATAAAAAATACTACGTTTCACATTATTTTTATGTTACGTGCATATTTGATACCAAGCTTTGAAGACATAATATTATGAAACTGCTTTTTAAGATTCTCAGTCTTGCCAACAATAATTCTCATTAAAAATACTTTATTATTTTATCTTATTTTACTGGAATTCTTAAGATGTCAATTATTATTAAAAATCATTAAATTTTTATTAAATATGTATTCGACAATCGATCTTAGTTGACCAATTGGTACCCACCGAAACTATTGAAAAGTTTTGTAACTATGTTTTTGCCAAATGTGGCACATGTAAAATTAAGCTGTATACCAACAGAAGTTTTTTTACGAAAAGTGTTGCCCAG
The DNA here is from genome assembly GCA_030503985.1 of Himalopsyche tibetana. NCBI lineage: Eukaryota > Metazoa > Arthropoda > Insecta > Trichoptera > Rhyacophilidae > Himalopsyche > Himalopsyche tibetana. The sequence continues at coordinate 6,354,149 of JAPJYX010000010.1, forward strand.
TCTCTCTGTTTTTCGAAAGATTAATGAAAATAAAAATAAATAAGGCTAGAATAAAACAAATGGACATGAGATCGAATGATTGGAAGGATATTTGGAGAGAGTATAATCCGTTTTATCAAAAAATGTGTTTTACTAAATTAACATACTTTTATTGAGAAAATACACCTTTTGCTAAACTTAACTATCACTAAATAAATGACGCATCGATTTATTGACCTGTATATGTAAACAATTGATAAAACATAATTGTTTGCCGTCAATTTGGTGTTTAAATACTCACATGAAAGTGTAAAAATGTCTCTCTAAAGTCTTGAAGTTTCACGAGTTGGAAAATGATTTTAATCTGGCTATATATATGTTTATAACATATAACTTATTTATGTTTATTTTATTATATTTTCCTGTTAGAACTGAAATAAAATATTATATGAAACTATAAGTGACCGTTTGCTGACTAACAAAGATATTTTATTATCTTTATTAGTTGGAATGTTTTCAAAAATGTGAATTTGTGCTAATTCGATAAGATTTTTGACAGTTTTCTCTGGCAAGACTAAAGTTTTCTTCACATAAATCAGTTGCGGTCTTCAAGAAATTTATGAACACGGATTTCGATTTATTTTTCTCATATCAATAAATTTACTTCTTTCAATTTTATACCGCCAACATTTAATGTATTTAAGTAGTTCTATGATTTTTTTATCTTCATAATAATCATAATAACCCAGAATGGTTGGTAGCTTCCAGGAAAATCGCTCTACATTTTCAATAAATCAAATTGTTTAGATACAACGTTAAATATTTTATTTATAGCTTTACTGAATATTCATTAAAACATTTTCAGCCATAATATATAAGAGTCATCAAACTGATGATTTTTTTCTTAACAGCTCAGCTTGTATCGTTTTCTCCATATTTTGCCGTCTTGAATAATGAGAAAATTTATCTTTATAATTTTTTACAACTCTTTTGTTACTTATAAATAGTGGTATGATGCTAGCCATAACTACAGGTGCAAATGTTATGAATTGTTGAACAAATCTCTTTTTTTTTAGCAAATTTAAGCTGTTTTTATAATGAACTTTTCCATACGTTTGGTTACAGAAGAAATGAGATTAGTCTTGTGGCTTCTTTTGGCAATCCAAGCAACAATAAAATAAAATTTATTTTCAGAAATTATTTTTTATAACCTGGATGCCTGAAAATGCTGAAAAGCTTTTGTAACAAAAAAAAGTATGGAAATGAAAAAAATGGATGTTACATATTTGGTATCGAAATTCCATCAATAACTTTCTTTTGAAACCGCAATTTACATCGGTAGTATTATTAAACGTTTTTCTATTATCGTAAGTAAAAATACACAAAGTAGAAATAAACTAAAAGCTCACTTACGAAAAAAATAATATGACATTGGAGTCAGATTTGAAGTCTAGATTTATGGTTGTAGTTGGAGCCAGATTTAGATGGTATTGTGTAAATTGTAGTCTCAAAGATATTGAGCAACGCCGCTGATATTTTTTTTCGGAAAACTTTTTCAGATATTGAAACAAACAAAAACTAGAACAAATTTAAAAAAAAAACTAATGGAATTATGAGAAAGCTTCTTGGTAATTTTTCGTAAAGTTATACAACATTGTTGTATTTTCTGAGTGATAATGATCACTCTGTTGTGAGTATAGTAAGTAATTTTTTACTCTTGAATAAAATCCAATTATTTAACTGTCGCTGAAAGCTTTTACATGCTAGAAAACAGTTTACGACCGAACCGAAAAAAAGCTCATGGGAAAAGTTCAACCGACAAAATTATGCTGGAGTACAACTACTAGCGTGCAGAGTAAAGGTACCATCATTGGTTATTAAAGGTGCATAGATACCAGCGGCAAGTGAGCCCGCAAGCATATTAAAACCCTTTCAGCTCAGAGAAGGGTATAATACATGTTGTGATGGGCAATTTATGATAGCTTTCAAATAAACGGAAACCGTATTTTATTGTAAATAATATGTTAGTACTTATTGACTAAGGATGTATAAAAAATATGTACAAAAATATGTATTTTTATTAAACTAAATAAAATAAATAATAATATTAATAACACATTAACAACATTTATGAGAATGGTTGTTATCTTGATAGTTTAGCACTAGGGCCTCCAATCCCGGGACCCCGTCCAATTGTGATTAACGATAAGAATTGAAAAATTGCTGAAAAGTTTTTAAAATGAGCCAAATTTTTAAATTTTGAGAAATCTGTTAAATGGCCAGTGACTTAAACTTTTTGAAATCTCCAAAAAAACTTTGCACAATTTAAAGAAAAATGTAAATTCCGGTATAACAAAAAAAGTCTGGGATTGGTGGCCTATTTAGCATGTCTATTTAAAAGACAATAGATAACTCAGAATTATTCAGTTTGCACAAGAAATATAAAAATAATTGGAAAATACATTCTTTCTGATTTTTTATATGATTTGAATATGTGTCGAAACCTCGTCTTTTAAGATGTATGTATACTACTAATAGTAGCAAATTGAATTGAATATTTTTTTAGTAGAATAAGAAATGGAAAATATTATATAAACAAAAGCAAAATGACGAAATAGACGAATAACACGCACTACTGAATGTATTAACTTTTTTTAAAATGATATTTTATATCCGCGATTTAAATAAAGAAGAAACTTACTTAAATAAAAAAGGACTACAAATATAAAAAAAAATTAAGATACTAAAAGCACCTTTGATGATATGTTACGGTTTCAATTTATAGTATTTTCTTTTGTTTTCTTTTAAAAAATGCCGTACTAAGCGGGTTACAACATTCAAGACCGCCATGTTATGGCTAAAATTTCAAGTATATTCAAGTTCTTGTTAAATTAAACAAGTCACGTCTATTTCCTATTACAGCACACAGACAGTTTATGACCCATATCTCCTTGTTTTACTCGTGTAAAAAAATATATGTGTATTATATTAGCAAACCTTTTTTGTTGCCAAAAATACGGCGAAAAGATAAAAAAAAATAATGACAAAGTCGAACGTGCCCAGGCAATATTATTCCGTATGTAGATATAATAATTTCTGCAGTAAAGCTCGCTCCTTGCATTGAAATTTTTAAAATTCCTTTTATCTGCGACTCTGAAACAATCAAATCTTTACAGTTTATTTATGATGCCTGAGTGATGTAAAAAATTCAATCGTAACACTCTAAAATAATACGCTTATTTTATAACAACAAAGTAGTAAAATAACATTTTGTTTGATCTGAAATTTGATATTTATGGGCTTAATAATATTGTCATGATAATGTAACATTATTAAATTAAACTGAAAACCCTTTTACAAAAACATAATTTTGAATATTTTTATTATGAAATCATTAGTTAATCAAGTTCCCATAATAAAATGTGGATGGTTTGGGGCATCAAGTAAAAACAAAATTTAAATGTTGCTTTAATTTATTTCTTGGAATAATTACCAATTGATATATATCACATTTTAATGCTGAACTTAGATTTAGATTTTGAATTATATTTTCTTTTTCTGAGTACTGTAACAAATTCGTATTCAATACATCTAAATACAAAACTCGCAAACAATGTGCAACTAAGTTTTTCCCAGTAGACTAAGGAAACTTTCAGAGAAACCCAAAATTCGATAAGTTGGCAAAATCTTTCTTCGTTTATTTTTGCAAACTTTTTTGCTGAATATATAACACAATATATTTTTATTAACAATCAACTCATTAATGCGAAAAAATATCATGCATTTATTGTACAATATATTTGTTGAAGCATAATAAATCGGCCTATGTGATGAGTTAATAGTGCAACAAGTGCTCAAAACGTCAATATCAAATTTATATTTTCTTAATTTAAATTTCAAATCTTGGACATTGGTGTATGCAGGGGTGGGCTCGGAAGAGCTCGCGCGAATCCCTTGTTAGCTTTGGAAAAAAACAATATTCTTAGATCAAACAGGTATATAACTGAAATTTCTGACTTATATATTCTCTACGACAGCTTTTGTAGATTATATGTCGTAGTAGTACATTTGCAGCCATTTGAATTGATAAATTTACGGTCAATTGTATATAGTTACATTTTGTGTGTTTTTAGAAACAATCGATTGTTTATTTAAGTGTTGCATATAATTGCATAGGAGTGATATTTTTTTTACTCCTTATCCAAAACACTGAGAATTGCTTTGAGATTAAGCGAGTCTCTTATTAAAGTATTGGCAGCCCACCGCTGGGTGTATGTGATGTATTTTTTTCTCGAGTTTATTTCAAGTTGCTTAACTAAAATCTTTATATTTGATGAAATAATGGATAGATAGATCATGATAACAAAAAAATTACAGATTAAATATTTTATGAATTACGCATTTTAAAAATAATTCATAACATTAAAACTTAGATATATCGTAATATATTTAAACTATGCCATAAATGTAAAATATTCCATATGATAAACACAAGGAAAGACTTTGTGTTTACAATATACAATCTTAACGGTTGAGATGCTCTGTCTTAAGTTATTTTATGATGAAAAAAATCCGATTGCTTAACTTTTTGTTAGAAAGGTAAAGAATATAAATATAAAGATTGGACTATGAGGGGACTAGTATCGGACAGGTAGTGAGTGGCTAGGAAAAAAATAGACATTAAAAATATTCGTACTTTTTTATTATACCTTTATCGTACCTTTATATTACGAAGGGATTCGAGCCGTCACCACCGTGTTCTAAGCTAAATAAGTTGACCAATCAACTACGCAGGTTGGTCTTCAGATATAAAACTATAAATCAAAACTGATGCAGTTGAGAAATAATATCTGTCTGCGATTAGAAAGGTATTACATACAAACATCTGTTGGAATACGGCATATTCTCCATTTAGGAATTCATAAGTCAAATGTGTTATTTATGTAGTGCTCTTTGTTGTTGACATATACGTTCTTCGAACGCTAAGGTTGTGTTTATCCGCAATAAAAGTTTAAGGCTATACTTCAATTGACGTATAAGGAAAATTAATTGTTTTTCAGCGATAAAAGTGTTACGGCATTTAGCTCTAGTTGAACTGTAGTGTTTCCCATTTCATTTCCCGTTGAACGTAAATTCAAATTTACAGTAATATAAATGCTGTTTTCAAGAGGGACCTTTTTACGGTAGAAAAGGACATTAACCCTATTGGTACTAGGTAAAATCTCGATGTATATATATTAACAGCTTTTTCGTGAAATATTAAGCTATGTGTACATATTTGTAAATATATATGTATATATTATTTTTAAATATTCACGTTTAATGAATACAGAAAATTATAAATATTGACTTGACTCAACGTGGAAATATAAATATTCTTCAAAATAAATCACTGAGACATATATTAAACGCCCCGTGGTACATGTGTAAATTTGGAAACATACTGCCGACTAGGGCTTCCAAACCGGTTAAAACCGAAACCGGTTAACCGGTTTATCGCATGGTTTGAAAAAAACCGAAAACCGGTTTATTTCACTCGGTTAACCGCGTTTTATCAAAAATACTCGTTTACTTATTTTTCATTTTTTTTTCAAAAAGAAAAATCTTTTACAATGAATTTACTGCGTAAAAGCGGAAACAATTTTCAACAACAACAACAACTGAGTAACAAGCAGTTATCGTTAACAAATAATTTTTTGAGTCTATATGCTTCAAAGTGGGAGTGGAGACATAATATAAGCTAATATTATTGTATTCTACAATATTTTTGTCTAAGCATTGGATGTCCTGTTTACTCGATATGCTTAAAAAATAAATGCATTTATTTAAAGATCTTCAGAAGAAGAGAAGAAGAAGTTAACCGGTTTTATTGCCAGAAAAAAACCGAAAACCGGTTAGTTGGAAAGTCCGGTTAATTGGAAGCCCTAATGCCGACACCCGGCGCCACGTAAGCGTGTTGGATAAGATCATAGCTACACATTTGCCATTGTATTGTATGGAACAGGACTCACTGCCGTTGCGCCGCGTTGGATGTTGGCAGTGCGTTCCTATTCCGTACAATACAATGGCAAATATGTAGCTATGATCTCATCCAACACGCTTACGTGGCGTTGGGTGTCGGCAGTATATTTCTACCTTAACTCGATGCTACAAAGAGATTTGAAAATACCCACCATCCGCGAGATTATTCGTGAAATCTCTCAAAAGTTTCACAGCGAGGTAGGAAAACATTACCCAACCCAACGATCTATTATATTCACAGCTATGATGAAAAAATGCCTAAGAATCACTTTAGACCGAGAGCAGTTCTGCTCGACGACCCATCATAGATTTTTTGACCTTAAACTAATAAAACGTTTAAAACGACCCTTAGCACCATGAAAATGACTCTCTTTGGCTGATTTGATTGTGTATTCTATGTTTATGTATAACTAATGTATATTTTCAACCAACTTCTCTCACAATATAGATATCTCATCAGAAATTTTTAACGAGAACGAGTTTTTAAGTAGTGTTACACTTTTTTGTGCAAGTGAGTAAGAATTAAAGGATGATGGTACAAACAGATTATCAGTTAGCAAATAGCTCTCGCTATGCCCATTTTTTGGATTTTGTAGGTAAGAAATAATGAAAATATAAAAAATATTATGATATTAACACAGATACATAAATCGGTTAAAAATTCATTTACCAAAATAGTACATTGATAGATTCGAGCTTGCAGATGCTGTCACCGACGAGAACGACTTCGAGCCGGCATTTCTTGACAGTTTAATAGTTACTTATTGATTTTGAAGTTACTTTAACTTGTTCCGAGAAAAAAAATGTGTTAGGGGCAGTGTTCCCTCTAAGCTGTACGCGTGTGCGAGCGCACACAGCTCACCAAGTGCGCGCACATACATTACAACATAGCGCACAAAAGTTACACCAGTTATATAATACATACCACCACCAGAATAAATTAATTGACATTATACAATGTTGTTAATTATTATCATTATTAAAAATTTACCGTTGCGTTTAGTAGGTCTAAATATCGTTATGTGGCGCACAATTTTTTAAATTTCTTTATAAAGTTGCACAGCCAAGGTCTTTTGCGCACATAACCATTAGAAAATTAGAGGGAAAATTGACTACATTTTGACTATAGTATCCGTGCAAAATTATTTATTACGTATCTGTTAAAAATATAATCATATATCAAGACTCATTAAGCGTAGGAGTGGGGAACCTTTTTCATTATTAAAGGCCATATTTATTAATTTGATTCAACATAAGGTCGCAGTAAAGAAAACCTTGGATCCCCCCTCCCTTTTTTCGACAATCGAACGTATTATTTTTTGATCAAAGTGTATATTTTGATCAAGTCATCATCGCCAAGAGGCCGCATGCGTTCTTTACGTTGACATTTAAATACTGTTGTATGGCTGTCAATAAACAATAACGATAGATTGAATATTTTATGTGGTCTTATAAATCCACCCAAATGCAAAAAACTATGAATTTAGAAGATTCTTTTCGGAAGATGTGGATGGAAAACACATTATTTAATAACGAATGTACGACAGCTTAGATAAATCATTAAAAAAAACAAAAAATCTATTACACGTGTGGATGGTTGTAAATGGACAATAATGATCCCACTGAAACATAATATTGGGTCGTGAAGGGTTAAGAAAAAGCTGGAAATTGCATTTAAAACTAACTCTACCATCACTAACGACTGCAAAAGGGAATTCACTTTGGGGCATAAAATGTCAAAACCAATTTATAAAATATTCACCGTTCCGTTTTTTAGAAAAAAAACTCTTACTGGTGAAAAAAAATACCTGGTTTTTTACATGATGCAGTTTTATAAAGCATAAAATTATTTTTTATTTTTAGTCTACCAGAAACCTTTTTAGAATTTTAGGTTTAGTGTTTTATCATTTAATGTTGTATTATTTGTATTTTATGAATAACACATTTTTTTCCAATATACAACTTTAGGCTTACACAGGTATTTTAATTTAAAGAGCTACAATTGATGATCCATAACCAAATTAAGCATACGAAAACATATGTTACTATGTATAACCTTATCACAAAAATTAATGTTAAATATATCTCTGTTTGTATTTACATTTAAATTTGTTTGCAAAAATATTTCCTGGTTTGAATAAATTTATCCATAGTAATTATACAAAATACTTGCTCGCAAGCAATTGCTTAATTTTTCGTTTCGGATATTCCCACTTTTGATTTTATTGTCATCTTTATTAAGTTTTTTTATATTCTCAAAATGAGTCCGAAGAATAAAACATTGCCTATTTCTTGTGAAGTTACACAATCGTAAGTAATTAAAAAGTTAATGTCGAATTATACGGTAATAATAAATGAGTTTTTCCTCGACTTTATGATTAAAAATAATTTTAATATTTGTTATCTACTTTTTTAAAAAGGTCGATTATAAAACTGCACTAAATTTTTGAAACGGGCAATGATAAAATGCGACATCTCTGTTCATTAAAAAGAAAGAGAATTCGTATCTTTGAGAAGAAAATATATTGGTTCTTTTATGGAAGCATTAAAATGAGTACCAAAAATGCTTTCAGTTCCAGTGGTGAATTGTCTGAATAATGTCAAAATAACGACCATCCAGTTTCCAGCTCCATTTTTATTATGGTTATAAATGGAACTCCACTTTATTATATTATAACTTATTCGCATTCTTATTTAATTAAATGGGGCTTACTTTTTAATGATCGGAAATATACTTAAAATCAATCACTTGGAAAAAGTTTTCAGGGAAACATAAAAAGTATGTATCGAAATGATCTTTCATTATAAATCTAATATCTCATGTTAGGTAATAAAAATAGATAATTGGTTGAATTGCCTACCTAGTTTGGAACAATAAATTTGTTTTTTTTAATATACTTTAAGAAGAAAAGTTTAGTTTTATTTTTTTTGTATCCCAAAATAAAATAAATTTACTCGCCAATATATGATACTTTCCGATTAAGATTGCATTTTATAGATACTAAAGTTTTTATTTTGATTTACTGACTATATGGAAGTAAATGAAACTTAAAATTTATGTTATCAAATAATATACATTTAAAAAGTATTTTTAGTTTTATATTATTTTAGAATAATATTTTCAATGTTATCAACACAGATTTGAGACTGATTTCTAAAAATACTTAGAAAATTAGTTTTTATTTACTATCATGGTTCACGTTTCAATAAATTCGGAAAAATCCGGGTTGCAGATAGCGTCAATTACAGTCCCCTGATATATATAAAAAAATATAATACCATATTGCCAACCAACCTTTTCAGTGAAATAGACGGAGACCCTTACTTCCCGTGTCACATTTTTATAAATATGAAGTTAGACTTAAACTAGATTCTTATTAATAATTGAGTCCATATTTTTTTGGGTAAGTTCCCTTTGTAGAAGGAAAAGTCAACTTCCTTTCATATAACATACTTATTTGTTGTTCTTGCAGCACAGAAAAGGTATATAAATTGCATAATTTAGTAGGAAATATTTATTTTGGGCCATTTGATTTGAAAACCACTTCCAACATCTAGAAGGAAATTAACCCTACTTGTCTTACCTTTTATACGAACCTTTGGTATTAATTGATGAATTTTTTTAATAGTTTATTTCTGTAATAATTACTATTAAATTTTATTGATGTTTAATATCTAACGGATTTATATAATATGTTTTGAAATTGTCTGACGCTTACTAATAATTCATTGTATCAAAAATTCCCATCACTGAAAGGAATAACGCCCCCTTTAACCCATAGGCTCTGATAACGATGTTGTTTTATATGCTATAAACTGCGAATGAAACGCATCGCTGTGTTTTTCTGTAAAACACTTCAAATAAACGTCAGATGAGCATTAGATACACGATACATAACATCTTCTTGGTCACATGTGTTTCATATAAATCAAGTCTATCGCAATCTTGTCATTAATTACTGAATCTTTTCAAATACTTCTAAATAATTTATAAAAAAGAAAATGCATTCAGTAAAGTTCTTTCATAGGATATAAAAAAAAATAGATAATAATCCGTGTGTGGTTAAAATCTGGCACTGATTTGTCAATCGTTAATAACTTCTCTACCGTTCGGTTTTAAAAGCTTCGTAAACTATGAATTTATAAAATATTTTTGCACGCGTTACAAGTAAAATCACCCAATAAGTATATAAATATCAAAAAAATATTGAATGAAGTACAATAACAAATAACGTACTTTTGTATTAAATTTGTCAGGTCCGTGGCGTAGCCGTCAACATGTGTTGACTTCCTTGACGAATCTCACGAGCTTGAACTCTAGTACAAACAGTATTGTTTCAAAAGATTTATATATTTCTATTCGAAAGTATGGGTGTTTGTAATGTCAAAAATTCAGTTCTCCCACACTTCCGCTTTCTAAAACAACGGAACTTAGCGAGAGCGATTAATAAATCACAAATCTTATCCTTCTCTCCCTACTACTATCTTCGATAAAAAGAGTAATAAACAGTTCTCGTAGAAAAACGTCTGTTGACATACCTCCATTATGAGACTGTATTCTCCTTCACATTGGGAGCGGACGTGGATTAAAAAAATGGTTACCTTTTATTACGTTTCATCCGACGATATTTTTTTGTTATGAAATAATTATGTCGTATACAAATTGTCTGAACTTTTTTTCACTTAAATGCCATTAATTTTTATAGCGAGAATCAAAAACAATTCCAACAGCCATTAGTAGAAGTTTTCCTTTTAATGAGAAAAAAATTTAAAATATATCGATTATATGTGGAATCGACATTGCTTAATGTGACCTCCATATTGGTATTTAGTATACAGTATTTCTGTGAACTCACACCTAGTATCTAAATCAACGCATGACAGTTCCGTTCGGGGATTTGTACCTTTGGCTGGCAATCTTATATATTTTATCTTCTTAATTAAGTTGTTTTTCATCTGTCAATATGACATGAATAGTTCCGTGTGTTTTACTTCAAATTCGTCGATATTTATTTGTTTTCTTACTGAATACTTAACATTATGAGTAACAAGATTTTCACTTTAGGGTGTTTACTGTCAATACTTGGTGGAGAGTGAAGCCGGTTCTGACCTATTTAAACAAAGTACAAAGAAATATTATGTTTTTATTAAAGCAAGATTTTTATTGATATTTAATGTAATTCAACGAAAAATTTAGTTTAGACTTATTTATTAATTTTTTTTCGTAAGTCATTGTAACATGAAAGTTACTGAGTTTTGTCTCTATTTTAGGCAATTCAATACGAAGAGCGTGATCACGTGGTCACAGTAAACACCATTGTCTATTGATCCCACTATTCATCCTTTTTCTACCTGAATATCGTTGCTTTCACTCATATTTGGTTAAGAAGGGTACAGACTTCAGTTAGTCATTAGCCGCGGGGACAGAAATAGCTACCAAAAATCCATGCGTTTTTTTGAATTTCCGATTTTTGAATGGACTTTTTGAAACTGTTAGTTATTTTTTTATCGAAACATCAAATTATTTACAGTCATTATGTTTTTATATTGAAATTAAGTTGATCTTAAGAAGTCAAATTGTAAATATTTAAAAAAAAATCATGTTTAGCTATATTTCAACCCTGAATGTTTGCGTGCCCGTAAGGTCACGCTCGTCCTTATTACTGTCCGTACACAATATTACACGGTAGTAAAAGACCATATAGTCATGCAATATTTCTATACAACGACTTTGCGTTTTTTTTTAAATTTTCGTTTGGAATAAAAGTCATCCGTGACTTTAATATGGCTTCAAAAATATTTTTTTTATCGAAAAAAAGCTCTCGTCTCTGGAGGGTTAACTCCTATCTTAGCTTTTGTAGAACCAATAATACATGCATCTTTGAACCAATACACTTAAATAATGCATGTTGCAACTGCAAATCTTGAATGCGGAAGCATGCATTAATCTCTCAGTCAGTAAGTTGACTTGTAACTTTTTGCACGTATCCCATAGGTACCGTAAACCGACAAACTGCCGAGTGGTTGAGACCGTCTCCAGTTTGGGAGTTGAGCTTGACGTTCTTTGCAATATTCATGACCGCTGAGCCTCGTCAGATGAGAGTCTTAAATGCTTGCGGCGGCGGATAAACTACTCTGGGACGAATGACGACTGACGAGTAATCCCGCAAGACACTAGCGAAGTCAGCTGTTTTTAAGATCCAATGTCTCTATTAAAAGATCGGCGGCTGAATAGAGAAGCTTTAATTTCGTAAACGGCATATTTAATACGTTTTTGTAAACGAGAGTTTCTACGAAAAAATATTTTTTTTATTGCAATTATACGATGTTTTCTAATTAATTCTTAATTGTATAATATTATGTTCAGACTCGATTTGAATATACTAGCGATAAACGAAACATATATCGTTTTTTGTCATAGCCGAAAGTTGACAATTGACACCTGAAAGCGATTTTAATTAGCTATTTATGTTGTACGCCGTTCTAGTAATCAAATACTTCTGAGTTTAATTACATACGAGAAATCTATACTTGAGATCTAAGGCATTGACGTATGTGATGCCTTTCTTCCTTGAGTTGATCTCAAGTGACATTAGAGATTTTCTTCCAGACCTCACGTGATTAAAAGATATCGAAATATAAGCTATGATGCCAAGTATTTAATTCCGTTTTGATTTTATCGAAAAAATGCTAGTTATGAGAAAGATGAAGAATTTATTGATCTGCTTTTATAATACATTTAGTAACGATATTTTTAGTCATTTTTTATTTTATTTAACATTGTATAAGATTGACAAATTATCTTTAAGACTTTTACGATGAAGAAAAAATCATAATACAATTTAATTAAATTTGAACGATTCAGATTTAATATTGAAATTACACCAAGCACGAAATCTTAAATCTTAAATTGTACAATTTTATATTAAAAGCAGTACAAAAAAAAATTGGCAACTGAGTAAGTTCCGACAAACTCTACTTTAATACATAAAAAATAGTATTCGTCGGAACTCACTCACGTCCACGTGAAATATGTCGACATTCGAAGCAATATTGTCAAAAACCATTAAAACTCTCCCCAACTGCATCCTCATTGGCAGGCTGGTTTTACACAGTTCTCATGTAATAATAATACTGCTTATTAAAACACTCACGGGACCTAGTTCAAGGAACACACAGATATTTTATTTCATTCAACGGGTCATTTGTAAAATGCATTAACTTGCAAAAATCTACCTTCCAAGTGTACCCATAGTTCTACCTGACATCGTTGGCAACAGTTTTGTTACTTATTTTACTGTTTGTACCACTTAGAACGTGAGCCAATTTGAATGATTACTAGAGTTTTCTTTGAAATAATAATTATGATGATTTGAAAAAAAGCATATTCATTCTAGAAAAAGAATATCGGAATAATTTACGTATCAAATACAATGTATTGCGTTGAACATGAGTCATATTACGATGTCAGCCAATAACTCCAAGTGTATATCCAAAAGTTTCTTATAAAATAGAAACTTATTTTCACGTATACCACTAATATAACGTATAAAATAACCTTCTCTTATTTATCGAAAATATACGTATTGTTAGCATTGTTTCCGTTGTTTTAAAAGTATTAGTGAATTTAATGTTTCATGTTTTACATATTTACGAGAGGCGTTGAAAGTGTGATGTAAATGTCAAACATGAAATGAAAGTCAATGATTGATGAATCGAGTGATTTCGCCTGTTAAATTCGCATAACGTTAAATTTTTCATTTTTCTTTGAGTGATTTTTTCATTTTCACTCATGAAAATATTCATGAAAAATCGTACATTTATTTTTTTCATTTGTTGTGACCTCACAACGATGAAAAGACCTTTTTTGAAATAATTCTGTTTGTAACATATGGAAAACGAGCATAATAAATTATATTTAATATTACGTCCATTTTTTGTTGATTATTTTCTATCCTACTCATTATGTTGACATGGCCGGCACGTAGAAAAGTGCTACAATTGATTTTACTTTTAATTAGTGTTGTTTTTCATTGAACTCATTGATTTTACAATGCGACTTTTGACTGAATTTTTCTCTATGAATTCTTTTTTTCGTTCGTAATATATATTTTTATTTTTTACAAGTAATTGATTTAAATTTTACATTTAGTCTATATGGTTGGTATTAATAAATACATCGTATCTTTCGAAGCAAATCGACTAAGCATTTTTCTTTGCTGTTATTATTTATTTATGTTTCTTTTTAATTTATAATTATTAAAGGTGTGTGGAGCGATCTACAGCGTCACATTATAATTAACACAAATGATAAATTAACTTTTTTACACAGATTGGAGTAATTGATAAAATCAAGTTAAATTTTATTTTTAAACATCCCTGTTGAGTTAAGCATTTCTTATTATTCCATTCCAATAATTTTAAAATTTATATTACAGATACTAAGAAGAAAAATATGCAAAAACATAAATTCATTATGATAGTTATTGCAAGCGCTAATATTTCTTAGACAGTTGAACATTTCGTTAATTTACAAAACTGATTAATATTTTTTTTCTGGAAATGGTTGGCAATGGATTTTAACAATTTTTTGAGCTTATTATTTTTATGACTTTGGTATATTAGAAAGGTACATACAGTTAAAAAGTAAAGAAAAACAATTTTCAAAAAGCAAAATTCATGGATTTCGATCAATTTGGCAAACAATGTAATACCAATTAGAGATTGTTGAACAAAGTATAAAGTTTGAAAAAAATACTATTTTAATTGTATTATCCTTTTTTGTAAAACATTGAAAACCACGTCAATCCGAGTTTTGGGAAATATTGGTTTTCAAAAATCGGTAATCGTAATACCAATCGGGACCAGTCACAAAAGTTTTTTTTTGTCAGTTTTGGAAAAATATCCACAGTTAAAAATCAACACGATGAAAAGCCAAAAATCAAATAATTTAATTATTATGTAAGAAATGTCTGCGTACAGAACTCTTAGTTTTAACAGAGCCCTTAGTTTTCGAAAATATAAACATATTTGATTATTATCGAATTTCTCAAAATAACGCTACATTAATTAATGTTCATTTCTGGTTGAAACGTTCTCGCGATAAGTGTATCGGATTCGTTGATACTATTAATTCTGATGTCAGTCTGAAACCTTAGAAATATATGGCGCGTGGAGCATCTCATTTTTCAACCAACACTTCTATTACACGAAAATGGGGAGAAAGAAAAAAGCGAAAAAAGCTTGTAGCATTTTACACTCGAGAAAGCCAACTATTTTTGTCGATGAAAGAATTTTATTTCACTTCTTCATAAATAACGCAAAAGTTAATTAATATTATCGACTGCTAGGCGTATATCTCGAATACAAGTACGATATAAATAATCAAAGAGAAAAAATACATTTACTAATAATAATCAAGCATAGACGTATTGTGAAGAAGTACGATATTATGAATAAGTATTTATTGTACTTCCATTGAATGATTTTTTTTAATAAAAACTATTGTAAATTTTTTTATAAAAATATTAGATTTACTGCCGGATTCAAATCTTACACATTTGGCTTCTTGTATATGAAATAGTATGATCATAATATGTTTTCATATTAACTGATATTTTACATAAAATGATTTTAACTTAAAGATTTAGTTGACATTTACTTAAATTAGTATATATTCAGTCATCTATAACATAACATAATCATTAATTATTTTTCATAAAATAACTTCAAACGCACATGGACGAAATTTTTGAATACCCTGTAATTATTCTGAATTTTTTGAAAATTGAAATATGCTTCACTAATTCCAGTTTTTAGTTAATATAAAATCATTTCAATAAGTTTATAATACTGTGTTCATAAATATCTACATATTAAAAATTGTCTCAAAACTATGTAAATATATGTATGTATATTATTTCGAATATACCTTTTGAGTTCAACTGTTTTGGGTAAAAGGGAATTATATTATGTAAGAGAAAATTGAATCCAACCCGGTTGGGGACCACTGAATTAAAGAATGTCCAGAAACACCTATTTTACTTTATCGTAAATAATTTAAAGTCAATCTACCACAATTTTATATAAGATTAGTAGTAAAATATTGATAATATTTATGCTGTGTTTTTATACGATATTTCTTTCATATTTTGTATCATAACTAAGTATTGTATGAATAAAATTGGATATTTTTTTCTTCGACTATAAGAGTTTCCGAAAATAAACAATGCGTGTTATATAAACGTTATGAAATTTTATCAATTGCAATAAAATCGGGGAAAATTGAAATAATTAATAATTAATGAATTGTTTTATAAGTAGACAGACGTAACAAATAACTTATGCTATAATAATTAACTTCAAAATTATCAAAATTTTCGAATATTAATCTAATCTCAATATCGCAGACCACTCACTATTCAACACCCTTCATATCCATTTTTCTCTTCATTTATTACAAGCAAATTTCGATAAATACTTAATTATTATGTGAAATTCTTGTAATAATAAATGGAATGGTTTCATGCGTAAGCTTATTAGTTTTATATATTAAAAATAAACTAATCACAAGCTGGTCTTAGTCTGGTTTTGGTCAACATTTTTATCTTTCGAATTGTACGTGTTTTCTGTCATTCTTGAATCAAGTTACATCCATAAACATTTTTTCCACTTTTATTTAGATATATATGGTTAAGAAGTATTCCCTTCTTTTGTACTCGACACAGATTTCTATACTAACCATATGATCTCGAAAAAAACGATATCTGTTTGAAGACATGTGTTTTTTGGTGTCTATAAATTCCTTCTTTCCTTTTCAATACTAAAGTTGAAGGGTGTAGTGATAACGATTAATTTACTACTATTTCTGTCCTCATAAAATCTTAATATTTCTAAATTCTTCGAAAAAGAGAAGATTAACAATCGAGTAACAAACTTTTTTCGTAGAAATACTACTGTCGAGACACATCAATTAGAAAGCCGTATGCTCCACATTGTGAAAGGACATGTATTTAAGGATGTTTTGCTATTAAATGTAGAAAACATAATAAATGTACGCCTAAAATACTCGGCCTACTTATAACTTGCACGAGACGTAAAAATTATCATATTAATCTGTCATAAGTAATGTATTTAAATAACTAAAATTGAAACATAACATTATTTGTATCACACAGCTATACGCTACGTAATCGTTTTAAAAGTCTGACGATAGAGTTGGTCTGATGATTATTTTAAGAATATATAACATATGTATCCCACAGTTTGTAGAAATAAAAATTTATCAAGAAAAATGACAGTTATTTGAAAAAAATCTCTCATGTTTAACATCCGTGTATGGCTTGAATATAATATTGCTAACTCACCATAACATATGTTTGCAAATAGTATGTAACGTGGCTTATATTTATTATTTAACCTACAAATAATTCAATATATCTATGCAATAAACACTTATCTATTATTTCTTATGTGAATACTTGAACAACTCTAGATTTTATACAAAACAAAGAATAAATTATGTATCTTGACTTATCAATATATTCTGAGATTCTAAATTGCTTTTTTAGCTTCAGATCGATGTCTTTAGCATTGACCTTTCAGATGCCATCAAAGTCACGTTTCTATCTTAAGCTCACACTTAAGATCCTAAGAAAATAAGTACCACCGCCTTTTCTATAAATACTGTGTAAACGGAGGAAATCAAATGAAGGGAAAGTTACTTTTACTCAAACGCCGCAATTTATAAATAATGAGTTTATACTGGGACGTTTACGTTGTGTGCTGTAATTATATATGTAGGTCAGTGAAGAATTGGGCTAGCGTTACAAATCCAAAGATTAGTTTTAACCACAATATCATGAATATCTTTTAATATAATATCCTCAACATATTTTTTTAACTATTTTCAGAGCCAAAAAGAAAATATTGGTGATGAAAACCAACTAACAATAGACCATATATATTGAAAAAAAAACATTAGAGTAAAATTCAAAATAAGGAGTAGTAAAGTCATTCTAGATATAAATTGTCAATATTAAAAAATAGACTATGCTAGTGACTTGATATCAAAACTTCTGATTGTTAAACAAAGTTTATTATGCAACGCTACAGACGATAGAATTTATAAACAATATTTTGATGGTTTTTCTTCCAAAGTTTTTCACAATAATTAGTTACCATCGAATATTTCATGCTTTGATGTATTAAGCAGTATTGAATTTAAGCGGCTATTGTATGATTGTTTTTTTGTATTGAATTGCCGTAGATAGTAGATAACTTTTGATGTTTTTTTTCCTTCATGGAAACGCCGGCTTGAATCCTCGATCGAAATTTTCGACACTTTGATTTTAACTTGCTTGGTATTCGTGGGTAAGACATACTATCTGTTTCTAAGTAACAGCTTAATATAATACTCTTCTTTAAAAAGAACGAGAATAAATAGAGTGCTGATTCGATCAATAACTACAATATCTTTCATGTATTTTAGCAATTGTCAGCAATAAAGAGTTATCGTTTTTTCACGAATTATCTGTTGTTAGGATAAGAAAACTCTTAGTGACGTTAATTCAATGCTTTACGACTTTAATTTAGTGCCGATCAATAAAATATTTATTAAGTGAAGAGGTGTACAATGAGAAATAAAACTTCTTAAGTGCTCTTTAAATTTTTACTCGGGAGCTGTGTTATATTTATTTATCTATGTCTGCTCTCAATGTGAAACCATATGGCCTTCTAATGGAGGTATTTTAACAGAAGTTTTTATAAGAGAATTGTTTGTTATGAATAAGGCCAGAACAGGACTAGTGATTAACTAATACGCTCTCGCTACGGTTAGTTATTGAAGGATAGGAATGGTGGGAGGTAATATGTAGACAACACGAACCCATCCCTACCAACAGAAATTGATTGAAGAATCGTATTGGAAGTCGAACCCGTGAGGTCCGGCACAAAAGCCAACAATGCTAATCACTGCGCCTAACCGGACATTAATTGTGCTTATCACATTAATATTGATTATTCATTTCTAATTATTATTTGCAATCTATGAGCGTGTAAAATTTCTGTGAAATTTGAGTAGTTATATAAATTTAAATCCTCTGCGAATTGTTTGTGGGGATGGTTTATATTGCGTTCCGTCGTTTAGTAAATTTTATTTTAAGTTCAAACAGGATGCTACAAATTTCAGTTTATTTATACGTTTCAAGAGTTTAAATATTTCTCAGTATAAGCTATTAAAAAAAGGTATCTCCCTTGGGCTCTTGCGATAATATTTAACATTAAATATAGTTTGAACGTAATTTATTTCACATTCAGCTATTACTTAGTATATCTAAATATTTACTCACTGAAAATAAATACGTTAAAAATACAACGCAAAATACCGTTGAATTAACTTAACTGAATTATAATATAGTTGTTTATTATTTCTTTCGAAGAAAATAATCTATTTAAATAGATTGTTGATATGCTTCTAGTGTATGTTAAAATATTTGGTATTATGGCGAATGAGAAACATGTTCATAAATGTTATGACTTGAATTACAAGTTGTGTAGCGTAAGTGAAAAAAATGGCTGATACAGACTTTGTTAAGCAGTTCCATTGTTTAATTGTATTTACGCTTTTATTATTTAAGAAGTCAGTTACCCTTCATCTTGTTTAAGAGAGAGTGAGGAAAGGAAATGTTTTAGACTTATAACTCTCTTCAGGCACATTTTCAATACCAAATCGAACTGCCAATATATTAAAAAATTTGATACAAATCAAAAAATTGATTAAGAAACGTATGTAATGAAATATTTATTAAAAATTTCAAACGTACAAACGCGCATGGCACAACCATGTAAGACAAAATCTCACCCTGTTAACTTTGATGTATATTTACATCATATTATTATATAACTTTTTATAGTTTTTACTATTAATAGTAGTATGTTTTTGCAGACATCAAGAGACTATTTGAATGAACTCTAAAGTGTGGTTAATATTTATAAAAGATACTCTGAATTATTAACGTGACATTGTTATATTTGATCATTATAAATACATATTAGCAGTGCCATCTGTTAATATTTACTCAATGCACTTGATGACCTTAACGTGCAGACATATTATAAAGAGATACATAGTGTGTAAGTTTGTGTGTTTTTGCGTACATTGTGTTGTGCTTTGCGTTACAGAGGAAACAGAAAAGTCAATTACAATATCATATTTATATATTAAGAATCATTTTACAAAAATATAATTAATCTTTAACTTAACTTTTAAATACACTGGCATTTTAAATATGAATAAAATTAATATTAAACGATTATATTTAAGTGCTTATTTATATGGTTTTAACTGTTAATTATTGTGATTATATAAAATCTCAACATCATCTAGTGGTGCATAATTTTATTCAATGGTCTGAAGGCTGAACAAGTTTCGCAAATCGTGGAAATTTTAACAAAAAGAGCTATAATGCATTAAAAGAAGCATCGTATTAAGCGGAGAAAAAAATACACGTGCTCTATTCAAGATAATGACCAAATCGCTTGTATATATTACCCTTCGGACCTTTCATGGTAGATCATGTTTACATGAAAAATCACTTGAAATTTTTGTACCTCAAAGCGGTAAATAGCAAAGTCGGCACCTTGCTAAGTTTACCTGTGGGGAAAATGTTTGCTCCATTTAAATGTAATTAAATAACTAAGGACAGGTCTTTTTGTAGGGTTTTGATTGATCCCCTGGCAGCGACTCGATTTGCAGGAGCTTTTATCTCAATAATTCAATGTGCATTGTTGGAGGAAATGTAATTATCTACACCTGAAAGTGTACAAATGATTCGTATCTGCCTTCAATTTGGATTAACCAATACTTAGTATTGGCACAACATCGATATACTTTGTGCCACGTGTCATATGGATTGAATACATATATTTTAGTGAATATATACGCATATGAAACAACTTTGCAATTATCTTAGAGCTTACAAAATTACTTTAATGAAACAATATAGCAAGTATATAATATCTTAATATCGATTACTTTACATCAATGCCACAGTAGGACAATCGACAAACAAACATGTTTTGAGTTCTATGATTGCCATGATAGGTTAATAATACATCATGATAAATCAATTGTAATGGAAAGATAAACTTTTTTTAAAAAATCAACACGGAAATCTTCCAACAATGACACTATCAATGCAAGAGTAACACAAAACAGTATATGTACTAAGTCGCTTTGTTATAGTGTAACGCACAACATATATCGCTACCATAAAGTAACAGTGGAGTTTTTTTGGAAAGAAAACACCGAGTAAGTGCCGTCCAAAAAACTCGCGTAAAATCAAGTGTATATTTTTTCATCGTGTCAATTCTGATATAAATTAAGCTATGCAAAATATTTTATTTCTGTAAAAACAATTGTATCGTATATTATTATAATGAGAGTTAGAAATGTATTTAAAAAAGTAAATGTTACTTATCTATTAAAACAGTTGTGAACATTATCAATTTCCGAATATAATATTTTCATATTTGAAATATACATTTTGGACGCTAAAATTTGTTCGATGAATTTCCAAATACTCAAAAAAATTCCAAATGGCGTTAAACGTCTGCATGACGTTACAGCTTTCAATAGCTCACGTTTCAATCTTAAATCTGTTCGATGACATATAAATTATCTGCGATCTATTAACTTTTAAAAAAATGAAACGTTTAATTCAAAAAAATTCCGATAGAGCTATCTTTTGCGACTGTCTCTCTGATCAAAGCATAACTAATGAAAGACATTTATCTGACATTTTCTCGTTGGTGAAAGTTTACAAAATTCACCTTACGGATGACATGATGGAGCGAGTCCCGTCTTAATCTGTTCGATATTTCAAAATTAAATTTATATTATCGAACTTTTTTATACAGAAGGCGGTGGTTGCTAAAGGAAGTAATTTATTTCACTGATGGAAAAAGACTGGCAGTGCATATAACTTTACGAAAAATATTATAACATGATTTAAATTGCCTTAATATCAAAAAAATATGAATGAATACAAAAATATGTCATGTCTTAACTTTTCCATTAAATATATTCTTTGTGAAATTAAATTTTATATTGCATAATTATTACTGGCATTAATCACCTAAAAATCATTCTCAACAATTAAAATCATTTGAATTGCGATGGTTTTGAATTTTCAGAATTTACACTTATTCATCTTTTGATAGTTTCAAGATATGGAGAGTCAACAGGTCACTATTTCTTATGGTATCTATCGACTATGTCAGTGTCACCAATTTTGTGAGCTGATTTCAGTATTCAAATTCTTTTATTTTAAATTTTTTTTAACTTTTGCACACAATAGTATGGTGGTAATGCGATGCTTAATTGAGATCTGGTCCAAATCATTTTGATGGTAGAAAGTGCCAACTTCTATTCTCAGTTTTATAACATTCTATCTATAAAAAAATCTTTTTATTTGTAAAGCTTATCGGTCGTATTTTTGTTTTTTTTTTTACCGGTATTAATTTCTGCGATAGCTCCTCACAGAGGGTCTTATATATATCGGTATTTGTAAAATGTATTTTGAAATAATAAATGGAACTATTTATACTTTCACATATACATATATTAAAAAGGGATTAGAATGATGGGACGACCTTCTAACCCGATCCTTTTATCGTTATCCTCTTTTAAAAAGGATCCTCATGCTTTTATTGAATTCGTATTTACCTTGTGTAGCTCCATTGTGACTAGCTTGCAAGTGTAATGCACTTCTTTTTGTGACATTATCGACTTAAATAGATCAATGCAATTATATTGTAATCTATAAAATTAAAACACGTGTCTGTGTTCTTATTCCACGATCTAAACCAAAACTGTTTTTTGTTAAAAAAATATTTGCTTAAATACCAATACGAAAATATTGAATTTTGGTTTTTTTTCTTTGTTTTAGACGGATCAGACCTGTTGCGGTATTGCAAGCTAAAATCCCAAAATGGACTGTTCCGTACATTAATTTTTCAATCGATGTATTTATTGCTCGATGCTCGAGTGCATGGATTTCTATTTACATTTCGTCCAACTCTTAATCCGATTCTAAAAATTTTGCGTAGTGATAAAGATTAGCTAACCACTAGTTGTGTGCTAGCTCTATAATTATATTCTTGCTCTCATGAAAAACAAGGTTGAACGACTAAGGAACAAGTAATTCTGGTAGAATGTATGTTTTTCTAAAAAAGAATGCTTGAATGTAATTCACGTATCTTTTAAGCATGGATTATATAATTCTAAAAGTAAATTTTGTTTGAGTAATTGGTCACTCACTTGAAATGCTTTCAAATGCATTTTTGAATGCTGGTGGTGAATAATTTGTATTCAATGGCGGTAAAATATGCCCGAATGAATCCGAGTGCAGTTATATGCGCATTCAAAGTTTTTTCAGCGTGTTTTATATTTTAAGAGCAGAAAATCATTATTTTGTTTTTGAAATATCTAGTTTTCTCTTCTCGTTCAATATTTCTTATTTTACATAACTATGAAATATCGAATGATGCTTTACAGCGTTTGTCTGAAGTTGTTAATCTTAATACAACGTTTGACTCTTCTTTCACGTTTCATTCGCATATTTTTTATATTGCTGTGCGTTCTAGCAAACTTCTCGGATTTAAAGCAAAGTAAGCAAAATAAAAATCTTGTGTTTCGCACTCTTTAAGTTTCTTTGGTTTTAAGAAAGTGTGAATATGAATAAGCCTATATTAAAAGTCATACAAGTTACAATTGGAGCGAGTATATAAAAAAATTAACGATACTCTTATTTTTAAAAAAAATCCTTTTGATAATTACACAACTAAATGCTTTTATGAATGCTTGCGTTTCACTCACTTGAGGCTCGAAGATCGTATTCAAGTTTAAAGTATTTGCTATACTTCTTCAGGGCCGAGTTAATAATTTTGACGTTCTCGAAAATTTAAATATATGTACACAGTTACTTTCAATTGTCATATATGCCAAAACCATAATCAAACACTTTCCACCAATTATTGACAGTAAACACCCTAAAAGTAACATTTTTATTAAATCCTTTTCTTCAAACCAGTCAGTGTCGCCAACTTCAATGGATGTTCGCCTGACCAATGAATGTGTTGCATAAATAGAGGCATATTTTAGCATAGACTTTTGCGAATTCTTTTTTCTTATTTTATTTTGTATTCTTGTAGTACTTTATGTTATCTATTCTGTCTTTACTATATTTGTCATCTGCAAACGCATTGGTTTCGGCTTTAATGACATGTATAGTCTCTTTCATTTTTACAATGAAAAATAAATCGTCACCAACTTGAAAATACCTCTCATAGGGTCGATTTTACAAAAAATAGTTAAATATGACATTGCATGGAGATTCACCTGCTATTCCGATTGTTAAAATCTACCATGTGATTTTAAATACTGTTATTTAATAAAAACTATTTATTTGCATCCCCTATTACTATGGCCACATCACAACAAAAAAAAAATATTTAATATAATTTGAGTTTGAAATTATCATATATTCCAATAACGATAATTTAAGGAAAACGCATGATTGGAATGGTGAAAAAGGAGTAATTGCAAAGCATATTTTTGATTTTTTAAAAAACAATCTTTAAATTTCAAAAATCAGCTTTAGTGTCTACTGAACAATTGCGTTTTTGACTCACATTGACGACAATATTGCGAAAAATCTTCAACAAAGTAATCTCAATATTATTTTTGTTGTAATCAGTTTGAACAATATTGTTCTTCTTGGTCTTTAACACCAGTGTTTCTCAACCTTTTTCATACCACGGCCCCCTAAATTTAAAAAAAATAATCTGCGGCCCCCCGAATTTTTTTTTATTTTATTCGTCAAAATTGTTATGTTATATTATATATAAAATGTTCACAAATAAATATTTGTACTTTCTACTGAAAATTTTCCTAGACTACCACGAAAAACCTGCGGACCTCAGGTTGGGAAGCACTGTTCTACGCAATCCTAATTTAAAATATGTGTGTTTATTTTTTTTAATTCTTTTTAAAATAATAAGTTTTAATAGTGTAATACACTGCTATTAATATTTAATTATTCTTCGGTCTCTGAGCCTTTATTTTTAGACAACGATATAAATGATGAATAAAAATGCCCATACAATTATTATATAGACATAAATAAGAAAAAAATAGCATATATATTTTATAAATAAAATTACTTTTATTAAGTAAATTATCTAATGGATATTTGCATTTTGTATAGAAAACTCTTTTTCATAGAATACCTATATTTATCTTTGTTTTCCGTATAAATTAATGTTCTATTACAACACAAAGTTAAAAAAAATATATTTTTAAAAATACAGTTAAGCTCAAGTAGTTTATTATTGCATTAGGTGTGTTAAAAATTGGTCATGTAGCGTTGACAGAATGTGTAAGTGCATTCATTCGAACAGAATAACTTAGTTTCCGGTGCTCGATGAAGTGATTATTGCCCATTTTTATTTTATCCGCCCTTTCGCCTCGGCTGACCTATCGACCTACCACTAAAGCTTTGAAAAATATATTCTCTATTTTACTGTATGCTCTTCTGTATGGTTTCTCTAAGAAAGTTAAAGAAAAGGGTCAGCTCCAAAGGACCTTCCCGCTTTTAAAAACATCAATAAGAATACTTTTACTTTTTCTTTTGGTCCTGTTGGGCTTTTGGGTAAATTTAAAAGAAAATCTTTGCTCGCCGGATTCAGCTTACGGAATATATTTTTAGCGAAAATCAAACAAAACAGAAATACCTTTAGAATTGTCAAGTGAAAATACTCCAAGTTAATTGGCTTATCGAACAATTTAAGTACGGTAATACAGTCTTTTATATAAAATATCTGATATTGTATTTAGTTTAGTTTTTCTAGTGCTATAGTATATTGATAAAATTATTCAATAATAGTGTTTACAAGTTCGTTAACCTCAGCAGGCTCTTATTTTTAACCGATTTATGGATTTATGGATTTATGTTATTTTTAAATTTTACTGTGGCAAAGTGAGAGTAAATACTTAAATAAATTGATTTCTTAGCTCCGTTCTAAAATTCTTCATTTTAAAAAATGGTTGAGAGACTATGTAAAAGTTCTCGTTAAAACAACTTCGGTTGAGATGTTTCAATAAGAGTACATGTACTCCTGATTGGGAGTTGACATGGTTGAAAATGTTGTGTACATTGCTAAGTGATATGTTATCTTTTGTTGACTTTATTTTAAATATTTATTTCAAAAAAGTTTGAAGGATGTTCAATAAACATATTGAAGAAGTGTAAGAACAACCAAATTCACCTTCTTTATTGGCTGGTACCAGACGTGACTAGCCGATCTTTTTGAAAAAATCTGATAAATGTAAAGATCAAGAAATAACTTGTTTTTAAATCTTAATTGCTGACACTTAAATACAATATATTGCAATACATACATATACATATTTTATTTTACTTCTGTATTTTTACTTTTAATTTTGAAGGGAAAACGTTACATTTATAAAAAGTTGTTTAGTCAAGTCTGGTACTGAGCCGCCTGCTGTGGTCTAGTTAGTAAAAGATTGACTCTACTGATTAGGTAGGTCTGGGCTCAATTTCTGGTAAGGTCAGTGTCAATTTTTTTCCAAATTAAATTTAAGATCTTAGACGTGAGTGTTTTTTGACGTCAATACTTCTTGAGTTTAACCTCAAGTGACTTGAAAAAAAATATCACCGAGCTTATCACGAATGGTTTTTTGACTTAAAATGTGCCAATGCGCACATTTAAAATTCAATTTTAAAAGGAAGAGTAATTTTAAACTAAATTCCACTATTGATTTTAACGAACAGTAAGATAAAATTAAAACAATTTTACGTTTGGAATTTATGGCACAGGCGTTTAAGAAGGTCAATACATCAATAAATTTAAAAAAGTGTATAAATGAAACAAAAATAGAATACAATACAAAAAATCACTAAAATCGATAAAATATTAAGTATTACTGTAAACAGCTTATACTAAAGATAAAACAAGACTTAATACATATTACATTTTTTGTATACACTTAAAACAATGAAGTATGTTGAAATAATATGAAATGCTGTTTGAATTAAAGATTATTTCTTTTATCCATTTTAAAGGCACCGTATATAAACATCTTTATTGGAATTATAAAAAGCAATAAAAATAAGCTTCCATGCGTATTATTGAAGGAATATCTCATTTTATGCAAACTGTAAACATGAACTATGACCTTAAGCCTCTTTATAGCTATCTACATAGATACTTATGCGAGCTTTTCCAATGAACTTTTTCAATAAAATCAGCGAAGCTTTTATCAATTTCATTTCGAGCGCTATCCCGGCCGACGGGGCGGCGATTGCGGCGCGGACCGCACCCGGGCGCACGAATGCGTTTTTGATACGTTTTGGCTAAAAGCCAGACTGTGGCGAGGATTATTGTGCACTTCACTGTGTATAAAATAAATTTCTCCTCACGGCTTCCCGCCACCATGCGCTGCCGGACGATTCTGCCCACTCCGTTTGTTTGTTAGCCTTTTAAATAATAGAAAATAAAAAGAGCTACAAAGAATTGCAGGAAGCGATCGCCGCAAAATATGTGCTATGGTTAAAATGCTTTCGCACTGTGGCCTAGTTATAAAACACTATGCTAGATTGGAAACAATTAATTTTCTCTCTACAAAAGGAGCCGTATTGTATTCTACAGTCAACAGCACCGCATCGTCAAACTTAATGTAGTTTTAAAAGAAGTTATTTATTATATTTGTTTTATATTCTTGTTTCACAAGCTTTCGGTAAGCTTCCTTTGAAAAGTCATATTCAAATTCAATTGTTCTGAATAAATTTATTACATTCTACCTCAACCGTACCGCGGTAACAAAAACTTTAAACATCTCGAGAAAAGATTTACAGCCTTTCAGGTGAGAAGTCAGATTCTATAAACTGTTAACACTACTATTGTATAATATTATCATTCAGTTGACTCAAGCTTTTATTTTTTCATTTTAAATAATCATTTATCAATAAAAAATACTCCCTTTCTAAATTATTGTTTATTATAGTTTTGTTTTATGATATCTCGGCCTCCGAAGCCTTTTTTATTTTTTTATCATGACTATTTAAACCCCCATCGCCTGCTGTGACCCAGTTGGTTAGAGATTGCTCTACCAATCACGCAAGTCTGGGTTCGATTCCCGGTAAGATTACAGTGAATTTGAGAATTATACAATTCAAAGCCATGATCGAAGACCGGGTGTTTGTGATCTCAATTCATATTATTTCCTCTCCTGCTATTCTTCTGATTCTTTAACAACTGTGTGTAGCGATAGCGATTAGTCAACCACTAGTCCTCTTCTAGCCTTATCCTTCTTTCCTTATAATCACTTTGAAAAAAGTAAAGTTGAGCGACTGAGTAACAAACAGTTCTCGTATAAAAAAATATGTTGAGATACCTCCATTATGAGGCCATATACTCCACATTGGGAGCGGACATGGATAAAAAAAATTAAGACGTTGGCTATCCACTTACTTGAAGGTGGTAACAGATTAAAAATTCATTATACGTATGTATAATTTTTTGCGTTATATGACAGCAAATTGACGTTCTTTCCAAGTAAAAAATACACCGTTTTATATGTATTTCATACAATGTTATTGTTTTAATAATAATTGTGACTTTATATTGAATTGATTGAAATGCATAAGTTCCGGATACACTGTTGTGGATGTTACATGAGTTAACATAGATGACTGATTGTCATATCTCAATATGGAAATGTTGAAAATATTACACGCCACATTTATTTTTAAATCGTTTCGAAAAGGGGTTTAACATCATTTTGAGAGACACTTATCTATGCTTTATAATTTAGTTTATTTAATATAATATGCAATATTTCATATATGTTATCATTCTAAATAATTATATTTTGAAGGCTCGATTATAAGGATAAATCGTATTTTAATTATGTGAACACGTGTGCAAACATTCAATTGTAATTATTGTTATATATTTACAACAAATATTAATCAGTAAGATGAGATTTACATGGCACGCTGACGAGAATCGGTCCTTTTGTCTTAATGTATTAACTTGGTTGAAGAAATTGTTGTAAACCAGTTTGTAACCAATTGTTTCGTCAACCATAAATCTTTTGATAATTTTTGCAGTATCAGTATCAGTATCGAATTATTTTTTATTTTATTTTTAAACATGCATTTATGTTTTTAAGCGAGATTATTTTGTCTATTTGATATTAATTAAGAATATATCGACCTGTAATCGGCAGAAAATTGCAAGCGGCAGTTAATTAATTTTACACAAGAAGGTTGTTTTGTTAAATTTCTCTCGTAATAAACTGGCAAAAAGAATCTTTAATTGACTTAATACGACTAAACGTATTTAAGAAGTTATTTCGAGAATTTATTACGAGAGTAAGTGAATAAAACTTTTTTTTATGATGGAAAATTGACCATTCCTGTAAAAATTAAGAATTGTCATTTACGTTGCTCTATCGATTACGGGTCAATATTTTGTACATATACACTTCGTTTGTCTGTTTTAAATTGAGAACATAGACAAAAGATTACTTTATTATCTATATACAATTATTTTTAAGTATTCTTATTTTAAAATTGGGTATTTTTGAGTGTGTACATATTTATTAGAGAAAATAAAATGGACAAATCAAAAATTTTTGTTCTTACTTTTTCTACTGAGATATGTTGTCTTATGAGTATATTTCAATATCACGCATTCAGTGATTTTATCCGATAGTTGCTGACTTTTACTTTAAAAAGATTCAGTATAAGATTGGGAGCGCGTAAAGTAGCGTGGGAAAGATCAATAAAAGATTACATCATTAAATTTGGATCCTTGATCCACTTCAAACAAGTAAAAACAACTTATATAAATAGGTATGATGATATGAAAAACAAACCGTGTAAAATTTGATTATTTTAAAATTCCAGAAAGATGATAAATAAATAACAAGATTTGAAAAACTATTTATTTTTATTCGGGATATAAACTTTTCCGTTGGTTTTTTTTTACTTGAAATGGAAAAATACTTCTTAATAAATGAATATATTAATTTATAGTTCGGCTAAAAAATCGTCACTTTGATGAACGCTATACAAGTTATGAACACTTTAATCGAGCGTTCTATAGCGGCAATAATAAAATCGTTTATATAAAACTGTAACTCGATCTACAGGAAATATTATTAAACAAATGATTTCTATGGTACCAATTGTCATTTTTAGTTACTAAAAAGTATAATAAATTAGCGAGATTTTGTTAAAAACTCGAAAATTTTCTCTAAAACGTTTGACGCTTATTTTTGGTTTCTGATGAGTCCTTTCACACTATTTAAAATACACTCAGAATATATTTTATCATAAAAACAAAAAAAAATAATAATTTCAGAAATCCCTTGAAATCTTATTCCACCGTGTTTCGTCGTATTTTTTGGTTTCTTACTACTGTCATTGTAACACACACTCCTTCCTTTGTACACAATGATCGACTGGTTTGGCTTAGCACGCGTATTATATTTCAATATCGAAACTTGTATATCAACCTCACAAGGTAGATTTCTCCGTATTAAGTAAGGGTGAGTTGTTTTATCAGACATTGAATATCAAGTTTGCCAAAAAAAATACTTTGTCAAACATGCAAATTTTCGCTTTTGGTAATCCAAGTTGGTAAACATATCAAATTGATAAATTCATTTTGATAATTATGTCTTTAAATACCCCAACAAGTAAATCATTTGGAAACTTTAAAAAGAAAACAATATGAGCTGAAGGAAAAATTTGGGAAATCAATTTATTCGAAACATCAAAATTCTATAAATCTAATTTGGTTTATGGTTGTTTCATAGTACGTGGTTTTTTTAATGGAAAGAACATTCTTATTCACCCACTGCTATGCTTTACTTGTTTACTACCCTACGTGTAACTTTTGCCCATATACCGGGAACATCAGACGAAAGACCTTGAAAGAAAATCCATTCGGGGTAATATAATTAAGTTTACCAGGTCTGTATCCAAGAGGTCACCGTCGTTTTCTTCATTTGCCGTGCCATGTCCACGCCATGTCCACGGGTTAAAATTTCAATGTGGAAATTTTTATAAATGTGTTCTTAAAGGCAACGATTTCAGTGATTTCTAAAATTAGTCCCACAGACTCGATCCTAGAAAAAAGGTGCTTTGTGAGAGCGATTAGCGAACTACTAATTGTTTTTTACTTTATTATATTTGGCATGATAGCTTATGCGTAACATATTTTAAAGATAAATCATATGATATCAACTCAAAGAAAATTTACATTATAAACATCCACGTCTTAGACTTCAAATTTAAATTGAAAACAGTATAAATTTGACTTGACGGGAATTGAACTCAGACCCACCGGATCATTAGAGTTAATCTTTTACTAAATAGATAATAGAGTAGAAAATTTTTACGATAACAACTGAGTAACGACCAATACTCGTAGACTCGTAGCCTAACTGTATAACGGGTTCATATTATGCTCCATATTGGCAGTCGATAAGGTTTAAAAAAATCTAAAAAAAACTTTTTCGACTGGCAATAGAGTGAATGTAAAATGTCGGCTATAGTATATTTAATATTGTAAGCTTGTGAGAAGATATAGTTTGTTAGTTCCTGTGCTCATAGTAAGGATTGATGGCGCTAAAAGATTTATCGTTAAACATTTTGCAAATGTAATTTAAAATAAACAAATCGCGGAGTTCCACATCTGCAAAATGTATTTTTGCCGTTTTCCAAGAGCATTGTTTCTAAAATAAACGGCAAATGGATTCGAATAATGGCTGTATTTATCACGTGGATCCAAAGAACACTGTCACAACTGAACAAATGGCTTTCGTTTAACATTTTATTCCAAGTTCTATCGACTTTTGCACTCCGCGACAAGGCACAATGCAGCATTGTATGCACGTTGTGCTCGCAATCAACGCCAAGGGGAATACGCGAATAAAAAACTCATACGTGTTTAAGATATGACAGTTTTATATCTTTGAGTAATATCGGATTACGTTTTCAGCGAGTTTTGTAGGAATATGAATCGTATTAAATAAAATGTCGCACATGATATCACATTACTCAAGGGTGTCGTGGAGATTATATGTCATATTATAGGAGTTGGTTGACTTTGCACAACCCATCATAATATAGTTATGCCTCCGATACCACAAGTGACAACTTCTGTATTTTTAATTACGTTTTAATCATGAAGTTCTGGAAAGAACTCAAAATGATAGAAGACAAAAA
Organism: Himalopsyche tibetana; assembly: GCA_030503985.1. Classification (NCBI taxonomy): domain Eukaryota; kingdom Metazoa; phylum Arthropoda; class Insecta; order Trichoptera; family Rhyacophilidae; genus Himalopsyche; species Himalopsyche tibetana. Next base: position 6,386,473 of record JAPJYX010000010.1, read on the forward strand.
TAAAATCGTTACCGTATTGGCAAAAGTTGGTAAGAAACATATTGACAATTCCGAGTAAACAAATAATGAAAAATTACCCACTAGAAAAAGGTCTCGATATGTAATTTTTAAACCCATATCTGCTACCAATTTGTAACATATGGCCTCTCATGGAGGTATCTCAATAGATGTTTTTACGATAATTTTTGGTTGATCAGTTGCTCGATCTCTTTTTTTAAAGAGAGAAGAGATAAAAGGATAGGATAGGACTAGTGGTTAGCTAATCGCTCTCGTTACGCCTGTTTTAGGACAGGATGAGTAGAAGCGTATTTAAAACGTCACATACATCTACGCCTTCGAACAGAAATCCATAAATCGATTGAAAAATCAATCTACAAAAACTGTGCGTACTGGGATGCGGACCCGTGACCCCCGTGTTCTAAGTTGACAACGTTGACACTCGACCAAGCATCCGCCCAATATGTATATTACATATTATATAGATAGTTATTATATCTAAATATAGACGGATATCTGACACAAATAAAGTTAGAAAATTTATAACAAGGACATTGCATACCTCTAGTTCTGTATTAATAAAATGTATCGATAAAAAAATGCTTTTTTTTGAAAAACTGATATGCAATAAATCCAACAACTGAGTTATTCCAGACAAAGATGTGATACCAAATAATCTCAATGTGTACTCAACTCATTTTTTTAAATTCTGTTACTTACCAATTTCTGCCAGTACGGTGACGATAATATACTCATTCTCATTTCGCATTTTCTGTAGTCTAATAATATTAAGCAATTGAAAATTTTCATCTCGCAGGTATCAGATTCGATATCAATTCATAATTAAAATTAGCTTACTATCACTTTGAAGGTGTTCACTGTCAACACTTGGTGGAATAGCATTATAATAAAATTAATAAAACATTTTTATTAGCTTACCATGCTCATTCACTAAATCAAAACTGGATTAAAAAATACTAATATTTAAAATTTTACTATTTTTCTACTTATGAAATTAGTAAAGATATATGTTAAATTATAATGTTAAAATTTAAATAATGTAAGATATCGACTGAAAGTGCTTGGTGTAATTTCAATATTAAATTTGAATCGTTAAAATTTTGTACATTCGCACAAATTTTGTCACTTACGACCCGGGTGTCGACTTTCACCGTCAGTTCAAGGCACCTGAAGATGCCAAGAGGTAAAATCCGGACCGTTAGTGACAAAACTTGTGCAAATGTAAAAAATTTGAACCATTTCATGTTTAAATTTATGAGTTCATTTTTGTATGCTGGTGTAGATTTCGGGTGTTTTTTCGAGCTCTGAAAAAAAATAAACAACGAAAATTTTTAGTACACATTTTTTTACCATTCGTTTATTTATGTTTTAAAAATACAAAAAAATATACATAAATTCAAAAATCGAAAATTTATCGTCTGGTAAAGAGAGGCGTCCAAAAAAAAGGTGGCGTCCTGGCGTACATGATTCCAAACCTTCTGGTCATTTGAAAAAAAAAATAACGAATTCTTAATAAATGAAAATTTTACTAACGCCTGTACCTCAGAGAAATCAAAAAAAATCACAAAATGGCAGCTGTTCGAAAAAAAAATATTTTTTACGTTTTTTTAACAGTTAAAATTTTTTTAAAATAGTAAAAATTATTCTTGTTATTTAAATCTGCTACGGGCTATAGAAAGATGTTCAGGAAAGATTCACACAAATTCAAATAAATCGGTTAAGCAAAACTTGAGATATTATGCACGCCAGCTTGAAAAAAGTAGTTTCGAGAAAAACGCGTTTAAAGTTTTGAGTTTCGATTTGTTCCGGTCGGACTAGCTCAGTTGCTGTGTCACCAAAATCGCTGTAACTCGGTAAATAATTAAAATTTTGAAAAATCCTTTTGAGGACATACTCTCAAATGTCTAAGCTTTAGAAAAAAATAAAAAAGAAAGCATCGATTTTTTTCAATACCCCCTTAACAGACGTGATAATTATAATGTTAATAAATGTATGAGTATATTCACTATAAAGACTTTTCTTAAACATTACTCGAGATATGTTTATTAAAAAATTACTGACTCTTTGACCTGAATTTTTTTCTTTTCAAAAAGGTTCTTAGAATTATTTAACTTTAATGAAACATTTACGCTAGAGTTAAAGGGTTTTTAGCAAGAAGCAGAGCTCAAAAGTAGTAAAAACTAATTCCTATGATCAAAAGCATAATCATCCGCTCTGGGAAAACTTTTTCGTGTTTTTATAGAGACCCAAAATGTAAATATGAAAAGTAATTATTTTTAATGACATAAAACGAAATATCAACAAGGTCAAAAGAATACTTGTGACTCGTTTATTTAATATAATATACGGTTCGTTATATTAAATCAAAGGACAAATTATTTTTACTAAAATATTCGAGGTACTCTGTAATTTATATAAAATAATTTGAATAAAAATCATTATAATAAAGTGATTAAAATAATTATCGTTTTGTTTTTAGGAAACAGTTTTTTTGAATTTCTTGCAATATGTACGAATAATTATTTACCAAAATAAAAAAAGAAGAAGGTACGGCCACATATAAAGAATATGTATGATATAAAAGAGGGCTGGTTGTAAGACCTATCCTCTTAAGATTGCTTAGATCAGGGGTTATCAATCCCGTACCCGTGACCGATTCCAGTGCGCCCGCCAACTAATTTGGGCAAATCGTTAAATTCTTGGGATTTTGGATTTCAAATTACTTGGATGAGCTAAAAAAAAGAAAACGAGCCACGGTGATAAGTTGGGCAAATCGGAAAATTCTCGGGTTATAAATAACCTTGAAAAAATTTGGTGCTCGACGCTCTACCAATATTTTAGATTGCGCTTTAGGGTCCAAAAAGGTAGTTAACCCCTAGCTTAAAATATAAAGCGATTGAATTGTATGCAGATAGTCATACCGTTGGATAGTAAATACATAGAAATATGTCACAATGTGCACTTAATAAATTTATACCTCATATATTTTAGTTAGTTACAGTATAAACTAGAGAAAATAATAATAATTTAGCCAGTCAATGTGTACATAAGCTACGCCGAGATAGCTAAAAAATCACGCAGGCACGCATAGTGTTACCAGCCATTATTCACTGCTGTGCGAGCTCTACTGTCATCTAACATTTCACATAACCTCAAAAATGTCAACGTCCTGTTTTCATTTCGTCCCCTTTTTATTCAACATATCTAACCCAACCTAACCTATCTTGAACCGTCATGCCATTTCTACTAGTTATGACTAGCACTTGTCAGTACACTAACATAACCTAAGCTGTTATGTCATTTCTACTCTGGTTACCGCTCGTCAGCGAGCTTATTCACTTACTAGTCAAAGCGAATGTGAATTTTAATGGTGTAAGCTTTTACTTAAACTGCTTGTATAGACGCGATATTTCACACTTTGATTGTAACATAAATATCTTGATTAAAAAATCAATATTTTAAATTGCCTTCTTTCAAAATAACTTAACAGCATAAATAATCTCTTAACTATTCAATTTTATATGCAAAGCTTTAGAGTTATCTAATTTTTGATTGATAGAAATTTTGTTATGTTATAAATTAAGAAAAAAATTGGCAGCGGTCTGATATCATATCATAAATTTCTTCCAATATTACTCTAGTGAAGCGATAAAGACTATTGGTAAAATTTACGAGTTTCATCTGTCGATAGTTTAGTGGAGCTCTTGAATCATAACGAATGCGTTTTTCAAAGATATTTTATTCCAATTAATTTATGGATTGTCCCATAAAACGTTTGCTGACAGTGTTTATGTTGAATGAGTTCAATGTTCCAATGTAGCTTTTAAATAGTTTTAAATTATCACAATATTTAAAAATTGCTGACGACTTTACAGATCAAAATGTATTCAGAAAAACAATGCATATGTATGTGATTTATCAATTCATATCCAAAAGCTATATGTAGATATCAGTATTTATTTCATCACTGGACATCCACTTTTTGTAGAACTCTGAAAAACGGAGCGTAAAAAGAGTTACTTACAATAATCTTTTTTTTAAAACGTATGATAAGATACTTCGAGTTCTTGTCAAAGTGATCATCGTCGTTAGCTTCAATGACGGATCTCACGGATTCAAGTCTCATTTTTTTCAATCGATTTATCAATTCCTGTTAGAACCCATGGGTTCTTATGATGTCTAAAAAATCCCACCCTCCACTTATAATCCTAAAATTAACAGGGCTTACCGAGAGCAATTTGTTATGTACTAGCTTGTCCTATCTTATTCTTTTACTCCTACTCTCTTACAAAAAGAGAGGTTGAGAAACTCAGTTAAAAGAAGTAAAAACTTACGTTGAGAATCCTCTATTTTATGAAAATATTATCCATATTTGGGAGCGAATATGGATTTAAAAAAATATGTTCTTTTACTTTGTGATCATATTTATTTGAATTCTTAAAAATAATAGCAATACTTTTCAACAAACCTGTCGCTGATGAGCTATGAGTTTAGCAACCAGGCGTAGCATATAACACCATTTTTGTTATTAAAGAATAAATGAACATGTTCATTATTATTTGATCTGCTACTAAAAATATTGTTTATTTAATAAGAGTTACGATATATTTACTATTACTACACGAATGCTCTCCAGGCATCTGCGTCTTAAACTTTCTCTTCAGTCATTCACCCTAGCTTATTCGCTTGCCTTTTAATGTTGATCGTATAACGTGTATGGAAAAGTTTTTTTATTTCATATCTACTTCACGGAGTTTTGAGTTAAGATGTTATTGTTTATTTGTAATTTTTACCATTGCTGCTGACAAAAAGACGTGATCGCTGCAAAATAGAAGGGTGGAAACAATCAAAATTCTGTCCAAAACTTAAGAAAAGAGACAAGCTCAACTGCACAAACTACTGAGACTGGTATATTAAATATACTCATTTTTGTGAAGGTAATTATAGTTGTACATATTATGATATAAATGAAGCTTACTAGATAAAAACGAATATAATATACTTGTTTATTCGACTTTTATTTATAACCTACTAGCTGACCCGACGAACTTCGTACCGCCTCAGAATCAATAAATGTTGTAATAAAAATAATAAAACATTTTTAGTACTTTTCCCACTAAATACAATTTATTTGATTAGGACCGGTTTCGCTCATCGCGAGCATTATCAACTGATCAGTTAATAATGCTCGCGATGAGCGAAACCGGTCCTGATCAAATAAATTTTATGTGGAAAAAGTACTAAAAATGTTTTATTATTTTTATTATATTGCCATTCCACCAAGTATTGACAGTGAACACCTTAAAAGTGAATAAATGTTCTGTTAACTTGATAACTTGAAGCATGATGACTACCGAGTCAACCTTCAGTTGTAAATTGCGCGGTGGCAAGCCAGGCAGATCCAATAAGTTTAAAAATTGAGTTGGATAGTTGGTTGCTTCGTCTTCGTTTGTAACACGGTCGATAGATTTAAAGGAATGCAGTGGACCAACGATTTGATTTTGAATTGTGAAGTTTAAATGATCCACATCTTTGTTCTTTGCCGCAAGAATTGCTCGTTCATTCAACCAATTGTGATTTTTGTGATTAGATGTTCGGGAACATTTTGTTGAATGAAGTGAAATTGCAAAAATTCGGCAGAAACAAAATCAATCCGTTCGATTCGTCGACAGGAACACCCCCGTTACCAATAGTCAGCAATTGCTTCGGCAGATAGATCGTTTAGCAATGCAACTCGCATGTTTGTCGTCAGCTGAAGATTCTTTACATAGCGCCAGAGTCGTGATTTGAGGTAAGCGTTTATTTCATCGGAAGCGGTAAATCTTGGAATGACTGGTAGTGTTTGGTGGAAATCGCCAGATAGTAGAATCATTGCGCCTATAAAACATCTTGAGTCATTGCACAGATATTTCATAGTTTGATTGAGTGCTTCCAATGCGCATTTGTGCGCCATTGTCCATTCATCCCAGGTGATGATTTTACTTGCTACCAAAACTTTGGTCATTGGTGAGTGTTTCGCAATATTGCATGTCAGTTTTTCAGTCGTTTAAAGCAGTGCTCCGCAAGCGGTGTGCCGCGAGGCGATGCTGGGTGTGCTGCGGCGCGAATCTCTAATAAACGAAAAAAAAAATAGTTTGGTCGATACTACAAACTATTTCTGATGACACTATCATAGAGAAGCAGAAATAATTATTTTTTGGTTGAAAGAATATGTTATATGTACAGTCTGCGCAAGAATGTTTCGCGCACCTTGCGAAAGTTCGCTAGATTTGAAGGAATGTAGTGGACCAACGATTTGATTTTGAATTGTGAAGTTTAAATGATCCACATCTTTGTTCTTCGCCGCAAGAATTACTCATTCAATCAACCAATTGTGATTTTTGTGATTAAACGTTTGAGAACATTTTTTTGATGAAGCCGTCCTTCGTTGAGACGAAATTGTTAAAATTCGGCGGAAACGAAATCAATCTGTTCGATTTGTCAACAGGAACACGGTGGTTACCGACGATAGTCGAAGATCGTTTTCAAGCTTAAATCATTTTTCTCTTCTCCTTCGGGGCCGAGTTAATAATCCTCAAATTCTCATGACTATTAATTTACATGCTCCCAATTTATTCTTACGTGGGCGTAACTATGAGCAAAAACTTTTATTTCTAAAAACTTATACCTCGCTTAAGAGGTTTAAATCACCAGTTCCAAGGGCCGTTAGATTGATCAACGCCTTGCCTAGAGAAGTGGACATTTTTAGTGATAGTATTTGTGAACTGTTTGTAAAATTTCACTATTTTATTTCTTGATTTTTTATGTTGATTTTGATTCTGATATATTATGTAGTTTTATTTTATATTTTGTCTTATTATATTTTTCAAGTACATGGCGAATTGGCGTCAGCTGTTATGTCATGTACTGTAATTTTAATTTTGAACAATGAATAAATAGATAGTCAGCAATTGCTTGGAGAAATCGTCGGCAGATGGATCGTTTAGCAATGCAACTCGCATGTTTGTCAATTATTTGAGGCAAGCGTTTATTTCATCGGCAGCGGTTGATCTATCTACGTGGCTGCTATTCCAGAAGAAGAAACTGCTACAGCATTTTTTTTATCTCGCATGAACAGTGGCCATAATCGATGACATGAATGTCTTCCTAGCTCCACCGGGCGCATCGAGGAAAAATAAGCCACCATTTCCATCATCAATTACCTTCATTAACGTATCGCTAATTTCCTTCTGTTGAGGGTTCAACAGTGGTACATTCGTTCAAACTGATTGGTTCAATGCATCTCGATCATATTCACGTTCACGTTCCAATTCTCGATTGAAAGCGTCGTTCATTCCACGATCTGGCGTTGGCATTCCTAACTTGACTACCAAACTGCCGCACATGAGGTAACACATGTCTTCGATCTAAAGCAAAACCTGGTTATGTATCTCTTCATTCACCTCGAGATCGGGATTCCCCAAACTGACACGAATTCGATGCAAAATGTATTCGGACATGTCATCCTTGTACTTGTTCCACAGTTCACGGGGATTCGATGGGAAGCATGTCAAAATAATGATAGAAAATAATGTGCGTATCTGACTTGGAGATTCAGAAACAATTTCTTCAGCGATTGTAATGAGTATCATTTTCAAGCAAATTGAGCTGTTGACATGCAAGTAGAAGCATTCGTCATTTTTCGGATGAACTGTGTACATGCGACCAAGAGCATCAGTAGTCATTCGGATGAGCAGGAACCGCATCGCCTTGCTTTCGACGTTAAAATTTCTTCGATGTAGCTTTCCAAGTGTAATAACGTGGCATCTCAAAGTAGAGCAACGTTCGTGCAAACAGCGTAATATTTTTGTCAAAAAAATTATCATACCTAATTAAAAACATAACCTTATTTCAACATTATCCGATTTTATTTCGTTTTCATTTTATATCATCGATTTGTTTTATTCTAATCCATACTCTAAATTTAAAATTATTTAGAAGTCAATCGTATGCAAAAGAAGCAAAAACAAATGAATTTTGGAAAAATTGCCACCTAGCGGATAAAATCTGCATACAAACGACATTTTCATTATTTCAAGGTGTTCGCCATTTGAAAACAGTATGAGAATATTAATTTTCTTCATAATTTCTTTGCCGTGATATTTTTCCGATGTTTTAATGCTTATTCTGCTATTCTAGGCGGATACGAATTTAATAAAACAAAGATCATTAAAATCCGAGCTGTTATTCTCGAGATATACGTGGTGTAACAAACCCCACTTTCTTTTATATATATAGATTTTTAAATGTTTCAATCGAATTTCAAAATATTATACTTATCACTTTTAAGGTTTTCACTGTCAATACCTACCTACCTTTGAATATCCATTCTAGATAGAAATTAATTATATTAAAAAAATAAACACTTTTTTCCTATAACCTTGTGTTTTATTTTTTAATATCGTAAAATATTTAAAATGAAGATATTGCATCTCATATAAAGATTGATTTAATGTAAAATTTAATTCGATACCTTTCTTAATCCACCATTGTGCTACAAATTGTGAAACGTGTTTCACCTATCTCAGAAGCATCTTCAGATTTTAGGGTTATTTATTGATACAGTAAAAAAATATGTTCTAATGTTTATAAGTGCATGGAAATCAATAATATTATTAACTGAAATGAATTATTAGTAAATATCATTTTAAATAAGACAGGCTGCTCACCATTGCTAAATTGATTTCTTATAGAATTTTTATTCCAAACAAAAGTAATTAGTCTCTAATAAGCAGTTACATTGTAATTAATCAATTACAGTCCGAGTCCAGTAGAAAAATCTAACCTTCAATCTTAAAGATAAGAATTAGATTAATTGTTTAATTTAATAATAAATAACTATACACGTATCATCATTAGTTCACAATTTTAAATTATGAAACATTTTTTTTTCTCCCTCAAGAGTTTGCAATGAATGCATTAGCACAAATATTTATTATTAAAATTGCGTTTTAAGTAAATAATAATTTTTAAATAATCCTACTTGGGAGGGAAAAATGGAATAAATTGCAGCAAGTTATTTTCACCACATATTTTTCTTGTTAAATTAACATTGTTATTCCTCAGAAGAATTTGTATTTTAATTGAAATAGTTTTATACAAAATTATCGCCAAATCCATCGAAAAAATAAAATATCATGTTGTAGATAAAAACTATTAAACTTAATGCGGTCCTTTATGAGAATACAGTATTAAAACACTCTAAAGTTTTCCCCCAAAATGAACAAATCCCTCGCATTGTTATTCTAATGAATATTTTGCACGAACCGTTTTTTTACCGTGCGGGGTAAGATAAATAATTCACATGATTTCATTCCAGAAATCTGATTAAGGGAGAAAAGCTGATTGTAAAAGGGCCACAAAAAACAAGCTTTAGTCTCCCGAACGCCCGTCGTTATCTGCTGGGTTATTTACAGCAGTCACGAATGTTCTCAAAGCTCAATACATAATGGTGATAGATGGACTGGAACGTGTATCTTATTTGACCGAATGATATTAGTGGGGGAAAAGATATGTGAGACTGCGGTTTTATTTTACAATGGGTGCTTTTATAGAGCTGAAAATACATTAAGACACAGCGGTGTCTGGCGAAAAAAACATTTTTCGTGGGCGTATTAACGTACGACTATTTTTTAAATCTGTAATATATTTTTTTGTGCATAAAAAAATTGTTTAAATCAAGAATTGGTAAAAAATCTCTATCCTTATAAAGAATCGTGAGTTGAATTGAAATTTTCATTTTTTGTAAAAACAAAATCTTCGTGGAGCTTTGGCTGCTGTTTTTCTCACAAAGTTATTTTTAGTGGGAACCAAGTCTGTATATCATTTTCCTGCCTGTATTATCTAAAAACTAAGCAAACCCCTTTCAATTATTGACTTTGCATTTTTAATAAACATTTTTTTAAATATTGTGATTAGTATCTTTATGTCGTCAATACCAAGGATTATAAAGTCAGTAAAACTTAATTTTGATTTTAATATTACTATAAGTTTATACAACGGTGGTGCAAATATGTATGTGATATCCTAAATAATAAATTGGCATAAAAATAAAATTTCATCTTAATCGTATCAAACAATTTCTCGATGCTTATTATATTCATTTTAACAGATTAATGAAAGTGCCCATACAATATTAGAATTACATAAAGTGTAATTTTTTCATACAATAATTACCCTATTTATGTTATTTTTCTTACCATATAATAATGTTAAGGGTATCTTAACAGTTGTTGTGCATGAGCAAACCACAAAGCCTAGTAATACATAAACTAATTAGTCCGCAGTGGTTTATTTTAATTTCAATGGAATCACCAGTTTTATTAGCACTTTTATATTTACAGATAATTAAATTTCCCTTTGTTAGCTTATTTATTTGACAAAAAGCATAATAACGATAATTTACACAATTAAATGATTAGAGCTGGCATTACTCATTGCAAGTCGTTAAAATGCTCGTAATTATTTTTTTAAAAATGTGCTTTATTTTGAAGAACACAATTTAAAAAAACATATCGGTTAAAGTTATTATTTAAAATCGTATGTCAAACAATATTCGAATATTATCATTTATCAAATATTGTTTTATAAAATTTAAAACTATCAAGCCCTTACTACTTTTTGTTATATGAAGTTATGATTTTAATAAAAAATAATGCATGTCAATTGTTCAATTTTAAACTAAATTTGATACCTTAGTTATTTCATTGTTGTGTTACAGGTATATCCCTTTTAAGAAACATCATCAGACAAAACAATGCAGGGTTTACGAATAAACTAAAAAAACTTAATCTGATATTTTAGTTATCAATTAGAAAATAAAATTAGGGACCTTTTCTTAAGCAACTGGATGCAGGGAGGAGGATGAAGTAATTCTTGATAGTACTCATTACAAATTAATTACACTACAGTAAAAACAATTTAATACACTTTTTATTAGAGTCAGTCAAATAAACTTAAAATATTTTTTTATTGTCGTTTTAAAGCAAAGCAATGTCTTTTATTGTCTTGTGTCGTTTCGTTTCACACTGCGCAAAACGAGAATCAAATAATATGTTATAATTTTTAATTTGTTTTATTTGTCCATATTTTTTATCAACTGACGTGACATCTTTTGTTAAAAGCAGTGTCGTCTTAATTTTATTTTGTGGCAAATCCACTTAAAATTGTTATGCCATGCCTTTGAGGGCATATGCTAAGTCAAGATATCTCAATTTTCGTTTTCAAAGACGTTTCATATTCTAAGAAAAGACTAATAGGCATTTTAAAGTACGCCTTTTCAAGCACTCTACGCATAATTTTAATGGACACTGAAAAAAATGATCCACTTTTCGTTATGTATTCACGAGGTTTTTGTGATAAAAAATGAACATTTAATAATTCAATATGAATTTTTAAGAGATTCAGAAATCTTATTTCCACAATACATAGCATATGACAAGATTACAACATTTCCCATTAAATTTCAATTTTAATTACATGCCATAAATATTATGAATATGCATCTCAAAAATTCGAACCATGTGGTACTTCTTTTTTATGTCAATTTTATTCTTATACTGAAAATGAATCTCTACAACATAGATCCCAAATCCATCGAAAATAAATACAAAATCTAAGTACATATCCCATGGAACATAAAAATCAATTAAACATTCATAATAAATAAAGAAAAATCGTGTTAACGATTCCAAGATACCAACTTTTAAGTTAGCGGCGCACAGCTTGTGGTGGGCGTTACAGCATTTTTGTCGAGCAATTGTCACGTGTGATAGTTAGCCCAATCACGAATACGCTATTTCTTATTTTTCACGTTTCGTGTAACACAAATAAAAGATCTTTCTCTTATATATAACCATAGAAGTAGCTTGTAACCTTAATTTCGAGGACAAATTTTAGTGCTCGGCATATTATAATATAATATATTCCGTCTTGATTCAAATTCATCAGTCAATCGAACGATTACTCAATTATTTTGCAAAAAAATGGTATCTCAAATATTTATTTTCTCACTCATTTGAATAAATAAAAATATACATAGAAAATAAATACAACAAAAAAAAACATCATTCTTGTTGTGGTATAAGATGTGAAACTAATAATATCTCATAGTTTCTATTCCAGGTAAACTTCAAAATGATATTTCATAATTTTTAGAACATTTACACTCCAAATGTGAATCATATAGCCTCCTAACTCTCAAAAAAGTTTTTTCTACGAGAACTGTTAGCTACTCAGTTTCTCAACCTTTTTTTTCGAAGAGAGTAGGGATATGGAAATGACAGGGCTAGTAGTTATCTAATTGCTCTTGCTACGCCCCGTAATTTAATGGAAGAAAAAGAGGGAATATTTAAACATCACAAACACTTACGTTTACGAACAAAATTGATTGAAAAAATTGGTTCGTACTGGGAATGGAAACCGTGAGATTCGTCACGGAAGTCAACGACGTTGACCGCTGCGCTACGTACCCGACAGTCAAGAAAAATATCACCATTTGATGTGTTTATTGAATAATTTATAGTGTATGCTTCTTTTTCTTATTAACATTGAACAAATATTAAGTAATTATAAAAATGCAATAAAAAATGTTTTTCGTAATAGTCATAAATGTAATTGTTTACAGTGTATGTCACTTTTCCTCACAGTAAAATGTAAGGTTTACTTTCGATGGATTCGGCGGTAACTTTGCGGATTTTCATTTTAATATGAAATATAAGGTTTCTTTGAAAATAAATATATTTTTGCTATGGCTTATATTATATTAACTGTTACTTCAGAAAGAAGTAGACTCCTTGTTTCTGTCGATAGCGTTGTGGAAGGCGGGCATTAAACATTGGCTGCATATACACAAAGGGTGGTGATGGAAAACCAACTTGTTACTTCACAAGCTTCACATGTATTTTTTTTACTAAGTTTAATGATTTCGAAATGATGCTTTTTGTTTTAAATACAGGTGAACGCATATTTACGCAAAGAAAATGTTGACAACAGCTTGTAGCGCGTACTAATACATTTGGCCAGCGCATCAATTCGACCATTGTAGCACCCTTAAATGTTTATTTTTACAAATATAATTGAATAATCCCGCTGAGGCTTTATTGCAATTCAGACGCTATGCCAATAAGGCTGTTTAAACATTCCCTAACCCGAAATGTATTCCGGATTAGAATAAAGGCATACTTTAATGCTTCACTGAAGGCTTTGTGTTTGGATTTTGAGACACATCTGTTTTACATACTTAATTTGATGCTGGAGCTTATGCTAATTGGTCTCAGAAGGACAGGAAGAGGGCGGAACTGAACGTAAACTGGCTACCCCTTTGAGTATCTTGTCGTTTTACCCACTGGACCTTGCGTACACCGCAGCTTAGTGGCCTTGTATAATTTTCTTTTCGAATTACAACCTTATATTGGTATAAAGATTTACATTTAAGACTCTAAAAATATAATCAAATAAATTTTCTTATCTTAAAATATAAACATACATGTGTACGTTTACACCAAACCCTTTATATGTTATAAGCTATGTTTTATTTAACTGTATGATCATTTAATGGAAAATTAAATAAAAAAAGTGGTTCTGTTTTAGAATAAAACTTTTTTAGTATATATGTCCCTTTGGTTTCAATTATACATTGGTTAATTGCTTTGGCAAATACGAATTTTAGATTATTTTGAAATGCCAGTTGCACTAACACAAGGGTATCCAACCTTTTTTGCCCTGGGATCGACTTTTCAATCTTAAGTTTTCTCGCGATCTACTTCTAACATGATTCTTATGAGAAATTTTATTTAGGGTTCTTCCCTTCTTGAAACTTAGAAATGTTTATTTTAAATGCGAAATACATATCATTAGATAGGTATGTGCTTACAGAAGAATTATTTTTTAGTATTTTTGTACATTTTATATTTAAATTATATATTTTTTCGAAATTCACGGAAGCTTTCGGGATCGACCAAACTTTGCTTTGGGATCGACCGGTCGATCGCGATCTACTGGTTGGACACCCATGCACTAACATATCTGCATTAACAGAAATAACATTAGGTTTTCGTATTTCAATAAAGACAAGTTAGTGAGTGCTATAAGCCATATTAACGGCCATAATACGGAAAAAAATATATGCAATATAAATTCGCTTAAGCACAAGTGAATAAGACCCTAGATCTGGGGTGGGGAACCTTTTCACTTCTAAGAGCCACATTCATCTATTTGATGTAACATAAGGCCGCAGTAAAGATAAAGTTGGCACCCTCCCCCTTTTTTTTCGACTGTCGAACATATAATGGGTATATTACGCTGTTTTTTCAAACGCTTACGAATAATTTTTTGATCAAAGTGTATATTTTTATCAAGTCAAAAGGCCGCATCACAGTAGCCAAAATACGGCAGGTTCCCCTCCACTGCCCTAGATACAACAACTGTTTTGGCTTTACCCAGTGATAGGCGAATATTTATTATTAAATTTTTTATACAATTTTGCTTTGTGAAAAATCTGATGCATTGTATCAAACTATAAAACAAACCTTTTTTAAAAAACAATTTTTTATTTAAAACATTTAATTTTAATCAATGAAATAATAATAGCTTTTAGCGACCTCAAATATTAGCCATCGTGAAGTTAAGTGGGCCAAGTAGTAAAACGGTATGATGACATTTTTATTTGGTGCTTTGGTGGACCACATTTTTATATTTTAGGGAGATAACACTATTGTTGTGTATATTTACTGAGCTCATTTCATTTTTACGATACTATTAAACATGGATAATATTAAAACGCATGCAATTCATTTTTTTCTAAAATCCCACTTAACTTAGGTTAAGTAACCTCTCTGAGGATTGTATGTGGTTAAATATCCTATTTGATTTTAAATAAAGCCTTATGAACTTAACAACATAGTTATTGAAGTTATGTTCTTGATTCCTCTTTAAATTCAACGAAGAGTAGATTAAACTCATCCGCCACGGCGGATTCTCAGTATACGGATACACAGGATACTTAATATCACTTAAACTAATTGACTGAGCAAGTCGCATTCTCTTTTTTTCTTTCCATCTTTATCTTTTAAGCACAACAGTGCATGCTTAAAAGATAGGTCCCGTGCAGCTCTGTATCGGGCAAATAATATGAGGAATAAATTATTTATTTTCTTGATCGCATTGCGTTATGGAAGTCGTCCGTAAAAATTCGGCTGCATACACATAACGGTTGGTGGTGGGATACTCAACAACCAACTTGTGTGAAGTTAAGTTCATTGATACGTTTTTAAATATAGTAATCCCACCTATTTGTCGTTTTAACAAATGAATGCGAACCCTTTGTTTGGGCCCTAATTATTTTTAAAACTTAGCTCAAAAATATAATGATGTTCTATTCTTGTACCATATTCAGCACACGCGAAAACTCTATACGCTGTACGTGAAGGTAAAAAAACTTTATGCTAGAAATCATGCATCGATAAACAGAATTAATGATCATATGACTCTCGACATTATTACAACTGGCAAATAAAGCTTTTCAAAAAAATATTTTGAATGTATTTAAATGACTTGAAGTTTTCATGTACACTCAATTTGGTTTATAAAGTATTTAAAAAAACTTTATGAAGAACTTAAATTGACACACTTTGTTAAAAAATACATTTTTTCTGTTGTTCTTTCAGATAAATCGATAGTGGTTCGCTAAAATAGTTTAAAATTATTCATTTACCCTGAAAGTAAAACGTGCTTTTATTTTCAATAATTTACTATTTTTTGCCAAAACACACTTGAAGAAATAAATTATTTTTTAGTCAAATAAGTTCTTTCTACCGAAGTAGAAAAGAACATTTTTAAGTTAGCACGTAGCAAAGAAACGTAATTCAAAATATTACAGCGCAGAAACGTAATAAGAATGGATAAGGTGTTTAAAGTGAACTATTCCTTCGGAAGCGAAGTATGGAAATATTTTTGATTCAATTCATACAATGGTCAATTTTGAATTTTACCAACACAGATAAATAAACTGTTGCATTCAGAAGGAATTAATTAAAATATATATTATTATTCTAATCTAATTCATAAAAAAATGTGTCGCGACAATATGGCGTATCGATTTTAATACAGATCATATAAAAATGTTACATCAAAAACATATATGGAAACAAAACTTTCTCTAGAAATCAGCATGTTAATACTTACGAAACTATGGGGAACTTACAATTCACGCTTTTCACTGTTAAAATAAAATTCATAATTTTCTTTGGGAACCTAAATTCACGAAATCCATTTATGGAGTTGTTCGTTCATTATTTCATAGATATGTTATTACATAACGGAAATTAAAAAAAATATTATACTTAGAAGTATCATTTGCAGGATATTCAGAAACATACAAAACAATAGTTTGAATTTTAAACTACCAACCATGACCATCGTCAGTAAGACGATCCAGGGTGGCTCTTAGCCCTTAGAAATTCTTCCCTTCTCTTCTCTTCTGATACTCTAATCACAAAACAGTTTCGCCTAAAGTCTATAAAATAAAGACATGCCTGTGTTTTATCACTGGACCGCAAAACGATGCTACTGCCCAACTAAGCTCAATATTGCAATACTGATTAAATAAAATTACATCGTCGTACTCACCATAGACATTAGCGTTACTTTATTTGTTGCGTTGGAGAGTTTTTGTTTCAAAAGTATTTCGTAAGGCTTAAATCTAGGCTTATGGGTCTTAAGTTAGTTTTTTGTTTTAACGCAACTTATAGTACCTACTTGGGGTCTTATAAATTACGACAATCTTCCCAGTTACTTTATAATTGCTTTTAATATAATACGTCTTTCATGATCACGTAGTTTTGATAAACTCATTTACTTTCCGTATCCGTCAAAGCTTCTTACAGTTCATAATATGTATCATCATTCGGGCCATTACTGAACAACCTTTCCGTTGTACGTATTTATCTTGCTTTTCATTTCTACGGTGTAGTCATCACTAGCACAGCAAAGTCTTAGAAACGTTTTATGTTTTCAAGGTGCCATGATTTTAATTTGTACTGAATTTGTTTCTGACGATGTATCAATTGACATTAAAAAATGACGTATTATCTTTCCGATTGAATTACTCACCGATTTTTACGTGCCATAACTAGGGCTGTAGAGTTGGGTAAAAAAACGACTCCAACTTTAAATTAAAAACGGACTCTGAATGCGACTTGATTTTTTTCAAACGTCAATTACATATCTGCATACAATCAGATCATTCTAGTTACTGAAATAATTCTTGTAGATTTCACCAATAAGTATGATGAATAGACTAATATTTTTTTTCAAAATATTTTTCTCCGATTTTTCCAACTCCGAGTCTGCCACGACTCCAGAGCTCGAGCCATAACCTCTATGTACATAACAATGTATTGCTGAACTATTGCAAATTCATGTACCGTCACTTTTTTGGCAGAATTTGGTAAGTAACACACTAATAGTTCTGAGTAAACAACAAATGGAAAATTTCAGCTTCTAGGATAAAGCTTCTGACATCGGTATTTAATGTAACATATACAATTTTTAAACACAAAAATAGATGAATCAATTCCGATCTGACACAGGTAAGAGTTTAAAATGAATAGTCAGCATTAATAATAATTGCTTGTTTTGTCAAATTGGTATCATTAATTCACCAACTGACTTATTCCAGAAAAATAGTTTATATCAAAGAACCTCTTTGTATACTTTTCTTTTTTATCAGTTTTGTTACTTAACAGCTTCTGAAAAAAAGGTGACTATCTAATAATATAGGTAAATGCAGCATATTGTTGATTTACAAAAATAGTACTATATCTCCAAGCAAAAAGCTATAATTCACAAATTGAAAAAATGCGTAAATCCAGTTTTATGCAAAAATAATTTATTCAACAAAAACATGCCGCTTGTAAAAACATACTTCAAACAAAGCATTTCTTAGCCTTGAAATGTATTGCTATTCAATAAATTAATTTGCCAAGAATCTAGAATAAGTTTACAACACTTCTCTGCCTGGGTAAATCATAACATTCTGACAGTACATATGTTATTCCATGTATTGATTATGAAATATGTTAATACACTAGAAAATATAAACATATATTTCATTGATACTTAGAATGAAGATACGAGTTGAATATATTACAATCTAAGAAAATCGATTTCAATAGCCGGGTGTTTCAATTCTTATGATCTACTAGATTTTGCAAATATATAGTAGCAGTCTGACTGTATTCAATCCATCTTAAAGATATATACAAGAAGGACCTCCTATTAGTATCATTTTTATCTTTCTTGAGAAGCGAAGTTGAGTGACAAGCTTACAGAAATATAGTTTTTACAATTATTTCTCTCAAAACACTTCACAAGTAATCCAATAACTGGCATATTATGCTCTGTGCTAGGTGCAGACTAAAATTTATTAATATGATTTTTTTTATTATTTATATCGAGAAATCCAATTCCTCTAGCTAGGTTCTATTCCAATAGTAAGTCCACAGTTATTGATCACATCAGACAATATGATCGAAAGTCGTTTTCAAATAATGCTTATTTTTCAAGCATCCTATGTTGTATTGATGTTTCTTTTGTGTGGTCTTAAAAAAATCTTTTCGGCACTAATTCCACATTTTTTTATAAAGATAAGGACGCATTTTGCTCATTACGAGCAATATCAACCGATCAGTTGTACGTGGTTGTAAATGTGGAAATTTTAAAAGTAATTTCTTTCTTAATAATCTTAAGATTTATTCACAAATGATAAACAGTGAAAATCATAAAACTAATGACGATTTTGCTTTTAACTAGGTTCTTCACTACTGGTTTGGTATATATTATTTTGAGAGCTATTAAAACATGGTATATTGCAGTGATCGCTAAACGGTCGCTCGCGAGCTACCGGTAGCTCGCCGAGGCTTTTTCGGTAGCTCGCGTAGGATAAGTTATCATATTTATAAATGTGCGTATAAAATTTTATTATTGAACTCTGAAAAAAAAATTTAGAATGGAAGCATTGTTTTGTTTTATCTACTTATGTGAATCAACATTTTCTATTATGAAGGTGATTAAGAGTAAATATAGAAAAAGACTCACAGATGTACATCTTAATAATTGCATACGAATGAGAGTGACAAGGTACTCACCGAGAATTGAAAAAACTGTGGTGGAAAGTGAATGCCATTCTTTTCACTAATTATAGTTACTAGCTGTAAGCCCGTTGCTCGGCAACGTGAGATTTTTGTTGCATAGTATTTAATTTAATTTAATTTTATGTTATTTTATTTTATGGTATTTAATTTAATTTAATTTAATTTAATTTTATTTTATGTTATTTTATTTTATTTTATTTTATTTTATTTTATTTTATTTTATTTTATTTTATTTTATTTTATTTTATTTTATTTTATTTTATTTTATTTTATTTAATTTTATTTTATTTTATTTTATTTTATTTTATTTTAATTTATTTTATTTTTATAGTTAGCAGAAATTTCGTAAATTATTTAATATTTGGAATAATGTTTAAGTTTGCTAACAACAATTTTTCGTAGTAGCAGAAACTTCGGAAATTACTTAATTTTTAGAATAATGTTCAAGTTTGCTGACAACTATTTTTCGTAGTAGCAGAAATTTCGTAAATTATTGATTTTTTGGAATAAAGTTTAAGTTTGCTAACAACCATTTTTCGTAGTAGCAGAAATTTCGTAAATTATTGAATTTTTGGAATAATGTTCAAGTTTGCTAACAACCATTTTTCGTAGGAGCAGAAATTTCGTAAATTATTTAATATTTGGAATAATGTTTAAGTTTGCTGACCAACTATTTTTCGTAGTAGCAGAAATTTCGTAAATTATTGATTTTTAGAATAATGTTCAAGTTTGCTGACCAACTATTTTTCGTAGTAGCAGAAATTTCGTAAATTATTGATTTTTTGGAATAAAGTTTAAGTTTGCTAACAACCATTTTTCGTAGTAGCATAAATTTCGTAAAATATTTAATTTTTGGAATAATGTTCAAGTTTGCTAACAACCATTTTTCGTAGGAGCAGAAATTTCGTGAATTATTGAATTTTTGGAATAAAAAAAAAGTTTGCTAACAACCATTTTTCGTAGTAGCAGAAATTTCGTAAAATATTTAATTTTTGGAATAATTTTTAAGTTTGCTAACAACCATTTTTCGTAAAATATTCAATTTTTGGAATAAAGTTTAAGTTTGCTAACAACCATTTTTCGTAGTAGCATAAATTACGTAAAATATTTATTTTTTGGAATAATTTTGAAGTTTGCTAACAACCATTTTTCCTAGGAGCAGAAATTTCGTAAATTATTTAATATTTGGAATAATGTTCAAGTTTGCTAACAACCATTTTTTGTAGTAGCATAAATTTCGTAAAATATTCAATTTTTGGAATAAAGTTTAAGTTTGCTAACAACCATTTTTCGTAGTAGCCGAAATTTCGTAAATTATTGAATTTTTGGAATAAAGTTTAAGTTTGCTAACAACCATTTTTCGTAGTAGCAGAAATTTCGTAAAATATTTAATTTTTGGAATAATTTTTAAGTTTGCTAACAACCATTTTTCGTAGTAGCATAAATTTCGTAAAATATTCAATTTTTGGAATAAAGTTTAAGTTTGCTAACAACCATTTTTCGTAGTAGCATAAATTACGTAAAATATTTAATTTTTGGAATAATTTTGAAGTTTGCTAACAACCATTTTTCCTAGGAGCAGAAATTTCGTAAATTATTTAATATTTGGAATAATGTTCAAGTTTGCTAACAACCATTTTTCGTAGTAGCATAAATTTCGTAAAATATTCAATTTTTGGAATAAAGTTTAAGTTTGCTAACAACCATTTTTCGTAGTAGCCGAAATTTCGTAAATTATTGAATTTTTGGAATAAAGTTTAAGTTTGCTAACAACCATTTTTCGTAGGAGCAGAAATTTCGTAAAATATTTAATTTTTGGAATAATTTTTAAGTTTGCTAACAACCATTTTTCGTAGTAGCATAAATTTCGTAAAATATTCAATTTTTGGTATAAAGTTTAAGTTTGCTAACAACCATTTTTCGTAGTAGCCGAAATTTCGTAAATAATTGAATTTTTGGAATAAAGTTCAAGTTTGCTAACAACCATTTTTCGTAGGAGCAGAAATTTCGTAAAATATTTAATTTTTGGAATAATTTTTAAAGTTTGCTAACAACCATTTTTCGTAGTAGCATAAATTTCGTAAAATATTTAATTTTTGGAATAATTTTTAAGTTTGCTAACAACCATTTTTCGTAGTAGCATAAATTTCGTAAAATATTCAATTTTTGGAATAAAGTTTAAGTTTGCTAACAACCATTTTTCGTAGTAGCCGAAATTTCGTAAATTATTGAATTTTTGGAATAAAGTTTAAGTTTGCTAACAACCATTTTTCGTAGTAGCAGAAATTTCGTAAATTATTGAATTTTTGGAATAATGTTCAAGTTTGCTAACAACCATTTTTCGTAGGAGCAGAAATTTCGTAAATTATTTAATATTTGGCATAATGTTCAAGTTTGCTAACAACCATTTTTCGTAGTAGCTTAAATTTCGTAAAATATTCAATTTTTGGAATAAAGTTTAAGTTTGCTAACAACCATTTTTCGTAGTAGCAGAAATTTCGTAAATTATTGAATTTTTGGAATAATGTTCAAGTTTGCTAACAACCATTTTTCGTAGGAGCAGAAATTTCGTAAATTATTGAATTTTTGGAATAATGTTCAAGTTTGCTAACAACCATTTTTCGTAGTAGCAGGAATTTCGTAAATTATTGAATTTTTGGAATAATGTTCAAGTTTGCTAACAACCATTTTTCGTAGGAGCAGAAATTTCGTAAAATATTTAATTTTTGGAATAATTTTTAAGTTTGCTAACAACCATTTTTCGTAGTAGCATAAATTTCGTAAAATATTCAATTTTTGGTATAAAGTTTAAGTTTGCTAACAACCATTTTTCGTAGTAGCCGAAATTTCGTAAATTATTGAATTTTTGGAATAAAGTTTAAGTTTGCTAACAACCATTTTTCGTAGGAGCAGAAATTTCGTAAATTATTGAATTTTTGGAATAAAGTTTAAGTTTGCTAACAACCATTTTTCGTAGTAGCATAAATTTCGTAAAATATTCAATTTTTGGAATAAAGTTTAACAACCATTTTTCGTAGTAGCAGAAATTTCGTAAATTATTGAATTTTCGGAATAATGTTCAAGTTTGCTAACAACCATTTTTCGTAGTAGCAGAAATTTCGTAAATTATTGAATTTTTGGAATAATGTTGAAGTTTGCTAATAACCATTTTTCGTAGTAGCATAAATTTCGTAAATTATTGAATTTTTGGAATAATGTTCAAGTTTGCTAACAACCATTTTTCGTTGGAGCAGAAATTTCGTAAATTATTTAATATTTGGAATAATGTCCAAGTTTGCTAACAACCATTTTTCGTAGGAGCAGAAATTTCGTAAATTATTTAATTTTGCGCATATATCGACAGCCCTGCAGTTTTTTAATTGTAAATTATTTAATATTTGGAATAATGTTCAAGTTTGCTAACAACCATTTTTCGTAGTAGCAGAAATTTCGTAAATTATTTAATTTTTGGAATAATGTCCAAGTTTGCTAACAACCATTTTTCGTAGGAGCAGAAATTTCGTAAATTATTTAATTTTGCGCATATATCGACAGCCCTGCAGTTTTTTAATTGTAAATTATTTAATATTTGGAATAATGTTCAAGTTTGCTAACCATTTTTCGTAGGAGCAGAAATTTCGTAAATTATTTAATTTTGCGCATATATCGACAGCCCTGCAGTTTTTTAATTGTAAATTATTGAATTTTCGGAATAATGTTCAAGTTTGCTAACAACCATTTTTCGTAGTAGCAGAAATTTCGTAAATTATTGAATTTTTGGAATAATGTTGAAGTTTGCTAACAACCATTTTTCGTAGTAGCAGAAATTTCGTAAATTATTGAATTTTTGGAATAATGTTCAAGTTTGCTAACAACCATTTTTCGTAGTAGCAGAAATTTCGTAAATTATTTAATTTTTGGAATAATGTCCAAGTTTGCTAACAACCATTTTTCGTAGGAGCAGAAATTTCGTAAATTATTTAATTTTGCGCATATATCGACAGCCCTGCAGTTTTTTAATTGTAAATTATTTAATATTTGGAATAATGTTCAAGTTTGCTAACAACCATTTTTCGTAGTAGCAGAAATTTCGTAAATTATTTAATTTTTGGAATAATGTTGAAGTTTGCTAACAACCATTTTTCGTAGTAGCAGAAATTTCGTAAATTATTAAATCTTTGGAATAATGTTCAAGTTTGCTAACAATCATTTTTCATAGTACCATAAATCGACCTCGGCGCATATATCGACAGCCCTGCAGTTTTTAAATTGCAAATTATTGAATTTTTGGAATAATGTTCACGTTTGCTAACAATCGTTTTTCGTAGTATATATATTTTATTCAAATAATTTTCAAATACGCTAACAAATAAATTTCGTAAAAGAAGAAAAAGACCCGATGACATCAGTACGCACACATTTGTGAAAAGTGAAAAGTAAAAAGTGATTATTATAGATTTTATTTTATTTAAAAAAGTGGAGACTGGAAGGTCGAGGACGTCCTTACACTCAGACGGACATTATCGGCTATTAATATATAGACTAGTCACTAGTTATTTTTATATATATTTTTACTCGCACTTATTTTTCAATTATTTTTTTGTTTATAAATAAATAGTTTATGTTTTTTTAAAAAATCTCATGTTCTAATTTTTTTTTAAGTAATATAATATTATTTATGGTAAGATAAGAGCCGATGATATAAAGAAGGAATATGTATAGGGTAGCTCACTAGACAATTTCAATTTCTGAAAGTATCTCACACTCTTATTGAGTTTGGAGAACACTGGTATATTGTATCCAATAAACTCACTACTCTATATTCATGGTATGTGAGGTAGTAAATTGAAAAATAGAAAATCTTGAACGAATACCGATTAATAATTGGTAATTTCTGTTATTCATTTTTCCATTTTCAATCACATACAATATGCCAAAAAAAATCTGGAATGAATTTTCATATATTATATAATTTAAGGACATTTTCGTTATTTTTTATGTGGATTCAACGAACGATGAATTAATCTTGTAATTGATAGACGTGAGTATACTAAAAAACGGTACATCCCCTAAAAACTTTTGCGTGGCGTTTTTGTGGGCCTAATGAAATTCGACCTCATATTTCGGAAAAATTTTACTAAAATTATGAGTGAGATTTTAATATCTTGTCACGTAGAAAGTTGACGCCTCCCCAGAGATATAAAATTTAAATATTAAAACAAGATATCGCGTATTTTTATTCTTCCTCAAGAGATTGCGTCATACAAGCGCAAATATTTAATATTAGAGTTTTTAGTAAATATTGATCCTTGAATAGTCCCACTTGGGTGGAGTAAAAGTAATAATTTTAGCAGCTAGAATTTTAACGACTTAATTATTTAAGAAAAACACAGTATACGTAAAATACATTTTTTTCACTTAAATAATAAATAACCATAGTTGTTTTGCTTACGATATTTTAAATACTTTTAGGACTCTGTGAAAGCTTTACGGTTGGATACGCTTATATATAAGTATGGCTTTGTCAATTGACTGACAATGATGTGTGGAAATTTTTTTACGGGGAGTCCAATCGTTAACCAGAACACTAATACCAAAACACTCAATCACTTTTTCTTGCCAACGTTATTTTAATATTCCTTTTTTATAAGTCCATATCATTTTTTTAGTGTACTTTTCACTTTTCCTTTTATAAGTTAATGATGAAATATAGAAATAAATAAGTAAGACAAGATGCTGCGTATTGGCGAATAAAAATAATTAAAAGGATAGAAACGTCCGATTTGAATTTTGTTAGTAGTTAATATTTGACGATAAATTAATTATTAACGTTTTTTTATATTTTAGGAGGTCGATAGTGACGAAATGCCCTCACGAGTAAAACAACTACATGCATACGACAGAGCATGACTTATTATACGTAAAATTATCGGCCAGTCCGTGTAAAACCTGCATCTGTTTGTTTGTTTATTTAAAAAAAAATAAACACAGTAACTCATTTATTCGAAATATAAACAGAATGTTTTGAACGATGTTTAACATTTAACCGGAAATTGTATAGAGATTTTACAATATTTATATAAAACCAACTTTATATGATACAAAAGTTACTTTATTAACAACATACTATTTACCTTAGTAATATAAATAACGAGTTTCATAAACATAATATAAGGTTTGTTTCTCAGCACACAAACAACTTTATATAAACAGTCTAATTCAAAAATATTTCCACGAAACTTTCTTTGCTCTGGTGCATTTTCGCTTACTCAAAGCACTTTGGACTAACATACTGACCTCAAGGGAAAATATTCTTATGAAATTTCTCCGCATAAGATGAAAGCTCATTCTAGAGCTCTTGCAAAAACGTATCATATATTAGCGTCGAATGAAAACTTCTAAAGGACCATGCTTCATTGAAATTGAAAAGATAAATCGTGTGGATTTTTTGAACGCTGGTTTATTTTAGCCTCGCTATATAGACTCAAAAAAGCACTAGCCAATATTCATGTAGTCTTTCTTGGGCAGTCGACCACTCAATAAAGGCAAGCATCATCGCAAGCTGAACATCTATTGTCCATAATTGCCCATTAATTTATCCGACCGCTGTGTTTCGCTCATTCATTGTATCAACTAAATTGGCAGAACTCCAATAAAATAAAGCATAACAAATTACAATAAAAAAGCATCGTCAACGATGGCGTTATATTGAAAAAACTATTAACAATTGTCTAATGCAGTGTCTGCTAAACTTTTTTCCTTTACGGCGCTCTGGTGAATGGGATTTTTTCAGCAGCATACTAAATAAAAATGCATTATAAAAGGAAATGTACCTTATTAATTTGAATATAGAAAATCATGGTGTAGCTAATATTTTTTCAATAAATATGTCCATATGTGGTAATATTTTTATCAGTGAAGATTTAATTGATTTTTAGAAAGGATTCTGTCAAAATTCGGTTCTAAATTAGATAAACAAACACTCCTCATTTACCATCTGTAACCACACTTGTTTTTTTTTAATATCTCTTTCCATGAACGCTGAAAACCCAAATTTGCAAAAATAAAGACGATCCAAACGGCAGCAGAGATTTAATTACTGTTGTATCTAATCGAAAGTATTGACTCCATAGCGATATCCAAAATGCTGACAACTTTAGCTCAGAAAATGAGGCTTTATGCAACAGAGTCGTTTATAACTCTACTAAAATTTCGTCATCTGTTAGTGTCAAGTGTGTGTACCATCGAATCTTACGAATGATTGATGACGCACTGGTAATAATCAGGCGATGGAAAATAAGACTACGCTGCGTATATACCATCATCACTGTATTCCTGTGTCGTGTCGGCCATTATGGACGAAATTGACAAATATTTATTTTAATATTTAGGATTTGAATTTATTTAAAATTGAAGACAATTTAAATGAATAAGAATTATTTAAATTAAACAGTTCGAGGTTTCTTCGTTAGTGGCACACCTGAGACTTTTTACGGTACACAGTTTCGCAGACACTGGTCTAATGTTTTGAGCTCATTTTAGGAGATGACCGAAAAATCAGTCAAAGTTCCGATAACTTTCGTCGCAAACAGCATCGATTTTATTTTTTTTTGCCTTATCCTCTCTCAGCGTGCAGCATATGAAAATTTAATGAAGATAATTGATCTACGAGAACTGAGTCTTACTCACAATTTCTGTTTTTTGGAAATATCAATAGGAAAGAGGGGAACTTAAACATTACATATATCCATGATTTCAAACACTAATCTAAAAATCAATTTAGAAAACTATCCGTACTGGAATTTCAAAAAACTGGAAAAACAATCGTATTGTTATAATGTTTTTTGTTTCAATATATTGACATTTATAAGAAGACACTTTGATACTATTTGGTAAAAGATTTGTTTTCGTATCAATTTGGAGTGTTACATAATTCTTAATGAATTGAATACTTTCGGCATAGATATAGGACAGAAATTTATGTATTATTACAATGTGACGCGTCAGTGTTTTTTTGGTTCATACTCTTTAGAAATTTTCGTTTCAAATACTGAAATACACCCATACTTCGCTTAACACCGTACTCGCTTAACACGATTTCGGTTTAACACGGTTGTCATTATGGAGATTTTTTCATTAAATCTTGCATTGTAGTGATACCGAAAGTCCAATTTTAAAAACAATAAAAGATGGATTACAAA
Source organism: Himalopsyche tibetana (assembly GCA_030503985.1). NCBI lineage: Eukaryota > Metazoa > Arthropoda > Insecta > Trichoptera > Rhyacophilidae > Himalopsyche > Himalopsyche tibetana. Next base: position 6,413,882 of record JAPJYX010000010.1, read on the forward strand.
TGGCAAGAAATATATAAATTTATTTTTGAAATAATGATGCGGATATCGATTGAGCTTTAAAATTTCGAAAAACGAGAAATGAAACAATACGTTATAAGATATGAAGAAATTTACACGAATCTCAAAACAGATAGACAATCAAAGATTACAGATTTTTTGATACGGCCGACGGAAAATGACGGAAATATAATCGAAGGCATTGATGAAGGCACTGATGATGACATTCAGCCAAAAAGAAGAAAAAAAAACCCCCCGTGATAATTTCTAGTGATAGTGAGATCGAATAATATTTTTTTATGTTTCATAACATATTTCAGTAAATTTTCAAAATTAATATGTATTTATTTTATTAATATTTCTAAAAAAAGAAGCTATAACCCTCTTTTCCATACGGTTTTACACGTTTCCGTTCAACACGGTGCTAGCAGAACATATCTTCCGAGTTAAGCGAGAGATGGGTGTATTTAAATAATGAACAAGAAATTGTGCAAAAAAAAACATCTCAATATGTATAAACAGATTTTATTCATAAAACTTTTACATTGATTTGCATGAGTATAAAAACACTGTTGACTTGAAAGTATTTTAATTTGTAGCAAAATTAAAAATCAGGCAGTCTTGAAATGATAACAATTACTTTGAAAGTTCAATAGGTTGAATTATTTTGGCATGACTTCGGGATTTACAGCGCAGACATACGCGAGTGGTTTTTCATTTGGTTTCGCTAATGTCACAAACTGCTCTGCAACTTCAACAGCAACTCGTATCTGTGCTTCAGTAGTGGATGCCCCTGTAAAATAAATCACAAATACCTCTTAATCATATTGTATCAAACATTTTTTTGGCTATTTCGTGTTTGCTTTATTTTCTTGCTACACCCACCATTACTTTTAAATCTTTTGAGTCATTAAAAATTTCCCAACTATCGTTATAACTCTGCTCTGTGTATACTTAACACAAATATACAGCATTCCGTGAAATTACTTTGAGCCACATTTACTGAAAAAATACTAAGTCAACGTGTTCTTTTAAAACTCTGCATTTTTCAATTTTAATAACTTCTACCTTTTATATATTTATAAGTAGGCTGCCTTCGTTATTTATTTCAAGTCATAGAATGATTAGAATTATAACTATTTATTTTTAATTTTTCGATACAATGTGTCTTATTCAATTTGATTGAAAGTAAATTTAATAATACCTAAATGTGGAGTCGCTATAACTCGAGGGTGTTGGATCAGTTCCAAGGTAACAGCATCAGTAGGAGGCTCTTGCTCATAAACATCCAATGCAGCTCCACCAACCTTAAATTAATAATCAAAAGATTCATCAATACTACTAATAAAAATTTCCATGACTGGAAATATTTTTTAGCAGCATATATCAATGTATATCGTTTTCCTTAACAGAGGCGAATAGTTGATTAGTTATCAACCAATTGACATACCCTTCAAATATTTTTCATCCAACCTTCTACAATACTCTCATAGAAAAAAAACTACATTAAAAACAAGTTTTTTTTACAAAGTTAACGCTACGTATTACCTGGGCGAAGTCACTGCGAACGCGATTGGAACGCGGCTTAAAGCGAATCAAAATATCGAACAAACTAATCTTGGAGTGCGTTTTGTCACGTAGGACACTATAGCGGCTGAGACTGTTTTATATCTTCGTGCCACCTCGAGTTGCTTTGTATTCGCTTTGATTTCGTCCACGTAAGACATACAGTAATAGATCATTTTAAAAGTTATCAATGAATAACAAATGCTTGTTTTAGTCATAAATAATACTGACATTAGCCATATCCGCTTCTAATGTGAAGTCTACGAAATTCTAATATAGTTTATCTCGTCATAAGGTTTTTTTTACGTAATCTTCTTTACACGTTGTTGTCTAACCTATATTTTTGTGTATAGAATAGAGATAAGTAGGTGTTGAAATATAGGGCTAGGACAGTACTAGTGATTAGTTAATCACTCTCCTTACGCCCCAATTTTAGAACCGACCGAGTGGAAGGGATTATCAGATATCACATCCATCCATACATTCAAATAAAATCTGTAAACCAATCGATGAATCATGAATTCAAGCCCGTGAGCACCGCCACCAAATCCAACTACATTGACCAGTCGAACACAAACCTATATATGAAATGTTATGAAAAATAAAATAGTAGTATTGTTACCTGTCCACTATTTAACCCATCCAATAGATCTTTTTCGTGGATAAGACCCCCTCTTCCGACATTGATTATAAATATTCCCTTCTTGCAAGTGGACAATACCTTTGCGTTGATCATGTCTAAAAAGATAGAGATAGTATTTTATTAAAAATATTTTGGTAGATTATGAGAGACAATATAAGGCTGAAGACATGGTTGAAAATGGTGAATCAAGGCAAAAATATTGATTGAGGCAAGAGTATTTGAAAAATTCGATTGCCTTCGAGTGCAAGTAAAGCATCTAAATTTTGTAGATTTCAAACTGTAACAACTATACGTGATATTTTGAAACATATTTTTTTTAATTTTCAGATAAATCAAGATAACGTATTATACAAAATTAAAATCGTAAATAGAAGTATATAATAACGTAAATTTCGGTATTCCGACACGATTAACGAAACAACATTTTCTTTCCTACTAAAAACACGTGAATCCTGTAAATTCTCTCATTTGACTGGCTAATTTATTGCTAGCGTGGGTATTGACTAAGCCCTAGCCCACATGAGTTAATTCATGGCACGCGATCGTTTGATATTTACCGTCAATAGCAGTGATTATCAAACGATTTTCGGTAGAATGGTTAGATTCCTTCTTCGCGTGGAAAAATATGGTTAGTTTTGTCTTTTGATAGTTTTGAAAGAAAGCTTTTATAAATACTGAAAGTTTAATGAACAAACGCATCATAGATTTAAACATAAAATACATGTAAATACATCACGCTATTTATACTACTCAATAATTATTGCAATCTTTGGTACGTATTATATGATTTATAAATTTATCATAGTAATGTCGAGACATATTTTTAGCCTAAAGTAAATTATGTTGTATCGAATTTAGGTTTATATTTCCATACAAATATGGTCACATGGTATTTACATTTTAGTTCGCTAAATATTAGCTGTTCTTTTTTTTACATAAGAAGTATTATATATGCGTTAAGCATTAAAAATACTCTTGCTGCTTGATTTCAAAATCAATATAAAAATTAAATCGTTCAAATTTGATAATTGAATTAGATGAATATGGTTGCTTACGAATTTTACACATCTTGGCAACTTCACACCTTACTTGACACTTTTCAAACATCTTTGACGTATTAATAATGAAACTGTACGCTGTGATATATGAATGCAAGACTTACTCCTAGTAGATGGCATCAAAGGTGTATGTACGGTGATGTAGTTTGCCAGCGGCCATATTTCATCAAGTTCCATTTTTTCGGTATTGAACTTCTTCGCATCTTCAGCAGAAACGATTGGATCATAGCCGATCACCTAAAAGAAATTTCACACATTTGTTTTATACAGGAATACCTCTATTCAGAAAAAGAAGAATGAGTAGAACATTAATTTGAACATAACGTGGTTTACCTATAATTAAACAAAACAATTAAATTTTAAAAATCTCTAGAAATTAACTTTCAATTTTGTAAACATTGAAGTGGTTTTATAAAAATAAAACATATTTATTTATTAACTGTATTTTTAATATAAGTAAAGATGTTAAAATATATGAGAAACTGACTTTTTTATTTCTTCTAAGACATAGGACTTGTGATGTCTAAAAATCCCCTCCCCCCATTCCAATCCTTAAATATCGGAGTGTACCGATAGTGATTGAGCAATAAAAAATAACACTGCTATTTTTGACCATATTATAAATGCCAAAAAAGTACAAAAACGTCTTTAAAATGTTATATTTTGCTGGGCTAATTTCATAAAAAAGAATTTTGCTGGGCTTACATAAGAATAAAACATGAATATTAAAATACTGATCCTTAAATATTTTTGAGCACGTCCCCGTATCTACTGAGCTTAATTATATACAAAATAATATACAAAATAAGTTTTAATTATTTACCCTCATTCCGAACGCGGTCATTCTTGTAGCAACCTCCCTTCCAACTCTTCCTAGTCCCAAAATGGCGAGAGTCTTTCCTGATATTTCTGATCCAAGATACTTTGACCTATCCCATCGACCAGCTCTCATACTAGCAGCTGCCTGAGGTACATTTCTTGCCAACGATGTAATTAGTCCACACGTTAACTCGCATGCGCTTATTGCATTGCCTCCGGGGGTGCTAAAATAATCCGATCAAAAGTACATCGATTAATACACTTAAAAAAATAAACTGGTTGTGATCAGAGCTACAAATATAAACGCAGCTCGTTAACCAAGTAATCGTTAAAAATAATAAAATATGTTCGTGATACCTACTTCCAAAATTTATGACTTGATAAAATCTAATTAAACTTTCCTCATGTAATATATATTATACACTATTGTAGACACATATTGTCTGATATATTTTTTCTTCTTCTTTGGAGCATAAGTGCTCCAAATTTAGCATATTTGCAATAAAAAATTGTACCTACTATAAATGGTTGTTGTTCAGTTGCTCAACCTGTTTTATCAGAGAAAAGATTTCATTCCTTTCCACTTTATATACGGTTTTAAAATGGAGTGAACAAAAAACTAGCTAATAGTTCGCAAGGTTAAACTTCACATATGGAACCAAAATGGCTAAAATATACAGTTTCAGCTACACCAAAGTATATCAAGTTCAAATAGCTTGCCTTTTTTCAAAATTAACTTTGTTTTATATAAAAATTTCAGTACGGACAGTGAATTTATGTTCGAAGGCGTGGATGTATGTGATATCTGTCTTGAGTTACCTCCATACTATCCTAAGAAAAACGGCGTAGCGATAGCGATTAGCTAACCACTAGTCCTGCCTTATCCCAATCTTTATATTCTTACTCTCTTTGAAAAAAAGGGACATTGAGCAACTGAGTAACAAGCAGTTTTCATAGAAATACTTATGTTGATACAAACTCTATTATGATTCAGGAGTTTGCTATGCTTCACATTGGAAGCAGACATGTTCAATATATACATTTTTATATATAATATATATATATATATGTTTAGGTTGGTTATTTAACAATTGTGATTTTGTCGATTTTATTCACGCTGTGTAACATTGAATTTTAATTATAAATTAACGTGATTAAAAATAATTATCTTCATTGATTATCGCTCAAAATTGGATCGACTACTGGTGTCAGTTCTCAAAATCTTCACTAACCAAGTCACATAAAAACCTTTGATTATATCAATTTGATAATAGTAAAGCTAAAAAGAAAAGGCGTGTATTTAGGTCGCGGTTGCGTATGGCAACAACCAGTAATAAATTCAATTACAATATTTCTTTACATACTTCAAAACGATTATTTTTCTAGCTGTTGCTGCTTTAGCATCGATGTTGTCAACTCCAGCACCTGCTCTTCCAACAACTTTTAATCTGTCACCAGATTCAAGAACTTCCTTTGTTACTTGTGTGCTGGATCTTACAATTAGTGCATCGTGATTCTGAAAAGAAAATCATACTTTTCTTCGTGTGGCATTTATTTCTATCATATCATAGATAAACGTTCGTTCTATGATTTTCCTTTTACATTATGTTTATTTTAATAGTGAAAACAAATATTGGAAATTGATCTCAGTATCAATACACAAACTTGAAACGTCAAAATGAAAGAGACTGGAATAAATATTTACAGTACAGTTTTCGTATGAAATTGATACTTTCAGGTAATTTAATACATCGGCGGTACTATTATTTTTATTTAAGACGGTCTAAATTACTCAACACGTGATTATTTTGGACGGTTTGAATACTCAAAACGTGATTGTGTTGAGTATTTTAAACCGTATAAATTAAGTTTATGCACGTAATAATATCAAAGCAGAACACTATTTAATTTAGTACATTTAGTTAATTTAATGTAATTTATGTTTTTATTTGTAGTGGTAAATGTAGTGAATGAATTAACTTACACAATTCGTATAAAAGAAATGAAAATATATACCTTGATTTCTTCTAAAAGTTCAGCTTTACTCATTTTAGTTTTGACTGTGACGGATATTCCATGTTCTTTCAGAAGATCAGCACACCTCGCATCTACAGCATCAGAAATCAATACAGAGTTGATTACCACCATGATTGCTATTTTTCAAACTCCCAAGCTGTAGGAAGAAATTGCAAAGATTGAAATGCATCAACACCATCTGTCTGCCGTACAAAAATTTTCAAGCGGTGTGAAAAATATGAATGAATGTATATACATTTTTTTCCTCATATACAAGTTAACTGCCGTAACTATATGAATCTTTATTTCTGATCACGTTGGGTAGCATGACTTAATTTAAAACTCGATAAAAATATTGAATATTTTATCGATACGCAATAATTATGAATCGTTAAGTTACATTGTACTGACGGCAATATCACCCAATCGTATTATTGTCTATTATTCTATGCAACAACACATTCCATTGTTTCATAAAACAGCCGCTTACTAAAAATAATCTTTCACATTAAAAATTATAGTGCAAAAGGTAAAAAAAATCCTGGAAAAAGAGTTTATGACCGTCCGTATTTGGCGTATAACATTTTTATACCTTGTTCCTTTCTGTTTTAAAATATATATATATATATCGGAAAAACAGAAAGAACACTGAACACCCGATTATCAGAACATATGGCAGCATTTAGATTTGAAAAAGACCCGTCTAATGTTGCTAATCACTTAATTTTGGAAAAACACGTGTTCAATCAGAAACAAGGGATAAAAATGTTACACCCAAATACGGACAGTCATAAGCTCTTTTTCCTGGAATTTTTTTAAATAAACAGAGCACAATTGCATAGCCTTCAGATTTTAAATGAAACATTAAACATGCCGGGATCTCCACTTCTTTACCCTATATAAATATGGCCATAAAACCTTTTCCGACAAACAAATAAATGTAATTCTTAAAACTACTTAGTACTCAAATCTGTGGGCGTAATGCCATGAGCTTATCCTTTTCACCAGCAATGGCTTTAGGCTCAATTAAACATTTGTTTCTTATATAAACACGAAACATTCATTTACTAAGCTTCAGTTCAAGTTCATTCGTGCACTTGAACGCCTGAAGATGGCGAAAGGCGAAACCCAGGTCGTTAGTGACAAAATCTGTGAGAATATACATAGTTTGAACGATTGAAATTCCACCAAGCACCTTCAGTCGAAATCTTTAATAACATCTTTCTGTTCTTTTAAATTATTTTCAAGTGAGTTATCTGCGTTTTATTTAAAAATATTTTTTTTTTACCGCAGTTTTTTGTTTACAACGTTTTAGTTGAGCATTAACATGTTGGATCCCGGAGCCGTGTTTTCACGTGATAAACTAGCCGAGCGTTGAGTCCCGGAACCGTATTTTCACGTGATGGGCTATGCTTTAAGTAAAGCCATCATTGTGGTATCAAGCATCATTTTGTATAGAAGACTCAGTAAAATCGTTATAACAGATACTCAAATTATTCTAAATCAGTCTTTTAATTATTAATTTTATTAAAAATAGTAACTGATTTTACCCACCAAAATTTAAAGATATCATAACACATTTGAGACGTCCATTTTTCCTTTTGAAGATTACATGATGGTGCAGTCACTGAGCTCATTTTCAATTTAAGCTTTAAATATTCTATAAAAAAGAATGTCAAAAAACATTTCTATAAATGTTTTGTTACTAATAGCAGCAAGAAAAAATAACTAAGCCCAATTGAACATGCAAGGTGGGCGCCAAGCAAAATATGGAGTAGGACTTGGTACATGTGCAAACATTGAAATATAGCTTTCCATATCAGAAAATTATAGCAATTATACCATACATAATTGAATAGTAATAGTCTTTCAAGCAACCACAAAAAGTTTCATTTAATTTGACTTTGTGGTTTCACATTTATAGCCTTTTTAGTAAGTCATTAAGAAAAAAATCAATTCTTCAAAAATAAGCCGGGCACACGAGATAATTTTACTTGATTTGGGCCGGGGCCGAAAGTGAATAAATGTATTTTTTCAATAACTCTACAAGTACTCTTTCCATCATTTCTAATGAAATATAAAATATTGTATAATAAGAATGCTTTAATCTATTGAGGCGTTAAAAATTAAACTTATCTATAATTTATCAATTGCTCTAATTTATGTAAAAAAAATCTTACTGATAAATGTCACTGTGGTAAAATCTGAACCATTTTTAAATCGTATCTTATATTTTGTATACATACTGTTAATCCTCCACTGAACCACTTAAAAATAATTTTATGAAACACAGTTCACGCAAGTCTTTTTCCTACGAATTAGATTTGGAAGAATATTAATTTTGTTTAACGAATACGTTGGTAATCTATAAAAAATAGCGATGCCATATTTCATTTAAATAAAGCCAATTTCACGTTTTGAAATCAGTCTTACAAATTCTAGTAATACAAATTAAAGCCGTACATGAATATTTGAGAATAAGCCGCAGCACAATATTCACAGATCTGATTTTGAGGTACAGGTAAGCAATATAACTAAGACAATCACAGGTTGAATGAAGTGTGCCGTTTTTGTATATAAATAATTGTAGTCGATTTCCGAAAGACCCGTTTTGACCACACACAAGAATATATTACTTGTGTACGGCATGTCGATTGCTCTGCCTAAGATTCGCAAACTATTCGAATACATAGTATGAATAATTTATACGGGGCATTGATAAATGCATACAAATTGATCAGTCGTTGTGAAAGCTAAGTCGTGCATATTATGTTGTTGACGGATAACTCTCATCTTTGAGATTGTCGAATACGGATTGCATTCTATATGAAATATTATAGACAATATTCGCCATTTAAAATTTTCCCGTGGTGGGAAAAGTTCAACATCACAAATTAAATCATTTTTAAATAAAATTACGATGGTAAAAAAAATCCGTTTGCTTTAAAGAAAAACATTGGATACAAAAAAAAGAAACAAGACATTTAATGTTTTGTTTCCTTTAATTTTAAGTTTTCATCAAATCAATAGTAATGTGTTTTGTACTCAATCACATTGATTTAAACAATTTATTCTTCAAGCAATACTCAAATAAAATAAATATGAAAAACGAATTCGTCTGAACTTGGGTACAAGATACTCATTAAAAAAGTTTTATACTATGTATATGCATCAATTAAAAGACGAAACAAAATTAATAAACATGTATATTTTATTTTTTAGAGTTGAGATGATACTATCGTATGTTTATAACATTTAATTACATTATAATGAATGTAATTAATAATGATTATGTCAATAAATGATAAGCATAATGCTTTTCAACTTTTACTCTAATATTCTTGTTAAATATATTCATGTTAGGACTGATACAAAAAAAAAGATCAAAACGCAGGATCAAGCTAAAGATCTTATATCTATATTCAGTGTGAAAATGGTATCAATAATTTATGATGAACATTTCTTATAGTCCTAATTTTTCTTTCAGATCTTCTTTTAAGAATTATAGAAATAAGCTGTCATGCTTCTTAATCACTTTTTGTTAATTTGCCAACACGGATATTGGTTTACAATAATCTGTGATTGAAATTAAATTGATTGAGAATCATTGGACCAGACAGAAGAATGTCTTCGCAGTAGACTGAGTTACATTTTGAGCCGCATTATTGTCTGTAAATTTAGTTTATATAGCAGACAATTAATGATAGGTATACGGGCAACCAACAACTTGGCAGCACAATAAAACAGGGATCTTATAACGGTTTGGCTCAAAGGTCACCTTTTCTGTTCCACATAGTTGGGCAGAAAAAGACTTTGTGAGATATTTACTGACACAGTTTGATCAGTTGCATACAATTTCTCTTAACTTTCTTTCCGCGGTTGGAAATAACAATATGTGTATTATTACTATGTTTGTCGATTCAGCTCTTGAAGTAGTGGTTAATATATGTTATTGATTGTGCATTTTTCTATCAGTTAAACAGTGTAATTAATATTAAGAAAAATTAAAAAAAACGCGAGACGGGTTTGTCTTGATCCGCGGACAGTATTTAATAGACCCCTGTACTAAAATATCTTGATTTAAACCAAAAGCGAAAATCTTTATTATAGACTTTGTTTTGAGTATTTATTTTTTGAAATAACACATTTTTAAATATTATTTTATTTAATTTAAGATTTCGACTGAAGGTGCTTGGTGAAATTTCAATATTAAATTTGAATTCAAGTTCATCCGTGCAATGATTCAAATTTAATTATTTTATTTGAGTTTAAAAAATCATGTATCATATTATTGAAATTTGATCGAGTACATATTTGTAGAAATATTTTTTTATTGGTACAATATTGTCATGAATTTAATATTTAGCAATATAATTCGTATAAAGTACATCTTAAAAAATGCAAAATCCGTTTCTGTAACCGATTGGTCAACGCTCTCGAGTGTTCTTCTGCTTGAATGCGGCGTCAACGAGCTGGAGTCATTTAAATTTAAATTCAACCATTTTTTGCACACATTAATATATAGACTAATTTAAATTTTAAATTTACAGTCACACTTCACATACAGAACAAGATTTGAACAAAAATAAAACATCGTGATATAAAATTTAGTATCACAATAATATTTGTTTTTTTGCACTATTTCCACAAATTATGTTTTTTTATTAACATTTACCGTACGATTACAAGTAAGAACTATCTATTTAGGGCGTACTGTTAATTTTTGAATATTTTTATATTTACTGTATCAAATCCATATTATAACAAATACAAAAACTGGACAAATAATCGATCTAATATGTCGGCATACGTTTTTGTGAGAAAATTACACCACTGTTTGATCAAATGTACACATATTTGTTATTTGATAAAGTGGAGTGATATGTAATTTCTATTTACATTTTACTTTGAAACAAAAGAAGCGGCGATAATATCCATAACTCAATTTGTAAACTGTCAATTGTATGTTTGAAAAAAATAATTCAAATAGTGTACTACTTTGAGAAGTAAACCAAATATGATAATAATTATTCAAATTCTTTCAGATACAATGTTAAATATAAACACAGAAATAAAGCATTTACAGTCTTTTGAAATCACGTTGCTAGCGAAAACAAAAAGAAAATGTTTTTGGAAATAGCCAGTAAAGTAATTATTTTGTTTTATACTCTTTGTTATCTATGAGATTTTACATTTTATAAATTAACTTCATTTATTTCAAGCTTGTGATTATTTAACTATATTTCTTTGCATTAGTTGTAAACTATTTTATTCCACATATGTAAACATGTAAAAATGCGTAGTTTTGGGTGTTTAACGGTAACTTTCTCACAATATCTAGTCATGTTAACACTTGACAAAAATCTAACAATTTATTCTATGCTGCACGGATCTCTTTACAAACGTATTCAGCGTTTTAGATACTATGGCAACTATAACAAAACATTTTACACTACAAGTATTCATAATTTATTTTTAACGCCTTGTATTGTATTACCTAAATAGCCGTGCTCAAACTACGACTGAAAATGAACTTTTGGAATAGGTAAATCAGGTGACGACTTGACTGCGACGGTTGAGAATGAAAGATAATTGTATTTTATTGATGAGCGCATCGAATTTAAATAGAGGTAATGAAAAGGAATTTGTTACACTAGTAACTCATATTATTAAAGCCTTTAGTTTAGACTAAGTAACAGTTGAAGACATCGAGAACTGTGCAGGGTTTTCGCTTAATCGAGATAAGAATTCACTAATCCATTTGTATTATCTGAAAAAGTTTCAATTCGACATGAAGCGCTAACGATCATAATAAATTATTTCCGTTTGTAAGGTTATACAAAAAAAATCTATGTAGAAACATGATTATTTATAATATTTGTTAAATTACATTTTTAATATTATCAAATAATACAGTCTACCGTTTAGTATATAAATCTTGTATGAAAGTTTATTTCGACAAAATTGCTTAAACACTGCTTTTTATGTACTGATTAACTACAATAAAAAATAATGTTTTCTCTATAATTTCATACAATTACATCACATTAAAAAATATAAATAACAGGTTTCGGGAGAAAGTTTTTAATCTTGACAGTATATTGAGACCTAGATCTTCGTTCATCACTATTTTTTGATTGTTTTTATTACTGTGCCAAAAAATAGCAAATTGGTTTATACTGTATATTTTTGGTGTTTGGAAAATACAATAATTATTTTTTGAAACGCTGTTTGTTAAGTGCAAACTTTCAAACTTTGTTTGAACTCCTGAAAACTGATTGTATTTACACAACTAGTAGAATAATCGAAAATATTAGTTAGTATATTCGTTTACTTCAATAATAAGTATTTGTTTAAATTACTTTTCTGTTCTATTTTTTCAATTATCAGACATTGCTCTAACAAACAGGAATATAATATATTTGGAGAAAGGGTAAGTCGGTAACAATAAAATTGTGTTGAAATATTTGAAGTTGAATAGTGGTGTGCCATTGATATACAATTAAAAACGACCTAGTGCATTTTCCAAGAATAAAGAGTAAATATTATATATGACGTTTCCATTAGACTAAGCCCTTTCCAAAAAAAAAAATCAAAATTATGATTAAAATATGAGGGACTTTAAGAATCATGGCTCTTTTTGGAATTTTGACTGTTATGGTTTTTATTATTTTTTAGGATTTTTGAACTCTTTTTTTTCTTTACGATCCTGCTTTATACATATTATTCCAATTGTGGTTTCTCACGGTATTTTTATTTAAACTTCCGAAAACTGTTAATAGTGTTTATTGTCAATACTTTGTAGGAAGACATTGTATTCATAAAATAAAACACTTCCACATATAAATATTTAATATGATCAGAACTAATTTTGCTTATCACGAAATATTTTTACTACTTCAAAATACTAGTAAAAATATAGATTTATACAATAAATAGCCCTAAATCAACGTATATTATTATCAGTTGAATTTCGTACTTCTCTATCATACATAAATAGCTTGGCAGTTTGAACAAGAGAGTTAAGTAGGTACTACTCAAGTACAATAGTCATGTTTTTTTATCTTGACTCTCATTATCGTAATTCATTGAAATTCCACCAAGCACCTTCAGTCGAAATCTTAAATTATCTCATTTTGGTAGCTTAAAATATTTTTCGATTGGAAAGTGCATTTTCTTTGGTATGACTGTGTCATGTTAAAAATAAGCATCTGTTATATATTTTGTTTTCTGCTTTTTATCTGATCTGCATAATTAAAAGCAAATAAATGCACAATAACAAAACAAAGCTACTGACGTATTATTTGAATTAACTTATTGAATAATAAAATACGATAACAATACGAACAGAAAAAAATATAAAGGAAAACTACAAATCAATAAAAGAAGGTGTATTATCTGATTTGAAAATATTATTTTTATCTGAAAGAAAAACATATTTTCTAGCATAACAAAAATATTGCTGAATAAAGTTGAAAGCATTTGTTCAAAATATTTAATTGAAAACATAATCGATAGCTAAATATAAGTGTACCGAGTGAAGTAGGTTTTTATTCGATGATAATTTTTCATTTTACCCATTAAATAATTTGTCTGGCTTTAAATTATTCAATAAATTTGACCTGGAATTTTATCAGTATGACCTTTGAAGATAACGAAAAGTTGTACGATAATTTATTATTGTTTTTAGTGTTGTTCGGCTGAAATTATTAAGGTAAAATTTACTCGGTATTGAATTATTAGTATTACTCAGTACTTGGTTTTGATAATTTGTTCAATTATCTACCTATTCACGGCCCAGACAATGTTATCGCTAATGTTTTATTTTTTTAATGTAATTGCTTAGTGGTTATGACTAAGCATAAATCAACAAAAAAAATACAGCAATAAAATAAAACAACATGCGATACAACACTGTAATTGCTAAGTAAATTTACATAGGTAGAGTCGGCGACGGTAAAAAAAGAACAATGTGTCAAAAATGACAGAATAATGTTTTAAAAATGATTTTAAATATTCCTGCATGAAGCGTATTGTGTCTTATTTAAGACATTGGGTGTTTATTTAATTTAAAATTTAATAAAGTTCCACATTATATTGAAATGAATATCATTGATTATATAGTTCATACAAAATGCTTTACTTAAACAATTTCCAACGGTTTACAATTTAACGCTACTACAAGATAATAAAGTACCATGTTTAGTTTCTGATAAGAACTTTCATAATGTTAATGTTTTAAATTTCACTAGAAAACATATGCGTTTTATCGTTGTGTCACTATTTATTGAGCCTCTGTGAGGTAAAGTGAACCAAGTGGTTTTTTTGGAAAAAATAGTTACATCCGTTACAATACTCTCAATGTCGTAAACTACCGTAAGAGTAAAGTGAGCTCAGTAAAGGCACACTCCAAACTACGCCCCACCGGAGATTTTCATCCGGCCCGCGAAAAGTTCTGGATTTTTGCATAGAAATTATTCATTTAAGAAATATAAATTTTCATGATTTAGTTGTGAATTCACGACAACTATTTATTTAAAATCATCAATTGTCATACAACTATCTGGTAGGGGACTCAAAGTGAAGGAAGTTGGATATAAATTGAAGGCGAGACGACTAGTTGTTCGTTAACTCAAAAATTTCTCGAACATTCTCATTAATTGAAATTCTAAGAAGGGCGAACATTTGTTTACATTCTAATTATTATGTAACTACATAAAATGGAATAATATTCTGATTGGGTTCCAATAAGAATTTATATGTCATCGGCCCCCCTTAGTTCTGAAAAAGTTGAATCCAGCCCGCTTCTCAAAAAGTTTGGTGACCCCTGCTCTTGTTGGTAAGAGGTTGCTCTACCAACTAGGTGGGTCTGGGTTCGATCTCCGGAAAGGTCTATGTTAAATTTAGATTTTCAATTTAAATTTGAGACCTAAAATATGGGTGTTTGTGATGAAAATTTACCTCGAGTTTATCTCGAGTGACTTACAATACTAAAATTCTCATCGACTTTTTCTCGTATGATCTTTCAACTTTGAAATATTTGGCGCATATTAGCTGTGATGCCAAATATTTTTTTATTCTAAAAAAAAAATGAATTGATTTTAAAAATCTATTTAATTTAAAAAAGGTTTACCACAGCTAAAAGAAATATTTTTTTATTTTCAAAGCTATTATTAAAAGTAGTATGATTAGATCCTATAAATAAAAGTTTTAAATGAGCACGTATTTTTATAAAACTATATATATTACAAATAACGTTTATGAGTTCTGTTATAATTAGTTTTACCATCAAAAACTTATTCTAATCGTAATTTCATCAAGTAATTTGCTTTTGCATCAAAGCGATGAAGGAAATCAGATTATAAATTAATTCATTTATGGACATAAGTAACAAAATTTACATAAACAATGAATGCATACTGTTTGAAATATAATACAGAATTAATAAGCATAGGTCTCCATTTTAAATATCGATGAACTGCAAGTTTCAGTTAATAGTGCAGTAAATGTAACGCAGTTTTAATAAATTCATGAGAATTTGCTGTTGTGATAAAGATGATTGCCTTAAATGAACATGGTGTAAATTTAACATCCAGTGGCAATATACATTAAGTGATAAATACTATTATGTCAGACTAAATAATTAATTTGATGCAAACTCACATGTCACTTTCTGCCAACACTTATAGAAGACACAAGAGTGTTTACAATACTGAATGTTTGGTTGCTTTGGTTTGATTCGCTGCTACTTCAGATGAGTGCTCAAACACATTTTGAAAACAGTGGATCCCAACTAACGTAATAAATAAAATAATCATGTAAACAAATTATCTCTATTTATAGTAAACATTAATTATTAATTCTTTGAATATTATAGGTGAATAATTATTTATGAACGTATGCAAAATATTTTATATTGACATAGGACTATTTGCTTTAATTAGGTTAGCGGTTTACTAGTAATAAAGCGTTAAATTTTGAATATGATTATTTAAACAAATATAACATATGATTTTTAAAATCTTCCTATAATATTGCTTACTTGTTTTTACTCGAAAATATTATGCTTTATTGAAATGATATTTTACTATTTGATGAAATATACTTATTACAAATAATATCAATATAAAAAGTTAGCCGACAAACATTTTTAAAATTAATGTCCACTAAGGTGGATAAAACTTGTGAATGTTTAGCTATTTTGGCATCACACAATCATCAGAGTTATAAACTTTAGTATAATATAAATGTATTATTGAAATTAATTCTTTGATATTTTTAGCTTATTATTATAGTATGACGAAGTTGTTGTAAAGTCAATTATTAAACGTTCAACAACATCATACGATTAGAAAAAAATGCACGTTGAAATAAAAAAAATAATATAATATTTGTCTTCAAAAATAAATCTCTTAAAAATACAATGTTTGGATATCAATGGTATTCGAGTGGTCCACATAAACCTGTTATTTTGTGATGAGCCCAATGTACAGGTGCCGCTGACTTATCAACTGGAAGATACTCAAGATCTATACAAAGTATGTCTATGGTCACATCGCTTGCATTAATGTTTATGGCTTATGAATATTGCCGTCACAAAAAAACACATGAAATTAATTAAAATTGTACGCTTGATAAATAATAACATTATTTTAAATTTTACCAATTCTTAATTATATACATATGTATTGGTATACTTTCATTATATTATGTTTTCTACAAAAAAAATCTAAAGAATGTCTTTCTGAATTTGTTAACATCTATCTATCAACGATGAATTATGTATGTGTGAAATTAAATAATATCACAAAAAACCCTGTTTTGAGATAATAGTCATTTTCGATTATCGTAAAATTTTATCACTTCTATTTATCCACCATAATTAACTATTACACTTCAATAAATTTAAGTTATTTGTAGTGTTTTGCCAAAATAGCTTGAACGAAATTATTGACTATATTTGTTTTTTCAGAAGATACAACGTGTCAAAATCTATATATCTGCATTAGTGAGTCAAAACAGCGAGGTTTCGATTTAACGCCTTCTGACAGTATATCGACGATTTAGGAGATTTTTCGTAATAAACTATTCTGCCAGTAGGGTACGTCAACGGTAGGCGAAAACTAAAGAACGATTTTGTATCGACTTATAAATTGTTACAATAAGGTTAGTTACAATTGGAGTGATAACAGATTTAATTTAAATTAGAAATCTACACGTATATCATGTTTGTATAACGGTGTCACTTTTTATCAACTTACACAAATCTAGCACTACCAGAGTAGAAAAACAGTCTTTTTTTATTTCGTTTGTAAACAGTAAATCTCGTTGCTGTCTGTCACACGTTTCACATAGTTAGTAGAGGTGTATATGTGTGTTGTCCATCTACTGAATGAACTTTATTATGACTAGTTCATTGAATATTTTTATAATGATAGGTTTCATTCTTTGACAATATGGAGAAAATAATTATTTGTAAAAAAACAGGAGAAGTCTTTGTTTAATGTTTACACAAAAAAATACTGGGGGTTAATTTATTCCATAGCATATATTCACTTTATATCAAATTAATTGGTAAATAGTACAAAATGAAACATTCTTCAATTTCAGCTTATTACATGTAGAGTTAACTTCACTGCCGATAGCAGAATGGAAATCGTAAAAGAAGCAAAGTTTCTTTTTCAGTTGAATACAGAGTGAAGAGATTCAATATTAATTATCAATTCCAATGTCACGAAAAAAACAAATGAATGAATCTTTTTTAAAATATTATTCAAATGCCTTCGAATAACAGGAAAGTACTAAAAATATAGCACGTAAGTATCAAATTAATTAAGTCTTTAATCAATCATTTATTTAATGCTCTATATTTTAGAAATATGTTTACTTGGAAGTGAAAATTAATATGACACTGTTTTCACATTATAATTATTGCTTTGTATCATTTTTCTTTAACAAAAATAAGAAATACAGTTTTCCTTACATAATAAAAATGTTTATTTCTAAATACCTTTAATCATTTTCATATGTTATATACTGTTTTCGTTATAAATTATCTATATTAAGTCTAATATTCTTGACAACGGTTATAACTTCGTAATAAACAGGCGTAACAAAAAAATATTTTCATGAAACTTTTTCAAGGATTTTCCTGAACTCTCTAGTATTTTCGTTGAAAATACTTTAAGTACTTTGGACTAACATACTGACCTCAAGGGAAGATATTCTTATAAAAAAAATCTACACAAGATGAAAACTCATCTTGAAAAGCTTACAAAATAACATCATATATAAGGCGTGGAATTAAAACTTCTAAACGACTCTTCTTATTGAAATCGAAAGATAAATCTTGAATATTAAATAAAAGTTGAAGCATTTTTTTTGTTTTACCTCTGAAAAAACTTTTTGAAATAAAAAATTCATATTATGTTTCAGGAATTTAATATTATATGCATATTAAAAAATACAATACAAGTTATTCTTATAATATATGTATATTTTTTTGACAGGTTTTGGGTTCATTGTATATAGATTCAATCTGTATTGTGATCATGCGAAAATGTATTTTAGGAATTAAACGATTGTTATTTCCGTGAGAATTTTGATTTAATATATACATCTTATTTAACTCAAGTATTAAATAAACATAAGATAAATATAGACAATGTTGTAATATTTCATTCAAGAATTCTTGAAATAAGTAAGCCATCCTTACCTTTTCGCTTAGTTTGAACAACTCACTTGCTTTCCACCCACCACTGTTTTCCCTTTCGTCAATTTTATTCTTCAGTATCGAGAAGCGTAGTAAAAGTTAAGCGTATCTTTTTTCCTTGACTTAGAGTATCTTAGGAGCAATTGTCCAGGAGTTGATAAGCACTTCAGTGTACAGAAAATTATTCTTTTATGAACGCTTGGATTGATTTGCGCAGCTTTTCTCTTTTCTCGTGCATTAAACGAATTTCCCATGTGATGTGTCTAGTGTCCTGTTTTAACGAGCCACATTTGCATGCTGGCTTGTTCAATAGCTTTGCAACGATACCACCGTGTTTTGTCCAGCAGTTTCAAACCAAGACTTTAATTATATCTATTAGTCATTGTCGGGTCCTATGACGCTATGGTTAGCGTTGTTGGCTTCCGTGCCGGATCTCACAGGTTCGAGTTCCAGTACGAACAGTATTTTTTCGATTGACTTGTCGATTTCTGTTCGAAGGCACGGGTGTTTGTGATATCTAAAAATTCCCGGCCACCCTTCCAGTCTTTCAACAACTAGGTGTCACGAAAGTGACTAGTTAACCACTAGTCCTGTTCTAGCCTTATCTTTCTATTCCTACTACCATCTTTGAAAAAAAAGAGGTTGAGCGAATGAGTAACAGTTTTTGTAGGAACAACTTATGTTGAAATAACTCCATTAGGAGGTCATATGCTCCACATTGGGAGCGGACATGGATAAAAAAATCACCATTTTATGTTCGTAAAGAATAATGGCAGAGGCTTAACAAATCTTACAAATTTAATTGTGTACTCAATATAGGTAATCCACGACATTCACTAATCAGTAGATATCGCCACTCTGCATTTTGAGTGCTGTGCAACTTAATAAGTTTTTTTTGACAACTTTAATGGCTTTTAAAAATTGTTATATCTGGTTTATATCATTATAAAAGATGAGCATAAAACTCGAATAAAACTATTTTTACTCTAATTATCTTCATTCAGAATTTATATTTTATTATTTTTATCAGTCTTCTAAAGAAAAAAAAGTGTTTTACTTTCCATAGGTAATTCATAAAACGATAAAAGTGTTTGATGATAATAATAATTGGAACAGGTTATTTATACATTTACGATGTAAAATATTCATACGATAATTAAACAAGCTTCCCTAAATATAAACGTTTAAGCTTTCTACCCGGCTGAAAATATAGTATGAAAAATTGAAGAGTAATGAGAGATAAAGATTATCCACGTACACCCGGATCATTAGATACTCGCTCTATGAAACTGACAAGAGAGTATTTAACACTTGCGGAACGTGTCAAAAACGCCTGAGGGCTCGTTTAATATTTAACCTCATCGCTTAGTGAGACATTTTAGAAATAATTAATGAATACCATGAGTATAAAATTGTTTGAAACTTCTCTTTCTAGTCATTTAAAATAGGATTTGTGTCCACATCTTTGCTTTTTGTCAATTCTCCTCTAGGTGAATGCCTTATTTAAATAGTTTCTACTTACTATGTAAATGAGCATCTCGATATCATTACGTCTCTTGTTTTAGTCTAATATAAAACATCACCTGCTTTATTATATCGACTGTGGACAGAAAAAAGAACGTAACCTCACACATAACAAATTTTACAGGAGACGTAAAAAACGTTTTTTGATGTTTTGGGCCAAAAGCAAATTAAGAAATATTTTGAACATAAAATCTCAACAATTTGACAGTAGCATGTAGTGCACGGTGACTGATGAACCGGTTCTTAATATTTAATATTTTTTTATTAAAAAAAAAAAGTTTTTTAGTCGTTTTTCACGAATGCAATTTTCGCAAGCCCTTATTTTTTCAACATCCTTTTGATATAACGTGTATCAAGTTGTATTCATTGTGATTTAAAAAAGTTTGGGTTACGTCCTTTTTCCTTTCCAAAGTCGATATTAAAATTAGTTATCGCCCCCTTCCCTTTACCCAAATAATTAAATACAAAACCTTTTTTCCAGATTTCTCTAGAGTTGTGGGTCCAGTTTCTCGATCAAGTGTAAAAACTGAATTGATACATACCCACTTCGAATACTCGATACAAATATGCGTAGTTGTTGACTCACCTTTTTTTAGTTTTATCAATGCAGTTATCTTTAGGGTTATCAAAGAAGGCCATCACTGCTTTGTTGTTAACTGCATTAAATATTTGTCGTACAAATATAAAATACAAATCATCATTTTAATATCTAAATAATGTGTTAACATTTGGTTGCCTAGTACACTTGCTTGTTTTTTTACTGTTCAACATAGCGCATCACACTTGTCACTAGTTAATTTTTACGTGTCAGACATTTATAACGATGAAATCGATTTATGTTAAGTTCCTCATAAAAGTCCCCGCTTAAAATCAAATAGCGACGAACATTATTATTTTTTATTTATTAAAATACGTATGATTAATTAAATTTAGAATAATTTATTTACTGGATCTTCATTATTATCTTGTTTACACTGTTTTTGATGCCACAATGTTGTCATATTTTCAAATAACACGGTTTTTTAAATTCAGGGAACCAATCATAAACTTTTCATCTTTTACACGATTTTTTGTTGAACGTATCTACCGTGTAAAAAAATATTTGAGTGTATATAATTTATATAAACACATTAATTTTTTAATTATTTTGAAAAAAAATATTCATGTTATTGAACATTTTAAAAGCTTATATCTTTCGGTTATTAGCACATTTTTTTGAGTTTCTTAAAACTGAAAAATATTTATAGAGTGTGAAAAAAAATATGTACTTTTTTTAAGTCTTACAGTAGGTATCAAGTTTTGCTTCCTTAACTGAGGATATTGCAAAATAACACAATAGATTGGCAATTACCTGAACTTCTCATTTATTAGATAGAATGATAAGTTTTAACTTAATAGTAAGAGTACCAAGATAGTGATGAATATAATCTTGAGCAACGATGGGTGCATACATATATCTAAAAACATCTTACGTGGAATATTGCTAACTTGTTATGGGTAATTGAGTTATTTTGTCGTTTAACACGCGAAACGTGCCAGCCAGCATATTTTAAAAAGTAGTTTACAAAAAATATTAAAATGCAGAAAATAGTGGCGAAAAAAATTAATGCACAGCTTTTGTATCTAAATGCAGTATCAGCGATGAATAAGCAATTCTCCATAACCGAAATTCAATTTATATTTCAAGGGACGAACGTTTAATTATTACACCGTTATGTTTTACAAAAAAAACACCTCTGCGAGTTTTTATTATAGCATATGCATATATATGTACCTCGAGAATGCTTAAAGTCTGTATTTATAAGGGATAAGATGTTTCCCAGCATGATGTGCAGTATAGAGTCTGCGTGACTTTGCATTCTGTGTTGAGACAACTCTTTTTATTATAGAGACCTTCTAAGCATTTGTTTTTTTTATTATTTTAGTTGTGTTTTTTGCATTTCTATATCATACACAGACCTGACCAACATTACCTTAATGGGTGACATTTCTGCCACATCTAATGTGAGGTTTCGTGTGTACAAGCGACATTGTTCCCGAGACATAAAATAAACATCGATGTTAAGCTTCATGCCCCTGAATTTGTATACAAATATATTCGCATCTTGATGGCTTATTAATTATCACCATTTTCAATTGAAAAAAACAACGTACAAACTGTTTTAATTAAATAAATAGCTATTTAAACCATTGAACCTAAATCAAATCAAATATAAACGTTAACTTAAGTTAATCGTTAAGACTATTTCAATGGGAAATTGTAATTAAAAACAGTGCAATGCACTAACATATAATTGCTAACAAAATATAAAACAATACTGAATGTGATTGCAGATTTGAATGATCTATAATATTGGTATACGTAATTTGTTTACACTCCACTTCCCAATATCAATATTACAATAACAGTCCAAGAATAGCGACCATAATGAAATACAGTCACTTGTTTATTTCATCGTAAATTACATGAATCGTTTTATGAATCATAAATGAGTGTAGAAAAAATGAATTTATGTTTTCCAATACACAAAAAAGAAATTTCAGTAGGAAGGGATGTTATTGTGTTTAAATAGATATTGTTAAGTAAATCTTGTTTTATTTAACCGCCAAACACAACGCAGCTTCTTTCGTTATTTTTTTTTCTATATTTCGTGAAAATGAGTAATTAGCATCAATAGCCGATATGAATATAATGAAATTTTCGTGCCTAGTGCATTTTTTTGATGATACAGCATACGAAAAAATAGTATACTTTTTCGCGACGGCCATCAATGCGTCAAATAAAATAAGCCGTAAAAATATTTGGCTTCGTCATATATAGTTCATAAGGGCGGTAATCGACCCTCGTCAAACAAAAGTTTAGTACTCAATATGCCGTATCTGAAGATCAAGTCTGAAGATGCTGTCAACGCTGATACGATATAGTGCCTGTCATTTTTCAAGCCAAGAAATAAAACAAGTGTTTTTGATAATCTTTCCTGAAAAGGAAAACTCTTCTTAATCCGGTTTTTACCATTGGAAGACGCTGAAAATTTTATTTTGAAGCACTGTTTATGTTTTAAATTTATGCAAGTTTTTTTTAATTGATTTTTCAATCAATCTATGGATTTGTGTTTGAAAGTTGCTTGACAATAACAAATAAAAACTGTTTTTCCCAAAGATTAAAATAACAAAGCAGAATTTCAATGTTTTTTGGAAATTAAGCATGTAAATTTGTTTATGAAATAACTTACTAATATTACTCAGTCATTATTAATCGAATTTAATTCACACAAGATTTTCGAACTCTGTACAATTAGTCTTCAAATTCCATTTAGTAATTACTACTTATTTCAATTTAATACAAATAATCGCTTTAAAAAAAAAAAATATTATAAAGAACACATTCGTTTTGTAAAATTTTATGATATGTATCATAATTATTAATTGAAAAATATACACAGTCAAGGATCAAGAATTCTTTTTGATGTCCTATATTTTATTTTGAGGCGGCTTTACTACGTTGATTTCACTTCAAGAATCTTTGATAATTTCGGCACCGTCAACTTTAAGGTTTTCAAGACTTTTGTATGTTAATAATTATAAATCTTTGGCTTATATTAAGGGTGTGCTAGGCGTGCGCCGCACACCATCAAACTCTAGAAAATGGAGCGATATATTTAAACTGCATTTGTCGGCAGTAGTATTTTACCGTATTTCTCACATGTATAATTACGTATATTTCACATGTATAATTAATTAACAGTGATTTTTCAACCGAAAAAATAACATTTTATAAATTATATTTTTTCGAACAAAAGCAAAACAAGTATAGTGATTTTAAGTTTGATTTTTCTATTTTATAATTGATAGAATAAGTTGTTTCTTCGCTGAGAAATAAAATCATAACAGCGGTTCAAAGACATTTTTTTCTCAGCCGCGCTACCATCCAGTACTTATTAAATGAAAGATTTTTTTACTCACCATACGCGCGAATAAGCTTCCAATTGTCTCGTAAAAAAAGACTTTTGTTGGAAAGCAAGTGGATATCGCCGTAACGACTCCCAGTGGCACGATGGCGACGCATTCGCTCGGAAAACTCAAGCGTAAGTTCAATGCATAGCCACCAAAGGTTCCGGCTTTTCATCTCATTTCCCGAGGTGATTTTTATTCTATCAGTATTTTTAATTCCCTTAACAAGGGTTTTAAGAAAAACGTCTTTTATTTTTTATTACACTTCATACTTGAGTGATATTCTTTGAATGTTTTGCAGCGGTAGTGGTGCGAAAAAAAAATGTTCGCGTTCGTGGTCGAGTAATTCGGTGAACTGCTCTTACGGGTTCAAATCCATGTAAGGGTTATGTTATTTTTCGAAAGATCGTTATGTTTGAAAGCATGGATTTTTTATAATTTTAAAAATTCTTTCTCAACCATTTGATCCCTAAAAACAGAGCGATGCGAGAGCGATTAGTTGATCACAGTATTCGGTTTTAATCCTATCCTTTTATCCCTGCCACTAAATAAAACTTCTGTTAGATGAACTCCATTAGACGTTCATACGCTCCACATTGGTAGCAGATATGACTTCGAGTCATTCCTTTTCGTCATACGATAATACGAATTTAATGAACTAATCAGATAGGCGATTTATTACAAATGATAAATTCTCACGTCAGTTACTCATTTTTTATGTCTAAAATAAAAACCATCGGTATTCTTAAATTCTTTTTTATAATAATAATAATTTTCAATCTCTAAACATTGCATATATGAAGCTTATTTTAATTGAAAAAAATACATTTTTTTTAATAAAAAAAATATTTGGCATTACAGCTAATGTCAATGCGCCAAATATTTTTAAGTTGAAAGATCATACTAGAAAAACTCGATGAGAATTGTTTTTTAGGGTCACTCGAGATCAGATTGAGGTAAATTGACATCACAAACACCCACGCCTTAGGTCTCAAATTTAAATTTTAAAATCTAAATTTGACAACGACCTTACTGGGAATCGAACCTAGAACCACATGGTTGGAACAACAAGCTCTAACCAACTAGACCACAGCGGGAGAATACGCCAATTTGGGTAAAATCGTTTTTAAGTATTTTTGTTTTATATCCATATAAAGATGAATAATGGAAACTGAGGTTAACTGTTGCTTATTATATTTGTTCGCGTATAAAAGCGAATTGTTTTTGTATATATACGTGCTTGTTTCTTTTTAATACCTTTTAGATTACATTTCGTCATCAAATTTATTTTCGAAATCCCTTCCATTTTACTGATATCGAATTTCCTATCTTATTTGCACATCTACATACATGTGAGCACAGATATTATTTCCGTAAAAACTTAATATTGTTTTCGCATAAATCAACATGCTCTCGAACCCGCATTGAAATCTCTGCTTACATCACTCGAGCACGATCGGGAACCGCAGCGAAATTTATTTGAATTTATGTGCCCCTCTCCTGTTCATCATTATGTCGCCATAAATTTCGTCTCGAAACTGAACAACACTATCCTAGTTGCTTTATATTCACGGGATAGAAATCCATTATTTTCAGGTTGGAAATTTTCTGCGGTCGTCTTTCGCAAGACTTTATCTTGTTCGCTTTCAAGTAATAATTTAGTTAAAATATTTGGCGCGGTATAAAATCGTCGTGATCAATAATACTCCGTTGAATTTTTGAATCGCGATATGTTCTACTTTATATTGGACTTCTTTTTTCCTTGTTATTCTGCAATCAAATCACAGTATGTCTATCTTAAATTGTTGTACATCTCGTTGAAGAGACAATCCTATCTATAAGTATTATTATTGAGAAGTTAATAACTACAATAAATTTTCTTGTAAATGAATAACTTTACCAATCTATAGAAAATGAAAAAATAATAATACATTCGGGTCTGCAGCACAGTGGTCAGCGTCGTTGTCATCCGTGAAGGATCTCACGGGTTCGAGATTCAGTACCGACAAAAAATTTTCAATCGATTAATCGACTTCTGTTCGAGTCATGGTTGTTTGTGATGTCTAAAAAGTCTCTCTCATTTTTCTAATACTAATATAATAGAGCGTAGCGAAAGTGATTATTTAACCACTAGCCTGTTCTAGCCTTAATGTTTGTATACTTACTCTTTTCAAAAAATATGGTTGAACAACTTAGTAGTTAGTTACTCAGTCTTCCAGTTACTCCATCAGTAGACCATATGATCCACATTGCAAGCGGACATAAAAAACAAACAATAAAAATAATAATTTCGACCAGTGATACGTAGAAAGTATTGAAATATTTGTGCTGTAAATATTTTTTTTTCATCGTTATAGGCTCAACAATTGAACTTTAAATTGAATGGCTTTGACCACTGGCAGTCCAATAGAAAATAAAAACATAACAGATTCTCCACTTTATTATCATGGCAAATCTAACACTTCTTATAAGACTCAAAAAAATAAGTAACCACAGCCTATAATATCACATTGAATAATATGAATAGTATTTTTTTTGCCATATGAGGTTACGGATATGTTTTGCGTCGTTATACAGGGATAGTACAGTGGAACAAGATATACCATTGTGATAAATAATTCAATAATATCAAGTGAGCAATCCTAAGCAAATAGTATATGAATTTCTATACATTCCTTTATATGAATAGTTTTTGTACTATCAAGGATTAACCGTAACCAATAGCCGATTTATTTTAACATTCAACTATCACTCACGTCTACCTCGCCTTAAAGTGTCACTCTTTAAACTTCACTTTACTTTGTTGAAATTTTCATTACTTACGGATGGCAATGTCGAGACACTCCGGTGACCCGATTGAATCACGTTTTCACAAAGTAAAATCGAATATCGTACATTATTTTTTTCAACAGTTTTGGTCGATTTTATAAAATTAGTTTTTATGACATCTTTAAAATTATGTCCCATTACGTAATGCATTGATTGTATGTATTATAATGTTTATAAAAAATACAATATTTATTTGTAATACTTCTACATTTATTTCAAAATATCAGAACCGGTTTCGCTCGTGACGAGCATTATCAACTGATAAGAAAATACTGATTCTTTATTACACCTTTTTTATTTTGTTTTGTATAAATACCACTGTAAATTAGTTGATAATGCTCGTCATGAGCGAAATCGGTCCTGAACTTTTTAAGTAAACGTGAAAGTAGTATAACATTCTAAAAATGTATTCTTATATAGATATACATAACTCCGTAAACCGTTGAAGCACTTTTCTTTAAAAAATATTTTTTGGCTACATAACTGTATTTTATTTTTCAATAACACATATGTAAATACATACATTCTATCAATTAACATTATTGTCAGTTTTTTGTATA
Source organism: Himalopsyche tibetana (assembly GCA_030503985.1). Lineage (NCBI taxonomy): Eukaryota > Metazoa > Arthropoda > Insecta > Trichoptera > Rhyacophilidae > Himalopsyche > Himalopsyche tibetana. Next base: position 6,441,557 of record JAPJYX010000010.1, read on the forward strand.
AAAAACGAATCAATTATTTTAGCCAAATTAAAATGCTAAAAACAAAAACCACTATAATAATAGTGTTGTCTAAAAAACAAAATATAATGTATATTCATCCTTGGATTAGTTTTTAACTTACAATTATATTAAAGTAAAAAGTACTTGAATAGTTCGTCTTTATTTAAAAAAAAATCTCTGGAGTATATTATAAATTTCTAGAAAATTCATTCGTTTATTGGTCGCTAGAAGAGGACTGATTGAAAGCTAGTACTGTGTTCCAAGTCACAGGGTAAGGCAAACAAATTAAATTTGAATGTATTATCGATTAAAAATTCGTCGAAAATTGTAACGAGTGATAAATTGACGCATAAAGCGTGTTGATATTTTTCTCAGTAATAAATAAGACTTCGATGTAAAGAACAATGCTTGTATATTATATTTTAAAACATCGTTTAATAAAATATACTTAATATTCAAACGTTTTATTATTATATCTCCGAGCTTGGTTAATCGCGGGTTCGTCGAATAGAAATCCATTATTTCCAGGTTGAAAATTTTCCGCGGTTTCCCTCTCGCTAGACTCCGTCTTCTTTCCGAAGTAATTTATTTCAGATACTTAGCATTTCAAGTACAAGAACAATATAGATTGAAATGGAGCTCTTTGCGGGAACTTTGAGAATATAGCGAAGAATTGCATGAAAATGCTTTTATTGTCAAATCTCGAGACGCCCAATATCTTCAAACTATCGACAGTTTTTGAAACTGACATGTTTTATCACTATTTTCTTTAAGTAAATATTTTTTGCTATGAAATCAGTGATTACTTTGTAGTACATACTGATATAATTGTCTAAATTGAAATATGTCTTTTTATTTTATCAACTGGTTATTGTCAGACGTTCAACATGTGTCTTAACGACGGTTTTTTTATTCTTGAACCGAATGAAAACCAAGTTATTACTGGTTTCATTCTCTCATTCGAACTCTTAGTTGCTTAAGGATTCTCCTAGACGAAGCTAGAAGTAGCGATCTTGTGATCTTTTAGTTTATTATGTGCAGACATGTGACTGAAAGCTAATTATACACATTAACTCTTTTTTTATATTCAGCATTATTTTTATAAACCTTTTATTTTTTTACTTTTTTTAAATTTACAATTTTTAAGTGCGATTGTTTAAACGAATATATTTATTTTCAACAAATAAAATAATTATTTGTATTACGTAACGTATTATGTAACGACTGGTTTGACGAGCACTATCAATTGATAAGATAATATTTCAGTTGACAATGCTCGTCATGAGCGAAACCAGTCGTAATAATATTAAATAAAAGTGGAATTAATACAATTGAGTATTTTACTTTTTGAATATAATGCCATAATAATCAATCTCGTTGCTCCAATAATCATAATGAAGCAACTAGGCTTATAAGCGAGAGACTCAAAAAAATGACATACCAAGAAGAAATCGAAACGATTTGAAAATAAATATATATTTTGTAGGATATCTATTTTTATCTGTTACCCACGTAACGTCCATATGATGTATCTATTGGTTTCACCGATATACACGAAAAACAAAATAAAAAACGTTAAAAGAAGAAATGGTTTAAAATTGATTAAATTATAAAAAACTTAACAATTCGTTTAATGCATATCATTTATATTATTTAAAATACGTAAGTTTTGTGATATATTTTTATTCAAGAGTTGCGGTAGGTTTGTCTGAACACTAACTACTCAAATGGCAGACTTCATAGACTTTAGTCTGATCTCTTAACGAGATTCTGTCTCTAGTGATTTGACAATCAAGTAGTAAACAAGCGACGTTCATCTTTCACCACCAACTTTTGCTATTTACTTAAGATACATGTCATTAAATCAGAGAGCTTTGGGCTTTTGGGGTAGGTTGATATTAAGTCTAAGGTACTCACTTGTATATTAAGCATAATATTATCATACGTAACATTTCATAAACAATCATTTGGTTGCAGACACACGTGGCCCTGTCATAAAATAAATACTACACTCAAGGGTCTGCCTATCCTAGCATGAATTGTACACACAATCAAATTAAATGGTTGTTTACTGAAATATATTTTTAACGTAATAAACAAATCTAAACTATCACTGAGTAAATATATTTTCTACTCTATTAAGTCATTTTGAATAGTTATAATATTTTATTAATGATTTTTAAATTAAAATAAAGTTATCATACAATTGAAAATATTTACATTATAGAAGACGCTTTTTTTAAATAAAAACCGCAGTTTTATTATTATGGTTGGTATACATTTCCCAACACAACAATTTTCGCTTTCTATTTTTTGTAGGCTATAAGTTGAATGAAAAACATTTTATTATCTAATCATCATAAATTTATTCAAAAAACGATTTAAAAAAAATGCTATTAAACATCTGCGAAATCCATGAAAACATTGACAGTGAAAACCTCTATTTAAAGAAAGAACATCGATAAAGTTTCTGTAAAATCTATTACTGAGAAAAAATGCTCGCTGAATCTTATCCAACCGTTCATGTCAGCGAAAGAATCTAGCTCGTTAGAATTTTAAAACATTTCAGTTGATTTAGAATATTTTTATACCTTATAATAATACTCCTTTGACTGACTGCTGTTTTTTTTCATTTTTTTTTATTCTCTAGTAAATCGCTATATTTTTTTTCAGAGTTAAATAATATTAGCTTTGAACGGCAATCTCACTTTTCATGCAAAAGTAAGTAGTGTTTATTAAGACGTCGAAATTCTTGACTTCTGAACGATGACTCCTACTCAATTAAATTATTATTGGCAAGTGACACTTAGATAAGATATAATCAGAGGATTTTTTTAAACTATTATTTTGAAAACTTTTACAGCATTAGATGTTTAAGACCTTACTTTTTTTCATTACTTATAAACTAATTTGACAAAGACAGTTTTTTTTAAATCTTTTTTGGCTCCCAATATGTATCCTAGTGTAGGTGTCTCAACTGATTTTTTTTATACAACAACTAGTTATTACTCAGTTGAATTTTATTTTCCTATAATTTATATTCTTATTTTTTAAGAATTGAGTGGCTGGGTAAAAGGGAATATTATATATCACAAATACATATGCCTTCAAACAGAGACCGATTATTCGATTGAAAAAAATACTGTTTGTACTGGAACCCGAGTCTATGATATCCGTCACGGTAGCCAACGACTTTGACTGCTGCCCTTTGACCCAGATTGTGACAAATTAAAAGTCTCCCACCCATATGATAACTTTGTTCGCACTAGCTCCGCATATTAAGTTATATGGACCTGTGTTACTCAAAAAATTGTGTATCACTTTTAAATGCTTTTTCGCCAAGAGTTTTAATGAATACAGTAGCTCTTAACCCCTTGCCCGCGTCACCAAATTTAGCGAGCATGCCCTGTACGCGTCTGCTTTTTTGCGGATTTTGTTATCGCGTTTTCGACTACAAATATAGGTAGTAATATTTTGTTCAACTAATCAAATATTTTAATTGCCACCCAAAGTAACTTTTCAATAATAAAATACAATATATTTCTTCTATTTTCGGTTTAATTCAACAATAATCATTTTTCATACAATTGCGGCGTGACGTCGCCATATTCCAAAATACTGCCACGCGTGACTGAGAACACTGCGCCATCACCATACCATGCTTATAATATTAAATTCTCAGAACAATTTCAATTTCACCCGCACTCGGTCGCTTATTTACACTATTTAAAATTTTGCATTGGCGACGTATGTTCACGGAATAAATTATTTTAGCCTATATTGAATTTCTTCGACTAATGACATCTATTGAATTTGGTAAAATATACATTTAGTAATACTTTCAACCAAGTTATACAATTTTAACACAATAGATAGCTCTTATATAGGGTTTGAAATTTCCATGACATCTATTCGTGTCACGCGCGCTGAGGGCATGTTCGCTAGGACATGCATAGCGGTCATACGCGGTGATAAGTTTAAGAGCAATTTTAATAAAATATTTAAACTCGAATCGTAAATAAGTAATGAAATAATCAAATTCGACAAAAAATGTGATAATTTAATATTTAAAAAGACCAATATGGAGAGACTATCAAAGAATATTATTTTCTTCGCAACCATCATGAATCAATTACAATGATATATCATTAACAATTGCTTTACTCGAATAAGTCAAACCATCAAAACTTATCATCAGCGGCTTTCCATAATATTATGAACGAACAATTATGAGTAAATGAAATTATTTTACTTCACTAGGTCTAGACAGAAAATTTAATTATTAAACATTCTGCATTGAAATCTAATATCTCAAATTCACTTTAAAATGTTATATGCGGTGCACGACTTGTGTAGATTTTTTTCTTATAATTTTCGCAATATAATAAATGACTGTTATTAAAAAATACTAGGCTTTTATAAATCACAATACGATCACAGCAATACGCAGAGTTTACTCAATTTATTTATATACATATGAATTTTAATAAGCTCTTGTTAATCCTGAGAATAAAACTTGTCGAAAGAAATGGCGAAATCATCTAATATGGCTCAAATATTTATTACTTATGTGTAAGAAACACGTATTTTGTGCATCCATTTTTGTCAATCTTAGCATTTTCATATAGCATTTTGGCGTTTTAGGGCATTAAAAATGTTTAATTTAGCATCAATTGGCATCTATTTTTATTAATAGTTGACTTCCAAATAATAAACGATTTCGATGAATTTTAATAAAAAAAATTATACATGTATATACAATTTAAAGACAGCAATTAAAAAATAATAGAAAAATTCAAAAATGTTTTGTAATTTAAATACATGAATATAAAAATACAATATCAATTACAATTTATTAAAACTCAGCATGGAGCATATTTATACAGATTCTTTGCGATTCTAGAGATTCGTGCGACTATTGGTAACAATTATATTATATTTACTAAAATACCTTTCAGCGTGTAGTGTAGATCTATTGACGGGACACCAAATTAATTTTAGAGCTGCGCAAATCCTCATATTTAATTTTTGCTGTCATCAATAATAGCAAAATATCAGGCATGAATTCGCTTTTTGTATTATCTATTAATTGTTTAAAAACGTGTTGATATCCTTCCAAACATTGAGCTATTACACATACATGAAAAAATGACAGGTTTCTAAAAAACAAAACTGCTTCTTTAATTACCATTAATATTCTATTTCGTACCTGCCACAGATGGATTGAATAGTTTACTCAATGTTTGGAGGCATAGATTTGTCTCATTCAATCTTGATGCGATTCTAGTTTAAATATGCTTTTTTGAGCAGCCTTTTTGATATACAGCTCCAACTGTCTTATTTTGTTATAAAAAGTAGACATAAAGCAGTTGCTTGGTTTCGATTTCATGTCAAATATTTTTTATATATATTGATGTATTATGTACTGTTTTTTTATTTTAATTATATTTGACAAGTGCATGGTGAATTGGCGTCAGCTGTAATGCCATGTACTGTATTTTTTTTATCTGAAACAATAAATAAAATAAATAACACTTGGAAAATGGTGACCATTTTGACAGGTAACTGTCAGACTATTAAATCAATCTTATAGCATTGAGCGCTCACAATGTAATCCGTATATTAAAAATAAAATCAGTTCCTAAAAAAATGCGTTTTTAATATATTAATAAACATGAAACAACATTAATCATCCAATTTCTGTAATGTCCGTTTAATTGTTTGTTTGATAAACTTAAATTTCCAAAAACATATTACCATGTTATAGCAAGGAAGCATCTATATTTAAATTAAGCTCACCACCTTTACATTTTTTTCTAATGGCGTCACATAATGTTGTCGCACGTGTCACCTTTCTCTCTTGCACAATTTTGAAAATGTAAGTATTCGTCGACCATTTTCGTAATTATTTTGCGACGTTGCCTAATGGATAATCTCTCCCAGAACTAATTGCAATGTCATGGGGTTAGATAGTTTTTAGCTTTATAAGGATTAAGTGATAAAAAATAAATTAAGTTTTTACGTTATCACGAGTAATGGCTTAAATACAATGGAACGAAATTTTTGGATGGCTTAAACAAAAACACTGAAAGGTTTTTATAATGTAATCTGTAATATCATTTTTTCTGGCATATTTTTAAGTTTTACTTACGTGATAAATGGAGCTGCTAAAGCACGGGTTCCCAACCTGGGGATCGCAAAGGGTTTTCTGGGGGGCTGCCAACTTTTTTCGGTTTTGAAATCGAAGATTTCAAATTCCCCGGTGAGCTAAAAAAAAAGGAGTTTCGGGGACAATCCGGGGAAAATGTATAGCAAATCGAGGATTTAAAATTCCTCTGGGGGGTCGCCTAGTCTCATGGCTTTTATAAAAAGGGGTTGTCACCCGAAAAAAGGTTGGGAACCTATGTGCTAGAGACATATCTTCGTGAATATATATAAAAATAAATTTCACTTTTAACCGTTACTAAGGAGAGACCTTGGGAAAGAAATTTAGATAACACATTCATTATTACATTTGGAAATAAACACATAAATTGATTAAAATATTTTTTTAAAGTGTCCACACAAGCACTCTCCATACGAGGACACCGAATTTAGTACAGACTTGGAAATATCTTACTTTATTACGGTAAAATGATTTCTTATATTGATTTTTCAATCATTTTATGGCAAAACAAGATTTTTCAAGTGACTCTCTTTTAAAATAGTACTTTATCGGTAATGAAAGTAGTTATTGGAGTCCGCGATCGAGTGGTAAAACGTCGTTTAAATCTGGGAAATTTCATAAATTGACTTTTCAATCGATTTATGAATGGGTTTATGCGATATTTTGAATTTTATCCTCGCACCTATCTTTTCCTAAAAACGGGCTAGCCACAGGTAACTACAATTCCTGTGTCCCAGTTCTATTATTCTAGTCCTTCTTTCTGTGAAAAATAAAGAGACTTGAGCAACTGAATAACAAGCAGTTATTGTAGAAACAATTAAGGTAAATTCCTTTAGAAGTCCATTTGCTCCACATTCTAAGCGGATATGGTAAACAATTGTCTTGAATGAAATTTTAATGATCAATCGATTTTATATTAAAAATTAAATGTAGGGCTGTGGAGTTGGTGTCGCGGAGTCACGGTATTTTAGCCGGAGTCAGAGTCGTAGTCGTGAAAAATGAGCGGTTTGAATTTGTTTTGAAAAATATATTTAGTGATGTGTATACAAACAAAATAGTCCAATATGTTGATATTTCTTGCTTGGCTGACTTAAGCTGATCTGATGGTATACATACATATATTTAAGTTAAAATAAAATTATTGAAAAATTTCCTCGGAGTCCGAGTCGTTAATTATTTATTCGGAGTTGTCTTTTTTTACACGACTACACAGCCCTGTTCAAATGTATTATATTAGCGAATCTTTATATTTTGATGATTATTTTTTTCTTTGTGAAAAAATATTACCGGCCTCCACATCGTGTCGTTGTATAATAATTTCACCTGAGGAAAAGACGTCTTCTTGAGAAATTGCGAGGGAAGAGAAGGAAGGGTGATTAATGTTGCCTTTTGTGTTTACCTGCAGTCACGACAGGTGTTGCCGCTTCCAAATTTCGCGTGTAAGTATTCGAGAAAATAATTATTGTCAGGTAGGGTGAGATTCTATATTTACCTGAATTCAATTGTGGGCTTATCAACACGGGAAAACTTTGACATTTGTTGCTGTGTTTTAAGTATTCGTGCACACGTACCTAACAATGAGAAGAAATTTCGCAACAATTTTCATTAACCGGCATAAGAAAGTTCCCTACAATATTTCTCTGCAGCTGATTTATCGTAAATATATTATAATGTTCTTTAATAAATTATAAAGCTCTCTCGTGTATAACACATTCTGGCAACTCGATTTTATATTTTAAAATTAAAGGCTTCTAATTTCACATGAAATAAATGTTTAAATATGGGCCTGCGGCCAAGTGTTAGATATTATTAGCCTTAGCAAGATTTTTCGCTTGCTACGAAATATATTAATGATACTTTCATAAATTGATTTGTCATTCGATATATAGAAGTGTGTTTTATTGAATATTAGCCCCGTCCATGTCATCCTAAAAACTAGACGTGGCCAAAGCTATTGTCTAATCTTGAATCGTTATAGTCATATTGTTTTTCCCTCAAGCGAAAAAAAAAAGTTATGTGAATAGGTAACAAGCAATTTTTGTAGAAAAACTTATGTTAATCTATACTCTATAAGCGGTCCATAATCTGCAATTTGGCAATAGACATGGTAAAAGAAGTATTTTCATAACGACATAATATAAAAACAATTTATATCAGATTGGATTGAAATAAAATTACTTATTTCAAGCAAACAAATGAACGAGACAATCTAAAAATGAATACAATTATATCTCGTATTAATTGTATTCAAGTAATTGTCTACTATAGATTTTCCAGCTGAAAGCTTTGTATGTGAAAAGCAATTTAAAAAAAGTTTGATATGCTTTGTTTTTATTTTTGATTCAATCATTAATTTCATATAGGAGAAGAATGGCCTCGTGTTTATACAATACATTAACATTTATATCCGAGATATAAAAAAATACTTAAAACATATGATGAGAATTAACTTTAAAAATACACTGTGAAGCTTCTTAAATAACTTAAGTATTTCAGCAATTAGATCTTTTTAAACACATTGATTGGCTATATTCTATTTATGAATTCATTCTTTATACAATTTTAACTTTTTCAAATTCTTTTGTTTCAATGAAATATTTTGTATCAAATTTAAGTTAACTTTCTCGTATTTGATAAGATTGCGTACTTTTAGCTTCTAAGAAAAAAAGTTTAAATAACAATTTAAAAAATAGTTTCTCAACATTGTATTTGGGACATTCATTTTAAAAGTGGTTCAAATATCACACTGATATTCATTTTCGAAGGTTAAATAATTTATACTCAGTGCTTTTTTTCTCCAACTTTACGCGGTGGAACGGCGTTTGGGCACCCTTTTCTCAAAGTTTTTATGTTTTAAATCAATAATCTCATCAAAAAAATCTTTAATAACTTATGATTTATATGCCAAAAAACGTTTGAAAATATTTTTTTAAATCAGTTAAAGTAATAACAGTAAACAAATCAGAACTCATATTAGACCTACAAAATCGATTTATGTTCAAAATTTTTGGTATCTGTGGTGTCTATTCCTCTCACTTTTGCAATCCTAAAATTTACAGGGTAAAGCGAAAGCGATTAGTTAACCACTAGTCCCGTACCAGCTCTATCTTTCTATCTTTACTATATTTTAAAAAAAGATGTTGAGCAACTAACTAACAAGCAGTTCTCGTAAAAACTCTGTTGTGATACCTCCATTAGGAAGCCATATTCTCCACATTGAGAACGGACAAAAAATAGAAGAAAAAGTAAAGAATTGAGTTCCGGAACTTTTTTTTTAAATTTATACTACTCAAAAAATATGAAAAACATTGTTGAATAATTTGATAGTATTATTGTTTATCTAAAGTTTTTATGTAAATATTTTGGATGAAAAATTTCGGTACATAAACAACCAAATTTAATTTGTGTTTTGAAAGCCGCCAAATGAAATTAATTTCAAAACGCTTTCATTTCCATTGAAAATTTACAAACGTGGATATTAATTTACTTTGTACCTATGCCATATTTTCATTATAATATTTTGACAAAAAATAACTTGACGTTGTTTTGAACAATAATTAAAAACGAAAACTTTTAATCTTAATTAAAATTATGTTTTATTAGGTGAATCTGTGAAACCGTTTAAGAATAAAACAATTAAAACATTTTCCATCGTGTAACTTTAAATGCTAAAGTTTTAATTTCTTTATGTGCCCTTAGAGATGATAAGCAATTTCATTTCGGCAAAAGACAAAGGCGTGACAGCTCTCCCTGTAAACGAAAATAATTAACTGGTTACAAAAACATTAACGAAGAAATGTAAATTATAGTAATGTATTTATTATTAATATTGTTGGTTTTATGTTTATAATAACTTCAATAATTAAAGTTAAAGTAAAGCGCTTAAGGTTGTATGAACACAAAACATGTATACTTAAACAATAGCTTAATAAACGTTATAAAGAAAAAATCACAATTACTGTCGGTGAATTGAAAATTTGCCCTGAAGTGTTCCCGGTTTTTACTATGTCCATTAAAAAATAATAAAAATAACAACATGTGATTTTGTAAGTGGACGTTGAAAATCGTTGGCTGACCGAAAATATTTTTTAAGCTCGACACGCTTATGTATTTATGTGTAACTGCACATATTTAAATGCAAAGGTTTATTAACGTAAATTTACGTACACTCAACTCTCTTTGTACGCGGCATAATCGTTCTACAAAAAACAGTGTAAAAAAGTGAAAAGTGAAGAATGCTTAGAGAAATTGAAAATTGGTTCCCTGAATTAATAAAAATCATGTTATTTGAAAAATGAAAAAAATCTTTTAAAAAAGAATATAATGAAACCCAATAATTAAATTACACAAAATATTCTCTAAAACATAATTTTGATTTTAATAAAAAAAATAATACTTACTATTCATCGCTTTTTGATTATATACGGGAAGTTTTATAAAGGACTTGATATAAATCACAAGTATAAGGATCTAATGAAGCTTTTTGTTTATTATTACTAGGCTGTTTTGTTGAATTTCTTCTTATAAGAAATTCGTTATTCGCTTCTGGGAATTTTAGAACAAGTAATTCTTCTAAAAATATAGTATTCATTATTTTAATGTTATTTTGAAACCGTCTAAAAATAAACCAACATATATTATGTACATATAATATAGTATAATAGATAATACATTTATATAAAAAAATGATCTTATGCTTGTTCTGTATTAAAAATAATATGGGTCTTTCATTAATTGCATGTGTTTCACAACCTTTTTTTGTCCATATCCGCTCCCTAGTCGGAGCATATGGCCACCACATGATTCCTCCAAGATTGGAGGTCTGTCTCTTGCCAGTCTTCTTGCTTCCTCCCATGTCACTCCAGCGTCCCGTAGCTCCCACAACCTTACAGTTAACTAATTTTGTCACATCGGAATTCGATTGATTTTGTGATAAAGGGGTGTTTCAAATATTTTGAGGGTATGGTTTGGTATACTCTTATTTGGTTTTATTTAGTTGAGGAATCAGATGAAAATGATTGTTTTATCTTGTCATTTGTCATTTCGTTCTGTCACTGAAAATAAATAAAAAAAATGCGTACTTATATTTTTGAGTAAAAAATAAATATCGGCGTCAATTGCTAACAGTAAGACGTCCGTCAGCTGTCCTCAAATACCACTCAGGCCCGCCGCAAAACTCACAGTGTCAAAATCAAAATTAGACCCTGCTTACCGTATGTCGTAACTTAATTGGCAACGGCGTCGCAGGGGTCCTTCGTACCTCCACCGCCGCTCGGAAACCACGCACGAGTGTTATACGACCTCTGGGAAATCAGCATGCTATATCTCACTTACCATACAAAAGGAAAAGCAACTTTACAGTTAAAATATCCCCCGTCTCTCACTAGCGACTGGCGTCTATGTGTGCTGTTCACGGCGTAATTAGTTACGTTTGACACATGTTATTTTCAATATAATCTTGTATTTTATAACATTGCTTTATTGCCAGCGGTTGGAAGTACCAAGAGACCACGCGCAGAATTGAATATTACGTAAAGTAATTAAATTTATTGAAGTGTTCTTTTGCTTAACTCTTTATTCAATCTTCAAAAACACGATCGGGGATATAGTGACGGCAATTGAAATTCTAGGAAACGCTATAGTATTTTATAATAATTTTCAATTGAGTCTTAGCCATATCTGCTCATATTGAAGTGCCAATATTTCATTTATGGTTCATTAACCGGTTATATGCCAGCGACGTGCTACCACGCCAAAAAATTTCGTGCTCGTAGAGCCGGTCATACAAAATGTGTGTGTTTACACGCAGTACTTGAGACGCGGCTTAAAGGCCACAAGAAACGTATTTAATAATTTTAAAATTTCATGCATATAGTGACATCTCTTGGAATCATAGTGTGATACTTAAACATAAAAGATATTGTTTTGTAATCTATAATACAAAGATTTAAAAAAAAGCTTTTTTGTTGTGTTCAAATTTGTTGCTATAATTCCTTGGCGGTAATTTCCGTTTTTGAAACGTTTTTCGATGAATGATGGCGGAAATCGTGTATTTATATGGTAAGTGTTTATGATGTACTGTTATTATATGTCCAAAAAGTGCATTTTTATGAGGTTTTATTTTTTGAAAGAAAATTACGGGTCCCCATGCACGGCCATATGAATACCGCACGGCACAGATCAGGTTAACAGGTGAAAAAAAAATAGACCACGTATATTCTAGATCCCATAACAACGGAAGCAATACCGGGTTCATCCTGCCAGACATATAGCTTTCATGGTATAATATTTAGTAACTTCACGATATCTGACAAAATTTCATTTCATACATCTAGGAATTATCCATAAACAAATACAAATTATAATAGAAATCATTTCACTCAAAGAATGATTGAAAAAAAGTCTTTATTAAAAAAACATATTAATTTTACATAAATGTTTTTTAAATAGTAAATATTTTATGAAGCGATAAAAATACACAAGTTATTATACTAAAATAAACATATAATTTATTAGATTAATTATATTTGTTTATTAATTCTTAAACAAAAGTAAGAAAATATATTTGGATACACTACTTGTGTACCGTTATTAATTTACACGATAATTAAGACCAGCTCAAGTATAATGACTTATTAGTATTGCCTAATTGTCACTAATGGCAATATACATATTTGTGTACTATTTCTCGATGAATATACGGAGTCTTCTGTTATAATCAAACAGGATGGTCATCTTAATAAAAAAGTCCGACCTTAAGTTAAATGTTATTGACAACTTTATTTAATTAATAATAACTTTTACAAGTATTACTTTGTTTTTTTGTCAAGAAAGTGTACACTTAAACTGGAGGTATGGAAAAAAACTCACAAGTCAAAGTAAAAATGAAGGAATTTATCAGAGTTCTATCGCAGCCTATTATAAATTCTAGGTTCTATAAGATACAAATCAAACCTTTCTTAAAGAATACAATTATTTCATTAAAATGGTTCTCGCTTTAGGTTTCATAAAAATAGCACTGCGTCATTTTATATACAACAATTTTTTGATTAGCACTATGGCCTTACACAGAAGAAAACTATATTTTGGTATGATTTTTGTGCATTTATGAATGCTCACAAAAGCTCTTGTGATTTCTTTTATTATATACATGTACTTAAAACAAACTTTCGCTGTTTTTTATGTATGAAATTATGGAATATTTATACTGTCCTTTTATCGTGACATATATTTGATTATTTCGAGAAGTAAAAAAACCTTCAAGGAATTTAGTTTTACTATCACTGATATAATGTAATAAATTTATTTTCAATTGATACATATTTAGTAACAGAAACGTCTAGAGGGTTTTCTTTTCTTGGTAAAAATATTCCTAATGAGAAAATAATGTCAAAATAGGTCACCAAAATTGCTGTGTCTTATTAAAATAAATAGAGTAAAAATATCTAAGGACTCGAATAAACTCGTGAGTGGGTCAAAAACACCCGGCGTATTATCCAATTCACTCAAGTCTTCGTAAAGTACCATAATTACCGCAATTTAACCCTCAAAGTACTGGCGTTTATTCATTTAGCAACGTTCGAGTTTATCTTTACAAGTCTGGAGAAAGAAGCACGAGTCATTGACTAGTGACGGTAATAACGCCCCCGCAGAGTCGAAAAATATTGTTCATCATAATTATTTAGAATAAAAATTATCGATTTTCTCCTCTATTTTTTTTTAAATTCCACATGAATGTTACATATTGAAATATTCTTCTTTCCCTTTTTATATATATTTTTTTAGGCATATAACTATTTATTTTTTGTATTACGGGTATATTTTTGATATTTTTAAAAAAATCTCTTTAATCTGAAAAAATGCATTATTTTATCGCGTTTATGGTTATGTTATAGTATTGTTATTTAATATTTATAAATATCATAACTTTTAATAAGGTGAAAAAATATCAAAGTATTTTAATTCTAGAAACAATATTTATGTTCGATAGTTGAGGAGTAAACTTTAACAAGTGATGTCACAATAAATACAGAGCTTGAGAAAAGATGATTTGAGTGTTAAAGTTAATAAATGATTTGAGTGGTTAATTTGATTAAGATTATTTTTAATAAATGAACACTAATTGTGATTTCCATTCATAAATTTTATTATGGACTATCAGAACTGATTTTAAACGGCATTTTTTTTTTAAATTTGTGACAAAAATTTTTTTTGAAAGTTTGCTCTTTATACCTTCGTCACTATATTTTTCACTTTATTACAACGGATTTCTACCAAGTAAATGTCAATTCAATCAATCATAAGTTTAATTTTGTTAAATTGTAGAAATATTTTAAGAAATCTGCAAATTAACGTAAACATCGTTATAAAAAGCTTTATATATTTAATATATTTTTTATGTATAATAACAAAATAAAAAATTGTTTGTTCACTTTTCTTGTAGTAATAAAATCAAGATTTATATTAAACTTGCTTGTTTCACATGTTTTACAACTTCGTATTCTTAGTAACTCTTCTACTGCGATGGGGTACATGTCTAAGAAGCTCGGCGCAAATTTGTCTTTAATAGTCAGGCGTAGATAGTGTTAACGGGCTCACTCGAATGCACGTTACAGATAATAGACTCTGGGACACTCCCAACCGTTCGTCGAGATAAGACACCCCCTTCTCTGGGGCAGGGACACTCAAAGATTATCACCGGAGGCGCAATTTATGTAGCTGCGATGCAGAAAACTGGCAAATTGGTGACTTATCGTGCAATATTAATAACGAAGCGTACACCACACATTAAGCCGCCTTTTTCAGGGCGTATTTCGTACGGATTTAAATTTTGTACTGTTCATGTGAAGTCAACAGATTATGTGTACATATAATTAAACGATGTCTTTGCTTTCTTTGTTTCATTTATTATTTATAATATATTAAATCTATACATAGAAAAGAGAAAAACGGTGATTGGTACAATTTTCCACTTTTTATAATGTAGCAAAAAAAACTTTAGCTTTGTTGATATTTTTGTCACTATACGGTTTTATTATTACTTTTTATATCGATAATATTTGGTATTGTGATTAGAGCCATAATTTTCACTACTGTATATAAAATTCATATTATCTGCATGAAAATTAAAAAAACGAAGCAACCAAATATCTACCGCTTCCCTCCTAAAAAGGGAACAATTAAATAATGATAAAATCCTAAGACAATACTCGACATCAGCAAAAACGGTCCTGACTTTATAAATAAAGTGAAAATAAAGTACAAATGAATATTGTGCTTTTTCTTGATATAATGCCTTTCCACTAAGTATTGACAGTGAACACTCTAAAAGTAATGAAATACACATTTTTTTGTACTAATTTCACAATTTTCAATACAGATCCACCAGCGATTGACAGTATACACCTCAAAATCATTTATAATTTTAAAAGTATACGCAGTTGAAGAGCTGGTTAAAACAACCAGTTACATTTTTGTTTGAAATATTTAAAAACCACCAACAAAGTTTATGCAAATCTATAAAGCGACACTTCAAAATAAAATATTTTGGATAGCCAATTCACTCAATACTACATACAATGTATTGAAAATAGTTATATGGAATAAGTGAATAACCGCTTTAGTGATATGCAGGTCTTTTCAAGTGTAAACGTTATGTTAACTTAATACTTACTGTTCTAAATCCCTGATGGATATATGTGTGATGCAAGACTTTATCGTACGCTCGAATAGTGTATCACGAGCCGTGACAAGATAGACGATTGAGGACCTACTGGAAGCTCCGGCTTAAATGCTATATGTGACTCCCACGCAAAACTATGCTTGATTTGTGTTCACAATGTATGCAATTAATCAAAATGTGTTTATCTTAATCTAATTCCTGTTTAAACATGATCAATATCAGAATTGCTTCCGATACACGATTAATTCGATCGTTGATTTGTTCCATATATTACGATTATCTGAGTTACTTGTATGAACGTTCAAAGCTTCTGAAAGCTTCGGTCTGTAAAGCTTTGCTTTCATTGCTATAATAAGGTTAATGTTATTCTTTAATACATTATTTTTTTCTAGTTATGTATTTTTATTTACTCAAATCTGCTGTGACTAGAACTACTGGTTAAGAATAATTGAAATTCATCTTAAATACATGCAATATTTATTGTACTGCATGAAATCCTTTTTATTTAATATTACTTATAACGTTTATAGTTATTGAGACTTATTTACAGGAAATCAAACTCATTAAAGAAACATACTTTTTTGGGAATATAATATTTTACCACTTTTAGGGTGTTCACTGTCAATAATTGGTGGAAAGGCATTATATTAATAAAAACAAAATATTTCTTTGTAATTCATTCCACTTTATTAAATAGGTCAGGACCAGTTTCGCTCATTGCGAGCATTGTCAACTGATAAGAAAAATATGTAAACATACATATTTTTGTATATATATTTTTAAAATTTTATTTCTTTTGTAAGAATTGACATGGTTTTTAAAAATGTCTTTTTCAGAATCTTCATTGCTATCGATATTGTTGAAGTACACAGACTTATTACTTGAAAGCGGGAACCGGTCCTGACTTATTTAATAAAGTGGAATGAATCACAAAGGAACATTGTGTTTTTATTAATAATATTTTACGATAGGTATATCAATAATGTAATTCAATAGTGTAAATTATAATATTGCTCCAGCTTTTGAATTAAAAATATTAGCAAAAAGATATGTCTATAAATTGCATGGCGAACTTGAAACGTAAATATTTTGTTGTTGAACATGTAAAGCATATTATAGAATTAGATTTATTATAAGATTAGATAGGATTTTTGAAATTATACTCAATCCCTCGAAAACATGAATAATAAATTTACGCCAAAACGATAAGTTACATAATACGTCTTTGATTTTCTTTGATGCAAATAACAAGACCTGATTTCAACCCTTTAATAATCCAAAATATTCTAAAACTGTGTTATTGTCAAACTCAGATAGAGGGTGTCGTATTACATATTATATTTCAAAAGAGTAATAACTCTAAAGACGGCTTATAAGACTATTTATTACGCACAATAGTAAACGAAAATCATCAGAGTAGTTAATTAAAAAATAAGTCGGTTAAGAATACTTTTTGACTTCTGTAGTCTGGTTGATATGAGCTTTATCCTACACCAGGCAGAGCGCGTTTAATCATTTAAACGGCGAGATTTTAAAAAACGACATTAATTTCAGAATAACTTTATTAGAGCAAGTTGGCGTAAAAACAACATATTGACATGCTGCTTTACGGCTCCATTGGCTTCTCATTGTGAGTGGGAATAGTGAAAAAAAATCGAATTAACAAATTCAAGACTGCTTAGAATTTTAAGGGTACGTGTAACAAGCTTCAACGACACATATAATTAAGAAAAAATATTTTTCAAAATTAATATTAACAATCTATTTTTTCAGCTTTTATTGTATATTATATATACTAATTGTCAAATGGAAAATCGTTGAAAAAAATAAAAAAATATGTTAATAGTACTGTATTTGATTTTGTTAACATTTAAATCAAAATTTAAAAAATACATAGTGTTTGGTTGAGATGCGATTTTTTATTTTTAAAAAAGGATATCACTAATTAAGCATTTTACAACCTCTCTGTTCATTTTTACAGATAAATTTTATTACAATATAATATAATACGGGATGCTTTTAAAACTCTATTAAGCGATATTTTATAAATTTCACGAATTTTTGTAATTAAGACAATTCATAATTTGTCTTAATTATAGGTGTGGCTGAAGACCCCTACACTCACCTTCAATGAAACTCTAACGATTTAAAATGATATTTGAAGTTACATCTACGTTGATTTTTAAAAGTTAATATGCTTATTTTTAATATTCATATTTTGGTTTTAGTGTTTAAACATTTTATTTTACTTGTAAAACCATCGTTGTAGAACAAAAGCGTATTGCATCCAACGGGTATGCAATTTGTGGTGCATGCTAGAAAGCGAATTATTCTACGATCGATGCTGCGACACTTTGGAATTAATTAAAGTTCAAGTGCAAAAACGCCAATTAGCGCTGTCGAGGAGGTTTTTGAAAAGTTATATCGGAAAGTACACAGCGACAAGCTTAAAATTTCAATAAACTCTAAAATGTGTAGTAGAAAGTGTAACAAAAGAAACGCTTTCATAAAATTATTAAACGTTTTATACACGTAGAAGAGTAATAAACTCTACGTCACAATTGAATGATGTTATTAATTGTATTAATAAAAACACGATATTCTTTTGTACTTTATTAAAGTTTATTTAAAAGGTCAGGATCGGTTTCGCTTATTGCGAGCATTGTCAACTAATAAGAAATATAATTTAACAGTGCTATTTATACAAAAATAAATTGAAATGAAAAGGTGTGAACAACAATTAACATTGAAATAATTTACAAAATACAGTATAAGTGATTATATAATTACACAAAATTAAAATGTTTAACACGCCTAACATATAATTTAAAAAAAACATCAAAGATTAAATGTTGACTGATGGTTATTACAAACATAATTGAAATTTGGGAAATTTTTAACAAATTGTTATATTACGGATATAGTGGATCGTCTTTTATTTAATAAAACTAAAAAAACTTGGTTTTATTGATTTTTTTTTAGATGGATGCGGTTGAATGTTAATACATAACAAATTAATATCTTTTTCAATGTAAAGATGCTTACTCGCAAGGAATCTTCCCTGAAAGGAAGTCCCTGTTGAAAGGTATGACCTGTGCTTATTTTTGTAATATAAGTAATAACGAAAATGCTATTTCACATATGTAAGTATGTAGTCGCAAAAGGAATAAAAATCACTAGTGCTTCTTTTGTAAGAGAAAAATATTCTTGTTGTCGCCTTATACGAAATTCTAAAATATTATTTTCATTAAATTCTGTTTCAAGCAAACTAACAGAAAGATTCCGCGAACCCCCGCAGAGAACCTGTAGACTCCAGTTTGGGGAGCATTGCAATACATGACACCTTTTTTTACTTTTAAACACTATTTTTTTATGAAACTGGCTTGAATATTTTTGAAAAACTGTCGTAGGAGAATTTGATAAAAAATGCTTATAATTGTGAGTTGATTTTTTTACGCTACTTTGATTTGAATCCGTAATTTTCTGATGACAATTTTATAAGATGATAAAAATGATTTATGTGATTATATGTTCAAGAAAATTTCAAGCTTAAATATTCATTTTTTATATATTTACGTGCGTCAATTGTTTATCTTAACCAATATACAATCTGTGTTTGACATGATTGTGCCAAAATAAATAAAAAAAAGTATTTAAAACGTCAATTTATCACATTTCATGTTGAAAGCCAAATAATAATTTAAATTATAAAAGTGCGAAACAAACATTTCATCATCTCTCGAATGATTTTGGTTGAATTGAAGTTTGAGTTTTTAAGTCCGCTGTTGTTATTATTTTACTGTGTTATATTATGTTCAAATGATCAAGATGATAAAATTTAACATTAGAGTTTTGTTATCAAAGGAAAATAAAAAGAGAGAAAATACAAAAAATAGACTCGAGTTGTATTGAACATATTGGGGGTGGGATTAGAAAAAACATTTACGCGAGTCAACAAGTAGAATTTACAAACTTTACACATCATTTACCGGTGCCCGTTCAAACTGTTGCACCAGTGTTTACATAATCAAATTTGAATTGAACTACTAAACTGACAGTACTCACTGCTTGAATACTTGTGGGTATCTCAAAAGAAGTTTTTCTATGAGAATAAAAAAAAACAGTTGTTTTACCTCTCTTTTTCGAAGCGAGTAGAGATATATATGACGGAGCTAGGACAAGACTAGTGGTTGGCTAATCACTCTCGTTACACTGTTATTTTAAAATTGAAATGGTTGAGGAGTTTTGCTTTTGAAAAGAAGTCGATGGATCGATTGAAAAAAAATGCTGTTCGTAATGGGACTTAAGCCCGTGAGACTCGTCACGGACTCGACAAACTGATACCCTGAGGTAATTGAATTGTATAATTACTGTAAAGTTAGAAACGTATGCTTATGTTCATTTATAAAAGACTGAACAAATTTTATAATGGAGCAACTAAACGTATGTCCGGTTTTAACGTTGTAAAAAACATGTAAAATGGTTGCGCATATTTGCATGAACGTATGTTCAGCGTAAAATGTAGAAGCTTTGAATACATTACAAATGTGTTATATTTACGAATGCGCTTACATACATTTGTCAGTCAAATGTGAGGTGTTAAGAGAAAGCCCGCCATTTAAACAACACGAGTAAATTAAAAAAAAACATCAAAAATCATGGTTCAATTATTCACTTATTAATTACATATGGTTTTGATTGCCTTTTTTTCAAAATAAATTAGTACATTCAAAAAATAATTTTAACTTCATTGCTTACAATATATATTTTATAAAGAATTGTAGAATAAATTCATGTTTAAATATTTTTTCATAGAACAAATCAATTATGGGTTTCTTTCATTTCAATTATTTTTAAAGTATTTATTTATCTTTAATTAAAACAATTGAAAAAGTTTTAACGACCATCAATTCAATTACGATTTTTTTAACTACGACGTTTTGTTTATAACAAAAATACTGGTACGCTACGCGTAAAATACTCGGAAGGTGGTTTTTAGTATGAACTAATTAACGTTTTTGATACATATTTACTTCTAGATATGCTGAATCGTTTCAAACAAATTAAAAAATAATTAGCAACATCAGAGTTATATACAATTAATGCAAATTTCGTGGTTTTAGTGTTCAAGGAGATTGGCTTCGGTGAAGAATTTCACGGTCTCAAGTCCCAGTACGAACAGATCTTTTTCAATCGATTTGTGTTATCTCAAATTCCCTTCACTCCCACCCCTAAAATTAATAAGGCGTGGCGAGAGTGATTTGTTTTCCACTAGTTCTTACACTAACCTTCTATCCTTACTCTCTTCGAAAAAAAATAGGTTGAGCAACTGAGTAACAAGCAGTTAAAGTAGAAAAAAAAAATCTGTTGAGATACTTTTACTAGGATGCCATATACTTCACATTGGGAGCTAACACGAATTATAAAAAATAGGAGTAATGAAGAAAAATCACTTTTTTACTAATTCCATATCATTTATTTTAAATCAGAGCAAGAGCTTTTCTTATGGGGGAAATTGATAGTTGATACTGTTTGTCATAAACGTAATCGGTCCTGATCAGTATCTTTCATATGATCCTTTCCCACTAAAAATTAATAGTTACCACTTTAAATGTGACATGATACAACAATTGTACATTAAAAATCTTAAGCAATGTTCAATCTACAACTTTTTCTCATAGTACTTATATTTTAAGCATAAATTCGATATTCAGTATTTAATAGAGTTGATAATCAAAAGCAAATTTTTATTAAAGTTTTTTTAATAAATATATTTTCATCTAAAATAATTATAAATTGTATAATATGAAAAATATTAAAAGTTCAAAACAGAGTACTTTTTTCCATGTCTTATTTTTTTATAATTGATCTTAGATACAGCATTACATATATAAACAAAAACATGTTTTCTTGTTTGCTAAGCTTTTGAAAAACAATTATTATGGCTTTATTTTGTATTACGCAAAAAATTTTCAATATGTTTTCATTATAACATGAAAATTTTTCTGTACAATATTGAGCCAGTTTTTAACCTAGAATCCTTTGATGCAGAACATGTACTTGCGTGAACAGATGCAAAATACTAAACGATACAAGGCTTGTAGTACAAGCAGTGCATTGGGCAGGGGTTGCACGCCCCTTGCCGCATCCCTTAGTCAATATTTGAGCTTTTGTATTTGTATGACAGAGAAGCTTAGGACTCGAGTATATTAAATTTTCAAGTTGTGTAGATTTTTGGTGTTTGATAACCTGAAGTCATTTATGAAATAGAGGGGATTTTTTTTATATACATACATATATAGGCTATTAATTTGTTTTCTCATATTATAAATACAGCATTTTAAACTAAGAAAATCAAAATATGTTTTTTTTAAATATATAACATGGCCATGTATTTGATGTATTTTTGGTGTTTAATTTAAGAAAAAAATATCAAGCTGTATTATAGACATTCTCGTCGATTATAAATATTCATAAAATTTAATAAGCAAAGACGATCGTAATCTTAACTCTCTTATTGTTAGACCACAACAAAACTCATTACTTTCAAAATATATATTTTTTACCATGCCCGCTCCCAATTTGAAGCATAAGGATTGATAAAAGAGTTTATCTCTACAGAAAAACTTATATGATAACTACTAATTACTCAGTTTCTAAACCTCTCTAGAGAGTAAATATAGAAGGATTGGGCTTGGACAGGACTAGTGGTTGGCTAGTCGCTCTCACTACGCCCCGTGCTTTTGGGATAGGACGGGTTGGAGGAGCGATTCAAGACATCACATACATTGATGACTTCAAACAGAAAGCCATAAATTGATTGAAAAATCAAATTTCAAAAACTGTCCGTATTAGAATTCGAACCCGTAACCTCAGTGTTTTAAGCTAACGACGTTGACACTCGACTACGCAGCTGGTTAGATAAGTATAATAATTTACTTTTAAAATATCAAAAATAATATTTTGTAACAAAAATTGTTTCATTAATAATGTTTGCAAATCTGTTTAATTATTGTGTAGAAGTGTATTATTAAATTTGGCCTTCCGTATTAAATTATTAAAATCTACTAACAGCACCTCATCAATAAGAATTAGTTAAGGTTCAAGTAGAACTAATTACAAGTAAACTTTCTTAGTCGACAGCTTTAATAATAAACAGGATCAATATGGTTTCCTAGTAGTTTCCTCATTGCTTCTGGTTCATAATGAAAGCTTATATTTATTTAATCTGTAAGAGATAATTATCAATATTTTACTTCGTATTAGGACGAATTATATGACATTAATTATAGGTGTCTGTTGTAGCCTAATTTTTTAAAGAGAATAAACAATATCTTTACTGCATTTATCACCATTTGTTTTACAGCTATATATCAGTAAAATTATTCGTTAATGCTTTCTTCAATTTTAATTAAAAGTTAAAGGTACACAAACTCATTGCAGTTTACAAAGTCACACCATGTTGTTAAACATAGACATTTCAACATCGTCATTAAAATTCCATTGACGTATTTCTCAAGATTGTATTTTCTTTAATATATACTATCTACGAGTGATGTGCCTAGACTAAATTATAACAATTTAATTTATTAAGAAAAACAGTCCAGCAGTATCAGTTTACGACTGTTGAGTAAATTTTCCACCCTTTTTCAAATATTTGGCTTTGAGTCCATTACTTTATTAATACGTTTTTCGTAAAATTTCTTAATTAATATTTTTCTTTATGATACAAAAAAAAACAATTCTGTATATTGTCAAACGCAATAAAGTGATAAAATGAACGATGAGGCATTCTTTTTTGTCACGTTTTTCAACGGCGGTATAATAACAGCGGTGTTAAAAAATAAATTAAACAACCCCTGGGCGTGGGGGATGGTAGGTTTTACCACCTGGGTCGCTATCACCTGGCTAATGAAGTTTATGGGGTGGTGGGGAGGCAATGGCTGCCTTGTTAGTCTGCATTTGTATCTTCATAAATATGCAAGGCGTCAAGCTGATGAATGAATAGCTGCTTCGTGTGTTAAATTTGTTTCATGCGAGACATATAATTTGTGTTTAACATCATAAAAAATATGTCAACAAACATGCCCTTGTAAAAACAATACGAAAAAATATAATTGAGTAACGAATTATTTATATATTAAATGCTCTATTTGATTTGTGAAACTGTACGACGACAACAAATGACTCTCGGTTTTACTTAGATTTTCCACGAGTAATTTATCTTATCACTCGGCCTACTATTGTTAACTTAGTGATCAATGAGAAATCAATTTTGTGGGATGATTTCAATATTTAAATAGAGGCTTTTTTTACTAAAATTACCTTGTTTAATATCAACCAAACTAACTAAGAATAGCAGCTGCAAAAATTATGAAATTTCTCTTTGCCCAAGTTGTAAATGTTACCATAAAAAAACTTAATATTCGATGATTTTTTTATTTGTATCATACCGAATATTAATTCTCCTCAATGATTACACTCCAGCTACATTAATATTTCATTAGTAACGGTTAATAAAATAAAATTTGAAAAATTAATATTTAACAGTCATAAATTCTAATTCATCATCAGTTCAAAATAAGTTTATATTTCTTCGCATGGGTATCCACTCGAAGCATTTTAAAAGTAACTAAGCAATTATTTAGTGTATTATAGTTGATAGTTATTTTAACATATAGCTGTTTTTAAAAATTCTCTACTTTTATAATATGTTCATTGTTCTGACGATGGTTTTATGTTAAAATTTATGTTAACGAAATAAAATTTATTTTTTTACTGAATTTTACGATAATAAAATTCCTTTCCCTAGCATCTGATTCCTAAGACCAGGTATCTATCTCTATTTAGAGATAAAACGGACGGTGAAAAGATTACCAATATAATGGCGCTTCTTAGTAATATCAAAATATAATGCTCCGAGAGCCTTTGATAAATCTCTTATAATTATTACATAATGATACGCGTACGTAAACATTCTAGAAAACTAATTAGAATCAGATATGTTTCCTTTGAGTGCGACTTTGTCCCTATATGAAGTGTTAACAAGTCAGTCATATTATTTCCATACATCTCTGATATCTCAAGCCATCTATAATAAGATGTAATATAAAACATCTAGGCGTATTAATTATTTTTGTTTCATAATTTTCTGCAAGATTCTCGTCATTAAAATAATGTTCTGCTATATATCAAACCAAATTTACTGTTATCGTAAGTTGTCATTAAAAATTGTTGAAATTCAATCACATATTACGTCAAACCAAAAACATAAATAACTATATAGTAGAATACGTTTGGTTAAAAAAAATATTTATACAATAAAGGTCAACAAAACTACTTTCGTTTCTAATAAAATTATTATCACACTTATTTATATTAATATTGGGTGAAGGTTTTTAGCACTTTTTTTTACTAAGTTTGTTCAGAAAATATTAATTTTAATTTTATAAGATACAATATTAAGGTATTTTACATATTTTGATAGATATCAATAATGATAAGGTAATTTGTCATTGCAAATAATAAATTATAAGCTTACAGCTTTGTGTACCTCGGTTAACATTCAATTAACTTAAATAAGTCGAGGTCAGAAACTGTCTTGGTGAGTTCATGCGAACCGTTTTGTTAAACATCGAGCAGGAATTTTTTATTTCATATTTTTTAGTCTAGTTTTAATTTTTTTATTTCATATTGTAGTTAATAATTGTTAATGCGCCAAATATTCAAAATATCTTCAACCTTCTTATTTTCAACGTCTTTAAGCGCCCCATAAATTGTAAACTTAGTTTCTCTTTCCAGTACATTTTATTTTAATAAAACAGGATTTTTATTGACTTTCAAGGAATACTCAAAAAATTGAGTTTTTGACCTCTTACACATTGCAGTTGTATGCACTTTCTTAGTGAGTTAAATAGAATATGGTTATGTTTGATATGTCAATAACATTGATGGCTTCAATTTTTTTCACCTAAAAATATATTCAACATCTGAGATTAGATCACTGGTTTGCTTAGTTATTTTTTTTTTGCCAACTCAAATATAAAGTGCATCGGGTTGTTTGATTGCTTTAATTTATTTGAATCGAAGTATTAGTTTCTCTGATCATTCAGGCGGGCTACTAATTACTGGAAATACTTCCTCGTTCTCTTTAAAACTATTTAAATCTACCTAAAACAATTAAATGGCTACAGTCTATTGAGAGTAGCAGCAAAATAATCTCTTCTGTGGATGTTAAACTTTGCGGAAATAGAAAGGCACAAATCAAGTTGAAAAATATCGGTCTTATTTATAAATAATATACGTGTTACCTGTGAAACTGCTCAGTTAGATGACAACGAAATGCTTTGTAATCGTTTAAAAGACTATATGTATTCAATTACGTCCAATATTTCCTGTTATATGGTTTTCATAAAACAATATTTATATGCCAAGTCTTACTTATTTTTTTTCGCTTGGAACACTGGCTCATTTCGCTTATGCTGGTACTATTGTCAAATAAGTATTGTTAGTGATGTTTTCTGGCATCTTGATTTAAATTTGAAGTGACCTCTGGGGCTATACCATCATGTGGTCTTCGGAAGACCAGTACACGCATCAAATACATAACATATAATAATTTGACAAAATCAGTATCTATTTTGATGAAAAAATTAACTAAATGACTGTTTTTAAGAATTGCTAAATACTGCAATTATTATTGCACTATTTGAAAGTGAAAACTAGCTTCTGAAACTCAACATTAAATTATTTACAAAACTTTTACGAATATATTTGTGCTGAAATAGTGTTGGTCTCAAGAGGTCAAATTGTAAATATTTTTAATAATTTCACGTATACCTATAATTCAACCTCGAATGTTTTTAAATTTTTATAGAATTGAAAGTTTTCTGCCACTTCAATATGGCTTAAATAATATTTCTTTTATTGAAAAAATCTCACATCTCTGGAGAGTTTTGAATTATCGCGGAAGGCAACTATTTAAGTGTAAAGATAAACTTCAACAAAATATCATATTAAATTTGCTTAAAGTTTTGTTTAATTTTACTTATCCCATTGTCTTCTATGACAACTAATTTAACAAGCGATTTATGAATACACCATCCAAATTAACCACTGTACAAAAAATACAACACGATTTTTGTTTCTCTAAGTTTTCCATCTGTAAATTTTTAATACAATTTATAACACCAATTTCAAAACTATGCTTCACTTTCGCTAGAACTTACCTAGATTATCTTAACATCATACCGAAACGCGAAACGCTATAGTAGTTTTTATTTATTTTAAAAGTTTCCTTCACAAACAAAACACATTTTCACAATCTCTCTTAATATCTATTTTAGAATTGGAGCAACGACTGTAGAATAGCAGTTTGCCTTTAATCAGAACACAACTGCTTTGTTCCAATTGCATTCATGTCATTTAATGAATTAAAGCAAATTCAGTAAGCTCCTTAGCAATTTTACTAAAGCCACTTTATTTGATACCAAAATGTCTTCGTCGAACTTTGAATAAATATCGATAGAATACGATGACAAAATCCAACGGAAACATCTTCTTCGATAAATTATATTAATCCAAACATTTATAAGTCTCAAAAGTGAACTTAGTAAATAAATAAATGATAATATGCAGGTTTCATTTGTAACACTTTTTATGAAAACGCAAACTATAAGATATTCAATGTTGAAAAAAAATCTTCTACAAATTATTACTTTTCATATTATTACTCTATTACATGTCTGACTTTACTTACTACAAAAATAATTTTTAAAAGGCCTATAAAATTCGTGTATAACTGAATTGATTATATTTAAAATCAATATTTTGCTTTTTTGGTAATTGGAGGGAGAAAATCATTTTTTTTTGTTTTCAATCAAAACTACTTACAATATTAATTAAATTTAGTCTTGTCAAACATAACATATCAGATAGTGAAATACACAATTTATATTAAAACTTACGATTTTTAATAATAATAAGTCCATTTGTGAACCATTCCTTATTTTAAATCGCAGTCTTGAATGAATATATTTATTATTTGGTATAAATGTCTTGCCTTGTCCCAGTATGGACATTTTTACAAATTATTTTTTTCAATCGATTTATAAATTTCTGTTTGAAGGCATAAATATTTGTTATGTCTTGAATTATCCCCTCCCACGCATCCTATCTTAAAAACGGTGTGTAGTGAGAGTGATTAGCTAACCACTTGTCTTGCTCTAGCCCATTTCTTCGATTCTTTCAATTTATATATGACAGCGTAAAGTGTGTTTTTTTTCAAACATGTTTTTAACTACCATGAATCTAATCAACTCATTTCGTTATTGAGGAAATTGGATTATGTACACACATTATCTGATTTGTTAATGCTTTCCCAAACAATATCCAAGGGACGATGGCCTTCTTGCTTTAGGAGAGGTGGGGGTAAATTTTAATGTTAACAGTATTGTACAAAACACATACACCCACAATTAATACACTCGACCGTTTCTTCGCCCTAATTCACTTATGCACGAATTAATTAAATTCAACTTTGCGGTATGATATTATTATGTTGCGAAATACCCAACGGGTTAAGTTATTTCATGATTGCTTCTCGTGTTAATTAAATTTTATATGGACTCAATATAATTATGGAATATTTTTTATATTGAAAATATTTATATTAAAGTAGATTTTTTAACACAAACAAATGGTCGGCACTCACCAATCATCGATTCGGCTACCACTATCCAGAAATTGTCAAAATAAATTACAAATCAAATTAAAGAACGAGAAAACCGAGTGGACATCGCTCTTGTGCGTTCGTCATATTCTACAACGATGTCCACGGGTTCAAATACTTGTATGGACACTTTTGATAATTGATTTAACACTTGATTTATGGATTTGCGGTATCTTATCATCAAGTGTCCTTACACTCACCCGATCTTTAAAACAGGACTTGTGAGAGCAATCAGCAAACTTTTAGTACCTTTCCAGCCCATCGCTTTTATTTTACCATCACTGAAAAAGAAGAAAATACTAAATTAATAATCATTAATATTTAAAAATACTTTCGTAAGAACTATATGAATAGTCTATATTGCATTTAATATAAGTAAATCTCATATTCATAACTGATTTTTTTTATTATACTGAAAACTTTACCATTTTGCGATATAAGTATTGTATATCCCGACGAAAATATGCCCCACATAGGGGAGCGGATATAATCAAAAAATCTACGACAGGCGACGATAAAAATGGAAAATAATTTATTTGAAATATGTATTTTTTTTAATCCATGTTCTTTCCTAATGTATAGAATATGCCTTCTTACTGCGAGTACCTCAACTGACGTTTTCTACGAAAACTGCTCAAAAAAGTTTAGTCGTTTTCTACGAAAACTTAAAATATAATATATTTATAACAATTATAACATAGTTATAATTGTCAAAAATTTCCCTAATTTTAATTATGTTTGTAATTACTTTCAATCGCATTCTGAATTTATTAATCTGGGATGACTTTTTAATTATATGTTAGATGTGTTGAACATTTTAATTTTGTGTTATTTTAGAATCACTTTAATGTAATTGGCAATTTCTTTTCAATGCCAATTGTTGTGTATAACTTTTCAATTTTGTATAAATAGCATTGTTAAATTATATTTCTTATCAGTTGACAATGCTCGCAATGAGCGAAACCGGTCCTGACATATTAAATAAAGTGGAATGAAGTACAAAGGATTATTGTGTTTTTATTAATATTTTGGTTACTTATACTGTATGTACTTACCGATTACAATTTTCTATGTAAACGGGGGGTGAATTATTCATATTAGTATTTTATCTCATTATCTCGATATGAAATTGAGAAACTTTTCAATATATTATTTATTTGCTATAAAGTGTTGAGTTTAACTGTATTTAATGGGTTCGGACAAGTGGTGAAGTGGCAAATAAATTGGTACCAGGTCGGTCATTGATTTCTTCCCTATTTTTTTTTGTTTTTTTTTCATATCCGTCCGAAGTTAAAAATAACCTTAAGTTTTAACAATTAAATTAATAAAAAAAAAGATTTTTAATACATGTATGTACTTGAAAAATAAGTTACAAGTCAAAAAGGTGGTAGGGTGCCTTCCTCATTTTCAGGTGCCAGGTCACCGACCTGACCCCACTACACCACTGGTTCGGTCCTATAATATAATTTTAGTCATGATAACATACAGTGGTGGCACTTTTGATCTTAGCGATTTGTATAGATAAAACATCGTAAGTTTTGTTTCAACTCTAACATATGTAAGTAAAAACAGCCTGACTCCACAGCCTTGATTATCACACGTTCTCAATTTGGATCATATAAATTTATAATGCAGCATTACAACAGAAGTTGTTTTGAAATAACTGCTAGTCATTCAGTCACTTAGCCTGTTTTTTCGAGAGGAAAATAATATTATAATAGGACTAGGACATGACTAGAAGTAAGTGATACCCAATCTATGTCAGTTTTGTGGATCGAATGGAAGTATCGTAAAAATAAAATTAAACATTACAATACAAAGTTCGCTTGATAAAAAAAATATCATACTTATTTGATACAAGATTTTCTATATAAATTTTGGTGGTATTTGTATAACCTTAACCAACATAATAAAAAATGGAATTTACTAAGCTATTATTTCAGATAGTGTTTTTGATATTCCTTCATTGCAATCAAACATTTTTACCTAACACTTAATTGTTTTAGTTTTTTTTTTTATATTTCAAGGGTAAAAAATATAAAACAACAGAATCTATGTCTTCTCATATTCTTGTTCTAGCAGCCACTAAAAATTTATGTAAGATTAAACTGAGCGTATTCCAAAACATAGTGTGTCAAATTATATCAAACTATTACTTGGAGAGCCTCAGGACTTAAGACTCTTTTTATAAAAAACAATTTATTATTCTAAGAAAATCTATGTAGGGCACAGTGCTTTAAGCAATTGAATTGACATTTACTTGATAGCCCTTAATAATATGTTGATTAAGTTATAAAGAGATTTTAGTAGTGTATGTGGCGCAGTGGTTAACGTCGTTCGCTTCCGTGACTCACCTCACGGTATCAAGTCCTAGAACAGACAGTATTTTTGTAATTGAATTATTGATTACTGTTCGACGGCATGGATGTTTTTTTCCAAAAAAGTAGCGAGAGTGATTAGTTTACCACTAGTCCTGTACTAGCCCTATTACAGCCCTGTAAGGTTAACCATCTGAGTAACATGCAGTTTTTGTAGAAAAAAATCTGTTGAGATACTTCTATTTTGAGGCTTAATGCCTTACATTCTACGTTGACAAAGATTTAACAATATATAGAGAACCACAAGTATAGTCTTTTTAAAAAATCTAAAAAACTAATTAACCTTTTTAAATTAGTGCAGTTAATTTTACATTAATATAATTAACATTAATTGTAAGCTAATCGCTTCCTCTACGCCCGTTTTTGTAGGATCATACGGGTTCTGTAGAAGGTTAATTAACATTACAAACATCTATGTCTATGTACAAAAATCTGTAAAGCAATTGATAAAATAGTCCACAAGGGGATCCAAACTTGCAAATACTGATAATTTGTCTTACATATTATATACTGGTTGCTATTATATTGTTTACGGTAAACAATATAATAGCAACCAGTTATCGTCAAAATAATTTTCATTAAAATGTTCTATGAGGATTCTACAATATTTCTCACATTGGCAGTGAACAAACGTATACTATTCCCATTGTACTGCGATGTTACTTAAACTACACAAACATTTTTTAAAATTCTGATACATGAATGTATGTGGACAATGAAGAGTAATAAAGTGTGTTCTCTAGACATGTTACCTGAAATCCTTCGCGTTCAAGTAACTTACTACTTGTACAGACTGTATAAAACAGCATAAATTGTTCATTAAGCTTCTCGTTGTACAGCGTTTAACAATTAACTGAATGTAACAAGGAACTGTGCAGAGAGCGATGAGAAGTCGGATGTTGCCCTTCGGCGAAAACTCTATTGAACACATTCAAAATGTCTTACTTTATGAACGGTGAGGTATGGAACTAAATACTCCTTACAACGAGTGGCTTGTTCTCTCAGATGAATTATTATAAGTAATAACAGCGATTTTGCAGAAATACAGGACATTTCAATATTGTTGAAACAGCCGAGTTTTACCGCTATTTCATATTTTAATTAACTGCTTTTGGAATTTACGTATTATTTCAAGTGATTAATTTACTTTGCTTAAAATTAAAATAATACTGGCAGAGAACCGACATTTTAATTTAAATGTTGAGCCTTATTTGAATCGTCAAAATTCTGTACACTTTTGTAAGTTTTGTTGCTTGCGAGATGGGATTCACCTTCCGGCATCTTCAGGATTTTTAGTGCTCAAATAAACTTGAAATTAGCAACAAAGTACCAATTATTACTATTGGGTGCTCAAAATAATAAAACATTGCATAAATTTACTTTTAAGATACAAAATATTCTTACGCTGTTAAAAAATGAAGTTTTCCAGGTAAACTTAACATAGTGTAGAAGAGCTCTTGGGTATAAATTTAAGACATAGTAAACTATGATGCTTGAAGGATCTTCTAATGTCTTAGTACAATGATTAAGTCTAAATCGATATTATAGTGCCTTTATGGTATGATCTTCACTCAGAAAACGTTAAATTATTTTTTTATCAATAATTTTAAATCTTAAAATTTGTATTTTTCAAGTGATATTGTTATAATATTGCTCGAGTTTACATGTAGTAATTTTTGTTATACACATTCAGAGTATACAAAAAATCAACATCCTTTTTATTTCTACATCAAAAAGTTAAATAATGATTAATTGTATTATACGTCACAATTTCAACCGACTGTCGGCAACATTTATGTGATAACAAATACAAGATTTACAATCACTTTTGCGACGTTAACTGTCAATACTTGGAATGTTAAAAAATAAAACACTCTTTTACACTATTTTCACGATTGATTATTACGACACGACCGCTTATCACAAGCATTTGAACTGAATTATAAAATATAACTTCATATTCATAATATGTATTATGTTTATCAGCTTTAAATTCTCGTGATGTGTGAAACTGGTCCTGATTTTAACAAATAAATAAATAATTATTACGAAAGAGTGTTAGATAGAATCTGTTTTTTTTTAATTTATGTTTGGTTTGACTAGGTTTTATAAAGATTACATCAAAAAAAATGCCATAGCGTGTAGTGTAAAAATGGAAGTAGTTGTGTTACGGTTATGTATGGTTTGTTTTGTTGAGTTGGCGAGACCTTGATAAGCACACACCGCAATCTAATGATTAATTCTTGTTTTAAATAAAGCCCTAATGTAAATTGCGTTACATAGTTACAATGTCGTCCGCTTAAGTAAGCATTCAGAGGAGAGCGCCGGCTTAATGTATCCGGTAATTGAATGAAAGACGACTACGGGCCCTAGCCGGCAGAAGGCAAGCACCTACCTTTCTTGTAAGTGATAATTTAACCCGCTTTCTTGTCGTTTTGATCCGCAGTGTTCCAAGAACACTTGCCTTACCATGGTTATAAGTTATAATCAACACCATCATTATTATACACGAAGTAAGTTTGCTTCTTAATACCTCAAAACTTTGAAAACGAGTACCATTGTACCTTTATCTTGATTTGCTCGGTGCTCAATGTATACGGATTTTTTAAAACACTTTTGTTTGACATGGAAAAACTAGTATAATGGTTTTCAGCTATAAAATCATAGAAGTTGGTTTCTCGCCACCCTTTGTGTATATGAAGCCGATGTTTCACGAAACTGAAAAAAAATGTCTAACCTTCACATTCATGTCTCGAGTAGAGCTGCATTGAACTGATCCTGAACCATTTACAAGTACGCTTAAGCGAAATATAAAAGTAATGAAGTTTTAATATTTCTTACACATTTTAAAAATTATATAAAAATATCAAATTATTTTATAAAGAAAATATCTCGACTTAAAAAAAAATTACACGACTTTAATCGAATTTCGAAATATTTTTAAAAATAATCAAAACTAAGCGGAAATTTTAAATGCAAGTAAGATTATAAAACGTCTTGGACTTTTTATAAATAATCAATAACTTTTTTATGGACTGGCAATTGTACACGGACCATGGGTTGAAAATCGCTGGTCTATTTAACCCTGGTGTAAGAAAAAAATGCAGCAAATAGTTCCACTAGTTATAAATTCTTCCAGAATGAATGTAATATATATTTATATTGTATATATGGAACCATTAAACGTGAGTTATATAATACGTGAAAATCATACAGTAAAATTTCTATCCCAGCAATTGGATTGGTTAAATGTTGATTACTTGTTAAATAGATAAATAAACAACAATATTTGTCTGTAAATTTAATGCGCCAAACCCAAATGTGATTAAATTTAGAATTTCGAATTAACGCGTGCGCCTTTCAGAATTATTCCTGTAACTAACTATACGGGAATTGCCAATAAGCTGGTGACAAAGTATTTAGTCGCAGTTCTAATTGGAACCTACTAAGCTCATATGTTTTTTGTAAAATATATTACAGGAGAGGCAAAAAAGCTGCTTGATTTATTTAAATATGTTTTATGAATAATAAATTATATTTTTCAATATTTAATTAAATTCAATTTTGTCAGGTCAGTGGCGCAGTGGTCAGCGTCGTTAAATTTCCGTGACGGATCTCACGAGCTCAAGTCTAATAATTTCTTCGCACCCTTCCAACCTAAGCTAATCACCTAATCACTAGTCTTGCTCCAGTCCAATTCTTCCTATCTTTACTATTTTTGGAAGAGTGGTTGAGCAACTGAATAAAAATCAGTTCTTGTAAAAAATATATGTTGACTATATTCCTCATATTGGTAACAGGCATGGATTAATAAAAAAAGGATATGAAACCTAGACTCATAACATTTTTTCTGAGTACCAAAGTGTCCATAAGATAAAGTGCGACATAAGATAAATTTTATGGCTATTTAAAATATTGTGTAGTAAAAATAATGTAATAACCTATATAAAAAAATAAGCAAATAGTACGAATCATAAAATCTTCCATTGAAATTTCAACAATATTGAACTAATTCTTAATTAAAACCAAAGGATTCTCTTTATCATATTTATTTGTTTCTTTAATTCATTTATTTTACGCACAATATATTTTTCATTGTTTTATTTGTTTATTGTATATTTTTCAGTTGGTAGTTTTCCTCTATTATTTCAAATTATAATGTTTATAATATTTCATGTTTTCTTTTTGTTTGAGTATTTTTTTCTTTTGTTTAGTGCTGGTGTAAAGTCGTTAAATTGTCATATTGTCCTTGTTTTATGATAAAGGAATAAACACTGGAATATTTTTTTGTACTATATTTTAATCCAAAATGATTTTTATGTAAATCCACTAACTATTTTTATATCTAATAAAACGATTTTAATTGAGATAAACAGGAGATTAAGCACGTCAGAAGCACGGATAATTTATATACCAAACAATCAATACATAAGTTATATTTGACCTAAACTGGAATTGAATCTGTGATATTACAGCCAAACTACAGATATAACAGAAAAATTTTAACGCGTGTAAATATATTTATTAAATTTGGAATTATATATCTATGTAGCACATTTTTCATAATATTATATAATGGCTTAAAACCGATAATTGACAGTTCAGGTAATATGTACGATACTTTTATATAATATATTACTTTTTAACACAGTATTGACGAAAGCACAATTCTCTCTTGCATAAAATAACTACAATACAAATTTTGTTTCATTCAGTAGTTAGTAATAATTCATTTTTATAGTAACAGGAAAATGTCATGTATGTCATACTTAATCTATGAACTATAATTTTATATCGAAAATATTAATATCTATACATTTCATCGACTATTTAAATCTTCTTTTTGTTGTGATGTGTTACATTATGTTGTAAGTTCAATCCATTACATTGACAAGTCAATGTTTCGTTAAGGTCATGTACCTCTAATGAGACAACAGAAATAGTGATGTCCAACGCTGTAATTGGGTGCAGAAAAAGGTACAGTCTCCAGATTCACTGGCTGCACTGTAAATGATAGTCGTTTGCTTGTAGCAGAGCTGTGGAGTCTTTTAAAAAATGAAGACTTAGGCTTTAAATAAAAAACTGACTTAGATTACGAATTGATTTTTTTAAATATTTCCGTTTGACTAATACATCGTACACCATCAGATCATTCTAGTTACTATAATAATTCAAGTATAATAATTCAATGAATAGACTAATATTTTTTCAGTAGCTTTGTAAACTGTATTTTTTTACTGTGACTTGTACTTGTTTTAAATTAAAATAATGCCTCCGTTAATATTACATTAAATACAGTGATTTAGTACTAACTAAAAAGGTCTTGGAGCGCTGATGAATTAAAATATGTCAATGCTTTCTAACCGCAGCAATACAATTTTCTAACAGAATGTTCTTTCAATATACATACATTAGAAATATCATTTTATTATGTTTACGTCAAAATAATAAAAAAAAAATATCAAACATCATATTGAATTTAAGTTAGTTTTTAATTCAATAAATATAGATCATAGCATGATAAAACGGTGAAAAAATAGATATTAATGTTTTTGACTTGTTTCTGTCTTTTAATGGTGTATTTGATATATCTGAACTAAACTAGACGACGTAAATATATAACCATTCAATTAATAGTCATAAAACTCATATTCTACGTTGAAATAATGTTCACTTGTTTTGTATCGTGCTTTCGTACCATCACGTTAAGTTTGATGTATGAATGAAATGCTTTAATTAGAGGAATCATTGCTTTTATTAAATAACTTCGTCTCAAAATTTGTTGAGGCGTGCATGTTTTGGCCTTAATTGTTTCCTGTCCATCTTAATAAGCAATAACATAACTCACTATTAAAGGTCATACGTTTTATAAGCATAAACGAAAAAGATAATGATATATTTGAAACAGGAACCGGCAACTTTCAACTCGATACAAAATTTAAGTAAAAACATATTCAACTAGTTAAGTTAACTTCCACTTAATATACATAATAAAAAAATAAAAAATATCATCTAAAAGAATATAGTTTCTACAAACATAAGTGCAAAATTAGTTATTGAATAGATCAGCATGCAATTTAGTTTTATTTCTATAAAGCAGAATGCAAAACTAACACTATGGAAGTGTCATGAAAATATAATAGGGTAAAAATATCAACGTATTTATGTTCTACAGATTTTTATATTTATGCGTTGATAGCTATTTCGGCTTTCGCCATCGTCAGAACTATGCATAAACTAACATTTTGTTCAGTTATATATACTTATCACAGCATCAAGTGAAAGATATTGCACATACAATTACATAATGGTTTATTTATCTCTTTTAGGATGAAGCTATGATTATAACACTATGAAAACTACCCTTTTTTTGATTTGTTCTTGTAATATTAGTTTGTATATAAATATTTTTACGTGTGGTGCTTTGAAGTTGGCTATCAGGCAGCAAACAAAACTTGTGTTAATACTCAATATTTAATACTCAAAGCAAATACACGTACGTATTAATCGATCAGTTGTTTAACCAAACAATCGTTATGATGGATTAATGTTTTACTTCTTTCTATCTATATTCCATGCGATGAGTAATCTAAACTTTCCTTTACGTGGTGTTCTTACGTAAACTGTCATGTTAAAAATAAGTAAATATAATCAAACATTTATGTCAAACATGAAAATGCTAAGTGCGCGTCAAACGTTATTTTTAATTGTAATTAGCATTGAAAATGTATGATATATGCTGAAGAAAATATAACGGAAAAATAAATCAATAGAAAAAATACTTATATATTTAATTAATTTCAAAAATATTTCAAATTTGAATTCATTACATCAGAAAATAGTTAAAACACATGCTTATAAAAAATTATCGACGGAAAACTCGGACTCGGAAAACAGTGGCAGTAGTTTTCATAATTCTAAAACGTTTAAGTATAATGTCGTTTTTCGCTATACAGGAGTATTAAATTTATTTTTTTCAAAAATGTATATGTAAGAAATTTATTTAATCAAAAAGAAACAATCTGAATACTATATGCAAAATCGTAAGCTCTATACGCGATATAATATCTAACGCATTTGTGGTAAACCATAGAGACTGCCATCTTCGTTTCCATAGCCCTCATGTATTTGTATCATATACAAGTTACCGTAATATCCTTTTTAATTATTAAGAAATTTCGCAAACAATTTGTGTTGCAGAGAAAGTATAAATAATAATATGTTACCTATCCGTAATGCGTATTTATATTACTCATCCTAAATTCAAAACACTTTATAAATAAATCTTTTGAAAGTAGTAGCGCTTATTAATAGAGCTTGCAGATATTCAGAATCAAAGAGATAAGAAGCTTTCACAGTTAATAAATTCGTGAGCGTTATCCCACGGGGGTAAGGTGAATTTCACTTGGTGAAATATGTTTTACAGTCAATTACCAAAAAGGGCAAGTTATTCAAAAGGATTGGTACGGCTATCCCAACCGAACCAAGCATGCTAACCGGCCAGTATGTTTATGACCATATCTATGTATTTTCGTTATTCGATGCGAGTTTTAGAAATTTAATGCTTTGTGTTTAATCGGTTTTGTTTTAATATGAAGATACTTATAAAATAAAATAATTCTGAACAAACATAAACGCTTATAGCTTCAAAACTTTTTAATCTTGCATATAGTTTTAAACAAACTGACAATCTGATAATAGA
This sequence comes from Himalopsyche tibetana, assembly GCA_030503985.1. Classification (NCBI taxonomy): domain Eukaryota; kingdom Metazoa; phylum Arthropoda; class Insecta; order Trichoptera; family Rhyacophilidae; genus Himalopsyche; species Himalopsyche tibetana. The sequence goes on from JAPJYX010000010.1 coordinate 6,480,215, forward strand.
TTAAGCGTTGATTTTTTGATCTTATCCCTAAAATGGCAGAAAGATCAACAAACTAACATGAAAGCCGTGTCTTTACATATTTTATCAACCAGTGTTCACTTTAAAAATGGGTGGTTAATTACATTCATGTAAAATGATTTCCCCTGAAATACTGATAAAGAAAAAATGTCGGCTATATTGGGAAGAGGAGTTGCTCATTAGAACCTATAATAAACAGCCAAATCTTTGTTGAATTTAACAATAATTTAAATTATATTTAAAAAATTGAATGTTTCTTTAATGCTCAAAAACGTTGTTTATTCTTTTCAATAAAAAACATTCTGTAATAACCTCAGAAAAAAATGCATTCTTTGCCAATATATTATTGCAATACAATCGTAAAGGCAAGAATGCAGGCGTTTGAAAAATAGCAAACGATATCTTAGTGTCAACACCTGTACACAAAAACTAATGGAGTAATATTTCGTTGTTGCGTGTGGTGTATTTTAACTCCATATTATACATGACATAATAATTTATAAAGAAAAATGTTTGATAGATTTTTTTACGACAAAACGAATTGATTTTTACATCGTTAAAACATTATTGGTTTAATAGTTTCATGACTTATTTCTCAAACGTTATCTGGTCAGTATGAATTTAAATATTGACTAATTCCGAATGTATGAAAAGCGGTCTAAAAAAACAACATAATTATCCAATAAAAATATTATTTAACGTTCAAAATTTCATTGATTCAAGTAAAGTATAATACTGTAGATACTGTATAATATACTTTCATTATTAACATATTATTTGCGATTTTAAAATCAAAATTATAATAACATAATATGTTTGTAAGAGTTGTCCGTCATTTTGTCAAGGACAAATAACCAAATTATTCTGTTGTTGTACGCAACATGGGTTTTTAAATAAAACATTAAAAAACAACCCAGTAACAAAGACGGAGTAAAACAGCCAGTGAAATGACAATCTTATCATTTTTATAATAAGTAACCTAGTGAAATGTAATAAAGGTCATAAGTAAAAATCGAAATCAAAATCACTAAACGCTACTATTAAAACTAAAACAAGTTACTGATCATAAAAATAAATAAGCACAATGATATAACACAAGAAAATCAGATGATTGTATTTACTTATGTTTGTTGAATTTAAATTCAAAGTGTATTTGCTTAAAAGTCTTATGACTATTAATATGTGAAAAACAGATGTTTTTAGGCTTTACGGTATATATATAAAAAAAACACCAAGTAGTTTGAACTTATCTTGAAAGTCTTTCCAATTATTATATAAAAACGTAAGAATAGTACATTCCAAATAATCTTATGTTATTAGTCTGTCTGACTATAATAAAACAGCAAAACAAAAAACAGCTCGGCCGAATTTAAATCGGTGCGATGTAAAACTGTAAGTTGTGAAAATCTTCTAAAACTTAGGCCATTCTGAGTTACAAGAGAGGGAGTGTAGTCAGCCACGAAGACTCAACTCGCAGAGCCTGTGAGATAGAGGAATATAAAACCTATAAATTCAACTTTGGTACTAACCAGACCCTGTAAGGTTGACTGTTTTCAAATTTATGACATAGTCGTCCGATTTGGAAATCTCCGCTGTAAAGTTGGGAGATCAGCATTTGAGATCAAAAGAAAGGGTGAGGATATTTCTGTCTCATTCAATAATTATTTAACATTTGAATAATTATTCCGAAGCCTGTTTTCGTGCGATTTTACATTTCAAGTACTCCGGTACTTTAAATACATATTATTCACAAATAAACTTCAAGTTTTTCTCTTTTATCAATTATAGCAGTATTTGTAACAAAATAATATGAATTGAAACAGCAAAAATATGTATAATAAAAATAATAAAACATTTTTAGTACTTTTTCCACATAAAATTTATTAGATCAGGACCGGTTTCGCTCATCGCGAGCATTATCGATCAGTTGATAATGCTCGCGATGAGCGAAACCGGTCCTGATCTAATAAATTTTATGTGGAAAAAGTACTAAAAATGTTTTATTATTTTTATTATAATGCCATTCCACCAAGTATTGACAGTGAACACCTTAAAAGTGAAAAATATGTATCATAATAAATGTGGCTTATTACAATTGATTATCACTTTTTAAATGTTTACTGGTGAAGTATTGTTATATATTACATACAAAATGATCGGGATTATCGTCATGATCGAAATCAGTTTTGATCTTTAGTAAAACAAGAGTACAAAAAAGTGTTTTATTTTTTTAATAAAAATAAATTATTAACAGCAATGCCAATTAATAATATGAAACCAATATAAGACCTACTGTTTTTTTTAAGATATTTTAAATCTATTTCAATCGAGAATTTGTTTAAACGTTTTAAGATATTTAAATGAGTGCCCTTAAATGTTTCAAAAATAAAAATCATTTAGTAATAAATGAATTATGTTTTATATATGATGTGATAGCAATGCATTTTTTAATGATTTCTTGTATTTTTATTTCATTAAGCCGTGCTCTTTTGCTGGGCGAAACCAATCCTACTCGTACTAAAAAACTGCGAGATAAGCACCTTTATCGGGCTGTTCATAAATTTATTGCCCATATATGAGGAATTAACAGTTGACACACTAGAATTGATTAGAATCTTTCGTATTAATGAAACGATATTAGTTTAACGATGTCCCAACTAAGGAATCCAATCCCAGTATTCGGGATCCTGAGATCCCGGGATCCCGTACAGTTGTCGATACTTTTCAATCCCGGGATTAGAAGACATGATCCCGAAACATTCGGGATTGATTTTCTTGTAAAACAGAAACGTGTTGGTTGTCAAGTCGAGCGGCAGTTTACATTCTTTGCGATAAGACTTACCGCAGATAAAAACGTAATTAAATGCCTATCTTCATCGCATTTATTTGAATGCATTTTACGACAATAATAATTTTCCGGGACCTTTTTTTCCTATAAATGTTATCAGATATCAATGGCAGCGTTTGTTTTGCGTGATTCAATGCTTCTATTTTTTTATAAACATCAATTATGTAATAAAACACATGTCAACTAAAACATATTTCAGCATTATAAATATCAGAGGCGCGCAAGCTGACTTTATGCGACTCTAAAAAGTCATCAATGCATATCATTTAATATATTATCTAAAAGTTTTTTCGGCTAATATAATTGCAAGAGTTAAAAATCTTTTCTCACTTTGACTATTTCTATTGAATGTTCCTATTACTTTCACTGTAAAAAATGATCTTTCTAAAAAAGCATTTGTCGCCGGATTAGTTAAATATAAAAAAATACATTTTATTGGTTCTTTGTACAATGAAATCGTAGACTAAATGACTAAGCAATTGATACTCTGGTATTAACATCGGGCATATTTAAAAATTACTTAGTGTTCTCTTAGGTACTTATGCAGTCTGAAGTAGGTAGATAATTTTTTCAACTATCGACATTAATTATTTTAAGTTACATATATTGCGTATTTTTATATAATGTATGCATATTAATAATTATGGCGCATATTTTTTTACGAGTAATTTAAAAATCCACTCATTCTGTACATTCCTGTACATCGCGAATAGCTGAGTTTTTTGGTAACGTATTGGCAGCCCAAAGTTGGTTACATAATAAAGAATATTTTTTTAAATTTATTTTTTACCAATATTATCAATTTTTATTTCGTAAAAAAATGTACTGATCCCGGGATCGAAAAATTCTAATCCCGAAATCCTGGGATCAACATTTTGGCTCGGGATTGGATTCCCTAGTCTCAATCACGCAGTTGTATATTATTATCAATTGTATTTTGTATTTGGGATATCTGATTATAAAATCATTTCTAAGAATTAACCGCCCAGCAAAAATAATATAAAAACTTCCTTTTAGTAAAATATTTTTTTCGGTATGTTTACATATTTGAATATTGAAGAAGAAAACAGTTCTTTGGAAAAAAAATATACAAATATAAAAAGATATTTTTTTGATATAATCTTTTACTTAAAATAGTTTTCTAGGATTTTTTCTGAAATAATTTCTATGAATAAACGTCTGCTACCTTCCTAATATTATATTAAGTATACCTAAACTTTATTTTTTTAAATGTTCAAACATCAGGGGTCAACATCGTTGACCTCCGTAACGAATCTTGCGGATTCGGGTCCCAGTACGAACAGCGTTTAATTATTATTTTAATAATTTTATCGATTTCTGTTCGATGGAAAAATGATTGTGCATGTATAAATATGCATGAGTTTCTCATTGTACGTTTATAATAAATAGATAAATTATTATCTATTTAATATAAACGTACAAAAACGCTAAAAAAGTGAATTTGATGTCATTTTCCATTGATCTTAACTATTAACTGAATTAAGTCGTTTTATTTCAAATGCTTGCAAATTATTATTGTAAACAAAACTTTTTTATACACATTTTTTTTCGTATACTTAGGCATAATCTTTTATCTAATGCGTATGCATTGTGTATATTATAAAAAAAATAATCACGACTTATGTTGGAAACATACTAAATAAGTACCAAACGTGTTGTTATGGTTCTCTTAAAATACTGAAATAACGTTTATTGAGTTACGATTTTTTAGGATTGTTTTCAATCAGACGATTCGAGTGAATCCTGAAACCATTTCTCATCCCCCGTTCCATAAATTGATAAACAACTGGGGGTTAATCTTGTAACGAAAAAGAATCGAGTCGTAAAACTGAATTCAATTTTTTCCATTCCGAAGCCAATCATTCGAGAGTTTGACGGGTTTCTACACTCTTCCACCTATACACCTATACTCAAAAACGACAAATTTGTAAATGAAAAACAATTTATCAAACCAAAAAAAAAAGTTTTTTATACACGTTATTAGAGGTAAGGTAAAATCGAAATGAAAAACAATATTTCACATGAATTTTAATTGAGTTTAAATCATTTTATTTTGAAAACATTTTTTTATCTATTATAGAATTTCGACTGAAGTTGCTTGATGGAATTTCAATACAAAATTTTAGTTGTTTGAATTTTGTTTTTTCCATGAGTTGTGTCAGTAACGACCCGGGTTTCGCTTTTCGGCGTCTTCAGGCTTTTCAAGTGCACGAATGTACTTGAACTGTCAGTAAAATAAACATTCATCATTAAAAGACATTGTATTTTGTTAGTATTTTTGTGTTGATTCATTTTTTTTTCTACCATTTTCGCTCCCAATATGTAGCATATGGACGTCTAATGGAGTTTATTTCAACATAAGTGTGAGAACTAATTGTTACTCAGTGGCTCAAATTCTCTTATTTTAGACAGTAGGGATATAAGGACAGAGCAAGAACAGGTCTAGTAGTTAGCTAATTAATTGTTCTCGCTATGCCTGTTTTTAGGAGAGAATGGGTGGGAGGGGATGTAAGACATCACATGCCTCCATGCCTCTGAACAGAAGTCTATAAACCAATTTTTAAAATCTGTCCGTACTGGGTATGAACCCGCGATCTCCATAAACCTCCTTGCTCCCCTTAAAAGGAAAAAAACCCAAACTCCATTTTGTAACTTTTAGGGTGTTCACTGTCAATACTTGGTGGAAAGGCATTATATTAATAAAAACACAAAAATCCTTTGTACTTCATTCCACTTTATTTAATATGTCAGGACCGGTTTCGCTCATTGCGAGCATTGTCAACTGATCAGTTTTTGTAATCTCATAATTTTAAAATGTTAGAATCAATCTTGCTTCATTACTTAAGCAAACTTTGCGATAGTAAATCTGAAGATGCCTTTGAAAGAGGCGAAGCACGTGTCACACAATACGTGGAATAATCAGAGTTAATTAAAATTTTCTATTAAAATGAACTTCCACAAAGTTACCGCCGAAACCATCAAAAGTATTCCATAAACGACATCGACCACTCGACCGCGCGGCATACGCAAAATAAAATTTAAACATGATTCAAATAATACAAAAATACAATGTTATATAGTGATATATCTCAATTCGATAAGGTCAATTCTTAGTGTAGGAGCATAATTAAATATAATTAAAAATTGTGTTTTTTGTTTCAATTTATCTTTTATAATATGTTGATTATTTAAGAAGCAGCAACAGTCCTAATATGTATTTAGTATACAACAGGGTTAATGACAAAATACGTTTGATCATTTAATACACAACAACTTCGTATTTCTCTGCGTGTCTTATTATAAATTTTAAATATCAAATAACTCTTTATAAAATATTCTTTTGAACTTTAATTTTTGTCCCAAATCACAATACATATTTCATAAATTCGCAATCATTGCTTAACTATAACGGTTGTGATTAAAATCATGAAGCCTTAAGCCGGGACAGGAGCGAGAGCTGAGAAAAAAGCAGCACAAACTATCAAAAATTGTTTTATAAACCTATAAATATTTAAGTTAGAGCAGAAGTTTGAAATATTTAATTTATTGCTCTTGTCTTGTTTCTCCCTGAAATGATTTTTTTTCGATACTTTATCATTTTTTTAAATGTCTAATCGTGACGTGAAAAATCAACCGGTAGAAAATACCAAACCGGCCCGGACGCCGGGACTAATGTCTAAAACCGGGAAAATCCCAGTTTAGCTGGAACGTATGGTAAGCTTCATTATAATAATCTTTACGATTAGCAATCAATGGTCAAACTTAGTAGACAATAATCATTAGGGTAATTTGTATTATATATTTTACTATTTTAATTTTTACTTGTTAATCATCTTCTTGGTTATATTACAAAACCAGAATTGAACGTTTGTAATACATCGTGTAAAAAAATAACGTTCATAATAAAAGCATCTCTTTTAACAATTTAGATTGCATTAAAATGCTCCGGTTACAAAAACACTTTCCCTGAAAAAAAGATATATATCCGAGCGAGCTTTTAACATGCGGTAGCTTTTATCTCATTAGCTTACAGTCCCACTTTATCCGCGCAGTATTATTATTAGTAAGTAGGTAAGCAGCATTAATGAAACTTTTAAATAATCTTTACTCGAGTTGAAATCTGAAAGAAAAACAAAATTTCTTTTGTAAAATAATATGAAATAAAAAGAATATTCTGTTTATGTACGAGTTCTATATTTTTTTTACAAATCTTTTCTCTGAAGCTTACATATATTTTTAGTAATCATAAATAGGTCGTGCTTTGTTAACATTTGTATTTAGTTATTATTCTTCATATATAATGTTAATAGTAAAAGATATACTTCTTGATGAAAATTCAACAAGGATATATATCAGCGCTGTCAACGAAAACATCACGAAATATGTATATTAATTGATGTGTTTGGAAAAACTTTAGTAGCGTATAATGTATTGTAAGCAATCACTTTTTTTAAGCCGTGCTCTTTGGTGCAGCTGCTAGCATTGTGGGCTTCCGTGCCGGACTTCAGTACAAACTGCATTTTTTCGATCGATTTATCGATTTCTGTTCGAAGACATGGGTGTTTATGATGTCTAAAAATTCCCTTTCTCCCTTCCCGATCATTTAATAACTTTAACGTAGTGAGACCGATTAGTTAACCACTAGTCCTGTCCTGGCCTTATCCTTTTTTCGCTACAAATCTCTTTTAATAAGAGAAGTTGAGCGACTAAGCTACAAAAAGTTTTTGTAGAAAAACTCATGTGAAGATACTTACGTAAGGAAGCCATAACTCCACATTGAGAGCGGACATAAAAAAACACTTTTTTATGCTGTGATTTTTGACAGCATAAAATATCATATTTTATTTACATAACATATAAACTATGTAAGTGTTATTTCAAAATTTTAAAAAATGTATTACTTCAACAATGCTATGGATGCTAGAGGCTTTAAACAACCTTTATCAGGGCAGAGCAATTGGGTCAAATAAAAATCTGGCGATCGTGCATTTACGTTACATTTCAACTGCAAACTCAATTTTAATATTTGTATATCTTTACGTCACTTTATTTTTATATATACCATATAGTTGCATTACCACTACCTACAACAGTAAATAGTATTTTTATGCATATCATAAGAAGTTGAATATTGCTTATTTAATTCAGATAATGTTGAAAAAAAGAGTTACAATCTTTTACTCCGCTTACACTGTCCTATTTTAAACTGAATTTGTTTTTTTAATAATGTTAAAATGAAAGTTTAATTTGCTTTGTAAAGGCGCCTCATTTCTCTAAAATCTTTGAATGTATTTTGCAAACTGGCGTACTGCACGGCAGTAAAAGTCGTTTAAAATCAACGCGCAATCGAAATCTCGAAAAAAACAAAGTGTTTTTTATTCTAGAGGTGGGTCGAACTTTGTGAATAGGAAAAGTTTTGCACCGTAAACGTTGAATTGAGCTCCCTGAAAAACATTAGTAAGAGTCTAACTGTACTTGGACACTTTTAGTATGATTAGATAACGCAATTAGTCTGGTGAGATGAGCGCATTCGGCCTGTTGTAACCTTACCAAGTTTTAATCGTAAGGAACGACTCACAATTATTTAGACTACCTGAATTTTGCAATTTAAATTCTCTCGTGTTTACGCAAAAGTACAAAAGTATTGAATCTGGCACAAAAGGTTTTTTAACTAAAAAAAATTTTTTTTATGCATTAAAAAGAAGAGTTAAAGCACCAAGTTCTCGCTAAGCAATTTCGTTTGAAATCCTCCATAAAGAGTTCAATATTTTATCAGCGTTTATTGGATAAGACTTTATTTTACCATGTCCGCTCCCAATGTGGAGCATATGGACTCCTAATGGAGTTATCTAGCAGAAGTGCTTCTACGAGAACTGCTTGTTACTAAGTTGCTCAACCTCTCTTTTTCCAAAGAGAGTAAGAATTAAAGGATAGGGCTAGGACAGGACTAGTTGTTAGCTGATCGTTCTTGATACGCCCAGTTCATACGATAGGATGGGTGGGAGGGGGGAATTCGAGACATCACATACATCGATGCCTTCGAACAGAAATTCATAAATAGATTGAAAAATCAATTTATAAAACTGTCCGCACTGGGATTCGAACCCGTGACCACCGTAACCGAAGCCAACGACCTTGACCACTTGACCACACAGGCGGCATTTAAGATGATACTTATTGTGATTTCATTTTTAAATGTTTACCAACATTTTTGTCATCAGCTAACCATGCGATAAAACCTACACTTGGGTATCAGATGAAAAATAATATATAAAAAGGATTTACGATACTAAAATTAAAACGTGAATTTTTCGTAATATTTAACTAAGCATATATTATGCTTAATTGTTTTCGTTTTTTTTTTCTTTTTACCTTACATCAACGGGCTGATATTCAAAAATATTTGCCATATAACACATATTGTTTGACAATCGAAAAATATTAGAAAATAAAACTTTGCGTTTGTGTTGATTTGACAATATTTTAGTACAATGAAAGCTACCGCCATTTTTACGGAGCCCTCATTTTATGAAGCTACCCGTATCGGGATTTAATCTCATGAGATGCGAAACCGAAGTCAATGACGTCAACCACTGGACCACCGTCCCGACAATCAGACAAACTTTCAGCTTATTGTGCATGAAAGATGATTATCCGCTCCTTAAACGAACCATATGGTCACCACGGTGATGGTTCCTCCAAGATCCTCTATCCTCCGTCAATATCTTTGTTGTTTCTTCCTAGGTCATTCCAGTGTCTCGTAGTTCCGCAGAGTACATCCCATGGATCATCATCAATCATCAGTGACCTTCCACGACGTCGGGATCCGTCCGGTTTAAATATTATATTTTATAAAATCCATAAAACATTGTGGGACGAGATTTTTAAAAATATGGCCAAGTTACCAATATTATCAAACCTGCAGGAACACAAATGTCTTGTACACTTCTAAAGCCATTAGTAACCATAATAAATTATTTGTTTTTTTCTGAATATCGATTTTTATGTTATACAAATAAAGGATAAATTACACTTTTTTATGACCCCCGCATGTGTTTTGAACAGAAGGAAAAATATTTACCTCGCTATACTTTTCGAAAAAAAAAACGGCAATCGTACATGATTCGAGCTTTATTGGCTTCTGAATTTACTGCGTGAACCCAAATACGTCAGCTCTCCCCCCATGTATCACTGATAATTTCGCGTTATATGCCAAATCACAATGCCATTCCTATACAGCAATAGGCAATTGAACGTACGATAAGATTGTTTTAGGAGTTATAGCTTTTATTGGAATTCTTTATTTTGTGTCAACGAAAGAAAGCCGATGTATATTTACCTTTTAAGAGATTCTCATATAAATAATTATTTTTTGATATAGTTTACAACTTTGCCGAGTGAGAAAAACAAAAATTTGACCGCAATTGATTTGAAGAACAAATATCATTTTTAAAACGATGCTTCAGCACATCGTTTTGCATCTTTCGCTGAAGAGGATCACAGGTATTCTCTCGTATGAAATAACATTGAGTCCTTTGTAGACTTTACCTGATTGAAGGGGGCACAGACCACCAGCAGTCTAAGTCAATCCTAGTGACAAGCGTCGGGGGAGGAACAGTAAGTTCAAAAGGTACCTTGCAACTTAGATATAGATTCGTCTAGGTAAACATAAAAAATCTTCAAGTCTTCTGTTTAACTTCAGACTATTAATTTACTAACCGCAAAGCAAAAAAGCTTGACCAAACGGTCAACATTATTTTCTTACATGCAATGCGTTAAAAATTAATTGATTAGAAGGCCTTGCATGCAACAATGATAATGAAATTGATTTAAAATGCTTATCTTTATCAATTTCTTTAAATGGCATTTAATTTACGTTAACGTAAATATAGCCAATTGTTTTTTAGCTTTAGAAGAATTTTTGATGTAAATAAGATCGGAAAAAAAAATATAGTTAATGGCTATTTGTTATTAATTTCGTAGAATTAAATTGAGTCATTGTTATTCTCTAAAAGCCGTCACATTTAAAACCTTATCTTTAATATGAGCATATTAATTTTAACATACTGTGTTATATTAAATTATTAAGTTGGCTTATATATAAATTAAAAATGCTGATAGTTTTGTCGTTTATCACCGTGAATAAATAATAAAGTATACTTTTTTCGATAATGTGAAAAACACATACATATTTGCATAATCATTTCTGTATGTTGGGACATTTTATGATGCACGCTATTATGTGTATTGTTATAATATATTGTTATCTGTACTGATGGTGGAATTTTATAAATGTAATTGTATTTTCTTCAGTATTGCTAGCCTATGTAAAATATAATCCTTTCAAGTAGTCCTATCTTGAGTCAGCAAAATAATTACCTTGGCTTATTTGTTTCTCTGTTAAGCGTCAGCGGCTTATGTGGTCCTTACTAATTTTCAGCCTACTCAGGAAAGCTCTGTCAGAGTGAACGCATTTCGAAGCAAAGCTCCACAACCGGTGTGGCGAGAGTTTTTGAAAAGTTTATTAAATATCAAAATAATATTACTTTGCATTCATTATTACAATATTAAGAAATAAAAAATGGCATTGTATGTTAATTTTATACGATTTGTTGCCATTGGACAGCGCGAAATGATTCGAGCCAATCCGTTATTTAAAAAATTTAATTGTTATTTTTACACATGGGTGTTTTTTTTTTAATATAATATAACTTCATATGAAAATGACCATTATATGTTTATTAAGATGAAAACTTTGTAAGTATTTGTATGTGGAAAAAAATACTTACAATGAAATAGTTATCTGTACCATACATAATTTTATGCAGTTTTATTGCATGTTCCATATAATCTTCTACTTCTAATTATTCTTCTTCAATTTCAATAATAGTATTTTTACTAGGGCTTTAACAAGAGAAAGAGAAAGGTTACAAATAAACTACTTTTTGGTAAATCGAAAAGTAGTATTGGGTTAAAAGATATAACAAATTTGAAATACCTTTGCCAAAAATACGTGTTGCAAAATCAATATTTGTTATAATTTATCCAATGAGTTAGGAGCATTAAGATAAAGCATTCAAAATATTGCTTAAAAATAGAACGAAAGAATAAAAATAAAAGTTTTTCAATCTTAATAAGCTTTTGGTTTAATTCAATGATCTATTATTTTCAAGCAACGCGTTATTATCAATTAAAATGTGGTCGATAAGTCTGATACAATTCTTCCGTTATAAACTCGACCCAATAATCTCACATTGAATTTTAAATTGATGTATTTAGATCAGAATACTAAACTGGATTCAAATGTTCACTGTCAATACTTGGTGGAAAGGCATTATAATAAAAATAATAAAAGATTTTTAGTACTTTTTCCACATAAAATTTATTAGATCAGGACCGGTTTCGCTCATCGCGAGCATTCCGTTGATAATGCTCGAAATGAGCAAAACCGGTCCTGATCTAATAAATTTTATGTGGGAAAAGTACTGAAAATCTTTTATTATTTTTATTTTTAGTATTCAAATTTGTATTAATATTTATTTAATATTTTTCATTCTTACAGAAAAAGAGATGCAGTGGAAGTGTATAATAAATAAAAGTATAAAACAACAAAAATGTACCTCTACTCTCTGTTCATGTGGACTTACGTCATAACTCTCATATAATGTTTTTTGTTGAAAGACTAGATGTACTTTTAATATGGATACGGTCTATAAAAACAGGAAGAATGTAAATAAATGATTGGTGGATTTTTGTCCGTATCCGGCATAGATTTATTTTAATTTTATTACATAATGCAAAAAGTCCGTTAAAATACGCATGTCTTGTCAAAGAGAGAAAATGTGCATTTTTTTATTTTATTTCAGGACAATTTCCCCTGTCTATGTTTCGGTGGAAAAAGCTCCGACAACTTAATTTCATTTGTATATTAAGACAAAATACAATGAAAAAGCTTTATTCTGGTTCGTGACAGTGGGTAAGGTAGGCAAGATAGGTATGCGGTAATTTGTTTCCTTTTAGCATTTCCAGACCTTTTACGCTTCAGTATTTGTTTATAAAAGAGTTTCCGCTTTTTTTGTACATGCATTTTTTCTTATAAATATTTTTCATCGTGTGAATTTTTCCAGGTAGTATTAACGCTGCACGAATGGGAAGGCATTTGAATTATATACAAATATACGTTAAATTTCATATATATGCTATTTTTTACAACAACAAAAAAACAGTCGGTTACTAGAATATTTAAATTACATTTTTACTCAATGGTTTATGATACATACATGAATAGCTTCTATATTATGTTATAATATCATAAAGTTTCAGGAATTTTCTTTGAATTTTCTCGAGTTAAAGATTTTTTTTGTTCAAATATCGTAAAATAACAAAAGTTGAGAAATGAACTAACCAAGACTTTCATTTAATTATGACATTCTAATTAAGAAGATTTATTTCATTATTAAGTGTTTCTACAATTTTAAGAGCAAGCTTGTCATAATATATCACTTTTTTGTCACAATCTATTCAAAATGGGTCGTAAAAGATGAATAAACCTTTTTTTAATCCATGTTCGCTCCCAATGTGATGTATATGACCTCCTAATTAAGGCATATAAACATAAGTTTTTCTACGAGAACTGTATGTTACTCAGTTACTCAACCTTTCTTTTTCAGAGAGAGTTAAGGGTAGATGGATAAGGCTGGGACAGGACTATTGGTTAACTTATCACTCTCGCTACGCCTGGTTATTAAAGGATCAGAAAGGTTAAAGAAAATTTTTAGACATCACAAACACCCATGTTTTCAAACAGAAATCGATCGAAAAAAATCTGTTTACACTGGGCTCAAACCCATGAGATCTGACAATTAAGCCTACAACGCTAACCAGTGCGCCATATGTCCCAAAAAATAAACCTATTTCTAGTATTTTTTGTAACTATTTCTAATTTATACCTATCTTAAAAAGAGAAATTGAATTACAACAATTTTTCGTAAAACAACTTCTTTTGGAATTATGCAGAGCGGATATTGTAAAATATAGTATTTAAGACATAATATTGTAGAAGACATGGCGCTACAAAATTAACCATAGACAAAACATATTGTCATATAACAGTAACACTTCTGTAAAAAACACATTTATTTGTGATTTCAGTATTTATTCGAATAGTTTATTATATATAATCTTCATTGAATATTTTCGTCTGTCTTACGATAATTAAAATACGGGTCTTTAATTATAACCTTTCGGTTTTATATCGAAAATCGTCCAATTATTCCAAACTCCACTGCAAAATCCAATAATTTTACTTAAGCATTAAATTTCCCCATCCAAACTTTACTACAATGGAGAGGGTCTAATAATCATTAAGTATCGGTACTTCGATTTAACGTCTGGATCTAAAATAGTTTTTTTATGGTCATTAATGATAAGCACATGATCTGGAATAAAAAAAATTTCTCTTGACAAACTGGCTGTTTGGTTAATTTATAATTATTTTTGTTTCTGTATGAATAATTGTATAGTCAACCACTGTTTTGTAGTGCTAATTTATGAACGGTTCTATTAAGGCCGTAATTAATCGATTTTCAAACAAATTATATCCATAAGTTAAGAAAAAACAAACATTATATCACCATTAAATTCTATGACATACGTTGAAGTAAATTTAACATATTTAATTTCCATACTAAAGTGTTTTGTTTAAAGCGACATAACTCTCTTTGCCATTACACCGTAAATCATACACGCTGACACTTCCATAATTCAAATAAACATGAGTTACGCACAATCCTTATCATCTTATGAAAACGAGTTAAATATTTTGATTTGATTTCTACTTATGTGGCTATGAATAATTAAACTACTTTCGGAAAACATCCGAATAAATTTCCATACACTAGTTATTATATTTAAATTTGATGCCTTGTGGACTGCAGGATCTATAAAGTATTTTTAGCAAAAAATTATTTTTATACTTTAAATTTATGGAACTTTGTTGTTAGGGCTTGTCCGTTTTGAAAAACGGTCTGAAAAACCGGTTTTTTTTAAATTATGACATCGAAAAACGGTTTCTAAAAATGGTTAACGCGGTTTTTTATGCTAGAAAATATTAAAATTCATCACCAAACGGTAAAATTTAGATTTGAAACTGTCATAGATACTAATAAAACTAAATGCAATATGTTGTGTACTAGTCAAAATACATCAATGCATGCGTTAACTATGTTAAATTAAGGCATACTTTGAAAATGTTTTGTGGTGCAATTTGACTCAGATTACAGTTCACAAATAAATCAAACTCAACACTGAATGCCAAATTTTACACATACATACCAATATACAAACAAAAATACAAAAAAATGGATCTTATATTTGATTTATTAAGCCTACAAGACATACTGCACTACCCAGCTTAAGAGTTTTGTATATTTCAGGAAATTAGGGTACTAAGTAATAGATCAGTGAATATTTTGTGTTTTTACCGAATAAAAAATTGTAAGTTTTTATAGTATGATATATAAACAAATTAAAAAAATATTTTGATTGAATTACTTATGAATGAATGATATGAAACTTTAAAAACTGAGTATAACTTTGAAATATTGAAACTTGAAAACCGATTTTTACCAGTCGGTTTTTCATAATCGCTAGTTGTTATATTAGTAAAATTCAACAGGATTATTTAAAGCAAAAATTTCCCATCACTTATTATTTTTTGCGTCTGCATAGTGAAGTGTAATTGTATGTTAGTTTTCACCCCAAAACACGAGTAATTATTTTTGTTATCTTTTGTATCGTCCCACACTGTAAAAGAGAAAAAATATTATCCCAATTTTAATTTCTCAATTTAACATGATTGTTAGAGTCAAAGTCTACTTGATACGTTTTTTTATTGGATAATCTTTTAAATGTATCATACTGAAGATAATAAATATCTCCTCAATGATACACTTGTTGTACATATATATCTGAACAGCAACAATAACGAGTATCGAAATAATATGTAAATTATAAAGTTATCAATGAAAATCAGTTAATTTAATGGCGGAAATAGAATGACTCTCAATAGTAAATTAAATTAAAGATTAAATCGTGAGGCGTCAGGAAAGTAAAATTTGTCTCTTAAACAAGTCGCAAACTTTTTGAATTGATATAAATTATCTAGAGACGAACCTAGATCTGGATTTTTGATAGGACCATTGCGGTTATTTTTAAAAGACAAAATATCTCTTTTATTTATAAAATTATATATAATCGGACATCACAAAAAATGCTCCAGACCTTGATTACCATAAATACAATTTGGATGTGGTTTAATTATTAACTTAAGTAACTTGGCATTAAACGTACCGTATTCAGTGACAATTTTGCAAGTCCAGTAATCTGCAGACAACCAGGTTGCATTTTAACGAAAAAGAATGTCTGGGAAAAAAGATAGGTAATTCTACTTTTAGGAAACATTTTGTAACGATGAAGTAAGTAAATTGTCAGTCATCTATTTTAATTTTATATTGCATTCAAATATACCGCAATAAATTTTTGCGCTAAAAGGATAACTTTTAACAACAATCTCTGTAATAGCCCATTTGCGTTTGTCTACAACGCACATCTCAACAAAGCCATAAATAATTAATCAATGAAAGTCATTGTTTAGCGTTTCTACTTTTCTGTCGCTTTTAACATACCTTTTTTTGAAGAAGGTAAAAAGAAAACAAATGTGACCTCACCTTGTGAAAACAGTTTCCAAAACAAACCTTTGATAGAAAATTTGGTATAGAACGGTGCTTTATTTTAAAAGGTTCCATATTTCACACGAAAATCAATGATTGATATCCTCATATAGAGTTTGTCTTGTCGTTACATGTTCCTTTTGGTTTTTTTTTCCGACAAGTAAATAATCATTTTTATCGCGTCTCTTTCTGGCCTCCATTATTTGAATGATCGGTTACAACCAACTTTTTGGGAATGTTACAATCAATTTTCTTATTCGTCATCATTACCTTTTTTCGGGCTATGTTCGCTCGCAATGTTGATTATTTTGTCAGGATGTACTAGAAATAACTGGATGTCATTTCCTCTTTGGATGCTTTTTTGTTTTAGAGTCTGATTGACGAAAATTCCATTGAATACAAAATTATTAATAAATTGATAAAGATTTGTGTTTTTTCGGGCATTTGTACTTCTTCTTACGTAACCGAGTAGAACTGACGTCAATACAACTATAGTGAGTGACAATTTACAATTAGAAAACGAGTCTCGGCAAAACTTAACCCAAAGAAATCAAGTTCTAATAGCAAGCACATTTAACTGTTGATGCTATGTTGGTGTTTTTTTTATACATTTTTTTATATACCGAAAAACTTCATTTCAAAAAAAAAAGCTCTGGCATCTTGATTAAAATTTGATTTAATACAATTGTTATTACTTTATCTTTCTATCAATTGTAAAGAAGTTTTATCTGTAAATTTTCAAATCATATTATATGGCGCGAATTAGTTTCTTTTGTTTTTTTTTTATTTTCACTCAAGTCATGAAAAATTTCAATATCATGATAACTTTAAAGACGTCTCCCATAATTCTTAATTTTAATGTAGTAAAGTTGAAGAAATTCTGTTCGTACTGGGACTCTGCACGGAAGCTACAACGCTAACCGCTGTGACATAGGACCCGACTTTATTTACCAATGAATAAAAAGTTCTACATAAAAAAAAATCTACTTAAATGCTATTTACTAAAAATGATAAACATTTACTTAGTAATGTTTAATATTACATATTCACAGCAAGATTCATTTATTTAAGTCGTCGCTGCTAATAAAAATGACAAAATGCAAAAAATATATACATATACGAGTGAGTAAATGACGATAATCATAAATGAAAAATGCTACGTTGTAGCACTTTCATCTTTTCAGGTTCTGGCCCCAATAAAATATCGTTATGTTTATGGCTGAGTAATTTCGTTCAACAAAGTATAGGAAGACAACTTTGCGTTGTTTGCTGAAGCACAAATTTGTGACTTTTGCACAATAAAATATACCGCAACTAGTTAGCAACTGTCATCAATCAAAACTAACTTGTATTTCATTACATTAAAAGTTGAGGCGACACGGCACATTTCGTTGACAATTATTCAGAGCGATTCTGGCCAGGCTAAATGTTTTCGAAATTTTTAATAGCTTTTATAATTGAATGAGTTTTTTATGACAAGATCGGATTGATCTAAATTTGTTTACTTTGTGGATGGTTTTGTTTTGATTGCCATTTGTCTGATGAAGATTGCAGTATTTAATTATCAACATCACGGACACAAATAGTTAAATGAAGTTCAAAATGTCTGCTTTTCAAATGCTTAGTGCTCTTTTTGCCGTGTCCACTGCTAAAATGGAGCAGATGAACAACTGATGAGGATTTAATAACATATTCACGACTTACGAGATATAATATATTTTAGCACGGATTTTTGTACACGGCATCGAAATTGCACGGTCTAATATAATGGAACCTATTTTTAATTTCTCCGTGTAAACTTAATCTTTTTACGCTATTTTTTTATCATGGATTTTTCGTATGGAACGTAGTTCATAAAAAGAATTGGTTGTATTACTTTTCCGCATATCCAATATATTTCGTACCGACTCCAAGAAAGTATAAAGCTTTGCTGTTTGTAAATATATCATTAAATAAAATATCTGACAATGAATTCACTGAGATTGTTGTTAATGATAGTGCTACTAAATTGATACATAGTATAAAAAACAGATAATTCTTTTTAATAATGCAGATATTTAAAAAATAACACATACTCATTTTTAAAAGGTACCAAAGAGTTGCCTATCAAGTCGAAATGCAATAACGTCCTACGGGTTTATAAAATAAAATAGTTGCTAAAGCTTATTTGCCATCATGGCCAATAGGATGTACTCAACGGAGCTACGGGACGCTGGAGTTACATGGGAAGAAGCAAAAAGACTCGCAGAAGACAGATAATCTTGAAGGAACCAAGTGGTGGCCATATTATCTGATTAGGGAGCGGATATGGAAAAAATGATAACAACAGTAAAGCGCAGTTCGTGAGCGTTCGTCAGTTGATAGCGCTCGTTCGTCATAAGCGAAACCGGTTCTGACTATAAAAAAATAATGTGAAATTAGTAAAGATCTGTGTTTTGTTTTTATAATATAATGTCTTTCCACCAAGTACTGACGGTACCTTAAAAGTAGAATATTTTTAATATTTGGTTACAAATTTTCGTCAGTCCCCCTTTTGAGGGAACGTAAAAAAAGTTACTCGAAAATCACTTTCCACTCCCCATTTTCAGGGAATAAATTTATCCTAAATTCTTTATAAAATGTAAAACACTCAGACTACTCGGGCTTAATGATACAATTTGAAGCGTGATTAGATAAGAATCATCCCTTTTTCCGAGTGATTAACATAACAAATATCTGGAAACACGACGTATAGGTTCTTTAAACCGGGATCGGGGAAATTCATCCGCAAACCAATTCAAATTGATTGAAAAACTTTGGTTAAAGTATCAGACATTTTCATTGAGACGGTATTCATCAATAATTATACATTTTGTTGTATCTATTTATTTGACTTGTACTTTATTTTATTTCGACAGACAGTATCTTTATTAAACATACCATAGGTTGTCCGATTCCAGTGTTTTAAAATTTTCAAAACAACCAACAATTCTGTAAATTAAGATATAGATTGAAAGTGCTTGATGGAACTCCAATATCAAGATTCATTTTTCAACATCGTCATGCATTCAACTTGAACTAGCGCCTTGTAAATAGTTTTTATTGTTTGTGCACTATAGTATTCTTAAAGTTTTTGATGGATTCGACGGTAACTTTGTGAAAGTTCGTTATAACAATTTGTTACACAGCAAGTTGAGTAACAAAGTTATAAAATTTATTCTATATTAAGTTTAAATTTACTGACGGCCACGTCAAATTAATCCTGATATCATTTTGAAAAACATTAATATTGATAATAATAATTGATTTATAATAAGTTAGTCAATTACTATTTTAGCATTAAATCATCGTGCTATCAATTATATATTGATCTTCTTGTTTTGTAGACGTCGTGTAAAATATCATTGATAAGATTATTGAAACACATGCCAAATTATCACATATTCTTTCAGTTGGTGAACATATATTTGTTTTATATTTGGGATATAGCGGATATTATAATTTACCTTCCTGAAACTACTTTTACCAAAATAGTTCAGAATCAAATATTAATTAAATACACTTTAATTATTTCAACCATTAATTTAAATCGATATTTGTGATAATTAATAATTGTCATCTGTCATCCTTAAAAATTTCATTTAAAGTTGTCCCAGCCATTGTTTTAATTCTTATACAACGTTCTGCTGTCTTGCCTAATGGAGGTATTTTAATTAGTAAACGTTACGACTACTATTTACTTCTAAAACACACTATCGCCTATGGACGGAAACTTCTAGATAGTCTTCAATTATTTTTTGTTTTATTTTCTAAGGGGTTAGTCAGAGTATGTAAGTATTGCTTGAGTGAATGGTGAAAGTATAAATGATGGTGTTGTTATTTTTCATACAAACTCTTTCACAACAGCGCATCCATTGTGAAATTTTAAGATGTCTTCTAAAAATGCGTTTCCCAAAGAATGTTCCCGTTGTATTTGGAAAATGGAGTCCTTGGAAAATTATTTATAAAGATTACACTATATATCATATCATTATAACAATTACAAAATAAAAACAAATAAAAGCTTTGTTTGGAAATTTTGTTTTCTGAAAAATCCTGTGACTACTCAATATAATAAGCAATCACTTTTTTTTAACTCAATTAACTCAATCTTTGAGTATTTAAATTATTGTTTTATGATCATATTTTTTGAGCAACGAAACTGTGTAAAATATTTTGATTAAAACGTTTATAATATTTATGTTTCACTATGAGATCTGCACAATTTAACAAAAAAATATCACGGGTACATCCAATATTATTTTACCCACAAAATTGATCGAAAATTTTTCGTTTTTAATTTGATTTATTAATACACATTTTAAAAATTACCTTCTGCACATTTTTTATGTAACTAAATGTCAATATTCTTCAGATTTTTCCAATCGACTGACTGCATTATTTCATGTCAAACGTGAATAACAGGTCGCGAGCAGACAAGTCTAATTAATTTTGATTTAAAGTATTAAATATTTTTGGTTGATTATGTAGTAATTTTTTCGTCATTAAAATCCACAAGCCCGATAAATATCGACAAGTTTTTTTGGATCACGTATTAAGTGACTGTATTTTTATATCATCGCTCAGTATTTAAATCTGTCACCAATTGTTTCATATTACATTAAACGCAAATTTGAAATTTCATTACATCTCAAATGACCTTAAACTTGAAGCTTTGAAAAATAATTATATTTTAAGGTGATAAAACTTAATTAACATAATAAAAACACCTTTGAGTGAATAAAATGAAAACAGTTTAAAACGGCCTTTCTTCGACCTTAAATTATTATGACGTCTTTAAATAGAAAATTTCATGTACTAAAAGAAAAGGGCAATAATTTTCCCGTTTCAGATAATGAAATCAACCATAGTAATTTATTATTTAATAGCCGAAATGGTTTTTCCCTTTCGTAGCGACAAATAAAACCATAAATTAAAACCCGAATAAAAGGTTTTATACCCTAGGCAAGTTTACAAGTCGGGTGTCCCTATATAACTATAAGGCCGTTGATATGTGCTTTATTTATGGATCCATATGTCCTAAACTACGTCATAAAGCAAAGGGATACTATCAAATTTGAATTTGAAAGCAACACCCGTAACAAGCTCAAACGATCTGCATATTTTATTCTCAAATAATTTATAATCAGAAATTCGTAACCGTTCTTCAGCAAAATCAAAAAACTATACAAAGTTTTATACATCACTAGAACATATTTTTAAAAAATCGACTTGTGATTTGGTTTCTCTAAAAAATATTGAAAATAACAGATAGTTGATTGAAATAACTCAATGTGGAGCATATGGCTTTCTAATGGAGGTATTTTAACAGAAGTTCTTCTACGAGGAATGTTTTTTACTCAGTCGCATAACCTCTCTTTTTCAAAAAAAGAAGTAAGGATATAAAAATAGGACAGGGCTAGTGGCTAGCTGATCGCTCTTGCTACACCTAGTTATTAAAAGATCGAAAAGGATAAGAGGAAATTTTTAGACATTACAAATACCTTCGAACAGAAATCGATTGAAAAATTCTTTTTCGTAAACGTAAGATCCGGTACGGAACCCCACAACGCTGTGCCATAGGTCCCGACCGATATATGTATATAAATATACTGAAAGTAATAATATTTTCAATGGATTTCACGGGTTTTTCCAGAAATATTACATTAAAAATAATTATTATATTTTAATTACTTATCCTCATCCCACAGCAAGTGCTTATTGTCAACTTATTTACGATCAAATATAATCGAAAAAAGTTGACCATACAATATGTCATTACTAATTAGAAGGTTTACAAAAGTTTTTAATAATTATTTAATTATTAATACCACCATTTTAGCCAAGTAGTGAATGCTTCACCCTAGATATCAATCAGGTTGGTTTGGTTGGTCTCGACAAAGTTTTGATCAAATTATGATTTTTTCAAGTTCAATTTGATATCGTAAATATGAGTTTTTGTGATGTTTTTTCCTTCCGATTTAATAAAGTTTTCAAAATTGGCTGTGAGCTGTAATGACAGATATTTTTTTTAATAAGGCGGCCACAAATTTGGGCTCGTAGTGTATTATATTGTTAAAAACAAACGAATTTACTAATTCATATTTCTGGTTTGATACAGAACTGCACGGTACCTATCTTTTAACCGTGCATTAATGTGCTTAAAATAGATAAAGATTGAAAGAAAAAAAAAACGTGACTTGCTCAGTCATTTAGTTCGGGTGATATTAGATATCCTCTGTAGAGTTTAATTCTTTTCTTTCTTGATTGTAGTTAAAAAATACAAAGGTTATGTCTTGCGATATCGATTATGACAATCAAAAAATCTAGTATAAATTATAACAAATTATGATGTGTTAAAAATCATTTATTTGTTTATAAATACTACGTAAAACAGATCATTTTTAATATCGTTGTTTTTAATGAGGCATTTAGTTTCTTGATGATTTTTAGCATTTTATTAAATTTATCATAATATGTTCTCAAAAATGAAAATACTTATAATTTTCAGATATAAAAACTGTACTCATCAGTGATGTATACAAACACAAAAGCATTGCCAAATCCAAACGAAAATGCTTCGCGAATTAGTAAAATGTCATAATTTCTTGGTTAAGGATCCCTTTTGTCACATTATTTGGATTTGCGTGAAGAGCAGTGGTGGTCGATCAATGGAGATGGAAGGACGCTAAGTGTTGGAACATCTCTGGGGACTTGGCGTATAATGGACAGTGGGAAAAACCACGAACCCGGGATTTGAATGTTTATTTACCCTTTGGGAGGCGCTTCATCCCAAAAGTGTCACCGACATTTATAGTATTAGCAACTGGCGTCCTTGGGGAATTTTTATCACAACGAAAAGGATTCAAAACAACAACATATCTATGATAAAAGAAATAATCTTGTACACTTGTTCAAATATGTATAAAAAACTATTTTACTGTAAAAATATTAACATTAATGGTAATCTTTTTACAATAAATAAGTTGTATCGTTAATGATAAAATAAAACGTATAAAAAAATAATGAACTTCGATTTAAAAATAATCGATTTGGTCGTAGTATTTTGTCTATATCACACTTTTCGAATATTTACCGTAAAATTGTTCATCATACTTAATATTCACAAAACAGAATGAGCATCTAATAGACAGACTATCTGAGGCTTTTTTCAATTTAATTACGATGGCTGTCATTTTTCTCAATTTTTCTCAGTTTTTGCTCTTTTTCAAATAGAGTAATAGGGGATAAAAGGATAAGACTAAAACAGGACTAGTGGTTAACTAATCGCTTTCGCTACGTCCAGTTATTAAAAGATCGAAAGGGTGGGAAGGAATTTTTATACATTACGAACACACATGCCTTCGAACAAAAATTGATAAACCGAAAAAATGCTGTTCTTACTAGGACTCGAACCCGTAAGATCCGGTACAAAAGCCCACGACCGTAACCACTGCGCCATAAAATAACCTTAAAATATATCGTATTCGGACTCACCTTTGACATATGAAATTCAAACGTTGAATTTCTTTACGTTTTCATCCTTAATTTGCAAAAAAAAACGTGAACTTCAATATGGCATGCCTGAATTGACAAATTTGATACGGTTTCATATAAGCATATGCCACATATTTTAAAGCCAATATATCCAAAAAAAATCCATTTAACTCGACTCACAGAATTTTTTTCAAGCTTCGCTAAACGTATTCATATTGGGGCTGAGTTATTACTATTATAATCATCTCACTCCTTCTCATACATTTGGTTTCAAAAATAGGCATGAGAAATGAATAAATATTCGTCTTCGTTGATTCTTGGTTTGGGTTTAGACTACTCTTAATATAATATTGTCCCATAATCCACTGTGCCACTGTTTCCACCGTATAAATCAGGCTTTTGTGCAAAATTGCTAATTTCGTTTTGCTGTTGTGTACGCAAAATTAAGCGATTATTATAAGATCATTTTCTTACAAGAATGTTCCTACTAAATCATATTCTTGTGTATATTTATAACGGTTTATTGATACCATAAAAACACCTAATACCTTTATGTGACTGGAAATATTATTTGAATTACGGAAAGTAACGTTTTGTAATTAAATAAACATTGCTAACACAGTTTGCGGAGAAAAATAGTGGCGCAACGATGAACGCTGTTGGCTTACGTGGCGGATCTCAAGGGTTTGAATCCCAGTAAGAATAACATATTTTAAGCATATAAATAAGTGTTTGTAATGGCTAAAAAATTTTTCGCACCCTTTCAATTCCAAAATAACGAAGCGTATCGAGAGCGATTACTTAACTCTTAGTCCTGTCTAAGCCCTATCTACCTATCCTCACTACTACTCTCTTTAAAAAATAGAGTTTGAGCAACAGAGTAAAAATAGTTCTCGAAGAAAAACTTCTGTTGAGATACTTCTATTAGTAGGTTATATACTCCACTAGTGCAGTGCTTCCCAACTTGGGGTCTGCGAAAATTTTCAGTAGAAAGTACAAATATTTACTTGTGATAAAATATAAACATGTGAAGGTTAGGTGTCAAGGGGCCGTGGTATGAAAAAGGTTGGAAAGCTCTGCACTAGTGAACATGGATTAAAAAATAGCCTATTTTTTTGTATTTATCTATAATGGATGTTGAATAGAAATTTATTAAGATAAAAATGTATATTTTACGAATATTTAGTAATTAAAAACTTAAAATAGATTGTATAAACGATATAACAATGAAAATGTATGCCAGATAAAAATACTCTTTTAAATATATATGTATATAGAAATATTTATAAATAACAGGCGACTAGGCTATTACAGTAGAACATTGATATAGCGGACAAAATATCTGGTTGAGTTTTTTTATATTTTTAACTTAATATATGTGTAAAAATGGATTTTCAGACAAAATCTTTGTATTTTTTGAAATCCTGCCCATGAATAAAAGTTTTCATATCAACCAAATCATTGTTTAAAGTCATTAAATATTTTAAATCGATTTATAGAAACTTCTCTTGAGTTTTATTGTGCTGGTATTTTTTTGAAAAAAAACGCATTCGGGAAACTAAATATTATGTGTTGAACTTTTGGCCTTTAATCATACCCTGTCGCCTGCATTAGCCCGTTATATCGAGGTTCAGCTACATATAATATTTTAGTATCGAAGTTCAATACCAAAATATAAAAATTATTTAAAAAGGACTCCTGGAAACATTTAGCATATATATGCTAATTCAATGATGATATTGAAAAAGGGGGCAGTAATAATTGATTCAATTTAAATATATCGATATCTTATTTGCATTGGAATTAACAATCCTATTACAATGTTAAGCCATGTTTAGACTGTAAACAATCTAATGTTTATCTAGAACAACTGGCACACGTTTTGGATGGCCTTAATATCAGTAGCCTACAAGCACTTGCTTGGGAAAGGTAAAGTAGAATTAGTGGAATATTGTATTGTATATTCTCAGTTCGACTTGTTGAACTAAACAATTTTAGTAATTCAAAACTTGTGCTGGCCCTTGAATCTGAATTGATTTAATAAAACAATTTGCTCCCCCACAGTAGCAGTTTGTCTCGCCTAAAATGTTTTGTTACATTCCATTACATAGTTGAATAATACTGAATATCTACATGTTTGTGAAATTATAACATTGACGGCAACCTTTCATAGCAAATCAATGTATATGTTTGCAGTGTAGGGTGCTAATCTGAACGTATAACTAAATAATTAATTTATAATCATAATTAATTTATATTTAATAGTAACCGTATAATTTCATAAGTTTATTTTTCCATCAATTTAGGCATTTATGTTTGAAGCCAAATATGCCTGCAATGTCGATATTCCCTACTACCTTTCTGATTCTAAAATAAAGACATAGCAAGAGCAATTAGTCAGCAATCAGTTTTACCCTAGACTTATCTTTATACCCTCGCGTATACTTAGCCTTCGCCTTACTTCGAACTTCAACAATCCGGTATTGGCTTTTTAGAATCAATAATCATTCAAGTGCACTGACAAACGTTAAACGTATGAAAATTTTAACGAATAAATTTGATATTGAAATTTCATCAAGCATCTTCAGCCGAAATGCTGAATTACAAAATAAATTCATTAATCGTGCATTTAAAAAAACGACGATCCATGAAGTTGGAGTATACATATGTATTTGTAACTTGTAAACAAACTTTTTATTGTGCATCCTCTTTTCTGTTTGCTTTGAAGTTTTGAAGAATCTTTTTCAGACTTATTTTGATAAAACAATAAATTATTGAGTGAAATTATGTATTTTATCTTAATTTCGTATAAAAAACACAGTCATAAAAATGTGGCCTTTTGATACGTGTAATAGTGGAGCATTTCATTTTAACAGAGTATTTATCATGGGAACTGATCGTTGTTATGGCTTAAAATTATTATCTTTTCAGGATATTAATCTTTCAGGTGGTAAAAAAAAAAACGTCGCAGATATCTTTCGGAATCAAATACAAACATTTATTCAATTCATAAAATATGTCCTTGAATTAAACCTCCTTTTTAGAAAAACATGTGAAACTTTGTCATGAACCAACTTTTTTAGACGTTGTTGTGACAAAAAAAAAGTTGAAAAGGACAAATAAAAAAGAATCGAACGTTCCTTATAACTCAGTTTCTTCAAAATACAATTAAGCTATTCGGCTGAGCAATTTCGATGTCTGTAGAATCTGAGATCAGTATAGAGCAATTCTCTTATTAGAGACTATAAGAAACTTGTCAGGTTTCAGACATGTTATATATTTTTAAGTATTCTGCTTTTCTGTGATAGATTTAACCTTTGGCAAAGATAGAGACTGCAAGACTCGGAGACACGATCCGCTGAATAGAAGAGTGGAGACTTATTGGCCAAACGTACCAAGGCTTCTCTATTGTTTTTATTTCTTTTTTTGTTTTGTTCTCGACAATCGGCGCGCGAGAGGATGTCACGGAGGCTTGACAGGGGCGGCTGCGATCACAATAAATCACAAGTGTAACGCTGGGACGGTACACGGGCGCAGGAAGGGGGGAGCGGCAACTCGGTCGCAATAAATAAACAACTCAATTCACGACCGGAAAGAAATAGGTCCTGCTAGCCCTTCATCTCAACCTTTCTGATATATATTTTAAATGATTACTTTATTAACAAACGCATACGATGTTCTTAATCGCGTGTACGATAAAATGAAAATTATTATTATTCTAATAACTTTCAAAACTGCTTAGAAAACAATAGATTTATTGATTGAATTTTTCCGTCTTAGCAAAGTATTTATTTTCACAACATTTTTAATTATAATACATTTTTTTTTTGGAATGAAATCCTTTTCCTTTCCTTACAATATTATATCAAATATGTGTATTTTTTTGTAGAGTACATACATATGTAGTTCCGACGACATTTTCATGTGGAAAATCAAATCAATTTAATAATTGCAGTAGAACTATTATAAATACATAGTGGAAAGGAAAGCTCTTTCAACTGATGAGTCTCAGCTTAACTCATCAGCTGAAAATGATCGTTATGGGTAAAACCGTTTCTCATATTAATTAAATATTGAATTAGTAAAAAAGACTGCTATTTTTTCTTTGAATTGTTGTAACAAATTTCATTGTATTTATTTGTATGATATATTATGATAAACTTATTATTATAGTTTTCTGATTGACTTTTTTCAAAAAAAAAAATAGTTATCTACGAGTCTTATCGAAGCTACCATTACAGTATGGTTTTTAGAGGTAGATGTATTTAAAATAGAAGAACGGAAAATATAAAGAAAATATTATCATTAAAATCACACAGACACAATAAATAATTTACACTTCAAACATTTCAGATTGTCGATATGCTTTATTACCTCTTCTTAGTATTTTTTAAATTTATAAGCAATATATTATATTATAAAGGAAATATTATGTTTTAATTCGAAAGAAACTTTAATCATATCGTTCTCCGTCATGTCTGGTTGCGGAAAACTAACGTTAATGGAATGTTTATATTAATCTAAGATATTGTAATCTGTAGGACTACTGCATAAATAAACGGAGCTCTTTTTTATAATATTAAAAGAAAGATTGACGATCATTGGATTTGGTTTATTGAATATTATCTTATTCCATTATTTCTTTAAATAAGCCAACATATTTAAAGACATTATTTTCGTTGGATGATAATATATTATCATTTCCATCATTACTTAAGCAGCTAAACCCCAAGTAAACTCTCAAATTAATTTAAGTTAGTCAGTTCTGTTGCCGAGCAGTTAATTCTGTTGAGCTATTGTGTTCTTCTATAAATTATTCTTACACAGGAATTTAAACTAGCATAAAACAATTAATGCCTTTTTAATCAATTTATGAATCTTTATTTATATTTATAAATATATGTGACGTTTTCATCGCTTTCCACCACTCTAATCCAATACTTGAAACAGAGTGGATAAAGAACAATTATGTGCCTTCTTGCCTACCAGCAATTATGCGACTAATATTTCTTTTCTAATCTTATAATTCTTCCATAATGCTTTCAAAGGAGTGAGATTGAGAAGTTGGCTTACAATCAATTCTCGTTTAAAGCAACATTTTTAGATATGTTACTAGATGTTTCCTATTAGAAATTGATATGCCCTACATAAGAAGTGGACATGGTAAATAAAGCTTCGTGTTAAAATGAATTACAGTTATTTAGTTTACTTCTACTAGACAAAACTTGAAGATCTTATCTTTATCATTTATTAAACGACTTTAATTGAGAAGCTTTATTAGAATCCCATATGCACCACATTGAGAGCGGATACGTTAGTGAAGAAAAAATATAATAGCACTAAAACCTCGTTTGTAAATTTCGGTTTCTTTATGTTTTGGAAAAAAAACAAAATCTCCTTCTCACAGACCAAGTTCACATAAAAATATCAAACACATTATTGAATTTCTTCAATTTGAATATGCGTGTGTCATAAAAATATCGAAATCGTTTAAATATTGAAATTTTTCAGTCGGTTGGGAATTTTTTTATTCAATAGGAAATATTGTACACAGTTTCTTTTAGACTTTACTTAGATGTTTTCAGAAAAATCTGATCCCTTTTCAAGCCAACTTTAGTAAATTTATATCGATTAAGTGGTCGAATGCTGTTTTCTCAAAAAAAAGACGTTTTACGACTTTTTATCGAAATGATTCTTATAAGATACAGCATTTATATCAATGTCTAAATCTAGTCATTTTCGTTAAATATCTGAGCATTTTATTTTGAATAGATTTTTCACGTAAAATAGGTATTTAAATATTTGAACTTTTCAAAACTGAAACGTGTACAAAATAAACAAATCGACGTTTATCACATGTTCAGAAACTTTTCTGAAAGAAGCCTACGAAGAAGGCTTTCACGGCATTTATTTTTATCATCCTTCTCGTACTATCATTTTTCAACAGTACCATACATCAACAAACTATCGTTATGTTTTATCTGATCTTATGAATCTTCAAAGAAAAGATCCGCTTTAATAGTTTCCGTTCAATAATTTGTTTGGATTATGTTTTGAATAATGCATAATGTTCTATAAAAATAAATTATTACATTTTTTATGTTTACTGTTGATTCTTAGCGTAAAGTCATTGTATTAAATAATAAGACTTTTTTATACCAATTCCACACTTTTTTGTAACTCATAATACATACAAATATAATGTATATTGACACCTTCTCATTTTTTTTAATAGAGAATATATAATATAATGATCTTAAAAAAACGCATTGCATATTATAGATCAGATTTCTAACTAGTATTCATTATAGAAACCACTTGCTCGTAATGGAAATTAAAGAAAAACATAATAATTTAATGATTATTAAACATAATTATTTGAAATATATTGAATTTAGAACACCAAGTGACAAAATACGACGCGGATCTTCAGCTGTTTTTCTACGCGAGAAAATTAGTATAGAAAGGGCATTGATTGAGATAGGTTACGTTTGATTGTTTGTTTGAGTAATCTTTTTTTCGCCTGGGAACAACATCACTTATAAACTCAGTGAATTGTACAATAGCGCCATTGGTGACATTTAATTTGCATAACTATCAGGAGATATTTTATCCGAATATTATCACATTTGCGAGGATTGAAGTAACTCGGATTAAAAAATAACAGTATAAAGGGTAACCCACTGATGTCCCAGGCGAAAAAGAAGACGAAACAATAGGAATTGAAAAGCTAAAGTTTATTTGTTTATTATTTATTTGTAATTAATCATATAAATCTATTATTTTAATTTCGTGTATAAATTATTGAAATAATTATTCATTTTTTTTGTGGATCAGCACTGGGTTGCTGTACCCAGGACTATCTTTCTAATTACTATTATCATCATGTTATCAAGCAGGAGGAAGTAGTTCTAAATTTTGAAAATGTATTGTAGTTATCTAGTAACTGAAGTAGATAATTCGTTAATGAGATAATGTTGTATTTCAGTCAACTTATTGACAGTAATAACTTGAATTTATATGTAATTTATAATTGAGTTTAGAATTCAATTGCATCTACGAATACTTGGAATCATTTTATTATTATGTTATTGCGACTTTAAGTCAATAATGGATTCGCCCCCTGAAACCCCAGAAAGATGAATGACAAATTTTGTTTTATTTAGTTATATTATCATTATTAATAGATATTATTGTGTGTACTTAGTTGAATAAAGATTGTTATATAATGTACTACACATGTTGACTGAGACCGAGTCTTTTATTGTTTATCTTTGCTTTTTTATAAAAAAATAATTATGTAACCAGACTGTCAGGGCTACGCCAAATCTGGAAGATCGGATTAGGGGAGGTTTCCTTCCCTGATTCTATCCAAAGAGGCCCTGGCAATGTTAATATATTTGTATTTACATCAGTTGATAGTTCTCGTGATAAGTGAAACCGGTCGCGATATTAAAATGTTTAAAATTAATGCAAAAAAGTTTTTTTTTTAATATTTTGCTGAGATACTTTGCTTAACATGGTACAACTTACCGAAAATAAGAAATACTATTATAAGCTATGGAATATTTTTTCATATTATTTAATCTTTTAACAACAACATCAATTTTTTGTTGTATTATTATTTTCTTCCTCATAATTTACCATCATCCATACGAACTTCCAAAAAAAATATTTACCTACTTCAATAGTATTTAAATATATATATATATATATATTATATATTTTTTTTGTTTCAGTTTATTTGTATTAATTTGGCTGTTAGTCTCGAGCCCTGGTTTTATATTTTTACTGTAAAGACGATTCTCAAATACATATTCTGAAATAAAACTCATAAAATTAAGTTCATTGTTTTTAACATGTATGTTTAATGAACATATCTAATTTTTGTTCACATATTATATCTTTTATTTTAAAAGTAGTAATTAAACAGTTGAATAAATATGATTTCAATAGTAAGTAAACTTCAAATTAAGCACTGATCGGCCTATTAAGAAGAACAGTGTTTTCCAACGTATGCCCCGTCCCACTGGGAGAAATTTGAATGTTTCGGGGGGGAATGCGTAAATCATTAATGTATGTTATTTTTTTTGTACTTACATGAATTTTTTGTTCTTCCAAGGTTTATAACAAGCCTGCCAATGGAAATTCCACTGAGAAGAGCTTTTAACAGTGTTAAACAGTATAGCATCTGATCTTGACATATTCTTCGTGGATGTAAATGAAATCAAACGAGTACAATTTTTTATGTTAAATTTGAATCGTTCAAATTATGTACATTCACATAAGTGTTGTCAATAATGACCCGGGATTCATCTTTCGTAAATGTACATAGTTTGAATGATTGAAATTTAATATTGAAATTCCACCGGCACTTTCAGTTGAAATCTTAGTTATTTTGTATGTATTAATATAGACTTTGTCGGAGCTTACTAGATTGATATATTTGCCAATTTTCAATGTTTAAAATTTAGTGTTACTTTACTTATGATAACCTTTTTTACTTTGAAAAAGTAATATTTTGCTGTTATTTACCTCTCAATAAATAAATGTACAGATAAATAAATTTAAAAAACTTTTATTTCGATATTATTAATAAACTTGAATCTTTTTTATCTTACCCGTGGCAAATGTTAAGATCTCTTCAATATTTATTTGATTCTTTTTGATCAAGTAGTCTCCTGTTTCATCCGTCTTTAATTTTTTGACAATGCAGACGTAAAAAAACAGTTAATGATTCAATAAAAATTGATTTACGACAATTTTATTGTTGTTTTCGGAGCAAAGTTCGCTGGATCACTGTACTTTAAAAATCTTTTGTTTTATACCCGAGATTTCTTTTTACTCACACCCGTTTCGTCAAGTTTAAACAGCCTCTTATTCCGTATTTCATTTTTGTACGTTCGTATCTGTGCATGATTTATGGGTAAACTTGCTTCGAATTGGACAAATCAAATATTGCTACAGCGCTGTCACTCAAGCATATTTTTTTAACTCACAAGAATTCTTTCTTATCTTAGATGGAACATTACTTTTCGCGAGTAATTGGTTAAATAATATATCATTTAAGTTTTTATTATTTTACCGCAGTTTGATTTATCAATAAAACTTAATATAAATATAAATGAAACGAGTTTTTTTTCATTTCGAACACAACAAAATATTTTGGAATTAGAATTTAAATGAGTAATATTTTAAAATTTAGAGGTTCTTGCACATTTGTAAATTTCAAATTATGCAAGACTTATTGTTAAACCATCGTTCGTTTTCGTAAAAGATTAACATAACCATCAAATTTTTTCAATCAAGTATTACGTGTATATTTTTTATACTTGATTGAGCTCGTCGTTATTGGTGAATTTAGTGATACAAGATTATAGTGTCCCCAAATAAATAAACACACATTTTAAAATATGTCGTGAAGTAACCTTTGGTTACAGTGAAGTAGGGGTGAACTTGTTTTCCTCGTGCTAGAAAAATTCTTTATATGAAAACGAAATGAAATATCGTCAAGGTAAACTAATATGTAGTCATTTTAAAATTCTTCATATAAAAAATTAAGCTATAATAAAGGATTTTTTACTAGAAATATAGTTATTTCTGAGATTCAAATTATTTATAATGGGATGATATAATATTTTAAGACGATGTCACTAAGGCATTTCATATAAAAAACTTTATCTAACCACAAACTTATGTTACTTTTAGATAGGTAGTACATTGATTTTTTTAAGACGAATGATTGCTACAAATGAACTGTTCTTTATAATATATGTCAATGTAGATTTTATTTGAATTTGCTCAATAGGGTGGAGTTGCTACCAATTTTCATTATTTACTATTTATTTTGACTAAAAAATATCGTTCTTCAAAATGTAATATGTACAGCGGTGGTCTGCAAATACGTTAACAAGAGGCTCGCTTAATTTCAAAGCCATTATCGGTTTTTTGGGGAAGGAGTGAATTTGCTATCACTTCTATGCAATTATATGCAATACTTAAATAAGCAATCGATTGTTACTCAATACACTTATAATATAATATATTACAACATACAATTTACCGTAAATTTATCAATTTAAATATGTTTAAATGTACTACTATGTATACTGAAGCTGTTGTAATTAATATATAAGTCAGAAATAGCATTTATGTACTAACTTATCTGAGAATATTTTTTTTCTCTTAATTTAACAATGTGTTCGTTCGAGCCCCCTCCAGTCTAACTGTGCATATAAATTTAAAATTACAAAAGAAATTCTATTCATTAGTAGATTCCATGTGAATATTATTTTTTGCGCGATAAATTTGTATACAATAATGAATAAATGAATATTTTAAATTGGAATGGTTTGTCGATTTTCAGTACTTAAACAATAAATTAAGTTTATTTTTAACATCCAGTGTAATTATTCACGTGCCATGTTACAATTTCACCATTCATTTCCTGTTTTCTTTCACACTCACGTGGCGCTGATGGTTTACCATCCTTCACTAATTACACGTATCACATTTCTTAATGGACTACCTGTTAATGGTATACAAACTAAGAGAAAAGCCAAACACATTAAGCAAATATACTATTTTCTAATTTATTTTTCGATAGGAAATGCGATTTGTTAGGAACGTTAAAGCACTCTCAGTGCCTTGTTACAATTCAAATCCGGATTTCCAGTTGAACAATTACGTACATATGAGGCGCATTTGTCCGCATTTGTCAAAATGTAACGAAAAAATTATACATAAAATACTATTAGTAATTTAACATCAAAAACCGATAAAATTAGTAAAAATTAGTAAAAGTAATTAGTAATTAGATAAAACTAGCTAAAAAAACAAGCATACTCTTTTTATCGAAAGTATAATATGATAGAAAAAACGACGGCTATAGAGTCGGAGTCGATTTTTTTTGAAAAATGTATTTAATGATGTGTATTCAAACAAAATAGTCCAAAGTATTGACATTGCATGCTTGGCTGACTTAAGATGATCTGATTGGAAACTTATATATAAGTAAAAATGAAATTATTGAAAAAATTTCTTGGAGTCTAAGTCGTTTTTTTACACGACTCTACAGCCTTGGAAACAACGCGTGAAACACAAAAACGTTATTATCCAAGCTGAACAGGCCATGGCTAAAAAAAATAAACCTTGTGAAATAATAACTACATATATACACATTTCATATCAGAATTCAAAAATATGTTACAAAAAAAAATACATAAAAAAATGTGTTCTTCATTTTCCAACAGGTGAATGATGAAAATCAACAGGAAGAGATAAAAAACGTAGGTGTTTATACATTAACATTACCACTGGGCTACGGTAATTCAGTTTAGTTCTACTAAACAGTGAAATTTATGATATAACCAAAATTTAAAAAATAATGTTTTTTCTTTATTCTTTTATACTCTGATCTGTTGTTATACTCACAATGATTTCATGTTTAAAAACACTTTTTTATTAAAATGTCCTATCCACCAGTATTCCTCATTCTCCAATATAAGTAACAAAGTTACAAGTCGCGAATATTCTTTTAGTGGTCTGAAAAGTCAAAAACTTTTATTTTAACTGATAAAGTCATGTTGACATCGATCAATAATATTTATGATTCCGAATTCAAAACTTTAGTTTTTGGCGAACGTTTTTTTTTCATATATATTTATATATCTATCGCATTGTTAATCTTGGCGGAAGACAAAGATGCGGCCCTCGAAAATAAAATGAATAAAACCAGGCCAATATTTTTTTGGCTTTTATAGTTTCATTGAATACGCACTCAAACCTTTTCGAATACTTTTGTTTTATCGTGTGACAAGGGAAAAAGCAGTAAAATTTCTGTAAACATCCAGTAGCATGTTTTGTAACAATGTGAATGAAATTGATTTTTTTTCTACTGCCCATTATACTTTTAAAAAACAAACGTTATGGCGTGTTAACAACTGTGTACTTGAACGTGTTTTGTGATACAAACATATTGTCAACATTAGTATTGCATTAGGAGTAAAAAAACTTTGAAATAAAAACAGAAGAATATGGATTGGATTTTATATTTCTCATGCGCGTTAAGCTTTTACAAATTGACTTGGTATTCTGATATTTTATTTTAATGTTGGAATTTCTGGATTTGATACAACTAGCTAATTGACCATTAAAATATACTACAATGGAAAAAAACAAATAAAACACGATACACATTAGGATAGGAAATTCACCCAACTTTTATAAACTCTTTTTAAAACAGCTTAGTGGCGTAGGCTTAATTTTTCCCATTTTCAATTATATTAAAGTGTTTGATAATTCTACCCATATTGATAATATGATATCATTTCAGTTGTATAAAAATAATATAAAAGAAAAATATTACATTATTTTGCTATGTGTAATAATAATAATGTTGAGTCCGTGGTGCAGCGGTCAACACCGTTAGCTTCCGTAACAGATCTCACTGGTTCAAGTATCAGTAAGAACAGCATTTTTTTCAGCCAGCTTTTGGATTTATGCTTAAAGGTAAGGGTGTTTGCGATGTCTTAAAATTTTTTCCCACCTTTCTTAACCTAAAATAACTAAGCGTTACCACGAATCCTATCCTAGCCTTAGTTTTATCTTTTTTACACCTTCTCTTTCCGGAAATTACAATATTTAAGCAACATGCAATTTTTATAGAAAAACTTTTGTTGAGATAACTTCATTAGCAGGCCATATACTTACATTTTTAGAAAACATGGATTAAAAAAACTGTATTGCATTTTTTTTCGATGATTGATATGGAACTATGCAGAGGGGAGATGGAGGGAGCTCGGAAGGGCTTGCTTGAGCCTCTTATTAAATTTTACTAAGGCCGGTGAGCTCCTTGTTAATTTAGGAGAAAAAAATATTCTCAGATCAAATTAGTATATAACTGGAATTTCTGACCTACACATTATCTACGACAGCCTCAGTATACACAGTAGTACATTTTTAGCTATTTAAATTGATAAGTTTACGGTGAATTGCATACTGTGACATATTATAAGTAAATTAAGTAACAATCGATTTCTTAGTTGAGTATTGCATTTAATTGTATATGTTATAATTGGGATATTATATATAGGGATATAATTGTGTACTCTTTTCCCAGAACACCAAGAATTGCTTGGAGATTGAGCGAGCCTCTTGCCAACGTATTGGCAGCCCACCGCTGGAACTATATGTTCGCCAACAAAAGCAAACAATATTATTTACTTGATTTTTGTGACTAAGCTATCTACATTTTATAGTAGCTGCTCTATATTTTTTATTTTCTTAACAGAATAAGTACATCGATCAAAATGGGTCTCGGAAATTTATGCTTTGGCTATGAATGTTAGTTTTAAAGTTTTTTTTATGTGTGAAACACCGACTACATAGAACAAAGGAAACAAATCTAACCCAGCTATACCCCAGCGGTTTTTTTAAAGTAATTGGAGGTTTTGCAAGACTTCCTTCATTACTAATTGAATGAAGTCATACGTGTATAAAAATGGATGCTTCTTTATCTGTTCAGTTTCGATTAATACATACAAATATATTTTTTTTCCCTTTTCTTTCTCCTACCCTATTAATTCTTTTCAACAATTCGTTAGATTTTACACTCAAATAATTTACAAGGTCAAACGTTTATTTTTGCGGTGACAAAATCAAATTTATCCTCAACTTTTGTCAGCGTTCATAGTTGTCTATGTACTGTATAAAAGAGAACTATTTCAAATAAACGTATCAGGGATATACGATAAATTGTCGATAGCTTTGAATGAAATTCAGGTATTCTTTTAGTAGAGTAATACACTTCCAATAGGGGCATAGAAAAACTCGCTATCGCTTCCATTCAGCTTAAAACAAAAGACAAAAAAGAGTATTTTCTACGGTTCTGAAAACCTCGATCATTTTCAATGAAGAAAAGAATAAAGCGTTCATGATTGGAAATTTATGCTTGGTATATTATTAGTATTAACGTCAGATAAAAGTTGAAGTAAAATTACTATTATTGATACCCAACAGTTTTATTAATATTCAGTGAAATTGAAAATAAAATCTCCGTTGACTTTGATGTGAAATGATTTGTTACTGTTGACTGTTTGTTACTCAGTCCCTCAACCTCTTTTTTAAAATTGAGTACAAATAGAAGTATAGGACTATAACAGACTTAGTGGTTAGCTAATCGCTATCGCTGCACCCGTTTTAAGATAGGATCAGTGGGAGGGAATTCAAGATATCACATACATCCATGCTTTCGTATCCATAAATCGATTGAAAAATCAATCAATATAAAAACTGTCCGTACTGGGATGCGAACCCATGACTTCCGTGTTCTAATCCAACAATGTTGACACTCGACCACAAGCCGGTTGTAAAACAATAGTTGGATAATATTGTATCGAGTGTTAAATATGTAACGTTAAGTATTTTCGATAGATTCGGCGGTAACTTTATCGAAGTTTATTTATAATACAAATCTTTAATTGATAACTTAGTTATTCTACAGGATGTGTAACTAAATAATCAATATAAGTGTGTCTGATAGATAAAATATAATGAAAAATTAATCAATTTTCTAGTCTGACTATCAGAATATAAAATACTGTCTTTGTTTATTCAGTAAATGTTTCTTTTTTAATTAAATTTCAATCAGTGAGCGGAAGCAAAGACAGTCCCATCATACATTTTTGACAGCGTTGCCTGAAAGAACGAATCGCACGAAATGAATACCAACGACAATCTGAAATCGATTGAATTAAAATAAAATTATACTACGCCGGAAATAAAGCAGGCGCGCTCGAAATGTTTGGAAAATGCCAAAGGTGAGTATTGTTTAAAAGAATGTCGTTACTTTTGTCGACAGGGTTTAAAATTCTTGCCAAATTCAATTATTTGCTCGTAATCATTTTGACAATGGTGTGTAAACGTGCCACCCAAATACTTCAGCGGACCAAATAAATAGAAAATACTCAAAGAAAGAAAGAAAAGGGTCCACATTATTAAATCTTTTTCTCTCGGGTTATTCATACAGTTTAATAACACAAGTGACGTATACATTTTATGTTATATATAACTGTGTTATGTTACATATACAGCAGTGGCGGCCGATCAACGTGGCATTGGATCAATGCACCCCTTGTATATGCAGAGGCGGTTATATTTGATGAAATAATATTCGAACATAACATTTATACCATTCACTCATTTTAAATACTTCATGTGTTTATTGTCTTAAAAAAAACAAAATTTTCTAAAATATTTATTATAGACAAAAAATAAATGAAGAATTTAAAATGAGTGCAAGGTATAAATGTTGTTTGAATATTATTTCATGAAATATAACCGTCCTTGCATATAAAAGGGGTGCATTGATTCAATGCCACATTGACCGGCCGCTACTGATATACAGTCAAACTTGGTTATTACGAGGAAGATAAGACCAACTGAATTTACTCGTTATATCAGATAATAGATATTTTTAAATGCTTACAAATATACCCATCACATGAAAAAATTAAGTATCTGGAGCGGTCACATAACACAAAAAGTCGCAATTTAAACAAAAAAACTCATTTATCTCCAGAAAGATTCTATGTTTTACAATGTCAAGAAAAATTGTTGATTTTTTTATTTATTTAGCATTTGCAATATTGGTCTTGTTCTCTAGATGTTTTCGATCGACTGGTAAAATTTTACTTTAATTAATCACTAATAAATTTAAATTTGAAAATGTCTATCTCCAGTAGCGAAGATTTTTTATAAAACGCTTATTAATTTCTTATAAACACATATCATATACATTAAATTATTTATTACATACTCGGAAATTAAATCATCAAATTAAACACACATTGTAATTTTTTGTCGTTAATTATGACCATTGCAAGATACTTCAGTCATTAAGCTCGTTACTAGTTTTAAAAGCTCCATAAATCTCCATCATTAACTAACAGCATAAAGTAAAGCTTATTAACTTTATGTCTATGTTTGAACTGCATAGTGCATTTTGTTGGCCGGTCTGAAATAATGTACTTAATCACCATATGGAGCGGCATTGTTTGTTCGCTTATATTATGATGTACAAACATCCTATGCATTATAAACTTGTATATTTATTCATAAAGTTATTTTATTCTACATACATATATCCGCTTACCTTTATTTTATTATTTCAATTTATTAAGTGAAAAATTTTGGTTCCAAAAAACAGTAAATATTCATAAAACACTTTAAATCAATCTGTCAATATCGGAAGTATGTGTATCATGATGATATATGTATGTTCTGTTTAGAAATGACTAGAGCCCAGGATCAATTTATTACCAGATCAAATACCAAATGTGGATTTTTTCAATTTAAATTTTGATTACCGGTCTAAGGTATGTGTGTTTTTTAAATTACTTTATCGTCGTTGGTTTTCATTTCATTTTATATATGTAATTTAAAAGATGATTTCTTACAAATAATTCTGATGGGAAAACATTTACAGTGAATGTTTCACATCATATTATGTAAAGAACGTGGCAGACACCGCTTAAAAGTATTCTTTACCAACAATTATTGATGGTTAAGTTATTAAACCGAAACATAGTTTATTCTGTCGTGTCTACAGTCTAAGTAAAATACGTTTATTGTAATTAGAAAACAAAATGTTGCGAAATCAACATTTATTGCACATGATTAAATATGCTTCGTTTTTTATTTGAATAAGTTCCAGACTTCATTAATTTTAATAAAAAAAACCTTGCTCCTTGACTAAAAATTGTTGTAGCTGAAATCTTTCGAAAGTAGTTTGGCATTTGACATTTGTTAAGAAATATGTGTGCATTTAATTAACCTCATTTAAATATTATGCGAAAATGTAAATTGCGTTGTGTTCGTTCGTTCGCTATTTGACATCCATTTTCACGAAAATGATATTATTTTCATCATCGTCGTAGCTGTAATTTCAACCAAATGGTAATTATTTGGTGTGCTTTCTACGCTTCTGTAGAACGAGCCCTTTTTAATCAATTTCCTTTCAGAAAATAATTAAATAAAATTGAAATTAATAAATTTTCATAACAACAAGTCTGCACAACTAATTTAAGCTCACCATTTAGATATTTTATTCTTTAGGATACTCATCGTTGCAACCACCTTAACTCTCTACGGTTTTACACTCTTTGGAATTCTGATTAGATTAACTTTCAAAAGAAATTTCAAATATGTGTGGATTTTTTCGAATCTAGATGTATACATGTATATGTTTAACGATCAAGAACTACACACAAATACGAAATGGGTTGAAAGCAATCTTTAGTTCCATCATAAAATCGTTACAATTTTTTCTAGTTGCATTATTTCAAATATCAATGACCTCATTTTTCTTAAATGATTTTAAGTTCTTAATAGC
Organism: Himalopsyche tibetana; assembly: GCA_030503985.1. NCBI lineage: Eukaryota > Metazoa > Arthropoda > Insecta > Trichoptera > Rhyacophilidae > Himalopsyche > Himalopsyche tibetana. Next base: position 6,521,739 of record JAPJYX010000010.1, read on the forward strand.
ATATATAATATAAATGCTTATTTTAACTTTTTGAACGGAAAAATGATTATTGTCTTCTTATTCTTTCTTTGGTTTTGTTTCGTACAAATTGTCAATAATTATTATTAGTCGAGCGAAACAGAATTTAGTTAAGATTAGTATAGTTTTCAATGAAGAATTGACAGTAAGCAATATTGTACATTTAATACTGAAAGTAATCATTTAAAATAATTCGCAACAACTATTTTTAATAATATTGAAAATAATAAACATACTAAAATAATTCAATCATTTCTCGAATAAAACACTTAACAGTTTCATTGGATAATGAATAAATTCATTTAACGGAAAGCATTTGACATTGTTTGTTATTGAGTCCATGTTTAACAATGCGTTAAAAATTAAATTACAATACTGTTTACAGACATTAATTAAAAATAAAATACTGCCAAAACGAGTAAATTTAATTATTTGATTTGGCAGTAGGTACACATTGAAAAAAATACTTTTGTAGGAATGACATTAATTAAAATACCGCACATAACGAATGTTAAAATGCACTTCGTTGTTTGTTGTAAATTTTCATTTTTTTACAAATTAATGACTAGCACTGCTAAAAATTGTGTTCATTTACGTTTGTTGTGCATTTATTTTGTATCGTTATTATTAAATTATTTCATCTCATTATCAATTTTTTCAAAGCTTCAAATATATATATCGACTGTGGAAAGGAAAAAGGACGTAACCCACAGTTTCTCAAAACAGGTTTTTTTCAATAATCACAATGTATCAAACTTGTTACACGTTCTATCAAAAGGATGCAAGTTGCAAATGCCAAATTAGTATATAAATTTAGCTTTTAAGTTTGAAAAAGATGACCTTGTAAAAAATTAAGACCAAGAAAAAAGGTTATTCCTAGTCGATTTCTTTAATTGATATTAAATTACTTCAATTAAACACCAGTTTGGTAGTCTCTGTGCACTTCAAGGTTGTGTATAATTCATATTTTTTATGTCACAAAATCATCAAAACACATTTTTAGCGCCTCCTGTAAAATTTGATATGTGTGGGTTACGTCCTTTTTTCTTTCCACATTCGATATGGAAGTTAACTTACGACCAAAACTTTTTAATCGATGTATATTACCATAATGATGACAACTCATTTCTAAATTGATTTTTTCCAACGTTTACTTGTCATGAATTGAAAAACTATAAGCCCTCGTGATACCCTCAAATAACAATGTCAATGATATACTAATTAATATTTCACCCGCTTATTTTCTATCCACGGCATTTTAATTTTGTTGTTCCATCTTTCTTAAAATAAAATAACACAGCAATTTATATTAGGCAAACTAAAAGCTACATATAAGTAGTGCCAATGCTTGACGTTAATTCACGTTAAACTCATGGTCATATTCGCTTTGAAAGTAGTCCAAACCAAGTTTGAAGTGAAGTTATTAATGGACGTAAATATGGGTTGTTCTCTCTTTTATATTATAATACATTAAAATTGTAAGATTTTTACATGCACATATTTATTACAAATATTCACACGTGAATACATTCTGACAGTTTTATAAGTATGCCGTGTCTTGTTTATCTTGAGTGACAGTAAAAATATTTTTTTCCCGTTAATCTAGCGTGATTATAAATACATATAAAGATATGTATTTATGATCAATAAAGATTTGGCACATTGGTTATTAATAACTGTAATGATAAGTTTGAATGTCCTTATTTTATATATTATATGTTTTAATTAATTTACATTAATTATCACATTCTTTCTTCTTACAGTCACTTTTTGCTTCGAAAAAAAAAACCAGTAGCTTGAAACCTCGATGTCGAACTTTTTCTTTTCATCAAGACACATTAACCATTTTGGCATCGTGTTCGACCTTGTCGGCCCGTTTCTTGCGAGGTCGGCCCAAAGGTCAGCCGCCTTCCGGATTATCATCATAGACCCTACGAATCTCTACGGAATCCCTTCGTTGGTAAGTTAATTTTATTTTTTAAATAGTTTGTCGCTTTTTGTTACCATTTATTTATATTGAGCAAGCAGCCGATTTGAACATAGTTTGTATGTTACCGGGTCTGTGATCGAGTTTCAATTTTGTTGACTTTAATTGTAATTCTCACGAGTTTGAATCCCTGTACGGATAGTTTCATAAATTGATTTTTAATCGATTTATGGATCACTGTTCAAATACATGTATAAAATTCCATCTCGCTCATCCGATATTAAAAATGAGTTGTAGCGAAACCAATGTCAATCTATTCTTATTCTTAAAAATAAAATTAAAAGATGTGTAGCTGGGTAACGGTTTTTCTAGTAGAAAAACCTCTGTTGAGATTAACTCCATTAGAAATCCATGCGCTTCGGTTAGTAGTAAACATGGTTTACTACTAATTAAGTTATACTACAATTATAAAGGTATTTTTTTCCAGCAAACAAAAATAAATATAATTCTTTGTATAGTTCTTAATATAGTTCTGACGATGGCGCAAGCCGAAATAGCTATCAACGAATAAAATTATTAAAAATTGTAGAGCTAAAATACTTTGTTATTTTAATCTGTTATAATTCTTAAAATTACTCACCGTTAAATTCTGTAGGCATTATCATGGGTTAATCCTTTTCTCCAGAAATTGCTTTAAACTTAGTGATACATATATTTCCTATATAAACACGATACATCATTTGCTAAGCGTCAGTACTAGAGATTTCAATTCGGATATCCGGATAGTATTCGTTATAATTTTGAATGAAATATTTTACAAAATCGACGAAAGATGATATGAATACTGGGGTATTTACTACCTGGGAGAAACCATTACTTAGGAGTAGTGTTTTTTATCACCTTCCCCAAACTCGGGTATTATGAATATCTTATCTTGTTATCGTAATACTTAAAAGTTCAACGAATTGGCTCGGACTCGAGGCAAAAAAGAACCTTCATTCAGAAATTTCATTAAATACTTAGATAAATTTTAAAAAAGGACTGAAAAGTTGGACGTGTTGTTTTAAACACTTCTAACAATAAAAAAAACATCAAAAGCAACGGAACGAGTATTTTCAACAGCAGGACAAATTAAAACTACATTAAGATCAAATTTAAAATATGATACATTTAATGCTCTCTTATGTTTAAATCTCTGAATAAATGACATATTACAAATGAACTCGTTATTAGTGTATTATTTTAGTACATAAATTTATATATGTAGTAATGTTTTGTTATTTTCATACTTACTGAAACTATCCGGATATATCCGGATAGTTTCAGTTTTACTATTCGATATCCGATCCGGATAGTTGAAAATGACGAAAAGTTGGAATCTCTAGTCAGCACGTTCAGCTGTGCATTTGAACGCCTGAAGATCCCGAAAGGCAAAACCCGGGTCGTTAGTGAAAAATTTAGAGTGAATTTACATAATTTGAACGATTCAAATTTCATTATAAAGGAATTTAATGTTCGGCTACAATAATTGTGGGGCATATCTGAACGTGCACAACTAACCGTTAATAACGCGAGATATATTCGGAGAGGTGTTACAATAAAAAAAAATATGTTCGTGATACAATTAATTCAATAAATTTGGGCATTATTTATGATTAAAAAAATACAAGAAGCGGCGGCGTGTGGAGTAGAAATATTGAGCAATTCCACATCCATGAATGGAAGGGAGGGGAGGGCGTAGAGGGCTGTGCGTTTGCCACGCAATTACTAATAATACACGGTATTATTCTAGTTTATGGGGAGAGGATGTAGCTGGGGGCAATAGATTTTTTACCGGATATAAATATTGTAGATACGACAGGATGTGAAGTTTTATTTGTTTTCTGCATTAACATCACGTTTATCCTATATTCATACATATAATTACATGTCACTATAGTACTTTGATTAATAAATAAGGAATTAAATTCAGGAATACTCTTCAAAACAAAATCGTGCATTATATTTCACATTTTTTTTCAATCTTACATATTTCATCAAAATGACTACAAAAATATCTTTTGTTTTTCACATTTCTATTAATAATGACGATAAAAAAGTAATTATGATCATTATTGCTACAATATTATGAAACATATTAATTAGGTAGACATTTTTATGCAATGGGTTGTTCCAAATATTTTGTAAAATATGTACATTTTAGGAAATAAATAAATACAAATAATGATACATATAAATAAATTTTAAATGTCTAATTAATCTATTCTTTAGTTTTCTTATTTGAAATCAATATGAATTAGTTGCTCTGAATTATTAAGATATAGGTATATTTATTTTAATAACATATAATTTCTGTCGATGGAATAATACCCGAAACATAATTTGACAGTTAGTGTTGAACGAGTTTGAATAATTGTTATAGAAAACCTTTTTGTAGGAACCGTAATATCTATCTTATGCTAATGAAAATGATGAATAGTAGCTAGCCAATCGATTTTTCCCCGCTTTGTTTTCTAGGTCTGATAGAGTGTGAGTGACTGGGGCGGAAATAAATATAACACAAACTCATGATTTTTCACCCAAATTGATTACAAATGTATTAATGTTTCCATTTAACGATTTAACCTATTGACGCGTTTCCAAATAAGATGAAATCTCACGAGCATTTACGTGACCAACTTTTATAATCCAAATGATCTTTCTTAAAGATTGTAAAAAAATATAATCAATCAACAATAATTGGGCACGTACCTTATAAATATTTTTTTCAGAACGACTTTTTTTTATTCATTATTTATAATTTAAAAAAACATTTTTTTAGAATTGCAAAACAAGCCTATTATATCATACAAATTTTAATTATTTACAAAAATAAAATTGACTTTGTAGTATTATAATGTATTATAAAACAACACTTGTTATGTTCAATTTATCTTTTTTTAACTGGGCCGGTTCCATTCAACATTTCCAACTGAACTCTTATATCTGAGCAAAACCGTTAAAGTTGTTTTCTTCAATTGTATCCGTTGTTAAAACAATAAACAATTTTTAGTATTTTTGTTACCGAATTTGAAGACACCGTTTGTAAATTCGATGATATAATCAATGCATCGCATCTAACCGTTTTAAAAAGTGTATCAGATTTCTTCAGAAAAAAACGCATGCTGTAAGCTACTTTTTACTTAGAATACTTTTAAGAGTTTATATAGTTAGATAATAGTTAACAAAAAAACATGAGTTAGTTGATCAAAAATTGAAATGAATACAGTATTAAATCAACCTGAAATAGCTTTAATATTTCTCGTAATTTATTTTACTTATATACTATCATTCTCTGTTACAACACTTTATAGACTTCGCGTATGAAACCATGGCATTATTTAATTCATAGTGTCAGTGATTACTGTTTGTACTACATCCAATATTTATAATTTAAGTGAGTAGTGGATAACAGCTACGGCAAATTGGGGTGCAAGTGAATTTGTAATCATGACGCTACGGCATGCGATGAGCTTAACGTGCAACACATCGTTAGTTTTCAATTATCCACTGAACTTGTGTACTCAAAATGTTAGCGATAAAATGAATTGTTTATTTGTCCAGAGAGCCTCGCGTTAGTCGCTTTGCTTGGATCATAAAATTTCACGTGAATTGGACAAAATGAAATAATAAACTAAATTATATGCACATACGTTGGCAAGATAATTATTTTGATTGTTACGGTCGGCTTTTGTGGTCTAGTATAAATCTTTGATGGACTACACTTGATATATTTTTTTGACCTGCACACCAACAAGAATGTTATGCAACTCTTATATTGGATGCTTAAAGTTTAAGCGTCCAATAACTGTAGCTGTCCAGCTTACTATAACAATCACCCTTTCTTATTTATTTAAAATACTTTTATGCAGCGGTGGGCTGCTAATATCTTAACAAGGGGCTCGGTAAATCTCAGCCATAATGCCTTTACACTATATATGATACATCTTCGTATTACAATTTAACTGCAATTGCAGTTGGATGCTGATTTGATCTGAGACGAATGATTTTCTTAACCTAACAAAGGGCTCGCCGGCCGCGCCGAATTTTAACAAGGGGCTCGGGCGAGCCTCTTCGAGCCCCCTCTAGCCTACCCCTGCATTTATGCAATACAAACCTTTCAAAGGCTCATACAATAATATTTTAGATCGGCCGAAATAATTGTCTAGATCAGTGTTTCTCAAATTTTTTGGGCCCGTGGCCCTTTTGAGTTTCTTTTTTTCTCTGTGGCCCCCATACCTGTTTTTTACTAATAAAGTACGAAAAGACGCACAACTTTATTTTTGTAGGTCTTCCTATAATTTCGAATTTCAAAAACCCAGGAACTTTTTTTAACAGACGTTTTTTTAGCTCTTTCAAGAATTTCGAATCCGAAATCCCAGAAATTTAAGGATTTCCTAAAATGAACAGTGTGAGACTTTTTTAAGCTCTTCTCAGACATTCCATTAATGATTTCGGAAAATTTTCCCGTGGCCCCCCTAAGCTGTACTGTGGCCCCTCTAAATACAAAAAAAATCTCTGTGGCCCCCCGTTGAGAAAATCTGGAGTAGATCATTATACAGATTAAAACAGCCCCGCAGGAGTTTTAGATCATCAAACTACATTTCTGTAGAGTGCTATAATTGATGCAATCCTCAACTAAAATGAGGGAAATTTAACCAATTGTATGCGAAGCACCAATTATCGACGTCGGTGATCCCATGCGTAGGTTACTATTAGCAGTGACACTGGTTACTAGTTACTGCTAAAACGAAGTAAAATGAATGTGCTACAATTGACTCTCTGAACGGAGATCCGGCACATGCGACATTGTGTGTAATCAATTACTCGATCAGATATGCGCTGAAAATTAACATTGGTGTAATCACAAACGTATTCGAGTGTTCTCAAATATCAATTTTTGATTTTCAACACTAGATGGTGTTTGATATTGGACCTTTCAAAAATATACGTAAATTGTAACTATTTCTCTATAAGATTAAAATCGTTATAATTTTCAAAAGATAATAGTGTTTTTGTTTAAATAAACTTATGTTTTTGATAGATTTAGCAGTTAATATTAATCTTATTATTATGAATGAATTACCGTTTTCAAAAATTTCCGGTCCCAGTGTGACAACAGATTGTAATACTGATATAACTGAAACCTACGTCCTTTTATTTTGTTTTTTTTTTGAATAGCGATATATCTACTCGTTTTCAAAATACAGGTATAACAGTATATTTATTCCATGATTTCGTCCAACAAGTATTGAATTTGAGAATTATTGTGTACTCAAACTTATCTGCAAGAATATTAAATCAAGATTGACAGATTTCAGCATTGATATTCAAACCTTCTAAAGTTCATATTTTCATTTAAAAAAGTAATATTTAATAGTTTTTTTTAAATCCATTTACGCTCTTAATGTAAAGCATATGACCTCTTAATCGAGTTGACTGCTTGATACTCAGTTGCGCGATCTCTTTTTTATTTGAAAGCTATTTCGGCCTATGCTTTCGTGATAACTATATAATATAGAAATAAATAAAATAATATCTGTATATATTATAAAATATAAAACAATATTTGTAGAACTAAAATACTTTCTTATTTTTTCACCTTATTAAAATAAAGTTCTACCATATAAATGCCAATTCAATCAACAAACGAATGTATTTATTATAACATGTATATAAACTAATTGGCTGAATAAATAATTAAAAATGACAGTGCAGTATATGGTAAATGGAATAGTTTAAAAAGAAATACCATAATACTACTGAAACGTTTTTAAAAATTTAGCTATCACATAAATATTATAAAAAATATAATACCGAATTTTATGTCATCCGCAATTTTAAACGATGACTACTATTACTCGACTGTTTTTGTGTATTGATAATAATTTAAATTATTTCGTTGTTGCTTTGAAATTCGCCTAGTTCTAGAATAAATATTTTGTTTATATTATTTTCCTCAGCTGTTTTTCACATACCTTTCGTTGATATATTTCTGACGTCACAAACGACGGAGGAAAAAAAAACATTAAATGCCTGTGACACGAAAACACCCCACGATAATTATTATGAAAGAGATGTATGAACACAATTTAACCTTTTTCCTGTAAACGTGTACAAATTTTCTAGCAAACACTACCACCTAAGGCTCAAGATCCCCTAATTCATCACCAGTCGTCCAAGAGTGCGGCTTAGAGGTGGGCCGGAGAGAAATTCGGGCGGGGGGGGGGTCTAATGAGCGAGTGCGGATGGGGAGGCTCTCAAAATGTGAGGCGCTTAACGACGATTCGTCGACATCGTGATGATTATTTATTACCTTCATTTATTTCTATGACAAATCTTTCCTGCGCGAAAATAATTTTGAAAAATTTTGACCTTAATTGTTGTAAAGTGTTTTCATTCTTGCGCCGGAAACTGTAAAGAGTGCTCGAATTAAAACCGACAACTTTTTTTTTCAAAAATGGTCTTATAACCTACTGTGAATATGCAGGTAGATTCGCAAAACGCTTAAGTAATGATTGTCTTAACAAAATCTATTTGTTTTTTTTTTTTTAATCCATATCCGCTCCCAACGTGGAGCATATGGTCTCCTAATGGAGGTATCTCAACAGAAGTTTTTTCTACGAGAACTGTTTGTTACTCAGTCGCTCAACTTTACTTTTTTCAAAGTTTGTAGTAGGGAAAGAAGGACAAACACCCAGTCTTCGATCACAACTTTGAATTGAATAATTCTCAAATTCACTGCGATCTGACCGGAAATCAAACCCAGACCTGCGTGATCGGTAGAGCAAGCGCTAACCAACTGGGCCACAGCAGGCGACAAATTATATTTGTATATTACAATCATTCAATTTTTGGCAAAGAAAATAGCATTGCTTGAAAATTTCATTTGTATTTGGCTAGTATTGTCAGTGTTTCATAAAACATCTCCCATCGACCAATAAAATATAAAAAAAAGACATTTCTCTATAAGTAATTAATTTCGTTTTTACTTATTTTTTTCATGCTGCTTGTCTGATTTTGGTAGATAAAAATTATATTTATAAAAATAAAACACGATTACAATTCCTCAATTTTAAGTATTGATCAAGAAATTAAAAAACATATTGTTAGAAAAGAAATATCAGTTCAAGTGCACTTGAATGCCTGAAGATGCCGAAAAGTGAAACCCGGGTCGTTTGTGACAAAAATTTTGTGAATATACGTAATCTGAACGATTTAAAGTTAAAAGAAGCTTTGAAAAAGTCTAACAGCGTGCCTTACATAGTCACATATCAATCTTGATATTTAATAAAACAAATGTTTTCACAAAACGAACCAAGGTAAACAAATAATATGGACTTATTTTAAAATATTTTTATTGTTGCTACAAAAAACGATGTATGTGGCTTCAGCACTATCATATAGAGCCACGTGAATTCAAATAATTTAATATTAATTTTCTGTATTCTTGATATATTATTAAGAACTTTTTAAACAATAATTTTGTATGCTAAAAAAAAATCACAGCTAGTTTTCAAAAGTTGAGCTTAGAAAACCGTTTTTTAGCATAATTCGCAACATTCAGAAGGATAAAATTTGACATTCGACATTTGAAAGCCGAAATAATATATATTAATTATTTTTTTTAAAATAAATTAACCATTCTTTTGAAATTTTGAAATCCAGCTTTAACCGGTTCTTAAAAAATATTTGAATTCGAAAACCGGCTATTTTGTAAGTCGGTTTTTTATAAGCGCTAATCCCAACTTTTTTTTTATTGATCAGATATATTATAATATATATCTAAAAAAATAGAGAGTAAGATTTTACATTATCTGTCATTCGATTCTTTGAGAAGCATCTTAAGCTGAACACACATATATTGCTGAACATATATGTATAGTGCAACCATTGACTTTAATCACATAACCATTGAAAGTACATATAAGAAAAAAATTGTGACGTATAGGGTGTTTCAATCCAAGCAAGGAGTGGAACTACAAAAAAACTTTTTAAAATTAAATAGGCGACGAATCGAAAGAAAAAATTTGTGTTGTCTTTTTTGTTTAACAAATTGAAAATTTCAACCTTACCACCAAAGATGTTTCACTATTAATAATTAATTTATGCGGTCGTTATATTTAAGCCGTAGTGTATTTAAAAATAATTCCGTAGATGTTAGTACTGTAGGTAAAGTTATGATCATACTATATTATCAATCTTTCTTAAAATAAAGAATAAAAAAACTGTATACGAAAAATAGTGTGTTCGTGAGATTCGTGAAAGAAAAACTAACAAAAAAAAAAGTTAGCACAGAAGGCTGTGTAATCGTACAAATCATTTTTAAAACGGTTAACAAGTAAGTATAATTTCTGTAAAAATTTTACAAAATAATGTTTTATCCTTTTGTTTAAGCGCGATAATTTCTTTTATTACCTACATCCAAGCCATAATTTTATTTCATGCGAGAGTTTTCTTTTTTTTGTTAAAAAAAGTATAAGCTATAATTATTATTCGGATACAAAAAAGATTCTGTTTTTATTTTTCTTGCCACATATTATATGGTTTATGTTCAATAAAATTTATAAAAACACTTTAGTCTTTGGCAAATGGTAACTTTATAATCAATACACGTTTTCTAGAATAAATTTTACAATATTTCAATAGTAGGCATCATGTAAAACAAAACAAAAACTAGAAAATTTAAATTAACTTTGATTATTCCACGTATTGTGGAATAATCAAAGTTAATTTAAATTTTCTATTAAAATGAACTTCCACAAAGTTACCGCCGAAACCATCGAAAGTATTAAAACAAAAACTGTTTGCGTATCTAAAATATGATACAGAAAATACCGAATTGGTCCAGTCAGCTTTAGGCGTATTCCACTACTGAATCTGTTTTTCAAATTAATTAAAGAAGATCTTTATCTCGTTATTCTTGATGGTAAAAAATCACCTTCGATGATTCGTGTATAACTTTATTTAACGGCGTAATATAATTGGATAACAATATATCAAGATTATCAGCAAATTTTGCTCTGCGTTTTTTTAGCCTACTTCGTATCATATTCTACGTTGGAGTTGATTAATACAGATCTGAAATATTTATTTATATTTTGTTCAAAGCCATTATTAATATGTATATATTTTAGTCTACGACTACGAATGATTCAATAATTTAATTTTTCAGCAAAAAAAACCAGGCACGCAATGTTTAAATACCTTTAGCGCGTGTCAAATTGTTTTATTCGAAAATTTTCGTCAACGTCGATCGTTAGTCTTTATTAAAATAATATGAAAAACTGACTACGTTTTTCAGGCATCAATTTTCAACTGTTGCAATACAAACAACAAAGGCTGGAATTTTCTTATTTTGTATCAATTTACCTCTTCAGTGTTTAGTAAAGAAAGTTTTCAGAGTGTATCTTTACAATTAAAGCGACTTCGTTTATGTTTAATAAATATTAACTTTTTTATTCAGTTTGGCTGTTGAATATTTAACTTGGTGACCGTTTTAATTATTTCAAATTGTGTTAACTGCCAAGAGTTTTCCTAGACCAGTGATTGTGAACTTATTGCAGCATCTTGCATTTTCACAAACTAACTTAGTTAATCATTATGCCACTCAAGACTTGAATTATTTTATTTTAAAAAACAATTTGCAAACCATTTTTTGACCGAGTCTCGTGACATGAGTTTAAGTTTAGAGCCAATCGTTTTGCATCTTTGTCATAAGGGTCAAAAATTAAATTTATTAGAAAAACTTGAAATTAATAGGCATAAATAAAACATCTTAAATGAACAAACGATTATTAATCCATCACCGTTGTTAAAACCCCTAATGTAATTAATAATAAATATTGGTATAATTTATCCTAATTTACTTTAAAAAATCCCATATTGCTTATTGTTTTTCGAAACAATAAACCCATAGTTAATAAATTTTATGTAATGTAATTAATAATAAATATCAGTTTAATTTTATTCTAATTAATGTTTTAAGAAATAAGCCCAGATTGTTAATCATTCTTTAAAACACTAGAATCACATTTAATAAGTGTAATATTGTAATTATAATTAGGATGTTAGGGTGAATAACTTGATGCATTGTGTATCTCTTCAGAGCCAGTATATATAGCTGAGCAAAATATAAGTTTAAACATAGTTCTGATGATGGCGAAAGCCGAAATAGCTATCAACGCATAAAAATTATTAAAAACTGTATAACTAAAATATTTTGATATTTTTAATCTGTTATAATGGATTTCTACCAAGTATATGCCAAATCAATTAAAAAATAAATAACCTATGGACAAACAATTTTACGAAATGACATTATTTGTGTAAGTATCATAGAAACTATTTGGCTTACTTGAGAAAATGTTTACCACAGCGTCTCTAGAATGTACGTTGAATAGAATAATTTCTTGCCCTTGCCTTTTCGCTAGTATAAATTTGTGTTTGAACCACTAACGATCCTTTGTGCTGGCCATAAAATTTATGGAAATGGGGCTCAATTATATGAAATGGTGTAAAGTGGAGGAGATTGCAGAGAGAGAGAAAGAATCAAAAACTGCCATGAAATTAAATTACATTTGCATTCAAAAAAATCAATGTACACAAGAAAAGCAACTCTATACTAGGCTATATTATTTCTAGCCGTTTGATTCATGCGTGAGACAAACAATGACTATTATATTATATAAATACTTTAATACTAAATGAAAAAATATTTGATATTACAGATTTCGCGAGAACGATTCGTTTACCGCTAGTCTTTTCCTAACCCTACTCTCTCATAAAAAAAGAGTGGTAAGGCAACTAGGTAACAAGCAGTTCTTGTAGAAAAATTCTGTTGAGATACCTCCATTAGATAGCCATATGCTGCACATTGGAAGTGGACATGGGTTAAAAAATATAGATATACAATTATAATTGATTTTGTGATACGGCAGTTATTTTAATTACAACGTAATTTTTAAGTATCCGATAACTTTTAAATAAATATAGTTAAGTAAAAACAAAACTTCAATTACATTACAACTAATTAATATTGTTCATCTTGAATATCTTTTATCTACGTATTGATATTCAATATTTTATATTCCTTGTAATATATTTGATTGTAAATTATTACACATAGCGTCCATATAAAACATATGTTTATAGTTTTCACCGTCACCGACCATTAAGCACCGCATGACCCTGTCGACGATTCCTCTTAATGGAGTTGTCACAATTCTCTAAATGCCTCACGCTATAGTTATTTCCTCACTGACCATTTCCTTTTTATTTATCTCCAGTTCTTGTTCCCGTTTGAAAAGCTGCGTTTTTTGCACGCCGAAAGGGTTGAATCTTTTTTTCCCCGCTCTCGTATAAAATAAATTTACCTACAATTTTAATTCACTCGAGTTGTTTTCGAGGGCGATTTTTGTTTTTTAAGTTTTTGAATATTTTAGCGCTTTTGGTTTTCTAATCAGGTTCAACATTAGAACTTCCGTAATTTGGCTACAGGGCTTTATCTTTATTTGCGTAAATTTTTCTACGTTAATCATAAAAAACAGTATTTTTTAAATAAATTTATCCCATGTACGGCGCAGAAGAAAACTAATAAATTTAATTATAAAAACTTCTTATAAATTTCCAAAAAAAACATTTAAAATACTTTTGATTAATTGATATTTTGTATATTTTAAACCATTGCCGCTCCCAATGTGGAGCATATGGACTCCTAATGAAGTTTATCTAACAGAAGTGTTTCTACAAGAACTGCTTGTTACTCAGTTGCTCAACCTCTCTTTTTCCAAAGAGAGTAGGGATATAAGGATGGAGCTAGGACAGGACTAGTGGTAAGCTAATACGATACATGCCGTTCATAGGATAGGAGGAGTGGGATTTGGATATTAATGACAAAATAACGTTTTATGATTTAAAATCATTTTCTAAGACGTCATATATAATATCAGGATCGGCAATGCTTTACAAGAAGTCATGTTCAACCGGTTATTTATATATAAATTTTGTGAATATTCATTTTTAATATTTAATTAAAATTGTTAACTTTGTTATTCAACTAGCTTTGTAATACCTTGTAGCACAAATAGTTAAGCAACAAAGTTATAATCTTTAATAACATGTCCAACTGCTGTAAAATCCAACTTAAATCTTAAGATATAGTCGTCTTTGTTCTGGCTTAAGTTGGTATTTAACAAATTGATAGTTCTGAGTAAACAGCAAATGAATAAAAACAACTTTCAGAATAAATCCTCTAGCATCGAAACTGTTTTACTAGCGATAAATAAAAGATGATAGTATCTATCAATGACCGTGAGCTTTCATTAGAAGGAAGCTTTGAAAATTTTAATCCCGTAACGTTTTTATAAATTATTTATTTAAATTAATCAAAGATCATGGAAGATAATTACGGTTAAATATTCACCGAAATCAAATTCTTAGTACAAAGCATCACGCATGTTGACGTTTTTGCCTCCCGCTATAAAAACGACTTCCTCAAGAAACCGGAAAATTATGGCGCCCTAATGAATTTTTCACTAAAAAATAAAGTGCCTCTATGCACGAATATGCTCTTTTGCCATAAAAGGCGTCACGCACCCAACCCATAGATCAGAAATATATGCCATTGCAGTAGTTTTCTCCCCGAGACTCGGCCCGTAAAAACTTTCACTCTTCTTCAGAGATACAAAAACTTTGTATATCTATTTCATCACTGATGCAACGAGCATGAAATTACTTTTCAATTGAAACACTTTATAGTTTATCATGAATGGTTATTTTAATTATTCAAAATAGATCACTATAATATACTCACATTTCATCAATACCACAATACCATAGTATATTTTTTTACAATTTATAAGAATTGTTTCGCGATAGTGTTCTTAAAAAAAGGTTTGTTCCCAAAACAAACCTTTTATAAATAAGTATTTTTTTAACATTACAATGCCATTAATTATTCAGTTTTATACACATCAAATGTATTTATTGCCAAAGATATATTCAAAACGTTATCTTTCCATATCACCTGAGAACGCTCAATTTTTTTTTAATCCATGTCCCCATCCAATGTGGAGCATATGGCATCCTAATGGAAGTATCTCAACACATTTTTTTTATGAAAACTTGTCATTCAGTTGCACAACCTAAAGCTATGACAGGACTAGTGGTTGGCTGATCCCTCTCGCCAAATTCTCTTATTTTAGGATTTGAATGGTAGGGAGAATTTTCGACATCACAAGCATCCACGTCTTCAAATAGTAAATCGATAAATTAATCGAAAAATGCTGTTCGTAGTGGGATTCAAACATGTGGAAACCGGCATCAAGCCCAACGACGTTTACGACTGTGCCACGAAACCGACAATTATTTATTATATTCGAATATTAATGAATGTAAAAAATACTTAATTTACATTTAATTATTAGGAAATGATTTCGTCGCATTATTTAAAATTATAAATTATATGTAATATACGTATTAATATATAAATGTTTAATTTATTTTATATGTGGTCTGCGCTCAATGTGAATCATTATGAACAACCTTAACAGAAATTGTTGCACGACAAAAGATAATGTATAACTAGAAGTTGTTTTTCTTAACGTGTTTAGAATCGGTTATAAATGAACTGACAGAAGTGTAAGCATAAATCGATTAAAAAAATATATGAAAGTATTTGATTAAGGATTTGTTTAATTGACTCCCAAACAGATTGAGACAAATTCCCAAGATTATTGTTCACACGGCCGCAAGACCGGAAACCTGAACTTAATAATTATTTATATATTTATGATTGTTCTTGAAAAATTCTGCATTTTTTAAAATTGAATAGATTAAAAAATATTGGCACTACAGCTAATGCTTATACACCATATATTTTTACGTTGAAAGATCATACGAGAAAAACTAGATGAGAATTTATTGTAAGTCACTCGAGATCAACTCGAGGTAAAATGATATCACAAACCCCCACGCTTAAATTTAAAATTCTAACTTTGACGTTGACCTTACCGGAAATCGAACCCAGACTTACCTGGTCGGTAGAGCAAGTTGTAACTAACTAGACCACAGCAGGCGAAATTTTATTACAATGCATATTTTGTCGTGAATGTCATCGATACCATTAGCTTAAAAAGATATTATTTTTAATTAGATCTATGTTATAAAAAAAAGATATGAACGTATTTAGAAGACAGTATAACATGTGCTCTTAAATCAAAGATTACAAATCTCTTTTCCATCGGAAGGGTATTTTGAAAATGACATTGAATCCCATACTCATTCTGTAAGGTAGCTAGAGTACTATGTGGAATATGGCGAGCACGTTATGGAATATTGTCTTTTTATTTGAAATTAAGTTGATGTTTACTGGCTTTATGTTTCGCACCCTCCAATGGGAGGGGCTAGTATATCGTAAGGTTATATCGGTTCTTTATGGATTGTGCTCGGGGAAAATTTAAGACGACTTTTATATTGTTTTTAGTGATCATTCAGCTCAAAAGCTTTATACGAATCTTTTTATAAGATTGGGCGATTACCTCCGGTTTTCAAAAAAAAAATATTAAAGATTCCCGCGATGAAAATTTCAAAGAATCATTTCCTGAAGAAATGAAGTTTTTATCATTATTATTTTTGGTAATAACACTTGAAAAGTTTTCATAAATTATCAGCATGTGGCAAAATACGTTATCCATTTTAGTACAATATTTTTATAATCTATTTTTTCTTCTTTTACACAATACGGGTCATTAATTTCATATTTATTTTTTATCATTATAATATTTCTAACCATAGGGTGACACAGAAACTTTGCTACAAACTAAAAATCGGATTTTTTAAAAAATAATAAAAATATCATCAACTCACAATCGCGTACAAAAATAAACAGCATATTGATGGTATAACATGGATATATAAAAAAATACAATATAAACAGTAAAAAAATACAAATTAGAACATTATGTTTTACAGAGGTGTAAATATAACTCCACCTGTGTGTTCGAGTGGTCAACGTCGTTGGCTTCGGTTACGGAGGTTCCGGGTTCGAATCCCGGTACGGGCAGTTTTATAAATTGATTTTTCAATCGATTTATGAATTTCTGTTCGAAGGCATGGATGTAAGTGATGTCTTGAATTCCCCCCTCCCACCCACCCTATCCTAAGAACGGGGCGTATCGAGAGCGATTAGCTAACCACTAGTCCTGTCTTAGCCCTATCCTGCTATTCCTACTCTCTTTGGAAAAAGAGAGGTTGAGCAACTGAGTAACAAGCAGTTCTCGTAGAAACACATCTGTTGAGATAAACTTCATTAGGAGTCCATATGCTCCACATTGGGAGCGAGCATGGTTAAAAAAATAGTTATTCGGGTTCTTGGGAGTGCAGTAGTCAACCACTTGAATCATTGGTCCTTTACCCTGTTTTTACTTATTTCCAGGAAATTTATTTATCTTGTCAAAAGAAACATATTTCATACGTATTACACGTTTGAACGGCGTTCATTTATGTTCGGTTACTAAAATAGTCATTCATATAAAGTAAGAATTAAATCATATATAAATATTAATTAATATACGTGGGAAACAACAACCTTCTGTGATCGTAAAGCGACAATAATACCCAATGGAGCTTCTTAAACAGGGAAAAATGTTACTCGGAGGTCAGTTACAAAGTCAAATACTTTAAAATACAATTTATGGTTATTAAATTTATAATAAATACTACAGTTTTTTAATTGCAGTTTTTTCAAATAAAATCGAATAAAAAAACAGTACTTGGTATTAGAACTACCGTTAAATATAATGCCATTCGACCCAGAGTATTGACATTAGAACTATAATAACCAAAACCTCTTAGTAATTTATAAAAAGGTAATTTATTATCTTCTTGGCTTAGTTGTTTTATATGTATAAATACATTTAACAGACTTTATTTTAAATGGAAGCTCAGCTAATAAAAATCATAAACAAAACATAGTAATTTTAATTTAACGAGGCAACATCAGTCTCACAATTTTAAATGTGTCCAGTTCACTGATTGTAATACAGTCAAATTTACAATCTTATTTTGTTAACTAGATACGATAGTTAAGCAATTTTCTCGAAAGCTCACGCAAGGAACATGAAAGTAATGTAATTTAGTACAAATAAACTTTCCGACAGAAAATTGTACTTGCTCAAATCTGGCTCATTGATTAAATATGATAGTTTGGGTATCTTTCAATATCTCCAAGATACAAAAACTTTTTAGCTGTTTACTGAAGAGAAGCTTAAAGTTAGGTACTGTTCTTCAATGTGCTATTTTGCTAAACTATGGATTTTAGTATGATAGAAAATTATTTAAAATATTATGTTGAATAATACACAATGAAATTTAAAATTCAAAATTATGAGTTAAAGTAAATTGATGGTATTGTACTTGGTTGTGTGAATATTGAATCTATTTGTTCAGCGTAAAGTTATTAATATCCATTTTAAATCGTATTTTAATGCTGAAAAGTTTTATCCAGCTTACCTTGAAGATTTTGATCTTTCGAAATATCATGAATATTTATATAAACCGTACTAAGCTCAGTTTGAAACTCATGAATTATAATTCTGGTGTAAAAAAAATAATCCCTGCTTCAACAATGTCAACGGAGATTGTTCTTGGAGTAGGTTCGAAACGTTTGCAAAACTTTCAAAACGGGATACAATGTGCGAAAAACCTGGTACATTATCAAAATTCTCTACGCCAGAACATTTTATTTCCAAACGTCTATTCCTATGGGACACTATAAATAAATACAAACATAAAGCTTACGGTATATATTAATGTTTTTTTTTGCACAATTTTTGACTTAATAATTGTGGTTTTGGTGTGTTGCATAATACAATATTTAGATGTCAGTATATGAAATGATTTAGTTTTTGAATTTAGTCAAATAAACTTATTATACGCCGTTATATTTTATTGATACGCTCAATGTTATATGTTTTGTGTTTTGTGTCTCGTAGAAACACTTCCCTTTGAAGCAGAAGTGTTTCTTCGAGGCACAAAACTGAGAATAGTTATAAAAAAATAACACTAAGATAAGACTAGTGCAGTGTCTGCCAAACTGTGTGCCGCAAAAATTCTCAGGTGTGCCGCGGAAGAAGAAGCCTAAAAAATACCTATTCATCTAAATTTTTTTAAATAAATTCAACATCTAGATATCCAAATAAATATTTGCCACGTTCATACACAGTGGTCGATGCAATAAATTCTCCACCTTTCCTTTCTTAAAACACCTTTATTACGTGTGCCGTGGAATAAATTCCATTCACCAGTGTGCCATGAAGTAAAAATTTTGGCAGACACTGGACTAGTGGTTAGCTAATCACTTTCGTTACCCCGATTTCAGGAATAGATGGATGGGAGATAATCGAATAAAGACATCACATACATCCATACCTTTAGAAATAAATCCATAAACTAATTAAAAATCAATTTATAAATTGTACCATCCATTCTAGGATTCAAACACGCGACTTCCGTGAGAGAACCCAACGACTTCCATTACCCGATCACGTAGCCGGCAATGGTATTAGGGTAATTCAATAAAATTATATATTTTCGATGAATTCAATGGTCACTTTATAAAAATTCATTTATAATGATTTTTAAAAATAAAAAATATTTATTTTCGACTGGTTACCTTACTGAAAGTGATAACTATATAGATATAAAAAGGTTTTTTTACTGATACCATCTGACTAAATATTGTATTTCGTGACTAAGATCAACCCCTCTTCCGGACGTTGTGGTCGCGTTCAAGTTTGTATTAGGTTACATAAATATGTAATTATGTATGTTTTAGAAATATAAAGTGTTAGTATAGGAACATACCGATTAAATATTTAAATTATGCGAATGCTATGATAGCTTCCGTTTGGGTTGCTATATTTTTGACGTCACACGAATTAAGGGTTGCCCATTAAATTACATTTTAATGAAAAGGGGCCGAATAAAATTTATATCATGATCACATGAACGTTAAGAGCAGTGAGCCGAGATGTTTTATTATCGTTTTTATACAAATGCGTGGAGCGAAATTTAATTGAAAAGTAACTGGGAAATGCGATTTTCCAAATCATAAATAATTTAATACTATAATTAATTTTACCCATTCAGTTAGTTGAATTTCTGATTAAGCTTTCATGAATAGATTCGTTAGTACGTTGGTGTCATTCGTTATGTCTGGAGTAAATATGTTTTCAACTACAACCAATTTCAATATAACATTACCAAAATAATAATTTCACGATTAATCGTTGTAAATTATGTACTGCTTTTAATAAAAAAGAAGATGGATTTTTGTAAGATGTGGTAGGTAAGATATCATACAACTGATTTTAATTTTGAAAATAAAGCTCGACTTTTTATTACTAATCTCATATTTTAATAATTATCTTGACCAATTTCGTTTGTCATATTTTTAACAGATCTGCAAATGATGACAAACAAATTTTAACAGTGTTCTTTCAATGGATTCGGCGGTAACTTTTTGGAAGTTCATTTTCGATTAGATGATTGGCAAACTCTGAAAAATTGTTACTTTTTAGACACCTTATATGTTCTTTAATTCTAATATTAAAGTTTTTCTGCCTTACATAAGAAGCTTGGCAGTCTCCACAAGAGAGGCGATAGATACCACTCTGTGAAAATGATTCTACTCGATCTTTGTTTTTAGTAAAATTAAAATCAAAATCATTCGTACTTAAGCAAGCATTTGTGAAAGTAGTCTGTCCGAAGATGCCTGATGAAACACGTGTCACAGTTTGTAGCACAATACGTGGAATAATCTTAGTTATTTTATATTCTAACAGTGTTATTTATTAAAATAAAAATACACAAATATCTGTAATTGGTTCAAAATCGTTTTATTTTATTCGACTAAATACAATACCTTTGCACGGAAAAATCACAGTTAACAGCTAATAATATTCAAAAAATAATACACTCTACACTATGTTCTACATTTATTTAGTATGACCAATACCGGTTTCAACTGAATATTAAGCCGTTTCACTGAGTATTTACAGTGAACACGAAGTGAGTGAATACTTATATTTAAAACAAAATAAGTTTTTTTTATCCGGTGCATCAACTTTATATCGCTGTATGCGCATCAACAGGGTTATAAATTATGATTACTTTAATTTTCTTTCATCCACGTTGTACCTGATAGTACAAGCGTTTAACTGGTACATTGGAGAAGATTTAATCAGTAGATTTGGGATATAATAAGTAGACTTCCTTAGTAACTCACAGTTGTAGTCTCCTTATGACCACGTCCTAATAAAATCGCCAAGAACAATCAATAAAAATTTTGAAAGTTAATCAAAAACAAGCGCATAAACTTTCTGTCAGAAAGTTGCGAGGATAATTTAATATGAGAACATAATAAATGGTCAGAAATTAAATCAATTTTTGGTCAGAATTCAAATGAAATTTCGGTCTGAATAAAATTCAATTTTTGGTCAGAATAAAAATATTATACCGTCAGATTTTATAATCATTTCGATAAGGTTAGTTTTTTTTAAATTTCGTTTAAATTATGACTATTTTATATAAACTCTGACTATTAAATATTTATTCTACCCTCTGTACACTAACCGATGTATAATGACCATTTAATATAAATTCTGACCAATGTAATATAAATTCAGACCAATGTGATAAAAAATATGACCGAAACTGTGTTAAAATTCAGACCGGTTAAATACGAGCCATTTAATATCTTTTTTCTCATAAGTCGTTTCTTTTTTATATTTGAATGGAGTTATTATTGTATGAAACAAGTTCACTAGTCATTGATATCGAATATCAGAATCAATGCAGTTGTATACACATATAATAATTTCTCGCCAAGTTTTCTGTGAATATGGTTTATATATGAGAACAATACCAGGTACAACCGAGGTATAACGATAAGAGAAACGAACTTATAATAATACAAATGCTCAAATAATAAACTTCAATAAACTATGGATTGTTTATATAATCGGTTTATAAATTGTGTTTTGCATGTTCCCGTTCAATTAACTTTCATAGAAACTCTATTGGGCAAACAGAAATTCACTCTATGGAGCTTTGCTCCGTTCTATGTTATAAAGTTCTTTGTCAAAAGGCTAGAAGATATTTTACAGCTCGTATATTGTTAATTTAATTATAAAGCAATTCCGTGTTCGCTTATTGATAATATATTAAATTTTGTATGCATATTGGAATAGCATTCCGTTAAAATCAAGCAGATATTTAACATAGCTTAGATTGAACACAGTGGAACCTCGATTACCCAGATAAAATATAATGAAATCGAATAAAGAAAAATCCGGGCAAATAAAAAATTCAAAAAAGTTACAGTTACATACCATATCAATATTACTTATGGATTTTTACTAAATTGCTGTTCTTTTTAAGTCTGCCAAATATCAAATACTTTTAAGACACACAAGTTGTCCTGGCTCGTTCTGGCTAGTTTTACTTGGCTCGCGAACCATTTCATGGTGACATCTAAACAGTAAAAAGTTCTAGAATGTAAATTAATGTAATATTCGCAAATCTATTATTCGTCTTCCACTGCTCTACTGAGGCAGATATTTTCTTATCACTTCAAATTTGGAATCCAGTATCGGTCTCATTACAATTTAACCACTTGGTGACATCTTCTTCGTCCCATTCAGCACATTTTTTTTTCTATTACTCCCTTGCTGTCTCTTATATCTCTTTCTTCGGCTTTGATGGAGCTTATTAATGGCACTTTCAAAATTGTGATGCATGATTTCTTTAAAGTTGAAACATTCAAAGTATTATAAGTTTCAAATGAACCATTATTCTCTGTGCCAATTTACAAGCTACAAGTTTAAATCAAAATTTATTATTCTTATTTTATAAGAATATTTTTTTGTTGAATTTTTCATTTAATAAATATATAACAAAGCAACGTCGTATTTTTTTTACAGAATTTCATTTATTACGTAAAAAAATCGACAAAGATGAGATATTCTTAGATCTACACTATGACATATCTATATAATCTTCGAAAAAACATGGAGACTACCGTCATTGTTGTAATAACCCTTCAATGTATGTCGACAATTAGACACATTGGATCAAACGCTGACAGAAAAACATGCGAATCGCTTCAATAGAAAAAGATGTATTCTCGAACATGAAAATGCAGTGTGCACGTCCCCACAAAGATAAACTCGCCGATGAAAAAATTAAGCAACGGAATTCGGAAGTTTTTTTGCATCTCCCGTATTTTCCATATAATTATTTTTTAGATTAATATCTTGTATTAAAATCGTTAAAAAATTCACTGAATAATAAAAAAAAATACAGATGAAGTAACAAATAATATCATTCATATTTTGCGTTGAAGTGTTCTAGCTTTTATAAGAAGATATGGAATGGTTGTAATTAATGAGAGTAATTATATTTTAGAAAACGTTTTGTAAATAAATTGAAATAAAAATATATTATAACCATGGATTTATTTCCGAATAACAATATAATTTAATATTTAATTGAATGACTTAAATTGTTATCAGTAAATTTTTCAAAACATATTTTTTTAACTTATTCCAAAGATTGTATTGGCTTTAGTTGCCTTTAAAAGATTTTTTTATTTATTTTTTGCTATTTCATACCTTTTATATTGTTTTTTTATATAAAAAATACTTGTTTTAAAAAAACGTAAATTTGTTAATAAAATTGGCATGTATTAAAAAATAACAATGTATTCTGAAAATATTTTATTAAGTTTACAGCTATTTCAGATTTACGACGTCGCTTGAATTAAAAAATAAATAATTTTGACTTTACTCATATAACATACAAAAAATATTTTTTGTTCTCACTTCATCGCAATCAATAATTGAATCATCGAGTTTTTCGAGAAAATTACCTGTGAACGCTTTCTTTTTCTTTGGCTAAAATTTGTCTAGTGATGCGGGTGAGAGCTTAAAATTCCATTTCATCTGGTGAAGAAATCATGATCATCCTTTTGAGTACTGAGTTAAAAAAAAAACAAATTTTGATACACATCATCTGGATAAAAATTAAATGATTAAATTACATTTGGTAACACCTATAAAGACAATGCCAAAAATAGTTTATTTTATGTTAGGTATGTATGCACAGCAGTTTTTCGTTATTTATTCAAAACTTGAAAAAGCTTCCGGAGTGCTTTTTGCATCTCAGTGATTCAATTCTTCACAACAATGGATTCTACTAAGTAGAAAATATAAGTGAATCATGATACGTATTTTATTTTAATATCATATGGCGAGATTTATTTTCGAACTAGTTGCTTATAATGATTATTCGTTCTGTCTATATTTGATATAAATATGTACAATATATCATGATATTTTGAGAGAAAACGCGATCTTTGTTTTTTTATAAAATGGTAGAAAATAAAGGTAAGAACTCATATAAAAAAGAAATTCTTCGTATTCGACATCAACTTAATGAGTTTTATTAGTGAAATAATATTCTTAAATAAACATGCAATAAAAACATTAACATTTAACTACTAACTACAAGTTTACATGTCAAAGAAAAATGTATTAGTTCCATGACTGATACGGAATATTATTTCAACCGTTACCTGTCAGGTGGCACCAGATAAGCGCCGTCTTTGCCAACAACGACAAAAAGGGTTTTTTCGGTAGATAAAAATGTCTTTGTTTTACCAAAAAAAGAATAACAAATACGTTTGGAAACGAAAAAGGGACACGGCTATCTTTCCAGGCGTTTTGATACCAACCCTGGCATGTCTTTAATATTTTACACCGAGGATTATACGCGACATACCGTTTTAGCAGCAAAAAGTGTTTCAGAACACTATACGCTTCTGAATCCGTAATACATTATTTATGCTGACTGTTTGTGCAAATATTATTTGTTCTTTTGCTTATCCTAATATTTATCTACGGTTTTGTATGGAATATGGATTCTTATCAGATGAGTACCTTCGTATACATTCATGCAACTCACGTTTGTCCAATAAATAGAGATGAACCACATTTTAACGATTTTTAAATAATACAAAGGGTAACACAAATGTACAAAGCATAAAATTTTCATAAACCATATTTTTTTGTATTCAACAAAAAATAATCCGGTTCCAAATATATATTTTTTAGCATTAAATAAAGTATCCGAGATGGTATTCGTTTGTCTTTTGGTGTTTTAAGTTTTTATTCGTTTGTGATACAATCTAGATGCTTTTTTTAATCCATGTCCACTTCCAATGTGGAGCTTATGGCCTCATGGATTATTTTAACAAAAGTTTTTCTACGAGAACTGTTTATTATTCAGTCGCTCAACCTCTCTTTTTTTAGAGAATAATAGGAATATAAAAATAGACAAAACCGCCCATTATTTAGGGATTAAAGCCAATATATTTCTCGTCGGCTGTGATATCTATAATTTGGTCTACTATATTAATATGTGATGACATTCATGCGTTTCTTCCTACCAATCTTATCATACGAAATAGGAGTATATCGAGAGTGATTAGTTAGCAGATTAGAGTGATTAGTTAGATTAGTTATTTTATTCTTGCTCTCCAAAAAAAAAGGGATTCATCGAATAAATAACAACCAGCTCCAGAAGAACAACTTATGTTTAATTCTTTATGACAAATATATTTACACCAATTTTGAAGGAGATTTGATTTTTCCATTTTCAATTTACTATATTCTAAAATTTTCAATCATTTATTGAGATGGATTTGAACTATGAGCGAAAAAAAACAGTTTTGCTTTTTGATGACTATAATCCAGTTCAATTTGGATCGTTCAAATTATGTACATTCACCAACGACCCGGGTTTCGCCTTTCGGCATCTTTATGAGCGTCCGCAAATATAATCATAAAATCTTTTCCGACAAACAAAAATAAATATAATTCTTAAAACTAATCACCATTCAAAACTGTTAGCATTCCCACGGGCTAATCTTTTTCGCCAGCAATGGCTTTAAACTCAATGATACATTTATTTCTTATATAATATAAACACGAAACATTAATTAACTAAGCGTCACTTCAAGTTCATCCGTGCACTTGAACGCTTGAAGATGCCGAAAGGCGATACCCGGGTCGTTAATGACAAAATCTGTGTGAATGTACATAATTTTAACGGTTCAAATTTAATATTGAAATTCCACCAAGCACCTTCAGTCGAAATCTTAAATAATCCATCAGTTGACAATGCTCACCATGAGCGAAACCGGTCCTGATCCAATGAATTTTATGTGGGAAAAAGTATTAAAAATGTTTTATTATTTTTATTAAATAGTCCAGTTCGCTTATTTCCTAAAAAATCGTCACTGTGGTCTTATTCAAATCGAACCAGATATTAATTTTATCCTTTGCCAAAATGTTTTTTTCTACTCAAATTCCATCATAAACGAAAACGATTCCAAGCGGAAACTATTTATAAACATGCATTCATTTCTGTCACAGTAGCGGTTATATACTTATAAAAATGTTTCCCGTGACAAATTTAGGAGTCTTGTAATAAATTAAATTTAAAACACATGATGTCAGTGACGTCGGCTGATATATAATATAGCTAAAATTTGGATACAAAATTAAAATTGACCCCCCGGAGTGGTTTTTTCATTTGGTTGCTGTTGCCATGGTCTCCAAACTTAAATTGGTATTTAAAACGACTTTTGGACTTGTGTTAAAAAATCATAGATGTCTGTGATATTAATGAAAATTTACGAGAACGTTTAAATATCTATTTCGTTAATAATCTCTTTTTGTACCATTAACCTCACCGGAAAATTAATGTTGATTGACTTAATAACAATCAGTTGTCGGACGAATATATACCGACACTGCAAATATCAATACCTGTTTTACAAAAAAATGTTTAAATAAATCAAAAAAATACGGCCAGTTGAGATCATAATACTGGTTGAGTAAATTAAAATACGTATTTTGATATTTCATATAAAAAAAACTGTCGTTAAAAAATATATCATGAACAGATGATTTTTATAAATAACTTACGGTCTCCTTAAATACTACTACATGATTAAAAGTTTTGTCAATATTGTCAATATTTATACAACTCTTAAGAGATTTACATTATTTAATTCATTGCAAACATTTTTTTAAATATTTGATGTTTTCTTTACATTCAAGAAGTAACAGGGCTTCAGTTAAAGCTGTATCGTATTCTCTAGATAAGAATCCTTTTGTTTCAGCTTGTAAATGGACATAGTGATAAAACAATTTTAAAAATGTAGTAACATATACCTGATAGCATCACGTTATACTCAAGACATACAATACATTATAATTTTAGAGTGGGATACATTTATTTATATTGTTGTAAAAAGAACAATATGGATTCCATTTCTAGGATCGTATTTTCACTATAAAATATTTTTATAAAATTATTTGAATTTTACGGGTACCAATGACTTCCCTGTCACAAATATTGTACAAGCCGCAAATTTAAGTTGTAAGTACGATATGCAGTTTTATTTCAACCAGAAACCTAGCACGTAATCTGAACTGCTAACAAAAATTCTGTTAAGAAAATTGCTGTGAAGAAAATGTCGTAGCGCCAGCGTAGACCAGCCGTAGAGGAGACTTTGTATTATGCACCACCTAGCTTGGCCTCTCTCCAAAGAAGTGACGGAATATAGAAATGTGATAGAACGATATGAAAAATGAAGAATAATGTACGTGCATATATATTTATACTTAGAATATTGTATGTTTTTTTATATTATATAATTTCACAGACACATTTTTAATAATTTAAGAAAAGTACGAGTTTATACAATGTTCATAACTTATATAATAATAATTTGAATATTATTCCAACAGAGTATTTACTTTATTTTATGGATAAAAAAGTTGCACTGCAGATCAATAAATCGATTTAAAATGCAAAATAAAAGTATCGCTTTGGGGCTTCAATCGAACCTTTGATCACCCATTTATAAAAATCCGTGTGTTTATCATTTGGGTACAGTATCAACATTTTTTTAATTTTTTCAATTGTTTTTGAATATTTATCAAAATAGTTCGGTTAACAAAAAATATTGTATGCATATGAAAATTAAAAAATAAACATTTTCTATAGTATTAAAATGTTAAACTTCATTTTCTCCTGTCTTAAGCCGTCGTGCTAAAATAGTTGTCAAAGTTAATTAATTGACAATTTATTTTTCAATATATAACTATTTTTATTTTAAAAAGTACAATGCTAAAGTTAGACTTTTTTTATATAAAATACAAAATTGATTTTCTAAATAAACAATTTTACTAATTAATCTTTTATTTTTATCGCTGAAATAGTTCAAGAGATAATATTATACAACATTTGGTTTCAATTCGTGGAAAATTGAAATTCAAGCAAAAAGCTTCACTTCTTAGTAACTAAGCTTTTGAATAGTGAATTAATTCTACTGTAGACTATGGATTCTGTGATACTCACAAATGTATATATTTCATTCATTCAGTTGCTCGTTTTAGCCCGCATCTTTTGTTTGAGCCACGAATGTGCTTTTTTGAGATAGAAGTCTATTTGATGACTCTCTTTCATCTTGATTAATGGTTTTCGTGCATCAGGACCTAAGACCTTTTTATTAACACCAGCATAATGGGAGAGATGTTCTTCACCTATACATGAAAAGTAATTATGACGGATTTAATAATCAATATATACGAAAAAAATGAGTAGTAGAGGCCAGTTGCAGTTTTTTTTCGTTAAATTGTATCCCCAAATAATCATCAATAGTAAATTATCTGTGAAAATATTCTAACAAAATAAATTTGGTATTTAACAAAGTATATTATCAGTTTACACAGCTTTTGTGCTGTCTCACTATGTTTCATTATTTTATGGAGTTTAGATTCAACGTATACATGTTCTAAGGCGTCCAATCTTGGAATTAGTACTAAGACAATCCCGGAATTTTAGGATTCACTATAACAAGTGAAAAATCTGTATATTTCGCAAAAAAAAAATTTTTTGATTGATAAATATATCGGCATCACACAACCGTTGGAACTTACATAATTCTCTATTTTTTTCAGTTCCTCACAATCTGTAAAACTGAATAGTTTTCTATTTTTCAGGTATTCTGTAGGCGTTTTACCAGTTTAATGCTACAAGCACTAGGCTTCCCCATTTATAAATGAATTGTTGGATTTTAGAAATCCACAAAAATAGATCAAAAAATATTTTACGTGTATTTATCAATTTAAATGTAGATAACTAATATCTGTTATCCAACGTGGACTTAACAGTCAAATAAATATTTATATAATATTTAAACGAACATATTTTTGAAACGCTATAGAATATAGATTACAAGAATGATAAAAATGAACCCGTCATTATTTTTAGTAGTGATCCTTTTACAACCGCAGGCGTTTTTTCTACGCGACTAACGTATTCTCACCCAATTAAGGGTTGGTAGAGGTCTTTATTTAAGCCCGTAGCAGAGTTTTATTGCTATATAACTTCATCATTTCATCCCTTTAAATTGTCGCGGTCATTAAACAGTGTTTTATGGTCAGACGTCGGCATAGTTAACAGGACCTCCTCACAACACATCCCTTGCAGAATTTATTTCTTTCAAATTAGCATAATTATTTATGCATTCAGCGGGACTTGTCGGTAAGAGGAAAACATGTTTTATCGTTCGCAGTTTCTTGGGTAAATCGATAACAATGAATTAAGTGATAACATTTTTAAAAAATCTTGTTAAACGTAGATACATTTGATAAATTCACTACTCAATTCAAAATGCATGGAAAGAATCGTTTAATGGACACTTAATATTATTTCAAAACACAAAAACAGTAATGGTTTCATATATTTTATTCATATACCTAACATATAATACATTGGTATGCTTTAATGGTTTTGATATAGATTTTTTGAAATATATTATTATTAGATTACCTACTATTGTGATAATCAGTATTTATTATTTTCGTGTGGATTAATGATGCGATTACACATATCAGAAGAATTACTATGACAATAAATAATTCTTACATACTCTCCCCACGTCGATTGCTAATAGTTTTACATTTGAAATACATTGGACCAAATATTTATGATTTGCAAAAGGTGGCGTATTTTTTTGTTTCATCTGCATGTACCTCTTATTTTGTAAGCTTTTGTAAGTATCACTGTCATTTTATCTATTGTACTAATAAGATAGAAGCAGAGTAACACTTTTTGTTCTCTAAAGTGGCAGCATCCAGGATTGCCTTATCGAGGACGTCTATTCTTTTTATCACTTCTCCAGCAGCTTTTACTTCGCGGTAACGTATCTTTGCCCAGTGCTTCGTATAAAAAAACAAATAACAATGCAGCAATACGCAGGGCATGATAGATTTTTTTAAGTTGTCGAATTTATTCAGTGAGTATTCAGTTGTCAAATTTATTCAAACTGTTTTGAAACTTTTTGGTCACTATATGGAATGTTTATTTTTTTAAACCATGTCCGCTCCCAATATGGAGCATATGGACTCCTAATGGAGTTTATCTCAACAGAAGTGTTTCTACGAGAACTGCTTGTTACTCAGTTGCTCAACCTCTCTTTTTCCAAAGAGAGTAGGGATAGAAAGATAGAGATAGGACAGGATTAGTGGTAAGCTAATCGCTCTCGATACGCCCCGTTCATAGGATAGGATGGGTGAGAGGGGGGAATTCAAGACATCACATACATCCATGCCTTTGAACAGAAATTCATAAATCGATTGAAAAATCAATTTATAAAACTGCCCGTACCGGGATTTGAACTCGGGCCCTCTGTAGCCGAAGCCAACAACGTTGACCACTCGACCACACAGGCGGCTTTATGTTTATTTAATTTGTCATAACACTTAACTTCTGATTACGACAAACACATTTTTATTTTTCATTAAGAAGCAGATTTAGCTCTTAATATTATTCTGCATTTTCCAATTTGTTTATTGCAACATATGTATGCTTTTTTTACGATTTTTTACAAACAATAGAAATTCAGTATAACAAAATTCATATACAATGGATTTTCTTTGAGTCTAAAATGTCTATATCTCACATATATGAGGAATATAGCATAAGAAAGTAAACTATTCCGAACATTAAAAAACCATCGAGAAATTAATCAAATTTGCTTTAAAAAGTGATGTAAGTTTCAACGAAAAACCCCTGCGTATTAGTACTGTATGTATTTAAAAAAAACCGCTCTAGGACGGGTTGACATATTACCGCCAGATGATGTAATGTTTGATAAATCCATGATTTGTTTCCAATTTGTAGTATCTCCACTGTACGTATGTTACTTAACGATAACCTTTTATAAGTCAGCCACTTACTCTCGCATTTGTAAATGGAAGTATGAGGCATATGAAGAGAATTAGTTATTAGCTTACTGATCACTTTTGGATTGAATATAATACGAAAAGATGTTATCTCAAACTCTCGTCCCATTTAAAATTTATCCATAGATCTATTTATTCATACTGTACAAAAATATACACTTTTTACAGATGGAATGGCATGTAACTAATGGAACAATTGCTCTCTACCACGGAAAAGCGATGATTTATAAGCTATACAATTATCCTATACAAGGCTTAGCTGGAAAAAATAAATTATATTTAAATTATCTTAACATTTTTTTAGAAGTTTCACATGATTTAATAAATATAAAGCTGGTTTTGCTCATAACAAGAATTACAAACAGATAATGGAATTATTTAAGCATAATATTATGAGCAAAACTGGCCCTGAATTTAAATTATAATACGTAGAATCAATCAATGGAATCAAAAATTTACTGTGAACACCTTAAAAGTTCTTAATTATTTATGCATCTAAATACAAATAAAATCTTTAGATCAGTCATATAAATATATTATTTTATATTTTAATATTGAATTGTTTTTTCTATATTTAACAAACATCAAAAATCTTCGCTGAAAAGATAGCCAGCAAAATCTGAATATATATATATTATCAAAATTTAAATTGAAAACTCTCTCCAAAGCCTGACTGAAAGTGTATATTCCAAAGTTTTTTGACGAAAAATACGTGCATTTGACGTTGACAATAATTGACACAGAATAAAAAAATACTGCTCTCATAGCGAGTCGCTAAGAGCGCTGAGTAATTATTTTTCAATACAATTTCCGCCATCCGTTTGAAGAAATTCCTAGTGCCTGATAAAATTCATACGTACCCTAAGCGTATAGCGCTAATTTGAAGAAATTTCACAGGGAATCCAGAAGAGTACGTGCCCACCACTAACGAGTTAAATCTCTGCAGGTTTTCCCCTTTTTCTGGTCCATTGTTGAAGTAACAAATGGGGTTCCTTCCCGGTGGTTTCTTTTTTTTATATCCGACGTTAATCGCATTCAACTTTTCATTTGAATATAAAAAGTATGGTAACACTTGGGTGTTATATTTTTTGTACTTTCCCTCAAAACTCGCAGAAACCAAGCGGCCAGAAAATATTGATTTTATTTTTTATCTTTCTGTGTGTTAAAGTAACTTTGACCTTCTTTACATAAAAAAGTTTAATCGCATTATCTTCGTCTTATTTTGAATCCGAAATCTATTTCAATCTTTAATACAAATAATACTTCTTTTGGATGTTGCTAACCGCAAATACTTAGAGGAATGATATAACAGTCGCTAACATAAATCACTGATTGGAGTATGTATTACGTAATTTTTTAACATATTCAGGAACGACTTTGTTAAGAAAATATAAATTTTCATTAAGGCAAACGTAAAATATTTGAATGTAAGTTTTTTTTTTGTATCCATGACTGCTCCCAATGGCGGTATTTTTCAGGAACAGTTTTTTTTATAATTGTCTGCAAAATTCAGTTGCAATCATTTACTTTTTAGGGCAGTATAAGAATTTTTTTCAATTTTGATTTGAAATCTTGGACACGTGTCTCTGTGATATATTTTCTCCTTGATAAATCTAACGCAAATATATTTTAAAAATAAAACTGTCGCCTTGGCCGTTGGCTATTATGCAAGCTATTTTTTTTATTATTATTTAAGATTTTGACTGAAGGTGCGTAGTGGAATTTCAATGTAAAATTTGAATCGTTCAAATTATGTGCATTCACACAAGTTTTGACAATAACGACCCGGGTTTTGCTTTTCGGCATCTTCATGCTTTCAAGTGCACGGATGAACTTGATTTTTTTGTATAAAATTAGAGATATGTAAAAAAATAAAAACCGAAAAATTGTGGTAAATCAACAACGGGAATAAAAGATTGTTTATCCCGAAATCACAGGATCACAAAAAGAGTCCGTGATTCAATTCCTTAATTACAACTCATAAAATCTTTCAATTACAAATCGCTGCCAAATCTTAGGTTACTTCGTCTAAGACACTCCTGGCAATCATTTAAAATCACTTAGCGCTGCTGTGCTACGGGATACATATAGAAAGAGTTTTTTGTCTTATCTTTGAGTGTTATTGGATACAATGTTGGTACTAGAGATTGGATAGTAAAATTTAAAAAACAATTATCCATATAGAGTTTGAACCCAACGCATTTTGATTGATATATGTAGATTTGTGTGGTAAGCTACCGAAACCGATTACGTCAGACATCCTCAATCTATGACATTTGAATGCTTTTACGAGTAACTTCCTAATTTATTATATCGAAGGTCAAGCGTTTGTAAGTCAGTCACAACAAAGCGACCTTATTTATCATCGATCTGCGCATCAGTTACTAACAGATTTCTTGCCCGAAATGAATATCTTGATAACGTGTGTGTCACATACAGACTGTTCAGTGGGAAGGTTTACTTACTAGTTTATTTTTGTATAACTTTATGTCAAATGAAACGAAATGGTTTAATGCTGATAAATGTTTCATTGAATATTATTAATAGAATAATTACGGATGTAAGACAATTTTAGCTTAATGACTGACTTTTTATTCTCAAGTTATTTAAGATTTCGACTGAAGGTGCTTAGTGGAATCTCAATATTAAATTTGAATCGTTCATATTATGTATATTCACACAGATTTTGTCACTAAGCTTTCGGCATCTTCAGGCAATTAAGTGCACGGATGAAATTATGACGGTACCCGGGTCGTTAGTGACAAAATCTGTGTGAACGTACATAGTTTTAACGATTCAAACTCAAATTATTATTAAATTTCTAAAAAATCATAACATATTTTTACGATTAAAACACGTTGGTTAATCGAATATTTTTTCACAGTAAATTTGCCTCGTCTATATTTTACAACTACCAAATATGAACTGTCAAAATTCATGTTTACCAAAATGGTGACCAAACAAAGTAGTAAACTTTTCCGGCGAACACTGCGTATTTAAAAACGTCATGAAATTGAATGACACAATACACCGCTTTTAAACAGCTTGAAAAAATCAAACAAAAACATGTTTTTATGTTTTAAGAAAAACAGTTTCCTTACCTACTGAACATGGTAAAGTTCGTATGTGACTCTTGCCTTATAATAATATATTTTTATAATGAGCTTATAATGAAGAATAAACTCTTTTTATGCGAAAAACTATAAAAAGTTTACCAATATTGAGTTTCGTAACTTCTGCACCGGAGTTAGTGATAGGTGATAGATCGCAAAAAAACATCAGAATATCCGGAAAATTTTACTTCTGTTTTTCAATAGTTTTCTCTAAGATTTCCTTTTACGATCTTTTTTGTCGTTAGAAAACTTATTTTACTACCTTATTTGCCTACTTCAAAAAATAGACGGAGTTATTTAG
This sequence comes from Himalopsyche tibetana, assembly GCA_030503985.1. Lineage (NCBI taxonomy): Eukaryota > Metazoa > Arthropoda > Insecta > Trichoptera > Rhyacophilidae > Himalopsyche > Himalopsyche tibetana. Next base: position 6,556,521 of record JAPJYX010000010.1, read on the forward strand.
CGTAAATTTAATACATTCGGATAAACAGCGAGTTATTATTAAAGCTATTTGGGAATGGGAGAAAATTGCCTGAACATTTTAAATGATAAAGTATGACAAAATCATGAATACGGTCGGTTGGTTCGAGATAGAAACAATTTGTTCATATTATTATATATTACTGGTATATGCTAGTAATATATATGCAATATGCTACTATTAATTGCTAAATGGATATATTAAATTATTTATTGTATTGAAGTTGGTATTCATTTTTAATTCTTAGTTGTTTTACTCTAGCGCCATTTTATCTGTATCATCTTTAACAAAAACTTTAATGTCTTTGTCATAGTTATAATACTTTTGTTTAAAAGCTGCATTTCTAACTCATATGATGTAAAAAGGAATGAATATGTTTTACGTCATACACTACCTGTATAAAAATCATCTCGCTCTTCAATATGCCTTCAAATGTAGTATTCTAATTCAACATAAAAGCATTATCAAAAAAAAAAAATTATAAAATTTAAAATTTCGACTGAAGATGCTTGGTGGAATTTCGATATTAAATTTGAACGATTCAAAGTTAATGTTTTATTTATTAATATCGCACACCAGGATTCCGTTCATAATAAGACTAATTGACAGCTAGTCACATTATTATCACTGATTACTTACTATCAGCGATACACTTGTGTTGACTATACAGTATACACCCCTCGTAAAATATTAATATTTTGTCCTCTTGAAGAATAATGTAACCATGACACCCTTTTACTCTATACAGATTTAAAAGGAACTAAATGGTAATACACTGAATGATATTTTGATGTCATTACTTCACGTTATAAATTGTTGGACTTTTTTACAAATTGATTCTATCATTTTTTTAAAAATATGTCATCACAAGATCTTTCCACTCATCGGATCTTTGAAAATATGAAGGGTCTTTTTGGTTGTGAATGCCTATCTGAGGAAACTTTCGTGGTTTCATGCCTGGTTCGATATCTGTAACAATCATTATTCTTTTAACTGACTTATCTTCTTGAGCTGTATTTTAATTTGCCGAGATTGAAAGTATGTATATATGTTATGCATTTATAATCGCTATGAAACTATAAGCGAACATACTGTAGGATGAAAAAAAAATACAAATTAAATCAATTAATAAACAGTACATATTTTGTAGCATTACAAAAAAATCAAAGAAGAATTTTTCATAGATAAAATAGATAGAAAAAAGATAAAATACTAATATGAGGAATTCACACCAAATAAATACTGTATTAGTAAGATTTGATTGGTGAAATAATGACTGTATTTACTATTTAAAAAAAAGGAAATGATTTAAAAAAAATGTAAACCATTTTAATGGAGGAGAAAAAATATTATTTTTTAAACAGAATTCAGAGTCGGAATCGGAGTCGTGTTTTTATTTAAAGTCGGAGTCGGAGTAGTTTTATATTTTAACGACCCCACAGACTTAATTTTCATCATTTTATCAAGGCGTGTAGCGACATTCTTAGACAGGATTATCAAACACCGAAAATTCCTTAGCATTTTCCCGATTAGATTATTTTAAACGTATACATGATTTCTTATCAAATCAATTAAAGTTTCATAAATATATATGTGTTGCAGTTTTGAAGAATATCTACTATAAAATATTAATTGCCTCTTTGGTCCAGTTATTTACAGAAAATTTCCTTTCGTTGACGAATAACGATACACCAAGATGAACTTAAATTGTTTTTTTAAAGAACTACGGCGTCGACTCGAAAAAATCATGCAATTCAAAATTCAATAAGTGCGACACACTTTTCTGGGCGATTACGCAAATGTTTTACAGGGGAACACCATCATAAGAATTTAGTGGGCAAAGTTAGGACATTGGACACGGCTTCTTGGTTGAAAATAAGTATGTATGAAGGTACTTGAAACAAACTGGCGCAGGGATATTCAAAGCATGCGGTACTCATCTCAAAATGTCAGTAAAGCCAACCGATAGCATTTTATTAGGACGAAATTTCAAAAGAAAATGCTTATTTTCTCGACAGAAAATTACAAATTAACAATAATAAATATCTGTCCAGCTTTTAAATCGCCAAGCACTGGAGCTGCGTGTATGATAAAGTTTGTTCAAATTACAACAATACGAAAGTTGTTTAACATGTAACTTATTACGAATTCAAAATTACAGGCGTTGTTAGCCTTGTTACCTTGGGATATATTAAATTTGGCTATGTGAGAAACAAAAATATTAATTTAGTATATATTTGAGAGGCTGTTTTGTATGCTATTAAAAATTCAAATTATCTTTATATTTTTATTTTTATTTTATATTAAAAAATATCCTATCTATCAAAAAAATATGTTGATGTCTTCTAATCCGTGTCCGCTCCCAATGTGGAGCATATGGCCTCCTAATGGAGATATCTCAACAGATTTTTCTACGAGAACTGCTTGCTCAACCTCTTTTTTTTCGATGAGAGTAGGGGTGGTTAGGATAGACAAAACTAGTGGTAAGCTATCACTCTTGCAAGAGTATTCAATTTTAATAAAATAAGTATGATGTTAAGGACAATCACATAACATATTTTCGAAAATTGATTTTCTGGTTCATTATATTTCTTTATCTTTACTGAATAATGATTTTAAAAAAAATGTATTGATTCCACTATTATTTTATCAGGAGCGGTTTCGCTACTGACGAGCATTATCAACTAAAAATTAAAAAATATATATATATATAGTGCTATTTATACTGAACAAAGTAAAATTATTAAGTTTACACAAACATGTATAACTTTGTCCAGTATAAATAATACTGTATTTTATTGTCAGTTCCTGATCAGATAAAGTCGAATTTGTACAAATGAGTATTTTTTTTTAATATAATGCCTCTCCACCAAGTGTTGACAGTGGACACCTTAAAAGTGAATGATGATTATCTATTGTAAGATTTGTGCTGTATCTAAAAAAAAGTATTTATTACTGGAAATCAATCATCATAAATAAACAGTTAAAAATGATTTTAAGAAAACAATGTTGATATTTATTATTTAAATGAAAATAGTTGTTCCTGAACCATAGACCAATCTCATTAAATCAGTATTTAACAAGTAAGAGTATTACTTGCAAACCCGGCTCATTCCAAAGTTGTTGAAATATGAACTATGAATGTAATTTAGTAGATAAAAATAACTTTTGAAGTATTTTTATAAATCAGTCTCAAATATTGTTTGACAACATTCAAAATATCATTCCAAAGTAATGTCATAAGACTAAAAATACTTTTAATGTATATTTTTTTTCAAAATAAAGTTTAAGTTTCATTTTTTAACCATTTTGGAATAATCCGTGTTTGTAGATTAGTAAAGTAGTATAAAATTGTATTAATATTTTCATTAAAGCGTTGTCAAATTAAAACTACGTATGATATTAGAAAGACGTTTTGACTACCGCTGTTCTATGCAATATACCCTGACAGTTGGTATTGTTAATAAGTGAGGGTCAAAAATGTTCAGTCAAATAATTATGTATCTGCTTCGGCACAGTGACTGAGCTAGGGATAAGGATACCGTCTCAAGGATGTCGGATACACTCTTTGTTTCACTTAATGAAATTTTCGCAATCCCTCTGCATCCAGCAAGGGAGCCGGGAGAACCGTGCGCTGTACGTTGTACGCCGCACACAAAAGGGTGCCTTTATTGAAACGACCGCAGAGGGCGGCAAAGTAGGAGAGGACCGTTTTCCTTCCGATCATATTCGGACAGAGGTTTACAACCTCGTGTTGTTTATATTAAATTAATAAAATATAAAGGTATAAACTAAAACATTTAATTAATGGCAAAGAAAACTATCAAACAACTTGACAAAGAAAAACAAAAGGAACCCCGATCTACCGTTCTCGCATTGTTCGTTTTACCGCATGGATCGTTTATTTTTTATAGTCCCGGCCAAACACCCATTAGAACAATGTAATAAAATCCCGCATTAATTGTTCCCCGATTTACCGTTTAAATATTTTGGTCCCGTCACGAATATTATCCCGACCGACCGTTTTCGTTGAATATTTTTCATAAATAGTTTTGCCTCGCATTTCGTTTCGCGTTTTTTTTTCAGTGGAACCTCGATCTACCGTTCTCGCTATCTTCGTTTTTTTGCATGGATCGTTTATTTTTTACTCGACCAAGACTCCGTCATAGCAATATTTAATAATTCCACTTTATAAATTTCCTCTAAATATTATAGTCGCGTCCCAATTATTATCCCGATTGACCGTTTTTGGAGAATATTTTTGTTTTCGCTCAAATAGTTTTACATCGCAATTAGTTACATAAATAAATAAGTTTTTTAATAATTAAACATTTTTTGGTATTATTTGAAGATCTCCCGCATTTTCGGTTTCCCGCAGTATTCGTTCATTTATAACGGTCCCTTAAAAAACGTAGAATCGAGGTTTCACTGTATTATGATAAGCGGTGGGCTACCAATACGTTCACAAGGGACTCGCTTTATATCAAAGCAATTCTCGGTGTTCTGGGGAAGCAGTGAGCTTTTTTCACTCCAATGAAATACTTAAATAAGCAGTCGATTGTTGCACTTATAATATGTTACAATACGCAATTTACCGTAAAATTATCAATTGTAAATGGTCAAAAATGTACTACTGTGTACATATACTGAAGCTGTCCTAGATAATATATAAGTCAGAAATTGCAGTGATATGAGAATATTGTTTTCCCCTTAATTAACAAGAGGCTCGCTGGCATTGGTAAAATTTAACAAGGGGCTAACAAAGGACAAGCCCCTCCGAGCCTCCTCCAGCCCACCCCTGATTATGATATATTCATCAATCCATATCCTACTCCAAAATATTGTTTTTGCGGCGTGGGTGGAAATTTTCTAGAGAACTGATGACAAATTATATGATGAATTGGAGTGGGAATAAATCTTCCCAAAATGTAATGCAGATGCACCCATAAAAGTGTGTTCAGTAATGATTATGTAAGCGATAGTTACTTTTTTTTCGCATCTCACTTAAAATGGTATCTTGTGCGGACTCCGCACAACCGACGACCTGCATTCGGGATGTGGAAGAAATCCGGTCAGCGGTGGGCTGCTAATACGTTAACAACGGTAGGCTGTCTTAAGGGGGTATTCTAGTGTAGAGGCACGAATTTTTAGTGTTTTTTCGAGCTCTTTAAAAAATAAACAAAGATTTTTTTACAATTCGTTTATTTCTATTTTAAAAATATATAAAAAATTTAAAAAAATAAATAAATTCAAAACTCGAAAAGCTATCGGCTGATAAAGGGAGGAGTCCAAAAAAAAGATGGTCTCCTCACGTACACGATTCCAACCTTTCTGGTCATTTGAAAAAAAAAACGGATTCTTAATTAATAAAAATGTCGCTAGAGCCCTTACCTCGAAGAAGTAAAAAAAAATGAATTTCAGAAAATGGCAGCCGTTTGAAAAAAATGGAATTCTTACGTTTTTTTAACAGTTTCAAATTTTATAAAAATAGTAAAAATTAAAATTTTGACTTAAATCTGCTACGGGCTCTAGAAAAATGTATATAGAATTTCAAATAAATCGGTTTGTTAGAATTTGAGATATTATGTACGTCAGCTTAAAAAAAGTAGTTTCGAGAAAAACGCGTTTAAAGTTTTGAGTTTCGATCTGTTCCGGTCGGACCAGCTTAGTTGCTGCGTCACCAAAATCGCTGTAACTCAGTAAATAATTGAATTTTTGAAAAATCCCTTTGAGGACATACTTTCAAATGTCTAAACCTTAGAAAAATATTTAAAAAAAAAAGAATCGACTTCTTCAAATTTCTACTCTAGAATACTGCCTTAATAGAAAAGCTATTCTCGGTGTTCTGGGAAGGAGTGAGTTTTTCATTTCTTCAACTATATATCCAATACTTAAATTTAAATTTAATTTAAGACACCTTCCGAGTCCCCTCCAGCCCACCCCTGAATCCGGATGACACAAAAAACACATTCTGTTACACAAATGACATAAATAATCTTTTTGAATTTCAAATAAAAATTGATCTTAATTTAATTTGAGAACTTCTGATCCGTATGCATAAATGACACGCGTGATACAATGACCCTGTCCCTTTAAATTGTAGACAATTACAACTATGCACACGAGGGATGCAAAAGTTTCCCCGCTGCCATGCGATTTTGGGGACTTGTCTACAATTAAAAAGTCGATTGAAATTATTTGAATTCTGTAAAAAATGAAATACAAATAACCACTTTCAATAAAACTTTTTTTGTGTTTCATTCCACTATCACATAGACGCAGTAACAATTTGATTGAAAAAAATACGTGTGGTTTTTATATCCATGATTATTGATTTAGATAGTTGTAAAAACTACAAAATAAAAAGATCGTAGCATGGTTTGAAAATGGCTACTGAACTATTTTACAATCATCTTTAGTTGTGATTGTTTGACATGGAAAAATACAGTATCCTTCAGCGTGTCTAGTGACAATTTTGAAATAAAAACCCGACAAGACCTTTTTATCTGTTTGTCATTATTTTAACTTGTAGAATTATATTTATACCATTCAACATGTTAAGCCTGTCATTTTTTAAATAAAGCATTTCAAAAAAGTGTCTAAACATTGAGTGTAAAGTGGTTAATAAATAGGTACATTGATTTCTTCCCTATTTTTTTGATATCCATTAAGTTAAAAAACCACAAGCTTTAACAATTAAATCAATAAAAAAACGCGCAAATTTTTTTTTTTTTAAATCTGTACTCACTTCTTGTACGATGCATTTGATAATAAAAATACAAAAACTTTCAAATAAACCAAAGAAAGGCGGCGGCGGCGGCGCGGCGCCCTGGCTCATTTTCAAGTACCAGGTCGCCGACCTGGCCCAACCAGGCCCCACTACACCGCTAAGTGTAAGGTAAATGATAGAATAATGAGTTTAAGAAATAATCAATTGCTTTTGTATCGATACCCCTATGCTCCGTTTTCACGATATTAAAACGGATTGTTGCGTTGGAATACAAATATCACTCTAATTCATGTCTTTGAATATTACCAATCGATTAAAAAAGCTATTAATTGGGGTATTTGAACCATTAAGCGCGCGACCGAGTAGAACGAAAGTCCACGACTACTTCGCTATAGATCCAACAATAAGGATAATAGGATAGTATTATTTATTCTCTTCGTACAAATAAATATCAAATATATCGGCGGCGTAAGAACATTTATGTGAATGAAGGGAAAAGTGCGTAACATCTGATAAATTGAAAGATATGACAAAATAATTTTAAAAGAACCAGTCTTAAGTATAATATAAAAAAGTATATTCCACGCTGGAACATCACACTTTTTAGCGAATTTTCATAAACGTAAATCTCGTTTTGGTTTTCCTGAAAAGTACAGATTAAAGCACGGGTTCCCAACCTATGGTCACCAACTTTTTTCGATTTTGGATTTAAACAGCAAAACTAAAACTACAGTCAACTAAAATTACCTTATTTGAAAAAATGCATTTTTCAATTGCATTGGGGCCGCGGGTCACATGTCTTTTATAAAAAGAGGTCGCCACCCGAAAAAGGTTTGGAACCTATGGGTTAAAGGCTTGGCTTGCGTCCTTTCCATTTCACACACAAATTTGATTCTTTTAATTAAAGCACCAAGTTGTTTGAGATTTTAAAGACGTTTAACTAGAGATAGTGATATTATATCACTGTTTTCTGTCCACTGATATCCTTATTTATAGTCTTAAGATTAATGCCGGTTTTTATTGTTGAATTTATTGTGTATTTGTTTAATGACGCATACTATATTAAATTATTTGTTTGTCTGCCAAAGGTTGCCAACTAATGTTTATATAATATTGTTAAAAGGGTTACTATGTCAACGATCGAGTCGATACATTATCGCACTATCAATGACCCATAAATTGTAATAGAACGATATACCTCACCACTGTGACTAGTCCAATTACGAGTTAAGAACTAAACACTATCCATGCGATACTTTATCTCACTCCACTTCATCAACTATCTATCTATAGTTAGTCAACTCTAGTATATCCGTTGTTTAATTATGTATACATTTGGGGAAAATGAATGTACAAAAAGTTTAGCAAAAGGAAAATGAATTGAATTGTTTCAGTAAATACAATTTTTACTAAATGTTGATAACATTAATAATGGATATGCGACAGAATTTGTCGCAGCAATATTGGTTTCTCGAGTATTCATTTTACCGAATTGATTTAGAATAAGAAAATAAATAAATCTTTCTTCAATTCAAATTAAATTCATAGGAATTGACCGTAGAATGAAGATATTATAAACAAAGTCTTCTCGGCAAGTATTTTTTTTAATAAATAATCGGAATAGACTCTTTAGTTCTGTTGAAGTGTGAGCTAAAGCAATGGCTCCCAAATTTTTATGGTTGAAACTTTGGACGTTACTTTGTACTCTTTCAAACAAATAAACCTTTTCTAGACAAAAGCGGATAACAGAACCAAATTTATCAGTTGATAAAATTAAAATATGGATAAATGTATTGTTTTTTAAATTACTAATCTTTATATCGACTGTGGAAAGGAAAAAGGACGTAACCCTCAATTTTACAAAACAGCTTTTTTTCGACAATCACATTGTATACAACTTGACGCACATTCTATCAAAAGGATGGAAGCTGAGAATGCCGAATAAGTATCTAAATTTAGCTTTTAAGTTTGAAAAAGATGACCTTTTAATAAATTAAAACCAAGAAAAAACACTGAAATAAAGGTTTTTCCGAGTCAATTTCTTTAATTAATATTAGGTTATGTCAATTAAACACCCGTTACGAAGTATCCGTGCACTTCAAGGTTGTGTATAATTCATAATTTGCATATGTCACAAAATCATCAAAACACGTTTTTAGCGCCTCCTGTAAAATTTGATATGTGTGGGTTACGTCCTTTTTCCTTTCCAAAGTCAATATGGATTGACCAAATTTGCTTTGTGGTCAGCCTCCCTCGAGCTTAAGTATAGATATTATAATTTTGTGTACATGTCAAGGGCCTTACAAAATTAATAAATAATAAAAGTTATAATAACTTAACTCTACCTCAATTTTTTATATATATAATAATATATTTTCGGTGAGTGTAGCGGTCTACAGTGACACCTACAATTGAGATGAATTATTAAACGGCTTATTTACGAACATTAATGTAATTGATGGAATCTAGCCTAATAGGACATTCAAAATATCCCAGTAGAGGTGAGAATTCTTTATTATTATTAAGAAACCTGTGGTGTTCTTATGTAGTAAATTCCTATTTTTTTCAATAAAAAATCGCATCTCAACTAGTTTTTGTCGGTTTTCAAAAACCGTGTTTTTGGCAAAAATGGTGACATTCGAAAACTGGTTTTTCGACTCCGTAACCAGTTGTGCCAAATTTTCCATAAAGGACGCTTTGTGTTTTCTGAAATCATATTTTCTGAAGAATAACACCAAATAATTTCTTGTCGTGTTTCATAAATAAACAACATAAAAAATGAACCTTTTCTCGCTATTTTAATTGAATTATCCATTTTTTGTAAAACTTCGACAACCGGATAAAACTGGTTTTCAAACAATATTGACATTCGAAAACCGGTTTTTTTCAAAAATCGGTTTTTATATAAGCCCTAATATCAACCAAAACACACTATTTATTTTTGAAAAAAATATTTAACGTTAATAAAATCAAATACATCAATAATAACATTAAGTTACTATTTCAACTTTTAATTAGTTATGAATGTCCAATAAAAGCTGAACAAATAAATAAACGAATGTTTATAAAAAGTCATTTAATAATTAGTCTCAATTATAGGTGTCACTGTAGACTGCTACACTCAACCTTAAAAGTGTGAACATTGACTTAGTACTTGAACTACAAGTCAATGAATATTGATGTTGGTATTACTTGGATAATTACATTGGTTTCCGTCTAGTTTTCTTATCTGGATTTTAGATTTATTGTGTCCTTGAAAAAATCTGCTTACACAAAATAATCGCTGAGACTGAGGTTCAGGGGCTGAACTAAAAGTAGTTAGAGGGCCAGGGGTTGCACAAGTACAGGCTTAATGATGAGTGATGATGAATGTCCACAGATTTCATTCACTATAAAGATATATTTTTCCGTATTAGTTTTTTTGTGAACCACACATGTCTATTATTTACTCCTTCAAATTTAGGAAAAAACAATTGGTTAACAATCCATACCCCCATAGACACGTATTTCTATCCGTACAGGATCTTTATAACAATAGGTCTAACCTTTGCAAAAGAAATCTAAGTTGCTGAAAATTATTAACTCATTATATAAGTTGTAACAATGCTTATCATGAACATTAATTTAGTTAGAAAGACTACATTGTAAAATTGGTACAAAAAATAATTGATTAATTATTATAAATGAATAGTTTAGAATTTTTAGAAATAAATAAAAGCATTAACAATAAAGAAATATTATTAAATAATATCTTGAATAAAACAGGTGGTTCGCCACTGTTAAATATATTTTCTAACGGTTTAACTCGTCTTAATTGATGCAACTCATTAGTTAATCATTTCTCAATGTAAATGTCATTTGTATTACCATTATCTTTTGTTTGTTTTTTATCATCCCCTCCTTGCCTCCCATTTTTATTTGATTTTTATTATAGTATATCAGAATAGTAAAATTAAAATCATTCATACTTAAGTAAGCATTTGCAAAAGTAGTTGTCTGAGGATGCCTCTGAAAGAGGCGAAACACGTGTCACATTTTGTTACACAATACGTGTAATAATCAAAGTAATATTTTATTTTTTAATTAGATTAAAGTTTTATCATATTTTTTTTAATCTAAAAATCTTGTAGATAGATAAAAAAATATATAGTTTGGAACGACAGTAGACTTCTAAAATCCCATAGAGAATTATTTTTATGAGGCTTTTCTTCCAAATGCATGTTAAAATGGTCAAAAAAAATTACACTGACCCTCTTTTTGCACGTTTCAAAGACTACTGTGCAAAATAAGATGAGTTGCCTTTACAAAAAGTGTGGAGAGGTTCTATTATGTAAAATCAACTCAAAATATGAAATTAGCTAACTCAAAAATAAATTAAATTTATTTATTATTTTTACATAAAAATATTTTCGATTTTAATTAAATTTAACATATAAAAATATGTTAATTCATTGTGGCTACTTGACAATGTCCCCCGTTTACTGCTGTTTTTTGCTGTCTAAAAATCACTCTCATCGCAGAAATAATTAATGTAGAGACATCCTCAAGAGTATCTTACTCAGTTGCTTAACCTCAACCAGAGTAGGGAGAGGTATAGGACTAGGACAGAACTAGTGGTTAGCTTATCACTCTCGCTACACCCGATTTTATAGAATATAATAGATAGGAGGGAATACCTTCCGACAGAAATTTATAGATCAATTGAATAATCAATATATAAAAACTGTCCATACTGGGATTCGGACCCGTGAACTCTGTGTTCTAAATCAACAATATTGAAATTCAACCACACAGCTGGCAGATCGGTTAGTAATAATCATAAATAAAAAACTTGACAACCATTGGTACCAAAATTATTAAAATACATAAGTTTTACACACTATATTTGCCTGAAAAATTGAACACAAACGCAATCAATGAAATCAATTTTTACAGTGTGGAAAGAGTTAACTACGTCTATTTGTAATTATTAATGATGGTAGCTCAATGCAAGGAACAATTTTAAATAAGAATTAAAACAAATCTTCACATTTATTATTCATTTTATTTGAGAAAATAATATACATATTATTTACTACTAAATAAATAAAAATTCAATATTTTGAATTATTTTTTATAATTCATTGGTTGTCAATATTTCTATAGCTCTGTTCTTCTGCATACTTCTGACGGGTTACTGACGGTTTGCAAACTGTTTTCGAATTAGAATCTAAAAGCTTTCAACCGTCAGAAGTAGGCAGAAGAACAGAGCTTATATGTCTCATAATTGTAATGAATGCAGAAAATATATCCTAATACATGAAAGGAGATCTCTATCTAAGATTCATCAACTTCATGGAAAATATACAAACTATTATTTATATATAACAAAATAGTAGACAATAAATACTTTGGCTATAAAATACACATCACTCCAAAAAAATATTTTGTTTTCCATAAAACTATCGGCAGAAAAATGTTTTATGTACACATTATTTCCACTTGTTTTTTTGGTTACTTAGAAGGAAATGAAAAGGTAAAGGTTTTGAAACTGACATCTATTGATGAGATTTTTCTTATCTATATAATTAGTCACTCTCACAAAATCAGAGCCTTTTAATTCATCCTTAATAATTCTCTTCTATGGCATGATTGTAATCTGATTACGTCAATCTTAAAATATTATGTACATTAAATTAGCATTACGATAATTTGTACATTGAAAAAAAAGGCAAAAATTAATAAAAATCTGAAGAATTTTAATTTTGGCTGACTTGACAAAAAAAAGTAGAAGGAACGTCATTTTTCAAAAAAAATGATTTACCATCTTCGATACTGTGATTGTTTTCAAACATATTTTCCATCAATATTGTTTTTTATGAAATATTACATTACAGAAAAAAATACAATCACCCTTTACTTCAAATTGAAATATAATGAACATTCATAGAAGTCATAATTCACATTGATTACATGTCCAGACGTAGTGTCATAAACTTACATAGATTTCCATTATTGTCACATTAATGAATTTCTTGATACATGATTATTTAAATATTTGTAAATTGATCATCAAAAGTGAACGTTGAAGTGTGTCAATTTTATTTTTATTAATTTTTGTAAAATATGCGTAAATGAAGTATTAAAACATTTTCATTTGAAAGATGAAATCAAAAAGTACAATAAGAGTGCATCACATAAGGTGTTGTTGTGTCATTTGACTGATCTCTTAAATCTGACATGTGACAAGTAATATATTTCGAATCTTTCAATTTTAGAAAATACGATTCCAATGAATCAAAAAAATATTCATGACTAATCTGAAACAAAATGATTTAATGAGTATCCCTGATAATTCTTAAATAATCTGAAATGAAATAAATATAGATATGATTTTTGTTTATCTCTATCTTTGTATATTTCATAAAAAACTATCTAAATCATTATCGAATTTATAAAAAAATCATTTTCCGTCAATGGAACCATTCATTTATATCATGATTTACTAAGTGACTGTTTGGCACTGTGACTAGTTATATTGATTTGATTAGATATAAGTAATAGAGGTAGATACAGGTATAAAAAGTTATAATGGGCATCGAAAAAAAATTCTATACATTATTGATTTCATTATACCTTATTGATGCTGTTCAATTTTCAACATTAATTTCTGGGTGCGAAAGTAAGAGCCTTAAGTCTTAATAATTGAATATGCATGATTCACTATAATACATAAAGAAGGAAGGTATTTCCCAGTTGAACCAACATTGCTGAATTAGTAAATTTCATGTTGATATATCACATTTCACATAAAAATTCATATAAATGTAAATCTTGATTTGGCTCTTCTAAAAAATACTTATTCACGACTTAACAGCCTTTCAGATACAGGCTTATCCATGGCATAAGAAGTCAAAAACATAAATCCGTTTTACAAAGGTTCGTTTAATGAATAAAATCACTGTTTATTCAAAGAAGTAATAAGAAAAAATCTTATAATTTATATAATTTCATTTCCATACTTAATTTGTCTTAAAAAAAGTATTTTTACTTACATAGATATCATTGGTATTTAAAATGCAATTGTTTTAAAAGTTATTCTAAATAAATAATTAAAGTATAGGAATACTGCCTTAAAAAAATTATATACAATAGACTAGACAGATGCTTAGGTTGTAGGTGACTTGATTTACACTGGGTTTTTTTTTTCAATTTTATCTGTACAGAATCAATTAATTCAAATTTACAATAAACTTAATTTGATCCCTTCATATTGTAAATTAAGATTTTATATTTTCTTTCATATATACAATCGAAAACAATATTACTCATTATATTTTTAAAAGTTTCTGTAATACTGATGAAAGAATTAATTTGTTATGAAAAAACATTGATCTAAGCACACCAAAATAAAATGGTAATTACTATTTTTATGAATAAGTATTTACAAAAATAAATTAGCATTAGTTTACTGATGGCACAAAAGATGACACGATTGTATTATTATTTACATTTAAAAAATATGTACAGCAATAAACACAAACATTCAAAAGAAAATGTAGTATTTTTATTATTCGAAATTTATTTCTTTTAAAGATAGTGTAATAAAAATACTTATTACACTAATTCACTTTCAACTTTGGTTTATACTAAAGCAAAACTGTATTAGTAAACATTTGGTTTATCCTTTTGTATTTTCACAGAACCACTTCTGAATATTTTGCACCAAGGTAAAAAAAAACACTAGTTTCTTATTCTGTAAATTATACAGAATACACTGAAAGTTTTTTAGTGAGTCTTTTTTATGAATTTAGTCTTTGGCTTTCATTTGTAAGATATTTAGTTTTAATCCAGGCTTATATTTATTTTGGTCACCGTGATAACCAGAAAATGTATCCACTTTTTATTCACATAGAAGTAATGTAACACAACACATCACTTAAAATTGTCATCACTTAAAACTATCAAGTCGTTGTTTCAAAACTTTTCTTAGGATGTAAATTAACTGAGAAAAGGGAATTCACATTCACTATCATCTTGTGATCCATCGTAACTTGATGGTGGTGTATCTAATTGGGGCAGACCGAGATCCAAATATTCTTGGTTGGCGGTGATAGTCAAAATTCTGTCCAAATCCTCCACTAGCTCGCTGAATGAAGGTCTGTCGGCAGGCTGGAATGACCAGCAATCTCGCATAAGCATATATCTGAAATGAGAAAAAATAAACCAAATTGAATAAAGTACTTTGTGTTGTTTTAGCAAAGGGTTTTCGGCAATCAATTTAAATATGATACCTTGGCAGTCCAAGATATATATTTGATTATATTTGATGAATTAGAAATTATAAGCTGTTGTTGCTATAATTGAATGAGAATCGGATTGAAATATATATTTATT
Source organism: Himalopsyche tibetana (assembly GCA_030503985.1). Classification (NCBI taxonomy): domain Eukaryota; kingdom Metazoa; phylum Arthropoda; class Insecta; order Trichoptera; family Rhyacophilidae; genus Himalopsyche; species Himalopsyche tibetana. The sequence goes on from JAPJYX010000010.1 coordinate 6,571,645, forward strand.
TATAATCAAATTTATATGTTAACTTAGTAAGGTTTAATTGGGAATTCAAAACGTTCTACAGATAATAATTATACATATTTAATTGCTTAAGTTCGAAAAAAACAAACTGTAGCAGTTAGTTGATATCTTGAATGATCTTTTTGGCAGTAAGTTCTTGGAATTTTTAAAAACTGCATAACATCGCTGAAAATGGAAGGCATTCAAAAGATAAACAACACACGTGAATCATTTGGTATGCTATTTTAGGCATACATTATGACCCACTGTAAAAGTCATTACCATAATATTTAATATCTTTCAATTTAATGTTGAATAATATTTAGGTGTGATGCATTTAGTCGTATAAAATTAATTTAATGCTAACTACATTTTTTGATGATAATATTTAAATCATTAATTTGCATGCAGTACCTATGTTTTGTCTATGACCTTGAGGATCATATTGTAAATTTAAAACAAATATTAGATGGACACATGCAAGTTCCTTTGCCAAAACAATAGATTTAATTTGGTATACATAGTGTATAAACGTTTATTGTATTGTTCAATTAAAATAAAATCAACTTATGAATATTCATTTGTCTATGTGTCAGTTTCCTAAATCTTTAGAGCAATCCAATTCTTAATTCAAATAAGAAACAGTAGCATTTGGTCAGTAATGTAACATTGTTTTATTCCAAGATGGTGTAGAAGTTTTGACAAAAGAATCTGTAAAATGAATTCATAGCAGTAAATAATTATTTAGATTAATTTTGTGTAGCTTTAAGAAATTATTTAAATACTGAAATTGCCAATATATAACCAGTGTCACTTCTTTTCTAACTATTATTATATGATCATCTTTGTAATGGAAACAGTTAACTCTTTATATGTGTATATATCTAGCCAAAAATATGAGTATATTTAAATATAAAATCTGCATCATTTGTTATGCCCGTATATAATAAACCCATATGATGCAGAATGTGAACACAATGTTTCACAAAAAAAATCTTCTTGCGTGATGCAGTTCTTTCTGCTATTGAATATTGGAGCCAATATTCAAAATATATTTCAGGTATACATGTCTGAAGGGTTAATCAAAAATGAAGCATATATGTTCATATAATGTGAATAATCTATCTCTGTCATCATGCCCATATAAGACTAGTATCTTCATATCAGAATGGTCAAAAAATAAACACGGTAAGTGATAAAAACTTTAGCTTAACAATAAAACTTTTCGACACTTCTCCTAATTACACAATCATCTTTCGAGATTCATATTTATTCAATTAAATTTCATTGGCTTAAATTTAAATCTATTTCTGTATTATTGTGTCAAATCTCTTAATAGAATAATCACTTACACTTCTAAGGAACAACATGGCGGCTTCTCCATTCTATGACCAGCACTTAAATGGTGATACATGTATTGGCCAGCCACAGTAGGGTATGGGGTACCACCGAGGGTCATTATTTCCCATAGTAGCACTCCAAATGACCATCTGCGAAGAGATAAAAATACTATTAGAAAACATATTTATACCTGACAGAGTGAAATCTGTACAAAAAGGCGATCAAAATATTTGTATTGGCAGTACAGTGGATCTGATTTATAATAACAAATCAAACTTTATATTCAAATATTTCAAGGACATTTACATAATTAAGTTTTTAAATAAAATTTGTTGCATAATATATCGACTGTGGAAAGGAAAAAGGACGTAACCCTCAATTTTCCAAAACAGCTTTTTTTTCGATAATCACAATGTATACAACTTGACACACATTCTATCAAAAGGATGGAAACTGAAAATGCCGAATAAGTATCTAAATTTAGCTTTTATGTTTGAAAAAGATGACCTTGTAAAAAATTAAAACCAAGAAAAAACACTGAAATAAAGGTTTTTCCGAGACAATTTCTTTAATTAATATTAGGTTATGTCAATTAAACACCAGTTTAGAAGTATCCGTGCACTTCAAGGTTGTGTATAATTTATAATTTGCATATGTCATAAAATCGTCAAAACACGTATTTAGCGCCTCCTGTAAAATTTGATATGTGTGGGTTACGTCCTTTTTCCTTTCCACAGTCGATATGATATTTAACTATAAGAGTGCTAAGAAGCGAGATGCCGCTCATTCTGAATATAAAAAAATTGGCTCAGCACTCTAATAGTTGAAAGGACTGTAAAGTCGTCAAAATAATGTGACTTAAGACTGAATTAGTTTCTATTCTGACATTATCCCACAATCTAACTTCTAATTTACAAAATACCCACGGGGTAACAGTTGGTAAATTTGATATTTATAGGTATAAATTAAAATTAAAATAAATTGAGAGGACTTTCACCATAAAACTAATCTACTAATACTGTCTTTCAGATCTACATACATTCATAATCAGTGCTGACACAGGAACCCTACCCGTTTCATTATTTATACAATGCACATTTACAATTATTTATAATTGAAAAATTTGATATAAAAAAGTAATCAGTCTCTCTGAGCCTTTCAAAAACATCATGATTCCGCGATTCTTGACTGCGAGCGCAGCCCTGGTATTAAACAATTAATGATCTTTCAAATTAATTTTATCATTATGTATGGCATACATTGTGTGCTATATCAATATAATCAATAAGCTTTTAATTTCACTAAGATAATATTACTTGAAGTTTTTGTACAATCAACAAGGTAAAAGACTTTTCAAATATGTAGGATAAATAAGTATGTGTAGATAAATAGAGAACTTACACATCTGTCTGTGTTGTGAATACTTTGTGATACAAGGACTCGGGCGCCATCCATCTCACTGGTAATCTTCCTTCTGTTTTTTTTCTATAATAATCATTTGATTGAACATCCTTGGCTAATCCAAAGTCTGCTATTTTCAATACAAAATCATCTGATACAAGCACATTTCGGGCTGCCAAGTCTCGGTGAATACACTAAAAATATTAATAGATGTTACTATAATATCTTCGGCGGTAGCTTTGTGGAATAAAAAAGTTATTAAATTTAATTTTATATTAGACGTTACTATAATTAGTTCAAATCATTTTTTCCATAAACTAGTCTAAATTAATACTGGCACATCATCCTTTTTATATATAGCCAGCCCTGTTAAAATACTGTGAAATGTTGTGAAAAATAAAACATCATTCATGTACTAATTTTGTTAATAGAAAATGAATGCAATGAACAAAACTGGAGTTGAACATTTCATTGAAATTAGTACAAAAACTTAAATTGTTCTAATTTAAAAAAAAATATATTATATATATTTAGCAGGTTTTACATTTTCTACAACTTTTTTGTAGAATTTTTTTTTCCTTGTAGACCTCGTTAGGACTATACATGTGTGAACAACCTCTTAAAAATAATTATTAAATGTCAATTAATTTGAAAGAGAGTGAATTAACTTTAGTAGCTAAAAAATTAAAATTATACACTTACTCTTCGTGAAGCCAAATATTCCATGCCTCTGGCAACTTGATATGAGAATGAAACCAAATCCTTTTGCGTCAATGCCTTCTTTTCTTTGTATAAATCATCAGCACCATTTGTCGGTTCATACCTATAATTAATTCAAATCATTAATACATTGACAATTATTAAAAAAAAAGAACCATCATTGTTTTTTACGTTTATTATTTTTAAAAAAAATGTACTTAAACTTACCCAGTGCCTGTTCGATGGTTTCTAAGAAACTCCCGTAAATTACCATGAGGCGCATACTCCACAATTACAAACAGCGGTCCTCCTTGTGTGCAACAACCGAGCAGATTTATAATATTGATGTGCTTTCCGATCATCTTCATCATTTCCATTTCAGAAACTAGCGCCATCATTTCAGCGTCAGTGTGACCGTCTAGAAAATATTACAAGGCTTATTTTTTTTTCAGAATATTCAAAGAAGTCATTAACTGTTTTCAGTCTGTAATTAAACATCTTGTGGTATAAATTATTGGTTAGAATTTAATAGATTGTCTATCAAATAATAATCATACCTTTCAGCATTTTCACAGCTACTACTGAATTGAGTCCCTGCTTGAGAAGACCGTTGCCTTCAGCTATGACGACTTTTCCGAATTCCCCTTCACCGAGAATCTTTCCTAGGTTTAGGCTTTCTCTCGGAAGTTCCCAATCAATGTCCACAGGAAGTTCATACTCGGACACAAGCATTGAGTCACTATTTAAACTTGAAACTTGAGATAATTTCTGCTTTTCTATCTTCACAATCGGCATAAGCTAAGAAAAGCGATTTAATACATATTAAATTGAGTACAAAATATTTTTATTAATTTCATATTTACATTTAACCTTTAGCCCAGCGTTCCATATAGGGACCGCGGATTTTGGTCATTCGCTGCCCAGCATTCCCTAGAGCAGTGCTTCCCAACCTTTTTTATGCCAAGGACCCCTAAATCTCAAAACAATAATCTGCGGACCCCTGAATTTTGTTTATTTCACATGTTCATATATTATCACAAAGAATGAAAATTTCCGTGAAAAGTCTGTGGACTACCGGGAGTCCGCGAACCCCAGGTTGGGAAGCACTGCCCTATAGGGACCAGCGAGTACGCCCAGTTTCGCGACGGGATTACATTAATTTACAATAAAAATATACAAACTATAGATATTAGATTAAATAATTAATGAATTCAATAGAAATATTGCTATTTTGTAACTGACCAATTGTAAAATTAATTTTGTGAAAAACTACTTTGGTAGTGAACAAAGCGCGCGTGCGGATAAAGGTTAAGAAGCATTTCTTTAGTTTCTCTAATTTCAGAACATTGTATTTCGTTGTATTTAAGCTATATATTTATTGTTTATGTACACAATATTTGCGACTTTAATGAAATAAATTAAGTAGATACTTACTAATGGTTCAGTAACGGTAGCTGATGTAACTCCGTTTTCTAGATTTTGTTTCTCAACTGTGACTCTCTTTGTCCAATGTGTAACAACTGAGGCAGCTCTCGCTGTTTCAATAGCAAGAAGCTTCTTTTCTCGTTTCAACTTCTTTACGGTATAAAGGAAAATTAAGCCAGCTACGACTAAGAGCGATCCCAAAGCAGCAATCAATATGATGACAAGCATTGATTGTGGTCGGGCAGCCACTGTTGGGGGCTCTGGATAAACTGCAAACATAGATTTTATTATAAATATCACCTTATCAGTCTTCACCTTATCACCAACAGAATCAAAGCCAATATGATATAATTTAACAATAATATGGATTATTGTATCGTTTAGTCTCGGATACTTTGTGAATAAACAAATTGACTGCTTTGTCAATTACCATAAAAGTGAGAAAACAAATGACTCGCGCTACACAGTGGTAGGACTCGAATCAGAGAGAACAATCAACTTTAATTATTCAACTCATACTTAAGTGACTCATCTCCCATCTTTGTGTCACAATATCGTAATCTATGAATCTCAGAAGTATTATGTATGAATGATACATTTACTTTTCCAAAAAATATTACTAATTATTATGTCAATCTTGTGTAATGTTTTTTCTTACATTCCAGAACAGTCAAATAAGCCTTTGCTGAAGTCTGCCCGAGAGAGTTTCCAGCAATACAAACATACCATCCTTCGTCTTCCATCGTTATATTGGTTAACTCCAGTACAGCAGAATTATCATTGTTTTGACTTGACTGAAAAAAAAAATACCTTAATTATTGTAAATTTTAATATTGAAAACAGTGTATGCAACATTATGAAAATATGCTTGTTTTGTTAGCTTATTGTGGAAACCTCCATTTTGTACCGAAGAAGAATTATTATTCAAAAGACTAGAAAATATTTATTATTCTATGTATTTTCAATTGGACGTTGGTAATGTTGTAAAGATTCATTTTTCACATAAAATTTTAATTTATGGCTTTGCCATTTGACTGGTTGTGTCATATTTTTGGCTTCTTTGAGAAATCTGCAGACTAACTATGGTGAGATTTTTGACTGCAGTGTAAACATTTTTTCCAATTCTTTACTTATATTTTTAACATTGGAGAAATAAAGGTATGTATTTTTAAGCCAAATTAATTTTGCATCCCCTCTTTGCTTTAGTTGGTGACTGCTGGAAGACGGACAAAATTTATTCAGTCATACTTGCATAATTCTACTTAACATAAATTCTATTTGCATTGATAGAATATAAATATAGTGCATAAACTTATTTATAAATTGACTAGGTATTTAAGAAAAATTTGCCGATTGGTAACAAAATTAAAATATGTTAGTGACATTGATATTTACAGTGTATTATTTTAATTGACGAAAGATTGAATAATATACAATAGCATGGATATATATGGAGATGCATGCATTCCTCCAGAGAAAGGAAGTCCCATAACCAAAGAGTTATACCTTCACCGAAATAAGATTTTGTTCCATAGACAGATTAAAATCAAAAAATCCATGAGGAAGCTTCAACCACTGGATGTGAGGATGGAGATCAGAAAGAATCTCACAACGGAATGTGGCATTTTCACCAACCAGCTTCGTGGTGTTCAATGGAGCCGTTGTCAACACCGGCTTGTGATGAAGTCGTTCTAAAAATAATAAATATAAACAATTTTACCTACGGAAAATTATGATTAAAAGATTTCACATATCATCGAAGGAAACGTTAGAACTGATAATACAAGATAAGTACAAATTAGTCACCATAAATATAATAAAATATGTCCACCATGATAGTATACAAAATAATAAAGGTAAGGAAAGAGTTAATCATAAATCATTGTACACAGTGAATGGAATATGTATACGGAGTAATGTTAGATGGCTTTAATTGGCAGACAGGTCTCCGATGATTCGTTCAGGTAAGTTTTGATTTACTGGTCCACCAGAGTGAAGTAATGCAACAAGTTTTCTTTTCATAAAATGAGTTTGTGTCAAATAGGATTTGGTACATGTGCAAACATTGTTATCTAGTTCCGTAAAACAGGAAAAACTGGCAATCATATTCTTTCTACATCTAATTATAGTCTTTCAAACTATCGCTAAATGGTCATTTCATTTGACTTAGTAGTTTCACAGTCATAGTGCTTATATAAAGTTCACTTTAAAACTAAGCCGGGCATTGAGATAGTTTCACTTGATTATGGCTGGAACTTGCAGTGTGAATTCCTATTTACTATAATTATGTTGAACATTATTTCACCTATGACACATGGGCTTCATTTATATATTTTTGTATCTTAATTCATTATGTAATAAGGGGGTTATAAGAAGAAGGAATAATTAATACACCGACCCACAGCCATATTTTAAAAATAATTTAAAAACAATTATATGGAAGAACACAAATAATTTCCATACACCACAAAAACAGTGACCTGACATAAACACAAATTATCCATAATGCATGTTGAAGCAAATAAAATAAGTTAAAAACATAATTATTACATAGATCACTTAAATATCCTCCACCAATATTACATCTGGTCGCCAGTCACCAGATTTTGTACCTGTATTTCAATACCAGTGGGTATAATTGGATCCACATCATCATTCTCGGGCTCGTAAGTTAAATTATAAACACGTAACCATTGGACAAATGGTTCCAGATCTGAGGTTGGTGGACAATGAAAGGAAACAGTCGAGTTGACCAGTGCTGTTTTATTGCCTGGGAATCCTTCTTTGATGTATGGCTTTGATGGGTATCGTTCTATCAATATGAAGATATTGTGTATCAAATCAATTCATTACATTTTAATAATCAAATTTAAATTTTCAGTCCAGTCTGATAGTGTCATGTTCAAAAGATGCTTTAGTATTAATTAGTTATCTTAAAAATGTTTCATTGCACAATTAATGTTGAATCGATAAAAGCAGACAGGAAAAAGGCAGACTGGAAACAACTATACACAGACAAAACGGTACATATAAAAAACTGTGTATGCACAAAACGGTACTTGAATAAAACTGTACATAGAAATAGAAGTAATCACATTTAAAGTACTTCTAATCTTTTCATGAGTTTTTTCCACCAAAGAAATGTGATTATTTCAAGTGTAGTAAAATTATTCAGTAAATTTTCGCAAACATACAGTAGAATTGCATGTATTCGCATTGTCTTTACAATACTTAGCAAAAAATGTATTCATTTTTAACTCTTTGCACTCAAACATTGAAGTCTTCTGTATTACTCAAATGCCGGCATACTACTTCAATGTCATTTATACTTTTATCCGTTATTGAAAATATTTTAATTTCATCCATGGACAGTTTCATCCTTTCCAGTTGTCAGTGTATGGTTTTTTCCTGCACCACAATAAATACAATTTATAATGTTACCTAACTGTAAATACACCTTTTGATATTGAATACATTAAAGATTGTTCTGTATATTTCGCATTATATATCTTTATCATAGGCCTAGTTTCTTGATTAATAATACTTATTATTCAAACATGTAAATCATTATGTTTGTAATAGTTACAATATTTTAAAATATAGCTAATTATTCATATTATCCATAAACAGACAAACTAGATGTAGAGTATTCAACAATGAATACAAAATAAATTCAGTTTTACAAAAAGAATGTCAAATAATACAATGAATTTTGATTTACTCCAATTTGATGTTCCAACCAACACCTGCACAATACAAGAAAACAACTCTGACAGATGGAAACATTTATACATAGAAATAAAAGGGAATGTAATGAAATACGTTAATAAAAATACAAACCTATAACTTCAAGAAGAAAAGTAAAGTCTATGCAGCCCATCTCATTGCATACTTTACAGGTATAATTTCCACTATCTTGTGTTATCAGATCTTCTAAGGTTAATGACCATCTCACCATCGATATGTCACCCAGTTGCCTTTCAGGAGGGCTCTGATCATTTTTGAACCATGTTATGTTTGGAGCAGGATTTCCTGTAAACGAAAGAAGTATTTATAACCAGTAGCGTAGCAAGGGGGGGTGCGTTAGGGGCGGACCGCTCCGGGCGGCACATTTTTGGGGGCGGCATTTTCAATAATAAATACAATATTTTTCGAGAAACTATATTTATAAATAAAACATATAAAGCCACCTTTAGTAAAAACTCCTAGTTGATAGTTAAAAAATAGTATAAGTGATTTAAAAACAAAATTAGAGAAAGTATTGGGGGTGGCAAATTCAAGGAAGGACCCTTTCCTACGACACTGTTTATAACCATGGGGTTGTGTAAACTTCACTAACGATTTAAGAAGAAATCAAATAGGATTGACATAACGTTGTTCAACTATCGTGTAGCCGAAAATGAAACGCAATGTTATCAACAACAAAATGAAAAATCACTTTTTTACTTTAAGCCCTCGACGATATACACACCTTCTGCTGGACACTTCAACTTAATGTAGCTTCCAGCGGGCTTGGCTTGAAGCCTGTGCATCTTCTCTTGATTCTTGAAATGTGGAAGTGTTTTAGCAGCACTAGCATCAAACGATCCTGCCACACCATTATTGTTGTCCTGTAGAAAAATTATAATATTATTAACTTTTTAAAAACCAACATTAAGTACTTACTAACCTGTGAAAAATTATAGAAAAAATATTTGTGTAATACTTACATAATAAGAATGCCAAGACCTGAATTTAAAAAAAAACTATTTTTACTGAAAGATCAAATACAGGGTGTTCGCTGGGAAGGTTTACTACTTTTTTGGTTGCCATTTTGATAAACATGAATTTTGACAGTCATGAAGTATAGACGTGGCAAATTTATTATGGAAAAATATTTGATAAATCAATGTGTTATTAAATGGAAATGCAACCATTAATTAAAGTGACAATTAAAAGAAATAATGTGCCATCAAAACCCACTATTATTGTGTAATTAATAATTGTAAAGAAATACGCTTTGTAGCAGCAGATAAACAAAAGCCTGGGCAGTGGCAGATCCAGAAATTGTCCAAGGAAGGGGCCATTCAATTTGAAAATAAACATGATAAATAAATAATATGTAATACATTGAAAAATAAATGATTTTAAAATAATATATCTATATAAAAATAGTCAATACATAATTTAGAATATATTCTATAAAACATTTCCATTTCACAATAAAGTTTTAATAAATAAGAAAAATGGGAAATAAATTCTCAAGGGGGGCCATGGCCCTCATGCTTTGGGCTTGATTAACATGTGGTTACAACAAAATGGTGCAACTTCACATATAGAAAATGTTACAAAGGAATTGTTGAGAGTATTAAATCTTTCCGGTGAACACCTGTAGTAAAACATTTCTTTAATAATCTGTAATGCTTAAATCAAGGCTGTGGTGGATTCATTAAAAAATCTACATACTTCCACTCTACCTTAAACTCATACATAAGAAACTTTGAAAATAAAAAGTTGATTAGGAAGCGAAGCGAAAAAGTCAAGACATGAAATATTGTTCTTTATACCTGTTCAGTATCTCGTGAATCTGTAGTCTTCGTATTGGCGGTAGCATCTGGCTGACCCTCGTTCGATTCTTTTTCGCGATTGTAATAATTCTTAGCTTTGAGGTCAAGAGTCTGATCATCATTATCATAGCTATCATCGTCAGCTGACTCTGTAAGTGATACTGTATCCGGTAGACCGCGCTGGGAGAGAATCTCAAGGCGATCACGTTTTGGAATGTCAGTATCAGCTTGATAACCTGAAAAAATATTTTCTTTTATTTTCATTATAAATAATAACAGGCTTTTATTAATTTTATTTTCAATCCCACAACACTTAACAATTATTTTTATAATGTGTTTTGAAAAGACTTTACTCTTTTTAAATATACATTCGAACTTGGTTATTACGAGGAAGATGGGACCAAATGAATTTGCTCGTTATAAGCATTACTCGTTATATCAGAGAATATGTATTTTTAAATGCTTGCAAACATACCCATCACATGAAGATGTGAAGTATCTGGAGCGGTCACATAACACGAAAGTTCAATTCAAACCAAAATACACAAATAGAATTTATTTACACACATATTACATTTTTCAGTCAACACACTTTTCTTATAAAATTTCAAATTGATGCTTGTTTCATTGTTTTCACTCTCATTGTTCTTAATATTCCCCTCAAAGTCCCCCCCGGTCGGATTTTATTGCTTTGGGTCGAAAATGTTGATTTTAAATGATGGACACTTTCAACAGTTTTAAGAAAAAATTTGTATGCCCGAGGAATAGCTCGTTATAAAAGTATATGGAGAAAACCACAAACTAAAATGTCAAGGAACGTTTCCTCATTAAATCCGAGATCTTACTATTTCCGTGATCATAATAACCGAGTTCGACTGTAATTCTAAAAACTCTATCATTGAAATAATATGTAAAATAGAAAGAAATGTAATTTTTTTGATGTTACAAAAAAAATATTAAAAAAAAACCATTCAATATTTTTCTGTGAAATAATTTCTGTTATTAGGTATGATCTTCCTCCACAAAATAGGCAGTTTTTTAATACCTCTTTCGTAAAAAGAGTGTGGAAAGGATGAGGATAGTCGGTTAAGATTAGTCAAAAGAAACACTCTCATTGGCGTTAGGTGTTCTTTATTTGATTCGCAATCAGCTTAAAATCAAGTGTTTTTTACAAGCAGTGTTACACAAACAATTAAACAATATGTCGCTAGCCGATGATAAAGCAACGCGTCCTCCTACATTAGCAAGAAACCGAAGTCGTCCAAAAGTGACTTTACAAACTGATAGGTGGACACCCCACTTTACTTTACAAAAACATTACAAAAATCTAAGCAAAATTGAACCATCGAACCACCGAATCAATGTAATTAAGGTTACATATGTTTACATATATCTACTTTAATAATAATGAATTACTTTTATCAGATACTCCGCGAAAATTGTGGCGATATAATCGTGCTATATGGACAAGGGTTGCAATAACTACAAATATTATTTTTCTTAAATTTGAATCGTTCAAATTATGTACATTCTCATACAGATTTTGTCATTAACGTCCCTCAAGCACCTTCAGTCGAAATCTTAAATTATATTATTTTTCTATTTGATGACAATGAAGTTATAACAATATAATATTATTATCTTGAGTTTGATAAAAAAAATACGTAATATTTAGGTTGAGTCAACGAGTGAGGCCAATTCAAGACAATCTGTATGCTGGAATTCGAAGCAGTAGGAAAAAGCTGTCATAAATAACGTCATCCAGTCAGAGGGACAGCTAATCTCGTATAATTAACACAAAACAAATAAGCCAGTGGCTGCCATACCTTCCAAGACGTCTTGTAAATTTTCCCTCGACTGGGCTCTAGTGTTTTCTTTTTCGTCGTTCATTTTCAGTGTAATGTTTCGGCTGTCAGTTATAATGTGCTTTTTCTTGTTCCAAATGACGCAGGCATATGCCCCAATATCTCTCGGTCTAATCGACTTGAATATTAACCTAAAATAACAAAACAATAAAGGTTTAATAAGCTTTATCCATTGTCTTTTAATTTTTGCATCTTTGAATACCCCGCTTAAAAGTATTGAAACGCCATAATTGGAAGATCATTTGCCATGAAGTACAAACTTTTAACCATGCACACTTTTGTGTGACATAAATACCTATTATAGTAAATTTTAATGAGAACAAAATCTTAGTGAACTTTTAGTATAATCGAAAATATCCCTAATTGCTAATTATCAAATAATAGTTTCCCACCATTCCATGTAGTATTTAAAAAGCTCATACTGTACCACTGTTTTTTTAATATAAGATTAAGATATATTTATTACCACACTGTAGCCCAGAATATATCGAAAAGAAACAAAAAAATCAAATGAATGTAACACAATTGATAGAAAACTGCGTTAACCCACTTTAGGTTAAGATAATTTTGCTAATTATCTAAATTCTCCTATTATCCAAGTAATAGAGATTAAATCGACCCGTAATCGGCAAAAAAAACGTAGGCGACAATTCATAAATTTTACAAAAGGTTTTTTTTTAAGTTATTCTTGTAATAAGTTCGCAAAAATAATTTCATTAAATGCCTAGTTTGCAAAGTTATTACGAGAGAAATTTGAAAAACACCTATAAAATTTATGAATTATCGCTTACGTTTTTTTTTGCTGTCTACGGGTCGAAATACGCTTGGATATTTTTTTATAATCACAGTGCATATGAAATATGCAGGAATAATGTCTTATCAGTCTATAAAATAATTGTATATCGGAAAATATTTTTTATAATAATTAAAATGAACCGATGGCATAGACCTAATATAAACAATAATATTTTTAGTAATACAATAACTCAAAAGAAAAATATGTGCTAATGAAACTGCGCATATGGAACGGCCTGGAATAAAACTGCAGATAGAAATTAAAAGAAAACACACATCGATTTGAACAAACAAATCATAAATCTTGGTTTGATTTTAGCTTGCTCAATCATGCTATATAATGTCTTGGCTGCACCTACTACGTTTTTATTATCTGTCTGTGGCAGCAAAATTAAAATATTTTAGTGTCCAATAGAAATTGCTTTCCCAGACTGTTTTTTATCACAGAAAAAGAATATTTGACGAAATATGTACGAAATTAATTGATTGAATTACGAAATCCAATTTATATCAACTCGGGAAAAACAGAGAAATTTTACTTCGCAAAATGAAATTTCATAATAATTATTTAACCAAGATTATCAATACATTACTGGTATTCATTTTCCATTGCGGTATATATTATTTTGCATTTAATAAAGGTATTTCAGTTATGTACTATTAAACCCGATAAATATCACGAGTAAATTAACTTGTCAAGAAAAATATACAGGAGCCGGTGAAGCAACCATTTATATATTTTGTCATAACATGTTTCGAAATTTTTCGGTTTCGGTGATACCGATATTGCAATCCTTAATCAACACTTACTCTTTCAACTATTTATTCTATTCATTTTGATGTAATTACGAGTGGTGCAAAGAAATTATAAATCCCCCTGACAAAAATCAATCCCCTGATCGCGTCGTATAAGTAAGTATTGTGTTACTTTTTGCGAGACTTGTTTCGCCTCTAGGGCTTTTCCCCTCCAAACAAATATTATTTGTTTTTTGTTATTTGTATTATTTGTAAACGAAATTGTTTTTGCTTGTGTCTAATAATGAGTGATTTTGCTTGCCATTGCTTTTGAACCTTGACTCTGTTCTCGTCTGTCGTCTCCCGAAGCTCCTCATCATCTTTATACCACTTTATGGATGACATTTTTGGTATTCTGGCATTGCAGCGTAGATTCAATCTTTCTCCGGTAAATACATCCGCTGAAGCATTGTGGGCATCTGAAAATGAAAAAGGAAATGTGGAATTAGTTGAAAGGGTTTTTTTTAATATAATGCCTTTCCACCAAGTATAGACAGTGAACACCTTAAAAGCGATGAACAATAAATTTATTCCTGTGGATGGGACGGTTTAGAAAATAAAAAAGATCTTTACTTGAGGCCCTTGAGGAGAGGAAGTTTCAAAGATAATCAAAATCTTGTAATATGTATAAACGACCCCCATAGTTTTTATGACTTCGTTTCTTTCAGTTCAAATATTTGTACTGTGTAGAATAGCTAAATAAGATCCAATTGAACAAATAATATACCGTGAAATAATTTTGAATCTTCTAAACATAGAATTCTTGGCTCAATGATTAAGATCTAAAATTAGAAGCAATATTTTGGAAGACTATATTAAATTTGCATTCAATCGTGAAATACGACGATCGAATGAATATCTTTATAAAATAACAAGAAACAATTGTTTTACTAATTACACCATTTTTATAAAAATCAAGGCCGGTTAATCATAACCAAGGCTATTGCAATCATTGTCATTTAAATGATTGAAAATGCTCACGGCGAGAGCAAATTAGTACACATTAAAAGTGTTCTGATAGTTTAGCTGGAGTTTCATTAGTAAAATTTACAGGATATCTTGATATTTTTTAAATGATTGATTTAAATTACTCATAATGCTGTTGGCACATAAAAAGGAGGTGACAATATCCACAGAGCGTACCTGAAACACTCATTCATTTTTTGATTAACTGCACTGCGTTTTGCAGGGTTATCTCGATGTATTTTGGGATACGCGGGGCTTGAAAAATATAAATTAAAGTTTATGTGCTTATTCCTGCATTTATATTTCATCGTCTTAATTACGTTATTAAAATTCGACGACATGTGAAATGAGACTTATACCCGCCTTAGCGATACATTCAAAAATACGCGTGGATTATTTTTATGTCTTAAAAAAAATCTACAAGCAAAGCTCGTTCAATGCACTGGACTACACAGTGACGTACCTACTAGGCCATCCAATCTGATCCCGAAATTCCGGGATTGAGATGGTCGCGATCCCGGGATTGAGAAATTTTGAGGAAAACCCGATAATTTACACGAAATGTGAGTTAAAAAAAAAACGAGGTTTTGCGAGATTCTGGAGAAAAGTATACCAAATCGGAGATTTCAAATTCCTCGGTGAGCTAAAAAAAAATCGAGTTTCGGCGAGATTCTGGGAAATAGTATACCAAATCGGAGTTTTCAAATTCCTCGATGAGCCAAAAAAAAAAAACTAGTTTCGGTGAGATTCTGGGAAATAGTATAACGAATTGAGGATTTCAAATTTCTCGGTAAGAAAATCACAATCCCGGGATCCCGAAAAAAAGGGGATCAATCCCGAAATCCCGGGATTGGAAAAAGGCTCCGGGATTGGATACCCTAGTACCTACCAATCGATAATAGTCTTTAATAACAACCAAAAGTTTAAAAAAAATAAAAATAATTATTGAAGGTACAAAAATTCGAAAACTTGCGGACATGACCTTTGCAAATACAAACAGTGATATTTGTCTTAGTTGATTATTTTTTATCCATTCCCGCTCCCAGTGTGGAACATATGGGCTCATAATAGAGGTATCTCAACACAAGTTTTTCTACAAGAATTGTTTGTTACCAAGTCGCTCAACTTATCTTTTTCCGAAGACAATAGTAGAAATAGAAAGGATAGGGTATGACAGGAATATTGGTCAGTTAATCACTCTCGCTACACCCCGTTATTTAAGGGTTATAACGGTGGGGAGGGGGGGGTATTTCAAGAAATCACAAACATCCATGCCTTCGATCAAAAATCGGATCGGAAAGTCTGGCATGAAATTTAGCGACGTTGACCACTGTGCCATGGACCCGGAAATATAATTGATGCTCATCAAAATATAATCAACACTCAACAAATCTTAAATATCGATCAGTACTGACCAACGTTCCCTCTAAGCCGAAGGTTTAGATGCGCGGAAATTTCAAAGGCTGCGCGGACCGATCAAATATCAATTAAGCAACTGTCTTGTAGTGCGCGCCAACCCGGAATGAGTGCGCGGGGACTTCTCAACTGCTGCGCGGCCGCGCACGCGCGCAGCTTAGAGGGAACGTTGGTACTGACTACTGAATTATGTTATCTTATTAGAAATATCAATATGTAGTTTTTTTTCTTGTATACATTCTTACATTCAGCGGAATCAATGTTACACTATGTTTAAGTTTAATAAGAAGTTGATAGAAAAATTTACCGCACGATTTCGTAAGTTGCTTTTAGAGCTATATATGTAAGTGAATTGACTATTCGTCGAATGAAATATATTATATTATATAAAGTCGGGATATATATATTTTTTAAATAAATACCCTTGATGTACATATTCATGTTTTGTAAATAAATATCGACGAATAATATACACATATAGTGATTTTCGTTTGACTAAAAATGATTTATAATTACCTTTTACTTTTCAGATAAGTAAATGAAAAATATGATTTCGAGCAGCTACTGTAAATGGTTGCATCCAGAATTGGAATTTCGCTAGCTATGCTTGGATGTGAACACATGGCCTAACAATAATTCCAATGTATTTCTGAGCAGGCATTCAAAGCTTTTGCAATGAAAGAAGTAATCAGTATTAGGGGCTTAATTATACAAAGATTTAAAGGTTAACTCTACGAGCCTTTATACAACCATAAAAATAAAATTCATTACTCAATTTTAAGTATTTCAAAATACATTCTGATTTCTTTCACATAATGTAATATCGAAGTCAATACGTACATTATAGGTAGTAGAGGTCTGCACGGGCCGAAATTTTACAAAATTACCCGGCCCGTGCCCGAGTCTAATATGTACATGTTACCTGACCCCGAAGCCCAGATTTATTCTCAGCAATGTAAGAGGTTAGTTGCGCGGAAATTTAAAAGGCTGCGCGGACCGATCAAATATTAATTGAACAACTGTCTTGTAGTGCGCGCTGCTTAGAGAGAAATTTGCTCCTCAGTCTGAATAAAACCTGTTTTTTACAAATTAACAACAATAACAGATTCTCTATAAAACTGGTAATAATTAAAATTATCATGGTTGACTTATGACACCAACTTAACAGCTTAACGACCGTGGACGCGTATTTGAGTCTTTGAAAAACAAAGTTTACTGGCCGGCGGACACATATATGCGTATAGGTGAAGTATCTGGAAGCTAATAAATTTTGTAAAGATATCTTAATTTGCTTACAAATTATAGTG
Source organism: Himalopsyche tibetana (assembly GCA_030503985.1). Taxonomy (NCBI): domain Eukaryota; kingdom Metazoa; phylum Arthropoda; class Insecta; order Trichoptera; family Rhyacophilidae; genus Himalopsyche; species Himalopsyche tibetana. Next base: position 6,589,198 of record JAPJYX010000010.1, read on the forward strand.
AATTTAGTAAAACTAGCTGTAAGCCCGTTGCCCAGCAACGTGAGATTTTTGTTGCATTATAGAAAAGTCATAAATTTACTGGCATGAACAATTGAATGCATATTTATTATTATATATATGTATATAATCTAATAACACATATTTAATAAACTCCGTTTTTTTCCATAGGGTACTCAACGTTGTACCCACCACCACCCGCTACGGCTTCACACTCTTTTATAGGGTGTATTTCGTAGCGTATCAAAGTTAGCTGTCAGCCCGTTGCCCTCAACGGAGTGGATTTTTGTTGCATTTTTAAATAGTCAGAAAATTTACTGGCGTGAAAAATAAATTGCAAACCTATTTATTGAATAAGCCAGAAAATCTTAACGTAATTAATTCTCTACATGGATTGTTTAAGAAATACACACAATTCACTAAAATAACGAAAATACACCGGGATTGCAAAACAAAATATGCGAATAGCGGAAAATTCCGGGGACCTGAAGACAGAATTTTACTGAACTGTAAATAATCAAAAATTACGTCCAAATCAAATTTAATAAGATAAAAATTTCTGCTCAAAAGGTTAAAAAAAGAATTCGATCAATTGTAATAAAGATGTTATTATTTTATTTGTAGTTTTAGTATAAATAAAAAGGTAAAGTTTGCTTTACATATGTTAAAAAATCTTTTTTTTAAATTAATTGCATATTTTATCAAAATGTATGAAAAAAAGTAAAAGTGTGATTTTATAAAATATCCATATCATAATAAAAATATTCGTAATGTATTTAAAATACTAAAAACTTAAGTAAAATGTCCAAAAGTATTCGACCTAAGACATTGCCAAAGTATGAAAAATTCCATAAAAATATTCAATATTTTGTCCAAAATGTATGAAAAATATCGTATTTTATATTTGCTTTACATATATAAAAAATATAAATTTTTTTAAATTTTGATAAAATAAATATATTATAATTGAATATATTCATACAAATCATAATTGAGCAGTCCTGCAGTGCGGCCAAATCCAATATCGACAACCCTGCAAATGTTTCAAGTATACAAACAAATATTCGACCCAAGACATTGCCAAAGTATGAAAAATTTCAAAAAAATATTCAATATTTTGTCCAAAATGTATGAAAAATATCGCATTTTACATTTGCTTTACATATATAAAAAAATCTTTTTTTTTTTTAAATTAATTGCATATTCTATCAAAATGTATGAAAGAAAGTCAAAATGTGATTCTATAACATAACATATCCATATCATTATTAGAATATGCGTAATGTATTTAAAATAATAAAAACCTATGTAAAATGTCCAAAAGTATTCGACCTAAGACATTGCCAAAGTATGAAAAATTCCATAAAAATATTCAATATTTTGTCCAAAATGTATGAAAAATATCGTATTTTATATTTGCTTTACATATATAAAAAATATATATTTTTTTAAATTTTGATAAAATAAATATATTATAATTGAATATATTCATACAAATCATAATTGAGCAGTCCTGCAGTGCTGCCAAATCCAATATCGACAACCCTGCAAATGTTTCAAGTATACAAACAAATATTCGACCCAAGACATTGCCAAAGTATGAAAAATTTCAAAAAAATATTCAATATTTTGTCCAAAATGTATGAAAAATATTGTATTTTACATTTGCTTTACATATATAAAAAAATCTTTTTTTTTAAAAATTAATTGCATATTCTATCAAAATGTATGAAAAAAAGTCAAAATGTGATTCTATAACATATCCATATCATTATTAGAATATGCGTAATGTATTTAAAATAATAAAAACCTATGTAAAATGTCCAAAAGTATTCGACCTAAGACATTGCCAAAGTATGAAAAATTTCAAAAAAATATTCAATATTTTGTCCAAAATGTATGAAAAATATTGTATTTTACATTTGCTTTACATATATAAAAAAATCTTTTTTTTTAAAAATTAATTGCATATTCTATCAAAATGTATGAAAAAAAGTCAAAATGTGATTCTATAACATATCCATATCATTATTAGAATATGCGTAATGTATTTAAAATAATAAAAACCTATGTAAAATGTCCAAAAGTATTCGACCTAAGACATTGCCAAAGTATGAAAAATTCCATAAAAATATTCAATATTTTGTCCAAAATGTATGAAAAATATCGTATTTTATATTTGCTTTACATATATAAAAAATATATATTTTTTTAAATTTTGATAAAATAAATATATTATAATTGAATATATTCATACAATTCATAATTGAGCTGTCCTGCAGTGCTGCCAAATCCAATATCGACAACCCTGCAAATGTTTCAAGTATACAAACAAATATATTTCGAAAAAAGATAATTATTCAAATTCGTTTAGTGCAATGTTTCAAATACAGATGGCATTGTAGGTGCACTAAGAATGCACTTGCTTCTCTTGCTTTGAGTTTTTTAAATTAAAGAAACGTTTAACTTCATCAACTTCAATCGCAATGTGGAGCATTGGATATTAGCTCGAACGATGAGAATGAAAACTTGGGACCTGAGTTCGATCCCCAGCTTGACAGAGAATATTTTTGGTTAGTACGAAAATTAATTGTTTTTACATAATATCATGACTTCAAATATTCACATGTAGACGTCAGATAAAAATGAATGAATGGCGATAGCGGGCAGGGGTGTGGGGAAGAAGACCGTCTTTCTTGACGTCATCGAAAAGGTGAAATCGCGACATGTGGGGGAGGGGGAGGAGGAGAGGAAATCGAGGAAAATCATAAGTAACAGTGTATATTGGAAAAATATGTCTTAAGTATGAATAAAAAGTGACAGCGCGGCTTGGCAGGAGGAGGAGGGGGAGGGAAAATCGAGGACATCTTACACTCAGACAAACATACGGACATTATCGGCTATTAATATATAGATTATAATTTTTGCGAATTTATCGCAAAATTTTATAAAAAAAAACGTGCGGTCGTTAAGCTGATAAGTCTGAAATATTTTTCTGAATAAATTCCTTACCCAGGCCCGGCCCGAGCCCGAATCTCAATTTCGCTTACCCGCCCGAACTCGGCCCGCGGGTCGGGCCAGGTCCGGGCCCTTGCAGACCTCTAATAGGTCGGTACCTACGCTTTATTTTTAAATGATACGAGAAACGAACTTATGGTACTACATTGTATTCATTCAAATCCATCGCAATAGATCATGAATTATGACCACCTAGAGAGCAAGTCAAACCAAAACTATTGTATTGTAACAATTTACCAAACATTAAATTAATGTGTTTTTTAGTACAACAATTAAATCAAGATTTCCATATTTCAAAAGATATTAGTGAGATATTACATAAATAACATGAGCATTTTTTTTTTCATTTCATCGTATAGTAAGCTAGTTTCAGAATATTTTAATAGTGGGTACCAGATTTAACTTATTAATTATTTCTTAGTTACAACTTTCGTTATTTTAATAAAAATATAATTAATATGCATATAGGCTATAGCATAATCTTGGTAGTTGGTTAAATGTACAGTGAGATGCTGATATGTATAGTCTAATAACTCTAATAAATATACTATTCCAGTGGAGGGGAACCTGCGGCCTTTTGGCTTGATCATAATATTCACTTTGAACAATAACTTATAAGCAAGCGTTTGGAAAAAGAGTGTAATCAACCAATTATATGTACGACAGTCGCAAAAAAGGGAGGGGTATCAACGTTTTCTATGTTAAATCAGATAAATGAATGTGGCCTTCAGAAATTAAAAGGTTCCCCACCCCTGTACTAGTCCAAGATACTTTCAAGACATCAACTGTGAAGTCAGCCCACAATAGAAGACAACATTCACAATATTTCAATATTATTTACAAATGAATAATATGAATTCAATTCAACTGATGATATAATGCACAGACCAGAAAGATTTCTATCATAAAAGGGGTTCTTTATTCTCATACACATCAGTAAACATTCAAACCTAAAAGCAAAAGCTCCCTATCTTAAAGCTCACGCGTCTACACAAACAATTTTAACGATATGTTTACATTTTTTATTAACCCTACGTTTTTATTAGAAGACATTAAAACTGTGCCACTGAATAGTGTTTTCTAAAGGTAGAATGGATAAAAAACGGTGCAATGTTTCAGATTTGAATAATGATGTCAAATCTATTGATAGAAAAAATCATTTTATGTATCAATTCCACAATTTTAAGGACTTGGTCTTGATCATTTCATAGATTTATTACATTAATAAAGCGTTTACTTTTTGTAAATATATTTGCATTTCCATCGAGAATTGACAGTTAACAAATTAATAGTGATATTTTTATCACAGTTAAAATATCAATTGTGATATCGTAAGAAATACTCTTAATCTATCTACGTCACGATTATAAAACAATGACACAAATTAACAATAATGGAAATAAATACATAGTTTTTGTTTGCAATTATTTTTTTAAAAAATGTATGTGCTATCGTCAGATTTTTATGCAAACCTATCATGACATGTAATAAACAAAAGTAAATCGAAATACATATGAAAATGATGCACGTGTATATCTGAAATAATTCCTCAAATTATTGTATGAGTTAAAAAAAAGTATATCTACCCATTTTAGAAATTGGATTATTACTTACAACTACACCTTCATTGTTGTTAGTAACAACTGAAGATACTTCTTTATCAAAACAAAAATCGTAATTTATTTGTGTTTTCAGGACAAAATTAGATTTAATAATAATTATGTGTACCGGTTATGAAGACAGCCTGCAGGTACATAAAACAGAGTTAAACACCACACGTGGTAGGCACGTGTGCCTTGGCAGCTACGGAAATACTAACGTTTTAAAATCACATTAAATTCCGTACTTGCATACAATGTCCGACAGCAAACCGAAACCAAGCTAAATACAATGTCAAATAAAAGAGCTTTTAGGGATAATAGTTTATTTTGTGTCACCCGTATATTTTTCTGGATACTTGAGTTATTTTATAAAACTATTCATCAATTACTGTATAACCAATAACGAAGGAATGTAAGTTCTTTTCATCACTGATGTATCCTTAACTTATCCTTACGTATGTCTTTGTTGTATAATATATTTTGATTTTTTAACGGATGCAAGTAAAAGATTGGGAAAAGCTTCTAGAATGATTGTTAGTACAACGTCTCGCAAAGGAATCACGCTCCTTTCCCTCGAATAGAGATCTCATTGACTTGAAAGGTCGTTTGGTTGATTTACAAGGTTTTACAACTCAACATAAACTTAAGAGTAAAAGTTCTGTAAAAGCTGACGTATATGGGCATCTGTTTCAAGTTTATAGTTGTTGGAATAGGATCGACAAATAAATGGACAGTATTAACGTCACAATGTCACATCCTCAATATAATATGATAACAGTGATCTTAGTATTCAGATGAGTTGACGACACGTACAATTATACATTATCTTACTAGAATCACCGAACTGTACTTTTTAGACTAACGATTCACACACATATATGATAGTCGATTTAAATTTTTAGCTGCTTTACAATGTACGGTATGTATTGTGTAATTTATTTAAATATGTATCTTGTAACAAATCTCAACTACAATATACTATATGTGCGCATCAGAGCGGAGTTGGTCTAATAAGGGTTGGGAAACGCAGGTTCAGAAAGTTATTCACTATCGAAAACAGTCATTTACCATTAATTTATGTCGCCAGTCTTCAAAGAATTTTTGGCGATATTTGCGTAGTATCGAATTGAAAGGATTAAGAAATGAACTTCTCACGTGAGTCAGACTAGCACGATAATATTTGTGTAAGATCTTAAGGCGACTCAGTAGGAATGCAAAACTTTAATTTGACCTACAGCATAAATATTGCACTGACTTAAATAAGTAACCACCACAATACGTATTTTTACAGTATCAAAACAAGCAAAACATTTTTCTATTTCATTACAAAAATAACAATACCACCTAACACACGAATGGGTATTTAGACAGTTATAAAGGTTTTTCATATAAAACAATTTGTATTAATATTAGATATCGACGAAAATCAATAAGTATTTATTTATCTTCATAGCCAAGACTGACAATCTAATTTACTTCCCCAAATATCTGTTGCAACAATTATATGTAACTGAAACTATACGTTAATTATATATTCCTTGAAAATGCTTCATATGAGGTATTGCTACATGTAAGCAACAGTAAGCTATCGTACTAATAAATTAAATCATGAGACGGCTTTTGCCAAAGGTAACAAGAGACGCTAAACAAACCATACAATACAAATTTCTCAAACTTTCTCTTATATATTGAATTAGTTTTTATTTTTAATTTTGTATAACCTATTTTTTATGATATTGATTTGTTATGATATTGATGAATACAGTTTTGAAAAATAATTTTGTTGCATAAAAAAGTTTAAAACATAAAAAATATTGACATAATAAGATTAAAATATAAAAGTATTGAGTTCTAAAAGAATTATAAGTTGCAATTGATAGTTATTTCTGGTTCGCGCTATAGTTGACCATGAGTTTAATCCGAAAATTATCTTAACTATGTCTTATTGTGTGAGACAAAAAACTTCGATATTTTTTAATTATTATATGTTAAGTAATCGTTCTTAACAAATCGATTGAACATGTCGCACAGTGACTTCTTTACATTTTTTATTAATAGCATCTAAAATGTATTGCGGATTCTATTATATATTTCTATTGACCTTTTGAATCTAAGATCCAAAGTCTCAGGATGATACATTAGTTCCAGAAAGTGGCGCGTAAAAAAAAGCTCATTTCATATAATTTGATAAATCGGTTTCAAATCCGTGTAAAAAAAGTACCAAAAATGTATGAAAAAACGTAACGGTTTATCCAAAATAATCGAGTAAAAAAGTATTGGGTGTATATTTTACTGAATGCAAATAGTTTTACTTCAATATTCTATAGTCTAACTCAATAAAGAAGAAACTAAATGAATATTAGACCAGATCAAAAGTAGTCATTCAAATAATTTATATTGAATGCATAGATATATTTGTATTTCTTTATATAATGTTTGAGAACTTTCTTTACTGGCAATTTGCATGTTCGACGACATGCAGGGTTGTGACATATTAACATATTTTCCAATATTTTTTTGTTTCTAATAATAATGCGTTTTTTTTACGTTTAAACGACGAACTTTGTTTTTTTAGCGAAAATCTTCCCCATCTGTAAGCGGCATAAAACTTTTGAAACATAGAAATGATTCATAAATACTAATGTAAAAATGCTTTTATTCATCTATTATTACTATTAGATACAAATATCTATAGATAGAATCTCTGTTTAAAAGCATTGCCAAATAATTATTTTAAAATACTTATCCATTAAGCCAGTAGTTTCCAACTTTTGTGTTAATGCGCTTCCCTTTGAAAAAAAATATCTTCGCGCCTCCCCATGCTTTATTTTCATATAGTAACAAAGACACGTTTTAAATGGTAAATAAATATTTTGGACTGTTCGCGCTTCTTTTTACAATAGTCCACGCTTCCAAGGTTGGAAATCGCTGCATTAAAGGGTGCAAGGGTGTCCAACCTTTTTTTTTTCTTAAGATCGACTTTTCAATCTTAAGTTTTCTCGCGATCGACTTCTACCATGATTCTTGTAAATTTTTTTATTTAGTAGGGTTTTTCCCTTCTTCAATCTTAGAAATGTTTATTTTAAATGCGAAATACATACAATTAGATATATATTAGGTATATGCTTACAAATAATTCAATTTTTGTATATTTTATATTTAAATTGTATATTTTTTCCAAATTCACGGAAGCTTTCGGGATCAAACAAATTATGCTTTGGAGTCGACCGGTCGATCGCGATCTACCGGTTGGACATCCATAAGCTAAAGTAATACTGGTCTTTAGAAGCATCGCTAATGAAAAATACATTATTGTATTATAAATAATAATATTATTTGTCAGCCCTTTGGGCAACCCTAACGCCAACCGATATAGCACGTTTTTTTTGGCAGAATAAAAAAACATTGCTTTGATTACCTCTAATATTCGTTGACCAGTGATTTAATATTTTTTAATAAAACATTGGACGCGTCCACTCCACACCACGTACGATCTCAGACTGAAGCTCAAACTGAACCATAGTAGGTAAGAAAAGGCATCTCCGAAAAATGGTTACCATTTATTGGTATTATCATTATTATTATTTTTTTTTTGCTTTTAATGTAAACAATAAAATGGTTTTTTATTTCAATTTTTTTTAGAAGTATATATGATACAATTATGCTTTAAAAATCAGTCAGAAAAAGTGGGGAAAATGGTACATTTCAAATGGCTGTATAATCATTATATACGATAAATTAGAAATTCTGCTCAAATCACTTTCTTAAACCAATCTTTATCTGTATTTCTTTCTTAGACTTCAAACTTCGGTATCTTATAATAAACCTTAAAACGATCTTCGCGTAAAGTAGTTGAAAAAAATCCAAGTCAATGTTTTACCGTGTAATCTTGACATTTTTACTATTTTCATAAAAAAAAAATGCAATAGTGTAAAAAAGCGTTTGGAAAATGTAATTATTGAAAAAAAATTTTTTTAAGTGAACGGTTTACGAGATTTCGTCGATGGCAAACGATCGATTTACTCTGTTTTCAGGCGTAAAGGTACTATATCCTCTTAAAATTGTATTATCCGCATCTGAAATTACCTATAGAAGTCGATATGTGTTTATTTACCGATATTTTATAACAAACAATGGCTTTGTTCACAATACTATTACTGTATAGTGAATGTATGGATATCAATTTCAATTGACAAAAATATTATTATCAAACAATGAGACCCCGGTCCAAATTGCGCGTTTTTACTGCGAGAAAATAAAGTAAGTAACTACTATGGCACAGTAATACATACATATCTCATTTCATTTGTGATTAGGAGGCATTCATATTTGCACAATAAATAATGTTGACACAAGGTTTTGAAGAACAATACACAATAACACTAAAGTTTGCTTAGTTTAAAAAATATGCATGACCGAAATAAAAAAAGTTCTTAATTCGAGATCGTTGATTTGCTGCTTTTTTATTGTTGAGAAATCATATGCAGGGTATTTTACGTAGTTGAGTTATTTCAGAAAGACGGTATCATCCAAAATGCTAGCATAAAAAGGACAGTTGGAAATATCACCATAGGCATGCGCTAGTAATTTAGTTTCCCTCATTTTTTGATTTTATTTAATATACAAAAATAAATCATTTTTGGATACACGGTTCTTTGGAAATCAATATTGATGGTTATGGAAGTAAAAGGGAGGATTCGTGATATTATTATCGAGCAATAAATTATTTCAATCAGGAGCATAGCTTTTTGGATTAAATTGAATATTACTTAGCGATTTTATTAAATGGACGGGTAGTATTAATTAAAGCTTTACAGAAACAAGTGATTTTTTAAAAAATATTAGAATGATAAGTCTTAACAATATGTATATAATTTAAGATTTCGACTGAAGTTGCTTGGTGGAATTTCAATATTCAATTTGAATCGTTCAAATTATGTACATTCACGCAGATTTTGTCACTAACGACCAGGATTTCGCCTTTCGGCATCGTCGGGCGTTCAAGTGAACGGATGAACTTGCACTTGAACGCCTGAAGATGCCGAAAGGCGAAACCCGGGTCGTTAGTGACACAATCTGTGTGAACGTACATAATTTGAAAGATTCAAATTTAATATGTATAAATGTTGGATAGGTATTAAAAGTTATTTGATTCGAAATACAATATATATTTTCCGTAATTTGGAATAAGTTATTGAAAAATGAACAATGTAGATATGTAATTGAATTTGAAAAACAATAAATCAATGTTTCAAATAAAACAAAAGGACTTAAAATTTCGAACATTTTTTGAATAGTATTGTTTTCGAAACCCGACCTGTTATTCTCGCCTCGTAAGACTCCTTTTTTCGTTGAGTATATTTCCGAAAATACTAATAATTTATGAAGCACATGTGCCATGTATTGTTTCAGGACGTATGGTTTTCAGAATGGTCATTTGGGGGTTTTTAATTATAGGAGATTTTGTGAATTCAAAAGAAAAATAAGAACGATGCTTATAGCTGGAAAAAAAACACAGACGAGGGTTCCGAGCTCAAATATTTAAAGGGCGGTTATTTTACTGTTACACATGGGAATATCTTCAACCTCAAAGATACAAAATTCGACACGAATATGTTTCTAATAAATTGTTGCGAAAGCTTCTGAAATGTGAAACCACGAGTCAGTGGCGGCAATAAACTCATTGAATACATCCTAGGTTTAAATTTGTGGAAATTAGATTATGCCGTTATATTATTATTTATATTATCGATTAAAACGTACGCATCAAAATGCATTATGTTTCACAACACTACAAGTGGAATAACAAAGTTATCAAATTTTATTTTATATTAAAACTGAACTTCCACAAAGTTACCGTCGAATCTATCATTGACCGATTTAAAAGAGCAATATGTATACCTTCGTAGGTACTGGTGAACTTATTATGTAAATATGTGGGCTTTAGGTTCTTGGCAAGTGGGCTTTACATGCTTAGCAAAAAAAGGTAATGATTATTAATTTTACAAAAAGAAACTAAAAATTATAAGTCATAGAAGTTTATTGCCACACTAAAATACGGCTGTCACTGCACTTCATATTGGACATATTTTTATGATAATCATAAGTTGAGCTATCAACTCAAATATAGTACTATTTTCACTAAGTAAAACCAATAAAAATAAGTATAAAATTAAATCGCAACGTTTACGAACTAAAAGTTGATTCTAAGAGACACTGTAGTTCAGGCGTGGGGAACCTGCGGCCTTTTGGCTACTCTAGTGCGGCCTTCTGGCAAATTCTGTAAATTCCTGTATCCGACCAAAGATTCCCTAGCCAATGTTTATTGCGGCCTTATGTCGAATCAGAAAGACGAATGCGGCCTTTAGAGAAGAAAAGGTTCCCCACCCCTGCTGTAGTTTATTCGTACACGGTGCGATGGTCTGATGATGCTTCTCAAAGAGAAAAGAAACGTCAGTCACAAAGTGTACTTGCAAGTGAAATAACCTATTTTTTTTTATTAAAAATGAACTTCCACAAAGGTAAGAAAAAGGGATAATTAGAAAAATACACAAATAAATAGTTTTAAGGCGAGTCAATTATTGTATGTAAGACATTATATTCAAAAATAAAACAAATGCTATATGTTAAAACTAATTCCAACTGATGAGTCGTTGATAACCGGTCCTAATCTTCAATAAAGAATGTAGAATTAGTAAATAGAAATACGATTTATTTTTTAACATTTGCATTTTAATCACAATAGCGAAAATGCATTATTTATTTATACCGTAGATATTTCTTAAATTTCATTGATTTATAAGCGTAGGGTAAAACGTTGTTTTCAATAATTTAATGTTCTGTCTCAGTCAAACTGGTCCATGGGCGGGGAACCTTTTAATTTCTAAAGGACACATTCATTTATCTGATTCAACATAAGGCTGCAGTAAAGAAAACGTTGACACCCCCCCCCAAAAAAAACTCTATATTTTTTTGATTAAAGTGAATATATTGCTTTATACAATTGTGTATTTATTAAAATAATATCCTGATTTATTTTTTTGAAAAAAATGGCACAATGTCAAAAGGCCACATCTAATGAGCCAAGAGGCCGCAGGTTCCCCACCACTGAGCTAGTTATTCACTTCACCTAGATAGTTATCATAATCAACTGTAAGTGATTGGGTTCAGTTACAAATGTTCACTGCTCTTTTATTAAAAGTAGAATATTTACAGTAATCAGTTATTTTAAAAATTTGTATAGTTCAAATGTTTTTAAAGGTTCATAAATGTCACATGATTGTTCAGCAGTTTTTGAGTAAGATGTCGACGTGTAGCGTTCACTCTTGAAAGTTTTACAAAACTCATCCATTTCTACGGCAGGAAGTTTCGTAGGTAACAAAAACATGTAGATACCAATTTCTTGGCCACTAATGGCACAAAATTCAAGATGGTCTTCCATGGATTTCAATTTATGAATATGTTTGAAATATACTTAAAATATACCTATACATATAAAGACCGTTAATGGAGAGAACGACATTGATTTGTACTCTAAACTGTTAACTATCTATAGGATAATTAATGAACGAGTGGGTAAATGAAGGTATTTTGTAATATTGTTTTACCTATGTATTGTATACAGTTAATAATTGTAGAAATCGCTTGTCGGCGTAAATGACTGTAACTGCATACCTGACGTTTACGAGCTAGTAAGTCTGTTGAATAAAGATAATATTGAAGACCTCCGCTAAACCAGGTAAGGGTTACAGCAACTATAAAATGTTTGATTGGTGAGGAATATGCATAACAAAATTCGTTAAAAAGTTTTAAAAAAATGTCATCTTAATTTATGAATTTATGCAACTATCTAGGTTTTATTTTCTCCCAAAAATCGAACCGTTTCCGACACGAGAGAATCCATTGTCTTACTGTAGATGAAAAACTTTAAGCACGACTATCAGACACGTGAAACTATTAAGTAAAATAAAAAATACACACAAAATGCGTAGGTGGTCATCGCGCCTCAAAATAATGTTTTTTTTATCCCGTGTGAGACAGCTAATCGACTTTCTTTGAAATTAAATGAATGAGTACATATTCTTCTTTGTTGTCGTTCATTTAAAAATATATATTTCCATGTTCAATACTTATTCAAATGAAAAAAAACATTTTAAGAAATATCACAATTTTTACATGTCAGATATTGAACGTGTGCTACTTTTTACTTTTAATTTAACAATGAGTAACTAAAGTACATTTATTATCATCATTGCTCGTGTTTTAGCGTTAGTCTACCAAAATATTTAATATGCCTTACCCTTTGGAAAAACAAAATAATCATACAAATCACGAATCACCTTCAAAACACCTCTGTCAAAAATATGCAGAAATGCAAAAGTAGTTCATTCACTTGCATTCATTGCGTTTCGGCTATTTTCAATGATAGCATAACAATGCATTGTTTAAACGTATTTGACGATCATACTAAATTCAAAATTACTTAAATCATCGATACAATTAAATTGTATTGTATGTACAAATATATTGTGATGTTTTTTGGTAACCAAACCATTAACCTTTTAGAGGTATGAAGCACGTAGGGTTGGTTATACATACTGGACAAAAAAAACTCGTAAAATGAATATGTTTCTTGACGTACAGCAATAAAACAAGAAACTGGGTAAAAATAATAGTTCAGAGATTTTGTCCCGAAACTTTAAGAATTTTGTGACACACTGTGGAAGTTTATCCGTGCAATGTTTTGATAAGATTTCAAAGAAAACTGATGAGCACACCCACTAATGACGGCTAGCTAATGCTCATAAAGATCGAGTCTAATATTGTAACGTAACGTTTAAGTTTTTACACATGAAATTTACTGTCGATCAACAAGATCTTACCACTGTTAGAAGACTAAAATTCAATATTTTTTTTTATAATATAGGTAATTATTTATACGTAGATTGGTTCAGATTATTTATCAATTACTACCAACAACATCACAATTAATATACTTAATTTATACAATGTGTTTATAAATACATTCCAAGAGTTTAAAAGGTCATGTCAATTTATGTAAAAAATGTCTAATTAATTACTGATTTACAGATGAAAGTGATATGGTACTTTTAACGATCGTAAATTTTATAGTTAAATAGCCAGCCGTAAAGGGTCAAGAAATTTGGCGACAACATCTTCAAACGTCGTAAACATACTTAAAACTCCATTAACAAAATGAGGTATTTTTTTATACTCAACGAATTATTCAATCAACCTTTGCCTGATGCAGGGCTGTGAAGTCGTCAGTAATCGTCTACTCCGAATCCTTTTAAAACATAACTATTGCTACAAAAAGCGATGAAACCACGTTTATTTTGTTTCAATTCTAAACATAATCCTACTAAAAAATAATTCGTTCGATTCATTGATCGGAATATTTTAAGTCTGGTTGATTCCGGTAGGTTAAATTTTTATTGTGTTTATATTTATACAATTGTATGGTTTGTCGACTAATATAGAGTAATTTTGTATGTATTTAAAAAAGAATACAATATAAAAAAAGAGTCTTAATTTAAAACAAAGAATTTTTGCTTGGAACATAAAAACATTGTTTGCCGCAAATATCGAAGTGTTGATATGTATATCGCTTTTTCTAATTAGGCGCTTTAAATATTCGATTATGTATACATCCACCAAAATAACAACCTGAAGCAGCTAATATGTTTTTATAATATTAAAAACACTATTTACTAAAGTTACATTTTTTATTATTTAAAAAAATGCTGGTTTCGATGATGTAGAGCGGCCTCCGAAAGAAAAGTCGAAGAACGTTAGGAGGCAATTTTGGTGTCTTATGAAAATGGGTTAGGAATGAGGAGAATTTTGCTATCATTCATTACTGGAGTCGATTTGATTTCAAACAGCTGCACACAACCCTATCATCTGGTGTTACCACAAATACGATAATATATTATATATTACCTACCGGAATAATTAATTCTATCAACAACAAAAAAACTCTTAAAAACATAATATTTGATAAAGTCAAGAAGCTTCTTACAAAATCAACAGGCGTGGATTGCGCCTGCGAAGTCTGCGAATAGCTGTTTATTCGTAGTGTAAATTTATTTCAGAAAAACCAATATTTCTTCGAATATTGAAAATTTATTGGAAGACTTGAAATAAATACTATTATTATTGACTGTTGATAAGATCGTTAAAGGAACTTAACGGACATTATCGAGTATCAAAATGGCAGTAGTATCTGAACGATTCATAAAATAATACAGTAAACTCCCGATAATCCATGTGCGGATGGGGATTATTCTTGTATGATTTTTTAAAAATAATATACGCGATTTACTTGGAGCGTTGATTTACACTTTTACAGATGTTTTTACACATATCGAATTACTTTTCGATGAAAATTACAACACTTTAAATATATATGTATTTAAATATATATATTCAATACCTTTTTGCACATACTACCAAGAATAACTTACTTTTCGAATTAAGAGTGTTCACTGTCAATATTTGATGGAAAGGCATTATATTAAGAAAAAAACACAATATTTATCTGTCCTTTATTTATAAAGGTCAAGACCGGTTTCGCTCATGGCGATCATTGTCAACTGATAATAAATATAATTTAACAGTGCTATGTATACAAAAATAAATTGAGATGAAAAGGTGTAAACAACGATTGAAATAGAAAAGAATTTACAAATTACAGTAGAAGTGATTCTATAATTACACACATTTAAAATGTTTAACACCTCTAAATTTAAAAAAAACGGTGTGTACTAAATGCCTCAATCTTTCAAATTTTAAACCTCGAATCCATCTCTTTTCATTGCATTCACGTCAAAACGATTAACTAAGTACATTTGGGTATAAATCAACGATAAATACATGCATTTAAAAATCAATCTGTCCACATTCCTATTGAAATAGTGCATACTATCAACCAAAACAATTTTCTTTGCCACGGTAAGAAGTCAAAGAGCTATTATTGCATTAATTTATCGTGTTTCATAACCAATTAAAATATTTATGGATTTAAAAGTGAAATCATCGTACCCATATATTAAATACTAAGTTATTTCCCAAAAGACGACATCTGTTGGTTATTTATTACCAATAATAAGCGATAAAAAATAAACGGGAAAATTTGAATCGATTGGTTATTAAATACCTGTTGTGAAATTCCGTGAGAAATATTGAGATCAAGAATATAACGTTAAAAAAACTTTTAAGTCAACCGCATTTTTATGAAAAAGTATCATTAGTTTTATTAGTTTTTTTAATTATCAACTATTCATATATCTAATAAATTATAAGTCAATGGAATGATACTGAGACCAATGCCCTCTAAGACAAGAGGTTAGCTGCGCGAAAATTCCAAAGGCTGCGCGGGCCAATCAAATTTTAATTGAATAGTTGTCTTGGAGTGAGCGCCAACCCAGAATGAGTGCGCGGGGACTTTCAAACTACTGCGCGGCCGCGCGCGCGCAGATTAGAGGGAACGTTGACTGAGACTTTTGATTGACTTGGGTATTACTTGGTAGAGATCTATTAAAATTAGCAGTTGTTTTAGTTTCCTATTTATAACTTATAAAATATTTGGAAGTACAGATAACAAGAAACAACGCCATACATTTGTATTGTTTTTTAATCTCACCAGAAAAACTCAACGAGAAAAAAAACACTCGCGCACAGGAGGTTATAACAAAAGTTAAAATAGAAAAGCAGGGCTGTGGAGGTGAAGTCGAAGTCGGATGGCAAGTAAGTAAGTAACTGATATAAAAGTTAAAATGAAATTAGTGAACGTTTCCTTTGGAGACGGAGTCGTCTTTTTTTGCAGCCTGTAGGAAAGTCCTTGTATACGATTTAGAACCTGGCGGAGACGCTGAGACTCGAACACAGATTCACTAGGTCGCTACGGAAAAGCTTTTACTAAAGTGCTACAAAAAATGATATCCAGAAGAATCCTTTGGAGAACTTATCTTATTATATTGAGCATTAAACATTAAAAAATCGGTAAAATTAAGAATGTACAAGTAGGATAACTAATAAATTTAGTAATAATTTAATTCTTATATAAACATTCGAATTTGGTTATTATGAACACGGAAGTAGCGAGATCTGGATGTAATGAGGAAACATTCGTTGACGTTTATGGTTTTCTCCATAAATTTATTCACTTTTATAACGAATAGTAGTTCGGGTATACCGAGCAAAAATATCGTTAAAAATTCGAAACGATGAGAGTGAAAATAATGAAACAATCATCAATTTTAAATTTGGATTGTAGATTGACAGAAAAATGTAATATATGTGTAAATAAATTATAAATGTGTATTTTTGTGTTATGTGACCGCTGCAGATACTTCATGTCTTCATGTGATGGGTATGTTTGTAAGCATTTAAAAATACCTATTTCAAATTCCAAATTCAGACGGTCTCATCTTCCTTGTAATAACCAAGTTCGACTGTATGTCTAATTAATTTCAAGAATTTTATTTGCTTTATTCAAATTAAATAATTTCAAGCGAGGTCTATTCTTACCTTAGGAGTCGCCATACAATTCAATTTATATTCCAGTCATGTACATTATGTACTACCATTCCGATTCATTCTGTTTACATACATTTTAATGTCCCTAACCATGTACATAGATTGGCATATAAATGAAGTAAGTATACCGTTAGCGGAAGATAGAAATCGTATCGCCACATTACCACGAGAGGGCACTCCAGCAACGAGGTTAAACATCCATTAATCCTGACTTGGAGAAATGTATCTGAACTGCAATTACTGGAATACTAACCCAGCGTGATCCAATGATAGATAGGTACACCGAGCAGTGGCATAGATGTAAAAGTTTTCGATACATCAATGAAACAGAAGTGACAATATTATAAACGCATAAAAAACGTAATTCCGTTGCGTAAAAATATATCAATACACTTTTAGGATGTCACTACTCACTGACAATACTTGGTGGAAAGGCATTATATTAATAAAAACACAATATTCTTTTGTACTTTATTCCACTTTATTTAAAAGTATAACATACTAACTACTTGGAAGCGGGGAAAACAGAAAATTATCATTAAATTAACTTTAGTAATGTTGCATTTTAAATCACTGTCAAAAATTTCCCAAATTTTAATTGTGTTTGTAATTACCATCAGTCACCACTTGAAATTTATTAATCTTTGATATGTTAGAGGTGATAAACATTTTAATTTTGGGTTAATTATAGAATCACATATACTGTAATTTATAAATTCTTTTCAATGTCAATTGTTGTTTAAATTTTTTTATTTCAATTTATTTTTGTATAAATAGCACTGTTAAATTATATTTCTTATAAGTTGACAATCCACGCAATGAGCGAAACCGGTCTTGAATTTTAAAATAAAGTCGAATAAAGAACAAAGGAATATTGTGTTTTTTTTTTATATATCAATGCACCGTCGTCAAACTATGTATTGTACATACAGTGATAATATCTATTAGATATTGAAAATAAAGTAGTGGATTGTATAAGTATCCAAATGAAAAATGACAA
The DNA here is from genome assembly GCA_030503985.1 of Himalopsyche tibetana. Classification (NCBI taxonomy): domain Eukaryota; kingdom Metazoa; phylum Arthropoda; class Insecta; order Trichoptera; family Rhyacophilidae; genus Himalopsyche; species Himalopsyche tibetana. The sequence continues at coordinate 6,607,375 of JAPJYX010000010.1, forward strand.
GTTTTTGGAGTCTCTGAAATTTTCAGTGCCTTCAAACACCATTATTATTCATTCAATTACATGCGGTGCCTATGATTGCATGAAAATTATAATATTTTATTGTGTAACGCGATAAAATAATCTGGTCTCGGATGAAATCCAGGCGAAGTCCTGTCTAAGCTCTTAAAATCCGATCAAGATGGTAACCCTAGCTGAAACCAATTCATCAGTAAATTGACTTACATTTTAATGAAACTTCTATACAATTCTTGGACCGTCGAAAATCTTTAATTGGGCAGCATGCGACGCTTAAACAGTGTGTTGGACATCGCTGAGTAAAAGTGTAAATACCGCCAAGGATATTTTTTTTTTTACAACTTTATAATATAATTTACACAAAAATAAATATAAGCTCTCACCAATAAACCATTAATAAATAAAACCTCATAAATATTCATATCGCAGTAAACTTTTTGTTGTATTTAAAGATGTGACACGTGGAGAGATCTGATTAATTTAATGATTCGCAGAATTTTATACCGGTTTAGTAAGAAGTGACACCATTCTTGAATACATTAAATCAACATGCAATAATTTATTTTTCCTATGATAACTTATGCTAGACTATACGATAGAAAGTTGATTTTGTTATAGATTGGGTTACGTTAGAATCCAAGACTTTTGACTGTTGAATCTACACAAAAGAACAAACAGTAGTCACCAGATTGAACAAAACATTTGTCGCGATCAATGTATCTTTCTGTAACGAAGCACACGCACTCACATTATAATTTTCTTGTCAGCGCATGCGCATGGAAAAAGCGTAAGCAACTAAATGTTTTTTTTATTGCACATCACACACACTCTCGATCCCTGTCGACGCATCAAGCCTGATAAGCGATTAAATAAAAATGAGATTTAAAAAAATTATAAAAAAGGTTCATTTAAAAAAATATATATAGCACCAAACTAAATACTTCAATAATTCTAAACTATCATTTATCATTTTAGGGTGTCTAATAGTCTTAATAATATTAGATAGTACGTCGCGCGACTTTTAATAATTCGACCCAGAGTCCCAGAGTACTAAACCAGGGTATACGTATATAATATAAATGGACAAGACGACTAGAGATGTACCATTTTAACTTGACTGTGGTAGAACTCGGAACTAAAATTGTCGCCCTAAGACGTGTTGACTATGGCAACGTTAATGATGCGATGGTGGCGCCCTCGCGGGCAGTCAAGTTACGCTGGTACATCTATAGTCGGCCGCGTAGTCATCCTTAGTCTCCCGCCTGATCGGGAAAATCGGAGAATAATAATTTAATTATACAGACGAATTATTAGTCTATTCATCAAATTGATTGGTAAAATGTTCTAGAATTCACGTAACTAAAATCATCTGATGGAATACAGATATGTAAATTAAATAGAAATGATTAAATAAAAACAATTCGAAGCCGATTTTTAATTTAAAGCCGGAGTCGTATCTTTTTAACCAGAGCCTTGTTTTAAACAAGAAAAGAGTGTGTTCCCTTTCCCACAAATTATTTTGCAACTCTTCTTAAGCATACGATGTTAGTAGACCGCTACTACTAATTTCAGTATAATGTCGCCCCCAGATATCAAAAGTGTGACCACCCGTGGTATTTAGAAGATTTTAATAACAATATGTAATAGGTATCTAATAAATTCCAATGACATTTCAAGTATTAGATAAAAAATGACAAAAGTATGTATGTGTATGATTTTTTTTTATCATACAAGGCAATGAAATCTTTTTGATATTAATGAAAAAGTTTGTATGAATATTACATTACTGAAACATTACTCTTGCTAATAGCAATAGACAGATGAACAATAAATATAAGATTGAAGCACGCCAATGGCCAACTAGACAATCAGCTGCGAGCAATCGTTCATAGTAAAATTGTCGTGAAGTAGCGATACCTCAGGCAAAGATAATGACGATCATCAGCCGAGCAACGAAAGCGATTCCCGACACGGCACCGTGTTGGCAACACTGATGATGAAAATCACAGTGAATTAAGTGATTTATATGCATTACTGTCGTGTCGGCAAGATGGGCCACTTTATTGGCTCGGATCGCACGAAGAGTTGGTTGGGCCAATTCGACTTTCACTTGTCGATTTGAATACAATAGCTCGAATATTTGTATCTACTTAACTTAACGGTAAGAAATTTGGTACAGCAATGAAAAGGAATTGGATAGGTGCGCGCGGAAGACAATGAATGTTTAATTCGGAAAAACCTTACCTAAAATTACATGTAAGCAACACTTTATTATATTTTCTACAATAATTGATGTTAGACAGTTTTCATTGGAGAAAAAAATAATTAAAATAGGGCTTATTATTTATCCCCACAGAGCAGCCATACTCAACCTTTTTTTCCTCCGAGCCGTATTCCGATTTTTGCTTATCTACGTGGGCCGCAACATATTTTTCAACAAAATCAAAAATCAAGTTCACTTGTACCAATGAAAACCATCCAATCCACAAGTGCAATTATTTTTAACCCTTAAAATAGTATGTGGTGAAGTAAAAGTACACATAATTTTTATATTGGAGAATAATTTATAGATACTATAATAATTAATATTTATTACAAAGCATGTTTATTAGATATAAATTTTCTGCTTAAATATATTTGCAATCCTTTTATAGTTTAACTGGCACCTTCTCGTATTGAAGATTTAGATTTGCCATAAATATATAAATATATATTTTTTTATTTTATATTATTATAATATACCGATATGAACTATTATCAGCTCCATAAGGTAAAATCTACTCAAATGTTATGCAATCCATATCCGTTCCGTATGAAGGTCATACTTTTTTACACTGTAAATAAGTTTCTCAATTCAAACGGCATAGTGAAGGAAACGCAGAAAAAAGTTAATCACTAGTAGTTAACTAATCATTCTCTTACTTACTTACTGTTTTTAACGGGTAGTTAAAAAACAGAGAAATGGAGTCGGGTAAAAAGAAACTGACTCTGACCCGAATTGAATTTTCCAATCATTTCCGTTCTCTTACATATCTGTATACTATCAGATCATTCAATTCACTAGAACAATTCGAGTACATTTCACCAATCAATATGATGAATAGACTAATAATAAAAAACGATTTTTCTGAATCAGCCTTCGTAAAAAAACACCCGACTCCACGAATTGGTGTAAAGCTGGTAAGGGCGGGTTTTTAAAATCAGATACCCATGTATTTTGAAAACAAATTCATACATCGATTGAAAAATCATTCAATGAATGTTCGAAGCCACAGGACCGTCAATGAAATATGGAAGTTGTACAATATAATTGGACAAAATATCAAAATAAACCAAATGGCAAAGTTGTGAAATCGCCACACAATATTTTAAAACAAATATCGAATTTATGTACGAAACTATGTACATAATTGTTATAGGAAATGATTTTTTGAATATTTATTGAATACATTTGACAGATCGTTTGCTAGTTGTGCTAGGTGTATTTTTATAATATTGAATCGCAGGCGGAATAATAATAGCTAGTCGGAGCGGAGGTTGGAGATATATCTCGCTGTGCTGGGTCGTCGAAGACAGCCGTAATTGGCGTTTGTTTGTTGTTCGTCTCTACATCGCATTACGTCCCATTATCCAATTGAGCTGAACATCTAAGAGCTGAGCAACCCTCGCTGCCTCGACGGCAAACTTCGTCTAATGTAATACGACGGTAGAGATGTCAATATAGCATGACATCAATTCACCACATGAAACATACGTAGGTATACCAATCGAGGATAATTGAAATGCATAACGTTTGGCTGAGATTAAGTGTACATAAATTTCATTGCAATCCTAGCTTGTGATTTTTCTTGGTTACCATTGAAAATTTCACGTAAAACCCTGGCTGACAAAGTAACAGATGGGCAGAGAAATTTTTCGTTAAATAATTTCATAAGATTTAACATTAATTGAAAACATTTCGATAATAAAATTATACATTTTATATTCAGTAATATATTATCTTAAATCTAAGATAGCATTTTCAACATTGTGAAGGAGATTTTGATCTGGCCAAGAGGCCAGGTGGTGTGAATCATATTTTTTATTCAAGAATACTATCTAGAACAGACTTGAAGTACAAATATTGTCGGTATTCTGGCTGAAAATGGTAAGTCAAAAAACCTTGTTTTGAGATAATCGACTTTTTTAAATATCATGAAGCGAACAAAAATGTAGCGAGGCGGTAGACAATAAGAAGACAAATAAACAAACAACAATTAACGATTTGTTGTATATTGGCAGAAGGAGATAAGTCTGAAAACCTTGTTTTAAGATAGTCTTCATTTTAGATAATCATAAAATTTAACATCTCTATTAAAGAACTATAACGGTTACTTATTGTTTCAACCACTTTCAAATATTATTCAAAAATAATAACTAACTTTGAACGGAATTGACTAGACGTATATTATGTTCAAATTATGTAAAAATACACAGAATATGACCGAACTTATTTTTTCAGAAGATACAGCGTGTTAAAATCTATGTACATATCTGCATTTATAACAAAAACAGATGGTTTTTGAGTTAACGTTTTCTGTCAGTATTTCGACGATATTTCTGAGCTATTCAACACACACACTTTTTAATATAATGAATATCGAAAAATTCGCTAAAAAAATAATCATAATAAATATATTTTTAATGACATGTGACAAAAAAAAACCATCAACAACTACTAGAGCCGGGGTAAGAGAACTTGTTGGGTATAAATACTGTGCAAAATTGAATTACATTCGAAAATATGTGAAATCAGTGTCGTTGATTCCAGAACCATTTTTGATAATTTACATACTATTTTATACTGTATTTAATTTTTACGCATGTTTAGTTATATTATTTTATCACGAGAAAATGTATTGTACAACTATTATACCGCAGACAGCATTATACATGTAATAAATGAGTCGTATTATTTGAATAATGCAGTACTGTCGACAGTATGTAGTCGGAGAAAAAACGAGTGACTTTTTTTTTGATATACAGTAAAACCCCCATTTACACCATAGTCGGAACCGTGTAATTGGGGGTGTGAATCTCATACAAAATTAGGGATTTGGTTTTTCCCCGCGGAAAACGTAAAACTAATATTTCCTTAGTTTTGCAAAAAAAAATATGGATGAAATATTTAGTTTTTGTAGTAAATATCCCGCACACACAGTCGGCCAGCTATGCGTGTATAGCCTGACACGTGTTGAATACACAGACGCTAGCCAACATTTGACTGTATGCGCAGCACAGACGACCGTCTCTTAGTAACGACAATGAAATGTGACCGTGCAATTGGGGGATTTACGGCGATTATTTCAAGCAAGCGCGTAATTCGGGGTAGTGTAATTGGGGGTTCCACTGTATAATACAATCCAAAAATTAATGCATTTTATTTGATATTAAAGAATACCCAATACAAGACTCGTTTTTTTAATGTGAAATTTTATTTTTTCTATCGGAATCGGACCATTTAGAATTACTGGAGTCGGAGTTACAGATTTTTCATCTTTTGTTTGGTCGTCTCTTTACCAAAAAAAAAATATTGATGGTCAAGCAAGCAAGCTATTGCATAAAGCAAACCCTCGCCAGACATCAAATTAATACAATGACTTTTGATTGACGTTAATTTACTTCGGACATATTAGGGGGTGATAACCTGTGTCCATCATTCATCTGAAAAAAAATTTGTTCAACATTAATTATTCAAAATAAAATACATAATCTAAGTTTCCCCTCCTTCTGCCTTAGTAGTTTTAACGGTGTTAACTCAATGCCAATAATAATTCTCAATTAAAATTCATTATATTTATAAAAAAAATAATAATACATTTTATCGAACTGATATTTGATAAAATTCTCGAATTAGTCCTTACAAAAAATGTGTTTTATTTCACCAAATATTTTTTCTTAATCTGAATCAGTCGTCTCTGGAATTTACTTATTCAATCCGTAGTATTTTTGGACAAGAAGCCCAGGCGGATACCGGCACTTTAATCGCTATCAATGTCATTCAAGATGCCAAATACGAACATTGTAAAAGAAATACTATGGTTCAAACGAAAGTTTAAAAAAACCGAAAGGCGATTCAAAAAATTCAACATTCTACAAAGCAACGTAGAATATTATATTTTACTAATGATGCTGAGTTTACTTTGATTATAATCACAGTCGTAAGGCAAAGTTAGTTTCCCCCTCGAGTAGACAGACACGAGACAAATTCCCCGTATTGTGGGCTGGAAGATGTTCAGCCTGATGAATCTCCGACATGACGGTTGGGAAATATGAAATTAACTTCATAGGACAGTAGTTGTGTCCTCCTCGACCAGAAATAAACTCGCTTGCAATTAGTATCACGCGGTAAAAAAAGAGTTCAACACAACAACGTCTGCTTTTGATTTATATTCATTCATTATAATTTTGACGTTTTTTTCCTCGAAAATAATTTGTTTTGACGCAGCTTTTAAATGCTCTACGATTTTTTTAAGCACACCGAATTACTTTACATATTTCAATCATTGCTACATTACGCGCAGATATTCATTAAATTGTAGAGTTAAACTCTTGGAAAATCATTAGTATTGGGCCCGCAAAGTTCATTTAAGTTGTCCTACCAACTGTCAAAACTTTGGTTTATAGTTTAGTGTAATAAAATATATCAATTTTATAGGCAATAACATGGTTAAACTCCATTTCCATGTAGATTATAAAACAGGAAAACGATTTGGTATCTAGATTAATCGATTTTATTTGAGCGACCCTTACAAACAATGAACGCTTATTGAAAACTATTTCTGTGGAAACTTTCGATCAAAGGTTGTCTTAACAGCGAAGCAGCTTTTAAATATACGACATAGTTCTAAAGAACTTAATATTTTGCTATATTTTACGTTTTTACTTTTTAAGTACATAATTGAAAATATTTTGGTAATGAAGTTGATACTAGTAAGTATATTTTCTTTTTTTCATAAGGCATTGTATACATAGACAATAAATATAGTAAAATAACTATATACCTGGGAAACTAGTACGTAGTATTTTCACTTACCTAGAACAAGTTCCCTTGCCAAGGGTATGCAATAGTGCACTTGAAAAAAAGTCAAGCTTAGAAGAAATGTGGACAGAAGAAAGGTGCTGCAGCGAGACATTTTCGAGGCAGTTTATCTTTAGTCTTATTTCAAGGGATTCATTCCTTCCTTCTTTTTCAATTGATCATAGTTGACACCTGAAATAAAATGAAAAAAAATGTTTTAAATTTTTATGTTTTGATTATTTAATGCCTTTTTATTAAAATAAACATTTATTGAATTTTAAAAATATAATAATAAAGAGATATGTACAGACGCAGGACAAGACAGGTTTATAGACGACTGATCAACGTTACTGTGTTGGATTGCGATGTTTACAGGTTCAAATCAAGAATTTGATTCGAAAGCATGGATTCTCGATTCTTTACCACCCAACAATGACCCAACCGATCCTAAAAATGGAGTGTAGCGTGATCCATTACATAAAACTGCTAATCTTGCCTAAGCCATATTAATTACTATCGTCAGAAAATAATGGTTGTCACCGAGTAACAAGCAGTTTTCGTTTGACAACTTTCATTGAGATATGCTCAATTGAAAGTCTATATGCTTCACATTGGGAGCTGGCGTGGTAACAACATTTACAAAAAATAGCTGCTAATATTTTACGTCGCCGACCAAAATGAAACTTTTATTATATTTTAAGGTAATCTTGATATGAATTAAGATTATTCTAAAAACATCCGGTTTATAAAACAAACTTCTTAGTAATCGTTTGGCAATTTACCTACATCAGATGAATCTTCACTAATTTCCGAGTAAATTGTTTAGGTTTTTATAAACACATACAGGAAATTCTTGAGAACAGCTCTATAAAAATTGTTTTGAGTTATTTATTTATAATCGACGATAAAACATAAATGCATGCATTCATCGACTTATGCAATTGATACGCGAGCTTAGAAAACAAAATTAATCATTAAAAAATGTGTTTCCTCTGAATATAGTTATAATTAAAATGCTTCTGAAAGCGGCGAAACACGTACCCACAACTAGTGGAATATTAAAGTTCTCTTTACGTTTACCAAAAATGATTTTCCACAGAAATGCCATCACCATAAGTCTAAAAATTCATCATTATCGATTGGGTTACATTAGACGAAAAATAAGTTTGAAAAATACAATCGTAATCACACCTGTATAATATTGTCGATATTTGGGCATAGATTGATAATTGCAAACTTTATACGAGGGAAATTCCATTTATGTATGTGTCACATAGAACATTTTTGCATACTCACTTTTTCATTATTATTTTTTTTTCTACTTGTGCATAGTTTAGTTCCTGTATTCATTTGTTTTTGACCCATTGTTATTACCTTTAATCCATTATATTTACATAACTTTATATAGATATATTTTTCATCAGTTTTTATTATCTTTATTAAAAATGTGTAATTACAACAAAACGTATTGTATTTCATAATTTAATATTTTTCCACCAAGAATATGAGGAGAACTCATTAAAAGTTACTAATTGTTCTGTTCAACGCTCGTCGATAAAAAGGATAAAGAATAGTGCATGATAATTCCTTTTGTCTTATTTGAAACGCAGTGGACGAAAAGTAGTGAGGAATACTGAGTTGGTGCTTTGGTAAAATGTACACTTTACTGCGGCTAAAATTTACGAGGAATCAATTTGATTTGGGATGTTTGTTTTACAACGAGTAAAATATAAACAAAACGTATTTTCGAGTACGGCTTAAAATAGACGAGATTTCTGCGTAATATCGAAACGGTGGTATAAAGGTGTCTGGCAGGCATTGACTTGATGTATTGGTGTATTTATCGGCACGCATTTACAACTGGTAGAAAAAATCTTTTTAACGCCAATCATCAGTTGAATTATTATTTCAAAATGAGCTTATTAAGAAGAACAACGGCAACTATGAATCATTTATTAAGCTCCAAATACTAAACTAAATAGATTCGATGAAGGGTTTCTTATTATAGAATTAATTATTCAAGGCTATGAAAACGAAGTCTCATCATATATTTTTTTATTTGAGCGTATTGGTTTCCTGTGTGCGTCCATGATTCCCATCAATTGCTTTTCTTCGTCACATGAAATGCCACCGCTGAGTATAATCCTATGGATAGAACCTGATGGTTGTCCAGGACACCGGAAACTCATCGGTCGGAAGAAGTGGCAAGCAAGATTGAGGCCCTTGCAATATGACCGTGCTGTTACATTATAATATATACACCAGGTCTTTTTTTTTTGCGCGATTTCAATTGAACTCGATTTTTTCGGACAGCAGCGTTACCTTTTTTACGCGATTTACTCGTTGTTACGCGATTTTTTTTACAGGAAAAATGGTGACCTTGCGTTTAAAGAAATGACCCCGCGCAAAATCATCTCATGTTATTCTGCTCTGAAACTTATAAATTACAATGCATTCATTAAATTCGTTGGATAGCACGTTTCCCGGTCATAAATTTTACCACGGAGAGTTTACTACGAATTTACTTAGAATTTACTACGTCAAATAAGTGCACTCCAGACGTGCAAATATTTTTTAATAAAAAATATTAATAAACATAAACTTAGTCATACATTTTTTTTTTATATAACCACGATAAATTTATTTACGCCTGAAGATGCCGAAAGGTGAAACACGAGTCGTTAGTAACAAAACTTATGTGAATGTATATAATTTAAACAATTCAAATTTAAATTAATACCTTCTGTTTACTAAGCTCACCAAACGTCTTTAGAATTAGCTGTTCTATAAAAGTATTCCCATTGATTATTTAAAACTAAATATATCTCTTAATAATTGTATATCTAATAGGAATCTAAGGCATAACGAAATTTAGCTGAGTTAATGATACATTAAAACAATATATTAAACGCAAGTGCATTTCACCGTGCAATTTTGTATTACTATTTTCGCAAAGAAATGTAAACTGGAACAATAGTACCTACAAGGTAGTTCGTCATTTAATATAAGCTCTTGTTAAAGTAACAATCCATTTTGACAATGAAACACAATTATGTGACATGTTTCTTTAATGATTCTCAAATTGACCCGAGGGCAACTTGATGTTTGTCAATTGATCGTAACTGTCAATACATCGATAGACATAATATATTGCGATGTTTGTAAGCATCATAACAAGTGATTGTACATAAAAACTGCATTGAGCAATTCAAAAACAATCGATTAAAATCATAAACAATTTATTCAAATATAAAAATATAAACGAATCTGCCCGGTGAAATCATTATATATTATATTACACAAAAAGTTGAACCACACAATATTTACGTAACATAACCCCGAAATTTAGTTATAGTGACACCAAAAACATTTTAATACGGGAACTATTTTTTAAAAATAGAATTTCTTACATCCACGCGGAATATGTCGATATTCGAAGCAATGTCTGTAAACAATGTTTTCAACATCTTCCTAATGACGAACTGGTTTTCAATAATATTCATGATTCTGATTCTTCTAATAATAATCGAAAAATTACTTAAAAAAGTGTAATTTTTGACTTATATTTACTGAATGAGAAACCATGTCCGACTGCGTTTGGAAAACGGCAAATAAAAACAAAATTTTGGGCATTATCAATCGCCTGTTAAAATCATTAAGAGTTTTCATCCATAAGACAATTAAAAAAAACTATGGGAAAAAATTAAAAGCTATAAATTATCAAAATGGGCAAAAAAATACCAACGTCAAATAAAAATAAGCTTACGTGTGTTTTATAGTGGAGAATTTATAAAATGGTTTATTTTAACCATTATTGAAAAAGGATTTGTTTTTGTAACACTTGGGTAAATAGATATTAAAATTTTGTGTTGCTCTTCATTTCAAAAGCTAACATTTTTTGCGATTAATAAAAAAAAACATCCGATTTACATGTGCACATTGAAAGCTTTTAAGCAAAATGTTTAGAATCGAAATTGTTTCTTTCGTGAAGAGCTTTTTAATAAAATATGGATTGAACACGGATGTTTGCAGTTATCGCAAGAAAGATGATGTGATGATGGAACAATAACGGCGCACAATATCTATCACGTGTGCTTTTTAATAAAGCTTTCTAGGCTAGTACGAATTATCTCAAGTACAGTGCAGTGCCTACAATTTCATATTAAAAAATGAAATTTCTGTATACAAAATCGAATTAAGATTCGCACATATTATATTAAAATCAGACGATGGATAAGTGGAGTGAAGGGAGGGTAAACTTCCTTGTTAGGTTAAAAAACGCATTTATTAAATCAGTGATGCACAACCCGCGGCCTTGCAAGTGTGACCAATTTTTATTTTTGTATTATCACAGCTAGGGTATCCAATCCCGAAGCCTTTTTCCAATCCCGGGATTTCGGGATTGATTTATTTTGAATCCCGGGATCCCGGGATTGAGATTTTCTCACCGAGGAATTTGAAATCCTCAATTTGCTATACTTTTTCCCAGAATCTCACAAAAACTCGTTTTTTTTTTTTTTTTAGCTCACCGAGGAATTTGAAATCCTCGATTTAGTATACTTTTTCCCAGAATCTCACCAAAACTCGTTTTTTTTTTTTTTTAGCTCACCGAGGAATTTGAAATCCCCGATTTGGTATACTTTTTCCCAGAATCTCACAAAAACTCGTTTTTTTTTTTTTAGCTCACCGAGGAATTTGAAATCCCCGATTTGGTATACTTTTTTCCCAGAATCTCACCAAAACCCTTTTTTTTTTTTTTAGCTCACCGAGGAATTTGAAATCATCAATTTGCCAATTTCGTGAAAATTTCGAGAATTTGCGCAAAATTTCTCAATCCCGAAATCCCGGGATCGCGGCCATCTCAATCCCGGAATTTCGGGATCAGAAAATTGAACGGGATCCCGGGATTGGATGCCCTAATCACAGCTAATTGAGAGTGATAATCCTAAAAAAAAAATTGTTGAAAACAGGGCTGTGAAGTCGGGTGTTTTTGCCGAATGCGATGTCGGAAAAATCGAAGAAAAATAATTTAAAGATATCGAACAATTATTAATCTATTCATCATATTGATAGGTGTAATCTACTAGAATTGTTGTAGTAACTAGAATGATCTGATGGTTAACAGAATATATGCAAGTCAAGCAGAAATGATTAAAAAAACAAGTCGGAGTAGGTTTTTAATTTTAAGCCATAGTGGGATTCGTTATTATTTTACTCGACTCCACAGCCCTGGTCAAAAGACTTCAATATACTATGTGCATTTAATTTTGAATGAAACTGCATTTCATTTGCTAACATATTATAATCACGTAATGCGAATTAGAAAAGTGGATACTAGAATGTATGGTGTGTAATTATTCAATATAAACACACTATGTTTTTCTAGACTTGGGAGAGATTCTATCATTATCTGTAAAACTTTTAAATGTATACATTAGCGTTTCAAATTTATATATTTAAAAATATTTTTCAGACTATCATTTAATTTGTACTGTCATTAAAATGATGTACGATAAACCCAGCATGCATAGCACAGTTAGACTTTTAAAAAACCTTAAATTTTTCTATACGTAATATGTTATATATTTTCAACGATTGATGATGCTATTTCTGCAGCCCAAAAAATAAAAATAAAACATTTCTATTTGGTTACGTACCAGTACGTTACTGAGCTTGAATAAACACTGGCCATGTGAATGTTTTGATTTTTAATCGTTCAGTAGAAGCACACAAGATCCTGGCTTACGTTTTCTCAGTACGGGAAGTAAAGTTTATCTTTACCATCAGATATTAATCACAGCATAGTAACACGAGCTTTTTAACTTTCTGAAACTATTAGACCTAGATAATATGAGATAAAAAATATTACAATATTTATACGTCGTAATTTATCTATTTGTAACACTTTTTTATTAAGCTTTCTTCTACGGTTGGCCTAAAAAGCACACATTATCAGCAAGGTAACAGTACGAAATTTATAAATGTATATTATCAGCTGAGCCCCTGAAAAGTGAAGTGAGCCAGGTGGTATTTAAGACGAAAATAAGTTCGATAGGTTATAATATTCTACATAGCTGAACTTATTAAATACAAACTGCAATTGTGTTTTCTTCCTAAAATAAAAAAATATGCAATTCATAAAGACACGAAGTAAAAATGTGATCGGACTTAGAAAAGAGAAAAGTGTCGATCGTCATTTTGCTACTTGACTTACTTCACTTCTCAGTTTTAATATCAAATTTAAATATTGATTAATAATGTCTAAATGAACCTAGAATCAAAATAATTTATGCCAAATTACTAAACCTTGTCTAAGTAGTAGCTACTTGGTAATTGATAGATTTAAAATATTTACTGCTTTTACATTATTTTAGTAAGACTAAAACTGTCAACAAACACTTGAATACACGTAAACAAACATTCTTACTACTAAAACTATCGAAGTACATAATTAACCAGTAATATTCTATTGAACAAAACCGAAGATTAATTTGTTTGCAGAGCCATCGTCAGTATAATGTTTAATTTATTTGCATAAACTGCAGTACGCTATCTCGAATAATAAACATGTTAAAATACTTGTAAATAGTAATGACATGCATTTTGATACGTATACTATACATATAATACAAGAGTCATGGAGTCGTTTAAAATTAAAACAGCTAAAACTCTGACCTTAAATTAAAACCTGAGCTGTGAAGTCGGAGTCGTGAAAAATGAGCGGCTCGATTTTTGATGATGATGGAATACGAATAGGTATAAGTTAAAATTAAATTATTGAAAACAAATCCTCGGAGTCGTTTTTTTTTATTTTAAAGCTGCATTCGGAGTCGTCTTTTTTTAACACAACTCCACAGCCTTGATTAAAATACAACTCTGAATTCGGTTTGAAAAATCGTGATTTTTATCAACATTATTCAACCTAGTTACCGGTAAATAAATCGATAAAAGCAATCTTAATGGACCACAACGATAAACCATCGTGACGGATTCGAAATACGCGAAAACCGTCTACAAAATGTCTACCGAGACTTAAAATATTATTTATATGACAAGTCGCGGTGACAAATGACAGTCTTTGCTGATTCGAGCGGGCAGATGTATCCGTAGGCATGCAAAATGAATCCAGGAATGCAAAATGTACTAAGTATGGTTCTTAATGACACCTACGCACATCTGTGGAAGTAAATGTAAGGAGTAGGAAGAGGTGAACGAATGCTCCAAGACGTCTTGAATGTAATTGCGTTCGCGAAAGCGGATGCTTTTAATTTTGCCTGAACACCAATTATTATCCGCGAGACATGTAAATAATGCTGTGAAACATTGAGTATAAGGACCATGTTGGTATTCTTTGTTACGAAGAACTGTGCTTTGTTTCGTGAAATGTAAAATTAAATCCAAAGATCAGATTAATTGACTGATAATTAACTGATATTAATAATTAACTGATATCATCAGTGCTTCGAATTTTATGCCGATTGTAATGAGTACAGTATTTCATTTATCGCCTGTAGAATTACAGTACATATAGTGCATATTATGCCTTATTTAAGTAAGCATAGAATGTCATATAATTATCTTTCCCAGGCTTGCATTACTTGGAAGCTAAAAAAAGAGATACTGAGCCGCCATTATGGACTGTTGAACACTGGTTTATAACAATTTCAATAACGTAAATTATTATTACGTAAAAAAATCTCAAAAACAATAATTAGTTACTTTTTTTTTAGTTACTCATGTAGTATTGTGTCAATTCTATAGTTGTGTTTACTGAAGGCGACAGTATACTGGATACAATAACATACCCAATGTAGCAGTTGGTGCAATTTAACACAATGTTTCTAATGTTCCTTTCTTTTCATTTTTAAGAAAACATAAAAATCAGACCATGTCTTACTTACATTATTATTTTTTTAGAGAACTGGCTAATGCAACGATCGCAACAATTATTTTACAAACTCTGATTTGGGTATCTCAAAATGAATATAAAATTAAATGCACAAATTGCACTGTTTTCAGAATTTGCTACCTCACTTCCCGTCAATAAAATGAATGTTTGCTAAATATTCGGTAATATATAAACATACGATTAACTTATGTGGAAGTTTACGAGTTAATGTGCAGGGAACAAACGCAATACTGTAACGAACTGTTTGTACTTTAAAATATTGAATGGCATAAATATTGCATACCTTGGCAAATAATCAAATTTGTATTTGCAGTTTTTGGCCACACGTAGGCGTGCGTTTCCAAGTCTCGTGTCGATGGTAAAAAAAAATTGAACTGGCATTTAGTCTTTAAGTAAAGCAATGTCTTTTCATTTATAGTAATGACAAAAGTAATTATAATTAATAAATTCGATTGATTTGGTGTTCAAAGATTAATAAAAAATATTTACGTTAGCCGACAGCGAAACAATTGCTGAAAACATCTCATATGTTTCAAATTACGGTGGCGTGTGGTGGAGTGCACGGATGAACTTGAACTGATATATATATATATCGACTATGGAAAGGAAAAATGACGTAACCCACAGTTTTTTCAAAACAGCTATTTTTCGATAATCTTAATGTATCAAACTTGATACACGTTCTATCAAAAGGATGCAAGCTGCAAATGCCGAATAAGTATCTAAATAGCTTAGTAGCTAAAAATCTTAGCTTTTAAGTTTGAAAAAGATGACAATGTAAAAAATTAAAACTAAGAAAAAAAACTTAAATAAAGGTTTTTTCCAAGACGATTTCTTTAATTAATATTAGATTTTATCAATTAAACACCAGTTTAGAAGTTTCCGTGCACCTTAAGGTGTGTATAATTCATAATTTGCATATGGCCCAAAATCATCAAAACACGTTTTTGCGCCTCCTGTAAAATTTGATATGTGTGGGTTACGTCCTTTTTCCTATCCAACGTCGATATAATAACATGATATATTTTAATACAATATAATCGATTGTATTATCGTAAACTAAGGATGCACATATTCTAGTAAACATAAATGCAGATTAGAATCAAAATTTTAATATTTTAAAATAAAATGGTGATTTAAATATTTTTCACCACTAATATTATGTAGTGTACACCAAGCAAACTCTAATCTAATGCATAATAATGGTGTATCTTTACCGTAATACACCTAAAATTTGTTTACAAAAAACGATGATTGACGATATGACAACATTTATACAAGCGTTTAATTTGTTGATTCTTCAAAACATCAAAATAATATCAAAAAAAATCCGTATTAGGTTTGACGAAAAAATAGTCATTAATTATTTAAAAAATAGTTCATTTTTAACGCATCCATTCAACTACATACTTGGTTAATGTTCGTAATCAGTTCGGCTCCGTGAAGCAATTCAATTTTCCCGCGACAACATGATAATATAACATCAGGTCATGTTTACATGCACGTCAGAAACCAAACCTTTGGATCCCAGCTCCCATGTTAAATTTGGGTCTGGCGAGGACTCCATACACATCTGGCGCGACAGCTTTGCCAGATGTGGGCTCGGTTAAAATTTTACGATTGACATTTTGCGTCCCTTTTAAAAGGTAGAATACCTAAAATATTCGTTCCTTGCACACTGGGGCATTCATTATAAACAACCGAATTAGTATTTGAAATGCTGTGGCTCATTTTGGAAAGCTGTTGAGTTTCGAATATTCAAAATAACCGCCAAAATTCAGGAATGTGACGGTTTTTGGGAGTATAACGCTAGTTATTAATAATAAAATTAATTTAAACGTATTCTTTAATAAATCTAACAAAATAATGTAATATAAACGACCTCTAGTTAAATAAAGTGAAAAATAAGATTACGCACATATTCCACTTTATTCAAGTATTTTATTACCATACAAAAACTTGTTATTTTTAAAAAAATATTCAAATAATCACTTTAAAAGTGTTTAAAATTGCCAATAATTAGTGATAAAGCATTATATTAAAAAATAAAACACTCTTTGGTACATATTCCACAATAGTTTATTATTATCAGGACCGGTTTCCTTCTTCACGAGCATTTTTAACTGCTGAAGGAATATAATATTGATATAGAGCCATGTATACAACAAAACAAGAGAGACGAATAAATTATTGTGGAATGAGAAAAAGAGTCTAATTATTTTTAATATAACACCTTCTCACCACGTATTGCCAGTGAGCACCATTCCAACATTATTTATTAAACATCAGGAGCGATTCCGGTTGATAATGCTCGCGAGGAGTGAAAACAGTCCTGATCATTTACAAATAATGTAGAATTACAACAATGTTTTTTTTATATTTTGAAATATTAAGGAAAAAAATACAAATAATTTCAATAGAAAATATGATTAGTATAGGTGAAAAAATCTTAAAAATAAATCAAATATTAGTATTTTCCCCTACATTTTTTTATAATATGACCAGCACGATTCACATATAATTTGTTGTTCAACGAATTCTTCTAACAAAATGGTCCTGATTAAATACAGTATAATAAGATAACGGTCTAACCAATATCAATTGTGTTTCATTTCTGTCAATATTACATAATTCCATAACTATGTCAGATATCCCATCAAAAATACTCATATACCTTCATCAGTTAGTCCTCTGCTGAGTGAAGGTCTCCCACGCACATCTGTTTCCATTATTTTGAGCCGATACCCAATAAGCCAAACTAAATAGTGTGGGCAATTCATTTTATTTGGTAACTAGTCATTTAACTGTCAGTAATTCTATTCTTCGAGCAATAACATATCTATATTCATAATTCATTCCCAAATTTAGTATTTTGGCAAATTTTGATACCACGCATACTTAGGTCTGTTCCGTTATAATAGTATATTTTTTTTATTCCGTTATTAAACGTAAGAATATGGATTTCAGACACGTGCTCCAAACATTATTAGGATGTTTTACGAATGAAATCATATGTATTATTCTCTTTTATAAATTAGACAAGCTTATTTTTAATAATCTGGAAATGGTACAGACATTATATGGGCCCGTTTAATATTTCAATGGGGCCCTGTCCATAATTTCGAATTGGTCGAATTTACGGTTCCCAATCCCCACGGCCTTTCGATTATCACATGTAACATTTATGCCGAAGCCAAAATTTTCATTTAAACATTAAAAGCTTCCTCATATGTTAAAACACCTATTCGGGTTCCGTGGAACATCAGTGTTCTGCGGAACATAATTTGTGAAACCCTGTACTTTATTAAATTTTGTTTTGAACAAAAAAGAATCTTAAAATTGTTAAGTGGTAGATAAACTGCAATATACGTAATACAATTATTAGGTATTGTGAAAACGATCACGATGCTATTGTTCAGCAACGTGTATTGCTTGAATTATTGTCAATTGACTTCATCAAATATTTATAGATCTATTGTCAAGCACAATGTCCCTCAATTTATTGATACGTAGAACAATATTTTACCAGCGATCTATTCTCAATGTTGTAAAGACCTATGCATTAATTGAGGGGATCTCTTATTTTCCACTATGTTCACTACTAATGTGGAGCATATGGACTGGAGTTGATCGCAACAGAAATGTTTCTACGAGAACTGTTAGTAATTCAGTTTTTCAAAAGAGAGTAGGAATAAAAGGGTATGACTAGGATAGAAATAGTCATGGGTGGGCTGGAGGAGGCAAACAATCGATTGTTTTTTTTAAGTATTGCATATAATTGCATAGGAGTGATAAAAAAAAATCACTCCTTCCCCAGACCACCGATAATTCCTTTGACATTAAGCGAGCTTGTTTATCTATAAGCAGCCCACCGCTGGGACTAGTGGTTGGCTAATCGCTCTCGCTTCGTCAGTTTTGAGGATAGGAAGAGTGGGAGGGAATATATGAAAATCAATTTATAGCAACATTTCGTAGTGAGATTCTAGCCCGTGATCTCCGTAATATAAGCCAACACAATTGACCACATAAGTAGTACCATCTGTAAAAACTAATTACAAAAATCATGTTGAGTATCAAAAGAATTCTCCTATTTACTAGGTCCTAATAATTTTAAGAATAACACTGCACTTCAATCTGTATTATTTTATCAAAAACAGAATATTACAACACTTTTATGAGTGATTTTTTAAAAATTTTAGGTGTATTGTCAAGATTAATATAAATTTACCAATTTAAGTCAATGGATACATTTTCATTATTTCAATCGAAATCCATTTACTTAATCGCTGACTGAAACCGTTCCTAAAAATAATCGTGTCAAAATTTTGAGGTTCTATAAGACTCGTTTTTTAAAAACAAAACTTTTTTGTACTTTTTTTAAATACAGTTTTGGACCAGTTTCATCTCAACCATTATCAACTGAAACCAGCCCTGATCTTTATTAAGAATAGTATTAATATAAAAGAGTGTTTTATTTATTAATATAATATCTTTCCGCCAAAAATTGACAGTGAACACTTAAAAAGTTATTAATTTTTTCGTTACAAGAATTCGATAATTCACCAATTGACTTATTTGTTACTCAATTAAGAGTAAATGTTGTGGAAAATTATAGCTAGATTGAGCATAATTCGCATAACCTTTTTAAATAAAAGTGGGAATTTGAACAAATGTATATTTTATTTTTTGAGTATAATTCCATTCCATTCCACAGTGATAACTAAAAGTGAATTAGAATGTGTTAATTTAAGCTAAGCTAGACTATATATTTGAAAACGATATTTTACTGAATCATTTTAGTTTGCATGGACAGTCGTTATTTTACATCGTTACCTCCTACCTATATTTACACTTTACATAGGTAACTACTAAAGAAGTATGTGTTTAAGGAAGCACATTTAATAAAACGTAAAAATACCCAATCAATCATCGTTAATCCGATTGGTGGTAAAGGTAAGTAAGAAATGAAGTGTTAGGTGATATGCTTTATAAAAGCCGTTACCTCGGGTAGAAGAAAACAAATAAATTCTAGACGCGATAGGATATCCAGGTAAATAATACAGGGCATAATTTACTTAAAAGAAGACCAACTTTATATAGCATGATTAAATAAGATAAGAAATCTTCGCTCACCTAATGCTGCTTTTCTTGGGGCTTAACTTTATCTGCCGTAAAAAATCCATATAAAAAAGCACCCAGAATAAACATCAACGATATTCAAAACACGTGCAAACAGTCCGTGTAAAAAACATTAACACCCAAAACACAACAATTTTTTAATAACCACTAATATTTACGTTAAGAATATCGTAAACTTCCTGGTTTACGATTTGATACGAAAATATAAAAAGAATTAGTTATTAAACATTTTTCGAAACAGAAAACACTCACAATATTTTTTATTAAAGCTGTTGTTTTATAGTTTTACCACAGTTTTTAAACAGCTTACTTCGCCAATGTTAAATATACGACAAATCGTATATTGTTCAAAGTAACAACTTTTCAAGTGAAAAATTGAGCTTTTTTTACTTGAGCGCGAAAGCTATCGAATAAAGTAACGAGGCTGACATTTAATAATATTTTTTTTGAAATTCGCGCGCAGACGTGCCTTTCGACCGGCGTACAATTTGAATCTGACGTCTCTCTGACACACCAATAAATGCGTACGCACCGCTCGAGAGAGCTTTTTCTAATGCGCCGGCGCGGTTCGTAAAGTTTCAGCTTAGGACACGTGCTGATGTTTACCGATACACCCCGCCTGATATTTTTTTTATTATTTACATCGCGAATGCAGGCAGCGTACAGCGCGCTTTCCATCACTGCGAAGGTAAAGTAAGGTTTTTTAGGTACAATGTTCGTGTGGTTTTTATGTCGTTTTATCATAATTCATAGCAGCTAAGTTGTTGACAGAATCCTGTTAAAAAGTTTCAACTAACACGTTGGTGAATAGAAGCTAAGCGTTTTTTTTTGTGTGAAAATCTGCACCTTTTAATTTAACAAAATTACGGTATTTCCAAATATAATATAATATGTAGATATATCGGTGATATGCTCTGGGAAATAAATACTGACGAACAGGGCTGGCTCGAGGATTTCTGCGTCTGTGTACGAGGCGCCTCTCGAAATTAGAACTAAATGAGTGGATATTGCCAAAATCGGCGCACACGCCACGAGCCAGACCTGCTCACGAACATTGATATTTATTACACCGTTCTTCAAAATTATAATGTTATTCAAGATAGGTTTGATTCAGTTTCGAGGGTCTTGTCCCAGCGCCTCGAATTGTTGTTTTTGGGACAGCCAAAAGTCCCAGTTGTTGATAAAATTGTTTTGAAAATCACGTGCAATAATGTTTTCATCCACGGTTCCTTCAAAAACCGACCGAATATTACTTTTTGTTGTTCAGCTATGTGTATATAATCTGAATAACATTGAACTTTGTTAGAAGTCAGCCAATCGCTTTGCTTTTTTTAAAGATATTATGGGTGGGAGGGAATTTAAGAAATCACAGATACTCATGTCTTCGAACATAATCCATACATTGATTGAAGAGTAAATTTATGAAACTGTCAGTACTAGGATAAACAGGGGCATTGAAGTCGAAGTCGGAGTCGGGAGTCGAGGGTTTTGTCCGATGTCGGAGTCGGAAAAATCTTACAACTCGGACACATTTAAAAAATAAATATTAAATGATGTGTATTCAAACCACAATAATCCAATGCGTGCTAGGCTGACTAAAGATGATTTGATGGTATACATTTATATCAGCTAAAATGAAATGATTTCAAAATTTCTTTGCAGTCGAAGTCGTCATTTTTTGTACCCGGCTCCAAAACCCTAAGAAAACTCATAACATTTTTTCAAATAAAGTATAAATAAAATAGCTTATATGAAATTCTGTGATAAATGATTATGCATTTAACTAAAACGTTTCATTTTAGATTTTCCGATAGTCAATATTTTATTGTAACAGAATTTTTAGAGTAAGAGTGATTATTCGATAAAAAGTTAATACAGGAAATGTAAAAAATACTAATGTTCATTTTGGAGTAGGAACTATCGATCGCAGGATGTAGATATATGTATATCCTGACTCGTAAGCAGTCAATCATATATTTTAATATAAATTATATTAGATATAAACAATATTATGTTTAAAATAAATGCAACATTTTCATTAAGTAGTATTATTTTATAACAAATCTTTTTCTATTATATATAAAAATCTCTGCAATTAACCCTCCAAGGACGAGCGTGACCATATGGTCACAGTAAACACCGTTGTCTATTGATCCCACTATTCATCCTTTTTCTACCTGAATATCGTTGCTTTCGCTCATATTTGGTTAAGAAGTGTACAGACTTCAGTTAGTCATCAGCCGTGGGGACAGAAACGGCCACCAAAAGCAAATTATTTACAGTTATTTTGCTAATATATTTGTATTTAAATTATGTTGATCGAAAGAGGTCCAATTGTAAATATTTAAAAAAAATTCACGTATAGCTATATTTCAACCCCGAATGTTTGCGTACCCATACGGTCACTTTTGTCCTTACTACTGTCCGTACACAATATTACGCGGTAATAAAAGGATGAGCATGACCATATAGTCATGCGGGGTTTCTATACAACGACTTGTTGAAATTTTTTTTTAGGAATAAAAGTTATCCGTGACTCCGATATGGCATAAAAAATATTATTTTTATCGAAAAAAATCTCTCGTCTCTGGAGGGTTAAGGAAAAAATCGGGGCTGTGAAGCGGAACCGTTAATCAAAATAAAATACAAAAAGTTATGCATTTTATTAAATATTAAAATATACACAAACATAGGAGTGTTTTTCATTTATAGATATACGATATACCTACAAATTAATGATACCTAAAACGAAATGTGAATCTAAAAAGAGAGGCCGGAAAAGCCCGTGCTTACGAAAAACAAACGAGCTTTTAAATAACCCATTGGCCACATCGTTTGTTGGCATTATCTCTTTCAGTTATAAATTACTTACACTTCCTTTTCCTGAAAACAAAACGAAAAAGACAATCGAAACGTAGAAATTCATTGTCGTCGTTGAGATTTATTTTACAAATAAGAACGAGTAGAATGCATAGAGACACCGCCGGATGTAACGGATAGAAAGAATGCTAGACACGAATCACAGACAAGACAAGAGGTAATAGACAACTGCCGCAACGGAAGAGGTCTCCGCGTTATTAATAGTAATATTTCTGTATCTTTTTTATAATGCTATATTATTTCCATAGTCCGCCCGAAGGGAAGAGTTGTTAAGTCAAAGTAATTGAGAAGCTAGACTAATTGGATTCGAAATGGAATATCAGATGTATAATATTATACAATAATCCATTGCAATCGTATATGAATAATTTTATTTTTATATTTGTAAATTAAAATAATTTATGCTGCATGTTTTCGTTAATAATATACACTGGACTCTCTTTTTACACTGTGGATACGTTCCACGGAATACCATTTAAAAAAAACGTGTAAAAAAGAACACTTATAAAGGTTTTTGGTGTGTGTATAAGAATCAATTCAGGATATGAAATAACAAAATTCATCTTAATCTTATTTTTAAAAATTGTAACAAAATTTATTCATTATCACTGTCAGACAATAGACGAACTAGTTTACGCACATTTAGTACGACAACGCTTTCATCACTTCAAATCTTCGGGTTTACAGAAATAAAACTCTCAGCGCATTGTAATTAGTAAGTTAGAATTCGCAAGGGATGTAACACCCTGTCAAAAAAGAGTCCAGTGTAATTTATAACGACAACAATAATATTATATTTTGTCAAACAAAGAATTGCGTGAAATAATTAAAAAGAATTCTACAGCCCAAATTTCGTAAATTTATAATATTTTTCATTTTTTCTTTAGCTCCTCATTCATTTATTCAATTTTTACCCAAAAACTGTTTGGGGGTGGAATTATGAAACGATCGAAATTAATTATTTCGGGTAGCTTATAATTCTCTTTAGTTTCAATAAACTATGTTTTAATACTCAAATCTATTCACTGCTTGTTAAAATGATGTACAGATTCAAACGCGTGTCGACCGATAATTTTACGTGAGTACAGCAACGCACAGCCGCATAAATCTGCATCGCTATTAAATTGGCATAACAAATTGATTTTAATATCATGTGATTAGTCAATATTGTACAAATGTCGGATTCGATTTTATTTTATTGAGCTCTCCAAAATGACCACTCGTTGACGACTACTTATTATGTTTATTTAATAAATATGGAATATCACTTAACATAACTAAGGGTCCGACGAATCAATGCCGATATTAAGAAATTGTTTAAATAAAGCCAAAAATTGTTTATTGGAATTGCAATGTCGGCCGAGTATATGAAAATCAGTATTTCGATATTTCTTATGAAATACCAGTCATTAAAAAATATATCTCTATTATATACGGGTAATATATTTTTGCAAATGGGTTTTTTTTAAATAATTATACTTCATTGAAAGTCAGATACAATTCTAAGCATATTTCAATTCATAACAAACAATTTTATTGAAATATGTGATGGTTCATATACATTCAAAATTCGATTTTGGTTAATTTTTATAACGAAATACCAATATGTTTGTATATTGAAAACTAGAACTGTAGTATTGAAAAAATATCACGAATACCGGGATCACGGTTTCGGTAATACCGGTATTACAATCCCCACACTTAACATTATGTTTTATCAAAATAAATAAAAAAGACATACCGTTGACTTATATGCTTCTATCCTTGAGCCACTCTATATTTCTAACAATCTCCTATTTCCTAATATTCTATAACCCCCTGGTATTCTTCTTTGAAATCCACTGGCATCTGTTGCTCTCGTCTTCATCAATTATGAAAGAAAATGTCAAATACGCGGTTTATGAGTGAGGTAATTTTTTGGTAATTAATAAAGCAGGAAATGTAAATATTGAGATACGTTTTGATTGACGTGGTATGAGGTGCGTTGGGTAATACACAGATAGGCTGTTAAGCATTTCATACTTTTAACAGTAGACACATTAGAATTGGTGATGCATTATAGTTATTAATATGAGTGGCTTGGCTGGCCACCTTTTTTCGTAATTATAATTACATATATTTATGTTTTAACTAACATCTCAATCAACGGATTCAAATTAAACAAAAATAATTCCTATACGACGTTCCGTTTGTTTTATTCAAACTCGGAATTAATTATTACAATATTATTCATTACCAGAATATTTAGAACTTCGACTGAAGGTGCTTGATGGAACTTCAATTCATTCATTCATATTATTCATGTTAATAAAATAAGGGTTACTACTGAAAACACCCTCTTTAAAAATCACATTATGCTGTATTTTTATTAATATAAAGGTGTTCTAAAAACCCACTCTTCCACTGTGGTCTAGTTCAGTGCTTCCCAAACTTTTTCATACCACGGTCCCCTAAATCTGAAAAAAATAATCCGCGCCCCTGAATACAAAATATGTTCTGCGGCGGCCCCCAGTTTGGGAAGTACTGATCTTGTTGGTTAGAGCTTGCTCTTACGATCAGGCGGGTCTGGGTTCGATTTCCGGAAAGGTCAATGTCTAATTTAGAGTTTTCAATTTAAATTTGAGACCTGGGTGTTTTTAATGTCAATTTACCTCGAGTTAATCTTGAGTGACTTACAAAATATTCTCATCGAATTCTTCTCGTATGATCTTTCAATTTTAAAATCTAGAAAAAAAATGTGTAGTCAATATGAAAAGTATTTTTTAATGACTTTCTTGGTTATCTGATATGGTGCCTTGTAAACATCAATAAGAGTTTCTACCCTTCATATTACAAAAATCAATCAAAACAGTGTGTTCAAAAATGTGTAAGCGTGGCATAATATGACGTATAACAGTTATATTTTTCTTCAGAGTAATGCCATGTAGGGTAATTGGAACCATCTTATAAAAATGCATTCAGAACTTGAGAGTTGAGCGACGACTAGTCCATTAATAAAAAGTTAATAACATTTATAAATTCATGAAGAACAAATTGCATCAGAAAGCTGTTATATCATATTATATTTTTAAATCGCAAGGAACAATATGTCGTAGTAAATATTTATATGTCACGTCATGTATGTTTTTCAATAATATATTTTTTATTATGATTACAAAAATGTTTATAAAAATTAATATTTTGGTATGTTATTTTATAATATGTCAAATATTTTAATTCGATATATATTGTTATTTTAGCATTAAATAATTTAAGGACATGTGAACTAGGATACGTCTTCACAGCGGTGGACTGACAAAATTTTAACAAGGGGCTCGGTTAACCAGAGAGATAAAGGTGGATTTTTATCACCCGTATAGGATGATTAGCAATAATTATGAAAACAATTGAATGTTACTTAATATGCTTTTATTATGCAAAAATATACTGCTATATAAATTTTAAAAACTTATGATGCACCCGAAAAAAATGTATTTTACGAGAAATTTTCAAATGCAACAAAGTCTTTTGTTTCATAACACATATAAACCATTTACAGCAATTACTGTTGATCTGTGAATATTTTTTCTACTTTAACAAGGGGCTCTCTGGCCTTAGTAAAATTTAACAAAAGGCTCGTACTTGTCCCACCAAGTCCCCTTTAGCCCACCTTTGCGTCTGCAGGTAATGCAATCGATAAATCTCGTTCCCGTCCTCCATTCTTTTGACAGTGAACTTCAAGCCCAGTTTCAGATGCAACAGTTTCCAATTTAGTTTTGATTTGTAACAACATATAAACAGCTTTACTAGGTGGTATACAATCAATGTTACGTTACGGCAAAAGCGTCCATATAAATAAATTAAAAAGTGTATTTTACAATTATTAAAAATTTCAACTTAAGTTGCTAGGTGGGATTTTAATATTAAATTTAAAGCGTTTAAATTTTGTAAATTCCCACATGTCTTGTCACTTCATCCAATAATAACCATACATTTGAACGACTGAAAGGTGAAACCCAGGTAGTGACAAAACATGTAGGAATCTACAAAATTTAAACGATTCGAACCTCAAATTTTACATATTGGTATAAATAAGCACGATTGAATAAATTACTATAATTCGAAAAGGCAAGCTTACTTAGTCAAACAGCTTGATCTGGCATATTTATTATAATATTATCACACGTGTGTTTTCTTCCTGACATTGATATTATTTTCAATGTATTGATTTAACCCAAAACAATAATCTAGTAGAGGATATCATTCTTCATACATAGATTGATGTTTATATAACGTCTAAAAAAACTGTCCTGCGCTAATACAAGTAAAGATATAAATTATAGCTCCCCTATATATCTTCTATATTTAGACACGTGGAGCGTGCTCTTTGGTGAAATTTTGAATACGTGAGCAGATTTAAGCTGAATAAACCCCAATATGGTTGGAAATGTTTCGTTTTGGCTAAGTTTTGCCTATAGCCCAAATATAGGATTTTTTCAAGTTCAAATACTATTGGAATGCGGGCCAATCGGACTCACGAAAAAACACGTTTTTAATTAAAGTTAATTATAAAAGTAATTAATGAGTGGCTTAAAGCATTTTCATGGTTTTGACGATTGAAAGAATTTCAATAATGGTGACAACAAAGATTTTCAAAGACCGATTTTCGTAAAATATTCTGAAGATATATATATCAGTTCAAGTTCATCCGTGCACTTGAACGCATAAAGATGCCGAATGGCGAAACCCGAGTCGTATGTGAGAAAACTGGAATGAATATACAATATTTGAACATTTAAATTTCATTCTAAAGATGGTGAATAATAACAATGTTGAAAAAAATATATTTTTTATCAAAAGCTGTTTTTCCTTGAGTTTTTAGGGCGAATCGATTTATAGTTCTATCAAAATAACGTTATATTTTTGACAACTATTTCGGCAACATGCTATCGTCTGAACTAATTTATTCTGTTATTCTTGACCTTGTAGAACTTAATACATTGCTATTTGTTACATCATGCTTCTATTTATATTTCCAATGAGAAGAGTTTACAGCTATTGTTGTACAATTATTTTCGAGATTCGTTTTAAGTAAATTAAAAATCTCATTAATTTATCAGAAATAAAAAAAAGATTCCAGAATTTTAGAATCCACATATATGCATTTATAATAGTATAGATTACACGTGGTTTGACGGTGAATAATTTCGCCTGCGACGAATTGCTTAGGGAGCACTGTATATTTCCTGTGTCTCTAGCACATCATGCATGCACCTGGCTGGAGATATATAAGCCAATCGTACGATAATCTACCACGATATCTTCGTTTATGAAACGTACCCCAATTTCCACCACAAGACTAAACAGAAGAACGCGATGACAGTTTTATAATTCAATAACACGCTATTTCTTTTTCACTACACAATATTTCCTCAACTGGTCATCACTCATCATTCTTAACGTTAACGGATACGGAATAAATCATCTAAACAAGGATTGCTTTACAACAATTGTTTGATCTCTCATAGCTCTATCAATAATGCGATCAAAAAATCAATGTGTAAAAAATTCCTATCCGAGGATTCAAACCTGTGTACAGACGCTCAAGAACATTGATTATAATCATTTATATATTTAAAAAAAAACAGCTTTTCACTTAATTTATACTCTGATTAAAAACAAATTGACTTTTAACTGATTTTTGTATACAATATGTATCTCACTTTTAAAAATGCTTACTATCAATTCATGTTAAAAAGGCGCCATTTTAAATAATATAAGAAGACTTTTCGTTGAAATGTATTACAAACATGTAAGACTATTTAATTGCTATAGATTGGGATCAGTTTCATGCTAGCTGGTAATGATATTAAATAAATAATGTGGTATTTAATACGTTTTTTTTGTTTTTTAATTTTAACAGTAATACGTAAGTAGGTTTTTATTTACCATTGAAGGATGATATTAAAAAATGAAATGAGTCAATATATCTGACTTTTTAAAATTACTAATATCATCGGAAATTTGATTCAACTAATATTTTTTTATATTCCATACGTTTTTGTAGCTTGTTTTGCTTAAGTTCTATAATCTGTGGAATAACAATAATATGAACTAGGTAGTAGTAGGTATACTGATATTAATTACGTTGATTATTCAACTTTTTATTAAGTATACATATATTATGTAAAATATCGTCCTGGTAGGTAGGTTTACAAAGGACAATGGAAAGATAACGCTGATCATTGAAAGGACAATTAAAAAGAATAGTCATCATTGTGACCTTAAAATTTAATTATGAATTCAGAAGATGTTTAAATATCTCTAATATTATAATAGTTTTATTGTATCCTTTTGTTGGCTTATTACAATGTACTACCTATATGCATCCTTTCCTTGTTCATAAGTGAATTAATAATATTTATTATTGAAGTCTTTATGCCTCTGAGATTGAACGGTGTAGGTAAGCATGAGATATAATAGAAAAAAATATTTATTCAATTTTAATGATGCAATTTACTTTCTAGTATTAAAAAGCTTAGTAAATACGGTAAAGTTTTAAATAACTTTAATTATGTTATGATAGTGTTGAATCCAGTGGCGGCCGGTCAATGTGGCATTGGATCAATGCACCCCTTGTATGTGCAGGGACGGTTATATTTCATGAAATAATATTGAAACATAACATTTATACCATTTACTCATTTCAAATTCTTCATTTATTTATTGTATTTTTTTCTAAATTTCTGAAATATTTATTATTAAAAAAAATGTCACTCAAGACCAACTCGGGGAGAAAAGACATCACCAACACCCATGTCCAAAATATCAAATTTCAATTGAAAAATGCTATATTTGATAATGTCTTTATCTTGAACCCAACCTCATGGTCGCTATAGCAAACGTTTTACTAAGTATAGATCACAGAGGGCGAACAAATATTCTTTAGAACAGTGTACTTCAACCTATGGTCCACGGACCAACATCTCAATCAAGCATTTCAAGTGCTCGTATTCGTTTTTAAAGGTTTCTAACCACTGCCAATGGATATACATCCACGCGGCTATATCAACGTACTTGTCTCAACATAATATTATTATATATTTTTTTATATCTAATGCATACAAACCCGACTGCGACCTATCATCACTGATGTACTTTTTTTACTATATGAAGTATTCAATTTTACTGTAATTGCGTCGAATAAACAAAAGGACCACGCATTGGTGATTAACCCTCCAAGGACGAGCGTCACCATATGGTCACACAAAACACCGTTGTCTATTGATCCCACTATTCATACTTTTTCTACCTGAATATCGTTGCTTTTGCTCATATTTGATTAAGAAGGGTACGGACTACAGTAAGTCATCAGCCGTAGGAACAGGAACGGTCTCCAAAAGCACATGTGATTTTTTGAATTTCCGTTTTTTTTAATTTACTTTTTGAAACTGTTAGATATTTTTTTATAAAAACATAAAATTATTTACAGTTATTTTGCTAATATATTTGTTTTGAAATTATGTTGATCTAAAGAGGTCAAATTGTAAATATTTTAAAAAAAATCACGTTTAGCTATATTTCAACCCCGAATGTTTGCAAGCCCATACGGTCACTTTTGTCCTTACTACTGTCCGTACTCAATATTACACGGTAATAAAAGGATGAGCATGACTATATAGTCATGCGGGGTTTCTATACAACGACATTGCGTTTTTTTTTTTTTAAATTTTGGATAGGAATAAAAGTTATCCGTGACTTCAATATGGCTTAGAAAATATTTTTTTTATCGGAAAAAAGCTCTCGTCTCTGGAGGGTTAAGTGACAAGTCTTTTAAAAATAGATGTGACGTTTAACAAATTGGAAAATCTTCACGGCCCATTTTCTTTTCACAGATTAAAAACGAGGCACGCAACCAGACATAAAGTGAGATCATTAATTTAACTGTTTTTTAAAGTTACACCCCAATAAATTACACAGATAGGCGCTATAATATGTCAAGTTTTATGGTAACTGTAAAAAATTTCATACAATGTGTCAAAGTTTATTTACCAAAATATTTGAATAGAGTCATTCAACAAACTTTCAAGTACGCGTTCCAAACAAAAAACACTAAACACCAGGACGCTTTCGTAGGAAAATAAGTTTACCCTCTTATTGTAAGTGGCTATCCTTAGATATTAATATTTCAATGGGCATCTTGCATTGGGCCATATCACAAGAGTACATATAATTCAATTAGTCTAATTAATACACATAAGTATAGTAATACAAAATATTTCGATTGATTCGGCTGTTACTTAGTAAAATTTCATTTTCTATTTAATTATAAAAATAATTAGATATAAAATATTCTACTTGGGTCGTGTCAGTTCCCTATGTGACGTCTCCGAAATTCCCTATTCCTCCCTATACATAACAGCAGTGCTTTTTTTAAAAGAAAAAAGTGCCAGAACTTACTTTTTGTCAAGCTTTTTACTATTGTTTTTCTAATTAATGTCCGTTCTCAATGGGGAGCATATGGTTTCTCAAATATCTTAGAGGTATCTCAAAAGTAGTTTTTTAAGAGAACTGCTTGTTAGTCAGTAACTCAATCTTCTTTTTTTATGAGAGTTAGGATAGAATATTTATTTCTCATTTCATCACTCTAATGATATAATGTTAATGCATGACTTTGTGGAATTATAGCCCATTTTGATTCCATTTAGTTCTTAGAGGATTATTTCACTTTTCGACACATTGAAAGATTGATTTTTCATTGCTAATTTATTTTCCCGAGATAATGATTTTAAATAAATATTTTCAACCGTTTTTTTTCACATTGAAAAATCAAAAGTTTTCAAAGCAAGAAAAAAAATACGAACATTGATTTGAAACATTGAAGATGTACGGATAAAAGGTACCGGAACACCGTTCCACCGCGGTACACGGGAAAAAAGCTCTGCATAGCAGCATTATTAAGTTACGATTAGCACACAAATAGATAGTACGTGAGTTTCGTCCAGTTCACTATCAGTAACACTCACTGTGTGATACGTATACGCGTCCTTTTTAAAACAATGAATATAATACAAAGGCTTATGATTTTGAAACAGAATCTCGAAAGCTTTTTGCGATAACAAAATAAAATCTTCCGACGCAGAAACAAGGATTGTACTGTCTCGTGTAAATGGATCTTTGTATTGAAACGCAAAGCACAACAAGATACTCTCTCATTTACAGCGCAGAGCTTTCGTGTGATATTTAAAATTTTCCTTTTACTCCCGGCCATTAAATTTGATCCGTTTGGAGCACGAGCTAAGTCCTTAACTGCCCATAAAACCCTAAACAATGTGGGCTGATTTATCCCTCTTAGAATAATATTTCCAAGTGCTTTCTTTATTCACGCTTCACCAGTGGTGTAGGAAGGAGTCCTGCCGCCCGGAGCGATCCTTGAATTTCCCGCCCCCAATATGTCCTCTAATTTTGTTTTTAAATCACTTCTACTGTTTTTTTTATCTATGAACTAGGAATTTTAAATACGGGTGAATTAATGTTTTTATATATAAATATAATTCATCGAAAAATATTGCATTTATTTTTGAAAATCCGGTCCACCCTTACCGCACTCCCTTAACTGCGCTTCACCATTATGACGTTTTTATTTTGTACTCCAATACTAGTATCATAGAATTCACAGTAGTTGTATCTCCAGTAGGGTATCCAATCCCGGAGCCTTTTTCCAATCCCGGGATTTCGGGATTGGTTAATTTTGAATCCCGGGGTCCCGGGATTGAGATTTTCTCACCGAGGAATTTGAAATCCTCAATTCGCTATACTTTTTCCTTGGATTCTCACAGAACCTCGTTTTTTTTTTAGCTCACCGAGGAATTTGAAATCTCCGATTTGATATACTTTTTCCCAGAATCTCACAGAAACTCGTTTTTTTTTTTTTGCCAATTTCGTGTAAATTTTCGGGATTTGCTCAAAATTTCTCAATCCCGAAATCCCAGGATCGCGGCCATCTCAATCCCGGGATCAGAAA
Organism: Himalopsyche tibetana; assembly: GCA_030503985.1. Taxonomy (NCBI): domain Eukaryota; kingdom Metazoa; phylum Arthropoda; class Insecta; order Trichoptera; family Rhyacophilidae; genus Himalopsyche; species Himalopsyche tibetana. The sequence goes on from JAPJYX010000010.1 coordinate 6,640,381, forward strand.
ATTGAACGGGATCCCGGGATCGGATGCCCTAATTCGTACCTATCTAGTTTATGTGGGATATGATGTAAGAGGTACATTTCAAATTATTTATCTAAAAACGATCATCCCTTTGATTTGACCGTCACATTGATCAGAGATTTTCCCATATCTTTGATTTACATTGTATCGTAAAATTAACTTAAATACTCATTTACCCATTTGTGCCCGAATTTGCCCGTAATTGATGCAAATAAAAAAACATTGCTCACTCCAACAGGTCCAAACCTGAAAAAACATTTATTGCGTCATGCATAATAGAGTGGAAGTAAAAATACTAAATGTTCCAATATTGGAACACTGGGAAAAAATAGGTTAAATATTTGCACACTTATTATTTAATGGAGTTTTGATAAATTTGTAAAAAAAAGATTCAGTATCATTGCGCTATTTCTTTTCTTGAATGTTTAGACATAGTAATGTTTTCAAAATTAAATAAAACGTTTTAGTCGAGATGATTGATTAGAAAAATTAAAGAGTCGATATTGGCTGGCACTGGCGCCATTTTCTTTCTATTCAGTTAACATTTAGTGCATTAGTATTTATAAGGAAGGATGTGTTTGCAAAATTTGTTAACATTATAATGTATGATTTTTCAAAAAGACAATTTGATATTTTTCACTATTTAGAATTTAAAACGTTTGACTCCTCTTAGTAAGCAAATAAAGTTGTGGTCGGCAAAGTAAAAGGTAATTAATACCGTAAATACATCACACTTTTTCTTTTTTAACAAATATGTATGGTTGTCAAGAAAACATGCTGTTAGCAGAACAGTGATAACAATCATATAAAACACGGAAACAGGTGAAAACATAACAATCCACATTGTTGTCGGGTGCGGTTTCGTGGGGTGTGTATGTGTGTGCAATATATGCACTGCGTAAATAATAAATGCCTGCACCTGTGCTCTCAAATTAGAATGAATGTTTTGCGAAACGGAAAATAATAATGATTCCGTTGTATGTATGGTAGAAAGTGTTTTCAAAACAAAAGAGTGCCGACTGCTGATTCTTGTGTGAGTTAATTTCATGGCGCCATGTCAGCCGTGCAAATATTAATGACACACATTAAGTTTTCTGTCTTTAATAAAAGAGCATTGGAGATTTTTCCTTAACTCATACCGCCGATGACAGCTCACTTATAATTTATTAATGAGGCGTTCAGTATCAAATACGACTAAGTCATTTTTTTTATTATTTCCCATATATATTTTTAATATCTTCTTACAATTCAAATACAATTAACCCCTTTTTTACACGGTTTCGAAAAAACAAGGTCCACAAAAAATAATGAATTCTATTTTTTAGCACGGTTCCCAGAAACAAAAAAAAAACAAATATTTTTTTTAATAGCAAGAAATTCAACAAACAAAAGTCTTCATTGGATTCTAGCAATCTAACACATTTGACGTATCAGGCATTTCTAGTGACGAAAGTCCCGGATAAACGTTGACGTTTGTCATCAAGTAGCGATGGACTCATAGCATATTATATATTATTTTCTTATTGATTGAATTGGCATTCACTTGGTAGAACTCCATTATAATTAAGTAAAAAAATATCAACGTATTTTATTTCAACGAATACTATTTTATATAAAAATATATTTTTGATAGTTACAAATTTCGCCCTATGTATCAGTTCCTATGTTCAAACAAACATTAACTAAGCTATATTATATAGTGGCCTAGAAAACATACACAATACATCTTCTCATCTAATCTGACATCCCAATATATATTCAAAATAAAGTAATAAATTGACTTTATGTTTTCCGGAACGATAAATAATATGGTATTATTTAGTAGTCTTTGATGCAAATTACATTAAATTTAAATGGTTATGTATAATTATAATAGCTTCTTGTGGTAAAGTATATGTGATGAATTCATACAACTTCTGTTATAATTAATTCATCAATATGATTCAATAACAGTTTATAATATGCCTCACATCGGTAGTGGACTTGGAAAAAAACAAGCTGATTGAATTTTACATTATTTTCTAGTTCAGCAAACATTTCTTAAAATAGCTCCAATTACGCATACGAATAAATTAGACGTCCATAATCAATCACGGCCATGTTGGTTTCATATAATTTTCAGAAGATCCGAATGTTTGTTTCACTTCTTTTTAGTGAAATTTTAATGCAAATCAACATTAATAACAAGTTGGTTTTCCACCACCACCCGTTGTGTATATGCAGCCAACGTTTAATGGCCGCCTTCCACAACGCTATCGAAAGAACAATCTAAACAAAAGTCATTTTTACAAGTAGCTATCGATTTAGAGACCGATTGTTGTTTTTGGTGATGGATTGCAGATACCAGTGTCACCTGCCATACATAAAAAACACGATCATACTCTTCAGCGGTTCCCGGTAAATTACTCAAATGGAAATTGCCCGAATAACAAGATAATCAATTTGTTTCCGTTTGTTCTGTCTTAGCCCTAGTCTTCTATGTTTTCTGGAAATATATAGAAACAGTTTGAGTAACTAATTAGTAAGCAGTTCTCGTAGAAACACTTCTGTTGAGATAAACTCCATTAAAAGATCATATGTTCCGCATTTGGAGAGAACACGATTAAATTAAATACTTACGAAAAATATTTTTATATTTCACAAGATAAAAATGAAATTCGTAGAAAAAGTCGTTAAAAATCGTTTAAATAACCAAGCAATTCGAATAATTTGTAATTCGAGCAATTTCCATTCGAGCAATTTACCGGCTCCCCTCTTCAGCTAATAGAAATATGTTTTAAGAACTTACATATTGGGTTATGTTTTCTTCATTGTTTGTGTATTGTTATTTTTGTTCATTTGAAAAATTATATATTTTTAAAAATACCCGATTACTTTTAAAATATTTTTTTATTGGTTGATTACCGATAACGGGAGGAATTATTTACTTTATACCGGTAATGGAAGTTCAACAATTCATACTAATTCGCCAGATAATAAATCGAAGAAGCGTTTTATGTAATATTATGACAAATTGAAATCGAAATCGTTTGCCACTACGTAGGTATATACCACATGTATATTGGGATAAGTTCATAGTAATTTACTGTGTAACGTGAGTGTATTCGCGAATTACTACGAACTCCACATGTTTCACGTTTGACTCTTAATTACCCATCCATCTTGTAGTTAATTGATCATATCTACAATACTGAATACGATTCAATGTAATATGTATATTCAGTGGCGTAACTAGGAAAAAATTACCCGCTTGCAAATTTATTAAAGGCCCGCTATTGCTTTCGCAACAATTAAATTAATAAGCTGAGAGATTTTAAATATCCTTCATCTTTTAATGTCATAAAATCTGCAAATTTTTCATAACTATTTCACTAAGTCTGACTTAAATTCTTCTGTAGTTTTTTATCATTTTTAATTTTCTCAATGTAAGTATACTATCGACAGTAACTCACAAAGTTAAAAATAATAACAATACAATATAATACACTTCAGGGCTGTTTATAAAACTGTATTTTGTATTTTGAAATAAACAATTATTATGAAAACTGTTTTACGGACATTGTTGCAGATCTTTTTTTTAATATCGTTATAGTCGAAAAGCGTTTAAAATAAGGAAGGTTTAATTTTGAAATTATTTTTAAGAGGTAATTAACATTTTAATTATAGTCAATTTAGTGTCACATACTCATATTTTGTACTTTTATCAGTAAACTTTTTTCATAACATTTTATCAGTTGATAATGTTTGTCATGAACGAAACCGGTCCTGATCAGATTAAATGTAATTAGTAAAAATAATATTTTATTTTTTTGTGTTATTAATGAGTTTTACTTGCCTTTTCATAAATTTATTGATGTTTTTTTTTAAAAGAAATATTAGTTGAATCATCGCTAGTTCCTAAATCGCTAAGCCATTCTGGGCGACTTTTTATGGAAATGACCCATGAAATCTATATTTGTCTTAAATTATATACATATAGTAAGGCGAGTGAGAACTTCAAATTCCATCCTATCTCTTAAAGAAATCATTTATAAATTCCCTAGGGTACTCAAAGTTGTACCCCCCACCACCCGCTACGGCTTCACACTCTTCTTATAGGGTGTATTCCGTAGCGTAACAACGTTAGTTGTGTTCAAAAGTTTGCCAGAAGTGTCCCGAGAAGAGATTCTTCAAGACTTGGTTGCATGCACTACAGTGTGCAGAAATTAAAAGTTAATAAATAATTAAGTGCAGCTGAAAATATGAGATTTCATCTATTTAACTCAACTCTTTTTCCAAATGACGCGGAGAATTCTTTAAATGCCCTATAATTTGCCTTCGATGCAACCATGTCGGCATGACCGACGGGGCCGACAGATCCGACAGATAGTCGTATCGTCTTGAGCAATTTTTCCCGTTCGAATCATTTCGAAAATTTAGAGCATTTGCAAAAACCACTCCCTTTGAATTCATTTAAGTCTCAAAAGAATTCAAAATTTTGATACACGTAATCTGCGAACAAACTGGTTGTATTACATTTTCTAATGCATAGAAAGACAATGCCAAAAAATAATACATTTAATGTTAGGTATGTATGCCCAGCAGTTTTTTGTCGTATACTCAAAACTTTAAATGATTCAAATTATGTTTGGTGGTCCTCCGGAGACCCCTCAACTAGGGCATCCAATCCCGGGATCCGGGATCCCGTAATCCCGGGATCCCGTTCAATTTTCTGATCCCGAAATTCCGGGATTGAGATGGCTGCGATCCCGGGATTTCGGGATTGAGAAATTTTGCGTAAATTCTCGAAATTTACACGAAATTGGCAAATCGGAGATTTCAAATTCCTCGATGAGCTAAAAAAAAAAAAAACGAGTTTCGGTGAGATTCTGGGAAAAAGTATACCAAATCGGAGATTTCAAATTCCTCGGTGAGCTAAAAAAAAAAAAAAAAAACGATCTTTCGTGAGATTCTGGGAAAAAGTATACCAAATCGGGGATTTCAAATTCCTCGGTGAAAAAATCTCAATCCCGGGATCCCGGGATCCCGGGATTCAAAATAAATCAATCCCGAAATCCCGGGATTGGAAAAAGGCTTCGGGATTGGATACCCTACCCTCAACCTCCAGGGCCTATATGCATCGGTTACGTTTTCTCAGAATATTCCCCAGAACAGGATTTGATAATTGAAGATTGAAGTAAAACGTAGTATGCGTGTTTTCTGGTAAATAAATAAATCATACGATACATGAACACAGTTATCAATTAAAAATGATGTTAATATTACAACATCGGTTTCTATAATTATTATTCGATAGATGAAACGAGCATTAAACACCTGCAAATGTTTTGTTGAATTGTACAGGTAGCGTGATTGCTATTAGCTGCCAAATATTTTTTTATAAATAGACACTGTATCGCGCTATTAAATCTGTAAGTGCTGAGACTTCTTCACCGCTTTTTAACAAAGAGGCACATACTTGTTTTAATTACTTCACTGCACTTCATATACGGCGAACGTCGATCGACGAGCGTCGTCCGCTAAGGAAGGCGAGCGTCATGTACAGTTAGCGAATTATGGTCACAAGAACGCCGGCTGAGTGCCAATTCACTTTGTCATTTGCTAAAGCACGGGACAAACTATATAAATCAATGACAATAAAAGCAAAATGTCCTCGCGGAATGCCGTGGATGACTTTAATGATCGACGCCTGTTTTGGTGCCTTGCGACGACGTCGCGGCGCTGTTCACTGCAAGGGCGACATTTTTATTACTCGTTGATACCAATTGTGGGCAGTGTTCTCTCTAGTTTTCCGAAGGCTATGTGCGCAAAAGACATTGGCTGTGCAACTTTGAAAGGATATGAAAAATTCTGTGCGCAATGTAACGGAATTTAGGCAGCGGTGGGCTGCCAATATTTTAACAAGAGGCTCGGTAAATGTTATCCATTTTTTTTATCCATGTCCGCTCCCAATGTCGAGCATATAGCCACCTAATGAAGGTATCTCAACAAAAGTTATTTTTCTACGAGAACTGCTTGTTACTTATGCGCTCAACCTCTCTTTTCCAAAGAGAGAAGTAGGAATAGAATGATAAGGATAAGACAGGACTAGTGATTAACTAATAATAGCGTGGGAGGCAATCTTAAGACATCACAAACACCCATGCCTTCGAAAATAGATAAATCGATTAAAAAAAAAGTTGTTTTGTACTGGGACTTGAAACCGTGAGGTTCGACACGGAAACCTACAACGCTGAATGAAAAAATTAAAGGAAAATTAATTTTAAAATTTAACCATCTCCAGAAATTGCATTTATGTGATGATTTGATCTAAGACGAATGATTTTCTTATCTTAACAAGGGGCTCGCCAGCCGCCACGAAATTTAACAAGGGGCTCGCGCTAGCCCCCCAAGCCCCCTACAACCCATCTCTGAATTTAGGCCTACTAAACGAAACGTTAAATAAAAATAATAAAAGATTTTTAGTACTTTTTCCACATGAAATTTATTAGATGAGGACCGGTTTCGCTCATCGCGAGCATTATCAACTGATAATGCTGTTGATAATGCTCGAGATGAGCGAAACCGGTCCTGATCTAATAAATTTTATGTGGAAAAAGTACTAAAAATCTTTTATTATTTATATTATAATGCATTTCCACCAAGTATTGACAGTAAACACTTTAAAAGTGAAACGTTTAATTTTGAATAATGACACTAATTAACTACACTATATAATGTCAATTAAATTATTCTGGTGGTAGTATAACTGTGAAACTTTTATGGGCTCTATTGTAATGTATGTGCGCGGGTTTGGAGAGTTATGTGCGCACATACATGCACAAAGCTTAGAGGGATCACTGATTGTGGGGTGTTTTAGAAAACTATATCTTCGCTAATTTTATATTGTAATTATGCCAAAAATTACATCAATATTAAATATAATATATAAAATTGAACTATGCCAAAAAATAGGTACTATTTAAAAAAAAATCGTTTAAAGAGATATATTTGAATGAATACTCAACTACAGCAATTTTCAAACTGGGAGGCGCGAACAGTTTAAAACATATCTTTGCCCTTTAAAACGTGTCTTTATTATTATATGAAATAAAGTATGGGTAAACGCGAAGGTATTCTTTTCAAATGGAGGCGTAGTAACATAAAGCTTAGAAACCACTGCTCTACTACATTTTAATTTCAATAAAAGGTGTGAGAAGTAATTTTGTGATGGTAGAAAAGGCGAATAGCCCAGTAATTGTACTCCATTATTTTTCCTTGTCCTCTACGACAGAGATGTTGAGACGTCGAGTGACTGATATACAACCAGTTTTCGAAAAATGATTATATGCTCCATATTGGAAGCGAATCTGTCTTAAATAAAAACACATATTATTTAATGAAAACGTATATCGCTGCCCTTAAGCAACAGTGAGATAAATCGAAATAACGTACTAGTTTTGAGATAATTGATCTTTAAACCTTCCTTTACTATGCAAACAAAGCACAAGCTCCTGAGCTGTGTATCCGTTACACATCAGGCAAACAGGAGTGAATCATGACATTTATGTAACACTACTACAGCAGTACTACATATAATTGTCATGATTCACTCCCTTTTACCTGATGTGTAGCGACTACACAGCTCAGGAGCTTGTGCTTTTTTTTGCATAGTAAGGGAAGGGTTAATCACTGTGTTGCTGTGTTGTACTTTTTAAATAGTTAATTATGGTTTTATTTAGTATCATTTACGGTTCATAATAAAAGGTAATAGTAGTTTTTTGTATACTATAATTTGTATCTAGTTATTCTACTTATCTCGCTGATGCTTTGAAGTTACAGAACAATATCAATCATTAAATTAGTAAGATTTTTCTTTGAAATGGGGCACTTTTTTTAAATTAAAATATTTCAGTGTTTCTTTATAAAGGTTTCCATTTAACCCAATCGATTATTGGCATACTTATCTTAAAATCTATTTGTTTCATTTATCTCACCGTTGCTTTATGGTAGCGATAAGTTACTAGTTTCCGATTCGATTCGATTCCTCCATCTCCAAGGTCCTGCTTATTAAATACATAGAAAATGTATTCAAAAACATTTTTTCAGACAGCCGTTAAAATTCTATAATTACCAAACACAGCTTCAACATCATTTTACTTTTTTTTTTCAGAATAACAAAATAATCTGAGTATCTTTTTATGCACGGATGTGGTTAATCAAGCTGATTCGTTCACATCTTTGCGGTTCAGTGGTATCGTCGTTATGTTGTCTTTGGCTTTATAAATTGCTACATATTCAAGAGATAGAAAATGATCGCATTTCCATGCTGCTCACACATCTTCCTCACCTGACTGAACTATCGACCTATTTTACTAAATTAACCGCAAGGGTCACTTTTATTCTTGAATAAAGATTCAATTATTGTCAGACGAACAGTCAATAAATAATGGCGCGCGAATTGCAAATGTTTCCCAGGAATATTTTCAAAAAATGTTAATCAGATACATCATATATGTTATACGGTGAGATGTTTCTTAGTTTTCAATACCAAACTTCCAGAGTATTTTGTATTGGGTAGGTAGTAAAAACGACCGAAATACTGTAATCTCAGCTTCGCTAATACCGTTAAAGCAATCCTTCTGCGACTCTTCTTTACGCGCGTGTAATCTATTGGCTCATCATAGGTAACCGTACGTTGGTGTAGCTACAAGGTACCTAAAAAGAAACAATCGGAAGTCGCCTAAAAAAGATAACAGTGACCGTATATTGCAATTCCGTAAATTCTGTGTGCTCTTTATTTACGGATTTGAAACGGTCATAGAAAACTACTGTTGATTTTTGACAGTTATAAAAATAATAATAAACATGAACCTATTTATTGTTAAAAAACGACAGAGAAAAATAATATTTTACTAAATTTGAAAACCACTTAATGTTGTGAAAATATGACTACGCACAGATTTTAACTAAAATATATATTTTTTTTTTAATTTAAGATTTCGAGTAAAGTGCTTAGTGAAATTTCAATATAAAATTTGAACAGATCAAGTTTTTTACAAACCCGCCCATTTTGTGACTACAACCCAGGTTTCACTTTTCTGTATCTTCGTGCATTCAAGTGGATGGATGAACGATTCAAATTAAAAATATGCTAATTTTAATTCTTTTAAAATACATCGTATTAAACGCCTACGTATAATATTTGTTTACTGTTTACTGTGTAACTATTTAATGGTTTTTAGACCACTGTTTTATTTGCATGAAACGTTTCTGCTGCGAAAAAGAGAATCGTGTTGCATGTTGCCAGGGCCGGCTTGTGGCGTGTGTGAAGTGTGCGACGTGCACAGGAGTACAGGCGCCGCACTAAGATTTTACCACTTATTTAGTTCTACTTTTGAGAGGCGACGAATGCGCCTTGCACACAGGCGCAGAAATTCTAGAGCCGGCCCTGCATGTAAAACAAACTTAAATGTGACAAAGTTGGTACATTCTTTAAATTTACAAAATCTATTACGATTCAAAAAACATTACTGTTGAAAATTCACAACAATTTATTAAATTTAATTATCCCAAATTTAGTCATGGAGAAAAGATTAATGCTTCTCGTGTGCGGTGTTTTTGTCAAATTACGTGTGTATATTTCATGTTTTCTTTTTGTAGTTTTTGTTCGCATTCAACTCAAGCCCGCTATGCAACGGACCGAAGTGTTGATTTTATTTATGGAGAGAAACGAAGAAAACTTTAAGCTCAGTTTTTAGAAACCGATAGCTTCGGCAGTTTGGGTGGTATAAATGATAATATTATGTATTGCTATTCGTAAAACTTTATACGCCGTATTTCCTGTACCATTGAGGAGCAGATAAATAATGTATTTTTTTACTGTTGGTTTCGTTGTTATTCGGAACATTTTCGAGTTCTTCCGGAACAAATTTTTCATTTTTAAAACAGCTAGAAAATATAAGTTAACTGAAATTAAACACACTTTTAAAGAAAGAACTTGTTTCAATGATAAGCAGGATTCATTTTATAACCATAATAGCTTACCATCAATATTGACAGTCAAACTTAACACAATAAAAGTGGTCGATGGTTTTGATTGACTTATTATTAAATATATAATATATCTTACTTAAAACTAATATTTCCGATGTGAAGTTTGCTGTCAGAAAAACCACGAAATTATTAAAAAAATATATATAAAAATAAGATTTTTCTTGGTAAAATTTAAAACAATATAATACAATGATAAAATTAGCATTCATTTAAGACAACGAATTGTAACATTATTTTATTCATGCAGAACGTGACTGATTTCGCAAAACGAGAATGTATTTTTAATTCTATTATAAAAATACTAAATCGGGGTTTAAATAAGACTCTTGAAAAATGTATTATTAAATTATTGTAACTTGTGAAAATATTATCAAGCATATACAAATCTAAAATAGATTTATTTTTACTAGCTCTAATAATTTTTAGAAAGTGTGTCTCTTTTGAATAACTTTATTTTTAAGAGCGATTAAAATATTTTTTTTAATAAAAACAATGTGTAGGTAATTAGCTCCGGATATAATATAATAATTGATTTATAAAATTCATTGCTTTCCTTACATAATAATTACTTCTTTAAACCAGTATAAACTAAAGCACCCGCACTTACATACTTGGGAATTCCAACTAATACATTTTTGCAATAGTTGGTTGCAATAAATTTTCAATCAATCCGTTCATTTATATTCCAATCTAAATCCATTTTCTATCTTGCTCGCATTTTGATTAAACGTAAAGAGAAAAGAGACGAATACACTGCGGATGTGTTTATGTTACTGTGTTCAAGAGATTTTTATAATAATTATTTATGCCAGAGAATTCAAATATAAAAAATGATTTTTAAAAAAATATTTTTTTATTGAAGATATTTAACGATATTGTCGTTTTAAAATAAATGTTTTCAACATTGAAGAACTAAAAAAAGGACCAACAAAAAATCTTATCAGATTCAATTTTGAAATCGATCGCCTTGAAAATGTTTGATGATAATTCGAAAAGGTTGGCACAATACTCATGGTCTTCATAAGGACATGAGAAAATGTCATTACTCTCTCCAAATAAATGGGTATATATAATCGTGCATGTGATAAGTTACAATATAATTCTGACAGAGTAATTCTCTGCGAACCAATCAACAAGAAGTCGAGGTGTACACATTACCTATTCAAAAATGTATTGTTGTTGGTCTGAGTTATCAAATATGTCACATCAGATTCCAATAGCGATCGTGTAAGCATGCACAAATAAAGAAGTATACAAACACAGCTCGAGTATACTCACTTACAAAGTACTCCAAACAGTAAACAAATAGATAGTAGTTGTCCATAAAATAAAGTCGTGTCAACATGTCACGAGCGCATACCAGAGCGTTGGATGTAATACCGCATAGCATGTGCGCTGATACCTAGTATTGAGGTGTGCTACTACAGATTGAATTGCCTTGATTAGACCATGGTTTCGGCTCCTTTGACAAAGAGAAAAACACCAGGCATGTGGTCTAAATTACAATAACAATCCTCGGCATCAATAATTAGCTTAGATTCTCGATCTATCATTTAATTAAGAAGAGCCAATTAATAAATCAAACTATAAAAGAGAGAGAATGAAAACTCCAACTAAATGATATCATCGTTATTTTTTTACAATCTCGTATCTCAATATTCACAAGTTTTTATCAGGGCTGTGGAGTCTGTGTCGGAGTCGTGGAGTTGGAGTGTTTTAACTGAAGTCGTGCTCGAAAAAAACTAATAGCTTCGAATCCTATAAAAAAACCAATTGAATGGTTGAATCTGAAGCAAAGACGTTTGCATCCATGCCACCCTCTCATTCATGCCAAACCTAGATCATGATGACCATATTATGTTTCACCTAGTTTTTGTATTTGATCAAAATATAAATCATGAAATAAAATGTTTTCGGGTACTAATTAATGGAATATGTGTGTATTGAAATTCTGATACGTGTCTGTAGAAAAATATGTATTTCAAGCTTATTATGTATGCTACAACGAAGACTTTACTTGCCTTCTCTTGAACGTCGAGGAGTATGCAAATGATGAAGATATCTGAAACAAAATAAAAAATATATAATATTAGGTGATTAAAATACGTCAAACTAATTTAAATTGATTGATTATAATAAATAAAACTGAGATAAAAATATTATTATTAGTATGTACATATGTATAACATTTAAATGATTTAGATTACAGCTTAGTAGTATAACTTTTACCAAGCACTGACAGAACGTAATTTATTAAATTAAAATTGTATCTAGTACTCTCCCATGATCGTATCAACTATATCATAATTAAGGATTGCAATACCGGTAATAACGAAACCGGGATCCTAGTATTCATGTTTTTTTTTCAATACCGAAATATTGGTTTTATCGAACCGGTATTTCTATATATGTATGAATTCATAAATGCCAGCTTACTTGAAAAAATATTAAATTCAACTATTCTTCTTCTTGGACCGTATTCGTTACATATGCGATACAGATTATGGTCACCTGACGATCGCGTTGCTTCTTTCCCATCACATGCCAACATCCGTCATTCCACCTAGTTTACCTCATAAATGATACCCGACGATCGTCCAGGATGTCGAAATTTCACCGATCGGTAGAAGATGTTTTCTCCGTACCCAAATATCAGAGTTCCTCACAAAATCGAAAAACCTCAATCCCAATATCTGGCGCAAGTGTCCATTTTCGAAACGAAGAAACGATAAAGAAAACAGAGGATGTATAAATAAAAAAATATTTTTTAACTTGTGATTTTATTTTAGCTTGGAAGAGTGATTTAATATTATTGCTAGTTAATTTTATTTAGAACTTAACAGTGAACACGAACTTTTTTTACCAACCATATCCGCTCCCTAGTCCGGAGCATATGGCCACGGTTCTTTCAGGATACCCTGTCCAAGATGAACACGAACGAGTCATATAAAAAGGGACATAAGCATCGCCTCTTTTAGTTTAAATTAACAAGATTATCAATCGATATATTATTTGTATCCCTTATTAAATAAACATGAAATTAAATTTATGTGAAACTTCTTGAAAACTAACCAAGTACACCAATAACTATTCGTCGAGAAAAAAATTGACCGAGTAAGCTTCTACACGCATATAAGATTTTAGCGATAGCATTAGTCAAATCATTGTTCTGACACGTCAAAAATGTGGGTGAAATCACGCTACAGGTGGTGGGTGGGGTATCATCTCGGCCGAGGATATAGAAACGGTTTCTATTCACTCGCTCACTTAAAATCACTCGTCGAATCACTCTGCCAAATCTCGTGAGTCGCGATCAGATTGTTGGTCTAAATGAGACTTATGAGTCGTTGACTCTACTAAAGAAAACATGTTGACTGTATCCGATATGCCAAGAATGCCCAGACGGTCGATTCGAAAACTATCGTGAATTTGGAAAAAAAATATAATATTTTATATAAATATGTATAGCCGACAATGAAAAATAATATCCCGGCGGTCGCACTGTTAATTAATTAATACTGTGTTAATTTGTTGGATTAGCGAATGGTAAAAGTAAGACAGCGGTAAAATTTACTTTAATAATCATGTAAGGAGTTGATCGCGAGAAAATTTAAGATTGAAAATTAGGTCCCAACGCGAAAAAGGTTGGGCACCGTTGATTAACAATTTCTTTTCGAAGCATTAATAAAGATAAAATAAACATTTTTTCTTTAGCTAGTAGCACCGCGCACCATTCACTGAATCAGTAAAGATTTCATGCCAAACGCAATGTCTTTTTGCCTACGCTACCTACGTTAGAGATAATAAAGACACATAATACAATATAAGATACATAACACAAGAAATGATGCAACGATAAACATTAAAAAAATGAATAATTATATCATTGGTGCGGTTATTGAGAAGGTGTTTGGTTAAAGTGTTGTGCCATCGGCTGCGGTTCGCGGCTCCCACGCTACGTGACTTGGGTTCGGTTCCGTATCAGGCGTCTCGATCAAGATTGTATGAGTGGTGACATTAAGACATCACCATAAAGTTTTAAGCTAGGGGTTTTTGTATTCACGACATAACGGCTCGCTCTTTTCAGCGATTATTTTCCTTTGGAATTATTTATACTAAACTCTTAGTATAATGCGAAAAAATCGATGTCTCCTAAATACAGATGTTCGATTAATGCAAATTCTGTGCTACTGACAAACAAAACTAAATTGGATAATTTATTTACACCGGTGAGTGGCACTTTTCACGACTTTTTTGGTTTGTTAACTTTGCTTTTTGTATATAAAGTTGAATTTACTTTTTAAGGGATATAACAAAAATGTAAATTTTAAGTGACGATATATGGACACATGAGAGACATAATATGTTGCCACATTTTTAACGTTTTAATAGAAATATTCAAGTTAAACGCTTTCGTCTTGAGAGTCTTTCGAACAATTTTATTCGAAGTATTAGTTCATATTTTACAAAATCAAAAAAAAATGCAATTTACGAACGTGACAAACTAGTCGAAACGTCATAAAATATCAGCCACACTAATAATCAATTTGATATTTTTCTTATCTTTGATTATCCTTAAATAATCTGAATTAGTACAAATGAGTGCTCTATTTTTTGAGTTTCCAGAGAGTTTCAGATCAAATAATATAGTATTAACAATACATACACTTTTCAATTGTGGACAGTGGACTCATTTATAATGTATACAAAACTCGTACATCCTATGTACAAATAATATGTCTCTATTACAAAAAACCGAGAACGTGTCTCTCGCATGTAAGAATAAATATTTTGCAGAATAATCACAATAAGAATGTATACTGTCTTTTATTGTTAATAGTTAATATTTTTCTTCTAGCTCGATGAAAATGGTTTGTGGTTAGTTAGCGTCACGAATGATGAGCTATCTCAGAAATTCATTTTATAAAATATAATAACGCAACTATTTACAACACAAAATAGTTATTGTACCGACGTACACGAAATAAGATATCGCTCATCAAACATCGATACGTCGTAAAACTATTGATAAAATAAGCAGATTACAAGTCTTACGTATACTATACATTTATCCTATTATACATACCTACATACATACTGTTCGGCTATGATTTTGATCGTTTTGATAATGTCGATTAAAAAATTCATGAATTTTAACCCTTTTAATCCCACAGGGCTTATATATCGACCCCACGAGCATGTGCGAAGAATATCAGAGGCTCCAGTTTTTCGAACCCGTTTAAATGACTATTTGACGTTGACTCAAAGAGCTGTATATTTGTCACATCTGGATATAACCAGATATTTTTTCTAAGTGTTCTAGAGAAAATGATCTAGTATTAAAAATGATAATTACACTTTATTCGTTATAGATGTCCATCTCGTCATTAGAAAACAGCCATGTAGGCTTCTTATTCAGGGAGTATTGACTACATAGGATGCCTACGGGATTCTTTATCTCTAGGCCAGCGGTCACCAAACTACGGCCCGCCGAAGATTTTCATCCGGCCCGCGAAAAGTTCTGGATTTTTGCATAGAAATTATTTATATAAGAAATATAAATTTTCATGATTTAGTTGTGAATTCACAACTATTTATTTCAAATCATCAATTTTCATACAACTATCTGGTAGGGGACTCAAAGTGAAGGAAGTTGGATAGAAATTGGAGGCGAGACGACCAGATGTTCGTTTACTCAAAAATTTCTCGAATATTCTCATTTATTGAAATTCTAAGAAGGGCGAACATTTGTTTACATTCTAATTATTATGTAACCACATAAAATGAAATAGTATTCTTATTGGGTTCCAACAAGAATTTATTTATCGTCCGGCTTCCTTAATTTTTAAGAAGATCAATCCGGCCCGCTTCTCAAAAAGATTGGTGACCCCTGCTCTAGACAATCACTTTGCTATGTACCAAGACTTTCATGTTAGTAGGTACGAAGAGAGTCACATAACCAGTAGAGAAAAAGTGCTCCCATAAAATACGCTTTTTTAGTTTTTAACTGGATGGCTGCTACAGACGAGATACCTCGTCAAATTTGTCGTGCTTAACACTTCAGTAATTAATAATTAATTAAATTAATAATTAATTAAATTAATAATTGCAAATTGTAACCGGCGTGATAGGTATAGACGTACTTTTTTTCTACGGCAGCCAAAAGGTTAACGTCAACTCATTTTTTTTTTGTTTAGAATTTTCTAACCTTAGTGCAACAGCCAAGCTCTTCTTTAATAATCATCATTGTTTTTCCTCGTTTCGAATTATTATCATTGAGAGATAGAATCAATTAATCTATCGCATTTTAAAAATCGCTACGATTTTTTTTTCTCCGTACTAGGGATTCCAACTCGGATATCCAGCCTTTTTTAACTATTTGATATCCGGATATTTGGGGAAATATCCGGATAGTATTCGTTATAATTTTTAATGAAATATTTTACAAAATCGACGGAGGATGATATGAATACTGGGGTATTACTACCTGGGAGAAACCATTACTTAGGAGTAGTGTTTTCTATTACCTTCCCCAAACTCGGGTTTTATTAATATCTTATCTTGTTATCTTACTACTTAAAAGTTCGACGAATCGGCTCGGACTCGAGGCAAAAAAAACCTTTAATACCGAAATTTCATTCATTGAAGAAATGCCGTTGCAGTAATCTAAAGCTGCAAATGTTCAATATTTTAATATGGTGGAATAGTATTTTAAATACTTAGATCAATTTAAAAAAAGGACGGAAAAGTTGGACGTGTTGTGAAAAACACTTCTAACAATAAAACCAACATGAACAGCAACGGAACAAGTATTTTCAACAACAGGACAAATTAAAACTAAATAAAGATCAAATTTAAAATATGATACATTAAATGCTCTCTTATTTTTAAAACATGAATTGTTAAAATCTGAATAAATGACTCATATTACAAATTAACTCGTTTTTAATGTATTATTTTAGTACATAAATTTATATATGTAGTAATGTTTTGTTATTTTCATACTTACTGATACTATCCGGGTATCCGGATATATCCGGATAGTTTCAGTTTTACTATTCGATATCCGGATAGTTGAAAATGACGAATAGTTGGAATCTCTACTCCGTACATAATTATGTGGATTAGTAACAAAACTTTCATAATGCAGGGTTACAATCTATAATTCGATTCATATAAAATAATAATAATAGTTAAATTTATTATTTTTTTGTACATGTTATATACTTGTGGTGATGTTTGTTATCCCAAGTAGCAGACTACTTACGATTCAGCATACGAGCCGCTCTGTCAAAGCTTACGGCGAGCAATCCAATCGGAATTCACAATGACACTCATAGATATTGAATGAATACCAAACGATTGACTATATCAACCGCCATTTTATTTCAAATATATCATTGCAAATGGAGGATAATCAAATTGCGCGGGAATTATTTTGAGAATATTTTTATTTTTCACGTTTGATTTCTAGGTAAGCTTAGTACTAATTATTCTATTTGGAAACTTTTATTGCCTTTTAAAGATATAAGAATACACAATAATTTTACGAGTCTATTAAATTAGTAACCTTTTCTTATTAATTTCAAATATTTAATTCAAATGAAAACATAAATTAAAAAAACATTACATCAATAATTTGTACAACAAAAACAATTGTGGCGATATTATCAGAATTCCATGTAATCTATTTAACATATATTACGTGTTAGATAAATATAAGTAATTTTTGAGGGCCCTAAGATTTTGACGCCTAAGCACACTACATGTAATGTCAAACAAATCATATACAGAAAGCCATCCATCCATTAAACAATTGCTATTATTTTTAAGATATTTGAACAGTCAATTGTTTTGTGATAGACTCAGATTTATTGAAAATCAGTATTTCTTAACATTTTTTAGCGGACGGACTTTCAAGGTGTCCTCTCATTTCACATCATGGAACATCACACAGCCAATTACAAGCATACTATTTATTATATGTACACACTGGGATTCTGAAGTCTCGGGGTTGTCGAAGTCCCGGGACTCGAGGCGTGATGAAATCAAAGTCCCGGGACATCCCGGGACTCGAGACTTTTATTTCCCTTTCAAGAAAATTATAATTTTATTAAAATTAAATATTTGCATGTATGTATGTATTACATACACTCGGCGCCTTATGAAAGTACGCACTAGTAAAAAACGCGTTTTTTAATACAATCTTTAATAATTATTATTTTTCTTATGTAATGGATTTGTGCAATGCTTACGGTTAATTTTAACTAAGAAGGGATTATAACGGTACATGTAATGAAAAAATATCAATGAATTTCATTCAATACATATCAGTCATTTTGAAGTTTTCTTAACCACGAGAATTGATTTTTTCAAAATTAAAATGTATATGTTATTAGTACATTTTAAATCAGTCGCCATTCCGGGGACATTTTCCAAAAAAGTTCTGAGACTCGAGACAGCAAAAAACCTGACAAGTCCCGGGACGTTTCGGCACAGAACCCCTACAGTGCATACAAATATAAACGATACCGGGAAATTACTGTTTTATAATATTTCTGTGGGCTACGCGCCCCTTATTATCAATTCACAAAATGTAATACAAAAAAAACTGTAATTTTTATAAACTATTAAATATTTAGGGAGGTTGGCTGAAATAAAAGCCTGTCATCTTAAAAAAACTGTGGTGTCACTATATGTATAATAGAGTTTAAAAGGAAGATAACTATTTTAGACGAAGCCTTGTGATAGCTCGATAGGTGTCTGATGATGTCACTGCTTCTACATACTACATATATATTATAAATCACTAGTGAAATAAATCAATTAAAATAATTCAGAAGGTTACTTGATAACTGTGAATGTTTTTGCAATTACAATCAGCTCAATAACGATTACGATAGTAATTTTAAATTATAAGTAAGATCGTCTTAAGCGTTCGTCGGCCATCGCAGCTGAAAATTTACAACTGATTTTGTACCCTGGAAGCATTCAAAACAATGTGTTTATTAAAATGCATCCAAGTACGATAAACACATAGGAATAGATTTAATGCAAGTCGTGTCACATACTTCGTATAAATATTACGACAAATTGTTATGACAAACCGTCGTTAGCGTGGACGGATATAGCCTAACTTATCGGTATGCTATTTTCAACTCAATTTCTGTACGCAGTCAACGATAAAGAAAATTTCTGACAAATGACAGAAGTTTGTAATTTAAGATTTTTCACATTTAAAGGGGTGATAATTGGAAAAGATTTTTTTGTTATTTATCGTTTCGTTTGAAACTGATTCGTCTTATATGACACGTGACTTTCGCTTCGGTTATAATGTGAATTTAATCTGTGTCTAATACGATGGAACCAACCCATTTATAGCTATATTTATAAGCTGTAACATATTTAAATAATTAAGAAATCAAACAGGTACAATATAGAACAAGCGATAATTGATAATCAGAGTTTGTTGGTATTTACTTATTATTCTAATAACTGTGATCGATGTCATACAATTTATCATTTATATCATATAAATGATGCTCATATAGTGCTCAGGCATAATTCTTAAAAAAGAACAGGCATAGATTCTATACTAACCAACATAGCACCAACAAAAAAATGTTTTTTTTTTAAATATCTAAAAAATACAGTATATTCAAGGCCGGCGCCACCATACAGACGAAATAGGCAACCGCCTAGGCGCATAAATGGAGGAGTTAAATATATTGTTTAACTTAAATAATATAAATATCTATACAGTGAGCTTCAAGTCATCTCAAAAAGCACTGCTATTTATTGTGCAACAAAATATTGAGTAAGAGCAAAAAAAAAGGACTCGCGTTTTTTCACGTTGGCATTTCCGCAAATTCCTGGGTTTTCGAAATTAGTATATCTGGGAAGAGCTAAGAAAGGTCTAACATTTTTTAATTAAAAAAATCCATAAATTCCCAGGATTTCAAAATCACCGAGCAAAAACTTCTCAATTCCGAATCCCGTAATTGTACATGTTTTATTGGTGAATGTTGCCTAGGGCGCTAAATAATCTCGCGCCGGTACCGTTGAATATTATGCTAATTTTGTTAACCTATTCCATACTAATATCGTACTTCCAAGGAGCTTATGATCGAAAACATTTATCAAACAGAATACAAAAATGATCAGATAAAAAACAATGCACACAAAAACATCCTTTAAAGAAAACGGATATCGTAAAGATGATCATTTGACACTTTTTGAATCATATTCAGGATGCAACTCACCATTAAGTAGCTATACATTGAGAGATCTAGGACCGTGTGCAATTTCCTAAGGCAAGGGTTTCCCACCGGTCAATCCCGAAGTAAAGTATGGTGACAGTTTCAATTAATTAAAAACAGAATCAAGATATTTTATCCGTCCTTGCTTCCCCGTATCTTTAAAAAAGTACGGAAATATTAAAATTATTTTGTTTTTGGAGATATTTAACGATAATTTGCCTTGATTACAATTCTTATATGATTCTTATGGCGAGTCGATCGCTATGGATTAAAAGTAGCTACGAATGCCATTTCATAATCAATTGAAAAAACTAAATGCGATATGAGATATTGAAATAATTTAGGATTCTTTGATATAATCGTCATTTTTATAGGAAAGACTTTCGGCACTAATGTATTACGTATCGGTATCGGTACATATTGGTTCCCGGTAAATTGCTCGAATGGAAATTGCTCGAATAACCAATTCCTCGAAAGTCAAATGCTCGAATTACATAAATATATTTATAAAAGTTTAAACATTAATTACTCATTCTTTAAAAAAATATTTATGCAAGTCGGTAAATAAAAACCATAAATCAAAAAAAATTGGCAAATTCAAGATTTCAAATTCTTCGATGAGCTATAAAAAAAAACGATGTTCTGCGACAATTGGGGAAAAAGTATACCAAATCGGGGATTTCATGGAATAACAAACAGTTTTCATAGAAAAAAGTTTTGTTGATATACCTCCATTAGGAAGACGTAATTTTCACATTGGAAAAAGACATGGATTAGAAAAATTAAACAATCATTATACATCAGTAAAAATACTAGACACATTGCATATATTCTTGGTTAAATAATATGTTACTTTTTTCGTTTTTGGATTAGAGCTATGTCTATATACTTGTCAAACTAGGATTACTGAGTTTGACATACTATTTATTCAAGTTTGCACTGTGATTTTTTTTAAATCGGTAAAATCAATATTAGCAATCCAACAAAGTATAGCCAACGATTCAGGATATCATTTGTCAGGTAGGGAAGTGGTATGTTTAAGCTCAGGAGGTGAACGCCCGTTAAAAATATAACACGCGTCAATAACAAAATCAAGCTTTTTTTTTAATTTCGTATCTTTTTGAATATAATTATGTATACTATTATATTTTTTAAAGGATTAAAAAAATCGTACGTACTTCTAGTCAATTCAATTTTGACACTTATTAATTAATATTATTCGCTGTTTCTTAATCAGGCTAAAGGTGTTTTTATTATTCCGGCATTTAAAAAAACAGGCTATTAATTCAGAATTGATATTTGTTTATTTTATAAACATATCATTATAAAAAACGGTTAGTTTTCATTAATAAATAGCTTATTGTTTCTTAAAATAAAAATCCATTCATCATTGAAAGGCGGAGCAATGTTGTATCCTTCCTATTTTGATAAAGCTTTAAGCGAATATAAATGCGTATTTCAATTAAAAGCGAACAATTTTATTAAAATATGCGAATGTTTAAAATTCAAATTTATTTAATTTTTAATAAAATAAATCAAACCGTATTTTGGTATTAAAAAAAAACACCATAACTACCAGGATCTTTGTTTCGGTAATACCGCTATTGCAATCCCTACAAGACCTAGCTTTTTTTTTTAAATTTGCCGATTTCTTAATATACGGGGAAAACTTTTAACGGGTACGGAACGATTAAAATAATCTAATAAAATATTATTTTTTAATCTGTTCATCTCAAAAACAGCTATAATATGACGTGTATTGTTAGCTTATATATAACGATTTTATAAAAACAATATCTCTTGTGCCTTGCTTATTTCGCTGCAAGACGCAAACTTGCCAAGGATGGCCTATCATAATAAACTAAAATAAAAGACTAACTTACAGAATAAACACAAGATCGATCAATGGCCGATCGTTCATCAATAATAATATGCTTTGCAAGTAAGAACGTATGTACATTTTAGAGCACGCGTAAGTTTTATAAATAGACCATTATTAAATTCAAAATTAAATTAAATGAATTCAACATACGCTTAACCTAAATACTAAATTGTATAAAAAACACATGCAATTATGTTAATTTGTAATACGATATTTTTACAGCTTTACGGTATATATATATGACAGGACATTAATTATCATTTTATTTTGGATGCTAATAAATTTTGTTGCATAAAAGCCAAAGAATTCGTAATATGAAGCTGTATTGTTGAAATTATATCATAAAACGTAATTAAATGTTATATACATAATTAAAATATTCTTTAAATTCGTAGACTATTCATAGTAAAACAATTGTAAAACTATTCCTGCGTGCATACACTTATTTTGGACTGTCTGTAATACTCAACAAGCGATTGCGTTGGACGGTCTCTATAATAAAAACGTGATTGTGTTGAGTATTACAGACCGTTCAAGATAAGTGTATGCAAGCGGGAATAGCACTGCTGGAGGTCAGAATCAATATCCGCTCTCTTTTCGAGTCAATATGAATTCTATCAAAAATACTGCGATATTCAAAGAAAAATACTCACAATCGTGTCATATTGTATAGCATAACAAACATTTAGTTGAGTTTAGTTAAGTTGATTGAAATTAATATTTAATGAGAGTAGCATTTATCTACTTTTCTTAGAAATTGATTTCTAATAATTATCAACATTATTTAAAAAAATATATTTACTTAGTAGATAAAAATTAAAATAGAAAATACAGAGAAGAAAACAATAGTACAATTCAACATAACACTACTAGCTGGACACACAAATTGATTTTGGAGCTGCACAACCAAACTCATGAAACAATTCAGCTGGGTCACGTGTTGTTTTAGCTTAACAGAGTTACCACTGTTACCAGTACAACGATGTGCCCACAGTACTGAACAAAACAACAATAGACAAAATCTATTTTTGTATAATATTATAGTAATATAAAAAAACTAATTTTATCAATTATCTCAAAATGAAAACAAAACACGGGTCTCTAGTTAGAATTATATCAGGAACAACTTAAGCTGTTACATTTTGGTTAAGCTTATTGATCCGAACTGCATTTTTTTAAAGTAATTATTGTATTTCAAATGTTTTTTTAATTTGAAGTTATTTTAATCAATTGAAACACTGGCAAATGTTTACGTGAAGCTGTCTGTATGAATTCTAAATATAAATAAAATAAATCAATTAGACTAGTGGGATATACTTTCGAAAAAGCATCAGAAATTTTGTTTTATGGGCGTTCATTTTGGGGTAGAATATGTATCAGATATTCTCTTGGGTATTTAGTCGGTACCAAATGTAACCAAAGAAACGAACACCCGGCCGTGGTTTTGTAAACGACAGTAGCTTGAAACATTCATTATTTGTGTAAAAAACCGTATCGAGTTACTTTGAAAACAAATAACTCATCTTACGTTCCTGCTACTAGACAAATAGTTTAATTTTAACATGCCGTGGTTGAAATTTAGTGTAAGCTGTAAATTAGAGTAAGTCAGCTATAAAATATGCGCACATTGTATTAGTGACAGAATATGATAAGCCTAGTGGGTTGCCGCAGATATTTATTTATATATTTTTTTACTATTTATCAAAAAAAAAAAAATAGTTAAATAGTAACGGCTTTGTTGAATGAAATCATCCCTATATAATTGTTTTCGATGATTTAACGTGTCGTGTTTATTACAATTGTCATCTGGCCCTCTTAGTTTTTCAAAAGTTCAATCTGGCCCGCTTTTAAAAAAGTTTGGTGACCCCTGGTATAGATATTGAAATAGAGAATAAGTTGGCATCAAAATTTGAAAAATTGTCTTTAGGTAGGTTTTGAAACTGAGATCATCATATACAAAAAAAAACATTTTTTTCCAAGTAGTGGGATTGTTTTATCATGAGCGATATATTATAATAACGACAATCAATTAAACAATCTATAACTATATCGTTTGTAAGTACTGTTAAACAATTAGAAGGTGCCATGATGACATATCCATTAATGTGGCTAAAACGTAGACGTAGAAGAGCAGAAGACAATTCATACAAAGAGAATACAATAGACGTTTTGTTACAGAAAAAAGCCAGTCTTTATCTATGATGTGCAAGTTAAAATTTACGTCATTTCGTACTCGAGCGTAGGTAAACATAATACATTATTAGAACGTTTGCATGCTTGTCAGGTTCTTGCGCAGCTTCCGACAGCCGCACACTTCCTGCGGCTAGCTTTTAAAAAGCCTCCACCGCTTGCCGTCGTTTTCTCGACAGATCGCTGAGTTGCGTTGTAATACAAAAGAAAAAGCGCGACCATATCAGATATTGCCAATATACCATGCTTTAAGCTTAGTAAAATAAAATTATATCTTTGAATAGTGATAGAATAATATAAGACAATAACTTCGGTAAAGTAGATTTAAATATTATATAACTGCGCTGCATAAATAATTCATGGAAACAATTAAGCGCAAATATTGTTGTTTTTTTTTTAAATTAAATTGCATTCATTATTATGAGAGCGATAAGCTAACCACTGGTCAGGACCAAAAGCTAGGAACCCTAGCTTTTCTAGCTTCGAAAATAAACAGAAGTTGAGCAGCTGAGTACCAAGCAGTTCTCATAGAAAAACTTCTGTTGACATACTTAAATTAGGTGGCCATATTCTCTACATTGGAAACGGAAATTATTTATGTTTTTATCAAATAACTCCACAAAACTTACTTAAATCCATTTATTTTAAAATAGCCATATTCCGTTTCTGTAAATGAAGTATATAATGATAATATTTTAAGTGACGAGATCAGCTAGGATGATATCACAAAAATCCATCCACGACATAAAACAATAAATAATAATAGACTCGTACTTACATATATGAATTAACTTTTAGGCAGATAATACGTATCAAATAAAATTCAAATATCAAAATCATTTAACTTTGGTAAGTCAATAGAAAGATCACGATACCATCATTTAAAACGTCTTCGTTTTCTAATTTCTATTCATTGAAAGCAATTTATTAGACACAATGCTTTTGCGGTCGGCATCTGTTTATTGTTTATTGAATCGGTTTTATTATTCGCTGCATTGTTAGCAATCGAATTGAGCAAACAGTACCTAGGCTCCTTTATCAGACAGCGACGACAGCATTCATTTACATAACAGAAAATTGAGGAGGGATTTACAAAAAAAGCTTACAATTACACTCAACACGGTTTTTTGTGGAAAAATAATAAAATATATTATTCATTCCATCAGAAAAAATAATACTATTTATAGCTACTTTATTTTATATATTATATGCAGTGACATTTATGAGGAACTGGATATAAACCAGTTTTATAGTTAGACATGCAGTGTAAAAAAAGTGTTTTATATATTGCGTTTTTTTCGTATAACTTGGTTTTCCAAAAATAGTGCGTCATTGATTTTTTGTGACTCTTGTCAGCTTCCAGTGAGGAACATGTGGACTGACAATGAAGGTTGTCTCTACAGAAGTTGTTCTATGAGAATAGATTGTTACTTAATTACCCAATCTTTCTTTTTTGGAAAGAGTTAGGATTTAGGATAGAAGAATAGAGACACACAAGCCTTCGAACACAAATTGTTTTAAAAATTAATTAATTACACTGTGAAACAGTGAAAACTGCAACCGAGCTTAAGGTATATTAATTTAGTTTTGCGGGGAACTGCCTAGCATAATAATTGCAAGAGATAAAAAATTCAAGTATAACTTTTTATAACAAGATATGTGTTTAGGATTATGATGGCTAATGATTTTGATATTTTTAAAATCGATTGAAATATTACAATTATAAATGTATTTTCTATTCAACTGGAAGATATCATATTTTTTTCATCAGGAGAATTTAAATAACGTTATTAGAATGAGCTCGAGAAGAAAGTATGTACATGTTTATTTATTAATGACGTACATATTTTAATATTTGATATTATGTTAGTATTTCAGTTCTTCTAAGAAACAGTAGGATATCGTTATAATATATCGAAAATTGCCTAGTTATTTGTAATATAAAATCGATCATTTTGTTTATAAACATTAGTCATTGTTGAGCTAAGATTAGAGAATGCATGATAATTTATAATATGTTAATTTAGATTTCATGGAAAATCTTATTCGCGGAAAATCGGAACTTTTTATTTGGCAGGCATCCGAATCTTGATAAACATTCTCGTGAGAACGGATGTTATTATTCAGTACATAGTTAAAATAAATGGTCAACATTGTGAGAATTGTTTGCTTGAATATCATTATTCAAAAAATCTTACATCTTGTATTATTTTTTACGGGAAGAAATTATAATCACAGTTCAAAATCCTTTAGCACTGGTACTTGTTGTGTACTCGTGCCTAATTGCGTTATGGCAGAAGTCATGATTTAGGCCAATCATATGATGAGAAGTGCAGCACTGATTTTGTATTACATGAAGACAGACAAGAAGAACAGACCCGTGAACACTGCCACGCATGAAAAAATATTTGGCATTACAGGTAATACCAATGCACCAAACATTTTGAAGTAGAAAGATCATACGAGATAATAAGCTCCATGACAAATACTTTGTAAGTCACTCGAGATCAACTCGAGGATAATTGATATCACAAACACCCACGTCTTAGGTCTTAATTTAAAATGAAAAATTTGACACTGAGCTTACCGGAAATTAGGCTAAGACACACCTGATCAGTACAGCAAGCTCTTACCAACTAGTTACTAGACCACAGAATCAATTTCTAACCAAAACAAAAAAATATTTTAAAATAAAACTGTATGCATATCTTTTGTCATAAGGGAAATGACGTAACCTACTCAAATTTTACAGGAGACAGTCTTTTTGCCTGATCGTAATTTCTATGCAATTTTCAAACTTAAATGCTGAATTTAGACACTTGCAGCTTACATTCTTTTGATAGAACGTGTATCAAGTTGTATACATTGTGATTATCGAAAAAAAAAAATTGAAAAAACTGTGGGTTATGTCCTTTTTCCTTTCCACGGACGAAATGCTTTTAACTCAAATATTGTCATTACTTCTTTCTAAGAATCTTTTTATAATTTTATTACGAAACGGAGTCTAAATGAATATTAAAAAATTTACGATTAAAATGACTGAAATGAGCAGAACTTTCATTTAATTTTCTTTGAACTTTATTGACGTATTTGAATAAATTCTACCTTTACAACGCATTCAACATTGAGTCGACCATTAAAAACGAATAAAATTGAGTCGTTTCAAAAGTGAACGTCCCATTTTTGAAAGCTCATGGGCTAACGAAAATACGCTGTGAGATCGCACATGGCCTGATTTAAAATAAATATACTTATAATCGTATTATGGAAGTGTATACTGGCGTCGGTGCATCAAGTCTGAGCTTTTGCTTCTAATTTACCATCGTTATTTACACGTATTTACTCACAAAGCTTTGAAAGTATTCATGCACAGAAAAAATATAAGATGATTTATATGTTTAATACAAATTTATATCTATAATACATAGTCGAGTTGATAATAAGTACGTAATCTTCTTTGGGTATGACTAAAATTCAGTTATTTTAAAAGATGGTGCTGTTTTGGCTTTCAGTTTTTCTAAATAACAATACATTGTAAAAAAAATTGCAGGAAAGTTTATTTATATTAATTATACCCACTTGCTCTATGTTTCCCATTTGAAATAACCGTAATAAAACTCTATTCTTTAGAAATACTAGTATCTTGAAATTTTAAAACGAAAAGACGTTTTCAACATCATTTGCATAATATAATATTTAAGAAAGAAGAGTACACTGGGTTGTAATTTTTTCAAGAAGATGAAAAAATATTTATGATTATTTATTTTACCACAAGAGTATTGAAATAATATTTTTAAAAATGATAGTGACGTATTTTTTTAAAACTATTAATTAAAACGTACAATATTGTTTACATTACGAGTATTGGAGTATTGACAGATGTAACAGTTTACAAAGAGTTCATCCCTGACTACGAGACGAAAAGCTCGCACACTACAAGTGATCTTAGTGCTTTTAGTAGTTTGCCACTTAACTACTACCATGACCTTTGTATGTGTAAAAAAAGATAATCTCTAGGATGACTTGGTAATAAACCGTGTACCAAAATAATAATTTAACAACATTTTCTTGTCAGTTTTGTTTTTCATTTGAAAGAGGAAAAAAAATGGCACTACACCGAATGCGAATGATCCGAATTTGAAATAAGAAAATTAGTTAGGAGAAAACCCGTTGAGAAATCACAGGTAGAAGAGACATCACAAAAATCCATGTCTTAGATCTCAAATTTAAATTTTAAAATCTAAATTTGACATCGACCTCACCGGGAAATTAAATTAGCCGCGTCTGATTATATAGGCAAAACTCGACATTACAGAGAGCGACAAAATAATATTTCTGTTCGAGCCTATTTTATTTTTATACATATAAATATTACAGAAAAATCTACTTACAATAGAATTTAGAATGCCAACTGCAACTATATTATTTTCACATCAAATTCTGAAAAAAACTGTTGCTATAAAGTAGTGTCTGCCAAACTTTTTTCCTTTACGGCACAGTGATGAATGAAACTAGTACCGCGGCACACCAAAATTATGGTATCCTCGATTTGGTATACTTTTCCCCGGATTGTCACAGAACATAGTTTTTTTTTTTAGCTCACCGAGGAATTTGAAATCCTCGATTTGGTATACTTTTCCCCGGATTGTCACAGAACATAGTTTTTTTTTTTAGCTCACCGAGGAATTTGAAATCCTCGATTTGGTATACTTTTTCCCGGATTGTCACAGAACATCGTTTTTTTTTCTTTTAGCTCACCGATGAATTTGAAATCCTCGATTTTGTACCGAATACGCATTATTTAAGATTGACATTTTTAAGGCTTCTTCCACCGCGGCACACCTGTGACTTCTTGCGGCACACAGTTTGGCAGACACTGCTATAAAGTGATCCTCTTTTATATTATTTTTTAAATAAATATAATAATGCTTAATTATATAACACACTTTTTTATGAATGTTTACTTTATAATTATAATAGACGATTTAAATATTGTTTTCGCCTTTTCACAAAACAAAATAATGTAACATAATGACATACGTATTATATTTGTACCTTATCGCAAGAATTTGCAATTTTTTTTTTATCATATTTCATTATATATCAACAATCAAAAATAATCTTATCGCTTGAGTTTTGTTTAATCAAATCCTTTTTTGCAGTGTAATATATTGTTTTCATTTATCAAAAGTGTTGTGTTGTTTCGATACTTTTTCTTCGTTAAAAAATCGTAGCACATCACCGAGTTCATCAATCGACTTGTTTATCATTTCGCTGTGGATAAAACGAGAGTAGATTAAATTTAGCAACTCTCTCTTGGCTGTCAAGAAGTTAGTATCATTGTTTATTTCTCGCCTTCAATGATTACAAACGGCTAAATACGTACAAAATACATACTGAATCTCAAGCTTAGTCGATCTTCGTATATTGTTTTTGATTGGGATCTTTAACTGAGTTCATTGAACAGCTAATATCTACAGATTTACCGTTTTACATAAGTAACTATTTATAAATAAACTTAATCTCCATAAACTTCAACCCATATTAGAAATTTTGCGTGATTCATAAGTTATTAAATTAAATTCTCGAGATTATAATATATTGTTTAAACTCTCGTATGTATTCAAGTCCTTCGTGAGATATGATGTTCTTCTAATTATGTTTTATTGTCCTGAAATTGACGTCAAGAATAATCACATAATATTCTAGTGCAGTTTAAATCAACAGCAAAATTTCTTCATTCTGCAATTCGGCAACACCATTTCAAATCTAATATGTCACGGATCAAATTCAACAAAAGTTATGTAATTATAGTTAATAGCTGCTATTTCTTCTATAGATTTGGTGGTGGCGTAGTGCCGAAATTACTAAAAACAATATTCATAATTCTTGTAAAATAGATTAATATTAGGTAATATGTAAAAAAACTGAGGTAAACCATTTGTTTTATTGAATATAATTGTGTACTAAAAATAATAAAACATTTTTAGTACTTTTTCCCACATAAAATTTATTAGATCTGGACCGGTTTCGCTCATGATGAGCATTGTCAACTGATCATGCTCATCATGAGCGAAACCCGTCCTGATCTAATAAATTTTATGTGGAAAAAGTACTAAAAATGTTTTATTATTTTTATTATAATGTCATTCCACCAAGTATTGACAGTGAACACCTTAAAAGTGAATAATTGTGTACAATATTTCGACGCTCTTGATATAAATTTACCGCCACTTTTCCCACTTGAAAAACTTCATATCGGATCTCAAAATTATTTATATACCAGAAAACAAAGTAGTTATAATTAATTTACCTAAAAAATAAATTTTCTAGTTAAATTATTATGAGTAAAAGTAATATTGCTTAAAAACTCTTTTACAGCAGATGCATCACAGAGTGATTCTACGAAATAGTGGTTATCGGGTACCAAATCACGTACAAGGAATCTTTGATGGTTACAGGAAATTGTATCTTAATGTAAAGTGGATATTGTAATGTCTGTTTTTATAAGAAGAGACCACACACCTTTATTATTAAGCAAACACCGCCCTCTTGAACTTCTAAGAGATGATAAGTTTACTAATTTCAGGGTTTTCTTTTTAACCCTTTTGGGCTTTGATTATACAATGTACTTGAACAAAATATTATCTAGTATGCTTTTAGTCCATTATTAATATTTCAGT
The DNA here is from genome assembly GCA_030503985.1 of Himalopsyche tibetana. NCBI lineage: Eukaryota > Metazoa > Arthropoda > Insecta > Trichoptera > Rhyacophilidae > Himalopsyche > Himalopsyche tibetana. Next base: position 6,671,448 of record JAPJYX010000010.1, read on the forward strand.
ATATTAACTCTTAACCTTTTATGTATTATAGCTAATCATACTCCAGCTACTGAATTATATTATCTTGTATGATAACGACGATCTTTGACTGAATGTTGTACCGCCTGGAAAACTACTTGAAAGATGTTCTTTTGAGTTACAAAAATGGTGAATAACTAAAATGTGAGAAAAATTAAGTAAAATATTTAAGAAGCAGTTATTAACTGGTTAATATCATGTATAGTCAAATTAAATGTTATTAAATATAAATAATGCCCTGCCCTAAGGAGAATTTATTTTCTATTTTTGTAATTTATTAAAACTTTATTGAGAAATGGGCTCTTTAATTGTTTAGTTTACTATGTCTTGTAGAATACATTTCTTATTACGTATTGACTATTTTTAAATTTGAATCGTTCAAACTATGTACATTCTCACAGATTTTGTCACTAACGACCCGGCATCTTCAGGCATTCAAGTGCACGGATGAACTTGAACTGACGTTTAGTAAATGAAAGTTTCGTGTTTATATAAGAAATAAATGCATCACTGAGTCCAAAGCTATTGCCGGCGAAAATGATAAGCTCGTGGGAATGCCAACAGACTATTTAAAAGACTATTTTTATAAAGATATATTATGTTTAAATCCTCTATTTTTTAATTTATTATTTATGTACTATGTTTATTTTCAAATTAAATGGCTCTCTCCTGGGAAAATTTCTGGATCCACCAATAATATCAACATAAGTTTTAATATCGTTTGACAATGCTCGCGTTAAACGAAAACGGTTCAAATCTCTAATGTGGAATTTAGTACGAAGAGTATTTTATTTTTTTATGGAAAGAGTTTTTAAATAGTGTGTAAAAGCGAGATATCCAGAAATTTAAAATGATATATTTCAATTTAATTTACTGTTGAAGCTATGTTATACTGCGGCGAAACATATTTTTTAGAATTATAATTACATTTTTCCACACAAATTGAAATGAATATAGGAAGAAGAAAGCTTAACACCATCATATATTACAGAAACTATACAACAGTTTATAATAGTACTCAATTATATAATATAGAAGTCGTTTATATCACAGTAACAAGTATAATAGAGTGTAAAACTAGGAATAAAACACTTCTTGATAGTTTTCGAGAAAATTTATAACAAAAATGTCTGCTCTAGTTGGCGCGTTGCCGAAATAATTACTATCAGCGGATAATTAATGGCTGCATTTTATTTTTATGGGATCAACAATGTCAAAATAATATCATTAACTTATGTAAATGCAAACTTCTTCCAGTTTTTAAGTGGGCAAAGCTTTTACCATCCGGCCTCGGATGTAATCCGAGGAAATTATGTTGTCATTAATCAACCACACAATTATTTGTTAAATTCAACAATATTACTACTAAAGCTTTCACGTTCTTCCATTTAAATATTAGACGTTGATTTATTTCTGTCTTAAGTGAAACTACAATTTTAAAATAATTTGTGGCCAATATTATGAAACATCTGAAATGAATATAACATTTTTTTAGTCATGTGCGTTTAAATACTTCTCGGTTGGACGATCAAAGGTTGGTAACCCCGAATTTATAATTTATTCCATTGATATTTAAATCGATTTATAAATGGTAAAACGGAATGGATTTATGCGATGTTTTTAACCATTCGTGTAAACGATGTGTAGGGAGAAAGCTAAGCAAAAGATAAGCTACTAACAACTACTTATATCGTTCTAAGCAGTGGCGTATTTATTACAGAAATTTGGGGCCTTCAAGCAAAGGTCATGCAAAGCTCAACCACGTAATTTGTTATAATATAACAATATTATTGAGTATGTAGAAATTTGGGCCCTCATGCATTGTATGGCTGCTGTGTGGCGGCTACGCCTCTGGTTCGAAATTCTAAGCTCATTATTTTTTCAGGACTGTGGAGTCGTTAAAAAAAACTATCCTACTTTAAATTATAACACGACTCCGAATCGGAATTCGGTTTAAAATAAAAAATAAATATATTATATTTTTAATATTGACTAACTGCCTGTATGTATGTATGTACTGACGGATTACAACTTTCTAGATAAATGGGGATGAGAATTCTTCATACCAGTTAACTATTTCATTATCTCAATAAAGAATTGAGAAACATTTTTTTTTGATCTTTCAAATTACTATTTATTACTTTTAATCGGTTCGGACCTCTAATATTTTTTTTATACTTAGTAACATATATTGCTACCACTTTTGACTACAGCGATTTGTAAATATAAAAAAATCAAAAAAGTAGTCGGAGTCGTTAGTTACTTTCCGATTCCAACAGCAACTCCGGTAAAACACTCCAAATCCACAGCCCTGATTTTTTCTCACCTTTCTACGTAAAAAAAAGAGTGGCTGATTTACACCGGTTTTCGTTAAATACCTTTTGAAATTTTTCACGAAGATTGTATATGATCCACTTTGGAAGTGGACATGATTTTAAAATCAGTCTTAAAAGCAAGCTTTAACTGTCTAGTACCAATGAATAAAAATAGTTTAAATGAGTATAATAAAGGTAAGAAGGTGAACATCGCTTTGCAATAATGTAACGAACATTAAACTGAATTTTTTAGAGTTATAGTAAACTATTTACCAGCGTGCATATTTGTGTGAATAATTGAATAACTAAATATATAGGATATCCGGATAGTTTCAGTAAGTATGAAAATAACAAAACATTACTACATATATAAATTTATGTACTTAAATAATACATTAAAATGAGTTCATTTTTAATATAAGTCATTTATTCAGATTTTAACAATTCATATTTAAAAATAAGAGAGCATTAAATGTATCATATTTTAAATTTTATCTTAATTTAGTGTTAATTTGTCCTGCTGTTGAAAATACTCATTCCGTTGCTGTTGATGTTGATTTTATTGTTAGAAGTGTTTTAACAACACGTCCAACTTTTCCGTCCTTTTTTAAAATTGATCTAAGCATTTAAAAAAAACTGAATTTTTCTGAATTTTATACAAAATTATTAAAATTTTAATATGTAGACAGTACTTTCGATGGTTTCGGCGGTAACTTTGTGGAAATTCATTTTAATAGAAAATTTAAATTAACTTTGATTATTCCACGTACATATTGTGTTACTAACTGTGACACGTGTTTCGCCTCTTTCAGAGGCATCTTCAGACTTACTATCGCAAAGTTTGCTTAAGTAATAAAGCAATTGATTCTAACATTTTAAAATTATAAAATTTCAAAATGGAGGTTTGGATTTTTTTCCCTTTTAAGAGGAGCAAGGAGGGGAGTGTAGAATCGAAATAAAGCAAACAAATAATGATACTAATTATACTAATGAGTTGTAAACAATCAGAATGGGATTTTTCCTTTTTAAGGGAAGCAAAGAGGGGATTATAAAATCGAAACAGTGCAAACAAATTTAATCATACTACTAATGACGTTAAACATTACAAACTATTAAACTAATGAGCTGAAGTCAATCAGCTAGGAAACACGTGTCACAGTTAGTAACACAATGCGTGGAATAATCAAAGTTAATTTAAATTTTCTATTATGTAGATAGTAGTCTCGATTGCTTGGTTTTCAGTGATGAATTGTAGAACTCGCACGCAAATGACGATGTTTCACGATCAACTGATCCATACTAAATCCTTTCCCACTTCTTTAATGCCTTAGATAGAGACAATACACATTTCAATACTATTCCATGAAATTAAAATATGAAAATTTGCAGCTGCATTAGATTACTGCACCGGCATTTCTTCAATGAATGTAATTTCGGCATTAAAGGTTTTTTTTTGCCGTGAGTCCGAGGCGATTCGTCGAAATTTGAAGTATTAAGATAACAAGATAAGATATTCATAATACCCGAGTTTGGGGAAGGTAATAAAAAACACTACTCCTAAGTAATGGTTTCTCCCAGGTTGTAAATACCCCAGGATTCATATCATCTTTTGTCAATTTTGTAAAATATTTCATTAAAAATTATAACGAATACTATCCGGATATTCCCCAAATATCCGGATATCGAATAGTTAAAAAGGACCGGATATCCGGATATCCGAGTTGGAATCCCTAATTGTCATGTGTGCATATACAATTTTCATGTGCGCGTCTATCTTTTGCGCATATAACTGCTTCGATAGCGTATATCTTCATCAGAAAATATATAATACCTAGTTTACAACGGGCTTCATTCGTATTCCGTAGGTCAGCTTTAAAACATAAAAACATAAATGAAAATTATTTATACTGGATCAAAATATGTACACTGTTATACTAATACGTTCTCGGTTGTAAATGAGAGCGACTATAATGTATTTGGATGTGCTAGTTGTGAGCTCATAACTTTTTTTACTGACTGATAAAAATAGGTACATAAATTTATTACTTAGTAACTAGCGATGAGACAATAATTATCAACTAAATATTTTGGATTCCACCAACAGAATTTTATGTTGATAACTCGGATGAAATATTTATGTTGAATGTTTGTTTAAAATATATAAAATAAGCCAACGTCATTCGTTCGCTATCACTGATATAGGATGTAAGCGAGAGAACCGGAAGCGACACGTGTGAAGATGTCCCTCTTGACTGTGAATATGGAAACAACGTGCTCGCAATAATAAGGTGTTGCCATATTATTATTTCGAATTGACACTTACAACCTACACAGAATACTTATTAAAGATGAAAAAAAATACCCTCACAATATTTATTACATTTTTAGGATTATAATTTAATATAAATAAAATATAGGTGCATTGTTCTTGTTGGAAGAGTGTGTTAAAAAGTTGTGGGGAATCTTTTCTATGTCGAAAGATGTGTATATATTAATTATAATAATATGTAATCTTAAAAGATGACGTTTAAGATGTACCGTTTAGATATTGGTAATTAATTTATGAGTATTGTAAATAAACGACAGTAAAAAAATGGTGAAAATTTGGGACCAATCAAAAGGCTGCATATGGTTTCCCATATTTGATGTGAAGACTAGGAGCGCAATAGCTGAACGATTGGTGCACGAAAATACTCATTTATACTGATTCCACTTTTATTTAATATGATCACGACCGGTTTTGTTCACGAAGAGTATTATCAACTGATAAGAGACAATATTACAGCGTAACAAACCATTGGTAAAGAAACCTTTCATTACCAATAATTTGTTACACCTTAATAATTTCATTTTGATTTGTATAAATAACACTGTAATATTTTATTCCCTTTTCAGTTGATAATGCTCGTCATGAGTAAAACCGGTCATGATCATATTAAATAGTAGTGGAAATAGTACAAATGAATATATTTTTTTAAATATTCAGAATGCCTTTCTAAAAAGTATTGACATCGAACTCACTAAAAGTGATCATATTATATTACACTAAATAAAATATACAAAATAGAAAAATCATAAAAAATAATTTTAATACTATTTTTTTTCTCCTGGTCGACCAAATTGTACAACTTCTTGATAGTCGCACGTTGTTCATTAAATCACTTAAAATGTTCCATCGTCCTTTTTTGGCATAAAACAGTTACCTTATTTTTGCTAGAGCCATACAAGGCCCTAACATTCACAATGGATTTTGAATTGACGGTCACAATTCTTTTAAAATAGCGTATCGTTACATCTAAAAATCGGTAGAACCATTAATTTTATTACAGTAATACAAATGACAAACGAATAGGTTAAAAATATTAATTTATTTGTTTATTTCAACTTATTTGTATTAACTAAAGTATTTTATTTTCAGTATGGTTTAGAGAAAAAAATTACGGAAATATTTGAGAGTAGGTAGCTAAAATTGGGCTTATCTGATACAGCAAAATTTTAATAAAATGATACAGTGCTGAGCTCTACAGGTTGTAGGACGACTTCATTGGAGTAAGTAATTATAAATAGTTTCTTGTCTAACATCTAAAATCAGATTGAGAGTATGAGGAGAGACAGACCATGAATTATCTGGCTAGATGGCTTTGTTTATTTCTGTTGAATATGTTACTTGGAGCACGAAACTTAAGAACCTCCATTCAGAATAAGGAAGTTTGTGACTGTTAACCGAGACATTTTAAAGATTGTTGTGGTTGTGCTGATAATTGTGATCATATTGATGGTTAAATATTAATTGTATATGACGAAATTAGTAAATGATTTCCCCTCTCTCAAGCAATGAAGAAATATATCATAAACTTTTGAGAAAACTATTCTTGTTTGATGATACTAAAAAGATCGACAGAGGTTGGCAGATAATATTGATATGGATATCGCCATCACGCTTCGTCAGGTAGAGTAAAAAAAAATATACTAAACTACACAATAGAAGATCAACTTATTCAACTTATCAGTTTATTATCTTACTGTATTAATTATTTGATATAGGCTTGATTTAATTGCAATAATATATCTAATTCATAAAGTTCAGTAAAAAAAATTACAAATGAACAAATTAATTCATATCGACGGTGGAAAGGAAAAGTGACGTAACCGACACATAACAATTTTTTTTTTGATGATTTCGGGCAAAATTCAAATTATGAAATACACACAACCTTGAAGTGCATTGAGACTGACAAACTGGTTTTTTTTATCGACTTAACCTAATTTTAATTTAATATTTTAAAAAAAAACACCCTTTTTTAGGTTTTATTTCCTGATTGCAATTTTCATAATCCCTTATTTTTTCAAACTTTCAGGCTAAATTTAGATACTAATTCGGAATTTTCGACATACATCCTTTTGATAGAACGTGTATCAAGTTGTATACATTGTTATTAAAAAATATGTTTTGAACAAACTGTGGGTTGTCCTGTTTCCTTTTCACAATTTACATATATAATTAATGACATGTTTCTTTAACGGATGGTAAGCTTCTACAATGGCTTAAGGATTTTAAATTCATCGATAGTAATATTTAGAAATTACACACTTTTATATTATATAAGCCAGTTAAAGTCGTAATATTCACAGCTATGACGATGACGACATACCGGAAAAGTTATCGAATATATTCGACATGGTGTTTAGAGTTAAGAACATTGCTATTTTTATTATGCTAAAATTCTACATCGAAAGATGCTCATCTTGTACTGAATATACTGTTCATCATACCATTGCTTTTTATTGAAACATGTGAACATAAAACGTATTACAATAGGCAGGCGTATGAGATGAATAATTGACGGTCCTATTTTTGAGATTGTCGAATGCGCTGCATTTTAATTAAGTATTTCCTACGTTTAATTCGATTGTATACTCACTAGGGATTCTGAAGTCTCGGGTTTTTCAAAGTCCCGGGACACGAGACGTGATAAAGTCAAAGTCCCGGGACTTCCCGGGACTTGGGACTTTTATTTCCCCTTCAATAAAATTATAAATTAAATATTTGTATGTATGTACTAAAAAAGGGATGATAACGGTTCATGTATTGAAAAAATAACAATGAATTGAGTAAAATTAGGACCGTTACTTCAAAAATCACAATACAGCTTTTATACCTTTTTTGCCATATTGAGACATTGGTAACTTTGTACAATAGTGAAAAACATTTGTAAATAAAACAACATCAGGTATGAATGAGAACGGTTGGTAATAAAACATTTATAAGCCGCCTTGATTTATAACATAATTTTCTAGAAATAACTATTGGTTCCATTATTTCTTGGAATTTTGTGCGATTATCCCATGCTGCAAAAATAGTTAAGCGAACACGTGTCTAAGTTTTTTTTTGTATTTCTGCATGTCTCTCTCTACCCATTAAAAATGCTTGTTTCGTATTACAATATATAAATAGATGTCATTTGAAACTTCTGCAATTATAAATCCAAACAACTGTTTCTTTTATAAGATCCCTGTTATATATGCATACTTAATTTTGTTAAGACCCCGGCCTTTAATCCTTAGCCTAAATATAATGCATTTTTTTCAAAACTGATCCCGCGGATAGACACCAATGTAACTTTATTTTAAATCAAAATTAACTTTTTAGGTCACATTAGCGATTGCTTGCATCCAATTTTTATTTGTTAGAATGGTTTTTTCAAAATTAAAAATGTACAATTTGGCTGTCTTAAGTCCCGGGACTTTGTTGTTAAATGTCCCGGGACTTAAGACAGCCAAAAACCTTAAAAGTCCCGGGACTTTTGTCCCGGGACGTCTCGACACAGAATCCCTAATACTCACAATGTAAATGTACTGAGTGTCCATAGTAACTTTAATTTTAACCACAACCAAATACGAATGTTAAATTAAAAATCGATATGTTTTATTCACTCCCGCGTATTGAAGAAAGAAATGAATTTATAAAAAAAAACAACCAAATGTCTGTCTTCACTGGATACTCAAATTGCAAACAGCATACTGGACATATCGCAATACAGTAGGGCCAAATTTCTCAAACGATCTCCAAGTTGTATAAAATAACTTAGATTATTCCACGTATTGTGCTACAAACTGTGACACGTGTTTCGCTTCTTTCAGAGGCATCCTCAGACAAACTACTCTCACAAATGCTTGCTTAAGTACGAATGATTTTAATTTTACTATTCTGATATATTATAATAAAAATCAAATAAAAATGGGAGGCAAGGAGGGCATGATAGAAAAACAAAAAAACTATAATGGTTATACAAATGACATTTTCATTAAGAAATGATTAACGAATGAGTTGCATCAATTAGGACGGGTTAAGCCGTTGGAAAATAAATTTAACAGTGGCGAACCACCTGTTTTATTCAAGATATTATTTAATAATATTTCTTTATTGTTAATACTTTTATTTATTTCTAAAAATTCTAAACTATTTATTTTAAACCCTTTTTATTTACTTGATAGAGTATTTCTACATTACTATTCTGATAAAAATTATGTTCGTTTTCTATTAGATGATCGGCAAACTCTGATTTTTTAAACTTTTTAAGCACCTTATAAATTCTTTAATTCTAATAAAGAGTGTTTTCGGAAAAAAATGCATAATTCTTGGTTGCTAATTATACAAGTGAATTTAGAAAAATATGAAAGTACGGTACTGAAGCCTTTTTATTTTTGTATTCAATACGTTCATTTTTTTTCATCTATTAGTAAAAAAATCATAGTTGTACTTCTTATATGTGTCCAAAAGATTGGTTTTTAATCTTCCTAGTCTGACTTGTTGACAATGAAATAGTGAATTAAACAGATTGTCACTTTTCCAAATAATGAATTTTATAAAAACTATCAATGATTCCGCTAAATTATCTTTCTGAACGTTTTTAGTCCCAATGGTAGATAGTTCTGTGAACTGTATTACAAGAGCAGGAATATTGTTCTATAATATATCTCGCAGTTAGACAACACTGTTATGCAGAACCAGAATAGGATGCATATGAAATAAAACAAAAATAAAATAGTATTGAAATAGTATTACATTGACTGGAAAGCTGGAGAAATTTATTGTATACGAATATTTTTGAATCATTGAATAATATCAATTAACTTGACTTTTCAAACCATATTGAATACTTATTCACTAGAATACTTTCAAGATTCCTTTTTCAATATGGTTTTCTGATAATTGTCTGCTTTGTTATACATAAGGGCGTAATAATAGCTGACTAAATGAACACAGAAAGAGTTAAATAAACGTTGAACGGAAGTTCAACTGCAGTACGTGGCAAACAAGTTCCTTTTGCTAGCAAGTTGGTAATACGAAATGCATTTATTGAACCTGGTTAATATTCCTAAAAGGATGCACAAGTCGTAATTTTATTTCTTGGCGACAGATATTGGACGTGTGGCGTTGAGATAACTCTCAAATTCTATCGCCGTACAGTTTTTACCTATCGGATAGAATTTATTTTAATATTCATCGCTGCCTCAACAAAAAAATAAACGGAAGATAATTTTATTCATAATGTCTAATTATTATGTATTCACATGTATGAATTTTATGGAGTTCACTTATAATTTATTTTGTTAACCGGTAGTAGAAACAGCTTCAAGCATGACGTATGAAAACTGTAAAGATTTTTGCCTGTCGTATGTTTTATATATTATAGAAATCGATATCCTTTACGTTGTTAGGTAACTTCTTAAAGTTTTCTTGTTGGTGTAACATCAGAAGGTGTCATAAAGAGACAGATTGTAATCTGTAAATTGAGGGATTGAACAATTTAAATTGTGTTTTAGTAATAAGAAAAAAACATGAAAAAGTGTATTATTTAGTTATACAAGAATATGCCATCTTCAACAATACGTTAAAACGGATTTTGATTTTTGTACATCGATTGACCAGTTTATTAGTCAGACAAATGCTAACCATCATCTCCAAACAAGTTATTTGGAGCTGTTTCACAAATTAACTGGAAAATCTACTAACCTTAAAGAGATAGACGTTATAATATTTTCATGTCACTCACTCGCTTACTCTAACATTTTCAATTTTATTCGAAAATACTTTATGGAATGCACTAACTTCAGTTTGAGTGTTTCTCGAAATGTTAAAATTATCAGTTATTAGAATAAATGATGAATTTAGCATCTTGTAACGAGTTCAGTACATAATGGTGATGTTTTACTATAAGTTAGGTAATTATTAAGGTTTTTCTTCCCCTGAGTATATATACTAATCTCTAATTGCTTTATTTAACATACCCGCTCCTTATCCGGAGAATATATCCACCACATAGTTCCTCCAATATTTACTGATCATCGCCGGTCTTTCTGCTTCCTCCAATGACATCTCAGAGTCCCGTAGCTCCGTTGAGTACATCCTATGGATGGTCGTCAGCGGCCTTCCACGATGGCGAGATCCATTAATAATAATGTAGTAAATATATTTTTTAAATATCGGTTTAAGTGTATGAGTTGAAGGATAAGATTAGGGCGGCTTACTTCCCTATCGCCCCGTTGTATTATCGTTTAAGTGGGAGGAAATGTCAGACATCAAATGAATCCATACCTTCGACCTCATCAGATCAAAGTATGAAAAATCACACGTATATACACAAAAATATACACTACAAGAATGTTTATTTTGTAAACGGATGATCATATCTTCTTTTATTTTTATGACGTCATAGATGGTACACCTCCGGGTACATTCTAGTATAACCGGACATTGAGTGGCATGCGAGAATTTTACTATTTCCGGTGACTATGAGTTGCCCAAATAAATTATCCAGATGATTTTTCAATTCCAACGGATGCACTGCCTGCCCGGCGTGGCGCGCTTGACCTCCATGATACGATATGCGTATATAAATCCCCGTCTCCATAATGCTGTTATTTAAATATTATATTACGGGAGGCGTAAACCTATTTACTATCTTCTTTCTCCAAGGAGTCTGTCAGAACTCATTTTCAAAACTTCACCTTCACGCCGCAATGATTGCGAGGCAGTTGCGTTGAGTGGCATCAGAATAAGGCAAGTAGTTTTGTTTTTTTTTTCCGATAATGACTGAATTAAAACTTTCACACCAGTAAAATGTTAACTGTGCCTGAAAATTGGTAGCTCATATTTTCTACCTTTGCCTGTCGAGTGAACGTGCTATTACACAATATATCTTGATCATGATGTATGTATTCTGGAAATATCCAGGATAGAACGGTCTAAGAGACGAATCTTAAAGTCATTTAAAAGGATTTCAAGGATTTAAAAGGATGATTTTAATGATTTAATTAACCTGCGGCGTCTAAGCGAATAGATCTTAACTCAATACTTAAGACATTCCGTACATTCTTTTAAAATCGCTTTACCTTACTCTGCCATGGGATCAAGGAAACATAGTGTAAAATGAATGTTTAGCTCTGGTAGATAACGGTGAATATAAGATAGACAGAGATTCGGTAGATTTTAACTCTCATCACCAGCCTATAAGTTACAAATTTTACAGGGGTTACATTTATTAGATAAGGTGATGTATTAATACACAACCATGAAATGAGCTAGTGAACAATAATCATAGATTATTTTGTAGAAAACAAGCGAACAAGAATAAAACAAATGTACATTTACATACGTTTTCACACTTAATTATCAGGTTTCACCTTTCAGCAAATTCAGGCATTAAAGTGCAAGTTTGTAATTCAAATTTGATATTGCAATTTCACCAAGTACCAAGTACAAGTCAAGATTTTGTATTGATAAAATTCTCGCATACCACTTAAGTTTGATTTCAATAATTAAAAATTATATTTAATTAATAACTACGTTATCTCTTAAATATTTGATAATAAAAATAGATTAAAAAATATTAACTACCTTGCGTTTAGTTATATTAACATTAAACTAATTGCAGAGATATATGTACCAATATATAAATTCTCTCGATTATTATCAACCCTTCATTCATTCACGCGAAACTTGCAACTGTGGTATGCGGCATCAGCTGCAATTAAACTGAATCTCGGCATGAATGGATTTCTCGTGCAGCAGCTGGTGATCCTGATGCAGTGGACGACGATTAAGCTCCAGGTATTACTTTGATGACGCGCCAACGCGTGGAGCTTTGCCAGAACTATTTTCCGACGCGCTAATTCCGTCGCAGCGATAGCTTTTGTGAGTTTATTTTATAACGTCCGCCGAAGCGCGAAGCAAGGTATGCTCGCTTTATTATTTCGGCAGGTAAATTTAACAGAATACATAGCTTGTTTACCACACGGTAAAATTTTCCAGCAAGCTTTTGTTATCTTATGGCAGATCATACATAACCTATTATTTGTACATAATGTCAGTGACGTTCCTAGAATATGTGCCGCCCCTAGGCAAAGTATAAATATTTTTTGTTTTTTTAATGAATCTTTAAGGGCCATAAGAGAATAGGTGACATTGTTTTCATTATTTCCCGATATTATAGGAATACATATATAAATATAGAAATTCGAATTTTCTACTCATCTACGTACTATTTTTTTGTCACTTATTCCGTTTCGGTTTTAGGTGATTCATATGAAAAGTGCACCTATTGACAACGATCCTCACAAATAATTATGATCCAAAAGCTACTTTATGATTATGACAAATGCCATTTCCGCTCGCCTTTATTAATTTACACAAAAGCTGCCTCCTATAGTGCCGCTACCTGTAAATGTTATATTTAAAGAAGATTTTTGCGATAGAAATAAGAACTGCATAAAAATCATAATATTATTACCTTTGAAAATGTATTTTTCGCTATTTTTTTATCGAAGACATTCAGGCATCATATTTATTATAAATCAAATTAAAATTATTTAAAAAATGTATTCTGTTATTATTTGCCGCTCCCTAGGACTTCCCGCCTCTAGGCAACTGCCTACTCGCCTATGCCCTCGGAACGTCCCTGCATAATTTACTCATGAATAAAATCAATAGGTTAATTAAAAGTCCGAAGTAGGGTAGAAAAAAAAGACTATTCATGTCATTGAAGCTTTTTCTTCTGAACGTAATTTGTTTGGTATCCCTCATAGGCAATTCATACAATTCATAAAACTAAATTCAAACGTGCCCAACGTGAAAGAATAGTGTATGAATTGTGCATTAATGTATCAATGTTTATTGCAAGCTTTTCGATTTCAGTGATATAGCCGTGTATTTGCTTGTATTTGTAAATTCCTCAATTAAAAAAAAATACAAAGTGAACTTTATATGACCCCCATACCCGTCTTTTAAATAAGCATATACGTTTTTCGAAACCAAAGTAAAAAATCAATTCTTTGAGAATTTTTTCAAGGAATTAACGGATTTCCCAAAATGAAAAGACGCGAGACCTTTTCTTTTTTTAGCTCTTCCAGGATTTTGCTGTGCCAGCCCCCCCCCCCCCCCACCCTCAAACTGTGCTGTGGGTTCCTTAACAATATTTTTTCTCTGTGGCCCCAATGAACAAGCTGTGGCTCCCAGGGGGACCACCTGTCCCCCGGTTGAGAAACCGTGTTCTAAGCCATATTTTTTATTCACATGAGAGATGAATTCTTTTAGATTCCTGTACAGTGTGACATTGCATTCTAACGAATTGTATAATCACTTTTAGGGTGTTCACTGTCAATACTTGGTGGAAATGCATTATATTTAAAACAATTAGAAAACACAATATTCCTTTGTTTCGCTCATGACGAGCATTATTGGTCCTGATCTTGCTAAAATAAAAGTCGAAGTGACTTGTATTATATATCATTATATGAAATTAAATTAAAAGTATCCAATCAAATAATGTTGACACTTTTGGCCATCATTTTGGAATCGGTTCGCGCTTACAATCATAAAATCCTATAATCAGTATCGAAGGAAAACATAAAAGGAGATACCAGCAGACGTTAATACCAATGCCTTATTGACTTCGTTCATAATGCGTGTCAACCAGTTATTTGACATTATGAGCGTCTAATAAACACATTTAACATTATTTGAATACGAACAAATATTTTCTGAGCCCTTTGATGACTGCGTATGATTCATTTAGCGAAAAGGTGTGAGAATTAGAACAGATATGGCACTAGAAAATTTATGTACTTAACTGCACCATGTTCTTAGAATAGAAACTTTCTCTTTCTTTCATCCGGGCAAACACTTCTTCCAAAGAAGCGGACGCACTTACCTCTCGACTTTTGATTTCAAATATTATTAATAAAATATACTCACTTCCTTTGTAAACGGAATGATGATTGAGGGAGTCTTCAGTAGCTCTATCTAATCTTTTCAGTTCTCTTTGAGTTACTTAGAGACAAAAAAATCGACTTTCCTTTCAAATGAAATCTCAAAATGTGGTTCGATTTCGGTCGTATTGTACATTTATTAAGATTTACAAATAGTTCCAAATTGAACATGTTCAAAAACGTGCTTTTCATAAAATGATATAACGTAGATTTTTTTCATAAAAGTAAGTTATTGGGAAAAAAATATGTAATATAATACAAATTCAATGTTCCTTCTAAGACAGTAATCGTCAAATTTATTACTCAACTGAGCCAAATATCAAACATACAACGATTGAAATTGTTTCTTAGAGCCAATTTTTTAAAATTAAACTATATAGGAATGTACATTGTTATTAATTTACTTGATAAGGTTAGTCCTAAGCTGGCTTTTGCTTAAAAGGTCCTCATTTTGATTGAGGTACGTTCGGTGGGATCGCCTCTTCCAACTATTAGTTTTAAGACCAAAAACTGACATCTGCGCGTGGGACACGATGTTTCAATCGCACTGTATATGGTATTTTGTGGAAGAGTCACACTCAAGGGGCAAAAGAGCCGCAGCTTACCGACCACTGCTCTTAGAGAAATGTTTCGCTGGGCGGAATATTCAAAGGCTTAGCAGGTCACTCTTTACCCTCTTTTGACATGATTTTCTGTACTACGATGTTGCTGTTTTTTGTTGTTGTTAGTAAAACGGTTTTTTAAATTTAGAGGAACAACCATCAATTTTTGCATGTATTATATCACTTTTTTACGTGGTTTTTGGTGGAAAGTTTCTACCGTGTAAAAAAGAATAGAGTGTGTCATAATTTCAAAATATTAGCCCCGCGATTATATCACCACGATTATGAACAAGTGAAAATGGGGTGCAAAGCTTTAAAAGTCATTAGAAGCTCTGGTTTGGAAAGATAATGAATCTATCTTCAATGGCCCAATGCGTCGGAAAACAAGCGTATCCGTTCTAGCAAGCATATCCGCTGTCGCAGTTCAAACCGTGCCGAAGAATAGTATCCGTGTTAAAAAATAACAAGGGAAGTGAAATGAAAAACTCATTCGGGACTTATTAGCGGGAGCTTTCGACGTAAGCTTATTCCGAATATTTGTACGAATAAAATAAATCAAGCAACAAGGGGGGGGGAATGTTCCATAATTGGAAACCAATGATTACTTCCGATACAGATATTAAAGTGACTAATTAAAATACTTTGGCTTAAACTATACCTGCTCCCAAGATAGAGCATTGTATACTCCTAATGATACATACAATATTAATAAAAACAATAATCCTTTGTACTTCATTCCACTTTATTTAATATGTCAGGACCGGTTTCGCTCATTGCGAGCATTGTCAACTGATAAGAAATATAATTTAACAATGCTATTTATACAAAATTGAAAAGTTATACACAACAGTTGGCATTGAAAAGAAATTGCCAATTACATTAAAGTGATTCTAAAATAACACAAAATTAAAATGTTCAACACAACTAACATATAATTAAAAAGTCATCCCAGATTCATAAATTCAGAATGCGATTGAAAGTAATTACAAACATAATTAAAATTTGGGAAATTTTTGACAAAGTGATAAAATGCTACAATAATAAAGTGAATATGCTTAATGATATGAATATGCTTAATGATAGTTTTATGTTTTCCCCGCTTCCAAGTAGTTGGTGTGTTCATTCATCACATAAACAAAATCGACAGCCAGGAAGATTCTGAAAAACAAATTTTTCTTTTTTCAAAGACCATATCAATTCTAACAAAAGAAATCTATATTTATTTTTTTTTATTTTTTTTTAAATTTATATAAAAGAATAGTTAACAAGGGCTAATGCAATGGATAAAGTAACGGGGAACTAGCAAAAATTATTTGATCGTTTAAAAGATCTGAATCAGGTAAAAATTTGAATCTATTGATTTCTAGGATTTCTTGCTTGTCTAGTTTGACAGACTTGTTATTTAAATGTAGAACTTTTAAAATAAAAAAAAATAAATATAGATTTCTTTTGTTAGAATTGATATGGTCTTTGAAAAATTTGTTTTTCAGAATCTTCCTGGCTGTCGATTTTGTTTATGTGATGAATGAACACACCAACTACTTGGAAGCGGGGAAAACATAAAACTATCATTAAGCATATTCATATCATTAAGCATATTCACTTTATTATTGTAGCATTTTATCACTTTGTCAAAAATTTCCCAAATTTTAATTATGTTTGTAATTACTTTCAATCGCATTCTGAATTTATGAATCTGGGATGACTTTTTAATTATATGTTAGTTGTGTTGAACATTTTAATTTTGTGTTATTTTAGAATCACTTTAATGTAATTGGCAATTTCTTTTCAATGCCAACTGTTGTGTATAACTTTTCAATTTTGTATAAATAGCATTGTTAAATTATATTTCTTATCAGTTGACAATGCTCGCAATGAGCGAAACCGGTCCTGACATATTAAATAAAGTGGAATGAAGTACAAAGGATTATTGTTTTTATTAATATAATGCCTTTCCACCAAGTATTGACAGTGAACACCCTAAAAGTGATACATACAATACAATAAAAGTACATTTAAATTTGAATCGTTCAAATTATGTACATCCACACAAGTTTTGTCACTAAGGACCCGGGTCTTCAGGCGTTCAAGTGCACGGACGAACTTGAACTGACGCTTATTAAAAATACATTTACAAGAAATGATTGTAAATCAATCTCTCAACCTTTCTCTTCGGAGAGAAACTCTCCTCTCTAGAAACCCGTTTTCAGTTTCCAGTGGGTGGTGAGATAAAAAGTATACAAAATATCACAGACACCCATGCATTTGTAATCAAAATAAAAAAGGCTATGGGGTTTTGTATAAGTATCTAAATATGTAATTATGAAATATGATAATAAAATCGATATGTAAGTGAAAAATTATAGCAGTATAGATCTTCATTTTTTATTCTTCACTCATGTATATCGACTGTGGAAAGGAAAAAGGACGTAACCCACACATATCAATTTTTGCAGGAGGCGCTAAAAACGTGTTTTGATGATTTTGTGACATATGCAAATTATGAATTATACACAACCTTGAAGTGCACGGATACTTCTAAACTGGTGTTTAATTGACACAACCTAATATTAATGAAAGAAATTGTCTCCTTTATTTCAGTGTTTTTTCTTGGTTTTAATTTTTTACAAGGTCATCTTTTTCAAACCTAAAAGCTAAATCTAGATACTTATCCGACATTTTCAGCTTCCATCCTTTTGATAGAATGTGTAAATTGTGATTATCGAAAATAAGCTGTTTTGGAAAATTGAGGGTTACGTCCTTTTTCCTTTCCACAGTCGATATATATTACATTTAAATTTAACTAAATGAATATCATGGATAAAGTTTGTTGATGTATTGTTTATATGTGGTTATATGTATTATAATTAGATATATATTATAAGCCTTCTCTTCCCCTTAAAAACGGGGAGCAACGAAAATAGATTCTGTTGAGATACTCCATTTGGAGTCTATAATATGCTTCACAGTCGGGTCCTTGCTTCTGTGGCAAATCTTACGGGTTCAAGTCCCAGTACGAACAGTACATTACAATCGATTTCCGTTCGAACGCGTGAGTGTGTGTGATGTCTAAAAATTCCATGC
Source organism: Himalopsyche tibetana (assembly GCA_030503985.1). NCBI lineage: Eukaryota > Metazoa > Arthropoda > Insecta > Trichoptera > Rhyacophilidae > Himalopsyche > Himalopsyche tibetana. Next base: position 6,689,737 of record JAPJYX010000010.1, read on the forward strand.
CATCCTTCCAATCCAAGAATAACAAGGCGACGCTAGAGCGATTTTTTAACCACTTGTCCTGTCCGAATCCTATCCGTATATCTCTATTCTTTTCGAGGTTGAGCAACTGAGTAAAAAATACCTAGTTGTAGAAAAAAATATTGAAATATTATCATTCATTAACCTTTTCAGTACCGCGATGTTTTAAGCTAAAAAAACATTCACTCACATACCTACCGCATATTTTTAATAATTTTTGAATAGTTTCAGACTGAATTTATGAATATTAAAAGTTTACTTATAAAATGATATATACAGTTAATTATTTTTAAGTTACATTAGTGGTCTTCAGTGGCATTAAAGTATTCACGCCGTTCGTATGTAGCGGCCACCAGTGAGTGGCCTTACGGTACTGAAGCGGTTAAGTAACCATGTGCTTGAGATTGGGTGCGGACATGGTCTTAAAAAGAAGAAATCTTCCACATTGGAGGCGAATAAGATTAAAGCAAACAATATTATTACAAGCGTTATTGCCTACTATTTTGGCTTAATTATGATGGAGTTCTATCAAGAAATAAACAATGATACCACAATCACATTCGAAAACAATTAAACGTTACTATTCTCGAAATTTGATTGACATTTAATTTTTTTTATTGAGATTGGTATTTAAAAGGGTAGTTACCTACCATTATCATAAAACTACAAATACAGGTGGAAACATTTCAGAATGCTTTAAAATGGCTGCTACTTCATAAACAACTTGCCTCATTTAGTCAATTATGTTCGGTTTTTGAAAACGGCGACTGTTTGTTTGCTTGATTGTTTCCAATATACGACTTTGAAGTAGTCAATCACGCCATCTGTCGGTCGACGATGAATACAAAATAAGAAAAAAAACTTTCTGAAGCAAAAGTCGCTCGTACATTTCTTTGTGTCCACCATGTCGTTTGGGCTTGTATCTGGTGATTGAAACAAATTGTTTCTTCAGACATGTATTTGTTTTTTTAAATGCACCGGGAATAGCCATACACTGAAATATTTACGATGGTGTTAAAATTATTATAATAACAATTTACGCTGTTAAAAAAATCTTTTTGTTTGCTACGCAATAAACTTAATCATCCGATGATAAATGATTACTGCTCGAGAATTCGCTTGAAATAGGAATCAATCTCAGCTGCTTGACTGAAAAATCTGACTGACGATGAAATTACAAAAATGAAAAATACTATTATAATAGATAGACAAATTAAATTATTGAAATAAAGTAGTTGAAATGCAGGCAAATATTCTTTGTCATTTTTATTATTTACTGGGTCTCATAAAACAGCAAACTTCAGTGTATAATTTTATTGTGATTAAGTCTTGGATTTTTTGTCAAATCGTGATTTTTTTTTTAGGTTTAAATATAGTAGTTAGACCTCATCCGCTTGTGTGCAAATTTCACGGATTGCGTTTTTTGGTGCCGTTGCGTGAATTCATGATATGAGGACTCATAGTCAGCAATAACCGGAGTGACCAAAACGATTAGTTGAAGAAGAACAGACGACCAGAAATAAACCTTATTCGTGCCATCTGGGTTCGATTTACAGCGTGTCTTATTTGACATATTTAACATTATTTTTTCACTTTCTTAATTTTTTAAAATGCAAAGCAAATATAGTTTATAGTTTAATTAATAAACTACGCCATATTTTCCCATAATACTATGCAAAAAAATATCTTACATTGGAGCGGTTTGGAAGCACTCGATTTTCTTATTATCTCATGGAGGTAAAATATTATATATATACATGTATTCCTATTTTTATCTGAAATTAAGTTAAACTTATGTTATATTATGAAGTAATCAACATATAAAATTTGATATATTCATGAGACAAAACCGAATCGAAAGTTCATTTGTTAGTTCTCACCAACAGAGCCAGATTGCATATTATGGATGATCAGATGCAAGTCCTCTAGCTCTGATGACGTGTTGATAATTGGAAGGTAAGAACAAATTGACTTTCCTAGGGAATATTATAAAAATACGGATGAACCCAAAGTAACTTACGAAAACTTGCCAATGTGATTATATCTTCACAATGCAAGTTTGCAATATTTTTTTATATCCCGGTATAACTATACCTTAGTGCTAACTGCTAATTCTTAGAAGAAAGATGTAAACAAAATAAAGTGCTTAATAGGTACACATAAAAACAATAATTGGAGACTGTTACGCTTATCAAGTGGTCTACAGCGAATGATCGTTTATAAATTTGCATTTACTAATCAAAAGAAATATAAAAAACCTTTGACAAATGGCTTTCTATTTTAATACACGTAAAATATTTTTTTAAATATTCTAATAAAAATATATTTAATACACCCTCCAATTTAAACAAATAGTTGGATTTATTAAACTTTTGCTGTATGCACTAACTGAAACTTAAATTTTTGTTTTTTTTTTCGAATGTATAATAGTATTTTTAGTGATAATGAAAATTTACATTTATAAAACAATTAAAAATCGCAAGCCATAATCTTATTATGTCGGATGAGTTCCCATAAAAAAATCACAAGTGTATATCGTTTATTCATTGTGGTATCGTCAACTGGTGGCAAACCTTTATTGTCGTTTCTCGTTTCTTAACAACTACTAAAATACTAATGGAGTGCGGAACTTGGCGGAACAGTTCCACAAAAAAATAAAGCTCATTAATGACCTCCGAGACCGATGACAGATATTACTCTAGAATAGTGGAAAGACGGTTGACATTAAATAATGGAAATGTATCTTTTTATTTTAAACGATTTTTTTTTCATTTTGAAATAGAAGTTCTATCCGTCATCTAATTCGCATGTTTCATTAAATTCTTGAATTCCTCTACTCATCAATATAAGCTTCAATAATATTAAATGATTTCTTCTTTATTGAAAAATGTGTAGTTTTTCTGCTTCGTAAGTTTTAAACTCAATGAAGAAGTTTTAGTTTTACAAAAATCCTGAAATTTCATTTTGTTTTTCTATTAAGTGGTTGACTAGCTATTTTTGCCACGCACTCGAGGACTGTCTCCGAGTAGGAATTCAAAGCAAAAATATATTCAAAATAAACCTAAATATGATATTTTAAACGCATTCATAGTTGTATACCGACTATAAAACTATGTATTTAATAATAATAATAATTAATTTTTATTCACCAAGTCAGTTTCATATAAAAATATTAGTTAACTTTTTAAATTAAATAATAATAACATGGGAAAAAGATTGAAAAAAGTTGAAGAAAACCAATTTTCGAATGTCGCAACTCGCAAGCAGCTAAAATTCGGGATTTCAAATATCAGGTTTGAAAACCGATGAATTGAAACTAGTAAACGATAACAAATATGGGATTATCATAGAAACACTTTAGTCATGTTTAATAAATGGAATACTAGGTATAATTTCTAATATTAATTTAGATGTTAGATTAAATAACGGGATGTGTTGTGTATTTCTTCTAAACCAGTATATATAGTTGGGACTGTTGGGAGCCAGTAAATTGCTCGAATGCAATAGCTCGACTGCAATTGCTCGAATGCAATTGTTCGAGTGGAAATTGTTCGAATAACAAGAACCTCGAATAACCAATTCCTCGAACGTCAAATGCTCGAATTACAAATTGCTCGAATTGCTTGGTAATTTAAACGGTTTTAATACAGTTTAGTGTTTATTACATGGTAGTTGATCACTCGGAATTTTATTACACCATACGTACTTTTGGTTTATAAGCCGAACTTTTGATCAAATTGCATATTATTGCTGTACTATTTATCATAATTTAATTAAATTATTATTTTTTAGGCAGACATTTAAAAAATACTACCCATGTTATGCCTCCGAAATCAAAACCAACGACCTTTTCCACTCGACCACTGGCAACATAAATAAAAAAAAAAATTATTGTGAGTTTTTTGATTTATGGTTTTTATTTCCCGACTTGCATAAATATTTTTTTAAAGCATGAATAATTAATGCTTAAACTTTTATACAACTTTTATAAAAATTTTCGAGCAATTTGTAATTCGAGCATTTGACGTTCGAGGAATTGGTTATTCAAGGATCTTGTTATTCGAGCAATTTACCGGGAACCTATTTAGTTGAGTAAATGCAGGTTCAAGCAATGTTCTGATGAAGGCATACGCCAAAATAGCTAGGTATTAACTAGTTTTATAAACGTTGTAGAACGAAATAATTTGCTATCTGTTTACCTTATTTACATACAATACATTTTTAAACCCAATTTTCTCCGTTTTACACTAATTCACGTCTTCTAAGTCTGGAAAAATATCATATTAAAAAAACATTAATCTGCCTGATGTCATGGAAAGAGAATTGTACTATTTGACAAGTTCATGCATTTAATACCAGCGGATAATTGGTCACCAATTACGTTGTAATTATTTTCATATTAGAAACATACTATTGTATGTTTGTCACAGCATTTATTTTGATTGGTTGTCGATTTCTGGTCATACACAGAAGTTATTAATTAATGACCAATCAAAATTAATTTGACTTGATCACGGAGCTGAAACAATATTTAAATTAAACGTGCCTACTCTAATCTACAGTGGATTAATTAAAATAGATCTTGGGCTAAAATAATATTGCGATGAACGTACTACATATTAATATATGTAATACGAGCGTAAATTATCAGTTTGGAAATATATTTTTTTATTGCAGGCGAAATCAAACGAACGATTTGACAGCCACTAAAATCAAGATGATACTAAATAATGAGTGCCCGTGGTTTTAGACGAGTTTATTGACTGTAATGAGGAATCAAGATTATGAAGATCAAATAATTTGGAAAACTTATTAAATTAGCAAAGTTACCTTTAGTTACAATCAAGTGAGCGTCGCCTATTGGCGGGTGTGGGGACGGACCACAGCAAACAGTTTTGCTCGTTCGCATTTCATTTCTGGGCAGTTCTACAGAACATTATTAACGTCCTGTTTGGCATACCCACAAGTACAAGCCAACCAACTCGCCCAGAGTTGTAGCACGATATCACGAGAAGCATTTATAAATTACAAATATAAAACTTGATATTATAAAGTTTTTAGGTAAACTTGCCTGTCCGCCTTTTTTGAACACGTATAGAAGCGGGTTAGCCTGTGTATTCAATTTGAGGAAATTAAAAAGGTGTATTTAAAAATAATAAATATCACAATATATTGACTATCGTTTAATTAAATGATCTTAATTAAAAACTATTTTTTTTACTTTGCTCTTTAATGTGTCTAGAATGAAAATAATGTTTACAATAATTGTATACTTTTTATAAAAAGCAAGATATATTCGTCGATTGGTACATAATCTTGAATAAATTAATTTTGATAATATTGATAATATTGATATGTGATAAAAAAAACCCAAAACTGTATATCAATCATAACAGATATCTAATATTTTTATGACATCATAATTATCAGTTTTTAAATGCATGCCCACTCCGCATGTGTAGCACATGTAATCCAGATGCGATTCTTTCGGCGAGGATTGCTTTGCTTAAAAGTGGGTTATTCTGCCGTGACTTTCAGAAAAAGATGACGTTGGGATAGGGATTGATAATAGCATCGTTTTTTTTAATATGCCTATTTATACCCTGTATCTTAGTTCGAACCCTAGTAACGCTACGCGAATTAATTTCAGTAAAAATAAGCACGTGAGACCTCAAAGGTATTTAAGAGCTTATCTGAATAATGAACATATATCATACTTTCGATGGTTTCGGCGGTAACTTTGTGGAAGTTCATTTTAATAGAAAATTTAAATTAACTTTGATTATTCCACGTATTGTGTAACTAACTGTGACACGTGTTTCGCCTCTTTCAGAGGCATCTTCAGACTTACTATCGCAAAGTTTGCTTAAGTAATGAAGCAAGATTGATTCTAACATTTTAAAATTATAAAATTACAAAATGGATTGGGTTTTTTTCCTTTTAAGAGGAGCAAGGAGGGGGGTGTAGAATCGAAATAAAGCAAACAGATAATGATACTAATTTTACTAATGAGTTGTAAACAATCAGAATGGGATTTTTTCTTTTTAATGGAAGCAAAGAGGGGATTATAAAATGCAAACAAATTTAATCATACTACTAATGACGTTAAACATTACAAACTATTAAAACTAATGAGCTACAATCAATCATCTAGGTTTGTGATTACTCTATTAAGTGGAAACAATTTGAGTAACGGGGAACCGCCTGTGCTATTAAGAATATTATTTAATAATATTTCTTTTTTGTTAAGAGTTTTATTAATTTCTAAAAATTCTAAGCTATTCATCTTTAAACCCTTTTTATTTACTCGGTGGAGTATTTCTAAATTACAAATCTGATTAAAATTATGATTATTTTCTATTAAATGATTGGCAAACTCAGAAAAATTGTTACTTTTTAGACATCTTATATGTTCTTTAATTCTAATATTAAAGTTTCTACCTGTCTGTCCAACATAAGACGCTTGACAGTCTCCACAAGAGAGTCGATAGATACCACTCTGTGACGATGAATCTACGCGATCTTTACTGTTCAATAAAATTTTACCTAAATTATTTACTGTATAAAACGCGGGTTCTATATTGTCTGGCAAAAATTTAACTATCTTTGACGAGATGTCTCCTAAATAAATAATTCTACGCCAGTTTTTAATATTATCGTTTGCTTTCTTCTCTCCTGAAAAAATATTATTTACTATGAGTTGTTTAACTTGTTTACGTTTAAGTAAGTTAACTACTACGTCTGTGTTGTAACCATTATTTACAGCTATCTGTTTAATAATGTTTAACTCTAATTCAAAGTTGACTTTAGTGAGAGGGATGTTAACTAATCTATTAATCATTGCATGGAATGATGAGAGTTTTTGCGACCACGGGTGAATTGATTGATGGTGAATGACGACATCTGTATAAGTAGGCTTTCTGTAAATGGCAAATTCTAATCTGTTGCTATTATTTTTCTTTATTGTTATGTCAAGAAAATTTAAGGTTTTTTGTTGCTCGATTTCTAGTGTGAATTTAATATTTGTATGCAATGAATTTATATGACGTAAAAAGGTATCTAACTGTCTATCTGTTCCTGTCCAAATGCAAAAGATATCGTCTACATAACGATACCAAGTTTTTACATTTTTAAGTAACGTGTGATTTGACTTAAAGAGATTATTCTCAAAATAATCCATAAAAATATCCGCGAGCAAAGGTGAAATAGGACCACCCATAGGTAATCCTACCGATTGTTTGTAAAATTTTTTATTAAACAAAAAATAGTTTTGTTCAATACAAATATTAAAAAGTCTAAGCATTTCTTTAACGACGTTGCTATTAATATCCGAAAAAGTTAAAATTTCGCTGACTATATTTTTGCACTCTTCCGTTGGTACGTTAGTAAATAAATTTGTTACGTCGAATGATACTAATTTACAATTACTAGTTAATTGTATGTCTTTGATTTTTTCTGTGAAGTCTATGCTATTCTTAACTGTATACTTCGTACTGTATACTGTATACTGTATACTTAACTGTATACTAACATATATCATATTTATTGCACGTGTTTTTTGTGGTACACTTAATTTGTAATATTGTATTTTTCCATTTTGTTAGCATTTTTTTTATTTAAATTGTTCAATTTGTCATTGTTGTATAGTTCTACATATATGAAAATCTAACCTATCCAATGTTTGTAGGTATTTATGGTAATTTGACATTGAAAGCCATACTAATTTACAAGTATGTATTACGTTTTAAGTAAATAAACTTAAATTTATTTATGATGGCCTTCTGTTCCAGGACAAGGAAAATTATTTTCGCCTTAGCACTTAGATACTTAAACGTTTTATTTCTGGTTTAACAAGTACTAAGATAATATAAGATGAAGTAAGAACCAAACGAATTTTTACTTTCTTTATATTCAAAATGTCTGTATATACATAAAATGTATAATTGCTATCTATTATTTAATTTTAAAATTAAAACACTTTTTCATTGTGTATCTTTTTAATTTAAATATTCATCAGTAAAAAAAAACATTCCATTTTAAGATCACGATTTTTTTTGGGTGTTACAGCACACTTTTCTGTTCCAACTTTTTTCTAGTTTCGTTTCGTACAAATTGAGACATACAACTGAAGTAAATACGAAATTCGTCAAACTGACAGATATATGCCCCTCAATGTCATGTATATTTTCGCGGTATTCGTATTACTTACTTGCACAATTGCCATGTGTGACGACACGTCAAAAAAACATTTATTTTTATCGCGTATACAATTTATTGGGTGTCGAAAGATGGGGAATAGAAATAATAGTATGCATAATTGCACCGAAAAAAATGTTGTCATAGTTTAAAATGAATCCCAAATATCTAATACGTAATATAATTTAGAACACGTTTTATATATTTTTTAAATAGTATGAATAACTAAAAAAAAAAAGCACTAAGTGCCAAGTCTAACTTGATACTTAAAAATATTAAGTCATCGTCAATACTGTAAAAAATTCCAATATATTACTCATTTATAATTTGAAGCACTATGTACTACCAGAGCAGAGCTGTGGAGCGAAGTCAGAGCCGGAAAAACCGGAGAAAAATAATACAAAGACATGTATTGAAAAATCATTAGTCTATTCATCATATTGACTGTTGAAATCTACTAGAATTATTATAGTAACTAGAATGATATAATGGTACACCGATATTTTAGTTAAACATACACAGACATACATAAACCGATTGAAAAAATAATTTATAAAACTATCTAAACTGCGATTCAAACCCAAGAACCGCTGACGAAACCAACGACGTTGACCACTCGACGACGGACTCGACCCAAAATTAATCAATAATGTTGGAATATAAATTGAAGGTCTGTTATTGGCTTTCACTGGTAATTTTGTATCAATATAATACTTTTAAGTCGAATTACCTTCTATTACATTGAAGTATAAAAAAAGAGTTGTTTCATTGTTCATGAACATAAATTTAATATTTACTATTATATTACAAGTTATAGCATTGACCTAAAAGCATGAAATCGAATACAAAATATTAGGCAATAAAATTGTGTTGATTCAATGTATGATTTTAGTGCAGATTTTTTTTTTATTTAATTCATTCAGTAATAAATGTCAATAATTTGAATACTCAAGGTGACATAGCATTTAAAAAGAGTCTGGACCAGGGATGGTCAGAACGAAGACTTGGCATATCGTCGATGCATATCAAATATGGTCTATTTTTCCAATCTCCATTGATAGAAGTGTTATTTTCCGTTTTGTTATGTTTTTAAACAGTTTTTATCGATTATCTCGGAATGCACTTTCGTCACATATAACATATTTGATATGCATCGACGATATGTAGAAAGCCAAAATGTGAGTTCTTATTTAACAGTTTTACCAAAAACATTGAAAATCAAGTAACCTAGTTGCATTACATTTGATTTGGAATCAGTAGTAAATTAAAAATATTTTTTTGAAATAAATATAATTAATATTTTTTTGTACAACTGAAATAACCACCATCACATATATTTTAACACGATTCTTGTTGAATCAAATATTTAGGCTTCTAGGGGTTTGCAGCCGCTGTGTCGCAGCACACTCGTGTGCTGTGAGGTGATGTTACGTGTGCCGCGGGGTATTGATTAAAAAAAATTAAAACAACTTGTATATTTTATTGAAAACCGTTTCACGTATATAATTCTTCTATCGTGTTTATTTTTTCAAATGAAAATTATCAACTAATTTTATAGCTGTATGCATCGTTTTTATATATACTATATTTTATTTATGGTATGCCTCGAAAATATTGGTGTGCCGTGGGGAATAAAATGTTCCGCAGCACTGATTTAATATTTTAGCGTATAATATATTCCTTTATATTTAGAATCAGTGAAAGAGGGTAGGATTTATTTTCAACTATTCAAGAAATAAAATTACATATAATTTTATAATTACACAGCTATACAAAATATTTATGAATAAATTCCTCATGCAAGCACAATTAGAGCGATGCTATAAAAAATAACAACCCCTGAGTATCAATTTCTTTGACAAGGAATGCTCAATGTCATGTATTGTTTTTCTTCATTTAGGAGAAGATCTGTAAAATCGAGAGGGAGATATACATATATTATTCCAGCTTCCGCAAAATAATATTATTGAATGGCGCAACGATTTACAAAGGTATTAATTTCAAGCTTGTTTTCAACAGAGATACTTTTTCACAAAAAAAATAAAGAAACGTTTTGAAATAACTGCTTAAAACCACTTGAGCCGCAACTGAAATATCACTCAAATTTTAATCTGCAGTTCGCAAGACAAATAATATTATCTTGGTTATTCTAATGGTTATGTACCTACCTATTTTTAAAATAAAATTTATGAAAATATCACTGAAATGCTTAATTTCCTTATTCCTAAAATTTAGAGTCATTCTGTATTGTTTTATAGTTTTCCAATTATCCGCCAATCGCTTTGCTTTCTCCAATTGCATTCTAGTGACATTAAGCCCGGGGTTTCTCAATCGGGGTCCACAGCATGTTCAGTGGGGGCCTCAGATTTTTTTTAAGGGAGCCACAACACAGTTTTGGGGGAGCACGGGAACCCTAAACACAATGATTGTGCATTTTGTATTCGAACAAGGCATTCGACATAGGTAAATTAACTAAAAAAAAGTTCTTGCTCACATTTGTGAATAGCCGTGCAAACCGTCAATACGCATCATTTTTGAATGAGCAAACTGAGAAAGTTTTCACATTTTTTCATTTTTAGAAATCCGTGAATTCTCAGGTTTTTAAAATTGGACAGCGAGCAAAAATTGTTCAAATCTTCCATCGAACTAAAAATGTCTCATATTTTTCAATAATTGTACTATCTGTCGAATTCCCAAATTTTTGGAGTCATCGAGCTAAATAAAAAAAAGGTGGCTCCCTTTTTCCTTGTATCAGTATTTTTAATTGCGAGATCCTGAAATGATTGTGTGCCGTTGCTCAACCTCTCTTTTTCAAAAACAGTAGTAGATATATAAGGATAAAGAGAGGACAGGAATAGTGGTTAAATAATCGCTCTCGCTACTCCCAGTTATTAAATAATCGGCAGAGTGGGAGGGAATTTTAAGACATCATAAACTTCCATGCCTTCGAACAGAAATCGATCGAAAAAGTGTTGTTCGTTATGGGAATCGCACCCGTAATGCCAGACACGGAAGCCAACAATGCTAACAGTATACACCACGGGCTCCCAACCTGGGGGTCGCCAATTTTCCCCGGTGAGCTAAGAATAAAAAAAAAGGTGTTTCGGGACAATCTGGGGAAAAAGTATAGCAAATCGAGGATTTCAAATTCCTCGGGGGGTCACCTAGTCACGGCTTTTATAAAAAGGGGTCGCCACCTGAAAAAGGGTTGGGAACCTATGGTATACACATATAAATGTAAGTATACAAAAAATAATAATTTTGTAACTACATATAATATAAACACACATACTAACATTTTATTCTAAAAATATGTATTAATTGTTGTGTGTTGATTAAACACACAGATTATATGGAAGTAATTAATGATTTATTTATCAATTTGTTTGTGATATTGATTGAGTAGAAATAGTTTATGTAGCGTGATAATAATTTATTAATTCCAACGGAATAATTTCAAATACTGAAAATGGTTAACATAGATTAAGCACGTATTCCTACAATTATAGTTAAATGAAAGGTTTTATTGATATTGGGTGTTCCGGGTTCATATTTAAAATCTTTTACCTACGATTTTATAGTGAAGTATTTTACACATTTTGTGTCAGTAACGCTAACTTGGTTGCGAAAGCGAATTATTTTTTTCGGAATTATAAATTTGTGCTTCATACAGTGATCAAATTTCAAATTATAGAATACATATATTAAAAAATAACCTGCCAGTTCTTCAGTACATTTTAGTATCGGGAGGAAAAATACATGGATAGCGTTTTAGAACTTCATTTGAATGCCGCAATAAAAACACAATATTAACACTTCGTAAGGGAAGTGTGAAACACCCTTCACAGCAAATTAGTTTTAATCAATGCAATATTTGTTATTGTTCCGGGAAACATATAAAGTCAACTTATTACAATGATGTACTACTGTATTTTTCAATAAAAGATAGAATGTTGGAATATGTAGATGTATTGTATGTATCTCTTCTTAACCAGTAACGCTAAATACGAAGGCGTAAGCGAAAATAACCATCAACTATCTATATATTAATAGCCGATAATGTCTGTATGTTTGTTTGTTTGTTTGTTTGTCTGAGTGAGTGAGTGTAAGATGTCCTCGATTTCCCCTCCCCCTGCCCCTCCCCCTCCTCCTGCCAAGCCGCGCTGTCACTTTTTATTCATATATACTTACGACATATTTTTCCAATATACACTGTTACTTATGATTTTCCTCGATTTCCTCTCCCCCTCCCCCTCCCCCTCACCAGCCACGATGTCGCCATTTTGTATTCCTACCTTTTCGATGACGTCATTATATACTATTATTTGATGAAACATATCAAAACGCTGAAAAATTGAATTCTCATACAAAAAAAGGACCAAGGGCCGGGATTCGAAACACGGTCTCCGGATTATGAGTTGAATTCTTTACCTCTAAGGTAAAGTACAACTGCCAGATACGATAAAATTACATTATATATATTGTATTGCGTTCGAATTTTGAAACTTGTGTTTTTTATTTGAAACAGCATATACATCCTAATTTTTGCACGTTCTTTAATTCCAATGTACCCGAAAGGCAAAGCGCTAGATTGGTAAGCTGATGGTCAGTGGTTCGAGTCTGACCTCAAGCGTTTTTTTTTTGGGTTTATAACATTTTTTTTTAAACACAGTACATCTTGATCGTATGAAAATAATAAAATCCGATTGATAAGCGTGATAAGTTTTTCAAAAAATAAATACCTATATATTAATATTCGATAAAATAATCACAATTAAAAAATTTACAACGTCTATTTCTGCTACTACGAAAAATGGTTGTTAGCAAACATAAACATTATTCCAAAAATTCAATTATTTACGAAATTTCTGCTACTACGAAAAATGGTTGTTAGCAAACTTAAAAGTTATTTCAAATATTAAATAATTTACGAAATTTCTGCTTCTACGAAAAATGGTTGTTAGCAAACTTGAACATTATTCCAAAAATCAAATAATTTACGAAATTTCTGCTACTTCGAAAAATGATTGTTAGCAAACTTAAACATTATTCCTGAAATTCAATTATTGACGAAATTTCTGCTTCTACAAAAAATGGTTGTTAGCAAACTTAAAAATTATTCCAAAATATGATAATTTACGAAATTTCTGCTACTGCGAAAAATGATTGTTAGCAAACTTGAACATTATTCCAAAATATAATAATTTACGAAATTTCTGCTACTACGAAAAATGGTTGTGAGCAAACTTAAACATAATTCCAAAAATTCAATAATTTACGAAATTTCTGCTACTACGAAAAATAGTTGTTAGCAAACTTAAACATTATTCCAAAAATTCAATAATTTACGAAATTTCTGCTACTACGAAAAATGGTTGTTAGCAAACTTAAACATTATTCCAAAAATTAAATAATTTACAAAATTTCTGCTACTACGAAAAATGGTTGTTAGCAAACTTAAACATTATTCCAAATATTAAATAATTTACGAAATTTCTGCTACTACGAAAAATGGTTGTTAGCAAACTTAAACATTATTCCAATTATTAAATAATTTACGAAGTTTCTGCTACTACGAAAAATGGTTGTGAGCAAACTTAAACATAATTCCAAAAGTCAATAATTTACGAAATTTCTGCTACTACGAAAAATGATTGTTAGCAAACTTAAACATAATTCCAAAAATTCAATTATTTACGAAATTTCTGCTACTACGAAAAATAGTTGTTAGCAAACTTAAACATTATTCCAAATATTAAATAATTTACGAAATTTCTGCTTCTACGAAAAATGGTTGTAAGCAAACTTAAACATTATTCCAATTATTAAATAATTTACGAAGTTTCTGCTACTACGAAAAATGGTTGTGAGCAAACTTAAACATAATTCCAAAAAATCAATAATTTACGAAATTTCTGCTACTACGTAAAATGGTTGTTAGCAAACTTAAACATAATTCCAAAAAATCAATAATTTACGAAATTTCTGCTACTACGAAAAATAGTTGTTAGCAAACTTAAACATTATTCCAAAAATTCAATAATTTACAAAATTTCTGCTACTACGAAAAATGGTTGTTAGCAAACTTAAACATTATTCCAAATATTAAATAATTTACGAAATTTCTGCTACTACGAAAAATGGTTGTGAGCAAACTTAAACATAATTCCAAAAAATCAATAATTTACGAAATTTCTGCTACTACGTAAAATGGTTGTTAGCAAACTTAAACATAATTCCAAAAAATCAATAATTTACGAAATTTCTGCTACTACGAAAAATAGTTGTTAGCAAACTTAAACATTATTCCAAAAATTAAATAATTTACAAAATTTCTGCTACTACGAAAAATGGTTGTTAGCAAACTTAAACATTATTCCAAATATTAAATAATTTACGAAATTTCTGCTACTACGAAAAATGGTTGTTAGCAAACTTAAACATTATTCCAATTATTAAATAATTTACGAAGTTTCTGCTACTACGAAAAATGGTTGTGAGCAAACTTAAACATAATTCCAAAAATTCAATAATTTACGAAATTTCTGCTACTACGAAAAATGATTGTTAGCAAACTTAAACATAATTCCAAAAATTCAATTATTTACGAAATTTCTGCTACTACGAAAAATAGTTGTTAGCAAACTTAAACATTATTCCAAATATTAAATAATTTACGAAATTTCTACTTCTACGAAAAATGGTTGTAAGCAAACTTAAACATTATTCCAATTTTTAAATAATTTACGAAGTTTCTGCTACTACGAAAAATGGTTGTGAGCAAACTTAAACATAATTCCAAAAAATCAATAATTTACGAAATTTCTGCTACTACGTAAAATGGTTGTTAGCAAACTTAAACATTATTCCAAAAATTAAATAATTTACAATTTAAATACTGCAGGGCAGGGCTGTCGATACATGCCCCGAGATATATTTCTTTTACTATCAGAATTTCTGGCTTATTCAATAAATAGGTTTGTAATTTATTTTTCACGCCAGTAAATTTTCTGACTACTGAAAAATGCAACGAAAATCTCACGTTGCTGGGCAACGGGCTTACAGCTAGTGTTTTATAAAATATTAAATTTAAACTTGATATTGTTCACATTAAAATAGGTACGTGGATCAAATCCTTTTTAGCCATTCCTGTTATAAAGCATAGCGTAACCAATGTAACCATGTTTTGGTTGAGAGTTTATGAGAAATAAATTAAAATTGTTTGAAATCACACAACCTTGCCTATTGCTGGGATAGATAAGATTGTAAAGGTCTGAGATTATTATGAAGATATAGAGTGGAATTGATAGACTAAATTCATACATGATAAGTAATGTCCCTAAATCGTTGCTGCCTGAGCCTGACGGCATATGCGCCGTATGATATTTGCATTATTATTTATTAACCTCAAGAATATATAGAATCAGTGACATGCGGTTAACCTTGAATAATAAATACGTGAATAATAAATGATATTTTCATAAATTATTTCCAATAAATAACATTACCTATGACATAAGTATGTCACACTAAAGATCAGCCACATAAATCTTCTAACTAGGGATTGCAAAACCAGACTAACACATCAATAACCGGTATAACAAAAAAAGTTTGAATAAAGCAAAAAAATACGGCAAATTAGAATCTTATTCCATGGCGAGTGAATCAAAATCGGTATTTTGATATTGTATATACACTACTGTCATTAAAAAAATATACACATGGTTTGTGTTGTTACGACTTTTATCAGATTAAAAATATTTCAATTCGCCGCGAACAATTTTATTTAATATTAATACATACGTATTCGTATACACATCGACCGTGGAAAGGAAAAAGTACGTAACCCACACATAGCAAATTTTACAGGAGGCGCAAAAAACGTGTTTTGGTGATTTTGGGCCATATGTAAATTATGAATTATGCACAACCTTATAGTGCACGGAGACTTCTAAACTGGTGTTTAATTGACATAATCTAATATTAATTAAAAAAATTGTCCAGGAAAAACCTATATTTCAGTATTTTTTCTTGGTTGTAATTTTTTACAAGGTCATCTTTTTCAAACTTAAAAGCTAAGTTTAGATGCTTATTCGGCATTTGCAGCTTGCATTCTTTTAATAGAACGTGTATCAAGTTTGATACATTGTGATTATCGAAAAAAGCTGATTGAAAAAAACTGTGGGTTACGTCCTTTTTCCTTTCCACAGTCGATATTATATCCGAAGTCTTAAAATAAAGTAGTTTCACTCTTATACTGCCGATTCATACCTTATGTTATTGAATAAATAATAATGACTAGCTGTAAGCCCGTTGCCCAGCAACGTGAGATTTTTGTTGCATAGTATTAATTTTAATTTTATTTTGTGTTATTTTATTTAATGGTATTTTATTTTATTTTATTTTATTTTATTTTATTTTATTTTTATTTATTTTATTTTATTTTTATAGTTAGCAGAAATTTCGTAAATTATTGAATTTTTGGAATAAAGTTTAAGTTTGCTAACAACCATTTTTCGTAGAAGCATAAATTTCGTAAATTATTTAATATTTGGAATAATGTTCAAGTTTGCTAACAACCATTTTTCGTAGGAGTAGAAATTTTGTAAAATATTTAATATTTGAAATAATGTTTAAGTATGCTAACAACCATTTTTCGTAGTAGCCGAAATTTCGTAAATTATTTAATATTTAGAATAATGTTCATGTTTGCTAACAACCATTTTTCGTAGGAGTAGAAATTTCGTAAAATATTTAATATTTGAAATAATGTTTAAGTTTGCTAACAACCATTTTTCGTAGTAGCCGAAATATCGTAAATTATTGAATTTTTGGAATAAAGTTTAAGTTTGCTAACAACCATTTTTCGTAATAGCTGAAATATCGTAAATTATTGAATTTTCGGAATAAAGTTCAAGTTTGCTAACAACCATTTTTCGTAGGAGCAGAAATTTAGTAAATTATTTAATATTTGGAATAATGTTCAAGTTTGCTAACAACCATTTTTCGTAGTAGCAGAAATTTCGTAAATTATTGAATTTTTGGAATAATGTTCAAGTTTGCTAACAACCATTTTTCGTAGAAGCAGAAATTTCGTAAATTATTTAATATTTGGAATAATGTTCAAGTTTGCTAACAACCATTTTTCGTAGGAGTAGAAATTTTGTAAAATATTTAATATTTGAAATAATGTTTAAGTATGCTAACAACCATTTTTCGTAGTAGCCGAAATTTCGTAAATTATTTAATATTTAGAATAATGTTCATGTTTGCTAACAACCATTTTTCGTAGGAGTAGAAATTTCGTAAAATATTTAATATTTGAAATAATGTTTAAGTTTGCTAACAACCATTTTTCGTAGTAGCCGAAATATCGTAAATTATTGAATTTTTGGAATAAAGTTTAAGTTTGCTAACAACCATTTTTCGTAATAGCCGAAATATCGTAAATTATTGAATTTTCGGAATAAAGTTCAAGTTTGCTAACAACCATTTTTCGTAGGAGCAGAAATTTAGTAAATTATTTAATATTTGGAATAATGTTCAAGTTTGCTAACAACCATTTTTCGTAGTAGCAGAAATTTCGTAAATTATTGAATTTTTGGAATAATGTTCAAGTTTGCTAACAACCATTTTTCGTAGGAGCCGAAATTTCGTAAATTATTTAATATTTGGAATAATGTTCAAGTTTGCTATCAATCATTTTTCGTAGTAGCAGAAATTTCGTAAATTATTTAAGTTTTGGAATTATGTTTAAGTTTGCTTACAACCATTTTTCGTAGAAGCAGAAATTTCGTAAATTATTTAATATTTGAAATAATGTTTGAGTTTGCTAACAACCATTTTTCGTAGTAGCAGAAATTTCGTAAATTATTTAATATTTAGAATAATGTTCAAGTTTGCTAACAACCATTTTTCGTAGTAGCCGAAATTTCGTAAATTATTTAATATTTGAAATAATGTTTGAGTTTGCTAACAACCATTTTTCGTAGGAGCAGAAATTTCGTAAATTATTTAATATTTGAAATAATGTTTGAGTTTGCTAACAACCATTTTTCGTAGTAGCAGAAATTTCGTAAATTATTTAATATTTGGAATAATGTTTAAGTTTGCTAACAACCATTTTTCGTAATAGCAGAAATTTCGTAAATTATTATATTTTGGAATAACTTTTAAGTTTGCTAACAACCATTTTTCGTAGTAGCAGAAATTTCGTAAATTATTGAATTTTTGGAATAATGTTTAAGTTTGCTAACAACCATTTTTCGTAGTAGCAGAAATAGACGTTGTAAATTTTTAATTGTGATTATTTTATCGAATATTAATATATAGGTATTTATTTTTTGAAAAACTTATCACGCTTATCAATCGGATTTTATTATTTTCATACGATCAAGATGTACTGTGTTTAAAAAAAAAATGTTATAAACCAAAAAAAAAACGCTCGGGGTCAGACTCGAACCACTGACCATCAGCTTACCAATCTAGCGCTTTACCTTTCAGGTACGTTGGAATTAATGAATGTGCAAAAATTAGGATATATATGCTGTGTTTCAAATAAAAAACAAAAGTTTCAAAATTCGAACGTAATACAATATATATAATGTAATTTTATCGTATCTGGCAGTTGTTTGTTTACCCGAGTGGTAAAGCTCTCAACTCATAATTCAAGGACCGTGTTTCGAATCCAGACCAAGGTGCTTTTTTGTATGAGAATTCAATTTTTCAGCGATTTGATATGTTCCATCAAATAATAGTATATAATGACGTCATCGAAAAGGTAGGAATAAAAAATGGCGACATCGAGGCTGGTGAAGGGGGAGGGGGAGGAGGAGAGGAAATCGAGGAAAATCATAAGTAACAGTGTATATTGGAAAAATATGTCTTAAGTATGAATAAAAAGTGACAGCGCGGCTTGGCAGGAGGAGGAGGGGGAGGGGCAGGGGGAGGGGAAATCGAGGACATCTTACACTCAGACGGACATTATCGGCTATTAATATATAGATTACAATCGGTATAATCGGGTGTTCGATAAAAATTTCAAAGTTTTTCAGATTAAACAAAAACAATCGATTTCTAATCAGTTATCGCGGCTTTCCAATCATAGTGTACCTTGAAATCTGAAACTAAATAATGAAATTTTATATCTGGGATATCGATCTGTTTGTATCGCCCGAGTGGCGTGCGGGAGGGGACCGTGGTGAGAGAGAGGCATCATCTGACGCGACAGGTTTTCATTTCAACTTTGTAGTACTAAAGCGCTTCTCGCACGCGTAGTCTGTTTGCAACTTGATTACACAAAACATTATCTCGTTCATTCCTTTCATTATCATAGTATTTTTTTTCCAGCGGAGTAATAATTTTACCCACCGGCCCCATATCGCGTCAGTGACACAGTAACGTCAGTTGCCTCGTGGCCTTGCTTGTAGTCTGTCGCGTCGTTCATTCCGCCCACGCTGCCGCTCAACGTGTTTACTTTCTTCGGATAGTGCCAAAAAAAGTGTCAATAAACATGCGTTTCGTTTCGCGCGGCGGCCGCTAGAAAACTGGCTCAGCGTAGTGTTGTTCCAACGTGGCCAGAGTGATTTGAAGTAGGAATACTGAAATCTGTGGCAACATGTCGCAAGTGACGGGGTGTTTGGCGTACGCCATATTCGCAGCCGTTCTGGGTATGCTCCAATTCGGTTTCAATACGGGAGTGATAAATGCACCGCAATCTGAAATAGAGAAATTCATCAACGCCTCGTACATCGGGGCGTCCGGCGAAGGTATAGGGAAACAGACGGTCCAGACACTGTTCTCTTTGGCCGTCGCCCTGTTCGCCATCGGCGGAATGATTGGAAGTCTAAGCGGTGGATGGGTGGCAAACTATAAAGGGAGAAGAGGCGCGCTGATGATAGCGTCTTCTGTTGGGATTGTAGGAGCAGTTTTCATGGCTGCTTCAAAGGCAGCGAATTCCTATGAGCTATTGGCGATAGGGCGATTAATAATCGGTTTAAACTGTGGTCTGGCTACTTCAGTTGTACCCATGTTTGTGTCTGAGATAGCACCTGTAGATTTACGCGGAGCTCTGGGTACCGTAAATCAGTTAGCTGTCACATTGGGCTTGGTCACGAGTCAAATTCTTGGAATTGATGTGATTCTCGGGACAGAATCCGGGTGGCCATGGTTACTCGGATTAGCTATAATTCCTGCAGCTTTACAAGTTGTGTTATTAATACGATGTCCTGAATCGCCTAGATATCTTCTTATTACTAAAAGAGATGAAGAAAAGGCCAGAAAAGTTTTGAAAAATCTCAGAGGAAGAGTCGATATTGATAGCGATATAGACGAGATGCACGCCGAAGACAGGTCTGAACGATCCGAAGCGCCTGTTACTCTGTGGGAGATAATTAAATCGAGTTCATTAAGAACGCCGCTTGTTATTGGAATCGTTATGCACTTATCGCAACAGTTTAGTGGTATTAACGCAGTATTTTATTACTCCACAACATTATTCGAATCGGCTGGCATAGAATTAGAAACGGCAAAGAAAGCAACAATTGGTATAGGAGCAACTATGTTTGTTATGACTTTAGTAACAATTCCTCTTATGGATATCGCAGGCAGGAGAACACTGCATCTCTGTGGACTAGCAGGAATGTTTGTTTCTTCAATACTAATGACTGTGGCACTGTACACTTATGAAGCGAATCCAATAATGAGTACTTTTTCTGTCATTTTCACATTCCTTTATTGTGCATCATTCGGCTTGGGTCCGGGATCAATTCCTTGGATGATAATGGCAGAAATATTCTCACAGGGGCCAAGGCCAAATGCGATGGCCTTCGGAGCATTGATCAATTGGTTAGCCAACTTTATTATCGGATTAGTATTCCCAAGTATGAATTCCGGACTGGGTAACGCTTCATTCCTTCCATTTACGGTTTTAATAGCACTATTTTGGATCTTCACGTATTATAAGTTGCCAGAGACAAAAAACAAAACAATCGAGGAAATTACAATGCTATTTAAAAGATAAATTTTGTTGCATAAGTGAAATGACATCCTCGTCGTGTTATCATGTGATTAATGATTATGTTCGTTTTTTTTAACTATAAAATGGCGATTTTAATAGTGATTTATGTGATTTGATTACGTCTCTATGTTGCTTTTAATAAGTTACATAACAAACTTGTTAGGCAGCAATCAAAAAAACAGTATTTGCGAAATCGCTGACTGAATCTATCTATAAAAGTATCAAATAGAAATTTTATTTTGATATCCAAATTGTTTATTTTTGTACTTGTATAAACAAAGTTTTTATAAATAGGCTAATTTATTTACAATTATAAAAACAATACGGCACTCAATTACGTAAGTAATTACATAGTAGAAATATAAGAAAATGTCATTTTATATGAATTATTATGATATCTTTGCCGTAAAATTGTGCCAATATTGTATGTTTGCTAAATATTCTTTATCACATTGCTTATTTGCCTTGAGATGTGTTAAATTAATTATCGAGATACAAATGTTATTTCTTCAGTAAGATATATTTATAAATTAATTATTGGCGTATTTTTTATCAATGGTTTTATATTGCTTATTTGTGCCGCTTTGAACCTTTATAAACAATTGTTATCAAAAAATATATATTGCTCCAAGCAAATAAAACGACATGTGTATAATTAAAATAATAAATTCATAATCCCAAGGCCGTGGATAAGGTGGAGGAAGTACAGAACATAATATATATTTGTATTGAAATATATTTACTTTTTACCTACAATTTGATTGTTATTTAATAATATGACACGAAACAAAAATTTACACATTTTTCTGCATGTTTTTGATTTCGACCTACA
The DNA here is from genome assembly GCA_030503985.1 of Himalopsyche tibetana. NCBI lineage: Eukaryota > Metazoa > Arthropoda > Insecta > Trichoptera > Rhyacophilidae > Himalopsyche > Himalopsyche tibetana. Next base: position 6,711,801 of record JAPJYX010000010.1, read on the forward strand.
ATAATTCCAAATGATTGTTGGAGGGTCGAGGGTGGGGGGGAGTTACTGAATCTCTTAAGTCTCACTTTAGGACCATATATTATTATGTATTTGCGATAATAAAATTCTGTAACAAACCATCAAGTGGAATAATGTTCCTGTCAATTATAAAATGAAAAAATGTTAACTACATCTTCAATTTACAAATATCAAGAGTCAGGACCTTTGTTGCTTCGAAAATATGCTCACTTGACGATGCTATTTTTCTATGCTATGCCGGTTCTAATTATAAAAAAAATGGCGTGACAAAAGCAATTTCCATATCTAACCCGCTGTAGGTATGTTACTTTAAGAAAATAATATTACAAAACTTTATGAAGTATAAATCCGTTTTATCATAATCTTCATAATATAACCATACATAATGTTGAATTAAACATTATAATCTTTTACATAGGTAAGTATTTACATTTTTAATAATGGTCTGCTGTAAAAATAGAAATTTATGATAATATTATTCGTATTGGACAATAAATTTATTCATATAAAAGTATGAATTGATATACTACTAGGTCAACACAAATATTAAAGAGATTATTTTTTTATGTGGCTCTTTTTGAACGAATATATTTATTTATTTACATTGATAACTTTAGATAACTATGTCACGAATTCCACGTTTTAGCAGTAGCAAAATTATTTTTAAAAATAATATTATTACTTATATCTTACAATGAAGGTTCTGCGATTATGTCCATTAACATTTTTAATGGAATAAGTAAAAAAAAATACAAATAATATTCATAGAGCCCAACAACAATAATTATTGTTTTTCATAAAATGCAATATATATTTTGCTCACTGCTTTTCGTTAATAAAATATATTAAAAATAAGGTGTAACTCTTGTTTCACATCGGCGAAACTTTATCAGGCTGAGCTTGATAACTCGTTAAGTAAAAACAATCATGCTGTTTTATAATAAATTAGTGCAAATAATATACTAGTATTTACATGAATTTCATAAAAATCTAAAGTAATCAATAATGTTCTTAATATAAAGAAGGTGAAAAGCTACTGCTTATGTTTCATTATGAGAATATTATACCTTTTTCCGTTGGTTGCCTTTTCATGACTGGATAGTTTATAATATTATTATTTCTTGTATTTTTCTGGTCAGTATTTTAATAAAAAAAATCGTCAGTATATAATATAAGGCATTCAGTATTATTATATCGAATGGTTAGTATTTATAGACCGATTAAGCAACTAAGTAGCAAGTAGTTCTCGGTGAAAAAAACTTCTGTTGAGATACCTCCATTAGGAGATGCTACGCATTATAAATCCTACACAATGGGAGCGGACATTTTAAAAATAATGGAGAATACCATTTATATATACTATTGGTTTTATGTTGACAACCAAACCTAATCTAATCTAACCTCGCCTAGTCACATTTTTACAATCACGGCTATTGACCAAATTTTAGAGAAATATCAACAATTCTATGTGTATACTAACTAAACATAATATTTATACTGACCAATCTCTTAGTAAAAAATGTTGACCATTAAGTTAAAGTATCGTCGGGTCTATGGCACAGTGGTCAACGTCACTGGTTTCCATGCCAGATCACGGATTCGAATCCCAGTACGAACGGCATTTTTCAATCGATTCTTCGATTTCTGCTCGATGGCATGGATGTTTGTGATGTTTGATTCACTCCCACAATTCCAATCATAAAATAACATGGTGAAGCGAGAGTGATTAGCCAACCACTAGGCTGACTTCCCAAATCCTTTTTATCCCTCTTAAAAAATGAGAGGTTTAGCGACTGAGTAACAAATAGTTCTCGTAGAAACAATTCTGTTGAGATTAGGAGGCCATATGGATTAAAATTATAAATCTATAATTATTTTAATACCAAGATAACAACGGGTTGACAAATAATGGAAAATCCGATACGGAATATTATTATTACGAAAATACTTTTTTTTCACGATACAAAAAAACAGCAGCCAGTTTTTTTAATGTTTAAAATTCTGAAAGGCAAATCGTAAAATGTCTGAGTGATATGCAAATCGACTATCATGGCGCAATATGTTATGTTGGATGTTACAAAATACATATATTAACAAACACCAAACTACCACAATTGATATTATTGTAATTCTTTGAATTCCAAGTATTTTTCAATTGCGTAATTGATTTTTAAATTGGTAATTATGTCAAGAGTAAGCACGTTAAAATACTGCATAATACAAACATGAGACGTTGGAATTTAAAACTAGCCGCGTCGATTGAATTCCAATTAAACATAATTACTAAAATTAGATCAAGTTACTTCCCAAGTCAATTTACATTACTTAATTTGATCCCCCCACGAACACACGAGTCGCATGAATCATAATAACTTATATTAATGATTATCATTACATATGTCAACCATATTTTTGAGTTGAATTATTTAGGATCTGTTTTTAAAATTGTTGTCATTACGTGTGTATATTATGTAAATTTAATTTTACATCATCGATTTTGGTTTCAATCCTTTTGACACACTAAAAATGAAGAGTAGGAAGGGTAATAAAGATTAGTCGTAGAAGAGAGACTACACTCGCGAGAGTGAGGAGAAAATTATTATACGGAACAACCAATTTTATTGAAAATAATAATTCACTGCTGAACATACAAAAAAAATATTTGAGAATTAAGAAATTTACCTAAATGTTATTATTTTAAGCAAGTCTAAAAAAGGGCGTTTTTAAGATAACATCAATATGAAATTTCTAGCATAGCTAATAACAAAATAGTTCTGTAAGGCTTATATGACCATCTAATTAGCTAAAATTGTGTTTAACATTTTTTTATAATCCATGTCCGCTCCCAATGTGGAGCATATGGTTTGCTTATATTATGAGGTATCTTAACAGAAGTTTTTATACGAGAACTGTTTTGTTACTCAGTCGATCAACCTCTCTTTTTCAATGACAGAAGTAGAGATAGAAGAATAAGGCTAGGACAGGACTAGTGGTTAACTAATCACTCTCGCTACGCTCAGTTATTAAGAGATCTGTAGGGTAGGAGGGATTTTTTAGCATCACAAACACCCATGCCTTCAAACAGAAATCGATCGAAAAAATTCTGTTCGTACTGGGAATCGAACCCGTGAGATCCGGCACGGAAACACACAACGCTATCCGCTGCGCCATAGAACACGGAAATAATAATAGTCAAATTTTATTATCGATGGATTCGGTAGTAATTTTGTGCAAGTTCATTTTTAATTTAAAATTAAATCAAATAACTTTTGTTACTCCAAATATTGTTGTGCTACAAAGTGTGTTATTCGTAAATCTTGCGGTATTGTCTGATGAAACCTCTGAAAGTAGAGTAACAAATGTTATATTAATATTACCCAGTTATTAGTTATATACATTCGATTATTGTTGTTGGCAGTGTCCACAATTATTTAATGCAGAATCACTGCTCATTTGATTTTTCTATCTTGCCATCGATCTCTGGTGACGTCAATGTGGGTTGATTCGATTAGTTATCAGTACAATCTTCTCGATAGCCAATGTTTCTTTAAATACATTAATTCAAAAATTTCGGGTTACTTTAATTGGTTGTTTTTAAAATCAGTCAATACGTCACACCAAGAAGATCTCATTGTGGAATTTCAGTATGAATAAGTATGATTAATTAAATAATTATATTCTTAATTATTGACAGCGTTTGGTCAATGACTTTGAAGTACATTAAATGTTCTTAAAATTACTGAGTAATTTCTACATACATTTGCGTACAAGCAAGTTAATACCATGCATAGTTGAACGTATAAATTTATTTCAATCATTTTTTCTTCAATTAAGGTGTAAACGTCTGTAACTTGTTAATTATTGACGGAAAAGCATTCTTATTATAACATTGGTACACTTTGTTTTTTTACTAAATCCATAATTGTATAACATGATCAGGGCCGCTGTCACTCATTGCAGTTTCAAGGTCGTTGAGTGAAACCGTTCTACATCATTGCATACAATTGTGGAATTCTTAAATGAAGGCATTATATAAAAAAATAAAACATTTTTTTTGAACCCTGTATTGATTTAAATTTTCATCAGTTAAGAATGCTTGCGATGAACGAAACTGGTCAGATTATATATAAAAAATGTGGAATTACAAAAAAAATGTTTTTTTTATTATACATAATAGCTTTATTAGTTGAGTTCAGTGGCGGCCGGTCAATGTGGCATTGGACCAATGTACCCCTTGTATATTCAGGGGTGGTTATATTTCATGAAATAATATTCAAACATAACATTTAACCATTCACTCATTTTGAACTCTTCATGTATTTATTATCGGTTATCGATTTCTAAAATATTTATTATAGACAATAGATACATGAAGAATTTAAAATGAGTGAATGGTATAAATGTTATGTTTGAATATTATTTCATGAAACCTCCCCTTCATATACAAGGGGTGCATTGACCCAATGCCACATTGACCGGCCGCCACTGGTTGAGTATCAATCATTGATAAGTAAGCACGCTTTCGATTCTCGCAATGTTAAGAGAATTTTTTTTTTTAAAAACCGGTCTTTACTTATCATAGCTAAAATTCTGTGTACCTAAACACGCGTTAATCATATGCTTCTTGTCGGAAAAATTAAACAGTAACGACGGACCTGATAAGGAGATATATAATGCAATATCATATCGACTGTGGAAAATAAAAAGGATGTAACCCACAGTTTTTTCAAAACAGCTTTTTTCGATAATCACAATCTATACAACTTAATATACATTCTATCAAAAGGATGTTGGCTGAAAATGCCAAATTAGTATAAAAATTTAGCTTTTAAGTTTAAAAAAAGAAGGGCATGTTACGATTAAGAAAAAAGACCAAAAAAAAAGGTTTTTTTTTTAAAAAAAATATTCAATTATCAGATTAAGTCAATTCAAAACCAGTTTATCAGTCTCCATGCACTAATAGTTTGTGTATATTGCATATTTTTCTTTTGGCCCAAAATTATCAACAAGCGGTTTTTGTCTCCTGTAAAATTCGTCATTTGTGTGTTACGTCCTTTTTCCTTTCCACAGTCGATATTATTGTGTACGGCTGACTCTAGTATTTATGTGAGCTTTTATTTGCAATGTTGGGACATTATGAAATAACTGCGTTGTCAGTTATATATCAAAACGGGCAGTATTACTATTAACCCATGATAATCGGCAAAAGATCTTAACACATTGGCTACAGGGCGAATATCTCCAAAGTACACGATACAAGTGCGGTCTTCTTTAAATTATCATAACCTTTTCCCGCGTGGGAAATAGTTTTTAAAATTTGTAAATATATATATATATAGTTTAATATTATAGTATTAGAAAAATAAATAAATAATGTTCTTTTTTATCAGTACTTCGAGATTAATTGCCTCATGTTTTACGATTTCGGAATTTTCGTTTAAAAAAATCACTTTAATGTGTGAAAACAACGTATTTACGTATCGACAGACATTGCTGTTGTATTTTGTCATGCAAACAGAGGTTGGTCCTCTGAATAAAGTTATGAATATGGTCATACTTATTCGTCAAGCGACACAATGAGGTAAATTGCGTTTTAAACTGATAACTTTCAATGTCGCCTAGGACGTCAGTGATAAAAATTTTAGTGCGTTATCTCATTCGCCTGATAGTTTTTAGGGCTTGTTCATTTTAGCGTTTTGGCTTGTTATTGTTTGTTCCACTTGGACCCCGGATGAGAAACGCTGATCTAGAGAACTGAAAGTAGTCAGTATAATATCAGGATAGACATATATTACAATTTACTAACCGAATTTATGGAATTCCTCCTATCCTAGCCCTGCCAAAGTGAATTTTTAATGGCAGTTAATAAATTTAAAACAAATCTTAATTAATATACTATATTAAATAATATTAAGGAAAACACAATATTCCTTTGTACTTATTTCCAATTTTATTTATCGAGATCAGGACCGGTTTCGCTCATGGCGAGCATTGTCAACTGATAAGATATAGAAAGTACAAAGTAATATTGTGTTTTCCTTAATTTCCATCCATGAACCTAAACTGGCTGGCATCCTCCGCACTCTTATACTACCGTGTATTATATCATCTTTTTGTATCTGATCGACTAACGTTACTAATTTCGTTCAAGACTATTTATAAACATACTAATTTATTCTTATCGTTTTCACACTCGACACGTGGGTTGATGGACTATATTCTGTAATTAAAAGTAATTGAAAGGCGCTTGCGCTAATTACGGAAGCGCTTTAAACATTTGTCTTTTGATTATATAATTCAATTAAAAAAAAGCTTCAAATACCCCCTTCAAAAAATATTATAATTCATGATTGTATAAATAAATGATTTTCATATTCAATAATATCATATTATACCACTTACCAAGTTGAATAAATATATTTCTTCTCAAACAAGAATGCAACAATAATATTGAAAAGAGTTTACTTTCAAGATTTCATGTAAATACACTTTTGGAATAAATTTATTATCATAAACAAAATATCTGGGCTTGAGATGCAGAATGCCGCCAAGTTCACTTTTTTCGAAAATGATGTTTTGGTGCCAATTTACTAACAAGAGAACTTACTATCTACTGTGGGGTCGTGTTTAAAAAAACGACTCCGACTCCCAAGAAATGTTTCAATCATTTAATTTTAACTTATAAATATGTATTCCATCAGATTATCTTTAATCAGCCAAGCATGCAATGTTAACACTATGGACTATTGTGGTTTTAATACATATAAGTATGTATATATTTTAGTAATGTTTTGAGTCGCTTGATTTTTCCGGTCAAAACACCGCGACTCCGACTCCACAGCCCTGGCATAGTAATAGTTAACTAGTTCAAATATTAAAAATTGCTGTCTCGGACATTTCACTTTTGTGAAATTCTTCTTTATTGTAATTATTGATTTATTACTAAGTGCATAAGGAATAAAATTACTGAGGGTATATATACATTTTGACAGTAAGCATACTTGCAATATGATGTTGCATACTAATTTATTATTTACAAGTACATAATAGATAAGGCAAGCTACCCGCCTTTACTCTATATGGGAGCAGCTGATATGACTTTAAAAATAATATCATTTTGTATTATTTGTAGTCTGTGATAAATAGTTAATTCGGGTTGATAACGTATCGATAAAACATGACATATTTGAACCGTGGTGAACTTGTTTTTTGTTTCCTATAACTGCATCGAATAACTATGTTCCGTATCTCAAAAGATGTAAACGGCTATTTTATATAATCACAATCTTAAAACAATGCAAAAAGGGCCCAGCCCATAAAGAAAAAATAAATAAAAAAATCAGATATCATGCTATATTTTATACATATATGTAACGCGAAATTATTCTTAAAACTTTCATATAGATGGCAACTTTACTATTTCGAAATCATAAAAGAAACTCATAGTATGACTTATGTATTTCATTACGAATTCATATAAGTGTGGGTGTGCTTAATAACTTAGCCATAATAATTTGTCATAAGACTTTTGTCACCATAAAAAGTATTATCAAAATTTTAGTTGCCTCGTCACCGTGCCAGTTTTATCGTTATCTAAATATAGCATGTAAACATTATTTGAATAAATATCATAATTTTTATCATTTCAAAAATAAATCTTAAAGACAACGCAACTTGAAAACCTCATACACCCAATTGAACATTACAACATTATCATAAATATATGTAGGCTTAAAAATTTACACGAAAATGAAAATTAATAGAAAATTTAAATTAACTTTGATTATTCCACGTATTGTGTTACTAACTGTGACACGTGTTTCGACTCTCTCACGAGGCATCTTTAGACTTACTATGTTTGCTTAAGTAATGAAGCAAGATTGATTCTAACATTTTAAAATTATGAAATTACAAAATGGAGTATGGGGGTTTTTTTTTCCTTTTAATAAAACCCTTAACAAAAAAGAAATATTATTAAATAATATTCTTAATAGTACAGGTTGTTCGCCATTACTTACATTGCTTCCAATTAATAGAGTAATCACCAACCTATCTGATTGATTGCAGCTCATTAGTTTAATAGTTTGTAATGTTTAACGTCATTAGTATTTTGATTATATTTGTTTGCTTTGTTTTGATTCTATAATCCCCTCCTTGCTTCCCATAAAAAGTGAAAATCCTAATCTGATTGATTGCAACTCATTAGTATCATTATTTGTTTGCTTTATTTCGATTCTATCACCCCCCCTCCTTGTTTCCCTTAAAAGGAAAAAAACCCAAACTCCATTTAGTAATTTCATAATTTTAAAATGTTAGAATCAATCTTGCTTCATTACTTAAGCAAACTTTGCGATAGTAAGTCTGAAGATGCCTCTGAAAGAGAGTGTCACAGTTAGTAACACAATACGTGGAATAATCAAAGTTAATTTAAATTTTCTATTAAAATGAACATCCACAAAGGTACCGCCGAAACCATCGAAAGTATTTTCTTATAATTAAAGCTGTGTGTAAATTTGTATATGGGAGCATACACCAAGATAAAAGGTTGAGATACAGTGAGGAACAATGCCCCGGGATATGACGTTCAACATCTACGTTCATGTCTCTAAACATTTTTCTTAAACACATGAGGGATCACATAGCTTAAATTTAAAAAAATAAAATAAATAATACTCAAACATGATGTGACTTGAAGTTTACCAAAGAAATGATTTAATGATACTAATAAATATTAAATATACAGCAATACATAACATTAAAAAGAGAAAGACATTTAATAAATAAATTTATGCAAATCAAGAGTCTCATTAATTATTATTTTTTATTTCATTAATTGTAGTAGATTTAGTGAATTTTCTGGACAAAAATTCACTACACCTAATCTTATAATTATTCATGTTTATAATCAGTAACATTACCTAAATATGATTTTTTCTATCTCTTAGAATATTTTGCGTTGAATGTTAACAGAAGTAATGGGTGTGCGGAATTATCTTGCTCTTATAATTGACAAAGGCATATTTATAAATCTTACAGACACAATATGTGAAGTAATGTATCACATGTCCTTTTGGCTAACACGACATAAGAAGTCCAAGAGTTGAATCACTGGACAAACAAATTGCTCGCGAAGATCGCATATGAGGCATAAGGGAAATATAGCGTTGAGGAAGTCTACTGCATAATTGTTGAAGGCGTCTAGTGAAGAGCTAAAATTCGTGCTAATGTGAATTTAAGATGGTTAAAGTTTTTCATAAAAGGGCATATGTGACACTAAGAAAGTATTTACGGGTTTTAAATTCCCTTATAAATTACAAATATTATAGTTCAACTATTTACATAAATTAACACGAAAAATTAGAAGAAAAGATGACTCTTAACAGTGTTATTTAAAAATATATATATTACATATTGATAGATTACTCATTTTTATAAAAGATTTAAGATTTTTGGAAAATTTGATAGGTACCAACTAACAATGTAAATCCATATTACATCTTAAAACAAAATGTCAAAAACAATTCTCAAACGGAATTTGAATCTTATTAGGATGATAATATTCATTTATTGCTGTAAGGCGGCAATGCACTACCCCTGTCCGGTTTTTTTTGCGGCAGCTGGGAAGAGTTGTGGTTTCAACAAGCAACAGCGCAACATGCCACACAGCGCACGCCACATTCAGTTTATTGAAGGATACGTTCTATAAGCGCATAATTTTGGGTGATAGACCTGTGAATTGGCCTCCAAGATCGTGTGATTTAACACCTTTAGACTTTTTTGTGAGGTTATGTGAAGTCGCTAGTCTACGCCGAAAAACCACGATAGACTTAATGAAAGTCGGCATTCGTTGCGTTATTGCTGACATACGCCTCCAGCTGCTCCAAAAGGTGTCCGAGGCCCGAAATCATATTAATCACTATTTGATATAAAATAATCTTTTCAATAATTCAAATTTGATGTTGAAGTTCCATCAAGCACCTTCATTAGAAGTTTTAAATTTTCAATAAAGACAAAAACATGTAAGTAACTATTTTCCAGAAATTAGTGCTTAGAAAAACCAAACAGAATTTTCTTATCATGTTTTCATAATTTTATAAAATAAAATAATAATAACTGGCAATAAACTGGCAAGTAAAATTGTGTATAGAAACAAGAGGAATGTTATTTATAAAACTGGCTTCATGTGTATTAGAGGTCTGCACGGGCCGAAATTTTGCAAAATTACCCGGTCCGAGCCCGAAAAGTTCAGACCCGACCCGGCCCGGGCCCGAGTCTAATACCACAATTGTTACCCGAACCCGACCCAAAGCCCGGATTTATACTCAACAGACCAAAAAAACCAGTATTTTACAAATTTACAACAATTTACGATTCTCTATAGAACTGGTTATAATTAAAACCATCATGGCTGACTCACGACACGAACATAGTCTGAAATATTTTTCTGAAGAAGAAATTCCTTACCCGGGCCCGGCCGAATCTCAATTGCGCTTACCCGCCCGAACCCGGGCCCGTGCAGACCTCTAATGTGTATGCTAATGTACATACTTATATATGTATATATATATATAAGATATTTCGTCGAATTATCGATTCAATTTTTTACCACGTTACTTCGACTGTATACATATAGTTAGTTACCCTAATTGTTTTTCAGTAATTTGTTTTAGATAAATTTATATGTAATTTTATTTTTATCAATTTTTAATCTGACATATTTTTGCGGTCATAATTGAGTCCCCTTTGATTATGGCTGAACTGTACACTTTAGTAATTTGACCTTATCAGGCAATTTGCATAGGCACGTCATACATGTAGTATAGATAAGTGAACCGTTTTAATTCATTATCCAATGTTATCATTATTCATGGAGATTTCCATTTGATTAAAATTTGTTTTTTTTAAACACAATGTGACGATATCGAAAGCGCTGTCGTCAAATTAATTGATAACATTAGTACTAACAGGAAAGAGAAAATGTTTACAAATAAAATTATAAGTTATAAGACACATGTTTTATTTTTATTTTGGTATCTCCTAACTCGGGTTGCGTGTTTTCATCGAGAAAATACAATGTCTCGATTTTTTTGCTAAGGGTCCTGGGTAGGGTAACCAATCCCGGGATCCCGTTCAATTCTGTGATACCGCAATCCCGGGATTGCGACAGTACTAATCCCGGGATCTTAAGATTTCTCATGTTTAAAACGACATTAATTTCGGTTACACCTATTATAAACATAATCATTATTACTCACTAAAGCTCACTGCTCATGTCGCCTGTGTGGTCGAGTGGTCAACGGTGTTGGCTTCGGCTACAGAGGGCCCGGGTTCAAATCCCGGTACGGACAGTTTTATAAATTGATTTTTCAATCGATTTATAAATTTCTGTTCAAAGGCATGGATGTATGTGATGTCTTTAATTCCCCCCCTCTCACCTTTCCTATCCTATGAACGGGGCGTATCGACAGCGATTAGCTTACCACTAATCCTGTCCTAGCCCAATCCTTCTATCCCTACTCTCTTTGGAAAAAGAGAGGTTGAGCAACTGAGTAACAAGCAGTTCTCGTAGAAACACTTCTGTTGAGATAAACTCCATTAGGAGTCCATATCCTCCACATTGGGAGCGGACATGGTTTAAAAAAAAAAAAGCTCACTAGCATTATTGCAATTTGGGGCATACAAACATTCAGAGATTGCAGGGGTACTGATAGTGAATACAATTTTAGTGTCTTAATTTTAAGAACTAAGAAAAAGAACAGCATATAGGTACAGCCATACAGATTATATTATTCAGGTCGAGTTAACCGTTCCTAAGGTCACATCCACAATAAGTTGCCAAGTTTTGTTTTGACTACCGTAGGTACCAAAAAACTTGTACTCAACTATTTTTTTTTAAATTCACTATATTAAGCCTTTTCAATTTTAAAATATGTAAAAAAATAAGTCAAAGAGATTGGCTATAAATATATAAAAAAAATTCTAAGCTCACACGTTAAGAACTTTACTAATAACTAATGAGAGTTCATATTTACTACCTATTCATGAATTGCGGCTAACGAAAGAAACACGATTTCTGTTGGAAGTCAGTTCAAATATTATAACTCGTTGCTAGTGACTTTACTAGGTTGATTTTTTACAGAAGCTGAACGACAATCCTCTCCACGATGACTCTCCGAGACGTTGAAAGCAGTCACTAATTAAAAATCCCCAAAAAATTTTCTCGGCGGAAATACTTGAATAATATATGATTATTTTGTTTGTATTTTTTGGGCCGTTTTGCTGTCTGGCATGAGAGCATGGATGCTCCACGCAGTCTACTGCAAAACCTATTTTCGTACCAGCGGACAAGCTTTATACCAAATTCATTTTAAAGTTTTCCTGTTTTGTACTGATGCTTACTTTGATTTTTTTAAAAATATTATCTTGTATTTTCTTGTATCATCATAATATTAGAAAACTTCATAAAAACGACTAGACGGTACTGTATTATATGAATACAGGAAATAAAATAGACGCCAAGTACCAACAAAAAAAATGGTGGGTATGCAGTAAAGGTCTGCACGGGCTGAAATTTTATATTATTACCCGGTCCAAGCCCGAAAAACTCAGGCCTGACCTGGCCCGGGCCCGAGTCTAATACCGCACTTGTTACCCGAAGCCCAGATTTATACTCTTCAGCCCGAAAAAAACCGTTTTTTACAAATTTACAACAATTTACGACTCACTGTAGAACTGGTAATAATTAAAATCATCATGGCTGACTTAAGACACGAACCTAGTCTGAAATATTTTTCTGAATAAATAAATTCCTTACCCGGGCCCGACCCGAGCCCGAACCTCTATTGCGCTTACCCTCCCGAACCCGGCCCGCGGGCCAGGCCGGGTAAAGGCCTGAAGGCCAGGCCCGGGCCCGTGCAGACCTCTAGTATTCATGAATATTCTATGTTGCTTTAATTTAATTTAATTGTACGAAATATACAAGTGAATATTGTGTATCAACAAAATGCTAGTTTTTTAGAAAGAAAAAAACAAAAATCACATCGTTATCGAAAAACAATGTTGCCATTTAAGGCCATTAACAATAAACAATTGATATCACGGGTTACCTGATAACAAAATTCAAACACAATTAATTTAGGTACACCCTTTTTTAAAATCCTGCCAGTTTTCCTCACAAAAGTGCTAGTGGAAGCGGGTGCCAATAACCCTACCGTGTCAATATATGATTTAACTTTTCAATAGTGGATGAGTAAAAAGAATATTCTGTAAGTATACACAAATTATGAAAGACTTACCGACTGCTATGTTTGCTCCAAAACGTTGTTGGAAACCTAAAAAAATATCATTATAAAATGAAATTTCAATAAAAAAAAATCATAATATTGTTCATTTCTTTTAATATGCAGTTAGTGTGCGATAGTAATATGTATTCTTTCTCAAGTATTATTATTTTTAAGTACTAATGTTTTTACTGAATTATAATTTTGTTTTTTAGGAACTTTGAACTATAAGCTGTTATTATTTTTTCCAACTCTGTCCAGAAGCTTAGTCATGATTTTTTGTGAATTTATTTGTCATGACAATTGACAACAGATACATGGCCCTATAAATTATACAGAAGACAGTGACTGCTTATAAATCTCCAGTACTGGTGATTCAAAATATTAGTCGTAGAATTGCAAAGATAATAATTTCAATATAAGTAAAATATAAGTATATTTATTTAAAAATGAATACAATTTATATTATGATTTGATGCATACATATAATATTCCTTACAAAGCACGACGAATTACCACGTATCTTCCGTGGATTCTGTGTCGAGACAATTCGAGGATAATTTGTTTAGAAATCGACAATTTGCCAATTTCAGGTTCCCGGGAATTTTGAATAAAAGAACCCAAGACTTGAGATTTAATATATATATTTTTAAAAATAATTGTATTGAATGAATAAAAGATTTTATTCATTCAATGAAAAAATATAGCTTAAGAATCTTTATACATTGAGAATTTTGAAAAATTTTGAAAGATAAAGAAAAAATGCTTAATTTATTTAATAAAATAAAATTTGACTACTCAACATGCGTACGACGGTAAGACAGATTAGTTATCATAAAATAACTGACAATGGATTTTTTTTAAAATTAAATAGTTTCACCACCAAAATTACACGAATCTCTAGAACAGGGGTTATCAAACTTTTTGTACCCTAGAGCGCAATCTAAAATATTGGTAGGGCGGCGATCACCAGATTTTTTAAAAATTTCAAAACCCAGGAATTTACCGATTTGCCCAAAATATCACCGTTTTGTTTCTTTAGCTCACCGAGGAATTTGAAAATCTCAAAACCCTATAACGAATTTACTGATTTTCCCAAATTATAACCGTGACTCGTTTTTTTTTAGCTCACAGATGAATTTGAAGCACGGGGTTGGTAACCCCTGCTCTACGACAGTGTTCGAACATAGAAATATTTGTTTAAATATTTCTTCATATAAAACTTACGATTCCGACCGATACGAGAATTTCCCGGGACATGACAATTTTATGTCTCGTTTCCCGGGACACAAAAAATGTCAAAACTACAGAATCTCGAGTACCAACATGTGTACTTAATAATATGTCTACTAATGTTGATTGTAGAGACATTTTGACATCGTGCTTAATTGGGGCTTCTTTATCTTCATTCGTTATATTAACCCATAATAAAGATATTACGGTAAGTATGTGTACATAAGTGAACGCAGCATCAAAGTAATATTTTATTTTTATATGACGGGTATTTGTATTACCTTTTTTGTGTTCAAGTAAATGCTATCATTTATTGCTCGGGTTCTTGTTAAGTTTATCTAAATTTTCGACATACTATGTCGTAAGCCTAACTTAACCTCTTGAATACCAAGCGGACACCGGTGTCCGAAACATATGCAAGCGAACATGGTTGTCCAAGGCATTTAAAAAATCAAATACTTGGTATTCTAATAGAACATAAGCATTATTTTGATGAATATGCGTAGTTCTGTATATACTGAGTCAATATAGGTTTTCAAAATATCGAATTCGAGTGCATATTAGGCAAAATTATTTTTATCAAAAACACGCAGTATCTCATGGACATATTAATGATTTATTTGCGCGGTATTCAAGCGGTTAAGAGCACACTACGGCGCAGGGACATTCAACCGCTGATATGAGGAAGTTTCCAATTAGGTTATCCAACACATAATAACTAGAGACCTGTATTCTCAGCATATGTTTGTATCAATTTAAACATTTTATAGCAAATGTTACAGTCAATTTTGGTATTTAAGTACTAATTTCCAGGGCTTTGGAGTCGCGTGAAAAAAAGACGAATCCGACTCAAGCTTTAAAATAATTAACGACTGAGGAAATTTTTCAATAATTTCATTTTAACTTATATATATGTATACCATCAGATCATCTTTAGTCAGCCAAGCATGAGATGTTAACACTTTTGACTATTTTGTTTAAATACACATCATTGACTATATTTTTCAAAAAAAATCGAGCCGATCATTTTTCACGACTCCGACTCCACAGCCCTGCTAATTTCAATACTTAAATTTTAACATATCGACTGTGGAAAGGAAAAGGACATAATCCACAACAAATTTTACAGGTGACCCAAAAAACGTTTTTTGAGTCTCAAGTCTCGATCTCCAGATCGCAATTTTCACAGTTCCTTCTTTTTTAAAACTTAAAAGGTAAATTTAGATACTATTTCAGCATTTTCAGCTTACATCATTTTCATAGAACGTGTTTCAAGTTGTATATATTGTGATTATCGAAAAAATATGTTTTGAAAAACTGTGGGTTTCATCCCCTTTCCTTTCCACAGTTGATTTGTTAATATAATTAAAGATATCAACTGAAGGGGCTTGGTGAAATTTTTTACATTACCGCATGTCCTGTTACTAACGAGCAGGGTTTTGTCTTTCGGCAGCTTCAGACGTTCAAGTGTACGGATGTACTTAAACTGACGCCTGGTTAATCAATGTATCATGTAATTATATAAAAAATACTCAACTGATATGTTGTGATGTGTTACATAGTATAAAATTTTAATTTATAACTTGTATCCAGTCTCCTCAAAAAACTTAGAAAAAAGAATAAACCCCAACATCCATTTTCTAAGTTATAAGTTATGAATTAAAAACACATATCTCAATCTGTAGCATAATCAGTGCAATATCAAAGTAAAATATTTCGAATTATTTGGTATCCCGACTAACCAGTTAATACTCTCGTTTCGCAGCCACTCCGAGATTGTCGACAACCCTACTTCGAATGTATTTCAATATATAAACAATGGCTGAAAGTAACAACGATACTTATTGTTTGAAAGTTTGTACAGTTGAATTATTTATTGCGTGCCCTGCAGAATAATTAAATAAATTCATATATAATAAGTGTAATATTCTATATACGTAGCCAATAAGCGCGCTGATAACTTTGGGCGCAGTCTGTTATGGATGATTTACATCGTGGGAACCGAATCGCAGTCACTTGGCAAAATAGGTTAGCATTTTGATTGATGTATTTGTTATTATACATTTTAAAAACAATGAAACAATGACGAAGGCTTATACATTATTCTATATATATAATGTTATATAATTAGAATAATAATGCTCATTAAGAATCAGAAAGCTAATAGCAATTAAGATTTGGATCGATATAATATAGATGTGATTTCAACAATAGTTTTTATTAAAAATAATATTGATTACTCTGGTTCACGATCACATCGTTAACCAGGGGTTCTTAATCTTATTGTCTTAACGGACGCATTTGAGAACAATAGTGGTGGGCTCACGTCAGAATTATAAAAAACACGATTTCTGTTATATTTAATATATTTTTTATCAATCGTTACTAAATCAAAATAAACATACAATGATTAATTGTTTGTTTATTTTGTTATAATATACTTTGTAAGGACGCATAAAAATAGTTTTGCGGGCGCATGGTTATGAACCCGTATGCCAAATTGATTAATAAAATTCAATTAAAATGTGCTTCATAATGTCATCATTTTGGCTTATGTTTGTTTTAGTGTTCACAATATGCCTTTCGCTGTTATGTTTGTAAACTTTTTACTTGTAGAAAGAAAGAAATATATGTATTGTAATTAGGGTTGCTAGATTTCTTGCAAGTCGAAAAGGGACATTTGTCCGATTTGCTGACTTTCGAATCCAAAAACCCAGGAATTTACCGATTTTCCCAAAATACCAGCGTGACTCGTTTTTTTTTAGTTCTTCCGAGACTTACGAATCCTAATTCGAAGTTAAATTGTTTTCTCTAAATTTACGGGACAATTTAGTACTCATCCGGGATACGGGACAGCGATTCCAATTCCGGGACACCTGGCAACCCTAATTGTAATTTGTATTTCTTTCGACTTATACGAGGCGAAAATAAGAATTCCACCATTTTTGAGAATGTGAAACTACATACATGTTTTTGATCATTTTTCGAGAAATCGTGGACATGAACTGTTTGTACTCCCAGGGTGTAAACCAGCCTATCAATGGAAATGCCAATTTTTTCTAACAATATTGTTTCGGATGTTAGCATATTCCACGTGGACGTGGGTGAGATCCGGCAAATAATGTTTTTTATGCATGAGTGTAGACCAGGTGTGGGGAACCTTTTATTATCTAAAGGCCGCATTCATTTTTCTGATTCGACATAAGGCCGCAGTAAACATTGACTAGGGAATCTTTGGCCGGAAACAGGAATTTACGGTCAGAATATGTCAGAAATTTACGAATTTACATAAATTTACAGAATTGGCCAGAAGGTCGCAGGCTCCCCACACCTGGTGTAGACTGTCGAAGCTTACTTAGTTTACTTCCTTGTCAATTTTAAATATATGTTTTCTACTAATTGTAAATATATTCTATCATATCGTGTTTTTTACTACATTAAAAAAGTAATAAATTCATAATTTGCAATGTACATGTAAATAAATAAATAATATGTTATAATAGTCTGAATACTTGATACATCTTTAATACAATATTTGAGACGATGAGTTACGTATAAGATAGTAAAAAATATTGTATGTTTTCCTACTGCCGTATTTATCTTTTTAATTTTAACGGTAGTGATAATTGAACTCTCAATAATCAAAAGTAAATAATTTACTAAAAATATTTTTTTACTTTAAGATATAGTAGAATCAGCTTGCAGCCTACACCAAATTGTAGTGATGCATACATATAAGTAGAGTTCGATTCCACTTAAAAATAAATTGCAGACATCGGCTAAAGTCATGGCTAAAATTAGTCGTGGCCAATGTTGGGTGTTGTTTTTGTTTTTGGTAAGTATATTGGGTGCAATCTGCATTAAATGCCATGAGCTGAGAAATAATATTATGATTTATTTGTATGGATAAAAAAGACAGGGTTTAGTGAGACCGCTTTAAAAATGTCACGAGATCGCTGCTGTTTCTGAGAAAACCGAAATGTTTTTTGGTCTTAATTAGCATACTCAGAATGTTGCTATGCTCCAAGTATTTCTCTCTTCTGATTTTATTGCTTAGAAACTTGTTTATTTCTAAAAGTCTAGATAGATTTCTTGAACAAACAAAACTGACTAATTATTAACAGAGCAGGGCTGTGGAGTTTTACATAGCCGCAACTCCGATATTGACCCCAATTTTGTAATTTACCACAAACCAACTCCGATTCAAATTTTTGAAAAGTCAAATTTATTTTTTCTCTACATTTTTCCTCAATGAGTGAGTGAGTCTCATGAGCCTACAATAATTGAGCGCCCTCAATTCACTTTTAGCAGTTAACCGTCACGTCAATTGATCGCACATTCAATATAAATCAGTGGTTCCTGTGAACCCCCAGGGGTACGTGACAAATTAAAAATCATTTGGGGGTGCGTGGACAACGTCAGGGGGTCCGCGGATAAGGATAGGATCATTGGAAAAGAGAGTTTGACCGACTGACTAACATACAGTTATTGTAAAATAATATCTGTTAAAATACCTCCATTAGGAGGCAATTTTCTCCACATTGGAAGCAGGCATGGAAAAAAATACCTTTCAAGTCATTAACTTTATTATTTCACTTGGGGGTCCACGGTCAGGTTTTTGCTATGAAAGGTGTCCACAAGCAAAATAAGTATGGGAATCACTGATATAAAGCATACAATTGATTGCTATCATACATTATCGCCATAAAATACATAATTTATGTACTAATAACAACATAAATTATCAAGAAAAAATGACGATAAAGGCCTAAATAAAATTAATGTTACGTTTAAAAGAAGTTAAATTGATTCGCCCATCGGCTTATTCTGTTTACAATTCGGTATTCTCACGATGGCATCCCGCAATGTCATAATATTTATAATAAATGTAATACGAGTAAATAATTTATCCAGTTTTCCCACCATATTAGAGAGCAGTCTGTTTTGTTATAAACAAGTGTTTCGTCAGTAATAATTTTATTATTCTGCAATGCATTATTGCACTTAGATAAGAAAGTGGTTTGGCCAATCGAGCAGACTTGATTGATACAGTTCGGTGGCCAAGTGGAACGGTTTTTGACCTGTTTTATTTCATTTTGAATTATTTCGCTGGGTCCATTGACCTGCGATACAAGCGAAAGTTAATTCGCATTATGATTTAAAATGAGTAAACCCCCCATTTCGATTCTCCTTTGGCACGGAGCACTGCACTTTGTGGGGTACTGTTTTAACAATTTTATACAGTGAAAAATGAATAAATGTTTCGTAACCTAAAATTTAAATTGTTGTATAGTTGATACACATGTAGAAAAATATACGTGACTTTATTTATAGCATGAATAAAAGAAAACTAGCTGTAAGCCCGTTGCCCAGCAACGTGAGATTTTTGTTGCATAGTATTTAATTTAATTTAATTTTATGTTATTTTATTTTATGGTATTTTATTTTTCACCACTTTTGGGGTATTCATTCGATTTTACACATTGAAAATGCTCGTGATAAGCGAAATCGGTTCAAAAATGTGGAACCAGCACAACATGCAAATGTGTGATTGAAAATTTTCACTTTTAGAAAATTAATGGATTCCATAATTTATTATTCGTGCTATATTTTTATGGACCTGATTTATTATGTTATGTTCGATTTTAAAATTTTAACCATAGTAGTGAAAATAACATTTTTTTAGTTTTGCGTAGATAGCCTATAAGCATTAGAGCAGGCGTGGGGAACCCGCGGCCTTTTGGATACTCTGGTGCGGCCTTCTGGCCAATTCTGTAATTCTATAAATTTATGTAAAATCGTAAATTCCTGATATATTCTGACCGTAAATTCCGGTTTCCGGACAAAGATGTTTATGTCGAATCGGAAAAATGAATGCGGCCTTTAGAGAAGAAAAGGTTTCCCACCCCTGTCTTAGATGCTATCAAAGTCCAGGTTTTGAGTCAAAAGCTTCCGATTCCGGGATTCCGGGACTAACTTTAACATGTAAAAGAATCAAATTTAAAATTAAAATACTTTCCAAATTATTGCTACATTGCTACACAGTACCTAAAGCTGTTTATGTACATATTACTGTTTAAACTTTAAACACTTCAAAATAAAAAAATATATTGTCTAACTCCCTCTTTTTTTATGAACAGATCATTGTATAACCTTTTTTTCTTAATTATACATTTTTTTTTATTATGGAAGGATTAGAATTTTTTCAATTTTATTTTGAGATCCCGGCACGAGTATTTCTGATATCTCTTCCCCACGAATAGATCTCAAGCAACTGTGATTAACAAATAAAATAATCTTACACCTTGACTGTTAGCTTTAATGCTAGATATTTTTTAGTATGAAAATAAATCATGTGTAAAAAAAATATATGAAATTATGGTAAATGATCTATCACGGGATTGGAAATTTGTGAAAAGGGGTCCGAGATTGGATGTTCTTGATGGCCACGCCAGAATCTTTATACCACCGACTCGTATACCAAAGACAATGAAAAATGAACATTTGTCAAATGATACTATATTATTATGATATATTAAAAATCATTAAATGGTGAAATCAATAGAATACTGTATGTCGCAACGCAACTAAACAAAAGTAATTGTACAATAATTTAACTCAATAAAGAATCTGTTAGAGATCAAAATGCCAGATGGGGTCGATATTTCATGATAATATTCCCCTATGTAATGAAGTATGAGGGAGATTTCAATCTTCTTTGTTCACACTATGCGACTTCATGATTTTGGCATGATAAAGTAGTCGTTATGACATATTGTCTGTGTCCGCTTTAGTTATTATTATTATGTCTGTAGTACTGTTTTCATAAAGAGGAAAGAATTGATTTCTCGAATTTGATAAAGTATTTGCCCTTTATGAATATTGTGTATTAGTAGTATTTAGGATAAAATAGCGATAATCTGTTGTTAAGTTTGTAAATCTATTCCAGCATGCGATTCATAACAGTGACAGTTTCTAGGTCCTCAATTACGAGTCTTGTTATTACATATTTCGCATCGGTGAATGCAAGATTTGCAAGTTTATTTAATGGGTATTTCCAATAGGTGCCCGCATGCTATCTTTTAGAAGACTTTCGACATTAAAATGCAAAATGAACATTGCTTTTATCGATTCACTAATGAAAAATACTCTATGTCAGACCTAGCCAACCAAAATTGCACCCCGGGCCGTATTGGCGACCTAAAATTAGCCGCACATACAAACATGCGTACATTATATTGTACTTAAAAGAAATACATTTTTCGACCTCGGATACAAACTGACATATTGAAAGTTCAATGTAAGAGATAACTGCTAGTGATTCAAAACCATGTCACAACATGGAATCACAAATCCTTACCACTAACTAGGCCAAGGCTAACAGCATATTAATATGGTTGAAGTATAATTGGTAATTCGAGATATTAGTCTTATTAAACTTGAATTGAATAGAAACCGATATTATTGTGTAACAGAAATGATCTGGTTATCGATTCCAATTAGTACGGAAACGAGAAGACTTGTATGTATTATTAACTAGACTAGCTAGAGCAGTAGTCGGCAATCTGTTAATTTAATTACCCACTACAACACTTTGAGTTACCCGCAAGACTGCATGACTGCATATTTTTGCCAAATGTTGAAAATTTTTCAAAAATGATTCAAAGCCAAAGAAACCACTAATAAAATATTGTATTATATGTATGTATAATTTATTTTATAAAATCATACATATAATATATATATAATAGTAAAAAAGTGTAAAAAATAAACTTTTACCCATTAACCATTTTTTTACCCAGTCTCTCAAGAGAACCAGAGTCCTTACACAGTCACGAAATAGAATGTTGCCATGTTTTTTTTTAAATATTTACTTTCTGAAATATCACATAATCGTACTGTTTTTTTTAATTCACATATTTTTCGAAACTCATTATATTATGGTCAATAAGGTAAAACTAGCACGGTACTGACAATGACGTGATGCCGGAATAGGCCTTAATACACGGGTTCCCAACCTAGGGGTCGCGAAAGGTTTTCTGGGGTCGCCAACTTTTTTTGATTATAGATTTGAACAAAAAAAGGAGTTTTGGAGACAATCTGGGGAAAAAGTATAGTAAATCGAGGATTTAAAATACCCCGGTGAGCTAAAAATAAAAAGGAGTTTCGGAGACAATCCGGGGGAAAAGTAAAGCAAATCGAGGATTTCAAATTCTTCAGGGGTCCCCTAGTCATATGGCTTTTTATAAAAAGGGGTCGCCACCCGAAAAAAGGTTGGGAACCTATGCCTTTATACATTACATAACTCTCATAAATCAAAATTTATTGATATTTTAACCACATTAAATTTTTAGTAACCAAGTAAATCGACATATTTTAAGGGAAATTTTATATGTTGGTGAGTTGGATATAGTGATTGAGTTTTTCCGAAGTTATTTAAAGTATCTTACATGCTGTCAATGTGAAATATTTCTTCCCTTAATCATCATAGTTGCTTACACCTTTTTATTTCAATTTAAATTTGTATAAATATTACTGTTTATATATTTTTCTTATCAGTTGATAATGCTCGCGATGAGCGAAACCAGTCCTGATCTAATAAATTTTATGTGGAAAAAAGTACTAAAAATCTTTTATTATTTTTATTATAATGCCTTTCCACCAAGTATTGACAGTGAACACCTTAAAAGTAATAAAAATATATAATATACATATTTAGAATTTATTTATATTGGCGGATAAGAAATGAGGTGGGAGCTAATTGCTCTCTTTTTCTTTTGTTTACGCCATATTTTTCAGCATCAGATATGGCAGCGGATGCGGTTCGTGAGAAAACTTTGGTGGTCCGCAGAGTGTTTGCAGTATAGTCACAATGAACAAGAATCCATAAACTTATTTTCAAACACCCGCCAACAAATATCACGCTATTTTATTTAAAAACTATTTTTTTTATTCGATAAACTTGTTTTTTTTTCCTTTCTGCATCACACCGAAGATGATATCTCCTCAATGATACAGTTAAGATACATTTTATTTAGACACAATTTGATAGGCAACAATAAATAATAATTACAAATATATAGATATTAATAAAGGTTAATTAAATACAAAGAATTGGTATAATTACAAGTAAAAAAAAACAATTAAATAATAATAAGCAAGAATGATGGCTAATGGCACTAATAAAATAACTTTTAATTTTGGAACAGATGTGATTAAGGATTGAATGGTGAGGGGCAGGGAAGGTAAACTTTTTCTCCAAAAGAAGTAGCAAATTTTTTGAAGTGACAGAATTTTTTTTTTGGCGACGAAACTAGATCTGGATGCCCGATAGGATTATCATGGTTATCCCTACATAATGAAAACAATATACCTCTTTCTACGGACATAATCGGACAATTCCAGAGAATATGCTCCGAATCTTGATTGCTGTCACCACAAGGGCAGTGTGGGCTAAGTTTGATTTAAAATTTATGTAACTTGGCATTAAACGCACAAACTATTATTACTACTTCATGAAACAAATATCTTTTAAAATCATCATACACATTCACACGTTTTGTCACTAGCAACCCGGGTTTCGCCCGGAATCTTCAGGCATTCATGTTCACAGATGAACTTGAGAAATGACGCTTGGTAAATAGTTTGTTCGTGTATCTATCTATAAGAGTACAAATTATTATCACAAAATTGAAAGCTATTGATGGCAATCTGGATTAGTTGTATTAATAGTTTGATTTCAATGACGTTCAATAAATAAGGAAGGTAATCACACAAACAAATACAATTTCTGTAGATCTTTGAAATAACATCATAACATGGGTATGCTTTTGATATCTAAGGTGGGTATTTTGAAAAATGTCATATTATTTTAAGAATTAGAATTGGATCCTGGAAAGATTATTATTATTTCTAGTGGAAGAAAACCTAGGTTTTTGGTTTTGGCGGGGTCCCAACTCTCTACAAATCTTGTGATGAAATATCTAAACCACTGAATTACATCTGATTTTCATAGAACTTTTACTGTATTCACTGTCAATACTTGGTAGAAAAGCTTTATATTATGAAAATAAAATACTCATTTGTATATACTAATTCCATTTTTATAAAATATTATCAGGACTGGTTTTGCATATGAGCGTCAGTTGATAATGCTCGTCATGATTTTTATATATTACTTACTTCAATATGACATAAAAGGAAAATAAGAAGTATTGTTAGTTATGTTTTACAATATTCAATCAGATGGTCCTATGAAACTATTAATGTAAAGAAATTTTGTAAATACCAGTTGTAAGATTCACCATTCATATATTTCCGCTAAAACATGTGGTAGTCTAGATTAAAAAAAATTAGACACACATTTTTTCTGTTGGAATTTCATCGAATGTGAATTAGGCGAACATGAATCATATAAGACGCCACGTTTCGTTGTTTAAATTTAATGGTAGATTAAAAAAGTGTCTACAGTATTTCAAGAATAACTTGTTCACACATTTACTACAAACTTTTTTTAGATTCAATTACCGTGACACATACTTTACGATAAACAGTTGGTGTAATGCAGGGTTTTCGATTCTTGAATACCGGGTATTGTTCAGATTATTCGGTATTATTTTCGCAATCAATTCGGGTTAGAGTGACATGGGCATATATACGAAAAAAAATTATAACAAGTCTGAATTTTACAATATTGAGTTAAGTATGAAAAGTATTTCAGAATTCATACATCTATCAGTTCCAAAAAGAGACCTAGACGTTATCGTAACATTGGAATCTTATACAGCATAATTAGAATTAATTGGAACTAGGGAATCGATTTATAGGTACTAAATTATTTTAAAACCACATTATTATTAAGCAAACCGTTGATCTTTCAACTGTATTTCTTTGCCGTTAAATATAAAATTTACTTACAAAAAACTATTTCTGCGTTTTTTCTTCACTTCATATGATTTTTCTAGAATAATATGTCCAATATTAATGGTCTGCTTAAGTGATAAACCATTCCTTAGATGTTATTGAATTAATAGTATTAATGGTTATATTCTTCCAAAATTTCAATATGTTAACTCAGGTTTATGTAGTAATATAAATTTATGTTTAATTAGTAAGTATTTAGTAATTATAATAAAAAAATCTTAATTTTTCATTGAATTGCTTCTGCAGTAAAATTACATTTTTTTTGTAGGCTCATTTGCAATAATTTTCATTGTTGTAATCCTCCGGCAAAAAAAATTCAGAGCAAATTAATGTGTTTGAAATACATTGCCTTTTTCAATAATTATTGTTGACTAAATACTGTATTTTATATATTATAAATATGTATATTTTATATACGTCGTCAATTTTGGTTTGTCGAGTGAATCACAATATTTTAATTAACTCAATAAATTCTGTTGGACATCCCTGCTACAATTGGCTGTTTATTCAGTAAAAAAGTTAATCATTGATATGATGAGAACAATAGTATGTATATTCAACCGAAAAAAATTACGCGATAAAATATGGTATTTGCAATAAAATTAATCCACTACATTATTTGCTTTTAAATTGTCAAATTTCAATGAAGAGAGAGATACTGCCCCCGCTTCGCTTATTACTCCATAGCTCTAAGACTGCTCTATTTTTTTTATGATTATCATTTACTATTTAGTAAATAATAATCTAAAAAAGTATTTATACTAAGTACTTATAAGAGCGACACACATTTTAAATCACAACAGATAACATCATTCTAACAACGATTTCTATTGTAGAACACGATATTAAATTTAAAATTTGGCCAACTGTGTTAAAAGTGTATACACCCAGTTCTTTTTTTACGCGAGTTTTTATACGCGACGGCACTGTTTCTTTTTTAAATGCGATTTACTCGTTGTTTTTTACAGAAGAAACGGTGAACTTTCGCAAAATCTTGGATTGGTGACATTGTTCTGAATATTGTTAAAATAAATATATTGAATTCGAAAATCAGCACGTTTCGGCCATAAATTGTATCCAAACACAGAGAGCTGAATATGTATTAAATCTACCAAATAAATACACCCTAGAAGTCCGTCCATTGTTATAAAGAGAAATAATTAACCCTCAGATCATTGTACTTAATAATCGACTCAGATCAAGAATCTAGGAAAAAACGCATCTTATCAAACGAGTCTGAGCAAAATTCAATACTTCGACTAATTCCTAATTGGTTGGGAACCTCTGTTATAATCTCAATATCTTAAGTAACATATTTTATTAAACTAAAAATATTTAAAAGAACACAAAATATATTTTTATTTAAAACTGAAAATCAAAGAATTTAGAAAATTAAAATACACACAAACACATTTGCATTTGGTGGATTATAAGGTGCACAACGGGCATAGACATTAAAAGTTAATTTGGTAAGAATGAAGCAAAGCACGAAGCTTTCGTCTTTTCCCAGAAACAATAGTCGGCATTTCAAATATATTGATAAATATTTAAATTTTACGATTTTCTAAGAAACTGTAAGTCGTGCAAGGCTTTTCAAGTCCCGAGAAACTAATTTTCGTTAAATAGGTACAATCTAAAATTTTGTATTTTTTATAAAAAAATATATTTTACAATTATTATTATTATAGCTTTTTAAACCATGTATGACAAAATCTTTACTTAAGCTCTTTTTTTAAAAAAACGCAGACGACATTTATTTCAAGAATTATTTAATTTTATGACAGCAATTTTCTCGGTATTTATTTACCAGTGCAAATAATAAGAAGACTATTCTTAATTGTGCGTAAGTACGTGTTTTCATATATATATTTAATTCGCATATAATTACCTAGGAACACTTTTTTTTACTGTGTGCATTGTATTTAAATACATATTAAAAAATCTATTTTAATATTAATAAATAAATAATGGTCAAGTTCTGCCATCTCTGCGCCAACGTCAAAGCACTATTTTCTTATTAATTAATTAAAACAATACGCGGTATTTTTTTTCTTTAAAATTTTTCTGAATTGTTTTATTATTATTCACAAGTAATAAAGTATCGTGTCAACTAATGTGATTTTTAAAAAAATACTTTTAAAGTATATACGTATGCAATGTCAAAAAATGAAAACAGACCCCTGAGACAACAATTAAATATTGTCACCACTCACCGTATAGATACAAATTATGCAATATATTATTGAATCAATAACTGTATAACAATAGTCTTAGAATTCAATTTACTAAAATAGTGGGTTTTATAATTACAGTAATTATATACATGATTACATCTGTCAGGGCTGTTGCCACTGCTATTTTCGTGAAGCAGAGTTTGTCACCGTAAACACAATGAAAATGGATTTAAATTGAACAATTCTTCTTGTGAGGTATGCTTCCGGTACTTAAAATCATTAGTTGTCTATACTCAATCCAATTTTTCATGAGTTCTGATTTTTTTATATACATAAATTTCAATATGCGTCCACGACAACAATTATTATACAACTTTGAAGACTAATCAGATGGCAGTGCCACCTGTCGCCAGTCCCTCAAAATGCTGAGATAATGTGTGTGTGTATCGTGCGTCAAAATGTAATCAAAACATAAACTTCCCGACACTCTCTATGCACATGCGCTGAGGATGAGAGTGTTTGGTTGGGTGTGTATGTCGATGGGTACATTTTTAGATGAGTAAACTCTCTATATGTTTGCGCATCGTTGAAAATCAAGCCAATTGAGCGACCTATGACCTGCGACCTGCGACAGGTGGTTTTGCCACCTGTAAGGGGTCAAATCATCTAACAGTGACACTGAGAAAAATATCAAAACATGCCTATAATCAGTGGTGTGGTTGGGCGGGGGTGCGTGGGGTCGGCGCTCCCACTTTTTTCTAGACGATTTGTAGTTTTTGCTATGTTTATATATACGTGAATATAATATAATGGTTTTTGTAATATCGTGTTGGAAGAACATTTAGATGGAAACTTGTGGGTGCGGAAATTGAATCACTTCGATAAGAGAGCATTAAAATATAATAATTAATCAGCGCTCTCAGACTTTTCAAGTTAGCACTACACCACTGCCTATTTATACTATTAATGCAATAGTTACACAAAATATTAATAAAAACACAATAATCCTTTGTACTTCATTCCACTTTATTTAATATGTCAGGACCGGTTTCGCTCATTGCGAGCATTGTCAACTGATATCAGTTGACAATGCTCGCAATAAGCGAAACCGGTCCTGACATATTAAATAAAGTGGAATGAAGTACAAAGGATTATTGTGTTTTTATTAATATAATGCATTTCCACCAAGTATTGACAGTGAACACCCTACAAGTTACACAAAACACTGGTTGTACATATATACTTGATTGATACAAAAATATTTTACTGTTTTCAATTAGATTAATACAATATGGTATCTTTTTCTTAGTGTAAGTACAACAAAATATATACGAAATTAATAGTACTGTCGTAAAGCTGTGTGTAATAAAAAATGTACTTTTAGATTTTGCCAAACACTTCACTGGCATTATCTCGAAACTAAGATTTTCAGATCGTTCTACTGTTGAATTGATGTAGCGATATATCATGATCATTCGCGTTGTTATTTTATTTCAAACAACTTTGATAGAAGTTATAATCATATAAAAGACAAACAAAATTTTTGCGAACGGAATTTTCAACATCCTTCAATCTCGAAAAAGTCTCACCGTGTATGCGTCGATAACTGCAGCGTATTGAAATGCAAACAAGTCGACCATTGCGAGTCTTGACTGATAAAATCTCTACCAAGCGTGCGACTTTTACGTTGCGCTTAGAATTCCATGTAAACACACTTAAAGTTAAATGACATCGTTTTAATTCCTTTGAGTGTCGGAGACGAATGTGATTGATGATAATACCAAAGTTAACCGTATATGTTCAAATTGAAAGAAAGACTTTGGCAAACATTTTATCTTGGTAGGTGAATTTGATTATTTACTTATCAAATAATGAAACACTTATCTATGCCTGAGATAACTACTTAAGAGAGCATTAAAATTCTCCGTTATTTATTCATATCATTTAATTTTACATGTTTCCCGAATTATGCAAACATATCACTTTCGAAGTGTACTGCCAATACTTGGTGGAAAGGTATTTTATTTAAAAAAACCAAGCACTCTTGTGTATTAATTCCACATTTATTTAGTATGATCAAGACCGGTTTCGCTCATGACGAGCATCAGTTGAAAATGTTCGTCACGAGCGAAACCGGTACTCATCATATCGACGTTGGTAAGGAAAAAGGACGTAACCCACACATATCAAACTTTACAGGAGGCGCTAAAAACGTGTTTCGATGATTTTGTGACATATGCAAATTATGAATTATACACAACCTTGAAGTGCACGGAGACTTCTAAACTGGTGTTTAATTGACACAATCTAATATTAATTGAAGAAATTGTCTGGGAAAAACCTTTATTTCAGTCTTTTTTATTGGTTTTAAATTTTTACAAGGTCATTTTTTTCAAACTTAAAAGCTAAATTTAGATACTAATTCGGCATTTGCAGCTTGGTTCTTTTTGACAGAACGTGTATCAACTGTGATACATTGTGATTATCTAAAAAAACGTGTTTTGAAAAAACTGTGGGTTACGTCCTTTTTCCTTTCCACAGTCGATATTAAATACATGTGGAATAGTAGGTACAAAAAAGTGTTATATTTGAGTATGTATTATCTATGTACTATTTTACTGTATTCAATTTAGCTATAGTATCTCCACTTTAGGCTAGTGCGGGAAATATGTATACCATATCACTTTTTGTTGGCGTAACTAACCCTCTACGATTTTAGTCTTGCATAGTTCATATTATTATTACAGTTGTTTCCGATTGCACGCAAATCAAACATAATTCGTTAATAAGGGATGTTTCATTATCAGTTTATCAATTTACACATTATTTAAATTATTTAAATAGTATGTAAAATTGTTTTATTCATAACTCTTAAAATGGCAATATTACATTTACATCCAGGGCCTCCCAGCAAAAGTGTTAAAACAAAGGTAATATGTAATATAAAAACAATTTAATATTATAATTAATATGGTTCTATATTTTCAATTAATATATTATAATAATTATAAATGTGCATATGGCATGTCTATAAAATTAAAATACAAAAGTGGTATCCAAAATAGAAGTGTACACCGAAAGTTGAAAATTTTAGTAATAAAAACAAAACCAATGATAACATTAATCTACATAAGCTACTAAGTCAATTATCAAATAATTTATGAATATTATTAGAAAAAACTGAAGAAAGTTTTTGTTTTTTATGTCCTCAGTAGGGTCTCTTAATTTAAATAAAAACAATCAACAACTATTTTAAAAGTAAATAATTCAATAATATCTAGAACATTGGATTAAATACGCACTGGTAATTGTTTCTTTACTCACCTTTTAATGTCTGAATATAATGAATAATTCGTTTTTCCTCGACTTGAATTCGTCACTTTCTTCTTCCAGACTCTCCTAATAATAGTTCTGCAGTACTTTTTAATAAAAATAACCACTTATTGCATTTCCAAGAAGCTTCAGCTAAACACTGCTCTCGCTTCTGACAGTAAACTTATAATATCACGAGCTTAAAACAATCTTATTATAATGTGTTTGATTTTATATCAAACGAAACATTGTTTATTATTGCCAGCAGTACGTATTTATTCCGCTTATCCATATATCCCACAAAATTCGCGTGCAAACTATAAACAAAATGAACTAATTATTTTTAGAACCGTGACATAAGAAGGACTATAGTTATTCTCACAATTTACTTCAACTTTTGTTCTGTTCGCCAAGTATTTATTTACACGCAAAACAATTTGAAGACAAAATATCGATGACAAATCGAACAATTAATTTGTGCTAACAACGTATTTTGTATGATCGGTTTTATATTCTGTATAACTTTTGTTGAATTCGTTTTACGATATCACTCGAGTTTCACGTTTATATTTTAAACATTAGTAGGGTAAACACTCGGATTTTAGTCGCGATAATTAGATCTACTGAAGCTTTTACGCTGAAAGTTTTTTGACAGTTATCTATCACTTGTTTTTATCGCTGTTAGAATAGATCAGTTCGGAACTTGGAGAGCTTTAGATCGCTACTGTATGACGTCTTCAGATGGACGCTCAACTAGCGGCGTCGTTTCCCTCTCTCGCGCCACGTCTTGTCAAAATGCCGACGGCATTTTCAGAAATAATCCCAATGTAGTGCTTTCGCGTTAATTCTGCGATAGCGTAATAGTAAGTGTTGAAATTCGGGGAGCTTTCAGTTAGGAATTCGGATATTTGCGCGAACTTTGAGCTTTATGGCGCATGTGTTACTTACAGAAGATACACGAATATTTGGGTTGATGGATAATCACAATCAATATATTGTAATGTCAATTTGCACTACTGCACTTAATAATCTTCTCATTAAGTTTCACAAGGTAAAATAACGTTGGCAAAAACAAAATTAATAAACATTATTTCGTATAAAATAAAATATTAACGTAGTTCAATTATCTAAATCAGTGGTCTTCAGACTCAATAAGGATTCGAGCTACATTTAGAAATTTAAATTATCTGTTGAGCTACTTTTACATATTCTTTCTTGATAATTTTTTATCATCATCTTTTATCGTACTATATATAATATTACTTACAATAAATTAGGACTTTAATTATTTACATATTTATAAACGAAATAATATAATAATTGAAAACTACCTTGAAGTCAATGTGAGTAAAAGTAAAATAATTAGCGAAAAGAATGGCATTCACTTTCCTACACAATGTTTAAAATTCTCGATGAGTACCCTGCACTCTCATCCGAATAAATTTATCGAGATGTTCATCTGTAAGTCTGTTTATATATTTACATAAGTATGTACATAGAACAAAACAGTGCCTTCATATTGATAAAAATTAAAAATATTATAAAATACCCTACGTCAGCTACCGGTTGTAAATGCCGTCGTGAATTATCGATAGCTCGCGAGCGACCATTTGGCGAATCTAAATCATCAAGTCAGATAAATATCAAGACTGGTTTTGGTCACCACAAACATTATCAACCGATGGAAATATATTATTGGATGGTATTAATGAATTAAAATTCACAAGATGAAAAATAATTGAGAATTAAACAGGGTCACAGAGATTGGCAAGGGGAGAAAAGGTCTTTCAAATATATAAGCCGTAGATCTCAGGCATGACATTGAAAAAATCAATGTTTGGTTTCTTACAACCTACCAATTGGTGTAAAAAACCTTAATTTAAATGAAAAGTAATGTCATAAATCCATTTAAGAATTTCTCCATTTAAATTGGTTAGTAAAAGTATAATATGTGTGTGTGCCGCATGTTTCAAATACGAAATGAGATTTTAATTTATTGGTAATTACTAAGTTTCTATATTACTAAGACTTTTGAAAATCATATGTATCTGTCTCCTTTCCCCATGAATGCAAATGAAAGCTATTTTCTCATTTAAATAATCTATAGTTTCATCCAAGCTATAATTCTCCCGTGTATTTAGCATTGTTTCATAATTATGTTTTATACGACTGTGTCGTTAAAATATTCAAACCTTCGTAAAATAATTTTCAAGCCAAATCTCTCATGTCTTTTACTCAAGCTTCTGATTAAAATTCGGTGTTATTACCACTTTATGAAAAATAATGTTCGAAAACTGACTCAAGGAAAATACCATTATAATATGTATATGGCATATTATGATCTGACTGGGAACAGATAAGCTTAATAAAGAAATCATTTTTCTTGTATTAAAAAGTTGACCAAGTATTGTCTAACAACAATCTGAATACAAAATGCTCCGATTCGTATGGGACATTTAAAATTAGCTGTTTTACTTGTGAAATGGACAATCACGTGAAGATAATCACGCGCCATCTGTTTGGATTTTTTTATTACATTATTATTTTCGTCCAAATTCATAAATACCCAGACATATGACTAGATCTGACCGGAAATTGACTTTGATCCGTCTACCTACATAATAACTTCTCGGATATTAGTGTGTTAAAAATGAATTGGTATTTAGCTCAGATGTACAATTTGTAAGCTATGTGCTTTAGTTAAGTGAATGAAGGCAGAGAAGACAATGTGGACATTTAGGATAAACTTAGTGAATACAAGATCCAGACAGTACACATTTACAAAGCTATGATAAATATTTTGTATGCATACATTTCACCCCGTCCATTTTCAACATGAAGCATATGGATTCATTAGTTTGCTGTAGTGTTTCAAGGATTGCCGTTTGCTTGCTGTCAGTTGTTCAACTTTCCGGTTTAAATAATGATGTTAATACATTGCTGATCTTAAGTAAGACCAGTTGTCAGCGAATCGAATTGTCTATACATATGTACTTACTACTTTTTAAAGTGTAAGTAGTATACAAAGAAAGATATCTCGTAATGTATTAAAAACAATACATTTATCATTCTTTTGGGATGGCAGCGCAGGTGGTGGACTGATCTTATTGGAATATATACAAATATTATCAAATTAAAAACAACATCCCTCGACTTAAATGCGCTGTTAATTGATTTTATTTTCATATTTTTCTGATTATATATGTTATAAACACTATCCCACACGTAGAAATCTCGTTTCTATATTGAATTAAGGATGACAATACTTTACCTTATCTTACTTACATCGCAATATTTTTTTAATCTTTACAATGAATTGTACAGTAGTTATACTATGTCCATGTGTTTTAACTTACTATTATGGCTTTTTTAATATGTAACATTATTCGTTTTCTATGACAATAAACTACTTAATACCATGTTATTATGTAAGAAAACGAAAGAGCACTAGAATTTTGTAAGTATTATATTGACTGTTTACTTGCCAACGTCTTCAAAACAATTGTTATCAAGATAATACGATTAACATATTTTCCACGTTTTATTGTGTCATCTAGATTAATTTCTGAAATCTTCCAAATCCCGGAAGCCAAAGGGCGCCACGATTTTTATCTTGGAAAATGGCTAAGACCCAAAAATATACACCAGATTGCTGAACTAGAATAATACAAACAAATCGCCCGAGTTGCGAAAATTCAAAACACTGCAGACACGATTTGGGCTAATATTAGACAGAATGGCATGGCAGCACAATATTGCAAACGTTTTCTGAAACGGATACGAATGCACTGAAGGGAATTCAGTGAGCCGAAAGGTGTTTCGATCAAATTTTTGAGAAAAATATTTCGGAAGACAAAATAATTATCAAAGGAAAAGTATTCTACTTTATTCTTTTGATTAATGTATGTAATATTTATTATCAACTGCAAATGCTTGATTAAATAACACTATTTAGCCTGATATTAGACAAAATGGCAAACTTTTTTTTCTGTAGTGAATTTCTAGAAGCACTCGGAAGAAAATTCAGAAAGCCACAGGTGTATCGATGCCCAGGGAGTGGGAATATAAACGTTTCAAGAAAGTGTAATTTATTAATAAAAGCGATCCTACGTAATTGTATTGTTTGATAAACGAATATTTTTGTAATGTTTTTTTATATTCCCGGAGAAACGACATGATTGTAAGATGTCCAGCACATCGCAAACATTTTCTCTAGAAGTCAAAAAACACACTGAAGGCGATTCAGTAAGCTAAAACCTGTCAACTAAAGCTGAAAAAGGTTTTTCAATGCCTACGTTTGTCATTGAAGGAAATCGATCCTATTTTAATCTTTTTGGATGGATTCGCCAGTAACTTAATTCATTTGCTGTTACATTGGTTGTGTTTCTAGCTGTGGCACTTTTTGATAAACATCTTCAGACTAAAGATTCTTCACAATTTAAATTTTATATCAATTATCATACTTTATTCATTTGATTGATAAACGTTATATTGTTAGTTATCAACGTTCATCTTCTCGTAAACATTTTCAGCACCACCATGGAAATGTATTTTACAAGCTTAGCCAACCATACAGTAATATGACATGTAGACTAGCCGCCTTGGCCCAGTTGTTAACGCTATGTGCATTCATGTTTTAACCAAGTGTTAAATCGTCACCTGGACATTTTTACTATGCATATTAGTTATACCTATAATAATAATTTATATCTCAGGCCATAGCCATGAAAATGATGTCGTGATTACAACCCATAACACAGCACAACTTGTCAATGCATCCATCTGAAATTCAACTCGAGTGTATGTTATAAAAAGAGGGGTAGGTACACCAAAACTAACATTTAAATCTTAATGCGCTATAGCAGTTAATGTATACTTTTACAGTCAATAAAGTTTTACAATACTATATGTGAAGTTTTAAATATTAACAACCAATGAATGGAAAGAAAGAGAAAACAAATCGAGTTGTATTCGGTTTTTACCGGTTTACACTGCAATGATTATTGATACAGAATACAAATATGTTATGAACTTTGAATATAAATATTTAAAAAAGCTTGTTTAGTAGTTACACTGTTTTGAAATTAAATGAATAAAAAGTAGTGTGATAAAAAATACTGTTGTAAGTGTACTGCAATTTGGCTGTTATAATTTTTGACTTTGTACCGAACCAATGTCATTTTCGTGGATACAAACGACCTGACCGGCGCCAGTGTTTTAAATATATTGTTAGATATATTTCAGTGGCTGTTAACATCATTAAAGGTTCAAAGATACATAAATATCCACCAAAGAATCTTGTCGTTTCCTACCGCGCTATTATGAACTAAAAAAAGTAAATAAACGCGGGAAAATAAATTTTTATCTCGTCTTTCCGCCATGACACCGGAAGCAGAGCTAATGAAAATGCTATTTATGTGGCCACATCGTCGGTATTCATGTTTTTGAAAACGATACAAATAAAGGAGTATGAATGACATTTCCTCTTGGAATATTTTTGATTTAGGCAAGATGATCATGTTCTAACTTCCGCGTTCTGAATCCTTAATCAAGCCGCCCGCTGGTGATGCTAATGTGAATTTTTGACTGTTAACAGATGCGTACTAAGTTTTATATAATATGTGGCAATATTAATTAAACTATCTATTCCAAAAATGAATGTTTATTAGAAATAAAATTGTCATATTTTGAATTTAATTTCTTAATAATGAGATGCAGAGAATATGGCAAAGTAAAATGTCAACAACTTTTAAATAAGAAAAAATAAAGTTTTCTTTAGGCTGAATGCCGAAAAATCGACCAAAAGTTATTTTATAATATTTATGAAAAAATACTGACCTGTAATATTTAATCAACCGTCCATACTTTTCAATAACAGATTAATTATGATTACATATATAAAAACAATCTAGTGCATACAACTATGATTTTTATTTACCAAAGAAGCATTCAACATTCAATACTTGTATATGACCAGTGGCGGTTCTAGGTACTGGGCTAGGTGGGCTAAGCCCGACCTGCATTTTTCACCCAAAACATTAGATGGCTGAATAAAAATGAACAGCAATTCGGCCGCTGAACAAAATAAATACATTTATAAGCATAACTAACCTTCCCCAAATGAATATAATATCTTTGTTTAAATTTTTCTCTATCAATATAAGACAATGCCATGTCTACCTACAATAATATTTTCGATTTTTTTTTATTACAATTATAAGCTGAGCTGGCATAAAAAAAAACAATAACCCTATAAATAATTCATAGAGAACATTCAACGTGACGTCAGTCTGGCAACACCTATGTACATGCTATTGGTCAGGGGCTAACGGCTTCCAGCCCGTAACCATAGACAATATTTCTTTACACTGGAACGCAATCTAGCACGATTCGATTTTGTTTGTATTTGTATGTACGGAAACGTCATCAAACACACAGGACTGTATTTCAAATTTACTGGCTTCTGTCATTCATCGGGGGCTAAACTGGAATTAGTCCATGGCCCATACAAACATACCAATATCTTTGTATTTTATGAAAGTGACAGGTATCGAATCTCAGTGACAGTTCTGTATTGCTTTTTTTACTTGTTATTTCACTCTGAAAGAGACAAATTTAAGGTCACGTATTATTATTTCTTACTTACATTAGCATTGATTGTATTATATAGTAATTTATGCTTTGCAGTAGTGTCGTAGTATTTGTTAATTTGCTTGTAGATTAATGTATAAGATGAAGTGGAAGCATGCAAAATTTCGTAAATAGTATACAATGCTATGCTTTTCTCTAGCCCACCCAAGATTTCAGGTCAGGAACCGCCACTGTATATGACCAACATGTTTAGATAATAATACCAGGACTTATAATATAAAAACAAAGTACTACAGAATGGAGATGTTGATTTGAATTATATGATATGCGAGTAAAAGTGTGAGTAAAAGTAGATACATACTAAATTATTATCGTTTGTATAGGTCAACAGAAAATACAACTTTTAAATATTTTACCAATAATAAAACGGTTGTAATTTGTTGGCAAATAAATACATTCTAGTATTAATGACAAAATGAGAAATACATAGTTGCTTTGCTACTTATTTTCAATCCAAATTTTGTAAATTCCATTGTTTGTTTATGCACATCACCGACGTACTTGTCATTCTATACATTATTTAATCTATTATATTTTTACAGAAGGAATAGAAATAAATTGAAACAGACATACGTACATACGCACGTTTCAAGCTTAAAAAGGGCTGCACAATGTGATTCAAATAAAATATAACATTCAACTAATTAGTTTTTTATTTAAAATAACTACGGTGAAATAATTAAATCATGTTTGAGGTTGCGAAAATGGACTGATCACCGTTTTGTCTTCATATTATCTACATATTCACTTACGTCCAGTACGTCTCCCTATCCTGAACCAGTCGTTAAAAGATTGGCGATGCCTCGAATATTGAGTCACTTATTCATACGCATCTAGTGCTCTATTAGTAAAATTACTCTTTTATTGTTGTAAATAAAATTACAAACTTCCTGGTTACGTATCTGTAGTGCAAATACCTGTCAAGTGTATGTCCACAGGAAACTGTAAGTCAAGTCAAATCGAGGCATGCCAGAATTGAATTTGCCAAATAATATCTTTAGAATCATAAGCATTCCGGATTTAAGTGACGGATCTTAGTGCCTATGATTTGTATCAACACACAAGTGTCTTCATTTAAATGCCAAGGAATAAGAGTTTTTAGATGTCCACTGAATCTTTATATAAATAAATAAGTATGCTTCGCGTGCGGCAAATTACCAGTAGAGTAAAATATTCCGAAAGTAGGTTTAAAAAAATTATTGTCATCATAATTCCAAAAAATATTCAAATACTTCATTTAAACGAAAAATCGTTGTCCCTCTATAAGCAGGAATTGAATGTAATGTTTGCATTTTTAATCACTTTTTATGTGTTAAATGACAATTCTTGGTAGAAAGACATTTTATTTATAAAAAATAAATCATATCTTTTTGTAGTAATTCCACATTTATTATAATGATCAACAATGGTTTTTCTCATCGCGAGCATTGTCAACTGATGGAAAAGAATTTCATTATTTATTGTATAATATAAACTAAATTAGTTAATTATGTAATATAAATTATGCCTAATAAAGAATGGTTATAGTTATATAAAACATTTGGTAAAAGAAATATGAGAATAATTGACTATAAATTAAATAAAATCAACATGTTAATATATATTTAATAAAAAAATAAACGGAATAAAAAGTAAATCATGTGAGAAAAATATTTGCTTAAAATTTACAAATGGGAAAAATAAAATTTAGATAATTTTAATGACAATAATTGTACATATGTTCTATGAAAAAGGTGTAAACAATAATTTTAAACAGCGCTTTGATTGTAGCTTTCAAGTGAAAATTAATATTGTTTCCGGTCCGAAACAAGTAAGATATAATATTCAAAATATTTTCACATAGCCAAAATCAATTCTTTCAATCAAAATAAACATTTAATAATAATTATTCAACATTTTTAAATCTACATTTACTACGATAATTCAGTCAGAACCGTCGTTTATTGTCACAAGCATGATCAATTCATAATAAATAAATCCAACATGTAGTTATTTAAAAATAAACTGAAAGCAATCGATTCATTAAAATAGGATGAATGCTATATAAGTACTGGGACATTTCAGGAAGAACACATTCACGATCAGATAGCAGACCAGTGCACATCGCCACTATCGCTACTGTTCCACAATATCTCAGACAACAATACTAAACCTACCGACTATAGCCATTCAACACCGACCACCGCTCCCGAACTTCTCACCCGCAAGACCAACAACCGCACAAACCAGCACTACCCACTCACACCGACCAAGCCATACTACAACAATAATCGAAATGTCTGACAACAACAGCCCGACCGCAACGCTAGACAATAACAACACAATATCCGATTTGTCTCCTGAGGAGATTATTACCGACAAGACCCACCAGAATTCCATACTATTCAAGATCTCGGACCTTCTCCATACAGGGAAGGATGGAAAAGGCCTCATCTCTGTTGAGTCTCTCCTCACGCTCTACCAGCTGCTTTGTATGGCATTCTCACCATGCACTGAAACAGACGAAAAGGCTAACAACCTTAAAAAAATCATTGAAGAAAAAAACGCACCGACCCCAGAACTCGTCTGGGTGGACATGGTCTGCGACGAGTCAGCCAATGAATTCTCAGACACGCAACAGTCCACATCACGACCTCGAAAAACCAAACCTCTCAAAAGAAAAATTAGATCGGAAGAGGACGAAGAATCCAAAACTGAAACATTCAAAACCATACCCACTCGCCGCTCAAAAAAAGCGGCAAAAAAAACGACCAAAAACCCACCAGACGCCCCAACTATACTCACCACTTCTCCGACTACTACCGCCAAACCTAAAACAAAAGTAGCCCCAACTATCACGACTGACAAAACCACCCCACAGACACCCGCTGCCAATAAAAATGGGGACAACACAGAGAGAGTCAAAAACTCCGAAAAAACGCCCCCAATAATCATCCACCGAAAAAGAGACTTCTCCATCCTTGAAAAGGACCTTAAGCTCGCCGGACTCTCAGGATTTTCTGCAACAGACCAGAAAGATTCCCTGAGAGTCAATACTGACAACAGCACAATCTACCGACGAATAATCGACTTCCTAGACAAACGCAGCATTTCCTTCCACTGTTACACCCTAAAGGAAGATAAAACATACAAGATCGTACTTAAGGGAATCCCCGAAAATTTTGAGGACTCGGAGGTGGAGGAAATGCTGCGCGAAGAAGGCTACCCGATCATT
The DNA here is from genome assembly GCA_030503985.1 of Himalopsyche tibetana. Classification (NCBI taxonomy): domain Eukaryota; kingdom Metazoa; phylum Arthropoda; class Insecta; order Trichoptera; family Rhyacophilidae; genus Himalopsyche; species Himalopsyche tibetana. The sequence continues at coordinate 6,752,606 of JAPJYX010000010.1, forward strand.
AGAGCACAAAGGATGAAGAAAGGTCAATCCAGGACACCAATGGCCCTCATGCTGCTCGACGTCGAGCACACCGCAGAAGGGAAAAAAACATTCGCGATCCAAAGACTTGGAAACTACAACGTTTCGGCGGAATCACTAAAACGAAAGACCGAACTAGGACAATGTCACAATTGTCAAATGTTCGGTCACTCCCAGACTGGATGCCACGCACCGCCAAAATGCGTGAAATGTGGGATGGACCATCGCACCGACTCATGCAAAAAAAAACGAGAGGACGGTCCAGCCACCTGCGCAAACTGCTCTGGACAGCATCCGGCAAACTACCGGGGCTGCCCCCACCATCCACGTGCGGGCAAACCCATACAGCGTGCCGAGAACTGGCCTGCACTGCCGTCTAATACAGGACGTAGATACGAAGACCCCTCAGCCCGACGAGAAACTCAACAACAACGACCAAGCACTTCTTGGGCAGCCAAAGTTGCTGACATGACACAACTGAGACCGACACCAAAACCCAAAGTGAGTACCAAGCATTTTACTCCCTCCGTCCCACGCGAAGCCGCGCGTGACAGGGCCCTGGAAGAACTCGTAAGAGAACTTCAGGACTCAATCGCGCGCAGCCAAGCAACCATTGCTCGCGTATGCGACATCTATTACCAGACCACCTCCTTAACCAACCATGGCCAACATTAAAACTAGACCTACATCACTACAGATAGCGTTCTGGAACGCAAACGGTACTTTACGCAACGATAAAATCGAAGTGCAAAATTTCCTTAGAACACACGACATTGACGCATTACTCGTCAATGAAACGTTTTTGAAACCCGCGACACCGATTAACTTCCCGAATTACAGTACGCACCGGACCGACCGGAAGCACGCGAAAGGCGGAGGAACCGCCATCGTAATAAAATCACACATAGACCATTGTGCTATTATCCAGAAACCGCGTCTAAACTCTTGCAATTTAGAATCAACCGCGATATGCATTAACACAAAAAATGCAGGCAAAATACAGTTAATATCTGTATACTGCCCTCCGACACACCGAACAACATTGGCAGCATCAGACTTAAACGATCTCCTGTTGAATGATATCCCCGCCACCGTTATCGCCGGGGACTTCAACGCAAAACACTCAGCCTGAAATAGCCGCCGGACCACCTTCCGTGGCCGAGCCGTCTACAAATTTGCACTAGATAACAACGCCGTCATTGCCGCTCCAAATGAGCCAACCATATACCACCCTGCATCGAACACACAAGATGTGCTCGATTTCGCACTATTAATAGCGATGTCGCACACACCGCATATCAGAGTCGTTCACGAACTAAACTCAGACCACCGGCCGGTCCTTCTATTCTTAGCTGACCCCCTTGACCCCCTTGCAATCGTGTCGAAAAAAACCAGAGACAAAGTCTCCTGGGAAGATTTCAGCACTCACTTCTCAGACAATTTCCACAACCCTGCTAGTCCCGCCAATCCGGCAGACATAGACAGAGCAATTGCCGGTCTGACGGATTCCATACGCGCCGCGAAAGAATCCGCTACAATCCCACAGCAAGAACGCTCAAAAACCGTCTCACCGCGGAGATTAAAATTGAACTTCGGGAGCACAGAGACTCCTCCTATGGCAAATACCTACAGGGTATGACCAAAGGAAGCAATCCCTTCTGGATTCTCAGCAAAGCAGTCAGACACAAAAAATGCCCCATTCAACCGCTTAACGGTCCGAATGGCCCGGTCTTCACAGCCGCGGAAAAAGCAGAAACTTTCGCGGAATCACTCGAGAAACAATTCTCTCCGAATGAATTCAACCAAAACGACCTCGTGCTCAAAACACGTATAGAATCAGTAACCGCCAAATATATTAAAATCACTGAAGAGATCACAACATCTCCGACCGCAACTGCAATCCCACCCGCAACCACGGGCGAGATCGAATGCAGAATCAAATGCTTATCCAATCGTAAAGCCCCTGGCAACGATGAAATAAAGCACAATGCGCTGAAACACCTTCCCGAGAACGGTGTCAAAGCACTAACAACGATCATAAACGCATGCCTAGCCGTCCAACACTTTCCGCCCACCTGGAAAGCCGCAGACATCATCTTAATCCCAAAACCGGGCAAACCTCGCGAGATTCCAGAAAATCACAGACCCATTAGCCTACTCCCGACAATGGGAAAGCTACTGGAACGTGTAATTAAATCCCGACTGGAAGAGTTTGTGACGGAAAAAAAACTCATCCCGGATGAGCAACACGGCTTCCGTCACAGACACTCCACCAACCACCAATTACTCAGAGTTGTTGAATTCATCAGCGAAGGTTTCAACCGCCGATGTTTCACCACTGGCCTATTTCTCGACATAGCCAAAGCCTTCGATAAGGTTTGGATAGAAGGTATGATAGTCAAACTCTCCGAGGCCGGCCTCGAAAGTCCAATGTTAAAAATCATAAACTCATTCATGACCAACAGAACTTTCCGCACTAAAGTCAACGGCGAACTATCGACGACGCGTACGCCGACAGCCGGTGTGCCGCAGGGGTCCGCCTTATCGCCCCTGCTGTACAATCTTTATACTCATGACATCCCACTACCCGCCTTCATACCGGGGGTAAACGAAACAATCGTCGCGCAGTACGCAGACGACACAGCGATCCTAGCACGATCGCTAAACAGAAATAGAGCCACCGCACTTGTACAAAAGGCAAGTGCGGACATCCAAGCCTGGTGCGCCAACTGGCGCATTCAAATACACCCAGAAAAAAGCACTGCAATAACCTTCAGTCGCAGGCCAAATAGACACGGTAAGAATATCAAATGCATCCGGATGCGAAATACAGACATCCCGTGGGCACGAACGGTAAAATACCTCGGCCTCACTCTTGATTCGCGACTAAATTTCAGCAGACATATATCTGTAAAAAAAAAACAGGCATCCCAAGTCACAGGCCAACTCTACCCGATGATTGGGCACAAAAGTAAACTTGCAATAAACAGCAAACTACTCTTGTACACCGCGATTACTCGTCCAATCATGACTTACGCATGCCCGATATGGGCATACGCAAGCATGAAACACATCCAGACGCTCCAGACTATACAAAACAAATCACTTCGAATGATAACAGGCGCACCCTGGTTCGTTCGAAATACCACTCTCCACAGAGACACCAAAACTGACACCATACTCGAACACGTCATGAAGCTGTCGAAGAAATTCTACAGCGACATGGCAGACCACCCAAACGACACTATCAAATCGCTACTAAACGATTACATAAAATACCCACACACAGACATAGCGCGGCCAAGGAAGGTTCTCCTTCTCAAACCTCCCTAGCTCTTCCCCGACCCCTCATCCACATGCTGGTACGCCACAAAATGGGCGCATACACCGGGGTGTCTTCAAAAACCACCCTCGGCATACGACACACGCCGACACTGTAGGCTCGACCTCCTCTCGAGGGTAAAAAACAAAAAAAAGAGGGACCACACGGAATTTATAAAAAAATAAATAAATTCCCAAAATTGAAATTTAAATTTAAAAACTAAACAGACAAGCATTTCCCCAAAAAACAAAACAAAAAAATAACAATGCTGCTCGAGGTTAATGAATCACCCTACAGTGTCAACCAACGTCAACAAAACGTCGACTTGCCAACAACCACGACCCCCACGCCTTTTCTTTCTTTTATCTTTTATCATTATATTTTTGTTTTTCTATTTTTACTGTACTCTTTTCTCACTGTATTCTTTTTCTCTTTTTTTTTTCTTACTACTTTTGCTCATTGTACTATCCTCTTCTTCATTATTTTTGTAAACTGTATCACCTGTACCCCAAAAAAACTAAAAAAAAAAAAAAAAACAATACAATACAGACGACTATCCTGTCTCACTCATATTTAAAAAAAATAAATAATATGGGATCAAAAAAATAAAATATAAAAAAAAATATATAAAAAATAAAAAGAGACAGGAACCAACACTAAAAAGAGGGGAAACCCCAACATCAGACGAAAGGGTAATTGGAGTAATCCATAAGGCCCTACAACCAAGTGTAAGACACCAACCAACCAACAGGAAGAACATTTCTTAAACATAACACCAAAAATATTAGCATTTAAATCAGTGTTCTTCAACCTTCTTACATCGGCGGACCGGTAAAAATTGGAAAAATATCTCGCGGACCGGCGTCAACCAACATCACTTAACCCTCCAGAGACGAGAGCTTTTTTCCGATAAAAAAAATATTTTCTAAGCCATATTGAAGTCACGGATAACTTTTATTCCTATCCAAAATTTAAAAAAAAAAAAACGCAAAGTCGTTGTATAGAAACTCCGCATGACTATATGGTCATGCTCATCTTTTTATTACCGTGTAATATTGAGTACGGACAGTAGTAAGGACAAAAGTGACCGTATGGGCTTGCAAACATTCGGGGTTGAAATATAGCTAATCGTGATTTTTTTAAAAATATTTACAATTTGACCTCTTTAGATCAACATAATTTCAAAACAAATATACTAGCAAAATAACTGTAAATAATTTTATGTTTTTATAAAAAAATATCTAACAGTTTCAAAAAGTAAATTAAAAAAAACGGAAATTCAAAAAATCACATGTGCTTTTAGAGACCGTTCCTGTTCCCACGGCTGATGACTAACTGTAGTCCGTACCCTTCTTAACCAAATATGAGCGAAAGCAACGATATTCAGGTAGAAAAAGTATAAATAGTGGGATCAATAGACAACGGTGTTTTGTGTGACCATATGGTGACGCTCGTCCTTGGAGGGTTAATAAGTTCGTAGCATGACGTGCCACTATTGACAAATTCGTATGATTTTTAGAAAGTACCAACCTTCAAATAAAAGGTGTCAAAATTTCATAACAATTGAGGTTTAGTTCACAAGTTACAGTACGGTGGTTTTAGTGATACTGCTTTTTAATGGGAAAAATAACGTTCAAGCAAAGCAATCGCTTGACAAGTGTTATTCGGACTCTGTTCCATCGAGACAAATGGTATAAGCGGTTTGCTGATTTCTGAACGCTCATTTCATGATTTCTAAACTGGACGATCTGGTCGCCTTAATTCGGCAGTTGTTCCAGAAAACATATAAAGTCCACAAGATAGTTTTGAACGATCTTAAATTGAAGTTACGTGAGGTAATTGACACCTTACAGATATTATAAGGCAGTTTATTCACCATTTTGCATCAACATCGAGGAGGTAATCAAGTCGAAAACTTTTCGAAACAAAAGTCTTCGCGGATCGGTAATAAACTCTCGCGGACCGGTGCCGGTCCGCGGACCATAGTTTTAGGAACACTGATCTAAATAACACCGATGTATGTAGAGATGTCAAATTTAATGAGCTTTAAGGAAATTAAGATAACAATTATAAAAAATCAAGGTATTTTAGATATTGACTAAAAAATATGGAAATTCATAGTAATGGCACAAAAATTTACAGTAATTGGACACACGTGACACAGTTATTGGACACAACGTTTTAATCAAACCTATTTTAGTTTCCATGCAAGGTCGGTGCCACCATACAGGCAAAATACAAAATATTGAGCGAAAGCTAAAAAAAGGTTTTACATTTCATTTTAAGAAATCCGTAAATTCCCAGGATTTAACTAACCCAGTTTACTGTCCGGTTCATAGAAAAGGATGTCTAGTTAATAAATACCTGCTCTTCAATCACACATTTTCTACAAACTCGTAAAGAAGTGACAATAATGGTCTCTTGATGTATAAAGGCTTAGAAATATTTTGAAACACTTCATCAGATAAAATATTAGCATATAAAGAATATTGTGGGAATCTTTGATTAATCCCATGATTCAGTTGACCAGAGATAGCCTTTGTTAATAAATGTTGTATAATAATTATAGTTATCAAGTATCCTAAATACCACGTGATATTAGAAACATTAACTGGCCACTAACACGCTTGTATATACAACTTCTGCGAGGCGTGTCGCTATTCGCTATCTTCAACAAATTTCCCATCTGACGCAAACGGGCTGTCAAAACTTTGCAGGGGTAAGGTAAAAGGTTGTTATTGGGTAACTCGAAAACGCCGAAAAGAAATATTATAGTAAAAATTAAAATCTTCTTCAATTTCGTAAGGTAATTTAAGTAGGGTTAAGCGTAGTTGTTTTATTGATGAAATTTGAAATATTTTCCGAAACTAGATAATAATAATTTGACTAGTGTATGATATCGTTATGGAAGTGGCTAATTTATGACTCAAAAAATATATTACTGCGCCGTTAGCATACGTAGTATAAAGTATACATTTTTAATTAAACCGGAGTAAAGTACGAAAAGTGTATGTGGTGCAGTATTAAAAGTTGTATTAATTCGCTATAGAATAGTTAAGAGTGCAATATTTTGGTTTTAAGATGTGGAAAGCTTCTGCTGGTGTCGCGATTTCTATCGCTCCACCGACCGATGATGACGATTGGGAAACAGATCCCGATTTCGTGAACGATGTCACCGAGCAAGAGCAGAGATGGGGGTCTAAAACAATTGATGGATCAGGAAGAACTGGTGCATCAATAGAGTAAGCTACATAACCTCAACCAACAATAGGTTGACATAGTTCTCATGATTGTTCGCTTTTATATCGATTTCTATTATTCAAGTTCACATGAGAGTTTATTTTACTTGTTCAGTTATAATCTGGATTTAATCGAGTTAACTCAAGATTTTATTATCTCGCTAACATTCTTTGGTCAAACTTTCATAGCCATGATTTCTTCAAAGTACGGTTACTTGTAAGTAAATAATAATTTAATTAATTGTGCAATTTATTTTCTCAAACCTTTTTTTCCGTGTTGAGTTTAACATTCTGCTTATTATGAATGTTTTTAGATGTGTCTTAAAGATGATTCAAATACATTCTTCATAACTAATACATAAGCTATTTCACGACAATATACTAACTGAAATTTCTGCATAAAATTTTAGATCTTTTCACTTAGTCAATACTTTGAACATTGGTTTTTGAATATACATTTAGGGCTAGTATACCAGCTCTATCATGTTTTAAAACAAACCTTTATATGACTATTTCGTGTTGACCCTCCATATATTGTTAGGCAATATGGGAGTCTTCCTATATATGTTGTAATTTGATATTTCAGCATTCTGGTTTTAAGAAGCTTGATATATTTAGGCAAAGATTTATATTTTAGTTTATTATCAACTAGAAACAATTGAAACTCAAGAACATACACAACCTGAAGTTTTACAAAATGGAATCTACCAAGTCTAAAATTTAAATTAAAGTGTTGCTATTAAAATTGTAATATGGAAAATTTTACTGTTCATAATTTGGTATACTTATTTCAAATTAAGAATCATGGCTATTTTCATCATATCTACATGCAACTTGAACATAGATTTTTTCAGATATGCAATGCTGTGAGTAATAAATACTTAAATTCTGTTGGTTTAATATTTTCTGAATCGGCTATGCCTTACAAAGTAGTGTTGATATTTACTAAAATTATTTGTTTTAGTATGAAAAAATTAAGAGAAGAAGTAGTGGAAACTAATGCTGAAGGAAAGAAAAAGGACATGGAAGATGCCCCTCAAGCCTCTTATGGGTATGTTATCTTTGTGTTTATTATCTCCAAAGCAATCTGAAGTCAAAGTTTGAATAAATACAAAAACATAATTATGGTCTTTAAAGCACTGAACTGCAAACCACTCTTCAGATGAAATACCCTTTTTAAATTCATCGTCTATCGACATGAAGTTTTTTCGTTAACAGCACATGTGTAGGCCAAGTATTGCCAACTGTGATTGTTTTGATTGATATTTGATATTGTATTGATATTTTATTAAATCGGATCATTCATTTGACCCCTTCCGTTTACTAGTATTTCTGGACATCATATTTCTTTCTAGTTATGGTGGGAAATTTGGTGTAGAACAAGATCGAATGGACAGTTCTGCAATGGGTCATGATTATATAGGAAAAGTTGAAAAGCACGGTTCACAGACAGATCACAGTACTGGCTTTGGGGGAAAGTTTGGCATCCAAACAGATAGAGTTGATAAGGTAATTTAGTTTACTTGTTTTGTTTTAATGCATTATTAATCATGTTATTTTTCAATTTATGTAATTTAAGTACTGGCTTTGATTTGATGATTTTGGTTTAAAAAAAAACACTGTTGACTGTTTTCATAGAGTGCCGTAAACTGGGACCACAAAGAAGTTGTTGAAAAGCATGGTTCTCAGAAAGATTACAGTTCGGGATTTGGTGGGAAATTTGGTGTTCAATCTGATAGAGTGGATAAGTCTGCCGTCGGATGGGATCATGTTGAAGAAGTAAAAAAACATGAATCGCAAAAGGGTAACTTGAACAAAATATAAGATTAGCTAATATATTTGATGTGCTTCGAATGTCAATTTGACAACCAATGTTTTATTGTTTGAATCATATTCTTGTCAGGTTTAGCTAATTTTACAAATTTATTGTAATAGATTACAGTGTTGGCTTTGGTGGAAAGTTCGGCGTTCAATCGGATAGACAAGACAAGTCTGCAGTGGGTTGGGATCATCATGAAGCGCCCCAAAAACATGAAAGTCAACTCGACCACAAAAAGGTTTTTAGATCTTACTTTGACATTATTTTTTATAACATATTGCAACCTCAGTAAAATAGAGTAAGAGTATGTATTTAATTTTTTTGATCACATTTCAAAAACTGTAAAATTGTCAGGTAAAATATCTCTGTTTTTATTTACTTGAAAGAAGCACTGAAAACACAGTCATAAAGAGATCAATTTTTGCCCATAAAACAAAACAATAGTATATGCATCCAGACTTGTAGTATTTACAGTTTATTTTTTTAAACATTTCCTGCAAAATGACAGTGTCAAGTTTATAAGTATGTTTCTAGGTTCTAAATGTTAAAAACCTTACTTAACAAATACTAAAAATACAATATGTGGGTGGAGATATGTGTTATTATATTTATTATGGATAAATAACACAAGATAAAGCAGTTTCCTGGAAGTAACACAGACTGATAAGCTTAGCTACTTACTACATATGAGATTTTTTACAGTTGTATCCTCATTGGATATAATTTACGTATACGATTTTAAAACTTTCATTTGTTGATATTCTTCTATTTTATCTTCAATTCACACTGTTATTTAAAAAAAAAATAATAAAAAATAAAATAGAAATATAACAAACTGTCGATAGTATAACTAAGGCTATTATTTGCAATACCCGGCTGGTTCAAAAATTGTTGAAATATATATTTGTTAATAAAAAATATTTTTTAAGGTATTTTTGGAAGTCTGTCTTAACCTTTTGACCGCGGCTTGGATCCAAATCGGTTCAGATTGGGCTGCTATAGCAGTCATCCGCGGTCAAAGGGTTAAACATGGTTTGATAACATACAAAATATCATTCCATAAACTTTAAAACTAAAAATACTTTTAAAATGTACATTGTTTTTCAAAATGAAATTCAAGTTTCACCCATTTTGGAATGAGCCGTATTTGCAAATAATCTCAACTTATATTTATTTTTTAACCAAGTGAAAAAATATGTTTTAACACTTACCACCCTTTGAAGGACGGTAAAAACCTATGACGTGTATTTTTAAAAAACATGTTGATCACTTGGTTCCTAAAGGGCCAGCGTTTGTATCGGAAGTATTCTTTAGAACCATAAGGGAAGTGTTAATAAAAAAATCTCTATTCAAATTAGAAATATTGCGTCTCAAATTAGACAAACTCAAATCAGTACAAACGTGTTTAATTTTAGGGTTTTGGCGGAAAATTCGGAGTTCAATCAGACCGTGTAGACAAATGCGCTGTAGGTTTCAATGATCCCGGGGAAAAAGTCGGTACAGCATACACCAAGGCCAAGCCTGATGTTAGTGGTGCCAAACCTTCAGCCCTGAAAGCTCGTTTTGAGAATATGGCGAAGCAGAGTGAAGAGGAATCATTAAAAAAAGTTCAACTAGAGAGGGAAAGAAGACTTAAGATTGAGAAGCATGAGCGAGAAGCAGACGTCAATAGAAGTGATGTGAGTATTTTCTAATATTTCTCATTGCGATAATGCTTTCTATCTATTAAATATTTTATTATCTGAATACCTTGATATTAGTGTTGTAAACTACACTTGTAATTTTTTATGAAAAGCTTTCGCTTCACTCTTATATTATGTTTATGTTCAATTTTACATTTTGTGAATCACATTGAAATTATAATACCTCTCAACCGTCTACTTACTATAGAGTTACTTCTCAGGGAAAGATACTTTATAACAATTTTCCCAACAATTCCCAGGAATAATTGATTTTTCTTAACATAAATCATAGCAATATTGATTGAAATATATTATTATTATTAGAGGCATGAAATTGATACAATCAAAAATTCACAAACTTAACGCCACTGTCCAATTTACAACATAATTTTATTTTGGAATTGCTTTTCTCAAATTTTAGTTCAATATTTTGTTATAAAATCAACGCTTAGAGTTCTATTATATTTTAACATTCATAAAAACTATTAAAAATGTATTCTAAAATAAAAAATAAATGTGTCTAGGTTCCCTTATATAAAAATCAATTCAGTAAGTATATCAAAAAATATAATTTTTGTAGAGAGTCCACCGTGATACAATTCACAAGAGAAAATCTTTTGATCATTTGTAAGAACAAGTTTTATTTCTCAAAACTCACTGTAATGTGGAAGATTAATCTCAATGATTTTACTGTTTCACACGGATCTCTTGTATGATGATTTTTCGAGAAAAATTATTTATTTTAATAACAAGAAAATGCATTGCATAGATATTAAACTACAAAAATTGAATACTCTGAAGATCATATGGTCGTAAAGTTTTTTTTTCTGAAGTCTGTTATATGATAAAGTAAATATTTTAATCTCATTTTTTGAGAAAATAAATGACACAATACACATATAGTTTTTTTATCCATGTTCGCTCCCAATGAGGAACATATGGCCTCCTAACGGAGGTATCTCAACTGAAGTTTTTCTACGAGAACTGTTTGTTACTCAGTCGCTCAACCTCTCTTTTTCGAAGTGAGTAGGGAAAGAAGGATAAGGCCAGGACAGGATTAATGGTTATCTAATCGCTCTCGGTACGCCTAGTTGATAAAGGATCGGAAGTGTGGGAGGGAATTTTTAGACACAACAAACACCCATGCCTTCAAACAGTTATATCAATCGAAAAAATGCTGTTCGTACTGGGACTCGAACCCGTGAGATCCTGCACGGAAGCCACAACGCTAACCGTTGCGTCATAGGACCCGGCATTTGTTAACATTGAAAATTTTTCTGTGTCACCACTGAGAAAAATAGAAGTGAGGTGTTAGCATTTTTTTTTATTCTTTCTTTGATTAATTTTATATTTTATAGAAAGTTAACACAGATCAACAACCTAAAATGAGAACAAACCTTAGACAGCCTATTAAAACTGGAAGCGACATTACTGTACAGAACACGGCTAAACAGTTTAATGCACCGCGGGAAACTCCTGTAAATACCGGTGTCCCTTCTAAAATAAAGGTTTGTAACAACAATTTTATAATTTTTTGAAGTTCATCCGAAGGTTGAGGGAAGAATGATGAAATTTGATTGTTATGTATTTACTTTGACTTGATTTTGATACAGATTTCGGACGAAGTAACAGAAATCCCACCACCTCAATCACCCACAATAATTGCTGCACCACCAATATTTGATACTCCTGACATAATACAGAATACACCAAAGGCTAATATCCCACCAGCTAAAAATGACTCACCGGAAACTGAGGAAGTTAAAAAGATTATAGAATCTGAGCTTCAGCCCGAGAAGGTAATATTTTTTTTTCCTTCTGCAAAATCTCAATCTATTCTGACTATGTATTATAATAATTATTTTTCAAAAAATGCCCGCTTTTGACCATTAATAATTTCAACGAGCTTTTGCTAGTTGATTAATATTTATTTTTATTTATACAATTTTATTGCAGAAAGTTGTGCAGCCAACAATTGTTGCATCACCGGTCGGTTGGACTGACGGTGATGATGGGCAAGATGAAAACGATGGCGAGGGTTACACGGCAATAGCACTATATGACTACCAAGCCGCCGCTGAAGATGAGATATCCTTTGACCCTGACGACATTATTAAAAATATTGAAATGGTACATTTAAGAATTAAAATATTTTAATTAAGTTATTGCATTTCTTCTACTAACTTTCGCCTCCTGTGTCGAGTTTATGGTCTTCACATTATACCTGCAAGATTACCAGGATGATATCTTATATGCTTTCCATCTAAAGTTCCATTGTATGTCTGTTTTTTGATGAAGCAATGATACCTGTTCTTTATTTCTGAATTCCTCACGAAGATGAACTAACTCACCGCCAATATTTGACGTAGTTTTTAACCCTTCAAGCCCGGATGACGTGCTCTGTTTGATGTCTATTTATAATAGCAAAAAAAACAATTTGATACTTATGGTCTGAGTTTTTAGCATTTCAGTATAGGACCAAAAAATCGCCGGTGTTAGCAATAATTTTTAATACAAATTTCGACAACCACCGATTTTACAATTATTTACCCAGAATGTCACCAGAATTTTTTTTCAATCGGTCTTTACATCCATTTATTTGTCTGTCTTCGACTCATTCTGCTATTCATTGGATACAAATCAGCCGCTTTTGTAAATATATTTTAGGCATCCGCGCCTGAAGGGTTAAAGCTCTGCATTTGTTTTTCTGTGTCTTGATACAGTACTGTAAAACAGAATGCAGTCGTTGAATAAATGGCTATTAGTTTTGACGTGATATTACTTTGATGTCATGCTCCGCCCGCATATTGTGTCTTACTGATATTATTAAAAGTAAAATTGAATTTAATAACTAATGAATATAAAAACTGTAGAACTAAATACGTTGCTATTTTTACCCTATTATAGTAAAATTTTAGTTTGAGGATTTTCCAGCTTTACATTTTATGGCAACAATATCTCTTTGGTAGGTAATATGAAATTGCAATATATTTTTATTTATATTATAACAATTATTTCTTTTTCTCCAGATTGATGAAGGATGGTGGAGGGGCTTATGTAAAAATCAATATGGGTTGTTCCCCGCAAACTATGTGCAATTACAAGAGTGAATTATCGAAAACTATTATCAATTACACCGGAAGAAAATTATTCATATATTCCATGGACTATTTCAACATAAATCATGATATTGTACCCACTATAGACACTATTTGTTAAAAAGTAGAAATAATAGATTTCGAATGTCACAAATCAAGAATAAGCGAACAAAATCACGTTTCATTTCTATATCATATAGTTTGTTAAGGTCGTTTATTTTTATATTTTCACAAAGCATCCAGAACCAATACTCACCATTGATGATAAAACAATAGATTGATCAAATTTTGAAATTTTTGTATACTATTTTTCAAATATTTTATCACCCCCACCTTATTATTTGCAATATAGGTACGTGCTAATTGATTTTAAATTACTTTATTTTTACAATGATATTGCTTTTATAGTAAGATACATATGAAAAAAACCTCAACTCACGCATATTATTTTCACTCACATATAGTGAAACACCGCCATTAACATGCGTGGTAGGTAGGCTTACAATACACTCTTTCAGCGCATATGTACTCCATTATTGAAGATTCAAACATGTGCCGAGTAAGATCTCGACTGCTGAATAGGTATAACACTAGTCTGCTCGTTCTTGGTCGTGTAGATCTGAAAAAATAGGGAGGCTATCTACTGTGTTTTCATTGGTGGTATTTAACTATTGCAATTTTCTCAGGTTTTAATAATTTTCACTGAAAATTGTAAGTTACTTGGGTTGAAAAGTCGGAACGATTATATATTTTTTTCTAGACTATCTGTTTATACGTAATTGGGTAAACATTAAACATTAGTTATTTGGAATCATTTAGCTGGTTTCAGCAATACTTGAATAGTAAAAAGTACAAATTTAAAGCCTTTTAATAATCTATTTACATATAAATATTAATTTGACATTTCAAGCATGCTGACAAATTTATTTCATGCCAACACTTTATACTGTAAACTTAAATGTAAGTGTTTGAATATATGAATAAATACGTTTATTCTATCAAATTCATTATTACAAAGAATAAAAATAAATGTATGGTTCAACAACAATTAGAGTTTTTCTAATCTGGTTTTTAATTTTAATACAATTGATTTTAAATCACCACTAATTGAAACCTGTGCTCAAGTTTTATTAGTACTAAAATGTTCTACATTATGTACATCGAAAATAAGGTAGTCGATATTAATATTATGCGGCAAGAAAATAAAAAATAAAACAAAAGGAAATAAGTTATTTCTTTCCTCGTAAATATGACATATTTATAAGTTTTATGATGTGCTTGCCTTCCATCAGTCGTAACTGAAATAAAGAACACATTTTACAATTAAGTGTAACACGTAAGTATGTAGTTCTACAATGATACTGTTTAAATTAACAGTACAGAAATATTTTTTTATATTTTAAAAACAACATTCTGTAAGTTAAGTTTTTATTATACTTTTACAGTATTTAAATAAATATATTATTGACTGAATTAATTTACGATTTTTTATGACCGATATCTACTGCAAGTATTTTTTATTCTTGTAAGTATACTATGCATTTTATTTTTGTATTGTGGATATTTTATTGAATAACCTTTATTAATTTTTGTATTATTGAAAAAATATTTTTTGTAACGGCACTTCCAAAATATGTAAGTTTTTATTATTGACAAATATAAATTCATTATTTTCAAGATTGTCTAGTCCTAGAGACTTCTCTGTACTTATTTTTAAGGTTATACTTTTATAAAATTTTCAAATATATTACGCGTTAATAAAGATGTAATTTTATACAACTGGTGTTTTATTTCTAAATGAAACATGCTTCATAGAGATTTTGATCAGTTTTAGTACACCCATGTAGTATAGACACAAAATTTCTTGGCATATGAATTTATGCGTTTGTTTCATTTTTAAGTTATATTGTTCGTTGTCGCGCCCTTATTTAGTAAGTCAGTTAACTCTGGCCAGAGTAATAAGTACTGTTCAGCTTTAAAATAGATATGTGATAACTACAGTGAAGAAGGTTCATTAGTATGTATCCATTATTATACTCTTGGTGATGTACACCTATCAGCAAACATGCCGGCAAACATTTTTTATTTACATTTACTGCTGCCTTAACCTTAGCCTTACTTCATGATCATCCAATCTATACATAGGAAACGTTCTGTGGAAGGAAGTTGGTTGAAAAGTGTTGGGATATCATGAAGGTGAAGTAATTGTAAAAATCAATTTTTGAAATAAATTTAACAGTAATGTAGTATTATTTTTTCTGGTCTTTTGCCTCAGGAATAATTGTTGGAATTTGTCAATCTTGACTGGATCTTTGTACAAATTCAGTCAACCTGCAGAAAAAGCTCTCACCATCTGATCTTCGTTTCAATAAGACTGATATGGCAACAAATAACATCTCTGGAAGAACACAGCTGACAAATATGTAGTTCTTCAGAAATCGCAGCTTAGTTATAATTGAAGCGTTATGGAATAGCTTTGGAATATTAGGTGTGGATTTTAAGAAAGGAAATTTACTCTATTTCCACATGGTACCGCGTGCTTTTTTAAAAATTTTACAAAACAAATAATAATTACAACATTAAAATGAACTACCTTCCAGTCGTATCATTGTTCCGCTAGGAACTATTATTAGTATATCGACATGAACAATTTTAAACAACTTGAAAAATAAGTCTTAGGGTTTGTGGACGATTTTTAAATGTCGGTGATGTTTGTAAATCCTTTTTTTTATTTTCAACTATTAGCATTTTTTATTTCAATGCGGTTTTAATGATAGCACCAAAGTTGTTCACTTCTGAAGATCATCTATTTCAAACTGTTCTACTCTGAGTTTTCCCCCAGGGCGTTTGCTTATTGCTGGCTTTGTAAAAGTATTAATTTTTTGTTTTTACATTTAATCTTTTCTGGTTTTCTTCAAATCAAGAAATTCGTCAAATTTTCAGAAATTTTCAAAAGAAAAATCAAGACGTTCTATATATAAATAGTATAGTATTAATTAAAGTGAAAAGAGTACAGTTTTTAATTCCAAATAAAACTAATCTATGAACATCGCATAAATAACAAACAAAAAATCACACCTATTGCACGAAACACATTTAAATGTAATGTCAAAATTTAGACCATAGATTTGACAGATATGAAATCAAAACTGAATGAAATGAATCGAATTGTCAAATCAATACAAATCGGTGTCAAAATTCAAACGGCGGCCATTTTCGTTTTGGAATACTTCGCCGTTTGAACGGTAAAAAAATATTTTTTATTACCGCTCCATAAATTTTAATGAGACGTTCGGCCGTTTTTTTGCATTTCAGCCTTGATCAAAAAAAAGGAGCATGCAGTGTCGTAAATGTTCCTTCGTTGTTTCAGGCTTGCTCATTTTACCCCAAATAAAAAAAAATATTTAAAAAGAAAAAAATAAAAGCAGAGAAATAGTACTACTAAACTGTAAAACTCTTAGAGATGTTCACTTCACGGTGTCCGGAGACAAACTGATCTCAAACAAGGCATGCAAAAAAAACGTATTTCTTTTAGGTACCCCTAATATATACTAGCGAGTACCCGGCATGCGTTGCAGTGCCACTCAAAGAATGAAAGTGTTTGTTTTTTAGTTTTGTTTATTGAAGTGCTTTTGGATATTTTTTGTTTGCCTTGTGCGTATACGAATAGATCTGAAGGTTTTCCAATTCGTAAGCAGGCCACATACAGCTGTCCACGTGAAAAGCATGAATTTTCAAAATTTGGTTCACACACTTGTAGCGATTGTCCCTGTGCTTTGTTGATGGTACCGGAAACTGCAAACATTTAAATTAGAATGGCATATCTTTTGAAATCATTGGGATGCTTGCTAACAGTACATCGTCCCCTTTAAATTTTCCATTTAAAATTTTAAGTTTCGATGATATTGTTGAATATATTGTTCACTGAAAGCTTGGTACCGTTGCAAAGTGGCGAGTTTACATTTTGGAAAAGAATGATAGGTACGTCAATTTTCAAAGTTTAAACGTGTGATAATTGACAATTCAGTTGGATAATTGACAATTTCATCATGATTCATTACAGTATCGATGGACTTATACTTTGTCTCTCCGCCTGGTATTTCTTTTTGGATCCTGAAGTTGATGGCGTTAAAATCCTTGCTTTTGGCTGCTCAAATAACACGTTCACTGAGCCATTGATGATTTTTGTAATTCTGTGCAAAATTTTTCAGAAAACTTTGTGAATCAATTCGCCTCGCCTATGGTTCTTGTAATTTTACTAAGATCAGCGAGTCCCTTGTTAATTTAAGAGAAAACAAATCAAATGAGTACATAACTGCATTTTCTGAATAATTTATTATCTATGACAGCATCAGTAAACGAAGTAATACATTTTCGGAAATTTACATTGATAAGTTTACAGTAAATTTCATATTGTAAATGTATTAAGTAACAATCGATTGATTATTTAAGTACTCCATCAGAATGATAAAAAACTCACTGCTTCCTAGAACACCGAGAATTGCGTTTATATAAAGCGAGCCCCTTGTAAGCGCATTGGCAGCCCACTGCTGGCTGTGCTAATTCAGAAAACTCTGCGGGCTTCTACACAACAATGTTCACCAATGTTTTATCGCAATCAGATGAACGGTATAAGAGCGCATACGAGACAGACAAACAAATTAACGTACTGGCAGCCCATCACTGATTTATATACATTGACGGGCGTCCGCACAAAAATTCACCAAAGTTTTATCGCAATCTAATGCGCGGTATAGGAACAGGAAGGCATAAAGAACAAATTAACGTATTGGCAGCCCACCGCTGATTCATATACATTCGCGGCCGTCCGCACAACAACTCACCAAAATTTTATCGCAATTGGATAAACAGTATAGGAACGCATACCAGATAAACAAACAAGTTAACGCATTGGCAGCCCACCGCTGATTAAACCTATTCTGGCGTCTGCACAACAACTCGCCAAAATTTCATCGCAATTGGATGAGCGGTATAGGAGCGCATAGGTAACAAACCAACAAACATTCATTTATATATATATAATAAGATAGATATATAAGATTATCCATCAACTTCTGGTTAGTTTGAACACAATTGGCGGTATAGAATAAAAACATTTTTTACCCGTAAATCAAAAAAAAAAAATTGCTGTCGATCACATTTTCTTAGGTCCGAGATGTGTGATCATACCAAAGCAATTAGTTCTATATCTTTTAAAAGGGTTGATGGCATGACTTTCTACGAATTCCAATAAAATTATAGCTATTAGATTTAAAAATATTAGGTAGAGAAAAAGGAACTAGAGAGATAAACATTTGCTCAATATCTGACAGATAAGACTAGCATGAAGTAAGGTCAGTATTTATATTTATTAACAGTGGCGGCTCGTGGGTATGATATTTGGGGGTGCTGTGGGTAGATTACAATTCAGTAAAAGACTATATTACTAATATTTTATTTAAAATATCAAAAATAATAACAATTAAAAGAAAAAGCTATTTTCAAATTTTTCTATAACTTTTTTTGTTAGTGTTTGGTATTTTTTCAATCATATCTTTCTCTATTGAAAACATTGATAAAGCTATCAATCTTTCTTGCGATCGGCGCCCGCTCAGCAAATACGTGCCACACTCTTAAATAGTTAATCGTATAATATTATAGATACAATACAAGTAAATAAAACTAAATTTTCTTGGAGGTGCTGCAGCTCCACAGTGTATATGAACGAGCCGCCACTGTTTATAAACCAATTAGATCAGCGGTAGAGATTTTTTTATCATATTTTTCCTTTCTTTTTCGATCAATGAATCGAAAAAGAAAGAAAAATATGTGTCACTGTCATAAGTAATCAAGTGTGTATTAACAAAAACACTTCTAAAAAAGTAAATCTTCTCGAATTCATTCATAGTCTTTCTTCCATAGAATACTTTTCCTTTAGTTTTATCTTAATATGTTTTAAACATATATTGTGTTTATTTTTAATTTTAGTGGTGAGAGTAGCGGTCTACAGTGATATTTATAATTATGACATATTATTAAGACAATAATTTACAAACATTCGTGTAATTGATAAAATATAGCTTAAAAGGGGTTTCAAAACATCCCAGTTGAGTAAGGCATTCCTTATTATTCTATTCAAAAAACATTCATTTGTTAAAAATGAACAGGGAGCCAGTGGCGGACTTAAGCACTGACCTTCTATTTTTTCAATAAAAAACGCATAAACGCACTATTTAGTTTTGAAAATATGTTATTAAACGTTAACAAAATACAATACAGTAACATTGATATTATTTTTTTCTTTTTAAATCCATTTTAGAGTTGCTATTTTAACATTTAACTGGCAATATCATATTATGCTTTCTCTTATCTAAGTTAATGTTTAAATCTAATTATTTTAATAAATAATGTAAGTACATATTTCTGAATCAATATGCCCTGACGCCTCATTAAAAAAATATAAAATGAAAGAATATTTCGACTCAACTAATTAATCAAACTATCAATAAATTAATGTCAAATATTATATTAATATACCAAGGTACTTACATAACAATTATAATTAACACAATCTAAAGAAGAGGAAGAATATAATACAATAGAAATATAAGTGTTGTCATCAAAAATCTCAATCAACTACTGGGATGGGTACAATAAGAAACCAAAAATACTTTGGTATCAACTACCCCTTCCCAATAATACTCTCTATGGCGAAAGATAAAGCCTATCTCTTAAAAGAAATCCTTATAATAGGCTGACGGCACCTGGATAAAGGATTAACCTTATCTTAACTCTATTGTCTCTAGACAATTGTACAGCAGCACTCCTCAAACATTGTCGAATTTGGTTTAAAATAATATTAATAAGATTGAGCCAAGTGTACAATTCTCTAATTCTAAATTATTCGACGTTAACTGTTTATATTCAACATATATATTTGTTTAATATTGTTAAATAAAACAGGAATACCGAGTAGACGGGTTTACTTGTGCGGAGAATTCGTGTACGAAAGAATCACCGAACCACTTCAAGTATCATTATACTCATGAAATTTTTTAGAAAAATATGTTCAATTAACAAAAAAAAACAAAAGAAATGCGGAATAAGAACAGTTATTGTATTGTTTCATAAATAATTCATACAAATATTTTCGTACTGCTAATATTTTGTTGTTGTACGTCAAATAGCATTTATATTTAAAATATTTTAAAATTAGATAAATTTACACTAATATTATTTGAACCAGGAACCAATTGTTATTGTTTGATCGCTAAAACTCAACTCGAACTGCTGAATCTTTTCAGTCCCCATCCCCCCTCACGGATCAACAGTCTATCATACTGGGCACAACTCATAACCTCAACAGCTCTATCAAATTATTAGCAGGAATACCATAAGAGTAACCACTCAAGACTTGTTTGCTGTGTAACAAGTGTGCTTGAAAAAAATACAGTATGAGTTGATATCTCCTCTCTCTCCGTACAATGTCTTAAACGTATTGAAATGCGATGTATTTTCTCTCGTTTCAACACGACTTAGTCAAAGATGTTGATTTGCCAAACCGTGGGTCAGACTTCTCTTTCATTGTCCATTACTGGACATTTACAAATGCTGACGTGATCAGTATCCTGCAGTATATTGCCACATGTACTGTATATAATATGTTCACCACCAAAACAAGTGTTTAATAAGCGCCGAGTTGCTAAGCCCGAAATCACGAAAAACTGTTTTGGGTATATATATAAAGTGATTTTTTTTCAGGAGCGGGTTTTGCAGGTCGCATCAATATTCAATTTATTTTTTTGACGAAACAGAATACAATTTGCAACTCTAAATTGAACAAAAAATGATAACTTTTTCGATAAAGCGCTGAAATGCATTAATAACTCATTTTCGTCAAAAATCGGCCAGAGCGGGTTTTGCAACTTGGCGATACAAATATGTTTTTATGAATTCAATATCCTAGAAATAAAGAATAGAGTTGGATATAAACGGATAATTTTTCACCGATAGTAATAACGTTTTTTTTTATCATCGATTATCAGTAAACAAAATTAAATTTTAAAGTAGTGTTAGCACGGAGGTGACACTAAAAAACAAGAAAATTAAACAAATTCGAAAATTTCAAAACACCAAAAAACAAATCTTTGCCGCTTATTCAGAAAACTGAGGAATGGCCCGGAAACCCCTCAATCACAGCGCGCACATAAATATTATATTCCGTTCTCTAACAGCAAAAAGGGATACTGATTAATTTACCTAAAATTGACTTAACGTAATGAAGGTAACTTTATACTATAGACCAGTGATGCACAAACCGCGGCCCGCGGGCCGCATGCGGCCCTTTTTGAAATTTGTGGCGGCCCATCAATCTTTTTCTCTACATATTTTTTTCACGTAAAACATTTATTTAATTTATGTAAGCAAACTTTTTCTTCAATGAAGGAGAATAAATCTGTTCATAGAAACCGGCCCTCAAATATTATGTCAGATTAAAAGAAAATAGTTAAAAATTAACAAAGACCAAGATCGCAACAACTTTTAAATTAAATATAAATGAAACATAAATATTTCACAGTGCAACGATTTTTAATGAGCATGTACTCATAATTTTTTTTTGCATGGCTTATTTATTTTCACGTTTTCGAAATATCACGGCCAAAATAATGTAATGGAACCTATCAATCATTTATGTATATTCACTTTATATTTTTTACACGGATTTTTTTTAAAGCTGTTTTACATGGAACGTACATATGCTCCGTATAAAAAAGGACTGAGCGTACTTTAAATATTTTTTTTCTTTGCGGCCCGAACCCACGAAAATTTGTTTTATGCGGCCCGCTAGAAGGTAAAGGTTGTGCATCACTGCTATAGACAAATTATTACTTAAAGCTAATTAATTTCGGTTTATGTATAGCTATGCAATAATGACGAACAAATGCAAACGGAAATTTAGTGCCAGTAAAATAGTAATTTAATCCATTCGTAGCTTTTTTTTGGTATTATTGTTAAAAAGAGATAAAATTAAATGCGTACTAAAATAATTTTTGCTGCCGAGGGAAATTTGTATGTAAGTACTAAGATAAATTTAATAATATTATGACTGTATTGGTATTTATAAAAAAATGTTACGTTGCGCTGCGCACCCAATGAAAGTGATTGTAATTCATAAAGAAATACTATTTATTTTTGCATTGTGGCGTAATATCAGAACAGAAATCAAAAATGAAAAAAAAAACTTTTCATTCTTACTTGGAACTGGATGACACTTTTCCGTAATAATATGTTACGTATATAACATTCACTTGAACGGTTCTGATTTTTTTATTACTTCAATTAAATCAACAAGACTAAAACATGCTTTATAAAGTTAATCTGATTAATTGAATAAGAAACAGGGGAATGATGTCCCAAATTGTTGACAATCACAACGCTATATTTACTTTTCGGTTGTATTTTTTATCCGGATACATTAATTACTGTCATCGTGTTTATTGTTCCGGTGAACCCAACACTACTCCAATCTGACGGATGAAAATACTCTTAGCGAACTGAAAATCCAGTTCAGCAATACCCACAACTCTATACTACTTAATAAGTGGGTACGTACGGGATACACTGTATTCTTGAATTGTAGCTTTTTAGAATTTCCAGTATTTTATTTAATTAAAGTTCCTTTTGTGTTAGCCTCTTCTTAAGTGAAAAGGTATTGTTAATTATTCTGCTTTGTTTTTGCCAGGCTCATTTTTATTTAGCGCAAAGATAATTGTATTTTACTCTTCTACACAAGAAAAAGGTGAACTGGAGTTGCTTTATTTACCTGCCGGGACGAGTGTCTATTGTCTCAGGCGTAATATTGTTTTGTTTTTCGTTTGAATAATGCGTGCGAGAGATTGTGGATTCAGAAAAAGATTCCGACTCTTCATCATTGTCTTCTTTTGTCATAAATTATCACACATTTATTATTAAAGTAAAAATTACCACTGCTACTTATCGACATTTAGAAGCGACCTAGTTCAGAAAGTGTTTTTTGGGTTAAACATTTAGACTCTGTTACCCAATTATAATATGCATTGAACAATTTTATGTGACACTTTGAACGGCAAATAAATTCGCTTTTACTAACTTGTGTTGTTATCGCCTCACAATTTTATTTTACTAATAATATTCGTTATTTTGACAAAAAATTGTCGTATATCACGGTTCTGTACAATAAATTTATATGTATTATATACAGATAGATAGATAACCAAAACTAGTATTATTGTAGTAAAATTTACATGTATTTTTTAAGTTGGCTTCCAATGCAAAAAATATTTTAAAAGAGAATCACAATAAATGTTGTACAATATTTTTTCGTTATTTAGTACCTGAACCTCTCGTTTTTAAGAAAAATAAAGTTTAGAAGAATGAGGCTAGAATAGTTACCGATCAAACTTTATTCGTTTTATACAAGAGTGGGCTGGAAGGAGCTCGGAGATGCTAGCGCGAGGCCCTTGTTAAATCTGACAGGCTGGCGACCCACTTGTTAAATAATACAAAAAAATATTCTCAGATCAAATAAGTACCTAACTGACATTTCTGATTTATATTATTATCTACGACGACTTAACGAGAGTAAAGAATAGTATGTATATTAATAATATTTATGTGCCAATTTTGCAGCTCTTCACTTTTACAATCTTAGATAGCTGAGTACATCGTTCAACTATTGATATGGATTATTTTACGTTAATTTAAGTGTTGTTACAAAATATAAGTATATTAGGTAAACATTCGATTGCTTGATAATTAAGTAAAAAAACAGACTAAAAATATCAGCTCCTAACCGCGAACTACGCGAATTGTCCTGAGATTCAACGAGCTCTTTATTAGCGTATTGGCAGTCCATCGCTGGCCCCTCGGAGTAATCATGCTTAAGACTGGATAACCAGTAGTTGAATGGTGAACGACATTGACTGTTCGTTTTGTTTGGTTGCGGAGTTACGAGTTACCGATAGGATACGTTCATGTCTTGATTTCAATCAATTTATAGATTTTTATCCATAGTCAAAGGTTTCTATAATAAAATAGCTAAACGTCTAGATTAAAAAAATCGTTTATTATTTTAATTTCACTTCTTGCGTTGTCATGAGTTATATGTGATTCGCTTCCTTTTCAAAGTGGAATTCGAGTAAGTGGACATTTCGTGAAACAAATTATTTTCGAGATTCTGAAACTTTTTTTGCTGGAAAAATGTTTTAATTTAAATCTGTGAAAAATAGAGTTACGCTTGTATTTAATACCAAGATTAATAATACAACTAATTTACAATGTAAATTTAGAAAACATTCATTGTTTAAGTATTTAATATATTTTGAGAAATATAATTTGAACGTTGTCTTCACCTTTGATTCTTGTGAGGAGGCACTTCTTTAAAGGTAAAATTTAATAGTAGAAGTAATTATCAACATGAGAGTTAATAAGTTAAATATAATTTAGGTAGGAAAGAAACGTTATGCTCTCTGCTATTAATATATTTCACATTGACTTCAAAATGAAATTCAATGCTTAACTTTTTCACTTTTTTATATTTTGAATGACACAGAGAAGTATTTTTAAATTGTAAAAAAATAGTCGTTTTATAAAGTTAATTTATGGTTTTCAATATCAAATTCAGGGATAAGCACAAATCTATACGACATCTATATAATTATGTTTGAAGTCAAGACTAAGAGGAAACGTTATTTTATTAATGATAAAAAATAGTAAGACAATTAATATATAACAAATGCTAGTATTGGGAGTAGGACATCCAATCCCGGAATCCCGTTCAATTTTCTGATCCCGAAATGGATTGAGATGGCCGCGATCCCGGGATTTCGGGATTGAGAAATTTTGAGCAAATCCCGAAAATTTACATGAAATTGGCAAATTCAAGATTTCCAATTCGTCGGTGAGCTAAAAAAAAAGGGATTCAAAATTAATCAATCACTGAAATCCCGGGATTGGAAAAAGGCTCCGCGATTGGATAACCTAATTGAAGGTGCATAAAAACGAATCAATATATTGAAAGTAAGGCAACCGTGGGTCGTTTACTCGAACTTTACCCAAATGCGCCAGACAGGTGTTTTCATACAGAAACTCAGTACATAAATATAATATAAATGGAACGCATAAATGTAAATTTTCAATAGACTTCAATACGAATACTTATTAAAAAATATATTGTAGGCTAATTAATAACATCGCGTTTTATATTTGGGCCAATACAGTATTTAGTAAATCATGGATCATATAATCTTTAAAAAATAAGCTGATTTGGGACCAGAGCATGGGCTTTTGTAATGTTATTTCCCCTTAATTGTCTAACCGGGTGTATGCGAGTATATTGAAAAACAGCAATCATGGGTGATCAGTTTCAGTTTAAATACAAAAACATGCGTGAAACATTTTTTCAGGATCTTAATTTTTTTTTCTTAAAAAAAAGATTGAACAAAACAGCGTTTGTTGCTCATCGCGGAAGACTACGTTAATAGCTAATTATTTTTTTTCATGTGTTTTGTCAACGGACTCTTTGTTGAAAATTACTTTTTTTCCAAACAAAAAGAAGCGCTGTCAACAAGGAATCCGTATCGAGACAACCTTATAATAAATTCCCGGGAATTTAAATAAAATAACCCGAGACTCGAGAATTTCTAAAATATGTGTATAATAAATAAAAATTAACCCACGTTGAGAAAAAAAAATATAATTTTCAATAAGTAGATAAACCAAAAGTATTTATATTATATGTATATTATGTGTTTATAATCGAAACATAATTTGAAAACAATTTTTATTTATTTTTATTTTATTAACAAAGAATGTTACTGTACTTCGTGCATATAAATATTCGTTTGAATATTTTTTTATTTAAAAAAAAACACTACGGTTCCCGAGATATGAAAATTTTATGCCTCGTGTCCCGCCTTTTTAAGCCTAGATTATAATATAATAAATAATATATACGGATATAAGATGATAACATGAGATTTGAAAATAGTTTTTATAATAAAAATAAAACGCGATTAGACCTAGTAAAAAATTATATGCTGGAAAATATATTTTTTAATAGGGTTTCACAAATCTTGACTATTATTATGTATAAATTTATTTCTAATTTGCCATAAAGCTAAATTTGACAAGAATAACCTGTTTTGGCACGTTTGGGACAAATTCATTTGACAAAATTAAATTAAAAGAACAGTTCATGATTCAAGTGACTAATAATGTATTACTTTGTACGTATTTAAACCTTTTTTTAGTTTAATTTATAAAATTATTTAAAGCGTGGAAAATAGACATGATTCTTTTTCTCAAACATCATATTATATTTGTAGAATTAATGTAAATTAGTAATAATATAAAGCGAAATTAACGAAGGTACGTGTATAAATTAGTAAACTTTGTTTCTTTGATAATAAATTTCTTGAAAATTCTCTTGAATAAAAGATTAATTCCCCTCTTCCCGAGAAACGAAAAATTTCGAGAAATCTTTAATTGCACATAATTTCAGGAAAATCTTGGCTTTTTACGGCGACAACACGAACATCGTTAAGAAGTTGACGGCGTAGGGAGAGAAAGCGATTAGGTAACTACTAGTCCCTTTCTAACAACAACCTTCCATCTTTACCCTCTTTGAAGGTTCAGGACGTTCGGGTTGAACGACTGAATTAGATCCAGTTCTAGTTAAACAGCTTCAGTTGCGATGCTCCTAGGGCTTCCGACCCGGGTAAAACCGTAATTGGGTAACCCACACAATTTTAAAATAACCGAAAACCGGGTAAATTTTAACGGGTACCTAGTAATTCTATTTTAAATTAATATTTGATTTCTCTACATAAAATCGATACCTTTTCAAGATGCAAAATTCTATATCTATCAGTATAGTAATTATTTGTTTATTTGAACGATATGTGTACATGAATATATTGATTAAATCGAATATTAACAATTATACATCTGTTAAAAATAATATTCAAACATTTTCTTATTTATCAGTAATTAAATCACAATTGGGGCAAAATAATATCATCAAATATGTTTGTTAATTTACTCCGGGGGCCGCCGCAGAACATGTTTTGTATTGAGGCGGGCCGTGGACTATTTTTTTCAGATTAAGGGGGCCGTGGTATGATTTTTTTTTGGAAAGCACTGCTTTATGCTATAAATTTTATGTCTAGGTCAGTATAATATGGGCCCATTAAATGTGAAGTGAGCCAAGTGGTAATGTAAAAGAAAAAGTTAGACGCGTTGTATCGTAAGAGTGAAGTAACCTCAGTTAATACACATTCCTATAATGTTTGTTATCTCAGGAAAATCCACCAAAACACCAAATAAAGATGTGATTGTATTTAAAAATCCGAGATAAGTTTTACTGTTTTACTAATAACCTCATCTCACATCTTGAGAGCCCATATGAAAGTTGACGAAAAATTACCCGAAAACATGCCGGGTATCCGATTAGTTTATAGTAAAATAACCGACAACCGAGTGATGAATTTGGATGCCCTAGAATCAAGGTGCTTTATTTGGGGGTTTATGTACTCGACATTGGACATGCGGACATGATTTAAAAACATATAGGCAATTACATTCACTTCAAGGAATAATTATGGAGTTTAGTTCTACTATTTAGGTCACAAGGTCAGACAAAAAAAAATGATCATCGAAAGTGTGTTCGTAAATTGCGTTTTTTTCTGTTTGTTAACAAAAATGTAAATACTCGAGGCTTTTAAAGAAATTCGGGCCCCGGGACGATGGTATTTTTGAGATGCTTTGTGTCAAAATTGAAAACTATTAGAAAGAAAATATAAAATAGTTTATTTGTTTCGCGTTTTATTGTCAATGGCTTAAATAGGTCCGTGGTAAAGTAGTCAACATCGTTGGCTTAACTTGCGTTGCTCACGGGCTAGAATTAGGCTCAGTACGGACTGTTTCATAAATTGGTTTTTCAATAAATTCACGGATTTAGAAAATATGGATATCTGTGAGAGAGAGATCGGCTAATCACTTGTCCAATCGTAACCATATTCTTCTATAATTTAAGATTTCGACTGAAGATGCTTGGTGACATTTCAATATTAAACATGAATCGTTTAAATTATGTACATTCAGACAAGTTTTTTCCACTAACGACCCGGGTTTCACCTTTCGGCGTCTTTGGGTGAACAAGTGCACGGATGAACTCAAACTGACTCGTATTCTTATATATTTACTCTCTTAAAAAAGAAAATCTCCTGCTAAGATAAACTATACTATACAAGAAAGAAAAAAAAGGGTTTCGAGCGAGGATTAAAGAATTTTCAATACGTTAATTTCCATATACTTGTCAGAAAAATAGGTAAAATTTTAGCCTAATCAGATTTCAACGTAAGTTGATAAGGTTTTTTTTTTGTATTTTTGTTTTGCTTCAATCGTGATTTTCCGAGCAGTTTTCGCAAATAAAACAATTTGACGCTTATTTTAAGCTACGTGTAAGTGAATAAATGAACTAATTATTTTCGGTACGTAAGTAACCAATTTATTTGTTAAACCGGCAACAGACCGGTGAACAAGATGAAAGACTGTCTGTGAGTAATGCTATTACTTGCAATGGCAGTCTTTCCTCTTACAAATTGCACAAAATTAGCTTCTACTCCAGCGAGGGATAATAAATAGTACAAAACGCATTTGCCTTGCTTGCGAGTGCAAGGCGCTTGGTATAAATGTTACCTATGTGTTTCTGATTTCCAATTAATATGGTAGACTAGTACTCCTCTATATACAGCCAGAGGATCACATTTAGATTTTGTTCCTAAACTTAATACCTTAATTAAATAAACCACAAAAAATATAATACAAAAGACTTAAAATTATCTAAAAACATATTTTAATTGAGTAGTTTATAGAGCCTTTTATAATATGAGACAACAAACATTGGACCCAAATCATTTCAGCCAGAGGAAAGTTTTGTAGCACGAAAGCAGGCTTTTAACGCAAGCGCTTTAAAAGCGATTGGGGGGTGTGCAATGTTTCCTCTAATTTTCCGAAGGTTATGAGCGCAAAATACATTGGCTGTGCAACTTTGAAAGGAAATTTAAAGTTTTATGCGCCGAATAACGGTATTTAGACCTACTTAACGAAATGGTTAATTTTGTATAGTGAAAATAATTAACAACACTATATAATGACAATTAATTTATTCTGGTGGTGGTATAGCTGGTGTATCTTTTGTGCGCTCTGTCCTAATGCATGTGCGCGCGTTCGGCGAGTTGTGTGCGCGTGCACACGCGCACAGCTTAGAGGGAACACTGGTGGTGTTTTTACTTTAAAACGAGAAAAATGCTGTGAACGAGGTGGGTTAAGAATTTTACATTTATTAGTTTAAAAAAAAGTATCTGTAGATCGATCGCAGTCATAAAGAATTTAAATTTGACGAAACAAATAGTTGTTTATATTTGAAACTTTTTATATTTGTTTTATTGCGTGCAGATTAAATATACAATTAAAACATTCATATTTATATGTGTATTGTACTGTTTTTACGTAATAAAACCTAAATATTAGAAAAAAACGCAATGATAAGAAAATACATAATCCTATTATACTTCTGATAAAGTTCTGAGAATACCAAAAATAAAAATGAAGCTGTTATTGTAGATTCAACTGGTATAAATATTTGAATGTCCTATTCTTTAAGCGGAACAAAATATTAACTTTTATTGAAACATGAATGTAAATTTTATATTCATGTTTTCTGATGCAGACTTTATTTTCAATAGTAGAAAGTAGAACAAATATTCAAAAATCAAACCCGTTCGATACTAATAAAACGCTTCGTATACATATTTTTAATTAAAAGCCACTTAAGACGAATTAAAAAGTCACAGATTTTAAATATTCAGGATGTTAAGTCAAGATTGTAGAAGAGAACAAATCATTTTAAGAAAAATATTTTGATTCGAATAAAAAAATATACCATGAAATTATTTAAAGATTGCACAGAGTTCATTTTCTTTCAGTTATGAAAAAACAATGATATTTTTCAGGAAAAAAGTACGCAAAAAAATGAGCACAAAGGTAATCTATCACTAACACAAAAAATGGACGAAATATGATTCCCGAAGGAAATTAAAATATGTATTTAGGGAAGTTGTAAAGAAATTGACTTTAATAAAAGCAACAGTTAAATACAGAGGTGCACGAGTCCCTTGTTAAATTTGACTTAGGCCAGCGAGCCCCTTGGTAAATTAAGATTAATACATATTATCAGATCTTTAATTTATACAATATATATTTAAATATGCATTGTAATTTAATTTAAGAATGCAGTGATGCACACAATTTTTGTTTCTGACATAATTAATATTGTCTATAACGGTTTATGGTAAAACGTTTGAAATATGGAATCGAAGAGAAAATAATTGTTCTAATTTTTGAATCAGTCTTAAATTTTTTTAAACTTGCAATCTTAAGAACGACACTACATTTTTTAACAACAGATACTATTTTTTACGGTGCATTGCGTAGCTTAAGTTTATAGAGTAACATTCAGTTGCTTTACAAATTATCGCAAAATAAATATTAATGCTCTCCTCCCCGGAGCACTGCGATTAGCTTTGAGATTAAGCGAGCCCCTTGATAACGTATTGGAAACCCACCGTTTGTTAAATATAATTATTTATATTAAAATATTTGTTCACAAAAGCGCCACGATGTAAAATAGTTACATTGTAATTATAATAAGATTCCTCTCGTCAGTATTATCTAAGAAAGCAGTGTGGAATTCGACTTATTATTAAATTCGAAATACGTACGAAATTTCACTCAAAGATATGCCCATCCCATATGGAGTATCTTCAAAGATTCAATCATAAAAGTGACGTATTTTGATGAAATACTCAAGCTATTAATAAAACGAACTGAAATGATAATAATTATTGTAATTATATCTGTCATACACATTAGTGATATTGTGTCATTGGTATAATATGTGGCTCAATAATAATTATAACTGACTGATCCATAACGAGAGTTCGTGGTATTATAATTATAGTCAGTAAAAATATGAGCTAATATTAATATTGGATAATTTCGAGCATCACTTTTAATTAATAGTCGATAATGTCCGTTTGAGTGTAAGGTGTCCTATTAATCGCTCACTTTTCACAGATAATCACAGATGTCCTCGGGTCTTTTTCTTAATAGTTAATAAATAAAATAAAATTAAATTAAATTAAATAAAATTAAATTAAATTAAATTAAATAAAACAAAATAAAATAAAATAAAATTAAATTAAATTAAATAAAATTAAATAAAATTAAATTAAATAAAATTAAATAAAATTAAATAAAATTAAATAAAATTAAGTAAAATAAAATAAAATAAAATAAAATAAAATAAAATAAAATAAAATAAAATAAAATGAAATGAAATGGAATAAAATTAAATACTATGCAACAAAAATCTCACGTGTAGTAACTGCCAATTCTTAATAGAGCGGTATGATATTAAACAAAATGAGTATTACCGTTTAGTTGGTAATGCTCACAATCTTCATTAACAACATGGAATTTGTAAAAAAAACTGTGCTTTTTTAACATCGATAATATAAATGAAAAGTAAGTACATTTTTTTTATATATTGTTTCTTTTGATATAAAAAAAGAAGTTTATCAAAACAGGAATCTAGTCAATCTTGATTGGATCTGGAAACGGAAAAAGCGCTCTTATATTCAACGGCTCATGGATTAAAATTCATCAAATAAAATTACCGCAATATATTGATAATATTGTATTAAATACCGGTATTAAAAAGATTGTCAAAATTATTGGTGTCATTATTTCAGTAATACCAACACTGAAACGTTATTTTTTTAAATAAAGAAATATACGTACATACTTTAGTTTAAATACCTTCGCAAGTGGTTTTGAATAGTCCATTTGCACGTTAGCATTGATAAAGTTGGATTCAATTCGGCTAAGAACTGTTTCCTATTTGAATTACACCGAGAGTTATTGACGCTAAGCATTCCGGGCTTATTTTTCAGGTAGGAATTTGGAGTGCTATTTTATTTTTGGACAAACGGTGCTCACTGAAAGTTTCATAAAATATGTTACGGTATTATTAAATGGTATTTTTAATAAGATAATTAAAAAATAAATATAATGATAGCTTATAAATCATTTAATAAAATTCATATACATATAAAGTAAATGATTGAAGTCTTTTTGCCCTGTTTTATGGCGTAACCGCTATACAATAGGGTACCCAGACATTTTCTGGAATGGAACATAGTTTGGGAAACCCTGCTGAATAGGGCATAAGTGTCCAACCGGTCAATCGCGATCAACGGGTCGATCCCGAGTAGGGTATCCAATCCCGGGATTTCGGGATCGATTTATTTTGATCCCGGGATTGAGATTTTTTCACCGAGGAATTTGAAATCCTCAATTCGCTATACTTTTTCCTTGGATTCTCACAGAAACTCGTTTTTTTTTTAGCTCACCGAGGAATTTGAAATCTCTGATTTGGTATACTTTTTCCCAGAATCTCACAGAAACTCGTTTTTTTTTTAGCTCACCGAGGAATATGAAATCTCCGATTTGGTATACTTTTTCCCAGAATCTCACGGAAACTCGTTTTTTTTTTAGCTCAACGAGGAATTTGAAATCTTGAATTTGCCAATTTCGTGTAAATTTACGGAATTTCCTCAAAATTTCTCAATCTCAATCCCGGAATTTCGAGATCAGATAATTGAACGGGATCCCGGGATTGGATGCCCTAATCCCGAGCCAAAATT
Organism: Himalopsyche tibetana; assembly: GCA_030503985.1. Lineage (NCBI taxonomy): Eukaryota > Metazoa > Arthropoda > Insecta > Trichoptera > Rhyacophilidae > Himalopsyche > Himalopsyche tibetana. Next base: position 6,785,592 of record JAPJYX010000010.1, read on the forward strand.
TGGTCGATCCCGAAACCCATCAAGAAAAAAAATCTTAATATCTTTAAAAAAATCTTAAAATCTAATAATAAAAATGGACCCCGAAAGTCAAACCAGTTGGCTCAACATGATTTGTGATTATTTGCAATTGTAGGGAATCAACGAACGGTAAAAATAAAGGAGACCGCCATGCTGTCTCTGTATTTTTTAAGTACAGTTCTCAGGATATTTCGCTAGTTTTGTAAACATCTCGAAAATTCACTTCTTTGAATATTAAATGGCAAATTTATCGTAATAGCACCGCACAGATATTACAATAGCAAAGTTTAAAAACGATGTAACGTTGGTCAATTTTACAACTGATATATGGAAAGTATTTAATCCGGTTAAATATTCGTATTTGATAGATTTCTATTTGAGGGCTTCGACGTGCTTTGGAAGTACATATTTGTGTGAATCGTCATTTGCTCACATGAATTATATAAAATCTAAATATCGGCCACGATTGACAGATAATCATCTCGATGATTGCATCCAATTTGCATCCATTGGTAATCAGGCTAATTAGTTGGAGATTGGCAAAAATGAACAATGTCAAATATCTCATTAATTTAGATTTGTGTAGGTATTATTGTAAAACAATAGTTGTATGATTTTTATTTTTTGTTTTTTTGCCCCATAACACGTTAAAAAAAATGTTCAAGACATAAATAATATTATTGGATCATTTTTTAATAAACAGATAACCACATTTTGCCTTTAAAGTGTACATTTAAACTTTAAAGAATGATATAAAATTAAATAGTCAATAAGAATCTTGTTAGAAGTCGATCCAAAGCAAATTTAAAATAGAAAAGTAGCTCCCAGTGATCAAAAGGTTGGACACACTTGCAATAAGGCATATGCAACGCATATGGGCCCTTGGGCTCAGGGGGTCTGAAATTTATATGCATGTTGAAATTTTGAAAAAAAAAACTAAAAGATGAGTAGTAAGTCCCTGTCAGTCAAATCAATTGTGAGGGGCTTTTTCGCCTATACGTGCAAACTAAAATTGAATGTTTTTTGTTATTATCGCCTGCTTAAAAATATCATGAAGACTTATATACTGTCCCTTATCCGTTGACAGATGAAATTAAAGCCGAAGCCCTTTTCTTAGCATAAATTTTATTTTTGTAACAAAGCGCTTTGATAACTTTTGCATTTTGCATATGGGCCCAGATTTTATTGTTAAGCCACTGATGGAAGGTATTAAAAATAACTGTGTTTTTAAGAATAAGGTAAAGTAGAAGGGTTTGGGAAATGGTTTATTCTTGGAACATGATATGTTTGATTATAAAAATCTAGCTGGAGATCCGGATTCTGAACGCAGAAAAAACCAACGCAGCTGACGCACCCATAGGTTGTGGGCTATATCCAATGGTAACTGTCAGACAAACAAATCAATCGTATAAAAGTATTTCATACGGTTCTAAAGTATAATATATATGAAAATTTTTTCTCTAAATAATGGTAAGAAATGTGTTGATAACAAGAATAACAAATAAATAAATATTACTTTTTCGCTTTCCAGATGGATTCTACAAAGAAAAGCTTTGAATGACAAAGCATTAAACGACAAAAAATAGCTGAAATCCTTGCTGATAGCTAAGACATTATTATTTATTCTCAAGATGGTAGTGTGCTATCGGCGACCTGATATTTCTTACAAATTTGGATCGCAGGACATTCCGTGACACGTAGAATTTTTTCAATCATTCGGAATCTGTATTGTACGCCGGACTCAAAAAGTAATAAGACCCTTCAACTCTGCACTATTTTTTCGAAATGCCGATATTAAAAAAGTCTCTTTTTTGTCAAGAATCCTGTCTTCTTCGAGTGAAATAAATTTTACAAATTCGTACCTCGAAAGTATATTGAAAGGAAGAAAAAAAAACTCGGCTCAAACAAATGTTGGTCTTGCTTTTGCAAAAAAAAAGCGATTTAAAAAATTACAATTAAGGTTGCTTAGTAGCTGTTATATTTCAAGTTTTAAAAATACATCGTATCTTTCACTATTTATCTCATGTGTTTGTTAGGTATAAGCAGGGGTGGGCTAAGAGGGTTCGTGCAAGCCCCTTGTTAAATTTTTACTAAGATTGGTGAGCCCCTTGTTAATTTAAGAAAAAACAATATTCTCATATAAAATTAGTATATAACAAATATCTTACTTGTTTATTATCTACGACAGCTTCAGTATATACAGTATTACATGTTAAGCCATTTAGATTGATAAGTTTACAGTAAATTGCATATTGTTACATATTATAAGCGGGTCCAAGGCCTAGTACGAACAGCATTTTTTCGATTGATTTCTGTTCGAAGGCATGAGAGTTTGTTAAGGCACCCTTCAATAACTGGGCGTAGCGAGAGCGATTAGTTCACCACTAGTCTTGTCTAAGCCTTATCCTTCTATCCCAACTACTCTCTTTGGAAAAGAGAGGTTGAGCGACTGACTAACAAACAGCTCTCATAAAAAATCTGTTGAGATACCTCCATCAAGAGTCCGTGTGCTTCACATTGTGAGGGAACATGGATAAAAAAGAAAAATATAAATATACTTATAAACACTATTGACTTAAAAAATATGAAATAAATTAAAACATATTATCATTTATATTGTAAATAAATTGGTTTAAAGTAGCTATACATAATTAAAATATTAGTACTTCTGCTTCATATACATATATACAACTTCATTTTTTTATACCCTGTCATCCCCCGATATGGAAGATATGTACTCATGATGCAGTTTATCTAAACAGTTTTTTTTTCTATGGGAACTACATGCAAATCAGTTGTTTAACCTCTATTTTTAGAAGAGAGCAAAAATTATAAAGCTAAGAACATAAAAATAATTCAATTTAGAAAATATTCATTACCGAAATTGACAAATGGGAACACTTTTTTTAACAGACTTTATTTATTATACCGGTAATAAAATTATTTATTTAAATTGATATTAATGCTAAGTACATATGTATATAATTCCGCAAAGTTTCATGAAATTAATGAGCTTTTTTAAAAATGAATAATTTAAAACTCTATCAGAATGTATGTAAACATGACTAAAATTAACATATCACACATAGTGGCAGCTAAGCCTTTGTGTAGTTGCAACATCGAATTTATTTTTAATTGCTTTCCTGATCGGCGATAATTTGATTTATTAAAACAAGTAAATTTATCGCAATTATAAATTACTTGGATATTTTAATTCGATTGAGCAGTTGTTTTGTCAGCAGATAATTTTGAAAAAACTGTCAAACACTAATTTAATTAAAAACATTAATTGATTACCGATTTAAAACAGTTATTTTATTTTAACTGATATAAAAAAAAAATTACTGTTGAAAATATTGAGCAATTTAATTGTTTATTATTTTAATTGACCATAATGACAAAATACTGACTGTTTCAGTACTCGCTATCTGAAAACAATATGATAAATTGAATACTCTAGATTCGATATAATTGAGTTTTAAGGTTTGTTTAATACATTTAAAATGGTTTTATATAGTTATGTTTGTGGTTAAGGATACAAGAAAAAGGTCAGATTTTTTGTCTGTTTTTAAATCTAATTACATATCTTACTTATGGATGCTTTTAGTTACATGGCAAAATAAATAAACTTAACAGTACGATTTTGCTTTTGACAAGGCCATTATTTTGTTTGTATTTCTCAGCAATACATTGGGTATGGTAAGTTTTCAGTAATGAAGTGGCCTTTTTGCCTATCTTAAAAATGAATTCTGCTCATTTTTCTCAATGTTGCTTTCAGATAGCGATATATGCAGCATATATAAATATACCGATAAATATTAAAACACGACTATTTTATGTTTACGAGGATAGTACAAAAGCCACTTTTAAGCAATACATCTTTCTCAACAACAGCATGTATGTTATAATTTGGTAAATGAGAAGTGCGACAATTGTTATTTTGTAAGTCAAAGCACTTTTTTTATATAAGATGTTCACGCTGTCAATTATAACCAGTGTTATCGAACCTCCAAGCCACATGCGAAGAGAACTCAAGAGACCGTCTCAGGCAGAGTTGAAGATATGAAAAGTGTTTTTAATCTTAATTTAAATATGTATAGTACTGCTGTAGCAGTGTTATATAATTGTCATGATTCACTCCCGTTTGCCTGATGTGTAAAGGATACACAGCTCAGGAGCCTGTGCTTTTTTTGCATAGTAAAGGAAAAGTTAAGGAAGTCAAATTTTGACAACACTAAACTATATATATATATATATATAAAAAAAACAGCGAATGTATTCTCTGCTATGTCATCATATTTAATTTAATAATTGAATTAATTAATTAATTAATAATTACATGCCTAGGCTTAACATTTGAATTCAGGTAAAACATGTGCAGTTCTATATTTGAGGAAGCCACCATCCCTTTCAAAGCCTTTAGCCACCCAGTGATAGTATACCAAGTTAAAATACATAAAGCCTTCGATAAGGATGGTCCGCGAAGGTTATGGATACTATGTATATCATCTTTAATGCCAATGTCGTATTATCAATGAGTTTTGTATGTTAAAGATTTTGGACGTTCGATATCTGTCTGATGTGGTAAAATTTTGGCTACTTAGATCTTAAAGTCTTGAATTCAAATCTCTTAATCCACATAGATGCACCACCAACTTGTGAGCAATATGACGCTGAAAAAATGCATATGGCATGCCTGGGACAATCTCGAGGACTACATCATTTAACTACATAAACTATATATAAGCATAATGAATTCATTTGTAAGATATAATAAGCTTCACACTAAGCCGAGTGGAGTGAAAAATTGCTAAAAAAAGAATACTAATTAATAAGTATTTAAATTTAACTGTATTGTCATGTGACACTAAAGTGTTTATTTGTTTAGTTAACTTAAGCTTGTCATTGTTCCACTGTCTGCAAGCTCATTCTTGCAATTTTCTTTTCACTCTAGAGCTACGGAAAACAAACATCAGCTGCATTGTCTACAAATTGTTTTTGTAACAAAAAAACAGCAAAGAGTAAAAAAATATTGCCGAGTGTAATGGCAAAAAAAAATGGCATCTATAATCCTGGAGAAAGAGAATGTTTTCTCAGTCGTTTTACTACCCATTTTGTAAATACTGCTTGGTTTCATCAATAATTTAAAGATGAGTTGAAAACGGCTTAATGTATTATAATATCGTATATTAGAGAGAATATTATAATGACATGTATCATATTGTTCTTTGTATTGTACAAGAGTGGTTGTGATAAAAAAAATCTCTGAAGTAAAAGAAGATTAAGATTTTTTTTATCATCCTTTTGATAAAAAAAAATGATTAAATAATCGAAAATTTTCGATAGGTTTGACGGTAACTTTGTGGAAGCTATTATTTTAATTAAAAAATAAATTTTATAACTTTGTTACTTTACAGGCTTGGCGTCGACATGTTTAAGCATAATCTTAACATTAATAGTCGATAAGGTCCGTTTGTAAAACGTCCGCAGTAAGGTACAGACCAATGATTTCGATTTATTTTGAACAGCACATTTTTGAAATGTTGTTCTATCCAATGGGAGCGGCTTATTTTAAACCGGGCGTGAATGTTCTGATATCGCCACGTTTGAAAATTTGATATTTCTTGGTGTAGAGCTGAAGTATTGTATCACCATACATCATAATATTCGAATAATCAAAGACTTTAATTCGACTATTGCAAACTATGATTATAGGGCTATCGAAATGAATCGTTTGATCGTGTGAGTCGATGTGAGACTAATATTTTTTGGAGCGGATTTGATCAATTGAATCATAATGATGAATCTTTTCACGTCTGACCTTGAAAATCTGTTAGAATTCTTTAATACATTAAGAATATTCAAATTATGATATGGATATATCATAGAATAATATTTTGCTTTTTTCATACACTTGGACAAAATGTGCAACTGATTTTTTATTGAAAAATTGGATTTGATCTTTTGATTTTTATTGGAAATAATTGTTAAATAATTTAAAATCCGAAAAATAATTGTTGGCAAACTTAAACATTATTCCAAAAATTAAGTAATTTACAAAATTTCTGCTACTACGAAAGATGATTGTTAGCAAACTTTAACATTATTCCAAAAATTAAATAATTTACGAAATTTCTGCTACTACGAAAAATGGTTGTTAGCAAACTTAATCATTATTCCAACAATTAAATAATTTACGTAATTTCTGCTACTACGAAAAATGGTTGTTAGCAAACATAAACTTTATTCCAAAAATTCAATAATTTACGAAATTTCTGCTACTACGAAAAATGGTTGTTAGCAAACTTAAACATTATTCCAAAAATTAAATAATTTACAATTTAAATACTGCAGGGCAGGGCTGTCGATATATGCCCCGAGATATATTTCTTTTACTATCAGAATTTCTGGCTTATTCAATAAATAGGTTTGTAATTTATTTTTCACGCCAGTAAATTTTCTGACTACTTAAAAATGCAACATAAATCTCACGTTGCTGGGCAACGGGCTTACAGCTAGTTTTATATTAAATACTCATATCAAATTGTGATTGGTTTAACTCACCTTAATTTATTTAAACCAGTTTATACTTTATTAATTGTCATATTTATTTATATAACTCTTTAGTATTTTATTGCACTAATACGTCTTCAAACTATTGGATTCTATTATGTTCTAAGTGATAAAGCTTTTCTTTTTTTAAACAAAAACATTACGGAAATTTTGTTACATATTATTCCTTTACTATTTAAGTGCTATAATAATAAGAATGTGATTGAAACTGTTTGATTACTTAGAATTACTGAATAATGTCGCGAAAATTTATAGTTTTGGAAAAGAAGCTCTATTGTATATTGAAATACGACAGACAACCATGCTTGGTAAATATATCTATAAAATTTCTTCAGTTAAGATTGAGTCATTGGAGGTGTTGCTATACAAAAATCGTTTGTATGACAATGATATAAAAAGAAAGTTTTGTGAGACGGAAAATGGAAAAGGTATCATTTGTCAGTTAAGTTTTCCATTTTGCAGCTTCAAGATAAATGCTCTCTTGCTCGATCTTTCGTTTTATATATCCATCGTTAAAATGGACTCTGCTAGAGTGACGAGGGTCGTCAATGTGTCCCCGCAGCACGCCAGGGTCTGGAATAACAACCCTTATGCGTGAACCCACATCAGTGGTACTGCTTTTGAAAAAAATCTCCAATGAAAGCCTCTGACCTGTCAAAAAAAAAACAGTAAAATTACTGAAAGACAATGAGGATGAATTGAAAAAAGCGTATGCGAGATTTTTTATAACTACTATACATCAGTAAGTATTAATAAAAACTAATTAAAATGGCAGCTTTTATAATAATAGAGAAATATTAATTTACTTTTCACGTTTCAGTAAAAAAAATGTTTTTCAGCTTTTATATAATTGTTGTTTTATGTGAAGTTTTTATAACGCTTTTAAAAAATTCTATAGAAACAGGGATTTTTAAAATCGAAATGTTTTGATTGACAATACGTTAATCTATTAACTACGAATCAAAAATTATGTTGAGATTTGGTGGACACGTTGGCGTTTGTCTTGACAAAAATTTTCCGACCCAAGTTAATTTGTACGCAATCATTAAGCTGGGAAATATATAATATAAAATAATAGCTTTCATACCAATTAAAAAAAAAACAGTGGAGAGAATCGATTTTGAGGCAATGTTTATTATACTTGTTAAAATTTCTTTTGAATATTTTTAAGTGACCGATCCCGAAAAATATTAAATTGGACATAATTTATAAAAAGTGTCTTTATCAAATACTATTTAAAAAATCAAATTCGAAACAAATCTTTTTTTTTGCGAATCACATACATTTCATCGCGAATAAAAAAATGTACAAAGGAAAGAATAAATAAGAAAACATAGCAGTCAGAAAGTATGAATAAGTTATAATCATTAATGAATTTGTAAGTAAATAACCATGTTACCGAAGAAAAATGTACCGGATAATAATATCGAAATTTATGAGAACAAAAGAAGCTTAAAATAATAATAACACTGATTGGGGGCTGTTTGGAGCTTTTTCTCAAATTACAATGTTGTGCGAATGTATATTTCTTTTATAAAGCTTTCAGTTCAATGAGCTTTGAAACTTTTTTTGAAGCATGGTATGTATATTATTATGTACATAGACATATTTTCTTTTACAGGTATCTTTTAGTAATGATGTAAAGAAAATTTGAATACAAAAGTTGGGAATGAGTACTGCCTACTCTAACATTTTTTTGGGTACTCGAGTTTCCCAGAAAAAGGATAGAGTATTTGAAATCGCTCTCAAGATTTTTTGCAGTTGCTAAATAAAGTTACGTTTCTTTATGTATTCGGAAGAAATATAGCGAATATCATATGCTCTGTAATAAATAAATATTTTATTCGGTTATTTTATTTTAATTCCATTTTATTTTTTCCTGTATATTTAATTCTTTCAGTATACATGGAGATACAACTGATGTGTAAAGTATAGCATCAATTTAGTTTGCAAATATTTAACATGTAAATATCTACACATGAGAAAAAATCAGCTAAATTCATACCAATAATACAGTTTTTAATTAATATTTGACGTGCTCAATTCACTTACACGCATTATCTGGCAGTCTACAATTTAATTCGATTGTTATCTGATCACTTTTAGGGTGTTCACTGTCAATACTTGGTGGAAAGGCATTATATTAATAAAAACAGTATTAAAAAATTACATTATATTAAAAAATCAGTTGACAATGCTCGCAATGAGCGAAACCGGTCCTGACATATTAAATAAAGTGGAATGAAGTACAAAGGATTATTGTTTTTATTAATGCTATCTGATCAATCAAAAAACATTTATACATAATGTTTAAAATTAAGTCCCACTTTATTTTTTATTCCGGGAATGCGTCTTAAGCACTTTAGCAAATGAAATTAATTGTCATTTATTAGGGGGAAGATATTACGTAAAAAAACAGAATTTTAAACTCAGTAGAACTTTAAGAATCTTGTTTTTGAATTAACAATTAAATAATTATTTTTATTTTCTCTAATTTAAAGGTAGGATAACGACGATATGTTTGACAGCAGTAAACAATTTAAACAAATTGAATGGAGTAATAAATGAATTAAATAAATTACTTTGGGTTGGTAAGTTGAGCTGCCGTGCAGCTACGTGAATTAGCGACCAGCGTTGCAAACATCAATGCTTTATATAGTATATGAGCATTACGGCATAATGGTTTTAATTTAAGTACAAAAGATATCACATAATTATCTAGCGCAGGACGTTGTTTACAAGCAGTGACACTTTTATGTTAACATTTTTAGATGACGATGCTCGGAATGAGCGAAACCGGTCATGATCTTATTAAATGGACGTAGAATTAGTACAAAATAGCATTTTTTTGTATAATACCTTTTCATCAAGTCACTGTAAACAACTAATAACTTACCGGTGTCTTTAAAAATGTTCATATTTGAACAGATATTTTGTCCACCATACTGAAAGTCAGTTATATTTAAGTTCTATAATGGTATAAATATATAATGATTTGTTGCGTACAGTGAGTGAGCATTTTCAATTTAAAAAAAGTATAATTCGACAATTGCGTGCACAAAATATTTATGACAATGGAATTGAATACATTGTCATATAATTTTCTATCAAATGAGCTTAAAATTCACAAAACTTTATTTTTTTTCCACCCGCCTTACTTCTAGAATGTTTGAATATGGTTTTTGGAATATAAACGTATTCCTCTTGATTATCCGGTAGTATTAGTATACTTGTATTGTAAATCTTCTCTTAGCGAAGTGCCTGTTTTTTCTACGATCATGAATTGCGGTTTTATAGGAGACCTCTTAAATGACGACGACACAACATTTTTAACCATATTAAGCTTTCCTTTGAACTTTTCATCTCGTGGCATTTTCTTGAATATTGCGATTCAAAAAATAGAACAATAAACGTGTCTTTTATTTGTTACAACTACATAACCTGTATGGTTTTTTTAGTAACTTAACAAAAAATAATAATATTAATCTTTACTCGAATATAAAGAAAATGTATTATAGAAAGGTTTTAAAAAAATATCTAATTAAGCAAATCGAAGACACAATGAAATGATACTATTTTTGGATAGAGAAAATATATTTTACAGTACTTTTATGGCCAGTGAATATTTTAATTTAAAAATGCGATCATTTACAGATTTCCCAAAAACGTCTACTGTAGTTTAGTCGGTAAGAGCTTGGTTTTATTAATCAGGCGAGTCTGGGTCTAATTACCGGTAAGGTTCACTTTTAGAGTGTTCAATACTTGGTGGAAAGGCATTATACTAAGAAACCATCAGTTGATAATGCTCGCCATGAACGAAACCGGTGTTTATCTTGGTAAACAAAAGTGGAAATAATTAAAAAGGAATATTGTGTTTTTTTAACCGGTAATGTTAATATTATTCTTTCTTTCAATTTAAATGTTTGCGGTGTCGATTATTTTGTCACTAATCTTGAGAGTAAAAATTGAATCAAAATACGGTCTTTGTAATTAATTAATTAAAGACGTGATTGTACAAAAAAGTCCAATAGAAAAGTTCTCGAGTGCTCAATTGAAGCCTCAGGCTAAGGATAAATTAAAATGATGAAAAATGAATGAAGATATGATACATCAGGATAATTAAAAAACAAGAGTAGTTGGTTCAAAAAAATGTATCGATTATTTCGATGAACATGAAAAATATCTTCAATCAATTAATACGTTTTTAAGAATGAAAATTATTAATTTTTCTTTATTGTGAAATAAACCCATTTCTCTTTAGGCTACGCAGAAAAGAATTGTCATTGCGGAAAGCAGTTGAAATGGTTTAAATTTGATACATATGTATGTAATAATTGACTAAAATGTGAAATTGTGATGATAATTCGTAATTATTTAAAAATTTATATGTGAAAAGAATATTGCTGATATACAAAAATGGGGCGAGGCGCTGTAAAAGAAACAATACAAACTCCAATAAAATAAATTCCTCCCTGTCAGCAAAAAACGGTATTTTTTAATTAATGAAAAATGCCTACACCGGGGAAAAATGATACAGATGTTTTTGAGACAAAAAAACTGAAACCGTATTCAAATATTTTTTGGGGTATTTTACTCTCGGCTCTAGCGCGATTGTTTTATTATACAAATAATCTTTTTAATTTCACTTAAACATTATGCGATAAGATTATTTTTTAAATGGTTTATTTGCTTGAAATTGCGCGCGTTTTGTGAATTTTACAATATTGAGTTTAGTTTATTGTTTTTTTACGAAATTGATAACTTTATATTACTAACCGTGGCCTGGTGGCATGATTTAAATATGATAATTAAAATCTTGACATCAAATAATGACAGATCCGTTGATAATCACTTAAATTCTTTATATTATCCACAAACTCCTGAAAAAGAGTTAATTGGCCACCAGACTAATCCTCTTAACATTGCATCTTTATATGGATCATTGAGTTTAAAAAAGCACTCAAAGGGAAGATGGTTCAAATTTTGATTACATGGTGAAAAATTGCTGTGCATACATTTTTATTTTTAATTTTTTTAATCCATGTCCGCTCCCAATGTGAAGCATATACCCTCCTATTAAAGGTATCTCAACACAAGTTTTTTCTACGAGAACTGTTTGTTACTCAGTCGCTCAACCTCACTTTTTTCAAAGTGAGTAGTAGGGAAAGAAGGATAAGGCTAGAACAGGACAAGTGGGTGGCTAATCGCTATTGCTACACCCAGTTATTAAAGGATCAGAAGGATGGAATGAGAGGAAATGATGTGAATTGACATCACAAACACCCAGTCTTCGATCACAACTTTGAATTGAATAATTCTCAAATTCACTGTGATCTGACCGGGAATCGAACCCAGACCTGCGTGGTCAGTAGAGCCAGCTCCAATAACTGGGCCACAGCAGGCGACATACCTAACATTGAATATATACATGCATACATACCTAAAATTAAAGATATTTTTTTACATTATTTGAATATGTATTTATTAGCAAATGTAATGTAACCAACCATTTAACTTTTATGCCGACAACGTGTATCAAAAGTTTAAAACATTATTGAAACTCAGTTTTCAAATTCTGTTATTTTGCAAATCATCCAAATTTTCGAAATGACTTTCTCAACAGTTAGAATGAAATTGAATCTCTCATCCACCTTCATTAATAGGATTTAAGCCAAAAAAAAATAAAGCGTCCACATTTGATTTGAAAGTAAAATTAGAATTCCAATAAAAATATATGTAAGTATAAACCGGGAGTGATTTGGCAAAGTCAAAAAGTATTTCAGAATACACATGATCAATTTAAAATGTCGTTATTATAATATTTTTCGTCTATGTTTAACCCATTACTTATGTCTATTATACTATGAAGATCCAAAGAGTGACTATTTGTATAATAAACTGAATGAAACATTTTCAAGTAGGTGGGAAGGTTCAGAGATTTATAAAATATAACTTCTAGCTTCAAATACATGTATACAAATAGAGTGAGTGGTTTGTAAGTTAGTGAGTGCCACATGTTATTATATAATAAATCCCACTCACAAAATCGTTTTTCAACTTCAAAATAAATTATATATATAACTATTTTAAGCAATGATATATTGTAGAATAAAAAAATATACGCATAAGTACCAAGAATCAATGACTTCACAAGCTCAAAAATATGCGTGTTTTCAAGGTAGATGTAAACGTAATCAATGATGCCATCAAAGAAATTATATTTTGGTTTTAGCGTGTGAATCTTATTATTGATGATGTATGTTCAATTTTTTGGCTCAGTAAAAGTAATGTGTAAGTCAGGCTATCGTCTTTGCATTTTCTAGGCCAGCGTTGTCCAACAGAAATCGTTTGATGGGCCAAATAAAATATTACCGGTATATGGTGGGCCGCATAAAAAACCAAACAAACAAACGTATTAAAACAATTTATTAATAAATAATTACCATGATACTTTTTTTAATTTTAAAAACAGCCAAACAATTATCGAAACATTTTATTTAATTAATAACTAATGTGACACTTGTTTTAGTATACTATTTGATATTTTTTTTATATCGACTGGTAATTTATTCGATGCACATCGCAGTTCATTGGTCAAGTTTTCATCGGCCGGCCTGCTGCGACATTTAGTTTTTACTATTTTTAAGCTTTGTTTTGTTTAATTTAAGATTTCGACTGAAGGTGCTTGGTGGAATTTCAATATTAAATTTGAATCGTTCAAACTATGTACATTCTCACAAATTTTGTCACTAACGACCCGGGTTTCGCCTTTCGGCATCTTCAGGCATTCAAGTGCACGGATGAACTTGAACTGACGCTTAGCAAATAAAAGTTTCGTGCTTATATAAGATACAAATGCATCACCGAGTCCAAAGCCATTGCTGGCGAAAAGGATGAGCTCATGGGAATTCCAACAGATTTGTGTAGTGAGCAGTTTCAAGAATTATATAATCTGTTTGTCGGCAAAGGTTTTATGATTATATGATTTTATGGTTATATAGGGTATAGAAGAGGAGATGTGGGAAAATTTGTTATTTCGTTTAAAATCGGAAGACTTTGCAACTGTGCTTTATTGATTTCTAAAATTTCTTGGAAAAAGAGCTTATGACTGTCCGTATTTGGGTGTAACATTTTTATCCCTTGTTCCTGATTGAACACGTGTCCTTCCGAAATTAAGTGATTAGCAAAAGTAGACGTGTCTTTTTTCAATCTAAAGGCTGCCATATGTTCTAAAACTCGGATGTTCAATGTTCTTTCTGTTTTGCCGATATAAAACTTTGTACAACAAGAGCATTGCAATCTATAAATCCCGGATTTATTTAAGTAATGTATTTTATCTTTATTATTAATTAATAATTTGCCTAAAGAGTTTTTACAGTAAAAAGCAGGTCTAACACTATCAGCTAGCTGTTTTTTAATTTTGAGACTTGTATTTCCTAAAAAAATGATTCTACGCCAATACCTAGTATGATCTATGTCCTTTGACACTATACCTTTAAATAACATTTTTTCTGCAAGTTTAGCTTGTTTTTTTTGATAAAAGATTGTCTATAAGAGACATATCGTATCCATTGTTTATGGCGATTTGTTTGATGATTTTCAATTCAATATTAAAGTTTATTTCGTTTAAAGGAACACTCACAAGTCTATGTATTTCTGAATGAAAAGCGGCTAGTTTATAAGAAAATGGGTGCATTGAATTTTTATGGATTACAGTGTCAGAGAATGTTGGCTTCCGAAATATTTTAAACTCGTGAAAATGATTTTCAATGTTAATATTTAAGTCAAGAAAGTTAATATTTTTGCCTCCGACTTCTAGAGTAAATTTAATATTTTTATCTAATGAATTTATAAAGTTATGAAAGTGAGTTATTTGTCTATCTGTTCCATTAAACAGGCAAAGAATATCGTCTACATATCGGAACCAATAGACTATAGGTTTGGCTTCTGTTTTGTTTCTAAAAATTGTATCTTCTAAATAGTTCATATAAAACTCAGCTAACAACGGTGATAGGCAGTTTCCCATTGCAAGGCCTTCTGTTTGTTTATAAATTGTATTGTTAAATTGGAAATAGTTCTGGTCAACGCAAACGTCTAATATATTTAATAACTCTTTTGTTACTATCGGGTTTACTCTACGTGCATTTAAGGTATCTTCGATAATCCTTTTGCATTTGTTGACTGGTACATTAGTAAATAAACTGACCACGTCAAATGAAATTAATTTTGAATTGCAAGGAATGATTTTATTTTTAAGTTTTTCAACTAATTCTAATGATTTTTTTACGCTATATGTCGGGTTGAATCCACTATGGTTACGAATGAGGGAGTTAGCTTTTTTCGATAATTTTCGATAATTCATAACTTTATAAATTCATTAGATAAAAATATTAAATTTACTCTAGAAGTCGGAGGCAAAAATATTAACTTTCTTGACTTAAATATTAACATTGAAAATCATTCTCACGAGTTTAAAATATTTCGGAAGCCAACATTCTCTGACACTGTAATCCATAAAAATTCAATGCACCCATTTTCTTATAAACTAGCCGCTTTTCATTCAGAAATACATAGACTTGTGAGTGTTCCTTTAAACGAAATAAACTTTAATATTGAATTGAAAATCATCAAACAAATCGCCATAAACAATGGATACGATATGTCTCTTATAGACAATCTTTTATCAAAAAAACAAGCTAAACTTGCAGAAAAAATGTTATTTAAAGGTATAGTGTCAAAGGACATAGATCATACTAGGTATTGGCGTAGAATCATTTTTTTAGGAAATACAAGTCTCAAAATTAAAAAACAGCTAGCTGATAGTGTTAGACCTGCTTTTTACTGTAAAAACTCTTTAGGCAAATTATTAATTAATAATAAAGATAAAATACATTACTTAAATAAATCCGGGATTTATAGATTGCAATGCTCTTGTTGTACAAAGTTTTATATCGGCAAAACAGAAAGAACATTGAACATCCGGGTTTTAGAACATATGGCAGCCTTTAGATTGAAAAAAGACACGTCTACTTTTGCTAATCACTTAATTTCGGAAGGACACGTGTTCAATCAGGAACAAGGGATAAAAATGTTACACCCAAATACGGACAGTCATAAGCTCTTTTTCCAAGAAATTTTAGAAATCAATAAAGCACAGTTGCAAAGTCTTCCGATTTTAAACGAAATAACAAATTTTCCCACATCTCCTCTTCTATACCCTATATAACCATAAAATCATATAATCATAAAACCTTTGCCGACAAACAGATTATATAATTCTTGAAACTGCTCACTACACAAATCTGTTGGAATTCCCATGAGCTCATCCTTTTCGCCAGCAATGGCTTTGGACTCGGTGATGCATTTGTATCTTATATAAGCACGAAACTTTTATTTGCTAAGCGTCAGTTCAAGTTCATCCGTGCACTTGAATGCCTGAAGATGCCGAAAGGCGAAACCCGGGTCGTTAGTGACAAAATTTGTGAGAATGTACATAGTTTGAACGATTCAAATTTGTTTTGTTTGATTTATGAATAACAAAATATATTTGTAGAAAGCTGAAAACTCTAATAGGGCCGCAGAAAATCTTAAACTGAGCCGCATGCGGCCCACAGGCCACGTGTTGGACATCGCTTAGAAGTACTTTTACTGATTATATGATAAAAAGGATCGGAGTATATTTATAATTGATTTTATCTATTTTAAGAGCTAGTGGTTTGACATTATACTAAAAATATTAGATTTAAGATGCTCTTTATAGAATTTTTATTAAAATGTAATAATATGGGGAAAAAATTGAAATGTTAAGATAAAATAAGTTTAATATATTATATAAGTAAATATAAAATATTGAAAACTAAGAAAAGAAATTTAAAATTAATTGTAGGAATCTGTGAACAGCTATCAATATCTAATTTAATTATTGTAATAGCAATTCTTGGGTAATACTTTATAACGAAGACGTATTTGAATTCGACAGATAATTCCTTTGCTGAATGGCAGAAGCATAATCCGCAGAAGATTTGAAAGGATCGCGGCATCAGAGTCAAAATCAAGATAAAAAGACTTCTTAAGACCCCTTTTTTCTTCTCTTTTGTACGGGGTCAGAGAATGAGGTTTCGTTAAGTCAGACAGATTTAGGATATCGCGTTAAAAATGTGGTGATTATTGAAGATAATTAATAATATCGCTTCAGCAAAAACGCTTTTTTCAATGCAAATTCCTTCCTAAATATCTATGCTGTATTTTGATTTTGTGCCGTATCAACAAAGTCATGTTTTTACGGGAAGTACAGGAAAGTATTTATTTAATTATATCAGATAAATATTTGTTTTATCAAAACACTGTGTGCTCCGTAGCCGAATGCTCGATGAATGGTTTTGGTTTTTCATCAGGTTGTGCAATCAGGCGGTCGAATCTTTAAATGAAAACTATTTTTGAAATGTATTTACGTTTTATATTCAAAGACATGGATGTTTGGGTATTTTTTATTCATTCCTACACACTTCCTATCCAATTCTGAAAAGGGTGTAGACAAAATGATTAACTTATAACTAGTTATGTCTTAGTCCTATGTTTATTGTTCATTTACTTTAAACAAAAAGATGTTGAATCCCAAAACTAAAAATGTTTTATTCATAAGTTAAAAAAAATAACCATTATAACACACGATGGTGTATGAGTATAACAATAAGACAACGTAAATTAACGAGTAAAAAATATTATATTTCAATACGAAGGCCAAATCTGTGCTTCTGAATATTTTTATTTTTTCGAGCCTAATTTTGAATGCCCTGAAGCCTTCTTGTTGATATATTTATTCATAAGAATAATAATATGACATTTATATTTCCGTTTATATACCAATAAATGTACAAGGCAGAGCATGTTTTTAAGATCCTCCGAAATGGCCAAAACCGTGCCCAGGATTTCATGCCTCCGGTCTTTAGAGTTGATCAACGACTGTGATTAATTCGTATTGTTATGGCATTTACCTGTCATCATCTCAGCCCCTTTTAACAATACCATTATTTCATCCCCAGTTGATTCCTATAATGACAGCGTCCGCAACCCTCCAATCAGTGGCTCTGTGGTTGTTCTACTATTTGCCTCAGTATTAATAATGACCAGACACGTCTGCCGTACTTCATGATTGATGATGCAACCCCCATCCCTAACTCACTTTAACCCACTTGCAAATGAATCTTAATTGCACACAGATGCCATAAAATGTTTTATTCGCACTTTGTTGATAATATATTTTTTAGTTATTTTAATTCTCAATCTGGTGTTTATGTGGAAGCGGGTAGCAGAAATTATGAGAATTATTTTTCGATGAAGGTAATAAATACGTGGCAACTAGGGTATCAAATTCCGGAACTTTTTTGTGATTTGTGATTCCGGGATTTCAGGATTGAGAAAATTTTTGGTCGGCGATTTTTAAATCCTGGGATTTTTCAAACAGTTTCATGTCGAATTCAAAAACCCAGATATTTGCGGATTTCCCAAAATTACTAGCGCGAGAGCTTTTATTTTTAGCATTACCAAGAATTTTCGAATTGAAAATTCCAGGAGTTTACAAATTTCCCAAAATGTACAGCGCGAGACCTTTCTTTTTTTAGCTCTTCTAAGTTTAATTTTCTGTAGATTTCGCAATACTAAAATCCCAGGATAGTGGCAAATCTTATTGCTATTGTTTCGCGACATAAGATTTAGATCATACAAGTTTTGACTATTTATTTTATAATGTACGTCACATACAGATTAAAGAAACTTCAGAACAATACTAATTTAAAAAGACCGCTACAGAAAGCTTTTGTCATTATATATCACATAATTATTAAAACTTATTTGCGTTAAAGACTACTACTAAAGAATAATCCCATATAAGTTATCGTTCCGGGAAACACATAAAGTCAATTTATTACATTTAATATAATATTTTTCAATACAAGTAACGATGCTAGAATATGAGAAGATGCATTGTGTATCCCTTCTAAGTCAAACTATATAACTAGCCGCTTTTCATTCAGAAATACATAGACTTGTGAGTGTTCCTTTAAACGAAATAAACTTTAATATCGAATTGAAAATCATCAAACAAATCGCCATAAACAATGGATACGATATGTCTCTTATAGACAATCTTTTATCAAAAAAACAAACTAAACTTGCAGAAAAAATGTTATTTAAAGGTATAGTGTCAAAGGACATAGATCATACTAGGTATTGGCGTAGAATCATTTTTTTAGGAAATACAAGTCTTAAAATTAAAAAACAACTAGCTGATAGTGTTAGACCTGCTTTTTACTGTAAAAACTCTTTAGGCAAATTATTAGTTAATAATAAAGATAAAATACATTACTTAAATAAATCCGGGATTTATAGATTGCAATGCTCTTGTTGTACAAAGTTTTATATCGGCAAAACAGAAAGAACACTGAACATCCGGGTTTTAGAACATATGGCAGCCTTTAGATTGAAAAAAGACACGTCTACTTTTGCTAATCACTTAATATTGGAAGGACACGTGTTCAATCAGGAACAAGGGATAAAAAAATGTTACACCCAAATACGGACAGTCATAAGCTCTTTTTCCAAGAAATTTTAGAAATCAACAAAGCACAGCTGCAAAATCTTCCGATTTTAAACGAAATATCAAATTTTCCCACATCTCCACTTCTATACCCTATATAACCATAAAATCATATAATCATAAAACCTTTGCCGACAAACAAAATATATAATTCTTGAAACTGCTCACTAGTCAAATCTGTTGGAATTCCCATGGGCTCATTCTTTTCGCCAGCAGTGGCTTTGGACTCAGTGATGCATTTATATCTTATATATAACACGAAACTTTCATTTGCTAAGCGTCAGTTCAAGTTCATCCGTGCACTTGAATGCCTAAAGATGCCGAAAGGCGAAACCCGGGTCGTTAATGACAAAATTTGTGAGAATGTACATAGTTTGAACGATTCAAATTTTATATAGCTAGGTTAAAGTAAGTTTAAATATAGTTCTCATAAAGGCATACGCCGAAATAGCAAAGAACTAATTTTTAAAAAAAAGTATAACTAAATACTTTGTTATTTTTTACTTTATTTAAGATCGTCATTTCATCAATGCTTGAGTCTGTATTTAAAACAAATACATGTTAAAAGGCACGAAATAAAAAAAATTACCGCTGCTTTAAGTAATATGAAATATAAAATAATATGATTTGATGACAATACGCAATTCAAAAACATTTAATGAACAAAACATACAACGATATATATTGTATAAGAAAATAAAATATAGCAGTGTATAAAAAGAGATCTTGTTGTAGATACATAAATAATTATATTCGATTCGTATTGAACCGTAATTTTTTTATTTTATTTGAGATAGCTACTCAGGTAAACAATAATTTATTTTTTGTAATATTGGTTATGATGTTTTTATTTGATATTTATGTTCCGCGCATGTCACATATGAGTATTTAATAACGATCATAAAAGAAGCAATGCGTAATAAAAAGTTTCTTAAATTATGTACGAAAACATTATTAGTCTTAATGAAAATACCATATTGGAAAGGTTTTGAACGGTCATTCTGATAACCATGATTTCTGAATGGATTTTCAAAGCGATATTTAAACGTTAATTATAAGACTTAATATTTTTTTTATATCTATTTATTATGTTGTGTCGGGAACCATGTTTAAGACGTCAGCGTCATTGGCATCGCTTACAGCACTCACGGGTTCAAATTCCAGTACGGACAGTTTCACTAATTAATTCTTTCAAAAAATAACTCCACATTTATTTAATACGATCATCTCTTTTCTCATCACGAGCATTTTCAACTGGTCAGTTAAATTATAATTAGTACAAAAACGTCTTTTATTTAAAAGTATAACATCCAAAAAAAGACTGATTCATGTACTTATTAATGAATTTATGAAGCTAGCAAATTTTATCATTTTGGATATTCCGTAAATTCCTGATTTTTTTAAATTGGTCAGTGACTAAATTTTTTTGAAATGTCTGGAAGACCTAAAAAGATAAAGCTCTCGCGTCTTTTAATTTGTAGAAATATATAAATTCCCATGATTTTAACCCTTCCCTTACTATGCAAAAAAAACACAAGCTCCTGAGCTGTGTAGCCGTTACACATCAGGCAAACGGGAGTTAATCATGACAATTATATGTAGTACTACTGTATTAGTGTTATATGATTGTCATGATTCACTCCCGTTTGCCTGATGTGTAACGGACACACAGCTCAGGAGCTTGTGCTTTTTTTGCATAGTAAAGGAAGGGTTAAATCGTCGAGCAAAAATTTGTCAATCCTGAATCCCGAATTTCTACACGATTTTATGGTGAATGTACAATCCCGGGATTACAAAAAGATTCCGGGATTGGATGCTCTAATATAACTTCCATAAATGAATCCAAATCACACCAATACTGTCAACACTCAAAAGTGAGAAACTTTCTTTCTTTCTGTAAGTAAAAAATGAATACTAAGTAGATACCGCGTCACACTTGATCACCGAACAAAGTTTTTCTTTTATAAACCATACGAAACATACATAACATGTATATCTGATACATAAACTGCAGGCACAAAAAAATGTGACCCTATTAAGAGTTTGTAGGTAGCTATTCTTTAGACATAAACAATGCAAGAAACAATTTATTGAAGTAGTTCTCACGTCAAATAAAGTGAAGTGAATTGAATGGATGCTGTAGTTATTTTAGTTCCGCCGTAAATAAATATCATACTAAAACGCCCGGCTTAGTTTAAACCAATTTTTACGACATATGTTTTAAAATTTAATCATTCTAAAACGAAGATGTACCGAGAGAGCTGTAAACTTGGTCGCTCTATTCCTAGAGCGTTTCCACATTTACTTAACGCTAAAAGCAGGGACGCATTCAAGACTTTGTCGTTCCAAGTAAACAATATGAAATAAGTGTATCACATTACTCATAAATGATCTAGTATAGTAAATATTTGATATCTGACCCAGGCGTTAATCGAATTTGTATTGTGTTTTTTTGGTATTACGTTTTTACTACTATATCACAAATAACTAAATTAAGTATGTCAATGTATTTTGTGTTTAAATTATTCTATGAAATAAAGCGTTATTTTTAAATGGTAATATAAACGTCATATTTATAACTAGAACAAACACAGGCGAAAAAAATACGAAACGAAATTTAAATTATGGAATAACAGATAGACATCTATTGCCAACATTTGTAACTATTAAATTGTCTTGCAAAATAAGTACGTATATTGTGTTTATCTATGGTCTAAATACGATACTGTCGTTCGATATACGGAGATGTTAACCTTTTCCCAAATAAAGAAACAATGCAAACACTGGAGCATTATTTTCATTAAATTTATTGCTGACACTAAAAGTCTTGTAAGTCTGTAAAAGACGTTTATTGGATTTTTTTATTAATATGAGCAGAGCGCGTGCTTCCCCGAAATTTATCTAATATTTATATGTGTTCCTGTAAATACACAGGGTGTATTCGTGGCAATTTTAAAAGAAACAATCGGAAATAAATATATTTGAGTAATATAAGAATAACAGATATTTTCGTTGATAAAACATTCACAGCGAAATTTGCGATGAACTCAAATGTTTGTTTCAATACTTTTGATTTGCAGATAATAATAAATTGATGAAAAGAAAACCATGGGTTTTTCTCTTTAGCGTATAGCTCTGATCAATTTTATCAGTTGTAGATAGGTCTGTATAATTGTAGTTAGGTGAAACAAAGTTTTTTTTTTATATATAATAACTTTTTGCTCATTATTTTCATGTAACATGGCAAGCATAATGATCAATTGGCAAAGTATAAAAAAAGTAAGAGTAATTATTTCATCAGTTGATAATGATCGTCATCAGGAAAATCAGTCGTAATATATAATATAATAAAAAATATTAAATTTGTAAAAAGTGTTTTATTTCTATATATAATCTTTTCCTCCAAGAATTGATTTTGAACTCCTTTAAAGTGACAATTATGTAAAAGCAATAATATAAATCGAGAAAATTATTTAAAAGGTAAAAATAAGCCACAATTATAAATTAATTGATCTATTTGCAGTCGATTGAACAGCACACTTAAAATGTCGTCTGTACGATATAATCAAAAATTTAAATCCTCAAACGGACCATTATACTCTAATTTTTCAATCAATTTATTTATTCTTTTACAGAAGTATAAATAAATGTCTTTGATATTTTTATTCCAGTGTATCTATCTCATAAGCGACCACGAATCAAAAAATTAATTAGAGCTATTAGTTAATTACTTTTCCTATCCTATCAATCAGCCCAATCTATTTAAGTTAATTGTTTCTTAAGAGAGGGATAGAACAACAATTTCTTGTTAAAATCATATGTAAGAGTCCAGAATATAAATTAAAAGCGAAAATTATAAAAAAATATTCAGAAATATATTATTTTTTTATTATTAAAATAAATATTCATTTAAACCGTAGTCAATTTCTAATATGTGCTCATAAATGGTCTTTGGGTGTGGAATTTTATTATATAATAAAATTGTATCCAACATGTATGGAAAACACAATCATTTAAATAAATAAGAGCACTTAGAAACACACAATTAAACATAATATTATCCATAAAACGCCCATTTTCGTGAGGTTGATAACATCCTTATCCTCAATAATAATATAACAGAGAACTTTAACCACAATACAATATTCTTTGGTAGAATTAAAAATCAGGGATGACACTGTCGGGATTTTTCATGTTATATTTTCAACGATCACGAGATGATTAAATAAAGTCGATCATACATTCACTGTAATAGTGTAATGTAATATATAAAAATGAATGTTTGTTTGTTCTTTTTTTATGCGCTGCCACACTATTTATCCGGTTGCAATAAAACTTTGAAAAACTTTTTGCTTGCACTTGCGCAAAGGTTATAGACATAGTAAAATTAGCTTGCAGTGGGTCTTATATATATAAAAAAAATGTTTTTATGTCTGACATACCGTTAATTTTGTCAAAGTATAACTTGAACTTGCGCGAATATTATAGGCATAGTCCAATTGACGTACAGTAGGTGGCGCTTGTGTCGTACCATAGACAGTCGGCAGCAAAAGTCAAACAGACAAAAAAAGAAAAAAATCCCTTCTATAAACACAAACGCTTTCTTTCTTTATGTGGCATTGCAACACTTGGCGGGAACCGGCTAGTATAATATAAAACACTAAGTAAAATGATCAAATGAGAATAAAAGTATGACGACCACAGCAATACGCCACGCAATCTTTAACTTTGGTTAGCTATTGTTAGAAGAGTTTGTTTTCATGTAATATGTAATGGGAGGAAACCTATTCATCTTGCATTCCCATTTTATGAGCCGTAATACACGTAATAGTAAATATGTCACAAAAATAAGACATTTTTTCACTATTAAAACACAAATATCATCGTCGTTTGTCAAAACGTCAATAATACTGCTACTCGATCAAATAAAGTGTAGAATTCATATTGATAAAAATATTAACTATCATTTCAAATCCACTACTTTAACACTGAATGAATCCGTGTTTTATCGGACGATAACCTTTGAAAAGAGTAACAATTTGGTATAATTTAAAACAAGACTTTTTTTTTATTTTAATTAGTATCTCAACCATCCCGTTATTGTATTTATACGATACAGAATTTCGATGGCCGGTTCCCGGAATTACAATCCTTACTCACAGTTTGTACTTCAAATACGAAAAGAATTACAAAGACAGTCTAACTAGGTCATGGAGTTTTATTCGCATTGTGTTTACGTCGAAAATCATTGAATCGCCATGAGTTCAAAAGAAGAGTTTTCATTCTTTCGGAGTGTTTTTATTAACAGAATATGACATGAATTATTTTCTATGCATAGTTGATATGTTTATAACGTGAGTTGTATTATGTGTTATGAAATCCACCCTGTATGTAAATACGCTGGTATGTTTATAAGCTCAACGTTGAGGGAATTCGTATCATCGTACATATCAAGGAAAATGTGTAACATTATTTAATGTGATTGTGCGATGATGTTATTGCAGTTGAGATTTTTTTCTCGTATACCTATACTTCCTTTCATACGCTGATGAGAAATCGTTTTATCTGACACTGGGCAATTTGTGTGAAATGTGGAATATCCAAAAATCTACAAAGAAGTACTTTTGAGACGAAAAATTTTAATTGAAAGTGTTTTTTATTACTGTATTTATTTTCGGCCGCGGCCCAGATCAAGTAAAATTGTCTCGTGTCCCTGGCTTATTTTTGAAGAACTGCATTTTCTCTTAATGACTTACTAAAAAAGCTATAACTGTGAAACCACAAAGTCAAATCAAATGAAACCTTTTGTGGTTGTTTGAAAGACTATTACTATTCAATTATGTATGGTATTTTTTTCTATGGAAAGCCGTATTACAATGTTTGCACATGTACCGAGTCTTACTCCATTTTTTGCTTGGCGGCCACCTTACAGGTTCAATTGGGCTTATTTATTTTTTATTGCTGCTATTGGTAACAACAGATTTTTAAAAATGCTTTTTGACGTTCTTTTTATAGATTATTTAAAAATAAAATTGAAAATGATCTCAGTGACTGTACCAACATGTAATCTTCAGAAAGACGAATGAACGCATCAAATGCGTTATGATATCTTGAAATTTTAGTTGGTAAAATCAGTTATTATTTTTAATAAAAGAAATAATTAAAAGACTGATTTACAATAATTTGAGTATCTGTTATAATGATTCTAC
Source organism: Himalopsyche tibetana (assembly GCA_030503985.1). NCBI lineage: Eukaryota > Metazoa > Arthropoda > Insecta > Trichoptera > Rhyacophilidae > Himalopsyche > Himalopsyche tibetana. Next base: position 6,810,987 of record JAPJYX010000010.1, read on the forward strand.
TGAGTATTCTAAACAAAATGTTGCTTGATACCACAATGATGGCTAAATTTTAAAGCATAGCACATCACGTGAAAACACGGTTCCGAGACTCAACGCTCGGCTGGGATATCACGTAAAAACACGGCTCCGGGATCCAACGTGTTAAAATTGCAAATATTCAGAAACAAATATAGATTTCAATTGAATATTTTTTTTTATCCATGTTCTCTCCCAAAGTGGAGCATATGGCCTCCTAATGGAAATATCAACAGAAGTTTTTTCTACGAGAAATGTTTGTTACTCAGTCGCCCAACCTCACTTTCTTCAAAGTGAGTAGTAGGGAAAGACGGATAAAGCTAGAACAAGACCAGTGGCTGACTAATCGCTATTGCTACACCTAGTTATTAAAGGGTCAGAAGGTTGGGAGGAGAGGAAATAATGTGAGTTGATATCACAAACACCCATTTTTCGGTCACATCTTTGAATTTAATAATTTTCAAATTTTCTGTGATCTTACCGGGAATCGAACCCAGACCTGCGTGATCGGTAGAGAAAGCTCTAACCAACTGGGCCACGGCAGGCGTCAATTCCACATTTATTCAGTTGATAATGCTTGTGACGAGTGAAGTCGGTCTGATCGTATTAAATAAATGCTGAATTAGTAAACAGTGTTTTATTTTTTAAACATACATTTTACTAAAATGCAAGGGATAGGACCAAGATTGAGAATTAGACAAACCGGGTAATATTTTTATTAGGATTAAATATCTACATAAGAGTTATAATAATGATTTAAGCAAAAATATTGCAAACCATAAAAATAAGTCTACAGTCAATTGAATAAGAGTCAAATTCACAATGATTATACGAGATACTTAAAGGTTAATACAATTTAATTTAAAAAATACCGTTCGAAAATGTGAAAGTGTTGAAATTCGTTTGTTTGATTGAGTTCAAATTTATTCATTGAACAATGTTTTGCGACTCACGCTTAAAAGCTAAGCCTATTAGCAAAGTGTACATATTATAATAACTTACTACACAAATAGTTATCACCTCTTATCGTTCGTTTGATATTTTTCCAATATCCATTTATTAATATTATCAATTAATTGATTTATGTAACTTTATTTGTTTCTTATTTGAAATCACAATTTGATATTTTGCGTATCTATTATATATTCAATATTTATTACTACGGCGTCCATAACTGAATTATGACAATGGAATGTTTTTGTTGCTATTTGATTGCGTAGTAAAGGATTTAATCCATGAAAGAATACTCTCAGAGATAAGTTTTTAATCAAATTAATAATTATAACGCTTCCCCCTATTCTCAAGCATTCTAGACAATCATGAAAAAATAATGTTTACATAACGATAATTTAATTAAAAGTGCATTCCATGCCCATCTTCGTGTCTTTACCGTATCAGAAGAAATGAAACAACTTCTGTTCACATTCTCCATAAAGATTACTTAGAGAACAAAGTTAAAAAATACTATGTTTTTGTCCTAGCAGCAATTACTTAATTCGGTTTGCTTTTTTCAAATACATCGTTCATAAGTAAAATTCACATAGTCATTTAGTCTGCCGATATAATTTTTATCATCAGTATAATTAACTTTGAATCTCAATATAAATAAAAAAAATCACGATTGTCTCGTATATCACTAATTCAACGAATTTATTAACAAATTCGATTGAGTGCTTCCGTATGTTGATTATATGACCATTGAATAAATTTCTTCCGTGAGAATTTGTAGATAGTTGATAGACTATTCAAATATTTAAATTTTTGACATATAATAAATTTTGAGAAAGAACGTTAATTAATCAAAATTATAGTAGTTATACAATGCAATAATCATTATGTTTTGTTGTTTTTCCTGATCATAAAATTTTCTTACGGTTCTGTAGTTAAATGCTTTATATACCTAGGTCTTGCATCACCCCTTGTTTCGCTGCGCTTCTCGGAGGTTTCTTTTCTGAATTCCTTTTTGATCATGTTTATTTTGTTTAAAACTCGTATTTTACACAAACTTTCAAACAAACTGTTTAATATTATTAAATTAAATGTAAAAGGTGTTTTTGTGTAAAAGTAGATAAAAGAGGGCTGTTGAAACTTTTATATATCTACTTTTTCTGTAAAACGTACAAATAAAATTTAAGTTTAAATGTTTCATTTAGAGTCTGTAGCGTTTGACAACTAAAAACAAGGAAGCTGATATAGCTACTTTAGTAAAGGATATAAACCTACCACAGAATTTTAATTAAAATAAATTAAATTATTTACCATATATCATAATATAAAGCTTAAATAAAGATAATTGAATCATATGACTTTTACATCTAGTATTTGTATAAAATTTGCTAAACATAATCATTATAACACTAGAAATGTAATAAAAACATCTTTAAAAACTTGGTATGATGGACCAATATATCGCACACAAAGACCAATAAAGAAATTTAAAGAAATACGTTCAAAGAATATTATTTCAAAAAATTAAAAGCACGCAACAAACAATTTACTAAAAAAAGAATTAATGTTTAATTCATGATAGCATTCTCCATAAATATTAAAATTAATCCAATTAAAATAAATGACTGTTTCATTAAACAACCCTTTTACTAAGAGGTTTAAACATTTCACCCTGCCTCAACATTTTTACATTCAGGGAATTTATTTAATCAGATCAATAATACCCTTTCTTTTATTCTAGCGTAACTAAAATTTTCGTTTTATTATTATTTTAGCGAGACTGTAACTACGGCCAAATTTAATTCATCGCACCTCATAAATCGTCGGTTCAATTTGGGTTCCCCGTGGGTGGTAAGGGTAGGTATCCAAGTGATCCCAAACTCACCCCAGCGCACTATACGTCCAATGACGGTCCTAGAAAAGGGGAAACACGACTCTTTAGCGAATGAAATAAATAAAAATGTTCAGTTTTAGTTAAGTGGCTGCAGAGAAAATTCTAAGGACTTGTACGGAAATGCGATCCATTTTTTTCCACGCTTTCTATCTGACGTTAATGACGTGCAGATTTTGAATGGATGAATCAAGTACATTTTTATTTTAAAAATTATGAAATACGTTATTTTCTAATTATCAGATTAGTTTATTAAAATTTTTTGGCTAAGTAAATAATACGATAGAAGATCAACTTTTTTTGATACACTTTGAAACACAAAAATAAAGCTTAGTGAAGCTTTCAATGAAATTTCAAAATAACCTTACTAAGACATGGTAAATTATCAAAAATAGCAAACTATTATGCTGCAATTATTTATAAAATTTTATGTTACTTTGCTTATTGTCGAAACAATTTACATCGAGGTATTGAATCAAAATCTATACGCCCATGTTTACTTTGAGTGTGGAGAATATGGTCTTCTCATAAATGTTCTCAACATAATTTGATTTTTACTAGAACTTATTGTTTTTCAGCCACTCTACTATCTTTTTTAGAAAATGGAATGATAGAATGTCCGAACTGGAGTAATACTTCCAGTTAGCTAATCACTCGTTTTATATGATCGGGAGGATGGGAGCGAAAATTTGATGCTCTTAAACTCAAAACCAAGTATTTTAAAAAGTAATTTATGAAAAAACAAATCAATCAATGACACATCGAATTGGATGAGTGTAAGAGCTTTCACCATTCAGTTGCAGGACCGGTACTTATTGTAAAACCTAAATCGAAAACATAGTAATTAGTATACGGGTACATTACGACGGACTTAGTGTTTTTTTAATGCAAAAAAACGGTAAGAAAAGTTTAAGACGACCAATAATCAGAATGGGTGCTATTTCGTTGTTAATTTTCTTCAAACACTTTGGTCAGTTTTGGATTTTTTGATGTAATCAATTCAGAACTTCAATACACACATATTTCATTAACTAGTATCCCAAAATATTATTTTTTCATGCTTAATTAAATACGAAAAAATAGTTTGGCAAATAGTGCAGTCATGTGCTATGAGTGGCATCGATGTAAAAGTCTTTGCTTTGTGCTTTATTAACATCATTGCAAATATTGAGGACAAATTCATTCCAGTTGTGTTTTATAGCGATAACGGTAATGTAAAGCACATTTATGTGTCTCCTGAAAACTTTTATATTTTGAGATACCAAATTGTGAAAATATCCCGACGATTAACTTATTTGATATTAATTGTTTTGCAAGCTAATGTACCACCACTGTTGTAGCACCTAAACGGGTTTAAGCGACAAACACCTGGTGAATACGTGCGTATGTGGCAAGCTTTCAAACAGTCGCAAATTATAACAACGTGTATAAAACAATACGTGAATTTTAAATATGTATTTCGCGTAGGAAATTATTCCTTTGTTCCGTTATTACTGGAGTACTAGGGTACTTCTGAAAAAGCCATATTTTATTAGAGTACTCAGTTCAGGTTATCTTTACGAATATTCGCGCGATGATGGGGTTACGATATCAACACATAATTGGATTAAATGCTTCCAAAATTGTTTAAGAGCCGTAAAGCTCTTACTTCATTTATTAAAGTAGATTTTGAGTATTATTTATGCTGGTGGACTTAAATTTGACTTCTAATCTACCAGCTAAGGGCATTGTAAAATTTTGATTATGTATGGGATAATTTTATTTAAGGTAAGTGCCTATAAACCAATAATTTGTAAACAAGGTAAACATATAGAATCTCACCGTATCAAATACTTGACGTCCACTGGATATTTTACGGTATTATTAATTTTATATAAAATGTATTCAAAATGGAACTTAAGTTTATTTAATACCTTCCACGTTCAACATAGCTTACGACAAAAAATATTCAAATAAAAACTTCGCAACAAAAAATATTTGTTTTTATTTCAATACAATATATATCTTAGTAGAAAGGGAACTCGATGGAAGGGAAAATAGTTTCAACGACGGTTAATCTTTATCATTTCATATTCGGTATAAAAACTTAAGGAAATAAGGCAGTTAAATCAAAGGGGCTGTGTTGTCAAATTCACATATCGCTTCCTCAAAGCAACAGTGAGATAATTTAAAAATACTAATTTATAGATAATTGAACCTTAAGGGTTGTGTTGTATTCCTTAAATAGATAACTATGGCTTACTTTAGTTTATTTTACTGTTTATGATTCATTCATTTTGGGAATTCCGTAAATTTCTGGGTTTTTGAAATCGGAAACTAGTAAAAATTTCTTAACCTCGAAATTCCACACGATTTTATGGTGAATGTCTAGGGTCCAATATTTTGAGATAAAATCAATCAAGAGATCGAGGCGAGAAGATAGCACACCAAAATGACTCACGTTAAAATATCAAATTTTAAGTTAACCTTTTTTTTTAGTTGACCTCGGCTGAAATTGAATCCGGAAACTACCAATCGCTATGCGGAACTTTTACCTCTAGGATTCAAAGGCTGAGCACAATAAATTACTTTAACGTGAAAATAACGATGTTATTAAAAAAGGGTTTAATCGAAGTTCTTCAGTTTGGAGGTACGTGTTAAAAAAGAAACACTTACTGTCTTGAAACGAACATAAATTTATGGCTGCTTTCCTCACGTACAGGTTCTTCGTCCTCTTATTTCTACCACCCTTTTCATTATAGCACCTACGTCAAGTACCCGTCACCTTGTAAACGATATTGTACATTTTATCGATATACCATTAACATTATACTGTGATTTATTTATACACCGTAAAGTATTTTTGGATTCTTTGTGTAATACGAAATCAATAACCTTTGTTTCGTGAAAATACGGAGAAACAATATTTTCTCTCGTGTATTTTTTTCAATATAAACTTCCAAAAGATTCTTTCTCTTGTATCAATTTAAATACTTTTCTTCGGCTTGTACAAGTTAAATGAGTCACAAGTCATTGGAATGAAACTTTTCAATTACATTGTTACAAAAGTGTGGATCGTTTTCATTCATTGCTTTAGTTGGCAAACTGAAGGAACATTTTCGGATGAGAGGAAGAGGTGAAACGAAGAGAAAACGGCTTATGCAAAGAAGGATTCATATAAACGTATATATCAGCAGACATTTCAAGATTCAAATGCCAAATAGAGCAGTGTGACGCTGAAAGAGACACGGTGTCTATTTTATATTTTGGTGTCGGATTTAACAAAAATAGCTTAATAAGTAAATCACAACAAAGTGTTGTTGAAATTGTATGGCACGTATTTAATTTTGTCAAAATATAAAAACAAAAATAGTTGGTCAATTATTTGAGCACAATTAAAAAATATGCTTGTTAAATATTAAAACAAATAAATCATACAATCAGCAAAGTACCAAATATTAAAATCAATCGAGTAAACATAGTGAATTGGATTTGCGGTTTTACAAATATCCTAGTAGGACGTAGATCAATAAGTTTATAACTGCAAATTTGTTTTTAATGTGACTAAATACATTTCGTAAACAAAATATCTATTATTAAATTTGATAATATATTCAAATAAAAATATAATGAATTATGCGTTGTCTTATTTCGTTTTTATTTTTGAACGCAATCGTTAAGATTGAGAAATTATTCTATTTTTAACATTTAAACACTAAACCGGCTTCACATTCGAATAAACAAAAAAAGTAATTTAGAATACGCTCGATTAATAGGGATTACATTGTATATATTTTTTTACAAATCTTTTACTGGAAACGGTATTAGATGTAATAAACATAATGCATACAAAGGACATTTTATTTCTTTCAAGTAATTATTTCTACATTATATCTGGAAGGTTTTTCTACAAGTATATACAAGTTTTAGAAATAAATCAAGGCATGAAGTCTAAATTTTATATAATTATTCACCGATGATAAATATGCAAGTTATGACTCTAATGGCAACTGATATTATTAATAGTAAAAAAAAATACAATGTAATTTTATAATGTAAGTAAAGAAATGAAATATTTATAAACAAAATAGCAAATGAAGAATTTTTCGTTTCATGTTTGTATTCTAAAAATAAGTTTTCTTAATTTATTCTCAATAAGCCTCGTTATAATTTTCACGGCTATTGATTTAACGAAACTCTTCTTCTTCTTCTTCTTTGGCCATGTTCACTCCCTATGTGGAGCATATGGCCGCCACGCGTCACCTCCATGTTTCCCTGTCTCCCGCCAATAGCTTTGCTTCCTCCCATGACATGCCAGCATCCTTCAGTTCCGCCGAGTACATCCTATGGATAGTACCCGACGGACGTCCGGGACGCCAGAGTCCTACTGGTCGAAAGAAGAGGCAGGCAAGATTGAGGCTTTCCGGAGGCATCCGCAGCACGTGACCCAGCCAGTTCCAACGTCTCTCCATAGCCACTGACGTGACGGGACGCTGTCTTGTACGCTCTCTTATTTCTGAATTCCTCACAAAATCAACCCCCCATTATCAGCATCTGTTCTCGAAGCTCAGTATACGGTTTTTCTGAGTCTTCGTCAGGTGCCATGATTCGCAACAGCAAAGCATTACCGGCAGAACCGAAGACGGTAGTAAAAAAAATAAGCTCGCCATTCGTTTAGGAATGGCTTGAGCCACATTCAACTCAATGCGGACTGTCTGGGACTCACAGCTGTACTCGATTAAAACCAAATTCGAAACTCTAATTAAAATTAAATTAAACAAAATGTTATTAAGCTGAACGCCTTCTATTATGCTATAATTTCTGAGCAATATGATAAAAATTTGTTATAAAAGAAATCTTTACGACGAATGAAACACAAAAGAAATTGCGTTTGTCTGAGGTCAGCATAGTGGAATAATAAATTTAATGTCGATAGTTGATTACTTATAACAGCGCTTTTTAAAAACAAAAGCTTTTAAGTTAAACTGTACAAAATCCAAGGCTAAGACGGATCGAGATTTCCAACGGGGAGGCAAATGATAATTGGTTCAACCGACGGAAGTTGTGGAGCGATGTAAGTGGGAAGCGGGGCGCGCGGGAGCCTCCGAGGTTAGCTTTGCAGGCGAAACCTTCCACTCACTTTTATCTGATGACGTAGCCCCTTCCGTTGCCCGAATTTGCTTTTACTGCCGATTATTTGTTTGCCGTATATTTTAATACAGCAATTTTTAATGGTAATAAAACCATACGAAAACTTGAGCCCATTATTTAATTATTTCTGCTATATTTTTATTGAATTGCGTGTTATGATTAATGGAAATAAATGGAAATCTAATCGGCATAATTATATTCAAAGTATGTATGAGCACAAACGAATGGACTAAATTTACTAAAATAATTTTGTTTTTATACAATAGCTATTAAATCATTCAAATTAGCTAAACATTACTTTTGATGGTTTCGGCGGTAACTTTGCGGAAGTTTATTTTAATAGAAAATTTAAATTAACTTTGATTATTCCTTTGATAGACTGTTTCGATTTTATAATCCCCTCTTTGCTTCCCTTAAAAAGAAAAAAATCCCAATCTGATTGATTACAACTCATTAGTATCATTATCTGTTTGTTTTATTTCGATTCTACACCCCCCTCCTTGCTCCTCTTAAAAGGAAAAAAACCCAAACCTCCATTTTGTAATTTTATAATTTTAAAATGTTAGAATCAATCTTGCTTCATTACTTAAGCAAACTTTGCGATAGTAAGTCTGAAGATGCCTCTGAAAGAGGCGAAGCATGTGTCACAATTAGTAACACTAACATTATTGTAATTTGGAAGTTTATGTATGTTAGCGAAAAAAAAAATACAAAAATGGCACAGTCACAATAGTGAAATTAATTTAGAAAGCGTTATTTAGATATTATTAAATTCGAATGTATGTCAATAAACGAAAGCTTCATATTGCTTTTACGTTAGTTAATTTATTTGAAAAATCATTTTTATAAATTGAATACCAGCATGTAGGTGATCTTCTACGAGTTCGATGTTATTTTTAATAAATCAAAGCAAAATTTATTATTTGTTTTCGAAAAATACTAATATAGGTTATGCTAAAATGTATATGTCATAGTTCCATAATGCGAGCAGACTTATTTGCATATGCAATGGTTCATGCTTGAGTCCAAATTCTAGGAAAAACTTTTCTCAGCGCAAAAGGTCATATGCAGGCAATCTCGAAGATAAAAAGCCTGTCACATTACTTCTTAAGAAATCTTTTGTAGATACTCCTTTCTTTTATTTTTAAATTCTATAACAAAAAAACTTTGTCCGCTCCCGGTGTTAAGTAAATGGACGTTTAATAGAACATTTAAATCTTTCTCTTTAGAGATGATTAAAGATCAAAGAATATGAGCAAAAGTGGGTTATTAATATCTAGTTGATCTAGTGGCATTTAGTTTTCGTAATATGACCGGCGGAATGTAATTAAAACTTCCATCTATGAAATAAAAATCCATGTATCGATTGAAAATCAACGCAATAATGAAAGATACCTTAATTGAAGAGGATCAAAATATTGTTTTATTAAATTAAGATTTTTGATTGATAGTGAAAACTTTATGTTTTGTGACCGTCCATCGTATTTATCCCTTATCGTCCGCAATCAAACGCCAATCACTGACTTAAGTTGAAATACCCTTTATATCAGTGTCTGCCAAATTTCGGCCCACTGTAGTCTTAGGTGTGCCGCGGAGAAATAAGTAATATTCATTTTAAATAATTCAAATTAATTTAAATTTTCTTTGATTTTAAATAAATTCAATATCTATATATTCAAATAAACATTTGTCACGTTCCAACATAGTCGTCAACGCAACACATTTTTCACATTTCCTTTTTAAGCATTTTATTAGGTGTGTCGCGGAACAAGTCCCATTCACCAGTGTTCCGTGAAGTAAAAAAGTTTGGCAGACACTGAATTATACGAACCAAAGACCGATCTTCCGGTACGTCACCATTTTTTTTTTAAAAAAATCTTTATGGATATTTTACTACAATAATTAATTACTGCTCGATTTTCTTTAAACGATTTAGGTAGATATTGTCATTTGGATAGAAATCATACAGAAAAATATTTTAAGCATGTATAAAATAAAATTAAGACAACAATATATGATTATTACTTTTTTTCAAGCTTGTTATTATTTTAATTACAATATTATTTTGTATTTAAAGTTATAAGAGAATCTTGATATTAATGACGTAGTTAATGCAAGACAATTATAAATGAATTTCCCAAATATCAAACTTTCAGGCAGATAACGTAGGTTTATTGTGTGTCTTATTTTAAGCAATGGTTACTTAGTACTTAGGAACATAGTAATAATTCTATACATGTGACTGTGTTTTCTAAATGTTTTTACTCTTGTGATTGTGGCAAATTTCAAGCGATAGAAAAAGCTGCTTATCGTACATAAAAAAATATGAATTGAGATATTTTTATTCAAATTTTAAGATTTTGTAAAAGCTTTTGCACAAGTTGAGAATATGCAAATACAACGAGCATTGTTCGGGTTTTGTTTTCTGATTATGAAATTGCTTTTAGACTCGTTAAACACTTAAAGATTTCAATTTTGATCAACACACTAGTAGAGTTAAATTTTTGTCATTTATTTGAGGCAGTAAAATCATGAACCTTATATGTATACCAGAGTTTAAAAAAATGAAATTATCAAATACAGTATCAAAGTATCAATTAAATTAAATTAAATTTATGTTAAATAGATCAATACAAAATGCTTTCATAAAGATTAAATAAGCTGTTGATTGACTTGGTAGAACTCCATTACAATAGGGTAAAAATAGCAACGTATTGAGTTCTACAGTTTTGCAGAAAACTAATAACAACGGAAAAAAGTTGACTTGGTTGACTTGGTAGAACTCCATTACAATAGGGTAAAAATAGCAACTTATTTCGTTTTACAGTTCTAAAGAAAACTATAGAACTAAATACGTTGCTATTTTTACCCTAGAAATGGAGTTCAACCAAGTAAATTCCAATTCAATCTATAGCTTATTTAGTCTTTATTTTTATCCTACTAAATAATCTTATAATTATGTATTGAATTGTATTAATTTGTATGAATTCATTCCGCTAAGCAAATAATAAAGTAATAACAATACTGCTTATTTGACATAAAACGTTTTGTTTTTGAGTAAAAAACTCAGAGGCGGAAAATTTTATCCATTTGGAAGCCATTTATTTATTGAATTTAAAATAACTATCTTAATGATTGTACATTTTTGTTGAAATAAAATAAAATCATCGACGTTTTAAATTTAATTTCAATTAAATGATCGATCAAACTTTAGGAACTAAAAAGAAAAACGTTGCCTCAGAGCTGAACTACATTCTGAACTTGTTACAACATCTCTTTTATGCCGCGTTATGAAGCAGGGCGTAAAGGTACAACGGCCTGTTTTCTCCGAGAAGATCCTTTATTAATTAATTATTAAGCGTGAATTTTCCCTTGCATCTATTTGTGTAATCTGAAACAAGGACTGCGCGTTCCGAATTTTGTCTCGAGTTGATTGAAATCGTTTACGATGCACATAAATATGCGTCTTCGTGCGAGATATTAGGCGTCCCGCTTTCTCGTTAAATTCAAACTCGTAGCCATTTTGAAAATTAATCATTTATTTATAACTAACCGTTTCCCATCAGAAAATTGTCGGTAAATTGAAACTATGATTAAGATTACGACATTATTTGAAAACGTGCTTAACAAGGAAGTGTTATTTTGTCATAAACGGAAACTGCCTATCAAAATAGACAAGAAGGCATTAAGAATGAACACTAATACAGAATCAAAATTATCGTCGCATCCAGCCGCGGCATTACTATCACAGATATTATATACTCTAAAGTCTAAATGATCTATTTCGCCATCAAATATCTACTTTCATGCGTATGATGGTATTTCAAGGTATCACTATTACAACGTTGAGTTTTGAAATCTAAAAGTGCGTGGGAAAAAATAAGATTTCTTAAGATTTTACATCCAAAATGTGGAATAATAATTAATTATCTTAATATAAATTTCATTTATAAGAAATTTAGCTGTTAATTAGTATGTAGTTAATCGAAAGTCTTAGACAGAGATATCCATTCGGCCAGCATTATTTAGCCTATAAAATTCATAAGATTGTCCTCCTGCAATATTTATTCCTTGAACAAGTTTTTTTGAATCCATGTCCGCTCTCAATGTGAATCACGTGGTCTCCTAATGGAGGTATCTCAACAGATTTTTTCTACGAGAACTGTTTGTAACTCAGTTACTCAACCTCTCTTATTCAAAGAGATAAGAATAATGCTAGCACAAGACTAGTGGTTAACTAATCGTTCTCGCTAGAAGTTATACACGATTTTAACTTTAATCTGCATTATTTCGATTTAGTTGTATATTTAAAAAAAATATAAACATCTGTTTTCTTTAATTGTTTTGAATGAATCCAGTTTCTTTCATTTTGTTCTCGTGAAATGTTACTAAAGCCTTTTGGGATTGCTAACGTACATGAAATTCATAAGCGTAAAATTTTGCCAATTTTAACGCTAGAAACGTTTCGTAATATGTTTTGAATAGCGTTAGTAATCGAACAGGAAATTTAGCATTGTCAATGTCTTAATTAATCAAAATACTAAGCATGAACATGCTAGTGCTAACAATCATATATACCGCCCTGACAATATAATCAAGTTTAAAAATATTTGTTTGTCAACAATGTGAGAATTATAATATAGCTCCGAAATTGTCTATGATGAAAATAAATCGTTACCTTTTTGGCAAAAATTTGTATGTAACAAAACTGACAAAAATGAGTTAAGTATACAGAGATTCTTAGCTATCAATCATTTGCATTGATTATATACGAAACTGGTGTGAAGCTAGACACCTAGTGTACTGGGGGTGCCACGGCGTATATCTTTAATAAAAGAAATAATATAACCTCTCGACGATATACATTTTAATAAGAAGATATTCCCATGCTAAAATCTCTTGACAATAATCACTCGTAATTTCAAAGACCTACAGAGATTGTATTTGTTAATTGATCCCACAATTAATTGAACGCCATTAAGGCTAAACCATTAGTGAAATTAATCCATATCGCCATCAAGAGCTTTTAGCTTAGTGATAAATAAATTTATTCATCCATGTACTTGAACGCTGGGAGATAAAGAAATTGAGAAGTGCCAAATTTGAACGAATCAAATTTAATATCGGAATTTCACCAAGCACCTTCAGTCGAAGTCTTAAATTAATATAATTTCTGTACATGCACATTTTATTAATAGTTTTACTTGTGGTGTACCGCGAAATTGTGAAAATAAAAGGTTGCGGTGCACTGGCTTAACCACTTGAATACCAAGCGGACACAGGTTTCCGGAACATATGCAAGCGATTATGGGTGTCCAAGACATTTAAAAAACCAAATAATTGGTATTCTAATAGAATATAAGCAATATTTTGATGAATATGTGTAGTGTTATATATATACTTAGTCAATATAGATTTTTAAAATATCGAATTCGAGTGTATATTAGGCAAAATTATTTTTCTCAAAAACACGCAGTATCTCTGGGACACATTAATGATTTAGTTGCGCGGTATTCAAACGGTTAAAGTTAGGAAATTGTTGCTTACTATTAATTTTAAACTGCTTTTTGTGCCAGATCAAGATTAATACATCTAAATTTTGATATAATAATTATCTATGCAACATAAAATATCGATGCAAAAAATAGAGCTTTATGATAAAAAAAAAATCATTCGCTGTTTACTCAGAACTGTCAATTCGTTTCTTACCGACATATGTATGCCAGCATAGTGAAGAAATATCTGTTTTTAATGTTTTACCATTAAATTGAAAGAATGGCTCTGGAATTTTTAAGGGATAGGGGATTCAACTTATGATGCTGGGCATAAATCCGAGAATTCAACGCTATTATCTTCGGTTTCGGTGTCAGGTTAAGCGTATACTGAGATACCGGCGACAACAATAGTTAATTATCCTTTCATGGATATAAACCTACAGGTTAAGCAAAGTTAAGAAGAGTTTGATAGGTATCTTAACATTATGTTGTGTTTAAGAGAATTTACTGTTATTTAGTAGCTCGATCACTCTTTTTCTTAGAGGGTAAAGAATGCTGGTAGAATTGTAATATGCAGTGGTAGTTAAATGTTGTTTGAAAAAAAATTTCTCAACGCCTCATTTTCAGGATCGGACGGGTGGGAATAAATGTATACATCACATACAGTACTTAAACATAAATCTATTAATCGATTAAAAACCAATTAAGAGGACTCGGACCCATGGATACTGTGACCGAAAAGAAAACGTTCATAATAGTTGAACACTCCTCTACAGGCACGTCATTTTTTTCTGCAGTAAATTAAGGAATTATATATCAATGAATTCATTATTACCTCTATCATTTATCTACAATTGTCAGGTTCGTGATGCAGTGGTCAACGTCGTTGACTTCCGTGATTTATCTCACGGGTTCATATCCAGTACGAACAGCATTTTTTTATCGATTTCTGTTCGAATGTAAAGCATTAATTATCGAAGTCTTTGTGATATCGGAAAATTCACTCCCACCAGTCAAATCTTAAACAAAAAGAGGTAACAAAAACGATTAACTATCTTATAGTCCAGTCCTAGCTTATCCTTTATATTCTTACTCTTTTTGAATAAGAGAGACGTGACAAAGAGAGTAACCATTGTAAGCAGTAATAATAGGGTTCGTAAGGGCTCGCGCGATCCCCTTGTTAAATTTGACTAAGGCCAGCGAGTACCTTGTTAATTTATGAGAAAACAATATTCTTAGATAAAATTAGTATATAACTGCAATTTATGATTTATATTATATCTACGACAGCTTCAGTATACACATCAGTACATTGTTAGCCATTAAGATTGATAAGTTTACGGTAAATTGCATATCGTTACATATTATAAATGTATTAATTAACAATCGATACAAATATTCACTCCTTCTCCAGAACACCGAGAATTGCTTTGAGATTAAGCGAGCTCTTTGTAAGCGTATTGGCAGCCCACCGCTGGTGACAAGGATGTTGAAAATTCCAATCGTAAACAATGGTATTTATTTAATGTTTTACAAAGTTTGTGAATAAACTATTAAGTTGAGATTCAGTTGTAATATGGCTGAACTCAAACTATATTGCCGAGATAAGAGTCTCCAAAGGAGTACGTTCTTAGTAAAGTGATATGCCAAAGACGTCTGCCCCCCAATTGTTTGGAAACAACCATTATACTGACATACGCGTAAATAATGTCTAGGGACCGGTCCAACGAACTAATTCAATGACTTAAGTTTGTATACTGAAACAAAATATAATTAAGGTTTTATTATAATCATTTATGTTCTTTTTGATAGTTTATTAATTACATAATACTAATTTTAGTAGTTCAGCACTGCACCCGGGTCTGTGACAGTAACATACCTCAAAGGTTCAAGTACCAGTAAGAACAGCATTTTTCCCAGACTATTTTTCAATTTAAAATCAAATTATCTTACTCATCCTACGATTATATTGAGTAACAAGGTAATATAAAAAAAGCCTTACAGTCAGATTTTTCTTTCGAATGGAGCATTTTTTTAATGTCTCAGTAATACAATACGTGTTTAGTTTTTATCAATCCAGTAGCATACTTATTTGAAAAAGACTTAATTTTATCTCAATCATTGATTTCAGGTAGTGATATATACAGCATAACTTAATAAATATATCATTAAGCCGATACAAATTAAAACACAACCATTTTAAACGTCAGGTCCTATGGCGCAGCGTTTAACGTTGTGAGCTTCCGTGACGAATCTCACGGATTCAAGTCCCAGTAAGAATAGCATTTTTCCAATAAATTTATCGATTTCTGTTCGAAGGCATGGATAATGTTTGTGATATTTTAAAATTCCCTCCTACCTTTCCAAGCCTAAAATAACATAAAGTAGCGAGAACGATTTGATAATCACTAGTCCTGTCCCATTCTACCTATCTCTATTCTCTTCGAAAATAAACGAGAGGTTAAGCAACTGAGTAACAAGAAGTTATCATAGAAAAAAATCTTTTGAGATACCTTTATTAAGATGTATGATGGTTCACATTCTACAATAAAAATATTATTTTCTACCTGTATATTTACCTATTGAAACTTGGTGAAGACTATGACATGAATATTTTTCACGGCTATTTTTATTTCTGGGGTAAGTACAGACTTAGTCTTTATATCTCTTTCCCGGATTTATACAAGATAAAAAAATGCTTTCATAAACGAAGTGTTAGTTGAAGACGAAATAACTTTTAAAAACCCTTATTGAGTATTGGTTTTAGATTTTCAATATAATTTGTCGGTATACTGGCAAATGGAGATAAGCCAAAAAATCATGTTATATTGGTATTGATTTAATGAATATTTTGTTCAAATAATTTAGTGTTACATTGTTACCTTGTCTATAGAACAGGCGTGAGGAACCTGCGGCCTTTTGGCTACTCTGGTGTGGCCTTCTCTATTTCTAATTCTCTAATTCTGTAAATGTTTGTAATTTCGTGAAATATTGGGATTTCCGATGTCAAAATCCTTGAAATACCTAAAAATAAAGGTCCCACGCTGGTAATTTTGGGAAATCCGCAAACTTTTTGGCTTTAGAAATTGGTATGAAATTGCTGCCGGCCAAAAATTCCCTAGCCAATGTTTACGGTGGCCTTCATGTCGAATCAGAAAAATGAATGCGGCATTTGGAGAAGAAAAGGTTCCCCATCCCTGCTCGAGAACTTCATTAATTAAAATTATTGTTTTGATTGTACAATGTTTGGTTGCAACATCAGTGCTACTCGCGGTTTAATAGAATAATTACGATTTTCTTTGATTGAAAATCTTTTTAATCTGTCAGCTATCAATCGGTTATTTGAGTACCTCAACACAGATTGTTCTGCAATAACTATTCGTTATTAAGTCACTTTTTCTATTACTATCAAAGAGAAAAAAAATCTAAAGCATTACCAGTTTTGTTTTATTGCTCTAGCATTTTTAGAGTATCGGATGGCAGAGGAGTAATTAAAAGTCTATTGAAGTTACTCATAATAAAACACAAAATTCATACAGCTATTGCAAAAGCAATTTATGAAACGAGTTAGTGCAACAGGAGTCAAAGATGACCAATCGTGTACAAACTGCGAAATATTTGCCATTCCTTAAATACACTACTGTTCGCGGTGAAATCAATTTTGTGTACGTCGGTGTATATACACTCATGTGATCAAAGCCCGTTAGTGGGACTGCTATTTTATGTCTAAGAGTTAAGAGTGAGGGAGCCTCCAGGCGATTTATTGAGAACCAATTCACTGCTCACTTCATTACGTCAAATCAACTCGGAGTGCTTCATCAGAGTGTTGAGAGATGGCAAAAAAATGATTGAGTTTCCATTTACGACGGTGTGAGCTGCTGTAAAAAAAGAATCTCCCGAGAATATATTGGAAATTTTCGTCGTTCAGAAATATGCCTACAGTCAATATAGTGTATAATTTACGCCAACCGATATATTGAAACGAAGTTTTATCGGTATTTTTTAAAGTCTGTCTGTCGGGAAAATAAATGGTTAAAAGAATACATTATTTTCTGCCACAAAATATTGTGAATGTTTTTTCTCCTTGATGTTTTGTATAATAAAATTTACATATACATAACACTTATATTATTTTCTCGTACATATTGTGTCATATTTTATCATATATGTCTACAGTCATTATACTGTTTAATTAAACATAAATATTAGAACTCTACAAGGTTATTTCCTATTAAACATATGTCAAGTGTTGCGTCTGATTCTTTTCATTATCTTCCATTCTAGATTGGAAGTATTAAAAATTCGCTAAATGTCATATTACTCAAGACCAACATGTAAAAACAACGAGTAAAAATCTGTGTTTGAATCTGAAAAATCGTCATAAAATCAAGAATTAAATCAAGAGCTTTTACTGCGCTCAAAAATGTACAACAAGCTTTGTTATACAACTAATTTACTTTATTATATTTTTAAAATTTGTTCCAATCTGATAACCACCCTATTACGCATTTTTTTACCTTCACAGCAGCACTAGAGCTAAATTTTAATTTTCTCCATTTTTTTCATTAAAGTATTGTTCATCCCATCCATGATCCAATTTAATTTTTTCCATTGTGTTATTTATTCATTTGAATTTCTCAAAACGATTCTTACAGATTTAAATAAATGTAAACATCAACGTTTTTGCTAAGCATTCGGTATAAATAATTCATCTAAACGTAAATTTTCTTCAATATAGTTATAACGAAGGCCTTTCGGGACGCCGTGTTTTCATAAATAGCTTATTGAAAAACAGACTGCCGTGAAACTTTGTGATATAAATAACACAGCTTGAAATTAAAAGACTCACCGACGAAATTTTCAATACGAAAATAAATAATTCTTCAATGAATAGAATTGAGAAGCCGAGTTAGTCTTTAGAAAATAGCTTTCTTGCAGCCGTTTCTCTGAACAACAGATATTAACACATTCTGCATTATCGACATTTGCGAGACCTCTCGAGAATATGAGGTGTGTTTTATAACTAGTTATTTATTTCGCAAACTTAAATCTGTCAATATATATCATTCATAATTGAAATGATAAAGTTCTCTTCTTCAGATGTTCACCAATGACCAAAATGTAATACATGCAAAATACAGTATAGCTCTTAATAATAAAATTCAGTAATGCAATCTATAAATTAATAGTCGATAAGGTTCGTCCGTTTGTTTGTTTGTTTGTTTGTATGAGTGTATGAAGGATGTCCCTGATTTCCCCTCCCCCTCCTCCTCCCCAGCCTCGCTGTCGCCATTTTTTTATTCATACTAAAAACATATTTTTCCAATACACTGTTATTTATGATTTTCCTCGATTTTAGTATCAGAATTTCTGGCTTATTCAATAAATAGGTTTGTAATTTATTTTTCACGCCAGTAAATTTTTTGACTACTTAAAAATGCAACAAAAATTTCACGTTGCTGGGCAACGGGCTTACAGCTAGTTGGTTATAATTTCTCTATAAGATTAACACCGTGCTTAGAATGGGCTGAAAACTTCATAATATACAAAAACAGATATATCCATATGTTCATAATATTTTATATTGATTGATAAAACAAGAATATATAATGTATTATTTGTCGATCTGGTTTCATTGAAGTAATTTTGGTAAATGATAGTATGTTTTAATAAAAGCAGTGAATGTACATTTTTAAATCCATATCCGATCCCGATGTGCAACATCTGGCTTCTAAATGGAGGAATCTCAACATGAGTTTTTCTACGAGAACTGTCTGTTACTCAAAGAGAGTAGTAGGGATAGAAGGATAAGGCTAGGACAGACAAGTGGTTAATTAATCGCTCTCACAACACCCAATTATTAAAGCATCGGAAATCGTGGTAGGGAATTTTCTTTTTTAGACACCAAAAACACCCATGCTGCTCGTACTAGTACTCGACCCGTGAAGACCGGCACGGAAGCCCATAACGCTAACCGCTGAGTATAATATAAAATGATGAAAATGGTTGAAGTTTTTTTTTAAATATGTAAATGTACATATGTCAATCGGAAAGTGGGCAGTCGATTCAATTAATTAAAATATGAAGTAAAATTTCAGTATTGCAATCTTCATTACTTTTTTTTTGTTTGCCATGTCCGCTCCTAGTGTGGAACAAAAAAAAAATAATGTTTGTTCTGCGAGAACTGCTTGTCGCTAAAGCTCTTCTTTCGATGAGAGTAAAGGTAGGTGAAGTACGGACAGGTATAGTGGTGGCTTAAAGTCTTTGCATATCCTTTACTGCGATGCAAACATGACCAGCTCGCGGTTTAAAAGCGCCGTTTTGTAGAGTTGTATGTTAGTGTCATAACAAAAATGAAGTGTAAAATAAAAGAAATAATAAAAAGTGTTTCATCTGAAATTACGCCCGTGTTGATTACCAGCCTTTGTACGGACCCAACTCGGGGTTTTAGGATCACAGGGGTATATCTACAAAAAATATAGTTTGGATATAAAAGCAATAAACGAATATGGTGCCATGGTATTCGGCCACATATCTCTGAAATTTTTCACTTATTAAACATATTATAATATATACTCTAAGCACTGATTTTTCAAACGTCGTATTTTAAAAGAAAGTATTATGGCTTTCTCATATTTTTTGTTATATTTTCAACCATATCTTCAAGACGGTTATATGTATGTGCGCCGTATGGTTTTATATCAATAATAAATATGATTACGGCATTACCAAAACCGGGCTTAACTCAAGACAAGTATTTTTGTAGATAAGCTCCTGAACTTTTCCACCTGCAGGAAGCAGCCCTAGATGCAAAATGGCAGCGATATATTTTCAAAGTATATGTTAAGAAAATCACTGAAATCCCCGATATAAAAAAATGAGTGGGCTATAAATGGAGTATAAAACTTTCTCTTTGATGAGTCCAAAGACTCTCATCATGAGTTTAAGCAGGTATGTTGAGTCGTATCTTATTAATTTGCTCATAAAATTGAAGACATCCAAGGAACGACATCCAATCGAATATAGAGCATCTTTATGCCACGTCCTGCAGATATCCCCACCAAAGGTCAAATTCGTGTTGCCATCGTAAAACATTCGCTGTACGAAAAATTGTTTTCTTTTTTATACGTTCCTGCTTTGCAAGTTTACAGACAAGGTTACGTGAAGGTTAAAAAAACACATCTGTTTAGTTTGTGTAAGAATATGTTTGAATTGAGTCATAAATTGCATGCGCGCCTGTCTATAATATATAAATAAAAATATCCATTTTCATTTAATTTGCACCAAATAAAACACTAACTTTGCATTTTTTTTGTAAAAAGTGAACACATATGAGAGAAATGAAACTTCAAATATATGTATCCGTTATGAAAATTTTCCAAAAAATATACAAAACTGATTTATTTTGAGTTTATAATTTTTGAAACCTAATAAATGTTCTAGAAAATGCATTTCGAGCGTCAATGTGATGAAACGAATATGTGCACAACCTTCCACTTTATGGTCGATAAGATCGCTTTTTAGTTTAAGAATCATTTAATTAAACAATTTAGAATTAAAATCACTTTATATATAACATGTCAACTGTCAAAAAAAATATTCTCAATCATTTTCTTTACTCAAAATTATCAGTTGATGGAATACTTTTGACTATAGTAAATAGCTGAAATCTATTACGCAAACAAACATTAACACTTAAAAAGGTGTGTAATGTTACCAGAAATAAAATATCAAAAAATCGAGAATCTTCTTCACTGAATATAATATTATAGTTACAAGTAGAAAAGTATTTCTAAATATTCGTAAGAAGCCAGAATGATAACGACATGCTGTAGATATCTACATCCATTCTAAAGGTATGGCTTTCGTATTATGTTATTATTATGTAAATGCAGACTTGGTCGGTGTCGACTTTTCTCAAACCATTTGCACGTTTCCTGTGCGTAATATAAAACGAGAAACGCAATAATAACACACTGACGCGGAAAGAAATATGCCCAAATGATATGAGAACGCTCTCAGCATTGCGGTCTTGGAAAAAAAGCGCGACAGATTGAAATGTGAAGTTGAGAAAACAATCTTTTCTTTTGACAAAAATTCGAGAGCCGCGTTAGATCCGAAAAAATCTGAAATATTTTTATCGCTTATTGAATCAATAGAAGGAATAAGAAAAATACGCGCCGCTGAACAATAACCATACGAGAAAATAAAAACATTTTCGCAAAGGCTAATTGCGTATTGTCATCGCAGACAGACTTCTGATTTAATAATATATTTAAAAAATATATATAACCAAGTGTCTCTTCAGGCCAAGCTCCAGTACGTAAAATTTCTTTAATTGATTAGTTTAAATCAGGCCAGATGATTCATAAATTTCAATAATTCAAATTAGAAGTGTTTCTAATTAAAAATTATATAATAATATGTCAAGAGCCTCAGACTTAATAAAACCCTGTTAAATAAAATTATCTCCTTACGCAATAAATAAACTTAGAAAATCATCTCATTTCATGTGTTTATTTTTCATATCCCTAGTCATAAATCCTACCTCATACGACTCTCTTCAGGAGTAAAGGAAGTAATATAATAATGAGATTCCATCTTTAATAAAACTTACCATCTGTCGAACTATTTATTTAAATAATAGACTATTTCATTTGTTTTATGTACCGATAGTTTTACAAAAAATACTGACGCCCTAATTTAATACCTGACCAGATACATACTCATACAGTGGATTATGACGGTTCATAATACTTTATGACTATTTTTATATCGTCTGTATAATGCCAGAAAACGTTATGTCAAAAAACTTTGTTTTGAGATAATCGAGGTTTTCGAATATCATGAAGCGGACTGAAATGTAGCGTGGCCGTAGACAATAAAAAAAAACAACAGTTGATCAACATGTTTACAACTTAAAAAGGTTTAGTCGTCTAACCGTCTTTGTCGTTCGTCATAGTCGTCTAATCGTTCGTATGATTTCTTTCAATATTGAAATAAATGAATTTAAGTGTCCTTGTTTTTTCAGACAATAGAGCATGCTTGAATCTGTCGATCTGCATCCATAACTCAAAACACTCAATATAATAAACACTTATATCCTAACATTTCTAACTACTCTCTAAAAAAGAGAGATTAAGCAACTGAGTAACAAAAATCTTTCATAGAAAAAACCTTTATTAAGATTCCATATGCTCCACACTGGGTGCGGATATCGATTTATAAAAAATACGTTCTATTGATTATATGTTTAATTTATTTACCAATGTTTTAATGACATATTATGTAACACAATACAAATTAAGAATTTATAAGACTTTTCAAATAGTTCTTACAATTATGAAAATTTGCATATGTTTTAAATGTAGAGTTTTGATATCTAACGAGTAATTCCTGTATAATTGAGTATTATTGGAGTATTATTGAATAGATTGAATTTATGAACATTCAATTAATTTTAGTGCTCAAATTAATACATATTCTCTTTGATATGGTTATGGAGATAATAACACAATGAACAATAAAATTAGACCATTTTTTTTTAATAAACAGTTTTTCATATCGCGATTGGAAAAGGTTAAAAAATCGTCAGTAATATTAATTAAGAATAATAATTACTCCCAGTAATGCTATACACAAATTTAACTTATATATAAATCTAGAAAATAAAATATACCAATTTAAAGCGTTCACTTTCAAAATCTTTTATTTTTGTATGTTTTGCCATTTATCATTTTAAAGATATTCTATATAAAACTCTTCATTTGACTTAACCGACTTAATGACATGTTATTTTTATGGTAAATATAAATTTTCAGTGAGGCAAACTTGAAAGTTTTATTTATATGAATTATTATATATATGAGATATCCTGTCATTAAATTAAACGTTTTTTTTTTGGTATTTAATATTAAAATGTGTCACTAATATTAACGTTTAGAAACAGCAAAAGCTTGTTCTTATAAATTAGGAAAACATAAAAAAACACAACTATTTAAAACTAGTTTTATGTTCAGATATTATTAATTTTTAGCTCGAATACTAGAATCAATAGTTTTGTTTATTTTGATTTGATACTTATTTATGCTATTATATATGTTTATTTATGTTAAGAAATTAAAACCAGATTTTTATTCACTGAATGTGTGTAATTTTGTATTACCAAACACTTATCTATCTTAAAATAAAAATAATAAAACATTTTTAGTACTTTTTCCACATAAAATTTATTAGATCAGGACCGGTTTCGCTCATCGCGAGCATTATCAACTGATAAGAAAAATATATAAACAGTGATATTTATACAAATTTAAATTGAAATAAAAAGGTGTAAGCAACTATTAACAATTTAAAGGATATTAATAGTTGCTTACACCTTTTTATTTCAATTTAAATTTGTATAAATATCACTGTTTATATATTTTTCTTATCAGTTGATAATGCTCGCGATGAGCGAAACCGGTCCTGATCTAATAAATTTTATGTGGAAAAAGTACTAAAAATGTTTTATTATTTTTATTATAATGCCATTCCACCAAGTATTGACAGTGAACACCTTAAAACTTATCTATCTGCATAACTTTGACGTTAATTGTATTTAATAAAATATTTGTATTAGGGAATGTACTTTATTAAAATATAAAATGAATGTAAAATGAACATTCTATTAAATATTTGAAATCATTTCGTTGAAGATATATGCAAAATCGCATTTTTCATAAAACGAATCAAATACGAAACATGAAAAAATCTTATTTTACTCTGTCAAATAGTTGAGAAATTATTGAGAGATGTCTGCTTCATCGTAAGTATGATATGAAATATTAAGGGGAGAGTTTTTACAACGCATATTCGTGTTACTGGTTACGTAAAGCTTTACAAACAATATACATTGAAGTCACGAAATGTTTTTCATCTTATTATGCGGTTAACCATGAATGAAACTACTTTAAAAAATAAGAAAAGATATGCAAATAATAATGTATTCATGTAGCCTGGTAGTATAGCTAATATAATAATAATATTAATAAAAACAATATTCCTTTGTACTTTATTCCACTTTATTTAAAATATCAGAACCGGTTTCACTCATTGCAAGAATTGTCAACAGAAACTGAATATTGTGTTTTTATTAATATAGTGCCTTTTTATTAAAATAGTGCCTAAAAGTGAATAATAATGTTATTAAAAAATCTATGTATCCTCACACAATAAAGCAAGTTATAAAAAAATATCATTGGTATTTAGAATAATATAAAGTATTGTACTGACTGTCCTTTGATATGGAAATATACTTCTCAGATACAGGTGGGTATCTTTACCAGGACGAGAGGATTTGTGCTTTGAAATTTGCAAAGGTTCGCATTAATTGGTTTGTTGCCTCCTCAAATATTCATAAGCTCATGATACTCGTATGTACGGTGATACGAAAAGGTATGTTTCCGAATTCACAGGTGAAAAAGCAATGCTTGCCTGTGTGGAAATTTATTTTAATTCTGGAAAGGCGAGCTATATTTAATAAAAAAAAAAAAAACTTTCATTCAGTCACTCAGCAAAATAATTATTTTTATTATTGTCGATCATCACACGTCACTGCGTCTTAATACAAAAGGCATCGGTTCAGAAGTCCAGCGTTTGATTCCTTAAATTTTAATTTAATGTATGAATATATGAAGTTTTTTACTTAACGATGTTTTTGTAATCAAGAATTGGTGCCTGTGGTTTATTTTACCCTTATATTGACTTAATAGCTTTCAATGTATTTACTACCTACTATATTTGATGAAAAAACATTTAAGATACGACATAAAGCCATGTCCGCTAATAAAGTGAAGCATATGAACTTCTTATGTAATTTTATCTTGACAGAAGTTTTTCTGTCAGAATTGATTTTTACTCATTTGCTCAACTTCTTTTTCTTCGAAGAACGTAGGGATATAATTATTAAGCTAAGGCAGAACTAGTAGTTAATACATTTGTTTATTTAAGATGAGATAAGTAAGAGGGACATTTTAGATATTACAGACATCTATACCATCGAAGAAAAATTCACAAATGGATTAAAAAATAATTTATGGAACTGCCTGTCTAATGTTTGAACCCATGTGCTACGTAACCAAAGTCAACGACGTCGGTCACTCTATCACAGATTTGCCATTTTATATATAATAATAATTCACATGTTCATAGAATAATTTCACAGTTTTATGAAATGATCAAAACCGGTTTCGCTGATCACGAGCACAAATGAAAAATATTTGTGATTATCGAAACCAGTATTGATAATACGATAAAAATTTAAATTCAGTGCGGTAAAGATGATTTTATTTTTTTAAATAATCCATAATGCTAAGACAGTATTTAATAGTCCTATCAAAACATTTTATTTTCTTGCTATAAAAAAATGTGTAGGTTAAAGATTGAAGGAAAATTAGCAGTTCATAAATATGCCAAATAATCAGAGTGGTTTTTAATATAAAAATACTTCTTTGTGTCTGCCTAAGGTGGGTTAACATTGAATTGAAATTTAATATAGACAAAAATATCAAATCTCTCATATTTCCGAAAGCACCTTACATTATTTTCTATTAATAACTGCTTATTCAATCATTCACACACAGGTCGCAGTCCAAAATCTCTCAAAGGATATTGTGGCGTGTATAAGTTTTCACTGAGAGATAAATTGAAACCGGATTGATAGTTAATTAATTATTTCATAAATTAAAGTGTTATCTACATAGACTTTTGCAAAGAGAGCTACAAGTAGACGTACACTTTGCTGGTGGGCAGGCCACTAAATCACGGTTTGATGAAAAACGATACCACGACAAGCGAATATTACGTGTTCGTTTTTTACGGATTTATGGGAGGCCTCCCAAAAAAGTGTATTTTTTTCTTCTTAATGTAAGCACATAAAAAAACAATCTGTTATTTACAACACTGTAATAAATGAGGTATTTCCGCAGTCAGATAATTAATTCAGATGTAATTGATAAATTGCCGCTGATTTTTTTGTTGTGTACGTAAATTTATAAATTAATTTATCATGTAGTAATTGTATGTTAATTTTATATCATGTCTTTTTAAAAACCTTTTTTTAATTCGTACTAGGTAATAAGATGTTTTTTTTGTAATCCATCAACAAATCTTATTAATTATAATGTATACATGTGTATCTTTGGGGGTTACTTTTTCGTACAAACTATCGATATTTTCTCTTGCATAAAAAAACAATATGATAATATTATAATTTAAGAGAATACTCTAAATAAGCAATAAATGATAAAAGAATATAATAATTTAATCAAAAGCAATTAAGTACAAAATGGATATTAAAATGAAAAAAAGAAAAAAAAACTGTAAAAATGGTGCGGAAATATTTATAATTTATTTTACAAAAAATGAAAAATAAATAAAAATTTAAAAGAAAGCCATAAAATTAATTTTCTGAGCAGTAGATTTTACGCTTTAATCTTAAAACGAAACGTGCTTCGGCTAGATGAGTAAAATTTTCATGGATAATTTTATAATACAACAAGGCCTAGTTATGTGGGTACGAAAGTGAATATTTTATTAAATGAAATAAAAAAATAATAAGATGGCAATATACTATTTTCATAGAAACTTAAAAACTACACGCCTTTTGAATAAATAAAAATAAGCCAAAGTATATCACGGATCGTTTTGTAGAAAAAAAACTTTTTCCATAACCCTGTTAAAATCAGATTTGTCAATGTCTTAATGAAAATAGCTGTAGTCAGTGGTCACCTGGTCAAAGCCGTTGGTTTCAGTTGCAGATATGATAGGTTCGATTTCCAATACGGACAGGTTTTTTAATTGATGTATGGATTTCTGTTCGAAGGCATTGATTCCCTCCCACAACCTATCCGATCCTAAAAATGGGACTTAGCGAGAACGATTAGCTAATTATGGAAAATTTATCAAGCATCTTCAGTCAGAATCTTAAATTAAATTATTTTTTATAAGAAAAATAAATTTACAATAAGTTACTCCCGAATCTTTTGAATTTGAAAAAGTTTCAATTAATAAACCTTTATTTATTGATCACTTTTAGGGTGTTCACTGTCAATACTTGGTGGAAAGGCATTATATTAATAAAAACAATAATCCTTTGTACTTCATTCCACTTTATTTAATATGTCAGGACCGGTTTCGCTCATTGCGAGCATTGTCAACTGATAAGAAATATAATTTAACAATGCTATTTATACAAAATTGAAAAGTTATACACAACAGTTGGCATTGAAAAGAAATTGCCAATTACATTAAAGTGATTCTAAAATAACACAAAATTAAAATGTTCAACACATCTAACATATAATTAAAAAGTCATCCCAGATTCATAAATTCAGAATGCGATTGAAAGTAATTACAAACATAATTAAAATTTGGGAAATTTCATCATTTCTGTTGTGTATAACTTTTCAATTTTGTATAAATAGCATTGTTAAATTATATTTATTATCAGTTGACAATGCTCGCAATGAGCGAAACCGGTCCTGACATATTAAATAAAGTGGAATGAAGTACAAAGGATTATTGTTTTTATTCTTTATTTATTGTTTTCAGTTATACGTGTAAAAATGTTCAATTTTTTTTAAGCAATCATTATTGCTGATGTACCTTAATCAAATAAAGTTTTTATTTTGCTTTCCCAGCACTGATCAAATCAGAGTTTCCTAGTTGTCACATTAAGGTGGCGATATATTTATGTAAACATTTAATTTTCCACCAGTAAACACAGAGCCTAAAAATATGATTGCTTATATCACTAATAACCTTTTATTCGGATAATTTTGCTGGTATTTATTACTTGCCATAAATTTCTCAACGCGTCACAATAAAAAAAATATTATGTAGCGAAAAATATAATAATATTCCTGGTCTCTGGTCAGTTGGTATTGTTTCTTTATGCAACCGATAAGATATTTATTAATACTGAGAAAAATAAATAAACTATGTTTAATATTATATAAACTGATGAAAAAATCTACGAAAGCCAACATTATATAAATCTACTTTTCCATTATCTGATTCATAAAACAACACGTGCTTGCTTCTCTAATAGAACACGTCGTTTCGTTTTATACTGTTGAATTCTGCAAGCAAAGTTAGTTTCAAAAATAATCATGATAAAAGCATACAGCGGCGAGAAGTAGAGTTACTTGTAAAAGTATAAAAAGATGCTGTCATAGTTTTAACATTAGATTGTTAGACAATAAATGACATTTTATATTTAAAAAAATGTTTAAAAAACAAAAGATAAAACTGCTCTATTTTTATATGTACTAAATATTTTGTCATCATTCTAGCAAGAAGTATTAAATTAAAAATACTGATTTAAAGTAAGTATATCGAATAATATATGTTTTGTTTATCACATACAATAATAAAACAATGCTATGTATAAGCCCTTAATTATTGCCAAAGCGATGTCAAGTTACCTTTGCGCGGCTTATAATATATTTATATTTCAGGTTTTGTTTTTGGCAAAGGGGAGGGGGTTGACTAGAATATCGAATATGTATATATCAAGTAACGTCTAAATACAAAAATAAAGCTCATTGTGCACGCAACCTTTTAGTAGAAGTTTCATACGGTCGAAGTTCCGTATAGTTCCATGTGGTAAATAAAAAAATCAAAATTAAAAACAAAGTCATTCCTACAATGCTACCAACGAATCCATCAAAATTCTTGTTGTCATTTTTTAATGCGACATTATTAGATTACAAACAGTTGAATAAAGTCTTTCGAAATGAAAAGCTTCTCCCCATGTACATGTTGGCGATGTGAGTACATTATATTATGTGAATTACGCAATTACTGAAGCAAAAAAATACAATACAGTATTTAACCAAAATTTTCTTTATTTTCATTATTTAAAAAAAGTGACAAAAAATATTAACTTTTCATACTCTTGTAAAAAAAAATGTGCAGTTAAATAGGCACTGACGCAGGTTGGTAAATATTTAAGTGGGTGATTCTTCATAATAATATATATTAGTATCATTATAATAATTATTCATAATCTTATAAAGATAATTGTGGAAATTTTGATTATTTTTTTTAGATTGATAATATTTTAATATTTTATTTCTATAACGTATTTGTATTGTATCAAAAGCTGTAATCGTTTCCAATCCTTACCGCAAAGATCGCGTTTGTTTTTTAAAAAATAACTTCTACATAGAGTACACTGGAAGTTTGGGCTAGTTCGGTATATTCAATATTCTCCCTTACCTTAATTCCTTCTGGTTGAAAAATTGCCTTTTATTATTCGAGTACGAAGCTAGGTGAAAAATTATAGGTAATTTTGAACAAAGCGAGAGAGGCATCATTTATTTGTCACACTTGGACTTTCCTAAATTATCAAGCAGTCGTCGGATTGATATAATTCCGACTAGGTAGGAGGGGGTGACAAATACTTACTGAAAAGACTGTTGAAATGTGTTTTTTTATCTCAATTATTTTCGTGGAATTTTGTGGGGGTGGATTTGATGAAATTGTATGATTATTTTATTACATTAAAATTGGGATTAAAACATTTATTCCCTAATTTAAGGTGTTCAATTTATTATAAATTTTAAACAAAATTATGATTCATGTGGTTATGGCAACGCTTCGATTGGTAATGATATTCATAATCCAGTATTTATTTTTAAGAAAGTCAGATCATCTTTTGTATTTTTTTCCGTTTACACTTACTGGTCATTACCAGGAGATCTGATCATAATTAATTGATTTGGCATATACTTGGAAGAACTCCATTATAATATGGTAAAAATATCAAAGTATTTTAGTTCTACAGTTAATAATATTTTTTATGCGTTGATAGCTATTTCGGCTTTCGCCATCGTCAGAACTTTTCTTATGAATTATTCAAAACTGATAGTTCTGACGATGGCGAAAGCCCAAATAGCTATCAACGCATAAAAATTATTGAAAACTATAGAACTAAAATACTTTGATATTTTTACCCTATTCTGATCATAGTCCCGAATAATAATGCTGCACTCACAATTAGACCTTAAAATACCTGCATATCTTACAACTGTGAATCGTAACACAACATATATTTTGAAAAATAATATTTTAGGTGACAATCAATTAAATGTAATAAATACAGTTTTTTGGATGAAGCGATAGGTTAAAATGTTAAAATAGTTAAAATGTGGAATCAACGCATTCATGAAAAAAAGATAATCATGAATACAAATTGCAATACCGGTTTTATAAAAAAGGTTAAATAAGACTTAACAAATAAGACCGATTGACGTTGCAATTCCGGGCGAGAAAATCGAAATCGGCATTTTAAAATTTCATAAAAAATACTTTCATTTTAAGACAATTGATAATCATTGACGGGTGATATTCATATACACATAACAGATTTTTAAAATAATAATAAATTATTGAAAGGCTTGTTATGGATACGCTAAGCCAACCAATATGAAATGTTGATTGCCCCTGACATAACATAATTCAAGTTTGTCCTATTCGTTTGCACTTTATATTGTATATAATTTCAATATAACAATAACTTTTCAACTGACAAATAGATACATTTGATTCCTTCAAACATCAGCTAAAATCAACGTTCAAATCAAACAGTCGTCAAGACTTAGTAGAGACCTCTTGAAACTCACGTCGAATACATTTTGATTATAAGATAAGTGATTTATGTAAAGTGTAAAAAACGAATTATGTTATTCGGATAAAAATTGAACAAAAATAAATATAGTGTTTCAGTAATAATTAATCCTTAACAGGCTCATCAGTCCTGTAACCTGTCAATATTAATACAACTCTTAGCAGATTTAATATATTTTAATTCATCACGAACAGTTTTGTTAAAATATGTAATTGTTTCTACACATTCAAAAATTGTATTATAGTGTATAGTCACAGAGACATTATGACGTCTTAGTGGCGGCCAAAAACCATACCAAATTGTAGCGTCTTTAATAAGAGATCGATATTATTTTTTCTTTACACAACAGTTAATATGTTTTATTAGATAAATGATTTTCGCTAAAAAAAGTGAATTGTTTAAGGCATATAGAACTTGTAAAACTTATTTTCAACCACAATTTATTTAAACCGCTTGCTCAACTAAAAATGTTTTGAAGCATATTTAGAGTTTGAGAAAGAAAGAAAAATATAAAACAAAGATAAGATGTTTGTAATAACTTAAATATTCTAAGTTTTCAACATTTGAAGCGGTATCATTTTTTCCTTTTGTTAAACCATTAAAACTTTTCTTTGTGTGAAGGGAATACATTTTTTTATACATCCCTTTTTATTCTACTATAATATTAGAACAAGTGTGTATATTTTATCAGAAATCTTTTAGTTTTTGCAGACAATCATTAACTTTTTCAAAATATACTTTTATTAATATTTTCTTCAAAGAATATCGTCTTATATATACTAAGTTTTTTGTAAATATTACATAATAATTCAATAAAGCATAGCACATAATTGAAATATAAACGCAAACCATTTTTTTTATTATGAATGATAAAATAATAAAGATAAAAGAAATATTAAATTTACTTTAATATTTTTTTATTATTTTCTAAACATTTGCTATCGTCTTAGCAGTATTAATTCTTGGAAAATTATTACAGAATGATAATAATCAATTTTCATATCGGTAGGTTTTTTTTTCAATACATATCGTAATGAAAATATACTGCAATATATTTGACGCAAACGGATCATGTATTGAAAAAACAACATTATGATAATATAGATGAAATACATGAAAAAAAAACATAATTACAATAAACATGTTTGTCCAAACTGCGACCCGTGACAAAGACGTGGTTCTGTGCGGTTTGCAGCATATTTTGAATAAGTCAAGAATTTTGAAGTAATATCATTTTCAACTTATGCGAAGTATATTGAACATATCATCACATCCATTTGGGAAATATTGAGTGAGATATTTTACTTTTTAGTCAACCTTTGATTCCCAGTATTACAAATGTAAGATCTAATTTTTAGCTGGAGTTGTGCAATTTGAATGTTTACCAGAATGCACCATAAATTAAAGAGTTTTGGTCTCAAAATGGCTTCAATGCTTGAAACCACATATGTTTGTGAAAACACCTTTTCAACCATGAAATTAATTAAATTAAAATACAGATGACCGTTGACAAATAGATAGCTATCAATATGGCTTCTTTGGTAAACTTTACAGAATTGCCGCAGAATTATTATTAAAATAAAGTTAGATTATTACCTTGTATGTATAATGCTTCAATAAAAGTAATTTAATCCTATGAATCTTAACTCTAGTAATTATGTAAGTACTTTTTTTATTTTTTTATAATCCATGTCCGCTCCCAATGTGGAGCATATGGCCTCCTAATGGAGGTATCTCAACAGAAGTTTTTTCTACGAGAACTGTTTGTTACTCAAACGCTCAACCTCACTTTTTTTAAAGTGAGTAGTAGGGAAAGAAGGACAAGGCTAGAACAGGACTAGTGGTTGGCTAATCGCTATTGCTACATCCAGTTTTTTTAAGAGATCAGAAAGATGGGAGGAGAGGAAATGATGTGAATTGACATCACAAACACCCAGTTTTCGATAACAGCTTTGAATTGTATAATTCTGAAATTCACTGTGATCTGACCGGGAATCGAACCCAGACCTGC
Organism: Himalopsyche tibetana; assembly: GCA_030503985.1. Classification (NCBI taxonomy): domain Eukaryota; kingdom Metazoa; phylum Arthropoda; class Insecta; order Trichoptera; family Rhyacophilidae; genus Himalopsyche; species Himalopsyche tibetana. The sequence goes on from JAPJYX010000010.1 coordinate 6,844,151, forward strand.
GCGATCGGTAGAGCAAGCTCTAACCAATTAATATTATAATTTCAAAATATTTAAACAAATGAAGTTTATTATTTTTGGTGTAGCCCGCAGATTGAAATACGGCCATCGGCTTACCTAAGGTTGGACAGCTCTGAAGCACATACAGCATTGATCCGCCGGACAGTGTCTCATATAACTGAAGAACTTTCATGTGAGTTGTTTTCAAAAGCTTTTAAAAAATGAATTTGACCTGTAAGCTGTTCTAAAATTAACAAACTTAAGAGAGTAAAAGTTTCCGATGATGAAATATATATAATAAACCTGCATAAAAATAGTTAGTAATCTACATAGTGTTTAAAATTCATCAAATGCAAACCACTAGTGTGTAACTATGGTGATATTTGTAAAGTATTTTCTTTTAGTGTGCATAATAATATGTAATATGGTCTCACTGTGGAACATGTGTGCACAAAATTTAGTATCTTTAGATTAAAAAATATACAATTGCTAATTGCTAATTGAAATAAATGAAGGCGCTGGAAACAAGGAAGGTAGTTCGAATTTGTATATCAAAAATGAGTTAGATATATTATCTCTATACTGAGAATAAAGCCCCGGAAAACGCAATCAAATATGATCAGCTGAAAAAAAGGGGGGGGGGGGGTTGGGGGTTATAAAGAAAACACATTATATAGGTTTCCGATCACTAGGCAAACGTATATTTTAAATTTACGTACGTACGCCACTCGTTTTATTATAAACCTTTTTACAATACTCAAAATGATAAACATGTTTTTTGTCCGCATATGAAGATATAATACATAAATATATCTTTGCCATATCTGCCGCATAATTTCAGTTTCAAAAGTTCCTCGTATATTTATTGAATTTTTATTTAAATGTAAATAAAATAAACGAAGAGATTTTTAAAAAAATGAATAAATAGCTGTCCATATATGATTTCAGGCTTCAAGATTACAAAGGTGAAAAGGACGTCGGAGAAGAGTGTAAAAAATGCGATGTATTTTTGTAAAGAGGTTGATAAGTAATTTTAATAAAAGAATATTGTATTTGTTTGAAGATTTTGAAAAAATAATCAAGATAGATATTTCGTCGTTAAATTGTGTTATTTTTTAGTGGAAAGTGCGATTAAGGACGGTCGGAAATATTACGTCATATCTAAAGTTGGACGTCGAATACTCAAACTTAAATTACATACAAAGATATAATAAACACACAATAGAAATTATTCAGGTACATTAAGAAACTCATCAAAGCAAAATGCAAACAATAAAATGAAATGATTGTAGAGGGTGTTTCATCTGTAGACTTCGCCACTTGATTATAGCTGTCAATTTTTTATAGCTGAGTGATATCACACTTTTTGGGACAAATCTGAAAATGAGCTGTAAATTTGTTAATTTTTAACAGCTAAAAAGGGAAAAAAAATGGTAAGCAATTTTAATTAACGATTTGATTCATATCGTGAAAACATTCCTTCAAAAATACTAGTATTAAACGAACAAATGTCGTATTGCACACTATGCTGTCCAATTGATTGCAATGGAATTTAATTACAAAATTTAATTCATACCGCAAATTAGACCGTAGTTTAAAACTTTCAGTTTACTATTTTTAAGTTTTATTTTATAGAGAACAGAGTTGTTTGACTAAAAATGCATTGATGTAGAATTTTGACTAAAGATGCTCGATAGAATTTCAATATTAAATTTGAATTGTCTGAATGCTGTACTCTTCCATTATTCTTGTCGCTAACGACCCAGGTTTCGCCTTTCGGCATCTCCAGGCTCTTTAAGTACACGAATGTACTTGAGCTGACGCGCAGTAAGCGTTTGCATCGTTTATATACAAACATAAAATTGGGTCGCTCAGTAATTGTTGTTGACGTCCTCGATACGAATAGCGTGAATTTTTTGATGTTAATGAGCTTAGATAACTTATGTGCGTAGATTATAATTATCGGATATTAATGAATTTGTGTACTTGAAAAGCCTGAAGATGTCGAAAGGCAAAACTCAGGTCGTGAGCGACAAGATTAATGGAAGAGTACAGCATTCAGATAATTCAAATTTGAAAATGCATTATTTTATATAGTCTAAACATATTTTTTGAGAGTTAACGGGTTCATATGACTTAAAAGTATGTAAACGCTGGATGGAGAACTCATGTTCTTACACATCCAAAAATTGAAAGTTGAATAACTGAGTATCAATAGCTATCGTTGAGATGATCAATACAGATACTATAATGTTACACATTGAGAGCAAGTGTGGTTGAAAACAAATTACATTAGAAATTTGTGACTCACGTGTCACAGATTAAACTTTCCCAGCGTCCCTAATGCGACATAATGAAGTTGGACGTGTCCATTCTAGTACTGCGGCCCATTCCGTCGTAACAATAAAGTACAGGGCCCACCTAATGGAGGCATTGTCACTTGATAGGAGCTGCAATTCAACTCCTATTGGGCCATTGTGCTTTGCTCAACATCGCGCCACACCGATTCATCACTGACATTTGTGTGTTTCATTTCGAACGAACAGAAAGAGAATTATTTTAAATCACTCTTACAATATTAAAAAAGCCCAATCTCATTTTCCCAGAAAAGCAACGACCTCGTATTGCGAAAATATATAACAACTTGGTGCTGAAAAAAAAACATCTTACAGCAGTTTGATTGCTTATTGTCAGATAAAAAAAATATACGATACAATATTAAAATGGGATCATCGTTAATTTTGTAGAGAGAAATTTAAAGTTTCAAAAATTTGCTGTAATATAATAAACAGCAACTATTGTTTGTTTTATACAACGCTGTGGAGTCGGAGTTGTTGTGATTCGGAAAGTGTTGGAGCCGTAGAAAATGTGCGACTCCGATTCCATTTGCTGAGACTTAGAATACTCGTTTTTGTAAAATTCAATTTTAAATCGTGTTTGAAATCGGAGTCGCAGTTTTTTTCATGACTCCGCAGCCCTGGTTTTGTATTAAAATCTGAATAATCTCTTTACAACTGTATTTTTCCTTTGCTTATAACTTATTTGCTTTTATTTACGTAATTTTCGACTATTTTGTATTTAAATAGTGTTTCCGATTGCCTTCATAATGTTTTGTGGAATTATTTTGGCTGTTAAATAACAGTTTTCATAATGTTCATTCAAGTAGTCAAGCGTAAGAGCTAATTTAGCAGCGAACTTTGTGTAATGTTTTTATTTTGTTTTTGTCTATTGTTTGATTTTTAATAAAAAATAATAGATTATGTTGTCTTTTATTTTGAATTCATGTTATTGTTTATATCCTGTATGTGGTACTATGATGTACGGTCTTAATAACACTTGTCAAGTGTATGGTGCATTGGCGTCAGCTGTATGTATTGTCCTTTCCATTTTTTTTATAAACAATAATAATATAGCTTTATGAGCATTCATTTTATTTATATAGATTATATTGTGAATGATTCAATCCAGCTCGTCATGATGTTAATAACGCCTCAGTTATTGGAGTAATACTTATTATATTGGCACATTGATTCTTATTTAACACATTGGAAAAAAGTTACAAAGTAATAAATTACGATGCATGTGTTTTTGAAGAGTGAAAATATTAAAAAAAACATATTTATGTAGAAGAAGTTGAACGAAACAACGCAATAAAGGTTTTAGTCTATTTTTTGAATCTTTCAAATAATGTTATCGTTGAGACAATAAAACTTATTTTGCATGTTATAATATTAAAAAAATAATTAATCCATCATCTTTAAAACTGTTCTTTCATATTTGACGCGAGAGCAAACCAAAAGGCAAACGTATTCCCTTCCGAGACCCACGGAGAGACCTTTCTATCTGATCCTTCGCTCCCTCATCACGTTAATGATTTAGGGCTTAAATAAGAGCTCCACATTTGTAAGGATGCGACTTCCATGAGATTTCTTTACTTGGTCAATTAGTAGACGTAAATCGGAATCCTTAGATAGCGTTTCCACGTTCTTATTCTTGATAAAATGACATTGTTTAAAAATCACGATGATTTAATGATTTGAGAAAACGATAGTAAAATTACCCTTAAAGAACTCACATATAATTAAACGATCAATATAAGTTTTAGAAAACAAGCTCTTGAGAATTTAAAACGTTTCTGATAATTTTTTGGTGAATCATGGACTCATTTCCGATTTTTGTTTTGTCAAGATGTAGAATCAGCCTACCAATAGGGATGCCACCGAAGAGAGCTTTTACAGTGCTTAAAAATATTGCCTCAGATGTTGACAAATTCCACTTGGACATGAGTGAGTACTAAGGCACCCAATCCCGATCCTTTTTTGTGATTTCGGGATTCATAATTTTTCAATCCTTTGATTGATCATTCATCATAGTATTATGTTACAATTGCTTGAGGTCATTGTTGAAAAAAGTGCGTATTAAGAGATTCCAGATTTTTTTTCACCTCAAAATTACGAATTGACAGATTGCTAATTATTCACAAGTCTTTCTTTTTATGCTCTATTTGTGGACTTTTACGTGTTATAGTGAATCCCGAAATTTTGGGATGAGTACTAAAATGACCCCTGATTTACGGGATTGGAAAATTGGTTGTGATCCCGGGATTAGAAGGCCTAGTGAGTACTGACGGATACTATTTATACATATTATAGTGAAATTTGTCGGAGCTTACTCAGTTGACTTCCTTGCCAATTTGTAATGATTCAATTTTTTATTCTACTATTTGTTTTACAATAATTTGTTAAATCTCTTTTTACCTTGTAAAAGTTTTTTTTTATTTTAAATTATTTTATAATGTACGTGTAAATAAATTATCAAAAACTACTAAATGCAAGAAATAATTCTGCAAAGTTCTGCTAATTGTTCAAGGAATATTTTTCTTTAACATCAGTATCTCATGGAAGAGTGCTTATTTAATATTAAATTTTGAAAAAAAAATATGCATGATAAAACTTGTCGTCATCATATTAGTTTAAATACACGTTGGCAATGGAATTAAGTAATCTTACTATTTAATTAAAAATAAATAAATGTTTGTAATTATGTGTGTACAATAATCGTTAACTCATCGTTTAATGTCTAGAATCTAGCAAATATGCTGTTGAATGACATGTATTTAACGATGGGTGTTTTCGAAAGCTGTATTTAAAAAAAAATGGATTAATTACTATATGTTTCCTAACGACGTATTCAGTTTTGAGTCATTTGTTCTGGACAGTGTGCGAGCAACGCTTTGAAATATAAATTATGTATGATAAACATGTTTATTTACATAATTAAGTACACTGTTTAAAGGACGTTAGGTACGAGTCTAAATTTACATGAAGTTGTTTTATTAAACAGCATTTCTGGTAAAGCGGATAACATGCAATGTTTTACTCCTTTGATAAAATACCAAATACCTGCATAAAATTCTCGCTCTAAAAGTAATGCATGTTTTTTTTATTTCATCCAAACTTTCTTTTGTAAATTAATTCAACGGTAAAATTAAAATAAAATTATCTGATTTTTTGGTTGTGGTACTTTTTGTTTTGCGCTCAAGCGTGTCGAAAGGCGAGTTGCCTGAGTGGTGGTAAATAAAGTGTAAAGAATTGAATGATTCAAAATAATTACGACTAATCCGTTTTTGATTATCAATGATAAATAATAATAGAATGCTCGTTTTTATGATCGTATTATAAATTCAGTTATAAAAAATGAATATTTTTTATATAAATTTGTGCGTCGTTTGTGCACCGTGAATCTGATTTCACAAATTACCATTTTTTGCGCGGAAATAATTAAATAACAATCTTGAAACTGCAGAATAATAGGATCATACGAGCAGGGTAAACTTTGAAATTTCCGATGGAACTTTCGGCAACTTCAGTGAATAAAGTTGTCACTGATGAAACCCTTACTCCAGCTCGGTTGCAAATATTTGATTTCGGTCAAATAGTTAGCATCGGAGAAATTCTCTTGCTTCATATTCTAAAGTTACCCATTATAAAGTTACTCCTTGCCAAGTCACTTTATACAAATAAACCTATGGGTAGCAATTTATTTGCTGGAGAAATAATTAATTACCCTATCATAAATTTTACAGTATTCAAAACTGCATAATTTGTGCGAAAACAATATGAGCTTATTAATGAAAGCCTAATACTATCGGATACAAGAAATACGTATCTATGATTGAGAAAAATGTAAAGCATGGAAATAAGAATTTCATATTTATAGTGAATGTAAAAATTCATATTACAAAATGATAAATTGTGAATTTGATTTCTTAATTAGGCATTTACTTTGCCAAATTAAATTACTCTCATCAGAGAGAACTTCTTCGGCATTTTTCGGCCATGTCCGCTTCCAATATAAAATGTGAATCATACACATAATGAAGCATTTCAAGAGACGTTATCTTTTTGGTAAGAGTGAAAAAAATAAATATTCGACTAGGTATTTTATTGATCATTAATGTAACTTTATATACGTTCCATTTATAAAATTGGCTAAGAGATGGGAAAAAATAAATATATCACAGAAGTCCATGCTTTTAAACACTTATCTAAAAACCGATTTAAAAAACATTTTCTTACAAAATTCGAACCCGTGACGATTGCAATCGAATAAAATGAACGTACAAGAGCATTAAGCACTTGACTTAGACCTGTTAGTAAATAAAATATCACTGTATAATAGAATTTTTGTTGAATTAAATACTATTTTTTACCTTCATAAAGGAGTTCTACTAAGTGAATGCCAACTTAACCGAAAATTATTTCTTGTACATAATTTTTTTTTTTATTTTATACCCGTTTAATATTTCTTCTTAACAAAGGAATATATTGATTTATTCATAGAATATAAAAAAAACATATTTTTCTTCCTCTTCTTTTCAATATTTACACAAGGAAAATATTGTAAGCGCACAGTAATGATGTACAAGCAATAATTACGTTGATGCTCGAATAAAAAAATACGCTAGAAAAATATCATGTTATCTTTACCCCAAATCTCTATCAATATCGTATGAAACAGTCTCAAGTTTCAACAAAATGCTCACAAGACTTATCGTATGGAAAAAACATACTTTGAGTGTATGGATTATTTGATGTTTGCGGTTTGCGGTTTCTAATACATTTCTACAACATTTAAGTTGAAATAATTTATCATCAAATAAGCTAACGTCAATTAATACATATCGACTGTGGAAAGGAAAAAGGACGTAACCCACACATATCAAATTTTACAGAAGGCGCAAAAAACATTTTTTGATGATTTTGTGACATTTGCAAATTATGAATTATACACAACCCTAAATTGCACGGAGACTTCTAAACTGGTGTTTAATTGACATAACCCAATATTAATTAAAGAAATTGTCTGGAAAAAACCTTTATTTCAGTCATTTTTCTTGGTTTCAATTTATTACAAGGTCATCTTTTCAAACTTAAAAGCTAAATTTAGATACTAATTCGGCATTTGCAGCTTGAATCCTTTTGATAGAACGTGTATCAAGTTTGATATATTGTGATTATAGAAAAAAGCTGTTTTGAAAAAACTGTGGGTTACGTCCTTTTTCCTTTCCACAATCGATATGTATGTATACTGAAATTCCAATAAAGAATACGTGAATACAATAACTTTTCAAGAATGTTATAAAGATCAGACCATATTAAGACTATCTTTTCATTGTATACTTTTAATTAAATTAATACATCGTAATTGTGTTTTTTTTTACTGTCGAATTTGATCAAATATAATGCGTCATTGAATACAAAGTTTATTCAAAGCACCGTTTTGTTTTAGTTTTTTAAGTGAATGCCACTTTGAAATTCACAACGCACCTTCTTCGAATACCGTAAGATAATTGATATTTTTATAAACACGATATCACTTTTTTAAAAATTATTAAAGTGATCAAAAATTATAACCAAAAAAAGACTTTATCGAAAAGCGCCAGACAGTTCTAGTTATATATAAACTACAACATGTTAGGGAAAATACGGTGCTTATATCTCAACAGAAGAGTTTCTACGAGAACTGATTGTTATTAAGTTGCTCAACGTGTCTTGTTTTTCAAAGAGAGTAGGGATATATGAATAAGGCTAGAACGGGTTTCACTTAGCTAATCGCTCTTGCATCGACCCGTTTTTAAGATTGGATTAATGAGAGAGGTAATTTAAGACATCACAAACATCGATACCTTCGAACGGAAATTCATAAATCGATTAAAAAATCAATCTATAAAAACTGTCTGAACAAAGATTCGAACCCTTGAGATCTATGTTCTTAGCCAACGACGTTTACCATTCAACCACGCAGGTCCTTAATCAATGCACAATAGATATTATGAAATAAATGAATCATTTTTTATTATTAAAACGAAGTGAAAAATTATTTTTACTCACTTGGAAGAGGTTTATAATTGACAACGATTGGAATATTATTTTTGAGCTTAAATTAAATTAAAGTAAAGATAACAGAAGTTTTTAATGGAGTGCGTGATAGAGATACAGTACAATCTATAAAAGTTCGGCAAATGTGATATCTCCATCTGTATATATTTATATCATTGCAACGGATGGATATGGTAGTACAAAAAATGCACCTCATGCAAGATTGATCCACGGGGGTGGTCTAAAATATCACGAAGCTTGTGAAAAATACAAAGTGGAAAATTATTTTCATACCACATTTTGGTAAAAGAACAAAGGAACTTTATGGACATAGAATCATCCATCTGTACTGTGAAATATTCATAAGGACGAAGAGTCACGTTGTTTCTTGGCTCTACTCGTACGTTGCACGAATCTCGCATACTTTATATATCACAAAGAACGCAAGTTGAATAGAAAAATGCACCGTAATGTACAAGACAATCTTTAAAATTCATTGGAACATTTTATATGCAAGACAGCGATGAAGATTTTTTTATTTTTCATTATTAAGTAATTTAATATCGTAGAATTTATGTAAAAAATATGCTAAACAACTTAACAGTAATACCCAAACTTTTTTGAACTAAAAGTTTCAAAGAGATAATGGAATCCATCAGTCATTTTTATTTTTAGTTATTCGTCATTAAAATCAATAGAATCATTAAAAAAAATACTTACCACAAGTTCTCGTTACATATGTTTTATTAATATTCTCCATTCTTGAAATGATTAATTGTTTATTAATTAAGTGGAAAAAAAAAAAAAAAAAAATGCCGCCTGTGTGGTCGAGTGGTCAACGTTGTTGGCTTCGGCTACGGAGGGCCCGGGTTCAAATCCCGGTACGGAGAGTTTTTAAAAATTGATTTTTCAATCGATTTATGAATTTTTGTTCAAAGGCATGGGTGTATGTGATGTCTTGAATTCCCCCCTCTCACCCATCCTATCCTACGAACGGGGCGTATCGAAAGCGATTAGCTTACCACTAATCCTGTCCTAGCCCCTATCCTTCTATCCCTACTCTCTTTGGAAAAAGAGAGGTTGAGCAACTGAGTAACAAGCAGTTCTCGTAGAAACACTTATGTTGAGATAAACTCCATTAGGAGTCCATATGCTCCACATTGGGAGCGGACATGGTATAAAAAAAAAAATTAAGTGAGAAAGTTATTTTATCCCTTTAACGAAAAAGTTTGACTAACATTTTTTAATTTAAATCGTTCAAATTATGTACATTCACCCAAGTTTTGTCACTAACGATCCAGGTTTCGCCTTTCGGAATCTTCATGCGTTCAAGTACACGGATAAATTTGAACCCGGGTCGTTGGTGACAAAACTTGTGTGAACGTACATAATTTAAACGATTCAAAATAAATATTGAAATTCCACCAAGCGCCTTCAATCGAAATCTTAAATTATAACATTTTTGAAGCGATAACTCAATTTTTATCTGAAGACACGTAGAAGTTGGTTGTCCCTTCACCACCCGTTAAAGGTATGCAATGGCCGTTTCACGGCTGCCTTCCATTTAATAACGATTAAAACGAGTTAACTCTTCATGCCGAGAACAAATAGCTGAGAGTGGAGCGATTCGTTAACAACAAGCTCTCACTGAAAAGAATACGGCATAAATGTTTCCATTGATAGAAATACTCCAAGCTAGGATCGTCACGGCTTCAAAACAAGTAAATAACATACAACTGCTTAATGAACCTGAATAAGCTAAAAGCAAAAGACTAAAGTATTGTACTTTTCTGACCTTTGTTAATGTTTTACTGAACCTACGAGTTCCTGGAAATTAATTATTCACAACAAATTAAGTGAATCTAAAATTCAGTAAAGCTGTATTATGCTTCAGCTTTAGAATTGCGCCAAGCTATACCTTTGAGTTTTTTTTTTTCGTTTAATGAAAATTGAACTATTTTTTTTTATTAATTAAAGGAAAAAAAATATTTATGATTTTTAAACAGTTTATTTTTTTAATAAAAAGTACTCTTAGCATTTGTTGATTAAAGTATTAAAATACTTCAACTGAAATAATGCTGTACTTGAAATAAATATTTAGAAAATAACAGTATCAAAGTTTTTTAAAATTAATTATTTAAGAAACATAATTCATTTTCTTAATATTACCGAATATCCGTGACAGCGTATGGTATGTGTATTTATTATAATTTAAATTTGCAACTGCGATATTTAACTAGCTACATGTGATACGTTTTTCGGTTCTCTGAACTCGGTAAATTTTGCTGATGTCAATTTTATGATTATACTAAAGAATGACGTAACGATTGAAAATACTAAAAATAATAATATATTTTTATTCCTATTTACAAATTTCAAAAGATCAGAATTGATTTTGCGCATCACGAGCATTATTAAAATGTGAAAATATAAATTTATACAGGCTTATTGAAACAAAATAACAAGGTGTGGTTAGCATAATTCATACATATTAATTAGTTATTAATCAATAAAAATACTTTATCTATAATTTAAAAGTAAAAGACCTCTTGCAAATAAGTTATGAAAGGTACCGACAATAAGTTCAAAGGTAATTCTGAAATATTTATTTAAAAATAACAAAACGAGATTTTTTTTTACAAAATAACAAATAATGTCAATGACTTTTAGTTGTATACCGAATAATTGATTCTATATAGCACTAAGGTAAACAAGAGATGGAGATTTTTTGTTCCGTCTTAAAGCGACCTGCCAAAAACTATAAAGCGGCAAAACGCTCAAGTCTACGAGATCTGTACGAAGATGCCAGCGTAGTTAAATCGATAAAATAGAATAGGTTCGAATTAAATGCATAGTTTGCTTGAATAAAAACCAGTGATAAATGTAATATCCAAAGTGCATAAGGACTGTCTTGGCCAGATTTCATTACTGATGACTACTTCAATTGTGGAACACCATACAACAGAAACTGCCACTCTGATTAAGGATAGATACAAAAATATATTGAAAAAGTCAATACCTACGTCGCTTGTCTCTTTCATTTAACTTTGTAGGTGGTTTAAGAACACCAATTGTTTTTCCATTAAACTGTCTGCATTATCTGCAAGAAATAACATTTTACAAATAGCTTAGTCTTAGCGTTATTTTTTTAATATCAAATTCATGAAATTTAATTCATTTGAGGCGGGTTAGCGTCAAAGTTTTTTTTAACCATGTCCGCTCCTAATGTAGAGCATATGGACTCCACATGTAGTTTATCTTAACAGAAGTGTTTCTACGAGAACTGCTTGTTACTCAGTTGTTCGACCTCTCTTTTTCTAAAGGGGGTAAGAATAGAAGGATAGGGCTAAGACAGGACTAGTGGGTAACAAATCGCTCTCGATACGCCCCGTTCATATGATAAGATGGGTGGAAAGGGGGAATTCAAGACATCACATACATCCATGCCTAACAGAAATTCATAAATCGATTGAAAAATCAATTCATAAAACTGTCCGTACTGATTCGATTCGAAACCGTGACCTCCGTAACCAAAGCCAACGACGTCGACCACTCAACCACACAGGCGCCCAAAGTAAAGTAAAGTTCTTTACTCAATATTACCAGGGTAAGCTTTCCACATGATTATTTTTATATAAATTTTTCATTTAAATAACATATTTTGTTGTTTTACAACTAAATGCCAGTGTTTCATAGTGGTTATCATTGCGCATTAAAGTTGCGTAATAGTAATCAAATATACTGCAAAATATGTTGAAAAATCTTTGACCGACGACAGCTGTCTAATAAACGAGTGAAATTAAAACTCGAATTTAATATTGCTCAAAAGACCACAGCGCCGCATAAAAACACGAAGATTATTTTTCAAACAAAGCACTGCCACTTTGTTTTCATTCTTTTTTGGCAAAAAAAGTGTCAAAAAAGCTTCCCGCATATTATCATGCCTGTCTGGCTGCTAACAAAAATGAACACAACTTAATTCATCTTGTGATACAATAAAACAGGAATCTAAAAAACAGCCCCCCGGCGTATTATTAAGCGTGTTTCATTTTGTTTTGGATCACTGTAATTAAAAATAAACTACAGTGAAAAACCACAATTTTAATGAAAAATTTTAACGGCCATACTGGCTTGAAGGGAAAAAATTAAAACGCTAATTGAACCCTTTTTGTAAACATAGACGAAACGTTTATTTTTCCTTTTGACTATAAGCGTGATTAATAAATTTCTATTCATACTGAGATTTTTTGAACATTCGTTACAACTTACAATAAAATTCAAACAAAAGAATTAAAAGAACAAACATGGTACGATTAATTCGTAGTATTTTCATAATGCTGTAAATTCTTATTTTTCAACTCAAATTTTTTAACTTCTAAAGAAAGAAATATATATATAGTATAATTCGACAGTTTTTTTTTCAAAACAGCTTTTTTTCGATTATCATAATGTATACAATTTAATATAAATTTTAGCTCTGTTATTTTGCGTACTTCTGACGGTTTGCTGACGGTTTCCAAGCCGTCAGAAGTACGCAGAAGAACAGAGCTATATCAAAGGGATGTAAGCTGCAAACGCCGAATTAGTATCTAAATTTAGGTTTAATGATTGAAAAAAGAAAGGCCAGTGAAAATCGTTAAAAGTAAAAAAAACTTTAATCAATACTAGACACTCTCAATTAAAAACCAGTTTATCATTCTCGTGTATGTCAAGGATATGTATTTTTCTTAATTTGCCGTTAGCCCAAAATCACCAAAAACGTTGTTTGTGTCTTCTGTATTTTTTTTATGTGTGTGTTACGTTCTTTTTCCTATTCACAGTTATATCTATATACAATGAAGTCATCAATTTTGTGTCGGCTACTTTATGGACAATTATTTATCACAAAGTGATGGAAACATATTAACAGATGCAATAATTTAATTAAAGACGGTCTGTTTCATGATATTTTATATTGTTTTCCATATTTATAAAGCATGAGAATTTTGTAGTATTGAGGTTTAAATAACAACTAATTGGTGGTGGATGAAAATGTTATCCAATGATCCAAAATGGACAAGTCATTTGGTTTGCAATATTTGCACTTATATTTCTAATGCGAATAGCGCAAAAGCTTACACATTAAAACTCGCCTCCACCAAGGCTAAGAGATAAACTAAAAATAACGTGACATCTAGTGACAACATTTTTTTTACAAATACTGCATTATTGATAAATTAAAATAAAAAAAAATGATCGAAAAGTGGTCGAAAGGTCAAGTGGTCAATGTCGCTGGCTTCGGTTACGGAGGTCACGGATTCGAGTTCCATTAAGGACTTCTGTTCGAAGGCATGTAAGTTTGTGATGTTTTGAATTCCCCCCTCCCACTCATCTTATCCTAAAAACGGGACGCAGTGAGAAAAATTATTTAACCACTAGTACTGTCCTAGCCCTATCCATATATCCTTATTTTATTTGGAAATACAGATAGGTTGAGCAACTGAGTAACAATAAGTTCAGGTAGAAACACTTCTGTTGAGATAAACTCCATTAGGAGTCCATATGCTCCACATTGTTGGCGGACATGTTAAAATTTAATTTAAAAAATATATTAAATGTTTACCTTACATACTAACTATAGAAATAAAAGTTTTGCATGATACTTTGTATGAAAAAGTTTTTTATGAAAACAATTTACATTGCTGAATTTTCTTATGCTTCAGAATTTATAAGTATGTGTCTTCAAACTGTAATAACTTAAGTATACATAGCAAGATAAACACAGTTGTACTAAAACACTAAGCGAAATAATACTAGAGGAACGCGTAAAATTTTCAAAGATGGGTCACCAATCTCGCTTAATATAATAAACAAAAAAAATATAAAGTCACGTTTGTGTAGCAAATTCAACAAACAAACAATAAAATCATGAAACCGTTTTTTGTATTGCTTTTGAAATGTGATACAACAGGCAGGTTGGTTCTGTACGTTTGTAAAAGAAACAACGCTATGATTCCTCAAATATTCACCAGCAACATAAAAAAACTCGAAAGAAATTCGTGGCATGTTACATATTATTTCTCCGATGAATTAACAAATCAAACAATGCAATTTAATGAATATTATTCTAGTCATTTCAATAATATTATGTTCAATTGACCATGTTTGATTTGCGGCTTAAGGGTCTAGTAATATTTTATCTAAAATATGCAGGAATAAATTTATATTTTAAGCACAATGACAACCCCAAATAGCTTTACCTAAATATATGTTTTCCCACGATTTGTGTGTGTTTCCCGGATTTACATTTATTTCTCATGATTAACATAGTTTATTTTGAGCATGTTGTTGGTGCTTAAATTGTATCGAAAAAATCATTAGTAGTCGGTATTCTGTATGCCTATTATGTTTTATTATTTATAATATTCACATATTTATTCATCTTATCAAAATTTTAAAAATCGATTTGCTTAAAAATAGTTTTAATTAACAGGACTTCAAAAGCCATTATAGACAATGGGGAAAGACTTTTCTGTTACATTTTTTTAGTTACCTTAACAAATAAAAAAATAATCATAACTATTTTTTTTATTAATATATAAAACACTTGTGTACTTACTTCATATTATTTATTTTAGATGAGAAAATTTCATATTTATAATGCCTTTCTACCACGAATTGACAGTGAACACATTGAAAGTAATTATATTTTCGTTGTTATTGTAATGATTTTAGAGTTGTATTCTAAATTTAGTTGCATGTGGTTAAATAGATAAATAGTCACACTAGATCGTCTCAAAATGAGTATTTTAAATTTAATTGCAAAAACTACGACAAAATATTGTTTTGTTCGATTTGTCTAGATCCGGGTGGGAAACCTTTTCTTTTCTTAATGCCGAATTTATTTTTTTGATTCGACATAAGGCCGCAGTAAACATTGACTAGAGAATCTTTGTCCGAAAACAGGAATTTACGGTCAGAATATGTCAGAAATTTACGAATTTACATAAATTTACGGAATTACAGAATTGGTCAGAAGGCCGCACCAGAGTAGCCAAAAGGCCGCAGGTTTCCCACGGCTGGTCTAGATTATGACCATGTCAGTTTTAAAAACAATTATTTTAGTGGAATAGAAAATTTTATATCATGCGACAAAAGGAATGAAAATAACTAATGGCTTGTTTCTATTATTACTTTAATTATGTTAGTGGGGAAACTTTTGGACCTTAGTTGTAACACGTCCATGCTGAAAACAGTGAAAACACGTCTGATAAACCTACAAGTACTTTTCCAAAAGTCTCGATTTGCGAAGTCAAAACATTATAATAGAAAACCTTTTTCGCTTACGTAAAATGAAACTGTTCCAAAACAATGCGTTGTCCAAGGGTTGCCGATTGTTGTCCTACATGTTGTTTGCAGGTACAAGAAACTCACATTATTATCCGTTCGGTAAACACTCGCGCATTATCACCCTCTTCTTCCTGGCTCTTTCTTATAAAGCTGTCTGCACAAATAGCCTGAAATAATCGTTTGTTACCTCTCGAAGATTACACGCATTGTTCTCAAATTTACATACAAATACCGAGCCAGCAAATTATAATCGAGATTCTAAGCGCGCTATTGCGATACTGTTATGAATATTTGTTACAAAAGAAATGCGCCAAAAGTTTTGAGTGACTTCATATTTTCAGGTAATAGAATGCTACAAAAATTACGGATTCAATGATACAAATGAATTTATACTTTTATTACGTGCGTTGCGTTATATTACAATTTGAGTAAGTCTAAAAATATAAAAATAAATATTTGGGTGATGCAAAGTATTTTGTTTCAGAATAATTGTGAAGAATATAGTTGAATATTAATACATTATACAAAATATGTGTAAAAAATGTGTGATGTAAAAAATTCCTGACACCATTCCTATCCTAAATAAAACGGCATAGCGAGAGCCACTAGCTAACCACTAGTACTTTCCTAGTCTTCTTACTTTTCCGAAAAAACTACATAAGCAATTCTATAGAAAACTTCTGTTGAGATACTTCAATTAGAAAAGCCATATGCTACACATTGAAATTGGACATGGATTAAAAAAAATACAATGATCCTTATGGAATTGGATGGATTTCATTAAATATTTGAAACAAAATATAATTTCTTATGTAATCACAATAGCCTACGATTAAAATAAGTAACTAATGTAATGTCGATATTGTAAATTATATAATTATTATTTGCTGCCATGACATCGATAAACATCTGAATCGGGGAGACTTTCAATGTCTTTCTTTGAAAAATCAGAGGATATGCTCAGAATTCTGTATTTTATACCCACCTTCACAATTTGGCCTGTTAGTCATTTGGTTAGCAATAAGCTGATGAAAAAATCATAAAGCTCAGCTTAAAAAAAATAAAATCAGATAATCGCTTAAAAGAAAAGGATAGTAAATGGCATCGCTGAAAACCGATAAGTACTAGAGGCGGAAAACGACCACAGAACCTTAAAAGAGAGGGCAAAGTAAATTATTAATAGTTATGTAAAATTGTTCGCTGTTGAAATCGTTTATTATATGACAAGAAATAAGCTGAAATATATCGATAATCTATACTGCACAGGTACAAGATACAATGGCATAAAGTACAAAACGCACTGTATCGTTCAGTATGGCATATTTTTTTACAATTACCGGAGAAAACATAAACGGGTTTATTGTCAGCTCCGGACTCCGTCATTCCTCCCAGCTGGGCAATCCCACTGAAAGCTTCCTCCGGCACTGACGGCCATGCCTGAGACTCGGGTCTTGGGGATCGTAAAGCAGCCCCCAAATATTGTCTACCCTAAACATAAACCAGACCAGGGGCGGAGTTGCAATGTTTAGGTACCACCGCTAACAGAGACTCTCTCATAAAGTGTGTTTTAATATTAGATGTGACATTTTTTTCACACGGAGGAAAAGGTCGTTTTTACGTTATTTTCTTACGTAAAAATATATCAAAGGAACTGAAAAGTTTTGTGTACGTATAATAACACATTTTATTTTTGGGTTCGTAAATGTTTAGGTAAGTACAAATGAAATGTTTTAATATAGTAGTTGAATGTGCATATGCAAAGACACATAGACGATAAAAAAATACTTATGTAGGTTGTAGAGGTCTGCACGGGCCCAAATTTGATGAAATTACCCGATCCAAGCTCTGCTCTGCCCGGACCCTAGTGTTAGTGCCACACATGTACCCAAACCCAGCCCGAAGCCCAGATTTATATTTTTTCAACCTGAAAAAAGCCCGATGAACAGTATTGCCGCATGGCTGATTCATGTTTCGAAAATATGTTCTAAAAAATAAATTTCTTACCTGGGACCGGCCCGAGCCCGAATCTCAATCGACCTTACCCGCTTGAGCACGAGCCCGTGCAGATATCTAGTAAGTTGGTAAAAAAAGAATGGTTATTAGAATATACATCATATTCATGGCAGGTTCAATACAAAACTATTTGGCTGGGCAAGTTGGTTTTAATGACTAACTGCTCTTGTGGGTATGCCAAACAGGATGTTAATCATATTTTGTGGGACTGCCCTGAGATGGAATCCAAACGAGCAGAACTGTTTGCTGTGGCCCGTTCTTACACGAACCCAAAAGGCCACGCTGACTTGATTGCAACCAAAGCTAATTTCACACCATTTAAAAAAAATATTTGGGTATCATTATAACCTGGATGCCTCACAAGAGTAAAAAAACTCGTCTATAACGACGAGCTCTCAGTATACGGATTGTACACTAATATAAATAAACAGTAATTATGTTTTGGATGTTTGAAAAACCAGAAAATTGGAAAACGATGACTTCGAATATGGCGTCACAAGACTTATGAGTGCTGGGCGTGAACGATTGAAGAGTGAAAAAGACTAGGCCCATCCCGGACTATACAGTAAAAAAAGAAGATTTAAACACTACAAATTAAAAAAAGATTCTGATATTTTTGTCGCTAAAATCCTTAGTAATCTTGAGCCCAAACAAACTGTTTGCTTGGAACCACATTAGAAATTTTAAGTTAATCGGACAGCAAGTTAAGTACTGAAAACAATCAAAAATAATGATTTTCAAAAAGGCATTTTTCTAAAACGAATAGGCAGTATAATTATTTATTTATTAACATTATAAGTTTAAAAAGTAGAAAAAGATTTACATATTGTTAAAAATGGCAGATTTTTTGAAATATTTGGAAATTGACAAGTAAGTCGATCGAATAAACTCTGACAAAACCTATTTTAAGACATACGTATTACTCTGACTATCGTCTACGCAGAATATGTCGACGTCCTGTAATACATCATAAAGCTCTTCCCGGTAGCATCCCCATTAGCAACCTGATTCTACAATTTGGAAAAACAAAAAAATCTTCTTCTTCCAAGGTGTAGATCCTCTAAAGTGTAGACTTCGGAGGAATAAACAATTCATGTCAAAATCTCCCAAATAACGTTCGGAATATAAAGTTTGCCGTTTTCAAAAATGTCGGAATTCACATTTTGAGCTCGTATAAGCCAAAAGAAATGTATAGTTTGGTCAATTGTTTAATTTGTAAAAGGTGTAAATTCCTAAGAGAAAATGATTTATGGGTCATATCCATTCACATTAAAATATATGTGTTTGACAAAATTTAAAAAAATATGTTTTTCTATTTAATTCCACTGAATGCAGTTAAAGTTCTTAAACCTTAATTTATCCCTAGGAATCTTCGTTAATAATATATTCTTAAGAAACGTAATGCAGTGAAAATATCGTACAAAAAGTATCCATTGTGTTGAAATACACGACTTGAGATATCCGCTGTGTCACCCCTATTCAGTTGGCGTACGAGAATCCGCCTCTGACCGTTTCCCAACAAAAGCCCGTCCCTGGCGGGTGCTGTGTTTTCACCAGCCAGTTGCGATAGCGCTGGAACTGCCCGTATGCCAGCAGCACTCAAAATTTGATAGCGAGCTCTATTTTCATGTATTGGACAAGAATAAAAATAACAAGTGATTGGACAAGTATACGGACACCGAGTATTTCTTTTTCTCGAAAAAATAAAAATAAAAAATAGTATTAAATCTAAATAATCTGTGTTTTTACTCAAGAAAGATATTAATTTTATGCAAATATTTTACAAGAATATTTTGGGTCCCTATGAAAACGAAAACTAAAATCGAAATAATTTGCATCTATGACGAAGTTGTGATCATTCAATCCAGTGGTCTATTTTTTGGATGTGATAAGCAATAACTTAAATATATATACTTACGCCAGTTCGGGCTCAGACTCTCTTAAAAAACTCACAGTACGTTTGTAGTAAACATGTCTCTTCGGTGAAAATTATGCTATTTGGTATAGTCAAGTGTAATTTATTACAAACTCAAGTATTTAGCACCCTATATATTATTTTTATACACATAGAGATATAACCTTGTGGTCTAGTTGGTTAGAGCTTGCTCTACCGATCAGGTGGGTCTGGGTTCGATTCCCAGTAAGGTCAATTTCAAATTGAATTTTTTCAATTTAAATTTGAGATCTAAGACATGGGCTCCTTGAGTAAATCTCATGTGACTTTCAAAAATTCTCATCGAGTATATCTCGTATGATCTTTCAACTTAAAAATATTTGACGCATTGGCGTAAGATGTAATGTCAAATATTTTTTTTAAATAATAATAATAAAAACAAATGTGCCAGAGTTAATTTTTTTTTTATTACGTACAAAGCTTTTCTACTGTAAATCAGCATCCTTAATTAAATGCGCTTCCATAGTTCTGAAAATAAACATTGTCATGAACAGTGAAAAAACTTTTTTTCAAGTAGTATTTTTTTGTTGGTATGTATTATAAAGTATTGGTTAGATATCTTTATATTTTTGATGGGTTAGCGGTAGCTTTGTTTGAATATATTTCTATTACTGAATAAAAAATGAAAAGATTGTTATTCCAGTAGTAACTGCCTAAAATTTAAATCTCTGAGTTTTAGTAAACGCTTCTGAAATTTAGTTGACTAAAATCATAAAGTTCTAAAATCACAATTACTTACATTTTTTTTCTATAATCCACAAGCACGATTAATATTAAAATATATAAAGTGTGTGTAAATATAATATAAATAAACTGTTTATTTTCATTTTATTATAACTTTATTACTGTGTGTTTTTTTCAGTGCAATGTTTTAGTTATTTATGAAATAAAATTCTCTGTGTCAAGTCAGTTAAAGCTCAATTTTTCTCATTCCCGCTGTTAACCTGGAGAAATCATAAAATTCTTAGCAAGCTCAATTTGTTAATTACGTCATAACTGCTGGTCATATTTTGTGTAGTGTTTATGGGTCACGCAAAGATGAAAAGTTTATGAAGCCTTACGGTTGGGAAAAAGGCTTCTCTTTCACAGCTCGTCGTGATATGGACGTCTTTTGTGTTCGACGCCCGATGGAAATTTTAAAAGCGTCGCGAAAAATCGCTTTTGATCATCATCTTTACCGCGTCAATATCGTTCAAAGGTTTTTTCATGTTTCGCATATTTTAATAAGATGGCAGACTTTACCACGTGCACTTTGGAAATTGCCACATCAACATACTTAGCTGAAACCTTTTATAAAAACCAATCTATTTAAAATTACCGCCCACTATAATACTTTCACTGATAATGTTTTGAAAAAAGTTATAAATAATGTCATCATTTTTAGTGATGTTAAATAATTTGGTTGAGAAATTAGCTATTAGCTAAGACTCATCTATCACTGAACTAAATTACAAAGCAAGCTATAGTGATTATAAATATTCAATGAGCACTTAAGTAATGTTAATATAGTGCGTAATATTAATGCCAAATTATCAGAAAACTACGGACCTAGATCAGATATTTTAGTCTTGGTGGGTATTGGCATCACCGTTAATGACTGGACTGAATGTAATAGAATTTAAGATTTCGACTGAAGGTGCTTGGTGGAATTTCAATATCAAATTTGAATCGTTCAAATTATGTAAATTCACACAAATTTTGTGTTAGTGATCAAGTTAGTGACAAAATCTGTGTGAATGTAAATAATTTGTACGATTCAAATTTGAATATAATAGATTAATTATATTGGCTAGGCTTGAGACGGGGTAAATGTAGATGAAGTTGGATCAACAAAATAGTTGCAGTACTGTAATGACTAAAATAGAAATAAAATCATTATTCTTTTTTTAATTAAAACGTAGAAAAAACTCAACGACTTCTATAGACAGAAGTAAGGTTTAATATTTCAAATTATTGTGTGAATGTATCTACAGTCAATTTATACGTTTAGTATTGTTTAATGTGATTAAACAAAAACCCAAGATTTATTCTTTAACCTTGACCACTTTCGATGTGGAGCATATGTACTTCTTATAGAGCAAAGTAACGATAGTTGTTTAATGAAAAGCAAATGCATTTTAAATTTCAATTTAGTCGCTTAACCACTCCTCTTCAAAGAGAGATGAGGGTAAGATAAAATCATTAAGTTACAAAGGTTCTAGCCCACAGACTATACAGCTGAAAGTGTCAAACACACAAGCGATCACTTCACTACATTGCCGGCTATTAAGTAGTTAATACAAAAAATCTTTAATTGGTATTTCTAGTATTTCTAACAATTAAAAAAATAATATCATATGTATTGATAATTAAAAAATGCCGTTGTTTTCTCATTTCATTCAATGCAATTGTTTGACAGTCGATATCTCATCCATCATGAAAATTTCTATTGACAAAATAAATTAAAATCAGCCAAACAATTAAAATTAAATTGATTTATATATCAGCTGCAGTCTCGATTACTTTCCGACCAGGCGTGAACTGTACTACGTTTTCAATTAAGTTAAAAGTCGAATTTACGTTAACCATTTCAAAGCTTCGGCGAACAAATGAATTTTTGAAATTTTTATTTTTATATATGACATTTATTTATCAACAAATAGTGAAAGAGTGAAAGTATTTTAGTTCTAAAAATAATATTTTGTATATGGTTAAAAGCTATTTTGGCTTATGCCTTCATCAAAACTATATTTAAAATTATATTATCTTGGCTTAAAATATATTCACAATATATCATCCCATCCACTCTAACATCCTTATTTATATTGCAAATTATTTTCAATAAATTAACTTTAGTGTTTCTTGGAACGATAAAATTATGGGATTATTCAAAGCAAATTAGTATAAATTTAAGTAATTATTTATTACTAGCTGACCCGACGAACTTCGTACCGCCTCAGAATCAATAACTGTTGTAATAAAAATAATAAAACATTTTTAGTACTTTTCCCACTAAATAAAATTTATTTGATTAGGACCGGTTTCACTCATCGCGAGCATTATCAACTGAGTTATTATCATCTGAGCATTATCATCAGTTAATAATGCTCGCGATGAGCGAAACCGGTCCTGATCAAATAAATTTTATGTGGAAATAGTACTAAAAATGTTTTATTTTAATGCTATTCCACCAAGTATTGACAGTGAACACCTTAAAAGTGAATAAATGTTCTGTTAACTTGATAACTTGAAGCATGATGACTACCGCGTCAACCTTCAGTTGTAAATTGCGCGGTGGCAAGCCAGGCAGATCCAATAAGTTTAAAAATTAAGTTGGATAGTTGGTTGCTTCGTCTTCGTTTGTTACACGGTCGATAGATTTGAAGGAATGCAGTGGACCAACGATTTGATTTTGAATTGTGAAGTTTAAATGATCCACATATTTGTTCTTTGCCGCAAGAATTGCTCGTTCATTCAACCAATTGTGATTTTTGTGATTAGATGTTCGGGAACATTTTGTTGAATGAAGTAAAATTGCAAAAATTCGGCGGTAACAAAATCAATCCATTCGATTCGTCGACAGGAACACGCCCGTTACCGATAGTCAGCAATTGCTTGGAGAAATCTTCGGCAGATAGATCGTTAAGCAATGCAACTCGCATGTTTGTCGTCAGCTGAAGTTTCTTTACATAGCGCCAGAGTCGTGATTTGAGGTAAGCGTTTATTTCATCGGCAGCGGTCAATCTTGGAATGACTGGTAGTGTTTGGTGAAAATCGCCAGACAGTAGAATCATTGCGCCTATAAAACATCTTGAGTCATTGCATAGATATTTCATACTTTGATTGAGTGCTTCCAATGCGCATTTGTGCGCCATTGTCCATTCATCCCAGGTGATGATTTTACTTTCTACCAAAACTTTGGTCATTGGTTAGTGTTTCTCAATATTGCATTTTAGTTTTTCAGTCGTTTAAAGCAGTGCTCCGCAAGCGGTGTGCCGCGAGGCGATGCTGGGTGTGCTGCGGCGCGAATCTCTAATAAACGAAAAAAAAAATAGTTTGGTCGATACTACAAACTATTTCTGATGACACTATCATAGAGAAGCAGAAATAATTATTTTTTGGTTGAAAGAATATGTTATATGTACAGTCTGCGCAAGAATGTTTCGCGCACCTTGCGAAAGTTCGCTAGATTTGAAGGAATGTAGTGGACCAACGATTTGATTTTGAATTGTGAAGTTTAAATGATCCACATCTTTGTTCTTCGCCGCAAGAATTACTCATTCAATCAACCAATTGTGATTTTTGTGATAAGACGTTTGGGAACATTTTTTTGATGAAGCCGTCCTTCGTTGAGACGAAATTGTTAAAATTCGGCGGAAACGAAATCAATCTGTTCGATTTGTCAACAGGAACACGGTCGTTACCGACGATAGTCGAAGATCGTTTTCAAACTTAAATCATTTTTCTCTTCTCCTTCGGGGCCGAGTTAATAATCCTCAAATTCTCATGACTATTAATTTACATGCTCCCAATTTATTCTTACGTGGGCGTAAGTATGAGCAAAAACTTGTATTTCTAAAAACTTATACCTCGCTTAAGAGGTTTAAGTCACCAGTTCCAAGGGCCGTTAGAATGATCAACGCATTGCTTAGAGAAGTGGACATTTTTAGTGATAGTATTTGTGAACTGTTTGTAAAATTTCACTATTTTATTTCTTGATTTTTTATGTTGATTTTGATTCTGATATATTATGTAGTTTTATTTTATATTTTGTCTTATTATATTTTTCAAGTACATGGCGAATTGGCGTCAGCTGTTATGTCATGTACTGTAATTTTAATTTTGAACAATGAATAAATAGATAGTCAGCAATTGCTCGGAGAAATCTTCGGCAGATGGATCGTTTAGCAATGCAACTCGCATGTTTGTCAATTATTTGAGGCAAGCGTTTATTCCATCGGCAGCGGTTGATCTATCTACGTGGCTGCTATCCCAGAAGAAGAAACTGCTACAGCAATTTTTTTATCTCGCATGAACAGTGGCCATAATCAATGACATGAAGAATGTCTTCCCAGCTCCACCGGGCGCATCGAGGAAAAATAAGCCACCATTTCCATCATCAATTACCTTCATTATCGTATCGCTAATTTCCTTCTGTTGAGGGTTACATTCGTTCAGTGGTACATTCGTTCAAACTGATTGGTTCAATGCATCTCGATCATATTCACGTTCACGTTCCAATTCTCGATTGAAAGCGTCGTTCATTCCACGATCTGGCGTTGGCATTCCTAACTTGACTACCAAACTGCCGCACATGAGGTAACACATGTCTTCGATTTAAAGCAAAGCCTGGTTATGTATCTCTTCATTCACCTCGAGATCGGGATTCCCCAAACTGACACGAATTCGATGCAAAATGTATTCGGACATGTCATCCTTGTACTTGTTCCACAGTTCACGGGGATTCGATGGGAAGCATGTCAAAATAATGATAGAAAATAATGTGCGTATCTGACTTGGAGATTCAGAAACAATTTCTTCAGCGATTGTAATGAGTATCATTTTCAAGCAAATTGAGCTGTTGACATGCAAGTAGAAGCATACGTCATTTTTCGGATGAACTGTGTAAATGCGATCAAGAGCATCAGTAATCATTTGGATGAGCAGGAACCGCATCGCCTTGCTTTCGACGTTAAAATTTCTTCGATGTAGCTTTCCAAGTGTAATAACGTGGCATCTCAAAGTAGAGCAACGTTCGTGCAAACAGCGTAATATTGTTGTCAAAAAAAATATCACACCTAATTATAAACATAACCTTATTTCAATATTATCCGATTTTATTTCGTTTTCATTGTATATCATCGATTTGTTTTATTCTAATCCATACTCTAAATTTAAAATTATTTAGAAGTCAATCGTATGCAAAAGAAGCAGAAACAAATGAATTTTGGAAAAATTGCCACCTAGCGGATGAAATCTGCATACAAATGACATTTTCATTATTTCAAGGTGTTCGCCATTTGAAAACTGTATGAGAATATTAATTGTCTTCATAATTTCTTTGTCGTGATATTTTTCCGATGTTTTAATGCTTATTCTGCTATTCTAGGCGGATATGAATTTAATAAAACAATGATCATTAAAATCCGAGCTGCAATTCTCGAGATATACGTGGTGTAACAAACCCCACTTTGTTTTATATATATAGATTAGTTACATAAGCGTCTTGAAGAGGCTTAAGCAATGGTGTTTGATTGATATTTGTTTGGCCATTAAAGATGTCATTAGATTGATTGAATAACGACCTAACATACAATTTTGAAAAAATATTTGAAATAATCGTAATCTTCTTCATCAGATATAAGTGAATTATAAAAATTGTGGAATTGTTGCATTGCAATACATGAAGCACATCTTGAAAATCTTTAAATCGTCTCTTAAGTACCATATTAAATGTGTATTCAAGTGCTTAAATGTTATTTTTTTATATTTCATGTTACGACCTTCTGATTTTTAGCATTCGATCTGTTATTTAATTCTTATGCATTCTTATTCTTACTAATTAGTTATTAAAAAAAGCGCAGACACTATTGGAAAAACAATGGTGTAAAAAATAAAACAATCTTGAGAGAATATTTAATATCGTTAACGTAATATGTAAATCACAACTTCTATACCAGAAATAGGATTAAACTACATTTACAACATTTGTAACCTTTTTATCACGACTAGATAGAGGAGAGGAGACAAAAACACCACAAATAAAATGCCGTTGGATTTGCTTGAAGCCAGATTATATCGTGACGTTGGTCAGGCTGCGTTGATTTCTTTTACAAAAATATATTTTTAATCATAACATAATGACTGCGGAAACAAAACGTTTTTCATGGATTCAACATTTTCAGCTTTACAAATATATAATTCTATTACGGTGAAGTGACGAATGAAAAAATCTTCAACCACATAGACAAGTAAATCTACGTTCTTTTTTATTCAACGAAAGTATCACGGGTTTTACCGTGATGCATGTGACGCGTGAGGAAATCCCAAAGGATGAAAGGGAAAAATAAGGTTTCGATACCGACTCTATCTGATAGTAATATTTCATATTAACATTCTACAATGCGGTGGTGAGAACGGAATGGGCGTGAATTGAGAGGGGAGATTTTACTGGCTGGAAAATTTTATTTATAGCGTTTTTGCATGGCTGGTAAAAGTTTCGGCACTAGCATGTGCGCTAATAGTGAAAAACTGCTTTTCCTGTGACGATTTTCATAATTGATGGTGAGCTGTCGTCCTGCTGCATTTTTCTTTATGATCAAGCACCTTTTAGTGTTATTACTCAAACGATTTTTTATATAAAAACAACGTTCATTTTTTACGTTAAGAAAAATGAGATCAATAATTTATTTTGACTTGAGTTATCGTGTAATAAAAACAAGAACGTTGATTTAGATTCGATATACAGCAAAGCATCCGATGTTAAGTGCATACTTATTTTTTGTTATGGAGAATGTTTTTTCAATATTTTCAATATTACTCGTCATTTTCTCGACTGAGCTTTCAAGTTATGATTAATTTGGGACACGTAGAATTTTCAAACAGTCATCAATGATTTATTATTTGCACCCCATCTTTGTAATCTTTCATATAATTTAACCAAGCAATCAATATTTAGAAATGATTGAGATAAACGGGCGTTTCATATTTATGCACTTCGTAATCTTTTGGTTGATATTGATATACGGTTTTGCAAAAAATCTAACATAAGAAGGAAACAAATAAAAACCACAAAAATATTTATGCAAAAGAAACGCGTTTTGACGGAGACTGTTGTATTATATCTTTTAACAAAAAAATCATTTTTTATGATTTTACATTAAAAATAAATATTTTTAATTCATTTCCGCTCTCAATGTATAGCATATGACATCCCAATGGAGTTAACTCAACAAAAGCTTTTCAACGACAACCGCTTGTTACTTAATTATTCAACCTATGTTTTTTAAAGAAGTAGGGATGGAATAGATAAAGCTAGGATAGTAATGGTAGTTAATGAATGGCTTTCGCTAAGTCCTGCTATTTTACGATATAAGATTTTTTAGGCATCACAAACACCCATACCGTCGAACAAAATCGATTAATCGATTGAAAAAAGGACTGTTCCTACTAGGACTTGTACTCGTGAGATCATTCATGGAAGCCATCGACGTTGACCATTGCACCACGGAACAGAAATGATATTAGTTTTTAAAACTAGTATCTTCTAAAAAAAGCAGTGGGAATGTGAAATAATGTAGTAAATATAAAGATTTTTTGATTAGACATAATATATTAGAAAAAGTGTTTTATTTTTAAACATCATCACAGTATTACATTTAATAATATTTTACAAGATTATTAACAAAAAATACACATATTATCAGAAAAGAAGAACATATAAATGAAAGCTAAACATATTGACACATACCTTATTCAGAAAAAAACCATATCTAAATTCAATTGAAACTTTAAAACGTTTAGATTTGATGTGTTTTTTGTAATTAAGTTTTATTATATTTAACATAGCAGTTTTAACAAAGATAAATGAATTTATGTTTGCTCAAAGCTTTTAAATTACTGCATTTTATATTTCAGTTGCAATTTACAAAATTCAGATCAAATAAAAGTTCAATTTTTTGTGACAAAGTAATGTCAACATAAAATATTGTTGAAAATTTTACTTTATTACACACGCTGCAAATAAAACTTATTTTAAAAATATCTTTGCTATATGTTATGTAGGTAACTATTTACAATTACTGTTATTTATTTGATAATATAATTACATCTTAAGCGTAGTGTTTTGTTTAATAATATGACTTTTCTTAAAGTGAATGACATTATTATATAATGATATACAGATATATTATAATATGCTAAAGTTAATAATCGTAACTCAATTTATTGCTAGTAAACAAAATCTATCTAGAAAACCTATCGAAAATTATAATTGATTGAACATATATAGATTCCTTTTAATGCAATTAGACAGGATACAATCAACAAGTTGGTTGAATATGCCACATGATCTGAAAACAAACATAATTATTTTAGAGAGTATCACTGGTTTAATTAACAAAGAATACAGGCTCGCACACTAAAGGCTATTCTTACATTACCGGCTCAAATTTTAATGAAACATTAATTAATTAAGGTTTCATTTTCTTTACAGTAAATTTAAAGAGTTTTCTGAAAACGAGATATTTTCTTAATAGAAAATGCCTCAAGCATTACGTAATTAGGGTTCCATGTTTTTGTAGCAGTGATCTTTGGGTCCCTCCGGTGATTTTAAAATATGACATTGCAGTGTCTTTACGATAAAATGTAATATTTGTATATATTTTTTTTAAGCAATAACATGTTTTTAAATATAGTAATTAGGATGAATAATTGTTTTCTATCATGATATGTATAGAATATTCAAACAAATGATTTATAGCTTTAATATGTTTCATTGTAAAATCGTGAAAAAGAAGCTACGATGTGTATACAATTTGTTCATATAAGAAACGTCTATATGAAGGCTATTGTCTACATTAATCCTTTTTTTAATTTGAATGATAAAAAAATCTGTTCTACTTTAAAAAATAAAAAATGCATAAATTTGATGCAATATAAAGTCCTGTTGCGAAAACCACCTAGAAAAACCCCATACGAATATTGACTGTATTTTATTTTTTATTTTATTATAAACTGAGCGCTTAGTCGAAGTAAAAGTTTAATGATAAACTACCACTACGATAGTTTGTCTAAAGATGCACCTTCTCGTTGAATAACAAGGTTATCAAACTAAATAAAAAATAAAAAATGAAATTCTACAAAATGCCGAGGAATCCATTGGAAAAGTAGTAGAATACGTTATTTTAAAATATGATATAATACTTCAATAGTTGAATTTTTTTTGACCAGTTACTTACTAGAAAACCACTTATGTTTAAGTGATTGAGTAAGAAGTAACATATACGATTTAAATGAATAAGTATGATCCAATTAAATTCATTTAAAACGTAATTGAATTTAAAATAAAAAAGAGACTAAGCTCAATAGATTTAATCAACATTACGAAATGCTATATTGCTATGAGTGAAACGTGTTTCGGTCATTTAAGATGTATTTTTAGATTGATAGAATGAATATAAGGAGAGGAAATGATTGAAAAAACTATGTTCACATAACAATAAATTAACTTGAGAAAATGTGTGTTTGCATATGATATATAATGCTTAATTTAATTAAAAGAAAATATACTGGCTAGCCCATCGGAGTTATTTAAACGAAGCGTTAGAGCCTTTTATTACGTGGACAAAATTAATTATTACATTTGTACATACAGACCTGCGGCACTGGGCCATTTGACTAGTTTTTGATTGTCTAAATGTTGGGGGGCGGCGAGTGTAGCTGTAACGTCGGTACTTCGCACGGTTCCGGGGATCCCCGCCAGAGTGGCCGAGCACTTTATGCGGAGGAGGGTTCCGAGGAAATGACCCCTCGAGAGAAGCAGCCGCAGCCTCGCTGACGTCACGAACATTTCCTCTTCGACTGCTTCGGTCGCACGGGACACGTATTTCTCATCCATCTAACAAACAGCAATGGAAAATGGGTGAGCCCTTTTCTGAACATGAAGTAAATTAATATTAATCAAGGTGTTTTATCTGTTTCGTTTATTTTCTCTAGGCAACATCATTTATGAAATCCGCATTTTAAGTCGACGTAAATAAAACTTTTCTATAAAATTGATACTCAAACGATAAAAGCAATATAATAACGGCTTAAAATTAAATGAAATTTCGGTTAGATCATTTCCACTTGAAGTGTAGCTCCCCATTGAACATAGAAAATATTTCTCAATATACATATGTAGACGGTGGAATGAAAATAGAAAAACATGATTAAGGAAATCGTTTATATGAATGTAAGTATTTTAAAACTTTGTTTTCTAAAATTAGCTTCTAAGCTGATATATTGTTCAATGAATGAATCTGTTTTAAATGTTTCTTGATTAAAACCTCATTTGATATAGTATATATTTGATTATAAATAATTGCATATAAACTTAGTTAGCCATATGATAATGGGTTAAAGGAATTCAATTTTAATAGTTCATTTCAAATATTAAAAATTAAATTGTAACTACTACTGGTAAGAGGCATTCTATAAAATCAAACAGAAAGTGTTTAACGGGAATTTACTATGAGCCATATCAGCTCCCGTCAAACGTATTGAATTAATGTACAGAATGACGGAGCTAAAAGATTTTTTTTATAAAAACATATTGTTAGCTATATGGAGCAAAATAAGATGAAACAATAGACGATTTGAAGACACATTAATGACACAAAAATGTTACTACATATTTATAAATGACGGTTAAATTATGAGTTCAAATAATTGTTACCTGTATGTCATTAATGAAGAAATTACAAAACGCTGGAGGTGCAGACGGTGCTGTCCGACATTTTATATCTAGCTGTTCCCCGACTGTGTAAGCCGATCGCAGACCTTCTATCCGTGGCTTTTCCAGAGGCAAAGCTGTAGGGATTAATATGTTTCATTAGAAAGAACGGATTAAAATAGCAGAGTATTTATTTGAATTAATTTATTATTTAAATCGGGTCACAAATATTATTCAAAATTTGAATACGGTCCGAGATTATTATTTTTACTGGAAAAGTTTATCAGTTACTAACGGTTAATAGCTATTAAATTTTAATAAGATCAAAGCGACTATGACAGATATTTTATTTCTACTTCTGCTGCTTAATATTCTTTGAATATAATTCAGATAAAGTTCTCAGTCATTAATCATTAATTGTAAAATAAGCATAGTTTTATTGATTCAATTCCCGTTATGATGTCAGCTGAAACACTGGATGAGAAGTAATTTATTTTAATTATTCTGATTGTAGAATTATTATTATAGGCAAGGGCTTAAAAAATAAAAGTGGCAGTTTTCATAATTCTAAAATGTTGGCAACTTAAAAAAAACCTTTTTTATAAAGATAAAATTACTAAATAGTAATATTAAATATTCTAATTAGTATAATCTTGCTATTTTTATATACTTTATATTTTTTTTATGAAATCTGCTTAATAACTGCCGCTTTTGCTATACATGACTATGTAAACTGCCAGTTTTTTTTACAAAACTTGATTTTAATTATTCAAAGGTGTGCATTTAAGAGCCTCGTTTTTTTTAAATTGACTATATAATTCATTCTTGACAATGCATAGATACTGTCATTTTTGTTTCCAAAGTGCTCACATACTTTCTATAGTTTATTCGGATTCAGGCATTCTAGTGCATGGATGAACTCAAACTGTGAGTTATTAAATAGTTTATATATTTATATAAAACAATAAATCACAAACTATTAAAAGTCATTTTGAGTTTTTATTTATCCATGCACGTGGTTGCCTAAAAATACTAAAATACAACAACCGAGTCGCTAGTAACAAAACTTATCTAAGTATAAGAAATTTGAACGGTTTACATATTATGATATTGCTACTTTGAAAGCAATATTTTTTCATTACACATTGCAATATGGATAAATACTAATGTGAAAAAGATATTTGCATTTTATTTAATCTAAAATAAGTGGAATTTCCATTGAGCAAATATAATCTATCGCAGCGAATGGAATTTACTCATATTGCACAAGAGTCAATGTTCAAGAAAGCTGCGATGCGAAGTATTCATTCGTTCCTTTTTTAATAAAAAAACGTTTTTTTTTTTTAATAATCAATTGCTTAGCTACTTTAAGCTGTAATTGATCAATTCAGATTCTTCTAACGACGATACTAAACTATTATTTTTGTTGTTATCATGATAGTGTTTCATTTTTGGATAGTATTTTACGAATTGGCAAACTTCAGATAGCCATAATGTATAATGGTTCTGTTGCCAAAGTTTTCTAAGTTGCTTGGTTGAATATTAAGCCATAAATCAATACTCTTAACATATCCGAAGAAAAACAATGATATTGACAATGAAAATATTCCCCAAGTCTGTCAACCCGTCTGTTAGACCGATTGGCCAAATCGACTAGTAATAAGGGCTGATAACACTGCATTTAATATTGCCGGTGTCATACAGAGATTACATATTCTTAATCTGTTTTTCCATACAATTTGTGTGATTAAGAAAAGAATGCTTAGCATTTAAGTCTTGAATAACAGGAACTGAAACATTGAAAATCGTTTGCTTTAATTTAATGCATCTGTATCATAAATAAAACATATGAATTATTGACACTATTTATGGTGAATATTTAACATACTTATCTTAAAAACAACTGCTTTATAAAATGAACACCGTTTATTCAATTTATTTTCCAATTCAAAAATGAATTCAAATATTATAAAAATCAATATATTCTTATCTTCAGTGGGTTGATTCATTAAATTGTCAATCCCTACATTGAATCACAAAAGAAAATTCAACCGCAAATTTTTTCTTGTTGATTTTCAATCTATATTTAAATTTGATATTGTGCTGTGTTTGCTTACCCATGACGGTCATATTCCTGGTTTCAATAGCTGTCCAGAAGGTGGGTGCCTCTGTGGATACTTCGCAAGTGTAGGCACCGGATGCCGCCGGTGTTAGGTGGTTTAGCGTTATGCTGCAGCGACTCTTACCGCAGTCAGATCCTTCGTTTTCGTCTATGATTGCACCGCTCAAAGGAAAAGTTAGTACGCTTGGCTGTAAAAGGATCAATGTGTTATATTATAAAGCATCATCTATTACAGCGGTCAAAAACCCAAATGCAATGGCGTGCCACAAAACAGGTAATTCAAAGTACTGGACACTTAGAGTGCCAATGAAATAAAACTAGTAAATCGTGTATTAACACAATTTTATTGATAACAATAATACACGCTACATAAAAATATCATATAAAATACAATATTGCAACATTAGCGGCTCCCTTGAGGCTTAACTTTAGAAGCTGACATTTCAATATTTAATTTTCTAAATTGTCATAAATCGTCACTTTAGAGGCATGTCACCCAAAATCGTGGCATAGGTTGCATACCGATGATCTATTACATTATTAAACCTCCACATTTATGCAATTCATTGAAAATAGAAGAGTTGACATAAAAATGGCAGCTAAAATGATGTCGCTATATATGAATTATCATCAAAATACAATTAATAAATTCCAAGGTAAAAAAGAGCAAACATGTCTGGTCCTTAGAGCAGTGATCAAAGTTTGCTTCCTTGACTGATCTTACAGACTTGAATCAAAGTACGGACATAATTTTTTCAATCGATCAAACGTTTGCTGTTTGAAGACATGCATGTTTTTGATGTTTGAAAGTCTCCACCACTCTTTCAATCCTAAAATAACTGGGTGCAGCAAAAGCTAGTTCTGTTCTAACCTTATCATTTATATCCCTACTATCTTCTAAAAGGTAAGAGGCTGAGCGACGGAGAAACTAACAGTACTCGTTGAAAAAAATATGTTATAATACTTCCAACATAAGTTTTTCTTGCGTAGGAAAATTATTATTAAAAACATTTTAATTGGCCAGGAAGTATTATTTTACACCGTACTGTTATTTATGTATAAGCACGTATAATTATATATATACTGCATAGTCTGTTTATAAAAATAAATATTTTGTTGAAACATCCAACGCTTTATAAGACTCTGAAGAAATTCTAGCTCTCATATGTCAATAAAAGTTCCAGAAGGTACGGAACATAAAAATGCACTTTTATTATTTGCAGCCTTTACATTTTCAAATACGGATGTACTTATTTATATTAAAGTGCTTACTTTCATGATACAAAAATGTTTCTCTCGATTGCAAATATTTTCCTTTTCATAACATAGCTATTTTTATTACAAAAATAGTGTATTCCCGTTAAAAAAATCAATATAAATAAATGTTAACTAACTACGTGTAAGCATAGAATTGCTTTTTCAATCGTTTTTTCTAACATCAAAACGACAATCGAAAAAATCATGTTTTGAGTTATGTTACCCATTATAATAGAGTAATTCTCTTTTATAACTCCACAAAAGTTCAAGTAGAAATAATAACTACCTAGATTAGTTTTCTCTCAGTTGGTGCATAATGTGATGTTTGCATAATGGGAATAAAGAAAAATAAACACTCTTTAAAATTTTGTTTTATGGTTCTGGGTTCTGTCAACGTTGCAATAAGTTCGAATTGAGATACACAACTAAATGATTGGCTAAAAAGAAGAGACAAATAATAATTATCACTTTTTTACAACTAAGCGATGCGTCGAAACTTTAGTCGGCTGTATCTCAAAACTACCAATTTATAGCTCTAGCACTATGAAACATAGTTATCAATATACTGCGTGTATACATTAATTATCCCCATTTTGATCGTCATAATATACCCAAATGAAAAATAATCACTGAAATTTTGTGTAATTAAAAAAAAATAATGCAAAAATAAACGGTTCATTTTATTTGACCGATTGTTCAAATAAAAAAAGTTGACAAAATTCAATTCCAACCATGAATAATAATATCTTACCACTTAAATATTGCGAAATAATCACTAACCAATTCTGTTGATTCAAAAAAGATGAGAAAAACAATTCAATTTGTACTCCACAACTTTTTTCCAAATAAAAAACAACACGTTCGAATATGGAACAATGACAAATCCAATTATATCTATGGATTAAAGCAATTATTCGAAATTTAAACGTGACATGATCTCTCATTGATTTTTTCCTATCTGAAAAAGAAATAAACTGTCTAAATTCTTATATAACCAAATTTTTCAAATTAAATCATGTTTGAATCTATATTTTAATAGCCGATAAGGTCCGTTTGTTTGAGTGAGTGTGAGTCCTCGATTTCACACCTTCTAGTCTCCACTTTTTTATTCATACTAAATTTATATATTAAAAGTCGATAAAATAATCACTCGCTTTTTACTTTTCACAAATGTGTGCGTACTGATGTCCTCGAGACTTCTTATTCTTCTACGAAATGTATTTTGTTTGCGTAAATTTTCAAATTAATAGATAATGAAATAAAATTAAATAAAATCAAATTAAATTAAATTAAATAAAATAAAATAAAATTAAATTAAATAAAATAAAATAAAATTAAACACAATGCAAAAAAAATCTCACGTTGCTGGGCAACGGGCTTACAGCTAGTATTTTATTAATAGCAACACTGATTCTATAGATATACTCATTATCCTTCACTGATTTTGTTTTATTCAAAAAAGGAAATAAACAAGATACATCACTGTTTTAATAAAAACATTAAAAAAAAAGAATAATATCTATAATAGAATCACATCCGCTATGTTTCTTTTGAAAGTAACGATAACCATTTCAGGAATTTTCCAACATTATTTTCTTAATTCTTTTAATTTTTCTCTGGATACAATTAAAAATTAAGGTGAATAGTATGACAATTTTTTTTGCCTGCTAACATCGTTAATAATTTTATGAAAAATACAAAGAATTGCGAGATATTGCACGTCAACGAAGGCATCATATTGCGTGCTTAATGACTAAACTTTCGAAATCGACTTATTCAAAATAATATAAAAATAAGTGTTGAATGAGTGCTAATTATTGAAATTCGTACTTTTACTTGTTACGGTGTATAATATCGTCAGCATACGGACAGAAGAAGTTACCCTACCAGAGACAAGTTATTTTCAAGAAAAAATAAATTTTAAGTCGTATTGAATTCACGGATACTTTTATTTCTAGCAAAAAAACAAAATAAAGCCTTTCTGCTTATAGGCTTCTTATAATATTGTGTATGGAATGTGGTAAGGACGAGCGTGACCATATACCTATAAAAAAATCTGTGATTTACAATTTTACCTCCGAAGATCAATATAGTTTCAATGAAAATACATTAGTAAAAAAGGTGTAAATATTTTAAAGATTTGATAAATTAATGTCTAAAAAAATTCAAAAAGTTATTTTTTAAGATGTTCTTTTGGTAGTTGTGCCCGTCACCGCGGTCGATGAATAGCTGCAGTCAGTATCCCTTTTAACCAAAATTAAGTGAAGGCAACAATATTCAGATAGAAAAGGGATGAATCGTGAAATCAATAGACAACGGTATTTACTGTAACCACTTGGTCACGCTCAATCTTGGAGGGTTAACTAAAAAACTGGCTGTTTTGAGTTATGAATGGAGATAAATAGATTTAAATACGACGTTTCTTCTGAAATAACAAATTCAGCCATATTCTGTGTATTTTACATACTATAAATCCAAGTCTTTGGCTTTCAGATGTATTAATGGTAAAATAATTAGCCCTTTTGAATATGTGGATACAATCCAAAGTGGCTTAAATGATAAGTAATCGTCTGTTAACAAATAAAGATATTAAAATGTCATGATTATCAAAAATGACGATTATGTCAAAACAAGGTTTTTCGGCTTACCGCCTTCTGCCACTATAGCGCCGATATTAATTATTTTCTATGATGGGAATTATTGAATATCACCGTTTAACTGAAGCCAAAAGAAAGAATGCCACAACATGGTAAACGAGAATGACGCGTGAGATAAGATGAAATGAAATGTATTCAAATATAATATTCGCTGGAATTCTATAAAAGGGTTTTGATTTCGCAGAAAGATAACTTGTAAGAGTATTCTGAGAATATTGTATTCCGTGTATTGTGTGGAATCATATTTTTGTTCACATTCAATGTGGAAATGTTAAATATTCAATACAAGGATTTGTTCTCCGCTGTATTTCTATTTGTTTTCATATTAACCTAGTTCGCGTTTTGATGAATATTAAACATGCGTTTCACATGAGATGAAAGTGTTGCATACAAATCATTTGTCGTATTCAATGCTCGAACTTTTATAATAAACAAATCGTCATTTTCAAAGGGGCGCTGACAGAAGTTGAAAAGAAATAAAAATACCAAAAATGAATTAAGTACACAATTTCTTAATGGATATCAATTTTTTAACTAAAATTACTCAGTTGTTGTATTTATTGCAGGGCTGTGAAGTTGTACTGCTTTAACTAAATTAGTATTCAAAAAAACTAAAAACTTCGATCCTTTTAAAGAAATTGTGTATTTAAATTGCTAGGGTCAAAAGTGGCGTCACTGCGTGCTACTGAGCCCAAACAAATAATTAAGTCGTGTTTTAAGCTATGGTTGGAGTCGTCTTTTTTCTTAACGATTATACATCCCTGATTTATTGTTCCTGTTTTTTTTTAATCAATAATGCAGATTTAAAATCAGGCCAAATAATTCGTAATTTTATTTGAATCAGGTCAGCATTAATCCATCGACATTAAGACATTATAATTGTCCATATAACATGCAAGTGTTGGGTCCGTAACGCAGTGGTCAGCGCTGTTGGCTTTCGTGACAGATCTCACGGGTTCGAAGCATTTTTTCAAGTGATTTATGGATTTATATTCAAAGGCATATTTTTTTTTATCATAGATGCTAGTGTGTTATAAAAAGGTCAAAAATATTTGTTACTGGCTAAAACTTTAAATGTATAAATTATTAAGCGTGGTAATACACGTGATTTATTACCTTGTGTGTTGGCATATATCTGTAAAATTCGTGGTCATCTTTGTACCACTTGACGGAGAATAAAGCATCTTGGCCAGTATCATAGGAGCATCCAAGGCTTGCTGGTTGACGGAGATCAGCTAAGGCTGGAACCGCTACTCCAACAATTTTGAGACATGTACTGCTGCCTGTAAGAATGAAAAATAAATCTATACGTATATACATATTCTACTGATAACATAGATTCAACGATTTTATGCCATCATGACTATGACAGAGTATATATGTGCTAAAGACATTGCTCTTGATGAAAAATGATCGAAAAAAAACTTATAACAAAGAATAACACAGTTTTTTCATAATCGTCAATACTTCAAAATATATCGAAACCTTAGTTCTAAAATGTTAGAATTCAAGTTAAGTTTAATATTAAAAAATGCTTAAAAAACCGATATCTAGTAATTAAAACATGTACTAAGTGATAATCTGTGGTTATTTAAGAATGGCAGTAAATAATATTTTTTTAGGTCCAAACTTTAACAATTACAAAAATGCCGTGAAATCTTCTAAAAAATTCTACTAGGTACTGTTTATTATAAAGAAGAAATTTTGAAAAGCGTTCAAAATCTTATTAAAATATTTTTAGATAATCTTAGAATCTCATTAAAATCTATAAAAAATGATGTACTGGAAAAGATTAAACGTGTCTAAAATTTTGTTTCCTAATTATCTTAAAAAATATGCTTTTTGAGTACATTTTTGAAATCTTGGTATCAGATATATAAAAAAATATTCATTAGCGGTTCTCTGAAATTTTTTATGATATTGAAATACTAGGGTCATCAGAAATCAATAGAAATATAAAAAAATATATACATTGCTTACAAGTGAATTTATCAATACAAGTAAAAACATTGTCAATGTTAATAACACCTCTCCTAGTAAAGATTCATTCCACTGAAACCTTCACCCCCTTTTTTATCCATATTCGCTCCTAGAGCTACCTCAACATAACTTTTCTAAAAGAACTGTTTGTTACTAAGTCACTCAACCTCTCTTATTCAAAGAGAGTAGTAGGGATATAAGAATAATGCTAGGACAGGACGAGTAGTTAACTAATCGCTCTTGCTACACTCATTAATTAAAGAATCGGAAAAGGTGGGAGGGAATTTTTAGACATCTCAAACACCTATGCTTTCGAACAGAAATCGATAAATCGATCGACGCTGTTCGTACTGGGACCCGACACCCCCTTCACCAATATATTAATCCAAAAAATAAAATACCCATTTGTACTAATTCCACTTTTATTTAGTAAGATCAGAAAAACTCAGTCGATAATGCTCGTCATAAGCCAAACCGGCCCTGATCATGTTAAATAATAGTGTTATCAATACAAAATTAGTATTTTTTTATATAATGTCTTTCCACCAAGTGATGTGACATTCCACAATGAACACCCTAAAAGTGATAAAATTACTAATGAAGAAATCAGATTTATTCGATTATTAAAGATTATACCGTCGATAATTTTAACGATCAATCTTAAAGGTACCTCGAATGAAAACAACATGTTACTAATCAAAAACCAGGGCTGTGAAGTCAGTCGTTATGCAAAGAGTCTGGTGTTTTCTCTGTAGTCAAAGTCGGAAAAATTGGAAAAAAGAGGTCAAAGACATTGAAAATTATCAATATATTCTTCATATTGATTGGTGAAATCTATTAGAATTATTCGGAAATGATTAGAGTCAGAACCGGCTTATTATTTATCTCTTAAATGCATGATTTTCTACTTAAAAGTTTCCATAGTTTTTTCATCTATTTTTGTCAAAAAATAATTAGTACTCTTAAAAATCATGATTTCCATACAGTTTATATATAGAATACACAATTAAACAACTAAATGTAATTATGGTGAACCATGTTTTTATTAATGAGAAAATTGTATTAAAAAACGGTCGAAAATCAATGGCCGCCAAAACTTCAGCTTACTCTGTTCGAATGAAGATTATAATAATTTAGCACGTGTAAACAAGAAATCTTTTGATATAATATGAAGAGTAAACATGTATTTTACAATTTAGTATAAGAATAAAAGGTAAAATCGATTTCTGTTTTGCGAAAAAGCCAAAACAAAAGTGTGTACTTTTCGTAGTCATCTATGCATTTAAGTGTTAAAGCCAGACTCCACAGCCCTGTCACAAACATATTAATAATATATATTTTTTATCCATGTTCGCTCCTAGTGTGGTGCATATGGTCTCCTAATTGAGGTATCTCAACAGAAATTTTTCTACGATAACTGTTTGTTACTCAGTCGCTTAACCTCACTTTTTTCCAAGTGAGTAGTAGGGAAAGAAGGATAAGGCTAGAACAGGACTAGTGGATGGCTAATCACTATTGCTACATCCAGTTATTAAAGGATCAGAAGGATGGGAAGCGAGAAAATTATGTGAATTGACATCACAAACACCCAGTCTTCGATCACATCTTTGAATTGAATAATTCTCAAATTCACTGTGATCTGACCGGGAATTGAACCCAGACCTGCGTCATCGGTAGAGCAAGCTCTAACCAACTGGGTCACAGCAGGCGACAATGAACTGAAAAATCGATGAATATTATCTTTGAACTTATTTACATACACTTAAATACTCCCAAATAAAATAAAAAGGTACATAATTTCAAATAAACAAGGTAAAAAGATTTTACTTTGAGTTTGTAATACTTATTTTTGAAGAAAAAAAAATATTCATGAGTACCTCATTAAAAGTATAATAAGTATGATACGCTGTAACAACTTCAGTAATACGCTGTTACAACTTATTTCGACGAAATATCGCCGCAGTTGAAATCCTCTCGATGTCAAGTTTTCGGAATATCTCATTGATTAAATATTACTCGATGTCAAAATTGTTTCCGAGTCTATCACGACACCGCTTTGATAACGGTATACAAAACTTAACAAATTATTCCTTTGACGTGGCTCGACTTAATACAGGACCGCAAATATTCTATCATAACCATTATAATTATGATTTATGCCAAAGAATTAGACCCAAAATGTTTACCACAGCACAATGTTGTGAAAATGATTTACAATACTAAATAAGGCTTATAAAAAGTAAACAATACTAAAAACTGAGAGCTTAAAAAGCTTAACTTTAAACAAAAATCCAGGAACTGTATAATATTACTTTAAATATAATGTTATCTTTACTTTCAATTATTTGTTGAAAGACTATTTATAAAAACAAAAACACCTATTGTGGGCTGATAACAGATTTTTTACAAATAGCCAGGATCGGTTTCTCTCGTCGTGTCTATTACTATCAGCTTAGAATGTGTACGGTGAGTGAAACAGATCTTGGTCAGTATACAAAATACGGTATTGATTCGATAAACTGTGTTAAATTAAATTTTAAAAAAACTGGAGATTTTTTTTTCAGCACTGTGTAATTGTGTATATCTTATCATAAACAAAAAATACTGTTCCAGTTTGTATTCACTTGTTTTATGTTTTAAGTATTTTTGTTGTGGAGAGCTTTATGTTGATGTTAAGGGTGAGTGTAGTGGTCTACAGCGACACTTTTAATTAAGACAATGTTAAATGACCTTTTTACAAAAATTCGTGAATTTTATAAACATCCCAGTAAAGTGAATCATTCCTTAACTTTAATTAAGTATTTAACTAAAAGTTATCTGTACAAATGAACAAGGAGACAGTGGCATGTTTACGGAGTGACTCACTATTTCTTTCAATATTGAATAGCATCTCGACCAAAACAATAATATGAACGTTACTTTGATTTTTTTAAACTTTTATTGGACATTCGACAGCGAATAAAATGTTGAAATAATAGCTATCAAATGTAGAAATATTAAATGACAAAAAATAAATGATATATTAGTGTATTAATTATCGATCCCGTGAACTTCTGATCTCTGTAGCGATCACACCCTTAATACTAGAATACAATTTTTCCAAAACAACTTAAAGCTCCATAAATTTGATATCCAAAAAACGTTAGTACAAACTATATATTTTTTTAAATAATGGGTTTTGGGTGAAATGAAATAATTTTTGGTCACTGCTTAAGCACACCACTGGAAATAAGTAACAAACAATATAAGCATGAGCAAATTTCAAAAAAATCAGGCTACGTAATCAAAATTTGAACGACTAACGGACGGATAAGAAAACGAGGGATCTTGGAAATACAAAGATCTAAAGACATTTCAAAAAACAAGATGATCGAATGCAAAAAAAATGTATCTACTTAATATGATTCGTAATGAACAATAGTAATTACTTAAATCTATTATACAAAAAAAGGACAGAAAATGTGGATAGGTCAGGTTCGTAAGGGCGTAAGTCTGTGAGTGAATCTTTCAACCAAAAATAAATAGTCTATTGTTATGTAGCCATAAAGCATCAATATAAGAGAACATTAAAAGAAACGTACCATAAATAAGATAATTACAAACTCAAAAAGAGAGATACAAAAAAGTCAATGACGACACAAGTTAGGAAAGAAAATACATTACAGATATACTATGTAAAAGCACTCTAAAATGATTTTATTTATCATTAATAATTGAAAATTGAAACTTTTCTTTGGCTGCGTTGAAATAATAAAAAAAACCACTGGGAGCAGGGGCTTCGAAAGAGATGAAATTTAAAATGTATCTTCGTCAAATTAAATTCAATATCCTTCTTCTTCTCGATAAGCCCGAAGTGATAATAT
This sequence comes from Himalopsyche tibetana, assembly GCA_030503985.1. NCBI lineage: Eukaryota > Metazoa > Arthropoda > Insecta > Trichoptera > Rhyacophilidae > Himalopsyche > Himalopsyche tibetana. Next base: position 6,887,117 of record JAPJYX010000010.1, read on the forward strand.
TATCACAAAGAGAAAGGAAAATATTTTTTTTATTACTGCTATCTTGGGAATTCCTTCAGTTAGAAGTAAACTGAATTCTTAAAAGGTCTACATTCGATAAAAATTATTTCCGGCAACGCTAAAAAGAAATTGTCGTTTTACTATAGGAAATAACAGAGAATATTTCAAAAATTTAAAATGTCTTTTTTTGTGTTAGTTGGACACAACACGGAAGTCATGGGTTCAAATCAAGGACGATTTTTTCAATCGATTTATGAATTTAAATTCTTTCCTTCCACCCATAATTTCCTAAAAATGGGATGGTAATAACGGTTAGCTAAGAATGAGTTCTCTCCTAGTCTCATCCTTATATCCCAAATCTTTTTGGAAAAAAGAGATATTGAGCAACTAACAAGTAACTTTCTTATTGAGATCAATTCCATTAAGGGTCCATACTTTTTGAAACGTCCACACGTTTGAACGAAAATAGTAAAAAAATAGAAAACTGATAAAAAAAGCCTTATAAAAGTATATATAACTAAAAAAAAATACGAACAATATTTCATCAAAAACTTTTTAGGACAGATAACATTTAAATATTTATAAGATTTTGCGCTTGAGAATTGGAATGTCATTTTCAGAAAATAAACTAAAACATACTGTTTTGAATTGGTTTTATAATGATAGAAAAAAAAGTTTTTGCATTTGAAGAAAAATAGTACGATGATAAAAATGTACTGTAAAATATGCAATTACAAATGAAATCGTCAAAAGAATACAAAAGAGAATCTAGTTTCTAGTTAATTAAGCTTTGTATGGGTTTAAACCAAAATAAAGCTTGAAATACTCGAACCTTTTTGTTATATATGTATATATTATGATTCACACGTTTTTATTGTTTTGTTCCACTTTTGTTTGTTGTTTAAATAAAGTTGTTGAAACAACTTTTGCATTAACATGCAAATGGATTCAGGGAACAAAGAATCACAATGTTAACACATACTTCAAAACAGCAGTTTTCCCAAGCGATACCTTGGTCCAAAAAATTAAGCCGTTTTTGTAACCACTGAAATATTTTCAGTGACGCACGCGAGAAGACTTTTAAACACGCAAAAAGCACATTTAACGTCTTGTCAAGTAAAATTTTCCTTTCAATAATAATCTTTTTTGAAGAGTTACAAAAAAAAACCCATATTTTAATATTACACATTTTGATAGGAACTTGTCATAATTTCAGGATATAGATGCCGAAAAGCAAAACCCGGATCGTTGAAAACAAAAATTGAATGCTTCTAACTATGATATTGATATTCCACTACACGCTCAGTCCAAATTTTAAATTAATAAATCTTGATTTTCAGCACCGTGAAAAAGTGAAAATGTTAAGCTAATTGATGTTCTTGTACAAGTGCTATTTTATTTGATATGTCTAAATATAAATGATACTAAATAAAACTTTTCAGTCCCTGAATTATATATTAAATTAAAGCTCTTTAAAAAAATAAACTTAATAATTTACGTCAATTATAAACAAAACATCACCCCATAAAATTATTTCGATCGTTGAGTTTTAAATGTCCTATCTAATAATTTTCAAATGCATTGTTAAAAACTAATTATACGTATTATTATAATATTAATGGTGATACTTTGAATAGAGAACATAACATTGGCTTTTATTTAATTACACTTTAACTTTAAATAAAAAAGCAATAAAAATGTTTTAATTAATTAAGTCACCATTTCCGACTTCCGCAAATGAAATGTTAATTTGTAATTAAGACAATATGCATCTTTCTAATGCGTAAAATAATGTAATTTTTGAATTTTATAATGTAGCTGAATTTCTTCGCACGTATGGTTTGATTTAAGATTGAAGCAAAATAATGTGAAGTATTTAATCATTTTTTTAATTACACAGTAACAAATGCATACAGTTAATTATTCAATACGACTTTTAATGAAAATTAAATTACAATAATTAGATAACTTGATTTTTTTATTACAGAATCGAGATAGTTTCAATTGATAACATTTAGCTATCAACTTAAAGAACATTATATATAGAGCAATGGACGCCGATCTTTATACAAATATTTTGTGAAATAATAAATTTACCTAGCCAAACAATTTTACGCAGAAACAAATGGAACCTAACTAAATGGAGAAAAAATGATAATTAAAAATTATTTAGACCTTCAGAATCAAACTGAACTTAATGAAAACTTTGTTTTTTTTAACAGGTTTACATATCTTTACTTGATAGAATGATATTATATTTGTAATCAAGACTTTCCGCAAAACGAAGTAAATTTTGTGAAAATGAAATATTTATTGTCCTGATAAAATTATAATATTATTGATAAATTAATACAAATTATGTTATGTATATCATTTAACTTTAAAAAAATAAATGTTACCCCCAATGTATTATACTAATTTCCGCACGCCACAGATTATACCGTAGCGTGTTGTTGGTGCATTTAAATTTTATAACTCGACGTAAAATTTTCTTTGTGTTTTTATTTTCTCAACAGAGTGATGGATGTTGTCATAAAAGACGTTTTCCTCCGTATTTCTTTATACATTTTAACAGTTTTCTCGCGATTTGCCTGCTACAACACAGTATGCGGCAGTTAAAAAAATGGTATAGGGGCTCATTAGGGTGAAATTCCTGCGGCCATCATAATTTGGGTATTTATTCCACTTTATCAAAACCACCAACGTTTATACAACCACTTTTAATGTCCATATATACTTGGAAATCAAAATATTTTTACAGCCTTGTTGTGGTGGTTTGTTTCGTTCTCGCCTTTAAGCTTTGAATTTAAATATTACAACGGTGAATTGCGTAGGTACTATACATAGCTAACTACTATGAATGAAAATAAATTACTGCAGTGTTGTGAATAAACTGATTGGTCAATATTTTATTTATTGTTTATGTTTATATGATCAAAATGTTATTAGATAAGTACTTTTAAGCACAGTTTTACTTCTTTAAATCTTGGTGATTTATTTTAAATATATTTTCGGCACATAAAAGTAGAATTTGAGTTTATACCGAAGTGAAAAACCGACAAAAATATTTAAAGTGATAAATGATTAGCTTTATTCTCATCTTAGACTTATACAAAAAAACAAAAGTTGAGCGACTGAATAACAATCAGTTTTCGTATGGGACATCTGTTGAAATGCTTCATTACAAGTCTATGTGCTTCGAAATTACAGTTTAAAAAAACTCCTTATATAAAAAAAACTATTCATAAAGAAACATCGAATTACTAAAAAAAATATTGCGTTTTGCAATAGACTTAAAAGATAATAAAGATTTGTCAGCTTGTCTTTTTAACTTCTTTATAGAGAAATATTAACTGTACTTTTTACTTTAAAATTGTGCCATTATTTGAAAGAAAAATACATTTAAAAGAATAGTAACGAATAAGTTTAAAATCATTAGATTTTTTAACTATTCATGCCGCTCGTAATGTGAAGCATATGGCCTTAAAATGGAGGTTTTCTAACACTATTTTTTTTCTACGAGAACTGCTTGTTATTAATTTGCTTAACCCCTATTTTTTCTTAAAGAGTAGGTTGGGACTAGGGCATCCAATCCCGGGATCCCGTTCAATTTTCTGATCCCGAAATTCCGGGATTGAGATGGCCGCGATCCCGGGATTTCGGGATTGAGAAATTTTGAGCAAATTCTGGAAATTTACACGAAATTGGCAAATTGAAGATTTCAAATTCCTCGGTGAGCTAAAAAAAAAAAAAACGAGTTTTTGTAAGATTCTGGGAAAAAGTATACCAAATCGGAGATTTCAAATTCCTCGGTGAGCTAAAAAAAAATAAAAAAAAGAGTTTTCGTGAGATTCTGGGAAAAAGTATACCAAATCGGAGATTTCAAATTCCTCGGTGAGAAAATCTCAATCCCGGGATTAGAAAAAGGCTTCGGGATTGGATACCCTAGTTGGGACATGATTAGTGATTAACTAATCGCTTCCGCTACTCCCCGAATTAAAATAGTGTGTAAGAGGGAATTTTTAGACATTCATGCTCACATAATCACAAACACCTATGTTCTGAAAAAAATACTGTTCGTACTGGGATATGTGCTTGTGAGATTCGTATCGTTAGCCAACAACGTTGACCACTGCGCCACAGACCCAAAAAATCTTTCAATAATTAGTTTATATATTCAGGATAGGTACTATATCTGTCAAAAAAATAATGAGTAAAGAACTAAAACGAAGTGTACACCTTGAAACAATAAACATAATTACACACAGCAAAGAAAAGAATTCGTTTTGTGACGCATCAGATGACTAAAGATAAATGATTTGAATCGTTCAAATTACTTGAACAAAGTTCGTTCAAGTTCATCCGTGCACTTGAACGCCTGAAAATGCCGAAAGGCGAAACCCAGGTCGTTAGTGACAAAATCTGTGTGAATGTACATAATTTGAACGATTCAAATTTAATATTGAAATTCCACCAAGCACCTTCAGTCGAAATCTTAAATTATAAATGATGAACTAAAGAAAGATAAATTTAATTAGTTAAACTCTTTTATTTATCTTAAAAAACGTATATATGCAGCGATCTAGCCTAATATTTAATCGAATAAAAATAGCTATCAACTGTATTATGATTATAAATTTATGACTATATTTTGTATTTTTTTTACTAAGATTATGAACATTTTTTAAATTTAATCACTTTCAACCCAATAAAATGTGAAATAAAATATGAAAAATCCAGCATGCTGATAAATTAGTTATATTCAACCAAACAACAAATCATTATTTTTTACCACTAGTGAAATATGTAAGTGAACGTTTGCTTTTTTCAGACTAACTAATCAAAAAACGAAACGTTTCATACACCGTCATGCTCTGCGATAAATACAAAACTGTAAAAGACATTTTTCTCACTCGTAAATTTAACACAAAACGTTTCTTTAAGAAAAAATATTTGGTGAGAAATCTATTTTAGGAATATACTATGAACATAATTTAAAATGACGTTACAGCTATAACAGAATGTTAAGAAAGTCATTAATTCGATAACGATATATGATATACAATATAACCAACATACAAGCCCAATATTATTTATTCATGTCCGCTCCCAATGTGGAGCATGTGGAACAAAAATTTTTTTTGCGAGAACTGTTTGTTACTTAGTCACTCAACCTCACTTTTTTCAAAGTGAGTAGTGGGGAAAGAATGATAAGGTTAGAACAGAACTAGTGGTTGAGTAGTCGCTATTGCTACACCCAGTCATTGAAAGATCAGAAGAATGGGAGGAGAGGATATAATGTGAATCGACATCACAAACACCCAGTCTTCGATACCAACTTTGAATTGAATAATTCTCAAATTCACTGTGATCTGACCAGGAATCAGTGGAGTAGGAAGGGGTCCTGCCACCCATAATATGTCTTCTATTTTTTTTTAAAACACTTCAACTATTTATAAACTATGAATGTGGAGATTTTAATATGGGTGGTCTTACGTTTTTATGTATAAATATAATTTCTCGCAAAATATTGTATTTATTTATGAAAATGCCGCCCCTGCCACACCCTCCTTGCTACGCTACTGTCGGGAATCAAACCCAGACTGGGCCACAGCGGGCGACGATATATCCAATGCTAAATTGAAAATATCACGATTTGTATTGAGCGTGCTAGGATTGGAAAATGAACCCTCTTATGATAACCATGCAGATCTGTTATTCCTTTGCTGCTTAAGCCAAAACATTTCGGAATAGATGTGGAATTTCAATATATTTCTATTTTAAACAAAAGTTGAGACCTAGTTATTGTAATATTCAACTTAAATATAAAAAAGAACAAATATATTCTATGTTAACATGCAACTCCTGAACGCTAATATTTTGGTTACATTGTTTTTTGCTTAAACATGATTTACAAAAAGTATAGAAATTATTATTATTGTATAGTGAAGTTCTACAAACTAATTTATAATTCAATCAGTAACCGGAATGATTGATAATGGTATTAAAATATAATACAAACCATCTGGACTCAAACGTGTATCTTGAAGAAACAAATATAATGTGTCAAGAGTAGTCCCTGATCTTAACGTCGCTTCTCAAATAATGAACGTAATTTCACTACATTCTCATACTTAATTAACAATGTCAGTGTCAACCAAATTTTAATTTTTCCGTCATATTTTTCAGTACCCATAATCGGCAGAAAAGCGTAAACGAAAATTCATAAACTTTACAACAGCAGTTTTTTTTAATTACTCTCGTAATAAGTTCACAATTTAAAAGCGGTTACTAATGTTTGGTCAGTTATATTTTTTTTCGAACTTATTACAAGAAGAATTTAAAAAAAACTTTTTACTGTAAAATTTATGAATATTCCTTTACGCTTTTTTGGTAATAACGGGTTGATATTATGATCGGATCACTCTTACAGAACATTCAATTTCTCATTAATATAACACAATAATGTATTATTCAAATTTACATGTAATACAAAAATAGTGTATTATACAAACAATAAACTTACCGAAAAGAATGATCACTGTGTAGGCAGAAAAAATAGTCCTCAAATTTTGATTTAACGGCACCATTGTTTTTACCGTAACTTTTTCTTAACGTCACTTTTAAGTAACCACAACACAAATTGTCTGTAAGTTATTGTCTTTCAATACTTCATTAAAACACTTTTGAAATTATATACCACAGCGCGGAGGAAAATTTATGATCTGAAAAAATAAGTTTCCTGTAAATTCAAAAGAGAAGGAAAATACTACAATAGTGGGATAGGGGAAAATCAGACAAATCATGCAATGGTTAAACGAAATACGCACAGTCATAAATCATGGCGAAAGCTTACATCGCCAAAACCCATTAAATAATTTTCAAATAAATAATATTAGTACCTCGAAAAATGGCAAATTTGTTTCATTCATTCGGAGCATTCAACTTCTTATTTGGCTAGTTTTCTCAAGTTTAATATTGAATTAGTGTTTTTTTTAAATTAATTATTTACTGACAGTAAAAAATTTTTTTTAAAGCTCAGACGCCTTTTCTTTTATTGTTTCAGACAAATGTAGTTTAAACGAAAACTGTAAACGAGCTGAGCTATGTTTTATTGGTGAATGTAGAAGTATAGTGTATTTTTTAATTCATTGAATGTATTAAACAGCCGATAATTAATAATGATGTTATATTACTTACAATGCATTGTTTATTAATACATATTATGATATCGTACCTAAAATTACTTAATCCATAAGAATACGAAATAAAAAAATATTTTTTTACGAATTTATTCATAATTATTTTGTCTAGTGATAACATATATTAATCAATAATGTACAATGTTTTTCGCTGCTATTGATAACAGAATTGTACATAATTTTTATTGATTGGGATATTATCTTTTACTTTAACGAATAAGGCAGGCTAACTTAAAATTTCTCTTACTTTCTTTAAATCATACCAAATCACAATTGTGTTACTTACTTTATACCAAAAAGTGGAATACTATAAAAAATATTTCGTATTTGTCCAAGCAATATTTCGCTAACATGGTTTTGGAATAAACATGTACACTTTGAAACGGTGACTAAACAAAAATCATGTCTCGTAAAGATACCAAAAAGTTCATAATATACTCCACATTGAGAATGGACCTGTTTGAAAAAAGTATCAAAAAAGCTGATTAAGTCTTAATTATACACACAAAAATAATTACAGACACAATATAATATTTTTATGACAACCATTATTTTACACCCCGAGACATTTATTAAATTTTCCCCCAACCTCTTACTGCGGTGAAAAGCATTTCAGAGAACTTTAGAAGTTGATTGTTTTCCTCGAAAAGGCATGTGTTGCAAAGCATATAACGCACCCTACAACATTTTTTCAATGCTCTCTTATCACATTCACACCCTTCCTAGCATTATGTAAATTGATATATTAAAACATTCCCTTTTAATAATAGCGTGATGCCTTCAATGATCGACTCGGGAAGCTTTTTATGTATAATATATTTTTAAAGAATATAATATTATTCAAATATTTATATTAAAATATAAGAAAAAGATTATATATTACTATTTAATATAAAGTATATATATGTTATCTTATTCATCGGTCGTGTTAGTAGTGAAATAGACAAATTACTAATTTATATTTAAAACCAGTAAATAATACAAAGCTACTTTGGATTTCATTACAAATATTGAATGCAATTGTTTCATACTCACGGTATTAAAGTGAAAGACTAAACATATAATAATCTGTCTTACTTCATTGATTATTTATTGAAATATTCACGATGAGAAAAATGATTAACTAAAACTCTAATTAGTACAAAATATGAAGTCTTTTTCACCGACAATGGTTTGAATAATTAAGTACATACATGCTATATATTAAAAAAATGGAACTTCTTCAAATTCTATATGAAAATTAAAAAAGAGCATAATAGCAACTAACAATTTATAGCTGTATCTACATATATGTAATCTAAAAATGACTATTTAAATTAAAAATGACCCGTGTCTAAATAAGTCAGTTTTAAATTTTCTTCTACTTGGAAAAACCTTTTTAAATATTTGATTATTGAACTGCCGATAGTTGCAAATACGATTCTTAAGTCCAATGTAAAATTTTCTCAAGTATTTTAATCTGACAGAAAACTCAAGGAATTTTCGTGACATAACATTTTAAGGACTAAGCTTTGAACAAAATTACCATATTGTCACAAATAATCATGATTTACTAGACATCGTACATTTTGGGTAAAATTCATAACATGCTTTTACTGTATTGTATTATATATTAAAAAAGGTCACAAGCGATTTTGCTACAAGTTCAAAAAAAAACAATCATTAATTGAACTTTCTTCTAAGTTGTCATAAAAACCAAGAGAATATAAAATTCCTGCTAATCAAAACGATCAATAATATTGTAGTGGCAAAAGATTAAATAAATTTAAACTGTGACGAATTCAAGTTATAATTAATTATTGAATTGTATGAGTCAAGTTTCGTCAAATTATAATTATAATTAAATACTGCTAGTAATTAATTTCTTAAAAATGCTTATGCTGATTAAATAATATTCAATTGCGTAATTGGAAAATATTTCTGCGTAATTTAATTACAATATTTAGTGAGTATGTAATGCGACACAAACATGACACTTAATCGATTTATAAAACAATTGACAGTGAATTTTCAACAAATTATATAATAATTTTACCGTAGTCAAAATTGTTGTATTGTATGGAACTCTAAATATTGAATATGTATCTATTTTGTCGTGTCCGTGGTCAAACGGTTAATTTCGTTGGTTACGGTTACAGGTTGGAATTTTCAATCGATTTATGGTTTTATATTCGCAAGCACGAATGTCTGTAAATCCTTTTAAAAACTTTCCAGTCCTAGTCATGATAAGAGAGATTATCTAACCACTAGTCCTGTCCTAGCTCTATATTTCTACCCCCTACCCTTTTTTATAATAAGAAGTTGAGCAACTGAATAACAAGCAGTTCTCGTAATAAGCTTCTGTAGAGATAAGCTATATTAAGAGTCCATATAATATCTTAATAAAATGGTAAACAGGATGATTAGGTTATTAGATTTTTTTTATAATTATATTTTTATATTTTTTATAAATATGCAATACTAAAATTGACATTTAAAATAAAGCAAAAAGTACATAAATATAGTGGTTGATATTTTCCTTTCTATCACAAATTAAAGCCGTCGTAGAGTTGAATAAATAAATAAAATAGCTTTGAAATATAACAATAAAGAAAAATCAGGAGGAAAAACCAAAAAGTTACAAAGTCTGCACTATATATTTTATTCATACAAAGAAAAGTTTGAAAGCCCAAGCACTTGAAATAAATTTCAGAGGTGATGTTCCAATAGTCGTAAAGTAAAGCTTTCTTCTTGATTCAACCACTCAAAGTAAAACTTTTCCCTATATGGATAGATAATGAACCATTCAATTCAGATAGTAATAGCCCAAGTTCGTTTTTCATATAAAATAGAGCTGAAAGAGTAGTCAAATAGCAATTGAATAAATAGCATACTTTGAGAGATATTGAAAATACTTTCATTGAATTCTTTATCAAATTGATTTTTATTTAAATTAAGTTAACTTAAACTCAGTTAAAAAACGATAGATATGATACTAGCACAACATAGAAAATAATATTTGGGATTAAAACAATTGTAACTAAAATATAACCAACATTCATGCACACAATTTATTACTAATATAATAATACAATTATGTAAACGATATATGTACTTCTATTGAATGTTTTTTTTAATGAAATGTAACTTATTGAAAATATTTACAACTATCAAAATTGTATTTTCAAAATATTTCATAATTCATCAAAAAATCATTTATAGAACTAGTTAGTATTGATTTTTGAAATTTGTACGTATTAAGATAATAATAATAAGATGAAAAATAACAATGCATCTAGTTCTGCAAATATTTTTTTTATACTGTTGATAGCTAATTCTTAATAAACAAAATTATACACTTGATAAGTTTTAATGGAGACATACGCCAAAATAGCTATCAACTGTAAAAAAAAAAAATTGTAGAACTAAATACTTTGTCATTTTTCACCTTATTACAATGGAGTTCTACCAAGTAAATGCCAATTCAATCAATAAGAATAATAATATTTGCCAGTCAGTTCCAGATTGTATGACATATAATACAATATATGTTGATATGTAAGATGCGCATACTTGAAATACTGTTTTTTTAATGAAAAGGATGAATATATTCTTTAATTAAAATAAGGATTTTTTTAATCCTAAAGTATTTTGTTTGTATAAACACATCTTAATTACTAAACATATTCACTTAATGTATGTAATACATGTATATATATTATTTTAAAACTAATAATGGTTTAAATATTTTAAATAATAAAACAATATTATATTAAAGTTAGTAATATTACTTACTTAGTCTACATATATTATACATACAATACCTACCTGGGAAAATAATATTTGAGAAAAACATACTAAGACCAAATATTTCCAAATTGTGTGAATTTTTAAGAAACTATTGTTATTTATATGTAGATCAAAAAATATAAATAAATGATTGTAATTTGACCATTCCGCTTCATTCAGTATGTTTTTTTTTATATATTAGATAGATACATACACATACAAGTTTTTCTTATGTGTAATTTTACTGATAATTTGTTTATACAATTGATTTCAAACAAAAGAAAACATATCCGATTGAAACAAACCTTTTCTACAAAGAAACGCGCCACAAAGAAAATAAACAAAATCTAATTAGTGCCCCTACGTCCACAAGAAAAATAATAAAACGATAAGAAACACTCACACAAAATTTAATCAAGCAACACCACCCACCCCAAAAGGTAGTTTAGTTACACTGCATTATGCACTTAACTTGTTGCAACTCACCCTTAGAATCAACCCCAAGTCAAAGACACTCACCGACCCTCCGTTTATCGACCACCCTCGTCTAGCAACAACGTCCACGTCAGAAATTAAACATATTTCTTCGGTGGAAGATAGTTTTGCGTTTGTGTTAAAAGTATCGCGAAAGTAAAACGAGGGCTCGAAGGTGGTAAGGAAAACACGTCTGATCAACTCGGTGGTTGTCTGAGTACTAAAAGAGTTTTTAAGGGACGCGATTGCGCAGTACGGCAATCTAGATGTCCAACGTTAGAGTGGATAACGCCAAAAAAGAATAATAACTGATTATGTGAACGTAAACACGCCATTTCAATAAAGATTATTTTTCTTTTATCAAACCGATACTTGTATTACAAATTTTGAGAAATTCAATATTTTGACAAATTAAATTTCGAAAATTTAGAATCCATCTCTCATTTGATTGCGGTACTGATTTATTTTCAAATATTCTCAGTTGATAAGCATAACAACTAATACCGTCTTTGTAAAAAGTCATAGCAACTAAAATATATGTCTTAAAATCGCATAAAATAAAAAAAACCTTTAGGCATTTTTTCCTATCATGATTGCATCGAATTAAAATAAACTTAGAACCAAAAGATAATGCAAAAATAGCATATCATTTAAAATCAATAAGCTTCAATCGTTCACCAGTTTTTAACGATACATATATAAATTATACAACATATACAACGCGACTTGTTGATTTGAAACACGATTACAGATTTAGTAAAATTTAAATACAAGAAAAATGTTTTTGTTCCGTCATACCGAAGCTCCGTCATACCGTTCATAAGCTTTTTTCTCTGAATAGTTTTATTCATTTAAAAGTATGTCGAATAATTCTTTTTAACGTAATCAACACTTTTTCTTAATTTGTAAATTGTACTCATTTTACGCAAAATGGTTGTAGAAAACCCATTTAAAAGGTTGGTGAGCTGTTACTTAACTGAAACGCAACAAACAGACAACTATTGCTATAACTAGAATACGACGTGTAATCTATGTCCATACAAACATTTTTATTATATTATATTTTCATCCGTTAAAAAAACATTGTTTTACTAACTGAAAGCAAAGTAAAAAATACCATAAAATGTTTAAAATTACTTACCAAGTTTATCTAAAATCAAGATTTGAAAATAAATTTAATATTAGGCTTACAACTTCATTAAAAAAATATTCTGACTTTTTACGGTGTTCAACGTAAGAAACCTTATTTGAGTAAATGTGCTTTAAGCTCAAGAGCAGCGCCTTTGAAATCTTCTCTCACTTTATACGTAGCAGTGATAGCAGTGAGTTATTTTTTTTTCCTTTGAAGACAACCTATTATGAGTGTTTTGCAAACAAATGCTCACGAACTTGCACTCGAAAAAGCTTTTAAACTTATTTAAAACGGTAAAAATCATCGCTCAAAAATAAAATATATATATAAATTAGAAGTGTCAAAAGACGTTCAAAGTTACAGCTATAGATGAAATATATATTTATATTTTTTCTGTCTAAATAATAATATAAATCAATTTATATATTTACTATAAATAATAACATTACCAAGCATAACAGTTAAAGTCAATGCGCGATGTATTTAACATTTCTTTTTTATCAATATGAAAGATGAAAATAAAAAATACATTATATAATGTGTTCGCTGTTGAGATTGTCATCTTACAAGAAAATGCGTTGATCATCCCGACAGCCCATCCAACTCCATGCAACTGACGTTACGTATAATATTATGACTGGCGCAAAGAATAAAATTAATGTTTAAAAAAAAATGTTTTCTGCCACGGAGAAAAGTAATAACACTATAAATTATAAAAACGACACTTTTGTGCATATAAATAAGTATATTTCATATGAGACCTCGAGAGCTAAACTGAGCTAAGTGGTAAAACTTTTCTATTGAACGTTCAAGTACAATCACGTGTTTATTTGGTGTTTTGATGGATTGCATTTTTTTATTTTAAGGATATAACACTATTGCAGTGTGTATTTTTTTACTGAGTTCACTTCACTTTTATGATACTTTAAGACTTATAGAATATTACAACGCATCCAACTATTTTTTCTTATAACACCACATTGTTCACATACCTTCTCAAGGACCTTAATTATCTTTAAATAAATAAATTTTCAATGTCATTTTTATCTTTTATGAAAAAAGTTTTTTTTTAATGTTTGTACCTTTTTGATAATGATAAAACATTTATCAAACAAGTCGTGCGTAGTAATAAAATAAATATATTTTATTTTAATCATATTTCATTACGCTTTGCGCTGTATAATTTTAGTTATGAAAATGGTGTATTGTTGAATAATTCCTATGCTTTTGAAAAAACCTCCAGTGAAGTGCTTTATAGAGTTCAAGCTTCTAAGTGACTGTAGTCACATTTAAAAACAAAAAAAGAAAAACTGACGAAAGACTTTCGAGTCCATTGAATTTTTCGCAGGCCAAAAAAGGCTAAATAGATTTATCTACAACGGTGAGTACAGTTTCCGAATAAAACACTTGTAACATGTGGAAAACATTCAACGACTTGAATACTTGTAAGTCGTTTAATGTTGAAACAAAAAATTCAAGTGGGAAAATTATTTTTTTTCTCAAAATATTGGAAAGCAGAGAATAGATGGAAGCATCGCACACATTTATTTTACTATAAATAATTTATTAATTGATTGATCAATCAAATTAAGATTTCGACTGAACGTGCTTGGTAAAATTTCAATACTATTTTAAGTTTGAATCATTTTTAAATTTTTGTACACTTTCACATGTTTTGTCCAATACGACTTTTACCCAACAGAAGTCATGCATTAATGCACAAGAATTCAGTTTAAATTTAGACATGCACTTTAATGCACAAAGATACATAGAGACAACACTTGTGAAAAAGTACAAAATTTAATCGATTCAAATTTAATAAATTGATGTTTAAAAGAATCTGTTGAAAAGAAATACGACCATCGCTCAAAAGGGTTAACCATTGCTTTACAGAAACTACAAAAACAAAATATAACCATTCGTAAATAATTAACCCTAACAATTATAATTATATTTGTAGTTTGGTTAACTTAAATTAAAATAATTATCGAGTTGAAAATATACTAACGTTTGTAAATAATCAATTTGACCACCCGTGATAATAAACGTGTTCTTCAATAATGTGGTCTTAGATTTCAAATTCAAGATGAACGTTAGCTCATATTGAATAACTAAGGTAGGAAATATTAGATGTTTACTGATTTTCATTTGAGAACAAAGGATTCTATGATCTTTGAGGTAAACAATATTTCTGCTAAATTCTTAGGTACAATTTACACACTGAATAATAGTTGTATATTGTGAGAGCTTTTGGTAGAGCGATCTAACTGATTGACTGAATATTAGTTAAATACTTGTTATTTAAATGCAAAATTAATAACTATGTAGAATAAACTGTAATTAAAAAATATTTTAAATAACTTCAGCTATTTTATATAAGGTATCTTAAATTGACTGTCATTATTTGATTTAATTACAATGTATTTGGCAAAGCTCTATTATTAGATAACACGTGTATATATATGCACGGGAATTATTGAACGATTGAAACCCTTTTTAAGCTTAACTCCATAGTGCAAATTTTGACTTTTGCAAATTATTATGATTAAGAACTAGTTTATTTATGATATCATATTACACACCAATAGTAAGAGTAAGTTTTTTTCATAACAACATGTATACAAAACATCTGAGACATCATTTTTTTACCATGTCCGCTCCCAGTATGGACTCCTTATGGAATTTATCTCAACAGAAGTGTTTCTACGAGAACTCCTTGCTACTCAGATGCTCAACCTCTCTTTTTCCAAAGAGAGTAGGAATAGAAGGAAAGGGCTAGGACAGGACTAGTGGTTAGATAATCGTTCTCGATACGCCCCGTTCATAGGATAGGATGGGTGGGAGGGGGGAATTCAAAACAGCACATACATCTATGGCTTTGAACAGAAATTCATAAACCGATTGAAAAATCAATTTATAAAACTGCCCGTACTGGGGTTCAAGCCCATGCCCTCCGTAGCGGTAGCCAACGACGTTGAGCGCTCAACCACACAGTCGGCAACATCATTTGCAATACTATAATGCTATTTAGGTATATGAAAGTTTCCATTTTATGATATAAATCTGTAACTGCGCAACCTAGTATCACGGAAGTTAAAGAGCAAAAACAATTTTGCCGTGGAACTAAAAATATCACCTCCACTTAAAAAAATTCAATAGAAGTGTTTGCATTTTCAAGTTAAATAATTGGTAACCGAATAAAACAGAACATCACAAAACGTACAAATGTATGGAGTCTAAGAAGAAAGCTAAGCCCTTGAAAATGATGTCTTAAGTAATGATGACATGTACAGATGTTTTACAATCAATTAGTTATCTCTATATCGTATTAGATACAATAAATAAAACAATAACATTTTCAATCTGAAATTGTCGTAAATACACTTATATTCGACGATTATAATAGTCGCCATTGACTGATAAAGTAAAGCGCATGTTATAACATACTGTTCTGAAATTATTATATATATGATATTCAATTAATTTATTATATTTTTCCAATAAATAGTTAAGAAAAAACAGGTATCATTCAACTAAAAATTGAATGTGTTCTGAATTGTCTATGTTCTCATGTTCTGTTTTATCATGTTCTGTTTTATTATGTTCTGTTTATTCATGGAACCAAATAATTCATTACCAAATTGCATGATAGTTATGGCTTGTTTACTCCTATCAAGTCAAAGCTCAATAACCTTAATATGATTAAGTTTTACACTTATTATTCGAAGCTCGTAATATGAAAGTAAAATATGCCATTTGTATGCAAAGATTATCAGCGAAAACTATTTTCTGCAAAGACACAATACCTTGCACACGTTGCATTCTGAAATGTATGCATTATATTGCTGGTGACATTTTGAAAAAGTGTGCGAGGGAATAAGTCTGCCGGGGTGCATTTTGTTTAAATTTACCCAAGTCACGTCCCCTCTCTATTACCGAAAGCCACAGTTTATGGCCGGTATCTCGTTTGCGTAATGAAATTCGAGACTCTTTTTATGAATGTGGAGATTTCTATGCGAAAGTAAGTGCTCGTGTTAGATAAAATGGCTTATCAACCGTCGCAGTCTGCCATTCGTATGAGGGTGATAAGGTATGACGTGCTTAGAATTTTTGACGATTTCGCAAATAGCTCTCCAACTGAACTTTTATGCCACAAATTATTTAAACGGTTTTTATCAATCAAAAGTATTCATTTAAATATCGCACGTATTGCCAGGTGAATCCAAAACTATTAATTTTTTTACGTTACGTTTCTGTGTTAGCTGCACTGATAAAAAACAATGTTTTAAAACTATTGCAGCTTTTGTTTTCAATAAAAATGAAATAATGACAAAAATAGTTTATTTCCTGCAGTAATATTAATTTATGAAAACGAACTATTATGGATACGGTATTATTTATAGTATTTTTTGGATTTAATATGAATAAACATTCGGTTACATATTTAAAATATCAAAACTTAAATTCCAATCAATGTGATGCTATGTATTTTGTTGCATACTGACATTACTTTCAATGCTTATGTACAAACAGTTTTATATTATCACCAGAAGTATAAGAATCCGATGTGGGTCCGGGCTGCCTGCGACAGCTTTCTTCAACTCTCTGTGAATAACGTTTCTTCTTTCCAGCTCAAATTTTCAAACCAATAACCGTCATTCACAGCAAAAAGCATTCAGACGGCAAAAAGTCAGGTTGCCTCTTATTAGATAACTGAACACTTTCTGAAAGCTTATTGTCTTTTATAAATTGTAGTGAATGATTTCATCAACGCAACTTTTCAATTTAAACCGTATTTATTTGCTGGAATCTCCACACATACAGTATGACTCAGTATTATAAATTTAACTCTGATTGTTATCATCTCTGACAATTATACAGTATTATATACGCTGGCGATATTTTACAACATTATAATTAGTTACACATGGTATAACTACATTTTATAAAATATTCTAATTGAAATTCAAAGAAAAATTATCGGTGAATCCATGCAATAAGTGATAATTCGTACCTTTATAAATATTTATTTATAAAGGTACGAATATGTTCGGTATCGGAATTCTTTCTCCATCCAATCGCTAAAATGAATAGTAGTAAGACCAATAAGCTCACCACTAGCCCTGTTCCATTCATAATCTTCTATATAATTATTCTCCCCGAAAAAGAGAAGTTGGCCAACAGAATAACAACTTTTGTTGAGATAATCACCATTAAAAATACGTTTACTACTACATATGGAGTGAAAAGACTACACAAAATAAATGAAACGACAATTATTTATTTAAAAAAATTAAATAAAGTTAAAAAAAAATTGTAAACAGTCCAATACAACGAAATACTAGTGATTCAAAATCATACAGTTATCTTTGATACAGATAAAATTAATTTTAATCTCTTAGCCCTATTTAGTAACTTATAAACGTAACATTCCAAACGATTAGTTTTTAGCTTTCAAAAGCTAATGATACAATTACTCAAAATTTTAATTGTTCATTCAAAACGCCACTGCTGTAAAATTGTAATATCTGAATTTTAAATCACACGTTTGGGGTTATAATAAAATGACTTTATCTCAACCCAACGAAATTTTAATTGGTAATTTAGAACTTAACACCTTTACCAATAGTAATAAAAAGTGACCTTGCCCGTTTTATATGGACGGTATAATTGTTTTTATAACATGTAATGATAAATATTTTATTTATTTTTTATCGTATTTTTTCTATATACATTTTTTTATGTAGAATCTGTGTTTTCAATTGGAATTTTCAATGTGGCGTATTCAAAAAAGACCTTTGATATAAAAGTGCACGTTAAATATTTAAGCTTCATTCCAGCGGAAAGACATATATTGAGCAATGAAAAAATTGACGGTACCCATTTTTATACAGGAAAAGGTCTTTGAAATATTTCATTTGGTTTGAAATATAGATAAGTATAATAAAAAAATATTGTACTAATGAAATTGGCACTTTAGTTTACTCAAATATTTTTTATAATGGTTAAAAAATATTATTTTAAAGCTGACTATAAGCGTATAATATTTATTTTTAATATACTGACAATTAAACTAAGAGTCAAAGAAATCTATTTTTTGATTGATAAAATATCTACCGTTCAAATCGATAAATAGAACAAAACAATTACTTGATAATTTGACATTGAAAAAAACTTCTTTATAAACAAAACAAATTGATTCAAGTTCACAATTTTTTTATTATTTTAAATACTTTTGTTAATTGTGTGTTCAGTAGTGACGTTGCATTCACATACACACCTAAAATGAGGCCATTGTATCTAGATTTTGTAATACTCTACTATTAATTAATTAAGTATTTCGACTGAGGGTGCTTGATGGAATTTCAATATCAAATTAGAATTGTTTGAATTTTGTACTTTTCCATGAGTTTTGTCGCTAACGACCCGGGTTTCGCCTTTCGGCATCTTCAGGCATTCCAAGTGCACGGATGTACTTGAACTGACGCGTAGTAAACAGTTTGTATCGTTTATAAACAAAAATATAAGTAGATCAATATATTATTACATATATAGTATTATAACAAGCCCACTTAATCCATTGAAAATTGTATACATAAAATTTTCGCTAATTTACATTTTAATAACCTTTTAACTTAGTGATCTACTTATAATTTAAAATTTCGACTGAAGATGCTTGGTAGAATTTCAATATTAAATTTGAATCGTTCAAACTATGTACATTCTCACAATAATGACAAAATTTGTGAGAATGTACATAGTTTGAACGATTCAAATTTGATCTACTTATATTTTTGTGATCTACTTATATACAAAAAAGCTATCGGATCAATACATAGTAAAATTTTGAACATCAAACTGCTGTATACGTGATGGAAAACTTGGCGTTCAGAATATAACCCTTCGCGAAAATTCCTAAAATGCATCGTGAAAAGCTTAATAAATAATGCATCGAATGGGAATATAGAATGTCGGTATTCGGATGTTTGGGAGCAGCTGTCCCAATGCAATCGCATCAAATATTCTGTGCATCGAAAAGCAGTATTTTTACGCCATCGAAAAATACACAACGTTGAATAAATACTCCTAAAATTGACGAAATACCATAACGCCGAGGATCAATATTTTTACAGTCAGTAAACATTTGGTTTGATGCTATTTCGTCGTTGACTCTGGAAAATAGAACCATTTTTGTTAATTTAGAAATAATTTTTCAACTGTGATTAAAAATATAACATTTCCATCAATTTAACACTTATTTTGACCAGTTGCTCTTTCAAAACAGCAAAGTTACGTTATTTTCAAATAATTCACTTTTCATGTGTTATAAAATTTGTAAAAGTTTACTCTTTATCGGTGATCGATAACATAGTCAAAAAAACAGTTTTGATTAATTGAGGCATGCACCATCAAATACGGCCATATTAGTTTCAATTTATTTTTGACTATACCTAAAAACTTTTTAGGCTATTTTTTTAACGAAATTGTAATGCGATTAATTTTTAGCAACTATAAAAATCCCAGACACTGAACGTCAACTTATCCAACGTTCAGCGATTACGTTCCATACAAAATACTGAATGACATTCTGTAAACTCATTAAAACCCTGCGATCTGTTTTGACTTTCAATGATTTGGCTGGTAAGATAGCAAAATGCCTTTGGCTTGGTCACTTCTGATAGTTCTTTTAATAATTCTCTACTGGTAAAAACTTGAATTAATCTTGTTTGATACTGGACACCATATTTATACTATCCATTATATTCGATTATTTCTATTAATTATCAAAACACGTTACGAACAACTTTAGTCTTAAAATTTGTATCAGATGAGTTTTATCCTTCCCTTTTTATAATTCAGATAGGATGAAATTTGAATCGCTTAAATTTAATATTTAAATTCCATCAAGCATCTTAAATCAGATAAGATGATACTTCTTTTCTTAAACTATCAATTGAGAACAAATCTCTACTCATGTACCATAATTATGAATTTGAAAATACTTTAGCTTAATAAAACAAGATTGTTGATGCATTTATTTACATTTTATTAATCTATTTTTTCTGATTATTTCATTCCCCAATTTTAATATTGTAAAAATATAATTTTCGGCATGGTTCAAAAATAAATAAATAGCTACATATGTAAAAGAAAAAATCAGTATACCTTTACTAAAAATATATGAAATATATACATTAGATACGTATCTAAGAATATTTAAAATACATTTAACAGGTTTTATGCTCAAGCAAACTATACCAAAGGATAATGGTATTTATAAAACAATTTTTAATGATGTTACTATTTTTTAATGCCTTTGTTAAAAACCATCAAAAAGAAACTTGCAACCGTTTCTAAACGTCTGATCATTACCGCTCATCATATTTTTCATCATGAAAAATACAAATACAAATCATGAATGCCTTAAAAACTTGTGACAACTTTAATACTTGAAATACAACGAAAAAAGAACAATATGAATGAGCAATTATTGTGCTTTAATTGAAAATGTCAATATCGTAATGGTTATGAAAAAGATTTTTTTTATTTACGTAGAATGTAAAATTTAATTATATTTCTTTGCGTCCTTGAGCGATAGTATTTATTCTAGATACACTATCGATATCAAACAATAATTCGAATCGTATATGGCAATGATTAATGTTTCTTCCTAAAAAATCTTTGTTTCACAAAAACACTATTTTCTCTGTATCCTTTAAAGTGATTGATTAAAAGTTTCTCCAAACCAATGGATAGACGAAGACAAAGTATTGTAAAATAAAGTTAACAAGCGAGAAAATATTTTTGATAAATTTTGTATTTTTCTAGCGACAGCTTTTTTACAGTTTCAAATAATTTCATTAAATGAAAAACCAGATTATGATTATTCTTTGCGAATATAAAATATATTTCTTTAGCTAAAAATGTATATTTTTTAAAAGAATAATACGTTTATTTTTCAGCCACTTAGTCACATCTATATATAATATATATATAAATGAATGTTTGTTTGTTTGTTACCTAAACGCTCCTATACCGCTCATCCGATTGCGATAATTTTTTTAGGGAGTTGTTATGCGGACACCAGAATAGGTTTATTTATCAACGGTGGGCTCCCAATGCGTTAATTTGTTTGTTGGTCTGGTATGCGTTCCTATACCGTTCATCCAACTGCGATGCAATTTTGATGAGTTGTTGTGCGGACGCCTGCAAATGTATATACATCAACGGTGGGCTGCCAATACGTTAATTTGTTTGTTTTTTCCGTATGCAATCCTATACCATTCATCGGACTGCGATAAAACTTTGGCGAGCCGTTGTGCGGACGCCCGCAAATGTATATGAATTAGCGGTGGGCTGCCAATACGTTAATTTGTTAGTTTGTCCCTTATGCGTACCTGTTCCTATACCGTTCATCCGATTGCGATAAAACTTTGGTGAGCTGTTGTGCGAACACCTGCAACGGTATCTGAATAAATACAGCCAGCGGTGGGATTCCAATACGTTAATTTGTTTGTTTGTTCCGTATGCGTTCCTATACCGTTCATCTGATTGCGATAAAGCTTTGGTGAGTTGTTTTGCGGACACCAGCAAAGGTTTTTCAATCAAAACATACAACGATGGGCTGTCAATACGGTAATTTGGTAGTTTTTCCTTTATGCGTTCCTGTTTCTATACCGTTCATCCGATTTTAATAAAACCTTGATGATTTGTTGTGCAGACGCCCTTAAAGTTTTCTAAATTAGTACAGCCAGCGGTAAGCTACCAATGCAAGGGGCTTGCTTTATATCAAAGAAATTTTCGGTATTCTGGGAAGCAGTGAGTTTTTTATCACTCTGATGGACTACTTAAATAAGCAATCGATTTTTACTTAAAACATTTACAATATGTAACAATATGCAATTTACTGTACACTCATCAATGTAAATGGCCGAAAATGTACTACTGTGTATACTGATGCTGTCATAGATAATGCATGTAAGTCAAAAATTGCAGTTATGTACTCATTTGATTTGAGAATATTGTTTTCTCTTCGATTAACAAGGGGCTGGGCTTAGCAAAATTTCACAAAAGGCTTGCGCGAACCCCTCTGAGCTTGATGAAAATCCTCTGAGGAAAATTGGAAAAAGATGAATCCAAACAATGTATTACATTGCCAACAAACTTCTGTAAAATTACAAAAACAATAAGAGAATTGATTCACAAAGTTTTCCCAAAAATATCGCAATAAATTCTTCTGAATTCTTACATTCAATTGATTTGCCAGCCATGCCGTCACACGTTTTAACATTGAAAATTGGCGTACCTATCATTCTTCTCCGAAATATAAATCCACCACTTTGCAACGGTACCAGACATTCAGTGAAAAAGATAATGCACAATATCATTGAAGCTAATTAAATTTAAAGAAAAATTTAAATGGGAAAATGTACTGTTGCCAAGCATCGCAATGATTCCAACAGGTATGCCATTTGAATTTAAATGTTTGCAGTTTCCGGTGCGACTCGCATTTCGCAATGACCATCAACAAAGCACAGGGACAATCGCTACAAGGGTGTGGACTAAATTTAAAAAATCTGTGCTTCTCACATGGACAGCTGTATGTGGCCTGCTCAACCGTTGGAAAACCTTCAGATCTATTCGTATACGCACCAGACGTAAAAATAAAAGATATCCAAAAGCACCTAAATAAACAGAATTAAAACACAAACACTTTTCTTTGAGTGGCATTGCAACGCATGCCGGGTACTCGCTAGTTATTCATAAATATTATCTGATTGTAAATAATTATATATATGCTATTATAGGATTTCAAAAAAATAGCAGCCAATCATGATAATAACGAAATAATGAAACGTAATTACAATTAATCGTTTTCAAATGCATTTTTTAAAAAAAGTTAATACATACAATATGTTCAAAAATATCATTGCTGAAAGAATCAGTTAATTAATGGAGTTTCAAGTTCTGGAGTGTGTTGAAGTCAAAGCATTTCAAATCTCTTTCACTGTTGATGTTATTGGTTGTTTGGATTCCTTTTTCATAGTTTCTGACAGAAAGGCGTGATCGTTTCGGAGATGAGAATCTACAATGAAGCAACTTCACGTGTACACCGTATGAATTTTATAGGTATAGGTAATTTGAAAGGTTTATAACTCCCCATATACTATACCCATTCAAATAAATGCGCATACATACAGTTTATTAAGAATTGAACCGAGAAGAGTCATTTTCATGACGCTAAAGATCGTACTTGCAGATGCATTCATTTCCAAAAGAAAAATCAAAAATACGAGCAGTCGTCGAGTAAAATTGCTCTCGACCTGAAACGATTCTTACGTATTGTCTTGTCATAAACATCGTTGTGATTGATATACAGATCAGAAGTTATAATGTTGTCTACCTCGCTGTGAAACTTTTGAGAGATTTTACGGACGAACTGGCAAATGGTAAGTATTTTTGAGTATCTACAAAGCAGTGAGTTGCGCACCTACATTAGAGAGTAGAGATTTTTTTTGTTCATAAGAAATTAAAAAGTTTAAGGTAACCATTGAAGTTTCGTGTATTGAATTTGAGTATACATACCGTAATTTCAAAAACCAAGATGCTACATTTGTACCGACGAAGAATTAAACTTTCACATTTTTATTAATTGAAAAGATAAATATAGTAATATAGTAGCCTAAAAGATTATTGTCCCAGTAAATACCAACTGTATTAAAAAGTTTGTACTGCAAGTATAACAAATATTTCATTTATGAAGGCATTGATTTATTATGGGTAATTTTTACTGTGCCGTAATATTACGATTGGAATTTAATTGCGCTCGCTGGAAAATAATTTGTCACGGAATTTGAAAAAAAAGACTTCTGGAATCTTCATAAAACGAAATATTTTGCTTGAACGAATCATAAATTATAACGAAATAATCTGCCCGCTAAAATATGGCACTAGGCCAAATGATGTTGGTATCAAATACCGATTCTTGTGAATTTACGAGCAGACTAGTCGAAAAAAGACTACGATTTCATTGTAACTGACTTAACCGTAGGTGAAACTTCAGGCGAAATATTGCGAAATAATTTCATCTTTTTTTAAAGCTAGAATGTTTGAATTTTAAAGGAATAATTTATGAGCTTCATACAATGGAACAGTGAGATTATTTTGTTGCCTAAATTTGAAGTTAAACACTTTATTTTATTGTAGAAGAAAACATATAAAATAATTTATTGTAACAATCAACTAAAAGTCACAAGATCATGGAAAAAGGAAGATTTGAGTATTCACTTTAAAAGCAAAAATAATTTCAATTGAATCAACATGCACTGGGTAGATTCAATATTGTAATTAAGTAAAAATACCAGTACAAATAAGTGATTAATTAGGTCTAAAATAATAATGAAATAAATTTCATAGCTATTTCTTCATAGCTAGATATTCACTTTCTGAACTTAAGTGGTGTATTTCTGACGATGGCGTGAACTCGGAATAGATTTAAACTATACGGCATTTCTAATTCATCAATACTCTGATGTTTTTTCTAACAAACAAAATATTTTAATTCATATGAGATATAGATTTTTTTACGTGTAAAAAATATCAACGTTTCAGTTGGCGCTTGATAATTTAGTGATAACATAACCAATATGCAAGTTACACTATTTTCTTACGGACTGCAGCGCTGGGTAAAAAATCATTACAAGACTTATTATTACTAAAAAATAATTAGAATTAGGAATCAATGTCATTTGCTGTTTTTCAAAATAATGTCATTCCTTTGAGAATAATATAAGATTAATAAAAACACAATATTCCTTTGTACTTCATTCCACTTCATTAATTAGGTCAGAACCGGTTTTGCTCATTGCGAGCATTGTCAACTGATGACTCGTTCTGAATGCTCGCAATGAGCGAAACCGGTCCTGACCTAATTAATAAAGTGGAATGAATTACAAAGGATTATTGTGTTTTTATTAATATAATGCCTTTCTACCAAGTATTGACAGTGGACACGTGAATAATATAAGAAGTAATATAACATTACATATCGACAATCTTAAAAAAACACGTTTTTCATCGTATGTAAATATTTTTTAATTAAAAACTACTACAGTATTTTATTTTCATTGAATGTAAAATTCAGTAAATTATATATAGATCCATGGCGCAGCTGTCAATGTTGTTGGCTTCCGTGGTAGATCTCAAGAATTTCAGTCTCCGGACGAACAGAAATTTTCAGTTGATTTCTATTCGATGGCATGGATGTTTGTAATGTAATAATCAAATTCTAAAAGGACGATTAGTTAGCCACTAGTCTTATCCTAGCCTTAACCGTATATCCGTGCTATATTCGAGGTTGAGTAACTGAGTAACATTTATCGTAGAAAAATAACTTCTTTAAAGGTACTTCAACGAAGAAAATATATGCTACAAAAGCAGGAAAATGTGTAGGTACAGTCGGAATATCTTACAGTTATTTCAGTTAACTGTTTTGAATTAAACGACAGTGCCTTGGTGTTTTATTTGTAGTGGGGTTTTGTATTAAATTAATAAGTTGTAGGTTTTTATTATTTTAAAACAGATTGAACTAGGAAGGATCTAGCATAATATTTCCAAAAAGATTGAATCTAGTCTAGACCATCAATTATAAGTAAAATATTTACTTCGTTTGATGGTATCAGAAGTTTTCGTCGAGGTTGTTCCATACCGAAAATATATTTTACTTCACAGAAGTAGCATAACTTATACGTAGCTTAATATGTATTTTTCTTTGTGTACACCCAGACATACTTATTAGAGTCGTAAGGAGCAATAAAAAAATCTTTCTTGCATTCATAAATTTGCTTACAAAATATTCTCAACAGTTTTCAAACGAAGCAATATCAAATTTAGATTGGTAATAAAAATAACATTTCAATAATTTTCTATTTGAATTCACAAACGTGTGGGATATTATTCATGATTATTTAAGAATTGTTTCTTTTTGTTATGCCATTATTTTCATTATATATAAATAAATACATTAGCGATTTCTTGTATAATGTGGATTTTGAAAAGAAGAATGTTTTTTAATAACACACTTTCAATTCATAATACGTATAAAGCTTTGCTAAATCATCCTTTAATATTCTGTGAACTTACTTTGAAATTTACATAAAAGACATAACAGACAATAGCAATGTGCCGTACATTAGAAATATAAAAATACAGAAATATATAAATTCCCATTTTTTTTACTTCAAATAAAAAGGTGACAAATACAACATACAGCTCCATACAAGGCGACAGTTATTTTGTAGAGATCTATTTCCAAGATCCCGAACGTTACAGATTAAAAATGACATACTCATGATTAAAAGTGAACTCAATTCCATCTGATTGCTAGAGTAAGGCTCTTATTAATAAACCACAAAATCCAACAATGTATAAAACATCCAACAATAAATGAAATTGAATAAAGCAAATATACAAAAGATTTTTTACATAACAAACATAATTCTATTTTATTAAAAAGTGTAAATGAAAAGGATCACAAAAGATTCAAAGAACAAGTTTTAAGCAATTAATGATTATCTCACCGACATGAAAATATGCCCCAAAAACAAAAGCTTATTTTTTTATACATTCAAGATTTTCAGCTCAGCCCTGTGAAAGAAATACAAAACTACAATCTACAATTTCAGTTGGAAAGTTATCTTTTGATAAATTATTGAAAGAATAATATTTTGGTATAATAAAAGTAACTAACATTGAAAAATGATATCAAAGTGATATTGCTTCCAATATTGAACAGAAATAGCTATAATAACTTCATATCACTGACTATTGATTTCTACTATAAGAAATAATACAGTGTACTTTACCACAAGCTAATATCCCGAAGCAAGGGATCGCTTTTTTATGTTATTTTATACGGCGTCTGTTGAGACCATCTCTAGTCATTTATTAAGTTGTAAATTGGCAATTTTCTTAAAAGCTTAACGGAAATTGCCATTAGGGGTGCATGCGCTTCCACGGCAATAAAACACCCCAATTGTGTGGGGACCTCCTTACGAAAAGCCTTACTACTAATACGGTACAAAGAGGGTAGATTATTATAAAAATCAAATTAGTCATGGAAAACGTGAGTGAAAGCTATTACATTTTATAAAATAATTTATTTTCACAGATGAACTCGTAAGAAAAATTTAAGTTAATTCTGAATATTTGGTAACATGATTTGATAATTTCAATTTTCTTTTTAAACACTCTCGTCAGTTCTGTAGCCGAGTGGTTAAAAAAATTGAGCATTAACCCAGTAAAAAAACTGAAAAAGAAGCAGTTCTATTAAAAAATATTTTTCTCATGGAGCTCAGTAAAGTTTTAAAATTACACTTAAATATGTATACTTCATTGAAATAATATTTTAATGAAAGTGGAAAGTAAAAAAAGTATTTTAAAAAAAGTGGAAAGTAAAAAAGTATTTTAATATTACAAATATCCTTTTCATATATATATATGTAGATAAAAAATCATACATTAAAAATAGCGTATGAAATTGGCTTGGTGGATAAAATAACTCAACAAAAAACCATTTTAATGTATTTGTAATCTTATTTTTAATCATAATTTAAAAAAAACATTCGTGGTGTCGAAATAAAAATTCTAAAAATATATAGTTTTATTACACAATGAATATTAATCTTTTTCGTTTTCATAAAAAAAATATTAATCTCCTTTGCAAGCCAAAATTATAACCTTGGTGTGTTTAAGCAAAAAAATACTTTATAAATGTTAATAATACAGCATAACTTACTATTTTATCTTACGCAAATAAGCCATTAATTAACCATTACATAAAAGCACGCAAATATTTTCACAAGTCTACGCTTACTTTTTAATTATTTTTTAACAAAAGAAAAAATCTAAAACCATTAACGATGAAATTTTGCCAACCTCCTAGTCTATGTTATTCAGAAATCTTTTATAATTTATAGTTGAATGATTTCAGTTAGAAATTAAGCTATAAAACATACGGATTATATTCATCGAAAAAAATGAAGCTAGACAAAGCAAAAATGACTGTAAAATACTCGTCCCATATGGATAATATCTCGCGTTGTTAACCACTGTCAGACAATTCATGACCGTTCTGCTTCGAAGGACCTTTGACAATGTGACCTTTGTCTGACTCTACTACAAAGCTATTACATGCAATTCTCGATACAAGAAAGAGCTTTGTTTTAAAATGCTTCCTGACAGTGCTGATGCTGGATTTTGGACTCATCTTGATAACTCACAAGGAAAACGATGACACGCAAAGGTTATAAATTAATCTGTTTATAGAAATAGCCGAAATTATTATTAAACTTGTAAGATATTCGCAAGCGATTATTGTTTCGTTTTAGTTGTGACTAAACGTTATATAAAAAATAATTGAAAAATTTAGGCATAAAACAACACAATATGTCAACTTTCTTCATTTTCATTGTATTGCATATCTCAATTCCTTCCCTCTCTATGATTCCAAAAATCTGTGCAAAGAAAAAATAAGTCTTAAAGTCAGTTCTGAAAATATGTTTTTTTTTTATAAAAACAGCAAATGTACGGTAGTTTTCTTTCTCTAGGTAAGATAAGTGTACATTTCATACGTGTTGGTGTCTGAGTTATCAAATTATTTTTAATTTATTCAACTATCACTGTTATATTTTCAATAAAAACAATTAAGATCTAAAAAAAATCCAGAAACAGCAAATTTCACGTTCCTTACTCACATTTTAACCAAATATCAATTTAAACGAAATAATAAAAAAAAAACAGTGCATTTAAATTTTTTCCATGTTTCGTCATTGTTAAATTTATAAAAAATACATTTATGAACAAAGATGGTAAGAACCCACTTATGAAAAAAAGAGTTTTGAGGCATTTGCTGTTCTTATACAAAATTTCTTAAATTATAGTGCAAGGTTTCAATTTAAATCAATTAACATGAAAAAATGTCAATTTAATTAAAAAATATATATGAAAATGAATAATATATTACATTTGCTATCCGCTTTAGGTAAAATTTAAGTCTCTGTTTGTGGATAAATGTGGTAAATTTAAGATTTAAGTGTCTAAATATATTCATTGTATTCAGAATATATTTCAACAAAGTTCATTTAGAGGGCTAAGCCAAAATGAACTTTTTGTCAACAAAAAAAAACTTATTTCACTGTGTAATCCCACCGCTTGCCTTAAAACATTTTCGGGCGTAAACTGACTTAAACTTATCCGAAGTTTAATTAGAAAAGCAAAGATTTCATCTTAAATAAAAGTTACCATTGAAATTTAGGTTTTTTTTTTAAAGTGTTTTTGGAGAGATTTTCAATTAGAAAGTGAAATCAATCAGAAATTGAAATTTTAATCCGAGAGTCGCTGGATCAAGGATCAAGAAAAAATTCAATTCCAATTTTCTTTTGCATTTATTTTAATTGAAGGTTGACGGTTTCAAGATGTACTGTGGATATATTTTGATTTGTAAATGTTGATTGAAATTTTGGTGAATATTTTAACATTCCCACCTTATCTGATCCTACATGAAATGTTTTTTTTCAAAATGTTTATCTTATGTCGGATTTTTTTGAATTGTTTTCTAGTTAATGGAATTCTTAGTTTACCTATTCGATAGGTGCAATATCTTGCATATATGACTATTTGGTTATTAGACTATCTTGACTTTATTTTAAAAATCTAATTATATAGTATTATGCTATCAATATCGATGTAATAATGTCTTATTGTAATACTCTGAAATCTAAGTTAATTCATGCTCGTTCCCAATATGTATCATGTGGCCTTCTAATAAAGGTATCTCAACAAAAAAAAATTTTTTTTTCTCGCTATAGTATTGAATGGTTAGGAAGGAATTATCTATGCTGTTTCTATCGGTATCAATTAATTACGTTTTTACTAATTTTGTCGTGGTATAATTAATAATATTGTGAGCATTCAAAGTTTTGAACACAGATTTTTAAGTATATTTTTTCTTGTATAACCTTTTTATTATGACAAACCAAGTTTTGCTTTGTTGTTATTTTTATCAACTCATATATCAATGACCAATATGTATGTATATCACATTTATTATGCAAACCCTTTTGATCGAAGATTATTTGGTTCACTCTGTGTTAAAAACATGCATACATATGAAAAGTTTAGCGATGTTCCGCATGTTAATGAACAAAAAACGGAAACCAATGTTCTCAGTGTAAATTAACTGGAACATTCATTACTGCAGCATCTCGAGGCGCATTACCGTTTCCAAAGACCTGCAAATCGAAGAAGCGAAGGCGGGAGGGTGGAAGGTGGCCCACTCCTATCTCCCGGCCGCGCAAGTCGTCCGAAGATGCCCGCTGGTGATAACTAACCAACCCTCAAGCCAAACAAACCGCAAAGTCGCTCCCAAAGTGTGGGGTAGTTGATGTTCCTGGGAAATTCTATTACACAAAAGACCACCATAGCAATTTAAAGTTTTTTTCATCGATTATTAAGCATATTGTTTGCATAAAAGGTGCATATATTCAACAACTTCTTATCAAAATATTTGAAACCATTATCTGAAAAATACCATCTTGCAAAGATTTAAATTAATAACTCAATATGTATCACTCTTATAATGAGGTTTATAAAACTTTATATTAAAAAAACATTATTTTGTATAAATTCTACATATTATTATATTTTTAAGAATTAGGATCGATTTTTCTCATAAAAAGCGTTATTATGTTAATAACTGATAATAATATTTAGTAATACAAAGCTATCTATTTATACTAAACAAAGTAAGACGGACCAGATAAAACTTGTAAAATAAGAATTCCCAATTCTATTCTAGTTATTAATTCAATTATAGACGGCTTCATTTTTTAAATTGTAATGCCTTCTACCACGTATTGACAGTAAACAACTTAAAATGATTTAACTACTTTATGAAATTTAATAGAAAAGAAGTAATGCAATATTTTTTAACACACTTATTTACAAAATACATTATTTTTCTAGTGGCGAATTGACGAAAATAGAATTTTTAGTTTTTTATTAATTTGTCGAATCTTTAAAACTTAAAAAAAACAACTACTTATAAACTAATAAGAACAGTAATAATTCTCCGTAACCAAATGTATATGTAAATAAATTCGTATTTTTATGTTAAATAAAACATTCGCGAGTTGATGAATGATGAAATAATTACATAACACTAAACCATAGTAGTGTGTACATACTATACACATTTACATATCTATAGATTTATTATTGTAAGAAGTCTTCTTTGTGAAAACTTCTTTTGTGTAAATGTGGCTATTTTAGAATTGCCATAATATATTAATACGCATGAATGAAAAACAATTAGTAATAACTAGCTGTAAGCCCGTTGCCCAGCAACGTGAGATTTTTGTTGCAAAGTATTTAATTTAATTTTATTTTATGGTATTTTATTTTATTTTATTTTATTTTATCTTTTGGAATAATGTCAAGTTTGCTAACAACCATTTTTCGTAGGAGCAGAAATTTCGTAAATTATTTAATATTTGGAATAATGTTCAAGTTTGCTAACAACGATTTTTCGTAGGAGCAGAAATTTCGTAAATTATTTAATATTTAGAATAATGTTCAAGTTTGCTAACAACCATTTTTTGTAGTAGCCGAAATTTCGTTTATATTTAATTTTTGGAATAATGTTCAAGTTTGCTAACAACCATTTTTCGTAGAAGTAGAAATTTCGTAAAATATTTAATATTTGAAATAATGTTTAAGTTTGCTAACAATCATTTTTCGTAGTAGCCGAAATTTCGTAAACTATTTAATTTTTGGAATAATGTTTAAGTTTGCTAACAACCATTTTTCGTAGGAGCAGAAATTTCGTAAATTTTTTAATATTTGGAATAATGTTCAAGTTTGCTTACAACCATTTTTCGTAGGAGCAGAAATTGCGTAAATTATTTAATATTTGGAATAATGTTTAAGTTTGCTAACAACCATTTTTCGTAGGAGCAGAAATTTCGTAAATTTTTTAATATTTGGAATAATGTTCAAGTTTGCTTACAACCATTTTTCGTAGTAGCCGAAATTTCGTTTATATTTAATTTTTGGAATAATGTTCAAGTTTGCTAACAACCATTTTTCGTAGGAGCAGAAATTGCGTAAATTATTTAATATTTGGAATAATGTTCAAGTTTGCTAACAACCATTTTTCGTAGTAGCCGAAATTTCGTAAATTATTTTATTTTTGGAATAATTTTCAAGTTTGCTAACAACCATTTTTCGTAGGAGCAGAAATTTTGTAAATTATTTAATATTTGGAATAATGTTCAAGTTTGCTAACAACCATTTTTCGTAGGAGCAGAAATTTCGCAAATTATTTAATATTTGGAATAATGTTCATGTTTGCTAACAACCATTTTTCGTAGGAGCAGAAGTTTCGTAAATTATTTAATATTTGGAATAATGTTCATGTTTGCTAACAACCATTTATTGTAGTATATATATTTTATAAAAGCGAGTGATTATTTAATAATTCAAATGTTTCAAGTATGGAAACAAATGTATTTTGTAAATTTAAGGTTTCAAGTGTGCAAACAAATATATTTCGAAAAAAATGAAGACTCTGGGACCATATATCGACAGCCCTGCTAATTTTTCAAGTATCCAAACAAATATATTTCGTAGAAAAAGAAAAATATCTCATAAGTATTTGACATATTCTATTTTTCAATTATTCAAACTCGTTTAGTGCAATGCTTCACCGACAGATGTCATTGTAATTTTTGAAATAAATAGACGTTCCACCTCACTAATTTTAATCGCTTTGTGGAACAATGGATATTTGTTCAAACGATTAGAATGAAAAAGGGACATGAGTTCGATCCTCGGCTTGACAGAATATTTTTGGTCAGTACGAAAATTAATTGTTTTGTCATGACTTCAAATATTCACTAATAGACGTCAGAGAAAAATGAACGGATGGCGATAGCGGGCAAGAGCGGTGGGGGGAAGGGGACCGTCTTCAGGGGGAGGGGGAGGGGAAATCAGTGACAATCATGCAATCCTCCTAGCCCTATAATTATAGCTTCAAAAAATCGAATCAGTACATTTGATTATTTAAAAAACTTCGTAGCCATGCAAACTTTCAAATAAAGTTCTCTTAATATAATTACGATGCTTTAGTTCTAAGCCAGGATATTTGAATTTTGAATATAAAAAGACGTCCATTCTAATTGGCCGAAAAAGTGTGGTGTTCAAAATAAAGCGCTATCATTGGCCGAAGTGGACATCAGTACGCACACATTTGTGAAAAGTGAAAAGTGAAAACTTATTTTATCGGCTATTAATATATAGATGAAGAATCTTACAAATGTTATTAGTTAT
This sequence comes from Himalopsyche tibetana, assembly GCA_030503985.1. Taxonomy (NCBI): domain Eukaryota; kingdom Metazoa; phylum Arthropoda; class Insecta; order Trichoptera; family Rhyacophilidae; genus Himalopsyche; species Himalopsyche tibetana. The sequence goes on from JAPJYX010000010.1 coordinate 6,921,080, forward strand.
AATTATTTTAATTACCAGGTGTTTAACATATAGCCATTTAACAATTTACATTTTCTGTAAGTCTGTTATTTCTTTGTCAAGTATTTTATAAAAACAAATCAAGTAAGCACAAAGAACTCCCGTCGTCTTTTACTTCAAAATCAATGAAATTTAAATTGCTTCCAAAATGGAATGATTGACACTTTAATTGCATGTATAAAAATAATGGTTTTATTAATTCCATACATTTTTAATTTTTCTGCATACAAAGTCTTCTAAAAAATATGTATTTTGAAAACAAAAATTGAAAACTTAAATTTTTCGAAAAAAATCAAATTTGTATTGGATATCACTGTCGTTTAAAGCAAGCTTGTAATGAACGTTTCTTGTAAAAAGACAAGCAACTGCTCTAATCACCAATGGTTTCTATACAACCTTTGAACATAGGTATCTTTGGCAGCCATTGACCGTCGTTTGGTGGCGAGAAAAACGAGTGAAAATAGAAAAACTAAAGGGAAGCTAGTCCAATTTTCACAAACCAGCGAGTGAAAATAATGGAAAAATCGATTTTTTAACAAGAACTCATTTGGATTTCTTTCGTGTTCTTCATAATAATAAAGCAATTTGGTTGAAGTTTTGTATTCCATGTTTTTCTTTAAAGCATTCATTATGTTACTTTATTTTTTTTAATATATAACTTAATGAAATTAACATACACTAACTATAAGCCCGTTGCCCTCAACGAGAGGTTTTTTTTGTATGATCAGCAATCAGAAATTGAACAAACCTTATTGAATAAATCAGAAGGTCTAAGCTCAATTAATTATCCAGATGGATTTCTTAAAAGAATATTTATGATTAGAATTTTAAAATAAAATTCAGATTTATAAATAATACTGTTTATTCAAAATCTGCCGTTTTATATAAATTTTCAGATGGAATCGAGAAAACTGAAAGTATTGAAAATAAAATGAATTAATCGCATAAATAAGTGAAAGCACAACTCATAATATTTACATAAAAACTATATTTTGGGTAGTCACCTACATTCTTTCTTCCTCTGATGCGATTTCCTTTCCGGTCTTTTTGTTACCTATCACAATTTTCAACCGAAGATTGAAAACATACTTTTTTATTATAATCTGACAATTATGGCAATATTTACGAAACATACATCCTAATTCTATATAACCGTATCATGTTTTTCCACTTCGGATTAACTATAAACAGTATTTAATTTGAAACGACAGTCTCCTCAATGCTATTTGAAAGCGTTTCAATAACCAGAAACATTTGTTATGTAAATCAGAAATGTCTTGCCTAAACTATGTTTTGATATCCCAGAATTAATTCAATGTTTTCATAGAGGGACAATCTGGTCTTTATTTGGAGCACTATATGCTATAATGGAAAATGTAGAGAACGACGATTGGCCCGCCTAGTAATCAGGGAAACTAAGATTTGGGGACAAATACGGCAATTCTCGTAGAGCCAGCCGTAGTCATTTGCGTGAGTCACCGTAGCAAGGAGCCTTAGTTAGCAATGTGTCGCCAGCCTCTACGCCATTTGATAATATGAACTCTACGTCACATGGCGTAAGCTGTGCTCTGTGGTTATGTAGATAGGCGGATTTTGTGGCTGAGCTATACCTGTTTGAACATCTTAATGTATAGCTTTAACATTAAGTCCAATTAACGAATGAATATAGATTACTAAGAGCTATTAGTATCGGATTTCAAGGCAGTAGTGGTTTACTTTTGACTGGTGAATAAAGCCCGTCCTCCACTATTTCGTTAGACTATACTAAAATAATGAATACAATTTAGTGACCCAATGAAACTAGCCTTATAATACGTTCAACGTAATATACTATAATTAAAAAGTATTATACTAAAAAATAGCATATTATCAAAAATTAAGACATTAAATCAAAAAAATATTAAAAAGCCATTTTTTTCATGAACGCAGATTTTTTTTCTAGGTAAATATTATTTATTCCCATTTCATTTAATAGAATTAAGTTTTTTTCAAGCAATATTAATGTTAATAAGCATGATAATCGGTTTAGATTCGAAAAAAAATCGATGACGAACGGAGTCACTATTTTGTGTGTCGGAGAGTGTTGGATTTATTCCTGGCAAAGGCAATGTAAAATAAGTTTTTTTATCAGTGTACATATTAAGTATCTCGTGTGCGTGATTGCAATGTCAATTCTCTTTGTGTCTTGAGTGACTAGTATTTCTTTCAACAAAATATTTGCTACGTTGAAAATAGCTGTAATGCCATATATTTTTTCATCATTTTTATCACAAAATTTTAGTAACAAGATAGAGGTTAATAAATTATTTATTTACAGATAAAGAATTGTTGCTTAATTTAAAGCATACACTGTGAATGTTTCAAAAATCTTTGTGAATAAAAAAAATATTTTTGTGGAAGGCAAAAAATAAATCACGGCAGACGTTAAAAAAAGAACAGAAGAGCGCAAAATAAATAAGAATAAATCAGTTGAGGAGGGAAATACTTGTGCAGGGTGAGTAATGTGGTGAACACAAAAAAGGAAAGTTGAATTTCTGGCTGCATTTATTTCGGTGAAAACTTTCAGAGGGAAAGTCCCGACTCGCGACGATACCATAAACTTAAAATTTTCCCAAAGCGCTTTTTAAAGTCAGCGAAATTATTATGGACAAGACAACCGCCCAACAGCCAGAAGGGAAAAATATAGTATTATTCAGATTCCAAAAGAATAACATAAACAGTCAGCTCTTCTTTCTCAAACCCATTTTGTTTTATTAATCGCAGTTAGTTCTGAAAGATTTTAAATGATCTCATTTTCAAAGAATTGAGAAATGATTTGCTCATTGACTTATTATCAATATTTTTTTGTTGATTTGAAAAAAAATCATAACTGAGTTTTACACTAACGAGTAAGCAAACTTAAAATTTGAGCACTACATCTAAGAGATTTATTTATTAATTAAAAATTATCAATATTTTGTTGCTTTAGAATTGGTTTGTTAAAAGTAGTATTATTACGCTGCTCTTTTTTTTCTTGTTTATTGTAATACTCAAAACTATTGGTTTGTACAAAGAAATTCATACTCATGCTTAGAAACTAAACGATGATTTAAATATATGCTTCAATAAAATAATAGTCTTTAAATATAAAAACAAAAAAGGGTTCAGTACGGATAGTTTAACATAACAACGTAGTTTTTATATTGTTATAAACTGTTTAATATATTTTTTGAAAATATAATTAACCACTTGAATACCGCGCAAATAAATCATTAATATGTCCCAGAGATACTGCGTGTTTTTGAAAAAAATAATTTTGCCTAATATACACTCGAATTCGACATTTTAAAAACCTATATTGACTCAGTATAGATAGCACTACACATATTTATATATTTTATTAGAATACCAAGTATTCGATTTTTTAAATGCCTTGGATATCCGTGTTTGCTTGCATATGTTATGGACACCGGTGTCCGCTTGGTATTCAAGTGGTTAAATTATCCCAAATGAATACTAATTCAATCAGTTTATGTCGTTATTAAACTCATAACGGTGATAAATTAACCAGTCAGAGAGATTATTCAAAACATTTTATTTATTAAAAAAAAAAAACTTGCCCCACTTATATCTGTCAATAATGTATGAAAATTTCTCCAACGCTGTGTATCGATAATAAATAAAATTGCCCAACCCAACATCATGTTATGCCAGCACGGTATAAACGATATAAAAATAGTTCGTTTGCATGCTTTGCTAATATTTAAATTCGTTTTTAATTTTATAAAAAATCACAAAACATTATTAATAATTAATCTTTTTATCCGCATTTTAATAAATATTTTATTTATAAAACAAAAAATAAGAAAATGAAAATTAAAAACCCGTGGAAACAGTAAATCATGCATACATTTTTTTATAAATAATAGAAGATCGTTTGAAATTTGGCGAGTACACAAAAAAATGATTGTGAAAAAAGTATGTATTATTAATGGAGGATTATGTATATGTTATATACAATTACTATTAAAGTCCATCTTCGATTTATACGTTTAAATTATAATACCTGCATAAATAATGTGCTTTATTAAAAAATAGTTTATGTAATTATAATAATTTGAAATGCAAATTTAGTAAGCCAGTTTAATTATGTGATAATGATGAAATAAATTCTTTACGTTCGATAATTATTGTTAACTCGAATTGAAAACATAAACACTAAACATAATTACTTTTTAATCAAATCTTTTCGTTTGATTACCCTTTGAAACGCCGTAAAGCGGGTCGTAGAACCATCTTTTTATGTCTGTAAGAGCAGATAAAATTTTAATTTCAGTAATTGATGATAAAGATTTATAGGAGGGGCAAATTTTACGAGTGCTGTGGGGACTAAATATGAAAAAAGGGATGGAAATAAAAATTAAAAACTCTAAATCAATTACTTTTACAACAAAAAACAATTTTCGCGATGGTATCATTGAGTCGTATTTATTGTTCGATGTTGATTTACTGTTTTTTATGTCTATAAAACCCCTATAAATCATTTTTTTTTATCTTGTATTCCCATTAATTTATGTAATAACAACATACAGATTTTTTAGTATGAAAAATAAATTCTTTCGCCAAAGTATTGCTATAATATGTGTTATTTATAAAATATTATGTAATATGTAAATAAATATTATAAAATATTACTTTTATTCACTCGTTATTTTACTGTTCATGTATTTTTTAAACAATAATCATTTCAACCATTTTTTTTAAATACTTTCATTATATAAAATCACTTTTGGGGTGTTCACTGTCAATACTTGGTGGAAAAGCATTATATTAATAAAAACACAATAATCCTTTGTACTTCATTCCACTTTATTTAATATGTCAACTGATGTTGACAATGCTCGCAATGAGCGAAACCGGTCCTGACATATTAAATCAAGTGGAATGAAGTACAAAGGATTATTGTGTTTTTATTAATATAAAATCTTAATTGAAAAACTCTTATCTCTATTAATATCATAACAGCAAAGCATACAAACTTAATAATCTAAAATTTAGGCTCTCTTGGTAAAAAGTTAACGCTTGTTTGTTAAATGATTCATTGTTTATTAATATGTATTTAGATGAAAATATTTTGAATATTTGGGCTCATATCCGCAGCTATGTATATTGAAAACTTCTGCGGTGCTATTCTCGCGCGTATTTACTTATTTTGGACGGTTCTAATAACTTAACACGTGTTGAGTATTTCAGACCGCTCAAAAAAAATGTTATTCACGCGAGAATATCACCACTGCTGTAACTAATTTATTTACAATGAAAAATATTTATAGATATTTCGTAACAAATCATAACTATCTACTAATAAATAATTCAAATTTAATTATAATGCTGCCAATCAATGTGTTTTGTAATCACAAACAAATAGAGTCACTGCCACGTTCAGCTTTTAATTACATTCAAAAACCTTTATCATTCATCTAGAAATTTAGCGATTCATATTTTTGAATCCATTTTATTATAGGTTAACATTACTGTTTGAAGTTATGCGACGATTGGTCGGTCTAAATAAAAAAGAACATTTTCTTTATTTTCCTCTTCCACCCGCATGCTACTATAAAACATTATATAAACGATCTATCCAGTGATATTACGAGATTTTAAGCGTATAGACAGTTTCTTATGATTGAAAACGTATCAGAAGCACCCGAAAACACTTTAAAGGGATTGTTTCTTATTAAATGAGAACTTGTCTTCGCGATATCGCAAAACTTCAAATTCACAAACACAGTGGTCGTATCGATTGATGTTTTTATCAGTTCAATATATTTAAAGCTGTAATATTGATGAATGGTAATAATATATTATTTGAATATAAAACAACTGTTTTTTTATACGGATTATTGAACAATTCATAACACGTTACACGAAATATTTTTTAAAACATTTCAAAAATAAATAACTAGAAATCTTTGGTTTTATTTATGGTTACTTATAATAAGCCAAACATAACTAGAATAAATTAACAGTCATTGACAAAACACAGCGCATGTTTTTTATTGGATGAATAAGTATATATTTGGTAGAACTCAGTTGTTATAAGATAAGTTTTCAGTTGCATATAATTCGCCATTACACCATAATTTGACGATGTCGCGGTGTCGAAATAGTTGTAAAATATATTTAATTATTATTTGATTTATTATCTGAATTAACTTTTTTATCATAATTACATTTTTTATGAGTATAATATGTCGAGTTTTTCGCACAGTAGTTAACGTCGTTGGCTTCCATTACGGATCTCACGGGATCAAGTCCCAGTACAAACAGTCGTTTTTAGTAGATTTATTAATTACTGTTCAAAGACATGGGTGTTTGGAAATGTCTGGAAATTACTGCCCACCCTTCCAATACTAATATTACAGGGTTTATTGAAATTGATTAGAAAACCACTAGACCAGTACACGCCACTATCCTTCTATGTCTACTTTCTTAAAGAAATATAGGTTGAGCTACTGAATAATAAACTGTTCTCGTATAAAAACTTCTGTTAAGATGCCTCCGTTTAAAAATAAAATATGTATATATATCGTCACCTAGCAGAGGTCGGTAACTAACAAAACTGTCAAAAATGACTCAAGTATACAAAAAGATTCTTTGATTTCATAACTTAGTTTTCAAAAAAAGGCATACCATCTTTATTGCCAATTATTATAGATGCTAGTTTAAAGGCAAGAAATTGTCCCTGTCTACTAATTGAAAACCTATTTGTATTTTGATTATAATTATCTATGTAACATAAAATATCAATGCTACAGACTTTACTCTAAAAGGTAAAAAAAATGTGCTGTTTACTCAGAACTATCAATCTGTTAATTACCAACTTCTGCCAGAAAGGTAAAGAATTTCAACAATTATTGAAAAGATTAATAGTCAACACCATTATCAAAACGTGCTATTTGTATGCGTTAGAAATACTTTACCATAATGATTATTAACCATCAAAATTCCGGCAATTTAGGTACAAAATTAAATTTATCATGATTATAGTGACGACATAAAAGGTTGAACGCATATTTCACACGCATATTCGCAGAGCATTTGACTGAAAAGTCTATTCATCAGCAGTCAAATTACGAAACTTCCATCGGATTAGATGCGAGGAGTGCTGCGTATCCATATCATCACGGCGTATTATTTGAGCGGCCGTAATAAATGTTTACGAATCAACATTTGTTATCTTCCCATCACCTGCGGCTTGATTTAGTACATCATAAGCTCGTGTCTCGGAGCCTCGTGGAAGCTTCGCAAAAATCCCGAAGCACTTTGGGCAAAAAGGCGTGCAAAAGTCGCCTACCGCAACTGTTTTATATTAACCACACATGTCGCTGTGATTAATGGGCTGGCGTTTATAAGGGAGGACAGAATTTGCCACACCCAGTACCTACTACCCCTCGCTAGCAATATGCGGGGAATACTAAACTATATTACATGCCATACACATAACTGCTTTTTATAGTTTTGAACAATGAAATAAACGTAGTTATAATATATAATTAAATTTCATATGTTTGTTACTCTACATGTGTGCACAATTGTGACTAGTGTTTTGCCTCTTTAAAGAGTATTATCATACTGAATATTGCAAGGCTTACGAATTTGTAAAAAAAGAATTGGAATCGATTTTTAGTTTATAATGAAACTTTACGATATTTTAAAGTTCATACGAGAAAAACTCGATAAGAATTTCTCGAGCTTTCACTCGAGACCAACTCGAGGTAAATTGACATCACATACACCCACGTCTTAGATCTCTTTTTTTTTTAATTTGAACAATCTAAATTTAACATTAAACTTATCAGGTATTGCATCCAGACCCGACTGGATGATAGAGCAAGCTCTAACCAAATAGACCACAGCGGGCGACTAATGACTAATAACTAAAACGCCAGCCACAGTTTGTAGAACAATTAGAGTAGCAAAGCATTCAAATTTAATTCTATAAAAACGATTTTAGAATTATAGAATAAAATAAGGTAAAAAATATTAAAATATTTTGGTTCTACATATATTTTTTTACATATGATTGATAGTAAGGTCTCCGAATCCCGGGATCCCAGATCCCGAAATTCCGGCATCTCTTCCAATTCTATGATCCCGAAATTCCGGGATTGTAACAGTACTAATCAAACATAAATAATAATAATATATTTAATGAATTGACTTAAGTATTTTTTGGAACGATAAAAAATATGATTATTCAAATAGAATTACTGTAAAATTATTTGATCATTAATCATTAGTTACATGAGTGTCTTATAAAGGATTTAGCAATGGTTACTGATTGATATTTATTTCGTCATAGTGAATATCATCATCTTGATTATGTATATTAATTTCCAGTTGTTATAGAGCATTTAGCTACAAAGATCTAAAAAGATGGGTGACGGATTACAATTTATGCTATACAAATTGAGAGAATTTTATTACAGATATTATTTTTAAATGTTTATGATAGTGAAAATTTTAAAATAAAAAGACAGACAAACAATAAGAAATAATTGATCTTATATTACGCAGATGGCATATTTCTTCAAAAAACATTCTCGTTATGGTCGAAAGCCCCGAGGGAAATTTGCCGATGTATAGTTAGATGCGCTGTGACATTCTTCCGATCATTTAGAGGCGTGAATCCTCATTTCAACGAGCTTTGCAACAATAACCGTCGCATTCTGGTTATATAAACAGTGGGTTTGATTAAATTTTTGTTCGAGATATAAAAGTTCAATTATTCTGGGCTCAATTAAATATTACAAAAGCTCTAGAATGCCTTATCATTAATGTTACGTCTATTCCGTCGGCAAATATATTTGAATTATTAAAAAAATAAATTGAATTTCAAATTAAGTTAAATTTGAATCGTTCAAATTATGTACATTCACACAAGTTTTGTCACTAAGGACCCGGGTTTTGCCTTTAGGCATCTTCAGGTGTTCAAGTGCACGGATGAAGTTGAACTGACAATACTTGTGTGAATGTACATCATTTGAACGGTTCAAATTTAATATTGAAATTCCACCAAGCACCTTCCATCGAAATCTTAAAGTATTAAATTAAGTTGTTTTTCAAACCCATAATAACTACCATCATAAAGCTTTTATTAATATAAGTTGTTTTACGAGAACGTTTTGTTGTTCGGTCTGTTTTGAAAGAGTTGGGAGCGGATGGGTGAGAGGAAATAATGGCCTTCGAGCACAACTTCATTAATGCATCCGTGGACACCGCAAAAAAGATAGCCACGCTGACTAATCCAAAACGGACAGTTACAAAATGAACTCTTGAACTGAAAATGACAAAATGAAGATTGCTTGCATACAAAACTATTAACATATTAGTAAAAAAACATTTATTTTGATAGTGTGTAGCACATCTCAGGAATCCAATCCCGAATCAAAATGTTGATCCCGGGATTTCGGGATTAGAATTTTTCGATCCCGGGATCCCGGGATTAGTACATTTATTTAAGAAATAAAAATTGATAATATTGGTGAAAAATATTTTTTAAAAATATCCTATATTATATAACCAGCTGTAAGCTGCTAATGCGTTACCAAAAAGCTCTCTTAATCTCAGCTATTTGCGATGTAGAGGTAAATGAGTGGATTTTTTAATTACTCGTAAAAAAATATGCGAAATAATTATTAAACTAACTTAATATGCGTACATTATATAAAAATACGAAATATAACTTAAAATGATTAATGTCGATAGCTAAAAAAAACAGTTACCTATTTCAGACTGCAAGTATAAAGATTTCTTAAATTGTTGTCTACGTACATACATTCTTAATAATTTTATTGGAGTAAATAGAAGTAATTGAAATATTCCCAGAGTACCAGAGCATCGATTGTTTCGCCATTTAGTCAGAGGTTTCGGATTACGGTACAAAATTAATGTTTATGAACAATAAATTACGCAAAAAATACACTGCCGTTGATATCTGGTACCATTCATTGATGTAGAGAACAAAGCGAAAAATAACTTTAAAAAATATTGAAATGTGAAGCCTAATAATAACAAACAATGAATATTGTCGACAAATGCATTCAAATACAGTACGCGTGCGTATAATGTGTTAAAAAAATTAAATATGATTGGCATCAAGTTACCTTTTCGGCTGTGACTCTCTCTTATTGCAAACTCTTATCGCAAAGATAAGGTCTTTATAATAAAATTGGGCATCGTTTATTGCATATGCGTGAACAGCCGACTTGAAAACCAACACGTTTTTGTTTTAAAGCCAGTCCCGAATGTTTCGGGATCATGACTTCTAATCCCGGGATTGAAATGTATCGAAAACTGTTAGGGATCCCGAGATTAGATTCCCTAAGCACATCATTGTTAATACTGCAATAGGTCGAACATCAAAAGAATCTAAATTTTTCAAAGATAGAAAATTTAGCTAGCTATAATTCATGTAATATGAAAAATACAATATCGAAATTGCCTTAATGTTTAAAATTACGTGTTAATACTTCTTGATAGTGACACTGTAGGGTTATTGGCATCCGCTTCCACCAGCATTTTTGTAAGGAAAACTGGCAGGATTTAAAAAAAAGGTGTAGCTAAATTAATTGTTGATATAATTTAAAATTTCGACTGAAGGTGCTTGATGGAAATGGAATGTTAATTTAGAATAATTTTCATTTTGTATACTTTTTGGATGCCGAGAGGCTAAACCCGGGTTGTGTTAGACCAAGAATTTTATGGAAGTGTACAAAATGAAAATAATTCTAAATTACATTAATTGTGTTTGAATTTTGTTATCAGGTAACCCGTAATATCAATTGTTTATTGTTAATGGTCTTAAATGGCAACATTGTTGTTCGAGATCGATGTAATTTTTGTTTTTTTCTTCCTTGCTCTTTGGTAAACGAACCGTACAGGACGTGTGTCTGGGGTACTTCCCGGCCTCTGGACGTGGTTCCAGAAACCTTTAGTTGTAAATTCACTTGCAGTTCTTTTTTTTGTGGTTTTGTTTTTTTCCGAGATGAAAGAAATAATATTTTTCCATTTCGACGAAAATTAAATTCTATTTTGTTCTCTGCGCAGAGTTTAACGTCATTTTGTTTACATTTATAAAATCGTCTGAGAAAGCTAGGTTATATAATAGTTATTGTGTATTGTAATAATCCCAATTTTTTTTTGTTAAATATTGTATGTAATAAATTCGGTGATTGCAAGTTTCTTAAATAAACGTTTTCGTGACAGTTGAGCAATTTCATTACTACCTACCTGCTGACGCCAAGTATATACCAGCGGTATATGTCTCAATGACTTTTATTAGTGGGGATTTATTCTTGGGGCTTAACATCGTGAACAATCGTAGAAATTTCTAACAATAAATGAAACTACCTTGAAAATAAATTACGAGTTATGTTAATAGCATCTGATGTTGTGAAAATAAATTCCATATTTTGACTACAAACTTTCACGGTATAAAATCATTTTTGATTATCTTTGAGAAAGGATCTATTACAGGTTAATGAATTAATTTCAACAAGAAATGCTCAATTACCTACCTTAACAAAGCACTGTTATTTGTTATGTGTTCATTTCCAAGAATCAAGTCAACAATGCTTTATTTATTTCAAATAATATGTATAGTTATCAGACAAATTACAACACGTATGATAATTTGATATTTTGCTAACCGCAAAAGTTATGGAATATGTTAATAATTTATTTGGGTTAAAGATTTCGCGTTACACATATAATATTATAGTATAATATATTCCTGTTTATCACGGTTTACTGCATTCCTCCACTTTGATCCACGTACCAATTTGCATATACAACTTCCCTGGCGCCATGCGAACAGTGTTGCTTTTCACTCCCTTCAGTAATATTAATGAAAGTATTAGATCTTCAGGAAATTATGATGTATAATAGAGAATTATTTTGCTCACCAATTCTGTAGTGCTAGTAGGCTAGGTTTAATAATATAACTATTTCCTAGAACCACACCGTGGTGCAATGAATATAACTCAGTGCTTCCGTGCTTGAGCTCAGAGTTCAAACTATTATGATATCTACAACAATCATAATAGAAATTCTAAGAGAAAGCATGGTTCTTGTAGTGTTTTTAGATGTAAGATGTTCTCGTAATTTTATCGTTTATCTCACAATGACAAAAAAATAGCCGACTACAATCTATTTTGTGACAAAGATGCGAAATTGAGATAAAGTTTTAAGGTCTTATGATCAAAGGGGCCTAACAACAAAAATGCGCAATTTGAATAAAGCTCGGTTTTGGAAATCCCATAATCATATTAAATAGTGAAACAAATCTATGTCTCGTACATTATACGTTAACAAGATACGGTTGGGTATACAAATGAAATTATAATTTAAGAAAAAGATAGGTAAATCACCTGTTATGCTTTAGTGAACTTAAAACTATGTTTTTCTAGATAAACTCTTGTGATCCCATGCCCGTCGGCTCAATGAGCTTATTGGTTAATAATTTTATTTGAAAAATCAAGTTTAATAACGCATATATATTAAACAAACCGTCATCTATATTGGTTAAAACAGGGTGCATGGAGTTGCGTAGCCATCTCATAGCAGAGCAAAGCAATGTTTGGAAGCCCAGCAAAAACTAGGGCACAAATTCCCACATATTCAATACAAAAAAATGAGCGGTGGGGGGGTTGCGTAAAGTTCGCAGGAGGATCCCAAATTTCCAGCTACGCCACTGGGTGCAAGAGGTGTTTAAAATCCGTGACCAGTATAAAGCCGAGCTTCTTTTCGAAAAATATATTTACCAGTAGCCAAAAAATACATTTATTAACTTTTAAGCTCCACTATATTATTTAAAAAAAAAACAAGATAGACGTATCTTGTGTGGTTTAAAATTTCTAAATATCTGTTAATTATTTGATGTTATGCCTATGATTGTTTGTGGAAAATTAAATAAAGCAACGGATAAACTTTGTGTACTTTTTGAAAAATATGAAGAATCCAGACGATTGAAACTTTGTGACGGTACAAGAATGTTTGAAATTGGTTTAAAAAAAAATGCAGAAATAATATTTTGGTATGTATGATATTTTCTTCGTGGTGCAAAGTCAATACATCTTCGTTCAATATTGGAGATTATAGCTTGGAAAGCGAAAGAAAAACTTCTGTTAAACCCAAAACTTTTTTCCGTTTCTTCGCAACAACTTGTGTGGTTCGTCGCTTTCCTTTAGCTTTGGACGATACAAGTATAATATTATATTCTCAAGCAACAACAATATTCTTTGCGATTCATGTCGCTTATTATTCCCCTGGCAGTAATTTCTCTTCCAATATTTTTGTATTAAAAATATAATTCGGTTAGCGTTGGTTATCATATCTTTTATTTATCAAGGGACTAATTTACTTGAAACTATTCTTAAGTTCGCCCAATCTTATAAACATGAATTTAACAAATTAATATAATTTTATTATTTTTCGCGTAATATTTTTTGAACGAAAAAGTGTATTCCTTAAATATTTGTACTTATTCTCATGCAGACATAACAATTGCACTCAACAGCGTTAATTATGATGAGTTATTATATTAATCACATTTTTATTAATATTTTTATTTCTTAAAATTTATTTTATTGTGTATACAATGCATTTTCACATTTTCGATTTACAGTTAACAACAAAAAGTGTACAACGTTAATTCATTGAAAATATACTTATATTTATAGAAAGTTAATATTTCTTAGAAGATCCAAAAATTTGTAAAAACAAAATTGTATTACTGTCGAAATAAAAAATCTTCTTTACGGCTGGTACCCCAGTGTATTAATTTTCGATGCTAAGATTTGACGTTTGAGAAAAAAACGTAGAAGTAAATTAATTTTACAAAAAAAGAGCATTTTTAAATTTGTCATTATTATGCCTTGCATTATTTTAAATCAAAGATTTTTATAGGAACTTTAACTGTACTTTTGTTTAAAAATTCTTTCAAAAATATGTCTTGTCCAAAGTTTTCATATTTTACTTATAAAAAAAACAAAGCCTAAGGTAAAAAAAAAATTTAGCTGGATTTGGGATTTAGTTGTATTTATCGCCACTTTGGTACGTGGTAAAATAATTTACAATCTCGTAAACGTAATCTTTCGATATTCTTGATTTGTTTTCATATCTAGCAAAATTTTAAATATCGCGAATATAATACATGAAATTATTTTGGCCTGTGTGTGGCACTTCATCTCGAGCTGCAAAGCCAAATAAAAATCATTTTTAAAAAAAGTATTACATTTAAATAAAACTCAAGTTTCTGTTAATGTAAGAATGTTCGTACTTAAGCAAGCATTTGCAAAAGTAGTTGTCTGAGGATGGCTCTTAAAGAGGCGAAACACGTGTCACAGTTTGTAACACAATACGTGAAATAATATAAGTTATTTTATTTTATATTAAAATGAACTTTCACAACGTTATCGCCGAATCCATCGAAAGTATTCTGTTCAAGTCATTGTTTTCCATTTTTTACATTCTATGGATTGTTAATGCTGTCATTGCAACCTTATCCAATCAGTACATGTTAATAAATGTTTTCTGTTTAACGTTACCATCACTATGATTGATTATAGCTTTCATGCTTGCTTATTTTAGCAGAAATTGATTATTTATTGTTCAATTTTAAAAACAATTTTTTGATATTTAAATTATAGTACACATTAGTATTTTGATGGCCCAGTACGCGCAGTTTCATTAACAGATTTTTCAATAAATTTATGGATTTACATTCCATGGCATAGATGTCTGGGATCTTTAAATTTTACTCTTATCTCCCATATTCTAAAAAAAAAACCGTAGAAAGAGCAATTAGTTAACCAAAGATATTTTCCTCGATATATTCTCTTTTCTAAAAAGATAAGTTAAGTAAATAAGTGAAATTCAGTTTTCGTGGAAACACACAGTTAAGATTAATTATATCAGGAGTAAGTTTGTCCCACATTGGGTGTGTACATGGTTAAAAACAATATATCTATCTTTGTATTATTCTAAGTTAGTTTTTTAAATAGAAAAATATGTTAATATTTAAACATATGAAACACACTGTTTTGCTTTGTAGGTTATTCCACGGTGGTCGATATGTATTTAATTTGTGATGTCGGTTGGTATTGACTTATTTATGCAAAGTTATTTTGTGTATCCCATGTCACGATGTAAACATGTTAACATATTGTTGAAAAACTTTATTTCCGATATGCTTCGACCCTTTTCCTAAAATGTCTCTAGCCTTTCGTCCATATTTCAAGCATCATCCTGCTTGGTTTGGTCACACTTCCATCGCGTTGCTGGTGTTTATTTTGTTACAGTATCGAATTAAGTATAACAAAATATCACTACCAAAGTAATAAATAAAGAAGAAATTTCGTATGTCTATTTTAAAGACCAAAATTTTAATAATCGATCAATTTTAGGTGAATACCATTATTCGCAAACAAAATACTCTTTGAAAAGGTAAAGTTTAATATTGAGCAAGTTATATTTTCAATATTAAAAAATAGTATTGTTTCAAGTGTAAAAGACAGTTCATGACATTACAGCTGACGCCAATCCGCCATGCACTTGACAAATATAATTTAGACAGTACAAAATATTAGAACACAAAAATACAACTTAACAGAAAGTTTACAAAGAGTTTTCCTGAATATTCCATTTCTCTAGGCAATACATTGATAAGCCGAACGGCATTTGAAACCGGCGACTCATATGACCTATACGAAGAAAAAGTTTCAGAAAAAAAATAAGTTTGCTTATAGTTTTAAAAAGTTTAGTAGTAAAAAATTGAAAGGATGTAAGTTTATAATCTTGAGAATGTCAGAATTATTTACTCGGCCCCGAAGAAGACGAGAAAAATGCTTTAAAATCAAAAAAATCTTTGAGTTTCTTTAAGTGAAATGATACTTTTTCCTCAAAGAAATTTGGTGGGAAAGTATTTTTTTAAGGAATTATCGAATGAAAAATATTTCAATAAAAGTATCGTAGAATTTTTATTATGGGCTCGCTCCAATTGCAACTTTTATAATTTTTCACGTTGACTAGAAATGATGAATCTATTTACAAGGGTTTATAAAACCAGAGAAACATAAAGACTGCGAAACATAACCGGGTTTTCAATTGGATAAATTAAATAAAATATAATTTAAGGAAACTTGCTAGCACTCAGTACGGTATAAGTAATATATTGATAAAATATGAAAAAAGAGTCAAATCTTACAGTAAGATCGACAACTCTAAACAATCGCTGTAATCGTCATAAGATAATATCTCATAGTTATATATTATGAAAAATCTTAAACAAGAGAAGAAAATATAATACAACAGCATTTCGAAATGTTGAAATCGAGTTTGTTTCTTTATAGACCAATTCAAAATCGCACAGTCAGACTCTTTTCTGATACGTAAATAAGTTTCAAACCGTCAGCAAAGAGTAGGTACTTTATCTCACTATAAATATATATATATAAACGATACAAACTGAGATATTGTTTTAACATAAGTTATTTATTATAATGTACGCTAGAATTCTGGCCTTATAAGTAAATACAAATAAATGAAAATATGGTAAAGTTACATTTTTTGGGTTGAATAAGCCACTATTTGCCAGATATTTGACAAAAAATAAAACTACATCTACTTTCGAAAAGTTTTCTTAATTAAAAGCTGTGTATATCTCTGCTATGGTTTTATTTGTCGTTTTTTAGCTTTGAAATTGTATCTGAGCTTTTTATTTCAAAAGTTTCGCTCTGTGGGCATTTTGACAGCTCATTGTGGCTCTGTATTGTGAAGCGCATTGGGAAATTCGTTAACATGATGGATGAAAAGCGTGCGGAACCAGATATTTGCCCTCCGGTCAGATGACAAGGGTAGTGAGTGGGTAGTGTCACGTAGATTCGGCATTCGCATAGCGTCCACGTGCGCTGCGGACATAAACTTGCTACCGTTAGCCTAGAAATTGTACCTAATCGTGAATAAAACAAAGTTTCAGATGTTGCCTGTGCTTTAAACCTGAAAATAATTCGGTTTTGTATTCCTCGTCAAGAGAAAGGGATTTATTGAAGGTTTAATTTAGAATTGTTTTGTACTGAAGAGGAAACGACTGGTTCAAAAAGGTAAAGGATAACGACAAGAATGATTCTCAAAAAACCGTAAAAGCAGAACTCTATTTATGAATCATTACACATAAAAAAGGTTTACGATATTGGTATATGCACAACGTTTCAGAAGAACTTTTGTTTTACTTGAATTGCAAATATATTGAAAATTAATAGAATAACATAAAACATATGTTTATGAGATGATTCTTTAGCTTCTTTGAAAAGACAAAACATACTGTATCGATTTAACTGATTGATTAACGAATGCAATTAGGGATGAAGAGAAGATCATTGAATATACCTTTTAAGATATCTGATTTATTGGCTTAACAATTTTGCATGTAAATATATTATATCATGATATACAGATATAATAAGGTACATATTATATTAATTGGTGAATTACAACAAAACTGTACTAGTTTATTGTAAAAAAGACAATTTTATATATTTCATTTTTTGATATCACTATGGTCTTCCACTATCCAAGTATGTGAATCTATAGTGAAAACAATCATACAACTCATGATAATCTTAGTTAGATTATTTTTTTAAATGCCCTACTGATTCAAAACCACTCTTCAATGCTTTTTTTTTGTTGATATCAAATTTATGTAGATTTAAGTACCAGGACGCGCTAGCGTCAAAGTTCTTCTAGTCTCCTTCATCGATAAAGATTTTGAAAAATTGTAAATTGTATCCCCTTACCATCGTTGCAGACGGAAGGGCGTGATCACTTCAGAGATAAGAAGTTCACGGGAACTCCATATGCATTATTTTGCAAATCACATTCTATATGCTTCCCCCATACTATGTCCGTACATGTACACACACATGCGCATACATACATACACACATACAGTACACAAAAAAGTCGAACAAAGAGAGTAATTTTCGTGATACTATGTTCATTCTTAAATAGTTAATTTTAGACGATACAAAAATTACTTCAAATAATTGTACCTATCAGGTGAATGTGCCACCTACCAACACTCTCTACCATTTTGTCTTTGAATATGCTGTGAGCTATAAACAAGTAGTACCCGTATATAATATATATATAAATATATACAGATATCATAATTGATTGATTGACTTGGCATTTACTTGGTAGAACTCGATTATAATAGGGTAAAAATAGAAACGTATTTAGTTATACTGTTTTTATATTTATTAATTGATAGCTATTTCGGCTTTCGCCATCGTCAGAACTATGATTAAACTTACCATAATTGTTCACATACATAAATATGAAATAGTTTAATGTTGTATTCTACTACGTAAAGTTACAAGAAAACATGATATTCTATTATTACTGCAACTGAATGAAATTAAAATTTAAAAAATAATCTTATTATAAAGCCATTTTAAATTTAACCTTAAAATAAAAAGCAAAAACGGATTTTTAATAAATATTAATTTATTAAAAAAAAGATCTTGATGATATTACTAACCTTTGTTCACCAAGCAAAGTTTAACTATGTATTTTTGCACAATATTAGCTGTACATTTACTTCTGTTTTCAGCAAGTTATCTAATCTTGTAAAACACAACTAAGAGATTATATCTTAATTTGTTTTTCGGCACATCTGTAGCCAGACGTAAACAGAAAGACAGAGTCAAAAGTAAGTAATTCCTACGTTATTTAATCTTGGAACGTCTCCTTTCACTTCTTAAGTAGATAGTGTTGTCAAATATTCACACAGGGAACAACGCACTCAAAACAAAACGTCTTCCCTTGGAGCAGTTTTCAGCAGTGCTGTGGTTTTGGAAAATTAACGTTACCCTGTTTGCACGTAGACTAATGTACCTCCCTCAAAGGCAAGAGTCGGAGAGGAAATGAAACATTAACACTTAAAGCTGTTGCGAATCCAAAATGCAGGAAACTGCATCAAACAATGCAAGTGGCCTTGCGGGTATACGTATACTGCTGCACTTTATCATTCGAAATTATTCTTGCCGCTTGCGAAGCCATTGCATAAGCTATAAACACCATTTAAATGCCAAACCACCACACATTTTAAAGTATCTATCGTTATAAAAGATAAGAAGAAGGTAAAAAAGTAGGAAAAAATACAATAAATTGATAACAAACTTGTTTAACTTTTTGACAGCGGCTAATAATATCGAGAGCAACGTCTATACGCGGCACCTTTTTGATAAATTTATTAATACCATTTTTGATCATAAATATACATTAAAATATTTTATTAAGTAACCATATATTTTAATTGACATATATAGAATATTTTTTAATAAAGATCAACAGAGTATTTTTCACAATTACGCCGTCATTGCATACGCCAAACTGAGAACACTGCGCCACTACTGCGTGTAAAAAAATATATCCTAAAAGTGTATTTTTGGAACCCCTGCACTACAAAACTACAGCCTTGTGTGGGTATTTGCCTCTCTTAAGTTTCACATTAAAGGAGGAATCGTCTTCCAACTTTCTTCCTATAAATATTCACTAACTGAAACTATACAGGGTCTGCGCTACAATTATTTATTTCATTGCTATTATTGTCAAGCTAAACTCAGTTTTTAGCGGGTGATAACGAGAAAAGCATTAAGTGTCCCTAAAAGATGTATACTCGATAAGTGACCCCAGGTCTTAATCGTCATACGGATATAAAATATCGTTACCACTCGTCCATTTATTCTAAATGCAATTTTAAATTGACAAAGATAAGTTCAACTACTGATGAATGCCTAAATCATATTCTAGAAACAGGTTAAATTTTCAAATTTAGTCCCATTTAATATTTTTAAATGTTTGTTTTTTTAATTATATTTTTAAATAATCAACTATTTCCATCTGGAGCTTCAATTACTATGGTTTATTTTATGCGAATATTCTTGCATTTAGTTACATAAAAAAATGATAGTAATCGTTTTTTATAGCAATTGACGTTTATATTTCACAGAGTTATAGGTAATCTGAAATTAAGGGTAAGTATAGCGGTCCATAGCGACACCTATAATTAAAACAAATTACTAAATGACTTGTTTACAAACATTCATGTAATTGATTAAATCTAGCTGAATAGGATTTTTAAAAATTCCAGTTGAATTAAGCATTCCTTATTATTACATTCACTTGAAATGTATTTATAAAAAATAAACAGGGTGCCAGTGGCATGCTTAAGTAGTGACCTTCTTTTTTTTAAATAAAAAACCGTATCTCTACCAAAACGCACTATTTATTTTTGAAAAGTTATCAAATAAACAAAATCAAATATTATACATTAATATTAAATTTAACTTTCTGTTTTTTTTCAGCTTTTATTTGATATTTAAACCAAATTTAATGTTGAAATAGTTGAAACTGTCAAAAAGAAAATTGTAAAAAAGGAGGACTGCTTAAGCTCTCTGTTATTTTTTTTAACGATAAATGTTATTGAAGTATAATAATATGGGATGCCTAACACAACTAAGATGTTTTAAACATCATATTATATTTCTCGCAATGAGCGCTTACAATATAAATAAAATATACTACATTACATTGATCTATGATAAAGCCATAAGAAAAAATGTTATTAAACGGAATTTGGGGTAGTAAGATATATTTTATATGGCTGAATGTTAGTCTAATGCAAAATGACATTATTAATATAATAAAGACAATTGTCAAAATATACGAAAGTGAAAAATCACCACTTAGTATAAAAACTATTAAAAGAAAGACTCGTGAAAGACAAAATGCTCGTCGAGCACGCTTCACTGAACGCGGCCGCCCACACGCAGGCAGTACACGTATTTATGAGCATTTTATTTAAGTAATATCACTATTGAGAATAAATGACTAACCACTAAGACAACTACAGTGATATTCTCCAGCCAGTCGTCAGACACTTCCCAAAGTTACTGCGTATCACAAAATGATAACGTATCACTTATAATAATTAAATATATATCTTAACCTTCTAGCATTACTGAAGAGTTTCATCTAAAATTTATATCATGACTTTGAATCGTTCAAATTATGTAATTTCACTCCGTACTTTCCATCCGTGGACTTGAATTTCTGAATATGCCAAAAAGCAAAACCTGGGTCTTTAAAGACAAAACTTATGTGAATGTACATAATTTGAACGATTCAATTTTAATATTGAAATTTCACCAAGCACCTTCAGTCGAAATTTTATAATATATTATGATGATAACGAATTTAACTTATAGCTATCTCAGGAAGAGAACGACATGGTATGTTGAAATATGAGGAAAGCCTGTACTTTACAAAAACACAATAAACTGAGTTCATATTAAATTATTTACGAAACTTTTGTGCGATTGGGAAGTACGAGTATTTTGATTTTACAGATAAGATTATATTAATTCAAACAATTCAATTAAGCACTATCGCATACTTTACGTTTAAATTAACATACAAATTTAGCATATGTATTTATCAATTAAAATCTTAAAAATATTCTTGATTACTTTTATAAAATAGTTTATTGCGAGAAAAACATCATTGAAAAAAACGCCGCTTATTTCTGGCGAATTTCCCGTTATCAGCGACGCGCGTCTTATCGGAACTGTGGCCATCCCCAATTCCCTTCACGGGTCAACGATTTGCTTCAGGGTTTCTAAAAAAACAATCCAAAGGGACTTGTAAACGTACTTCGTTTACTTTTAACTGATTGCAAAAGAAATAAAAGAACAATAGAGTATTGTTAGACTTTTCCACTTAAATTCTCCTAGGTAACAACGACAAAATTAAATTGTAATCACTGATATTCTTCTAAGAAAAAAAAACATTCGAATCTAAGACATGGTCTTTTTATCGGTTTACATTATTATGGAGGTATTACCTATATGTACCACTGTTTCGGTTATCAAATATACACATTAACAGTTAGTTGGTTAACTATAAATGCATATTTCGGAACGCATCAAAGAGTGAAAAATACTCATGGTCCACAAACTGAACTGTTTTTCTTTTTGAAACAAAGCTGGAGCCATCAAAAAATAATAATTTAAATTTATTAACTTTATTCTGAAAAACATTTATAAAGAAATGTAAAGAATACTTTTTAAAATAAAGAAAAAGTGTTACAAAGAAGGCAATGATATGGTTAAATCAGTATGCTGTATATATTTTAAGCAGTCTTTTATCAATTTCCAAACATAACTACAGTCAATACGGCCATAGGTTTAAAATTGCCCCACTACAAGAAAAAAAATCCAAATTATGCCGTTATAATGTTATGGTCATACCATTGCCACCTGCATACTTCTTGTTTAAACGATGGTATTGAGTAGCCCCTTAGAGGTAAAAAAAATAATTATAGTGAATATTTGCTATATTGTGGAATTTTGAGTGTTGAGTGTAAATCATATTTTTAAAACTTGGGTTAACAATATTTTAAATTTGTTTTTCTACTTTATAAAAAATGTGTTATGTGTATGTTTTTAAGATACAATTATGTACAACAAAGTACAAGTTGCAAAGACCTTAAAGTTCTTAAGATTAAAGTAATTATTGTGAATATTTGTGGCATGTGCCAAAGTTACCAGATATGGGGTACAAATTTTGGCCCATACTGTTTTATCTGTATTTATACATATCGCACAAATTATCAAATAATAACTCATAAAAATGGTAACGGCGATTTATAAAAATACAAAAAAAACTTCAAAGCTGGGCCAAAGTTACCCGCGTTGACGGTATGAGATTTTATACAAATTAAAATAGTTTTCTTCATGTATTTGAATTTGGTTATAAGACCTAAAAAGTATATTCAAAGTTGTGGAATCGATATTTCTACATTGAGCGTCTCTGTTGACGGAGGGTTCTCGAGCCTTTTTCAACCGGTTCGGAAGTGGTTATCATAAAGTTCAGGCGTTAATCTAATGGAGGGTTTGGACTCTTGTTCGTTCATCTCACTTAATGACCGATGCTATCGTCAGTGATTTAAACGCCATTAAATAGCCACACACTGACTGGTTCATCAATGTTTGCATGTTTAAAAACATACTCTGCCGGGAAATTGAAACAGTTTTAAAATGTTTTTTTTTAGTGTGGATATTGTGAACTTACCACAAAAAAGCGCAAAAAAATATATTATTTTAATTAGCTGTCGAGATACATAATAATAGTTATCACTGTGATCTATCACAAGCATAAACGACGTGAAGACGAGTAATGTTTTAAATTTTTATCAGATAGTAGTATTTAATTTTGGAAATGGAATTTTACAATTTTTATATTGGTTAGAAAAACTTTACAAATTGTTGTCAAAAATCAGTTGGATATATTATTTTTATTTTAAAGAAAAAAATCTGTTTCGAATGCCGTTCTAACTTATTAAGAATCAGTATTTCTCATTGTTTAATGTCAGATTCAACCTGTCTACAAGAAGCTACCTTTCTCTTGTGATTTTTATCGATGTAAATTCATTACTGTAACTACGCATACAGTGCTTCATTGTTTTTTTTTGTAGAGATTTCGGTGTAATGTGATTCTATGGTGCTAAAAATTAATTAATAATATAAAAAAATATCAAAATATAGTGTAAAAAGTCTGAAATATCGACCCTCAACAAGAAATAGGTCACAGCTCAAAACTTACATTTTAGATGAATATGCAGCAAGATTCCAAATATAAAATATGTATTTAAGAAAATACATTTCTTTAATTCGTCAACTCATCGCTAAAAGGCTAGTGAGGTGATTTGATGTCGCCGTGATCGTGAAAAGTGATATAAAAAACGAACATAATTAAACCATTATAAATTGTGTCATTAGTTCATGTTTTTAAATTTAATTTGAACAAAACTGACTTATTGATTAGTGACACTTTTCTTGCGGGGGTGCGATATTGTGAACGATACGATTATTTTTAAACCTTATTCACGACTGTTCTACACCAATTTCTATTCAAACTCACGCTCTAAGAGTTTCCTATATTCTTTCATTTATTTTTTCTTGTTCTTCATTAGCATATTATCTCAGACTGAAATGGGTACACAAAGTCATGAACTTTTCAAAAACATTCAGTCAGCTGTCATCACGTTTTTATTCAAAACTCTCCGTCTCTTCATCATCTTTTGAATTAACAAAATAATAAAATATCTTATCATATTTTAATTACGTCATCAAATATATATTCAATTTTATTTTATCTTGATTCAGATAAATTTGAGTTGACAGCAGTTTGGATAAATGTACAACATAAAAACCGTTCGTTTGTGGCACACTATTAAGGGAAGTGTGTTTGGGAAAGCCATGAAGGCTTTATGTGTAAAGTTGCCTTCTATTGAAAACGCTCTCAATCGAAAATTCATTCATGAGTATACCACTTGAAACATGACGTAGTCTTTGGTCATGAATATGTTGACTTGAATAATTACTTTGCAAGAGGGAAAGATTATCTCTTCCAAAGTAATAATGCGGTGAGTGGAGATGTGACATTTTAGCAAGGAAGGTATTTATATCTTTTAAGAGTCTCAACCAGAACTAAGCGCCTCTGCATTTTCATATATATTTTTTAATTTACTCATTAATCATTGTTTAAAAATGATATTTTTGTTAAGTTCATTTTAAAACTAGATATCAAATTTTTTATTTTATTGAATGTGTTTCCCTAGTGATCATGTAAATCTGGAGTCAAGTCACTGCAAAGTCAAAGTCGAAATAAAATTTTGTCAATTAAGATTTGAGATTTTGGAAATGGTTGTTTTTGATGTCTCTTCTCGTCGGGTTGATCTCGAAAGATTAAGAAAAAATAATTCCTATTTGAGTTTATCCCATGTAGATTACTTCAAACATTTATTAATGAATTAATTATTCTAAACGTTGAGAATACAATATTTTCTTAGTTTAAAGTGTTGATTATGGCAAAAACGTAAATTGAAGAGTAGTAAAAATTTATCCAACCTTAAAAACAGAACATAGGGAGTTCGACTGGCTTAATATCATTAACTAGCCCCAAAGCCATATGTTATTATTATATAAATTTGAGACTCATATCGTGTAAATAGTAAACAAAACTAGTCCATTGTATATATATTATTTTATCAAGATTTTTTAAAATTCATATCCACTCCCTAGTCGGAGCATATGGCCACCACACGATTCCTCCAAGATTCTCTGTCCCCCGCCAGTCTTCTTGCTTCCTCTCATGTCATTCCAGCGTCCTGTAACTCCACCGAGTACATTCTATAAATAGTCATCAGTGACGTTCCACGACGACGGAATCCATCCTGTTGGTAGAAGAGACAAGCAAAATTCAGGCATTCTTGTGGCATCCGCAGACATGTGCAAGCCAGGTCCATCGTCGCTTGTTTTACTTTGGACGTAATAAACAAGAATTATATTAACATTCAATAGAAAAAAAAAACAAAATAATAATAGCAAAACAATAATACCATTTATAAGAACATAGGGGCGAAAACTCTGATCATAATACCTCTGATAAAGTATATATTTTTCTTAATGTATTAGACGTAATGTTATAGTTGGATTACAATTATACGACATTGAATAAAAATAAGTATTTTGTTGTAATACTGAGAAAACATATTTTCAAATAAGATTAAATATTTTCCCGGGTATTGTTGGTTAAAGAACACACCCAACAAAACAAAGGACTTTGCTCTCATCGTCGCCGACGTTGCCGTACAGCGGCCAATTTCTCCCATGGCTGGTTGTTTCGTTCACCGCTGCGGTGAAAATTGAATTCGCTCACAATATGAACCCGCGAGATGTGTGTACTTCATCCACACTTCTACTCAGCGTTTTGTATGAACAATACCGATGTAACACCGGATAAAATAAAAGAATAAAAATGTGCAGTGACGCTACAATTCTACTCTGTAAATAATTCTGCAGCTGAGAGTACAAGATTTTCGAATAAGCTCGAGTTATGCGGGGTGCAATCAAATGAAAGTAAATGTATATTCTTTTAAAATAAAAGAGATTGTTTTCATTTGCTCTGTGCTGATGTTTGAATAGTGTATATGCAACTCGGGTAAAATCTTTTGTATTCAATATCAAACATAAGACTTCAATATAATAATTTATTAAGTGGAAAAAAATGGTAAATAAATTATTGGTAAATGGTTCTTTAAAAATAAAAAAAAAATACAATTTTAAAATTTTCATTAAATGCACTATTTTCTACTTTTATAAAAACGCATGTTTTTACCAAAAGTCCACACGTAAATTGCAAACATTTTGTTGTTTATTTTGACAGATATTTTATCGTAAATAATCAATAAACATGTAACTTTTAAGGTGTTTACTGTCAATACTTGGTGGAATGGCGTTATAATAAAAATAATAAAACATTCAGTTGACAATGCTCATCATGAGCGAAACCGGTGCTGATCTAATAAATTTTATGTGGAAAAAGTACTAAAAATGTTTTATTATTTTTATCAATAAACATGTAATAAAAATTTGCAGTTATATTTTTTTCCGGCGAAAATCCGGGTTTTTTTTACGTGACTCCACAGCCCTGGTTGTAGGTGATCTTGCTACCAAAACATTTATTAAAAAAATGGAAGAACGATTTTGCATTTTACTATTGGGTTTAAAAATCTATGTTGAAATTAACTTTTGAGAGTTTTGCAAAAAAAATAAACAATAGTTTGTACTTTTTGTAGTACAGTATGAATTTAAGGACTTAATAAACAAATAATTTTGAATTCATGAATGAAAAAAATTACCTAACAATAAAGTTATTGCTTCAACAAATAAATAGAGCAACGCTGATTTAAGTTTTTGAATTGGCGTATTTTTTAAACACTTTTTATTAAAAAAACTAATTACAAAATAAGCCGCGGGACGCTTATATTTGGAAATCAATTTAGGACATAACTATTTTCAAATAAGTTTCGTTTAACTATATTTTTAAAAAATAATATTATGTATAAAAAACCATAAAATATAAAAAATCAATAAGAGTCATAAGAATGTAAAAAAAAATATAAGGGGTTGAATACTAGGTAAGCAATTAAACGCTGATCCTTCAAACTACTCTAAGAAATGTTAAAAACAATACAAACGATACAATCAAATATATCATATATTCACAAAGATCATCTCGTTATTTGACTTAAGAAACGAAAACGAATTTCTCTGTCTAAATAATAAAAATATATTATACTCTCAAACACCACTGACAAACTCTTAATGGCAAGGTGTGAACTAAAATGCCTCCCACGCTTAAGGGTCCCGTGAAAGGGTTGTTGCGAGTTTTTATTTAGAAAAAGCCTATCTGCAAGTATATAAATTATAAATCATTTTTTGCAAAGGAGGTTTTTTTTAATCCGACCGGAGTTCGACGAGATTTATATAAAAGGGCTGCATGCCAGCTTTAAATCACGAATTGAAAAAAATACATTTTTAATATACCACGGGAACCTACATCAAAATAATTCATATGAATATAAATAAGATTGAAATTGAATATAGTGTACTAATTCGCATCTCTGACATGATGAATAAAATACTTATAGAAAAATATGAAAAAATACTTTTTTGCTTTCAAAATGTCATAAAATGTCAAACACTGCAGAAAGACCTTAAGCAATACATCAATCATAATTACACATACACCTTCATATTGCGTTGTGTAACAAAACCACTTTGCAAAATTTATTTTTTTGATTTCATCCAACAATTAAATTTCTCCTTGTCTTCCCTAAAAAAATGTGTAGTTATTAAACACGCATTACCTGGTAAACATTGTAACTACACAATTTGGGCATAAAAACACCAATTATAGAATTTTTACAGTAGTTATTTCAATGAGTAAGGTTTATCAGTCAGTCGCCTGACGTTACCCTTTAAAAGCGTCCAGAAAGAAGCATAGATCACTCAGTATTAAAATAAAATTGTAAAATAATATTATTGTTACGTCCCAGTAAAAAATATATTTTAAGATAATTATTTAATTTACTTAAAAAATATTGAAGACTAATAAAAAATACATTAATGAAAAGATTAATAAAATATTCATTCCACTTTGATAATGTGAAGGTATGCAACATTATATCGACTGTGGAAAGGAAAAAGGACTTAACCCTCAGTTTTTTCAATATAGCTTTTATTCGATAATCACTATGTATACAACTTAATACATGTTCCACCAAAAGGATATAAGCTATAAATGCCGAATTAATATCTAAATTAAGCTTTTCATTTTTTAAAAAGGAGGGCCTGTGAAATTTTTGTCGAGGAAAAAGGACTTAAACCACATCAATGACATTATTAGTCGCTGAGGTAAGATTTTACGGCGAGGAAAAAAGCGGTATGCAGCTTACATCGTAAATGTATGGGAATCGTTGCAGTTTTACCAACCTCTGCCGGCCGTTTGTGTCAGTTTTGACCACCGAGAAGATTTAAGCCACTTAAATTTTTTGCTAACTCTTCTACCGGTAAAGTCATATATCAACGATCTTTATGAAAGTAATTGTTTAAATATAAATTATAACATAACAATGGCAACATAAAGGAGCAAAAATATTCTAAAGATGTGTGGTGACAACTTGGATGTCATAAACAAAACAAATAAGAAAGCTAAGTGTTTAATATTACGTATTCAAATTTGTATGTCACCTTTACAAAGGGTTATCGTAAATTGTATTTAAATTGTTATAAAACAACCCTGTTTCTACCATAATATGCTTTAAATCATAGATCAATGATCTCGTGTTAATCTCAATTGAGAAAATTACCATAATATTTGGTATATTTATCAAAAACACCACCGTGCGGTTTTTAGGTTAAGTGTCGTGTAGTGTCAATGTTTTTGATAAAACTGTTTTAAATTCACTTGTATTTATGATTCAAATCAATGTAATGGGTGAATATTTTTATTATTCACGGCTTTAATGAATTTATTGTATTTTCCGATGCATAATATTTTATTAACTGGCAAATAACTTTTAAGGACAGTTCAGATTACACTGCAAGTAAAATGGAATAAATATTAAATACTGATATATACTTCCTGTCTTTTTTTGATGCATAATGTATGATAAACTATGTCTCAACTTAATGTTTTGAAATTAAAAGTAAAATAGCAATTTTTGCCATAATTCAATGTGTTCAATTCAAATTTCACTCGCAACACGCCGTCAGTAGACTCATGTTGTTATAACTATAACCAAAATTATTTCTATATTACATTCTCAAATTTGATGTGGGCATATTCTGAAGATGTCCTCTGATTAACAGCTTGTATGGAGATATTGATGATAATATTATTATGGATGTGGAATTATGTAATCCCGAAGAAGTACCATGCGGGATACAAGGCCGTGAATTAGTCGGAAGACGTTCTGGATATTCAACTAGAGATAATATAATAAAGTAGTAGCTATGACAATACTATATCAATATTTTATTATTTAGATTTATTTTTTGTACCTTTTAAATGATTATTGTACACATTTTTCATTGTCATTCAAATTCCTAGCTGTCATCGTGCCATAGTATGTCTTCATTTATTATCAAGTCATTTAAAAATTGGCGAGGGAAAAGGCGGTAAGCTGCTTAAGTTCAGTGGGGCCGATCATTTTTGTCGAGGAAAAAAGACGTAACCATCAATTTTATTGGTTTTTGTTGAATAACTTTTTTATTTTTTATCGAATAGCGTAAATAAAACACCGGTTTATTAAACTGTATGCGCTTCAAGGTTATGTCTATTTAATATTTTGACTCGGGCTAAAAATCATTTAAAAAACGTTTTTCGTGCCTCCTGTAAAATTTGGTTTGTGTGGGTTAAGTCCTTTTTCCTTTCCACAGTCGATATGTACAATACTTATGTGTCGCCATGACTACATACTTAGAATTAATAGAGGTGATTAACCAAAAATATGATATTTTATATGATATACACACGGATGATTCTATATCCAGTCCAGAAGTTATTTTTTTTATCTATCGTCGAATATTCCGGCCATGATAATTTCACGTACAATAATCGAGCTTCATACTTATTTTTCGTCGTATAAAAAAATACCAAATAAATGAGCTATATTCACACAAACGGATCGATTTTGCAAATAATTGTTGTTAAGCTAAATTTGTTCAACATTGTAAACAATTTTAAATTTTCAAATAGGTACGAAAACAAGTTTTAAATTATGTTTTTTAGATCTTCTATAGCAGAAATAACCCAAAACATGACTGAATGTTAGAAAAGTACAATCAAAAATATGTCACATCTTTACATACACAATGTAACTTTTAAAATATTCACCGTCAATTCTTTTTGGAACTTACTTAGTGAAATGGGATTATGTTCAAAAAATAAAACACTCTTTTTTACTAGCTCTATATTTACTTAGTATGATCAGAAACTGGAAATGGAACTGAATTTCATCAGTTGAAAATGCTGATGACCTATGAGTCAATAAAAAATATAGAATTACTACAAAAATTGCTTTAATAAGTTTCGTATGATGCATTTTCACCACGAATAGAGCAGTGAGCATAAAATTAATCACCTATCTATAATATAAATCAGAAAGCAGACTTGTCTGTCTCTTTCTCACGAGAACTCCTCTCTAACGGTAAACAGAAGCGACGTGAAATTTGCACATGTCATTCTGGCTTTCCGATACTGCTTCCCTACGGTATCACGAGACATCAACTCGAACAACAATTAATGGATTTTTGCTAATCACAGACAGACTGGGAACTAGGTACAATTTGAATTAACAAGACTGAAGATCACTTTCAGATGGCTGAAGAAAATTTAAATTAGTAACATGATAGTAATAATAAATCGAATAATGAATCGAATAATATGAATCAAATCAAATAATGAATCGAAATTATTACATTTGTGTTACATATTTAGTGGTATGACGATAAAAACACTTCAATTTCTATCCCATTATCTTTTTCATCTAAAACATAACAATAAGCTAATTATAATTAAGTATTTCGACTGAGGGTGCTTGATGGAATTTCAATATCAAATTTGAATTGTTTGAATTTGATAATCTAATTATATTATAGTTAGGTTGTCGTTTTAAAAATCTGAAAAGTTCGGCAGGAAAAGTAAAATTGTTGCAGACACGCATGACGAACGATAAGCCGAATGAAATATCATCGCATGATAGTTTATATTTAAAATGTCAAACTCTAGGCCATGTAATGTAAATATAGTAAGAAATTGGTTGCATTGAGCACTCGAATACTAATTGTAAGGTAACATTGTGGAATCATGTTATAAAATAGCGGTTCTAAGCCTTGTCGAAGTCAAGGATGTGACTGTAAGGAAAATTAGAGGAGCACTTAAATCAAACGATCATAAAACGAAAAAAAATATGCAAACAAAACTTGTATTAAAAATTAAACCGATTATATGACATTTAAAAGAAAAAAACAGTAATGATATTTTGTATAAACATTGAAAAACCGTAACTAAAATTACTATTAACAACATATTTTTTATGTGAAAATTATTTGCTTGACCCTAAAGTTGTCAGTTTATGAGAACTTAGCTTCCCTTGATTCTTCGCATAAGTCTTTTGCAAAGCACTCTCAATAAGTTTGCAAGGCACCACATTAGAACCACTGATATAATATATACTAAGGTGTTACAGCTGAAAAGCTTTTGTATGGTTCGCTAAAAAAAACTTATAATGCATATGAACTCTCACTGGAGATTTTCTTAACAGAAGCTTTTCTACGAAAACTGCTTGTATCTTAGTGACTCAATCTATATTTTGTTCCATAAAGAAAGAATACAAGTTTTAGTATGAGAGAGGTCTAGTGGGAAGGATATAGTTTTTATCGTGTCCTATTATCAAAAGATAAGATGAGGTGGAAGGAGTTTAGTTAAAATAATAAGTCAATTCAATAGATGTGACTGTGCTTGCGAGGAATTGAACCCGTTAGTATGTAACCGACGCCAACGAAGTTGAGCACTCTAGTAAAAGAACTATAAAGGAAACATACTTCTGTAATGAAAACATTGTTAGACTATTTGACATTACTTATTCATTATCCTTATCCTGAACTGAAGTATTTCATTATTAACCAAGTATACCGCAGACCCTTTAAATATTATGATACTGGCGTTATCTTTGAAGGCATTTTTATTAGACGTAAAAGTCACAGACTGACTGTCGGCCTTTTAATCTTTTAGCAGTAAACTTTTAAGTAACTCACATTAATCTCTTGATATATACCTCGTAAAAATGTTGTAATGTGTTATCAGCTGGAAATATTTCGTACTTGAACGGTCCTTATATTGGCAGCTCCGATCGGTCGATAAATTAGATTTTAAAAGATATAAAAGACTCTTTCTTCAATAAGAAAAAGTTTCATGAAAGTTCGACAATGTCGCAGAAATGAAAAAGTCAACTTTAAAATTTATACATTCAAATAATTCAAAGTAAAAAATATTCAAACAGTGCGACACGCCGCTTAAGAACTACACACACACATACAATATGAGGTGCTTTTTAATACTGAAAAAGCATACATACTTTATAATGTAACAAAAAAAAAACACTCATTTGATTCCATTTGTATTTTAAATAATCAGGAATGGTTTCACTTATGTCGATCATCACAAACTAATTCGAGATTAAAATATTACAGTGTCATTTATATTGAAAATAATACAATTATTATAGTGCAACAAACAATTAGTACACCCTAATAATTTTATTTTGTTCTGTATAAATTGCACTGACATATTGTATTCTAAGAGTTAATAATGTTCGTTATGAGTGAAAATAGTTATGATCATATGAAATATTAATTGTATTAGTATAAATGAGTGTTTTATTTTTTGATTATAATGGATTTCTACCAAGGCTGTGGAGTCTGGTAAAAAAACGACTCCGAATTGACCTTTTCAAAAAATATTTCCGTTTAATTAACATGTCTGTATATCATCAGATATATTTTCTAAATCCTTAAATTATTTTTCTTCAGTTTTCCCGACTCCGACTTCAGTCTTGGTACTTAACACATTAAAAGGTTACAAAAATGGGTCTAGAAGTATTTTAATCTTAAGATTTATCAGTAATTAAACGTAATGTATTTTTTTATCAGATTGATAAATGAACTTTCATTCAGGATCTGTGATCCGTTCACACGGATGTTGATTAATTAAAAAATGGAAATTTAGCTGAATCTCTATAAACATCGTGATTCCTCGCTTCTTATTTTCTTCGGCATTTTATTTAAAGGAATAAATTCAACTATTGACTCGCAGCAGCAGCATAATCACATTTCCTCATGTAATAAAAAGGTCACTAATGGACTACGCCACACAATAAAAACCTTCAGATGTGCCAAAGAAAAGTTCTGTGTGATATATCGCTAATAAAAGTTTTTATCAGAAAAACCATTCTACCTCCCAACATTATTAGAGTGTTTTTAATTTGTTAATGAAGTTTTAATTCGATCAGTGGGTGGTAAAAATAATTCTGTCCAGCTGCTGTTTTATAATTTAATCATAAACACATATAT
This sequence comes from Himalopsyche tibetana, assembly GCA_030503985.1. Taxonomy (NCBI): domain Eukaryota; kingdom Metazoa; phylum Arthropoda; class Insecta; order Trichoptera; family Rhyacophilidae; genus Himalopsyche; species Himalopsyche tibetana. The sequence continues at coordinate 6,954,685 of JAPJYX010000010.1, forward strand.
CTACATATTTTTTATCTTACTTATATGAAAATCTCCGTAAATTATAACAAATATTTTAAATAAAAATAAATACAAATAATTCTAGTGTACTTTTTTCGTAAAATGAGAATATATTAATTTGATGTTATGTTCAATTTTACAACAAAAAAAGTCTTATCCACATTTGTTTAAGTTCGTTTCCGCTCCTAATTTCAACCATTCCGACCAGGACATAAAGGATTCCTAATGGAGGTACTTTAACAGAAGCTCTTTTTTCTAAGATCCTTTAACTTAACTTCAATTACTTAACCTCTATTTTTTTAATAGTATGAATAGAAAGGATATGACTAGAACAAGACTAGTGATTAACTGATCACTCTTACTACGCTCCGCTATTTTTCGATTGGGAACATGAGGTGGAAGAAACTCTTTAGACATCACAAGCATACATGTCTTAAAACAGAAGATTTTTCATGAGAGCTAATGATGTTGGCAACTGCACTACGGACCTAACAAACTTATATTTACTATTTTTTTAAATACATTATGTTTAAGATAGAATGACAAAGATTGAAGGTAGTAAATCGTTCTTTCTCTATTCATTATTTGTTACTTATCTTTGTTTTTACAAATATAACTTTTTTAATTACTGGTTCAGAAATCAATCCCAGACCTGATATGTAGATTCATTACAACAGATGTCGAATGTAAGTGATGGGTGATCATAAAAAAAGTGAAGGCCTGCGTGCATACAATTCATTAAACACCGCTGGAATGGAAAATGAAAACTGGAAGCTCATCATATCGGTAAAATATTTTTAATCAATGTGTACAAACCTCTTTTTCTGTGTCTGGCATAATCATCATGAATAAAAAATACATGTATACTGATAAAAACAAGGATTTTAATATGCTTAAATAATGCAATATATTTAATAAATTTTCGTAAATCCGATCACCGCTGAAAAGTTTTTGTTTATAATGTTTTCGATAGAGTCAGCCGTAACTTTGTTGTAATATAAATAAAAAAAGTAACATTGTTATTATAAATGTGACACGTGTTACGACCATTTAAGAAACGTCTTCAAACAAACTATTAAAGTTAAATATAAGCTATGTATAACTAAAACTTGATTCTAATTCTTAACTTATAAAATTATTTTTTTTAAATTTGTTTCCTTTGAGATTACCTCTTTCTCTTCCTCATTCAAGTAATTTGATTTGTAATTAGTTATATTAGTGTTTATATATTACCTCCATGCATTCGGTACAAATAATAAAAAAAGCCCAACCTCCATTTTAGATGTTTATAAGTTAAAAAGTAGATCGAGATTTAGTTTATTCATAAATAGCTTGATTTTCACAAAATTTATTGCAATGTGATGTCAAAATGTATAAATGTAATTTCCAAAAATTTTTTGATCAAATTACATTCCATTCTTACAATGTTGTTATTTCAATTAATTTTTAATTTAGATTTTATGTTAATGGTTGTAAATGATTTGGTGCACGGCAGAGGCCTGTTGACCAAAACTTTTTGAAAAATCATTATCAATTGTGGCATAAACATTTCAATTAGGATATAATTCAAGGAATGGCTTACTCATCCTGTATAACCGTTATGCATGTTCTAAAGGTTAGTTAAAAGTCTGAAAAATCACAACTTCTCCCCAGTGAGCTGAAGTGCAAGCAATTATACCGACGATCAACCTGTCTACACGCGAAATACATCCGTAGTGGGCAGTGAAACGGAGCGGTAAAATCAATTATCCACTTGCATCCTGTGGGACGCTTAATTCATCCCCTAGTAGACGCCATCGTCGCCCAGACACAGACGGGGTGTGGTTGCCACCCCTACCCCGGTGAAACAACAGCACCTTATAACGTGGTCATACATTCACCTGCTGTGTCAAGAAATATTCGCGGTGGGGTATTGCACCGATGAAAATTGTAATAGAAGTCGGTATCATTCTCAGTAGAGACGTTACACCAACTAGGATACTTCATGTGATGCTTATTATTTTTACCGTTTCGAAAAGAACTTGCGGTGTAACTGTATAAATATGTTACTTTTAGGGTGTTCACTATCAATACTAGGTGGAAAGGCATTATATTAAGAAAAATACAATATTCATTTGTACCTATTTCCACTTTTATTTATTAAGATCAAGACCGGAGAGCATCATGGCGAGCATTATCAACTGATAAAAAATACAATTTAACAGTGTTATTTATAAAAAACCAAATTGAAATAAAAAGGTGTAATAAACATTTGTCACCACTTTAACTTTATTACTCTTTGGTGATCTTTGTCATTACATGTCATAAGTGTTAAGCATTTGTGTGAGTTTACGTTTAGATTCACTTTTTCATAATTTCTACTGGAACTTTTAAATTCTTTTCAATACCAAATGTTTTAGAACATTTTTTAACCACTTCTTAAAACTTACAATTAACAAAAGAATTTACTTTCACAAAGGATAATTATTAATATACTATAATTTCAGATTTCGACTGAAGGTGCTTGGTGGAATTTCAATATAAAATTTGAAAGATTCAAATTAATATACTAATTATTTTTATTGTTGTTGAAAATCACTATAAGAGTATTTCAAGTCATTAATTTTTTATGCATTTTTCATTTTTATTATTTATATATGTATTTTTTACATTTATATAAGTGTTTTATGTTTATTGAAACACAGTAAAACAACGATATAATTGCACAAAATAACAAGTCAAATATGAAAATTGTCAAAAACTCTGATACCGTTTTACATCTTAAAATTCACGTGTCGTCACTTGTAAACAATTTTCTATGCGTGATAATCACGACATACCTTTTGCACTCAATTTTTAGACAAAATGCCACCGTACTGGCCGTAGATTGAACGCAGTATTGATGTTTGTAACGTTGGGCGCTGATTAACAAAGTGACACAGGAGTAACTTGAAAAAACCTTTTCAATAAAAATCGAACGCATTGTCGCGATTTCATTATGATATAAACAAACGAGAAAAAAATATGAATTCACAAATTTTTTAAAGCGATAACTCTACTCCATTATTCCACATTATTCTGTTATTCTGTATTTATGTTTTGTATACCTTCTTATTAATCATAAATCATATTATATATAAAATATCTCTGACCTATTCTATGTTGTGTCTGTTAAAATGCCTTAAATATTAAGATGCACATTGTTTTTTTCTTGCTAACTTAACAAATGACATGATCCAAATAGATTGCAACGATTTTAATATCAGATAAAATTAAACACAAAACTCTCAATAACAATATACAAGTTTTCTCCCGGTTCCTCCATATTTGTTTATTGTACAGACTAAGCACGTTATGTCACATGTTTCACTGAAGCAAGTACAATATGGATTAATATTTGCATAAAAGCAAGCACAGCTATGTTCATCGAAATAGTATACCGTTCACAACAGAATGAACTCTGTAAATATTGTCAATATGATCAGTGACATCGGCTATAGACGACAAAATAAAGCTTCAACACAATAGTCTATACGTCTAGTGATATTGTGTTAATATTATTAGAAATATTCTAAAAGCATTTTTTACTTTACTTTTTATAATAGACATTACAGTTACACTAATTCTTATTAACCCTTAAGATACGGACCTAAAATATATTTTGAATAAGAGCTGATTCGTATCCAATGAATACGATATATATAAAAAATGATAAAAAAAACATTTTTGGTGACACGTTCGGTAAATAATTTTGAAAGCATTGGCATTCAAGTTTTTTTAAAATAGCTTCTCACAAGCCGGCGGTTTATTGGAACTATATTGAAACGCTTTTTTTTACCACTTTTAAATATCACTTCATAAAAATAATTTCCGATGTCTCTAAAATGTGTCGAATTTTGAAATTCGACTTTATTTCAAAACTTCAAATTTAAATTTAAAAAGTTTTTTTTTAATAGTCAAAAGATTTTTTAGATTTAAAAAATGTGATAAATAGTAGAAATATCTTAAATTTCCATCTTATCTTTATAATAAATCAAGTTATTTGAATGAAATCGGTGAATTTTTTATATTATAAATGGACATCAAAACAGATCATATTTTTGGCGTGCTGTGCACGTCATCCGGGATTGAAGAGTTTAACGCTTTACATAAAAAAAACAGTTCATTTTAAGTTTCCATTTGACGTAACTTTGAGACGTAGGTCAAAAAAGTTCCATAAAACTCTTCAGAAAATTTTCTTTCATATCTAATTTTCTAAACTCGGAAGTATGGTAATTTTTCTTTCGTCGTTGCAAGACAAAACGGTGTAATTGCTATACGAATGATTATTCTGAGGTGAAACCAGTTGATGAAACCACCTTTATTTATTTCGTAAATATTATGATTGTACATATGTTAATATTTCAAATTAATTCATATTAATTAATATGAATTGTCTTTTTATTTGTAAATACTAAAAGAAAACTATACACTAAGCCATTTCCCAATACAAGTTGTTTTTAAAATTTTCGAGAAACAGACCGAATGATTATTTTTAAATCATGAGGTTGAAAAATATGCTAATTGGAATCCTTTTAGAACATTTTCATCCAACAGATTTATAATAATTATATGTGAAAAAATTGAGTTAATAATGAAAAATCCGCCGGTGTGGTCGAGTGGTCAACGTCGTTGGCTACCGCTACGTAGGTCACGGGTTCGAATCCCAGTACGGGCAGTTTTATAAATTGATTTTTCAATCGATTAATGAATTTCTGTTTAAAGGCATGGATGTATGTGATGTCTTGAATTCCCCCCTCCCACATCCCCTATCCTATGTAAGGGGCGTATCGAGAGCGATTAGCTAATCACTAGTCCTATCCTAGCCGTTTCCTTCTATTCCTACTCTCTTTGGAAAAATAGAGGTTGAGCAACTGAGTAACAAGCAGTTCTCGTAGAAACACTTCTGTTGAGATAAACTCCATTAGGAGTCCATATGCTTCACATTGGGAAAGGACATGTTAAAAAAATGAAAAATACACATATTTAAATGTGGACACATGTAAATCTCGTTCAAAAGAGAGATAGTAATAAAACAGTTTTTTTTTAAGTTTTAAATATTGAATTTTCATAAAATTAAAACAATTAAGATAAATATTAAGCAAACATGTATTGAATAACTTGTATGAATAGTTACACCTATTTCTTAATCAATGCATTTTTTTTAAGTATACCGGCTTGCTTAATATTTAGTTAGTAGTAACAATTTGCAAATAGTTTTCCCGATGCGGTCAGTTTATAATACGCGATCGAGTTTTATTTTTTTTCCACATACATATGTGATATCAATTTTATTCATCGTATTCCTCTAATTTATCATTAAGCGAAATAATATTTTCATTTTTGAGTAATGTTTTCATTCCTTCATTTGCTGAAAGATTGATATATTCCAAAGCCCCCTATAGTGAAAGCCATGCTATGGAGCTGAAAACAGGTACTTTTTTCAGATAAGCGGGCCGGCGTCATAATTTTCAAAGTAACATCACATCATTATGAAGCCATTTGTTTCTGATATATTGTAGGAAATACATATTTATATTGTAAATATATATCTTTTCAATTACATATTTTTCAAAATAAGAAAAAAACACATTTTCTAAGGTTTTTGAATAAAAATCTCGGAGAACAAAAGCAAACAAAGAAGGCAAATCATTATATTAAAATTATTTTTTTTACAATATTTCAATACAGAATATGTGGTTGGATAGTTCATTAAAAAAATCAACGTCATTATTGGGATTTTAATCAATTAATAATTAATCTCAAAATTTATTTGTGCACACTGGTTCGTTACTCAATCTTTCCATAGGATTTCTCAAGTCATATCAGTAATCAAACATCAGTAAGTCAAACTAGGGTAGCACATTTCACTTCATTATTTTAAAAATATTATTATTGATTAAATCATCATTTAATTGGTATATTGCCATTATTATATGATAAGACGCAGCATTTATTTTATAATATCACAATAGGCGTCAAAATCGTATATAATATAATATGGATTCCACTTGTTACTGTTGTTTTATGTTATTTATAATCAATATTTTATATAACTGTGATATTTAATAGTGGGAAGTTAAATTTTATTTGTTTTACCACACATCGCATTTCTTGCCATATATTTCTTACACTCATTACTTAATTTGCATATATGACCCTTCCGATGTATCGTAAATTGTAAATTAATAACACCAAAGAATCACAGAATATCCATACAAGAAATCTTTCAAACATACATGTTATATTCAACGAAAAATAAGCTCATAAATTGGAATTTAGAGTTGATCTACGTACAGCCGCCATACAATTTGTTAGGAGCGGCTGGGATTTAATGGCCCGGTCTTTTTTGCTGTTTTTTCTATGACACTGCTTGGAACTTAAGACTACTATGTATATTCCCATTGAATATAAAAGTCGGACGCCTGATAAAAAAATATTTAATGGGTCGGATTCGGACCGCGAGCCGTAATTGCCGTTAGTGACTGCTGCTCTTACATTATTTATTATTCTCATGTTAACAACATGATCAACCATCAAAATTTCATAGGCGAAAAAATGTAATATTTAAAACTAATATAAATGTATGAAATCTTTTCACTCTCAGTTAGAGGGGTAGCGCATTTTTGTTTTGTTAAAGTATCGCGAAATTGAAGCTTCGTTTATACCCAGTCGATTTCAGAGTAGCAATATTTTAAATTGAAATGCGTACTAGGTTCATGTTGTGTTGTATCAATTGAATTATATTTCAGTGTTAGTGAAACGTATGGTGGTCTGCGGTTGTGAAGTTAATGTATTGTTTTGCCAATGGTTGATGGCTTATTTCGGAATAAATATTCGAAACAGAAACAAATTCATTTAAACGAAAACGTTCTCGCAACAAACATTATTTATTAATTCTATACGCTGGTTTTATGTTATTCATTTCGAATATATTTAATGTTTTCTGTATGTATTTTTATATGCAAGCATTACAATTCTATTAATTACTTAGTTTATCAAATATAGTATAATTAAGAAATACTATAACATATTTTATGTAAGATCGAGTCGTATTGTCGGATCCTATGGAGCAGCGATTAGCGTTGTGGGCTTCCGAGCCGAATCTCACGGGCTTGAGTCCTAGTGCGAACAGTAATTTTTCGCTCGATTTTATCGATTCTGTTCGAAGGCGTGGGTGTTTGTGATGTCTAAAAATTCCCTCCCAATCTTTCCGATCCTTTAATAGCTGGGTGTAGCGAGAGCGATTATTCAACCACAAGTCCTGTCCTAACTTTACCCTTCTATCCCTACTCTCTTTGAAATAGAGAAGTTGAGCTACTGAGTAACAAGCAGTTCTCGTAGAAAAAAATCTGTTAATGTACTTTAATTAAGAAGCCATATGCTTCACATTGGGAGCGGACATGGATAAAAAAACCATCATTATAAATTTAATCTAAAGCCATATAAATATTATTTTTTTACTTGCAGCCATTTCCTTTATAAAAATATAGCGATTGATGAAAAATATCAATATTCATTTTTAAAATGCGCAAGATATTGGAGTAATCATTTTAATGATAATGTTAGGAAATTCTGTTTTGTATTGAAAAAAAAAATACTTCTTAGACTCGCGGTTTTATGATATTAATATTAATTTAAATTTGAATTTTGGCGAATTAATTTGAACTAGAATCTCATGTTCATTAAAAATGCTTACCACTGTTTCATACAAATGAAATATAGAAAAAGTATTGCATTTTTAAATAAAATTATGGAATAATTATATAATATCATCCATTTGAAATAAGCCAAAAAATACATTTGGGCCAAATGGAAGGCCTTAATACTGGTAATAGTGTATTTACGAAGGTTTTATAAAAACTGTTCACGCAAATGACGTGTATACATTTTTGCTTACAATGAAAACTTTTTCTTTTGAAAGGATTTGCGCCTATAAATTATATAGCCAAAACTTGCTAGTGTGTCGCTATTTTGACGAAAATCAAAACGTCATCTATCAAGTGACGTTTAGCATATATTCAGCCGCAGAAGCTACGCTTTCCCACGAGGTGGCATTAAAAATTTTGCGCTCAGACATTTTTATTCATCGCCAGTGAAAAGCTACGCGGAAAAAAGAGAAAAGCTCGCGTCAAACACGTTCTTAATGCTTCGCCGTATTCAAATCTACTCCGTGACGCTCCGCACGAGAATGATAAAGTTGCTCGAAAGTATAATGTCATCTTGCGTACAAAGCTGGATGAAATACTGCGCCATCTCTGCGTTATTTTGTAAAATGGTGAAAAGGCCTTCGTCGCTTTGCTGTAAACATCTGAATCTTATAGGCGCAATGAGAAACCTATCAATTTAGACTGCGGTAAGATGAAATATGCTACTATTTTCTAGAAGAACAATTTCGCATTATTCAATAAAATTTTAATTATAAATTTCGTTTAGTACTCCAGTAAAATGAGAGAGAAAAACAATATGCGCGTAGTAGTATTCGACTGTAGAAAGGGAAAAGGACCGTAACCTACACATAACCAATTTCACAGGAGACACAGAAAACGGTTTTTGATGATTTTAGACCAAAGGAAAATAATTAAATATATACACCATTGAAGTGCATGGAGACTGATATACTTGTTTATAATTGACATTATCTCATATTAATCGAATATTAAAAAAAAACCTTTTTTTAAGTCTTTTTTCCTGATCGCAATTTCCACAGGCCTTTCTTTTCTCAAACTTTATCTATTAACATCTTTAGCTTACATCTTTTTGACAGAACATGTATCAAGTTGTAAAAATTGTGATTATCAAAAGAAGGTGTTTTGCAAAAGCTGTGGGTTACGTCCTTTCCACAGTCAATATGTAAGAAAACAAGTCTTCTGTGCTGTATTTTTCTGAAATATTCAAAATCTTACTGAGATAATTTCGCTGAATTTTTATTTATTTTTATGTATATTTTTTTTATGATATGTGGTGTTGCTAATAAAAATCACGACCCTTGCATCATACAATTTACACTGCTTATGTAATATCGAGTCCTATGGCACAGCGGTTAGCGTTGTTGGCTTCCGCGCCGGATCAAACGAGTTTGAGTCCCATGACGAACAACATTTTTTCGATCGATTTATCAATTTCTGTTCGAAGGCATGGGTGTTTGTGATGTTCGAAAATTCCTTTCCACTTTTTCAATCGTTCAATTAACGGGTGAAGCGAGAGCGATTAGATAACCATTATCTCTGTCCTAGTCTTATTCTTCTATCCCTACCATTCTCTTCAGAAAAAAGATGTTGACCAACTGATTTTAAACAGTTCTATGAAGATATCTCCATTAGGGGAACATTTGCTCTACCCTGGACGCAGACATGTATTGTACTTTAAAAATTCAATGGTTTAATAAAAACCTTTCTAGATCATTCCACCATAAAGTTTTGAGTCCAGACTGTATAATAAAAACCTAAATTTCTGACGGCTTCGTGTAGTAAGATAAATATTTTGGAAACTGATTGCCAAAAAAATAATATGTATGTAACTTGGTTATTATATTTTGATAAAATAGTTGTTCGACCGCAAAATTCCAATAATATATTGAACACCATCATGCTAGGTTGGTTAAAATGCTTCACTAACATAAGTTTACCGTCAGAAATTTCTCTAACATGTTGTATGGTAGGCAAGGGATCGTACATGAATGGAAAATTATTTCTCCCTGTATAAATACGACTGTGAAGAGATGTACGTATATATAATCCAAATGTAAAGCAGCTATGGTGCGTTGAAATACAATAGCCGTTCACGAGTTGTACGTTATCAAATCATGATGTGTATTAAATCGTTCTCTATCCTTTACAGATTTGTTTTTTTGCGATTATATTTATAATATATGACGAGACACTCCCTCAGAATCGTTTTAGACCGAGAGCAGTTCTGCTCGACGACCTACTATAGACCTTATGGCTCGTCTAAAAATTATAAACTATTTAAAAACGAACTAAGCATCATGAAAATGACTTCTTGGATGACTTCTTTGTGTATGTATATGCGCGTGTGTGTGCACATGTACGGAAATAGTATTAGGGGAATTATATAGAATGTGATTGCAAATTAATGCATATGGAGTCCCCGTGAACTGGCTTCACTAGGGGCTTCTTACCTCTGTAGTGATCACGCTCTTGCGTCTCCAACGACGGTAAGGGAATAAAACTTTTCAAAACATTAAAAATAAAGGTGACTCAAAGAACTTTGACGCTAACGTGTTCTGGTACTTAAAGCTATATAAATTTGATATCCAAAATAATATGGGCCCTCAAGAGATGAAATGAGCCAACTAGTAAAATGGTGAAACATTTTTCTTGAACTTCAAAGTAAAATCACGACTTTATTTGGTGCTTTGGTTGATTTCATATTTTTTATTTTACGGAGATAACAATATTAGAATGTGTATCAACTGAGGATACTTCACTTTTAAGATACTCTAAGATGTGTAGAATAATTACAACGCGCCTAACTTTTTTTAAATACCACTTGGCTCACTTCACTTATAATGGGCCCAATGACAGATGATATTCAAATTAAATTTTATTATACAATCAAAGCATCACTGCCAATTTGTGCCAAGTGTAATAATAATTTAATAACATTATTTAATACTTGCAACCGTATTGATATATTTAATTTAAATTGCTGAATTAATTTTACAAAAGATGGATTTTTAAGATTATTATCATTGTAAATGTTTGTGCCACGTCAAAAATAGACGTATAAAATAATGATTTATCTCAAAAGACCACTAAATTTGGAACGAAGAAGTGGAACGTCAATATAATGGACAAATGTTTGTGAAAAGGTATCTGTTACAGCCGGAAGTCCACCGTACAATAAAGAATGTTTTTTTTCCATCCGCTTATAACTAATTGAAAATACATTTACAGACAAGTTTAGGGAAGTTTACATAAATGAAATATAAACATTATGCAATTTAAAAAAAATATGAGCAGGATTGACCAATTCTCCAATTTGACTGAAAATTTGTCCGCTATATTGAAGAAACTTCATTAAGAATAAATGTCCTTGCCGAACTTATATAATTAATCAAAAAAAATATTTCCTGTTATCTTTGGTAAAAGGAAATTTTTCTGAAAAGGCATTACATAAAAAAAAAAACACCGTTTTGCACTGGATAAACTTTTTTCACAATAAGTATTCTTTTTCGCTTTACCCGAGAGCAGTTTATTTATCGTTCATATTTTATATAATTTTAATTTGAATTTATTGTAAGGCACCTCTAAATAATTCTAAATCTGTATACTAATTATTTTCAGCTTTTTGCAACTTTTAATGGACTTAGATTATAAAATACAAAATATTAAAATATTTTATTATTATTCTTTCTTATTATATGTTGTCATCGTTTTCGTTGATAATTTTTGCACCTTATGCCTCTCGTGCATCTTTAAATATATAAGTTAATATATAATTCATAGTATAACAGTCTTAAGCATTTAAGTAGTACCATAATCAAGTAATACTTAGAATAGTTTTTTCTCAATAAAAAAATACATTGTTACAGTGTTAAACGTAAATAAAACAACGTGGTAAATTTTTTCATTCTAAATCTATTGTTTTCATATTGGTAATTAATTATTTTTTAAAACTACCGAATATTTTTTTTAAAATGATTTACAGATGTTCAATGCAGTATGTGATATTCTCGAATCAATTCTTAAGTATATTTTTAAAAGCAGCATCGTATATTTTGTTCTGAAAATTTAATTATCCGCACATTGCAATATCAAACGCGTTATAAATTATATACCTCTCCGCTTCCGCCATTTGCAGTAAAGCCTTTGCCTTTACACTGCATCGCATTGATAAATGGCAAAGACACAAAGTTGCCGATGTCTTCGTAAATAGGGAACATTAGCGCAATGGACGGCGTCGTCTTTCGAGGATGCGGCGTCGGCGTCGACCGCATTTCCTGTCGGCGGACGTCTCGGCAGGCTGGCCACAACACGAAATCCAGCGCACGGTTTGCCTTCTTGCACTGAGCGTCGGCGTCGTGCCCAATTGTGACGGCAACACGAAATAGCTCCGACTTGAATTCGTTTCGGGTGAAATATACTTACATTTAAAATCTGCAGCGGATTTTTCCAAAAGATTAAGCAATTTTAGAAAAACTACATTCGAAGTATTCAGATATGAAATAAAACATTATCCACATCCAGATTTACATTTTCTTCGGGTAGTACATATCTGAGGTAAACAAATGCATTTATGGAATGCTCGTTTTGAAAATCCAATGCGCAAACATATTTTAAAATTTAAAATGGTCTTTTTATTATCATATAAACCATATTGTGGAATAAAAGTTTTTTTTATTATTTTCATACAATATATTGCTTTCTCGTCAAAGATTTCAATTGTGTAATTGAAAAAATTTAAAAATTATATTGACCTTACCCATACTTGAATCCGAGATAATAACGGATAAAACCCTCTTCACTCCAGGCCACACAGACCAATACATAAATATTATAAAGCGTACCTAATCAACCCCTCGATCAATCCATATATTTTTTTCCATGAATATTGTTTCTCATACTAGAATTTGATGGTATGAACTGTTTGAAAAAACGGTGTTGACGAAAAACTATGTTACTAAATATTTGATATTTTTTATGAAATTAAAAAAACTGCAAATAAGAGCAGCATTATTCACTGAATTAATTAACTGTCACCTGCTTAAAAAATATTGTGCACGTTAACTGCTCTTTAAGTTATGGATAGTGAGAAAAATATAAAAATATATATTTAAGAATACAAATGTAAACGGGTTTTTTTTAACAACGCAGTATTTTTCTCGTGCATTCAACCAGTTTAAAAAAAATCAGTCATGCAAATTTCATTTAAGAAAATAGCTTTGCTGAATCGAATATTGACGTTTTATATGCCTGAAAATGTACAATTGGAAATTCATAAAATTAATATTTTTACAACGGCACACAGATCACGTGGTCTCCGTTAAACTAGAAAGTAATTTGCATGTGACATGAGTGTTGCAACGCTTTAAAAATCCGATTTTTTAATTTAAAGTATTTGTCAGCATACTTGTTGTGGACGATAACAATGGAAAATAAGTCAGTATGAATTTTATATTCATAATCAGTTTTCACTGTTCAATTTTTACTATTATTAAATGAACCATTAAATTATCATTGTATTAACCATATCCAAAAATATTTTTAAGCATATGGACTAAACATTTCAACATAAACTTTTTACGAGTTAATATTTGATGGCTTAAAAATATTAATTGTATATTTTAACATCTTCTGTTTATTTTATTTAGTATAATATATATAGGTACTTTATTATTTAAAACAAAATTATGATTAAAACAAACATTTGATCTCTTAACTGTATTTTTTGCTGTACATATTATATGTTTTAAATACAAAATTACTTTTACAAATCCGTTTCTGCGTTTTTTCCAAAAAAAAACATTGTTTTGTTGTTTTATTCTTGTAACTCTTAAAGTCCCGAATAACGTCTCTTAATTGATAATTTTCCGAGTAGATACATATTATGAAGGCTTAAAAAAGACTAGTTGTAAGCTTATCGATCGAATAGGTGAGAGGATATATGAAAATATCGGAAATCAAAAAACAAACTATCTATAAAAATACTGTTGGTCTAAAAACTATTTTGCTTCGCATTCCAGTTCTGCAAAATAAACTTAAATTCAATATAATATAAATTAAAAAAACAATTTCAAACTGATATTTGCGAAAATGTCCGTTTATGGTGCGAATGCGTGACCACCGCAATCTAATAACAAGAAAGCAAAAGATATCATTGATCATTAGGTTGAAGAGCCGAATATACTGACCAAAATTATCTTCTGAAATTTTAAAAAAATACCACTCTAAAATATACTAACTAAAATAAACTGGATTATTTTAGCTCGACGCCATGATAACTTAGAGCCAAAAGATGAGGGTGTAAAATAATGTTAAAAAAAATATTCTTTATGCAGCCGTGTCCGGCCTTCGTTTGTCCAGCCCAGCATTTTGATCGCAGCTGCAACAAATTCGCCGCAATCGGTTTTTCATACGATTGGCGGTGGGCCAAGTGGGCCCGACAAGTAGTGGCCAATCTTCGGTATCACATTTTAATGGCTCTATTAAAATGGCATCAAATGAATTATTATCTGACTGTTTTTAAGACCCGAAAAGGGTAGTCTTGATAAGCTAAGATTTCTCAAAAAACGACTCGGTGAAGAATAGTTTTTTTTACATACAGACAAGTTTTACTAAATGCATCAAAACATAAATGATGAGAGTCAGATTTTTACATTACGCATTTATTGTATTTTTAAAATTCATAAATTACCGAATATCTTTTTTATTAATATATGTACGCTACCAATTAGGAGCATATGTTCACCACACGGTCCCTTCCAAATTCACTATCTTCCGAATTTCTACTAGGCCATCCCAGCGGCCTGTAGCTTTACCAAGTACATCCTATGGATAGTCATCATTGGCTTTCCATAATGATGGGATCTATACGGTTTGTAATACAGACAGGCAGGGTTCCACAGCACATGTTCAAGCCAGGTCCATAGTCGCATTCGAGAGACAGTTTTAAAACCATTTCACGTAAAAAACAAGTTCGGTTTTAATGAAATCAATATCCAAACTAAAAAGTAAAGTATAGCACATGGAATATTATTCATAGTTTTATTATGGTAAAATTGATATTTGAAAAATAACATTTGTATGCATTGAGATAAGTCAAAGAAATTTGCGTAAAGTATTTAAAAAAAAACGGTTTTAGCATAAAATATCTCACGATTTAAGTAAAGTGAAATTTTTTCTAGTTTCTCTGCACCTGCCTTGAGATGAGTAGAGTCAGCATTACACGTACACCGCTTCTCAGTTTCAGGAGCGAATGCCTTTGGGTTAAGAAGTGAACATGCGACTGCTTCTTCTCATAACAAGTAGATACCAGTGTGCGATACTTTGACTTGGCAATAGTTATATGAATGAAAATTCTATTCCCACTTTAAAACTAATGGATGCAAGTGAAGAACTTGAAAACATTGACGCTCAAAGAATTTCAATTTTTAAAATATCATGCTTTTAAGATTACATCCATTAGAAAAAAAAAATATAATAATATCACAGCTTAATCAAATAACCAGAATAAGTTTCGATTATCGCTAATATTTTCAACCCATAAATAAAATACAAAACATATATGCATACTATGGTGTTTTATTTATATAAGTAAAAACGTCTTTCTACCATTAATTGTCAACATAAAAGTATTTAGATTATTATAAGACATCTCCTGGAACTTCATTTAATAGACAGTTTCGTTTATAAAAACTATCAAAATCTATGTTACATACTCGTACATTACAGGAAATAATTCACAACTTTATAAATAAACTTGACTTTATTATACGAAAATACAATTCTCAGAAATAATAAAAATATTTGGCACCGATAATGTATTTACTCAAATACGTAACACAAAATGTCCTTATTAATATATTACATATTTAAAAAGCCTTTGAAAATCTTTCTAAGTATCTCTGATAGTATTATTTTTGTCAGTGATCGTTTAAAGATAATTATTTGCTTCAGAGTTAATGCACATTTTCTTTACAAATCATACATCAATATCAGACATTTAAAATTGTTATAGTTAGCATGAAAAAGATGGATTAAAATTAATATTGTAACATATAAAAAACACACCAACTCAACACTAAAAAATAATAATATGCATTCGTCTTGCAAATTCCGCAAGATCACTATGTAGATAGAGACTTTAAATTACATCATTATTTTAACGAAACAAATATTTTCAGTTTTAGTAGAACAAAGGATAACACAAAAATAACAAATGTAACATAAAATGGAATATAGATACAAATGTATTAATAATTCATTGTAGCTCGCACTAGAAAATATGAAAACTGTTCAGCGGTTTCTTCTTATTGACTGAATCACTATTGCTTTCAATTGCAGTTTTATTATTTGTTGTCAACCGCATCAATAAATAATTAATCTTTATTATGTTATTTATCGTTTATGTGATTCTAGTAAATCTCTTCGTATCTGGCTTTTCATAAATGACCTATGATTTGTGTAGATTTCTTTTAAACTTGTTTTTTATGTGCTGAGTTCTTAGTTGCTTGTAAGCTATAATAAATTTCATTTAATAGTTTGTTATTGTTTTCATTGACATTTAATACGTATAGTCAGAATTTCAACGCAAACAATCAGGTCGTTTCGTGCGTTGTTAGGTAAGTACGACTTAATGTCGCCTTTCTCTCGACCGTTGCTCTGTCCAGATCCAAAATAGAAAAAAACATTTAAATTCAAATGCATTAACCGATTCTCAGATTTTCTTCATAAACTAACCAGGTATCCGGATTGGTTCCAGATATTTATTGTCAACTATCATAATATATTGATCCAGGGATTTTTTTTAAATAAACACACTACCCATATGTCCAATGCATACAAATATATTCGATAACAGTATTTTGCCACAATAGTATTTAATTAATGATAAGTGCAAAAATGTATAGTATTTTTTGCTGTTGAAGTAGATTGAATAGATAGCAAGCAATTAAAATGATTTTCTAGCATTGGACTGCGTTTATTGTAAGATTTCAGATCCACTAACAACCTAAAATGGTTTTGTAAAATTAAAGTATATCCGGTGAATTTTTCATCCTTTAAAAAACATCTCAATAATATGGAGAAATCAAATATTATATTTAAATTTTAATGACCGGATATCCTTTAAAAATTACCCGGTTTTCGATTCTATTAAAAACCCGGATACGGTTATAACCGGGTCGAAAGCTTTAATTTCAATGATATAAATGTAAGGAGTATGAAGTATCGTAGAGTCCTAATATTAATTTTGTAAAATTATAAGATTAATAATACTATCTGCTGCTCAGTTTTAAAGAGTGACCAACAGAGAAGACTATGTCATACATACAGTTGTTCTTCATATTAGATACTATTTTTTGTAATTATTTTATAGTAGGAACAAATAAAAATGGTACATATGTATGTATACAGTGGAACCCCCAATTACACTACCCCGAATTACGCGCCGGCTTGAAATATTCGCATTCCATTGCCGTTACTAAGAGACGGTCGTCTGTGCTTCGCATACAGTTTTTTTTGTAAAACTAAGGGAAATCTTAGTTTTGCGTTTTCCGCGGAAAAAAATCAAATCCCTTATTTTGTATGACATTCACACCCCCAATTACACGGTCCCGAATATAGTGTAAATGGGGGTTTTACTGTAGTAAACGTTTTTCTCAGAAGTTTTCACAGCCGTGAGTAAGTCAACAAAGCAAGATGTTTTGAAATATAATTCGTAAAATAACTCAGACCCATAGTTAAATACTAGCAAATTTGTTTCGTGCAAATAACAAATTATATACTCTAGATAAAGAAGTTTTATGAAATATCAACACTGAATGCGTATGATAAATAAAATATTCGCTTACAGAGTTTTACGTTTAAATAGCAACAATGAGCATTTTGCGAGTAAAACTTTGTTGAAAAACACATAATGCGCAGGGAAGACTGAACTTTTAGCTACTAAACCATTTCCATCTACTCTTCAAATTCGTAAAAATAAAAGCCTGATCTCACAAAAATCCATTTAAACTTTTCACTCATTTATATTAACATGTATATTTTGAAATGTTTTACAGCTATACAAGGTAGGAAAAAAAAGTTTTTTTTTCACTAATGTATTATCAAGGCTTAGAAATGAAAAATTACCTGCTTGTTTTGAATAAAATACAAAAATATTTTATCAAGTAAAAGCAGTTTTGGTGTGTTAGTATGGTTAACATTTTTATTAACTATTTTTGATGTTGCAAACTTAGTCCATGAAAATTATATAATTCTTTGAATGTAATCGACCGATACATTGAATAAAAAATATACATACATACAACCAAGCTACATCTATACAATCATCATAAAATTCGATAGAACTGTTTTATTCATAAAGATTCAATATTACTTTCCCTAAAATGATAAACATACGATGTTAACTGAAAAGCTCATCGCTATTTTGCAAATTTGCCATTTTAAAAAACATATGTTTATATCGCGGACTATCAATGAAAATGAAATTTAAAATAGGAAGAGTTTTATTACCATATTTATACTAACATAAAGTGAAAGCAGTTTTAACATTCATTTACAATATATAAGTATATTTGTAGTCGACACAGATAATACTTTAAGATTATTTGTGTTTAGTACACTAAAATCATTATCAACTAAAAAAAATGGCTTCATCGAAACTAGACTAATAACCGTTTATGTTATGACCAAAAGTTTTATATATTTAAATTAAAGCCTGATGAATATATGTGTACTACAATTACTAAGTTTAATTATCTATTTACAGCTATGATTTACTCATCAGTCATTATTGATAATAGTTAACAGAATCACTGAAATAATAGAGTAGCTCTACGTTGTATTGTCAGCTGAATAAATATTCGAGCGTCAGAACTAATTTGACTAATTCAAATGTTGATGTATTACAGTCAATTAAATTCAGTGTGTCCATTCAAATTAATCGCATCACCAAACCAACAATTCTAGCAATTCTATATCACGCATATCGATGGCTTAGACTAAAAATATTGTATCTGCACAAATCATAATCGAAAGGAAATTGACTTTGAAAGATTGAAAATAAGATTTTGTAATATTCAATAGAACCTCAGCTATTAACGAAAATTCGAATAATCGAAAAAAAATATATTAATTATAACTTTGATTTTAATTATTACAAAATATTTGAAATTTTTTCACTTTTGGAATGAACTGCTTTCCATGCCTTATTCTAAAACTAAATAGAAGAATACTAGATTGCAAGATATATGAGAATATTGAGATATATGTAATATAGTCGATTGATGGCAAAAAAAATAATTAATTCGAATAATCTAATGTTCGTATAATCGAGGTTCTGCTGTAAATGAGTGTTTAGTTTCATATTATAGTTAATTTATGTATCTATTATATATTTTTTTTATAGTGTAAAATAAGTGAACTTTTTAAGCTTAAATGAAAATTTTAATTTAGTATAAAGATTAATATGTTGTTAACGAAATTTCTGCGCTCATAAAAATATTGTCTGGAAAATTTACAATACTATATAATCTTTGAAATATTATGTTTGGTAATACAATATTTTAAAACATGTAAATACAGACTATTTTGGTACATTTCAGTACTAAAAACATTTTCGACAAAAATTGGATATACAATATTTTAGCTGCAAGCCATAAATATATTCGTATGGATTGTTTGGGTATTTGCTTAAACCTTATCGTAAATTCAAAACATCAGACAATATTACTTGACACTAACAATTCCCAATGTCATCGTACATTAGTATTTGTTTTTATATTCGCTCTCAGTGTACTCTATTAACTCCTAATAGAGTTTATCACAAGAGAAGTTTTCTACCATAACTGTTTGTTACTCAATTATACAATACGCCAAAATACACTAACAACACCAGTGCTCTCTGTGCTTAATTCGGTTTAATTCAATTCAAATTTGAAAAATGTCGTTTTGAGAAAAACGCCTTGAAAGATATGTCAGCTTAAGCACGTGTCTGACCGACAAGACTCTGCTCTTTAGAAGGCTGTAGTTCAAAAATTATTTGAGATCCGTATTTAAAATTTTGGTTTTTTATTCTTGAAGGTATACAGTGGGGCCTCTTAGCTAGTCTGATGTGGCCTTTTAACTTTTGCTATTTTTTTTTAGATTAGATGGATAAAGATTTTTTGAAATTGCGTTTTGACTAATTTACATTGCGAATTAAAAATATTTGAGGAGCAAACATTCAAAAAGTGTTTTGTCACAAATTTTGAAAAATGGCGTTTTATATCAATTCTGATAGCCCATAATAAAACCTATGAATGGAAATCAAAATTAGTGTTCATAAAGGTTTTTTTTCATATTAAAACGAAATCATAAAGTTGACACATTCATACAAACCGTCACTTTTGCAACACTTAAATCATCATTTTCCAAGCTTTGTATTTGTGTGACAAAACACTTTTTGAATGTTTGCTCCTCATTTATGGGGGTGAGGTGAGGTGAGGACGTTTTCTTTACTGCGGCCTTATGTTGAATTACATAAATGAATGTGGCCTCTAGAAATGATAAGGTTCCCCATCCTGGTATGAGATATTGAAAAATGCAAAAAAACATTTTTTTGAAAGTGTCACACTAGTGGTGCACCTTAAGTTGTGGTTTTCGTGTAATGAAGTAATACTGTACAAAAATGAAATTTTAAAAAAATATGATTGATGTTACGACTACCACACTAATGATATTCTTCACATTAGCGATAAATTCCTCACGCTTTGTAATACTATCGGTGGAATCAATTTAAATTTCGTAATGATACTGAATTTCTACAAAGCTTCCAGCCATTACACAAAAATAATTATTGTTTAAAATACATTTTAATACATAATAATAAAGTTTTACTCTGTGAAATGTGTTTGTTTTGCTGATGCGATGGCATGAGAATGATGGAAGTCGGAATTTTAAACGTTTTTCGTTTATATTATAAAACATTTACGCAGTAAAGGAGCGCTTTCAATTTTATGTTACCCTTAACTTTTCCATTGAGCTCTTTATTGAATTCGTCAAGCCAATTTGATTGATAGACTCCAAATATCTCTCGCATGATGAAACGAGGCAAGGATGCTACAGTCATACATTTCAATACTTTTAGTTTGGGTAGGAAACAAAGCAGACACGAATAAAGTTTATTTCTTTCGCCACTACAAAACGCAATATAATTCAACGCAGAGCAACAAAACACATCTCCATTTCCGCAAAAGAAGAGAATAAACAAGAGGCCGTAAGTTTGAGCGGGAACCCTTTGCACTTCCGGGCGGGAACTTTTCCAACATGGTAGAATATTGAATTTCCAAAAGGTCCATGCTATCTTGCTCACCATCAGGCCCTGTCCTAAATGCCTTCGATTCGGACACACAAAAGGAAAGAAAACCTATTATAGAATAATTTCTTCAGTAAAAGATACAAAATAAATGACAAAACTTCTATTTTTCCAAGTCTGTACTATACACTTATCTGCTCCACAATACTTGAATGGTACAAATTCCATTTTTCTTTTAGATTCCATCGAATGGCTACTTTATCCCATGCCATCCACGTAAATTGTAAGTTACATTAAATATTTAAAACAAGAAGAGGTATTAGCTATCTGTTTGTAAAAAATGAGAAAGTAGCATAAAGAGTATAATTTAGTCAAATAAAAACAACACGATCTAAATATATCTTTATTATATGTAATTATATTAACGATTAAAAAAATAAAATATTTTTTAGAAATGTTATACAACATAAAATAAGTTGTATATATTTTTTATCAATGTCCGCTCCCAATGTGGAGCACATGGTCTCATAATGGAGGTATCACAACAAAAGTTTTTCTACGAGAACTGCTTGTTACACAGTTGTTCAACCTCTCTTTTTCAAAGAGAGTAGCAGAGATAGAAGGATAAGGCTAAGACGGGACAACTGGAAAACTAATCGGTGGTAGAAGGGACATCACAAACACCCATGCCTTCGAACAGAAATCGATTGAAAAAATGCTGTTTGTACTGAGACTCGAACCCGTGCGTGTTTTGTGCCGGAGCAGTGGTATGTTGAATTGTTAAATAATATAATTATATATCGTCAATAATAAAAACCTTTTAAGGTGTTTACTGTCAATACTTGGTGGAAAGGCATTATAATAAAAACAATAAAAGCTTCGTAGTACCTTTTCCACATAAAATTTATTAAATCAGGACCGGTTTCGCTCATCGCGAGCATTATAAAAAGCTTTTATTATTTTTATAATAAAAATCTTATTTAGTATAATGTTTTTTTCGGAAAAATGGTTACCAGTAAACAATATTTATTATTACAACGGTAATATAATAAATATACTTATAGCACCTGCAGTACGAGGAATATTAAGCACACCCAGAACGCAGCATTAATGTATTATGTATATCTATCAAAACTGAAACTAAATTATTCGATTCTCAACATTCTAGTACCAATTTCAACTTATACGATTCCTTTCACTTGATGCCTTGAATTCGTTAAAGATTTATTGATTGAATTGATTGAAGTTGTACAACTTCGGATCACGCTAAAACATTTGTTGTGCAAAGTTCAAATTGTTTAGAAGGTTTTCGAAACAATATATGAATTATGTTTGATACACATTCAAACTACCTGCTAACGTAAAACTTTATAGGGTTGAACCTAACAAATTACTTAAACGCTTGCAAAGTTTTGAAAGAATTTGGCAATTTATAATTAGGATAAAAACTTTATGTTCATTGTAAATTCTTCGTAAGCGTAGAAAACAATAAGAATAAAATATTACCTGAACGTTGATCGTGTGATCGTTTTAAAACTTTTTTTTACCATGTACGCTCCAAATAGTGTGGAACATATGGACTCCTAATGGACTTTATCTCAACAGAAGTGTTTATATGAGAACTAGGTGCTACTCAGACGGTCAACCTCTTTTTTTTCAAAACAGAATAGAAATTTAAATACTGGGCTCGGACAGGCCTAGTGGTGAGTTAATCGCTCTCACTATGCTCCGTTTTTAAGAAATAATGGATGGGAGAGAGAAATTCATTTTTCAATTAAAAATCAAATTATAAAACTGTCCGTACTGGGATTTGAACGCGTGCCGACAGCAAAGTCAAAAACGTTGATTACTCGACTGCGCATCCGAAAAATATAATATATAATTTATATATAAAATTACATATGTATTAATTATCAGAAGATAAATCCAAAACGCCATTGAAATGAAGTTGCAGTTTGAAAAAAAAATCTGATTTACAATAATTATCTTTAAAAAAAAAAAACAGTGAAAAAACATGGCAATAAAATAAAAACGATAATGTAACAACTTTTATTTATTTAAAAATATTAAATGGGAAATTTACTAAAACTCATCATAAATAATCATAAGCACTTTGAAGTAATTTTATGAAGGAGGTACTTTAGGTTATGATAAGATTTCATGGTAGTTGATTGTGTTATATTATTAATAAAAGGTTCTCAAAATTTGATAATTGTGTTAGTAAACTTCCAAAATAAGTATAATTAAAGTATTTTTTAATGAAACAGCATAATTAAAAAATAAAAAATTAACAATTTTTCAAAAATGTTTTTTTTTCAGTAAGGTTATAATATGATAAATATAAAAATATTCATTGTTTCCGGTTGAAATAATACTTTTAATGAAATATTGATATCTTAGACTTTTGTACACTGATGATAAAATGTGTGAATTTCCGGCACAGATGAATAATAAATACATGATTAATGATGAAGAATTTAAAAATTACCTTTACCATGATGTTAAAACTGATTATTTGAAGTTGTCAGACTAATGAATGTACAATATATATTTATTTGAAAATGTTTTTAGTATTTTTCGTAAGGTATTTTTTGGATTTTTAATTTCGTGTACTATTAATAAATAACAAAACAAAATCTTAAATCAAAATTTCGTTTTGAATTTTAAGCTTCTATAAAACGGAAACTATATTCGTGTTATATGAAGGTTGATTATTCTCGTTCCAACAAAAGTAAAGTTTAGAGTGTTTAAACTTCTAAGATTGCTGCTTTTTGAAGTGTCTAGTGAAACACACAATTTTTTTTTTTTTTTTAAAAAAACACTAAGAAATCACAAGCTTCATTTCAATTAAAAAGTCTTATATTTTTATTATCTCATAAGTAGATTCACATTCATTCTTCAATCGATATGTTATTAACGATATTTAGAAATAGATACGAAAAATGTTTTTTCTAACGTGACTAAGCACAAAACTTTAAAAATAGATTGACTCAAACCTAGTTCCTTCAACTAAACTTTATTTAACTAGAATGACGACAACTTTATATATATAAAAGACATTTGTTTTAAATTACACTGAACAAAGAAGTGGGTATCCTTCCAGAGAAGGCTTTTAATCTGTGACGTCTAACTCCACAAAATGAAAAAAGACTTTTGAAACAGAGCAGAAGAAATAAAGAAAGAGTTACCACAAACGAGTTCACAAATGAATATTGTAATTAAGAACTTTTAAATTGAATGAAGTAAGCTCAATGAGAGGTGCCGTCTACTGGCAGAGCTTTTTTTACCCGAGTCTAGATACTACCAACTCTTCCTAGATAAAGAGATTTGCAAAGGCATAATGGGATAAAAGCTCCCAGCAGCGACTCGGCCAGGTTTGGTTTGTTTATAAGGCATTTCTCGTCTGTGAGGAGCCAAAGTTTGCAGGCATGAGATGCATTAGCGTTCATCAAAAAGATAATTCACTTTATCGCACAAAAGTATAATGAGAACAGACATTACACTTTGAAACATTTTTGCTCGTTTTAGTTGTACAAGTAGTCTCAGAACGGATTAGTTATGGCGTAGCTAAAAATTTAAATAATGGAATAAGATAAGAGTACGCGGATAAATAAATACCGGGTACAATAAAAACGTACGTAAAGATTTTTTAAAATTTAAATTGTTGAAATAAATCAGTGAAAAATATTATACAACAGTTGCTGATAAAAGAAAGTAAGCTGAAAAAAATATAAAAAACTTTGTCAATTACATTTCAAAGATTTTTCACAGGTAGGAATATACAAGTAAAAATAATACAAGTAATAAAATTAAAATATCTTATGAATACTATGTTAAAAGTATTTGAATATTAATTAACAATGTCGTAAGTTAAATGAAGTAAAGTAAAATTAAAGCCAATAATATAAACATTCTAATCAATACTATACGTGTACTAGCTGACCCGGCATGCGTTGCAATGCCACTCAAAGAAAGAAAGTGTTTGTGTTTTAATTATGTTTATTGAAGTGCTTTTGGATATATTTTGTTTTTTTGTCTGGTACGTATATGAATAGATCTTAAGGTTTTTCAACGTGTGAGCAGGCCAGATACAGCTGTCCATGTGTGAAGCATGGATTTTTAAAATTTAGTCCACACACAGCGATTGTCCAAATGCGAGTCGCACCGGAAACTGCAAACATTTTAATTCTAATGGCCTATCTGTCGGAATTATTGGAATGCTTGGCAACAGTACATCGTTTCCTTTAAATTTTCCATTTAAAATTGAAGCTTAGATGATACTGTTCATTAATTTTTCACTGAAAGCCTGGTACTGTTGCAAAGTCGTGGTGGATTTATATTTCGGAGAAGAATGATAGGTACGCCAATTTTCAGTGTAAAAACGTGCAGTAGCATGCCTGGCAAATCAAGTGAGTTTAAGAATTCAGTTGGATAATTGACAACTTCGTCTTGATCAATTTATAGTATCGATGGACTTATACGTTGTTTCTTTGCCTGGTATTTTGTTTGGAATCCTGAAGTTGATGGCATTACCATCGTTGTTTTTGACTGCTAATATAACACATTCACTAAGCCACTGATGATTTTTGTAATTCTGTGCGATATTTGGGAAAACTTTGTGCATCAATTCGCTTACGGTTCTTGTAATTTTATAGAAGCTTGGTGGTAATGTGTGGATTCATCAATTTCTATTTTTCATTACCAATATCTGACAATTGTTTTTTGAAATGTTCAGCGGATGCATCATATTGTAATTCTACACGCATATTAGCTTTCAAAGTCAATTTCTGCAATTGTCACCATAACACTGATAATTTGAGACATGCACTTGATTCATCAGCAGCTGTTGAACGTGGTATAACTGGTAGAGTTTGTCGAAAAACACCAGACCATAAAAAAAGGTTCGCCACCAAAGACCTGTTCATTTCCTCTCAAATCTTTTAGTGTACATATAGTGAAGATTTTCCAATGCCTTTTTGTGCGCCATAGTAAATTGGTCCCATTTAATGAGTTGATATGATTAAAGTACTTCATCAATCATATATTTTTTTTGATATTGCATGTTGGTGTTCAAAGGCAATTTCTTTGCTGAATGCGCTGTTTGACCACCATCCAAAAGATTTGCTGGTGATCTATTCTACTATCTAACAAATAAACATTAAATATATCAACAGCCCTGCAGTATTTAAATTGTAAATTATTTAATTTTTGGAATAATGTTTAAGTTTGCTAACAACCATTCTTCGTAGTAGCAAAAATTTCGTAAATTATTATATTTTGGAATAATATTTGAGTTTGCTAACAACCATTTTTCGTAGTAGCAGAAATTTCGTAAATTATTTAATATTTGGAATAATGTTTAAGTTTGCTAACAACCATTTTTCGTAGTAGCAGAAATTTCGTAAATTATTGAATTTTTGGAATAATGTTTAAGTTTGCTAACAACCATTCTTCGTAATAGCAACAATTTCGTAAATTATTATATTTTGGAATAATATTTGAGTTTGCTAACAACCATTTTTCGTAGTAGCAGAAATTTCGTAAATTATTTAATATTTGGAATAATGTTTAAGTTTGCTAACAACCATTTTTCGTAGTAGCAGAAATTTCGTAAATTATTGAATTTTTGGAATAATGTTTAAGTTTGCTAACAACCATTCTTCGTAGTAGCAAAAAATTCGTAAATTATTATATTTTGGAATAATATTTGAGTTTGCTAACAACCATTTTTCGTAGTAGCAGAAATTTCGTAAATTATTTAATATTTGGAATAATGTTTAAGTTTGCTAACAACCATTTTTCGTAGTAGCAGAAATTTCGTAAATTATTGAATTTTTGGAATAATGTTTAAGTTTGCTAACAACCATTCTTCGTAATAGCAAAAATTTCGTAAATTATTATATTTTGGAATAATATTTGAGTTTGCTAACAACCATTTTTCGTAGTAGCAGAAATTTCGTAAATTATTTAATATTTGGAATAATGTTTAAGTTTGCTAACAACCATTTTTCGTAGTAGCAGAAATTTCGTAAATTATTGAATTTTTGGAATAATGTTTAAGTTTGCTAACAACCATTCTTCGTAATAGCAAAAATTTCGTAAATTATTGAATTTTTGGAATAATGTTTAAGTTTGCTAACAACCATTCTTCGTAGTAGCAAAAATTTCGTAAATTATTATATTTTGGAATAATATTTGAGTTTGCTAACAACCATTTTTCGTAGTAGCAGAAATTTCGTAAATTATTTAATATTTGGAATAATGTTTAAGTTTGCTAACAACCATTTTTCGTAGTAGCAGAAATTTCGTAAATTATTGAATTTTTGGAATAATGTTTAAGTTTGCTAACAACCATTCTTCGTAATAGCAACAATTTCGTAAATTATTATATTTTGGAATAATATTTGAGTTTGCTAACAACCATTTTTCGTAGTAGCAGAAATTTCGTAAATTATTTAATATTTGGAATAATGTTTAAGTTTGCTAACAACCATTTTTCGTAGTAGCAGAAATTTCGTAAATTATTGAATTTTTGGAATAATGTTTAAGTTTGCTAACAACCATTCTTCGTAGTAGCAAAAAATTCGTAAATTATTATATTTTGGAATAATATTTGAGTTTGCTAACAACCATTTTTCGTAGTAGCAGAAATTTCGTAAATTATTTAATATTTGGAATAATGTTTAAGTTTGCTAACAACCATTTTTCGTAGTAGCAGAAATTTCGTAAATTATTGAATTTTTGGAATAATGTTTAAGTTTGCTAACAACCATTCTTCGTAATAGCAAAAATTTCGTAAATTATTATATTTTGGAATAATATTTGAGTTTGCTAACAACCATTTTTCGTAGTAGCAGAAATTTCGTAAATTATTTAATATTTGGAATAATGTTTAAGTTTGCTAACAACCATTTTTCGTAGTAGCAGAAATTTCGTAAATTATTGAATTTTTGGAATAATGTTTAAGTTTGCTAACAACCATTCTTCGTAATAGCAAAAATTTCGTAAATTATTATATTTTGGAATAATATTTGAGTTTGCTAACAACCATTTTTCGTAGTAGCAGAAATTTCGTAAATTATTTAATATTTGGAATAATGTTTAAGTTTGCTAACAACCATTTTTCGTAGTAGCAGAAATTTCGTAAATTATTGAATTTTTGGAATAATGTTTAAGTTTGCTAACAACCATTCTTCGTAGTAGCAAAAATTTCGTAAATTATTATATTTTGGAATAATATTTGAGTTTGCTAACAACCATTTTTCGTAGTAGCAGAAATTTCGTAAATTATTTAATATTTGGAATAATGTTTAAGTTTGCTAACAACCATTTTTCGTAGTAGCAGAAATTTCGTAAATTATTTAATTTTTGGAATAATGTTTAAGTTTGCTAACAACCATTCTTCGTAGTAGCAAAAATTTCGTAAATTATTATATTTTGGAATAATATTTGAGTTTGCTAACAACCATTTTTCGTAGTAGCAGAAATTTCGTAAATTATTTAATATTTGGAATAATGTTTAAGTTTGCTAACAACCATTTTTCGTAGTAGCAGAAATTTCGTAAATTATTGAATTTTTGGAATAATGTTTAAGTTTGCTAACAACCATTCTTCGTAGTAGCAAAAAATTCGTAAATTATTATATTTTGGAATAATATTTGAGTTTGCTAACAACCATTTTTCGTAGTAGCAGAAATTTCGTAAATTATTTAATATTTGGAATAATGTTTAAGTTTGCTAACAACCATTTTTCGTAGTAGCAGAAATTTCGTAAATTATTGAATTTTTGGAATAATGTTTAAGTTTGCTAACAACCATTCTTCGTAATAGCAAAAATTTCGTAAATTATTATATTTTGGAATAATATTTTAGTTTGCTAACAACCATTTTTCGTAGTAGCAGAAATTTCGTAAATTATTTAATATTTGGAATAATGTTTAAGTTTGCTAACAACCATTTTTCGTAGTAGCAGAAATTTCGTAAATTATTGAATTTTTGGAATAATGTTTAAGTTTGCTAACAACCATTCTTCGTAATAGCAAAAATTTCGTAAATTATTATATTTTGGAATAATATTTGAGTTTGCTAACAACCATTTTTCGTAGTAGCAGAAATTTCGTAAATTATTTAATATTTGGAATAATGTTTAAGTTTGCTAACAACCATTTTTCGTAGTAGCAGAAATTTCGTAAATTATTGAATTTTTGGAATAATGTTTAAGTTTGCTAACAACCATTCTTCGTAGTAGCAAAAATTTCGTAAATTATTATATTTTGGAATAATATTTGAGTTTGCTAACAACCATTTTTCGTAGTAGCAGAAATTTCGTAAATTATTTAATATTTGGAATAATGTTTAAGTTTGCTAACAACCATTTTTCGTAGTAGCAGAAATTTCGTAAATTATTTAATTTTTGGAATAATGTTTAAGTTTGCTAACAACCATTCTTCGTAGTAGCAAAAATTTCGTAAATTATTATATTTTGGAATAATATTTGAGTTTGCTAACAACCATTTTTCGTAGTAGCAGAAATTTCGTAAATTATTTAATACTTGGAATAATGTTTAAGTTTGCTAACAACCATTTTTCGTAGTAGCAGAAATTTCGTAAATTATTGAATTTTTGGAATAATGTTTAAGTTTGCTAACAACCATTCTTCGTAGTAGCAAAAATTTCGTAAATTATTATATTTTGGAATAATATTTGAGTTTGCTAACAACCATTTTTCGTAGTAGCAGAAATTTCGTAAATTATTTAATATTTGGAATAATGTTTAAGTTTGCTAACAACCATTTTTCGTAGTAGCAGAAATTTCGTAAATTATTGAATTTTTGGAATAATGTTTAAGTTTGCTAACAACCATTCTTCGTAGTAGCAAAAATTTCGTAAATTATTATATTTTGGAATAATATTTGAGTTTGCTAACAACCATTTTTCGTAGTAGCAGAAATTTCGTAAATTATTTAATATTTGGAATAATGTTTAAGTTTGCTAACAACCATTTTTCGTAGTAGCAGAAATTTCGTAAATTATTGAATTTTTGGAATAATGTTTAAGTTTGCTAACAACCATTCTTCGTAATAGCAAAAATTTCGTAAATTATTATATTTTGGAATAATATTTGAGTTTGCTAACAACCATTTTTCGTAGTAGCAGAAATTTCGTAAATTATTTAATATTTGGAATAATGTTTAAGTTTGCTAACAACCATTTTTCGTAGTAGAAGATTTTAAAATAAAAGTCGAAATACAGTTCTATAAAATATCCATACTGTCATCAGAATATTCCTAATGCAAGTAAGAAATTAAAAATATTTTCAAGGCCAGATGCAAAATATAACCATACCTCCAATAATCGACTCAATGACGTCACTGATCAAAATCTGTCGTCCATTTCAATTGTTTGAAATTGGAACGACGAATTGTCAGGAATATTGAAAAAGAATTCTGGATCGGGACACCTTTCACCTAGCGCGATTAAATATAGTTTACATTTGATTCTCATATCTAGCAGATATACATAAAAAAAATCATAAAAATCGGTCAAGCCGTTTCGGAGGAGTTTGGAGACAAACACCGTGACACGAGATTTTTATATATATAGATAATATAAAGGCTCTAAAAAATGACGGTACTTTCAATGTTTCTTTGAAAATTAATTAAATATGTCATCGAGTACAACTGGCAATTATGCATATAGTGGTGAGTTAAATTTGAAAAAAAATATCTTTTTGAACAATTAAAATCGAGTTTGAAACAAAACTGGCAGATTACTTCTCCAATATAGCAAACACGGCAGTTTTTCAACGAATTTCAGAAAACAATAAAAACATATTTGAATAGCAAGAAGATAATAATAATTTTATATTCAATATACTTTTTTTTAAAAAAAATTATCTATAAGAAAAAAAACCATTCAAATTTATTTGCCAACATATTGACAGCCTAAAAAATAGTTGTCACACTTTTGATTTAATTAAACTTTTTGACTGGTCAGCAGCGTGGTCGAGTGGTCAACGTCAATGGCTCGGTTACGGGTCACTACGGACAGTTTTTATAATTTAATTTCGATTAGTTATGAATTTCTGTCAAAAGACATGGAGGTATGTGATATCTTGAATTCCCTCCCACCCATCTTATCCTAAAAAAACGAACGTAGAAAGAGCGATTAGTTAACCATAATTTCTGTCCTAGCCATACTCTATTTGCAAAAGAGAGGTTGAGCAACTGATTAATAAAAAGTTCTCGTAGAAAATTTTCTCTTGAGATACCTCCGTTTGTAGAAGTGGACGATAAAAAAATATTTTGACGTTCATAATTATTGCCTTTTATATATTGTACAGTAAAATTAACAAGAAAATAAATGTCAATATTTTTAACCATTCCTTTCAATTTGGGTTCATTTATACAACGGTCATCAGATTTCACGTCACAAATTAGAGACTACACCTTGGCTTTATTCGTTTGTACAATAATTACAGACTTAAGTAATGAATCTTAGTAAGACATAGTTCGTATGAGTTGAAGGCGTCGCATATTTACATTATCAGTTTAATGTATGAAACGACACTTAACACGATGTTGGTTATAATTAAACTCAAAGATGCAAACAAAGCTTCACTAATTTATCATTTTATTTAGTTATGAATTACAAGCGAGTGGTGTTACTTACGTCAAAATTTAAGAAAAAAATGTTATAAGGGTAAATTATATAAACATGTTATATCCATCAAAATTTTATAGAAGGTGAACGGTTTTTATAGACTGTTTAAAAAAATATTTTTCACGATAATTCCACAATTTTTTAAGCCACAACAAATTATTTGATAGAAGCCCGCTGTGGTCTATTTAGTTAGAGCTTGTTCTACCGACCAGGTGGGTCTGGATTCGATTCCCGGTAAGGTCAATATCAAATTTAAATCTGAGACCTAAGACGTGGGTGTTTATGATATCAATTTACCTCGAGTTGATCTCGAGTTTTTCTCGTATGGTCTATCAACTTAAAAAATATTTCTCATTCAAATATTTTTCATTAAAAAAAACTATAAAAATAACAAGAACTTTACAAAAAATAAATCTAATTGGTTTTATGATCATTCTTTCAAGAACACGTCCCAAGTTTGATTAAATTAAAATCTATAAAATAAAATTAATAGTTTAGCCGGATTAACTAGTAAATCTTTGAATCAATATTTTTTCGATTCGAGTAAAATGAATTTCGCTTTGGACTTGAGAAGAAGGTTGGTATTTTCACCACTAAATAAACAAAATACTATGTGAGCCTCAGAGGGTTTATTTGTTTTTTTGCACTTGCGATGGTTTTGCCCTTTGACATTGTTCAACCCTTTCACTTCTCAATCAATGAAATAGGTCACAGTGTCATGACCGGTTGAAACCTTCCCATTCGTTTGTTTAAGGGTTCCAAGCGAACCTTTTATGGAAGATATTTGTTTCATCACTATTGCATTACATAAACTTAAGCTTAATATAAAATCATTTCAGTTAGAAACCCAATAAGCTGGTTTTTAATAATAAATTAGGCTTTATAATGTCCCATTAAGATAACAATCAGTGTTCACTGAAAACTCTTGGTAGAAAAGGCATTATATTGAAAAATAAAACATATTTTGCACCAATCTTTACTATAGATCCAGACTAGTTTCTACTGAATTGTTCAATTGATAAACTGAACTTAAAAAGTGCGTTTAAAGTTTATATAAATAAATTGTTTGATATTCATTTTGAATCTATGTATGAATAATCTTAAAACTATTTTTAATCACCACTCGATTACCGATACAAAACAGTTTGATAAATTTTCTTAATGAACAAAAACATAATTACTTAAATGCCTCATTGGGAAACGGGGAGGACAAAAAAATGTGTCACTTTTTTGTCACAAAGAAAAAAAATAATTAAAATTCAAAAGTCATATAAAATTACCTTTGATACCTTTATTATTCCACTTGTTATGTTAAAAAATGTGATACATGTTTCACTTCTTTGAGAAGCATCATCAGTCATAATTGATTTTATATTAAAAATGAACTTCCGCCGAATCCATGGAAGATATTGAAAAATCATCTTTGATTAAAACAAAATATTAAAATAACATTGTATTTATGATGTAATTAGATACATTTATCCTTTTAGCTGCCGTAGATAATTAATGGTAATTATCTAGCACTCCAGATAAAATTTGCAAATATTAATTAAATTAGTTATCGACGAGATATAACGTCTCTGGCGTGTTGATCACGAAACATTTTACGAGATATCTCGTCTGTGGCAGCCATCGAGTTAAGCGATGTGACCTCATATTTTGTCATAGTCTCTCTGAAAGTAAAATATTGAAAGACACATTAGCAATAATAAATCCATTTCCTCCAAATTAAAAAGATACATTAAAATTCAAAAAAATGTGAAACAATAACTTTGTCCGAGTGCATTTTTAATTTCTGTTCGCGTAATTATTTAAAGCCGTGTTCTTTATCCATGAAAGCAATTCAAAGTGTTCACTTCTAATTTTTCGTCTAAATCATTTGGAAGTTTCTATACTCCTAATACTTAAACATAATAAAATAAACCTGGATTTTTGAATTCTATTTAACATATGTACCACTGGTCAAAAGTCATCTGTCATTGATACATTGATTAATCTTAGACAATTAATCAACTAGTTTTCCACTGTAAACTTTGGCTAACGTTAGTTATACTCCAGCGTATAGGTGGCGTTCACCACTGAAACTCATTGAATTGACTAAGTGAGGCAGGAAATAACTTCGCTACTCGCTTTTAAGTCGTGTTGTTTAAAACTGGTAGCTTCGCCACACAAAACATGCTTGCCTTCTTGGAGTATGTTTATTCTTTAATACACTACTTAAGTTCTTTATGCGAGCTATAAACATAATATAATATACTTATATATAACTTTAATGCTTTAAACCGAAGAAACTGGAAGTATTTTATGTTTATCTCTTGGATTAAGTGCAATACCAAATGTAAGTATAAACTACTTTAACTAAACTACTAACTTTAAATTAACTAATTGTTGGCTCATTAACATGAAATAGTACTTAGTAAAAAAATTACAAACGCCTTCCTTGACTGAAAAAATTCATAAGACAACAGGAAGTAATAAAATGAGAATCTACCTCGAACCGATTGGTTACAGGTCGACGATTCAAATCCTCAAATAAAAACATATATAAATTTAATTGAAGACAATTTATGGAGTTTGGCTCAAAACTGTCATGTCTTCATTCTTTTTTGTCCACCATATCATATTTCTATCAAGAAAACTTAAAGTTTAAAGAAACAAGAAGAGACTTTTCTTAACCTTATTCTTCTATCCTCGCCAGCTATGAAAAGAAATAATATATAATTGATTCAAAATATGTTGCAACGTTCAAAACACGTTCGGTTGTATTTTTGCATATGGTTACCATGTTCTTGGCAATTTTAGTAATTATGGTAGAAAAATGTTATCTTCATTTAAGCGAGGTTTTATGGCACGAGGAAAACCCGTTTTAGAAGAAAAAAATCATGGAATATTTATAGATAAATGTGTATTATGTTATAATGTACATATATTATGTCACGAACACCAATGCTTTGAAACTACCCGTATTTGCATTCAAATCTAATAAGCACGGCTACTCACTAATCCTGCCCAATTCTTTAAATAGAGGCTGAGTAAAAAGCAGTTCTTGAAGACAAACTTTCGTTAAGATAAACTCTATTAGGAGTCTAAATGATTCACACTTGAGTGGAAAACTTAAAAAAATATAGTATGTAAATTTTAGTAAGTAAAAAGAATTTATCAATTAAATACTACAATTCTAAGATAAATTTGTTTGTTTTGATTGTCTCCAAAACACGCTGTGTGTATACAGCCCTGTTTTCCATAGCACAATAGCTATAACAACAAGAATACAATATATTTCAAAATGATTTGTAGCGTCATTTTATTAAATATTAAATAAAAAAATATTTCATAAATAATTTGGCCTAGATTCTAAAAGAATAATAAAAGAGAAGTCATCAAGCAAGCGTTAATTTACTGATTCGATTTCAATAGAGTTTTCATACAATTATTTCAAGATATTCAACTTACCTTTTTATCAATTTATTATTTTTTTTTTTGTTTGAGTAATAATTTAATCAATTTTCAATCATTTATGGCGTATCATTTGAATATTGAGTGTTTGTAGATAAAGAAATGAAACAAATACGCTTGTTTTTTTATCGAAATTTCAAGCTCAAGACTTTAGAGTCTAAAGTTTAGACCAGACGTGGAGAACCTGCGGCCTTTTGGCTACTCTGGTGCGGCCTTTTGGCCAATTATGTTATTCTGTAAATGTATGTAAATTCGTAAATTCCTGCCATATTCTGACCGTAAATTCCTGTTTCTGGCCATAGATTCCCTATTCAATGTTTACTGCGGCCTTATGTTGAATCAGAAAAATAAATGCGGCCTTTAGAGAAGAAAAGGTTCCCCACCCCTGGTTTAGACTAACGATATGTTTTACGATAAGTTATATGATTATTTGAATCGTTCAACTGTATATTTTTTATGACTTTTTCTAAATATGATATGTTTAATTGTAGCTTGCTCATTAATTTGACTTAGTGGAGCGTAAAATAAACGACTCGTTCCAGCTCTTTAAAATCATGTACCGTCTCAAAAATCTACCTCTGCATCAACTTATATACATTTAGTCGGTTGTGATTTTGATGAAGGCTTTATTTGTATAATGTGTCAAATACAACGGCTCAGCGAGGCATTAAGTGGAAAATTCAGTAAAGATTTAAAGCCCTGGGCTCCTTATAATTTTAATTACTTACTTAAGATTAAAGCTCAAAGTAGAACTTTTTATATTCTTAACGTATGAAGAATTAAACAAGTTTTACTCTCTTGATTAAAAGTTAGTCGGAGTAGAATTATTTTCACAAATGAAGGTGACTTTTTTTACATTATGAATAGGATATTTTCATTATGGTTTATCGATGATAAAACGGTATAGAGTGTTAAGATGAAAGCCATTTTACAGAAAACATATTTTAAGAAACATGTTTGATTGATTGAATTTAAATTATTAAAGAATTCTATTATTATTATAAACATTTAAAATTGAAAACGAAAACATATGATAGTGATACTAAATATTCTCGAAATATCTTTGCTATTTATAATTTACATTATAAAAATCTAAAGTTATCTTTCTTATATGGTTAGTCAATACTATCATATTTCATAATACAAACATATATCGATGAACACTGTTTATAAGACATTGTGAGAAAGAAATCTGTAAAGACTTGTTATTAAAAGGCTTAAGTTCTTTGTTATCCTTTCAATTAATGTCGCATAATTGACAGATCGAAAAAAAAAATACGAATAAAAAAACGAAGCATAAAAAAAATCCAAATCAGTTGAAAATATTCAATTCTCTCTTATGACATAAAAATTAATCCAATAAAAACTACGGCTTACCTCTTAAGTTTATACTGTCAACTAGAGTATCCAATCCCGAAGTTTTTTTCCAATCCAGGGATTGGGATTTGCTCACCGAAGAATTTGAAATCCTCAATTCGCTATACTTTTTCCCCGGATTATCTCCATACTTCGTTTTTTTTTTTTTTAGCTCATCGATTTGAAATCCTTGATTTGGTATACTTTTTCTCAGATTATCACAGAACCTTGTTTTTTTATTTAGCTCACCGAGGAATTTGAAATCATCGATTTGGTATACTTTTTCCCAGATTGTCACAAAACCTCGTTTTTTTTCTCTCGATCGCAGCAGTATCAATCCTGGGATTTTGGGATCAGAAAATTTAACGGGATCCCGGGATTGGATGCCCTACTGTCAACTCGTCGCTGGTAAATATTTCTTCAGTATTTATTTTATTAATTGAAAGAATGAAAACCATTTCAATTATAAAATTACTGAAGTTACCCACAAAATAAGTTTGACAAGTGTAGCACAGAGAATATGAATTATCATAGTTTAGCTATAAATTTTTGATCAATATTGATGATGCGATTTCAGTTTGAAAAAAAAAAATCTGCACAGTAACTAAGATTCAAGAAGGTTAAATGAAACAAAGAAACGTAAATTTATATACAATGATACTCAAAAAAGATTCGCAAGTATTCAAGATTTGACTTGATATTTTAATATAAATAAACAATTTATACATATATTAATTTCAATAAACGTCCAAGAGCTACCGATAAAAAATAACGACCAATTTTATGACTGTTAGTTTTATACGGACGTCGATAAATTATATTTTATTGGGTAACCATTTAATTTGTTTTTTTGTTGTAAAATAAATGTGTCAAAAAATAGTATCTAGTAAGTAATTTTGGTCTCGAATTTTTCTCAATATTTTTTAAAATTCGATTATATTTAGTAATTTCATTTTAAAATTTTCATATACTACTAACAATCCATCATGTGTGTGGTAACGCAGTACCGTATCTTTAAATTTTCAAATAAGACGTATGACGTGCAAAGTAAACATTTATGAGTATTAAATTTGTTATTATATGTGAAATTCTCAATACAGCGTGTATAAAAGCGATATACGTACGTAATAGAAATTATCCTACAGCAAAATTAAATTAAGTTTGATATTTTATCATATCGCTTCTTAATTAAAAACAGATCAATAATATAAAATAAAAGCGATCTATTATAATTTTCAATAAAAAACCAAATTATAGGTAGTCATATATGGGTATATATTAATATAACTTTATCTTCTGAGTTAAATATTATTTCAAATATTTTTAAGGAATACACGAGTAAATAAACGAATAAAATATTCTTTATAAAAAACATTTTTTATACCTCAAATCAAATACTAGAATAATTCAAAATTTAGTGATACAGACTTGAAAAATATATTTGTGGAAACATTTTGTAAGCCAGGTAATTGGTGCTCGATAAATATAATATTAAATGTAAAAAAAATATGTGTTACAAATATTGATTTGATGTTTTATTGTAAATAATTCTGTGCATGAAAATACATAAACATCGAAGAATTTTTTTTAAAGCACTATATTTAAGCACTGCGGGATTTCACGGAAATATTAAGCTTTCTCCGAATAAGCGATGGAGGGATAAATATAAACAATTTTACTGTAGATAGTTGTCATTACTTTGTATGGTATTTTATAGTGGATGTATGATTTGGTTTACAATTTGATTTCAAATTTACCCTCCCCGCTATTTTATAAAAACCACAAGACATAAATAAAATAATATTTAATAAGGCTTCAATAGGATTTATTTAGGTTAAACACATATTTATTGAAAAATACTTAATTGTATTTGTATTACTTTTTTAGTAAATGTTAAAATTCTTCATTTTATCAATTTAAAGTATGTACGAGAAAAAAAATGAAAGTTTATGGTTTTGCCAGCCACTCTCCACTGCTGTGTACGCGCAATCACGCAGATTTTGAGTTTAACTGTCATCTGACATTTCAAATAACCTCAAAATTTTCAACTTTTGGTTGTCATTTTCACCCTATTGCTATTCAGTATATCTAACCTAACATAAACTGTAATGTAATTACAGCTTTGGGTTATGCTTTTTAGTATACTAGCATAACCTAAGCCGTAATGACATTTCTTTAATTTCTTGATTACTTTACTGTTGTAGATAATTCACACATTGACTAATGGATTTAAACATAAACGAAATTTGAACATTTACGATGACATAGAAATATATATTGATTTACTATTATAATATGTTCAATACAAATACCACAATAAAATTAATATCTAAAAGCTACTTATGGGTATACCATAAGGACCTTTATTTACACGATAAATGCGGTCGAAAGGATTCAGCTGAAAATCTAAGTTCGAAAAACACGTGACGCAAAAATACTTTTGATTATATATTTAGTGTATAAATTATATTCACAGATTTTTATCATGGAATATAACAAACTCTTAATATAAAAAAATATTAAATAAAAAGCAACGATGAATGTAACTAACTCTTCGCACGTCTGTACTAGGGCATCCAATCCCGGGATCCCGTTCAATTTTCTGATCGCCGCCGTCTCAATCCCGGAATTTCGGGATTGAGAAATTTTGAGAAAAAACGAGTTTCTGTGAGATTCTGGGAAAAAGTATACCAAATCGGAGATTTCAAATTCCTCGGTGAGCTAAAAAAAAAAAAAACGAGTTTCCGTGAGATTCCGGGAAAAAGTATAGCAAATTGAGGATTTCAAATTCCTCGGTGAGAAAATCTCAATCCCGAGATCCCGGGATTCAAAATAAATCAATGGAAAAAGGCTTCGGGATTGGATACCCTAGTCTGTACATACTGTTCAAATATAATATCTTTAAGCTCTACGGATATACCAGCGTTTTTTTTTAATTGAATTTATTTAACTATTTGTCCAGTGTACGACAGCTCTTTTTTACTCATAATAAATAAATTTATAACAAGTAATTGTATGCGCTTTCGTAAATTGATCAGTATCAAGATCTTGTACTTCTTAGCCATACATTCATCTATCCTTTGTATAAAAACAATCTTACAATTCTTAAGTTACAAAATCTGGAAAAATCGATATACGAAAGAAACTCTCTGACTCTATTTAAATTCTCATACTACGAAGCCGCGTAAGTAGAGCACCCACTGTACTTTTGTATTAGAAATATCCATCAATCAACTGTATTAAATTTAATAAAATATAGCTTTGCATATCATATAACATTAAGTTGCTAGCATAATGATACAGGTATATTAAATCTGTATGTTTAGTCTTACTATCACCTCCAAAATGCCTGAAACCAGTAAACCAATACGACTGTATCACATGATAGCAAGTTAAGGTAACCCTAGATTAGAGTATAATCATATAAGCAAACAAACAGAGTACTGGAGCAAAGGATAGAGGTCTTAGGGTATGTATATGTTTCGGTTGCTAAACTAACTGCTTTGAATTATCGGTTAATTAAGAGAGAAACTCAACGATTTATTAGGAAAGTGATAAAGCGTACTTCATAGCCATGAATATAACAATATAAATTATGTATTTATTGTACATATGTTAAAAGTAAAGTATTTTTGTATGGTTAACGTCAACAGATCGTGATTAAAGAAACATTCTGGCGAAAGCTTCATTGATTAATGCAATCGTCATATACAGTCCACCTCTTTATAAATTGGGACTACGCTATAAAAATACTACTTTATAGGGAACTAGGCACCCGTAAAAAAAATAAGTTAGGTTCTTTCAGTTGCATTTATCGAATTAAACAAAATCAGCTAATCAAAAAAATTTCCTGTCACGTTCCAGCGAAGTCAATGGAAAAACATTTTGTGTTTATCATATATGAAACATGTATTTATAAAAATTCTAATTTGACGTTGAAAATTTATCGTTTTGTAAAAAGCTACGATATGGAGGGCACTATACGGGAGAATTCCGCATTCGCTATAGGAAACTTCTCATTAGGGACAACGCTATGTAGGAGAAAGAATTAACTGTATTATAGTATTGACTTAAAATCACAAACGGGCGTAGCTTATATAATAGTATCTGTAAAATGGAGAAATAATAAAAAAAGCTTATCATCATTATTGATGTATTTGATTTTGCTAAGTTTGGTATATTTTTTTAAAAAATAAATAGTGCATTTTGGTTGAAATACGAATTTTTAATGAAAAAAAATAGGAGTTCCTTGATTAAGCACGCCACTGGCTCCCTGTTCATTTTTTTACAAATAAATTTTATTAGAATATGATATCAAGGAATGTTTCACTCAGCTGAGATGATTTTAAAATCCTATTAAGCTATTTTCTATCAATTAAACGATTAAAAATTTCTCTAAATTATAGGTGTCTCTGTAGACCGTGACACTTACCCTTACATAATAAAAAAACATCATTGATTCTAATATTTGAAAGCAGGTTACTGAATTGAAGAAAATTAGCTTTCCAATGTCTGAAATTTTACTAAACTAAAAAACCAGATTTCGAAAACCTATTTTAAAAACCAACAAGCCAGCGTACTCTACAAGAGCAATATAAATAGTATTTCATAACTATAGTAGTGATACCTGATTATCCGCTGACGCGTTCACATTTCATGCATCGATCGTTTATTGAAAATATTTTCATTGAATATAACGTTATGGTTAACAATTAGGTATTTTTTATACATACCAATTTTTACCATAATATAATTTTATTAGTATTCATTAGGGATTCTGTGTCGAGATATCCCGGGACAACCGGGACCGGGACTTTTCAGGTTTTTAGCTGTCTTAAGTCCCGGGAATTTTTAAAAAAATGTCCCGGGACTTTGGTGTCTATTCGATCAGTTTTGAAAAAAATGCATTGTTTTCAGGCTAAAGTATTAAAACCTAGGGTTTTAAACAAAATTTATTATGCATATATAAAAGGGATCTGATAAAACAGATTTTTGGGATTTATAATTTTGTAGAAATTTCAAATACCATGTGTTTATATATTGTCATATAACTGTAGCAAAAGCAAATTTAAAAATATTAAAATTAAATTTTTATACCTCATGTTGTTTTATGTACAAATGTTTTTATCACAATTACACAAAGTACCAATGTCTCAATTGAACAAAAAAGGTCTAAAAGCTGTGTGAAGTTACGGTCATAAATTTACTCCTGGCGGCGGCCGAAGTTTTTGATATTTTTTCTGATATTTCATCCCTTTTTAGTAAAAATTAACCGTAAGCATTGCACATACCCATTACATGAGAAAAATAATTATTAATAAACATTGCATTAAAAAACGCGATTTTTACTAGTGCATCCTTCCAAAAGGCGTATAAAGCATGTATGTATGTATGTATATAATACATACATGCAAATATT
Organism: Himalopsyche tibetana; assembly: GCA_030503985.1. Classification (NCBI taxonomy): domain Eukaryota; kingdom Metazoa; phylum Arthropoda; class Insecta; order Trichoptera; family Rhyacophilidae; genus Himalopsyche; species Himalopsyche tibetana. The sequence continues at coordinate 6,996,578 of JAPJYX010000010.1, forward strand.
TAATTGGAATAAAATTATAATTTTATTGAAGTGAAAATAAAAGTCTCGAGTCCCGGGATGTCCCGGGACATTTACTTTATCACGCCTCGAGTCCGGAATTTTTAAAACCCCGAAACTTCAGAATCCCTAATATTCATTATAATTTAAAATAACGAGCGTTGTTTAAATGATAATTATTTTTGCTGAAAAGTAAGAAAATAAACATTACTCCTGGCGTAATTAGTGATAATTACAGTGGGCTGAATTTTTTTCAGTGATAAAAATGTAAAACGTTAATAATTATATGCTGTTAGAAGCATGGCCTGTAATTAATCATGCAGCGTGCTCGCTGGATAACCTGCCTGCTGAGGTGTTAAATGGAACAGATTATTGTCACTAATTATAACACACTCATTAGAAACATTAGACATTGATGGTCACTGGCGCTAGTTACGTGTTTGATTTTTTTAACTGACGCGTTGTAAAAAATAAGAAATACAAAACATAGTTGAAAATTTGAGATTTTTCAGAGAAGTAATATATATGGATTTTTAGTAAGATTTATTTATTAATATTTAACCCGTTAACAGATAGAAAAAAATAACGTTTTTCATCCTGTAAGCTAGCAATTTTCTAAAAACTAATAAAGGAAAACTTAATATTCATTTTGTGAGTCCTCAAAAGATGTTTATTGACACACACCAATGAGAACACACTGGTGGGTAGCGTGTGTGGTTAGTAGGTATGTGACACACCGGTGGGTCGTTAGCTTTAGAGTGGTTAAAATCAACAATTTAATTCACTATGATTAGAAAGTGTATAGCATTTATGTTAATATTATACTAATATTCTCAATAAAAATAAAAATTATTTACAGAAAGTATATCATAATTTTATAACAAGCCAAAATAAAGCGGGTAACAAATCATCTTTACCATAATCTGAAACAGGCCATATATAGAATTATATAATAAAACTTGTCTTTTAAGACCGTCAGAATATTCGTTCAAGATTAAGTGATACGTTTTTTGATGAAAAATAAATACCTTAAAACAGTTAAGTTTTGCCAGCTTGAATTGATCATGAAAGACAATACTATTTTCTCATCTAACTCGTTATAAAACGTATGTATGTCTAATGTATCAGAAATCCAGAAAAAAAACTTATTAGGATTTTTTATCTTTCAACTAAGAAAGCATCACATACATATATGTATATTCATATTCGGGTTTTTAATTATTTCGATTGTTACATTTTTTTCAATTGATGAGAATTTCCTCTTTGTCAAAAAAATGCGAATAAAATAATAAACTCTCGTCCATTTCACACAAAAAGTATATTTAAGCGATTATGAATCATGCAGCTTACTTTATTGTATTAATTTTGTAAAACACTTCAATTTTTCTTATAACAAATTTAATTAATGACGATATTTAGCACAATAATAAACATTTGATTATTCATAATTGTTAATCGCTGATAATATTATCTCTTAAAATTATTATTTCCGTAATAATTGAACGAGCAAAATTTTACCTGATAAAGCTAAAGTTTCCCAGGTAAATGTTTCAGACTTTGTTTAATTAATTACTTTAAGTCAAAACTTTTTGCATTAATTACAATTCATAAACCACCGGATATGACAAATTGCTATAACTTATATGTAGTAGGAGTGTATGCACTATTAAGGAGATGAACCTTTGTTCACACTAAATATTAGCTGTTACCAGAACATTTAAATGTATGAAAAATACATATTAGAAAGCTTATATGGTAACGTAATAGTTCATTATATATATTTTGCTAATTATTCAGTTAGTAACTAAATGACTTAGAAAAACCCGGAAAGATTTTTTATAAAAGCAGTCAGCATAAAAATCATTATCAGTCAATCATTAAAATTTGTCGGTATCTTTGATATGTTAGTTTTCTGATTTTAGTATAACATTGCACTGTTTTATCCTTTTATTTTTTTTGATACTGTGGTTGTTTCCAGTATGAAGCGTATAGCCAAGTTATGAATGTATCTCAGCATAAACTTTTTTACGAGGATTGCTTGTTATTTAGCTGCTCAACATTTTTCGAAGAGATTGTGTAAAGAAAGGGCTAGAGCAGGACGAGCAAGTATTAACATTCGATCCCGATGTACCCCGTTATTTTAGAACCGGAAAAATGTGAGTAGTTTTTTAAACATAAAAACACCCATGCCTTCAAACGGAAATCGATAAAGAAAAATATGTTGTTCGTATTAGAACTTGAATCTGTGAGATCCGTCACGGAAGCCAACGTCGTTGACCACTAAGCTATGAACCCGAAAAGGAGTTTAAATTGTGCCCTTACCAACCACAATTGTTATACGAAAACTATTTGTGACTCTGCAGCTCAATTCCATTTTTTATTAGAATGGACTAGTGATTAACAAATCGGATGGATGGGGTTGGAGGAAAGGGATTTCGACATCCATAAATTGATGGAAAATTAATATATGAAACTCGCTATACTAAGATTCAAGACCGCGAGAACCGTAACTGAGGACAACAAGGTTTACCATTCTGATGTAGACCTGGCTTTTAGTATAATTAAATAACATTCAACTTTAAAATAATATGTTTTCTTTTGTAATAAGTAAAAAAAATACTTACAGTAACAGATACTGCAATTTACGATCTATTGTGTATGGCAATATTAGTTTTGACAGAAAGGAAAATTAGTTTTATTGCAAAGCCTAAGTTTCTGGCCCATTGGTAGACTAATGGAGCAAAAAAACGATCGAAACAATAAACTTCAGAGAAAAAAGCATGTTTGGAATATTGCACACATAGCTAGAATTTTTTTCAAATAACAGCAAAATATTCATGAGTGCGATTATTTATAATAATATTATTCATTTGTGATATTTTTTTCTGGGGTTGCTTCATAAACTGATAATTCAATCAATATATTGATTTCTATTCGCCTGCGATATTTAAAATTCTTACCTACTCATCCGATTCGTAAAATGAGGCGTCGCGGGTGCGATTTGATAGCCACTTGTCCTGTCTTAGTCATATCATTCTTTACCAACTATCTCAACTTGGCTTGACAACATCCAAAATATCATTCCGAAGTAATTTAAGACTAAGTACATTGAAATTCAAGTTTTATTTTTAACCATTTTGGAATAAGCCGTGTTTGCAAGTAATACCTTCAGTTATCAATTTCTTGCTAGTTACCTAGCACTAAAAAATAATAAATGTCGACATCACTTTTATAATACAACGCAACTTTGATCAATAGGAATATATTAAATCTTTTTACAAAATTGAAAATATGCGGGAAAACAACGAATACAAAAAAGTCAAAACTGAAATCTTATTTTTAAGAAAAAGGAATAATAAAAGCATCATTTTTTACAATTAACCTCAAGAAGAATTCAACTCGTTAAATCTAGACTCGTTACTGGTCGTTCATTTTTTATTTAAATAACAATACTCGTAGATCAAACATTTTTTTCTTTTTTATTATTTAACATAGAGTTGAAAGATGATGTTGCTTATCCCAGACGTTTTGCCGAGTAAAAGTATCATTTTCTTGTGACCTAACATTTTTCATGCGAAATATTTTAGTAGCGAGGTAAACTGATTCACGATCAATCAATAGTGCTCTCAGTGAGTGATTCGTCAGAGGAAACATGAAGGTTTCATAAAAAAAAAGATTTTTACACACTTACAGTTTCATTTATTTTTCTAAGCGGATAGTTTTATACTAAGCACGTGGTTCTGAGCAGGATAACAAATATTTGAAAAAAGTTAATCAATGCCGTATTTGTGATGGGGATATTTTAATTACAAAGATACATAGAAGAAAACGATGATTGCAGACTTCTTAAAAGTAATCTTACGGGTGCTATTACTATTAAAATGTCTAAAAACAATAAAATCGGGATGCCACTGTTTTTAATTTTGAACGTATAAAAATATTTTTTGATCAAAAACAAAGTAAAATGTTAATTGGGATATTGATTTTTTATTATATAATATTAGGTGTACCGGAATTAAGTGTCGTTTTTTTAATGAAACAATCTGATACGATAAAAACATTTATTTGTCAAAAATTAGTCGATTATATAATTTTCATCATTGGATATAAACTCTCTCCACCTATCTGGCAATTTTTCAATCCCTCTGTTATAAAAATCACCGGGGATTGAATTAAAATATTTGGATACGCCCATTTTGACCTCTTCATAACTGGCATATTTTTTTTATAAAAACAATGTTGCATCGATCTGAATAGGTGATAATCGGACGGAGCAATGTCTGGTCAATATGGTTGATGTCTGATAGTCTTCCATCCCAGGTCCTTGATTTTTTGTTTGGTGTGAGGCCGTGCATTGTCTTACGGCACCCATATTCCCTGTCTCCAAGTCTTGTCGATTTTTTAAAAGTGTTACTGTACATTTGACCATGCGTATCCGAGTTTATTTGTCAGTTCCTGAATCGTGAACGTTGGATTTTGTTCAATTTTTTTTTTTTTAAATCAAAATCACCGGATTTGAATTGTTTGAAACACATTTGAGATTAAAGAATGTCTAAAATATTCCCCAGTGTACCACACATATTTTTTGTAGCACTTGTATTACATGGTTTTTCGAACAAACACTTCATTTGGTACAAAGCCCTCCATTGTAAATACGGTTACTATGTTTTTTATTAAATCATCACAATACACATCAGGTATATATGGCTAACAATAAAAATTCAAATATGTCGTGAAAGATTGCCTGGCGAAGCACAACTGACCATTGAAGATCGAGAACAAAAAATACGACACTTAATTCCGGTACACCTAATATTATTATGTCGGGTCCTATGGCGAAGCGTTTTGGGCTTCCGTGTCGGATCTCACGGGTTCGAGTCCCAGTACGAACAGTATTTTTTTCCACCGGCTAAACGATTTATGTTTGAAGGCATGGGTGTTTATGATGTCTGAAAATTCCTTCCCATCCTTTCTGACCCTAACCCAACATGGAGTCTAAATGGTGATTATATCAACGATTGCTATTCGAAAACTACTATTTACTTTGCAACTAGACTCAGTTTTTTAGTATTATAAACTAGTGGTTAGCAGATTGGATGGGTGGGGTTGTAGGAATAGAGTTTAGGAATCCTTGAATCGATTGATTTTTTTTATCGTTTATCGATTTATGTTCGAAGCCTAAAAGTATGTTTGCTGTCTAAAAATTCCCTCCCACCCTTTTTTATTCTTTAGTAACTGGGCATGTTGAGGGTAATTAAAGGATCAGAAGGATTAGCTAACCACTAGTCCTGCACTAGCCTTATCCTTCTATATCCTTCTGTCACCCGCTGTGGTCTAGTTGGTTAAAGCTTGCTCTACCAATCAGGTGGGTCTGGGTTCGATTCCCGGTAAGGTCAATGGCAAATTGGATTTTTTTCAATTTTAATTTGAGATCTAAGACACGGGTGTCTGTGAAGTCAATTATCCTTGAGTTAATCTCATTTGACTTTCAAAAATTCTTATCGAGTATATCTCGTATGATCTTTCAACTTCAAAATATTTGACGCATTGGCGTAAGCTGTAATGTCAAATATTTTTTTTTTAATTAAAAAAAAATCACTACTACTTTGTTTGAAAAAAGAGAGATTGAGCGACTGAGTAACAAACAGTTCTCGTAGAAAAACTTCTCTTCAGATATCTACATTAGGAGGCCATCTGCTACACACTAGGAGCGGACATGGTTCAAAACACCATTATGTAAAATATTGTAAGTTGTTGTAGTTTGGCTATATTTAAACAATGTCACTTCAATCCTTTTCAATTTAAATTCATCTAATTAGCTACAATAAACTATCGAAACTTATAAACTGAATGATAATAATACTAAAAAAGTCAAGTCGTATAATTTTTTGCTAACAATATTTCGCCTTCAAAAGATGTTTCCGGCTCTAAAATTTCAGCTTCAAATCTTACATCAAACTTAAGTCTTAAGATTTATTCTTCAAAAGATAAATTGATATTCCTACTTATCGTTGGTGCTATTTCCACTCGGTCTGCCATGACAAAAAGCAGAAATATCTAGCTCTAAAAGCGCTCTCGTATACTTTTGATCCAAGACATAACACTTTGTGGTATTTTCCTGCATTTAAAAATTTACAGCCTCGCATTATCGTGGAGACTCTATCTACCATTGTTTAAGGTCGTAACTTTTAGCATAATCTTGCAAAAGCTTTCTCAAACAAACCTGGACTCGTTTTTTGAATAATTATTAATCGCGATCCATTCGGCTTAATCAGCAGATGCGTTAATTGCAAAACGTGTCCAGTATATGATATATGAAAATATGTGTTATATTATTATTGTTAAAATTTAAATGAAATTTTGGCACAAATTATTAAGAATTTTGTTAAATTCTAATATCAACAAGATTTTTAAAATAATATACAAATATAAAACGCACCGCGTACCGTTTTAACAATATTAGCAAATCCAACATCGAAGTAACACACAGACGGTGATGTATATATTTATATTGTTTTATTTGCTTAGAATAATTTTCAGGCAATATATCACAAGTTGACTATTTTTTATGTAATGCTCATCCTTAAACCAATTTCCAAAGAAAAAAAAATTAACGTGATGACGTTAATTGTTTTCGCAATATATTAAAAATATGTACGCGACCCACAGATTGCGAATCTTTGATTGCTCTTCAGAGGCACTTGACACAGAAGCTAACAAACTGCTTAAAGCGGATACATCCTAAGATAGGCGCAATAAAATTACTGCTAACAATTTAAAATTTGCTTACTTCTAATCTTCTGTTGTAATTTGTATTGCATATAGAGAGGATGTTAATGAAATTTACCACTAATATTTAGTAACTTTTTATGAATAGATATAATTATTTTACTTTGAATATACAGTTAAGGATTGCAACACATTGTGTGTTACCGAACCGAGACCCCATTATTTAGACTTTTTTTCAATATCAAAATACTGACCTTAAATAAATACCGGTTTTTCAGTTTTACTATATTAAATTTCGCTATAATTATTTAATAGCTATTCGTAGAAATTTGAATTTAAAGAAATTTTATGAAATTATTTACTTATAATTAGCTTCCAGCATTTTAAGAACCATATTTATATTCAAAGTTTTCTCGAAAATCAAGATTTTATCCTAACGTATTTATTTTTACCTATGTCAGCTCCCAATGTAGAGCATTTAGCCTTTTAATGGATTTATCTCAACAGGAGTTTTTCTACGATAACTGCTTGTTACTCAGTTGCTCAACCTTTCTTTTTTTCGAAGAAAGTAGCGATTGAAAAAATAAGGTTACAACAGGACTAGTGGTAAACTAATCGCTCTCGCTTTGCTCCGTTATTTTAGGATTGAAAGGGTGCGGGAGAATTTTTAGGCAACACTATCATCCATGTTTTCGAACGAAAATCGATTGAAAAAATGCTGTTCGTATTGCAATTACTATGATTCGAATCCGTGAGATCCGTCAAGGAAGCCAACGGCGCTACAGCCCCGACACATATATATATATATATATGAGGAGCAAACATTCAAAGGATGATTTGTCACACAGATACAGAGCTTGGGAAATGATGATTTAAGTTTTGAAATAGTCACGGTTTTCTCGTGTGTGTCAACTTTATGATTTAACTACTGTAAGAAAAAACATTTTTTAACAATTATTGTGATCTATATTCATAGATTTTATTATGGACTATCAGAACTGGTATTAAATGACGTTTTTAAAAAGTTGTGACAAATAACTTTTTGAATGTTTGCTCCTCATATATATACCGTATATATTGTATTTTTATTCTAAGAAAAAGTTTTTGAGGGTCGTCAATAAATTTCAAACGGGCCGTATGTTTTACATTCCTGCAATTTAAAATATAAATATGCAATCGAGTCAAAATGTTAGATTGATCAAAATAGTAATCTCATTCATTACAAAAACAATCAATGCGTAGAAATAATATATTTTAATCAAAGCTGAATTATGTTATTAGTTAAACAAACTTTGGTTTCTCTCACGAAACAATTTATAAATCTTCTTAAGAATAGCCTTAACTTTCTCAAGATTTGTTATCTTTATGAAACATTTCCAATAATCAAAGTTTTGCAAAGCTTTTGACAGTTTCAATATTATTAATGTAAATTCCAAGTAATCATTAGCTTCAATATTATGACCGTAGCTGATTTATTGCAAAAAAATATTTAGTCTGTCACAAATTGTTTAGTCAAGTTTATTCAAGTATGACGACTCAAGTAATGGCATGTCTATAATTGGCATGCGCCTGAATCGTGCACCGTATAATTTGTTCCAGTGATAAAATTAGTGGTTGAATTTCAACTATAATATTTTCATAAAATTAAAACACAACGATTTAAAATGATTCTATAATTTTATGAAATTATAACATCTGGTTTCGCACACCGTGAGCATTTTCAACAGATGAAAAATAAAATAGTAAATTTATAAGTAGTTACATATTATGAATGCCTTATATACGAAATAATACAAACCGATTGGTAATAATAACTACATAGTATGTATGCTATAAAAAAGAGTGTTTAGCCTATAGCAAGTCATTTATTTTTTACATCTTTATAATTATTATTAAGGATTATGCAAAAACCTTATTATGTAAAAGCATTGTATCTATAATAGTTCTCTTTAATTTTATAACCTTCAGTTTATTTTTTTGTATATTCGTTAGTTTATTTTTAGTTTTATAAAACGTTGTTTTTTAAGTAAAACTGTTTTAATAAATTTCAGATTTTATAGTAAGGCGAGAAGTGTACCTTAATTTGAATATTTATGAAAGTGCTGATTGATATAAATAATATTGAATAATTTAAATAATTTAATTATAGCACAAATAGTTTTCCCAAATTATTCATCCCATAGGGGCGATAAAGTATCGGGGTGGAAATACAAATCAGCTAACAAGGTGTAAAGTTAGCTGATTTTTCAAACACAAAACACGATCGAAGTAGGAAGATAATCAAAAACTTTTCGCTTACAAATAAACTCGGAATAAATATCTTCTTTGCCTCTAGATGGCGGAGCTTTTCCCCATAGGACTGCGAGTAGATATCACGTTTCTGCTTGCTCATAAATCTTAGAAAAAGCTTGCAACTTGGTGCTTTTGCACGACTGTACTGAAAACAACGTGCGCTTTTTTCGATATATCAATTAGATTATAAGATGTTTCGTTAGTAGAACTTCCGCGCGGGTAACACGGGACAAACATAATGACTATAAAAAACAAATTAGTTTTACTATTGCCAAATTTGTTTACGATACACACATTTTGTGTAAAAACAACCAATAGATCAAATCTAATCATGCATTATTATGTAAAAGAATAATTTTCAGCACTTGAAACACTTGATGCGGATGTCCCTGGAAAGCCTCTGTAAGAAAGATTCTGTCTTTTTGAATGACCGAAGAGTACTATCTATACAGCGTATTTGATGAAACTAAATGATACTTGACAAGTCAAAAAAATCTGGAAATGCCACGTGTTACTTATATGGATCCGATTGGGAGCAAACGTGGTCAAAAGAAAAAAAAAACATTCATTTTGAATTTTAAAAATGAAAAAAAGGTAATTTATTTGTAAAAAAATATTTTTCACACAATTTTCTGAAAAGATTGCCTGAGTTTTTTTTATTGAAATGGTATAATCAATTAGATTTAATGTTGTTTTAAACGTCCGTAAAAGAACGAAATTAAATTAATTTCACACGAAATTTTCGTAGTTAAATCGAGATATGAATTTTATTTTAAAATACTTACACTAGTAAAGCGAAAATAAATGGAATATACAGGTATTCATAAATGACTGCAAGTTTGAGTTTCCTTTTAGTATAACCTAATTAAACGTTGATGAATGCATTTTGTGCATTTGTAGGCATGCCTCTTGCATAACACAATTCCTACAACGCAACCTTTGGAATTCCACGAAACAATGGTTATTGAAACGCGATGCTTCCAATAAATATGGATCGTGTGTAAGCATTTCAGTGAAATTTCGCTTACACAAAACTAGCAAACGGTGTTTTGTTTATTTTCGAAGAAAATTAGTATTTACATGAATTTAAAATTAAAGTTGCATAATTAAATTTAGCCACCTGTGTGTTCGAGTGGTCAATGGTGTTGGCTTCGGCTACGGAGGGCCCGGGTTCAAATCCCGGTACGGACAGTTTTATAAATTAATTTTTCAATCAATTTATGAATTTCTGTTCAAAGGCATGGATATATGTGATGTCTTGAATTCCCCCCTCTCACCCATCCTATCCTATGAACGGGGCGTATCGAGAGCGATTAGCTTACCACTAATCCTGTCCTAGCCCTATCCTTCTATCCCTACTCTCTTTGTAAAAAGAGAGGTTGAGCAACTGAGTAACAAATAGTTCTCCTAAAAAACACTTCTGTTGAGATAATCTCCATTAAGAGTCCATATGCTCCACATTGGGAGCGGACATGGTTTAAAAAAAAAGTATTAAAAACTAGCTTCCACAAAACCACCGTTTCCATCATAACTTTTATAACTTCCATTTAATTAACAGTGTTATTTCGATAACATAACCAACAAAACATTGTTGCTAAAAGTGTTTTACTGACCGACATAACATGATAATTATAATCCTCACTCAAAATCATTAATTAAAAATACAGTTTAATTTTTTTTTTAAATCCATGTCCACTACTTATGTGGAAAATATGTTCTTTATTCGTTATCTTAACAGAAGTTTTTTCTACGAGAACTTTTTGGTTACTTATTAGCTTAGAATTTATTTTTTCAAAGAGAGATGTATGAATAAAGGATAGGGTAAGGTAGGACAAGTGATTAACTAATCGCTCTTTCTACGCTCCGTTATTGAAAGAATGAAAAGATGGGGAGAAAAAGTAGACATCACAAACACCCATGTCTTCAAACAGACTTAGATAAATCGATTGCTTCATAAAAAAATTGTCCTACTTACAATATCTAAAATAATTTTACTATAAAAAGTAGAAGAAGGCGTGTTTTGTGAGTAAAACACGTTAAAGATTTTTCACATTCCTAAATTTTTTTAACGATGACTACGATATCCTTACTCAGCAGTATAATAAAAACGAATTATTCCAACACATAATTTTATTATTTCTTGTATTTTTTAGTTTTATGGTTTTGATAAATTTATGAAATTTATACGCTATATATATATATATATATATATATATATATATGACAACCCATCGGCATACAAAAAGAAAAGATATTGTTAAAATAGTGCACATAATTCAATTTTTCCGTATAAATACAGACTATTTTGAAATGCAACTGGAAATCAATTTACTAAATTTTCTGAGAACAATGAAAAACAAACTCACAACAGTAAAGTAAGTGCCTCATGTTCACAGTTTCATAAATATCAAGCAACACGTTTAAGAGACAACTAAATTCTCTATTACAGTGATTTTTGTGTGAATATATATTGTTTTACAATAAAAAAGCATCAATCACAATTAAGCCTTGAAATCTTTCACATCACGTCCCATGTGCATTTAAATAATTTAAAGTGTCTCGGACTTTCCACAAGCCATAGTACATTGTGGAGTAAATTGAAGCATTCATCCATATATATCAGAGCGAGCGCCGCTTCTCGATCTCTTGAGATTTCTACGATTGCCATATAAGACTGGCTTAAGCCTCCGCCAGGGAATTCGTTGGCAACGTTCTTTAGCTAAGATAAATTGACAAACATACAGGCTTTATGGTTCGTTTCCTATACAAACTATGTGCACCCGCTGCATTTTCGATATAGAAATATGTTAACCTTTGACAGGATTGATAGCTGCGACCATTACCAATTCCGTATGGCAGTTGAAATCACCAAGTAGCCTCGCTTAACAGACAGTAAATTTTATTAAGTGCAACATGTTCGTATGATATAAAGGTCAAAAATATTTGTTATTTTACAGTATCAAACCAAATCAACAATACAATGTATATACCGTGACTATAACGGTCAAATATAGTAGTATAAACAAAAATATTTCAGATGTGAAGATTTATTTGCATAATAATTATAATAATTTTAACAAAATTGATGGGTGTTATGTCGTCAGAACTATCTATAGAGGTACGCTAAAATATATTAAATTTGAATTGTTCAAATTATGTACATTCACAAAAAAATTTTCACTAACGACCCGTGTATCGCTTTTCGGCAACTATTTAACGCTACGATATAAATCTATATATTAATAGCCGATAAAATAAGTTTTCACTTTTTACTTTTCACAAATGTGTGCGTACTGATGTCCACTTCGCCCAATGATAGCGATTTATTTTGAACATATTTTGAACATCACATTTTTCGGCCAATTGGAATGGACGTCTTTTTATATTCAAAATTCAAATTTCCTGGCTTAGAACTAAAGCATCGTAATTAATATTGAGAGAACTTTATTTCAAAATTTGCATGGCTACGAAGTTTTTTAAATAATCAAATGAACTGATTCGATTTTTTAAAGCTATAATTATAGGGCTAGGAGCTGATTTGACAGATTTTGTTCAGTGTCATCCATCTTCTATATGATTGTCACCGATTTCCCCTCCCCCTCCTCATCCCCAGCCCGACTGTCGACATTTTTTTTATTCATACTAGAAGTATTTTTTCATTACGCTGAAGAAGCACATAGTTTTAAATGTGAAAAAACGCTAAACTTTATTTCACATTTTATTTCTGCCGCGGGTCGGATTCGAAACGTGGAACTTTGCAATATGAACGGAACGTCTTACCGCTGAGGTAAAGGGCAAACTTTCAGGTGCGACAAAATTAGATTATATATATTAAGCATTCCAAAAAAAAACTAAAGGGTCCGCCAAATAACTTTTTTTTTTTGAAAATGCAATAAAAAAAAACTACTGAATATTTTCTCAAATTTCTTTTTTTATTTGAAAGTACAATCCTTCCGGTTAATAATGAAAAATAATTTCATTCAAATGGCTGCCTCGGCTGGCTATGCAGTAGCCTACACGATCGGTCCAATTTTTAAGCACATTATCGATCGTGTGCAGCTGTATTTCACCAATGGCTTCACGAATATTGTCCTTTAAAGCGTCAATTGTCTCTGGCTTGTCGGCGTAACACTTATCTTTGACGGCACCCCACAAATAATAGTCCAGCGGTGTCAAATCACAGCTCCGAGGTGGCCAAACGACATCAGCTCTGCGGCTGATAATGCGATCTTCCACAACAGGGCGCAAAACATCGAGTGTAGCTTCAGCTGTGTGGCACGTAGCGCCGTCCTGTTGAAACTAAATGTTGCCAATATCCTCCTCTTCAATTTTTGTGAACGAAAATTCGTTCAACATGGCCCGATAACGATCGCCATTGACTGTAACGGCCACTCCTTGCTCATTTTCGAAGAAAAATGGCCCAATTATGCCTCTGGACCAAAATCCGCACCAAACAGTGAATCGTTTTGGGTGTATCGGCTTTTCAATGTATGCGTGCGGGTTTTCTGTGCCCCAAATGCGACAATTTTGCTTGTTCACATACCCGCCAAGATCAAAATGAGCTTCATCTGAAAAGATGATTTTTTTGGCAAAATCGGCATCTTTTGTAAGTCGATCGCAGGCCCACTTAGCGAAGCGAAAACGCATTGGATGGTCAGTTGGCTTCAACTCCTGAGCCAATTGGACTTTGTATGGCGTCATACCAAGGTCTTTATGCAAAATTCGTCTCAATGATGTCTCCGAAATGTTCAATTCTTGAGAACGACGGTGAATTGATGTTGATGGCGCTTCACGCACACTTTCTGCCACAGCAGCAATATTCTCGGGTGTACGCACTGTTTTTGGCTTTTCACGCTTTGGTTTATCAATGAGGATGCCAGTTTCTGTCACTTTCTTCACAAGATAACGAATATACGGAGCTGACGGTGCTTCTTTTCTTCCAAAATCCGTACGGAATTTTCGCACACATTCTGCAACATTACCATGATTTTCAAAGTAATGTCGCAATATTTCCCAGCGTTGGTCAAGCGTATACACAACCATATTCGTTCAGCGGAAGATTAAAACTAATTATCTGTCAAATCAGACATGAGCTAAGTGTTACCATTCACGAAAAAAGCACTAGTTGAAAAAAAAATGTTAGATGGCGGACCCTTTATTTCAAACTTGACTTTGATTGTTTGTTTGTATTGAAAATTCAAAAATAGAATATGTCAAATACTTAGTGTGGCCAATTCAAAAAAAATGATTCCAAGATATTTTTCTTTTTCTACGAAATATATTTGTTTGCACACTTGAAACCTTTGCAGGGCTGTCGATATATGCGCCGAGGTCGATTTATGGTACTACGAAAAATGATTGTTAGCAAACTTGAACATTATTCCAAAGATTTAATAATTTACGAAAAATGGTTGTTAACAAACTTAAACATTATTCCAAGATATAATAATTTACGAAATTTCTGCTACCACGAAAAATGGTTGTTAGCAAACTTCAACATTATTCCAAAGATTTAATAATTTACGAAATTTCTGCTACTACGAAAAATGGTTGTTAGCAAACTTAAACATTATTCCAAAATATAATAATTTACGATATTTCTGCTACTACGAAAAATGATTGTTAGCAAACTTGAACATTATTCCAAATATTAAATAATTTACGAAATTTCTGCTACTACGAAAAATGATTGTTAGCAAACTTGGACATTATTCCAAATATTAAATAATTTACGATATTTCGGCTACTACGAAAGATGGTTGTTAGCAAACTTAAACATTATTCCAAAAATTGATTATTTTACGAAATTTCTGCTACTACGAAAACTGGTTGTTAGCAAACTTAAACATTATTCCAAATATTAAATCATTTACGAAATTTCTGCTCCTACGAAAAATGGTTGTTAGCAAACTTGAACATTATTCCAAATATTAAATAATTTACGAAATTTCTGCTCCTACGAAAAATGGTTGTTAGCAAACTTAAACATTATTTCAAAAATTAAATAATTTACGAAATTTCTGCTACTACGAAAAATGGTTGTTAGCAAACTTGAACATTATTTCAAAAATTAAATAATTTAAGACATTTCGGCTACTACGAAAAATGGTTGTTAGCAAACTTAAACATTATTTCAAAAATTAAATAATTTACGAAATTTCTGCTACTACGAAAAATGGTTGTTAGCAAACTTGAACATTATTCTAAATATTAAATAATTCACGAAATTTCTGCTCCTACGAAAAATGGTTGTTAGCAAACTTGAACATTATTCCAAAAATTAAATATAAACGAAATTTCGGCTACTACGAAAAATGGTTGTTAGCAAACTTAAACATTATTCCAAAAATTAAATAATTTACGAAATTTCTAATAAAAATAAAATAAATAAAAATAAAATACAATAAAATAAAATAAAATAAATTAAATTAAAATTAAATAAAATTAAATAAAATGAAATAAAATAAAATAAAATAAAATAAAATAAAATAAAATTAAATTAAATAAAATAAAATTAAATAAAATAAAATAAAATAAAATAAAATAAAATAAAATAAAATAAAATAAAATAAAATAAAATAAAATAAAATAACATAAAATTAAATTAAATTAAATACTTTGCAACAAAAATCTCGCGTTGCTGGGCAACGGGCTTACAGCTAGTTAGTACTAAAAGGCTTAGTAAATGAAATTTCGGTTAGATGATTCGCACTTATAGTGTAGCTCCCCATAGTGCTGTGTTTGGCTAAAATATTTTATTTTTGAATTAAAACAAAATATTATACGCACGGATGGTTGTGATACAAAATTTACAATATAAAAAATATACATTTAATATATCTATTTTAATATACATATTTTCAACAAAATCAAAAATCAAGTTCAATTGTACCAGTGAACACCATCCAATCCACAAGTTTTTTAGCCATTACTAAAATATATATTATTATTTTTTTGGATAAAACGGGTATTATCAAAATATTTATTATTTGTTTTCATTATAATCCGGTGCTATCTATACGCTTATTAAATTCTCATTAATTTATTACGTGATGAATGATATAATATTGTAAGAAGTTTCTTTTCAACATTTTATAGCACTAAAATATCTTTCGTTTATAATAAGTGGTATAAATACTTTTTCAGAAATTCAAGATGATGGTGAAAATAAGAAAAATCGCTTTTGTTTTTTATGATGCAATAAAATACGAGTCGCTGGGAGCAATTTTTTCAAGTTTGTATAAAGACAATGAAAGTTATAAAATTTCAGCCTTTTGTAATAATTTTCCACTGCTGAAGACGTGCAAACTAATTCAAACTAATTATTCCATTTCATTTTGAATGGAAGTCTTGCTAAGTTAAGACCTTAATAAATAATATTAAAATTAATTAATTGAGACCATTAATTAGTAAGGCTCTACAGAGCAATCCATTCTCATTTTTCTTCTCGTCTATTGGCGTTGACAAGCAGGCATTCATTTCAACAATAAAAAGGAAAAAATCTTCTAAAAGATAATTTTCATTTACATTTTTTTCGTGTTTTTGTTCTTTTCTAAGGTTGCTTTAAAAATTAAACCATTTTTATACGAAAGTCGTTTGTCAAAGGCTTTTCAAATTTGGGAAACAAATATGTTTTTTTTGCGATATACTTATCGTTTTTTTCAACCAGACATATAAAAATAATATCTTTGATATACCAATTCAAATAAAAGACATCGTTTTGTTTTTGAACTTAAAAAAACGTGTTTATATTTATCAGAATCTTTTGAATTTTTCAAAACAAATAGGCATCTTTGGATACTATTTATTTAATGTTAAATAAATGAATTCCCAATTTAACTAACAGCAGACGTAGCCATATTACTCCGGTAAAGCTTTTTATTAACAGCCACTAATATAATATAAAATAATAGATTTATAAAAAAAAATATATTATTATTTATTTATTTATTTATTCAATTAACATTGTACAAGATTGACAAATTATAAATTTAAAACTTTTACAATGGAGAAAAAAAAATAGTATAATTTAATATTAAAAGCAGTAAAAAAAAAAAGTGGCAAGGAAGTCAACTGAGTAAGATCCGACGAACTCTACTTTAATACATAAAAAATAGTATTCGTGGCAACTCACCCACGTCTACGTGGAATATGTCGACATCCGAAGCAATATTATTGAACACCGTTAAAGCTCTCCCCAGTGGCATCCCCATTGGCAGGCTGGTTCTACACCTTGGGAGAAAGATCTTTATAACCATTTATTTCAACAATAGACATATAATAAAAAATCGAAGAGTAGTTAGAAAACTCATTTTATTAAATAACCCAAACAAAAAGTTATGCACTTTGGTAAATATAAGAATACATGTTTATTTTAAATACAAATAATTTAAATCTATTTAAATTAGAGTTGGATCACTTTATAATTTCAAATACGTAGTCACGATTACACAGCCCTGGTTTTTTAATCAAATATTTTATCAGATCATTTATTCCATATAGCCTATAAAAACGATACAATGCACATTTGCTTATAGTCAGTTTTCATCTGACATCTTCGGCTTATCCTAGACCTTTATGGAATAAAATGCTGTATAGAGTTTACATTAAAAACCTTTTGTTAAGCATATAACTTTTATGCTCCAAAAAGTAATCATAATAGATAACAGATTTATTAAATTATTGAATTCTACATTCTATCGCTTATTTGCGTTTTTCTATATTTTATTCTATTATAGTGTACATATTGTATAATTTTAAATAGAAAATCAATTATTTAGTCAGTAACTAAATGCACAAACGGCTGGTAAATTAATTTATAAACGGTCAATGAGTATGCTTTAAAGCGGTTATTCTTTTCATCTGTGTCTTCGTAATATTATGTAATCTTATGATAACGGTCAATGTGTTTGTAATCCTAACAAAAAATACTGCAGACTAACTGACTTTATAAATATTAACTGATCAAAAAATGATTTAGATAACGATCGGTCAGGTCTTTAAATATAACGCGATAAAATGTTCGTACTTAAACCTTTTGTTTGCTGCCTAAATCTCCTTATCGTCACGAGTCACGAACAAAGAATAAAACTATCTTGTGATATTGCAAAACTTGAAGAGCACTTTTCAAGATATTATCAGAGTTTCATAAAATCGACAAATTGCCCTGCGCCATTCGTGAATGATTGATGACTGAAAAGACGCCCAGTGGAAGAGAAGGATAGCAAGGATTTAGCGCGGTGCAAATGGTCCCGAATGCATCAAAATACATATAAAAAGAAGCTGACATTTTCAGGAAACGGAGTAAATATTATTTATGTTTTTTTTTTTCACCGAGTGATCTATTGGAAAGACACGTTGTTTTGAAGCCTTCAGTATTTTTTTTATTTTTTGTTCCTTTCTGCAAACAAATATTCATAAAGGTCGGCGTTTCTTATTCTATCCTGAATTAATATTAAAATTACAAAAAAGCGCCTTTGCAATGATTTTTTTGAAATAATGATAAATTTCCGTAAATGATTGTAGTAAAGAAAGACTGACGTAATAAATTTTCAAATGGCAATAAATTCATAACAATCGGACTCGTATTTTTTTAGATATCATTTTACTGGGCGTAACGTATGGAATACTAAAAAAACAATTCTAATGAATAAAAAAAAGATTTTGCGAAAATTCGGAAAATCCAGTTTAAATAAATATAAATTGTTATAAAGCTCCCTTTCTTCGTTCGAAGGTTGAAAGGTTCATATCGGTCCTAAACAAACATTGCCAATAGCAAACAATATGGCGTATAAAGTTACACAAACTATATATAATATACATAGATATGTTGGATGTAGGAAGTATCATGCTGAAAATTACTAATTGAATTGAATGAGGTCAGAATGTGGTTTGTTTTCAAATCTACCCACCCTAAGCAAAATCCGACCAGGTATAACGGATATACATATGAAAATAATATATTAGTTTAACAAAATCATATATATTTTGGAAACCGCAGTCCTTTTTTGAAGTATTTGTTAAAAAAATATACTTGTCATTTTAATATATTTTATTAAACTTATTATATTGAAAAACCAAATGTATTAAGAGTCGGTCATTTAAAATATACATATGTATGAGTATAATAATTCAATAGGAACAATTTATCAAATTCTGCTCTCGACAAATGCATTAATTTTCTTTTGAATTTAAGCAATTCTTTTTCATTATTAGCTTTTGTCACCTAACGATAAAAAGCAAGCTTAAACATCAGAATTTGTGTATTAAATTCACGATTGGGTTATATTTTAAATACTGTTTTTTATGTTTGAAAACAAGAAAACAAATTGCTATCTTTTCCTTTTCATAATAAGATTTATATACATTCGTTATTAATAAGGTACTATCAAGTTATGGAGTCACTATAGCGCTAGCTTGAAGGTTTATTAACGTCTTTTAAAACAAAACATTATCTTTTTTTCATTGTCAACTTTTGTATTCGAGTAAAAAGAATTTTGAAATACCAGCCTTTAAGGCAGCCATACTCAAACTTTTTTTCCTCCGGGACGCATTCCGATATTTGCTTCTCTACATGGGCCGCAACATATTTATGGTAATATTCCTTTTTTTTTTGAGCTCACCGAGGAATTTGAAATCCTCGATTTGGTAGGAGCTTACTGGGCCGCACATAATAGCTTACTGGGCCGCATGCGGCCCGCAGGTTACAGGTTGAGTATTGGCTGCTTTAATGCAAAACGTAATGTCTTGATTTTTAAATTTTAATAAAAGATTCTATCTACGGCATGTATGTTTCTTATGAATTGTGGTATATATGAAATAACCCCGAATGATTTGTAAAAAATATATGTTTTGAAGATTGCGAATATATTAATTTTGCTATTAAGTCAAATGAAATACATAAAAAAGTAACATCATTTGAATATATCGACATAAAAACTACATTATTCAATATATATATAAAAATATAAGATTAAAAGCAATACGAGAAGTATAAATATAAGAAAAACTGAAATAAAAAAAATCAATAGTTTTTTTATTAAGAATTTAAAAAAAATGTTATCAATACATTATTCAAGATCAGTGGTTTGCTTTATTTTTATACAAATTTATGATTATCGTAAGTCAGGAAGTCAATACATTTATAAAGCAATTTATGGGTTTTTCGCAAGCACTAGGCTAATGAATTGAATAATTCATTCTACTTATTGAACCATGAATAGGTAATTTAGATTGGAATATAAATTAAACATTTAAGCGAATTGGTTCAATCAATCTTTATATTTCACGTTAAAAATCGATAATTTACTGAGTAGACCAATAGTATTTAATGAGAAGACGTTTTAAAAATTGTTTGATTCTTTCATTGACACTTTTGAAACTAGTAGTGAAAAAATTGTAAAAATGCGCTATACTAAAATTTTAGTAATGCTAGATCACAAAACTTTTGACCAACATACATATTTGTGTACACATAAAACTATAACACATATAATTATAACGAATGGGTTCACTGATTTTTTTGTGATAAAAACAAATTATTTTTTTGAATGCATATTTTACTTCGATCTAGACATCTTTTTGATTATAAAACTAAGTATTTTATTTTAAACCTTATACATTCAAATACGATTTAATGTAAATGTATATTACTGTAAAAATAATTTATATGTATATTTAAAATATATAAAAATAGGCTGGCTGCATGGTCTAGTGTTGACGTGATTGTCTTAGAACACGGAAGTCACGGGCTCGAATCCCAGTACGGACCGTTTAAAAAGATTAATTTTTCAATCGATTTATAAATCTCCGTCCGAAGGCATGGATGTTTGTGATGTCTTGAATTCCCTCCCACTCATCCTATCCTTAAACTAGCGTAGTGAGACTTATTAAACAACCACACATCCTGTTATAGTCTTATCCTTCAATTCTTAAATCGCTTTGATAAATAAAGATTGAGCAACTGAGTTACAAACAGTTCTCATATTAAAAAAATCTGTTGAGATATCTCCATTACGACGCTATATACTCCACATAGAGAGGTGGATTTAAAAAAAAACGTATTTTTTCTTACAAATTTTAAAAATTCATATAAATCTTTGCAAAAAAACATTATATTTTACATATAAGTAAAACTATGTAAACATATAAAGAATGTTTTTGTTTAATTAACCAACAGAAACGTTTTCACACTCGGGTAGTGAGTATTTTTAACTTAAACAAAGTTAACGTACACTATGTACCGATATGGATGTTGATTGAGACAAAGAGTTAAATTGTTTCTCAGGATAAGTAAATAAATAAAAAAAAATAAACTCAAAATCTGGCCAGATATCTGTGACATAAATTTAATTTGTTCGCTAAAGTAAATTTGATCGCTGAAAACTTTCGGACATAATATTTATCTTCGACTCCTCCGAGTTCCAGATAACAGAATATTGCAAAAGTCTTGGAGTATTTAACCAGATAAAAGCCGAGATAAAAAGTACTAAACTTTCTTTAATTTGTGGGAAAAAATGAGCTTCGAGTTTTTACACCTTTTAAAGTTCCACCGCACCTGGGTGAGACATAAATTGTCACGCTCATTAATTTTACCGCTTTTACGGGAGGCAAGTTTTCTGTTAGTATAATTAGTGGATAAATTTGCTTTTCAACACTTTCCGTTTTGTAACTACCACTGGCTTTTTGTTAAGAGGTAAAGACAGGTAATTATGTAATATTATAATTATATTTTTCTCAGGGCTCGGCAGAATTTTGTCAAAACTTTTACGGCAAACTGATAATATTAACTCGAAATTTTACTTGACTAAATTAATATATATTTTTTAGAAAATATGGCAAGTACTAACATATGGTTTTATATAAATATATATAACAATAAAGTTGTAAGAGCTTGCTTTACTGACCAAGCGGGTCTGGGTTGAATTCCCGGTAAGGTCAATGCCAAATTTAAATTTCAGTGGTAAGACGTGGGTGTTGGTGATGTCAATTTACCTCGAGTTGGTCTCGAGTGACTGACAATAAATTCTTATCAAGTTATACTCGTATGACCTTTTAACTTTAAGATATTTGGAGCCATTTTCATCATGAGCTGTAATGCCAAATATTTTTTTTGATTGAAAATAATAAAAAAAACATATGTACTAATGTAAAAAATAAAGAAATATTTATAAATAGCAATATTATACGTTAAATGTCAATGTTTAATATTTTCGATGTTTTGATACTTAAGTGTTAATTAAAAGAATACAAGACGTATTACCTAAATTGTAATGATTTAAGAAAACTGAGAAATTTAGCATATTTTCTCAAAGTAGAATATTGTAACTAAATTGATCAGGAGATAGCTGAGGATAAACAAATGACGTTACAAGTGTTCAGTGTAATACATGAAGAATATTTTTTCGATTTTGAATAATATAAAAAGTTACATATTTTCCTGTGTAATCAGTTTTAATAGAAAATTACAATCATAAAAAAAAGTATGTTTATAAATTTAAAAATATGACAAATAGTGTTAACGGATAAAGAATTTTATATAGTGGATTGTCATTACAAAAGCTTTGTGTAATGCAATGGAGTATAATTTGGTATTCGTTGTAAAGTCAGATATTTGGTCCGCAATGCAGTAAAAGCATCTCCCAGTAATCATGCATTCCGAACAGCTGTTACAGCCATAAAATGCATTACTAACATTCCACCTAATTCGTCATGAAGTCGAAATCTATTTAAATTCACTAAACTATGTTTGTAAAGGGTATGAAACTTTGTGAAAACAATCTTTAAATCCGCTTGCAGGTCATATCACGAAAGCTTGTAAGATAAATTATTATATTTGAACATCGATATGTGTAGTAATATTTGTAGACATCTATTATATATTGCGTTAACTCCTATTAGATATAGATAAATATACAAAAATACTTTTTATTCATTTAACTGTAGTAAAACACTAGTAAGTTTTTAAAAAATTACTCGATTCTTCAAGATGCTTTAAGACAATGTATAGAAAAATTATGCTAGTACTGTTCATGCTATCGCATTCAAATTCCCCTAAATTTTTAAATCGAGCGATATCCAACTCAAGTTAATTGTTTGTCACACAAAAATGACAAAAATATGCTGTTAATATTTGCAAATTTTATTATATTAATCATACGCTATCTGTATTTGCAAAGCAGTATCCTTATGTTTTAACTTACAAAAGACTTCGGCAGGCAGAATCTTTATTATGATAGTTTTCTAGAATACTTGCCAGAATAAGATATAGTCTGTACTTAGAAGAAAAATTTAAAAAAAATCAGAAAGCTTGTACGGCTGACTCCACAGAGTTTTGATACCTTAATATGGGTAAGAAAAAAAACTTAAAAAAAGCATTTTTTTTTTTTGTAAAACTACTTTTATCAATTTTGCTACAAATGTGAAATTTGTTGACTTCTATTAGGGCATCATGGATATCGACTTTGGAAAGACAAAGGGAAGTAAACCACAGTTTTTTAAAAACAGTTTTTCTTTGTATACAACACGTTTTACTAGAAGTATGTAACCTGGAAATACTCAATTAGTATCATAGCTTTAATTTTAGCTTTTCAGTTTAAAAAATGAAAGGGCCTGTTAAAATTGCGATCAGGAAAAAGGACTTAAAAGAATGTTTTTTTGAACAACTTATTTAATTCAATGCTGTGAATATTTCATAATTAACCTTTAACCCATAGACAAAAAATTTTTTTATGTCTCCTGCTATTTTTTTTATTTGTTGGTTACGTTCTTTTTCCTTTCCACAGTCGATATCTAAGATTATGCACCTTTAAATAGAATTTTGATAATATTTGTATAAGAATAGCGTTAGATAAGAGTTGTAGTAGACTCGTTGCTTTGTCTACGCTCTGTATATAAGATCAGATTGAGAGCAGTTCGGAAATAATGAAAACATCACAGAAACCGTCCTTTTTTCAAATGCATAAATCGATTGGCGATAAACAGTTTGGAAAACAGTCGCGCCGCATGCAGGATACAACCCAATAGGACTATTTGATTATAAGACAAGAATTTTAATAACATAAGAAATAGTGTTGCATAAATAATATATCATCAATGCATTAAAATCTCATGTATTTTGTTATCTATTGACAGGGAAATGTATAATATGATTCATTCTATCGTATATTTTTTACAATGCAAATATTTTGAAAAAGAAACGAAATCAGGAGCAAAGTCTGAAAAAACTTTCGTTTCTTGTTCGGCAAACCGGGTCTTCCCCGAAATAGTACACTTGAAAACAATGTTGTTCAGAAAATGTCTCTTGACAAAACTATTCAGTATTCAAAACATCTTGAACACTCGTGTGGTTTCTTTGTGCCTCCTACGAAAATGTTTCCTTGGAAACGCTTTCTTTCTAACAAGTATTGCGAAGTCAAATGCTATCTTACATAGAATATTTTTGGAAAGAGTACAACTTATTTATTATTATTTGGAGAGCTATTCACAGAGGCCAATTCCATTTGAAACTGGTGACTTTGTTAAATAAAAAGTAAATGATTATTATAATATTACTGTTATAAAAAAAGCTTTGTGTATAGATGACAATGTATGCGCATTACATTTATTCAATATAGGCAAGATTCAGTTTTATTCGTGTCCACACAATATTTTTATATACGATCAAATGATTAAATCAATCTCATTTTTCTTGAGATTAATCATTGAAAGGTCTTTCAGAAAAATATAGGTTTTTTGAAAATTTGTCCTGGTAACAACCATGGCTACAAATAAAACAAAGAAAATAATAAGCATCAACTTGGTGGTTCAATTTACGAGCTTTGGTTTAAGAAAGCTAATAATATGAGTAATTTTGAAACTGTACTCTAAAAATTTCACATTTCGACTGCAAAGAAATAACGAGCTCCTTGTATTTTCAACAACCCTTGTCGCCTTAGTTACGAATAATTAGATAGGCCGGTTGTTATTACACAAGTAATTGATGTGATTGATAAGATAAAAATAACATCATCTAAATTGCTCAAGTAGTATTGTAATATAATATTAAAACTAAACATTTTTAAACGATGAAACAAAACCGAAATACCTTTTAACTTTATATTATGATTCTTGGCGAACTTAACGTTACTGCTACCTTAATATAACGAATTCTACCAAGTGACCTATTTAATCAGTACATTGACATGTCTTCCTATTTGATATATTTTTATATAAAAGCGATGTTTTTTTTAACGAATGTATTGAATTTTTAAGCAATACCTATAAACACAATTCTTCCGTTCCATCAAATTTGAATGGGGTCACCTTTTCGTGCGTCCGCGTTTTCCGGAATTCAGGTTAAAGAATTTTCCTCACCCGCATTGTGTTTCTCTTCCATACATCTTGTTTAGAAAATGTGAGGCCCACGTTGCAGCGCATTTAAGAAAATTGCTACTTTAACGACGATAAGCTACACTTTGTCAGAAAAAGGTAACTTATTTGCCGCAAAAAATGAGAGCCTTTTTATGTCTCCTGATATAAATTTACGGCAACAGTAAATTCGTTTTTCTTTCCTGTCCCACTTCCTCTGGGCAAACCACACGGAATAAGTTCAGATTTAACTTCGGTTGGACACACAAAATATGTGATCTATTCTATGAAATATTTTTCAGTTTATTTTTATGAGGACGAATGTATCTCTGAGTGGTTAACTTCATTGCTCAGAAACTAGGTTTTAAGATTCTCAAAAGCGAAAAAAGAAAAAACGTTCAGTGAGTAGCACGCAAACAGTTCAATCTAAGTAAATTATTAGTTGGATAAAATCACTTAATGAAATTATTGCTCAATAACTCTGTATAATTAAAAAACCATCTCCCGATTTACGCGGAATCACTTAAACGCGAATACACAAAAAATAGGAAAAAAAATAAACATTCAATGTTCGCGATGTTTTTAATAAATAAAACTACTTAAGATAAAACAGATATTTCCGTTCATTGTGGAATTAAACTAATCAGTTTTTGAATGACGGTGGAAGTGTTAAAAGACAGTAGCAAAATGAGCATGACATATTTTTAGTGTTGTTTCATTTTTTTAGTTACAATATTTTTCCAGAACGCGTGTACAATTTTAATATTTAATCGATGTCTTCATTTTTGCAGTTTCTATAATTGAATCTATCTTATGTTTTTATTTGAGTTCCTTGCCTTTAATTTCACGTTAGTTTGTGAAAACATATCTACTGCGTAAATCTGGTGATAGATGTAGTATTAATCGTTTAAATAAAAAAATCAACATAAAATAATAATCCATAATCTATGTACTGATGAAAACAAATCTTATCTTTTACACAAAAACTATAGATGGTTATTATGTATTTAGTACGATACTAAATTTTTCAGGAATAAATAAAGGTAAACGAAACAATTGATATTATTGTAATCAGTTACTTTTAGGGTATCCAATCCCGAAGCCTTTTTCCAATTTCCAAAGATTTTCTCACCGAGGAATTTGAAATTCTAAATTTGCTATACTTTTCCCCGGAATCTCACGGAAACTCGTTTTTTTTTTTTAGCTCACCGAGGAATTTGAAATCTCTGATTTGCCAATTTCGTGTAAATTTCGAGAATTTGCTCAAAATTTCTCAATCCCGAAATCCCGGGATGGCGGCCATCTCAGTCCCGGAATTTCGGGATCAGAAAATTGAACGGGATCCCGGGATTGGATGCCCTAGTTACTTTGCTAATGATTACTTAAAAAGACTTATTAAGTTAAAAAGTAAGGACAGATCTATTAAAGATATTGTTGTTGCCAATACACGTGTTCCTAAGATCAGATGAGTAGGAGGGAATAAAAGACATCACAAACATATATGAATTCAAAAAAAAATCTATATATCGATTAAAAAAATAATATATAAAACTGTCCAGCCTGAAATTTGAACCGTAAACATTTTAACACTGTAAAAAATTCAATCACAAATCTTTTAAAAATATATTTCAAGTTTAATATTAAACAATCTATTTTATATAGTGATTTCATTTTAAACGTACTTTCAAAATTAAAATACAAACGGAAAACTTTTTTTTTTCAGAAAACAGTTTTTTGACACGCATATAATGTTAACAAATGTAATGAACTGTATATGTAATGTTAACAAATATACAGCTCAATTAAAACTCGTGGAAGAAGAGAAATAAACAAAGTAAATGCATTAATATTACAAAAGTCACTTTAAGACTAAATAATTTCATCCTCTTATTGTGGCAAGACTGCTCATAAATCTTCAGCAAAACACAATTATTATTCTAGTTGTTATTATTCTTGAGTACTTAATATGACTTTGCCCAACTAATATTATCTTGCAGGTAATATGGTTATCAAAATTTCTGCAAGTTTATAATCCGGCTACCATAATGTTTCAAAGGATTTGGGACCCCTTAAACGTATTAGGTGACCCTGATAACTTCTCTTTCAGGTCGGCTTACAGCCATATCGATTATTGAGTTATCGAATACGTCGAATTGTCCGTTGGAAATCTTCTTTAAACTCTCGCAAAAGTTTAAGCCACGAACGGACGCTTATTTGAACGTGTTAGACTTAGAGCATAAAAGGCAATGAAAGTGTAGAACTTTATTAATTTGATGGTCTTGCACATTCGAATTTCATTTGGTTAAGTACAAGTTGCGCTATTTGTTCGGTGGAATTCACAATTTTAAGCATACTTTTATTACTATTTCGTTTCATTCTTGTCGTTACACGGCGTAAAAATGTTTCTAGAATAAATTAAGGGAACAGATTAAATGAACAGAATTTAAATCAATTTTTGGTCAGAATAAAAATATTATACGGTCAGAATATTTTATAACCATTTTGGTTAGGTTAGGTAAGTTTTTTTAATTCCATTTAAATTTTGACCATTTATTATGACCATTTAATATAAATTCTGACCGTAAAAATACGAGCCATAAATTAGTTACTTGAATAAATTCAGTACAAATAAAAAAAAACCCTTTATTGTTATTGTAACTATAGAAGTTTTACTGCGTAGGCTAGACTTTAAATAAACAAACAACTAAATGAAATAGCAAACATGGCGTGGAATCTATTAGTTCCTGCAGTACAGCAGCTTTAAAAAAATGAGCGATGAGAAGTTAAAAAAATTATCCTGAATAAAAATATAAAATGTTAATATTTTTAATTTAAAACTTTGTCGGAGGCAAATATAATATTATACATTGCAGTAAATATTTCTTTTGAAAAGATAGATGTTGTTTGAAATAAAGATTACTTCTTTTTTATTCGTCTACGTTTTCAAACCGTATTTATGAATTTAAAAATTGTGTAAAATCAAATGATGCTGGCGATAAGCATAATATGTGCGGATATTTATTAGTAGATAATGTGAAATTAGTTCAAAAAAGTTTGTATTTGTTAATCAATGTTAATATTTAAAATTTTTACCATAATGAACCAAATGATATAATTCATTTATTAACAAGACAGCCGCTAAAAGATTATTTCAATATCTTAATCAATAAGTTCGTTTTGTATTTTTACAGGTAATAATATAATAATTTTACTGTCACCTATCTAAGACTGGTACTGTTGTTGACTCACCTTAGCTGAGTTTCGTCAATTAATATTGAAACCCCTTCTTGTTAAATATGCTTTATGCATCGTAATAACGCGTTGATTAAATAAACTTTTGTGTGATGAATTCAATTTCCTCATTTAGCGCAAGATATTGTCGACATTCGTAGAGTTTCCTTAATCAAAAACTTGTTCCAGTCAGCCATTAATAATTCCGCATAAAACAAGCTATCATAAATACCAGCTATGTAGTAATCAGTATCACACATCGTTGCCAACAAAGCTATTGAACATTCACGGTTCTATTCCCGATTTAATTAATTTCTGAATTCGTGATTTACGACAAGTACGTACGGTGTGCCATTTGCAAACACAAACCTGCTGAGATTACTGCAATACATTTGTGTTGCCACCACTCGATAATCTAACATAGATGTCGATTGTATCGCCTGTCGTACTACGTGGAACCGTTTATGGTAACAGACACTTAAGTACAAAATAAAATCATAATGCAATAAGCGATTTGAGATTAATAATTGATCAATATTAAATTTCATAAACTTGTCACGGCTGTATTTTGTTACATATGTAGTATTTGCCTTTTATAACACTAAAACGAACACTATGTTCAAGAAAGATTAAAACGCAGTCCTCGTAAAACAGTTTCTGTTGATATATGTATTCTACTAGTATATATGAACATACGAGAGCTCTAGAGACAAAGGCGGCAGTCTCTATGCATTGTTAAAAATTAATTAGATATATCATCATGTATAACAAGCATGTACATTTTTAAACAATTAAAGTTGTGTTTATAACAAAAGTGGCAGTTTTAGAAGTCTGGTATAACAAACACGGCAGTAATTCAATTTATTTTGCAAAACAATGTAAATCATATAAAAATAATAAGATCTACTAAGAATATTTAACATCTCTTTTTTCAGACGTTTTATCAATAAGAAAAAAACGTTTCAAATGATTTGCCAATATTTTAAGATTATAAAAACGGTCGCCTTTGTTTTCCAAGTTTTCACATCTACATATGAACTACATTGGGTAGAAACGAAAAAAAAAGGAAAAGAAATTATATTTAAGGGTTTCGTAACATTTTTAAACTATTAAAATATTTTAAAAAAACCTGAAATTCATTGAAATCATTGTTTGAATTCTATTACAACAATAACTCAAGTAGTATTATCTAATTCATATATTTTATTTCTAATCTGGAGTGAAAATGATATTTATTGTATGTGAAAATTAGATTTGATTTGTGATTGATTTTTCAACATTTTTTTATATATGTTAGACTAGAAACGGTTAAGTGTCTGTTTCGTTATCCATAATATAAATGTACACATTTTAGCTCAAGAGTATTTTAGTTGTTTAGCTCCTTACTTTAGCTTCTAGCTTCCATTTCTTTAAGCGGAGCGCTTTAAGATTAGGAATCAGTCATAGCATAATCTCAATCACCGTCACCAGTTACCGTCTCTGGAAATAGAGTGACTTTTTTATTTTTCTTTTTTAAACAAACCGTTATATGTTTAAATCTTAAATATTGCAAAACTCGCCGTTTGTAATTGAAACATTTTTATTAATGTGTATTTTTTTTGAAAATTTCAATCAATAACAATACGAATAACCGATTTTGAAATTTCTTTCAATCATTAGAGAAAAACAATTTTATTAAATACAAACAATGTACAGACAAAGAAATAAAATTGTTTAATATCAAAATCAAAATATTAATTTTATGAATGTCTACCACATGAACGAATATATTCCTACCAAATAATAAATGCATTAGCTAATAATCAACCTTACGTCGAAAGTGACACACGCTCAACATTTAAACAAAACTGGTTTTAAGAATAAATAAATTACTCGGGAACTTTAATGGAAATTGGATGGATTCGAAAGTAATTTTGTGTAGATATAAAACTTCATTTGATAACTTTTTTACTCCAATTATGCAACAAACTGTGGCACATGTTTTACCTCATTAAGTCGCCAATAGCTTGGGGTAAACTGTCTTAAATATAAGTAATTAATCTGTTATCAATAAGTAGTAAGATGAATGATTGTATCTTAACCTATCCCTGCGATTAATAGTATAGGAAAAACAACTCGACCTTTCTTGTAATTTATATCTTAAGAATTAGAATTAAATTTTGAAAACAGATGATGTTCAAAGAGGCGAAAATGTGTGACAGTATGTAACACAACAAGTAAAGTAACAAAATTATTAAATTCAATTTTATATTCAATATGTTTCATTGGGAAATTGTATAATTTGTTTTTTAAGATTTCGACTGAAGGTGCTTGGTGGAATTTCAATATTAAATTTGAATCGTTCAAACTATGTACATTCTCACAGATTTTGTCACTAACGACCCGGGTTTCGCCTTTCGGCATCTTCAGGCATTCAAGTGCACGGATGAACTTGAACTGACGTTTAGTAAATGAAAGTTTCGTGTTTATATAAGATATAAATGCATTACTAAGTCCAAAGCCATTGCTGGCGAAAAGGATGAGCTCATGAGAATGCCAACAGATTTGAGTAGTGAGTAGTTTCAAGAATTATGTTTGTCGGCAAAGGTTTTATGATTTTATGATTATATAGGGTATAGAAGTGGAGATGTGGGAAAGTTTGATATTTCATTTAAAATCGGAGAATGTACATAGTTTGAACGATTCAAATTTGTATAATTTGTATTGTTTATTTTAGTTTTTCACTATAGAAGATCCTATCCTAGCTGGCGTCAGCTTGAATTCGGTCGTTAGTAACAAAACTAACACAAGCTGCAATTAGAGAGAGTCCATAAGAAATTTCTAAGATATTATTCTTTCAAAAAAATTAAATTCTAGAGAAGTGGACATTTTTAACGATAGTATTTGTGAACTGTTTTGTTTTTTTATTTCTTGATTTTCCATATTCGTCAAGTGCATGGCGAATTGGCGTCAGCTGTAATGTCATGTACTGTACTTTTAATTTTTAAACAATAAATAAATAAAACTAATGGAATCGTATGAAGTTTAAAATGGCAATCCCACCAAGCACCGTCAGTCAATATTTAAAATTTTCCAATAATCTTTTCTATTCATATATATATTTTTTATTGCAGTCAATTATATGGACATTCGCAGAGGACAAAGAAAAAAAGGTAATACATGCATTTCAATATTAAAAACTTTATGCCCTTCGTTCACTGAAGTGTTGAGTAAGAGTTGCCAGAATTCAAAAAGCTAGGCGCCGCCTTCTGACCTGAAACTTTTTTGGCCTCTTTATTCATAATGATATTCATAGATTTTCTTTTCTCCTCCTCGCAGTGCGTACCATCTGGCGATAACTTAGTATCTTGTTCACTCCCTGTACTATTTTATGGTTACAAGGTAGGCCATGTATTTTCTGTTATTTTTTCATGCGTTCTGCAAAATTCCCGAAAAAAATATATTAAAAAATGACTTAAGAATAGAACAGCGTCTGCATAAAATTATTTAAAATTTTCATTTCTTTAGTGATTTGTATTTTTTGGAACCACAAGAGATCGTAATATGGTATTTTTTACGAATCGTTTGCGTTATTCTAATATAAATACTATGTCTTAATTTGCTGAATATGAACTCACTTTTGAGTATTTCTTAGAATACGTTTTAATATAACTGAAGTTGAAAAATCTGCATTTAACTATTGGCTTTCTATGGGGTACATTCGCATTGCAAAGTTATTCTTAATTCAATCATTCGCTTAACACCAATAATATCTAGCTGATATTTATTGTCATCTACAATGATACCTATATCAATTGAATGCAAATATTACGAAAAATTGTCTGGGGTCACTTTGTATCACTCATCGATCTTTTTTGCGACATTTTTGGTACTCGAGTGTTAAGAATGGAGGTATAAAAGTAATTTGCTTGTTGCTCTCTGTGCCCACATTTTTTTTTGACTGAATAAGATTGGTAGAAGTAGAGTTAAACGTCACATTCACTCTTTATTTTGAATATAACTACATACTTGAATTGATTGAGAAATCAATAATTGCAAAGTATTATCGGAGTCTGTAAGCCTTTGAATGTGCGTAACTAGTCTATGTAACCAAGAATAATATAGAAAAGTGTACAACTACTTTACCAATAATCACATTTAATTAGTTTAAATTCAAACGATGGTCGCAACGGTACCAAATACTTTGTAAAATCGGATACTATTTAAGATTATTAATTTGTGTGTTTTAATGTAATAGTTTTTTCAAAAAAACTTAAAAATGAGAAGAATAATTTTACATGTGTTCCATATTTTTTCCGTAAGTGTTTTAAATGTGTATATGATAAACTCTTAGCAACTAAAAATACATAATTAACATTAAACATTTTGTCCCGGTGACGATATGCCTGCCCGATAAAGAATGTGTTTTTTTTATAATAAAAATGATAAAGTATGTATTAAGAAAGTTTATCTTGTATGAGTGTTTAATACAGTGCGACCACAGAATGCTTACACGTAAATAGGACACTAGAGACGTGTATGAAAAACAAAAAGATACACACCGACGGCCAAAATTTACTAAGACAAGAAATTCAACTAGGCGCCAAAATACGACAACGGTGTTCGTTATTTACCACATTTTTTTAATAAACGTAATAAAACACTGAAATTTATTAAGACTAGTCATGCTGAGGAGTGATTTGTTTTGTTTATGGATAATGAATGTTTTCAGTTGTCTATTGTATATTTGAAAATATTTTAAGTTAATAAAAAAAGGCAGAAAGTGTACGGTAACTGTTATAAAATATTATATTATATAAAATGATAAAAAAAATGTCTTTTCCAAAGCTAAATGTTCTAATGATGCAAAAAAACCAAAGTGTTAAATATATTATACTTGAGAGCTATTATTATCATTTGATATTTTATAATTCTTGTAGAAGTAAAAATTGTGCTATTTTTAATTTTTAATGATGGAGTTCTACCAAAGTGTCATTGAAAGATCTTTTTCTAAAATAAGACAAAACAATATTTAAAAATCCTTATTAAGAAAACTTTGAATACATTTTTGTGGAAATCAAAATCTATAATGGAACTAATGTTAAATGCATTAATAAAAAATGTTTTTTTTCAGCAGAACATTATTTTCAATATATTTTAAGAATTTAAATATTGGGTCTTATTAAATATTCATTGTTTGTGTATTAAGCGTAAACAATATTAATAGCTTCAATATATTAATTAAGATTATAATTTCTTGACGAATGAAAGCTACAGCTATAAGCATCTAGATCTCATTTAATTATACATTGGGCACTAAACGTCATCACCTGTTACAGCCACACAAGCTTCACAGAGGATGTATTCTATAGCGTAACAACATGATGTGTGTTTCAATTTTGTATTGTTTTGTTTCAAAGAAGATGACTACATTCACTGTTAAAAAAATGGAATAGTTTACGAAAAAGCTTTGATGAATCTAAATGTATTTGCTTTCTATCGTCATTGAATGTCTCGTTATTTGCTTTAGATATGACGAAGTCCACTTATTGTTTTAAACAAATGTTCTCGTATGTTATCTGAATCTGATTTAAGTTTATAAAATATCTGTATTCTTTTAACCTAATTAATATTAAATTGAGTGTATTTTTGTACTGCAGTAAATAATTGAATGTACCAGTTTTGGGTTTCTTTGTGCTTGACATTTTCCTTCGGCGATATCTTATTTTAAAGTTTAACAAACTCCCACTTTCGTAGCAGCAATCGCCTGCGGTAACAAACAAGAAAATATAGTTTTCACGGTGTGTTTCATATCCGTAGATAAGCTCAACAAAAACAAAAAGTTTTCCGGTAAGTAGGCTCAAATTTGAGACCATGGGACAAGGAAAATTTGGTAAGATGAAAATTTTCCTCCTTAGGCACGAATTTGATGCATAAAATTTCGCGTTGGATTTTCCTTTGCGAAAGATTTGACGCAAGTAGTTCTTTTTATATGCTGTTTACCGAGGTTCTTACTTTATGTAAACTGCTTATTGCTAATTAGATTGTTCCTGTTAATGTACTGCAACGGTTTTATACAAGAATAACCATAAATATTAAAATAATTGGAAATTTATATTATGTAAATATATATTATGTTTAAAAAATATTTTTAAGCTCCGTCTCATTCTATTCAAGTTGATATTTTATTACGAAAAAACTCGTTATGCAAGGACATATTTTCAGCGAATGAATTTATAGTCGTACTTTAGTTATTCAAATGTTAATTTATCTACAGCGTAAACCATTATTTGATGAAAACCTTCACTCATTTAATATAATTTTAACACCAATATAATATCACTATCACGTTCACGGAGTTAGCAAATTTTCAGACAAAGTCAAAGAGATAAACGCAATTTAACTTCGGCGAACAATCGTACTAAATCAAGATAAATATTATAAAGCGCGAAAGTTTCCATTGATCTGTAGTGAACAGATAGAACGTTGACTCCAAAGCTTTTGTCTTCATTTAAAGTTTATGCATTCTGCAAGAGTAAGTAGACGTCGGAGAGACCCATTGCACATTGCAGAGGTCATTTGCATCTTAGTTTGGCAAGCTGAATGCAATTATTTGCATCTATATTCCACGCATTTGTAATCTGTATTGCATTATATCATAACAAAACACAGCAATATTTCTTTTCATATATGGATATACAAATATCTTAAATATAAATAAAACAATTCAAATAAATTATTTATACATCGAAATGTAATATTTTTTTTAATTTAAGGTATTTATAACTTTATAAGCACACTAATGTTGTTATATCAGCTAAATTTCTTGATTATAAACTACACTAAACACCTATAATTAGCGATCACTGTGCTTAGTAATAACATTAATTTTATAAATATCAAAATTATCAGTTAAAAATGTCTTACTCGATTTATATAATTTTTTGATTATTAAAAGTGTGTCTTAGGAGCAACTGCCAAAGACTTGGTGAGGTGCACTTAATTGTGCAGAAAATCAATCCCTCAAGATAATTGAAAAGCTTCGAAGAGTTGAGGCCTACTTGCTCTCATTTTGTTGTGTATATATCTTATTACGCCGACGTTTCACTGACACGCCATTAATTGACATCTTTATATTATATAAGAACATTCTTACGTATTCATTTCAATTAAACGTATTTTATGGTCGAAGATCGGTAAAATATCAATATGTATGTCTTAAACTTATGAACTGATTTTTAGTTCTAAGTTCAAATCAAAGCATTCGTACAGCGAACATGCCAACTACATTTTAACACACAACAATATAATAATGTGAATGCTTTTTTTCTTCTCCTGATCTTTTATTAAATAATTTTAATCTTTTTGAAGCAATGATAAAAATGTACGCAATTAAAACTATCTTTGGATACATTTTAATCATCACTTTGATTAATAAAATAAACTGAAAATGCATGTCACATATCAACATCAAAATACAAAAGTAATCAAAGCATGACATATTCACATCAGATAACAACCCTGGACCAACAGACTTATTTTACAGTGGCTTTACGACAGTCCAGGACATATATGTAGGGTCATGGGGTGTAATAACACCCGCGGGAAAGCCGATAAAAGATGGGGTGGGCTTCTTCAGTGGGTCACAAAACTTGTGGTCCGATGATGAAATTGTAATCGTAAAATACAACCGTTAAACTTTTTATGTTATGACAACTGAGTGTCGTTAAGTTTTATGCATCTGTCATTTTTACCTTCCTGTATTGGAACTACTGACCGTATGGCTTTGATTTATTTTTAGTGTTCATCTTATCATAAAAGGAAAATAATAGTAAACTTTCAAATCACTCTTTATTCATTATACTCTAGGTTTTATAACATACTTGTTATAAAAAAAATCTTCTATAGACAACTATTTGCTGACTTTTGATCCACACTTGGTTGATTTTAAAAACTATTTTAATTATATAGCTGCACCACCTCACCAGTCAATATTATACTAGTTTAAGTAGAGATAATTAAATTGTTTTTTTTTCTCAAATAAAAGTGAAAAAAAAATCCGCGTAAACGGAATAGTTAAACATTATTTTTACATTACATTTGATTTGATTTCCGTTCTTTCAATTACAAATTTGATAAAAACAGAACTCGAGTAAATTCAAACAGGCTGCTTTGAAAGTAATTTTTCACAAATAACTCTTTTCCGCTGAAGAAAATTCAATAAAACCACTAAAGACAATTTAATTGATAAATACCACATTTTCACGGTTGGGCAAAATGGATTTCATCCAGTCAAAGGATTTTCTTAAGCAGCTCACCCGTAAAAGAAAGTGGCTTAAAAAGTATGCAGTATAAATATACACTCCATCTGTTCAAGTAAATACTGAAATATTAACACCAACAAATAGTTTTATTATTATATTAACACGAACATTGTTTTTTTGTCCAGATTGTATTGCTTTAACAACATAAATACACAGTTGACTGGTATTTCGTGAGGCCTGTCACATATCTCATTACATATTATACAAAAGGTTCTCTACCAAGGAAGTTTCGTAGTTACAATTATAATGAAATAAAAAGTTACCCTAGTTTGTTATATATGTATATAGATTCTATAAAACTGTTATAGTTCGCTTGAACCATTACATAGTTTTGAGAAAAACGCTTTTAGGGTTTGAATATTTTTAATACTTATCGTTCATATATTGATTCTAATTCACATAAATGAAAATTCATTTAAATGTAACAACTTATATTGTGTAATTCGTTATCACTTGTTTGAATTCGATTTACCAATTATTTTAAAAAATATATAAATCTGAATTTGAAAATACACCGTAAAAATATTTATAATATAAAACGAATCAGTAATATGAAGACTTATATTAATGTTAGTTTCGCAAGATTTATAACAAGGCATTGTTTTTTTTAAACTTATCCGTTCTTGTCGTGCTTTGCATTCGATTTAAAAGTCATTCTATCTCTAAAACCCATTATTCCTCAAGACAACAGTTTTTCTAAGCAAACTTTTAGAGATATGCTACGATAATGCGGAATTTATTTCCATTTATTGTCATTAACATTTTATAAATTACCATTACTGCGGTTAATTTTATTTTATTCACTCAATCTCATGTGTATGAGATCAACATAATCTTTACTGAAAAATCATTTCACTTAATAGTGCGCGGCGATAGTATTTAAGGATGCAGGTCGTTATATTGATGGTTAAGCGTACACAAGTTTAAAGCGCAAGATAACTCAATGAGAGTAAATTCGATTGTAAAGTTGTTTTAAAAATGAAATTTATTGATTAAAACAATGAGTAAGACATTTGCATTTATACTGATATCGATTATCGTATGACATAGTTTACAGATGTAAAAATAAAAATTCTGTAATATGCTTAATTTTTTTATATGCTTTTTAAGAAGAAAAAATACATGGACGTACTTAAAACATGAATGCTCCATAGTTAGTGAAATATTACTTAAAAGTCTGTGTAACTTTAATCATAATTTTTACTTAATTAATAATACAAGTAATAATAACCACATAATCAAAATAGTCCGTATGATGAAAAAAGTCATAGTAATGATAGTTTATGTAAACATAATAACAACATAGTGCTGCTTGTAAGTTTTCAGTGGTTCGCAATACATTTTTAACAGATCCCAAATAATATCAAACAAACATTTGTGACTAAGGTATTTTGATAGCACGACATAAGCAGATACATCTCGCGAGGATAATAGAAGCCCTACAATAAACGACTTAATAAGCGCGAGTCGGTTGCTTTTAAAAAGGGTGAAGAGTGGCAAAAGAGTTTTATGATAATGATCAGGATTCAACCCTCCACGGGATATATTAAAATGAGATTTTTATGTTATTTTAAAAGTGAAGCGCGGTGGTGTTTGCCACGCAATGGCACCCCGGAGATTTAGCGTAACAATGGATTGGGTGAAATATAATTGTTTTTATTATCAAAATAAGTAAAATTTTAAAATGTAACCTAGAAAACGGCGAATATCTATCTTCATATTATTTTTTTATAAATCATGTCCACTCCCAATGTAAAGTTTCTGAACTCATAAAGATGTATCTCAACTGAGAACTGATTGTAAGCCGTAAATAGAAGTAGAAAATTTTTAACTGCATCTGTATGATGAGGTGCAGCATCTGTAAAAATAGCACAAACCGCTTGAATTTAAACACGGCGACCAACATGTGTATCGTTAAAGTTAACTGACACAAAACTTTATAATATGAAAAAAACTTAAGACTTACAATTATAATGTGATTTTTTAAAATATAATTTATCAAAATACCACATAAATTTTACTTTATTTAAATTTAAAAAAAGCAATTCTGTTTTTCAAACGCTAATGTAATAATAGTATTTTAAACAATTTCCTTTACTAGGCATCAGAAATGGATTTTTTTTTGAATAAAATAATGTTTTTTTGACTTGTTTGAATATTCAAGAAAAATATGTGTGGGTATGTATTATACATATATTCATAAAAAAAAATTTAAATCCTTGGAGATTTTATTGAAACTACAAATTTCTTCCCATTTCTTGTTATGTAACCTTCTTGCTCAAAACTCCTGCGCATCCATCAGCAACCTTTAGAAGTTAGAGTAGTCAGTAAATGTATAAATAATAAATTTAATTAAACTAATGGATATAAATTTCCAGTGAACTATTGTATACTGACTTACTTCTTTATTTTTGATGAAATCTGTTTAAATATTAATTGACATTTGTATAACCTTCCAAACCTTTACCAGTAGTACATTTTAATTGTTATTTAAGATAGCATTAGATAAGATAGATAGTAAGCATTTCCACTAAACTTTCACGTTTAGATTGGGTACCTCTATCAATTTTTTAGATCAATAACAACATTAAAAAGTAATGTGTGTTTTATTATAAATTATCAACGAAAGTTTTTTTTATATGTTTAGAATGATATTATATTAAGAAAAAAATATTTTTGTATTTTTTATATATTTTACGTTCCAAGTTCGTTCAATCATTATTATTATTAAATATACAGTGAGTACAAATATAGCAACTGTAAATTTGTGTTATTTTTAAGTAATGAACTCGTAAGTCTTGTAACGCTTCTAGTGTCAACGGCGAAAATGAATGTATACAGATCTGAGAGACTTAATTTTATCTCTTTTTCTCGTGTTTCGGTGAAATTTCTCACAATGTAATTTTTTCATTTTGATTTATGTTTACACATTTATATTAGGTATCAGTACGTCATGAATGTTGTCACTAAGAATTTGAGACAATTGGAGAAAAAACATACAATTTTACATTCTTAATATGGGAATCGTCCCATTTTTTATTTAAAATAAAAACGTTTGATCGAAGCTAAATTAGTGTTTTTACAATTATTTCATTTGAACTAAATACATTTTTCAAAAAATCGATGTTTTCTTGATTTAAATAGTTTGCACAGTAATTCGTATTTAGTGCATGTAAGTTTTTGGGTGATGATTAGGGCATCTAATCCCGGACCTTATCTGTGATACCAAGATTTCAGAATTGACAATTTTTGAAGGATACCATAACTAAACACTCAACATAATTCAGGATTGAGATTTTTTAGGTGATTTTGAGATCTTGTGGTTTTTCAAACAAATTTTTATAGATTTGAAACACCCATAAATTCGCGGAATCTTCAAAATGAAACAAAAAAAGACCTTTTTATATGTCTTCCAAGATTTTCAATTTGAAAAAGACAGAAATTTACGGAATTGCCAAAATAAGCCAAAATTTGGGACCTTTTTTTTATACCTCGCACAACTTTCTCTGATTTTATTAATCCCAGAATCCTGAGATTGTGATATTACTAATATCAAGGAACCGGGATTAGAAGTCCTAGTGGTGATCAAATTGAGATTTTTAATGTCAAAACAAAAGTTACACAAAGTCCTCATAAAAATATTTTTTGTAATATAATTAGAAAAAATCTAAACGTTTTTGATCAAAGAGCTTACACTCGAAAGCTCTTACGAAAAACAACTTATGGTCCTGTTTCTATGTAGGTTAATGATTGTGCATTTTTTCTTCGAGTTGTTAAATCCACCAGTAGTTGCGGAAATTCTGTACAGTTGATAACCGCAAAGACAAGTGGAAATATTCAGCAAAAACCTTTACCGCTTTGTCGTTACAATTTTCTTATGAATTCGTGTTAAATGAAAATACAGGTTATGATTGTTAATTTGATTTTTAATTGATTGCTCACACCAATCTGATCATAAAACTAGACAAAGCTGCGTACCACTAATTTCTATCCCTGTTTTACTCCAATCATTTAACCCACTTTCTCAATGAGAAAAAAAGGTTGATATTTTGAATAATTAAAAAAAACTATCTTCCTTATTGGCAAGCGGAATATGGATAAAATTCAAATACAATATATTTTAAAACAAAAAAAAAATATGAAGTATCAGTATTTTATGTATTAAAACTGTAAATACCACAACCAAACCGTTAATATTACATTGGTTTGAAGAAAGGCAAAGGACCCAACCTGCACAGAACAAATTTTATAGGACGCCATGCATAAAAAACGATTTTGGGCGAAAGTCAAAAAATATTCAACAAGCACAACCTTGAAATTTACGAAAACAAGACTTTTAAAATTGCTCAATTTTATATAATTTTAGTAAATTGTTTAATAAAAACTGTTATGTGATTACTTATTTCTGGTCGGAGTTATTAAATAACCTTATTTTTTCAAACAAAAGTTATTTTTTTAACGAATGTGGCATTTGCAGCTTATGTTCTTTAGATAGAACGTGTATTAATTTGTATATATTGTAATTATTAAAAAAAACTCTGAGTAACACCCGTTTTCTTTTTTACAATCGATGTTGAATAGCGCAATAAATGTTATAAACTTGAAATTAAATACACGTTGTTAGCAAATTTATTCGCTGTTATGATAATAAATCTAACCATACATCTGCCAATGTAACTGTCGTGTAAGGTGTCGTGTCGCTATGCCCTTGGCAAAGTTTTAATACAGCTGCATTATACTCTTGTATGTCGCAAGTCATGTCGGTCACGGTAGGCTTCTCTAAGTAAATCCTTTGACATTAACTTCCTACGTATCCGAGAGCTCGCTCGGATTTTGCAAATTCAATGTCCTCGCAAAAGTTGATTCTCATAGACTCTACGCCGTAGTCTTTGCGCGCCATGTCGTAGAGGGCTCTTAGTAACGGGTATATTTACGTCATGTGAAATAAAGATTTTTCAAAGGTATCCAGTTACCGTTTTCTTTTGCGAAGTGTTCGAAAATTTTATTTGATCGTATTGGCTGGTCTCATTAAGCTCACTTTTTGGTTTCGTAATGGAATTTCTTTGAAGATTATTTGATGCCGTAACACCACTAATATAATCAATGTTACTTTCAAACGATTACTGTGCACAGCCGAGGTGAGAAATCTGTGTTTCTAAGTCACTTAATGTAAATTTTCTGTTAAATTAAAAATTTTCATGTCATCGCTTTTTTAAATTAAAATAAATATTATTTTTATACATTTTAAGTATATTTCATAAAATTTGAAAAATTAAAAGCTCACTCACCCTCAAACCACAAAATTGAAAAAAAAATGTAATTTTAAAAGTTTGATCTGTTGTCTTAGAAAAATAATCGAGTCCCAGTACCAACAGCATTTTTTCGATCGATTATCTGTTCGAAGGCATGGGTGTTTGTAATGTCTAAAAATTTCTTCCCGCTCTTTCCGATCCTTGAATAATTGGGTGTAGTGAGAGCGATTAGCTAACCACTAGTCCTGTCCTAGCCTTACCCTACAATCCCTACTCTCTTTGAATGAGAGAGATAGAGCGAACGAGTAACAAACAGTTCTAGTAGAAAAAATATGTTGAGATACCTCTGTTTTTATTATCTATTACTATAACTATTTTTAGTATCTAAGGGCGTATCATTACTCACGTTTACTAAAAATTGAGTTTTGAGAAGATTGTAAAAAACCACAGAAGCACAATATTTCGTAATTATATTTTTTTTATAAATTAGGTACCATGCATATTAATCGCAAACGAAAAGTATCACTTTTTTGAGACGCAAAATATTTACATCAAGAAAAATACTGATCGCTGATTAATTTTTTCTAACATCAAATCATATTATTAATTTAAAAATGTGAGCTTCGACACCGAGGGTCATCTTTGGAAGTGGCTTAAAAGTCTTTAAAGACAATTTATAATATTTTAAATATATTAATAATAAATATGTCGGCTCTATGGCGCAGCGTTGTTGGCTTCCGTGCCGGATCTCACGGGTTCAAAACCCAGTATTTACAATATTTTCTGTTCGAAGGCATGGGTGTTTGTGATGTCTAAAAATTCCCTCCCACCCTTCCGATCTTTCAATAACCATGTGTAACGAGAGTGATTAGTTAACCACTAGTCCTGTTCAAGAGTCATTCTTTTAAACCTACTTCTCTTTTTGAAATAAAAAAGGTTGAGCGACTAATAACAAACAGTTCTCGTTTAAGCAATTCTGTTGAGATACCTCCATTAAGAAGCCACATATTCCTATTTGTTTGATAAATGACCCATTAAGATTTTTTGACATACTTCAAAGATATCAAATATTATGAGTTTCGATATTCCCCCATTTAGTGGTTTTAAACCCTGGACTAACGATATATTTTTAGTATAATTTTAATATAATATAAGTATAATTTTTGATTTCTTAAATAATACAGTTATATTAGGATATTATGGAATTTTTCACGTTATGTAACAATTTATTAGCATATTTAGATAATTATTTAATTCAATATTCTATTTGCTGTGACACCATAACTACATAAAGTTTTCATTTTTTTATATCTTACATTATAGCTTCATTTCAATGATATAAATGTAATACGTATAATAAATATTACCACGAGAAATGTGTTCAACATTGCCGGGAACCGCAAATGGCAGTTTCACATTTCTGTCACTTACTTTCTGATGTGCCATTTAATATTGTATGAAGGACTCCCACACAATATGGTTGTTTCAATAGTCTTAAAATTTATAGCACAGAACGTCGGATCACACATTTCAAACTAAACTACTTTGACGCGTTATATGTTTTATTTAAATATATATGATTAATTAACTTCTGACTCTAACTAAACTAATTAAAAAAGTTCAATAAAATACAATTTCAAGTTAGTTACCATAATTTTGGCTTTTCCTTTGTATACTATATATATCTATGTATTTTGTTATTTATTCATTTTATTAAGTTATAATGTCGTATACTTTAATGTATAGCATTAAGGGAGTTACTGTTTTCTGGTTATCGTAATTATGCGATGTTTCTAAGCTTTTGCTAATTTCATCTTTAAGAGTTTAAGAATACTGGGATGTAAATGAATATTTTTTTGATGTGTCTCCGCAATAATGTTTGTAAAACCA
This sequence comes from Himalopsyche tibetana, assembly GCA_030503985.1. Lineage (NCBI taxonomy): Eukaryota > Metazoa > Arthropoda > Insecta > Trichoptera > Rhyacophilidae > Himalopsyche > Himalopsyche tibetana. The sequence continues at coordinate 7,040,619 of JAPJYX010000010.1, forward strand.
ATCAATTTCGAAAGCATACAGGATAAAAAGACAGTAGTTTTTATCATATAAATAAAACCAATTTTGATAAAATTGTTGGATTAATAAAAATACTGTATTATTTTTATAAATATATGTACATGTATGTAATAAAATGTGACTTTTTCTATTTTTTCTGTTTCTGCAATCGGAAAAAGAGTTTATTACTAACAATTAGTCAAAAATATAAAGTAATGTGATAACATCTCAACTTCCTAATTATAACCAGTTTAAAAACAAATTCTTAGTTTAAAGTTTTCTAGTTCAACATATAATTCATTTTCATCTTTCTTTTGATTTATACAATGTATTAAATAACATAAAGTATGTCGTTTTGTGGCTCAATTTATAAAAGTGGAGTACTCTATACTAAAAGAGACTTAACATATGCATTCGACTGTGTCGCCGGCTCTTCCCTTCACAAGCCGTACGTACAAAAGCGTACAGCCACGCTAATACTTCCAAACCATCAACTGAAAATTTATGTTAGCCTCTCGTTTCCTTATTTCAGGACGAAATCTTTGTGAGAATCGTGCCTGTGCTCACAAACGTGCATTTTACATACAATGATTTCCCCCTTTTACGGGCTCTTTGCTGAAAATTCTATTCCACTTTGAAGGCATGCCGCCATCATTTACCTGTTTCATTTTTTTTGTCAGAAGATTGCAAAAAAGTCTCTCTTTGTTTCAAGGTAAGTGCGTTTATTTTTAATAATACGTTGGTATAACATATATTTTTTGAGACGTTTACTTTGAATTTAAAAAAATCTCTGAGCCTTGTGATCTTAATTAATTTTACAATTCAAGTGAAAATACAAAAGCTCCATTAAAATAATCAATTATGAAATTAAATTCTTCGTTTTATGTGAAGTACTTTAAAATTAATGAAATAATAACAAGAATAATTAAAAAATAATTGCAAGAATCATATAGTATACAAAATGTTTAAAATAATAAGGCGTGTTAATTTAATTTCAAAAAATGTATACTGACCTTTTGAATACTGAATTTCTTAGTAAAACATATATTATTTTTTTCTTTTGAAGGTACTTGTGTGATCCGGAATCCCTCGGAAATATTTTATTTTATCTCTTTGATGACAATCTTTGTTTCAAATCAAATGATGTCCTTTTTTCTGCTTATCCGTCTCATCGAGTATATTATGAGATAACTATCGAGAGAGTTCTTTCAGCTTCTCAATTCAATCCTGATTAACATAGGGATATTTTCAGTGACCAACATTCACATCTCAATTTTATTGTTTTTTTGTATTTTTTTATTGCGATTTTATGTTTTTTTTTTGTGTTGAATATTATATAATTTGTAATTTTTTAACTAAAACTAAATATTTTGTATAAATAAAACTATCTTAATTTGTTATCACATACAAAGTTGTTTTAATAGATTTTATTTAATGAGTACTGTAAATAATTTAGTGGTACATAATTCATGTTTGTTATTATAAGTTTTCTTGACTATGTTTGATGGGGTCAAAGTTCCAAAATAAATTAATACTTTTCAAAGATTTTTTTTTCGCAATTACAAAACATCAATCAAGTAATGGAAGCGTTATAAGATGGTAAAATATTTATTTAGTATTTCAAAGACACCATCTTTTTAATTATTTTTAATTCTATCGCGCATAGAAAAGCAAACAATTTTGATGCCTATAATAATATCACCATATATTTCGCTTTATAGTAAACTTATATTGGAATCAAAGATATTAATATTATTGACAGATTTTCAAATCAACATTTCTGTACTGGCATTAAGGTCATTCAATTCTTATATTTGGTATGAAGACATACGATACGAAAAACTTTCTCGCTGCCAATATTCTAGGAAGCTTTCATATTACAGTCATAGAACGTTAGTGTGTCACTATTTGACATTTTCATTTATTGAAGTGCACAACATGTGCTATAAAAGGAGCTCAAAAAGTTTCAACATTCAACAAAGTTGGTATATTTAGAACAGAAATATTTTCAAGAAATCATCAAATAGAAACGAAAGTTTGTAGTTGTTATTACTGAAATTTCTTAAGAAGATTTTAGTATCATTCTACTAATACGCTTCTTACTTATAAACAAACTTTTCTCCTAATAATTAACTAACTTTTAGTTTATAACTTTACTATAAATCTGTGAAATAATTTTGATTAATATTTCATCGTCAATGAACACTATTACTAAGATTAATACTATATTCAGTCATTTCGAAAGTGATGAATCCAATTAAGTTCGTTCGTCCGTCACAAGTCATCAGTTTAAAATGCTTGTTATGAGTTTAACTTGTCCTGATCTTAAAAAATAAATGTGAAAGTGGTTTTGAATATAATGCTTTTTCTATAAAGTATTGAAATTCACCAAGGTACTTTTATTTGATGTTAGGTTTATTTGTAGCCGGCTGTGATAATAAAATAGACTCAAAATTAATTGAAAAAAATAATAAATAAGTTTATCAATAAGTCTAGTAATCAGTGCAAGTAAAATTTGGTGGAAATAAGTATGAATTAAAAACCTTACTGAACGAATCAAAGGTAGTTTGACAGCTGATATACTTATAAAAACTGAATGTACACTAACGCCACCTGGTGATAAAAAAATAAACTACTTGACATTTGCTGTTTTAGAAAAACAACATATATTATTTTTGACAGGTTATTTGCGGGTATCACATTTGAAAAAAAACCTTGGCCCAGATGCATGGAATCATACACAGGTAATCGAGAAATTGAATTGAAATATAATTGTAATGCAGAAATTGGCATATTAGTTTTTTTTATGCTAGGTTATTCAATTTATATTCATTATCATTAAAGTTTTAAACACCTATCAATCGAACAGTATAAAATTTTAATCGACAGTATAATTTATAGACAGAAGTTTTTTAGAATTATTATTGAATTTCCATTAAGCACCTTCAGTAGAAATTTTGAGAAAGAAATTTGTTTAAATAATATTTATTTTTGTAATATTAGATGTTTTGATAGAAAATTATTTTCTATTAACAATTGGGGTTGGAATGTTCAAAGAAAAAAAGTGGGAGGCAACAAAATTGCCATCGAAATAAAGATTTTTGCCTCGAATTGTCTGCCATACTGTTTAGTAAAGCACTGAAAAAAATAATACTCCTAATGGAAGAATAAACTTTAAATAGTGAAGATACAAGTAGGCATATTTTTCTACATTAAAGAGAATTAATGTACGTAAATAAATGAGGTGTTTATTCTTCTACGCACATTTCAAAATAAAAATATCTTAATAAAACTGAAACAAGCGTCAACTATTGTCGATCATTACGTTTCAATATTTTAATTCCCTCATTTCGTTTTCTTATTACTTACCAAGCGAAATAAATAAACGAGTTTATTCATTTATAAATTATACCCATAGAAAATTTTAAAGATTTGTGTTAAACTTGTTTTATTTCAAACACTATCCCTAGGCTCTAAAAGTACAACACAAAGAAAACAGTTATCTTTCTATTGAAATATAAAGTCAAATAAGAAAATTGCTCAAACCTTAAACAAGCTTCCGTTGTCAACAAACCGACTTCCGCGAAAATTTAATGAGTTCGTTTCGAGTTCTTTAATCACTTTTCTATGTACTGCCATGAAATTAGGGTTGCTAAACATTCGGAAATCTGACTTATAAAAGTAATTATTAATTTTATGTGCGCATTGTTCCACATGGAAATTGCTTTCATTTCACTCTGTACACAATGTATGAAGTTAATTTTTCAGTTATTTTATTCACGAAACTAAGAAATTTGTGCATTATTCTACCCAGAGAAAAACCTATATGTAATAAGCTTTTATCATATTTTTTTCAATCATATTCACTCCCAATTTGGAACATATTATATACACATAATGTAGTGTCACATGAAACAAGTGTTTTAACGACAACAGATTTTTATTCAGTAACTCTTATTTTCACCGTCAGAGAAGTTAAATTAGGAAAATTAAAGCTAGAAAAAAAACTAATCGTTATCATATTGCTCTTTTTACGCCTTTGTTTTTAAAATTAAGTTGTTGAGAAGTGTTTTTAAGATCAAAGACATCCAAGCTTTTGAGTCGAAATCCATTGATGGGTAAGTAAGTAAATTTATTTAATTATCCGATACACTGAAAAGAAAGGATGCAAATGAGCGTTTATCTTCAAATCTTCTGTTTGAGGGGAAAATCACTTTTACTAGGCGGTTCTAGCTAATTAGATTAATGCGGTGGCTATTGCAAAAGCATCCGCTTAAATGGAAACAACGTAAACTATAGTATAAGATTATTATAAAAAAGAAAGGTAGATTCCACTTCTAGGATATCCATAAAATCTTCTAGAAATAGATACATATGTGTTTAAAGAAAAAACGTAAAAAATATAAATCAAAATAGATTAGACAAATAGGTATTTGTTGTTTTTTCACATGGCATTTAAAAACAACACATACCACTCTCCTCTAAAGTAACCATTTTTTCTATTTAGTTAAATTTCACTCTTTCTGTCACAAGGTTTTTAAATCGCAGTTGCTCATTAGCTAAATACTAACTGAACATCTTAATTATTTTTTATTTCATTGTGATTGCCTTGGGTTCATTAACATTGTATGCGTTTTTCTCATTCACGATAAACTAAAACAGCATACAAAATAGACACGTAAACTGAAGTTTTTTTTATATCCATGTCAGCTCTTAATGTAAAGCGTGTGGCATCCTTAGGAAGATAACAGAAGTTTTTATACGATAACTGTTTGTTATTCAGTCGCTCAACTTCTCTTTTTCCAAACTTGAACTCGTGAAGTCTGGCACGGAACGCTAACCGCTGCGCCATAGGACCCTACCTCACGGGTTTGAGTCTTAGTACGAACAGCATTTTTTCAATCGATTTATCGATTTCTGTTCGAAAGCATGGATGTTTGGAGTTTCAGTCTAAACGTAAAATGTGTACGACTTTTTTTGTTGCCATGAGAGTTTTTTGTTAAACTGTCAAATATATGCATTTTATTGGTGATTAACGCGTGGATAAAATGCTGTACAACCATCATTCTCAATGTACTAAATTTCATATTGAAAATCTTCATTTATTAATAAATTTATCTTTGTAACCATTGAACTAAAAACTTGATATTAAAAGTCAAACTACGTATGAATAATGAGAGAAAAAAGCCTGCGCCAATGAATCTTTGAAATTCTTTATAAAAAAAAAATATTTTTTACATGATACATTCGGTATGGTATGGCTTAAGGGTATATCTTTGTTTATGGATTAACGATTTTTGTTGTTAATTGAATTACGTAAGAAGCTTTAAATATATGATTTTATTTGTATCGAAATTTGTAAGTAAATATTCCGAAGAGCCCTGCATTTCGGTGGCATTCCCGTATCTATTTCATGTATTTCGAAAATTTTAACGACGCTTTTACAATCTGACATAAAACAAGGCGATCAATGGAATTCTTGTGTCATCGTGTGTTTCCATTTTCAAACATAATATTATTTTCGTAACTGCTTTTATTATGAATTATTATTAATATATATAAAACTATGTCAAATCCCAGTGTGTAGTTTATGAATGGTTATGCAGTGTACCTCAACAGAAGTTTTCTAAACGAATTTCTCGTTTCTAAGTTGCTCAGTCTCTCTTATTAGAAGAGAGAAAGAAATATAAGGATATGACTAAGACAAAACCAGTGTTCTCCCTCTCGTTACGCTCCGTTTTAAGGAATCGGATTGTACTTTATATATCACAAACATCCATGCCTTCGAACAGAAATTCGTTGATCGACCAAAAAATTAACTGATTGAGCACACTGACTAAATTCAACAATCTAAACTACGCATTTATATCAGCTCATCAAACTAAAAAACAGTGCTCAACCAATGGTTATATTTCAAATTTCACAAAAACTAATCTCGAATATCCATCTTTTTTTAAATTATAGATCAATTATATTAATAAACAAATACTTTTATAAAAAACAGTGACGTGAACATCACATTATATCGCTGTAAAGCTCATTTACAGGGTTCTAGTATGTTTTGTTATGACCTTCGCACTCCTAATTATTTAAAATTGAAGCTAAGAAACCACTTATAGTTATAAATTTGAATCGTTCAAATTATGCACATTCACACAAGTTTTGTCACTAGCGACCCGAGTTTCGCATTTTGGCATCTTTAGGCGTTCAAGTGTACGGATGAACTTAAACTGACGTTTAGTAAATAAATGTATCACTAAGTTTGAGGCCATTGCTGGCGAAACGGATTGAGCCATGGAAATGCCTACAGATTTAAATGGTAAGTAATTTCAAGAATTATATTTATTTTGTTTGCTTGAAAAAAATATGATTATATTTGCTGACATATAGGATATAAGAGTAAAGAATTTGGCAGATTTACCTGCTCATTCAAAATTGGTAAACTATTTAACTGTGCCCTATGTATTTATAAAATTTCATGGACAAAACAATTTATGCCCATCTGTGTTTGGGTGTAGCATTTTAATCCCTCCATCCGCATTGAACACGTGAGTCTCTGACAAGTGGTTGACGAAAGTGAAAAAACTTATGTGAATGTACATAATTTGCACGATTCATATTTAATATTGAAATTCCACCAAGCACCTTCAGTCGAAATCTTAAATCATACTTATAGTAATAATAATAGAAACGTATTCTTTCGTTGGGTACGTATAATTGATCGTCGTCAAAATTAGTTGTTTACGATAATTTTTAAATGAACTTACAATTTATTTTGCTTTTATAGGTTTGAATAACTTGAATGTATGTAAGTGCTCACTATTATAATTTTTTTAAAACGAATTAGATTATTGTTGCAATTTTCATCAAGTTTGTTACAATCAAAAGCAGCGTCGCATTTTTCTCTTGCTTAATTTACGGTATACAAAAAAGCTGTAAAATGCTCGCATTACTTTTTTTTTATTTCCCATGGTATTATTTGCACAAAGGATTCTTTTGTGAAACTCGGAGGTGTCTTTTATTTTCCAGAATTTATCCTCTACACATTGCAACTGAAGCTGAGCAAGATATTCCGCATATCAGAAATCGGGGGATTTGTTTCAGCGAATCGTTTATAATGGAATTTCTATCGTTCGTATACGAGAGGATGTAACACAACCAGCGGCATCCATTTGGAGTTGCATTAGCATCGCTTTAACTGTCGTAGATTTGTTTTAGTCACGGAATCACGGCGCTCGTGAAACAAGCAGTAAGTACATTCTGCACAAATGAACAATAATTAATGATTTCAGTCATCTTAGAGCTATTTTAAATTAATTATTAAAATAAAGTAAAAAATAAGTATTTTAGCTTTACAAATATTATTTTATATATGGTTGATAGGCTTACTCCTACCTACATCAGAACTTTGGTTAAACTTACATTTAATTAGCCTAATCAGAATCGGTATTTAATATGAAATATTCAAACACCGGTATAGATAATATAATCGTTCAGTATTGCAATCCTTACAATCAATGAAGCTTTTAAATTAAATTGAAAGTTGATGTTCGCATTGTAAAGTACTTCTAATAAAATTGTTAATCCAAGCTTCTGAAGCTAGACCAAATATTTTTTTTATAATTGTATAAACCAAATTAGTAATTTAAAAAATATATTCAACTTATTTATCACGTATTTAATTTGTAAGTTTTTTTTATTTTTCTTCAACTTAAATTCTAAAAGCAAAGAAAAATGAATGTTAAAAGATTGAATGACATGGGGTGATCAAAATTAACACTAGCAATCACTTGTTTGGTTTTTATTCTTAATTATTGGCTAAAAGGCATTATATTTATAAAATTAGAACACAATGATGATAAACATCTAGCGAGCTATTTATTATTTGAAATATTTAATTAATGAAACGTTTCTATGTGACGCCACATATCGTTTCATAATAATTGAAAACATTCTTCCTGCTCGTGTAACACAATATGTATGTTATAATATACATATATTAAATTCTATCACTGAGTTTATACTAGAGCCTCATATTATTTACGTAAAATAATTTTGTTAGTGATTATTTATTGTATCTAATTTCAAAATAGTAAATCAAGCTCATTTACCGTAAAAACCATATCATAAAATTGATAAATAGCATATGACGTTCAAAAGTAAATAAAATTATTTATTTGAATTCAGATATGAGCTTTTATTTTTTTGTATTTTAAGTGGTTTTTTCTCTCATGAATTTCCTCTTAATAAATGTGAGTATAATTTTCTTTTTTATAAAATATAAAATGTTGATTCAAAGAATGATTTTTTTAAGCGTAAAAAATACTAACGTTTCACAAAGCAATTAACAACTGAAAGTTTTAAATCGTTACGGGCGTGTATATTTAATAATTCAAAAATAAAATCTTTGGTTTTTCTTTCTTACGCAATAATTGTAAAAATACTTTTTCTAATTACGCAATTAAAATTTCCTAAAAAGACATTATATTAGTTAATGATCAAGTTTAAATTAATAACAGGTTTAATTTACCTCTGATTGCTCAGCATTATTAAATTAAAATAAATATTACAGATAGATTTTGTGCCGATGTCATCCAAATTCAAAAATATATATACTTATGCGACAGTATGCTACTGTAAAGATTTCTCAGAAAATGGCTACTCATTCTGTATTTTAAAATTCTGTAATAAATACAACATCAAACTGGTAAAATAGCACTCAGTAAATGTATTTAAGCAAACACAATGAGGCTTTTTATTTCATTATTTTGCTGGTTCGTTAAAAGCTCTAGTTTGTTTACATAAAATTGATGCCAGCCTCATTATGGCATTGTTAACAATCCATTAGTTGACTTAACCATAAAAAATGGCACCGTATTTATGTAAACACTTTTCACCGGTAAACTGACTAACGTAAATAAATTATGAAGCTATAACCTATCAAAGAACAACACCTGTACTCATATCAATATGATTTTTTTATTACCATGAAAACATTGCCCCAGCAAATTTAGTTCATTCCAACAAATCAATACCTGGAAAATACTTAAGTACATATTTAAAAAACACAATTCCTTTCTATTTTGCCTATAAATAAGTTTAATTAGAATAAGTGAAGTGAGTTGATTAACAGATAATGTTAAATTGCCATTTTTTTATATAACACAAATTGGTTAATTGGACAAAATTGGTTTTGTCTCGATTAGAAGGAGCAGAAACTGTTTCCTTACAATTACTCACAGTGAAGATATTGACAGCAACATAAGTCAATGAATAACAGAGGATTTTAAATTGGTAAGGTATTCATATTAAAATCAGAATAAGTTAATTTGTTACCAAATGTCCTAATAATACTGGTAAACGATAAAATTTTATTTAAATCAGGCTAAGCAAAATAATTTTCCTAACTTTTTTATTAAAAAATGTGAAAGCTAAATGTTGTAATTTTGAATAATTATCTTGGAGCAGGATTATGAAGATCATGTATGCATTCATTGTTACAGAATGAGAATAGAAACACCCATTAAAAAAAAATACCATCCACTGAAAGAGAGAAAAGCCATATTGTTTTTCTGTCAATGAAAGAATTTTCGCTGCCAGTGTGGAGCATATGGATTTTTTTTATGGAGAAATGGAAATGCTATAAATAACTCAGTTACTCAACCTCTCTTCTGTCAAAAAAGGAGAGGAGAGATAGAATGATACGGGCTAGAAAAAGACTAGTGGGTAACTAATCAAATTTGAATTGTTTGAATTTTGTACTTTTTCATGAGTTTTGTCGCTAAAGACCCGGGTTTCGCCTTTCGGCATCTTCAGGCATTCCAAGTGCACGGATGTACTTGAACTGACGCGTAGTAAACAGTTTGTATCGTTTATAAACAAAAATATAAGTAGATCACTAAGTTAAAATGCTATTAAAATGTAAATTAGCGGAAATTGAATGTATACAATTTGCAATGGATTAAGTGGTTTTGTTATAATTATGGGGATTTTTTGAAAATATTAATGACCAGGTAATAACATAGGAATGTTTAAAATAAATCTAGGGTTTTATCCGACCTATTATTAATGAGTTGATTTGTTTTTAAGCCTTTGAATTAATATTTAATGATAGCAAGTGCTTGAATTATTAATAAAATGACAATTATTTAAAAGGGGTACAACAATGGAGAATTTGGTAGATAATATTGCTCGTTTAAAACTGTTGAGCTGAGCTCGATTAATCTCTAAGATTTCTTGGTAAAACAATTTAAACTTGCCCCTGTTAGTATGTAACAAATCAATACCTGAGTCAAAATTAAACGTATGGTTTTCAAGAATTAAATGATTGGCAAAAGTATCTTTTTTTAGCGAAAAGCGGCTAAATGCTCAGCCACTCTTATATTTAAGGTTCTAGCAGTTTTACCAATATAAGAAAGGCGAAACCCGGGTCGTTAGCGACAAAACTCAAGGAAAAGTACAAAATTCAAATTCGATATTGAAATTCCATCAAGCACCCTCAGTCGAAATACTTAATTAGGGTAACTAATCGCTTCTGCTACTCTTCGTCATTTTATGATTACAAGGATGGGAGGGAGTTTCGAAACACAAAAACTTTTGCCTTCGAACAGAAATAGATTGAAAAAATACTGCCCGTGCTGGGACTCGTGAGATCCGTCAAGAAAGCCAACGACGTTGAGAGCTGCGCCACAGACCCAGCTATTATAATTATTATACTATACTAGTATACATTTGTTTTGTAAATAAAAATACATTATTATTGTGTAACCTGTATACTAAATTTAAATATATATAAGTTACGGTTGACCTCAGTTAACGGCTGATGATTCTTGAAGATATGCTATTGCTCCATAAAAGCTTATAAAACAAGTGTTATTTCACCCTTGGGAATTCATTCAACTAAAATAACGTTTAAAACGATACACTTACCTATATATTTTGTTATACGCGATCACATTTTGTCGAAACGGAATATTTACACGTATGCCAACAGCAAGTTTGGTTCATGCATACATTAAGACAAGTCGGGAGAAAATGTAGGTTTCAAGTTCTCATCTCTAAAGTTGAGAGAAAATTTACGTCAATATTTCATCGCATTTCAAGGCTATTGCAAGTTTCATACCATCGCTGCTTCGTGAGAATGTTAAGTATATATCATACAAAATAAAAAAACGTAATATGGAAGGTGCCGTTTCTATATAGTAGTTTATTATCTGCGTTGTAAAATTCATTAAAACTGGAATTCATTTCAATACAATCTTCTAAGTAACGATGTTTTTGTTATTCTTGTATTAATTTCGACAACTGTTGAAGTAAATTTTGTTCTTTTGTCTCTGTGTTCTCGTTATTTTGAATAATCTAACATTTATATTATCTGAATTATTATGACTTTACCCTAATAGTCACAGTTGTTTTAAATTTTTAAAAATTATGGGAAATCATGCCTTTAGAATTACTATTAATTGAGCCTTCTAGAGCTGAAGTTAGCCAACTAGTAAAATGGTAAAACATTTTTCTTGGACTTTTAAGTATAGTCACGTTTTTATTTATTGTTTTGGTGGATTGCATATTTGTATTTTAATGAGATAACACTATTGCAATGTGTTTTGACTGAGATTAATTTACTTTTACGATACTCTAAGATGTGTAGAACATTAAAACGCATCTATTTTTTTTTCTGTTGGGGCCCAATTGTACGGTTCTTCAACTAATAGTTAGCCGTGATTATTTAATACTTGACGTCTCTTCAGATCACAAAAAATAATCAGTTTTTTATTTTCAAGTCTTCCATGTGGGATAAATTTTTAATCTGTCAGATAATCTATTTTTGTGTAGTAACTTGAGTTTAATAATCGTCCTTTTTTAATACTTTGCAACACTCTAACTGTCGTGCTTTAACACTTGATCGACATATAAATATATTCTCATTGTGCAAGGTACTTTTCTTTTTAAATATGGCTTTTGAGTCTAATAGTCGAGTGTTAAAGTCAGTGCGCTTTCATCGAACTCTCTCATCTTACCGACATCCATTCAATATATTAATTTTTGGACTGCTGCCCTATGACATAGATGTCTTGGAGGTTTCCATCTCTCGCTATTTACCTTATTAAATTTTAAAGACAAAGAGTACAGCGACTAAATAATCATTGACTGTGGTTCTTTTCAAACCTGAGAGAGAAGTTGAACGACTGGCGAATCAACAGTTGTCGGTTAACCTTTGAAATGCTTCATTTTAAATCCACATTTTTTTAAAAAAATGTAATAAATATTACTCAAGACGATTACGGTATTAAAATAAATGTCAAAACAATATATTTTTTTATAAATGGAATGTTATTTCTCTAGATATTTTAAGTGATATGAGACAGAGGCTATGTTTTTTTTATAGTCGCAGGAGCAAAGTCATCCCAAATGCCCATGTCTTAGGTATTAAATATGATATTGAGCGTGCCGGGCTGAAACCCGAAGCTATCCGATTGTTATCGTCAAACTGTTACCCCAAGACAACAGGGGTTAACATTTATTGTACGCCTTTTAAGAAGGAAACTTTTAAATTTTTAAATTTTAGTAAATGGTGCTTAGTAAAAAAATTATCGACCAACCTGCTTGAATTGTATTATATCTTCCGTACCTTGGAGACAAATGCTTGCAGTATGGAGACTTCTGTAGGTAACTTAAATATTCATAGCTTTTTGGAGGTAACGCTTATTACGGCTATAACTTAGAAAGTTTATTTGTATTTAACTTGTTTCTCTTTAAGACTGGCTGCATTGTCTTATGCATTTAATATATACGCCAACTTTTGTTTAAGAAAACAATTCGATAATGAATTTGAATGAATAGTCCAAATAAAACTATCAAGGAACATTGCGCAGCAATGCTAGTAGACTACTCCAGTATATAGGTCAGGATTAATGGATTCACTGTCATAACTTAGTGGAAAGTTAAAAAATAAAATACCTTTTTGTGTTAATTCTTCATTTATTTTATATGATCAGTTTTGGACCTTACAGTGTATAACAAAATTATGATTTCCGAATAATTAGTGACACCATCTGTGGGAGATATTTCACTTTTTGGTAATTCTGATGATTCCTGAAGAATAAATGTAGCATTTTAAATATTTGAGCATATGGAGTGCATTTATTAGACCACCAGTTTTGTAAAATGCAGGGTCACCATTTTTTATGTATAATAAAAACATTTTTCAAAGAAAAAATCTTGTAAAAATGAGTAAATCGTGTAAAAAGGTAACGATGCCGTCCAAATAAATCGCGTAAAAAGAAGACCAGGTATATGTATACTTTTGTATAATACTTAAATACAAAATAAATGAATTGTGGTCCCTCTCATATTTTGCAGCAGGAAACGACAGTTTTTTTTCATCGTTTTATGCAAAATTCAATCGCAATCATTTCTGTGGTATAAGATTCTTTTCAATTTTAATTTGAGATCATGGACACAGGTATTTGTGATATGTCTTCACTCAAATTCATTTAAAGCAACTGCTTTTTTTAAATGATGTTTTCTTTACCGTTAGCTGTAATTTTAGTTATTTTTGTAAAAAAAATGAAAACATAAAATTATGAAAAATGATCAATTCCAAGATCCCGGGATCGTGAGATTGAAAGATTTTAAATCCTGAAATCCCGGGATCACAAAAACGATCCGGGATTGGATGCCATAGTTGACATTGAAAAAATATTAAAATTATTTTATATAATGAAATTTTACAGCAATATTGAGAGTAAATCTATAACTCATAAATCATAAAAAACGTTATCTAAAAAATGTCACGCTGCAGTCAGGTTTTATGTCAGGCCCCGTTCGAAGTTTTATTCGAAGCGTTCCAAAATATCAAAGGCTAGTTTCGTTTTTCATAAAGTTGAAGTGTCGCTTGCAACGATCGTCTTGACAACTGAATTTCTTCGGACAAAGTTTTACGGCGATCAACTTTTTAAAAGTCAAAATGTTTTTAACCGTGCTGCAATAAATACGATAAAAACTTTCAAGTTTACCTTGACGCCCTTTATAAAGTGTCTATCTATTTGCTAATTTTTAACCAGTTTACTTTAGAAGAGATATTGAGTATACATTGTTTTTACTACGAACATTAAACTTTTGTTTAAAAATTCCTCGTTACAATTTATTTTCAAAAGTAAATATTTGATAGACTTAACGCAAAATTTTGGGATACACGTTTACGTTTAGGAAATGTTCATGTATTAGCTAATATTATTTATTCTTAGTAACTAACTAACTTTGATGTAAGTTTTTAACATTAATTAAGATATTATTACAAAAGAAAAAATATTTTTTATTTATTTAACAAACGCATAAATGGAAAATCCAAGCAATAACGATTCCAAAGAAGTTTTGTTTAGCTTAGGTAGATAGACTTGCTTGTTGGGAGGATATCATACAACAAGAGGGTAGGAAGACATATCTTGTATAAAGTTTTATTTATTGTAGACATTTTATTGTCCTAAAATAATAAGCAATTCGTTTTAAAAATGTATTAAATAATTATTATAATTAATACTCAATATATTTGTCAGTATATTTGTCTTCGCTTTTATTTTTCTAAAAATTTTCGTTACTTTTATTTTACCCTTTTAATATGACATTACTTAAGACAATTTCCAAATGTTGAATCTTAAGCAGTTTCAAAAACCATATGGTTTTTAACATATACTAACATTCAATATAATTTTATGTATTCAAGTTCCAGAAAACAAATTACTTTTTATTTTATTTCAAACAGCAAAGAATACGTCGCAAGCACATTTTATAAATTTGTCGGCGAATGGATGCTATAAATTCGAGAAATTTGTGTAAGGTCTTCCTTTAAAAGAAGATTTATGAAAACCTAGTGATATGATTGTATATATATATTAATTTTATTCATATCCGCACTGAATGTGAAACATATAAGTTAACAGAAGTTTTTTAACGATAAATGCTTGTTACTCAGTTTTTCAACCTCTGCTTTTTCGAAAAGAGTAGGGATATATAGCATAGGCTAAGACATAACTAGTTTGGTTACTGCCATTATGCCATATTAGGATTGGAAAGAGTGGAAGGGAAATTTTAAAGATCACAAGCACCCATGCATTCAAACATAAAACGGCCTATTAATTGGAAAAAAATACTGTATGTACTGGGATTTAAGCCCGTGAATTCGTCACGGAAGCCAAAAACGTTTATCTCTGCACCGCAGATCCTACTCAATTATATGTCTAGCAATATTATATTTTTTTCAAAAATATATACATAAGGGTCCTATGGCGCAGCGGTTAGCGTTGTGGGCTTCCGTGCCGGATCTCACGTGTGCGAGTCCCAGTACGATTTATCGATTTCTGTTCGAAGACATGGATGTTTGCGATGTTTAAAAATTCCCTTCCACCCTTTTCGATCCTTTTATAACTGGGCGTAGCGAGAGCGATTAGTTAACCACTAGTCCTGTGCTAGCCTTATCGTTATATCTCTACTACTCTATTTGAAACAGAGAGGTTGAGCGACTGCAACAAACAGTTCTCGTACAAAAAATCTGTTTAGATACATATGCTCCATATTGAGAGCGAACATGGATAAAAAAGACATACATTAGAAGTTTTTATTCGGAACATGCAATATAGCTTTAAACACGTAAATTCGCCTGCATTTGACAATATTTCTTCGGACCAACACTCACTCAAACGGTCAAGTAATGTATTTGACATAAACTAATCTTCTCCGTGTAACGTGGAATTCAATACTGAATGGAAAATCCTAGACGACCCAACAACTCGGATCTCTAAATCTAAAGGGGATACGATTCTCAATCACCAGAGGTAACACGATTGAATTCAGCAATCCTTTCGCTAAGGCAACCATTATGGAAATTTCGATAGCCAATGGCGACGGAACTGTTTTTATTTTAGATTTGAACAATATTGAACAGTAATTTTATAAGAAGTTGACAACTCAAAAATGAATTTAATTAATCATTTTATCGTGTGAAATATTTAACCAAATCACGAATAAATATTGCCGATCACCGTAGGTTAGCGCAGTGTTTTTTAATTGGTCACCCGTGAACCAATGACGTCCGACAAAAATTTCTACGGTTCGTAAATACCATATGTACATTATAAATATGTTTTATTTTAAAACCTAGAAGAAAAAATATGTATTTATTTTAAATTTTTCTTAGAAACCTGACTATAAACATTATATTTATATTCTATACATAGTAGTCCACATCATATTTCTTATATCTTGAGTGGTCCGCTGGTGTTTAAGATTGAAAAGCACAACCATTTTTCATGTATTCTTTGCTTTCGTACTACTGGAATCATTGGCTGAAAATGTTACATATTATTTTTATTTATCGTCGGCTTTGTGGCGCAGTGGTCATTCTCGTAAGTTTACATGGTGGATCTCACAAAATCAAACTCAATTCTATTAGAGGCATGAGTGTTATTGATGTTTAAAATTCTCTCCTACCTTAATCCTAAAATAGCAAAGCGTAGCGAGAGCGATCAGTTAACCACTAGTCTTTTCCTAGCTTCCCTATCCTTATTTCTTTATTTTCTTCGGAAACGAGAAGCTTAGCCACTGAGTAACAGTCAGTTCTAGTTGAATATTTATGTTGAGATACTCCATATTGGGAGTGGAAATGGATAAAAAATGGTGGCTAATAGTGAGTCATTTCTATCATTATGTTATCTTCAAAGAAAATGTAAAAAATCGAGCTGACCATCGACAAAGGTGTTCGGAAGTTCGGAAAAGATATTTAGATAAAAAAAATGTATTATTAACTGTTTTAAAAGTTCGCTTTTTAAGTGTTAATATATTTCATATTCATATTCTTACAGATATTTGTTATTGTCTCCTAATCACCATGGTAGCATACGATTTAATACCACGTATTCATGTTAAAATCATTCAAAATTAAAGCAAGTATTTTATTTATTCATTCTACCCATGTACGCTTCCAATGTTGAGCATATGGCTTCCTAATGGAGGTATCTCAACAGAAGTTTTTTCTATGAGAACTGTTTTTTACTCAGTCGCTCAACGTCACTTTTTTTTCAAAATGGGAAAGAATGATAAGGCTAGAACAGAACTAGTGGTTGACTAATCGCTATTGCTACACTCAGTTACTAAAGAATCAGAAAAATGGGAGAGGAAATGATGTGTTTTTGACATTACAGACACCCAAGTTTTCGATCACAACTTTGAATTGAATAATTCTCAAATTAACTTTGATCTTACCGTGAATCGAACTTAGTGATTGATAGAGCAAGCTCTAACCAACTGGGCCACATCAGGTGGCTATAGCACTTATTCATGTTAAAATCATTTGAAATTAATGCAAGTATTCTATAGTAACCCTAAAATCCAGCACGCAAGTGCTTAATAAATGCACTGACATCGAATAATTAAAGTCAAAATGTATCACACACTTTGAATGGCATCCTAACGGATGCAGCTCCGCGGCGACGCAGGCGCGCCTCAACGTGCTAGGTCAGTACAGCTCCAGCCTCTGAATACGCCGGCTGTTATCCTACGCCCAACCTCACACTCTACGACGCCCCCTTCAACGCCGCTGCCAAACAAACAGACCGGTCATATACAAAGAATGCGTTCCGCACCGCCGCGTAGGCCGGGAAAAATTAACGATAATTATTTTTTTATTAATACCGCGAGTGAATGTCCTCGTTGATTGAGTGAAGTTGTATTTAAATTAGTGTAATTGTTTTAATGTTAATTTTATATTAACGAGTGATCTATATTCATTTTTTAAAGCAGCGACTGTATTGTAAGTATTGTTTGTTTATGTAAAATTATATAACTAACGGTTTGAAAGCATACATTTAAAAAAAATGATTGATTTAGAAGTTTTGCAACAAATTAATTAGAAGATATTAATCTTCTAATTAATTTGTTTTTGATTTTGTCATTTTAAAAACTGCATCGAATACTTTTTTGCAGTTTTAAAAATATGTATCTTACTGTGGGTTAGTTACTAATTAAAAGTACATGTTTACATTATAAAAAAAATTATATACTTTTACGACCATGAAAATTTATATTTACGTTAATATGTGTTATATAATATTCTTTCTGTAAAAAATATTAAAAATATGTTTTTAGTTTACCTCTATCACTATATTGTTTTTGAAAAAACATTAACCCGCCTTAGTGTAATTGAATATTTCATAAAATTTATTTATGAAAACTTTTAACTGAAATTTATTATTTTATGTTATCGTTAATTATATATTCATTATTTTATTGTATTAAAAAGGATAAGTTTGACTAAATTTATTTAATATGGTTTTCAAATTTAGTTTAGCTATACTATAATAAACATTTCCCAATAAAGAATACTTAGTATTTTAGTAATGCAAGCTTATTTTGTATTTTCATTCCTCTTTAAAATCATATCGCACATTTTTTTTTGATTAGGTTAAGTGTTTTAAATTTTCCATTCCATTTCCTCATTTTCAAACGCCAGAAAATCAATTGTTTTAAACTCGCCGCTTATTCTAATAGAAGCAATTTATTATGCGTAATTAGCATCGCAGGCCAAATCAAAAGTAAATTAATCAAGCGCAGGACGGAAGCTCTCGGCACTAACAAAAACTCCCTCGATGTAAATTGCCATCAAACAATTGACTTCCCGTCATTATTGCTTCTACGCAAATGGCGTGAATCCAGTATTCTAAGCCACCCGGTATTAAATTAATAGCTTGAACCAAAGGTACTACAATAAACATTATCGTTTCAAATTAATTCAAAGCTAAAATTAAATTTAACTTAAGACACTAAGAGTAAATCCAAAATAAACTGTACGGGCTAGGATGAAGTATAAAATTCCGTGAATTTTAATATCTGAGATAAATATTATATATCTATGAATAACTAAACTAGATATTGCAATATTAGTATTAAAAAAATAGGCTGAACAAATACACTTCGGGTCTTGGGGATGACAATGCCGGATAAGTAAGTAATCGCTGTTATTTGGTACTTTTAATCTAATATATAAAAAAAAATGTTTGTTTGTTCGTATTTTACGCGTTACCCTACCGCTCATCCGATTGCAATAAGACTTTGACAATCTTTTTGCTTGAACTTTCGGAAAGGTTATAGTCATAGTAAAATTAGATTACAGTAGGTATAAAAATCAATGTTTGTATGTCTGCCATACAGTTTATTTTGACAACGTATGCTTTCACTAGCGCGAAGGTTATAGTGCAATTAACTTACAGTAGCGCGTATGTCGTATCATAGACAATCGGCAGCAAATGTCAAAACGGACAGAAAAAGAAATCATGCGCTTCAATAAACACAATTAAAACACACACTTTTTCTATCTCTGAACATTGCATCGCAATGCTTGCCGGGAACCGGCTAGTCAAATATAAATAATTTATAATAAATCATATCTGGTGGTAACCAAAGAAAATATAGAAAATGGAATGTTAATCAAATAATGGACGATGGATCCGCCAGCAGCTTTGTAGAGAAGATTCATTTTATTATACTTAATTAAAATTGATAGCTACGTTATAATACCAGCAATTAAAATACATTTAAATGCAAGCACTGTTAAAAGAGAAATTTAAGACTGTTTAACATATTCGGTAGGAAAGTATTGAAATTGGTCACAATAAAATTAAACGTTAACAAAATAAAATCTAAAGTTTTCCAAAGAACTAAAGAAAAGACAGTCCTTATTAGACGGTTCTCATTCAACAACCCTCTTACTTAAAATGAGTTTTTCATTTTACTTCAAATTACTAAGTAGTTGACGATACACTGGTTGAACACCCATGTCTTAACAGTACGTGCGCCTTCCGATTCGTGGCTAGTATGTTGACCGAGACATATCTATTGTCACTAGATCTAGCCTCTTGGAATACTTACTCGTCTAACGACACCAGTTTCGCAAAGTTATTTAATATACACACATTTTTAGCCATACCACACACTCTTTGTGACTGTCGACATTCAGCAATACTACGTGACATTCTGAAATAATGCTGTTTCATATAATATATACTAACTATATTATGACATATTGTAACGTTAACGGCTATCAAAGAAGTAGGAGTGTGTTAGTAATTATTTTGGATTTGCAAATTATTTCACCGAAATAGGCACGATGTAATCAGATTTACCCGAGAAGTTAATAATCTCTATGGAAAGTTTCGAAATTCTACTAATAAGTGGAACATATATTTCAAGTGTATTCAATTTTATATCAATGGGAACTGTTTTAAATTGACCTAACGAGTGCTAATAGATAGTATTACTAATATTTTTGTTAGACTATTTCCCAGTAAATATTTACTCTATATCAAAAAATGCTATACAAAATTGTATAATAAATGTGATAAAGACATTAGATTATAATTTTGAATTGTTAATCATACCTTTGTTTAAATATATTTGCTATTATCAATTTAAAATGAGTATTTGAATATACACAAATATCAATATCCCCATTTCATCTTCTATAGCGAAAATTAGCTGCAAGATTCGTGATCCTGTAAAAAACTGTATGAAAATAATCAAAAATTTTAAAATACGAAAGAAGACAAAATTAATCCTGCCATTAATAAAACAATATCAAAGCCATGAAAAATCTTAAATTTGCGCACGAGTATAAGTTTACAAAATCAAAAGGGGAATTAAAACATTTATTGGTTCTATAACTATAAAGTGCACTTAATACAGTAGAGGATATTAAAACTAAAGGACAGTATATAATATAAGCTATGCCATCAGTAAAATCAAACATCAAATAAGCAGTAAAATTTCCTGCTTAGACTTTGTCTAGAATGTTGGCAAACTTTGATGAAATATTTCTTGTTTACATTGTGACCAGTCTGTAGTTTCATAAAAGTAGAGGTTTCATTTATATTTATATTTAGTGTCTACTTCAATCCAAAGAAAATCACACAATAAGATAATTGAATTTGACATGTAATTATTCATTTAAAAAAAGTTTAATCGTAATTATTAATATGCCATATAAAAATACAAATAATAATAATTACAAAACAGTACCTCTCCAAAAGTACAATCAAAAATCCAACTCTATGTTTACGAAAAATGCGCTCATTGTTAGTTGTGCTGAAAATAGTGCGTCATAAAGCGAGTTTTTCGACGGTACCGTAAATTCTACGTTTTTAACGTTGAATATGTACACCGATCTTACACAATAAATATTTAAAAACAACCCCAAATATAAACATAATTATTATAGTTCCACCAATGTTTCATAGTAATCCGTAAAAACCAATAATAACGGTCCTGCCGTGGAATTCGCCTAATGATAACGATTTATTTTGAACAGCACATTTTTGAAATGTTGTTCTATCCAATGGGGGCGGCTTATTTTAAGCCGCGCGTGAATGTTCTGATATCGCCACGTTTAAAAATTCGATATTTCTTGGTGTAGACCTGAAGTATTGTATTACCATAGATCATAATATTTGAAAATTTTCGAATAATCAAAGACTTTAATTCGACTTTTGAAAACTATGATTATAAGGCTATCGAAATGAATCGTTTGATCGTGTGAGTCAATGTGAGACTAATATTCTTTGGAGCGGATTTGATCAATTGAATCATAATGATGAATATTTTTACGTCTGACCTTGAAAATTGTTTTGAATTCTTTAATAAATTAAGAATATTCAAATTATGATA
The DNA here is from genome assembly GCA_030503985.1 of Himalopsyche tibetana. NCBI lineage: Eukaryota > Metazoa > Arthropoda > Insecta > Trichoptera > Rhyacophilidae > Himalopsyche > Himalopsyche tibetana. The sequence goes on from JAPJYX010000010.1 coordinate 7,062,327, forward strand.
TGGATATATCATAGAATAATATTTTACTTTTTTTCATACACTTGGGTAAAATGTGCAACTGATTTTTTAATGAAAAATTGCATTTGATTTTTTAATTTTTATTCGAAATAATTGTTAAGTAATTGAAAATTCGAAAAATGATAACATTATTCTAAAAATTAAATAATTTACGAGGTCTTTTTCTGCTACTACTAAAAATAGTTGTAAGCAAACTTAAACATTATTCCAAAAATTAAATAATTTACGAGATCTATTTCTGCTACTACGAAAAATGATTGTTGGCAAACTTAAACATTATTCCAAAAATTGAATAATTTACGAGGTCTATTTCTGCTACAACGAAAAATAGTTGTTAGCAAACTTAAACATTATTCCAAAAATTAAATAATTTACGAGGTCTATTTCTGCTACTACGAAAAATGATTGTTAGCAAACTTAAACATTATTCCAAAAATTAAATAATTTACGAGTTTTATTTCTGCTACTACGAAAAATAATTGTTATGAAAATGATAAACATTTCAATTATTCTAAAAATTATATTATATACAATTTAAATACTGCAGGGCAGGGCTGTCGATATATGCCCCGAGATATATTTCTTTTACTTTTAGAATTTCTGGCTTATTCTATAAATACTTTTGTAATTTATTTTTCACGCCAGTAAATTTTCTGACTACTTAAAATGCAACGAAAATCCCCCCCGTTGAGGTCAACGGGCTTACAGCTAGATTATAGTTAATAGGTAATTCAACATTATACAATCGTTAGAATTAGTATTTTCCTTCTATTACTTCCGTAAATTGTTCTGAGAGAGTTAATGGCATGAAGATTTTATTGAATATCTTTTAATTAACCATTAAGGAAGTATTTTTCAGATTTCTTCTTAAGATTTTTTTTTTTTTTTATTTAATTATATTAATTGATTGAAGGTTAACCACTTAAAACATTTTTTAAAAACGTACATATTTCATTATGTGATTAATTATTGTACTTAATGATTTACATTGTTGGGACAAAATAATATTGTTGTTTGTTGTTTCTTTCCGGGTTGTCAGGATCACATATGCAACTGACAGCAACTTTAAAGGTAGAAGCTTTGTAGGAAGTTTCCAACAATTTCGCCTTTTCAAAATATTGACATCTTTGAAATAAACATTTGCTTCGTTTTGTCGATTGTTAAATAAAAGCAGACAATAATATCATTTAGATTGATTTATGAATTTGAAGCAGGTACACAATAAAAGAAATAAGCTTATTGAAACATAATTATGTGCAATAAAGTTTACATGTCTAATAAAAAGTGCGATTCTATTTCCAACAAGTGTTGATAAATGGATTGCTTTAAAAAAAATCAAAATATGTGTTGTTTTAAGTAAATAAATGCCTGTTCAACTTAATAAATCGAATAAGAAATTAGAGTAAGCTTTAGTAAATTACATTTTTTTTTAATATAAAATATTTATTCCATAAACTTGAATACTTTGAGAACATGAAACGTTCCCCACCCCTGTACTAAACCAATAACCCTGTGTCAATATATATATTTTTATCAGTAGAAAATGTCCGTTATGAGCGAAAACGGTTGTGACCCAAATTAAGAAAAAAAGTGGAAAAATTATAAAATGATGTTTTTTTTTTAAATTTGATGCCTTTCCTCTAAATATTGACAGTAAACACTTTAAAAGCGACATAAGCCAATACAAGTGTGTAAGAAATATAAATCAATATATAGATCTAGAATTTGATTTTAAAATCTCATATAAAATTTTAATTACCGAACTATCCGACGTCTTGATCGTAGCGAGAGCTATTTGCTAACCAATAGGCCTGTCTTAGTCCTATACTTCTAAAAAGAGAGGTTGAGAAACTGAGTAACAAACAGTTCTCATAGAAAAACTTCTGTTAATATACCTCCATTAAGAGACCATATGCTTCACATTGGAAGCGGACATGGATTAAAAAACAAATCCGACGTCTTGGCGTCGTACCAAATGACTTACTAAAAATATAAGCCGTCAAATATAAATATATTTGAAATATTTTAGTGATTTAGTCTCTTAATATTTCATTTGACTGGTACTCAATTATATCTAAGTTGACAAATTGATGTATCGATACAAACCAAGATATTTTTTGAGCACCACAACTTTTTTAAATTTTATCTATCCTCCTTCAACCTTGTGAATCTTTTTGATTTGTAGCTGCCAAAAACACATTCCTATTGAGAAACTTTAGAGTAAAATCACGTTTTTTTTTTTATTAAATTTGAACAGGTACGATTCACTATAAGGTATTTCACGTTTGATTTATTGAGACAGTATACCGTCAATGATACAACGCAGGATGATCGAGTGATGCTTTTTAATATTTGACATTTTATGTCTATCCAGATCAACACACTTTCTTTCTAACCATGCCTTTACAATTCAATGTATCTCTAAAGAAAAAAGAAAAGCATTTTTTTTTTAATTGGCGTAAATGTATTTTCAATGTAAGCATTCTATAAACCAAAACACGTTAAAAGAATAATCTTTACCAATTTCAGTAGTTTGGTGAAAAAATATCAATGTATTTTAGATCTATAATTGTCAGGTCCTATGACGCAGCGGTAAGCGTTGTTAGCTTGCGGGCCAGATCTCAAAGGTTCGAGTCCCAGTACGAACCGATTTTTTCGATCAACTTTTGAAACCATGGGTGTTTGTGATATCTAAAAATTCCCTCCCACCTTTTCCTTTCCTTTAAAAACTGGGCGTAACGAGAGCGATTAGTAAACTAATCCTGTCCTAGTCTTATCCTTTTATCCCTACTACTCTATTTTTAAAAAGAGAAGTTGAGTGACTGAATAACAAACAGACCTCGTAGAAAGAAACAACTTCTGTCGAGATACCTCCATTAGGAGGCCATATTCTCCACATAAGGAGCGAACATGGACATGAATATAGTTTTGGTATCAGAAAATAACCCTCTATAAATGTTACAATATTGGGTTATGCTTAAACTCTGCATGTTTATCACAAGCAATACTTTAATCAGTCAGATTTGTAGTCCATAAAGAAATGTATCCTATATTGACATGTTCACTAACGCTAAAACCATTGTTTTAATGGAATACAATGCGTTAATTGATTGACTAACAAGCAATAGCTACAACGTCATCTTTTTATAAAAGTTAAAATGAGGTTAAGGTTTTCTGTCACTGATTTAGAGTACGTAATTTATTTCAAAAGATTTGCTTTAATTCTGTATTAGAAGTCAGATACTGAGAATGAACGTTAGAAGCAAAAATAATTTTGTCCTCTACGTGAGCTTTACATATTTTAAAATAAAAATAGTTCATCTAAAACGCGATTCCAGCTTCAGAATACTTATTCCGATGGCACACAATCACATCGTTTGCAAGTTTAATGTTTCTCAAAGTTTTCCCGGCTCCTCGTGTTGACATTCGTATGGTGAATATTTAAAAGGCCCTCCCTGCGGAGACGTTTCTCTCATCTTAAAGACGTTTCAAAGGTTTGAGTGACTCTAATATGCTGAATGAAAACGTTGTCTTTGAAGTGAGCTTTATAAAAAAGTGATATGTTACTTTTTCTCCTTTTTGGAAGCGCTGTGAAATGTCGCTGAAGATATTTTCAGTTCATTTTAATAAATGTAAAATATGTGTAAAAAATAACATTCTCAGTAGAATAAAATAATGTTTTGATATGATATGTTATGAAACTATGTTTGACATAAGGTTAAATTGAAAGTGTTTCGAAGAATTATTATAAAGGTATAATAAAAAACTGTTCATAATTAATTATGTAACGACTTCTTCCAGCTTAGCATACTGATCAATGAAACATGAATTAAAAATAATAATACTCTATTTTCAGTTACCATAAATAATTGTTTGTATACGCAATCCTTATTAACAGGAGTTCTTTAAAATAACTATATAATTTAATGGTTCGCTTTATTTCCAATTGGTTAAAGAAAGAAAAATTTAATTAGGAAATCAATATAAGTATAAGTGAATCACACTCTCTAGTGTCAATATTAAATTTGAATATAAAGAAAGGTTTTGATTAAAATCCACAAATCAATTTAATGATCAATGTATGAAAATATCATTTTTGGGGAATCAAACAAACGTTTAAGAGCGTTAAGTATTGGACTATACAACAACTAAAGTTAATACAAAAACCAACTTTCGGATTCAAATATTTTCTAGAACTAGAATTTTCTGACATATGAAGAACCTTTTCGCTGGGTAATGAAGTAGATCGGATAGTTTTAGTGCATCAAGTAGAAAGTCCATTTTTTTTTTCTGTTTGTAGGCTCTTATTTGTAAAATTTTGCCTTCAGTGTTTTTGAATTTGATTTACTCGTGAATTGTATCTGAGCTAAAATGTATTCAATATAAACCTCAATATAATATTAATTGATTTGGCATTTACTTGGTAGAACTCCATTTATAACAGATTAAAATAACAAAGTATTTTAGCTCTACAGTTTTTAATAATTTTATTTGTTGATAGCTATTTCGGCTTGCGCCATCGTCAGAACTATGTTTCATTAGTTTAAACATAGTTCTGACGATGGCGCAAGCCGAAATAGCTATCAACAAATAAAATTATTAAAAACTGTAGAGCTAAAATACTTTGTTATTTTAATCTGTTACTCAATATAATATGCTCAAATTATTCATTGATATAAACTAATTTTTAAACTACATATTTCATCTTGTTTTTTTTAACTATATGGGTTTCAAATAAAAAACAGATATAATAATAGAACCGGGTTAAAAATATGAAAAAACCTGCTGATTAAATGAACAAAACAGTTTTGGACAATAACAAGTCATAACAATAACAACGGAATCAAATATAAAAATTCCAACTACATCATCAACATCAACTTTTATTTATATTTTTTTTCGATGTAAATATAATATTATGCTTTTTATAGATTATTTTCATTTTCCAAAACTTAACCTGCTAAAATAAAGAATATATTTTAAGGTTTCAACTGAACGTTTTACTGGCATTTTACTTTTCGGCATCTTCGAGCATTCAAGTAGTTCAATTTTATCCGTGCATTTGAATGCATGAAGATACCGAACGCCGAATCCCGTGTTGTTAGTGACAAATCAAATATATTTATTATTTAAACATAAAATATTCAATGAAAAATACTTGAAATCTTCTTATATTAAAAAAAGTTTGTATTTAAATTGTTATTGCTCACTGTGCATTGTGCTGCATAAGCACAATTTATTGTTTTTTTTCATAACGTCAATATAAATAAATGATATAAAGCGAAACGTACTTATTCTGAAGTTGGTAATATAACATAGTGTGTATATAAACTAATTTATGTGTTTAACTAACTAATATTAATTTAATACATAAAAACTGCTTATTTTTTAATACGTGGAATTCCATTTTTATTAATGATTTTTTAGTGACCTTTTGAAAGGGTTTTTATAAATAAACATAAATCAAAAGAGATTGCTTTCATCTGAAAGGAAGATCACATCATGCAAATATCATTTTATGTGTCGAAATTATTCACGAAAGAAATTTCAAAAAAATATTTTTTTTCTATTTTGGGTAACGTGATCCGTGACACCGACCAGGCGTTCTGAGAAAAGATACATATTGAAACCTTCTAAAGGATATTTTGTTTCTTCTTACCTATTATATTGTATTTTGACTATTTCTTATAATTCTTTTTTTTTGTAAAGATCATAACAATATCGGAATATATGTATTCATGTGTTTATTCAAGATGTTGTTGTTTTCAATTTAATTTTAGAGCAGCATAATAATAATTTTATTATAAATCTCTCATATCAATGCATAATCAGTTGAAACAAGAATTCCGTATAAGAAGCGTTTCTATTTCATGTTCTAAAAAAATCCAAAATATACTCAACAACTTTTTCGTACAATCCACAATAAATTTACACTAAAACATATTTTTTTAGTCTCAATGTTAAGCATGCTAATAAATGCTTTTAAGTAGTAGCAGACTGGCCATATTGCCAGGTTCCCGATTGCAAGTGGACCCCGCTATAAATTAGAGTCTATATAGCAAATTGAGGATTTCAAATTCCTCGGTGAGCTAAAAAGAAAAAGGAGTTTCGGAGACAATCCTGGGAAAAAGTATAGCAAATCGAAGATTTCCAATTCTTCGGTGAGCTAAAAAAAAAGGAGTTTCGGAGACAACCCTGGGAAAAAGTGTAGCAAATCGAGGATTTTAAATTGTTCAGTGAGCTAAAAAAAAAAGGAACTTCGGAGACAATCCGGGCAAAAAGTAAATCGAGAAATTCAAATTCCTGGAGGGGGGGGGGTCGCTAGTCACACGGCTTTTATAAAAAGTGGTTGCCACCCGAAAAGGGTTGGGAACCTATGAATTAGACAATATAGGCTCTCAGTAAAGTTTAAAAAAAATTGAGCATTTTATTTTAAGTTTGTAAAAATATACAGAATAAAGCGATTTGGGTATGCCATCAATACAAATAAATATTCTTTCTTACGATATATACAAATAACTAATACTTGCTTTAACAACCAGAGGATCGGCTACGTTGTTTATTAAGGACCTAATTTTTTTATCATTTACGCAGGCCCATTTCAATCTCAACTACTACTTAAATAGAAATAGAAAATAAACAAATTTTCCATCAAGGTATATAAAAAATTGGCCCTCTATCTAAAAGGCCTTTATTTATTTTGAATGGGCTCTCTTTTTAAAACTCACTATTTAAACTTTAACTGGCTTAACAAACAATATTTATAAATTTAATTAATGCTTTACCTTTCTTTAACATTGTTTGTTTAAATTCATTGATTTTCATTTTATTTTAGAAAAGTGAATAAAAATATATCTACCAAGTTCCAATGTGTCACCAAAAATTAAGATGATGTCAGGAAACTGTCAACTACGAACTATCGTGTCCGCCTACACTGTGATTATACTATTTGGTAAGGATTCATCTATTATCTCTAGAGTAAACTATAAATTGTTTTATCCTTTTCCTACTTTATTTGTCTATTATTTCTTACATCATTTTTTTTCTGAAGCGGATTAAAAATGAATTATTAAGGTGTTAAAAGTCTTTGCAGCTCATGTTGTATCGCTATTAACCATTTTTTTAAACATACTTAAAACAATCAATTTTACACGTATCTTATATAAACATTTGGTACTTAGTCAATTGAAGTAAAATAATAAAAAAATACAGTGGGATATATTTTACAAAACTTATTCAATATGACAAGAGTCACCATCGGCCGATCACAAAGCAAAATCGGGTCAGTTCTAGTTGCGATTGCTTAAATTTTTCAATTAATGAAATAATACAAAATTTCTTTCTCAAAATTATTGTAATGTTTTGATTTTTACACATGTAAAGAGATATATGTATGGAACAGTTCTGCTTTTGATACCAGACGACTCATATGTAACTTTAATGTTTAATATTTTTATCTTTTAAAAACTCAAAAACGAACTAATTTTATCAAGGTTCGATTTCCACTAAACATTTTAACATAATATACGTAGTGAAAGGTTGAGTACCCTTGGAATAAGATGGTCTATTACAAATTTTAAATCTTTTTTTATTATCGGATAGGAAATTGTAGAATAAATATTACCTTAATGGATTATTTTCAGAACGGCGTGTTTTGATTTCATATCATTTGTAAATGATTGATTACAAATATTTTCAAATTTTTAATTTGAATGAAAAAAAAATGTATTTTTTGAAGAATTTAGAGAAAAAATGATGATAAGAGACGGCAGATAATTGTATTAATTACCTGAATTGATTCTAAGTGCCAGAACACAAGGCGTCAATAATTATTTATAATTTGTTATTAATGAAGATTACCAGTGAATTTCGTCAGCAGTCATTAATGTCTGTATTCCAATAATATACTAATTAGACTCGACCTTCCATTTAGAAGTCTAGACTTTACAGAAATATTACATTACGTAAATTTCGGTTAAGTCAAAATTGAATTAAGGCTATTATGCTTAATGTCTCTGTAAAATACAGAAACTCTTAAAAATCTTCGTTGTCAATTTTGTAATGTTATTAAACAATTTTGTCCCCAGACAAATTCTGCTTACAAATTCTGTGCAATAAACTAAACAAAAAAACTTTTAGTTAAATATATTAAAAAATACGTATTTTTGATACATTCAATATAAACATTTCGTTTGAAATGTGATTGATTTAATAATCCTGAAAAAGAAACTCATTAATATCGCGAATAAAATATATTTTCCAATTAGTCATTGTTGAGGAAGAAAATCCATGATATTTAGGCAAAAACTGGAGTATCAAACTTTAAAAAAGTTTCTGTTTCTTTGAATACTATGTGCTGACGTGTAACTTCGTGATACTGATAGAAGTATATTCGTATTGATTTTTTACGTATGAGTTTTTCCTATATTCCCTTGGGTACTCAACGTTTATCTCCCACCACACGCTACAGCATCACATCTTTCTTGCATGGTGTATTTCATAGCGTGACAATATAATTTAATAAAATATTTAAAAAAAATACAATTTATTTGGCATTTAATTGGTATAATCTCATAGTAATAATAAGCCTAGACAATAAACAAAAACTAAGCTCTATTTTATTTATATCAATATACTCTACAAACACTTTTAATGCATTATGGTTGTAAAGCAAAGTTACTAAAGTAGCTTAAACATAGTGCTGACGAAGGCGTAAAGTCAAAATAGCTATCAGCTAAATTCAAAAACTTTGAATAGTATTAAAATACATTGCTATTGTTGTACATTTTTGGTATATTTTTCAACGCTCAATTTCACGCATTAGTTATAAAAAAAATAACGCTTTAATTGTATAGATATTAATTGTTATTTTTAAAATGTAAAGTAATTAAATAAAATTAGTACAAAATCTTAGAAAAAAATAAACTAATGGCTCGCTCGCTAATGTTGTCAGTTTCTTCTCTTCTCCAATATGTTGCCGAAACGTGTTTTTGTGAATTCATTTCTGTATTACAAAACAGGAAGCAGCTCATGTCTGAAGATAGTTGGAGTGGAAGTTCCATCATTGGCGGACTTCCGACTTCCGGCAACTCTCGACTGCTCGTATGATACTGGACAGGATGCTTTGTACTCTGTTAAATGGTATAAGGATGACCATGAACTCTTCAGATACATGCCTTCTAACACGGTAATTACAAACTTTTAGATAAAGCTACTGAAATTTTTAATCTATTCAGAGGTGTTTTCAGTTTCAGTAAAATATTTGACCCCGTTTTTAATTTTATTTGAAATAAATTTCTCCAGACCTGTAATTGAGTGATCAACCTGGCTGAGAACTAAATTGCATATAGTTTTATTATATAATTTATGGATTTAAGTTTTAAGTGCGGAAGTCTTCGATGTTTGAATTCCTTCCAATTCATCCGATATCAAAACAGGAAGTGGCAAAAACGATTAGCGTATTACGTGCCCTGTCTTAGAAATTAAACTCCCCTAAAAAAAGCGTGGCACGACTAAATAACAAGCAGTCCTCGCATATTAACTTATTTGTGGATAATCCTCATTAATTATTTGGAAGCGCATTAATATTTGAAAAGTTACAATATTTCCCAAAAATAAAAAATGCTTAAACTTTTCTACTATGCCACCTGTCGAACATTTTTTTCATGAATTCGATAAGAAAATTACTTCAAACAACACATCCGCCCTTATGATTTTCGATTCTACACCATTAAATTCACAATTCAACCAAAGTGTATCTTCTTTTTCGTAAACCATATCCGATTCCAATATGGAGAATAAAGCTACTAAAAGACGTTTCCGGAATTTTCTGTCATCGAAAAATTGGTTTTCTTCTTACTTTTCTATTTCCTTCAATATCTCACCGATGTAAAAAAAAAAGTCAGACACGGTCAAGACTTCTTGGAACACTATAATGCCCAATACAATGACTGATAAATTTAATATAGAACGAAATTGATGATTGCTGCTTCAATAAATATTCACATGTAGATTTTAATTGGCAATAATACGTGTCTCAAGCAATCATACCAACTTGATGGAAGAATATAAAACTAATCACAATATACAAGATAAGTCCGATTCGGTAGTATATTAAAATTAGGGCATCCAATCCCGTCCAATTTTCTGATCCCGAAATCCCGGGATTGATATGGTCGCGATCCCGAGATTTTGGAATTGAGAAATTTTGAGCAAATCCCGAAAATTTATAGAATTTTGGAATCGGAATCTGGGGAAAAAGTATAGCGAATTGAGGATTTCATATTCCTCGGTGGGCTAAAAATATACACGATTTCACATTGAGTGCTCAATCCCCAAATTTACAAAAAGGCTCCGGGATTGGATACCCTAATTACAATTGAACTTAATCTATTAGTGTTATCAATTTTTTTAGCCGATATATATTTTTCTATTACTCTTATTGGCAAAACGTATTTTACAAAACGAGGAAATATTTTGCGTTTTTTTTAAACGTTGTATTTAACCAAATAATTATACAGCATCATAAATTATTTAGTACATTTCTTTTCTAGTACATGTTTTTTTTTTGAAAAAAAACTGATGTGCATGTAACAAAAGTTTTTTCTGTTATATTACAATTATGAAAGTATTGAAAATTTCCGAAAAAACATATTGAGTTGATCTTTTTATTTTTAATGCTTGTCCCTTAAGAAGATTTATTTTAAAATGGAAGGCAACGTAGTGTTTTAGTGTGTTTGAGGCATTTATTTTGTTATAAAAAATGAAAATAAAGTAAAATGCGAAACGCATTCGAATGTAAACTGATTGATAGATTTTCTATAAGATTGATAATTTTTGAATTAACATTGTATTGTTGTTAAATTTGATATACGACTTTGCTGTATGACATTGTATAGTAAAAATGATATTTTTTTTTGAATTGTTTGAATTTTGTACTTTTCCATGAGTTTTGTCGCTAACGACCCGGGTTTCGCCTTTCGGCATCTTCAGACATTCCAAGTGCACGGATGTACTTGAACTCACGCGTAGTAAACAGTTTGTATCGTTTATATACAAAAATATAAGTAGATCACAAAGTTAAAAGGCTATTAAAATGTAAATTAGCGAAAATTTAATGTATACAAGTTTCAATGAATTAAGTGGGTTTGTTATAATTATGGGGATTTTTTGAAAATATTAATGACCAGATTATAAATATTGGTAAAACTGCTAGAACCTTAAATATAAGAGTGGCTGAGCATTTAGCCGCTTTTCGCTTAAAAAAAGATACCTTCACCCTCGCCAACTATTTAATTCTTGAAAACCATACGTTTAATTTTGCCTGAAGATGCCGAAAGGCGAAACCCGGGTCGTTAGCGACAAAACTCATGGAAAAGTACAAAATTCAAACAATTAAAATTTGATATTAAAATTCCATCAAGCACCCTCCGTCGAAATACTTAATTATAAAAATGATAATATTATGTACGAGTATGTAAAGCAATTTTTAAATTAAAAGTGCGGTAATTATCATATTTTATATTTTATCTTAACGCTTGTTGTATCTCACATACAATTTACCTTATTGGATCACAATAAAGTGAACATATAATATAAATTCACCGCAAACGGCAAGTTTAATATTAAACTTCAAAGGTTTCGGTCCTTTGTAACGCGATTGAAAATTTTCTAACAATGAAACAGGTATTACAACAAAAGTGAAAAGGTATCATCTATCTGTTTAACAATATAATATTGCGTGATAAAGGTCTGTCGATTCATATTGTATAGAAATTTATTATCTACGCATTGTTCAAATATTATCTGGTTTTGGTAAACATTGTTTTAAAAAGATTTGTTGTGAATTATCGAGTGTTTTCCAAAATCAGATATTAACAATAAAATTAATGAACCCACTAGATTTTTATTTCACCGGCATTAATTGCTTTGGAATGTTTTTGTAAACTTACAAACAGCCTTTAATATTAAATTGATTAATACAACTATATTTGTACATATAATATATTAACAGTGTAGATACTTTTTCATGGAAAAAAAACTATGTTACAATACTTAACGGTCAATCATTGTTAACACTACTCTCTTTTACAAATATAAAAATCAACGATAAATTTCATTGAAATAAATAGCCGGCATTGATATCGACTCATGCGACTGCACTGTCATGCCAATAAAATTATTATTTCATATACTAATATGTTCTGTTTTTTTCTATACTTTCAAATTAAAAATATTGTTTATTTAAAATACTTTTAATGCAAAATAATTAGATATAAGATTTTTTTTTACAAATTATCAATGGTTTTACGAAAATGTATTCCAATATAAGCAAGCACTAGAAACTCACTATTGCTGTCACATTTCAATCCTAAAGTACGCGTGTATTAAATAATATTTAATTTAGGTGTGGTATCATCATTTTACAGCCGAGCGTACAAACATTTCCGCTGAATGGAGCCGAATTCGTAATCAGCAATAAAACAGACTGCGGTAAAACCAAATGCAGAATTACTCTTGAAAACCTGACTCCAGTGGCTTCTGGCGCCTATACTTGCGAAGTTTCCCTGGAAGGACCAACCTTCAGGCTCGTTCAAGAGACCAGTAATATGACAGTTGCCGGTAAGAAGCGCTGTATAAATTAACAGATTTGAATAATTAGAATGGAAATAGCTTTCAAAATGATTATCATATGTAGCTTAGTTCGCGTAGAAGTGCAATTAATGTAAAAGCTTTCTCAGTTCCGCCGTACCAAGAAGTATATTTTCAACATAATTTCTTATTAACCTTAACGAATAATAATATAGGCATCTACAAAATTAGCAGGATTATTAAACTCTAGTTTTCCGTTCTTAATACTTTAAGCAACACATTTATCGGAATATCTTATATAAGTAGATATAAAACTTTTTATTTTTAAATGAATTAATTATGATACATATATAAATGCATAGATTTCAACGAAGTTTCAATTATTTAAAACCTGATTTGTTCCTCAAAATTGACTATATATTATTAGTTATTTTAATAGTACGAATGAATTTTTCTACACGAAACTAAGAATATAAATTCTATCTATTCTAATACTCAAAAAGCTAAACTCATATTGCAGTCGGAATAGATAAAATATTACAATAATTGTTGGTTTGAAATTTTTGAAATTACATTAATTTAAAAATAATAAGGTTTTCGTTATAAAGATGTTTATAATAATTACGTTACATTATCTTGCACCATATGTTTATTGTTTATTTTTTGTATTTGGGCATCCCTTAATGGCTTATAATTGTAAAAATACATGTTGCATACTAGTGGAAAAATTATTTGTATCTGTTAATTAATAATTATAATTTATTTATTATATATACCCGATACACTTATTTACTAAGCGTCAGTTCATGTTAATCCGTGCATTTAAACACCCGAAGATACCGAAAGGTGAAACCCGGGTCGTAAGTGACAAAACATGTGGCAATGTACAAAATTTTAATAATTTAAAATTAAAAAAAACGATCGGAAAATCAACATTTTTTTAATTTAACTAATAATACACACAGCAAATGTACAACAAAAGATTTTATTTTACAGCCATCGATATACAATACAAAAAAAATGTAATTCTTTTCTGCCCTCAACAACGTGTTTTCAAAATATCTCATATTTGTTAATCCAACATGTAAATCTTTTAACGACCATTCATACTTTCAAAAGATAGTGGACGTATCCTATTAAATCTGGTTAAATTTTTGTGTCGATATATTTTAATAGTTCATTAAAAACTCAATACAGCGATTGTATAGAACAGTGCTTCCCAACCTGGGGTCCGCAGAGATTTAGATGAAAATGTATTATTGTTTTCACAATCGATCGAGGATTTAGAATTCGTCGGTGGGCTAAAAAAACGAGTTACGAAGACAATTGAGGAGGGTCGCAGATTTTTTTTTAGATTTAGGGGTACGTGGAACGAAAAAGGTTGAGAAACACTGGTATCGAATACATCAAACTTGTTAAGAGTATAATATGTTCCAGTCTTTTACACACCATGCGATTTTATATTCTGCACTTATAGTATGAATAATTGGATAATTAAATGTTTTATTTCAGAATTACCTCCAGAACTGCCAAATATTGATGGACTTCAACATTCATATACGATCGGAGAAATACTTAATGTGACTTGCACTCCTCCTGCATCATCTGTCCCTCCCCATATTTCAATATATTTAAATGACAAAGAGGTACGTATTTTTTGAAATATTTATTAAATATTCACATTTAATTTTTTTGTTCAGCACATTGCAAAGCGGATGATTATCGTATTAATTGACATTTACTTGATAGAACGTAGAACCTTTGTAATAATGTGAAAAAAATGACAAAGTGCTTAAGTTATACAAATATTATTTTTTATATAGTTGATAGGTATTTCGACATATGCTTTCATCGGAACTATCCCCTCACAATATCCTTGTGTATCTCTTATTAACCAGTATATAGCTGAGTAAATGTAAGTTTTAAAATAGTTCTGATGAAGACAAACTATATAAAAAATAGTATAGAACCAAAATATTTTTAAATTTATAACTTATTAAATTTATTTAAATAATATAATATGTATACGCTTGCTAAACTGCAATTTAACCCACTGTTGCAAAAAGTTTTCTAGGAAAATTAATCTAAAAAAATCAAACAAATTTTCCCGTGAAAAAATTGTTTTAAACTATTTTGTTCACAGACATATTTCATGCGGCTAACTTTAGTTGATTAAAAATATTGTTTTATTGATCCTTTAAAAACGTAATATTGTTGATATTAACCAAAAAGAAATCTTCCAGAAAGGATTGCAATACCGGACGAATATATCATTCAATGAAGCAAACAAAAATACTATCAATTGGGATTGTAATACTGGGCTAATTATTTAAATCGCTATTTCGATATATCTTATATCATACCTTCATTAAAAACATATCATATTCATAAAAAAATGATTTTTAAAAACATCGGTTTCTTAAAATAATAATATACAATACAAATCCCATGAACAATATTGTACAGACATAACATATGTGACGGTTGTTGTTCATTCAAAATTAGATTTTGACTATTTTTTAATATAAAAATGCTGATATTTTTGGTTGGTTAAAACCAGTATTAAAACCTCTAGTCCTATCCCCATCACCCTATCCTTACTCTTTAAAAAAAAAAAGGTTGGCACTAAATAACAATTAGTTTTTAAGAAAAAAAACTAGCGTTGAGATGATCTACGAAGATTCACATAGTAAAAAAAGTATCATAATTTTTTGATGTCATACGGAGAGCGAGTAGACACTAACTCATATTATTTTTTTGTTTAACGTGAGGGATTGATTTTATGCTCATTAAATTGCAAGTCACAAGCTTTCGGCAGTTGCTCCTAAGACACTCCCAGTCAAAAAAAAGCGCTGCAGACACGCTACACTTATCGTTTGTAAAGCCGCTGGATAAAACTGTATAAAATTAGCAGGTGGTAAAGCAATTTAAGTTCAGAAGGGCAAGATAGTAGTATAAATATAGTAAAAAATAAAAGTAAACTAATAAATTTCAAGTTTCTTCTTACATTTGTTACTTCGTCGTGCGGTTTTTCATTGTGACGTCACAGCAAAGCATCATATAAATAAAATATTATGATGGTTACCTGGCACGTTTCTGTCGGTTCAAAGTTCTTTGCCCTTTAGAAAGAAGATATTTTTAACCGAGTTATCTCATATCTAATGCCATTTTTCGCTTGCCTTAGAGTCAGCAGATTGATGTTATATTTCAAACTGCCACCAGCTTTATACTATGTTTTAAACAAAAGAAATAACAATGTTTGTTTTTCTCGCGCTGTGAAAACGCCTTGTGTTTTTATCGCATATGAATAAGCATTGTTTTAACTCTCATTTTTCACAAACAACATTTTTCAGTTGAACTGTTGTAGCACAGTGTATTTTCAGGAATACTCAAAAGTGAGTATAAAAAAATACAGTACACACATAATACAATTTATGTTTTGTTTATACTTCGTATTTAATTGGAAAACATTTACCTCTAATGTTTTTAATACTTAATGAAATCGAAAGAAATTTCGCTTTCGCAATTAATAATTTCGAGTGATAAACGACTTTATCTCTAATCCCGGTGCTTACGTTATCAAATTTCAAATTTATAAATTCATTTTTCAATGAACCAATCTTCAATCTTTGATGTTTGAAATTTCTTCCCACTTATCTGATCCTAAAGACGAAGCGTAGCTACAGCGATTACCCAAACACTATTCCTGTCCTAGTCCTATCATTCTATCCCTATTCGAAAAAGAAACGTTGGACTAATGAGTAGCACACACTTCTAGTAAAAAACTTGTGTTGAGACAAACTATATTGGTAGGACACATATTCGGCGTAGTACCCAAGAGCGGACATGGTTTTTATCACATGAGATAAGCACGATTATTTTTTTAAATGTGACTGAAACTTAAATAAATATGGAAACATAATGAAACTGTGAAAGCTTGCAATTAATTACAGTACATTTATTTTCAAAAAATGCTCTACATTTCTTAATTGATTTTTTTTCTTATAACATAAAACTAGACTACGTATAGATAATAACGTAACAGTCTATTGCTCGAGCTGATAATACATCTCATTGATTTTGCTATTTTTTTTCAAATTATTTATGACTGCGCTTACAGCAGGAAATCTGACTTCGTTTGTATTTTTTAATTTCTTTTTTATCACAGCCCATTAAATAAAAAATGGTAGTTAAAAAGATTATCTTTTTTATCCTCACATCATAATGAATAATTTCTAATTTGAATTGTTTGAATTTTGTACTTTTTCGTGAGTTTTGTCGCTAACGACCCGGGTTTCGCCTTTCGGCATCTTCAGGCATTCCAAGTGCACGGATGTACTTGAACTGACGCGTAGTAAACAGTTGTTATCGTTTATATACAAAAATATAAGTAGATCACTAAGTTAAAAGGCTATTAAAATGTAAATTGAATGTATACAATTTTCAATGAATTAAGTGGGTTTGTTATAATTATGGGGATTTTTTGAAAATATTAATGACCAGATAATAACATAGGAATGTTTAAAATAAATCTAGAGTTTTATCCGACCTATTATTAATGAGTTGATTTGTTTTTAAGCCTTTGAATTAATATTTAATGATAGCAAGTGCTTGAATTATTAATAAAATGACAATTATTTAAAAGGGGTACAACAATGGAAACTAAGCATGTCTAATAATTTCTAGTTATGTACTTCCATATTGAAAATGGATGTGAAGGAACAAAATAAAATGAATTTCCATTAAATGTTTACTAACGCGATCTGTACGATGTAAAATTACCCTTATTCAAAAAAAAATAGAACGTTTTCAGAGCTTTCTTTATTCACGCGAGCCCGTCCTTTTATTTTTGTAGCTTAAGTCTTGTTTTTTGCTCTATCTCACGTTGTATTTATTGCACATTTCCTGGACGTTTACTCGACACATTAAGTAGATTTATGTTATTATGTTAATAAAGGTGGACGAGAATCTCATAACTCGCAAAGCTGACCTGTCAGACGGAAAGCTATACCAAACATCTGCCCGTTTACTTGTCACGTTGAGCGTGGCACACTTCAAGTCACCATTGGCGAGCGAAAGCGGAAATATAGCTGGGAACGGAGCATTACTTCACTTGAGATGTTCGGCGGCCATAGCATCCCTTCCAGAGACAGCAGTCTCGTCTGACGCCGTTGCATCGTTAGTCGCGCCGCAATTACTTCTTCGCAACCAGAAGCTAGTTGACCCGAGTACTGGAGGTAAGTAAATTAAATACTTTTAAAACACAACTATGTTTTTAAAAGATATGTATATATAAAATATCTTATTTAAGGAACCAGCGAATTTTTTTGCAGTTGACTACATTAATTCATTCTAAAAAAACGAGAAAAGTATGGTTTTCACTTTACATTTACGCCATAGTTTCTAAAGCTTTTTAAGCCCATGACCAAACTGTTTTGTAATATTGAAATAAAAGTTTTATAATGAATTTTGGAATTATCCAAAAGGAAAAGACGCAGAACTTCTTTTTTTAGGTCTTCCAAGAATTTAGAATTTTAAATTAAAGTTTATGGATTTCCCAAAATGAAACGGCGTTTTTTTAGCTCTTCTCTGCCACTCCAATTTTTAAAACCCAGCACTTTACGGTTTTGCGAAATTACAATATTTTGTCGCTGCCCGATTTTAAAAACCTGCAAGTTTATGAATATTTACCCGTGGCTCCCTAAAACTTTACTGTGGCTCCCCTAATACTTTTTTTATTTTGTGGCCCTCGGTTGAAAAACCATGCTTTACGCTATACATTATGATAATGTTTTTCTAACATATGTTGTCTTCTGGTAAAATCTTCACGCTAGCGGTCAGTCGATTTTAAGTACCGGCAGGGCATTTATGTAATTCCAAAAGAAATAATTTCAATAAAAAGTATTTACATAAAACAAACGTAACACGTAACATTTTATACACATCTACATTTTATTTAATATGATTGAATTAATATGAAATGAAAATTGATTTTCCTATGGTGATTGTCTTTAACTTCTTACAGTAAATTGGCTCGGATATTGAGAGTCTGATTTATATTTGTGTTCAATGTTGAAAAAATGTATAAACTTGATTATATTTTGTTGTTTTTCACTGTTCTAGGTAAAACCCTTCCATCCATCTTCTTTGTGTTGGTGGGCAGCTTATTAAGTATTGAACGAATACTACAGACAATTTTTCATTCATTTTGAAAATCCAAAAATACTCGAAATAAAAAACATTATTTTTTACAATCCATATGTATAGAAAATATGTGTCATTGGATAATATTATTTGGTTATTTTATTAAAGCACTAAGTACTGATAAAACGATGTACACATATTTTATTGACGTAAATGAAAAAAAATATCGGTTATGAAGATTGTATGTTGGAGTTTTAGAAAAAAGTTTAAGCTGATTATATAATATTATATGTAAAAAAGTTGGTTAACCACAGTATAAAACAATGCCAAAGTATTAATTTATTATATAAAACTAGTCATAATTGAAGCATAATTATATTTATAGATTCTAATTATGTTTTATAATACTAGATGCTTTAATTGAAATTTTATTTTGAAGAACGTTGCATCCTACAATAAATCATTACAGAATTCAAAATTTGCATCCGTATACCAAAAAAATCTTGTTTACCAAATATACCACGTTTCGACTCTTTGGTGCTTTGAGTTAATGTTATTTTGGCTTCCTCAAGTATCTCACTCTTTATTTGTCCTCTCCGGAGCAGCTTTCTTGGAGTTCCAGCGAACTACAGTTTTCAGTTTTAACTTGACACTATCTAAGCATCTTGAACATAGCAGCACAAATAACATAATTTTGCCTTAGGGCTTTCCGAGTGTAAGCTTTTAGCCATACAAGACTCAGAAACGCCCCAGCCATTTGAGGAAGCCCAGTCTGTTGGATGAATTGAGTGGTCGTTTACTCGGTAGAGATTTATATTATTAGAATGAAAAAATATGATGTATTTATTTCGTGGAACTATATAAACCCACAAAAATTAGTTGACTCTCGTAGAATGTGAAAATTAACGTCAAACCTGGCCTTATTTTTTTATTATTGAATGCAACGTTCTTTCAGAAGTTAAAAAGTATTTTTAATGCACCGATTACCAAAGATATTTCAACATTCACGAATATTATTTGTAATATTTTAATTGATAAAAATGAGAAAAATAAATAAATAAGCCTGATGTAAATATCACAAAATTTGTTTCATTTTTTCCATCTCATATAACATTCAAGGTAATAATATTATAGCACAATCTCGATTTTATTTTCGTAAGTAGCGCTTTCAATAAAAATTACCGTAATGTAACATGTTTTTCCGCGTACTCAGGCAAGCTGTTTATGAAAGAAAATATTATCTAGAAAAAGCCTTATAAAATATTTTCCCAAAACCTGTATGTGACATATTATTTGATGTGATTTAAAGGTAAATATATAATATCGGTGAATACATTGCTAAATTTATTCACATGCTAGAAATTCGATAAGGATATTTCGTATTTTAGATGTACGCAATATGTCTTCGCTTTGAAAACCTTAACATCATATTCTCGATAAAATAATTTTAATTTTAATCATGAATCAGTCAAAAGATGTAGATTGACATTAAAAAGACTTTTGTCAAAGTTATATTCATCAAACTGAAAATTGCCGTGTCACAAAGATGGCAATTATTTTATGACATGGATCAACACAAGCGAAAGCACCGTAGTCTAGTGAGTTTTCTTCATCTCGATTTTACTATTAGAGATTCCAATCTCCAAATGAACACTTCCACAAAATGATTTTTTCCTTCTGACCTGTAAGATTCCGATGTCTTAGAAAAAAAAATGGATTTACTCTGCGTACCTAAAATCGTGAGAAGAAGCCAATCAAATGGAGAACGACAGAGAATCTTGACTTTGACGCGTGCAAATCATATGATCTACACTAGAAGCAGATATGGTCCAACATAATATACTTCCACTTTTAAGGTGTTTACTGTCAAT
Source organism: Himalopsyche tibetana (assembly GCA_030503985.1). NCBI lineage: Eukaryota > Metazoa > Arthropoda > Insecta > Trichoptera > Rhyacophilidae > Himalopsyche > Himalopsyche tibetana. The sequence goes on from JAPJYX010000010.1 coordinate 7,082,951, forward strand.
ACTTGGTGGAAAGGCATTATAATAAAAATAATAAAAGATTTTTAGTACTTTTTCCACATTTCCATTTATATATTTTTCTTATCAGTTGATAATGCTCGCAATGAGCGAAACCGGTCTTGATCTAATAAATTTTATGTAGAAAAAGTACTAAAAATCTTTTATTATTTTTATTATAATATACTTTGTAATAAACTTACAAATGGTTCCTTGATTCTTCTTTCAGAAAACTCCGCATACCGAATCTTCAAAAAACATCATTCCGTACACAGAAAACTTTGGAAACAGAATAATCCGTACGTGTAAGTATTTCAAATGCTTTAAATATTGTTTTATTAAAACGTCGTATGTCAAGAGTGCCAAATATTTTTTTCTGGTTGGGAACGAGCAACAGATTAAATAATAATGGATATACACTGTTTATCATATAATAAATGATTTTAAAAAATCGTGCTGTATTGCGAAACCGCAGATATTTTTGGATTTAGATTGAATATAATTTTTTTTACGACCTAAGAATAAGAAATTAAATACAGAAAAAAACAATAAAAAATTGTTACAAAAATAATTTAAGATTTAGACTGAAGGTGCTTGGTGGAATTTTAATATTACATCCGAATCGTTCAAATTATGTACATTCACACAAGTTTTGTCACTAACGACCCGGGTTTCACCTTTCGGCATCTTCAGGCGTTCAAGTACACGGAAGAATTTAAGTCAGTTCAACGCCTGAAAGCAAAAATTGTGTGAATGTACATAATTTGAACGGTTCAAATTTGTTCTAAAAATATTGAAATCTACGGAATGTTCTGTATCCGGAGTTTTCTATGCGTGAAACTTTTTGTGAATGGAACAAATCAATGTACACAGTTTCATTTTACAGTGAATTGGTGGTCCAAAAAATCCGTTCACCATAATAATATATCATCGTTATGCATTCAAAATTCATTTAACTTACGAATTTACTTGAAATAAAGTACAAAAGGAGTGGAAATTCTATCAATTATAATAAAAGATATCCAGTCCTTTTTTCGTTAAGATTAAAGTTTTTAAATATTAAATATCTATATTTTAAAAGAATATGTATTTAAATTCGAAACATGTTCCCTTGTGTTGCTGCTGAAAGCGTCTTATCACGACCGTGTTCCGGTTGAATAGAGAACTAACCAAACGGCTATCCAATCCTAGCGGGAAATGTCATCAATAAAAAAACCCTCCATCAACCTCCAACGGGATAGCTAGGTGATTTTTTTAATATTGAGAATAGATTTATTGTAAAGATTTTAAATCACCCTAAGCATTAAGTCCTCTCACAAACTGACCATCAAAAATGTATAATATTCTAAATACCGATTAAGTAAAAAAAGTTTTAAATGTTTATCACCAACTAAATATATGTTAATATATAGAAAAGGACAACGCATTTCAGAAAATCGACACTTTTTGCCAGTCTCGGTTCCCGGGATATTTGAATAAAACAACCCGAGACTTTGGAATGACTAAAATAGATTTTATTTATTCCAAAAAAATATAGTTTGGGAACCTTTGGAAATCAACTATATAATTAGGACCCACAGTTTCTAAATTAACAATATATTTGATTTAATAAATATTTTTATTGATATGACATTTTAATATCTCATGTCCCGAGACTTGAAAAAAGCAGACTTCAGAATCCCTAGCTCTGAAGTTAACAGCATAATATTTTTTAGCTCAGTGATTTTTTTTGTTTTTTTATCCAAATGTGGAGCATATGGCCTGCTAATGGAAGTAACTCAACATAACTGTTTGTTACTCAGTCGCTCAACCTCAATTTTCTAAGGAAAGTAGTTGGGATAGAAGGATAAGGCTAGGACAGGACTAATGGTTAACTAGTCACTCACGTTACTCTCAGTTATTCAAGGATTGGATGAGTGGGAGGAAATTTTTTAGACATCACAAACGGCCATGCCTTTGAACAGAAATCGATAAAAAACGATCGAAAAAATGATGTTCGTACTGGGACTCGAGCCCGTGAGATACGGCACGGAAACCGACAAGGCCAACCGCTGCGCCATAGGACTCGACAAATTGTGATTTATGTTATATAAATAATTATAATATCAAAACGTAAACCGATTTATATCGAAATGACACAAATAAAGGTAAAGATCAATGGGTAGATACAATTGCCTGCCTTTAAATCTGCATAAATAATCATAGCCGAAAAATCGATATACAACCATTTCATTGTGTACTAATTTTTGACAGTTTTTTTTTACTTACAAACTCCTGCAAGCACGGTAACGAACGTTTAAAACTTTTGTGAATAACTATTACTGTAATTCATGACAAAAAAAACAACTATTCAAAGGAATATGTAACAAATGTGTATTTATATTCCATTCCCGATGTCGTCCGTCCAACAAGAGGGTTGCTTTCTGCGCTCTCTTTGTATTGTAATGAACAATAGTTCTACTGGGAAATCTGTCTCGTGCCAAGCATCTTGAGGACACGTACAAATTGTACTGGGAGGTTCACATTGACAGCGCATCAAACTCGAATCTCACTGTAAGGAAACTCGATGTGTACTCTTTGAAACTCTGCTTGTACTTTTTGAAACTAAGCATGTACTATGCAAAGCTTTACTTGTATATTTACGCAACAAAGATTTATACTCGACGCTGTGATTTATTAATTGTCTAATTAAGTTAAGCAAGGTTTAAAACATCGACCAGTTATTTAAGCGAGCGGAAAACATTTATTATCTTATATAAAAACACACATAATATGTTATATACAGTTGTTTTATAATACTTTAAATAGTGCTGGTCTTACGATACTGACGTCATTAATAGCTGTTCTATATAATTTTACATTACAGATATTGTGGTATCCGATCCCAAAAATTGCGTGAGACAATTGCGGGGAGAAATAATAACATTATGAGTTCTTTACAATAAAGAAAACAGTTTATTACTCAGCAATCTACACTTTTTTTCATTGTTTTCTGAGAAAATTTTTCATTTAAAAAAAGAGGCATTTTTCGATTTCTGTTCGTAAGCATAAATTTTCGTAAGGTCTAAAAAATTCTCTTCTTCAACATTCCAATCCTAAAATAACGAGGTATATCGAGATTGATTAAGCAATCACTAGTCTTTTTCTTCCCTATAATTTTATCTTTCCTACTCTCTTCGAAAAAGAGAGGTTGAGCGACTACTTAGTCGTGACTTAGCAAACAGTTCTCGTAGAAAAACTTCTGTTAAGATACTTCGATTAAAATATATATATATATTTTTTTTTCTTACGAAGGTCTTGCCTAACTAATGAGTTTGTAAGACACGACAACTCCTGTTAAAATACCTCCATTAGGAAGTAAAATTCTCCACATTGGGAGCGGACATGGATAAAAAAATAACATAACAATAATTTTTCCACCTTATGATCGAGTTTAATTGAAAAGACAAAGTTAATATTTAATTCGTGTCTAGAGACCAGCACGAAATGTTGATTTTTCGTTTCAATGTGGGTATACATGTATTTTATTTTGTGCTCGATTTTACTTTAAGTGATTAAAAAATGAAAAAATAAATGTTGATTATATGTAATGTAACATTATAATAGTACAAGAAAAATATTTCTCTTCCGATTCATTAAATTAAAAATGAATTGTTACACAACTAATGAACGCTTTGCGTTTTTATTATCTTGGTAAAGAATTTAGAATAAAAAGCGATTCCTGACAATACTCCAAGGAATAAATTCTCACTTTACTCGGGAGTGTTTTTAACAGCGAAGTATGTTTTGTTGATAGTGATATTAGCAAAGAAATGAGAATACACCAAAAATAAACAGGCTTTTGTCAAACTTCATAAGAAAGAAGCACTCAGAAAAATTATGTCGTGGGGAGCCATGCGGCGCTCGGACGCAAAAATGTACATTAGAAATGAGCGAACCAACTATGCAGTCTCCATTTAATATTATAAGTAAGTATAACATACAGCATCTACCGAATTTTATACATAAACCTGTAGCTTTAGATTACATCAAATAATTTGAAAGACTCGAAACAAAGAATGTTGTCTTATGATGAATACAATCTATACATTATATTAAATAAAAAAAACACTTTTTGTGTCTTGTGAATCACTTTTTTTTTCATGCATTAATAAAATAAAAACATAATTTATATGCCATATATGCCATACATTTAACAGCTTTGCTGAGTAAATTAAAAAAAAACACTAATTTAATTGATTCGAGGAGTGAGTTAAAATTATTAACAACATTATTTCACAAAAGTTATCGTGAATATGTTCACCTCTCTAGGTAATACATTCATTAGTCAGCCAAACAAGCCTTGCAACTGGTGATATTCTTGACGTACAAATTTATTCAATTTTTTTACGAAAAAAGTGTAGTGCTGGTTTCGTTTATGTAAACAAAATCAGGAAAATATATGTATGTATTACTGTCTTAAAGGTTTTAATTTCAGTCCCATATGAGAAGAGACTTAATTTTTCAGATACGTTTTGTTTTCAACAACATATTATATATTTTGTAATTGTTTCTACTCCAAAGTTATAAGTTCACGTTAAACTTAGAAATTTGACGTTTACATGACATGTTTCATTTAAAAATCAATCTTTTAGCCTTCCTCCTTATCCAAAAAGGTAAGGCAATTCGTTTGAAGAGGATCACTTTTAAGCTAATTACTTCTTTCAAACTCCGTTTTCATGATTAAACACGATAAGAAACGATAAGGTATCAATCATACATTTTATGACTATTTTGCCGTTGGTAAAAACACTGAAAAAATATAATATTTTTGAGAAAATGGATTTTATTGTTATGATGCTTAATTTTTTAGTTTAGTAAATAGTAATGTAATTAGTAAAATATGTAGTGTACATTAAGCGTTAACTTTCTTCAGAGTAATTCTGTACACTGCTATTTTTCACATGGCCCAATTTTACATATTTTCAAATCAGAAACTTCACAAAGTATAACACCATTGATTTTACATTTTGGAAGATATTATTTATACATCCAAATCAAAATAAAATTCTACAATTGACGGTGCTTATTATATTTGAATGACAAGTCAACTGTCATATTACGATACTAATTATACTCGTTTAATAAATCATTTCTGAACGTTAATTAAATTATTGAGATTCATTTTTATCTCCGATGGTCTTAAAATTAAAAAGAAAGAATCAAATAATTATTTTGGATTATCAACCACCCTAATTAGTAAATCTTGACACTTAAAGTAGCCTTTATAAAAAAATTAGCAACCAAGAAAATTTTGTTGAGTAATACAGTTATTATATTACTAAGATTCTTTCTCTGAAATTTCTTTTTTAACATAATTTATCCATTAATTTCCAACATGATAATTAAAAACACGTATATCAATTTAGATTACAATAATGAGAAATTTATTCATCGTTTGAGTTGTTTTTTTCCACCCTGTTTTATAAAAGCACAAGTCATCCAATTATAACAAATGTAAGCACATTAAAACACACGTTTTATTAAGGGAATCATTTTTATTGGTTAATTTGCTTATCACAATTTGTCGAGACACGTATCACGCACGTGACGACTAATTACATACCCCATCTCTGTTTGTTTCATCATATTTTTTTCATGTGTGTTATTTCACTCGTTTGACCTCAAATGTTGGTTTCATTCGTTACAACGGGTGACCAAACGATAACTGTATTATGTAACATATTTTTATTTGATATATTATTAAAATACGATATCTATATTATTCTACTGATTGTGTTATCATGTGTAACAAATAAATTAACAATGTAGATATACTTCACTCTGAATATATGAAAAGCTAAGAGATTTAAAAAAAAATATGTTTGGTTTTATCTTAATTTAAGCAATTCATTTTATTATACTGTTTCAATAGAACTTCTAACAATAGATTTGAGAATAAGTGTTGTTTGTGGAATGACATTATTTTCAGGTGTAAACTGTTTATTCTCGGTGACGGCAATTTTCGTTAATTTTGGGTAAACAAAATACATTTATTTTTAACATACCTGAATTCACCCAAATATACTTCAAAGCCAAAGAATCATCGTAACAATAGATAAGAGTATAATGTACTGTGTCGAAGTAAAGGAACACTGAAAGAAAGAGTTAATTAATTAAATATTCTCTATTACGGAACCCGAAATTTTTGGATATCTTCTCAAAGTTCTTGAGTCAATGACGTCCCGAATTTCAAACGTGACAGCACGTGTCTGGCAAAATCATTACTTAGACAAGAAATTCGTAAGAAAAATGTTTAATACTATTATATATAAATGAACAAAACTAAAATTACTTTAGAGACAGTTTTAATCACTGGCGACTTTTGATGGAAAGGCATTACATATAAAAGGTTACTAGTAATATTTTTTATATTCTATCAAATTTATATGCCTTTTTTACAGACAACCCGAGTTGCTTCTGCAACATATTCAGGTTATGAAAACACGACATGATCTTATCATAAGTATATAAATAATGTCACTTAACTTCAATATAGTCAATAATAATAAAATTTTGGTCTCCCTATTCGTACAATACGGCATGTCTGTCAATTAAGCGATGTCAGCATTTTTTGTATATATATTATATTTGTCTGAAATATTTTTCTACTTGAAATGTTTCAGCGAAATTAAATTATTGAAAATACTTCTTAGACGTATTTTCAAATAAATAATTCTTACGTTATTACTTCACCTCATAAAACGATATTTTGTATTTTATAAATCAAAATGGTGTTTTTTATATTCTTATAAATACAATTCATTAAAGCTTTACAATTAATGATATTTAGTAAGACGAACATTTGTTTTTGAGAATAAAAAAAGAGTTTTTTGATTATTTAGTCAATAAAATAAATTGTTAAGTACTTCAATTTGCTAAGCAATTAATAAGTCGTTCTGTTCATACTTTATTTTATTATGTGATCAAAATATAACAATAAACATTTAAAGCCAATTCTTTTAGAGCTCAATTGCTCGTTGATAGGGTAGGTGAAAGTTCTTTTTAATTGAAAATAATACGGATAAATAAATACATTTCAAAAAAATCAATATTTGAAAAAATTTAAAAATATAGAGAAAATAATGAATCTCTTGGTGTATTTATTGTACTTAACTGCTTGATAAAAATGGCATTCTTATGCGTAATATTATTAATGCATAGTTAAAAAACAAGCAATTCTCTTGCATATTAATTTTTCAAATCATTCGTGTCAAATTGGCGTAAATTAAATTATATTTTGATATTTTAATTATCTATGTAACGTTAAACATTGAGAATAGAAGTTTAATCACTAAACATATTTCTTTTAATAATTTCTGTTTACTCAGAACTCTCAATTTGTAACTTTGCAACTTATGACAATACGTTATATAAAATAATGAAAAATATTCTTGAAGAAAATATATTTCTGTTTTCGATATAAAGCCACAATGAATAATGTTTAACAAGTCAATGTTATTTATATTACGATAAAGATCCAAAATGTTTCCTTTTTATCTCCTATTATATAAGTATCAGCCAAGAGTTTCCTTGTAATGTTGTATTTAGTTGGAAAAATAAACATTGGAAAACAAGTTTTCTCGTATCCTTTTTCTGTATCAAAAATTATCCAGAAGCACAAAAGGATAAAACCAGCTTAACTCTTTTCAAACGCCAAATGAATTCACCTCAAAGGCCGCTGAAGCCAAACCTATTTTTTAGGTTTTTAAAAGGATAATGTCTGAAAAAGGACTCTTTGTCCAAATTTATGACCGGATAATGGGCGTGCGCGTACATAGGAAAAGCGATAAGTTAGATAGATGAATACGAATCCAGAGTATTAAGAAAGCTCATAAATATTATGTAGCTAATGAGGGACTTTTTGTTTTGTTGAAGTAACGTTTGTTGTTATTGGAAATGTAATATTATTTTGTTAATGATGGCCATTTAATCCAGAATCCATTATAAACAATAAAATTATGCGGAATTAACAATCGTCAATAAAAAAATAAAATATTCATAAGAATCGTTGTCGAGTCGTTGTCAGTACGATCATCATTTAAAAAAAAACAATTTACGGATTTCTGTTTGATTGCATCGGTGTTTGTGATGTCTTAAAATTCCATCACACTCTTTCAATCTTAAAATAACAAGGCGTAGCATTAGCAAATGTAGCGTAGCAATCAGGTTGACCGCTAGTCCCGTCTTAACACTCCTAGTACTAACCTTTCTATTTGTACTCTTTTATATAAAGACAAGTTGGGGAAATGAGTAACAAACAGTTTTTGTAGATAAAACTTCTGTTAGGATATCTCCTTTAGGAGACCATACGATCGACATTGACAGTTGACATACAAAAAAAGAACTGTTAAAATTTCACAATTTATCGGCAGCTGCTTTCAAACTGATATCAGCCTACCACTTTCATAATAATTTTATTTATGCCGATTAGTAAATAACTAGCTCTTTTATATCATTATGCGTATAGACATACGCTTTCTGAAAAATAAGATTGACTGAATACTGCATATATTGCGTATATAGGAATAAATACCATTAAAAAATATGAAAACTCATTATGAAAGTAAAAAAATAAATTGACACAATGGCTGTATTCTTTATATCGATCTCTATTTAAAATATTTTCCTGTTGACGTATCCGTTTCATAATTTATTAAGTGGGCCTCGAAATTTCCTCGGTCAATATTTTCTTAACAAAGCAAATTTTAGACAAAATTGAAAGAGGACCTTGACAAATATTTGATGAACACCTTTCAAAATATTTCACCTTCAGTGAACATGTTATTTAATATACGGTAAAATATTTTTTACCCTCAGTTTATTTGTAATGTCACAAGGACACACTATTCCAATATACTCGTATAAATTAAAGTTTTAATGATATTTATTCAGTACAATGATATTTAATTAATTATTGTTTTTATGTTATATCATCAACTTAGAACGTAAGACTTGTAACTCTAAAAAATTACAAAGCGTGAATACGTGAAAATATAATTGTGACATTTATTTAAATAAATAAAAGTTATATCCAACATACTCATGTAATAATAACAATGTCTTATTAATTAATATGAAAAATAGTAAATGAATATTTTCTAATCTTTTGATACGTTTTACCGCGTTCAACACTATCCCCAAGATTTTGAAAGTTCATTACATTAAGCGGTAACTTTGAAGAAAGTAATATATTAGTAATATTTTTAGGGTTTGTATAATTTAGTATTTTTTATAATCCCATTACGCCAAGACATTTCAATTGCTAACTAATTTTAAACTATCACTTTTAGGGTGTTCACTGTCAATACTTGGTGGAAAGGCATTATATTAATAAAAACAATAATCCTTTGTACTTCATTCCACTTTATTTAATATGTCAGGACCGGTTTCGCTCATTGCGAGCATTGTCAACTGATAAGAAATATAATTTAACAATGCTATTTATACAAAATTGAAAAGTTATATACAACAGTTGGCATTGAAAAGAAATTGCCAATTACATTAAAGTGATTCTAAAATAACACAAAATTAAAATGTTCATCACAACTAACATATAATTAAAAAGTCATCCCAGATTCATAAATTCAGAATGCGATTGAAAGTAATTACAAACATAATTAAAATTTGGGAAATTTTTGACAAATTGATAAAATGCTACATTAATAAAGTGAATATGCTTAATGATAGTTTTATGTTTTCCCCGCTTCCAAGTAGTTGGTGTGTTCATTCATCACTTAAACAAAATCGACAGCCAGGAAGATTCTGAAAAACAAATTTTTCAAAGACCATATCAATTCTAACAAAAGAAATCTATATTTATTTTTTTTTTTTTTTTAATTTATATAAAAGAATAGTTAACAAGGGCTAATGCAATGGATAAAGTAACGGGGAACTAGCAAAAATTATTTGATCGTTTAAAAGATCTGAATCAGGTAAAAATTTGAATCTATTGATTTCTAGGATTTGTATAACTTTTCAATTTTGTATAAATAGCATTGTTAAATTATATTTCTTATCAGTTGACAATGCTCGCAATGAGCGAAACCGGTCCTGACATATTAAATAAAGTGGAATGAAGTACAAAGGATTATTGTTTTTATTAATATAATTTTAAACTAATTGCATTTTTTATAATTTGATAAATACTCCGTAAATTTTAATCCTTCACATCATTTTAATTTTTAAAATGTGTCAATATGAAGTAGAAATATTGCTTATGTTTCATTACACGATTCCAATGTATATGGGAGTGCTATGACTAACTTACCTTATTCAAAGTTATAATGTGAATTATTATGTTTGGGTTACAAAACACACTGATTTGTTAGCTTAACACTAGGATAATGATTTTACCACCGAAGAAAAATTTCTGAAAATGAACTGTCAAATGCAATCAAATATTATGTATTTATTATCTATAAACGCAACCAAGCGTGAAAATTGAACATTTTTTTAGTATACACCTACTATCGTAGCTATAGAATTAAACTATGATAGATATTTTTATCGGGAAATGCTTATAAAAAAGCGATAGCGATACATGTGATGTAAGGTGTATAAATTGTGTACTTTTTTTATCAACACAACAGCAAACAAAATATTTAAAAAACCGTCGAAATAAGTAGATTCAAAATAATTAAACAGACATGAATATCATTCACTATATATATTTTTAAAAATAATGAATAAATACACTGAAATAATTTGAAATATTCTGTCAATCTTTAAATTCAATCATATAAATGACTGCTATCCACCATTTTTTTAGCGTTAACAACATTGGACGATAAAATTTTCGAAACAGTCAGCGGTAATTATAGTTAACCCACTATTTGGACTATTAAAGTATGTAGCGAAAATAATGTCGTGAATTCTAGATCAGCTGTAAATAAAATGCAAAGCACACTTAACACTAGTATAGTGGAAAAACGTAAACATGTTTTACGTTCAATGGAAAATTTAATATACTTGATAATAAAACCGGACTTTAAATAAAAATATTTAATATTTTAATTTTCAAGATCATCCCAAAACTAGCTATTTAACTTATATTTATAATAGACTAGCGAGTACCCGGCATGCGTTGCAATGCCACTCAAAGAAATAACGTGCTTGTTTTTTAATTCTGATTATTAAAGTACTTTTGGATATCTTTTGTTTTTCCGTCTGATGCGTATACGAATAGATCTGAAGGTTTTCCAACGGGTGAGCAGGTCACATACAGCTGTCCATGTGAGAAGCATAGATTTTATAAATTTAGTCCACACCCTTGTAGCGATTGTCCCTGTGCTTTGTTGATGGTCATTGCAAATGCGAGTCACACCGGAAACTGTAAACATTTAAATTCGAATGGCATATCTGTTGGAATTATTGAGATGCTTGGAAACAGTACATTATCCCCTTTAAATTTTCCTTTTAATTTGTTTAGCTTCAATGATATTGTGCATTATCTTTTTCACTGAATGTCTGGTACCGTTGCAAAGTGGTGGATTTATATTTCGGAGAAGAATGATAGGTATGCCAATTTTCTAAACGTGTAACCGCATGGCTGGCAAATCAAGTGAATTTAAGAATTCAGAAGAATTAATTGCGATATTTTTGGGAAAACTTTGTAAATCAATTCTCTTATTGTTTTTGTAATTTTACAGAAGTTTGTTGGCAATGTAATACATTGTGTGGATTCATCTATTTCCAATGTTCCATTCCCAATATCTAACAACTATTTTGCGAAACGTTCAGCGGATGTGTCATATTGTAGTTCTACACGCATGCTGGCCTTGAAAACCAATTTCTGCACGTGTCGCCATAAAACTGATGATTTGAGACATGCATTTAATTCATCAACAGCTGTTGAACGTGGTATAACTGGTAGGGTTTGTCGAAAATCACCAGACAATAAAATAAGTGCGCCACTAAAGACCACTATTCATTTCCTCTCAAATCTTTTAGTGCATAGTGTAGAGCTAACAATGCCTTTTTGTGCGCCATAGTACATTCGTCTCATATTATGAGTTGGCATGATTGAAGTACTTCACCTATTACGATTTTTTTTTTGATATTGCATGTTAGTGTCTCAATGATTTGCATTAAAATGCAATTTCAGTGCTGAATGCGCTGTTCGACAACATCCAAAAATGTTCACACCAAAGGAACGCGAACTGACGCTAAACTATATGAAATACACACATTTGTTAAATTGATAAAAGTCACCAGAAAAGGCGATAATTATTAGAAAATGCGCCACAGAGAATCCTAAAAATAGCCAATCAACGGGTCCAAATTTGACTTTTCGTGACCTATGATTTGCCATGAAACTGATAGCCGTGGCACGCAGGTCGCTTTATTCGGCGAAATTTCTCATTGTAAAATGGCTGCACTCTGGGGTGGGCTGGAAGAAGCTCAGAGGGGCTTGCGCAAGCATTTTGTGAAATTTTGCTAAGGTCGGCCAGCTCTTTGTTAATCTTAGAGAAAACAATATTCTCAAATCAAATGAGTTCATAACTGCAATTTCTGACTTAAATATGACATCTATGACAGCATCAGTATACACAGTAGTACATTTTCGGCCATTTAAATTGATGAGTTTACAGTAAATTGCATATTGTTACATAATGTAAATGTATTAAGTAAAAATCGATTGCTTATTTAAGTAGTCCATCAGAGTGATAAAAACCCCACTTGTTCCCAGAATACCGAGAATTACTTTGATATAAAGCGAGCCCCTTGTAAACGCATTGAGAGCCTACCGCTGGCTGTGATAATTTAGAAAACTTTAAGGGCGTCCGCACAACAAATCATCAAAGTTTTATTGCAATCGAATGAACGGTATAGATACAGGAACGCATAAAGGAAAAACTACAAAATTACCGTATTGGCAGCCCATCGTTGTATGTTTTGATTCAAAAACCTTTGCTGGTGTCCGCAAAGCAAATCACCAAAGCTTTATCCCAATCAGATGAACGGTATAGAAACGCATACGGAACAAACAAACAAATCAACTTATTGGAAGCCCACCGCTGACTGTATTTATTCAGATACCGTTGAGAGTGTTTGCACAACAACTCACCAAAGTTTTATCGCAATCGGATGAACGGTATAGGAATAGGAACCCATAAGAGACAAACTAACAAATTAACGTATTGGCAGCCCACCGATGATTTATATACATTTGCGGCCGTCTGCACAACAACTCACCAAAGTTTTATCGCAATCGGATAAACGGTATAGGAACGAATACGGTAAAAAACAAAAAAATAACGTATTGGCAGCCCACCGCTGATTTATACACATTCACGGGCGTCTTTACAACAACTCACCGAAATTTTATCGCAATTGAATGAACGGTATAGGAACGCATACCAGACAAACAAACAAATTAACGCATTGGCAGCCCACCGCTGATTCATAAACCTATTCTGGCGTCCGCATAACAACTCCCCAAAAAAATTATCGCAATCGGATGAGCGGTATAGGAGCGCATAGGTAACAAACATACAAACATTCATTTTTATATATTACTAGCCGGTACCCGGCAAGCGTTGCAATGCCATTCGAAGAAAGAAAGTGATTGTATTTTAATTCTGTTTATTGAAGTGCTTTTAGATATCTTTTTTTCCGTCTGGTGCGTATACGAATAGATCTGAAGGTTTTCCAACGGGTGAGCAGGCCACATACAGCTGTCCATGTGAGAATCATAGATTTTCTAAATTTAGTCCTCACCCTTGTAGCGATTGTCCTTGTGCTTTGTTGATGGTTATTGCAAATGCGAGTCGCACCGGAAACTGCAAACATTTCAATTTGAATGGCATATTTGTTGAAATCATTGAGATGCTTGGCAACAGTACATTGTGCCCCTTATATTTTCCCTTTAATTTGTTTAGCTTCAATGATATTGTGCATTATCTTTTTCAATGAATGTCTGGTACCGTTGCAAAGTGGTGGATTTATATTTCGGAGAAGAATGATAGGTACGCCAATTTTCAATGTTTAAACGTGTGACGGCATGGCTGGCAAATCAAGTGAGTTTAAGAATTCAGAAGAATTTATTGCGATATTTTTGGGAAAACTTTTTGAATCAATTCTCTTATTGTTTTTGTAATTTTACAGAAGTTTGTTGGCAATGTAATACATTGTGTGGATTCATCTATTTCCAATTTTCCATTCCCAATATTCGACAATTTTTTTGCGAAACGTTCAGCGGATGTGTTATATTGTAGTTCTACACGCATGCTGGCCTTGAAAGCCAATTTCTGCACGTGTCGCCATAAAACTGATGATTTGAGACATGTATTTAATAAGTTGAACGTGGTATAACTGGTAGGGTTTGTAGAAAATCACCTGACAATAAAATAAGTGCGCCACCAAAGTCATTTCCTCTCAAATCTTTTAGTGGATAGTATACAGCTTACAATGCTTTTTTGTACGCCATAGTACATTCGCCTCATATTATGAGTTGGCATGATTGAAGTACTGCACCCATTCCGATTTTTTTTGATATTTCATGTTAGTGTCTCAGTGATTTGCATTAAAATGCAATTTCAGTGCTGAATGCGCTGTTCGACCACCATCCAAAAATGTTCACACCAAAGACACACTAAACTTTATGAAACACACACATTTGCTAAATTGAGAAAAGTCACCAGAAAAGGCAATAATTATTAGAAAATTCGCCACAGAGAATTCTAAAAATAGCCAATCAACGGGTCTAAATTTCACTTTTTGCGACCTATGATTTGCCATGCAACTGATAGCCATGACACGCAGATCGCTTTATTCGGCGAAATTTCTCATTGTAAAATTTCTGCACTCTGGGGTGGGCTGGAGGAAGCTCAGAGGGGCTCGCGCAAGCCCTTTGTGAAATTTTGCTAAGGTCGGCCAGCTCCTTGTTAATTTAAGAGAAAACAATATTCTCAAATCAAATGAGTGCATAGCTGCAATTTCTGACTTACATACATTATCTATGACAGCATCAGTATACACAGTAGTACATTTTCGGCCACTTACATTGATGAGTTTACAGTAAATTGCATATTGTTACATATTGTAAATGTATTAAGTAAAAATCGATTGCTTATTTAAGTAGTCCATCAGAGTGACAAAAAAACTCACTGCTTTCCGGAATACCGAGAATTGCGTTGATATAAAGCGAGCCCCTTGTACACACATTGGCAGCCTACTGCTATCTGTACTAATTTAGAAAACTTTGAGGGCGTCCGCACAACAAATCATCAAAGTTTTATTGCAATTGGATGAACGGTATAGAAACAGGAATACATTAAAGAAAAACTCCCAAATTACCGTATGGGCAGCCCATCGTTGTATGTTTTGATTCAAAAACCTTTGCTGGTGTCCGCAAAACCACTCACCAAAGCTTTATCGCAATCAGATGAACGGTATAGGAACGAATAAGGAACAAACAAAAAAAAATAACGTATTGGAAGCCCACCGCTGGCTGAATTTATCCAGATACCGTTGCGGGTGCTTGCACAACAACTCACCAAAGTTTTATCGCAAACGGATGAGCGGTATAGGAACAGGAACGCATAAAAGACAAACTAACAAATTAACATATTGGCAGCCCACCGCTGATTTATATACATTCAAGGGCGTCCGCACAACAACTCAGCAAAATTTTATCGCAGTTGGATGAACGGTATAGGAACGAATATGGAAAAAAACGAACAAATTAACGCATTGGCAGCCCACCACTGATTTATATAAATTCAAGGGCGTCTGCACAACAACTCACCAAAATTTTATCGCAATTGGATGAACGGTATAGGAACGCATACCAGACAAACAAACAAATTAACGCATTAGCAGCCCACCGCTGATTCATAAACCTATTCTGGCGTCCGCATAACAACTCCCCAAAAAAATTATCGCAATCGGATGAGCGGTATAGGAGCCCATAGGTAACAAACATACAAACATTCATTTTTATATATATAGATATATAGATTACAAAGACAATATGCTTTGCACTGTATCGAAAATTTCTAAAAAACGTTGTATTTATATATTTATTACGACTTAGACAGTAAAAAAGTTTTACTGCTTACCTGTTAATAACCTTTTCATTATCGATTTACACCTTCTACATCGAATACATTGAGCATTTAGCTAACTATCTGAAATCTTGCAAGGCTCTTATCATGTGCATAAAGATCTAAACACTTGGTTAAAAAGTATATTTTTACAAAATCTATTAATAAGAAGACAAGATATTGACTTATAGTTAAAGTTTATAGCTCACTGAACAATGGCTATCCTATTTATAATAAAAGCACATAAGCAGTCAGATTCAATTGATATTCAAAACAAAATGTACAGACCAAAAACATTCTCAATGAATTCTACAGTTAAACTTTTTTTTATTTCATTGCAATTAATCGGGATCAAAGGCTTAAAATCTCGCCCCCAACAAAGGGTGACTTAAGAGCAAGGGTAATATCATCCACAGGCCATTGGTTACACAGTACGATTTTTGGTCAGCCACCCTCTGCCCCGTCCTTTTCCATAAGTCTCTATCGTCGCTATAATCATTTGGTTTTACGTGTTTTCTAACGCCGTAACTCAATTTCTGCGAAGCCCGGGACTACCGGTTCGCATCCTGTTAATCCTACCCTCGTAATGCCTACTTTCCGCAAAGTTTAGACTTATGGGTAAAAATAAACCTTTTCGTGTTATATTGCATATATACCGACATGAAATTGCAGCCCTTATGTTAATATGTAATAATTAATATCTCTCCGCAGATACATCATCATCGTCTCGTCAAGGTATTACCATAATTAGTGTGATAGCCCTGGGTGGGTCGTGGTTTCCAACAGTATTTCTCATTTTCTATTCAGTAGTAGCCAAATAAGGTTATCTGGGTATGTCAGTGATCAAAATTTCGATATAGCTATAAAATTCTTGGCTTATCACAACTTTTTCACTATACGTATCACATATAACTGCTGCTAACGCATTCTGTCAATATTGATCAAATCAACCGAGCTGATTTTGTCACACAACCCTTAGCGTTCAACGGTTTATCACTGTCCTTGTGTTACAGTCGATAATTTTACATTAATAAATAATGTTTTAAAAAGATTTAATTCAACAATAGAAAAATAAACGAGATTGAAACAGTTATTATGGCTACTATTTTATTTTTAGTTAATTTTTAATCTAAGAAACTCTATTTTTTTTAAAAAAAAGTCATATACAATGCAATAGATTCTTTTACGAAATCTAGTAATTTCTAAGCTGCTTAACTGTCCTTTTTGAAAATAGAAGTGGATAGAAGAATAAAGCAAGGACAGGACTTGTGGTAAGTAAGGACTGCTGTTGTAACACCCATTTTTAGAATCAAATAAGTGGGAGGGAGTTTAAGGCACCACAAACATGTATGCATTTAAATATAAATACATACATCGATTAACAAATATTTTTATATATATATATATACCGTATTGAGTGAGTTCCGTGATTGAATTTTAATCAAAAGATCAGTTGAAAAAGCTAAATCTATCTTAACTATACAATTTTATGTAAATGATTTCTATATGCCCGCCGCACAGACACAAGCAAACTGTACGTATTGGCATTTTTATTTCTCTTTTAAAGTGATAACTGTCAATTCTTAGCAGAAAGTCTTTAATTTTAAAAAAGTTGTATTTAACTATTCCATTAACTACTTACAAATGCAACCATTTTTTTCCAAAATGCTGCTTGCACTATTATATTCTTGACTTTCTCTTTATTTGAAGCTTGAAAGATTGCTGGACGAGAAGAACGGAGAGTGAATAAGGAAATTCACATCACCTAAGCAATAAATTTGGAAGCCTCAACTTTGACAAACAGTTTGTTGATTTTTATAATGATGAGAGTTGACAGTAGATTTAACCTTATGCTTCCTCTCTTCATAAAGCAAGCGCAGTAAAGATGCAGGCTTTCTAGATATCAAAACCTTGACATGTTACCAGTTTTTTTATAATTTATAAATACACAAAACTTAAGTTTTTATAGGTGATATGATAAAATCACAATTTAAATTCATGACAAAGCCGTGTAGTAGAAGCTGGTTATTTATAATTGACAGGTCTAAACCTAAAAAAAAAAAAATGTGTCTGTATATTACCAACAGTTTATAAGTCATCGTATTACGGCTAAAAGGCAACGTAAACTTTGTTTTAGTATTTATTCTCAATGAATATTGATTGATATGTGAAAATGGTTATGCTTTATACTCAAATAATTCATTATCGTTTAATATATTTAATTTTGAGGATTAACCAGTACAAACGGTGGATTACTAACCCTGAAATTGCTAAAATCGAATTCAATTTTTTTGACAGACCGGGCAATATTTTACATTCATTTTAACAAATATCATTTATTAATTTTATTAAAATATTTTCTCTGGATTTAATCTGACAGCTGATAAATTTTAAAATAATAATTTTTATTTTTGTTTTAAAACATTCAAAACAATGTTGTTGTTTGTTAATTATTTCATGTGTTCTTTAATGTAAAAATAATACTATTTGTTTTAATTTGTATTACTGAAAGTGAGGTCGTCCATTTAATGACACTGCATAATTATTTTCTGCCCGGGATTGAATTTAGCCACTCCATTGTTAAATCATTAAAAAAATGATGTTTTTCAATTGAATATTCCCGCTAGTATTTATTTAACAGAATTAAATCAGATTCAAAACACAGAATAGATTAAACATTTTTCCAAAAAGTCATCGGTTAATGGAATATTACCCATCGCAGTCTGTGGGGATAATATAATTTATGGAAGGCCTTCGCATCCCGTCTACCTAAACATACAGAACGCCTTCCGCGATTTCCCATTAATTCACAGAGGAAAATCTTGCCAAAATTTTCCCAGCATCTGTACAACGGTTTTCAATTAAATTCGACGCGCTTATTATTAGCACAGTCGAGAAGATAAAACCTATAAATTTCATTTGGGACCAGCCACGACTTGAGGGGCGGGTTACTTCCAGATTTATGATTACTTTGGCAATGCCGGTCGATAGACGCTCAAGAAAAAAATATAAAAAGTCTAGCGCCTTTATGAAAATCGAGAACAACGGTAATAAATTCGGAGATTTTACCATATTATTTCAATTACCTTACACCTATTACAAAATTATTCTTCGTTTTATTTATTCGCGAGTAAAAGAGAATGGAAACAGTATTTTTAAGATAATACTATATTATTATCGAAATAAAATGACATCCTCATGACAGCCCTAAAAATAATGATATTTTAATATTCTATAGTATAAAACACAAATAAAACGTGCAGTGAAGATTATTAACTGTTTGTAGGACACTTGTTATTAAATTAAAATACTAGATGTGATGCACGTATAAGATGCGTTGAAGAATTACCAATCGGTCCGTGTGTCGAAAAATTTAGAAGTTGCTTAAACATAACAGAAGACTTCCAATCAACGCGTTGCAAAGAGTGACAGCCATAAATACGATACGTTTTTCGTATGACCGATTCATAGAGGCGCTTGAAATTTGCTAGAAGGAACATGAGCATTTATAAAATTTTCGAGAAGTTACAATATTTGTCTTGATTTGTCTGTCTGCAACGCTCAACACTCCGCTTATAACACGTTGCTTAGACAAAAACATCATGAGTATTGAATATTTTTTTGCAAATTGCATTGCAAAATAACGTTTGATATTACTAAAATAAAATGGCGCATGGGTTTTGCACAAAATGTCGGTTTGCGGTCCAAGCTTTCAAATAGAAGAAACTTCTATTTTTTATGTTTTTTTTCAATTTTTTACAAAAATTCAACAACATACAATATCAAGTTAGATCAAATCTCATCAAATAATATTTTAATCAACATAAAAGATTACAGCTTTTTCATAAATTGATTTTCTTATAGGTAAGTAATTAAGTTAGATTAAATACAATTATGTTAGGACAGTTTTATATGTTTTGATTTATCGTATCAATGTTTTTCTATTATTAATAAACAAAAATAACAATATAATTAAAACTATGTGTGACACTGTTTTGTCAAAAAATTGATATCTATAATATTGATTACATCAACATCAACATCAATAAAAAATCAAATTTTATTGAGAAAAAATAAATAATCTCCTTAACAACAAAAAAAAACACTTCCCTAAACAATACTACTCCAACAGCTATCCAACTTCATATACTAGATATCACAATATTGGATATTTGCAGTATCAATATTTTTGATGATCTATTTTTTAAACCGTTAAACAGTTTTAGGCTTTAAAGCAGCGGTCGGGGAACTTTTTTAACCATTACACCAAAATATTTTTTCGTTAGTCGATACTACTTGAAAAGGAGACAATCAATGTAAATTTAAATAAAGCATTTTTAAACATTTTTCAAATAAAATATCTCATTTAATAGTGAACCGTTCAAATTTTTCTCACTTGATAAATTCGACAGTTTTAGTTCATCCGTATCTCAGAAGATACCGAAAGACAATGCCAAGGTTTTTATTGTCAAAACTTGAACAATTCAAATAAGATATTGATATTTCACCAAACAAACTCATTTAAAATGTTAAATTAATTTTCATAAGTTAACATTTTATTTTGTGATTCAACATTTTATTTCGTCAACACTCGTCTTTGATCTAACGATAGGTAAAAGTTACTTCGAGTCCCATAATAGTTTCTTTTATCGTATCATTACAGAAAAAATACGGTGTGTAATTAATAACTAATTTAAAAATGCTAATAACGTCATTTATTTATTGTAAAACATAAAAATATATTTTCCAATAGCTATTCAAACTTGGTCAATAAAGATTTGACCAAATTGATATTTGGCTTATGAAATTGATTATAAACTGTGCCTAATCACCTATTACGAAACATAATATCATATCTTATAAGATATTTCGAGACAAAAACTGCGATGCCGGCTTACTACAGAACTTGGGTCGTAATCAGAACAAGGGGTTGTTTTTTGATATTAGCCCCAAGCCATTAAGCCACAAATGATCTGAAGGCATTGCCCCATAGCGAATATCATTTGTTTTATGTCAAAACTAACGATCCGATCAACCCTTATTCTTGATTATTTTAGAATTCTCTTTTACGGTTCAACATGGAGTACTTAAGTTTTATGTATTTCCCAACTTGGGGAGAATATCGTCATAAATTTTGAAATTTTTAAGTTTTATCATTTACTTGTTCGAAAACATTTCCTTTGTTTTGGTAAGCGAAATGTCGTGTTAATTCTATTCAATTATTTCAATACTAGAGACATCTATAAAACACGAAATTCCTCTCAACTAAAACATACATTATAATATTGTATGTTTGAACATCTTCTCGAATACATACGTATATTCATATAAAATAAAGTATCTAAGAGTTGTCAAAGTAACTAATTTTGATGTATTATTTACATCGAGTATTTTGTACAACTACTTAAATATAAAACAACTACCGTGAAAATTTAATTGTTTAAGAGTTTCTATCTTGAATTTTGCTCAACTATAATAAATATCACATTTAAGGTGTTAATTCTTAGAAGAAAGATATTATATTTTTTAAAAAAATTGAAAAATGTACTAATTTCACATCGTGTATGACAGACCGGTGGCGCTCATCGCAAAGATTATCAGATTATTCAAATATAAATTGATACAGAGCTGTAAATAAATACATTTGATAACTTTTTATTCCACTTGTTGTGTTACAAATTGTGAGACGTGTTTCCCTCTTTGAGAAGCAATCAGCTGATGATTTTGATGAAGATTGCTAAAAAATAGACTTTTACGTACAATTTATAGCTCAATAGAACAAGATAACAATTCCAAACAACCAAATAATTAGATTAGTGCAGCCATACTCAACCTTTTTTTCCCCCGGGCTGCATTCCGATTGTTGCTTCCCTACGTGGGCCGCAACATATTTATAGTAAACTTTAAATATAACACATACTATACTGCATACATATGTATGTATTATGATGTTAAAATTAAACTATTTTATTTTATGTATATTTATGTATTGATGTATTTTTCGAAGAAAAAAAAGCAATGAACAACAAATAAAAAATACGTAAAAAAAATACAAAATCTTTAATCGTCGACTTAAAAATTAATGTGAATTTTGATATTGCGTCAAACTTTTAACAATCTTCGTGAAATCAGGTTACTAATTACTACAGGCTACTCTTAATACAAACAATATTTAGTCTCTATAATTATTTTGGGCCGCACATATAAGCTAGTTGGGCCGCAGGTTGAGTATTGCTGGATTAGTGTATATGACACATATTTTTTTTTACCATCTGGGTAATAAATAACACAAAAATGGCAGATATTTAAAAATAACGAATAATTTTCTGTTAAGAACTAATTTATACACCTGTTACAATAAGAAAAAGATCGCAAAAATAGAACTCTTATTAATCATATCATTAATATTGATTGATTTTCTATATAATTCAAGAAAAGTGACATATTATAAGTAGCTATCTTACAAGAGATTTTATTCTCTAGTTACCCAACAACACTTTCTTATCATAACGGATTGTTATAAAACTGTTAAAGTTTCATTATAAAATAATGATTTATTTTGACTACCGAATATTCTTCTCTCAACTGTCAGTTGTACTGATTTGTTCACATATAATCTCAGCTGGTAGGCATAGCAACGCAAACAGTGGTAAAGCCATGGCAAAAAAAAACATATTACATTTTAGTTTACAAACAATCAAATACGGCTTAAAAATAACATTTATGGGAGATGGCACTAATAATAAAATAATGTACGTAAATATCTCACTGAAAAAATATCGAAAAACATGTGCAACGTAATATATATAAATATGTATATGTTACCAAATACGCTGTACGTTTTAATAAACATACATGATAATATAATACCTCATAAAAAACAGCGAGCTTTTTTGCTGAGCCATAAAATAAAATAATAAAAAAGCATTAATGTAATGAAATTGCTTTATCTGAATTAGGTAAGTAAGCAATACAAAACAACTTCGACCTAGTATACAACATAAGTACTTTGAACAGATCTTATTGCCGTTTAGTCCCAATTCGTTTACTTTCAAAGTAGAATCTTAAAACGTTACGTAACTAGTGTCTTTAAGTAGTTGTATTAAAGACTGTACAAAAGGCCTCAAAGAAATTATTCTAAAGGAGTAACTTGTTATGACAAATTCGAAAAAATGGTGGCAAGAAGTGTTTTTTTATAAATTGATGTATTTGATTTGAAACCAAAGTAACTTTTTTCAAACAACAAAAAACTCAATTAAAAAATAAGAAACAACTTTTTCATTACTATTGGTAGAGAAAGTATGTTTTCTTGATAAAATCTTTTGACAACTACACTTAAGTTTTTCTGGGTGGAGCTACAAGATTCTGGGATACGTTGAGAGGATGCAAAAAGTCTGCTAAATGGCCGAGAATCTAGGACACAATGTATGGTGGTCATATACTCCGAGTAGAGAGTGGATATGAATAAGATAAATATCATCTAGAAACAGAAGATATTTTATATTTTACCTCTAATTGTTACTATTAATAATCGAGGATTAAGATCTTCGGGGCCAACTAAAAGAATGCATGTAATTATCCTAATTTACGTTGAAAACCCCAGATTGCTTATCGTTCTTCGAAACACTAGAATCATATTTAATGAGTGTAATACTATAATTGTAATTTGAATTGGGATGTTAGAGTGAATAACATGATGCATTGTGTATCTCTTCGGCGCCAGTGTATAAAGTTGAGAAAAAATTAAGTTTAATCATAGTTCTGACGATGGCGAAAACCAAAATAGCTATCAGCTAATGAATATAAAAACTGTAAAACTAAATACGTTTGAATTTGAATTGTTCAAACTATGTACATTCTCACAGAAATTAATTTCTTATATAAACACGAAACATTCATTTACTAAACGTCAGTTCAAGTTCATCTGTGCACTTGAACGCCTGAAGATGCCGAAAGGCGAAGCCCGGGTCGTTAGTGACAAAATCTGTGAGAACGTACATAGTTTGAACAATTCAAATTTAATATTGAAATTCCACCAAGCACCTTCAGTCGAAATCTTAAATTATAAATACGTTTGCTATTTTTACTTTATTATAATAGAGTTCTACGAAGAAAATGCCAATTCAGTCAATGCAAAAATACAATTCGTACGAGAACTTAATCCCGTGAGAAACACTTGAAAAAAAAGATGTAAAAACGCAATCCTACATTTTATAACGGGAATCGTTAGTTTAAATTGTCATTAATACATTTTGAGAATAGCCGGAATCAAGCATGTTATTTGAGCTACATAAGTCTTTCTTGTATGCGAGTTGATTTTTTGGGAGTATTGAAAATATCTTGGTTCTTCGTTTTATGACCCTTCAAACACTAGGCAAGCGTGATAAATAGAGTACGAAGGCCGCAAAAAGCAGTATATTCAAACGATCATTAGCTTCTTGTATGAATTATGACAGTGATTTAGTAACGTAGAAACCTTTCCGTGCATTATTACCTCGTAAAGAAAAAAACACGCCTAGCCGAATTTTTTTTTTCGACTAGTCATTTTAATGTGCTTAGGCAAATTAGAGTAATTTAAATTTTTAAAAAATTGCCAATCACTAAAAAATATATTTTTTTAAAAATATTACAAGTAATGAAGATATGGAATTTTATTTAAGTAAAGTTTTCAAAAGCGTCAGCAGTTAACTATATTTTATTTTTATAAAAAAAATCATTTTTATTTAATTTGAAGACAAAAGCAAGTAAAGTTATTTTTAACAAGTTTTGATAGTGCGCCAACTGACATGTCGGGTCTTTGGCACAGTGTTTAGGAACAGCATTTTTTTAACCGATTTTTTTTCATTTCTGTTCGAAGGCATGGACGTTTTTAATATCTAAGATTCCCCCTCAACATTCCAATCCTAAAATAGAGGGGTGTAACGAGAGTGATCAGCCAAACTAGTCATGTCCTAGCCCTATCCTTTATATTCCCACTCTCTTCGAAAAAAGGTTAGCAACTGAGTAACAAGCATTTCTCGTAGAAAAGCTTCTGTTGAGATACTTCGATTTGGAGGCTATATACTCCACATTGGGAGCAAAATCATATTAATCTACTTAAAATATAATATGTTACATGATGAAAAATAATAATTGAATTTTCAAACGCTATCATGTTCGTTTTTAAATTTTTGAAACACGTTTTCGTGTTTTATAACCAAGGCCTATGAGAATTTCCTTAACTTAATTAACTTAGTGAGAATATTTATTGACAACTCCTAAGAATATCACGTTGTTTTGAATTGTACCTAAAAAACATTAGTATTAGATTATCGTCGGTGTCTGTGAAATGTTCGTCTGTTTTATTATCAAGAATTTCACAAAAAAATCATCACTTTCAGCACAAGTGATGGGAAAATTGGAAGCCACGCATATTAGCCATCCATCAAAGTATTCTGTCACATCTATCTGGAGTTCGCAGGAGCCATAAGTTACAGTATACATCGCCGATGTATTGTATAACGGATCTATAAAATATTAAAGTAACTTATACTGTAGATTTATACGTGGTGTATATGCCAATATACTTTAAATGTACATAGAGCATTAGATTTTCGATTTCATAATGATAGAAAATGTTTCATAGTGCATACAATTAACATTTGTTATTCCGGGCCTAAGAGACGAGTTTTAAACAATAATATTTGATACATGGAATAGTTTATCTAAAATATATGACGCGTAAAAAACTAGAATTATATGTTCTCACAATCTTTGATCAACAAAAAAAAAAGGTCAAAAATGGTCAAACTTTTTTCTTGGACTTTTAAGTACAATCACGAATTTATTTGGTGTTTTGGCGGATTGCATATTTTTATTTTACGAAAATAACACTATTGCAATGTGTTAATTCACTTTTGCGATACTTTAAGACAGGGGTGGGGAATCTTTTCTTCTCTAAAGACCGCATTCATTTTTCTGATTCGACATAAGGCCGCAGTAATCATTGACTTGGGAATCTTTAGCCGGAAACAAGAATTTACGGTCAGAATATGTCGGGAATTGACGAATTTACATAAATTTACAGAATTACAGAATTAATCAGAAGGCCGCACCAGAGTAGCCAAAAGGCCGCAGGTCCCCCCCCGCATGTTTTAATACTTGTAGAATGTTACAACGCGTCTAACTTTTTTTCTTCAAAAATACCCCGTGGCTTAATTCATCTCTAATGGGCCCATATGTGACCAAACATTCTCCTCTATGAATGAATTATATTACAAGCAATGAAGTAAGCTAACATACATTTCATTATATCTTTATCTTTTAAGCACAACAGTGCATGGTAAAAAGATATGTCCCGTGCAGCTATGTATCGGGCCAATAATATGAGGCATAAATTCTTTTATTTTCATGATTGCATTGCGTTATGGAAGGCGGCCGTGAAAATGCGGCTGCATACACATAACGGGTGGTGGTGGTAACATAAGATTATTAACGTCATGCTTAAAATTTGAAGAAGTAGTTATTTTTCAGATATAACAAAGTTTTCAAAAGCGATGTAAGGTTACAGTTCTAACTATGTTTAAAATAAAAGATCTTCAGATAAAATGGCTCTCGAATATCTTTGCTAGCCTGTTTCTTTGATAAATTGACTCTTATTACTTGAACTTCTGCCGTGGATTAAGGATATTTGGATAGTGATACGGAAGAGCTTGTGGTTAGCAAAACACCTCTTCTAGGGCCTGTTTTAAGGATCAGATAGGTGAAAAAGAACTTCGGACATCTCATACATTTATTTAAAAATCAATTTAAAACACTGTTCGTACTACAGATTCGAACGCATGAGGCTAAATGTATGTTGAAAAATAAACAACAACAATTATTGGCAAGCAAAGCAGACGTGCGCGACCAGCGTATGCTGTGACAGCTATTTCGCGTCAGCGACATAATATGAATGACCCATAGTAACGCTTGTAATTTATTTAATGTTTAAAAATTAAAAGTACAGTACATGACATTACAGCTGACGCCAATTCGCCATGAATTAATACAATAAGAAGAAATAAATTAACATAATACATCATACTATACAAAACATTAAAATCAACATACAAAATCATGATATAAAAGAGTAAAACTTAAAAAACAGTTCACAAATACTGTCACTAAAAATGTCCAGTTCTCTAGGCGATGAGTTGATCAGTCGAACGGCTCTTGGAACTGGCGACTCGTACTTCATACGCAAGGAACAAATTTTTGGTTATAGTTTCGCCCACGTAAGATCAAATTGGGAGCATGTAAGTTAATAGTCATAAGAATTTCAGAATTATTAACTCGGCCCCCAAGAAGAAGAGAAAAATGCTTTAAACTTGAAAACCATCTTCGAGTGAAACGATAACATTAAAAAATAGTCTGCAGACGCCCGAATTTTTTTATTTCACATGTTTATATTTTATCACAAATAATGTTCACAAATAAATATTTGTATTTTCTACTGAAAATTTTCGCGAAAAACCTGCGAATCCCAGGTTGTGAAGCACTGGTATAAGCAAAGTTCTCCCTGCAATAGGCTAATTCATGAGTGTTTCAACCACTTTTGCGGCAAAGTCATAATAGTTCGTCTAAACGTGCACGTGTCACTACAATGGAGCGCAGAGAAGAGCGGATGCACGTCTACGTCGCACGTGCCTTCGTTGCAGCATACAGATGTATTTGCTTATTTGTGTAATACAAAATCTGTGCTTCGTTACATGTGTCATAACATACGTTTCTCCTAATTGTCGTGATTAAAACCAACGTTGTTGGTAACTCAGCTGAAGGCAAAAATAGAAAATAGTAGTACCAATTACTAAGTAAAAAAAATGTAATACGGTTATGAAATATACTTTTCATTAAATATGAAAGGTTTATCGAGTATAATAAAGCCGAACACAAAAATGTAAGAAGTAACTTTATACTCGGCTAGATAAAAACTGGAGAAAATTACAAAAGTTATTCCGAGAAACGAAAAAAAGTACAACATCTGTTGTAACTCAATGTTTCAAGAAAAAGTAGGGCAAAGACAACAATTTTTCTGTGTCTTTTGACATATCGTATTACATCATTCCACCCTGCGTAGGTATTGATTATATCGTGAAACTTTTTCGCAATACAAAGATTCTATATTATATGACATCGAAACGGTATTGGAAATTATCTAAGTTTTTTGTTGTTGTATAAGTGAAAAAATATTTACTTACTACAATAAAATATCTAAGGAGTTTATGGCGTAACAAACAGTGTTTATTTGAATTCTCATGGCCTTGCCTACACTAACAATAACTAAATGATTTGTTTTATACAGTTTTATTAGTCACACGTAAACAAAAATATTCTTAGTATATTATTATTCTATTAAACGACTAAATATTAGCTATTTTATTGATTACCGTTATTATTGATGGATTCGTTGGTCACTTTGTTAGAGTTCATTTTTAATAAAAAATTGAATTTGATAACTCTGTTACTCAACTTGTTGTGCTACAAACTGTGACACGTGTTTTGTCTCTTTAAGAAGCGAAATTATTATTAACACATTTTTTTAATTTATATTGTGTACGGTAAATACCAATGGAAATAAATTCAATAATTGTAAGCCTTGATAGGAAATGATCACAAAAAATTTGAATGTTCATATACTTCATCTAGTAAATAGCAATTAAGAACGAATATCTTGAAGTTTTACAAAATAAATAGAAATTTAACACCAATAAACAACATTTTAAATAAGATGGGCGGTTTCAACTTTTATTCTGTGTATAGGAGGATTAAAAGGTCAAAATAAAATTTACGGCAACGGTAAATGAATTTATTTGATTTAAATAAATATTTATAAGTTTGCCAGCTCTTTACCCATTTATGTGATAGTTTCAAAAAATAAGAATTGAAAATTGACGTGAATTTAAGAAAATATGAAAAAAACATTCTAGCTATAAAGTCGATCTATTAAAAATATTTTCTTTTGTAAATATTTGTTCCCGGCCCGCCCCGTGATTTTTACGTTTTAAAGAATCGTCGTTATAATGTCTATCAAATACAATAATTTAAAGATGGATAAACATCGACATAGTCTGAAATTTTGTTTAAATATCATTACTTTTATTTTGTTTTACAAATTTTACGTTAATAACGACACATTCATCTACACATTTATTCTATATACATGATTGAAAAAATCATCAACATTAATAGTTTATTATTATTTTTATTTAAATAAAAATTCCGGCATCGTCCTCGAGTGGCAACGTTGTCGGCCTGGATCACGATCGATGATTTGATCGGTAAGATGATTTAGGATCCAGATCAGGTCACGGATTCGATGCCTAGTGAGAACAGTTTTTATAGATTGATTTTTCAATCGATTTATGGATTTCTATTCGAAGGCTAAAAGCTGAAGGATGAGGGATTTCTCACTCATCCCATAGTAAAAAAAGGCGTAGCGAGAGCGATTAATTGGCTTCTAGTCCTGCCTTTGTCCTATCTTTCTATCACGACTTTCATAAAAAAAGAGGTTGAGCAACTTGGAAAATCATGAACGATTAACTCGACATAACAAGCACCTATTTCAAAAAATGAATTTTAATTGTTCATATAAGTGGAGTTTACACCCAGCTCCACCAGACCACAATATAAGCAGTCATCGTCAATCCATTGTTGAAAAGTTATCCGTACTTATATTCACTTATTATGTCATATTAAACATTTACAGTTTACACAATGTGAATGCAATCAAGCTTTATATGTTTTCCTTCCAAAATCTCTGGCAAATATTGGAAACAAAATTTTCTTCGTTAGAATTTCTATTAGATGCGTGTGAAGTTGCAGCGGTTGAGGTTTTCAGAACGTTGAGGAGCCGAGAACTCATTAGTATACCTCTTATCTTTATTTACACGGTTCAAGATGTGCACAGATTTGGTGTTAAATGACACAGTAAAGACATGATTGAACACATTTTCAACCATCATTTAATTAACACAGTAAATATTTAAATTAACAAGGCTTTAAAAAATAGATTAACTCAATGTTAGTGTGAATTATAATATATTTGTTCAAATTGGCAAAATCATTTTCTCGGTAATGATACAAACATGGATTGAAGCTTTTGTGTTCATAGAAAATTAAAGCGACTGCTTATCTCAATACTGTTTGTATTATTATCTTTATACAGTGTAAATATCTTCTTTATATCCGGTCTTTTATTTTCTATTAAAATGTTTTTAGATATAAGTGATCTTGAATTGCATTGCCTTTTTTAAGAACCAATCGAGAGATAAGTCAATTATATTTTAGTGTCTGATTTGATCTTGCGTCTATAAGAGTCTGAAGTTGCTGATCAAAGAATTTACGCCCATGGCACACCTGGTACATATTGCAACTGCAACTTGGCTGGAGAAATTTTACGCGGCTTGGAAATAGCACGGATTTAAATACTTTTAATGTACTTACTACTCAGTACTATGCATAGTAAAGCTTTTTCGTGTTAATCCGAAAATTTGTAAAGAAATCAAGATATCTCAAGTGATGAATGCGATGTCTGAAAATGATAGTGAGGTATTAAATATATTTTTTTTTGATATCCTGAATTGATTTTTATACAAGAAAACTTATTCATCAATATTTTTTATTTTAAGTTCACTTTTTACACGGTATTGCGTGGAACATCTCTACCGTTTAAATAGAGAGTCAATTGTATTATAATAAAAAATCATAGATTTACTTTTCAATTACATTATATTTCGTAAAAAATCTATACAAAAAGCTACATATTTATATCCAATAAATTGTATACGGTGCATATTACAGTTTGTTCCTTTTTACTACTGTTTTGATGTTTTGTATTCTCCGCACCACGTTTTGGTAGTAATGACATATAATGCAAGCGGTAAACTACATCTGACTCCATAACTTCGTCTCCGGTGGCACGTTGCCAAGATTTTCTTCGCAAATATTTTCTGTACACTGTTATCAATGAGTCAAACGATGACGAATGAACTTGCTCGTAAGTACTTGATTTATAAGGATACGTGTTTTGATAAAAGTGTTCTCTACACCGATTGTGACTTACACAGAAGAAAAACGATTCTTTCAACCTGTCAGAAACAAAACAAATTCTTCTTTCGAAATTAATTTAGCATTTCAAATCATTATTAACACCAGTTTCACTCATCGCAGGCAGCTTAACTATTAATTATAAATATGCGTATTATAATATTTTAAATTGCAAGATATTATTATATTTGAACATATCTTTAATATTGCTTCTCCAGTAGAACAACAAACCAAATTTTAAAAGTTTTGAGTTAACTACGACACAAATACTGAGATAGGTTAATTTAACCGATGCAATTAAAAAAAAAATCCCATGTCCACTCCCAATGTGGAGCATATGGACTCCTAATGGAGTTTATCTTAACAGAATTGTTCCTACGAAAACTGCTTGTTACTCAGTTGCTCAACCTCTCTTTTTTCAAAGAAAGTAGGAATAGAAGGATAGGGCTAGGGCAAGATTAGTGGTAATTTAATCGCTCTCGATACACCCCGTTCATAGGATAAGATCGGTGGAAGGGAGGAATTCAAGACATCACATACATCCATGCCTTCGAGCAGAAATTCGTGAATCGATTAAAAAATCAATTTGTAAAACTTTCCGTACAGGGACTTGAACCCGTGACCTCCGTAACCAAAGCCAACAACGTTGACCACTCAGCCACACAGGCGGCTAATAAATATTAAAAAATATATACATATATTTAATATGTAAATATTCGAGTTACAAGAACAAAATCGGATATAACTACCAAAAAAGATTAAAGTGACATATTTAAAAGTATAGGGGAAAAGCTCAGAGCAGAACAGTTACTAACAACTAAATCGTAATTTCTGAAGATAGATTTTCCAATTGTGATTTTTCTTCTGGAGAAGCGATATGGCAAAAATATTAAAAATAATTAATGTTCAATAAATTGGATAGTTGCCCAGGATTTTTAATTTGTTGCAGAATTTATTATATTCATTTTCTAGTTTTGAAATTAACGACTCTGTAAGGATTGAGGTATCTTTAATGCATCTAGATTTGGTAGGAGAAGCCTTTATTCGGCTATAAACGCCTAGAACCCTCAAATTCAAGTCGTCACTTTACATTTATTGTGTCGTGACTTTCTGGACATCAGTTTTATGCCATTAGTATGTCACTCAGGCTATTCAGTGGCAGATTAACTGATAAGCAAATGAGGCGTGCGCTTGGAGCATCTTAATCTAAGGGGCCTCAAAAATAGCTTATTATATAAAACTCATAGACTTTTTTTCAGGATTTCTTTTTTTAAATTATTTTAAAGGTTATTTTCCCACGTTTTTATGTTATCCGAAAAACAAGGCCTCCAAATTGAATTGCGCTTAAGGCCTCTCATGTGTTTTATCCGCCACTAATGCTATTTTGATTGCCAACCCATTGAATGCAGTCAGTTTTTAAGCAACTGAGCACTATAACATAAAAATCAAACTGTAATATATTACTTAACGGTTTTTTGGGTATAATATCAAGATGTAACACTAATGCAATCATAGCTTATTTCTTGTGAAGTATCAATAAACTTTAAAAACAAGCTTCACAAAACTCATTTCTAAGTTCTGATGAATGACATGCGTATATATATTTAAAAAATAATATAAATCAAAATATTTTGCTTCTTCATGTGTAAAGCGCTTTTCAGTTATAATAAATAAACAATCAAAAATTGTAAAAACGTTACTTATATGGCAATTGTAGATTTAAAAGTAATACCGTAAACTTAATTTTGTATGTTTTTTCTTAGAATCATTTCACTGTATCACATACCCAAGTGAGTGCAATAAGAAAGTTAAGAAATTGTTACATGAATTTCCTTTTATAAATCAAGAAAGAAAAAGAAAACCCTTAGAGACTGAGGAGTTCCTACTTGTAGAACATAAACAACATATTATTACGGTATGAAAAAATATGTCTGTTTCTAATTAGAGCGTAATAAAATAAAAATAAAATCTTACTTTAATAATAAATGAGTATATCCTTGGCATGGTTTAGTTTTGTATTTTCACTCAACATGCAAAGAGACGTGACCTTATTCTATGTCAATTTACGAAATTACAATTTTCTTGTTTTAAAACATGTCTTCTTTTTTTTCAAAATACTTTTATCACAATGGGTCCAATACAAGTACAATAAAAAAATCTGATGTTATATTGTAATAATACGTATCAAAACTTCGGCATTAAATATTTCCCATAACATCTAAATTCTTAAAAATAAATGTTAATTCAATCAAATATTGTTTCAACAAACAATTACATATACATTTAATCAATTGAGATTTCGGGTAACTGAATGGTTTTTGTTACTTTAAATACCACTTAATCTCTAATGCCGTATGCTTTTGGAAGTAACGGCACTTTATTGTGGCATATAATGGTATAATTTTCAAAACAATGTATGATTTGGTTATATCATTTAGACTTATTGCGAAAATAAATAACTTTGTTCAACTATCTGTAATAATGTATGACGTGTGTAAAGAACTAGTAGTTGAATTTTAAAATGTAAAGCGATTTGTTTTGATAAATATACTACGAATTAATTTTAATTATTTTTCTTATTCATGTTAATAAAATACAATTTAAACTCGTTTCGTAAACGATAAACTAATAAATGACGTTTCTTTCGTAGTTGGATATTTAGTCACAGCTTCTATTTTTTTTTTAATAAAATCCGATTTATTTGTATTTGAAAACACGTGTCCTTAAATTGTTGTTTAACCTCCAATTATTTCATTTTAAATTCTTATATCTTCTGGATAACAACGAATTCTTTTTGCTTTAATATTATAGTTAACAGTTTTAAGACTTAAGCATCTCAAAGCCACTTAAAAATATCTACTACTAGATTATTCACAGTAATAGATATTTAAGAAAATAATTGAATTTATGTAGATATGTATGTAATATTAAATTATAAAATATGTGTGTGAATTGCCTCGTTCAAATTTAAATTTGAACTAACATTTGAAACATGTTTTGTGTGAATTGTCTAAGCAGTCTCATTTACATAACTATTTTATCTAAATTCATATCAGCTTCATACTACACAAGCGCTATATTTATCAGGGGTGTAAAATCTTTTTTGCCCAAAACAGTGTTTATAGTATGCATATTTAAATAGCAGTTAAATGAATCTTTTATGTGTTTAAAGAGTCAATTATTAAAATTGGAAATGAAATCGTTTTCTCTTTAGCCTAGAGATAAACGGTGACACTTTGGTGCTTTTCCTATTAAATTGCGTTGTCTACGGATTTAAAACCTTGTGCAGATAATTTGACTGTCTAAGTATTTAGTTTTACACGTATTGTAATATAAAATACAGTTTATCGCTTTTTCGATAGAGATAGAAAAAAAAATCTGACGATGGCGTAATGCCAAATACCGTACTATTTTAATGTTATGGTTAGTATTTTTCTAATCGCTTTGAGTACGTCCCATATTCAATGATCTGAAATCTGGTGAGCTGTAAGGTATGAAAACATTACAAAAATTCATACAAATCTATTATTGAAAAACTTATTTATAAATACTTGCTGATTATGACAAGTAGAACAAAAATCTTACAGCAGTTTTTCTTTATACAAATAACACTGTTAAATTGTATTTCTTATCAGTTGATAATAATCGTCATGAGCGAAACCGTTCCTAATCTTGCTTAATAAAAGTGGAATTATAACACAAAAAAATTGCGTTTTTGTAATATAATGCTTTTCCATCAAGTATTGACAGTGAACACCCCAAAAGTGATCTTAACCGCTTGAATACCGCGCAAATAAATCATTAATATGTTCCAAAGATACTGCGTTTTTTTGAGAAAAATAATTTTGCCTAATATACACTCGAATTCGATATTTTAAAAACCTATATTGACTCAGTATAGATGGAACCACACATATTCATCAAAATATTGTTTATATTCTATTAGAATACCAAGTATTTGATTTTTCAAATGTCTTGGACATCCATGTTCGCTCGCATATGATCCGGAAACCTGTGTCCGCTTGGTATTCAAGTGGTTAATTTATCTACTTTCGATGGTTTCGGCGGTAACTTTGTGGAAGTTTATTTTAATAGAAAATTTAAATTAACTTTGATTATTCCACGTTTTGTGTTACTAACTGTGACACGTGTTTCGCTTTTCAGAGGCATCTTCAGACTTACTATCGCAATTTACTTTGCTTCCCTTAAAAAGGAAAAATCCCAATCTGATTGATTGCAACTCATTAGTATCATTATTTGTTTGCTTTATTTCGATTCTACACCCCCATCCGTGCTCCTCTTAAAAGGAAAAAAACCCAAAAACTCCATTTTGTAATTTCATAATTTTAAAATGTTAGAATCAATTTTGCTTCATTACTAAAGCAAACTTTGCGATATTAAGTCTGAAGATGCCTCTGAAAGAGGCGAAACACGTGTCACAGTTAGTAACACAATACGTGGAATAATCAAAGTTAATTTAAATTTTTTATTATGGTTAATTTATCACTTATCGTATCAATGTAGCGTTTTTTTTCATATCTGTTTTTGTTAAATAGAGTTTTACATTTAAAAAATATATGTGATAGAAATCGCTTGGGGCAATATCTGGGGTCTTGGGGCAATACTTTAAATGATACATTTTATGAATTCAATTTTATTTACGAATTTTAGTTACGAACCTTCCGATCTTGCGATCCCTATTCTGTAACAACGTCGGATACTGGGTTTAAGTTAATAAACTGTAATGGGGCGTCATAAAATTGTCGCATAGCTACCCGTTCGAGTACTTAGTTACTATATCGCGATATATGGAATGTTTCCTTCACATTATTTACAAACTTACTTAGTACGCAAGTGTGTTGAACCGAGTACGTTGTAATATAAACACTATTTTGCAGTATTTATTTTTGTTGCGAAAAATATTTTAATAGTTAATTGAAACTGTAACTAAAAGGCATCTTATGCATGTGCATATTACATGTAATAAATCTGTACATCTTCTTCATTCTTCTAAGAAACAAAAATTAACAAAAAAATATTTGTTGATACGATTTTAAGAGAAATGGTCTGATCATTTTTATTAGTAACCTTCTACACGTCACTTAAAAAAGATTACTAAGTGAAAAATTTGCCGCCTGTGTGGTCAAGTAGTCAACGTTTATAAGATGATTTTTCAATCGATTTATGATTTTTTGTTCGAAGGTATGGATGTATGTGATTTCTTGAATTATCCCATCCTATGAATGGGAGCGATTAGTTAACCACTAGTCCTGTCCTAGCCTTATCGTTCTATCTCTACTACTCTCTTAAAAAAACAAAGGTTGAGCAGCATTCTGTTGAGATAACGTCATTGGGAAGCCATATGCTCCACACTGGGAGCGGACATGATAAAAAAGAGCAAAATGTATGTAATGTGATCTTGTTTACAGTAGCGGCCGGTCAATGTGGCATTTGAGCAATGCCCTTGTATATGCAGAGGCGGCTATATTTCATGAAATAATATTCAAAAATAACATTTATAACATTCCCTCATTTTAAATTCAATAAAATTTTAAATAAAATAAAATATTTTTTTCTAAAATATTTATTATAGACAATGAATACATGAAGAATTGAAATGAGTGAATGGTATAAATGTTATGTTTGAATATTATTTCATGAAATATTACCGTCCCTGCATACACAAAAGGTGCATTGATCGCATTCCACATTGACCGGCCGCCACTGCTTGTTTACATATGTTAAATGATTACCACCAAAATAAATATTTCATTAAGATGACTCTAATAGTCTATGTAAATATTTACTCGTAAATATAAAATGTCAAATAAAGTTCAATGAAGATGGTCAAGTATGATTTGCACTGATTTAGTATGTTCTTTATTTCATCAATGGATAAAGTAGTAAATTAAATATATATATATGATTTATAGCGGGGGTTCCTGGTGGATTTGTCTTCCGCAAAAAAATGTTTTTTTGTTCTAAAGCATAGATGTATGTATGTGATGTTTAAAATTTTCCCCTACCATCTATCTGATACTAAAAATGGAGCAGAGCAATTAGCTAACCACTAGTTCTGTTCAATCCTTATTATTCTTTCCCTAGTCTCATAAAAAAGAGATGTTGGGTAACTGAGGAAAAATAAGTTCTCGTAGAAAAATCTGCTGTTTAGATAAATTTTAGAAAATTCATATATTCCAAATTTCGTGCGGACTTAACTTAATACAATACTCGCAGCTTAAAAGCGACCCAACAAAGCTAAATTCAATGAGGTATTTCTATCGAACTGTCATCTGCATAATAATCTCTCAATTTAATTCGTTACAAAGTTGTCATTATCTGTTTCAACATGCTCTTGATTAGATGGTTCTGTACGGGATTATTACGTACAATCAAAGGGTGCAGCACATGGGACCTAGCTCGTGGTGTTACACCCCCGATGCGCCGATGCATTTGTGCGTTGCTCGAGCCAACGTTGCAATCATCATTTGGCAATTGGACCCGTGATTACCAGCTCGCTTGGCAGTTTGGGCGACAACTACTGGGTATTCGCAAGAACATTAGTTCACATTGTACTGTAATTTTTCACCTTTCTGACATTTAAATCTTGGTATAAAAATCAAAGATGTGTATAGTTTGTTTAGTAAGATTGATATCGTCTTATTACAAATATGTTTTGCATTGATTTCTGTGTATCTTTATATTCATTTGAAAAGAGTACGTTTGTGTGTGTTCTTCTACCTTGTCATAATATAAATGTGTTTCCAAAAAAAATCTACTTACCAAGCATACGAGGCACAAAGTAACAATATTGCTATTTAAAAAAAAATCGACTTTAGAATATATTCTTTTTTTATCCATGTTCGCTCGTAAGGTAGGCATATGGCTTCCTAATGAAATTATCTCAACAGAAAATTTTCTACAAAAACTATTTGTTACTCAGTTGCTCAACTTCTGTTTTTCGAAGAAAGTAGTTGGGATAGAATGATAGGGCAGGAAAGGGCAAGAGGTCAACTAATCACTCTCGCTACGCCATGTTATTTAAGGATTTGAAGAGTGAGAGGGAATCTTCAGACATTACAAATAAACATGTAATTGATTATTCGATTGAAAAAAGCTGTTCGTTCTGGGACTTGAACCCGTGAGATCCGTCACAGAAGCCAACGACGTTGTTCGCCGCGCCACGCACCCGTATAGTATATTTACTGACAAGTTATTGATTGTGAATTTGACATCGTTTTGATCAAATGCTTTTAATTAGAAATAGGTAGTAAAACTCGTCTATTGAGTATGGATCAAAATATTTATTAATCTAATTTAAGATTTCGACTGAAGGTGCTTGGTGGAATTTCAATATTAAATTTGAATCGTTCAAACTATGTACATTCTCACAAATTTTGTCATTAACGACCCGGGTTTCGCCTTTCGGCATCTTCAGGCATTCAAGTGGCTTTGGACTCAGTGATGCATTTGTATCTTATATAAGCACGAAACTTTTATTTGCTAAGCGTCAGTTCAAGTTCATCCGTGCACTTGAATGCCTGAAGATGCCGAAAGGCGAAACCCGGGTCGTTAATGACAAAATTTGTGAGAATGTACATAGTTTGAACGATTCAAATTTATTTATTAATCGATCCCGACTGAATTTTAAAAAATGGATGTCTGATATGTTTACATTTATTACCACCTAAATCAAACCCTATTTCATAAATTTGATCTAGATATAGTGAGATTAGACTAATAATTATGTTCTATTCTCAATCCTTAAGCTCTCTGAAAAAAGTGTTTGAGTAATTTATTTTTAACAACTTAATTTGTCGACGGTCTACACTAGAAATAACAATTAGGGTCTACAAACCCGAGATTCTGCCCAGATTAGTACTAATCTCGGGATTTCGGGATTGACAAAATTACAGAAAAATGAGCGAGGTCTGAAAAAAAGAAGCTTCCAAAAAATAATATAAAAAGGTTATTTTCGGTAATTCAGTAAATTCTTGGGTTTTTCAATTCAAAATACTGGAAAGGATTTCAAAATCGACTAGCAAAAATGTTTTCAATCCCGAATCCCAAACTATACACGATTTTATGTTGAATGTTCAATCCCGGGATCCCGAGATTGAAAAAACTGTAATTTCCGAAATTTCCGGGATAAACGAAATCAGGTCCGGGATTGGATACCCTAGTGACAATGCCAGTACGATGTGGAATACATTGTAACGGATATTTTATTAAGTCTGGAGACATGCAGCGCGACGTTATTGATATGGTGAAATTTGTACGGCAATTTTGCAATTTAGGAGTGACGGCGACGATGTCACCGCAATGCTTGTACGTATCAACGAACCCAATTTGCACCGTTGAACAATCTTTTAATTAAAATCTTCTTTGATACATGCAATGCCAGTCGCGTTTATCGCCACCACTGCGGTGAATATTTCGGATTTATTCAAATTTTACAACCGCCGGATGAACCTGGCAGAGTAACCACAGATTTATCGTTTCATTGTGCGATGTGACTCTGCTTTTTATATATTATTTGTATGTATCTTTTTTTGTTCAGTAAATTGAATAAGTTGCTAGTAAAAATTTCTGTATCGAATAAAATTATCAATACCAGAAAAAAATTCAAAAATAAATTTTGTAATTACAAAAATCTATTAAAACAGACACTTACAATTTTAATTTTAAATTACAACACAGAGCAGTTAATTCAATACCAGATGTTTGATATTACATATTTTATTTTTAAATATAGTAAGTAATAGACTGGTTATTTGTTAATCTTGCGATGTTAAGACTGGTGATTATTCTCAAAAAAGACAAAGATGTGTCACATTTTTTAACACAACTAGTGGAATAAGAAAGTTATCAAATTTTATTTTATATAAGTAATAGATTTGTTTTCGGGTCCTATGGCGCAGCGGTAAGCGTTGTTGACTTCCATGCCGGATCTCGCGATTTCGAGTCCCAGTACAAACAGCACTTTTTCGA
The DNA here is from genome assembly GCA_030503985.1 of Himalopsyche tibetana. Taxonomy (NCBI): domain Eukaryota; kingdom Metazoa; phylum Arthropoda; class Insecta; order Trichoptera; family Rhyacophilidae; genus Himalopsyche; species Himalopsyche tibetana. Next base: position 7,123,090 of record JAPJYX010000010.1, read on the forward strand.
TCGATTTCTGTTCGAAGGCATGGGTGATTGTGATGTATTAAAACTCCCTCCTACCCTTTCGATCCTTCAGTAACTGGGCGTAGCGAGAGTGAATAGTTAACAACATGTCCTGTCCTAGCTATCTTTCTCTACTACTTTCTTTGAAAAAGAGAGGTTTTGCAACTTCGTAACAAACATTTCTCGTAAAAAACTTATGTTGAGATACTTCCATTAGAATGCCATATACTTCACATTAGGAGCGGACATGGATAATAAAAAAAGATTTGTTATATATATATATACATCGTATATCACAGATAAACGTAAACCAATATAATGTCTCAAATTTGCTACCCCTGAGATAATGATACGAAGCGTTGGCAGACCGAAACTTTGCTGGATGTGTTAGTTGTCACAGGACCCGAGCGAGCTGGAGGTCAGCGACTGGCGTGACTGACGGAAACCCGAGTGAAGGAGATTGACTTAGGCGGCCAATGTTTACGCGGGAATGTAGCGCCAAAATGGAGAAGAAGTAGAATATTCTTTTATAAGCACTTGTTTCTTTGAACAGAACAATGATCTTAATTTAAAAAAGCTGTTAGACCATTTGGTTGTTGGTTAGAATATGTCGATCAATAAGTCCGGTTGCATAAAATGCCCTTTGACATTCTACGCGTGTTGGTCACTAAATGAATTTGCCGGAATACGGTATATTAATTATCTTGTACTAACAAAACCAGTATTTCTTTTATCAGTGATACCGGTATTGTAATCTCCAGTTGGTAGTAGTATAGACAAATCTTCATTATTTATTTTGTAGTATTAATTGTATTTATTGTGTCAGAAGGTACCAGTAGTGTGAATGGTCAGTAACAATTATTAATATCCATTAGTAACTTTTCAAGTAAGCAGTAAGTAAATTAAGTGGTAGTTTATTTATAAAAAATGTTGGTTCTCCAAATATAAAGTCTCTAATTAATGTATCGACTTTGGAAGTGGAGAAAAAGGACGTGACCCACACATAAAATTTTACAGGAGGCACAAAAAACGTTTTTTGATGATTAAAGGCTAAAACCAAATTATGAAGTATAAAAAACCCCGAAGCGCACGGTGACTGATAAATTGGTTTTTTATTGACAGCTTAATATTTATTTAATAAATTGTTCAAGAAAAACATTTTTTTAGGTCTCTTTTCCCTAGTTGCAATTTTCACAAGTCTTTCTTTTTTCAAACTTAAAAGCTAACTTTAAATAATAATTTGGCATTTTCTGCTTCCAACCTTTTGATAGAACGTGTGTCAAATTGTATATATTGTGATTATCGAAAAAAAGCTGTTTTGGAAAAACTGAGGGTTACGTCCTTTTTTCTTTCCACAGTCGATATGCTAGTATGTACCAGTTAATTCAATCACTCGAAATAACATACGTAATAACTATTGACTGTTTATGTTTATTTTATGATCAAAGTATTCTTTTAAACTGTATTGTTTCACTAAATTGTGTTTTACGACATTGATTTATTTACTGAACATTTATGCATTCAATTATTTAATGACAAATTACAGAAACTTTTCGTTCATCTATATTATATAGACTTCGTCATTTTTGCTTTTTTTCTACTCCTTTCTTTATATTAACATAGGATTTCTTAAGCCAATGACTTAACGCTCTGCAGATCAAATTATACGGCCAAAGAATAATATGGGCTTTCTTTGAATGTCAACAAAACGTCATTAGAGAGTAGTCAAAAAATATTTGCCTGTTTTTAAAACTTTTAAGTTTTTGATGATGGGCTCAAAAAAGACAGCAAAGAAGAAACTGGAAGTAACTCTTATTTAGATGACCATAATCAGAGTTAGGTAGAGTCAAATTCAGTGGTAAGAAATGAAAGCAGCACAGACATCTGTGTAAGTCAAGAAATCGTTGAAATTTTTCTTAACACCACGACTACAACGACTGTTTGAAAAAATGAAAAATGCTTTATCTGAAAACATAGGATGAGTAATTGTCTTAGAGAAAAAAATACAAATTTATTTTATAACCACATTTAAAATATTGTTTTTTCAACCAGAGGTTTTATTACGCCTGATTAACAATGGAAATAATTTTCATTCTTTTTACAAGCGCTTTATTTATATTCAGATAGCATTTATAAAAAATGGCTTTAATTTATTTTTTTACACGTTTAATGAATAAATATTTTAAGCAAACCATTATTTCAGGGAGACTTATTAAGGCAGGATATCCATTATGATCTTTATCGCGTTTTTTCACTCCTCGCTAATTGTTTGAGGCATATTTCTTTGGTCCATCCGAGGGTCGACGTGAAAAAGCGGTATCCGCCCTAAAAACAAATTATGATTGTACTTTTTAAATACTAAAAGCTTCTCGCCTTTTTCTTATACACTTTTTTTATCTCTTAGCGCGCGTTGGTCACTGTTGAATATTCAAATATTTTTACAAAGGATGTCGGAATGTTTTACTTGTTGATTTATATAGTATATACATATATATGTATCTAACAATTACTAAAATAACAAATAAAAAAATACCATTTTCTAAAAATATTATGCTGGTCTTTTAGTTTAATGATAATCGTCATTCTCTTCGGTGTCAGTGTTTATGGGCTGAAATCCAAGTATTCGAAGTTTTGTAAACATTTTTTAAATCGTTTTTTTTTACCAATGCATGGCTCTCTCGATTCCTTTACACCAATTTAATGTAATACACTAAAGATAGTTGGAGTAATTATTTTTTTTACAAGAGAGTGCTTGATTAACTATCAAGGAGGCCACAAGCTTAACAAAATGTAAATGCCTTGTTTTTTGTTTAACATTATAGCTTTGCAAAATAAAATATATTTTTTTTATTGACAACTGAATTTGATATGTATATGTGTTATCGAAATGAATGCGCTATTTTTGAGGTTTTCAGAAGCCTCAAGCGCACACCTCGTGAGCTTGTGGAGTGATCCGCCACTGTAACTAGACCTGTTCTAGAACAGTCTTTATATTCATTCTCTCTCATTTTTTTTGATGAAATGAGTGATAAGAAGTTGTCGTAGAACATTTACTGTTAATATAAGCGCCATAACAGTCCATATGTTTCGTATACGTTTAATATAAATGACTATTTTTCAAAAGTGTAATTAAATTGAAACACAATGGTAAACAAATAAAATGATATGCTCAAAGCCAAATACCATTCGGTTGCAGTGCTTCATATTGATTTATACGTCTAAATAATTTTAATAATTTACGTGTAAAAGCTTAAAAGTTTTTGATAACACTGAGTATATATGGGAAACAAGGCTATTTCAAATTTCAAAATTGTTATTCACGATGCTACAGAGTAATGGTTGAACAATCCACACACGTTCTAAGTTACATAATAACATAATATATGAAGCTTTGTCGTATAAGTCGATACAAAATTTTGATCAAAATAATCTCACCGTTTCAAAAACAACGAGCAACTAAAACAAAACTATTTTAACTTTGGGATTATAACCGAGAGTGAATTTGGGCAGAACTATATGCGTAAAGTCTCGCATCGACTTAAGGTGGGAAAGAGTGTAAATAAATACACTACAAAACTGTTCAATATAAAGTTTCAATAAAAATATAAAGTTCAATAAAATGTATAGGATGAATTATAGATTGTATATTTTGTTTTATCAGGCACTTCTAAATCTGCATTTGTTTTTAAATACTCTTTTCAAATGCACAACTTCTTTTAAACTAAATATATATGTTTAGTATTTATTCGAATTCACTAGTGCCATTTAGAAATCCAAAATATACGTATCGCAATTTTTTACCACAAACAAACAATGAAAATTGAGAAATCGAAAACCAGTTATGCTACTTTACGCTCTACAAATTTCTTATCGGATAAATTGCCACATTTTTTTTGTAGATCCTTATCCGTTAACAATGTGGAGGATATGGCCTCTTATGGAGAGCAGGTATCTTCAAGGAACTTTTTCTTAAAGAATTGTTTGTTAATCAGTCGCTCAACCTCTCTTTTCCAAAGAGAGTAGTAGGGGTAAAAGGATAAGGCTAGGACAGAAATAGTGGTTGAATAATCGCTCTCATTACGCCGAGTTAAAAAATGGAATTTTAAGACATCACAAACATCCATGCCTTTGAACAAAAGTCGATAAATCAATCGAAGAAATGCTGTTCGTACTGGGTCTCGAGCCCGTGAGATCCGGCACGGATTCCAACAAAACAAACCACTACGCCATAAGACCCGACACACATAGAATCCGAATGCCAAAATAGTAGCTGAAAACATTTGTAAATCAATTAGCAGGTTTACTTTTAAAATGAGAGTTTCAAATTTGGTTCAAAATATTTAGTTTACGTTCATGATTAGGTGAACCTTCAGTGACTAATAGTGAGAATATCAATGCTATCATCGAATTAAACCAAAAACAAGTAGTACGGTAGTTGGTTCAAAAGCTTAAAATTCCTTTCAAATTAGCCTTTATACGTTTTAAAAAAAACGGGAAAGGTGTCAACATGCCTGTACTTGTAAATTGAGAAGAGGTAAATTTACACCAGGATAATGCTCGTCCGTACAGTTTACAAAAGAGAGATGGGGAAATCAGTGAATTTACTTAGCGGGATATCTCCCTCGCCCATCATACCCTCCGGATATTGCCCCAAGCGATTTCTATCGTCTATATTTTTTTAATGGGAAACTAGATTTAACGAAAACAGATTTTAAAAAGAAACCCATACATTGATACGATAAGTGATACATAAAGATCACTTTTAGGGTGTTCACTTTCAATACTTGGTGGAAAGGCATTATATTAAAAAAATACAATATTCCTTCGAACTTACTTACAGTTTTATTTAGCAAGATCGGGACCGGTTTATGACGAGCATAATCAAATAACTCCACTTTCAACTATCAACTCTTAGTTGATAATGAACGAAGCTGGTCCCGATCTTGCTAAATAAAACTGTAAATAAGTACAAAGAAATATTGTGTTTTTTTATTAATAATTAAGATAGTGAAAAGAGTATTCAATTTAATGAAAACCAGGAGCTTTTATTTGAAATTTTTATACTGAAGACCAGACTTTTACTGGTGGGAATTCAAGACAATTGGATACTAAAACTTAAATTATATGCACAATTTTTTTATCAATGTCCGCTCCCAATGTAGAGCATATGGCCTCTTAATAGAGATATCTCAACATAGGTTTTTTTCTACGAGAACTGTTTGTTACTCCGTCGCTAAACCTCTCTTTTTCAAAGAGAGTAGTACGGGTAGAATGACAGGGCTAGGACAAAACTAGTGATTAACTTATCTTTCTCGATATATTATAATCTCGATATACTAATGATACACACATATTATACTAATAAATAAATTTAATATATTGCAAAGACGACAATGATAATGATTGAAGTTTTCTACGTATAATACATTTTAAAATTTTATTTAGTGGCTCATGTCGTCATCATTTATTCCGATGTGAAAAAATATACGTTTAAAATCCCACATTTACACAGAAAGGTAATTTACATACGTAATTCCAACACGCTTTAAACTTTTAAGGTAAATAAGTTGTTTGTGTATGAGTATTTCTGACTAGTCATAGAACAAACCCTTAAAATTTGACCCCAAGGCCCTAACTCAAATAGAATGTTGCTTTGGTCCATTGAAGTACTGCGATTTCATATAGTGTAACTAATTTAACGATATTTTAATGTATATATTGCAAGATAACAGTTTTGAATTATTGTAGCTAGCTATTATAATAAAAAATCGTATGGAATTCCATACATGTTTATATGTGTTTTTTTGTATTCTTAGAGATTATTTAATAATCAAAAATTGAAACAATATTGGTTTAAAAAACTCGCATCACAGAAGAATTACAAGGTTTACAAATAATTTTGATAATTGCAAAGATAAAAGAGCAAAATACCATACTGTAATGATGTATACAATGTAATATTTCAATACATATTTAATAATTATATATGAGAAGCTTGGTATATTCATATGATATAAGTATGCCGAAACTTTCTAGATGCATCACTACGTATTTTAAAAAGTTGTTAGATAATAAAATTTACTTTAAACACTGTCAAATATCAATATCGGTGTGTAAACTCACATTTTAAAATGAAAAATATGATATTGGTAAGAAAGAATTAATAGGTGATCAGTATTTTTTTATGGTGTAATGGCATCTTTTTTATCTTAAGAATGTGATTTTTTACTTTCAAGAAATATTCATGGTAAATTAAAACAATTTTATGCTACTAAACAACATTTTATCGACGCTTTCAAATTGTACCTTTAAGGAAAAGCAGACATTATGCTTTTAGCAGGGCCGTGGAGTCGGAATTGGAAGTTTTGTCCGGAGCCGGAGTTGGAAAAATCTTACTACTCAAACCCATTTAAAAAAAAATGTAACAATGTGTATTCAAACCACAATAGTCCATAGTGTTGCAACTGCATGCTAGGCTGAATAAAGATGATCTGATGGTATACATATCGACTGTGCAAAGGAAAAAGAACGTAACGCACAGATTTTTTTCGGTAATCACAATGTATCAAACTTGATACACGTTCTATCAAAAGGATATAAGCTGCAAATGCCGAATTAGCATCTAAATTTAGCTTTTAAGTTTGAATACGATGAGCTTACTTAATAAAAAATACTGAAATAAAGGTTTTTCCTTGACAATTTCTTTAATTAATATTAGATTATATCAATTTAACACCAGCTTAGAAGTCTCTGTGCACTTCAAGATTGTGTATAATTTATATTTTGCATATGGCCCAAAATCATCAAAACACGTTTTTTGTGCCTCTTGTCAAATTTAATATGTGTGGGCTACGTTTTTTTCCTTTTCACAGTCGATATAATGGTCGAAAAACAAATTCGAGTCAACAGTTTTTTTTATTTTAAAGTTTACATCTCCACAGTCCTGGTTTTAGAGTCCTCACAGTGAAATATAAAAAAAATATTTCCTTTGCATTTAAGTATTTCTATTAATGAAGTTATAGCGTTAATAAAATGATAGCACTACACCTGTGTATAATAAAGCACTGACGTACGTATTCATACGAAAAGCCCTGAAGGTAAAATATCCCCATATAAAATGTACACAAATATAACTAACTACACCTGTAAATCCGACGGAAACTTTACGCTCCCCGGAAACTTGGAGTATTAAATTTATCTGTTGTTACAGTGTTCTCAATTCAAATACAGTTCTTTAATGTGGTCGTTCTCAACCTGAGGCTTTAGACGCACATATGTTCCACAAGTGTTATTATTTATGTAAATTTATGGCAGACGAACGGTTTTGGGTTTATCTATGTAAAGTTTTGCTGCTTTTGAAGGCTTAGAGTTTCCCTTGAAGGTCAAGTAATGTTTCTCGATCGCTTAAGGTTTTAGTTTCCGTGTTATAGATTTATACATTGAGTTATTTCGGGTCTATGGCACAGTGGTCAACGTCGTTGGTTTCCATGCTGGATCTCACGAGTTCAAAGTCCAGTCCGAACAATATTTTTTTAACGATTTCTGTTTGCGATATCCGAATATTTCAATTTTATAATAATGGGGCACAGTGAGAGTAATTAGTTTACCATTAGTCCTGTACTTATTATATCTTTTCAATCCCAACTATATCCAAAAAAGAAGAGAGGTTGAGTCACAGGGTAACAAGCAGTTTTCGTAGAAAATTCCTGTTGAGAGACTTAAATTAGGAGGCCATATTCTCCACACTGGGATCGGGCATGAAAAAAAAAGTTATACTCTTTAACTAAAGTTGATCTTACAAGATGAAGTTTTTTTCATCTACAAATTAACGATTAATGATATTTTGTCCAAAGTTGTTGATCTATCCCTTTGTTTTTTATTGTGCTCCATATAGTCATTTAAAAAAGTGGTTAGTAAGATAATTATTCATACAAATAAAATATCTTTTCGGAATGTTCTTCTTTTTCTCACAAAGTTCTGATAATTTCTAATTTATACGTGTTTTAAAAAAAAATTGTAATATTTAAAACTTTCATACTTTATCAGCAGCCGTATAGTGCAAATTACGAAAATCAGTAAGTTTTAGCTAAGTATCAAAAAGGTTGCAAAGCACTACTAGTTCTGGAATTTGAAAATTTTCATAAATTTGTAATTTAAAATATGTTAAATTATTCAATAGTATTGAATTTTGTCAGACTGAGGCAAAACTCAATTGCGTTGTTATAAAATAATTTAGTTTGAAATACCTGATTCATTATATTTTTAATTTTATCCTATTACATTATAATAAAAAAAATGAAGACAGAAATCTACAGATATTCTATACGTACGAATGTTATTTTTTGTATAAAATACTTTTCTATTTAAACTGCAAATTGTTTGTTACAAGACATTTAAGTTTTATCAATAGAAGTTTAAATTAAGCAGTAAAGGGAACGAGTCTCAAGTATTATATAAAAATATAGAATTAGATAATTAGATAACAATTATTTAACGTTTTACTTTAAAAGCAAACTCCCAACAATAACAAAATCAACTTATCAAATACAGTGAGGTCAAAAATTATCAAAACAAAAATTACGGAATGGGCAATTTACAAAAAAAAATACAAAAGGCTCTTGAAAACTTGCGTAGCTTTTTAATACTGACTGTACTTTATTGTTTATTTTATAAGAAATGGCTTTCATTAACTACAATAGAAATTTTTTAAACGAATTGACCACTAGAAGATAGGTGACTTGAAATTTTATTCGAATATTAAAAACATTCATATTACATATTTGGTTTTAAATGGGTCAAATGATAACTTGAATGTTCTTTCTAGTCATAAACAAAAATATTCCGTTTTTATTTCAATGCGTAAGTAAGCTTTTAAAAATACGTCTTTAATGCAAATTTACGGATGCGATTTTTATTCTTCAGAACGTTTTATAAAAATTAATACGAATTCTAAAGGAGAATTTCCACTTATGTAATATCAAAGCCGTATTAATAAAAAAAGGATAGTGAAAACACTTATAAGCAACGTACAAAAAATGGTAATCTTGTCAATGAATCTAAAAAGCTCATTTTCCGGTCTGTGAACTTAAAAATTCTGTTACGCGCCGGTATTACCTAAGCCCGCGTATGTTGAAGCCTTCGAAAACTTTCTAGCTGAGGCCAATTCAATTATTTTTCTTGATGGAAAAAACTGTATCTCTAAACTTTACTGAATGCCATGAAGCCTTTTGTACGGAAAGGAAAAAACTTTTTCTTTTTATTCAATAATTTGTAAGAAAACTTCCATGTGACCTGCTCCGGAGCCAATAGATAATTTAAAGACTTGTTTGTAAAAAGGACGGTATATTCCCGTTAGTAAAAATAATCATATTCCGTGTTTTGATGATAATATTAAAGATTTAAATTGAGAATTTAAATATTTACCGTTTGCATCTATGGACGTATACAATTTTATAAGTTCATGCAATACTAATAATACGTGTATTTTGATTATTTTAATAACTCAATTTCACTATGAAATACTTTTTATATTGATATTTATTATTATTCAATTATATACATAACCGCCTGTGTGATCGAGTGGTCAACGTCGTTGACTTCAGTTACGGAGGTTCATGGGTTCGAATCTCAGTACGGACAGTTTTATAAATTGATTTTTCAATCGATTTATGAATTTCTGTTCGAAGGTATTCATGTATGTGATGTCTTGAATTACCCACTTAGACTCATATTATCCTATAAACAGGGCGTATCGACAGCGATTAGCTAACCACTAGACCTGTCCTAGACCTATCATTCTAAAAAGAGAGGTTGAGCAACTGAGTAACAAGCAGTTCTCGTAGAAACACTTATGTTGAGATAAACTCCATTAGGGGTCTGTATGCACTACATTGAGAGCAAACATGGTAAAAATATATATATATTAATCCATATCCGCCCAGAATGTATTCTATAACTGCTTTCACTCAGTTGCTCGGCCTTTTTTTTTCGAAGAGAGTAGAGAAAGAAGGATAAGGCTAGAACACGACTAGTGGTTATACTGTTGAGTAAAGAATTAGGAGGGTGGAGGGTATATTTAGACATCACAAACACCCATACTTTCGAACAGATATCGATAAATCGATTGAAAAATATATATTTTTTAAAATCATGTTTGGTGTATAAAAATTCTTTATTGTTTTTAAAAACAGACATTGCTTAGCAATGGTTGTTTACAATACAGTCACTCAATCTCTTTTATGTTGGAGAATAATGAATATATTTGTGTTTAAGAGAAATATTCATATTTAGACAATCGTTTGCGTTTTCAGTAACTAAGGGTACCTACAAAAAAATGTATCATTTACTGATCGCCAGGCTGCAGTAATTAAAATTTTATTTCAAAATTAGATAAAACAGTCTTATTAAATGTGTATTAATTTCTACAACACTATACAGTGCATTCATTCCGCAACGGTACGCGTTAGTAATGATTTCGTAGCCGCGGTGCTACGGTTTTGGTTGCGGCAAATAATTTTCACTTACCATTTACGTACCTATGTTGCCATCTGTTGCCATTGTAGTAATGCTACATTACACACTGTTGCCAAAATTATCGTCACACAATGTGAAGCTGTAACCATCAGAGCGTAACTTCCACCTACACCTGACTTATTATTTACTCTCCCCGGGAATGAACCGAGACATTAAATCCCGCGACGGAACCGAAAGAGACTTAACAATTTTGTCTCAAACGACTCTAGTATTTAGACAATATTTCTTTTTGTCATGCAATGTAAAATGCTGTTCAAGCCATTTAGTTTTCTAGCACACTGGGACTGGGACATATTTTTTATCTTCTCGTATTACCATTTTCTAAGAGAGGTCCATAGCTAATGATTATTATTTGGTTATTTCAATTTTGATATAATTTACTTAAAATTTAATTATATTTTCAACACTCTTTTCTATATGTAAGACTACTGTCAAAATGTGTATTTATCGATATCGAAATTATTTGTGGGGGAAAACGTATAATATAATCGAAATTGCAGTGTGTTCGGTGACTATAGTATAAGGCAGGGATGGCGAACCTTTTTGGGTCCACGTACCAGCAATTATTTTTTCTCGATTGTGTGGCGTGCCCAAGCAGTAAAAAAATTAACAAAATAGAAAAAATAAAAAGTGAATTTTGTAAACGGTTGTCGTTTATCTTGGAAATTAATAATTAAAATTAACAATTCGTTTAATCAAAATTTTAATTTTTGAAACAAAAAAGTAACAAATTTTGAACTTGGAAATCGTTCGCGTGCCATCCAAATTCTCAAACGTGCCACCTCGGGCACGCGTGCCATAGGTTAGCCATCCCTGGTATAGGGGCTAGTTTCAAGAACTAATGCCACATAAGGTATGATAAACTAATTCAACTATATAACACTAAACGATTGAAAAATCTAAAATCAAAATTACTTATTTTTGTCGTGGAAGTTGACGAGTCTAAAAAATGAGGAAACGGAAATAAAGAAAATATATTTTTTTAATAAAAATTATAAGCTTTTTTAAAAGAGTTAATAGGTTGTCAATTTAAAAGTTAAAATACTTTCCGGAAAACGGTTTTATCAGGGTTGATATCGTTTGTGTGTTAGAGATATCCTTGACCAGATATATTATTAGGAGTAAGGATTTGCAACATCTTAATTCCCCGCCATCGCATCGGGCTTAAGAGGTAGGGCGGAGAGGGTGTATAAAGAAGATAAATTACAGCAGTACGTCACACTGAATAAATCATTTAATTTGACACCAGTGAACAAGGAAGAACGATGATGGTCGTTAATGTTTTCGTTCTATCCATAAAAGTGCGGGTTTCTTTTATAAGAAAAACATTTCGGTAAAAAATACGACGACATTTTCTTTTTCAAATAACAAATTGTTATTGATTGTGGCTTTTTTGCTCATCAAGGATGAAGAGATAATTGCTACGAGCAGATGTCGTTGTAAATTTCACGTCTTAAACAATATTAATTATTCACATTGAAGGTGTTAACTCACAATTTCTTAGGGAGACGTATTGTTAAAAAAAAAATTCACTTCAAAATATTGACAAGTGATTAGGATCGGTTTTAATCATCACTAGCATTTACAGTGGACTAAAAATAAATTGTTATGTAATCTTCTGCCTTCATTTTATTAGTTGAATACGGTTCTGGGCCTTAATGCTTTAATAAATGGTAAAATAAGAAGAAGAAAAAAAGCGTATTTGGGTTTATAATAATGATTATTCAATATCAATTACATATTGGCTTCTAAAATTTCTTAGATCAACCTTTAAAAAAAAAATTCAGCCTCCAGTTATACAATCAAATAAATAACCAAACATTTCTTTCAGTCGTTAATTCCGCAAATAGTTAATATTTTTGCACCTTATATATTTAATCTATACTCACGGAACTATCATAAACTTAAAATGGCTTTCTTGTAAAATAACGATTTTATTGTTATGATAGTATGCAAATAACTGTATTTCATCCAAAAGTATCACAGAGCCTATTAATTAAAGTATAATAAAATTGGTTTTCTCATGTGTTTAAATTGTATTTTGAATATCATATCTTTTTCGATGTCTAGAATAAAGACTGATGCGGTTTGCATAAATGAGCTAAGGGCTAAAGTTTTTTTAAAAAATAAAACAATATTAACAATCAACCACTAATTATTATAAAAAATCAGCTACTGATTGTAGATCTGATTTTTTAAGTCGTGCACCACCCAAACATATTTGGAAATTGTTTTTTTTCTATTTCGTAGAGTTTCTGTCAATGACGTAAAAAACATTATTATAAATTCTACAACTCTGAATTTTTTTTATGAGCAAATATTCCTGTACTAACCATCAAACCCGATTTAAGCTGCTATTTATTTATTGGCTCGGCTGTATAGCACATTGATACTAAAAAAATAAACAAATTGTTTTAAACGGGCTTATGAAGATGGCGGTAGTAGAAGTAATACAAAAATAAATAGTACAAATTGCGAAAGATTTTTGTGTTAAAGCAATATTTAATTAGTAGGTGATACGATAACAGAATCTCGATCAGTGCGAATGTAATATATTGTTGTTTCGGAATCAAAACATTACGAAATGTCATTTAATGGAAAGTATTAAAAATATAATATTTTCTAAAAAAATTTACTCACACCTTTGTGGAAAGTTTAACTATCGACAAAAGAAATGTTATAATAAGAATACTTTTGTTTGAAAAATCAAAAATACCAGTCTAAGTAGTTATGTTCGTTGTAACTATTTATTATATAAATTATTCCTTGGAGATACGAACTTATCTATTTATTGTATTATTGTGTCATTATCGGTTTTTTTTTTTTTATTTCAGTAGTAATTACAGATTGAAATTTATGATCAAAATTATTGTCATTATGAAGATATTGGAATTGTAATACGGAAAAAAATATCAAAGTATTTAGTTCTACATTTAAAAAAATATATGTTTATAGCTATTTTGGCTTATGCCATCCGTCCAATACTATAATTGTAATATAAATTTAGACGTTGGAGTAAATAACAAGATGTAGTGTGTATCTCTTCTAAGCCAGTATATATAGTTGAGTAAATGAAAGTTAAAACCTGAGTCGACGATAGCATAAGCCGAAATAGCTATAAACTGACTTTTTTTTTAAATTTTGAAGAAATAAATACTTTTACCTTATTAAAATGGAGTTCTACCAAGTAAATGCTAATTCAATCAATATATTAGAATTGTCTTTGTTATAATAAAAAAAAACACATTGACATGAAATGTGTGTATGAATATAAGCTAGAATCGATAATACTATTGTTTTTCATCAATAAAGAAATCGTTAAGCTAATTGGCTGTATAAATATTTACTTCTGGGTTTCTTTAAATAATCCTTAGACTCTTCTCTCGTGATGCTCTAAGATCCTTTTTACTAGCTAAACACTTATTTCAACTTACAATACAAAAATCTAGGAATGCTTTTGAATATCCAAGTTATCAACTATCTTCACACTAGATCTAATATAGCCTTTTCTATTTCCACTTATTCTTTTTGCCGAGCACACGCTTAGAGACGTCTATTGCGATAACATTGCGATTTTAAAATGTTGTGACTCACTGAATGTATATTTAAATTTTAATATGAACATACATATGTTGTATTCTGTATGACAAGGCAGTTTTACTGGTCAATTTTTTTATTACTGTCAAAATAAATAAATATAAATCTTCTTCTTTTTTACTATATTCGCTCCCTATATGGAGCATATGGCCGGCACCTCCATGTTTCCCTGTCTCCTACAAATTGCTTTGCTTCCTCCTATGACATGCCATCATCCCTCAGTTCCGCCGAGTACATCCTATGAATAGTACGCGACGGAGTCCGAAGCATCCGCAGCACGTGACCCAGCCAGTTCCAACGTTTCTCCATAGCCACTGACGTGACGGGGCGCTGTCTTGTACATTCCCTTATCTCTTAATTCCTCACAAAATCAAACCACCTCTACCCCATTATCCGACACAAACATCTGTTCTTGAAGCTAAGTATACGGTTTTTCTGAGTCTTCGTCGTGTGCCATGATTCGCTACCGTAAAGCAGTACCAGCGGAATACAAGCGTTGAATAAGTGACATTTAGTGTTAATCGAGTACAGCTGTGTCCCAGATAGTCCGCATTGAGCGATATAAATAACAATATAAAAACTATAGCCTTTTTTGTTTCACACAAAAATATTGAAAAAATAATCATGAAACAATTAAAAGATGTTTATTCAAGAAGACCTGTAGAATAAATCAGTAAAATAGCTTGTCGTTATGTAGAATTTGCATAGACAAAATATGCAATGTTCAATAAAACGACATCATAATGTCTTTTTGGCAGGCATTCGTGCATTTGGCAAAAATAACAATTCAACATTTTTGTTTATCGTTTCCTTCTTCTGATCTTGCATGTTTTTTTAAAACAGTTTTATTTTTATTTAAAAAAACATGTGATCTAATTTTTTGTCAAAGTATCATTATTAACAATAAGTTAATTATCGTTGCAGAGGTCTAGTAATCACATAATTGGACCCATTAGAGGTGAAGTGAGCTTAGTCGTATTTTAGAAAAAAAAATAGATGCGTTGTAATATTTAACACGTCTTAAAGTATTGTAAAAGTAAGCTCATTCAATAGTGCTATCTCAGTAAAATAAAAATTTGCAATCTACCAAAACACCAAGTAAAGATGTGATTGTGAGAGCTCAATGATCTTAGATAATATGGTATCAAAATTAATGGTCGGTTAGAGGCTTTGATTTTCAGTCGATTTCTAAAATTTGAATGCAATTTCTGTTTTATCCGTTTATACCCAATACAACGGGTAAAATATGAAAATATACACATATTATTTTATCGCAATAACAAAAATCCAGAAATAATTTTAAACTACATATACCAAAAACATTGAAATTCCACAATTATTTTTTCAATATGTCAGCTTAAGAGTTAAAAATGTATTTTTATTAAACATATCGGCGAAAGTTACAAATATAATTTATTTAAAGTAAGGAACATCCCAAATTTCCAACCCAAATAATTTTAAGCTCTTCGCTTTATACGATAAAAAATAAATATCGGGGCCTTTGTACATATGTATCATTTTGCAAGTTATGTGTAAGTCCGATTCGGTTTTGGTGTTCAAGGGCTTGAATCCCTGAACAAAAACTCTCATACATTTATTTTCCAACACATTTATCAGTTAGCGTGTATTTACATAACAATTAATTTCGGAATGATAAATTTGTAGGATGTGTGTTGTTAACGTTCCTTTCCACTCACCTAATTTTAAAACTAGTTTTAAGGTAATCTATTAGATTACTTTCTATTAGATTGCTACCATCCTTCTGAAAAAAATATTGAGTGATTGATTAACGACCAATTCTTTTAAGCAACTTCTGTAGAAATCCTCCATTATATTTAAAACATTTGAAATTAATTTCAGAATAGATCTGTTTGTAAGATGAATGATGCGTTGTCGGCTTTTAGAAACAATCAGCATATAAAAAAAATATTGATTCAAAACATTGTAAAATAGCACTGTTATTTTATTTAGTAGACTAGCATGTATTAGTATCCTTTTGTTTGCTCTAAAAGTGTTAGCACACTGCAGTAACTCAAAAGGATGTTATGCTTTCAGCTGTCTCGTTTACAGGTTCCGCCAAAGGGTGAAACTTTAAGGTAAACTATTAAACAACATCCCTTGCTATACAAATTTCTAGTAAAGTTTACAAATGAGCTGTTAGTATTTTTCTTGAACGAAAACCCGGCCGGTTCTAGTAAATTCTATGCTTAATTCATTAAGGCGAGAGTTTTATTTTCATTTCACCCATTAAGAACTGAATTGTGTTTAAAAAATATCACACAGTTTTGATAAATTAAAAACCACATTAAAAAAAATCAAAGTTTATTTTGGTTGTTTACAAGCTTAATGGTTTTTTGACTTGGTAAAAATTGCATTGAGGATACTCAGTGTTAAAGAAAACGCCTAACGCCATTCGGAACAAACGTTACGTATAAAATGTGAATGGTTATTATCTAGTGATATTTTCCCGCATCTTAAAAACAGATTGAACAACTTCAAAACGTATGGTTGAAATAATCTATAGTCAGTTCATTTGTTTTACCTCCAATGTAGATGGTATTCAAATTTTCTAAATGTTATTATTTTTTCAATTCATTGTTTCCCGTAAAAAACAAAATAATCTTTCTCCTTGAAAGAATTTATAAAAATCATCACAACCAGCAAGAAGTATAAAAATCAACGTTGTATCGGAAAGTAACGTATATTTTTTTTATTAATAAAACTGCTTTAATCGTTTTTCTGAAAGAAAATTTTCCGTAACTGAGTGAATTCGCTGAAAAAAAACTATCAGATCGTTGCTTGTTAAGAATGTTTAATTATTTTTAATGATAACTATTTTTTACATTGAATAGATTGCTGGAATGTAAAGGTATAATGTTATTGAATGCTAATATTTGTTTGTTTCAAGCAAATTTATTCCATTTTTAATGTAAAAACATACTGAAAATAGCTATGCCAAATATAAATGGATATACTACAGAGCTGAAAATGTTTTTGTTTTATTTTAAACTGAATAATTTAGGCCTATTTATAGAAATTTTAGTTATGGCGAAGAAATAATAATGTTTTGGATATAAAATACTTTATTATATATTCGGAAAAAAGCAAAGCATATGGCTTACTTATGAAAGTATCTCAACATAAGTTTTTCCCTATTAACTGCGTGTTGCCCAGTTGGTGAAACTCTTTTTTTTCGAAATGAGTATGGATAGAAAAGAAAAATATATGACAGGGCTAATGGTAGACACTCTCTCACGTTATTTTAATTTTTTTTTTATTGAATGGAATTTTTAGACAATTCTCCATGCCTTCACACAAAAATCGATAAATTGGTTGCAAAAGATTCTCTTCGTACTGTGACATAAGTCCGTGAGATTCATCACGGAAGTCAAGCATTGACCACTTCACCACGTACGCAACAATTATATATTTATAAATAAATGGAGATTATGTTTAAAAATATGATAGTTTGCTTAAGTTACCTCTTCACTACACTTACTGGTATAACAAATTTCTGAAAATATAATTACTTACGTACAAATTTATTTTGCTGAACATGATCGAACAAAAATAAATCAGAGTCGCTGAGGAAATGTTATAAATCAAAATCGAGAATACATAATAGACATGTCCAAATTGCTTATGCCATTCTTGTGTCGAATATCAGTAGCGCACCTATTGACATTTATTTCGTAGGCCTTTAGAACTGTCAGTGCCAGTAGAGAATACACGGGAAGCGTTGCTGAGAAGCTCTGTGAAGACCCCGACGAGGGAGTGTAGCGGACAGGCTAAGTCTATTACAAAAGCAATACATTATCAACCGATGTCCCAGTTTCACGAGCCGTTTTTGTTCAGATACGGGCACGGGAATTGCATCGCCATACTGTTGGAACACTTAAATACATATATTTTGTATGACGGATTGCTAAACGATGTTTTATTAACATATTACAAACAAAAAAATGGTTTATGGCGAATAACGCGATAGAGTAGGTTATTTTTTAGGGTCAATCTTTTTAAAATTAATTTGTATATTTATAAATATATATATATGTATAAATATATATGTATGTATTTTTTGAGCAATTTTGAATTACAAAATTATTTATATCGTAAAACGCTGTATCCTGTGTTATATACCTGAATATGCAAATATTTATGTGTATGTAAACTTCAAGAGTCAAATAGTCACAGTTATTTAATTGCAATCAATGAAAATTGAATACAATTTTATTATTGTTGACATATTTTATATTATACGTTGGGTTGCTATGCCAACAACCTAATTTGATGTGAATTCGGCAAAACTTGGGTTTATTATAACAAAATACGGATTTCAGATGGCGTTACTTATGGTACGTTCTCTGGAATGCGGCTGACTTCGTCCTATTCTGTAAATAACTAACTTTTGTTATAAACCTTGTGTTGAAATGCTCCATTTGTAGTCTAAGCCGTTCATAATCGAACCAAAATAAATAAAATTTTGGAAATAACACATGTGCACACTTTTATTTTAATAATTTTATTTTATTACCAAATTTTCTGATAAATGAGTACTAATTATCAGTAATGGGAAAAATACAGTGAAATGCATTCCCTACGATATATATAATAGAGAGTAAAAAAAATCTTTTAATTTTAAATGCATACAACACTCTCATTGACGTCTTTATACAGTAGCGATTCAGTATGGCTTTCTATAATGCTCCGAGGTCGACTAGTTGGTCTGCCCTGTCATAAAGTATCACAAACGTTTTGTGTATGTAACAACATATAAAACAATTAATGGTTTACTGTCGTCAAAACATTTAAAAATACAAACAAATAATTTATGTTTTATGAAAATATCTTCACTAAGTTTCACTATGCATCAATTTAATATGAAAAATCTCTTTGCATAATGTTTATTTATGACTTTGCAAATAAGATAAAATCGTAATTTCAACATGTTTTTTTTTAATTGTAGCATTGTTTATACATATTCGAAATGGTTTTTTTTAAATCCATGTCCGTTCCCAATGTGGAGCATATGGCCTCTTAATGAAGGTATCTCAACAGAAGATTTTTTCTACGAGAACTGTTTGTTACTCAGTCACTCAGCCTCACTTTTTTTCAAAGTGAGTAGTTGGGAAATAAGGATAAGGCTAGAACAGGACTAGTGGTTGACCAATCACTATTGCTACATACAGTTATTAAAGGATGAGAAGGATGGGAGGAGAAGAAATAATGTGAATAAATTTCAGTCTTCGATCACAATTTTGAATTGAATAATTCTCAAATGTGATCTGTAGAGCAAGCTCTAACCAACTGAGCCACAGAAGGCGAAATTGTTTATACATATTCGAAATATGTAGTATGTACTGAACGGAAAAATGAAATATCAAATTGTAATATAAAAAGCTTTGTCATATTCATGAATTTGTCGGAGCATAATGCACAATAGTTTTCTGTATATGATTATCTTCTCACAGAAGTTTTCCGAAAATCTTCTAGGGCAGAGACGGTAAACCCGAGTATCAATTTGTACATGAGAGTATTACTTGCGAACACCACTTATTCCAAAATGGTTAAAAAATGAAACTTGAATTTCATTTTAAAAGACAATGTACATTTTAATAGTATTTTTAGTCTTAAATAACTTTAAAATGATATTTTAGATTGTGTCAAGCCATGTTTGAGACTTATTTCTAAAAATACTTTCAAAATTTATTTTTATCTACTAAATTAAATTCATGTTTCATGTTTCAACTACTTTGGAATGAGCCGGGATTGCAAGTTATACCTCACGTGATCACGCACAAATGTAGACACACAAAATTTAAGAAGAAGAGAAAATCTTGTCAGAAAGACTGTCAGAAATATAGTTAAAATATATCACTTTTAGTGTGTTTACTGTCAATACTTACTTATAAAAGGCATTATATTTTTTAAAAAATACAATATTCATTTGTACTACTTCTAATTTTATTTAAAAAGATTAGGACCGATTTCGCTTATGAGAAGTATTATCAACTGATCAGTTGATAATGATCGTCATGCCTTGATTTTTTTTTAAATAAATGTGGAATTAGTACAAATGAATATTATACTTTTTTGAAGTTAAAATAATTATATTCTGTGACTTTGCAGAGTAAAAACTTTTTTTTACGGAGATAATACAAAAACAACCAAAATTATCAAAAACATATTGTAAAATTATTGCTGGGTCTATGGCTCAGGGAATATTATGAGATAATAAAACAACTGTTATTTTTTTAATGCAATGGACAAAAAAATCATCTAGCACAGTGTTGTCACCATTCGCATAAACATTGTAGTTAATTTTTCTTGGCTTGTTCACAACATTTATCAATATTGATTAACCGTATTTAACACAACTCCTAAAAACGTTCTTTCGTCGCTGCTCTGGAATTTCTAGATTCTTGAACAACGAACATATCAGTATCTGACGTAAATTATTCCGTTTCTGTTAGAGGGAGTGTCAATACAGAAACTACAGACTGGAATATCGTCTACAAGATGTGGTTTCGCTCACAGAAGTTTCTGCTCGAAAACATGAACCTTAACTCTGAAATATTCATTTGTTAATTAACTTATCATACCTTAATGCACACGAGGGTACGTTTGAAGAAATCGGCAAATCGAAATTCAGTTTACACGGATATAATGAATTTCGACTACGAAATAAATTCCATCGTTGATTTAAAATTTTGATGTTATAATTTTTCTGTCTGCTCCCAATTTGGAGCATATAGACTCTTTATGGAGTTTATCTCAACAGAAGTATTTCTACAAGAACTGTTAGGGCTAGGACAGGACTAGTGGTTAGTTAATCACTCTCGATACACCCCGTTCATAGGAAAGGATGGGGGGGGGGGGGAGAATTCAAGTCATCACATACATCCATGCTTTCGAACCGAAATTCATTAATCAATTGAAAAATCAATTTATATATCTGTACGTACTGGGATTCGAACCTGTGGCCTCCGTGACCAAAGCCAATGACGTTGACCACTCGAACACACAGGCACAATACCAATGTATAATATATATTTCAGTTTTTAGAAGTATGTATAATTTATTGTGTACATTTTTATAACGAAACAATTAAACACATATTATGTATTATCGCGCAAGATGGAATATAAAACTGTTTTGTGAATAGATCCGAAGAAATAAAATCATGTAACAAGCAATCGTTTGATTGAGTTTCAAACACGTTTTTAAAATGTCAATATTTTTTACAAAAAATTATCCATTGAATTCTGGATTGCTTCATGTTAGTATCTTAAAAAGTACGATAAAGGCAGATTTATTTCTCACGATTTTTTCTTTGTGAATAACTTTAATTGTGAAATCTTCTTTGATCTTCTGTACGTTTTACCTTCCAACCAATTATTATCGCTATTGCCGCAGGAGACTTCAAACATGTGACTTAACTGTGTAACTTTAAAACGGCTTGAGTAAGAAGATTTTTTTGTATACAGTTATAATGACGAGTTCCCTTTAATAAGCGTGATTGGTTTTCTTTTAAAAAATCATGAGTGTTTTTATTAAATAGATGGTAATTGTAAAGGTAGAGAAAATCACAAAAAATCTTCCTAACAGAAATGGTTAACCCGATGACTGTCATTTTTCGATATCTCGTTTTAAAGTGGAAAAGGAAAAAATAATAGCGTAAGAAAATACTAGCGGTTAGCTGATTGCGTTATCTACCTTTTCCGTTTTTATGATAGTTTATGGATTAGTGAGGGTGCAATGCTTAAAGAAATTTAAGCTTTAGTATAACGCTTAAAAATTTGATCAACTTAATACAAAAACCTTTGTCAAAAAATACACTTTCTATAGTATATTATAATTGAACCAGAAAAGAATAAATCATTTAATTAATATAACATACAGTAATAAATATTACAAAATGTTGAGTTTTGTATTTCCGATCTAGTGCAGTGAAATTTTCTTGGACTGAAAGAATTCTGGAAAATTCTATGAGAGAATTTACAAGAATATTAGTACTCAAAAGAAATGCACATCGTGGAAAGTTTGCTGACAACACCAAGTTGTGGAAAGCACAATAAAATTTATGACCGGTATTTTCTGTGCTTGGCTCAAAAACATATAATATTTTTTAAAAAAAACAAATTTGAATGAAATAAAAAATTGACTTTGCTGAAACTAAAACCTGGAACCATCTGAACGATATGATACCTCTTTTATCGCAAAATTACAAAGCTTGATCGACTACAGATACTATCGACTTATGTCTAATTAAAATATTTTCTTTTTTTACCATAAATAGTTCTGTAATTAATATAAATAAATTCACAAAGTTATCATACACTTAATCGATTTTTTTGGTGTGGTCATTAGCTAATTATTTATAATTTTACGAAAGCTTCCTTCTTGGTATCGATGCTAAAATAATTTGATCACTCATGAACGGCGATGTCATCGTCATCATTTCCTGAGTAAAACAATTTTGATAATGGGAACACACTTAACAGCGTCCGTACTTAACACCTCGAGGTAAATGTTTTTAATATCAACTAAAATATAAAACAAGTGTACTCGTATTATACAATAATAATAACATGAAAGTATGTTTCCATCTATTTAAGAGTAGATATCCATATCTCATACAAGTGTTTTGTGTTTTGTCATGTTTGATCATACGTGAAAAAGTTGTATAAACACTCAAAATTTCACCACTTTTTTACCTTACATATTTTCAAGCAATATCATGATAGTTAAAACAAAATGACAACGAAATCAAACTAACATTTGACTCAATGTAAATCTTAAGCTTCCATCTCTAAATTAAATAACACGTATTTAAATATCGTTGTTATTTAGATTTTTTATCAAGGTGCATATTTGAAGGACCGAACATATAGCGACACAAAGTATTACAAATTAAAAATATGTTCGATGGATTCGACGGTGATTTTGTAGTGATTTATTTTAAATATAAAATTTAATTTGATATCTTACGTACTATCAAAGTTTGTACCTTAAACCCTCTCTAGCTTCTTTAGAAAAGGACAAAGATAAACATTTATTTTGCAACAGATTAAAAATAAAAAAGTATTTTAGTTCTACAGTTTTTAATAATTTTATTCGTTGATAGCTATTTCGGCTTGCGCCATCGTCAGAACTAGCTATCAACGAATAAAATTATTAAAAACTGTAGAACTAAAATAATTTGTTATTTTTAATCTGTTATAAATGGAGTTCTACCAAGTAAATGCCAAATCAATTAATTTATTTTGCAATTTATAATTTAAAAATTAAAAATTAGAATCAATTTTTAGGTTATTTGTAAACTTTGCGATGTAATGTCTGATGATGCTTCTCAAAGAGGCAAAAAACGTGCAACATTTTGTAATACAACGAGTGAAAAAGAAGTATCTTTTTTTTTTAAATAAAAGCTCTAATTGTGACAATACTGCTTTAATAAAACTGTCATAGAAAAGAGATTTATTTAAAAGATTTAAGCTCTTTATAATTGTTTTCAATTATAATCCTTTAAAATTATTTTTATAATATCTAAAGGACGGTCTCGAACACCTTTATTGAAGACGTTTCCGTACATTTTACCCCCGGCCAACCGGCTCCCACCCTCTTGGCCATTTCACTCTACCGGTCTTTAGATAAATTTTCCGTAAATTACTTGCGAAGCCCCACAA
This sequence comes from Himalopsyche tibetana, assembly GCA_030503985.1. NCBI lineage: Eukaryota > Metazoa > Arthropoda > Insecta > Trichoptera > Rhyacophilidae > Himalopsyche > Himalopsyche tibetana. The sequence goes on from JAPJYX010000010.1 coordinate 7,146,903, forward strand.
ATGGAAGTTTAATAAACAGTTCATTTCACCCCTAATTGCTAATTGAATGAGGTGAAGGGATCCGCCCTAGCCAAGATACCCAAAGTCCGCTTATTGTCTTGCCCAAAGTGACAGAACACAATGCTGCCCGTTCATGGCAAATGCTAATGCTAAACGACGATGGTTATATCCCTGAATTTGATACAAGCTTCTGCAGAAGCGTCGTTAGCAAAAGATAAGTTTGTTACGAAGCTTTAATTTTTTAACACCGTCATTAAGTTGATAAATTCGGTTTGATTATAAGTGACAATTATAAGAACGAAGTAATGTAAATATAAATGCCTTGGTCGGAAGGAAAACGTCGTGAACTTCAATTGTAATGATTGCGGACTCGAATCTTAGTACCAGCAGATTAATTTATTAGTTTTTCGATCGATCTTTTGAATAATCTTTAGAAATTTTATTGATGCATATCGACTGTGGAAAGGAAAAAGGACGTAACCCACAGTTTTTTCAAAATAGGTATTTTTCGATAATCACAATTTATCAAACTTGATAAACGTTCTATCAAAAGGATGCAAGATCCAAATGCCGAATTAGTATCTAAATTTAGCTTTTAAGTTTGAAAAAGATGACCTTGTCAAAAACTAAAACCACGAAAAAAGACTGAAATAAAGAGTTTTCCAAGAGAATTTCTTTAATTAATATTAGATTATGTCAATTAAACACCAGTTTAGTAGTCTCCGTGCACTTCAAGGTTGTGTATAATTCATAATTTGCATATGTCCCAAAATTATCAAAACACATTTATTACGCCTCCTGTAAAATTTGATATGTGTGGGTTACGTCCTTTTTCCTTTCCACAGTCGATATGATATCTAAAATTCGCTTCCACCTATATCAAATCGTAAAAAAACGGGTAGGAACGGAAGTGACTAACTTGCAGCTAATAAAATGCATCAACAAACCTAATAAAAGCATATAAAATATAATAGAAACAGTAATACATCATTTCAGACAAAACATACCCTTAGTTGAACATCCACCACAAACTTTTGGTTTTCAGAGATGAATAAAAAAATACAGGAATTTTGACGTATTTCTTCACAATTTATTATATGTTATGATTAGAAATGTAATTGTGACATGAAACTAAAAAATACAAAAACATTTCAATCGTAGATATTTTTAAAAATTAAAAAATATAGTACACTTACATTCCAATCATCATCATATGCTAATTACGTAGTTACTATTGTATTTTGCCATTTTTGTCTCTCTATTCAGAGCATATAGCCACTACTAGGTTTTCCCCTGTCTGTCTATTGGCTTCATTTTAATCTATCACAGGATTTCATAACTACTCCGAGTATACCCTAAGGGTGGTTATCAACAGTTTCCGAGTCTACAGGGCTCATTCAGATACAAAAAGAATACGGTATTCAGCATACATATTATGTTCAAGGCAGACCAAGTTCATCGTCGCTTTTTTATATAAAAGATAGGTTAATCCGTTGTCTTATCTCTAAATCGTCATCGAAATAAAACCATCGTCATTCTAGTGTTTTATCAAGCATAACAATGTTAACATTGACACCTTGTAACTGACATTTTAGATTTTTGTTATTTTAAAAGAAAAGAAAAATCGATATTATATTTTTCAAACCTCTGGATGTAATTAAACTAAGCTTCAATGACTCACAACGTTAAAATAGAAAAAGTAAAATGGATTAAATAAATAATAAGTAGTACTTGGTTTAACCTTTGTATATCTTAATAGCTTTGACTAGATAAATGATTAAGGTTTAAATGTAAAAAGAGAAAAACGTTAATATCTACTTCGACTTTCACTATTACATTTTAACTTGTACAACTAGACTGCCTGGTTCAAACTGACTTTATATCACGAACTATGGATGCATCCCACGTAATAGCGTTTCGAGAGTTCTTCCATAAAACTGCTCGGGGGAATAAATGCTTCACGTAAATGCAACGGAGCTAACTAAACACTAGCAAGCCATTTAGTGACACGGTGATAAAATTGGCTCAAATCTAAACTACCGATTAACATTTTTAATTGAACCTTTAAAAATTCCCCACTAATCCAATTTAAAAAAATATATTTTTACATCTAGCTAATGATTTTAAATTATTTTTTCGTGCATACCGGAGCAACAAGTATTAAAGAGGTTTAAGAATCAAGCAATGATTTTATTTTTTGAAATAATTATCGCTTATTTAAATATATATCTTAAAGTATGGTATCAAAATAATATCAAATTGGCTATAATTTAAAAATCAACATGGTTTTTGTTCTCTTTACTAACTTGATCTTATTGTATTCTATTCTAATTCTAGGCTGAAATTTTATAGATATAGTTTGTAGCTAGTTCTAAAAGCGCCAGCTATTTTAAAATAGCATGTGATAAACGGAACTAGAACTTTACTGAATTAGATGCATATCATGGTCATAAATTTTAAAATTAAAAAATACTGTTAATACTTGACCAAATAAGCCTAAGTTCTCATTGAATATCAAAGAATCTAAAAACAGATTGAAATAAGTAATGGTATAAAATAAAAATACTAAGCTGAATTGAAATCCAATATCAAATTTAAATCGCTTAAATTGTGTACAATTTCATATATTTTTTCTGATAAAAAAAATTGTCTATGAAATTTATGTTTGGGTTGATATAACGGAATATTTGAACATATCGACGCATAGTTGGTAAATTGCGTTTTAAGCCAATAATTGTTCAATATCGCCTAAGGCAGTGAAAGGGAACATGCGGTATTTTGGCTACTTTGGTGCGGCCTTTTGACTTGATCAAAATATTCACTTTAATCAAAACATACGCAACCATTTGGAAAAAGAGCAATCAACCCATTACACATATGTTCAACAGTTGAAAAAGGGTGGAGAGTGTCAACGTTTTCGTTACTGCGGCCTTCTGTTAGATCAGATAAATGAATGTAGCCTTTAGAAATAAAAATGTTCCCCACCTCTGGCCGAAGGCGTCAGTGACAAAAATTTGAGAGCGTTATCTCAATTGCGTGATCTTTTTTAGGGCCTGTGAATTGTGCGTTTTTACTTGGTATCGTTTGTTTCACTCAAACCCCGGTTAAGAAACGCTGATTTAGAAAACTGAAAGAAGTCAAAAAAAAATATTATAATATATCTGTAAAATAAAAATGTACAATCCACCAAAACACCAAATAAAGACGTGATTGTAATTAAAAGTCCAAGAAAAAAGTTGTATCATTTTACTAGTTGGCTCAATTCATCTCTCGATGGCTCATATATTACTATTTACTAACCGGATTTTCTTTTCGGATTTAATTAAAAAATATATATATTTTATTCCACAGCATTATTCTTGATAAATATTCAAAAAATTCTTACACTTACCACCCACTTTCCATCCCTTGATTTTATTTTTTTTATTTCTAATAATATATTATCCATAGCACAAATTATAAAGTTAAAAAAAAATCTAAAAGCGCTTTAAAACTAAGGAAATTTTATCTGAAGGTTATTTCTTCGCTCCTTTCAAGGTAATGTCAACAAAAGAAATGTTGGGTAAGTTGGAGCTTCTACTGTTCAAGCGTGATTAAGCACGCATCTTTTTGTTTTTCTTCTCGGTTTTATTTTCATAATTCTTTTAGTCCCCGTGTTGCCACTGTTTGCTAAAAGAAGTTTACTTTGAAATTTTATAGTATGAAGAAATTTATTACATAGTTTTATTTTTTCATTTCAGTAACTCTTTTCGAGAAAATAGTCTATGAAAGTTGATATCTTGTACGATGATTTATTATTTTTCTATGCAGTAAATTTAAATCGTCCTAAATGTTTACACGTAATAAATGCTTAGTCATTTATGATCTTAAATTATCACTGATAAGCTATCGCAGAGTACTTTGTATAATCCTCCTTTTTAGTAAGATTTTTTTTTATTAAAATGTGATTAATTGTAACCAAAAATCACCGTTGCCGGATGGTAATCTTATACTGTTTTACCGTCATAGATTCTAAACGCGGAATGCACTGTTATTTGTTAAATTAAAAAAATATACATATTTATATTTGCTTCGCATAACGGGTAATAATTAACTAAGCACTTGTCATTTTCTAATGCCATGCCTCTCCGCAACGTTTTCGAAATTTTCCCGACTAGCCAATAGAATGCTTTTACTTTACATTAGCAGTAGAAATGGTTTAAAAACAATTATTTTACACTAATTATTATTTTGACACTGTTCGTTCTTATAGTATCTCAAAAGTTTTTCACGAAGTGTTTTTAGAAAGGGTTATAGCATATGCCATGCTAAGATTCATTTAATTTATTATAATAATATTATAACAAATGTATTTTATGTAATTTATTGGTAGGACGATAATTCATCGTTTCAGTAAGGTACTACCATTTAAATCAGTGATTCTCAACCAACGAATTGCATTTGTTAAACCTTTATGTATATATAAAAATATACAAATAATTATTTGTTTCTTTTCCCACATATCGTTCTTCCTACAGAACAACGACACACGTGATTTTTTTTTTTTTTAAATATTTGAGTAAACTATGACAATAGTACTGAAATAGATTAATTTACCCGATGCTCTTTTATATTTTTTCAGCTACACCGTTTTTTTACATTTGAACAGGGCTGTGGAATCAAAGTCAAGAGACGTGAAGTCGGAGGCTTTGTCGGAATTGGAGTCGCAAAAATATTAGGACCCATTTAAAAAAAAATAATTGATGATGTGTTTTCAAACCAAAATAGTCCATAGTGTTGCCACTGCATGATCTGCGGTATACATATATATAAGTCAAAACGAGATTTCTTTGTAGTCGGACTCGTCTTTTTTTACCCAACTCCACAGTCTTGGTTTTAAAGTCGATAGCCAACAAAATCGGTTATTACCAGAGAATATTAAATTTACAGGTTTGAAAATGTTACGGTTTGTTTAAGGAAGCGATGAATACTTTTACAAAACTAGCTACAGTTAAATGATTTTGAAAAAACATAGAAGAACAGTTCGAACTGGACAGTCTTCAAAAGCGAAAACTAACTCGCAATTCCTTAGAACTGACTATACATTTGTTAATTACATCATTGTTCTTCTGGAGAAGCGATATTTACACAAATATTTCTGATCAAATTTGCAGCATAAACATATAAGAGTTTTTTTAGAGCACGAGAGTTTGGTTTTTATTTAATCATAATATTTGCAAGTAATTTTAAAATTTCTGTGTAAACTTAATAAATAATACAGTACACTACTTACAAGTTACGATGATCTACAATAAAAATACAGTTCTTTTCGCAAATATTGTATACACATCCAAACTGCTAACATATTCATTATAATGTCCTATTATTTTTCTAAACACATGTTTTAATTTAACTTCAGTGTCCTGGTTACACAGGAGACGTGACACCGCATTGTTTGACAGTCGTATGTAAGTCGCATTGCCGTAGCTCTTTTTGTAGAGTATAACATAATATATTATGTAATATAGACGTAATGCAGTGAATTGAATACTAATTAGGAAAATGAATAATGTTTGCTTTGATATTCGTTTATTTATATCAATTTTCCAAGAAAACGTGGAAAATAGTTTCTTTATGAACACATTATAAAATGGCTCGTATTTTTCCGGTCAGAATTTATATTAAATGGTCATAATATATCGGTCAGTATAAATAGTCATCATTAAAATGATGGGAAAAAAACCTAACCTAACCTAACCTAACCGAAATGGCTATAAACTATTTTGACCGTATAATATTTTTATTCCGAATATTTTTATTCTGACCAAAAAATAATTTAAATTGTATAAGGGAACAATTAAATGGTCAGAATTTAAATTATTTTTTGATCAAAATAAAAATATTACAAAATTTGTTCCCTTATACAATATTCTATCGGGTAACTTCGAACTCATTAACCTGCATTGTTCTGCATCAGAACATTTATTAATCAATTTTATTCCCTTTTCCAACTTTCCAAGTTACATTAAAATCCCTGTCAATTTTGTATTTATAATTAATAAATCACAAATCAAAGGCGATGCTTTTCAACTGAACGACATATGAGACACACATTGCCTCGTTGAGAGTTTGGAAACATGCAGTTTTTTGACTGAATGAAAATTTATTATTTCATCTATAAACTAAACCCCGCCGTAGAGAATCCTCAGTCTCCCCTACAACGCAGTTTTCTTTTTTTACAAAACGCTAAATTTTCAAATTGAAATTAGAATTTTTATAAATATACTATATTATAAATACATATTTTACATACGTGTATTAAAAAATGTTTGTTAGTAACTGTTTGTCCCGTGACTTTGCTAAACGTATTTGGTGACATGCGAATCGAAAAGGTAAACGTGACAGGAGCATTTTTTGATTAGCTGATTTTGTTCAATCCACAAAATACAATTTAAAGAACCTAACCTCAAATTTGGCATAAGCGTCCAGTGATGACGTAGCATTTCTATAACGTAGTCCCAATTTTTATTGAGGATTGAATGTAAAAATATATGTACACATCATACTAAGCTGAAAGAAACTTCATTGAAATCGTAAAATCTCGGTTACAGCGGAGAAACTTAATACCGCAGTCTGTCATTACAGTGTATGTCATACCTTTGTATTTTTACTTCAGGGTAGTAAATAAATATATTTGTGATATAAGCAAAAAATCAGCTTTATAACTGTGATATGGTGATACAATATCTGGATTAATAAAATAGTTAATCCTAACTGTATACTTAAAATTAATAATCACTTGTCTTGTATTTTGTTGTGACTGCATTTGTTTCTGAGTTCGATAATTCTGTTTCCGCTGTTAAAGCAGTAGTTTTTAATACGTAATTCAGAATAAACTTAGAATGTGTTCCCCGTGTGAAACATTGTAGCAAAAATTCAAAATGGCAGTCGGAGAACGAAGCAGATAGTTCATAATAATAGTGCTAAAAATACTTTTTACATTGACATTTTCAGTAGTAAATTTCCGCTGCCGTTATGTGAAAATTTTGCGCGCAGTTGCTAATAATTTCCCTAGAGGTCTCATCACGTCAAAAATAACCAAATCTTTTTCCCGCGTACAGCCAAGTTATGTTCCCATTGAATATTCGTTATACTATAATATCACTTTTCGGCAATCTAACCGTAATTCCAACTGATATTGAATATTTCAAATTTATTAGTAAGGATTTTCAAATATTTACTTAAGCCGAATGAAGTGTAGTAATTTTTAATACTTCAGCGTTGCATTTTATCTCATCACAAAAAAACTTGTTTTTTTTCATCAGCTGAAAAATGTTCGTCATGAGCAAAACCGGTTCTGATAATATTAAATAAATGAATAATTAGTACAAAAAAGGTTTTTTTTTTAAATATAATGACTTTCTACCAAGTATTGACACCTTAAAAGTAATATTATATATTTTATTTCAATTCTGCTTCAATTATAATGTATGGGTAGCCTTACTATTGGGCTAGTTAAGTATTCACATGATATAAGGATAGTATCAGAGAAACATGGTTGTATTGTGGATGCGTTTCAATTGTTTGATTGCAGTTTTCATAGTTGCATAGTTAAAACACATTGGTTACGGATGACTCGTATACGAGTCTTTTCGCCGGTCTGACTGACGCGTTGAAATATATACATCCAATGCGACAAATGTTTTAGATTCTCTACGCAAATGGCGTAACAAATGTTTGATGCATCATTTAAAAAATAAAATATTAAAATATATGCACAAATAATTTTTTTATTCGGTGATTTCGGCGATGAAAAATCAGCAGACAGTTAAAATATAACTTAAAAAATAGGCCACCAAAATGTAAGCAATTGTAGGCTAAAAATAAACTTTTATGTTTTCTAATTTTGTTTTGAAATAAAATAAACAGGAGCAAATGTATATTTGGCTTGTTATTTATTACGTTTTCGATGAAATATATAATTCTATGTCAAATACCCGATTTTCTATATTAAAAAATACAAAAGTTGAGTATCGCTAATAAAAGCAGGCAAAAATATATAAAGTATTATGCAACAAAGTGTTGCACAACTGGTGTCCGAACATTTTTTTAAAATGTCAAATGGTTTTAAAGTTATACCCTTTTTTCAAAAGTACCTAATTTTTTGCAAAATTTCGCAAAAATGCCCCGATGCGAATGAGTTACCGCAATGTGTCCGCAATACACAACCACACCATCGACGTGCACCCATTCTGAAACCACAATACTCAGTAAATTCCTTTATTGTTTTCATTAGTAATAAAAATACCTGTTCAATTAAGAAAGGTTAAAATATATCGAATTCACAAGTCCGTCCAAAAAACAAACAATGCCTTTATAATCATAAAAATACCGGATTAAATAATTGACAACATCAAAAACGGTTATTTAAAAAATAAGTTGATCCCATTTGTCTAAGATGTTAAAAAGTGGGAATAAATTTTCTCAGTCATGAAACCAGCTTCAGACGATGCATGAAAACACACTCAAATATATTTGGTGTCTCAATAGCTCAATTGTGTCACTTTTATCGTGTAATATTTTCTTCCGTACAAGAATATAGAACAAGCAAGAAATATTTAACAGTTAATTAATTAATTTGTATCGTTTTTTATATATTAACACAAATATTTATGTATAATAACAAAAAAAATGTTAAAATCTTTTTATAATTATCAAGGCTGAGAAGTCGGGTAATAAAACGACTTTGACTCCGGCTTTACATAAATTAAAGCCGAATCCGACTCCGAATTTATTTTTTCGATCATTTCCGTTAAGTTTACATATTTTTCTGTAAACTCCGATCATTTTAGTTACTTGAATAATTCTAGTAGATTTCACAAATACATATGATGAACTGACAAATAAGTTTTTAAATTGTTTTTCTCTAGTTTTTCCGACTTTGACTCCGCATCCGGAAAATACACCCAACTCTGACTCCACTACCCTGATAATTAACAGTAGCTGTGTCGTTTCATCGAAAAGTACAACCGATTATATATTTAAAACACAAAAACTTTGCATCTTTTTTTCTATGAAAAAGTGTTAATTAAATTATTGATCCAAAAATCGAGAATCGTCAAAAGTTTTCGCGAAAAATCAATCAATTATTTTTATATTTTTCATTTCATATACAACGTTGGATGGCTTGAAGCTTCAACCGAATATACCAAACTTTTTCACTGGCAGGTTCAAAAGTATTAGTAAATAGGTTAAAAAATATTTTCAATGTTTGAAAGCGGTGTGTAAATTTAATAATTTTAACTAGTAAATTTATTAAGCAAAAATATTTTCTACGACCCTTCTATAACAGTGTAAAAATCATTTTCAATATAAAACAAGATTTAGATTTGAAGATTATTTTCAAAGGAAAAAAACAAGTATCATCTCTAATAACACAACCAGTGGAATATTAGATGTATCAATATAAATTGTATAATAGTGTTGTACTAACATATGGGCCCATAAGAGGCGAAGTAGTCCAAGTGGTATTTAAGAAAAAAATAAGTTAGGTGCATTGTAATATTCTACTCGTCTTTAAGTATCGTAAAAGTAACGTAACCTAAGTTTATACAGATTGCAATAGTGATTTATTTATCCGTAAAATAAAAATATACAATTCACCAAAGCACAAAGTAAAGACGTGATAGTACTTAAAAGTCCATGAAAAAATTTTACCATTTTAATAGTTGGGTCACTTCACCTCTAATGGACCCATATATTACTCAATCTTTCAATATAGGCATATGCTTATGTCAATATACCAACAAGTTAAGAGTATTATTTTACAATAAACTAATTTAAATAATTCAAAACTGGTAATTAATCTTGTTTCTAGAGTAATTAAGTAGTAAACTTACTAGTTATTTACAGCATTAACTTGTTATTTGTAACCCCAACAGCTATCAACAGACCTTACAATTAATAACAATTATAGTCTTGGAAGTATTTCATTTCCACGGGATGATACAATATACATTTTCTAGTGAAAACTAACTTAAAGGTTATATTATATCTACAAAGAAATTTTCATAAAAAATCATCTCAAATATAATTTTTCAACTCTTTGAAGGTATGTCTTATTTGTTTAAAACAAAAAAAAACACAACAGCTATAAAGCATTGCCGAAACAGTTTCCTAAGCTTATTTTTTTATGGAGATGATTGCAAAAATTTGTATTTTCAAATAAATGATAAAATAATATATGCGTTAACTTCGAAGTAATTTCTCACATGTGCACATGAATAAATTACTTATATATCATAGAATAAATCAGTGATGTTTAAAAAAGTGTCCAGCTATCGATAAAAATGGCATTAATATTTGTTTGATATTATTTTCGATTGATTAAACAACTTTTTTTAAGAAATATTATTATGATATCCATCTTTTTCTTTCACACTTTTACTACACACCAAATACTGTTTTACTTTATATAAAACATTTTTCGTATTTCGCCATATCCTATCTTAAAAATGTATTTTTGCCATTTTCAAAAAAGACAACCAGGTCTCTGTCATTCAATTTATTGTGTGAGTTTTTTTACGACAGTCGTTGGTAACAATTTATTTGAACTGACAGAATTTGCATTATTTATGGACATGTAAGAAAAATATTCGGTTGAAATGGGATGCATTTCTACTGGCACGTACCTTTATTTTACAAACAAGTGAACAGTGGTGTAGGATATTTATTTAAAATATTATAATAATTATGAAATCCGTGGTGGGTTCTGGATATTGATATTAATAATCTTTGGAAATAATTATTATGTATTACTTAATATCTATTGAATGATAATGGTGTCATTTTTATTTCAGACACAAAAGACGAACTAAAAAAAAATTTTGAACAAAAATATTTTAATAACAGATTATTTATTGCCCATGATAAAAAAATTCTTCGCATCCTTTGAGTTTTTGATATATCCAGTTTTACAATGAAAAACACAAGATCTAGCAAAATCTCGCATCACAAAAATGATTTTAACTATTTGGTTTCCAGCATGTAACAATACGATTGATTGCCTTTATTAAATATAATTACCAGTATTTATTTTTTACAAAATCATATATTTTATATTTACAAAATTTGTGTCCGACTCAGACGTCCAGTAATGTACTCAACGCGGTTGAGAGTCGACATCAAAATTCTTCAATTTACTCGAATTTGGCTAAATTTTGACGTCACTGTGAGACAAAACATCGTCGACTGTATCTATCACCAGCACCTCGACTAAATATTGTTTTATCATGAGCAATATACATACATATGTCAAAGTTAATTATAAGAGTATAAATTTAAAATATAAAATTAGCGACGAATAAAAAAAATGTCTTCTCAAACCAATGAGATAAACAGTATGAAAAATGAAAACCTATACCGAAATTCAAAGCAACAGTTTTTTTCCTGCCTCATCGTTCTCAGGAGATTCAAAAGTCATGAAACTAATGGATTTCAGTCGTGAAAAAAGGAAAATGTAAAACACGTGGTTGATATTCATCTCTGATCAAAAACTTCACCTATTAGTCTCTGTGGCAATGAAAGTTTTATTGGAAACGTTATTTTATTTGACATACGTATGAAAAAAGAAAATAACAACTTCTTTTAAATGTGAATGAAATTTCGATAAATAGTTTTTTTGTTTGAATATTCTTTTTTACATTGGACGCTATCGAAATCTATTGTAGTATGTAGATTTTTGCATTAATTTGTTTTTCGCCTTATTCTTAAATATGTATGCGTGCACTTTTATTATTTTGAATTTTAATTTATAGGACAAGTGTTAAGCCATAATCTTGTCATGTATTCAACGGGCCGCTTATATGATAGATAACTTTAGGAGTATATTATCAAATTTGGAATGCCAAGTTATGGTTCTCTGCTTTTTGCATACATTCGTTTTTAGTAGCAAGTTTTGTTACAGCTCTCGTGACACAAAATGTAGGTACATTTTATTCCGTTAGTGACGCGTGACTTGATATCTACTTGAATCGCATGAATATTGCAGCAAGTGGCTGCGGAAATTTCCTGCCAACTGAACAAAACATTTACAGCCATACATTTGGTATATTATAAAACGTACTATTTTATACATTTTCATGAATATTGAAATTCTCCGTCATACTTGGACAAATTGTACAGAATATGTTAATAAATAATACGTCGAAATTTTGTAGTTACTACTTATAAATTCATATTTTTAAGCATAAACTATTGAATTAATAATGTACATTAAATCGCAAAATAAATATGAACAGTTATTGAATGTTAATAACTGTAAAAAAATAAATAATTAATATAAATTAAATCTAAGATATTTTTTATTCAAATTGTTGTGTTACAAAATGTGCCAGGTGTTTTGCCTCGTTGAGAAACATCATCAGACATAACATCAAAATGTTTACAGTTCATTATTTTTAAACATTTTTTTTTATTATCAGTTTATTTGCAAGTAAACATTGCGATGTTGCTTCTCCATTAGAAAAAATACATGTCACATTTTGTAATATAATAAGTGGAATAACAAGGTTATCAAGTTTAGTTTTATATTAAAAACGAACTTTCATAAAGCTTAAGCCGAATCCTCCGAGACAATAGTATTATTGTGGTGCTAGGTTATTTCGTATTCTCACGAAATAAATTATTAACGGCCACCATGTAAGCTTGTTTCAGAATCTTGAATCATGTGAATTTAAAAAAGAAAGGTAAGTTACTTTCATAAAGCGTCTAACTGTCAATAATTAAATAGTTTAGCTCTCCAAATTCCTAACATCCCAAAAAATATGCAACATATCTCGGCTCACGTGAAAAGCCTCACTATGTTGCGTGCAACTTTGTGGGATAGTGCGCAGCGTTGTAGCATCACATCGATTCTATACTGCGAGTCAAGTTGTGTGAAAAAATTTCTTTCTAAAATAATGCATTATTTAAAACTGCCTTAAAAGATTCGCAACCGTGAGTACCGTAAAAAAAGTTAGCAAAGTTGACTTTTTGAATATTTTTTCAGCAATAGATGAAATTAGCAACTGAAAAAATATTTAAAACAATAGTTATCATGTCTCACAAGTGTTATATTATGATGATGCCAATATACTACTTTTATTAATTAAACAGTCTCTTTATTTATGTATCATATAATAATGATGCATGAGCCAATGCACTCATAATTCGCAAAACATTTACGACGTAATCTTAGTTGAATATTTCTTTTGATAAAAGGATTGATATAAAATTATGTCATTGAATAATGCTTCTTTATACAAAGACACGCTTTGAATTATTATGCACGAGACATTGTCAATTGCGTTCACCAATCATTCAGTTGAAAACCTGGCGAACAAAATCAATTTCAATCTTAATAAAGGATTACTAATGAAACAATTTAAAATTGCTTGTAGTTATTTGTTCAGGATAAATTGCTGGTAAGTTACATAAATGGTTAGTTAAATAATTAAACGATTAAAAATTTATATAAAAAAACGATGGCTAGAGTTCAACACATAGAAATTTTCAATTAAATAATGTATTTTTGCATGCAAACTTTAGTGCATACATATTAATTGATTGCTCTTGAGAGACTCTCGACAGTCAAATTGTGGACCGGTGTACTCTCAACATAATAAATATAAATTATTAAGTAGGCTTTGATGAATATAACTTTGAGTTGCCTGAACGATTGAAGATGAAGTAGGCTATTCTTCTGTGTAGTAGTTTTAGACAATCTTCCCGGTTTTGATTAATTAGTTTTAAAACATTGCTAGCAAGCAGTAAACGCTGTAAAAATTATCTTCAAGTGTAAAGCGACTATTAAAGTATCTTTAATTTTGTAGATAATTCTGTCGGGTACAATATTAAATACTATGTGAAAATATAAAAGAAGTCATAATTTTTGTTATGAAATTATCAAACAAAATAATATTTTCTCTGTAAGTAAAAACGAGTATTCAAATCCGCAATACAATTGGTAGATGTTTGGGCCGTAGGGAATTTCAAAAGGTCGCAAAGCAACAAGGATGACAGACGACCCAAGGACCATTTTCAAAATGCAATGGCTCCCTCGAGATGAAAAAAAAATACAACAAAAGGTGATCTCCAAGACTTGACATCACAATAGTGTGACATGAAAAATCGTCCACCGGATTGAGGCTTACGTACGATAAACGAAAGTATGAACATACTAGAAGAAGCATTGTCAATTATTAAACACAAAAAAAACATTGAATAAAAGCAATAAATAATATGTGATCCTGATAAAAGTATTTTATTTTTTAACCAAATGAAACGTGACAATATACATATGTTGTTTTATCGAGAATTATTTGATATTCAATTACTCAACATTTTATTGATAATAGCGTAGGATTAGAAATTTGGGACTATGAAAGAACTATTTAACGCTCTCACTACGTTACGTTTTTAGGGATCGGATGAATGAGAGGAAATATACTTTTAAATTCATTATTTTTAAGTGGTCAAATGCTATAATGAACCATTTTAAACTACTATTAGTCTCCTAGTTTTATCCTTCTATACTTACTCTCTTGAAAAAAGAGAGGTTAGGCAACTTTATACCAAAAAAAAATCATAAAAAACTTACGTCAAAACAAACTTTATTAGTAATAGAAAATTTAAATTAACTTTGATTATTCCACGGATTGTGTTGCTAACTGTGACACGTGTTTCGCCTCTTTTAGAGGCATCTTCAGACTTACTATCGCAAAGTTTGCTTACGTAAGGAAGCAAGATTGATTCTAACATTTTAAAATTATGAAATTACAAAATGGAGTTTGGTTTTTTTTCCTTTTAAGGGGATAGCAAGGAAGGGTGATAGAATCGAAATAAAGCAAACAAATAATGATACTAATGAGTTGCAATCAATCATATTGGGATTTTTCCTTTTTACGGGAAGCAAGGATAGGATTACAGAATTGAACAAAGCAAACAAATATAATCATACTACTAATGACGTTAAGCATTACAAACTATTAAACTAATGAGCTGCAATCAATCAGATAGGTTGGTGATTACTCTATTAATTGGAAACAATGTAAGCAATGGCCAATGTAAGTAAGTTAGTAACACAATACGTGGAATAATCAAAGTTAATTTAAATTTTCTATTAAAATGAACTTGCACAATCTTACCGCCGAAACCATCACAAGCTTTATTAGTATTGGTAATGGTTAACAAAAATACATACAAATAAAAATACAAAATCATTATCTTTACCATTTATGAACGAAAATCATAATTGGTCTCTAGAAATTTCTTCCGTACGTATTTATATTGTCATCTATGAATTAATATGCTCTGTAAATTCAATTCGTGTTATACGAAAACACAGAGAGCGCTGTGTTTTATACTTGATATTCGAAATCAGAACTTCTCAGGCTATTTAGTTGTTGTGTGAAAAAGAACCTAAACTTTAATGTTAGTTAATTGAAAAAGCAAATTAGTTGACTTTATAATTATGTGGACTTCTTGTAATGGTTGAAGTTATGGTGATGCATTTATATTAGTTTTGTCATTAATTTCTCTCAAAGTTGAGTCGAGAACTTAATTAATAAATACAAGGTCCTCAAATTATGGTTAATTATGGCAAGTTTTTAGTTTTGAGATAGTCTTTAAGGTTTGTTTTATTCTTTTAAATAGTTGATGAGAGTTTTATTAAGCTTGTTTTGTGGTTTATGATAATGAGCATAAATGGTTTTTTAATAGTGTTTAGTTATGTAGGTTAAGCTTTCAGCAATCGATTAGCATAATCTCAAAATCGTATTTTTTTCATTGTATCTCACTGTTCCTTTCAGTAGCGATAATTTAATCAAACAATTAATTTACACCCTAAGCGAAAAATATTCGTTAAAAAAACAGAATAATTCTCAGCATTTAGATGTCAAAACAATTCGAGCAAATTGTTTCATTGTTTTCAATGTGTAATGATCGTTTTTTTTAATGTTTGGTAGCAGCAGAATTTTGAGTTGGTAGAATACTCTATCACTTCACTGTTACCATTTTTGTTTTTTTAACAATAACTCTTTTGATAATTAGATTTATAGTATTCATATAATTTTTCATTAAGTTTATTAGCCATTCATATTTGTGGTTTGTATCGGAAGTTTGAGGAATGCTGGAAAATACCACATTTAATTCAAAACGTCGAGCAGAATAATTTACTTATTTCAGTTCAATTCTCGTTGCTTTGTAAAGCCATTCACAATAAAGGAATATATATTATTATTTATTCGAATTGAAAATCGGAAATAATTCTAAAACATAAGCATTAAGTTAATAATGCATAAATTATTATAACTAAAGAACTATGTAGTAATAATTAAGTTTGCAAATACATAATTAGTTAAGACAAGTTGTACTTCAAGAATATTTGATAATTAGTTTATGCATGTATTTTATAATTTTCATTACATAAAAGTTCAACAAACTCATTGATAACAATTCAGATTAGAAATATATACTAATTAGCGATACGAAATTTAATCTATTTGAGAAAGATCAGCTTGTTATGTAACGTTAATTTTCTGCTTTTCAAAAGATTAAATCTCAAAATATTACATTGATTCAAAGAATACCAAAAATTACATTGTAAAAGAATTATTAATATAAAAAATATTATTTCGGTATATTGTATTTTTCACAAAAATGCCTTTTAATAAAACAGAACGTCTGTCATCTTTTAATATAATATTATGTTGACTTATATGTAAGCGTGTTAGATACAAAGATGCTTGTATGAAAATATTAATTATGTTTCCACGCACCTGTTGTCAAAAGCTGAACTTTTATCTGACATTTTCTCCCTGTCTCGCACGTTCCCGGATTTTCTTTTTTCATCCCTCAGCATCCATGTCACGCTATTGCGTTCCATATTATTTTTAGATCCGCTGTAATCGCTTCTTGTTTATATTAAGTATCAATAAGCTTTAATCGTGGCGGTAGACTTATTATTAAATAAGGTATACAAAAATGTGAACCAATAAACTTTTTTGTGTAGTATTCCTTCGTTCATTTTTCCAACACAACCGTATCTAGTCGTTTTTTTGTATTTAAAATGAAAACATTCATCACCAATATTATACTTGATTTTATAATATTATCGAATGGTGTGTTCTCAATAGCAACATAATCTATTATACTTTTCGCTCATCTATCCGCTTCTAAAATGTAGCATAACGAATACAATTTATTTTTAAGAAAAATAGTGGTACCCGCTCTCTTGAACAACTGTGGAGGTAGCAAATGACTGAATGTTAGTTAGTTGTTTTCGTTACGTTCATTTTTTTATCAGATACGAAATGGTTGAGGAGATATGAAAACATCACAAATATTCAAAAATATGGATATAAAATTGGAATTCATAGTGCATATGTCCGCTCCCAATGTGGACCATATGCCCCCCTAATGGAAGATCGCAACAGAACTTTTCCTACGAAAACTGTTTGTTACTCAGTCGCTAAACCTCTCTTTTCCAGAGAGAGTAGTATTGATAGTAGAATAAGACTAGGACAAGACTTTTGGTTAAATAATTACTCCCGTTACGCCCAGCTATTTGCAGGATAGAAAAGGTGGAAGGGAATTTTTAGACATCACAAACATCCTTGCCTTCGAACATAAATTGGCATGGGCAGAACTGTTGTACGAAAACTGTTTGTTACTCAGTCGCTCAACTTCTCTTTTCTAAACAGAGTAGTAGGGATAGAAGGATAGGGCTAGGACAAGACTAGTAGTTAAATAATCGTTCTCGTTACGTACAGTTATTTGCAGGTTCGGAAGAGTAGGAGGGAATTTTTAGACATCACAAACACCCATGCCTTCGAACATAAATTGATAAATCGGTCGAAAAAATACTGTTCCTACTAAGATTCGTATTAGTGAGATCTGTCAAGTAAGCCAACGTAACCGCTACGCCATAGGTCTCGAAATATATCGTTTTAAATTAAGATTATAAAAATAATATAATTTAAAGTCACACCTTAATTTGTTTACCGTTGTATGGTGGAACCATGCAATCTGATACCATGTTGACTTTATCAGACTCAAATATTTTTGGTTACCTGGGCTACGAACGGGCGTACACTCAAATTTACTCATCTTAATTGTAAAAAACCACAAGGGGTTGATGAAATATTTACTCGAATTCCGTTTTTAGCAGCGCTGCCGAACTCATTTTTTCCTACAAACAGTTTCCCGGGGAAAAGCCGAGTATTTACCAGAACTAATTGTGAAACTTTTTTCGTAATAATTTCCGTGACTTTTGATACTAAATTCTCAATTTTCGAAAGGTTTTTTTTAACATAAAAGGGATCGTTTAATTGGAATTTAAATGGATATTTCGTATTCATGCGCTGAAATATATTTACGATAAATTTATTACATTTGATATGGATAAATATAAAAATGATAAATATTTTTCATAGATTTATGTCACTCGTTTTTTTTCCACGTGCGGTCATTAACTTGAAGCATTTGGACTTCCAATGTAACATCTAAACAGAAGTTTTTTTTAAACAGAAAACTCGTTGGTGTTCAATCGCTCAAGCTCTAATTTTCGGAGAAGACAAGGACAGAACAAGCTTCCCTGTGCTTAGTTCTTTGATGGGTCACATCACAGAAATCTATGCATTGAATAAATTTTATATAGTAGCCCTGGAGTATTGTATATACTTATCAGTTGAAAATAGTAATGATGAGTGAAACTAGTCTTGATAATATTGAATAAGTGTGGACTTAGATCAAAACGGTGTTTTTTTTTTAATTAAATGAATAAATCGATGGAATAATCAATTTATAAAGGAATTCGTTCTATGATCGAGCCCGATTTCAGTTGCATATTGCAACTGAAAATATCTAACATAACGAAAGAAAGACGGAACGTATTAACTAATAATATACCTTTTTATAATAAAGGAAATAAAAACAGTAGTTTATCGATTTAATTTGAAAGTTAAAATGAACATGGCGTGTCGGCTATGCAGACAGCAATAATAATATCTTTAGTTAAATAATTGTTTTCATTTTATTATCTCATGTTTACTTTTATATCTGATAAGAAAATCAACTAAAGTTACAGTTAAATTATTTTAAAAACTATAAAGTATGTACCCACCGAATTCATAGAAAATGAATATTTATTCTTGAGTATAAATTTATTCACTTTACTAAGCATGTAAAAGTTGACCTTTCTCAATATTTTTTTTTTATAAATAAGATTTGTTTTGTTGATTTCATTTTGATAAATTCCATTTTTAGTAGAGGTTGACTGATTTTTTAAAATGCCACTTACATCGCGCATATCATTTCAAATATTCATATCTAATTCAGAACTCGTTACCACTTCTAAATATTATTATAGTAACCAAAATGTCATATGTATTTTAGTTCTATACTGAAGAGACCTTGATTCCAGCTCTATTATTTATAGTTACTTGTTTATGCGCATAAAAAACCGAAATTCTAATAGATTATTATATATTTTTAAGATGTCTTTTATTTTGCATATTATCAGTACCTTGATAATAAAAACCCAAATAACAGCGGTTGAAGCACATACGAAGTATAAAACTATTTCATTTATCATATTTTTACTAAGAATAAACAAACTAATAGTTATCAAATTGTGGCTTGATTATGCAATAGGCAAAATTATGGCTTGGAATCTCTCAAATTATATATTTCAAAATTTATGTTTGTTCAAATATAGATATTTGTTATATAAAACATGGATATTACTACCAACAAATAACATTTTCATACTATTATAATTCAAGTATATTGTGTTTTAAGTATATTTAACAACAGGAAACGGCATTTAAATGTCTGTCATCTAAGAAGTTGAACGCTTGAAAGAATTCTTGAAATGTCTCAAGCGAAATTATCCACAACTAAATTGCTATACACTCAAGAAATAAAAGACAATTATGAATGACACTACGCCATGGAAAACCTTTGTATAAGTTGACATCTACTACGATTTTAGCATCGTAACAACTGTATCGGTCCAACCATGGATCGAAAAACATTCAAACGTTTAAACACGTTTTTAAACAAACTGTGACAGAAAGAATGACTGACTGAATTTGATATTTTGTTGTACGTGGATATGAGTTCTGAATGATTTGTTCCTTTTATATCTGAAAGATAAAGAAATCGGTGGAATTTTTCTATTGACTGAGAAGATAACATATTGACAAAATTCATTATTCAAAACACAGATATGGTGTTGTATGAGATTTTATTTTACAACTATTCGTGAGTTTGGTGGATGTTTGAACCAATTACTTGTTCTGCGATTTCTTTCACAGAAACAAAGTTCGCATAAACAAACAATGAATGTATTATAACAAAATACAACATGATTAATTATAAATGGCTTTAATACATTCCATGGTCAGGGTTTTCTGCTTGGTAGCATTTGACGACATTCCAAGCGGTCTCTTCGTGAGTGGCACCGACATTTCCCATGCACTTATCCATGGCATCAGAAACTTTCTGTTGATCTTTGGGGTCAGACTTTGACATGGCGACGTCTTTGTGGACCTTGCCATCTTCAGTCATGATACCGGCCTTTTTCAACATGCAGAAGCTGTATGCTTTCAATTTTGCATCTTCCATGCTCCAGTCTCCCTGTCGCAGCTTCTTGATCAGCTCAATGTCGGCTTCAGTTTCTTCGACGCATTTCTTGCCATTGGTTTTGATTAATTCTTTCTGTTCGTCTGTCAGTGCCTGGAAATAGGAAACAAAATAACATTACTTCTTGATACAACAACTTACTAAACATTATAAAATATTTCTTATCACCATTGATAACCATCATTTATTGCTCTCTGTGAATTATCATACTGATTGTGTTCCTTCCTTATGGTAAAATATCTTCCTTTGGATCGAACTAACATGTTTGATGAGATGTTTTAAAGAGAAACATAACAGTGATATCCAAATCTCATATAATTATTTTAATTAATGATTCGATGAAATAATTGAACATAACACTTCAATTTATTGAAGAGCGCTTATTAAAAATTACTCAAAAATATGAATTAAAAAATACTTTTAATTTAAGTTAGTATTTTACAAAATATTTTTTAGTTTAATCAAGACTCTTTCGTTCTTAACACAAAAATATTATTAATTTTCAATAAAATTGCGATAAAATTACTAACGGGGTTCCGTTATATTGGACAATATAATTGACTGTTCCACGAATTTATTTAATTAGGTAACACTACAAAAAGATGCACAGATAGTGGAACAACAAAGTTATCTAATTAAATTTTCAAATTAATTAAACAAAACATTGAAACTGAAATTTGTATTTTTATAAAGCGTTTTGGAAATATCTAAAGCACAGAAAAATGATTAAGGCACAGTAACACGTAACAAAAACTGATTCAATGTCATTGCTAATAAGTTGTATTAGTTCATAACCTTTTGATTAAGTAACAGTCAATCGTAATTCAGCAATATCTCAAATGTCTTATCACTACTTTCACAGATAACTAACTGAGGTATCACTATACGAATAATAATACTTCAATTAAAAATAATACCGAAGCCTAACAATTTTTCATACATATTTATATTATATTATATTTATTATTAGTATTCTCAGTAAATTGATTCTTAATAATTATTGAATAACAAACAACTGTATAAATTGACAATCAACTCATTAAAATTCCTGGATATCATGTCTAAGTTTATAAAATATATATTTAACGTTGAATAAATATTTTACATTTTTTGACTAGAATATAATATTATATAAATAATTAAGCTATTTTTTCGCAGAGTTGAAATAATTTATTTTGTATTATAAAGTATAAATAATTTGAACATTTTATTCATTCTGGCTAGTAAATTATTTTGAATATAATTTTATTTTGCTATTTTAAATTTAAAATAAAAACTAAAAAATCTTCATCGACGTGAATATGTAACTAAAAATTACTAACCTGGACAGAAACGAACATCGCCAGAGCAACAACCAAAAAGAATGACTTCATTTTGCAGGAATATGTTTTGTCAATAGAGTAAACCAAACTGAAGTGTGCAGACCCGATGTGGTCTTTTATAGTGATCGCTGGACAGAAAAGAGACAAATTATTATTAATTTTTAATAGAGGAGTCAGTTGTAGATAAATATTTACTTGGTTGTTAACGAAATAAATGAGTTGTTTAAAAAGAAGAGTCTTCGTTCAAAGTCATAATAATTAAATAATCGTTAAAAAATAATAAAATATGGATTAACATTTAAATTATTAAAAATAGATTTGTTTGATCAAAATCAATGTACCAATCAATAGTGTAAGTTTTATTTTTTTCCTGATATATGAAGATATGAAGAAAAATACCCCAGTTCGAGGAACAAAAAAAGCGTGTGATAAAGATTGGGTCGACAACCCTTCGGACTTTGCGGTGTTTTCCACAATTTTGAATTCCTCAGATCTAATGAATATCAGAATAGTTTTCTTTAAACATACAAAACTATGATCATATGAATTATATTTTAATCATGAAATGATAATATTACATATTAAAACAAAGCAAACAATATTATTTGGTGAATGTTTGAAATAATTTTATGGATTTTCCGCTTAAAATTTGTCACTCACTAAAGTTTCTTAAAATCTTTCTTATGGTTATATTACGAGAAAGTTTTATTTAAGTATACAATCATAATAAACTTCTTAGAATAGATGGTACACCTTATAGTATGGAGCTGAATATCATATTTTCATTGATCACAATCTGTATTGAAGATTTTACTTTGATTTTTTAATGTTTCTGACCAATCTTTCAATCATCTAAATTATATGATATGTATTCAACTTTTAAGGTGTTCACTGTCAATAATTAGTGGAATGGCATTATAATAAAAATAATAAAACATTTTTAGTACTTTTTCCACATAAAATTTATTGGATCAGGACCGGTTTCGCTAATGGTGAGCATTGTCAACTGATAAGAAATACAATTAAACAGTGATATTTATACAAAATTTAAGTAAGAAAAACAAGGTATGACAAACAAATGAAAACAATGAAAGCGGTCTTCAACTTTTTATTTATAGTTTATTTTTCTTGTATTTTGCTTCAATTCATTTGCTTAGTTGTAATACCATTTGTTTGTCATACCTTGTTTTTCTTACTTAAATTTTGTATAAATATCACTGTTTAATTTTATTTCTTATCAGTTGACAATGCTCACCATGAGCGAAACCGGTCCTGATCCAATAAATTTTATGTGGAAAGAGTACTAAAAATGTTTTATTATTTTTATTATATGATATCTATTCAACTTTTAGTTGTATTGACTGATTGACAACTGCATATCACAGTTGGATAGTCTTAATGAATACTATAAGTTAATCAATCCAATCCAATATTTTTTTCCAATTATCAATTTTATTTTGTTTTGAAAATGTATTTAAAAAAAATACTACATAATTCAGTCGTGAGGAAACTGCGGCCTCTTGACCACTCTGGTGCGGTCTTTTGACGTAATCGGCCAATTCTATTAATTTTTATAAATCGTAAGTTCTTGAGATTTTGGATTCGAAAATTTTTGGAAGGCTTAAAAAAAAGGTTCAACGCTGGTAATTTTGAGAAATCCGCAAATTTCTGGGCTTTAAAAACTGTGTCCGGCCAAAGATTCCCTAATTCAAGTCAATTCCCTGTCAATTCAATGTTTACTGCGGCCTAATGTTGAATCAGATAAACGAATGCGGCCTTTAGAGAAGGAAAGGTTCCCCATCCTTGACTTAATTCATCAAAAATGTATTTATTGCATACATGATTTAATAATACAATCAGTCTAAGTCATAGTTTTTCTTAATCAGTGCTATTTTACAGTACCGGATCATGACACATTACGAGGGAAAACATAGACGTTTGTATCAGTTATTCGGGGTGAAATGGCTTTAAATTTTGTTAATTGAACGTTCTTAGAGAATCTTGAAAATTTTCTGGATCACATCCTTTCAACCGGTGGGATGATCCAAGACTACCATTAGATACTATATATTATACAAAGTATACTCTGCGGCATTAAAAGAAACTGGCATATCATGTAAGGTGGCAAATTTGAAGTGTTTTTTATATACTCAACTAAGAGAAAGGATGTGTTTGAAGAAGGAGTTTCAATAGTGTATTCTTTATAAAACTGCATTATATTTGGATTATGTTTGCAAAAATAAGTTGTGTAAGACGTGTACCTTTACAATGATCGTCTCGTAAACTATAATATACAACGGATTTGATCGTTCAATAAGAAAATCAACTGTAGTCATACAAAAGTGGGTGGCAAAATCTTAAAGTGAAGAGTCTGAATTGGCGAAAGGATTCCGGGCGACAATTCAAAGTGAATAATCACAATTGGGCAGACAAGTATTACACGTCTCTGGACACAGGAAGCGTCTACGTCCAACAATGAAAATGAACAAGGATGATATTTCTATAAAATAATAGCTAAGTATTTAATAACACAATATTAACAATTTTAGGCGGATGCTAAAGTGAACAATACTTCGATATTTTTATATATTTTTTTGTAATCTATGGTCCAGATTCATCTTTATAAACATCAAGATTATGTAAGATTAGCAAACAAATTACTGATTTCGCCAGGTGTATCTTATTAGTTGTTGTTATCGTTGTTCGACAAGAAGCCAAATTTTTTGATCCTGAAGATATTTGAAGATATATATAATAAAATACAGTTACCAAATAATATTAGTAAAAAAAAGATATTTTTTGTCTTAGCATTTTATAATATCATATTAAATAATGCTGACCATTTTCTACGAGTAACCCTGTTACTATTTATGGCTCAGATACTCAATTAACCAATTGTATATATTTATTCTACAATTGATATACGAATTCATATCCATTGAAATAAAAAATTTCGGCCATTTATAAAAACCTGTAATCTCCTAACAGTATCAATTATCTTACAACTACTCAGAAACATTATTGAAATGAAGTTTTTTATCATATTATCCGCTCGCAATGTAAAACACTCAAACGTTGATATTTAAGAACGAATCTCAACATAAGCTGTTCTGCGGAACTGCTTTTATAAAAATAGCTTAACATAGCTTAACTTTATCTATGACAGCAAAGATAGAAAGGTGAGTCTAAGACAGGACTTAAAGTTGTCTAATCTTTGTTATTGTTGTCTCACCACCGTGCTCATTGTTTGCAGTCCACATGTTTGATTCCCAGTATGGATACTTTCATAAATGGATTTTTCAATCGATGCTTAAATTTGTGTTCAAAAACATATAATACATTCTCTGCCACACATTAAATTTTTTAAACTGCTCCTTATGCGTTTATACAAACGGCATTGGGTTTCACTAAATTAGTGTATTGACGGTAAAAAAAAATATCATTACGCAACGACTTGCACATAATAATCATTTTTCCAACGTAAACAAATACGATAAAAAATATTGCAATGAAAAAATCTTTTTTTATAATTACGTTTTATAAAATTATCCAGATAATGTTTGTTTTTTCCGGTGCCCAAAGTCTATTATACGATTAATTGTATTATTTAATTTACAACACTACACATCAACCTTAGACTGGAAATATTTATTTTTTCTCGCTTGTTAGTATTGTATATCAGAAAACACGTTCTGTTTACCTTTATCGTCCGATTAAATAAAATAATGTACAGATTAATCTACATTAAACATATTTATTTATGATTTTTTTATGTTAATGTAACACTTCTTGCCTTTCGTTACTATTTATAATGTTAACATTTTTTATACATTGGTATTTTAATCAATGTCAGCTTCCAATGTGGAGCATGTTTCCTCCAAATAGAGGTACACTAAATTATATTTCACGAGGGATACGTGCTACGAAAGAATATAAGAATAAAGACCGTGCAAAAAAAGATAAGGTGTTTATATAAAAATGGTAAAGTCCAACCAATAATATACAGTAAAAAACGTGCATTTTTTATACTATACATCAGGCGTCGGCAACCATCGGCCCACGAGGCGTCGTGGTGCGGCCCACAAGATTCTCGCCACAACGCGACAGTTGTTTACACATATCATTACAGTGTAATGACATGTGACCCAAGTGCGGTCCGCACTGATCCCCACGTAAAATATTTGGCACTTTTACAACAAAAGGTTGCCCACCCTTGCTATACATTATTTAAAAAATAAATATAACGTATGTCAAATAACACAATTATTTAGCCATTCACTTTCACTACAAGATAGTTAACGTGCCCATTTTCAATTGTTTTTTTTTTGTTGCGAAAAACTAATTTTGAGGCGTTTTATCTACATGTGCATCTTGAATAAAAATGTATCTTCTTTTTCTTTTATTTCATTAATTTTAAACAGAAAGTTAGTTATTATATGCTGTGATTTCAGTTTTTCAAATTTTATATATGATTCTTCATAGCTTTCGTTTTAAATCACGCTGGAATTGTACAGCTCGTTCAACATTGTCATTATTTGTGTCAGGTGTCCGAGTTTATTGGCTAGTTAAAGTCTTTATAGAATTGTACGTGCTGAGAGTGGAATCAATGCTCATCACTACCATGAAGTAACTTTGAACTATTTATATTCCTTAAAAGACTCACTAAAACTTGTTTTTGAGTAGTGTCATCGGTCTTCTAGGTGCTGGGCTCAACTGGACCGTTGCGTAACGGACATACAGAATGCATATAATACACATACTATGTGATTTTTTCTTTGAATTAAAACCGTAAAAAAAATAATGTTAAAAAAAATCTCGGTTCGTGTCATTTGTCCGTGTTATTTCGAATCCGTGCAAAAAGAGAATTTGTTGTTTATATACACTAGTTTTTTTTTGTGAGAACTGCTTATTACTTCGTTGCTCAACCTCTCTCTTTTCAAAAAGAGTAGGAGTAGAAGGATACGAGTTGTACAAGACTAGTGGTTAGTCAACTAATCTCTCTTCCTAAGCTCTGATACTTAAGGGTTGGCTAAAGGGAAGGAAATTTTGTGACATCACAAAAACTCATAACTTTGAACAGAAATTGATTGAAAAAATGCTGTTTTACTAAAAAAGTTAGAGAGTTTGATTATTCAAATTTATGATTTAGCTAAAATATCAATTTAAGAAAACATCTGTATACAGAAGAACTTGCTTTTTGTATTTAGCCCTAGGCCCTAGAACATATTTACAAATTAGTGTATAAAGTTTTTAAAAAAGTCGATGGTTCAGCAGTAACTTTTTGGAAGTTCATTTTGGCATCAAAATTTGATTACATTGTTACTTCACATATTCTGTTTCAAACTGTGACTTGTATTAGATGTTTTTAGTACATCAAAAGGTTTATTTTATACATAAAGTATTTACTTTGAATATTTGACCGCAACTTACAGGTTTGTGGATTTTTTTAAATTTAAACTCCTTAAGAATCTATAATACTTATGTAAAGCTCTTCAATCAATTGAATTTCATTGACTTCCTACTTGTAGATATTCTGAAATATTTTTTTAGAAGATTATTTTTTCCCTCACTTTTTTATGTAAAAATCTTCAGACATACATTTTTTTACATAATCTTTCGAAATATAAAATTGACAATGTTTTCGTTGTAAATAAAATAGTTTGTATCAGTGAATGCTGTATAAAATTCAACAACAAATTTTTATTTTACAAAAATAAAGCACAAACAATATTTTAAATTATTTTTTTTATATTTTTATACATTTTTTTTAAACCATGTCCGCTCCGAATCTGGAGCATATGGACTTCTAATGGAGTTTATCCCAACAGAATTGTTTCTACAAGAACTTGTTACTCAGTTGCTCAACCTCTCTTTTTCCAAAGAGAGTAGGGAGGTGTGCTTAAACTTTTATTGCCGTCATCAAAATTTAAAGAAGTGATATGAATGGAACATTCCCGTTGAGACATTTCGCCATCAGGAAAGTCGATATTTGTGCATTGTCTCCTATAGGAAGTATGCATGCGTCAATAGCTTCTTCCACTGCAGACAAGTCAACACCTTTTGGAAACTTGCTAAGAGCGACATCTTTCTTAAACTTTCCTTCATCGGTGATCAAATCGATTTTTTTAAACATGCAAAAGACGTAATCGACAAGCTTAACATCTTCATCGTTGAAATTTCCAGCGTGAATCTCATCTAGGGCGGTTTCTCCAACGCCACTATTTTTACTGCAGTAATTTTGGATGAACTTAAGTGCTTCTTGTTGTTTAATACTAAGATCACAATGTCTTAAATGAAAAGCCTAGAATATTCAAATAAATATATAAGAATGCTTAAATGTTAAATAAAAAAATAATTAAAGCTTGTCACACATAATAATTATTGCTGTCGAAAGTCCACTATTGGAACTAAAATTCTTTATAAAAATAAAAAATTTCAGATCAGTCCAATCAAGTTTTTAACAGAATATGACAAAATACAAGTCACGCAAAATATCAAAACATATTATCTCAAAAATAAAATATTTTCTTAATTTTTTCAAATAAAGATTGATTGTTTTAGGGTTAAGTAGGAGTGTAACAATTTACAACGACACAAATAATTAAGTGATTGTTTTACAAACATTAGTGTAATTTATAAACATGAGCTTAATAGGATCAAATGTAATAGTTTTTGTAGTAGTTTAAGTACAAACGTAACGTATTACTAATCGCAAACTAACAATATTTTATCATTTGCGATGCTATTTTCGCGTACACGGCACTTATTTTAAGCGGTCCAAAATACTCAACACTATCATGTTTTGAGTATACAGATGACTCCACTCCAACACAATTAGGGAACGAGTATTTTGCACCGTTCAAAACAGGTGAATGCGCACTAGAATAGCACTGCTGTGATTTGGTCTTATTTGTATTTTGATCTGTTTTATTTCATAATAGTTTTACAAATATCTGTGCTATTCTCTGGATGCAGGAAAATTATATGGGTTTTTTCACCGGTGCAATATATTTTCACGATTACATTAAGTTCATTTTTTTTCATTTATTACAGTGGTTATTAACCTTTTTGAAGTCACGTTGAACTTTTTGTCATAATAAAAATGACGGTACACCAAAATCAAACGGGTAGAAAACATAGAAAAACTTATTCCAAATTGAACAGATTATTTAACAGTTATACAACAAAAAATAGTTAAATAAAATATATACATGTGTATAGACTATTACCGTTAGTAAAATGGAGATTATTTGGTGTGAAAATCAATTAATGTGAAATCTGAGCTTGTCGGTTTTGCAGATTTCAGAAGTATTAGGTCGAATATTTGACATAGGTACCCTCAATTCTTCGTCTAAATTCTCTTCTAAAGTGTTTCTCGCTTTTTAGTTTTCATATTAGTTATTGTTGAGAAACCGAGCTCACACAAATATGATGTTGAAAACTTTACATAAGATTTTCAGTGCCCTCATGCAGAGAGCTGGGACAGAAATCCAAAATTCTTCCATAGTTACTTCAAACAATTTAAGTTTTAGATCACGATCTGTTGACAAGGTGACCAATTCTTCTTCTTCTAAGTATGAAAATTCACAACTTGATGTATAAACCGTGGCAAATGGGTTTCCTATCCAGTCATAATTTTCTATATTTAAGAAAGGAAAGTAATATGCAATATTTTCTTCCAATAATGTTAAATGTCCATTTGACGCCAGGCAACACGTGCGATTGATTAGGTAAAATCAATTCGTCGGCTTTCAAATGTTCGCGAAGCATTTTTCCGGTTTTCACCATTTTACGGATTTTTTAGCATTAACATTATTATAACAAATACTATTTTAAACTAAACTTTGACGTGTTTTTTAAACTAAAAGTTGATTTTTATTTATAACTTAACGTTATATATAAGTTAATATTTATTTTTTATTTTGAAAATTAACGCACCAAAAGAAGGAATGTTCTTCAATTTTGTTCACCGATTAAGATGTCGAAAATAGAATCGAGGAGCGATGGGGTACACTGTGACTCCAGACAAATTTGCGTAATATTTGCGTCGCATTTATGTAGGTATAATTGTAGATGACAATAAATATCAGCTAGATATTATTGATGTTTAGCGAATGGTTGAAATAATTAAAAAATGCAATATGAATGCATTTTATAGGAGTAATCCAAAAAAAATTATTGAGAACTTACTTTACAATCTTAATTAAATACATTCCAACAATAAGACATAGCAGTTGAAATAAATTAAACTTTAAATGAACGACACAATCGACAAATTAATAATCCATGAAAAAATCTTCTGATGTTTTACAATAGAAAACTTAAATACATTTCTTAAAGCATATTAAAATTAAATCATCATAATTCAAAAATTAGTGAGCAATATTTATTTTAAATCAAATCAACGAAATTGAACATAAATCAAAAAGTATAGCCGATAATTATTTATCAAATACATATTGATGTATTACGGCATTCGATAAAATATGTTGACAAATTTCGATGCACTTACAAGTCAAAGTTCACGATAACAGAGTCATCGGTTATGATAAAACAATAATACCTCGCATTTCAAACAACACTAATTTTACAGGAGACGAAAAAACTATATAGTTACTATTATTGCATATTTCTTATTATTTCATCATTTAAAAAAATATCACTTCCAAAGGAAATTTTATTAACATAATCATATGTTTCTGTTTATGTAGGATATGACATGATGCATCTATAAAATGTAAAAATACAAGCAATTAATTGTATTACTTAACAAGCGGTTAAAATCATATTTGTTATGCGAGATTTTGTCATATGGTGTGATTTTTCACTGTAAAACTGTTTACATAATATCTAAAACTCATTTTTGGCAATGTTATAGGGTGATAGGTATTGTTTTATGTTAAGCAATATGCAGCATATGTGCACTGTTTCTGCAAAGACAACTTTTAAAATATGTTATTTGTATAAACCAGGAAAGACTTGAGACTTGAGACGAATTTTCTTTAAATCCCAGTGGGTAATGTCGGCTAATTGTGTTGTTTACTCACTCTAAAAATACTGAGAGCATATTTTTTTATATTATTAAAATATATCATTAAAAACTTTAACAAATATCGATTCGTTAAGAGATGCTTTAAGAAAATTTTAATAATAAATCATGCACGTAAAATTTTAATAAGCATTCCGTGGGTTCGTTGTCTAGTTATATAGTGACTGGACAAGTAAAAGTAAACTCTTTGTTTTCAAAATCATACACGACCAGTTCTTAAATCAAGATTAACCATTCTTGTTGATTTTACACCCACCATCAATATTTTTTAATATTTTTTTCCGCCATTCAAGGGCTACAGAAAATTTATTATGACACCATGTAGTTAAAATTAATGTGAACTAGTTAAAGTTAAGCGCATCAAAACTAAACTTAGTATATGCTCATACTCAACGAGAAATATTTTTTTCATGTGTTAAACGTATTTCTGACAAATAGCTATCAACTTATAATAAAAAATGTAGAACCAAATAAAGTACTATTTCAACCTTTTATCTATCTTTCTATCTATGGAGTATATTCTTTGATTTCTACCAAATTTGACATATTGACAATGATTATTTATTATTATTTTTCTCACCTTTACTGCGGCAAAAGCTGTGATTGCAAAAACTACTATTGTGACTTTCATGATTGCTATGGAATCATTTTTATTGAATTCAATACTTATATACCGGAAATTGTATCAACAATCTTTTATAGCATAAACAAACATAGTTTAATTTTAAAATAGTGTACGTTTTAATAATTGCATTGCTTTAAAATGAGTAAATTAAGTTAAACATCGTGCTGTACTACACAAACATGCATAGTTTTGTTTACCTTACGTCTTTTACCTGTGTTCAAAAGTGTCATGTTATCCATTAAACAAACTCCATTTGGCTGCAATAATAGTAATTGTATTCATAACAGTAATATAACCATGTTTATACAATTTTCCAAGAAAATTAACGATACCATTTACTGAATGCGTAAATTTTCTTGAAATAATTTAGTATAGTTTATCACTGTGTTCGAAAAATCACACTAAAATTCATGAAATAAAAACTAGTTTACTTGAATATATAGATCGTTCAGTTAGTTTGTCATACAACTCCAGAAATATATATCAACCCATAATAGACAGACAATCGTAAAATATTGGTATTGCCTCGGTTATTACACGAATATGTCTTAATATTCTACTACTTAACCCGACTTAACTGTCATGCAGTGACATGCTGTGGCCCCCGGTTGAAAAACCGTGGCTTAAACGATCAAAGAGAAATGTTTCTGGTCATGTACTTTTTTCAGTTTATTCATACGAGAAAAAAATGAGAATTGCACCATTCTTCAAAATGTGAAACATAATATTCCTGGTCATTTTTTGAGGCATCGTGGTCATGAAGTGTTTGTTCTATCAAGATGTTAAACCAGCTTGCCAATAAGGATACCACTTGAAAAAGCTTTAACATTACCGAATACTATTTTTATGTATTAAAATTAAAGAAAACTTTTTTGGAGCTTAGTCGGTTGAATTCCTTGCCAATTTTAAATGCTTAATTTTTTTTCTAATGCATTTTGTTTTTTTATACTGCAGAAGTATTAAATTAGTATTTTGTAACTATTTTGTAATGTGCATGAAAAAAATGTATAAAAGAAAATTTCAGCTATACATAGGTATATAGCGCTCATAACTTGACTATATCCAATTCAAAATTGATTTCAAAAATTTACGTGAGAAGTGTACAAGTATGTTTAATTAACACTTGTCAATCAGTTCAGTCAATATATTATACATTTTCTAAGACGTCGGATAAAATTTGAAAGTTTGTGATTACAAGTACATTCTTCTTACTTTATACATTTACTTTCACAAGAGAATTTCTTAGTTACCGCATGAAAAATCCCGACGCATTCATTCTTCTTTTGACCGAAAAAACTTCAAAGGTGAGCAAAATAAATGAAGCGTATTGCGAAAGGCATCTAAGCAAAAAGAATTGCCAATCATTTCTTTACAAGCCTTAACTCCTTTGTCGACAGGTTCTATTAAGTTCTTTTATCAATCTAAAAGGGTTGAAATGTCAATAAGAACTAATAAAACACATGTTTTAATATAAATACCAGATCATTGTCCACAGAATTGTGAGATTTTGAAATTTTATTTTCACTCCGTTAAACCTTTGAACTGAAACAATGGTTAATGCTTTGTTCTTCAATCACTTTCAAAGTATAACCGACAAGCCTTCAGCTTTGTATCCAATATCACCCGAGATGTATTGATATCATTCGTAGATGATATATTAGGTATCGTTAAATCTATTGCTTAGTCAATACTTTTAAAATATATATATTATATTACCTTGTCTTCTCTTCTTCTTTGACCATATTCGTTCCCCATATATGCAATATATGAAAATGCACCACACACCTCTATGATTCTGTGTCTCCCGCCGATCGATCATTTATCAACCTTCCATGACATGGAAGAATTCCTCAGTTTTGTTAAATATATAATATGGTTAGTACCAGATGGTCGTCTAGAATGCTGGAATACCATCGGTCGAAAAAAGAGGCCACCATGATTAACTCTCTCTTACCACTCGAAAATATTTACCTAATATTTTTTTATTTCGCTGCTGAGCTGGTAGAAACAAAGTGGTTGATTCCAAAGAGTTAGGCCAAAAAATAATACTGATGCATTCATAATCTTGTTCAATAAACCAATATTCTTTTACCTTATTTTTGTATTTTTGACAACAATATCTTTTTATGTGCAAGTTCAGTAATAATGGCATGGAGCTGGTGGACTTTTTTTTAACCTTTGTACTGCAAAAAGTTAGAGCAGCGGTCGGAAAACTTTTTTAACCATTACCCTAAAATATTTTTGCGTAAGTCGATGTTACCCCCTCATTTTGAAAAGGAGACAATCAATTTAAATTTAAATTAAACATTTTTGAAAAATAAAATTCTCATATCGGAACAAACAAAATTTAATTGAAAACTTTTCCCCTTCAGGTTTTAAAAATTTCCTTACTACCCCCAAAAATTTCATTTTTACTCCATTTGGGGTAATTTACCTCGTTTCCCCGACCGCTGGGTTAGAGAGAATCTGCATCACGTGACCCAGTCAATCCAACGTCCCTACATGCCCACTGACGTAACAGGGCTCTTTCACTATGAAACGCAAGGCTACATTTGATGAACATATTCGTAACCATACTTCTTTTAAATATTCATTAAGAAATTCTCATTGCTTAGTATTATATTATATTAGGATTATTAAAACTTGTTTTTATATCACAGAAGACTCTTATATATATTAATTATTTGACATTGAATTTTTCTTAGAAAATCGTTTATAAAATAAACACATGACTTATTTTATCGCCTAGTTATTCTTATCACGTCATTCTTTTTCTCTTATTATTACACTCTTCGCGGTTCAATGATTCTCGTCGTATAGTTTAATTCCTAAAAAAATAATAATGACATCACATGTTGTCATATGTGACATTGTACAATATACTTATTTTTAATATTAATGGATAATTGTTACTTTACTTCCCTTCTAAGGAAAAAAATAGTAACTAGATGTGTGCGTTTCGCTCAACGGAATAGCCACTAAAATACTAAAAATACTTATTGTTAAAAAAATGTTTTTTTTAAATTTATAATTGCATTTACTGCTCGTTTCCTACAAAATAATTCGTTTTACAATTCGAAGCAAAAACATTAATTTATTCTACAATAAATTTATTTGTATGCTTGTATGTAGATTTCCATTACGAAAATAAAATACAAACTACGAATGTATTGTTTTTGCAATGTAAATAGAGAAACTAACATAAAATTTTAAAAAATATAATAACAAAATATATCATTAGAAACGGATAGATGTTAAGAATGGCAGAATTTTCATTATGACCTTGTATAAGCCGAAATAGTATTTGAGTGTACAAACTATTAAAGGTTAGTAAGCACGAGTAAGTAAGTTGGATTATGTAATTTTCTTTGAATATTTGTAGTCAATTACTGCATTCTTCTTTGAATAGGCAGTATACTGTTCAAAAGCGAAATAAAGTAGAAAATAATTAGTTATCAACAACAAAAAATTGTCATTTGATTCGAGTTTTATCATAACGGATCATTGATCCAACTATCTGGTCTTCTTCAATCATGACAATCGATGACTTCCATTCAACTGTCTGTAGCTATCCCCACCGGCGTGCATATTATGTTGCAACACATCTTACAATCATCACAATTCTGTTTTTCTACCTTGTCAGACATGTTAACTTGTTTTACGTAAGTTGTTGCCTGATGATCAATAGAATAAAACATTATCAACATTTCTATATTACCTAAACAAAAAAAATACTTATGCTATTTATTCTGCCGAAGTGATATCAATTATTTCACTGTTTATTTACGTTATAACATCGCATAAAATAAATATTAAATAATTTAATTTTAATCGGATTTTATTCGACCTCTGTAACCTAGTGGTAAGACCTCCTGCGATCGTAGCGTTCAGGTTCATTTCCTCACTAAGTCAAAATTATTTAAATCTAGAGCACGGTTATTCGTGCTCTTTTTTCGCCGAATTTATCTCGGTTGACACTGCTCGACTTTTGAGTTTATCTCAAATAGTTTAAAAATACAGAATATTTGACATATTTTTAATTCGTTGTAATGAGACCTCCTCGATATTACATGCAGTCTTAAAAAAATAACTTTATAATTGTTGGAAATATCTGTAATATAAATAATAGTCCAGCAGTTCTTAATATTTTAGAGCTCACGGTGCTCTTTTGATTAAAAGAAAAAATTGTTTAGCACCAAAATCAAATGGTCATAAAACGAAGAAAAAAATTAGGATATAAATTGTTTTACAAATTAAATACAACAGTAAAAGATGATGTATTCCTTAAAAATGTGAAGTATATGTGCTCATAATGTAGCATCTCAACAAATTTCGTTTTACGGAAACTGATTAATATTTAGTTTTTTCAAATTCTTTTATAGTGAAAATATTACTCGCCACACCTGTTTTCAGGACCCGATAGTTCGGAGAGAATAAAAACATCACATATATCTTTGGCTTTGAACGAAAATCTATTGATTCGTTAATTGTTCGTGAAAGATTTTAAGCCTGAAAAACATCTTAAAATCTCAAAAAATGGAACAACAAAGTTAAACATTTTATTTTATTTAAACACCAGAGTGTGTTAACCACTAGACTACTGTAAAGTTCGTACTTAGTGTACAAATATATTTTTTCAAGATAAAAAAAAACCTTTTATTTTACAGTATAACTTGTTGACATACTTTACATAAAAAACTCAATATAATTGCTAACTCCAATATCTCGTGATTTGAAATCTCCAGTTTGTAAGTTTTATAAACCGTTGTATTTCTTTTTCTTTAAAGGAAGCACTAATTTCCTTCCACTTGGTTGGCTTAAAAAAATACCAGCCGTTCAAATAGCTCAGCTGTCCTTTTTACCTTTCCGTTTTATTTTCCGCTTTTTTACCGTTTCTGTCGTTTCAAAAAACCGCTCAATCAATAAACTCTCTCATTTATTTAATGCTTCAAAACATTCGTCTCCAATGAAGCTTTACTGAAAAAATCGACGCTGCAATATCCAAGGTATTTGAATAAAAGTTTACGAATCGCTTGCTGAAATAAATTGGAGTTAAAATAAAACTATATAGAGTTCTATGTTATTTTCTTCAAAATTTGAGCAAATTAACCACTGTCACATACCTAGTGAGCACTTTTTATTGATTCAAAAAAGGGAAATTATTATTTGACAAGCTATACGGAAAAAAATCATCATATAGCAAAATATACATATACTATATGGTTCGTTATAAAAATAAATCAATAAAAGTTTACATAGATTGGTTTATGTTCAGCACTGCATTAAATAGACACTCAATTAAGACCCTAGAGCTTATTTAATCCCAATGTGGAGCATATGGCATCCTAATAGAGATATTTCGACAAAACGTTTTCTACAAGAAATGCTTGTTACTCAGTTAGTTGCCAACCCTTTATTTTTCGGAGAGAGCAGGGATAGAAAAATAAGGCTAAGACCAGTGGTTAATTAATCGCTCTCGCTACATCCGGCTAATTTAGAAATTGGAAGGGTGGGAAGGTTAATTCAGACATCACAAAAATCGATTGAAAAAATACTGTTCTTAGTGGGACTCAAACCCCATTACGCCACAAACCTGCCGTATTGGACAATACAATAGTGGACATAAATTGATCTGCATATTGAATAAAGCTCACTATTGAAACGAACATGATTTTTCTACCCCACGTTTTCAGCATCAAAAACGCGAAATTATGTAAAACTCACAGACATCTCTACTGATAAAAACATGATAGCAAAACAAATAAACGAACGTGTCCATTCGGTGATTTGATTTCTCAATCACGAAACTTTACAGACTTAGGCGATAATTACAAGGTGTTCATTTGATAGGAAAGTGTATAATTACATATTAAAATATTATCCTAGTTGTCGTTAGGTCGCGAGTATGTTCTTTCGTAAATGTAATGAAACACGGTTCCCGGAAAATGGCTCGAATAACAAGATAATCAATTTGTTTCCGTTTATTCTGTCCGTTTGTTCTGTCTTAGCCCTAGTCTTCTATGTTTTCTGAAAATATATAGAAACAGTTTGAGTAACTAATTAATAAGCAGTTCTCGTACAAACACTTCTGTTGAGATAAACTCCATTAAAAAATCATACGTTCCGCATTTGGAGCGAACACGGTTAAAATAAATACTTACGAAAACTATTTTTATATTTCACTCTCTAAACAAGTGTCACACAAGATAAAAATGAAATTCGTAGAAAAAGTCGTGAAAAATCGTTTAAATAACCAAGCAATTCGAATAATTTGTAATTCGAGCAATTTCCATTCGAGCAATTTACCGGCTCCCATGAAACACCAATGTATATTTTTTCTTCTCCGATTGATGAGCATATATGTAGATCTCTTTTTCAGCATCTCAACAGAAGATGTTTTACGAGAACTGTTTGTAATTCATATTCCCAGTTTTTTTAAAGATTCTAATGGCTGAATAATATGACTACGAAAAGACTGTTTGTTAACTAACCGCCATGTCTCTAATTGCTGTTTATAGGGTTTGATATAAGGTGGGTGGGTAAAAATGTAAGCGATACATACATTCATTTTGTAGTAGTTAAATAGATAAATCATCAGAAAAATATGTGCCAGTTTCAGGATTAAAACACGTAACCCTTTAACCGAATAGAGCGAACGCTCAAGACAAATTGAGAAACCGGTTCTGGCCTGTAAAAAAATAATGCTGAATTAGTACAATAAGTATTTTATTTTTTAATATAATTCAATTCCTTTCCACTTAGAATTGCCAGTGAAAAGATTAAAAGTGATTATTCACTTCGCTATTTGTTTAGACTAAAGTCGATTTAGTTAGTTTGATTGACATAATAGCAATTGCTAAGAACGTTAGTAATGAAAACTTAATAATAGTCATTACAAATGATTAATTACAATCGTTAACATTATCTTCAGTATTAAACAATTAGACTCTATGTGAATGGGTTGTTGGAGTAATAAATTATTACCAAGACTCTAGAGATTATATAAAGTAACTTAGGTATGTTTTAGTTTCGAAATTCACGTTGAAGAACATATTATTTATATCATTATTTCAAAGTAATACCAGTGAATTATATGTATTTAATCGTTGACCGAAACCAGCCTTGGTCATTATTTGAAGCATTTTAGGTATCACAAAGTGTACTTCATTTTTTTAAAGTATGTATTCACCAAGAATCTACCAATAACACCAGTAGCTCATATATTTAATAGAACAAGGGGTTTTTTACCTTGTTCCACTCCATTACTTATAACCATTTTAAGTAATATATTTCCCGTCGTTATCCATTATATTCTATATGAAGAAGTTTATTTAAAATAATATTCGTATACGTAGTGTTAGTTATATTATTAATAATTATTAGATGATTATTTACTAACTAATTACTAGCAGACTAACATAGCTGGAGCATATTTCAATGAGCAATAATGTCCGTAGAATTACATTCAAGGGTATTCAAGATTTAGTTAAATCAATGTTTACCTAAGATTATTTTTTATTTGTCTATAGTTGGATACAAAATAGAAATTATTAAAAGGGTACATCGCACGTCATTTTAAGCATCAATTTTACAGCAATAATTTAGAGACGAGAAAATTACGATGATACAACTCTAACACCAAAAACGTTGTCGATGTGAATGTGATGTAATATTATGAAAAATAATTAATGAAAGTGTCACTTTTAACAAAGTTTAAGAGAGTAAACGAGTCACTTCCTGAAGTTAAAAATTTCCTCCCAATGGGAGAATTCCCTGCTGGTTGGTGTTCCTTGTTTTAAAGCATCGATGAGTTCAAAATCATTATTTCTTAATTACTTATATTTAAATATATTAGCGATAAAATTTAGCGAAATATTAAAAATTATTTTATTTCATGCACTGACTCTCAAAAGTAAAATAAAAATTTGGCTAATCAATAAAATTTTAGTTATACACATTTCAAAACAATATTTTTTCCATGCCCGCTCCCAATATGGAACATATGGCCTACAAATGGAGATATTTCAACACAAGTTTTTTTCTACGAGAACTGTTTGTTACTCAATCGCTCAGCCTCTATTATTCAGTGAGAGTAGCAGGGACAGATGGATAAGGCTAGCACAGGGCTAGTGGTTAACTAATCGCTTTCGCTGCACCCAGCGATTAAAGTATCGGAAAGGGTGAGGGAATTTCTAGACATCAAAAACACCCATAATGTCTTATGACGCAGCGGTTAGCGCTGTGGGCTTCACGGGTTCGAGTCCCAGTACGGACAGCGTTTTTTCGATCGATTTCTGTTCGAAGGCATGGGTGTTTGTGATGTCTAAAACAAACGTTAATAAATACTTATTCATTTACACACAATCCAATAAATTGAACACTGTTTGATACTGTGCCTAATTTACTCCTAAATAATAAAACTGTTACCAGTTATCATTAAAAAAGTATATTCTATTACCTCCTTTTTAGATATCATTCGAGTATTATAGATAATTTAACTGTCTGCATAAAAAGAACTTTCATATGCCACGAGGTAGCCATAACTATCGTAATTAAATATATTTCACAAGTCTACAAAACAAGACACTAAACCAAACACTACTATTTATTTTGTACTGAAAATTTGCTATAGTATTTTAAAAAAATCGCGTTGAAGTAGTAATATGTTTCGCTACACTCGGAGAGTAATCGCGTAAGAGAAAAAACGCAATTATTCCATTCAAAAACATCTAGAGATTTTGTACTGTGCTGTCAGTATGAAATCCGCAACAGTAGAAGGTAAAAATTTTGCAAAAATACTACGCGACTGCTAGCTTGGCTTGCTTTCTCGTGAGTTACTTTTTGTGTGGAATTTATTATTTTATTTGAGTTGCAAGCTTTTGAATCCAGCAAAGAATTGTTTAATTTTTGAAAGTTGAACTATACAAATGTACCATTAATCACACATCACAAAAAAAATATATGAATTTGATTGAATTGGCACTGTTAATGTCAGATTTATGGCACAGTGGTCCACGTCGTTAGCTTCCATGCCGGAGCCCATGCGCTCGAATTTCATAGGAACAGCATTTTTTTTCAATTTATATGTCAATTGCTGTTGGATCAACATTCCAATCCTAAAATAACTGAGTTTAGTGGGAGTCATTAGCCATCCACTAGTCTTATCATAGCCTTATCCTCCTACTCTCTTTCTTTGGAAGAGAGTAGGGATAGTAAAAATTTACTCAGCTTAGTAACAAGCAGTTCTCTTATAAAAACTTCTGTTTTGATACCTCCAGGGCTGTGGAGTCGTCAATAAATAAGACAACTTTGACCCAAGCTTAAAACATGACAACAATTATCTTTTTAGGCTTAGTAGCATGCAGTGGCACCACTTTGACCCTAGCGATTTGACTGCACATTTTGTTTTTAAAAACACTCGAAGTTATTAATTTTTCCGACTCCACAGCCCTGAATACCTCCATAAGGACGCCATATTCTCCACATTGTGAGCGGACATGGAATAAAAAAACAAATATATTATATGAAATTTAATATTTACTTCAAATTGTACGTTTATTAGATCTATCTTTTTATTCTCGATGTTGTTGTATTGTTTTAAATTTGAACCTGAAAGTATAAAACTTTTTTTAAATAAATTTTAATATGAAATTAAAAATGGCAATTTTGTAAACATTGGCAGTCTGCTGGTTGTATTGCTAGATATGACTTATTATTTTCCTCTTTGAAAAATAACTTCAGACTGAATTATATTCTAAAACATTACCAGTTTTTTTTTCTATGAACTGTTTTAAAATTAATTGTATCACTATTAAATTACTAAAGATAAAACTTTAAGCTACTTTGAAAAACAAATTTTGGTTCTTTCCGGTTATCTAAAATCATTTTTTTCGAAAAAAAAAGACTAGAGGCGTTCAAATGTGACTTAAATACTTAAGTCACGTTAAGGTTACGTGAGATTTATTAAATGCCTCTAAATAATAAGAAAGTTTGCAGATTGTATTTAAATGTGACTATTTCAACGTTTAAAATTAAATTAAAATCAAATGGCAAAGAAAAAAATGTTTCATTATATTATATTTAAGTATTCAAGATCTGTAAATTATAAAATGTTAAACATACATCACTTTTCGTATCAATATCTCTTAAAAACTATGTTTTGGAAACAATCTTCAATTCTTTCTTGATTCATAAGTGGTTTTGAACTAAAATGCGTTTTCCAGAAAGCTATCTATCTATCTACCGCGTAAGTTAAGAGATAAACGTAGAAAAATAATTGTTTTGAAAAGTTTCGGTAGCGATTTCAATAATTGGCTAGCCAAATTCGACAATTTATTTTATGAGATGTGTCACTCTTCCATTGTAAGCTATTGTATTATGTTAGGGGACAAAAGATTTTTTTATGAGAGTATTCTTTTATAATAACGAAGCAAACAGTGCTTTTTAAGTTTTAAATAAAATAATAGCGTCTGAATAATTTAAGCGACTCTTCGAACAGAAAAAGAACTGATGTGTTTTATTGTTTTTCGAATGAAACTCATTTTGTTTCGTGATGCACATAATAGATCAATTAACAATTTTAAAGTTAATTATTAGCATAATACTTATTTTTATATAGATTTTTTTTTTAATATTTCACAATGGCAATGCGCCAATTTTTTTCAAATTGAAATAAGTGTCACTTGAGATTAACTCGAGAAGAATTTACATCACAAACATCCACGTCATAGATCTCAGATTTAAATTTAAAAAATATAAATTTTACCGGGAATCGAACTCAGACCCGCCTGATCGGTAGAGCCAAGATCTTACAAATTAGAACAAAATAGTCAAAAGTGTTAACATTTCATGCTTGGCTAACTAAAGATGATCTGATAGTATGCATATATATAAGTTAAAATGAAAATATTAAAACAAAAATCCTCGGAATCGGAGTCGTCTTTTTTTCACGCGACTCCACAGCACTGAAATCTATCTAAAGAATTACATGTGTCAAAATTACGCAACAATTTGTTTTGGCTAAGAAACAAATTTTTAAATAAAGAATTAAATAAATTTTAGGCTCATAACCGATATGTCAAAAAATATTTTCCATTTATTGAATAGAAAAATTATACTTTAACCGTTTGTGATATGTAAAAACACATCAAAACAAATAAACTTTTCAAGTTTTTCAGTAAATGGCTAAATATTTTTTAGAATGGCGACCAAGGTGCGCGAGATAATTTGTGTTAGGGTAAAGCACGCTTGGCGATAGGACCGACATGCATTAGGATTGAGGAAATCTGACTTAATCCACAAGATACAAGATGAACTGGCAGACTTCCCTGAAGTGCTGTGTGTGCCTGAGTCAGACCCGTTGAGAGATAATTTGACGAGAGCTTATTATCACGTAGACTAAACTTAACATTCATGTGTGCATTACAAAGGAAACCATTAGGATTTACTGGATACTGTTTTTCACGACGTTTTTTTTGTAGAACTAAATACTTCGCTATTTTTTGCCGTATGACATCTCTCGTTTTATATGTAAAGTAATATTATTTTATTCTTATTAAATTTAATTATCTGAATGTTTTACACGTAAAAATCATTAAACTTCCACTATTGATATTTCTGTATCCCTGGTCATTTATTCACACAACTGTTTATGGTATAGAATATTAAGGAATGTTTGAATCATCTGGAATGTTTTTAAAATTCTATACAGCTAGAATTAATGAATTACACGATTTTTTTAAAAATAATAGATGTCGCTGTATATCTTTGAAATCACCTTTAATTAATTAAACACATGTGCATTATTTTTTGTCGGAAAGATTTCGTACGTGTCTTATAGTGAAAATAAAATATAATAGTCGTTTTAAAATTACTAAATTGTACCAACATCTAGATTTAATCAATAGAATTTAAGTGTTGTCAAACAATATAATGTTTTTTTACGAAATCTTGTAATAAGTATACAATTTATTTAAGAACCAGTTCGCTCAGTTAAACGCAATCAATCATAGAGCAAATATAACAACAGCGTGTGATTTAACACCAAAATTTATTAAAGAACATATTCGCAAATGTATTTAGCTTAAAATATAAATGGAGTTATTTCAAGTTGTCCTTTTTTCCAGCTACAAAGTATCCACTGAAATTTTGTGAAGCCTGAAAAGTAGGCTCTCAGTTTAATTACTATTTTTTATCTCAAGTTAGTATACAGACAAATTCTGTAAATCCTTTCTCCTCGTTTATTATATCGCTACATTAATGCAGCAGTTAGACAATCGACACAAAGCATATTATGAGATATGATATCATTATAATTGTAAATCGAATGAAATGGTAGGATACACGAGGACAGTTATTCAATGAAAAAAAAATACTACTAATGCAACTTCATCTTCTCTTACCATATTTGCTCTCTATGTGGAGCATATAGCCGCCACGTGGCAATTTCATGTTTCTCTGTCTTCTGCTTATTGCTTTGCTTCCTCCCATGAAGTGCCAGTATTCCTCAGTTCCGCCGAGTACATCCTATGCATAGTACCTGACGGTCGTTTAAGACGCCGGAGTCCCACCGGCCGAAAGAAGAAGCAGGCAGGATTAATGCTTTTTGGAGGTATCCGCAGCACGTGACCCAGCCAGTTCTAACGTCTCGTCATAACCACTGACGTGACGGGGCACTGTCTCGTATGTTCCCTAATCTTCGAATTCCTCACAAAATCAAACCACTTCACCCTCATTATCCAACGTAAGCATCTGATATCGAA
Source organism: Himalopsyche tibetana (assembly GCA_030503985.1). Classification (NCBI taxonomy): domain Eukaryota; kingdom Metazoa; phylum Arthropoda; class Insecta; order Trichoptera; family Rhyacophilidae; genus Himalopsyche; species Himalopsyche tibetana. The sequence goes on from JAPJYX010000010.1 coordinate 7,191,324, forward strand.
GCTCAATATACGGAGTCTTCGTCAGGTACCATAATTAGATATTGTAAAGCAGTACGGGTAGAATGCAATCGTTGAAAAAAAAACATTTGGCTCTAATCGTGTACAGCTGCACACCATGCAACAGTTGAATAAAACACCAATATTAATATACAAATAAAATTAGTGTATTATTTTTTTTATTTGCTTGTCAAAATGTCGTTTCTTTGTCCTAACATAACATTTATAATAAGAGAATCTTCTTCTTGGCGCTACAGTCCGGAATAAAAACTGGCCGTCTTAATCAGTCTTCTTCACTCCACTCGATCCTCCGCTCTTCTACGCCAGTCGCTGACCTGTAACATGAGAATACAAGTCACAAATTATCAGTACTAAAAATGTATTAAATTATGCAACACACTAAAGATTCATTATCTCAAAAGTTAGACTTTTCGATCGTCATACTTTTGCATTAATTTAGTGATTTTTACTATTTAACTAAAATTATATTAGCTGAAGTCTTTGAATGGGGACAACAAGTTAGCACAACGACTTGCAAATACTTTTTAACAGTTCTTTTTATTAATTATCATACTACTGTTCTTCGTGTAATTTTAAACTTTTATAGTTGACTTTGTGTTGCTCAGTCTTTAACTTTTATAATATGTAAGTATCAACAAAGTTATTTAATCTTGATCAATTGTGAAAATAAAATAGTTTTATATTTGTCTTTCAAAGAATTCAATAACCGTATAATAGAATTGTTAATATATAGGATATTAAATAAAGCTATAGCCCTCAGCTTAAATTGTATTGTATAATAATATTCAGAGGGATAACATCTGAACAAAGGTAAACAGTGCAGTGGTGTGAGGGGGGTAAGGCATGGCACACCAAAGCATTAAGTGCTCGCACACTAGATCTTACTCGACAAAAGACACCGCAAAAGTTTCCCGCCGGCAAGAAAATTGAATTTGAATTCAGAGCACCCGCAAAGCCTTCGGCCGCACACAAGCCTACCATAACGAAGCAATAAAGACCCCGAGCTGGACTTGAATATATCGTTAAGGGACACTTTTGGAATAGCGTGCGAGGGCCCTGTTGCCAGTAACGTGTCTGCCATCGCGTGCTAGAAGGATAATTATACTCAAAAATAAAAAAAACATTTTCGTGTTAGCTTATAAATAAATTTAATTTGAATGGTTTGAGCTGTTAACCAATTAATAAGTTTCTTCATAACAGTATTTTGTTTGTAGGTTCAAATTAAATGAAAAATTACTAATTTTATATAATGTAAGCAGTTACATTTTTTTGACTCACTCTATTTTGTAACAAAGTACATATTTATATCCATCCATATATATATTTGAATCGTGAAAAAATCTTCACTATATGTCATTTCGATGCCCAACTTAATATTTTTAATATAATGTAATAAATACATACTAACATAATTCAGTATTTTTTCAATTTGTCTTGCAGTGATGCTCATAATCAAAAAAAAAATAACAGAAACACTGTGAAGGCATTTGGTTTGTATCCATAAGAAAACAATATGTAACTGTATGCAGGGCCGGCGCTACCATACAGGCGAAATAGGCAATCACCTAGGGCGCAAATCAGTAGGGGGCGCATAAATTGAGTAATCAAATTATTTTTTTATAATCTAATAACAAATAATAGTACGTTTTTTAATGCTTGTATCTGTTCGCTATAATTATGTATCGTATTCTATATACTTCAAAAAAAAAGAGGTTGCACGATTGAGTAACAAACAATTCTCGTAAAAAAATCTGTTGAGATACCTCCATTATAAGGCCATATGATCCACATTGAGAGCAGACATGCATTTTTAAAAAATATTCCACAGTTTGTTAAAAAGTGGGCGCGCCAATAACCGTTGCCCAGAACGCCAAACGACCTCGCGCCGGTACTGTATGTACTGTAATATTGGGTACTACTTTTAATTTCAATCAATTATTGTTTTGCTACTTGCTATATATTTTCTGAAATAATAATAAGGTGTTGAACTATAACATAAATCAAGCAGCTCAATAACTTTTGATAACAATCATTAACCCTAGCCCAGCACCCCAATGCGTTTAGTACCAAACCTCACCACGAAATAACATTGTACGCCCGAACTATTTTTGGCCACTTCACCCTAATGGACCATTTGAGGATATCGCCTCTTAAGATCTTGGCTGATCAATAAACGTTTATCTTAGTGCTTAAGCAAAACATGCATGGCAGTAAAATACAATTATGGTAAATTACTTGCTATTTGCAACGACAATAGTTTTTATGACGTCTATTCTTAGTCGTAAAACCGATTCTCAACGAGTTGATCCCCATCGTGCATTGCTATTATCGTGCCCTGTATTGTATTTTAAGCTGAATTGTTATTATAGTTTTCAAAAATACCTGATTCCTTATAATGTAAACGATCAGTGATCGCCAAACTGTCACTATCCACATGTTAGGTGTTGGGTCAACCTGTGGAAGAACAAAGTTATAAACAATGAACTTCTGCAAAATTATCACCGAATCCATACAAAATATTAGAAGCTAGCCAGTAACCGGTAGCTCACAAAAGTTTTGTTTATTTGATATCAATTTTTTTTTCAATATTTTACTACGAAATTTAATATTGTTTCAGCAATGTCATAGTTCACACAGTTATTTCAAAGTACATATTTAAATACATTATATTTTTAATTACATTCGTTTCCAATTGAACATGAAGCTTATCTCAACAGAAGTCTGGCTCCATATCATTTTTTAAAAGAGAAGTTATAGGAAAATAGGGCTTGGATAGGACTATTGGTTAGTTTTTTACTCGCTGCGCCTGGTTTTAGGATAAGGTCTGTGGAATAGAATTCAAAACATCGAAGCACTTGTGGGTTCGAATAAAAATCCATAAATCGATTGAACAATCAATTTATAAAACATTCCGTAATAGTATTTCAGCTGTTACGCAAAAGCTATATTTTTTAAGAGACTAGCCTATAACGACCAGTCGCTCAAAGAAGTTCGTTTATTAACTCCACATAAGGGAACAAATAAAAGTAACAAAACTATAAATATTTATATTAGTTGGATCAATGGTCATTGAAACTAACATACATAATAAATCACATATTATTTATACGTAATGCAAATATGCTTTACTTACGCATGCGTTACAATATAATATTGAGCTCTCAAAAGGTGAAATGAGCCAAGAAATAAAATGGTAAAACAATTCTTTTGGATTTTTAATTGATTTGGCCTTTACTTGGTAGAACTCCATTTATAACAGATTAAAATAACAAAGTACTTTAGCTCTACAGTTTTTAATAATTTTATTCGTTGATAGCTATTTCGGCTTGCGCCATCGTCAGAACTATGATTCTTTTAATTCTTTTGGACTTGAGAGTACAATTTCGACTTTACTTGATGTTTTGGTGGAGATATTTACTGACATCACTTTACTCTTACGATACTTTAAGACATGTGGAATATTTGGAACACTTGGGTCACTTCACCTTTTGTGGGCTTAATTTATTATATGATATATAGATACAACTGATACACATAATTACGTTGTGACAAATTACTAGATATTACCAATGTCCGTATTTCCGTAACGTCACCTCAAGACCAATAACATTTTCTACAAACGTTATTCATATATGAGCCCTCGAGAGTTGAAGTGAGCAAACTAGTAAAATGGTAAAACTTTTTTCTTGGAATTTTAAATACAATTACGTCTTTAATTGGTGTTTTGGTGGATTGCATGCTTTTATTTTACAGAGATTACAGATAACAATATTGCAATTTGTATTAAATCAACTGATGCTACTTCACTTGTACGATACTTTCTAAAATACAACTTGGCTCACTTCACTTACAATGGGTCTATATATTCTAAGTATATGATTTATTTACATCATTATCAATGAGTACGAGTTTGCGTTTCTGACATTTTCATCTGAGTCAAATAAATACAGTATCACATTACTTTTAACGGTGGAAAAAGAGGGTATTTTTTAGGGTATTATTCTATAATTTTGGGCATTTATTATGTTTTCATTAAAAAATAAGACATTCATTTAATATTGAACAAATATAATTTGATTTTTGGCGAATAATAAAAGTAATTACATTTGTTTATGTCGTCTCTTAATTCAAATATGAAATTTATGTTTCTAAGAAAATTTTCTTTAAGCAAACGATATCCAGTAATTTCTGTGTACATGGAGCAACTTGAGTTTCATTAAAATTATTATTAGCTACAAAGACAGTATTATTCAATTCGACACGTAATTAATAAAGGAGTGTTAAGTCAACCGTAATAATATGTATGTTTGCCATGTTTTCATTTATTAAATATATGATATAACACTTAATTTTTATGATTTGTATTATATTATCTTTAAAAGAATCAAATATTTACTCTACATACTAAAGAATTAGTTATTTTCTATCAAAAAATATCATATCGTATTTATATTCCAAGCATTTAAAGTTTTTTATTGAAATGAAATAAAGATGTCACATTACGGGAATCACTATATTGAATAGTATATTTATTGTTATATATTACTTATAGATAGATGTCTTCTTGAGAACCATTTTCTTGAAAAAGAAAAGATATGAAAAACGGCCCGTGTGCTGGATCCGGCCCTCCATTGATTTCCACCTGGCCGCGGATTTTTATACATAAATATTTTATTCAAAGATAGAAAAAAATATTTTATAAATTTTAATGATTTGATTGTGAATTCACAACAATGCTTTATTTAAATTCATGTATTGGGATTTAGGATAAGACTTCCAGGTAGTGGAACCGTTATAAAGTTAGCTCTAAAATGTATTGTTTGAGACGACCAGATATTTCCTTACTCGTGAATTTCTCAGATATATGTAATCATTTGTCGAAATTTTAGTATATAAAATTAATCAGCTAAATTTCAAAGTTTGCAAAGAACACAACCCGTTTCTTGCAAAGTTTGGTAACCTTTGGTGTAAGGAAATGATAACATCACAAATAACTTTATATTTATTGAATAATCAATGCGTGAAAGAGTTGTTTCGAGAATTCCAATTCTTGACTTAGTAACAGAGTCGAACAAAAAACTTATAGCTTTACCAACTTAGCAACGGAATCGACTTTATTTCGATCATGAAATATTTTGTTATATTAACTTTTAAATAATACCTATACATTGTATAAAAAAATTGGACTTTATTTATCGTCTTTTGGTATAATAAACTTCAGCAGACACAGCGAAAGTCGACACAAATTTATACACCTTCAATAAGACATACGTCACTTCAAATCTTACTTGCTGAAGACGTAATAGCCTTCAGGCAACAATTATTTTGAATTAAATTAATCTATTATGGTTGATATCGTATTTCAGTAACTAATATTGACATAGCCTTAGGACTCATAAAGCATTTTGGTATAGGTAAATACGACCATCTATGAGATGTTTACACAAAGACTGTCTAAAGTACTTATGATGATTTTTTTTATTAAATTGAAAATATTTTTAAAAATTCTTTTTATAAATCATCTTTTACAGATTTTTTGCTGGATAGATAGATACGTACAGTTATGATTTTTTTTTATTATAAATATTTTGTATATACATACGTTGATACATTAAAATTAATTTAAAAAATATTTATTAATTTACTTTAAATTAAGTAACGTTTTAAATAAAACAAATCGATTTCAGAAATGGTTGGGGTTTTTTTTATAATTGATTTTATACTGTAACAGCTTGTTTTTTTTCGTACAACTTGTGCAAGCTAGTGTAACAAGGTAAGCATATACATATTAAGTCTTAGAAATCAAAGGTGGCAGTTTTCATAATTCTAAAATGTTGGCATATCAACTCAAAAGTTGCTTCTCTAAGGCCAAATCATATGTACAATGTAGGAAAATAAAAAATATTTTTTACATCACAGTAATTTAATAGAAATAATGATATGTACGTAATGTCATATTAATTTTTCCCTAAAAATATAACTGAAGTAGTTTGTAATTAAAATGAATTTCCAAAAATCAGAAAATGGGAAAAAGACAACCTTAATTTTGATATTTCAAACAGGGTTTACGTTGAACGGCGGAAATTGAAAGTTTACGCAGCTAATTTGTATCAATATTCCAGAAAATCTACCAAAGAAAATATTGAAATGACAGCGCAGCCTTCACGAAATATTCGCCAACAGACCCGCTCCCTGTAAAATATTTTAGATTTCAGAAATTGTTTAATTTTCTTTATTCTGTCCGCCTTTCAGTATTTTTTAATCAAAGCGTTTTATCACGGAACACGCCTTTGTCGATATCAAACAAACTTTATTCGTGTGACAAATTATTTTTATAATAAAATTTTAAAATGTTTTCCTTAATATTCATTTTTTGGATTTATATTTATAATTTCAGAGACGAAATAATTCTTTTTTTTTATTGAAATAGTTTATCAAATTATGTGTAGATTATAAATTCCGTAAATGGTAAATCGTATTTTTATTCATATTAAAAAAAATTCTATGATTTGTTAATGTTTGAGTTTAGCAAAACTAGGATAAAATAGGACAGAAGAAAAACCGTACAGATAAAACTGGACACGGACAAAATTATAAATTTTATATGTACAGCACTATCCGTGTCTGGTTTTTTCGTGTACGGTTTTATTCTGTCCGGCTTTGTTCGTGTACGGCATTTTCTTGACCGCTTTATTCCGTTCATCATATATATGTTTGTCTCTTTTTTACTTGACAGTTTCATAGTAGCGTTTGTGTTTCAAGAGAAATTAAATAAATGGATCAAACGTCTATGACTGACAGTATAATAAATACATTTTCATTATTCTTTTAATATAAGCATAATTAAACATATTTAATTGTTTAAAGGTGAAAATCTGATTCGACAAGTTGGAAGTATTACATATTATTTGTCTTACTTAAAGCATTTCGTTGTATGAAGAATCATCTTCCAAATCTCTACCATCCCAAGGGATAACACCCTTTAAACTGGCCCTAACCCGCAGCATTAGGCGACTTAAAATTATTGCTAATTCATACGAGACTAGGTCGATTTTCTCACGTACAAAATTCAGCGAGTAAGGAGTTAATATTTGATCTTACTTAACTTAAGAATCAACAGGTAAATGCTTAAACTTGAGTAATCTTTAATCTGTTGTAGAAATATTTTGTTAATAATTAATTAATCAATAATGAACATATTTTCAAGTTCATTCCAGATCCGTCAAGTTGAGCGTTCACCGACAGCATAGGCTTCCGAAATATCCTGCCGTGGTCAGTCTCCAGCCAGATCCACAATTATTGGTATTTAGCGCTTTTTCATCACAACGAAAACCTCTTGGCTTGACTGATTGGCCAAGTTCTAATACTCTTGAGGCATCTAAATAAATATGCCAAGTTATGCTCAATGTTCATAGCTCAATAATTTAAGACACAGCAGTGCTATGGTTCGTTTTAAATTCACGTATTTCTTAACAAAATCATTCTGCTACGAACATACTAATGTTCAGCAAGAATCTGTTTTCAAAGCTCATCGTGCAAAAATCCTGCGTCTTCGAGTAAGTAAACACCCTTCACATACAACTATATAATTTTCATTATTTACAATAAAATGTTGCTTCGACTAATCGTACCCTAATAGCGAGCTTCTGTGATTTATAGCATTTCCCACGATGTAACACTCTGTAGTGGTGATATTTCTGCCATACGTCAAAAGGCATATGGATTTTTACATGTACAATGCAAAGATAAAACCAAGAGAAAGCAACTAATTGACATTAATAAAAATCGAGTTATTTGACGTCATACAGGCATGAAATCGCCTGGAAAAATTATACAAAAAATATGAAACATATACTATATCAAAAAATTAAATGTTATATTAGAGTTTTCAAATATGAATTATTTTCATTATGTACACTTCCATAAATTTTGTCGATAACGACCCGGGTTTCGCCTTTCGGCATCTTCTGGTTTTATCTAGTGCACGAATGCACTTAAACTGAATGCACTTGTCAGAAGATGCCGAAAGGCGAAACCAGGGTCGTTATCGACAAAATTTATGGAAGTGTACATAGTGAAAATAATTCAAATTTGTCATTAAATCTTGAGTCGAAATTTTAAATTAGCGTTTTCGATTACAAATTACAATTTTGCGAAAAAATCAGTTGAAATCTTTATTATTTTACACTGTGTGGCAACGATTTATTGAAAGTATTTCGACTAATCAAAAATAATCTAGTTATGCATAAACATTAAATATTTAATGAAAAAAAAATATCGTTTGTTTTGTATACCATTGCATTTTATAACATTATAAAATGCTTAAAGCAAAGTCGGAAGTTAAGCATAAATTAATTGACAACATTCGCCATTATTGTCATTACAATGGAAACTTTTCGTCCGGCTGAATTCTTAAAGGCCTTTCTGGCATACTTCCAAATTAGTTCTTAAGATCATTTGGCTACCGTACAATAGTGCTTGTTATTAAATAATTTCTTTAACCAAGTCTATAGTTTGCGGAGGCAAGAATATCCCAAGCTAAAGTGAGCCCTAAGGCAATCCAAATCTGTCAGAAAATGCAACTTTATCTTTCGTTATAAATTATTCATACCTTTTACAAGCTCCTTTAGTCACCCACACCAAGAGGTTTTATTAAGAAGTTCTAAGATTATACTGTGTTTATCGTTAAACTATGTGTTTTTTTCGTCTTAGTTTCTTCTTCTTCTTGACGCTACATTCCGAGGTGAACTTTGGTCGCCTCAATCAATTTCCTCCGCTCCACTCGATCCTCTACGCTTCTACGCCGACTTCCAGTACTCGCATGTCCTGTGACACCCATCCATCCAGCGAGGTTGTGGTTTTCCAACTCTCTTTGTCTTCTCTCATGGTTGGCAAATGTGTAACATTTTGTGACAAACCCATATAAAATACCGCCATTAAAAAATATAATTATTATAAACCACTTTTTTATTTTTTACAAATTACTTACGGTTTCAATTACAACACATCATTGAAAGGTTCATCAATTATTCTGACACTACCCTCATTTCATTTCATTGCAAAAAATATCGTTAAAATATGTTTTTATATACCAAAATACCGGTATTATTGGTGCTTCAAAATCGATATTAAAAAAGCCGGGATCCTAATTTCGGTAATACCAGTGTTGTAATCCCTTGCTCTCAGTTAAATATTCGGTATATTTTTGAGTAACAGCAATAATTATTACCTCCTTTTAGTGAAATTGTATTTCAAACAACAAATAAAGCTACTCCTTTTGATAAAGACATTTTCGAAAGAAAATCACCTTGAAATTATTTTACAAGTTAAGTCCCAACAGATTTTATGGACCGGTTGTTGTTTAGGATTACAGAAACCCCTGAGACGCCGCTCGCACCTTTCCTTTTTTTAATACCGTGACTTTCAAGATACCTTAATGGATTTCTAAGTATTAGTATCACTTAATTACTTCTGTTTGGTAATGCGTAGTGCTTCATCTACGTGGGTAGTTTAAAAAGTTTCTCAATAAAATATTTCTTCACCGTCCCTCAAGGCTGCCAAGTACTTAATTATTTAACTGAGACATTTTTTTCATTACGCGAACGAGAATAATTTTGGTGAGAATATAGGGAACTGCGTCTCTTTGGCCCCTCAAGTGTGGCTCTTCCACAAAATACCACATACAGTCCGATTGAAACTTCGTATCCCACGCGCAGAAGTCAGTTTCCCATCATACAACTTAGAGTTCGAAGGGGCAATCTCAGTTAACGTACCTCAATCAGATTGAGGACCTTTTAAGCAAAAGCAAGGTTTGGAGTACCATAATCAAGTTAATTACAATGTACTTACCTATATAGTTTAAGTTTAAAAAAAATGACTCTCAAAAGAAATTTCAATCGTTGTATAATTGATATTTGGCTCGGTTGACTTATGAGTTTGCCGACCACTGGTCTAGCCTTTTATAATTACAGTGGAACCCCGATCTCGTTAATTCATCGTTTTTCCGCAGCTTTTATTGGACATTCATGCCTTATTAAATTTTTAAATAGTATGTCAAATGGAGAATTATAAAAAATGTTTTTTATTGATGTATGTATTTGATTTTGCTACACGTTTGATATTTTTTTCAAAAATAAATGGTGCGTTTTGCTTGGCATACGAAATTGTAATGAAAATTGGTGGTCCCTGCTTAAGCACGCTATTTTGGCTTATTTTTTACAAATAATCTTTACTACAATATAATAATAAGGAATGCTTAACTCAACTGAGATGCTTTAAAATTCTAGCTAGCTTCTATCAATTAAACGAATTTTTGTGTATAAGCAATTTAATAATGTCTCTTAATAATAGGTGGCTCTGTAGACCGTGACATAAAACAGCCACCAATATTGTTTGCAGACTTAGCGATGCGATATTGTGTTAATTATGATACATTACTGACATCTATTTGCAAAGTAGTCAACTGACAATACGAAATCAGTAACATCCTCTAAAATAATCCGGCAGATGCCAGTAAAAGAATAATATAACAATAGCTTTTATTTTCTTTCATAAAATCATTAATTGCCAATGTATTATATAAAATAAAATCTTTTAATTACCTTCATAATATTATATTTACAACCTACGATTGTATTCTAGAAATTCTTTGCAGAGAACTCAAAAAGGTCAATAATGTAATAATATACGGGAAAACAAAAATAAAAAATCGCTGTAACAACTAATATCACCATTTATTAAATAACAATTGTACAAATAACGCTGCTACAATAATCAAATACAAATCAAATTGAACTCAATGTTACAATGTAGTATAGGCCCAAAGTCCCTTTAAATGAGGGAAACATGGTTTGGAGTAGCCTCATAGTAACATTTATATATTTGATAAGCTCTATCAGCAGGGTCTTTTGCTTCAACATTTTTGCAGAGCTCCATGATGACCGTGGCCCCAAGTTTATTAGCATCTTTGGGCAGTTTTGCCATAACCACATCCTCGTTAAGCTTTCCTTCCGCAGAAACAAGGTTGGCCTTCATTAAGAAGCACAAGGCAAATTTTTTTAGCGCTGGATCTTCGGTGAATTCCCCTTTGCGAACTTTTTTGACTAAGTTAGGATCCACTTTTGTTTCTTCTAAACATGCTGCCTGATATTGCTTTGCCTTTACTTTTTGTTCTGGTGTCAATGACAATGCCTTAAAGTAAAAAAAAAAAAAAACATACAAATAATATTATATTTATTATTTAAAACAATATTATCCTAATTATGAATATATTTCGACATATGAGCATTGGAAAATATGTAACAAAAAGTATTGTTAATATCCGTTATTTATTTGTACTAAATAAATTACTCATAAAAGGTAAGGAACTCTGATAACATATATGCGTGTGATTAGTGATTGCAATACCGCTATTACCGTAACAGTGATATCGGTTTAATCACGTTTTTTAATAAAATTGTTAGCGACGAATTGAAATGTTTAAAATCTACCAAGAGTTGTATTAATATGTATTGGTTTCAGAATCAATGGTTTGATATATTCGTCCAGTGTTGAAATCTTTACGTGTTAGTGACGTCTATCGATAATAAAAATAAGTCATTAAAATTAATATAAATATAAATAATTATAATTATTAAAATCCATTTCGTAATGTGAAAATGATTCATTCGCTTTTATAATAATATTTCTCTGATTATTTCCTGTGAATGATGGCGAATTAACTTAACACAAGCTTTTTCTTCTCAACAATTCGTCATAGTATGCCTTAGCCAATACTTAAACTTTTTTTTAAATTTATCGAACTATATTTTACAGTTACTTTCTCAAAAAAACTTTGTAAGGATAAAAAAAAGAACAAACAAATATTCGCGTTTGGCTCATTGGCAACGTTCCTTCTAATTGTTCTATCGTGTGTACGGACCATCAACTTCTATGAGCAGTAAATTTTTAGCAAATATGTAGTAATTTACTCACGGACGCTAGATGTGGAAGATTTGGGAAGCTTAGTAAAAGTATATTTGTTGAAACAAACTTCTTTTTAGAATATTTCTGTGTGCGGGGATGGAAAAATGTGTGCGGCCACATTTTGGAAGATGCGCACACCTTAGCGCATAGGTTCCCAACCTTTTTCGGGTGGCGACCCCTTTTTATAAAAGCCGTGCGACTAGCGACCCCCTCCCCCCAGGAATTTGAAATCCTCGATTTACTTTTTGCCCGGATTGTCTCCGAAGCTCCTTTTTTTTTTAGCTCACCGAGGAATTTGAAATCCTCGATTTGCTATATTGTTAAAATCTAAAAAAAAATGGCGACCCCCCAGGAAACCCTTGGCGACCCCCAGGTTGGGAACCCGTGCCTTAGCGGGAACATTGGGCATTAGATATAAAATAGTTCACAATTTCAGTTGTTTGAACGAATACTTCAGACATTTCTCGCGATAATTTTCCGGAGCTTTTCTAACATTGTAGTTGTAAATTTCTAGCGACTAATTTTTGAAGACATTGGGCATAAAAACAACAAATGTCCACTATTATATTTCAATTTTATCGCATTTTCAATTCTCTCTCTAAGTAGCAAGCGCTTAAATCAGTTTTCAAAAATATGTCGTTTTAAATAACAAATAATATAGATATGTTAGTAGGCAAAATTAAAAAAATATTTAAAAAATGAAATGGTATACTGAGAATAATAATAAAAAAAAGCAAAAGCATAGGCAGCGAGGCATCACTCAGATGGTCACCCATCCAAGCGACAGCCTCGCCCAGAGTTGCTTAACTTCGGTGAGCGGACGGGTACCGGTGGGTCCAACCTGGTTGCGTCTATGTGTACACATTAAAAATTTTGTAGCTTTATATTGTTACTTTAGAGCTAGCTGTATCTAATGTACGTATGACCACGATTCCACGTTTTTAACAGTATGTATAAGTTTCAAGTACAGAGATGGCGAACCTATGGCACGTTTTAGAATTGGGATGGTGCGCGAACGATTTCCAAGTTAAAAAAAATATTTTTTTAAGTTCAAAAAATTAAAATTTTGATTAAATAATTCGTGAATTATGAATTTATACTGTTTTATAATTTTCAAATGTTTCCCAAGATATCGTTTAATTTTTTTATTATTTTTTTTACTGCTTGGGCACGCCACACAATCAAGTCATAATATTTGAGGATTTTTGGCACGCTGACCCAAAAAGATTCGCCATCTCTGTTCTCGTATAACAAGAGGTTAACCGTTTGAATACCGTGCAAATAAATCATCAGTATGTCCCAGAGATACTGCGTATTTTTGAGACAAATAATTTTGCCTATAATATACACTCGAATTCTATATTTTAAAAACCTATATTGACTCAGTATGGAACTACACATATTCATCAAAATATTGCTTATATTCTATTAGAATACCAAGTATTTGATTTTTTAAATGTCTTGGACATCCGTGATTGCATGAATGGTCGGCTCAACGATCAATGGTTTTTCGAGTATATACATACTTAATATTTTGAGTACGTTTATATGAGAACATGGGAGTAGGCGAATTAGTCCGTTTATCGGTTCCATTTATTTATAATATTATATAGATTGAAACAAATGAGAAAAAAAATATATTTTATTTTTATAAAATGCAAAACTAATAATTTATCATAGGATAAAAACAGACTTTCAAGGCGTTTGAAAAGAGGTTCCAAATGTTCCAATTATGGATTCTGAAGTCTCGGGGTTTTCGAAGTCCCGGGACTCGAGGCGTGATAAAGTCAAAGTCCTGGGACATCCCGGGACTCGAGACTTTTATTTCCCCTTCAATAAAATTATAATTTTATTCAAATTAAATATTTGCATGTTTGTATGTATACATACATGCCTTATACGCGTAAAAATCGCGTTTTTTAGTACAATGTTTAATAATAAATTTTTTTCTTATGTAATGGATATGTGCAATGCAATTTTAATTTTTACTAAGAAGGGATGAAATATCAGAAAAAATATCAAAGAATTCGGCCACCGTAAGGAGTAAATTTATGACCGTAAATTCACAATACAGCTTTAAGACCTTTTTTGTCCGGTTGAGATATTGGTACTTTTGAATAATAGTGAAAAAACATTTGTACATAAAACAACATGAGGTATAAACATTTAATTTTAATATTTTGGAATTCGCTTTTGCTACAGTTATATGACAGTATACAAAACACATGTTATTTGAAACTTATATGAAATTATAAATCCCAAACATTTGTACATAAAACAACATCAGGTATGAATATTTAATTTTAATATTTTGAAATTTGCTTTTGCTTCAATTATATTACAATATATAAACACATGGTATTTCAAACTTCTACGAAATTTTAAATCCCAAAAATCTGTTTTTTATCAGATCCCTTTTATATATCCATATTAAATTTTGTTTAAAACCCCGGGTTTAATCCTTTAGCTTGAATATAATGCATTTTTTTTCAAAACTGATCCGAGAATAGACACCAAAGTCCCGGGACATTTTCCAAAAAAGTCCCGGGATTTAAGACAGCAAAAAACCTGTCCCGGGATGTCTCCACACAGAATCCCTAGTTCCAATAGGATTAGTTAATTTTTAAATGTACATAAGTTAAAATATGAAAATTTTGTTTAAATAAAAACATTTCAGGCAATTAAAAAAATGCTTACATTGATTGAAACCGCGGTCAACACGAGAAAACCAAAAAAGAACTTCATATTATTTTTTCTTAACGACTTGACACTTATATGAGATTTTCTTAATGAAACTGATAATACTTGATGAAAATGTTTTCCTATTTATACTCGGTGTCGTTTTCCATAAAATGTAATAAAGTAAAGGAGGAAACACGAGGTTTGTCGTGAACTTGAATGATAAGGCCAAGGGAAACTGGTGATAATTAAATGGAACTGGACCATTGGGATGTAATGCATGGTAAATGATGCGAAAAATTTGCATTGGTCATTGGATCGTCATTTAAATGAAGTGCCGGTTGACCTACATCATAGGCAGATCTAAGAGGGTATACCATAGGTGCCTTGACCTCCACCGCAAAAGATGACAATAAGTTATATTGCATGCAATTATATTATACGTAAGATATAGTTTATAGATGCAGTGGTCAAAGCAGTGGCGGCCGGTCAATGTGGTATGCGATCAATGCACCCCTTTATATGCAGGGGCGGTTATATTTCATGAAATAATATTTAAACATAACTTTTATACCGTTCACTAATTTTAAAGTCTTCATGTATTTATTGTCTATATAGAAAAAAATATTTTATTTGATATAAAAAAAAAAATATTGAATTTAAAATGAGGGAATGGTATAAATGTTATTTTTGAATATTATTTCATGAAATATAGCCACCCCTGCACATAAAAGGGGTGCATTGATCAAATGCCACATTGACCGGCCGCTACTGGGTCAAAGTCATTGGCTTCCGTGACAAATCTCACGGGTTCGAGTCCCAGTACGAACAGCACTATTTCAACAGATTAATTTTTTTTTTGAGTGCATGGATGTTTGTGATTTTTAAAAAATCCCTTCGCACCATTTCATTTCTAAGATTAACTAGGCGTGGCAAGAGCGATTAGTTTGCCACAAGTCCTGTCCTAGCCCTATGTTTCTGTCTTCGAAAAAAAGGAGGTTTAGAAACTGAATAGCAAACAATTCACGTAGAAAACCTCTGTTGAGATACCTCTTTTAGGATACCGCACGCTCCACATTGGGATCGGACTTGGGTTAAAGAAGTTTATTACTACTAGGGCTTGTCGGTTTTCAAAAACCGGTTTTAAAAACCAGTTTTTTGGCTTAATTTCTGACAATCGAAAACCGGGGTTTTAACTTCGTAACCGGTTGTGCCGAATTTTCCATAAACGAGTCTATAAACAAAAGGACAGAAAATTTGTATCTTTTATTTGATGGCAGACCATATGCCCCACCCAGCGAAAGGGTATTTTCGATATCAGGAAATTTTGTTACAAAACGATCAGTGGACGCTTTGTGTTTTATTAAATCATATTTTATGAAGAGTGACACCAATTTCTTGTTGTGTATT
Source organism: Himalopsyche tibetana (assembly GCA_030503985.1). Taxonomy (NCBI): domain Eukaryota; kingdom Metazoa; phylum Arthropoda; class Insecta; order Trichoptera; family Rhyacophilidae; genus Himalopsyche; species Himalopsyche tibetana. Next base: position 7,207,395 of record JAPJYX010000010.1, read on the forward strand.
ACTATATATATAAATAAACAACAGAAGGATGTGAAATGACATCACAAACACCCAGTCTTCGATAACAACTTTTGAATTGAATAATTCTTAAATTCACTGTGATCTGACCGGGAATCGAACGCAAACCTGCGTGATCGGTAAAGCAAGCTCTAACCAACTGGGCCACAGCAGGCGCTGATCCTTTAATAACTGGGTGTAGCAATAGCGATTAGCCAACCACTAGTACTGTTCTAGCCGTATCCTTCTTTCCCTACATTGAGACCTCCATTAGGAGGTCATATGCTCCACATTGGGAGCGGACATGAACAAAAAAATAACTGCCCAATTTATTTCTTAAACTTCCTGGAAAAACAACTTATTGACGTCCATGTTTGGGTGTAGAATTTTAATCCCTTCATCCTCATTGAACATGTGGTTCACTGACATCAAGTGATTTACGAAAGTTGACGTATCTTTTTTAATCGAAAAGCGGCAAATGTGTTCCGAAAGTCTAGTTTTCAAGATTCTTTATATTTTTCCGGTATAGAATTTTGTGCAAAAAAAGCATTGCAGTCTATAAATCTCGGATTTATTTTAGTAATGTATTATGTCTTTATTGTTGACTGATAATTTACCTAGATTTTCTACATGAGAAAATGGGTGCATTGAATTTTTATGGATTACAGCAAATTATAATTGAATAATATTATTTTTACATTAAGCGGTTTATTGAGAATTGCCAATATTGTTTTCAAACTGATCATTAAAATTTCAGGCAATAAAATGTATTTTAATGATCTCATTTGTGTTTTCATGTGGTCATATATGTAATAAAGTATATAACCATAATGATTTAAATACACAAATTTATGATGATACATAAAAACTACAATATGTTATTAGTGAACTTCCTTTGTTGTGTAAAAACATGTTAGAATCTTATGTCATACAAGGTTAATTGGTAATATGTTATACATTATGGTCACTTACCTTTATAAACTTCATTGACTCACAGTCTCATTGAAATCTTATTAGTTAATTATAAATTAATGATATGTGTTATGTTATTTGTTATTTAAGTAAATTATTCTCCGTCCAATAATAAATGCCAGCGATCAACTGGTTTATGTTGTAAAATATGCATAGCCCTGATTTTATTATACTTCCATAAATTGCACTCATAGACTCGGTGGCTACTGGTAAGTAATTTATGTTTATATGATTTTTTAACAAATTTAATTATTGTGTATCTTATCTATTTAATTTATTGAATTTTATTTAATAGCTTCGAATGATTCGTCAAAAATCTGAATATTTTCCAATATCAATATAATAATGACAAGCCAAACGTGTGGATAAATAATACTTATTTGTTATACAAATGATTTTTCACAATTGCTTGGGAAGCCACCTTTAAATGTTTACCTTTTAATTCCACTTTTATTTTATATGGTCAGTTTCGCTAATGACGAGCATTATCAACTGATTACTAATTATACTATAATGCCTTACCACCAATTTTCGACAGTAAATTCACAATTAATACCTAAATTTTATTTCACGTTTTTTTTAAATCTTTTTTTACCTTAAATTTAAAAAATAAATAAATAATGTAGTTCTTATTGATTTTTCTGATGTATCATGTAAAATTAGGATAAACTTCTTATCGTCTTATTATTCCAATAACAGGATTATAATATTCCATCTTCAGTAAAATTGATAATTTGAAATATATTTTACATAAAATAAACACACTGTTAATTTACTTCAAATGTCTAAATAAATTATGTAATCAATTACGATAAGTAAAAAAAATATGTTATTAATTGTCACAATCAAAAGAAAAGTATTTCTTTTTGGCATTTTTTCTCCAGACACTCAATTGAGATATCGTTTTTTTAATATTATTTGACCCACGAAAGTTTATCTCGAATTCGATTAAATAAGTTTCAAATAAATATTATCATTTTGATGTTTTCATTTATATTTTCATTATTTAAGCATTACTGATTGTAGTGTAAAAATAATGAGGTGATGTAATTGATTATAAATAATATTTAAAGATTCCTACACCGTTTTTTTTATTCATACAATACAATTTTGTATCTGTTTTTTTAGATGAATATGTAAAAAATCAGATCCTTTCTGTTTTAACTGATTTTAAAATATTATTTCACTCTTAATGGCATATCGATGGTTTGTGAAAAATTCTGCATTATAACATGATTTTAATCTTGTTTTAGAACTGAAAATTATAACCATCTAATTACAGCTAGTTACCATCGTATTGTTTCACTGCTAATTGGATAGAATGTTTTGTTTGATTGAAAATTGATATTATAATAATGTTAATATGCTAGGTAAATAGGTGAATAAATGTTTTCATATTAATTACCTCTTTGATTTGTAGAATGACATTACGATATCATTTTTGCATAGATATATGAAAAAATTAGGGTCACAATGAAAGCCATTTACACTTTTTTTTAACATATCATTAAAACAATCAATATTTAATTTGTCATTTTAAGCGTAAGTAAACTAATGTTATATAAAGAAATCTCGTATGCTTAAGCCAACGATTACTTAAAAATAAATGGCTAATTAATCATAATATGTCTTTTTTTCAGATAATACAAGCTTCGTTTTTTTAATTTTTTTAAACATGTTTTCTTAAAATAAAAAATAAAACAAAATGTTCAATGGTTGTATCAGATTTTATTATATGAAAATGATCAGTTCTCAATAGAGGACATTCTTATCAATTTATACTGTATTGAAATGGGAGAGTGAATAGTGTTGAGGAATATTTAATAAATAATACAAATAAACTTAGAACAAGGCGTGATCGGGTTTCTCAGTATGATAACACTTGACGTAGTTCCAGGCAGTCTCGTCGTTGTTGGCCCCAGTCTTGTCAAGGCACTTGTCGATGGCTTCTCCAACCTTCTCCCTCTTCTCGGCCTCAGTCTTGGCTAGAGCAACATCCTTGTGGAACTTTCCATCATCAGTCATGAGTCCAGATTTTTTCAACATGCAGAAGCTGAAGCTCTTCAGCTTGGCATCTTCAGATGTCCAGTCTCCTTCGCGTGTCTTCTTGACCAATTCTTTGTCTACTCCAGTTTCTGTGATGCATTCCTTGCCATAGTTTCTAAGCTTTTCTTTTTGTTCTTCTGTCAGTGCCTGAATACAAAAGATGCTATTTTTATACACATACACTACAAACGCTAAAGAGTGATTTAGATTTTTTTTTAAATATTTCAGAAAATCAGCTTAGTTTATGTGATCAGATGTTGATATTGAAAACTACGACATTTTACTAAAAAAATGATCGTGATTTATCTGTTTATTCATCGAAAATAGTTAAGTTAAAAAATATATATTTATGTTTAATTATTTATAATAATATAAGAAGACACCATCACGCGATAATTAAATTGGCGTGTGAGTTCTTTGACATGCTCATAAAAACAATTGAAAATTATGTATTAGTTCTGTCTAATATATTTAATAACTAATAGATAAAAGCAGTAAGTAACCTTGTTTAGACGATAGCATTGTTCATTTTGATTATTATTTTGTAAGAGACTTTAACATGATTTATTTTTCATTCAATTACCATTTTATTACTATATTAGATAATATTTAATTAAATAACAATTCCAAAACTTTCCAACGAAATATTAATAACAATACTTTCATTAAACATTGATATTTATTAAAATAATATTTAATGTATTTTCGATAATCTCGCAAACAATTTAATTGTTTTGTATCTAAATATTATTTAATGCAATTACAAACAATTTTTGTTGTATATAATATATATAAAATAGTTGATTATCGGTATTTGAAAAATAAATATAATTGTCAAAGTAATTTTTCATTAAATAATGTCATTATACTTGATTGTAAACTGTATACTTATAACATATCAAGTTTCTGTTCATATTATTATTTGTATAATTGTAGTTTCTCTAATTTGTTTCCAGTAATCATTTGCTGTTAATATTGTATTGATTATTATCTATAACATGGAAATAGTAAAATCATATACTTGTTCAACCAGTAGTTTAATAAAATGACATAGAAGCGGCTTTGATTAAATATTTAATTATCTAGGTATATTCATTTTGTCAAAACTTAACTATTATTAGTATGAAACCTTTCATAATTTACAAAGTGTTCGAAAGAATTATAAAAAATGAAGTTTTCAGAACAATATTAACAACGGACCTCAGTATCGATTATAATTATTTTAAAATTACGGATGATTGCTGAAGTAAGTAGAATTTCTGTAAAACTTGAAAAAATTAACAGTAATCGAATATTTTTCAAAGTTGGTTTGTAACTTACTACAAGAGTTTCTCATCAAATGTAAAATTAATAAAAAAAAAGACAATTCGAAAATGAATACGATGATAGGATCAATTTATGAAAACATATTTTTTAAATTATTTATTGCAGTTCCTGGTGGTTAAAAATTATCGAACAAATGCTATTATTTTTTTCAATTAGAATATTTTCCTATTCATTTATGATATTTGACATAATTAAAGTGATTAATTAATAAGGGTTTCTTTCTTACCTGTACAGCAACGAACATCGCCAGAGCAACAACAAGGAAGAAAGTCTTCATATTGATAAGAATGTGTTTTGTCGATTGCGAAAAACAAACTGATTAACAAAATGCTAAAATCATCTTTTATAGTGTGGTCTAATCTGCATTGTGGTCAACCGAGAAGAAATTAAAACAAGTGGGGGGCTATTAGTATTTTAAATAAATGATGCATACAATTTCAAATTTATTATGAATAAGTTCCGTCACTATAGCTACAATTTACGCGTAAAAAATATGTTGTAGTACCTATGTAGTACTTAATATTTCCATAAATGTGTGCTAACAATTAACCTTTAAACGCCTGGCGGTCCCGTACGGGACCAGTGATTATGGTAAATTTCGCTATCGGATTACACTGATTTCTGATAATGGTATTCAAAATATGAATATTAGCTTACATAAATGATGACTTTGAAATACCGATCCATAATTTTATTTTTAGTTTCGATATATATTTTCAATATTTTTGTCATATTGAGTAATATAAACATCTGCGTTACAAGGTCGACTATTGCGTTGTGTTAGGCGGACCGTAATAAATCAGCTTATCCACACCGTACAACATATTTCAATGAGAATACAGATTTTTTTCCATACCTTGTACCATTGTAATTTTATGATTAAAATTTTTAAAGTTTTGTCTAATTTTTATCATTTTAATTCTTTAAATGTAATATATAATAATATAAAATGTAAATAATTGTAAATAAAGCTTTCGTTAATTTGAAACAATCTTTTGTTTTGCTAATGATTTTTATTTTACCCACATAGGCTTACTAGTTTTAGAGATATTTTAGAGATTCATACACAGTTATAATTGAAAACGGTAATTTTGTCAATATCCTCAGAATATCGAAATGTATGTGAAATATTATTTATTACTCTATTCCCCCCTTACGCCACTGTATAGAATATAATTGTCGCCCGCTGTGGTCTAGTTTGGTTAGAGCTTGCTCTACCGATCAGGTGGGTCTGGGTTTGATTCCCAGTAAAGTCAATGTCAAATTGGATTTTTTTCAATTTTAATTTGTGATCTAAGACATGGGTATTTGTGAAGTTAATTCTCCTTGAGTTAATCTCATGCGACTTTTGCTGTAAAAACTTTTGATTTTTTTTCATGAGAACCATCGGCTATTTGTAGATATATTAAGTCTTTTTTGAATGTATGTAATGTATCGGGTATCGCAACACTCATACATATATGTCTTGATACAAAACAATACCAGATCCATAAAGTTACTCTGCTAATCTAATGCTTGATTTAGTGAGCTTTTTGTATCACGCGGATTCCATCCGTAACAGTTTTGTCACTATTGTTCATCAAAAACGTCAAAGCACATTATCTTTTTAAATAAGAAACGGAAGGAACTCAAAAAAGAAACGACTTCCATGATGTATCTCATAGATTCGAGTACGCATGGATAGACATGGGTGATGTGAAAAATCCTCCCACTTTTCCAATTGTAAAATTGACGAGCAAAAGCGAGAGTTATTGTTTAACCACTAGTCCTGTCCATGCCCTATCATTCAATCGCTCAATACCCTTCAATTCCCTTTTAAAAAAGGTTGAGCTACTGAATAACAATCATTTCTAGAAAAAAAAATATTTAAATGCCTCCATTAGGAAGTCAGTACAACGACTTTTTTTGTTTGCTTGATAGAACTGTATAAGCTTGTTTAGATTAATAATATGTTTTGATAATTTTCTTTGTGAAATTCACTCAGAGAATCCGCCCATGTATGTTTACAGCATGACAATTTCGAGTGGAAGCTTATTAGTTTTGATTAAAACAATCCATTACTTCAATTCACAGTGAAAACAGGTGGTTTATATATTTTTTCTCTTAAAACTGTAACTTAACCTGGAAAAGCGTCGAAAAGTGCATATTTTGAACTTTTTGCAGATTAAACTAACTATTTGAAATTAACACTTTGATTAACTACTTATATCGAATTATTTATATTTTTAAAATAACCGTATTTTGATATCTTCATATTCAAATAATAAAAGTAGGTTTTTCCTCAATTATTTTCTCAAAAATGTGACATCAAATATATTTATTTGCATTACAAAAAGTATTATAATTATTTTGTGTTGCTTTTGATAATATTATATTGACATGGACTAGCTGTAATTTTTCATCCTTAATCGGGTATTGGTGTTGCATATCAATTTAATTTAAATTTCATAGATTATCTAATGGCCAAGCAAATATGATTTATTTTTATAGTAGGATTTAGTTTGCTTTGACATTATTAACAGTTAATCAATTGTTCCGGTAAAAAAATGTTGTATTTCTTCAATACCCTTTTATAAAGTATCATTAGTTGTTTGTGTACTTAAATGCAACAAATTAATATTAAATAAAGAAACGACAAAGAAAACAGATATTTTATATTTGTAAAATAATACTTAATCGTATCTTAATTCAATATAATAATATACACACATCTTTACGATTATTAACTGGGTATCATAATTCGTTAGCAGAAACTAATAATATAATATTCTTAACAGTATGCTTTTCGCATTTTTCAACGCAGTAATGCGATAAATACAGAGAAAGGAAGGTTTACAAAAAATCAACATAAAATTTCAATTCGTTAATATGTAATAATGTGTATTTATTATAATTTTTTTAACAGTCGACATAATTCTTTTGATAAACAATTAACATAATATAATTCTTTCTTTGCTCTTAAATAATTCCAAATCGAATAAAACGCAAGCAAATATAATGTTTAGTTTGCAGTTAAATCATTAATCTTTTTTTTCACCATATTCGCTCTCATTGTGGAACGTATGGCCTATAGATAATGGAGATTATTTCAACAGAAGTGTTTCTACGAGAACTGCTTGTTAATCAGTTGCCCAACCTCCCTTTTACAGAGAGTAGGGATATAGGGAAAGAACTAGGAAAGGACAAGTCAGGGACGTCCCGAGGGTATAGGCGAGTAGGTAGTTGTCTAAGGGCGGCAAGTCCTAGAGAGCTTGAAATGATCACAGATTTTTTAAATGACTAAATATTTTTGAATCGAATTTGGTTTTAAATAAATATTTTGCCTTAGTGGCTTTCTTTAATAAACAAAATACCATATCGATAATTAATACTTTTTTAATTATATATATTTTTTTTTATTAATTAATTTTTATAATGTGTAGTGAAGGTAATAGTTATTTTTTCATAACTACTGAACAATAATATGGGCTTTTGGGTCATATTCATTTGTAAGGATCTTTGTCAATAAGGTAAACATATATTATGAATCAACTGAAAACAAAACAGAATAAGTGACAAAACATTTGTTTTAGTACGTAGGTGAGTAGAGGATTCGAATTTCTATATTTGTATACGTATTCTTAGAATAATGGGAAATAATGAAAAAATGGGCGCTGATTTAGACCTCTGCCTTGGGGCGGCACATAGCCTAAGAACGTCACTGGGACAAGTGGTTAGGTAATCGCTCCCGCTGCGCCCGTTTTCTAGGTAAGGATGGATGGGAGTTAATTCAAGACATATACAACCATGTCTTTAGACAGAAATCAATAAAACTGATCGGATGATCAATAATTATACTCACTCTACTTACAACTTGGGATGTGGAGTCGGAGTCGGAGTCGGGTGGATTCGAAGTCGGAAAACCCGGAGAAAAATACTTTAAAGATACTAAAAAAATATTAGTATATACATCATACTGATTGGTGAAATCTAATAGAATTATTCTTGTAACTATAATGATCTGATTTGTATACAGATATGTTAGTTAAACGAAAATATTTGAAAAAATCAATTCGGAGTTGGACCTGTCATTTTTTTACCCGACTTTACGTTACTAGCAAGGTCACTCAAAACGTATTATTTTTTTATATGCTCATTTATTGTTTAAACAGCATTATAATAGTTTTGGATGCGTTTGCGACATGTCGTTTTTTAATAGTAATTACAGTAAAAATGCTTCCAGCGCGTGTCCAAAAACCTATCATTATTGATTTAAATGTAACCTTGTGTAGTCCAAGTGCACTAGTTATTGTGATTATATTTTTATTTAGTTTCATTGGTCACATTTTTTTGTAAAAAAAAAAAATACTAGTTCTAAATATAAATCATGTTTTTTTACAAACAAATGAGCGCATCATTTTATTCTGCACGTCAAAAGCACAGTTAAGAGTTGTTGAGAGACATCTGGTGGGCAAAAAAACTAGATCTAAGACATACGCTTATACTTTACAATACAAACTTACTCATTCGATTATGTGATAAACATTAACGTAATAAACTTATCGTTCTTTATATTGAATTATTAGGATAGCCGGTATGTAGGTAATTATAGGGAAGGAAAAATATAATAGTTCTTTGGCTGCCATGTGCGACTTAGCATCTTTTAGATATTATGATCGAATAACCTGTTTAATTTCAATATGTACTTCAAAGCAACTTCCAGCATCATTTTATAAATTTTATTTAACTTGACAATTTACTGTGCCTTATTATTTAATGAATAAAAATATTTTTTTTTGTTTAATATTTATATTGAAATAAATAAATTGAAATAAGAAAAACTATACGTCATAACGTTCGGAAATTGTTTAATGTGTGATATTGTTACTTTAGAAGATTTTCACTGGCTGTATTGCGCAACAAAAATACTTCGTGAATTATTGCATACTAGCTGTAAGCCCGTTGCCCAGCAACGTGAGATTTTTGTTGCATAGTATTTAATTTAATTTAATTTTATGTTATTTTATTTTATGGTATTTTATTTTATTTTATTTCATTTCATTTTATTTTATTTTATTTTATTTTATTTTATTTTATTTTATTTTATTTTATTTTATTTTATTTTATTTTATTTTATTTTATTTTATTGAATTTAATTTAATTTAATTATATTTTATTTTAATATATTTTATTTTTATAGTTAGCAGATATTTCGTAAATTATTTAATATTTGGAATAATGTTTAAGTTTGCTAACAACAATTTTTCGTATTAGCAGAAACTTCGTAAATTACTTAATTTTTAGAATAATGTTCAAGTTTGCTGACAACTATTTTTCGTAGTAGCAGAAATTTCGTGAATTATTGAATTTTTGGAAAAAAAAAGTTTGATAACAACCATTTTTCGTAGTAGCCGAAATTTCGTAAATGATTTAATATTTGGAATAATGTTCAAGTTTGCTAACAACCATTTTTCGTAGTAGCATAAATTTCGTAAAATATTGATTTTTTGGAATAAAGTTTAAGTTTGCTAACAACCATTTTTCGTAGTAGCAGAAATTTCGTAAATTATTTAATATTTGGAATAATGTTCAAGTTTGCTAACAACCATTTTTCGCAGTAGCATAAATTTCGTGAAATATTTAATTTTTGGAATAAAGTTAAAGTTTGCTAACAACCAATTTTCGTAGTAGCCGAAATTTCGTAAATTATTGAATTTTTGGAATAAAGTTTAAGTTTGCTAACAACCATTTTTCGTAGTAGCAGAAATTTCGTAAATTATTGAATTTTTGGAATAATGTTCAAGTTTGCTAACAGCCATTTTTCGTAGTAGCAGAAATTTCGTAAATTATTTAATATTTGGAATAATGTTTAAGTTTGCTAACAACCATTTTTCGTAGGAGCAGAAATTTCGTAAATTATTTAATTTTTAGAATAATGTTTAAGTTTGCTAACAACCATTTTTCGTAGGAGCAGAAATTTCGTAAATTATTTAATATTTGGAATAATGTCCAAGTTTGCTAACAACCATTTTTCGTAGGAGCAGAAATTTCGTAAATTATTTAATTTTTGGAATAATGTTGAAGTTTGCTAACAACCATTTTTCGTAGTAACAGAAATTTAGTAAATTATTCAATTTTTGGAATAAAGTTTAAGTTTGCTAACAACCATTTTTCGTAGTAGCAGAAATTTCGTAAATTATTGAATTTTTGGAATAATGTTCAAGTTTGCTAACAACCATTTTTCGTTGGAGCAGAAATTTCGTAAATTATTTAATATTTGGAATAATGTCCAAGTTTGCTAACAACCATTTTTCGTAGTAGCAGAAATTTCGTAAATTATTGAATTTTTGGAATAATGTTTAAATTTGCTAACAACCATTTTTCGTAGTAGCAGAAATTTCCTAAATTACTTAATTTTTGGAATAATGTTTAAGTTTGCTAACAACCATTTTTCGTAGAAGCAGAAATTTCGTAAATCATTGAATTTTTGGAATAATGTTTAAATTTGCTAACAACCATTTTTCGTAGTAGCAGAAATTTCCTAAATTACTTAATTTTTGGAATAATGTTTAAGTTTGCTAACAACCATTTTTCGTAGAAGCAGAAATTTCGTAAATTATTGATTTTTTAGAATAATGTTTAAGTTTGCTAACAACCATTTTTCGTAGTAGCAGAAATTTCGTAAATTATTGAAATTATTGAATTTTTGGAATAATGTTTAAGTTTGCTAACAACCATTTTTCGTAGAAGCAGAAATTTCGTAAATTATTGATTTTTTAGAATAATGTTTAAGTTTGCTAACAACCATTTTTCGTAGTAGCAGAAATTTCGTAAATTATTGATTTTTTGGAATAATGTTTAAGTTTGCTAACAACCATTTTTCGTAGTAGCAGAAATTTCGTAAATTATTGAATTTTTGGAATAAAGTTTATGTTTGCTAACAACCATTTTTCGTAGTAGCAGAAATTACGTAAATTATTTAATTGTTGGAATAATGATTAAGTTTGCTAACAACCATTTTTCGTAGTAGCAGAAATTTCGTAAATTATTTAATTTTTGGAATAATGTTAAAGTTTGCTAACAATCATCTTTCGTAGTAGCAGAAATTTTGTAAATTACTTAATTTTTGGAATAATGTTTAAGTTTGCCAACAATTATTTTTCGGATTTTAAATTATTTAACAATTATTTCCAATAAAAATCAAAAGATCAAATCCAATTTTTCAATAAAAAATCAGTTGCACATTTTGTCCAAGTGTATGAAAAAAGCAAAATATTATTCTATCATATATCCATATCATAATTTGAATATTCTTAATGTATTAAAGAATTCTAACAGATTTTCAAGGTCAGACGTGAAAAGATTCATCATTATGATTCAATTGATCAAATCCGCTCCAAAAAATATTAGTCTCACATCGACTCACACGATCAGACGATTCATTTCGATAGCCCTATAATCATAGTTTGCAATAGTCGAATTAAAGTCTTTGATTATTCGAATATTATGATGTATGGTGATACAATACTTTAGCTCTACACCAAGAAATATCAAATTTTCAAACGTGGCGATATCAGAACATTCACGCCCGGTTTAAAATAAGCCGCTCCCATTGGATAGAACAACATTTCAAAAATGTGCTGTTCAGAATAAATCGAAATCATTGGTCTGTACCTTACTGCGGACGTCCTTACAGACAGACCTTATCGGCTATTAATATATAGATTGTTCAGATTTTGTGAAATGTTTGTTCGAGAGCTGTAATGAGAGATGTATTTTTAATTTTTTTCTCACAGCTCTATACAAATAAATGAAGAAGACAAAGCCAACACCTTTTCAACAGATAGAATCCGTTGGTTTCCCAACGTATTTAGCTTTAAGCGTGACAAAATTATATAGGCGGCTCCCCTTGAAATTTACCTTTTTAAATTGAATATTCGAAACAAAAAATTCTAGTGAATATTTTTACGTACATAAAATACATTGATATTTTAATTGTTTTATTTAGTATTAATAAAATTATTTTGATGAGAAGGCTAAACTATCTGTCACTATGCCGACAATTTAATGTTTCGCAGTTTGTTATTTGCAATAAAAAAATCAGTACACATATAAAACACCATCACAAAATCGTAAATAATATTTGTTTTAATGTGATTTTGTCATCAATACTACAACTTAGATGTGAAATACGTGTTTTAAAAGTGTTTTGAATATTGCATAATGTTAAAAAAATATTAAAAACTTATTGCCTCTTTTTTGCTTCCATGACTACTTACTTGTTTAGCTCCCCCTCATCTTCATTCCGTACCACCAGGTGCCTGATGGGCCCACTTTGACAACTTATGAATTATTCCATTGGATGTTCATTTACTACAAAGTTAAATCATTCAATAACTTATTAAATCGATCATTTCATTTTCTATACATTTGAAACATGTTTTTAATTTTATTTATGCAGTAATTTATTGTCAATAAAATAATAAAAAAAGTAATTATTGTTGTTCATTCAGTGCATCAGAGTACAAATAGGCAAAACTTATTATCGGCATCGGTTTTGGTGGGTATGAACGAATCACCATACTCCGTTAGTTATCACTTTGTATTCCTACAAATAGATTACATTACTGTTTAATTGATTGTTTTGTACCAAAATTAGTCAACCTTTATATCGCCATATACGGGTCGATTTTGAGATAGTTTACTGATATATATTAATCATATTATACTTTCATCGTTAATTTTCGTGTGATTACGTTTTTAATGGTTTCCGATCTACTCCGAGATGTTGAAATGTAAATATTTTAATAGCCATAATTCAACTATCTCAAAATTGAATCCAGGTTGTATAAAAACTGATAGCAGGCTTACACCGGGGCGCAGTCGTACGCGATTAGATGACGTGTATTGCGCATAACTGCACCACGATGTAAAGTCTGCTTAAGCGACGGGATGCAAGTCTTTTTAAAAAATGTTGAAAATAAAATACACCATTATAAACAAATTTATATACTACTTTTCAATTAATAAACTAACACAATTTTCTCGACTTTTCGGAAGTCTAAACAGATTTTTTTACTAGAGCTATTTGTCCTCTCCATCCTCTCTTATTCAAGAGAGTAGTATGTATAGAATGATAAACTAGTCGTTAATTAATCGCTCTCACTACACCTAGTTATTAAAGGATCCTAAAGAATGGGAGGGAACTTTAAAACATCACAAACACCCATGCCTTTGAACAGAAATCGATAAGTCAATCGAAAAAATGCTGCCCGTATAAGAACTCGAACCCGTGAAGTTTGGCACGGAAGCCCACAACGCTAACTGCTGTGCCACATGACCCAACTATTTACTCTTGTTATATTTATACAACAGGTGGTAGTGCCTCCAATCAACATTTCCTTGGACTCAAACTCTCACTCACGCAGTCTGTGTGCTGACAGGGACAGTGATGTGTGTTGCATTTAAGTCGAACAGTTAAATCAAGACAAACATATTATACTAAAAATATTACCAGGTGGCATTTTTAACTATCTCTAGGTCTGAGGTCAGTTTAAGTTCATCCGTGCACTTGAACGCCTGAAGATGACGAAAGCCGAAACCCGGGTCGTTAGTGACAAAACTTGTGTGAACGTACATAATTCGAACGATTCAAATATAATATTGAAATTGCACCAAGCACCTTAAGTCGAAATCCTAAATTACAAAAATCACTTATTTTTATTTAAAAATATAGACATTATTGATTGTACATACGAATTAAGTTTTAATATTTAAAATAAATAACATATAATTGTGTTGTATCGAATTTTATTGAACGTTAATGATCTACTATTAATACAACACATTTTTAGTTTTATAATTAAAATATCACTGAAATGAGATTATAAATATTTCATTGTAAATAATACTGTTATGTTACATTTAGAACAAAGCGATGCCAGGCTTCTCGGCATAGAAGCACTTAGAGTAGTTCCATGCAGTGTCGTCCTTAGAGGTTTCTTTAATGGCGTCTTTAGTGGCGACATTAGTGGCGTCTTTGGAGGCGTCTTTAATAGTGACTTTAGTGGCGATTTTAGTGGCTTCTTTAATGGCGTCTTTAGCGGCGTCTTTAGTGACGCCTTTAGCGGCGTTTTTCGGGACGTCTGTCTTACCGAGACACTTGTCAATTGCTTCTCCAACCTTCTGCCTCTTTTCGGGCTCAGTCTTGGCTAGGGCGACATCTTTGTGGAACTTTCCGTCGTCAGTCATCAGACCAGATTTCTTCAGCATGCAGAAAGAGAAGCTTTTCAACTTGGCATCTTCAGACGTCCAGTCTCCTTCACGTGTCTTCTTGACCAACTCTTTGTCTACTCCAGTGTCTTTAATGCATTTTTGGTCGTAGTTCCTAAGTGTTGTTTTTTTCTCACCTGTCAATGCCTGAAAAGTATTTTTTTTATTAGTTTTAAAAAACATTTTAACATTGCATCAATAAATGTATGAATTATATTTTGAAAAGAATAGTCATATGAAGAGGTTTACTCTTAACATTGTACTTAAGTAAAAACAAATATGTTGTTAATTCTAGTGAGTTTGTATAATAAAGTATTCTTACTAACCTGAACTGTGACGAAGACTGTTAGAGCAACGATAAGGAAGAAGGTCTTCATATTGATAATGTTTTGTTTTAGTGATCGTGGAATACTAACTGATTGATGAAAAGCCGAATCGACTATTTATATCGGTTTTTGATCTGTGTTGCGGTCAATCGAACTGAAACCGAAACAAGTAGAGGGACTATTATCAGGGCTAAAGAAACGATTCATACAATGTCGAATTGATATTGTTACAACGGTATCATTCACAACTCTTTTCACTTAGTCTTCGGTAGCACTGAGCGTAAGTAAGCTTAGCGCTTCTCAAATGCTGGTCCGTGGTCCAGTACCGATCCGCTGCCATTAAAGTACGTTAAGTTATATAGTTAAGCAGAGGTAATCAAGAAAATGTAAATGCTTTTTAACAACTTTTCATTTCAAAATTCTTTATTATTAATGAATGAATAAGATGAAGCACATAAGTTAAAAATTAAAAAAAAAACATTGATTTATGTTAGTAGAATGTTCAGTCGTTTTTTAAATGTGATTTGACCAAATATAGCTAACTATTGTCCAGTTGATAAAATCTGTTTTTCGAACAGAATATACATTCAAGGATAGGCCTAGGAAAAGACAAATAGTTAATTAATCGCACTTGCTACGCTCTGGTTTTCGGGAACAACTGGTGGGATGTAATTTTAGACATGACAGACATCCATACATATTAACAGAAATCCTTAAATCGATTGATTTTTTTATATTTAAATGTCCGTACTAGATCTAAAGATAATGTACACGGTTATCGAAGCCAGCGGTGTTGACCATTTGACCACGGATACAGTCACAAATGCTTTATACTATACGTGCATTTTGATTTTTATTTTATCTAGAAGAAGGTAATTAATGTTAGGTAATTAATTAGGTAATTAATGTTGTTTCAAAACACTTCTATAATTCGTAATAAGAATTCATATTTAACAATATATCCTCCAAACTAACTCATACTTCATGTCAATTATGCATTGAAAAATAGTCAAATTACTATGATTAATCAGAAAAACATATATTATAAAAATATCAAGTTAATTATTAAACATATACCAATTTCCGCCAATTCATATAACTTGTTTTTGTATAACGAAGGACATTCTTCATTTTATCGATTAATTAGGCGATCGACAAAAGAAGTACATTCTATATACTAGTTCAATTTATTTTTAATAATTTCTTGTTTTGATAAATGCTTAATAAACAAAGTAACTTTTTTCTGAAACAATATCTAGACCAATTTACCTATTCATAACCAGCATTTGCTTCATATCAGATACTTGTGAAAAGAATGAGAAAGTTTTTTTTATTTTTATGGATATATATGGAATTACAGCTTATGCCAATGCACCAAATATTCATAAAATTGGAAATTAACTGGATGAGAATTGTTTTATGGCACTCAAGATCGATTTGAGTAGAGAAGACATCACGAATACCCACGTCTTAGATCTAGAATTCAGATAGAAACAATCTAAATTTTATTATTTTATTTTGCCCGCCTTATAGCTAGGGCAAAGCTTTTATTAACAAGACCACAAAGGGTGACTTAAAGGACGGTAGAAAAGACAGCTGCCATGGATTTTATGTTCGGGGGGGGGGGATTGGAGTTAAAAGCTTTTATTTGTGTAATACTTTTCGATATTTCAACTTCTTAGTATGTAATTTGAATATTATTTTTTTTATATATATTACATTACATGACATTTTCTTCAACGAGCCAACGTTTGAGTAGCACTGCTCGAACTAACGGCAGAACGGCCAGTGCCACCGAGGACTTGTGAACGATACTGTAGCGGCAAAACAAATTTATGATGCATTTGACATTGTATGAACCGTTTCTTTAGCCCTGGAAATTGTCCCTCTTCTCGTTAAAATTTAAGCTCGATTGATCGCAACACAGATCAGAAACCAATATAAATAGTCGATTCGGCTTTTCATCAATCAGTTTGTATTTCACTATCATTAAAACAAAGCTTTATCAATATGAAGACCTTCATCCTTGTTGTTTCTTTTGCAATGTTTGTAGCAGTTCAGGTTTGTTAAAATATTAATTGAATTGACATTTACGTGATATAACTCCGTTATAATAAGGTCAAAAAATAAACTTGGTAGATATTTCAGCAAAAAGCATGCGTCGAAATAGCTATCAACTATATAAAGAAATATTATTGGTATAACTAAAATACTTTGCCTTTTTTTCACCTTATTAGTTTAAAATACATCATTTTTATCTGTCACTACCAAATGACCGTACATTAATTTGAAAACATCGTCGATGATTATACTCAAGCTCTTAGCTTGGAACTCATGTACTCTTTATAGATTTATATGTATATGTACTTTATATTAACATTTTTTTTATTTGTAAACTAATAAATACAACCTTTTTCAGACATTGACAGTGGAACAAAAAGGTAAACTTAGGAACTACGACCAAAAATGCATTAAAGACACTGGAGTAGATAAAGATCTGGTCAAGAAGATACGCGAAGGAGACTGGACGTCCGAAGATGCCAAGCTGAAAAGTTTCTCCTTCTGCATGCTGAAGAAATCTGGTCTGATGACTGACGACGGAAAGTTCCACAAAGATGTCGCCCTAGCCAAGACTGCGCCCGAAAAGAGAGAGAAGGCTGGAAAAGCAATTGACAAGTGTCTCAGCAATACAGGCGCCACGAAAAACGCCGCTAAAGGCATCACCAAAGACACCACTAAAAATGTCGCTAAAGTCGCCATTGTAGAAGCCATCAAGGACGCCAATAAAGACGCCACTAAATTCACCATGAAAGACGCCAATCATGTCGCCATTAAAGATGACACTAAAGACGTCACTCATGTCGGTACTAAAGATGCCACTCACGTCGCCATTAAAGATGACACCAAAGACGTCACGCATGTCGGTATTAAAGATGCCACTCACGTCGCCATTAAAGATGCCACTAATGACAGCGCTAAAGACGCCACTAAAGACGAGAATGCGTGGAACTATTCCAAGTGCTACCATGCTGAAAACCCTGACGAAATGTTGTTTTAAATGTAACAGTATAATGGGAAAATTACAATCTCATATTATCAGCCTGATGTTAATCAACAATAATTTGTGATGTTAAAATAATTTTCAATCAATAAAATCGGCTACAAACAAATGAACATATTCATTGTTTTATTTACTAAATACTGTTTTATGAATGTAAAAAAATACATTGTTGATCTATAATAAATAGGTTTTATTTTATTTCAATTCTGGGATCTGTATTCGGGTCTCCAATCCCGGGATTGTGATAGTACTAATCCCAGGGTTTTGGGATTGAGGATAACAAATGAAAAACACGCTTGAGTCACTGGCAGCTAAAAAAAGGTCCCACACTTTTCTCATAATGGGAAATCCGTAAATTTAAAGGTTTTTGAAATCGGCCAGCGATCAGATTTTTTTTTTTTATTATTTCACCTTTTTGTAAATTATTTTTAAATCTCTTAATTTCTGACTTTTTCCCAGTGATCGATCCTGGGATTTCGATAACTTACATTGTTAATAATTGTGAATCTCTAAATTCTCTAAGAATCTCAAACAATGATCAATCCGGTTCCTGGATTGTATGCCCAAATCTGTACAGCTTAGTCAAAAAATACTTTATGCTATAACTAAGGTAATAAAACAAAAATATTCTTTTGCTTAAATTAAATTTAAGCCCTTCGTAACACTTCGTTGACTCCGCAAATGATAACTGTCATTTGGTATTTCAATTGCAATCTACCGACTGGTGTCAATGTTTTTCTTTTAATCTTCTTTCCTTTATTATATTATGGATATCATTCATAACACACCCGAAAAATAAAACATCTGAGAAAACAATCTGAGAACACCAACACTCTTTTAATCGATTTCCAAAAAGCGCGGATCATAATAAACAAAACTCATTTTTTTCGTGAATTATTTATTGGTGACGAGAAATATTTTTTTTTTAAATCGACCAGAATGTGTCCTTTAATAATAATAACAACTTCATGATAAATAATATTCAAGTAATTCAGCAACACAGGACTGTATCAAAAAATAAAAGTTGTCATTGACACGAGCACTTTATACGTGTTAGACATTTCTAATTTCTAGTAATGAAACGGATTTTAATTGTTCATTATATTATATGAACATATGTGTTAAAAGGAGCAATGGTAAAGCTTTTACATATTATTAAAATTTTGATTTTTCACTGTTATAAGCTGAAATCTATTTCTAATAAAATTACATTTAAATAATATTTTATAGAAATTATTTATTGGGTTTTTAGTATTACTTTTTGTACAGTTTTTTTTCAACGTTTTTCACATTACACGGTATTTTTCAGTACAGTTTTTCATCTATGAAGTGGTTTCCTTGGAACGTATTTGGCATGTTAAAAAAGAGTTAGGTATATATATAAAAGATAGATTGCGAAGTCATTCAGATAAAAAATAAAGGTCTTTGAGATACCAAAATAGTTTTTTACACATAACCTTCCATGAAGTTATTTTGTAAACTTACATAATTTCTCTTTTGTGTGTTAATTATACACAATATTTACAGCCAGAATTTTAGTAGAAAACATCACTTCACCATTTAATTTTTATCAGTCTTTTGACAATCTGAATAATATACAGAGTAACCTTTACAATCATTGTTTTATTTTTTAAATTAGGAATCGTAAAACTTATTTTAAATCTAATATCGTCACCAATATTGTAAGAACAAGTAACTCGTTTTATTACTAAAAGCACTTTTTTATTTGTATGTCTTATATCATTGGAACATTTTTGTATTTACACATTTCTTTATTTTCATCGCGGAACGCATTTATTAATAACTGTCATACCAAACGTAAATAAAAATTGTTTTGTTTTTCCTGTCAAATTGACCCAATCTCGAGATACCTGTTCTTGCAGTATTGGCGGCGATATATTAATCAAAAATCATTGCTTACTTTTCTAGTGCAACATTTTTTGTAATAACATTATTTTTTAAACTGAATTCGCCATATAATATTTCTATTAGAAGATTTTATAATATTGAAAGACAGTCAAACCTTTCTAGTGTATTCATTGTATCATGGTCATCCCCAGGTCTTTTTTTCCCATGTAACGCGGTGGAACGGCTTTTCAGTACATTTTTTCTCATAATTTTCAATGTTTTAAGTCAACATAAAAAATACACATATTAAATTTTAAAAAAACTTTTGATTTTTTCCTATGAAGCCATTGGCTGTTTGTACCACGATGGGAAACACCGATCTATAGCTTTCTTATTAGATCTTTCATTGAACCTTCAATCTTCATATTGCAAATCAAAAACTTTCTCTCATCCTTCAAATCATCAAATTACCATGGAAAAGCTAGAGCGATTAGCTGACCACTAGTCTTGTCTTATCCTTATCTTTCTATTCTTACTATCTTCGATAAAATAGAGGTAGAGCAACTGAGTAACAAGCAGTTTTCGTAAAAAAAACGTGTGTTGAAATACTTCAACTAGGAAGCCATATGCTTCACATTGAAAACGGACATGCATAAAAAAATCTTTCCGTAGTGAGTGAACACCTATTTTTTTTAAAAAAGCACTAGTCATTCCTTATTAAGCCTAACTGTATGATTAATTTTGTGAATAAAACATAACACTATTTAATAGTTGTAACGGATTTTATTGATTGAAAATGATCTCCTTTTAATATTACACACTATTTTATAATAACAAAGGACTGAAATAGGATTGCAATTTTTTATTGAGAGTAATAAACTGATGTTTAGAACATGGCGTGATCAGGCTTCTCGGTGTGGTAGCACTTGGAGTAGTTCCAGGCAGTCTCCTCTTTAGTGGCTCCAGTCTTACTGAGACACTTGTCAATTGCTTCTCCAACTTTCTCTCTTTTTTCGGGTTCAGTCTTGGCTAGGGCGACATCTTTATGGAATTTCCCATCGTCAGTCATCAGACCAGACTTCTTCAGCATGCAATAAGAGAAGCTTTTTAGCTTAGCATCTTCGGATGTCCAGTCTCCCTCGCGCGTTTTCTTGACCAGCTCTTTGTCTACTCCAGTGTCTTTGACGCATTCTTTGCCGTAGTTCCTAAGTTTTTCTTTTTGTTCATCAGTCAATCCCTGAAAAAAATATATAAATATTGTTTGAATTGAATACACAAACAGAAAAAAATGCACGTATTAAACATACATATCTAGAAAAAAAATAATTGGTATGATTTGATTATTATAATTTTCAGCTGATGGGAATGGAAAAGAATGAAATGAAATGCAAATTTTCTGTGTAATAAATACTTTAAATTGAGTTCGATTCATTGACGACTTTTTTTGACTGGTTTTTTTATTTTATTTTTTTAAATATTATTTGAGGAATTTTCAATAAAAAATAATATTTATCTTAACCAAAACGCACTATTTACTTTTGAAAATTGTATTAAACTTTGATTTTTACCAAAAGGTGGAATTTTAATTTTAAATTTAAATCGTTAAAATTTTTATTACTAACGACCCAAGTTCGACTGACCGCCTGTCAGTCAGTCAAGTTCATTCGTGCATTTGAAAATCTGAAGAAACCGAAAGGCAAAACCCGGGTCGTTAGTGAAAAAACCTGTGTGAATGTACACAATTTGAACGATTCTAATTTAGCATTAATATTAACACAAGCTTTTTATTTTTTCAACAAATCTCCATTTGACAGTTACTGTTTCATGTTTTAATTAGCTATGGGTCCAATAATAGCTGAAATAAGTGCTTTAGCACGCCACTTATTTCTTGTTCGTTTTTGTGTCTGAGAAATTTTATTGTTATAGAATACTAAAGAATGTTTGAATGAATGTCTTTAGAACCCAACTGGAATGTTTTGAAAACTTTAGTAAACAAGAAATTATCAAGTACACGAATGTTTGTAAATAAATCATTTAACAATTTGTCTTAATTATAGGCGTCGCTGTAGACCATTGCCTTAATGGTCAGCATTTTATTGTACGATAAGCACAATTTAATTGTGATTATCGTACAACGAAAAAAATATCGTAAATCAAAATAATTCACTTGTAACTATTAAGAATAATCTGGTAACTAAAAATCGATCATTAATCCGTGACATTTTTTTAGTGACACCAATCAAAAAATTGTTAACAAATTGAATAAAAGTATTCTTCCTTACCTGGACTGCCACAAACATCGCCAGAGCAACAACAAGGAAGAAAGTCTTCATATTGATAAGGACGTGCTTTGGTGATTGCGAAATACAAACTAATTTATGAACAGATGCGTCGATCTTATATAGTGGTTTCTGATGTGAACCAAAACTAGCATAGGGACTTATTTACAGGGCAAAATAGACGATTCATACAATGAAGAATGTGTCATGAATTAGTTCCGTCAATATAGAATCATCCTTTACATTTTTTGCTCGTATTTCAAGTAGACAATGTCATAACTTCTTAGCTTAACCCTTCATTTACACTGTTTGTTAACTAGGAAAGTGGTGGCGAACCATTTTATGTACTTGCATAAAAAATAAAAATATAATATATTAAGTGATTATTGGCATACGATTATGAGTCGAAAGAAAGTCTTTGTCTTTTTATTTTACTGTTTTTGAATCTTCCATAAGGTACCTTCTATGACTAACACATTAATTAGCTTATATTACAATCTTATTTTTAAAAATGGATACACTTTAATTTCTCTGTATTAGTAGTAGCGAAATGCCAAATATACTCATTGCGTACAATTTTGGAACCTTCGAGACTTACGGACCCCAAAAGAGCTTATATTATATTTCATATTCGGTTTTCAATGTTGTTTTTTCGTAAATTTGAATGCGCTTGGAGCTTCCCAATAGTTTGATTCATCACTTTGTATAAGAATTATATGTTAATTAAATTACATTTAGAATGCTATCAACAGATTTTTGCTCTTCCCTTAAGTTTTTCCCATTACTTGAGAATGAATTTTTGGTCATACAAAACCTATAAAGTATGCAGCTGCAGTATGCAAATAAATATCTTAGAGAACTATAATTACAAGACCAAAGTTGAATATCATAATTTGACCTAAAGATATGACTAAATGTATTTGACCAAGATAACGGACGGAGACTAGGGCTTATACAAAACCGACTTTTGAAAAGTTTACGAAACTAAAAATCTTTTTTTTTAAGTTGTATGTGGGTATGATTTGGCTTTCAAATGGGATTCCCGGGATCCCGAATCCCGTAATTCCGGATCTCATCTGGATCTGGAAATCCCGGGATTGGTATGGTCGCGATCCCGGGATTGCGGAATGGAATCCTATATTTTTTTATCAAATCCCGAAAATTTAAATGAATATTAGATTTTGGATTTGGTAGAGATGAAAAACAAATGAGTCACGGTGAAATTTTGGGCAAATCTGCAAATTCATGGGTTTTTGAAATTGAAAATGAAAAATTGAAAAATTCCGATACCAAAACTTTTCTCAACTTATACACGATTTCATGTTGAGTGGCCAATCCCACGATCACAAAAAGGCTCCGAGATTGGATAACCTAGGTATTATGGTATGGATACATTATTATGATAAAAAATGTGCTTACACTAAAATTTACTCCATTTTTATTAATTAGTGTTCCTTCTCTGCGGTAGACTAATTATAACCAACGTTCCCTCTAAGAAGCTCCCGCACACTCATTCCGGATTGGCGCGCACTACAAGACTCAATTAATATTTAAAACAGCCTTTAAAATTTCCGCGCAGCTAACCTCTTGCCTTAGAGCAGCGATTTCCAACCTGGGAGGCGCGAACAGTCCAAAATATGTATTTACCCTTCAAAACGTATCTTTGTTACTATATGAAATAAAGGATGGGGAGGCGCGAAGATATTTTTTTCTTCAAAGGGAGGCGCAGTAACATAAAGTTTGGAAACCGCTGCCTTAGAGCATATATGGGCAACTACCGGCCCACCGAGCTTTTTTGTCCGGCCCTGATTCATCTCGAAGAAGTATTAGAGAAAGAAATTAATATTTACAGGGAGGGATTAAATAATGGAGATGACATAGGCGCTTGCAGTGACTCCACTCTACTAGTTCATGATCACCACCATATAAGAAAAAGCAACGTGTTTTTTTTTTAAATTTAATATTACTTAATTATGTTTAATAATTTGGTCCGGCATTTGACTCAGAGACAGAATGATAATTTGACCCCAGACCTAGAAAAGGTTG
Source organism: Himalopsyche tibetana (assembly GCA_030503985.1). NCBI lineage: Eukaryota > Metazoa > Arthropoda > Insecta > Trichoptera > Rhyacophilidae > Himalopsyche > Himalopsyche tibetana. The sequence continues at coordinate 7,231,547 of JAPJYX010000010.1, forward strand.
CCCACGCCTGCCTGCATTTATTATAACTACCCCGTCCATGAAAAGTGTATCAGAGTCAAAATATTCCTCATAATATGTATTTTCTGCGCCTTCATTGAAAAAATACCGGTTTTTAATAATTAAACTATTTATTTCATCTCAATTTATTTGTAACCAAGTCGGCTTCTTATCATATTGAATATTTAAAAAATAAAAAATAATTCTATTATTTGAAACCGGGCTACCAAGTTGGATTAACCAGCCGTTTGGATGTGGTAAATTTGGGTGAAAATCTGGGTCTTCTGATTCGGTAAATCGACAAACCCTAAACATGACAACAACATGCAAAATTTTTCGTCAGTCCCTTTGTGACTGTTGACACTACATACTAAGCTATCTATTGTTGACAGTAGTTTGCAAATAAAATAACACAAGTACATTTGAATGAGCGATAAAATCTTCAATTTAGAATCAAAAAAATTGCTGTGTCGCTTGCTCGTTTCTTGCTTCCGGTACTGATTTTTAAAAGTAGCATTTAACATCAATAAGTATTCATTCATTCATCATTTCTTCCTCATTTAGACCTTTACAAATGAAACCTTGCAACGATTTTTACATTTGGGTGATTAACAACCGTAGAGATATAAAAACGAAAATTTTCGCTAAAATTGCTATTTTCACAATAATATTTACTTTTCAATCAACGATTTCAAAAATATGATAAATATGTTTGTTGTTTTTTTAATAATTCCACTTTTAATCTGCGATAATTTTTGTTTGAAATTACCTTTACTTCTTACGGACAATTCTTGATTTGTGTTGAATGGTCAAGTGGTCAACGTTGTTGGCTTCGGTTACGAAGGGCACGGGTTCAAATCCCGGTACGGACAGTTTTATAAATTGATTTTTCAATCGACTTATGAATTTCTTTGTTCGATGGCATGGATGTATGTGATGTCTTGAATTCTCCCCTCCTACCCATCCTATTCTATGAACGGGGCGTATCGAGAGCGATAAGCTTACCACTAGTCTTGTCCTAGCCCTATCCTTATATCCCTACTCTCTTTGGAAAAAAACAGGTTGAGCAACTGAGTAACAAGCAGTTCTCGTAGAAACACTTTTGTTGAGATAAACTCCATTAGGAGTCCATGCTCCACATTTGGAGCGGACATGGTTTAAAAATATATAAAACTAACCATATTATTTTGCATAATTTCTGAAGTGAGTATAATTTATTTAGTAGCTACCTTGCGTACAATTATGCTAAGTTGGTTAAAAGGTTTGAAATGAAAATGATTTTTCATCAATAATTTTCATTGTTATCTGCTTACTGTTAGTTGTACTGCACACATATTACTAACCAGCAGTGATGTGCCAATACGCTAACAAGCGCTCGCTAAATTTAGTTGCGTCCTTTTTCCTTTCCACAGTCGATATGTATATAAGACAGAAATTGCAGATATGCACTGATTTGATCTTATAATATATTTTTTTCTAAATTTAAGCAAGGGGGTCGCTGGCTTTGGTAAAATTTAACAAACAGCTCGCGAGAGGACCACCAAGCCCCTCCCATTATATATAAATACTTTAACCGCACACATTAAAAATTATTAAAAAACACGAAATATTCAACGGTTGTAACAAATTTTATTCATTGTAAATTATCTGCTATCAATATCACATTTTTTGACAATTAAAACAGGACGTAAAAGGAAAAGAAATTATTTAATGGTAAGGGGTGTACTGATGCGCTTAGAAAAATGCGTGGTCAGGCTTCTCGACATGGTAACACTTGGAGTAGTTCCAGGCAGTCTCTTCTTTAGTGGCTCCAGTCTTACCGATACACTTTTCAATTGCTTCTCCAACTTTCTCTCTCTTTTCGGGTTCAGTTTTGGATAGGGCGACATCTTTTTGGAACACTCCCTCGTCATTCATCAGACCACACTTCTTCAGCATGCAGAAAGAGAAATTTTTCAACTTGGCATCTTCAGAGGTCCAGTCTCCTTCGCGTGTCTTCTTGACCAGCTCTTTGTCTACTCCAGTGTCTTTGATGCATTCTTTGCCGTAGGTTCTTAGTTTTTCTTTTTGATCATCGTTCAATGCCTGGTAAAATTAAATTAATATTCTATACATTATTACGTATTAAGTATCTAAAACTGTAATTTTTTGAATTATATTTTTTTTTAATCTAGAAATAAAACCTAAATTGTATTAATAAAAGTTACGTGTCTAAATTGAAATTGTTTTTGCAATATAATTTGTGGCCGTTATAAATACGTGTCTATGAAACATAAGGGACAAGAGGGAAAACTCAACAGTTAAAGAAATCATATGTAAGCTATTATGGTAAGCTTTATTATGTTTAATCAGTAGAAAACACTCAAGTTATAAAATGATTTAAATCACACTTTATGTTATACTGTTTAGATTTATTTTTACTTTTAACGGAAGAACAATTTCAGTTTACAGGACATTTTCCTGTACGCGGACATTTGTGTGGACAAATATTTGAAATCTATTAATAATATTACAGAATATTTCAAAAAAAAAGTGTTCTCACAAGTATTTGTTTTCGCTTTTGTACATATATTTTAAGATACCAAACTTTACGGACTCCCCAACCGTTAAAGTTTAAATCGTCTTGCGAGTCCATTTTTAATAAAAAAAATCTTAATCGCATTGATTTTCAGCGTATAAATAATAATCATAGTAAATTGATCATTTCAATAGTATCAAAATACTGTCAATTCTCGGTAAAAGGGATCATATAATTATATATACACAATTTACTGCACTCTTTCCAGTTTCGCTCAGCAAGGGTGCATTTTTCACGAATGGAAATTAAAACGAATTAGTTGATAATTCTTACATACTTTGCAAAAACCATGCTCATCATAATATAAAACTCCATTTGAATACATCAGTGCTTTGAATTGTGTTTTATTTTTATGGAAAATATTATTATAACTAAAATTTAATGATCGTATCAATCCGAATGATTTCTCATGTCAATTCTTTTGTAATTATACCATGTATAATTTTATCGTATAAATAATATACAAATATATTGGAAAACATGTTCCACCGTTCGTTTTTAGTATTATATACAAATTCTAGATTTTTCCAAAACCACATAATTATAAAATCAAACCTTTGATCACTAAGCTGTATTTTTTCCGTCAAATATTATAATATGTCTTTAATAAAACATTACTTTACTTAACAACAACTGTTCCTGCGCCTTTTCTAAAAATTGTTTTGCAGCCCTAAAGCCCCAAAATTATAGTGACAAATCAAATAAAGTTTTTTTTCCATACCTGGACTGTGACGAACATCGCCAGAGCAACAACAAGGAAGAAGGTCTTCATATTGATAGTGTGATGTGTTTTGATGATTGCGAAATACTCACTGATTTATTTACAGCCACACCGATCTTATATAGTGATTTCTGATCTGTGTTTTGGGCATCGGGCTAAAATCAAAACGAGTATTCTTGCCATTTTCAGGACCAAAAAAATCGTTCATACAGTATCGAATGTATCATGAATTAGTTCCGTCAGTGTCATTATTCACAAATCTTTGTCAGAAAATAATTTTAAAAAATCATCGTTTTTCTCAAGTCCTCCGTAGCAGCAGTACCGGTCAATTAAAAAAACATTATATTTTTTAAGCAGGGCCACGCAGAGGCACGCGATTTTTTTTGCATGCATAATAATTTAGTTATGGCATTGCAGTAAAGATGATATCTAATAACAAGCAGTGAGTACATAACACGTAGAAAAACTAAAAAACATCTTACATAAAGTTTTTTTTAAATCCATGTCTTCTCCTTATGTGGAGCATATGGTCTACTGCTGAATGTATCTTAACAGACGTTTTACTACGAGAACTGTTTGTTACTTAATCTCTCAATCTGTTTTTTCCAAAGAGATTAGTAGGGATAAAAAGAAAAGACTGTTCGTACTGGGACTCAAACCCGTAAGGTCCGGCACGGAAGCCAAGAACGCTTACCCAGACATTTAAGCAAAGTTAATATCTTAAAGATATTGATGGCGATATGGATTACTTTTGTCTATGATTTGATTTTAAGCATCTTTTATTAGTTGGGGAAATAGTCCCCAAAACAAATACAATTTCTGTAGGTCTTTAAGCAGTAGCGGCCGGTCAATGTGGCATTTGATCAATGCACCCCTTGTATATGCAGGTGCGGCTATATTTCATGAAATAACATTCAAAAATAACATTTATACCATACCCTCATTTTAAATTCAATAAAATAAAATCTTAAATTAAATAAAATATTTTTTTCTAAAATATTTATTATAGAAAATAAATACATGAAGAATTTAAAATGAGTGAATGGTATAAATGTTATGTTTGAATATTATTTCATGAAATATAACTGCCCCTGCATATACAAAGGGTGCATTGATCGAATGCCACATTAACCGGACGCCACTGCCTTTAAGATTAGACGCGATTATCGTTAAACTGCTATAACATGGTAATGAGTTGTGGAGATTCACCTGTTCATTTAAAATTCGCAAACTACTTTATTGTGTGCCCTATTCATTTCTAAAATGTAAAGCATTTGTTGGTATTGTTTTTAACGCCTGAAGATGACAAAAGGCGAATCCCGGGTTAATTCATTAATGTATCGTCACTGAAAATATTTTCCTCCACCTACTTATAAGTTCGATATTATAAAAGTATGTTTCATACTTCGTTTTCACTCAAATTTCTTCATCCTCAAAAATCTTCTCGAATTCCATTCATTTATGTTTTATCACAGGTACAAGTGTAAGTTTGCTTGCTGTTTAATTTATGCGATAACATCAATTGCTTAAAAGCAAATAGCCCTAAGTTCAAAGAGATGTTTTTTTTAAGATAATTTGAATTGAAAATAATATAGTGCTCAGTCATTGTTCAGAAGCATTTTTTATAATACATATATTCAACTTCGTAAGTGTTTGAATTTGTATAGTCAAGTAAGCTTTTTCGTTCGATTACGACATATTTTCATCGCGATTTTTTTTATGATGTCTAAATATTAGTGTGGCATACTCACTGGCAACGGTGCCCTATTGTTATGGCGTCGTTATAATAAATATAGTCGATAACGAAAAATATCAATTGTAAAGAATATTATTTAATAATTTAATATACCACCATTTGTATCGAGGTTATTATTTGGTATTCAATCTTTAATTTTACTGCATAAAACTACGTTAATGGCGGCTATTTTTAAATTATTTTATTTAAGTCTAGCGGGTCTACGGTTTTTTTTATTAGCCATGATAAAGCTATCATAGTTATCGCAGTATTGTAGTAAAAGCGTGCGTAGACCTAGACTTTCTTGGCTACGCATTTATTGTCAGTGACTCGACTGTCAAGTCCTCTGATATATGGTGAGACTATCCTAGAGAAGTGATGCATTCTGACTAGGGATTCCAACTCGGATATCCGGATATATTCGGCCCTTTTTAACTATCCGACATCCGAATATTTGAGGAAATATCCGGATAGTATTCGTTATAATTTTTAATGAAATATTTTACAAAATCGACGAAAGATGATATGAATACTGGGGTATTTACTACCTGGGAGAAACCATTACTTAGGAGTAGTGTTTTTTATTACCTTCCACAAACTCGGATATTATGAATATCTTATCTTGTTATATATATACTTAAAAGTTCGAAGAATCGGCTCGGACTCGAGGCAAAAAACAACTTTTCATGCCGAAATTTCATTCATTGAAAAAATGCCGTTGTGGTAATCTAATGCAGCTGCAAATTTTAAATATTTTAATATGATGGAATAGTATTGAAATGTCTATTGTCTCTATCTAAGGCATTACAGAAGTGGGAAAGGATTTAGTCAGGATCAGTTGATCGTGAAACATTGTCATTTGCGTGCGAGTTCTACAATTCATCACTGAAAACCAAGCAATCGAGACCACTGTCTGCATATTAAAAATTAAAATTTTAATAATTTTGTATAAAATTTTAGCCATTTCAAGACGCTCGGAAGTATGAAGCATTTGTTGGTATTGTTTTTAACGCCTGAAGATGACGAAAGGCGAAACCCGGGTTAATTCATTAGTGTATCGTCACTGAAAATATTTTCCTCCACCTACTTATTAGTTCGATATTATAAAAGTACGTTTCATACTGAGTTTTCACTTAAATTTCTTCATCCTGAAAAATCTTCTCGAATTCCATTAATTTATGTAAAAACCCGGGTTTTCTAATCCGGTTTTTGTAAATCGACAAACCCTAAACATGACAACAACATGCAAAAATTTTCGTCAGTCCCTTTGTGATTGTATACAAAGTTATCTATTGTTGACAGTAGTGTGCAAATAAAAGAACACAAATACATTTAAATGTTCAATTTAGAACCAAAACAATTGCTGTGACGCTTTCTCGTTTCTTGCTTCCGGTACTGATTTTTAAAAGTAGCATTTAACATCAATAAGTATTTATTCATTCATCATTTTTTCCTCATTTAGTCCTTTACAAATGAACTCTTGCAACGGTTTTTACATTTGGATGATTAACAACCATAGAGATATAAAAACGATAATTTTCGCTAAAATTGCTATTTTCATAATAATATTTACTTTTCAATCAATGACTTCAAAAATATGATAAATATGTTTGTGGTTTTTTTTAATAATTCCACTTTTGATCTGCGATAATTTTTGTTTGAAATTACCTTTACTCATTACGTACAACTCTTGATTTTTATTGAATGGTCGAGTGGTCAACGTTGTTGGCTTCGGTTACGAAGGGCACAGTTTTAAAAAATGATTTTTCAATCGATTTATGAATTTCTGTTCGAAGTCATGGATGTATGTGATGTCTTGACTTCCCCCCTCCCATTCCTCCTATCCTATGAACGGGGCGTATCGAGAACGATTAGCTTACCACTATCCCTGTTCTAGCCCTATCCTTTTATCCCTACTCTCTTTGGAAAAACTGCACTGGAGCAACTGAGTAAAAAGCAGTTCTCGTAGAAACACTTATGTTGAGATAAACTCCATTACGAGTCCATATGCTCCACATTGGAAGCGGACATGGTTTTAAAAAATATATACAACTAACCATTTTATTTTGCATAATTTCGGAAGTGAGTATAATTTATTTAGTAGCTACCTTGCGTACAATTATGCTAAGTTGGTTAAAAGGTTTGAAATGGAAATGATTTTTCGTCGATCAGTTTCTTTGTTATTTGCTAAATGTCAGTTTTACTGCACACATACTTCTAACCAACGGTGATATGCCTATACCTTAGTAAGGGCTCGCAAAATTTCAGAGCTATTCACGGTGCTTCGAGAAAGTTACATTTAAGCCGTCCTTAATAATATCGACTGTTGAAAGGAAAAGAGACGTAATCCACAAGAAATATACATATCCTTGAAGTGCACGAAGACTTACAAACAGTTTTTTTGTTTACTTTACCTAATAATCATTTGGTTTATTTAAAAAAAACCTTTTTTTAAGTCTTTTTTCGTGATTACAATTTTGGCAGGCCCTTATTTTTTCGAACTTAAAAGTTAAATTAAGATACTTATTCGGCATTTTCAGCTAACATCCTTTTGATAAAACGTGTATCAAGTTGTGATTATCGAAAAAAGTGTAGGTTGCGTCCTTTTTCCTTTCCACAGTCGAAATATATTTAAGACAGAAATTGCAGATATCCACTGATTTGATCTTATAATATATATGTTTTCTTAATTTTTAAGCAAGTGGCTCGCTGGCTTTGGTAAAATTTAACAAACAGCTCGCAAGAGGACCACCAAGCCCCTCCCATTATATATAAATAATTTAACCGCACAAATTAAAAATTATTGTACATCATTAAACAGAATTTAATAAATGAAAAAAACACGAAATATTCAACGGTTGTAACGAATTTTATTCATTGTAAATTATCTGCTATCAATATCACATTTTTTGACAATTAAAACAGGACTTAAAAGGAAAAGAAATTATTTAATGGTAAGGGATGTACTGATGCGCTTAGAAAAATGCGTGGTCAGGCTTCTCGACGTGGTAACACTTGGAGTAGTTCCAGGCAGTCTCTTCTTTAGTGGCTCCAGTCTTACCGATACACTTTTCAATTGCTTCTCCAACTTTCTCTCTCTTTTCGGGTTCAGTTTTGGATAGGGCGACATCTTTTTGGAACACTCCCTCGTCATTCATCAGACCACACTTCTTCAGCATGCAGAAAGAGAAATTTTTCAACTTGGCATCTTCAGAGGTCCAGTCTCCTTCGCGTGTCTTCTTGACCAGCTCTTTGTCTACTCCAGTGTCTTTGATGCATTCTTTGCCGTAGGTTCTAAGTTTTTCTTTTTGATCATCGTCCAATGCCTGGTAAAATTAAATTAATATTCTATACATTATTACGTATTAAGTATCTAAAACTATGATTTTTTGAATTATATTTTTTTTTGATCTAGAAATAAAACCTAAATTGTATTAATGAATGTTACGTGTCTAAATTGAAATTGTTTTTGCAATATAATTTGTCAATTCTTTTGTAATTATACCATGTATAATTTTATCGTATTAATTAATATACAAATATATTGGAAACATTTTCCACCGTTCGTTTTTAATATTATATACAGATTCAATATTTTTGAAAAACTACATTTTAAAAAAGTCAAACCTTTGATAACTAAACAGGATTTTTCCGTTAAATATAATAATATATCTTTAATAGAAAATTAATTTACTACACAACAATTGTTCCTGCGCCTTTTCTAAAAATTGTTTTGCAGTTAAGCCCGAAGCCCCAAAATTATAGTGACAAATCAGATAAAGTTTTGTTCATACCTGGACTGTGACGAACATCGCCAGAGCAACAACAAGGAAGAAGGTCTTCATATTGATAGTGTGATGTGTTTTGATGATTGCGAAATACTCACTGATTTATTTACAGCCACACCGATCTTATATAGTGATTTCTGATCTGTGTTTTGGGCATCGGGCTAAAATCAAAACGAGTATTTGTGCCATTTTCAGGACCAAAAAAACCGTTCATACAGTATCGAATGTATCATGAATTAGTTCCGTCAGTGTCATTATTCACAAATCTTTGTCAGAAAATAATTTTAAAAAATCATCGTTTTTCTCAAGTCCTCCGTAGCAACAGTACCGGTCAATTAAAAAAACATTATATTTTTTTAAGCAGGGCCACGCAGAGGCACGCGATTTTTTTTGCATGCATAATAATTAAGTTCTGTCATTGCAGTAAAGATGATATCTAATAACAAGCAGTGAGTACATAACACGTAGAAAAACTAAAAAACATCTTACATAAAGTTTTTTTAAAATCCATGTCTTCTCCTAATGTGGAGCATATGGTCTATTGCTGAATGTATCTTAACAGACGTTTTACTACGAGAACTGTTTGTTACTTAATCTCTCAATCTTTTTTTTCCAAACAGATTAGTAGGGATAAAAAGAAAAGACTGTTCGTACTGGGACTCGAACCCGTAAGGTCCAGCACGGAAGCCAAGAACCCTAACCCAGACATTTAAGCAAAGTAAATATCTTAAAGATATTGATGGCGATATGGATTACTTTTGTCTATGATTTGATTTTAAGCATCTTTTATTAGTTGGGGAAATAGTCCCCAAAACAAATACAATTTCTGTAGGTCTTTAAGCAGTAGCGGCCGGTCAATGTGGCATTTGATCAATGCACCCCTTGTATATGCAGGGGCGGCTATATTTCATGAAATAACATTAAAAAATAACATTTATACCATTCCCTCATTTTAAATTCAATAAATTAAAATCTTAAATTAAATAAAATATTTTTTTCTAAAATATTTATTATAGAAAATAAATACATGAAGAATTTAAAATGAGTGAATGGTATAAATGTTATATTTGAATATTATTTCATGAAATATAACCCTCCCTGCATATACAAAGGGTGCATTGATCGAATGCCACATTAACCGGCCACCACTGCCTTTAAGATTAGACGCGATTATCGTTAAAATGCTATAACATGGTAATGAGTTGTGGAGATTCACCTGTTCATTTAAAATTCGCAAACTACTTTATTGTGTGCCCTATTCATTTCTAAAATGTAAAGCATTTGTTGATATTGTTTTTAACGCCTGAAGATGACAAAAGGCGAATCCCGGGTTAATTCATTAATGTATCGTCACTGAAAATATTTTCCCCCACCTACTTATAAGTTCGATATTATAAAAGTATGTTTCACACTTTGTTTTCACTCAAATTTCTTCATCCTCAAAAATCTTCTCGAATTCCATTCATTTATGTTTTATCACAGGTACAAGTGTAAGTTTGCTCGCTGTTTTTATGCGATACAATCAATCGCTTAAAAGCAAATAGCCGTACGTTCAAAGAGATGTTTTTTTAAGATAATTTGATTTGAAAATAATAGAGTGCTCAGTCATTGTTCAGAAGCATTTTTTGTTATACATATATTCAACTTCGTAAGTGTTTGAATTTGTATAGTCAAGTAAGCTTTTTCGTTCGATTACGACATATTTTCATCGCGATTTTTTTATGATGTCTAAATATTAGTGTGGCATACTCACTGGCAACGGTGCCCTATTGTTATGGCGTCGTTATAATAAATATAGTCGATAACGAAAAATATCAATTGTAAAGAATATTATTTAATAATTTAATATACCACCATTTTATTGAGGTTATTATTTGGTATTCAATCTTTAATTTTACTGCATAAAACTACGTTAATGGCGGCTATTTTTAAATTATTTTATTTAAGTCTAGCGGGTCTACGGTTTTTTTTATTAGCCATGATAAAGCTATTATAGTTATCGCAGTATTATAGTAAAAGCTTGCGTAGACCTAGACTCTCTTGGCTTCGCATTTATTGTCAGTGATTCGACTATCAAGTCCTCTGATATATGGTGAGACTACCCTAGAGAAGTGATGCATTCTAACTGACAACCTCCGATAAAATACAGCACTAAAATAAGAAGAAAGGTATGCCCTAAGATGAAAAATGAATAACCAGAAAAAATCAAGGATTAGCCCAGGGGTAGGGAACTTTTTATTTTTTAAAGGCCGCATTCATTTAACTGATTCAACATAAGGCCGCAGTAAAGAAAACTTTGGCCGGCGATTTTGAAATCATGGGATTTTTTAAACAATTTCTATAGCCCAGATATTTGCGGATTTCCCATAATTACCGCCGTGGCAATCCCGCACAGGCCGCACACATAAATATTGTAAATAGAAGATTTGCTGGAGTGTAATGTGATAAAGCACCAACCAATCGGGTATGAATAATATTTTTATTTTCATAAACCTTATTGATTCTACCTACTTTCATACTTGCGCACACTCTTTGTGTTTGCTGAAAATTAACTGCACAAAGCAGTGGATGGTCCGCACACACAAAATAAATAAATAGAGGGAACGTTGTGCCGTGGGACATTTTTCTTTAGGTCTTCCAAGAATTTTGAAATCCAAAATCACAAGAATTTACGGATTTGCCCAAATGTACAGCGCGGGAGATTTTTTTTAGCTATTACAAAAATTTTCGAATCCAAAATCCCAAGAATTTACAGATTTTTCAAAAAAATAAGAATTGGCCAATCAAATCAAAAGGCCGCACCAGAGTAGCCAAAAGACGGCAAGTTCCCCACTAGTGGACTAGCCTATATTTAAAGTGTAAGTTAGTGTTTCTCATGATACACCCAGTAAATCAATGTTAAGCGTATAAATTTTTTGGTACCTATGGTCTAATAATGATTCGATTACTGAATACAACTTGTGGACTTCTTATGAAACATCTCAATAGCAGTTGTAAAATGATAATTTTCGTAAGGCAAACACTATTTAGTTTCGGATAAAAAAGAGTCTTTTTAGAAAGAGTTGGGTCGACTCAGGCCCGTTCCTTTGAATATGAATCTAAAAAAACCAATAGATGCATATTTTAGTTTGATAATTTGAACTTTTGAATACACAATTGAGAAGAAACTTTTTCATATTCTCGATTGATATAATATAGTGAAAGCTTTCAAATTCTTTTATTTTTACTTACAAGGTTTTCGTAAATCCGCAAACTATATTGTTTTTTTATTAATATCTATTATAAATATGTACATAATTATATGATTATGTTTTTAATAGACTGGTTTCATTTGACAGGTTGTCGAGAGACATCGGTGGAAAAAAAATAATGTGAGATTCACGTGTATCATTATTTATAATGCTCAAATGATTTTGTGATGGACAGTAAAATGTAATAAAATTATCGTCCATCATACTTTATTATTACCGTGACCTGTATGTAAACTAAGGTTGCAAAAAATGGTTTATATATTCACAGTAACGCTTTTTAGACTTGAGCTTCAGCGAGATCAAATAACCTGTTTTATCCTAAGCGTACAGCATCAGTTTTTTTTATCATATTCTAAGACGATGTTTAATATTGTTTGATAATCTTCGAGTATCTGCAATTACTTTTTGTTGAGAGTTAAGATTCATTTGATTTCTGTAATATGTTGTTTGCATATATTTAAACGAGTTTTAGGCTCAAATTTAAATTGAATTCAAGATATACCTAGCAGTTGATAAAAAATATATACATGTGATGTGAGTACTTCTTAAGCAAACCTCAACAGAGAAACTATTCAAAGAAGACTTGTAAAGACCAATATGATGGAAAAAAATACACTAGAAAAATAAATTCAAATCAATACTTATTTCGGTGCCGAAATGCTTTTCTATTGTTAACATTAATATTTTGTTCAACTGATTGCTAAAACGCAAACAAAAAAACATTACCTGGATGGACTATCACGTATATTGACTTTTAAGTAAATGATATCATGTTAATTTATTTTTTACAACGGTCATCTGTTTTCCTTACGCTATAACCTAAAAAAAGAAACTTTAGATAGAAAAGAAAGATATTTTAAAGCAGTATTAAATATAATATAAGTTTTCAATTATTTGCATTACTTTTAATTTTCCTCGTTGCTATTGCAAAATAAACAAGCCATAATAATCTCAATCATATAATATATCACTTAAAAAAATACATTACAACGTTTTTGTTCCCAAGTAATTATCATTATTATCATATTATAAAAAAATATCACACATCGAATACAAGTGATTAATCATTCGAGTCAGATAAACTGGAGCTTGGTGGAAATAACTTCATATTAAATAATATGAAAATAGTATCAATGATATTTGGATAAAACAATTTCTGTGTTTATTTTACTTGTTATGAATTGACTCAAATAAATGATTTTCTCAATCAATCAATTCATAAATATTAACAGTTTGGTGACATCTTCAGCCAATCTCTGATATGATGAACATTTTCACGATAGTCTATTTATTTTACCTTCTACATTATTTAAGCCGTGATAAAACTATTCAAAACTACATTATTTAATGCTGGTACAATACGTCATGCTTCAAAACAGTCGTTTTCAGTTAGCAATTGAGTAGTGAACAAATTTTATGGTAAATATAAGATATTTACCCGCTAATAAATATCGTATATTAGCGACGAATAATATTTTGCTATTCAAGAATATCACCAGCAGAAAAATAATCGTGAAAAAACTGCAAGTAACTATTATTTTATCTATCTTTTTGATTAAACGTTAAATACCATTATTTCTGTTACATTATATATACCTACTATTATATCATATACATACTAGTAAAAGAAATAAAAAAAGTGAGCAATTCGGTTTGTTGAGAATAGATTTTATTAAATAATTGAATTATCATACATAAAGATAACATAATGTTAAATTGAAATAATTTATACAAATGAGAAAAAAATGTTTTGAAAAAAGTAGGTTAATTGTTGTTACTAATGAAACATTACTATCATATTGTTCGTCAACCCGGATCGTTTTATGTTATTTATATTTACATAATGGCATGGTCTGGTTTCTTCTCGTGGTAACATTTGGCCATCAAGAACGCTGATTCTTGAGGATTAGCTCCCTTTTCTCCCATGCAAGCGTCGATGGCTTCCGACACCTTCTCCCTGTCGGCGTCGGCGGGTAGTTTGGACATGGCGACATCCTTCTGGAAGGTGCCGTCGTCGGTGATGAGGTCGCTCTTCTTGAACATGCAGAATACGTAGTTGTTCAGCTTGTCGTCTTTATCAGAGAAGTCTCCGTGACGGAGATGGTTGACTTTCTCGGTGTCGACGCCGGTTTCCTTGACGCATGCCTCATTGTTGGCTTTGAGTTTGGCTTTTTGTTCGTCGGAGAGGGTGGATGACTGAAACAAAAGGAAATTATTCGTAGAACCCCGACTATGAATATTATAATTTAGATATCAATGTAAACAGCGTGAACGTGGTATGAACATTAATCCAATAATTATTTAGTACCAGATATAAATATTTACAGTGAAAACAAAATCATTATAGATCTTTTTTTGAGCGCATGCCTGTGTTCACAAGTAAGAAAATTATGAAGGCAATAGAAGTTTTTAAAGTAGAGTTGCTTGTAAATCTGTCGCTAAGCCAGCTTCATTATAATGAATAGAATTTTAAGTTATCAATTATGAAGCTGTATAATAAAGGTTATCTCTTCGCTAGGGCTTCCAACCCGGCTCAGACCGAATCTTAATAACCGGTTTATTACATGTTTTGGAAAAAAACTGAAACCAGGTTTGTTTTTTACGATTAACCGAGGCATATTGAAAACCTTGTCTCTAAAACAATGACGACTTATTTTCATATGTCGGGTTCGTGGAGCAGTGGTCAACGTTGTTGGCTTCCGTGGCGGATCTCACAGATTCAAATGCCAGTACGAACAGCATTTTTCATTCGAAGGCATGGATCAAAACTTTCTCTCCTATCATTATCCTAAAATATCGAGTGTAGTGAAAACAATTGATTAACCACTAGTCATCCTTACTCTTTTCGAAAAATAGGAGTTAAGCAACTAAGTAAAAAGCAGTTCTCGTACAAAAAAAATGCTTAGATTAAATTAATTCATGTTTAGATAAGCAAAATACCCTATATTTTTATGTTTTGAAATATTGGTTTTTGTGGCACTACAATTTTTTTTTAATATTATAGTTTCGGCTAAAGCCGGTTAGCTGGTTTGTTTATTTAAAAAAAACAAGAGCCGGTTAGTTTCTTTGTACGGTTAATTGGATGCCCTACTCTACGCTCTTTTTTATATTAATATCAGGGCAGTAAACATAAAACATAAACAATCGAAATTTAAAAAAAACTTTAAAAAAACATCACAGTATAAATGTAATATTTTTTTTAAAAATACTTACTTTGACTGCTACGAACGCAGCTGCGACGATGAAAAATATGAAGAAATTCATTTTTACTCAAGAAAACTGTTACTTAAAAACTTAACTGAATTGATGACTATTTGTAAAATGTTCTAGCTTATATACTGACGGTAAGAGTAACTGGAAAAATAATTGGTCTTATAATCAAAAAATATGTAGTTAGACAACTTGTTACAATGTCCTATTATCAGTCAATTGACAACGAAATACTTTCTTGACACTTGTGAAATTATTCACATTCTTACCTAGAAACAGCTTTACATTGTTGTCCTTAAAACTCCTCGTGTTTCTTTATTGCATTTTACGTTCTACAATCTAAGATAAGATTATTTTTTATTATTATTTCTTTAGCATCATATCCAAAATATTTGTTTTATTTCTCTGGCGTCAACTCAGTTAAGATTGTTTCTTCTAATACCCATACAATTTTGAATCTAGGTTAGTTTTATCTATACATTAATAGTCGATATTGTCCGTCCGTCTGTATGATTGTCCTCGATTTTCCCTCCCCCTCCCCAGCCCAGCCCCGCTGTTGCCATTTTTTTATTCATACTAGACATATTTTTTCATTACACTGAAGAAGTACATTTTGTAATGTGAAAAATCGCTGAACCTTTGAGTTTACATACAAAAAAAATCCGCGCCTCAGGCTCGAACACAGAAAATTGGATTACCAGCCGAGCTCTTTGTCAACTGAGCTAACGTCATAATTATCGAGTCGATAAAAATAGATCATATATATTAAATTTCGTTTGAAATTGGAACCTTTCGTTTTTTATTTGAAAAACAGCAAACATATTATACGTTTTATTTTTCGCACTTTTCTAAATTCCTCTGTACCCTAAAGGTAGAGCGCTTGGTGTGTAGCCTGTAGGTAGGTGGCTTGAATCTAACCTTGAGCGTTTTTTTTGGGCTTATAACATTTTTTTTTTTAAAACTTTCTTTTTTAACCACAGTACATCTTGATCGTATGAAAATAAATGTAAAATAACAAAATCCGATTGACTAGCGAAATAAGTTTTTCAAAAAATAAATATAAGACCCAATTATTTCAAGATTTGTTTTTAATCTGGGTACATACATGGTATAGTTAGTTGTTGGCGAAAGCATAGTTTCAGTATGTGTAGTAAAATAACGTCAGTAAAAATCATTATATATATTCTAAAAAAAATTTCTATTTGGAGAATAAGTGAACATTTTGATAATTTTGATAAAATGTGCAATTGATTTATACTATTTTGCATGTAAAAATTGCATCTTTTATATAAATATAATTTAATTTGTTGCCCATTTATTTTCCGAATTTTTTCTCACATTCCACTGTAGTAAAAAAATCAATAGATATTAAATTATTCTAAAAATTGGAATATTAGATTATTCTAAAAATTCCAAAATCTTTATATTAATAGTCGATAAAATAATAATCACAAATATGTTCGCACTAATAATGTCCTCGGGTCTTTTTCTTCTTCTACGAAATATATTTGTTAGCGTACTTGAAAATTAGTTGAATAAAATATATATTGTATATATTATATATAATAGAGGTCTATTTCTGCTACTTCAAGAAACGATTGTTAGCAAACTTAAACATTATTCCAAAAAATAAATAATTTACAATTTAAGTACTGCAGGGCTGTGGATATATGCCCCGAGGTCGATTTCTGCTACTACGAAAAATGATTGTGAGCAAATTTAAACATTATTCCAAAAAATAAATAATTTACAATTTAAGTACTGCAGGGCTGTGGATATATGCCCCGAGGTCGATTTTTGCTACTACGAAAAATGATTTTTAGCAAATTTAAACATTATTCCAATTAAATAATTTAGAATTTAAATACTGCAGGGCTGTCGATATGTGTCCCGAGGTATATTTCTGCTACTACGAAAAATGATTGTTAGAAAACTTAAACATTATTCCAAAAATTAAATAATTTAGAATTTAAATACTGTAGGGCTGTCGATATATGCGCCGAGATATATTTCTTTTACTTTTAGAATTTCTGGCTTATTCAATAAATAGGTTTGTAATTTATTTTTCACGCCAGTAACGTTTCTGACTACTTAAAACTGCAACAAAAATGCCCCCGTTGAGGTCAACGGGCTTACAGCTAGTTCATTTAAATTCTTTAAAATTAATCACTTGTCATTGACGTATATTCAAACTACTCAACAATCTTTGCAGCGATGCTTAGAACTTCTAAGTCTTCGTTGTAAGTTTTATAAAAGTCACAAAATTTAAAAGTCATGACTCGTCACGAAAGCCAACGATGTTATCTGGTAACTTTGGGTATTCATTAACAAAAAATAACATTGTATATAGATTTTTACTGCATTTTTAAAACGTCTCTAAACCCGGTTTATTTAACACTATTTTTTTCATGAAAAAAAACTTTATCATCCCAGTAATGCTAGTGATAGTAAGCACATTATTGCAATATCATATTATGTATGCAAGAATGTAAACATTTCACGTAAGTGTCACAAAACTATTTTTGTTATATTTATGAAATTAAACGACACATTTCAATTATAATAATTGCATCCAAATAATAAAATTTTACAGTCACATTATTATGTTGACAACCAGAATATTACTTCACTACAACAATAACTATTTTTCTTCATATTCTTCATTGTCTAAATTAATTTATATAACATTAAATAAGTTATTATGATTTGGCAGTCACTTCGTGGAAGTTCTTTTTAAATATAAAGTTAGATTTTACAACTTCGTTTTTTTACTTGTTGTGCTGTGTTGATTGTTTGACTAATCTAAATTACATAAACATTTAATAATGTAAGAATTAAAGAACTCATAAGATGTTTGAAAAGCAATAATTTTCAGAGTTTGCAAAACATTTGATAGAAAAATTTATCACATTTTTGATAAAAATATATATTGTTTAAATCTATAGCGCAGAGAAATCTATAGAGAGAGAGAGAGAGCGTTGTTGGCTTCCGTGCTGGATCCCACGGGTTCGAGTCGCAGAACGATCAGCATTTTACCTATCGATTTATCGATTTCTGTCCAAAGGTATGGGTGTTTGTGATGTCAAAAAATTACCTCCCACCTTTCCGATTCTTCAATAATAGAGCAATTAGTTGACCACAAGTCCTGCCCTAGCCTTATCTTTCTATCCCTACTACTCTCTTTTTAAAAGAGAGATTGAGCGACTGAGTAACAAACAGTTCTCGTAAAAAAAAACTTCTGTTGAGATACCTCCATTAGAAGGCTATAAACTCCACATTAGGAGCAGACATAGATAAATATTTTTTTAAATACTCCATAAAGTAAATAAAGGAGTAAAAATGAATAGCTTGAAGTTTTTGAAAATTCGTATTAACAGAAAAGAAACACCATTTTTGAATTTATTCCTAATGAGATTTACCGAACCTCGTGTAAGTACTTAGTTTGTAATTGGTACTATCAAACTCTGTCTCTCAACCGCTTCTTGCTTTCAGTAGAATAAGACAAGTCCTGAGTTTTATTTTGTAATTAATAACATAAGAATAAGAATATTTAAAAAAAAAAATGATCGTTAACCTTGCGATGTTAAATCTGATGATGCTTCTCAAAGAGGCAACATACGAGCCACATTTTGTAACACTACAGTAGAATAATAAAGCTACCAAATGTAATTTGAAATTAAGATACAGTAAATTATTTATATTTATTATATATATGGATTATTAAGCACTTTTTGGACTCATATAAAATGAATGCTTAAGGATTGAAAAGATATCAGTCATAATAATGTAGACTATGTAGATAGTAAGTTCCAAACATTTTATGACAACTTTTAAAAACTATTGGGCCCTATTATTTTATGGTGCAAAATCTTAATTATTAATTCATTTAATTAAAAAATGCAGTTTTATGTAAGTATGTATGTAGAACCGAGAGACTTTCTTGATTTAGTTATCTCAATTTTTTTGTTGTTATTCATAATATTTTTTAATTAATTTAACTGCATCATATTTTTTAACTGTGTGTTGATTTCTTGTGTGGACTTGTTGCGAACACTGTAATGGAAGCCATCATTCAGTTTTTAATATCGAAATGAGTGTTTGGTTATGTCGGTCTTTTTTCATATAGTGAGTGACTTATATATTACACCAACTCCGTGAAATAGTCAAGTTTTACCTAGTCTAGTGGATGCGTAAAGTGTATTTCATACTGTTCAATTCACTCAAAACACTTAAAATGAAAAAGGTCATTTGGAGTTACACACGTTTCGATTAATTCATATAACTGATATTCACGGCAGATATTTTATGTAATTCGTGAATAAAGAACTTCCACTTCTCATGAGTATGGCAATTTTTCGCTTATTTTACGGATATATCACGGATTTTTTGTTACATGTAGATCATTTCATTTATTAAAAAGTGTACGTATTAAGATTCAAGCCCGTGACCTCCGAAAACAAAACCAACGACTTTTTCCACTCGACTACTGGCAACTGAATAATAAAATAAAACATATTTTTTTATTATAACTTTTTTTGATTTATGGTTTTTATTTCCCTACTTGCATAAATATTTTTTTAAAGAATGAGTAATTCATGTTTAAGCTTTTATAAAACTTTTATAAAAAATTTCGAGCAATTTGTAATTCGAGCATTTGACGTTCGAGGAATTTGTTATTCGAGGAACTTGTTATTCGAGCAATTTACCGGCTCCCGCTATAAACGAATCTAGCAATTGTATAAACATGTTTACAACAATCTTTATATTGTTTGGTATTAAAAAAAATATTGCACACCAAATTATCTTTATAAAAACGGCAAAGTAAGCAGTATGATGAATAGAAAAAAAACATTATTAAATAATTCAAAGTACTAATATTTATTATACAAAGACAAACATACAAATTTGTTGATTTAATTTACATATATAAATGACAAAATAAATGGTTTATAACAGTTAATTAATTTGGTGATATATAAAACATCATAATCAAATCGTTCGTCCAGCCGCGTCGTTAATAAAAGATTTGTATTTTTCTTTATTTATATTTACATGATGGCATGGTCTGGTTTCTTCTCGTGGTAACATTTGGCCATCAAGAACGCTGATTCTTGAGGATTAGCTCCCTTTTCTCCCATGCAAGCGTCGATGGCTTCCGACACCTTCTCCCTGTCGGCGTCGGCGGGTAGTTTGGACATGGCGACATCCTTCTGGAAGGTGCCGTCGTCGGTGATGAGGTCGCTCTTTTTGAACATGCAGAATACGTAGTTGTTCAGCTTGTCGTCTTTATCAGAGAAGTCTCCGTGACGGAGATGGTTGACTTTCTCGGTGTCGACGCCGGTTTCCTTGACGCATGCCTCATTGTTGGCTTTGAGTTTGGCTTTTTGTTCGTCGGAGAGGGTTGATGACTGAAACGAAAGAAAACTATCTGTAGAAAACTGACACGGATATAGGAATAAATCACGTGATTTGAACAAGGATCTAATATGTATTTGATACTAGAAAAAAATATTTACATATAACATCTACATGTCGCCATTACATTATTCTGTAAAAGAAAAATAAATCATACTAGACTTTTTCTCGGGGAAACGTATTCACAAGTAAGTACATATAAAGTTAATAAAAGATTTTTAAAAATTGTGCTTATAAATCTGTCGCTCAACAACCTTTCTCATAAGGAATTTGAAGCTTTCAATTAAGAAGCAGTATTACAATGAGTATCTTATTGATATTTCTACGTCCTACTTGAATCAGGGTAGTAAACATGAAACATAAATATCGAAAAATAATAAAAAACAATGTTTTTGATAAATAAATATCCATGAAGGTATACATTTGTGTAAATATAATTTAAGCAAAAAATACTAACTTTAACTGCTACGAACGCAGCTGCGACGATGAAAAATATGTAGAAGTTCATTTTTATTAACTCTTTTCTTGCTCAATATAGAACTGCTGAAATGAAAACCTAACTGAGTTTATGACTGTTTGGAAAATGTCCCAGCTTATATACCAACGGAAAAACTTAATGGTTAAATAATTGGTCGTATAATAACAAATATGTAGCCAAACAACTTGTTACAACGTCCTATTATAATTTAATTTTTCACGAAATACACTCTTGACACTTGTGAAATTGCTCAAATTCTTTACTAGAAACCAGCTTTTATTGTTATCCTTACAACTCCTCATGTTTCTGTTATGTATGTAATATATATATTAAAAACTTTTTACTATCTACTATCTGATAAACTATAATATCTTTATTCTTTTAGCTATAGAATTTACCAGAGTCTTTTTCCTATGTAACGCGGTGGATGTCATTCCTCCCACTCTTCCGATTATAAAATTTACCGAAAAAAAGAGCGATTAGTTAACTACTAGTCTTGTCCTAGTTCTATTCTTCTAACATTACTTTCTTTAAAAAAAAGATAGGTTAAGCAAACTGATTAACAAGCAGTCCTCGTAAAAAACTAATCCTGAGATACCTCTATTTGAAAGCCATATGCTCCACATTGGAATACTTCGTATTTAATAATAAAAAAAATGAACAGTGCAAATTCAATATTTCATTAAGTTTTTATTTTTTTTTAAAAAATAGCATCGGCTGTAGATTTCTTCCATATGCTTATTCGCATATTACGTTGTTTTGTATATTTTTTTTTTTTTTAAAAACTTGTTTTTCCTATAAATGCATGCTTATGATAGATTGCATTTTATCGCAATATTATTTGTATGCAAGAATGTGAAACATTTCACGCAAGTGTCACAAAACTATTGTTGCTATATTTATGGAAAGATAATTTGACACACTTCAATTATAATAAATAAAACCAATTAATTAAAGTATTTGTATTATAGTGAAAACTAGGATACTACTTAATACTTAGTAAAAATTGTAAATTGTTAACATTCTTCGTTTACACAACTGCTTTCGTAGCAATCAGCGTAAGTAGTTTTTTTTTTATTAAAACTAGTACATTTATGAGAAATATAAAATACTATACATTATTTATTTAAATAAAAGATATGAAGAATTAAACAATTGACATGTCCTAATACACAAGTTTCCGTTAGAACGCACGCAAAATTAAAGATAAGAAACTGAATTACATTCACTCATCGTTAAATACCAAATAGCTCAACTTTTGCTCTCAACCTGTAAGAAATTTCAGTATATAAAGCATTTCTTTATAAAGACTATCCCGATAAAATGTTTTTACACCTAATAATTTTAATATGTCCACTTCAACAGTATTTAGCATGCAATAAAGATTTTTACCAAAGTAAAACCTTGATTTTGCGTTTTTCACTGGACTAAAAACGATCAACGAGGTAAACTTCAAGTAACAAAAAAAACGTATTTATTAATTAACGCTAAATTTCTGTAAATTTTTAATTGCGCCTCCCTTGGTCATAGTCCACGCCTCACCAAGGAGGTGTGCCTCCCAGTTTGAAGATCGCTGATTTAGATACAATATGTAAGTATACGTTTCAATTAATTCACCTAACTGATAATCGTGACAAATAATTAAGGTAATTCACGAATGAACGAAAAGGGTGACATTTATCATAACTAACTTTTCTTTACTCACTTTACATAATATACGATTTCACGGAGTCGTTGTAACATATATATATATAGAGGTATTTTTTTTTTTTTTTAATAAAATGATATAATCTTCATAATCGTCAATATATAAATATATAATAGTAATACTGATAATAATTAGTAAAGCAATCTTTAGTAAAATATTACTTGGTATAAGCAAATGTTGTCAAGCAAAAAAATAATATTTAAAAAAAAAAGTAAGCATTAGTATGTAAAAGCAAATTTTTTTATTAAATAATTTCAAAGTATTACTATACTGGGCAGTTGATTCGGATAAAAAAAACGACTACGGTTTTTAATCATAAACCATTTTTAAATCATTTCAGACAGTCGAGCATGCAGTGGCAACACTATTGACTCTTGTGGTTAGAATACACATCATTAAATATTGTATAAAAATAGGTCAGAGTGGTAAGGTATTCCTGACTGCGACCCCAACTCCAGAAAAAAACATCCGTTTTCTCAACTCCCCACTCCGATTCCACAGCCCTGCTGAAAATACAAACAAACTAGTATTCCTATGTTGTACAATTTATAGGAATGAAATAATATGTAGTGAAGCCGTCGTCAATGAAATAGTTTTAATATTTAAGTAATGAAATGCCTGTATTCTGCCCATTGAAACATTTAGCCATTAAAAACGCTGACTCTTGAGGATTGGCTCCTTTCTCTCCCATGCAAGCGCCTATGGCCTTCGACACCTTCTCCCTGTCGGCGTTGGCAGGCAGTTTACACATGGTGACATCTTTCTGATAGATGCCGTCATTGGAGATGATGCCAAATTTATTATACATGCAAAATACGAAGTTCTTCAGTATGTCGTCTGTATCAAAGAAGTTTCCACGGCGAAGATGGTAGAGCTTCTCAGCGTCGACGCTAGTTTCCTTGACGCATGAGTCTTCGTAAATTCTGAGGATGGCTTTTTGTTCTTTGGTGGGGGTGGAAGACTGAAACAAAAGGAAATTTTATGTAGCACCACGTCTGTGAATATTAGAATTACGACTCACTTTGACAACTACAAAAGCAGCTGCGACAATGTCTAGTACGAATAATTTCATTTTTACTAAGTCTTTCCTTACACAAGGCACTTTCCTTTACAAGTATGATAATCTAACTGAGGACTATTTGGAAAATATTCTTTCTTTTATACAAGCCGAAACTGTGAAATGAAAATTCTATTATTACTTTTTTACTGCTGTTCAAATATTTTTTTCTTTCTATTTTAAAGTTTTTCATATTCTCACAATGAAACAGCTTTGAATTATTATACCTTTATATTGTTTTCACGAATTCATTTTATGTATATTGCAAACTTTTTACAGTTAACGATCAGTTAATATCTTATTGTTTATCATTTTTTAATACTACTGTATATTAAAATTAATAATTAAATTCTTAATAGCAGCGCTGTCGTTATTATAAAAAACTTCTTATTCATAAGTTTGACACATTTGCCCAGTCAGATGTCATAAGGTGGTTTTTATGCTTTAAAACCAAAATATGTATGTATAGTACGGTAAACGGAATAACCAAACATTGAAAAATGCGGACGGAAGGAAACCGCACACGAACAAAACCGGACAAGATACAAACGGGTTGGAAAAACGTACACTAACAAAAACAAAACCGTACATAGAAAAAGAAGTGTTCATATTTAATAAAACTCTTATATATGAAATTACATTTAATAGCTTTGTCCACTTTCTGTTCATCAGACCATTGCAATGTTTACGAATAAAGCTGAATCTGATACATACGAAAATAACCTTTTCTTCTCCACTCCACTCGATCTGTCGCCCTCTCACGCTAGTCATTAACCTCTATCACTCGTAGAACCTGTGACATCTTATCACGAGCAAAGTGGCGGTCTTTCAATGGTTAGTCTTTCTTCAGGCGTAATAAATTTGAGACATTGTGTTTAGGGTATCCAATCCCGAAGCCTTTTTCTAATCCCGGGATTTCGGGATTGATTAATTTTCAATCCCGGGATTGGGATTTGCTCACCGAGGAGTTTGAAATCGTCAATTCGCTATACTTTTTCCCCGGATTATCACCAAACCTCGTTTTTTTTAGCCCACCGAGGAATTTGAAATTCTTGATTTGCCAATTTCGTGTCAATTTTCGAGATTTGCTCAAAATTTCTCAATCCCGAAATCACGGGATCGCGGCCGTATCGATCCCGGGATTTCGGAATCAGAAAATTGAACGGGATCCCGGGATTACGGGATCCTGAATCCCGGGATTGGATGCCCTAATTGTGTTGGTTTACAATGTTAATTCATCCATGCGCGATGAATGTCCGACCCAGAGTAGGTATTGCGTTTTAACAAGTCTGACAATATCTGGATCACAGAAAATGTTATTAATATTAAGCTCATCAGAATTTTAATAAAAAAAATATATTTTACGTTACAGCTTATGCTAATGGGCCAAATATTTTAATGTTTGAAAGATCATACGAAAAAAAGTATATAAGTCCTTCGAGATCAACTCGAGGTAAATTGATATTCCAAATAGCCGTCTTAGGTCTCAAATTTAAATTGAAAAGTCTAAATTAGACATTGAAATTACCGGAAATCGAACCCAGACCCGCCTGATCGGAAGAGCAAGCTCTAACCAACTAGACCACAGCGGACGAATCATGTGCCATAGTCGACAGGTGCCAACCTCAAAAAACAGCACCGAAAATCCTTCACAGAATTTTTTCCTCAAACATTTGTAGCTTCTCAGAGTCTTTAGAGCCAGGACTCTTATTCATACGCCAGGACAGGTCCTATGAGGGCTTTAAAGAGGCGAAATTTTGTGTTTCGTGATAAGCGGGAGTATTTGAACTGTTTATGTGGTCCATAAAAGCATCTATTACTGCTAACAATTCTTCTTTTGATTTCTTCCAGGGCTGCGGAGTCGTGTAAAAAAAAGACTTTCTAAAATCTTTTCTAACGCAAGAAAACTGTTGAATATGATAATAAGCTTTCTGAGATTATGACTATTTGAAAAATATCCTTGCTTTTATACAAGCTGAAATGTGAAATAAAAACTTTCAACAATAGTAGGTATATTGTATTTTTATTGCTGTTGAAAAAATATATTATTGTCATTTAAAACTGTTCATATTCTTACAATGAAACAGCTTTGAATTATCTATATATTATATTAATAGCGGATAATGTTTCTTCGTATTTCGTATGATTGTCCGCCGCGGCCGCCATTTTTTTTTACTTTTTCTTTTTTCGAAAGGTATTTTATTTTCATTATTATTCACTGTTGATATCTAGAAAGATAGTCCACCCTGCTGTCGCCATTTTGTTTTTGATTTTTTCCGATATATTTTTTCACTGATATCTATGAGAAGAGATTCGCAGCCATGATGTGGGTTCTGAACATTGCTGGATTTTTAACTTTTTTTTTGAATCACGGCTGTTGGCATTTTTTCACGAAAGATATATATTATTCATTATTTATAATTATATATATATATAAATGTAGGTCTTGATTTAACATTTCCAAAATACATAATGACGGGTGAAATTGAACTTAGGCCAAAACGACTGTCTTTTTTATCTGAATTCCTCAAAATACGCTATGGACAATTTTTTAACAGCTCAACATGTTAAATTTTATAAAAATAATAAAACATTTTTAGTACTTTTTCCACATAAAATTTATTAGATCAGGACCGGTTTCGCTCATGATGAGCATTGTCAACTGATACTAAATTTTATGTGGAAAAAGTACTAAAAATGTTTTATTATTTTTATTATAATGCCATTCCACCAAGTATTGACAGTGAACACCTTAAAAGTGATGTTAAATTTCGTTATTTACAAGTGAATTTTGTAGTTAAAACCCTTTGATATTGAATTATGCTGTTTGTTGAAGGATTTTAAAAGTAAGCAAATAAATATTTTGGGTATTAACGTCGTGATAAACAAAAAGTATCTGCAGCGAGCGTTCACAAAATACAAGTAACCTGTACGGAAGAGCGTAATTCAGCGTAATGGCACAATTCAATATCAAAGGGTTTTAACTATGTGGCAGGAGTCACCAAACTTTTAAAGAAACAGGCTGGACTGAATTTTTAAAAAAACTTTCTGGGCCGTACTCGTTTTTGTAGGGTTAATTAAAGCCACTTTAATAAATTACTGCTTTATATGCCATTTCAGTTACCTTCATTATATTATTTCAGTTCACATTAATAAGCACGTGCCTCACTAATAGTGTTAATTATTTCAATAATAAATTTTATCAAATAGACTGGCATCTGAAAAATCATCTTTTAAGGAAATAAAAAGATGCCGAATAAGTAATATATTTTATTGATCACTTATTGCAAAAAAAACACGTGCTTCTGAGCTGTGTATCCGTTACAAATCAGGCAAACGTGAGTGAATCCATGACATTAGAGGTCTGCACGGGCCCGGGCCTAGCCCACGGGTCGGGTTCGGGCGGGTAAGCGAAATTGAGATTCGGGATCGGGGCGGGCTTGGGTAAGAAATTCATTTCTTCAGAAAAATATTTCAGACTATGTTCGTGTCATCAGTCAGCCATGATGATTGTAATTATAACCAGTTCTATAGAGAAACGTAAATTGTTGTAAATTTGTAGAAAACAAATTTTTTTTCGGGCCGAGGAGTATAAATCTGGGCTTCGGGTCGGGTTTGGGTAACGGGTGTGGTATTAGACTCGGGCTCAGGCAGGGTCGGGCCCGAGTATTTCGGGATCGCATCATGGTAATTTTGTAAAATTTCGGCCCGCGCAGACCTCTATGACATATATATAACACTACTAAAATAATTTTATTATTGTATTACTCAATGCGTAAATGTATAAGGGAGGAATACCTGAATTTTATTCTGAGTATTTATTATATATACAGAGAAATGTAAATGATTAAAAGGTATGTGTAATATTTACACATCTTAGTTAAGAAAGGGTTAATAACATACATATTTTCATTGTTTTTTTTTTATATTTACATAATAATCATTATCAACTGATGATGTTCAGCATAAGTGAAACCGGTCCAGATAATTAAAAAAAAATGTCAGTAGTACATATTAGTATTTTATTTGTTGTATATATATAATGACTTTCCTCTATGTACTGACAGTGAATAAATACCCTAAGAGTGATTGATTTTTTGAGTTTTATAAAATATATTATTGGAAATTGATATCGAAATTTCACGCCTTGCAAATTTCAAACATTATTCATCCATTAATTTGACGAATTCGTTGTCAAATTTGGTGTCAAATAAATTCATTACAATCATGTATTGGTGATAATTTAATTAAAATTGCATTATCAATTACTTTACTTTCATAATAACATCATATTATCAAGTCGAAATACGAAATTTTGTTATTCTTACTCGTGAACAATATCAGCTGATTATTCAAATGTCAAATAGTATACAACAAACTATTTCGTAATAATGTTGTTTACTCAGTTTACTGCACTCTAACATACTCCCATGTGAGTGAATTGTTTTCAATTTTACTATTTCTAATTCTATTCATAAAAACTGTCATTAGAATTATCATTAATAATGTTCACTTTTAAGCTGTTTACTGTCAATACTTGGTGGAAAGGCATTATAATAAAAATAAAAAAAGATTTTTAGTACTTTTTCCACATAAAATTTATTAGATCAGAACCGGTTTCGCTCATCGCGAGCATTATCAACTGATAAGAAAAATATATAAACAGTGATATGTATACAAATTTAAATTGAAATAAAAAGGTGTAAGCAACTATTAACAATTTAAAGGATTAGCAAATTACATTATAATTACACAAAATTAAAATGCTTAACAACCATAACAATTAAAAAATCATCATCAAAGAATAATAAATCTAAGTGGCAAACGATATCAATTATAAACACAATTAAAATTTGGGAAATGTTTACACAAAGTGAAACACTACATTACTAAAGTAAATATCCTAATGATGATTTGGTGTTTTTCCCTCTTCCAAGCAATGATGTACTTCAACAAAATCAGCAGTAATGAAGATTCTGAAAAAGACATTTTTAAAAACCATATCAATTCTTACAAAAGGAATAAATTTTAAAAAACATATAAATAATATAGAAGAGCAATTAACATAGGTTAGAATTAGATTAATGAAACGGATATAACAAAGGTGATGATGCAAATACAACCTGTTCGTTTAATAAATTAGAGTTAGGTAAAAATTTATGTCTATTTATTTCTAAGATCTCTTGTTTATCAAGTTTTAACGATTTATTGTTGACATGCAGGGTTTTAAAGTTTTTAGAGATATCAAATGTATGCTTATTTAGGAACAAATGGTTCCCAAATGAAGATAATTCATGCCCTAGTACAAGGGTTCTTAATCTTTTTGTGGTAATGGGCGCATTTGAGACAGGGTAATACCGGGCCCACACTACCCTTTGACGAGCGCCGGTCAAAACATCGAAAGAGTCGACGGTTTCAGGTACCTGGGGGTACACATCACGGGAGATGGCAATCCGTGTAAAGAGCTCGCGATCCGATTAGGGATAGCTGGAGCAACCTTTAACTCAATGCGGAAAGTCTGGGACTCACGGTTGTACTCGGTCAGAACCAAGTGCCTCCTATTCAACGCATGTATCTTAACAGTGCTGCTTTACGGTTGCGAATCATGGCACCTTACGAAAGCGCAGAGTAACCGTATACTGTGCTTCGAAAACAGATGCCTGCGACGAATGCTAGGGGTGAAATGGTCTGATTTTGTCAGGAACACGGAGATAAGAGAACGGACTAACCAGCCTCTTATCACGTCAAAAATAAAGAAACGGCGGTGGACCTAGCTTGGACACGTGTTGAGGATGCCTGAAGAGAGCCTGAACCCTGCCTGTCTCTTCTTCCGGCCGGATGGATCCCGGCGTCGTGGAAGGCCACTGATGACTATCCACAGGATGTACTCGGCGGAGTTGCGGGACGCTGGGATGACCTGGGAGGAGGCGAGGAGACTGGCTGGAGATAGAGAATTGTGGAGGAGCTTCGTGGTGACCATGTGCTCCGTATAGGGAGCGGATATGGATTAAAAAAAAAAAAAATACCGGCGGGCGCACGCCAGTTTCCTAAAAAACGATTTAATATCTTAAAATATAACGACACATAACTAGTGCGATCTTTGACATTGCAATTCACCAACTAATTTCTGTTCAACGTCATGGATGTCTGTGATGCCTGAAAATCATTCCTACCCATTCTACCCTAAAAACGGGGCGTAGCAAGAGTGATTAGCTAACTACTAGTCCAGGCGTGTGGAACTTGCGGCCTTCTGGCCAATTCTGAAATTCTGTACATTTGTCAAAATCATTGAAAGACCTAAAAAAACACACACCCCACCCTTGCACTAGTCCTTTCCAAGTGCTATCCTTCTATCTTCTACTCTCATAGAACAATAACAGTTCTGAGCTGAGTGACAAGCAGTTCTCGTCGAAAACTTATATTGAGATAAGCTCCAATAATAGTGAATATGCTCCACATTGGAAAAAGAAATGGCTTAAAATAAATCATCATAATAAATAAAAGCGTGTACTGTTAAAAATATATTTTGAGTGTTAATAAAGGTTACTTATAATAATAATATATATTATAGAAGACGGAAGCCACGGGCTCGAATCCCTGTACGGAAAGTTTTTATAGATTGATTTTTCAATCGATTTATAGATTTCTGTCCGAAGGCATAGATGTATGTGATGTCTTGAATTTTCTCCTACTCATCCTATCCTAAAAACGAGCGTAGCGATAGCGATCAGCTAACCACTAGTCCTGTTCTTTTATCATATCTCTTTTAAACAGAGAGTTTTTCAGTGTTGAAAAAATCAGTTAAGATACCTTCATTAGACACTCGCGCTCTCTGTCATACACATTGTTTGCGCATAATGCACATTAGTGTTGTGATTTGCGTTACGGATACAAAGACAAATCAAGACAAATGCATGTATATGTATTTTAATTATCTTATTATGGCCATAAAAACTTTTCTCAGTAATTGACTGTCTCGTTATTTTGTATTGATGGTTACATAATAACAATAAATATTTATCTGCATTTACTCAGTCAAGGTTGAGTGCCACAATATCGTTATTGAATTTATAAAATAATGGATTTCAAGATCATTTTGCTTATGAATCACAAATTATTGATAAATTAAAACACAATAAATATTGTAAATTTTCTCATTTCATTTCTTCATTGTCATCACGATCTTCAATAAAAAAAATATACGTTGTATTTTGAAGTTACTCCTAGCCAGTGCTTTTTTTATTATCTATTTCTGTTCCCAATGTGGAGCATATAGCTTTCTAAAGGAAGTATTTCAACAGACGTTTTTTTACGAGAACTGCTAGTTACTCAGTTGATTAACCTATTTTTTGAAAGAGTAAAGATATAAGAATACGGATAGAACAGGACTAGTGATTGGCAAATCGCTCTCACTTTAAAAGTTTTCAAAGCAAATTAAAAATAAAATTTTGGTACTTTTAATCTGAAACATTCAAAATTCCAAGAAAAAAAGGTGCCGGAACGCTGTTGCACAGCGTTACGTGGAAAAAAGCACTGCTCCTACCACTTATAAAGTACTATTTATCTTATTAAATAAAAATAGTAAGTAATCACATTAATATTCTTTCCTTTTTCTCCAATGTAAATAGTGGAAATTATAATATTATCAAATATCTGTTAACTTAAGCTGATTTTTATTCATAACTGACAATGGCCACTTTGATTCCAGGCTATTTAAACTTGGCTGGTTCGTTGATAGTTCAAATACGTCAATATTATTCAGAATGCTAATCACATCTTCTGACAACGTCTGTCTGTCACCGCGACGAATATCTTAACATTAATAGCCGATAAGGTCTGTCTGTAAGGACGTCCGCAGTAAGGTACAGACCAATGATTTCGATTTATTCTGAACAGCACATTTTTGAAATGTTGTTCTATCCAATGGGAGCGGCTTATTTTAAACCGGGCGTGAATGTTCTGATATCGCCACGTTTGAAAATTTGATATTTCTTGGTGTAGAGCTAAAGTATTGTATCACCATACATCATAATATTCGAATAATCAAAGACTTTAATTCGACTATTGCAAACTATGATTATAGGGCTATCGAAATGAATCGTCTGATCGAGTGAGTCGATGTGAGACTAATATTTTTTGGAGCGGATTTGATCAATTGAATCATAATGATGAATCTTTTCACGTCTGACCTTGAAAATCTGTTAGAATTCTTTAATCTATATATTAATAGCCGATAAAATAAGTTTTCACTTTTCACTTTTTACTTTTTACTTTTTACTTTTCACAAATGTGTGCGTACTGATGTCCTCGAGCGTATTTGAAAATTAGTTTGATAAAATATATATACTACAAAAAATGGTTGTTAGCAAAGTTGAACATTATTCCAAATATTAAATAATTTACGAAATTTCTGCTCCTACGAAAAATGGTTGTTAGCAAATTTGAACATTATTCCAAAAATTCAATAATTTACGAAATTTCTGCTACTACGAAAAATGGTTGTTAGCAAACTTAAACATTTCAATTATTCTAAAAAATACATTATTTACAATTAAATAGTGCAGGGGTGTCGATATATGTCCCGTGATCTATTTCTTCTTCTACGAAATATATTTGTTTGCCAACTTAAATATTTCAATTATTCTAAAAAATATATTATTTCCAATTAAATAGTGCAGGGGTGTTGATATATGTCCCGAGATCTATTTCTTCTTCTACGAAATATGTTTGTTAGCAAATTTAAACATTTCAATTATTCTAAAAATTACATTATTTACAATTAAAATACTGCAGGGGTGTCGATATTTGTCCCGTGATCTATTTCTTCTTCTACGAAATATATTTGTTAGCCAACTTAAATATTTCAATTATTCTAAAAAATATATTATTTCCAATTAAATACTGCAGGGGTGTTAATATATGTCCCGAAATCTATTTCTTCTTCTACAAAATATGTTTGTTAGCAAATTTAAACATTTCAATTAGTCTAAAAATAACATTATTTACAATTAAAATACTACAGGGGTGTCGATATATGTCCCGTAATCTATTTCTTCTTCTACGAAATATGTTTGTTAGCAAACTTAAACATTTCGATTATTATAAAAATTATATTATTTCCAATTAAATAGTGCAGGGGTGTTGATTTATGTCCCGAAATCTATTTCTTCTTCTACGAAATATGTTTGTTAGCAAACTTAAACATTTCAATTATTCTAAAAATTATATTATTTCCAATTAAATACTGCAGGGGTGTTGATATATGTCCCGAGATCTATTTCTTCTTCTACGAAATATATTTGTTAGCAAACTTAAACATTTTAATTATTCTAAAAATTATATTATTTCCAATTAAATACTGCAGGGGTGTTGATATATGTCCCGAAATCTATTTCTTCTTCTACGAAATATGTTTGTTAGCAAATTTAAACATTTCAATTAGTCTAAAAATAACATTATTTACAATTAAAATACTACAGGGGTGTCGATATATGTCCCGAAATCTATTTCTTCTTCTACGAAATATGTTTGTTAGCAAACTTAAACATTTCGATTATTATAAAAATTATATTATTTCCAATTAAATAGTGCAGGGGTGTTGATTTATGTCCCGAAATCTATTTCTTCTTCTACGAAATATGTTTGTTAGCAAACTTAAACATTTCAATTATTCTAAAAATTATATTATTTCCAATTAAATAGTGCAGGGCTGTTGATATATGTCCCGAAATCTATTTCTTCTTCTACGAAATATGTTTGTTAGAAAATTTAACATTTCAATTATTCTAAAAATTACATTATTTACAATTAAAATACTACAGGGGTGTCGATATATGTCCCGTAATCTATTTCTTCTTCTACGAAATGTGTTTGTTAGCAAACTTAAACATTTCGATTATTATAAAAATTATATTATTTCTAATTAAATAGTGCAGGGGTGTTGATATATGTCCCGAGATCTATTTCTTCTTCTACGAAATATGTTTGTTAGCAAACTTAAACATTTCGATTATTATAAAAATTATATTATTTCCAATTAAATAGTGCAGGGGTGTTGATATATGTCCCGTAATCTATTTCTTCTTCTACGAAATATGTTTGTTAGCAAACTTAAACATTTCAATTATTCTAAAAATTATATTATTTCCAATTAAATAGTGCAGGGGTGTTGATATATGTTCCGTGATCTATTTCTTCTTCTACGAAATATATTTGTTAGCCAACTTAAATATTTCAATTATTCTAAAAATTATATTATTTCCAATTAAATAATGCAGGGGTGTTGATATATGTCCCGAAATCTATTTCTTCTTCTACGAAATATGTTTGTTAGAAAATTTAACATTTCAATTATTCTAAAAATTACATTATTTACAAT
This sequence comes from Himalopsyche tibetana, assembly GCA_030503985.1. Classification (NCBI taxonomy): domain Eukaryota; kingdom Metazoa; phylum Arthropoda; class Insecta; order Trichoptera; family Rhyacophilidae; genus Himalopsyche; species Himalopsyche tibetana. The sequence goes on from JAPJYX010000010.1 coordinate 7,265,863, forward strand.
TAAAATACTACAGGGGTGTCGATATATGTCCCGTAATCTATTTCTTCTTCTACGAAATATGTTTGTTAGCAAACTTAAACATTTCGATTATTATAAAAATTATATTATTTCCAATTAAATAGTGCAGGGGTGTTGATATATGTCCCGAGATCTATTTCTTTTTCTACGAAATATGTTTGTTAGCAAACTTAAACATTTCGATTATTATAAAAATTATATTATTTCCAATTAAATAGTGCAGGGGTGTTGATTTATGTCCCGAAATCTATTTCTTCTTCTACGAAATATGTTTGTTAGCAAACTTAAACATTTCAATTATTCTAAAAATTATATTATTTCCAATTAAATAGTGCAGGGGTGTTGATATATGTCCCGAGATCTATTTCTTCTTCTACGAAATATATTTGTTAGCAAACTTAAATATTTCAATTATTCTAAAAATTATATTATTTCCAATTAAATACTGCAGGGGTGTTGATATATGTCCCGAGATCTATTTCTTCTTCTACGAAATATGTTTGTTAGAAAATTTAACATTTCAATTATTCTAAAAATTACATTATTTACAATTAAAATACTACAGGGGTGTCGATATATGTCCCGTAATCTATTTCTTCTTCTACGAAATATGTTTGTTAGCAAACTTAAACATTTCGATTATTATAAAAATTATATTATTTCCAATTAAATAGTGCAGGGGTGTTGATATATGTCCCGAGATCTATTTCTTTTTCTACGAAATATGTTTGTTAGCAAACTTAAACATTTCGATTATTATAAAAATTATATTATTTCCAATTAAATAGTGCAGGGGTGTTGATTTATGTCCCGAAATCTATTTCTTCTTCTACGAAATATGTTTGTTAGCAAACTTAAACATTTCAATTATTCTAAAAATTATATTATTTCCAATTAAATAGTGCAGGGGTGTTGATATATGTCCCGAGATCTATTTCTTCTTCTACGAAATATATTTGTTAGCAAACTTAAACATTTTAATTATTCTAAAAATTATATTATTTCCAATTAAATACTGCAGGGGTGTTGATATATGTCCCGAAATCTATTTCTTCTTCTACGAAATATGTTTGTTAGAAAATTTAACATTTCAATTATTCTAAAAATTACATTATTTACAATTAAAATACTACAGGGGTGTCGATATATGTCCCGTAATCTATTTCTTCTTCTACGAAATATGTTTGTTAGCAAACTTAAACATTTCGATTATTATAAAAATTATATTATTTCCAATTAAATAGTGCAGGGCTGTCGATATATGCGCCGAGGTCGATTTATGGTACTTTGAAAAATGATTGTTAGCAAACTTGAACATTATTCCAAATATTAAATAATTTACGAAATTTCTGCTCCTACGAAAAATGGTTGTTAGCAAACTTGAACATTATTCCAAATATTAAACAATTTACGAAATTTCTGCCCTACGAAAAATGGTTGTTAGCAAACTTAAGCATAATTCCAAAAATTAAATAATTTACGAAATTTCGGCTACTACAAAAAATGGTTGTTAGCAAACTTGAACATTATTCCAAATATTAAACAATTTACGAAATTTCTGCTCCTACGAAAAATGGTTGTTAGCAAACTTAAGCATAATTCCAAAAATTAAATAATTTACGAAATTTCGGCTACTACAAAAAATGATTGTTAGCAAACTTGAACATTATTCCAAATATTAAATAATTTACGAAATTTCTGCTCCTACGAAAAATGGTTGTTAGCAAACTTGAACATTATTCCAAATATTAAACAATTTACGACATTTCTGCTCCTACGAAAAATGGTTGTTAGCAAACTTAAGCATAATTCCAAAAATTAAATAATTTACGAAATTTCGGCTACTACAAAAAATGGTTGTTAGCAAACTTGAACATTATTCCAAATATTAAATAATTTACGAAATTTCTGCTCCTACGAAAAATGGTTGTTAACAAACTTGAACATTATTCCAAATATTAAATAATTTACGAAATTTCTGCTAACTATAAAAATAAAATAAATAAAATAAAATAAAATAAAATAAAATAAAATAAAATAAAATAAAATAAAATAAAATAAAATAAAATAAAATAAAATAAAATAAAATAAAATAAAATAAAATAAAATAAAATAAAATAAAATAAAATAAAATAAAATAAAATAAATTAAAATAAAATAAAATTAAATTAAATTAAATTAAATAATATAAAATTAAATTAAATTAAATAAAATAAAATTAAATTAAATAAAATTAAACACAATGCAACAAAAATCTCACGTTGCTGGGCAACGGGCTTACAGCTAGTGCTGACTTGGTTTCATCTCGGACAAATTACATGGCACTTAAAAAAAACCACGGCATGCTTTGGAGAATGAGTATATTTTAAATTAAAGAAACTCTTCTTTTCTTCGTGATCTTGTTTTGTTTCTGCAGTCTTGAATAATTTTCCTCGGACATTCTTGATAAAAAAAAGGCACAATTCCGATTGCTATGCTGCAGAATACATCATGTAAGAAAGATGTGAAGACATGGCAAATTATTGTGAATATAGGGAAACATCTTTAGAACTCACAGGCTGTTAATATAAAAGTCAAATCAAAACTGAAATAATCACAACGGTAAATTTAAGAAATGTGTACGTTTTCATAAAATTTTCGAGGTCTCAAAAAATTGAGTCGATTTCTTATTTTTTTTTGTATAACGAATGACCTAAAATACGTAATCATTGTTCTTTATATTTGAATATGCAATATGATATAAAATAAAAGCATAATTTTATGTCACGATGAAAAAAGAGACCAAAAATAATCTGTACCAACCGCAAACGTTCGTCATATTTTCTGCTTCATTGAATTTTATAATAGATATATTGTTTCGTGCCAAGGATGCACAAATTTCTACAGCAATAGGGCATCAGAAATTCTAACATGCAGGGCTTTTTTTACCATGTAACGCGGTGGAACGGCGTTCTGGCACCTTTTTTCTTGACATGTTTACTGTTTCAAATCAACATTTACAAAATTTTCTTTTTATTTGAACCCTAACATTAAAAACGTTCATAGAATTACTATGCGTTCAAAACCCGGAAACTAATGCGTGATTTAGTGTGTTTTTTGTGTCGCGCGGATTCCATCCGAATCAGATTTGTATATTTTGTTCATCCAAATCGTCGGACCACCTTTGACACTTTTCAATCCTATATATTTATAATACGTAGACCAGTGGTTGCTCAGAGGTCGACAAGGCTGCCGTGACAGATCTCCTACCTTTCTTATTCTAAAATTAACGGAGCAAAGCAAGAGCTATTAGTTAACCACTAGCTTGTCCAACGTTCCCTCTAAGCTGCGCGCGTACGCGGCCGCGCAGCAGTTGAGAAGTCCCCGCGCACTCATTCCGGTTTGGCGCGCACTACAAAACAGTTGCTCAATTGATATTTGATCGGTCCGCGCAGCCTCCACGCAGCCTCCGCGCATCTAAACCTTCGTCTTAGAGGGAACGTTGCTTGTCCTACCCCTATCCTTACTATCTTTGAAAAAAGAGAGGTTTAGTAACTAAGTAACAAGCCGCTCTGCTTAAAAAATATCTTGTTGAGATGCCTCCATTAGGAAGCCATATTCTCTAGTTTGGGTACGGACATGGATTAAAAATGATTCTTTAGTCAAAAGTTTTACTAGAAGTGAGTTCTGGCGTTCTGTTTTTTTTTTCAAAAAAAGCACTGCTTACATCTATTGGTACTCACTCAGGAACATTCTAGATTCTTCTGCTGATTAATTAGTTAGTTACCTTCAAGTACTCGGATACTTTTTAACTGACCGTTCTGCGTAATACAGTATTACGAGATCGCAAAATGTCCATGACAGGTTTAAAGTAAACAGCTGTTCGTAGGACGACCTTTTTGCTGTCACGCTCGAGGGCTACATAAAAAGCATCGATTGTATTTTTGTTAATCCGCTTTATAAATACGGTACTTAGTGTAATCTTCATATTTTTTGTAAAAAAAGGAAAACTAACCAATTCAAAAATAGGGTACAAATTTCAAGTAAAAGTCAGTCAATAAATCGGTTTTTTTCGTTAAAATGTGATAGATCTACCAATTAATATCATTAATCCAAACAAATTCAATCACATAAACAGGTTTTACGCCATTAATTATTCGCGTTACCAAACGATGCATAGGTACACCTGCAAGAGTAGCATCGTATTGTAGAATATTATAAAGGCGAAGTAAATTTATTATTGTATTCACTTTTTTTCAGTCATACACAATTAACTTAAATGTTGGCATCTATGTACATACCTATATTTAAATGGCTAGGATATGTAGTAAGAAGATAAAGCAAATAAAAACATTTGATATAATTTCTTACTATTAAGATGTTCTACTGTAATTTTTTTTGACCATGTCCGCTCCAATTGTGGAGCACATGGACTACTAATTGATATTATCTCAACAGAAGTGTTTCTACGAGAACTGCTTGTTACTCAGTTGCTCAACCTCTCTTTTTTTCCATAGAGAGTAGGAATTTCTAGGGCTAGGACAGAACTAGTGGTTAGCTAAATGCTCTCGATACGCCCCGTTCAAAGAATAGGATGGGTGGGAGGGGGGAATTCAAGACATCACATACACCCTTGACTTCGAACAGAAATTCATAAATCGATTGAAAAATCAATTTATAAAACTGTCCGTACTGGAATTCGAACTCATGACCTGCATAACCGAAGCCAACGACGTGGACCACTCGACCGCACAGGCGGCGAAGTCCATATTTGGTGGAAAAGCATTGTATGTATTCGAAAAATAAACCCCTGTTTTGTACTAATTTTACTGTTATTTTTTATGATCAGGACTGAGGGTGAGCGAAACCGGTCAAGATCATATACAATAAAAGTAGAACTAGTACATTAGTGGATTAGTAAAGAGTGTTTTATTTTACTATTTTTTACGTTGATATTTACGCAGTTATAGTTAATATTCATCAATTAGATTAGAGTTTTCTTTGAATATTTAATTTTCCAATTAAAATATTCTGTTTTGTCGACAATCAAAATGCATAGCACTTTGCAGCTCTATTCTAAGAAATTTTATACGAGACCAATACAATTTTAACTGTCTCTGAATAATTAAGAATAGGAAAATAGTATGTCTCATGTATTTCTTTATTTTTTATGGTTAACATAATACTGTGGATGTTGATATAAGTGACAGTGTAACATAAATAACACAATTAAAAGCCAACTTTGGACAAGGTAATGTTGATATTCCAAAATACATTGTATAAAGTCCCCAGGAAAGTTTTAATTTTTGATCCTGATTTATATTGATTAATTACAAGATGGGATGTTTTGGATTCTTCTCGTGATAGCACTTGACATAATTCCACGCTGATTGTTCAGGAGTGTTTCCCTTGATGGCCAGACAGGCATCAATGGCTTTTTCTACGGCAGCTTTGTCTCCATCGACTGGGACCTTGGCAAGAGCGACATCTTTCTTGAATTTGCCTTCCTTGGTCATAAGCTCTGATTTTATCATAGTGCAAAGAGCGAACTTCTTCAAATCTTCATTCTCAATCTTGTAGTCTCCAAGGCGCACTTTCTGGATGAGGCTCAGCTCTACTCCGGTTTCTGACAGACATTCAGAATGGTGTCTTTTCAGTTTTGCCTTCTGCTCTTCGGTGAGACCCTGTAAAACGAAAAAAAAATAATCTGAATCAACTCGACGACTTGAAGAAATTATAGTTTTCTGAAAATTGTAAAGCTGCTTATTTCGGGCTAACAAGTAACATTTATAATAGGATCAAAAAACATGTAAGATTTTTTAAAAGAAATTTTCGTTCAGGATATACTAATCATCTTATAGACATCAATCAGAAAATTATTACAATTATTTATGTAGAAATATTAAAGGATGGGAAATAGATATATAAGGATTAAATATTATATATTTTCGGTGGGACCTCCTCCACCTCCAAAAACAAATATTTAATATTAAAATTGACTCTGCTATTGTTTGTATCGAAGCTCCCTTCTGTCGTCCGGTAAAAGAAAATATACCATTAATTTCTCATGTATACGTAAATAATTATAAAATCTACATTAAATCACTTTAAATGTGTTTAGTATCAATTCTTGATAAAACGTCATTAATTCCATACATTTTTTTAGAATATGACTAGAATCACTCATGTAAATCAAATTTTGTGAAATAAGTATAAAAGTGAAAAAATTAAAACCACACAATAAGGTCGTCTAAATATGCTTTTGAAAGAAGTTTCACACCTTGTAACACAACCAGTGTAATAATAAAAATATCAAGTGAAATATAATACTTAAAGATATGCTATTTTTTATAACAAATATGTTTAATAAAAACGGGAGAGTAATTATAAATAGCTTAAATTTGTTTGATACATCTATGATTTCTTATATGCGTAAGGTTAAAATGATAATAATAGCATCATTGATATTTTGTCATTCGTTCCACTCAATAAAGCATATTGAAAATATCCCAAACACAAAACGCATATTTATGTAAGCATCCAATTTGATTCGACTACGCCACAGCAATTGACAAATATTGTTTTGTGAAAAGTTTTGTTATGATTTATATCACCCATTATATTCGAATTCTATGATTATAACTAATTAGACAAAAACACTAGTTTTCTCTCGGTTGGCAGATGTTTGCACATGAAAATAAATAAATATAAACAATCTTCTCTCGTATAAATAAATACGACTCGAAATATCTTTTTACGGTTTTGTCAACATGCGATCAATTTTAATTGAATTTAAATAAATAACTTGATAATATAATAAAAAGACGAGATAACATAAATCTTAATGATTACTTTTTTACAACTAGTTTAGAAGCGTTAAAACTTTGGTCAGCCATATCTCAAAGCTACCAATTTCTAGTTGTAGCACTATGGAACTTAGCCATCGATATATTTAGTTATCAATTCTTAATCATCATGAAGAAAAATAAATAACTTTGTGTGACATTAATAAATTATAACACGCCGCGATTATTTTATTAAAATTTAATTTCTAAGAAAAATCTTCGTAAATATTATTATCTCATTATTTTCATTATATCATTGAGTCACACATACATACATTATTCATTAAATATTGATGTGCAAAAATTCTATTCAAATGTTTACATATATCATTATAATATTTTTGATAAAGGCTTCTATTGTATGTTATTTCATCATTTGTGATAACTGACGTCACCTATGATAAAAAATCATACATTTCAATAAGTTTTAAAAAATACAAATAGTATGAAAAATATATAATAAAAATAATAAAAGATTGTTAGTACTTTTTCCACATAAAATTTATTAGATCATGACCGGTTTCGCTCATCGCGAGCATTATCAACTGATGCTCGCGATGAGCGAAACCGGTCCTGATCTAATAAATTGTATGTGGAAAAAGTACTAAAAATCTTTTATTATTTTTATTATAATGCCTTTCCACCAAGTATTGACAGTAAACACCTTAAAAGTGAAAAATATATATTGGTATTATTAAGTTGGTTCTACGGAATAGTATTTTCACATATTATAAATGATAAAATGGCAAACAATAACAATGTGAAGAAGATAAGTAATTGATATTACTATCATTAAGCAATATAATATAATTGACATTTTATAATGTCAAATTTACCATAGATACATTCAATTAAAGCTGTTGTAGTATCATCTGTGCACAGGACGTATCAATTTATATATAATATGTATGTTAAAACTTTATTCTTGTTGACATTTTTATATATTTATCTACATATATTTAACAATAATTATATTATTAGACCTGTCGTGATTAATCAATCAAAACATTATTGAGCTCGCTCTTTCAACTACCTGTATTATATTTATGAAAAAACTCAATAGGAATTGTTTCAGGCCGTACAAAAAAATCCTGTAGATATTTATAACGGCGTATATTAAAAGTTATATTACAGGAAATCATTTTTATCCGAAGGTTATTGTTGCCAAAAATTTCCGCTTTAAACGGGGACCAAAAAAGATGCAGGCTGTGTGAGATGATAATGGGTGAATACGGAAGTGAGTGAAACGGGAAAATAAATTCGGGCGTGTAAAGTTATAATTAGGGATTATAACACCAGTGTTTCCGATATCGGGATCCCGGTATTCATGGCTATTTTTCAATATTGAAATACCAGTTTTTTAAATGAAAAAATATCGGAATTTTTGTACCTGTTGAATGTAATCCGAAATGTTTAGAAACCATGAACCATACAAAGTAATTGTAAAAGACATATTTACAAAGTGTCAAAATTCTCACAAGCTCGCCAATTAGCATGACACTGGTAATAAATAACCAAGAAAGAATTAAACAAAATACTGTTAACATTTCACAGATCATCTATTACAACAGTGAACACAGCCGCAATGTTTACATTAAAGTTATAACAACCGTAAAAACTAAATACAAAAATCATGTTAAATATTAGAGACCTCTTTTTATAGGCTTAAAAATAGCTCAACATGAATAAATATTTAGTGGACGTTGACTTTATTTTACTCTTTGAGTGATGAGTTATTTTTTACTAAATTAGATTTTTTCGCATATTTTGATTATTTATACTATTGCTACACACAAACATATATAAATATTTTTTTGGGTACGGATCAATCTGGGTAAAATATTACTTATTATTTTAAGAAGTAAATATGTTTTAGAATTTTAAAACGAATAGCTAAAAGTGTAAAGTAGACTAATTTATTATAACTTTCCAGAAGCTTATTCTTTCATATTCGGTATTAGATCCTCTTTTGATTTCATCTATGCGCATGTGGTTCTTTCTCTACTGATGTCGATTTCAGGAAGATAATAGATGACAAAATATTATAATGGCAAGATATTCCTCAAAGAGTAAACGCTTCTTCATCAATATTAAACAGTTTTAATTCTAATTAAAATTTACAACCAGGCATCTGTAAATATTAAATAATATTTAGCAAATAACGTTTGATATATTATGTTTGCATAAGTACAGTCTCGACTTGATGTATCGGACTTTGTTCAGATTATACTGGTTTGGGACAAAGATGTTTTTTGTATTATTTTTCTCTCTTGCACAATATTTAACTGATTGAAAACATTACTAAGCACCGACCATCATTAAATTATTATTATTTTGTTTCTGTAGTGAAACTATGATTGTGTAACGTGTGTTCTTTTTTATCAGGAAACGGTATTTTTTAATAATACCAGGAAATATTTGATGTACTAATTGTGCTTTAATAATTATTCTAATAATACTAAAAAACAACATCAAAGCAATTTATCTCGTGGTACTTATCAATGCATATGACATAATATAGTAACAAGTTTTTCAAACATCTCTGGTTCATTTCGAGTTCTTACGCCAAACAAAAATAATTGTCAAATGAATACTGTAAATAATAATTTATTTTTGTATTATAATGTTAAGTGTAATTTTGCGACGCTTTTATGATAACCCAAAAACAGGGCCTCCAATTCAATGGATTGAAAAAATGTGCATTCCGAAATCCCGGGATCACAAAAAGGGTACGAGAGTGTATGCCCTACTCCAAAGAGCTTAATCCACAACTGTTTATATGCTCAACAACTAGAGCAAACAGTGTATTTTATAAAATAAATATGGAGTTGATAATATGATTTCAATATTTATATTCAATTAAACTTCTAATATATTATAAAATAGCAGTGCTTACAATTGTAATTAGAGGATTTTTCTTACTAAATATTACTTATTAAATTTAGCTTTTTATTCAAATAAATAAGTTACAGTTAAAATGCATTGGAAAAATAATAATATGATATATATTACCAACTCCACATTCGATCAATTTAAAAGTATATTTATTTGTTGTTTTGGATTTTTTTAAGCAAAAAGCAAATACACACTGGCATTAAAACCCGGTGTTTAATTGAGTGTTCATTACAAATTGCATTTTCAATAAAGTTGACAATTATTGTTACTCATCTTACAGAATTTACTGTTCCATGTTGTCTTCCAAAAGACTCAGAATGGAAATTATCTCCATAGCTTTTTGCGAAAACTGGCACATTAATCAGTTGTTCAAACTCGCTGCATCGATGATAGTCGTATAAATATGAGGATAGAGCTAGAACAGAAATAGTGTTTGGCTACCGCTGTCGTTTGGCTCCGTTTTGACGATCGGAAGGGTGGAAGGTAATTTGAAACATCAAAGACATATATGCCTTCGCACAGATTATTTAAAAACAGTCGTACCTACACCAAATTTAACTTGCCGAGCAAAAATGCATAATTTTAAATTAAAATGAAACTAATTAATATACAAAAGTAACAGACACATAGTAAAACATCGCAGTAACAATTGACTTATTTAGGGGATCTTGCTAATTAAATTATCATTCATATGACCGAATGCCATATTCACGTGAAAATAAATACAAAAATGACATTCATTTCAATAGTCTAATCTTTAGTATTTAAATATGCATGTAAACTTGACATTGGACATTTTTTTATTATTTACTTACACGTTGCAGTGTGCAAGTATTACAGCATTTCAAATATTAGATATTATTTATATTTCAAACAATTTTAATACGTTATTTCAATATGTACTAAAATGATTTGGTCATTGAGAAAATCATACTTAAAATGTAATTTTCTTATCTGATTTATTAGTCATCCTATGTATTGTTTATTATTCCATAGAGTCGTTAAAAAATATGAAACTCTTTTGATTAAATATTTGTGTTTATAAATTTAACTGAAATACACTATCGACAAATGCTCATTCATAAATAAATATTGTATTTCAATTCTTAATCCGGTCAATTATCAATCGCTTCATTCGAGTTTTTAACCATGTTTCTGTCGTATGCTACTCCGAGATGTTTCAACGGATTTATAAATTTATTAATAACGTCTGCAGTGGCGTAGTTGAAAACTTTGGATCCCCCATGCAAAAATACACTTATTTTTTTAAAATCATTATTTAAATATTCAATCTCTCTTACAAAAATGTAATTATAAAATTCTACTTCAGTTCAAAAAGTGCTAATATTATCTTTCTACGCAATTTCCGTTCCATCATGAACTATATAATATTTAAAACTTCCCCTAAGATGCTAAAAAATACTTCCGATATGTTGCTGGCCTTTAACGAACCAAGTGAAAAACATGTTGGTGTCTTTTAATGTACGTTCTGGGTTTTTACCGTCCATCAAAGTGCGGGTAATTGTTAAAACGTATTTTTAGCAGCGCAGGGGAAGTGTTAATGAGGGATATTTTTAACCCCAATACTTTCTTTCAGAAATAGTTTAGAACAGGTAAAAGAATTCAGGATTGTTATAACTAAAAACGTTTTTTAAAATTAACCGCTGTATACATATTATATACCCCGTATTGCATACCCGTTCAGTACTGTTAAGGTTGGCAAAAGATAAAAAAGTACATATTGAAAAAAAAATATTTAGGAAGGTTTACAATCCTTAACTTATGATTCAACATTATTTATTAAGTAATGTATAATAAACCTAAAAGCAGAGGTAACATATAATATTAAATGTTGACCTCACATCATGAGGTTGACATTAAAAAAATCATTATAAACTGGAGATAAATTATTGTAGTAATATAATATAATTTTAATGCTTAACGTCACAGTACATAAATACATACATTAAGACACTAAACTATCTGCTGATGCTGGATTAAAATAAAGACCAGTTAAGTATTATTATTTGTAAAATGTCATTAAAATGATTATTTCATTCTTTAAAAAGAATTAAACCTAAAAAAAGTATTTCATGCTTAAAATTCAAAATAATAAAAAAATCACTAATGTACCATCGTAATGCTAAATTTCACACAATTATCATCGACGCGAATCTGGGGTGGATCAAATTTGACAATAAATTGTTACCGGAATGCTCGTGTTATTCTAGTGTAATTTTTATTTCTATCATCATTTAACAACTTTTGAAATACATCGATGATGTTTTAAAGTATGATAATATTGCATTTTATTTACTCCAGAGCATAAAATATATTTTTATCCTTGTATCTGTCAAAAATATGTTATAATAACATTATATGAGAGTATTATTTGCAAGCTCGAGCAAAAATTGTTGAAACATGAACCATGAATGTAATTTAGTATATACAAAATATCACTTTAAAGTGATTTTAAAACTAAAAGTATTTTTAAAATGTACATTGTTTTTCAAAATGAAATTCAAGTTTCATTTTTTAACCATTTTGGGATGAGCCGTGTTACCCTCATATGTGCCATTCTGTTTTGTTTTTAAGCGCTATTATCAGGAGAAATTTATCGTTAAATATTTTAAGGTATTAGTAAAAAGGGTTGTAAATTGACGTTAACCAAGTTTAAACATCATATAAAACAAAAATCATCTTTTTTATATATATAATATTATGTGTATTAGTGAGTTTTTCTTACCTCGACCGCTATCAACAAGCATGCAGCGAACAAAACAACGAATGCCTTCATCTTCAATATTTTAATAACACTTTCGATCGACGAAACTTGTGAGACGGAATCCACCAGTGCAATGATGAGTCCTTAAGGATTGCCTTCTGCTTTATATGAAAAAGGGGAGCATATTAACGACATCTTGATTGACGGCCAGGATCAACAGCCGGAGAACAAACATCTTGCAGTCCGACATTTGACACACGACGATAAGAGATTAATCTCATACCCACGAATTGGTTGTTAAACAATTTATAACTCGCCGCCATTATTGACATATGGGAACGGGAAGATAGACTTCACTCACGATTCAAGAGCAAACAAAGAACGAGGGTATTTCAATTATTTGCGTATTAGTTTTTTCGACGGTGATTTGTTCTGGATATCTCTTTAAAACATGCCTATTAAAATGTTAGCTTCTTTTTGCGGTTGAATAATTAACATATTACATCTTATCTATCTCACTAAACTGCGAATGTCATTCGATGTTTACGTCACTACTGTAAATGTTGTACAAAAGGCGAAAATCAATCTGTTTTAGTAACGTCAAAATGTTTACTTACTTAAATGTAAAATTTCAAACGTTGACAAGAATTATAATACTTTTTGTCATATTGCGTTGTAAATTGGTAATTTTTGCAAATTATTTTCTTTCAATACAGATTGTTTTTTTTAAATTTGACTATACATATATTAAAGTACATATTGATAAACAGCTCACTGTTGCAATTTTGTCTGAATTGAAAGTTTGCTACAAAGCGGGACTGCCTATTTATATGTAAGATATTTTTTTAGACGTATAGAACTTTAAAATAAAAATAAAACAAATCTCAAAAACTGTCGTGCTGGCCATGGTATTGGCATTATTGAATTAAACATTTATTTAACTAAAAAAAAATAATACTTACATTCGTTGCCTTAGAACTACCTTAGTTCTTTACAACCAATTAAACATTTGTGTTAGAGGTTAACCGATTTGCTCATTAGCCATGCAGCATGCAGTGATCTTAGTGAATAACATTTTAATAATCGACTTGTTAGGTCTATTTAACATAGTGGAACTATATAATATTTACACTGTTCAGCTAATCAAAAGATGTTATAACTAACGTCAACATAAACCTAGTGCTCAAGACTGGGTGAAGGCCGTCTTTGATAATTAATTATTACTATTGTTTTGCACTGAATCCATGGCCTTGGTTTATTTGTCATTATTTGAACGTATTTCGTTAAAATAAACTGCAATTTGGTATACAACTTTTTACCTGCTTTACCAGAAATAAGTATTAAAACTTTGTAGTGTGATTGGATGAGGATCTCCCTACCTGCCACTAACCAAGGATGCTGTGATACAGAAATTGAAATGTTGAAATTGATCGATTTTAATGCCAAAAATCCCTATAACAACCCTAATTGCACTCAGGCACGCAATCACCTCTACATCTTTATGTTGCCCATAAAAGTATAGAGATGGTGTGAAGCGACATTAACGGCCATGTCAAATATTTTTTAACAGATTTTTAATTTTCAGTAGTGACTTAATTTCAACTGAAAAAAAACTATTTCAATACATACCATCAATGTTCCCGCTACGGTGTGCGTGGTCACACCTTCCAAAATCAGCCTGCACACATTTTTCCATCCCCGCACAAGACTGCACATAGGAATATTGTAAAAATAAGTTTGTCTCACCAAATTTTTATATTTGCGCACATTTATTTTGCTGAAAATTTACTACTCACAGAAGTTGATGGTCCGCACACACAATCGAAAAATTAGAGGGAACGTTGCATACCACTTGTGAATAATACTTCAAATAACATAAAAAATTGCCATGTCTGCTCCCAATGTGGAGCATATTATCTCCTAACGGAATTTATCTCAACAGAAGTTTTCTACGAGAACTGCTTGTTACACAGTTGTCCAAACTATCTGTTACAAAAAATCATTATTCTGTAAAAATAAAACTGTCTGTACTGGGATTGAAACTTGTGAGCACAGCGACTGGAGCCAACAGCATTGACCGTTCGACCATAGAATATTATTTATACCAGCTAAAGTTTGATGTTACACAGTTATTTAAGTTTCTGCATGACAAGCAATCATTAAGCACATGATAGCGGATAAAATATATTTTTTTATTTGTATTTCGCTACAAGAATCTTTGAAGAAAGAACTTTTGGAACTCTTTTTTGACATCAAAACTTTTTTTCATCAAAGTATCATTTTCTAATACAAGTTATCAACCAATCCCTTACCTAATTTTATTGTTTTTGACACGAAATATATGGGTGTTTCACTGCAATTGCTTTCTGCATCATCAATTTAGTAGATTCATTTATCATTTCGACAAGCTTTTCTTCTATAAAAGTATGTTTCCCATACTTCTTTGTATCTTGAATATTCAGACCGACTCCATCAAATCATGTATACAAGATTTTTTTTCTAACATTGTATTAAACAAAAATGTATCAAAATTTCGTCAACCTTCTTGTAGTTGATCAACGTTGGGTTGGTAAGAGCCGAAGGTATCTCAAATTTTTTTTTTTTTTTAAACATTCATTTTGTGTTGTTTTGTGGAACAAAAATATAAAAAAGCATAAAATCACTTTGATGCCGTACATTTTTAAATATTGATTTATATCCACACAATAAATTATTTAAAAAACAAAATGGCGTATTATTTACATGAACTTTGCCAAAATAACACGAGTTCAAAGATCTGTTGAACAATTTACATTATGAAAGTCAATAAAGACACAAACAGGTTATATAAGCATACTTACATAGCTTTGTGAACTGTTAAAACAAATCCAACAAATATAGTAAGTATAATACTTGAAAAAAATATTTAAATAAAATATATTTAAGTACTGTTGTCATAGAAATAAAATGACGGGATCGCTGACTCATCTGGCAAACATTACAGTACCGTCTACTTAATATTACTTACATAAGTTAAGCACAAGTTTTACATGTAAGTGCATATTTTATTTTTGAATTGTTGACGGATCCAATGTGAATAATGCTTATATAAGGATCATCTTTCCCACCAAGTTTACTTAGACTACTGTGTTTGGCAGATGTAATAGAACCATATTTCGTTTCTTCCTTATTACTTTGTTTGATGCTTGTTTAAGATTGACAGTTTATACCAGTAGTAGCTAGTCACTTATAATAGTCCATAATCTTGTCCGTAATTTTATTCCTGATAATTAGACAAGGGTTCTACAATTCTGCAACTTCCAATGAGAAAATAAATACAACTTTTCATCAATCATCAACAAAATTCAATAGATAGGATAGAACTAAGAAAGAAACTGTAGTAAGCTAATCGCTTTCCCTACTTTAACATTATTTAGGATCAGATAAGTGGGAAGGAAGGTTACGTCACAAACATTCATGGTTCTTAACACAAAACCATAAATCGATTGAAAAGTAAATTTATCAAAGTGTCCGTTCGGGGATTCGAGCCCGTTACTATTGCAACTGAACAGGATATATTCTCAAGAACATTGACGACTTGGCTACATGACTGAAAATATGCATACATCATTTATATTATTTTAGTATAATAACTTGACTTGATGATTATTGATGTAAGATTTATGTAAAAAAATCATTCACCCTTGGGAGTATATAATTGAAGTTTGTCTGTTCCAGAAACGTTTTGTAACCATTTTAAAGTGAAACCACAAAACAGAAAAATCGGTTTACATAAATAATACAACTATTAATTAATGTGAACAATGTATATTTTTTTTAATGAATTAGTACAAAGAGGGAATGATAAAATTTAAAAGCATTTTTGTCCAGAAAAAAAATTTCAACGAATACAACTAACTAGCAAAAAAAACAGTACAGATAATTAAATTTCACTTATTAGACAGATTGTAATGGTGCAGTTATAAAGAAGCCAAGAAACAATGGGTACCAAATAAAATTGGACAAAATTAGTGACTTTGTGTTCTGCAACACAATAAATATGTATATTCATCTGTTAGTTATATCTTAGTTAATTGTGTATAAATTAATATTCTTTCTTCTTTTTCTTGGAGCAACCGCAACTTGGCAATCGCACGGTGCATTTAAGATTCCCTGTCACACCAATCCCTTTGGCCCCTCCTATGACATACCAGAATCCATTAGATCTGCCAAGTACATCTTATAGATCTTATTTGACAGCCATCCAGGATGCTGGAATCCCACCAGTTGGAAGAATATGCTGGATTGATGCTCTTTAGAGACATCAGAACTTATAATGACCAATTATTTGCTCATCGGTTTCCTTTTCAAAATGCCAATGCTTTTTTTCAACAGTTTCAATAAACTTTCAATTAACGTAATTTGAACAAA
Source organism: Himalopsyche tibetana (assembly GCA_030503985.1). Classification (NCBI taxonomy): domain Eukaryota; kingdom Metazoa; phylum Arthropoda; class Insecta; order Trichoptera; family Rhyacophilidae; genus Himalopsyche; species Himalopsyche tibetana. The sequence continues at coordinate 7,282,735 of JAPJYX010000010.1, forward strand.
AAAATTTATCACATTTATTTTTGTGGTTGATGTTATTATTATTCCTAACTTTAACAAATTGATGGTGATGAGAGTCCTATGTGGAAGAAAAAGGCTTATCTTTGAATTGTCATTCAAAACAATACATTGAGATGGCTGGTTATAAACTTCTGTATTAAAAACCAAGAATGGTTTTTAAGTATATTGTTTAAAATTCATTGGCGACCAGATTGTAAAGCAGAACTGAATTGCAACACGTTAGTGACCGGTCATGGTGTTGATTATGAGACATTTTTAGATATAAGAAAACAGTTAATATGTGGGTTGGTAAGATAGAATCGAGTGAAAAACTTATGACCGATAAATTAGTAAATAATATACTTATGACAACATTTGCTATCTCTCAGAACTGACTTGATTTGTTTGAATAAACACTAGATCTACAAATACTTTAGCTACTTCTCACATTTGCTGTCTTTTTTTCACACACATTAAAATAAAAAAAATCAAAATAAAAGATTTAGATTCTAACAATCATTTTGCATTAGGCTACAGAACTTTTGGATGGAATGTGATTGTATGGTAGTATCAATTTTGGGTTTTTTTCCAAATATACTCCGTTTCAGTTTTCAATATTTTTATACAAGAGACTGATTTTTAAAGAACAAAGAATACATGACATAATTGCATCTTGAAAGTACCTAGGTGTTAATATATATTCAGAAAAAAATGATCATAAACTATGCTAATACAAACGCAAAAAAACAAAATAGAGATTTATGTGCAAATTCTAGAGCAGTGATGCACAGCCTGCAGCCTAAAATGGCATTTATTGAAAACAACAAAATATTGTTTGAATATCCAAATATCTAAACAATGGATTATAATCCGCAAAACTTTTAACATCTGTGGCCTATAAACAATTGGAAAATGAATAAATTGGCTATACAATTAAATAACCTGTGCATCACTTGTTCATACCTATATTTTTGCACACACAACCACAGCACAGTAATCCAGTGCCTTCAGGGTGAGTGAAATGGTCTACAGTGACACCTTTTGATAAGAAAAATTGTTAAGTGATTTATTTGCAAACATTTGTTACTGATAAAATCTAGTTGAATATAATTGAGGAGCAAACATTCAAAAAGTGTTTTGTCACACAAATACAAAGCTTGGAAAATGATGATTTAAGTGTTGCAAAAGTGACGGTTTGTATGAATGTGTCAACTTTATGATTTCATTTTAATATGAAAAAAAACCTTTTTGAACACTAATTTTGATTTCCATTCATAGATTTTATTATGGGCTATCAGAATTGATATAAAACGCCATTTTTCAAAATTTGTGACAAAACACTTTTTGAATGTTTGCTCCTCAATTTTAATAGCTTCTCAGGTTATAATGGCATTCCTTATTATAATATTTCACTAATAATTTATTGCATATAATATACAGGGAACCAGTGGCGTGCTGAATCAGCGACCTTTTATTTTCTTACAATAAATGAATAAATCTCAAAGAGAAAAAGTTATTTATTTTTAAAAAAATATATACAATAAGAAAAAAACATTAATATTAAACATTTGCTCAATTTTTTTCAGCTTTTATTGCACATTCATAGCTAACTAAATGTTGAAATTGTAACTGTGAAATGGAGTATCATTAAATGTCAAAAAAAGGAACTATGATAATATTCATTTTTCACTTATCGTTAATGCTGACTATATTTGAAAAAAATAAATGGTTTTGGTTGAGAAAAAAATATTTATTAAAAAAAATTGAGAGGTCACTGCTTAACGCATTGATCGCCAAGCAAGTTTAATATAAAATGATTCTTTGTTTTGAAGTATTAATAATTTGATGAAAATATAGATTTTCTTTTGATGCATTTTTATGCAATTATTATTTCTCCAGTCACTTCATATAAAAAATCACTATATGTCTGCCTGTACTGTATAACGAATAGCAACTTAAAGCAAGGTCTTCCTTACCGGTCACCATGACCCCCATGGCGATCAAAGTGTTAAGCAAGCCACAGACTTCCTGTTCATTTTTTACAGATAACTGGAAAGAATGATAAGGAATGCTTAACCCAATTGGGATGTTTTGAAAATCCTTTTAAGCTCAATTTTATTAATTACATGAATGTTTGTAAATAAGTCACTTACAATTTGTCTTAATTATAGATGTTGCTGTAGACCATGGGTGGCCAAACTTTTGACTGCTGTGGGCGACCATATACTGAAATTAGTGGTGGCGGATTACTCTCATCATATGTACTAAGTGATCATAAGAAAGGTAGTAGTTAAAACCCAAAATTAAGCATTAAAAAAATATTTTAATACCAGCAATTAATAATGACTTCCGCATCTATGCAATGGAACTTGTCAATTATTGCTTCAATGCATCACACAGGCGACTAGAAATGACTATACGGTTGACGTCTTGACCACCCATGACGTAGACCAGGGATCGGCAACCTGCGGCCCGCGAGGCATTGTGGTGCGGCCCGCAAGGTTCTCTATATTAAAATATTTTCTTACATATGTCATGACAGAGTAATGACAGAGTAATGATATGTGAACCAAGTGCGGCCCGCACTAATCTCCACGTCAAATATTTGGCACTTTTACAACAAAAGGCTGCCGACCCTTGCCGTAGGCCGTTGCACTCACCCTTAACAATTAAGTTGTTCAAAACTGTATTCATCACATAAAAATGTTACATAAAAAAGATATATTCCTGGAAATAGTCAATGAAAGAAAGTAAAAATTGTTTTTTCCTTCAGGTACTAGTAATTTACAGCGATTAGACAGAGATAGTGTTTCTGAATTGTTCATTTATTGATTCTCGGCACTCAAATGTAGATATTAACCCTGTTGACGTAATGGCCACCTTGATCAAAAATCACTCCTAGGGACGGACGCATGCTCTCCACTCAAAAACAGTGCCCTGTTTTATCTTCCTTATACAGTTAACCGATTTTTTTCAAATAACTTAATTACTTAAAAGAATAAATTTTAATTTAAGTTGTGATATTTCATCATATTTGATTTGATTAGAAAAAGTTGTCAACCGATAAATTGAGTGTTTATTTTTAGCGTCTATGAGTCGGCGTCTGAAAGTTTTAAGTGTTACCAGTTAGGCGATCCAAGTGATAATTTTAAATAGAAAAATACTTCACTTAATATGTATTTCAAAACAAAACAATCCATTTATCTTTTAGCTTTTTGGCTGCCGTAGAAAAAAGTACGTTTGTACCTAGCACGGCGTCTATAATTTGCAATTATTAATTTAATTAGTTATTGACAAGGTAACTCGTCTCCGATGTGTTGAGCATGAAAAATTTGATGAGATATCTCGTCTGTGGCAGCCATCCAGTTAATAAATGTTATTCATTGGAACCGAAAAAACAACATTGTAGTAGCTATCTAAGTGTTAATCGAATAAAAAAAAATATATTATTTAACATAATATATAACTTTACCACTGTCTCTGTGAAAAAAAATACGTTACGTCCCTGGGACTGAAAATCAATTTCAGGTTGCTGAACCTGAAGGGTTATGCACATTTTCTAAAACAATGTGTAACGGGAAAGATTCCAACTATCACCATGTCACTTTTAAATCCAATGTGAATGTTAATTTGTCAAAACATGGCATTCACCATTAGAATCGCAACAAAGATTTTTTTTTATTATGAATAAATTAACACTTACAAACATGTGATAATACTTAGTTGCAGATCAAAAGCATGTAAATTATAGTAAATCCTAACATTAGTCATATTCATTTAAGTATTATAGCCTAAGAAAATTACGGTACATATGATAATCAGCAAGCATAACATTTAAAATATAATTTCCTAGTAAAATAATTCAAATCATACTTATCGTACAATAGGATGCAACATTAAAATACGTATTTTTCAAGATTTCAATTAAATAAACATTCAACTTCTGAAATAAAAAATAAACAAATTCATGAATCAGATCAAACACGGCCATCTGCACTGAAAGTTATTCGAGATACAAGGAGCACATTGGTTGCAGAGGTTTTTTGAAGACGGTTGTGTTTGATCTAATTCGAGTTAAGGACTGCAAGAAATTATAAAACATTATATGAATATATACGTAAAAACTATAAACTCAGATTACAAAAATAAATAACAAGCAATAAATTGAATACAAAAACAGTGTTCTGATCTTATCGGTGTAAATATAAAAATTGTAACATGAAAAAGTAACATAATTTATCAGCAGAAGAATATCTTTTCCAATACAAAACTATGACCAGATAAAAAAAATTAAATCAAGTAACTTACAGACTGATAACAATTTTTTTCTATGGGCAAGGTTGAATAATAGCTCAAGTGTTAAAATCAAATGAATATTTAAAGCATGGTATTCTGCATTTCTGTGTATTGGAAGTCATTGGAATATTATTTAAATTACGTGAGTTTGGCATGACATAAGATCAAATTATACGCAGAAAAAACTGGACTGTAGAGTCAGAGTTGTGCATATATGTAAAGCATTTTAGGCAAACTTATTTTTTTCACATTATTTCCTATCTATCAATGATTTATTTCGAACAGTATAATACACTCAATGACAATTGTAAAAATAAGCGTATCAATAATTTAAGCAGATTTAATATTTTCGATGGAATCAGCGATTACTTTGTGGAAGTTAAATCTTAATATAAAATTATATTTGATAACTGTTATTCCACAAGTTGTGTAACAAATTGTGACACGATAGTTTGTCTATATATAATAGTTAATCTGAAGATTCTTCTCAAAGATATGAAACAAATTATCAAGTATTTTATATATATGTATTCAGATTTGTTTGAATTGCTGTCAGTTTGAGAGCTTGAACGTTCTCTCCGATGGTTTACTAAAGGTAGTCACAAATCATGCCACACTATACAATGTGATATATCTATTTTTAACAAATGTAAAAAAAAGTTGCATAACACTCTGTGGGGGTGCTCTTTAAGAAAATTCAGAGCTAATAGAATGACTCTACAGCACTGAAAAAGAGTGAAGAAATTATGAGACAGTACTTAACTATACATTTGGAAACTGTGAGTAAAATGATGTTAAAAGGAAGGGCAAGATTTGTTTTTTTGTACTGATGGTATATTTTTAAGAACAGTTTAAAAAAGCTATTTGAATATATCTACATAGACCGTGAGCTGCTTACATCAACCATATGTTTGAAACATTATCCAGTTTCTTTCAATTTATTTATTATATTTCCTACAACAATGATTCATAATTAATTTACGATTTTCATAAATTATGCACTATATTAAAGTGTTTAACATGAATATACGATAGTCGTGACAGTGAATATAGAATCTCTTTAAAAATGAATGTGCTGCCGGAAAAACAAATGTATACTATCTATTTACAAATTGCACAATCGATTATTCAAAATCTATTTTACCTTAATCCTAAAATAAACTTAAGATTAAGTACCAGCATTACATTTACATACTGCTGTAATAGAGAAAATTTTCCCATATTACATAATGGGATTAAAAAATAACAGCCACAAACACATAATTCAATCAATAGCCTGTGCTGCTTATTTTTTAATTTAAAGTATAGAACGTCCAAAAACATTTACAAGTGACCCACGGTGCGAAATAAGTGTTGCCAGATATATACAAATGTATTAATAGACCTCATATTTTGCACATGAGCGCAACCATAGTGGTGGCGTCATTTTTTTCATATTTCTGTTCTTTCATATGTCTACATTTTTCTAAAAGGAATTACAAATTTAACCGTTTGCATGCAAAAATGTCATTTCTTAATTCTTCATCTGTTATCAAAGTGACGCTGTTAATTGAGCGCTAATGTGGAATTGCTTATGCAAAGGGTTAATTGTCAGTAACATTTTAAGTATGTATGAGGGCAAAAATTTTGACTTTACAGTGAAACCATATTATATTTCTATTTTAAATACGCGTGCAAAGTTAATTGAAAGTGAATTTCAATTTATAATTTTTACAATAATACGTTAACCCTGTGATTTTGGCAGGATATAAGACAATGTTTGATATATTACAAGAGATTTTTTTTATTTACAATGAGCGAATCTAGATTCAAATTTGGGAAGAATATGATTTTAACTCAAAACCAAAGCAAACAAATTTTGCGACTTTTTGACCGCATCTCCTCCCAAATTCTCACAATTCTCAGTAACCCACTTCTCTCTTTGCCTCAAATACAAAAATGCATGTGTTCCGGAACTCAGTACATACTTATGGTTGTCAATCGCAACCACCGTGACAATGGGATCTATCTGGTTCAGGCCTTCAGTCTACAGTAGGCTTCTAAGCCAGGTCCGTTTAATTTAATTTAATTTTTGACTGTAATACAGAGCTGCTCTGTCCACTCTTTTATCTACTGATTTCTTATAAAATCAAACCACTTCACGCCTATTCACTGCAGCATCTGTTTTCAAACTTTGCAACAGTTTTTTTACTAAATGGTTAAATAAAATCGTATGCATTTTTGACATTACACAGATTGTTAAACATAATTGAAATAAGGAAAAGAATACTCATTTAACAATTTAAATTATACACGTGATTACGAATAAAGGTTTATGAAGTCTCATGCTGAAATACATATATGTATTTTAGTTGTGATTCAATACCATGAGATGACAATAGAAATAGGGGTGAGTGTACATTTATTCCATAACTGCCTTACGATTATATCTTAGATTTTATCTATACGTAGCTTTCTAAATTGTTAAATCCCGTATGTATTATTACAAAAAAATAAAGTATCAGTTGTTAAAAATATTATTTTATAAAAGGTATAATATCCTTTTCAACTGAAACTCTCGAGACCTGCCTATGAAACAGTTTACAATTATAAGAAACAACATTCTTACTATGTACATATTATTGGTGTCATTTAATTTGCAGTGAATGATTGAAAAGAATGAGAATGTCTATGATGAAATCATATATAACTTATAGATCCCATGAAAACAGATGATGCTTGACTAACATATCTCGAACACCGTCTTTTAAGGGCTGACTTTGGGTGTCTTTTTTGGCAGGTAGCTCCCAGTCGGGGTTCAGATTGAATGCAAACTGCGACAGGATTCTTAGTTCACATTTTATTTGCACCCAGCCAGGTGAGTTCATAAATGACCAAGGGTGATACCTGAAATATACAAAAAGGTATTAAAATAAATAAGAATAAATCATTTCATAACAATATAAAAATTTTAAAGATGATACAAATGTATTATTTAAAGAATTTAACAGCATGACACTTTGTAGATTTTATTTAAGCCAGGGCTGTGTCGAAGTTGTGCTGTTATGGGTGGAGTCGTAGTTGTAAAAAATGGAAAACTCATACGCCTTTTTTAAAATTAAATTTAAACACAAAACAATTGCATTTTAGTACATAGTGAAAATTACACCAAGACTATATATAAAATTTTGAAAATTGTCGTCTACGTGGGACCATTTGTAAATGCCGGAGTCACGGTTTCTCTTCACAACCCTACAGCTTTGATTTAAACACTAAAACCACGACTGCTCACCAAATTAACATTCCCAACTCATGAGACACATTTGAAACAAAACTATTAACCTTTTAGCTGCGGTAGAAAAAAATACGTTTGTATCTATATAATTTACAATTATTAATTTAATTAGTTATTGACGAGATAACTCGTCTCTGAAAAAATTATAAATTCAAATTTCCTCACTATTAAAATCGATTTGATAATTAAAATTTAGCAGAACAAACAAATTCAAAATTTTAAATTCTAATCTAAAATTTATCACAAAAAACTGAAAAAAACCACTTATCGCAAAGTTGTAAAGAGTATAAAGAATACTGTTAAAAAATGTATTTAGTTTTAGGTTAGTAAAAAATACCCAATAACAGATTATCTGGGGCCTCACTCTTTGAGTAATAATTTCTTTTAACACATTCACAGCTCCATGTGCATTGAAATATGCAAATTCATTTAAACCATTACCGCCCACCGTACTCGCTTGAGTAAACCTATTCTAAGCGTGATATGGTGTATTATTTCTTTGTCTATTTCAAAAGTAATAGCCTATTATGAAACTATATGATAGTAGTAAACTGAAAAAAAATACAATTTGGCAAAAATGCGTAGATAAATGTCAATAGTTTATCATCGAAATATTGGTTTAAAACAAGATGATTTAGGTTAGATATTTGAATTATTTCTTAGTATAAATAATAATTCATTTTTAATTGTTTATCATTATTATGAATACTTAAGCTCTACTTAAACATAATATATTTTTAGTATGACAATATTTTTCATCTACCGTGTGCTATGTTGCATTTTATTGCACTGTACTCAAGCGAGTACAATGGGCGTTTAGCCGTCAAAGCTGCGCTAGTCTTTTCGTTTTGATTTTGATGAAAGACTACAATGGCAACCCATCACGTTTTTACGAGACAAAATAACTATACAAGACTCAAAGAAGCCTTTGTATCGATTATGTCCGATGAAAATTGTTTTTTTTTTCTAATGTTTGTATTTTCTCATAAACTCTCAATAAAAAACATAAAAAAATAGTTTTCGCACGTGGTTTTCTTTTGGGCGTTAATGGGTTAAAGGTTAAACAAAACTCCTTCATTTAAAAACATGCTTGTGGTTGGTAACAGTTGTTGCGATAATAAAAGAATTTTACAGAAAATATCTATTTTTTCAATGAGTTTTGAAATTTATGATATGACTAAGCAAATTACAGAACACTGCTCTACTGTGTTCATTCATATGTAACAGCAAAGAACTATATTGATTTCTGAATGTGACATAATTTAATACAATTTAAAAGTCAACAAACAATGGCAACAGTATGTATAGCATCTAACCATTTTTGAACGACGTCAACACAGGAACAAAGGACTTCCAGCCAGAGATGGAGAGCTTGTTCATTGAGACCGAGACAAACCAATGATCTTAATTTAACATCCATTTGTGCGTGTGCATTGTCATGAGAAAGATTCACAGCTTGCACGCATCTGTAGAGAAGCTGAAACAATAATCGAATTTATTATTACTACGGTCAAACAAACAACAGAGAGAAAAAATTCTCATACATAACTGTAGATTGATTGATATTTTTGTTTCCAACGCATGTGTAACAATATGATAACCTTTATGTCTCATTTAGTCGAACCGAGTACGCAGCCGAGAGAATGAATGAATTGCTCAGCCCAATATGAAACAGGATTTGGCCAAGCGATCCGATTAGTAATTCTTTTGAGCGAGTGAATAGAAATAATTTCTATTTCCTCAGCCAAGAGGGAACCCCCAACACCTGAGCACGCCCTCGCCCACATTTTCGTCATGTACAGGCGTTCAATAAGTGTTGAGTGGAGAATTCAATGACAACACTGTTATTATGCAAAGTTTGGTCATTTTTTTCATCTTTTGTACCTCTATAATCATATAAATAATTCAAATTACATATTCCTAGAAGAGTTTTTCATTTTACGACTGTTCATGTTGCAGCGATGTTGAATCAAAAGAAATGAATATAAAAATAAACGGAATTGCTAAGAAATCTATAAGCATGTAGAAGTTTATGAGGTCAAAATTTTGCAACATGAAGCAATACGATTTTTAGTTGTATAATTGCCATATCTCTTATCATACAGGAAAAGAGCAAATGAGATAATTGTTTCAAAATTATGTTTGGTCAACGATAGAAATTTTTTAAATGATAATATGAAAAAATACCGAATTTATGCAACAATAGTGACTAGTGTTTTTTGTCTCCTCTAAAATTTGTGACGTATAGAATATGGTGTTATGTTTTATCATGAGCGATATACATGTTAGCAGTTGTTTTTCTAATTGAATTTGATTACCTGTAGAAAAATATGCGGAAAGTATTTACTGCTGCAGGTGAGAATTAATACGAGATACTATAAATAATATACTAGGTACTAGATACTATAAGTGCTGGGAAAACCTAATTTATTTTGTTTTTAATATTTTCATTGCAACCACCAAAAATGTAAATATTTTCAACAAGTACATCTCTACCCATGCAATAATGCGCATGAAAGTCTATATTGTATTTATGTTCCTGGAATCAAGGTCAAAAATATCACAAAAAATAAATGTAGTCATAAAAAAAATCCAGGCCTGAATTGAAAATAGCCCAAAAATATGTGATATATCTTTATCTAGCGGGGAAAAGATAATTTTGGAAGCATTGTGAAATGGCCATATGTTTTAAGTAGGAAGTGGATTTGGTCAAGAAAAAAAAAATATTACCTCTTCCGGGGTCAGCACTTTTCCATCCTCGTCTAAACGGTATGTTTTGCATAACACTAATCTACTATAGACAGAATTAAAATCTTTTTCCACTTCTCTGGAAGCAGCTTCTTCGATAAACAGCCACGGATGACAAGGACCACCTGAAAAATAAGAATAATAATAATATTTTTTGATAATAATGTTTTCAATGTATTCAGCTGTCCAGATCTTATTAAATAAAAGTGGGAATTAGTAAAAATGTATATTTTATTATGTGAGCATTCAGTAGTTAATATCAAAAAATGCAGAATGCTTACCAAGAAAACTAGGTCTCCGAATCCCGTGAAGCAGTACTCTTCTGAAAGCGGGTGCCAGGGTTCCTCGGACAAGATGAGTTACCCTCTGTGAGACTGCATCATCTCCAGCTGTGCAGTATCGTTTACTTCTCTCGTCTAAAGGTTGAACAAATCGGGCAGGAAACCAGCCTCGGAGGCCATTCAGTTCGCCTACCCAACAATGCTCATCACGATGAGAAACAATCGTTATTACATCATTTTTCCGAAAGCCTAGTTCGTCATCATCATGGCGCTCAAAGTCTGAAATAACAAGTCAAGATCTCAATTTTAGATTTGCATATAAAAAGAAAAAAACTGTACATTTCTTTTGAAAAATAATATCTACTATGTAGTCTGGAAAGATGTCAAGTTTGTTTTAATTGTTTTCATTTTACTTTCCAAAGTAAACAACAAGCTATCACTGAATGGACACAGAAGTATTTAAATTTCAAATCAAGGAACCAAATGGGTTGATTGTTAATTTGAAAAAAAACTATTTCATTCATACCTAAGAGAGCTTTAGCACGACGTTTCCTATTCCGTGATACATTTATAAAGTTGTCATGGTCGGTTGTGTGACTCTGCATATTGTAATCGGCTACTAGAGAAACTTGACTCGTTAACTGTGGTTCCACTGTCAGAAAATGTCTTGCCACCTTTTTAATGAAAAAATAAATTAATAATGTATCATTTATAAATAAGATTTCACGATAAATAAGTCACTTTGAATATATACATTGATATGCTATATATAGCTCACGCTCTAAATGGCATCTGATAAATATGTTGCATATGATGAAAAATTGTATTTCAAAGTAAATTTTTCATTGCACATTCAATGTTTTCATTACAGACAGCATTTTTAAAAACAATCAAAAGCAATTTGCTCTCTGGGCTGATCCACGGCAAATCTTGAATATTTATTCTATTAAAAAATCTACATGGAAAGTAATTCGAGTTAGAATCTGAAAGAGGAGATTACTAGACACCTTGAAACACAATACTTTCGATGGATTCGGCGGTAACTTTGAGGAAGTTCATTTTAATATAAATTATAAAATAACTTAGATTATTCCACGTATTGTGCTACAAACTGTGACACGTGTTTCGCCTCTTTCAGAGGCATTCTCAGACAATCTTACTTTCACAAATGCTTGTTTAAGTACGAATGATTTTAATTTTATTATTCTGATATATTTTATTATAAAAATAAAATAATATAAAAAAGGGAGGCAAGGAGGGGATGATAGAAACACGTGTCACAGTTTGTAACACAATATGTGGAATAATCCAAGTTATTTTATATTATCATGAATCACTTTAATAAATTCAAATTAACTGCATTTCCTCGAGTTTACAAAAGAAGAAAGTGTAGTGGTATGAAATTGTTCCTCCATTATTTGAAAGAAACCAGCCTTCCCATGGTATAAATATTTTTATGAAAAATTTCTGTCTCGATTGACTGTGAAATGAAATATTTAAAATTAAATTGTCGTACAGTTGAATTGTTGCCCTCACCAGTGTTACACATTCATCAGCTTTAAGCATTACTTGGTAAATATCATGCATAGCTTAAATTACCTGCAATATCGCCTCTCGGAGATCCACAAGGACTTCAGTTTGCTTGACGTTCTTACATTTAGCATCATCATCTCCGGTTTCATCTCCAAATAATAGCATCTGAATCATAGATTTGCTTTTCTTCACTTGTCTCCTAAAAATTACAAGCAGATGTACTCTATTAATATCAAATCGCATTTATTTATCACTTAAACACTACCAGTACTGCTTTTCACTAGCAAATTTTAACATCTAAAGGAAAATCATTAAAAAAGTTTATTGCTGAATAGATGCTTCAGATATCGAAAGTAAAGAGATTTGACTTTGTTAAGAATTTGAAGAGCTGACATGCTTGTAGTCATGGGGTGATGTTTCAACATATGCCCAACACTGGTACCCTCTTTTTCAATTCAATGAGATTCTCTCAACCTGGAAGGCAGCTGATAAACAGCCAAAGGATGTACTCAGCGAAACTATGAGACAATGTTATGACACAGGAGGAAATCAAAGCAATTAGCAAATGATAGGAAGTCTTGCAAGTGCCTCGTGGTGCCAGTATGCTGGTAAAAACTGATTAAAAACATAATCACAGAATTATTACCTTGCTAGCTGCTGTTTTGGTAAATTAGCTGCAGCTGAGGGATCTCCACCAAGTAACGCTCCCTGATCAGCCATCAAATAAGCGAGGTGTCTTCTTCTTTGCGTGTCAATAAGGATTTGTGTCAGAGTACCTCCTCCTGACTCCTCAGACATAGAGATCAATTGCTCAACATCATCTAAGCGACCAGGAAGATCAGATAAAGCATTGAAGATTTGAGCAGAATTTGAGAGTTCTGTTAAACTGGGCTCCTACAAAAAAAATATTGATATTTAATAATGATTACACAATACGTTTTATTTACTAAATTATCTGTAATTAAAGTATAATCCATTGTTACGATTGCCTGAATTATTTTTTCCCATTAGAATAACATGCACTGATAAAGATAAAATCTGATAAATATCACAACACAACCATAAATTTATTTCAAACCTTTGTTATTGCATAACACGTTACAAATGACTTTAACAATTAAATTTGGGTTTTTTTTCAATTAAACATTTGTCTATATAAAAAAATCTAACCTTAATTTTAAACATTGCCAAGGTGATTTGGAATAAAATGATAGATCCATCTAAGAAAAACAAGTCCCATATTCTCAAAAGTATTTTCATATGAACGACGTTCGCGAACAATGTCAGGAACCAGTGAAGCGTGATGAGAGAGAGCTCGATGTCGTGGTTGCTGAGGACTTGGTCGACTGTCGGAAGATAGCTTGTTATCAACGATCGTAGGACTTTCTGGTCAGCTTGTATTCCTGAAAATATTAAATAACACCTGAGGCAATCTTGGAATAAAAATGGAAGGAACTAAATAGTTAGCTAAATAGCAACAGTTGAAGTAAAGAATATTATTTAGTAATTGATTTGGCATTTACTTGGTAGAACTCCATTTATAACAGATTAAAATAACAAAGTATTTTAGCTCTACAGTTTTTAATAATTTTATTCGTTGATAGCTATTTCGGCTTGCGCCATCGTCAGAACTGTGTTTAAACTAATCTTTTGCTCAGCTATATATACTGGCTCTGAAGAGATACACAATGCATCAAGTTATTCACTCTAACATCCTAATTATAATTACAATATTACACTTATCAAATGTGATTCTAGTTTTTCAAAGAACGATTAACAATCTGGGTTTATTTCTTAAAACATTAATTAGGATAAAATTAAAATGATATTTATTATTAATGACATTACATACAATTTATTAACTATGGCTTTATTGTTTCGAACAACAATAAGCAATATGGGATTTTTCAAAGTAAATTAGGATAAATTATACTATTATTTATTACAATAAGGGTTTTAACAACGGTGATGGATTAATAATCGTTTGTTCGTTTAAGATGTTTTGTTTATGCCTATTAATCTCAAGTTGTTCTAATAAATTTAATTTTTGACCCTTATGACAAAGATGCAAAACGGTTGGCTCTAAACTTAAGTTAATGTCATGAGACTCGGTCAAAAAATGGTTTGCAAATTGTGAGTCTGATTTTGTATTGTTAAAAGATCTTATATGCTCTTTAGCACGTGTTGATATGCTTCTACCGGTCTGGCCTATGTAAATCGCATTACACGATCCACAGGACATTTTATATATTCCGCTTCTGTCAAGGTTGTTGATTTTATCTTTACTGTTTTTAAGCTGGATTCCTAAATTATTATTAACTTTAACCCTTTGACCGCGGCTAAGAATATAGAGAACAACGTCCATACGCGGCACCTTTTTGGCGAGTTTGTTGATACGATTTTCGAACATAAATATAGATTGAAATATTTTTATAAGTATCTAGATATGTTTATTGGCATCTATAATATTTTTTTTAATTATGAAAAACATAATATTTACTATAGTTTCGGTCTAATGTTCGAATAATCATTCTTCATACAATTGTATCAAATCGCCGCCATTGCTTACGGGAAACAGGGAACACTGCGCCGTCACCGCGCGTAAAATAATATTTACCGGAACGTAATATTTTTACTTGCACTCGCTCACTTACAAACGCGATAACCTTTTTATTTACCGTCAAACATGTTTTTGGATGTAGTGATACGTAATGATATTCATTCAAGTAAATATAAAATGGTGAATACATAAATAATTTTCATGCAACAAATAATTGTAATAAAAAAATAAGATTTTACCATGAAAAGAGACTTCGATCAGCTTTCGCCACAGTAGTTTTTTTTCATAACGTAAATCTGCTGCACTGACAAAAATCTCGTAAAATGTTCATGTTTACTCACATTATTTGAAAGTATAAACGTACATATATTTACACTACACTAAAATTATAATTAGGGCTTACATATAAACGAATAAAAGTTACTCTGAATTAATAGTTTATGTTTTTGTGATAGTTATAAAAACACGGATCCTCGCACAAAGCTACTTCGCATGTCACACACATTATTTTAGTCAATTTTTTTTTTTCTGACTCGTAACACATTTTACATCTTCGATAAATAGCTGTTCGCTTTGAATCACTCGTCAGAGGAATTTTCCGGGGCATATGTTTTAATATTTCACTTTTCAGTGATGTACTGGAACTCTGTGCAAGACTGGATGATGACGCAACTGACCTTTCTACTGAAAATTTGTTAATAAGTTGTCGAATAACAATCAGCTGAAATTCGGCAATTCCAATTTTTTTGTCAGTTACATGTTTATATAAATAATAACTATTTAACAAAAATAGATCGATTATATGAAGCCCTACTTTCTTGTACCATTTTAGGGACTTCCGCATACATGAAAGGCTGCTTAGCATCATATCGCTTTTGTCAACGGTACCCATATTTTTATTATAGTCCACAGCTGCTTGGGGTTTCGTCACAGGCTGGCCCGTGACTCTGTTAATTTTCCCAGTTGGGATTAAATTGTCCGAATGTAGGGTTGTTAACATATGGACTTCTCTTCTATCATGCCATTTGATGGCCATCAACGGCCCTTTGTGGTACGACTCGATTTCACCTTTTTTAAGTTTCTTAAATTTAGGCATGAATTTTCGGTTGCTTCTTACTGTTCCACAAGCATTGGTAGTTTGTTGATGTAAGTAATCAAACAATTCGGGACTACTATAATAATTATCACACCAGAGTGTATGGCCTTTGCCGAAGTAATCATTTAAAAGTGTGGTTATCACCGCTCCAGAAACACCAAATCGCCTACTATTTGTTATTTCGGTGCCATCACCACAATAAATTATGAAGTCGAGAATACTTCCGGTTTCTACGTCGCATAGGATAAACATCTTAATTCCAAACCTGTGACGTTTTGACGGAATGTACTGCTTAAATAATAATCTTCCTTTGAAGACGATAATGCTTTCGTCGATGCATAAATTTTTTCCAGGTTTTAATGTTTTCTTGAAAATGGTACGAGCATGGTCAATGAGAGCACGAATTTTGAACAACCTATCTCCGTAGATAGGTTGTTCTATGTCGCAGTAGTGCAGCATTTGGAGTATGATTTCATACCGATCTCTGGACATTGTCTTGCCGAAGATTGAACTTTTCAATAGAGGATCCGTGCTCCAGTGTTCTTCTATTGTCAAATGTTGATTTCTGGTCATCAATAGGCAGACTGCATAAAAAATGTACATTTCATTGGGTGTAGTGTCCTGCCATTTATGAATTCTTGAATTATCGGTGAATTCTTTGGTTGATTTCAGGTGACGACAATAAATATTCGTATAATTACTTATTTTACCGATAATTTCCATGTTTAGGAAATGTAAAAAAAAGTCCAAAATGGAAGAATCTCTTGTTAACCCAACTGATGAATCAATTTCTCCGGTCAAATTTTCACAATCATAAACTATTGGCACTGAAGGTCCACGAGTCCATGCTTCAAGTATCACTTCGATACTTTCTTCGGCTGTAGAAATTTCACCGGTCACCTGGGAAGTAACTTCTCTCGATGGTCCGGCACTCCCTATAGTGGCGGAAGTCCCAATATCCGTTGCTTCAGCGGCCTCCTCAATGTCTGAATATAAACTAGCTTCATCCATCGGAACATTTTCAGTATCACTTTCTATTTCAAAGTCTGAATCCAACATATCCATAATTTCGTCAGTAGAAGAATCACGGTACGCCATTTTGACGGTTTCAATTTACACAAAACAAAAATATAATTAGCCCGAAACACAAATCAAGATCGATATTATAGTATAACACTTATAGATTATATACAATAAAAGATATCCACAATTGCGTAATTTTAAAACCGACCGACTCGCAAGAAGCAGAAATGCCCACTGGTGTTGTTAAAAAGTAAAATGATCAACAAAAGATTAGGACAATAGGACTCATTGCATCAGAAAGTAAAGCAGATAGAATGAGACGACATCCTTTACCAAACTCTTTCTTAATTTCTTTAGTATTTGTTTCTTTCTATATTTACAAGTTACAGCACAATTGCACCCCCATAAATCAATGTTGCTTTCAAAAGTATATGTAGCTATATTTGTACACTCGCGGTCGAAGAATGCAATTAGTTTACTTCAAGTATTTTTTTTATGGGTTGAGTAAACTGTATTAAAAAAATATTATTACTACATATATTATTACAAAATCAATTCCCTAATTAAAAAAAAGATACATCAATTATAAAAGGCAGTGCAAAAAATAACGTTTAAATTTTTCGTGTTGCGGTTTTATTGACCGCGAGTGTACATAGATATGTACGTTAACGAAAAATACAAACTGCTAAAATAAGCAATTACCTCAACTTTCTAAAAATATCTTTCACAATCCCCAGCCAGATATTGTCCTTTTATTGCACTCATCACTCAAACATGTCATCCCTAATTTCATGGAAATGGTGGTAAAAATTATATTATTGTTTGATAATAGTTTTATAACAGAATTTCATTGAGTTAACGAGGTTGAGAGGCACTGAATTGTTTTTTTTCCCAGTTTCATTGAATAATAGAATGAGCCCCACAAGGACACATACATAAATAAGATAAATGCATTTTTTTGTTTCAAAAGACATCTCTGTTGACATTTTGGGCTAAAATGATTTCTAGTTAACAGTGGTTGAAAAATACTCCGAAATATGTTTATGAATACCCTAATAAACATCATTCTATATGGGACTAGATTTGTGTCAAAAATTGAAATCCTTTGTTTATCAAATATGCCGAACACGGGCTGCAAATTATCCCACATGTGTTCTCGTTTACGCCAATATTACATAAAAAATACACGAATTCCTTTCAAATATTATATAAGTAGCTAGATGTTTGTAAATATCTTCAAATGACGTATTTGAAAAAAATATTGATTTAGTATTTGACGATTTATCAAAAAAAATTGCGATCTACATGAAGTATTTTTAACTGCTGGAATCTATTTTTCATAGCAATAAAAGTATTTTATCGAAATCGGTTAAACAACTACAATTATTAATTAATGTACAACTATTAATTACATTATTTAGTTCGGATAAATAGTTTTCAATTTAAAAAAAAATCAATTAGAAAAATATATACATACTTATAAATATTATGCATCGGCGCATGGTTAATACAAAAAAAAATACATCGACAAGCGCCGCCATATTGTGGGCGTATTATTGGTAATTTCGTAGGTGTTCACGGAATTAATATTTTAGCTGGTATGGTTATTTTTTCTTGTGAATCTAATAGATGGCGTTGGTAATATACAATATTCAGTAGCATATTCAAGTGATTTGAGCTCTAAAACACCTATAATAGCTGAGATATTAAGGCTCAAATTCCCGTGCACGCTCATGGCTGCTATGGCAGCCATACGCGTATGAGGCATGTCAGCGAGGTTAAATGCTACGTTAACCGAATTTTTAATTTCATTGTGGATTTTTTCGCTAATTCTTCCTAGGTAGTTAATAGATCTAAAGAAGCGGTTCTCTTGTATAACGTTAGGGTAAATAAGTTGTCTTGATAGTTTTAATCGTTTTTTATGTAGTAAATTTTGTATCACCGTTGCCGTGTACCCGTTATTGATCGCAATGTGTATGATAGTCTTAAGTTCATTTTGGTAATCAAAACTATTCATTGGCACTGATACTAATCTATGTATCATGGAATTATATGCTGCCAGTTTATGATTCCATGAGTGGAGGGATTTTGCGTGGATTGTAGTGTCGCAAAAAGTTGGTTTCCTAAAAATTTTGAAATTATGATTTTTATCTACTCTAGTTATCGTTAGGTCTAGAAAATTGATGCTTTTGTCTATCTCTACTTCTAGCGTGAATTTAATTTTACTATGTATCAAGTTAGCTTTAAGTAAAAAATTACTTAGCTGTCTTTCCGTTCCTAGCCAACAAATCAAGATATCGTCTACATAGCGGTAGTAATATAAAATATTTTTATGATCGAGTTCTAAAAGTTTTATTTCTAAATTATTCATGAAAATTTCTGCAAGAAGTGGGCTTAAAGGGCTGCCCATCGGTAAACCGTCATTCTGTTGATAATATTCTGAGTTAAATAAAAAGTAATTGTTTTCGGTGCACACTTTAATTAAAGAGTAAATTTCTTCGGTTTCAAATGGATGAATTTTCGATTTTTCAAGATATTTGTGCATAACCTCAAGGCACTCCTTAACAGGAATGTTTGAAAATAGACTAATGACATCTAGTGAAATAAATTTACTATTCGCGGGTATTTGTACTTTTTTAATTTTATCGATTAGGTCTATCGAATTTTCTACGCTGTGATGAGCTTTGAATTTAGTTTTATCTTTGAATATTTTATTCATTAGGTATGCTAATTTAACTGTCGGAGTATTTGTAAAGGATACTACTGGTCGAATTGGAGTTCCGGTCTTATGAATTTTTGGCTGACCATATAATAACGGCGCCGTTGGATTCATGAGGTTAACGTATCTTTTCATAGATTCAGTTGGGAAAACGATGTTGCAGTCTTTTACAATATTTTTGATTTTAGTCGCTAATTTAGACGTCGGGTCCTTTGTGAGTTTGGTAAATTCAGATGGTTTTAGAAAGTTGTTTACTTTATCTATGTAGTCATTTTTATTCAAAATAACTATGGAGTTGCCTTTATCAGCTTTAGTTATAATCAAATTGTTAGTAATAGTTTTAGCTTTAATATTTTTAAGCGTTGTAAATTCTTTGTTGTTAATATTATTTAGGATATCAATATCTTGTCATATTATTAGTTAAAAAATAATACCAATTAATGTTGAAGAATAATATGAAGCAGGCAGCAAATCTTCTACAATTGTAGCTAACATCCAGAAGGCATCTTCTTCTTCCATCATTAACAGTAACGATGCAGCAATCATTCCAGTTCCTTGGCAGTACCTGATCAAATAATTTTATGAATAAAAGTTAATTTTATTTGGTCAGTTGGTATTTAACAAAAAAATTTTAGTAATATTTTTTTGTGTAGTTATATAGTAAATAGTTTGGTAATTTGAAGCATGTGAACATTTTTTCAATAAATACAATTGGTTAAGGATAATAGTTGGGACCAATGTTCCCTTTATGCTAAAAGTTAAGTTTGAAAATTCCCACACACTCCCTAATTAACCGAAATAAATTATAAATTGAACATTTATATAATATAATTAGAATTAAATCTAACCTGTTATCAGAACAAGAAATTGATTAAGATGAAGTACATATACAATATATGGAATAGTTGTTAGTGAAAAACTAATTTAATTTTTCTTAACACTTCTTAGTCGGGCGCTTCAAAAAATAGACTCAAGCCTGTAGCGGGCGTTTTTTAGTGATTAGCGCACAAATATATTACATTCTTAAAATCAACACAACTTCTAAACCAAACGATATTTTCGATTGAAATTTAAAAACAAATCATACGTGACATCTAATCATTAAAAATAAAATTAGAACATTTCGATATCATCATAATTTAACTATGTTTCAAAGCTGAATATAAAACCTGTTATCAATTTAGTAGATAGCACTCCGCATGTTATAAATATTAAATATTCAAAACATTCTATACAACAAAATAGCATATTTATCAATATTTTATAATTATATAAATAATTATAATATATAATCGCCATTCCTACAACTTTAGTGTAAAATCTAATGCCGTAAAAATTACAGCGTAAATATTCGAGACACATGTGTCACCCTCTTTGTAAATAATAAATACGAACATTCAATGCATAATAACTTATTAGTTTTATTGCTTCTTGTCAAAAAAGGGTCACTTGCGGTTGCCGCAGTTATTTTGAAGAATTAAACTTATGAACCAATCTACGCAACATGTGTATTGGTTGATAATCATATACTAATATGTGCATGTATCATTTATATTTATCACGGTGTATGCTTTTATATAAATACAATAACAATTGCGTAAACAAACTAGAAAAACAATAAAAATACGTCTAAAAAGCAGTGTTTAACTGATAATGTTTCAGTTGATAATGCTCGCGATGAGCGAAACCGGTCCTGATCTAATAAATTTTATGTGGAAAAAGTACTAAAAATGTTTTATTATTTTTATTATAATGCCATTCCACCAAGTATTGACAGTGAACACCTTAAAAGTGTTTAACTCGTTAAACGACTCGATCTAAACTAGCGATGGAGATCGCAAAATAAATCTATAACACAGTTGATTTTTTGTTTCTTAGCTCAAACTTCCACCCTTATAATCTAGCAAAGAATTAGGACTAATGTTAATTAGTTGCGGCATTTTATTTAACGCCGACAAACAAACCCGTGATATTATGTGTCCCGCAAACAAGCGACGATATAAAAAAACATATTATGCCGTGATCCGCAGTCTACCGACAATACGCTAAAAACGACTTTGGTCGTGGCCCGCCTAAGAAGTGTTAACATGTACTTGATTTTATTTTATATAAAAAAATAAAATGAATTCTGTTATTTTCAGGTTCAATTTTAGTATACATATTAATGTAAAATATTAAATAAAATTGGCCTGTTCAGTCTTTGAATTTTCCGCACAGCTAACCTCTCGTCTTAGAAGGACATTTGGTCATTGGTTTGGACATAAATATTTCTGTTTATTATTCAATCATCAATCGTTGCTTTTGTTCCAATGACTGATAAATATCAGTCATTTTGCATGTCATTCCTGCAGTGACCAAAACATTAAATTTGTCAACTGCATTATTCAACATTTTCTTAAAGTGAATTATGTTTGGTATCTTGGTATTTAAATGGTAATATTTTTCTCAATACTTCTAACAATCTATTACATGGTCAAACTATTTTTAAGCTGTACAGAATTTCTGATATAAATTCATATTTACAAAGCATCAATTTATTTTACCCTATTTCTGGATAAAGCCACGCCAAACCCCTCAGTACTCTCCTCAAACGAGGTATTCCGGTACTGGTAAGATTCGAGAAGCATGCATTGCTCGGCAAAGTTCGCACCAGATCCTTTTCAATCTGTTTCGATGTCATCAGACCATCATCGCTGGAAGCCTTTTCAATATCTTTGTACGAAACATCAGATTGGTTTTTCTTTTGAAGAGCACCTATAATGTTACATGATAATATTGTCTCAATCGAGCAAAATATATGACAGTTCTTTTTTTGTTTATTTGATTTGAGTGCATGAATGGGCCAGTAATCGACCAAATTCCATTATGTCAAAGACACAAAAGTCAAGGACATTATTTTGCCCATTTTAAGAGGAAGTAGCACCACCATCTTTGGTATATTGGAATTTTAACCATTTCTAGCCAATTCGTGATCTGAAGTCAAATATGACAATACGGCATATTCGTATCTTTAGCTAGGTTATCTTGTGATAAAACAATAGAATGACTTACATCCATCGAATAACATTTAAAAATTATAAGTATGTTTTAAACCTGAAAACCGCATCCACATTTGAGGTCTCAATGAATGTGGTATTCCTTGCTTAACCATGGATCTAAGCTTTTCTGTCCTTGGTAGCCTCCCATCAGAGTTTTCAGCCGAAAGATCCATCTCTCTATTGGAAAACTCAATGTGGGCCACCCATTGTAATCTGTTAAATATGAATACATAATGTATAATCATATGGTGAAGAATGACAGCAATATATACAGGATACAGAACAGCACAACAATCAAATTCTACAGTAGGAGTGGCAGAGTGTTTATCCACTCTGAGGTGACTGTTATTCCATTGGATGAGATAATACATTGAAAGGGAACTGTTTATAATGTATATTAGCCTTTTCACTCAGTGTGTGTATCATTGTTACGCTTCTGGCTAGAGTACTATTAGATATTGATTTAAAGTAAATTATAGATAAAGTGTTTGGCTAACAATTATTATTCTTTAGAAGTCTGTGTGTCATAAATAAATATTCATTACCTATGTTGATCATCTTCTTCAAAAGTGGTGGCCAATAATTTACTAGAGTTCTGTTCAGGTCCATCTTCTTCTTCAACTCGAAAACCAAATTCATCAAACTGATAGTCAGGCTGTTCATTACCGCCATTGGCACCCTCACACTGAAATTTATAAAATCAGATCAAAATTTGAGAACACCGTTGTTTAGTGACCATAATAACTATGTCATAAACTTTGAATATGTAAATATTTATGAAAAATGATAGTGGTAAATCCTCAAATATGAAATTACAAATTATTCACCTCAGGTTGTCCCAATTTTGCCAAGAGGTTCTGAGGCCACATACTAGGAGTCAATGCGGAGAACGGCCCACCAGGTGAAGGATGAATCTTTTCAGATATTTGCATTCCTTCAACCATATCACAAAAATCTTCTGCATCCTCCTCCGAAAGTGCAGCATTTATTTTTCGCTGTAAAAATTAAAAACAACAAGACATCAATATTGAATTGAAAGTTTTCTTAAGATTCTAAGACTCACTGAGAAAAAATCAACCACCACTATTATCATTTAAGCACTGTTAAAAGGAAAACAAAAAATAATATAACATATTGTATTTTACATACGTCGTGATCTTCTTTTCCGACATAGCCTTCATGATCTCGAGAGGTGAAAAGGGATTTAGCGATATCCATTTTTTCTTCAATTATTGAAATGACAATGAATTATCATTATAAATAAAAACAAAAATTTGTATTCTTTCGATTTTAGATATATTTGACAGCAGTGACAGCTTTACGGAACGTCAAACTAGTACTGCCAACATTGATAATATTAAACTAAAACCAATATATAGTGCCAACTGAATTTTGCACTATATTTTTTGTGCATATACCTACCTGGTTCTTGTTGATTATGTTGTTTTATTTTAAGCCACTGTATGTAAGTAAAAATCAAAGCAGCACGCATCAACTATAAAAGTAAACTAATGACATTACATGCAACTTTCACGCCATTTAAAAAAAGCTTAGTTACTGTTTAGGCCAGTGTAAGGGAACCTGCGGCCTTTTGGTTACTCTGATGCAGTTTTTTGAGTTGTTCAAAATATTCACATTGATCAAAAAATTATACGCAAATGTTTGGAAAAAGAGCGTAATAATCTATTATGTATATGTTCGGTAGTAAAAAAAGAAAAAGTGATGTCAACGTTTTCTTTACTACGGCCTTATGTTGAATCAAATAAATGAATGTGGCTTTAGAAATGAAAAGGTTTCCCACTCCTGACAGGCTAAATGTTGGTTTGAAATCTGTTTGCTGATTTCAGACAATGAATATTTAACTTTTATTTATAGTAATGAAACCGCTATATATTTAGCTCTTGCAAAATTTTAATTTAATACATAAAGGCTTTATCTGTACAGCTAGGCACAAAATAAAGCAATCATAATAATGTAGTTGCAGACCTCTAATAAAATACATGCGATTTATTCTTAAAAACATTAAAGGAAATACATAAGAATACTGGCAATACCAAAAATGTGAAGGGTGTCGCTTCTCACGTCGAATAATAATTATGTAGCTGAAGCTGGGCTGATGTATTAAAATAGTTTTAAATGCGTGGATAGCAAGGCAGATTATCAGTGAAATATTGAAGTAAAATGGCTTCGAGAGGTGGGCCTACGGTCCTTGGGACCGATGGTGCTGATTTTGAACATCGTCAAAGGGTGGCAGCTCAATATCAAGCCAGGTAAGAAATAATTCATAAGCTTTGGCTACCAGACATGAAATATGGATTTTTGCTAACGTGTTTGACAGTTGTCATGAATACAAGATACTCATGAATTCGCTCAATATCAAATATTTTTTCATTTCATCGCTTATACAAGTATCTTTTATGGCGTGTATTCTTTATTTTTTTACGATGTACATTTTCTCGTCGATCGAAAATCAAAGCTGAAAATTAAAAATATATTATATTTTTGCTTTTTCTGTAATGGAGTAAATGTAATCTTGTTTCAGTGCACTCAACAAATCCCGGCTAAAGTATTGCATATTTTTTCACTACCTTCTATTTTTTGTTATGCTTGCAAAACTGTCCGCTGACATACTAGACAAATTAGATATATTTGTATTAGAAATTGAAGAACTACAAATTCCTCAGGTAAAAATATTTTAAACATTACTTTTTGTCACTTTATTTTTTAGACAATCCTTATATCTAATATCCTCCTTGGTAATTTTTTTGTTACGGGGTGCAGTTTTTGCTAGCTTCAATTGGTCGCTATTTCGAGTCATTGATGCGAAAGAACTCTCAAGAATCATGCACCCCTTAATGGTTTATTCACACATAAATATCACCTACAAAATTAAACACTCGATAGATCCTGTTATGATTACATCTTTTTAATTGGTCACATAATGTTGTTGAACGTTTTTCCATTGAAGGAGAAAACTGTTACAAAATATTTATTGAGGTCATTAATTATTACTCTTATACTAATGCTTTCTTTACACAGGTCCCATCACTAGGGCTAATTACTGTTTTCTAACTTTTCGTTTAGTGTACTACGGCAGATTACTATCCTCAGTATTTTTGTCAACCGAGTAATTTTAATATAGTTTATCTGACTGGTCTCTCTAAACTGGTTTATTAGAAAAAACTTTCATGGTTTATTTTGATAATCTTGAAAATCTTACAGAAAATATTCTTTACAACATGCTTCTCTTAGTCTACCCGAAAATCTACTAAATGCCACTAATAATAATGCAATTTTGTAGAGTATTTAATTACGAATAGGATAACGTCAAATAATCTCACATTAATATCGGAGAAGTTAACTCAAAATACAAATATGATATCAGTATGAAATTAGTCACAATAATATGTCAAATGCAAATTCTTCAAACAAACCATAGAGCAAACTTGAAAGATGGCGACGTTTTTTCGTAATTCACATAAATTATTAGTTTATTGGATTCTAACGTTTGGTTTTTTTGTATATTACTATTGCATTTAAAATTTGTAGAAAATTGTATTGTTTTTCGCAAGGCTGTGGAGATGTTTATAAATAATACAACTCTGAGCTAGGCTTAAAACAATACTTAAATTATTTTTTTAGGCTTAGCATGCAGCGATTTGAACAAACTTTTTTTAAAAGGACTCGGAAGTTATTAGTTTTTTTTCGGATCTGACTCGAAGCTATAACAGTCAACTCCACGGCTCAAGTCAGCTCCACGACTGAACAAACTTTTTTTAAAAGGACTCGGAAGTTATTAGTTTTTTTTCGGATCTGACTCGAAGCTATAACAGCCAACTCCACGGCTCTTACTCTACAGCCCTGGTTTTTTTGCGGCGTTTAGTAAATGCTCAGGTAGAAAAAGAGTAGCATGTTGTAATGCATATTATGTACTAATTCATCTCAAAAATATTTTTTAACTTTATTGATGACAAACATTATCACAAATTAAATTTATTGAGGAAAATATTTTTAATCGTTGAAAGTATGTGAAATCGTGACAGTTTTTTTTTGGTATGATTGAAACATATTGACCCAGTTATACAAGAAGTAACAAGATTATTAAATAAGTATTTATCAAAACAAGCTAAAAATCCTTTTCGAATCCCAAATCGATTTTATTTGCTGAAATCGATGTTATCCTTTGCTGCAATTTTTATTCCTATCCGTTTCTAGTTGTAAATAAAAAAATAGTCTTAGAGTATATGTTGGTTGCTTAACTTTAGGTGTAAATAGTAATTAGTCAGTTTCTATTAAATTTGGGTAGAAAAATACTAGACTTTCTTTTGCTCATTTCGGTATTCAAGGTAATCTAGTCTATCAAATAAATATTTTCTGAAAGAGTATAGGCATATTTTGTACATTTTTTAACTAAACATGAAAACGCATAACAGAAAATAAGTTGTAGTCTTTCATAGCAGTAAGCGCATGACATCATTTTAACTAACAGGATTTAAAAAAATACTTAACAATTTCAAATTGAGCTAAATTTTTAAAGCTTCAGTGGCATTATTAATTTATATATAAAATATGTTGTAAATTATTGTGTGAACATTTGTCTTATAACTATAGCTGGCATGTTTTTAATTAATTTGCTTTCCACGATAGTAACGAACAATAAAATAATTATTTTTCATTGTGTTCCTCTAGAATTATCATTATTGTGTTCATTTATATTTAATATTTTATTTTATCCCCAGGAATATTAAAGAATTTGACTTTTATTCAAGTACCCAGTTTTAATTTGAATTGAAGTATGCAGGATACTGGAAGTAAATAGTATTTTACTTCATTTAAATTATGTGTTTTTGTTTTTATAATTTTCTTATTTGAAAGTACATTTAATAAATACTAATTTTTTGATACATGAATTTATATAGGTCTTTCAGTTTCCTTTAAACTTAATGTATTCTGCAAATAACATGAAACTTAACTGTAATAATTGACATAAATAGTTTCATGTAATTTTACTTCACAATACTCTTGAAATACTTAGGATATTATTTTTTTATATGATAGTCACTCATATGAGCTATATTTTCTCTGTGAGCAACTGTTGGTGTTGATTGAAATTGCGATATGATTACTCAGATGTTATTTTAGAAGCTCACCCATTTTGATGATCCTATTATTAAAAAGTATCAACACCTGGTTTGCTTTTTTTTTATTATTCAAGTAAAAGAATTCAATGTCAATTCACAATGTTGCAAGCATGCTAAATAGCACTAGATTATGATTGTGCTTAAAATATGTATCCGTATTTATAAAACACTGGTTTTTATTTCACATCAGAAATTTTAATAAAAACATTTTTTCATATCTTTTGATCACACTGCACTCTTGTACACGAAAGTCATTCTATAACACTGACAGACCCTGATTATCAAAAATCTATGTTAGATCCACATTTATACACCTATCAGTTAACACTAAGCGCTGAAATACTATTGATTTGTAAAGAAAATATAAATAATTACTTTCGATGACGGTTGCCATTGATAAGGTGAGTTAAGGCTTAATGGGCCAGTACAATTCTCTCTCACTGTCAGTCGGTGACCACTGGCTCGTGGTTTTTAAATTCTATTAACATATAATGAAATAAGAGCTCAGACTGGATGAACAATAACGCAACTTTCTTAATGAATGTTGACAATGTAAGCTTGTAAGCAAAATATTAGATTGCACGATTGCTGATCAGCTTGGATATCAATCGGAAGGTTTTTCATTGATTCCTTAGCGTGCTTAGTTATTGTCTCACCGAAAAAGTAATTGTACAAATTGATTACTTTGTGTTTTAGCCTCTGCTATGGGAATACGTATGGGGCATGTCCATACTATCATCTTTTCTGGGGCTCGCGGCGATCAAGCGAAACCGCGTTGTCGCCATGATGCGCTACATTATTGCGATCGTTGTCCTCGGCTATCTTCCAATTTTGTTTTGCTTCATATATTACTTGTCGGACTGTTGGCGCTACTTAACTGGTGATGTCATTATAGATGAAGATTCATCAGAAGAAGACATATCTGATGAAAACTCCATAGCGTTATGGCAGGTAAAGCTATTTTTTTTAAATATTAGAGAATATAGAACTTTATAGATTGAAAGGTACTATGATGCAGTGGAGGTCTCCTATGGTTAATACCAACATTTTTTACAAATCGTAGTTGAATGTAATTTTTTTCATTAGTGAATATGATTACCAAAAATCTTATTCGAAGTGTGGAAAAAATATGTGAATTCAAAACTTTATATTTACATAAATCTTTGTTCCTATAGGTGTACTGTAGATATGATTTTTTCTCTGTCTGCTTAAATAAAAGTTGCTAATTTCAGGAACTAACCCACGTTCTTTACAATCTTTCTATAGTTTTATATATTGTTTAAAGTGTCCAATGAAATGGCCAGTAAAACATTGAAAACTGTGGCATATGTCTTGAGATTTTTGACCAACACAGTACGATTATATCTTTCATCATTAACAGCTTACCGCCCGCGTGTTTTCTATTGAATTTGACCTGGCGGCCGGACGATTTTGCAAAAAATTCGCAAAAAACTGCCATTCTACTAAATTCACCATAATTTGTAAACCAATTGAGATATCTTCACAAAATTTTATTTGATAGCTTCCAGATACTTTGGCGCATAAATCAATGCCACTTGAGCAATGGTTCTATATCTGTGGGTTGCATACTTATGTGGTGTAGTCAAAATAACTTAAATCTACTGAAAGGTTTTCTTTTAAATATGTAAAATCTACTTTTTCATATTGTTTTCTTTGTTTTTATGTTCAAATATATAAAAAAAATAATTGGATATACTATTAACAAGGTATGATCAAAAAATCGTAAAAAAAGTACGTTTTATGGATAATAACATATTCAATACAAATATGTATTATTTAAGAATTGAGAACCCCTGCCACTGAGTTTGAATAGGTCGCAATATTATCAACCACCCGATTCAAATTTCAAAAATAGTTTTCGACCGCCACAATGACACTTGCTCCATAAAACTGCAGCATGGCCCGCCTCCTGCCCAAGCAATAAATAACAAGGCAATTCGATGTAAACAAATACTACGATACGTGTGTGCGTATCTCTAAGAGGCCCTAGAAGAGCATCTGGGAATCATGTTACCCTGCTAATATTACGTATGTATGTCGTCGCTAATCAGAGAAACAAACCAGAAACGATTTAAACATAAAATCTTTTACCAGAACGTAAAATAATACTATGAAAAATGACACCTGAAAAAAATAAACGTCTACCATCTTAGGGGTATTTTTACGAAATATTTTAGTATACAGTAAAACCCCCATTTATGCGATCTTCGGGACCGTATAATCGGGGATAGTGTAATTGGGGGTGTGAATCTCATACAAAATTAGGGATTTGGGGTTTTCCGCGTATACGTGTGTGCGTATCTCTAAGAGGCCCTAGAAGAGCATCTGGGAATCATGTTACCCTGCTAATATTACGTATGTATGTCGTCGCTAATCAGAGAAACAAACCAGAAACGATTTAAACATAAAATCTTTTACCAGAACGTAAAATAATACTATGAAAAATGACACCTGAAAAAAATAAACGTCTACCATCTTAGGGGTATTTTTACGAAATATTTTAGTATACAGTAAAACCCCCATTTATGCGATCTTCGGGACCGTATAATCGGGGATAGTGTAATTGGGGGTGTGAATCTCATACAAAATTAGGGATTTGGGGTTTTCCGCGGAAAATGCAAAACTAAGATTTCTCTTCATTTTTGCAAAAAAAAAATATTGACGAAATATTTGGTGACGTAAGTGACAAAATGCAAAGCGCGCGAAAAATCCCGCATACGTCAGACGCCAGCTATGTGTTGAATACACAGACGCTAGTCAACATTTGACTGTATGCGAAGTTTTGCGGCGTGGTCAATCTTTTGCACTTTCAGGTAAATACATATTACTAAAAACTTTTTGCTTTATCTATGACATCAAATTAATTTTAAATCTTTAAAAAACTTTACTGACTGCGCGATTTATTATTATATTAAAATATTTTTTCAGTCATGCAAAAAAACGGAATTAAAATAAAAAGAAAACGCATTTCTATCGAAGAAAAATATACCATTTTAGAAAAACTTAGCAGAGGCGTAAGAGCTTACATTATTTCCAAAGAATTTTATATAAATGAATCTACAATTCGATCGATTAAAATAAATGAATGAATGACAGTGGGTGTCTATCGGTTCATCTGAAAATATGGATAGAAGATTGTAATAAAAGATATATTCCTCTTAGTGTCCGAATTATAAAACACAAAGCATTAAAAATATATGCATATTTGAAACAAGGAGAGACTGATGATTCAAATTTAGCTTTTGAAAATCATTTCGAATTAAAGCAAGTAATGGCTGGTTTAAACGATTTTTCAATCTATTTTCCCTGCGCAGCATTAAAATGAAAGGCGAAAGTGCATCTGCCGATGACGAAGGTGCAGAAAAATTTACACATAAATTATTGATGATGAAGGCTACACACCCGACCAAGTATTCAATGCTGACGAAACAAGCCATGATTGGAAAAAAAATGCCAGAACGCACATTTATTTCCAAAACCGTTAAATCTGCACCTGGATTCAAAGTTGCCAAAGACAGAATAACTGTTCTCCTTTGCAGTAATGCATCGGGCAGTTATATAACGAAACCAATGGTTGTCAGTCATTTTTTAAGCCCACGAGCAATGAAAGGAATCGATAAGTCTAATTTTCCCGTTTACTGGAGGGCAAATAAAAAAGCGTGGATTACGAGAATTTGATTTTACGATTGGTTTTTTTAACTGCTTTGTTCTAGAAATGGAAAAATTCCCTTTTAGAAAAAATATTGCTTTCAAAATATTATTACTTATTGATAATGCTCCTGGCCATTCTACGGATCTTTAAAATCCATCATTGGAACCGAATATTTTCTGACAGTGAATGATGTATGCTTATTTGTATTTTTTTATTTTAATCCTAAATTAAGTACTCGATATAATTCGATGTATGTACTATTTCAATAAAATTATGCTATATTATTACATAGAGATAGTGTAAAATATAAATAAAATAAAACAAGTTAAAAAAACTACATATGTATTTCTTTTCTCGCGGCGCACATATGTCATTGTATAAATAAAACCAAAAAAAGTTTTCAAAATCAGTTGCAGTTTTTCACCATGAGTAAATAGTATGCACATAACATTAAATTCTCTGATTTAAATTTCCATTAGAAAATATAGATTAGAGTTGAGCTCCCCTGCTGCAGCCGCCCAGGCGGACAGCAGCAACGAACGTAGCA
The DNA here is from genome assembly GCA_030503985.1 of Himalopsyche tibetana. Lineage (NCBI taxonomy): Eukaryota > Metazoa > Arthropoda > Insecta > Trichoptera > Rhyacophilidae > Himalopsyche > Himalopsyche tibetana. The sequence continues at coordinate 7,314,661 of JAPJYX010000010.1, forward strand.
ATGGAATGCGACCGTACAATTGGGGGATTTGCGGCGAATATTTCTAGCCAGCGCATAATTCGGGGTAGTGTAATTGGGGGTTCCACTGTAATATTGTTTTTTTTTTTGTTAAATATTGCGTCAATGTGTATGCTACCATCTCTTGTTAACATTTAAAATCAAACTCGATCCTAACCAATTGATTTTTCAATAGAATAGAATGTATGACGTAGGACGCGTATATGCGTCCACGGTCCGCAACCGTTGGATTTCAAAGACTTAAATACGCGTCCACGGTCGTTAAGCTGTTAATATAAATATACACAAATATAATGAGCCACCTGTGTGGTCGAGTGGTCAACGTTGTTGGCTTCGGCTACGGAGGGCCCGGGTTCAAATCCCGGTACGGACAGTTTTATAAATTGATTTTTCAATCGATTTATGAATTTCTGTTTTAAGGCATGGATGTATGTGATGTCTTGAATTCCCCCCTCTCACCCATCCTATATCGAGAGCGATTAGCTTACCACTAATCCTGTCTTAGCCCTATCCTTCTATCCCTACTCTCTTTGGAAAAAGAGAGGTTGAGCAACTGAGTAACAAGCAGTTCTCGTAGAAACACTTCTGTTGAGATAAACTCTATTAGGAGTCCATATGCTCCACATTGGGAGCGGACATGGTTAAAAAAAAAAAAAACAATCAATTTCTGTGACTAGGTTTTTCCATTTTTTTATGTTTATTTTATTTCTTGCAGGGATATCCATACGGTCTTCTTTGGTTTGGATTTGTCTTGTTGGCATCCCAAGTTCACGCTTTCTCCATTTACTTTGCTTGGAATTTGATAAATGCCTGGAAAGCACGAGGGGTGCTGAGGAAACAGCAGTGAGAGCAGACATACTATCTTAAATTTTACTTTTTAAATCTTCAACCACTCTCGAGCTTATTACAAATGTTACAATTATCCTGCAGCAAGGTACTATATTATTTTAGATGAATTGTATAATCCCGACTCCACGTATTAGGCTTGAGAAAATAAGTCATCTATAATTTAGCCTTCAGTCAATTATATATTTTAATGTGTAAGCAATAAATTTATAATGTAGTCTTGAAGTTAAACTTTATCTCAATTTTACCAATTTGAAAATTGCGATACCTAATGATATAAACCACGACACCGGAAAATTTTACTAAGACATTGTTAATTTTATGCAAAACCGTTATTAGTTTTTTACCCTAATGAAATTTTATTTATTATATTATAAGTGCCGAAATACCATATTTATTTTGAATCGAACGTAATCAATATTTATATAATTAGTTGCCTTGATTGAATTGACGTCTTCTATTTTATTTGAATTATTTTTGGACAATAAAGTAATAATTGCTGAGCTTTGTTCCATTTTGAACAGCGGCGAGATATATTGATAGCATTATTAATATATTTAAATATTAGCGTCATCAATGTGTGCATTAGAAAAATACATGTTGTTAACCGTTTGAAAGAAATTTACTTTTATTAGTACCGAGAAGTAATCCCTAAATGTTTAGTTGTGAAAGTATTTATTTGCTAAACTGCAGCAGTATTTTTGTGTGGCAATTTCAATAATGTAATACTCTTATTGATACATGGCAATATATATAGATATTTAGATATTTTAAAAATAGATTAATAAATATAAATATTCTATTTATACGCCTGAAAATAATTTTCACGGTGATGATTGGACATAGACAATATTCATTTTAAATTTGCTAACTTTAGAGTCACCTTAAATTAAATTCTGTTTGGCCTATATATCATAGTCATACTATAAATATTTTATTACTACTTTTTTGGCCTATAAGTTCATTGTAAACAGTTATTAAGATACAAAGTTTGTGTAGCTTGTTAACTTTATAATGGAATCTGCAAAATGGCAAAAAGAAAACACTATTATCCAATTTGTCATGTAATTTGACATATCCTTCACAAGCACCTCCTGTGTAAATTTGTGCTGACACTACATTTTGGTGTTAAAAACCATAATAATCTAACCTACAGAAATTTGAATCAATACACTTTTATTAAATTATGATAGCTTCGTTAAATACAATGTTCATAAGAAACAAATGTCACGAAATTTATTTACTTTCACAAAATATAATCTAACGCTTAAAAATTACAACATATTTTAAATAAAGAAAATTGATTACATTTTTTACACGTAAATGAACAGTTTGCATTTTAAATTGGTAAAATCATTCTGCAGCCACTTTTTTAATGCAGTGCGATATTATCAACATTGTAAAACTTTATATCATTTCGGTGTTTTGAAGTTAACGAGATTCGTATGTAGGAAAGGATCGCTTCACACCATCCTGTATTAATTGCATGGCAGATATTTTAGAATCAATGAAAACCAGTTGTGGTGATCTTAATCTTGATTCCGTTGTGTTATTATTTGTTATAAAACTTTTCTGACTATTGGAAACATTATTGGAGCAGGAAAAACATTTTCTTACTATTTACAGTTCTTGCATTATTTATACATTCATTTAAAAATTACTAATTACACTCATTTGATTTTATTTTCTAAATACTGTCTTAAAACGCCTTCGTAAATTGTCGTCTATATAAACATTAAGTTTGATATTGGGCTAAATAATGCTTCATATTCGTAAAATTGTTGCTTGTAATTTTTCAATGAAGTACAATAATACTACTGTAATTATTTTTAATGTCTACGTTTTTAAAAATTAGAGAAAAAGCGTGTTAATCTAATGAGCTACTCGTAACAATATTACAATTTCATTTTGCTTATTCAAATCAGTTTGTGTTCATGAACTGTTCTAGATTGTATAGAATGTGTTAATTAATAAAATCGCTTTGTGAATTTGTAATTTATATCGTGTGATCGTATCGAATAAGTGCAGCAAGTTCTCATTCATCTGTGAATATCATAAAATATGTCACTATTAATATAAAACTATTGTAAGAAAGCGATGTTCAGCTATTTATCATGTATTAATATGTAATTTTATAAAACACCCCTTTTGTACAGATGATATAAATATTTATTGATGTTTTTTACTAAAAAATACAACTTTAATTTTGTACCCACTGGAGCTAATTATTTTGTACGTTTCGAATATATAATCCATATTTTGGAATCCTCAGTGTCATTTTTAATTAAAATACTGTATCGAAGGTTACTCTTATATGGTAATGTTCCTATGTCGTGGAATTAATTTATTAGTAATATTAGAATATTAATTTTTTTAACAACCAGTCTCTTCATAGCTCCAGCTCTCTTAGGATACTTAGATGTTAGGTGTATTCTTTTAAATTTGTATGTATTTAATAGTGGCGAAAATACTTAAAATTTAATTTTTAAATTTCCTACCGCACCTTTTTACTGTCAATTTTAGTTTATTTAACATAAAAAGAAATCTTCAGCTAATATAACTACTTTTTCTATAAATAAATGAATATTAAATTTAAAAAAAAAACCATGTATTCAATCTCATCTTATCGTATCTCTGTTGAACTGAAGTAGACCTATTCTTGATCGTTTTTGTAATTTTTCATGTTCCTATTAAATAATTTATTTTGTAAAAGATGTTCTTGCCATAGTGTATTTTTGCCACTAAGATGTTTGCTGTTGTGGTTTCTTTCTCTTATCTTACTTCTATCTCATTACAGGGCAATGCCCAGCATTGTCAAGAATTGTTGAAACAATCAGTTGAAAGTAGTTTAGGCTCGTAGGCACTTGTTTTAGAAAACTGACCTGTTTTGTGTGTACCGCGAATTCACTTTGACTGAAACGAAATACACACCGAGATTTCAGTTTTCTTTCTTGCGCAACTATATTTCTTTGTCACAGTAATGCGATTGATATGCTATTTATATCATTATAAATGTCATCATATCAATCACAATACGTGATGATCTATATTACTCTATACTTCTTAGCTCTATTGTCTATCAATGTCGTCTTGTATCAATGAATATCAATTAGAAATATTGTATTTGTACTCTCGATGACAGCTTAGTGTCACTAACTTTAACTAACCCTTAGACTCAAAATACATCAAGTATGCTTCTTTTAGAACAGTACCTTTAGATTTGTTTAGTAGATGTTTGATTACTCACGGATACTTAATTAAAAAATAACGCATAAATCGGTTGTGAAAGATTTTCAAAGAGTTATTAGAGCTAACTGAATGGGCAAAGGGTAAAATTGTGTACCTTCAGATGCATGCTAGTCTTATGAATATTTATTTACACATATATTACGAAAGTAAAACAGTAGTGATGACGGATAATTGTTAGAATTATTACGTGACCCATATAACCTGATGTTTATCCTGAAATGGATGTTGTGCCTCTCTGTCTACCATGTAATAATTATATCTTTGTAATAATAATGATTGTGGATTCAATATTTATCACCAAAAATTGCTGTATTTTTAACTAGAATGAAGACATTAAATGTTACGATTTAAACCCTGCAAAAGAATTTCATTTCTCAATTAGCTATTCAAAATTATCAGATTCTCAAGTTAATTCTTCTCAGAATGTGATGCGTTAATTCCTCACCATTACACCACAGTTATGTTATCAGCTAGATATTAATTGTATTTAGCAAATGGTTGAATTAAAAAGAATTTTGCAACATGGATGCACCTCGCAGAAACTCAAAGGTTAATCAAATAGAAGTTGAATACCACAACCTGTTGTACTACTCCAGAGTTCGTTGGGTAAGCAGAGGCAAGGTTCTTATTAGATTTGTTTTAATTTTGAAAGAAATTAAAATTTTTCTTGTTGATAAAGGAAAGTATGTTAATATTTTAAAAGATCCTTAATTGTTGTGTGACTTGTTATTTCTGACAGATGTAACTCACATTAATGATCTGAATACTCAATTACATGGCAAAAATCATTATATCCCAGACATGGCAAACAACGTATCAGCCTTCCACGGAAAACTCAAATTGTTTTATACACAACTAAAAAAATGTATATTTTGCCACTTTCCGCATTGAAAAGAAATGTATACTTGACATGGCATTGATTCCAGTCAAAAGAATGCGTGCCATATCATCTAAATACATCAAGCTTTTGAAAAAAGGCTTTGTGACTTTAATAGTTATCAACATAATATGTATGAGACGTTTGCCAACTCTTTCTCAGTATCCATCAATGAGGTCAATTCATCGTGGTAGCTAGAGCTGATACATTTGTAGAACAACAATTAACTGCAATCGTAATATCAGAAAGACGATCTGCAGAGTTTTTACAAATTTCTTTCCGAAGAGCTGTTCCCTAACCTATGTAAGAAAGCTGTGCTTTCTGCGAGTCTTTTCAGCAGCCCTTACATTTGTGAGCAAGTATTTTTCTTATTAACCTTTCCTTACGGTGCTAAAAATTCCACGCGCTCTGGTGATATGTATTTACTACAACTTATGGAAAAGTGATTTAAAAAACGTAAAATTTAGTGTTTCTATGAATATTGATTTTATTGATCATATTTCGAGTAGAAATGTAACAATTTTTGTTAAGTTAGCGCTGAAAATTGTTTGAAAATGAAAAAAAAGCGTCGCAAATATCCGACAGTACTGCCGTATATGACATGTTACTAAACCGAATGCCGGCTGCCACAACGTTTCATACCAGACGAGGTCAAACACGTGCATACAGTACACACACAGCAAGGTGCACCAGCAAACATCTCTGTATTGGTGAGTCTATCCCCGATATGTTGGCAAATTATTTATATCCTTAGCTCCAGATGAATAATTATACATAGAAAAAATAATATATGTTTCGTAATTATATTATGGAGGAATACATACATTCTGAGCACCGTATCTATTATATTTCTTATCGATATTGAAATTATTTGAGTTGAATTGTAGTAAATACATATTGCAAGGAGGGAAAGTTAAAACTAAACAAATCTCAATACAGCTTGAACAATGATAACCTGAGTGCTGTACTGAGGATGTAACATAACACTTTTTGTGGATGTAACGGTGTCTCAATTATGGCTTGTAGATTTTCTTTACTCAAAATGCGACAATTTTTCTTATTAATGTAGCCATTCTACCAAAAATGATCCTCATCGCTTTTAATTAAAATTTCAGATAGAACCATGATTTTAAAAATAAATTGTTCATAATTTTCAAGCGTCGTTATGGCGTATTCATGGTGAAATGGCAAACCAAACTAAGTACAAATCAGTTGTCAAATTGGCTGACTAGTTCGAAAAAAAAACCTCAAATAAAACACCTATGTTTACTGATGTCGTTATTTTGAATAACATTTACCCATGAGGCCCGATAACAATCTGAAAATTAATAAAGTGACCCTTCTGCTAAAAAGGCAGTACATCACTGTACTAGAACAAATTTAGAATATAAATTGTGTAAGTCTAATCACTTTTTATACAAGTTCAAATGGTTCTAAAACTGCTGGTGTGGAGGGCTAGATTGAATATTTCGCACTGGCAGTTAAAGGGTTAATTTTTACGATCAAAATAATTCGAGCACAATGATTTTTTCATTTAATATTTATTAATTTAATAGGTAGGTATAAATAACAAAACGACAATAGTTTAAAAACTACAATAAATAAACCTTTATAAAGTGCTGTCACAGTTGATAATATAACACAAACTATCTTTCAATAACATTGTAAAAAACTTTACTAGAATATTATAAAAAGCCTTAATTTATTATGAATGATTATGTTTATGGCAGCGTTTCCGGCAGCTGGTTGTTTAATAACTAAGTATAAACAATTTTTTTAAAATAAACACACTTTATAAAACTAGTAATGAAGTAAATCAGTGCTGTTAATGTGTATTATTTCATTCAAAAATATTTGTAGTCAATATATTTTGTTATTTGGATTTTATACTGTATATTAGAGACACTGATATACCTTTGATATGGTTATTTCCTTTCTAATTTTGTAGCCAAAGTTTATCTTCAGTGTAATTAATCAGACATAAAAGTAAATTACATTTTTTTGTTACAAAGCTTTCAAAAGTGTGGGATGTATGAATCCATATGTATGCTTGCCAAATATTTCTGAAATGGTCTGTCTTATTACAAAATACAGCCAAATAATTTACTTATTATGTGTGTTAGTCACTTCTTTGAGTATGATTGATGATTTAAAATTTTAAACCAATTCTATTAGGTATTAACCTGGTATATGAATTATGGATGGATAGAAAATGTTAATTATTAATAATAATCATATTCTTCACAATATTGCAATACAAAATAAGACATCTTAAAAAACTGAATTTCAATATCAGAGTTGTTTGGCACTGATAGATAAATTAATGGTGCCTTAGAGATAATTATAAGACAAGTGAGCTTAGTGGGGCAGTCAGTATTTACAAAGATTTTTTATAATGTCACATAAGGAATAGGTTTTACTGGACGCATCGTGCTCGTGTGGCCATTCTACCATCGGTTAATGCTTTTAATCAAGACGTTATCCTTGGAAATTTTAATTAATAATTAAAATGATTTAGATGTATTAATTTGTGATAATTATTTCACTGTGATTTTAGGCAAACAAAAAGAATATTGTGAAGATATGATATTATTCTAAATCAGTAATTGAATCTATACTCGAGGGGATAATTTTTTTCATACTGTTATTACTTTAAAAAAGAAAATATTATCTTAAGAAAGTCTCTTTTTTTCTGCCGGGAACGCTTTTCACACTAGGAAGCACCGAAATCTTCCATCCATCCCTGGTATCGAGCAATATCAGCTGCTGATACTGTCTTTTTGCATTTTGCCATGGCATCTTGAAAGTCTGCCAGGGTGACCGGTAAGTCGATCTCTTCTATCTTGATACATTTTATTTCTTCAGGACTCCGTCCAGTTATCTTCCGTCTCATTGACATCATTGATGCATCCCTGATAAATAGAATTTTGTCCAGCTTAAAAGACAGTTTTTGTTGTTTTTGCAACTGTTTATATTAACTCAAAACAATTTCAAACTATATCTTTTGATTATTGAGATATCTATTGTAATAAAATAGCCGAAAATGGTAGAGTTGCCATTTAGATGTTTCAGTGTTTGTGACAAAATGTCAGACACACACAACAAGTCTTTCTGTTGTATTTATAGTGAATGAGTATTTCCCTGTTACCTGCAAACGTTGCTTATATCTGAGCCAGTGTAGCCGTCTAATTTTTCTGATAATGTTTTCATATCTAGTCCAGTCTCCGTTCTGACATCTTGCATACAGAGGTTGAGCAATCCTGAGCGAGTTTCGTCTATCAAATTAGAAGCAAATATTTAAGTGGGTCATAAGTTTACACTAAATGATATATTTTAGTTGATAATGGACATTGTGACCATACTGGCAGATATTGGTGAGCTTAGTATCATAATTAATAAAACTGAGACAAGTGCACAGTGAAATTCTTGAATATCAAATTTTGTCTGAAATAACCGCATAGTTTGATAACATACATTTAGATGCAAGAATTGTCCATGTCCATTAACCTTTATTCGCCTACGCGCTTTGGGAATTAGGAGTAGTTCACTGCCCAAGTAGTTTTTTGGAAAATTAATTTTGTAATTGGTTTGTCACAAAAATAACTAGGTATATCTCAATTGAAGACATTACTTACTTAATCTTATGCGAATGCCAAAAATCCGCATTCCCTATATGGACCTCTGGACGTTTAAAGGTTAATGTCAAATTTTATTTCTGTCGGCATCGGCAGATCGGCATGAATCCAATTATATGTTGACATTAAAATTATCTTTGTAACATAAAATATCGAGCTAGAAGCCTTACCATGCGGTTCTCGAATTTTTATTTGATGTTTACCCAGAACTATCAATTTGTTACCTACCAACTATTCCCAATACGGTGATGATAATTTCAACCGTAATTTAATTTTGTTACATCATAATAAACATCTCTGAAATTTGTAAAATGTTCCATAGGCTTTTTTATATTTACCATCAGGTAATCCGAGGTAAACTCGTTTTTCAAATCTCCGTCGAAAAGCATCGTCGATATCCCAGGGGTGATTAGTAGCTGCGAGTACCATTATTACTTTGTCATCATTCCTAGAAAAAAAAATACATTCAATATTATAAGTTATAAGTTCCTAACATCAAGGTTTTTTTTATCTCTGCTATACTCTCAATGTTTCTTAACCTTTTTACACCCGCAGACCACCAAAAAATCAAAAAATGTCTTGCGGACGACCAATATAAGCTTTTATAAATGAATATTAACTATTTTTGAACTGTAGAAAATTTTTGCAGACCACCCAAAAATCTTCTCGGATCACCAGTGGTCCGCGGACCACCGGTTAAGAAACAGTGCTCTTTCTGATTGCTGAATGTTGCTTTCTTGCTTAGTTCATGCCATAGCTTTATGCACATGGATAAACAATGCAGTCTCTCCCTCTCGATTGATCGAACTACGCTGGCACTGTTTTACAAGATACTGTGTAGCTTTGTATCATTTTCTTCAATTGTTGTCATTCGGAGTTCAAAAACAATCAAAAACAGCAATGAATATTTATTTATTGCCCATACACTTCTTAATAAATGAGGACTTTGTGTATGAGTAACTTGTAAAATGTGTTCATGGTTGTCTTAGAGACCAGACAAAATTTAAAATGTCTCAAAAATGTACATTAGTATTAGTCTGTTCATAAAAGAACCGATACAGATAAAAATGTGTCATTGTAGAAATTTTCAATTGTTAAATATAGCAAAGGTATAATTTACAATGAGGCATCCAGTCCGTCCATTTGAATCAGTAGCTCAGCTTTGAATCTTCGGCTGGCTTCGTGTTCGGTGTCTGTTCCTCGTGCCGCACACAGCGAGTCAACTTCATCGATGAAGATGGTGCTGGGAGCATGAAACCGTGCCTGAAACATCAAATATAACCTTTCATATCTGCCGTACTAATAATAGATTAAATGACTTTATATTTCAAATATCAAAAAAGTAAGTTTAATACATAATTAGATATTTGTTATATTGTGTTATTTACAAATAGAAAAATCTTTAAAACTATTGATTAAAATTCAAAAGTTTAAGCAATCATTTAACAACATTCAACTATCACTTTTAAGGTGTTTACTGTCAATACTTGGTGGAAAGGCATTATAATAAAAATAATAAAAGATTTTTAGTACTTTTTCTACATAAAATTTATTAGATCAGGACCGGTTTCGCTCATTGCGAGCATTATCAACTGATAAAAAAAAAATGCGAAACCGGTCCTGATCTAATAAATTTTATGTGGAAAAAGTATTAAAAATCTTTTATTATTTTTATTAACATTCAACTACTTCATTTATTGATACATATTTTCTTAAATATTCTAACAACTATACCGGTTTCGTCTATATTATGCAGTAATTTAAAATATACCATTTCAAATAGCAATCTGACTAGTTTTTCTGATTCGCCTCTGTATTTCGACGTTAGCGTGCTTGAAGAGACGTTGAAGAAAGTCGTTCGACATTCAGTAGCCACTGCTTTTGCCAGTAATGTTTTACCAGTTCCCGGAGGACCTACCATTAGGACTCCTTTCCATGGTCGCCTTATACCCTGGAATGATATAGACTATTTTAGTTAAATTGTACATGTTAAGGATTTATCTAGAATAAACATAAATACTAGAACATAATGAGTGATTTTTTTTAAAATTATTTCTTATATAAATGTTGAGCACTTAAGTGAGTCTCTCATTTTTATTTTCAGAGATGGTAAGGAAAAAACCACCAGCTCTTAGCTGATTACTCTCTCTCTGTAATTAAAACATCATAGACATTCCCATGTCTATGCAATAATGTCTCATAGATACTAAAAAAATGATAGAATTGATAATGAACACATTAAAAGTGAACCGATATACTGATTTATACAGAATATAATATGTGAATTGAAGTAAAGTTCGCATCATACAGACACTTGACTTTTGGATAAATCGCAGGTTTCTTATTAGATACTTATTACAGACATCTTTCTTCCACAAGCTTAGCTTGACAGTTAGCATAGAACAGTATTCACAAAGTTTTCTCTGGAAAAATTTTGGAAGCATGAAACCTTGTTTATCCTAATTTGTTCAATAGTTTCGTTATTCTGTCAAAATGCAGGGCTAATTACTGTTATAAATTTAGATTAAGACGCTCGATGATCCTAAAAACTGGAAATTATTCACCTTAAAAAAATTCGGCATAATACTAGGTAGAACCATGGCCTCTTGTAAAATCGCTTTAGCTTCACTGAGCCCAGCTACATCATTCCACTGAACAGCAGGATTTCTCTGCAGGATCTCTTTCTCCAGCGTCTCCACCAGGTGAGCTTCAAAACCCGCAGGACTGAATATCCTCTCTTCCTTCTCCACTTCCGGAATGGTGTCACCGTTACACGATGCCCCGGAAGCGTTATCTTCTCCAGAAGAAGATTTTTTTATGATGCCGTGTCTGATTGGAAGTAGGCTAGCACCAAGTCTTCTTTCCTTGAAAGCTTTGGGTAGTCTTTCTACGGATCTGGATTTGCGCGATAAATTTGAAGAGCTGGTTCGTCCACGTAGGTGGATGGAAGGTAGTGTTGGCTGAATTTCTGGATCTCTTTTGCGGAGTGAAGCGATCCATTTATCGGTAACTGTATCAGATTGCGGGGTCGTTGGTTGCTTTGACATTCCAATATCAGCTTCTGGTGGAGATGGAGCTTGTTTTGGCTCTGCAAAAGAAAATATTAAATTAATTAGTTTTTAAAAAATAATTCATACGGTCGACACCATTTTTTGTGTAAATTAATGTTAAAGTTTCACGTTTGGTTCTAACATTCTCACTGTTATAATTACTATGTTCAAATTCAGTAATTTTTAACCTTGTGTGCTCAAAAGGCTTTTAGATAGTAAGTACACTGTAAAAATGTAGCATATTGCCGCGAAAATAAACAGATATTAAGTTATGCTATGTATTAACTGAGGGACTCTTAAATATTCAAGAACTACAAAGAAAAAATGTAAGAAGGCTGTTCTAAATTAGTAGAGCAATTGTCTTTTGGATAATTTTGCTTTACTATGTGAAAAAATGGTTTCTTTTGATCACAAGATATATAACTGACAATCATAAACAATGACGATTAATAACCAGTGGATTACACCATAAGCGTACGAGGCACGCGCTTGGGGCCTTCAATTGTAGGGACCTTAAAATAGCATATATTTTATGAAGTCTTTTAATATTTTTAATTCAGTTTTAACTAATTCTAAAAACAAGGCCACCAAATTTGATTGCGACTGGAGCCTCCCAAGTGCTTAATCCGTTACTGCTCATAACGATACACTTGATATAATATTATGTCAGCTTAAAACATACAATTTAGAGATATTCTTCTATATAAGAATAACGTTTTTTTTTTGTTATTCAATTATTTATATAAAACTGTTACCTTTATTAACATGCTTTGGTTGCTTTGGAGGAGCAGGCTGACCACCTTGTGTTGGAAGATTCCTCGATGCCGCCGATGCTCCGTTCCGTTTTCCGCCATTCGGACGTGGACCTCGATGTGTGGTCGTGATCTTGGTGAATGAAAACGGTTGCAGGTTGTCAAGGATTAAGGAATCCATCATGCGCGCCATGTGGTGCAGACCATGGCCTGGCGATGGGCTGCAGGGAAATGAAAAAGATTGCGTTAGTACAATACGGATGGAATATAATAATTTGACACAGCCGATTTGAAGATGATCAGCCACTAGTTTTTACTTACGTCTGGTTACCGAGAAAAGGCCTCATAGAAATAAATCTTATTTTATTTTCATTGCATGTAGCTGCTTTATTATATTTCCCATATTATATTTATGAAAATGAGCGAATCGGACTAAATTCAAGTAGGAGAATTAAAGTGAAACAAATGGAAGTGGTAAACTCGTAGAACATGGAGACCATGGATACCACACTGGTTATATAATTCTTGGTACATGCATATCATCACAATGTCACATGTTATTGTCGGTTTATTTTAATTGACAGCTTGAATACAATTAATTGATCTTCCAAAGTTAGGAATGTAATATGAGCAACAAATTTTTGAAATAATATCCAGCGGTGATTTCTCATACCTTGCTGCTTTCCTAATGCAATAAAGATATTAAATGGATTTTTCCTGATTAAAATAACCTTTATTCATGCACAACAATCTATAAGAACGCAAGTTCCCCAACCTCTGTCAAATCCATCTACCTATATATTACTGAAGCATTTTCATATCGACTGTGGAAAGGAAAAAAGGACGTGACCCACACAATTTTACTGGAGGCGCTAAAAACGTGTTTTGATGATTTTGTGACATATGCAAATTATGAATTATACACAACCTTGAAGTGTACGGAGACTTCTAAACTGGTGTTTAATTGACATAATCTAATATTAATTCAAGAATTTGTCTAGGAAAAACCTTTATTTCAGTCTTTTTTCTTGGTTTTAATTTTTTACAAGGTCATCTTTTTTAAAACTTAAAAGTTAAATTTTGATACTAATTCGGCATTTGTAGCTTGCACCCATTTGATAGAACATGTATCAAGTTTGATACATTGTGATTATCGAAAAAAACCTGTTTTGAAAAAACTGTGGGTTACGTCCTTTTTCCTTTCCACAGTCGATATACTGTCCGTTAAAATTTTGAACAATTACATTTGTACAAAATATAATTATTATAGCAAACTAGTCGAAAAGTGGAATTTAAATATTTCTTTTCGTAAGTTTGGTTATATTTAAAAAATAAAAGGCATAAAACTTATTTATTCGATTTTAATTATAATTTGTAGTATACAATTTTATAATATTATCAAGTCCGGATCAACGAAAAAGCTATCAATTTATAGACTTATGCTATGTAAAAAAATGTTTTATATTCATAATAATATGTCAATTTTTATCATAAGAAAATTTAATTAGTAACCAAGCAAAATTTAATAATAAAAACTACCAGAATTGTTAGGTACCTAAAGAAACTGGCTTCGAAAAATCTAGACAAGCTTTCGAATATAATATAAACATCCATATTTAAAAATGTCATCAAACTTGCTCTTCTTGAAATACCATGACGTGGTTTGTGTAATAACATTCAACATAATAAACCTTTACCGTGAAATGTGAAATAATCGTATAAAAAAATCAAAACCAAAACGTGTCTGTTTACGGTTTGTTGTCATGGCAATATTCGAGCTCACCAATTCAATGATACGGCAATCCGAAGGAGCGTCCAACCCTATGAAAACTAAAATAATAAACAAAAATTAAAATGTACTGGCGGAGTTTTCTACAGTTTCAAGTTGAACTATGATAAAACAAAATTGTCATATATTAAAATACCTAAGTAAAAAATGATATTTGTTTCCTATTTGTTATTAGGTTTTATGTTATGATGACTGGTTACAGAGAAGGTCAATACGGTCCGTGTTAATAAAATATTTTTTAAATTTATGAAATTGATAAAAATGTTAGAAAACATCTCATTCATTTCAGTCTAAATTCATGTATTTATTGAAAGATAAATTTATTATAAGATATACTATTATACACATGTTTAAGATGAGAATTCGAACCCCGAACCACATTTAGTGTATATTGTTAGCTACTCGCCCACGGTAGTAATTATTGTATTAAATTTATGTGACTATTTTAGGAAAAATTACGTATATACGTTTAAAGTTTGAAGTTTAAGCCATCAGTAAATTTCGTGAAATCTCTAAAAAATATATAAATTTCAGCTTAATTTGTTTCATATCTTTATTAAAAAAATATATTAATTAAAAAATAATTTTACGAAATTAATAATTAATCCAAGAAACACATGCAGAACATTTTTAAAATATTTTATAAAAATGACTACCTAATAAATATACAGTTTGACTTCATGCATCGAACTTGACGAAGTACACAAAAAAAAATATATTGGATATGTATAGATGTGCTTAAAATAGACAAGAAAAAATAAACAATTCAAATAACATTTTAATTAAAGTTTGTATCAATCATAATTATATATAAGGAGTATTGGATATTTGACCATTACTTATTTCCACCAACAAGTTTAGTTTTTATTAATATATTGATACATACATTGAAGGCCCTGTTCCAAACGGTCGATGGCTCATAACAATGGACACTACTCAAGTACGTTAGTTTGTAGGGAGGCTTCTAAAACCTCGACAGTTTTCCCCTGGGACCACGTGTAGAAGAAAACTCTATGCACCGATATTATTCAAAGCTGGGACACGGAAAGGCTTGGTGGGCTACTTGTTTATACTTGTAAAACACGTGTGTAGCTAGGTTGTGTTTTGGACAGTTTTGAAAAACCTTCGGTCTGCGAAAAAAGTACTTTTAACGATTATTTTGAACGGAAAAGGCATTTAATGACAATATTACAATATGAAATAAGTACATACATACTTTCTTAACGACAACCTGAAACTTAATTGGATTGGATCATGTCATCGGATCTTTGTTTTCTAACTTTTCTTAGAAAATATTATCTTCTTTCACATTTTTGCAGATGTAGAAAAATGCCATCGATAATAAAACACATTTCAAATTCAGAGAATTCAAAACATTTAAATACTGCATCTCATAATCGAGCAAATATGAATATTATAAGATTTTTATTTCAATAACTATAAAACATATATTTTTATTATCTCTGAAGTAAAGTTTATTCTTAAACACGTCTAAAATTGGACCCAATTCACGATAAAGCCTTCGAATCATTTTAGTGGGATTTCCCAAATCCCCTAATAGAAAGCAAAAATATTTTTATATCCTCATCGTTGGCATATGTATCAAATTGACAACATTTAAAAAATTAAGGTTTTACATGGCAGTATTGTGTTATATGATATAATATTGATAGTTATATATATATGGCATTAAAGTCAATAATTGCCAATGTGTCGAATATTTTTAAATTTATAAATTACCAACAAAATGATACTTGAACCACTCGAGATAAACACGAAAAGAAAAAAATCATCCAGGATATTACCCAAGGTTTTATCCAATAACTTTCTCTTAGTCATGCTTAACTTTAAGAGTGTGAACGTTTGAAGGGAAGTGTACCTGGCCAAAATGAGAATTCCACCATTCTTGAGAATGTGAAACTTAATGTTTCTGATAATTTTTTTATTAATCGTAGACATATTTGCTTGTTCTACCAACCCTGCATATCCACAACAGGTGGTGGTGGGAAACCAACTTGTTCTCCCACGGTGTATATCCAGCCTTCCAAAGGGGATGCCGATGGGGAGAGATTTAACAGTGTTTAACAGTATTGCTTCGGATGTTGAGATGTTCCAAGTGGACCTGAGTTAGTTCAGACGAATACTTTTGTTTATGGACTTTGTCAGAGTTTACTTAATTGAATTCATTGCCGATTTCAAATATGTACTTAAATAGTTTTCTACTGTTTGTTTTAAAATATTCTGTAATAGCTTGTTTTTTACGTTGCAAAAGTAATAAATCAATTCTTTTGCATGAAAATAAATCACCAATATAAATCACCAATACCCCCGGTCAAGATCTCCAAATTAAATTTGATATTCACCTTGCCGGAACTCCGATCCATCTGATCGCAAAGAAAAAGCTCTTATTGTTAGAATATAGAAGCTAACTTTTATTAAAAAACTAAAACAAAAGTTACTGCACAGCTGTTTCAAGCCTTTGTTAAAGAGCGCTGACCGCTGGATCGATATCGAAAGGTAGGGAAAAAAATACAAGTGGACATTACGTGTGGGGACACATAAAGAGTGTGCCAATTTTTAAAAATGATTTATGCGCTATACACAACTATTGTAAATAGAATCAGCCAAATCGAAAACTATTATTTACTTGAGCACGTAAAGCCTTCGAAACCTTAATGCATACGTGAATATATTTTTATATTTGGTAGACTTTTGTACCATTTACATTGAAAAAAAAAATTACTCACTGTGAAAAAATATATCAACTTTTTTTACTTACTGTGAAAAAATATATGTAAATTTTTATTGTTTTGACTTTAAAACACCTTCAGAATGAATCAACTTCATACTATTCAGATTATTTTACGTAACTCAGTGTCACTTATTATTTAATCGAAAATACTTTGGAATTCGTAAGTATAACATACCAAAGCAATACAAATATTTGTTTTTTGTTAATTTTTTTACAAACTACAGCAAGGGAATACCTTAACGTTTTGCGAATGTAACCAAGTTGAAATTTTGAAATTAGTTTGCGTTACACTGAAACAGCTATTAATTTAATTGTATACTTTTTGCTTAATTATATACTGTGATTTTTATAAGCTAAGAACAGTGGAGTTCTGCTTACTAAATTCCATTAAAAATATAGATATATATATATATTGAGATATGTATATGTTCGTACTAGTACATGAACCCGTGAGATCCGTCACGGTTGCCAACGAAGCGCTACGGACCTGACATTCAATAGATTTTTCGATTTCTGTTCGAAGGCATGGGTGTTTGTGATAACATAAATTAACTTAAAATAACGGGATGTAGCGAGAGTAATTAGCTAACCACTAGTCCTGTCCAAGCTCTATCCTGTATATCCCTACTCTCTTCGGAAAAAAGCTGAGCAACTGACTAACTCAAAGGCCCCGGAACTTCTCGCTCTAAGCAAATTCTTTAAGCGCTGCAAACTTTCATTCAAACTTTGTATGGAAGTTTGCAACGCCTGATGAATTTTCTTCGATCGTGATGTTTCGTATCTCTTGGTTAAGAAGCAGTTTTCGTAGAAAAAAATCTGTTGAGATACCTGTACAAGGAGGCCATATGATTCACAATGGCAGCGGACGTGGATTTAAAAAAAATGTATTTGTGATAATAAAACATTCAGTAAAAATATGAGTAATTTTTAAATAGTAATTTTGATATTCTGTGATATTTGTAATTCAAACATATTATAAATAATATGTGTTTGCATAATTTATAAAATTGTTGATGTATTCAGATTTGAAGTAGACTGAAGTGTGTACTAGTGTACACAAAGAAATGATTTTTCTAATGTAAAAGACTCGATTCATTAACCTCGCAAAATATAAGAATGCTCAACATCGTATACCGATCGGCAACGCAATCCAGAAATAATTGCCATAAAGAAGATAAGTAATAATTAATGATTTTCGCCACAAATTCACGATTTGACTTTTACTTATGGCTCAGGAAACCACGTTAAATTCAGTATAGCCATATAGCGCTGCAATCAAGCGGTCGTGTTATTAACTAATTTAGAGGAGCTTTATTTAAAATTCTAGATTGAATGATAAACAGGGTTTACGCGGCTTAATACAAGGTCCAGAAGAGTTTAATTTGAGGAGCGTTGAACCTGGTTCATTGTCAGACATTGGAAGTGTTCATCATTTAATTAGTTTTATGTTTCGGCATGCCATTTGTAGGTGCATTACGAAGTGCGTTTTTTATGGCGAGACAACTCCAAAATTATAGTGTTTTTGACCGTCAAACTCCGTCAAACGGAATTATTATGAGTTTATGTTTGGTGTATTAGTTAAATTTATAGCCTAAATGGTCTAAAGCAGTGTTTCTCAACCTTTTGGGCCTGTTGCCCCTTTTGAGTGTCTTAATTTTTCTGTGCCCCCCACACCATTGTTTTTTCTTCCCATGAAAAATCAAATTTCAATAAAATTTGCGGATTTTCCGAAATAATCAGCGAGCGACCTTTTTTAGCTCTTCCCAGTAAAAATCATTCATTGCCCGTGGCACCCCTAAACTGTGTTGTGGCTCTCCAAAACAAAAATAAACCTCTGTGGCCCCCTTGGAACACGCTGTTGTAGATGATCGGATGAGACACGGTTTTGCTCATGACGAGCGTTATCAACTATTTTAGGTTGCAACAGGGTTAGGTTAGGCATGTAGGCAAAACAAATTATATTATGTTAATAATGCTCCTCATGGTCCTGATCATATCAAATAAAAGTGGAATTAGTACAAAGGAGTGTTTAATTTTTTTAATGCTTATTTTAATTATTTATTAATTATCCACTTCAAACGGCTGATTTATTCTCAATATATTCTAAAAAAATCTAAAAAAGAAATGTCATTATATGTTTCAAATAAACAGTAATTGACGCCAACCCCTTCAAAATAAACATACTCCTTTTGGAAAAACATCCAAGGTGAAAAGTTTGTTTTGGAACATAGCTCATCAAATATTTACGAAAAGGATAAGTCTCGTAGGCGATATATTAACCCTCAGGTGATTTGCTAAAACCAATAAGCGAAGTGCTACAGTGGGTATTGTAAAAATGGAAGGAAAGAAAATAGCGGGAAAATGCCTACATTAGTGGGCTCGTTTCTTGAATTATCTTTCAAGGCAAATGATATTACTCTAATGGCGTATATGATATAATCGTAAAAAAAATAAATTTTATAAAATCATGCCGTCAATTTTTAAAAAATAATCTAATTAGTTGATGTGTAAAGCATTGTTTCTTATTAGCGCAACGAAATTTGTGAAAGCTTTCATTTAAAATTGTAAATGATTCTGATTTATATTACGTTAATTTCAGTTATTTTACACATATAATATCAGTTCTAGTGAAAGTATGACTAGTGAATATAAACATTACTTGTTCTGTGAATTATAAATAGTAAGAATCATTGTGTTCTTTAAGGCAGCAATTTCCAACCTGGGAGACGCGCCTCTCTGGGGCGGCGTGGACTGTTGCAAAGAGAGGCGCGAACAGTCAAAAATATTTATTAACCCTTTAAAAAGTGTCTCTATTACTATATAAATTAAAGGATGGGGAGGCGCGAAGATATTTGTTATTCAAAAAGAGGCGTAGTAACATAGAGGTTGGAAACTACTGCTTTAAGGGATGCCTGATGTTTATGTTAAGCTATACCATGTTTGCTACACGAGGTTTTCATCCATGTAGGACGCACTTAATTAAATTGAAGTGATTTCGTCATATTTTGAAAAATGAATTGATACTTCAAGAAATATAACACCGACAACCTGAAAAATATGTTTGAGACATTATATTATCATCAACAAAATGAATACAAGTAAATTTTTGTCAAAAATTAAATTATTAAAGATTACTAAAGATTACGATTATTTTAGTTTCGAATCTAAATAAATGTATCTAACGTATTAAATGATTTTATATTTGTATTATAAAAAACCCTCTTTAAATAAATCAATTATATCCAACAAGTTGTATTAGATAATTCTTTTTAAAACATTTATTTGTTATAAATGAAATAATTAAATATTCACACAAAGACAAGTACTTAGAATCCGTTTTAAGAATTTAACAATTTCATTTATCGACCGAAATGCAAATTTTAAAGTAGGCGAATCGAGCCATTTTTTTGCGCTTAACTATTTGCGACCGTGACGCACGTAGTGGTCACTGTTCGTAGCTTTCAACTTCGCCATTTTGGAAAACAGGAAGTTCCCTTGAAAGACCGGAAAAAGTAAGCCACCGTTTTGACCTCAAGAATATATACGAGCCGATTCTCACACGCAACGTTTCTTACCTACTATGTAACATAATAATTTCATAGCATTAAACATTACAGGCAAATAAATAGATTGGCTGCTTTTATTGGGATTACAGCATTAATAGGCGATATAAAAAATATTCACATTTAAATATTATATAAATGTTGAGGTCCCATATCTGAAACGGAAATTCCTGTTACAGTAATTGATATATGTTACGTTTATTGACAGCATAGCAACAAAAAAGACTCTCATGTACTAACTCATGACTACGAATCTCTGTCAATTGAAAAAGAACACATGTTTAAGCAAAATCATCTTCAAATGTTTATTTTTCCAATATGAAATTGAAAAATTATATTTAAATTTCATTCAATTCTCTTTTACACACGAAAAACAGCCGTGTAAAAAGATGAAGTGAATGATAGGTTCCTGTATATTTGACCATGTTATTTTACAATCGTGTAAAAAATAAACCGTGCAAATAGAGAATTGTGTGTAATTGTTTAAAAAAAATGATTTACTTATTTAAGCATGTTTGTTTAATATGTAATTCAAAAGTTAATGCGATCTTTGTCCTTTTTAATTTCAAACATTTTTTGTATAATTTAAAATAATATTTTTAGTATCAAGCTACGCAATCAAATCTAAATTTGCATCAGTAAACCTATTTCTATGAAGCGATTTAATCTCCTTTATTAACGAAAAAGCTTGCTAACATTTATTAAATTCAATGATTTATGTGAAAAAAAATATGTATTATATTTTGAATTTTTAAATTAAAAATTAAAACGGGCCGCCGGTTGTGCATCAATGAATTTCTTATTTTAAGCTTTGTTTAATTAGAATCATTCACTGGCGATCGAGAGTACTGCCAAAATAATGTTTTTATTTATTGAAAAATTCTTTATTTTCATAACGTTTTTAATATAATATATTACATCAGCATCAAAACGGTTTAAAATTTATGACTAATTTATTGTATTATAGGTATTGCCGTTTAACTACTAATTGGCAATCTATTAATAATATATTTTATTGTTGGCAATATTATTCAGAAGTCGATTTTAGACTGCTTCTAGCTATTTCAATAAGTATTAGATGTTGTGTAACTGGTAAAATTTATAATGAAAAGTATATTAAAAAAATGTTAATTATTAAAAAAAATTAAAAATTATATTTTAAAAAATGTATATTTATTTAAGTATCGTGCGTGTAGCTTTGCTAAGAATAATATTCTTGCAATGATCATGTCTGCTCTTAATACGGATTACTAATGTAGCTTACCCCAACATAAGTTGTTTTGCAAAAACTGCTTCAGTTACTCAGTCATTTAACTGTTTATGGATAAAGTAAGTCAGGGTGGGGAACCTTTGTTTCTCTAAAGGCCGCATTCATTTTTCTGATTCGACAGAGTAGCCAATAGGCCGCAGTTTCCCCACGCCTGGAGTAAGCGATAGAAGCATAAAACAAGCCATTAAATAGCTTTTCTCACTTAGTCTGGTATTAAGGATCAGAGGGGTTGAAGAAAATTTGGGTATCACGTACATCAATGGTTTCCATCACTGAACAATCAATTTACGAAAGTATTTTATACAAAAGTACAAGTACATTACTTCAATTTTTTATGACACGCGAAAGTCTTTCAAACGTGAAATTGATCAAATATAGTTATTAATTAACACCTAAGTTTTCATAAAAAAATCAGATTTTTAGGCATCAAATCGTTTTCCCTATCGAATATATTTTATTTTATTTAAAAACATTTCAGAGTTATTGAAAACATGTACAATTAAGAGTAATTTTCTGTTATATATAATATATTACACATATAATTTAAACTATGTGTTAAATTATGAGATTAAAATTTAATACAACATAATTGAAATAATATTCTATTGTCATGGTTAGGTGGTTATGTGAATTCTATTATAAATGCTCATTAATTCAAAACCATTCTTTTTTTATAAACAGAATGTTTCTGTTACACAAAATTGATGTATTATATTCATTAATTTGATTAATTTGGAGTCTATAAATAGCGCCGGTACAGTACGCATTTCGACCTCTACGCCGTAGCACGTCTACGTGACTTGGTATGAATTTGAATTGAAAGGGTGTTTTTACTGATTTTTTTAAATCAATAAAAGCGCTAAAAGTGACACATCAAATGAAACTCTAAGTCTCAGTGCATATGAAATTGCATGCGAGTTTTTTGACAATGTGATTATGTATGAAAATGGCCGATAGTTTCACAAGTAAAAATCTGTATATCGATGCTTAGAGCTAAAATATTGTATCGTTATAAATCATAATATTAAAATAAACTGAATTTTAAAGTTTGAAAATTAGATTTTTTCATAAAAAATGAATCGTTCTAATTATGTAAAATCACACAAGTTTTGTCACTAGCGACTTGGATTTCGCCTTTCGGCATTTTCAGGCGTTCAAGAGTATGGATTAGCTTGAACTTAATTTATATAAAATATTCTTGCGTATTTTTATTATGCGTTGCGTTCTGTGTGTTTTTGCACAAGTGTTATATGTTTGAGAGCTTCAAGCAATATTAGCTTGTTAAGATCCTCAGTGAACCTAATTAGAATAATTAACGTTTGACACCATTTCAAATTCCACGACAAATGTCCTTAAACATTAATAAACTTCATTAATTCAAAACGACACAAAAATGAAAATGAAAAAAAATTGAGTAATGAAAAGTTTTTATTATTAAAACGACTTTTTCGGACAATCCCATATAAATTGCGGTAACGGCTTGCATTGAAAATGCTGTAGGGTCTTTTACTCACAAAGTCTTGAGATATAATGGCGAGATCGATAATGAAATATTAATAACAGATATAAACATCTGAAAGTTTCAAAAAAATTCAAAGTTGTTAAATAAATATATAATACAGACCCATTAACCTATTTTTCATGTATGTGTATTTTATAAAACCCTTTTTAGTCACAGTTAAGAAAGGCAAATGACAAAATAATTGTCATTTTCGATGTATATTTGTATTCGATATCAAGGTTTTTGTATACAATTCAAACAAATATATCAGAAAGTGTCACAAATCATTGAAGCATGATTAATGAATTTATAGATTTAACTGACCTTAATTTATAATTTTGGCACTGAGAAAATATAAATATGTCACGAAATCATGCGCAGAGAAAACTTCTGATTTGTTTATTTGTTAACAGTTTAAAAATGATAATTTCGTCATAGAACCTAATATATATATTATATAACTATTTTATACGTTTTATGACAGTATCACTTGATATGGAAAGAAAAACTTTGAAATATTAAATTCACGTTTTTATAACGGTCCGTATTTTTTTTGTCCAACAACATTTTTCTTTTTTAGATATATTTTGAAGTCGAATTTTTACTATGTTATTTGTTTCAGTATTTTTTCTTAACTATTATTACTATTTAGTAGTTTTTTCTTCACTAAGAATGGAAATACCGGAATTTGGCCTGTTTTTACATGTTTTATATACAAATGATAAATACCTATAAAATATAATTTATAATAATAGGAACTATAATACGTAGTTAAAAAAGTTGGCTGGATAACCAATGGCTATCTTGATATTTGAATAAAATATGTATTCAATTATGCATATCAATACGAATTCTTGTTAAATTGTAAAACGAAAAAAAATCTTTAACTTTAAATATTCTTTTATAACATAATTATTAAGTTTTTTAAATACGACGAACTCAACAAAGCATTTTCAACGAGAACTAATGATAATATTAGTCTACTTATTAAAATAGAACAAGCTTAAATTTGAACACACAATTTTTGGCGCTGAAATGTCGAAATTTCACTTAACTTAAAATCGTTCACTCACCAGGAGAGATCCCACAGCGAATGAAAAGGGCCTCGTGCATGCATCCCTATGGGCACAGTCAGGCACACCTGCAGTTGCAATTCGGTGGGAGGCAATTGAGAGGGGGCTGCAGAATCTCCCGGAGGGACACACTCTCCCTGCTGAGGTCCCATCACGACTGCCCGCGGGTCACTAGCCCTCCCAATGCCACGGCTAGCGGGGCATATCGCCCGAACACCCCCCAAGCTTGGTCATTTTTGAAACTTTCAAAAGATGAACGATCACGGTAATTTTTAACTATTGCCAAAAAATGGTAGGAATCGCGATATTTTGTGAGCTTTAATTATAAATACATTATAAATCAAACGACATTTCAACGTTTGTTAAAAAGTTTTATTTCATTTAGATATAATGTTTTTATCAACATTTCTATAAATTTTGGATATATGTCTACATTTCCAAAGTGACAAAACACTGCACTATCACCCACTACCTGATTCGATTCCACGCTTTTCTTACATGATGTTTTATGAAACATAACAACGTTAATTGTGTTTCAAATGTTTGCCTAGAAAATTCGAAAAAGAGTCGTCAAGATTTGGTTGCATATACTGAAGTATCCATAAATAGTTAAATTAAGTATGTAAATAATGAAATAAATTCTATGAGCTTAATAATTAATTTACTTTAATAAAATTCGCTCTCCATAGAATGTCATAAATTTTTGATTACTTTCTAATTTGTCTAAGATTAGCATTTCTAACACAGTCGAGAGAACTGACCAATTGTGTTGAGCAATTCTTCCAAATTGTTGTTATGTTTGTTTGTATACCCATCATTTTTTAGGGGATTTCATCTATATCTTGACTCATAGAAACTTATTTTATGATAGGTAGTTGCATCAAGACGCTTTTATATGATACGTGAGATATGAAAATTGAACCCCCTAATCTTATTTCATATTTTATTAATTCATGTTTTTTTTTATAAAACAGCAACTATCAAAACACACTTCAAAGCGTTAATTGAAAAACTGTGTCGAGCTCATAAGTTTTTTTCTCCTTTAAAGATTTTTTGACACCCTTTGTCAATACATAGTAATAAATGATATTTTGTTAAAAAACATAACTATACGCTTCTTAATGGAATGGCCGTATTATTTTTAAAAATATTATCACCTACCCAATTTTAAAAATCTACATTTTAATAACCTACTGAAACTAATTAACTAAAGTAACGCTCACTTTTTTGTATCAAATATATTTTAAAACAAGGCTTACCTGTATCTTTTGGTGAAAATTCGGTTGCAATAATAAAACATCAATCGACGTTTGAAAATTGAGTTACACACCCTCACAATCAAATAATAGTTGACCGCTTATTAGCCCCCACCCGCAATCGTTACAGTGCCGTCGAATAACTGACTGTAGCACCTTTTATTTTTATTGATTATTGTGACATAGTTTTTTTTTATAAAAAACTTTTGTGAAATATTATTTCGCATATAATGATTATTGCTATTCAAAAGTTGGTGGTACAAATTATCACTATTTTTATTCTCAATAAAGTCTTCATTTTTTACAATAGCATATTTATACATTTCAGATTTTTATAATTATCTAGTAGGTTAACACGATAAAACGAGAGTAGACTTCAAAAAATTTCTATTTATATTCAAAAGAAATTTCCCGACACTTCAACTCACAATTAAATCTATTTATTTGTTGTGAACATTTTTTTTAAAGTCAAAAAATATTTTTTCTACGTCAAATGCTTGTTATTCAATCGCTTAATCCAATGTTTCTAAGAGAGCAAGGATATAACTATAGTGATAGAAAAGAACTTAAAACTTAATCAAAATATTTAACTCAAGTTCGTTGTAAAAAAATCAAACAGCTTTTTAAACGAAACCACGTTTAATACACAAATAATATTAATATCATCTATAATAATTAATTAATATTTGAATAAATGATTCTACAGTAACTTTTAAAAGCAAAACCATATTAAAAAACAAACATTTGTTTTATTCTTTGAATACAATTCATTTCCACCAACTATCGACTGTGAACACTTTAAAAGTGAAGCAGATAAATGTTATAATTGTTTAGCTACTTCTACGCCAGTGGTTTTTATATTCTATCCGAAAATAACACTCAATGTAACGATTTAAGTAAAAGTTATAGACGATAGCGTTAAAGAAAAACCCAAATCTATTCTCGGGATGTCTTTAAATCAAAACATTACACTTTTACCGTAAAACTACCCTTCTTGACAAAAATAGGTTTTAATTGAAAATAACGGTTAACTGTTTGCAATATTTTAGATTGGTATATAAATCGGGTAATTGGTTATAAACGATTTACACCACATCTTATAGCATGAATATAAACATATTTATGTAAAAAGTGACAGTTAATTCAAATTTTACAAAGAAATATTGTGGTGGTATTAATACTTTTTTATGTTTAAATTTAAAAAGTTATATTTGTTGTAAAAAGCTAACATTGAAGAAAATCAAAATCTAATAAATACAGCTGTTTTCTATAAAACAAAAAGATCTCATTTTTCTAAATGAAAAAACCAGTGCTTTTTTTTGAAAAAAAAGGTGGCGGAACTCAATTGTTGTAAAGCCTTTTTTTAAATCTATGTCCGTTCCCAATGTGAAAAATATGGCTTCCAATTGGAGATATTTCAACAGAAGTTTTTTTACGAGAACTATTTGTTACACAGTTGTTCAACTCCTATCTATTTTTAAAAAGAGATTAAGATTATAAGGACAGGTTTAGGACAGAACTAGTGGTCAATTATTCGATTTCGCTTTACCCAATTTATTTTAGGATAAGAAAGCTGGGCGGAAATATTTTTGATATCTGGTGTCTAGGATTTAGGTGTCGAACAGAAATTGTTGGAAGAAAATGCTGTTCGTATTGGGACTCGAATCGTCTTCCTCTGAGTGAACACCGATCGACGTATTTTAATGGCTTGAAAAGTGTCGAAGGTGCTACGACGAAATGCCAAGAATAAAGATGCCAGAACGCCGTTCCACTGCGTTACATGGAAAAAAACACTGGTAAAAACGTAGTGCTTAATGTATCCTTTGTATTTGTAATATATGGCAAAAGGAGTACTTCGTACCTTATTCACCAAGAACTAATAACATTAACAATATGACAATAATTATATATAACAAGCCACGTAAAAGACGACAGACATTTCTGCGAAAAAATATTTTTTTTTGTTCACAAATTCGAGTTACCAATTAACTTACCCGCAGTCAGACAAGCGTGAGTCAGGCTATTAAGGATTATATTTTTTATTGTTAACGTATAGAATTTTCTATAATTGTTTACAGAGTACACGTATTGACGACAAATAGCCATGGAAATAATAAAATTACACAAATATGATATTTATAATGTATTTTTCGTAGCTTCGTCATCATTTAAATCGAGTAATGTTTTTAAAGTTCCAACTATTGTATATACATTGCGCTACTGACTTTAATGGTCAAATAAGCTTTCGAAGAAACAGTAGTTTATTGATGTCATTTTTTATTTGATACTCAATCTAGAATATTCGTTATTGAATGTTTTGTATTCTTATCAAATGTGAAAACGCCTAATATGTAAGGTGTATTTATAACAATATTTTGAATACATACAATGTTTTGATTGGTAGAATTAACCCGAAATTTCGAAATCTTTGCGGGTTTTGAGTGTATCGTGAATGATTAACAGACGTAGAGCCAGGAATATTTTAAATTAAGATAAAAAGATTAATTTTTGGTCACGTTTATAAAATACTTACAAATAACAAGAAACTTTTTAACAAGTTTGAAATATTTAACGAAATTTGACGAAAAATATTTTTTAAATTAATTAGTAATACTTGATATTATATGCCCGTTATACTTATTTTACTGCTTAATGCACTTTTGACTACAAAAAGGTTAAACCCAACCGATGTAGACAGGCAAGGTAATACAAAGAAAAAAAAATCTGAATTATCTCAGTTTTGATTAATAAACTGTTAATTTTTTTAACACTGAATTATAAAGATTTTTTATATACTTCATTTATGTAGTTATCGAAGACATTTTAAAATTTGATAACCTTTTTTGACTGCTTGTTAATCGTTCGCTGCTCTATTTTAAAGCAAATAATATGAAAAATAAATTCATTCCACATTTTAAACGGTACTCACTCTTTACGGTTCAGTTTGAACACGTTTCCTGTTTTGCCGATTTTTTTATACTAGTATGTTATTACGATCGAACTTGGTTATTACGATCACGGAAATAGCTAGATCTCGTATGTAATGAGGAAACATTCGTTGGAAATTTAGTTTATGGTTTTCTCCATACATTTATTCACTTTTATAACGAGCTACTTTTCGGGCATACCTAGCAAAAATATCCTCAATGAGCGTGAAAATAATGAAACAAATAAAAAAATGATTTTTTATAAGAAAAGAGGATTGACAGAAAAATGTAGTATGTGTGTAAATAAATTCTTATTGTGTATTTTTGTTTGAATTGCGTCTTTTTGTGTTATGTAACCGGTCCAGATACTTCATGTCTTCGTGTGATGGGTATGTTTGGAAGCATTTAAAATTACATATTCTCTGATATAACGAGTAATGATTATAAGGAGTAACTTCAGTGAGTCCCATCTTTCTCGTAATAATCATGTTCGGCTGTATACAACTTTGCTTGTCAGTGAATCTTAATAACAATAAAATTATAAAACATATGTTTTGAAAACAGTTTATGTGGTTTTTAATTAGACTTTTTAGGTGTTATAACATTTAAGGACGTATACAACACTATACGAAAGAAAGCGTGTTCTTCTACTTATGAAACATTAAAAACTGTTGGTGCTATCGTACTTTAAATCATTCAGTTACTAACGGCTTGGTTTGAATGACCGCTTCGAGCGTATTTCTCACGATGAACAGACCCGCAAAAAACCTTTTTTTTGAATAACATCAACAAATAATTCGTATGTATGTAGAGCTTAATTCATGATTTTTTTGTTTGAGAATAAAAGTCAAATATCGATAGTCTAATATTTTGATCTCATTACTGACATTTGCCTTTTTTACCGCGCATCGATTAAGCAAAAAAAACAGTGGAAATAAAAAAAAGTAAAAATGATTGTAATAAAACAGAAGAATCAGAAATTTTGAATGTATTTTCAGAAGTTATATCTCGATATATACACGATACGAGATTTCAATGTTAATCCATCGATATATTGCAAAACTCAAATGATGAGAAGGGGTGACCATCTAAACCAGTGCTTCTTAACCGTATTGAAAGAATCGCTCCCTTTTGCAGAAATAAATTATCCAAAATTATCTATCTCCCCCTCACCGAGGAATTTGAAATCCTCAATTCCCTATACTTTTTCCCCAAAATATCTCCGAAACTCGTTTTTTTTAGCTCACGAATTTGAAATTCTCAATCGACCCCTTGCAATCCTACAGCGCCCCCCAAATTCTGAAAAATGGAACCCCCCCCCCAGACTTCTAAACGCCCCCATTAAGAACCACTGATCTAAAATAATTAAATTTTTCCTGTTTTCCAAATGTGTATAATATAATAAATTTACATGATAGTTTCTATTTAATATTTTATGATTATGTAAACCAGTGGTTCCCAAACTTATTATGCTAATGAACCCCTTTCAATGCAAAAACTGGATCATGGACCGCCAAGTGAAATAATAAATTTAGTTTTAATGCCTTGAAGGGGGATTTTTTTATTCATGTCCGTTTCCAATGTGGAGCATATGGTCCGTAATGGAAAAACAGAAGTTTTTCCTCGAGAACTGTTTCTCACTCAGTTGCTAAAGCCCTTTTTGTCAAAAAGAGTTAGGATAGAAGAATAATGCTAGGACATGACTGGTGGTTAACAAATATTAACTCTTATGTGGACCTATTGACCTCACACTTATTTGATAATTTTTTTGCAAATATATATTTTTTTATTTTTGCCGTGGTTTGATATTACCTAAAACAGATTGATTCGCTGTATATTGAATATCTGGCGAAGAGAATAAGTATAGACATGGTTTCCCAAGCTAGGTTATGCGGAACATCGGTACTATCAGGCAAGACGGAAAAAGACTTGTGTGAAAGGCCGGCTCGTAGCGTGTGCGAAGTGAGCGGCGCACACAAGTGCACGGGCGACGCACTTAGATTTTAGCACTATCAACTCATTTAGTTCTAGTCTTAAGAGGCACCTTATGCATTTATGAAAAATCAGACAGCTATATGCTCAATATTGTCAGCGAACATTCACAAAAAGTCTATAAAACTTATTTTTTAATATTTATACGAAATAAACAGATTAAATTCAGTAAATCTATGCTGTGTTTACCACTATTCCTACTCTCGCTCTTACCTTATATCCCTAATCTCTTTGGAAATAAGAGGTTAAGCAACTGGACTTCAAATAGTTCTCGGAGAAAAAGATACGGTAATACCAGTCGATAGTGGAGCATCCTGCGACTTCCAGTATCTTTCCCTCTTTAGTAAGGCCCTTAGAGGGAAACACTTACTACGAGTCCTCGTTGCTCCGTCTAAATCTGTTAACAATGTCTAACAAGTGACAAATTATTTATACCAAATAATTCTTTCTTGCATATTTTTAAAAAGCTGACAATGTTTTTACATTTAATTATGAATTTTACATTCAACTATTATAAACAATTCTAGTTAACAACTCTTTGAAGAGTACAACCTTAGTAAAAGCCTTTACAAAGATAGGCTATCAAAGAGTCCTCGTTGGTCCGTCAAAATCTATTTATGAGGTTGAACAAGTGATAAGATATTACATTAATCAAATAAGTCTATCCTGCATACTCGTAAAAAGCCAACTATGTGATAGACTAACAACAAGTCCTCGTTGTTTTGTGAAAACCTTTTTTGTATAGAGCAAGTGTGACGATATATTGCATATTCATAAAAACCAACCATGTGATTTACTGACAGGTAGTCCTCATAAAACCATTTTTTCAATCAACAATTTTAAGCGATTGAACTCAACAACTTCTCATTTATAGTATATCATAGAAAAGACTAACCAACAAGTCCTCGTTGCTCTGTGAAAGTCTTTTTACTATACCAAAGGTGTATATTCCAAAAAAATGATAAGATATTTAAACCAAATAATGTCATCTTGCATTCTCTTAAAAATCCAACCACGATATTGACTGACAGGTAGTCGTCAATATTTTTTTTTTTTTAGGGCTAAGACAGGATTAGTGATAAGCTAATCGCTCTCGATACGCCCCGTTTATAGGATAGGATGGGTTAGAGGGGGGAATTCAAGACATCACATACATCCATGCCTTTGAACAGAAATTCATAAATCGATTGAAAAATCAATTTATAAAACTGTCCGTACCAGGATTTGAACCCGGGCCCTCCGTAGTCGAAGCCAACAACGTTGACCACTCAACCACACAGCAGCACTCTGTCAAAATCATTGTATTTTGTCAAATAAGTTATACGGTATAGAAAGCAAACAGTTACTTAAAACTTAAAAAGCCAACCGACAACCGAGCAAGTCCTCGTTGTTCTGTTAAAACCTTTTTGATGTTTCGGACCAGTAATACGATATCTTGCATATTCTTAAAACGCAGTTCTTTTATTAGATGAAAATTGAGGAATTCATTTGAACACTAAGAAGAAGTCGCCATTGGTTAGTCAAAATGTTTTAATAGTACGATAGGATATATTGGCAAATATATGCCTATATAGTAGTCCTCTTATATCTTAGAAAAGCTTTATGTGGGATAAATAACTACAAGTCGTAATAAGATGTCTTGGACACTGTTAGAAAGCCAACGACAGGCTGTGAATGAAAAGCATCAAAGGAAAAAACGAACAACAAGTCGTCGTTGCCCAAGTTATCAAGTAAACTCATCAGAAAAAAACACACCATCCTACCTGTATGCAGTGTAGATTAACAATAATCGAACTTCGTTGGCTAGGGGGGGTTTATACTAAAATTTATAAACACTGCGCATGCGCGACAAAAGAAATTGTTGATCTCCTTGGTTACGTTCATTATTGTATAGAGAACGATATGAACCATATATTAGTTTAATTTGGTTGTTAGTTTTTCCCTGTAATGATTTTTATTCACAACCTGTCATTGAGAGTGTTACAGATAGATTACTAGGCTTTCCAATCCAATCTAATTTTAGCAATTCAGTAAATTTGTAGGATTTTGGATTTGAAAATTGCTGGGTTTTGAGACTAAAACTTAAACTAGAGCTTAAAAACGAGTCACGCTTACATTTTGGGCAAATCGGCAAATTCCTGGGTTTTTGAATAGTTTGAAAAATTCCATGACACCAAAAGTTTTCTCAATTTATACACGATTTTATGTTAAGTGTTCAATCCCGGGATTGAAAATCGGTCAATCCCGAAATCCCGAGATCACAAAAAGGCTCCGGGATTGGATACCCTAATGATATTTATGGACCTGTGAATTGACCTCATTTAAAATGATATATTTTTTACAATTACGGCCGCTATCAGTTTAATTTCACGGTGGGTGATTGAAATTACTTGTTTTATATTTTACTCTATGTCATAGATAAAACTCGCAAACAATATCTTTGATAGAAATACACCTAAAATGATTTGAGTGTGTACCTATCATTGATGGAAAAGTGAAAAGTCTCAAGTAATACCTAGTAAAATAAGAATCAAAGAAAAATCGATCTTATCTATTCGATTTGGCAAAAATTAAATTATCTTTATGAGACAGTTGACTAACTAACTTGCAAATATTTTTTTTTAAATAAAAGAACTGATAAAAAAATCCATAATACTACATCGTTCGAAATATGCTTTATTGCTCCTTCCACACGCCATACATTTTTTTTATTATTTCCGTGTGACTTGTATAATATTATACATATATACAACACAAAGAAAATGTCCACAGAATTTCCAACTTTTCAACTGCAATACGGATAACAATCAACGTAATTACCCTGGACTTGATGAACATATTGTGTGTTTCGCTCCACGGACAAGTAGAGTTAGTGATCAATTATTTTCTCATAGTTGTACCCTCAGATTGGCTCAAAATGGGATTGTAGGTTCATGATATATAATATGTTTTGTAGCCGAAATTTGACAAACTTTTGTAGTATTTGAAGTCAATGACCTAACTCTAAATTTAGACGTTCTGTACTGTCGGCTTTGTACAAAACGTATAAGTATTTAATAATATTTTTTTATGTAAAGCACATGGCTTTCTTAAAAGCATATATAATGCCAATATAGAAAATATCATTATTTAGTCATAATAAAACACATTTACGCAAATTGTGCATGGATTTTTTCTTTTTAACGAGAGTGAGAGAAGAAAGAAAATTTCAATAAAAGTTATCAGTTATCTTATGGCTCTCTCTTTATGTCAAATTTGTCAAGATTAATTATGGAGTCAAAGAAAAGGAAGAAAATAAGTTACCCATGTCGATGCGTCTTGGACACAACTCTATACATCGAATAAAAACGGCTAAGTATAAATGTTTCCATTCAGGAATTTTACTACTCGAACACGGATTCAATAATCATACTACATTGATCGATAACTAAAATTTCAAGAAAAGCTCGTTGGCTTTCGAAAAAAACGACGTAAGGATAACTTGCTAATAAGATACATTCATTTTCAGGAATAGCTTTGTCAGTGATAATTTTTAAATGACTATTCAAACAACACGTAGAATTGAAATTAATTGTAAATAAAAAAAAATGTGGGATTTTATTATGCAATAATATAATTATTTAAAAATAAAAAAACTCGTACGTAAATTTTTTAAATTGCCTTTTAATAAGTTTATCAACAACCAATTTCATTAATCAAATAAAAGGCCAACTTCTTCGAAAGGAGAGGCGGGGCAGCATATAGGAATTTATAAACAACAGGGCGATAAAGCTAGGTGAATAAATTTATACATTTAAAATTACACATACTATTACATGAAATAGTAGAATTTCTAAATGATCTATTGTTGGTCTCTGAAGAAACAACAAGCTATTTCAATGATAACAGTGAAAATACTGATTCAGTGAGAATTCTGATTCAGTGAGAGTTCTGATAATACTGATTTTAATGACCATGGGTTTTTACAAATTATATCCGAACCGATTATAACGATTGGTATTAAATCCTGGCAAGATTAGTATTATTTAATACATTTTTATTTAAAATTCAAGGCATTGATGACTTAGATGACTTTTCTTCTAGAGTGGATCTTGAGTGTGGCGTATTGAGATTCAAATTAATTTTATGGCATTTACTCTCAATTATTTTCGGAAAGGCATTATACATATATATTACTTACTTTAAAGTTTTACTTTTGAAATGTTCTGGACTGGTTTTTTTTTTACTATGTCTGATCCCAATGTAAAGGATATGGATTCCTAATGGAGTTTATATCAACGGAAGTGTGTCTAGGAGATTTTTTTTATTACTCAGTTGTTCAATCTCTCTTTTTTCCAAAGAGAGAAGGGATGGAAGAATTAGGCTAGGACAGGAGTAGTGGTTAGCTAATCGCTTCTCGATTTTTAAGATAGGATGGTTGGGAAGAGGAGTTCTTGACATCACACACATCCATTCCTTCGAACAGATTTTCCTTAAAAACTGTTCGTACTGAAAATCGAACCTGTGATCTCCGTAAGCAAAGCCAACGCAGTCAACTTAAAAATGAGAAATAATTAAATCGTAAAATAAATCAGTATTTAAAATTGAAAATTATAAAAAAAATAGCAACAGCTATCGGTGTTGTTGTTTTTTTAATATCCGGTGTTTGGAAAATTATTTGCTGGAATGTTTTTAAATGATTTTAAATTTCTTTAAAATTGTTAAAAACTATTTTTTTTTACCATGTCCGCTCCCAATGTAGAGCATATGGACTCCTAATGGAGTTTATCTCAACATAAGTGTTTCTACGAGAATTGCATGTTACTCAGTTGCTCAACCTTTCTTTTTTCATAGAGAGTAGGAATATAAGGAAAGGGCTAAGACAGGACTAGTGGTTAGCTAATCGCTCTCGATACGCCCCGTTCATAGGATAGGATGGGTTGGAGGGGGGAATTCAAGACATCACATACATCCATGCCATTGAACAGAAATTCATAAATCGATTGAAAAATCAATTTATAAAACTGCTCGTACTGGGATTCGAACTCATGACCTCCGTAGCGGTAGCCAACGACGTTGACCACTCGACCACACAGGCGGCAAAAACTATTTGGGCAGTCAAAACTTTTCTCCAAAATCTCAGTTATTTTTATGAAATTGCATTTATTGCATTGCAATAGTAACGACATCTAGTGCGGCGTAATAAAATTAAAAAAAAACAAGAACTATAGTTCCTGTTAAACATTCATTAAATCAAAAATTTCATCGTCTTACATATTGAAGGTTTGGAATACCCATATTAAGAAATAGAACATATGAGTCAAGTGGGTCACCAGTCACCACTAACAAGTCACACGCAAGGAAATATGACGGAATGATGATTAATGTAAAATTGAGTAAAAAAAATGTTTTTCATTTGTGTACAAAATAAATATTTTTTTAATCTTAATTGGCTCCAAGTAATGTTTGCATATTGTAAGAGGAGAGCGTATAATTATTCAAACCTTTTGTGACGATCGTGAGTTTGAATAAGTAATATTTTTAGATGACCGAAATCCTTTGAATATTTGGGTCGTTTATGTATTTTTTTTATAACCCTTGATTAAAACCCTTTTTTTAGTTTTGTAATTTTATTCAAAGATTTCTGAGCTTTTGATTGTTTAAAATGCGATTAACTTTTCACATTTCGACATTTGGTTAACAATGAATAATGAATTACTGATTCAGCTGACATTAAAAAATATATTTAAATCATAAAAAGATGAAACTTTGCAATGTACAATAAGCAATACAGTGTTTGAGTATAATTTGAATTAATAAAAAAATAAACTTAAATCCAATAAGGACGGTTGATAAAATGTTAAATATTATACATTTTCCCAAATTGATATCTTTCAGTGTTAATTACTTTAGCGAGAAAATATTGTTAGACATTAATTAGGATTGTTTTTAAAAACAGCCGTGTCATTTAATGGTATTACATCGATATTATAAATTCTCCCTCAAAAAATATGCCAAATCACTATTGTGGGATGATGCTTGTTTTATTAAAATCTTCCGTTCTCTTTCAAGTGTTGAAAAATTATCACATACTGTTTTTCAAACCACATATCAGACAAATATACGCCAACTATATAATATGT
Source organism: Himalopsyche tibetana (assembly GCA_030503985.1). Classification (NCBI taxonomy): domain Eukaryota; kingdom Metazoa; phylum Arthropoda; class Insecta; order Trichoptera; family Rhyacophilidae; genus Himalopsyche; species Himalopsyche tibetana. The sequence continues at coordinate 7,351,333 of JAPJYX010000010.1, forward strand.
TTTTGGAAGAGTCCACTAATAAGTTTCTTTAAATATAAAAAAATGCGTAAATTATCTGTTACGTTGGTTATCTGTTACGTAAAATTGGTTATGGATGCTTGTGATGACTAAAAATTCCCTGCCACCCTTTCTGATCCTTTAACCGTTTGAATACCGCGCAAATAAATCATTAATATGTCCCAGAGATACTGCGTGTCTTTGAAAAAAATGATTTTGCCTAATATACACTCGAATTCGATATTTTAAAAACCTATTTTGACTCAGTATAGATAGCACTATACATATTCATAAAAATATTGCTTATATTCTATTAGAATACCAAGTATTTGATTTTTTAAATGTCTTGGACATCCGTGTTCGCTTGGTATTCCAGTGGTTAATAACCGGTCGTAGCGAGAGCGAATAGTTAACCTCTAGTCCTGTGCTAGCCTTATTATTCTATCCCTACTACTTACTCTCTTTGAAAAAGAGAAGTTGAACGACTGAGTAATAAACAGTTCTAGTAGAAAAAAAGCGTCTGTTGAAATACCTTCATTAGGTGGCCATATGCTCAACATTGGGAGCGAACATAGGCTTAAAAATGTATCTTTTGTAAAATGATTTGGGCAATACATGACACTTCAGTTGCCTATAATGCGCGATATATTTGAGAAATATAATTTTGATAGTGAATAAAACCGTATAAAATCTTTGAACCAAAATAAAAAAAAAACGGTACCAACAATATTTGAATGGTTTATAATTGGTTTGTATTATACTTTAAAGCTTTAACTCTCGCGGCTCGGAGACTAGACAAATACTTCTCTGCCGATGGGGGTCGTTTAAGGACCCCAGTGGTTTCCTCATTATTGGCTTTATTCTTATGAATTTCAAAAAAACAATAGTCTAAGGGCTTTAAAATATCTCTCTGCATCATTCCTCATACATTTTTTTTTATAAAAATCCGTGTTTTTTTTAATTAACAATCATATTTTTAGTGGCGCGTAAAAAAGACGTCACCCAGCACACATATGAAATATCAACTGACGAATTTAGCCCAGCTATCTTACGAACGGTCGTTTTCGCGGGCGCTTATCGCCTTATCGCGTTATCGTGTTATCGCGTATTTATATAAACTACAAAAGGTCCAAAAAAACTATGATATAAGAATACCTTAATTATAAACATTGTATCACCCATATTAAAATAGATATTGAAGAAAATGTGGGTATTGGGGTCGCATTTCTTGAGCTTAGAATCGGAAAAGTTAAAATAAATAATGAATTCGTTGTTATCCATATTTTATGAAATAATGAAATTATATGTCCATACGCAGTTTGTGGATCAAGCGTGAATCCTCCATCGAATAAAAACTAGGGATCATTTGGAAACCAAATTCACCAAATTATGTGTTTTTTCCCGCATTTTGCTTTTTCTTCAGTAATTGAAATCGACATGAATTTTTTATTTTCACTGTTAGGTAAAAAGGTTAGTTTGACAAGAGAAATGATATCGTATGAATTGATTGTATGTTGAATCAAAAATAATTCAATATACTTCTTTAAGTGTCAGACAATTGATAATATTATACGATATAAATGGTAGGGATTTTGCGACCATCATTGAATAAAATACAATGTTACGTGTCGGTAAGTGTCCAACACGTATTATTCGTGAAAACTTAGATTTTCACAAAGATTTGATTGAAGTTTTATTAAAAAACAACACACTCTTTGTACTAGTTCATAGTTAAATTAATGGAATTAGTACAAAAAAGTGTTTTAGTTTTTTTGACTATAATGCCTTTACATCAAGTATTGACAGTGAACACCTTAAAAGTAATTGAAGTTATAGTTGAGAGTACATTTTATGGTATTTTTAAAATCCGTAATTATAAATAAAGATAGCAATATTTTCGAATTTAAAACATTCAAATCCAGTAAAGAATTATTTTTATGAGGCTTTAATTAATGGTGAAAAAATAAATAATAATACTACGGTGGAAGCTTTTTAGCGTCACCATATAGCTCCGAGAAAGCACCGGTGTGTGAGTAATAACTTTTAAAAAAATCATGACAACCTCTGGCCAAAGCAAAAATGTTTTCCAAAACAAAGAAACAATTTCTATTTTGATTTTTTTTTATATGCGGTTCATTCTAGTATTCATTAGATATGAATGAGCTATTTATTAGTCATAAGTCATAGTGTTTGAAGATTTAATTAACTACAAAAGAAAAGGTTTAGAATTTGAGAAAATTTCATCTAAAGAATCTAAAGATAATACAAATTGTTAAATACTTTCAATTATTTGCGGAAAGACGTTACAATAAAAAATAATTACAGTTAACTACATAATGACAGTTTTTAACCAATACCAGAACCAGTTTCTCTTGTCACGAGCAATAACTGATTTTGTGTAAACAAACGTGTAATTGGTAACACATAACTGACTCAAACTTTGAAACTGTATCAGTTGATTACGGATTTTTTTATAATACTTAAAGTAAACGATGGTGGGATATAGTTAAGCTCGTTAAGCTGTTCCAAAACATTAAGCTTTTTATTCACCCTTGTACAAGCTTATCAATTTCAGTCAATGTAAATAATTTATTATATTATACTTACACCACAGGCGGCAAAAGCAGGCCCGATCGAAATTCCATATGCTCCCTGGTTATAAAATCGTCTTGCCTCATTTTCATTTGATTTTTAAAAAACTTTAAAGTCAGTCTTCGATATCACAGGGTGTTCATCAACTCACTTTGTACATTTCAAATATCACTAATAAAGTTTTGTTATAACGTTTCTTTTTGTTATTGAATAAAGTTCATTTTAACACTTTGTTGCTATGGGTAAATTTTACTTAAAAATAAAAAATAAATCGAGTATGTATTATTTTTTTTTAATTCAAAAAAACGATATGATTTAAATAAAGTATTGCTTTAAAGGAGCGGGAAACTAAAGAAAATTTAAAACAAGTTTAAACTGATTTCAGATGGGTATATTGAAATATTATACACCTTGTATTTACTTGTTGACAGTGATATAATTGATTCATAATATATATTTTTCGACAGTGACATCTAGTAGCGTGTAAATAAAATAACAATAATTTGTTTTAATTAAATAACTCTTATTCTCCCTCCATAATACACAGCACATGAATTATGGAGATTTATTTATTATTAACAAATGGTATTTAAAAGACGTCATGAAGGGTAAGAAATAAAAAAAACTTTAAATATTTCTTGTAGTCTTAAAACAAATATATCAAGTAAATAAAAACCTGATGGTGTCTGAAAGTTAAACCTATTTCGTAAATCAATAAGTTGAAATCGTGATTTGAATCAAAATGTGTTAAGTAAAATATATTTTTTTAAATGAAACTTTTTACTTGATAAAAAAAACATAAATAAACATCACGCAAAATTATAACACTGTACCTAAAGTCTAAATAATAAAAGCACAGTGAAAACAAAAATATTTTTAACACGGTAAAAATTTTCTATTGTGTTTCCTAGAAGTACTATCGCTCCAGGAAATTTTCCCTGTACTTCTAATGACTCACAATATACTATTTTACCCAAAGCGAGTATAGCCAGTACCACGAACTACTCGCAACACGTCCGTCAGGTAAGGGAGGTGCCAGTATACTGAGGGTGTCAAACAAACGCCGGCCATAATCCTGCCCAGTCTAAATAATTGCGGAGCTTTCGATAAGTTGTCTACGAAGAAAAGAAAAACATGAGTCAGCTTACAAAATCTTTTTTATTTAATTAATATATATTATATAACGCCTGCTGTGGCCCAGTTGGTTAGAGCTTGCTTTACTAATCACGCAGGTCTGGGTTCGATTCCCGGTAAGATCACAGCGAATTTGATAAATATTCAATTCAAAGTTGTGATCGAAGACTGGGTGTTTGTCATGTCAATTCACATAATTTCATCTCCTAGCATCCTTTTGATCCTTTAATAACTGGGTGTAGCAATAGCGATTAGCTAACCACTAGTCTTGTTCTAGCCTTTTCTTTCATTCCCTACTACTTACTTTGAAAAAAAGTGAGGTTGAGTGACTTATTAACAATCAGTTTTCGTAGAAAAAACTTCTGCTGAGATACCTCACCAGGAGGCCATATGATCCGCATTGAGAGCGGACATGGATAATATATATAAACAGATTAATAACCCCTTTTCATGAAATCGGCTCCCTTCGAGACATTGGTTTCGAATTGTCCATATTATTACACTCGTGTCTAAAAAAGGGATTTGAAATTAACTACGATAAAGTTTTTTAAGGTCTCATTATTCCTGAAAATACTTTTCAAATAAACAATAATTACAGTTTTACAGTAATTGGTAACATAAATGCTATCCATTTCTATAAGGCAGCGATTTCCAACCTGGGAGGCGTGGACTATTGCAAAGGGAGGTGCGAACAGCCAAAAATATTTATTTACCCTTTGAAACGCGTCCTTATTACTATATGAAATAAAGGATGGGGAGGCGCGAAGATATTTTTTTCTCCAAAGGTAGGCGCAATGACATAAAGGTTGGAAACCACTGTTATAAGGTATTCCCAGACACGTTTATTGAAATATTAAAAATAGTCCCAGACAATTTGAATACTTCACGATCAAAGAATTGAAATAATAAAAAAATACTATGTCATATGTCTGCTTTTTGTACATGCACTTTTCTTTAATTCTCAATTATTGGCGACCACTAAAAATTTGATAAACAAATTTTTATTACAGCTTGTTGTGATTTTCTAAATATTTTCGTTTTAATTACTATAAACTCCTTACCTATATTTATGAGCTTACAATATTGCGATGCCTCAAGACACTACTTATATTATATAAATACTAGAATTGTGTCTCAGTTTGCCAATCCTCTCAATTCTTTTGAAGATAAGCAAAACCAAACCAGATTACTTTCGTTTTGACAATTTGTTATAAAAAAGTTCGACCGTCCTCGCTATAAAAAAACTCAGTTTGGCGAGAGGTTTTTATACATTGAAATATAAGATACTACTTATTAAATTAATAATTAAGACATGTCCTTATTTCCCACTGTTCCCGAATACCACATGAGCTCGTGTTTTTGTTCTCGAATATGTAAGTGATTTTTTTCGTATAGTGTCGTGTAGCCTACCGAGCGTCCCTTTTGATTCACCTCTGATGCCACAAGCCGTTTTGAACCGCCTTGATATTTTCTCAGGGACTGACCGTTTCGTACAATTGGGTCAAAATTATTTGACCAAATTCTTTCTCAAGTCTTGGGAATCTCTAGTACGTCATAAGCACTTAAAATGTGGGCCGTGATATTTCATCATTATATCGAACACTTTATCACTTTTGCAATTACACTCGTGATAACATTTTTTTTGTTTATTTGTTTGTACACAAAAAATGAAAAATGAAAATAGTAAATTTCAGTTTTAAGACATGTATTAAGATAAACAAGTATTTCAAAATATACTATTTAATATTACATTACTGTATATATTTCACTTTAATCGCAAGTTATTTTTAAATGAAACTGAAACATATTTATTAAATCGCTTTAAATATTATAAAAGTAAATGAAAATATTTTTTCCGTAACCTAGTTTTAAGTTTTGAATTAATTTATAGAAAATTAAGTCTGATGTATCCTTTCAATAAATTTGTTTCCAAATATTTTAATATCATTCTATTAAATTATATGTTTCTACTAACATATTACTGTTATAGTTTCTGAAAGATTAAAAAAAATATTGGTAAAGGTCAGGATTCGCTACGAAATAAGCATTTTCAATATTTTTATAATCATCGATACAAATATTAGAAGCTTTTTCTTTAAAGGCTGTTCTATTATTAAATAATATTTATATCATCACATTGCGGATTAACAGAGAGCAATATAATTTGTTTTAGACATAAATAGTCTATTACCAAATGTTATTATACAATAATAATACCTCATTTGTACGTTGATAGTTGACATAAACCGACTACGAATATATTGAACAAAATACCATTAATAATGATCTATTAAATGAAATTCCTTGACTTATGCCAATATTACAATACGAAAAATATTTTCTTACAATAAATACTGTTGACGGATTTCTTCGGTCGGACTTTGGGAGAATATTATATAATATGTACCTATTTGTACATATTAAAAATATTGAATGAATTCATAATATTACATATCGAAACACTCGGTATTAAGTATCATTATAACTATGCATAACGGTTCAGTATTTAAAGTGTTTATTTACTTACAGAAATAATTTAAATAAAAACAGAAAAAAGTAACACGTAAAATACTTTGAGATTCTCATACAGCAGTTTTTCTATCTACAAACATTTCATGCTGATTAATTCACAAAAATACGAGTAATTGAATTATTAAACAATTTATTGGAAGGTCGCAAAGAAAGTAGAGTATTAAACTCCCTAAAGGTTCGCATTTCACGGTCAAAAAAGTGTTACAATACACTCGCGAACCCAAAAATAAATTTCGATACGTCGTGAGTTCAGTGGGTCGGAAGTTCGATGATTCCACCATCAGTTCATCATTGTTGAAGTTTATCGCCAACCTTCTATTTGAAAAGCTTCACATAGACCATAATTACATTAACGGCCATGACTTGAAGATATTTCTAATGTGCTTTCTATCCAATCGGTTAGTCGATCAACGCGATAAGTTGCCGAAAGCTACTTATCTGCCATTACTATTTAATATTCTTTATTGAAAATGTAATTTTATCGTAATATTTCAAAGTGGTTTTATGTAATTTCATTTAGTTTTTAGCTTAAAAGCCTTTTAATTATTACATTAAAGTTGAGTGCTTAACACGAAAATTATCAGTTAGCAATATTCATCAAAATGGTTCATTCAAAAAAATTTAAAAATCTTTTGTACCAATTTCACATTTATTTAATATGATCTGGACCGGTCCTAACTATATAGAATAAATGTAGAATTTTAATGCCTTTCCACCAAGAATTGACAGTGAATAACTTAAAATGTAAACAGGTTAAAGTATTCTTAGCTATTAAAAACCTAGAAAGTAACTGTGATTTTGAATCCACAAAAAGACACTGTCGTTCATTAGTTTTTAATCGACTGAATTTTTATCCAACGGAATTGATCTTTTTCTCTAAAACCTTCCCACCCGCCTTATCTAAACACGAAGAAAAATTTAAAGCCAACAACCCCACTTTCTGTATGCCCGCCATCTTTTATTCTTCTAAGGGGTAGTTTTTAACAATCGAATTATGAGTCGTTGAATTGTTAGATATAATACATCGGAAACGGATATAGCATAAAACAATAATTACGCATTATATAAACGGAAGTCTCGTATAATTAGGAAAGCGAGAAAAGGTAAGTAATTGTTCAAGAATGGTAATTCGCCAGTCATCGAAAGTATGAAATCTTAAAACAAAGGACAAAAGTTTAAATTTAAATATTAATATGTTTAGTTCATTTTTTTCCATGCAAGATATTTTGGACTCGAGTGAAAAATTGGTTTATTTGTATTTAGTGGTATTTTAACAAATATTTAATACGATATTCAAATTAACAGTTAACAATCCTTAGTATGTACTTTTGAATTGACCACTTGCAGATTAGATACACCTTCTGCATTTGAAACCTAAAGTCTATCACAACTGGTGCCAATCAATCGACTCTTGGTAATCTATCCAATTAAAACTCTCTGTTAGGATCATTTTAAGGCAAAATTCTAACAATACTATAACATATTTAATTATTATTATATAAAAAATGCAGATTGATATACAAATATGAATATAATATTCAAATACAGTCATATTCAAGTGTTTGTTTTTAATCATTCTATCGCTTTTATTATCTTTTGTGAGAATTAATAATAAGCGCCATGAAAATGCGGTTTGAATTGGTGCACGCCAGGTAGTTTATGGATGAAATAGGAATAAGGAATAATTAATAAGATAACAACATATTTCAATTCACCTAAAACTAATAAACAGGAAATAGCGTTTAGCTTTCAACTCCATTTAAAATGATCGCTGTTATAGTGATAACCAGGTTAATGATCCCTCTTAGAATCAATTCGATGAAAAAAACTTTATAGAAATATTAAGGGTTGAAAAATAGCTAGTGAGTTTGGTAAGCATAATTAAATTTTACAATCAACAACAATAAAATATAACTATTGCTGTTTAGTTATATGTATTTTATATACAAAAAGGAAGTACACAGTAATTAAACCAACGCTAATACGCCATGCATTTGTCAAAAAAAATATAATAAAAACAATACACAAAATAATTTTTAATTTAAGTTACATAATGGAAAACAGAATGTTATTTAGATACAAAGTTCAAATAAAAAAATATTTAAAATTGTTTTTTGTCCACCTCTTGAGGCAATGCTTTAATGATCTTTGGTCAGGCGCCGATCAGTCAAACAGCCTTGCTACATATATTTTAATTATTATTTTATAATATTTTATTAAATAACTAGCCGGTACCCGGCATGCGTTGCAATGCCACTCAAAGAAATAACGTGCTTGTTTTTTAATTCTGATTATTGAAATGCTTTTGGATATCTTTTGTTTTTCCGTCTGATGCGTATACGAATAGATCTGAAGGTTTTCCAACGGGTGAGCAGGTCACATACAGCTGTCCATGTGAGAAGCATAGATTTTATAAATTTAGTCCACACCCTTGTAGCGATTGTCCCTGTGCTTTGTTGATGGTCATTGCAAATGCGAGTCGCACCGGAAACTGCAAACATTTAAATTCGCATGGCATATCTGTTGGAATTATTGAGATGCTTGGCAACAGTACATTATCCCCTTTAAATTTTCCTTTTAATTTGTTTAGCTTCAATGATATTGTGCATTATCTTTTTCACTGAATGTCTGGTACCGTTGCAAAGTGGTGGATTTATATTTCGGAGAAGAATGACAGGTACGCCAATTTTCAATGTTAAAACGTGTAACGGTATGGCTGGCAAATCAAGTGAATTTAAGAATTCAGAAGAATTTATTGCGATATTTTTGGGAAAACTTTTTGAATCAATTCTATTATTGTTTTTGTAATTTTACAGAAGTTTGTTGGCAATGTAAAACATTGTGTGGATTCATCTATTTCCAATGTTCCATTCCCAATATCTAACAACTATTTTGCGAAACGTTCAGTGGATGTGTCATATTGTAGTTCTACACCCATGCTGGCCTTGAAAGCCAATTTCTGCACGTGTCGCCATAAAACTGATGATTTGAGACATGCATTTAATTCATCAACAGCTGTTGAACGTGGTATAACTGGTAGGGTTTGTCAAAAATCATCAGACAATAAAATAAGTGCGCCACTAAAGACCACTATTCATTTCCTCTCAAATCTTTTAGTGCATAGTGTAGAGCTAACAATGCCTTTTTGTGCGCCATAGTACATTCGTCTCATATTATGAGTTGGCATGATTGAAGTACTTCACCCATTCCGATTTTTTTTTGATATTGCATGTTAGTGTCTCAGTGATTTGCAATAAAATGCAATTTCAGTGCCACCATTCAAAAATGTTCATACTAAAGGAACGCAAACTGACGCTAAACTATATGAAATACACACATTTGTTAAATTGATAAAAGTCACCAGAAAAGGCGATAATTATTAGAAAATGCGCCACAGAGAATCCTAAAAATAGCCAATCAACGGGTCCAAATTTGACTTTTCGTGACCTATGATTTGCCATGAAACTGTTAGCCGTGGCACGCAGATCGCTTTATTCGGCGAAATTTCTCATTGTAAAATGGCTGCACTCTGGGGTGGGCTGGAGGAAGCTCAGAGGGGCTTGCGCAAGCATTTTGTGAAATTTTGCTAAGGTCGGCCAGCCCCTTGTTAATCTAAGAGAAAACAATATTCTCAAATCAAATGAGTGCATAACTGCAATTTCTGACTTAAATATGAAATCTATGACAGCATCAGTATACACAGTAGTACATTTTCGGCCATTTACATTAATGAGTTTACAGTAAATTGCATATTGTTACATAATGTAAATGTATTAAGTAAAAATCGATTGCTTATTTAAGTAGTCCATCAGAGTGACAAAAAAACTCACTGCTTTCCGGAATACCGAGAATTGCGTTGATATAAAGCGAGCCCCTTGTAAACGCATTGGCAGCCTACCGCTGGCTGTACTAATTTAGAAAACTTTGAGGGCGTCCGCACAACAAATCATCAAAGTTTTATTGCAATCGGATGAACGGTATAGAAACAGGAATACATTAAAGAAAAACTCCCAAATTACCGTATGGGCAGCCCATCGTTGTATGTTTTGATTCAAAAACCTTTGCTGGTGTCCGCAAAACAACTCACCAAAGCTTTATCGCAATCAGATGAACGGTATAGGAACGAATAAGGAACAAACAAAAAAATTAACGTATTGGAAGCCCACCGCTGGCTGAATTTATTCAGATACCGTTGCGGGTGCTCGCACAACAACTCACCAAAGTTTTATCGCAATCGGATGAACGGTATAGGAACAGGAACCCATAAGGGACAAACTAACAAATTAACGTATTGGCAGCCCACCGATGATTCATATACATTGGCGAGCGTCCGCACAACGGCTCGCCAAAGTTTTATCGCAGTCCGATGAATGGTATAGGATTGCATACGGAAAAAACAAACAAATTTACGCATTGGCAGCCCACCGCTGATTTATATACATTTAGGGGCGTCTGTACAACAACTCACCAAAATTTTATCGCAATTGGATGAACGGTATAGGAACGCATACCAGACAAACAAACAAATTAACGCATTGGCAGCCCACCGCTGATTCATAAACCTATTCTGGCGTCCGCATAACAACTCCCAAAAAAAATTATCGCAATCGGATGAGCGGTATAGGAGCGCATAGGTAACAAACATACAAACATTCATTTTTATATATATATATATATAGATATGATAGCTGCTAAGGTTTCACGATGGATGAATACGGATAGTGAGCACAGCAGCTCGCAGATACATATAACTTGTTATTTGAAGTGTTTTCTTAAAAACTCGGGACAGCTAACTGAAGTGTCATTGATTATTGTTCTGATAAAATGAAATAATCTTGTTTGTTAATTACCATAGATACCACCAGACATTTTATTTATTGATTTGGCATTTACTTGGTAGAACTCCATTACAATAGTGTAAAAATATCAACGTATTTTAGTTATACAGTTTTTTTAATAATTTTTATGCGTTGATAGCTATTTCGGCTTTCGCCATCGTCAGAACTATGTTTATAAGTTTAAACATAGTTCTGACGATGGCGAAAGCCGAAATAGCTATCAACGCATAAAAATTATTTAAAAACTGTAGAATTAAAATACGTTGATATTTTTACACTACCACCAAACATTTTCTTTCTCTAAGCTTTCAATTTTTTCATTACAGTAGAATACATAGCTGAAGGCAATTATTCTGAAGTCATAAACAAAATTTATATATATATGTGAAATTATGAAATAGCATTTGATTGAATTAATTTGTGTCGCGGTTGAAAAGTTGTGTCGCTCATTTATTATTAATAAAAATGAAAGAATTTAATCTTCCTAAGCTTCTTTTTAAACACCGCAAGTTTGACGGAAAAAATGGATCCGCCATCATCACCACGAACGTGACAACCTGGTTTGGATCTTAGCTGCCTTTAAAAATTCTGTCCCATCCATTCTATCCAAAATGGCCACTATCCAGCTCGGATCTCCAAGCTGACAGCCATTTACAACTCCAGTCGACCTCTTATTCTATGTTGTATTGAATTAGTGGGTCTAACTTGATCATACACCTACGTGACCTAGCCAGCTCAGCCTCTGAATCTTAATTAAACGGAAGTCATTACTCTGGAAGATTGCAAACTTCGTATTGGCTGTAGAGCTCAGCATTATAGATTCTCTTCCAGTTGTAGCCATCCCTGACTGGTTCATAGATAAGGTGGAAGATTTTGCCGAAGATAAAGTTCTCGTTAATATCCAATTTTCCGGTCTATAGGAGAGGACTGGCTTTTGAATTGCGTTCTTAATCTGGCAAGATAGGAGGCGGAAAGTGTCTCAGTAGACCAAAGTAAAATCATGTTCGTTCTTTTAAGATTTTATAGTTGTTTTCTAAGAAGAGGATCAATGCAGACAAAACTGGTAACTAAGTTAAACGTGCAGTCTCCGGTGAACAAAAACAGGCTGTTCCGCCTCATTTACATATATGAAGTCCAATTATTTTTATTGAGGTCTCTATTTCTGTTTAAGATGCATGTTGATATGGACATTTAAATTATTTACGCTTTTAGTATCGATTGTAATTAATCAATTATTTATGACGCAAGCTTGAGATATGAATAATGAAAAGGTAGCATTTAAAAAAGCAACTTGAGAAATGGAGATTTGTGATAAACGTAATTATAGTGATTGTTTATTTATATTAATTACTCTATATAAAATATAATAAACGATAGTTTCGTATGACGAGTATTTTTATAAATTATTCATTTAAGCTAGGAAAGCTACAGGAAACTAATAAAAGCGTTTCAATTGCATTATTTTATTAGAAGAAACTGCCAATACAACTATTGTAATATATTACATATGTATATTAGATTTCACGGTTAAAACCAGTGCTTTTAAAAAAAAAGACTTCACTTCTTGTCAAGATTTTTTCTAATCCATGTCCGACCCTTATCTGAAGTATACGGCTTCCTAATAGAGGTATTTCAACAGTGTTTTTTTTCACGAGAACTGCTTGTTACTCGGTTGCTCAAACTCTCTTTTTGTCTCCTGAAGTTGTAACTCCACAAAAACGCAGATCGCCTACAGCACATTTGTCAAAGTGTCCAAATTATGTTTCCTCTCTTCAAAAACCTGAACTAGTACAATTTTTGTATTTGTAATATAAAGGTTTACATTGACATCACAGTTCAGATCTCGTAGGTCTAAACTTAATTCTGACAATTCTCGGAAAGCGAATCACATCAATACAAGATCTATTTTTTTTCAAATATTGATTTGAATCATTAAAAAATGTGCCGGAACGCCGTTCCACCGCGTTACATGGATAAAAAGCACTGGTTACAACCAATACAATAGTTGTTTTATTTATGTATATGGTATACATATTTTTATTGGTTCAGAATTTTACATACGGAAATATAAATAGATGCGTTGATTGATAGCCGGGTTGATAAATTTAGACAAATTTATATTTTACTTTTAAATAGGTAAACAATAAATCATGGGCAAGGGTTCACATGTTATCTCATGTGATTATCGTGGTGCATTTAACGAATCTGTAAAAAAAGAAACATGGCGTGAAACATGCCAAAGGTTTTTTATTTCATTTGCCATATTTTATATTTTTTAAACTAATTTACTAAGCTACAAAAATGATGCTGGTAATTTTTATGAAATTTTAGCATATCTACTTATGCACTTTAACTATTACTTAACGTTCTAAAAACTTCACAAAATTCGATAATGATAACAAATTCAATTAAATTATTCAAAAATCTTATGTTAGGTATTTAAAGTTTTTCTTATTTCCAAAAATACTTTTAATCGCAATCGAAATGATAAATACTATGTACAAATTATATAAAAATACACACAATATGGCTCAACTTGTTTTTTCAGAAGATACAGCAAGTTCAAATCTATCTATCTGCATTCTCATTTAAAAACAGTTTTGACTTAACGCCTTTTACCAGTATACCGACTATTGTCGACTGAAGTCAAATCGTTGAACTAATTATAAAATCTTGTTACCAAAGTATATTTGCAGAAAGTTGCACTCATTCCTAAAAGATCAATACAACTTGTATAATAGTGATTTTGATAGTTTCACCAGGAATAAAATTATTATTTAAAATGGTATGCTACTGTGAATGGGATACAAATACCCCTTTCAGTTTGTTGGAAAATATGAGCTGTACATTCTTGAACCTTGATTGAAAACCGTGCTGCAAGTGTTGTGTACAGTTGCATACTTTATTTGGGTCATTCAATATGAGTTTTATTTTATGATCGAAATTATGCTATCGACATATTATGGCCGATGTATACGTTATTTATTATGGGAATAATCAAATATGTATGGAGTTTGCCTGTACGCTGAAAAATAGGCCAGTGAACCTGAATGACCAGTGAGCACTCGGTTATGTATTTTGAACTCGTTTTCATGCACCGATCAAGCAGTTTATTAAAAAACCTGATTCAATTATGTTTGCAATGTAGGCATATTACCGCCAGACCTTTTATCAGTGATAAATTGTTTCATATTTTACAGTTTGATCTCGGTATCGTATCGATGTTTTATAGTTTGAAAAGTTAGTAAAACACAATATTAAACAAAACATACAAAATATATTAAATCTGGTTCAACAATTTTAGAACGTTTCCACCCTGTTTCCCTGAGACATAACATACAAATTCAAAGACATTTTCATTACACCTAGCTAATTTTTTTAATGCTGAATCTTGTTGCATAAGTATGCTGACTTTTAAGTAGGAACACATATAAGTCCCCGAATGTGACAGGAGTCCCATTTATGTAATTTTATCCTGATGGAAGAGCTCATTTTACGAAAATTTTGACGTCAACACTATCTATTCGTTTTACCCTTTCAACTGCTAAGTATTTTTTTTAAATTTTAAATATTTTATATTAAGCATCAATAAACTTGAAACAACTACACGCTCAGCAATCACGCGCATATGGACTCGGTGGTCCTCCTTAACGATACCGTGCATTTCCTGTATGGCTTACTCCCTGCTGGGGGACATTGGTCGTCCTGAGCATGATATTGTCTTAAGTATACGTCTTACCACGCTAAAAGCTATTCAAATTACATATTCATCGTGAACTTCACGCAATTCTGTTTTGATCTGCTCAACGTAACTCTATTTTTTCCATTGTTATAGAAAATGAAAAAATTGTCCAGCCAAAAATTGATACATTCAATTAAAGCAATACGTTTTAAAGAAACATAAGTGATAGCAGAAACGCCAGAAGCTTACTTTATTAATAACTAGCTGACCCGGCGAACTTCGTACCGCCTATCAGTCGCTTCCTTAACTTTTTAGTTTTTTTAATACTTATTTTGCTATTCGGGACGCCCGGTCAGCTAGTGAGATAAAAAAAGAAAAAAGGAAGTTAATAAGTCTACAATTACATTATATCAAAAAATAAAAATTATAAAACATCTGAAATTCTTTTAATAGTCAATAAAAAATTACAATGAAAATTACAATTTCAGATTTCTTATTATGATACCTACTTATTATATCTCATTTTATTTTTACTTATTCTAAATTAAGTTTTATTTTTATTGTAGTACTTTATGGTACACGATATTTTTTGTTTGATTACCTTGCGCGTAAACAAACAGAGCAGATGGTTTTCCAACTCGGGAACAGGCAACATACAATTGACCATGTGAGAAACATGGGTTTTCTAGATTAATACCACAAACACTTAATGACTGCCCCTGGGACTTGTTTATAGTCATATCGAAAGCAAGCCGTACTGGAAACTGCAGTCGTTTAAACTCGAATGGTACGTCAGTCGGAATCATTGGGATGCGGGGTATCAAAACGTCTTCTCCTTTATACTTTCCTTTCAATATGATTGCTTCTATTACGTTATTCAGTAACTTTTTTTATCGCTAATCGTGTGCCGTTACAAAGTCGCGGTTGGTTAATATTTCGCAACATCATAACTACAGATCCAACCTTTAATTGAAGATTGTGAGGCAAAAATCCTGGCGAATCTAGTGAGTTTAAAAATTCCGGTGGATAGTTCACGACATCATCTTCATTAATTGGCGTATCAACTGATTTATATGTCCTCGTTTCGCCAGGAATGTCATCTTGAATTTTGAAATTTAATTCATTTACATCAGTGTTTTAGGCAGCCAGTATAGCTCGTTCGTTCAACCAATCATGGAATAAGTAATTTGAGCAACATTTGGAAACACTTTTTGAATGAGTTCAGCTTTTGATTGAGTTAACTGACAAAAGCTCTCAGGAAAGGTGATGCGGCCAGTCAGCACGTCTATAAGAAATTTGCCATTATCAATATCAATGAGTTGTTTAGAGAATATGTCTCCAGATTGATCATTTTGCAACATGACACGCATATTCTTGCTTAAATGTAATACCTTGACATGTTTCCACAAATTGGAGGACTTTAAACATGCATTCAGTTCATCAGCTTGCGTTGAACGTGGAACCACTGACAATGTTTGCCGAAAATCTCCTGCTAATAAAATCATTGCGCCACCAGATTGGTTTTGGTTGTTACGTAGATCTTCTAAGGTTCTATCTAAAGCCTCTAAAGATTTTTTATGCGCCATCGTGCATTCATCCCACACTATTAGCTTATATGCTGCAAAACCTTTGCCATTGCAGAATTCTTGGATATGCTGCAGGTTGGAGTTTCGTTGCTTTGCATATTCAATGGCAATTTTAGAGCTAAATGGGCTGTTCGACCGCTTTCAAGCAAAGTTGCTGCAATGCCTGACGAAGCAAGAGCAATTTCCTTTGTTGAGCGCATTGTTGCCAATATTAAAGTAATCAAAAAAGTTTTTCCTGTACCACCAGGAGCGTCCAAGAAGTAAATCCCTCCAATTCCATCATTTATTACTTTCATAAGAGTATCAAATACATACTTTTGTTCTTCGTTCAATAGTCGAAGATTTGTTTGAATCGATTCTTTCAAAGTATTGAGATGATACGATTTTTCACGTTGTAACTCTTGATCAAAAGCATCGTGCATTGGGCGATTGGGCGCGGCCATCCCCAATTGACACAATAGCTTGTTTGACATCATTAAGCACATCCTCAATGGAAATCAATGCCTCATTGTAAATTTCTTCACTTATTTGTAATTTCGGATTCCCTGTTCTATTGCGTATATTAAACAAAATATCGTCACACATATTATCTTTGTATTTTATCCACAAATCAATTGGTTTTGATGGGAAGCATGTAGATATGATAATGGAAAACAATGTTCGTATTTTATGAGCTTGTGATGAAATTACAGCATCATTAAGAGTTTGATCCCAATGTGCATCGTTTTCTAACAGTTGCAAACGATGACAGGCTTCTCTGTAAGATCCACACAATTCACCATCAACTGTTCGTAAATGTTGGAATGATGTTGGGCCACGTACATTGACTAATAGCAGCCGTAAATAAAAACATTCATCGTTCCTTGGATGAACGGAATAAATTCGACCTATTGCATCGGTTGAATATATACCTGGGTATCCTGAAACTGGTTTTCCTTGTTTCCTTTGCAATAATTTCTTTGTTGATTGATTCCAAGTATAATATTTTGCCATTTCAGAATATAGCAGTGTTTGTGCGAAATGATCACTTTGGCACGTCTCGAAAAAACTGGTTAAGATGAGTTGAAGATGCCGAAAGGGCGAAACCCGGGTCGCTAGTGACAAAATCTGTGAGAATGTACAGAGTTTAAACGATTCAAATTTAATTACCTATTTCAATATCTTGTTGATCTTCCATTGTCTGCTAGTGATCGCCGACGATACAGTGGGTAACCATCATTTCCAGTGATTGTTTCCGATATTAATGTCCGTGGATAGCGCTTTGAACATTTACCATCTACCCATACACGGTTCATTTTGATTACTTCGTCATTTGATACATATGGTATTAAAGGTCAAATTGACTTTTAAGTATTATTACGAATCGTTTGTATGGGAGTATAGAAAAGTGTTGTTTTTAAACTTTTTCAGGTATTTTTTTAAATTTTTCTCTCCGTAAGAACCATCCTCGTACTTCAAGCAATATTCTAAAAAAAGAATTAGCGAAATCGGTTCAGCGGTTCTTGAGATTTGCGCTTAGCAACACATTTAGCGATTCATTTTTATATATAGATGAGTCTCCAACATAATACAATAAAGAGGAACTATTATTAATTTAACCTTTTAAGTACATATTATGTATGTTATGAATACGAATCACCAATACGTTGAGTTAAATATTGTATTTGTTGAAATCAACTATATTATGTCACAGATAAACCTTTGTAAGTGCCCATTTAAATACAATTGATTTTAAGCTTATAGGTAGGTTTTAACAACATTTCGTAGTATGCGGGCGCATATGGCTCAATTTACTGATAATTTGAAAATGAAAACATTGTCAATTGAAAAGTAACACTAAATGTCATCTCTTGGCAAAACCCTTTCCTTGCTTCGTAATAATTACAGTTGTATACTATAACTTTATCCAGGTTGTATACTATAACTTTATCCTCTTGTATACTATAACTTTATCCAGGGCTTTTTTTACCCCGCAACGCGGCGGAACGGCGTTCCGGCACCTTTTTTTCTCGAAATTTTAATAAATGTTCGTATAATTTAATTTTACAGTTTTGTCACTTTTCTTTATTAAACTCGTCGGACCACCTTTGATACTTTTTGATGCTTCAAAATACGTTGATCCATTGATTACTAAGAATGGTCACTAAGAGGAAGACATTCGGCCGCAGACACCAACACAAAAAAAAAGAAATAGGGACCATTTAAATACCTGATGTAATTTTGGATAGCGTTTTTAATAAATTACATATTTTTTTAATGTTATGTTACATAAGGTATGTAATGTTCTTTGTTTAATTTTCATTTGAAATTTCTAAAATAAAAATAAAAATATGTATATTTTGTTTAATTTTCTATGCATTATATGAAAAGCCGCCTTTAATTCTATCAAAATGATATTCGAATATATAATAAATAATATACCTTCTTAGAAAATGCTCGAAAAAAGTGCGTTCCGCTACCTATACACACTTTTTTTTTTTTGATTATATACATAGGTTATGAAACTAAGTTATTTGACAGCATTTATTTTAATCATGTTTGGATTACTTTTCAATTATGTACATTCAATGCAAGTGTAGAACTGAGTTCAAGTTCATCCGTGCACTTGAACGCCTGAAGATGCCTAAAGGCGAAACTCGGGTCGTTAGTGACAAAATCTGTGTGAATGCACATAATTTGAACGATTCAAATTGGATATTCTTTATTTAAAATATATCGTGTTCATAAAGTACTAACTCTTCATCATGACTTTTAAGCAATATACGCTAAACAGTTTTGTATTTGTTTCTATAAAAAAAAACACAACAGTTAATATAATTATTTACATCCGATAAGATCGATATATTTTCGAATAATATAATGGTTTTGATTCCTCCAGTTGGTAATTTGGTAACTATATAAACAACACAAGTTATGAAGGGAATCGTGGAGTCTCGAGAATAATCTTTTAATATGTGTTACAGGCTATATCGGCAGTAATTTTCTATAACCTCGTATCTCAAAAAGTAAACGTTTTCAGGAGACACATAAAAGCACCTTATTCCACCGCTATCGCTATCGCTTTCTATCAAAATGAAACACCACTGGAATGTTTTTGTCTTCAATATATTTGAAGAAGTTTATACGGAAGGAACCAAAGACTTTATGTGAAACTTAGCAAATGAGCACGTGGTTTGCTCACGTTTTTTAATTAGGTTGAATAAAGCATGAAGTTTATTTTGCGATACGATTTAAAGGAATATTTGTGAATTGAAATTCTGAATCCATTAGGTACATCAAAAAACACAAAACTAACAAGAGTTAAGATACGTGCTTGTTGAAAATTAACGACGATTTGGAAATATTCTGGTGAACTATAATGCTGAGTCGTCTAATTTTAAAAATTGTCTTTGATGTACTTCTTTTGTACTATGTAAAGAAAGAAAGAAAAGAAATAAAACAATATTTATTATTTTTTTATATTAACGTCAAGGTAATGTGCACATTTGAACTTATTATGTTGAACACCTATGAAAATTTGAGTATTTTCTAAATTTACCATTAAGTTAAGAAATACATGTTTTACGACTAAAAAGAAAGGAATTTAGTAAATTGTTTTCAAATTTAAATTCATTTTCGTTTTCTGGTGTTATTTAACCATAGATATGACAATTCAACACTCGATGTAATGCGTTTGTGTATTACATAAGAAATTTACATTTAAGCAAATTATGCAGGGAAATATCAATATGTATATCACGATGAGTTATCATTTTTTTAATATATAAAAGGCCTACTTTCTCTTTCGACAACCTTTGAAAGGGGATTCACCCTAGAATGCGGGTCGACGCCACTAAACAGTGTCAGACAAAATGCGGGTATAACAATTTCACAACACAACCAACCAATGTACAAGGGCGTGCTGTTTCAATTAAAGATAATCATTTTAATTATAATAGTTTCAAACGTAATATTATAATTTTCGACTTTTGCATCGCTTATTTATAAATGTATCAAAAACATCTGGATAACTGATCTGTAACTGATTATAGATTTGTAGTGTCACTCCAGGCTATCTAACTAATGTACTTTATCAAACTATTAAACAATGTTAAGATACCATTTATCCAAAAAAGATTCAAAACTTTTCATGAATCAATATCTAAGTACATGGCTTCATTAACACACCTTTCTCAACATGTCCCTTTTAACGTTATAATGAGACAGTAGAAAGTTCAGTTCTGAAGTCAAAGAAAAATGAAAGAGGTTGAAGTCAATACAGGAGACGGTTAAAATGGAAAGAAAAAAAAAATTCATGGTGAATGTAAAGCTTTTAATTTCATATTGAAGAATAAACTTTTCGCATTTATTTGTTTTCCAATAAACGGATGCATTTGTGTTTTATCATTAAATCCTAAGACAGTGAACAGTCAAATATTGATTATCAAGACGAAGCCCATGTGAATTTATTATAACAATCCGATTAACGATTGAGAATAATTCGATATGCTAGTTATACTAGTTAATTTAAAGAAAAAAATTGATAACGAATTAAACGTTGTACAAACATATTCACTCGTTTTGTAACGGCTTGGAAAATAAAACCAAATCATTGATAATTGAAAACAAAATTCATTTTAGCTTCTTATTTAATTTGCCAATTGACTCAGTTACGTTAACTATAATTGCATGTGCATACTCGTTCAACAAAACCGGTTTCATTCTTAGTTCATTGAAATTTGGAAACGATTTATTAAATTTGTTTTATGTAATTACAAACTTGTTTTTAAATAAACATTTGAAAACAATAATGATTTTAGAACGCCACTGAAAAGGTACAATGCCCAAAATGTGGTTCAAGAGTAAAACGGTGCGTACTTGAACTACATAAAGTTCGTTGCAGTGACAAAATTTTGTAAAAAAATCTTACCTTGAAATGAGGGAGGCTTATAGAAAGACCTTGGAAACCGTGTTGTTACGCTTAAATACTAATAAATTCAAGCCCGTGAAAATAATAATGCTAAGTTTCAATAAAATTCTTTAGTCTTTAGAAAACTGACCGGTACTGAAAAGTTCATGGGAGTTTTTAAAAAACTTTGGCGTAAAAATTAAATAATCCATACTTACTGTTAATCCTTGGTAAAGTAGTGCTTTATATCGAATGTGGATGAGTATTTTTACTTAAATATTTTTCTTTATCAAATACCTAATAGTTAATTGGGCAATGTTAATGCGTAGTATGTTGCACCTACAGCCACTTCGAGACTCAGATATATTTGTAGTAAATACTAAACAAGACATACTATTATCTTCTACTAGTTCCCATTGTAAAACGTTTATAGAAGAAACACAAAATGACGACTAACGTTTCGGCTGAACACCTGATTCTCTTTTTGTACGGTGTTTACTGTTGTAAGAAAACTATTTTTGAAACTGATTGTTTTAATTTAACACGGTTATTAGAAATGATTGTTTATATATGTCGATGGCTTTGGTTTTGGAGGTCACGGTAACAATAGTTTTTATTATTTGATTTTCAATTGATTTATAGATTTCTGGTCAAAGTCATGGAGGTGTGTGATGTGTTGAATTACCTCCCCATCCACCTTATCCTAAATATGGGCGTAGCGAGAGAGATAAAATTATCACTAGCCGTGTTCTAGTCAATCATTTTATCAATCAGTTTTCGTAGAAACTTTCGTAGAGATAAGCTCTATTGGGAGTCCATATGCTCTGGATTGTGAGCGGACATGACTAAAAAAATAATATTTATATTGCTTTGTAGCCGTGTGAATAATCGTTCGGCATTGCAAATAGCAGTGCTACGTTCTGTCTACGAGCAGGACGGAATGCCATTTGACACGAATTAAAGTGCGAGATGTATAACATGATTACTATGCACAGAATTTTTTTTGCAAACAGTAACAATTAGATTTAAATATTTATAATATGAATTGTATGTTTTTAACCATTTTTAAATTTAATCAGATATGTTATCTGTTTTATCCTAGTTTTACTGTTTTATATATTGACGCTTGGAATGAAATCGTTTAACTCACACAATATTATATCGATATATTTATAATATAATATCTATATATCACATATAATAAATATTTAATTTTAATAAAAAAAAATATTGTATGTTATATTATGTTATATTATACTATAATGATGTTTCGTGGAAGAGATGTCACTGTACATAATTGAGGATCTCAGTTTCAAAACCTACTTAAAGATCATTTTTGTTTTTTTTTTAATTTTGATGCCAACTTGTTCTCCATTTCAGTATCTACACAATCAATGAATTTTCATTTTAAAAACCTTTCTAAATACAGAAAAAACGAATTTAAAAAAAAAACGTGTTTTCAATCCAAAAAGTCCACAGCAGTTTTTTGCACTTTGTCAACAATTTTGGTTTTTGGATATAGGTAGGTTTTGAAACTATGCGCTCAATTATGCACTTAATAATTAATGTCAGCTCGTAGGAGTTTTGTACTTATTCAATTGCCCTAAAAAAGTGAGTGCTCACCGCGGTCTTGAACCTAATAAGTAATAATCATTACAATAATAGTATATAGGCAAGTGAAAACACAATAAAATTCTTCTGGTGAAATAAGAAATACCGAAATAACCGAGTTCATGAACGGACTTGTCTAGACACGGATTCTCACATTAATAATATACTTTTGGAGGCCATGAATATTTACAGTAGAAATTAAGTAAAATAAATTGTTACAGATAAACCTTGGTTCAAGGAAACCGGATACCATGATTTGCTAGTTAATTTTGTTGAGTAGGTATTTGTTACACAAAATATGTTAAACGTTTTTTTTAGTAATACAATTGATTTTGAATTGATTTATGATATCGGTGTCCATACGTCATTTATTCAAAAGAAAAATATAATATTTTGCACATCGTCTCACTATAATTTTATTAACGTTTTAAACTGTTAAAACATAATAACTCACTAGCGGTGCGGCGCCGGTGGCGTTGATGCACGTGTGTTATGTGTAAGCTGTATATTTATGTACATAAATTTAGTCGTATTTATAAAATTTAAGATTTTTCTGCCTGTATATAATATTAAATGGTTGTTTCGTATTTCAATGAATTTAGGTTTTTAGACAATCAAAAAAACCTACCCAATATTTATTATTTGGTAAATATTTATATTAAAAAAGGACTATTGTCAACCATTTACATTATCAGGTAAACTAATAGCTAAAGTTGCTAAAGGTTACATAGATTTTTATAAAATATTATACATTTTCTGACTCCTCCTTTATTTTCTCCAAAACAATATGTTAGTAAAATTACTATCGTGTGATATTGTATTGAATAGCATATATAGACTAAATGGTAATATGTGTCATTTATAATTTGATGTATGTTATTAATGCATTTTAATAATTATAAATAAAGAGTATATTTTTTATTGCGGCAGCTGTTGAGTTACTTGCGAAGTTAAATTATTGTATTTCTCTTTCGTCTTTCGCCATCTAATGACTGTTACCGCCACTAGTTTTCAGAGCTTCAATATAACATCGATAGATGGCACTAAAAATACAAAACATCATAATTTTCTTTCCCATTTTCTTTACAAGGAAAAATAATAAAATGTGTAATAATACGACTTGTACCCCAACGTTTGTTTATTAAAATTCAGCAAATCTAAGGCTATTTTGAGTATACGAAAGAACGATGACGCGAAATTTATATTCGTGAGGAGTGAGCAGTAATCAAATCTAAAATTGATTAAGGGTGAACGTAGCGGTCTACAGCGACTCCTATAATAAACACAATTTATGAAATGACTTAATTACCAACTTTCTTGTAATTGATACAATCTAGCATGATAGGATTTTCAAAACATCCTAGTTGAATTAAGTACTCCTTATTATTCGATTCCAATATTTTTTTCTGTAAAAAAATAACACGGAACCAATGGCGTGGTTAGTAGAGTGACCTCTAATTTTTTTCAATAAAAAATCGCATCTCAACCAAAACGCACTATTTATTTTTGCACAATTTATTAAACGTCAACAAAATCAAATATATTGATATTAAACATTAAGTCAGCAAGTCCAACATATTTATTTACTCTCTAAAACGTGTCTTTATTACTATATGAAACAAAGGATGGGGAGGCACGAAGATATTTTTTCTTCAGAGGGAGGCGCACTAACATAAAGGTTTCAAACCACTGCATTAAGTTTTTATTAATGTGGCGTATGGGGAGTGTGAGAATTGTTTTATTTTGGAGTAATTTGAACAGCAATAGAATGTTACTGTACATACACATATGTTGCAACAATACACCATGTACCGTGATATAATTATCAATTGTCTTTAATTTCACAGCGTTCTTGAATTTAATTACTCTTCATAATTATTACATTCTATAACGCGAAGGTCTGAGAATATTATATTTCTTAATTTAACAAGGGGCTCGCCGGCCCAAGTCAAATTTAACAAGGGACTCTTGCAAGCCCATGTAAATCAATCCAACCCCTTGCTTCTAAGTGTTCTGACAAGAAAATTGCGTGTTTCATACAAAGTTGCTATTGTATATATATAATGTTAACGTTTTTACGTTGGCAGATCTTGGCACCATTAGATTTACTAGATAATATAGTTTAATAACAATTTATACTGCAGTCTAAGAAATGCGAGTGCTTATAGTTGTCACTATAAGAAACTTTGCTAATTTCTTATAATAAAGAGCTGTTAACATCACATTGCCGCCTGTTCAGAAATATATCAAATACATCGATTATGTACAAACAAATTTGAATAAAGCAAAAAATACAGCTTTCGTAGTGCTCGTCTTTGTGATGAGAAGTTCTTATTTTACATTCACGCATCGCTTTTTAAATCGCTTAATGGTTTATAGTTATGCATTACAAGCAGTGGCAGATTACGCCATAAGCATATCGACTGTGGAAAGGAAAAAGGACGTAACCCACACATATCAAATTTTACAGGAGGCGCTAAAAACGTTACATATGCATATGCAAATTATGAATTATACACAACCTTGAAGTGCATGGATACTGCTAAACTGGTGTTTAATTGACACAACCTAATATTAATTAAAGAAATTGTCTCGGAAAAACCTTTATTTCAATATTTTTTCTTGGTTTTAATTTGTTACAAGGTCATCTTTTTCAAACTTAAAAGCTAAATTTAGATACTTATTCGGCATTTTCAGTTTCCATCCTTTTGATAGAATGTGTGTCAAGTTGTATACATTGTGATTATCGAAAAAAAGCTGTTTTGGAAAATGGAGGGTTACGTCCATTTTCCTTTCCACAGTCGATATATTTTATATAGCCGCCTCTGTGGTCGAGTGGTCAGCGTCGTTGGATTTGGCTACGGAGGTCACGGGTTCAAATTCCAGTACGGACAGTTTTATAAATTGATTTTCAATCAATTTATGAATTTCTGTCCGAAGGCATGTATGTATGTGATGTCTTGAATCCCCCCCCCACCCATTCTATCCTATGAACGGAGCGTATCAAGAGCGATTAGCTAACCACTAGTCCTGTCGTAGCTCTATCCTTCTATTCCTTCTCTCTTTGGAAAAAGAGAGGTTGAGCAACTGAGTAACAAGCAGTTCTAGTAGAAATACTTATGTTGAGATAAACTCCATTAGAAGTCCATATGATCCAGATTGAGAGCGGACATGGTAAAAAAAAATATTTTATAAAACCAATATAATATTTCAAATTTAGTTTTAGTAATTTGTAAAACAGGGCCTCCAAATTTGATTGCGTCTGTGACTTCTCGAGGGATTATCCTTCACTGAATCAAAGGCTTTAATTTCTGTGAGATATGTATTTATTTTTACTCATAGAATCTTTGAAGATAAAAGAAAAAACATCTACTTTTTGCGTATTCCTAGTCTAATAATTCTTTTTTCGGAAAACACATATTATTCAATAACTCCTGGTTATTTTTAAAAACGTGTTATTTCTAATGCTTACTTAAAATTTTACAGATCACTGCAGGTGAGTTCAACTATAATCGTGTTCTTGATCGTTAACGAAGAACACATTTAAGTATCAAGTTCAACATGCAGAAAGAGCAAGGTCAAAATGACATTTCATTTCATAACGCTAACTTATCACTTATATTATATTAATTGGTTACAACACCTTTTAGAGCTTTTGACTGCAACCAGTTGATCACCATTCAAAACAAACGTTTATTTTAATACGAAAAATAGTTTCGAAATTGATAATAGTGCTTTTTTTTAAAAAAAAAAATTTTTCTTTTAATCCATGTTCTTTCCTAATGTGGAGCGTATGGCTTCCTAATAGAAGTATCTCAACACTGCTTGTTACTTAGTTGCTCAATCTTTCTTTTTTTCGAAGATAGTAATGGTAGAAGGAAAGTGCTAGGACAGGACTAGTAGTTAACTAACTGCTCTTGCTTTTTCCCGCTAACTTTAGGATTGCAAGGGTGGGATGAACTTTTTTAGATATCACAAACACCAATGCCATCAACTCATACTGGGCGTACACACGCCCATTATGAGCCCATCCAACATATTCAGTCCTCGTTGCCGGCTGCTTGTTGCACATCTATAAACTGAAATACAGATAGCACAGGCTAAGCTCGATTAAACAACGTAAAGTATTAAATCATTTCAAAAGATACATAATGCGTATAAAACTAAAGATTCATACAAATAAAATACAGATTGACATCTTTCAGCGATTGATTATAAATTATTGTCTAATAAACCTATCGAAAAAAGGTTAAAAAGTCAGATTTTGAATTGCTTTATATGAAAACTGACTAGGTATTTCAACACGGGCAAGATTCAAGAAATAGATACACTTCGATAATTTATAAGTTATAAATTAATAAGTATATTTTGGAATCGTCAAATCCCACTCGAATCTGCCTAAATTGAGTAAGCTGGTTTACATAATATTAAACAACGAAAATTTCGTAAAAATAAATTTCAAAACTGTGCATAAAATGTGCTAATGCGGGTAAAATAAACTTAAATCCAACTTTATAGCACTATTACTTATTTGAAATTTAAGCATATTATTCGTACTAGATAGATTGTATTATGTCTTGATTACTGTCCTGCAATTTAACATGTCTGATTATTTATGTAAGATCTAATTAAACATATTATCATAACAATATCGTGGATATAAATCAATTTTAATTACTATTAAATAAGTATAGTAACTAGACAAGCGATAGTAAATATCCATTATTATTCATGAAATTTACGCCAGTAAAAAAACCTGTTTTTGTCTCTATGTTTATAGACTTAATTTGTTTTGTGAGTCAATATTTTTAGCACAATATATAATTAATTGAGTGATTATTTTTCCAATATACTTATGTGCTTACAAAAATTATATTGAAAAATGATTAGAATTGTTTCATCACAAATTTTCATGGAGATTATAAGATGAATACCCTCAAATCTCCTGTATCTTTAAGCGTAGGTATCCACATTCTTTTTTTTAAATTATATTATGAGAGGTGTGTTTGTGTAGTACGAATAGCTCCATGGGACGTGGAGGTGACCCTGAATGTCGTAAACTTTTTGTTGAAATCCCTTTTTATATCAATGAACTTGTTCGTATTCTTTTAAAGTATAGAATATATTGATACAAGCGGCATAATTCTAAAGCTACATTCTTTTCACTATTACACTGTTAATATAAAGTAGATTCTTAAAAATATTATACATATTTTGAACAAAATCGCTTGTCATTTTTATTTCTAACTAGTTGTTTCCCGGCAAGCGATGCAATGCCACTCAAAGAAAGAAAGTGTTTGTGTTTTAATTGTGTTTATTGAAGTGCATGTTTTCTTTTTCCATCTGTTTGAATTTTGACGTTTGTTGCCGATTACCGATGGTACGACACACGCGACACCTACTGTGGGTTAATTGTACTATAACCTTCGAGCAAGTGCAAGCATACGTTGTCAAAATGAACTATATGGCAGACATACAACCATTGGTTTTTATATATACTGTAAGTTAATTTTACTATGTCTATAATCTTTACGGAAGTTCTAGCAAAAATGTTGTCAAAATTTTATTGCAATCGCTCGTGGCAACGCATAAAGTACGAACGAACAAACATTCATTTTTATATATTAGATAAGGTATAAGAAGATTCTCCCAGCGCAATATATCAACAAAGTAGAGGGTATATGGAAATGGTATCCGACTTAATAAAGATTGGGAGTTTATTTTCATGGATAATTTTCTAAAAAAAAATGATGATTTTGTTTTTATTTCTTCAGAGTTAAAAATATTTAATATCTGCAAAAACAAAATAGTTTCCATTATAGGTATGAGGAAGCAAAGATTTTTTTTAAAAATCTCTTTCATTAATTTAATTTATTGTAATTTGGATTGACAAAGTTTTGCTTCGCAATCGACCGGTTAGTAACTTTTGATACAGCGTGTCACACAACTTTCAATCAGCAGCGTGTGTGTTAACATTTATTGAGAAACGAAAAGTAATTCATTATGATTTTTTAAAAATCTGTTCACGGAATACGAAAATTAAATTAAAGTATAAGATTGTCGCATATAAGTCATTGTTATCGTGTGTAAGTCATGAGTAGACAAACATTGCTGATGAAAAGATGTGTAAAATCAATAATATTGTTTAAATTATGTTTCTCATTTTTGTAAGTGGGTTACTCGTACATTTAGCTAGAAATAAAACTTTGTTATAGTTCGGAATATTATTTTATTGATATCAAAAAAACATTTACAAAAAATAGATTCGGAACAAAAAAAAACTTATATTAATAATTATATCACAGTATCAGCCAAAATGTTGTCAAAATTAGTAAATATTGTCTTCATTCAATTTCAGTTTGTAATCTGCGTTCTTTGGTGATATTTACAAGGCTTTTATTTTCACACCTTTTGTGCGTTATTTATTAGGCATTATTTTTACCAATTTTTTTAAAAAATATATGGATTAACACTGGCAAGAATAATTTGAATGAGTCACGTGATTACTTAAAACTATTACAGTATATTCATGAGATGTGAAGTATCAAATGGATGTTTATTCGATAAGGAAAATGTTCTTGAATGGGATTCGTTCCATGATTCGTTTTGTGTACTCCATAAAGATGGCACTGAAGGCATCTTCAATTGCAGATTTGAGTTCGCCGAAAATGTCTTGCCAGTTTTCGTTCAAAAACTTGTTCATGTTGTCTCCTAGAGCTTTGTCACCATTGAAGAGATTGCCCATACTTATGTACAGCCTAGAAATAAAAAGTTATTTACATAAAATTGAACGGAAAAAAAATAAAACTTACAATAAAAATATTCATAGCTTTAAGAAGAAAATCTTTTTTGAGTCAATTGTTTAACCATTTAAGCTCCCAGTGTGGAGCATATTTACTAATAATGGAGTTAACAGATCTTAACAGAAGTGTCTCGAAAAGAACTGCTTGTTACTCAGTTTCTCAACAAGATTATGGACGTAAGGATAAGACTAGGACAGTCCTAGTGGTAAGCTAATCGCTCTGGCTTCGCCTGTTTTTAGGATAGGATGGATATGGGGGAATTCAAGACATCACATTCATACACGCTTTTGGACAGAAATTCATAAATCATTTGAAAATCAATTCATTAAAACTCTTTGGAATGAGATTCAAACCTGTGACCTCTGTAACCGAAGTCAACGAAGTCGACAATCGACGCCGCAGCCGAGTTAAGCGATAAACAGAAGTTATTTCAAACCAAAAAGATTTCTTCAAAATCTAATATCTTTGTTATATAACTTGATTTAAAATATTGAAATTTGTTTTTTTAAGTCGATTTAATATTCTATTGCTAAATTTAGCGATGTGTTGTTTCACCACGTTCAACCAATCTTATATTCATTAATGATAGAGAGACAACGTAACTAATTATATTCAAACTCTATGCGTCTTTCCTTAACCTATCTGAAGAGCTAGATTAAACAGCTGCCTCACAGCCAGTTCTCGTAAAAACAAATCCATTTAGCGGGCAAAAAATCACACTACTTGAATAAAAATACTAATCAACATAAAGCAATAAATTAGTCTATTATTCATTTATCTTGGTTGTAGATTTTGCTAGGTTAATCATAGTATCACTTTTATTTTTAAAATCTATTCACACAATTTCCAGAATACTAATAATTTTATATTATCATAAACAACACGGATAAATTGCAATTTTAATGCACCCGTATCAATAAAACAACCGGTTTATGTTGTGTTATTTCAAATAAGGTCAAAATTAATATATAACACACTCAATTGTGTAGCATATTTTAAGCACCGAAATCGTACTAGAGCAGGGCTTCCCAAACTATGTTCAGTGGAACCTAAATAGGTGTTCCACGAAAATTTGGCATGTTAGTTAATATACGCTGCAACACATTTAAGCATCTTCTACTTCATATGAAAAATCGAGTGAGTACAGGCGAAGATTTTGAATCACTAAGAGCTTTTTTCACTTATATTTTATGTAACATGGCCTAAAAATAATTGATTAATAAATAATAAGTGATTAAATAACATATATTTTTACTATT
This sequence comes from Himalopsyche tibetana, assembly GCA_030503985.1. Taxonomy (NCBI): domain Eukaryota; kingdom Metazoa; phylum Arthropoda; class Insecta; order Trichoptera; family Rhyacophilidae; genus Himalopsyche; species Himalopsyche tibetana. The sequence goes on from JAPJYX010000010.1 coordinate 7,382,255, forward strand.
AAGAATTACCCAACTTGAAGAAATAACCTATTTTTCGGTAACATTTTCAGTTTTGCGAAGTGTGAAATAAGTTTGGGAAATCATGGACAAGATAAACAATTATACAAATAAATACCGAAAAATAGAGCAAAAATTGTTTATCTTATAATTTATTTATTTTCAAAGTGAATGTATTTAAAAAAAATGTTTTGTGGTTATATTTTTATTGTTTACCTGGTAGTCGAAAGCGTCATTTGAAAATCAGTGATTTTCAAATATTCCTTTCCATTTTTCGTTTGAGGTTCTCCTTTAATGGTAATTTCTGATTGAACATTTTCTGAAATAAAAAATAAGCTTATTTTAGAACATTAAAAATCCAACAACTAATAAAAATAAAAATGTAGATATAACTATCTGAACAATATTTATTTCAAGTATTTCTCTACCCATTGTACCCTACTGTGTAAATCAAGCTATCTCTCTTCTGCCAACTTCTTTGCTAAATAATATTGAGTATTGGTAATCAGCTGATGCGGACCGGTTTGGTGGGACCAGTCCCTAGTATTTCAAGATCACATGTGTCAAGTATTACTGGATTCATTCCAAAGATGATCATTATTAAACTAGTATTTTTTCAAATCCAATCACAATACGTTGGATGGTTGAAAAAATTCAATTGATACGTTGCCTGGCAGCAATAATTGAAAAGATTCCATCAACAGTGTTATTTTTTATATATATATATAGGTGTATACTTCATTTCTATACCGTTACGTTTATTTTGTAATAAGCTAGAATTAAATAACATATGGATAGGCAATGATAACTTTGATATGCCACTGCAACAAAAAAAAAGAAACGTCATGTCATGTTTTTGCCAACGTATGTATTAGGGTATCCAATCCCGAAGCCTTTTTCCAATCCCGGGATCCCGGGATTGAGATTTTCTCACCGAGGAATTTGAAATCCTCAATTTGGTATACTTTTTCCCAGAATCTCACAGAAACTAGTTTTTTTTTTTTTTAGCTCACCGAGGAATTTGAAATCTCCGATTTGGTATACTTTTTCCCAGAATCTCACAGAAACTCGTTTTTTTTTTTAGCTCACCGAGGAATTTTAAATCTCCGATTTGGTATACTATTTCCCAGAATCTCACAGAAACTCGTTTTTTTTTTTTTTTTTAGCTCACCGAAGAATTTGAAATCCCCGATTTGCCAATTTCGTGTAAATTTCGAGAATTTGCTAGAAATTTCTCAATCCCGAAATCCCGGGATCGCGGCCATCTCAATCCCGGAATTTCGGGATCAGAAAATTGAACGGGATCCCTGGATTACGGGATCCCGGGATTGGATGCCCTAGTATGTATATATTCATTTGAAAATTCCGTTAGGGCACTTCTATACCAATAATCCAATTTATGTTTAAAATTAAAAATCGTACTACAAGTGTATGAAAATCATCTTTAAATAATGATTTTTCTATCAAAAGTGGTTAAACTAAAGGTATCTTTTTATTATAACGGTCAAGTCATCGAAAGCCAATCAGATCGCATAATTTAAATCAGCTGACTGAAAATCATTCAACATTATGTATGGAATGTTGAAGCTTAACGTTTAGTGATTGAAAATCAAAAAAATTTTGGCTCTCCTGGAAAATTAAGTGACACTGACCGTATTTGATATTGGACGCCTGATTTAGTATATATTTTATTTAAATCAGTTTTTTCGGGTATATGACATTTTTCTTATACTTTCGAAAAGCTTTTGTTAAATTCGAACAATTTATTTTGTATCTTATAAATGACACTATAATTATTGTCAAAGCAAGAATAGTAGTTTTACCCATGGTCATGTTGCTTAATCCATCTCCTTGGATAGGTAGTACCAACACTTTTCCGTTGACTTTGTAGGGACCTGTTAATGTCAACAGTTCGGAGCTTCCAATCATTTTAATTTTGAAGTCTTTTGGGCTGGATAATTTACCACTGAAATTCGAGGTGTAAATTGAGTTTCATAGCAATCGAACATACATATAACATAGTAATTGTAAACGAGTTGATATTGAAAAATTGGTAACCGGGTAAAATAGAACATGAAAAAACAGAACATCACAAAACGTACAATATATCTTTAGAAAACACTAGTATTGATATGTTTTACAATCAATTAGTAATCTCTATGTCGTATTAGATACAATAAATAAAACAGCAATCAATCGTGCATATCAATAACTCTAGAAATCTGAAATTGTCGTAAATACACTTATATTCGACGTTTATAATAGTCACCATTGACTGATAAAGTAAAGCGCACGTTATAACATACTGTTCTGAAATTATTTTTTTTTTTTTTTAACCATGTCCGCTCCCAAATGTGGAGCATATGGACTCCTAATGGAGTTTATCTCAACAGAAGTGTTTTCTACGAAAACTGTTTGTTACTCAGTTGCTCAACCTCTCTTTTTACAAAGAGAGTAGGGATAGAAGGATAGGGCTAGGACAGGATTAGTGGTAAGCTAATCGCTCTCGATACGCCCCGTTCATAGGATAGGATGGGTGAGAGGGGGAAATTCAAGACATCAAATATATCCATGCCTTTGAACAGAAATTCATAAATTAATTGAAAAATCAATTTATAAAACTGTCCGTACCGGGATTTGAACCCGGGCCCTCTGTAGCCGAAGCCAACACCGTTGACCACTCGACCACACAGGTGGCTGAAATTATTACCTGTATGATATTCAATTAATCTTTAATATATTTTCAATAAATAGTTAAGAAGAAACAGGTATCATTCAACTAAAAATTGGATGTGTTCTGAATTGTCTATGTTCTCATGTTCTGTTTTATCATGTTCTGTTTATTCATGGAACCGAAAAATTGTATACGAGAAAAAAACATTCTTATTGATACATATTGCTCTATAGTATTTTAATTAAATGCTGAAATACATCCAAGCCCCCCATACGGTGGGTATACGGGTTGATACGGTGGATATAGTCCAAGAAAATCCTGCCATTTTAAGTATGATATTCATACATAATTCCATAGGCTTTGAGTAGGTTCCAGGATATTCATAAAATTTGGAAATATATTCCAAAAAAAAATACGTTAAAATTATAAACCAAAATGGATTGGGAGAAAATTAAGATGAAAAATTTTCGTCTTTTTAACTACTCTCTTTTTAGGTACTGAACTATTTTTTTCCTAATTGATTAAATGGCAATCTCGGTGTTACTTAGTATGAACATTGCAAAGATTGATTAATTATGGGACACTAACTGGTCATCTATGTTAATTGTCATATTCTTATGAACTTATTCAAATTTAGCATCGGATCCATTAAAATCATTTAAATTAAACGCGTAAACCGTGATTTTGTGTATTCTTTATTTAAAAATATTAACATTTCTTAAGCTTGTTATTTCTTTCTTTTCGTAAAACCCCAAAGTGAAACGTCGTAAAATAATTACTTATCTAATTTATAGTTTTAGCATTTATTTAAAAAATAATTCTATATCGAGTTTATATTCATAGTAAAAATCTTATAACGAAAACAAAGAATTCATAAAACAGTATCGTTTGTTATCACTTTACGTTACATTATATTTGGTTTTATAAACAAGGTGGACAAATAATTGCTATTATCAAATCTTTTTTGAAACATATATATTTTGAAACTTCGTTCTTTTATTGGGTATATTTAATAACCAGATATGTTGACCACCAACAAACACTCCCTGAAATAAATGCTTTGTAAATATATAAAAAAATATTTCTTTTTGGTAGCCATGAAAAAAAAGAAAAAGCTTTTGGATAACAAAAAAATGTCAACAGCAGTGATGGGCCTTGTCTACGGATTTAATTTTCCGTTCTATGGATAATAATAAATATTAAGTAACAAAACAAATACTGAAACTCACTTTACAGATTTAATTTTAAGGTTAGAAAGTCCAGTGATGTCATTGTCTGTATATTCTAGTTTGATAGCGATGGGTCTGTTTTCTCCTTGTTCAATCAATATCTTGCTAATCTTCATGGGATCTAAATCAACAGCTCCGATATCAGCGTTTCCTTTGTCAGCCAGTTGATCGATTGAAACTTGGATTGCGTTTACCAGGCATTCGTTGTTTTTGTTGTCCAAAGCTGCGGAAACTTTGCATCTTGGGAAAGTTTGCGCTGCAAAAAAAATTCAATGAAACATATTATAAATACAATCAAACTCTTAATTTGTATAGCATTAAGTGAAAATAGCGTCACTCTTCTGGCAGAAGTTGGTTATAAACAAAACTGATAACGAGTTAAATAGAGTGATTCTTTGATATAAATGCTTTTATCCGGAATATCTCAGTCAGTACATTCATTACATTAGTTTGCCAAAAAAAAAATATTTGTGTATGTAATTATTATTAATTTTGATTAAAGGTAGACAAATGTCATGTATATTAATTTTAAACTCTTATTTGTGCCAGATCGGCATCATCATAATTGTCTCTGTAACCTAAAATATCGATGATAGAGGCATTACGAATTTTCTCATTTGCTGCTTACTCAGAACTATCAATATCTTACTTACCAACTTCTGCCAGAACAATTACTATAAGTAAGCATACTATATTTTCATGACAAATATGTAACATATTTGGTATTTATTTCAGCACCTCGACATTGCTAAAACTAACGAAATCGCTTCAAGCTGGTAAACATATAATAATTTATTTTGTTTATATAGTCAGTCCAAATTATAAGAATTATTAAGCAGCTGAGTGAACGTGTCGACAAACATCACATTTTTTGTTGTTGTATAGATTTCTTAAACACAGATACATCGTTTGAACTTTGTACAACAAAATTCATAATTTTCTGTTGATTTATTATCTAATGTTTTTATTTATATTTAAAAATTGTAAAATAGTATTAAACACCGGTTGGGAGTGTTTCCCAGCAGTATTTTATAAGCACTCTCTGTGTCTGCCCAAGCGAATTGTTTTACTGTGCGTTACAGAAAAAATGATAAATCAAAACAATTATGTATTGTAACAACTTGTTAATTTTTAATTATAAGTATTTCTGCAAAAACGATCCAACCCACACATTTGCCATTCTGAGATAATTCAATATTTGAGAAAACGTTAATTTAAAAGTATGCGCGATTATTTAAACATTGTCACGTAAACATAATGTAAAGATGTTTGATCAATTACACATTCTTATTAAATCAATCTTTTCTCAAATATTGAATTATCTCAGAATGGTAAATGTGTGGGTTGGAACTTGTTTGTATAAATATGTCTAACTAGTGCTTTTTTGAAAAAAAGGTGACAACTCATTTCTTGTCAAGTTTTTTTTGCAATCCATGTCGGTTCTCAATGTGGAGAATATGGCTTCCTAATAGAGGTATTTCATTAGAAGTTTATTTACGAGAACTGTGTGTTACTCAATTGCTCACCTCTCTCTTTTTTCAAAATGAGTAAGGATAGAAGAATAAGGCTAGGAAAGAACTATTTGTTAATTGATCGGTCTTGCTTTGCCCTATTTATTTTAGGATTGGAAGGGTAGGAGAAATATTTTTAAATATCGGACACCTATGCCTTCAAATAATAATCGATTGAAGAAATTTTTGTTTGTACTCTATCTAATCTATGAGATCCGTTATGGATGCCTTGTCTTCCTCTGTGTGACCACGTATCAACGTATTTTAAAGGATTAAAAAGATTTACGACTAGTTATAAAAAGAATAAATAAAAAATCAAATATTGATTTAAAACATTAAAAACCCAAAGAAAAAAGGTGCCGGAACGCCGTTACACCGCGTGAAAAAAAAGCACTGTGTCCAATTATTGTAATATTTACATGTATATGGAAAAGACGTTTTTGAAAAAAAGCCAAAATAGTTGGATACAAACAATAATGGATATTTGTTCAGTCAAGTAATACTCTTTTTTAAATGAGGGAATGACAATTAATATGCTCTAAATACATATAAACAATTTTTGACTCTGTCTCATATGTTATTGTACATTGAGAAGATCTCGTCGGAGAACTGAAAAAATTCGCGCCACTTTAATCGGCTTACAGCCGCAATTTTATATACAGTCTTCTTTGTATAATCCCCCACAGCTTTGCCGGAATAGCCCTGAACCCATGCGATTGCTAAGGAATCCGACCATGAAATTATCAGATGCACATTGAACATTACGGACGACTACAATTTTTGTTTTATTTATATTGTTTTTAATTAACTTTTTTGTTTCATTAATTAATATATCATTTATCACAGGTTTCATTGGTATTTATGTAGGTACTATTATTATATATTATACCTTAAAAATTGTCTTTGATAGAAATGGTTTAAAAAGTATGAGCTTTTAACATAATCACACCATTTAATATGTGCCAGGCCAGTGGCGTAGTGGTCAACATCGTTGGCTTCCGTGACGGATCTCACGTGTTGATTGGCATTTTTTAAAAAATGATTTATTATTTTTTGTTCAAATACGATGTTTTAAAAATCCTTTCCCGTTAGTTAACTTCTAGTTATATCCTACCACTATCCTTCAATCCTTACTCTTTTCGAAAATATAAGATAAAAAAAGTTCTCGTAGAAAAAAAATTGTTGACATACCTCCATAAAAAAAATCATATACAAATATCATGGATACATAAAAACATTTTTTTATTGAGAACAAAAAAACTCTGAGGTTTTCATAAAAGTGATTATTTTTTTTGACATTTTAGAAAAAAAAAAGTTTGACATTACAGTTTACGCCAATGCGTCAAATATTTTTAAGTTGAAAGATCATACGAGATATACTCGATGAGAATTTTTTTGGAAGTCACATCACAAACACCCATGTCTTAGATCTCAAATTAAAATTGAAAAAAATCCAATTTTGACATTGACCTTACCGGGAATCGAACCCAGACCCTCCTGGTCGGTAGATCAAGCTCTAACCAACTAGACCACAGCGGGCGACATTATATTATTAGGATATTAAATATTTCCCACAATAATGTTATATTTCACTAGCAATAAAACTATTGTTTTTATTGTACATCGTCATATATAGAGTCATAACTCATAAAATATGCTTTCAATAAAACCATTTTATTTCGACTTTTTGAATAAATTCGTACGAAAAAGATTACTCACGCAATTTCAAGGCGGACCCATAGCTCACAAGCAAACACAAAACTACTACAGATTTACAGTTAAACATTTTAAACGTTACTAAATTAAATATTATCTCACGGTTCAATCAAATAAGGTGTAGGAGTGATCGCAATGACACGGATCGACTTAATGACAACACTCAACACTTTAAATGATTTATATACTGGCGAATTTAAATACACTACCTAATGAAGTGGTAGCGTGCCGCTAATTAATCTTTACCTTAGTTTGAAATGGTTCTAACTGTATTTTCACTGTTCGTTTGAAGTTTGCTATAAATGAATATTTTGAAAATTAAAGTTAAAAGAGCTTCTCCTAGCGATTTGTTGATACATTACATGCAGTACTATTTTTGAAAAATAGATTGGAAAGCAACACTTTTTGGTCAGATTACATTATTGATTAATTTGGATTTACTTCACAGAACTTTGTTATAATATGGTTGGAAATAGCTGTTCAATAATGCCTTTGGTAGAATTAAATCCATTTTTATTGTTTTATTGTGTACCTTATTTAAATCAGATCTGTAATAGTTTTTTGTGTATTTTTCATTTTTAGGTGAAATATGTATACACCAACTTAGTATTATATATATATATTTTTTTTTTTCATAAAGCGTATATTTTTTTGAAACTCATAATTTACATACCCATATTGAAAAATGAGATTAGAGACTGAAGAACAATAAGTTATCGTAAAACAACATATTTTGAGATGCTTCGGGTTGGTAGCAGATATGATTGAAACATATATGTGGGGCTATAATGCAAAAGTACTATTTCCAAAATGAGCGATATTGAGTTAGATATCCAGGTAGGGTAATTCAATGCAGGTCAATGATTTCAAAATAATTTATTGTTTGATTTTTAATTGATTCAATAATAATATTATGCTTGTGTTGTTCGCCATAGTTTTTTTGCCTCTACTGAAAAGTTTGATTTTTGGAAATAGTGCGTTTTGCATTATAGCCCCGCATATATCGATGACCATTGAAGTTAACAACAACTGTATAAATAAATAAGTATTGGGAAATCAATGAAAATGATAGACACTTTGGAGTAAAATAATTATTATGTATTTTTAAAATAATCTGTCGACACAATATTAATTAAATAAACTTTTTATTAACAAAAATGTTTGATACGAGTTAACAATTTTAATTTGGTTTCTTCTTTATGATGATACGAGGAAACAATTCCAAGTATTTTGATCAATTAAATGCACCTGTTTTACCTTCATCTATATAATAATAGGAAAATAATACATAATTGTTATAATTTTTTTAAATCCAGTTACGGATTGCCCACTCTCCAATACAAAATATTGCAGTTAACAGTTGGAATTTTTTCTCATCTATTTTCAAATAGTAGGAAAACGATGTAGCTCTTTTACTATCTTCTGGCAGTTTGGTGGGCCTTTGTTTCTGTTACGTGTTTCCAACTTAAGAACAATTTAAATGAAAAATATTTTTTGTAATTACGAGATCTCAATATTTTAATAGAGCTTGAAAAAACAAAGAAAATGATATGCACAACTCATTTTATGAAAAATGTCGTTTAAGTGTTGTCAACGTATGGCCATCAATATCTAGTATTTCAAATAAATACTTTGGTAATTATCATTCGATTCATTGCTAGACCTCCACAATAAAAAGAAGAGGGAACGTGAGGAGAAAAGCAAAATAAAATGTATGAAAACATGAATATTTTATGACGACTTAATAAACTGCTTGCATTAAAAAATAATTAAACATCTGCTGGCTTTTCCAATTTTGTTTTCAAAGTTATAACAATGAATGGGTGTTATATTTTCGTACTCGAGAGATATTTTTATAGGTTTTATAACTAATAATGAATACAACAATAACTGTTCCTATGTCTAAAATAGAACGTTAGAAAATATTTACGGATTAAAATAAATATTTAATTAAATGGTTATTTCACTGAATGAATATTTGGAAAATAAAAGATTATGGTTATAGATTTTGTATTCAAACTATTATTATAACAGAAATGCACCGTGCTTTGCTCAGTGTTTAAAAATCATTGCAGGCTTAATTTTCAATAATTTTAATATCGAAAAGTTGACTTGAAAAATTAAAATGAAAAAACGTTAGGTAACAACAAACGTTCAAAGCAGTCTGTTTTTCCAATATAAAACTTTACACATTGTTAAATGTTAGTTAGAACTTTTTCAAATTAACGAAACATAATGCGATTGTATTGGTAAAGACCGAGAAATATTATCAGATGCTTTATCGTGAAGAGGATAGTTAAATTGCTGCCGGGAATTCCCAACAAAATTAAAGGTGGAATTATATATATATTTACCATTATTTCATAAAAAAATAATAGTTTGAAGAGATGGGGTGTTGATTAATTTAGGGTTGTAACCAGGGCCTATGTAATCAAGGATTTGAACGCTGTGGTAGATATGCTATTTCATTTTGCTTTTGATTTTATTTAAATTTTGAAATTATAAAGAAATAAACTGTTACACAAATATGTTTTATCATTACGATATTTTCCATACATACATAATAATCAACCATTTTCTTTATGTTACTACAATCTCTCTTTTTCAAAGAGAGTAGTAGGGATATAAGGATAAGGCCAGAACAGAACTAGTGCTTAAGTAATCGCTTTTGCTACGTCTAGGATAGGAAAGGGTGGAGAGATTTTTTTAGACATCACATCAACCATGCCTTCGAACAGAAATCGATTGCCGGGTCTTAAGGCGCAGCGGTTAGCGTTGTGGGCTTCCGTGCCGGATCTCACGGGGTTGAGTCCCAGTACGAACAGCATTTTTTCTATACAGCTTATAAAAGAAATATATATTTTATATGATATATTTTTTCAATCGCGTATATTCAATACCAATTATGAAAAAGACCTCGTAAGTGTGGGAATTACTTTTTTCTTGTTTCTGTTATTAAAATAATAGTTTTATATCTTTTAAGCAAATCTTCTCGCCCTTGAGATGAAGAAAAATCTCAAATAATTGTTTTGAAATAGCTAAAAATAATCAAATTAGTCAAATAAGTTGCTTTTACATCGTGTGAATCCAAATATTGTGCGAGGTGATTTAGGTTCACCACGTGGAGAAGATTGATAATTAGCAAACAAGGCACTATTAAGATACAGGGTCATGGCGGCGTCTACACGAACTGCCGCGCTTGGGCTTCTGGGCTAGCCGGAAGAAAAAGGTGGAAGAGTTCAAGGTTTGATTTTAATTGTAGCGACAAAAAATCAGAATTTGAAAACTAATCACACGTTCGTGGATAATTATACCATAGATTAATCATTAACGAAACATATTTACGCGGAGATAAATATAGCAGGTAAATTTTATATCATTTTTGAAACTAAAATATTGAATTCATTAGTAGACAATAAAAACATTTTTTTTTGAATTTTTCATTCAATGAGACAAATATCTTTATACGCAGAGCTGTGAAGTCAGACTGTTTTTAGCGGAGTCGAAAAAAACAATCGCCTCCGACTTTTTTTTAAAAATTTTATGTTTATACAAATCGCAAGAGTCAAAAAAGCGCCACTGCATGCTACTAAGCATAAAGAAATATTATAGGTCTGGACACATGGAAAAAAATAAAACTCTTTAATATATATAAAGTATTTTGTAATATTAAAAAAATCAGGAATAAATTTTTCATTTCTTTATCAAGATGATGAGATAAAATACTGATATGAGAAAATCACACCTTGTTCACTTAGAAAAAAGTAAATGGGAATAGTACATACAGTATTAGTAAGTCAAATATATTCGAAAATAAGTCTATTCATTGCCATTGTCCGACCAATATCGGTAAAATAACGACTGTATGTCATGAAAGGGAAATGAGTAAAACAATTGTAGACCATTTCAAGGAAGAAAAAAAAAGACTAGTTTTGTAGCTTAATTCAGAGTCGAAGTCGGAATCTGAGTCATGTTTCAATTTAAAGTCGGAGTCAGAATTGTGGTTTAATTTAGAATCGGAGTCGTTTCTTTTTTGAACGACTTCACAACCGTGTTTATACGGATTGCGTCAAATGTGTGGGTTCAAAAATTATTTCTGAGACAGCTTTTGCCACGAAGGAATGCAATTCTTCAAAAATTGTTTCCTAATTTTCATTTAATAACAATTTTTTTCTCCCAAAACTCAGTCTAAAATTAACAAATTATCGTAATGCGAATTAAGACTGAAACAGAATAACAAAATATATTTATTATCGTTTCAATGGAAACAACATTTTTTTGCGAACTAAGCTCGTTTTACATATTTATTGTTTTATAACATTATCTAGCGTCATTTTTTTCATTTATTTTTTATTATTTAACACCTGTTTAACGGCTTCTTTGGCCAAATGTGAAAATTGCTGAAAACATCCTGTTCATTTTTTAGATTCGCCGCAAGTTAACAAAGTTCTAAGCATGATTAACATGCATTGCTATCCTATTTTCAAAGTGAATCAACTTCCTTTCAAACAAAAGCATTTTTTTATTATAATGCCTGTCCATCGCAGTGGCGTACCTAGAAATTTGAGGCTCTCGTGCAAACTTGACGCAAGGCCCCTATAATATTGTTTTTTTACTGAAAATATATAAATTTGATCTCTTCAAATTAAATCTCTTTTTCACTGGGCACTCATGCATTGCATGATTCTGCTATGAGGTGGCTACGCCGCTGTTCAACCAGTAATTTGACAGTGAACACATTAAAAGCTTATAAGTAAAACATTCGTTCTTAATGTATTTACATAGGAATTACTTATTATTTAAAACATTCTTGAATTTGAGACATCATAATCCTTCAAGAGAGCTAATTCATTATTAAAACTCTCTTTACACGTAGAAGTGTATGGCTACAAATTTATAACATGTGGCATTACATCATTTTTTCAACGCAGCATGTATTTTTTCATTTCTTGTTTTGTATATTACCAAAAATGAAAGAGAAAACCTATCACAAACAAATTGGTCTTAGATAAAAGTAAACATTCAACCTCTAAAGCGAAGATTTATGAACTCTAATCTGATGATAACACGAGTTCGTAGTAAATTTATAAGAAGGTTAATATAAATTTAATTTAATAAAATTTAAATTTGATTGGTTGGACACGATTTACTTGAAACATATTTACCGTATCGGTAATTAGCGATAATTTTAGATATTTACTCATTCTATAGATTATTATAATAACTATACAACACATTTTATATTTCAAATAGCTTGTAATTAATTATACGGTGATTTTGACCGCTGGCTACGCAAGGGTGGCACCAACGACCTGGCGAGCAGCCTTTTGCAAACATCACAGTTTTGCAAAGTAAACAGCCTTTGGTTTTTTTCGTCGGGGTACACTTCATGGTCAAAGATAATCGTTAGCGAGTAACCTGTGCACGGAGGTTAGTGTTCTACAATAAAAAGCCATTCAGTGTATTTCATTAATTTATGATACTCATCCGAGTTTTCTTTGAACTATTTTGTATGTAGAAACGACAACTTTGTATCAGTTTTAAATATAAGAATACGTCACTAACGCGAGTGCATTGAATAATTACCCAATTGAATTTAATAAAAGTCAAATATAATCAACTAACGAAATAATTACGAAAATATTAGTAATTATATGATTCACAGTTTACACTACTGTTCATTTATTAGATGTTTTGAAACAGGTTTTTACAAGTATACTAAACGATAAACTAATTCAATATGATTTTTTTTCATCATTATGATAATAATTTAGTTACTCGATTGATTTGATAATGGAGACAGATGATGTATTGCGATGTTGATAATGGAAATTTACAAATAATTATCATTGGTATACAGGGCCGGCGCTACCATACAGGCGAAATAGGCAATCACCTAGGGCGCAAATCATTAAGGGGGCATAAATTGAGTAATCAAATTATCTTTTATATTCTAATAACCAATAATAGTTTATAATTGTATCTGTTCGTATTCTATATAATTCAAAAAAGGTAGGTTGAGCGACTGACTAACAAACAGTTCTCGTAAAAAACTTCTTTTGAGATACCTCCATTAGGAGGCCATATGATTCACATTGAGAGCAGACATGCATATAAAAAAATATTCCAGAGTTTGTTAAATAGGGGGCGCGCCAATAACCGTTGCCTAGGGCGTCAAATAACCTCGCGCCGGTAATGTTGATATAATTTCACAACTGTAAGGAGTCGGAAGCTGGTAAACGATAAAAGGGGTGTCAAAATTAAAATGAGAAATATGTCAACCAAATAACAGGACATAACCGTCGGTAAAAAAAACTTACACAAAAATTAAGTGACATTTAGTTGGCCCAATCAAGAGATATTTCAACACCAATACAAATAATAGAGATGCTCTGAATATGTACAATATATCCATAAGTGTACAAAAATCTTACATCAAATTATCGTTCAAGTAAATAAGGATAATTAAAAGTCGGGTATGTGGTCAAGTGGTCAGCGTCGTTACCTACGGCTACGGTGCTCACAGGTTCGTATCTCAGGACGAACAGTTTTTATAATTCGATTTATGGAACTCCTTTCGAAAGCATGACTCTCTGTGATGTCTGAAACTCTTCCCAATATCCGTTTCTAAAAGCGATATGCTTACCACTAGTCCTGTTCTAGCGATATCCTTATTTACCGTAGTCTCTTACGAAATGGAAAGTTGAGCAACTGCGTTACAAGCAATTCTCATAGAAAAAATCTGTTGAGGTAAGCTCCATTAATCGTTCATATGCTTTAATTTGGCAGCGAACATGGTAAAAAAAATATTTTATGTCTATTAAATTATTTTTAACATTTTAGCCTTGCCTGTTTCCATATGGATCATGTCAACAACAGTTGTCTGTAATAAAATAGCTCAACTTCTCAAGTTTGAGTAAACAAAAGAAGAAAACGGGCTTAAGAAAAGCCTACTCACTCGCTACTCCCCATTTGAAGAGAAAGGAATCCCTATGATTTCGTGGGTAGATTTTGAAAACGTAAAAGACGTAATATATGCATTTCAGTGGCAGTTCCTGACCTGAAATCTTGGATGGGCTAGAGAAAAGCATAGCATTGTATACTATTTACGAAATTTTGCATGCTTCCACTTCATCTTATACATTAATCTACAAGCAAATTAACAAATACTACGACACTACTGTAAAGCATAAATTACTATATGATAAAATCAATGCTAATGTAAGTAAGAAATAATAAAATAATAACCTTAAATTTGTCTTTCAAAGTGAAATAACAAGTACAAAAAGCAATACAGAGCTGTCACAGAGAGCTGTCACTTTCATACAATACATCGATTTGGTATTTGTGTATTGGTTTTTGTGTATGGCCCATGGGCTAAATCAATTAAGCCCCCAATGAATGACAAAAGCCAGTAAATTTGAAACACAGTTCTGTGCGTTTGATGACGTTTCCGTACATACAAATACAAACAAAATCGAATCGTGCTAGATTGCGTTCCAGTGTAAAGAAATATTGTCTATGATTGCGGGCTGGAAAGCTTTAGGCCCTGAACCTTTAATACATAGGTGTTGCCAGACTGACGTCACGTTGAATGTTCTCTATGAATTATTTATAGGGTTATTGTTTTTTTTATGCCGGCTCAGCTTAAAATTGTAATACAAAACAATCGAGAATATGATTGTAGGTAGACATGGCATTGTTTTATATTGACAGAGGAAAATTTAAACAAAGATATTATATTCATTTGGGAAAGGTTAGTTACGCTTATAAATGTATTTATTTTTTTCAGCGGCCGAATTGCTGTTCATTTTTATTCAGCCATCTAAAGTTTTGGGTGAAAAATGCAGGTTGGGCTTAGCCCACCTAGCCCAGTACCTAGAACCGCCACTGATGCATGGAGACGAATCTATATGCATATCTTATTTGGGGATTCGAAACTCACCGTAGAAACAGCTTAGGAGGGTCTAAGATCGTTGAATCACCACTCGACTATGGCGGCGGTAATTAAAAGATAATCAAATTGTCATCAGAGCTATATTTGGTCGAATAATGTTTCTTAATAATTCTGAAAACGTTTACTGTTTTAGTATACAATATATGTATATATATTACTTCTTAATTGTTATTCATATTTTCATGAATAACATTTTCAAATACTTCTCACTTTGCTCCGAATCAGGTTCTTATTGTTGCCTTAACGTGTACACCATCTCTTGAAAAAACTTTTTTTATGTATATGTATTATATATATATATACACTTTTCTTGCGGCGTACCATATTTTATCGTAATTTTCTTTATTTTTATATTATATTGTGTTGAGTTTTATAAACCAGAGCTGTGACAGAGAGAAATAAGACGATTCCTATCTTTTAGACTCAGTAGCATGCAGTAGCGCTACTTTGACTGTATCAATTTGAACACAAATTATTTAAATGGATTTCAGTTAAAACAGTCTGACTCCACAGCCTTGGTAAAAACATGAAACATCTCCAAAAATCTTGCTTGAAACTTTAAATGGCTTGTATGTTATGTTATCATTTTTTATCACAGTAAATCATGAATGTTTTTGCGATTGAATGATCATCCTTCAATTGAATTCGGTGCCTTTTCTTGTTGAATTCATAAAAAAAAGATAAAATTGACTAAGATTGATGAAACGATAAAACCACGCTGAAACATTAATTACGTGTGTTTTATTACGAATATGAATGGCTCAAGGATTTTGAAACTCCTTCGGCTGCGTTTAACTGTGACAACCAGTAGACTACGGTTGATATTTTGGTTATATACCCTGCTGTAATATACAAACAAAATTTTAAAATTTTGATTACTTTCAACTAGGATTTACAGGTTATGAGTGGATCAGAATCGTTCAATTTTTGCAGCTTCGCATTAGTTCCGTCACCAGCAAACCGAGTTTCATTGTGTTTGTTTCAATTCAAGTGTATTCGAGCACTAGAATGCCTGAAGATGCTAAAAACCCGCTATAAGGTGACAGCAATTAAAGAAGTGCTTAAATTAAAGTACACGCAGTCGATCTATTAATAATTATTTATTGGTGAATTCTTGCTTATAAACATTATATTAATTTTATTTTTATTATTCATCGTGTTTCCAAAGACAATTACCATAACCCGATATTGGTAATGCCAATACTCTTCCGGCAGCTTCGTATTCTATATTATGATCATTTTTAAAATTTCCTTCAATTATCGTATTGAATTTTTTCGGCGACGAAAGTTTTCATCTGAAATCAAAACAAACTCACCACATACATACATTCACAATACTTTTTTAGCTTGGCACAATTTTTCTGCATTGTTTTTTACGGCATATTACAAACTGGATTTGACGAGTGCTGCGAATGAACCTGGGAACCATTTATACATAAACAGCCATTGTCAGATGACATTGAATTCTAGGGCGGCAGCGCAGTGCCACACTATTTTTAACGAGGAAGTTGAAGATTTAATTTTAATTAGAAAGAAACAATGAGCTTAATTTGACCTTCATCTTGAATATATGTAGTATATCTTGCTAAAAATCATTAGGTAATTAATGCATTCAAATATTCACGTTAAATAATGTAAATGATTTACCATTAAAACTTGTCTAGTATAAAAAAAAATAAAAAAATTAAACTGCGATCAGAACAAAAAACAAGACATATTGGGTGAAAAATTGTGTATAAAATATAAATATGGATGTGTTCAAGGAAGAGTAATAATATTTTAAAAAAAAACAACCATTGTCCCCGGTTTTTTTTCAAATTGTGTTGTTTGTTTTTTCTTCGAAGTGTGAATCAAGTCATTAATTGAAATGACTGACGAATTTATTCGTTCAATGGGATACAAGTTTATTTCTATACCTGGAAACGCAAGCCCAATCGGGAGGGATACGCATGAAAATAATGTAATCATATATGTACATACTTGTTTTGTAGAACAACAAATAAGTACAGCAAAAAATATTTTTTAACCTTTGTTTTTTTTGTAAATAAATAATACGGATCCACCTATACCAGGGGTCGGCAAACTTTCAAGTGAGAAGAGTCAAGATTTTAAAGAAATATGTTGGCTAATGTATCAGAGAGCCATATATATTCAATATACATAATATGGATTTTAGGGTTAAAAAAATACGCTCAAGAACCGCAATCTGCTATGCAAAGAGCCGCTGTTTCCCGACCCCTGACCTATACTAATTATTTATAATAAGTTGCTTGTTAAAATGAAACATGTTACAACTAGAGTTTTTATGTTTTTGTTGATAGCATAACATGTATTATATTTATGTCATGTTTTTTTATGTCATCAATATAATATAAAATAATTTAAGATTCCGAGTGAAGGTACTTGGTGGAATTTCAATATTAAATTTGAATCGTTCAAATTATGTACATTCACACAGATGTACTCACACAGATGTAAGATCTGTGTGAATGTACATAATTTGAACGATTCAAATTTACCATAAAATAACTTCTTCGGTCGTTCAAATCATCATCACATGTTATTTATAGCGTCGTGCGTGTGCATAAACTTTGCGCATTTCTTTCATTAAAATTATGGATAAATTCCACATCATTATTTCACATTACAAGCTTAACGACGTTTGCTTAAGTATTGCGATTATGATGATCCCTTTTAACTTTTCGAAAACTGTGAAGTTAGTCTCGGGCGCAAATAATTCTGTTAATTGTTAATAATTATACGTTCAGATCATGATACCTTCCTTACATTTTCAAGTCTACAAAGAAATGGAAAATCGTTTTGCTAACGGCGAGATATAATATAATAGATATACTGAAGGTAAGGTGTTTGTTGATATATCGTTTTCTGCACTTTCCGAAAAAAAATATCTATGAATGCTAATTAGTTGAATTTACTAAGCATATGTTAATACTTGAACCATCTATGTCGATGAGATCATACTCATACAAAGTAACTCAACATTGCAAGTAAGCATTATTACAAGGAAAAGATTGTATGTATATGACAAATTCCACATCAGTTTTTATTTTGTAAACTATCTGATTTTTTGTAACACAGTTGTTTAAAATAGAGTGATATCAGATATGACTGTAAATAACCCTAAAAAAAATTATACAGTTTTTAATGTAAAATAGCTCGTTTAATTTTCCTCTTTAATGTTGCTGGAATGGCTTCATAAAAATCATGTGTAAACTATTTATTAATACAGGTTTAATAATGACTTACGTCACTTCCTTTACAATTCATGTTTAAAATCCAGTCAAATAGATATTTTTCAAATCAAATTTAGATAGAAGATCACGATTATGATCAGTATTGAATATGTTCTTCTTATTTATCATCAAAAGTTCCGAAGATAACGTCATCAGATCAGCGTCGCCATTATTTATGGTATCTTTTATTTGTATTGTATTTATGGCACTCGTTTTCGTATGCTATCGAAATCGACTAATACTTTGCATCTTTATCGGCTGAAGTAATTATTTAAATATTTTTTATTATGAATCATATATGTACATATATAAGCGTAAAATCAATCACACACTAGGCCAAAATTAACTGATTATTGGTTTCAAAAATCAGTCCTTCATCTGAGACAAATGCTTAGCACAGGGGGAAAACTCGAATTCATTTCACGCGTGAAAGAATTCGTACTAAATTGCTTAAAAATCTTTTAAGTATGCATTGATCGTTTTAATCATATTTTATTTCATTTGTCGTAATTTTTTTTTAAATTTATGAATTTGAGAAGTTAGCCTGACGATGTGGAATCATCGTGGAATAATGGCTTACTGTTAATCTCCAACTTTTTGTTTTAGAAGTAATAAAAATTAAAATAAATAAGAATAGTACAAGTGGTTTGAGAACTTATTGTTTTTACAGATGGCTTATATATTTTTTTGGAAAGTGTAGGGATGCATAGTAAAATCACCATTTATACTAAAGTCGGGACTGTGTAATTCGGGGTAGTGTAATTGGGGGAGTAAATCTCATAGAAAATTAGGGATTTGGTTTTTTCCGCAAAAAAAAAAAATTGACGAAATATTTAGTTACTGAGTGATAAATGCAAAGCGCGCCAAAATCCAGCACATATACAGTCCCCTGCCTATAAGTGTATAGCCTGGCACGTGTTGAATACACAGACGCTAGCCAACATTTTACTGCATGCGCCGCACAGACGACCGTCTCGTAGGAACGCCAATGCAATGTGACAGTGCAATTGGGGGATTTGCGGCGAATATTTAAAGCCAGCGCCTAATTTGGGGTAGTGTAATTGGGGGTTCCACTGTATAGTGGGATTTTTTATGAAATGGTTAAATACATAACGGGCTACATTGCTAACAATCTTTAAAATCTCTATCATACCTGAAATTTTCATTACCAAAACAATGGAGCAACGATCTATCGTTCACGCATTTATGGTTTTTTTTGATGCCCTTCCTTTTAAGCAATAAATTAAATAATTTAGTGTTTTTTAAAGTTTTTCAAAAATTATGAATGTGAGTTCGGAGTTCGCGGTAACAGTGAAGCAAGATATATATATTTTTTCTCACACAAATGAAGCGTTTTTAATATTATGAAATGTTTAGATGATGTCTTTCAATGTATTACATATATTATAACTAAACAATAAATTATGAAAATACGCGGAAAATATCCATATCGATATGTTATTTAAGTCAATTAATAAATTTTAATTACATAATAATATTTATTATGGTACAATTGATTGACATATTATTTAATTACTTAATGTTCTTGGAATTTCTAACACTTGAGGTAAATATTATTTACGTACACTTATACGGCGATACTTCATACTCGCATATGCTGTATTTAAAATAATTAATATTTGCACACTAACCCCAATGAAGATCAATGTAGTGTTAACCTGTAATATAAAAACCACTTATTAGGAAAAATTGTATTCTTTGTATACGTAAATTTACTTAACATCACTCAGAGTATGCGTTGGCATTTTCGTTTGATGTATGATGTAATTCAACAGAATGTCACTATTTCACGCAAACTGCTTAATGCTAATCAGAAATATTAATTTTATTAACTAACGAAGTTTAATTCCTGATATAATACTAAACAAAGTACTCTCTGTAATGATCAATGAATCCAACAAAAACATTTTTATTGTATTTGCACATTGATATTTCCAAGGTGACTTTTTTGGCAAATTTTCAACGTGATTTTGTATTTATCTTCAAGAATGAAATTTAACACAATACAGGTTTGGTGGAGTTTTTATGTACACTGTCAGTCATACATAATTATTTGATATTAAAATCAGTTTTTCTTTCGGTTTTAAAGTGTTGTACTTGTATGCAAGAATACGTTCATTTTTATCAGACGTATTCAACTTCTTAAGTTCACTGGGCCGCATAAATCTTAGAACTAGTCACCTGACGCAGGTCAATTTAAACGTTTCGGAATCAAGCTATCCACATAATTATATTTTATTTCAGATAATATGCAAGGTCTAAAAGCAAGGGGTCAACTAGTGTCGCCCGCTGTGGAGTAGTGGGTAAGAGCTTTATTCTACGAATAGGGTGGGGCGGGGCTGTGTTCCATTTCCGGTAAAGTCAATGTCAATTGTTTTTTTCAATTCAAAATTTGAGGTTTAAGATATGCGCGTTTATGATTTCAATTCTCTATAATACACATTTTTTTAATTAAAATTTTCAAAAATGTTAAAATTCTTATCACTTGTCCTGAGAAAGCCCTAAACTCTATCCTTTCCCTCTCCGAAAAAGAAAGGTTGACCGACCAAGTAACACGCAGTTCTCGCATAACAATTTCTGTCGAGATTCGCTCTATCAGGAGTCCATATACAATAAATTTGGAGCGAATGTGATTTTTAAAAAATATCATCAGGGGTGTGACAACCAGCAAAAATGTTTCTACCTCCCTCTTTTTTCAAAGTGGCCGGTCTTCAGCTCGGTTTCCCAAGCAGGAAGTACAATTCGGTCTAGCCAGCGAATCTTCTTTTAGCCAGCTCCTTGTCGTCGAAATCATCACCAGACATTATATGACATTATTTTTAATTCTTTTTGTTGTCTATTATAAAATTTACACATGAGAAGACACGCTAGAACAGCAGTAAAATCGATAACTGATTACAACGGAGAGTCGAATATTCCAAATGCTACAAATATTACATTCAGATACTAAAAATGAAATACATATTTCACTTTGATATTTGTTTGATCAAAGCGAAAAGTGTCCAACCAATTTAGTTAAAGGTGTGAAGATGTCATGTTGACCACCTTAGAAATAAAAAATAAATTACGATATCTTTTGTTGTAAATACTTTTTGTATTCCAAAAAAAAATACCCAAAATAATGCTTTTGTGACGCACGGAATGAAATGAATTCCGTCAGTTATTTTGTTTTTGTTCTAAATCGTATAAATACGTACCGCGTGTGGACCGCAGTTCATCAATTGAGCACTTATGCTTACACCGTGATTGATACTTTTTATAGGTTAATTTTGTTACAGTAGTGATTAATTCAGAATATATAATAAAAACACTTTTTCATATGGCACTGCTATATAATTTAAAATTCGTCTTTGTACCTCTAATTCCAAAAAAATAAAGTATATAATTATTGTAATTATTATTCTCAAAATTACATGTTTCAGTACATGGAGACTAGAATGTTAAATATTATATTTTGGTTCTCCAAATTCTTTAAAATGGTTGATCTTTATTATTTGCTTAACTACATTGATACATTTTTTCATACAGTTTGCTTCAAAATATATTTCATGACGTAATCAATGAATGTTTTAAAACTAGATATACATTATACACTTGTATATTACAAATCCTGACCAGCGCGGGAAGTGGCTGTTAAAATCTCAACAAAAAGTACATGGGTCAAATTTATATTATATAAGTTATTTTTGAGGCCCCTAAGACGCGCGCCTCATTTGCGTATAGGGTAATCCGCCACTGAGCGCGGGACAGAACACCGAGAAGGTCGACATCTTCAGATACCTCTGCGAACATATCCCGGGTGATGGTAGCACGCACAAAAAGCTCGCTATTCGCTTAGGAATAGTTTGGAACCACATTTAACTCAACGCGGACTGTATAGGACACACAACTGTTTACGATCAAAACCAAATACCATTCGGTCTACGCTTGCATTCTACCAGTTCTAATTTACGGTAGCGTACTATGACACCTGACAAAGGCACAGAAAAACCGTATATGTTTTTATATACATATAGCTTTGAGAATAGTTGCTTGTGTCGAATAATGGGGGAAAGGAAATTTAATTTCGTAAGAAACTCGAATATTTGAGAACATCCAATACATGGCGCTATGTTACGCCAGTGGTCATGAAGAGACGTTGAAACTGGCTGGGCCACGTGCTGCGGATGCCTCCGAAAGCCTCAATCCTGCCCAGTCTTTTCCGACCGTCAGGTATTTTCATTATCTTTTATAAGAGATAGTGAAAATAGTGTCGCAAATCAAAATGCATATACGTAATGTTGAAAATATTCAATGGGTAATACCGAATCCAAAATAAAATAAATTAATAAATATTTAAGAAATAATAACACCATCTGCTGTTAAATAAAATATATTTTTAAAATGCATTGTCAAAAAGAAGTTGGAATTAAATTTTTTATCTAAATAAACATACTTTTTAAAGGATACATCAACATTTACTAATGAAGCAACACTCTTTCATTGCCGATGAAGGGGTTGAAGTATTTCAACAAAACAAAGATGATAATAAATTATTTTGTAAAAAATTTTAAAAAATCGGCAGAGATTTTTTTACCCAATATTGAACGAGCAAGTTAATTTTCATGATTCCTTCTACGCCTGGTACCCTTTACGTGAGATTAGATATCATTTTTTCTGTAGTTTATCCCAGCTAAAAAAAAACAAATTTTCCGTGTCATATATCACATCAATATCATCAGTAAGTCTATGTTATGATAGCTTTACTAATTACTTATTAATGATAGTTTAATCTGATCTGTAATTACAGAAGGCTATTCTACTCTTTAATATTTATGTGAATATTTCCCCAAATTAACTAAGACTTGTCGTCATTAATATAAAAACAATATTAAAATAAAAAAAAAATTCTTCAAAAGTTTATAAAATATGAAAAAATCATATTTGATATTGAAGTTCCATCAAACATCCTCATGTTACTTAAATTGCATTATCAGAAGTGTCCGCCACATAAGCAGAGGAAACTTTTGAATAAAAACAGATTAGATTCATTAAGTGTTATGTAATATTTATGATTGATCTTAGATGCCTGTGGCCATTGCTGTTCACTATTTTCATAAATGATATAGCAAACGTTATTAAAAATTCTATGTTCTTGTTATTCGCTGATGATTTGAAACTTTTTTTGAAGGTTGTCACCTTAGATGATTGTCATCGTCTTCAGTCTGATATAGATAATATAATAGATTGGGGGCAGTGTAACAAAATCGTTTTCAATATTGATAAATGCAATCTTTTATCCTTTACAAGAAGGTCGCGAGTGTTATTTTTCCGTTATTCAATGAATGGCCGAATTCTCTCGCGAATTTCATCAGTCAAAGATCTTGGCGTATAATTTGAGAGCAAACTAACATTCAATAATCACATTAAGATTACTTGCAAAAAAGCATTGCAAATGTTGGGCTTTATCATCCGTACCACCAGAGCCTTTTCGGGAGTTAAAATTCTAATATTAATGTACAACGCTTTGGTTCGAAGCAGGCTTGAGAGTGGGTCAATTGTTTGGGCCCTAAGATGCTCGAAATATACCCTTATGGTGGAGAGGATTCAGAAGAAATTTTTGAGACTTCTCTATATGAGGGTGTATGGATATTACCCATGGCTTTATTAGGTCTTCTCTTAGGCATGCTTAACTTTAATAGCTTGAACGTTCGAAGAGAAATATATCTGGCCATATATTTCTTTCGACTTATACGAGGCCAAAATGAGAATTCCACCATTCTTGAGAATGTGAATCTAAATGTTCCTGATTATTTTTTGAGAAATCGTGGACATGAATTGTTTGTTCTCCCAAGGTGTAGAACCAGCCTGCCAATGGGGATGCCACTGGGGAGAGCTTTAACGGTGTTCAATAATATTGCTTTGGATGTCGACATATTCCACGTAGACGTGGGTGAGTTCCGACGAATACTATTTTTTATGTATTAAAGTAGAGTTCGTCGGATCTTACTCAGTTGACTTCCTTGCCACTTTTTTGTTACTGCTTTTAATATTAAATTATACTATTTTTTTTCTCCATTGTAAAAGTTTTAAATTTATAATTTGTCAACCTTGTACAATGTTAATTAAATAAATAAATAAAATAAATAATATTTAAGAATATTTTTTAAGAATGCCATTGCGATAATTGTACAGCAATAATCAATAAAATTCAATTATTGCATTTGAGAAGCACTGAGACAATGTAAAGTCAACCGATCGGTGCCTTGCACTGCCAGAGTTTGTCAGAGCGCGTGACTGTGATTGCCTTCGCACTAGACCTCAATTCACGATAGTTGATTGAACAATACAATTAATTTATTGGCATTGAAAAATAATATTATATTTAACCAATGACGTCCAGACTAGGGTATCCAATCCCGGAGCCTTTTTCCAATCCCGGGATTTCGGGATTGATTTATTTTGAATCCCGGGATTGAGATTTTCTCACCGAGAAATTTGAAATCCTCAATTTGCTATACTTTTTCCTGGAATCTCACGGAAACTCGTTTTTTTTTTTAGCTCACCGAGGAATTTGAAATCTTGAATTTGCCAATTTCGTGTAAATTTACGGAATTTCCTCAAAATTTCTCAATCCCGAAATCTCGGGATCGCGGCCATCTCAATCCCGGAATTTCGGGATCAGAAAATTGAACGGGATCCCGGGATTGGATGTCCTAGTTGGATACAAATTGAGGGCTTAGAATTACAGGGGTCTATCTACAAAAACATGGTATAAAGTTCGGTATAACAGATGATTTAATTTTGTGCTCCTAAAATTATAATTTCATTTATAGATATACCCGACCGTATCGTGTTTTTTTTTTTTTTAGATATCAAATTTATGGAGCTTTAAGTACCAGGACGAGCTAGGCAAATCTGAGCTTCACTAAAAACACACATTTAAGTAGTAGGACTCCTGAGATTTTAAGCCTCTGAAACTATGTATTGATGTGAAATTATATGAATCCTAATTTTATTTAATACCAGTAAACCATCACTCAACTTTCGAAGCTAGAGTTTAAATTAAAAGAAGATGCGCCTTGGCTCTCCATCGATCGGAAAGTGAAATGTTGTACTAAAATACACGTCGATTTTTATCTAGCAATAATGTTTTGCTATATACTAACATACAGTTAGACATAATATAATTTATATACCTATTGTACAATTTTTGGCCTCAATGACCAGGAAGCCTTATTTTCAGTTTCGAATTTATTGTCTTACGTTACAATTGAAGCCATTTCCATGTAGCCGAGTCGATATTACTATCAGGGTGGAGCGAAAGCAATTAGTTTACATCTATTTCTTTCCCATCTTCTTAGTCCCATCGTTGTATCCTTAATATCTTTTTATCGAAAAATAATAAAAGCAGTGATCATAGCATAACTATTTCTGTTAAGACGAGCTTTGTTAGAAGTATATACATATATCCCAGGGGTGGGCTGGAGGGGGCTCAGGGGGGCTCTCGCGAGCCCCTTGTTAAATTTTGGCGCGACCGGCGAGCCCCTTGTTAAGATAATAAAGTCATTCGTCTCAGATAAAATCAGTACCTAACTGCAATTTCTGTAGATGATTAAAGTTTATTATGAATCAAGACCTTGTTGCCATTTTTTTTTTCAAAAAATACACTGACTTCGGCTGCATAATAAAAGAGACCCTAGCTGACCTCATGTGGCTCGCGGGCCACGGTTTATGCATAATCTATATCACATGGCTTGAAGGCATTATGGATGAGATTTACCGAGCCCCTTGTTAAGATATTGGCAGCCCACCGCTGATATATGCCTTACATTAGAAAAAAAGTATAAAATATTGCATCTTACCACGTACAGTTGAAGAATATTATTGTTTTAAGACATTGTAGGTGGTCGATAGCGTGTACAATTAAAAAAAAACATAATAAAAAAGGGTTTGAGTCGATTAATTTTTGAGTACCCCGATCCCATTTAAAATACAAAAAAATCTATAATTTCGAATTTGGTTCCAAATTTTTGATTTACATGCTGGGGATTATTGATAGTTTGACAGTTGGACGACATAAACAATGAGAACAATATGTCTTGTTGTCAAACGATAAGGCAAAAGAAATCCACTGAAAACAGTATCGACCATAATGCTAAAGAATTAGACAAAGTGAAATGAAATCATTTAATACATAGTTATAAAATGGTCAAAGTACTCACCAACCACATAAGGAATAAGACACTTTGTGAAGATAGCGATATTAGTCTAAGATAAAAGCCGTTATCATTCAACAACAATCATATTAGATTTGAATCGTTAATTAGTGTAATGTTTCCTTGGGCTTAATTAATATTGATTTCTAAAAATTAGCCTGCAGTTATAAATTTTTGTAATATTTTAGAATATAATTAATATTTAATACGTTATGTTAAGATATTAAACAATGACAAATTTAAACATACTTCTGTTTTTCCAAAAATTCAATATTCAAAAATAGAATTGACGAAATGTCTATATTATTTCCAAGTTCGGAAAGAAAATATTACATGACAATTTATTCCATTCATTTAAATCATTGTTATTTTAATCTACGTGTTTCTTTTGCTTCAAATAAACAATACAAGATGGATTAATTATAAATAGTTATTTACTATTTATGATCTGACACCCAGTTGCCATTAAAATAATCACTGTTTACGTATTCCAACCGTTTACTGTCATATATAATTATTTTCCTTGAATCGCATGTAAGAAAATAGGAGCGTGTTTTTTTTAGTTTTTATCGTATAAGTTCCCAGTCACGAAAGGGAAAATTATTTAATTAATATTTTTATTATTATGTCGAAATTGTAACAACACAGTTGATCTTGCTAATTGTATATGCAATATTAATTTCAATACGAAGAAAGTTACCGTCATGAAAATATATTTACCTTTTTTTATTGCTGTTTAACTTTTATCATATTGATTGAATTGTCATATAATCTGTACTAGGGGTTGCAATACCGGGATTACCGAAACCGGAATCACGGTATTTTTTCAATACCGAACAACCGGTATTTCAATATTGAAAAATAGCCAAGATTGTATTTTAAATGTATAGAAAACATCACATATTTTGACAAGATCGCTAGTAATTTAAATATTTTAAATCTGCCATTTTGTTAATCCCGAGATCTACTTCTTCTTCTACGAAATATATTTGTTAGCAAACTTAAAACATTTCAAATATTCAAAAAAAATATATTATTTACAATTTAAATACTGCAAAGGTTCCGAAATTGATAAGCCTTAAATGATGTACTATTTTTTTAATAAACGATAAGTTATTTATGAAATTAACCTGCTTATGATTATCAAATATTTTTAAAGATGTTATTTGTTATGAAATATCTAAATACCGATTTTGATTTACTCGGCCGCTATTGATATCCCAATTGACCGTGTCTGTTTGTATACTACCGGGATTGATATATTCGTCCGGTATTGCACTATAATAAGCAATATAATTCAATTTATTTAATTCCAAGAAATTATGTTTCGTCATTTCGCCATATTATCAAATTGTTTTGATTGAATTTTTAATGGCGGAATATTTTTTATTCACTGATATAATTAATATTCCTTTTGTTTTTATTTTAAATCAAATAGTCATGTTTTTTTTTCAATATGGTCTGTCTTCTTCGTATTGAAAATAATCACAAATAATTGATGCAATCAAATCGATTGTCTCATTCAGAGCTTAATAACTTTTTTTAATGTAAAGCTTATTTTTTCGTATTTTTATTTTACTTTTCTGTACACATAACTTTATGTAAAACATAATTTTAGGTACTCTCATATTATCGTGAATCATATTCTTTTATTTTTTATTAAAATAATATTGATTCATTTGTTTATATGTAAAATTAAAAATGACATTATGGAGGCCATACAACTTTTAAATACAAACTCAAAATAACCCAAATTTGCAAAGTAACAATTAAATCTAAAACTGAATAAAATAAAATGTTTCTGGCCTACGTAATATAATTTATAAATCTTACATTAGATAAGATTTTTAAATTCCCCCAAATAACATTATAACAACCGAAAAAACAATTATTTTTTCAGGTTTTTTGTCCGCATTGTGGACCATCGCGACAGAAGAGTTTCTGTATCAGGAATTTAAGACATCACAAACATTTGTGCCTTCGAACAGAAATCCATAATTGATTGAAAAATCGATCTATCTTTAAAAAAATATATTAGAATATTAAAACAACTATTTTAAAAATATGTTTCAAATTATTTTGCATCGATAACTATTCTAAATTAGCAAAGGAAATTAGAGGCTTAGTTGATATTCAATATTTGTATTTTATATATATATATATATATATATAAATGTATTGTATGCCTATGCGTTTCTAAATTTTTCGCAGCTTATATTGAAATTTATCACATTTTTTTTAACTTCAACAATAAAAAAGTTTTTTTTGTTTTTTTATCCATGCTCGCTCCCAATGTGGAGATACGGCCTTCTTATTGACAGAAGAAGAAGTTTTTCTACGAG
This sequence comes from Himalopsyche tibetana, assembly GCA_030503985.1. Lineage (NCBI taxonomy): Eukaryota > Metazoa > Arthropoda > Insecta > Trichoptera > Rhyacophilidae > Himalopsyche > Himalopsyche tibetana. Next base: position 7,411,154 of record JAPJYX010000010.1, read on the forward strand.
AAATGTTTTTTACTCAATCGGTCAACCTCTCTTTTCCAAAGACTAGGCCAAGTCTAGGACAAGGCTAGTGGTTAACTTATCGCTCTCGCTACACCTGTAAAAAAATCACAAACACCTTCGAACAAATATCGGCAAATCGATCAAAAAAATGCTGTACTTGGACTTGAACCCGTGAGATCCGGTACGGAAGCCATCAACGCTAGCCGGCACGCCATAAAACCAGATTTTTATTTTTGTTATTTATTTACTTAATTATAAATTCAGCACTTAATTAGTGCTGATTCCACATATTTTAATAAATACTAGAGACGGCTTCAATAATCACGAGCATTATCAACTGAATTTCAGTTGATAACGCTGACCATTTTGATGATCTTGTTGACAAGCCTAATCAACTGATTGTTAATTCAACTTTTAAACAAATTTACCTGACAATGAGCAAAACCGGTTCAAAAATGTATTAAAAATGTGGAATTAGTATTAAAATTCTTTTATTTTTTTATATAATATCTTTACGACGATAATCGACATTGACTACCTCAAAATATATAAGCTGAATTCCAAAAACCTACCTAAATTTGTGTTGAAAAAATATGTTATGTATAACTATAATACAAATAAATAAAAATATTTTCATATACGTCATCCTTAAAATTTTTCTATCAATATAAAATTATGCAGTAATTAATAAGATCGTGAGGAATAAAACTTTGAATGAGTTTAAATAACGTGTTTTAGTATCCATTTTTTTATGAATGACATTCAAATTGCACTGTATATATTTCAAACTAGTTTTATTACTTATAAGAAGTATAGAATAAAAAATGTTTTTTCTAGTCATAAATTATTGCTACCAGAGCAGGAACCGTTTTAAATTTGATATTTAAAAAAAAACGGTGCGTTTTAGTTGAGATGCAATTTTTTAATGAAAAAAAAATAGGAGGTCCCTGCTTAAGCACGCCACTGGCTCCATGCTCATTTCTTACAAACAAACTTTATCACAATATAATAATAAGGAATGCTTATCCCAACTGCGATCATTGGAAATTCATATTAATCTGGATTCTACCTATTAAACGATTTTTTGTAAATAAGAAATTTAATATTTTCTCTTAATTATAGGTGTCTCTGTAGACCGTGACTTTTACCCTTAAGGGTGTAGAGGTCTATAGTGACACCTATAGTTAAGATGTATTATTAAATGACTGAGTAAAATTTTCAAAAATAAATTGTGCCTATTGGTTGAGATGCGAGAATTTTTTGAAAAAAAAACTGTCAGTGCGTAAGCACGCCAATGGCTTACTTTTCATTTCTTACAGATACGTTTTATTGTAATAAAATAATAAGGAATGTTTATCTCAACTGGGATGTTTTGATTCCTATAGGTTTTATCAATTAAAAGAATATTTGTAAATAACTAATTTAATAATTTAATATTCAGAGAAGAAATAAGAATATTTTTAATATAGGAGTTTAACCTATCATTAAAACTCTTATTGTGTTTCCAGCAATGTCCAAGATCCAATATGAGAGAGAGGCTTTTCTCTTCAAGCGATACATCTAATTCCTTACACTGGCAATACCAATCCCTGCTCTCCCCGCTCCTTCTTCTTTACCCACGCCACCCAGGGGACGTCATCTTTGCTTCATTATCGCTCATTTGCACCAGGTAGAGGTTACCTGGATTGCTGGAAACACAATAAGAGTTTTAATAGTGGGTAAAACTCCTATATTGTGTGTTCCGATGCAATGTCCAAGATCCAATATGAGTGAATTGTTTGTTATCGCCTGGTGGCTAGGGTAAGCGCCAATAATGTGAGGTCTCGACCAACAAATAGTTACGATTAAGACCTGCCATCGTATCTATCTATATTGGTTGAAAAAGGTTAGCGAGGTGATTGTTTGGTAGGGTCTTCTCGCCTTCATTCCTTATGACATCTCGTTTATAGTGTCTCCAAAAGGTAGACTCGTGCTGCCAGTTACCCCTTGCTAATATATTGTCAAGAGTGTAATTTTCTAGCCAGTTCGACGATGCTACAGCTGAACGTATACTGCCGGGGGATGTTTCTATCCCTGCTTCCAGTTGGACCGATTTTACCCAATTTCCTATTATTGTTCTGGAAGCTGGCTTTTCTAAGCCCCTTGACGTTATAAAGAGCTCCTGCAAGTCACCACCTTTCTGTCTCCTCTCCTGAAAAGTCTCTATTAGCTTGCGAAGCCAATATACTGGGTCAACGTTCTGTATATCCCGTTTCTAAATCTGCCATCCTGATTGCTGATGGTTGGCGGAGTCGGTCTTGGAGCCAAATGCTGGCCGTAAAGTAATGTGGTCCTGATTGTCATTAAACCCGTCTGCGGAATACCTCAACAATGTCAGGCCATGTACCCGTCGCCCCGATGTTAGTAATAACAATGTTGCAGTCCTACGGGATACCTCATATAGGCTCATTGTTGGTGGTGTTGTGTCGCTTAAGTGACTCACTACCTTTCTCACATCCCATATAGGTGGTTTAGGGGGCTTTACCCTCGCTACTGAGATTGTTTGTAAAACATGTCTCACCACCGAGTTGCCACTAATCTGCTCTCCACCTATTGGGCTACAAAACGTCGCTATGGCTGACTTATGGACCAGTATCGTGGAGTATGCCAAACCGTCCTGGAAGAAGAGGTTTGCTAGATATCTGGCAACTTGTTCTGGTCGGAGGCTATTTGTAGCAATTGAATGGGCTCTGCACCAAGAGGTCCACTTAACCCATGCCAATCGGTAAGTGTTCAGAGTGAATCGACGCCACCCTGATGACATTAACCTCTTGGTAACCTGCGGTTTTCGGACGAAGGCCCTGCCTTCGCCTGGCACTCTTGGGGCTCTTGGGATTCATATGCCTTTCCTCTAGTGATCTTTTCTATACCGCCGATCTTTTTTAAGTAAGCTGCTAACCTTTTTTCATCAAAAAGGCATTCCGCACTTGGGGGAACCTTTGCTAGTCCTTCCCTGATATGCGTTTTCTTAACTCTGGCTAGCAGTTGGGTTTGACGGTGTTGAACTTGCTCTGCCCTTTAACCACAAACAATCTGCATGATATCTTCCGATGTCATGTGGTGGGTGGATTCTCCTCCGAACTGTCCCAATATCGTCTTGTACAATTCTAGAGGAGTTGGAGCGATAGTCTTCTCTGCAGCCCAATCCACAATCAATTGCAAACCGTCGCGTAATGCTTCCTGTTGTGACAATAGCGCATTTGACAGTGTTTCTGTCATTTGTGAATAAGTGGGTGCCGGATCGTATTGACGCAACTCTTCATTCACCTCCAGATCCTTGAATACCGGAGTAGCTGCGTACTTTTCTGGGTCTCTGCGAACCGCAAACCCGCCCACTCGATCGCTCCGAATCTCTGTATGGCACCAACCTTTTTTAGTCTGGCAGCCTCAGCCCTGGGAATCAGGGGCTCTTTCACCGTCCCGCCAAATTCCCTCAGTTGAAGTTTGGTGGAGGGTGTTGGTTCTACTGGAGGCCGTAGGAACTCTCCTACCGATTTGTGCGGTCTAGCGTCGGTTGGCGGTGTGGTCGGCGTGTCGCATCTCCATCGGGACATCAACAAACTAGACAGTTGAGTCATCTGACTCTCTAGTTTTCTGATACGTTCGCCCTGTCTTATCTCCATTATGTGTTCGTCTTCCGACGAATTCTCTGATGTCAGCGCTTTATCACACATTTCGCACTTATTTCACTTAGACTAAACAGTAAACACAAGATAGATCTCGGTAATGAGCAATCTAAATTAATAAGTAATGCGAAGTAAGTGTCTTAAAGAACGGATATAACTTTTTGATGTATGCTTGTTAAAAACGCGCCAATAATTAAGCAAAGATGGCGTCCCCTGGATGGCGTGGGTAAAGAAGAAGGAGCGAGGAGAGCAGGGATTGGTATTGCCAGTGTAAGGAGTTAGATGTATCGCTTGAAGAGAAAAGCCTCTCTCTCATATTGGATCTTGGAAATTGCATCGGAACACACAATACCAAATTAAATGAGTTTTAAATCCTATGAAGCGTTAGCTTGAAAGTCTCATTTATCATTGATCCACGTAAAAAATGCTAATGTAAAATTTATCTAACAAAATAAGTTATAAAACTTGGAGACGTAAAAAGATTCATAATATAATAAAATATGTAATCCAAAAATGGTGTTGCAAGTATAAATGCGAGTAATGCTTTTGTTTCTTCTTAGAGTGAAGTTATACCAATTTAATCGCAATTCAATCAGACAGTCTGGTTGTCTAAGAACGAAAATGTGTAATTTTGTGGATACAATAGAAAATTTATTGTTTTAAATGTATTTAAAACAATTAACCATTTCGTTAATTGTCGTCGATATGGTACTAAATGGTAATTAATGTGTGTATGTATTATAATAATACAATTTTTGTACTCTTTCTTTAAGTTTTTTCGTGTTGTATCGTTATGGTGAGTATAGTTTTTTGAATAAAATAAAGAATATTTTGGTTTGTGACGGTCATCAAACCGTATAATATACAGCTCTTTTTTATGATAATTGTGACACCCAATATTGGCATGATTGTACTGTAACGATTCTTGCATGTGATTTATTGCGAGATAAATCAATGAAAAAGTATTTTTGAGATTTGATTTTATAAGACTGAAATTATATTCTTAAACGGTTCGCTCGTTTTCAGATATATTAAGCAGTATGCCCCATTGTAACGACAATGACAGGAGCCGACTCTGCGTGCCACCAGCTTGTTCTTCATTGGCATTCCGATGTACAAATATCTGTCGCATATTAACGTGACTTCCCAAACCACAAAGACAGAAATAGTTTTTTATTGAAAAGTTATTTTTAAAACCCATTTCCACTCCTAATGCGGAGAATAAGAACTCCTAATATAACATCTTAACAACAATTATTTTAAAAGATATATGTCTAAGTAGAAATCAAATGCCATCGGAGCTAGGGTATCCAGTCTCGGACCCTTTTCGTGATACCGGGATTGAACATTCAACAAAAAATCGTGTGTAAATTGGGATTTGGGATTCAGAAAATTTTTGGTCAGTGATTTTTAAATCCTGGAATTTACGGATTTCCCCAAATAAACAGCTCGACAATTTTAGCTCTTCCCAGAATTTTTTAATCCAAAATCCCAGGGATTTGCGGATTTACAAAAATAACAGCGCTCTTTCTTGTTTCATTTTCTCAATCCCGGGATCAGTACTATCGCAATCCCGGGATTTCAGTATCACAGAATTGAACGGTATCCCGGGATTGGATACCCTAATCTAGGAGCATCTTGCCGTTTCCTGAAATCTGCAGAGTATATAGCATGCAGTCTTGTGAAAAAATAAAAAAGTTCTGTTCCGGTGAGTGTATTTAAAAACAAAACTTAAAATTGCAATCGATAAATTTTACCAAAAAGCTGTGGGAAAATCTTGACGATGTTTTTTACAAGCTATCAAGCAAACAAGAATATAATAGAATGTAAGGTGGGTGGAAGGTATACAAATATTAAAAACGTCAAACGAATGTTACGTGTCAGCTTTTCCATTCAAGGGATTCCAACTCGTGGCCCCACAACCAAGAAAACAAAGTCCTAAAAACATTGAATACCTTACAATACCCTTAGATCGGCAAGCATAATTTTCTAATTTGATCAAAAAAATAGCACAGCTTTCAGATTAAGAAAAACACAATATTCCTTTGTACTTATTTTCACTTTTATTTACCAAGGTCTAAATAATAAAAGGTCCATAGACTTACTCTGTGACCAGAACCAAAGGGCCATATGCTTGATATATTATTTAAAATGAGAGAGGTTGAGTTACAAGCAGTTCAAGTAAAAAAACTTATGTTAAGAAACCTCTATTGGGAGCCATATGCTCCACATTGGGAACGGACATGGATTAGAAAAAAGTAAGTTTGTCAAGCTTTAGTGAAAAGCTTGGAAGTGAGTTACAATTGTATATCTATTGCTGTATTGATAATAATAGATCTCTATTAGGGCATCCAATCCCGGGATCCCGTTCAATTTTCTGATCCCGAAATTCCGGGATTGAGATGGCCGCGATCCCGGGATTTCGGGATTGAGAATTTTTGAGAAAAAAACGAGTTTCTGTGAGATTCTGGGAGAAAGTATACCAAATCGGAGATTTCAAATTCTTCGGTGAGCTAAAAAAAAAAAACGAGTTTCCGTGAGATTCCGGGAAAAAGTATAGCGAATTAAGGATTTCAAATTCCTCGGTGAGAAAATCTCAATCCCGGGATTCAAAATAAATCAATCCCGAAATCCCGTGATTGGAAAAAGGCTTCGGGATTGAATACCCTAATCTCTATATACAAGAGTGAATAAATTATTAAATCATAATATATTATTATTATTGAAATATTTTTCTTTTCATATAATCACCCCCTTGGATTGGCAGTCTTTCCAGTGTCAAATATTGGGATATGGCTTAATTTAAAGCTTGTGCTTTTTTATATAATATCATATTTATATAATTAATTTGAATCATTTTTAAATGTTTGTAACATCATTAGCTAGTTAAATTTAATTTAATGTCAATACTTTTATTACACAAATTTAATGATTGACATTTTAGTCAAACGTTGAAGAGTATTTTTTCTAACTATTTTTTATTTAATAAAAATGTTAGTTGTTCTACATGAATATTTTGAAAGGGGCTGGAAAATGTAGAAAAGCTCGCGTGACACGAGAACTGGGTTGACTTGCTTAGCATATTAGATTTGATACAAAATTTCTTCGGTACCATTTTCATAAGCTTTCACATAATCACGCAGGCTACCAACGTTGCGACAAGATAATTTTTTGCTCGTCTGCATTTTTTCAAACGCGGCGAAGAAGGCTCAAAAGTAATTGCAAAATCTATATTTGAAAATCATTTCTTTTAAGAAAGCTTCGGAATATGTTTGTGAGCTTTATGTGAAGTTTTGTGTAAAATAAAGTGCTTTTTTGTTTATAAAAAAACTTTTTCATTTGCAATCTTTAGCGATTAATTTTATATGTAATATCATAAAGACTTTTTCAATAAATTTTCAGTTGACACTTATTTTTTAAGTCAATCGTTATACAATAAATTTAATTTGTGTATAGTAAATACTCCGTAGAAAACTATTGATTATAAATATTCATCATGAATTTTATACTACAAATTCAGGACTATTTTTTCACTTTTCAAATATTTACACGTAGATTTTTCCATAATTAAAATTATATAAATTATAATAGGTATTGAAAGGATGGTGTATTTTATTTGAGAAAGTAAAAAATAATCAATTCTCATTTATTTTAGCAGTATTTCATATTAGAAGCACAATTTAACAATGCCGTAGGGAAGATAACTTTATAGTTGACAAAATTTACTGCAAAGTAACAAGTTTGGTGAAGTACAATTTTATTATTGTAAAAAAGATAAAGCGATTGCTGAAAACAAAGTTTAAAGCATGTAAAAAACAATACATTATAATCCAGTGTTTTAAAAATATTTTTGTTCTGGGAAATAAAACTATTTTAAGTTTGTGAGTTAGTTGTGTAGAATGAAAATGAACCTATTGTTAAATGACTTGATTTTATAAAATACATTTTTAAAAAAGCATGGCGGAAGCTTCAACATCCACTCAAGACACAAGATTCGATTTCCTTGGAAGCTACGTGACCAAGTCACTGAGACTTAAGCCAGAAAAATGGTCGAGAGTCTTAGCTACCGAGGAGTACAAGACGATATTGAAGGACTTCGTCGACAAACCCACTGTTGTTATCCTTATTGTTCTTCTAACCAATTCGGCACAATTAATACCATGCTGTTCTTTTCCATGTGCACTGAAAACGAAAGGGATATTTTTCGTCAAGAAAAAGACGGGAGTTGTTCCTTTGGAAAGATGCAACGAGATGGTTATAGCAGGTGAGTAAAACATGGCTATATATCAACCTATCTGCACATTAACATTTTATCAACGAAGCCATGTACATTTATTTAAAAAAAATCTTAAAACTGTTAAAATGGGAATTTAGTTTTATTTTGATGATTTTTGACGTTTTTTTGTATTTCTGTAGTGTGTAGATGATAGAACGTAAAAAAAGAGACATTAGATCAATAAATCTAAACATAATATTTGCAACTTAACGCTTTTTACCAGAACAGCGTTAATAACTGCTAAAACTGTAATGGCAGTATCTACACTAGATTCGGATAGAAAAATAGTAAATAAATTCTTAAATGAATATATTTTTAGGAAAGATCCTCGCACCCCGTTTTCCTGGTTTGGTGAAGACGAATGGGAACATAAAAAAACATTCACGCCTTTCACTTTTTTAAACTATAATTATAATAAATTACACGGGACCAAGTTGAAAAAGTTAAATCCAAAAAAAATGTTTTGTACCAATTCCACAAAATATTGCGATTTCCAAGACCAGTTTAACCTTGAATTTTAAAATGCTCGCAATAGGTGAAACCAGTCCTGACCATAAAATAAAACTGTGACATCAGTACAGGTTAAATATTTATAAATCAAATTAAAAATCAACGTGTAAAGGTGAAAGGCTTTAATTGTGTATGACATTTTTTTTTTATTTAAAATCAAAATTTGTATTTCTACACTAACAAGTTTTCAACAAACGTTCTTTCAATATTTACATAGTTACAATTTTTATATACATATATTTAAGTAAAAATAAACATTTATCGCAGAACCTCCAAAAGTGTGGGAGCGCCGACCCCAAGCGCCCCCGTCCCACTACACCATTGATTACACTGCTAAAATTATAAATATATTATATTTCCACATTCACTGATAAAGCTGACATTTAACGTTATTTTCAGTAAAAATTCCAACAGTGTTAAAATATACATTTAGATACTTAATTTTTATTATCATTCTGGGTTTATATTACATTAACGCAAAACTATACACCAAAACGAATGCAAAATAATCGTCATAATTCTAAATAGAGTCTTGTTAAAATCCGATATTACTTTTTGTATCAAGATTTATATTATTGAATTGGCGAAACACACATTGCACTTCTCATTTCATTATTGAAATTGGTATTGCAATAAAAGATTTTAATATGTAACATGAAATAAAATAAATGTAAATATCAAGGCTCAAGGCAAGATACTGATTTTCATTCTGTCTGAATAAACCAGTTTCTGATGATATTGTATATTCTAAACTAAATTACATCGCAGCAAATATTAATTATACACTCTATGAGTAATCGCATAATTATAAACATTGCCGTAAGACATGAATGATAACATCTTATTTTTTTGTTTACAACCAGTGGTTTTTTCCCATAAAACGCGGTGGAACGGCGTTCCGGTACCTTTTTTCTTAACATTTTTAATGTTTTAGATAAAAAAAATATTTCCTTTTAAAACTTTTGAAGTGAGAGCGATTAGTTAATCATAAGCCTTAAACATCTATTCTTACTCTTTCGAAAAAAGAGAGGTTAAGCAATTAAGTAACAAACAGTTTTCGTAAAAAATACTTCTGTTGAAATACCTCTATTAGGAAGCCATGTAATCCACATTGGGAATGGTCATAGATAAGAAAAAAAACGTTGAGAAGAAGTGAGTTCTGGCAACTTTAAAAAAAAAAACACTGCTATAAACAATACATATAATTTGAGGACACATTTTTCGTTTATTAAATAGTTTTTTATGTAAGTTTTAATTCACCTGACCTGTGTGGTCGAGTGGTCAACGGTGTTGGCTTCGGCTACAGAGGGACCGGGTTCAAATCTCGGTACGGACAGTTTTATAAATTGATTTTTCAATCGATTTATGAATTTCTGTTCAAAGGCATGGATGTATGTGATGTCTTGAATTCCCCCCTCTCACCTTTCCTATCCTATGAACGGGGTGTATCGACTAGGGCATCCAATCCCGGGATCCCGTTCAATTTTCTGATCCCGAAATTCCGGGATTGAGATGGCCGCGATCCCGGGATTTCGGGATTGAGAAATTTCTAGCAAATTCTCGAAATTTATACGAAATTGGCAAATCGGGGATTTCAAATTCCTCGGTGAGCTAAAAAAAAAAAAAAACGAGTTTCTGTGAGATTCTGGGAATAAGTATACCAAATCGGAGATTTCAAATTCCTCGGTGAGCTAAAAAAAAAAAAAACGAGTTTCTGTGAGATTCTGGGAAAAAGTATACCAAATCGGAGATTTCAAATTCCTCGGTGAGAAAATCTCAATCCCGGGATTCAAAAAAAAAGGAAAAAGGCTTCGGGATTGGATACCCTAGTATCGACAGCGATTAGCTTACCACTAATCCTGTCCTAGCCCTATCCTTCTATCCCTACTCTCTTTGGAAAAAGAGAGGTTGAGCAACTGAGTAACAAGCAGTTCTCGTAGAAACACTTCTGTTGAGATAAACTCCATTAGGAGTCCATATGCTCCACATTGGGAGCGGACATGGCTTAAAAAAATAATTTGAAGTATTAAGAAACACAATATTTGTCTTGGCTCAACCATTTTGAAAACTAAGACTTATCATTTATCACACACTGATAATAAATATGCCAGATCTATTGCACAGTGATCAACGTCGTTGGCTTCCATCCCGGACCTCACGGGTTCGAATTCGACAGTCCCAACTGCATTTTTTCAATCGATTTATCGATTTCTGTTCGAAGGCATGAATGTTTGTGATGTCTAAAAATTCCTTCCCGCCCTTTCAATCCTAAAATAATGGGGCGTAGCGAGAGCGATTAGCTTACTTCTAGTCTTTTCCTAACCCTATTCTTTATATCCCTACTCTCTTTGAAAAAGAAGAGAGGTTGAGCAACTGGGTAACAAGCAGTTCTCGTAGAAGAAAAATTCTGTTGGGATACCTCTATTATAAAATTATAAATTATCACTTCACGTTCTACTTGAGGTAAATAATTTTAAAATGGTTAATTTGTTGCATGAATCTATTTTTGCCGTATTTTTAAAGGTGATGTTAAAAAAATAGGCCACACTATAAAGTGTATGATCAAAGCATATTCTCTTTTGAATATTTTAGGTTAAAATCGACTACCGTGTTTAATGATGAAAAAAAGTTCAATCCATTTTTATTGGCGTATATGGTATAAAACTTCGGGCTGTTGTTATTTACACAGCGATTATAATTAATGACATGTTCTGGCTGATGCGACGCAAATATTTTAATTATGCAGAATAATATAATGACTCGACAAGATAGTGATTCGATACTTAACTACCTATAATGTGTTGTAAAATAATGCTAGCGAAATAAAAACTGTGATATAGATTTTTTTATTGTTGTTTTCATGAGAATTTATAAAATAATTAGCTATAGGTAATTTAAAATTAACGGGTTCCATAATATATGAAGGGCCAAGTATCACAACTCCTCCAAAAATCGAGTTTAGAGTAAATCACGAAAAACTACAGGAGCACAATTTTTCGTAATTACAAAATATCTTTAAAATTGTCATGAATAATTATCGCACGTGAAAAGTAGCAAAACGTATTAATCCGTTATCCGCTTCTGTGTTTTTTGTGTCTGGGAATCGTGTTGGAACAAATAATTCTACTAAAAAAATAGTATTTTTTATTTCTAGTGTACCGTGTTATTTCAAAGAGTTAAAAAAAGAGTTGAGTGTACATCTAACATAATAACACTGATGGCTGAATACTCCATATACGAGTCCACAGTCAAAATAACAAAACAAAATAATGGATCGTCTATTTAATGCCTTAAAAATTATACTTACTTTATTACCCAGTGAAAGAGTGTTTTATATTTCAGGAAATTTCGTTATCAAAATTAGGTCATCACTAAGCGAACGATCAGGAGACATTTTCTATAATAAAAACATATTTATTGCATAGGATCAGCAAATATTTTTTTATTTAATTTATTGTATATATGATAAATAAGCGAAGCTTAAAAACAATAAACTCTTTTTACTATTTAGATTTTTTGATTAAAGCATCCTTTTTAATAACATATTTGGAAAATTTTCTAAAACCAGTTTTTTCAAAAGTCAGTTTTTTATACACCCTAGTTCTCAACCAGGTTTAAAATATAAATTTTATGATGTCTGAGAAAATATCTCACTTGGACTTGAAAACATGCTTGATCCATCTCGCACACGCACATACTCTGCAAGGCGAGCATAGTTTCATACTACTTTATTTTTGGGTTATAAGAGTTTGATTGCTCACGAGCTTCGTGGTGTCTTTCACAAGAGGGGTAATCCACTTTATGCATCTAAAGTCAAACGCAACAGTTTGATTCCCTCTTGCAAAAATGATTTTCTTTAATCTCTTTGTCTTACTTAGATACTATTGGGAAACTGGTATGAAATAATAACTTTACTGTATTTATTCATCAGGAGATCTAGCTCCAAAGACAATAGATCAGTTGGCGGCATTGGTTGATGAAATATTCGTGCCTCTACTTTCTAACCCTCTGAATCACACCTCATGGCCGGCTGTAGTTGCTCTGGATATCAAAACACATGTTCACAGCTTAAAAAGTACTGTATATCAGGTAATTAATTACTTCACAGCAGTCCTTTTTGTATATATACCTACGATTCCCTTTTTTTACTTTCTCTATTTACCTCCTGAAACTCTGTGGAGCCTCTTAGTTCTTGGCTTTCTTTCTATAGTGGGTGCCGACTGGGTCTGTATATCCCTAGAACAATATAATCAATTCATCTAGCCGGGTACTGCATGACTAAATATTCTGTTGGGAAAACAATAAAGAAAAGGCCTCTACGAATATAAAATGTAAATGTTCAGAAAATAGAAGTATTGAATTATTATCAGTACAAGCAGTGAAGAGCTTAAATTTAAATTGTTAAAATCTCCTACGTGTTTTGTCAATAACGACCCAGGTTTTCCTTTTGGCATCTTCAGGCGTTCATTTGTGTGCATGGATGAACTTGAAGTGACGTGAGGGAGTATACAAAATTTAATAGTGATTCAAATTTAATATTGAAATTCCACTAGCCACCTTTAGTCGAAATCTAATATTTAAGAGTTTTATCTTAACTTGCTTAGTCTCTAACAGACTTTTGAGAGTATCTGGTGTGGTACCTAATTAACCTTCTTAGCAGGTTAAGGTTGTATGTACATTCTACGCACATAGCAAAACCCAATATATCTATTTAAGGATAGAATAAATTTTGTACGTTGTTATAAAATAATTATTATAATTTTAATTAATGGCATGTTTGATTGAATATTTTCTATATTTTACAACAAATGAAGGTGAAAGGAAAGGTAAATGGGCAAACAGTTCTTCCAATGCCCGTCGGAGTGGAAAGAGTTCATGAAGTGGAGAGGCAGATAGTTGCGGGAGGAGAGGCTGACTTGTACCTCAAGAGTGCTGTGGAAGGGGTCGTAATAAAATGGGCTTCACAGATAAACGATGTCATGCAAGAGGATTCAGCGCATGCATTTAATAATGGCGCTAATCCGACACCTGTTGCCGGTGAGATGAGAATAGAATATTATGTACTGGTGGAATGGCATTATTATATATAAAGAAAAATGAATGTATCGTTCATATTGCATAATTTTATATAAAAAAAGACAAAACTGATTTTGCTGAGCTCAACTGATAATTTTTTTTTAAAAAAAATAGTTATTTATGTAAAAAGTTACTTTTAACTACATTGTAATAAATATTACAAAAATGTAACTTTTCTTGTAAATTCAATTCATTTTGGCACGTTGTGTTTAGATAATAAAACATTTGCGATTCTTTCATACAAACCAGAAAACACTGCAATATAGAAATGAAAACTTACTCAATGAATCATACTTACTGGAGATGCTACAAAATATCATCGATTTTCAGAAATGGACTTTTGGAAATCCAGATTAAGTAATTTAACATACATTTATGATCAACTGCGAAGTGAAAGAGTCAGATGCATGGCTGTAATATTAGAACAAACTGATTCGGCATACTTTCCTTGCTTCAGAACTCTCTTTAGGAATGTTGTTGGAGGTCAGTATTATATTTATTTTTATACAAATGATTATCTTTAATATTGGCAGTTTATTTGAGGATATTTTGATTTCGAAATCAAAAGCGGAAACCTAAAAACAAATATAGTTACATATAGAAACAAGTGACCTGTGGGCCAAATACTTCCGACCCCTGAACACAGAACAATTTCTCCGACCAATGGAGTAATGAAATTAATCTTACCCTAATATGTTTGCCACACAAACAAAGATTGATGATCCATCTGTCTTTTGATGAATATGATAAAACATAATATTTGATATCTCTAATAGAAACTTTAAATGTACATGACGCGTACTTTTTCCACAATAATAATAGCACACTTCATGGTTTCAATCATTATAGCTCTTACTGAAGCTAGAGATATCGATATGCATCTGAAAGGTCTACAAAAACATTTTATGGGATTAGAAGAAACAGAATTCTCAGAATTGATCCCCTTATACAGGCCAATGTTCCACATACTTTGTCTTGTATGGGGAGAATCAAAATATTACTGCCAAACATCAAAACTGATGGTTGTATTAAAAGAGCTTTGTAATTTACTGATTTATCAAGTAAGTACAATTGGTAATCTAAATTAAACTTGTGAAACTACTTTTGAATTAAATACATATCTTGAAAGTTACATAATATATGCTAATTTTATAGGGCAAGAATATACACCAGAGAGTAGATAATTGTTGAATATATCATTAATTACCCAAAATTATTATTCTGTTGTAGGGGAAAAGATTTTTGGATTCGACAACTCTGTTTCATAGTGATATAGATGAAGCGAAACAAAGAATCAATTTGACTGTGAATATTTTAAGAAGATTTCGCACAACATTTGACCACTACAAAGAAAATTTAACGCCGTATTTCCAAGATAGGAAACCAGTGTATTGGTCATTCCATCCGAATGCTGTATTTGAAAGAATGAATAGCTTCTTGGAAAGACTTACAACAATTCAGGTAAATAAAAAAATTAAAATAAAATAGGATGCAAGGGAGGAAAGAAGGTCAAATTTATAAACTAAGAAAATACTTTATCTAGTGAAATTAGTGAATAAACTTATGGTTTGCAAAAGTTTTACTAGAAAATGAGCAAATCTATGACCGACTACATTTATAAATGAATATTTACTAAAAATGTGTATTATATATATACTTTTAAGGTGTTCAACGTCAATCCTAGGTGAAAAGACATTATATCAAACAAATAAAACATATTCTGTACTAATTCCAGAATATTTATAAATGATCAGTGTTGATATTGTTGATAATGCTCATGATGAGCAAAACTGATCTTCATCTTTAATAAATAATGTGCTACTATAAAAAAGGTTTTCAAAAAATATAAGTAATGAACTAGGAATTTATTTAACTATTCCACTAACAGTTAACTGTAGGTGATATGATTAAAATATTCAAAACTAAATAATGTGTTTTGTTTGAGGTGAATCAATTAATTGTAAGTAAATAAGAGGTTGCGGCTTAAACACGCCATTGACTCACTGTTCATTATATTCAGTAAATTGTTAGTGGTATAATAAGGAATGCTTTTATCAACTGAATTGTTCTTCTAATTAAACAATTCCCAAGTATGGTTTTATCAATGTTAATTTTTTTTTATTCAGTAATGATGAATGTTTTCAGTGGTTCTTCCACACGGTTTTGGAATTCATGAAACTGGAGAAGATAGAAATTGGTGGATTAAAAGGGCGAGTTCTGTCCGGCAGGATAACAGGAGTCTACCAAGAGTTCAATGCTCTGTTCGCTGGATTCGCTTCAAAGACTTATGATGTCCTAGACCCTGATGATGACACCTTTAATACTGACTTCCAAGTATTCCAAGATGAAATTGTGGTGTTGGACACTAAGCTTGCAGCCATATTGTGCGAGTCTTTTGACAATTGTGCCAATTTGGAGTCAATTTTCAAGGCATGTAATGTTTGAGCTTCGAAAACTATTTTTTTTATTGTGCTACATAATAATAAAACTTGGGAACTCACAAGTAGCACTGGTTATCTAAAATATTGCTTTTTTTACTTTTAGTGAGTGATATAAATAAAGACACATCATTTTTAAGGTTTTTTACCCTCGCCCCACTGTAATATTTTAAGTATTTTGCCATTTGGATGACTTTTCTGAAGTATAGAAGAAGAGGACCATGTGGATACATTTTTTGAGACAATATAGAATGAGTAAACAATGACAATTCAGATTAAATTTAGATTCTTACTTAATCAGTTGCTTGCTGATGGTAAACAACATTTTTTACACTCTTCATGGTGCTTTTCCATGCACAAATAAGCTCCATTTTGATTCCATGTATTTCTTTCAATGAAGTTTCTTATCTTAGAAATTTGCTTCAAAATGAGGAAACTGCTTGCTTCAGGAACATGCTGGAAAACTTGTTATAAATAAGATAGAAACAGTGAGTCCGAAACAATACACAAATACCTACCGAGTTACTGAATTTCCTTGTTGAATTATTTTTCAGCTGATTGATATTGTTGGTACTGTTTTGGATAGACCATTGATCAAAAAAGAATTTACAGCGAAGTATACCGATATTCTTGCAATGCTTGAAGAAGAAATTGATGTCTGTGAGGTAAAAATTAATAATTACAATATTTAGGCATTATCATTCGTGTGTGACAACTTTTTTTGGATAAAACGAGATAGGAATGTAGTTCTTTTGTAAAATATAAAAAATATTTTTATATTTTTGTGAATTTGTAGCCTTTTAAACTGTAAAAGTGTAGTACGAATTAAGTTGAAGATGATAGAAAAACTTAATATTTACTTTAAAATAATTTATACACTGCTTTTCCAATTCAAGTGAAATCAATGATTTGGTTACCAGATCAGATTTTTAAAATTTTATTAGATACACATATAATGATTCACATGACGATTTCTTTAAGAAAATATTCCTGGAAGAAGCATTACGCTTGGAAAAATTTGGCCACATGGAAGTAGACCTCTTCATGCCACCGACAGCTGGAGGTCTTTTGTTTGTAGATGCTGTTAGAAGGCGAGCTACTGCCCCAGTTGTAAGCTTCAGAGCCCTCCAGCATCCGTAAGTATCTAAATAAAACAAGGTGTTTAACAGTATTTTTAAGGCTGTATAGAATATTTGGTGAGGTGATTGAATAATAAATTGTGTAGTGAGTTAGTATTCAGTAGTATCAGAATCAAATTCAACAATAATGGGAGTACCTATTTTCTTTGTTTCTGTCAAAATTTCCTGTGTTTTTTCTTTTGTTCTTATTTTTTTTTTTATTTATGATTGGTTGTTAAAAATTATTATTTATTAAGCATACTCGAAAAGAATGACATGAAGTTTTTGTTTTTTAATCTTTTAAAGGGCTGACATTTATGCTGCAAAATACATTTACAGTGAGCAATAAATATTACAGGAATTAATTATATTTCATATAAAAGTTAAGGCCAAAATAAATAAAAATATTTTCTCCTTACAGTAATGAATTGAAGAGGGGAAATTACAACGTAATATTCTTACAGTAAAACCATTTATCTACTACTTGAATAAGTAAGCACTGGGAAATCCACTTGATCTACATAGTATTCACACTACTTCAATGTGTTCACACTGATCAGATCCTAGCCTAAATCCATAAAAAATCCTCTCTGCAGAACATAACGCTAAATAAAACTGAGTTAATTTTACTTGAGAATAATTATTTGGGGGAAGTCATATATACAGGCATTGAATGTCAAATACACATTTATCTCTCACTTACTCTTTTGTTCAAGAGCATTCGTCTTATTTTCTCCCGGAACACATAACCGTGATCCGTGAACCGTAACATACATACTTGATCGGTAGATTGTGATGATTAACTCTTCGGGCATGCATACCTAAAATAGGATTTGAATGGTGGTTCATTCAATGTATGGCAGAATGAGTCACACATGAAAAACTAAATTATAATAAAAAATGATTTTTTGTAATGAACAATGTTTCTAGTTACATTCTATGCAAAAAAAAAAAAGTTTTTATTTAAATCTATTAAGTACAATCAGACCAGTGTTATGTCAGTTATATATGGCTATGGTTCAACAAGGTCAAGGAATATATGAAGAAAATTAATTGAAGTTGTCGAATACAACAGATATTTGTAATGATTTCAGAATAACGCAATGCGAGCATGCTCAACAAATCTTAGAAAAATATGACAATCTTATGAAAGAAATGGAAAAATTTTCACAACTATATTTTAGGCAGTGGACTTTGGAAGTTCCTGAGGTTGTTGAGAGCAATCTCAAGAAGAGTCTACTCCTTAGAAAACCGGATAACCCTGAACTTATTTTGAACTTTGATCCTGCGGTGAGCAAATTAGCATAATATGTTGTACTAAACAAATATCAACTACTACTGTTAAAATTTTCCATTGCAATATCTCGAGGCAGGAAGACTGCAATGATACACCAAATAACCTGATTCTTTCAAGGGTTATGAAGAAAATAATTGTATGCTTTGTTTGATTTAATTTTTTTTTGACTATTTGATTTAAACCAATGAAATAATCAATTACAAACTACAAACAAATATTTCAAAATTTTACTTAAATACAAGTTTTAGCCTTAGAGAATTATTATATGAGGCTATTATTTGCAAACCCGGCTCATTCCAAAATTGTTGAAACATGAACCATGAATGTAATTTAGTAGACAAAAATATTTTTTGAAAGTATTTTTAGAAATCAGTCTCAAACATGGCTTGATAACATACAACATATCATTCCAAAGTAATGTAAAACTAAAACTACTTTTAAAACGTACATTTTTTGAAAATGAAACTTAAGTTTCATTTTTTAACCATTTTGGAATGAGCCGTGTTTGCAAATATTTTATTTTTTTTAAACCATGTCCGCTCCCAATGTGGAGCATATGGACTCCTAATGGAGTTTATCTCAACAGACGTGTTTCTACGAGAGCTGCTTGTTACTCAGTTGCTCAACCTCTCTTTTTCCAAAGAGAGTAGGGATAGAAGGATAGGGCTAGAACAGGATTAGTGGTAAGCTAATCGCTATCGATATGCCCCATTTATAGGATATGATGGGTGAGAGGGGGGAATTCAAGACATCACATACATCCATGCCTTCGAACAGAAATTCATAAATCGATTGAAAAATCAATTTATAAAACTGTCTGTACCGGGATTTGAACCCGGGCCCTCCGTAGCCGAAGCCAACAACGTTGACCACTCAACCACACAGGCAAATTTGCAAATAATACCCTCATATTAACATTGGTAAGTGGAGGAGTTTCAACCTCTCACACCTCCTCTCTTTGCTGCATCCCTGCAATCAGTGACGTCATAAATTAGTTTACAGTGACTTATTACATACTTGGGAGGGCCCGGGCACAATCAAAGTTGGAGGCCCTGACATTCGAAAAACTATCTAAAATAAGAACAAATATTGAAAACTGAATTTTAAATAAATAGCCTTTAAATAATATATGTTATTTCGAGGTCCTAAGCGCGCGCTTCCTGTGCTACCTCCAATCATACATTATAACAAAATTTTGAAATATCTACTTCAGAATTTTTTTTTGAAACTAAGTCAAGCTTCTTCCTTATGGACAATGGAAGCAATTCAATATAATGTATTTAGCGGAAAAAAAATAATTTATGTCATTCACTCATCTCTTTATAGGATAAAATGATAGGTCTATAAATGGACTGGTTGTCACCTAATAACTGTATGCTGCCTTTGTAGAATCGAAAAAGACGTCCGAGAAGGGATGAGAATGTCACAGATAACGATTAATACAGATGATGGTGAATATTTAAAATAGTGTGTTGTTTATTATTCAGCCTTGTTGATTATTTAAATTTCAGCTGATTGAAATCCTCCGTGAGGTCCACTATCTCAAAAGAGATGATGATCTCTTGCCATTGATTCCTGAAGACGCACTTTGTATCTATGAGAAAGAAGATACCTTCAGGCAGTACAGAATCAATCTGAGCATCACAATAGAGTGGTATAACCAGATCAGGAAGAATAGTCATAATGTTGAATTTGATCTAGTAAGAAACGAGATTGAGGCTATCGATGAGCAGATTTTGAAGGGACAAACAGCACTCGACTGGAATTCAGAAGGTAATAAATTATATTCTTAAAAAAATATATTCTTATAAAGCAAATAGATACATGTCAATCACTGCTAGTGAATACTCATCAAAACTTTACCCTATTGAACCCTAAGAGCAAAAATTTACTAAATAATTGCCATATTTCTAATGACTATATTGTAAGTGGTTCTTTGTGACTTTTAAAATGTTCTCATTCTCTTCCAACCCATCTGATTGTAGAAACTGGGCAAAGCAATACCTAAAAGCTAGCTATTAGTCTTTTCTTAGCCTAAAACTTCTACCTTCACCCTAACTAAAAAAATATATGTGCAATGACAACAGTAGTAACACAACTTCTTTTGAAATGTTCCACTAGGAATCTATATTTTGTAAAATAGTTCAATTTTCTGGTACCATACTATTTTTAATGTAAATCATTTTATCATTATCAAGCTGCGTTATCTTTGAAACTTAATTTTAATCATTTTCCTCGAAGCTGTATCAAAATTAACCAAAAAATGATTGACAGTCATTTTTAGCAAAAAATAGTTCCAACAAAGTTCAAACTCACCTTGGCAAGGTCTAGAATTTAAATATTGTACTACCCTGATCAATAATTTCAGATCTCTGGCAATACCTTCAAGACCTGCACACTCTCGTCGGAAACCTTCAGCGAAGAATGGCAAAGACTCAAGATAATCTCAAAGAAATTCGTCAAATTATGTTATCTTGGATAAAAGTACCAGTTTTTGAAAGAAAAGATGGTAAAAAGGTGATAATAAATTATGTTCACAATTTAGTAATAATGATTTACCACTTTGAAACTTAGTCTTGAAGTAAATGAGTTGTTGTTCTAATGAGGTATTTTCTTTTTCAGGATACTGTCTTGTGTATCGACGAGAAACAGGAACGGATAGCTAAACGATATGGAGAGATAACAAGCGCATCAGAGACAATAAAAAGACTTATCAACGAAAATATGAAATTATTCAATATGGAAGAATCTCAAGAGTCAGAAATATGGCTTAATTATATAACATTTGTTGATGAAATTGTTTCTGAAGCATTACTGAAAACTGTTGGCTGCAGGTAAGTGATAGTCTGTGTTTTTGATAAATAGGTATACTGTATATTTTATATTTCCTCTTAAAAAGTGGGTATTATTACTTAGTTAACATACAATAAGATTTCAAGTGCAACCTGCATGTGATGAAATATATACATATTCTTGTGTAGACTGCTGTCAAATGATATTACATACCATTAAATATAATGTATTTATCTAGAAAGGCTGTAATCATGCTAATACATTTTATTTACCAATAAGAGAGAATGACTCAACAATAAACTATCCATATAAAAAAATTATAAAAGTTGAAAACCTTTAAAGCTATTAATTATATGATATTTCCTTCTGCTTTTGCTCGACCAATTTGGAATTTAATTTGTTTTAGTCTGGGGTATCTAACTGAACATATGGATCCAAAAAATAGCCTAGCAGCTCTTTTTGAAGCCCAACTCGAACTGAGAGAACCAGAAATGGTTTATACTCCTTCGTTGCAAATGGATGACCCAAAAGGATTCAATAGTCTCTTAATGGAACTCATTGATGATATTCTCAAAATGGCCACGTTGATGGAGAGGATATCTAAAGAGACAACAGTTCCTTATGAAGAAGAAGTGAAGGAAAATGCTGATATACAAGATATGATTAAGGAAGTGTTACAAAGTGTCAATCAGGTAAGGCACTTATTTGCAATTTTATTTTTTGTGATACATACTTTGAATATGATTTGATCATTTAATTTAGGCAGTAAAAACAATGTATAGAAAACCATGAAATAGAGATATAATATTATTTTATCAGGTATTTGAAGACGCTGCAGAATTTTGTGGAAGTTTTGAAAACTATTCCTATCTCTGGCTGGAGGATCGAGAAAGTATCATGGAAATGTTTCTTTACTATGGCAGAACTCTCACCAATAATGAACTGGATATCCTTGCTGTGGATGAAACGCTCGGGCCTCAGCATGCACCACCAAAAATGGATTTATTCAGGGAACAAATAGATAACTATGAAAATCTTTTTATGGAAATTGAAGAGATGAAGTCATACAAAGTGTTCAACTCATGGTTTCAAGTAAGAGCAAGGCTTACAATAATTACTGTGGAATAAATGTGTTTATGCATGATTCTTAAATAATATGTGTAAATATATTGTATGCTCATGAAATCGATATTCTTTTAGGTTGATGTACGCCCATTTCGGCAGGCTCTGTTGAACACAGTTAGAAAATGGGGTAACATGTACAAAGAGCATCTTGTAAGTAATGTTACCTCAAGTCTTTCAGACCTAGCTGCCTTTATTAGAGATGCTGATGAAGGTCTACTGCAGGTTCTTATTTAATATAATTTAAGCCTACCAACTGTATAAGTACCTACTCTATTAGAAGCTATATATTATTTATTAAGCACAATCAAGGCTAAAATTCTTTTTGTTTATTTCTGCTCCTCAAATGGACCATTTAACTATGCGTGACCTTCAGGGACTAATGGTGCCTTCAATATTCTTCACAGGTCATGTTAGCATCTCATAACCCCCCTCAAAAAAACTTTAATCAATTGGTATTGATTATTTTACTGTGGCCAGTGAAACTATTGTAAAAATTTTCAGACTGCTGTAGAAGGAGACTACAAAACGTTGGTCAGTATTATGGCGTACCTCATGAATGTCAAAGATAGAGCTATTACATCTGATGAAATGTTTGGCCCTCTGACGGACACAATTGAGCTTTTGAAGTTTTACGATATGGATATTCCGGAGGAAGTCAATGTTCTTTTACAGGTTAAGCTATATTTTAAGATCAAAATTTTGAATTTAAGAATTGGTCACATTTTAATATTATGATAGTACAGATGGTATTATGGATGTATATTAAAATATGTGTATTGAATTAAATCAGCTAAAAATGGTCCATTTCATATTTAGAGAAATTTGGTGTTATATCATGATTGAATTGCTATGTTCTTTCTCTCAGTATGGTTTATTGAGAGTAATATAAATCTTTTTAGAAAAGATAGTAACTTGAACCTTTTAGCTGCCATAGATAATTAATAGTAATTAACTAGCACACCGGCTATGACTTGCAACTATTAATTTAATTAGTTATTGATGTGATGACTCATCTCTGGCGTGTTGAGCACGAAGAATTTTACAAGATATCTCATCTGTGGCAGCCATCGAGTTAATGAAATCTACAATTGACAATTCTTCAACAGGAGTTACCAGAACAATGGATAAATACAAAGAAACTGGCAATGACTGTCAAACAACAGGTGGCACCTCTTCAAGCCAATGAAGTGACCTGCATTAGATCTAAAATAATAACCTTCGATGCCAATATTAATTTCTACCGCGAGGTTTTCAAGAAGTATGAAGTAAGCATTGTTCAACTCAATTTATATGATAGATGTATCATTATCCACTTTATAATTTTCTTAATGTTAACCTATTAACAACTATATAGATAAACAAGTCCATATGGAAATTAGATTGTATATTCCTATTGTAAATTCGTAAGAATGTTTTTTTTTTAAATATAGTTTGAGCTACAAAAATTGTTCTTATTTATATTGTAGTGATTAGGGATTCCAACTATTTGTCCTTATCAACTATAAATGGGTGAAATTATAGGGTATATGTAAGGATCGCAATACCCAACGAATGTATCAATATCGTTGTTACATCACAAATAATTGTTTTGAATATATGTATATGTGATGGTTTCTTTACATTGTAATTCGGTTTTGGTCAATTTTCAATGAAAAAGCATCATGGGTCCCAATTTCGGTAATACTGGTTTTGCGATACCTAGGTATATGATATTGCTCAAAGGATGTGTTACCATATCCCTCTCATACCTCGAAATTACAAAACTGATGAACAGATCCATCTGCTGGTGGTTTAAATGATTAAGGAAGTAAAACTTTTATAGTTTTATTGAATAAAATGTTTAATAATTAGTTCAAAGTTAATTCCATAATTTTGTAGTTTTTCAAATACGAATGTGACAGTCCGTATCGAGTTCTAGACAGAACTAATAAAGAAATTTTACTGCGAGAACAAGAGATGAAAAATATTCAAGAATCTGGATCATTGTTTGAAGTAAGCATCCCAGAATTTAAGATTATAAAGCAGTGCCGCAAAGAACTCAGATTACTTAAGGTAAAAATCTTTATGATTTCAATAAAATACTAATCTACTGTTTCTATTGGGTGAATATTGAATATTGACAGCTACGATACTTTTCAGCATCTTTGGGACTACGCTCGTATCGTTCAGGCAAGTATAGAAGATTGGAAAACTACTCCATGGAGAAAAATCGATGTTGAAAACATGGACATAGAGTGCAAAAAGTTTGCTAAAGAAATTCGAATGATGGACAAGGAAATGCGCAGGTGACTAAAGCTATGATTATAATCAATGGTAATCTCTTGCAAACATAAAAGTAGTATAAGCATCATGGTAAGACAACAGTTAATGAAAATATGCAGCTTGGAGTAAAGTTTAGATTAGGTTTTAAATAATTTGGGTTTGGATTCCTGAATACATTTAACACGATTACATCAATTCAAACTATAAATCTAAAATAAAACAAATTGCAATACATTGTTTGTAAAAAATCTAAGACAGAGAATTTGGCTTCATAAAATAAATTTTCTTATTCCATATCTGTGGCTAAAAACTTCGAACATTTGGCTAGGTTTTACATACTGTATTACAGAAAGAATGTTTAAATTATTTCATTTTACTCAATTGACTAACATAACGAAGCATAATAAACAATATTGGAATAAATAAATAAAAAATAGATATGGATAGAATATGATTTTATGTCACAACTGTCAATCCAAATAAAAATAGTAATATTATAGCATTTTGTACAAATCCCTTTTTTAATAGCTGGGACACATATACGAACCTCGAGTCTACTGTAAAGAACATGTTGACTTCTTTAAGAGCTGTGGGAGAGTTGCAAAATCCTGCCATTAGGGAACGGCATTGGGATCAGCTGATGAGGAGTACAAAGGTAAACACCGGACAATTGACTTTCCGGCCGAATTCTTATTTCACAAATATGGTGCATTTCAAATTAACATTAAATCATTTCTTCAGAGTAATAATAATATTACCATTTTGGTAAAGAAAAAATGTTTTTATTGTATCTTTTCATTTAGTCATATATGAAATATTTTGAATGATGCATTAAATATATTGATATCTTCTCTATCGTAATTGTTTACGTTTCTAAACGTAAATAAAATGAAGAGTATAATAGTTTATAAGTAAGATGACCAGCTTTGTGACAATCTTATAGTGTTAGGTGTGTGTTCTAGAAAACTCAAACACTTTTAAAACAACTTGTATATATAAATTCACAAATGAATGTGGCACATACGTTATGTTTGTCAAACAGGACACAAATACGGATTGGCATGTGCTGTAAATACATTAATTGGTATGGAGCTCATTTTATAATATAAATATTAGATCATAGCATGTGAATGAAATGCTTGGCTTTAACGAAAGAAGCAGATAACTGTACAACTTCTTCTTGATGTTATTTATGAAATCAGCAATTTGGTGAATGTTTTTATTTCTAATCATTTTTCATGGCTTAAAGTAAACCTAAACAAATTGAAATCTTAGCATGACTTGCGACAAGTTCGAGTGAATAATTCTTTGGTCTAAAACAATAAAAATAGATACAACATCGCAATAAGATATACAAATATGTCAGCGTGAAATAGTGCATTGTCATTTGCTATGCTCATAATCATTTTCATTGTTTTATAACATTCATTTTTATTGTGTTCGCAATATGAATGCAAAATGATGTGTAAATAAATCATGGCTTGTTTTATTTGTTTCGCAGAGTTTAGCCGAATTACCTAAGGAACTCACTGTAAGTATAACACTCACTCAAAAGGCACAATTAGGTACATAAATGTATATATTATTAAGCGTTATTGAAGTGGTCATAATTACCTCTTTTCAGATTTCCTAAAATGAGTGTTGCCATAAAAATGACAACACTGTTAAATTAATCATTCTAATGATTTTTTAGTTTTGAAAAGAGGTGTTATTGAAAAGTATTTATTCAATTTAATATAAGTCACAATTTTATCTGATATGCTGTCAATAATTTAAGGTGAGAATTGTGATGGATACAAGTACAACACTTGCTGATTTATTGGCTTTGAATCTTCACGAATGTGAGGAAGAAGTAAAAAATATAGTTGATAAAGCTGTGAAAGAGATGTCAATGGAAAAAGTTCTGCGTGATTTAAATCAAACATGGAGTAGTATGGAGTTCGAACAGGAATTGCATCCACGCACCAAGTCTAATTTATTAAGAGCTAGTGAGAAACTTATAGAAACATTAGAAGAAAATCAAGTAAGCTATTTCTTTACATCATTAATGTTTGACTTTGAAATAAAATCTAATATTAAACAATAATTGAATGGGTTCTGCGGTATTGGGCATAATATCATTTGATATTTATTTTGTGTTTACATCTTAACAAGTGTGTGTTTGTGTATTAAGGACTAGTATTCAACTATTTCGTGATTAGATACATTATTTATCTGGCTCACACGCGGTGCAATCTGCAACATAAAATCACTCCAGTCTTGAATACATAAATGATAAGATATCGAACCAATAAGTTATACCCTTATTTTCAATCTCATTAGTTTATCTGTGTGTAAGCACATGGGAGGCCCCAGGCGCAATAAAATTTGGAGGCCCTGTTTTATAGATAACATAAAAACATTAGAAAATTCCAATTAAAATTTCAAAAGCACATAGAAATGTGAACAAAAAGTGTATGGGTTATAATATTATATACACTATTTTTGAGGCCCCTAAGATTCGGAGGTCCCAAGTGCGCGTCTCATTTGCTAATAGGGTAATTTGCCACTGAATATTGATAGCTATTTTCAAGTCATGCCATTGCAATGGAAAGGGTGGTATAATATCTTACACTACTGGAGAGATTAAAGAATTAGAAACATTAGAATATTTTACTTTACTATAATAAATCTTTACCAATAAAGTAAATACTTATTCAATGCATATATGATTATAGCTTAAAATGTATAATATCAAATTAATTATCTAACATATTAGATACTTGTAATATTTACTTATGACAGCATCATCATTCACATCTATGCTATTTTTGATTTCAGGTACAGTTGCAAAATCTAATAACATCAAAATTTATTGCTCATTTTCTGCAAGAAGTTTCAGAATGGCAAAATAAGCTGTGTGTTGCAGATCAAGTGATCACTGTATGGTTTGAAGTTCAGCGCACTTGGTTGCATTTGGAGAGCATTTTTATGAGTTCACAGGACATTAGATTACAACTGCCTGAAGACTCCGATAGATTCGATAAAATTGACAAAGAGTTCAGAGTAAATTTTTCACAATATTTTAACCCTAATTATTTAATAGCTAAGTACTCTGCATACCAAATATAATTTTAAAAGCTTCTTCTATATTTCAATTTATTGATTTTTTTATTGATATCTATACAACAAATTCTGGGGAAGTGGAGCCATGCTCCAATTTCCCTTTCATCTGGTGTATTTTGATACTGCTTTTTCCGCGTAATGTCCTGGATTTACCTAGGCGTAGGTGGGTGTGTGGTCTTTGGTTTTTGTGGTGGTATTAGTTCTCATTCGTAGGCATTACAGGTGTGACACTGGTGGTTGATTCGGTAACCTCGAGCTGCAATAAATTGGGGTTACGCTTATCTGATCAGCTGATTTTTTTTTTGATCTTAGGTATTTATTGTTTTTTTTTTTGTAAAATCTATAATTATTCGTTTTTTTATAATTATTACTTTAATCTTTTGCTGTCTTTTTTTAGACATATTACATATTATTAGAAAAAATAATTACATATTATAGCACTATTATTCTTTCCTAGGTAATGACAGAAGATATGTCAAAAACTCCCAATGTGGTAAAGGGGACCAATAAAGAAGGATTGGTTGCACAACTCGATGTCTTACAAAAAGAATTGACACTGTGTGAGAAAGCGCTAGCTGAGTATTTAGAAACCAAACGTTTAGCATTTCCTCGATTCTATTTTGTTTCATCTGCTGATTTACTTGACGTTCTATCCAATGCTAACCAGCCAGAAATGGTTTGCAGGTATGGACTAGTCAAAAGCATAATAAATTGTCTAGTTTTTTATTTGCTACAAAAAAGCTTCATGATAAATATATTCAAACAGGCACAGAAAGAGACTTTCTTAAAACTATCTATTTAGAGAAATTTCTTTATTAGTACTTCATACATTAAGTTATATGAATATTAGAGATTTATAAAACTTTGAATGCATATTTTTACAAGATTAAGTCTTATTGTGTTGTTGACAGCTTGAAAGAACATAAAATTTTATAAGTCTAATGGCTAAGAATGATTATCAACAATTATATTTAATTGATTTGGTGGACACACGGAATATAATATGATGGCTCTTGGCTAATGAGTAACTTAAAATACAATAATATATTACTTAATTCATCTTTGACTTATTAATTTTGAGTAAGATAACTTTTTGCAGGCATTTGACTAAGCTATTCGACTCTATGGCCAAATTGAAGTTCCGCCCCGACACAGGATGTACAGCTGCTGAAGGAATGATAGCAAAAGATGGTGAATTAGTTGTGTTCTTTGAAGACTGTGATTGCAGCGGAGCTGTAAGTTATCACATCGAAAAAAAAATCCATAATATTGATGCCATTCTGCTAAAAATATTAATAAATTGAATCTTATAATACAAACAATTGTAATTTATAATATGGATTAATTGCTAAGTAGTAATTATTCCTAAATTTAAGCCATTCATTTTTTGGTTGTATACGATTCAAATGCTATATACTTACTTTATACAAAAGAGCCATACATAATTAATATTCAACTAAAAAAAATTAAAACCCCTTGTCAAAGAAACAGTCAATTTGATTTTACATTTCACACATTTTTCACATTTTTGGCCGAATCCATCGATAAATTTAGTTAACAACTTGCGTTAGTATTTTTATTTTATATTTTCTACTGTCCATATTTTCAAAGGCACCTTATTAATTCCTGAGGTTGAAGTATGGCTGAATCGTTTACAAGATGCAATGCGAGAATCAATAAGGAAATACTTTTCTGATGGCTGTTTATCATATGAAGAAAAGCCTAGAGAGCAGTGGCTCTTTGATTTCCCGGCTCAAGTTTCTCTGTGTGGAACTCAAATCTGGTGGACCACAGAGGTCAATATAGCCTTCTCGAGATTAGAGGAAGGGT
This sequence comes from Himalopsyche tibetana, assembly GCA_030503985.1. Classification (NCBI taxonomy): domain Eukaryota; kingdom Metazoa; phylum Arthropoda; class Insecta; order Trichoptera; family Rhyacophilidae; genus Himalopsyche; species Himalopsyche tibetana. Next base: position 7,440,649 of record JAPJYX010000010.1, read on the forward strand.
ACGATAATGCATTGAAAGATTATTTCAAGAAACAAGTTTTCCAGCTGAGTACGCTTATCACGTTGTTGATTGGCGAGCTGTCAAAACAGGACAGGCAGAAAATTATGACAATTTGTACAATTGATGTGCATTCACGTGATGTGGTTGGAAAACTTATTCAGTCCAAAATTGAAAGTGGCTCCGCCTTTCAATGGCAGTCACAGTTGAGACACAGGTGAATATTATGAATACATTATTGCTTTGTAGCATTCACCAATTTAAAATCTTGGTAGTGAAAGTTTTTAAACATTGCAATGACCAGAGCTGTAGTTGTAAATTTGGCATTGGGTATACAGTACCACACTACTGTAATATGGTGTAATACAGAAGGTATACCCTATATATATAATTATGCTACATACCACCTGTAAACACACCCTATTCAATTACTCTATTTTACTAATTATAATTAGTCAAAGAGTATACCTTATTTTCACAGGATATGACTACAAATAAACAGTCGGTCAACAATAGTAGATTGGAAAAAGGAAAGTCTTTTTTCAAATACTAGAAAACCAGTGATTTATTCATTATTTTATTAGCATTACCCTTGAAACATGAGCTTATATAAAACCAACTGTGTCAAAAACAAAAATGTATCAATCGAAACCTATTTTAAATTATATTACAATATTCTTCTGGCATCTATTCCACTTCACCACTGATAGAGATGCGTCCATAGTGTCATTTACTCTTCTTTTTCTTAGTCCATTACTGTAAGTGTGTGTAATTTGTTACTAGAAGTTGCAGCTTTATAACAATGCTTAAAAGTTCCATCTTTTGCTGTTGAGCTAGTTAATAGACTTAAATAAAAGTTAACTTAAGTTTTAAATTTTCAAGGTGGGATGAAAAAGAAAAGCACTGCTTCGCAAATATTTGTGATGCTCAATTTATATACAGTTATGAGTATCTCGGTAATACTCCAAGGTTAGTTATTACTCCACTCACTGATCGATGTTACATCACTTTAACTCAGGTAAAGATATAATTTATAGTCTAGTAGCATTAGTGTTTTAGGATTTACATTTTGTTCACATATTTAGACACTGTTGTGTTATGATAATTTCTAAGAATTTTTTGATTTTTTTAAGTCTCTACATTTAATCATGGGCGGTGGACCAGCTGGGCCTGCTGGTACAGGAAAAACCGAAACAACTAAAGACTTGGGAAGAGCTTTGGGTATTATGGTATACGTATTTAATTGCTCTGAACAAATGGATTATAAGGTATTCAACACATATTATATCTCTTAAGATAAAGCAATACCACACATCCCAAAATTAGCTTGTTTACGATTAATCGTCTTTATTGTGACTTTTATCGATGCAATATTGTAATATCTCTTTTTTTTCATATAAACAGAGCAAATGTGATTATTGTTAATGATGTTTGGTAAATGAATGATAAAAAAAATACAGAATTTATGCAATAATAGTAACTAGAGCTTTTTTCGTATCCTGTCAAATTGTGCCATGTAGAATACAAGATATAGTTTTGTCATTAGCAATAAGCCATTCAAACATCAGCGCGTGATGGATATATCTCTATCTCCAGCACACAGCGATAAGATGAAAAAACAAACGCCAGCATGCTCTTATATCTTGCTTGCACCTTTCACTTGACATGTGCTTATGTGAGAAAGAGTCAAATTCATAGCATGCGTCTGGATTCAAGATATATTTGAAAATAAAACTATTTTTTTACTATGTGTAAAAATTATGTTAATTTTTCAGTCGTGTGGTAACATTTATAAAGGTCTTGCTCAAACTGGTGCTTGGGGATGTTTTGATGAATTCAATAGGATATCTGTAGAGGTGCTATCTGTAGTCGCTGTCCAAGTGAAATCAATCCAAGATGCCATAAGGTAACATTTAATCACGTGATAAAACTGCTAAAAACAGGTGCTGTTGATGTCATTTATATTTATGACTCACTTTCATTTTATTTGACGATTTCAGGGATAAGAAAAAGGAATTCAACTTCATGGGTGAACAAATTGCAATGGTTGCCTCGGTTGGTATATTTATCACCATGAATCCTGGATATGCTGGCAGAACGGAGCTCCCTGAAAATTTAAAAGCCCTCTTCAGACCTTGCGCCATGTGTGTCCCCGATTTCGAGTTAATTTGTGAAATCATGTTGGTGGCAGAAGGATTTCAAGATGCCAGGGTGTTAGCTCGGAAATTTATTACTCTATATACACTTTGTAAGGAGTTACTATCTAAACAGGATCATTATGATTGGGGACTGAGAGCTATAAAGTCTGTGCTGGTCGTGGCGGGGTCTCTAAAGGTATACAAACTTAAAATTAAAATTTTATGTATACGACTTCCAATCCTGTAATCGGGGGCGGAGTTGGACTGGTCTGTGCTGGACTGGACTGGGCTTGATAGAATACAATTCTGTTGTAGAAGCATTTGATGCATAAATGTTTTTGTTAATTATTGATGCAATTGATTTCATTGTATTTCATTTTAGCGCGGTGACCCTGGAAGGCCAGAAGAAGAAGTCTTAATGAGAGCTTTGCGTGATTTCAACATTCCGAAGATTGTTACTGATGATATGCCAATATTTATGGGACTCATCGGTGATCTGTTTCCAGCGTTAGAAGTGCCAAGAAAGCGTGACTTGGATTTTGAGCGGACAGTCAAACAAGCAGCATTAGACTTGGCATTACAGCCTGAAGATAATTTCATACTTAAAGTTGTTCAGCTGGAGGAGTTACTCGAAGTGCGTCATTCAGTTTTTATAGTCGGGAACGCTGGTACTGGGAAAACGCAAGTGTGGAAAACATTATTTCGAACGTACCAGAATATTAAAAAAAAACCAATTTACAATGATTTGAATCCTAAGGCTGTTACCAATGATGAACTCTTTGGTATTATAAACCCCGCCACCCGAGAATGGAAGGACGGTCTATTTTCTGTCATAATGAGGGAACAGGCTAATCAGGCAGGCGACCACCCCAAATGGATGGTTCTAGATGGTGATATAGATCCCATGTGGATAGAGTCTCTCAACACTGTCATGGATGACAATAAAGTGTTAACGCTTGCAAGTAACGAAAGAATTGCTCTGACGCCTGTCATGAGACTGCTTTTCGAGATATCTAATCTGAGAACGGCTACACCTGCCACTGTCTCACGCGCTGGTATATTGTACATAAACCCTCAAGACTTAGGCTGGAATCCGTATGTTTCGTTATGCTTGATATCTCAAATCAATAATGTTCATTCAAAAATAAAATTACTATAACACGTGAATACTCACTAAAAGTCTGGAAAGACATTAACTTCTTTAGATTTTTTATGTATGAAAATTTGCTGGCATAAAATTAATGAGCTGATGTCTATTTTTTAATGCTCTGACCAATTTTTTTTATTTTTTGTAGATATGTTACGAGTTGGATTGAAAGACGTACAATACCAGCAGAAAAATCAAATCTTATCATTCTATTTGACAAGTACATTCCATCGTGCCTTGAGAATGTGCGTACAAGATTTAAGAAAATTACACCAATTGCAGAAATGGCCCACATCGCCATGCTCTGTCAGTTGCTTGGATGTTTACTTATTCCCGCCCACACTCCTGCCGATTGCCCTAAAGAGTGGTACGATCTGTATTTTGTTTTTGCGTGTGTCTGGGCATTTGGGTCTGCCATGTTTCAAGAGCAATCAGTGGACTATCGCATTGGTATGTATCTGAAAACACAATGAACTTTTATGGTATTTAATCAAAAGGCTAATTCGTTGTATAAAATTTACAAACATTTAATGTTGCCCGAGTTGGCTTTTGCCTTATTGATTATATTATTAAGGGTTCAAATCTCTAACGCGCCTTTAGAAATCGATTTTTGGATTGTTATCCAAATGGCATGGATGTCTGTGATGTTTTCATTTATTTCGATTATATTTACTAAATCAATCCTAAAAAGGTTTATGGAGAGTGATCTATTTGCTAGTCTTTTCTTGACCCCATTCCTCTGCCCTTATCATCACAGAATAGAGAGAATTCTTGTATTATATAATATTATCATTTTAGAATTCACAAAATGGTGGGTGAATGAATTTAAATCTGTCAAATTTCCGGCTGGCGGGACAGTGTTTGACTATTATTTAGACACAGAAACAAAGCAATTCTTGCCATGGACAGAACGATTGCCCAAATTTGAACTGGATGCTGATATGCCTTTGCAGGTATCTTTAAATTTATAAATAATTTTCTACTGATGAAATGTAATATTTATATCATCATGACAGTTATGATTTTTTTCTTTTTTACAGGCAGTCCTCGTTCCTACTTCTGAATCAATAAGAATCAGATATTTTATGGATATGCTAATGGAAAAGAAATATCCTGTCATGCTTGTGGGTAACGCTGGGTGTGGTAAAACAGTACTGGTGAATGAGAAGCTAGCCAGGTATATTAATATTCACTGTCATTACATTGTAAATTTATTTATCCCGGAATCAAATACAACTTTAAACCAGTAGATCATTTTTTAACAACGTCATGGTACTGCATTGAAATAGTAGCTAGTTGTGTACTTGTGACACATACCTCTTTATGTACATACTAGGGGTGGCTATGCGTTCAATCATTGAGTCAATAAAAGTCTACCGTAGCCTGCATTGCCATAAAAAGCTTGGATGAGAATATCATTTCAATCTTAAATCTTATAAAAAAAAACTAGGTATTCAGTCTTCAATTTCAGTAGAAGTTTGTAAAATTGTTAAAATTAGAATCCACTTTGAAGTGAATGTTAAAGTTGGAGGTAGTTTGGTATTATTTTTAAGAGCTCAGAACTCAATTGAGGCTATTATTTGTAATGCCGGCTCGGTCCAAAATTGTTGAAACATGAACTGTAAATGTCATTTAGTAAATAAATATAAATTTTGAAAGTACAGGTAGTCCCCGACTTACGACAATTCGCACTAACGACTGAAAAAATACCATTTTTTAAAAAATTGAATTGCATCACGGGGAACCAAAGCAGATGAATGCGTAAAGATGACTGAGATAAAGGGATGACTTAACAATGATGATGCAATACTTTCATTTTTTAACCATATTGGAACGAGCCATGTTTGCAAATAATACCCTCAATTATTACTTATATCAAAAAGTTGACCACAACACAATATTATTATTTTATTCAACCTAATATGTATTTCCAGGTTGATTGAATGATTTAGACAGTTTTCATTTGTTTATTTCAGCTTATCTGAAAACTACGCTATAGCAAACGTTCCATTCAACTTTTATACAACTTCTGAAATGCTGCAAAAGCTCTTAGAAAAACCGCTGGAAAAGAAAGCCGGAAGAAATTATGGTCCTCCAGGAAATAAGACTCTCATTTATTTCATCGATGATATGAACATGCCTGAAGTGGACGGATATGGTACGGTGCAACCTCACACCATCATTCGACAACACATGGATTACAGTCATTGGTATGACAGAGGCAGACTCGCTCTGAAAGACATACACAACTGTCAATACGTGTCCTGTATGAATCCAACTTCAGGGAGTTTCACGATAAATCCACGTTTACAACGTCACTTTTGCGTGTTTGCTGTCAGTTTTCCTGGCCCTGAAGCCTTATATAGTATTTATCACTCGATATTAAGTCAGCATTTTGCTAATATTGAATTACGGTTTCCACCAACCATCACAAAACTTGCACGTAAGTTAATTATTTCTTGTGAATACATTTATAAGCAAAAAGAGTATGCTAAATAACACAATTACAATATTAATCACAGAACTTTAGAATGGCAATAGTAATTTAATTATTTCTTGAAAATACAGCGCATTAATAAATTTCTTCTAATACAAATTCGTTGCACTTAAACACATTGATAATTATTTCGTACTTTATCTGATATTGTAAATAATTCAATGAAATATTCTTTTTTAGCTAATGTGGTAGCAAGTTCAATAGCTCTTCATCATAAAGCCAGTCAAATATTTTTACCAACCGCTATCAAGTCCCACTACATCTTCAATCTAAGAGATCTTTCCAATGTATTCCAGGTAACTGAATGAAATCTAATTGTACACTCGTGTATCAAAAAAATGCTTTTGCTGTGATATTTTTGACTTCCTCCCATTTCACTTTCCTTCAAATATTTTTTTTGAACCACGTCTGCTTCGAATGTGGACTGCATGGACTTTTAATAGAGCTTATCTCAACATAAAGTTTCCTATGAGAACTGTTTTTTTCTCAGATTATTAACCTCTCTTTTTCAAAAAGAGTGGGGATAGAAAGATTTGGTTACAACATGACTAGTGGTAAGCTAATCCTTCTCAATATGCCTCATTTTTAGGATTGGATTGGTTGAAGGGAGTTTTAGCACAGGCATCCATGCCTTCAAACAGATATCCATAAATCGATCGAAAAATCAATTATTAACACTGCTATATTGGGATTCGAAATCGTGAGCTTCTTCACTGAAACCAATGTCGTGGAACCACTCGCCAACGGATAACTTTATTTGACTGTTTATCAATGTTATAAAAAAGCTTTCTCTCGTAATGTAAAAATAACACGTTTAACATTTCTTTTAGGGTCTTCTATTCAGTAACAGTGATTGCGTCAGTACTCCGAGTGAATTAATTCGCTTGTGGTTGCACGAGTCTCACAGAGTCTATGGTGACAAACTTACTGATGACAAAGATATTGATGCATTTTTAAAACTACAAGTTGATGTTTGCAAGAAGAATTTTGAAGTGAGTATATGATTAATCGGAGCATTTGGCTCTTAGTGGTTCTATACTAGATATCTGCATTCCTACACTATGTCACACTATGTTGGATCAAAGTATATATTATAATATAAAAATCCTCATAGAACACTATCGTTGATATCAATAAAACAAAAAATACATACAAACATAATAATGATCATATTGGCATTTTATTGTCAAACTCCATAATGTAATATAAAAAATAGCAAAGTATTGGCATAGCGCCATTGCCAGAATGATACATATAGCATTATCGTACTATATAGCTCTGATATTAGAGTTGATAAAGAAATATTTGTTTATTTTCAGGAAATTGACGAGACTGTTGTTTTTGAGAAGCCTAATGTTTACTGTCATTTTGCTGGTGGAATTGGAGAACCCAAATATATGCCTATCAATTCTTGGGAGCAGCTTAATAACTTGTTACAAGAAGCTCTCGTCAGCTACAATGACTTGATCGCTGCAATGAATCTTGTTCTTTTTGAGGACGCTATGATGCATATTTGCAGGTTAGGAAACATTAGATTTACAGTGTAGCGTCTAGCATATTTTTTAACTTAAAGCTATGCAATTTTTCTTACATTGTACAATATTTTACATTGCATTTTTATGTGCCGCCTTATAAAAATATTACAATTCGATACATTTTTTTAATTCACAGAATTAATCGAATTCTTGAAAGTCCAAGAGGAAGTGCATTACTTGTCGGAGTGGGAGGTTCTGGAAAACAGTCTCTGTCACGTCTTGCTGCTTTTATTTCCAGCTTGGAGGTTTTTCAGATACAACTGAGGAAAGGATACGGAGTTTCAGATTTAAAGGTATTTACACTTATTCCTCGAACTTCCATGAAATCGAAGCACTTAATGCAGTGGTTCCTGTGGACCCCCTGGGGTCCGTGACAAATAAAAAATCATTTGGGGGTGCGTGGAAAATGTCAGGGGGTCCGCGGAAGAATAAATATATTTAGAAAAGAGAGTTTGAGCGACTGACTAACAAACAGTTCTCGCAGAAAAACATCTGTTAATATACCTCCATTAGAAGGCCATATGCTCCAATTGGAAGCAGACACGGATAAAAAAAATTTTCATTCAAGGCATAAAATTTATTATTTCACTTGGGGGTCCACGGTCAGGTTTTTGCTTTAAAAGTGGTCCACGAGCGTAATAAGTTTGGGAATCACTGATTTAATGCATTTAAAAACAGCTTACCTTGTCCTTTCTGTAGGTAAAACAAACTGATTTCTGTTACAAACTGTTTATTGGCCTCTTTAAAATTCGTATAGACATTGTAGAGTTATGAAAAATTATAGTTTGGACTATAAGAAAATTAAATAAACAAGCAAAATCTGCGGCAGTGGGCACACAGGAAACACTGAAGCAGTCTGAGGAGTGCAAAGTAAGCACAAAAAGTGAAGATAAGCTGATGACCCCTACATTTGTGAAACCACATGGATTTTAATTGGAGTATACTTTTAAAAGTGTTAATTTAATTTCAGAATGAAATTGCTGGTCTCTACATGAAGGCTGGTATAAAAAATGTCGGCTCTATGTTCTTGATGACTGATGCCCAGGTTCCTAATGAACAATTTCTCGTTTTGATTAACGATCTCCTTGCATCCGGTGAAGTGGCCGATCTTTTCCCTGATGATGAAGTTGAAAATATAATTGCTGGAGTAAGAAATGAGGTAAAATAAATATGAAATATAATGAAATAATTTAGATTTCTTGGTAGAAGCTTTGTGTCCCCTAGTTTGAAAATAATTTAAATCACTATGCATACAGAAATCGAAGAAACATTGTCTATGTTAGATGAAAGATTTTTAAAAATTATAGACGCCTTATTCATTTTTAACTTACTGTGGTCTTATTGAGTTTTTCCGTATGTTAGGTGAAAGGAGCCGGAATACTAGACACTAGAGAAAATTGTTGGAAATTCTTCATTGACCGTGTACGTAAGCAGTTAAAAGTAGTTCTATGCTTCTCTCCTGTTGGATCTACGTTGAGAGTACGCTCAAGAAAGTTTCCTGCCATTATAAATAGTACGGCTATCAATTGGTTCCACGAATGGCCACAGGAAGCTTTGGTCTCTGTGTCAGTCAGGTTTTTGTCAGAGCTTGAAGTTTTACCGGTAAATTTTATTTAGATACATTTTACAACATACTTAAGTCAACTATTTCAATAAATTCAAATATCACTTCAATTACAAAGTTTGACTGAGTTGACTGGTTCATTATCATATTTATGGCTTTATTTACAGGTTGCTTTTCGTGATATTGTGGCACGCTTCATGGCTTTCGCTCACACGTCTGTGAACTCAATGTCCAAAGCTTATTTATCAAATGACAGAAGATATAACTATACAACTCCTAAAAGCTATCTTGAACAAATCAGTCTCTATTCAAAGCTATTGAATCAAAAGTCAGTAGAACTGCAAGGCAACGTAAAGAGGTAACTTTATGTCACTTACATGAAGACAATTTTTCAATTCGAGCCATCCTTTTACTTAATAAAAAATATGTTTAGTGTGGTCAAATACTGTGCCAAAATCTAGTTTAAAATATAATTTTGATAATGCATTATTCATATAACCTCTTGATATTAATATAACTTATTGAATCAACAATTGAATCATGCACCTGTAGAAGGGTGTTTATAATAAATGTAAATCACAAAAAACCTGCTGTTAAATCCCAAGGTCCCACGCAGATAATTTTGGGAAATCCACAAATTTCTGGGCTTTAGAAATTGGTATGAAATTGTTTCTGGCCAAAAATTTTCAATCAATGTTTACTGCGGCCTTCATGTCGAATCAGAAAAATGAATGCGGCCTTTGTAGAAGAAAAGGTTCCCCACCGTTGGACTAGATACAATCATCTATTATTCAATTTTAAGTGTTTCTAGAATAGTTTTTTATGTTTTTTGGAATGAGGATATCTAGCCTTGTTTGTAAATACCTCTTTCATATTATCTTAACCCTCCAGAGACGAGAGCTTTTTTCCGATAAAAAAAAATATTTTCTAAGCCATATTGAAATCACGGATAACTTTTATTCCTATCCAAAATTAAAAAAAAAAAAAACGCAAAGTCGTTGTATAGAAACCCCGCATGACTATATGGTCATGCTCATCCTTTTATTACCGTGTAATATTGAGTACGGACAGTAGTAAGGACAAAAGTGACCGTATGGGCTTGCAAACATTCGGGGTTGAAATATAGCTAAACGTGATTTTTTTTTTAAATATTTACAATTTGACCTCTTTAGATCAACATAATTTCAAAACAAATATATTAGCAAAATAACTGTAAATAATTTTATGTTTTTATAAAAAAATATCTAACAGTTTCAAAAAGTAAATTAAAAAAAACGGAAATTCAAAAAATCACATGTGCTTTGGGAGACCGTTCCTGTTCCCACGGCTGATGACTTACTGTAGTCCGTACCCTTCTTAACCAAATATGAGCGAAAGCAACGATATTCAGGTAGAAAAAGTATGAATAGTGGGATCAATAGACAACGGTGTTTTGTGTGACCATATGGTGACGCTCGTCCTTGGAGGGTTAATGCCATTTTGAAACAAGAGTTGTCTTTGAAAAGAACATTTTTTTTTGATTTTGAATACATAAAACAATATAGAATTCGATATACTATCATTAACAATAAAAAAAAAAATTTTGGTGTAAATGTTTAGTATATACTCTTCTACATGTACGCAATTCAATTAAAGATTTAATCTTAACACACTGCGACTTATGCAGTAATGAGTTTGTTCACAAGTAATAGATCTTATATTTTTCAGATTAGAAAATGGTTTGGAAAAATTACGCAGCACTGCAGAGCAAGTAGAAGACTTAAAAGCTAAGCTTGCAGTTCAAGAATTGGAGTTAAAACAAAAGAACGATGCCGCAGATGCTCTTATTGAGGTTGTTGGAGTAGAAACAGATAAAGTTCAAAATGAAAAGGCTCTAGGTAATAGAAATACTTGATACTTATTTTAAAGTACGCAATATTAACACTGCACATGTTTACAATCAGTCTTTGAAAAACCATCATTCATAAATTCATCCCTACTTGTAAATGAGGGAAAGGAGGGAGGTAAATACATTTAATAACCCATGTTTATCTTTCTCATTTTAGCTGATGAAGAGGAACAGAAGGTGGGCGTAATTGCTGAAGAGGTCTCAAAAAAGCAAAAAGATTGTGAAGAAGATCTAGTCAAAGCAGAGCCGGCTTTAATGGCTGCCCAAGAAGCTCTGAATACTTTAAATAAGGGTAATCTGACAGAGCTGAAGTCTTTTGGCTCACCTCCAGGAGTGGTGACCAATGTAACGGCTGCTGTTATGGTCCTCTTAGCACCTGGTGGAAAAATACCGAAAGATAGATGCTGGAAAGCTGCCAAAGTATTTGATGATCATCATTTCAATGTGCTATTGTTTTATAAGAATTTACTAATAATTTAAAACTATATTTACCATTTGTTTTAGATTGCAATGGCCAATGTAAATGCATTTTTGGAAGCTCTCATCAATTATGACAAAGAAAATATTCACCCAGAAGTTACTAAAGCTATTGTGCCTTATTTGAAGGATCCTGAATTTGAGCCAGGTATTGAAAAAACGTCCTATAACTTTCATAGTTTAAATATTTATAATTTTAAAAGTGTACTTTTTTTAACACGTATTTCTATATATATATAGGAATGTCAACCATATATTTGAAGCAGAATAAAAGGTTCCAGATTCAGGTCTAAGGTTTTAATCCAGTGTCAAATATTTTTCGTAATGTGTTGATTCTCTAACTCGGGTGATTTTGTTTATTTTTTTCTAGTTAATCTCGAGTACTTTGATATTCGCTATGATGTATAATATTATTATTGAAAATATCAATATTTACAGAGTTTGTCAGGTCCAAATCAGGTGCTGCTGCAGGATTGTGCGCTTGGGTGATTAATATTATAAAATTCTACGAAGTCTACTGTGACGTTGAGCCCAAAAGAAAAGCCCTTGCACAAGCCAATGCAGAGCTTGCTGCTGCTTCTGACAAGCTGAGAATAATCAAGGCGAAAGTTAACGTGAGTAATTTCGAATCGAAAAGGACTCTTGTCTTCCTACTTGTAAATAAATAAATAAAATAGTGTCGCATCCTATGGCGCAGCGATTAGCGTTGTGGGCTTCTGTGCTGGATCTCACGGGTTCGAGTCCCTGTACGAACAGCATTTTTTCGATTGATTTATTGATTTCTGTTCGTGATGTCTAATAAAAATCCGTCCCACCTTTTCCGATCCTTTAATAACGGGGCGTAGCGAGAGTGATTAGCTAACCACTAGTCTTGTCCTAGCATTATCCTTCTATCCCTATTACTCTCTTTGAAGAAGAGAGGTTGAGCAACTGAGTAACAAGCAGTTCTCTTAGAAAAGCTTCTGCTGAGATACCTCTATTAAAAGGCCATACGCTTCACATTGAGAGTGGGCATGGATTTAAAAAAGTCAGTCAAATCAGTTTGAATGTATGCTGTATTTCAGTCACTTGAAGAACAACTGGCTAAATTAACAGCAGATTTTGAGCAAGCCACTCTGGAGAAGTTACGATGCCAACAAGAAGCTGATGCCACCAATTGTACTATACAGTTGGCAAATAGACTGGTTGGTGGGTTGGCAAGTGAAAATGTTCGTTGGGCAGAAGCTGTATCCAAGTAAAAAAATCTTTTTGTTTCTGTCAATACCTTTCATACAAGCTTTTTTAATCATTGGTCACAATTTAATACTTATATTTTGTTCAGTTTTATGCAGCAAAATACAACGCTCCCCGGAGACGTCTTACTTGTTACAGCATTCATTTCATACGTCGGTTGCTTTACAAAACAATACAGATTGGACTTATTAAATAAAATGTGGCTGACATATTTTAGGACATTAGATGTAAGTTTCACGCATTATTAAGTTATTTTATGATGGATTTATTCAAATTAATATAGGTAATCTAATAATAATAAAAATTCAATCATAAATTGATGAGCAACACAAGTTTTCATTATTTCCTTTGGTTATAGACCTTTTTTTTGTGGCCTGTGGCCCCCTTGGAACATGCTGTGGCTCCGTGTTGAGAACCGTGGTATATAATATAAAAAAAACGTAACCAACGACCAGTTAGTGAGATAATGTTCAATGCTGTCAATTATATGGACATGTTGCTGAGTATTATTTTTTGACTAGCGTTTGAGATTACTATATTGTGAAACTAAAAGAAAAATAATATATTTCAGCCACCAATACCCATAACAGAAGACTTAGATCCTCTGAGCCTTTTGACTGATGATACACAGATAGCTATGTGGCAAAATGAGGGATTACCTTCTGACAGAATGAGTACAGAAAATGCCACCATACTTTCAAACTCTGACAGATGGCCACTTATGATCGATCCTCAGGTATTTTTTTAATGAAAATATTTTTCACCAATTTATTTTGATTATTCTTTCTTACAAGAAGTAAGGTCACAATATATTTCATTGGTATTTTTTTCATGTTTATCAAAACTTTACCTTTAAATCAGCAGTCGGGGAACTTTTTTAACCATTACCTACAAAATATTTTTGCGTAAGTCGATATTACCCCCTCATTTTGAAAAGGAGAGAAATTTACACAGAAAATAAAAAAAGTTGCATGAAAATGGTTATTATGTAATAGACAAACAAAATAAAATTCTCATATTGGAACAAACAAAATTTAATTGAAAACTTTCCCCCGTAATTTACCCCGGTTCCCCGACCACTGCTTTAAATGAATGCTTAGGTTATTACACCCAAACCCCGGTTTTAATGTGGCGTAACTTTAATGCTGTAATGACATCAATCTATTTTAAATTGAACATAAAAACATTTATGCTCAATGTGAAGAAATTCACAAGGCAGTGGTGTAGGAAGGGGTCCTGCCGCCCGGGGCGGTCCTTGATCTTGCCACCCGCAATACTTCCTCTAATTTTGTTTTTGAATCACTTTTTATCTATGAACTAGGTATTTAAACTACAAATGGCTTCATTTTTTTTATGTAGAAATATATTTTTTCGAAAAATATTGTATTTATCTTTGTAAATGCCGCCCCCAAAAATGGGCCGCCTCTGCCGCACCCCCCTTGCTACGCCACTATCACAAGGTCATAATAAATTTCAACGAATACAAACACAGATTTCACTAGAATTTTGAAATTTGACACATTCACAAATAAAGATTTTTTGATTGCAATATTTGCGATATTTGAAAAGGTGAAAAAAAAATATTCCGTACTATGTTCGGAGTTTTTAGTATTTCAATATAGGACCAATAAATCACCGGTCTGTGAGTAATAACTTTAAATAAAAACCTTGACTACCACTGGATCTAAAATTATTTGCCCTTAATGCAACCAGATATGTTTTTCAAGATGAAAAATCAGTTTTTACATTCATCTATTGCTTCATCTGCGACTCATTCTGTCATTCATTGGTTATGAATCAGCATTCAAAATCTATTTTAGGCATCCGTTCCCGAAGGTTAAACAAAAATTACCAGTGAGCGTTCCACAAATAACGGACCTCAATATTAGGATATATATATCCAATGATAACGACAGTGATATTGAAACAATTAAACTTTATCATAATAACAAAAATAGGTTTCTTTAGAAGGGAGCTTTAAAAATTATGTTTTTTTTGTATATTTATGTAAAAAAGTAAATATATATTTAATGTTAAAACTAATTTCATCTCTTAATTATAAGTGGTTTTCCTCAAACACAAATTTTCATTTTCAATGGGTCATAAGGTTCAATTAAAAAAAATGTATATCTTTTAACCTTGGAACCAATTTCGAATAATTTTATGTTTTGATTTCTGCGGATTCAATTAACAAGGTGTTTTTGGAACCTTTCTACTGCGTTAATCAGGGCTTGGGTGTATTTATAAAATAACAATAATTTACTTTTTTCTTTTTAGTTGCAAGGATTAAAATGGATCAAACAAAAATACGGTGACAATTTGAAAGTTATCCGTTTAGGTCAGAAGGGCTATTTAGATATAATTGAAAAGGCTTTGAATAATGGAGAAAATGTTTTGGTTGAGAATATTGGGGAAAATGTTGACCCTGTACTCGATCCACTGCTTGGAAGAAATCTCATCAAAAAGGGAAGGTATATAATTTCAATTTTTTTTGTTATTTCTTCTTGCTTTACATTTTACACAAAAAATATTGAAATGCTCCTACATGAATTATTTTCTATCACTAAGTACCTAAGTACTGTAATGAGTAAATAAGTAACTGTAAATAAAAGCAAAAATCAATTGATTTTCCACCTGTCAAAACGTTGAAATATTTTAAATATGAGAGAAAACATCTTTTAAATATCTTTACCCTTTTACTTTGTAGTCAAAAGGATATTTAAATCAACAAATAAGCTTGAAATAGGTGTCAAAAGCTATTTTTAAATTTCACGAGTCATACAATATATTTTTTAAAAAATTATTACATACCTAAGCGAATTGAGCATTCAATCCAAAGAACCACTGCCATTTATTTTTTCCATCACATCCATATATCCCATTCAACAACAATATGTAAATTTGACATCTAAATTCACATGAAAATCTCTACTCATGTCAACAGTATATATTATGCCTGTTCACTAGCTGTCAAAAAATATTATTATTAGTCTCGTACATTCTATTTATCCAAAAACTTTTAAGGGCTATCAAAATTGGCGACAAAGAGGTTGAATACAATCCAATGTTCCGCCTGATTCTTCATTCAAAGTTAGCTAACCCTCACTATAAACCTGAGATGCAGGCCCAAACAACTCTTGTCAACTTTACTGTCACAAGAGACGGGCTTGAAGATCAGCTTCTAGCGGAGGTTGTAAAAGCTGAGAGACCGGATTTGGAAGAATTAAAGGTTATTAATTTATATTTATAATTCATTGAAAAATGGTTAATTTATTTATAAATCTATCTTTTATTACAGTAGGAGGACTTATAGGGTATATTATGTAAGAATTTGATTTAGAAAGAGGCAACCTCATTTAAATTTAATAAAACTCAATTTAATTTTTTAAAAATCAAATGTTACATGTCTATAACATTCAATTTCAATCTGTCCTGTGTGTGGGCAATTAATATTTTTGAGACAATTATATTGAAGAGTTTCAAAAATATGTGTATGTAATATATTTTTTTCTAATTTTTCATTATTTTATAGGCTGAATTGACTAAGCAACAAAATGAATTTAAAATTCAACTGAAAGGCTTGGAAGACGATTTACTCTCTCGCTTATCATCGGCTGGAGCAAATATCCTTGGTGATACTGCACTGGTTGAAAATTTAGAGACAACCAAAAAAACTGCTGCAGATATTGAAAGAAAGGCATGTTGTTTATAAAGATTTTACTATATTTTAAACATAATACAGTTGCATTTAGAATGTTATTCAACATATATTATGGTGCATAGGTGGCTGAAGCAAAGATAACATCTCATCAAATTGACCAAGCGAGAGAATTCTACAGACCAGCTGCTGCCAGAGCCAGTCTCCTTTATTTTATTCTGAACGATCTCAACACAATCAATCCAATCTACCAATTTTCTCTTAAGGTATGCAGTTTCTTAAGAGACCTTGCCATTGTGAATATGTATTAGCATGTTAACCAATCTCATTTAAAACTAGTGCTAAAATTTAGTATTGTCAACGAAGTCACTGAAAATTATTTGATCTCATATTGATATCATCAATATGATGTCAATTGTCTTCAACATAATATTGAAATTGAAAACTTTGTTATTCCACATGTTGTTTTACTTCATGTGAAAGGTGCTTCATCTTTTTGAAAAGCATAGCTAATTAGCATAGTTAATAGAATTAGACATTAATTTTATACAATTAAGAAATTTAAAAGAGGCGAGCAACCATTAACTTGTTTGATTTATGTTAGTGGTAATACTTTCAGCATTTGACTAGAAAAGGTATAAAAATATCGCTTCAATGAACTTATTTAAGAATTTATTTTCTATGTGTTGTTATTTGAGTTTTTTTTTATTAAATTAACATTATTGAAGAGTATTCTCTTGAAGTTATCCCAACGCCATTGTTATTCTATATAAGTGTCATCTTTGATGTATAAATAATAATAAAAAAACACCTTTTAATGTGATCAGACTATAGTAGACAGTAAATGCACATTGCAAATAAGTGACATCGGTTGGTAAGAAATTAATTAACAATTGACTTTGAATTATTGCAATCACGTTCACAACTTTTATATAATCCTTATTGAAAATTACACTTTTATGTACATTTTTTGCCTTGCACCTCAAATACAGGAATTATTAATATAAATAAATAAATTAACCACAAAAACCACAGTAGTCTTTGAAATCCGTGGACGTGGTAAAAGCATTACCAAATATGTTTTTTCACTGAGATAAATTATGTATTATATATGTAAATCTAATTTTATAGGCTTTCAGTGTGGTATTTCAAAAAGCAATATCTAAAGCAGAACCTGCTGATGATGTCGCAACTCGTGTAAAGAATTTAATTGATTGCATCAGTTATTCGGTATTCCAATACACAACAAGAGGCCTTTTTGAGTGCGACAAACTCATATTTTCATCGCAGATGACATTTCAGGTAACTCAATTGTAAAATGATGAATTTCTAATTGATTTTTCAAACTCTTTGTTAAATAACAAAATAAAAATTGATAACTTTGTTATTTAATAAAAATGAATTTCCACAAAGTTACCGCAAGATAAATCGCTAACTATTCTTTTGACTTTCAGATCTTACTGATGAGTGAGGAAATTATGCCAGCTGAGTTGGACTTCTTGTTGAGGTTTCCGCTTAAGCCGCATGTTACGAGTCCAGTAGACTTTTTAACCAATACCAGTTGGGGAGGCATATGTTCTCTTTCTGGGAAAGAAGAATTCCGGTGATTAATTTGCATATTTTCAATTTCAACTTATTTAACACTCACATGAATTAAACTCACTTGAGATGAAACTGAATCATATTGTTTAACTCTTTCAGTAATCTGGACCGAGATATCGAGACATCCTCAAAGAGGTGGAAAAAATTGGTTGAATTGGATTGCCCAGAAAAAGAAAAGTTTCCCCAGGTACTACCTATAAACATGTTGATAATAAATAACTTGCAAAGAAAATATCTGTGATAGCTAGATAATGATTCAATTTGTTTTTTATAGGAATGGAAAAGTAAAACACCGATTCAAAGATTGTGCATGCTACGCGCTTTACGTCCTGACAGAATGACGTACGCGGTTGCGTAAGGATAATTACTTTCTCTTCAATTGAAAATAGTTTCATAAATTCTATTTTTATATCCTGACGTGCTTAACTTTAATTATTTACTGAAGATATTTCATTAATTTTTAGATTCTTTATTGAAGAAAAAATGGGAGCAAAATATGTTGAGAACAGAACTATGGAGTTCAGTAAATCGTTTGAAGAAACCAGTCCATCGACACCGATCTTCTTCATTTTGTCTCCTGGCGTCAACCCGCTTAAAGATGTAGAGACCCTAGGAAAGACTTTGGGTTTCACGTCTGACAATGGAAACTTTCATAATGTTTCGTTAGGGCAGGGGCAAGAAGTTGTTGCTGAAAGAGCGATGGATACAGCTGCTCAAAATGGCCATTGGGTTGTTTTACAGGTGAGAAATTATATTGTTTTTGGTATTTATTATCCTAGGGATTAGGTTGCCTGGTTGCCTTGTGAGGAAAGTCATTTCAAATGTCCTGCTGCATGCGTTGTAAGGATACGAAGTTATGGTGTAGCATGCATGAATTAATAATGAATTCCTATTAAATATAACCATTGAACAATTTATTGATGAAAAATTTTGTTTTGGTAAATTGCAAAATAGTAAAATAAATTAATCGTCAAATGTGAGAATATTTTACGTGCAATAAGTAAATACATAAGGTTATTTAAATGTATCTAAATAATAGTATACATATAATATTTATATTGGGGTGTATGAAAACTCGATGAATCTAGCGTCTTCAATTTATCTAAATCTTACCACTTGTGTTAAACAACTTTTACCCTCTTTAGAATATCCATTTAGTCAAGAAATGGTTGCCATCTCTGGAGAAAACTTTAGAGTTGTATTCGTTTGGTTCCCATCCTGACTATCGAGTTTTCATGAGTGCTGAGCCGGCTGCTACGGCTGCTGCTCACATAATTCCTCAGGGCATTTTAGAGTCATCTATTAAAATAACCAATGAGCCCCCAACTGGAATGCAGGTACTATTTGTGTCCATACATCTACAATATTCTCCTATTATCTTACTCTCTTTCAACACCTTTTAGCACTGTTTTTTTATCTATCACAAATACCAATACCTTCCGCAGTTTTAAGAATCGTTGAATAATGGTATGGTATATATTAACACTGTGAGCTTAATTGATATTTCAGGCAAACTTGCATAAGGCACTTGATAATTTCAATCAAGAAACTCTGGAAATGTGTGGTAAAGAGGCTGAATTTAAAGTGATTCTTTTCTCGCTATGTTATTTCCATGCCGTGGTTGCTGAAAGAAGAAAATTTGGTCCGCAAGGATGGAATAAAGTGTATCCATTTAATGTCGGTAAGGATTTAAGAAACAGTAACAGAATTCAATGATTTTTTTTCATTATTTGAGTAATCGCAGCTTTTAATAAATAATATGGACATTATTATTTTAGGGGATCTTAACATCAGTGTCTCTGTCCTGTACAATTACTTAGAGGCCAATTCTAAAGTCCCGTGGGAAGATCTACGATATCTATTTGGGGAAATCATGTACGGAGGACACATCACTGACGACTGGGATCGGAAGCTTTGTATTTCTTATCTTGAGGAACTTATGCAACCAGATTTGGTAAGGGGCAACATTCTTCATGTGACACTAGCACCCTTAATAAGCAGTAAAACCGATAATGGTCGACCATTAGTTTTAAGCATTTCATTATCATCAATGATTTTTTGAGATTCTATCATACCACTATTGATTGCAATAATTCATATTCATAAAAACTTACGATTGAATTATAATTATTATAGGTTGACGGAGAGCTTCAGCTAGCTCCAGGATTTCCTGCTCCGCCAAACACAGACTATGTTGGCTATCACGCTTACATTGATGACGCTATGCCTCCTGAATCGCCATACTTATACGGCCTGCATCCCAACGCCGAGATCGGCTTTTTGACAACAACTAGTGAAAGTTTATTTAGAACTGTGTTTGAGATGCAACCGAGAGATGCTGGAGCATCAGGTGCAACAACAGTGACTAGGGAAGATAAGGTAGAATAATCAACCTTATATCTATTGTTATTGCCACAACTGTGAATAAAATTATCCAATATGTTAATTGTGTGATAATTTATTATCATAATATGTAAGTTTGTAGTTCACCATTTAATTGCTGATTGTAAATACAGACAGCAGTGCATGTAGGCGAGTGTTCAACCTCGTCCTCTTCCGCTGCGATGTAAGCGAGCTTGAATTCCAGTACAAACATTTTTATAAATTGATTTCTCAATGTATCCTTAACTCTTTTTTACACAATTTTGAAACAACACAGTCCACTAAAGAGAAAAACACACCATATTTTTACATGAGTTATTAGTTCTTACACAATTCCCAGACACTTATCCAGGCTTCATTAGATCCTAACACATTAGAAGTCTCAGACATTTCTAGTGGTGAAAGCGATTTATTATAACAGCGTTGTTTTGGCTTGACAGACCCTAGAAAAGATCAGACGAATGATATCACGCTCTAATATTTTTGTCACTGACGCGCTAGGCAATATTGAACAATTATTGGCTTAAAACGCAATTTAATAAATTGTGTCGCTTATGCTACTTTACCGATATAAACTCAGTGAAATTTACTACCACAGCATTGCCTGTAACTATATTAATGATAACTGTGAATTAAAGATATTTTTAATAATTTTGCAACATTCCACTTATTGAAAATTCGACAGTAGCTAATGCTTTGTATGTATACTTTAAAGCTTGGTTAATTGCATTATTATAACAGGTAAAGCAAATGCTGGATGAAATAATGGAAAAGCTACCTGAAGAGTTCAATATGGCGGAGATCACAGGGAAAGTTGAAGAGCGTACACCGTACGTTATAGTTGCATTCCAAGAATGTGAGCGAATGAATTATTTAACGGGGGAACTTAAAAGATCTTTGAAGGAATTAGATTTGGGCTTAAAGGTTTGTTAGTTGACAAAACAATTATAATCTTAATACAATGTGTAATAATTAGTTTTTGTTAGTACAAATTATTGTATTCTTTTTAAGGGAGAGCTCACAATCACATCAGATATGGAGAATTTAGAGAACGCTTTATTCTTAGACCAGGTAATGTAATATTATATCTATCTAATAGTAAATATATTTAATTATACGTTTACTCGTAAGGAATTGTTGAATATCAAAGTCTGCTATTTATTCTATGCCCGGCCTTTGGTCGAGTGGTCAGCGTCTTTGGGTTCGGTTCGATGCTTACATATCAAAATCCGAGTATGGACAGTTCCATAAATTTATTTTACTGCTGATTTTGTGCTCAAAGACTCGGTTAGTGATGACTGCCATTCCACCCCACCCATCTATTTCTAAAAAAATGGAGCACAGCAGCTGTGGTTAAATAACCACTAGCTCTGCCTTAAATCTACCCTAACTCATTGAAAAAAAGAGAACTTGAACTTGAGTACCAAGCAGTTTTTGTAGAAAAACTTCTTTTACCATAAAAGATATGCTGTATTGTGATCCATAATGATATATGCTTTACAAGGGGAGCGTACTTTTTGAGGGGAGGTCCTTTAAAATATAGAGATTCTTCCGTACCATTAATTATTAATTTACCTTTTACTAATTCATTTTTAGGTTCCTTCTGTATGGTCAAGTCGTGCATATCCATCATTATTAGGATTGACTTCATGGTTCATTGACTTGCTATTGAGGTTACGAGAGCTAGAAACGTGGTCAACTGATTTTGTCGTAAGATTTGTTTCACAATGTTTTCATTTTATTCAATTGATGTTATACAATGTTCCATATTGATTGATTGTAATGATTATTCTAGTTACCTGCCTCTGTTTGGTTGGGTGGATTCTTTAATCCGCAAAGTCTACTCACGGCCATTATGCAGAGTACAGCTCGCCGTAATGAACTTCCCCTAGACAAGATGTGTCTGCAATGTGATGTCACAAAGAAAAATAAAGAAGACTATACGTAATTAATTATTATTTTAAGTTCACCCTCTCTATCTATTTACTTCATCTTCATCAGTGTTCCTTAACCCTATTGTAGCCATCGTTCGTTTTATTATGGTCAAATTTTCTAAAGCCTCTCCCCAAGTACAAACAAAATTTAAAAATTAAAACTTTACCATATTTTCAACAATACTTGTGCCCAAAGATATACATTTCAGCAAAATTGTAAATCTTTTAACCTATTAGGTTCTGCCCGAGTAAATTCGGCTATTAAAAGTTGTCAAAAACTAACATCACGAGATAAATCCGGCAAACTTCATTCATAAAAAACAATGAATTCTTTCACTAAAAATTAATGTTTTATAAATATAGTATATGTGTTTGGTGCTCCAGCATAATATTCCTTGCTCATAGCCAGTGCCAGCTCGTGATTAATATGTCACATACACTGTAAATAAAAATTATCAGCGTATTTGATGCAAATCTCCAGTGTATTATATGAAATCGCTCTGATTTTTTTTTTGTAGATATTGTATGTTTGAAGTTCTTATGAATGAGTCACCACTGCTTATAACCAACACACGGATAGAAATAACCATAAAAATGTCATACAAGCACTTAGCTTCAACTCACGTACGTCATAAATAGCCATAAATATTTTTTATTGATTTCTTCACAAAACGAAGAAAAAAAAGTTTAAAAATATGTGATCTGTTTTGGAAAATTTGAAAAAATCTATTGGACCGGCAAGTGGTTATAGAAATTTAAAAATCTAGATACGCCCATATGTTATTGAAAATGCGATTTATTCAATCGTCCACTCAGATTTCAGCAGTGCCCCCCAAATTTTAAAAATTAAATAGCTTGTCCACAAGCAAATGCTTACGCCCTATTGATAAACACTGTTTTGCAACACACATAGTATGATATTATAAGAACATCTGCACCAATCGTGGGGAACCTGCGGCCTTTTGGCTACTCTGGTGCGGCCTTTTGACTTGATTAGCCAATTCTGTTAATTTTGCAAAATCTGCAAATTTCTGGGACAATAATACTAAAGATTGAAACAAATCTCCAGTGATCAGTCTTTTATAAATATTAATTACAGCTCAGCACCGAAAGATGGCGCTTACGTTCACGGATTACTTATGGAAGGTGCTCGTTGGGATGTGCAAGCTGGTATCATAATGGACTCACGACTCAAGGAGCTTTTTCCTCAAATGCCTGTCATCAATATCAGGGTAAATACCTTTCCAATAATGTCGCAATTTAGTCATTGGTATATGTATAATAATCAATTATTAGATTACAATTTTAATTTTCCCGTAGTTATTATTTACATGCATTGTGTGTTAAATGATTGTGTAACTGTTTTTTTGTGAGCAATTTTTATCAGACAGTCTCAATAATACAACAGTCATAATTATTATTATCATTTCTTTATCATTTTTTTTTTAATACTTTTCAATTAATGAGGAGCAAGTTCAGCACTATAATGATGCAATGATGGTGCTTTAATTGTTTGTAGGCAATAACGCAAGATAAGCAGGATCTGCGCAACATGTACGAATGTCCTGTGTATAAAACTCGTACTCGGGGACCAACATTCGTATGGACTTTCAATCTGAAGACCAAAGATAAGCCGTCCAAGTGGACATTAGCTGGTGTTGCACTACTTCTTCAAGTGTAAACAAACCAATGAGCTGCTTCTTTCAGGAGAAGTCTTTCCTTACATGATTCAAATAAAATAATTATTTCTAAGCATCTAATTGCAATTGCCTCCGGCAGAGGGCCACTACACTTATCAAATAATGTGACAGTTTGTACAAAAAACTATTAACACATTTTTTAAGCTATTTGAATATTTTCTAAGACAACCGCTCAATGAAATATCATCGACAACATTTTATTGTTCATCCTCGTGCTTAATTTTTACATCCCAAGAGTTCTACTTGCTTTTATTTCCCCAAAAATACTGTTGTGATAATGAATTTAGTTAAAGACAAAGTCTAGATAGACAAGCTCTTTAATAACGATATGTAAAGTTAAGTTTTTCCAGAAAAAAAGCATTAAATTTTAGAGTTCCGAGAACCTTGAATAAACATTGATTTTATTACGTAGCATAAAAAAACACAACCTTAACAAGACCTTCAAGGAGATTCAAATGATTTAATTTTATTTGAAGTGAAAATTTGAAAATAAGAAGACTATCTAAAACTATCTTAAGTAGGTACTAGTTTAGTCATAATTAGAGAAAGCACTGTGATACCTTGATTTAATTTATAGTACTATAACTAAAATAGTTTATATGTTCATTATTTAGAATGACTTAGTTCGTAGAAGCTTTTGAGGTTGTTCCATTAATTTTGTGATGAAAATGTACATTTAGGTGAAATAAAATATAATATGGCAAACAAGCATTTAATTTTCTTTGAGTTTTCTTTGAATCCTATATATATAATATACAGATAGGTAAATGTAGGTAAGTCGATAATGTACCTTTAACAAAATACCATGACAAACACTTACTCAACTGCTGTGCTTCAACACACTTGATTGTTGCGATCAGTGAAAAGGTGTATCCAATAAATTTGGTTCTCCATGAACGGACTCAAGTAAACAATAAATATTATATAATATGTATCCCAATAAGATATCTAAAAGTAATAATCAACTAAGCAATTCCAATCTATGCAGGCATTTCAAATTATAAGTTATTGTCGTTAAATTGTTATAACGTTCCCATGTGGGAATGCTTACTGATTTAAATGGTGAGTAATTTCAAGAATTCATATACTTATTTTTGATCGCTGGAAAATTTATAAATATTTTACGAAATTTTATTATATTTACATACATATAGATTAAAGTAATGGAGAGTTTGGAAGATTCGCCTGTTCATTTAAAATTGGCGAACTACTTAGCTGTGCCCTATTAATTTATAAATCTGATTTGTAAAATAGCTTATGTTCACCTGCATTTTGATATAGAATTCGAACCCCTTCATCCGCATTGAAAGAGTGGTTCTCTGACATCATGTGGTTTGAAAACTTCCAGTTTGTTCCTTACCTCATCGTTTATTCTTTACCGAGATGGACTGAAGAACAATCATTTCTTGTTAAACAACGTCTGTTTACTCGTTGACTAATATTACTGACTAAATATGATTAATATTGTTATGTTTATTGTATTGCAATTGACTAAATTCAATTAATATTGAAATATTAAATGCCGTCTGCATTCCACAGCTTGCAGGCATACAATTATCTGAAATTTATCGGAGCTCGTACCTAAATTTACCCATTTTGTTAAAAATAATATTTTTAGTCTATGAAATTTTAATATTGACAGTTCGTCGCTTCAGGCATTTAAAATATTATACCTTCTCTACTTAAAATGTCAAAAATAATGAAAGTAGACATGGAATATCTTGACGATGAATTGAGATATTGTTTATAATTTAAATTTGGATAAAGTCCTTTTTTTATTATTGAGTGATTGAAGTGACCAATATTGGTTCATGGTTCACATGGTTTATTGTTGAATTAAAATACTTGTTCAAATATGCCATGTTAAACATTACTTTGTTGATAACTTCAAGAGTCCAAAAAATTTTCCTTGACATTATTTGTGCAATGTATGGAAAACAACTTTGTGCTACTTTTCTTTTGTTTCTGAAAATTCGTGTAACTTATATGGCCACCTAGCATTGGACCCCCAAGCTTTGTACATGTTATGTGTCCTTCATTGTATCGCTGCTATCAATGAATACTATTTTGATATGCAATTATATTAATTGTCCTAATTATGCATGATACATATTTTCAAATATGTTATCAGTATTAGGCAGGCCAGTGATAAAACATATATTAATATTGTCATTTATATTTCTGCTACTTCATATAACAGATAGATTTTTTTATGAAAATTGTAGATAGTATTTTTCTAATACTGAATGCAATTGTTTGTGGTTTTGATTACTGTAAATGTACTTCGAAATGAGATATCTAACCACAGAGTATACAATATGAAATGACAATTCGCTGATACAAAAATATTATTATTAAATGTATAGTAGAAAACTTTTATCATAGAGACATTATGCTATTAATAGAAGGAAGTGAGTGCTGTAGATATATAAATTTGTAGTAAATATAATCAGAGTTCTATTACTGGTAAAAAATATGTGTTTTTTAAGAAGGTAACACAATAATTATTTCAGATCTGTTAAGCATTATTATAATGTGATTCATATGAATTTTAACACTTAATTCAAAGTGTTATTCATAATCTTTTGGCAGTGTGATTATGATGATTCTTAATTTCCGAGTTTCATAATTTGATTATCCATGCTCCCCTATCCACTAAATTATAAGCTATTTTTTTATATCTTCCCTTTCTATATGCCGAGTAAAAAAAAACTACTCCTAATTGATTTGAAAAGCAAAGATCTTGAAAAATATTTTTTTCAATCTATGAGTGCAGAATAATAGAGCTCAAAATTCTTCAGTCTGTGAGCTGACATTTCCATAGCAATCGAGTTTTTATTTCTTAGAAAATCGTTTTTTAAAATTCGCTTAAGAAGCAAATTAAGCTTCTTCATTCTAAGCGTTTCGTTAAATACAAAAAAAATACGTGACAATATGTTTGCTCAACACATTTTACAAATTTGTTGTGAATCACAATATTCTACTGTAAGGTATAGCCAGGCGCGGCTCGTGGATAAAATATCTGGGGGTGCTGCAGTAGATTAAAAATTAAAAAAATGTACATATTTTATTTTCAACATCATAAGTTAAACTTAGTACATATGTGTTTTTATTTCTTTGTAAAATTCATCTAACATACATAAATATATGTAATTCATAATATTACATTTTTCGGTTTTTTACATTTTATGTAAATGGCTTCTGTGGTAGAATGTTTTCTTTGCTTTTGACCTCCTAATCTTTTTGTTATACAAGTAAAAAGTTAGTTGAATCAATATGTACACAATATATTATAATATATGTAATAATACATATATCTTATGATAGAGTTAATCTGGAGATGCTTCACAGAGAAATGAAAGACGGATCAAACTTAGTTACACGACCAGAGGAATAATAAAATTATCAATTTAAATCTTATATTATAAGTAGCTCACCTAAAAACCACATTAATACATACATACTAAAATAAATATTTCAATATAATTTTACTGTGAAAATCGGTTTGTTGAGATAAAAGTGAATAGGTGTTATATTCAAAATTCTACAGCAAATTTATAGTGACTAATTATTTAAAGGAAATTAATATCTATGTTGATATAAACTCTATTAGAAGTCCATTTGCTCCACATTTTAAGCGGACACTGGTCTTTTTTCTCCTTGTGTTCCATTGAAAACATACTTTTTTTAGTACCTGAGTCTCCAGGATATGCTGAACAAGGTAGATAACTTTGTATGGTGATACAAGTGACAAAGCTTATGATTATAGCTGATTCTTCACAGTCTACCTTCATTCATGGGTCAGTGTGTCTCAGAATCGGAAGAATAGCAAAGTTTTGAACATGCCAGCTGCTTTAACAGATAATGTCCAAGTAACACACCTTTACGCTATAACAGAATGTATGACCGCTATAGAGCCGTATTTATGTTTTTCTAAGGGCAATTGTAGACTTTATTATTGGCAATGATTAGAAGTAAAACCTGTTTAATGTAATAATTCTCGTTTTTACATTATTATTTTTTATATTGATATTCCCTCCCACCTATACAATACCAATAAGTCAACTCCTACTACTCCTGCCCTAGCCTCATCCTTATATTCTTATTTTTTTAAAGCTTTAGTTGAGATGTTCAATTAGAAGTCCACATTGGGGGTGGAAGTGGTTGACAAAAATGAATTTTGCTAATATCAAAAGTAAAACACTTAAATACCAGTGGCGGTTCCTGACCTGAAATCTTGGGTGGGCTAGAGAAAAGCATAGCATTGTATACTATTTACGAAATTTTGCATGATTCCACTTCATCTTATACATTAATCTACAAGCAAATTAACAAATACTACGACACTACTGCAAAGCATAAATTACTATATAATACAATCAATGCTAATGTAAGTAAGAAATAATAATACGTGACCTTAAATTTGTCTCTTTCAAAGTGAAATAACAAGTAAAAAAAGCAATACAGAACTGTCACTGAGATTCGATACCTGTCACTTTCATAAAATACAAAGATATTGGTATGTTTGTATGGGCCATGGACTAATTCCAATTTAGCCCCCGATGAATGACAGAAGCCAGTAAATTAGAAATACAGTCCTGTGTGTTTGATGACGTTTCCGTACATACAAATACAAACAAAATCGAATCGTGCTAGATTGCGTTCCAGTGTAAAGAAATATTGTCTATGGTTTTGGGCTGGAAAGCGGTAGCCCCTGACCAATAGCATGTACATAGGTGTTGCCAGACTGACGTCACGTTGAAGGTTCTCTATGAATTATTTATAGGGTTATTGTTTTTTTTATGCCGGCTCAGCTTAAAATTGTAATAAAAAACAATCGAGAATATTATTGTAGGTAGACATGCCATTGTCTTATATTGATAGAGGAAAATTTAAACAAAGATATTATATTCATTTGGGGAAGGTTAGTGACGCTTATAAATGTATTTATTTTGTTCAGCGGCCGAATTGCTGTTCATTTTTATTCAGCCATCTAAAGTTTTGGGTGAAAAATGCAGGTCGGGCTTAGCCCACCTAGCCCAGTACCTAGAACCGCCACTGTTAAATACTAATTCCCCATTATTTATTTTAGATCAGGACCAGTTTCGTTCATGGTGAACATTAACAACTGATCAGTCTTGATCCAAAATAAATTTTGAGGAATTAATTATAAAAGTGTTTTATTTTTTATTACAATGCCTTCCCACTATGATTGACAGTGAGCACCTTAGCCTTTTAGCTGCCGTAGATAATTAATAGTAATTACATAGGATGCCAACTATATTTTGCAACTATTAATTTAATTAGTTATCAACGAGATAACTCGTCTCCGGCGTGTTGAGCACTAAAATGTTTACAAGATATCTCGTCTGTGGCAGCCATCGAGTTAAAAGTGAATTTTGCTAGCTTAAATTAAAACGCTCAAAGATGGCGCACCTGCACCAATGCTTATCTTGTGACATACTTTGATAAAATTAAAACCACTGTCGTAATAAGACTGTGATGATTACACTGTCTGACCACCAGAACTACCGAGTTTATGAGGAAAATTTTGACACAAAATTAACTAATCTTGGGTATCCCTTATTAGATTTGCAAATAAAACATTGAAATTAGGGGGCTTAAGGTAAAACAACATCATCTTTAATAGTGTAACTTTACAGAATAGTCCAAAAACTTTATTTTTATGATGCAACTTTACAAGGCAGACGATTATTTGAAACCAAATGTTCATACTTAGTTTATTGTGTATTGTATGTTTGTATTGCTTATGGTGATGCTAAAATTTTATTGTATCTTTTTAAAAATTATTAAATTAGTTAACGTTAAACTTAACTGGTGATTTAAGAAGAAACTAGAACAGATTGACATAACGTTGTTTGACTTTCATGTAACTGTGGCTGAAAAATGACATAAGTAACAAAAAAGGTTAACATTCTTTAACTTTAAGCCCTTGAATTGATCAGCTTGTTCCCTTTACAATGGTAAATAGTTGACTTCTCTGTAGTTAAGAATATATATTATTCTTGTGATGCAGCATCCACACTCTCTTACTATCTGTTGGCGCATCGTTCACATTGAGTGAAAGGTAACAGGTGGCAATGCCATACTGGTATTATTATATTAATATGAAAAAAATTATCACACTCATAACCGTTCACTCCTTAATACCAAATATCCTGGCCTCCTACAAAATTTACTTGATGAAATGTGTTCTGTTTGAATTAACGATTGATAATAATAGAACTGGTCATTTCCCGAAAGCCCCATAACTGCTATAACTGACAGAAAGGAAATTTGTCAGTACTGATAAAAAAACTCTGTAGCTGTTTTTTAGTTACATACTTCTCATACGTTGTTTCAGAACTGACATATTCACACTGAAGCTGTTTTCGAAGATAATTGTAGCGTACTGGGCTAGATGGGCTTAGCCCAACCTGCATTTTTCACCCAAAATGTGTAGAAAAAAAACTTTAGATGGCTGAATAAAAATGAATAGCAATTCGGCCGCTGAACAAATTAAATACATTTCTAAACGTAACTAAACTTTCCCAAATTAATACAATATCTTTGTTTTGATTTTCTTCTGTCAATATAAGACAATGCTATGTCTACCTACAATAATACTCTCGATTGTGCTTTGTATTATAATTTTAAGCCGAGCCGGCATAAAAAAAGCAATAACCCTATACATACTTCATACGGAGCAGGCAATGTGACGTCAGTCTGGAGACACCTACGTATTAATAATAATACCAAAGGCTCGGGATAACTATAATATAGCCCGAGTACTTTGTTTACACTGGGGCGTAATCAAGCACAATTAGATTTTTTTGTATTTTATTCACATTGGCCATACGGAAACGTCATCTCAGCGTACACGACTTTGCTTCAAAGTTTCAGCCTGCTGTCAGACGTCAGGAGCTACATTAGATTAGCCCATACATATAATACAAACACAAATACCAATCTCGATGTATTGTATGACAGTTGATAACAGTTCCTCCGTACGGCTTTTTGTACATGTTAGTTCACTTTGAAGGAGACGAATTTGAGGTCCAGTTTTTACTATGCTATTATTTCTTACATAGATTAGCTTTGATTTTATTATACAATAATTTATGCTTTGCAGTAGTGTCGTAATATTTGTTAATTTGCTTGTAGATTAATGTATTAGGGTGAAGTGGAAACATACACAATTCCGTAAATAGCATACAGTGCTCAACTTTTATCTAGCCCACCCAAGATTTTAGTTCACGAACCGCCACTGTCTTAATAAACAAAAAAATGAAATAAAAGCAATTTCTCATGTTTACGAAATGATTTAATTGAATGAAATTTCCAAGGCAAAATTTGATCCGGAAATAGTCTATTTCTTATTTTTTCTAATGATTTTAATTGCATACTTTGACAGGTATGTATTTTTAATAAATTAAATTAAATTTAGATCAGCTTCGTTTGCTTTGTGGTATTATATAAATTAACAGATTCTGAAATGTGTTTGTTGACATTGCATTAAAATCAATTTTATATTACCATTCTGTTTCTCAAATATACAAAACTGCTTAGTATCTTGGATATAGACAATTATTGTACGGAAGCATTATTATGGAAACTTCACTTCCTTATCGTCATGAAAATCTATACGGTGTTATGATTAGAATAAAATATATTATTTACATATTTTATTATTATAAATATAATATATTAATAAATTTCATTTTGTGTTTAAAAAAATGTTTTATTTTTTAAAGACTACACGTCGAACACATAAAATGGTATATTTAAAATAAATGCGATTATTTAATTTGTACATTTTAATCGAGATTAGCGATAGATAATAGTTAAATTTTTCCGAATATTACTTACTATAAATTTAAAAGTATTAAATTAATAAATTCCAATCAGTGTTCATATATTATATTATTTTATTCCTCTCGTGCGTCTCCAAAGATGAATAGCGTTAACAATTCGTGAGTTTCAATCTTCAGAGATCTACCCATCATTTCAAATATAACACATAAATTATTTTTTCAATAAAATTTACATTTGTTATCTCATCACTTACTAAATATTTTACATCAAAATTTAATAAGCTGGTGAGGTGGTGGGGTAAAGGGTAGAGAGTTTCAATCCAATTATATTTATATGTTTTGCAACAAAAATAGGTTATATGATAATTTATAATTCGATTTGATAATATACCTACTTATAAAGATAAAAAAAAACACATATATTTATAGGTCCTGTATATGATGATATCACGGATACAATGACAATCTTTTAAAATATTTATTTGCCTTGTCTTTATTAATTTATCTTATCAAAGCAATAATCTCTTTTTTTTATAAATCAACTTGTTATTCAAAATACGATTAATACTTAACATTAGGGTTGTCATGGTGAAAAACTGGTAATTTCTACAAAATAACTAGTGCCCGGCCATACTTATGGTTCAAACTCTTAAGTCAGCGATCACCAAACTGCGGTACGGCCCTCTAAAAGTTATCATCCGGCCCCCGATATTTTCATGTAAATATTTTATTCAAAAGAAATGAATCATATTGATCGGATGTACATACAATATGTTTACATGTACATACATTTTAAAAGATATTTAACACTATAAATTATGATATAAACACTATTTGTTTATATAATATACAATGTCCTAACAGGATTCCAACAAGAATATTTTTTGTGAGTGATTGATTAAAAAATGAAATTTGTCTTTATTTTAATAATAGTTTGTTTTCAGATGGTAATTTAATTACGTATTTGAACATTAAGCAATAAAGGTGTAATATTTTATTGCGGGCCATAAAAATTCAAGAAAACATATTGTGTATTTATATGTAATTAAATATCCGATAGTCGTCATGTATGACAAAACTACACCGAGAGCAGTTGTCGAATTCGACCAGAGGCGACGGGCCTGGTCTGCGAAATTTGCGGAGATTAGACTTGTAAAAAATGAAAAATCCTGAATCTTAAGTTATAAAAATGGTGCCTAAATTGTGTTTAATAATTATTGCCGAAATAATAAGAACTTGACAACTATATCCGTACAAATTTTGAGAGATAATAATAAATTATGTAAGATCGAATATATTCTTTTAAATTATTAGAAATTTTCCTATTTGACCCGTGGCCCGAAAAAAATAATATTAATTAGTATTGAAGGAATAGTTTTTGATTAAATGCATGTGAGGAGCAAACATTCAAAAAGTGTTTTGTCACAAATTTTAAAAATGGCGTTTTATATCAATTATGATAGCCCGTAATAAAACCTATGAATGGAAATCAAAATTAGTGTTCAAAACGGTTTTTTTTCATATTAAAATTAAATCATAAAGTTGGCACCTTCATACAAACCGTCACTTTTGCAGCACTTAAATCATCATTTTCCAAGCTTTGTATTTGTGTGACAAAACACTTTTTGAATGTTTGCTCCTCATGTGTGGTGGTCAGTGGAAAAATTACATAGCCCAGGACTGTTAAATTTACTATAAAATAATTCGTAATGCTCATACTAGACGCTTTCAATAAAGTATAAACATTAAAATTGACAGATTTAAAATAAAGAAAAAAATGAATATTTTTTGGGCTTATGTCACAGTTCCACTGATGAACTCGATAATAAAAATAAACAAAACAGGAAAAAATGAGGACGCAACATAGAGTAAATAGATTATCTAGTTTTTAATTCGTTCCTACAAAATAGGTAAATATAACAGTCTTAAATGTCATACCTTCCTGAGATTACTGTGTCAGAGGTAGCATTGTACGCCTTGACTACTGGCTGAGCACGTCTTTACTGCTAAGGTTTGATAAATAAATACACAGAAGAAGTGTGGTCGTATATTTCCTAGTAAAATGGCTTAGATTTCGCACGAACTTGTAAAGCGCATACTTGTATACAATTATAACATGAAAAATACACTACAAATAAAAAACTATACAAAAATTGATTAAAAATGTTATATACAACTAATTAATACTAATTATATCTTCCACACATACAATTGGCATATTCACCAAGACATGTGGACTATGATAATGCATAATGTCATGTCCTTTGAAAATTTTGCTGTGGTCCTGTTTCAGTATTGTCCTTAAAAACAGGGCCGACGCAAGATATTATTTATTCATCTCAAGCATGAAAAAAATTGGCCTTAAATAAGATATTCTAAAACGGATAAAAATACAAAAGTCTGTTATCAAGTCGTCAACATAGACAACGTAACTCCCAAAAAATCTACAACGAGATTTAAAAGCCACTAAGAATAAAAGTAAAAATGAAATCAGAGTTAACTGTTATTTTATGAAACTTTTATGGTTGCGTTTGTATAATAGTGTGGAGTTTATTTTCTTTTGTTATTTTAAATTATTATTGGGAAGACTAACATGATCTTAATTTAAAATACGTTATTTGATAACATACATATAAATTGAGCCTTGAAAAAACGACTATTCCGTTACTAGTTTAGTGAAGAAGTCACCAACTATTGCAAGAGGAGATTGGAAATAGTCAACTGTAACTAAAATGTCTATAAAATAAACGGACAGTGATGCTAATTTTCATTAAGTTAAGAGATTTTTTGGGAAAATTCATACATTTGCTACGAGAATTAAAAACATTAATATTCAGTCTTAGATTTAAAAAAATCTATTTAATTTCATAAAGTCTGTTATCTTTGCGCCGACCCTGTCTCAGAAGGACAGAGCACTGATTCTTAAACTGTCACCCAACCGATATGGGCGATTGTGTTGGACTCGCATAAAATGCGCCGCTGTCGTTTCCACTCGGAGAAATATTATCTTCGTCTGAAAGGATATCACTGTCCTGATCGTCGCCTTCGGTGGACGGTAAGTTATTGGCTCGTCTACACTTTGCTCTTCGGTTCTGGAACCATGTTTTCACCTGAGGATAAAAATAAACATTGAAACTGTTTGCATTGATGTCAACTACTCATAAGATGTCAACTATTATTTCGCAGCAATACTATTTTTTTGTAAATACGAAGCACAAAAATTAATTTAAAAAAAAATGCATCAGAGGCAGTAGTATCGAGCAAAAAATGCATTACTTTATTTGTATCTTACTTTACATATATTTCAAAATATGCTTACGAAATCACAAAATAAATGAAAACAATTTGCAGAATTAAATTTTAATGAGTATTCGAACATATTTTTAAGAACTAAATAATCTGATCATGTACATTATACCTTTGCAGAGTCCATAGCTGTAAATGGTACTTTTTTAAAAAATGAATAAAGTAAAAACTTGGTGTCACAATGACTACATAGAATATCAAATTAAAACACATTTCATAGTAATTATTGTGTAAAGAAACATTTCGAAAAAAATATTTGTTTATTGCTATGCTGCCCGGCTCACAAGAGATGTCAGCTGAACAACTCTGTTAAAACCATATATTTAAATTATTATATCTTGGAATATTTTCAATGAAAATATTTTTAGGTAGAAAATTTCCAAACTGGATCATTCTTCCAGGTTAAAAATAAACTACCGCTTCGATAAGCATTTCCAAGAAATTTAAACATTTTGTGGCAGACCTACATACAAAATGAAAAATTCAAAGCCAGCAATGAATGGTACAACCGGAAATATTTATATGCTAACAAAGTTGCGGTGGCAATATGTGATGTAAATAAGTACATTCAACTATCAATCTATTGTTTCTTATCGTTTGGTAAAAAAGGGAATCCCCGCCTGATAGGAATTGACATATCTCCCATTATTTTATTTTTTGTGGATATGGTTAAGTAGTTTATCAATGCTTATGCAACATATTATTTTTTGCTTCTGTAATTGTGTACAGAAGTACACGAATTCCCAACAAAATAAAATCCCATCCATCAATTATTACTGTCTACATTAAACAGTAGCAAATACGTACATACAATATTTTCTAACAAACTTTCTTATTTCAGTAATGAATAATATTTTTTATGGTACTATAAATGTTAATTTCGAGCATATATAATCAGTGTGTGGAAAATTCGTAATAAAAAGAATCTTATTGATGATTTTTTTGTTTTTTACAATTATCAAAATATGTTTTACACATTTTTACGCACAATTTATTATAACTGAATTGAAAAATGCTGTTAGTATTAGGAATCGAACCCGTGAGGACTAGCATGGAAGCCAACAACGTCGACCACCGCGCCATGTAAACGAAAAACGTTGTTAAGTTTCTTCAAAAAAATGAAAACTTTTCAATTTATTTTGCAGCTTTGTACACTATTAATTTGGCTTTTGGTAGTGAAAAAGTTTGACATGCCAGGCGTATAAAATTTAATACTATAATTAAAAATTCTGTACCGCGCAGCTCTCTCGAGACTTCTTATGTATGGAGTAATCCAATGCCGAGCCAAAATCTCAAGCTTGACTTTAACTTTGTGGTCGTATATTGATCCTGGTTAAAGCACAAAATAATAACAAAGAAATTATCAAATTCAAAATACCTGTCTATCGCTAAGCTTCAGCTGCCCAGCCAAGACTCGTCTTTCTTCCGGACTCAAATATTTGTGAGAGCCAAATCGTCTCTCCAAGTTCTGAGTCTGCTGCGGAGTGAATCTGACCTGTCCACCTTTGCGTTTGGTGAATGCCAACGGTAACGAATGCATCGGACGGCATAAATGGGCGTATGCGAGGTGTGGGTAGGTGTTCGCGTGGTATCCTTGCAGTCCATATCCTGGCAGGAGTGTGGGTGAAGGTGGCCATTGAGAGGGAAGTGAAGCAGCTGGAAATAAAAAAAATATAAGTCTCAATATTTATGTTAGGTTCACGAGTCCTGACATGTCGTCGCTTAATGGCCAATATGGTATTCATACCTATTTGCTTTTTGAGGAACAAACATTCAAAAAGTGATTTTGAAAAATGCCGTTTAATATCAGTTTTGATAGTCCATAATAAAATTTATGTATGAAAATCACAATTGAGGAGAAAATATTCATTAAAAGAATGCATTTTATCAGAATATTTCAATGAATAAACTACCTACTTGATAATATTATAATATGGTACATATTGAGTTAAAAGCATAAAAGTATTTAGTTCTTCAAAATTTTTTATAGAATAAAGCTGAACTACTACTTTCAAACCATGGTCAAAACAATCTTTGATATTTTTTCTCATTTAAATGGAGCTTCACAAAGTATATGGCAGTACAATTAATCAATTCACTATATAAGTATTCGTTGTCTGACTCTGATAATTAACAAAATAAATATTCTAAAAGTATTTAAGAATAGTAAAAATTGGGTTGAATAGTATTCACTGTTTTTAGAGCACTTGCAATTAATTTGAAATAATAAATACGATTTGAGTATCAAAAAAGTTTTAATGGTGAATTAAAAATTCGAGCGTGAGTAGAAAAATTTAGAAAGATCTCCGGAAAAATAACAAAACAGTCTCTAATCGACGCGTTGCCAAGGGCAACCACCATCAATAATTATGCGTTTTTCAGAAGAGCGATTCATAGAGAAACTTAAAGATTGGCGTATGGAATCTGGATATATGTAGAATTTTTTAATTGTGATGATATTCATTTGGTAAAATAACGTAGAGATAATTCAAATTTTGACTCTTCTACATTGCTGAGTAATTATTTATTTATTTAATAATTGATTAAATGAGTTTTTTTTCTCATCCGCTTGCAATATTGAAAAACCCCGTACCGACAATATTTTATCTCATTAATTTACACCGGAAATAAACAAACAGGGAAAGTTTTTCCAATATTTGCATGTCAGAGATTTTCAAACTATTTTATAATTGTGCACCGTCCTAATACAACGTGCCGAATGCATAGTCGCAATACTGCTACGAGGTGTCTACTGTCTACGCCGCTGCACGCAAAACACCGACAATTAGATGGCACTTTGGCAAGGTTTTTATACATCATGTTTTGGAAACAGTCCGTTTAAAACTAATTGAAACTAATCTCAAATATACAGCAAACAAATTTGCAACTTTATAAGATATAATAAACTTTGATTTTAAATAATATTTTCGTTCATAATTTTTGCATACTTATCTGATAATTTTTATTGGACACCAATAATAATCAAACTGTTATGTTAATAATGTAAAAAAATACATCAATTTATCGCTTTAATTACTTTAAAAGTAGATTATACAAACACTTTTAATAATACAATTTGTTAATCCGATTATCTGTACAATCAAACCTTCGCCGTAATCTTAAATGAAATTTAAAATGAATGTGTATGAACATTGGACAATAAAATACATGTTTTATGAAGCATTAAATATTATGACATGACGGTACATTACCGACACGCATTATTTATTACAATGTTGTAATGTAAGAAAAATAACTTTCCCTGTCAAGCTAACCATCATAATATTATAATAAAATATGTATTGTTATTAGTATAATATCTAAATCGAGTATATCAATACAAATAAGAACTTTAAATGCAGTATTTAAATGAGTGTCAATAAGAGAAAAAGAATAATGTATTAATTATATATATTCATTGACCATTTATATATTTTTTGAATAAAAACATATTTTTAGGCGGTTCCCGGCCAGCGTTGCAATGCCACTCAAAGAAAGACAGTGTCTGTGTTTTAATTGTGTTTATTGAAGTGCATGTCTTATTTTTGTCT
Organism: Himalopsyche tibetana; assembly: GCA_030503985.1. NCBI lineage: Eukaryota > Metazoa > Arthropoda > Insecta > Trichoptera > Rhyacophilidae > Himalopsyche > Himalopsyche tibetana. The sequence goes on from JAPJYX010000010.1 coordinate 7,479,072, forward strand.
GTTTGACGTTTGCTGCCGATTGTCTATGGTACGACACTCGCGCCACTTACTGTAGTTTAATTGTACTACGCCTATAGCTTTCGCGCAAGTTGCATGAACGGTATGGCAGACATAAAAACATTTATTTTTATATATAAGACTTTCTGTGAGTAAATTTTAATATGCCTATAAACTTCGCGCAAGCGCAAGCAGAAAGTTTGTCAAAGTTTTATTGCAATCGGGTGAGCGATGTGGCAACGCATAAACAATCACACCTAATGCACGGAACACATTTGAACGGTATGTCAAAATGTAGGTAGACCACACGATTTGACAGATTTGAAATATTCCATTTTTAATACAAACAATCGAACATCAAATTTGAATTGTCTGAATGCTGTTTTATCGTCAGTCGACGGTTGACAGTTGAATTGCATGAACGGTAGACATACAAATATTGATTTTTATATATAAGACCTACTGTGAGTTCATTTTAAAATGCCTATAACCTTAAAAAGAAGTGCAAGCAAAAAGTTTGTCGAAGTTTTATTGTAATCAGATCAGCGGTTTGGCAGCCCATATAGTACAAACACACAAACATTCATTTTTATATATTAATTATTAATTGATTAGATAACAATTTTATCAATAAATGCACAATGATCGTTTCTGATTGATGACCGAAACTTAGGATATAAAAAAAGTAATTAATTTGTCATTAAAAAATAAAAAAAAGTCTGATATAATTTGTATTCATTTTGATGAAAGAAAAAAAAATGTTTAGATCCAGTTCAGTAATAAATAATATTTAAAATCCTGAGTCATAGAAAAATAGCATCAACAAATGTGTCATGTAAAATTACTATTCTGTAATTTATTGGCAACACTTTCTCGTGATAAAAAAATTCAAACAAATAGTTGGGTCGGATTATTTATTATGACTGTATTAGCTATCATTGGCCAGTTCGCACAGATAGATTTAGAATGCGAAAACTGCAAGCATATCAGAGCTTAAACAAAACCAACATTTGAAAAAAAAATGTTTTAGAATTACAATATTTCTTAAAACTTGGTTGATCACGGTTTTTGAAGTATGATGAAGGATGTTTTTTAAAAAAAAAACAACCTTTTAAACTACGTTTATTTGGTATATTGAAACATTGATAAAAAAAAGACTCTTCGCCAAGAAGAATGTTTTAAGAAAACACAATATTAACCTAAATATATTTTTTTCAACGCAATCATTTGTGTCTATCAAACCATATAATTTTTCAACTCGTTTGATGTGTTAATTCAAAATACTAATGCTTTTAATAAAATAAAATAAATCAATATAAACTCTATAATTTGATACCGGTGAACCGAATTGAAAAAGACCGACTTTTGAATGTATCACATTTAAATAAATAAACGGTGTTTGAAAACCGACAAACCCTAATGCCCTAATTGCAATGTTTCTTAAGCTTTTTACATCCGCGGACCACCAAAAATCAAAAAATGTTTTGCGGACCATCAATATAAGCTTTTATAAATAGATATTAACTATTTTTGAACTGCAGAATTTTTTTGCGGACCACCCAAAAATCTTCGTGGTCCACTGTTTCTAAAACATTGCCCTAATGTGTACAATTATTTGGTATAAGCTTTATGTTGTTTAAATGTGAAAATGTCATAGGGTGTCTCAGGACTTTTGAGTGCTGGAGGCTAGCGACTGGCATAGGAAGGAGGAAAGCCGAGCTGAATAGAGAAAATTAATTGATGCAGCCAACGTTTACCCACTATAGCGTCAGAAAAATAAGATAAAGATGAATGTAAAACGAAAGAAATTGATAATGCTAATCCAGAATTTTACATATTATGATTTGAGAAATCTATTAGCAGACTAATATCAAAGATATTTTTCAATCGAAAAATTGTTCGTATCATTATTAATAACCGATAATTCGATACGTGTTTGATTTGCGTGAGATAAAAACGACTTATTTTTATATCACGCACCAGAGAATTATCGTGATATTTTTATTGTCTTATTTTTCAACGTTTGATAGTCACTATATTATGTAAATTAATAAGAAAAAAAGACAGCTTGGCCAAAGTAAACTCTTTGAGAATTGAAAAGGGGTTTTCCTTAATTTTAAGCTTTCGCTTGACAAAATCTTTAGTAATTGAGTATTCAGTTAGAATATGTGTTAGAAATCAGTATGAGAGTTTATACTCCTAAGCTTTAGTATAAATCTGTATTCTGAAGTCTCCGTACCCAATAAAAAGGTATTAATTTAAAAAAATAAAACACTTTTTTACCGATTCCACCATGACGAGCATTATTAACTGATGAGCTATTCATGAGCAAACCCGGTCGTGATTGTATAAAATAAAAGTGGAATTAGTACAAATGATTGTTTTATTTTGTTAATAATCTAATATCTTTCTATTAAGTATTGACAGTGAACACCTTAAAAGTGAAGTATTAATTTGTTGGATGTTGTTTTTTTTGCATTTTTTTAAACAACTATTTTAATCGGTGATGAGCCATAAAAAGTGTTTGAACAAAGTACAATACAATTCTAGAGAAAAACAAATATATTGAGATAACACAACAAATCTGTAAGCCTAAAATAATTATTTAAAAACGAACAACGATAGCCAACATAATCCCGAAATCATCGCCAATAACTCAATACATGTGTAAACAAATGAGATTATTAATACTGATTATTTAAAGCTATCGTCATACAGATTATATGATTTGGCGATTGCTAACAAACGTGTGATAATTCTAATTGTTTTTTTTCCCAAGATTATGGCAATATTGGCCATATACCTACGAAGTGTTTCGAAATCTTCTATGACGTTTTTAGCAACAATCACTCAATGTTAAATTCGAATCGTTCAAATTTTGTACAATTACACAGATTTTGTCATCATTATTACAGATTGTTTCGAATTTCGTTTTCGCCGTCTATTTTCTTTGTATTATTAGTTAATATCTTATTAAAATTATTTTATCGCTGGGTACCTCATTTTGACAAATGTTTTCCAATTGCTATCAATTACATCGAATTAATTAGAAATGTTACATTTGAATCGTTCAAACTATGTACATTCTCACAGATTTTGTCACTAACGACCCGGGTTTCGCCTTTCGGCATCTTCAGGCGTTCAAGTACACGGATGAACTTGAACTGGCGCTTAGTAAATGAATGTTTCGTGTTTATATAACATATAAATGTATCATTGAGTTTAAAACCATTGCTGGCGATTTGAATGAAACCCGTGTCGTTAGTGATAAAATCTGTGTGAATGTGAATAATTTAAACGACTCAAATTTAATATTGAAATTCCACCAAGCACCTTCAGTCGAAATCTTAAACTATAGAATATACGAGTAATAAAATACTGAATTAATTAGATCATAAACTCAATGCTGAAAAAAGTTGAGATACGTGTTTGTATAAAATTATCGACGAAATTAAATTTAGCACGATAAATTTTAATTTTAAATAGTTCGTTTATAACCTCTTAGCACACGTTTACAAAGACTTTAACTTTTTGATTATCTCTGCCGTGTGGATATAAAAATAAACTGTTTTTATCTCTAAGCAAAACCAGACTCGTGTCGAATTATCGATTATAAATAATGTAACTGACGATTTGACTTTTAAAAGATATCTTGAATATTAATCTGTAAGCAGTCAATTAAAATCTTCTATAGAATTTACAAAAAGTACAAATCAATTATATTGATAATATATGTACATTATCAATTATTAATCTATTCTATAACATATGTGGCCAGTGTTTTTTACAGTGCATTTGTCGGCTCCGTGGAGCAGCGGACAAGTGGAGGAAGGTGTTTTGGCTTCCGTGACGGATCACACGGGTTCAAGTCCCATTATAAACAGCCTGTAATTCTACTGAAGTTGTTGTTCAAAATACTCAAAGGTTAATTTGAAGGTAGAATGTCATAAATTTTGAAGCTATTTTACTAACTTTAATGACAAACATACATAACGTGGCCATTTATTTTTCCCCCAAATCGGGACAGCTAAAAAATGGTAATTTAAGGCGCCGTTTTAAGCGCCCAACACTTTCATACAAAATAATTGATAGTCATGTTTTTCATGTCATATTAGATATATCATATGAAGGTATTACTTGCAAGCCCGGCTAATTCCAATGTTGTTGAAACATGAACCATGAATGTAATTTAGTAGATAAAAATAAAGTTTGAGAGTATTTTTAGAAATCAGTCTCAAACGTGGCTTAACAACATCCCAAATATCATTTCAAAGTAATGTTTCATTTTTTAACCATTTTGGAATAAGCAGTGTTTGTAAGTAATACCCTCATATAAAACTATATCAAAAATACTGCATTTACATTAAATCATTGTATAATATAATTCACTACTAGTCTAGATTCTACCGCCAGGATTTTAATTTTGTGCGTTTTTTTTAAAATTGCTACCGCCAGTTATTTTATCTTTTTAAAAACGAGACATTTTGGCGTCTTGAAGTTGTTTTTGGAGACACCGGGTTTCAAATCCAGGAAGAGCTGAAAAAAAACGAGTCACGCTGGTATTTTGGGCAAATCGGTAAATTCCTAGGTTTTCATTCACGATTTCATGTTAAGCGTTCAATCCTGGGATTGAAAATAGTCAATCCCGAAATCCCGGGATCAAAAAAAGGCTCCGGGATTAGATACCCTAACCGGGGCACACCGCCTGATAACCACTTTTACCGGACTCTGTATACATATGACGTCATATTTAATCAATACAATCAATGTTGACAACCTTACAACAATCCATATAAAAATTATTGAAAATATACTGTATTGCTAATATATCCTTGATTTAAATCATAATCACTTTAAAATCAAAGATACAAATAAAGATAGTACGTTTTAATCTATTGGATTACTACAATATATAATTAATACGCCATACGGGGATTTTTATTAAAGTATGTTATTACCAATTGACAACGATTATACTGACGAAGATCTTTTAGCCCGATATTATTGTATACAAAGTTTTCAACCATAAATTTACGAACAAAATTCGTTTGTTGAGACGTTGATAGTAGGTTTCCAACCCGAGTAGAACCGGAACTAGTTACGCGCACGTTTTTAAAATAACCGAAACCGGCTAATTTTTGACGGCTAGACCTAGACATTTTAATTTGAATATAATATACGATTTATCCGTATTAAATATATGTCTATTCAAAATGCGAAATTCTCCGAATATCCTTGTATATCGCAATGCCATTTAAAGATAAAGTGAATCTAAAAACCACTGGTAAATGGTATTAATTTGAACGATATGCGTGTAAATTAATATTTCGATTAGATCAAATATTAAAAACTATACATTTATTAAAAAAATACATTCATACATCTTTGTATTTATCAGTAATTAAATCAATATTTTTATTAAATAGTAATGTGGCAAAATACAGCTATCACATATATTTGTATATTGTATTCATGTGTATATTTTGTGTATTATAGTTTTTAACTCTGCATCAGTATATTATGATGTACATTATATTATAGTAGACAAAAACATCTGGAACCAAACCGAGTGAGTTAAGGTGCCCATACCTCTAGGAACAAATGGTTCCAGAACATGTACTGGAACACAAAATTCACGTGTTCACGCCGTATCGTGGAACATGTTACGTGACCCGAGATAGGTTCCCATGTTCACGGTATGGAAGCGAGCGCAAACGCGGAACTCGGGGAACATGCGTGCACGTGTAGCTGTATACGAACTGTCATCGTGAATGATAAAATAATTGTATTTTTACTGTAGATAACTTATAAACAATAGTAATTAACTTTACTCGCATTTTTGCATCCAATAAAATCAAATAACGTTCGGTCGGACGCAACACTGACCAACATAACCTCAACGGGAGACGTTTCTGTGACCTCTCGTGTGTTCGAGAACATTTGCTGGAAAATAGTTTCTGTGACATTAAGTAGATGTGCAGGATCATGTCTCGGGACATTTCTTCCTAGATGTATGGGCTTTTTTAGTGTCCCACGCGCAGAAGTCGGGTTTCGGTCTTAAAACTTAGAGTTGGCATGGGCGATCCAAGCAAACGTACCTCAATCTGATTGAGGGCCTTTTAATCAAAAGCCAGCATAGGAGTACCCTTATCAAGTAAATAACAATGTACCTACGTATATAGCTTAAATTTTGAAAAATTGACCCCCAAAAGAAATTTCAATCGTCGTATAGTTGATATTTGGCTCAGTTGACTAATAAGTTTGCCGACCCTAGTAGAAAGGTAACACACAAAAAAAATGTTTGATTGAACTAGAGTTAGATATTGTAAAAAAATAATCATAAAATAAATAAAAAAAAGTTGAATATTAATATCTACATACATTAATCTTCATACGTTATACATAAACTAATATATCAAAGATTTTATATGTATTTTGTTGATAAGATCTTTATGTGTACTTAGTACCTACGTAAATCTAAGAAATTTCTTTTTTTATCATTACCAATAAATATTGTCGTTATTAAAATTAACAGTGTTTGATTAGAGCGGGTTATAAAGATATCGATTATTTATTTTTAAAATATTGTATGGGTAATAAGATTTTATAATTTGATAGAAAATAATTATTATATTTATCATTTATCTTGGTTGTCTATTTCCAGTTAAAGGTAATCCACACGAATTTATTAATAGATTATTTATTTAAATATTCTTTCCAGTCTTATATAGGTATTTGAAATCAGTTAGGTGGATTGTTTAAATCTATTATTACCAAGTCCGCATGTCATTTGATCAAGATCACGGCCGATGAGTCTAAAATTAATCTACCAAACTTTTAGCACAGTAGTTTTTATTAATTAAACAAAAACTAAAATGATTGAAGTGGAAATCAATATTTCAATTCATATATTCTTTATCATTCAGTAAATTAATAAGAATATATATTATAATTAGCACGATACTAAATTTGCTATCATCTGATTGTTTTTTGTTATCATTATATGTGACATTGCTGTATATTTTTTTGATTATATTCAATCAAAGTATCTTTGATCATGTCCAAAACAAAATATTTGTTTACATGTATTAGGATTTGGCAGTTAGTTTATTGGCGATAATCTAAGATAGTTTCGACATCCGATTAGTATAATATTAACCGTTTGAATACCGCGCAAATAAATCATCAATATGTCCCAGAGATACTGCGTGTTTTTGAGAAAAATAACTTTACCTAATATACACTCGAATTCGATATTTTAAAAACCTTTATTCATTAAGTATAGATAGCACTACACATATTCATAAAAATATTGCTTATATTCTATTAAAATACCAAGTATTTGATTTTTTAAATGTCTTGGACATCAGTGGTCGTTTGCACATGTTCCGGACACTTGTGTCCGCTTGGTATTCAAGTGGTTAATAGCAACTTCACTTGGATAGAGCAATCCTTTGCAAATATAGTTACAAGCTACACATATATTCATATTTTTTACTAAGAAGGGCAATTTGATCTATTTACAAATATCAGGTAAGGCTTCCCAATTTGACGTTTCATTTGCTTTTATTTTAATCTCTTCGACTAAGTTCACAAATTATAACGTGATGTATCTCATTAAGGCTGCGATTTCCAATCTGAGAAGTGTTAACAGTTCAAAATATTTATTTACTCTTTAAAACGTGTCTGTATATGAAATAAAAGATTAGGAGACGCAAGTATATTTTTTTCATGAAAGGAAGGCGCAGTAACATAAAGGTTGGAAGCCACTGCATTAAGGTGTATCAAACTCAATAATATAAAATGCGTACACCATCTTATGATAATAGCAGACTTAAAGATATTTTTTTCACTTCCTTGAACAGTAAACCAAGTTCCATTCAATACTATTTTAGTATTTGTAAGTAATGTTTATATATTATAATTAAGTCAACGTTTTTAATGTTATGAAACGTCCAATCAAAATAGACTGAAATATAAGATTTTTTACACGATTTTGAAATTACACGGTTCGCAAAAAAGAACAAATACTTTATTTGTACACAAGTTCGAAGACAATATCTAGAAACAAAAAGCACAGAAGAGGATAAAAGATTTCCTAGTAACAAAAAAATCAAAAACACATTAGAACGTGTAAGACGTTTCTAGCGATACAAGAGATTTATATCCAGTCCTTTTTAAAAGTCTCCATATATAATGAAGAAGCGATCAATAATATTATTTTTTGAGTTAAAATACACGTTATGAGTATTATTTTAATTAGGAATATTCATTATTATATATTTACACGTTTTTCTATAAGATAATGTTGTTTTTTTTTCTTCAAATAACACGGTTTTCAAATTCAGGTTCATTCATTTAAAATTACACCAAATATTATCAATATCACGATTATTTGTTAAAAACCATTAAACATTTTTTTTAAATTGTTAGATGTCGCTGTATCTAAATAAAAAAAACATTTTGTATAACGATTTAATTTTCAAAGAATATTACAGATTATTTCAAGTACCAAATATTGTTTTCTGAATTTTATGCTGAGAAGTGGAATGTTCAAATGAAATAATTAAATATCACTTTCAACTAGTTATTCAGAAGCTCTCACTTTCAATTAGGGCCTAAATATTAATTGCGTTCATGGGTGGACATGTACATATGTGGTCCTCTATTGACGTTGAATCCAGGAAAGCAATCAAAGCGAAATCGATTTTCAAGCTCAACGTTATATGACTAGAGATTCGCTTTCATAAATTATTTTGTTAATTTAAAAGGAATATAAAAATTAAAGTGTCCCTCGAAAATCTTTGATAGATATAATTTTGTAATATAAATATACTAGAAGAAACAGTGGCAAGGGATATTACCCCCCAGGGCGGTCCTTGTTTTTACTTTAAATTTTATCGATAAAGTATTTTTTTATTTACAAAAGTAGTAGTATGGGGTTTTTTAACTATGAAATATTACAAACTATACTTCTAAAATATTGAACAGTAATTTTTTTTTTTATTTACCACTTTAAAATTTTGTAATTAATAGTATAGAATTAAGCCGCAGGGCATATCTATTTTTAAAATATGTAAAAAAAATCATTTGTCAATAGTACGTTTTATATAGTGATGTATTACTTAAGAAAAGATATTATTATTATTATCAGTAAGATTGTAGACACAAATATAATATATATATATATTGAAAGAGAGCATGATGAAAAAAATATAGCTTGCATTGATATTATAAACAAAACAATTTGTATTTGATGTACTACATCCGAAATTTTCTATTTCTTTTTCTAAAATGTTTCCCCCAAAAACAGTCCAACACCTCTGCTCGTTTGGTTCGTCATTGTCAAGAAATAATCATACACCGATAATAATATGTGAATGACACAAAATACTAAGCCGCACATGTAAGGCCATACTACTCAAAGGGTTAACAAAATCTTGTTACCAGGGAAGTCCCTAGGGCATAGGCGAGTAGGTAGTTGTCTAGGGGCGGCAAGTTCTAGAGAGCGGCAAATGATCACAGATTTTTAAAAATAGTTTTGATTTTAATTTGGTTTATTATGAATATAATACCAAAAAGTACATTTTCAAAGTTAATGACTGATTATGACTGATTTGTATGCGATATTCAACTTTATCACCAAAATCTTCTTTTAGTAAGACATTTACCGATGAATTATGGGCGATAGTTTTGTTGTAAATTAATAAAGCGAGCGGAAAATGGCCTGAGTCATAAAATTGCTTTTTGGATCATTTTTTGTGAAGATCTTTCTCAATATAATACGAGTCACCTAAAACTGAAACGGAATAAGTAACAAAAACATTTTTTAATACGTAGATGAGTAGAAGATTCGAATTGCTATATTTGTATATGTATTACAACACTAACGAAAAATAATGAAAAAACTTCACATATACACTTATGGCCCTTAGAGATTTATATGTAATTTCAAACAAATATTTTGAAAAATATTAAGAACGCTATTTTAAACTTTGCTTAGGGGCGGCACATAGTCTTAAAACGCCACTGTTTGTTATAATCATTTATAACACACAGTGACGAGTAACTATACATTTCTTAAGAATACACTGTTAATGTTGCGGCTGATAACCACAGACCTTTCGTATTAAAGCAACGGAATTGATATGTCTAGTTGTAAATGATAAAACACTTATTGAGCGGACATTTTAACTGACCGCATACGATTTATATTAGTTTAACAAAACTACGTCGTAATTTTATCTGTAAGTAAGTATTCCTCGAAGATAGCAGATATTTACATAATATATAGCATGATTGTCAGATTTCAAAAATTTGCATACTTTATAACACAGTATAGATTTTCAAAGTTATGAGATATCACTGAAATAAAATCAGATGATTTTTTACACATTTTAATTTCTTGCTAACAATTCCTGTCCCCAAATATGTACATATCAGTAAAACTGCAATATCTCATATCTATGAAAATCTAGATACGTCCGTATGTTATTTATTGTGCGAATGATTAGTTTATTGTGTGAAATTTAATGAAACTTTGTAAAAAAAAAATAGAAACTCACAAGGAAGTCAACCGAGTAAGTTCCAACAAAGTCTACTTTAACACAAAAAAAAAACAGTACTAGTCTGAACCAAAGCTGTGAAGTCGTTAAGAAATAAGACGACTCCGACCATAGCTTAAAATATGACATCATTATTTTTTTAGACTTAGTAGAATACATTGGCACCACTGTACTTTTGACCCAAGCGGCTTGAATACACAATTTCTTTTAAAGAACTTGAAGTTATTAGTTTTTTTCCCTGTCCGACTACAGCTAAAAGTCCAACTCTTTAGTCCTGGTCTGAACTCACTTTTGTCCACGTGAGTATTTCGCGTGCAACTATTTATATAACAAACAAAAAAAGTCAGGTCACTTTTTTTCTTCTCAAAAATAATAGTTTTGCTATCCATACTATGCTGGTACTTCCATACTATCATATGAATTTGACCTTATTTCAAATTCACTATCGGCAGCTAATTGATTTTATTGATTAGATAATTTTAATCTCAAACTCTACCTAAATATTTTTATTTTTGCTCTCTCAATGAGAATAATCTATACAAATAGTTTGACTATTAAATTTCATATACTTACAAAAGGAAACGTCATTTTAATGATGAGTTTTTTTTAATTTGACTCATTCCTCGGGTACCGTCAGTGTTTTTAAATTAATCATTGAAAAAATAATTTCCGACTTTAATTTGATACCGAAAAATCGTTGTTCAGTTAATACAACGTATATTGTCTTCAATATTATAAAGCAATTGTAATAGACAAAAGATTGTGATTATGAGCGAAATCGTATCTGATTTTTTTATACCACTTTCAATTAGTAGTTGGACCTGTCAGCAATGTTTCCGCTAAATGAACGCTTGAAAGATTATGCTTGCGATGAGCAAAACACGTGCTGATGTATAATAAATAATGTAGAATTAGTACAATTTTCTTTTTATAATTTTAATTGCCCTCTATAAGAAACAAAAATATTAAATACCAGCTCATAGGAGAACCAATTTTGGTTCTATCTATATCGGGGGAAGTGATATTGCTTTTGAAACGACTCTGATTGATCGGTGGAGAGACGCGATGCAATTAAAAAAAATCCAATGATAATATTGATAAGAAATTAAACAATAATTTGTCTGCTGCAAATGAAGTAGCGAACGTAAATCCCGACCACGGCGGAAGTGACATACCGGAAGTGGCAAATAACTCTATGCCTGATAACGAATATCTCCTTGCGGGAATTGTATGATAGTTTAATTTATAAAATACCAATCGCGAAGCATAATTATTCGCTGGAAGAAAATTCTAATCAAACCGCACATCTGTCATCTATCGCAGTGGCAATTATCATGCAAATTACTAGTTCAGATTCAGGTGATTAAAACAACCAATTGAGGTGTTCACCTATAACACCACAAATTGAGATATGTATCTGTTTATTCTACAGCTTTATTTCACCGTTTGATTCAAATATTTAAAATTTTATTTTTATTTTTATTTACGTTAAACTTAACGTTTGTTAAAGTTTAACGTTATAAACTAACTTCTTTCGTTAACAATTTTGATATATTTTTTTAATCAACCTGTATGATTAATGCAGTGCGTTGAAAAAGTAACATTTTCTAATAGCAAAACTACAAATATAATTTGTTGGAAATCGTTGCAATTTCAATGGATTTTTTTACAAAAATCAGCCCTGTGAGCTCCCAATGAAGCATCTCAAGTCTCAACAGAAGCGTGTTTGTGAAAATTGGTTGTTATTCAGTCGTTCAATTTAACATTTTCAAAAAGATTTTCCTTACTTTATATCTCTGGCCTTTAAAAACACCACTGAACACCTTCAATAAATATATTTATGAAGATGTGTAAAGGTGTTACGTTTTAAATGAATCATGACTCGATAGTGTTTTTGAATGTTCTTTTCTTTTTCTCTTATAATTAATGTTTTTACTTAATAAAATTTCAGTATACAAAATGATTTCGTCGTTCTTATTTCTACTTACAAAGTATGTCTGTACCGCGAGCGTAGACTATTTAAAATAACACCTAAGACACGTTAAGTGCTAGAAAAACTGCAAAGGTGTGCTAATGTTTTTTTATATCTAATCTCTATACCATGCTGTATACCAGAGCATCCCAAAGTATGTTTCGTAAAAAACTGGTGTTCCACGAAACTTGAACAGGTGTTCCGCGAACATTTGCTATCGTTTTATATGCTGTAACACTTTAAATATTTTCCATTTTACATTAAAAGGTGAGTGATGGTCAATCTCATCTGACGTTAATGGCGCAAGTATCTAGATACAGGTGGAGATTTTATAAAAATTGGATACGGCAATAAATTGTGACAAATTTCTATCAGGTATCTGGAGCGGAGCGCGGAGCAGGAGCGCGGAGCTGTGGAGCAACAAGTTATTGGCCAGAGCACGGAAATCTGTTGTGCTCCACTGCTCCGATATATATAATATATATTTTAGTTTTGTTCAAAATTTTAAAATTAAACATTTTTTAAAATGTATTTTCAACCTATGATAAATCAAATATTTTATGGTTTTTTACCCTGGTATCATTTGATACGTGCATAACTTCACATTTTATATTTCTGCGTGGTCTACCTCATTAAAATCAGGGATCTGGAGCAGAGCACGTAGCGGAGCTGGAGCAAGTGTTTAAGTCTCGGAGCGGAGCAACTCAAAAAAGTGGTTGTTCCAGATCCCTGATTTCTATTGCCGAGAGTAATGGACTAACTTTTCTTATCCCGTAGATATATAGTAGACTTTAGTATAGTAGTATAGACTTTACCTGACCAGCTGACAAGTTTTATCGGTTTAACTCATATTTCTACGTGACAGGTTTTAAAAATAATTACTTAATAATATATGCTATAATTTTTCAACCTAAAAAATGTGTTCCGTTAAAATTTCCGTATTTGCGAAGTGTTCCGTTGGTGTAATAGTTTGTGAAACCCTGCTGTATACAATCACCAAAGATGTATGTTTTACACACGACAAATATGCATGTTTTCAATAACCTTTTTGGCACCTCCATCATTTTTTATTACTTAATTTCATTATTTATTTTTTTGTCGCATTTTACCTTTCTTAATCAAGCTATAAATTTGATAGCGCTAAGTTTTGTTAAAAACTATATTTATTTGATTTTTACAAAAGTGAAAATATTAACTGAACAGCGATTTTAGCCTTACGAATAATTCCTTATAAAAAATAAACAAGTTAAAGAATTAAACATTCTCAAGTATTAATTGAAAAACTATATTTATTTGATTTTTACAAAAGTGAAAATATTAACTGAACAGCGATTTTAGCCTTACGAATAATTCCTTATAAAAAATAAACAAGTTAAAGAATTAAACACTCTCAAGTATTAATTGTAAAGGACGCTTTTAATGGTTTTATTCATTCAAAACCTTCAGTTGACAAGACTTTGAATGTCAAATTATATACATATCCTAATATATTAATTATTGAAGAAATTGAGTGTCCGATTTACAGGTTCCGGAAAATTTCCGTACCTCAATAGGATAAAAAAATCTTTTTTAAAAATGATAAGAATTTTAACTAATAACTTGGATAGTAGTTCCCATTTCCAGTGTAATGATATAAAGTTTATGACGATAATAATAACTTAATATTTAATTTCGGTGATATAGTTTTTAAAAAATATATATAAATGTGATTTTAACGGAGTGGTTTAAAAGAGGTAATATGTGACATATTATAATGTCACTAAATATACATATATATATTATAAGCTTAAGCAAATATGCATAAACTTGTTTTGTTTGTTCAGCATATTTCTTTTTATCACTGTTTAAATATTGTAGACAGAATTCCCAAAATATATATTTTATACCTGTTATTTTTTTTGTGAATGAATTTATCAGTGATTTGGACGCATAAGTGACCAGTTACATTTCAACTTAAAAAAAACGTTATCGAAATAATCTATTGATAATAATAATTGTGCAAACAGTTATACGATAAAATATGCCTATACTTTTTGTAATCCATACAAATCAATTATTTTGGAAACGATTAAAGCCAACGACATCGATTTTGTTAAAGGTGGGTCATATTTTTATGCAATGATAACAAAGTTTTTTTAACATAATGTATATAATACATTTAAAATATTCAAATAGTGTTCGTGATTAAATTGTTCAATCGAGAAATTATAACATTTCGCTACATATTTGGTATTTATTATCACAGTGGAAATTGCATCTGTTAGCTAATCAGTTCATTTGCTTTTTTAATCCAATCATAATCTTAGCTGTTTGGCTTAATAGCTATTTTATTTATTTATATTTAAGTTATCAATTTTTGTTATTCTTCTTGCATTTCACACAAAAATCAAAAAAAAAACATTATCATAACAAGTAACATTTTATCAAGGAGACTTGTCGTATTCGAATAATGACTATTATAATAATAATACAACGTTTTATTTATATTTAATGGACCTATAATAAAATTATAGTTGTATCTGTAAACGTGTAGGGAGGGTTCTCGGAGAGTTGCTTCAGTGGGTGTCGCCCCTTCGCTAAACTCCCTCCTCCATTTTCGATGTCAATATTTTGAATGAAAGCTGAATAGATGTTTTGTTCGTAAACAAAATATAAGACAATAGTTTTTTTAGTTTACTTAAGTCACGTAAAAGGATCGTTTTGCGACATATTTTATAAATTTATAATTGACATCCCATAAATATAAATTATATTTTTGATGAATTCGTCGGTATTTTTGTATAATACTAAACATATTATACTTAAGCTTTTACAAAAGCCTTAGTAAGTTATAATTGAGAGTATTGCTTGCAATCTCAGCTCATTATAAAGTCGTTGAAACATGAACCATAATTTTAAGTAGATAAAAATAAATTTTGTAAATATTTTTAGAAATCAGTCTCAAAAATGGCTTGAAAACATTCAAAATATCATTCCAAAGTAATGTTAGACTAAAAATACTTTTAAAATGTACATTGTTTTTCAAAATGAAATTCAAGTTTCATTTTTTAACCATTTTGGAATAAGCCGTATTTGTAAGTAATACCCTCAATTATAGATCATACTATTATTTTCTTAATTATTGTATTTCAACTTTGTTGAAATCACTTTAACTTTAACAAAATATAAACCACACAAAAATGAAGCCATTGTCAACGAATGCTTATTTTTAAATATCAAATGTTCGAGTATTATTGATGTTTTATTGGAGTAATTTTACACGATATATATTATTGACAAAAAAACATTTAAAAGACAACTAATAAGTAAATAATCAGACATAAACAGAAAGAGTCAAATTAAATCAACTCACCATTCGCAAATGCTGCTCCATACGGTGATTCTGGATACGGTGGACTTGGCGGAAACGAAAATCTCTGTCCATAATTTACTGGGTAACTAGGTCTTGAGTAACCGTATTTTTCTATGCTGGAAAATGCAGACAATCTTCCGGCGTGTCCGATTATTTTCCCTCCTTGTATATCATCTGCCGACCGTAATCTTAGTCCGCCTCTATAACGAGATAGGTCTGTTGGCACACCTGATAGTCTGTCATCGTCAATTGACATACGTGATTCGTGTGTCTTGACAGATCCAGCTGTCAGATTTCTACGTAAAATAATGCTATCGTGATAATTTTGTTTTTTCTGTTTCTCGAAATCCTCGCATTTTTTTCCGATTAATAAAGCTTTGTTGCAGAGCTCAACTTCATGCTTTCTTTCTTGCGGTGTGGTGTTTTGATTATTTGATCCTTTCGATGTTTTCAGGATGTCCTCGATCCTGAAGGAAGACTTACGACCCGGCGCAGAACACATCTTCTGCTGGCTGACTTTACTCTATACTGATGCATTATTACTCGCTCGCGCGGAACATATATCAAAAATTCATGGCGACTATTAATTCACGCGGTACTATTGTTATGATTGCGGCGCGAATTGCCAACCAATAGTTTTTGTGCATAGCTCGACAGCTAATCACACCTAAATCTGCGCCTAGGAACCAAAACATCAAATTGCACGAAAATAAGTAACATGTTTTATTATCATTATTGCATATATTTTTTAATATTTTATCTTTTTTTCTCTAAATGCTGTATTAATATGAAGTCGAAATTTTGCTTAAATTTCCAATAAGCCGTAGTTCTATGTGCGCGTCGCAAGATATCTGTGGTTTCAACTTGAACGCTTGAAGATGCCGAAAGGCGAAAATTGGGTCATTAGTGATAAAACTTGTGTGAATTTACATAGACTGAATGATCATTTACATTTTAATAATTTTATTCCTTTTTTTTCAATTACCTGATTTTGATCAATTATTTTTATTCTTCAACACAATGGTGTTATTTTTTACCATTATGATGTTTTGTATTCTTGCATTGTGGTATTACCACATTTTACAATATTTAGTACATTAATGATATCAAACACAAATTGCGAAAAAGAAAAAAACTCCTTTTCCTATTTATCTTCCATTTTTTTAAATATATTTTCTCCAATAATGATCACATTAGATATCTTCCATAGAATTCTTAATATTTTAATATAAAAAGAGTAAGTCTGCTTTTTGAATCACCTGTGCTTTCATCCAAATTTCAGTTAGAACCTTGTAGCACTGGCGGTTTGTTTGAATTATGGACAAGGTTCTAATAGAAGTTTAGGTATTTCTAATTATCCATGAAGAACTATTTTTAACAATATTTTATTAATAGTTATATCATGCCAGCACTATCATTGATAACAGATTAAAAATAACAAAGTATTTTAGTTCTACAGTTTTAGAAAACTGTAGAACTAAAATACTTTGTTATTTTTAATCTGTTATAAATGGAGTTCTACCAAGTAAATGCCAAATCAATTAATAAACTATCATTGATATAAACATTCAAAAAAAACTTGGAAACATTTACAATTTTAAAAATACAAGCATTCAAAATTTCAAATGCCCATATCTTTTTTGATGCAGCTGTCCACATAGAACCTTGTAGCACTCAGCTCGCGAACTGTTTTCCTCTTAAGGTAATGTTATCATAGGCAAGGCTAGTTTCCTTCCGTTGCAAGGGTACGAGCTCAAATCCCGAGTTGGAAACTTTCATAAATTGGTTTTTTCATTAGAGTTATGAATTTGATTGCAAAAAATATTTGAGCCAGAAAGGTACGATAGCAAATATGTTTCTGAGATCTTAGAAACATTGTTGCTATTAATATTTTTACTCGTCTATCATATATCGCCTTAAACTGTAATGCCAAATATATATTTCATTTAAAACAACATTTAAAAAAAGAACCAGACCTTATCAAACATCATTTTTTAAAATTCATTGATGTGAAAAAAAAATCTTGAGAAGACTGGAATATGCTATGATTTATTACAGCTGAAACTGCTGTTTATAATTAATGATAATCGACAGTAAAGACCGAGATACCACTTATAAAGGTTCTACACCGCTAACGAAAAGATAATGTTTATCAAGTGACAGTATTAACACAGGCATTCATGACTGAATATAAATTTGTGATTAGAATTGATATTATATTTATCTCTTTCTCGTTATCACTTTACCATATTTTGGCAACACCGACAGAAAAAGACGCAATTATATATTTTATGATAACGGGAAAAATGAGTGGCACAATGTCATGAATCAATTAGGCGGTATTTTAAAGGCATAAAGTAAACTTTTATCGGATCTTTTATCATTTTCAATTTTTTTTTATTATTTTTATATTATGAGTAATATTACTATATCGCAGACAAAAAAAAATAATGGACAACGGTTAGTGAATATGAAATATAATTAATTTTAATTGCAGTGGAACCCCGATATACGGTTCTCAAATTATTCAATTAATTTATTACAATGTTAAATAATCCCGCATTAATCGTTTCCCGATTTACCGATTTTAGTCTAAATATTATGGTCCCGTCATAAGTATTATTACAATTGACCGTTTTTGTTGAATATTTCTTCTATTCGCTTATAAATGTGTAGTCTTGCCTCGCATTTAGTTTCTTGAATCTTTCTAACTCACCACAAAAATGTCCAAATGAATAAAACTAGAACAGTAGCCGAGAAACTGAAAAAAATGAGTGGACATCTAAGAGTTAATTTAGAAAAGTACGCATATATAATAAAAAAATATATTCTTTGATAAAAAAGTGTAAATAAATAAATAGGTTTTTTTAAAGTAAACTTAAATTTTGGTATTATTTGTATTTTTTCAGCATTATCAGTTTTCCGCATCTTTCGTTTGTTTTTTTTTTTTGAGGTCCCTTGAAAAACGTAGAATCGAGGTTTCAAGAATCCGCGAAAGTTTGCACCATTCGTAGGAGGACCCTGGTCACATAAGGGATGCAAAAACCTGAGGTATATTATTTTCTAAGGAATTTTGACTGTTTCCAGGACATTAATACAATAGAAGCTCGAATATATGGTTTTTTTTTTATCGAGATGAATAAAAATAAACACGAATGGTAGGAATTGCTATGCATGTGTTAACGGTAAATAAGGAAGTATTCGGGTTCGTGTCCCAGTGCACAGCATTGTTACGATCGATTTCTGTTCGAAGGCATGGGTGCCTGTGATGTCCAAAAAATGTCTTCCCACCCTTTCGATCCTTCAATAACTGGGCGTAGCGAGAGAAATTAGCTAACCACTCATCCTGTCCTAGCCTTATTCTTCTATCCCTACTACTTTCTTTGGAAAAGGAGAGATTAAGCGACTGAGTAACAAACAGTTCTAGTAAAAAAATCTACATCCATTAGGAGGCTACATGCTATACATCAGAAGCGGGCATGGATTAAAAAAATCCATTTATATTTCACAAATTGTTTTTAACTAACACGCGTTCAAAAAATTCTCGATATCAAGTTATATTCCACTTACGCGATGCTCCGACTTACGCTAAAATCTTAAAAAAGAATTAATCACGTAAGTCGAGGATGTAATGTATTTGTTTTGTTACCAATATTAAGTTAATCAAAAATACAGATCATTTGAATTTGTTTTATACTTTTAAATATTGTAAAAAGACCATGTGCGTAATTCCCATGTTGTTGTTAAATTTTGTTATTATGAATATCGGGCGGAAAAATCACTTCAATCATATAATATTGACATATTGAATGATACGATAAAACGTGATGCTATTACATTGTAGTTCTATATCCAGGCTGTATAATATAATACTTAATTGACCTGTCTTATTTTGTGTGTGACAGGGATATAAGTGGCTATTTTATTGATGCATGCTTAATATAATATGATTAATAGCTTCTGACTAATTAAATCAATAAGTAACATCAATTTTATACATCACAGAATTTTGTGAAATAGGCAATGTGAAAATTCACCACAATAGCTATTAATTGGTATATTATATTCAATGTAACTAGCTGACCCGACGAACTTTGTACCGCCTCAGAATCAATAAATTTTGTAATAAAAATAATAAAACATTTTTAGTACTTTTCCCACTGAATAAAATTTATTTGATCAGGACCGGTTTCGCTCATCGCGAGCATTATCAACTGAGTTATTATCATCTGAGCATTATCATCAGAAAATAATGCTCGCGATGAGCGAAACCGGTCCTGATCAAATAAATTTTATGTGGAAAAAGTACTAAAAATGTTTTATTATTTTTATTATATTGCCATTCCACCAAGTATAGACAGTGAACACCTTAAAAGTGAATAAATGTTCTGTTAACTTGATAACTTGAAGCATGATGACTACCGAGTCAACCTTCAGTTGTAAATTGCGCGGTGGCAAGCCAGGCAGATCCAATAAGTTTAAAAATTAAGTTGGATAGTTGGTTGCTTCGTCTTCGTTTGTTACACGGTCGATAGATTTAAAGGAATGCAGTGGACCAATGATTTGATTTTGAATTGTGAAGTTTAAATGATCCACATCTTTGTTCTTTGCCGCAAGAATTGCTCGTTCATTCAACCAATTGTGATTTTTGTAATTAGATGTTCGGGAACATTTTGTTGAATGAAGTGAAATTGCAAAAATTCGGCGGAAACAAAATCAATCCGTTCGATTCGTCGACAGGAACACCCCCGTTACCGATAGTCAGCAATTGCTTCGGCAGATAGATCGTTTAGCAATGCAACTCGCATGTTTGTCGTCAGCTGAAGATTCTTTACATAGCGCCAGAGTCGTGATTTGAGGTAAGCGTTTATTTCATCGGAAGCGGTAAATCTTGGAATGACTGGTAGTGTTTGGTGGAAATCGCCAGATAGTAGAATCATTGCGCCTATAAAACATCTTGAGTCATTGCACAGATATTTCATACTTTGATTGAGTGCTTTCAATGCGCATTTGTGCGCCATTGTCCATTCATCCCAGGTGATGATTTTACTTGCTACCAAAACTTTTGTCATTGGTGAGTGTTTCGCAATATTGCATGTCAGTTTTTCAGTCGTTTAAAGCAGTGCTCCGCAAGCGGTGTGCCGCGAGGCGATGCTGGGTGTGCTGCGGCGCGAATCTCTAATAAACGAAAAAAAAAATAGTTTGGTCGATACTACAAACTATTTCTGATGACACTATCATAGAGAAGCAGAAATAATTATTTTTTGGTTGAAAGAATATGTTATATGTACAGTCTGCGCAAGAATGTTTCGCGCACCTTGCGAAAGTTCGCTAGATTTGAAGGAATGTAGTGGACCAACGATTTGATTTTGAATTGTGAAGTTTAAATGATCCACATTTTTATTCTTCGCCGCAAGAATTACTCATTCAATCAACCAATTGTGATTTTTGTGATAAGACGTTTGGGAACATTTTTTGATGAAGCCGTCCTTCGTTGAGACGAAATTGTTAAAATTCGGCGGAAACGAAATCAATCTGTTCGATTTGTCAACAGGAACACGGTCGTTACCGACGATAGTCGAAGATCGTTTTCAAGCTTAAATCATTTTTCTCTTCTCCTTCGGGGCCGAGTTAATAATCCTTAAATTCTCATGACTATTAATTTACATGCTCCCAATTTATTCTTACGTGGGCGTAACTATGAGCAAAAACTTTTATTTCTAAAAACTTATACCTCGCTTAAAAGGTTTAAATCACCAGTTCCAAGGGCCGTTAGAATGATCAACGCATTGCCTAGAGAAGTGGACATTTTTAGTGATAGTATTTGTGAACTGTTTGTAAAATTTCACTATTTTATTTCTTGATTTTTTATGTTGATTTTGATTCTGATATATTATGTAGTTTTATTTTATATTTTGTCTTATTATATTTTTCAAGTACATGGCGAATTGGCGTCAGCTGTTATGTCATGTACTGTAATTTTAATTTTGAACAATGAATAAATAGATAGTCAGCAATTGCTTGGAGAAATCTTCGACAGATGGATCGTTTAGCAATGCAACTCGCATGTTTGTCAATTATTTGAGGCAAGCATTTATTTCATCGGCAGTGGTTGATCTATCTACGTGGCTGCTATTCCAGAAGAAGAAACTGCTACAGCAATTTTTTTATCTCGCATGAACAGTGGCCATAATCAATGACATGAAGAATGTCTTCCCAGCTCCACCGGGCGCATCGAGGAAAAATAAGCCACCATTTCCATCATCAATTACCTTCATTAACGTATCGCTAATTTCCTTCTGTTGAGGGTTCAACAGTGGTACATTCGTTCAAACTGATTGGTTCAATGCATCTCGATCATATTCACGTTCACGTTCCAATTCTCGATTGAAAGCGTCGTTCATTCCACGATCTGGCGTTGGCATTCCTAACTTGACTACCAAACTGACGCACATGAGGTAACACATGTCTTCGATCTAAAGCAAAGCCTGGTTATGTATCTCTTCATTCACCTCGAGATCGGGATTCCCCAAACTGACACGAATTCGATGCAAAATGTATTCGGACATGTCATCCTTGTACTTGTTCCACAGTTCACGGAGATTCGATGGGAAGCATGTCAAAATAATGATAGAAAATAATGTGCGTATCTGACTTGGAGATTCAGAAACAATTTCTTCAGCGATTGTAATGAGTATCATTTTCAAGCAAATTGAGCTGTTGACATGCAAGTAGAAGCATTCGTCATTTTTCGGATGAACTGTGTACATGCGACCAAGAGCATCAGTAATCATTCGGATGAGCAGGAACCGCATCGCCTTGCTTTCGACGTTAAAATTTCTTCGATGTAGCTTTCCAAGTGTAATAACGTGGCATCTCAAAGTAGAGCAACGTTCGTGCAAACAGCGTAATATTTTTGTCAAAAAAATTATCATACCTAATTAAAAACATAACCTTATTTCAACATTATCCGATTTTATTTCGTTTTCATTTTATATCATCGATTTGTTTTATTCTAATCCATACTCTAAATTTAAAATTATTTAGAAGTCAATCGTATGCAAAAGAAGCAAAAACAAATGAATTTTGGAAAAATTGCCACCTAGCGGATGAAATCTGCATACAAACGACATTTTCATTATTTCAAGGTGTTCGCCATTTGAAAACTGTATGAGAATATTAATTGTCTTCATAATTTCTTTGCCGTGATATTTTTCCGATGTTTTAATGCTTATTCTGCTATTCTAGGCGGATACGAATTTAATAAAACAAAGATCATTAAAATCCGAGCTGTTATTCTCGAGATATACGTGGTGTAACAAACCCCACTTTCTTTTATATATATAGATAAGGGATTTTATTTATTGGAATCGAAATGGAATACATAATTAAAAAATATTTCAACGTATTTTTTAATCTTCTAAAATAATGTAAATTAAAATGAATTGAAACATTTTTTTCATATGATCTAACAAAAAATGTAGAGAATACTTGATTGGATGTTTAAATGCCTAAATTATGTTTACTTTGCATAAATCTTACCATGAAAGGCATTTTTTTAAAAACATTTAGGAGCAAATTTGCAACCATGTTACATGAATATGAACTGTCTGCTTAAAAGAAGATCCTTCACAATTTTGTTTAAGTATTTAATTGGTGATGACTTAGTAAACATTCTTTCTGATTCTTATTATAACAAGAAAGTAAAAATCTACTCAGAGTCTTTAAAAACATCTAAAGGCACACTTAAGTACTCAGAGAAAGTACTCGAAGTGCTCAGGAAGCGAGTATGGATCTTATTGAAATAATTATTTTATATTTATGTTTAAATCGATAGTATAAATATTGAAATTTCATATGACATCACAGGTTTTTAGTTTATTTTTAACAAATCTTGTCCCAAAAGAAAAGAGTATGAAGTAGAACTGCAAAAATATAGATACGCCCCTATTTTATTAATCATGCACATTGATGGCGGACATTCAAGAAGGAAGAAAATATAAATTTACCTGTCTACATTTTTGTAAACCTCCGCCTTCAGTATAATGCTTAAGCCACTGTGTTTATCGCTTATGAAAAAATAATTAAAAAAATCTCAATTATTGTTGATCTTAAATATGGAATTGATGTAAAAATCTAAATTTGTTTGCAACAATTTAAAAAAAAAGAATTTATATTTCGTGTTTAATCTTATCATCACACACATTGACAATCATAATTTAACCAACCGTTGCAATAAATAAGCCATTTTGACTCACCATGGCCGTCGATTCATAATGTGTGCTAAAATATGGATTTTTGTCGGCATTTAACGATTAAAACATTTATTATAAAATATCTGACGATTTTTGATGACAACGACTCAGCTTCCGTCCTGAGACTTGAATAAAAAATTAATTGTGTTTCAAAAATAAAATACTGTGAATGCCAAAATATTGATAAACATATTTTTTTGCACCATGTTTTATCAAAGTGAAAAAAAGTCAAATGCGAGGATAATTATGGACGTATGTCATAAGTATCTTCATCTGGTTTACTTTCAATTTTAAGTGAATTATATTAACATGTTTGGTTTATCGTTTTTAATTCTGGGAAAATGTTAACCGCTATAAATTGATTAAAACCGCATTTTGAATGTAAGCACCCGCAAACGTTATTCAATTTAGAAAAAATCGGACTGTAGTCTATTTTCATAACCAAAATGAGGTGAACATAAAAGTTGATATAACATTATTACCGAGGATTTAGATATATAACAGTGTCGTGTTCGATGCAACGGTCAACTTATTCGAGTCTTAAAACTTGCAATATAATAATATGACTCATTTCATTCAGCTAAAAGACACAGACTGGTAAACGATAAAGATTACCAGATATTTTTTTATCCAAACTCGACTTTTATCAAACTTTGGTAACGATTTTAATCAGGCCTGAAAATTTTATTCAGCTTACGGGCCACAATAATTGTATTAATTGTAATTGTATTTGTAATAATTTATTTGCATTTGTAATATTTGTATTTGTAATAATAATTTGTAATAATTTTGTAAGTGTATTTGTAATAATTGCAATTGTAATTGTAATCACTGTATGTAATATTATATTAATTGTAATGTATTGTAATAATTGAAAATAAACGGGTGGCGACATTAATTGGCGAAAAATAATTTCGACCCAAAAAATAAGTAATTTTCTAATCTTCAACTATTAACTTATATGAATGGGACACATATATCTTAATTACGCAATGTGCGTGTTTTACCTTTCGATGTTACGTTTTACCTATGATAAATTATAAGGTACTCGATGTTCGCAGAATAGAATCTATTTGACGCTGCATAATGCTGGCCAATCACCGAGGAACAAATGATTTTGAACATCTACGTTATGGTCTCGGGAACAATGTCCCAGAACATTTTCTTAGAGACACGAGGAGACATAGAAATGTCACCCGTTAAGGTTATGTTGGTCAGTGTTGCATCTGAGCGAGCGTTATTTGATTTGTGTTGGTGTCTGTGGCCGAATGTCTTCCTCTTTGTAACCGTTGATCAACGTATTTTGAAGGATCAAAAAGTATCAAAGGTGGTCCGACGAGTTTAATAAACAAAAGTGACAAAACTGTTTTGGTCATCAACTCTCTCATTGGGCTGATAATTAAATTCATTTGTGAAAAACCGCGTTCACATTCACTTGAAGAAATGGGAATAGAATTCAGTGCATAAATTAAACGAAGAAGTTTTTCCGGATATTTCTTTTCGAGAATATATTGGCGAAATTCACGGATCATTTCTCGTTCGTCCAATTGTAATCTGATTGACATATTTCTAATTTATATTTCTCCAAATGTCAACTGATTATCAATATTTTCAGGCCAATATTTTTTATCGAGTACTCGAGCTGAGAGTGCAGATTCCACATCTTCTTTATTTAGCATCCTCTTTTTTATCGACTCTTTCAACGTGGAAAAAAATAATTTCGGGTCATAATCAAAAATAGTCGGGGGATTATTATTTTTCGAAACCTTATGGTGAAGTGTAACTCCACGAAAACGTAGATCGCCTACAGCAGTTGCAGCACGTTTGTAATACGGTCCAAAACTATGTTTTCTTTCTTAAACAATTTGAATCAGGGCATTTATTTTTTGTTTTGAAATGTAAAGTGTAACATTGCGATCTAAACTTAATTCTGATAATTCCTGGAGAGCATCACTCATCAATCCAAGATCTAATAAAAAGGTACTAGATATTATTTCACTTTCAAAAGTATTAAAAGATTGATTTTCCTTTGCTTTTTTATATGCAGTTTGGAAATTTTTCGCTATTACTACTTTTTCGCGAGATAATGATTTTAATAAAATATTTTCTATCTTCTTCTTTTCGGATTCTGAATTAATTTTCAAAACTGTTTTGTGTGTAGTAGATTCTCTGTGTTCGAATTTTTTTTCCGAAGTGAGGTCAATCGTTGTATTAAAATTTCGATAAAAAATGGTGTCGGAACGCCGTTCCACCGCGTTACGTATACTATAAGCCTGAGGGTAATATAACTTACGCAAAGGCTTTTATTTTGAGAACTGTCACTATAAGAAGACATTTCAATGTCGAAAATAAATCTTTAAAATGATGATCGATGAGTTTATGATGATAAATGCTGTCTACGTATACATTCTTTTAATATATATTGATGCAATATTAATCCTCATGATGAAATAGAATAACATGACTTTGACAGTTCGTCTACAGCTGCACGGGCATCGCATTTTTGTATACGCTCGCTCTCAGACCGTGAACATGGGAACCTATCCCTGTTACGTGAATATGACGTGAACACGTAAATTTTGTGTTCCAGGTCATGTTCTGGAACAATTTGTTCCTTAGATAATGGAGGCTGTTATTCTGTACTGTTCCCCAACATTACACGTGACACGATATTTGTTCTGCATGTTGTCGCCTTAGAAGCGAGCGCATTGGTCACATCACATGTTGGCAAGAGTAGACTTGTCGCTTACCATGACAGCGGTTGTGTACATAAATGTAAAAATATATTATTTAAAAAAAATTGTAATTCACATGAATATTATTTATCGATTCTCCTTACGTCTTTAAAGTTATGTATTGACAAATATATTATATATTTGTAATCGATTCTTTTTTTTGACCACAACTAATATAAAAAAATCAAAAATATTTACATAACATTTCTGGACATTTCCAGACCTTAAATTCACATTTTTGAAAATGTTATATTTTGTAATTAATACAAAAATCATGACGCAGGGTAAGTATGTTTTAAAACTATGTCAACGGTATTTATTACTATGTGCGAGTCTTTATTTAAAAAAATATTATTAAAGCTATTAGGAGGAGTTTATATAAATGAATATTTTTTCTACAAAAAAATCTTAGCAAGTTAAAATAACTTACAAATAAGACGCATTGAATATATGTAGTTTGAACTCCGTATACAAAATAGTTTTGATTTGCTTTTTTTTTTTTTAAACCATGTCCGCTCCCAATGTGGAGCATATGGACTCCTAATGGAGTTTATCTCAACAGAAGTGTTTCTACGAGAACTGCTTGTTACTCAGTTGCTCAACCTCTCTTTTTCCAAAGAGAGTAGTGATAGAAGGATAGGGCTAGGACAGGATTAGTGATAAGCTAATCGCTCTCGATACGCCCCGTTCATAGGATAGGATGGGTGAGAGGGGGGAATTTAAGACATCACATACGTCCATGCCTTTGAACAGAAATTCATAAATCGATTGAAAAATCAATTTATAAAACTGTCCGTACCGGGATTTGAACCCGCGCCCTCCGTAGCCGAAGCCAACAACGTTGACCACTCAACCACTCAGGCGGCATTGATTTGCTTACTACGCCCAAAATTTTCAATCCTCGCTACGCCACTGAGTATATATTGTAATATTATCGACTGCAAATATGATAAAAACATTAACGTTCCTATTTATATAAAAAAACTTGTTGCGGTGAAATTGCTGTCGAATAACTATGATCATACAAAGTATGGTGTACAACTTTTGAGCATATAATTATCCTGGTACTTGCAGTTGATAACTCTTCCAGTCTGCCTCGTCATTCATGGCTTGTAACCATTTATATCTAACTAACATTAATGTTTAGCAGATTCATATTCCATAATAATCATATTGATTAAACTGTTAAATCGGTATGAATAATGAATAATGAATCAGTTAGTGTATGTAGTCATACAAAATTTAATCTGATTAAAAAATTTATTAACCCTGTTAATTCTTATATGTAGTTGATTATGTTTTGTAAATCGCATTGCACATTATTTATAATAAATAATCATTCGTGTTATCGCTGGGCGGGCCTTGTTTTACGAATGCCCAGTACCACCAGTTAAAAGAGCATTAATCTAAGTAATAAAATACGAAGCTCCTCCCACCCAGTACTAGAATGTTCATTCTGTCACTGTAGATTTGAATCTTAAAGTTAAGTATTTTAAATATAAAGATATTCGATTTATTTTTAACGGCTACATATTGATAATATTACTGTATACGTATCATTACCATTTTAACAATTCATACATGTATTTATTCATAGTCGGTATGATATTATAACTTATAAAAAAATCGCCTATAACAACAGTAAACGTAATCCGAAATAATGACAATGAAATTTTACTGACAGTAAAAACCAAATAAAAAATCATGTAGAGGACCGATGAGCAACATGCGGCCCACGGCTTTCTAAATATTTCAGTCAAGCTTATCACTGAAATTAATATTTAAAAAAATTGAGTTTGATTAAATGAGTCAACTTGTATAAGATTCATTTATTAAGGTAACAAGCACGCGAAGTTGTTGGTGGAAAGATGAAATTGGAATTTTCATAATCTGTAGAAAAGAAGCATCCATTTTTATAAAATATTCACCCTAAAAATGTAAAATATTTAATAAAAAAAAAGGTTTTAAGGTAAATACCTGCATACCTACATCCCCCTTTTTTCTCCTTTATGTTTGAGTTTTTTACAGTGCGGACAGTGGAAAATTAAGCACATGGGAGGCCTCAGGTGTAATAAAATTTAGAAGCCCTGTTTTTCGGATAACATTAAAACGTAAGAAAATTCCAAGTAAAATATTAAAAATACATAAAAATCTGAACAAAAACTACATAAGATTTATATAAGCTATTGTTGAGGTCCCTAAGATTCGGAGGCTCCAAGCGCGCGTCTCATTTGCTTATAGGGTAATCCGTAACTGGGTGCGACTCCCCGAATCCCGGGATTGGATGCCCTTCCAATCCCGGGATCCCGTTAAATTTTCTGATCCCGAAATTCCGGGATTGAGATGGCCGCGATCCCGGGATTTCGGGATTGAGAAATTTTGAGGAAATTCCGTAAATTTACACGAAATTGGCAATTTGGATTTCAAATTCCTCGTTGAGCTAAAAAAAAAAAAACGAGATTCTGGGAAAAAGTATACCAAATCGGAGATTTCATATTCCTCGGTGAGCTAAAAAAAAAACGAAAATCCAAGGAAAAATTATAGCGAATTGAGGATTTCAAATTCCTCGGTGAGAAAATCTCAATCCCGGGATCCCGGGATTGGAAAAAGGCTCCGGGATTTGATACCCTAGGTGCGACCCGTACGTATAATTGATTTTTTTGTTACGGTCCGCTGCAAAATAAGGTTGGTCATCAGTCATCACTGGTGTAAAGTATTAGAGACCTTTCTTAATAAGTATCTCGGTCACAATAAATTTGAGAATTGGCTCCACATGCACGTTATTTGGGGTGTGGAGCCATTTACCATTTTGAAAAAACTCAGATTGATCTCTTTCTGCACTTACATGGATATATTGATGGACTAGTTCCATAGAACGACAAGTCAAAATTTTTATGTTTTGAGTTATATTAGGTACCCATTATATTCGAATAAATATTTTTTATAGCTCCACAAAAGTACAACTAGAAAATATCATTAGTTTTCTCTCTGTAGGCAGATATTTGAATATGAAAATAAAAAAAATATTAAAAATTTTCCATCAGTTTCATATATATAAATATTGTTGTAAGAATTTGTCAACATTGCAATAAATTTTAATTGAATTGAGATAAATGATTGAATGATTCACTATCAAGACGAGACAAATAATATTGATCACCTTTTTACAACTCAGTTTTGATGCGTCAAAACTTTAGTCGGCCATATCTCAAAACTACCATTTCTTCGCTGTAGCACTATGTAACTAAACCATCGATATGGATAAAATAATAAAAAAACGAAGATTAATTTGTTCCCACTTTTATTTTATGTTTCGATATTTTAGAAAAATATATATCTTTTAATGGTATCATCGTTAGTGTTCAAATGAAACAACCAGTGAGGGATATCCCAGTAAAATAGCAGGGAAGGTGTGAGTTACAAAAAATAATCTGAATACGTAACTAGGACTAATATTGAAAAAATATGAAACATATTTAGGAAAAAAATGTTTCTTAATCTATTCAAAATTTACTTCATTATCAAAGCTACATTTTTATGTAGTCTTTCATGATCTTATTTCAATTGATATTATTCACAAAGAAAACATTATTCTTGCTTGTATATAAATATCGACTGTGGAAAGGAAAAAGGATGTAACCCTCAATTTTCCAAAACAGCTTTTTTTCGATAGTCACAATGTATACAACTTGACACACATTCTATCAAAAGGATGGAAGCTGAAAGTGCCGAATTAGTATCTAAATTTAGCTTTTAGGTTTGAAAAAGATGATCTTGTAAAAACATAAAACCAAGAAAAACATTGAAATAAAGGTTTATCCGAGACGATTTCTGGACGACTGGAAAGGAAAAAGGACGTAAACCATAGTTTTTCCAAAATTGCTTTTTTTTCGATAATCAAAATTTATCCAACTTGATACACGTTCTATCAAAAGGATGTAAGCTGCAAATGCCAAATTAATATCTAAATTTAGCTTTTAAGTTTGAAAAAAGATGGGCCTGTGATAATTGAAACCAATAAAAAAGACCGAAAAACGGTTTTTCCTAGAAAAATTCTTAAATTAATATTAGATTATGTCAATTAAACACCAGTTTAGAAGTATCCGTACACTTCAAGGTTGTGTATATTTCATAATTTGCATATGTCACAAAATCATCAAAACACGTTTTTAGCGCCTCCTGTAAAATTTGATATGTGTAGGTTACGTGCTTTTTCCTTTCCACAGTCGATATGTAATTTTATTTTTGCTTATTATGTTCCGTAACATAATTTCGTTGGTGGGCCATCTTTTGAAACGGCAAAGAAGCAGGAAAATATAATATTTAAGGTTCGCAAATTGTCTTCGAGTCGTGCAAAAATAACAACAGGTGTCAGTGTAAAGAAAATAACCTTCTAACTATACATATAATATACTATATTAAAGGTGAGTATTGCAGTCTACAAC
Source organism: Himalopsyche tibetana (assembly GCA_030503985.1). Classification (NCBI taxonomy): domain Eukaryota; kingdom Metazoa; phylum Arthropoda; class Insecta; order Trichoptera; family Rhyacophilidae; genus Himalopsyche; species Himalopsyche tibetana. The sequence goes on from JAPJYX010000010.1 coordinate 7,510,393, forward strand.
GGCACCTATGATATAAAAAAAGACAAACTATTAAGTGACTTACAAACATTTGCGTAATTGATAAAAGCTAGCTCAGGGGTAGCCAAGCCGTGGCGCATTGGGAAATTATAAGTGGCGCATTGTACCTTTGCACTTGCTTATCAATATTCCCGCTAAGGTGGGCGCGTGTGCGCGTGCACACTTCCTAGAATGTGGCCGCAGACATTTTTCCATCCCCGCACACTCAAAAATATTGAAAAAAGAAGTTTGTTTCGCCAAATTTTATTTTTGCTTAAATACTTCTTGCTTATAAAAAATCTTCCAAATCTAGCGTCAGTGAGTACATATCTACATATTTGCACACATTTTTTATTTTGCTAAAAATTTACTGCTCAGAAAAGTTGATGGTCCGCACACACAATAGAAAAATTAGAGGGAACGTTGCTGCTTTGATTCAACTTCATAAATTGATTCAACGTCTGTGTCACTTATTCATATTTTGTAAATTCTTTTCAATACCAATTGCTTATTGCACCGTTTTTTATTTCATTTTGTTTTGTATAATAGCTCTGTAAAAATGTTTTTTTCTAATCAAATGTTTTTTTTTTTTTTTTGAGTATTGACTATAATTATGGATACAAGAACGTAGACTCGAGCTAATGAAATAAGAGACTAAGTAAATAAAAGTGTCCTTCCATCCCTAATACTCTATTCGGAAAAGAGAGGTTGAGCGACTGAGTAACAAACAGCTCTCGTAGAAAAACCTCTGTTGAAATACCTCCATTAGGAGGCCATATGTTCTGCATTGGGAGCGGACATGGATTAAAAAATAAGTAAAAAAAGCATTGTACCCAATACGTTGTGACTCTTTTTACAATGTTGTTGATATTAAACAACTTGCACTATTTATTATTCACTTCGTCTCCTTATTGAAAGCTATGATTTCGTCTGAGTATTATGATTTATTACGTCTTAACAAGTGAGTACTTAGATTAATTCATTAGAATTATCATATTATCATAAACTAGTAACGTCTGAGGCAGTTAAACTTCCAAGTCAAGAGGAAGTTAGTATGATACTCATTCAAAAGGAGCTATTAATATTAATATAGACGGTGCAGCCTCGCTATTAAGGACTTACTTAAGCCCAGATGTTGATAATTTTCCGTCAAACATTTCCCATATTTCACACCCGCAAGTTTGCTCGAATCACGTAATAAAGTGTTAAGCGGTGTAAGTTACCATTTGCGTCTGTGTTAGGTCTGTATCACCATTTACATAATAGCCGAGAAGCGCTGCCACTGACATCTACCGCCAGTTTAAATAAGTAACTTCGGGAAAGCTGTTTTCCCTGTAACTCGGCCGGAATTACTTTGAAACGTTTTAAAAGGGGTGAACTGATAATTTGTTGCATTTTGGATAAGAGTTACTCTGTACTCTCCGTTCGTACAGAGTACAGTTTGAGGGAGATTTATTGATTTCGGTTCATTACACCAGGGGTAGCCAAACTAGGGTCCGATGTATATTTTCATTCTGGCACAAAAAAAAATCCTGTATCCTGTGAATAAAAATATCGATTGTTTAAAGGAAAAGGGACGTAACCCACATACAACAAATTTTACAGGAGACACAAAACACGTTTTTGATGATTTTGGGCCAAAGGTGAATTATGAATTATAGTGTGTATGGGGACCGATTAACTGGTTTTTAGTTAACTAGTATTTTTTAAAATACCATTTTATATTTTTTCCAGAACGCGATTTCCACAGGTTTTTTTTTCAAACTAAAAAACTAAATTTAAATACAAATTCGGTATTTTCAACTTAAACCCTTTTGATAGAACGTAAAGTTAGAACTTGTATACAATGTGATTTTTGAAAAAAAGCTGTTTCAAAAAAACTGTGGGTTATGTCCTTTTTCCATTCCATAGTCGATATAATGTTATTATTTTGACAAAATTATGCCGTTTTACGGATTTTCTATATTAAAATAAATGCCCTGTGATATTTAAAAATATATCATATCTGATAATAATAAAATTGATGCGATCATGCCTCTGAAACAATAAAAAAAAAATACAGCCCCATACCGGCCATATAGCTTCTAAGTCGGCCGAATCTTAATCTTTTTAAAAAAAGGCAAAATATTTACGATAAACACGGAAGCTTATCTATGTATGTATATATAATAATATAACATTGATAAATCATTAGTTTCGTGTATTTATGTAACAGGTCAAAATCGTTAGAAGAAAATTCGATAATTAGTTATCACGTTCAGTATGGCGTAATGTGAACTAACTTAAAATAAGACTGTGGCGGCACAACGATCTCGCATCGGAAAAACTCACGCGAGCTCTTTGTTAAATTGAGGGAAAAAAAACAACATTCTCTGATAAGATCATTACCTATCTGAAATCTCTGACTTATACAGTAGTAAATTTTTCAGCTATTGATATTATCATTCTACGTAACATTTCTTGTTGTTACATACTCAAAACATATTAAGTAACATTGGTTGCTTTAATAATTATTATGTATAATTGTATAAGAGTGACGAAATTGGCTTTGATATTAAGCAAGTCTCTTGGTAACTTATTGGCAGCCCACCGCTAGTTATTATAACAAATTATATTTCCTGTATCAGATTATAATCTATCTTTCTCATCTGGTAACGAATGTTTAAGAAACTAGTTAAAGAAAAGATGTTCCAGTCCTTATTGCAAATTTAACAATGTCATGTTGTATAAATAATATCACTTTACAAATACTACTAGTTAATATTAAGATATTATTCAGTTATATCTGAGGTAATGGTCACCCCGGAGTCAGCATTAGCGTCTAACTAGCTTGCGATGAGAAACAATGGATTAAGTGGAACATCAGGGCTTGGGGAAGGTGCGCGAAAGTGGAGGGAGTGAGGTGGGGTAACCATGGTAACACCCGACGCTCCTAGCTACCGTCATTGTATCACAGTCAGCTCAACGGTGACCATAGATTATTGGGCTTTTCGAATTATTAATGCAGAGACCGAGAGATAAACACTTTCCGCAATAAACATAGAATATTGTTAATAATAATTTGTGTTTTCTTTCCCAGTCCAAGCATGTTCGTAAACGGATTTTCAATCGATTTCTGCGTCTACTAAGAGACCTTATACTCTAAATATGGTGAGCGGACATGGTCGGACATGGTTAAAAAAATATTTGTAATTTTTATCACTATTTTTATATCTTATGTAAGTACATTCTAATTATATTTATCAGACTAATGGTTCATTAGCGTCAGCTGTAATTAGTGGCGGATTACCCTATAAGCCAGTGTCTGCCAAACTGTGTGCCGCAAGAAGTCTCAGTTGTGCCGCGGTGGAAGAAGCCTTAAAAATGTCAAATTTAAATAATACCTATTCAAAAAAAAAAAATTGTCTGCGGTAATCTGCGGAAAAAGTATACCAAATCGAGGATTTAAAATTCCTCGGTGAGCTAAAAAAAAAAGAAGAGTTTCGGAGATAATCTGCGGCATCTTGGTGTGCCGCGGTGCTAGTTCTATTCATCAGTATGCCGTAAAGTAAACAAGTTTGGCAGACACTGCTATAAGCGAATGAGGTGCGCGCTCGGGGCCTCAAAATAGCTTATATTATATAACTACAACACTTTTAGTTTACATTTTAAGATATTTTTATTATCTTACATTTAATTTTCTGTCGTTTTTGTGTTATCAGAAAAACGGGACGTCCAAATTTTAATGCGCCTGAGGCCTCCCATGTGCTTAATCTGACACTGGCTGTAATGCTTTGTATTTTACAATACAAAACATGTTATGGAAAAATAAGTTTTTTTATAAAACTCATAATATTTTGTACTCCTGAAGGAAGACAGGGGGGTTGGAAAAGAGTGACTTTACTAAGTGGAATATGGTTTCTTAAGAAAGTATTCTTCTTTAATAAATTCGTCTACTCAATTACCAGTTTTGTTAGTAAGATTAGAGAGGGTATTTTTTGAGATGAAACGCCACAATGAGTACAAGTAAATTGTTTTCAAAATCTATCTAATACATTAAGAGTACGCTTGTCAGTTCATTAATTCTGGGCGTACGCATCCTACACAGATAAAAATAAAAAGTGTGTGAATTATTTAATAAATAATTTTCCCTTTTAATTTCAGAATATCTTTACGTTTTATTTTATTTTATCAAATAATAGGTTATCAATTCGTGAAAGAATATTATTGTTCTAACTCACACTCTATTAATTAAATTTTGAAAAAGTATACTTAATTCTGCAATGTAATTTGTGAATTTATAAAAAAAAACACTTTTATTTTATGGTCACCTTAAATTCCCCCTTAAACGGCTATAATAACATCCAGCTTACAGTCAGCGGTACGACGTTTAATGGATCCCTGTTTCGTAACCACACTGTATATACGTTACGTAAAATACATTAAACTATAATTAATTATTGAAACATTATTTTTTAACATATCTAAAAAAATACAATTAAAACAGTTTTATACCTAAAACAAATATTGTACAAATTCAAAAGTCTTCTAGAATCTATTAAACATAAAACCGTAAATACCTTGTTTTAATTTTCCACCATCACATGTTATGAGTATACAGTTACTTGTTTCACGACCGTCATCCATTATGTAAGGCTGTTTTCATTTATTTGTAATTAAATAAGGCAACAGTGAAGAAGCTTAATTAAAAAAATGTATGTATACAGATTCTTTTGTATATGAATGAATGAAATTTTTTTTGCCAAATTAGGGTTGCAGACTTGTAGGTTTCCCACTTCTGACAGACGCATTAAAATATAGTCAAATGAATAAATATTCACTTTGTTCTACTATCGGCAAAAGAACACAAAACTTTCTCAAAGCGCAAGTGCTAAGAATGATTTTTCAATTATAAACTCACCCACAGTGTTAAATATTCGAAGTATGTAATAAACTAATTGATTGATAAAAACTGTGTTTCAATACAATTCAAACATTAACAACAGTAATAAAAATTAAATAAATTAATACATAAACGTTTTGAATGAAAACAATAAATATTTTGTACACATTTATTATTTAAAAAAATATTGATTTTTATCTAATCAATTTTATACCGTGCCATATTATGCGAAGTCTTAGTTTCAAAACCCGCATAAATGGTTATCTTACAATAATTATCAGTTAAATATAAATGAACAGTGATGTCTCCTTCGTTATATAAAAATGCCAAAAAATCTTAATATTTGTGATAAAAAAATATAGTTATAGTAAATAGTAAAAAAATATAGTTAATAGATATTTGTGATAAAAAAAATTGAAACCACCCTTAATAATGGATGAGTGAATTTAAATTTGTATTTTAATGAATACGCCAATCAGAGCACTCGTTGGTGTACAAAGGAAATGTGTTCTGTTATATATTTTACCTGGCACACCCAAAAAGCGCCGACAGAAAATAAAAAAATATATAAACAAGTCCTTTTTGTTTTTTGTCTGTTTATCGATAAAAAAAGTCTTTCGATGATCAGTGAAATTTGATATTAAGTCCGCTGCAGTTTTTAGAGTAGTATTCTAAAATCAACAACTTTGAACACTCAAGTGTAAATATATAAAATTCAACAAAAGACTGCAAAAGTAAATGTCTTTGTATGGAAGTATTTCTAATTTATAATATTTAAGAAGGCAATATTGAAATTTAATTATAAATTAATTTATTAAAATTAATTATGTTACGTCTTTGTATGTATTTACATTAAGTGAAAACAAAAATTGGCACTTTTTATTTGTTTTTATCGTAGGCGTTTATGTCGCGGCGCTTTAAGCTCCAGCGCTTTTGTCGGAATACCATTTTACTTAACTACATAGTAATTTTCGAATCACATCATAATATACAGTGTTTACTAATTCATCAAAAATGTATTTTTTCCATGATTCTCGAAATTAAATTAAATGGTTTCAGCGGATTTTGAAATTAAGCCTTTCATATTTATTACATTGGCCTATCTTCCTAAACGTTCTTCATGACTTTATTAAAATAATTAATTGAAAAAATTGCTTGAAACGGTAAAATGTTTCTTCCTTCATTACGTTAGTCACTAATCACCCCGCCAATCTGCCATTTCCACCACCTTCACTGGTTCAAATGACTTTTGTTTCATATCCATATTATAACAATTACAGCAACGAATTATACAACTGCGAATCTTGAGGTTGGGCGAGCTATGAAGAGAACTGAGTCATTTCTATGGCACGGTGTATTTTAGAATTTCGCAAATGAAAACTGTATAAAAAATAATTGTTGTACAGAGAAAAGATTTCCTCTACGAAATGGTTTAGAATGCCTAATAAAAGTTAATTTATATAATAACGCGCATTGTTCTCTTGAAAGTCAAATATGTTAAAGTCTTAAAATGTGTAAAAAAAGTAAAATATATACATATGTAGTTCCAAATTAAAGAGAAATAATTAACAATTACAAATACTAATTAACTCTTGTCATTAATATTTGCCGGAGGTCTACCAATAATGTAAATTTGATCATATGGGCCCATTAGAGGGGAAATGAGCCAAGTGGTATTTAATACGAAAAAAAAGTAAGATGCGTTGTAATATACTACATGTCTTAAAGCAGTGGTTTCTAACCTTTATGTCACTGCGCCTCCCTTTGAATAAAAAAATATCTTCGGCCCTCCCTATCCTTTATTTCATATAGTAATAAAGACATATTTTAAAGGGTAAATAAAAACGTTGGACTTTTCGCGCCTCCCTTTGCAATAGCCCACGCCTCCCAGGTTGGAAATTGCTGTCTTAAAGTATTGTGAAAGTGAAGCAACCTCAGTTAATAACCATGCAACAGTGTTATCTCCGTAAAATAAAAATATACAATCCACCAAAACACCAAATAAAGACGTGGTTGTACTTAAAAGTTTAAGAAACAGTTTTACCATTTTACTAGTTGGCTCACTTCATCTCTCGACGGCCCATATTATAAAGTACGTTCATTTGAAAATCAATTAAAACATTTATTTGTTATAACACATTTTTTAGAGAATCATGGTTAAGATAAAAATTATATACCATATTACGTTTCAGGAAATTAATGCGTTGGTCCGATTCATTTTTTTTCCATATCCGCTCCTTTGTTGGAGCATATGGCCACCACATGATTCCTCCAAGATTCTCTGAAAAAAAAGACCAAAGATTTGAGATGATGCTTTTTAAATTTATGAACATCAAAGTGACAATCGCTAAAATTTTGAGACAACTTGAGGTTCGTATTTGATTTTTGTAATTATTGAATAACATTCATATTTTTTCTTTCATTCGGTTCTGCTCTTGCCTGTAAAACTGATTTATGTATAACAGTGACGAAGGGTAGATTGAGGGTGTATAAAGGGGTTGCAGAATGATCCCCTTGGCAACAAGAGCTCATCGTTTTTGCGAACAAGCTGAAGGAATTATGTAAATCGCAGCGACTTGTGCAATGGGTTTGATATTATGCATTTTATGATTCTGTAACCGAGATACATGCTATATTTTCAATTTTCATGACTTAATTTGTAGATAGATAAGTACCCTTATGTCAATAAATGCATGTTAAATAATGTCATCAGTAGAAAATTAAGATGTAGCATATTGATAAACGTTTCGGTAAACGCGTTTGTCAATGTTTTTTTGTGTGTACACTGAACAAAATAATTCATAATTAATTTTGTTGGTTGCAAGTGTAAAAAATATATATTATGGTAACCTGTTATTTATAAGTTTTATAGTATTTAAGTAAACATAATGATACTATCGTTATTTCAACATTTAAAGAGGTGATATAAGCGTTATATGAAGACGAAATCAATTATTTTATTAGAAATACTTTGCACTGTTTATAATATATTAACTAACTTCAATTTTGTATATTATTATGTGTCGCTATAAAGGCACAATAAAAAAATTGAACTAATTTGAATTTAATATGATATGCATAATAATAAACTAAAATGTTAGTCGAAATTGTTTTATTGTTCCTTTGAACTGCAACCAAACGCCTGAGCTTAACAGATTAAGCAACCGGCTGTACTCAAAAAAAGTCAACCATGTTTTTATGACAGGGAAAGAAAACCTGATACTGTCTACTGAAAGAGCACAATATAATGCCGGTTTTGTAGCCGATTGTTGAACGGTGTTGAGTATTAGATATTTCCTAAAAACAAGAAATTAAATTGAAAAGAATGATAATAACAAACAAAAGCCGTCGATACATAAGACGTTTCAAAACGATTTACGTCCAGTGCCCCAGCCTGCGCGTATGTTATCAAGTAGCAATGGGTAGAACTATTTTTTTTTATATATTCATACATATCGGCTGTGGAAAGGAAAAAGGACGTAACCCACATGTTTACCAAAACAGCCTTTTTTCGATGATCACAATGTATCAAACTTGATACACGTTCTATCAAAAGGATGCAAGCTGCAAATGCCGAATTAGTATCTAAATTTAGCTTTTAAGTTTGAAAAAGATGACCATGTAAAAAATTAAAACCAAGAAAAAAGACTGAAATAAAGGCTTTTTCTAGACAACTTCTTTAATTAATGTTAGATTATGTCAATTAAACATTAGTTTAGAAGTCTCAGAAAATTCATAATTTGCAAATGTACCAAAATCATCAAAATACGTTATTAGCGCCTCTTGTAAAATTTTATATGTGTTGGTTACGTCCTTTTTCCTTTCCACAGTCGATATGTATGAATAGGATTTTTTCTTGAGTTTTCATTATTACCTATTTTCACACGATTTTCTACACTAAAATGTTGCTAGTTTTTCAAATAACACTAATTAAATATTTTTTTTTTCTATCTATTCTATCATTTTTACGAGGGTTTTATTGGAACGTATCCAAGAGTAGACTGGAAGAGGCTCGCAGGGGCACGCACGAGCCCCTTGTTAAATTAAGAAAGGCACGATTCTCAGATCGATGCGTTATGTAATGTTTAAATATGTATTATAATTAATTTTAAGAACGACTCGATGTACTAACATATATATAAGTGTTTCTGACATATATAAAACATGTAATTAGAGCAGTGGCTTCCAACCTATATGTTACTGCGCCTCCCTTTGAAGAAAAAAAGATTATCGCGCCTCCCCATCCTATATTTCATATAGTAATAAAGACACGTTTTAAAGGGGAAATAAATATTTTGGACTTTTCGCGCCTCCCTTTGCAATAGCTCACGCCTCCCCAGGGAGGCGCGCCTCCCAGTTTGGAAATCGCTGAATTAGAGTGAAAATAATAGAACTTATTTCTGTGTCAATCTTGGAACACTTTACTCTTCCAATCTAGTGTAGGTTAATGCATTTTCAGCTTTTCATATTAATTAAACATGATTGTTACATAATATTTTTATATGTAGTAACATTTGATAGCTTTAATAATTATTGTGTATAATTGTATAAGAGTGGTAAAAAATTTACCCCTTTCCCAGGACACCACGAAAAGCTTTTGAGATTCAGCGAGCCCCTTGTTAAAGTATTGGTAGCCCACCGCTGAACGTATCTACCGTGTAAGTTGAGTGTATGTATACACATGTAAACATCACTAAATAAATTAGTTCGTAATTCATTAACTTAACACCATTACAAAGCATTAACTTCTTTTAAGTGACCTTTTTTCGTTTTGCGATCAATGAATACTCTTAAAGTCGAAAAGGCAATGAATATTATTTACATAAAAAGCTAAAAATAGCGAACCTTTGCAATTACGCTAACTTTTAGTAGCGGATGTACTTTCTGAATAAACACTAGGCAAGTAAGTACAGTGGGTAGGTTTTGTAAAGCTTTTTTATAAAAGAGGGAGAATTTTTGAAGAGATGTTGAAATGCGTCGTATAGTGTGTTGGGCGACCATATATTTTTTTCTAAATATATCACAGATATTTTTTAAATCACTCTCTTATAATGTCTATTGATTGTTTCTGAAAGTTTTGAAGATGGACCTGGTCCTACGAGAAAACGAACATCTATTTCATAATTAATTTATAAATCATTCTAATTTACTTTTACCAGTGGCGGTTTATTATATAAGCAGTGGTAAATAAATAGGTACCAGGTCGGTCATTGATTTCTTCCCAATTTTTTTGTTTTTTTTTATATCCGTCCGAAGTAAAAAAAAAACCACAAGTTTTAACAATTAAATTAATATGTGCAATTATTTATTTTTTGAAACTGTGCTCACTTCTTGTACGATGCATTTGATGATAAAAAAATACAAAAACTTTCAAATAATCCAAAAAGGTGGCAGTGCGGCGCCCTGGCTCATTTTTAGGTGCCAGGTCGCCGACCTGGCCCCACTACACCACTGCATATAATCGAATGAGACTCGCGTTTGGGGCATCCAAATCTCAGGGGCCTCAAAAAAAGCTTATATTACATTATATAACATATATGTATACTTTTTGTTCAGATTTTTGTATATTTTTATTATTTAACATGAAATTTTTTGACGTTCTTATGCTATCTGAAAAACAGGGCCTCCAAAATTTATTGCGACCGAGGCCTCTCATGTGCTTAATCCGCCTCTGATTGTTACAACGCAATTCAATTTGAATGGGAGTTGATATAAACAATCACTTTTTTATATATCGACTGTGGAAAGGACCCACGCAGCAAATTTTTAAAAATACACAAAAACGTATTTCAATGATTTTCGGCCATATGCAAATTATCAAATAAACACAACCTTGAAGTGCACGGAGAGTTCTGAGATGGTGTTTAATTGACATAATCTAATATTAATTTAAGAAATTGTCTAGGAAAAACAGTTTTTCGATCTTTTTTATTGGTTTCAATTATCACAGGCCCATCTTTTTTCAAACTTAAAAGCTAAATTTAGATATTAATATGGCATTTGCAGCTTACACCCTTTTGATAGAACGTGTATCAAGTTGAATAAATTGTGATTATCGAAAAAAAGCTGTTTTGGAAAAACTATGGTTTACGTCCTTTTTCCTTTCCATCGTCGATATGATTCGACAAAAAAAATACCCTCCTATTCCACTAAATCTTCACAACGTATTTCATAGTGCTTATATTATTTTTATGAATATCTATGAGATTTCCTTCACCATTGTAAAAAAAAACTATATTTTTAGTGTTTTCTAACATTTAAATATTGAATTCTTCGTAAAAAAAAGTGCGTTTTTATCTGGAATTATAATCAGCAAGAGCGCGATAAATTATTAAGCTCGCGTAGAGGATAGCGTATGGTTACCATTAAATACGTACACTGGCCCCCTTTAGCGGCGCTCTTAATTGGGGTGCGTCGTGCGTAGAGGGACGTCGGCGTCGTTCCACACAACCACCTGTAGGTGAATATGTAACCGGGGTAGTATTATAATAAAAATGTCACGCAAGGTTTTATTAAAAATACCTGCTGCGTGAAGGAGCACAATGAAGCCGTAGCACAAATTTTCAATTTAATTAAGTCCCAATTTCGTCACATGAACAAAATAAAGTAATATATTCGCCCACCTAACACAGTAGTGGAATATATATTTTATATTTGTAATAAGAAATACTTATATCTTAAATTTCACTGAAAAAAAAGTTGTGATTATTTACTTATCTTATTGTTTTCCTTTGTTTTGTTATTTTTTTTTGTAAGACAAACCAGTGTGTTAGAAAGTGACTGGGTAACATTGAATAGTTAATGTAAAATAAAACATCTCACATATAAAATGTTGATAACGCTATTTTTTCTATAATGCTATTTTTTGTCACGCTACATTCAGCGGTGGGCTGCCAATATCTTAACATAGGGTTCCGTAAATGTTATCCATTTTTTATCCATGTCCACTCCCAATTTCGAGCATACGGCTTCCTAATGAAGGTATCTTAATAAAGGTTATTTTTCTACGAGAACTGATTGTTACTTAGTCGCTCAACCTCTCTTTTTCAAAGATAGTAGTAGGGATAGAATGATAAGGATAAGACAGGGCTAGTGATTAAATACTACTAGCGCCCAGTTGAATTGAAGTATTGGAAGAGTGGGAGGCAATCGTAAGACACTAACAACCACTCATTGCCTTCGAATAGAAAAGAGATACATCGATCGAAAAATGCTGTTTCCTACTGGGACTCGAGCCTGCGAGGTCCGACACGTAAGCCTATAACGCTGAATAAAAAAATTAAGGGACAACTAATTTTCAAATTTAACCATTACAGAAATTGCAGTTATGTAATGATTTGATCTAAGACGAATGATTTTCTTATCTTAACAAGGGGCTCGCCAGCCGCGCCGAAATTTAACAAGCGGCTCGCGCGAGCTCCCTCCAGCCCATCCCTGACTACATTATGCAAACACTAAATTTTAGTACGGAAGCCCTTATCTTTTTTAATGTAAAGTAAATTTAATATTTATTTATTTTTATTTCGTGGTTGACAAACGAATGGCAAATTACAATAACAACTGTGGATTAACAGTAAAGCTCTATGGTTTCCGTGCCAATGTTGTGTTATGACCTTAGACTCAAGTGTCAAAATCAGGGATGGGGAACCTTTTCATTTCAAAGGGCCACATTCATTTATCTGAATCGGCATAACGCCGCAGTAAAGAAAACGTTAACACCCCCCCCCCCCCTTTTTTTAGAATGTCGAGCATATAATGAGTTGATAACGCTCTACTTCAAATCAAGTCAAAAAACCGCATCAGAGTAGCCAAAAGGGCATATTTTATGCATCATTTTATTTTAGATTCAATGTAAATTATATAAAACTTTGCACCGATAGATCAGCTCTGTGAAGCTTTTGAATATAGTCGAACCAATAAATTGATGTCCAGCGCTTAAAAGGTTAAACTCATTGGCTGAGGAATTCACAACATCATAATATTCGTTATAAAAAGTCTTAAACTACATACACGTAGCGGGTGGTAGAGGGACAATCAACTTGCTCTATTATGTATAAATAACAATATTATAGATATCATTCAATAAAAAAACAAATCTATCGTTTACAATAAACAAAAAATTCATACCATACAAAATCTTCAAATAAAATAAACGAAAACGAAATGCAAATTCAATGAATAATAATTTTCATTGTGGCAATATTTCCATCCGGAAAATGATTCTACAAAAACAATATTCGGAAAAATAAAGCCACTTACGATTACCTTCATGTCAAATCGTATCCGGAGTCATGCCTCACATGCCATCCCTCTCTGTAGTACCTGAATATGATGTGATGCCTTACGAGTGACTGCGACTGTTGTAGCTTGATGTCAGCGAGTGAAAGCGAGATGGCGTTAGGAGAGTAGGATAAACATTCGAGTGTCATAATAACAATGAGCACCAGCTACAAATAAATCAATGGTAGAACTGAGAGGACTGCGTTGAATAAAATTTAAATGATTGTTATTTTGACATTTTTATATTTGATAGAGAAAATGGTAATGGTTATGTATTTCAATCGCTGTTGGTTAGGTCATTGGTTTGAAAAACCTCTTATTTGATTATGGCATTTTGTTGGAAATTTATAATAAAAGGATTGTGTCGTATCGGATTTGAGTGAATAATCAAATTAATACTGTACAATACGTTGCCTTAGGGCAACAAGGCTCCATCTGAAAGTACTTAAACTGTACAGGAGTATTTTAAGATTTAAAAACACTTTGTATAAATGATATTTAAGGTTCGCATTATTATAATCTGATTCATATGTATATCTTGTAAAGCCTCTGAAAAGTGAAGTGACCCAAGTGGTATGTTAGGAATTGAGCTCGATACGTTATAACTATCTACACGTCTTAAAGTATCGTATAAGTGAAATCCCTAAAAACTTTCAATTAAAACGTGATTTTACTTGAAAGTTTATCAGAAATGATTGTCATTTTTGTCTACTTGGCTCACTTCACTTCTCAAAGGTTCATATTGGCATATTGACAGCTTTTAACCAAATTTCAGATAGAACCTCGACGCTCGAAAACGCTCGTAAATGACCCAAGGCAAAAAGAAGCTTAGTGGATTGAAGTTTGTTACAAAATCTATAATGGAATATTTTGAAACAAATCAATAGAGCATTGACGATTTACCATTTCAGATTTAAGACTTCAGGTTGAGTGTTTTTTGTCCAATTTAGATAATATCAAAAAAGACCCATTTTTAAAAAAAAAAAACATATACTGATATTGTATTATGTCCTAGTGAGCTCAGTACGTGTTATTTGTAAAAGTAAAATAAGTTTAATAAAAAAAAAAATATTTTATTTTTTGTTTTTTAAAAGTAAAGCTACTATTATGATACAAATATATTATGACAAAAGATTTTTCTATGTGTAACTATTTTCTTCAGCGCTATGGATGGGTTTATTATTATGCTTGAAACTCCGTTAAACGCACACAGCGTGCGACCAGATTTGAATTGTTTCACGAGTTTAGTTGTGCTGCTCTTAAAATGGCCGTGGAAAAGAAAAAGGATGTAAACCACACATAAAAATATCACATAAGGCACAAAAAATGTTTTAAGTCTACGGAGACTTATAAGCTGATGTTTTACTGACTTTATCAAATATTAATGAATGTAATAGCTAAAAGAAGACCTTTTTAAAGTTATTTTACGTGGTTAAATTTTTCGCAGGCCCTTTATTTATTATTTCGGTATCTACACCTTACATATTTTTGATAGAACATGTTTAAAGTTTTATACATTGTGGCTATCAAAAAAAGCTGTTTTGAAGAAACTGTGCGTTACGTTCTTTTGCCTTTCCACATTCGATATCAATTTAGTTCGGTTAATGATGCTGAAAATTTATCCAGTAAATATAATTTAGTTGTAACAAGCGTGATAATATTAATTTATGTTCAAATTTTATAAATGATTTCTTATATAAAATATAAAAAATATATTATTATATTGGATTGAAATTTAAAATAAACCTTTTGATGAATTGAAACTGATAATCTTTGAAGTAGTGTTTAATAACAAAAAGATTCGAAAAATGGTATAAAACTCAAAAATTTAAGAACAAAATGCTGAAGTTAATAGAAATTTATTGATAAGACAATTTATGAAACTGGTATTTGAAACCGTCAACTCTGTAACAAAAATCAATGAATCATTTTTCGTCAGGTCCAGCTTTAATAAATAATCAATATTATTTTGCCACATTTAGCTATGATTTTACTGATAATACTTTTAAAAAAGGTAAATAAATACTAATTGTATATGTTAATAATATAGTGGGTTAAATGTGCTTTACGATGATGCCAAAATTGTCTATAAAAAATATTGGTAGACCAAAGTACTAGTCTCGAAAAGAAGGGGGGTGGTAGATCAAAAAAAATATCTGACTAGTGGCTTAGAAACATTTATTGAATAATATAGAAGTTTATGATTGACGTGATGATGATGTTCAATACATATGTACATGCTTCAGGAGCACAGTTTGAAAAAAGCTGATATAGCTATTATGTTAAACAAATTATGATAAAAATAAATGTTTTTTAAGCCCCTGAATACGCATAATAATGATGAATATCCGTTTCATGTCATTAAAAATCACAAATGCCTTTCAAAGAATATCTTATAAAAAAAATACTTCTCAAAGTAATCAATGCCTAAGGTAAAACGCTGTAAATATGAATATTCAAGTAATTGGCTTCATTCAAAAATTCTCCATATAATCAAATACTTGGATATTATACGAATTTTATAATTATTATGAAAAAATCTGTTGTAGATTTTTTCAATGTGTTTAAAACGTAAACATTTTTTTTTTGACAAGAAACGAAAAAGTGATGCTGTACAAAATAAATTAAATATACGCAGAACTGACAGTCTATTAAATTGAAACGGCTTTGTCCAACAGTGGGCAAAAATTGCATGTTTGCCAAAAGTAAATGGAATAGAAAACTACATTTTTTTTTGAATTGTATTTATGTTAATTTTATTAAATTAAGCTACTGTGTTTACTCATCAAAACTAAAAAGGAATTTTTCGTACAATTGGTGCATTTTTCAGCAAGGAAATCAATTGTGTTTATAAAAATGACTACATCCTGGTTAGATATCACATCGCATATAATTGGGATGTAGTAGCAAGAGTACGTATTACATTTTTTTATTATTCAGAATTAGCTAGATATATAAAAAAAGATTATTTGAATTATAAAATCAGATTTAGATTAAGATAGAAATTTTACTTTGGCGGCAGGGTTAATGATCCTCTCCCTTCGCTCTTTCCTTCTCTTCGTCCCTCTGTTTTAGAAGAAAAAACAGATTTAGTCCATATATGACATCACAAAATTTTCGTCACATAACCATTTCACATATTGCATCAATTCATCTAATTACATTAGACACCCACCTAGACCGTGACGTCATACTATATTAACGGCCCTTTGAGTGGACGTGGCTAAAACATTATAAAATTAAGAATTAAAAAACGTTTCTCTCACTGAAGAATTTAAACTTGATATGTTTTAATGAGGACTGGTTGTAAGACACTTGATAAATGTATTTTCTTGTGAAATTTAAGGATATTAATTTTGAAAACTGGTTGTTATTTCGTCGTTCATTTCACGCTGATTGATAGGGTGGGTTTACAATTTTTCAAAATGTTTGTTTGCTGTCGTAAAAAATGAGCACTTATTTATGTTTTACTTTCACATGTCTGTTCAAATTATTGAGAATTCGATGAATATGTAAAACATTTTATAAATAACAGAAATTACCTATACGTTTCATATTATAATATTGACGTGTAACGCAATAATATATATATAAATGTTTATGATCAAATTCGTGGCTAGGCTTTTTTACGCAACAACCCATGAACCGCAGTGACACACTTGATAAAGTGTACAATATTTTCTTTAAAAATCAAAAAACGTTTAATACAGAAACACGTACGTGTTTGTATGAAGGTATTCGTAAGTACGTGCGTACGTGTGTGTTTGTAAAGCTTCCTTCAAATCAGCAAAAAAGCCATAGATTCGCTACAGGGCTACTTCCACCATCGCGGGAGTTATTGTTTTATATTTTTTAATTGTCAATCGTAATATTTTTATTTTTCAACGAGTCATGATCGTTTGTGTATATGATATAACTTTAATTAAAAATATAATTACATCCTGTTTTCTGAAATTACACCAAATATATGACGCTTTATTGAGATTTTTTTGAAAATACATATTTGAAATAAACAATACAATAAACTCTACGAATTTTAAAGAAAGTTGTTTCCCAATTCAATAACACCAAAAACAATTTTAGGTTGACGCGTTGACGGTGACTCTTCCACATTTAACTTTTAAAAATAGGACAGGTCACAATCAACTAGTAAGTTTTCAATTGATAATGACTACTGGCAGAGTAAAATCAGCTTCGTTTTAAAATGGGAAATACGGAATAAATGATATATATCACTTTTAAGGTGTTCACTGTCAATACTTGGTGGAATGGCATTATAATAAAAATGTTTTATTATTTTTATTATTAATGATATATATATATATTTTTTTAATGATAAGTACAGCATTTAATGTTAACAAATATGTAACTTGTTAGATATACAGACCTTGAAAAAAATAAACCGGTTTGTGTCAGGGGTGGGCTGGAGGGGTCTCGGGGGGGGATCACGCGAGCCCCTTGTTAAATTTCAGCGCGGCCGGCGAGCCCCTTGTTAAGGTAAGAAAATCATTCGTCTTAGATCAAATCAGCACATAACTGCAATGTAGGTGGTTAAATTTTATCATGAAACAAGAATTAGTAGACCTTAATAGACCTTTCATTTTTTCATTCAGCGTTGTGGGCTTCCGTGCCGGACCTCATGGGTTCGAGCTAATCACTAGTCCTGCCTTAGCCTTATCATTCTATCCCTACTACTCTCTTTGGAAAAGAAAGGTTGAGCGACTAAGTAACAAACAGTTCTCGTAGAAAAAACTTTTGTTGAGATACCCTTGTTAAGATATTGGCAGCCCACCGCTGGTTTATGTGGCTCATAGTAACGCCAGATGAATGTTATGAATGGTAGGAAACAATGAGAAAAAAATCAAAAACTATTTTATATATATGTACATATTTGGCAACCTTGTTTTCTCACGTAAATGTGAGTGAGTATGTATAAGTTATAAATACACTCTCAAAATTTTTGATATTTGTCATATTTGCCAAAAAATATCGCTCTCAATTCTTTTATGCCTTATTCGATTTGAAATAAAACTTTGGTAAGCAAGTTGTGATTGCAAGAGTGAACGAGGAAGCGCTCTACAACATTATAACCATCTCTTTTACTCCTTTGACGGGATTATTCGATGGAAATAATTCGAGGCAGGGGTGCATGATTAAAACATGATAATTCAAACACTTTAATTGAGAACATGAAATAATAAAAGTTTTCTTTGGTTATTATTTTATTATAATATTATCATCAGCAGCCGTCATCGATACAACATTGGATAGAGGCTTTCTCAAGCTTCCTTTATATCAAATGGACCATTTAATACGCGTCATGTATTAAACTAATAATATCTTACAAATTGTAAATTACTTTACCTATGTACAATTGAGCATAGTAGTATGAATATAATACTATATATTCTTTAAAAGTACTCAAAAATATGTGTTTTATAAGAGGTGGACTGTAGGGGCTAGCAGGCAAGAGCTGTGGAGTCGTGTAAAAAAAGACGACTCCGACTCCAAAGATTTTTTTTCAATCATTTCATTTTAACTTATATATATAATATTTATATCATCAGATCATTTTGGTTAGCTTAGTATGCAGTGGCAAGTGGACTATTGTAGTTTGAATAATCATCATTTTCTATTTTTTTAAATGGGTCTGAGTCAGGGACGTCCCGAAGGCATAGGCGAGTAGGCAGTTGCCTAGGGGCGGCAAATCCTTGAGAGCGGCAAATGATCACAGATTTTTTTAAAATGTCTTAATACTTTTGAAAAGAATTTGGTTAGGAACAAATATGGTAGCTCAATGTGTGTATTTGATAAACAGAATACCAATTCAAGAATAAATACTTACATAATGTGTGTGCATTTTAAATTTACATTATTTTTTATGATGTGTATTGAAGGTAATAGTTATTTTTTCATAAAAATTAAACAATAATATAGGTTTTTGAATCATATTTATTCATGAGGATCTTTGTCGATAAGGTACACATATTATGAATCATCTGAAAGCAAAAATAAATTAGTGACAAATATTTGTTTGAGTACGTAGGTGAGTAGAGTATTCGAACTTCTATATGTATTCCTAGAATAATAGGAAATAATGAAAAAATGGGTGCTATTTTAGGGCTCTGCCTAAGGGCGGCACATAGCCTAGGAACGTCACTGGTCTGAGTCGTAAGATTTTTCCGACTCTGACTCCGAACAAAATCCCTGACTCCCGACTCCAACTTCGACTTCACAGCCCTGCTAGCAGGATCTCTCGCAAGCTCCTTGTTTAATTCTGCTTAAGTCGGTGAGCCGCATGCTAAATTAAGAAAGAATAAATATTCTCATATCTATGCGTTAAACAATATATAAATATGGATAGCAATTAAAACGATGTACATTTGGTGATTCTAACATATTATAATATTATTATCTAAGACGGTTTGAGTGTAACGTGTGAATGATGGAATTGCAACACAATTAATAGAAACTATGAATGTGTCAATCTTGGGACTCTTCGCACTAACAAACTAATGTAGGTTGTTACATTATTAGATATTGATATTCGTTATAATATTACGGTTCATTGAATAGTGTTGCATAATTTTGTTTGTATAATATTAACATTCGACAGCTCCAATAGTTCTTTCACGTAATTGTATAAGAGTGATAAAAAAATCTATCGATTCCGGAACACCGTGAATAGTTTTGATAATTAGCGAGCCCTTAATTAACGTTTTGGCAGTCTACCGCTCTAATGGGGACCAGGAGTGTTAATCAAGACAAAAAGATCAAATACCAATTATTAAATACTTAATTAATCTAATATTCATAGACAAATTGTTTTAGTTACTGCGTAACTAAGATTGTCTGCGGTGGACTAAAATATGTACTAAGCCACTGAAATTAATATTCTAGATATGTAGGAATATACGTTACTGTATGTAAAATTCCTCTAGGAATAATATAAACTTTTCAATTGAAAGTTATGAAATATGTCGCTGAAAAAATGTTTCTAATTCAAAAAACAAACCTCTGAATAAACCTCCATTAGAAGGTTAGGTTAGGAAAGAATGAAAACATCATAAAATCCATACCTTGAGATAAATATCGATTAGAAAAATAATTAATGGAGGTATTTTTCGTGGCTTCGAACAATTGACCGAGCATAACGAAAACGATAATAAAATAAAACATTATAATCACAGCGTTTTGCATTCGGCAACGAAGCCAGCTTGTTTGAAAAAATACTTAAATATGAAAACAGTTTCTAAATGTCAAATACCTACCGAAACACTGAACATAATTGAATAGTATTTCACTTATGAGCTTAAGATTATATTTATGAATACGCTTCCGGAAATATAATGTCTCTGTCTACATGTGACAAAAAGATTTCGTGTGAAAAGCAGTCGCCAAAATGTGTCGAATGGCAAAATGTCGCGCGGAAAGCTGGAAGAAAACGATTGCAGTTGAAAAATCAAAATCAATCGAAAGAAAAGTCGTAAATCGGGAATGACGTTGTAAGTGCGTCGTTGTGGTGCGGCGTGCGGCGCGGGGTATTCCCGCCCCGACAAAGTGACAAAATGACTATAAATTACCCGTAATGGAGTGGCGAGGTGATTCCTAAAGCAATGATGTGACGGCCGCTTTACGAGCGGGCTACTGCGCCGGCACACAGCGCAGCCTTGCACGTGCGTCAGTAAATGCGTTAAATATCGAATCATGACAGCAACGAATTATCTAAGTTCACTTTCCTGTCCAGCTTTATCTGAAAACTACATAAATACGATTTCTATTGATTGCACAAACAAGATTATTTTTGATTGAAGTCATTAAAAATAAATTAAAAATGGCTATAGTAATCATTAAAAACTATTGTAAGCATTGTGTTGAATATAAAAAAATTGTCTGATAAAAATAACGCATTCATATAATTTGATCGTTGTTGATATACTGAACTATTTAGGAGTTCGATTTTAATAGATAAATAAATTATATCATTGTAATCAAGCCAAAACTGAGTATTCACCAGTATTTTCAGTACATAATTGTTGAAGTTAACCTAGTTTAAATTGTTAGTGAATTTTAGACGATTGAATGAGTCCAAACTAAAGCAAACATCTCTATTGAAAGTTTATTAAAAAGTGTCGGTGATAGCCAGGTTAGCAACGTGTGCATAATTATTTGTGGAATGGATTTAAAAAAAATGGTTTTATATGCTACGTTAAGAATCAATAGCTTAGAATAATTTGATGTAATAATGAAACTTTCCAGTACGAAATATATCCTCGACCCACAATGTACAGAGTATTATATATTTCATATCTACTTAAATGATAATTACGTATTTTCTTTTCTTATTTTTACACAAATTCTTTTCCTAACTAAAATAATTCAAATGAATGCATAAAATGTGTGCAAAATTATGTGTTTTGTGAAGAAAGGTAGTGCATTTTTGTAATATAATGAATATATTTATGATTACAATTATCAAGCGCAAAAGCTTTCCGGGTGACATAATGAACGAATTTGCACAATATAATGTGGCAGTCTTCCAAGTACCATTATTGGTATACATTGCTATTTTTGTTTCGTCAAAATTTTTCACATAGAACCTTGTTGTACTCAGGTCGCGAATTGTCGACGAAGTTGGGTTCTATTGAAACAAAAATATGTACTTAATATGTTTATTACAATTTTTATAAGAATTTAATGATTTATCAATGGTTAAAATTTGAATATAAATTGAAATTTTAAACCGATTACATTATCGGATAAACTTGTATGTATTCATTTTTATAAACTCCACTATATGAATAATTGCATTATTAATATAATACAAGTGTGAAAAATATGTTTGTTTTTTATTTAAGATCTTCGTGAGCAAATTGGATACTATTTTATAAATTACTTATCCTTATACATACCTACGCGATCAAGATTTTTCTAACGTTTCTTAATCAACATAGAAAGATAAAGCTTTTTTTTATTTCTGTTGAAATATAAATTGTTGTCATGAAATATAGAATTTTATCGGAGAGAATTGGATACATTTAAATTGAATATATAAATGAAATAATCCAATTACAAGCAGCGTGACGCGCGTGCAAGCATACTGTCTGCTGCCACAAGGGGGTAGAGAAGGCAACAACTCATAAAATTAAGCGATTTGGATGTTAGTACAACTCAGAAGATCGGCTCGCTAACAACTCGGCCGCTCTCTCCACGCTCCTTTATTCGATGCATTTCGTTTGTTATTGACATTTCACTTACTGCCGGTTCTATTGTTTCCGCCGCAAATGACAGTTTACAATTTGATACAGTGCGATAAAAATAAACTTAACTGTCAAATGACTTGTTAGTTCTATTTTCGAGTTTATACCGCGCTTTACGTAGGTGTTTCCGATCTGTCTACAATAGGAAGTTGGTGATAAAGTGACACATAAAACAAGTGAATATTGTCTATTGTGTTTTATTGTTATGTCACTTTTTGTTTTCAAAAACTTTGACAATTTGCCGATCGACTGTTATCATTTAAACGGTTGTTAATGACTACAAATACAAAGTTCTGTGACAAGTTTACAAGTTTTTTGTGGATGACAATATTTACATTGTTATTACTGCATATTTTGGTAACTAAAAAATGTCAATATACAACTTTAGATATTGTTAGGTCAATAGATTGAGAATAGTGGAGTGGAAAATTACTGATAAAAATAATTGTAAAAGCTTTTTGTATGATGGAAAAATACGTCTTCTTTTATTGTTAATATAAACGAACAACCAATTAGTAATATTGTTTTGTTTGACAACTACAATTTTTAAACATGCTTTGATGCTTAAATAAAAAATGTAAACTTACGGTGCGTTAGCTACGAACAATATTTTTATTTGGATATTGTTGATTTAAATCCCCATAACTATAATCATATTATAAGAACATATGTTTCGTATGCATATCTACCAACTTATTGTCATGGTTTTCAGCATACAATCTTTTTGGCTGTAATGTATCATAGTAAATACTGTTGAATATAAAAAAACAAACTGTATTATCAACAACATGTAAAGTTATTTTCCATTGATATAAATGCTAAAATCTTTATCAAAAATAAAGCTTCATTAGAACATTTAGAAAAGTAACTATTTATAATATCCGTTATAAATATACCAACAATAATAATATTTACACATATGGTAAAAATCTACTCTGACATAAGGAACGGCGTAAAAAACACAACTGAATTCATACTCGGTAATCTATCGAGTATAAATTAAGTTTTATTTTCTTTGTTATGAACTATGACTGAGATTATCAAATACGAATATGAAAGTAATATGATATTTATGAATTAATGGATATGTGATATTTTTAATTGCCACATTATTATCGTGATAAATTGTTTTGCTCACGGTAAGATAATTTGAACAATAAAGCATATAAAATAGACGCATTGCAATGAAGTCTTAATAATGTTAAAGAAGTGAACGGATTAGGAATTTTGTAATTTAGTTGCTATAATACTTTTTATTTAATTATGCTAGTTTAATATCCTTTTATATCCGAAATTCTCTGGATTATTAAGTTAAATATTTATGAATGTTTTATAACTAAAGTGTTAGTGCATTGGTTTATGTATTTCTATCTTTTTAGAGATTTTAAAGGATTGATCACAAAGCATTCATCATATTGCAATTTCCAAGGGTTGTGTAATAGATGGCTACTAATAAGAATATCTAAAGCACGGGTTCCCAACCTGGGGGTCGCAAGGGGTTTTCAGGGGGGTCGCCAACTTTTTACGATTTTGGATTTGAACAACAAAACAACGAAAAAGTGTACCAAATCGAGGATTTCAAATTCCTCGGGGGGTCGCTTAGTCACATGGCTTTTAAAAAAGGGGTCGCCACCCGTTAAAGGTTGGGAACCTATGATCTAAAGCATTGTAATCAAACATAATTAGTTAGTTATTCATGCAATATTTACCTACCCCGTATAATTCAGTAATGTTAATTTGTTCGAAATAACTTAACAAATCATTACATTCATTGGATAGCTAAAATATCAGAACGGTACTACTTTGAATTGGTTTCAAAAACAAAACGGATAGATTATTCGTTTCGTAAAATTGTATTGTGTGATTAACAAATTAATTAACTAACATAACCATAGTAAAAAATACTATCTATGCTATGTTATATTATGATAAATTCACTTGAAAGATGACACAATGGTATCAGTATGAACTGCGGCGTAACTTGAGATGCATGCCTATGCTTACAGTGTAACTTTTATTTCCTCATTTCAACCATTTGTCAATATGTAAGATACTGTGATAGTTAGATAAATAGTTTTTGACTACTTTTTGTTGAATGAAGGACTAAATATTTGCACCGGAAGTGTGGTTAGTAGAGAAGGTTAATTCCGGCAACACTGCCGATTTAAAAACCTACTTAGTTTTTGCTAATGAAATTATTTTTTATTAGCATTATTTCTTACCCCATCATATTACGTGTTATAGATTGTATTTTTTTTTCTTTTAAATTTATCTTCATAAATATGTAAGAATTATATATAATTAATGATTTACGTTTATTTCTTCATCAAAATGGTAACCAATAAAAGTTATTTGCTGCGAAGAGTTGCTGAATTTTTAATATTGAGTACCCTATTTAATTGCAATAAACTGCAAACATTCTCTTTATATTTGCTTAGATTAATATCTTGCCTAAGATTTTGTTCTAGCAAATAACGATTTTATGGTATTTTAATAACCTATTTAAATGATATTTAATGGACCATTTCTTCGTGAGCCATTTATTAAGTAGCATTCATTGCATCATCCGGATGCACCTCAGTTTACGGCACTTTAAATTACAGAATCTAAATTTGGGACACTTGTCATTTATTATTAATCCTAAATATTTTTCAGTTGATATATGTAAGTGACTTTAAACTAAGATTTAAGTTATGCCGTCGGAAACTCAGCATTAATTGCTAATCGACATTTATTTTTTATCCAGGACATATTTTTTAACGTTGATCCCAAAAAAACAAATATATTAACCTTAGAAAAGACGACTAAATTCGATAAATTGTTATTTTACTAACGGTATTAATAATTCGAAGAGATGCTTCCTAAAGAAGCGAAACGTCATAATTTGTAGCACAATCAGTTGATAGTAAAGTTATAAAATTATACATGATAATTTCTTATAAAGTTACCGGCGAAAACAATTAAAAGACTGGTCCTTTATCCAAACACAGTTTAATATATTAGGTACTTACTGAAGTTTTTTAGTTACCGTCTACGATTATGTTAAACAGGATAAAAAAACAGAAATGTTAAAAGTTATGTATGTTGATGGTCGGTAAATTCAAACTTGCCGTCAATCGAAGTTTTAACCAAAACAATACTATTTACATTCAGTATGACGAAGTCTAAATTTCAATATAACATACAGAAACAGATTTTATGATTGTCTGAAGAGATTAAAATAATTAGATTTTAATCAATTTGATAATAATTTTGTACATATTTGATTTTATTTCATGATTTATGAAAGATTCAAGTATCAACATCGTTTGGAAACAAGATTATGTTGTTGTGATCGCCAACTCAACTTAGTCGTGTTATTCCGGCGTGTTTACACTTGTTTTTATACGTGATTGTATTGAGTATTTCAGATCGCCCAAAAAAATGTATGCTCGCAGGAATAGCCCCCGTAGGAAGCGAAAAACGTGGTGAGATGAAAAAAGCACATTCGCTTAGATTAGCCATGCGTACGGCGCCGAGGCATATTTTGTACCGCATAGTCTACTTTTAAAAATGAGTTTTCTCTTATATTTTTGACTAAGCAATTAAGCAATACTGTTCGATTTTATCAATCATTATTTATACTTATAGCGAAGGAGCTGAGCGAGTAACAATAAAAACAGACATTATCCAAGTGTGATTAACTTTGTGAGTTTAAAATTCCGTCACTATACTGGCAGAAGGTGTTTGTCAAACATCGAATTTTGTGCGTTATGAATACAGATAGATAGATTTCAATAAGTTCTGTCTTTGAAAAAAAAAGAATTGGAGCCATATGTATTTTTATGTAATTTGAAGAAGTATTTTGCATCAAATCAATTCCGTTCTTCAGTTAATCAAGTTATTCATAGCAAAAAAAAAACTACAAATACTTACGAATTCATAAATCATTATCAAATTTCATAAAGTGGTGAGATTGATAAGCAATAGTAATAATTCATAAATAGAATTTTTTATATATCATGATTATCCAGTATAAAAACAATAAATTCTTCTTGGCTATATTTTTTGAATAGCATTTTCTATTTTATCCAAACAGGTAACATTCAAGAAGATTTTATTGTTATAAGTATGTGCCTTGACATAGCATTTCTTATATAAAATAATTGATTGCGACTAGATAACTTTATTATGGGCATATACATTAAATAATAATATGTGTGAAAAACAAAAAAACAGTAAAATAGGATGTGGTCAAAATGGCGATAAGTGAAGGGGTTTTCCAATATTATCTTCAAAACAAAAGGTAAATGTAGCTTTTCACGAAAACAAAAAAGAACTTAAACGACTTTCAGTTAATATTTAAGTTAAACTTATATTTTCTTCTCACACTAACAATCCGTTAGTCCATCCATTGAAATAAATGGATTAATATTTTGTATCTTAGTAATTGCGTTTTTCAGACTAATTAAACAAATGTAAAGTACAAAAAAAAAGTACTACGGTTCGCAATTTACCGTCAAATTTCAATCATCAGTAAACGGTAAATAATTCCACACATTACCAAAAGCAAAGCAAGGCTTTGGAGTCTTCAAGAAATAAGACGATTCCGACTTAAGCTTAAAATACGACTCTAATTATTATTTTAGACTGTGTAAGTATCATGCAGCGTCGTCTGTTTTGACCATAGCGATTTGAATACACATTTGTTTTGGTTAAAAGAACTACTAAGTTATTAGTTTTTTTCGAGTTAGACTCCCGTTAAAACTGCATGAGTCCACGACTCCGACTCAAATTTCACAGCCCTGGAAAAAGTAAACTATTAGGTACTACGTTTTACTAAAAACTGGGTCCTAGATTGAAACCGACGAAATTTAATATTTCTGTTTTAACTTAGATTTGAAAATGAGTTATTAAATAATTATTAATTTCCGTATATTTATTGGTATAAGCCACGTCGAGCTTAGTGAATTTAGTTAGAAATTATTCGTTGATGTATTTAATTAATTTAATAACACACTTTAGGTACACTTGGTATGAATTCTTAATTAAAATTTAATAAAATAAAACAATTTGAAGAATGAAAATATGTTGTCATAAAAAAAATCTTTCACCATTAAGACGTACACTGATTTTTGTAAATATAAGTATGTCCCGCAGATGAAAACAATAATTCTGATTCAATACTTACTATAGTTGCACCACAGGTCATTTAATTTTTTTTAATTAAACAAGAATTTTAAAAATATAACCAAATGTGTAAGCTTACTTATAATATAGTTAAATTATAGCTATAGAGTATGGTAATTTTGGTGATGGATGATAGATGACACCGGTATTACCTGTAACGATTACAATGGTCATTTCAATGTTTCTAGCGTTGAAAAACACAACTCTACGTTCCGAATGCATACATATGTGCAATGTTCTTTTGTTATAATATGCCTGTTTCGGTTCTTAATTCGCAATCAAATATTTTTTAATTTACCGGGATTCACCTAAAGTATTTTTTTATCGATTTACCGGTAATGCAAACCCAAGTACGTACGCATGTAATAAATTGATATATTAATGTGTTAGATTGACTAAATACTTTTTTTTAATTATCATCAAACGTCCATTCACTTATTGAGCACAACTATGCAGCAATCATATTATAAAAAATACACAGATGTATCAACGCTGTATGCAAAACACGTACTTATCTACAATTATTCAGAACAAGTATTTTAAGCGAAATGTCAGTAAACGAAATAGATCATATTCATGTTATTTATTAAATTGAATTTTATAAAATAAATCTCTGAATTGATTTTCCCTAACCTTTATCGTCTATAATTGATATTAGTTTTGTCAACTACCAATGCTCGTGTACACAGCACAAACTTTACAAAAATAAAGCACAATTTGTACTGCTATTTCTAATTTGTAGTTTAATCAGTGCTCTAAATGAAAAAGGAGACTCCTCTATAATTTATAAGTATAACACACGGAATCAAATAACACGGTCTTAGGAAAAGCGGTTCATTGTTATTGAAATATCATTAGGAATGATTATCTAAAAAAACAACTTACAAACAAAATAAACGTATTTTTTTACTTTAAGTAAGTACTTACTTGAGTTCAAGAAATATTATTTTATTAATATAACCTTATGGTTAATCGCAATTTTTGCTTACGCCCTCATCGGAACTATTTACAATGCCACATAGTGACATTGAATAAATATATTTAATTTAATCGAAATCCATTGTTTATGCCATATTGCCACATACATATGTTTAATATATTATGAAAAAAATGTATTACAACATTTTCTCTACTTATATATTTTTTCCATGATATTTCGTCCCGGAAAAAATATCGTCGAAGTAAAATTTATCCAGCTTATTTGATTAAACTTCTTTTATAAACCAATCTATTTTATTAAAAAGTAGTGCTTTTTTCACGTCAGAACTAAAAATCCAAATCCAATTATGCGCATTTTTAAAAACTTAATATACTTATTTACCAACAGTATAAACATAAACTATACATAAAACACAATAAATAGAAAACATAAATTCATGAGAAGGATTCAGTCAAAAGGCCGCAACTGACAATCTAAAAAGCTGCAGGTGCCTCTCCTCTGTTCAAAATATAGTTTACAAGTGGACGTTAATTTTTGTTCATCGCCACAGAATTTAAAAAATATATATAAGTATTTGAACCATATCAATACACATTTTTTTATTATATTTAACTATCACTTCCAAGGCACATCCAAAGTGACAAGTTTGTCATGTCATCGTATTAATGTGATTATATAATAAATTTGACAGTGTTAACCTTTCTTATAATTTGGCACGAGTAAAACAAACAATGCACAATCATAACATCACTGTCATGAGTTTTGTGTATTTTTAATGTTTCAGCAATTTAATTTAATGAATTGATAAGTGTTTTTAATAATTTAAGATTCCCACGCTTGCACTTGCTAATTAATGAGGTAAATATTTCTGAGAATTTAGGAAACTATTATCATAATTCGAATTTGATACTTTTCCTTATGATAATGATAATGATGATTTAAATTATTCATTGTTTTGTTAGTTCAGCATTTTTTTACCGTATTATGTTACGTGATAGTAATTGTGTTGCTTTGTTGACGAGTTGTAAGACAACATTGATGGCAGGCAATGGCGGGCTGACGAAATATTAATAAAGGGGCACGCTAAATCTCAAATATATTTTAGGTGACTCTTTTACAATACGTAATAATGTGACCAAAACAGTTATATTGAATAACAGTATTCAATGTACTATAAGACAACAATTAATATCGATAGATAAAAAAATGTATTAACCCACATTATATTGCAAGATTGTAGGGTAAGAGAGAGACCAATTTTCTATTTTCACTCCAATTTCGTGTTCCAATAGTTATACTCAAACTTTTGTAGATTAATGTGTATGTACTGCGTTTTTCAAAATAATTATAATGCATATTAGTAAATTATATTACACATATATCTGAGAATAGTGTTTTTCTAAATTTAACAAAGGGCTCGCGTCAGTCCCTGCGTCTTCTAGCCTATCTCTGAAGGCAAGACGATCACGACCGTATTTTCAATTAGCAATCTTTTTAATCCTCTTCTCTTTTATTTAATTCTGATTGTCCCATAATGTATGCTTTGTGGTAGTGATATTATAAAAACGTTTTGTAGTTATATTTTATCTATCCAAAGTACTATTCAAATCAATAATTAATATGTTATATATTTTGATTAAATTGATTGCAAAAAATATTCTTTTTTGTGTCTTATTAAGTAATTCTATCGAGAATTAAAGGAAACCCGAATATAGCTAGTGAATATGGTGTTATCAAGGAACTTCCTCTATTTTGCTATTCATACATGGTTTTTGTGGTGAAGTATCAAAATTAATTTCATTAAAAAATCACTCAGCATACTTAAGACTTGAATATTTTTCGTGAACACCAGTTGGTATTCTATAGTTAGATATGAGAGTATTATTTAAAATCTTCGAATAATGAGACACTGACATCTATTTATGACAGAAATTCTTATTGAGTTTTTTATAAACATTTTTTTGAATTGATACCAGCGGTGAACTACCAATATGATAACAAGAGGTTTGCTTAATCTCAAAGCTATTTGCGGTGTTCTGGTGAAGGAGGGTGTTTTATCACCTTTATACGATTTTACTGAATTGAATTTAACTTTAATTTAGAATTATTTTCATTATGTACACTTCCGTAAAATTATTGGTCGAACACAACCCGGATTTCGCCTCTCGGCATCTTCCGGTACTACTCAGTGCGCTAATGCACTCGACGAAAAATTTTATGGAAGTGTACATAATGAAAATAATTCTAAATTATCGTTGAATTTCCATCAAGCACCTCAGTCGAAATTTTAAATTAAATTTAACTTATTATGTATATATTATGCAACAATACAAAATATACCGTAAAATAATTAATATCAATAGTTGAAAAATGTGTTACTCATATCAAAGATTGCTAAATTTATCAGTTCCAGGATTGACGTAAAAATAAGTACCATTTTTGCCATACCTTTAACGTTATACATACTTAAACCGACGTAGATAATACATTTGACAGAAATTGCAATAATGTACTGATTTGATCTAAGAATATTGTTCTTTCTTAATTTAACAAGGGGCTCGTGCGAGCCCCTTCATGCCCCGTCCACCCCACCCCTGATTGATACAATACATTTTTTAAAACTTCTCAGTTAATCAAAGCATTTTTAATAATATTCACTTTAGATGCAATTAATAAGATGATCGAATAAATTTAAAACGATACTTGTCATAATGGGTTTTTAAGAAAAACTATCCAAAAAATACACTGATTCTTTTTTTGGATGAGGACCATCAAAAAAAGATTTAGAAATAGACGTATTTATGTTTTATTTATAAATTATGCATAAATATTTATTCATAAGTAACATATTAATATAAATTTAAATGGCTTTCAATTTCAATTGCATAAATAATAAAATAGATGTATTTAAGTATTTAGGTATTCAGTTTTATTCCAAAAATTTACATGTTTGTAATAAAAATCATAGCCGATTTCAATCAAAACGATCAGTGTCAGAAAATCTGATTTATTTGACCGTGTAAATAAATCTCGTACAAAAGAAAAAGCGAGTATATAATAAAATAAAATAATATGTAAATAAATCTTTTAGCCAAAGAAACCCACAGCCTTCCCCGAACGCAAGATTTTCACTGAATACAACAAAATCTTTGTTTTGGCTTGTAAAAAAAAATACATCCTTAAATTTCCTTCAGATAAACAAATGTGACATTTCGATAAGAAAAGCTTCTTAGTCCCTGATCAATAAAATAAATATTAATAAACTCGATGGCTGCCACAGACGAGATATATCGTAAAATTTGTCGTGCTTAACACGCCAGTTACGAGTTAACTCGTCAATAACTAATTAAATTAATAATTGCAAATTATATCCGGCGTGCTATGTAATTACGTTTTTTAAGTTTTACAATATCAAGTTGGTTTCCCACCACCACCCGTTGTGTATATGCAGCCAACGTTTAATGGTCGCCATCCACAACGTTATCCACAGAAAAAAAATCTACCCCTCACATTCATGGCCCGAGCAGAACTGCACGGGACTGATTTTGAACCATGCGCTAGTGTGCTTAAAAAAAGTTTTACAATAATAAAATGATACTCAACCGGCGGGAATGATATCGCATAAGTCTATAAACTTCGTTCACATTATTCACCCATGTCGTGTGGTTTTCGCCATTTTAACTGGTGGGTATTAGCATTATTAACTATGTATTTATTGCAGTAAAACATGCCCGGCGCTATTTTGTGCTCATTGAACTGTCAAATTGACGCCATAAACGCTTTGAGTATAATTTTCTGCGTTTTCCACAAACAATATTCATTTAAAATATAATAATTTTATTTCATACTGACTATTCAAAAGTGCACACGCGTATAAAAAACCAACCAGAGGTAAGTATATTAAATAAGGTTTAAAACTTTTACAAATACATTTAAAAAAATGATTCTTGATTCATAACTGAACACAAGTTCATACATTATGTATCTAGTATATAGCTAGTAAACGAAACCAAATATCTAGGAATTTCTCTCAGGCATTTTTGGCAAAAAAAAAATGAAACCCTAGTGAATGGTGGTGGGTACAACATTGAGTACGAAACGCAATGTTTAGTATTGTCTGTTGTTAAATTGGCCTTTACTTGGTAGAATATTTACGAAATTAAAGTAAAAGCTTTCAATGTCTTAAAAATTTAATTAAAAATTTAAAAAGTAATTAATTAATTCTTTAGGAATGCACTAAGAACAAAGTAGTTCCTATAGATAGGGGATTTATACTAAATGCATTGTTACTTTTACGGGTTGTTCTTAAATTTCAATTAAAAACGTTCTGGCAATATTCGATAATGTCTTTGGAAGAAAACACATTACTCTCTGCTTTTTTCTCCTTACATCAAAGTTGAATATTAATAATATTGTCTTGTGTGTATTGCAATATTTCATACATAGCTGAATATTAAAGATTGGAAATCTGTTGCTGATAAAAAAAATGATTAGTGGCCATTTTTTAATGATACTAATTTACTATCTCAATGTTCCGCCATTTACGGATATTCAAAAACTTTTTATGTGGCCGGCGGAAACTGTGCATAGTGAGTGCATAGTCCACAACACAAGGACGACGATAATAAGTAAATTCTCTTTAAAACCGATTTTTTATACGGTTTTGTAATACCATAGTGCAAAAAAAAATTGGAACGTGTTTTTTTTAAACTAAGGCTATTTTTTAACCTTTAGACCGTGGCTGACAGTAATAGTAGCAAATCTGAGATGTCTCGTACGCGGACGGCTGCTATAGCACCCGTAGTTTTTGGCGATATATCACAGTCATTATAGCTGGCTTAGAATTTAAATCATTTGTTTATGTGTTTATGTGTATTGTGTGTGCCATAATATATTTAATTTAAAAGAAAAAATACCCATTCAGGATACAATATCATTTTCATGTAACCCTACCAAAAACGTCAAAAAAAATGGCGGCCGTCAACGATAGTTTAAATCGTGTACAAATAATAATCTTTGTGTCAAAAAACATGGTTGACAGAAAATAAAAGGCTATCGCGTTGTTAGTTATAATGAATTATAAAGGGTGCTGATTGCAAGTGAGTGAGTGCGGGTGAAAATGATTACGTTCCGCGGTTGTGGTGCAGCGTTCTTAGTTTTGCGTATGTTTCACGGCCTCGATTTAATCCAACTGTATAAAGAATAATTATTAAAAATTTATACCGAAACTGCGGCAAATATTGTGTTTTTCATTAATTTATAAAAATACTAAATATTTCAATTGATATATCTGGTTATATCAAAATTTATTTGCATCCATATTTACGGTCAAAAATGATAATATAAAAATCGCCAAAGAGGTCCCGCGCATGGACGTTGTTCTCTATATTCCTAGCCACGGCCGAAAGGTTAATAAAATGCAAATGTTTGAAAACATAAAAATATTCTAAGTGTAATGTACATTTTTCGAAACCCTGTATTGATTTTCGAACGATGGAATCTATCTCCCGTACTGTATTTTTATCCCGTACATATTCTGTGAATCGTATCGACTGTGAAAAAGCAGAATTTGTTGTAAATTTATTAGCCATAAAAAACGACAGATATTTGAAAAAAAAATATTCTTAATTCAAATCGAAGCCCTTTTTTTTAAATACGTCTTTTGTATCAATACATAATCACGAGTGTTCTCCAATGATTCCAATTTTGAAAATAGCTATATACTTCGTATTGAGTAGGCGTTATACGTAATGGGTAAAGATACTACTTCTTTGTGAGGTAATCAATCATGTTTTCATTATTTGATTTAATTAACTTCTTGCATTCAACATTAACGGGTCATATGCCGCTTCTCACATTAAAAGAGAAATGAATAGTGATTAATATGCACATTGTACTTACCTACTATGCCAATATCCTAAGGCTATTTTATCGTGTCTTTCTCAAACTATGCGGATGATAAATACTGTAAGTAAATATCTGCAATAAAACTCTCACTAAAGAAGCAATGTTCTCGTTTTAATTATTTGTTGCCGTGAGCGCAAGTTCTGCAGATTTTAAAATCGGCGTTCGAATATGAACAGTAAAAAAGAGGTACCATACCAAATAGGGGCACATAAAAGTTGCAATATTGTCTGTTTTTTTAGCAAAGTTTTAGACAAAAAAAACACAACATTATATATTCAATTTCTGTTATCGAAATTTTATATGTGATATTATGTACATATTCACACATAAGGAAGCTTGATTTCGTCGCGAATTTTCTACGACCTGGTATCTCAAAAAGTACAAGTTTTTAGAAGACACAGAAATGTACATTATTCTATCATTTTACAACATGCACATCCATTTTTATAAAACACTACTGGAATGGTTTTGTCCTCAATATTTGTGAGGAATATGAAATATAGATCTTTCCGCCTATGCCACCCTCTTCTTTATGCCAAAAAAACACATGATCATATTATTTGCCAAATATTTTTTTTGCCTATGATTTTGTATACAATTAAATTAAAACATAGTTTGGGGTACGAATTAATGGAATATGTGTGTATTAAAATTTTGAATTCATTATATCAAAAAACTTAGGATGTTTTTCTTTATTTTTTTTTTGCGAACATTTTCAAAAAAAAATGGTACGCGCAAACACGCATTGCAAAAAGACTCTGAACCTATTTTTTTAGGCCTTAAAATATAAGGCCTATAATTCAGCCATTGATAGACTATTACATTACAATTTATTTATTCCATTTTCGTAAGTTATATCTTTTGCCATTACTCCGACTTAAGGTAATTCGATTAAGTTGTCTTTGTTACAAACAGTAAGAGCTTTTTTTGAGAACCAAATTTTGTTTCGATTGGAGTAATTAGCAATCATATCCTATTTTTATAGAGAGAGCCTTTGAATACCCGACACTGGCTTAGAAAAGGTGATGATACACATGTCGGCTTAAATTCTTAATTAAGTCAAATATTGTATTAGCTATTTTTTATATTGTGGTTTAAGATTTTAGGCCAGAGATAAAGAACTTGCAGTCTTCAAATTCGCCAAAACTCGGCACATTGGTGAAATCCATTTTTTTTTGTTCACTGTCTTAATTATTTTATTAAATACTATTTTTAAGTGTGAATCTTATTGATCTGAATCTTACGAGGAGCTGTGAAATACAAAGTTTGCTTATTCATATGAATTGTTGAATCTCCAAAATAATTCATTCATTGATATTTTTTTTCCTCAATTCTTCAATGAGACGTCAGTATTTTTTTTCTTTCACTTTTACCAAGAGTTTTCTTTTACGTCGTTATTGTTTTGCAAGTTCAAACGAACTAGAAGTAAGAAAAATATCAACTGAGTTTAATTAACATAAAAAAAACTATATTATATATTGCAATGCAAAATGAGCTTTGAGAAACAATGTGTTGTTTGCAGAGTACTTATAACTAAACGGACTTTTCGATAGCAAATGACGCGGAAATTGGTTTCGACCGGTTTTCTGTCGCTTTAACAACACAATAATGTCTGCATGTCATTTAATATACGTACCTCATTCATTCTGTTGTGTTTCTATGACACCAATTAAATATTTTAAAATTATATTGTATCGGCTAATCGACATCGGGTCTTAAGCCTTTAATATAAAAAGTATTATACAGGGCTGTGGAGTCGGAGTCGTGAAAAATGAACGGCTAGAATTTTTTTGAAAAATATATTTGATGATGTGTATTCAAACAGAATAAGCCAAAGCGTTGACATTTCATGCTTGGCGGATTAAAAAAGATCTGATGGAATATATATATATGTTAAAATGAAATTATTGAAAAATCTCCTCGGAGTCGTCTTTTTTTTACACGACTCCACAGTCCTGGTATTATATGTATATAAAATACCAATGCTTTTTTTTTTTAAAAAAAAGGTACCAGAACTCACTTCTTGTCAAGCTTTTTACTGAAAGTTTTTTTTCCAATCCAAGTCCGTTCCCAATGTAGAGTATATAACTTTCTAATGGAGGTATCTCAATAAAACTTTTTTTACGAGAACTGCTTGTTAATCAGTTGCACAACCTTCCTTTTTAAGAGAGTAAGGATAGAAAGATAGAAAGGATTGGAATGGTAGGAGAGAACTTAGATATCGCAAACATCCACGCCTTCAAACTTTACCCGAACCTGAACCTCTGCGTTTGTGAATTGAACAATGGAAGGACCCATTTTGGTTCCATTTAGTTCTTGCAGATTTATTCCACGTTTCAACACAGTGAAAGATTGATTTTCCTTTGCTTATTTATATAATGCAGCTCGATTTTTTTGTGTTATTACTTTTTCGCAAAACAATGATTGAAAAATATATTTTCAATCTTATTTTTTTTTCCATTGATTAGAAACATTAAAATACCGAGAAAAAAGGTGCTAGAACGCCGTTCCATCGCGTTACATGGAAAAAAGAACTGTTTATTATTATCGAATGTACTTAATAGACGAAAAATCGTACCGACAATTTATACAGATGGTTTTGTTTTAAGTTTAAGGAATTCTTTAAGTACGGATTGTAAATAGTAATATACTGTCAATGCCTATTCTGATATTATTATAAAATTATCTGACTACTTTCAGTTCTCTAGACCAGAGTTTCTCAACCAGGCTGTACGCAGAACAAACGGTAACAAGTTAGTCAAAACACTAAAATGCACAGGCTCTAAAAATGATCAGGCGAATGAGATAACAATCTAAAATTTTTGTCACTGACGCCTTAGCCAAGGGTGTCCAACCTTTTTAGCCCTGGGATCGACTCTTCAATCTTGTTTTTTTGCGATCGATTTCTAACATGATTCTTATAAGAAATTTTATTTATTATTTTTTTCCCTTCTTCAAGCTTAGAAATGTTTATTTGAAATGCGAATTGCATATCATTAGATAGGTATGTGCTTACAGAATAATTCAATTTTTGTATATTTTATATATACTTACATCAACGAAGTCATCAACGTTGACCACTCGACCGTGCAGTCGGCAAAGCTCTCTTACACATTAAAAATTGTAAATAAATTAAATACGTTTTCGAAATTCACGGAAGCTTTCGGGATCGACCAAATTTTACTTTGGGATCGACCGGTCGATCGCAATCCATGTCTTAGGCGGTATTGAACAAGTATTGGCTTTAAACGCAATTTACCGAATTGTTCTTTTGCCGATTCGGTATAATTTTGAAATGTATGCAATCTCCCAAAAGAAAAATGTTAAATAATAAAATTGCTCCTATAAATTAATTTTCCTGTGGTTTAAAAAAATGAATTACAATAATACAATACTGTATTACTTATATTACAAATTATAAAGCATTCTAATAGTTCTTATTACGATACAATGTATTACAAGTTTTTGTCAAAACAGTTTTATTATTAATGTAAGGATTTCTGCACATTAAAAATAAGTATTTTTAAAATTTGAAAACTTATATTAAGGTATTGAAAAAACACGATGACTACCGGGATTTCGGTTTCCGTAATAACGGCATAAATTAAGATCCCTTGGCTAGACAAAGAAGGACTCTTTTGAAATTCCTTATACAGTATTAATCTATTCATAAGTACATATTGATATTATAAATGGGTAATAGCCACATCTTTGTCCGTTCTCAACTAGGTTGATTGATCATATTATTTCTGATGATGGGCATTTAGCTATTTCGGTCGGTTAACCATATGTGTTTATTGCAAGAATTCAAAAATCATGTAAAGCTGCTAAGATGTTTTAAACAAACCAGCTGTCATTCAGCTAATGAGTGTCTTTAGCGCGAATGAGTAGACTTAATCACCACTTAATTACCAGCAGTAAACAAAGAATAACTCCAGGGGACAGCAAACATTGGTACAGTATTGGCCTCACTTCAAAAAGTGGCAGACTTTAAATAGCAAAACCTTTATTTTAATGAGTCTATTTATTATTGTTATATGTATAAAAATATTAGATTTTTTTTGAGTATGTATGAATGTAATATTTTGTTTCATACCCGTAATTTGAGTTTTCTCTGTGACGTTAAGTATTTTTTTAATTTTTCTAAATACTGATTAGAGCAAATAATTGCCATCGGCACTTATTTGCTCTATGCAGTTATAGAATGTAAAAAGCCCTCTTTTTTGCCATTTCCGCTACCAATGTGGAGCATATGGACTACTAGTGGAGTTTATCATAAGATAAATGTTTCCGTGGAAACTGTTTGTTAGTCAGTTGGCCAACATATCTTTTTTCGAAAGACAGTAGAAATATAAGTATAGCGCTAGGACAAGACTTGTGGTTAGCTAATCGTTTTACCTACGTCCCGTTTTTTGGATGGGTGGGAAAGGGTTATTCAAGTCAACACATAAATCCATGCATTTGAAAAGAAATTCATAGATCGATTCAAAATTAATTAATAAAAACTGTCCGTTCTGGGATTCAAACCCGTAACTTCCGTAACCGAAGTCATCAACGTCGACCACTCGACCATGCAGTCGGCAAAGCTCTCTTACATATCAAACATTGTAAATAAATTAAATACGTTTGAAACAAATGTATACTTACTGATTTTATGATTCAAATATTATACTTTATAACATCAAAAGATTGACGTGCTAGTGGTTTTAGTCTACGAAGCGAAACTGGGAAGCTAGTTCGTACTATAATATCGACTGTGGAAAGGAAAAAAAACGTAACCCACGTATAACAAATTTTACAGGAGACAAAAAATGTTTTTTGGTGATTTTTGGCCAACGTCAAATAATGAAACATACATAACCTTGAAGTGCACGGAGAACGATGAGCTGGTTTTTAATTGACTTAATCTAATATGAATTAAATATTTATTTAGAATAATTTTCACGGGCCCTTCTTTTTACATTTTTGAAATCTAAATTTAGATACTAATTCGGTACTTCCAGCTTACATCCTTTTAATAGAACGTGTATAAAGTTGTATGCATTTCGATTATCGAAAAAAGCTGTTTTGAAAAAAACTGTCGGTTACGTCTTTTTTCCTTTCCAAAGTCGATATGTACATATAATATAAAAAGCTATTTTTTCTTTATTGGATAGATATTGGTTTTCCAGCATGGGCAAATTTTGCAGTTAAGCAAATCATTATATAACATCATCTAACTATAAAAAAGCATACGACAAGTATATTATCGTGAGAATTTTTTTCTGATTTATAGTTATATCATATAACATTTAAATTAAAAAGTAATAAAAAACGCATAAATCTTTCTATAAAGCTTTGTTTTTTTATTGCACCATATTTGATATCAGATATGCTAAGTAGTACAATGCTTATAACCTAAGGCTCCCATTTTAATTAAAGCCGAAGATGATTTTTTTTTATTTCAAAAGTATTTCAGAAGTAGTGAAACTAAAAACATCTAACTTAATATTTATGAACAGTTTATCCCTACAGCGATTTAAAAAAAAGTATAGAGAGGTTTCCAATAGCGTAAGCGGCAGTTCCCTGAATAGCAGTCCACCTATAGCGTAGTTTTTTTTACAAAACGCCAAACTTTTATGGTCAAATTAGAATTTTCATGACTATATTAAAAATACATATTTTATATACTTCTATTGTCACTACTAGCTGTTTATCTTTTAAAAAATCTAAATATAATCTAAACAGCCGCCTGTATGGTCGAGTGGTCAACGTTGTTGGCTTCGGCTACGGAGGGCCCGGTTTCAAATCTCGGTACGGACAGTTTTATAAATTGATTTTTTAATCGATTTATGAATTTCTGTTCAAAGGCATGAATGTATGTGATGTCTTGAATTCCTCCCTCTCACCCATCCTATCCTATGAACGAGGCGTATCGAGAGCGATTAGCTTACCACTAATCCTGTCCTAGCCCTATCCTTCTATCCCTACTCTATTTGGAAAAAGAGAGGTTGAGCAACTGAGTAACAAACAGTTCTCGTAGAAACACCTATGTTGAGATAAACTCCATTAGGAGTCCATATGCTCCACATTGGGAGCGGACATGGTTTGAAAAAAAATACAATGTTATTCAATAATTTTTTTTTTTTTTGATAACTGATTTCGTTCAATTCACAAAATACAATTGAAAGAGCCTAACCTCAAATTTTGTATGTGTTAGTACTGTTAGTAGTAGTAGTAGAAGCCTAGTAGCCTAGTTATCTATAACGTAATATTCCCGTAGAGAAAGAAGTCTCAATCTCTACGCAATACGGGGGTCGATTTTACATTAAAATATTTGAACTAAAAGAGTTGTAAGTAACTTGATTATCTGCTTTTACCCAAAACTTACATTTAGGTGATGTTTAATAATTATTGAAAGTTTACTTTATAAGTTGTTAAGTATACACATTATACGGTATCGTTTCCGACCGCTGCGCTGCAGTCGACATAATTTGCTAAATGGTGGTCCAACACACTTTACACTTACTTGCTTGAGGAACAATAGCTTCATAGACATAATAATATAAACGAGATTGTATCTGAAAAAATGTTTTGTTCATTGTTGCAGTGGGGTATCATATTATAAAATATTTCCTGTTTATCGTAATAGCTCTTAATTGGAATTGTTAATGAAGCCATAATTGGAAATGTATTATAGCTTGCATATTGTTTTTCATTAATGTCACGTTTTAACATATATTCCTTTAAATATTTGATATTCGTTATAAGTAAACACATACATACATATATACGAAGCATAGAACTGTCACTAACAGAATAGAACAGAACATTATATACATATTTTTGTAATTAATGCAACTATATTTTATTTTCCAGGTGTCCTGTATGAGAAAACTGCAATAAAAACAATGAAGAAAGAGCGGTTAATTGTTTTAAATGACGTTAGTTCGAGAATGTCCGTATAATTCGGGCAAATGGCGTAGTGATCGCGTGATGTGCCAAAATGCAACAATCCGACACGACAGTGACATCTTCCGATTCGATACAAGACATGCCGACAGCTGTGAACAAGCTGATCACATCAGAAAACAATAATACTGTTGTGTCCACGGGAGCTTTTCTGAGACCCGGACACCCTCAAAGAAGTCCCAGCGTTCTCTCATTACCATTTATAGACGGTGAAAGTGATTCCGACAGTAATAAAATCATGAAAGACAATTTCAAATTGACGTCTGATTTCACCAAATCTTTTGTTGCGGATCTTTCCAATGAATCTAAGCAAGTGTTTGGTGTCAGTCATATTCAGGAAGTGAAAGGATCAATGACATTGCAAGAAGGCGTAGTAGACATTTATGAGGTATCCACCGCGGAAACGATTGTCGATTCATCATCGCCTTTAGAAAGAGCTCACGAAAACAGTGA
Organism: Himalopsyche tibetana; assembly: GCA_030503985.1. Taxonomy (NCBI): domain Eukaryota; kingdom Metazoa; phylum Arthropoda; class Insecta; order Trichoptera; family Rhyacophilidae; genus Himalopsyche; species Himalopsyche tibetana. Next base: position 7,552,232 of record JAPJYX010000010.1, read on the forward strand.
AAATGATTACTATTATAGAAGTTCTCCCAGTGGCAATGAAAGCGATGCGGAAAACAGACTCAAAATAGACTTATCAGATGATGAAGCTGATTTCGCAGAAGACGAAACAATTGATAATAAGCGGAGAAGGGATCATGAACGAGATGACTATGATCTTGCGTCTAAATATTTTAAGAAAGACTCGCCTTCTGAAAATAAAGAAATGCGATCACCCACATTTCAGGACAACTTTATAAATTCTATGAAGATCAGTTCAGTATCTGGAGGGCCTGAAGAAAACTTTACAAGCAACTTTGAAGAAAGTTTTTCAGTAGAGAGAAAAGCTCAATATATTCAATATCAGGAAGCCAATCATGACAACACACGTCAGCCAATTCTAGACGGAGAAGATTTTTCATGGCACCCTCATGTCTATGGAAAACCTCCAAAAGTTCCAACTCCTCATTCAATTATCGATATTCTTGGGTGGGATCTGAAGAACACAACTTTGAACACGCCTCCTCCTGTTCGACTTCACGATTCACCTAGTCCTGTCTACTCCTTGAATGCTTCTCCAGCTAGTCTTTGTATAACAAGTCCTGATATCAGTGTAAAATATGTTAATAAAACTTTCAAAAACCCATTAGAATGTAGCATTGACAGTCAAACATCAAAACCACATGTTTTGAGTCAATTGATGAACGTTAGAAAAAAAGATAGTTCCAAATTTAAGTTAGAAAATAGAGTGAACTGTAATGAGTTGGTGAAACATTCGGATACTACAAGTTCAGTTTTGCTTCAGCGACTTGAATCGCGCGGCAATTTCCCCAAGTCCAAAGAAAAGGTTGTACCTTTGAGTACGTCTCCCGTGATGAACTTTGTGAGTTGTACTCCAGTCGGGGGGTCCCACGGCTCTGTGCTCATGGGAGGAGGACTTGTAGCATCGAGGGAGGGTCTGTTGGACGGTGAAGCAGGGTTCGAGCAACCTTTGGATTTATGTGTAGCTCGCGGTCGTGGTGTTGGCGTGCCGTCGATTACCTCTACAGCCCCATTGGGACAGCCCCAAGATCTCAGCAAGTCATCAAAAAAAGGTAGGTGTGCCTTTTTCATCAATTAAAAAATGAAACTTTATAAATTTGAAATTTGACAAGTAAGTCGTTGTACACAATAATACTGTAGTTGTAATTTACTAGTACTAGAATATTTTCTTCATGTTGGGGCATAAAAAAATATTGTGATTCACATATATCCACAAATAACTTAAAACATGAAATCGTTCTTCAGGACGTAATTATAACTAGTAGGCTTTTAAAGTCATAATTGAATGTTTTTAAAGAAAGCTCTTGCGCGTTCTAATTATTCGTTAAAAAAAATAACCAGACCCATTTCAGGCAACTATTTAATAAAGTTGTGAAAACATATATAGATTGAAACGTCAGTTGGCAGCATGGACGCGTTTTTTTTATTTTAAATAATATTTGGTTCAGTAATTCTTCTTTGGAAGTCATTCAACTATTGCTAATAACAATTATGTTATTTGACAATTGTATGTACAGTAAGTATCTTTGGACTTAATTTATATATGTTTGTTTAAGATTTCGACTGAAGGTGCTTGCTGGAATTTCAATATTAAATTTGAATTGTTCAAACTATTTACATTCTCACAGATTTTGTCACTAACGACCCGGGTTTCGCCTTTCGGCATCTTCAGGCGTTCAAGTGCACGGATGAACTTGAACTGACGTTTAGTAAATGAACTTCTTGAATGAATTTCTTATATAAACACGAAACATTCATTTACTAAACGTCAGTTCAAGTTCATCCGTGCACTTGAACGCCTGAAGATGCTGAAAGGCGAAACCCGGGTCGTTAGTGACAAAATCTGTGAGAATGTACATAGTTTGAACAATTCAAATTTAATATATGTTTGCCTTACGATTGATAATATCGACCAAAGCTACATTTCTTGCATACTTCTCTAGAATAAGTTTTTAATAAGTAAAACTTAAGTCACGCGGAGATATATGATTTGTATGCAAGATGAACTCTTTAAATACTAAAAACACAAATCTAAGAACGACGTTTTATCTTCATAATCCAATATTAGAGACCATCATATTAAATATATCGAAGACGAGTGTGCAATAACAACTTCATTATTTTATTTTCAAATAATTCAACCCCTCTTTGTACATTTAATAAATCTACCTTCTAGTCACAAATAAAAAATGTGAAATAATAGGGAGAACATGAAATATTTTTCCGTTTCTTCAAATTGTTCGGAGATTTATTTTATCGCAACATGCAGCAATGCTCTTCAATATTGCCAATGCACCGTACATAGTAATATCTATGCAGTGGGACTTTACATAGATAAAGTTACTTGTGTCATTAAATAAATACAATAGTTTGCACTTAATTAAAATGCAGTGATGCTTCTTTACAACATAGCTAAGCAAATAAATATAATTGAAAGCTTGTACCTAGTAATATGTTACAATATTGCAGAGAAATTGAATATTTTGACATTTTTCAATTTTTATTTACCAATTAAATGAAAACACTACACATGCCGATGAAATGTGAAGTTGTTCACCCCACAAAGACGAGTATCACCATATGGTCACAGTAAACACCGTTGTCTATTAATTCCACTATTCATCTTTTTTCTACCTGAATATCGTTGCTTTCGCTCATATTTGGCTAAGAAGGGTACAGACTACATACTACAGTAAGTCATCAGCCGTGGGAACAGAAACGGCCTCCAAAATCACATGATTTTTTGAATTTCCGTTTTTTTTTAATTTACTTTTTGAAACTTTTAGTTATTTTTTTATAAAAATGTCAAATTATTAACAGTTATTTTGCTAATATATTTGTATTGAAATTATGTTGATCTAAAGAGGTCAAATTGTAAATATTTTTTAAAAAATCACGTTTAGGTATATTTCAACCCCGAATGTTTGCGAGCCCATACGGTCACTTTTGTCCTTACTACTGTCTGTACTTAATGTTACACGATGATAAAAGGATGAGCATGACCATATAGTCATGCGGGGTTTCTATTCAACGACTTTGCGTTTTTTTTTTTTTTTTAATTTTGGATAGGAATAAAAGTTATCCGTGACTTCACTATGGCTTAGAAAATATTTTTTTTATCGGAAAAAAGCTCTCGTCTCTGGGGGTTAATTAGTCAACTTTTTTGAGTATATGTTTCAGTAGAACAATGTAACGGAATGTATATAATTTTTATTTCATTATAAAATTAGCAGTTTATATTGTCCAGTCGTGATAGTTGTTAGAGCTTGCTCTACCGATCACGCAGGTCTGGGTTCGATTCCCTGTCAGATCACAGTGAATTTGAGAATTATTTAATTCAAAGTTGTGATCGAAGACTGGGTGGTTGTGATGTCAATTCACATCAATTACTCTTCTCCCATCCTTCTGATCCTTAAATAACTGGGTGTAGTTATAGCGATTAGCCATCCTCTAGTCCTGTTCTAGCCTTATCATATATCAATTTTAAAATTAGAGCTGAATTGATTTCAAATAATATTAGTGGGAATTTTTTATTTTCATTGGTATTACCGTTTTATTTTTTTGATGTTTTCGTTCAAGAAATTGGAAACAGGTTTTTACTAGCACTAAAAACATAATTTGATGATATAGGTAGGTAGTGGCGGATTACCCAATAAACACAAGAAGCTCGCTTGACGCCTCAAAAATTGCTTATCGGTCTTTTTATTTGAATTTTTTTTGCGCCACATTTGTGCTATCCGAAATATAAGGCCTCCAAATTATTTTGCGTCTTTGGCTTCCCAAGTGGTTAATCCGCTGCTGGAAGTAAGGACACACAAACTAGTTATTGCATACACTTAATTCAAAACAAAAATATATTAATTCAAGTAGTTTCATAAAATATAAACGAAGCAAAAGGTTAGGTTGCGATCAAACATATACGTGCAGTGCGTTTGTATTCTGTTCCAATAAGTAAAATAATCCATGCAAAGTGATTCCTTCGCCGGCGGATAGATTCGACGAATTGATGGAAATAATGGTGCACGGGGTGAGTGGGAGTCTGAATCAAATGGGGGATGACTGGTAACCGTATTGGAGGAGTTAACGAGTACTTGCACAATAACATCATTACGGGGAACATTTTACTAAACTACAGTAAACTCTAGATCAGTGTTATTTAACCTTATATCATCTGCGGACCGGCGTCAACCAGATACACATATTTTCGTACAGTCAGTTCTTCTCCACATACGACTATTCGTGGACCGTCAATAAACTCTTGCGGACCACAGGTTAAAGAACACTGCTCTAGGTTATCAAGGCTGGTTTGTCGAACAACACGGATAATACGAATTATTAACTTTTATTTCGTTATTATATACTACTATACATTAAATCTAAAGCAGGTCATTTGTTTTTCCACGTTTAATACTAATTATTCATAAGAAATATCTGTGATGTTTGTTAACAGCAGTGGTGCACAACCTGCGGCCAACAACGCGAGACTACAGCAGAGCTTTAGAAAAAAAAAACATTGCGTATTTTGAAAGCGCAACGACAATATATATTTCATATTTAGAGCTCTAATACCTTTGCTATCCTGTTTTCATAACAACTTGGCTCTTCTCACTTGAAAGTTTGCCAATCCCTGGTATAGCCTAAGCACAGGGTACTCGTAGTTTTGAGTATAAATCCTATTTTTGAAAAGTTGTTTGTGTCGCCTGTTTTTTTGTTGTTTTGTAAAAAAAAAATGAGCGTTATGCTATATTGAAGCGGATTCGGTTGTGAATATCCAAACAGCTTTAATAATTTAAAACGTCAATGATTCTCAAGTCTTCAATACCGTTAGTGAAAAGCTTCCACCAACTTCTTTAATTACTTTAACCCTCCAGAGACGAGAGCTTTTTACCGATAAAAAAATATTTTCTAAGCCATATTGAAGTCACGGATAACTTTTATTCCTATCCAAAATTAAAAAAAAAAAAACGCAAAGTCGTTGTATAGAAACCCCGCATGACGTCATGCTCATCCTTTTATTACCGTGTTATATTGAGTACGGACAGTAGTAAGGACAAAAGTGACCGTATGGCCTTGCAAACATTTGGGGTTGAAATATAGCTAAACGTGATTTTTTAAAAAATATTAACAATTTGACCTCTTTAGATCAACATAATTTCAAAACAAATATATTAGCAAAATAACTGTAAATAATTTTATGTTTTTATAAAAAAATATCTAACAGTTTCAAAAAGTAAATTAAAAAAAAACGAAAATTCAAAAAATCACATGTGCTTTTTGGGACCGTTCCTGTTCCCACGGCTGATGACTAACTGTAGTCCGTACCCTTCTTAACCAAATATGAGCAAAAGCAACGATATTTAGGTAGAAAAGGTATGAATAGTGAGATCAATAGACAACGGTGTTTTGTGCGACCATATGGTGACGCTCGTCCTTGGAGGGAGGATTAATTCACCATAAAATAATGATCATTGATGACTTTTATAACGTCAATTAAATACTAAATATCGATAGCAAATGTATGATATGCCTAAGACGTATTAATAACAAGTGAAACCAGTTAGTTTTGTAAACTGAAACTCTGATTGTTTGAATTTTCATTGTTTGAACGCAGCGTGTGTATGGAGAGTGCTTTGAATACACTTGCATGTACAAATTAAAATTATGCAGTACAAATTCTCGCGTACTTGTTCAATGAAGGCATTTAGTCTAATATCTGTTTCTTCTTACTGGAAGTAGAATCGACAGTGGTGTTACCAGTTATTTCAAAACTGGACGAATATACCAATAGCAATATTACAAAAAAAGTTTTATAAAAAAAAAACAAAAATACGCGGCCAATTGGAATCGCAAAACAGGGCGAGTAAATAAATCCAAAAATATATCATTATAAGAAACGAGTGATTTTCATAAATAACTTAAAATAATAATAATCACTGAAAGGTTCATCAATTCTGGAACCTGTCAGTATTGATACAACTCTTAGCAGATTTAAAATAATTTAACTCATCACAAGAATATTTATTCAAAACTCGATTTTGGTTCATTTTTCAATTGCAAATTGCCAGTATTTTGCATTTTCAAAATCAGTATTTTGGTATGTATTGAAAAAACATCATGAACTCCGAAATTCCGCTTTCGGTAATAATATTATTGCAATCTCTAGGTCAGTGGAGGGGAACCTGCGGTCTTTTGACTTTATCAAAATATTCGCAAGCGTTTGGAAAAAGAGCGTAATCAACCCATTATATGTTCGACAGTCGAAAAAAACGAGAGAAGGTGCCAAGGTTTTCTTTACTGCGGCCTTAAGTTGAATCAGATAAATGAATGTGGTTTCAGAAATGAAAAGGTTCCCCACCCTGCTTTGTTATGGGACTGAAACCATTTTGTCGTCGCCGTTGTCATATTTTAGTGACAGCTACCGCTTGAAGTATCTAAATTTACTATGCTACATACTTGTTAGAAAAAAATGGATGCAAGGACACATATCATATTCATAAAAATAAAGCACAATTTCTGGTACTTCTACAGCAATTTTATCGTGTGTTGAGAACCAGCTTATACCAATTCTTAATGCTTATTTTCTGAGGTCAAAATGAGGCCGGTTCCATAGCCGAAAGTTCTTGGAGTTTCGTCCCAATTTCACAAAAATTGACGCCAGATATTCGAATCTCTGATTAATTTGTGTCGAAGTGTATAAATAATAAAAATATTATATGGAAATAAGAGCATTCACTTTATTCTATGTAGAGTACTTTTGTTTTTAAATAATATATTATTATCATAAATTCACTTCGAAGGACTATAAAATCGTAACAGAGTATTAATAAAGTAAAATAAATTTTATTTTTATTTAATTGGTATTATTTCTGTCTTAAAATCTAAGCTGATTTTGGATACTTTGCAGTAAAGCTATATTATTTCATTAATTTCTATTAAAAGCAGTCTCTTACGTGACATCATTATAATTTAATCGGTTACAGCGAAACGTTACCTGTTTCGTGTTTAAAACGGAAATCCTTAACCTATCAAAAGGCAAACGTTGTCTATATATTCTTAAATAATACAAAGCCACTAAATATCTGCCACTGAAGTTGCTGGCACCTAGACTTATTAACTATAATATATTAAAAACTAAAAAATCTTAATGTGTGAAAAATATCGATTTGAAGTATATATTTGGCGATTTTTTATTTGGGCGTTGCTGTTTAATTATTTTGAAAATAATGAAATAAAATAATTTGGGATCTCTTGTTACTCTAATAACAATTGTAAAAATACACTACATAATATGTCTGAAGGTCTCATGTAAACGATGGCGGGTTAAGCACATGGCAGGCCCTGTTTTATGGATAATATAAAAACGTCAGAAAATTCCATGTAAAATATATCAAAATCTAAACAAAAAGTTTATGAACTATATAATATAAGCTATTTGTAAGGCCCCTAAGATTCGGAAGCCTCAAATGCGCGGTTCGTTCGCTTAAACTTTAAGCTGCCTTAAAGGGTAATCCGCCACTGCTTGTATAAGGTACAATTAATATTGTATTGATCAAATCTAAAGTTAAAAGTTGAATTAGCACGTTATTGAATGATCAGTGCTGTGTCAATACCCTGGATAGAATATGGTTTTAAACAATTTGCTCACAATCGATCTGCATAAAAAAGATATTGTAATACTTAATATTAATAATAAAGTAAAAATATATTTAAAACTGATTTTTTTTCAAATAATTGTCATTTCGTTTAAACACAATGAAGTATAATTAGTGTTGCTATTTCTCATTCTGTTTAGTTATAGAACGATGGTATTCCAGATGCTAATTAGTCCATCATGGACATAACCTGGAAGCGGTCATAAATTGTAGAAGAACATTATTACGCCAGTTTCAAATACGATAAAATAGCCACTTTCGAAATATTAACTGTTAATTATTGAGAATTTCCGCGAAAAACAAAACTGGTCCTGATGGTTAAATTAAATTGTGAAATTAGTTAATAAAAAAATGTTTTATGGCTATGAATAAATATTGTGTTTTAACCCGATCACTTATTAAACGTATTCTGTAATGAATTTGAAAAAAAAGATAATCAAATACTACTATGCAATTAGAGATGCAAAAATAAATTTGTCTTACATGTTTTGGAGACAACAGAATGTACCTTACATCTTAACTTTTTAATGTACCGATTTTTCATAGAATTGTTTTTTGCGCAACGCATTTTGGTAATTACTCGTAGTGACATAAATTATTTTAATGCAAGTATATACTCATATCAAAGTCAATTTATATAATAAGGAATTTTGATGCCTATAATAAAGCTTAAGAGTCGCTGATATAGACATAACTTTTTATGTTCTTGTGTGTTTTGTCAAAAATAAAAATAGAGAGTCGTTATAAATTATTTCTTTTTAATAAAACATTGACATATATTTGAAAATGTGCCATTCAGACAAAAAAATACTTTTAATTCAAAATAATAAATATATTATATCAATTAAAAATTGAATATCGATTTTAATAATGGTAAAGAGTTATTTTTTATAATACATTAAAAAATTGCTGCTTTTTAAAATTATATTACGTTTATTGTTAATTACCTGGCGTACACAATAAAAAAATGAATTATTTATACTGAAAACTAGGTCAAATATATTTTATTATTTGACCAAAGTTTCCCATCATATTATATTTAAACACTGGACCACTTTGTAATTATCATACCGCGGAAATGTTATGCGAAGCAACATAATAGAGCTGACGTTGTTAAGTCAGGGCTTTTAAACGAACGGCGTGTGTTTTTTTTTAAATATTCTAACGCAATAAACAATACTAATATGTTTTGAGGGAGGGGGTTGGAAGCAAGGCTTTGCAGCTCTAGAGACAGTTTTTTTTACGACAGCCAAAGTCGATTGTAAGAATGGAGCGTCATTGACGAACTTTGACTGAAGTGTTCAGCTAACAGATAAACGTCTTCTATTATCATCCGTATTTTGATTCAGTTAAAAAATAGCAATATACTGAAATATTATAAAAACTAAAACACATTTGCTTGATTATGACACTTCTTATATAAATCGTGTCAAGATTAATTATAAATACCGGTTTTTGTAATATATCAGCTAATGATTGCAATTCCGCCATTACCAAAACTGAAATCTCGGTTTTTCGTCTATTTATTCAATACTGGCATAGAAAATTTTGAAACCAGTTTTACCATATATATTATGTTGTATCTTCTATGATTTGAATCCGACAGGGATCTGCAGCCGGACTTACTCCCAAAATGATCGGATTACGAATGACAGATTCCAGATTGATGGACTAGCTTAAATTCATTAAAAATCCCGATTGGCCGTAGTATTTATTTTTGTATAATTTACATATATGTGTAATATAGGTTATAGTTATGACGATGGCGAAAACATAAAAAATATTAAAAACTGTAGAACTAAAATACTTTGATATTTTTAATCTGTTATAATGGAGTTCTACCAAGTAAATGCCAAATCAATTAATAATGTAATATGTACTTATAGGTATTTTTTTATAAAATTCAGGTATGTTGGTATTGGTTGAAAGGCAAAATATGTGAAAGTAAGATTTTTTGAGAATGCCTATGAAAGAGGCGAAATACGTCTTACAGTTGGTAGCACAATACGTGCAATAATATAATTTATTTTTTAATTTTATATGATATTTTTTCACCTTATCATTTTAGTAAAACTGACAAAAAATGTCGAATTAAGATTCCGACAAATTATTTTATATTGAATATAAAATTTTGGACGTAGCCTATTTCTGGCAATGGTGCATACCCCTACTTTGCAACAATTGCATTCGTAAAGTGCATTCACAATGCCTGCGCTTTAATATAGCTGGTCGCCGGCCACACAAACGCCCAAGGCTCGGATTGCGCGCTTCTATTTGCCAGGCAGTACTGGAAAATAAAACGCAAAGGCCGCTCGTTCAGTGGCATGGTCTCTGTTCATAAAGGGAAGGGTGAATATACTTGATTTCCCGAAAATATTCAAGTTAGATGATCGTTTCCAACGACTTGAAAAAGTTAATACAGGATTTTTCTACGATCCCATTTCATGATCTTTTCATTGTGCTTAGTATCTACCTATCAAATAATCCACACCGTAGATACAATTTCCACCATTAATTAAATTAAATTTTGATGTCATCTGATCCTAAATGTAATCCAGCCATGCAGTACGTATTATCGGTAGTATTTTAAAAATGATTAATCGTTCATTTTAATTCAATGTCTTGGTTCTTTATAGTTAGTATCCCTTCCCTTACTATGCAAAAAAGCACAAGCTCCTGAGCTGTATAGTCGTTACACATCAGGCAAACGGGAGTGAATCATGAAAATTATATGTAGTACTGCTGTAGTAGTGTTATATAATTGTCATGATTCACTCCCGTTTGCCTGATGTGTAACGAATACACAGCTCAGGAGCTTGTGTTTTTTTTGCATAGTAAAGGAAGGGGTATAGATGATTTGAAATTTTCGAATAGTTTTTTTCTGTGTTAAAATTATGTCTCGCGTTTCACTTTTAATTAGATTTTCCTCGAATCATGTTTCCTCACTCACATTAAAAATTCAGTGGCAGAGTGTAAATTCCGATGTCTACCGACTCCATTTTACAATAATTCTCCGCAAATCATTTATTTTTTCATGATATTGACGAAGCCGTGAACGGATGAGAAAACAACTGATTCGCGAATGAAATCCTTTTTGCACACTACTTTTTGTGTGTGGTCACTAAACATAAACTATAAAATACATACGATGTAAAATAGCTACCATCCGTTTTACCCCACCACTGTTTGCACTGTGGGTGAAATTCAATTTAATGTAAAGTCACTACTTAATATAAAACATGTACAGTGTGGTCCGGAATGTTTAGTAATGGAAATGGTCAAATCACATTATCGTGTTTCGCTCAGTCATATGTTTCGCTGATAAGCATAATTTTTCTATTGCCACTGTAATTGATAAATTAAATTATTATTCATTAATGAGATATTAAATTTTAGTATGATGTTATATTATTTGAGATATCTTTGCTTGTAATATTTTCATTTTGGGTTACTTTGCCAACTAGGGATTGCCAAATATATCAATACCGGTATTGCAAATCAAGTCATTTAAATAAACAAATAATACGCCTATTTGTTTCATAAAAAATGCCGTTAAAAATATATCATAATCAAAATCAGATTTTTTTTCATAAATAACTTACGCTTTATTAGAATAGTAATATATCATAGACAGGCTCAGCAATTATAGAATCTGTCAATATTGATACAAATCTTAGCTGATTCGAAGTATTTTAATTAATCGCGAACAATTTAAATAAAACATCTAATTGTATACATTATTTTATTTATGTTGGTTAGTTTTCAATACCCATATATGTACCGATATTTCAGTTATTAAGAAAATACCAGTATTGAAATCCTTAATGCCAAAGACTGACAATATCACGACTTTAAAATATTAAGTGTTGCTGTAATGAACTCTAGTAAAGACACTTTTACAGCAGTTGTACTGGGGTACGTCTACAAGTCATACAAATCAGGCCAGTTGTGGTCTTATATTTTATGACTCTTCATCCAGTCACCTGGCAGTGATCTCCAAATCCTTTTTCAAGTGTAAAGTTTTCCACTTTGATCGTGATTAGTAACAGCAAATAGCTGTACGAGGTGATGTACCGTGATCCCGTGGGTAGCATACGGGGTATCTAGTAAATTGAGTAAGATCTCTAATGGATATATTATGTGTCTTCAGTTATCTTATAACTGTGTGTTTTCAATACTGCATATGAATTATGAATACCTTTCTTACCTAATTGTTTTTTTATTTAGTTAAATTTGGTTTATTTCTAATAGGTCTCAAACATTTTAATTAATGATTATTAGTGTCACTCATTTATACTTTGTAAATTCTTTTCATATTTCTTTTGTTTGTTACACCTTCTAATTAAGTTTTTATTAATAACGGCTCGATTTATATTTCCATCAGTTGAAAATACTCGATATAATGCAAAATCGATCCTGATCTATATTGAATAATGTAGATTTAGTTGGTACAGAAAAGTAAGAATAATGTAATGTTAACCGTATTTTATACAGCTTATTAATGCAAGAGGGAACCTTCTTTGTCTTATATTTTCATTACCACGTGTTTTCGTTATAAAAATAGAATTTTAACAAAATACATAAGATTTTAGTACGTCACGAAAAAAAGTTATTGCATTATTGATAATTATTGATTTACTAATAAAGATCAAGTGTATGTAAATACCGTTTAGGTAAGATATTTAATTACTTTATCAAGGTTACTGTTATAATTGTCATTTAGTTACCAACCAGTCGAAACCAATTATTATAAATCTTATATGAACAGGCGTATATAGTGTTCATTACAATTATCATATTAAATCAAGTTTATTCATAATTTAATTCGCAGATTGGTGTGGCTCCAGACATTTAAACCAGTTTGATCTTTTAAAAATAAACTATGCGTTTATGTAATTTATTGAATTAAATTCAGTAAATTTAAATTGTTATTTAGTATAATATATTTTGTGAAATGAACTGACCTTTTGATATCTAGTGTAATTACATAATAATATATTTTTTTGTGAATATGTCATCCAATACCGGCACACGTAGAATTTTCTAAGCGAATAGGATTTTTAGTATTATGAAAGAAAATTGCATAGTACACATATTATATTGAAAAATAAAACAATTTTAAATCACTATTAAGAACATAACGATTAACGATGGACTAGCACAGAAACGTGTTATGTGCAAGACTGTTTAATTAGTCACTTTTAGCGTGTTCACAGTCAATACGTACATAATGGAAAGGCATTATATTAAAAAAAAACACAGTATTCCTTTGTACTTATTTCCACTTTTATTTAGCAAGATCAGGACCGGTTTCGTTCATGACGAGCATTATCAACTGATAGGAAGTAAAATTTTAACAGTGTAATTTATACAAAACAAAATGAAATACAAAGGTGTAATAAACAATTGGTATTGGAAAAAAAATTAAAATTACTGTTTAATTAGGGTATTTGAAATCGATGAAAACAATTGCTTGAAAACACACTTATATCAATTATTGTATGTTGTAGTGTTAGTAACAATCGTAAAAGATATAAAATAAAAAGTCTGTGTTTAATTTGGTTTGTATATTTTTTCACTAACTGTGGCCATAACTTCCAATATGCAATGATGATTGAGTACCTACACATTAATGCGTATTAGAAATTATGGCCACAGTAAGTCAAATATTACTTAAAACATCTCTGTAACATGAAATATGGTCTTGAGAGGTATTTAAAATGTAATTAACTCATTTATACATAAATTTGAAAATGTGTCTGATAGGCCATCAATAATATAATAAATAAATAAAAATATGTGATGCCTTTCCGCCATGAATTGACAGTAGAGTGGAGACATTACAAGTGATAATTATATTGACTGATAGTGTAAACTTCCAATGAAATGTGAATAAATCGATATATTATCATCGATTAGTTCTAAACTGGCAATATAAATAAGCATTACTGTTTTTTTTGTTTCACTTTATATATTTCTAATGTCTGGTTTATTTATACATAACCGTATTATTATCCTATCGATTAACAGTGTAAAATGGAAAATTAGATATGAAGGCTAAGAAAACAAAGAATAAAGGCGGCTACACATTGGCCAAGTTAGATCGGTAACGAAACGACACGACACAACTAAGACATCTAGTCCCGGACCCTTTTTGTGATCCCGGGATTGAAAATTTTTCCAATTGGACATTCAACATAAATCGTGTATAAATTGACATTCAGGATTGAGAATTTTTTGTGAGCAGATTTTGAAATACTGGGCTTTTCAAACACTTTCATGCCGATTTCAAAAACCCAGGAATTTACGAATTTCCCGAAACGAAACGACGTGAAACTTTTTTTATTTATATAGCTCTTCCGTGAAATTCCAATCCAAAATCCCAGGAATTTACAGATTTCCCAAAAGGAACGCCGTGAGAGTTTTTTTTAGCTCCTCCAGGATTTGCAAATTCGAAAACCCAGGAAACCTTGGAACTTCCTTTTTTGCCGTCGCTCAACATTTTTAAATTTTCTAAATCCCGAAATCCCGGGTTAGTAGATCACAATCCCGGAATTTTGATGTTGCAGTGTTGGATGGAATCTCGGGATTGGAGGCCCTAGACGCAACGAGTAGAAATAATGCGTAGTGTAAAATATAGAGACTTCGTTAATTGTAATTTGAAAAGAGTCTTTATGAGAAAATTTGCATCGATCATTCACTAAGCGTGTTAACTTACATTAACCTAATTAAACTGTGGTACAGTACTTATTGCTTGAACCATTTTTTTTATTATTGAAAATTCCGACAGGATTTTAGAAACGATCGAGAAATTATCGACGAGCGATATTTACGGAAAAATAATAATTTAAATACATTATTTGATGATCGTATAAAATCATAACTAATAATCATAAATAGTTTGTTGGTATCTTTTCAAATATACATAATATGTTATATCCTTCGTTTTCTATCTCTTAAGAGGCTTGGTTTACAGCACGAAAGTAATTGTTTTCTGTCTTTGATTTTTTAACCTTCATTCTTATGTACTAGCTACATCGTAGTTAATTTACTTCACCGCTCACTGTGCCTTTCAGGGCTTACATTGTTCACGCTGCGAAGACAATTGTTGTACAGACAGAGAAGTGCTATTATATTGTCTTCACCCACGCTTTTCATTGTTCGCTTTGCTTTATTCGCGTGCGCAAAAAAATACGCTTATTGCAGCAGCGATCACGGCTTATTGCGGTGAATGTTATGCCGCCACTTAAGTTCACTCCAAACAGAAAGTCATATTAGCTGAGCGATGACTCTACATATTACGAGACTTGCGTTGCTTAGAAATGAACGAATCCAAACGTACTTACCTTTGTATTGAGCGCGAGTCACTTGCTCACCTTAATGAAGAGTTAGAAACACTGTAGTTTGATTTCCCATTCTAACAATGCTTTTACAGTTGCAAAAAAGTGAGAAATAAATATCTTTTTACTGTGGCACCACTTTGTCAAAAGCAGACAAAGCGAAAAAACAAAATCCAAATCTTATCAAACCACGCAACATTTCAGTGGTGCGACTCTAATGAACAAATTAAAGTGTTTTATTCGTGCCTACGTAGTTCACTTTCGATGTCTACTACTAAGGCTCCCGACCCAGGTACCTGTAAGTTTTTAAAAGAACCGAAAACCGGGTAATTTTTAACAGGTACACGGCCATTAATATTTCATTATGATATTTGGTTTCTCCATATCAAATATATATCTTTTCAACATGTGAAATTTTTCGGATATATTTATATTTGGCAAAACGTTAGTATCTTCGATTTTCGCTCATTTGGTCAAAATGTGTGTACATAAATATTTCTATCAAATCGAATATTAAAAACAGTAAATGAAATTATAATTAATATTTATTAGTCGGGTCTGCAGTGTAGTGATCAACGTCGCTGGCTTCTGTGATATATCTCACGGGTTCGAATCCCATTACGAACAGAATGTTTAATCTGTTCGAAGGCAGGATGTTTGTGATGTCTACAAATTCCACCTTGCCTTCCCATACTAAAATAACGGCCTGTTCTGTCTTTAACCTATTCTTTCTATTTCTACTATTTTTGGAAAATTTCGGATTCTGATTAACTGAGCTATAATCTGTTGAGATAACTCCATTATGAGGCTATATAATCCACATTTAGAGCGGACGTGGTTTTTTTTTCTTTTTTCACAAATGTTATTTCAAAGCGCCGTTTTAATGAAAAGTAAAACAAACGTAACGTAAACTTCTCTATTACTGGGGTCAAGGAAAATCCTTCGCTCATTCACTTCGGCACTTTTATAACCTTTTCTTGAAATATAGTTTGTTGCTCGAGTTCTGTCATTTATCTTACAATACTTAACAATAATAGACTGGCCTAATAAGATTGGAAGGGTCGCGTATTCAGACAACGCCTTAAAGTTCATGCTCACTTAAAAACGAATAAATTTATCGACAAATGGGTGTTCTGATTAGCTTGCGCGAAAAGACCAAGCAGGCTATTATTTTAAGACAACTGCATGACGGCATTGCTAAATCCAAATGTCATTTTAATTGGGTGCAGATTTTATAATCAATTTTACATTAATTGTGTTTTTGATACTTTATGAGGTGGCTTTAGAATAAGTTATATTTACATTTTTTTGTTTGTTTGTCAAAGCAGTGTTTAATCCGTTCAAATTGTTTCCTACTGGGTATATAAACAGTAGATAAATCATTATAACTCGCGCCCTAGGGTAGATACGCAATGTTGTACCTGGAATCAACCGTTTCGGATTTAAATTCTTATTTGTAGGTGTTTTCAGAAACTTAACAACGTTGTTAATTGTCGATTGAATTGGCATTTATATTATTAAGTAATCTTTAAAGCAAATTATTTTTAATTTAAATAATTATGTATTATCATAAGAAGCGTTATTTTTGGTTCAATTATTACTTAAAACGTCCGACGATATTCTTCAAGACTCGATTTTGCAGTAAAATATGAATTTGATAGTAGATGAGTTAACATTTTCCTTAATTATGACGCTATGCAATCTTTGAACGTCTTCTTATGGGGTCTAGAATCTAGATGCAACTTATTTGGCATGTCCGGCGAGGTCATGGTTTTGAATATTTGAAACAAAGCAAATTCAATAGATTTATTAACCCAATTAATATATATTTTCCCTCACTTGAAGAATAACCAAAATTGTTATCTACTATCATATTTTATGTGAGTGTCGATATCTCAGATGAACAGAGAACAGGAGACGAACTCCTCTCTACCATTTTCGAAATTGTTTCTAGTTTTTATCAGTCATTTTCGAAGAGAGAGTCATGAGAGATTTATCTTCCATCTTAATTATAGCTTTGTTTAGAAATATCGTATTCAACATATGTCAGTCTTTATGCTACTGTCGATAGACTTGCGCGCAAGTTATTATTAATTTCATTTTAAGTGCGGTATTGTTTCAAATGAACTTTCTAGTGGAAATGTCCAATCAATTTTAAAATCATTGCAACACGATGCAATATTAATTTAAACTCAAACACTTAACAATATTTGTTTGGGAACCAACATCACACGCGTGATACTTTGAACGGTGATTTATATGCGATACGTATCAAATATTGCTAATGGAATACAGGTATTGCCGTGTTTCTACATCATGTAAACTCTTAATAATTCTACTTAATAATGCACTTACAATGTTCAGGTGAACTATTAATGTAAAAGGTCTCTTGCACTATTGCCTATACAGCGTGTGCGAAATAGTATTCGTAAAAATATAGCAATCTTTTTCTGTAAAAATTTGAAATTAGTTAATTACTATTCTTTCACTACATTCAAGGTTTTATACAAATTCAAATAATTTGTTGTTTTTTTTCGATGATTTCAACGGTAAGTGAAAGTTCATTTTTAATATTATATTAATGTCGCCCGCTGTGGTTTAGTTGGTTAGAGTTTGCTCTACCGATCGAGTGGGTCTGGGTTCGATTCTCGGTAAGGTCAATGTTAAATTGGATTTTTTTTCAATTTTAATTTGATATCCAAGACATGGGTCAATGAGTGTTTGTGAAGTCAATTCTCCTTGAGTTAATCTCATGTGACTTTCAAAAATTCTCATCAAGTATATCTAGTATGATCTACCAACTTCAAAAATATTTGACGCATTGGCGTAAGCTGTAATATCAATTAAAAAAAATAAATATATACAATCAATTTTGATAACTTTGTTATTTCACTTGTGTTTCGAAATGCTACACCAGTTTTGCCTTTTTGAGTAGAATCATATCAGACGGAACATTGCAAGGCTTACGATTGATATTCGTAATAATACTAATTCGTATCAAATTTTGTAACACTACAAGTTGTATAGCAAAGTCAATATGTCAATGTATAGTTCATAGTAGTACATTGTAATATTTAATAATCTACCTAAAAATATTCCACGCGATAAATTGTCATTGTGATATTTTATCACGATAAATTGTACATTTTATGTTTCCCGTGTACGGTTTTGACCTCATGATGTATTTTCTTAGTTTGCGTCTTTACGTACATCTTTTGAATAATGTAACCACAAAGCAATGAATGGATCATTTATTTTGTGTGATGAACAGCATTTTCAGTTTTAATATCAACCATTCTTCACCTAAGTTCTAAGTGCACACTGCAAAGCGTCTTGCAAGCAACGTTCCCTCTAAGCTGCGCGCGTGCGCGGCCGCGCAGCAGTTGAGAAGCCCCAGCGCACTCATTCCGCGTTGGCGCGCACTACAAGACAGTTGCTCAATCAATATTTGATCGGTCCGCGCAGTCTTTTAAATTTCCGCGCAGTTAACTCTTTAAATTTATTTTATTAGTGCCATTATTTATCATTCTTGCTTATTATTATTTAATTGTTTTTTTTTTACTTGTAATTATTCCAATTCTTTGTATTTAATTAACCTTTATTAATATCTATATATTTGTAATTATTATGTATTGTTGCCTATCAAATTGTATCTTAACTGTATCATTGAGGAGATATCATCTTCGGTGTGATGCAGAAAGGAAAAAAAACAAGTTTATCGAATAAAAAAAAAAGCTAACTCTTTGGCTTAGAGGGAACGTTGCTTGCAAGGCGTCGCGTGCAGCGTGCATGTCAAACACTTGCTCCCCAAATACAATACGAGTGGCCAGAAAGTGTTGAACGTTCACACGATATGCACGAGTCGTCTCCCAAAACGTTGTCCACTGAGGCTTTGCGCTTAGTCGTATTTTAATATGTATGATGATCCTGATTTTTGACCATTCTGAAGAACTCGTTAAAAGATTTAAGATTTCGACCGAATATCTTAGGTAGAATTTCAATATTAAATAATGCGAATACCGGCTCGTTAGTGACAAAACGTGTGAGAGTTAGGGCATCCAATCCCAGGATCCGGGATCCCGTTCAATTTTCTGATCCTGAAATCCCGGGAGTGACACGGCTGCGATCCTGGGATTGAGAAATTTTGAGCAAATCCCGAAAATTGACACGAAATGCCAAATCGAGAATTTCAGATTCCTCTATTTCGATTCCAGAAAACGAGGTTCTGTGACAATCTGGGAAAAAGTATACTAAATTAAGAATTTCAAATTTCTCGGTGAACTACAAAAAAACAAAACAAGGTTTGGAGATAATCCGGGGAAAAAGTTTAGCGAGTTGAGGATTTCAAATTCCTCAGTGAGCAAATCCCAATCCCGGGATTGAAAATTAATCAATCCCGAAATCCCGGTGTACATACTTTGAATGATTCAATTTTTTAAAAAGATTTTTGTTTTTCAATTGATCCTTAGTCAGCCGGATACTTGATTCTTTGAGCGATTTCCTTCATACGGTGGTAACCTGTATTTCTCTTACCTTCTTTGCCTGTCAATTTTCCCAAGAGTTTCTGGTCTTTGAGAAAAAGTGTTACCGAGCAATTTTAATATTCAATTCGTACCGTGCAAACAGGGGATATTAACAATGATTAACTATATAAGGTTAAAGGTTTTGAAAACATGTGCTCAATTTTCCAATGTTTTTTACCTGGTGACATTAAAGTCAATGTTAGTGGGACCGGTTTCATAGTTAACCTTTATATAATATTAAATATTACCAATCACATACTAATAAGAGTAAAGTTGTAATGTATACGATTAATTAAACACCGTTAATAACTTTATAACAATTAAAATGCATACTTTGATATTCTGCTTGTCATATAAATAGGAGTAACACGTGTTTCGGCCATTGAATAAAAATATTCATAAAATATACATATATATACAAAATAAGTAAAACCTTAAGAAAGGACGAGTCAGAAAATGCCTTCGAAATATTATGTGTTACATTTTTTAAATTGATGCCCAATCTCAATGTGGAGTATATAGTTTCCTAATAAAGGTATCGCAACAGATGTGTCACTACAAGAACCGCTTGTAAGTCAGTTGCTCAACCGTTCTTTTTTCGAACTAAGTAGAGATAAAACGGATAGGATTGTTTTATCCATGTCTCCTCTCAATGTAGAGCATATGGCTTTTTAATGGAAGTATCTTAACATAAGGTTTCTCTACGAGAACTGTTTATTACCCAGTTGCTCAACTTATCTTTTTTAAAGAGAGCAGTAGGAATAGAAGGATAAGGCTAGGATAGGACTAGTGGTTAACTAATCGCTCTCGCTACACCCGGTTATTTAAGGATCACAAGGGTAGGAGAGAATTTTTAGACATCAAAAACACCCATGCGTTCGAACAGAAATGAATAAATTGATTAAAAAAATATTTTTAAATATTGTTTCATATTGGGACTATACGCAGTGATATTTGTCTCGGAAGCCAACGACGTTGACCACTTCACCACGGAAACATTTTATTTTATTTTTAAAATTGATACCTTTGTTATTCCATTCGATGTGTGACCAAATGTTAAGCGTGTTTCATTTCTTTAATAAGCAATTGATTATAGCTGGAGGGAAACGGTTCTAGTCGTCTAATAATTTAATACAATATTAATCTTGGTACTGTGTAATGATAATTTGCCTTAAATGCAAACAATCACATGTTTCTTCTATCTTAAATATAAGATGCCTTTCTTTCAAGCATTAAACTTAATCTTGTTGCAATAATTTTTACACTGTATCGATTAATTGGCACAATAACATTCATTAGAAACATAATTTTTGCGGTTTTACGAAATTTGTTATCTTGACATAGAAAATAATAAAACATACGTACACGTGCTGTCCAACTATCCGTGATAAAATAATAATATTGCCTTGATAGCTTTCGCATATCTATAACAAACAAAAATAAACACATGATTAATTTTGCAAACCTATGTTCAAACATTGTTCCAGTTTTTGTACAATATGAAAGAGTATTGAGGTAGAGAGTAAGAGAAATAAATATATGCATGTGCATTACGAATTAATTTGATTGTTTTTAGTCACAACATTATTGTTATATTATTTCAAAACATGCAAAACATTGATTCATATTTACTTATTCATACAATAAGCTCATTACATTTAATTGAACTGAATTATAATTTGACAGTAGAATGGTAAAAGGACATAGCCTAATTTTTTTTCAAAACAGATGTTTGCAATCTAATACACGTTCGATGGTTTCGGCGGTAACTTTGTGGAAGTTCATTTTAATAGAAAATTTAAATTAACTTTGATTATTCCACGTATTGTGTTAATAACTGTGACACAATACGTGGAATAATCAAAGTTAATTTAAATTTTCTATTAATACACGTTCTATCGAATGGATGTAATCTGCTAATGCCGAATTAGTATATCAATTTAAAAATAGAGAAAGTGAAAATTGCGATCAGAGAAATGGACTTATACAACGGTATTTCTGAAACAACTTTAAAAAAATGATATTGGATTGAATAAGTAAAACACCAGTTTATTCGTTTTCGTGCTCTTCAAGGCTGTGTATACTTTATATATTTTGACTTGGGCCCGAAATCGTCAAAAAACGTTTGTTGTGCCTAGGGTATCCAATCCCGAAGCCTTTTTGCAATCCCGGGATTTCGGGATTGATTAATTTTCAATCTCGGGATTTTTTTTTTTTAGCTCACCGAGGAATTTAAAATCCTCGATTTGGTATACTTTTCCCCCGATTCTCACAAAACCTCGTTTTTTTTAAGCTCATCGAGGAATTTGATATCTTGAATTTGCCAATTTCAATTTTCGGGATTTGCTCAAAATTTCTCAATCCCGAAATCCCGGGATCGCGACCGTGTCAATCCCAGAATTTCGGGATCAGAAAATTGAACGGGATTGGATGCCTTAGTTGTGCCTTCTGTATTTGTTACGTACTTTTTGCCTTTCTAAGGTCGATATTTTATCATCTAGAGGTGGTTCTCATACGCGGCCATATGCTCCACATTGGGAGCAGACATGGATTTAAAAAAAATCTTATTAGACCCTGATTGCTATTTGATAATATAATGTTTTTTGAGACTATCATTGATGAGATGTGTGCTTCGGTAATTCATCAAAAAGCATTTTTAATGATAACAAAACTAAACCTCCCTTCGGAGACAACTTGATATCGCACGCACCGTGGCATTACGTTCACGTGTTTTTATATCCATTCTCTTCAATGCTCTACTAAAGGATTTCATGTTTGAAATATTTTATTGCGGAATAAATACAACGATAAGATATCAAAAGTCCACGTCGAAAGATAGTTATTTTATCTCTCGCTAAATCGTTGTCGACTGCCGGCCTGACTTAATCTTGCCTATTTATGAATCCGGCCGTCAGTCGTCGTCGTCTCCTATTTATGGAGGGATTTCGTAATTAAATCCAATATAGGATACGACGTCTCGTTTGCCCACCGCTCCCCGTCTTGCACTATGTAAAGTAGTCGCTTCGAATGTAATTGCGTCTAATAAACCCGCATGCTGGTCTTCGGCCAGGGGGAGAGAGAGGTTAAATGGGACGTTCTCATTTGAATTGATTGAATATATTATGTCCTTGCGATAAAAATATATCTGCCGAATATAATCGTCAATGCGTATACATTGACGTATCTCACTTAATGTCTTAATTACTTATGAATAAATTATAAGAAAATCATTTTTATTTTACTTAAGGTGTAAATGCACGCCCTTTCCTTGCACATATTGCAAAACTATGCACGCCCTTGCCAAAGCTAATCATATCTATTATTGTTGTAAAGAGGTTATTTGGGTAACACTCTAAATACTACTGTATTATTAACTTTATTTATTACATTGTCTTTATTATTAAATAAAAATAAAATTATATAAATAGACGTGACATTACTGAAACCGATTTTTTTTGAATATATAACGAATATAAGAAATAACATTAGAAATTATTTTTAACTGTAAAATAATAGAGAACTAAAATAATGAGTTTATTTACGCGAACCGGTTTTGTATGTCTCGTAATGTCTCAGAATTATATTTTGAAATCATATGATAGGTATGTATAATATAAAAGTTTCATTGATTGAATTGAATGTGCTGATCACTTTTTAGGGCGTTCACTTTCAATACTTGGTGGAAAAGCATTATATTATGAAAAACAAAATACTCATTTGTACTTATTTCCATATATAATATGTACTGATATGAAGTCCATTACAAAAAAAATAGTATTTATAATAGCTGATAAGATCAAGCTGTGTTTTCAAAGTCTGCATTATCGACTAGCATTTATTTTACTATACATAAAGCTAGCACAAAGCTTTTACACTTTCGCAAATATTGAATCGATCAGTAATATTCCAACTTACAATTCCAGAAAATTTAAATTAAATCGTTTTTAAATATGGGAATTCGCTGTTTCATACCAGGCAGTGAAACCTGAAATGCTAGCTACTGCTACCTTCCATATGCCACGTCATACACGAAAACCATGGCTGCAGACGTGCGTATGTGTGTACCAACGCTGCTGCTGTATGTATAATATGTAAGTTGACAAAGAAATGCTTAAATATTTGTTTACTTATCGCCATAACTTATAATTATTTTTATGGTACTAGGTATGGTACAATATTTTGTATGTTATACTTAGACTTTAACATTTGTGTACTATTTTATTTTACAAATACAATTTTGCAAATTATTTTAAGCAGATTTCACGACGTAACAGTTTACCCCATCCTACCTCGAATGATGCAAAGCTCATTCTGAGACATTCAAATTGTGTAATTGCTATGTAAGGGAGAGTGGATAAACAAGCGCCGTGACAGGTGAGATAAACCGTTCGCCGAGTGAGGATGTCTGGGATAATGAATGCATATAATTACGTCATGTCTTATTAAATTAAACTCGGCGCTCATTATAAGAGGCCGTCATAAATTATTGGCTTTTGTCAATAATTTATATCGATTATCTATTACTTGCGGCAATGCGTACGCTATACATGCAATAGAGATTTAGTGCCGCGGGTAACATTGTTGCCTTTCAAACAAGTTCTGTCTTGAAAGTGGTTATTTTAAAAAATACATCCAAGAATACAATAATTATAATTATTAATACATTGCGATGCAAAATGTGTAAAAGCCGTTTGGGGTGAATATAAATATTTGAGCGCTGACAAAAAGAGTTAGCCATACATTGTATTCGACGTTCAATAAATTACAATTTGGTTTTGAAAATCGTTTTTAAAAAAGCTTATAAATGTATGTCGTACGTGGACAAAATCAAAGCAAATTCTAGGCGACTCGGTGCGGCACGAACATATCAAATGGTCTCTGCCACTATAGTGTCCTACGTGACAAAAAGCACGCAACGATCAGTTTATTTGATATTCTGATTCGCTTAATTTCGCTTTAAATCGCGTTCCAATCGTGCTCGCCTTGACGTAGCGTTAGACGTAGCGTAAGCGAGAGACGCTCGCTTTGGGGCTTCAATCTTGAGGGCCTCAAAATAACAAACATTCTATAAAACCCTTGTAATATTTTAATTCAGTTTTAAGGCCTCTAAATTTGATTGCGCCTGGAGCATTCCAATAATTAAATCCGTCACTACTAATATCTTATCTAAAAGATTCTTACTAATTCATGCCAAGGTGCTTGTAATAAATACACTGCCGTAACTGTTAACTTATAAAAAAACATAGTAATGTATTTTGTTACGAATAATTTTGATTACTTAATAATATCATAGATTTATAAAAGTTCGATATTTTTCAATAGTGCTTACTTAACCATGCCTAGCTTTGATGCAAAAATAATATTCAGCACTCAAATTTTAACCATAATTTTAACTAAAACACCGTTGTTATCGATAGTATAAGTGTTAATAATAATACTAAAATTTATAATAATGTAACGTACCTCTACATATACATATATTACAAGTCTAAAATCAGTCTTTCTTTTTATTCTAAAGAGACGTCAAAGCCAAATTTGTTCTCATATCACAATTATTACATAGCAGACATTGATGTTACCTTGATGGATATATATATATCCCTAATAATGCTTCTTATTAGAAGCATTCTACCATAAACTGTTCGCTAAACGAAAAGATTAGAGTCTACTAGATTTGTATTTGTTATACATCCGTAAATAAAATGATATTTTATCAAAGGAATCTGAGGAAGGAAACGCAAACGGCCGAGTCTAAAAAAGGATAAGTATTAAATAAAATATGACTACCCAAACTCTGATAAGCAGACAATCCCTTCGATAGATTCGGCGGTATCTTTGTGGAAGTTGTTTTTTTTTTATATAATATTAAATTTGATAACTTTGCTATTACACATTTGTGTAACGATGTATTACTTATGATGGTCTGATGATGATTCTCAAAGAGGCAAATTATGTAACACAAGAAGTGGAAAAACAACAGACAATCCTGTTGCGCTTAGTATAAAAAGTGTATGATCATATTATCAAAATCAAAGCAATGCTCGCTGAGAAATGATAATCCTGATCATTTCTTAATTTAAGTGACTTATTTTAATAATTCTTTTTGGTAAATTTATCTTTACGTTCAGGACATTATGCTGTCCATCTTTTAATACACATGGAGTATGTATTATTATACGCACTAAATAAACGAATCCCGTTCTACTGTAAGAGTATGCAAGAGAGACTGCAAGCGAATCTCTTGGGCTTCGCGATTACTTACTTGTTGTCCTTTTTCTTCTAAGTCTTAAAAGCAAACTTAATATATTATGTTTGATTACCAAGGAAACGTTTTTGTTATAAAGTATTTGGAGAATATGAAAGTGGGTGGCATTTGTGTATAATCGTCTATTAAACAAAAAAATATAACATAAAATTTAAATTGATAACTTTCTTTTCCACTTTTAAAAACAGCTTTTAACAACCTTGCGATTTCTGATGATGCTTCTCAAAAAAGCAAAACACGTCACATCAAATTTAATTTTATATTAAAAATAAAATTACCGCGGAATCCATCGAAGAGTAAAAAATAAATTATTGTAACATTTTTTCGCAATAATTCAATTTTGTGATTATTTTTTATATATAGGATAATCTAATCTTTTTTTGTGTTGCGGTGATTGTACCCTTGCTGACGTTACACTATAATTTTCATTTGAAACTTGCAGGTATCTTACATGATAGATTTGTATTTTACAATGTATATTGTACGCGCTCCCAGCTTCTTTTTACTTTGTCAGATTTTTTTTCATATAAATAAGCTTTTTATACAATGTCCAAACTATATTTTTTTTACACATATATTACCAAATACATCTGATTTGTTATGATGTTTTTGAAACCATATTACCATCAACTTATTGTGAGTTCAAGGTAAAAAAGATTCCTTGATATCATTATCAACCGTGATGGTGTTTCATATTTAATATAAAATTTAATCACCGCATAGATTTTGTTACATATTCTGAAAATTATATAGGTACATATTAATACTTACCAAACGTTCAGTCATACTCATAGCAATCATGTAATTCCCGAGAATAATAAAATAATATAAAAAATGGGCACGGGGCCTTGTATGACAATTGCATGAATTTCTAGCTACGCCACTGCAAACGTAACTCCAATAAACGAATGATATATAAATGTAAGTGTTTTAATACATAACATGAACAAATTAAAACAACCGATTTGTTGCAGAAAAGCATACAAGCAAAAGCGTTTATTGTTTTAATGATATAGTATTCAACAGTAATTACGTTAAAAAGCTGTGATGTAAAAATGCAATTTGCGGAGTACCTAACGAGCCTTGCACCTTACGCCACCGATATACTATACAATATCTATTTTAAATTGTATCAATTAATTTTGATCTACGTTTTACTCTATCATGGATGGAATAATAAAAATCAAATGCTGTATTTTATTTATAAAACTTAAGATATTATCCTGGATGAAAATTCATCGGACTAATAACTACCTAATTAAGCCCTTCTCGATCACTGTGCATCGATGCATCGACTTTATAATTAATAATTAATCATCCCCTATTACGATTGTTCTCCCCCTTCGTGATATTAAATTGATTTGAACCGTGAAAGTTTTGGATCGTCTTATATCTTATAATCATAATTTTTATTATTAGCCAGTGATGGCAAACTGTTTGAAAAGTTTGTGTTGGGGAGAACAAATTCAAGCGCTAACGAGAAAGAAACAAATTGTTCTCTGCTTAGTAATTTACTTTGCGTTAGAAAAGCCGAATCTGTGCTACGCAGTGGCGGGCACAGAGCTCGATTTAATGAAGATTTTTTACATCATTAATCAAGTAATACATTGTTTATTTTAATATCGTTTAATTTCATATAATATCATCAAGCAATACGCCACACTGTTCACTATTATAAAGCGCGGTTTCTCAACCGGGGGCCACAGAAAAAAAATGTTTTTAGTGGAGCCACCACAGTTTTTTGGAGCCACGGTCAAATATCCATAAACTCCCAGATTTTGAAAAAAAAATCTCGCGTGTTTTTATTTTGAAAATTCATGGGATTTGGAAATTGGAAATTCTGGGAATAGTTGAAAAAAAAAGTTCTCGCGTCTTTCAAATTTGACACAGGAAGAAAAAAAAATATGTTTATAATGTTTATTTCAATTATATATGTATATCATTTTTTTTTCAATAACGTGGTGTAAAGCTAAGGAAGGTATCCTATTTATTTCCCTGAATTATAAAACATGCAATCATCTAATTACAGGTAATAGAGACGCAAATATTCTACATTAATGTATCCAAAACAAGTATCAATTTGTTTTTCCGGAACGATGATATTGTTGTCATATGAATATTCTTTATGCAGTAAGTAATTAATAATATTAAGTTGCTATATTGTTAATTCAAATAAACCAATTTACTCTTTAAGCCAATGATATAAAAATATTGTATTCTTTTCTGTAATTTTGTAAGCTTTAGTAAAAGAGACTGCAGCACCCATGGCTTATTGTGTTTCGTTCAGTTATGATTAAAAACATTGGTGAAGGGTAAATCCATGACGACCGTGATTCACCGCCAAAGCTCAGCCTCGGGGAAAACTAAATGATAAAGCTCTCTAGGTAACATCAACCCCTAACTCACCCTAGAGATTGCGATGACGTCATGAAACGTTTTAACACATCATAACAATATGTGAGAGGACAGTGATCCTTAACTTGCAATAAAATGTTTCTTTCAACTCGCTTGCATCGTAGAATTAAGTTAAAGCTTAGTATATGGATATCACTTACGGTTTTCTGAATTAGTGAAAATATAACAGGTTGCGTTTTGTATGACATTATTTATTTATTAAGTGCGATATACGATTGCAATCAGAAAAGTTTATTTCCTACGATTTTTTTGTATGAAGCGATGATGTTTATTTTGTATCTTTAAATTACGAAGCAGCATAACATATTGGCTATTTTAAATATGGATTACATACAAAATACTATTTTTTTTGTTACTATCAACCTTGTATGAATATTTACTAAAATTCTCCCCGTTCCAGCAAAAAACGTTGTGACAAATAATCATGTATTGAATTAATTGCTTTTAAATCTATGCGACACACGGTTTGTAATCTTAACGATATTTGTACATACACCTAGCCCAGACATATCCAACTCGTGGCCTGTGGGCCACATATGGCTCAATTAAAAGTTTTTGCCACTCTTTCGAGGTTTCTAGCATTTTATGTATTTTGTTTTTGATAAAATAAAATAAAACAAATCAATTTCAATTATAAAGTTTGTAAGTGACGAATTATTATCTAGGTGGTCGTATACCGTCGCCAGAAATTCATTTTTAGTAATGCAAATGTTATGCGGGACAGCTCTCTCTAGCTGACTGAGCTAATGTAGTGCAGTACGATTCCATGGCTTTGGAACGTGTCTGTTGTTATTTCGCTCTAATGGTCTGAGTTAGGGTAAGACGGCTGTAATTCCATCAATAAACACAAATTCAGTACCTGTAAAAATTTGTTTCAATATGCGAATATACACGAATAGTGAACTCGTGCATTCGTGCACATATGTAGAAAAAAGAATTGTTTACACGAGTTAAGACACTTGGTTACTCGCTCACAAAGATGTGACCCATCAAAGACAAGCAATATTTTATTTGTCCCGCAAAATGATTTTAGTTGATTTTTTGTATTATATCTATCAGTTAATCGTTTGATTATTTTTATCAAAGAAATTGAATCAATTTAGGATCATCATTTTACGCTCACGTTTGTACACCTACACAATACAATTAAGAAATACTAGTATTTCTAACGAAAGAAAAAGTTGCTCTCTCTTTTGAAAAGCATCCATTAATCTTAAAAACACAAAACGCCTGAAAGAAAATACGCTTCGCTGAGTTTTGGGTTAAGAAAGGAGAAACAAGAAGTCAACGATTCATTAAATTCTTACTGAATGTAAAATTTTACCTCCGCTTCTTAAAATATGTATAATATTCTTGTGTTATTCTTATGACACTTCATTGATTATGTTTAAATTTGTGAGCGGTCTATAAAACAAAATGGTCGATTAAAAAATAATTAATTAACAAAAAAAATAGCTTGCTGCGTGATCAAGTGTCAATGTCGTTGACTTAGAACATGGAATCCCGGTACGGACAGTTTTTATAGATCAAATTTTCAATCGATCTATGGATGTATGTGATGTCTTGAGTTCCTTCCCACTCATCCTAGTAAGAGCGATTAACTAACCACTTGGCCTGTTCTAGTCATATCCTTCTATTACTCTCGTTGAAAAAGAGAGGTAGAACAACTAAGTAAAAAACAGTTGTTGAGATAAACTCCATTAGGAGGGCATATACTCCACATTGGGATCGGACATGGATTAAAAAATATATATATTACGTAAGATGAGGTGAAGTGAGATTATGGTTGGTTAACGAGAAAAAAACGGGCCAATTTCTTTGAATTCAAGACAATTTTTTATGATACTGACCGTTTAATACAAAAAATAATTATTAAAGTCGGTTACTGTCCACTAACATATTAATTCAGTAGAGATGCATTTTTTTATAATAATTCATTGTTATTTACAATAATTTACTGATAAACAAATTGAATAAAATACTAGCTAATATTATAAAATAATGTCATTTACTCTTTCTATTTGTAAAGAATGAAAAACCAGCTATTTTTCACACAATTTTATTTAAATATTAGTCTTAACAATCATAAATAAGAATACATACATTATATTTCATGATAAGTATGCATAGAGAATTCGTTTGACGGTTTTTCGTTTGTTGTTTTTTAATAAATGTGCTGTGTTTTCTTGTGAGGTATAAAATATGTAAATGAAAACCTATACTGTTAATTTTATGTTTATGGATGCTTGCCAAAATTATCTTCAAGCCGTTGAGTCTTGGCGCCTCAAGGAAGCCTTGCCACCCTGTTCTATCTTGCGCCCTTTGGCTGTGTTTCCCTACATTTTCTTGCACTGCATTTCCCAACGTTTATGTACCATGATCGAGAAACTTTTCTAGTAGTAAGGTTAAGTAAAACGGAAGATTGTTTGTGGGTTTTGCATTGGTGACACCATTTTTTATTAATATCATTAATTCACAGCACAAAATATCAATATCTTCAGTATCATTTTCAAATTTTCATGGCGCGAGTTTCGTCGTATATTTTAAGAGTATTGCCTATTATAAAAAGAGGGGAGATACAAAAATATGATTTATCATCCTATATTATGTAATGTTCGCACCTCTTAAAATAAGGAAAATTATTTATTTATTAACAATTTCAAAGAGTAGCGTTTCTTTTTGTTTTATAAATGAATTACTGGAAGATTTTTTTCAAGAAATAAAAAAATTGCGAGAATGGTTTTTAATTAATTAACCGGTTATCTAAATAAAACTTTAAAATAAATATGTATCATATACGCTTACAATGGGTATAAAACAAAAAAATGTTCCCTGATTAATTTTAGCGTTTTCATCAAATACTTAAATATAAAGTGTATTTGTTATCCTGATCCTTATAAAAAAAAAATTGGAATAAGAACAAAAGAGTGTTTTACTATTTTTTAATATAATATATTGCCACCAAGTATTGACAGTCAACACTTTAAAAGTAATCTGTGTATCATTTCCAAAAAAAATAGTGCGACAGGATTACGTATTTTTATTGAGATGCTTTATTAAAAGATCATATCTTTCACTTAGTGAGTGGACATGGTAGATGAAAAACATTTACAATCATCATTAAGTGTTCTTAAATCTTCTATGCAAAAAAGTCTTTCGTATTGGTTTTTCAAAAAGTTTCATCAAGAATACGATTAATTTTAATACAGCCATGTTGAGCTAGTCCGAATAAGTAACACTTTTAGGGTGCCCTTCTTATTGTGTACCTATTGTAGGTAGATGCTTATTTGGTAGGTAGCTTTCCGGACGACCCTCTAAGTCTAAGACATGTTCTATGCAAATTAGTACGCCCCGTCTTACTAACTGTAACTGGCAGCAAACCTGGTAATGTGATACGACCTGGAGAGGCACCACAATTCGTCGACAGATTTAAATAAAAATAATTTACCTTTCTACTTTACGTCTACTCGTACTTTGGCATAAAAAATAAGCTAGAAAATAGTCAGAAATATTTAAGACCAAGATCAGAGCTCAATTGAATTCGAATGCCTTCTAGTATCTTGATGATGGTAATTTTTTTTTTATAAATTAAAAAATCAATGACAAAATGAACAAATGTATGGTTGTGTATCTATTTCATCTTATTTGGAAATTAAAAAAACATTTTTCCATGAAGTATTTTCATAGTATTAACAATTAATTAACTAAAAAATCGCTATTTTCAACTTTTTCGACATAGTGGTTAACATTATTATCTAATATAACATAGTATAATATTCAAATAACGAAAAGTATTTCACATTATAAAATTATATATGTTTATATGAAACCTTATGTCACTCGCGTTTTTGTGTTTTGTTAGTGAGATCGATATCTTTTTCAATTTTTGCCAACATTGCCACGATATTCTCTATCTTTTGAATCGAAACATAACGTAATTTGATGCAATAATGCCGGTTGATTGATTGTATTTTTACATATTTCGTTGCTTGATTTCCGTAATTTGCGTTGCTATGACTTTTTTATATTTTCATTTTAATAATTTTAACGGTAAAAGAGTAAGTGTGGATTTAATAGGGTAATTATTAAATAGGCTTTATTCATCTATAGTAAAATTTGTTACACTTTAATTTAAGTCCAGCTTAAAACGTTTTGATTCTAATTTTTACTTTAATTAACATTAAGGGTTAAAAAGGCACAGAGATAACCATGGCCCTGCAAGCTGCTGTGTACACAATATGGGATGCTGTCAGTGGTTATGTCTAGGGTATCCAATCCCGAAGCCTTTTTCCAATCCCGGGATTTCGGGATTGATTTATTTTGAATCCCGGGATGTTTTTTAGCTCACCAAAGAATTTGAAATCTCCGATTTGGTATACTTTTTCCCAGAATCTCACGAAAACTCGTTTTTTTTTTTTTTTTAGCGCACCGAGGAATTTGAAATCTTCAATTTGCCAATTTCGTGTAAATTTCGAGAATTTGCTCAAAATTTCTCAATCCCGAAATCCCGGGATCGCGGCCATCTCAATCCCGGAATTTCGGGATCAGAAAATTGAACGGGATCCCGGGATTGGATGCCCTAGTTATGTCCCATGATAACGTTGCTGGTATAATACCGGGCAATTACACTGATCCCCTCATCGACTTAAGCTGTACTTTTTTTAACGCAGTTAAGAAAAAATGTTTTTTTAAACGTTCTATATGAATACGATTTATAAGAAAAATGTTATATCAAAAAATTACTTACGACGTATTGAATGTACTTACTACAACTTTGAAGAAGAAATTTTAACTAATAAATATTTTCGGTACACAAACAGTAACATTTTTGTACGAGAATTTAATAATATGCAAATAAAGTCTTCATTTCTTCACTTCAGTTTTTTTTATATAATGGAGCCTATTTTATGATTGTATATAAGTTATGTCTTTTTAACGCGGTTCCTACTGACGCGGGTTTGTGAAAAAGGTTTCAACCGCTTGAATCGTGGGTATAGGTGTAGTATACTTATTAAATAAGTTGAATATCTGTTGTTTTCGGTGACGAATTTCTGTTCATAGTACAAAACAGATAGACAGGCAGGGATGCGGAAGTCTTATTAAAATTTATCGTTCCATTTGTTTTTTGTCTGAAGATGTTTGAAAACTTCACACTTTATGTTATATTGTTTTGTGTCTCGAAATTAACTATTTTAAAATCATCGCCGATTATCGATCCCTAGAAATTACCACTGAGATGATCTCTTTCAATTTGATTTTTATTAATATCTTTCGCCTTGGCTACTATAAGTTGCAATGCTCTATAATTGGGAAACGTTTCCATGTAAAAACATGTGTTTTTTGTTGTTGTTTAAGATTAAATCATATAGATACATTTGATAACATTATCATAATATAAATGTATAGAATTCAATACTCATTTCTGTAAATGTATTTATAAAACGTTTACATCAAAATTCATCTGTCATCATTTCCAATTACTCGCCATCTGGACAGAAAGTGTTGATATCAATCAATGAATCTTCATTCATAATGTAAATTTTACTTGTAAATATAGCTTAACACATTGCAATCGGGCAGCAACAACCAGACTAAATTAATATAAACGACATTACAATCCAAATGATGTCACTGCTTATTCTTAGAGTGCTATTTGTTTTAAATATTTCAAACGATGCTATTGCAATTCAGTGGCGTTGCGAAATATTTATCTTTATAACTTGGTAAATTAATTATTTACTATAAAGTAATTAGTTTACTTAGTGTTTACATGCTCTGTATGTGTAACCAAATATGCGCATGTACATATGTGTTGTTAAATTAAATGAATTAAATGTGAACTCGAGTATATAAGATAGTAAAAATCTGTAGGCAACATGATCCGTTATGTGATAGTAGTTAGGTAGTAAAACTTATCGCCTGCTGTTGCCCAGTTGGTTAGAACTTGCTCTACCGATCACGCAGGTCTAGGTTCGATTCCCAATCAGATCACAGTGAATTTGAGAATTATTCAATTCAAAGTTGTGATCGAAGACTGGGTGTTTGTGATGTCAATTCAATCATTTCCTCTCCCCCCATACTTCTGGTCCTTTAATAACTGGGTGTAGCAATAGCGATTAGCCAACCACTAGTCCTTTTCTAGCCTAATCCTTCATTCCATACTACTCACTTTGAAAAGAGTGAGTTGAGGAACAGTTCTCGTAGAAAAAACTTCTGTTGAGACACCTCCATTAGGAGGCCATATGCTCAACATTGGGAGCGGACATGGATTTTAAAAAAATTAGTACATTACTATACTAAGTACATATTTGAAGCACTCAAGTAGGTGAAAGTTTCGACTAAATTCGCTAAATCGTAGCATTTGAAAAAATATTTTCATTAACCACTCGCCAGTTTTCAATATTTACCTTGAAACTAAAAAAATGGTGTTTTTCTGAATTACATGTCTGCCAATTAAAATTTGAATAACATATGACCGAAATTTAATCAAATTTGCCTTGGGTTCGCATTTTGTAATAGTAATGAACATTAATTATCAATTGATCTATTGATTTGTATTGCGCAAGCATTTGTATTTTATGATGTTCTATTTACTATCCACCCTCACTATATTCAATCATGAAAGTGCGCGCAGATAACAGCAAATAACAGCTCTGTCCGTCCTCTCCTTACCCTCTCCGAAAAAAGGTGAGTAAATGACTGACAACTAGTTTTTATAAAAAAAAAACTGTTGAAACGATCGTTTAGGAGTCCGTATTTCGATCGGACATGATTCATAAATGAATATTAAATAATTATCAATAATAATATAGTTATAACATTATTAAATGCAGGATCGGGATATAAAAGTGGACAGTGTTACCTTTTGCTATGTTTTTTAATAGTTGTCTACTTCCATTTACACGCCACTGCAATTATGTGGATTTTATTTAAGTAAGATTACAACCAGATGTGACCAGTCAAATGTGACTGATATTAATGAATCTTTAATAGCTGCTTTTAAACGTTTATGAAATCTATTTAACTCATAGAAAGTGTTATTTTAATATGCGCTCAGACAGGAAGTCTAGCTGAAAAGATATGATCTATTTCAAAATTTTTATGATCGTAAACTTTGATGGCTCTGTAGGTCAGTTGGCAGTGCGACAGATTACTAAACCCACGGATTACTTAATAATAATGAACCCAAAATACGTCACTGTTACTGACTGGTTCGGGATTAAAAAGACCATCTTTTAAAACATAAAACTTCACTAAAACACAAAGTAGTCAACCATATATTACTTTTTGAATGTATGAGACACATAACTTTGATAAAATTAGTGTATTAGGGTTAGCCAGTGGTATATTAGTGAGTCAGAGTGTGTCTATATATGAAAATAAAATGATAGTTAACTCGATGCCAAGTTTGTCATAGATGCGTGTTCTTTATTTTAGTCATTATTGGCAAGAGCTTAAAACCGTCTTTGGAAAACTCAGTTTTAGAATTATAATAAGATTTGATGATGATTTTTTTTTGCCTACCGATAAATAAGCATTATATTACAGGCGGACCTCTACTTTCGCACATTCTAATTTCGCACAACTCGCTATTTCGCACAAATGAAAGCGATGAAGAAGAACCAGAAAAAATCATCAAGACTTTAACAATAAAAAATACGAACGAAGCTTTTATTCATCTCGATACATTTTTGAATATTATGAAGAATTTGATCCCAATGGAAAACGCTTATCTCAAGTGCGTAGGGCGATCCATAAAAGCACTGCATGTTACAGAACTCTTTTTATGAAGAAAAGAAAAAAAAGAGTAAAGTACAACTAGCTCTTGAAAAGTTTATTAAAAAACTATAAGTTAAAAAATTATAAAAAAAAAATTAAAGGACCATAACGAATGTATCGTTAGTCTCAATTTAATTATAGATTTCGTGTCATTTTTTCATATTTTTTACTTTTATTTTAAATTCCTTTCATAACCAATTGTTTGATAAGCCCTAATGTTTTTGTTGTTGTATAAATAACGCTGTTCTATTGTATTCTTTAATCAGTTGATAATGCTCGTCACGAGCGAAACCGGCCCTGATCATATTCAATAAAAGTAGTATTAGTACAAATGAGTATTTTATTTTTTGAATATATATAAATAGTTATATCGTTAAAAGTTTCACCAATTCTGGAACATATCAATATTTATACAAATCTTAGCTTAACTAACTGTTCGCCGTGAATTTAATTAAAGTATGTGAGGGTTACCTTACATTTTTTTTTCATTTCGGCTAATTTTCAATACCAATAAACCGGTATTACGGTATTAATAACACACCACGAACGCCGGAACCCTGGATTCAGTTATAATGGTATTGCAATCCTCTAGCTATTATGTACCACCAACAAACTTAATTATTTTATCCATATGTATTTAAGTTCACGCCAATGACACCTAACTAGTTATAACATACTCATCATTTTCTTATTTCGAATGATTCGATTTTTCAATGAACTTTAAACTTAGCTTGGACTTACAAATGATTGTTATAACCGTAACTGTAGGTACTGGCAAAAGTAACAGATTTAAAATATCAAAGTATTTTAGTTCTACAGTTTTTAATAATTTTATGCGTTGATAGCTATTTCGGCTTGCGGCATCGTCAGAACTATCCGAAATAGCTATCAACGCATAAAATTATTAAAAACTGTAGAACTAAAATACTATGATATTTTAAATCTGTTATAATGGAGTTCTACCAAGTAAATGCCAAATCAATTAATAAACTGACAAAAGTTGTAAAGTACACAATGAAATTCTAAAATATCAGTTATTTGTCTAGAATAACTCAGTTGGTGCATGTATTGAACCAGTTTGGAAAAAACAATATTGATTTTTATCGGATATTATTTTTAAATCAGGCAATTTCTCCTGCTTATTGTTACCTTGCTTTATTTATGTCAGATCGGCTTAAATTCAGGTGTGAGGAGAAAGGGGCTTGGGGAGGCTAAAACGAGCTCCTTGTATTAGGAAATTATTTTATTACGAAATTAATCATTATTCTCAGACAAAATCAATACCTAACTGCAATTTCTGTAAATTGTATTGAGGAACAGAACTTTGCCGCCGATTCAAATTTATTTCGGGTGCACAATATTGCTTCAAACACCAATGTTTGATATTATATTGCTTCTAGATAATCTAATATATTCAACGTAACATTTTTTAAATCTTCTTTCATATTTACTTAACATTTGCACATTTTTGTTAATTTTACGGCTTTAATCGTAATTATTCTGCACATTTTGTTAGATTTATTATAACCTTTTTCTTGGAACCACGAAAATATAGTATCACCTTGCATTTCAAGCGAAAGCTATTAAATACATTTAGGTTATCAAGCCAACTGAATTTTGTTTGTGAAAATTTGGAATCCAATCTACGTAGGTCAGCGCCGAGAAAAATCTATTGTGCTGAAAAAAACCTTAATATTCCGAAAAGCAGTGCAGAAGTTGAACGTGATTTAAGGGTTGTGAATAATATTATTACGAGTAAAATATACAAACTTTTAATACAACATTTTTCCTGCTTAATGATGATTAAAATCAACTTCATGGTGTTCACTGACAATTATTTTTATTAAATTAAATTGAACGAGCCACTTGTTAACATATTGGCAGCCCGCCGCTGCATATTTTGATAGAATAATTATCTATGTAAACGTAATATATCGATGGTAGACAGAGGCTTCTTAAAAGCTCAATTTTTTCAATTGCTGTCTTCTCGAAACTATAAAATTGTAACATACAAACGTTTTCCAGTACGTTGACGCTTAGAAACTTTTCGTGCGTTTCAATTCATTTTTATTATGGAGTTAAAATGTTCGTAAATCCATAAATGGGCAATTATTTGTAGATTATCTGAAACTTCTTTTGAAATTGAAATCCTTGAATGAAAGATATTAATATTTCTATCAATAAAATTTTATCACAAAGGCACGCAATAAAACTTTTGTCGAAATTAAAATTCATTAACAAGTCCAACCCCGGCTCCACTTACATCGCCAAATTTTTATTATAGCCCGTTTTATTAACATCTTTAAGTGAGCTTTAACATTTCCAGTGCGTCATAAAACACGTTAAGGGTTCGGTTAACTGTCTCGATGAAGGTTAGATCGCTTGCTAAGCACTACTTAGCTCGTTCATTGTATACGCCCACTGCGCTAGGGTGACCACACGTTGAATCAATGAATGTTCCAATTATGATGTGGAGTCGTGAAAAAACGGCCACTCCGATTTCGGCATTTACAATTAATCCTACTCCAACTATACAGCACTTCGACTCTGACTTAATAAAGATGCAGTTTTTTTTGTACATAGTTTGTGTATTTTGATATCTAATGAAATGCGAAATTCAAAAAATAAATATTTAGCTAAAAAAGGAGCCAGAGTCACCCGTTTTTTACGGATGTGACTCTTTTTTTGACTGCTTCCAAAAGAGCACAACTCTACGATTCCGGCTCCCATACCCTATTTTAATACATGTTGGTTACGGTTTGTTTTACATGAGATTATACACAAAATTTAATAAAACGCTAACAAAATATTTAATCATTCAAATTGGATGTCGATATTACCTTAATTTTTATCATATTTTTTAATATGTATGAATATATGAAATAATTTCAAATTCTAAAAATCTCAAATAAAACAAAATAATATTTATTGGTAATAACACTTTTTTTAGATCGTTGAATAGAACATATAGCAAGTGACATGAATTGTCTCTTTTAATTGCATTATAAAAAAAATATTGTCAAATTGGCATTATAAATGTTCTAGGATTCACGATAATTTTAACCTGTCTTTACTCAGTAGCTGCAGATGGGCATATCATAAGTTTTTCATCGTTTGAGCTTGATGAATTCACAACCCTGTAATTGACCAACGTTTGGTCACCCGATGATCATACCCTCGGCCCTGACAAACTCAAAGTAAATAACTCAGACAGTACCTACTACTAGCCGGCTATATCAACTGTATCCGGTAACAAAGCTTTTACACAGCGAGGCGGGATTCTTTTAGTTCGAGATTTTTTAAGTTTTCCAAGCCATTTGACTTTTTAAGTAAGTACCCACCTTTGATGTCAAATAAGCCGGGGTGACAACGCCAAATGGTATTGCTTTCATTCGACAAATTATATTTAATTTTGTCGTATGCACACGTCAACAGTTTGATTTTTTTTTTATCTTCGTATTTCTGTTTATGCAATCATTTTTTCTCACGCGTTTGAATTATTTGTCGTTTAATGTTGTATGCACATGCATTTAACATACAATAATATTGTATATTAAACTACGTGAATGCTGATAGAATTAACTCACCACCTTTGCTTGGCCCATGTTTTTGATAAAGTTAAATACGATAGAGTAATTTTTGAATTGTTCAAATCATGTACATTCACACAGATTTTGTCACTAACGATCCGGGTTTCGCCTTTCGCCGGATGAACGTCTAAAGATGCTGAAAGGCGAAACCCGGGTCGTTAATGACAAATCTGTGTGAATGTACATAATATGAACGATTCAAATTAAATATTGAAATTCCACCAAGCACCTTCAGTCGAAATCTTAAATTAAAACGACAGTGTAATGTTTACTTTGATCAAGTTTTTTCAAAATGACCGAGTAATTTTTATACGTGCTAATATTGAAGACATAAAGAAAGCAACATGGTATGGAGGTTAGACACAGAAGAAAACAATATTGAATATTAAATATAATATTAAAATAAAAGATTGTGCGAACTTTTTATTGTTTTTAAATTGTGAAGTAAGTATGAAATGAATAAAAAATACATATTTTCTTAAAAATAATAATATGTTTTCTTTTTATATAAAAACAGCTTAAAATGCTTGTGGCGAGCGAAGCCAATTTGGCAAAAAATAATTGGTTATTGTACAATGTATTGTGTATTATTAATTTAAATAATTATAATGCTTTTTCACCGAAAATTGATAGTAGTTAACACATGTAAAATATTTTGGTAAGTCGTTATTTGTTATCTATGAATAACTTTGTCATTTCATTGATAGATCTCCATTATATTTTAATTTAAGGCAATTTTGATAGGGATTTATTACATGGGTAACAATTACTAACACAAACTCGACTAGAAATTGCAATATTGGTATTACCGAAACTGGAATCCCGGTATTCATGGTGCTTTTCAATTTCGAAATGCTAGTTTTTAAAATGAAAAAAATAATGGTATTTTGCTATTAAAATTAACCAAAATCGAATTTTAAATCTACAGAAACCATCACATATTTTAATATATATGTTCGCAATTAAATTAAAATAATTTAAGCCTACTACGATTTCTACCAATATTGACAGGTTCCAGGATTAATGTGCTTTTCAATGGTGTACTATTATTTCGAGAGTTCATATTAATCAACGTTATCTACAAAAAAGCGTTTTTCGTTTTTTTAATGATTACTTTATTATTCATTCTCAGCTACATAATAGAACAACATTATGTCAAACTTTAACAGTTTCTTCATAAATCATCAGTGAAGTTTAACTTGTTTGCATAAAGTTGTATTTTTAAAATGTTTTTTTAAATAATACTTTAAAAATTAGTATCACTATAAGCAGTAGTGTAGTAGGGCCAGGTCGGCGACCTGGTACCTGAAAATGAGTCAGGGCGCCACCCTGCCACCTTTTTAACTTATCAAATTTTTTTTGAGTAATTTTAACTTTTTTATTATTGATTTATTTATTGCTCTATTTATTGGCTCTCCAGAAAAGTTAACCATTTTGTAAATAGTGAGTGGTGTTTGACTTTAATCCCTCAGTTTAAAAGAAACCGTAAGTTATTTATGAAAAGCACCCGTTTACGACTATAATATATTTTTTAATGACAGTATATCATATAAAATATCGAAATACCCATTTTGATACTAATGGGCCAAATTTATTTAACACATTTATGTAATTTACAAATATTTTGTCTAAAAATCAGAAATGATAAAGTCCACAGAAAATCTTGAAAGTCTTAACGATTCAATTGACAATAGTTTTCAATCAGTATTTAAAAAAATGAATTCCTTTAGTTCTTTATGTGATTGATTTTACTCACTTAAGAAATATAACTTTTCCATTCGCAACGATTTCGATGTTGCCTATTCTTCAAACCATCATCTTTATTGACTTGGGATTTTCGAGGGGTGTAAAAATAAACTCTCTCCAAGATAAATCCACTGCTTGGGGTTGCCATGAGTAACGCCATCATATCTTTAACGTTTGACTAAGTATAACTTCCTCCCCCGCTCGCTGTCTTGATTCTCTTTGGCACAAAATAATGCAGGGGATATCAAATAATCTATTTTTATTATTGTGTAATAGATATTAATAGCCCCTTCAACAAAGGCGAAGAAATGTGAATACCTACCGTTGTTCTCTTTGCTTCATTGCATAACCAAAAATTATAACGCCGAGTTTTTTTGATTTGGTATAAGCTGAATACAAAAATAAACTCTGTATAACAATACAAAAAATGACCTTTATATTCATTATTTGTTATATAATAATTACAATTTAATTACAACCGGCTTTACTTTTTTCGAAAGAAAACGTAAGATAAAATTGATAAAGTGCCAGTTATAGGTAGGTATATTTGTTAAGCATGTTCGTTCCCAATAAAAAGCATATCGACTGTGGAAAGGAAAAAGGACGTAACCCACACATATCAAATTTTACAGAAGGCGCTAAAAACGTGTTTTGATGATTTTGTGACATATGCAAATTATGAATTATACACAACGTTGAAGTGCACGGATACTTCTAAACTGGTGTTAAATTGACATAAACTAATATTAATTAAAGAAATTGTCTCGGAAAAACCTTTCTTTCATTGGTTTTTCTTGGTTTTATTTTTTTACAAGGTCATCTTTTTCAAACTTAAAAGCTAAATTTAGATACTTATTCGGCATTTTCAGCTTCCATCATTTTGATGGAATGTGTATCAAGTTGTATACATTGTGATTATCGAAAAAAGCGGGTTTGAAAAATTGAGGGTTACGTCCTTTTTCCTTTCCACAGTCGATATGTAATATTAATAAGTTTAAGTTTATCTCAACAGAAGTATTTCTGTGAGAACAGATTTTCACTGAGTTACTCAACCCTTTTTTAAATAGAGGTAGAGAAACTGTGTTTTTTAATGATATAATAGGTGGGAGGGGATTGAGGTCATCACATAAATAATCATTTTAAAACAATTTTGATTATAAAATGTTATTGCTCGAACTATTAAGAAGAATTGATAAAATTTAGAGGAACGGTAATAACACTTACTTAACACGACATTTTTCGGTTAAAAATTCTTCATAAATGATTATTAACCAACCAAAATTAAATTAAGGTATTGGGAATTTACACAACCCAATCAATTGATAAGAGGTGGTGTTATGATATAGGCAGTGATGATAGCATGGCTTTAACGCGGGAAGCCGGATTGATAATTTGATATAAGTTACAGTTTCTTAGGTTTCTAACAGCTGATATGAGTCTCATTTTCTATTCTTTTTACAGTATTAGTTAATTTTATAGGAAAATAAGTTTGCATAAAACAGTAACAGATTATTGAAATCGAAGATATAGTCGTGATGACGAGGAAAATATGAACTAGCAAGTAATATATGATTTACCTATACGATATATTTATTTGCTATCCATCATATATTTGTGACGTTTATCAAAGGAAATTTATTTTTTATTTTCACTTTTTTTTGTAAAAAATATCAAATTTATAAAAAAAACGTTATCAATTTTCTACAGGTTTCTGATAAAAAAAAACCATAAATGTTGACAGTATAATTTAAACCATGATTTTTTTTACCGACCATTAGTTGTACAGTGGACGCATTATAAATATCAGCGGTCCGGTCCTATGGAAATGTCTCGTGTTCGCACCATTTTTTTAAACTTTCAAGTGCGATTAAAATAGCAGTTGAACAAACTAAAAAAAATGGTTCAACTTATAAGTTTATATTCAATAAAAGACACTGTTTTGAATATCAAAATTTACTATGAAGCTGTTGGTGGCCGCACATGAGAACCGCTGTTCTAGACTCAAAACGTTTTTTTAGTTTATATAATAATGTCTCTATTGAAAAATGCCGTCTTCCAATTTTTTAAATTCCTAATTGGAGCATATGACTACCATATGGTTTTTTTAAGATTATCCGTGAATTTCTTTGCTTCTTCCCAGATCATCCAGCATCCCGTACTTCTGCCGAGTACTTAATTAATATAGATGATCGACAGTAGCTTTCCACGACGGCGGGATCCATCCAGTTGGTAAGAGAAACAGGCAGGATTTAAGTTTTCTCGGAACAATCGCGGCACGTGTCTAAGCCGGACCCTTTAAATTTGATATGGATCTTTCTATCTATATTTTTTAAGCATAATTGTGCATGGTTAAAGGATATCGGGTCAATAACATAATATGAAGAGTAAATTCGTTTATTTTCTTGATCGTATTGCGTTATGGAAGACGGTCGTGAAATAGCGACTGCATACACATAACAGGTGGTTATGAGATACTCAACAACCAATTATATAATTTAAGATTTCGACTGAAGGTGCTTGGTGGAATTTCAATATTAAATTTGAATCGTTCAAACTATGTACATTCTCACAAATTTTGTCATTAACGACCCGGGTTTCGCCTTTCGGCATCTTCAGGCATTCAAGTGCACGGATGAACTTGAACTTCAAGTTCATCCGTGCACTTGAATGCCTGAAGATGCCGAAAGGCGAAACCCGGGTCGTTAATGACAAAATTTGTGAGAATGTACATAGTTTGAACGATTCAAATTTAACCAATTATATATGGACGATTCTTATTGGAATCGTATCAATTTGTGCCTTTCAAAGATTTTTTTATTTACATTCAGAGCTATTGTATTTATTGATTTTCTATATCGTTTTAGACTGTCGGTGCTTTCGTTATTTTTTTTTCTGTAAACTGTTTCGCAGGACCAATAATATCTATATTTTAATAACAATGGAAAAGTCAAATAAAGCTTTCCAAGTAGCGTCGCTTTTCAAAGATGTATATCTTCTTCGAAATACTCTGCCAAAGGTCAAATATACTTTAACAGTCGAGGAGATACACTAGTATGTACTCGTAAAGACGTTTTCTCCATTTCTTTCGATCTATCCATTCTTCGTTCGTTCGCATTTGGACACTTTTGTCTTAAACCCCTATCATTTAGGGATGTGTAGATGTACAAGATATGTTTCATTATGCCACCATAGTAGATATATTTATTTAACCACATATTTATTTTAATATAAAATAACTTATTATTCCACTTATTGT
Source organism: Himalopsyche tibetana (assembly GCA_030503985.1). NCBI lineage: Eukaryota > Metazoa > Arthropoda > Insecta > Trichoptera > Rhyacophilidae > Himalopsyche > Himalopsyche tibetana. The sequence continues at coordinate 7,596,816 of JAPJYX010000010.1, forward strand.
GCTACAAACTGTGACACGTGTTTCGCCTCTTTCATAGGCATTCTCAGACAATCTTACTTTCAAAAATGCTTGTTGAAGTAAGAATGATTTTAATTTTAATTTTTACTATTCTGATATATTATAAAAATAAAATAAAAACGGAAGGCAAGGAGGGAATGATAGAAAAACAATAATGGTAATATAAATGACACTTACGTTGAGAAATGACTAACTAATGAGTTGCATCAATATATTATATTAAAATGAACTTCCACAAAGTTACCGACGAATCCATCGAAAGTACATATTTATTTATTTATTTATTTATTTTGTATTCATGTCCGCTTCTAATGTGGATCATATGGCCTCCTAATAGAGATATCTCAACAGAACTTTTTCAACAAAAACTGTTCGTTACTCAGTCGCTCAACCTCTCTTTTCCAAAGAGAGTAGTAGGGATAGAAGGATAAGGGTGGGCCAGGACTAGTGGTTAAGTAATCGCCCCGGGGAGAAATTTTAGACATCACAAACACCCATGCTTTAGAACAGAAATCGATATATCGATCGAAAAAATGCTGCTCATACTGGGTCTCAACCCCGTGAGATCTGGCACGGAAGCCAACCACGTTAACCGCTGCGCTATATTACCCGACTGATAATTACATACAATAACTATTTAATTTAAAAAAAAATACGATTTTTTGTACTAATACCATATAAATACTAGGACCGGGTTCGCTCATCACGATCATTGTCAATTGATGTACATATAAATGAATACATGTTACCTGTACGAAAGAATGTGAGATTTATAGCAAGGTGTAAAATACAATTTTTAAACGAAATATAAAAAATAAATATTCAGAACAAACTGTTATATTTGTACACTTCCATAAAATTCTTGGTCGAACACGACCCGGGTTTCGCCTCTCGGCATCTTCCGGTGCTGATCAGTGCGCGAATGCACTCGAACTAACTCGTTAGTTTTAATTTTATGGAAGTGTACAAAATCAAAATGAAAATAATTCTAAATTATTGTTAAATTTCCATCAAGCACCTTTAGTCGAAATTTCAAATTATATTATATTTGTATTTTATGTGAAGCATCTAGTTACAAAAAGCAATAAATACACATTTAAATCCCCTAATTTAAAAACGTTATTCTCGTTTTTCTTACTCTCTTCGAAAATAGAGAGGTTGAGCAACTGAATAACAAGCAGTTTTGGTATAAAAACTTCTGTTGAAATACCTCCATCTAGAAATCATATGCTCCACGTTGGAAACGGATATGGATTTCTTTACATTCAAATTCTTTATCTGCTATCATAATTATTACGTACTCAAACAAAAAGCACCTAAATTTGAATCGTTCAAACTATGTACATTCTCACAGATTTTGTCACTAACGACCCGGGTTTCGCCTTTCGGCATCTTCAGGCATTCAAGTGCACGGATGAACTTGAACTGACGTTTAGTAAATGAAAGTTTCGTGTTTATATAAGATATAAATGCATCACTGAGTCCAAAGCCATTGCTGGCGAAAAGGATGAGCTCATGGGAATGCCAACAGATTTGAGTAGTAAGTAGTTTCAAGAATTATATTATTTGTTTGTCGGCAAAGGTTTTATGATTATATGATTTTATGATTATATAGGGTATAGAAGTGGAGATATGGGAAAGTTTGATATTTCATTTACAATCGGAAGACTTTGCAGCTGTGCTTTGTTGATTTCTAAAAGAATGTACATAGTTTGAACGATTCAAATTTAATATTGAAATTCCACCAAGCACCTTCAGTCGAAATCTTAAATTATATAAAGCACCTACATTAACAAAAATACGAAGAATTGAGATTTCGTTTTGTCCTCAATTCAAATTAAATTGTATTCAATTCAGTTTTTGTTTAAAAGTCTTTTAATACTCGATACTTTTGAAACATTCGAATACGTATTTCCACTATCATAGCTGCTACAAAAATCGATATCTTTCTTCGTTCATCGCATCTCTACGACTCATACCATTTCTTTGCTAAACTTCCCTCCTTCACTTTGATCTTGTTTACAAGGCTCTTACGTTTTCCACTGGCAGAGAAGAAAATATATACGCGAAAAGATGTTAAAGTGTTAGACAATCACTTTGTCGTGTTGCTACGTTATACAGAGGTACCTCAGACACACAAATTTACTCATCAAAATATTTCTTTAATGTCATAAAACATGTTTATTCTTCACCGGCGACTTAGCGAGGATAGTTTTCTTGAAAAAAATATCACTGTAAATCTGTTACGTTTTGAACACCAATTAGGTAATACAAATTTGATTCATTTTAAACCAGCACTGCAGCCGAGCGATTAAACTTGATTTGATGTCTAAGATGTTTCCGTTCATCTCGACCCACCCCAAATCAGGTTTTAATGACGCCACTGATAATATTCACTGAAGGCTTTCTGAGATTTGAAAATCAATGCATTTTGTATGATCCATCATTAAACATTAGAATTAAATGATCGAAACTGTTGCTAGCGTAGAAAAATACCAACGCTTGGATTAAAATGCTAATTAAAATTTCACATTTTAACACTTGAATTGTTAATAGCTACCTAATTAAATTAGGCAATTATTTCTCAGGCAAGCTTAACAAGATACCGGTAGGAGAGGCAAATAGATACACTAAACCTGGCCTCATGGTGAGGGGTTTGCAATACCGGTTTTTCCGAAGCCGGCGTTACGGTATTCAAGATGTTTCTTAAATACCGAAATACCGGTTTCTAGTTTTTTTTTCATTATTCCACCACCACCCGTTATGTGTATGCAGCCGCATTTTTACGGCCGCCTTCCATGACGCAATGCGATCGAGAAAAGAAAAGATTTTATTCCTCATCACTTCTAAGGTGTTCACTGTGTTCACTTGGTGGAAAGGCATTATAATAAAAATAATAAAAGATTTTTAGTACTTTTTCCACATAAAATTTATTAGATCAGGACCGGTTTCGCTTCATTACTGCTGATTTTGTTGAATTACATCATTACATGGAAGCGGGAAAAACACCAAATCATCATTAAGATATTTACTTTAGTAATGTAGAGTTTCACTTTGTCAAAAAATTTTCCAAATTTTAATTGTGTTTATATTATTGACATCGTTTGCCACTTAGATTTATTATTCTTTGATGATGATTTTTTAATTTTTATGGGTGTTAAGCATTTTAATTTTGTGTAATTATAATGTAATTTGTTAATCCTTTAAATTGTTAATAGTTGCTTACACCTTTTTATTTCAATTTAAATTTGTATAAATATCACTGTTTATATATTTTTCTTATCAGTTGATAGTGCTCGCGATGAGCGAAACCGGTCCTGATATAATAAATTTTATGTGGAAAAAGTACTAAAAATCTTTTATTATTTTTATTTATTCCTCATATTATTGGCCCAATACAGAGCTGCACGGTGCAACCATGCACTGTTGTGCTTAAAAGATAAAGATGGAAAGAAAAAATAGAATGTGACTTGATCAGTCATTTAGTTTAAGTGATATTAAGTATCCTGTGTGTATCCGTATACTGAGAATCCGCCGTGGCGGAAGAGTTTTATCTACTCCGCGATGAATTTAAAAAGGAATCAAGAATATCCCGTTCCCCATATCATGTTGCAAATTAATCGAATGCCTCAAAATTGGCCTTGGTTAGTATGAAAAATACTGTTATTATACTATTGAAAATGAAACAAAATCGGATTTTGAATGTATACTTGGAATGCTTGTGATTAATACTAAGCCGGCTAAGAGTTATATCAATATTGACAGTTTCCAGATTTAACGAGCATTTCAATGATGTACTACTTTAACATACGAAAGTTTGAGATATTTATGAAAATTACCCGTTTTTTATCATGATATATTTTTTAAATATGATGTTTTATATACAATTTGAATGCGATCTTAATTGGCCGATTTTTTGCTTTATTTAAACTTTTAATGTGGAACTGGTATTGATGTCTGTATTACCGGTATTGATTTACTCGTCCAGTAATGCAATCCCTACTCACGGTAAATCAAATTCCAGGAATCGCTAAGCGAAATCTGTAGATTAGCTACGAAAAATTTGTAATTCGTCCATAAATCTGTTTTTGAGATTCCTCGTAATCTGCAGAGAAAAGTGTTGAATCGTTCTATCCCCAATCGCATATATATTTTAATTAATTTGGCCTCCAAATGTAAGTACATATATCAAAATAAGTGTTTCTAACAGAACTGCTTGTTACTCAGCTGCTCAATCATTCTTTTTTCGAAGAGATTAGGGATACAATCAATGACAAGATACTTTTATTTGCTTAGAATATATCTTGTTTAAATACATCCGATAAATACTAACAAATCAATTATTTAAACATGAGAACATGTTTTGTTCAAATTGTTTTAGCGTTAAAATAAATAAATATTCGTTACATGAGTAATATATTTTAAATTGTTAATATTTTTTTAAATTAATTTAATAATAATGAATGAAATTGAAAAGCTATAATTATTATTATCGGTGTCAATGTGCGATGCAAAATTAATTATTTTGTACTCTGAATCCTTGGCGGAAAGATTTTTTTATTTTAAAATTTTTCATACCTTAAGCTGCTATAGAAATGAAAACATGCTAAAAGTCTATGAAAATAAAATTTTCTCGCGTGGTTAAGCTGTAGTGTATTTTTCTGAAAACTTTCAACTTATAACCGATTGTGTTTTTAACTAGAATTAATATATTAAGAATGTCTTACGGTTTTCAATGAATATGTTAAAGACAACCTTAATTACTCAATTGATAAAGACTTAAAAAAAGTAGTGTTTTTCATCGTGTCATTGATAGAAAAAATATTATTTATAAGTTAATCACATCGTTTCTTTTATTTGGAATTCCTACTTAGATAATGTAAATGTTTTAACCTAAGCTTATTCTGATTACACGTAGTATAAACTATAATGTCATGCAAAAGTGGTCTTCACATCATTTAGGGCATAATATCACTGTGTATAATGAAACGGCCGAGACAAAATTATGTTTACAACTCATAACACGCCAATCTTACCTAATCAATGTTGGGTTCCTTAAATTCGCAATCGATATATTTTTTTATTTCTATATATATAAATGAACTCCCGTCGACTTTATTGAAAAAGTAGCGTAAGTTATGTATGTCATAATATATATTAACTATAACTTTATTACGATTTACATTTCAAGAGGATTTATGACTTATGAATTGATTAAATATAACCACACTTTAATACGTCAAACGATACAAACACGATACTAATTATGTTTGTTCGAATTTCCGTTTCCCGTTCTGTTTCAACATCCGTTGAAGTATTGCATGAAACACTTTCAGAATGTATGTAATTGTAGATATTGGCCCACTCGACTTGCCGGTTTCGTTTGTGGCGAGCTTTCGCTTGAAAGCTCAATAGATAATCTCTACTTTTTGAGTCTCTCAGCGGGAAGTTTGCGCGGTTAAGTGCGCTTTTAGCGCGCGCACACCTTCTTTAAGATTCCTCATTAATTGATCACCGTGATGGATTCTGGTTTGCATTCAAACTTTCACTGGGAAAGCTTTTCGTATAATAAAAAATGGATTCATAAAATCTTGACTTCACATAATACCAATCTGCCTTATATATATTGAATTGATTGAATATTGCGTGTCGATACCTGTGTTCATGTTTTAGAATTGAGGTTTTAATGTGTACTTTGTAAATTCTCTTGCCTAACCAAATTGCGACTGAAGTTATAAGACTCAATTAAAAAACAGCATGCCATTTTAATCGTAATCGGAGAGACGAAAAACATACCCAGCTACCACGATTATTTATGTGTGTCGTTGGCAAGGTTAATCAAGTTTAACAAAAACTATTTTATTCAATGCCAATTTACACAAATAATAAACACCCTTATTCAAATGGATATTTGTGTCTTGACTTGTAAGTTTTGCTTGTTTGAATGTCTGGCTACAATACTCTCCAAAAATGTCTTGAAAATCGTACAGTAAATTAATAGTGAACAACTCTGAAAGCTTAATGCATCACAAGCAGATTACGGTGAGAACATCGTATTAAGATCAATGTTACACAAACTGAATCATTATCCAACAATATCGATAAAATAATAAAGGTGCTTCTCACATGTTTTGCTCTTTCATTGCTCAAAATTAACCATCAAGCTTCAACTGTTCTTTTTTTCATATCTGCAACACACTTCATTAGAAACATTTCCCCCCATATTGTCTTAATTTTAAAAATCAAAAAATATGTTAACACAATCATTGGGGGTGGTTATACTGCGCGAAGAGAAAAAAAATACAACACAAATAATTGTATGTAAGTATAAAACACTTCATATAATGAAATAGATACAAACTAAAAGCGCCGAATCCATCGGATATAGTACTCTGCAATTAGATGTTTATTACCAGTCTTCCTTTCTAATAGGATATCGCTGAATCGCCGACGAACTGTGAGCGAACTTACGGAAAGCTTTGAATAACTTCAAAGCTGTATGGCTGGCTCAACTCACAAAGGTGAGCGATTGGGTTTCCTTGTGAGCAACAAGAACACTTGCTCGAGTGCGCGCGCCGATTTCAATGATAGAGTACCGACCCTTCCTCAGTATTATTAGTTTGTAACTATTATTAGCTATTTTCATGCATGAGTTGTGTGTCTTATTACGACATACTAGCTGTAAGCCCGTTGCCCAGCAACGTGAGGTTTTTGTTGCAAAGTATTTAATTTAATTTAATTTTATATTATTTTATGTTATTTTATTTTATTTTATTTTATTTTATTTTATTTTATTTTATTTTATTTTATTTTATTTTATTTTATTTTATTTTATTTTATTTTATTTCATTTAATTTAATTTAATTTAATTTAATTTAATTTAATTTTATTTAATTTTATTTTATTTTATTTAATTTTATTTAATTTTATTTAATTTTATTTAATTTTATTTAATTTTATTTAATTTTATTTAATTTTATTTAATTTAATTTTAATTTATTTTATTTTATTTTATTGTATTTTATTTTTATTTATTTTATTTTTATTAGAAATTTCGTAAATTATTTAATTTTTGGAATAATGTTTAAGTTTGCTAACAACCATTTTTCGTAGTAGCCGAAATTTCGTTTATATTTAATTTTTGGAATAATGTTCAAGTTTGCTAACAACCATTTTTCGTAGTAGCAGAAATTTCGTAAATTATTTAATTTTTGAAATAATGTTTAAGTTTGCTAACAACCATTTTTCGTAGTAGCCGAAATGTCTTAAATTATTTAATTTTTGAAATAATGTTCAAGTTTGCTAACAACCATTTTTCGTAGTAGCAGAAATTTCGTAAATTATTTAATTTTTGAAATAATGTTTAAGTTTGCTAACAACCATTTTTCGCAGGAGCAGAAATTTCGTAAATTATTTAATATTTGGAATAATGTTCAAGTTTGCTAACAACCATTTTTCGTAGGAGCAGAAATTTCGTAAATTATTTAATATTTGGAATAATGTTCAAGTTTGCTAACAACCATTTTTCGTAGGAGCAGAAATTTCGTAAATGATTTAATATTTGGAATAATGTTCAAGTTTGCTAACAACCATTTTTCGTAGGAGCAGAAATTTCGTAAATTATTTAATTTTTGAAATAATGTTCAAGTTTGCTAACAACCATTTTTCGTAGGAGCAGAAATTTCGTAAATTATTTAATATTTGGAATAATGTTCAAGTTTGCTAACAACCATTTTTTGTAGTAGCAGAAATTTCGTAAATTATTTAATATTTGGAATAATGTTTAAGTTTGCTAACAACCATTTTTCGTAATAGCAGAAATTTCGTAAATTATTATATTTTGGAATAACTTTTAAGTTTGCTAACAACCATTTTTCGTAGTAGCAGAAATTTCGTAAATTATTAAATCTTTGGAATAATGTTCAAGTTTGCTAACAACCATTTTTCGTAGGAGCAGAAATTTCGTAAATTATTTAATATTTGGAATAATGTTCAAGTTTGCTAACAACCATTTTTCGTAGGAGCAGAAATTTCGTAAATTATTTAATATTTGGAATAATGTTCAAGTTTGCTAACAACCATTTTTCGTAGGAGCAGAAATTTCGTAAATGATTTAATATTTGGAATAATGTTCAAGTTTGCTAACAACCATTTTTCGTAGGAGCAGAAATTTCGTAAATTATTTAATTTTTGAAATAATGTTCAAGTTTGCTAACAACCATTTTTCGTAGGAGCAGAAATTTCGTAAATTATTTAATATTTGGAATAATGTTCAAGTTTGCTAACAACCATTTTTTGTAGTAGCAGAAATTTCGTAAATTATTTAATATTTGGAATAATGTTTAAGTTTGCTAACAACCATTTTTCGTAATAGCAGAAATTTCGTAAATTATTATATTTTGGAATAACTTTTAAGTTTGCTAACAACCATTTTTCGTAGTAGCAGAAATTTCGTAAATTATTAAATCTTTGGAATAATGTTGAAGTTTGCTAACAACCATTTTTCGTGGTAGCAGAAATTTCGTAAATTATTATATCTTGGAATAATGTTTAAGTTTGCTAACAACCATTTTTCGTAAATTATTAAATCTTTGGAATAATGTTCAAGTTTGCTAACAATCATTTTTCGTAGTACCATAAATCGACCTCGGCGCATATATCGACAGCCCTGCAAAGGTTTCAAGTGTGCAAACAAATATATTTCGTAGAAAAAGAAAAATATCTTGGAATCATTTTTTTTGAATTGGCCACACTAAGTATTTGACATATTCTATTTTTGAATTCTCAATACAAACAAACAATCAAAGTCAAGTTTGAAATAGTTCTTTTTTCGAATGCTTAATATATATAATCTAATTTTGTCGCACCTGAAAGTTTGCCCTTTACCTCAGCGGTAAGACGTTCCGTTCATATTGCAAAGTTCCACGTTTCGAATCCGACCCGCGGCAGAAATAAAATGTGAAATAAAGTTTAGCGTTTTTTCACATTTAAAACTATGTGCTTCTTCAGCGTAATGAAAAAATACTTCTAGTATGAATAAAAAAAATGTCGACAGTCGGGCTGGGGATGAGGAGGGGGAGGGGAAATCGGTGACAATCATATAGAAGATGGATGACACTGAACAAAATCTGTCCCAGGAAATTTGAATTTTGAATATAAAAAGACGTCCATTCCAATTGGCCGAAAAATGTGATGTTCAAAATATGTTCAAAATAAATCGCTATCATTGGGCGAAGTGGACATCAGTACGCACACATTTGTGAAAAGTAAAAAGTGAAAAGTAAAAAGTGAAAAGTAAAAAGTAAAAAGTAAAAAGTGAAAAGTGAAAACTTATTTTATCGGCTATTAATATATAGATTGTTCGCTTCTCCAATTGATTAATTATGTAATTGATTGCCCTCATTTGTTTATCATATATGAACATACATTAAACGTTTGACTTATTTTAATGTATTATTGTTAACAATATCAATACACAGAAATTTTAATTAATTGTATTAATTGTAAACAATTTATCTACTGCTTACTTTACAGGCCATCGTAAGTATAGCTCAGATGTTAACTCGATGGCTGCCACAGACGAGATATCGCGCATAAAAATTCATGCTCAATACGCCAGTTACGAGTTAACTCGTCAATAACTATAGCCGGCTTACGTACTTTTTTCTACGGCAGCTAAGAGGCTAACAATGATTTTTTTTTCAAAATATAAATGTATAATTTGTTTAATTTTGAGTGAGAAAATGTTTAATATTTTTTTATACAGACATTAAATTCGGATTTTTAAGTTTATTTATTTAATTAACATTGCACAAGGTTGATAAATTATAAATTTAAAACTTTTAAAATGGAGAACAAAAATAGTACAATTTTATATTAAAAGCAGTAGAAAAAAAAATGGCAGGGAAGTCAGCTGAGTGAGCTCCGACGAACTCTACTTTAATACATAAAAAATAGTATTCGTCGGAACTCACCCACGTCTACGTGGAATATGTCGGCATCCGAAGCAATATTGTTGAACACCGTTAAAGCTCTCCCCAGTGGCATCCCCATTGGCAGGCTGGTTGATAATGATCTTGTTGCCAAGTAGAGAATGCTCTTGTGTGTTCATTTTTTTCGGTTGAGTGGCCACTGGGTTCAATAACCTCACGGACCTCGATTTTAAGGGCGATTTAGGAATTTTTGTTAAAAATCATAATTTTCTCTAGAAATTAGAGAGTAGAATGAAACATTATTTAAAATTAAGTCCGTTTTTTTACGTTTTTGAGTTTATCTCAACATAAGTTTTTCCACGAAAACTACATGTTACTAAGTTGTTCAAACTTTCTATTTTTAAAATAGAGTAAGGATATAAGGTTAAGGCTATGAATGGACTAATGGTTATCTAATCGCTCTTGCTACGTTACATTATAGTGGGAGGTAATTCAAGACGTCGCATACAAGTGTACGTCAAAAAAATTAAATCATGTACCCAGATTAAACTGGCTTAACACAAGTTAGATTATTTTAACACGTTGTGTCCCAAAGCTGTGTTTTCACGTGATCCTCTATCCTTTCAAAAATAAGCATAATTTAAGTATTAAGTCACATTAAAAAAATACTATAATCAGATACAAAAATCATTCTAAAACAGTCCTTCCTTCAATTATTGTTTTTATCAAAAATAGTTACTGATTTTATCATAACGCATTTGATGCGGTTTTCCCTTCTGAAGACCACAGGATCGTGTAGTGAAGAAGTACAGAATCGTAAATTTCACTATTACTTCAAAATCACTAAAAAAAATGTTGATACTTATAGCAACAGCAATAAATAAATATGCTCTGTAGAGCATACAACATGTGCGCCAAGCAAAAAAAATAAGTTTCAGTACATGCGCAAACAATGTAATATAGTTCCTCATTACAGGAAATACTGACAATATTCAAATTAGTGGTTTCACAGTTTTAGCACGTTAAGAAAGCCCACAGGAAAAAATACGATTCATCAAAAAAAATCATGGTACACGGGATAGTTTGACCTGATTTGGGCTGGAGTCGTCGAAAGTGTTTAGTCGTGAAAAATGACAAATAAATAAATCTTAACATTACGAAACATGACATTGCCGTGGCGATGTCTGAAATGTCACCCAAAGATAATATCCGTTGAAAATAGCTGTAAAATTCAACTTTAGAACTTAAACTAGATTATATTTAACTTTTCTCATGTTGGCTATGAAATTTGACCTTTACAAAATTAATTAATTATAGTAGGCATACGACGAAAACAATTCCAGTCGCGTTAGTGTAATCAATCAACAGGCGGCATTGCGGCGAAAGGTATGAGAACTTAACCTGACATGGCTACCTACGAAACGTCGTTTGTATGTAACAAGTAAATTACTTACATATCTAACTAACTAATCGTGCGAAAATATTTAGCAGCTCAAAGAACGTATTACGATTAACTTAATATAAAACTATTTCAAATAATGTTTTCACTGGCGGATTACCCTACAAGCGAACAAGGCGCGCGCTTGGGGCATTCGAATCTTATCGACCTCAAAAACAGCTTATATTACATATCTAACCTATATAAATTTTGCTCAGATTTCAATATGTTTAAATTTTTTTTATCAGTCAAACAAAACCTCCAAATTTTATTGTGCCTGGTGATTCTCGTTTGCTAAATCCGCCACTGAATATTTTACCAATGCATTATTTGTTAGACATGTTTTCATCATGTCAAATTACGTAATAATTATAACAATTATTCATGTTAGAAATTGTAAACAATCACTAAGCCACTAAGCATTTTTTTAAATCCATGTCCGCTCCCAATGCGGAGCATATTTCCCTCTTCCTAATGGAGGTATCTCAACAGAAGTTTTTTTTAAAAATAACTGTTTGTTAATCAGTATTCATTATAATTGAGTATTTCGACTGAGGGTGCTTGATGGAATTTCAATATCAAATTTGAATTGTTTGAATTTTGTATTTTTCCATGAGTTTTGTCGCTAACGACCCGGGTTTCGCCTTTCGGCATCTTCAGGTATTCCAAGTGCACGGATGTACTTGAACTGACAGTACATCCGTGCACTTGGAATGCCTGAAGATGCCGAAAGGCGAAACCCGGATTGTTAGCGACAAAACTCATGGAAAAGAACAAATTCAAACAATTCAAATTCAGTATTCATTAGTTATGTATTAATATGTAAAAGGTATCAAAGTTTACATTAGATTAAATGCTGGAATATTTCTGGCAAGCAACTGTTGGGGTGTAATATTAACGACTTTTATAAGACCTCTTATTTTCTTCCGTGAAAAATAGGTTTGTAAAATGAGTATAATATGCCATAAAGCAAGTTGTAATAGGATAAATACAAGCGGGTGAGAGATTATATCAAGCTGTATGTCTGTGCTAAGTTGTTCGTTCTGCGATGTTGTTCATGTTATGCAAACGGGCGACAAAAATACCGTCACTTTATTAATTAGATATATTCTATGTGAAATATCAAAGTGAAATTTACATAATTTTGTTTTAAATATCTTAAGAAATATGGACCCCACTTAAAACTGAATTTTCGGTTAGGTTTTTTTTTGTATATAACAAATCAGGCTTGCCCAAAACTTGGCCTTATTGAAGGTTTTGCGTGGCCCTATCGAGGTTTTCAACTATATACATATATATTTTGCATTTAACTGAAAAATGTATTACTAAATTTGTGACGGATTTTTGGAATTTTTGTCTGGGTGTAGCATTCCTCCGCCAGATTTGTAGTAATGCCAATTTATAAATACCCCCAAAAAAGGTTGAATCATAAATTTACAGACCCAGATCTTTTACTAAGTGTAGAGCGACAGCGGAAGCATTTTTTTGTGAGCTGTAAGCTATGAGCTTAAAAATATTGTATTATTATTAAGGTTCAATACATTTATGTGTGGCCCATCAGAGACATGCATTATTTTATTTGGCTCAACAAGAAATTTTAGTTGGGCATCCTGGAATGAATGGTAAATTACTTTATATTATTTCATCTTATTGGTATATTGCAGGCGTGGGGAACCTGCGGCCTTAAGGTTACTCTGGTGCGGCCTTCTGGTCAATTCTGTAAATTTATATTCTGACCGTAAATTCCTGTTTCCGGCCAAAGATTCCCTAGTCAATGTTTACTGCGGCCTTATGTCGAATCAGAAAAATGAATGCGGTCTTTAGAGAAGAAAACGCCCCCCCCCCCTGGTATATTGTATATCAACATACAACTTGAAGCGGTATTCGGTAAGGAGTTCTCTTACGGGTAATGTTAACAATATAACGCTCGCGTGTTTCAGTCGTCCTTTTGATTGGGTAAATCTTGACTGTACTACCATTAAGCCATGTTTTTGAAACCGCTACACGAAAATCTGATTTATGAATACAATATTAATAAGCGTTCACCTGTTATCGCCCATTTAAAATACCAAACAAAAGGTCTCAATCAAGATCTTTTATGAAAATAATAAATTAAAGTAAAAAAAAGTATAATAAATTACGCAAGTAAAGAGCCTTATCATTATCCAAATAAAATCATTAGAATAGGGGTGCTTAATTTATAAAATACATTAATTCTTAGATACAGCTACAATAAATGAAGTGTTATCAGAAAAGTCGTTTATTCTATATTTGACAAATGTTCATTTAAAATATTCTAGCCTAGTTCATTTATTATTCCGCAATCATAATATCAGCTCGCCTATCCACTGCCATATATAATATAAACCTTATTTTAAATATTTATGGCAAATCATGATACAAGCAGGTCACTAACTGTGTGTGCAAATAGCCAAGAGAAATATTGTATATTTGTGTTAATTGAAAGCTCGCATACAAAATGGTACTGTCCTTAATTAAAATAATAACTACATCTATCTTTTTAAAATATTCACAGCATTCAAAAAGAGTTTTTTTTAATAAAAAATACATTTTGACAAATTTAACGCAGATTATTATTATTTTTTATATTCGACAGTACTATTATGCAACTAAATTTACATATATCATAACTTTAACCTAAAGTTTGAATAGTTTAAATAACGTTACTTCTACTTGATAAACATAACGTAAACATAATATGACTATTAAAATACAAGAAAAATAATGTCTGTTTATGGAGTTACAATCATTAAATCGGGCATCGTAGCTGTTGCTACGACATTAAAGCCCTACGCTTTGTCGATTAACGGGGAGTCGTAAGGCTTTGCGTAGCACAGTCGTTACAAATCTTTTCACTCAGTGTCTTCATTAGTATTCTATTTTAATTTTAAATGATCTCAAGAGATTAGTATCGCAGTTAATTGGCAGTTTTATCTAATTAATTATATTTTTGTTGAAGCAATTAAGTTAAACACTGATAATTTTCCCTGTAAAAACAAAGTGTTGAGGATTTTTAAACATATCGTTAAATAACATATATGTTTAAATTCATTTTAGACGGGATAGTTTGTCGAAAATTAAATCTCAAAAACGATAACTTAAATTGTGATTTTGACCAGAGATTATTTGATTATGATTTTGTGGGTATTAACTGTGGTTCAATTAATTACTTGTAGTAATCGTAATATATTTAAGTATGTATTTGGTAAACTTTATGCAACAAGAACTTAAACTTTTTTTCTAAAATATTACGGTAATTGTCAGAAAAATAGATATATAATGAAATTTGATATCTTTGTTACTCCACATCAGTAACAAATTGTGACAAGTGTTTCGCTTCTTTAAAAAGCATTATCAAACAGAATATTGCAAGATTTACAAATATACTGCATTCTAAATCTTAAATTACAAATTGCAGCAGCATAAAAAATGGTGTAAGGAAGTTATGAATTTTATTTTTTGTACATTAAATGAACTTCCACGAAGTTAGTGCCAAATCCATCAAAGATGTAACAAGAAGGGCATTTGTTAATAAGCAAAGCGTGATGAAGGGATTTCGTTTTAACTTGCCTAGATGTGATCAACAAAAACTGTATTTTGATATAATTTATGTTATTTAAAGGTATAGTGGTCAAAGGACATAGATCATACTAGGTATTGGCGTAGAATCATTTATTTAGAAAATACAAGTCTTAAAATTAAAAAAACAGCTAGCTGATAGTGTTAGATCTGCTTTTTACTGTAAAAACTCTTTAGGCAAATTATTAGTTAATAATAAAGATACATTACTTAAATAAATCCGGGATTTATAGATTGCAATGCTCTTGTACAAAGTTTCATATCGGCAAAACAGAAAAGACACTGAACATCCGAGTTTTAGAAAATATGGCAGCCTTTAGATTGAAAAAACACACGTCTAATTTTGCTTATCACTTAATTTCGGAAGGACACGTGTTCAATCAGGAACAAGGGATAAAAATGTTACACCCAAATACGGACAGTCATAAGCTCTTTTTCCAAGAAATTTTAGAAATCAATAGAGCACAGCTGCATAGTCTTCCGATTTTAAATGAAATATTAAACTTTCCCGCATCTCCACTTCTATACCCTATATAATCATAAAATCATATAATCATAAAACCTTTGCCGACAAACAAATTATATAATTCTTGAAACTACTTACTACTCAAATCTGTTGGCATTCCCACGAGCTTATCCTTTTCGCCAGCAATGGCTTTGGACTCGGTGATGCATTTGTTTCTTATATAAGCACGAAACTTTCATTTACTAAACGTCAGTTCAGGTTCATCCGTGCACTTGAGTGCCTGAAGATGCCGAAAGGCGAAACCCGGGTCGTAAGTGACAAAATCTGTGAGAATGTACATAGTTTGAACGATTCAAATCTGTATTTTGATATTTATCGTTGGAAGCATTTAACGTTCTTGAGTTTGCAATCATGCCATCATATGTTATCCTTTATTGCGTACAAAATTATTCGTCACATCGAATTTTCTTACGTTAATATTAATACTAATTTATTGCTTTATTTTTTAGTTATGACGTAAAATTATTTTGTACAGGTGTTTTTCTTACCTGTTTTTTATACAAACCAGCTGTTCTTAATCTATATTATAGGATATGAGAGCTTATATCGGGGGGTTCGAGGAAGGGTGGCAGGGGTGGCAAACGCGAGTCTGTCACAGTAATGTGATCAAAGGTTGTGTTAATTCGCGAATACTCCTCCCGCACGGCTGCGCCACGCTTGGTACCCGTCCCTATATAAGTAACATTACCTACAGACAGATTCCAGGATTGTACACACAGTTATTACTAGACGCAATTCTTAAACTGTCAGATTAAATTTAATCTAAATTCAAGTAATCACAATTATAATTAGAAACATTTCAAGACTTATACATACCAATAGAAAATTTAAATTAACTTTGATTATTCCACGTATTGTGTAACTAACTGTGACACGTGTTTCGCCTCTTTCAGAGGCATCTTCAGACTTACTATCGCAAAGTTTGCTTAAGTAATGAAGCAAGATTGATTCTAACATTTTAAAATTATAAAATTACAAAATGGATTGGGTTTTTTTTCCTTTTAAGAGGAGCAAGGAGGGGGGTGTAGAATCGAAATAAAGCAAACAGATAATGATACTAATTCTGATTGTTTACAACTCATTAGTAAAATTAGTATCATTATCTGTTTGCTTTATTTCGATTCTACACCCCCCTCCTTGCTCCTCTTAAAAGGAAAAAAAACCCAATCCATTTTGTAATTTTATAATTTTAAAATGTTAGAATCAATCTTGCTTCATTACTTAAGCAAACTTTGCGATAGTAAGTCTGAAGATGCCTCTGAAAGAGGCGAAACACGTGTCACAGTTAGTTACACAATACGTGGAATAATCAAAGTTAATTTAAATTTTCTATTAAAATGAACTTCCACAAAGTTACCGCCGAAACCATCGAAAGTATTACTTATACATACCATTTGTCGATGGCTTAAAGCTAAAATATTGTTGATTGACTTGGCATTTTAAATGGGACCCCCAATTACACTACCCCAAATTACGCGCTGGCTTGAAATATTCGCCGCAAATCCCCCAATTGCTCGGCCGCATTTCATTGTCGTTACTACGAGACGGTCGTCTGTACCGCGCATACAGTCAAATGTTGGCTAGCGTCTGTGTATTCAACACGTGCCAGGCTATATAAGTCTAGCGAAAGACTGTATATGTGCGGGATTTTGGCGCGCTTTGCATTTTATCACTTGGTAACTAAATATTACGTCAATATTTATTTTTTGCGGAAAAACCCAAATCCCTAATTTTGTATGAGATTTACACCCCCCAATTACACTACCCCGAATTACACTGTCCCGAATTACACTGTCCCGAATTTAGTGTAAATGGAGGTTTTACTGTACTTGGTAGAACTCCATTATAATAGGGTAAAAATAGCAACGCATTTAGTTACACAGTTTTTATAATTATTAGTTGATAGTTATTTCGGCTTTCGACATCTTCAAAACTGTTGAAACTTACATTTTTCTCAGCTATATATACCGGCTCCGAAGAGATACACAATGCATCTTGCTATTCACTCTAACATCCCAATTCATATTACACTTATTAAATATGACTTTAGTGTTGCGAAGAATGATTTACCTTGAAAAATCTCATATTTATAGTTCTTCGAAACACTAAAGTCATTTTTAATAAGTGTAATATGAATTGGGATGTTAAAGTGAAATATGAATAAAATATTGTTACTTCTGAAATCAATCAAATAAACACATGCAAATCAACGTATCCATATTTACGCGGCGTTCTTGAGTTTCCGATCTACCGTGTTAGTCGTGAGAAATGCGTACCCCCATTCCAGGAGCCACAGTTTGGCGTGGAGGACAGACGAAAACACCTCTACGGCTTACAATAATATCGAACAGAATGTTCACTGTTCAGCCATACGAAGCAATTCGTCGCCGAGGAGTGAAGATGGAACAGAAGCGACGAATACATACATCTACCGGGTCGCAGTTTACGTTATTTTATGGGGTAGCATACATATTTGTTTTGTATTCAACTCGAACACAATGATTTTTCAGGCATACATTGCCTAATAAATATTCTTATAGAACAGAAAAAAAGTATTATTTTAAGAAAAAAGTATTATTTTAAGAAAATATCTAGACATTGTAGTTATGATAAAAGTAAGTCAGAACTATTAATATTTTTAGTTTCAATCAATGATTAATCTTTATAAATTAACCTCGAAAAATATATCAATAAATTTGTTGAATTCTTGCATTATCAATTAAAAATGACTGTAAAGTTGGAGTTAGAATCGGTACTCAGGGGTTTTTTCTAGAGTCGGAAAAATCTTACGACTCCGACCCATTTTAATAACTATATTTAATGATGTGTATTCAAACTAGAATATTTCATAGTGTTGCCACTAAATGCTTGGGTAACTAAAGATAATCTAATGGTGTACATACCAATAGTTAACACCCTAAAAGTGATATTATCTAAGCTTTAAATTAAATAAGATTAATTAACACAATATTGGTTTTTTTCAGTACTATTAGGTTGTAATAATTGTATTTATTTAACTCTGTATAGTAATTATTATTATAATAAAAAATAATGGTTTGGTGATATAAGTGATTGAGTGTATAGTAATAATGAGAAAAACTATTTTACTGTTTTTTTTGTTGCTACACTTTTTACTACATATTTTATTTATCGTATCTAGAGTAAGTCGGATTACTGATAGACGCAAAATAGTTGATATAATATACTGCCGTTATATTTTAAAATATGGCTAATTATAAAATAAAAATCCTAAGCATTGAAACATAAACTTTTATTGCATTGTTTGTAATTTCTTGATTGAATTATCATCACTGTGGTCTAGTTGGTTAGAGCTTGCTCTAACGACCAGAAGTCTGGGTTCAATTCCCGGTAAGGTCAATGTCAAATTTGGATTTCTAAATTTAAATTTGAGAATTAAGACCTACTTCAAGTTGATCTTGAATGATTTACAATAAACATCGAGTTTTTCTTATATGATCTTTTAACTTTTTGGTATTCACTTTAATGCCAAATATTTTTAAAAAAATCTATGTTAAACTCCATTATATTATGGTTAAAAATAGTAAATTATTTAATTTTGGAAGAATGTCATTGCGTAGATGATTAAAAATCTGCCGTTACACTTTCGTCAGAATCAATAAACTATCGTTACAAATTAGAATTATTAACTTATTTTGGCTTCAGTGTGGATTACTCACCTCTGAAGCGATCACACCGTTCCGACGGCAACGATGGAAAAGGAAGGCGAAAAACCAAACCATCAGCGATGAAGGAAACTTGAGGAACTTTGACGACAACGTGACCTACGACTTAAAACACCATTAATTTGATAACTATATATAACAAAAATAAAATCCGACGATTGCGTGGTATCTTAATTTTACAAAATGTTAAGAAAAGGCTTAGAATTAAATGAACTTTCGTTTA
Organism: Himalopsyche tibetana; assembly: GCA_030503985.1. NCBI lineage: Eukaryota > Metazoa > Arthropoda > Insecta > Trichoptera > Rhyacophilidae > Himalopsyche > Himalopsyche tibetana. The sequence goes on from JAPJYX010000010.1 coordinate 7,616,257, forward strand.
GACGATTTGCACTTATAGTGTAGCTCCACATATAACTCTGTTTGGCTACAATTTAATTCAATAATAAAATATATGCACGGATGGTTGTGATAACAAATTTAAATTATTAAAAATATACATCAAAAATGTATTTAGTTATATTTTAAACAAAATCAAAAATTAAGTTCACTTGTACGAGTGAAAACCATCCAATCCACAAGTTCAATTATTTTTAAACATTAAAAAAATAAATACTTATTTTCCTTTTAATTCATGATTAAATATTTTTTATTAAACAGGCAAATTTTATGTATAAAATGTCATATTAGAAATTACAGCTTCAGTTTCTTAGCTTTTAATAAGAATTTTACCTGCGACTGTTTTTTACTTATGACTAGTATGTATAGTAATCAATTATTCAACTAATTTATGAGGTATTTAATAAAGTGACATATTATACAGTGTGGCGCAGTAACATACATCACAAATCAAAAACTAAAGAAACACAATAATATATTTCGTTTAATCTTATTACACATTGTCACTTTGTAATGCGTACATTTCAAATATCATCCTCACTTCCTCATTGAATCTGTTTGAGTTAATAATATTATAAATTGAATTTATCTGAAATAGAACATACGCTTACATTTGTGATACATTAATTTGTCGCCACTAGCATCAAAATAAGTGATATAGATAAATAAGACAGCCTCTGAGGCGACATACTTAAACGTCTTGTTGTTTTTGTCGTATTTGAAAACTAAACTAAATTTAATATATACATATACACAATGTTTATAATCGTTAAACACTGCGTTAAAATCATATTATTGCTTACAGCAACACGAAAGCATAATTGGGCGATTAAAGTTAATTGTTTTTATTAGGACAGCGATGGCGAACTTAATTTCGCACGGGAATAAAATCAAAAAAATATTAAAATAAAACCATATTAAATATTTTCTTTTTTCGATCGATTTATCGATTTCCGTTCGAAAGCATGGGTGTTTGCGATGTTTAAAAATTCCCTCCCACCCTTCCGATCTTTTAATAACTGGGCGTAGCGTAAGCGATTGGCTAACCACTAGTCCTTTCCTAGTCTTATCCTTCAACCCCTACCACTCTCTTTGGAAAAGAGAGGTTGAGCGACTGAGTAACAAACAGTTCTCGTAGAATATTTCTGATGAAATACCTCCATTAGGAAGCCATATGATCCACATTGGTAGCGTGCGTGGATTAGAAAAAAATGTTTCTATAAAAAACCATAATGATTTTTGTAGAAATATATTTGATAATTTTTCAAGTTCTCCTACCATAATATATCCAAGTACCATAATATATTCTCGCGGATTAAAAACTTCAATCATATTTAAATGGTCAATTATCCTCTCAATTTGATTTGAGTGGCCTGGGCTTATTACCGATAATCCATAAATGTATATTTGACAAACTGTTTCATTTATGTAGTAGGCAGTCAGAGATAATTGATTCATTGAATCTTAATTTAGTTGACTGTTTACTGATTTTGAAAAACATTAGGACCGTTTATCTTTATTAAAAGCATTTCTTACTCAGTTTTTAGAATATGTGAATTTTCAGTTGATAATTCTCAACATGTTCGATTTCGGGCTCGAGAACCACTACGAACAGCATTTTTCAATCAATTAATCGATTTGTGTTCGAGGGCATGTGTGTGTGTGATGTCCAAAAACTCCCTCCCATCCTCCCGATCCTTCAAAAACCACAAGTCCTGCCCTATCGTTCTATCCTTACGATCTCTCTTCTTAATTAAGAAGTTGAGCCATTAAGTAACAAAAAGTTCTCGTAGAATTTGTTCTCTCTATTAGAAGGCCATATGCTTCACATTGGGAGCAGACATGGATTAAAAAAAAATGATGATCTAATTCCGACCTGTTCTTGAGTTTTTTTTTAAATATAAACTCTTTCTACCAAAAATTAACATTGCTCACTTTAAAAAGTGAATGGTCTATTCAAATGAACTTAAAACTTTACTTTTTGTTTTATTTTGACCATCTCAGTTCATTTACTGAATGTTCCAAAAACTATTTTATTTTATGTGTTATCGTTTGAATTTAATCAAATAATGATTTTTGACCGCTTTATCACTCGCCTGTAGGGATCGCAATAACGCTATAACCGAAAACAGAATCCCGGTATTCATGCAGTTTTTTCGATATCAAAATACCGGTTTTGAATATGCTAAAATACCGGTATTCAAATTAACCAAAACCTTATTCCAAATTAAATAAAATTACTAGCGATGAATCGAAATATTTTAAATCTGCGTAAAGAGTTGTATCAATATTGACAGATTTCAGAATCTTATTCAATGTTGTATAATTATTTTAAGAACTCGTTGTAGAAAAAAATGTTTATGAAAATCACTCGTTTATTATGATTATATATATTTTTAATGCTAGTAACGTAAACGATTACGTTTTATTCGCCCGGTATTGAGATCCCAATTGTTCGTATTTTATGCTATATATAATATTTTTCTGTAATACTGGTATTGATATTTGCAAAACCGGTATTTATTATGAAATCCCGGTGTTGATATATTCGTCCGGTATTGCAATATCTTTCTCGCCTGCGACGCGACGGTACAATATTTCAAGTTGTCAAATTATCTCGCGATGCACCCTCGCTTCTTTAACTTGGTATCACCCCTTCGTATAATACTTAGCCACCCACTTAAAGCGATGTTAGGGGGTGACAAAAACAGTGCTATACGATTTCGGTCCCAGCAGAAGTAGCATGTTATAATTACTTTCCGTCAAACATCGTTTTCTGAAGACACTGAATCTTAGTGTATCCGCTCAGTTCTACCGCCGTGTAATACTTTATTCAAATGGATGACTTGCTCGACATTCAAAATAAAAATGAACTATGTAATGTAATTTTCTTTAATTTTTTAAAACAATAGTGAGTGAATGTAGTCGAACCAGTTTTATATCACTTTTTGAGTGTTCACTGTCAATACTTGGTGGAAAGACAATTCAAAAAAAAATAAATACACATTTGTACTATTTAACACTTTTATTTTATAAGATCAGGACCGGTTTTGCTCATGACGAGCATTATCAACTGATAAGATAATACAAGGTTATAAGGTTATTTATACAAATCAAAATGAAATTAATAAGGTGTAATAAACGATTGGTAATGAAAAAACAACAGAACAAATACAAGTACAAAATATGAATAAGTGGCGATGATGATTTGGTTGATAGCTTTTTATGCCTTCAGACCTTAATTCTGATCGTAGTACTGACGATGGCGTGAAGCCGAAATGATTTTCAACCAGTGCATATAATTCTTGTTAAACTATATTCTTTGACTGTTTTGTAGCTATTTTTTTAAACTCCAGTTTAATCCATGTTAAGAATTTCAAATTTTATTTTATATTTATTTCGTTTTTTTTCATCTTATACAAAACGTGCTTTAAGCTCATGTTTCTTATTTAATAATAAAACACTTAATAAATTCACATTGGTGAGATTCATTGAAATTATTTTTAACTTAATCAGTATTTTCATTTAAATGGAAGAATTGTTAGGAATCCGTATGTACTGAGGGTGATTTTTTCTACCCCTCTTGATGGATGACAGACAGACAGGCAGTCGGTAAAGCAGATCGCTTGTTTCCCAGACCGACCCTTTTATGCTAATGCACATTTTGTCAAATACACTTATTATAAATATATGCTTGTTAACATTAATAATAATTTTTAATAGTGTTTATTTATTATATAGTAAATCACTCCGACATATATGCAGTATAAAAAAAAATATTTAAAGCATTGCTATCAGTTGCAATGCTCAATACTAAAAAGCATTCATATGTTTAAATGTTGTAACTTTAAAATATATTGATCGTCCAGATCATTAGGGAGAGAACTCAAAAAACCTGAATTGTCGTTAAATAATATATGCTTTCATATGAACAATTTTGCGCTTTATTGGGTCTAGTAATAGCATAATTTTAAAATGATACCAAATAGTGCTTATGTATATATTTATATACATATAGAATATAATATTATGTACGTTACAAAATTAGAAATTATATGTTTATTAATTTTGTTGTGTGAAATTATTTTGAAGAAAATCTGAAGAGTTTTTTTTTTTAACCATGTCCGCTCCCAATGTGGAGCATATGGACTCCTAACGGAGTTTATCTTAACAGATGTGTTTCTACGAGAACTGCTTGTCATTCAGTTGCTCAACCTCTCTTTTTTCCAAAGAGAGTAGGAATAGAAGGATAGGGCTAGGACAGGACTAGTGGTAGGCTAATCGCTCTCGATACGCCCCGTTCATAGGATAGGATGGGTGGGAAGGGGGAATTCAAGACATCACATACATCCATGCCTTCGAACAGAAATTCATAAATCGATTGAAAAATCAATTTATAAAAACTTTCCGTACCGGGATTCGAACCCGGGACCTCCGTAACCGAAGCCAACGACGTTGACCACTCGACCACACAGGCGAAGAGTTTAGTATTGTCAATTTCATTACACGAATATTTTTTAATGTTCCACTATTGAACCCGATCTTATTACCAAATATGAAAACACGCGTTCATTAAATGTATAAATCTCGGGCATAGATGGATAGAAATATATATACGATTTAGTCTTATTATATCATTGTATCCCATCAATATTTTCTACACGAATATCAATATTTTTTTGATTTTGTTCCCCGTCGTTTTGTCAATGTGCTCTGCTTTTCTTCCGAAAAGTTGTATTATTGATGTTTACAATTAACTAACTAATCTTTAACATTCAAAGCTAATAATGAATAAGTGGCGGGTATATAAAAGAAACAGTATTTTTTTTCTCCGCCACGTTTGCCGTGTTTACATTAACTCCTATTCACTTCTCGCGCTCTTCAGTCTAAATAACATAACATTTCCATAAGAGACTGTCGGTATTTTCCTCTGGGATTTGATCTTTTGCCTGTCACGCTTCAAGCGTTTGCCTTCTTTTCATGTCAGCCACCAGTCACCAGTCAGCGCTACATTTGTCTACCTATTTCAGGGATTCGGATTTCAAACGATTCAAAAATCGTGCTTTAATTTAGGTACAATATTGAATATTGTATTATCAAAACATTTTCAGTGTTTTGCACTGTTTGCTGAAAATACCCATTTGTACAAATTCCACTTTTATTTGATAATGGTTTCAGTCGGTAATGCACGTCATGAATAAAATCGGTCCTGATACCAGTCACCCTAAAAGTAAAAAATATCATCTCAACTAAAACGTACTATTATTTTTTTTCAAATATAGAAAGCACTAACGATAAGAAAATGATGATTATTATTACTCTTTATTTTATACTTAATAATTCTCTACTATACTACCCATCCACTCAATACTTACCTCCTATTTCTATTCGATAGTCAGCGAATTAAGCGAGAAAAGAAAATCAAAGCAATAATGTGGGCCCATTAGGGGTGAAGTGAGCCAAGTGGTATTTTAGAAAAAGTTGTAAACTCGTTTTAACCGGTTGTCTGCCAGTGACGTGTTAACACGCCAAACAATTTCGTGCTCGTAGGGCCGACCATATAAAATGTGCGTGTTTATACGCAGTACTTGAGACGCGGCTGAAAGGCTACAAGAAACGTATTTAATAATTTAAAAATATCATGCATATAGTGACATCTCTTTGAATCATAGTGTGATACATAAACTTAAAAGATATTGTTTTGTAATCTATGATACAACGATTTTAAAAAAAGGTTTTTTGTTGTGTTCAATTTTGTTGCTACAATTGCCTTGGCGGTAATTTCCGTATTTGAAACGTTTTTCGATAAATGATGCCGGAAATGACCTATCTTGTATTTATATGGTAAGTGTTTGTAATGAACTAATATTATATGTCCAAAAGTACATATTTATTAAGTTTTATTTTTTGAAAGAAAATCACGGCCCTCCATGCACGGCCATATTAATACCGCACGGCACAGATCAGGTAAAAGTGAAGTAATGTCAGTTCATTCACATCGCACTAATATCTACGTAAAATAAAAATATGAAATCCACCAAAACACAAAATAAAGCCGTGATAGTACTTAATTTTTTTTTTACCATTTTACTTGTTGGCCCACCTAACCTCTAAAGTACCCATATAATAATCTTAAATATAAATTATTTTGAAAGCTCAATAATTAAAAAGCTTCAAACGTTTTTTTAAATGTCTAATAATCAATGGCGTGGCAATATGTTAGGTCCGTGGTGCAGTGATTAACATCGTTGACTTCCTTGACGGATCTCACGGGTTCAAGTATCAATTGATTTATCGAGTTATGCATTAATGATTATAACTTAAATACAACAAAAAAATGTCATCGTCACGTGAACGTGAGCTTTCTCGTGATGAATCAGCGTTTGAAAGATTGGAAGAGTAATTAAATTAGTAAAATTAATATGAATGAAATTGATAGGATTGTTTTTGTTCTATATGTCAGCCAACCCTATTTGTATATTGTAAGTGTGAATCGATAAGTATTCCAATTAGACCATCGCGAGACTAGAATCTGTCTTCATAAATAATTATAAACGAAACATCTGCCAACGCTTGTCGTTCATCTACAAACAGATATTTAAAATATCAACCACTGTAGCCGGCATCTAAGTTTCAATTTATTTATATAATATATTGAAATCAGCTTAGAAGTACAGATGTGAAGGATGAATTCAACCGCTGTTTTATATCATTCTGTTTTGAAAAACCGACTTTTAATACCGTCAGATAATGCCAATTTTATTGTTATCCACTATAATCAATTGTGTTAACTGCGATTTCGTGTGGACTGTAGACAGAAAAACGGTTTCTGATTTTTCTCTAAATGTCATGATTTAAATATTCTTTTGTGTTTTGTCAAAGAGTAAAATTGATTAGAGCAGGTGCTCTGTTTAGCAATTCTTCAGAATATAGTTCCACCTTCCCTAGATAGTCTAATTCTGACTCCAAAGGTACATTTTTTTTACCATGTCCGCTCTCAATGTGCAGCATATGGACTCCTAATGTAGTTTATCTCAACAGAAGTGTTTCTACGAGAACTGTTTGTTACTCAGTTGCTCAACCTCTCTTTTTACAAAGAGTAAGAATAGAAGGATACGGCTAGGATAGGACTAGTGGTTAGCTAGTCGCTCTCCATACCGTTCAAAGGATAGGATGGGAGGGGGGGGGGATTCAAGACATCTTATACATCCATGCGTTCGAACAGAAATTCATAAATCGATTGAAAAATCAATTTATAAAAACTGTCTACACTGGGATTCGAACCCGTGACCTCCGTAACCGAATCCAACGACGTTGACCACTCGGCCACACAGGCGGCTAAGGTACATATCAAATAATATAATATTACAAGCTTACAGCAATAATTATTTGATGTATGGCAGTATTTACTCCTGGAGAAATCTTCCACCAATTGGGACGCCACGGATAAGTCTTAAATATTGATTATCTTTTGTTAACTATAAAATTAAGTTTTTTCATAACATTTGTTTATTGGTGGTGAAATTTAGTTATGGAAAAAGAATATTAATGCATTCGTTTTATGAGTGACTTAATTTTGCGATGATTTTTTATTTACGCAATAAACAAAAGCAGATTTTTTCTCATAGAAAACTGAAAATCAAAATATATTTTATATGCTAAAATAAATTATAATTATTAAAAGACGAAATTTTAATCGTTCAAATTATGTAAATTCACACACATTTTGTCACTAACGACCCAGGTTTCGCCTTTCGGTATCTTCAGGCATTTAAGTGCACGGATGAACTTGAAGTCGTGTGTTTCGACAAAACTTGTGGGAATGTACATAATTTGAATGATTCAAATTTAATATTGAAATTAAAAGTGCCTTCAGTCGAAATCTTAAATTACATTAAAAGATGCCTGTTCATACTAGTGAACTATTTAATTGGATAACTATATAATAAAAAAAGTAAAACAATTTTACAAGCTACAATCGCAATTATATTAATGTATTGTTTACGTAAACTGATTTGACACTCGTCAATGTCTGCCCAATCCAAATATAAGTCATATTTTTTTTCGATACTGTCGCCTAACATTCGTAAACTATCAAAAAAAGCGTTTTATGTGACAATGTCTTCCCAGAAATAAAGCTATAGGTGTCATCGAATTATTCAACTTGAGATATAATAGGCTGCTAGTCTCATCCTCAACGTAAATATGTTTTTGGCAGCTTTATTTGTAATACTCTATTCAATTTTTTTTTGTATGAACCATTTTTCTGAAGAAACTCGGCTTTATTACGATCGTAAATATAAGATAATTTGAGTTTTTTTGCTGTTGAAAAAAACTTTAATGAAAATTCTGATTTAGTTTTGAAAATAGGCTTCCGTTGGTGTACTTTGAATTACTACATGCTGACTAAACAGACATTTTTCCATAAATCCAACGATTTTATAAAAATCCTCGATTTGTGTTATAATAATAATAATGTGAGTTTGCGAATTTCTTACATATATGTAGAAAACCATAGTCAAAACGGCTTAAGTAGTGTCATCTTTTTTTTTCAAGTGCCTTGTCGAGTCATCTTAAAATTGTTCATCAGGGTTCAACGTTTCAGCTTTAATGTCATACTATAAAACTTACAATATATAGTACGACGTCGAAACAGTGAGACAGTCGTCACAAAAAATCATTCATGAAATGTTAATGGTGCTTTCTAAAAATCGAGAAATCTGTTTTAGAAGAAGATATGAGGGGGTAGACGCCAAATAAAATCAAATGAATTAGTTTCCGGTCATGAATAGGAAACAAATAACAAAGTTTAATATTTAAAAAAAAACAAAATATTCCTTTGTACTATTTCCACTTTTATTTAGCAAAATCAGGACTGTTTTCATGTTAGAGGTACTATTTTTTTTGATTTAAGTCGATTTAGTGACACTTACCAATGTTTATCACAACTTTTTATTGCATTTTGTTTTATATACATAACACTGTCAAATTGTATTTATTATCTGTTGATAATGTTCGTCATTAGTGACTGGTCCTAATTTTGTTAAATAAAAGTGGAAGTAGAACAAAGGAATATTGTATTTTTTAATATAATGCCTTTCCACCTAGTATTGACAGTGAAAAAGGTGAAAAAATCTTAATATTGTATAATTTGGTAACTATCAAGTATAGCTATTTTTTTAAAGATAATTAAGGAGATGTTTTAACTATTTATCGAAAAGTGCTGTACTTTCTGATCGTCTGATCAAAATATAAATCATGTAAAACAATATGTTACGTCAGCCATAAAGGTAATAAATTGCACTAACCTTCGTCGCCACTTCTATATTTCATAAGAACCCATAGCTTGATTCTCACGCATACATTCAATATGCCCATTAGATCTGTTTTCGGGGCGACTCTTAAATTGTATTCAGATATTATTGTAAGTAGGTCCAGCGAACCTTAAATATATTACATTGTGTATAGCACCGTATCTCTTGTTATTAGACTTATCACATTTGTATAAATATATCCCATTTTTAAGAGACAAAGACGATCGGAAATCCTGTTTTCTTGCGGTCGTGTGCGGTTTTGGATTTTTCCATCAAGATTAATTAACCCATATTAGTTTATCTCTCTGTGTGTTAAGCACGATAATAAATCTTATCTCGCTTTGGAACAATAGTTTTATATTGTACTTCGTATTTATCTACTTAATTTTTTTTACCACAGATCGATGATTTTAACATAAATAACTTTAAAATAATTAAATCACATAATATAACCGTAGATAAAATCAGCACCTTATTTTTAATATTTATTATAATATTATTATTAAAATTTACTGTTTTACCACTTTTATAATGCTTCTATATAAGCAATTTTGTAGATTGTTGCCATTGACGTAGAGGCAAATAGGAACATGCGTTGATAGTATTGATACAACATTAATTATTTAAATAAACATGGGATAATATATAAAATATTCAGCTCTTGGTCGATTTTTTAAATCGGACAAAGTAGGTACATTTACGTTGCACTTTTTTCAATATCTACCATCTCCATATAATGTCTCTTTTGGACCAACCAATTATGCGACCGAGCGTCCTCGGCCTATTATTCGGTCGAACAGTAATATGGATAGAGTAAACGTTAATATACATGCAGCTTTTAGTCAGTTCATTTTTACTTGTGTTTTGTTCAATTAAAAATTGCTTCGACATGAATACCAAGTCTTGGTAAAATTTAAAAAAAAATTATCAAAGATAGTGCTTCTACAAGATGAGTTGGAGATACGAAAAAAGCGGATCTGGATAAAAAAGAAAATGAATATTAAAAACTTATTTCAACTTTTAAAAAATATCAGATGTTTCGTAATCACAGATTAATCAATGAAATCTCTACTCGACACTATTGTCTAACGCCGTGAACACAAACGAAGAGTGATACATGTAGTGGGGGTATCTTCTCGGTCGAGAAAATAGAAACGGTTTTTATTCACTCGCTCGCTCATTTCACTCGCCGTTTCGCTAGGCGGAGTACTGTGCGGTGCTTAGATCGCTTTGTTTTAGGCCGAGTTTACTCTCTCGGGTGAGTACTCGGATGGTCTCAATAAGGCATTGTAATTCGTATGATCGATGTTACTTAAGTATTTTGTAACTTATAAGAAATGAGTTGCATCTGGCAATATTTCGTTCGACGTAAACAATTTTTGACTTGTATGTGCATTATGTCCAATCGCTTGTATTAGTTTTTTTAGATTTGAAATTACATACATAAAAATTATCGAATAGGTAATACAAGTTTATTTAATTAGTATAAAATTTGTGGATATTTGTCTATACATATTTATTAAAATAAAATCAGTCATTTTTTATAGGAAGATATTTGAAATTTAAGTCATCCTTTTAGCTTCTATATTTTTTTAAATTGAAACATTAAACATAATTTACGATTTTAAATCGGTTCTTAACTATATTAAATTGAAAAACAGTCGTATACGCTAATTGCAAAGTGCATTAAAATTGCTATGTATCAGTTGTCGGCAACCTTTTACGTATGGTTGGCACCACAGATGGCTTACTTATGATAAAAAGCACTTTGTGTAAATTTTGTTTGATGATTTGGAAGTTATTTTATAAACACAACAAATTCAGATAAATTTATTAAAATACGATACATTCTCGACTATAAACATACAAATACATTAAAGTGACACTTGATATTGCAGGCCGTCATTTCAGTTTTCAGAATCAAAAAGTACTGAACTTATTTTTCAATTTAAATTTTAGACCTAAGGCGTAGGCGTTTGTGACGTCAATTCTCCTCGAGTTGATCTCGAGTGACTTACAATTAATTTTCATCTCGTATAATTTTTGTTCAAAATATTTGGCGTATTGGCATCAGCTGTAATGCCAAATATTTTTTTTACAGTAAAAGCTATGAGTGACCAATGCACTGATTTGTATACAGTTTGACTGTTGAAAAAAAGTAAAGTTCGACAGGGTAGATTTGGTACAATATCATAGTAGTTTTATCGTGCAGAAAGCCTTGTGAGTTGGGAGTAATTCGATATGTTGGTTGCCGACCACCGCTGAAAATACTTAATGTAATAAATTATCTATTCAATGCATCAGTTAAAAATAGACATTGGTCAATTAAAATATGTGTTTTTTTTTACAGTCATTTTATGAATGCAAAGCCATAAAAACATTTTAATCGACTGGTTGCTTATTGAACGTGTCAAAATCATTAGATGAATTAAACGTTTAATTTTAATTCAACTCTTATTTGAATAATTGACACAAAGACACGCAGTGGTGATAGTTTAATTGCTGCTTTGAATAAAATAGCCTATTATCAAAATTTATTTTTTTAAATTAAAACCACAACCTTCGGATGTGAAACTAACAGATAAACAATTATATTGATAAAAAATATTCTTTGTTATAAGTAGGTAGTATTATTTTACACCTACATAATATGTCATGTTCACTTAATTGATTTTTTCATGTAATACATTTCAAAAGGTGTCAAGTCCAAAATAAGACATTTCAGATTGAGTTATATATGTAGTTTTAATATTTCGATCCAAAAAATTTACTTATGTAAAATATTGATTGGAATCGCAATCGCTCGAAGTTTTTCATAAGAGATGGCGTCAAATAGGTACCAACTATTAATACATGTTGAAGAACATACACACTGGCCTTTTTTTAGGCTTTTATTTTAAAATTAGTAAAGTGAACTTAAATATAATTATATTTCATTAGAATGAATAGGAACCAGTCACACCCGATGTGAACAAATTTACTCATAATATAGGTATATCAATAGAGGTTAATCTACGAGAACTGTGTGTTATTCAGTCTCTAAGCTTGTCATTGTTTGAACGAGAGTAAGAATAAAAATGTGTTATTAGAACAGTGATGCACAACCCGCGACCCTTTTTAAAAGTTTTTGGTAGCCCTCATTTTTTTTCTCTCAAAATTGAACATAATACAATTTTTTTACGTACAACATTTATTTAATAAAGGTAAGCAAGCTTTTTCTTTAATGAAGGAGAATAATAAATCGGTTCAAGAAACAGGCTTACTGGTGAACATTTGGATTTGATTGTGCGTCTTAATACTACAAATATTAAGTCAAATTATAAAGAACTACTTTAAAACCAAAAAAAGACTAAGATCGCATCAACTTCTGAATTACATATAAACATGAAATCTAAATATTTCATAATAAAAACATTTTTCATAAACAAGCACTCATATTCCTCTTTTTGTGTGGTTTATTTATTTTCACATTTTCGAAATAACACGGTCAAAATAATGTAATGGAACCTATCATTCATTTATTTAAATTCAATTTATCGTTTTACACGTTTTTTTTTGCTGGGCTGTTTTACATGGAACCCCCGTGTAAAAGAGGATAGATCGTACCTTACATTATTTTTTTCTCTTCGGCCTTAACTCATCATAATTTGCTTTTATTTGGCCCGCTAGAAAATAAAGGTTGTGCATGTCTGTATTAGAATTAATCAATATAATTCCCAGTACGGACAGCTTTTATTTCATTCGATTTATGGGCTCTACATCTACCATTTGTACAGATGAATATCTGTAATGTTTGAAATTACCTCCCACCCATCCGATGCAAAAAAAACTGTGCGTAGCGAAAGCGATAAGCTTTACACTAGTCCTTTTTTAGCTCTACTCTCCTAATCTCCTACTCTCTTCGAAATGAACAGGTTGATCAACTGAGTAGTAAACAGTCCTTCAACTTCTTTTGAGATAAACTCCATTAGAAGTATAAATGCTCCACATTGATAGCGTTCATGGTTTATAGTTTTTAAATCGTATCAGTAAGAGATCGAGAGGTATACCATATAGATTCATAAATTCGTATAAAATTGAAAATTTAATTAATTATGGAATCCAAACCCTCAGACACTGCAACCAAAGAGTACATCGTTAAACACTTGCTTATGGTTACATTATTAAAACCCACACAATTACCTAATCATTTTGATATCTAACTGTAAACATACTCTAACCGCAAATATTGAAGAAGGATTCGCAAAAGCGATTATTATTATTGTTTGAAATATTTCGTCGTATAATATATTTTATCAGTCTAAATATTTCCTATTGACATCCTCCGTACATCGCCGAACCGCAAGAAGACAACCGTACAAATTGGTCGTCGCGTCTTCGATAGGTATTGTATTTAGAGAGAAATATTACTTCACTGGGTGGAGGGATATTAGTTCTTGTTATCGCTTTAGTCCAGTTATTTCTGTAACTCGGTGATTTGATTCTTAACACTTATCTCATAAAGATAAATTGAATGAGAATAACCGTGGTGATGGAATTTTTGACCCTAGACATACTATCGGGAATTTGACATCGATAATAAAATATTTCAGTCACTCTTGAAATTCTTCGCCGAATATTTAATATTTCGAAATACTTTGTAACGTAGCTTAATTAAATAGCATGCTGTTAAGTTTTATATCGATATTTAGACGCCTTATTATAATTCTACAAGAAATAAAACATTAACGTCTGTAATATTTATGATTTCAATGAAAATTTTGTGTAGTATTTTCAAATTATTTATACATTTGGAAAGGATTAATTCATATTAAATTGCTATAAAACCACAGAAGTTAGGGATTATTTCAAATACATAAAGTATTGTATTGTAACTGTAACGTTATTCATTAATTTTATAAGAAATTGTCTTATAAGTCTTTGCGTATTTTAATATACGCACCTATGTGCCCTTTTCTTTAAAAAATAAGCTGTTGTTAGTATTATTTTGAATAATTTTGAAATGATTTTTGGCACACGATAATAAATATTTTTTTTGTTTAAACTCATACAAACTAAAACAATCCAATTTTGGTCCATTATATGGCAGGCATGGGGCAACCTTTCCTAGGTATGGGGCCAAATTATCATTCTGTCTCCGAGTCAAGGGCCGGACCAAATTATTAAACATAATAAAGTAATATTAAATTAAATAAAACACGTTGCTTCTTCTTATATACTTTTTTATTTATATAATGAACGACCTTATATTAATATTATATACTGATTACAAAATTTAGTGTGAAGATTGACCTTGAACGTTAATTACGTTAATTAGCAATATTGGCACCCTGGAATTATTAATTTCTTTCTCCACTACTTCGCCGAGATGAATCAGGGCCGGAAAAAATAACTTGGCCCATATATTATATGTTATATGGTATAAATTCAAACATGAAAATAACGACAGTATAGCTCTTAAAAAATATTAAATATTTTCCGTAATAGACAGTGATGCAGTTATATTAAATTAGTGTCAATTTTTTGTTAAAATTTTATCTAAAAATTAGAGTAGTATGTCAAAAAAGAATAAACGTGAAATTATTAGTGCTATTATCAAAGCATATCCAAGAAAAACGGTGTTAAAAGTATTTAAAAGAATAGATATGCATCCAGCAACAGTTTACGTGTATTTAAAAACTTCGTTTGAAAGCTACACGTAAAATACACGTAATGAGACAACCTAATACTTACTCAGATATTTTTGTTGTTGTTTAGTGATTAAGTATTTGTTTCCAATGATTATAATATGTATAAGATAAATTATTTAAGACACTGCATAAACCTGTTGATAGCATTTTATTATTTTCTTTCACAGAACCCACCAAAACAGCAAAGCGGAAAAAGTCCACTGAAACACCTTTAGCAAAATTAGGACTTTCGCCTGTTGGAGTTTCACCCATTCAACTACAAAATCAACACCTCCACCCGCAGCAGACTCAAACTATGGAATCCATGCCTATCTGCGAAGACGCTTCCAGAGACTCATCGGAAACAGATGCTGATGGCAAAAAGAAAAAGAAGGCCAGAACAACATTCACTGGGCGACAGATCTTCGAGTTGGAGAAGTTGTTCGAGGTGAAAAAGTACCTGTCGTCGAGTGAGAGAACTGATATGGCGAAATTGCTCAATGTCACTGAAACTCAGGTATGTACAAATCCCTCTTTCACAAATTTTTCATTGTATTTTATGGTGGCTTAAAAGATTCTAAGTTTAACTCCAGTTTCTGCTTCTGATGTATGTACTTCACTGCATCTTCCCAAGCGTCGAATACGTCACAAAAAAGTGGATGTGTCATGTAAATACTTGATGGAGATCACATGCTTTGTTAAAATTATTGTAGGAGAAAATGACAATATAACCAAGTTTGAAAAAATATTATGATATGAAACAACATGAGCAGTCATACCAACCAAAAATCTAAAAAGTCAGTAACAGGAAATAGCGACGTTTGTTACCTGTTAACCTATTATCTGCCTATTCTGTAAATATACGAAATTAAGGGCCGAACCCCACAGGCCTATACACGCATCAGCCGACATTCGGTATATTATGAAAGAAGAATATAATATCATATTCGTTCACATATAAATTATATTCAAATGTTATCACTGCCTACTTAATTCTTGACATTTTGGGTGGGAGAGGATAAATTGGCGGCTGGCGGCTGGGCAGGAAAAGGGTTCAATTAATTTTCTAACACAATGCATTTGCTGTATGTTAATTAAAACATACATAACTACTACTACTACAACAACACTAATTGAAAGCTGTTGTTTTGCTATGACGCAGTAGACTTTCTGTTAATTTTAATCGAATATTCATTTACGTAAAACGATCCAGTTGTTCCCGTAAAAGATATATGCTTTTAATGTTTGGTTGCTAATTTTATGAAGAGTGCAGAATCATCATTGTTTTAATTCCTCGCAGTTCCCTTTTCGTACTTAATTAAGATTCTGTCTCAAAATGACATGTCCCTTAACTACTTTTAGTTAGGCTTAGATGTCATATTGTAATTTATAATAAGTTATTTAATCATTTATATTTGTTAAAACGATACTTTCAAAGTGGACTAGCAACCAATAAAACATAAATTTATTTCATACACAGGAAAATATTAAGTGGAAAATAATCCTTTACTTCAGCTGATTTTTACCGACCCAAGAGAAATATTACGAAGACATTGATTAATTATAACAATGCAATAATGCGCTTAGATGCATGCAATTTTAATTATTACGATATAATATTTTCTTTTATTTGTATAACTATGGCACGGGTTCCGAGCCTGGGAGTCGCGAAAGGTTTTCTGGGGGGTCGCCAACTTTTTTCGATTTTGGATTAGAACAACAAAATAACGAAAAAGTATGGCAAATCGAGGATTTAAAATTCCCCTATGAGCTAAAAAAAAAAAGAGTTTCGTAGGCAATCCGGGGAAAAAGTATAGCAAATCGAAGATTTCAAATTCCTCGGGGGTGGGGGTCGTCTAGTCACATGGCTTTTATAAAAAGGGTTCGCCACCCGAAAAAGGTTAAAACTATGGCATCAATCGATTAAAAAAATGAATTTGAATCGTTCAAACTATGTACATTCTCACAGATTTTGTCACTAACGACCCGGGTTTCACCTTTCGGCATCTTCAGGCATTCAAGTGCACGAATGAGCTTGAACTGACGTTTAGTAAATGAAAGTTTCGTGTTTATATAGTTTACTAAACGTTAGTTCAAGTTCATCCGTGCACTTGAATGCCTGAAGATGTCGAAAGGCGAAACCCGGGTCATTAGTGACAAAATCTGTGAGAATGTACATAGTTTGAACAATTCACATTTAGTATTGAAATTCCACCAAGCACCTTCAGTCGAAATCTTAAATTAAAAAAATGAAAATTGATGGATCGACCAAGTTCTAGTAACATAACCTCAATTAAAAGTATATTTTCTACACATCAATAGCAAACATAACTTAAAAACAGAATATTTAATTTGTTAGAAAACGTTTCATGTTTTGTAAGTTTATATAATTATGCTTTTTATAATTGGGTGACTTTTTATAGATAATTAATTACCCGGTAATCGTTTTTTATTGTTCTAATGACAATAATCTTGGGCTGCGCGGGTCGCGAGGAATTAAACGTTTGTGTATTAAAAACAGTATTTGATACTGTGAAAATCATCACGACATTAGCATACATTTTCATTCAAGTGAGTGCACCGAGCTCGTTGTGCGGGTAATTGACTCCTCTCATCTGTTTTCTGCGCATAATTGCACTCACAGTCCTCGGGGATTTTTGGTTTAGGCCTATCTCATCAGGATCGGATCTAGATTATTTATGGCTTATTTAAAAAGGAAATATAACATCTCCAACTAAGTGTTTCTTGAAATTGGCACATAGTTCACGTTCTTTAATCTACATATCGACTGTGAAAAGGAAAAAGGACGTAACCCACAGTTTTTTCAAATTAGGTTTTTTTCGATAAGCTCAATGTATCAAACTTGAAACACGTTCTATCAAAAGGATGCAAGCTGCAAATGCCGAAGAAGTATCTAAATTAAGCTTTTAAGGTTTAAAAAGATGAGCTTGTAAATAAATGAAACCAAGAAAAAAGACTAAAATAAAGGTTTTTCCTAGACAATTTATTTAATTAATATTAGATTGTGTCAATTAAACACCAGCTTAGAAGTCTCCGTGCACTTCAAGGTTGGGTATAATTCATAATTTGGATATGGCCCAAAATCATCAAAACACGTTTTTTGCGCCTCGTGTGAAATTTTATGTTTGGGTTACGTCTTTTTTCCTATCCACAGTCGATATATTACAACTGGTTTAACGTTATTCTTTTTTATTTCATATTATATTTGCATAAACATTTTTTTTAACAATATTTTTAGCTAACATTTATCTAGATTCAAGTGTAATGTCGGTCGTTTTGCAAATGGCCAAAGCTATCGTGCCGTAAGGTGGCAGGGTCACCGGTTCAAATCCCGAAATGAAAACGTTTTTTACATTGATCTATCACTTAAGTGATGGTTGTTTGTGTTGTTTTTCAACTCTTCCTGCAAAACCTTGTATCGCCTTATCTGATTTAGAAAACAGACTACAATACAACTATCTTTAATCCTCAGAAGAACAAGGTTGAGCGACAAAAATACAACTAGAACTTGCCAAATAACTCCTATTGAGATGCTCCGTTGGGAACCCAGATGATTCACATTAGGAGCGGACGTAAATATACAAAAAAAGAAATAGTCATGAGTTGGAATTAGGTATAATAATCCCCCTTTGGTCCTGATTGCTAGTCGAGACTGGGAGGACCAGGGATGGCCGCGTTTCAGGATTGACAAATATTTATCAGGCGCCCTGTCCGGAACAACGGTTGTCCAGCAGCGCTACCGGATAATTGCGGCATAAATCTCAATTAATGGCATCACATTGCCGTGATCGCTGTTCTGTAGGTGGTGTTTGAACGATGTAGACTTATATGTGGATGTAACTATACAACTAATATGCATTCGTATTTGTGTGCATGATCGCATTTTATGAAACGAAACTTTTTGGTAATTTTATTTAAAGATACTTAACAAATCAAATACCTCAGTTTAGGAATAGTTTTATGAAACATAATATATTGAAATATTATGACCATTATTGATTTACCTACTTTTATCATTTGAATCGAAATAAAATTAACCATATTTCTTCGAAACCAAAACCAGTTTGTTGAGGATTGAAGGGCTTCGAACATAGAAAAGTAACATACTAAGTTATCACGAAGTATTGTATTTAATTAAATACAAACTATTTTTTATAAATTCTTTCTTATTTCGGCACCATGCCATCGTGAACAATCTGAAGATTTCAAATTTATATATATCATCTACAGTCCCTGATTACCATATAAGCATACGAGGCGCGCACTCGAAGCCTCCGAATCTCAGGAGCCTCAAAAATAGCTTATAATATATTACCAATATACATACTTTTTGTTCATTTTTTATATATTTTTATTATTTTACTTGGATTTTTTTATGTTATCCGAAAAACAGGGCCCTTCAAATTGTATTGCGCCTGGAGCCTCCCATGTGCTTAATCCGCCACAGATCAACTATATAACTTAATTCTTTACTAAATTTTATTCGGCACTTTATTGAAGTTTTAGTGAATATAGTCATTTTATTGAACGATATAAAGTACTGTAAATGTTGTTGGTTTACAAGCTAAAAATAATTAATTTCTTTTGAAAAGTTAACGTTGAAATCTGTAACATATTTTTAACAAAGCAATCAAACCGAAACTAAGTACGAACAATTTAAAACGATGCGGGTTTCATTAAACTATTACAACTTAGTAAGTTAATAATGTTATTTTATCGATCTCTCCGATACAGTTGAATACATAAATACAGTCGTATAACACCAACGTACTCAGCACAATATTTTGGCGCAGAAATTCGCTGCTGAAATTAGAATTTTCGCTTATTCGAAATGTCGTTTTTCCTTGCAGCGGCATGTCACCCATTCTGCGTGTGTCGCTGTAATAATATCCGAGACGGTAGTCGGACATGTGACAGCACGTAATTAGTGTTTCATATTAGGGCAGCCGCCCCCCATGTCCGCCTCTGCGCGCCTATCTATCCTGCGTCCTTAACCCACCATTGTTTTGTTTTACCCCAATTACCCACTTTAATAAGAAGTATTTTTTCGATAGAAACTCCTATATTACCATGTAAATGATTATCTTTCGTTTCTGCATTATCGATTGATGAACGTCGAACAAGCATAGTTAGACAGGAACTACAGTTTATGAGGGAATAAAAAGGTCAACTCAATTTTGTTCATGCACGTCTTAAATGAAACTTATTTACTTACAACATATGTGAAAAGACTATTATTGTTGATAATTAATTACTTGAATGTACAATCATTTTAATTATATACTACAAATTTTGGTACTTAAAGTCACTACATATTGTAATCGAGTGTTCAATCTAGTGTTAGACTCAAGTACTATAAATTAGTATATTGATTAATTATAAGTCACTAATGGATCACTAGAATAAAAATACATTTTTGTTAAATATCCACTCAAAATGCTAATGCACCAAATATTTTGAATTGAAAAAAAAACACTAGATAAACTTGACGAATTTATATGTCACTCGATCTCAGCTCGAGGAGACATGACATCAGATACACCCATGTTGATGATACGAAATCTAAATTTGATATATACCATGCTAGGACTAAGCGTAGATCTACGTAATCACTGAGCAAAACTCTTATCACTTGACCACAGAATGCAGCAATTTAATAAGTCTAGATTCTTAGGATTTAATATTGTAATGATTAATGCATGGACAACAAGTAATGATTTCGGTACGAGTGGCAAGCATTATAAATCTTAACCAATATATATAAACGAATTCATTATTTGTAAGAGACAAAGCTGAATTGTTACTTCTTAAGCTTATAATAATAAGAATAAAAGAGTACTGGATGAAACCGATCATATATAACAAAAAGTTCACACCAGAAACCAAAATCTGTAAATTTCCTATTTTGTTATGGTTTACAATGCAATAGATATATTTACATTCGATCCTGGATACAGTAGTCCAACGTCTCTTCTAATTTTGGTATTAACAACAATGCAAAATAAACTTTACGACAAAGCTCATGTCATTCCCCGTGCCAATTATAGCGACTCTACAAAGTTTGACATTCACAGAATCAAATAAATCCCTTAAGCAAGTTTGACATGCACTGTCTTCAGTGGCGTTCAAAAATGAAATGTTTATGATATCAAAACCTTTTTTTTACAATGCTTTCACTTATTTTTAATTACAAATACTATGTTATATCTGAAAAAAAAGATAACAAGGTAGCGTAACGCATTTGTTTTTGTCGAGTCCTTCCTAATTTATTCATTCTTGCCGCATCACAGAGTAAGAAAATAATGACTCGATGAGAATCTATTTGGATTCAACCGCTAGTCATTTGATTTCTTTACCAAGTGATGCGACTCGAATGAATGAATTAGAGAAGAAAATCGACTTGAAGTGTTTGATTCACGCATTGCAATGACAACAAGATACGCATTTTATTTTAGAATTGACTTGCAATGATAATGCATTAGTAAAATTATTCATAATATGGCACTGAAACCAAACGACTGCGATGCTAAATAAATAAATATGTGCTAATATTCGGACGCCACAGATGGCAGTAATCCCATTCAAAGCAAAGTGATCACACTGATCACAAACTACTGGTTTATGTCACGGCTAATAAGGCACTTCCTGCTTTTGCTCACTTTTGACTTGTTTTTTCGGTACGTACTTTTTTCACGCTGCAAGAAGCTCGTTTGTCGCTGACTAATGACCGCAGTTAAACGACTGGGACACTTTTAATATTTTACCGATTATCTTGTTAGAACTCTACCATTTTTTTAATACTAAAAATAGGTAATAATTTAATTTTATCAACGCATGCTAAGTTAGATTTTTCCTCAATTTTTGCTTTTCAAAACCGTTAGATTACTTTGAACTATTTGCATATTATTTTTATAGTTTTAAAAGGTCTATGACTTTTTGCAGTCTGCTCGCATTTGCAGTTTTATATTTTATTTCACTGTCGAAAATTAAAACTTAACTGACCCAAACCATCTGGACAGTGCATTATAATATTATGTTTTTACAATATGTTGAACGCAAATAGTCTAGCCATATTTTAGTGTTGTTCCAAATGTTTTGAAAATATTTGAGATAACAATACATCAATAATTTGTATGACTTACACATAGTATACTTACTAGGAAGTTGAGCTTAAAACTGCCATTTTTTGATTCGTGACAGTGTTGACATATCAGTGGCGGATTACACACATGGGAGACTCCAGGCGCAACAAGATTTGGAGTCCCTGTTTTCCGATATCTTAAAAACATCAGAAAATTTCATGTAAAAGTATACGGCAAATGTGTATGGCAAAGAAGAAGAAGAAGAATTTTATTAATTTAAATATTATTTTTTTTAGATACATACTATACATTACTTTAATTAACAAACATTACTTCATTTCAAGAGATGGTTCAGATATGATTTTATGAGTATTACAATTTTATTCAATCAACAGTTTCGTCATATTCCGCCAAATTTGATCGAATTAATTTTTTATAAGATTCAGAAAACTCGGTGTTCAATTAAGTTTGAAGCAATTGGCTATCTAACGAACATTTTTAACAAGCAAACAAAGAAAAATCTAATTTGCCAGTTTTAACATATTTTTATTACAACTGTACTAGTACTCTAGAAATATGTTATATTCGAATAATTATAATAGATTTAGTTTATGTTTATCGCAATATTGATTATGTAATAATGTACGTTGTCCAATATTGATATCGAATGTTCGTTTGGCACAAAATTATATTATCTTTTCTCATTTGCCAACTAACCAGATTTTATTATTTTAGGCTGTAATAATCAATCTTCATAAAGTTTATTTTCAAAATGATGTACATACTGCACGAGTACCACAAATAACTAATTCACAAAGATTTTATTCAGTCCACAGCGCAAAATTAAAAATAATATGAATCATTGAATTGAAACTATTTGTCGAATTAATTAGTAAACACAGAAAAATATTGATTTAATATAAGTAAGGTATATGTAGGTTGTGTATGCGAATTAAGGGATGATTTGTTTTAATACAAATCATATAGCGTAAAATCACATTAACGGTATGTAGTTTTGAAAGCTTATTTTTGATATTTTTGGAATAACGAGCTTTACACTGTAAGCTGGGGACGTAATACAAGTATTGTGAAGTATATCGTATATTATATATATGATCGGTAAGTATTATATAATATAAGTACCATTCGGTTTTTATTCCCTATTCACGAATAGCCAGGCGTCTGTCGGGCGAGATACGATGTCGTCGGTTAATTCCTTGAAATAATCGATCCCATTAATAAATTGTCATCGGGCTTAAGCTGTCTGATGGTGCCTCAGCGTGTCTAAATCATATTAATTGGCGGCAGGTATTAAACTTGCGTTCAACTCGCGGATTGGCGAATAACTCACATTGATGTGTGCACGTTGGCAGAGCGTCAAGAATTACGTGAGATAATCAAGACTCCGCCGCGTAATAATTGATGAACGCGTGTCTAAGGTTGTCACGCATTGATCGTTTGAAATAAAAAGTTTAATTGTCTAAAATAATGCGAATGTAAAAAAAAAGCATTCGAACATCAGGCTTTTGTAAGGAGTATACATTGAACAATTACAAGTTACAACTTTAATTCTTATAACACTTATAAAAGAATATTTAAACCACTTATCACAACTATTAATATGTCTTTTTCACAGTTGGAAACAAGCTATTTTGTAACCTTAATATAATACACTCGCTAGAAAATTTCTCACGAGGATTATATTAAAAAATATTCAATAATCGATTTCATTCACCGGAACTCAATTCTTGTCAAGCGTTGTTTTTGATACTTGTTTTTTTGCCGGTACATACGTATTTAATTAAATCGTCTCGCACACAATTATTGAAAGCAGTCTACATACTAATATATGTTTGTGTACAGACGTACAATAGAGATGGTCAGTGATTTTTTCTTTATTGATAATTTTTAAAATTATTTATTAAAATCTCACGTTGCAATTACAATTTGAAAAAAAAATATGTTAAATATTTGATATTCACGTTGTTTGCATTTGTCAAGTGAATGTATAATATTATATGAGTATCAATAAAATAATAAAATTATGTAAGCACACTGTGTATGTGAATTTTTAATATTAAATACCTTTATGAATGATATTTATTTTCAATATAATCAAAAATATCGGCCCTATTACAATACAACAGAATTTTTCTAGCCAAAATACGTATTAAATAATTAAATGATAAACATTCTCTATCGCTATTCTCATAGTTGTTATCGGTTTTTATTCTTCAGATATGGATACTAGACACATCCTCTTGTAGGTTTTATTATTTTTGAAAAGCTTATTTTCCATTTTCCAATTTTATAATACTTTTTGGATATATTTTCTTTGAGAAATAATCCATCGTGGAAGTAAGTAGAAAACTGACATCAGATGGAAAAATCATAAGAATTTTTAATTTTTAGTTTGCAATTTATTTTATACTAGAACTAATTATGTATTACTGAAACAATTCAATTCGATAATATAAATATTTTAGATTTTTAGATTTCTATCTAACGAGAATGGGATCAATTTTTAAGATATTGTTTGCATTTTAAATGAACATTAAATTTATTGAATTATGAAATGGAACTATTAAAACTTTATTGTAACATAATTGAACAGAATTAGGTGTTTGGCATTTTAAATAAGCATCTTACGTAAGATATAATAAGGTCTAAAATAGCGTACGTAAGAATTTTTATATGCATTTATAGGGGGGGTGGTTTCGTTTGCGGGGAAGTGGGGCGTTTTTTAGAAAGCAAAATATAATTAAAATACTCTGTTCGCGTAGATTTTGCACTTTTTGATGCACGTATAACAGGAAAGATCCTTGTTTTTTTCTACGTTTCATGTACGCTTTCAATGTGGAGTAAATGGCTTTTTAATGGATGTATCTCAACAGAGTTTTTTACGAGAACTGCTTGTTAGTTAGTTGCTCATTTTACCCTTTTTAAAGAGAGTAATGATAAGGGGATAAAAAAGGGGTTGGCATACGACTAGTGGTTAACAAATCGCTCTCGCTTTGCCTTGTTAATTTTTGGATAAGAAGAGTGGGAGGGGTAGATATAACAAATACCAACGCCTTTAAACAGGATCGATCTTGTAATGCCTAATCTTTATTCTGATAATTCTTTTTTTACTGTAAATACTTTTTTGTGATTCATGCTTTCGTGATTTAAAAAATATTTTCAAACTTTTTTCGGCATAAAAAAATCACTTTTTTTAAAGGAAAATAAAAAATAAATTTTGTGAATATTGATTTGAAACATTAAGGTACATGAGAAAAAAGCACTGCTTGCATGTAATATAGATATAGTAAATATACATAAACGGAAATCTTTCTACTTGTTTTTGTTTCGCGTGCATTTCTAATATGTCGGTAAGTACCCGTCACACGTGGTCGTAATTTAAAACTCTGGCCTGTTGCCAAAAACACAATCGTTATGTTATATTAACATACTAATAACACTATACGAGTGGCCATCGACTAATTTATTTTGTGAAATTCTCATTTCGAAATCCTAAATCATATTTTCCGCTCACCTTTAATCTCAGAGAATTAAATCCATCCTCCAGCAATAGATCATCTGTCCCGGCAGTGGCGTAGGCATACCAACGGGTGCCAATATTTACCAAAGAAATAAAAAAAATAGAAAAAAACACAACTCTTGAGTACCGTCATCGTAGGTAAGTTCTATTACACAGGATATGTGGAAGTGTGGTTGAAGTCGATCTCTTGGATTACGTTTCCATATCAACTGTGGAAAGGAAAAAGACCGTTACCTACAGTTTTTCCAAAACAGCTTTTTTTTGATAGTCGCAGTGTATACAAATGGATACACGTTCTATCAAAAGGATGTAAGCAAAAAATGCCGAATTAGTATCTAAATACATATTTTAAGTTTGAAAAAAAAAGTTCTGTGAACATTTCAACCAGTAAAAAGGACTTAAAAACGGTTTTCCTTGAATAATTTATGAAATTTATATTAGTCTACGTCAATAAAAAACCAGTTTATCAATCACCGTGCACTTCAAGGTCGTGTATATGTCATAATTTGACTTTGGCCCAAAATCATCAAAAAAAGTTTTTTTGTCTTTTGTAAAATTTGACATCTGTGGGTTGCGTCCTTTTTTCTTTCCACAGTCGATATAGTATTCTAATAATGCAACTCAACAGTGGCTGTTTTCAATAATATGATATTTGTCTGTCGTTCAAACACTCTATTGATAGAGGGTAATAAGGTAGGGCGGGACTAGCAAAAATTATGTTTTAAGCTAATCGTTTCCTCTTCTTTCCGTTTATAAAAATAGATATTGATATTCACAAGCAATAAACCATAACATGCTTTGTTTTTTGACAAAGCCGTAAATAAATTTTAAAAAAACAATGAATGGATGTGTTCATTGAGATTTACAAACCCTTAGTCTTGCAATAAAGCAGGACGAACCTCAGAAGCGTTCATTGGCCATTTGGCTACGAGATCGGTTCGAAAAAAAAATCACCTCTTTTTTTACGCATATGAATATTTTCTAATCTCATTTGAATTGCAGGTTAAAATTATTTTTCATCACGGCGACAGAGAAAACATTGTCTGTTGTAAATACAATATTTTAGCATTGAACTTTCGTTAAGTATGAAGTTACATATATTATATATTGTTAAAGAGATGCAATATTTTCTACCATAAAAAAAAGTCTGGAAAGTTTATAAAATATTGAAATATGTCTATAATCTTTGAAAGAGTAGGTTCGGAGACATATTATATTTTAAAACATACCACATATATTAGTTATCGTAATATAAAGTATCCACTTTTATTTATCAAGCTGTATTTTTTAAACAAACGTTAACTTGACAAAATATTTATGTCCATTATTGGGTATATGATTCCCCGTCACTGCACCACAATTCTCACAGTTCCAATCATTCGCAAGTTTAAAATAAGATTGCAACTGGATAGCTATCTCACTTATGAATTCTTAATGCTTAGCCCGTCAGGCTTTTGTATTGATCAGCTCTGACAGAGCTTTTCTGAGCTTTCGTATTAGGACGTCGCTGATTTGTCAGCTATTTCTGAATAGACTTCGCCATCTGACCACAGAACGACTAGACTGCTGGTGTCATTCATATTGGAAAACTTTTCTTGCGTTTCGTTTGACTGTAATAACAGAAAATTTGCATTTTTATATGAAGTGGTTACTAAGTTATTAATTACGAAAATTATTTTGATGATATCACTTGCCCTTAGATGATAGTTTTAAATATTTCCTATATTCAAAACTTGAATGTCCGTTTCTTATTTAAAATTATTACAAACAGCAATATATATGTATATGTTCAAATTAGGGCATCCAATCCCGGAATCCTTTTGTGATTTCAGGATTGAACATTCTACATAAAATGTGTATAAATTCGGGAATAGGGTTTGAGAATATGCTGCTCGGCGATTTTGAAATCCTGTGAATTTAAAAAAATATATTTTTATTATAAAAAGATTTCAAAATTCCAGGAATTTACGGATTTCCCGCAAGACCTTTTTTTTGCCTCTTGTTTTTTAAAATTTTCTCAATCCCGAAATTGAAAACCCTCGTTCAAACCTCATTTCGTACAAATTAAATAGATGTTATAATCTTACATATTGCGCTCCACTTTATTATCAAACAGTTTTGCTGCAAGGGATATTAGATGCTAATATATATATATATGCTCTATCTTTATACTATCTAGTGTGTTGGCTATTTTATTTTATTTCTATATCCAGTCAAATGACGTCTGGAAGAAGATAGGTTGACGCAAAAAATGAGTAAAAAAATACAGTTTATTTCATGTAGTTGTGGTATCCGGACATTATTAATTATGGAAAAAAAATCCAATAGATCGCATTACATTTCGAAATTAACCAATTGCTTTCAAGTAATAGTACTGTTTTTTTGCATCTTCATAATTTGACAGAATAATACTAATTCCAGAATACTAATCTTTTGTCCTGATTTATTTCCGCCACTCGACAAATGATAATATCTGTTTTTACCAGGTTCATATACGCATGATACAATCTTTGCTATTTTTACGACCTTCGTCCTTATATATATTTTTATGTAGTTATTTAAGCAAAACCATTAAAATCTTTTTCACACGCCAGACAAATTAAAAGAATGCGGCATCTGTAAATATCTTCAAGAATGAACGATATTCTATGAGCAATATAATGAACTAATCTCAAGCAAATGTGAAAGGAAACGCTTAAGTGGCCAATGATAATAATTACTAAAATAAATATTGTCATTGGGGTCCCAACACCTACGGAGAACATAATATTTCTTGTCTGCAGTACGGTCTCGCTCGCACACCCCGTACGCATATCTGTGAAAGGGAAAGAGAGAGGCAGTGGAGGATACACAAGACATCCATTAATTATTTTCCGGTTGACAGTTTTATTGGTGAGGGCTTATGATGACGTTTGAGCGGCTGCCATGCGTACAGTCGACCTGTTGAATATAATTTATTTCTTATCACTACTGTATTGTGTTAATTGTGTAATTAATTCGGAATAATTTTTTTATTGATTATGTAATGTAAAAGAAAACTTCCGAAATTTCATTTAATTCCGTCATGATATTCTACCATTCAAAGTAAGTTTTTTTTCTAAGAATAATGATATAAAAACGTTAGTGCCACAGGTCAAAATCTGTGAAAGTAAATATAATTTGTAAAGATTATTAAGAAAATCACTCACTATTATTTTTAACTGGCCAATATCTATTCCCTTACATATTTTTTTTAGCAAGGACTCCCGTGGTGCTTTCAATCGGCGAAGAGATTTAAAATGACGTGCCAGTTTATTAGTGTTTTTTTATTTTTCTTGTTTGCATAGTTAAGACTCGTTATAATATTTTTGTCATATTTGGTGAATCTGTATTTAAATAATATATTAAACCATTTGATGAGGATTTTGTTTTAAAATATCGATGGTCAAACTTTGATACCTCGTAACTTACATACATTATATCTTTTTTAACATAACAAGTATTTAGGTTACAAACGATTGTATGCCAAAAGAAGTGATAAATTTTGCAGATATTTTCATAGTATAGCATATAATTATAGCATAGTATAGCTTATAATTAAATATCTTAGTCGAGTTTTCAATATTAGACTATCGATTTAGATATCGATAGACTCGTTTGATTTGGTATTTAAATATATATAAACTCTAAATTTAACAAATTAAAAATGCTTCTATCTTCGTTTTAATTTTTTTTAAATCAGCTAACATTTTAACTGAATTTTTTTTCATTATATTATTGTACTAAACAATCAAGTTTTCATAACTTCAGATAGATTGTTTTGTTTAGCTTACTTACACTGCAATAAAAAAAAACTAATAGCCGTAAACATCATTCGATATTAATTCCGTTGACATTACTTCATCTACCAACTCCAAAGTGAGACAGCAATAAACCAAAAAGTGAAACATTCCTAAAAGGGGCGCTCTAAATAGATATTATAAAAAGCCCGCCGAAAAATCTCCCGCCATTAACGGCTTTGGGAGGATAGCTACCATTCAAAAAAAACGAGAGCTTAAAGTTCCAAAGTTAAGTGTCGGCCTCTCGGTGGTAGGTAAATGGAGCAATTATTAAAAGTTGCCGACAGATGACATCAGTCACATGCGCCTACGAAATTAGTCAGCCGGGGAGCTTTTGAAGGTGTGGGATATTATTTCACGACTTTTTGACAGATGCATTGCCAGACTTTTCGTTCGTGAGCTTTTTGTGCGGTTCCCTTGTTAGTAGTTTATTTTGTGGAACAGACAGGCGTATCAGGTGCAGCATTTTTGTCTTTTGAGGTGGACTCTGAAATATTTCAATATTTATCGTTATAAATAAAAACATAATACTCACAAAAATATTTTTGACTCAATACAATATATAGACTGAGGAAAGACAAAACAGAGACCCATATAACGAATTTTACAGGAGGTACAAAAAACTTTTTTTTTATGATTTTGGGCAAAAGGAAAATTAAGAAATATACACTACCTTTCAGTGTACAGAGACTTATAAACTTGTGTTTAATTGACTAAATCTTATATCGATTAAAGGAAAAGCTATTTGGAATTTTGCTTTTTTCAAACTGAAAAGCTAAATTTAGATACTAATTCAACATTTTCAATTTACATACTTTAAATTGTAGACAGTATATTAAAAAAAAAATACTCATTTGTACTACTTCCCACTTTTATTTAATAAAATCAGGAACGGTTTCGCTCATGACGAGCTTTATCAGCTGATAAGGTAATACAATGTTACAGTGTTATTTATAAAAACCAAAATAAAATGAATAATGTGTAATAAACAATTGTTGTATTGAAAGGATTTAAAAAAAATAATCTTTCAGTACCAATTGTTTTATATTTGTATTTATACTTGCTTAAAAATATAGTTTAAATAATAGTATATTGAATAGCTATATAATCATATTTTTTCGTTGATTTTTCAACGGTGCTATATTTGTATTTTATTAAAGTAATCACGAATATTCCGTCTAATTGTGATGGTTCTTGCCTTTGACATGGATTGATTTGCACTCTTATACAATAAATTAGGATCATTGAAAAGACATGGATTATCATCATACTACTCTATCAAATTAAATACACTAATCTATGTTTGCAAACATGTTTTGTTTGTGAATAGAAAATCAAAAGTAATTCAAAGTATAATGTATTTAATAATAATATATTTATGAAATCAAATGACATTTGCAACTAGAAGTAATTTTGAATCCAGTCGCGTACATTCATTATTATTGCGAAGCAATATTCATTCCTTATCGAGTGCAATGTGAACTCGCAGATTCAGTTGTTATACGAGCTTTTCTAATACGATCATGGTTTATCAAATAACTGTTGACGTATATTAAATATTGCAAACAAACCTCTTAAGCTTAGTTATAAAAATTGAGGGTTAAAGTTACACTTTTTTTTTATTCAAATGGTCGTAAGTTCATAACTAGGGCATTCAATCCCAGATCCTTTTTGTGATCCCGGGACACCGGGATCCAAGGATTGAGCATTCACTATATCAGGGTTTCCCAAATTTATTTTGCAATGAAACACTTTGCAAAACTGGAAATGTTACCGGAACACAGCTTATTTTTTAGGTCGGGTAATTCATATTAGTTTAAAAAAATATGTTATTAAATCATTTACTATTTATTGATTAATAATGCTTAAAACATGTTACATAAAAATATGAGTAACAACTTTATGATTAAAAATCTCCGTCTCTACCTAAGCAAAATATCGTTTAAGGCAGTGGTTTCCAACCTTTATGTTACTGCGCCTCCCTTTGAAGAAAAATATCTTTGCGCCTTCCCGTCCTTTATTTCATATAGTAATAAAGACACGTTTTATAGGGTAAATAAATATTTTGGACTGTTCGAGCTTCCCTTTGCAATGGTTCACGCCTCCCCGGTTGGAAATCGCTGGTTTAAGGAATTAAGACGAAAGAAATATTGTAATTCAGTATACTTAAACTTACGCATGCGAAATAAAAAAAATATTTGACTCAGTATCAGGCTCTTTTATTGCGAATTGTGAATATTTTAAAAGAATATTTATTCGATTAAAACTTTTGTAAAAAGTATAATTTTGTTTATTTCAGCAAAATTTCACAATATAATATGGTTTCTCGGGTTAAATCTTATGTTTAGTGTTCGTTGATACGTTCTTAGCAATTTTGTCCACTGTTGCTGGTTACTCATTACCATATTCAAGTGTAAACAAAATAAAATCAAAAGTAAAATTACAAGTATAAGGCTCATTGAGCAAACATGGAGTGTGCGGAATGCGAATATCCAATTAAAGGCAAAATAATTAATACGGCTGTTAAATTATCTACCGCCACCTGTGAGCGCCCACAGTAATCTCAAAGAAGGCTGTGGGCGGAAATTAAATATATAATTGAACAAAATCTCGAAATGAAAAGAGATAAGGGCGGCTCTTCACTTTTGAGAGCGGCCCCCTGAAAAGGTGTCACTGATTCAGTTATCTCGATTCGATACATAATTGCGAGAAATAATAAATGATAATCACGGGCTTGCGGCAAAAGTTTTCAACAATAATTGACATTCTCATTTCATTTCATTATATCTTTAAAGCATATAATACTTATCTAGAATTTTCCCTCAGTCTTCAACATCTAGGACGGGATTTGGGCGGGCCATGATGCTTTATATTTCGAGTCAGGGTTGTCTCGGATGAAGAATTTATTATTTTTGGCTATCAAGGTCAAGCAATTACTCTTTGCGAATGAAAAATATTCGATTAATTAATTCTGAATCAGTTCTGATAGTCCATAATAAAATATATGAATGAAAATCATAATAATTGTTCAAAAAAGCTTTTACCCTATATAAAATAAATCATTAAGTTGACACATTCAAGCAAACCGTGATTTCTCCAACACTCAAATCATCATTTCCCAAGATCTGTCTTTGTAATGTATGCTATTCAAATACTTACATACCCATTTAGTCATATTTTATTTTATATTTAACAATTTTTTAAACTATGTTGATAATTTAGGAGTAAATTGTAAAGCTTCAGTAGACAGCGTTTGCAGAACGTCGTGTATTAGACACTATCTGGCCACTTAAGATATTTGTATTCGCCGAGCACATGTTTGATGTGCACGCTTCATCCGACGCCTCACAAAACAATACAAGATAAATCAACTGCGCAAGTGAATTTGAAAAATTTGTAATTGTGTTATATCATGATTAGAATAGTAACGTGTTTATTTTAAAATAATCTAAATATCCATTACAGTTATTTTAAGTTCCCTAAATAAAATTGATGTTAATACCAATATGACGCTAATACTTTCGATGGTTTCGGCGGTAACTTTGTGGAAGTTCATTTTAATAGAAAATTTAAATTAACTTTGATTATTCCACGTATTGTGTAACTAACTGTGACACGTGTTTCGCCTCTTTCAGAGGCATCTTCAGACTTACTATCGCAAAAGAATAGAAAATAATCATAATTTTAATCAGATTTGTAATTTAGAAATACTCCACCGAGTAAATAAAAAGGGTTTAAAGATGAATAGCTTAGAATTTTTAGAAATTAATAAAACTCTTAACAAAAAAGAAATATTATTAAATAATATTCTTAATAGCACAGGCGGTTCCCCGTTACTCAAATTGTTTCCACTTAATAGAGTAATCACAAACCTAGATGATTGATTGTAGCTCATTAGTTTTAATAGTTTGTAATGTTTAACGTCATTAGTAGTATGATTAAATGTGTTTGCATTTTATAATCCCCTCTTTGCTTCCATTAAAAAGGAAAAATCCCATTCTGATTGTTTACAACTCATTAGTAAAATTAGTATCATTATCTGTTTGCTTTATTTCGATTCTACACCCCCCTCCTTGCTCCTCTTAAAAGGAAAAAAACCCAATCCATTTTGTAATTTTATAATTTTAAAATGTTAGAATCAATCTTGCTTCATTACTTAAGCAAACTTTGCGATAGTAAGTCTGAAGATGCCTCTGAAAGAGGCGAAACACGTGTCACAGTTAGTTACACAATACGTGGAATAATCAAAGTTAATTTAAATTTTCTATTATTAATATGACGCTACGTTGTTAAGTTTAATCATAAACCGTAAAAAGTGGTCACAGGTGATTTTAAGGAATTCTCTAAAGTTTAAAATGTCTTGACCATTAATCAAATGACAATTTTCAAGTAATAAATTAACTCCGATTTTGAGGGTGGTCCTTAATTAGCTTGGCGTCCAGACACATTCTGGTGTTGCTTCATTTGCATTTACACGAACAAGAGTGCATGCGAATGTACTCAATACAGCGGTCACCTCTGCATTTTGCGGGATAATGTATTAAAGAGGAAAAATATGCAATTGCAATTATACGTTCACTGTTTTTTGAACACTTTAATGGATTTTTATTTAATTTTAAAAAATCTTGTAATTTAGTTTTTTTTCTAATCCCTATTTTATTTTTATGTTATTTAACTAAAATCGTTATAAATTTTAAATTATTTTTTCCACCTTTCCAATCCTAAAATAACGACTCGTAGCTAGAGCGATACGTTAACCACTAGTCCAATCCAATCCAAAAAGAGAGGGTGAGAAACTGAAAAACAAACAGTTCTCGTAGAAAGCATTCTGTTGAGATATCTTCATTAAAAGGCCATAAATTATATTGTTGCATAAAGGTATAAAAGACGAATGAGTCCTTTTACATCGAACATATTTTTATAGCAAAAAATGTTCAATCATTTGTCAATTTTAATTACCGATATTAAAAGAGTAATTAATATTGGAACATTCAAATAATCAACAAAATTTTGTGTACATATCCACTTTATTAAATAAAACTCAATATGTATAAAATTTTCAAATTAATAGTTTCCCTATTGATGGGTTCAAATACCATCATAATAAAAAAGTCAAAATTGCGTTACAAAATTTCAGCTCTATCATGCATAAATTATATTGGTGATCTATTAAAATACATTTCTCGATAGGATACTTCTTTAATTCGGATATTCATTATATAATTATGTTTGTAAGGAATTATTTTTTGCTTTGCTGTCAAATTTATGAAATGATATCATTTTTTTCAACAAGTTTGGTAATAAATATTTTATGACAATTTTGTTTGATGTAAACTTGCGTCACTTTTGAATGCTTGGGTTAATAGTTCCACTGAAATATAAATAAAATATCTCACTGTTTTAATTGCATTCAATGCATTAGTGTTTTTTTCAACGCAACATCGAATTGTGTGTAGATTGTAGAGTAAAACAAGCGTTAAAAGCACAATTTCGCGCATGTTTACTACAAAATGCATTTTATTTGAAACAGACAAACTTTACGGCGCGTAATAGCAGTAATATGATGATTTTTACGACATTTTGTCAAAAATATTAAAAACATTTTCAAATTGCCCGTATTTGATTTCATTTATTCATTCACCATGAAGACGATTATTTATTCATACATAGATCGTGATTA
The DNA here is from genome assembly GCA_030503985.1 of Himalopsyche tibetana. Lineage (NCBI taxonomy): Eukaryota > Metazoa > Arthropoda > Insecta > Trichoptera > Rhyacophilidae > Himalopsyche > Himalopsyche tibetana. The sequence goes on from JAPJYX010000010.1 coordinate 7,651,399, forward strand.
GGGCATCCAATCGCGGACCCTCTTTGTGAACCCGGGATTTCGGGATCGACTATTTTTCCAATCCCGGATTTTCAATTGGTGGATTAAGAAATTTTCACTCTACGATTTTGAAATCCTGGATAGCTTTTCCCAGAATTTCGAATCCTAAATTTATTTTTTTAGTTCTCCCAAGATTTGCAATTACAAAAAGCCACAAATTTACCGAATTGCCAAAATAAACCAAAATTTCGGACCTTCTTTTTTTTTACCCCACGCACAACTTTTTAACATTTTCTCAATCCCGAAAATTGATTTTTTGCATTAATTTTCAATTTTTAATTATAAAAGGGAGTGATTGCTTCAGATTTATACACCATTATAATTTTACTTTCTTCTGTATTTTCTTATCTGCTGACAATGATAATCATGAGCGAATCCGGTCCTGATCATATAAAACAAAAGTGTAATTAGTACAAAAGAATGTTTTATTTTATGAATAAAATTTATTGATATTCGTTTGTTTCACTCCCTATACCGATGTATAAGTAAAGACATTTTCATATTTTTATTGGTTAATTTTATTTATACACAATATACATTATTGTTTTAAATTTATTTAAATAAAACAGTTACAAGTTACAACAAGACCCTTATCGTCTAATTATATTCACAGATCTCTGCCCCGTTTCCAAATCGATTACAGCCTTAAGAGGGCGATAAAAAATTAAGTCTCACTTGGGTCTATCAAAGAAAATACAAATAAAAGACCATAAAATCAATTAAGACTCCTATCAAGAGATTCGTTTGTCGGTCTTTTGGCCTTTCCGCTCACAAGTATACAGAATAAAACAAAATACAATATTTTACTGGGGTACTTTTGACTATACTTTTTTTTAATATTCGGCTGCTATTAAAATGTTTCGCAGTGATTCAACAATAATGATATGCGTAATATTTTTTAAAACGTTTTTTAATATATTCTTAAAAGTATTATATTTACCATAAACTTGTTTTTTTATAACTTGCTAGCTAAGCATAGACACCTAGTATCTGGTATGACTATCGATTAACTATCATATGAGCCCATGAGAGGTGAAGTGAGTCAAGTGTTATTTAAGGAAACATGTTTTGGATGCGTTATAATATTCTACATGGTTAAACAAATTGTAAAAATTAAGTGAGCTCAGTAAATACACACTGCAATAGAATTGAAAAAAATGCTATCCACCAAAGCATCTAGTTAAGTCGTAATCTGTACTTAAAAATCAAATATATATATTTTTTTATAATTTTACTAATTGACTCACCTCACTTCTTGAGGGCTCATGTGGTGTTGGAAACATTTTATTTGAGGTTTTTAGTCAATTTTAAAATTATGAGTGTTAATTAAAATATGTGTTCGGTCTGAATATAAAAAAAATATACTCGGAAAGTATTCCTCTTGCAATATTGTGTTTATTTATAAAAAAAAAATGTAGCTTTGTAAAACGAACTTTTATACTTAAGATATCCCTATGGGCACTTAGATAATAAATGCCAGTTTAGCCAATTTTTATTTTATATTGTAAAATAACATTATCTAAACGGACTAATTTCATTATAGTGTAAAAAATAAAAGAATATAAGTGAGTTTTCCAATCAAATGTATCTAAAAACTTCGTGATTTACATTAGTTTAATTTACTTTTACTATATTGGAAAACTTTAATAATCCTTAGTAAAGTTGTACCTAGATGATCATGTACCTTTAAGTATAGTATACACAGGAAAATTTTCAAGCCACATAACTCAAGAAACGACTAGGCAAGCACTTTGAAAACTGTCGAACAATTTTAGTACATGAACGCTTTGTAACTGAAACATAAACGGTGTCAATTAAGTCATTCACAGAATTGAGGAAACAAACCATAGTAAGAAACTGCCAACTTTGCTAAGATTGTCAAACACTTCTCGAGAACAGTGGCGGGGCGAAATACTATATCAAACTAAATATTATAACTGCGTGATCTTCTTTTATGTAGGTATTATATAATAAGTCAAAAACATTCCCACCTTCCATGCAATCATTTTCAACTTAAATTCGAGTGAATAATTTATTTACTAAGCTGACATAATGTGCTGTGGAAATTATATTTGAAAAAATATTTCGTGACTTTAGTGAATGCTATCGTTTCATTCACTCTTAATGCATTGCTAGCTCAAAAATACGTAATTTATAAATGGTAAAAGAGGAAGCGAATCGGTTGCAAAATATCGTATTTTTTTCTTTAGTAAAACAAAAAAATTATCGCATATCATTGATATGTATGTTTTATAAAGATTCTACAGTTACATAGTAATAATTTATGTTCAAGTACAATAAAAATGTATGCATTTGTTTTGAGGGACTTTTTGTGTACCTAAATACATGTTACGTCTAGTTACGTAGCAAGTGTAATAAAAATGAAATGACTTTTATTTTTTTAATAATAAAAGTATCTTTATTTGTCAAAATTATATTACTTTTTAAAACATTCCAAACGTAATAGAAAAAAATAACATTACACATTCTTGACAATGCATAGTTACACTTTTGGAAGACTTAATAATCGATAGGCATTATCCATCAAACTATTCAATATTTCGGTTCGTATTTTTTTTCAATTTATTGCATAAATGTTTAAGTTGTTTGTAATTATTCGGAAGCACCAAGATTTGCTCCCTACGCCGCTGCATAGCCTTTTCATTTCAAAGGGTTAACTTCTAACCGCAACTGCTTTACTAGTAACGGAGCTTAAAATAAGTCATTATGTAACTTTAACCCTTTTGAAACTGATATGATCTAGGTTAACTTTCAAAGAAAAAGGTGTATCGCTAATACCAGAAATATATACTTTCGTTTTAAGCACAGTTGATGTGAAGTGTTTTCAGATTTTGAGGAATCAGTAAAACATTTCGCGATTGGTCGAAAAGCTGCGGAGATAAGAAAATAGTTCGAATATTTATATGTATATGTGCGTTTGGGAATACGGGCTTCAATCCTCGAACAAAAAATAATATCGACTCTTTGATTTACTGATTTAATTTGATTGTAATTTTATGTCAACCACTTTGATCTAAATATACGCACTAAAAGGAATTTGCAAAGCTATTTAATAGTAACATTGTTGTCAAATATTACTTTCCATTCCCTCTGCGAAGTGATAAGATGAGCGAATTTCTTTTTTGACAATTTCTGTAAAGATTCTCAAAAAAATTCACATGCATTAATTGGCAGTAAATATACTTTAAATTTGCCTACAATCAAACACTATATATTTCAATTAACCACCATTAAAAAGTGTCCCGAATCCTACAGCGAAACGGCGATGCAATGCCTAAAGCACTTTGCTCTTGGAGAGTTCATCAAAAACCAACTCCCTATTCTGTCTTCCAAACATAATTTCGGCACGTTCCTCATTCTGGCCACCCCAGGGTATTGTTGTCTCTACCGCACCAGAGCTTTCCACCCAAAGTTTAGAAGCATCGTGTCTCCCTCGTTTGCTCGCCACTCACAAGAATAAAGCTTCATTGATCGTTACAAACTATTATTACCGCTTGTTCAGAGTCACTTTATGGAAACGGTGACCAAGATTCCCAACAAAGCATTAAACACTAATTAATATGTTGTTGTTATTATAATATTTTGTTTTTGATAAACCTTCAAAAAATTACAGTCTTATTTACTTAGCTATATATTGTACTGCCAAAAATTTTCCTAAAAACGATACGACCATTATTTGAGATATCTTTTTAATATTAAATTAATCTTTGTTATTTCATCAACAAGCATATTAAATAACAGCGTTTGTTTATTGAAAAAGATACCTTATAATATAGATAGCCTAATACAGTGGGCGGCAAACTGCGGCTCTTTGGCCCCTCGAGTGTGGCTCTTCCACAAAATCTATTCTATCACTTCGTGTCACACGCGCAGAAGACGGTTTTCGGTCTTAAAACTTAGAAATGGATTGAGCGATCTCAGCGGACGTACCTAAATCAGATTGAGAACCTTTTAATCAATAACCAGCATAGAGATACCATAATCAAGTAAATAATAATGCACCAACTTATATAGTTAGTGTTTAAAAACATTGGCTCTCACAACAAATTTCAATCGTTGTATAGTTGATATTCGGCTCAGTTGACTAATGAGTTTACCGACCGCTAGCCTGATATAATGTAATTGTAAGTGTAAGTGTAAGTATTGTCCAATCTGCAATGTAAATTTTTTACAAACCTGAATATTATTGCGATATTTCTCGGCTAGTCATTTGCTATATCTATATATTAAATCATTTATTACATATCACTTGTGTACATTAAACAAGAAAAGAGATACCGATGAATACCCAGGTAAGAATTAATTAAAATGAAACAATTTACGCCGAGCAGAATAATTTATCCCAGAGTGTGTGGTCACGCTATTTAACGCGGGGAGTCTTTCCCTAACGAGCCCAACTGATATTTGATTTAAATAATGAATTATTCATTTTTTATTTATCCATTAATCGAAATCGATTAAATGTAAGATAGCCAACATTTTGTCTTAATTATCATCAATTTATTTTGATATATACACAAACAGTTTAAGATAGAAAGAATGTATTCTTTAGTCCCAAAAGATTGAAATGCATTTCTTAAATACGTTGCATTTGCATAAACGTATCATATACTAAAGCGACTGACCAAGCACTCAAGTGTATGAATACTAACTTACTAGCACCAGAATTTTCAAGATACTGGGCCAAATCGTTTGTTTTAAATAAACATTGATGGACATTGTTAATTTGATCTGTAAGAATTGTACCCTGGTTGTATATTATTACCGTTTTAGTTTTGTGTTTTGTGAATATACTTAAACTAATTTAATTTAAATTTGCCGTAGGTACTAAATATTGTTTATACTTAATGATTCATTTATATTATCAGTTATTTAGTAAACTTTATGTATACAAGGTTTTTTTTATTCAGTTACCAAAACTCACTTCTTGTCACTTTTTTTTCTAGTCCATGTTTGTTCCCACCTTAGCAGTGCCAGTTATATTTATTTCCACTGTTCGTTTTACATTCCTTATCTCGATTACAGCGGTAATAATTGTATTTTTGTCAAATCTAAAACGAAAAAAAACGAGGTAATTTTACTCACAATTCAAATGATTGCAATAAATTGAAAAGTTTGGTCATAATTTTTCTAGCTACGACAATTAGCTGTCTTACTCAAGAAATATATTTTTTTAATCCATTTCTGCTCCCAATGTTCATGGAGGTAAATTCTACGGGAAGTGTTTGTTATTCAGTCGCTCAACCTCTCTTTTTCAAATAAAGTAGTAGAGATAGAAGGATTAGACAGGACTAGAGGTAAGCTAATCGCTCTCACTACGCCCAGTTGTTAAAGGATCGAAAGGGGTGGAAGGGAATTTTTGGGTATTTTTCACAAATACCCATTCCTTCGAACTGAAATCGATTCATCGATTGAAAAATTGATATTCGTACTGGAAGTCGAACCCGTGCGATCCGGCACGGAAGCCCACAAAGTTAACCACTGCGCCGTAAGACACGGCATAAAAAACTTTCAAATTAAATGCTTTTCTCACGATTTAAATTATGTTTTATGCTTAAATTGCATCTACATTATGAAAACATAAATATGCTATTTTTTCTTAAAGCCAAGTAAATTAAATTAAACTACAAGCATTATAACAGTCAGCTTTGAATTGAACGTTTTTAAAAAACCAGCAAAGCTATATATTTTTATGTATTCGTTTAGTTGTATGTGGAATATTGTCAACCAAAATATAATTTAAGTAGAAGTGTGGCATACGGCATAACCGCTGTTATTTGTTTATTTTACGAATCACTTTCGCCTCAATCGTTCGCAGCTTCCCTCTGACTCCCATAATACTAAGGCAATAATAGCAGTGTAGTTACAATCACACAGCTCATACAACCCCTTTGGGTGGTTGGATAATAGGGCCTATTTTCGCGCGCAGTCCGAATAAAAGCTGCACTAAGCGGGCGGGCGCTTTCGCCTTTCCATCGCCGCGACGCTTCTCCGGGCGTCGTTAACTAATTAGACGCTCAGAGGAACATTGTTTTGCGATTAGGAATAACGACGTGGCAAAGGCGGCGGATTTAACGATTTCTGCTTCCCTTTTTATCTAACCTACCTACGTACAAAGAGAATGGAAACTGCGCGTAACGAGTTTTCCGTACCTAATCACTTGCTTTTATTGCAGAGATGTCTTTGTCAATCTTTCCGAGAACAGTTTTGATATATTAATATGTAAATGACTTAACGTGGTTAAGATGTTACCTTTTTGAATTTTCACAGCTATTCAATGTTTTATTTTTTTCATAATAATAACTACACAGAGACACGCACGAAAGATTTTAAAATTGGAAAAGACTATTTAAATATTTTCAATGAAGGCTGAAAAGCCACAACATTTATAAATAATTGTCTTCATTTTTCGCCGTAGGTCAGTGGTTTCCAACCTTTATGTTAGTGCGCCTCCCTTTGAAGAAAAAAATATCTTCGCGCCTCCCCATCCTTTATTTCTCATAGTAATAAAGACACATTTTAAAGGGTAAATAAATATTTTGGACAGTTCGCGCCTCCCTTTGCAATAGTCCACGCCTCCCAGGTTGGAAATCGCTGCCGTAGGTATTTATAAAATATTCAGTAACGCTCCAGGTCAACTTCATTGAGACAAAACAAAATTATTAGGTAGTCTATTGAATGAGTGACTCCTGGCTATTTTCTATAAATACTAGCTTTTAATTATGATGAGAGCCCTCAAGAGGTGAATTGAGCCAACTAGTAAAATGGTAAAACCTTTTCTCGGACTCTTAAGTACAATAATGTCTTTACTTGGTGTTTTGGTGGATTGCATATTTTTATTTTACGGAGATTGCAATGTGTAACTATGAGGTTACTTCAATTTTGCGATACTTTAAGACGTGTAGAATATTATTGAAATGCATCTATTTTTTTTCTAAAATACTGTTTGGCTCACTGGATCTCTAGTGGGCCCAATTATAAAATACTTAATCTCAAATTAAATATGTCTTTATTAACTGGTGTCTTTTGCGCAACTTAAAATTATGTATGCAAAACTAAAATAATTATCAGATTTGAAAATTTTTACGCTTTCAGTGCATGTATATAATAATATGTACCTTTTCATTTAGTTAATTATTGTTACTATTTAAAAAGAATCAACATTTATACTATTTATCGCATGATGAGGTATATTACATGTATGTATTTAGTTTTTTTTTTTAATTTTATAAGCGGGTTTGTTACTGAAACTGAATGTTTATATTCATGCAGATCAATTAAGAAAAAAACACAAACGTAATAACGGTATTACGGTTAACAGAAAAAATACGTTAAAAATTTAGTTACAGTATTATTATTTAATATGTAAAAATAAAGCTTACACTGAAATCACAGAAAATAATATAAAAATACATTATACGAACTAAACAGGTTGAAAAATATAGGTTAAGCAACTGAATAACAAGCATATCTCGTAGAAAAAACTTCTGTTGAGACACTACCATTAGAAGATCATATTATTCTTTACATTGGGAGCGGATATGGATAAAAAAAGCTTTATTTTCAACCAAAAAAGTTTGAGCGAATATTTTTTTACACCATGTTATTTATTATTTGAGATTTAATGGAAACATCAGATACACTTAAATTTCGTAGAAAATATTCATGAATGAAAGCTTTCTCTCAAATATTTGCACTCTTGACCATTCGCTTACAAGCCGAAACATTTAATGTAAAAAAATGGTTTCAATTGTTATAAATGATGCTATTAAAATTAACGATGAATATAAACTTATGTTATGTTTATTTACAAAAACGTCGTAGGCAGCTGTCTTCAGTGTGCTGCATAAATCTTCGTAAGTCATAGTAACCGAAACCATTCGTTACCTTGTTGTTTTTTCAAAACCATAAATACGATTCTCTTGTGGCGGATTCGAATCTTTTAACTATCCCGAGTATGCGAACTACTCGTCATAATGCTCATAACATAATAATTTACGCCCTGAACAAGTTAATAACTCTGCGGACGAAGAGTCAGGATAAGTCGGTAAGGAGTGTTTGTTCAGCGCGGCTGTGAAAATATTAAAATATACTGCTTGCGTTGCTTCAGCATATTATTTTTATTTATTCCCTACAGTGGCAGTTGGGGTTTTATTTACGAAAAGGAGTTATACATATTTTATTTTTTTTGAATTGAATATATAGCGTAAAAACTATATAAATAAAAATAGAGGAATATCGTCTATTTCACCAACTAAAATTGTATAAAATAAAAGCAACATTTTATTTTACATTTCGTATTACAAAGAAGCTATTTTTATATTTGTATCATTTTATTTTTAAAAGCGAATAGTGTTTTTATATAACGACTCCCTCTTAATCTCATTTATTAATCAAACTATTAAAATCGAGATGAAGGTCATAATTCTTTTCTTAAATTTTATATCTTTCAAATTTGGATAGTGCTCGTTTTTATTACCTTTGAAAAATATGCAGCCTCTTTTAAAGCTTAACGTTAGTTTAAATTATTGAGTTGCTTAACCTATTCTGGACGATTTATCAAGAAAATGATATATGCACGCTATGTTTTTCTTAAGATTAAATTCTATCTAGAACGGCGGGTGAAAGCTTTTGAAGAAATAATTTCCAAAATTTCAGTCATTTGCCTTAACATAAACAGTTTGAGTTTCAACAATTTTGCAATTTTTTGATACCTGTTTTCTAAATATAAATTTAATAGTTATATTATATTTGTTAACACATATACAGAAAATGACACAAAATAATACATTTAATGTTAGGCACAGTAGTTTTTCGTATTTACTCAAAACTTGAAAAAGCTTTCAGAGCGCTTTTCGCAACTCAATGATTTATTTATTCTTGAACGGTGAAGTTATATTATATAATATTTTCCATAATTATCTTTGTAATATTATAAATTGAAGTGAAGAACCTGCAGAAGTCTACGTCTTAATATGCCACATTTAAAACATATCTAAACTTTTATTTTCCTTTCATTGTTTTCAATAATATATGGAAAATAATTTAGTTTAATTTTAAGATTATTTAATCCGGTCAACCTATGCGAAAAAGTCCTCCACCATTGTCTTTTCGACTCACTTTTTTCAAAAATATGTCATATAGGTATGTTATGACATTTCTTTTTGGTTTTTGCAGCTTGATACGACTGAAAAATTAATGCATGTATATATTTATATACACATTTCATACAGATACAGATCAACGTTATATAGCGTAAGAAATCAAAAGTACCTTGGAAAAATAATGTGTGATTAGAAGTTACCATAAATATGCCTAATGTCTTTATACGGCTTACATATGGTAAAAAATCACTATTTCAAAATATTGGTTATCGAGTTCTCAAACGTATTAAATAATTTGCCGCGTCATGTTGTTGAAAGTTATAATAAAAAAATATCCCTACATTTTCCCGCCTTTGGCTTTTCCTGTACAGTTTCGTAAATACATTTTGATTGTTTCATTTTTATTGGTTCGTAAAATATTTTTCGGTCATTTTTAAGTCCGCAGAGGCGTTTTTTATTTACTGCCTTTATTATTACTGGCACATTAGTGGAAATATCATTTTTAGAATGTATTTTTTACGAAAGTATTTTACGTTTATTTAAGTTTTCATAGCGGATAATCGTTTTACGATACAAATTTAATGGTTAGTTTTATATATATTAATTTAGGACGCACGGCTTGTTAAAGTTTTTATTGCATTCCTTTTATAATTAAGTAGCTAAATCGCTGATGATTATTCATGGGAATTTACCTCAATTTTGTTTTGTATTTATATTGTATCAGCCTACTCACATTGTTGAATCGTATTATACTTGATTCGAAGAATCTGGAACTAAAACCAACATGAATTTTTAGTTTAGTGAAATAAATTGGTTGACTTTTGGAGGTTGTTTGAAAATTTGTATTGACTATTTTATATATCTCATATGCATGAACTAAACATTCATATTCTTATCTGGATAAAACCTACCTTCACATTCCTAGATAGTGTCACAACTCAAAAATATTATCTCTCATATGAAGCGTCTAGTTACAAACAACAATTTATACAGATTTGTTCAAAGTTGAAAAAGTGATATCTGCGTATTCTATACGCAATTTTACACTAAATGTTCCCGGGATGCCTGGAGTGGAAAAATTTTCAATCCCGAAATCCCGGAATTACAAAACGGGTCCGGGATTGGATGCTATTATATAATCCAATGCAGAATACGTTTCCAAACTTTATTTACACATCACCGCCAGTTTCGCAATTTAGACACTTCTTTCAGGCAGTCTTCTTTCAGGTGTGTGAACTGCGAATACATGTCACCTTTCTCGTCGACCCTTAAAAGCTTTGTTTAATCGTACTATCACGTACCCCATCTACTACGGTGCCGTCATATTAATTTAAATCACGATACATTAGTTGAAGAGTATTTTATAAATCGTTAGATATTTATGTTTGAGAATCGTTTTGAGATAACAATCAACCGCTTCCCGAAATCTGAGCCTTCTTGTTTGAAATGTTCACCGGAAACGCCTTACGTTTGTATTAGTTTCATCGCGTTGCACATCACCTTATCTCAGACACTTATCTGCCTAGTAGGAAACTGCTTTATCGACTTTAAATAATTAATGATCGTGTTCTGGTCAACCATTAACCTCTCTGTCTTTATAAGTCAAATTTATTTTATCGTTTTTTATTAATTAAAATTATCGCCGCCGTAATTGTACTTATTCACAGTTCTTATACTGCTAACTGTATTTTTCAAGGAAGGTGATGCCCTATCCACTAGTTGCAAATATAAAATAATAGATAAAACATTATAAAGTTTACTAATAGGTAAGACATAATATAATATCTATATATTTCTAACTAAACCTGATTTTTTTCTCCTTTGTTTTCCAATTATTTTTAGTTAAACATATTTTTAACAATTTGTACATAAACAAAGTCCAATATAATTATAATAAAGTCGTTCAAGGAAGGTTATTAAAATTTCTTTTCTAATGCAACAACAAATATCTTAATAACAAAATAAGTATGTTTATATCACTATTCTATTAATGCATCCCAACACAATAAACTAATAAACCTTTGTTTCATATATATAGTATCTATAATTGATTGAAGACCAAAAGATTGACATGTTTAAGTCAATCTGTACATTGTCTGATGTGGTAAAAATGATGTGTCTTCGAGTTCACTGTCACTTGAGTAGTTAGTACGTGTTTCGATCGTTTGAGAATCATTTGTATACATCAGGGGTCACCAAACTTTTTGAGAAGCGGGCCGGATTGAACTTTTTATAAACTAAGAGGGCCGGATGACAAATAAATTCTTATTGGATCCCAATCAGAATAACATTTCATTATATGTGGTTACATAATAATTATAATGTAAACAAATATTTGCCCTTCTTAGAATATCAATAAATGAGAATATTTGAGAAATTTTCAAGTAAACGGACATCTGGTCGTCTCGCCTCCAACTTCTTTCACTTTGAGTCCCCTACCAGATATTTGTATGACAATTGATGATTTGAAATAAATAATTGTCGTGAATTCACAACTAAATCATGAAACATTATATTTCTTATATGAATAATTTTTATGCGAAATCCAGAACTTTTCGCGGGCCAGATGAAAATCTTCGGCGGGCCGTAGTTTGGTGACCGCTGGTATACATTATAAGTATTTACATTTTACTTGATCCTTGTAAATTACTCGTAACTTGCTAAAAAAATTCGAAAGAATGATTTTCGGTTGAATTTTAGCTCTCTTTATTATTTCCGTAAAATTTATTTTAATTGTAAACATTAAGCATATATAATTTCGAATAACTGCATCTAAAGATTTTTTTCTTTTTTTTCTTGGACGTCTTTATTTTGTGTTTGATTGCATATTGTTTTTTACGGAGATAACACTATTGCAATGTGTATCAATTGAGATCACTTCACTTTTATGGTTACTTAAGATGTGTAGAATATTACAACGCAACTAACTTTTTTTTCTAAAATACCACTTGACTCACTTTACCTCTAATGGGCCCAACTTACAGATATTTAATTTTAAATAGTAATGCTTGCGCTTTGGTTTTCTTTCGAATTAAATACTATTAGTACATATCATATTACTAATTTCCTATAACCAGTTGGTTCCAATAATTACATAAATACGTCCATGTTTTGATTTTAGAACTTTTGACCAGAAAAAAATATGTTACACTATAATTTGAATGTATTTGCTTTTAAAAATAATTAAAAATAGTGTGTATTTTTTGTCCCCAAAACATCTCGAACCGAAGGTATCGCATTGACAAATGATCTTTCGAGATATCAATTATATTTTTTAACTTTATATATCGATATTTCTTGTTTATGAATACCAAAAATAATCCAAAGACACTCACCACATATGTATCATCTTAGTTGTTAGTAGACATAACCGAAGCATTTCAGTTACTAGGAATGTACTACCGGAATACACATACGAATTTTTGAATGTGTTAATACTGCTTTCTTAGTTGAAACATTTGCCGACAGGGTGATAAAGGCTTCAATCATTTTTCTCATTAATTAATGACTGTTAGCGATGCTATCTGGTCGGATATTTCAATCAACATTCTTAATAGTATTAAGCCCAGGTATGTGATGACGTTTTAACAGTGGTGGTACTAAAAATATTAGATGGACAGTCGCTGAGTTGATGCAGATTGTAAATGAATAATGTTTTTTTTTTGTCAATGGAAAATAATGTACCATACATAGTTCACACTATTTAAAGAAAATAAATATGTAGCTGGAAATTTATAATAAAAAATCAAATTATACATTTACCGCGTTATAGTACAAAATATAGATATTTAAATTAATAGCAGTTAATTGGAAAGCACATATTTTTTTCTGTTTAAGTAATTGTGGGAAATATAAATTTTCAAATCTATTTGTCAGTTTCCTACCTAATTAAGTTCCAGAGGAATAATAGCCTTAATCTCTTTAGCTACCTAAGTTTTATGTTAATTATTATTTTCAAATGGCTCAAAGTATCAAAAAAATATATGGACCCCCTTACGAATACTGAATTTTAGTGTACAATTCACAGTGTTATTATAAAAAGGTTTTCTTTATCTCAACTATTCCCTTAACTGATTTCCGGTAGTGATATAAAAAAAATCTAAAAATAATTGATCTTTGATTTTTTTTTCTAGTTAAACATCGACAAGTTTGCTTGATATAAATAATGTATTTATTAAAACGTAAAAAAAATACTTCTATGCTAACACAATTAAGCGAAAAAGATTAACTGTCAAATAATGAATTTCATCGGGAGGTATATGAATGATTCAGAATGTTCTTAAGAAGAAAAAAAAATAGCGTCATGTTCTTGAACAGATCGATATAAACAGACAAATCTTTTAACGATTTTTATAATGGAATCCTAGCCTGTCATTTTTTTGATATCACTCAAAAATGACTGTCTCTGGATGAAAATATTATGTGTGTCGTGGCGGAATAATTTAGTACCGGGATTATCGAACGAAGATATCACTAAAACAATTCCATGAAGGTAAAAATATTGTATATAAATCTATGTAACTATCTATCCGTAAAATTACGCATCTTATTTACTTAACAAAAGAAAAATGTTAATCCATTTGATATGTAAAATAACACTTTAAAACACGCTTATTAAAAACGGTCCTAATATTTTAACAATTAACGCAATATGCACCAAAACATTTATGTATGTAGAACTGCAAGTGTTTTTGCACCTTTGCCAAGTATTCACGAATAGGAAAATTGGAAGGACATTTTTCATTCAATAATAAGAAAAAAAATCTCCGTGCATGAAAACTGTCAGAAGTAATGTTTCATGGTTACGACTTAAAATCATATATTTTTTTTATTGCGTAAATTAAATAAACAAATACTGTTCAACTTGATGTAACAATGTCTAAAATTTAAGAAGAAAACTAAGGTTACCAATACGCCAGCTATTTTTAAAATCAATAATTTACATTTTTTTAAAGAAGTTGTTTTTAAATCTATTTCCGCTCCCAATTTGGAGAATATGGCCTCCTAATCTAGGTATCTCTATAAAAGTTTTTGTACGCAAACTTTTTTACTCAGTCACTCAGTCTCTCTTACAAAGATAGTAATAGTGATAGAAAGATAAGTCTAAGACAGGACTAGTGGTTAACTAATCGGTCTTTCGGAGTTTTTAATCGGAATTTTTAAACATCACAAACACCCATGCCTTTGAACAGAAATCGATCGAAAGAATGCTGTTCTTCTAGGGCTTTGTACCCGTGAGATCCAGCACGGAAGCCCACACCGCTAACCGCTGCGCCATATGACCCGAATTGAGATCAATTTAAAGTGAAAAAACGCCACAGACGTCCGTGTCCAATTTATCAAATATGTAATTAAACAAATATAATAAGTCTCGAAATCTTATTATCGCTCAGCGGAGGGGAGAGGAGGGTTTACCAAAATATAGTAGATATATGATAACTAATATGCTTAAGCCATTGTGCTGTAACTCTTTAAATATGAATAAAGCATGAATCAATGCCAATTGAATATCTTGAGTAGCTTTTCTAAAATTATAGCGTACGACGCAATAACTATTTAATTAAAGAAATACATTTGTGTTCTTCCTATTGAAATATCGGAAAACATTAAACAACTTGACGTTGTGACAAATTTAAATTATTTATCTCACCGCGCTTCTAACCGGACGACAGATTAATGAGACATTTTTGAAAAAATGAACTCAAGTTTTTGGAAAGGATGAGAGAAAAAATATTATGATTTAAAGTTTTTCATGTTCGTAACGAACGATTACAACTAATGATAAAAATAAGTGATTGATTTATTCATAAATCAAAAGTCCACCACCTACTAATTTTGTCTTCTGTTTCGAATTATTACTTTTGCTTCAAGGTGGTCTGTTATATATAAGTCGTAAAAATAAACCATTTTTCACAAACAATACGGATAGTGATTTCCACAAAAAGTAGCATACGCACAAAAGGCATCCATATATGTTATGAACTGAAAAATATGGTGTCCATGTATTTCGACTCTTCACTTTGTGCGACCACGCGCTCGCAGATTTGTTCAAATTCCTTCGTTGCTGGTTTTTCTTTTGTTTATAGAGTAACTAAAAACAAATACACAACTGTGCATGTATGAAAACATAATAACATAAGTATGTATAATACATACCAGTGGCGGTCGGTGACTTTTCAACTAGGGATGCTGTCCAAGTAACAAACAAATGCTTTTTTTTTTAATTTTGATTATATTCTTCGCTTGTTTTTTTTACAAAATTCATCGATGAATGCATCATAGATTTATTTTTGAAACGTATATTTTAGATAATCTTTCATAACTAATTTATTATTTTATAGATCTTTTGATGTTTAGTATTTGGGAGGGGGGGTGCCTCGCATCTACCGCATCTATGAACCACCCGCTACTGATATATATACATATTTATAAATCCTTCAGAATGTATCAATATTTTGATTTTCGTTTATCAAGTGTGTGTTTTAAATCGAAATATTTAATGACATCATTTCGCCAATCAAAATTTTAAAATTACGTAAATAATATAAATACAAATTGAAAAAATAAGCAATTAGGTTTTTTTCGGTTGCCAGGAGCCATACTAGTATATCACAATACTGAAAATAGTCCTATTTTCATTGGTACTAAACCAAACTGACTACTTAATCATAACATTGTATATAATATGACTGTTTTCGCCTATCTGTATGATTATCTTAAAATAGAATAATCTTTTATTTCAGTTTTTGTCATCATCATCAATTTTAATGGTGAAATTTCTGTTTTTACATTCCAAAACTGCAAAAATTTACTAATAGCTAATAAATATTTCCTGAATTATCTCAAACTTGAAATGTGTCAAAATGTAATTTATCAACAATAAACAATGCTTTTCGTTACCAGACTAACTAAAGTAAATTATGAATATGGTAATATGGTTATATCTAACATAGATGGTTGTTCACAACAGGGAAGTATTTGACTTGCGAGAATTTTAAATTATGAAATGTCATGTTCAACTTCTTTAAAAAAACTTGCATTATTATTTACCCCTTGTTAAGAAGGGCGATTCAACTTCAATTATTTTCGTAGGCTGATTTTAATTTAAGGGTGGAATTGAAACCGTTCTGTGTAAAATGGGTGTTTATGAAGTAAGGGTGGGCTAAATTATCGAAGGAAACCGATTCGGTTAAGGTACCCACACCTGATCTTAACACTGTGTATGCTTATCATACAACGTTGATGTGAAATTCAAAACATTCAAATGAATCGATTATTTATATATGTGACCGCTCTTTATAGTTTACATTAATGATTGAGAATGTGATTTATTTATTTATCTAATAAATTCATTTAATGTAGTTTGATATGACTGCATGCTTTTCAGTTGCTCCGCCATTGTTTTTTTCTGAAGATGGTTTAGGGATAGAAAACATAAAGCTCGGACTGAAAAAATGATTAATAATATCCCAATTCAATCTTTTTAATTTATTTTGGGTTAATATTGTCACATGTGGTCACGCGTCTTCGCTGAAAATTGATGCGGAATACTGACGTCGTACCGCAAAACCATACCGTCGCGATGCATGCCAAAACTGAATAGAATATAGGGAGAAAGCACTGAAACAATAAGACTGATTGAAAGCAGACATTAATCATCAGTTCAGAGAAAAAAAATAGTTAGTTCACTAGAAAGAACTACTTCAGAACTTTTGAATCAATCTTAAATCATGGCATTAAATGTTTGAAAATAGGTAAGTAAATATTCAACAACCTTTATGTGTAGCAAAATACAGAATCGTATAAAATTTCAAAGATTCTAACGTTAATATATCATAGAAACTGTATAAAGTTTCTGTCCTTTATTCTATTAATATGAAAAATTAAATGGGTGATTTCTGGTTTCGAATAGTCAACATTGAAATCAGATACGGTGTCCATGGCACAACAAAGCGAACAAGGGTAAATTAATGGGGTGGTAAGGTTGGTAAGGTATTGAGGGTGGTGAAAACGAGGGTTAAATGATGATTTGAAGACTTGCTGAATAAACCATGAGGGGAACAAATTTACTTCATCGATTGGTATCCATTCAGTACTTAAGGTAATGGACGAGAGAAGTGCCATGCTAAAAACTATTTTTAAACAAGTATTGAACATTGAGTAATTAACACAATTCCAATCTTTTACTATCATATTTAATAAGAAATTTCGCATATTAGTTTTCAGTAGAATATAATCGAGTTGTCAAATGGGTAATGTAAGAAAAAAAGGCAGCAGCATGACAGTGGATAAGGCTAAAATCATTATACCTCACAATTTAAAAAAAAATGAACATGTATGAAAATTCGAAAATTTCTTCACCTTTACTTGCAATGAGTGAAGTCTATCTTTTCTTATTTGGTAAAGAAATTATAAATTTTGCACTCTCAGGTAAGGGGAAATGTAATCTATTATAGAATAAATCAAAGTATGTATGTCATTGCCATGTTTTATACATAACAAGTTACTCATTTGACTTTTTACTTTTTGAACATATTATTATTAAATCTGTTTTCGTCTGTCGTATTTATAACATCTTATTGTGAGTGACCAATTTAAATGTTTTGTAATTAAATTAAAAATATGTTCTATTTCCATTCACATTTCTGATTAAGCTTTTCGACATTTATAATTATAGTTGATCTGTTGTTTGTTTACACAAAAAATTCTTATGGTTTTTTTTTATATATAACGACAATGTTTATATAAAAAATATGTATATTATTAAATGAACATATAGATTTGTATAGTTTGTATCGCTTCAATAATAAATATCTTCTTTATCAATACCTCAAATTAAGACCTCTCATTATCTTAAAAGAGCAGCAATTAATTGCAATTATATATATTTTGTATATACCATTTTGTTTATCTCGTCTTAGATTAAAAAAAGTATTAGACCTATAATCCAACTAACTATAATATAATAATTAAATCAGAATGATTTCTCATTAATAGACCTCGACCCAATTGACTACGCCTGAAGTAGGTTATATTGTCCTGCAGCATCAGATCGCTACGTTTGATGAGGGTGCTCACTGCTCGCAGCGAATTAAAGAAAATCTTGCCAAAACGAATGATAGCAAGTGAAGCGGATCTATCCTGCGTTCCCTCTTTATTCGAACTTTTTATCATTGCACCCTCAGTCTTTCCATTGTCCAGAGAAAGGCGACTCTTTTGTAGGCGAGTTTTATACATGAATGATTTTTTTCCGCGCCGTAATTTCACGTCGGCCTTTTTTTGTCATCATTGTCTTTTCTTTTCTTTTTTTTTTTTTAATTTTTTCAAATCAAGTAGTTACTTGCGTAATATTTTTTATGAGAAGACTTATGTAAGAATTAGTAAATTGTCCTTTTGGTTATTGAAATTATCAATTGAATGAAGTATACAACGAAAGCTCAACGAACATACTAAAAAACTTCCTTTTTATACTTATTAAACAACTTAAAATTATTATGAGGATTAAATTTCTTTATCTTATCAGTTGAAAACGGCAGCGGGGAGAAAAACAATGATCCGGTTCCATTTCGAATGATCGAAGTCCCAAAAGCACAAGTAATTGAACTATCTTTAAGAAAAATAAAAACTTTTTAACCATGTCCGCTCCTATTTTCCCGCGTATAGGTATATTCCTAATGAAGTATCCCAACAAAAGCTGTTTTTGAGAATTGGTTGTTATTTATTCTTTTAACCTTTTTGGTGGCGGTGTAGATGGGTGGGGTAGGAAAGGAGTTGTAGTTCTCACCTCGCTTCGTTTTTTAGAATCCGAAGGATGGAAAGAATGTGAAAAACAGTGAAAGCCTTAATACCTACTATATATAAGTTTACATATTGTTTATGTTGATTATACTCAGTGGTGTAGTGGTAAATAAATAGGTACCAGGTCGGTCATTGATTTCTTCCCTATTTTTTTTTTGTTTTTTTTTCTATCTATCTATTTTCATCTATCCGATGCTAAAAAACCACAATTTTTGACAATTAATTCAATAAAAAAAATGCGCAATTAAGTTTTTTAAAAAATATTATTCGCATTTGATGATAAAAATACAAAAACTTCAATCAATTCATATAATAATATAAATTTTGATACAATGCCTTTAAATTTACAATTTATAATTAATGATAAACAGTAGTTTGAATATATGTATGTACTTGAAAATTATGTTACAAGTCAAAAAAAGTAGCAAGGGCGGCGCCCTGGCCCGACCTGGCCCCACTACACCACTGATTATACTGGTTAACATTTTTAGCATTTAAAATTTCACCAGTTGTTTTTCCTTTAAATATTCTACTGAGTATGTAGTTGTCAAAAGTAATAAAAATATCGTATTAGTCTTAAAATTCTTTGGGTTTCAGAAACAAAAGATTTTTAAAAGTATGCTTTGGCGATATATTTGTAAATAAAAAATATATTATATTTAAAAAAAAATACCTTAGAAGGAACAACAACATACATTGGTGTTCTAGCAAACACCTTTATTTGTAAATCAAACTCAGTATCAGCAATAGTATTTATGGTGCTTGGATTTGCGTTGCCAGTTCACGTGAACGGACGCATCTCGTGGGCAATGGTCTAGCGTAGGGTTGTTTGCGTAACATACAGTATGAAACGATGAGAAAAAGTGACGAAAGCAGAGGGAGACTGGAATATTTTAACAATTTTATGAATATTATGATACTAGATTTAGTTTTTATAGTTATTTGAAATGAAATTGATGAAGAGTACAATACTTTCGATGGATTCAGTGGTTACTTGTGGTATCCTCATGGTTGTTGGTTTTGAAAAAGTCTACAACTCGTCTGCGTTACCCGGAAGTATTTTAATCGACGTTTAGTTATTAATTTTATTTATGTAACATTATAAACTATTTTTCCAAAGAATCCCATGTTATGATTCAATTACATTCGATTTTATCGTTATTGTCCATTTTAATTTTTTTCTTTTTTAATGAGTTTCAAATTTAAAAGGTAACAAACATTTTAATAATAGTCAATTTAGTGTCACTTATTCATATGTTGTACCTTTTTCTGTACATTTCTTTCATAACCAATTGTTTGTTAAACCCTAATAATTTTAAACACACTGTAATATTGTTTTCTGTTATCATTTGATAATGTTCGTCATGATCAAAACCGGCACTGATTATAATAAACAAAAGTTAAATTAGAACAAATGAATATTTTATTTTTTGAATATATTATATTGCCTTTCCAGCAAGTATTGAAAGTGAACGCCCTAAAAGTTATCTAATGATTTATTTAATCAGACAGTTTGTTATTTGTCTTTATAAAAAACACACATGTCACATTAGTTGCAAAAGGATTACACACTCTTTTAATGCTTCGAACTCTAGAATGTCTTTTTTTATTTATTGGTTTATGTAACTGTGTATATATAAAAACATTTGAAATTATATTTGCCAAATCAAATTATTTGATGCTATTTTAATAAGTCTGACGCTATAATTTTAAAAAATAATCAACGTAATAAACAGCTCTATTAAGTTGATATCAAGTGATTTCGAAATTACGAGATAAATTGCTGAAGTTCTAAATATTTTTAGAATATTTCGTTATAAATATATTATGACAAGATACAAATTGTATATAAATATAACTACTAGAGATATTCATATAGACATGTATAGTTCTAATGAGTGATAATAAATTGGTAATATACTATTTATAGTTTATCACTATGATCTATTTAATTTCAAATAAAATGAATCTTTTATTATTTTAATACGGTTAAACTACCAGTTAAAATATCTTCTAAAATTAATTTTATTTTAATATACCCAATACAACTCTGTTGAGAATTAAGGGCCATGGAGGCTTTCACGCGTGGAAATCGTCGGCAATAGGGTGGCGATTAAAATTAGGCAATCGTTGCTCTCTCAGTCCCTGTGCGGTAAATATATTAATGAACGTCGTATTGTAATGTCTCTTTTCTAAATAAAGGCAGGCACAGTGTCAACAAACCTTTATTGTTTTCTATTGCAATGTATTTATTTGCATTTGTATATATTTTTAACAATACATAATGAAAACAAGTATACAACAATAATTAGAGTTATACTATAAGAAAGCCAACGTGTTGAGTTGTCTGTCCAAGAAAATAAAATGTATTTAACTTGCTCGTATCACAATTTGTCTACTTATTTCAATCGGTAATTTATTACATAAACAGTTAAAAATACCACCTGCCAGTAGAAAATCTTGTCATTTAGTTTTATTTTTATTTATTAATAAATACATTAGTATCTATTTAATTGCAAGATGCCGACAAAACTCTTTGCTTAAAATCTACTTCGAATATCATAAATTTATTTTTATTTCACTTTCAATAAATTAATTGTCTACTATATTGTAATAAAATACCCATTGCTTTCTATCGGATATTCGCCATCTCTTCTTTCTTTATTCTCGTTGTCAATCAATTGAAAGAACACGTTATTTGTTGTGTTTTTACTTTATTGGTTTTTTCATCCTGTTGATTTAATTATTTGATATTCAAGTTTTTACAAATTAAAAAATGACTAACGAATCAAAGTAATTCGTAACAGTTTTGGGCTAAGAGATCTGATTCGTGTCATCATCAAGACTTAAATCTCCGAATGAAAATTTTAAATTGATTTATTGCCAGTCATCTAATGATTTTTCAACAATGGCAAAAGCAAGTCAAAAATAGCACATGCTTTTACAAAACTGTAAGAATTATTTATTCACGAGATAGATGAAGTAATTTCAAAAGAATATTAATCTTTCCATTTCACGTATTTATAATTTTTATATTGAAATGCCATACTTTAATATTATTAAAAAATATGTGTTTTATGTATTAACGTATTATTTAACAGTATTTTTACATAATACAAAATGTGTGGTAGTAAAATGACTGCGTCACATCGCTTAATGGCGTGTTATTTATTTGCAATTGATACGAGTCTAATATTAATATTCTACAAAATATCAAGGCTTTGAAAATAAATACGAGATTCACCTAATCTGGAAAATGTAAGATGTGCGTGGGTTACACGGCTTAATAACCCCTTCCTGTTTACCTACGTCAACCAATTCGTACATGAGCGCCTGGAGAACACCCACCCCCACAGTCGACGTTTCGGATATCACAGAGACAATTTTACAGCGATCATCAAAACATTTCACTATATCACAGAACACTTACTATATTAATTAATGTATGTTTGTATATTTGCCTTGAAGACGCGCAAATGGTTAAGGTAGATACAGTTTTCTTATGTGGATTTGGCAAAGACTTTGTGGAAATTCAATTTTAATCCTATTGTAGAAAGGAAAAAAGAGCGTAGTCCACACAGGATATATTTTATAGTAGGCACAAAAAAACGTATTTTTAAATAAAATATGTATTTAACCTTGAAGAGCACGAAGACTAATAAATGAATGTACTCAATCTTGTATTAAAAGTTCATTAAGATATATTTTTTTGTATAAGTCCTATTTCCTGGTCGCCATTTTCATTTTATTGGCTAAATTTTGATACTCATTCGGCATTTTCAGCTTACATTCATTTGATATACCATGTATTGAGTTGTATAACTTGTGATTATCGAAAAAAGCTATTTTTTTAAACTCTGGCTAACATCTTTTTCCTTTTTTCAGTCAAATTATATAATTAAAATTCCCAACTTTGCTATAACACTGGTTAAAACTATTACCAAAGATTCTTTAAAAAATTACACTTACGACGACTATTCATTTGGAAATATCGTTAAACATAGGATATAGTTGTTTCAAGCTATTTAATTTCTCCTTTATTCCACATTAATTTGAAATACAAAACAATGCGTTTTTTGTATAAAGTAGCTAATTTAATTATGAAAAAATCCCGCAAAATAGTCGAAATAGCGTGGGACGCTTGGAAATATTTCTTGCTCAGTTAGTTATCGTTTTGTGTATTTCCAATCAAATATCCTGGTTCTGCCTAATACATGTTATACAATATTGTGCATAAACAATAATAAACAAATAACTAAGAAATCGTTATTCCGCTGGTTGGTTCAACACATGTGGTTGTACATGGAAAATATTTTATTTAATACATTGAATACTCCATATATTTTCATTTGATGCTTATAATTTTCATAAAGAATACGCAGTACCAACCTGTGCATCAAACAAAAAGTTCGACCAAGCTCCTAATCTGGCTAGAGATGAAAAAACATGTAGGTGACCACCTGATTATTTGTTTGATAAATTGACGACTGAAAATATAAAATAAATTTATTTTTAATACGATCCTTAGTGGATGTTTCTCAGTTTAAAGCTTTCATATTCCAAGCCGTTAACTATCATATCTACTATCTTATGGATACTTTCGGCTTCATCGCACAATTTTCAACGTCGTGGCTTCCATGCTGGACCTCACAGGCTCGAATTTATTGATTACTGTTTAAAGGTTTGGATGATTGTAATGTCAATTTTTTTTTCTCACACCATTCCGACCCTAAAATAACAGGCTATAGCGAAAGTGGTTAGCCAACCAATATTCCTGTAAAAGCCCTATTATTTATATCCTTACTCACTTCGAAAAAGGAGATTGAGCAAGATTATTTAAAAAAATATGGAGTGCAACACTATCTAAACCTTTTATTTATATTTCTTAAAAAAAATGTTGTGGCTTATTTTATGATTAAGATCAGTGGTCGGCAAATTGGTGATCCGAGTGAGAATTTTGGTGGTCCGCAGACAAATGTTGAAAAATCTTTTTTTTTATATTTTTACAATTTTTGTACTACTTATTAAACATTAATAATTTGGTAATGATTAATGGTTTTATTTTACCAACTAGGTACATTTTATGTGTTCTATGATGACGTTTTTCTATATATAGGTACTTAAAAAAAAGTTGGTCCGCGGGATTTTAAATGATGTATTTAGTGATCCGTTAGGTTCTTTAGTTTTCCGACCACTGATTTACATAATATCATCATCAGGTACCAATATTATGTAGATAAACAAGTAGGTATTGATTTCGTACTATTCGAAGGTAGACAGTGTAAATGAAAACGTTTTTAATTAGACAGGCTCATCAAATTCTTTCATTTTTTTATTGAACTATTATAAAACACAGTGGCTTTCAACCTTATGACTGCCGTAGAAAAAAGAACGTCGGTATCTAGCACGCCGGGTATAAATTGGAATTATTAATGTAATTAATTATTGACGAGACGAAAAATTTGACGAGATATCTCGTCTGTGTCAGCCATCCAGTTAATAAGAGTATTAGCATTGAGAAAATATATTTGTAGCATTAACTTTCAATTAAAATTTTAATGGGCGATTTCATCAGTTATCTCTGTTGGATTTTGTGAGACGGATGAATTAGTTTTATTAAGTAATTGTATCTTAGTAACTCAGCATTAAGCTTAGTACTATATGCATTTACGATTTTTCTAGTAAACTCATATGATGATATATTTAAAAAAATATAGTGATTACTTAAAATGTTAATGAAGGAGCTTACTTCTTTAAAGGTAACGTGAGTGATGGCTTCAATAAGAAACACTAGTAAAGGAAAAATATATACATTCAAATAAACATAAGAAGTTTTAATTTATCATTTGTAATAAAATAAACTAAACAGACGTGTTCTGCAAGCATCATTGTAGGCTTTGAACCATTGAGCATCCACGAGAAGTGGCCCATTAAACGAGCTTATATAACTCAATTAAGCGTAGCTGAAACATGAGGAAGGGCAATAATACAAAGCTATAGGAAAGGTGTGGGATGTGGGTAAGTGGGATGAGCAGCAGAAATCGAAAAACTTTTTGTGTTAAGTATCTATTTGAAGATAATTTGTTAAGATTCACTTACGGCAAATGTATTCAGTTGTCAAACAATTTTGGTTTGAACTAAAAGTGGTAATATTATGAATCACAATTTAATTCACTGCTGTCTTCTGATAATGCCAGTTAAGGATGTTATTCAATAGAAATCGATTTAAGCAAAATAGAATAAGTATTTTTTTTTACCGGATAAGCAACATTATTTTTCAAGTATTTTTTATAATGAATAGTGTAGAATCTGTTTTTACTGAAAATATTCAAACGTTAGCGGTATGAGAGCAATACCGACAGAATTACCCATATCGATATTTTTTTCTTTGAATTTAAAGTTTAATATTTGGCTAAATTGTAATTGTGGACTTTTGGTAAGTGGTAAGATCATTGATATTCTCGTAATTGTACATGTCTCGGAATGGTCAATATCAAATGAAGATATGGGATTGTGTACACGATTATAAAGATTAAGTAATGTTATTTCTATTAATGGGTTGGACATGTCCAACCCATGCTGTGGATGCCCCGAGAGATTCTTAACCCTACCTGTTTTTTCTACCAATCGAATCTACCCAGACGTCGTGGAAAGCCACTGATGACCATCCATAGGATGTACTCAGGGAACTACGGAACGCTGGAATGACCTGGGGGGAATCAAAAAGACTGGCGGGAAATATAAAATCTTGGAGGAACCATGTGTTGACCATATACTCCATATAAGGATCGGATGTAAAAGTTCCTTTATTTTGATTGATTTTGCATAAATTTATCTTTTCTCGCATGATTTTTCAATTTCAAATAAGTTATAATGAGGTAAAAAATATCAAAGTATTTAGTTATACAATTTTTATAAAATGAGTTGGTAGCTATTTCGGCGTGCGCCATTATCAGAACTATGAATAAATTTACAAATACTCAGCTATATATACTGTCCTAGAATAGATACACATTACATATTTTTATTTACTTTAGCATACTAATTTATATTACAATTATAACACTTATTAAGCATGACTTAAGTGATTCTAAAAACGATAATAACGATAAAGTTGCAATGGAGTTCTACCAAGTAAATGCCAATTCAATCAATTAGTTGTATTGCTTAAAAAATATTTGTAATTATTTGAATTAAAAAATATATGATAGTAGTCATCTATGCTGGAAGCCTTCAATTAGAAGTTGCACAATATAGAAAATTTAAATTAACTTTGATTATTCCATGTTATTTTATGTTGGACAGACAGGTAGAAACTTTAATATTAGAATTAAAGAACATATAAGATGTCTAAAAGGTAACAATTTTTCTGAGTGCCAATCATTTAATATAAAATAATCATAATTTTAATCAGATTAGTAATTTAGAAATACTCCACCGAGTAAATAAAAAGGGTTTAAAGATGAATAGTTTAGAATTTTTAGAAATTAATAAAACTCTTAAAAAAAAGAAATATTATTAAATAATATTCTTAATAGGACAGGTGGTCCGCAATTACTTACATTGTTTCCAATTAATAGAGTAATCACCAACCTATCTGATTGCAGCTCATTAGTTTAATAGTTTGTAATGTTTAACGTCATTAGTAGTATGAAAAAGGTGATCCCCTCAGCTGTAACAATTACCGAGGCATAACTCTTCTCAGTATTCCTGGGAAGGTAATGGCACACATTCTCTTGGCGAGAATAAGAGGTCCCATTATGAAAATACTTAGGAAAAATCAAGCGGGCTTCCTCCCTGGAAGGTCGTGTGCGGACCAAATACACAATCTTCGATGTCTCCTCCAGCAGAGCAATGAATTTAACAGTGCTCTTGCTTGTTGTTTCGTCGACTATGAGAAGGCATTTGATAGTCCGCACAGACCCTCTCTGTGGAGGATACTGGATGCCTACGGGATTCCGCCAAAGATTGTGGCCATTATCAAATCCTTACATGAGAATAGTGCATGTTGTGTGAGAATCGGTGACTCAAATACCGAATGGTTCGGGGTCACTACCGGAGTGAGACAGGGGTGCGTTCTTGCACCGTTCCTGTTTATTATTATCCTTGACTTCATACTTCGCAGGTCAATTCCGCCTGATCGAGGTGTAGCTGTTGGTCCCGGTCTGAAGCTGTGTGACCTTGAATATGCCGATGATGCTGTAATATTCGATAAATCCATTGAGGGCATCCAGGAGACTATTGATGGGTTAGGAACTAACTCAGGTCGCATTGGTCTAAAAATTAATACTAGTAAGACCAATGTGATGTGTAACCAAACCTGTCATGACTCTGATAGGACCCTTACCAGCGCGGGACAGATCATCGAGAGGGTTGACAGCTTCAGATACCTCGGCGTACATATCCCCGAAGACGGTAGTACAAAAAACGAGCTCGCCATTCGTTTAGGAATGGCTGGAGCCACATTCAACTCAATGCGGACTGTCTGGGACACACAGCTGTACTCGATTAAAACCAAATGCCACTTGTTCAACGCTTGCATTCTGCCGGTAATGCTTTACGGTTGCGAATCATGGCACCTGACGAAGACTCAGAAAAACCGTATACTGAGCTTCGAGAACAGATGCTTGCGTCGGATAATGGGGGTGAGGTGGTTTGATTTTGTGAGGAATTCAGAGATAAGGGAGCGTACAAGACAGCGTCCCGTCACGTCAGTGGTTATGGAGAGACGTTGGAACTGGCTGGGTCACGTGCTGCGGATGCCTCCGGAAAGCCTCAATCCTGCCTGCCTCTTCTTTCGACCGGTGGGATTCCGGCGTCCTGGACGTCCGTCGGGTACTATCCATAGGATGTACTCGGCGGAACTGAGGGATGCTGGCATGTCATGGGAGGAAGCAAAGCTATTGGCGGGAGACAGGGAAACATGGAGGTGCCGCGTGGCGGCCATATGCTCCACATAGGGAGCGAACATGGCCAAAGAAGAAGAAGAAGTAGTATGATTATATTTGTTTGCTTTGTTTCGATTTTATAATCCCCTCCTTGCTTCCCTTAAAAAGGAAAAATCCCAATCTGATTGATTGCAACTCATTAGTATCATTATTTGTTTGCTTTATTTCGATTCTACACCCCCCCCCCCTCCTTGCTTCCCTTGAAAGGAAAAAAACCCAAGCTCCATTTTGTAATTTCATAATTTTAAAATGTTAAAATCAATCTTGCATCATTACTTAAGCAAACTTTGCGATAGTAAGTCTGAAGATGCCTCTGAAAGAGGCGAAACACGTGTCACAGTTAATAACACAATACGTGGAATAATCAAAGTTAATTTAAATTTTCTATTAAAATGAACTTCCACAAAGTTACCGCCGAAACCATCGAAAGTATTAAGAAGTTGCACACTTTATTTAAAACATTTTTAATCTAAGTAAATTATTCCAGCAATTAAAAGGTAATTTTAATCGATGTGTTGTTGCCTTGTGCACGCATGCCAAATCTCTTCCTCTCGTGTTATTTCGAGGTGGGGGTGGAGGATTCCCTTTGATGCGGATTTGAGCTATTCGAATCGTATTTGGGTGAAATCTCCGAAGCGTCATTTTGTGATGATGATAATTGCGAAGTGTCTTTGTGTAAATTAAACTCACTGACCAATATTATTTTTGGTCTTGTGCATTTGGATTAAATACGCAGTTATAGACGGGACATTGTACCTTTTTCCGAGGTGCTCATAAATGTGACACAAAATTATCAGTACGCCATTATTTATAAATAAGACACCGTAACATCATTGTTGTATATATTTGCATACTTGTTACATTTCATGAGTTTCTCTATCTTATAAATATTGTATTTCGAATTAATATATTATAGATTTGGGCGTTTTGACTATGTTTCAACAGATACAAATAAAATATACTAGAACTGCTCGTTGCTCAGTTCATAACAAATATATTTTTTATGACAGTTGAGATATCAGAATATGGCTAGGACAAAACTAGTGGTTAGCTAATTGCGGTTGCATTTAATAAGGTAAAAATAGCAACGTATTTAGTTATACAGTTTTTATATTTAGTTACTATTTCTGACGATGGCGAAAGCCGAAATAGCTGTCAACTAATACATATAAAAACTGTATAACTAAATACGTTGCTATTTTTATCCTATTATAATGAAGTTCTACCAAGTAAATGCCAAGTCAATAAATAAGCTGTTGCATTTTATTAAAGATATGATAGTCGGGAGGGAATTTTTAAACTCCACAGTCGTACACACAATAGCACAGTAATACACGAATTGATTACTAAATCAATTTATAAAATTGAAGTACATACTAAGATTCGAGCCTGTGAGCACTCTAACCAAAGTCAAAAAAGGCTATGACAAAACCAAATGTATGGTGCAGCATAATGAGAAAAAAATTGCTTGTCGTCAATAAATAAAAAGAAAAAAATATAACTGATATTCTTTCCATATTACGAAACGGATTCCTCCCATGTATGCTGTCTGCAGACAACTGCGGAATCAAGTTTTTAGTATCAATTACAAAAACCTGATTAGATGTGATGCAACTACAACCTGTCGAAAACGTGATAATTATTAGTATCAATTGAAATTGTTATGAAGATCATATGCGTCAATCAATCCTAGTTTATTATCGGCGTAAAAAATCGATGATTGAAATAATTACCTATTACTTTTCAATTGAAGCGTCGTTGAGAAATTAGTGGTCTGTCATGGTCCATCGATATGTCAGTATAAATTCTTTATATTATTACTCTCTCATTTCCTTTTTGAGGTTACATTTTTTTTAGTAGTGTTTGTAAATCGCAATGTTTTGCTTCTAGTGTGTAGCATATTACCTACGTACGTTCCAGAAAGAAGTTTGAAAATATTAATTAAATTAAATTACATATTTAAAAAATTATTTAACTGTGTATAGGTTAATATATCTAACATACTCAAATTTGAAATGTTCTTTATTTGAGAAGAGAGTTTTTGTTTACTGTTAAATTGATTTTTTCTTCTATTTCACACGTTTTTATACATATGTATTGATAATAAATAAAATGAATTGTTCCACTGATTGTTAACAAAGTTATATTTAAAACGAAAACGAATAGATCAAAAATACTATATAAATACTAATAAGCTCTCTTGATTTACTCGTTCTTTTTTGTTTATTTATTGACTAAAAAACGAATATATTGCAGTTTTACAAATTAATAGTACGTAGTTTAGTTTACAATTTCAGTAAAAATTATACGATACCTTTGGACATTAATCTATTAAAAAGTATTTTTTTTCTTTGCGCTGGAAACAACACATTAAATAGAAAATTTAAATTAACTTTGATTATTCCACGTATTGTGTAACTAACTGTGACACGTGTTTCGCCTCTTTCAGAGGCATCTTCAGACTTACTATCGCAAAGTTTGCTTAAGTAATGAAGCAAGATTGATTCTAACATTTTAAAATTATAAAATTACAAAATGGATTGGGTTTTTTTTCCTTTTAAGAGGAGCAAGGAGGGGGGTGTAGAATCGAAATAAAGCAAACAGATAATGATACTAATTTTACTAATGAGTTGTAAACAATCAGAATGGGATTTTTCCTTTTTAATGGAAGCAAAGAGGGGATTATAAAATGCAAACAAATTTAATCATACTACTAATGACGTTAAACATTACAAACTATTAAAACTAATGAGCTACAATCAATCATCTAGGTTTGTGATTACTCTATTAATTGGAAACAATTTGAGTAACGGGGAACCGCCTGTGCTATTAAGAATATTATTTAATAATATTTCTTTTTTGTTAAGAGTTTTATTAATTTCTAAAAATTCTAAGCTATTCATCTTTAAACCCTTTTTATTTACTCGGTGGAGTATTTCTAAATTACAAATCTGATTAAAATTATGATTATTTTCTATTAAATGATTGGCAAACACATTAAATGTTGACTCGCCAGTTACCAGAATTGATGGAACGTTGAAACTACTTTATTATAGAAACGAACAGCGAGCGCTATAATAACTCACTATTCGCATCTTTCAAGCAATGTGCAAAATATAATAAAAACATGAAATCGTTGTTATATACTACAAAAAAAATCTGATAGTGTAATATAGTGATTGAAATATAAATGATCAAACATTATATTCAAAACCACGAGTTTGTAGACGATGCTTAAATATTTAGTATAAAATAATAAAAATAATTGCATCGATGCCTTATGCAGGGTTTCCCAAACTATGTTCCGCGGAACACTGATGTTCCACAGGACCTGAATAGGTGTTCTGCGAACATCCACATAATTTAAAAACCATTACATATTTTCAAAACAAGTTAGTATTTTTTTAACTTCTGTTTTATAAAACCTATTTATGTAAAGCAGGATTTCCTTTTTATGCTGCAATGAAGTCAAAGTGAAAGAACAGACTCGATGCCACACCATTTAAAAACAATAAGGGTTTTATTAACACTTTTTTTTGTATTTATACTATTGCGAATTACCCGACCTAAAAATTAAGCAAATTGTTCCATTTCAATTTCCGGATTCGCGAAGTGTTCCATTGCAGAAAAAGTTTGAGAAACCCTGATCTATAGTATACACTATTATAGAAATATGTACATCAAACACCGTAGTTATACAATATCATTTATACAAGAGTATATTTTTTGATTTGTCTTTTTATAAGACCAAATGTTTGCACATCACACACATTCTCTCTCTGTATGAGCATCAATGACAAGTAATGAATTGCAACACCTGGTTACTTAATATAAACCTAATAGTAACATTAATTATTATTGCATATATATACAACTCTCTTTTGTGTATATATTCAATAGTAAATATACATAAATCTCTCTTTTAATTCTATCCTGATGTTATTCTATTTAGTTTTGTTATTTATTATAGTATTCCTGAGTATTAAATACTCTCTTTGCATTGAATTTTATGACACATTAATGTGTTGTTTCTGAATTAATTACTAGCCGCGTTAAGCCGTAACGTGTACCTTTAAAAGCAAATATTTATTTAGATAATCGGCCATATATTATTTATTTCCCGCTCTCGTTTTATTTCAGACTACATTTTATAATAAAGCGATGGCCCGAAGCGCCAATTAACAGTAACATGCTTCTTGATATCGACCATCCTGTGTCCATATAATCAAAAAAAGACCTTACCTCAATAAAGAATATCAGCCTCTTACCTGTTGTCTATCGGCTTACTTTGATCAGGGATTGGAAATAATGTTTGTTTTTTTTACGTAATGGAAACACTATGCTTTAGTATAGCCACTTCCTATTATGTACCGGTTAGCTTCAATCAACGACTAATTAAGCATTTTTTTTCATGTACCATTGCGGTATTGTTTCTTGTAATAAACAAAATAAAATAAATTATATACCTTTGTGAATATTCTCTTTGCAAAACGAAAAGGTTTTGGCAGTAAATAGACATTTATATTTTTTTAAATAGCAATCAGTATTATTTTTATGTTCATTTAAAATTAACCATAGATGGTATTTAAATTGACGTCAACGTAATTCACATAATACTTTTCATACATCTATATAAAAAAGTAAATATATTATCGACTGTGGAAGTATTCAAAATGTATACAACTTGATACACGTTCTTTGATAAGTATGTGTGCTGAAAATGCTTAGTCAGTATCTAAATGTATATGTTTTATTTTAAAAAACAAGAGCCTTTGGAATTTGTGATCAGGAAAAAAGACTTAAAAACAATATTAAATTATTATCAGATTAAAGTCAATTGTAAACCAGCTTATCAATATCAATGCAGTTTAAGGTTGTGTATTGTATAATTTGTACTTCTTTTTTCTTTCCACTGTCGATATACTAAATATTAAAAAAAAACTCATCGCTAAAATATATATCCGCAACAATAAGTAATGCATTGGTGCAGATGGTCAGCTCTTGCAACTGTCGTCTCGTCAACCGATGTGATGTATAAGTTTTCGGAAATAAATCTTTTATTACCAGCCCCATCGATAGAAATAGACTCTTCGTTTTTGTTTATCAGAGCTTCGGGATAGTTGTCTCGTTCCCATAGCGACGTATCCTTACTATCTTGATTTTTATCAAACTCTTTTTTTTTAACTTTTCTCATTGCAATAATACCGGTGTCTATGTCAATTATCAATGATTCAACAACAACTGACATTTTGAAATTGTGTAGGAATCATCGGTATATAGCATAGCAAAAAGTCGTATTTTCCACAAACATTTTTTTGTAATTAATAAATCATATCCTCGTGAAATTAAAAGTTATTTTGGCCAATTCCGTTGCACCTGAATTACTGCGTTGGTATTTTTATGTTGTCCATACGACCAACCATTCGCTAGATATTTATTGTAATCTTCAATGATACCTCGATAAATGCAATGCGAATATTTCACAAATTTATCTGGAGTCACATCGCTCCTCGGTCCTATTTTCGACGTTTCGGTACTCAAGTGTTGATGGTATTTTATATGATATGAAAAAATACAGATTTTGATTTATTTGCCCGGTATTGCGATCCCAATTCACCTATTTTTTGCTTTCTTTATTTTTTTTTGCTATAACGGTATTTAATATGAAATACCGAAATGACGATATTGATATATTCGTCAGGTATAGCAAACCCTACCTACGCCCAAGACACAAGTTGAGTTTTTTTTTTAAATTTATTTAATTAATATTTTTTCCAAATTAATACTAAATGAATATGCATTAGTTTTTTTTATTTATCGATTTGAAAATATATATTTATTTGAAGTAACTATTTCAGACTGAAAACAATATGAAGTTCCAGTCTTCAATGTGTACTAAATAACTTGATTACAAATTCCAGGTGAAACAAAAATAAATGATTTTTAAACTATAATGTCCTTAACAAGACAATTTTATTCTGCAATATGACGGTTTTTTTTTTAAATCTTTTCAATTGTTTTTTTTTGTATTGGCCACCACTGTCTTGGGCAAACACTCCAATTCATTATCGACCAATCAGGAGGATAAAGCGATAAAAAATTTAATGCGTCAATCTGAGCCCATCGAGAGCGACACCTCTATGAACAGTTTAAGTTGAGAATTTAAAACCAATCGCAAGGCAATTAGAGGGAGACTGCCTACGCCGGTGGTTTAGATCCGCCGAACAGATAGTGGGCTTGAGCTCTGGCCACATCTGGATACAGCCCGCCCGGAAACCAGTTCTATAATCTTGACTCTTTGGATGCCGCTGGTGTAGCCGATATTGACGCTTAATGAACCATATAAAATTGAAATCTTTCGTTACACACTCAAAAACAGAACACTGTATATGTACAGAATCTAATCGTAAATTTATATATTACTAGCCGGTTCCCGGCAAGCGTTGCAATGTCATTCAGCGAAAAAAAGTGTTTGTGGTTGTCTTATTTTTCTGTCTGACGTTTGTTACCAATTGTCTATGGTACGACACACGCCACGTACTGTAATTTAATTGTATTACGCCCATAACCTTCGCGCAAGTTACATACACGGTCAAATTTGAATTGTATGAATGCTGTTTGATCGTCAGTCGACGGTTGACAGTTGAATTGCATGAACGGTAGATATACAAACATTGATTTTTATATATTAGACCTACTGTAAATTAAGTTTAATATGCCTATAACCTTCCCGGTAGTGCAAGCAAAAAGTTTGTCGAAATTGTATTGCAATCGGATGAGCGGTGTGGCAACGCATTAAGTACGAAAAAACAAACATTCATTTTTATATATTAGACAGCGACGTCATTTTCTTGTCATGACTTGTTATTTTGACAGATTTTTGAATAAAAAAATACTGGTTGTATGGAATAAAAATTAAGCAAAATTGAAATGTTTATGTTACCGATCTAATACAAAAAGTTTAACGTCTTGCGCTCCATTAGCCAGGATAATACCATCTGGACAACTAATAGCACGGTCCAATCTCCAGGATAATGTCTTTTGTAGTCGGTCTCTTTGAAGCTTTATTTTTGGTATTTCCCGAAATATTTCCGGGGCATAATTTTACAATAGTGCACTTAAGGGATTAAAAAATGCAATAATTTTTTTAAATATAAAAATTACAGTAGTGAGCTGCCTTATATGTTGATTTTAATAATATTTGAAGTCTTTACCTGCTTTGTATAAATAAGTTAGTTGTTTTATCTGGAAAGGCTGTATCCACATCTTGTGGGCGTTAGAGTTGTATGAAGTGTTGTGACCATCATTTTATTAAGTGAAGGAAAAAGCAATTTCAACGAAATATATTTTTGACTACCATGAATCACTTGAACAAATTTTTACAGAATATAGTGATAACGATGCGTTCAGTTGATATAAGTGCACTATATGGTGACATAGTAAATAAAAATGTTGGTCATTTTTAAATTTCTGTTATGATACTTTAGAAAGCTTCCAAAATCACAGTTATAATGATGATTTATTTTTTATTTGATAATTTTGACATCATATATATTTTAATAATAAAAATACATATTTGAGCAAAGTCAGACTATGGGTATATTAATTCGCTTTTTTCACATTTCGCTTCCTTAACGATACATATTTGTATACGTTCTGACCTGATTCATGATTACATCATGAATTGTTTTCAATTTATTTAATAATTTATCTAATCCAACTCCGGGAGCTGAATTCCACTTTGAGAAAAAAGCTTTAATTGAAGACGGGAGAAACTATTTCATGTCTAAAAAATAATCAAATGCTTCTTGCTTGAAATGAAAAACGAATTGTTACCATGTAAACAAATAACGATAATATTGTAAAAAGAGCCGGCTGCGTGGTAAGTGGTCCATGTTCGGGTTTGGTTACGGAGGTCACTGGTTCGAATCCCAGTACTGACAGCTAATAAAATTTATAAGCTGTCAGCACTGGGACAATAATTAATTTTATACAATCGATTTATGGATTTCTGTTCGGAGACATAAACGTATATGATGTTTTGAATTCTTACCTATCACCTATCACATCATACAAAACGGAGAGAGAGCGATTAGCGTGAGTGTGTTCGAATAAAATACAATGAAAAGGGACATTGTATTTTTGTAAAACTTATGGCAACGTTATTTATATGAAAAACTTTCAGAAACACCGAGTATTTCTAAACATCAATATTGTTATCTATTCCAGCCTTTTGGGATGATCTTACATTGTTTCCAACATTGACTTCGAGGAAGTAATCAATATAAAACAAAATTTTAACCAATAATAGCAAACTGTAGGTACTATATTTTTTAAGAAGGACTGCTAGCATAGTGCGATTGGGTAGGAATGTCGGTACGTTGTAAAATTAATTACCCCAAAGACGGGCGATGTCTGTTCTTGGACCCTCACACAATACGGTGGTCGTAAAAACGTTCATGCTAAAATATTTCTAAAGTAAATCGATAATAAAACCCCATTTTTTTCAAAATATCGCCTTAAATAATACAAGAATGGTTTATTTTACAATCCGTGATAGCTTAGTGAATATTTTAGCTCAAATTAGTGGAATTTAATTACGTTTTCGAAGAAAATTATACCAAATATGATACGCGTTATTATGGTCACCATTGGAGCTACACAGATTGTCTCAAAAATACGTTTGACTTTTTGTTTAAAACCGTACTCAATTTGCTGGTAATACGAGTAAAATCTGGACCCAGAGTAGACTATTGGTATTGAGTAAATCTAGTGAGAGTGCAAAGTGGCAGTCTTTATTCATGCCTAGCTGTCACACGCTAATCCTTGCAAACGATTAGCCAATTATCGAATTCGCAATTACAGATATGATTAATTATTATATATTTTGTAATGATACTATTATATTGTACAATTATATAACTTATAAAGTTTTTTTTAAATTATGCTTGTTCGCAATGTTGAGCATCTGGACTCCAAACAGAGTTTGTCTAAATCTATGTAATTTAACGACAGCTGCTTGTTATTCACTTGATTAACCTCTATTTGACGAAAAAATCAGGGATAGAAATTATACAGGACTAGTGGTTAGCTAATCAATACACCTTATTTTGAAGGTCGGATTAGTTGTGTGCAAAAAAATTGTGCCTTTTAATAGAAATCTATAATTTGATTAAAAAAACCGAAGCCTACGACGATAGCCTCTCCCTATCACTGGTCCAGTATCATTATTTTTCATACATCTATAGATTTTATATTCTGTATAATATACTTATGTGACGTTTTTAGAAGAAACAATTAATCTAAAACTAAAAAAAACATCAATATATTCAAATATTATGTTATCAATAAATATTATAATTATCGGTATCCAATGTGTTGACAATAATCTATGATCTAAGCTAAAACCACTCGAGGCATCATCATCATAGACTCCAACGGAGTAACATGCCTTAAATAGCCTTTTATGGACTTCAATTAATAACTTAGATCCCGGATTTGGACCACATTGAAATTCAATCTATACTTAGGCAGCTACATACAAAATATTATATGACGCAGTGCTTCCAAACATTGACATATTATTTTATAAAATTGAAACAATTTTGTTGTTGTTATGATTGCACAATTTTATAAAACGATCAGAAACAGTTGCGTCAACATTTCAGAAAAGCAGAACAAAGTAAAATACATACTAAAAGACAACATTTTAAATAAATTTACGGTAAACTTCAATGCTGCTTTCTTTTTATAACAATCAAAAAATTATAAAAAGCTTAATTGTTGCTTGATGATTTTCGCCGAGCCGATTTATATTTTTCCTTCAAAGTGTTCCAGGAAGAATGCTAATTGTATAATTTAAAAAATTGACTGTGTTGTAATAATTCATTTTTATTGTTGTTATTTGTGTAATATTTTAATATATACAATCAAAATTTTATATTGCCTTAAATTTTATTTTATCGACAAATCTCGATTGCACAATCTGCAAAAATCAAAGTCAGGGTGATTTGTCTTCTATACTTGACAAATTTTTCCTTTTTTTGGGGCATTGGTTTTAAAAATTTAAACCTTGCTTATATACTTTAAAATATAAATAGAGTATTTAAATACTTAAACTATAATTTTACTGGTCATTATGAACGGAAACAAATATTTTTGATAACTTCTTCAATAGGATCTAACAAAAATCAGTATAAAAAATAACTGCACGCAATCAAATAGGTAGTTGAGTGAATGGTGATACATAATTCGTTTTTAATATGGTTTTAACAACATTTTTTCTGAGAAACCATAGATTTTTTGTGTTTATATTTCATATACGTGACATATTGTGTCATTTTCGCCATTTGAAGAGTATCTTCTTCATAGCACTAAAAAAATACATTCTTGATAATATTCATCGAAATAATCAATTTAAGTAATGATTCTCAAAGGTAAAAAAAAATACGTTTAAGTACTTATCGACACATAAAAACGTAGTTATTAAATGCACAATTATTAACAAAAAATATAGGCACAGTTTAACAATCACTGTATTTTCTCCTTCGTCGGCTAATTCAAATTGGACATAGCGCCTCGATCAAGTTAATTATTCTTTCTCGGTCTTATCTCCAATATTTTTTTTACTACCTGCGATTGATCGTTTCTTTCTAACATTAAATGCCGATAATAAAAAATGGCGTTTTATATTCCATTTAAGATCGGAGTTTTTTTATGCGTTTATGTAATTCGGTAGCCACTTTTTTTCGAAATCTAGAAGCAGGCGTTGTTAACTTTTACATTATTAAAATAAAGTTTGAATTATGTTTTTGTATGAGAAATATTTTCTTTTTTTTTTCTTTGGAATAAGATTTGCCTTTTATTATAAAAAAAATAATGAAGAATACAAAATAAAGAAATTCCAATTGATTAGGAAAGAATATTGCAAAATTATATTAAGGAATGAGAATTCAATAAAATACGTCGAGTTTCATTGACAAATTTGTTTTGTTTTATAATATTTGAGTTTGGGTCCAAAGGTACGAGTAAGTTAATCTACTTACATGTTAAAAATATAGATAAAAGTATTATAAAAATGTCGATGAGAACAAGTCATTTTGGAATGTTGGTTAAATACATTAAAGTCGAAAATTTACAGGCAAATAACGGACCGATCTCTGTGACCGAGTGGTAACATACTTCATTTGTTTTACGAATTAACAATTAAACCGCTTTTATGGTAATGCTCACCTGGTGATTTTCCAATTATACACAATCAAGTCAAACGTTATATCTATTTGAAATTACTATTAATCCACAAATTTTGTAAAACAAGTGTTCAATAAAGTGATTTTTGTTATCTTGTCAAATAGTCTTATATACATATTATATACAGCGAGACTTTAAGAGGGTACTTTTCCAAAAATATTTAGAGATATGGAGGGGTACCCTTAGGGTATCCAATCTCAGAGTCTTTTTCCAATCCCGGGATTTCGGGATTGATCCCCTATTTTTCGGGATCCTGGGATTGGGATTTCGGGATCCCGGGATTGTGATTTTCCCAGAATCTCACCGAAACTCGTTTTTTTTTAGCTCACCGAGGAATTCGAAATCTCCGATTTGGTATTTTTTTTAGCTCACCGATTTACCAATTTCATGTAAATTATCGGGTTTCCCTCAAAATTTCTCAATCCCGAAATCCCGGGATCGCGGCCATCTCAATCCCGGAATTTCGGGATCAGAAAATTGAACGGGATCCTGGGATTGAATGCCCTAGTACCCGTCTCATAACGGTTTTGCTTAGCTTTCTATGTCTTTTACTTCCCAAATTATCAGCTGAGGAAGATAAAGTTCCAATTTTGGTAGTATTACTATTTTTATTTAAAATCCTTGATTAAATTTATTTTGTGATTAGTTGAAGATACTCATTAGTAGAACTAGCCCTTTTGATAAAATGCGAAATAAAATTTACAAAGTGTATTATAAAATTATTAATTAGTTACATTATTAATCTTTTTTATATACTAAAAAAATTGCCCAAGTGCAGTTTTGCGGATAAAATAGACGATAATTGTAAAATAATGCACATAGTTTTATTGCTTTATATAATGTAATTCCAAAAGCAATAATGATCATTGCGCCTAAGTATATGGGTACTCTTTCATATTGTAGAAAGAGGGTCACTTAAATACGCCATAATAAATATTTATCCACTTTTATGCCACTTAAACATCACTCATCACAAACTTTCCCTCTACATCTTAATGGAAATGCAATAAACTTATTGGGAGCCATTTTGATTGTGTTTATTCCCTGCGTTCGTAAAATCATAAAGTTTATATTGAGCCCATCCATTCAACGGGTGTTCAATAACTATATGTCAGTATTCGATCAATAGATTTTCGACACATATCAAAACACATCCCATGTATCTTCTTCTTTTTATTGATTGTTATTGACTTGGTAGAAATATATTTTTTTAAATCTACCGCTAAAAGTTTTGGCTTCAAAATTGAAACATGTTCTAATATTAAACATTCGACTCGTCATTGTTTAAAAAATTCTCAGCTTCCTTCTGTATAAAAAACTGTGTGCGAAATTATTCATTCTCCTGTTATCATACAATAATATTAGGCCGAAATACTTTTTGTACTGTTTTACGACCCGCAGTATAACAGTGCTACGAGGTGTTACTGTTAGGATTATCGATAGTTTGGTCTTGCAGCCAAAGGTATTTAAACAAGGAATGATGATCAAGTAAATCGCTAACGTTATTATATTATACATACATATATGGTAAAGAAATAAGGACATTAATAAAAATGTGTGTTTTAATATTTAAAAAAAACCTTACTTATTCCACTAGATGTATAATTAAACTTGCCAAGTGTTTCTTTCAATTAAGAAACATTTTCAAACGAATTCATTGCAGTAGACATATACATATACGCAAACGGTTTTTAACTTGTCGTATTCTGCATTCAGCGGTAAAAGAGGTACATATAAAATATACACAGATATGCCTGCTTTGCATAAAAATACATGTTGATTGTAGGTATAGAAAAAAACTTATGTATTATTATTAAGGTGCTAACTATTATTATTTTTTTGTTTTTGTACTTATTTTACATTTTGTATACGTGTCAAAGCCGGTTTTATGTATAACAAGCTTTATTAACGGAAAAATTACAAAATTTAATTAGTACCATGCGAAAATACTGTAAAGTTTTGACACTCGTATTAGATCGTTAAACCTCTGCTTATGCAAACTTGACAACTAAAGCTAATACTTGCAAACCCGGCTCATTCTGAAATTGGTGAAACATGAACCATAAATGTAATTTAGTATGTATTTTAACACTATTTTTGGAAAGCAGTCTCCAAGCTGGCTTGATAAAATAAAAAATACCATTCCAAAGTCATTTTAAACTAAAAGTACTTCTAAAATGATTTTTTTTACAAAATCAAATTCAAGTTTAATTTTTAAACCGTTTTGGAATGAGCCGGGTTTGGAAATAATAGCCTCAATCATTAACTTAACATGAATTAAATTGTGTGTAAAATTTCACAGTCATCCTGTACTACAAATAGAAGTCCATTATTTTATGAAGCTTTTAAGACCTAGACATACTCTTGAAGAGCTTTTATTGTTCTGTGTTAAGCGTTACTGATATTTCTTTATATTCATACTTGCTTATACCAGAAGTGCTACGATTATTCGACGAGAATTATTATTTTTATTACAACGAGATCGTATTGAATTGGAAGAT
Organism: Himalopsyche tibetana; assembly: GCA_030503985.1. Lineage (NCBI taxonomy): Eukaryota > Metazoa > Arthropoda > Insecta > Trichoptera > Rhyacophilidae > Himalopsyche > Himalopsyche tibetana. Next base: position 7,693,060 of record JAPJYX010000010.1, read on the forward strand.
TCGTCTTTAAGTGGGCTCTTACGTTATAGAGCTATTAATTAATACTAGCTGTAAGCCCGTTGCCCAGCAACGTGAGATTTTTGTTGCATAGTATTAATTTTAATTTTATTTTATGTTATTATATTTTATGGTATTTTATTTTATTTTATTTTATTTTATTTTATTTCATTTAATTTTTATTTATTTTATTTTATTTTTATAGTTAGCAGAAATTTCGTAAATTATTTAATTTTTGGAATAATGTTTATGTTTGCTAACAACCATTTTTCGTAGTAGCAGAAATTTCGTAAAATATTTAATTTTTGGAGTAATGTTTAAGTTTGCTAACAACCATTTTTCGTAGAAGCATAAATTTCGTAAAATATTCAATTTTTGGAATAATGTTTAAGTTTGCTAACAACCATTTTTCGTAGTAGCAGAAATTTCGTGAATTATTGAATTTTTGGAATAAAGTTTAAGTTTGCTAACAACCATTTTTCGTAGAAGCATAAATTTCGTAAAATATTCAATTTTTGGAATAATGTTTAAGTTTGCTAACAACCATTTTTCGTAGGAGCAGAAATTTAGTAAATTATTTAATATTTGGAATAATGTTCAAGTTTGCTAACAACCATTTTTCGTAGTAGCAGAAATTTCGTAAATTATTGAATTTTTGGAATAATGTTCAAGTTTGCTAACAACCATTTTTCGTAGAAGCAGAAATTTCGTAAATTATTTAATATTTGGAATAATGTTCAAGTTTGCTAACAACCATTTTTCGTAGGAGTAGAAATTTTGTAAAATATTTAATATTTGAAATAATGTTTAAGTATGCTAACAACCATTTTTCGTAGTAGCCGAAATTTCGTAAATTATTTAATATTTAGAATAATGTTCATGTTTGCTAACAACCATTTTTCGTAGGAGTAGAAATTTCGTAAAATATTTAATATTTGAAATAATGTTTAAGTTTGCTAACAACCATTTTTCGTAGTAGCCGAAATATCGTAAATTATTGAATTTTCGGAATAAAGTTCAAGTATGCTAACAACCATTTTTCGTAGTAGTCGAAATTTCGTAAATTATTTAATTTTTGGAATAATGTTCAAGTTTGCTAACAACCATTTTTCGTAGGAGCAGAAATTTCGTAAATTATTTAATATTTGAAATAATGTTTAAGTTTGCTAACAACCATTTTTCGTAGTAGCCGAAATATCGTAAATTATTGAATTTTTGGAATAAAGTTTAAGTTTGCTAACAACCATTTTTCGTAATAGCCGAAATATCGTAAATTATTGAATTTTCGGAATAAAGTTCAAGTTTGCTAACAACCATTTTTCGTAGGAGCAGAAATTTAGTAAATTATTTAATATTTGGAATAATGTTCAAGTTTGCTAACAACCATTTTTCGTAGTAGCAGAAATTTCGTAAATAATTGAATTTTTGGAATAATGTTCAAGTTTGCTAACAACCATTTTTCGTAGGAGCCGAAATTTCGTAAATTATTTAATATTTGGAATAATGTTCAAGTTTGCTAACAACCATTTTTCGTAGTAGCCGAAATTTCGTAAATTATTTAATATTTGAAATAATGTTTGAGTTTGCTAACAACCATTTTTCGTAGGAGCAGAAATTTCGTAAATTATTTAATATTTGAAATAATGTTTGAGTTTGCTAACAACCATTTTTCGTAGTAGCAGAAATTTCGTAAATTATTGAATTTTCGGAATAAAGTTCAAGTATGCTAACAACCATTTTTCGTAGTAGTCGAAATTTTGTAAAATATTTAATTTTTGGAATAATGTTCAAGTTTGCTAACAACCATTTTTCGTAGGAGCAGAAATTTCGTAAATTATTTAATATTTGAAATAATGTTTAAGTTTGCTAACAACCATTTTTCGTAGTAGCCGAAATATCGTAAATTATTGAATTTTTGGAATAAAGTTTAAGTTTGCTAACAACCATTTTTCGTAATAGCCGAAATATCGTAAATTATTGAATTTTCGGAATAAAGTTCAAGTTTGCTAACAACCATTTTTCGTAGGAGCAGAAATTTAGTAAATTATTTAATATTTGGAATAATGTTCAAGTTTGCTAACAACCATTTTTCGTAGTAGCAGAAATTTCGTAAATAATTGAATTTTTGGAATAATGTTCAAGTTTGCTAACAACCATTTTTCGTAGGAGCCGAAATTTCGTAAATTATTTAATATTTGGAATAATGTTTAAGTTTGCTAACAACCATTTTTCGTAGTAGCCGAAATTTCGTAAATTATTTAATATTTGAAATAATGTTTGAGTTTGCTAACAACCATTTTTCGTAGGAGCAGAAATTTCGTAAATTATTTAATATTTGAAATAATGTTTGAGTTTGCTAACAACCATTTTTCGTAGTAGCAGAAATTTCGTAAATTATTTAATATTTGGAATAAAGTTCAAGTTTGCTAACAACCATTTTTCGTAGGAGCAGAAATTTCGTAAATTATTTAATATTTGGAATAATGTTCAAGTTTGCTAACAACCATTTTTCGTAGTAGCCGAAATTTCGTAAATTATTTAATTTTTGGAATAATGTTCAAGTTTGCTAACAACCATTTTTCGTAGGAGCAGAATTTTCGTAAATTATTTAATATTTGGAATAATGTTCAAGTTTGCTAACAACCATTTTTCGTAGTAGCAGAAATTTCGTAAATAATTGAATTTTTGGAATAATGTTCAAGTTTGCTAACAACCATTTTTCGTAGGAGCCGAAATTTCGTAAATTATTTAATATTTGGAATAATGTTCAAGTTTGCTATCAATCATTTTTCGTAGTAGCAGAAATTTCGTAAATTATTTAATATTTGAAATAATGTTTGAGTTTGCTAACAACCATTTTTCGTAGTAGCAGAAATTTCGTAAATTATTTAATTTTTGGAATAATGTTCAAGTTTGCTATCAATCATTTTTCGTAGTAGCAGAAATTTCGTAAATTATTTAATATTTGGAATAATGTTCAAGTTTGCTAACAACCATTTTTCGTAGTAGCCGAAATTTCGTAAATTATTTAATTTTTGGAATAATGTTCAAGTTTGCTAACAACCATTTTTCGTAGGAGCAGAAATTTCGTAAATTATTTAATATTTAGAATAATGTTCAAGTTTGCTAACAACCATTTTTCGTAGTAGCCGAAATTTCGTAAATTATTTAATATTTGAAATAATGTTTGAGTTTGCTAACAACCATTTTTCGTAGGAGCAGAAATTTCGTAAATTATTTAATATTTGAAATAATGTTTGAGTTTGCTAACAACCATTTTTCGTAGTAGCAGAAATTTCGTAAATTATTTAATATTTGGAATAAAGTTCAAGTTTGCTAACAACCATTTTTCGTAGGAGCAGAAATTTCGTAAATTATTTAATATTTGGAATAATGTTCAAGTTTGCTAACAACCATTTTTCGTAGTAGCCGAAATTTCGTAAATTATTTAATTTTTGGAATAATGTTCAAGTTTGCCAACAACCATTTTTCGTAGGAGCAGAAATTTCGTAAATTATTTAATATTTAGAATAATGTTCAAGTTTGCTAACAACCATTTTTCGTAGTAGCCGAAATTTCGTAAATTATTTAATATTTGAAATAATGTTTGAGTTTGCTAACAACCATTTTTCGTAGGAGCAGAAATTTCGTAAATTATTTAATATTTGAAATAATGTTTGAGTTTGCTAACAACCATTTTTCGTAGTAGCAGAAATTTCGTAAATTATTATATTTTGGAATAACTTTTAAGTTTGCTAACAACCATTTTTCGTAGTAGCAGAAATTTCGTAAATTATTGAATTTTTGGAATAATGTTTAAGTTTGCTAACAACCATTTTTCGTTATAGCAGAAATTTCGTAAATTATTATATTTTGGAATAACTTTTAAGTTTGCTAACAACCATTTTTCGTAGTAGCAGAAATTTCGTAAATTATTGAATTTTTGGAATAATGTTTAAGTTTGCTAACAACCATTTTTCGTAATAGCAGAAATTTCGTAAATTATTATATTTTGGAATAACTTTTAAGTTTGCTAACAACCATTTTTCGTAGTAGCAGAAATTTCGTAAATTATTGAATTTTTGGAATAATGTTTAAGTTTGCTAACAACCATTTTTCGTAATAGCAGAAATTTCGTAAATTATTATATTTTGGAATAACTTTTAAGTTTGCTAACAACCATTTTTCGTAGTAGCAGAAATAGACGTTGTTAATTTTTAATTGTGATTATTTTATCGAATATTAATATATAGGTATTTATTTTTTGAAAAACTTATCACGCTTATCAATCGGATTTTATTATTTTCATACGATCAAGATGTACTGTGTTTAAAAAAAAATGTTATAAACCAAAAAAAAAACGCTCGGGGTCAGACTCGAACCACTGACCATCAGCTTACCAATCTAGCGCTTTACCTTTCGGGTACGTTGGAATTAATGAATGTGCAAAAATTAGGATATATATGCTGTGTTTCAAATAAAAAACAAAAGTTTCAAAATTCGAACGTAATACAATATATATTATGTAATTTTATCGTATCTGGCAGTTGTTTGTTTACCCGAGTGGTAGAGCTCTCAACTCATAATTCAAGGACCGTGTTTCGAATCCAGACCAAGGTGCTTTTTTGTATGAGAATTCAATTTTTCAGCGATTTGATATGTTCCATCAAATAAAAGTATATAATGACGTCATAGAAAAGGTAGGAATAAAAATTGTGACATCGAGGCTGGTGAGGGGGAGGGGGAGGAGGAGAGGAAATCGAGGAAAATCATAAGTAACAGTGTATATTGGAAAAATATGTCTTAAGTATGAATAAAAAGTTACAGCGCGGCTTGGCAGGAGGAGGAGGGGGAGGGGCAGGGGGAGGGGAAATCGAGGACATCTTACACTCAGACGGACATTAACGGCTATTAATATATAGATTCTCAGCAATATTGTAATATTGAATATAACTTTCTTCATAATGATTATTTAGATCAGAAATTAATCAATGTATTTATATGTAAAAAATATATGAGTACATCTGATATATAATATTTATGTGACAGACCGGTATGGTATGATTAATTTATATTGTCAATACATTTTGACACAGTGGTCAATGTCGTTAGCTGCCATGTCGGATCTCGTGTGCTCGAATCCCAGTAAGTTTTTTTTTTTATCGATTTATTGATTTTCGTTCGAAGGCATGGTTTTTTGTGATGTTCAAAAATATCTCTCACCATTATCATTCTAAACATCGAGATTGGCCAACCATTGGTCATATCTAAGCCCTACTCTTTATATCCTTTACTCTCTTCTGAAAAAAAAGAGAAGTTGAGCAGCAGAGTAACAATCAGTTCTCGTAGAAAAACTTCCGTTGAGATACCTCCATTAGTAGGCCATATGATCCACGGTGGAAGCAAACAAGGAATAAATAAAACATTTCATATTACTTGTATCTGGTATCTGAATATAATACCTTTCCACCAAGTATGTTTTGAAAGTGCACACCGGAAAAGTGATATAGTCATGAACAAATGATTTCCATAACCAACAAATGGTTTTTTTAAATAATAAAATATCATTGAAGCGTTGATCAATTCTGGAACCTGTCAACATTGACACGACTCTCAACAAATTTTAATCATTGATATGTGCTTATGTTCCATATCGAAATGCTGGTATTTTTGCATTTAAAAACCGATATTTTGGTATGAATAAAACACTATGGATTACCGGTAATTCCGGTATTGAAATAACCATTTGCAAACCCCGTTTTCTTCTGCAAACAAAGATTTAATAGCCCGACGGCACCCTCTCTCGAATTGATGATAGTATTTTCGTCACCGGGCGCACTGGAGATTTATGCGCTATGGATGCAAACAGACGAGGAATCCAAATCATTTGCACCGTTTGACTTTGTCGAGTTTTGCGATGCACCACGAATGCGGTGCGCTGGCAGTGTCTCGCCGGGACTAATTGATCACTACACACACGACTCTATTTCAAGACCTCGTACCACAGACGTACTAAAACAAAATACAGTGGAACCTCGATTCTTCGGTTTTCAAGGGACCGTAATAAATGAATGAATAATGCGGGAAACCGATAATACGGGAAATCTTCAAATAATACCAAAAAAATATTTATTGTTCAAAAACTCGTTTATTTATGTAACTAAATTCGATGTAAAACTATTTGAGCTATTCTACAAAAACGGTAAATCGGGATAATAATTGGGACGGGACGATAATATTTAGATGATAGAACGTGGAAATATTAAATATGGTTATGACGGGGTTTTGGTCGAGTAAAAACTAAACGATCCATGCAAAAAATCGAAGATAGCGAGAGCGGTATATCGGGGTTCCACTGAAAAAACGCAAAACGAAAGGCGAGGCAAAACCATTTATGAAAAATATTCAACGAAAACGGTCAATCGGGATAATATTCGTGACGGGACGAAAATATTTAAACGATAGATCGAGGAAAACGGTAAATCGGGGAACGATTAATGCGGGATTTTTTTACATTGTTATGGGTGTTTTTGGCCGGGTCTATGAAAAATAAACGATCCATGCGGGAAAACGAACAATGCGAGAACGGCAGATCGGGGTTCCACTGTAAATTTCAATCAGGCACGACTTTTGTATCCGCTGGCTCTGGCAGTTCTGCGACAAAAGCTCCAAGTGGCTAAAAGTTCCACTAGTTCTGAAAAACGTTTTTCCATGCCATCAGCTGAGTACTTAACGTTGTTGGTTTCGGCGACACGGTACTTATGGATACAAATCGCAGTCAGGGCGGCCGCATCAATTTTTCATTCATGATCTACCGAATCTTATAATTCCATATAAATTGAGTTTTAAACTTTTTTTAAATTCATGTTCACTTGTTATCTGGAGCACGGTTTGTTATCCGGGAGCCACAGAGAAAAAATAATTTTAGGGGAGCCACATCACAGTTTTGGGGACCACGGGCAAATCCTGAGATAAGCTAAAAAAGAGCCTCGCGGCTTTCTATTTTGATAATTCCGTTCATTTCTGGGAAAACTTTTGTTTGAAGAGTCTATATACTTTCTTATACGAATATTTAAGCAGATGTTTTTCTACGACAGCTGCTTGTTACTCAGTTACTGTTTCACGAATAATGTTGGGATATAATGATTAAGCTAGGACAGTACTAGTGGTTTAGTACGCCGTTATTTTAGAATTTCAACGGTAGAAGAATAAATTTTAGATGAAATTCTTGAATACTAAAACCAAAAACAAAAACTATGACTGGACTTGAAATGATCCAAACAATATTTAAAATCGTGAAATGGTTAAGTTATAATTTCCTTTTTTCGTGTTGAATGATTATTTTTTTATAAAATTGATGGTTCATAGTAAAAAATATAATGAGTCGTTTCAAAACAGTAAAAATCTTTCGTGTGGCGCTACTGAATTACAACCTGTATATTGCTTTGTCTTTCTGTTTAATTTTGCTTTGATTTTGTGTTTTTTTGTTTGGTGCATAATTCAACAATGTTTCTATTTAGACTGCAGTATTCGGTATTTAAATTTCCGTCCAAACTCTTAATAATAAACATAGTAATTATTATTCTTCTGGCAATATATACAAGAATTTATATAATTGGGAATTTTTATTATAGTGTTTAATAATTATAATTAAATGATGTTTTGAGGTACATTCAGCCTATCTATTTTTTTATTAATATTACTGCATACAGGTCGTTTTTCGCTTTCTCTGTGGTCTAGTTCATTTGTGGGGAAACTGCGGTCTTTTGGCTACTTTGGTGCGGCCTTCTGGCCAATTCTGTAATTCTGTAAATTTATGAAAAATCGTAAATTCCCGACATATTCTGACCGTAAACTCCTGTTTCAGGCCAAAGATTCCCTAGTCAATGTCTACTGCGGCTTTATTTCGAATCAGAAAAATTAATGCGGCCTTTAGATAAGAAAAGGTTCCACACCCCTGGTTTAGTTTATATAGTAAGTTTTTATGAAAAAATGAAAATACATTAAGTATTAATAAACCAAATATTCAAAAATTAGCCTACTCATCGTATTGATTGATGAAATAATGACAAGAAGAAACGAAAATGACTTAAAAAAATCACCATATCAAAGTAGAAAAATAATATTTTTCACTATTTTTTTATCGAATTCAGAGTCAGAGTCGGGATCGGAATCAAAGACGCGCTCAAGAGTCGGAGTCGTTTTATTTTTTAATGATTCCACAGCCCTGGTTGGTGGTAATTTAGTCTAAGAATGCCAAAATGTCACAATTAAAAGGCTGTTTCTACACTTTGGGAGAAGATAACAATTATATCGGTGATTCTGTCAGTCTGTTAAATAAATGTGATTTTTTTTGACAAGATAACTATAACTTTATTTAAACTAATTTAATTTTCACTGTAAAACTATACAACCTCAAGGAATAAGCCGATGTTTTATAATTGTTCTAAACTACTAACTGATTGATACTGCTCAATACAGAATCACAGGACATCACCTAAACATGCTCAAACAGATGTTTTTATACCTTTGTTAATCACAGTAAAACAGGGAGCTGTTGCTTATATGATTTGACTGAAGATTATTGTCAGATGGCTGGAAGACGATTCTTTACAAAATTACAAAGAGCATCGTTTGTTTTACCCGCATCCGTGCTCAGGTTGTAAATACTTTCATTAAATGTGTTTAAATATGACATCTGTGATTTCCTGTTATCAACTCATAACTATTTTGAAGTTGACTGGAAACCAAAAATATTATATAATAATGTCAAAAATTATAAAATTTCATGATAAATCGCTAATTTGGGTATTATTTATACATCAAATTTTTATAGATTCGAAAAATAGAGCCAAAAATAACCGATCTTTTTCAAGTAAAAACAATTTCAAAACCTTACGGGAAAATCAACAAAAAATCTGCGCGATGCTACATATATTCCAAAAATACCGCTTACAATTTTAATTAGAAAAATATTAATAATAACCAGTAGCGGATTACCCCATAAGCGCAAGAGGCGCGCGCTTGGGGCCTTAAAATTTTAGGGGCCTCAAAAATAGCATATATATATTATATAAATCCTCATATTTTAATTTCATATTTATATTTATTATTATTCAACGAAGAGTTTTGTAACACTTTTATGTTATTCGAAAAACAGGGCCTCCGAAATTTATTGCGCCTAAAGCCTCCAAAGTGTTTAATCCGCCACTGACGATAATTAATTTTAACGCTTTAAAAAATTACGATATTCATAAAAAAACCGAAAATAAAAAGATACACAATACCGTTTGTTTCAAAAGATATATAAATAATTATGCTGTAGAAATTGTAGTTTTCCCGTTATTTTTGGCACCAGAAACATTTATACTGACAATAAATTAAACCATGGCACAGTTAAGACACCGGCTTTGAAGACAAATATTTTAATCGCATTCTTTACTAAATTCTTATTTTGTTTTCATTAATTTTGTTTTGTTTTTCTTATTCGTTTTCCACCCAAAAAAGTTGTTTCCAAATTAGAAAAATATTTATAGATAAAAAAACAGATGCCACAGAAGTCTGCGCTTGAATAAAAATAAACTTTTTCATCAACTATAGAACGCCTAATAATAAAAAAAATATATTTGAGGTTTCGTAATCTTGAAAAGAATTTTGAATTATAAGTTATTTTGTTTGCTTATGCAATGTCAAATTTCGTATACATAACTGAGTTTGGATTTACATATAATCAGTCGATACAGTTCACAATCAGCGAAACCGGTACCGGTCTGTATAATATTGTTGAAATGGTACAAAAAACATTTATTTTATTTTATAATATTTTTCCAGATGGTCGAGTGGTCAACGCCTTTCATGGGCTTGATTCCTAATACGAGCAGTTTTATAAGTTGATTTTCTATCTACTTATAGATTTTTGTTCAAAAGCATGGCTATCTGTGATGTCTCGAATCTCCTCCCACCCATTTTATCATATGAATGGGGTGTAGCGAGAACGATTGGCTTAGTAGTAGCCTAGCCGTGCACTTATATCCCTACTCTCTTCAAAAAAGAATTTGTGATCAGCCGAGTAACAAGCAGCTGTCGTAGAATAACGTCTGTAGAGACTTTTCCATTAAGAGTCTATATGCTCCACATTAGTATCGGATATGGTTTTAAAAATAAATAATTTATAATGCCTCTCCACCAAGAAGTGGCAGTTAACACATTAAAAGTGATTTCTGTCAATTTTGTAGAATTATAAAACAATGAGTGATACATACATACGTATCATTTTTAAGGTGTTTACTGTCAATACTTGGTGGAATGGCATTATAATAAAAATAATAAAACATTTTAAGTACTTTTTCCACATAAAATTTATTGGATCAGGACCGATTTCGCTCATGGTGAGCATTGTCAACTGATTGTCACCATGAGCGAAACCGGTCCTGATCCAATAAATTTTATGTGGGAAAAGTACTAAAAATGTTTTATTATTTTAATACATACATATGTACAGGTTTCGACCGAATTTGCATTTACTAGGTATAACTCTATTATACAAGGAAAAAACTTCAAAAAGGTAACTCTGCAACTATTTTTCGATACCATCTCTCTTTTAAGTAAGTATATGCCATTGTTCTTTAATTAAATAAGCAGTCATCACCATGCTACTGATACTAAATAAAATTGTTAATTCGTATTTTTGTAGAATAATATTAAAAATATATTTAAATCAAAAGCCAAAAAAAGTAACGACTACATTTCCAATTCGGAACATACGACCTTTCTCAACATAAGATTTTCTAAGAGAACTACTTGTTACTCAGTTGCTCAACCTCTATTTTTTTCGAAGAGAGTGAGATAGATTGGATAAGACTAAGACTGGACTAGTGGTTTGTTAATTGCTCTCGCTACGACCCGTTATTTTATGCATTCGAATTGAAATCTACAAATCTATTGATAAAATGATATTCGAACCCGTGAGGTCCGTCACGGAAGCCAGCAACCTTAGCCACTGCACTACTGACCCGACATTCTTTTAGAACTAATTATTTTTTACCTTATTACATTTAAAGCTCCCATTTGTCTTCAGTCAGTCCATTGATCAAGGAATGTGACAACTTTGTAGACAACAGTCACAGTTTCAACTTTCAATCCAGTGGGTGGTCAATTAAATTTAAAAATACGGATCAAAGCGTATTCTTGCCGGGCGACATAAATATGCGCATTTATTCACGAAACGGCAAACTCGATTGAAATATTTTAAAAAACTAACATTGAGTGTTAATTAAAACGTAAATTTTCAAACGAAAAAAAAACTGGAACCGTTTCAAAACGATCGGCAACCATTAATTTAATTGGTTTTTCATCTTTTTGACAACAGCTACGTTGAAATGTATTTTTTCACTCGGCTTAAGTTTTGAATTTAAACGTTTTTTTTTATTATTCTTTATAGTATTCACGATGTGGGTATAGTGTTTTAGTGCATGATTTAATATCTTAAAAGCTTTTCTGCGAGAAAATATGTGTTATTTAAGGGCTATTAACCTAAAAATATGCACAGTAAACATACTCTACATTAGTCGTTTTAAAAAAAATAAACTTATATATAAGTTTTAAATAATAAAATTTATCTTCGAAGTCGAGTGTCCGAAAACAGCATTTTTTAAAGTTATTTTTATTTAATGCAAATGGATACATTTATTTGTAGAAATAACTTCAATATTTATAGGATATCAATAAAACCTTACGTATGGGAAAAATATGTTCTGCTACCCTAATCATTCAAAGATCTTAAAACTCTCGTATATTTCCGCAAGTTGGATTGCGAGTCGATTGCTAATTTTCAACTGAAAAAGACAGATAAGTCGTTGTTTATGAATCTATGAGTTGTTGAATATTTTCTCTCATGTTTTTTTAAATTCAAGTAAAATTTTGTGGATTGAATTCTATTATTTAGTTCCACAAAAAAAATAATGTAATATTGTTGATAGCTTTTTAGTATCACTACCTGAACCGTCATACAACAGTAATGATGATCGCGTATAACTGAAACAGCTATCAAATATAACTGTAGCACTATATACTTTTTTTTTATATCGTATAAGTATACATATATTTGCAATTCACTTTGGCTTAAAAATACTTCAAAGTTGAGTTATAGACAGATCTGTAGAGTCGTGAAAAGACCACAATTCCGACTCCAAACTACTTTATTGCTGAATTTTTTTTATTTTAATTTTTACTCAAGAAAAGTTGTTTCAGTTGCTCGTTTTTTACGACTCTGACTCCAAATTCCTGATTACACATCTGATAGGAGTTGATATGGTTTATGTATTTTATCTATTTTTTATTTGCTTTGGTCAATATGTATAAAAACACTTTTTGTACTGATTTCATATGGCTTACTTGGATCAGAGCTGGTTCCGTTCATCACGAGCATTATCAACCGATCGCTTAAATATATTGTTTTATTCAAGTTTCTTATATGAGCTTCCGCTGCTATCTTCACAATGTGACGATAGAAGATGTGTCACATTCGCAAATCTAAAATATAAATAAAAATAAGACAAAAATTGGTACAGTTTGCTGCTCAATTGTGTGTACTCTTTAAAGTGAGTTATTTTCTACTGATTCAGACCACTCAGCATTTCAATAATAGAACTTGTATAATTGCCAGAATATTCTAATAAAATTAGGAATATAAAAAGATAAGTCACTCAACACCTCTTAACCCTAATTATTATTATAGATTCGACTCCAAAGAGCTATCGTTCTCGTTTAATTTGAAATTCGATGATTTCTAAGAGGTGAGTAGAATTTTGGTGCATATAATGTAATCATCATCATATTTCACTTATGAGCTATCAACTGCCAATCCTTCGTGAAAAGGGTTTTTTTTACATTATTACCAATGCCTTATTGTTATTGTGTTCAGAGCTAACTTTGCTAATTGCGAGCATAGTCAACTAAAGAAAATAAATAATCCTGTTTGGATTTTAGAGCGTAACCGGTTCTGTTATTTATTACAAAAATATTTTATGTAAATTAATTTATTCATTTAACTTAACTTTATGTTTCCTTTTAATAAAACCAACCCTGGACGTTTTTTTTAAATAGCATTATGGACTTCTAATGAAGCATCTCAACAGAAGTTATCTGAGAAGACAAGGTTATTATTTAGTACCTTAACCACTTTTTAGAGGGTAATGAAGTAATAAAAAATGACTTTTAGTTAGTAGAAGATCCAATCCCGGACCCTCTTTGTAATCCCTGAATCCCAGGATTTAACATTCACCATAAAGGCGTAAATTCGGGATTTCAATTTTTTTTGCCGCCGATTTTCAAATCCTGGAAATTTACAGATTTCCTCAAATGAAAAAATAGGGAGCTTTTTTTAGATCTCACGCAGATTTTATTTTGTTTGCTCAGGTGCATATTTAAAAAAAACTTTTCGAGAATTTTTCACTTGCAATCCCAGGATTTTGGGATCACAGAATTAGACAGATTATATTAAAAATTACAATGTGAGTGCTAGGTAACGATCATCCATGCGAGCAAATCAAAGTTTACAAACGCCATCATAAAGATGGTGGTTAAAAAGATATTTCTAAAACGGTAAGATTTCGAAATAAAGGTAATTTCGTGCTATCGGATGGCATTTTTTTGTAAATTCAAAAGCAAAATAATATTTAAGAGGTCGAAAAATTCAAGTTTGTAGCTTTTCAGTAGGAAAATTTATTTGTTAGGTTAGGTAGAGAGCATCTCAGCCAGCAGTATAACGTTCGATTGTATAATTACACAGCTTCTTTTTCGGTCGAAGCGGAGTGAAGATATTTACTATAGATTGTCAATTCAAATGTCATTAAAAAAACAAATGAACGAATTATTTTAAAAATATTATTCAAAACCCTTCGAATAACTCCGAATAAATTTATACAAAACGTGTACCATTTATTACAGATATATCACCTCTTGTTAATCGCACTGTTCTGAACAAACAAATTTGCACCTCTAAGAATCTTCAACATTTCTACTATGAAGCAGCGTATCGTTAAGAGTTATAGCTACGGGATCAATATTTCGTTCAACACTACATTATACGTAATTGAGGAACATCGTTGAGACTGTTCGTATTACATTCAACATAATGTATAAAACATACACAGCGGTTGTAACTAGGGCATTCAATCATGGACCCTTTTTGTGATCCAGTGATTTCGGGATTCAAAATTTTTCGGTTCCCGGGATTGATCATTCACCATAAAATCGTGCCACAATTGTTTGAGATTCTTGGAAAGTTTCGAGATTCACAATTATTTAGGATGTGGGTTTTCGGCATCCTCGAATTGACCACTAGTAAAAAGTCAGAATTAAGATATTTAAAAAAAATCTATAAAAGACGGTGAAACACTTTTTTTAGCTCGCAAGCGGATTTCAAAAAAAAATTACTCGCTGGCCAATTTCAAAAACCTAAGAATTTTGTGGGATTTCCTAAAATGAAAAAATGTGGGAGCTTTTATTTAAATTTAGCTCCATCCATTCAATTTTTTTTTATCCCGGGATTTTGCGATCCGGGATCTCGGGATTGGTGACCCTAGTTTTAACGAACATCTATTTCAACTGGATTATTTATTCGATATTGAGAAAGCCAATTCAATATTATTATAATATGTAATAATATGATTGTACGTCAGTGTCCTTTCTGTTATAAAATTTCGCGTGTGAACATATATCCGCTTCTTTCAATGATGATTGTTGGTCAATTGACATATTTTTCATTTTACACTAGAAATGATTAAATGGGTTAAAAAATAACAAACATATCAACCTTAAATATGAGAACTTAGAAACATTGAGAAATTAATTAATTGATGAAATATCATGAAATAAACTGGAAATTGGACTTTTGTATTGTGAAGAATTGAAGCATTAAAGTCAACCTCAGCAAACAACTTAATATATTAGAATATCCATTATTAACCCAATACATCCCATTAATGTAAATACATTATCCTACTGAGATTACCGCATTATATATCTTAGAATCTTAGATAGTAATGTCCAACCACATTTTGACAGTGTGACAGATTGCAACGGGCGGGTCGCGGTCAACAGTCGGCATGCGTTGTGGGCGTGGCCACTCCTTGTGCGACCGCTTTTGGAACGCGGCCCACATTTCAATGAGTTGGCGCGTCTGCTATTTGTCGATTCTTGAGCGTGCGTACGCCTCTTGGACCAATTTCCGCTCGAAATACATTTGCCGTATCGATGATTAGCCAATGCCAATTTGCGGTGGCTGCCTACAAAAACGATTTAATTTACTTAATTATTCAAGTTATTTTAAAGCCGAATTATTCTCGGCTTATTTACTTTTGGGATCATTTGGATCATGGGATTTATGTCACCTTTCAAGGGTTCCCGGTAAATTGCTTGAATAACAAGATAATCCGTTTGTTCTGTCCGTTTGTTCTGTCTTAGCCCTAGTCTTCTATGTTTTCGGGAAATATATAGAAACAGTTTGAGTAACTAATTAATAAGCAGTTCTCGTATAAACACTTCTGTTGAGATAAACTCCATTAAAAGATCATATGTTCCGCATTTAGAGCGAACACGGTTAAAATAAATACTTACGAAAATTGTTTTTATATTTCACTCTCTAAGCAAGTGTCACACAAGATAAAAATGAAATTCGTAGAAAAAGTCGTGAAAAATCGTTTAAATAACCAACCAATTCGAATAATTTGTAATTCGAGCAATTTCCATTCAAGCAATTTACCGGCTCCCCCTTTCAAGTGCCTACACATAACAATGAAATAAAACTTTAAATATTTTGCCTTTATATGACTCCCTTTAAATGACAGCTTATGTTGTCTAGTGGTTATAGCTACATGATTGCTGGGAATCAGATGGATCTGAGACGGCCGGGACTTGACAAAACCGATATCAAATTTGAAAAAAATCTATTCTTGTATTTGGGAACTATATTTTTATTTACTTTATTTTTATATTTGTTCTCGGTTCACCAATAATCTGATGTCATTTTTATCGCTCAATTTTATATCACCCGCACATTTCAAATAATAAAAATTTAACAATAGTAACACGAAAACAAATCTCTATCTTCTCTGTGTAGTCAACGTTATACTTGCCATCATCTACAACGGCTTTTCTTCTCATTGTACTGGACGAATACCGTAACAGAATGGTTCCCAAACTTCATGTTACTACGCCTCCCTTCGAAGAAAAAAATATCTTTACGCCTCTCCATCCTTTATTCTCTCCATCTAGTAATAGAGACACGTTTTAAAGGGTAATTACATATTTTGGACAGCTCGCGCCTCCCAGGTTGGAAATTGCTGCCGTAACAAATCGTTAAAATCATTGAAACAATTAGTACAAGTGTCACGAGTGGCTTATGAGTATTGACCCTTGACTTAAGTATGTAAAATACATAACAACAAATTCTGATTGTTGGGAAAGTCAGTAAATTATATTAGTTAAATTAAATTTGAATCATTCAAACTATGTACATTCTCACAGATTTCGTCACTAACGACCCGGGTTTCGCCTTTCGGCATCTTCAGGCACGGATGAAATTGATGAACTTTTAAAATGAAATATTAAATATGCCGGGATCTCCACTTCTATACCCTATATAAATATAATCATAAAACCTTTGCCGACAAACAAATAAATATAATTCTTAAAACTACTTACTACTCAAATCTGTGGGAATTCCCATGAGCTTATCCTTTTCGCCAGCAATGGCTTTAAGCTCAATGACACATTTATTTCTTATATAAACACAAAACATTCATTTACTAAGCGTCAGTTCAAGTTCATCTGTGCACTTGAACGCCTGAAGATGCCGAAAGGCGAAACCCGGGTCGTTAGTGACAAAATCTGTGATAATGTACATAGTTTGAACGATTCAAATTTAATATTGAAATTACACCAAGCACCTGCAGTCGAAATCTTAAATTAGTTAAATTAATCACAAAAATTGAAATTTTATAAAATAATAAAGGAATCAAATACAAATAAAATATGTTTATTCAATATTACTGTTTCAAATACCGAGTTATGTAAAGGCATATTTTATAGGATGAAAATGGTTAAGAAACTATGTTTAAGTACCTTGGAAAAAATCCAAAATACAACGATGAAAGATTATTATTTTCCAAAGAATTTGGAAAAAGATGGCTTAGAAAACTAAATAATATGCTTGTTGAAATAATATTCCGATACAAATAGAAATATCCAGATTACAAACATTTTTGAATACGATTTACGTGGAATATTGAACATGTTACCCAAAGGGGACTTCAGGCAAATTCTTGTTTCTCTTCACAAAGGAAAATAATATATCGATATTAAAATTCACCTGTTCTTCCATATTTGAATCATATCGTAGCAACGGACTATTTTTGGCGTTCATCCTATACGGTCGTGTTGGGCATTGGTACGAATCTCATACAGATACTCTCACACTTTTCAATCGATTTATGGATTTGTGTTTAGATGGATAAATGTTTTTGATGTTAACAGTCTTTTCATACGACTAAAAAAACAGGCATAGGAAGAGGGATTGTATGATGATAGTCTTTCCCTAGCTATCCCATTCAATACTTATTTTCTCCCAAAAAAAGTTCACCAGTTTCAGTTGATATTGTTCATACTGGGAGCAAATATAGTACTTAAAGCTTTTGTTGATACATTCATAGCTATTCAGTGCATAACGATACTACAATAACATTCTAAAGATGTTATTAGAGATGGACTGGTTTCGTTCATCTCGGGCATTTTAATTTTTAAAAAAGTTTAACAAACAATCGGTTAAAGAAATATGAAAAGAGTTAAAAAATAAAGATACAAATTATAAATAAATCACACTAAATTCTTTGGATCAGGGATGGGGAACCTTTTATTCTCTAAATGCCGTATTCATTTTTCTGATTCGACATAAGGCCGCATTAAACATTGACTAGAGAATCTTTGGCCGGAAAAATAATCATACCAATTTCTAAAGCCCAGAAATTTGCGGATTTCCCAAAATTATCAATCAGCGTAGGATCTTTTTTTTAGGTTTTTCGAGGATTTTCAAATCGCAAAGCCGCACCAGGGTAGCTAAAAGGCCGCAGGTTCCCTACGCCTGCTCTAGACCAATGGTCCTCATGTGTGGCCAACAGAGGATTTTGCTGCGGCCACCAACAGTAATTTTTTTATAGTAAAAACTACTATTTTTATCACATCTCAAAACAAAAATTTTCCACGAGACATTTCCATAGAACCACTGATGTTTATAATGCGGCCACGGTAAAATTTCATGTGAGAACCACTGCTCTAAACTAACACCCTTTATTTAAAAAATGTGGTAATTTGATGGAAAAAGATTTTTTAAATAATATTTTAGAATATTGTATTTTAGAAATCTCCGTTCCACGACAATCACTTTGCGATACATCACGCGTTCCAGTGTTTGAAAATAAGTTACTTTCACAAATGCCTCTCTGTTATAAAAACATTTAACTAAAGCCGATAATTCCGTACAATTTTAAGCATGGCTCCCTGTTCCAAGAAATCAACACGAAATAGCACTAAATGATATAGGAGCACCAAACGCTCGCAAACGTCATTAAATCTAGTGGAATGCCCGTTGTCAATTTAACGATTTGAAAGAATTTTTAGGAGTCACACATTGCCGCATTACGGCATCCAAGATAAACACTGAATATATTTTAAGATGCGTATGTTTCCATTCAACTAATTTTACAATCTTTGATACATTTTTTTATAGATTACTAGAATATTATGTAAATTTTAAAATGTTTTATTTAGATGTATGTTTTACTGTATATTTAAGAGCAATAATGGTGTATGGTAATAAAGTGCTTATTCCGTCATATCCATTTCCATGATTGATAAAACGATGAATTACTCCAGTGTTTTCCTGCAATGGAACACTTGTCAATAAAACACTTATTATTTTAAAATAGTGCGGCGTCGAGCCTGTTCCTGAACGTTGAGTTCATTGTAGCATAGTGGAAGTTCATTTTTAATATAAAATGAAATTTTGTATAGCAATTTAACATGCTTAGCATAATTTAACATGAGTAGACGAAATAGAACAATTAGATAACCGTGTCACGAGAAAAACATTGGGAAACGCTCTTCGCGATAAACTGTAAACCAATCTTATGGAAGTTTTACTTAAGCCGTTTAATTATTTTGACTGGAATTACAAACTCCCTGAAAATTGCTTTCAAAATACAGTTAAGTATAGGAAGTAACACATACACAATTAGTTACGTTAACTGTAGCATCAAATAACTGTAAATATATTAAATTGTGTTTGTTCTGAGTTCACGCTACTTAGAACCGCAATAAAATTAATGCGTTCGCGCTTTACGATACATAAAATTACCTAAATATAAAAAGAATTGGCTCTACGTCTACTATAAGAAGTCTTACTTTAATGCCGCCTGACGTTTGCGTGCCCTCTAGAAGGCTATTAAATAATTATTTTCCCTTTATAAACCTATATTGTTATACCATTAATGAGTAAAGGTAGTAGGCCTAAGCTGGGTAATAGTGCCAGCAAGAAGAAGATATACTTACATGGCATTACAGTTTATAATTATTGCATCAGCTATTTTTTATGTGTGCGATTACGTCGTTTCGAATTTTTCACGTCATTTGAAATCAAATCAGGTCCTGGAACCACTTGATTGACAGGGTCTAGCGTAAACTGTTAGATTGGCTGTCATAAATAAACTAAGCTGAATCGAAAATCCACACTGCACTAAAACAAGAAAATTGTTGTACATTTTTTTTTTAATTCGTAAGTGTTGCTACAAATTTGTGAATTATTTATAAAATTATGAGTTTTAAATATCAGTTGAAGTGTAGTTTTATTTTGTACGTCACGTATAACGAATGCTTAGTTTTACTATAATTTATACCATTACCGAATACTTTAATGTCCGACAATCGAGTCAATACAATTCAAACATAATTTCCAACATTGTACTCATGTAGAATTTTTTCTATGATAATATTGTGCTGAAGCAGGGTCAGCGCCACCATACAGGCGAAATAAGCAACCGCCTATGGCGCAAACCAGTAGAGGGCGCATAAATGGAGTAGTACAATATTTGTTTTATTTTAATAATATTAAACATGCAGTGAGTTTCAAGCAGTAGCTCTAAAAATCTTTGCCATCACAAAAATTACTAGTCTTTATAGTGCAACAAAATATTGAGCGAGAGTTAAAAAGGTCTGCAAATTCCTGAGTTTTTGAAATTGGAAATTCTGGAATGAGCTTAAAAAAAATCTCACATCTTTTCATTTTATAAAATTTGTAAGTTCCCTAGATTTCAAAATCGCCGAACGAAAATTTCTTAATCTCAAATCCAGAAGATCTACACAATTTATGGTGAATGTTACCTAGAGCGCCAAATAACCTCGCGCCGTCACTGTGCTGAAGAGCTTTCAACGGCATTGCCAAATGGTGTCTGTAAAAATAAGTATGAACCATGTTTTTTTTGCCAATTTTTGATTTGGTTTTCCGGTCTGAAGACTAAAATATCGCATACTTAGTATAACAATCATTTTTCTATTCAAAATTAGGAAATTAAATCAGATTTTAAATATCTGTGCATCGGCAATGCCGCCATGCAATTGTTTCTTTTTGTTTCTCGATAAGCATGCTACGAAGTCAAGAAACGCGTTGAAGTCTATAAAAATCGCGTAAAATGATAAAATTAGATTTTATGGTCGACGACATCTTAATTGGGGGGGAAGATTGACATTAAATACGACAAGTATTCATGAAATATGAAGCTCGCATTAAGTAATGTGTATACATCTCCCAAAGGAGGACAGTGATTAAAAATACAACTTTTTTACTTGATTTTCCGGTCCAGTATAAGTACTGTATACTTTTCCTGCATACTTTTGAGTTTGCAGTGACAGGGAATACGAGTGTAGTATTTTTTACGCAAAGTGATATTAATATATTTCGTTAAATCATTTAGCTCTCTCTAACAGCACCAAAATGACAACATTTATTCAAAAAATAAAAACATTAATTTTATGTCTAGTTTGATATATTTTTTTTTAAACCATGTCCGCTCCCAATGTGGAGCATATGGGCTCCTAAGGGAGTTTATCTCAACAGAAGTGTTTCTACGAAAACTGCTTGTTACTCAGTTGCTCAACCTCTCTTTTTCCAAAGAGAGTAAGGATAGAAGGATAGGATATACGGAGCTTTAATAAATTAAACACTCTTTTTTACTTTATTTTATTTATTTTAATTTATTTTTTAATTGACATGCATAGGACCGGACGAGCATTATCAACTGAAGAGAAAACAAAATATCAGTCAACAGTGGTATTTATACAAAACAAATTACAAGCTAATAATTTTTTTTTTTGGTTCATTTCGAAGATCTTTTGTTTATTTGATTATTTTATTTTTTTCACCGTAACAATGAGTAAATCGCGTAAATAAAAAATCGTTTAAAAAGAGGACTGCGTGTATTCATTACTCATCCCGCTTTGGACATTCTGACCAAATAATGGTATTGCTGTCGTTTCCAATCCACAGCTGTTAGTATCAAATTGAATTCGATAAATTTGATGCAACATTAAAAATAACCCGCTTTTGATCTTTAACCGTTTTGCTATTAACATATTTAATGACTGCTAAGTCGCGTTTTAAGGATCATCGCGTAAATATTTTCTCGCGACAGAACTGTCAACGTGAGTTCCTTGCTGCGACAGTTAACTGTCTCCGAGATCATTTCATAATGACCTAACTAATTGCTCCGTATGCAAGGTGAACAAGAAATATGAAAGAGTTTGAGTGATGTTGTGTTTCAAATCACATGCAGGCTAAACGCTGCAGCCAGTCATTTAAGAATTGAAACTTGATCACATTTTCGCTTTATTCAATTTATCGAAATACGAATGAAATCTTAAAAACAAATGAAAATAACATTTTCTAAATATGTGTTTCTCACAAAATGTTTACTTCAGTTTCTTTTTTAAGATTTTGACTGAAGGTGCTTGGTGGAATTTCAATATTAAATTTGAATCGTTCAAATTGCGACCCGGGTTTTGCCATTCGGCATCTTCAGGTGTTCAAATGCACGGATGAACTTGAACTGACGTGCATCTGTGCACAAAACTTGTGTGAATGTATTATACATAATTTGAACAATTCAAATTTAAAAAAGCACCTTCAGTCAAAATCTTAAAAACGGAAGAATATTTTTCACCTATATACTGGTCAAAGTTTTTAGTTTTCAAAAATGTCAAAAACTCAATATTTCTGACCGAAAATTTTGGTTTATTTTGAAACCGTCTTAAATAATCAGCGTGTGAATTTTAGTTGATTTTAAAATTTATAAGCCACGCCTTATACCGCGGCTAATTAATACGTATCTTGGCTAATATTTTACTTACATACTTGTTAAAATGCTCAAATCACATCATTATCACTAATTTGACCAACATCGCTTTAAAAAATACCAAATTTTGTTTTAGCCGGTTTTTAAAGTAAGCGCTTATGCTAGTAATGGCTAGTAAGATAAATTAATATATTTATTCATACGGCTTTGATTCACACTGTACAAACTGTTGATGAAATTCTACAATCTCTATTTTAGTACGAATTTAATTATAAGACGCGCACACAATGTTAATTGATTATGTTATATGTACGTGAAATGTGAATATCGCTCGGGAATTGAAATGTGTCTAAGATCTAAAAAGGAATGTCTCGAAACGTTAATCGCCGATAACTACACCGATCCCGTGATTCCAGGATTTTCCCGAGATGCTAAAAGATGCAGGAACGGACAAAAAATCCTTTAGGCTAACAATTATTCAGTGAATTACTTTAGTAAAATATGAATTTAATTATCAATCACATTAACCCATTTTTGCAGAGTGTTCCAATATTGGAACATCTCGTATTTTTACTTCCACTCCATTATGCATGACACAATAAAAGTTGAGATTCCATCAGTCTACAGCTAGCAAGCGTGGAGATCGTTTCATGTAATATTTTTTCAGACTTGAACCTATCGGCGTGAGCAGTGTTTTTTTTTTTTGCATCAATTACGGGCAAAAATGGGTTAAAATAATTTAACAATTGTTTGTAGAAAACATGTTACAAATTAAAAAATGTCGTACAAGACCATTTGTAGAAAATCCCCTACATTTAATAATGGCTTAACATTTTTGACTCGTTGCATTATTTTCATATATTTATTCATGTTCAAAATATTGCTACATTTTGAATCCAGTATTTTTATTACCGTTCGACATGTTGGGCTTTAAAAAAAAATATATTGATTCGGTTCATGATAACGCTAAGCTTAACAAACATATTTTTTTATTTCTCGGGATTGTGTATTCTAAATCCCGTGTGTCGGGAGAGTAACCATATTCTCACCCTGTTGACTGTAGTAGTCGAGAAACTGTGATTCCATTTTGTGGAATCCGCTCTAGTTACAATAAGATAATGAAGGGAAGAACAAATATGACGATTACTTAATTTTTTTCGCTACTATCCTTTTTAATTAATTAAATTTAAATATTATAAAATATATATAAATTTGTCAACTAGCCTTCTATGTT
Organism: Himalopsyche tibetana; assembly: GCA_030503985.1. Taxonomy (NCBI): domain Eukaryota; kingdom Metazoa; phylum Arthropoda; class Insecta; order Trichoptera; family Rhyacophilidae; genus Himalopsyche; species Himalopsyche tibetana. The sequence goes on from JAPJYX010000010.1 coordinate 7,716,691, forward strand.
AAAACAAAATGTGTTTTCACTAAATTAATTATACCTAGAATACACACAATGTTTAAAAATGATCATAAGCGATCATGTTTCCTTTATAAGAAAATTAAGCAAACATAAAAATATTTTTGTTTTTTGTTTTAATTAAATGAAGTGCAAAACCATTTTACGCGGTCGCATTAATTATAAATTGTTCTCGGCTGTCAATCCCAGTTTCATTCATTGAAGTATTTATATGAGACAAACAAGAATATCCAAGCAGCGAAGCATTAATGTCATTCTCTCGACCGTATTAAATCTAAATTTAAGTTGTGGCATTTCGTTAAGAGATGGCACTCTGCCCGTTATCATTATTACGGATTGTTTTGAATTTCGTTTTCGCCATCTATTTTCTTTGTATTATTAGTTAATATCCTATTAAAACTATTTTATCGCTGGGTACCTCAGCTTTGACAAATGTTTTCCAATTGCTATCAATTACATCGAATTAATTGGCAATGTTACATTTGCAATAATTTAATTTGAACTGGCATTTCCTTGAATTTAAAAAAAAAAAAATATATTTAGTTTCACAATTATTGTGTATTTTTTTATTACAGTCTTCGCCGTTTGACGATGACGTGATACCGAAATGTTATATCCATTAACTACAATTAATATTAAATATACATTTTTTTTAAATAAACAATAAATACCATTTACGATTCAATAGCTGATTATTCATTTTATACAATATTTTCTTTGAGTGTATTCGTCAAGTAATGTAGGTGATAATTTTCATAAAGACAACTATCACAACTACACCGTCTACCATTTTGCTGCACTTTCGTTTCTACACTTTAAATGAAACTATACATCTTTCACTTTTCGACAAAGATTTTATAATTATAATTAATATAATTGGTATAATTTGTGAATTATTAGGCCTTGCATTCTATTTTTCGAATTACATACTGTTATCAATGTGACTAAGCGCACTAGTTTAATTGATATGACATACAAGAGTAGCAATTGTGAAGGTTTTTTCCCTGCAGATAAGTCTAAATAAAATTCGATTTATAAATTAAATCATAAAGAAGTGACAATATTCATTAAGATGTTAGTAAATCAAAATGGTTGTACATGTTTATTTCCCTTTGTAATATTTCTTTTACTTTTTTTCTTTTCAGGTAAGCAAGCGAATGCATCCATCAAGTTTATGTCATATACAAACGTAAGTCATTAAAGTAAAAAAAATGCATGTATTTATTTTTGGAAATATTTTTTTTGTTATATTTCTTATCTGTCTATTCCTTTAAATATAAGTCTTTGGCTCGTTTGGGTCGATAAAATACATCATACTTTAGTAGTCTACGAATTCAAAAAAAAAAAAACTTTGACGAGAGTCAAATCATGAAATATTAATTACTTTAATTAAATCAATGTCAAATATTTTTGTTAGAAATTTATGTATTCATATTTAAACTATATAATACACAAGCTGTGTTTTAGAATCATAGTTTTGAGGGTTTTATTTTATTATTAACTTAAGAAAAATTGAATTAATGATGTGCTAGATTTTTTATTAAGTATTCTTCAAAAATTAATGACAAAAGCCCTTTCATTTATTGCCGCGATGGCATACCATTAAAAAATGTACAATGTCTAATACGTTCATATGGAAGATAGGTTAACAACATCTTTCTTTATCCACTTGAGTTTCAGTTTAAAAATGTCAAAACATTGTTTATGTTAGATATAAATACCGTTTGAATAACATTACATTTGTATTCCAAAGAAATTATAATAAAAACATCGCCATTTCTATTAGTAAAATTATTAGTAAAAAATTGCAAATTTAATTGAAAAATACTTTATTGTTTTCATTTAATGAATCCATTAATTTTTTTATTGTTTCACTGCCTATAAATCAAAATGCAATCATCCCTCTAGCGGTGAATTTGATCGCAAATACATGCTGTGCAGTTAGGCATCACGTCAATAATTAGGTCTGCGTACTAATTAGCAGCCATCACAGAGGCAGTGCAACGCAATTGACGTTTCATGCGACGGGTATAAATACATAGATTGCCAAAACCAACTACGCTTAGGGGCGTCGGCCAACAGAAACGGAATTATTCGGTAAAATTTTTAAGGGTTGCAAGCGCGAATAGTTTTAGTTTTAATATCGTAGTAAAACATTTTTAATTATACAATAACCAAAACGTATCAAAGCTTTCCGCCAACTTATCAAAAACGTAAAACATTTACGTTACAATTAGTTTTCGCCGAGGTGGAAATGGATTAAATTTTCACTCTCACACGAAAAGCTTAGATATGCCATTTTTTTTAATGGCGTTCTTGCAAAAAAAACAAAAATGAACATAATTGAATTTAAAAAAACTTATGCGTGCCGGGAAAAATCCCGCGGCGTTCAGGCCGTGGCCCAACTATCGCCGTATCTCGACGAAGAGAGCGTACTTCAAATCGTTCACAAGCAACTCACTTCATGCGAATTGTTATGACTTACAAAAAACAGTGTTAACAATCAACCAATTCTACTTATATTATTACATTTTATTTTTAAATAATTCATTAAACATTTTTTTTAAAATTGCCTTTCAGTGTTGTCATCACAAAAAGGTCTCGGGTAAATTACAAAATATCGGCTAATGACAATATATATATGAGTCGTATGGTATCAAAAGCAGAACTGTTCCATACATCATCTATGGGACAGTTATACTGTTGGTACTATACGACTCATATCATACTTCACGTGCGAAAGCAATTAACATGCATTTTGTGTGTCTATATGTGTATAAAATAAAATAAGTAATTGAGATTAAAAACATTTTTATCCACTTCTTATTTCTCATATTCAGTGAATTATTAAAGTAAATAATATACATCCTATTTTGTGTCAGTGTACATATTAATTTTCAGCGTGTGGCAACCCTAGTCGCTTAAACAGATTGCATTGTAACGAAGCATTGCGTTGCGATATGAAAACCATTGAAAATACATTTCCCGTTCGCGAATCCGGTATCTCGGACGCCTCTACGACGGCCTTAATCCAGGTTTATCGTACGGCACCCATTTCGCTAATTCCAGGTTTAAATCATCCGTGAATGAGCCGAGGGTAATCAAACAATAGCAAACCATTAGGCATTTTCATTGGGGATGTTTGGACAACTACTGACGATATAGTGGTCCACAAACTTTTATCGCAATTTTGTTTCGGTACACTTACAATGTATTATTTTTTTTATAAAGGCGATATTAAAATAATTTCAATAAATTTCATCAAAAAAAAAATATTTACGTTTACTTTTTTAACAGCTGTGGTTTTCGATAATTTTTATTTTAAATTAATTATTTGGAGTTTTAAAAAAACACAATTCCCACTTTTATTTACCAAGATCAGGACCGGTTTCGCTCAAGGCGAGCATTTTTACTCGCCATGAGCAAAACCTGTCCTGATCTTGGTAGGTAAAATTGGAAATAAATACAAAGGGATATTTTGTTTTTCTTAATAGCCTTTCCACCGTATTGACAGTGAACACCCTAAAAGTGAATTATTTTGGTTTTGATTTATTTTAAAGCACGGTTATAAATCAAAATATTTTAAAATATATATATGTCGATAATGCAATGGTAACATTCAGTTTCCATGCAATTTTAGCATCACACAAAAGTACCACATAAATGTGTCTACTTTCAATGGTAGAAAACCATTAAATTTATAAAAAAAAACATTTTTTTGTAATATTTACACTATTCAGTCAGTTACAAATGCTTGCGGCATATACAATTGTAGAATTACTGTAAACAAAAATATTTGTATAAAAAGAAAACTGGAAAACTATTGTAGGTACATCCATATATGGTATGATAATTAATAATTTTATAAAATACATTCAAATATAATTGCACTTTGATTAAAGGAATAATTTAATTTTAAGTTTATTTATACCATTTCCGTTCCCAATGTGGAGCAAATGAATTCCTAATTGAGTTTATCTCAACAGAAGAGTTTCTACGAGAACTAATAGTTACTCAGTTGCTAAACCTCTCTTAAAGAGCAGGCATACAAGGATAGGATTAGGAAAAGACTAGTGGTTAGCTGATCGCTCTCACTATGCTCTGTTTTTAGGATATTTGGAGTTGAAAATATCAAATACATCCGTGCCTTCAGACAGAAATCCGTTGATCATTTTAAAAATCAACCTATAAGAACTGTCCTTGATGGGATTTGAGCTCGTAACCTCAGTGTTTTAAGCCAACAACGTTGACACGTTTATGAGTTTTAAAGCATAGTGCATATTTTAAATATCCCCATATGGTTTGAATATATCTCACCAACGAGAAGAATTTGATGTCCTCAATTATTAGTTACAAAATTTCTTCAAGTATTTTATAATGCTTATTTGTTTAAAGAATTAATGAAAGAATAGTGTGAACAACAATTCATTGTTCATTTTAAATCTTTACAATAATCGGATTAATCTAATTTAACGTCGTAAACACCTGTATTATTGAAGTTGGAAATTCATTTTTACATACTTGAAAAATCACTGCTTTACCATTTTCATTTGGGATGTTTGTACACGTACATAGCGGGACATGCGAATTCCTTTCCCAAACAAACACAAAACGCCCTAAGCAACGCTTAATCCCTCACGGTACAACGAGCATTATTGCCGTGTAACAATTCAGCACATATCCCATTGTAATTGAATAAGCGATTAGGGGGCATTATCCTCCGCCGCACTTCTCTTCCGGATGTTGCCGACGAGGCTACTAAACGCTTTTTAATTGGCAAGCGATAATGCACTTTATAGCGCCGCTGTGGATTGATGAATACAGCGCGGAAATTGAGGGGGTTATTAAGGTATATTGTTTCTAGACAATGGGGTGTTACGGGGGAATTGCCGGACTTTCGGGTAGCTGTCGACGCGCCTGCGCATTTTGACTACTATCCTAATATTGAAATTTCAATTATGTATCAATTTTTGAAGCAAGATATTTGGACTTTCCAGTAAGCAAGGCTACATCGTTTTACCGATGAGCTCATTTATATCTTTGCAAACAGTCCACGTATACACTCACCAAAAAATATTTTCAGAAAATCGTTCCATATCATCAAACGTGATAACTAACATGCTTTTATAGCTAGTATTTTTTTACATCCAACCTTTGAAATCATCAAACAATCACATACTATACAATATTTCCTGCGTATAAGACAAAATTTTAACATCACCCAGTAATTGCAACGCATTTCAAATAGTTGCCAGGAGTATCTGGAAACTTAGTGGAAAGGTTATATCTTTTCGCTCGCTGTATAACGTCCCAAGATTTCAATAATATGAGATAATAATTCAGTTTTTTTTAAATTACTAATAAGTATTACCTTTGTAATCGGGGCAATCATTTACCGGACCCGTGGTGCAGTGGTCAACATCGTTGACTTCCATGACGGTTCTCACGCGATCGAATCCCAGTACGAACAGCATGTTTTTAATCGATTTCTGTTTCAAAGATATGGGTGTTTGTGATTTCTAAATATTCCCTATCACTCTTCTAATCTTAAAAGCAACGGAATGTAGCGAAAGCTATAAGCTAACTACTAGTCCTGTCCTGTATAAACGAGTTCAACAGTATACGTTAAATGAAATAACAAGACGTTGAATATAATAAAAACAAATTATACACTAATAAAATTAATAAAAATATTTATTAACAGTTACATAGGTTAGGGTGAGGATGACCTGTCGCACCGAGCTCGAAATTCAGATTAAATTTAAAGCGGCTAGCTTCATAAAAATGCCAATGTAAATATGCGTACGCGTACGTGCCAATGGTAATATTTTTATTTTTATTTATTCGATTTAATTCAAATCAAATTCAAAATAATAAAATAAATTAAAAAAAAAACAATTTTAACACGTTCACTGCGGAAAAAAATCATTGTATACATACATACTACATAAATACATATTTTTTGTCACAGTGCATTCACTTGTTGTCAAAGGTGAGACGTAACGAGACTTTGGAACCATCTGTATTTACTCGAGTGATAATATAAATAAAAAAATAAATAAGAGTTGTGTGAATGTAACTTAGCGCATAGCCAGTGGTGGGCTGCCAATACGTAAACAAGGGGCTCGCGTAATCTCGAAGCAATTTTAAGTGTTCTGAGGAAGGAGTGAATTTTCTTATCGCTCCTATGCAATTACTTACTATACTTAAATAAGCAATCGATTTTTACTTAATACAAGTATAATATGTAACAATATGCAATTTACCGTAAATTTTTCAATGTGAATATCTAAAAATGTACTATTCTGTATACTGAAGCTGTCATAGGTAATATATAAATTAGTAATTGGAGCTATAAACTGATTTGATATGAGAATATTGTTTTCTCATAAGTTAACAAGGGGCTCGCCGGCCTCAGTAAAATTCAACAAGGGGCTCGCGTGGGCCCCTTCGATCCCCCTCCAGCCCACCCCTGCGCATAGCTCCGTTAACAATTTGAAAGCGCCAGGCGCGTTTTCAGTATCCAACGTGTTAAAATATTTTTTAAAATTCTTAAAAAGCACAGCCACCGAGAATTGCTTTGAGAGCCACACGTGGCACATACAGTACCCCGTGTACATCCCTGGGTTAGCTTGTATGTCCACACGATACATCTATCAAATTCTCAGCATTAATCGCTCATTTTGGCAATGTCACGGTGTCACGACATATTATAATGTGTCATACATTTGCGCATAATTATTGTCGCAGCATAGCTATCGCATTACTCAATTCACCTACATGTCCGACACATTCTGCAGCGCGCTGCGACTATCCGACCCAATAGTTACATTTACCCATCACCCCCTAACTAAAAATACTTTCCTGTCCACATGAGCGGGTGCTCTCTCCTTTTTTCTTATGGATATCAATTAATGAAAATTCAGCGAAGTGAATTCTTTTATGTATTCAAAAATAGTTGTTACATTATCGGCATATGTATAGTTGTTTCAATTGATCCGTTTATATTAAAAAGTAAGCTATAAGGTTCGATCCATTAATAAAGGAATACATCGATTAAAGATACAAATTAATATTGATAAAATCTATAATTTTTTACTGTTTGATGCCAGATGCTTTTTTCAATGGCTTAACCCTCCAGAGACGAGAGATTTTTTTCGATAAAATTTTTTTTTTAGCCATGCTGAAGTCACGGATAACTTTTATTCCTAACAAAAATTTAAAAAAAATAAAAAATGCAAAGTCGTTGTATAGAAACCCCGCATGACTATATGGTCATGCTCATCCCTATATTACCGTGTAATATTGTGTACGGACAGTAGTTAGGACGAGCGTGACCATATGGGCACGCAAACATTCGGGGTTGACATATAGCTAAACGTGAAATTTTTAAAAATGTTTACAATTTGACCTCTTTAGATTAACATAATTTCATTACAAATATATTGGCTGTAAATAATTTGATGTTTTGATAAAAAAATAACTACCAGTTTCAAAAAGTCCATTAAAAGAAACGGAAATTCAAAAAATCGCATGTGATTTTGGTGGCCGTTTCTGTCCTCGAGGCTGATGACTAACTGAAGTCTGTACCCTTCTTAACCAAATATGAGCAAAAGCAACAATATTCAGGTAGAAAAAGGATGGATAGTGGGATCAATAGACAACGGTGTTTACTGTAACCATATGGTCACGCTCGTCCTTGGAGGGTATTAATATAACACTAGGTGAAGATACTTACACAGAATCACAAATTTTCATTGCAAATACCTCAAATAGTAATTGTAAAAAACCGATGTCTAATATGTCCACTGTCAGAAATTGAACGCGTAACGTTCAACAATGCTCACATCGAGTCTAAGGTAATCAGTGGCAGATTATCCTGTGAGCAATGAGGCGCGCGCTTGGGGCCTCGAATCTTAAGGGCCTCAAAATGGTTCATATTGTATAACTCATATACTTTTTGATCAGGTTTTTATATTTTTTTACTATTTTACATGGAATTTTCTGACGTTATGATATTCGAAAAACAGTGCCTCCAAATTTAATTACGCGTAGGTCTTCCCATGTGAATAATGCGCCACTGCCAGGGTTGGCAATATTTTACAGAATAGTTGTAAAAAAGTCGGACCAACAAATAGTTACTCCAACTTTCTTGCGGGTAAGTTACTATTAAACAAAACTTGTCTATATGAATGTTATTTCTAATCTTAGTCGATCAGAAAGGAAGCATAATAAGGGTGCAAAAGAAGTATAAATTATAGTCACAATAAAAACTTTTGTTGACATTTTATTGGTGTACTGATCGATAAAAAATCTAACTGATTAATTAAATCGTTTAAGCTGATTAATAAAACTAATAAAGGAGTTTTCAAGATTCCTGTAAAAAACCAACAACATGTAATTAAAATGATCATTTTCATTTATCTTTCACTGTAATGAGCATATATTTAAAATAACCTTCCTGATGTTATCCCAAATAACATCTACACTATTATACCCATAGCTCGAAATATTATATTACACGATTATTTGCTTTGCAATAAATCATTGTATGAATGTGTACTAAACTAATACTATCCTATTACAGTCCAGTCACTGTTTGTGGACCGACGGTTGTTCTGGAAACTGAATACAGTTGCAGCTTGGGACTTTGATGTTTGAATTGTAAAACGACTAGTTACAATTTTAGGCTAAAATATTATACGATTTGTGGTGATATCAGAAGTGACCTTTCATCTGCATGGACTGCGTATTGGATTTTGCTTTTGCAATAAAACATTATTAATACGATAACTGTTTTTTTTTTATATAAATAACAAAACATTGATTTTTAGGGTACATCATTTTTTTATATTTTGAAGTAGAAAATTCAAATTTACATGCTTCAGAATTGGGAAAAAATCTACTCGGTTTCATTATTACTCGATTAAATGTCAATGTTATTTTTTTCACAAAAACAAAATTTCTGTTTATAAACAATTCTTTTTTTATCCATTTTTTAGTTATGCAACCGATCAGGTCGCATTGATTCCTATATATTCTTTATTTACAAACAAAGTTTATTTACATACAACTGTATTGACAAGAGAGCTTTTCAAAAAGCTTGATCACCCGAACCTTTTTTGGAGCTCTTAAGTCACCAAAACCACAACAATGTTCTTGGAATATTTCTGTTTACCCGTGTGACTATATTTAAATAACATTTTATGTTTTATATTTTTTGTATTTTAATTTTTTAAATCCATTCTTTTGGTTTAATATTTTACTAAAACATTTTATTGTGCACATCAAAAGCCATTCAGCCACCAAAATCCGTGGGTCAGAATGACGTATGTATTTAAACTGTGGCTCCGTTTATACATCGATAAATCATACGCTTCCGTGGGGTGTTTAGTGATCTCTCAAACTGTGGAATACTAATTCTTAATTTCCTAATGAATATTTTTTCAATTAATCAACCTCCGTGTTCAAGTAATTGTCTTAATCAATTTTGTAATAAAAAAAACGTGCCCTATCAATTAATATTATTTGTATAAGCCAACATTTACTTAATTAAAATATACTGATTTTCGCATATTATAACGTTTTTTTGATGTTATATCAATACTTTTCGTGATATCAATTTATTGCTTAAAGCGACAGCTCGCTGAAAGTGTTAGACCAGCTCTCTATTGTAATAACTTTTTAGGAAAATTATTTGTCAGCAATAAAGATAGAATACATAACTTAAATAAATCCGAGATTTATAGATTGCAATGCTTTTGTTGAGCAAAATTTTATATCGGAAAAACCGAAATAACGTTATATACTAAAGTGTCAGAGCACATAGCTGCTTTTAGATTGAAAAAAGACACATCTACTTTTGCCAATTATTTAATCTCAGAAAGTCACGTGTTAAATGACGAAGGGATTCAAATGTTGCACCCGAATACCAACCCCCATAAACTATTTTTCCAAGAAATTAAAAACAAAATAGAGCACAATTGAAAAGCTTATCGATTTTGAATAAGCAAATAAATCTGTCAAATTCCTTGCTCTTATACCATATATGTAAGTAAATATAATCATAAAAACATCCGACGAACAAAAATAAATATAATTCTTAAAATTACTCACCATTTAAATCTGTAGGCATTCCCACGGGTTAATTCTTTTCGGCAGAAATGGCTTTAAGCTTAGTGATATATTTATTTATTATATAAACACGATACATTTATTTACTAAGCGTCAGTTCAAGTTCATATGTACACTTGAACGCCTGAAGATGCCGAAAGGCGGAACCCGGGTCGCAAATGACAAACTTGTGTGAATGTACATAATTTGAACGATTCAAATTGTGTGTTTTTTTTATTTTATCCGTCTTTATCCAAAATAACAAGATATGTTTATTTCAAGTGGTCTAGAAAAACTAGTGTATGAATAGCCATGGTGACAGGTAACGAAATAGCTATGGATATTGTAGATAACCCTATTTAATATTCAAATCTTATCGGCCTAAATATATTAATATCGATGTTATGTACTGTAGCGGAGTATCTTACTAAAGAAAACAGTATAATTCATAATTAAGGTATTGTTAAAAGCTAAAGCTTACAATTGACTCTTTTTATTTTCAAGTTTTGAAAACGCAGGCTCCGTAACACCCCCGCCCTGAGCTCTCACATGTAACATATCTGCGCAAGTATGTGTGTTATGACAGGAAACATGCTAAACTCACTAATTGATACAACCACTGTGCATCGTATACGGATGGCTACAACGGTTCTCTGGACATTGTGCTATGTTTGTAGTAGTGAGTGATCTAAAGATGAGATCGTAAAACTTTTTGATCTCATCTTTATGGTCCATATAATTTTAAATCTATTTATTAATGTCTCTTTTAAAACCATTATGTCGTATAATATCAAAAGAATACTATTGTATTAATGGTTTTATTAGGAAGATAATAAAAACAACGATTATTTCTTTGGACTTGGATCTTAATTCTGCACGCATGGCAGAAATAACGTACGGGCTTCTAAGCCATTTGGTAAGTGTATATAAAGTAATTGTATGTACGTGCAGGGCCGGCGCCACCATACTGGTGAAATAGGAAATAGCCGCCTAGGGCGCATTAATGGAGGAATAAAATATTTGTTTATACTTTAATAATATTAAATATCTATGCAATGAGCTTCAAGCAGTAACTAAAAAACTTAAAAAAACTTTGCCATCACAAAAAGTACTTTTGAGTACTACCGAGTGAGAACTAAAATTCTGGAAGAGATAAAAGAATTCGTAAATTCTTGGGTGTTCAAAATCGGGCAACGAATAAAAAAAAGTTTCTCACATTTTTTCATCTTAGGAAATCTGTAAATTCCCAGAATTTCAAAAGCCGCAAAAAAAACCAATCCCGAAATTCTACACGATTTTATGGTGGAAGTGCCAAAGCGCCAAGCTAGGGCGCCAAATAACCTCGTGCCAGCACTGTGTCCGTGACATTTTTTTAGGCATTATATAAAAAAAAACATATTTATTTAGGATTGAGACTGGTCGCTCTTAAGACGAAGCATTATTGACTGAGCTTACCGATATTATTATTATTGTTTGAAATTAATTTGCCATAGAAATGAATATTATAAAGTATGGTTGGCCACCGATGAGCACACCAATTCATAAACCTAAATACATTTACCTATTTCGAGTGGATATTATGGTTTATAGTTCACGTCATACATTACAACCCGTCGACCATCTAAGTAACATGGTATACGTGGGCCATATTCAATATCGCTCGTATACCATCAATGTATCGGTATAGTAAAAGATTTCCTAATTGATTTCAAATTTAACTGTAAAATACGCTTCAATTTTGATATGCATTTTGAAGAGTCAATCAATGCCATGTTATCAAGTGAATGTATCTGATAATTAGAGAATTTAACTAATTAGTATGTCTTTTCTATTTTATAAAACGTTATAGGTTTACGGTTATTGATTATTTGAATTTAAGAGACGTGCGATGGCGGATTAAGCACACAAGAGGCCCCAGGCGCAATAAAATTCGGAGGCCCTATTTTTTGGATAATAAAAAATTCATTTAAAACATTACCAATATACAAAAATCTGACCAAAAAGTATATGGGTTACATAATATAAGCCATTTTTGAGCCCCCTAAGATTTGGAGGCCCCAAGCGCGCTCTCATTCACTCATAGGGTAATCCACCACTGGAGACGTGTGTTTCGGTTCTTCACATGTACTTAATTAAAAGAAACATAAAATATGACCATTTTTTGTAGTGTTCACTGTCAATCCTCACGATGAGTAAAACCGGTCATAATCCTAAAAAAGTGTGATGCTAAAACGGATTACAACAAATATACTGTCATAATCGTTTTTAACATGTCCGCACACAATGTATAGCATATTAAAGACATCTTATACTCTAGGGGGGTTTGACATACTGTGACGATTTGATACAAAAAGGAAAAAAGGAATATGACGGGGGGAGGGGGTTAAGAATTTTCTAAAATCGTATGACGTCACATATGGACCCTTAACCGAAGTTTTTCACGAGAACTGGAATGATGGAGCTAAGAAAGGGTTGCTAGTCAATACATTTGCATTGCTTTAGCGCAGTGGTTAGCGTTGTGGGCTTCCGTGCCGGATCTCACGGGCTTGAGTCCCAGTACGATCAACAATTTTTCGATCGATTTTCTGTTAGAAGGCATGTTAATTACTAGGCGTATCGAGAACGATTAGTTATCCACAAGTCCTCTCCTAGCCTTATCCTTCTTTCCCTACTACTCTCTTTAAAAAAGGGAGGTTGCGCGACTGAGTAAAAAACAGTTTTCGCAGAAAAACTTCTATTGAGATACTTTCATTTGAATGCCATATGGTCCACATTGGGAGCAGACATGGATAAAAAAAGAATGAAGGTTTAATTAAGATTAACTAATTTTTGGTGACTAGTATAATTTTTTTTGTTGTTGAATGCACTGCATACATATTTATATTAATTGTTTCAAAAATAAATAATCCCGGGGTCATTTTCTTCTTCTCCGAGATATATTTTTTTGCATACTTGAAACATTTGAATTATTCTACAAATGATAAAATATGAATACTGCAGGGCTGTCGATATTGAATATAGCAGCTCAGCAGGGCGGCTCAATTATGATTTTTATGAATATATTTTATTATATACGCTATTTGCATATTTTGTTTTGTAGTCCCGGTGTATTTTAGTTTTTTTAGAGAATTGGGTGTATGTATTACTTAAAAAATCCATTTAGAGAATTAATTACGTTACAATTTTCTGGCTTATTCAATAAATAGGTTTGCAATTTATTTTTCACGCCAGTAAATTTGCTGACTATTTAATAATGCGAAAAAATCCCTCCCGTTGAGGCCAACGGGCTTACAGCTAGTTATATATTATTTTCAAATGAAAAAAAATATTTATCCAAGGCAATAAAGTGCAGTTTGCTATCCGTTCACATTACAAAATGAACCGTGTACGTTCAGTGATTAACATTTTCTGTTCAATACAAACACACCTCTAGTGGTTTGCGGTATTCATTATGTAAACAATAGATGAATGCGAGGATTTGCCGATTTACTCGCTAACTGGACCTATTTACTAAGTAGAATAATTTCACCGCAACGGTAGATACTTTTAAACGCACTGTAAAAGTTTCAATATTACTGTAATATTCATCACTAAGCAGAGTTATGTTAGCGAAAAAAAAACAGTTTAAACTAATTTTCATGGAACTGCAAAATACCGTACATCAAATTCATAACAATTCAATTGAAAATTGAATATAATAGGTATTTATAAATACATTATATTCTTTATTGAAGTATCAACACCAGTCACGTATGCGAGAATTTTCAATTTACTTGGAAATCAAATCATTAGCAATCATAAAATATTATTTGAAAGGAAAACGCAATCACTTAAGATATATTCTGACCATACGATTACACCATATTTTATATTGTGTATATGAATACATTAACAAAATAACAAAACATACATATTTGTCTGATGATGTAGATTATTTGATGAAACTTCACAATATAATAAAAACTCTAGAGGGGTACCCAACATTCAGTGACGGATTATCCCATAAGCGCACGAGGCGCGCGCTTGGGGCCTCCGAATCTGAGGGGCCTCAAAAATAATTTATTATACATGACCCGTATGTTTTTAATTCAGTTTTCAAAATATTTATTTTTATTGTACGTGTAATTTTGCGAAGCTTTTATATCATACAAAATACAGGGCCTCCACATTTTATTGCGCCTGGGGCCTTCCAAGTTTTTAATCCGCTACTGCTAACATTAAATGGAATTTAGTCACTAGCTATACAAATTTTAAATGCTTTTAAAAAAATACGATAATAGCCAACAATGTGTCCTTTTAACTTTTACATTTTTATTAAAGAAACCCGATATCAACCCGAGAAGAAAAGATGCCGTGAACATCAATGGCCTAATTCTAAAATTGTATTGTTTTTTTTTTTTAATATATTTCATTTAATAGGTCTTTATTGCTAAACTTGGTTGGCTGACGAAATAATAGATTCATTCATTCATATGCGAAGAAATTATACTTCTGTGATTTTTGTAATTAACGTTACGTAAAATCTGAGTTTCATTAGAAAGTCTTTGTCAAACGAGGTTCTTAATTTAACAGATAAGAAAAAAAAACAAGGACTTGTAAAATTCGTTTAACGAGCGGGTCACGTGAACATGACTATGCTGGCCGAGTGTTTGTAGCCACTGATAAAGTTTATTCTATTCTAGTATTGAGTGTAGCACTCTGACCTAAAATGGAAATACGTGGTACAGATTGACGTTTTAATTATAGGTGTTTCGGCATATTGATTTTAGTCTCGTTTCATCGTGCAAGGAATATTATAAACTGACGTTAATCGGTCATATATTTTTTATAGCCACACAATTATCTTGATCAGGAATCCTAATCGTTTGACCGATTATAGCCTCCACGCACGCTCCTCTTTGGATATATTGAAGAAAATATTGACGTGTGCATGAATATATGTTTATTTTAAATCTTGTTTCATATTGATCTAAGTATTGCAACAAAATTCAATTATCAATAGACACAAGAATATATCAAAAAAAAAATACTCGAGTTCAACTCTAAAGTTATCGACACCCATTCCTTAATTTAGGTTAAATAGTTTACAAATTTTAATTGAGCAGGTAAATCTGCCAAATTCCCCACTCCTCTATCTATATATAAGTAAATATAATTATAAATTTTCAAGCAAACAAAATAAATATAATACTTGAAATTACTCACCATTTAAATCTGTAGGCATTCCCATGGGATAATCCAGCGATTTCCAAACTGGGAAGCGCGGTCCCCTGGGGAGGAGTGGACTATTGCAAAGGGAGGCGCGAACAGGCCAAACTATTTATTTACCATTTAAAACGTGTCTTTATTATTATATAAAATAAAGAATAGGGAGGCGCGAAGATATTCTTTTTCTTGAAAGTTAGGCGCCGTAACATAAAGGTTGAAAACCACTGGGTTAATCTTTTTCGCCAGCAATGACTTTAAACTTAGTGATTCATATATTGTGTATATAAACACGATACATTTATTTACTAAGCGTCAGTTCATATTCATCCGTGCACTTGAACGCCCGAAGATGTCGAAAGGCGAATCCCGGGTCGTAAGCGACAAAACTTGTGTGAGTATTCATGATTTAAACGGTTGAAATCGGGGATATAATATTTTAATTCTATGCCATCGATCGATGTTATAATATATTTAAATGTATTAAATGACGGGGCGCCATTGGTTGAAATTGGAGAATGCTGTCCGGCGGGTGCATCAATAAATTAGGTCTCATAATTGTTGCATTAAATTGCTACCATTATTGTACGATCGGAGATTCAATTCATGACTTCTTCTTCAATTCAATGGCCGATTCATTATAATAATGCAAGACAACTTTAAATATCTTTTTGTAATGTAAAATACTAGTATCAATGAATGAATGACTTTGCTAATGAAATAATGTTGACACAATTTATAATGAAAAACATTTAATCATAAATAAAATTAAAATATTTATAAATCAAAAATACCGGACTGAAAACCAGTAATCTAGATTCTAGAACAAAAGAGTTTGGTACAATTGGCAGAATTCAGGCTTTCTTGCGGCAACCGCAGCACATGTCCAAGCCAGGTCCATCGTCGCTTCTTCACTTTGGACGTAATACAAAGATGTACTATTACGAATGAAATATTTGGTTGTATGCGGAAGTCAAAATTGATAATTTGGTGGCTGTAAAAAATATCTTGCAATAAATTTTACTTTTTAAATTTGAAATAAAATACATTCTTCAAGGGGATGCAGATTACTAAAAATATTAAGACCCGTTCTAGTCACGACTCGCACGTATAATATGTATAAACATAATTTTCATAGTTACTTCTGATCGGATATTCTTCTTATATGCCATAATGATCATTCAACATTATGTCGTCCACGCAAAACCGAAACAGTAATAGGTAAAATTCACCATCGCAAAGATCAAAATAATGAAAAAAAATCTTGGATATTTTTTTTATTTTTCGGCGGTTCGCTTCGCGCTTATTTTGAGTGAAGTTTACGATTTTTTTCATTGTACTGACATGATTTTGCCAGATTGCCAGATTTTGCCATTGATGAAAATGAACATGTTAATGTTGTTTCCGTACCCGTGGTAAACAATACTAGAAAGGAAATTCGTTTCAACCAACTTCAAGTAATGTCATATATAATACGGATTAAAGAATAGGACTAATGGTTAGTTAAACCCTTCCGCTTCGCCTGTTTTAGAATAGGATGAGTGGGAGGGAATTCAAGATATCACATACATACATCCGTGCCTTCGGATAGAAATCCATAAATCGATTGAAAAATCAGTCTATAAAAACTGTGCGTACTGGGATTTGAACCTGTGACCCGCGTATTTAATGTCAACGACGTTGACGCTCCACCACTCAACCGGCAAGTGTTCAAATTATGTTCTCAATATCTTATCAGATAAAAGCAAATATTTTCTTCCGATATTTCATGGTATGAATATATACACTGTGAAAAGGTATGAATATATATCGACTGTGAAAAGGAAAAAGGACGTAACTCAAAGTTTTTTCAAAACAGGTTTTTTTCGATAATCAAACTTGATACACGTTTTATCAAAAGGATGCATGCTGCAAATGCCGAATTAGTATCTAAATTTACCTTTTGAGTTTGAAAAAGATGACCTTGTAAAAAATTAAAACCAAGAATGTGTGGGCTACGTCCTTTTTCCTTTCCACAGTCGATATGGTCTTATTAAATATGTAACTATAGTTATTATAATATTGCAGTTCTAATACGTGTTCTATTTTTATTTAATATTATGTTTATCGAAAACATCGATGCTTATACCTCACTCTACTTATTTACATTGCGCGTATAATATCGACAGCCAAACGTGATCATATTTCCCAGAACGAATGAGCGCCAACAAATCATACAGACAGTATATTTGCTGGCTAAGGAAAAAAAACATAATACGAAATGTCGAATACGTCCCTTACGAGATGTTTGCACCGCTGCGAAACCGTTTTCTCATAAATATCAATGCGATCGTCCGCCTTTTTAGCGATGGGCAATAAACTTAGTCATAATTTCCGAACCGGTCCGCTTAAATCATATCCGTTCGGGCCTGTAAATGGAATATGACGTAAATCAGTTTCGATACGAAAGAAGCTACTGTCAGTCATTTTTTTCGAGTGTCGGCATCTTTGATATATATAATTTACATTATAATATCATCTGTGTGACAATATTTTGCGCATCGAACCGGAAATGTATCAATACTGAGTGCTTAATCGCTTCCCGATTTCTTAAGTTACATATCGATATTGGAACGTAACCGACACATTGCGAAAAATTGGGAGGCAACGTGCTTTGAAGCTTTATTCAAATTATGAAATAAACACAACATTGAAGTGCACGGAGTAAACTGGTGTTTAATTGACATAATCTAATATTAATTTAAGAAAATGTCTTGGAAAAATCTTTTTTCAGTCTTTTTTCTTGGTTTCAATTTTTTTAAGCCCATCATTTTTCAAACTTAAGAGCTAAATTTGAATACTTATTCAGCATTTGCTGATTACATCCTTTTGATAGAATGTGTATCAAAGCATACTAAGTATAATAAGTGTGTAATATATATTTTTTACTTCCATTGTAACCTAATTCAAAAAGCAATCGATTGAGAGAATGTTTGCTTAAAAAAGCTCTCACCGTGTCACCTTAATTTTTTCAAATACTTTCGCTGATTGATCAACGTATAAATCGTCTTTACGTAAATACTGTTGCAGTTAGTATATATAAATCCTTATATTTGTAAATTAAAATGTTATATCTCAATAATCGTGTTTTTAAATGCATTATATAAACTTTTTGTGGTTCTAGTAAAAAAATATATAGAACGTAATAAGTTAGCTAAACACTAATCTTTGGTAATCCAAGTATTGACAGTGAACACCCTAAAAGTGATCAATGAAGCTAGTACGGCTAAACTTACTGTCGTTTATAAGAAATATAAATTAAAACAGTGTTTGTATAAATAGCATTGTTAAATTATATTTCTTATCAGTTGACAATGCTCGCAATGAGCGAAACCGGTCCTGACATATTAAATAAAGTGGAATGAAGTACAAAGGATTATTCTTTTTATTAATATAATGCCTTTCCACCAAGTATTGACAGTGAACACCCTAAAAGTGACTAATCTTTGGGATTACTGTTTGCCAAAAAAGACCCGCAACGTTTAAAAGAAATATATGAGAAAAATTTAATATGATACGTTTTTAATCGTACACAGAGCATTTATCGTAGCAAATTGAACGCATGAGCAACTAAAACGTCGTTTAAAAAAAATATCTAACCAACAGTTTTATAATGCTATCACTCTACCGTAACATTCTGTCAATAACATGCTTCAATCAAAGATCAATTAGGAATAAGAATCGTAGAACTGTAGGCTTAGATTAGGCGTAGGAATTTATTAAGTATCAAAAAGTTATTTTTGTTAACAATTCCAGTTGGCAAAAATTACCTTAATGGCAGAAGAAGTAGACAAAGATGCAGATGTTGAAATATAAGTGACAGAGAAACCCATAGAATTTCAATTACTCGAAATCGTGTACGATTACTTTAGTTTACACGATAAAATATCAGCTGATAGATTGGATAATGGCTACTTTGGTTTATACCTACAGGTGCTATTATACATACTTGTTTGTGTGTATAACAATATGAGGTTTCATATTAGTAGTTGGTTGGGCATTGGGCAAACAAGCGCCCACGCCCGATCGACAAATCAAGTTAATATTCTTTAAAAGCGGCGAGTCACTTAGTGCGCTATCACACGATAGCCGCAAATAGCAGGAGATTTGCGATCGCCGAAGGGGAGAAACAGAGGCGTTGGGTGAGGTAAATAAATTATTTTATCAAAATAAAACAAAACCGATAACCACGATAGACACGTTCAAACGTTCGATATTTATTTGTAAAGGTTTTGAAACGCTTTTTGTATGGTTTACGCCAAATTTGTTTAAAAAGATTACAAATTCAGCGAAATGGAGTTCTCCACCCCGTGCGATAACAAGTGAATATATATATTTATATATAAATGAAGCTATACACTGAAATTTCATGATATTTTCATTTGATAATTAATACACATGGCAGAAAAAATATATATGTGGGTAGAAGAGTATTGAATATTATGGACGTTATTTGATTTTTCTCATTAAAGAAATGCGCTCTGGCAACACCTCACAGCAAACTACTGTGCCCCGGGTTATACGGGTTATGCCGCGGGTATACGATATTGGAAATCTAGGTGTAGACAAACTATCAGTTAACCACTAGTTCTTTCATAAACCACAGCTGGGAAGACTTATGACGAGTTCTTGTAAACGTCTATGTATTGAAATGAAATAGTAATAATCCATATACAACAAATTGAGAATGAGAGGTGAATAACCCCATATTATATTGTCATAGACTTAGTCCCTTTAATTAAATAACCGAACGCAAAAAAAACTGTGTAAGTATTAGATGTATGTCGGAGTTGTCATACAATAAGTATGCAGTTATTTACCTTTTATCCGTTATTACTGAAAATCTCAAGAGGATTGTCATAAGCCATAAATGAATGTGAGGAACCATATTTGTTCAACTTCCTATTTAAGTAAACAAATAAACAAAAATATATTCAAATTCCTATCAATATTTTAAATCGTGCTCCATTTCATACAATCTGCTCCTCCCATTCAGTTTTCATTGAATAGGGAAAACAAAATATTTTTTAGATATATAAATGATATCGAAATTTATTAGTTTCAATCTTCCACGTCCCTGGACAGGTCAAGTTTGGCCAAGACCACTCGCTGACTCTGAGTTATTGATTTTTTGATATGTCGGCGTTTTATATTATAGATACAGGGTGCGCCATATACAACTGTATAGTTGCACGTTTACGCACAGTGGTATCCAATATTAAATGTATTAAAATGTAGCTTTATCCCCCAAAATTCATCAATTTGCATATACCGAAATTTGAAAAATGTAGTTCATCTACATAATTATTATTATATCTTTACAGTGCAGGTTTACAATGTTACCTATATTCTTCATAAGAGATTATTACTTACAAAATGGTTATGATAAAATGTGATTTCACATGCCACTCTGCCTATGAAGTTCACAGAGAGTTTTGAATCCCAACGTCTAATATAAAAATCCCGTCGTACTTTTAAAAAAAACTCTTCATGCATATAATATGTTTTATTTTCAAGTGACTATATTAATTGATAATGCTTGCAATTAGTGAAACCGTTTCTGATATAAAATTAAAATGATGAGTCTTATTTTTTTTAAGTAATGCCTTTCCACCAATAATTAAACCCCGTCAAAGCTAAAGCAATCAGCCAATGTGATACAATCAATACATGTAAATATATACGTGAAATAACAGTTTATTTATTTAATATATTTTTTATGTTTCATCCTGATTGTCTTACAGTGATCTTCAATTTGAATAAAGATACATCCGTAGAGAAAAAAACATTATTATGTCTTTAATTGTGTAAAAGATACGCTTTCAGTTTACATAATAATAAGTTTTAGATACTTATTGATTTCTACTGACAACTAAAAGTCAAAATAGTAATGATTTAAACTAAATGATAATAATAAAAAACTTAAAGTATCAATTCTAATATTTGAAACCGGGTTACCAAGTTGAAAAGCTGGATTTCGAATGTCGCGAAATTTGCTCGAACGCTGAGTTTCCAAAATCGGTTTTTGAAACTGATCATCCTCAGTTAATAGAAAACTACCACAATGATTCCTTATTTTCCGCAAAACACTTACGGATGGATAGCTTGACGTGATATTCATGTCGTGGGAAGGAATACAGATTGGTATGAGACGGTGCAATTAGCAAGCACCGTGCAATGTCATAAACACTAAAACGGCCAACAAGAACACGTACATACTGTAAAAAAATCTAAAACCATTTTTTATGTCTTTGATTCCGAAGAAGAGTATTCACATCACCCATCCTGGTTGCTACGAACAGTTTCAACAGAACAACATGCTTGTTTTGTCCATATATGTCCAATGAAAAAATCATATCTATCTACTGTGTCCACTTCATTCCACTCGATAGAATAAACTCAATAAAGCACATTATTGTTTCTTTAAAAAGCTGAATCTTTGAATTTTCGTAGGAACGGGTAATACCCTAATTTTTACCTATCGATACTCCAATAGTAGTCATTTTATTTTTATCGCCTGTTATATTTAAGGGTAATAAAAACAGAAAAATCCCATTACTTTGAAGTATATCAAAAGCCCTGTTTCAATATATATAACATTTACACTTATCTATCAATAGCCCGACAATGATACATGAGGGGTGCGCTTATGGATTCGTAGAATCCATTTAGTGCATAACCTATAAAGTATACTTCAAAATAAATTCATCTACTATTATTTTTGTGTAATATATCATTCATACATATTTATTTATCCTCGATGCGATTCTGCTGGTTGCATTGTATCTTTCCTCGTCTATCATATTTCAATTATTGTAGTTTTAATCTGGATTATTGTATTTAAAATTTATGGCTACTATTAGTAACTTGCTTTTATTATAAATAAATGACTGACCTTATGCATTTAAAACCAGCTTTATTATGTCACATAAACGATACACGATAGTTATACTGGACCCGTGTTATGTTATTATGATAAAACATACATATAATAATAATTTTAATTACGCATTGGTTTTGTAGAGATATTCGCTCTCATTGCTTTTTATCTCTTCAATTTCAATTTCGTTTTTCCATTATTTGTGTACTTAGGCGCGACAAGTGTTTCATTTATTATTTTATTGAATATGTTTTTCGTTTAACTCTTCACGAATTTCACATAATATGTGGTAAAGTAAGATTTTTTCTTATACCTCGGTAACTATGGAAAGATTGATATATCTTTTAATCATCTGAGATTTGTAAAAAACTTACACGGTGTCAACTCGTTCAAGATTTGTTACTCGATAATAAACGGATTTAAAAACGTGCGCCTTGACATGCGATCGGGAGATTGATTGTGCACACTTTCAAACTAAAGAAATACTACCTAATTCCTGGATTGAAATGTTTTTACTATTTGGTTCTTAGTGTCATTTTGTTGTTTAAGCACACATTATTGAAATAATATTCACTTCCTTAGGAATTAAAGTCGCAACAAGTTGCACTATTTACAATTAGAACGATTGATCTATCAAAATGCAGTGCTCTCAACCAAAATTCTTAAAGTTTGTATCCGGTTGCGACTGTCAAAACATGACACGTATTAAAAAATGAATATCTGTCAAATTCTAAGTTTACCACTGAAAAAATTTACATCCATCAACTGTCCACTTTGCCAAACACATTTATTCGCTTCAATGTCATTTTATACAATAAATGGTAGACCAAAATAGTATTTGTACCAACTTCTATTCAAATTTGATTGCAATAAATTAAAATGATTACCTAATTATTTTATTAAAAAAACAATGAACGGTGTTACACAAGAAGTGCTATATAAAATAATGATTTAAATTGAAAATTGATCCGTAAATTAATAAAAGCCTCTATATCTACATGCGTACTATGAAATGAGGGTTGGTCTAAGACTCTTAAAGGTTATTTTCTTTTTCTTGTCCACAGATTTTTTTACATTGATTTATTTTCTGTTATATACAATAGTTAAACCAATTTCACTATTTCGTTATATCGCCTGCTGTGGCTCAGTTGGTTAGAACTTGCTCTACCGATCACGCAGGTCTGGGTTCGATTCCCGGTAAGATCACAGTGTTTTTGAGAATAATTAAATAGAAAGTTGTGATCGAAGACTGAGTGTTTGTGATGTCAAATCACATCATTCATGATCCTGTAATAACTGGGTGTAGAAATAGCGATTAGTCAACTACTAGTCCTGTTCTAGCCTTATCCTTCATTCCCTACTACTCATTTTGAAAAAAGTGAGGTTGAGCGACTGAGTATCTTACAGTTCTCGTAGAAAAAACTTTTATCGTCAAACCTCCGTTAGAAGACCATATGCTCCACATTGGGAGCGAATATAGATTAAAAAAAACATTTTTGTATTTTATCTTGCACAATCTTTTGGGTGGTTTAATAAATAGTCTTCATATCTCAAGGTGGCAAAACTTGTCTCGAAAACAGAAAAAACAGACTCGAAAATGTATATTTTGGTTATTTGTGTATCATAATCAATTTGTTGATCATTTTGTATGATTAAAATAATTAAAAATAGTAATGATATCATTCTAACGAATTAATTATGGAACAAGTTTTAATTGATTCAATCAAGTTAGTTCGTGATTGCTTAAGTACTACGTGACTTGTCATTTTTGTAACCTTTAATACATCGATACCGGGAACTTTAAACGCCTCGCTTTGACGAGTACACTGTTCTTAATGCGAGAATAAATTCGATATATCGATTAAGCATTCGATAAAAAAACGTTTAAGACATAATGCTCTTTGGGCTAATGTTATTCGTCCGACCGAACTAACGAAAACACATACTTCGTTAATTTTTAATCGGATTTTTTGTGCTTCTATTTGTGAAAATATTTTGCTGTTTTGAAAATCATTTCCACGCTGACAAAATTATATCAAATGATTGGTTGGAGTTTCGTACTACTTTAAACTAAATCCGATTTAATAAATTGTAACCGGTTTCGTAGATTAAATTTCAAATTAAATAATGATGAATTTGCTTTTTTATATAATTCCATTTCAAGAAAGGAGTGTTACGATATTACTAATATGTTTATCTCTTTCGTTATATCCGTACCCTTTCAATAAAATAAGATTGAGCAACTTAATAACAACCAGTCTTCGTATAAACAACTTTTAAGATGCCTCATTATAAGTCAGCACTGTGAATGAAAGTTGTTTTTAATAAGTTGACATTACTCATAATTTATTTTAGAGCGAGTTTTATTTATTGTGAGAAATTTCTACTATTGTTCACGGTGTTAAGCCCCAAGAATAAATCCTCACTAATAAAAGTCATTAAGACCAATACCGTTGGTATAAATCGACGTTAAACAGGTAGGTAGAAATGAAATAAAACCAATC
This sequence comes from Himalopsyche tibetana, assembly GCA_030503985.1. Classification (NCBI taxonomy): domain Eukaryota; kingdom Metazoa; phylum Arthropoda; class Insecta; order Trichoptera; family Rhyacophilidae; genus Himalopsyche; species Himalopsyche tibetana. The sequence goes on from JAPJYX010000010.1 coordinate 7,741,444, forward strand.
GCTTATTTAAGAACTTGCAATCACTGAATTAATTACATATAATATTTAACAGACAAAATTTTGAATTAACACAATAAATAATAACTATTTTTAATACCTTGCTTGCTCACATGATTTTATGATTGTTAAGAAAATTGATGTTAAACTCTGCGCGCAGAACAAAATGAATTTTAATTTTCGTCGAAATGGAAAAATGACAGTTCTTTCATCTCGGATGAAAAACTACAAAAGAAAAAAAAACTGCAAGTGAATTTACAACTAAAGGTCTCTGGAAACAAGTTCCAGTGACCGGGAAGTGTCCCCCACACACGCTGTGTCCGGTTCGTGTCCCAAAGAGCAAGGAAGAAAGAAACACAAATCACATCGGTATCGAAAAACAATGTTGCCATTTAAGGCCATAAACACTAAAACAATTGATATTACGGGTTACATGATAACAAAATTTAAACACAATTAATTTAACTACACCTTTTTTAAAAATTCTGCCAGTTTTCATTACAAAAGTGGTAGTGGGAGCGGGTGACAATAAACCCTACCGTATCAAAATCCTAACTCATTTTTCTCTCAAACAAAACGTAGCTACTTTCTTAGGTGATATTTTAATGGAAATTTAGTTAAGCATTCAAACTTGAGATAAGTAAAATAATCAAATAAAACTTGACCATTTTTTCATCCTACGGAAACAAATGTGTATGGAACACTTTTTAGTATTGGAAAATTTAATCTTATCATCTATTAATCTGTTCCTAATTTCCCCCAACCCCAATTGTCGTGATATTTTTCACATACATAGTTGATGTAGATATGTGATATATATATTTGTTTGCATTTTTTTTTGATATACGTGCGTTAAATTTCTATGTGCAGAAGCTCAAACGTAGGCGACAATTATTTTTTGTACTTATCATTTAACAGAAATACAAAACAGTCAACCTTAATGAGAACATTGCAAAAAGTAGTATTCTATTAAAAAATACATATTATATAAACATGTAGCTTGATAGACTTTGTAATTTAATATATCTCCATTTGTCTAATTACTGCTTTTACATATTCTATAAATACTAGCCGTACTTACTATACTATTGTCAATGTATAGTACGTTCACAGCATCAAGTCAATTTACAATGTTCAAAAGCATATGTGTATAAATAAATGAACCGTTCCCAGTCGGCGAGGCGCGGTAGGACGCGAAATCATTGATCATATTATTATGGACAGCAGCCGATAAATCGTCGGCGGAATTCCGGCCCGCCACTTAGCAGATACGCATCTCTAACATGCACATTGGTAATTCACGATCGACGTACCATACCCCTGAGGACCAGAGCAGAGCGGCTCGTGGTGATTATAAAACAAAAAAAAAACTAATTATCCGTTTCAAAGCAACCTACAAATTATTTCAATTACACTGATCAGGTCGAAAAACCATGCAATTAACATAACAGAAAAAAAGATAGTGCTATTTTTTAATTAAATATAGTAAATGAACAATTGAGACCATTAGAGGTGAATTGAGTTACAAATTGTATTTTAGAAAAAAAAGTTAGATGCATTGTAATATTCAACACGGCTTAAAGTATCGTAAAAGTGAAGTCACCCATTGCAATAGTTGTATCTCCGTAAAAAAATATATGCAATCTACAAAAAAAAAACGAGTCAAGACGTAATTGTACTTTAAAGTCCAAGAAAAAGGTTTCACTATTTAACTAGTTGGTTCACTTCACCTCTCGACGGCTCAATTGATCTTCATTCTGTATAATGTATGCTTATAATTATATATTATTTAATATTATATAATACAGGTACATGCGTCGTTCATGAGTGACCGAATTAAACCTGGCGCTTGTATCCAAAAATATTTGATCTCGAAATCATGTTTTCTCACTCTTGATTTATAATAATAGCATTTAAAAAAAAAAAACTCGAAAAATCCAAAACCCAATAATTGAAGGGAAAATCACTTTTTCGATACACGCGATACGAATCGAATAAACAAATGGAAGTGATCGTTTTATGTCTTTGTTACTCATGTCAAGCGAGAAATGTAGAACTTTAAATCCGCACAGACGGAATTTATATTAGATTTATTAAAAAGCTAATTAGTGAAAATGTCCTAATGGAATTTCAACCCTCGAAGGTTGACAGGAAGCGCTTAGTGTTATTGATAAACAACAGCGATCAGCAAATGCATCCCTTAGACGTATTTTCAAGTTTTTATTTACGTTGTATAGATATTAAAAATTTTGACTGGGAAAACTTCATCGAATTATGCTTCATTTATTATTGCCTTTCACTTTTAATGGAAGACGAAGCAACCCAAGATCACGAAAACGCTTGAACACGGCAGCGTCTTCGTACTAATCAATTCTCATTATGAGATGGCCTTCATATGGTATTCGATGTATAACGTATTGCTTTATCAACTAATTTCGTGAGTACAACATAATTGCTGTGGTGGTCCGCTTAATTTAGCCACGCGTAGATAGTGCAACTAGTTCTTTTCATTATTATTTATTTCAAACTAATTAATATTAAAAAATGTTTGGTTAAAACAACATTTGATCTTTCTTTTTTTCTATCCAAGTTTTTTATCCAACGAATGTGGTTTTATTGACGTATTTTATTTTCTTTAAACCTCTCCTGCGCCACTGCACTTTCGTGCCACCAAATTAATAATGACTTTATACCTACTATTGTCTAATAAAATGGAAAGTTTAACCATTGAAAAACTTGGATCATTTTTTTCCCTGACGATCGCGTTGTGAAATTTGTCTTCATATTGTCACAGTTCAGTTAATCGGGCTACGACATCTTTCAACGTTTTCATACCAGAATCGCAAAGTTACAACTGTCGTATAAATTAAAAACTCTAGTAGAAGAGATAGAAGCTAATAATAATCAGTTTAAAGTGTAGTTAATCTTCGAGAAAGTGGGGAAAACAGAATATAGGTAGGCCAAACGCGCTTTGTGGATTGGCAACACCGAAATACCGGAAGAAAAGGACAGCGCAGCGATGCAGTGGTAAAAAACTCTCTCTTCTTTGACTATCGCTTGCAGAGTGCAGACGTATTTTTTTTTATGGTGGCGTGGCAGACGCCACGCCACCACGTGTAAACAAACTCTTAGATCGGTAACGATTTACGCTGTGTAACTCAGATGGGTTATTATGGTTATGGTTAATATTGTGGTTATATATATATATTAAGGTTATCCACTAGACTCTGAATAAATGTGATGTGAGTGTATTAAGATCCCGTGTCAAGGTCTCCGTTGCCGCGCCGCCATCCAGTACTCCGAGGTCATCTCCAAGGTTTGTGAAAAACTAATACGTTGATTTAAATATGTTTCTCCCTTATCTCCGAACCAGTGTTCCTAGATATTAGGGAGCAAACCAGGTCTAGATGCTTGAAAGCGGACTACGTATGTAGCCGCGTAAGTAACTCGCGAGATTTCGCGTTTTCACCTCATTCACGCAAAGGGCTGTATCTTTGCGGCCTTTTTGCGATAAAATCGTGCACAAATGTAATGCTTTTCAAAGCAAGACTGATAAATAATTCACATCATTTTTTTTTCAAATCACCAGTTCGTTTCAGCGGTCGGAGGAGTAGATCTGCGGCACGGGTAACGGAAGGTCTAACCAGCTCTAGTGTTACTCATATAATTTGTCCTGTGTTTATTTCTTCTTGCTATCTACTGTAATTGTTTTTATCTGTGACTATCTATATGTCGACTTTCGGGGCTGCACGGGTAGACGGAAGTCGGACTCCCCCCCCCGAAAGTCCAATGTAAGTGGAGTGTCTGGTTTTTACATACTGTGCGATCGAACCGCGAACGGAAACAAACTTCTTTTCGCAATCATTACGTTAGAATAATTTTCTCAATAACTAAGTGGATAATTTCTTTTTAATAACTAAACTCGGACGCTTCCTTCAGCAATAACTGAATTCAAATACGTTTCTTTTCATAGCCAAATTAGAGTGTTTATTTTACTATCTGAATAATTTCTTTTGATAACAAAACGTGATCACTTCTTTTCGCAATTATTACGTTAGAATAATTTTCTCAATAACTAAGTGGATAATTTCTTTTTAATAACTAAACTCGGACGCTTCCTTCAGCAATAACTGAATTCAAATACGTTTCTTTTCATAGCCAAATTAGAATGTTTATTTTACTATCTGAATAATTTCTTTTGATAACAAACGTGATCACTTCTTTTCGCAATCATTACGTTAGAATAATTTTCTCAATAACTAAGTGGATAATTTCTTTTTAATAACTAAACTCGGACGCTTCCTTCAGCAATAACTGAATTCAAATACGTTTCTTTTCATAGCCAAATTAGAATGTTTATTTTACTATCTGAATAATTTCTTTTGATAACAAACGTGATCACTTCTTTTCGCAATCATTACGTTAGAATAATTTTCTCAATAACTAAGTGGATAATTTCTTTTTAATAACTAAACTCGGACGCTTCCTTCAGCAATAACTGAATTCAAATACGTTTCTTTTCATAGCCAAATTAGAGTGTTTATTTTACTATCTGAATAATTTCTTTTGATAACAAAACGTGATCACTTCTTTTCGCAATCATTACGTTAGAATAATTTTCTCAATAACTAAGTGAATAATTTCCTTTTAATAACTAAACTCGGACGCTTCCTTCAGCAATAACTGAATTCAAATACGTTTCTTTTCATAGCCAAATTAGAGTGTTGATTTTACTATCTGAATAATTTCTTTTGATAACAAAACGTGATCACTTCTTTTCGCAATCATTACGTTAGAATAATTTTCTCAATAACTAAGTGAATAATTTCCTTTTAATAACTAAACTCGGATATTTTTCTTTTCATAGCCCAAGTAGTATTTTTTTTTATTTTATATTTTCTTTTAATAACTAGACGTGGACACTTCTTTCCGCAGCAACTAAAGTAGAATAATTTTTTTTTATTACTAAATACGAATACCTTCCTTTTTATGGCTAAATTCTAGTGTTTCTTTCTCGGTGACTAATTGAATGTTTTCTTTCGATGGTTAAGCGTGAGCACTTCTTTTCGCAAACACTACATTAGAATATCTTCCTCAACAACTAAATTCGAAACTTTTCTTTTCATAAGCGAAATCAGAATATTTCTCTCAGTAACCATTTGAAATCTTCCTTTTAATAATTAAACGTGGGCGCTTCCTGCGCGATAACCACATTCGAATACGTTTCTTTATGACTGTATTAGGATTTTTTTTCTGAATATTTTCTTTTAATAATTAACTAGAACACTCTTTCGCCGCAACTAAATGAGAATAATTTGCTCAACAACCACATTCGAATACGTTTCTTTATGACTGTGTTAGGATTTTTTTGTCTGAATATTTTCTTTTAATAATTAACTAGAACACTCTTTCGCCGCAACTAAATGAGAATAATTTGCTCAATAACCACATTCGAATACGTTTCTTTATGACTGTATTAGGATTTTTTTTTGTTTGAATATTTTCTCTTAATAATTAACTAGAACACTCTTTCGCCGCAACTAAATGAAAAGAAATCATATTGCTAACAGATTGCCGGTAGTATGACTGGACACGACACATGTGCCTAGCTTAGGGCTGTATTGTAATTATTGTATTAAAACAGCGATCGGATTAAGGATCGTCTTGCTAGTGCTGGGCTAACATGTAATTGTTAAAATTAAGGGCGAGGCATCCGCGAGAGAACAATAACTTCAGTAAGATTGATAATAACCACCAATATGTTTGTTTAAAAGGAAACAAGTAAATATTCTCCGGACTTGCCTACAGGGCGGAGAAAGGATCTTTGGTCTAACTAATAATTATGTATAAGCTCGGGCTGGCGGACGAAGGTACGATCCACCTCGCCGCACTAAAAAACTGTCATCTCTCGCGGGTGGGCTTGCGAGGTGGAGACATCAGATTAGAAACATAATCGCCGGTCAGACAGTGGCGTAGAGAGTCGAACGTGACTGCTCAAGGTTTGGTGTCTCCATCCTAGTGTAGTCATGACGTCGATGAATAGGTGCTCCCCACCGGAGACAGGCGGATGGCACAATGCCTCGCGACTGCATGCGCGCTCGGAGGCTGAGATATGACAGACGTGTAAATTCCTCTGCGTTACGACGCCTCTCACTGACAGACGTCATCCTGTCAGTGCGACTTTCCCCGGTCAATAGACGACCGCCTTAATTAATGCAATAACCCAAATCCATCGGCCAAATGGATAATGATATCGAAATATCATTCACTTCTGAGGTGGGCTGCCATATCGAAAACGGCCTTCTGGCAGATAGCCGTTTTTCACCCCGGCCATCCGTTTGTCTAGGTGACATGGAGCACGTTTCAATAGTTGTTTTCAGCAGGTCCACGATCGCGGCGTCCCGCCGAAAGGAGGTCAGGTTCGACCCCTGACCCCCAATACGAAAGTATGCGCCTGACGAAAATAAGTCTGTCAGATCGGATGGTCTGCGACGCCGCGGCCGGTCCCAGCAAACGCTGGACCACAGGTAGGCCTGTAAAAGCCGCCGCGTAGGTTTCAAACAAGCGGACGTCGGTCTGCGATCACCTGCTATAGCTTCCTAACTGTAAGATACGCTTAAGTGGAGGAGAAAGCGAACTCAATTCAACGAGTGTGGCTGAAGATATTCTCATATCACTCGCGTTCGAAACCGAGAACTATGTTTCTTCATAGTAACGCCACGAAACCAGTTTAGAGAAACTGGTACTAATCTTTACGAACATGCTTTCCCAAAACTTAGGTGTAGGTAGTGATAAGAATCTAGGTTAAGAAACATAGTCATTAAACCACTGTCGCAATCATACGCGTTCCTGTTTGTTTTTTTTTATTAACAATACTTGTCTCGTTTGCCATACGAAAGAAATCCCACTGCACATTATAAACGGAATTAAAAAAATTCATTATATTAAGCCTTGATAGTAATTTCTGTATTGTTTTGTTTATTCTTATACCTACACGTAACCAAATAGAGGTAAGTGTCTCCGAATGTATCGGAGTAAGGCTGATTATAAGGAAAGCAGAGAACCTCACCAACCATAAGTATAATCTTACAGAAATATTCACTATTGACATGCGTTGTGTGTATCTACTTTCCAGATTTTCAGCCGACCCCTGTAGCAAAAATTAAAATAAATTGATTATGTGTATTGTAGGGTAAGAATGCGGCTCAGACGCATGCAGAAGCGTCCGAGTCGATATAAGATTTATTTGAATATATTTTTCTTTCTGCTAACTAAACGTATGTTATCAGCCAAAGGGAAAGTGTCACTAAGACACGATTAAAAATTATAAAATACATGTTCCAGCCTATTCAAGGTCAAGTTGTTAGTCCGTCGCGTCACGACGCTAACAGAAATTTCTACTTCCCCTCAGGACTCAAGTACCAAGCATACTAATTAATTTCGTTTCTTCAACCTTTCTTTTGTTTTGTTGCGCAATGGCGCACAAATTGTTAACTTAACTAAATGTAAACTCAGCTAATCATTCGCTTGTTCTTTTTATATAACTATGTAACATAATGAACTTTCTCTGCGAGGATCGTCGAAACCGGGTCACATGGGCACTCGTCCATGCGGCCCTATCTCTTATAGGGTCGCATGGCCGATTTTCACTGTAGTTTAATTAATCTATTTTGTTTGTTGTTTTTCTCTGTAGCATATAACTGTATGCTAGCTAGGCTCTTCTAAATTTATTGTTGTTAATTTAAATATATGTTTTTGTAAAATAAATCGGTGGAACCCCACCCTTCCTTTGATTGTACCGCGTGTTTCATTAATATTGCTTTGATACCTTTTCCATGTAAGTGTACCTATAACAAAGAGTCCGAATTATACCAAACCAGGTTGTTATGGGGAGAGATGGATAACTCTGTCTCTCGTCTAACGATCTGGGACGAGGGCGTCTCAACTGGCTGCCCAAAAACGTGAGGCCTTGATAGAATCATGTTTTCGACGGTTAGGATGTGAACCGATAAAGTAACTCTAGTATGCTAACTGTAAATGTAACTTCAATAGAATCACACATCAGCGGATTAACGGGCCGAGAAATCGGCTCGTTAACGAGCAAAAATGAATATCGACCAAACGCGGACCGTTTGAATTTCGCTAACCGCGCTATACGAGGGACGCTGACTGATCACCAGCGTTCCACGGAGAGTCGGTTGGAGGATAGTCGAAGTAGATTCTTGACAAAGTAAAATCAGTAAAGTAAATGAATAGAGAACGAATGAGTGATTCTTATCACGGATTCATGCCCTGATGATTAAGAATCTCATGTCTCCGACGAGCTAATAATAAAGTCCCTCTTTCGGACAAAGAGAGGAAGAATGACTGATAGAATCACGCGGTCACAATCCGTTCTCATGGACGTTATCATGAGTGGCGCCCTCTTTAACATGCGGCCCGGGTTCGGATTACGGAATCGCCAATCTCGTGTTGAGATCGGCCAGAAAGTATAAAAAAAAAAAAAATATGTTATGAAATTTTAATTTTTTTTGTTATGCAACTTATAATAATCACCAAGTGACAACTTGGCATTGTAATAATATAAGGAGGTGGTCATGGACGAAGAAACATCTTCAAGATCAACGCCGGTGGAAACCTCTCGATTAGCTAATCGAGACAGCCACATGCGGAGCCGCAGTTTAGTCAGTGGGAGAGCACTCCCACTCCAGACTCTGAAGAAAAACTGCCGGGCCCACACCAATGCCAAGGTGGGGGGCCTTTTCCTTAACCATATTTCATATCCTTGAACACGAAGTATCACACCTCCTTCCGAATCCACCAAACCAAGTCTCCCGATGACCAAACCTCTAAGAGACGCTCACTGGAGGGCCAACCTGGACGGGAGTGAGCAACTCAGCCACGGCGAAAAGCTGAGGGATGTCCAAGAGGGAATAGGCGTGGATCGCCGCACCGAGATAACGAGATCTCGTAACACGCACCGCTATCGAAATACTGAAGAGCGACGGGAAGTGCGTGTGAAAAACAAGTGTTCATAATAATACGGAAAGTGAAAATTATTAATAGTAATAATTAGGTTATTATTTTTTGTTACAAAAATTACGTGAACAACGATTGTTAATTAAGTGCGAAGGGTATAAGACAAATACACCGGTGTAGAGACGAATGATGGCTAATCCTTAACGAAGGTGTAATAACACCAGAAATAAGTAACGTGCGATTGACGATAAGAGAAATAAAAATAAAAATAATAAAACAAATTTTTAAGTGAAAAAAATCTTTCTATAAAAATGTCCAAGAACAATAGATAAAATGCGTAATCGATTATATTAATTAGTCGATTAGGGACCGCAAATTAAAACATTACTCGGTGTGTCTAGTAAACATTTACGGAAACGAAACAATTAACTAATAACTCTGTGTACCAAATAAATAGCAAAAACAAACCGCCATTTAAAATAAAATAAATGCTGAATTAAAGATAAAATACGAGGAAACTTAGCGCCGAGAAACAAATAATACCTGAGTAAATAGGTAAACTAATTTAAAAGTAATTAAGCATTCAAGCTGACCAAATAAGTGAAATCAAATCAACGAAGTATAATTCAAAGAAGAGATAATAGTGTCCGAAGCGATAATTTAAATTAATAAATATAGTAATCAGTGCAAAGAAATTATAATCACGAATGTTGCAACGAACATTATAAAATACGAAAATCAACAAACGTTGGTAACTAACGCTTCACGAACAATTCTGGGGGTGCGTGTGCACAGTGTCCGAACAGCAAATTCAACGCGACGCTCCCATGGATCAACAACAACCGCAACGCTGGGGGGCGTCACGACGCCGAGGGACGCACGCGCCGTTATTTGCCACAGGGGCGGATTGAGTTGGCCGCCGGCACTCGGTCTTGAAGGGGGCGCCGAAACCAAATTTTTTTTCTATCAATTTAGCGATTGAAAACGTTGAGTGGAAGTCGTGCCATAGGAAGCGGAGTGGTTTGTCACAGTTCAGTTAATCGGGCTACGACATCTTTCAACGTTTTCATACCAGAATCGCAAAGTTACAACTGTCGTATAAATTAAAAACTCTAGTAGAAGAGATAGAAGCTAATAATAATCAGTTTAAAGTGTAGTTAATCTTCGAGAAAGTGGGGAAAACAGAATATAGGTAGGCCAAACGCGCTTTGTGGATTGGCAACACCGAAATACCGGAAGAAAAGGACAGCGCAGCGATGCAGTGGTAAAAAACTCTCTCTTCTTTGACTATCGCTTGCAGAGTGCAGACGTATTTTTTTTTATGGTGGCGTGGCAGACGCCACGCCACCACGTGTAAACAAACTCTTAGATCGGTAACGATTTACGCTGTGTAACTCAGATGGGTTATTATGGTTATGGTTAATATTGTGGTTATATATATATATTAAGGTTATCCACTAGACTCTGAATAAATGTGATGTGAGTGTATTAAGATCCCGTGTCAAGGTCTCCGTTGCCGCGCCGCCATCCAGTACTCCGAGGTCATCTCCAAGGTTTGTGAAAAACTAATACGTTGATTTAAATATGTTTCTCCCTTATCTCCGAACCAGTGTTCCTAGATATTAGGGAGCAAACCAGGTCTAGATGCTTGAAAGCGGACTACGTATGTAGCCGCGTAAGTAACTCGCGAGATTTCGCGTTTTCACCTCATTCACGCAAAGGGCTGTATCTTTGCGGCCTTTTTGCGATAAAATCGTGCACAAATGTAATGCTTTTCAAAGCAAGACTGATAAATAATTCACATCATTTTTTTTTCAAATCACCAGTTCGTTTCAGCGGTCGGAGGAGTAGATCTGCGGCACGGGTAACGGAAGGTCTAACCAGCTCTAGTGTTACTCATATAATTTGTCCTGTGTTTATTTCTTCTTGCTATCTACTGTAATTGTTTTTATCTGTGACTATCTATATGTCGACTTTCGGGGCTGCACGGGTAGACGGAAGTCGGACTCCCCCCCCCGAAAGTCCAATGTAAGTGGAGTGTCTGGTTTTTACATACTGTGCGATCGAACCGCGAACGGAAACAAACTTCTTTTCGCAATCATTACGTTAGAATAATTTTCTCAATAACTAAGTGGATAATTTCTTTTTAATAACTAAACTCGGACGCTTCCTTCAGCAATAACTGAATTCAAATACGTTTCTTTTCATAGCCAAATTAGAGTGTTTATTTTACTATCTGAATAATTTCTTTTGATAACAAAACGTGATCACTTCTTTTCGCAATTATTACGTTAGAATAATTTTCTCAATAACTAAGTGGATAATTTCTTTTTAATAACTAAACTCGGACGCTTCCTTCAGCAATAACTGAATTCAAATACGTTTCTTTTCATAGCCAAATTAGAATGTTTATTTTACTATCTGAATAATTTCTTTTGATAACAAACGTGATCACTTCTTTTCGCAATCATTACGTTAGAATAATTTTCTCAATAACTAAGTGGATAATTTCTTTTTAATAACTAAACTCGGACGCTTCCTTCAGCAATAACTGAATTCAAATACGTTTCTTTTCATAGCCAAATTAGAATGTTTATTTTACTATCTGAATAATTTCTTTTGATAACAAACGTGATCACTTCTTTTCGCAATCATTACGTTAGAATAATTTTCTCAATAACTAAGTGGATAATTTCTTTTTAATAACTAAACTCGGACGCTTCCTTCAGCAATAACTGAATTCAAATACGTTTCTTTTCATAGCCAAATTAGAGTGTTTATTTTACTATCTGAATAATTTCTTTTGATAACAAAACGTGATCACTTCTTTTCGCAATCATTACGTTAGAATAATTTTCTCAATAACTAAGTGAATAATTTCCTTTTAATAACTAAACTCGGACGCTTCCTTCAGCAATAACTGAATTCAAATACGTTTCTTTTCATAGCCAAATTAGAGTGTTGATTTTACTATCTGAATAATTTCTTTTGATAACAAAACGTGATCACTTCTTTTCGCAATCATTACGTTAGAATAATTTTCTCAATAACTAAGTGAATAATTTCCTTTTAATAACTAAACTCGGATATTTTTCTTTTCATAGCCCAAGTAGTATTTTTTTTTATTTTATATTTTCTTTTAATAACTAGACGTGGACACTTCTTTCCGCAGCAACTAAAGTAGAATAATTTTTTTTTATTACTAAATACGAATACCTTCCTTTTTATGGCTAAATTCTAGTGTTTCTTTCTCGGTGACTAATTGAATGTTTTCTTTCGATGGTTAAGCGTGAGCACTTCTTTTCGCAAACACTACATTAGAATATCTTCCTCAACAACTAAATTCGAAACTTTTCTTTTCATAAGCGAAATCAGAATATTTCTCTCAGTAACCATTTGAAATCTTCCTTTTAATAATTAAACGTGGGCGCTTCCTGCGCGATAACCACATTCGAATACGTTTCTTTATGACTGTATTAGGATTTTTTTTCTGAATATTTTCTTTTAATAATTAACTAGAACACTCTTTCGCCGCAACTAAATGAGAATAATTTGCTCAACAACCACATTCGAATACGTTTCTTTATGACTGTGTTAGGATTTTTTTGTCTGAATATTTTCTTTTAATAATTAACTAGAACACTCTTTCGCCGCAACTAAATGAGAATAATTTGCTCAATAACCACATTCGAATACGTTTCTTTATGACTGTATTAGGATTTTTTTTTGTTTGAATATTTTCTCTTAATAATTAACTAGAACACTCTTTCGCCGCAACTAAATGAAAAGAAATCATATTGCTAACAGATTGCCGGTAGTATGACTGGACACGACACATGTGCCTAGCTTAGGGCTGTATTGTAATTATTGTATTAAAACAGCGATCGGATTAAGGATCGTCTTGCTAGTGCTGGGCTAACATGTAATTGTTAAAATTAAGGGCGAGGCATCCGCGAGAGAACAATAACTTCAGTAAGATTGATAATAACCACCAATATGTTTGTTTAAAAGGAAACAAGTAAATATTCTCCGGACTTGCCTACAGGGCGGAGAAAGGATCTTTGGTCTAACTAATAATTATGTATAAGCTCGGGCTGGCGGACGAAGGTACGATCCACCTCGCCGCACTAAAAAACTGTCATCTCTCGCGGGTGGGCTTGCGAGGTGGAGACATCAGATTAGAAACATAATCGCCGGTCAGACAGTGGCGTAGAGAGTCGAACGTGACTGCTCAAGGTTTGGTGTCTCCATCCTAGTGTAGTCATGACGTCGATGAATAGGTGCTCCCCACCGGAGACAGGCGGATGGCACAATGCCTCGCGACTGCATGCGCGCTCGGAGGCTGAGATATGACAGACGTGTAAATTCCTCTGCGTTACGACGCCTCTCACTGACAGACGTCATCCTGTCAGTGCGACTTTCCCCGGTCAATAGACGACCGCCTTAATTAATGCAATAACCCAAATCCATCGGCCAAATGGATAATGATATCGAAATATCATTCACTTCTGAGGTGGGCTGCCATATCGAAAACGGCCTTCTGGCAGATAGCCGTTTTTCACCCCGGCCATCCGTTTGTCTAGGTGACATGGAGCACGTTTCAATAGTTGTTTTCAGCAGGTCCACGATCGCGGCGTCCCGCCGAAAGGAGGTCAGGTTCGACCCCTGACCCCCAATACGAAAGTATGCGCCTGACGAAAATAAGTCTGTCAGATCGGATGGTCTGCGACGCCGCGGCCGGTCCCAGCAAACGCTGGACCACAGGTAGGCCTGTAAAAGCCGCCGCGTAGGTTTCAAACAAGCGGACGTCGGTCTGCGATCACCTGCTATAGCTTCCTAACTGTAAGATACGCTTAAGTGGAGGAGAAAGCGAACTCAATTCAACGAGTGTGGCTGAAGATATTCTCATATCACTCGCGTTCGAAACCGAGAACTATGTTTCTTCATAGTAACGCCACGAAACCAGTTTAGAGAAACTGGTACTAATCTTTACGAACATGCTTTCCCAAAACTTAGGTGTAGGTAGTGATAAGAATCTAGGTTAAGAAACATAGTCATTAAACCACTGTCGCAATCATACGCGTTCCTGTTTGTTTTTTTTTATTAACAATACTTGTCTCGTTTGCCATACGAAAGAAATCCCACTGCACATTATAAACGGAATTAAAAAAATTCATTATATTAAGCCTTGATAGTAATTTCTGTATTGTTTTGTTTATTCTTATACCTACACGTAACCAAATAGAGGTAAGTGTCTCCGAATGTATCGGAGTAAGGCTGATTATAAGGAAAGCAGAGAACCTCACCAACCATAAGTATAATCTTACAGAAATATTCACTATTGACATGCGTTGTGTGTATCTACTTTCCAGATTTTCAGCCGACCCCTGTAGCAAAAATTAAAATAAATTGATTATGTGTATTGTAGGGTAAGAATGCGGCTCAGACGCATGCAGAAGCGTCCGAGTCGATATAAGATTTATTTGAATATATTTTTCTTTCTGCTAACTAAACGTATGTTATCAGCCAAAGGGAAAGTGTCACTAAGACACGATTAAAAATTATAAAATACATGTTCCAGCCTATTCAAGGTCAAGTTGTTAGTCCGTCGCGTCACGACGCTAACAGAAATTTCTACTTCCCCTCAGGACTCAAGTACCAAGCATACTAATTAATTTCGTTTCTTCAACCTTTCTTTTGTTTTGTTGCGCAATGGCGCACAAATTGTTAACTTAACTAAATGTAAACTCAGCTAATCATTCGCTTGTTCTTTTTATATAACTATGTAACATAATGAACTTTCTCTGCGAGGATCGTCGAAACCGGGTCACATGGGCACTCGTCCATGCGGCCCTATCTCTTATAGGGTCGCATGGCCGATTTTCACTGTAGTTTAATTAATCTATTTTGTTTGTTGTTTTTCTCTGTAGCATATAACTGTATGCTAGCTAGGCTCTTCTAAATTTATTGTTGTTAATTTAAATATATGTTTTTGTAAAATAAATCGGTGGAACCCCACCCTTCCTTTGATTGTACCGCGTGTTTCATTAATATTGCTTTGATACCTTTTCCATGTAAGTGTACCTATAACAAAGAGTCCGAATTATACCAAACCAGGTTGTTATGGGGAGAGATGGATAACTCTGTCTCTCGTCTAACGATCTGGGACGAGGGCGTCTCAACATGTCATATCAGAAAATATACTACAGTAAGAAAATGCTTACGCGACTAAAGCTTCTACGAGTAAGCAATATTTTTATCTTCTATCTTTGTCTAGAATGAAATGTAAAGATTTTCATCAGAGGTAGTTCACAAATGCAAAGCTTTCTTTTAAACGAATATTGTAACTGACTAATATAAACACAATAGTATGATTGAAAATATAGTCCTTTCTTAAATGAAATTAATTGAAGAAAAGATTTTAGAAATAGTTGAAAAGGATATCTTAAAAAATCAAAAACTTACTTTATTAACTAAACTGAATTTTGAGCTAATTATAAAGAAATAGTTTCGTTATTTTTTCTAACGTGTTAAATACATTTTTTTCAATACAGCAGGAAAGATTATATAGCACGGCAAAAGACAGTGATCAAAATATATTTCCATTGGTTTTACTAGATAACAGAGTAAAATGGCTGTCTATAAAAAAATATTATATTAAAAAAGGAAACTAGCTTTTTAAAATGATCACACAACATAGACTTCATCAAAAATCTCGTTTTTATTTTTCCATATAATGTTATCGTTTTAGAATTTACTAGCTTTATTACCTATGATGATGTGCAATTTTATTTATGGGTATCTATTGAATTGAAATTTAAAATAATATTTAAAAAGTGTTATTTTTTTCCTGAAAATATTCAACGTCTACGATTTGTGTGATTTCTTTATCATAAAAAAATGATATATTTAAAAAATCTTCTCTTTAAAATCCCTTTACAATCAATTGAATGGATGGTGCATTTTAAATGGAAAATGTCTGCTGCGTTTGCTTGAAATTGACTAAGGAAATCGTTGGTCATATTCTAACTATGGATATTTCACAAGGTTCACAATCACTTTGAAACTCACGCCAAAATGTGCACATATTGAAAAATGCATTGATTTATTCACAACTGTTTTGTATCGGATAAAACGAAGGCAGAAGAAAGTAACGACCAGTGTTCTTTATGTATATTCTTGATAACATGTGAATTCAATTAAATATAATGAAATGCTGAACTTGTCATTTTAGTTAGAGAGATTAAAAAATAACTCCCAAATATACTATAATATATAATGGTTAACAAATGAATGTGAATCTTTTTTTGAAGTTTTTAGTCTAGTTATTAACTGATGTACTATTAAATAATGCAATTTCATTTTTCACTGTGTGCTTTTATTTATAAACCAGGAATATCATAATAAGCAATCACAAGCATTGGGTGATAACTGTAAATTCCAACATAAATAAATGAATAGTTAGTAGTTACGTGACTTTTAATGAATCAAGTTTAATTAAGTAACAATTAATCTAAAGTCGCAAAAAATGACGATTCTAACTAGGGTATCCAATCCCGGAGCCTTTTTCCGATCCCGGGATTTCGGGATTGATTAATTTTGAATCCCAGGATCCCGGAATCCCGGGATTGAGATTTTCTCACCGAGGAATTTGAAATCTTGAATTTGCCAATTTCGTGTAAATTTTCGGGATTTGCTCAAAATTTCTCAATCCCGAAATCCCGGGATCGCGGCCATCTCAATCCCGGAATTTCGGGATCAGAAAATTGAACGGGATCCCGGGATTGGATGCCCTAATTCTAACCAATCGATTCGTTAAAACAGGGATGGATATTGGATAATAGAGCATAATATTTTATAGTTACCGCTGGTTAAATGCATTTAAAAATAACAGACTTATAATGTAAAAATCACGGTTAATATGCAGGAGCTTCTTTGGACATAGATGATGTCACAGTCTGTTTTATCGACAAGTCACAAATTACGTATAAAATATCAATTAATATTATTATAAGTGAACTAGTATGTTTGAAAGTGATTACCGTGTTTTCGATCCAATAAATCCATCACACCTTCACACAACATCTAATAAACTATCGATATGTAAGTAGTTAATCTGCGAATATAAAAAAAAACCGAGAGATAGTAAGTCTGCAATACAACATATTTGTACAGACTCAAGGATTTACATTCACTTTTAAGGTATCAATTAGGGTATCCAATCCCGGAGCCTTTTTCCAATCCCTGGATTTCGGGATTGATTAATTTTCAATCCCGGGATCCCGGGATTGGGATTTCCTCACCGAGGAATTTGAAATCCTCAATTCGCTATACTTTTTCCCCGGATTATCTCCAAACCTCGTTTTTAGCTCACCGAAGAATTCGAAATTCTCGATCTGGTATACTGTTTCCCAGATTGTCACAGGACCTCGTTTTTTTTATTTTTAGCTCACCGAGGAATTTGAAAACCTCGATTTGGTATACTTTTTCCTGGATTGTCACAGAACCTCGTTTTTTTTTTTAACTCACCGAAGAGTCTGAAATTCTCGATTTACCAATTTCGTGTCAATTTTCGGGATTTGCTTAAATTTTCTCAATCCCGAAGTCCCGGGATCGCTGTTGTATTAATCCCGAGATTTCGAGATCAGAAAATTAAACGGGATCCCGGGATTGGATGCCCTAGTATCAATTGCTACTTCTTTGTGGAAAGACATTTCTTTACAATTAAGTTTAAATCACATGTGATTAGCAAAATCGATCCCGATTCCTATAAAAACATTTGGATTAATCCTATATAAAAAAGAATAGAAAAACTATAATAAATCAAATAATTGCTTAAGCAAATTTTTACTATTATTATTTGAGATCGGAAGTGTTAATACATAAGGTATAATTGCTGACAAGTAATCGGCTATTTGGGTGACGTAGAGTGATCCATTATTTATTGGCCTACTAATTTATTATTATATAATCGTGTGTCTTCCCATAATCATATAATTACTTTTGTTAGGTTTAATAAAAGCTTTCGTATAATTGATGGTTACGTTGATAGCCAACTTTCCATGTTAGTAGCTGTATAATGAATAATAAATTATCATATTATGGCATCTTAGTACGCTCAATATCTATGTAGCATTCAATTTATACGATTACTTGCAAATTTAATGCATGCAGAGATGTCAGGGAAACGTTTCTCCATCAAACAACAAATTATTATTGTAGTCGACGTTGTAACAGTAGAGCTCTTATATCTGTACTGTCTTAATAAGCCTTTTTATGGCACCTGACATGTTTTATTGTCTTGTAAAATACTTTGGTATTTCGTTAAAATTCTCTTATTTACAAAGCCCGCTAATCAATATCATAATGCTATGAAGCATTAAATTATAAATTTTAACTTTTCCAATTAATTTATTTTATTCAATTAGAAATTTTAAAATTAACCGAAAGAAGGTTTTCCCGACAAAAGATTGTCTAAAAATTATGTTTTGGGTGCTTTTAGTAGGTGTATCATTCTAAACTGCTGAAAGTTAAATTCTCAAACCAAAATTAAAGTAAGACTTGTAGTATTTGGTTTTTTTTTTTAATAATTCAGGTACACACATTGCTATTTTTTATTATTTAAAGGATTGTGTGAGCTTTTACAAGACTAGAAGTAAGTATTACTTGTAAAAGTCATTTAAAAACATCATTTATAATATAATAATATATGGAAATTTTGAAATAAAAGTTCTTTAAACTCTTTCCTTTCATAAAATTTAACAAAATTTACATTAGTTACATGAAAAATAAACTTATTGTAATCTACAAAAAAAAAATTTTTTTTTAAAAGGTTAAATCATTATAAAATGATAATTAAATACAGAAAAATAATAATTGAGAAAATTTATGTTTAAATGATAATATGTATGAAATTGGCATTGCTATGCAATTATGGCCAAATTACTAAACCTAGTTATTTCGGTCAGTCACTTGATCACAATCGTTCAATTTTCACGGACAACACTATGATCAATTCATGCTCGCTATAAAAATAACCATCGACAGGCCCGTACAATATATAAAACGATCTGACATGTCGATATTAATACATAATTATTGTTAATGTCATTGCATTTCTGTATGCCCGATCGGAGTACCAAAGGCGAATAGACATAAAGCCGTTCCAACTCACTATCGCGTCATAATCTTAAGTGGCATATTGCATAAATCACAATGAGACGCACGCACCATCAAATTGAATTACCAACAATTATTTATCAGACCGCAAATTTACCAGAAAAGAATTGAAAAAAAGTTTTTTACGAAAAAAAAAACATTTCGAAGCGTATGAACTTCTAGTTCGTAGATTTTACGAGAGTTGGTTGTTAGTCATCCACCCAACTTATGTTTTTTCACAGAGAGTTAGAATAGAATAATGAAGCTTGAAAAGGAATAGTAATAATCGCTCTTGTTTTGCCCTGTTTTTACCAGCGATGTGGGCGAATTTGAGCAAATCTCGGTTGAAAATATTAAAAAATGACATTGTCTGCATATGAAGTCACTCTTGCGTAGTGTCGCAACCGGGTAGAGCAATATTCCAAGAACGTTGAACAGTCGGCTGCAGAGCCGTGACAGTAATCTCACAGTAATTTTCCGGATGATGTATTACTGACAGGTCCTTTGTCTTTTTCCGGTAAAATTTTAGCAAACAGTTAAATCTGATCCGTCTAGCTAGAGCTAGGTGGTACTTTTGTATATAGCTGATAAGAAAATGCAGCACCATGCGGACATGACAGAATATACCGGGCAGACTGTATCGATTTTTAATGCAAGAAGGGTCATCCCGGTGTAACCACACGTTTTGGAATTGACTTTTAAACATTAATAAACATAACTGATTTTTATTTCGTAGTCGTGCGTAAAATGCTGGTAAATTTTCGTCCACTCGGTTGTGAGCTTTAAGATTCGTCACTTTTAGGTTGTTCACTGTCAATACTTACACAATATTCCTTTGTACTTTATTTCCACTATATTTAAAAAGGTCAGGACTGGTTTCGCTCATGGCAAGCATTGTCAACTGATAAGAATTATAATTTAACAGTGCTATTCATACAAAAAAAATGAAATGAAATAACAATTGACATTGAAAAGAAATTCCAAATTACAGTAGAAGTGATTCTATAATATACAATTAAAAAATCATTTAAGATTGTCCGCTATTTATGAATCGGTCCTTGGATTTGTGTCCATGAAGCATCAATGATGTGATCATTCCTCCTTAACTGAGCCATATTTGAGCTTTAAAAACTAGCTACAAAACTCTACTTTTTCAATTTGTCTCCGAAGACAGTGGTTAATTGACTGCCTGATAAACAGTTCTTTGAAACAATAACAATTAGAGAGGATAATTTTATTGATTGAATTGACATTTACTTAGTAGAACTTTTTGGTTCTATAGTATTTAGTTCTAAAATAATTTTGATTTCGGTTGATAGATAATTTTACTGCGTAAATTCGTTATTATTTTAATGATGATTGACGGTTTGTTTGTGAACTCAATTCGCGGATTTCTGATTTTTTAGAGTTGGTGAGAAGCAGTTCGGACACATTTGAATACAAATTCATTAAATTGGAATAGTTCAATTTGTTTATATTTCCATACGTTTTGTACAACAAATGACCCGGGTTTTTGCCTTTATTAGTGTAATAAAAAAAAACTATTGACTAACAGTCCGGTCAAGTGCACTTGAATGTCTGAAATAGCTGTGTATGGAAATTAACAAAATTTAAACGATTCATATTTCATATTAAACTTAAATTAAACACCTTCAGTCGACATCCCAAATTATACAAATCCTTCGATTGAAAAATCTGAGTAGGACAACAACCCTAAAGTGAAACCGGACAAACATTTATATTATTCAAGAATATACATTATACGATTATTGAAAAAACTATTGGAATTTATATATTGCATTTTGTATTTTATCCATCAAGGCTCTGAATCGCGTTTTGTTTTCAATGTAAATGTAGTAATTCAATCAGAGGGAGTGTTAAAATATAGATATATCTTTGATTGCTAGTAAAAATCAAATAGATTGCCATTCGTGATTTAATGAAGATTGACTTCACTGAATTGTACCAATTTTGTAAGTGAATTATGGTGGCCGTGCAGTGACACCGAACCGTATGCAAAGTCAATAAAATTTATCGCCTCTCTCTCTGTTAGAGCGCCAGAGTTTGATTCAAATGCATCAGATGAAGTGAATATAACACGCTTCATATCATACCATATTGCACATTAACTCCATGAAGTTGAGCGGTATCACTTTTAATTTTATTTAAATACTTATTTTTTAACATTCATTTAAAACTTAAATTAAGTAGTCGAAAACTTTTATTTAATTTCGTAACCGTGCCACGTCTATTAAAATTAAACAAACATTCAGAAAAATAGCGAATGAACATCCACAAAACTACAGATCATGGTTTATCGCAGTGGTTTCCAACCTTTTTGTTACTGCGCCTCCCTTTAAAGAAAAAAATATCTTCGCGCCTCCCCATCCTTTATTTCATATTGTAATAAAGACACGTTTTAAAGGTTAAATACATATTTTGGACTGTTCGCGCCTCCCTTTGCATCAGTTCACGCCTCCCAGGTTGGAAATCGCTGGTTTGCTGTATTCTTTTCCTCATCAGTCAATCGGTATTGTTATTCTGTTTGATAATACATTTTTTCATCTTTTTCGATCCTGGAAAGACATTATAAGTATACATATGAAGTATTAAATGAAACCGCCGGCTGTGTGGTCGAGTAGTCAACGTTTTTGGTGTAAAAAGCGGGTCATGGGTTCAAATCCCAGTACAGACAGTTTTTATATATTGATTTTTCAGTCGATTTTAAACTTCTGTTTGAAAGCTTGGATATATATCTTCAATTCGACCTTCCCACCCATCATATTCTACAAAATTGGGCGTAGCGTGAGCGATTAGTTAACCACTAGTCCTGCTCTATCCCTACCCCTTTGAGATAAATTTTATAAAGAGTCCATATGCTTCATATTGGAGCGAAAATGGGTAAAAAACACAATTCGTAGTAACTGTTTCATATTTTGCATAACAATGTTTGCATTGCAGCTTACAATAGCACTGAGGAATTTAGATATTTTGGAGTTTGCGAAATTACATAAGCTCGACTCGATGAGATTTTTTTCTTAAGTACAGAGAGCTCTTTGCACTATTTCATGACGACCTATAAAATAGTTTCGATTATTTTTTCAGCTTCGCTTTACTTTTTAGTCACAAAAGCTACAAAATAAATTATTAAAAAAAAATGTTTGACAATTATTTGAGTTAGGAATTAGGATGTGACAAAAATAAATGTGATAGGCCTGGCATCATTTGTGGGCGACTCATGTCCGGTTTTATACAAAAAAACCCGAGGATATGTTTTTGGTGTACAATTTTGTGATTTTTTATTAATATTGATATCTCATCTTGCTTAGATTGTGGTAATTTGTAGTCACTTCTACTTGAAATCTGCATTGTGCGGTGTAATAATTCGCGCTGTAAAGTGCAGTGGAAACATTACTTCAATCAGATTCCAATGAGTACTTACTTGGTTACGTTTATAATATTAAATGTCATTCGAACCAATATGTAGTGAAAGTTTACAGCTATTTTCAGATCTTCCTCCTTTGGGCATAGTTGCATAAAAGCTCAATGAACCACGACTCAAACGATTACATCGCTTTTTAACTATATACATAGTCAACAAATAAAAAATGTATAACTGAGAAAAATGAAAAATAGAAGCAGGTTATATATACGAGACACCTAGTTGAAAAAAGGCGGCCAATCTACATTTAGTCAAAATCGAAAAAAATATATACGAGCTTATTCTACGCGCAATTTTTCACTATATGTGAAAATGTATATGAGCATTCAAGAGGTGAAGTGAGCCAAGTAATAAAATATTAAAACTTTTCGATTGGACTTTAAAGTATAATCACGACTTTGTTTGGTGTTTTGGTGGATTTCATATTTTTATTTATGGAAGATTGTTATCTTCCATAAATAAAGTGTGTATTCACTGAGCTATTATACTTAAAGATGTGTAAAATATTTTAAAGCATCCAACTACTATTTTTCTAAAATACCACTTGGCTCACTTTATCTTTCATGGGTACATATTTTCTAAAACACAATATGAGCATAATAATAGCAATATATTCATCTGTGTCTGGTATGCACAGTTTTATTTTGCTTATATTTATTTAATTGTGTGGTTTATCAGTTAACGAATGCTGTTATTTTGTTTTTATTTAAAAGTGTAATATGTACAATAAAAAAAGAATCTTAACTTTATCCAAATATTTTTTGCCTGAAACATAAAAACACAGTTTACCACAAATTTTAAATGTTGACATATCGTTTTTTGTAACTAGTCGCTTTATAAGTATGTGTGATAAAATAACGAGAATGACTACACACCCTTTACTATTTTAATAAGTATGTGCGTTCGTGTATACCAGAAACTATGTTGATATTCTTATACAAAAAATAAAGCAAATATATATCACAGGATCTTAAGAACACTTTAAGTGCAAGATGTATATGATTTGATCGATCAAACAAAATTGAAATATGTAGTCGACGATTAAATCAGTACATGACGTGTTTTAATGAGCCCTGAAAATTCCAAGAACCGCTGTCGCAGAGTCATGTCGACTTTGACGTTTGTATGAGAATCATTAAACCATACATTTTATTAATTGTGTTTTATGGTAATGTAGGATGTTTATAAACAGCGGCTTGAAACATCGCCTTCGTAATCCATATTATTTTTTAACTCTTACAAGTAATTCACTTATTCGGTAATTTTGTCCCATCTTAATAACCACCATTTCAGGGCTATCGCTCACTTCAATATTTTTTAATAATTATTTTGATTTGTCTTCTAGACAATCTAGGCTTCACTCGAGCAATATAATAAATTATAAAAAAACAAATTTGTATGTATCGTAAATATTATATTTCATACAGTTATGTAAAAAAAACAGTTTCCTTCACCCGCTAAATATTTGAGAACGGATGTATCCCATATGAACAACGAAAACATATTATTAGTTTAATTAAAGATATGAATTTCTGTAATGATGCAATCAGTTTTCACGCACCTCACTCGATTTGATAAAGTGTGACGTAGGAAAAGCGATTAACAAACTATTAGTCTTTACAACCAGTATTCTTAAAATACTGTTTGTTAAAATATTCCAGAAATAGTTAAAATTATTTTTCATTCAAGAAGAAATGTAAGATTTTTAAAATATATATAGAATGTTGAAAAGGTAATAAATACTGTCTAGTAAATTTGCCTTACATATATTATTGTTTGAAACACAGTCTTAAATAAAAATTCTACAACTTCAAAAAAATGTATTTCCTTGGCCTTTACTCTTTTTCTGTGTTGTGTTAATTTATTTTATAATTCTTCTTCAAAAAGTTGTAAAACAAATTTTAATTGTCTTTTTATAGTTGAATTTATCTGCTGCAGCATTTATTGTATTTGGTGCAATCATCTAAAGTGCATGCAGAGACCGTTTGATTGGCTCCAATACAAATAATTTAAGCGCTTAATAAAACATTTGAGTGATTTAATAGTCTCAAGATCATTATTTCACTCTACGCTGCTGCTTTTGACATGCCAACAACACTAAATAACAGACAATTAGATAACAGTGGGGTAGAATAATATAGAATTTATTAATAATTCAATACATACATTTGATGAAGCACAAACTTATTGCACATTTTTATTATTGTTATTAATCAGTAGATTCAGGCACCTATCGAACATGTAAAAAATATGACATATGGTTCCACACCCCCCTGTTAGAAAAAAAAATCTGAAAACGATGCTAAGTGCCAATTCTTTTTATTATAAAATTAATTTAAAACCTGTAGTATTTATTCGGCCGTTTTATAATCCAATCAGGTCTGGTAAATGAAGTTTTTCAAGTGATAAGCAAAGTTGTGGCCGTCGTGCAGTGGTCAAAATCATTGGCTTCCGTGACGGATCTCACGGGCTTAAGTTCCAGTAAAAACATTTTTTTTTCTATATATATATCGATGATTATTCAAAGACATAGGTGTTTGTACTGTCTTAAAATTCATTCTCATGATTTCAAGGCTCAAATAACTTTGTAATTATTCGAATTATCTGCCATAAACCAGTTGGTTTCTTTTATATCCGATGAATCATATGATTGACTTGGTATGATAGAAATTTTCAAAAAAGATTTTTTTTAAAATAATACGAACCTTTTAACAACATAAATTTTGATGAATTATTATTATTAATTTTTTATGTGTTTAATCGTACAGCAATCAAAACAGCTTGGTAGGTTTTTAGGAATCTTTAAGTGAAGTCAGTTTTCAAAATTGTGTGCTAATACACTGGACCAGTGGAGGGGAATCTGCGGCCTCTTAGCTACTCTGACGCGGCCTTTTGACTTGATCAACATATTCACTTTGATCAAAAAAGTTTACGCAAGCGTTTGAAAGAAGAACGTCACCAACCCATTATATGCTCGACAGTCAAAAATAGGGAGGGGGGTGTCAACGTTTTCTTTAATGCGG
Source organism: Himalopsyche tibetana (assembly GCA_030503985.1). Classification (NCBI taxonomy): domain Eukaryota; kingdom Metazoa; phylum Arthropoda; class Insecta; order Trichoptera; family Rhyacophilidae; genus Himalopsyche; species Himalopsyche tibetana. The sequence goes on from JAPJYX010000010.1 coordinate 7,767,043, forward strand.
CCTTATGTTGAATCAGATAAACGAATGTGGCATTAAGAAATAAAAAGGTACCCCCTCTGCATTAGACACTTAAAACTCGGACAAATAATGTATTAAAGAAAATATTTGTAATTGATCGTACCTACAACAAAAAAAATAGGGTGTGGCTGTGTCATAGACACGGCCGTGTGTTGTACGTGAATACGTCTCGTAATAGGTGATTTATCTATAATCGATAGATTTTGTCGAGAGCTAACGATTGAAACTTGAACGAACATTGTAACTTCTCCGAGTCAAAAGTTTTAGTAAATAGAAATCCCGATACGCAGCAAAATTACCTCAAACTGACGGCGCTTCCCCCTCCGCCCCGCGCGATGTATCACAGTTCTTGCGATGTAAGGCAATATTTTTTTTGATTCTTTAGCTATCCAGTGGTGCAATTGAATTTTGGATAGTGTTGATAGATATAAAGCTGCAACACTAAACTGTAGCCCCCGATTTTGTAATCATTCGTTTTTTTTGGATTGCTTCCCTATGGAAGCAATTTTAAAAAAGTATTCACGTCAAAATGGGGATATTGTCTTATGAATACTTGTCACTTTGTCCCTTTTTGATAAATAAGTATAGGCATTTATTTGGAAATAATTTTAGTTATTAAACCTTTAATATTATTCATCGTGTTGTATACTATCATAACATTTAAATCGATTAATAATAAAATTGTACTATTTATAATATATATATATGGAGTCAATGCGCAAATGTTCTGTTGACATACACCGAAAAAGTGGCAAAGCGCTTGCAAACTGAAAACACATTTAATTAACGATGGGCATTCTGTCAAAGGCAAACAACGAACCGCTCAGCTTTGCTGTATATAGTTCACTCCAATTATGCAAATACTGGTGAGACTTGATGGATAACTTTTAAAAAGTATTTAAACATTTTGTTATGTTATGAAAGCACGTAGTAGATCAATGCACTAATGATAGTTTATTTTTCCGGCAATTTTCAAGATTGTAGATCGATCGTTCTAATAGTTAAATTGAAAGAATATTTTCTAATTATGTTTATTATTGGTGTTGAGAATTGAAAATTGAGAATAATGTTCTACGTCACTTAAGTGTGGCAAAGTGAACGAGTTTATTGGGGGAAATCCCACCATCCTCTCAAAAAATGAACCGCAGGGGCTTGAGAGCCTTGTTAGCTTTCAAAAGATGACTGCTTTTCAGAACGATGACAATCTTCTGACGTGAAAAGCACACCTTTTTTATTTTGCCGTATAATGGCATTTGACGTATCTAGATTTTATGCAATTGGAAGAAATCAGAAATCGCAAGACACAAACTCAGGAGTATCATTCGTTCCCTGTTGTATAAATGATAACAGTTGTTGTATACGTTAATGCTTTATCAGTGCCAATAATTTATATTAGTTATTTTAAATAATTTATTACGCATGATTTTTTACTCCATTAGTAGGATTTAAGCCTCATTTAATAGACAAATAGTAAAGATAAGGTTTTTTTTTTTTTTATTAATTATAACTAATTTATAATTTGTATTGAAGCATCTAGTTACAAAAAATGATAAAGCCAAATTTCTTAAAATCCGAGAAAAAAATATATGTGTATTTTACAATTTGCTTATTAATTTCAATGTTCCAGATATTAGCATTATTTTGAATCTTAATTAGTGATATATTTATGGATCGGCTTTAAGGCTGGTTTATTATGGTGTCTGAAGTGTTATTGTTATTTAATTTAATAGTTTATCAGTTGATAATAAACGCTGCTATTTTATTTTTATTTAAATATATAATAATTTTAAAAAAGAATCATAACTATAAATAAATTACTTTTCATCAAATCACTTCTATTGTCCCCATAATTATAACAAACCCACTTAACCCATTGAAAATTGTATACATTCAATTTTCGCTAATTTACATTTTAATAGCCTTTTAACTTAGTGATCTACTTATATTTTTGTTTATAAACGATACAAACTGTTTACTACGCGCCAGTTCAAGTACATCCGTGCACTTGGAATGCCTGAAATGCGGAAAGGCGAAACCCGGGTCGTTAGCGACAAAACTCACGGAAAAGTACAAAATTCAAACAATTCAAATTTCACTTCTATTGTAATTTGTAAATTCTTTTCAGTGTCAATTGTTGTTTAAAACTTTTCTTTTAAATTTGTTTTTGTATAAAAAGCACTGTAAAATTATATTTCTTATCAGTTGACAATGCTCGCCATGAGCGAAACGGGTTCTGACCTTTTTAAATAATGAGGAAATAAAGTACAAAAGAATATTGTATTTTTATTAAAATAACTTTAGCTTGAAACATTAAAAAATTCTTTCTGCCAATATTGAAATGTTAACATATCACTTTTCTAAATGCTTCAATTCTTGGTTTATAGATCGAAATCAACGCGATTGCTTTTACGAGAAGCTACACTAATCTGTCCACGAAGTCATCGGGTATAATATATATTTTTTTCGACTTCTTGATTATTAAGACATCTCCCGTAAATTGTGTATTGAGTGAATTAACCACTTGAATACCAAGCGGACACCGGTGTCCGGAACATATGCAAGCGAACACGGATTTCCAAGTCATTTAAAAAATCAAATTCTTGGTATTCTAATATAATATTAGCAATATTTTGATGAATATGTGTAGTGCTATCTATACTAAGTCAATATAGGTTTTTAAAATATCGAATTCGAGTGTATATTAGGCAAAATTATTTTTCTCAAAAACACGCAGTATCTCTGAGACATATTAATGATTTATTTGTGCGGTATTTAAGCGGTTAATTACTTATCAACGATAGAATAGCTTTTGTTTGTTTTTTTTGTAATAGTTCTGCTATCGCAAATTCCAGAATGCTCGATCGCGGTACCCACATGGCCCGTTTTACAAACGTTCACTTGCCATTCGTGTCAAAGCGTTTGGCGTGTCCTTTATCAAATGCATCGCCACTGCTCTCAGTGGTATCATATTACATTAGATCTCTTCAATTTTGCATTTATTAACGTATGAGAAAAATTCATCCACTCGCGAATCTAATCGTAAAGCCTTTTTGCGTTAGTTTAATGTCAACGATTATTATATGTTTGCCATAGGCTTATAAAGTTCGTCTATTGAGTGATATATTTTGCGCGATAAAGAAATCATCTTCGACCATACCTGCAATAATTCTTACCAATTTCCTTAAATTTGAATAGTTCAAATTATGTACATTCACACAAGTTTTGTCACTAACGACCCGGGTTTCACCTTTCGGCATCTTCGGGCGTTCAAGTGCACGGATGAACTTGAACTGATGCTTAAAGCAATAAGCTATTGCTGGCGAATCACTAAGCTTAAAGCCATTGCTGGCGAAAAGGATTAACTCATAGGAATGAATGGTGGTTAATAAAATAAAATTGTCAGTGCAATAATACAAGTTATCTTTGATAAAAATAATTAAGATTTATAAAAAAAACATGTCCGCTTCAAATGTGAAGCATAAGCCCTCCTGATGAAGGCATCTCAATATTTTTTTTTATATGATTGATTTGTTGATCAGCTTGCTCAACCTCTCTTTTTGGAGAGAGTAGGTTAGAAACATAGGGCTTACCCTATCAATTTTTCGAAAATATTCGGTATAGAAAGAATAAGTGCTAAGACAGGACTAGTTGTAAGCTAATCACTTTCGATACATCATGTTATTTTAAGATTGTAATTATAGAAGGGAATTTGTATAAATTACAAAAATTTCTTTGCCTTCGAACAGAAATCGATAAATTGATTGAATAAAATTAATTTTCGTACTTGGACTCGAGACCGTGAGATCCGTAACGGAAGCTTACGACGTTGACCGATGCGCCACGGACCCGAAAACGATATAATAAAAAAAATCATTGATAGTCCAGAAATGTTGAAGAAAGATTTTACCAATTTCAGCCAACAAGTGAGCAGCAGTTATAAACTCAGTATTTGGGTGAAACTCAAATATAATATGTGCATACAAATCATTTCAAATAAATATTTCTTTCGGCATTCCTCAAAAGAATATGTTTTGTAAAAACTGCTTCGGATGGACGTGAAGGAATAATAACTTAAATTCTCTTCCAAAAATAATAAACAATATTATTTTGGTATAAATAGCCGATTATGCAACTATAATAATGCCACACAGAAAAAAACCCGAAATAAATACGTCATCACGAAAGTCCTGGCCTTAACAAAGCTTGCGCCAAATGTGTTAAAAGCGCATTTGGCTTTCTTAATTAATTAACATTCCTCGAGCCTTAATTTGAAATGGAAATGTGTGAAAATAAAAATGCGGTACAAGCAGCCCGCAACGTGTTGACTTGTTACTTGTAACGTTGGCGTAGGCTCACAACGTTTCAGCGAACCTGCGATTCTAAGCTTTTAACAACTTTTATGGGTGCTTTTTTTATTTAAATCGCTTGCGTTTTGTAATAGTATTCAATTCAATACTAATACTTTTTTCTGTATTATGGCCGGATTAGAATAACATACTATCTATAGTTTTTTTTGTATACATGTCCGCTCCCAATGTGGAGCATATGGCCTCTTAATGGAGGTATCTCAATAGGTTTCAATAGTTGTTACTCAGTTGCTCAACCACTCTTTTCCATAGAGAGTAGTAGGGATAGGAGGATAAAGATAAGACAGAACTAGTGAATAACTAAACACTCTAACGTTACGCCCAGTTATTGAAGGATCGAAAGGGTGGAAGAAAATTTTTAGACATCACCCATATCTCCCCATGTCTTGTTGATAAATCGATCGAAAAAATGCTGTTCGTAATGGAACCGAACCGGTACTCGAACTTCTGCTGCGCAAACCTTAACCGCTCTAAAACCGCGCATATAAATCATTAATATGTCCCAGAGATACTGCGTGTTTTTGAGAAAAATAATTTTGCCTAATATACACTCGAATTAGATATTTTAAAAACCTATATTGACTCAGTATAGATAGCACTACATATATTCATCAAAATATTGCTTATATTCTATTAGAATACCAAGTATTAAAAATAATAAAAGATTTTTAGTACTTTTTCCACATAAAATTTATTAGATCAGGACCGGTTTCGCTCATCGCGAGCATTATCAACTGATAAGAAAAATATATAAACAGTGATATTTATACAAATTTAAATTGAAATAAAAAGGTGTAAGCAACTATTAACAATTTAAAGGATTAGCAAATTACATTATAATTACACAAAATCAAAATGCTTAACACCCATAACAATTAAAAAATCATCATCAAAGAATAATAAATCTTAGTGGCAAACGATATCAATTATAAACACAATTAAAATTTGGGAAATTTTTACACAAAGTGAAACACTACATTACTAAAGTAAATATCCTAATGATCCTTTAAATTGTTAATAGTTGCTTACACCTTTTTATTTAAATTTAAATTTGTATAAATATCACTGTTTATATATTTTTCTTATCAGTTGATAATGCTCGCGATGAGCGAAACCGGTCCTGATCTAATAAATTTTATGTGGAAAAAGTACTAAAAATCTTTTATTATTTTTATTATAATGCCTTTCCACCAAGTATTGACAGTAAACACCTTAAAAGTGAGAATACCAAGTGTTTGATTTTTTAAACGTCTTGGACATCCGTGTTCGCTTTCATATGTTCCGGACACCGGTGGTTTTCAAGTTGGTTTTCAAGTGGTTTTAAAAAAAGAGACGACATGCAAAGCAAAATGAAAAAAATAATATATGTATACTATTTAGTATATGTACACATTTTTTTTGTTTGAAAGTGTTATTTATTAGGTTCTGTATTACTTAGCTATGGAGCACTCACTATTACGGACACAACGTTTTAAATGATTTATCGTCGAAAAAAAAATCCCGGATCGTTTTGTTGAAATAATTGGCTTAAATAGTGTTTTATTTAAGCCAATTATTATTATATATTAACTTTATTTTAACTATGTTATTATATTTATTATTTGAGAGCCATAGGGCCCGTGCCTGTAATAGGTAGAAGCGGGCAACTAAACACGTATCGATGTAGGGCGGTAGCTTAATAGCTTTTTCATGTTTTATTCAGACCACTGTCCACTTCACTTAAATGACCAATAAAGCACCAGCATACCTTTTTAATGTATACAAAAAATAAACCCTGCCTCGCTTACCTGACATGTTAAGGCAGCCCGACTATCGTATGTTTTGTTTTTAACGAAACAATGATAGTACCAGCTTTGCTGAGTAATTTACAAAATTGATACAAAATCAATTACGATCATGTTATAAAGATAATGCAATAAGTACACACTGCAATAGTTTTATCTCCCTAAAATATAAATATGTATGCAATCCACAAAAACACGTCAAGGAAAGTCATGATTGTATTTAGAAGCGCAATAGAAAAGTTTTACCATTTTTCAACTTGGCTCACTTCACCTCTGAAAGGCTCATGTGTGTATTTTTATAATATCGACGTAACAAATATTTAGAGGGTTAATAAATAGTTCACATTGTATACGTAATATTTAAATACTCTATTTTAACCAGACATGGGCAACCTTTCCTAGGTCTGGGGCCAAATTATCATTCTGTCTCCGAGTCAAGGGCCGGAACAAATTATTAAACATAATAAAGTAATATTAAATAAAATAAAACACGTTGCTATTTCTTATATGGTTCATGAGAACTAGTAGAGTGGAGCCTCTGCAAGCGCCCGTCTCATCTCCATTATTTAATCCCTCCCTGGAACTATTAATTTCTTTCTTTAATACTTCGCCGAGATGTATCAGGGCCGGACAAAATAGCTCGGCGGGCCGGTGGTTGCCCATATATGATTTAAACCTATCATTTTATTACATCTTATTAAATTTAACAATTTATTTTGTGTAACTTTTTTCTGTTTAAAGTTTTATCGTCCACAGTCAATTTGTTACAATATTTAAAATATTGTAGTCCATTACATAAACTTTCAGAAATTGAAATTAATATAAAACTGTGTTAAGTTCCGCCACTGGCTCAGTAGGTAGGTATTAATTTGTTCCGCTCGTTACAATTAGGTAGATTTATTGTTAGGCAGTTTCAGCTGATTAATATTGTCAAGCGAGCTTTCGATTAAGCTCTTCCAACTGCTGGTAAGTACTTACTCAGTTACTCGTGTGGAGTTTAATGTTTTTAGTTAACAGTTTGAGCTTTGAACTTTTATGCGGAGTATAAAAGTTGATGTACCAGAATAGTATTTGATGGTTGAACAGATTATATTGTATCAAGTTTTTGTTTAATTGTACTTCTTTCCAGCCATCTATCCATCCGATGTGGACTTGAAGGGCATATCAACAAAAGTTTTCTTTACAAATACTAATTGCAATACAATCGCTTAAACTCTCTTTTTCGAAAAAGGCAAGTTAAGAAAAATGTAGCTTCGAATTGAATAAATGTTATCTAATCGCTCTCTCGGCTCTCAGTTTTTTGGGATTGGGTGGACGCAAAAAAATATGTATTTGATACATCTAAGCCCAGTGCCAGCGTTATACCTTATTTGGACAAACCAAGTACGTTGCTACGAGTATATTAGCCGAGTGAGTGTCTACGAATTATAAAAATATTTTTACAAATCAGTTCATTTTGCAAGCTATATTTAATGATGTGTATTCATCCACAAGAGTCCTTATCCAGTGCATGCTAGGCTGACTAAAGATGATTTGCTGGTATACATACAAGTAAGTGAAATATAAGTGATTAAAGAAATCAATTAGAAGTAAAAATTGGCTTTTTACTCACACACTGGCACACCGAGTACGATAGTAGTACTATATGTAGTAAGGGGATCCTCTTGCTCTAGGAAATAGAAACAGTTTCTTTTCACTCGCTCGCTTATTTCACTCGTTGGCTCACTGAGCCAAATACTGTACGCCGCACTCAGATTGTTTTCAAAGTTGCAATAGGCATAGGCGCACTATGCGTGCGCTGAAAACGAAAAATTCAAGAGGGTGAATTTGTGCTCGTATTTTTTAAAGTTTAGTAAAAAGGACTGAAACTACCGCCATGCTTAAGGTGGTGAAAATTCAGACACCAACCTTTTCATACCTTTGTTTACTAATCGAATAAATAATCTATCTGTGAAAGCTATAGTTCGTGGGTAAGAATCCGTGGGTAACACAGGATTGAGGTCTGATGAAAAAGAAGTTCTGTCGAACTCGTTTTAGAAATTAATTAAAATATATGCATATATATGTAGGTATATATTTTCCGCTTAAAATATTTGGTCGGTCTACACCCGGTCATGAGTGTATATATTATTATAACTTAATAGTTAAATCTTTGATGTGCTGTATCAAAAAATAGCAGATGCAAGTCCACTCAAGATACCAAATATCTTGGAAGCAACGCCGGCCCAGCCAATTAGCGTGAATCAAACTACAATGATAATAATAGTACACACGCATAGTTTGTCAAATGAAGTGAAACAGATGCTTCTTAGAACAATGGTTCCCAAAGAAATTGTCGTGTCAGTTAATCCAGTATATAAATTACAAATTAAATCAGATTCAAGATTTTTGGATGTTTCCCATATCACCCATACCAGTTGTCACTATTTTTATTTTAACTGAGTCTTTAATATAATGCTCGATATAATGTACAAAAAAAGTATACTAAAATGGCTAATCCGTCAAATTTTAACAGTTATGTGTAAATTTGAAGTATATAAAAACAAATGCAACGAACTCCATACTGGTATGTTTTTTTCAAAAATCACAAAGTACAGTTACATTAGTGTAGAGTTTTCTGTATAACATGTTATTGATATGATTAGAAAATATATTTTCTAGCGTTTGCAGCTGTTATAAATGCTAAATCATTGATCTATGTACCACAAATCACATCTACATTGTAAGTTAAAGCTTTAAAATATACTGGAGTTTGCTTTTGTTTTTATATTTCCCATTTACAACCACAAATAGTACTAAAATGTTATAGATATGTAATGAATAATGCAATATGGATCATGTTTGAAAGAGCAGTCTGTGATGTAACATTAGAGAACCACTTTCATGAAATGTACTGTTAATTTACTTGTCTGTTCATGATGAACGAAAAATTTACAAACCAATCTATTGTGGGCAATATCTGATAAATAAAATAGTGGATGAAATAAATCATCGGAACGCTTTTGAAAAACATACATTATTTCATCAATTCTCAACGCTTTGATACATAAACGCATCACATAGCAAAGTACCTTTAACATTGTTTTATTCATAACCGTTGTCCATTATTATACATTCAGAAACGATTGTAAATCTTCGTGTTCCCTCCATACGACGTCCAGTCATCCCAACAATTAGTATGAATTATTGCCACATTCGATTGTCTGTCGCATGATTCAGCAGAGACACGAACCCTTGATTATTGATTTTCAATTAGGAGGCCACTGTGCAAGTGAAGTGCTTCGGCGTGCACTGCCCGTTTGTCTTATTCACCGAGAAAGCAGTGACGTCACATCATGTGCCTGCACAATTATTATACACAAAAAACATAATATATTATGTACGGCTATGTGGGGTACGTTCGTAGCGAAATAATAATTATTCAATTGCAGAGCTGTTTGGTAGTATTTTATTGCCTAATAAAATAATATTTTGTTCGGGAAATATTTACGCTACTTTTTTAATTTTATGCAAATATTACTGATATCTTCTTCAAAACATCAAATAAACTGATCCTTTTTCTAAACTTTTTAGAAAAAAAACGGCTGATCACTGATGTCCTGCAATTGGCTGAAAGGGAAAATGCACAACACACTTTTTTAACCGCCAATATATCATAAATTACAAGATACATATATCCGAATATAAAACATCACGGTTTTCGATGAGATTTTGAATGATTGCCAGCTGAGAAGAACTATACTTTAATTTTGCTTCTTATGACAAGAAGCTCTGACGTTGAGAGATGTGTGAAGCCAAAATAGCTATCAACACTCGATAATTCTTGTGGAATTAAATTCGTTGTGATTTTACCATTAGTAGATGTCATTCTAAAAATGCTCCTGTAATAAATGGAAATCAACATTAAATATCGTTTGTTTTCTTAATATTTAAATAACGTAAATTTGTTATTTGAACGCTATTTGAACAATTTTTCTTATTAATTATTTTATTGCAGTAAAAACCAGCCAAAACGTCATATAAGCATCCCAACATTGAAAAAAATTGTACGTCACTGCATAGATATTGTAAGTGAATAAATAATGCAAAAGCTTCATCAATTACAGTTACCGTCTTTACCATCGCGACGGGTAGCAGTTGCCGCCATTATGTGTCATAAACACTTCGAATAAGCTTGAACTTTAAACGGAAGCGCCATTTCGCTTTTCATTTGCATAACAGGAAGCTTAGCGAGGAAACAAACCGGGGTAAAAAAATGAAGCCGCTGGAAAATCTGTTCGTAGTTTGCAAGCTTGCCGCCGCGCGTCGCTAAGTTGCCAATGCAAATTATCTGCCAGTATTCCGTTTTTATAGTCGTTTTCTGAAAGTTAGTTCAAACACTTAAGTATTTACAAACATAACTAATCTAGGAAGTATGTAAAATATTCGTTATTTATATCATAAAAATAATATTTAAAAAGTGTAGAATAGTTGATTATTTATTAATTTTAACTGTCCGGCTATTTTGTTTAAAATATTATGCGGATTTACTGATTGCGTTCTTGTGATTAATTGATTATATCGCTCGTATTTAAATATTCGACTGTGCGAATAGAATAGGATTTCAAGAAATACGAAACTATTACAGGTACAGAATATTACAAATAATAATTCCGACATTCTTGGAAATGGCAAACTTAGTGTTCTCTATGATTATCTAAGCCTAAGGCTTGAGGAGTACTCAAAGGGGACTATCTTCAGTTTATGAACCAGTCTGCCAATTTTGATGCCATTGTGATGATTTTGAACATTGTTCAACTAATATAGTTTCAGGTATCGATGTTTTTCATGAAGGCGTTAGTGAATTTAAAAAACCATTCCACAGTATTTTTGTTGTTGTAAATAGGATATTTGCCGAAATAAAGTAATGTATTATTTGTATACATACCTACTGATTTTTAAACTGTATAACACTTTTTAATAGTAAGTTATTTAGTGATATTGTATTTTACACATATTTAATTATAAATTTAATCATTTTTCGTGCAAGAAAACATTTTTCACACGTTTCAAAATGAAATTCATATTCTTTAAATAAAACAATCTACCTTGTCTGATTTTATAAAGGCGTTTTATTACTTTTCAACATCCATTCATTAAATTTGTTTCTTTTTGTCAAATTTTTATTAATCCGAAACATATCCTAAAAATGAAATCTTTCAAAAATGTCCGAATTTTATTTTTGTATTTTAATATCCTAATTTACTTAAGAATACAAATGATAACTCCAGAAAAAATTGTTATAAAAATAGGCTTCTTGTTAATTGAATACTCAAATAAAGATTTTCTTAAGCATTATGATTTCTAAAATATCGCTTCCATTGACTTTGCAAATATAGGAATTAAATTATCGACTCACTGCTCTGGCAAATACAATACGGTTGTTATTCTTTTGAGTTGTCTGATTCCTCTTCTGCCTTTTTATACACCGAAGGAGCAATAATAATTGAATTAGACGTCGATAAAAATATCCCGTGCATGAAATTTTTTAAAAAGCTTCGTTTCTTAAACCGTGGAGGTTTTTTACGAGTACAATTAAATATCAAAATATTTTTTTATTCAATAAAATGAATCAAGGTGATGCATACAGAACTCTATACGCATTGCTTTACGAGTTCTTACTGCATCTTTATAATTTAGAGATTATACAAAAAGATATACAAACAATCTTAAACATATAGCTAAAATAAATCTCAATAAATCAAGTATACTGAATTTGAAAGTTTGCGAATCTCATTTAAGTCGCAATATAAATGTTTGTTTTTGTATCACGACTAGGGTATCCAATCCCGGAGCCTTTTTGTAATCCCGGGATTGATTAATTTTCAATCCTGGGATTGGGTACTCGTGAAATCGTGTATAATTTGAAAGTTTTGGTTAGTCGTTTTTTTAGCTCTTCCAATTCCAAAATCTTTCGAGATTTTCGAGATTTGCTCAAAATTTCTCAATCCCAAAATCTCGGGATCGCGACCATGTCCATCCGGGATTTCGGGATCAGAAAATTAGACGAGATCCCGGTATTGGATGCCCTAATCACGACGGCAAAGAAAACATTGTATATGTTGTAAATTTTATATTTTGTCGTTTATCATAAAAGTATATATATAAATTAATATATCGACTGAAGGTGATTGGTGGAATTTTAATATTAAATTTGAATCGTTCAAATTATGTACATTTACACAAGTTTTGTCTTTAACGACTAGGGTTTCGGATAAAAAAAACCTAGCAAAGCATGATTGTTTGAGAATCGGCATTAGATATAGCTCTTTCTCGCGTACATGCGCCTATGTGCAATGACGTTTCTCTTCTCTAAATCGGCCTCGTTTTGCTTCCCTAGTTGAATATATCGATTGTATCAATGACATAATATTTCATCCTGAGGTATTATTATGTAGTAAGAGTTTCTCAAAATAGATGTATGTATATAAACATGCTTTATATATAATCATAAATACTTAGTAGAGCAACCCATTAGTTTTTTATAATAGTCAATTTAAATTACGAAAAAACACGTTTAATGTTTTAATATTTGTGTTCCACATCTACTGTAAACTATGTCATAATTTTATTTATTTTCTCTTATTTCAGGTGAAAATCTGGTTCCAGAACCGGCGCACAAAATGGAAGAAGCAAGACAATATTACGAACGCCGAAGCAGCCGAACACAAAACAACGCACAAAGGCGACCCAGAGAAACCCGACTCTAAATCCCCTGGCTTGCCATCTGAGTCGTCGACTCCCGACTCCAACATTGTCGACATGACCACGAAGAAGCCTGAAAAGGTCATACTTCAAACTCCCAAAACGCACAAAATTACGCCACCTACACCGAAATTGCTGCCTATATCCAGAACTGGTATTCTGGATATGACTAAAAAAAGCAAAAGCCCGTCTTTATCGTTGATAGAGCATTTGCAGCACGGTGAAAACGACATTGAAAATAGAATATCGATAACGAAAATATCGAATAAGTTGCCTGTTTTACCGACTGAAGAAGTTTTGAATGATAATTTGAGCGGGGAGCGTCGGATAGCTGTCAAAGTTAATCTCGATAGTAGGGGAACTATGGACATGACAGGATTTGAAATGCAAGACGATTGCAGGACCTCTTCGCCTGCGTCCCTTGCCGCTCACGAATTTTAACTATATTCACTGTGTTAATTTATTGTACATTAATCCTGATTATCTTATCAATAACTCATTCTGTTTCGTGTTCCTACAAATACAAAATTTATCTGAAGATAGCTGGTAGCATTGCAATAAAAAAATATTTATTTTAGTGCATCTCTATGCATGCTACACATTAACGTGTACAATCTGATTGATTGCAACTCATTAGTACAATTATTTGTTTGCTTTATTACGATTCTACACCCCCCTCCTTGCTTCTCTTAAAAGGGAAAAAAACCCAAAAACTCCATTTTGTAATTTCATAATTTTAAAATGTTAGAATCAATCTTGCTTCATTACTTAAGCAAACTTTGCGATAGTAAGTCTGAAGATGCCTCTGAAAGAGTGTCACAGTTAGTAACACAATACATGGAATAATCAAAGTTAATTTAAATTTCCTATTAAAACACATCTAAGTCAATCCACAGTTAAAACAAAAATTTGCACTTTGAAAATTCTTATTTTAAAGAAAGTTTTATTGATTAATTTATTCTCTTTAAAATTTCAATCAAATATTTTTCACATCCCAAGCCTAACTATTGTTGATTTTTATTTTAATACCAGCCATACTGCAGAACGAGTAGCTTACACAGATATTTAATTAAACGTCACATGCTATTTTTATTATTAAAACCTTTTATCACTTACTGTGTTTTGTATTGTAATTGGGTACAATATTTTATATGTATACTGAAATAGATTCGTTCAGCTCCCATTGGGAAATTTGGTGAACGGAAGCACTAAAAAAATCATTTATTATTGCTTACATACAAGACCTCAACCGGATTCTCGCAGAGATAATTAGAATGGTTATGTTGAGTTGTAAATTATTTTTTAAACAACTTTACTATTGTAAACTTGTGATGCTTTGTATACCACATGATGATAACAATTTGAATGTAAAAATTTTATGTTACTATCTTTTGTTTCTAAGAAAGAACCAATATCGTAATGTAAGTATTCAACTTGGACAGGGAAAAAATGTGCAATATAATGGTGGGAGATGAAGAGAAATTGACGCGGTTATTCAGAATAAAAACGATTATTTAAGTTTTATTGTTTGAACTATTTCTATCTTATTAACTTGGCAGAACTCAATTGTAAAAAGGTCAAAAAATAGCAAACTATCCCATTCAACCAATTATCGTGTTTAAAACATGACGTTTTTATTTAGTTCTGACAATTACGTTTTTTTGTATTTATATTTTTTTTTCAGTCAATGTGTTTGATGAAAAAACATTATTTGTTACACAAAATACACTTTTTGTGTGTAGATCAGAACAGATTTCGCTTATCACAGGGTAACATCAACTGATCATCAACTAAACGTGTACTGATCTCTAAAAATATGGAATTCGTATAAAAAAGCAAATACTCTTAAATTTTTACTTTGTTTTGGGTACATCTGTGCCAATCACCCAATTGAAATCTGTAATTAATTAATTATGCTTGAAACTCATTTGCAGCATCGACTGGTTACCACCAGTCATTACTCGATATTTCTGCAAACTGCTATTTTAATAGATATTTTATTACTACAAGCAAAATATTTCACAATGAAACACCACATTAAATTACTTCAATTTAATAAAAACAAAGGAAGAAAATGATACTTTTTTCTTCAAATATTTAGTAATAATGTCCCAGACTCTCATATAAAATTATCAATTCTGCATACTGATTTGTTTTATAATATTCTTTATTCCTGAATAAAAATGTATACGCTCCTTAATAGACTCTCTTATAATAACTAACGTACTGTTATAATGTAATTTAAATTAAATATCTACTATTACATATTTAAAATAAAATAATTATAAGAGCTCGATAGATGTATACGTTTAGTCAAAATATATTTTCATGTCAACGTGACTGTATAAAGTGCCATCTATTTCCATGTTAGTCGTCTATTTTTTTAGTTTTCGTACAATTTTGTGTTAAAAAGGCGAGGGAAAAGTTTCAAATTCTACAATAATGAGAAAAATTTCTTTACAAATGGAAGAATTATTTTTTAAAATATATTTAGTTTGGCAGATTGTTTGACTAATGTAAAACTATTCCACCAACCGTCTACTTTATTTAGCAAATATAACTACAGTAGTGTGCATGAGCCATCGATTTAAAAAAAAAACACTTAAGACCTGATTTATGCGTTGAATAAGGTCCAATAGAGTTCATGTAAATTTAACTAAGTATGGTAGTCATACAAAAAAGAAAGATATGTTCCAGGATATCCAAAAAATGATAACATCAGTCTTATGATCCATAGAAAAATAGGAGATATGTTCCATAAAAATACATTTTTTCAATGTGGATTTACAGTAAATTTAGAAGAATAGTTGTACGTTGTTTTTAGATTCTCCTCTTAAGTAATCATTTTCTCCTATTGTTTGTTAATAAGTCTCTTGTTATCACTTAGTATAAACATCGAAAAGGCTCATTATTTATTGAATACTCACTGTTCATCTTTATTGTTTTGTATTTTCTTGTAAATTTATTCAGAATGAACATTAGGTCCATATTGATCATATACTTGTATGCATTTTTCGTTACTGCGTTAATGTGAAACAGCGTAAAAAAGATACAGCATAAACAGTAATGTGAAATTCATCTCATCTAAAACGTATTATTTAAATATGAAAATTCACGAAAACAAACGGCTGAATGCCAACCGGGTGGGAAAAGCTTAAAACATTACAAAAACATAAGCTTTGAATTGAATAAGAAAATCGGTGGCATTAAGCTATATGACATGTTTGCTTATATGAAAAATGAATTTCAAAATGAAACTTTGTGAAAAAATATTTATATATACAGTACACTGTTAGTAGAATAATATTATAAGTATTGCTTTAATCATCAATACAAATTCAAATTTCTAGTTATTTAAAAAAAAAAATCAAACAATTTTCTTCATTAATTGATCTCACTGTTGAAGAATGTGAAACTCTTCTCTCTTGCTTAATCGTATAGTTTTATAATACTATATATCAAAGTATGTTGTGTTTTAGCTGTAAGGTAAAAACTAGTTCTTGAAAATTGTGCCTGCCATGACTTACCCTATAATTCAGTGAATGAGATAAAGTTATTCTATTAGAAATTCTTCGTTCCTTTATCTTTTTTATTATATTTTATTGATATGATACATAACGTACTATGGATTAAAAAAACTAAGCAGCTTAATTTTAAAAATATACAATAAACTCTCGCATTTTTTATGTTCTCGGTAAAAAAACTTTTTGGAAACCTTGCATTTTTTAAATATACAAATTATATTGTAGTGAATTTTAGATTTTAACAGAAACACTTGCCCACATTTTCCATAATATAGAGGTTAACATGTATTTTCTTTCATTGTTTGAAAACTGAGGAACTTTTTATAGCACCTATAAACATTTGATTGAAATACACCTTTATCGATTTGTCATTTTTTTTTTTTTTAAATATTTCACCTGCAGCACTGTTCTGCTCTATTATTTCGATCATTTTCATTATGCCTATAAACACTTTCAGATCTCATAATATATTTTTATAATATCTCATTTAATGTTATAAGTTTTATATTTTTATGTAAATCTCATAAACTGAATTCGTCCAGTAGATTGTTAAAAAAAAACCTCTTAATACATCAGCGAATCCTATTTCTTTCAATGTTTTAATGTATGTAAAAAAAGTATTTAAAATTTATAATGATATCCCTATTTTTGAATAAATAAATTATAAAAATATTTCATTTGAAAAATGTTATTTCTTTTAGTCACCATTTTATATTTATTGTCTCGATTGTTTCCGTACTACTTTTTTTGTATATAATTTGTTTTTTGTTAGTTCACGTTTTCTATTCATAATTTCCTGCAATTATTTTAAAATTTAACTCATTTTAAAATGTTTATTCATAGTCATAGATAATTTTATTTAGCAACTCATAAATGTTCTATTTAATGTAAGTTCCATAGAAAAGAATAATACCGATACAAGTATATAAATTAAAGATTTCTTATAAAAAAACTGATGGCCTTTTTTTATTCTGTTCATCCGTCATATGAAAATAATCCTCATACTATGATCCTTTATCACCACGTTAAAATTCACAGGGCACCTAGAAAATAATATAATAAACATATTAAAGTTATTTTCATGAGAGATATATTTACATATCGACTGTGGAAAGGAAAAAGGACGTAACCCACACATATCAAATTTTACAGGAGGCGCTAAAAACGTGTTTTGATGTTTTTGTGACATATGCAAATTATGAATTATACACAACCCTGAAGTGCACGGAGACTTCTAAACTGGTGTTTAATTGACATAATCTAATATTAATTAAAGAAATTGTCTAAGAAAAACCTTTATTTCAGTCTTTTTTCTTGGTTTTAATTTTTTACAAGGTCATTTTTTGAAACTTAAAAGCTAAATTTAGATACTAATTCGGCATTTGCAGCTTGCATCCTTTTGATAGAATGTGTATCAAGTTTAATACATTGTGACTATCGAAAAAAACCTGTTTTGAAGAAACTGTGGGTTAAGTCCTTTTTCCTTTCCACAGTCGATATGTACCTATATATTGGCGGTTTATTATAACCAAACTACATATTTAAGTTGTAGATAGATAAAATAAAATTTTACAACTAAGCCTAAAGAGTAATGTATAATCTTTAAAAGAAAATCAAAATGCTTTCTTTATTATAAATCTATATTGTTATTTAATAACTTTACGATTTTCATCGTTTTCAATATTTCAGTATTTTAAGGAAAACTGTATTATTAATCAAGATATTTATTATTTTCGTCGCACGGAAAGTGAAAAAAAGGAAAAAAAAACGGAAATATAGAAATACGATAACATACCCATTACATTTTTTAACAGTGCATACATAAAATTTAAATGAAACTTTAATAATATAAGAATATAGCAGTCATAAAATTCATCGGACATAGGTACATATCATGTTTTCCAAATATCACATACATACATATTTGCAAATAAGCCATTACGTACGGTTTTTGGCTTTTTAATCTTGAAAGTTGTTGTATTTAAATAACTTCATTGTCATTCGTCATTTTCGAACAACAAACATAAACATAAATGTTTAACCTCACTACAATAACAAATACAAAAAAATACATAATAAAATGGACCAGTACCAACGTGTTTACTTTTAGAGAGTTCACTATGAATACTTATCCGGCATCTATCTTTTTGATAACAAAGCTTTTTCAGATAGCTGAGATTTAAACCACTAGATGATAATATGCTTCTCATATATTTGTAAAGGTGTCGTTGTTTGCACAACCCATACTTCAAGCTAATTGGATTATTTTATTAATATAATTTTTATTTTTTTAATAATATTATGTAAAAGGTTATAAATGGTCACTTATTTGATGGATTATTAATAATATTCTCATAACCCATCCATACACAAAAACTATTTACTGCTTACATTGTTCCTATAAATGAATTTCTAGAACATATTATTATATCTATCTATACAAACTGTCCACCCTTGCAGGCGATACAAAATATTTTATTTGTCTATAGAGGCAGCGAAAAAATGCATATATGTTATGTTAATTTTAGTAAAGAGCTTTCGAAATCATTACAATATTTTTCACGTATTATTTATCTACAATATCCGTTGCCTCTCGTTTGAAATTGAATTATCCTGGAAAAATCTTCGTATTCACATAATACTATTTTCATTCACGTTTCAGTCTAGTGTGAAATATTGATGCGGATACAACCAGATTTACGTTGAGAAAGTGTATCCTAATTTGATCTTCTTATTTGTTTGTTTATAATGAACAAATCAAGTATGAGAAATATCTTTGTATACAATTACGGAATTCAGCGTGGGTATGGCCATGGAAAGTGGACAAGGCGTGAAAAGGGTCGTGGATTGGTGTTTTATTTTGATGATGATATCGAACATTGTATAACAATTATTTAATGTGAAATATTAAAAGTATGTTTGGTATATTTTAATCATTTTTTTTCAGACCATAACCTTGTCAAATATTATTTTATGTCTGAATTCAAATACACTTCTGCCTCAGTAAGTTCATTTAAATGTTCCGACTTTTTTCAAATTTCAATTGACAGCTCGATGAGTTTGTTAATGAAGCTAAGCAACAATATTATTCTATCAATGTCAAAAGTTTTCGTAATATGAATATTCAGGTATTAAAATTTTTCTATTTTCATGCTGAGGTGTACATGTAATACCAAAAATGTATCACCAATCAAAGTGCTTTGATAATATATTATTTTAAATATATTGATACATATAAATTTGTCACTGTTTTTTTTTCTAATTAATATAGATATAGAAAAGCGGCATTTTAAAAACGGCCAACTTCTCCGGTGTAAGCCTGCAACTTTGAGACTACATATTAAGTTTTATAAAAATCTGAAAGATGCGAAATATCATTGATAGTATTATATATTTTATTAAATAAACATCCATACGTGTGCCATACATGAAATTTATATTTTTAGAATTTGATATTCAAATCTGAAGACAAGTGGTAGCATGTGTACGTTTAAAATAATGTGTTTACACGTATCTACTTTCTGGCAGAAAAAAAATGTTAAACAAATAAACATAAGGTTTTCCCAAAGGCGTTAGCAAATGATTATCTATTTTGAAAAATTTATAAAAATACTGCGAAAATATTATTATTCTGTCGGTTAAAATGTTAGTATTTGATTATCCCTTCTTTTAACTTCCACAGTATGACTGAGAAGAGTGTTTGAAAATATTTCAGCGTTTTTTACTAGTTGTGTGGTTAAAAAAAATATCAATTATAGTAAACGTTCGATTAACTTTACAAGATTGTCACCAAATCTTCTATGAAGTATAAAACAAATCAGTGGTGAACATACACGAGGTCAACGCGAGCCACATTCAGGATTTTCATATATGTATATAAAGAAAAACACACTAATCACGTTCTCATGTAGTATTTAATACACGAATTCAAATGTAATTACATTAATACACAAATCTAAATTGCTATGTTTTTTTCCTCCATGTCCGTTCACAATGCGGAGCATATGGCTTTCTAATGTAATTACCTATATCAACTGAAGTTTTTATACAATTCTATTTGACTCACTTCATCTCTAATGGGCCCATAATTAATAACAAAATAACGGTTAGAATTAAACATTTTGTTCCAATTCCACACTATTTATACAAATCAGGATGAGTTTTTCTCACGGCGACCATTATGGACTGGTGAAAGATAAGAAGATTCATGGTTACTTATTAGAAAAAACTAATAAACTAATAAAAGTATGTCATGCAAATAATTTATGAAAAAATCTTACAAATTATAAATAAAGAAACTAATGCTTGATTCAAAGAAGCAATAAATACATATTACAGAATCTTTAGTGGGCACAATAAAGTTTAAAAATTATAAATACGATAAATAGTGAAGGTTTTTTTAAATGAATAGTTTACTAGTGAAAAATAACTATTTAAAGTCAGCGAAAATTGTATGGGAAAATTGATTTAATGTTACAAATGAGTTTCCTATGAAATGATAAAGTAGCTGTGTTTAAACCACCTTATACTTTGGACCTTAGACATAATATAGAAATGCAAATATTTAGCAGGTGAATTATTATGAAGGCATGGACCGTTGGTATATATTATTTCTTTATTTCCTCGCATCACTGTGCTCGAGTAAACGTCACGGAAATGTTTTACGGAATAAAAATATTGTTGCATTAGCAAAAAGCAGAATAATTCTAAATGATGAACATTTAAAAAAAATCTTATTAAGTATAAATTTAGCTATACATACATATCGACTGTGGAAAGGAAAAAGGACGTAACCCTCAATTTTCCAAAACAGCTTTTTTCGATAATCACAGTGTATACAACTTGACACACATTCTATCAAAAGGATGGAAGCTGAAAATGCCGAATAAGTATCTAAATTTAGCTTTTTAGTTCGAAAAAGATGACCTTGTAAACAATTAAAACCAAGAAAAAACACTGAAATAAAGGTTTTTCGAGACAATTTCTTAAATTAATATTAGGTTATGTCAATTAAACACCCATTTAGAAGTATCCGTGCACTTCAAGGTTGTGTATAATTTATAATTTGCATATGTCACAAAATCATCAAAACACGTTTTTAGCGCCTCCTGTAAAATTCTATATGTGTGGGTTACGTCCTTTTTCCTTTCCACAGTCGATATATTACATTGCCACCTGTTACTTTTTTCCATTTAAATATTGTAAGTTATGCTACCATATATTTAAAATATGTAATTTTACTATACTCATTTTTTATTTCATTAAATTAAAAAGTAACAAACGAGTTATGTGATGACATGTAAGACAGTCTCCCAAAAGTCATTAAGTGACATGACACAATCCACTATTTTGTCATCCTTTACCTAGTAAATAAGTCATTGTGTCGAAAACCACGCTTTTTACGCTACCTAGAATATCCTATTAGTCACTTACTACTTAACTAGGTGCGGTAACTTACTATTGAAAACTTCTCTGGGATCGAGAGAATAAGTATTTCTGAGACTTTTAGATTATGAAAGGCAATATAATTTGTTATTATTTTTAGCTTGATGACTTCTGGCAGTAAGTTAGTTTACAAAATACGAACTATGCATCTTAAAGAATATTAAAACATTAATTAAAAAATATATTTCTTCAGTACTCTTATTAAATGGAAGTTTTTAATCGATATGAAGATGATTGTCATACCACATTTCGCCATCGTATGCTGAAGAATATTGTTTATAAACTTAAAGAATTAACCTGATATGATAAAACGGAAACACTCACGCCACAGGTTTGTAATGAATATCAGCTGATGAAGTGTCTTGATTATGGCCTTATTTGACTACATATGAATGTCTTATCCACTCCTGTCATAAGTGCTGCAACTCTCAGCTTATTATGCAATACAACATTTAAAAATAAAATAATTAAAAAAGAGGCGCCATAAAAATATATGTGTTACAATTTTTAAAAATAGGATATTAGTATTTACACAAAAAAATACATACGGCTATTCACTGCTATTAAATAATTGATACAGGTAAACTGTGAAGTAAAAAAAGAAGCGAAGACTTTGCACAGTATAACTATTGAATGTTGAAAGCCATTTAGAACATAAATTCTATAGTACAAAAAAATGTACGTTTTTTTATTCAGTATTTATGAAACTATTTTAATTTGTTATTTTCGTGGTATTTTTCATATTAAACAAAAAATTATCGTTAAGTATATAGGTAATTGAGAAAATGTCGAAAAATGAATTTACAATAACAATTTCACAATAATAATAACCATTGTCAGGTTCAAAATATGGGCATTTACATTCTAAAAAATCTTACATTCCAAAAAATTCACAATTTTAACCTATTTTATATATTATTAAAATATTGTCTACTTAATTAAATATGTACGTCCTCTTTGACGCGTCTGTTACTCTCGGATTGAATCTCAACTGCAATGAAAAGGAAAAAAGTCGCCGCAAAATGTTGAAATATATCATAAACAAACATCCCACTGCCCGAACCACCAGAGCTGGGGTGGCAAATTGTGGGCTAATTCACCCCTTCAAAATTCTTATAAAAGCTCACACCAAGTTAGCTTTCCTCATCACTACCTCCGAAGAGCTCAAAGCTAACAAATCATAATAATACATATAAATATATTTTTGATATTTTCACTGGACGAATCTGAGTGTTTATTTCATTGAAATTTATCAAAAAAAAGTAATTGTTATATGTGATTGTTTCCAATAAAACTAACTTAATCATAAAAAGCTTACTAATAAATCTCCGCATAATCTAGAACATTTATTTTCGAATCCGTGAAAGATGGGGATAATTAGGTAAGTTTTTACTAATTTTAAAAATTAAAATTTAATATAAGAATAGATTCCACGGGATCAGTTATTAAAAATGAGTTTAAATACTCTCTAAAGCAAGTACATATACTCAACCTGCGCTCCACCGGCTGCATGCGTCCCATTAAGATTTTATGTGAGGCCCAAAACAATCATAGTCATCAGTTGCTTTTGCAAACATCTGGTATTGTTTGCAAAAAAATACGTAAACTAATGAGTGTTTTGTATAAATTTCTATTTTGTGCTCTTAAATTTATGTTATGTAACTATATGATGGAAATTATGTGATATACTTATAATTATAAGCTGAGGCCCACGCAATGTAGCAAAAACCAGCATGCGGCCCAGACGAAATAAAGGTTTAGTAAATTATATATACATATTGAGCTTGACGGTTAATCTAAAATCAGTATACATGTTAATTTTAAGATAAACACTAAGTAGGTATAATAACGTTAAAAAATATAATATGTAAAAAAGATTTTATAAAATAAAAATATGAACTTACTGTTTTTTTTTTGATCTTTTGAACATTCAACTATTTTTGAACATCCCTTTTGCCATTACAACATTGTTATGGCATTTAGAAATGGATTTAGAAATGGAATAATAAGGTGACCATATGAATATTTTTAGAAGTGGGTTTTTTATTTACCTTTTTCTTTTATATTTATAAAATTCACATTTTTGAAATACGATTAAGTTAAACTGTAAACGTTTAGTAAAATATCAGTCATAATAATTGTAAGTATACGCATAAACAATCAAGTTCAAAAAAATTTACCAAATAAAAAATCTTTACATTTTGGCTTTACATTTTTAGCAACATTTATTTAATTTTCTAACAGACTGGCCGGAGACTTTACTGCATTAATGTTAATAATCCTGGTGGTGATGACCTTCAACTCAAGATATTGTGAAGCTCAGGTAACCTTTAGCAGAGATTGGAATCCAGGAAAACGAGCTGGTGGAGGAACACCTGTTGCAGATTGTGGAGATGTTGCCAAATCAGCTGCTAATGTGTGCCATATGTTATTGGTAAATAATTTGAGTACATATATAAATATTGCCATGAAGTGGCATATAAACTTTATGGTTAAAATACACAAAGTTTCAGTTTTAAGTCTCCATTTGACAGATACTATTTTAAAATTTAATAAGGCATGAACGTCCAATAAGAGCAGAAAAAAAATAATTACTGAATATCATTATTTATGTGTTTGATTTGTTTGATATATTTTTAATAAATAAATAGTGCGTTTTGGTTGAGATACGAATTGAAATTAGAAATTATTAAAATTGAGATGAAAAAAAATAGGAGCTCCATGCTTAAGCACGCCACTGGCTCCCTGCTCATTTTTTACAAACAAAATTTATCACAATATGATAATAAGGAATACTTATCCCAAATGCGATGATTGGAAATTCTTATTAACCTAGATTCTATCTATTAAACGATTTTTTTGTAAATGAGCATTTTAATATGTTCTCTTAATTATAGGTGTATCTGTAAACCGTGACCCATACCTCAAACTTTGCAAATATTTTCCGAAAATAAATGTTATAATATAAGCAATCACCCCCATTTGACAATTTGATACAGAAATAATTATTTCTTCTGTTTGTTATATTATAATTTATAAAATTCCCAGCTGCACTGGATTTGAAAAAAAAAAATGTATTTTTGAAATCTTGGTGATGTGTTGGTGTTATTTACATTTTTTTACTCTGAAAGAAATAGTGTTGATATGTAGAGACATCTGTTTTTTACAATAAGAAGCTTTTATAGTTTGTGTCGGTAAAACAGCAAACTTGTATAGAGTAGCCGATTTCTATTATATTATATATTTTTAAATTCAACAACATACCTACACACGAATTAAACACGATAATCTTAGCAGTTATTATTTCAGGATGAGCTTCGGCAGCTGGTAGCATGCGAATCAAGAACAATGATGCGAGTCCTCCAAGTGAAGGACCAGGAAACTAATCCACTGCCCATTTTTTTTACCAAACGATAAACAGATGGCAGTAAGCAGTTCGTGAAATGAAAACATAATTTTAAAAATAATAATATAAGATAACGGCGCCGACAATGGAAAAGATTTTTGAAAATGTAATAAATTTATATCTAATTATCGTTGAATATCGTACAAAATCGTACAAAAAGCCACGTGACTTAGAAGTAGTAAGCCAATTCAATTACACGTAAAATATGTATAACAAGAAGAATATTTGTTTTGTGTAAAATATATTTTTTAAAATAAAATATTGTTACAGGTAACGAGTCTTAATTAATATCATACTGCTCTGAAATATGTTTCTTATTAACACTAATTTTCCACCTAGACCCATAACACACCGCCAAAATTATTATTAAATAATTATTATTACACGTAACAAAGAACCAAGTACTAAATGTATTCTAAAAAATGTCGTCTCGGGTCTGGAAGAAAACACTATCTAAAAAAAGACATTTCGTGTTTATATACAATAATAGTCATAGTAATCACCAATTGGGAAAGTGTTTTCTTTCATACAATACTTAATTATTTAATTATACTAGCAAACGATTTTATTGTCAATCAATGATCAGTAGTATAACTAAAATAATATTAAAATATCAACAAAAAACATATTTTATTCAATATCTTCTGGGAAAATGTCCACACCTTATGTGGTGCATATGCCACCAACCAGCACGTTCAGGATCCTTTGTTTTTTCGCCCACCAATCGATCAGCATAAATATATAAAAAATAAATATTCAAACTTATTATTATATTTCTAGTTGATGCGTTCTTCCATTACGATGGCGACGCATTTTTTTGGAGTATCTATTATTTATTATATCGACTGTGGAAAGGAAAAAGGACGTAACCCACACATATCAAATTTTACAGGGGGCGCTAAAAACGTGTTTTGATGATTTTGTAACATATGCAAATTATGAATTATACACAACCTTGAAGTGCACGGAAACTTCTAAACTGGTGTTTAATTGACATAGCCTAATAATAATTAAATAAATTGTCTCGGAAAAACCTTTATTTCAGTGTTTTTTCTTGGTTTTAATTTTTTACAAGGTCATCTTTTTCAAACTTAAAAGCTAAATTTAGGTAGTTATTCGGCATTTTCAGCTTCCATCCTTTTGATAGAATGTGTGTCCAGTTAGTTGTATACATTGTGATTTTTGAAAAAAAGCTGTTTTGGAAAATTGAGGGTTACGTCCTTTTTCCTTTCCACAGTCGATATAAACAACAGGCGAGAAAAAAAATGTCATAAAGTTTATCAAGTTATGTACATCAGTAACTTAAATCCTTCATTACTTAACGTGATTTATAATGTTCTTTGTAAATAGTTGATATAATTGAACGTTCATTTATTACGTTTATTAAATCATCCCCATTCTTCACGGGCCATTGAGGCATTTATTAATTGCATTATATTTGTTATTATTATGAAGGGTGAACATATTTTATTTGCTAACATTTACATTTTGATGTCAGTGCATATGGGGACACTGCGAGCGATGCACAAATAATAATAATGTTTGTAATCCGTTAAAATAATGAGGAGCTTTCCTTTAAGTAAACACTGGAAAAAAAGCTTTGAAAAAAGTGCTTGCAAAACAAACATTCAGTATTTAGCAATATAGAATACTAATGTACTTATCATATTCCGAATAAAATAACAAATTAGAATGTTATCAAAAAGAAAATATTGATCATTCTGCAGAAAAGCAAAGAAATTACAGAAGAAACTAGCATATTGATATGATTTATTGTGTACATAGAATATAAAACATATTAACTGATGTAACAAACACAAAAAACAATACTTTCAGATCAAGCTAGTATATAACAGCAATTTTTTGACTTATATATTATCTACGACAGCTTCAGTATATACAGAAGAGCATTTTTGGCTATTTAGATTGATAAGTTTACGATAAATTGTATATTGTTGCATATTATAAGTGAACTAAGTACCAATCGATTGCTTATTTAAGTATTGAATATAAATTGTATAGGAGTGATACAAATTAACTCCTTCCCCAGAGCACCGAAGATTGTTTTGAGATTAAGCGAGCCCCTTGTTAACGTATTGGCAGCCCACAACAGAACAAACATATTATTTATAATATATATCTACAGAAGTTTTTGTTTGTTTTTAATAAAAATGTAGAAAACCGTTTTATATTATGTAAACTCGATTCTTTTTTACGAAGGCTGGTTTCAGTGACAACGTGCAAACAACTTAAAAAAAAAGAAAAAGACATTTTTTAATGCAGCTTTAAATTACGATATTGGTCAAAGAGAGACGTTGAAACTGTCTGGGACACGTAATGCGGCATCCTCCGAATTCTATCTTCCAAACTCCTGACGGCCGTCGGAGACAGTCCCTATAGTGCATTTGGCGTAACCAAAATCAAAGAATGTTGAATGTAGTCGTAGGAGGAATCAAAGCGATATCCTGGAGATGCCGATAGCTACACATATGGAGTATACGCGGCCCTCGGCGCTCATATGTGCGGCCCGCGGTCATATATGACGAATAATGTTTTTAAAAGTAACGGTTAATTCAGAACGTATTTAGAATCTCATTTAATTAATTCAAATCAGTAACGTTTTTAAAATTATTGTGCATAGATTCTATTGATGTAACTGATTTGTTTGTTGGTTCAATGCATGTTTTTATTTTCACATCTGTTTGTTGTATTGTTTTTTTTTACAATTACCCTGATTGATCTCTGGACTCAAATTATTCATTGTACTAAAAAAAATATCAATAAGTATGAAATTAGTTTTAATATTTGTTTTTGTACAATGTATGCATGTATGTATGTGCGGCCCGGGGTGCAATTTGGGTTGGCCAGACCTGATATAGAGGAACATGTTTTTACGATCAAGGATTATAAAATTTTGCATTTTCTCGATAGTTATTATTCAAACATACAATAATAATATATTCTTTTTAAATTAACAATATGATGTGAGAATATTACTTGAACGACTGCACGTCTTCAAAATAACAATATTTTAGTACACGTGTGAAGTCGAACACGCATTGTGTGAATCGATTCCCAATTACATGCATCGATAATTTTTTCGCACCATCAGTGCAAGCTGTAAATGGAAGTATTAGATGTGTAATTGTACTTACATACATCATGTTTCAAAAGTACTAGCAGTAAAATAAAATAATTGAGGAGCAAACATTCAAAAAGTGTTTTGTCACAAATTTTGAAAAATGGCGTTTATATCAATTCTAATAGCCCATAATAAAACCTATGAATAGAAATCAAAATTAGTGTTCAAAAAGGTTTTTTTTATTATTAAAATGAAATCATAAAGTTGACACATTCATACAAATCGTCACTTTTGCAACACTTAAATCATCATTTTCCAAGCTTTGTATTTGTGTGACAAAACACTTTTTGAATGTTTGCTCCTCAATTATTTATTTTGATGACTTTATCATTCGAGAAGTCACTGAAGTATTGATATTGTAAATATCCAATATTTAAGCATAAGTTACTTCAATAAAATATACCTCTCCTTTTAATATCCTTAGAGACCGTTAAAGCACAGAAGTGTAATTTTTAGGGTGTTCACTGTCAATACTTGGTGGAAAGACATTATATAAAGAAAAAACCCAATATTCCTTTGTGCTTTATTTTCACTTTATTTTTAAAGGTCAGAACCGGTTTTGCTCATGGCGAGCATTGTCAACTGATAAAAAATATAATTTAACAGTACTTTTTATACAAAAACAAATTTAAATTAAAAGTTGTAAATAAAAATTATCATTGAAAAGAATTTACAAATTACAGTAGAAGTGATTCTATAATTAATTACACAAGATCAAAATAAATTTTGAAATTATTAATTACAAACATAATTATTATTTCTTATCAGTTGACAATGCACGCCATGAGCGAAACCGGTCCTGACCTTTATAAATAAAGTACAAAGATTTTTTTTTATTTTTTCTTAATAGAGGTGTAATTATAGAATTAGTGCATACGTTCCGGTAGAACCTTCATGTGATGCGACCCTCTGAAAATACATATTTTTATATTTTCTTATTTATGCCAAGAAGCATCTGAACAGGGTATAATGAGGATATTTTATTATTTGATAAACTTTACTTGAATTCTAAGAGATTACATTCATAGACCATTTTGTCTAGACATTGACATGCCACACTTCGATCATTCACGTCACATATAGTATTTAGTAATCACCTATTCCATACATTTAGTTAAAAGTCATTTTGGAGCATTCTGTACTAACCAGTTCAATGAACACGATTGTACCTACCTAAATTGAGAAATGTAGAGAGCAAAGCAATATGTCTCATTTATCACAATAACTCCCCAAACATCAAACCGTTTGTGAATGCTGTTCTCCTCGATAATAATTTACCATCGCTGAGAGATTCAAACACTATTTACAATAATAACCAATATTATAACCTACCTGACGAAACATGATCTATATTCATTATCGATTCAAAATAATGTTCAATTATATAAATGAAATTGAAAATTGAAAAAGTAAAGTTGATTGGTCAACACTATTGGTTTTTGGTTCACTCAATTGTTGGGATCAGAAATATCATTGTATATTAAAATTAATAAAACATTTTTTTAGTACTTTTTCCACATAAAATTTATTAGATCAGGACCGGTTTCGCTCATCGCGAGCATTATCAACTGATAAGAAAAATACATAAACAGTGATATTTATACAAATTTAAATTGAAATAAAAGGTGTAAGCAACTATTAACAATTTAAAGGATTAACAAATTACATTATAATTACACAAGATTAAAATGCTTAACACCCATAACAATTAAAAAATCATCATCAAAGAATAATAAATCTAAGTGGCAAACGATGTCAATTATGAACACAATTAAAATTTGGGAAATTTCACCTTTTATTTCAATTTAAATTTGTATAAATATCACTGTTTATGTATTTTTCTTATCAGTTGATAATGCTCGCGATGAGCGAAACCGGTCCTGATCTAATAAATTTTATGTGGAAAAAGTACTAAAAAAATGTTTTATTATTTTTATTATAATGCCATTCCACCAAGTATTGACAGTGAACACCTTAAAAGTGATCATTGTATATATAGAATGAATATCTGTACTTTTTCATACACACAATGGTACTATCTTATTCCAAACACGAGGTTCTAGAAAAATAAGCTTAATTATCTACCTCTTCTAACTCCACTTTTTTTTGCAAATTCAAGCACTAAAATTTAAAACAATTTTGTCAATAGTGGTTCAAGTGTACGAATCAACTGATACTTAATAAACGGTGTTTACTGCTTGCGTTAAAAAAATATGAGAATCTTTCAATGAAAACTTTTTCTTTTGAAAAAAGTTCTGCTGATATGCTTCATAAGGTTTTATATTTGCTCTTCATTCGGGACCTCCGTAACCGAAGCCAACGACGTTGACCACTCAACCACACACACAACAATATGTTTACACAAATAATTTGGCCGTTGATTGTCCCACCACCACCCGATATGTTTATGCAGCCACCACAAAACAAATAATTGAATGGAAACCATTATCGTAACTAAATTTCCATCTGCTAATGGCCATGTGATTGTTCTTCATTAAAAGTGAAAAATACTTCACTCTCGTTTATACCCTGAGTTATATCTGGAATACGTTATCGTATCGAATTGATTTTAGCTATACCAAATGCCTAGGTTTAATTTTTGATTCAATTAACAATAGTTAAAATATTTTTTGTGTTCGCCTTCGTTCCCTCGTGTAGCTCACACATCGTTATTCAAACAATAAATAACATTAGGTGCCAACCCATTTATATGAAATATAAAAATATATTGGTTAATGATGCAATTGGTCCATATTTTTTTATCGACAATTACCATCAATTATAGAAATATGTTGTTACAATATTTAAAAAAACGCTTTTTAAGCACTTAACATACTTCATTGGTGCATTAGCGATAAAATACGCGTCAAGATAATTATCAAAGGTTTTAAGTTATTCATAAATAAATAAACAGTAAAACGTCAAAATTATGTTACAAGAATTTAAAGTTTTTCCCCGTTCATGAAAAATATTTCAGATATTTGAGTTATATTCAAACAATAAACAAAGCTATGCATATGTTAACTATAACCAAAACAAGTGTAAAAGGTAAGGCAAATTTGCATATGCATTTAAACAGAAACTTATTTTTAGTTGACATTTTGACCTTCAATAAATTGCCATAGAAACCCATGAATTAATGCATGATAGAAATTTTGGAATCTCGCGGCTTGTGAATTTAAAATGACATTAAATAATCCCAGAATATTGACTACTGTCATTAAATGCCATCACTAAACTACCGGAACGATGTACATATATTAAAAAAAAACATAATTATGGTGTTAACACAAACAAATCATATAAATAAACCCCCTTTAATTTTTTGGTAAAATATTACATGAGTTTCATTGCGAAGTATTAATAACAAAATGCTTGATTGTGGTTATTATTCATGAAAAATAATGTTCAGGTTTGATGAATAAAAGCGTTCATAAGAAAAATCATTTTGTTGGTAAAGCTTTGTTTGTTTCCCTGTTAACAAACATTTCGAGAAACGAGATCGTCGCTTATTTTGAGTAATATCAAATTTAAATCTCATATTTTTCATGAAAACGACAAGTAAAGTGGGCGTCACTTTGAGCGCAATCCATTTTACTTAAACCTGTTCAGATGGTTTTTCTCGTCTCGTATTCTTATGCTTATTATTATTAAAATACAAAAGGAAAAATCTTGGCAAGGAATGACGAGATGGGATTAAGTATTGTAATAAGGATATAACTGCCAGTGGCGCTTGACCGTTCAAGGATATGCGAAAAAATAATACTTATTTCAACTGTACTAAGTAAAAACTGGAAAAACTGCTAAAAAGGATGTTATGTTATTTAATTTATTTAGAAAATCATAATGTCGAACAATTTCTTAAAAGGCAGTAAAAGAGAAAACACGATCTATTTTTTAATATTTGGCATTACAGCTAATGCCAATGCGCCAAATATTTTAAAGTTGAAAGATCATACGAGAAAAAACATGATGAGAATGTATTGTAAGTCACACGCGATCAACTCAAGGTAAATTGACATCACAAACACCCACATCTTAAGTCTCAAATTTAAATTGAATCATCTAAATTTGACATTGACCTTACCGTGAATCAAACCCAAACCCGTCTGGTCAGTAGTAGAGCAAGCTTGCTTTGGTTCTACCTACTCGACCACAGTGGGCGACAGTTAATCTTAGTTTCTGTATCCTAATTAAATCTTTAAATGGTCAATTGCAAAGCTTTGAATAGATTTTCTACGATTACCGTTATTTTGTAATTAACGTTTTCCAATAAATGTTACCAAACAATAGTAGTTTTTCATTTGTTGCCTGAAGTATCTGAAGAAATTTTCTCTAGACTCAGTTGTCTTGCCTCTACTGTAGTGTGCACATTATTTTTAAGTTTTCTTAAGATTACCCGACGTTGAATCCAACATCGCCCACACACTTTAACAATCTTTTTACAAGCTGTATTCAACAAAATCACAAATCTATCCGTGTTTCAATTTCTTTCTCAAAAAATAATGCTTGCGTGCACTGTAATGAGCTGGAAGTTTAAGTAATGTTACAAATAAGATTTTATTGATTGATCTATTTGATCAGCATAAGACATCGCGAACTGACTATTATAATAAACAGTTTTCACAACTGGAAACTAGATTTTTTGATTGAATGATTATCAAATCACACCTCGATCCCACGACCGTTTGAATAAATCTTTGGCAATCGTTCGGCCCTGCTCGTCCAGATGTTCTCTCTCTGGCGCGAATGACAAATAATGCGCATTAGGCGGGAGACGGTGGTGGAGATGCTGACACACCCTGTACCTTACACCCTCCCCACTTGCACCCTATCACACACCTTACAATCCCCTTTAAAACTCGCGCTGCTGAGTCTCTTAATTTTTTTACTTCGCCTCTTTTCTTCCTGGGTGGCGATGTAGACATCGATACTGTAATACTTACCGATTTCATGAACAAAGTAATGTCGACTTACACATTACAAAAATACTTTGTACTAAATACACATATGATCGGTTCAACGACTTCAAAACCATGGTTATAATCACAGCCTTTTTCACTTGGTTATATACAAAACCCTAGGTAAATCTTACGACTTGTTCTATTAAGCATCTGAATCCAGCAGCTACTCGCAACTGTAGTTTACAGATTCTTCTCGAGATTATTAGTTCACTCAATTCATGATCATCAAATAATTATTTTTGCATTGGTGACCGATCAAAATGTTTAGGACAAATTGTGTGAGATTATCAAATGGCAATCATATACATAATTCTCTTTTAATGTGTTCACTGTACAGTTCTTGGTGAAAAAACATTGAATAATATTATATGGAAAAATAGCTCATAAGTAAATGATGAGCAAAACAATCCCTGATATACAATAAATAGAATGGAATTGGTAAAAAAAGTGTTTTATTTTTCAATATTGTATATTATTGAATATCAGTCAGTTTCAATATAAAACTGTGTGTGTCTTTAAGCTATTAAGTTAAATTTTAAAAATAAATATAAAAATGCCGCATCCGTTAAAATTTAAAAAAATATATATGAAAAAAATAAAATAATAAGCACTGACAGACTAGTTTTTGGTAGTATTATATTTTGATAGTAGTAGACGAGAGTTTACTAAAATAAAATAAAACTTTCTATCTATCTAATCTAAATTTGCTTTATTATTAGTATATGAGCCTTCTAAAAGTGAAGTGAGCCAACTAGTAAAATGGTAAAACTTTTTTCTTGGATTTTAAGTACAATCACGTATTTATTTGATATTTTGGTGGATTGTATATTTTTAAATTACGGGCTAGCAACCCTCGGAAATCAATTAAAACTTATTTCAATGTGTAGTATGAAATATAAGTTTCAGCTTTCATTTTTGAGCGATTCATTTTTTATTAGAGCAGTAAATAGCGTGTACCAAAATCATTACAGCTCATAATAAAAATATTTTGCTGAGAATTCGCTTTCGTGCATTCTAGTAAATACCGATGTCCTTTGTTATTTCAATTTTTAATTGAATTTTCTTTGATAGTTTAAGTATATATATATGTATAAAATTTATCTTCAATTTGTATGTATCTCTGCAACGCTCATTGTTATTCAAAAAATGTTTTATTTTTATTAATAACATTGGTTAGCAAAAATGTAAATTCATCATTTCCATTAAAATAATACACTTCCTTTTTTAAACTTAAATTGAGCCCATTAGAGGTGATGTGAGACGAGTGGCATTTCAAAAAAAATATGTTAGGTTTGTTGCAATATTCTAAACGTCTTTAAGTATCGTAAAAGTGTAGAAAACCTCAGTTAATATACATTGCGATGGTGTTATCTCCGTAAAATAAGAATATGCAATCTACCAAAATACCAAATAAAGACGTGAATACTTGACGTGACGTGATAAAAGTTTTACCATTTTACTAGTTGGCTCACTGCACCTCTTGGGGGGTCAATTATAAAGAAGTCGAAAGATGGCATTTAAACTTATTCAAATTATCAATTGATTATACCACATGAAATGCATAATGGAGAGTGTTTGCTAGTATTACCTTCTACGTTTCGATTGACCGTTATGTAAAATTTGAGATTACGAGAATTTCGTGAGAGAGAAAAGAATAGGCCAGTTATTAAAACTTCACTTTGCTTACTTATTTGCTATGAAATATAATCTTATTTGCTATGACTCTTTATTATACTATTTCTAATGAGAATATTTTATTAAAAAGCTCTTGTTAACTGGCTGAAAGCGTGTTATCTTTGAGTGGCACTGTAGCGAATTCGAAATTTAAACACATACACCTCCCACTCCTTTCATAAAGATCTCCCCATTCTCCCGCTACCTCCACATTTTCTCTGATCGTCTAGTTGGCGCGTGTTCCTTCTTGTTTTTATATTCAAAAGTAAAGCTTTCCTAATATTTTATTCGCCAGTCACTTTTAATAGGGAAACAGCGATTCAACATGAAAATCTTATTTTTTGTATTAAAAGTATTCAAAAATATTTTTTCTGATAATATATTTACTATGGCTAGCATTTTATATAAATATATATATATTATCTTAAATTTTAAACTTTCAAATGGAAATGTATAAGATTTAAAATTGAAATTCCGCCAAGCACTTTCAGTAGAAATCTTAAAATATATCATCTTATCTAGATACCATTTTTAAAATACCTACATAGTTTATAATAAGAAAAAAAGTAGTAAGAAAACCTAATCAAATCTGAGGCATAGAATTTATTTTTGTGAGAATCGTTTGCTAGAACCAGTGTTCGCGTTCATCTTGTATAAATAAATATTAATTTTAGGATTCATTGTTAATTATTGATGAAAAGGCATAATATCAAAAAAATAAACACTTTTTGTAATAATCTACTATAATCGCGATCTGTGCTATCTCAGTATAGGTATCGTGAGCATCAAACGCGTTGAGTGAATATTGACTACTGCTATCTGGTTTTTCGTTGTGTATTATAAAAAGCGACTTTTTAAATTGGACATAACATAGGTTATTTTTAATGTAATTACACAAATTATTTTATTGGTAAAAATGGGATCTGGCATCCAAAGATTACTTCCAAGACAGATCCATCACTGATTTTTAATCACTCTTTTAGTTTTAAGTTCTTTGGTTTATTTCAGAAAATATATAGTGAAAAAATGAGATTGTGCAATCTTGTTTAAGAAATAACATGTTCTTAAACAAATCGACTAAAATATGTAATGGCCACTTTTCCCTCTTAAGCGCGATCATATGTGTATCATTTCCGAGCGCTTCAGGCTTTCCTTGCAAGATTGTTGCAAAAAGAGCTAACTGGCTGACAAATGTCGTCCGATTAATCTACACCCCCACCCTTTCTTCTACCTGAACTCCCACTCCCCTCAGTCGCCATCAAATTCATCCCCTTCCACTTTCTTAGCTTCGTGCATATTGAATTTGGCCTCTTCGCATTTCTTGTATTCTTTTTTTCTGTTTCCACGAATTTACAGCAATATTTTATTGCCTGATCGGAATAAGGTGGCCAAAAATAATTAATTCGGAAAACTGTATTATAAATCTCTTACAATATAACTTTTTCCACGTCGTTCATTTTTGCGTATGATATATTTGAATCTAATATTTCATTTAAAATTATTTTGCTTAACACATAATACTTACGACACATCGATGAAAACATTGAAGATGATCAAAATTTGCATCTATTTTTTCAAGCCATATCTGTTCCATATGTGACATAAATGTTTCAGCATATAGGTATCTAATAGAGCGTATCAAAAAATGTAATTAAATTTAAAACAATTTCCGCGTTACTCTAGCTGTAAAAAATATTAAATAACTTTTGTGAATTTAGTGATTTTGGCTTTTTATCTTATTATTATAGTTAGACCACCAGTATAAAAACAGAAGGGTTATGAGTTATTACAAATACACTTTATGGAGAAGATAGGGTTGCGTGTTTATAAATGACAAGTTGTATAATAATTATTTTCATTACGCCTTGTTCCCTATATGTTTCACTATGAGTAAAAACCAGGGATGTGGAGTGGAGCCAGAGTCGTGGAGTCATAGAAATCGCTAGAGCGAAAAGTGGTACCAATGTAAACTAAAAAAAATAAAAAGGTTTGAACCCATTCAAAAAATTATATTCCTACAAAAAATCAAGAAAGAATTATTCAACTCTTTATCGAGATAATGAGATAAAATACTGATATGAGAAAAACACATTCTAGTTAGTAGATGAAGTTGTAATCAGTATGTACATACAGTATTATGAAACTAAATATACACGAACATTAGTCTATTCATTGTTTTGGTTATATAATGACTGTATAAGACCTACTATAAGAAAAAGAAATGAAAAATTGAAGACCAACTCAAGGGAGATTTTTTTTATTATTGTTTTTTAAGCCGAATTAAAAGTCAGAGTCAGAACTAATTTAAGGTTAGAGTCAGAGTAATTTTATTTTATTACAATTCCACAGCCCTTTTAAAAACTAAAAACTTCAAAAATATCATACTTTTTAGTACCATAAGAAAATGTTTCTAAATATCAAAAGTTTATTCAGCATTCATAAATTTTACAAACGCTGACAAAATACTTTAAATTCTATGTCAATTAAAATTGTACATAAATAAATATGCTCGTACCTATGTACCTTTGTAGTATAATATAGTTTGATAAGTAGCATATGCAATAAATGTATATAATACATTTCGAACAAAGCATTTACAGCGTATAAAAATGTTTTACTCGTATAATATATTGTAATATTAGGTGCGTACAAATATATGTTTGTATAATGCACACACCTAATGCCGAAAAATATCAAGAAAAATATTAATAAAAGAAATGACTTTGCGAGATTTACACTCGACATAATGCGACACGATAAGGCGCAGGGTTGCATCGGGAAGAAAAGTCGAATACGAAATGATTTTATTGTATTTAAGCCGACTCTATATTAAGAAAAAAAGAGGTCATAACTAAAAGATTGCATTACTTATTAAATGGAAACACACTTCTGAACTATTGAATGGTGTATTCTACTACAGTTATTATGAAATATAAATAATAATAATATAACGGTTTGCTAACTACGATTCATAATTTTCACTTAATCTAGATTCTAGAGAATACAAAAAAATCCTGATTTAAAACTATATATATTTTTTAATCCATGTCTGTCCCCAATGTATAGCATATAGCCTCTTAATGAAGGTATCTCAACAGTTTTTTTCTACGAGAACTGTTTGTTACTTAGTTACCAATCCTCTGTTTTTTAAAGTTAGTAGCATAGTAGGGGTAGTAGGATAAGACTAGAAGAGGACTAGTCGTTTACTATTCGCTCTCGCTACGCCCAGATATAAGAGGATCGAAAAGGGTGGGTGTTATTTCATATATGTTATCATCAGTAGTGTAGTGGGGCCAGGTCAGTCCAGGTCGACGACCTGGAACCTGAAAATGAAGAAGGTATCCTGCTATTTTTTTGACTTGTAACATAATTTTAAAGTACATACATATATTAAAAATCGTTTTTTTATTGATTTAATTGTTAAACTTGTGATTTTTTTTTAACTCCAGACGGATATAAGAAAATAGGGAAGAAATCAACGACCGACCTGGTATCTATTTATTTACCACTTCACCACTGATTATCTATATATCTTTCAATTGTTATTTTAATTTTATCAAATAGATAAGAAATAATTTTGAAGCACATATTGATTGACGCTTTAACACTATATTAACAACATGATATTATTAGAATATACAATTGACGAGTATAACAATAATTAATAAAGTTCACAATTTTATTATAATGTTTGTATTTCGAAAATAAAGAAGAATTTTACCGCCTGTTAAATGAATATGGAATTCTACGCTTTAATGAAGTAAGCAATTAAATCTGCAATAATTATGAAAGGTTTTATACAGATGTCCCGTTTACAATCCGGTCCAATATTGGCGGGATTATGTAGGCAGCAGCTCTAACCCCCAACTAATGAGGTTCGAGACCCAGCTGCGTCAAAAATATCCCATTAAATGACCCAGATATAAAATAATAATATGATTTGTTTTATTTTGTACGCTCACTCATTCGTTTTTGGCGAATTTCTGCCGACAGGTTCAGCTCATGGCTAAAGCTTTCGGGAAATGACGCTAGGGCGTATTTTGATGTGATGGTATTTTCTTTCGGCAAACAAATAAGCAATGAGATATTTTGACAAAAATTTTGCTTCACATCGAAAAGTTCTTTTTTTAAATAATATATGTGTTACATTTATCATGTACATATTTGTGATTGTTTATTAAAAATAGCGGTTTTAATGAATATGGAAATTTTTAAGATATTAAGGTATAAGAGCATTCAATCTTGGACCCTTTTTGTGGTCCCGGGATTTTGGGATTCACAATCTTGCAATCCCGGACACCGGGATTGATCATTTAGCATAATTTCATGTTTTATTTTTTTTGTACATCCCTAATTTTAATTTAAAAATACTGGCATTACAGCTTACGGCCAAGAGAGATTTTTATTCTTAAATCTAAGTTCCTTTAGATCAATTAGAAGAGAACACATATAACAAACATCCAAGTTTAAGATCTCTAATTAATATTGGAAAAAATCATTTCCCGCCATAAAAGAAATTTATTTCAACTGGATTTTGGTTAAAATTATGAAAAAAATTGCCTAATATTGTTTCACAATTCATGTATTGATATGTAGGTATTAAACAAAATATGTTTGTTTTTTATATTGAGGTACACTGTCGAAAATTGTTTTATTATTAAAACATATGATAGTAAATTTGGTAGAGTATATTTTTTGCATATAACAGTTAATCACGAAATCCCGGAATTACGGGATCGCTAAATTTATTGGGGTCCCGGGATTGAATGCAATAGTATGTATAACGTTAAAGTACTTTGAAAATTTTTAAGTCTTAGAAATAATATTCCGAACATAGTATTAAATAATTTGAAAAAAATATATCTAAAACTACGCAAACTACATTGACGAGTGAAGATATTTGACTATCAAAATAGATTTTCTTATTCGGTTCCTTAATATATTTTAAACTATGTGTCTTTTCTTTAAAATGTTTCTTTATTTGTACGTATAATTGAATCAGAAAAAATAACAAAATAAAATTCAAATGATTATATTTTTTACGAATTGTATACAGAAATCATTATAAATTGCACTGTGAGTTTTAATCATGTTACATCAAAAATGTACATACAATTAGTGAAACTTCATGATTTCTGTTTTATTTTATATAAATTATAGAATTACAGACCGCCTAAAGTTTTACCCGGTTAAGAAAAAACCAAAAAAATGTAACTGTTTATCAAAATGCAGCTTTCCGAAAGAAATACCCAAAAAACGATAAATCTATTTTTGGTATCTAAAGTTAAAAAGAGATAAATCTGAAACTTCGTGCAGTTGTAGTCAACTATCCCGATGCACTATTAAATAAATTATGTATTTTTAACTAAAATCGTTCACATAATCAATTAAATTAAAACATTTGTCGAATAAATGATTCATAGAATGAGAAAGTTTTTTTTATTCAGAAGTTGGAATGACGTGAGTAAACTGAATCTTTGAAAATTTATCAAAAATACTATCCTGATAGTAATTGCTACAATACCTATGTAACACTTGAAAGACCTACGTTTATTGTAGTAAAGAGAACACTTGTTTTTTGAGTTCCTAAATGTCGTAAGCCCTATGACTTCAGGGGCTTCAGGGGCTTCAGGGGTTATTTAGTTTCATTATATTACGTTTGAGAACGATTTTTTAAAGATGTATAAGTAAGTATGGCTCAGCATTTTTATCGTTTTAAAATATATACGCAAATCATCTTTAATTTAATTTAAAATCCATTTCACAATTGTTTTTAATCGCTGACTTAAAAATGTTTAAAATATACCCCGATGTTAAATAATAAAATAGAAAAAGATCAGCCGGATGTTGGCTGTCTTTCAAAGAGACTACATTAAATAAAATTCCGCCGGATATTCCAAAGTCGTTCGATTCAAAAGAATTCTGCTAGACACACTTCAATGGCCAAATGGACAAATGATTATTTTTGATCGATGGATACCGACTTCTCTTTGTTATTATAGAGTTAAATGCTCTTCGAGAAAAAACTGCCATTTGTGTATTTTTAAACCCTGTATCAGGTAAACTGGGGTAGGTAATTGCTTATTACTCACATAAATATAGCACTTCAAGTTTGTGAAAATTATTTTACAATAGGTCTATAATATTATTGAAAGAAATTATTTTTTTACAATAAACAATATATCAGTAAGGACTGACAACACTTTATATTGAAAAAATCATCAAATTATTCATAATTACGTGATATAGGTGACAAAAGTTATTTGGAAAATTCCTATTATATTAATGTGTAGACTGAGAATGATTTGAAAGAAGCACTAGTTTTGACCTAAAACAAAAACTATTGTTGGAACATTTCAAATCATTTATTCATGTGTTACCTTGTCAAACTCTTTCACGCATAAAACTACTAAAAGTCGAGAAATATTATTTTTCATGAGCATAGGAAATAAACTGGCTTAAGACCGTGATAAAGATATTGACTGTGATTAAGAAAAAATATATGCAGGAGGAATTAGATCAAAAAAGTCTGTCAGAACTTGCCAAAATTAATACGTAGTGTTATCACACTATCTATTAATTTAAATATTATTTAAAGTGGCACTGAGAGAAAAACGAATACTTACCCCGTATCCAAAATAATCCGTTTGCGAACTGTTAATCATTTTATTTTGCTCCAAATTTGATACCAAAACGTCTAGTTCTAGTAGGGATATTGTATCGACAGTTAAACTGTTTGTCAGATTGAAAACGATACCGGGTATATAGCCAAGTGTGTACGCAGCAAAGTTGACATAATGCGAGTCAGAATAACTGACGGCCTGCACAATTAGCCATTGTAATTTGTCGGCTGGAGAAGTCTATTGTGAAAATGCACTTTTCGTTGCCCTTACACTATTGCATACAGGGCTGAATCTAAGAATTGATGAAATATATTTTAAATAACAATTCGCTGGCTAATAGATTGTAGCTTTTTATAACACATTTTCATAATTTTGATAAGTTGACTGTTTATTTTCGAAGATAGTTATTTGTGATTTAATAATAATTATTCAGTGTCATAATTTAAATGAAATTTAAAAAAACTTAACCCAACTTAACCTAAACAAAAAGGTTATAAAATATTCTGACCGTATACTATTTTTATTTTGACCAAAAATTGATTTAAATTATGACCATTTAGTTTGTTCCCATTTGTGATTGCAATATTGAAATTGGGATCCTGCTATTTTTATGGTGTATTTTAAATACTAAACTACCAGTTATGAAAATAAAAAATACCAGTTTTACACTGTATAACGGTTACATATCTATATATTAATAGCCGATAATGTCTGTTTGTCCAGTTGAGTGTAAGGTGTCCTCGACCTCCCAGTCTCCACTTTTTTAAATAAAATAAAATTAAATAAAATTAAATAAAATTAAATTAAATAAAATAAAATTAAATTAAATTAAATTAAATTAAATTAAATTAAACTAAATAAAATTAAACACAATGCAACAAAAATCTCCCGTTGCTGGGCAACGGGCTTACAGCTAGTTTACACTTATTACTTTAAAACTCTTTCTGTAGACTGACGTGTTAGTAAGATTATCCGATAGATTCAAGCAATGACAAGATGCCTTTTCAGACTCATAGTTAAATTCATTGAAACATTATTTTTTCGATATTCATGATAATCTGATATATTTTTTTAATCCGCTATCTCAAAAAAAATATCAAAATACCGATTATGATTTATTTCATATAATCAAGCATTTAAAGTATTTTTATATTTTTGTGATACCAGCATTTGGATTTGTAATTCCGATTTCTAAATCAAAAAATTAGGTCTTTATATATTTGTTCGGTATTGAAATACAGAGTGATATTATGTAGTCAATTCAATATTATTAAACATTTTAGATAGATTTAATTATCGACAATATTAAAATCTTATGATGATACGAAAAAATATTTTCTATTAATTAAACTGTTTTCAGTATATTATAGGTTGTATGCATATGTTTGTTAATCTAATCGAAATACTTTACGTTCAATATTGTCATAGTCACCTAAAATTAGTAACCATACAATTTTTAAATATAAAATATAATAATTCCTCCCTGTTTGAAACATAATTGTGTGAGTACGTGCGGGCAGCATTTAAAACCATCCACCCCTCTGATTCCCGGCATATGGAAAGGTATAAAATCCCCGCTTCTACGCAAAGGGAGGAGGTTGAGGCTTTTGTCCCCATAATAGGCTTAATAACATCGTCAACATGCCGTAAAAATAACTTTACTTAAATACCCTAAATCAGCTGTATCAATGTCCCTTACAAATACCTTGCATAACCTATGAGGGCCGGATTTTTTTACTATCGATAATTTTATATATTTTTTAATAATGGTAATTTTAATAACCATATCAGTTACTTTTGACAGTGCAAAACATTGAGATAATTTTTGGTTACGACCATAGTGATTACATAGATAAGTTTCGATACATTTTTTATCGATATCATATTTTGGCAAATCTGGGATTGTTATATGTATTTTTTGGCCTGACAAGCACTTAAAATATTACATATTCATCCCATATCTATTAACGTAGGTACCAACTAAATTCTCATCCTGTTGAAGTTATAAAAAAGTGCTACAATTTTTTTACAATTCACAATTAATACTGCTTTCATTATTAATAATAATATCATTTTCACAATTTTTTTCTATGGATACGGCAGTTGCTTCTGTATTCCATTGATTTTTTCACAATATCTATATTCTAAGAAAAATATATTTTTTAAATAAATATATATTTAAGTTTAGGTATTTTTACGAGAACTGCTGTTTACTCAGTTTCTCAATTTACATCTGTAAGAATTTTACATCTGTCTTTTCTTTTGGCCTTCGAACAGAAATCTATAAATCAATTGAAAAATTTGTCCAAACTGGGATTCGAGTGCGTGATTCCGCAACCGTAGTCAAAAAATGCGCCCGGCCACGTACACGACAAATTGTTTTTTTATCATTTATATAAGAAGTGGACACAAAAAACCTTTATCTCAATTATGTTAAAATTTTCAATATTTAATATTAAATTTTATTTTAAGTATAAAATACTTGTTAAAGCGTGGTTTCTAATAGGTTTAGTATGTACCTTTAACTTCATTGTATCCATGTCAATTACACACATATGCATTATTCACACATTTAAAAATCCAAAAGTCACACTAAAAACCTATTCAAAATTTCATTGAATAGGGAATTTCAGATTTACGGAATTATAAACGAGGGATTATTTCAAAAATAGCAATTTCGAAAACCTTTAGAGCAGTCTTTTAGATAAATGGCTTATAGATTAACTTTTTCATTCAAAACTGTTTTCCAATCAAGTGGTATTACGATTGGTGGTGCTATTTTGATGGAAAAAAAACTGACAGATAAAATCTAGCCAATTATAAATTTAGGCTACATTAGAAGCTTATTCCTAGCTTTGAATATTGCATAGCGACAACACATACCTACCCAAAGTGAATTTAAAAATACATTACTTATTTAAAAAAAAATATCTTATACTTTCCAACGGTCATTTTTAATCTTAATTACATTGTGTATTTTTTTAAGTTCTTATCCTAACTGATTGATAAACTCTACGGATAACTTTCTGGTCATTGAAAATATCCTTTATGGAAAATTTTAAATTGTTTATTCGGGGATTTGATCTCCTGACCGTGCATTGGATATAACTAGTGTCCGCTCCTTTGCGGCTCCCACAAA
The DNA here is from genome assembly GCA_030503985.1 of Himalopsyche tibetana. Taxonomy (NCBI): domain Eukaryota; kingdom Metazoa; phylum Arthropoda; class Insecta; order Trichoptera; family Rhyacophilidae; genus Himalopsyche; species Himalopsyche tibetana. The sequence continues at coordinate 7,811,873 of JAPJYX010000010.1, forward strand.
TTTATTAAAGTAAACAACAGGACACTTTTTGTACTTACTTCTCACTTTTTATTTTAAATCACATTTTCGCACATTACAGGAATTATCAATTTTCTGGTAGAAATATAAATCGATAACGAGTTATTTATACAAAATAAAGAAACTTTTTATAACAAACCATGTATCGATTTATTTTTCTTTATCAGTTGATAATCTTGTGATGAGTGAAAACGGTTCTGATTTTTCTTGAACGCACGTCCATTCTACTCCTGGTATGCTCATTTTTATGCATCACAAACATTTATGCCTTCGAACAGAAATCGAGTGACAAAATACTGTTCATACAGAGAGTCGAACCCGTAAGATCCGTTACGTGAGCCAACGACGTTGAGCAGTACACAACGAACCTGGCATTAATAAATAATGTGAAACTATTCAAAAACGTGTTGTTATGCTCCTCCACCAATAAATAACAGTTATTCCTTAAAAATTATGTATTGTAGATAAATAATTTTTTTGTGCTATTTATTTTTTATTTGAATTATTTAATTTCACTAAGGATGACGAGTAATTATTTTTAAATCTTTCTTAGCGGCTCACACTTATTTAAAATTTGAATGTAATATTATTATGTAGATGAAAATATTTGAATACTATAATAACATACAACATAATTTATATCACATAAAATTTATTACTGATCTTTTACAAACAAGATTTCATGCAATCACACAATCATAAACTCCCTTTTATTAAATTTGTCAACAAATTTATTTTCTTTATATTGAATCTATTCACGCTGCCGTCCTTTTTTGTCACATTACTCAAAACGATATGACATGTTCCCTTCTCTTTCGTGTGCTATTTGTAAGGTCCCGTCCTATTCTTCTCTCAAAATGTTAGTTCGATTGTTATTCCCAAACTCCGGATATATTTCACAAAGATTATAAAGTCAGAATTTTCTTGTGGAAGAGATAAATAAATAAATATGCGGAACAAATTCGATTTGTCGGATGACGACACATAACCCAGGCAATACTGATTTGTCTTTCAATTGTCATACGTATTGAATCAATTGTAATAGGAAGTAACTTATGATTATAATAATTATTCAAAAATGGATTTTGAAATTTATTTAAGCTTGGCGTGTTTACTTATATTTTGAAGTATCAAAACAAACGAATATTTAATAACTGGGCATAGCGAGAGTGATAAGTTAACTACTAGTCCTGTCCTAACATTATCCATCTTTCCTTACGACTTCTCTCTTTAAAAAAGAGAGGTTGAGTGACTGATTAACAAACGGACATGGATTTAAAAAAATGGGTACGAATGTCTTACATATTTGCATTAAATCACCCACATTACGAGCAGATAGCCTGGACGATACATGAAATTAGACTAATTATATAAAAAAAACTTTCCTAGTGAAAAATAAACTTAATAATATGACGTTACACGATTTTGAATATTTTTAAAGCCTCCCGCTTCCCCTCCCTATCGTCACATTTCGTCATATAACCTTTTTACATTTTATCACTAATTATTTATTACATTTAAGCTTTTTTCAGATATATAAATATTTATTCATTTGTTATAGTATGTATTTATTATGTTAAGGTATGGATATAGTAATCCAGTAAAAATCGAGAGAACGTATGATAATATCTACCCCAAGATAAGACAATTTGCGATACATATACATTTTCCAGGAACGCAGCTCCGTTTTAGCACGGGGTACACCATTTATAGGTTGCATTGTCCTTAAATAATAATAAGACAGGCATGATAAAATTAAAAATATATGGTAACCAATATGCGATATTATTCCATAGTAGATAAAAACGGAACAAATTGATTTCTTTCCAGAAACAAAGAACCCTTTAAATAAATCCCTGTCGAATGACCAGTGATCTAAGGGTTTGTCCGCTCCTTGACCGAAAATAAAAGACCAATATTTTATACTTAAGGGCTATTTCAACCCCTGTATTTGTTGCGGTAGATTGAACTGTTTTTACAATTGATGGTCACCATTTTTTCAATAAGTGTTCGTAAAAAAATGTTGACTCTACAGATTTTCAAACAACTAACCTTATGTCTTACTTGCGGTAATTATTTCAATTTTCACTTTATTTTTTCAGTCGATGTAAGAAAATTTAAATGTGTACACATATTTCATTTAATGTTTATTTCTTTGGGGTTGTACAGAGCTGTATCATAAAAATATTTAAGAATCAATTTTATTTTGAGCACTCAACGTTTTATTCACCACCATCCATCGCTTCGAATCGAAATTCATCTAACAGGGCGTATTCTGCAGCGTGACAACGTTTTGAAAGATTCTATTTTTCAGTAAACAATCAGAAAAAAAATTGGACTTGGTTGCAACGTAGCAAGGATCTAGTGTGCAAATTGTAAGATTAACGGAAAATTAATCACATAAAATTCGCAGAAAAACTCAGGGAACTGATCGCGAGGAAAATGCGACATAAAATTGATCGCGTATATTGTTACCATCGGAGTTTTTTTTACGAAATAACGGAATAATTTATTAAGTCTCGCTTGATTAACGTATTAATTCAAATAAAATCACTAAACTGAAATATTTGAGTATTGAAAAATATATCAAATATCAAAGAAAATGTTTTTAACAACTATTTCATTTGATCAAATAGAATACAAAAAATGATTAAAAAAATATGATTTTAATTTGTTATTGAACCATGTAACTATAAAATATATTTATTAAATGTAGAATCTATCAATACATAAAGATATTTTTATGTATGCTTAAAACATGTATAAATGATAATTTTGTCCCTAAATAAAATATTAAAATTCATTTATCTGGTTTTTAACTAGTAGAATATAAATTTTGCTTTATCAACCGCGTGGTTTTGAATTTAGTTCTTTCGGTCAAAAGGCAGTTGCTGTATTGCCAGTACATTTAAATTCCCCATATACTTGAATTTGGTCCAGGTGTGTTTTTTGTTGTCAGCAATTACTTTATGCCACCATTATTACGTGATTTTAAACTGCTACCACGCGATAACAAAGCCATTGTTAAATATGTCCGAGAAATGACACCCAAAGAAACCGTTCGATCTGCTCGTATATTGAATCGTTTGATTTTAAAAAACTAGCTATGATGTTAGATTTTAAATCGAGAATTCAAAAGATAAGTGTGTACTTTGAACATATATTTTGATCAAACTTTATATTGTTTAATATTTTTTATCAAAAAAACTGTAAATAGTTCAACAGTAGTAATATGGCCAGTAAGTTTTATACATATATAATATTATAAACATGCTATATATATACATTTACTTAACTAAGCAATGAGTTGTTTAAGCTATACAAAAATACTCAAAAACCATTCAGTGACCGCTTTTACAAATATTTATTTCCCACTTGATAAATTAATTGGAGGATGTTTGTCGGATCTTTAGCGCAGTGGTATAAATAGTAGGCTTCCATGATGGATCTCGGGTTTAAGCCCCAGTCAAAGCAACATTTTTAAGCGATTCATTTTCCAAGGCATGGATGTTTGTGACATCTAAAAAATTTCTTCCTCCTCTTTAATCTTAAAATAACGAGGCATAGAAAAAGCGATTAGTTAGTCGTAAGTTCTATTCCAGACCTATCCTTCTTTGTCTTTGCAAATGAGAGGTTGAGCTATTGAGTAACAAGTAGTTCTCATGTTGCTAATTATAAAACATTATTATTGTATCTAACCATTTACTCTCAGTACATGCCGACTTAAAAATCATATTATATTAATAAAAATAATAAAACATTTTTAGTACTTTTTCCACATAAAATTTATTAGATCAGGACCGGTTTCGCTCATCGCGAGCATTATCAACTGAGCTCGCGATGAGCGAAACCGGTCCTGATCTAATAAATTTTATGTGGAAAAAGTACTAAAAATGTTTTATTATTTTTATTATAATGCCATTCCACCAAGTATTGACAGTGAACACCTTAAAAGTGATCATATTATATTAGTTAAATTGATAACTTTTTTAAGTTGCTTTTGGTAAATTGTACAGGAGAGCCGTTTGAAGATTTGGTTCTTCCATTTGTATGGGTTAGACGGAGAGTAATAGCACCATTATATACGATTGCAATTTTGAAATAAATGACAAATTTTAATAAACATTTTTTAAGTCAGATGCCCTGGTATTCAGCGTGTTTACCAAAAGAATCCAACCACGCGGAAAATTTCGTAACGCATTTTAATTCATCTCGGATAACCTTTTCTTGCTTTTTTCTAACTGAACCAAAAACGTATGTAAGCTTCTTACAATAATCCCCAAAAATTTAATATATAGTTAATGGTAATAATCAATTATTACATTCTTACAATTGCATTTTTTTCTAAATATTTATTTGTTCAATTTTCTTTAAATTAATAATAAACGATACGCACTTAGAAGGCATTGAATACTACCAAAGAATTAATATAATTCCTAAAATATACCTCATAAGTGACAAGTTAATTAATTGATATTATTCAGTTTATTAAATTAATAATAAAGTATACACATTTGGAAGAGCATCCGATACTACAATATAGTAAATATGATCCATACCATATTCTTCACAAGTTAATCAATTAATATTTTTCAGTTAATTGAAATTTAAAAAAAAAGTGCAATCAGAAAGAAAACCAATAGATTGTTTATATGTTTATGTTATCAAACGCTGTTTAAGCGATAGTTTATTAAAATATAATTAAAGTTATATTTGTAAACGAGTAAAAACAAAATCACTATCTATTTTTTCGAATGATTCGCCAGCTTTTAAATAAGACTTCACTACAGCATTAAAAAAATAATCTTTTCGGTAACTTACACGGTTGAGTGGTCAACGTCGTTGGTTTCGGCTACGGATGTAAAATCAAATTCGAATCCCAGTAAATACAGTTTTTAAATTGATTTATAGATTTTTGTTCAAAAGCATGGGTGTTATATATTGAATTTCCTCCCACCAATCTTACCCTAAAAATGGGATGTAGTGAGAGTGATTAGCTAACCAATAATCTTTCATAATCCCTACTTTCTTTGTGAACTAATAGGCTGAGTAACTGGATAACAATAATTTCTCGTATAAACTTCATAGATGTCTATATGCCTCACACTAAGAGCGAACATGTTAAAAAAATAACAACTTAATGTGTTGAGTGTTTCGCTTTATTGAAAAGAATTCTCGAAATAAATTTACCGTAAAAATATCTTTATATTATAAATTACGTATTAATTAATGAATATAAAATATAATAAAAAAGCGCCCTACAAAAATATGTTCACTGGGAAATAAATTTAAGCTGAGCAACTTTTCAAAAATGTCATTAAATAATAAATTACAGCTATCAAGATTTATGCAGTGTTAAAAAGAAATCTAGGATAATCAATTATCAGCCTGTATAATTGACGTGATTGAGTATTCCTACATTTTTTATTTATGAAATATTTCAAATAAATATTCTCTTAATATTATATTTTCATTTAGTCAAGTTTACACAATTCCTACATGTCTGACCTATGTTTTAGCTATTATTATTGTAGGTATATAAATGTATAAAATATTACAATATGTTTCCAACAAAAAAAATGGTAATCTTAGTGTGTGTTGACATTACTAAATTTTTGGTGCCATATCTGCACGTATATTATAATATTCAATATCGTGAAATTTATGATATGGTACCTCTTAATTATATCTGCTTATGATCAGGTTTACCATTCTCTGGTGTTTACTGTTGCATTGTATGCATAACATTCCTAAATACAGATTATCGTTCATGATGCCATGCAATTTGAACTAAGTAATGTTTATATCAATAATAAGCATTGTATTAATTTTGATATAAATATAAAAATACAAATTTTGTAGACAGTAAGTTCTTGAATAAGTCACTATTTAATCTACAATTGTGTGAAAAAAAGAATGAGTGAGAATGATAGTTAATTTAATCTGTGCTTTTATTTCTGCGTTAGCAGTCATGTAAATGTGCTAATATCATTAAATTTTTCCATTGAAAACAAACACTTATTTTACTGATATTCTCCTATATCATATGGCGCAGCGGTTAGCGTTGTTGGCTTCCGTGCCCGACCTCACGGGTTCGTGTCCTCGTACGTACACTATTTTTAAGATAGATTTTTGTTTGTAGGCATGGATTTTTGTGTGAAATTCTCTCCCACCCTTCCGATCCATCAATAACTGGAAGAGCGGTTAGTAAATCACTTGTCCAGTCCTAGACTTGTTCTTCTATCACTAAAAGGTTGAGTAACTGAGTAAAAAACAGTTCTCGTAGAAAAACTTCTGTTAAGTTACCTCTATTGAGAGCGTTAAGATATTTCATATGCACCACGTTGGCAGTGGACATGATTTTTTTAAAGAAAAACTGATATTTATTTGTTATACTATCGTTCAAGAAGGTTTACTACCGAATCAACATTCAAGCAGAACTTCACTAATATATTCTAAGCATTGATTTTTATTTTAGATTTTGTATAAAAGTAAAACATTACTTATTAAGCGGATACGTCATCACACCATTCACACAGTCATCTATGACTATGGTGAGGCTGTTTTGTCTTCCTCATTTTCCATAAATATATTTCTTAAATATGTATAGCATATCTAGCACACAAAATATTCAGTGCGATATGCTGCATTAAAAATAAAAAAATATATCATTTAGTGACACTTAGTTTGTTGAATAACTCGTGAATTTTATCGATTTGCGAGAATACGTGGACAGTTTTGATGTAACTCTGAAATATTCATGAGATGCAAATTTAAAAATATAATTTTGACAAAACTTATATAAAAAAAAAACTTCGATAGGTGTAAAAGATAAGTTTAGGTTTACAATATTCTTTTTGTTTTATATATTTATAGTTGCAACGTCCAATTTTTGATTATATTTCTAATTTCAATATCCAAATTAAACTTAAGCCCTTATTCTAGCGTAACCTGATTGCACACCGAATTATTCTAATTTATGCATCATCATTAAGTATCTACTATTGCGGCTTAAATGCAATTCACACAGAATTAGATTGGTTTCAGAATAGCACATTATAGCACATTTTCAAAAGAAAATGATATCGTACTAAACGAAAAGACGCTGAGAATAAAAATTAAAAACGTTTTCATAGTTTTTTCTTGATGTCTTAGTATTTAAAAGATTCTTGTTATATTACTAATACACTCATCCCTCGATTTACGCGGTACCCATTTTACGCGGTTTCACTTTTACGCGGTCAGGAAAAAATCACATTGGAAAACTATTCAACCAATTTACTACGAATTTTGTTTAGAGTATGTCGCAAATAATTGTGTATTTTTACCCCCAGGAATGTCTACTCGAATTTTAAAGAAGAAAAAAAACAAAATCTCTTTGGATATAAAGATTCAAATTCTGGATTCCCTCCAGAAAGGTAATAGTTTTGCATCTCTTGAAAAAACTTATGGAATTAATGAATCTACTGTCCGTACAATTAAAAAAAACGAAATAACTGTCAGAAGAAGTGTCGCCTCTGTATCCCTTATTAGTTCTAAATGTACCTCATACGTTAGAGATCCCATATTGGAAAAAATGGAAAAAGCCTTAATGATATGGATAGAAGATCACACAAAAAAGAATACTAATTGATACTAACGCAATTAAAGAAAAATCTAAAAGAATTTATAAGTTTCTATCAGAAAATAATCAGTCTATATCATCTGACGAAAAAATACAAGATTTTAAAGCGAGCAAGGGATGGTTAGAAAAATTTAAAAAAGATACTCATTCTGCTTCCGCCAGCGAAAATGCAGCTAAGATATTTTTACCACAGTTTCTGAAGATAGTAAACGAAAATTGTTATTCCCCGCATCAAGTTTTCAATGCTGATGAAACAGGACTTAACTGGAAAAAAATGCCCAGTAGAACATTTATTGCAAAATCTGAGAAAGCGGCCAGTGGTTTTAAAGCTGCTAAAGATAGAGTAACGTTAATGTTTTGTGGTAATGCTTCAAGAGATTGCATGATGAAACCTTTTTTAATTATCGATTTACGCAGATTTTGATTTTCTTGAACCTATCTTCCGTTTTTGTATGAGCTTTAAGTCTCGATTTACGCGTTTTCTCTCTGAACGTATCTACCGCGTAAATCGACGGATAAGTGTATTTCCCTTAGTTAAAATATAAAACTAAAAAATCAATAATATCAATAAATATAACATAATGATTTCGCAATGTGACGAATACAAAATGACTGCATGGTATGGTATATGCATATAACTTTTTAATATTGATTTTTAACGAACAATAATCTACCAAAACTTGGTAACACAATAAGTGCAACAACGATGTTTCGATTTTGTTTTATATTGAAAAGAAAAATCGCAAACTACCACCGAATCCATGAATAATATAAAATCAAGCTTAAATGTTCACTTAACTCTATTTTAGCCCTTGATATGGTATATCTTATAAATATGAAACCCTTGATTACTTTGTAGCAGTGAATAATGAAAACTTTCAAGGTTTCGGATCATGTCTTAATCAGACATTGAGGATTATGAATTTTTACTATGCGAGAAATTAGTAGATAACAGACTGTTTTTGTAAAAAAGTCACTATGTCTGTACAAAGTTTATCCTTGAAAATATTATAACTGACACAGACACGTGCATTCTCAGTTCTCACTAGTGAGATTCTAGCGTCCTGAAACATCTTAATGTGCTCTACAAATGATGCGACGAATACAACTAAAACATGCTGACATGACGAAAAAGACAACAAAGCAATTGCAAGGTTACAAAGATTACTGAAGCGACGTGTATTAGTAATATTTTCTACACAGGAAGCGAATATATGTACACATACTGTTAACATTCCGTTGTGAATTAAACATCAAAAACTATACGTATTGAATTTGTAATTTTCCTTCAGACATATTTTAAAGCTACCATTCAAATTGTACAGTCACACAAACTATTATTTAACGTTATAATGTAACCGTCAATGGTACATATCGATTACAACTCCAATTGGCACCATTTTATATAAAATATCGTCCACTATTTCAGCTAGTGACAATTCGTCCCTGGGCACCGCTTGTACATCAAGCTGCCGGATTAACTGCCCTGTTGTTAATTTGATCAGGGGCCCTAGATTGGGCACCTAAATCAACCTATATCAGGCAGATAAGTAGATACTACTTGCCGGACGTGAAGCTCGGCAAAGCTAAAGTGCCAAATTGTGCTTTTTATAATGTATATGCCCAATCATTTAGTATTTTATGGGATGCTACCGTTACATACATCAACATGAATATCGTGATTGCATCTAAAACGAATTATAATTAATATTACCGTATGTTTATCATCATTATTATGATCTATGAAGATGACTCATAGAAGGTATACGCTTTAAGTAATAATTACAACAATCAATGCGTGAATCTAGAGACGTGTTTATTTTATATTAAAAAAAAAGTAAATAAATACAGAACTCAAACAGTAAAATAATATAAAAAGGGAACTTTCTTCAAATAGGGTTAATGGCTGTCTTCTTAACACAATACGATACGTATATAACAATTTATAATATTAATATTACTGGTAGTTTTTGATTTTCTTCAATACGCAATATGTACGTGTATTTATGTTTCAAAAATGGATAACGGCGCATTCAAATTGTATAATGAAGTTCCATCTAGCACCATTAGTTGATATCATAGACTAGGAAAGTATATTATTACCTACTAATTTAATTCTGATGTATATGTTAATTATTATTTGTTGCATTGTGTTATCTTTCTGGAAAGCGCTTTGTCTTGACAATCAGGTTGATTCATTTAAGTAGAACTGAAGATTTTTTTTCAATTTATATTTAAGATATTAGACTATTAGACTGTCTGTGATTGTGACGAATTGATTTAGAGTGACTGAAGTATTCTTATAGGGTTTCTCTCGTATAATATAATAAAAATAAAAATATTTGGCTCTTTGAGAATTTATAAAATATAAATATGCTATATTTGTAAATATGAAAATACTAAATTTTGGGAATCTTGAGTTCTTAAAGCTTTTTTAAAAAACATATTTCTTGACAATTTTATATTTAAAATGACCGTTGAGTCAAATAGTTCAGAAATATTGGCTTATATACAGATAAATACATATATTCATACATTTAAAGTGACTAACGATTTCATAGATTAACATTCAATTATAATCTTAAAAAAGCCAGTGATAATGATGAAGATCGAAATTCAAAGTGAGGGTTGAACAACCTTAGTAATAAAAATAATCCTGTATGTAAAAAAGGTAGCATATTAATCCTACGAAACACATTTATAATGGTGCCTACTTCAATAAGTAATAATATTTTTTGTTGGATTTTTAAATGCAAAGCATTCAATAACAATATTACGAGTCATAAATGATTTAGTAAAAAAGTGTTTGGCTACCTGTAATTATATTAATGATCGGATTTAATCAAAACCAGTTTTCTTTGTACAGATCATAATTTGACCCTAATGATGTTTACCACACAACATGAGTAAGAGAAATCATTCGTTTTCGGCGTAATGTAACATACTTTTTACCAATCAAAGATAGCGAATACATACATATTAATTCAGTTATTTTATCTTGGATATTTTTTTAAAATTTAGGGCTCGTTGGTTTGAAAAACTGGCTTTGAAACACCGGTTTCCCACTACACAACTTAGTTTCATATATTTTTTTAAACAAAACGTTGATATTTTTACTTGAAACGAAATTTTTAGTTTAATAACCAGAATAAATGAATGAGCTGAAAATATTTTATTTATCTTTACTTATAAAATATTTTTCTTAAGCACGTCGACTGGGATTATCGATTACAATGAAAGTAGTTCAGCTTCGAATAGAAGCAACGATTAAAAAAATGTTTTTTTGTCAGTGCTTATAATAAATGTAGGTTGCTTAAATAAATAAACTTTTTTTCACTATTTTCATTGATTTATCATTTTTTTAAAAGTTCGGTAAATGAATTAGGCCGAGTTTTCGGAAATATTACAATTAAAAAAAAAATATTTTCAAAAGTTGGTTTTTGTATAAGCCGAAGGTTGTTTTGTTAAAATCCATTTCCGCTCCTAATGTGGAGGATATGGCCTTCTAATGGAGGTATCTCAACATAAGTTTTTCTAAGAAAACCGTTTGTTACTCAGTTGCTCAACCTCTTTTTTTAAAAATAGAGTAATAGGGATAAAAGAACAAGGCTAGGACAGGACTAGTAGTTAACTAATCGCTCTCGCTACGCCCATTTATTAAATGATCACAAGTGGTGGAAGGGAAATTTTAAACATCACAAGCACACTTGCATTCGAACAGAAAAGATCGAAAACATGTTGTCGAAACTGGGACCCGAACCCGTGAAACCCGGAACGGAAGGCTACAACGCTAATCGCTGCGCAATAGGACTTGGTTTTTATACACACTTTTAGCACAACTTAGTTTAATTGATACGATTTTCTTTAAAAATTCATACAATATTATTTTTGTAAGTAAACATAAATGGTTTTATTTAAGTATACCATAAGTATAATACTATATTGGTAAAATTGTCTATCTACAAACAAAACTGATTATTAGATCAAATTGAGAGTCATTGGTCGCACACTAATGAATACAAGAAGTTGTGTTGCTGTATTAAGATCTAGAATAATTGTATAAGTAACTAAATTATAGTGTTTATTTTAAGTCTTTATTTGCTTTATCAAAGAAAAGTAGCGATAAATTGTACCAAAACGTATTGTTTCGTACTTAACATTTGAAAAGCAATATTTATTCCTACTGCTTCAGAGCTTAAATAATGACTAAAATCATATTTCATGGTTTTTATATAGCACTTTATCGTTTTGATAACCAGGTATCTTCAACATATTTGCTGTATTTAAATATTATTATTTGTATAAAAAAAAATTCAGTCAGATCAGTAACGATTTTTTTTTGTCTGCTATAAATATTTAGAAATTAAAATTTTATTATTGAAATAGATTTTATATTAATTATATGTTAAAAAATAAAAATAATAAAACATTTTTAGTACTTTTTCCACATAAAATTTATTAGATCAGGACCGGTTTCGCTCATGATGAGCATTGTCAACTGATAAGAAAAACAATAAAACAGTGATATTTATACAAAAGTTAAGTGATAAAAACAAGGTATGACAAACAATTGGTATTACAACCTAGCAAAATAATTGAAGTAAAATACAAGGAAAATAAACTATAAATAAAAAGTTGAAGACCACTTAGCAATGAAACTATTATGACAAAAACCAATTAGGTATGAATTATCATTACCAAAGTAAAAACCAACAATTAGTGTATATAATAAATAAATCTTAATGTCTGTCAACCAAATTTGTATAAATATCACTGTTTTATTGTTTTTCTTATCAGTTGACAATGCTCATCATGAGCGAAACCGGTCCTGATCTAATAAATTTTATGTGGAAAAAGTACTAAAAATGTTTTATTATTTTTATTATAATGCCATTCCACCAAGTATTGACAGTGAACACCTTAAAAGTGATTAATTATATGTCTTTAATGCATCTGTGAACGTGTTATTCTTGGCCATATTTTGAAAGTAGTATCAAATAAAAAATGCGCGAATGCAATTGATTACAAAAATATTAATCGTTAATGATGTCACTAGCGACCCAGGTTTCGCCTTTCGGCAACTTCAGGCATTCAAGTGCACGGATAAATTGACGTTTGGGAAATGCTTACGTGATTACTTTGATTGAACTTCATTTAAGTCAAACCATTGCCTCAAGATTGCCATCAAAAGCTTTCAAATAAGTGAGTAGCAAAAACAATGTGTTCTTACATATACACGACACAACAATTTTACTAAAGAAAAAATATTGTTTAATTATGATATTAATTTATAAAGTATCACAAAAGACATTGAATGTAAATAGTATGATGCATTTAATAGCAAATATGGCACGTTAAAGTTTTAATAAAACGCATTCATTTGTTTGGTCTAATTCTTTATTGATTTGCCACTCTTCTCGAGAAAATATTGTAATACAATTCTTTTCATTTTTGATAAATCGCAGGATTTAAAAGCAATGTTATAATTTAATCGGTGTTTTCAGTCGATACATGTAGGATACGTTTTAGATATAATATAAAATTTCGCTCGATGTAAAAACCCTACATGTTTTTTCACCTCTGTTATAAGCTGAAAAATAAAATATAAAAGCCGGACCGAGGCAGTTATTAAGAAGTATTATTAAACAAGGTGCTACCGCACGATTTTTCTGCCAGTTAGCGACTTAAGTCGGTAACACTTTAAATTACTAGCAAATGATATTATTTTTTATGTAATAAAAGCACACCTACGTTCCACCTTCAAAACACGGCTGGCCACAAAAACGACGTGCAGCACAACACACAATAATAAAATGAATAAAAAAAATGGTATGAATTAAGTCCGGAGTTTTATTAATATCGAATAAAGGATGATGTTCAGTGTGAAATATCGGGAGATGAAAAAGTCGGTAATGATGAGTAATGTATTTATTATGATCACACATGGTAGCTGAATCAGTATTGGGCTTATGAATTCGTTGTTTCGTTTGACAGTGGCGTCGTCGGCTTATTTATACGGATATCATAATAACACCACATTTTATTAAGGTACTGAGAATTTATAGCAATCTTACAAACGCATATTAGGGCATCGTGACATCAGCGCAATCTGACCACTTAGATTAGAGCATAGTTTTTTCAACCTTTTTGAGTATCATAATTTTCCGTGGCTTCCATACCCGTAATTGAAAGATCCAAATCCGTAATCCAAAATAATTTTCAACTTAAACAAGTTGGAATTTGACAGATTGCACAATTATTTAAAATTCTTACAACTTGAAAACTTACGGATTTCACAAAATGAAAACATCCAGGACCTTTCATTTATTTCAAAAAAAATTCTCACCGGTCGATTTTCAAAACCTGAGAATTTACGGATTTTCCAAAATGCACAATTTCTGTTCATTGTAATTATGGTGCCAGTGCCCCCTCAAAACTGTGCTATGGTTCCCCTTAAATAATACTTACTTTGTGACTCCCTTAGAACATGCTGTGGACCCCAGTTGAAAAACCCTGGATTAGATCACGGGCTTGCAGCAAGACAATACTGCCAAAAGTAATCTATCATTAATATGCTGTTATCGCAATTAATATCACACTTGCAATATTGTAGACGCCATTTCAAAAAATACATTTTTTTGTTTGTCTTGATGCAATATTTTTTTGATGTCTAAAATTTACCTCAAACCCATCCGATTTAAAACAAAAAAAAGTTATAATTATTTGCTAACTTCTTTGTAAAAGAGAGCTTGGGCAACAGAGTAACAAGCAGAACTCATAAAAAATGAGGTAAACTCCACTAGGAGTCCATATTGCACTACATTGGGTGCGGACATGGAAATGGAAGGTCGTTATTTCTAGGCTTAACTGTATCCAAATTTCAAAGAAAAGATAATAGCTTAACATACGCTGTCATTACTTTCATTGATGCTGAAGAATTCAATTATTTATACAAAAAGGTAAACTGTATTAAATGTACACCACTGCTGGCATATAAATGCAATGCTTCGTTCATCGGCCGTCAGAGGGTAATACAGTAGCAACGTTAGGTTTGCTTCTCAGGTAGCCGAGATCACAACCGCTCGCTGTCTTATTTGTATGCTCACCTCAGATTACTTCACAGCCTTCTCGAAAGTTAGAAAATGATTATGACCAAAAAAACTTAATTGCGAGACCGAAAACTAATGTGCAAAAGCATTTGCGCCATATATTGAGCTCACATCTTTAAAACATAATATGTATTAAGACAGCGGTGGGCTGCCAATATCTTAACAAGGGGCTCGGTAAATATCCATTTTTTTTATCCATTTCCGCTCTCAATGTCGAGCATATGGCCTCATAATGAAGGTATCTTAATAAAAGTTATTTTTCTACGAGAACTGCTTGTTACTAAGTCACTCAACCTCTCTTTTCCAAAGAAAGTAGTAGGAATAGAATGATAAGGATAAGACAGGACTAGTGATTAACTAATAGTAGCGCCCAGTTGAATTGAATGATAGGAAGAGTGGGAGGCAATCTTATGACATCATATACAACGATGAATTTGAACAGAAAATAGATAAATAAAAAAATTGCTGTTTCGTACTGGGAGTCGAACCCGTGAGGTCCGACGGACACAGAAGGGCAACTATTTTTCAAATTTAACCATCTACAGAAATTGCAGTTATGCGATGATTTGATCTAAGACGAATGATTTTCTTATCTTAACAAGGGGCTCGCCGGCCGCGCCGATATTTAACAAGTAGCTCGCGCGAGCCCCTCCGAGCCCCCTCCAGCCCATGCCTGTATTTAGAACACGAACACATCGCGACCCGAGTACTACAAGGTTCTATGTGAAAAAAAATTACGAAAAAAATAATAACAATTTATACTAATACATAATGGTACTTGGAAGACTGCCGTATTGTTACTTCCGTTTCGTCAAAAATTTTCACATAGAACCTTGTAGTACTCAGGTCGCGACATGTTATTTAAATATTTTTAACATATATTACAGATCATAAGGACGCATCTCAAAAACGAACAAGGCGCGCTTGGGGCCTCTAATTTTAGGGAGCTCAAAATAATATATATATGTTTGTTCCGTAAAATCTATATATTTTTTTAAATTCAGTTTTAGTAATTCGTAGAGTATGGCATATTAATTAGATTGCGCCTAGGGCCTCCCAATTGTTAAATCCGCCACCTCAATACTAGGTAACATAATTTTCCAAGTTTTTTGAAAAATAAGTATTAAATATTATCTCCCATTTTCTTAGACAAAATTTAATTGAAAATTGTTGATTGTTTCCAGTTACCTATACAAAACTACATTTTTAATTATATTTTAAAATTATTAAAACTCAAGAGTACGATAATTAAAAAAAGTTAAAATATATATTTTACTAACAATAATCAAATCGTAGTAATTAATTATTTACCGATATTAGTAGAACCTTGATCTATCTTTCTCGCAGCCATCGTTAACCTACATTTGTCACTATTTTCATTGTTCCGAGCTTGACCTTGAATCATACCAAACATTTGTCTTTTTTAACGCAATAGTTGTTTTTTCAGGGGGGCCTTGATAAACATTATTAACAAAAAACTTTAACCACGTTTTTAGATACCATATCCGTATTTAGGTTCTATAAATAAAATATATGCTCGAGTAACAGTAAGCTAATTATTATCATATTTGGTAACCAAGCATCACACTATATCGATTAAATAATTCGTATCCATCGCCATGAACGCAAAATTATAAAATCAAGAGCAAAATCAATATTTGTTTGAAGTTATAATATAATCATATTAGTCTAATCATTGCGATATTATAAACACCCTATTGTTGGTAATTTATTATTTTTTATATTCGTACAAACTACACTGCGCACAATGCCGCAGGATGTCTCAGCGTTTTATCAGGTTGTTCACAATGGAGTCTGGCTGGCTACTGTGGCTGAGCTGGCCGGCGTCAGCCGTACCTCGTGCGGTGACCAAGGAGTGGATGACTCGCCGAAGAAGATGCACGCCGTCCAAAACGCTGTGCATTTCCATATGTCGCTACATGGGAGCACCTGTGACTTGCTTGTTGAACGATGAATCTCAAATATTTCGCGTGCTTGGTAACATATAGTTTTTTTTTATTTCTCGTGTAAAAAGAGTACACAAATAATAAATACTTCACATGGTTTTAGAAATATTACCATTCTCTTATTTACTCATTGTTACAAAAACTCTTTCCCGGTAAACAATATGTGACCGCTTATAAAACATACAAAATTATTGGAAACAACTCCCTTCCGCTTTGATACGAAATATCATATTGTAATAAATATTAGACCTCTTGTGGCTAAACGGCATATATGCACGGCACAAAAGAACTGTTCTTTTTTTGTCTAGAATAAAAGATCATAATGTTTGAGTCCCCTATTCATTTTTATCAAGTTTATTATTACTTCAACAATTTTATTGATACGATAAAATTAATAAAACTCATATTTATTGTACTCCAATTTAGTCACTTGAAAAATCATAATTCTGATTTGTAGTGGTTTTAGCAAAATAAATGTATAAAAATTATTTTATTGACAAAAAAGGAAGAATTTAGTATGTCTTCCACTTATATTTTTAATCATGTCATTTTCTTACGTCACAGTTGTCCCAATACGTAAGAACAACATCAATTCAACATAAAATCTTAATATTAATAAACGATACACCACCGTTGTTCATTCATTTTGCAGTAACGAATGTCTTGTGATGTGCATTGTAAAGAAAATATACATCGACAATGCAATTTTGCATTCTCTATAACCATAATATTCTAACATATTTTTATATGCAATAATCTTACGATAAAGTTATTTAAAATAGCACACAAACCGCAGTAGACGGAGTGCTCTGTGATATATGACTAGGTATTACTTTTTTGGAACAGTTTACCGTTCGTTTAAAGACTTTAGATTTATTCATTTCAACTTTAAATTTACTGTGAGACTTTATATTATTAGCCATGAAACAGTTTGAGAAATTTGATTAAGTGGTCGAAGGCTCCGTTGCTCAGAATATAGCCTTATTGGTACTCTGCGGGAAATACATTAACACATTAACTGGGATTAGCTCCCTTGTCCCTCCTAGCCTCCGCACACTCCTTCTTTTCTGCCTGGCCCAGCAAGCCAGTACTGCGCTACAAAATATCACTGTAACAACTTTTAATAAAACATATTATAATATATATTATTTGTAACTTACATAAACGCAGTTTAATCAACTAGATAGTTTTCTAAGTTGTGTATGTAAATTATTTTTTTCTATTGTTTCAGTCTAAGCAAATTAATTAATGGATGCGACAGTGGATATTTTGAGAAACAGTTAAAGAACTAGGTTTTTTACTCGAAATGGCATAATTACATACATTTTAAAAATATAATTTATCAAGCTAGTTAAAAGCTAGTTATGGTAATTTATTAATTTTTAATCGGTTTTATTTTTACAGCGTTCTACAGAGAGCGAGCAAGCCACTATTATCAAATATAATAAAATGAGTGAATAGTTTCAATCAGTCAAAATGACTTATACATCGACTGTGGAAAAGAAAAAGGACGTAACCCTCAGTTTTTCTAAAACAACTTTTTTTCGATAATCACAATCAACGTTCCCTCTAAGCCGAAGGGTTAGCTGCGTGGAAATTTCAAAGACTGCGCGGACAAATCAAATATTAATTGAGCAACTGTCTTGTAGTGCGCGCCAACCCGGAATGAGTGCGCGGCCGCGCACGCGCGCAGCTTAGAGGGAACGTTGATCACAATGTATACAACTTGACACTCGTTCTATCAAAAGGATGGAAGCTGAAAATGCGGAATTGGTATCTAAATTTAGCTTTTAAATTTGAAAAAGATGACCTTGTAAAAAGTTAAAACCAAGAAAAAAGACTGAAATAAAGGATTAACCCAGACAATTTCTTTAATAAATATTAGGTTATGTCAATTAAACACCAGCTTAGAAGTCTCCATGCGCTTCAAGGTAATGTATAATTTATAATTTGCATGTGGCCCAAAAGCATCAAAAACATGTTTTTTGCGCCTCCTGTAAAATTTGATATGTGTGGGTTACGTCTTTTTTCCTTTCCACAGTCGATATATATAAAAAAGGAAAAAAATATTATTGGTGTAATAATTAATACAATATGTTTTACTCTTTAAAGTAAAATAATTAAAAAATTGCAGACAAAAATACAGATTATAATATACTAGTTATACCATTGACCAACATCTTATAATATGTTACATCGCTCTTCGTCATGTATATCAGTTAGCTCTTATCATAATTTTGTTGTTTGACATATAATTAATGATAATTTAACAAAACGAGTTTTCATTTAATCGTATTGCCACTTCAATAAATGTTTATTTTAATCAAATGGACAAAAAATATGTTCTTTTGCATTCAATGTTATATTACAGTCATCTTTTTAATCATTGAGGGATTTACAATACGACAAATTTTTTACATTTTCAACAAGAATATTGTAGACATAAATAACGTTATTATTATTTTGCCTTAATTATTGAAATAAAATTTCTTACATTTAAATAACTAAGCCGCATTGTTACTAACTCTCGTCTAAAATCACTTTACAAAATTTGCTAAGTTTTTAATTTGAGTTATATCAGTTGTACATTCCGGCAACGATTTCATTACATCAAATAGTGATTAATGAATATGAAATGTTACAAACGCGTTTTGATTTTATTTTCTGGTAGCATGAGAATAAAACTGTAGACATATAAGATGTCTATAAGTTTAAATGTAACAAATCATTATGGATTTAATGAGATGGGAATTTATAAAAATTCTTTCATAAGTTAGTGCAGTTACCTATACATTTAAATGACGATAAAAATACATTTATTTATCTAGAGAATTTTAAATTTTTACTTCATATTAAATCATTATACAATATTTTAATTAATGTTTTTTCCAAGCTAATGAATATTTTTATTTTAACAAATAAAAAGTCAATTACAGTTTAATTTATATTTATCGGTTTTTGCTACCGATATTACGAACAAGAATTTTATTTAAGTTTTGTTGAAATATGTTTTTTATTATTATTTCATATATTTCTTGAAAATTGTCAGATGTGTTAAAACGATTGATTGCAATTGCAAGCATGCGTGAAACAAATATCATATAAAATAAGTAACAGCTGATGAGTCAATCAAAAAATCTATGTTCATGTACGTTATTTGTTTTTGCAAATAAGCCAACCTCATGAGATAAACCTAATTTCGATAATAATAAATTCATTCAAGATCAACTCGAAGAGAAAATACAACACTGACGCCCGAGATAAATAATACTAACTTGAAGAAAATTAATGTAATATAGATCTTGTCAGGAATTGAACTCATAGTATAAATATATTTAAAATGCTTTATTAGCAGATATTATAATATGTTATTTTAGTATTTTTCGTCGATTGGTATTAAGTCCCATGTCCTTAAATTTTCCTAGAGACAAAACAAAACTGAATACAACCGTGTAAATTGATGGTATATTTTCATACTATTGATCTTTAAATTCATAATGTTTATTATTTATTTGCAAAACTGAAGCCTGAAACTTAAACGTAGATTTTTATACACAATGGTAAAATACATCATTCTTCCAATATTATAATAAATATTGTGGTGGCAAGAGGTTTGTGGTTCTAGTTCGCAATTAAAGAAACGATGCCAGATTTTTGGAAATATTGATTTTACGTGTTATTTAAATTCATTTTTAACTGTTAAAAAATCGAATACATGTTTATTGATTATTTACAATAAAAAAACTGTCAAAATAATTTTGAAATTAAAAAATGTTGCAATTTATGTGTGTTGAAACCACGTATTTTAATAAAATGTATAAAATCATGCATTGAAGGGTTAAAAATTTCTCAAGCATATATTTTAAGAATACAAAATCTTCAATAGGGTTTTAAATTTTTATATGCTACTGCTGCATTTTATGACTACGACTTTAGCCTTTAGCATCGAACGTCAAAGAATAAACGATATTTTCATTTTTATTTTAATTAAATAATATATATATATATATACCATAACTCTCCGTCTTAGGGTAGTTTTTAAAATTGAAAGACAAATAATTTGAAGACTGATCAGTATGGTCAATTACTTACATTAGCTGTAATTTCATTGCGCCAAATATTTTGAAATTGAAAGATCATACAAAATGACTTCGATGAGATTTTTTCGTCACTCAATAATAAAGATCATCTCGAGAAGAATTGACATTATTAACGTCCATGTGATAGATCTAAAATTTAAATTGAAAGTAAATCTAAATTTGACATTGAATTTATCAGGACATGAAATCAGACTTGCATGACCGGTAGAGTTAAGTTCTTACCAACTAAATCACAGTAAACAATACTATATAATGCATTTTAAACTTTATTCTTCATGTATAAAACGATGCTTTAAATTTCTAAGACTCTTTACACTGTGAGTAGACACTTTTAAATGAAAGTCAAAGATTATCATAATAGCGTAAAGTCTTGTCAATGTGTAAACTAGAATGTGTCACACGTCTTCTGACTCGATATTTGTTATCTTTACAATATGCATCACTTTCAAAATAAACTTCTTGACAAGGGATCTGTTAATCTCCGCTTTTAAGACATTTAGGACATCACGAAAACAGGTGTGTTATATATTGGGCCGCAAATAATACAGCTTAGTCGTTTAGACATTATTTTCTGAATGAGATTGTTAATGTAATGAAATTTATCTAATTGTGATTCAGAATGTAAATTATAAAACATTTCTTACAATAATTATTTTTGGAAAAGCTTAAGCAAATTAATGTTCTAGTCAGCAATCAAAACACTTATACACACACCACTGTGGCTGTATTTTAATGTTAATATAAATTATTTTCGGATTTTTTAAAAGGTTATTAAAATTATAAGCGAGCAACTGTTGTTTTAATTTGCGTATTTCAGAAGCAATTGCATGTTACTAATGAGATCATTACATCAAAGATGGGAAATTATTTGAGATGGTCATTCATTATTATTTATTCTATAAAAAATGATTTACTTAATTGCTATAGAATGAGAGATAGTTAACAAAAATAGTTGTACAAAAAACATTGCAGTTGAATTTATTTTAAAGTATAATATTATAATATGTATATTATGAACAGTAAATCGGTTGATCATTTTTAGTGGCTCTATAGTCTATATGAAAAAAACAATGAAAGCTATATTATTTAACAGTGTAATTATTCGTAAAAAATAACGATAAATCTAAGAAAATGATGAATACGAGAACAAGGATCGACGTTCTCGGTTTTACTAAGAAAGTATTATATTATATTTAAATGATTGAGTTCATAAACGAATTATTAATATTATTATTAACTAACCATGAGAGGTGTTTGCAGTTATTTGACCTTTAACACTAAATCTTTATGAATGTAATGTGGCAGATAGAATACAACATAAATGACACTTTGGGAGTGGGTGGATATTTTAAATTATGGATATAAAAATGACACTTATTTCTCCTCGCCACTGTCATATGGTTATTTATTTAAAATTAATTGATTGATTGATCATGAACAATGTATACATTATAAATATCCAATCAAGCTATCAATTTATTAAAATAGCATTAACTAACTTATACTATCTAACCAATCTATCAACATAAAATTATAAAATCGATAGTCGTTGTTTTTTTTTTTTAACATTTTAGCTAAAATATTTTTCTTAATCAGAATTTAAGTATCTAGTAACACTAGTACAAGTTTCAACAAAACCTCAAGGTTTTTTAAGAACCCTGACTTGGATTTCTAACTATAGGCTTTTGGTTCTGACTTTACGCTAAATACAAAGAAACGGATGTATACCTTCATTCCTTGAGGCTTTCCTTGCATATCACCTTTTAGAATTATTATTATCCTTGTGCAGGTACAAAAATTATAAGCCATTCATTTTTTAAAAGCGGCCTAACACTCTCAATATTTAGTTCTTTGACTCGTATTTATAAGATCCCTTGCCAATTCTTCTCCGCTTTAATGCATTTTAAATGTTTAAATCCTTTAAAATGCATTAAAGATTTGTAACGTTTTGTTTATTGATTTCTACAAAACATCACTTGTTTCCATTGATTAAAATCAGCGTTGTTCTCTTTGCATTACATACATGGTTTGATTGAAAAAAAATGAGATTTTTGATAGATTGAAGAAGATTTGAGAATTAAAGATATTGTAAAGTAACGTTGTTAGTAAGAGTACAACTTCTTTGTGTTATTTGTGCTTTGTGCATTTAATGCATCCTTCCGCTTACACACAAGTAACGAATCGCATGTATTTTATTCGATTTGTAATAAATTGGGTATAAAAATAACGATACCAAATTATCAAAAACCATATATTTTTTTTAGTAATATATAAATATATAATATTATAAATAATCAATACTTGTTTTAACCGTGTTAAACAGTATTGATAGTAAAAATCACACTACAAGTCATGTAATAATTCAATGCGTTAAATACTTTTCTAGTCATAAGCAAAGATATAGATTTGGAGACTTGTTATATTTTTTTAGTTCTGATGTTCCTTTCTTTATATATTCCTGAAATATGACAAATCGGTCACTATAAAATAATAATTATTTTGTGCAGCTGGAGACGAATTGTGCCGTCGTTTTATTTATCTCCCATTGTAAGTTAGTGCAGTCATATAAAGGCAGGTAGATAAGGTACCAACACACGTATTACAGTTAGTGGCATGCTTTAATTGCCCTGAGAGTAAAATTGAATAATGAGGCGACACGGTGTTTATAAATAATTACGCGTAATAAAATTAATTATTTCCTGGAATAAGTATCAATTAGTTCCCAACCATATTCGTAAAGATATTTTTACATGTAAGTTGAAATTATCTTCTTAATAATAATATTTGTCATGAGCTTTCTTTACGCGTTATTTAATTGAAAACGTTCACTTCTATGGCATTATATGTTCAATCAGGAAATATTTTTTTTCAATAATTAGATAAATGTTATTATTGACTCAAGTTTAATTATTTTCAAACAAGTTTTAGCCATGAACAGCCATCTTCTCTTTTCAGAAACCACGAGTGGCTTGAGCCGTTTAAATAAAGTTGTACAGTTTTATAGAAAAATATATAAATTTTGACGAAATAGGAATTAACGATGACATCCTATTTCGTGCATGCAAGCCCAGATTCAATTAATAATTATGAAAATATTGATGGAAAAAAGAAACTTTTTAAGGCTTTTAAAAATATATGTTGACACTTAATCTATACTTGTTAACAAGAAACCTTCATAATAAAAAAAATAGGTTTTCTTTATTATGTAACACAGCGTAAGAGCAATATTTAATACAATAATTTGATAACAAAAAAACAAAAAGTTTATAATTTAACTTTCATTCTATAATCGATCCAAGATTAATTCAACAATGATGATTTGTATGTAGCGTAGCTTCTTTCTGTTTATTGAAGGTAACGTATAAACGATCTGTAAAATGTTTGCAACGTATTATTATTACAGATTATCATTGTTGCATGAAAGGAGTCTATCTGATGTATGCGAAAAGTGGAACCAACGTGTTAGATTGTGCTAAATAAGAAAACGTTTTTTACGAAATGAAGACTGAGTTAAGTGTTTCTTATTGTTATTCGGTGTATTTCTCTATTAATTCATATTTAAAAGTAAGCAGATAAATATTTGTTGATTGTTATTTTAGTTATTGATGGCGATCCGATTAAATTTTGCTTTTGTTTTGATATAAATGATGTTCAATCTTAATAAGGAAAGTAATCTCATAAGCAATTACAATCTATGTAGATCTTTAAAACTACATGTTATCATTAGAATCGATCACTATTAAAAAATATTTCGAACAGTTAAAACATGATTCGATTCATCCCATCTTTTTTAATAATGATTTTATTTCTATTTTTTGGTAATCTTGTATAAAAGAAGCACAAGCGGCTAATGTTCTTCTTCCCTTTTCACGCCATTGAAGTGTTTTTCGAAAATATTTTTATGATTTCCTCTACCTGTCGGAGTCTATAGAAAAAACTCTATGATGACAAATATGCTAGTTATCTCAAAAGCAGAGGAGTGAGTTTTGTAATTTAATACATATTTCGATACAACCAAGGAATAAAGCAATAACAAATTACTGGTCACTTTGCAGTATAATTAAAAACATAATAATATATATCGTCACTATACTGGCAGAAATTGGTAAATAACAAATTGATGGCTTAATGTAGACAGTAAATAAAAAACATGAGCTTTTATTGTAACATCTCTACCTATTATATTTTATGTTAAAAATATAGTTTTCATAACAGAATATAGATGGATATATGCTGAGTTGACACCAATAAAGTTAATTAATCAAAGTCAGGTACAGTGATGCCTTGGATAGTGCTTTTTTGCTAGCTTTGTACATTAAATGCACCAACTTAGTTAAATAATTGATATTTAAAACTATCACTATGCACCTACCTCATTTTTGGTCAGCTTCGTTACTTTCCAACTTACATCACAGTGTCAAAATGTAATTTGAAAATAATATGTGATTTATTTTTGGTCGATAATTTTTCACTCCATAAGAAAAAGACTAGGAAAATTATTGCTTTGTTCTTTACTTGTTTCGATTTGGTCAGTTTAAATTGTCTGTAATGATTTATTTACATCATCAATGAAAAAATGTACTTTGCAGAAGCCTTCATTAAGCAAGAGATAACTAAGGGCTTATAAATGATTGCATTGATTTTATGTCATGAGCAATCGTAAATTTTAACGAAACATAAAATAAACACATTGATGTTAGCTATGGCTATAACTAGGCAACTTTCAACCAATTAAAACTAAACACTTAAAAATGTAAACCATATTATGTTAATACTTTCGATGGTTTCGGCGGTAACTTTGTTGAAGTTCATTTTAATAGAAAATTTAAATTAACTTTGATTATTCCACGTATTGTGTTACTAACTGTGACACGTGTTTCGCCTCTTTCAAAGGCATCTTCAAACTTACTAACGCAAAGTTTGCTTAAGTAATGAAGCAAGATTGATTCTAACATTTTAAAATTATGAAATTACAAAATGGAGTTTGGGTTTTTTCCTTTTAAGAGGAGCAAGGAGGGAGGTGTAGAATCGAAATAAAGCAAACAAATAATGATACTAATGAGTTACAATCAATCAGATTGGGATTTTTCCTTTTTAGGAGAAGCAAAGAGTCATATTGGAGCAGATCCAAATAAGAAGAATCTCTTAATCGGTCGTTCAATAATTCTTTCCGGAAGAATTATAACTACCTGAAAGGAATAGTAATGAGTTAATTTCTTTATCTGCACTTACTTTGATAGCATAGAAATTAAGTGTGAATAAATTAAAACATCATAGATATTCATGCTTTTGTCCTCACACCCAAATAAAACTATTACTCACTGCTCACTTTTACATTATATTAAATTAATTTAATTAAAAACCATTTATTATACAGCTAAATTCAAAATAAAAAAGAACATCGATTCTATTTCGTGAATTGAGTTTTATCTAGACAGAAAAAGAGAAGACCAGTGCTACATTTTTATATGAATGAAAAGGATAGAAGGCATTGATGGTAGACAGCCTGGCACCAAATAATTGTTATTCATATGAACAGGAATGCTGACTATCTGTATTTACTTTTTTTTAATATCTAGTAAACAAAATTTCTCAAACTATTATATATATCACACCAACTTGCCTACGAGACATAATTATAACATCACACTTTGACGACCTATATTCACAGAGTGAGTAATAGTGTAAAAAATAATTAGTAGATTTATAAACAATAGTTACATTTTTTTTAAATCTATCACAGTTCCTAATTAGAAGTCTTTTTACCGAGGATTGGTTTTACCTAAGATAATCATTGAAATTCTCTGTTTAGAATAGGTATATAATTAATTGTATAAAAAATACTTTAATGTAATTTTTGACATGACAACGTACGTTTTGAAATGTTGTTTATCGGTTTCATCAACACGAATTTTGAATCCAGAGAGAAATTTAAACAATATTATGAGAAAAATTGCTGCGTCTATGGCACAGTGGTCAACGGCATTGGCTTCCAATCTAGACCTCAAGGGCTTGAATCCTAGTCCGAACAGTATTTTTTAATGTTTTAAAATTCCCTCCTACCATTCCAATCCCAAAAAATAATAGGGCGTATCGAAACCGATAAGCTTACCACTATAATTTCACTAATCTTTTCGTTTCCAACTATCTTTGAAAAGAAGAGAGTTTGAGCAACTGGGTAACAAGCAGTTCTCATAGAAAACTCCTGTTGAGATACATCCGTTAGGAGGAAATATACTCCACATTGGTAGGTGACACCGAAAAAAATGATAAAATTATATATATATATATTTAAATAATGTCCGCTTGAAAGGTAAATCATGTGGAGTTGGTTGGTAATAATAAAATTACACAAATAAAAACTTTGGACACAAATTCAAATATTAATTTAAAAATAAAGTGTTTGTATAAAAATTCAATCTAAAGGACAGCTTTGACCATTTGACTACAAGCCCGGATACTAATGCGACAGTTTGAAAGCTTTCATACATTTACTAGTTAAATACAAAATATTGTATCAACACTTTGATATTCACTTAATGCTTCGATATTTCCTTTTTTATCGAAACGTGTTTGGGACACTCGATAAAGATCTTATTAATTTTCGTAAAAAGATCAAAGGACATTTTGATTCGGTAGATAATATGACGTTCCTAAGTGACAATATAAAAGTTTCTCTCTTGAGCAACCCCTCTTAGACGATTTTTATCAAGTTATACTTAATGCCAATATGAGATTACTAAAATACTGTTATTAATATTAAACCATTTCATATGCTCGTTTCTAAGACTATCTTTTATTGTTTAAATTTAATGAATAGTTTACTTACGTTAAACTGAGATTTTACTGAATCAAAATATCAATTTTGTTATTCGAGTATTCAAGAAACAATCCCTATAGACTATAGTGGTAATTGGTCTGTGGGATTTATTAAAAATATCACCAACAAAGCTCGTGTCTATGATAAAGTATTGCAATACCGGTATAACTTAAACCGGGATCTTGAGAAAACAACTGCTTCTTCAATACCGTAATACCGGTTTTAGTTACGGTACTTACGGTTTGAACCCCTGCACGGACAGTTTTCATAAATTTGTTTTTCTGTTTCAAGGAATAGATGTGTGTAAAATCTGAAATTTCGTCCCATTATTCTTAAAATGAAACGTAGCAAGAGCGATTAGCTAACCACTAGTAATATACTAGACATACCCGTATATCCCATACCCCTTCGAAAAATAAAGATGTAGTAATTAAGTGACAATCAGTTCTCGCAGAAAACTTTTTTTTATATAAGCTCCATTAGGAGTCCATACACTTTGAGCGGATAATGTTTAAAAAATCAGTAAAACACATAAATTTATATAATGACAAACAAATTTGTCGAACAAACGCTTTATCTGGGTGGATTTTTTTACAGTATGAATTATTTTATCAAAGATCTGAACAACATCGAAATATTCCAGTATTGATGAATTAACCGTTTTAATGCCATATCTTAATCGAAAGAAACGATCAATCAAGTTTTATGAAAATCTGATTTTTGTGCTGGTAAAACATTTTTAATAGCGGTATTTAATATGAAATATTGAAGGAACAGTATTGATTTATTCGTTCTATTCAATTGGCTGTAATTAATATTTGGTTTGTTCATTTTTATATATTTTTGTAATACCGGAGTTATAATATTTGTAATGTCGTTATAAAATACCGAAATATCGGTATTGCCACATTCATCCGGCATTACAATTTATTGCTAAGATATCCTTAATTTCTTCACATTAACGCTTTACCCGAATAAGAAGATGAAGCGGGGATCAATTAGCTGATTAATTATTGTACTGTACGTACGTTGTATTATATGCATAATCTTTAAAGAAAACAGGGAGTTGAAATACTGAGTAACGACTAGTTCTTTTGTTCAGATAATCTCCACCAGTATTCTATAAATATACTCGACGTTAAGAGTGGACGTGTCTAAAAAAATCCATTTCCGTTGTATCAAAATATGGTTTTTGTTTTAAAGTATATGTTAGTAAAAATATCAATTAAATGATAAAAGCCACATTTTCTTGTCCTAACAGTTACTTTAAATGATGTTTATTTATTTATTCACGTATCAATGACTGACATAATGCCTACACTTATACTTCCGTGTGACAAAATGGATAGATGGACGACACGTGTGTTTGAAAACTGTCGAATGAAATAAATCAGTGGCTGTCAGTTATTTGAAGGCCAATGAAAATACCATTTCGTTGATTTTATGAGAATAAAACGTGAATTATTGTGAATTACAAAATTGTATAATAACGATACAGTCAAACTCGGTTATTACGATCATAGAAATAGCGAAATCTCGGATGTAACGAGAAAACATTCGTTGACATTTTAATTTATGGTTTTCTTCATACATTTATTCACTTTTATAACGACTACTTCTATACTACGGCATACCGAGAAAAAATATCGTCAATGAGAATAAAAACAATCAAACAAGCATCAATTTTAAGTTTTATAAAAAAACTGGATTGACAGAAAAATTTAATATGTGTGTAACGGGTGTGTAAATAAATTCTAATTGTGTATGTTTGACTATTTGTATTATGTAACCGCTCCAGATACTTCATAAAGATTAAAGCTTATAACGAGACATTTCAGTCGGTCCCGTCTTCGTTGTAATAATGAAGTTCAACTGTATTCGTAATTTATCGCATATTTCGAATCGTTGATCAATTCCGCTTCTTATTAGGAGCATATGGTCTGTACAATTTTGTATATTATCATGTGTTTTCTGTATCATAGATGCGTCATATAGCAGCTCATAGTAGAATTATAATATTTAAATGATTATCAGTAGTAACAGATTGGGTCTAAAATATTGGTTGTCAGGATTCAAAGAGAGCCCAGTGGAAAAATAAATTCTAAAAATTTTATCAAAGACCCATTTTATAATAAGCGATACCCTCTTGCTATCGAGAAACTTGAAAATACCACCAATTAACCACTGGCTAACTTTTTAGTAAGGGTAAGGTAGCAATTAATGAAATTATGACGTTCAAAATCAATTGATCAGTGTATGTATATTTTTTGATTAAGACCCGTGTTTTACGTTGTATAATAATCTGTTTAATACTTATATTTACGCAAGACAATTTTAATATAAATACATTTTTTTTTTTAAAATCCATAAAAATATACATAGCTTGGACTGAATGAGCGACACTGGATCGACATTTCTTACTCATCAAGGGATGTCCCTGAGTGGTTCGCGATTGTTTTCTTTGCTGCCAAAGTTTGTTATTCCAATATCCCACATCCGGTGATGATGCACCGGATCTTCACGACGAGAAATAAAGTCTCCAAAATTCACCTACACTAAAACAGATCCTTTAAATAAAAACCATTCCTAAATTATATCAACATATTTAGATATAGTTAAATATTTTTAGAATGTTGTATGGCACACAAATCTGATTCTTTTTCTGTCTCTGATTTTCCGAGTCATAAATTGAAATTATGCAATGATAATCTTATCTTCAAGTCTAATACTGGTATTTTAATAAATTTTAAGCTACGGAGCAAACGATTATTTTATTAAAGAATTTATTATTTTTAAATAAAAAAGGGTTAAGCTACAAAGTATATGATTTATTCGATTATTAAAATAACAACTTCAAATTGGTTTTGGTTATCTCTCCACCACCCGGTTTGTGCATGCAGCCGCTGTTTCACGGCCACCATCCATAACGCAATACGATCAAGAAAAGAACGAATTTACTCCTCATATTCTTGGCCCAATACAAACCTACATGTTACCTATCTTTTAACCGTGCACTGTTGAGCTTACAAAAATAATCTTAGAAAGAAAAAAAATGGGACTCGCTTAGCCATAACAAGAATTGTCATATTATTCGTTTTTAAAAACACATATAATCATTGTGAAGTGATAATAAAATATCCCAGATTGCTGATGATAGTTTATAAGCCATGTTTTAAAAAACATGCATCAGTTATAGAACAGATCTGACCCTTTATAAAAATTGGTATTGTATGAAAAGGTTTGATATTAGTCCCATGGGACGATGCATTTGTTGCATCGCAACCAGTATCAAGTGTTCAAATAAGATGGGCCAGACAGCTTGTCGCCTGTATGTTTTCTATATTTTTTTGTTACACTAAAACGTGCAGTTTTAATAATAAGTTCAACAAAATAAAAAATAGTACCAAATTTAAACTTTACCACAAACGGGAAACATTAAAAACTTCTGCACTTTATCTATAAAAACAAAATTTAAGCCTGTAAAAATATTATTGAGATTATCAATATTCCGTATTTATTTAAAAAAACGACCCAATCCATATATACTTATGACTTACAAATATGATATGGTATCTTGACACCAGTAATAAAACTAACTGATTGTAAGTCTTAATAATGGGGGTATAGATCAACTCAATGTACTCTTTCATGTTTTAGGATAAATATGTAAAAGCAAAAATATCACAGAATATGGATACGAATTTAAAGATCGGTCAAAAATCAATGTATGTATATACGCGTCTTTTTTGCTATTCGAAAACTTTGCCATGCAACCAATTCCAAGGAAACTCCCACAACGTTACTGCTTGGTTCCGGTACAGTCACAATATGAAAAAAAGTTTATTGAGAATTGCAAAGTATATACGTAATCATCGCCAACGATCGCTTTTATTCTAACACTCAATATACGCTTTTAATGAGTATAATTATGTTTGTTTTTGTGAGCCATTAAAATGCTTTTAAAAATATGTAATTTTTATAATCTGCTGTATCTAGTTGTTACATAAAAATATAATTATTACTGCTCTTATTTAATTTTCCCGGCTTAAATTTAAAATGCTTTTTGCTTTTGTGATATGAGTATTTTTTTTATAAAAATATACTCATTAAAATAAAATATTTAAGAAATCAAATAAGGTTATAATGTTTGGAAATACACATAATGTTTATAAACATTATTAGGGCTTTTTAACCATAACAAAGTATTGTGCTTTCAGTGGACAACTATACAATTTAACTGAACAGGTGGAAAATTGTCATATTCATATTTTTTTCATAAAAAATGATTTTTCAAGAAGTATTAAAATTATTATTGTGATATTATTGTCTTTCAGGCTAGTTCATATTTTCATACGTCTATTTGTTTCTTCATTTGAAAGGCAAAGCTAGTATTGAAATAATAGAAGGGAATATCGACTCTTCTTATATTATGTATATAAAAAATATACTACACTCATAGAACGGAAATGTATTCGTAAATACTATGCAGGCTAATTTACTATTTAGTTTAAATTTTTAAATTTTGACGAGTAAATCCATTCAAAAGCTGAAATCATTTTAACAATACGAGAAAGTTTATTGTCAGCTTATTTCATTGACTGTCGCAAAACTCATTCAAGAAATTTACTACAAATAAAATACTCGCATAGTCCTGAATTTGTCAATGAATCGTATTCAGAATGCTCTTCTATTTCCGCTAATCTGTTTAAGTTTTGCATTTGTATAGGTTTCGAGCATTTAAGGTAACCCACACCTCTCCGTAGGTGGCATGTTTCCATATTTTTCATCGCAAATGCGATTCTTTACAAAGAGCGCACTCTGCTCACCGCATACAAATCGGATTTTAGAAATCGATACTTCCTATTCCTACGAAAATGCCATTTGTTATTTTTTGTGCATTTAAGCTATGTTTTAAATTCATCCGTCTTTATTTTTGTTTCATATAAAGTACGACTTATACATTTATTCGATTTTTTTTAGTGTAAGACAATTTATAATATACTTTATGGTTTCAAAAATTTAAGTCTTTTTCAGAATAAATCAAAGTTTGGAAGTAATATGGCGTTTTTCTATAAACCGATATAATTTTTTAGCTCAGGGTTTATTTATTCTTTTTATTTATTAACCGTTTAAGTGCTATTTTTAATAAAACAGTGATTCAGTACAATCAGTGGTGTAGTGGGACCAGGTCGGTGACCCAAAAATGAGCCAGGGCGTCACCCTGCCACTTTTTTGACTTGTATCTTAATTTTCAAGTACATACATATATTCAAAATACTTCTATATCAAAATTGATCTACCCGATGGATTTTACGAAAATAAAAAAAATAAATGTACATATGTAACGTGAAGAAATATCACCCTTCTTTCTAGGATCTAAGCGTTGGTAAGTTTTTAAAAAAAAAAGTGACTTCGAAAAAAACGGATATATAATTGCCCCTGTGCTACTGGCTAGAACAACTATCTTAATTCAATCAAATATATTTTTTTAAATATCAATACCACTTCTCAAAATTGAATTGAGCAAGTAAACAAATGATATTGTCAATTTAAATAAAATTTTGAATTGACTCGATTAAAAAAAAACAATTATAATATATTTCTACGGTTGAAGTCAAGAGGATACAGCTTTATCATCTCAATATTTCATACATTAATTTAATATTTTAAGTAGTCCAAAAATCACAAATAATTCGACGTTTAAACACAATAAGCTGACAATGAATGGTGTTGTAGAATTGAACCGGAAAGTCGTTGTAAATTACTAAACTATTTTTGTTGAATCGACCGGGAATGCACCTATCAATGATTTATCTCAATGCACTTTTTTTGCTTACGAATCTCAGGTAGAAATATCTCAAAGACGCCAAACTGTCTAGAAGCTTCACTACTTAACATCTACCATTTCATTCATAGTTGACGAGTCAAAAAAACTCTTTTATTTTTGCTCCACATATTTTTTGTAAGCGAGAATCTATAAAGGTATCACTAAGTGAGCTTTTCCATAGACTTTAAAGATATTTTATCTGTTCAATAACAATATTCAAATACAATTAATATTTTAGCAGTTTTACTACTTAATCATCGAGTTTATGTAGCTTTCGGTATTATTGAAAGAATGTACAGTGTCAATATTCAATAATTTGTATATGTATTTCATCAACAGAGACTAACTTTTACTAAAGTTGTAAATTATTTTACTAAGCATTATAATTTTTTGGTATGCAAGTTAAAATAATATAGTTTATTTTTATGCTTGCATCAGTTGTTCATTGTGAGATGATATATTGAATTGTGCAAGGATATTATGATATAAAAATATTTAAATAATATTAAAAAAGAAACTGATTTTAGTATTAAATAAATATAACGATTATTACAGATCAACGAATCAATATGGAGGATTCTGTAATTTTCTACTTTTTTCTAGTGTTTTCAATTCTTCAATTAAGAAAATTATCATGATTGGAATTAATGCTTCATCGTGATGGCATATCGCAAAATATCATAAAGCGTTACTATACGTTACGTAATTAAAAATGTTAAGACTATCTATAATAATGATTATTGCATAAATGTGGTAAGTATCGCTAATCTTCTTAATGATTTATTGTATAAAATTACAGTATCAATAAAACATATGCCAAATTAATGGGGGTTTATCCAAAACTCCTGTTCAAACGAAAGCTCATCCGAAATTTTAATCATTAAAATCAATTTATGGATTTACAAGGCATTTAAACAAGCCGACTTGGGTTCACACATATCTCAGGCAATTATTTATTAAGTATCCAGATGGAATTCTAGCCATATAAAGTTATCGGTTATGAGCCGAATAAAATAAATTAAGTTGTAAAATGTTCTTTAATTGAATGTTTCATATATACCGCCATAAATTTAACCATCAAATCAATACAAATTAAAAATGTATTTTATTGATATTTTACGGCCAAAGACGTCAGACCAATAACCTGAATAATTGTCGTTGCTATAATAACGACAGGGCGTAGTTAGTAGCTTTTAAAGTTAGCTGCGCAAATGTTGGCTGACTAACGGCGTATTTCACGGTCACATTAAGTGCATGACATAAACCAGGGATTCTCGACCGGGAGCCTTGTATCCCCCCACAAAGGGCCACAAAGATTTTTTTTAGATTTGAGGAGCCATAGCACAGTATAGGGGGGCACGGGCAAATTCCCAGGATTCGAAATCTTCGGAAGAGCTAAAAAAAAAGAAAATCCTATGCTGACTATTTCGGTAAATCCGCGAATTCCTGGGAAGAGAAAAAAATATAAAAAAATCTTTTCAAAGAAGACAAAACAATGGTTAGAGGGCCACATGCCCAAAAATGTTGAGAAACTATAATGCCTTTTTTTAGAATCAGTATAAAGTATGATATGATATTTTAAACCTCGCCTTATTAATGTTTTAAAAAACCTCAGCTAAGTGGTATAACAAATTGCACAACTATGTAAAAAACATTTATTTCAGCGAGATTCAAACAAATTTTCAAGATCAACGCTCAACTCTCGTAAACATATTCATAAACTCTTAAATACATCAAACATTTAAATGCTTAAAAATCGTGTGTAGTAACTACTTTATGTATATTTTAATATTGCTCTTTATATCGGCTACCAATCGTGTCTATGACTCAGTCGTATAGAATCAATAATAAGCCTTTGGGAACTTGAGCAATCTAGTGGCAAATCCGGGAGGTATAAATCATTTTGAGAAATAGTTGAATGATGTCTTATTACACGGGTCAATTCAGTAATTTCTTTAATCATTCAAAAAAGTTATTATTTATAACAATATTAAAATGATAGATATCTTTTTTCCACTGTCCACAGTATGGATAATTTCAATATCCTTTAAAATATTTCGCCCATTCGATTTTGTATTTGTATTACATTTTTCTGATGCTAACAGGTCCTTGATAAGAACCGTATTCCGGAATTATATAATTGGGAATGAACATGTTATGAAAAAACGAATATGACTATATTTCACTTCTTAATTTTTAAAAATTTCACTGAATAGGATTCTTGTGTATGCTTTTACATATTTCGTCCAATTGATTTTTAACTCGATATTTTCCTATAGCTAGCAGTTTTTTGCTTTATTTTTGGCACTCTATTTCAGAACCGTACAATTGGGAATGTTCATGCTGTAAACAAATAAATATGACCAAATCTAAATAGTTTAAGTATCATCAATTAAATACCCATTGGGATAAAAAAAAAGTGTCCTCGTATTTATATAGTTTTAATTTATCAAGCAGAATCTTTTTTTAAATTTAAAATCAATCAAATTATGTCACATTTAAAAATCTTCTACAAAATTCCCAAAATTTTACTTTATGTTAATAATTGTGGGATTTTAATGCAAAATGTATTATTTCCAAAATAAGCGATATTGATTTAGGTATGCAGATAGGGTAATTCAAGCCTAAGGAATCGACTGATTCTATTAGTTTTAATATAAAATATCTATAAGACTGTCGTCTTCAAATTTGAAATCATATTTTTATGCAAATGTTATTTTGTTTGTGTTTTGTATTTGACTCTACTGAAAAGTTTGAGTTTTAGAAATAGTATGTTTTGCATTATAACCCCACAATTGTGTTCTTTGATATAAATATAAACACATTTCACTCTAAAGCTAAGTTATAGAAACTTTTTGACGTACTCGGATGTGGAGTCACGTGCTCGATACTCGTAATGAAAACTTTTAAAGATTTATTATTTTATTTATGATTAATACGATGCAATTAAATTCACAGAAAGCTGTACTGCTTACAAACCGTCCCTACCTACACGATATCTAACCTTGAAAACAGAGAACAGAAAAAACGCTTTGTTTATCTTTAGTCTTTTTTTTTATTTTCTTAGAATTTCCTTACTTTTCGAAGAGATAATTGCGGAACTGACATGTAACCAGTATTTTTTTTAAATATTTTTGAATAAGTACTTTAAAAACATCCTCAAGAGTAAACAGCGAAAATAGATTTTTAAAAATGTTAATTTACAAAACAATTGAATATTCACGTTATATATCTATATGTAGTTTTATTTTACACACATAATCTGATAAGCTGAAAAAAGCAAAACTATTTATTATTTAAAGTATTTTAGTCACATTTATGGAGGTACGCAATTCTTTTAAACCTCAGATATATCTGAAACGGGTCAGATATAATAAACGATTCAAAATAATTTAACAGAAAATTTCAATAAATAAAAATAAAATTCTACACGTATGATATGTATTAAAATACCAAATGATATTGCACGTACCTGTTAAAAATGTAGGTCAATAAATGAATGTATTCAATAGATTCTAAGAAAATCAATACTGCATTCCTCTGTTTATAATCATTATTAAATAAATATCCATATTCGATATAAAAAAGTAAGTGTTTTACCTACATAAAACCGTCAGCTGCTTTTAAACAATAAAGCTTTGGATCATATAAAAATGACAAATTTACGTCGCGTTGTAAATAATAGCATTAAGAAGGCTTCTATTCAAATGATGTTTTATTTGAGGCTTGTAAAATGTTGCGTTATGTTTTCTAAAAAGTTGATGCTAACTAAAAAAAATAATCTCTTCACAAAAGGCGTTACGTGATTTGAATCAATAAAATCATAAAATAGGTTATATTAATTTCATTACAATATTGACTTTTTATTGGCATTCAGATAGTTTTATGTTGAATAAGTATTTTGTGTTAATATAAAAACATGGTATTTAAAATTTACCATTCGGTTACTACAACGTGCAGTGCGTCAATTGGTGGTTAATCGTAACTATAAAACTAGATAATGAAATGTTATCAGATGTTTTGTAACGCATTAGAACCTTTCTGCTTTGTCATAATACATGTGATAAACACAGAAAACTTGTTTACTAAATTGATTTCAGTACATGACATTAATAGAAACTTTTTTTTTGATAAGTACTGATTATTATTACAGATTATTATTAACTATTGTAAATTACATTATTTTTTGGTATTAAAAATTCTGTATATTCTATTTCATTAGAACAAATCTCATTTGCCAATTTTGATGATAAATTTTTAAGAAGGATTTGGTACTTGTTAATTAAACGCTTGAACTGTCAAATGCAAGCAAAAATTTTGGATTCTCAATTGATTTTGAATAATAAAATAGAGAAAAAATAATATCTCATACTTTTACTTAAGAATAAAAAGGAACAACGACCTTCACATATTCGATTGATATTTAGTAAAAAATGTATAAAGTGTATCAGATATCTAAAAAATAACATTAATTTACTAAATTGTAAAGTTTTTACGGCATATTATGCTTTTTTGCAACAAATTAAAGAAATGTGAACGATAATTTGAAGAGTTTATAGCATCACAATAATAAGTTCTGACAATATTTCCTAGTAGAGTAAAACGTATGCAAATACCATTGTCACTAGTCCTAACGATGGGTGTCTATTGAAATATTTCTCAAATTTAAATTGAATAAGTTTACTTTCAGAAAAACCTTGTTGTAGGTGGCTCGTGAACAATGGTTGAAAGATGATGCGAAGTAAAAAATGACTTCTTTTGAAGGCCGCCATTGAGATAAAAATATTTTTAATATGATATTTGTACAAACTTACAATTACACTGAATAGTGTAATATTGTTCCTGAAAATTCTGATACAAGCATACTTTCTATAT
This sequence comes from Himalopsyche tibetana, assembly GCA_030503985.1. Taxonomy (NCBI): domain Eukaryota; kingdom Metazoa; phylum Arthropoda; class Insecta; order Trichoptera; family Rhyacophilidae; genus Himalopsyche; species Himalopsyche tibetana. The sequence goes on from JAPJYX010000010.1 coordinate 7,850,213, forward strand.
AAAACTATGGAATGGCCATTAAATACACTGACTATTAAGTAACCGGACATATTATATACACGAATATAATATAAGTATTGGTTTTAGTTATTTAAATTTACACTCTTAGCGTTTCCAAAAACTGTATGCCGATATTAAAATTTATTTTATGTATTATCTCATATAATATTAAGATATATTACAAATTCAATCACTATAATTATATCAATTAATTATTTAAATAATCACTTGCAAAATATATCACACTCAATTTTACGATAGCGTTGTTTTCTTTATGAAGTACGCCTAAGTAAAATAATTGCATTGAATTGACATACATGTACGGATTTTAATTATTAATATTGACTTATAATTTTAACTGTTAATTTTCGATGTAAAGACAAAATCATGTATATTGAAAACGACTAGGTAAAATGTTTCTATCGAAACCTGTTATCTTCATATATAGTATTTGTTATTATGAACTATTCATAATTGTCAGCATAAAGCGATAGCATAAAATTAGTTTTTGCTATAATCTAAAATTTTGACTGAAGGTGCTTGATGGAAACTGAATGTTAATTTAGAATTTTTTTCATTTTGTACACTTCCATAAAATACGTGGTCTAACACGACCCGGGTTTCACTTCCCGGCATCTTCCGGTACTAATTAGTGCGCGAATGCACTCGAACTGACAAGCAGCGGAAGGTTAGTATTGTCTATATACAAACACACAAGTACATTCGCTCTATACGTATTGTTAACCTAATTGATAGCGAGAATTTATGATATGAATTATTTTAGTTGATTAAGTGGGTAGATTATAATATTGGGCATAATGAATTGCCAGACAATACAATGTCAACGTGAAAAATAAATTAGTAATAAAATAAAATAGAATATTTTTTTGTGAGTTTATAAAAAGACATATTACTAGAATTAATTGATGTTAATTATTTGTAGGGGTATAACAATGGGGAATTTGGGAGATTTAACTGTTCATTTAAGATTGGAAAACTGGAAAGCTGAGCCCTATTTATTTCCAATATTTCCTAGTAAAATAATTTATGTCCACATGTGTTATTGTCAGTTCGAGTGCATTCGCGCACTGATTAGTACTGGAAGATGCCGAGAGGCGAAACCCGGGTCGTGCTAGACCAAGAATTTTATGGAAGTGTACAAAATGAAAATAATTCTAAATTAATTTTTGCCTTTTAAAGGGTATCAAATAATGGTCGAAATTGGTAATTACTTATTAGTTATGCTATTTTTACAGTGAATTATGATTTTCGTTAATCTTTTTAACTAGTCAGTTAATATCAAATGTAGATAACGTTGCAAAGTTATATTTAGGTTGCGAGGAACAAGAAAAGTACTTTTCTTTTATTTCAATTATAAATTTAACAAAAACAGAAAAATGTCTTTAATTTGGTCAATTTTGACGTCACTGTTTTTCGAGTTATTGCAGTAGGTCAAATCAACGGAGTGAAATCAGTTTAATAATTGACATTGTTTTTTTTGTACGTTTATGTTGTGTCTTTACAAATAAGATCACAATTATTGTATTGCTGTCAAATTTTACCCTAATATTTGGGGTCATAACAATTTGATATGCACCGGCTAGTGTACTCTTTTCAGACGGCCAGTTCTCAATTTAGAAAAAAAAATATAAATAAACCCATTGTTTATATATTTTGCATAAAAAAATGTTCTGTAAGGATGGCTTGGCGCCATACATTTATAAGAATCAAGTGCATTTTTTACAACGTAGTATTTTTGGCGGATTTGTGCTTTTTCTGATAATAAGCACCGCTTTAACATCGATACTTAACTAGAGATTATCAAAAAAAGTGATAACATTAAAAAAATGAATAAACATGTAATTTATTTGATTTGTTGGTGTGTGGTTTCCAAATGCGCGGCAAAGATTTGATTGGGATTCCAGTGCTGGCACATGAGTAAATAAATAAGGTTTGACTGATGGTCACATTAACAATCTCCGCTCGCCTATTGACAGTTATGCCTTCTGATGTGACCTGTGTCGCAAAAACAGGGCCGCACTTTGTAACAATATGGTCCAAATCATAACTATGGTATTATAATCAAATGAAGTGTTAAAAAACCATTTTGACAATATTTAATCATTTTTAACTCAACTCTAAAAATGCAGCGGTCTGTCAGTAATATATTGCTACGTAGCAAAATTTTCCATATCATAATGTTATGAAGCCTCTTATTTTAAAGGGCCACAATATAATTTAAAAAAATAGACTTTAATGCAAAAGTGTATAATGCAATGAGAATGTACAAAATGACTTTTGAACACTTTCATTTTACTAGACATCTGTACTTTATAACCATTTTGCATTGTATGTGCTTTTTTGTCAAAGAAGAATCTTCAGACCAACGAAATAGTAATAAAATTTTATTTAAAAAAAAAATGCTTTACTAATGTAAATAAAATCACTTTATACAAATGTTTTATCAATATTTAAAATATAAAAAAAACAGTTAGTGGAAAACAAAAAGAAAATATTTAATAACATTTGATTTTCGAGTCCAAGTTTTCAGTAAATTATGTTTGAGCCCAACAATATTAACACAACGAAATAGGTAGTAAACTTTCGATTATTTTCGCAAGAAACTCTTGATAATGTAGTTATTATTGTATGTGTTGTAAATATCTGTTTTGAGAAGTCATACCAAAGAGTAATTACAAAAATAAACATATAACGGTAATTATGATGTGACAATTTCTCTTAAAGGCATTTTAGAATTACAATGTTTATTGAACGATGATCGTTGGTGGTGAAATTCCGAGATCCACCTCTTACCATCAACGTTTTAAATGTCAATAAGATTTGTGTTGGCTGTCATAATGGTTATTGTCCTGGATGCATTTATACAGCTATCACAGCACTTCCACATAAACTGAGCGGCAATAAAGCATGCCATTAAACAGATTTTAACTCTTTACTGAACCTCAAACCAACGACCCTTGCTACGAGACAAGAAAAGTGCGGGGGATGGCTACAAGAATTGATAGCCTTATATGGCTGTTAATGGATTAACAGTTAATTCTTAATATTTTTTTATTTTAAAGAAAGCATAAAAATATGAAAACAAATATAAAATTTTGTATTAATCAACATGTTACATGGTTCGAAAATATAAATAAAATAATTATTTAGGGAACAGTAATCAGATACAAAAAGAATAATTAGTATGACAGAAACTTGTATTACACAATTTTTTTGGTAACTTTTTTCCATATTTATTAATGTCAATTTCATGACGTTTACAGAAATAATAGATAGAGGGTTCAATTTATGAATTCATATTTAATTCGCTGATTAACCAATTTATAATAGTTTAGTGTAAAATGCGTTGCGTACTCTAAAGAAAATAGTAATAAAACCAATCAAACCTAAGCTATTTACAATTTTACTGGAATACTTAGCCAATTCGTGAAGTAACCATATCGACTGTGGAAAAGAAAAAGGATGTAACCCACCCATAGAAAATTTTACAAGAGGCACAAAAACATGTTTTGATGATTTTGGGCCGTATGCAAATTATGAAATATACGCAAGTTTGAAGTGCACGAAGACTTCTAAACTGGTGTATAATTGACATAGTCTAATATTCATTTTAAAAGTTTTCTAGAAAAAACTGTTTTTTCAGTCTTTTTTCTTGGTTTCAATTTTCACATCCTCATTTTTTTTTTCAAACTTAAAAGTTAAATTTAGATACTAATTCGGAATTTACAGCTTACATCATTTTGATAGAACGTGTATCAAGTTTGATACATTGTGATTATCGAAAAAAGCTTTTTTTTTAAAAACAGACAGTCGATATGTATTTGCAAATGAATACAAATACGTGCGATTCAGTTTTTTGATAAAATGCATATTTATTTTTTTTAAACTTGTTTTGTACGTATATTGTTTATTGAAATTATCCTTATAAGACAAAATATGAGCTGAACATATTGTTCGAAAAATTAAGAGTTCTCTCAGATAAAATTGTATTAAGTCTAGCATACGACAGGTAAATGTTTTCTATTAATAATGAACACACATGTATAATATCGCGGTGAACATGTACGCCAACATTGTGGCTGAAGCATTCAAAATTTAAATTTCGAAGTAAATAGAACGACAGCGTTCCAAATATAAATCACTTTTCAGCGCGTGACCGTATCAAAAAATTGAGAAAAAATACAAAAACACCATTGGGCGGATAACGATCGAACATAGAAGGAGGAGAGAGGAGGGGTTCAGTACCCATTGCGCATTTGGAAAATGTCATTTCGCTGAATGAGTGACTTTTTTTTGTTTTTGTTGTATCCGAAAGCAATTATTATTATGACCGGAATTTGCATTTCAAATTTCGAACGAAATGGTATTTTTTTAATCACGATGAAGGGTTGTTAGCTTATTATCTGTATGGCTCGGTGAGCGTTCATTTTGAATTCATTAAATTAATTGGATTTCATTTGATGTTTTTATTTATTTAAAAAAAACCTTCATTAATTGCTTTCATTTTTTGCTGTTCACACTATAACCAGAAGAGTATTTAAACGACTATTAAGTATATTTGTTAATTTTTAATATTTTATTTTTATTTTTTGTAATGTAATATTATCTCATGTCAAACAAAAACATATAAAATAAGGAGGAATTCAGAATGACATTCAATTTTTGAAACTATGAATAACATGCATTCTCAATGTTGAGTATTAAAAAAATATTTGGTTTACCAGTAGTAAAAACATCTTCTTCTCTTATTTTCCTTGTCTTGCCCGGGGGAACGTTGGCTGTCTCGACATAGTAATCTTCTCCATTCAGTTTGGGACTCCAACTTCTTACGTCAGTCGCAGCTTCTCAATTCCTGTGACACCCATCCATCCAGTGAAGTTGCAGTCTTCCAGTCTTATCAAATGCCTTGATGCAGGATTGTCAAATGTGAAAAGTTTTGGAGCTGTTTCAGAGCAATAAAAAGTTTTTTTTCACGCGGTATGTGTCAATGGATGAAACATGGATTCATCAGTTCACTCCAGAGTCAAATCGGCAGTCAGCTGAGTGGTCAGACACTGGCGAAAGCCGCCCAAGCGACCAAAAACACAAATGTCAACTGGTAGCTTATTTTGAGACCAAATATAAATCGTTCTACAAAAATGGCATTGAAACGTTGGAATGAATGTATCACTCTTGAAGGAGACTATGTTGACGAATAGAGTCGAATATTTAATAAAAGTTGTTGTTTTATCCTACGAACATATTGAGTGATGTGTTGTAATATTTTTGCCCACCTTGCTTTAGTTTTTTTTAAGTGAAGCAACAAATTAGTCAGAAGATGTTTTTTTTGTTTATGAATATTTATTTACATATAAATAATAGTCTATCGCTTCTTTCTTTCAACATAATTGTTTTTCATAGACTACCAGAAACTATGGTGAAAAAAAATCTTCTGTTGGTACAAATTATTACAGAAGTATTGTGCGACGTGAATTCGACGAACTAAATAATTAATACAGATCATTAAACGAGCTATTTGAGGAACGGTAAGAATTCCCAATCACAATACGATTGGTCATTAAATATTGTCGTGCAATAAAAATGGAAACATTTTATTTATAAGGCGCTGGAATGTTTGTTAAATTTTTAGCTGCTTAGCAATTAGGTGTTTCTTTGAGATTTATTGCCTTGTAAAAGGATGAGTTCGGTCAAATCCGTGCATGCGGGGTGTAAAAAAGGCGTAGAAAACATTTTTACAACATTGTTTCTCGATCTGATCTCTAATGTTAACAAATAAAAAAAATAACACCGACAGTAGAATGATATAAGTCGATGGATTAAAGTTAAAATATTTAAGATCAAATTTTGTTAAAAAAAGAGTTATGTACTGAAATATATCATAAATAACTTTTGTTATAATGTGTTAAAATATTGCATACAAATATAGTATTGTTAATTCTTCATGCAATATTTTTATGAGCACAGATATTTTATTTACTGAACAATATATGTACCTTTATAGTAAATAAAAAAATCATTCTAGTTTAGAAATTCCAATTATTTTACACAATACAGTATGGAGAAAACCTTTTTTTTCATTCAATATGAAAGATAAATAAATCAATTACAATATGAAACTGTACACTTATTTTGATATCGCAAAATCTTATTTGTAAACCTTCAAATTTAGTTTCCTTTATATTACAATTTATTTTAGTTATAACTTAAGTCGAAGCAAAAATCAAAACTTTACTTGCATTAACAGATTCAACGATATAGAAAGCTTAGTTCATAGGTTCCCAACCTTTAACGGGTGGCGACCCCTTTTTTAAAAGCCATGTGATTAAGCGACCCCCGAGGAATTTGAAATCCTCTATTTGGTACACTTTTTCGTTATTTTGTTGTTCAAATCCAAAATTGAAAAAAGTTGGCGACCCCCCTGAAAACCCCTCGCGACCCACTTGGGGGTCGCGACCCCCAGGTTGGGAACCCGTGGCTTAGTTCAAGAGATAAAAGAGTTATTATTTTATTTATTCAATTAAAAAATATTGTTTTAACATTATTTCATTCGGTGGGTTGTTAAAGGATTTATCAAATACTTAAAATATTTTTTAAAAAATCACCACTTTGAGTATGTTGCGTATTTTTATTCTAATAATATATTATCAACTTTTTAGGCTGAGTGCTTCAGGCTTTAGTGCTTTAAATTTATTGTCACTCTATGTCCGCTGTTGCAAAAAGAATCTGTGTTGTTGATTTTACAATATCAGAAACCTTTGTTGAGTCATATCAAATTACTTCAAATATCAAGAAGAGGTTTCAGTATATGGATTGCCTAATTCAGAATTTTGTTTTACTCTTACTATCCCGTTCAGTAAAGAAGTTTTATCACAAGTATTTTATAATACAAATAGTAATCCATCGAATACAAAACAGTATAAGTTATATTTTTAAAAATAGCTTAGTATCATATATAAAATAAATTTTGCTATATCTCTGTATTGGAACCTTTGGAATTGTAATCAAATCTTAGAACAAAATCGTGTATTTTAGTGGCACAACAAATTCAAAATACATGTTGAAATGTATAACGATGTTTTAATGCTTAGATGTTATATGAGTCATTTGGTGTCAAAAGCAGAACTGTTCCATACATCATGTATGGAACAGGTCTGCTTTTGATACCAGACAACTCATACGTTCAATTATCATTTAAATTGAGCTCATACACAATAGGTACGTAGGTTATTCAATCCCTGACCTTTTTTTGTGATACTGGGACTTCAGGATTGACGATTTTCCAATCTCAGAATCCCGGGAACACTAAACATAAAACCGTGTATAAATTGGGATTCGAGATTGAGAACATTTTTCAACAATTTCATGTCAATTTCAAAAACCCAAAAATTTGCCGATTTTCCAAAATTACCAGCTCGAGAGCTTTTTTTTACCTCTTTCAAGAATTTTCAAATCCTCAAATCACACACATTAAAATTCTTACAATATTAATATGTATCGATTATTATCAAACTAAAATAAATATTATACTATTCGCAAGCCGGCAGTTGCCGTCCCACAATATGTCCAAACGCTTCTCCTGGATTGGTCTGACATAAAACTAACCACAATACGTCAATCTGTCCGTATGTATAGGTATATTCAAATCACCTTAGTGTGCGGTACACAAAAATAAATTTCGGTCCGTGGAGCAGGCTTTAAAATTTAAGTGTAACTTAATTTATGTTCCCCACCTTGTTACCAGTGCTTAATATTTTGAGTTTTTTTAGGTGAGCGGCAATAAACGTGTTTTCATTACATTTTTATGAGAATCTTGTTTTTAGTTTTGCATTAACATGGAGAAGGCATGTTATTTTCAACACTTGGTTTTTATTGAAATGTCTATCGAATTGTATTTAATTAAATTAGTAATGGCTTCATAGTTCAGAGGTTCTGTTGTATCCAATTCGTTTATGTATTAAGTATTATTAATTGGAAGTAAAATTACTCATTGACAGGTCTGAAAATATGTACAGTCAAAATATCACTACCTGGTGTTTAAATTCATGGTTTGAATGTTAAGCTTTTGTGAAAGAAAGCTAGAAATCTTGCGTTATTTAATTAAAACAAATTCTAGTAGGAAAATCTACAATTTGATGTTTATTTTTAAAAAATCAAAATTACAGATCATGAAATTACAGCTGACGCCAATTCGCCATGCACTTGACAAATATAATTAAAATAAAAAAACAGTACATAATACATAAAAAAATCGACATAAAAAGTCAAAAAATAAAAAAGTAAAACCTAGCAAACAGTTCAAAAATACTGAAAATGTCCAATTCTCTAGGCAATGATTTGATTAGTCGAACAGCCCTTGTAACTGGCAACTCACACGTCCTACGCGAGGAACAAGTTTTGAAAAACAATGTTGTCTGATTTACATGTATATTCAAAGGTATGCGAATCCCAGCACGATACACATACAACACAGACTACGCATCGTGCGTAACTGCGTACTTTAAGTGAACATAACAGGCGGTACTGCCACCTGGTATTTGTATATATCATAAGAGTTAATGAAACTAGTGTGTATCGAATCCTTTCTGCCATTTTCTCCAAATGATCAATGGTGACTAGTGTACATTTACTTTATCTCTTTAAAATTGTTGTTAACTTGGATTTTTGTTTAACGTATTTGAAATAAAATCAGATAACGCCTCATACGTAAAATGGATTTAAAAAAATCTTATAAGTTTTCCAAATATGATCAGGAGCGAATTCACTCATAGCAAACATTTTTAACTAATTTTTGTACACTTTAAGCAATAACAATTCGTTGCGCAGTATTCAGATCTACAGATACGTAATCTTAAAGACACGTCAAAGTACGTCGACGAAATATAAATAGATGCTACTGATTATAGTGGGTGAAGATATAAATTCTCATTTAACCATTATTATGTCAGTAATATATATTTAAAGTGTTAAAGGCAGAAGATTTTTGGTCTTCATATTAGCACTTTTCATACATATCGCCATTTTTCAAGAGGCACTGTTATATACACATTTTATTATAATATATCGCAAACTATAATTTAATTATATTATCCAAGATGATGTGTAGAAAATTTATAGTAAATAATAAAAAAAAGAATATACATAGACATACCATTTTATATTTTTTATTTATAGATGTTTTGAATAACCTCTTATTAAATAAAATGTTTGATTGTCTCTGCGTAAAAGATCATTTAACTGCCAAACATTCCAATTAGACTATCAATTATTGTTTGGGTGTCCTAATAAAGTTACTGCCTCTACGCATGATGACAATATAATGCCAGGCCGAAATAATTGCCGCATGATAATTTAATTTTGAATTCGTTAATGTATTAACATTGCATTTGATTTCATGCATTGTTAATCTTATGATGGGTTTGCTCTTACTAAAACTATAGTTACATGCTCATAATAACGCTCAACAAATTTAAATTTAAAGTGTTTAATTGATATAGGTATACCATTCATATTTGTATAAGTAATCTAACTGATAAATAGCTGACTTCTTCCAGTGTCAAAAAATGATCATTAAGCATGCAGTTTATCCAGCACTCCTTTATTTTTTCAATGTCAAAAGTTTTCTCATGTTCATGACTTCAGGCATTTCAACTCTGAAATTACCTTATCGTAGCCACCTCTACAGACTGTTCACACGATACCTTTTATCGTTTTCTTTTCATTTTAAAGCCCAATCCAAAAAATCAATCGTTCAGTGCCATTTGTATATTATATATCGACTGTGAAAAGAAAAAAGGACGTAACGCACAGTTTATTCAAAACAGCTTTTTTTCGATAATCAGAATGTTTTCAGCTTGATACACGTTCTACCAAAAGGATGCAAGCTGCAAATGCCGAATTAGTATCTAAATTTAGCTTTTAAGTTTGAAAAAGATGACCATTTAAAATATTAAAACCAAGAAAAAAGACTGAAATAAAGATTTTTCCTAGACAATTCCTTTAATTACTATTGGATTATTTCAAATAAACACCAGTTTAGAAGTCTCCGTGCACTTCAAAGTTGTGTATAATTCATAATTTGCATATGGCCCGAAATCTTCAAAACACGTTGTTTGCGCCTCCTGAAAAAAAAAATATTTGTGGGTTATGTCCTTTTTCCTTTTCACAGTAGATATGTATTCCTAATAAATTTTCCAACCACTTTTTCTAAGACAGTATTTTTGTATGGCTTAAGATAAGATGGACGGTGATAAACGCACACTAATAGTTTTACTTACACCAAGTGGCAGTGCCACCAGTCAACACTCATCTGACACCTTTTCATTATTTTCATTTCAGTGTTTCGTGGTGTGTTGTGCTGTGGGTTACGAACAAAAAAATAAATCAAAACAGATATATTCGTGCATAGCTTGAATTTATTGATATGACAAGATATATTATTCTTTAGTTTGTAAAAATCTAGTCGTTGAAATATTCACATAGTAAATGGTGGAAAAGTATTTCATGTTTCGATATATTTAATTACTTTTAGGTACTAGGTTAGGTTAGGAACTAGGTACTAATTTAGGTTAGATACTAAATGTAAGCTATGGAGCGCAATATTTGAAAAACTTTTGTTGTTATGTCAAGTTGTCAGTACATTCACGTACATTCATACATTCAGTACGAGAATATGGCTTCCGAATAGAGGTATCTCAACAGAAGTGTTTTCTAAAAAAACAGTTTGTTAGTCATTTGCTTTACCTCTCTTTTTCGAAGATAGTAATACAGATATGGTAGGACCAGTGGTTAACTAATGGCCCTCGCTACGTTCCGCTATTTTTTGAGATTGTAAGGGTAGGATGAAATTCTTAGACATCGCAAGCACTTGTGTATTTGAAAAGAAATTGATTAATTGATTGAAAAAAATCTGTTTGCACTAGAACTCAAACCCATGAGATCCGTCACGAAAGAGAACGATGTTGACTGCTACTCCACGGACCGAAATTTAGAACGTATTTCATTACATTATATCAACTTATTTATATATTCAGAGCTTTTATTATTATGATTACATCATTATGTATTACTCTACAGCTATATTGCGTTAAACGTAGAAGGTGGTAGAATGAAAGCTTGAGTATTTGAATAATTTTCATAACTTTCAATTAGGTAACATTATAAAAATCCTTGTGCTTAATCTATATTTAAACTTGATAAAGCTACTCGTGAGGCTAGTTATGGGCTTATTTATAATTATCCTTTATTGAAGAGTCATAAATCAATTTATATGTGTTATTAATTTGAGGTGACATCACATCTTTTAAATTTCTTAATAGACATTTAATGGCATGCTTATCATTTAGAAATTTTTAACGCATCAAATTAAGTACGTCGAATATAAGGTAATAAACAAGTTTCAAAAACCACTTGGTACAACAACTTTTTTTGCATTTCGGTTTGCAATCAATCTCTTCTAAATTCGTTTAAAAAAATCAATATATCTTACCTAATGCTTTTATGAAGTGAAATATTTTTGTTTGTCGATATTCAAAGACATTTTTCATTTTTGTGTTAATTTTATTAGAATATGATTTTTTACTGTTATCGTATTGGTTATTTTTGTTTCATATATAATATTTATGACTGACTTACAGTCAGTCTGCGTTACTATAAGATAAAAATGTAGGACTGGTTTGAAACGTTTGAAATTATGTATTTTATAAATTAGGTATCTATACAAAATATATGGTGTGTATATATAAAATAGTTGCAAATTAATAATATTCTACTCGAAAAAACTTATGGTATCTGAAAATTTCAGATAAGTATATTATTTATTTCACTCCAAATGTGTTATACAATATTTACAGAGAGTTGTCAAATTTTTATTATCAATATAAATCAAAAAAAAATTTACAAGGAAATTATTTTCTACAATAATAATTCATTCTTCAATTTAGTTTGAAGAGGCAATATTGACTTCAAACATTTATTTTAAGCGTAGTATTATAATACAAATATGTTGAGTTGATTTATTGAAATTCCAACAATTGTTTAAGCACGCAGAAAAGTTTTCTGTAAAAAAACATTAAAAAAACCCTTATTCACTGTTAATTCTTGAAAGGTAGTAATCATGTGTCTGTTTTATATTGTATCAGTTGATAATACTCGCCATATGCAAAACTGCTGTTGATCTAAAATAAATTATATAAAATTAGTACAAACGTATTTTCTTTCAATATATTAAAAGTTCATTACAATATTATCGTTATTATCAAGATACTCTTAATAGTAAAGTTATTATTACTTCAAAATATGACAACCCCGGTATAAGAATCCCGTGAAAATAAAGACGAGTATATACCTATTTGTATTTGCATTCATATATCACGCTGTAATGTATGAAGCGACAGACGACGGAAGCAGTGCAAATCTTACGCGCATTTTCCGCCACTCAGATTTCCGACATTTCACCCACTACACTTTCCACCCTTATCTCGATCCCTTACCCCACCGCACCTCGCCCCTTACTTGCAACACTGTTCCCACACCGAGGATCCGTGTTTAACATTTATAACTACATCCTGGAAAGTAGAACCTACATCCTTTCACTTCATCAACCGGAAACGGGCCTTGGGTGCCTCATTATTAGGGGTTAATATCCCGCGGCGAGGGTTGAGAGCGCCGCCGGGGGTGCGGATTGAAAGGTCCCCACCGGAAGCGGTCGCCATGGTTACCGTGAAAACTCAGGGGTAGCCCTCCTCCACCCCTCGAGGATCACGTGATAACGACTGTCATGGCTTCTTTCGACGGGAAACAGCGCTACATTTATAAGTATACAGTTAAGGTTCTGGTTTTTATCAGATATTTTTGTAGCCTTACATAAAAAGATCATATTTTCAATAGTAATAAAATATTGTAGCTGTTAAAACGAGTGAGATTCCTTTTTTTAAAAGACATATTTTTCGAGATCTGGTTGTGTGCATCTTAAATCATTTGAAATTGAAAAAAACTGGAGATAATAACCGTACTGTTTCATAAACATCGTTTTTTTTAACTTCTCCAAGTGAAAGATACGTAAAGTTTTTTTTCAACAAAACATTTAGAAATAATTGCACAGGTGTCTTTAAGTCATTGAAGTAAGTTTGGTAAAATCCTCTCTGCTCATTTCAAGTGAAAAAATGTTACTTTTATAACACTGTATTGAAAAATATTGAAATACATATGTATTTTTTCACCGCGACAATATTTAAACAAGTACAGTTTGTATTAAATATTACTGCCTTATTTGATAATATTGACCAGTAATTGGCAGAATATCGTAACCAACAAATTGTAAATATAAGAGAGGAAAGTTTTTTTTAAAATTACTCTCGTACTAACTTCGATAAATAAATTTCTTAAATCCAGTTAGTAAATAGTAATATTATATGGCCAATGCCTATCCTGATATTATGCTGACTACTTTCAGTTCTCTAGTTCATCGTTTCTCAACTGGGGTCCACGCGGAACAAACGATAACTAGTCAAATCACTAAAATGCACAGGTCCTAAAAAAAATAGGCAAATTGAGCGAAGGAATGAATGATTTTTTTGTCACTGTTGCTGGGGTTGTTAAACAATTATTGGTTTAAAACGTAATTTACATAATTTTGTCGCTGAAGTTATTTTGCCGATTATGGGTCAATATCCTTAAAACTTGACTAATGTAATTATACATTGAAAAATTTTCAAATAAAATTATATGGGAGCATTACGGCATTATGGAAAAAAAATAAAAATCTTCTCTTGGAACATAGTTTTCATAATTTTATTAATTTACAAATTATCTTAAATATATAGTTTATACACACATTACTTTAACCGTTATATAATATTAAAGAGATGTTATAATACTGTTATTAGAAAAGTATTATTGAGGAGAGCAAAATAGTACAAGCAGCATTTCATAATAGGTACTTAAAGATGAAAAAGGGTTAGATCATAATGTCATAGTTTAAATTTTGATTTGTAATATTTTTTGAAATAAATTTATATCAGAGGACCTGTATAATTTTCAATTTAGATTTACAGTGGCAAATTTGTGTTGTATCTGTAAGAGAGGTGGAAGTAATTCATACCCAATTTTATATAATTTTCATGAATCAGTATATCAGTTTTTTTTTGTCAATACAACTTTCATAAGTTATTTCATTTTAAAGCTCACATTTACAAATACATAAAATGATTTTCGTAAAAAAAAAGAAATTTGTACAAAAAATTGTTGAATAAGTTTATTATAAAACTGATCTTTTCAGTAAGATATTATGCTGATGATAATAATAGAACATAAAATAATTGTTGATTGTATTGGATACGTACTTTAAAAAAAAATCGTTAAAAAATAGACGTTTTGTGTAATTTATACCAATAAACAATCGTCTGGAAAACAAAATTGAATTACTATTGATATTTAAAATCTTTCAAAAAAAAAAAACAATACAAAAATCATTTATTTTAGTTCAACTCTATGAATCAGCAGTTAATATATTAACGTCATTAGATCAAAACATTGTGTGTGATAAACAAATTCAAAACAGCTTTTCTCAAAACCATAATATGATATTTTCAACTTTATATTTTACGAGATACATAATATAATATAATAAAACAGTTTCGATTCGTCTAAGAGTCGTTTGAAATAGATTTATTGAGTTATTGTAAAATTGTAATATATGTTATTTTATCTGAAGTATCGGTCATGATTAAGTACCAATGTATTTTAAAAAAATGCTTTTTTATGTAGGATTGTTCAATAATTAATTCTATGATTGCACTTGACAAACTTATATTTACACAATATTCTCTTAACAAATTAAAAGCCTTCATTGAAACCAAGCTACGGAAAATTTGGTAATGTAAGTAAATAATATAATTTCATTATTCTTGGTGTGATAGAAAATCGTATTGAATTTATCAATTGGTGTATTATACAGCTATTGCAGCCAATGTACAATTTTAGTAGAGATGCATGTTACTTAAATAGCGAAATGAAACGATGTCGTGTTTAGGTATGATAAGTATTTAATTTATAATATTTGCACATTTTAAAAGTTTTAATGATTTTGAATTGTAAATTTTATCAGATTTGCTTAAACATCTTTGAGTGTAACGTTAAATGTCACTTATAAATGTTTCAGTGATTTACACAGCATCAAATATTAAATAGTTTCATATGTGTAACCAGAAATACTCGAATTAATAATAATAATATAATTTATTTCATTTTCTATTTGTGGCTGTACAACATCAAATTTAAGCTTTATTCGTAGGTAAGTAGGTATATAATATATTATTTTAGTTAAAATATTAGAAACAGTTAGAAGATTTTTTTATCTTACAAAATGCCTAATGAAGAAATTCTCTAAGCACAGATAACGTTATGTTTCTTATAAATATAATGTATTTCTATAATTCAAATCGTATTGTGTTTTATTTTTTATGTAACTTACAAATACTATTTGATTATTTTGTTTATAAATACATAACCCGAATAATTATTTTGACAGAATTATGTGTATAGTAAAATTTAAATATTTATAAGACAAGCAAAATATGGGATGTTATTACATATTAAATCACAATATTTTATATTTAATTAAATAATTTCGGCATCACTTTTATTATTCCTAGATATAAATAAATCATAGTGTCTTTTTCACTTAAAGTTTATAATTTTCAACTCATCTCTTCAATGCATATTCGTAATCCTTTTGCTAAGTTTCTTCGGTACTCAAAAAAACTGACCGAAAGACCTCACAGTTGCTTTATTTGTATGGTACTAGATTGTTTTTTGGAAAAAAATGTATGCTTGCAAAATAATTTGAGGATAAATTTTATTAGAGGTATAAATTTTTTGGTTATTGAAATTATAAAAAAATATCAAGCTGAGATTAATTTTAGTTATTGAGATACGGTGTACACTAAGCAGTTCAACGACAATGTATCAAAATTGGAAATGTTGAACATATATTTTATCACCAATATTTAAATTGTCGATGTGTTGATTTCACAGTCACTTATAAATCCACCTTTTTTTAAATATAAAACGTCATTTGGAAAGTTTATTTATTTCTCGATTATAAACACTTTTTTTTAATGCCAATACAATTCGCGTTCCATTTTTAAATCGGCATCAGACTGAGCTCAAGAGCGCTACGGCCTGTGATGGTGAAGCTCTCTCCTCAGTCGCTTGGCAGCACTGTCATCATCAGGTTCGCTGCTGTCTCTGCCGCAGTCATCGTCATCAATTGGTTGTTCATCGCACTCTTCACCCAGCTCCTCCTGTTTGCGTTTGGCGGTCGCCATTTCAGCAGCATGCTTCTTACGCCATTTCGTTCGCCTGTTTTGGAACCATACCTGTAATAAAAGAGAATGAAAAATTAATATCTGACATCAAATTCCTAATTGGAAGATAATTATTTTATCAACAAAAAATGATTAATAACAGATAAAATACAATTTTTATTATTATCAATTATATATTATAGCCCTCGAGAAGTAAAGAGTGCCAAGTAGTAAAATGGTGAAAAAATATATTGGAATTTTAAGTACAATCACGACTTTAGTTGGTGTTTTGGTGGATTGCATAATTTTATTTTAGGAAGATAACACTATTGTAGCGTGCAGTTACGGAGATCACTTCACTTTACGATACTTTAGGACACGTCAAATATTATAGCGCATCCAACTCAATTTTGTCTAAAATACCACATGGCTCACTTCACCTCTTATGATGTAAGTGAGCAATGAAAAATATACCTTTAGGAAACCAAAATGGTGACAACGGGGTGGACTAGTTTTAGATGTAACCAGTCAATAATAATGAAAAATAAAATATCTTTTGGAAAATAAGGAATAAAAAAAACAAAATGGCGGCCGCGGTGGACAATCATACGAGATACGAAGTAATAAAATACGAAGAAACAGTATCCGCTATTAATATATAGATTTCCTAAAACTTGAACAAACAAATGAAGCAAAACTATATCATTATTTTCAGAATCACTATTTTCCTTTGCGTTCAAGTAATTTTGCACGACAAATACGATCCAAATATGATTATTATTTTGAACGAAATAATTAAAAATAAAACTCAATTAAACAAATTCATTTGTGTACGGATTATGGCGCTCCCACTGTGGAGCCCCGTTCCCATCTTTCGGACCGCTGCTGACTAAAATAATATTCCCCTTTGAGTTGGTGGAAATTAATTTTGCAAGGATTTAGTTTGTTGAACCGACACGGGGTGCAAAAGGATTCCTGTGAATTAATTGCGTATTAAATATTAAATGCTACTAGATAATTAATTTTGAAATACGAATCGTTCAATTCCACGTCGAGCACTTTAAATGGGAATATTTTTTGTCGTGGTGGTGGTGTGTAATTAGTAATACAAGACAATTAAAGAAAATTAATCACAGAAAATATTTTGTGAATTATTTAATCAGAAGTATTAAAATATTTAGATGATTTTATACGTTTTTTTTTTAGAATCGATATTCCGTGATGTGATGATATATCTAAATTTTTTTTTTTTTAAATCACCAAATTTGTAAAAGTATAAAACTATTATAAATTTGCATGTTTTTTGAGTAAGTAGTATATAAAAAAATAAGACAGTTCTGTTCATGAAAATTCTTGCATAATGTACAAACGCTGTGTTACGGGTTGCGTTACTGACAGTATACTAATATATACCGTATTTGAATTTTGGGTCTTTATTTTTTTTATCCATGTACGCTTCCAATGTGGTCTCCTTATTATGGTATCTCAAGAGAAGTTTTTTTACGAGAATTTTTGTAACTCAGTCGCTGAACCTTTCTTCTTTCAAAGAGTGTGATAGGGATAGAAGAATAAGGCCAGGGCAGGACTAGTGGTTTACTAATCGTTCTCGCTACGCCCAATTATTAAAGGATCGGAACTGTGGGAAGGAATTATAAGACATCACAAACAACTATTTCTTCGAAAAGTGCTGTTCGTACTGGGACTTGAACCCGTGAGATCAGACACGGAAGCCCACAACGCTACCCATTGCGCCATAGGACCTGACATAATGGTCAAATAGTGTCTTATAATCGAGTGCATTTTAAATGTCGATGTTAAATTACTGATGGTATGTATATAAAAACAAAAGCTTGCCTTAGAATCGATTGTGTCATACAATCTTGGAAATACGGTATATACAGGGGTGGTATGGAAGGGTCTCGGAGAGACTCGCGCGAGCCTCTTGTTGAATTAAGAAAAAACAATATCCTCAAGTCTATCCATTTCCTGTTTTGAAATGCATAATATTATTTACGACAGATTAAGTATAACGTTTGAAGCATAAAATTGTAGCAAAAAGAATAGTACCTATTTATATCTGCGTCAATTTTAGAACTCTACTATTGAAATCTAAAATACATATGTAGTTATTTTTTTCAGCTATCAATATTAATTATTTTCAGTTTTATTGCGTATTTTTAAAATAATTTATGCATATTTAGTAACGTTTAATTGGTTAAAAAATTATGGTGTATAATTTTATACAAGTATTTAAAAAATCCACCCCTTCATCTGCACATAGCGAATAGCTGAGATTAAGCGAGCCCATTGTTAAAATACTGACAGCCCACCGTTGGGTATATATTAGTTCTACAAAATATATATTCATTTATACTAAATTTGTTATGTTTTACGGTATGTAAAAATGTATCAAATTTTAAATTCTTGTGCCTTACCAAAATTGAATAGTGTCATTGCAAGCTTTACTTAGTTAGTAAGAATCTTTGTTTTTCAATGCTCTGAAATGTTTTGACTTGAAGAGTCTGTATTGAATAAAATTCAATTGCTAAATTTTGTTTTTATTCAAAGTTTCATTTATGAAATATGTCAGTTTAGCTTTTATTTAATTAAAGTCTTATCAAAATGTATTGTTGAGTTATAAAAATATGTAATTAATTTACATGACAACATAATTCATTTTTCGACAGTAATGAGTATTATAATAGTCGTTTATGTTTGAATGGCTGCTTTTGTGTTGTGTTTATCTAACCAACCCCTCCGCATTAAGCGATGATGAAGTAAGAGTAATATCTCTTGAAATCTTCCTGTCTCCATTTTGAGAAAACGCTACGGTTTATCGTAGATTTATTATGCTACAAAATAAGCAGTTTGTTGAACATTAGAATATAATGATTTTACAATTTTTCATAAATTATTTTTACTAATGCCGATTAAAATTGTTTCCAATCATAAAAAAATATTAAACCGTTCTAATTAAAGCATTTAACCTTTTTGTTTTTCAAATCGTCGAAGTGACTCAACGATATCAATAAAATATAATTCATATAATTTCCTGCTTATTATTATACACCAGTTCCTCGTTTTACACGTGGGCTGCGTTCTGTGCAAAATAGACTTGCAAAAATCAGGTTAATAAAAGTATGATAATGTCAGCGTCATCGCTGACATTATCATACTTTTGCGAACTGGTCTTAATATTTACATACTTAGAACTAGTAAAGTGAGGATGAAGTGGACGTTGATAAAGTACGTTATACTAAATTAAACCGCACAATTTTAAAACCGCATAAAAAGGCAAGGCAAATAAAAAATATATACATAAGATTTTTTCGTAGTTAATTCCATAATTAATACATCTGTTTTATACTTCGTTTAGTTATATACTGGAAATGTCTTTTCGATGTATTTTTTTTACGTATAATAATTATTTTAAAAGTACTGTATTAATATAAGAAGGCCAACATTAAAAAAATAATCCACACTTACGATCATTGGTTCTACGATTTCGAGCTATAAGCGTCATATATTTTAAGTACGCTTACCTGACAATTGTGTATTCTTAAAGAAAGTGGATTTTTTTTCATTTAATAATTATTAAAAATAGTATATCCTATTCTAAATTATAATGTTAGAACTTTGTATGCTAATTAAACAGATAAAGACATATATGTATAAGGTACATTCATATAAGTATTAAACAGGCTGTTTTCAATAAAGCCGGGCATATTTATTTACTGTAAACAAACTACCTTTGAATATAAAGTATCAACAGTGAAGCCTTAAAATACCGCTTCAGTTAAAGTAGGTGGGGTATAAACTCCATCGGATATAGGAACGAGGCAAAACAGGGAGGTTAATGATTAATGAACATTATATGGCCGGCTAAGTACCGTGTAATTTGCAAATACAATGCATAATTACCCTTGATTACTTTCTCTCTCCTCGCGGCAAGGAGGAACACCAACAAAAGCGAGATGCCTTCACACACTCATACTCACTTAAAACATAAAATTTTCATTTACAAGCTAGATCTGGGTTTATATAACCGTCTCTTTCGGTTATTATGTTTTCCGCGGTTGGATAGTCTTCATACATCTCTTTTACTCCTCAGTTATTTGATCATATTAAAACAATGAGGTTCGTTTAACATTGAAGCAGTTCGTTGAATCTTTCAGTTAACAAAGTTCAGTCGAGGCTTAGAGGAAATTTATGAAAGAGATGTGAAGATGGAAATAATGTTAATTAATGGTGGATTAAAAAAGAGGCTTTAATGTATAATTAATAATGTCTTTTTAATATAAACGTGACATTTTAATAATTATTGTAGCTTTTACAAAATAACTCATACCGTTTATTTAACATCAATATGTATGGAGATATTTTTGACAGCTATGTTAGAACCGTTATTTTGACATTATTGAAATACAATTTAGAAGGCCGTAAAATTCTGTCACTTCTATAATTTCAAACCGCTTAGCTATCGCATTATTAGCTTATTTTTGGGTAGATGTTGGCACTTACAATCTTTTTATATTTATTGTTTGCATTTAATAGCTAAATGAGACTATACATACATATAAAACCAAAAACTGTGAAATAAATGAGCTTATCTTCCCAACAAATTATCAGAACGTGAAATTGATAACGAAGTCGTGCTTTTACACATTACATTTTTTCTAAAATTATAAAATGCGAACGTAATCAATATTATTATTTGTTAGTACTCAAGCATAATAATATGTTAAGGCAATGCATTTCATTTTCAGTAGTTATATATTGCTATTCTACGTTCTATGATAATATTTAAAATTAAATAATACAGCAATTATAAAATAATACTTATATAAATTGTTCCTTACTCTAATTAACTCCTCTTGTATAATTTCACAGATAATAAAAATCTAGTATTACTACATACATTCTATTCTTGCTTTTTAAGAAAAAAAAAATGTATTTTTTTATTAAAAAAATGTCTGGTCGAGTGCTCAACGTCGTTGATTTTGGCCGCAGTAGTCACGGGGTTTGAGTCCCAGTACGGACAGTCTCATTTTTCAATCGTACAACGAATTTACTTCCATCCATCCGACCCTAAAAATTAGGTGTAACGAGATCGATAACCTTGTCACTTTTCATAAAAAATTAAATGACTGAGTAACAAGAAGTTCTCATAAAAAATCTTTTGTTGAAATAAACTCAATTGGCAGTTTTCATGCACTTCATTGAAATCAGGCATTAAAATAATTAGCAATGTAATGCATACAATTATTTTAGTTATTCAGATTTTGGGAATTATTTTTAGATCAATGATCTCTTTCATGCAAAAACTTAGATAATAAAAAATAGTAAATGGCTAAGTCTACCGTTTTACCATTTACAAAATAAAGTCTATCTTAGATTAATATATACAGAGAGCAAAGAAAACGTACTTTTTAATATTTTAAGTTATTAAATCAGAAATACTAATACTTACTTTTGTATAATAGACAATTAATAAAACTCTATATTTAAAATTGTAATTTAAAACACTTATTAATGATAGCAGCGCTCTGCGTCCATATTTGTAAACTGTAGAATAATGAAGATATATGTTTCAAAAGCGCCATCTTATGTCTATTAGTCGGTGGTGTGAGGTGAGAGGGAAGACCTTACTGGGGTGGCAGGGTGCAAAACAGGCGAGGGACGCTCATTAAATGTTCTTAGGACGAATTATTATCGCCATCAAAACATGCTTACGATCTCGAGGGTATTCAAATGTTCGATTTCGCAATTAAATGACATTCAAATGATTATTATTTCCATTAAAACAATCGTTTTGAATTATTTATTACCTGACTGCAGCTTATAAGTCTATTGGCTTCTCGAATAATTAACCATTTTAAATATTCAAATAGGATATTAAAGGAGCATATGGACTACTAATGGAGTTTATCTCAACAGAAGTGTTTCTACGAGAACTGCTTGTTACTCAGTTTCTCAACCTCTCTTTTTCCAAAGAGAGTAGGAATAGAAGGGAAGGGCTAGGACAAAACAAGTGGTTAGCTAATCGCTCTCGATACGCCCTATTCATATGATAGGATGGGTGGGAGGGGGGAATTCAAGACATTGAAAAATCACTTTTATAAAACTGCCCGTAGCGGTAGCCAACGAAGTTGACCACTGGACCACACAAGTGGCTATATATATTAATAGTGAATCTGTTAGGCTCAATCAAAAAAAAATAATAAGAATATTGCATGAAATAAAAATAATCAAACTATGCAGTGAAATATTTAAAGCAGTAGAGCTAACTCTCTAAATGGTTCTGCTTAAAAAGTGATTTCATTAAATATGTAATTGTCTTGTGTTGATTAAATAATAAAACTATGAATGCATTTTCGTTTAAAAATTAAATTCAAAATTTTGATTGCTATTCAAAAAAACAAAATATGGAAGGAATAACATGAAGCATGTATATCCCTAAAAAGAACTCTTAATTTTTTGATTTTAATAGAAATTTTCTCTCACGGTTTGCTAAAATACGCGTCGAACTAAATGAGAAAATTAAACTTAAATTTAGAGAACATCACTTTATCTCAGGAAAATCTTATTTTAAAACAAATTTGCATCGAGGATTAATTTTAATTATTTTAAGGGCGGTTTTGGTTGGCGCCAATCACCCTATATAATTTGCAAAGTAATTAAGGGAACAGCACTTAAGGGTGGCAATAGTGTAGGGGTGAGCCAAACAAAATTTATTTTTAAAACAGTTTACTTGAAATAAAATTCATTCAAACATATGGGTGGTGTGAAAACACATGTTAAAAATGTCACTTTAAATTAATATAACTACAATATAAATATGGATAATCTAATAAAACTCTACATCACTGTTAAGTGTTAACTAACTGAAATTCTAAATAATATATATATTCAACATAAACAAAGCTTTATTCTGTACATTTTGGAATTTTATTGACATAAAATAAGTATATTGTGTTCATTTATTAGGGCTTTAAAAAAATATCTTGTATAAATATATTTTTTCAACCAAGTCCACTCGCAATGTGGAGCGTGTGGACTCATAATACAGTTTATCTCAATAGAAGTGTTTTTTGGAGAACTGCTTATTATTCAGTTGCAAAAACTCTCTTTTTTCAAAGAGAGTAGGAATAGAAGGATATGCCTAGGATACGATTAGTGGTTAGCTTATCGCTCTCGCTGCGTTTTTTTTTCAAGATACAATGGGAGTTAGGGAATTTAAGATATCACCTACATCCATGGCTTCGGACAGAAATTCATTAATCTATTATTTTAAATTATAGAAACTGTCCGTACTGGGAATCAATATTCAATCCCGTGACCTCCGTAATCGAAGCTAACGATGTTCACCACTATACCACGCTGCCGGTTGTACAATATATTAATATTTAACATAAAAGCTTACTGTTTATGAACATAACTTTTATCGCAGTGTGAGGCATTTAATAATAGGCTACAAATGATAAAAAATTAGTTCAATGAATGTGTGTGAGGTTTCAATTATAGTTGCATTAGTCTAGCGTCAAATTAAAATCTTTGCTTTACGGAATGGTTAAAAAATATTTTCCGTGAAAGTATTGACTGTTTCGTATTGAATTAGCGTTCTTAATATTTTACTCTCCAGTAATATCACACAAATGATTTAAGGCAAATAATTTTTCTAACGTAAGGAAAAGGGTATCTGGAAAATGATCGTCGCAAACAGCTGGTAATAAATAAAGTATGTTGAGAGATATATATTCAAATAAACCAAAGACAGTGGCGTCATATTAAGTAATTCATTACTACTTCGAAGATGTCTTTTTTTACTATTAATAAATAAGTGTCTTTCTTGCCACTATTGAAAATAATGATTCAGAAGAACACGAAGGAAGAAGAGTATCTGTAATTATAACATGTTACTAGATTCAGTAAAACCGCGTTTCAGTCAACAGTGAGATGCACGATATATTTAATTGCAGGTAACATTTTTCCGAAAACTAAAAAAGTCTATCACAGCCATACATAATGAAAGTCTAGAACTGCTTGCTTTTATGGTAAACAGATTCTGTACAAAGGCTTAAAGTGTAGGCACGCCGTATGAGGACAATGTATAAAATGGGGGTGTAGCAGCCCTCTACCCTCACACTCTCAGGGGTTCTAATGACTGGGTTTTATGTTGCAAGGGTTGTGGTGGTCATTTATCTGCGGCGTCGGAATGAAGTGGCGGAAAGTTTCAGATAGCGAAAAAAGGGGCCCAAAATTTTTGAAAACGTACTCGACAAACAAAAGAAAATAAACCCACTCATTTTAAAGTACTCTTTAACAATAATATGTTCAGCGCACTACTAAAAATTAGTAAAAACTATAAACAGCGATGTCTATGATGACTTCTTTTTTTCTTTTCGTGATTACCTTGCTGTAGAAATACACACCCTTTCAACTAGGTATATTTTATCCAAAATATTTAAATTTAATTTGTTTACGACTGAACATTTTATTTTTATTAAGTCAAATGTTTTTACGGTGCAAGAATACAATTTAAAAAAATAGTTAAGATTTGCATCGTTGCATTTAATTAAATTTGAAAGTGATATTTTTACTAAGCTATTAATTTCATTAAATATCTGTTAGCTCGGTAACTTATAAACTATGGTTTGCCGATTTATTCAATTTTTGAATGATGTAAATGAAGTTATAGTTTAAAAGAGTTGCACGTCCATTTGATAAGCTGACTTTAAATTAACATAAACGTTGTTAAAACATTGCATAAACAAGCCCATAATAACATTTTAGACTAATATCATATTAAAATTCAGAGAAATCGTGATGTTATTAGATTATTTTTCATGTGGCTATCACGTCACGCGGGGGGCGGGGGTTGGAGGTGGTCATTAAGAACGCCCCTTATCAAATGAAGCGCTGTAAACTCTCGTTTAATAGTATTAACATTCACTGGACGGTAAAGCAGCTCATGTTTGTACTACACTACGCCATAGGTGAGCGATTATTTGATTTCATACATTTCGCTAATTTATCCTTGCTGCAAACAAATGAAGCCTTTATTACAAAAACGAGTTATATCACAGAAATCAAATGTTACAAGGAATACTAAAAACTATAAAACGAGAGAATAATTCAATGTATGATAAATATACGTTTAAAACCCCCCAGAAGCCAAGAAAAATAAAGGGGGGAGTTGGGTCAACTCTGACGTTTTTAGTTTTGTTTTTATCTTGGAAAATGTTTTGTTTTAATAGAACTATATACAAGTATGTGCCTCCTTAATGAGAGGCGCCCACGTGCTCTTACAGGTGGCATTTGAAACTTATTTTTCGATCTGAATTGCCAAAGCCAGTTTTTGGAAAAAAACCTTAATTAACGAATTCGACCATTTTTTAAATACTCCATTAAAACCTAGACGTTTTACACTGAGATCTGCTTCCACGGGTTAAATATCTATATATATAAAAGAAAGTGGGGTTTGTTACACCACGTATATCTTGGCTATAACTTGGCTGATTTTAATGATCTTTGTTTTATTAAATTCGTATCCGCCTAGAATAGCAGAATAAGCATTAAAACATCGGAAAAATATCACGGCAAAGAAATTATTAAGAAAATTAATATTCTCATACAGTTTTCAAATGGCGAACACCTTGAAATAATGAAAATGTCGTTTGTATGCAGATTTCATCCGCTAGGTGGCAATTTTCCAAAATTCATTTGTTTTTGCTTCTTTTGCATACGATTGACTTCTAAATAATTTTAAATTTAGAGTATGGATTAGAGTAAAACAAATCAATGATATAAAATGAAAACGAAATAAAATCGGATAATGTTGAAATAAGGTTATGTTTTTAATTAGGTATGATAATTTTTTTGACAAAAATATTACGCTGTTTGCACGAACGTTGCTCTACTTTGAGATGCCACGTTATTACACTTGGAAAGCTACATCGAAGAAATTTTAACGTCGAAAGCAAGGCGATGCGGTTCCTGCTCATCCGAATGACTACTGATGCTCTTGGTCGCATGTACACAGTTCATCCGAAAAATGACGAATGCTTCTACTTGCATGTCAACAGCTCAATTTGCTTGAAAATGATACTCATTACAATCGCTGAAGAAATTGTTTCTAAATCTCCAAGTCAGATACGCACATTATTTTCTATCATTATTTTGACATGCTTCCCATCGAATCCCCGTGAACTGTGGAACAAGTACAAGGATGACATGTCCGAATACATTTTGCATCGAATTCGTGTCAGTTTGGGGAATCCCGATCTCGAGGTGAATGAAGAGATACATAACCAGGCTTTGCTTTAGATCGAAGATACCTCATGTGCGGCAGTTTGGTAGTCAAGTTAGGAATGCCAACGCCAGATCGTGGAATGAACGACGCTTTCAATCGAGAATTGGAACGTGAACGTGAATATGATCGAGATGCATTGAACCAATCAGTTTGAACGAATGTATCACTGTTGAACCCTCAGCAGAAGGAAATTAGCGATACGTTAATGAAGGTAATTGATGATGGAAATGGTGGCTTATTTTTCCTCGATGCGCCCGGTGGAGCTGGGAAGACATTCTTCATGTCATTGATTATGGCCACTGTTCATGCGAGATAAAAAAATTGCTGTAGCAGTTTCTTCTTCTGGAATAGCAGCCACGTAGATAGATCAACCGCTGCCGATGAAATAAACGCTTGCCTCAAATAATTGACAAACATGCGAGTTGCTTTGCTAAACGATCCATCTGCCGAAGATTTCTCTAAGCAATTGCTGACTATCTATTTATTCATTGTTCAAAATTAAAATTACAGTACATGACATAACAGCTGACGCCAATTCGCCATGTACTTGAAAAATATAATAAGACAAAATATAAAATAAAACTACATAATATATCAGAATCAAAATCAACATAAAAAATCAAGAAATAAAATAGTAAAATTTTACAAACAGTTCACAAATACTATCACTAAAAATGTCCACTTCTCTAGGCAATGCGTTGATCAATCTAACGGCCCTTGGAACTGGTGATTTAAACCTCTTAAGCGAGGTATAAGTTTTTAGAAATAAAAGTTTTTGATCATAGTTACGCCCACGTAAGAATAAATTGGGAGCATGTAAATTAATAGTCATGAGAATTTGAGGATTATTAACTCGGCCCCGAAGGAGAAGAGAAAAATGATTTAAGCTTGAAAACGATCTTCGACTATTGTCGGTAACGACCGTGTTCCTGTTGACAAATCGAATAGATTGATTTCGTTTCCGCCGAATTTTAACAATTTCGTCTCAACGAAGGACGGCTTCATCAAAAAAATGTTCCCAAACGTCTAATCACAAAAATCACAATTGGTTGATTGAATGAGTAAATCTTGCGGCGAAGAACAAAGATGTAGATCATTTAAACTTCACAATTCAAAATCAAATCGTTGGTCCACTACATTCCTTCAAATCTAGCGAACTTTCGCAAGGTGCGCGAAACATTCTTGCGCAGACTGTACATATAACATATTCTTTCAACCAAAAAATAATTATTTCTGCTTCTCTATGATAGTGTCATCAGAAATAGTTTGTAGTATCGACCAAACTATTTTTTTTTTCGTTTATTAGAGATTCGCGCCGCAGCACACCCAGCATCGCCTCGCGGCACACCGCTTGCGGAGCACTGCTTTAAACGACTGAAAAACTGACATGCAATATTGCGAAACACTCACCAATGACCAAAGTTTTGGTAGCAAGTAAAATCATCACCTGGGATGAATGGACAATGGCGCACAAATGCGCATTGGAAGCACTCAATCAAAGTATGAAATATCTGTGCAATGACTCAAGATGTTTTATAGGCGCAATGATTCTACTATCTGGCGATTTCCACCAAACACTACCAGTCATTCCAAGATTTACCGCTTCCGATGAAATAAACGCTTACCTCAAATCACGACTCTGGCGCTATGTAAAGAATCTTCAGCTGACGACAAACATGCGAGTTGCATTGCTAAACGATCTATCTGCCGAAGCAATTGCTGACTATCGGTAACGGGGGTGTTCCTGTCGACGAATCGAACGGATTGATTTTGTTTCCGCCGAATTTTTGCAATTTCACTTCATTCAACAAAATGTTCCCGAACATCTAATCACAAAAATCACAATTGGTTGAATGAACGAGCAATTCTTGCGGCAAAGAACAAAGATGTGGATCATTTAAACTTCACAATTCAAAATCAAATCGTTGGTCCACTGCATTCCTTCAAATCTATCGACCGTGTAACAAACGAAGACGAAGCAACCAACTATCCAACTTAATTTTTAAACTTATTGGATCTGCCTGGCTTGCCACCGCGCAATTTACAACTGAAGGTTGATTCGGTAGTCATCATACTTCAAGTTATCAAGTTAACAGAACATTTATTCACTTTTAAGGTGTTCACTGTCAATACTTGGTGGAATGGCAATATAATAAAAATAATAAAACATTTTTAGTACTTTTTCCACATAAAATTTATTTGATCAGGACCGGTTTCGCTCATCGCGATCATTATTAACTGATGATAATGCTCAGATGATAATAACTCAGTTGATAATGCTCGCGATGAGCGAAACCGGTCCTGATCAAATAAATTTTATTTAGTGGGAAAAGTACTAAAAATATTTTATTATTTTTATTACAACATTTATTGATTCTGAGGCGGTACGAAGTTCGTCGGGTCAGCTAGTATAAAGATAGATTATAAAATAGCAATATGGACTGAAAGTGGAATTCCAATGTCAGATTCTATATTTTATATCCCAATGTCAGATAAGAAAGCACGAAATACAAAATTGTACGATCATTTTTAACGTATCATTAACGTAATGATTTTGTTTATTGCCAACTAAAGGTCAATTAATAAAAAAGGGTTTTTTGGATTTTTATTTTTTATCCCTAATAAGAGCAATAAATAAACAACAAGCTACTATACTTGAAAAAAAGATTTTCTGTGTCACAAGTAGTCTTTTTGATTCATTTGTCGATTCTTGGATTTTTTTTGCATTTGTGCTTGGCTTTTGAGAATTTTGATTTTCTGAGTGAATTTAATTCTAGTAAATATTTTTTTTTAATGAAGAAAAATATTAATAAAGAAAAGTAAATATTTTTTTCAAATAATCGATTACGCAAGATAAGGATACATTTACTTTGCTGTTAATATAATATGATAAAATAATGTTCGTCATACTTCGTGATTCCGCCTTTATCCTTCGAGTAAGAGCTACATATGCGACTAATGGCAATGGGGCGCAAGCCTAATTACCAACCCACTTGGGGGATCCTTAACACATTTAGATCCACTATTTCATCCCACACAGAATACGGCATGTATGTAGATTGCAGCTGAATTTAATGGTTTCATATTTGAATTCATCTCTACAATTTCATTGAATGCACTAAAGAATAACTTTAACATTCGATAACTGAATAATTTAGTGTGGGTTATTAATGAATTAAGAAGCGATACCAAAAAGTTTGTCCATATGTTTTCAATTGAAATCCAATTTAGTCCAATATTTTTATTTTTACTCGTTTAGCATAGTAGACCATTTTTCATTATAATGTATCTTTAACTTTTTTCTGGACTTTTTTGGATTTTTATTCAGAATTTTAAAATAAATGCGTAATGATTAGATGAAAAACGTCAAATACCTATGGTTTCATTTCAGATTATACCGCAAAATTTTCCCTAATCCTCAAACGTCTAAAAAAACATATTTAAGAAATTAATAAATTAAATTTACAAATAGGAGATAGGCCAAAGAAATATACGATGGCAATCGTTTAACAGCCATGGCAACATTTCAAATTTTATAATTATTCCATTTTGCTGCTGATGAACTGCCAATAATACGACATTTATTGGAAATTATGTCAAAGTTAAATATTAAATTTTATGTTTGGATTACTCACTAAAATAGTTTTATATGTATGTATAACTTTAAAGATTCCAGTGTATGTTTGACTAAACTTTTTTAAGGTCTTTTATTTGGTAGTATATTGTCTTACTATTTATATACAAATATGTATTCTTTGTGATTGTATTGTACCCATTCTATGCATCGCAAAAAGTTTAATACAAAATAAATATACGATTATCTTTCGCTGAAATCAAAAAAATATTTTTTACTTTTTAATATAAAGCCCTTATTAAGTTTATCTCGATAATGAAATAATCCAGCCGCAATTCAGCAAACATACAAATAAACACGATAGAAAAATCACAAAGCCAAAATATTAGCAAACGAGATAATCCGATTAACAACCAGATATATCAAGACGAATCAGGGAAAAACAACAATGATAAGCGTGCGTCATGTTACCAAGTTAATGCTTTCAACTGAAATGCCACAAGAGACGTTTAAGATTGCGCCACCATTTTGGCAGACGATCTCATAACGCTCACATCTCATGCGAATCTGAAACCCGATCTGACAACCAACACCGTATGATGAGATATGAAATGATATCATTTGTACTCACTCTACCAGAATGCCAGGGAATGCTGGAAAAATCAGGACGCCAGCTACGGAGCGAGGGAATTAAAAGCACTTCCGTAATCATTATTTCTTGAGTTTTTTTTATATATTTATATATATTTATAATAACCGAACACAAGTTTATACTTTAATTTCATTGGCTAATATAATAAATACTTTTTTTTTGTCATCTGGTACTGATGTAGATCGTATTAAAACAACAGGTGTTTAACAATAACTTTTTCAGGTCAACCAAATCAATATATTATTACATAGAAGGACTAAATGTTTGATGATGAGTTTGTATTCACATAAAAGGTTGACAGACAGTTTTATGACAATCACAGATATTCACTTTTTCAGACCCAAATCCAGATATTGATTTATAAGTGCTTGGTCTGGAATTTTTGCTTAGAACTATTTTTTTATTGGTGTATGTTGAGATTTTTTTTATTATTTTCATGAAAATTCGAAATTAATATAGATTTTTTTGACCTGATAATAATAAAATATTTAATGATAACTAGTTGTTAATTAATTTAAATCACAATTCCACTTTCAGAAAACGATTTTAGTGGAATAAATCATGGGGTTAATTTGTTGTTAGTTAGAGACTATTTTTAAATGATATACAAGCCCATGCTTTGCTGTGGTTATTGACGAGATGATTTTAGTAAAGATGTTATAAAGGTACAAGGCTGTTCGTGGTAGCTGTAATTTAATTTTAAAAAAGTAATATGTGTAAGCTTAACATGGCCTATGTTTGATAACAGGTATAAAATAACATTAATATTTGAACAGTTCCTAATATTTTTCTACTACGTCCCTGTTCGCGACGAAAGATCCTAAAAGTCCTCGGTGGCCATGTATATTTATGAGATCCTGAGCGCATACCCCTACTACGTCGCGCAGCCTTTTCTTCGACCCTTATGGCGGAAGTATACGACCAATGAAATCAAATAGCGGGCAAATAAAAGAATAGCGGAACAATGCCTTTGATGTGCAGGCTGCGCCCGGCCGCTCACTTATATCATGAATAGAAAAACCGGATGTGGTGGGCAATCAAAAAAGCACATCAAAAATTCTTGCTAGCCTTACGATTGGCTATATTGTTACTTAACAATGTCTAATTCATTGTGCTACGATATTACTGAGCAACAGAAAGAATAATAAATTTTGTTAACAATAAAGTAAAATTTACTAAATATAGTGAACACGAAAAGCGTTTTAACACATTTAAATCAAAATATTATCGACTATTTACTGATAACCATTTCACAGTCAAACATTAAATTTATTCAATGTTTTATTTAAAAGATATTGGCAAAGTCTTAGACAAGGAATAGAATTTTAATTTTGAAAAGTCTCCGATAGTAGACGTTTAACTCTTTCCAGATATTATGAAAAATGTAACGTACTATTTTTATAATGTTATTCAAAATAAATTGCGATAATCATTGTGTGTTTAAGTTGAGAATTAAAGTCAATACGCTCAAATAAAGTGCAAAATTGATGAAACAATATATGTAAATTAAATTGAATGTATAAATTTGGTTACTAAATATTTCAATGATAGTTTTTATTATATGTTACACACTTCATATATAATATAAACGAATAAAATTGCAGTAAATCTTTTTACCTACTTTTTGTCGAATATTTTATAGATATCGCAACAATGATGTTATGATTCTCCATGTATTTCTATTCAACTCTTTTGCCGTCAGATGGCATTGCTACATTTCAACCACCTCTTTTATCTTCGTATCATACATTCTGTCCTACGATATTCGCTACATCATGTTTTATGGCAAAAGCTACAACTCGGTCGCAATGTTTCATTTCCAATGATTCAATTAGTTAAGTGCAGCAATAACTTCGTAGAAACTTGTCAACGTTTTGTTTGCCTGTCCGGGAACCCCCGAACCGGGGAAGTTTTCATTTCTTTGTTGTAGTATAAAGCCAACGATGATGGATATTTTATCAAATTGATATCGTAAACCGTCGATAAAAGTAAATAGGCTCGCAGTAAAAAATAATATGTCCAATCAAAAGTATGGGTAAGGAATCGAATGCGACTTCCATCAAAATAGATTTTAGTGCGATCTGACGGTTATCTGAGCCGAAATTATGAGCCATAAAAGGCAAATTAAAAAACAAACCAGTGGAATATTGTTGGTCATAAATAAAAACATAACAGAAATATAATTTAACTGCGGCAATTATTTACGTCGTTTTTTTGTTACATACGAATTTATGTGATTTTTGTGTATCGAAAATAGTTTTATTCAATATCGATTTTATTCCATATCGATAGACGTTACATAACATTCAAAATGAAAATAAAATTCATTAATCAATCTTAAAAGTTAACTCAAATATTTTTTAAACCCTAAATGTATACATACAAAATGATTGAATTAATTAAGGATATTTTACAAATACACGTAAAAAAAATACTTATATTATGCCAAATGAACAAAAGTTTACTGTCAGATATGTACCAAGTAAAGTTTTGCTTATTAAAAATAACCATTACAAATTTCTTTTATTCTAAAATGTGATATTACAATTTCCTTTATTATATATTTTATTAACGATTTCAGAGATATTTACCCTTACATTTTCGCTTCTCTATTATAATAAATGTGTGCGGCAAAGCATACTAAAAGTAGAAATTCAATAAGAAAATAATCTAATTTCAAATAAATAGAATTTAAGAAAATATGATATGAACAGATTACGCAAAGCTATTAAGCCGATAATATAAAATAGTGCTTCAGTATAAAAATAATATGCCAAGGAATTTATATAGGTAATAAATTTCTTTTTTTACCCATCATTGGATACAACAAAAAAACAAAATAAAAACAAAACCATCTAGCGTAAAAAAGCATTGAAAAAATACACTACGACCGATTGGTTCGTATTGTTTGTTACAGACTCGATATAAAACGAAAAAAAAATATCTACGTGCATATATGTGTGCTTGAAATTTATTTTGAAATGGATTACTGGCCTCGGTTCATACGCGGAGCACCCCGACCAATAAATATGTCAAAAATTTCAGGGCAGGGATCAACGATAAAGAGATATAAATCCATCCATTTTTTTCAGTTGGATATAATGTATTTTTGTGCCGTTTTATTGCGGAAAAGTTCAAGTGACGTAATTCTGATGGGATTTTTCTCACCTTCCCTGTACTGCCAGATAATAAATGTAATACAGGCATTATTAAGTGTTTATATTAAATTATTTGTTTATTCATTCATGCTTTATTTTAAAGACGTTTAAATTTTCTTAAAAATAAACACAGTCATCTAGAGAGTGTAAAAAAACGTATTTAATTTATTTGAGTATTAGAGTTTTGGTTCTACGGACATATGTTTTACGAATGAATATAGTATATCAGTATATAAAGTATCAGTTAAGCATACGTATCCTACTATGCTAAGTAAAAACATAGTGTTTCGAAAGTAATACATTTCTTAGATGAGCATGAAGAAATTTGTAAATTTAGATATATAATATTAAAAAAATAAAAAGTATGTGTAATTGTTTTTCAATATTTTTAACCTATTATGTTTCAAGTAAAAACACATGCACTAAACATTTTAATAGTACTTCGTTTATTAAATATATCAAAATAATTCATCAATTCTACATATCTACTGTGGAAAGGAAAAGGGACGTAATCCACAAATTAAGAATAAGCACGAAAAATGTTTGAAATGATTTTGGGCCAAATGAAAATTATGAAATATAAACAGCCGTGAAGTGCAAGGTGGCTGATAAACTAGTTTTTTATTGACTTAGCCTAATATTAATTTTATAAATTCTAAATTTTTAAATTCTTTTTTCCTGGTCGCAATTTTCATATGCCCTTCTGTTCTCAAATTTAATAGCTACATTAAGATACTAATTCGATTTTTTCTGCTTACATCCTTTTGATAGAACGTATATTAAGTTTACTATCGTGATGATCGAAAAAAAAATCTGTCGTGGAAAAACTGTGGGTTACTTATTTTTTCTTTTCCATATTTGATATAACAGGAAAAGTTGTTAAAAAATTAAATTTTCCTAAAGCCCAACACTGTGTGTGTTACTTAACAGGGCAGCATTATGGTGTATTCTTTTTTCATGATAGTTACATTGCATTATTTTCCTATTTTAAATGTCAATTTTCGACTGACGTAGAAAAATATTTTGAAGTACTATACAGTTTTGGCTTTAATTAAAAAGGTCGAATACCCCACTCACCCTCCAGGTAATTATTTCCGATAAATTTGATGCGCAAGCGATAGACGTGTTTGTTGAATGAAAAATGGCCTACCATGTCAATGCGGACGCTCAATGGCTTTTTCGTCTGTTTGTTTTTTTTATGCACAACACAAAAATAACGCAGCCAGGTACAAAAATGCTCCCGCTCTCGCATAAACTGAATCTATTTAATTCGCGGTCGACAAAAAAGTTGATTAAAATGAAAGCCATCACGGGACCGTTCGCCGCTTCCGAGTCACCCTGATGCAAAATACTTCATCGGCGTTGCAACACATGTGACAGATTTTTGAATTGCGGAACAAGTATAACAGTTATATGCAGTTATCTCAAAAAGCTACGCAATCTTTTAGTCGTAATATATAGAACATTATTAACTATTTTTTTTCACAATATGTCCTTTTAAAAAGTATTTAAACCATATTATAGACTCTTAAATGTGTCGTTTCATGTATATTTATGAAAAAATTAAGCATATTTTTGTCAACGAAATGTGTATTATCTGAATATTATAAAAAAAAGGTTCAAATTTCCGATTTCCTTAGAGAAATTAATTTTGTACGCCGCATTATTTTTTTCTGGTATACATATATTGCATTGTTTTAGTAAGCACTTGATTTTTGATGTATTCTTTTTGAATGTGATGAGAAGGTCACATAGTGAAATAAATATCAATTTACGACAAAACGCTAGGAGAATAGGTATTGACTTATATATTTTAATTGGTCAGTATAAATTAAAAAAGATCAGAATTTCTTCAGAACTTCATTAATAACAGTGATTAGGTTACGCTTTAAACATCAAACTGGGCTTAAGGTTGCAATTATAGATTGCATTACAGTTAAGCCGAAAAACAAAAATTGATCATCAGTAATTACCATTTAAATGGGAAAAAATATTAATATTAAAATATATATATATATAAATATTTATACGTTTCAACTGAGGGCCCAGTTTTTAGCAAAATGTAGTAAAATACGCAATAGTCGATTCTTTCTATTTATCGATGAAGAGAGAAATAATTTACCGTTTTCCGGTAATCGAAAATCAAAGGTGAATTGAAAGTTCAAGTTTACTTACAGATCATTTAATATAAATACTGCCCATTGAACATTATTGCTGAGAATATAATATTAAATACTGCCTTTAATGATTTAAGACGTGTTTTTTTTTGAAAGCACACCATTTTGAAATTTGCTCTGAATTGTTTTTTTTTAAATAGCCATCAAATAATGTTGTATACTTCGGTGTACAATTTTAAGTCCAAATTAAAATGTGTGGGTTTTCCTTTGACTGTTTGATGAAGTGATAAAGCTTAGAACTTTTGGTTACAAGTTTTACAACTATAATCCTGATAATTCAACAAAGAGTATTGAAATCAAATAGCTTGAACAAAATTAAAGCTATACACAATAGGCGCTGAACAAATTTTCTTCCGTATTAAATAGCGCGAGAGGCGTTTGCCACGTTTGTGCTACGACGCTCTACGGTGCTACGTTACTATGATAAAGAGAGAGAAGGAAAGAAAAACTCGCGGAATTTAATTATTCCCAAGGTGTGCATTTTATAAAAATGTTAAAAAAGGAAAATATAACAAGGAGTGAAGAGGGATTTGCGAAGCAAGGTGAGCTGGAAATGATTAAAGCTTGCATTTGCTCTTGTTTATTTTTTCCTCTCCGTTATGAAAAAACGCTTCGAATGGTTGAAATGAAAATAACTTTATTAAATCACAATATAAAAAAATAGTACGAATTTATAATGAAATTTATATTTAACGCCTACACGTTTTTATATTAAAATGCTATTTTCCATATATAATTATTGAAGACTGAGGTCGAGAAAAACTGAATAATAAGTATGTAGTTACTTACCTTGAATTTATTGCTTTTTTAATAAAAAATATGCCACTTCCGAATTACAGAGTAATGAAAATTCAATATGTCATGAAATAAAAACATGAATATTTAATGACTCAAATATACACACAAATTTTTATGATTTCTAGTGTCACTTAAAGTCTCAGAGGTATTGCTTGAAAAAATCGAAATCGTATAATAAAAATATTTTGAACGTTAATTAATAGTTAAATAATTATCATAATAGGTACTTTCGTGCATTGTTCATCATCTAGTCAAATCTCATTTTTTTAAATATGCTTATAATTTTATGATATACAAAAAGAGCGATAAATATAAAAACTCTTTTTGACCAACTGTGGAGTTCGATTTAGTTTCAGTTAAATTAAATTATAAAATAAAGTTACCTTAAATATATTCAATTTCTGCTTTTGTACTATATATATAAACATAAAAAAATATGACGCATTTTTCTTTTCAACAAGAGTGTATTAATAAAAGCTCGATAAAAAGCTGGAAAACGCTATGATGAACTAAAAAAAAAATGATGCGCGCACTAGCAGCAAAGTGCTTTAAAAATGGCGGTTACCAACGAGAGGGCATTAGTCAGAGAAAAAGGGATAAAACTTCGAGAGAAGCAGAGACAAAATACCCTACTAGAAGCCTCATATTTTCTTCCATTAAATCTGTGGATATCTTTCATTGTCCACTGGTGAATGGAAAAGAAAATATGAAACTATATCCGGAAAATATTGTGCTCTCTTTTTAATTCAAGTTTATGGTGTAGAGAGAACTTTTACTAGAGTGTTAATAATTCAAGAAAAATAGAATTTTCTAGCTACATAATGGTAGAAATATACAGCAGTAGTTTTTCATATAAATATTACGTCCAATTGATAAAGTAAAATCTTTTTTGCCATTTTCAATAACGTTATAGATGCAAATAAATAAAATAAATCAGAATTCTATTCTTAAGTGAATACATACAACAATATATCTTGAATTATAAATATAATAAACTTTCTCACTTTTTAGTGGTATCTTGTTTGTTTCTTTTTATGGATACATTTTAGCATAAAAGCATAATATTTTTTAAGGTTTTTGTAAAAGAGCAACTACGGCTATCGTTCGTATTATCATCAATCACCATCATTATCTTTTGTCAATCCATTTTTGGACAGCGTCTTCATAATATACCATCCTCGACCATAGTGAGCATTTTTTAAAAAAATATTTTTCTTATTCATCTGGTCCTAGGCCAGTGTTGCGATCAATACAAACATACGAAAACATGGTTAAATTTAAATTTGGTCTTACTGGTTAAAAATTCTTTGGTGCATATCACCAATTTTTTTTTTCCAGATTCATTTGTTCGTTGTCTCTTTTTATACCAAGAATACATATTTTCGTGAAATTGTATTTACATTCGTTAGATTTTGAACTGTATTGTAGAAAAAAAATAAGACTTACTGCTTGGTGACACGGAAACTAACTAAGTGATCTTAACTTATAATTTATTGAGATTTAAGACGTCACATACTTGAATGAATGCAAAAATGAATGAACTGTTTTTAAACGTACATGTTTTTTGGTTCGATATCGTTCTGAAAGTTTTTACTTTTCTGAGATACTAGTATTAATTAGCATTCGTTAATTAACAGCTGTTTGAAAAACGAAACGTTAAAATATATGACATAATTTATAATCCTTTTAAAAATGGAATGATTTATTGTACGTGTTCAAGGAATCTAAAAACAGCAGCATTTTTTTGAAACGCGTAGCCGTCGCCATAAAATAACGGATGAGCCAAAACTCCCTTAAACCATCCCTCTGTCTTCCTCTCCGCCCC
Organism: Himalopsyche tibetana; assembly: GCA_030503985.1. Lineage (NCBI taxonomy): Eukaryota > Metazoa > Arthropoda > Insecta > Trichoptera > Rhyacophilidae > Himalopsyche > Himalopsyche tibetana. The sequence goes on from JAPJYX010000010.1 coordinate 7,889,034, forward strand.
CAATTAACTAATATCTTAGATCATTTTTAAAGCGGCACATTTGCATTTTTATTAAGGGTAACTTTTTCTATCCTGCTCGAAAGAAAAACACAAAAAAATACTACGAAGTATACAATAACGCGATTCAAGTGTCCCGAAGACAGGGATGAATTCTGCAAGAAGGAACGAGATGAAAAATGAAGAATACTCTTCTAGTACTTTGAGATATCAAGTATAATTAAGTTTAAACTAATTACAGCGTAATTTCTTAATATTAAACATTTTTAGGGCTTTTTTTAATCCTCGCGGGTGGCGTGGAGGATTTTTTTAATATTAATAATATGCAAAGACAAAGGAGTAATTAAATTTTAATTTTTCGTGTTGCTGTTTCATTTATATTTTCTTCATTCTTTATAAGATGACACAAAAGCTCCTCGTGGATAAGTTTTAATTTTAATTAAGCTCACGGAAAAGATGCAATTAGTACAGCGTCTTAAGTCTACAAGGGGAAATAGCTTAAAGATATAAAGTAAAAAGTTATGGACTCTGGCTACGGAATACGCTATTAGTTAAGCTTCAATTGTATTTATATAGTATTAAGGAATTAAACTAGTTTTCAAATATATAATACAAACTTATGGAATACAATTTAATAAACTCAAGATGTATTATAATGGGTGCTTTTTCTTTGCGTTCTGATAAAATTTAGTTTTTTTTAACTTATCTTAAGTAGCATTTCAATATTCTGATTTGAGACCTATGTTTTTTTCGGAATGGGTAAATTAATTTGGAGATAAATGGAATTTTAGTTAGATATTTTTTCTTGTGATACCTTGATTTAGTGATTCATTTTTTGCACACAAACTGTGAAAACAATATGAAGTTGAATTAATGTAACGATGTACAAAAATGAGGGAACATTATACAACGTAACTGAATAAGATTAACTTCCAAGAGCGTTACTACCCTACTCTTTGGCTACATGGCCAGTTCAGTACTGAAAAAATTAAACTATTGTATATGAAAAGAGCCATCTTGATAAATAATGTTTAAAAAATAATGACTAAGGAATTTATGCCACAATTATAAAATTATGTATTATTTGGAAAAATGGATATTTATTTTATGATCGACATTTTCACCGTATATTCGAGATGTAAAAACATTGCCCTAGTTCAAGTCACAGAAAGATTAGTACTGAACGAAGATGATTTTGATTTTGACTTGAACGAAGAATCATACTATTTAGATTTTAAATCTTTGACATGAGTTTTTGAGATGGATCTTCTACTAGAGTTGACCTAGGGTGCCTTATAAAATTCTCATCGATTTTATCTCGTGTAATATTTTAATTTGAAATATTTGACGCATTGACATAAGCTGTAAAGTTAAACGTATTTTTGTAACTTAGAAAATTTATAATAACTATAAAAACTTACAAACTGTTAACATATAACAATAAAAAAATACTTTTAACTAAACGCATTTATCACATTAGCAAAACGCGTGTCTAAGATTTAAGGAATCATCTATTTTATAAACCTAGTTTTAAATAATAAATATTCTCACAGACACTTGAAACAATATTAATAAAAGTAAGTTTTCTACATACATGAACGAATGTATATAGTAGAAAATGGATGTAAATTTTCAGTCGCCTAGAACCTGTTCTCAGAGATAAAAACAGAGAAGGCTATATCTCAAGCAATACGATTGTATTTTTTAAAGGATGTGTTTGAATACAGGGATATGAAATCTTGATTTTGTTCATAACATGTTATGTATATAGAAAAGCATTATCAGAATAAAATTAAATAAATGATTTTTTTTATTATTTATCATTTTATAAGTGTTTTGGAACAGTTTGTTAATTAAGAATTATTTTGTGAAAATTCATAAATAAATTACATACTTTCATAGTTATTCCAAAAAAGATTGTCTTTCCACCAAGTTTTGACAGTGAGCACTTGGAAAGTGTTACGGACTAAGTATTTTTTCTTAATTTAGTTGAATTTTGAAAAAAAGCTTGAATGTAGTTCTCGTTGCTTTCGATTAATATTAAGTGTCACCGTATAGCTTTCTTAGTAAATATTATTACGTAAAAATATACAATTAAAAAGAAAACAAACTTAAAACCACATCAAAATTATTAGAAGACCCTTATTTACTAATTTACTAAATAACGTCATCTCTCTGCCAGTTTCAACTGATTAAAATGCACGTAACGAACAAAAAAGTCCTGATTTTAATAAATGAATGTAGGATTTAAATGTAATTTCTTTCCAGCAATAATTGACAGCGAACACTTTTAAAATTCTTATACTAAAATTCTTAAACTCTAATAATTAATTATGACAAACACGCAAGTGAAATTTATTTCTCCTATTTTAAAACGAAATAATAAAAAAATGCCGTAAGCTATTATATTATATTACACAGAAACAAAACAAATAATGTGATTTTTTTGGATTTTTATACTTGTTATAAATCAATTGAAGCATTACCATCACCTGTTGTGAAAATACTGTGCTCTCTGGGCCAACTATATAATACATTGGTACGTGAGTAATTATTTTCAAAACCATGCAGCCCCACGTTGGGCGCCAATGCTGCAGATAGCAAAGGCTTTAGGGCGGCCAACCAATCAGGGTGGCAGCACCTCCCGCCGAGATTTAGAAACACCGCTTTAAAATGGGAAAAGCAATCCCACTCCATACAAATAAGTCTATACGTGGGAGATAGCTGCCGCTAAAGCTGAGAACGTAATTTGTGCCGCATGTAGGTACTTTGATAGAAGTCTATATCAGTGTATCTGAAAAGGATCGCTATCCCAGTTTCATCCAGGTGTTTTTCAAGTGTTAGATTCAATACTATTTAAATATAATATAGCGATTCGCACAGCGGTGGGCTGTCAATAAGTTAACAAGAAGCTCGCTTAATCTCAGAGCTATTTGCGGTGCTCTGAGTAATTGATGATCATTCTCGTACAGTAATGCGCAATAATTATTAAAGAAATATAATTTTACTCATATTATGTAAAAAAAGGCAAATTACCGAAAAATAATATCAATCAATAGTTGAAAGTATACAGCTGTGTAGCAAACACGTCGTACATAATACATATGTGTCTGTCTGTGATTTGATTTGAGAATAATACTTTACCTCATTTTAACAATGGGCTCGGTGGCCTGAGTCAAATTTAACAAGGAGATCGCGTGAGCCCGTAAAATTTTAAATTAATATGACGCAGTGCAGCAGTTGACAAATAAGTTTAAAGTATATATGTATGCGTTCTGAATTTAATAGTTTCGACTATGATCACTTCATTAATGTTTGACATGTTACAACATAAAAACCCGATTTATTTAAAATATTTTCTTTGACTGAAACCAGTCGTTATTTTAAAATGAAAGATGGAATATTTTTCTAAATTATGTTTTAAAATGAAACGTTCAATATATTTATTTAAAAAAAGATTAAAAATCTAAAATAGGTTATCGAAAATACTCATTAATTTAAACGGCATTAGTTACTGACAATGGTTTGAAAATATATAATATTCCTAATCTAAAAGTATGCAATGAGATTTTTGATTGTTTTCATAATATTTTGTGAAAATGAGGAATATTCTGCAACCATGCTGATGATACCATGTATGTCATTATTTATATAATATAATATGAACGCGTGTAAATATATCGGGTGGCAACAATAATAAATATTATGTGATTTCGAATCATAAAAACGTCAATAATAAACGTTTTAAAGCGCTGGGCAATTTAAAAATGGAACGCTTTTTATCTGTGGGCGGAAGGACTACGGCGCGTGTTCCAAATTCGAAACGGGCGAATAAATCGGGCGCTGATAAAAATTCAGACCGGAAAATTGGTCTGTTGATACATTTCTAAGACGCTTGTTTACACGATTGAACCAGCGCTTACGGGGCCATACATGATTCACCCCATAACAAATCGTCCAATTATAAAATGTAAAAATTCAAGTACTACATGAACATATATAATTTACATTACGTTTATCATTGCTTAATATCACTAGGCGCCTGTGTGGTCGAGTGGTCAACGTCGTTGGCTTCGGTTACGGAGGTCACAGCTTCGAGTCCCAGTACAGAGAGTCTTATAAATTGATTTTTAGCAATTTATTTATGAATTTCTGTTCGAAGGCATGGATGTATGTAATTTATTAAATTAACCAACACCCACCCACCCTATCCTATGAACGGGGCGTATCGAAAGCGATTAGCTAACTACTAGTCCTGTCCTAGTCCCATCCTTATAGTCCTACTCTTTTTGGAAAACGGGAGGTTGAGCAACTGAGTAACAAGCAGTTCTCGTAGAAACACTTCTGTTGAGATAAACTCCAGTAGGAGTTAATATGCTCCACATTGGGAGCGAATATTGTAAAAAAATATCGTTATAAAATAATTACAATTGATGAATTTCACTGTTTTTTTTTGCGATTTTATTACACATTTCGTATAAATTAATCATCAAGTCTTGAATATGATTTTGAATGAATGAAATTTTATTTCAGAGTCAGCAGAGTTGGGCTGTAGGAGGCTCGGAGGGGCTTGCGCGAACCCCTTGTTTAATAAAGAAAAAAATATTTTCTCGGATCAAATCAGAACCTTACTGCAATTTATGTCACATTATGACTATATATTATCTACGACAGTTTAAGTATAAATTTTCAAACATGGAATAAGAACGAATCTTAGAACTCTTCACGTAAGGTAGGTGAGTTCATTGTTACACTATTAATATTAATTATTATACGGTATATTGCATGTTGTTTCATTATTCAAGTATATTAATTAATAATTTTGATTGTTTTTATAGTAATTGCGTATAATTATGTCAGTGTGATAAAAAAAATCTGCTATTTTACCAGAGCACCGCGAATAGCTCTGAGATTAAGCAAGCCTTTTGCTAACGCATTATCAGCTCACTATTGAGTAGCAGACAGGGTGAACAAAAATAAATGTTCAATTTTGTAGTTGCTAACTAATAAATATGTAAAATGCTGACTATAAGAGTTGAAAAAAATATTTTTGTTGTTGTATAGATACTTGAAAAATGATTGTTAAGTTGAATTATTTATTACATTTTTGGTTTATTTCATCACTAATTAATTTATTCTGTCACGATGTGTATAGAGAAAATATCAAACGACATCAAATTAATATAAGCCGAAAATTGTTTTTCACATTTAAAAAAATGATGTATTTATTGTTAGTTTTATATTTGACTTAACTCCTATTTAATATTACAGAGACGAATTGTTATTGTATGATAGTCAACAATCCCGCCCGCTTTTATCAGCGAACGCTACATTTACTTCGGTCTGCGTGTAAGTGGAGAATAGAAGGTGGTGGGTAGAAAGAGGGTGAGTTCTCTCTCTAACCATTCGCATAATTTGAAATGATCTTATCGCTAACCGTGACGTTTTCCCGCCTTTTTTCTTCTTCGACAATGGACGATCATCATCCCTTAAATACAGAGAGATGTTTAAACTATTTTGTATTGGTAAGGTTTATAAATTGTATAATTTTTCGTTTTACAGACAACTTATAACTGATGATATTAATTAAACGTAAATTCGAAATCAATATAGAAACAAATTATCATTTTTTAAGGTTTTATAACAAAACTAAAGTAAGTATTTGTAACACATTTAATTTATTTGAACTATAATGTTTTTGCTTAAATCAAATAAATTTCTGTAAAAATTAGAAAAGGGGATTTAAAACCGTAATAATTTAAGGCTCATTATGCTTTTAAGCTCAGTATTCGTAAAGGGTTTGACTTGATTATTTTTTTTCATAAAAAAAACCTCTTATATTAAGGTAGAATATCCATGAGAATGATTTAAATGGTTCTATACAAAATCCACTGTGTCGAGAAATAACCAAAGGAAACAGAATATTAAATTTGATACCATCTGTGTAACAAATTGTGACAAGTTTTTTTTCTTGCGACAACGAGCTGGTTTTTAAATCTATTATATAAAGTCATTCGTTCGAATTATTTAAAAATATATATTATTTTTTCCTTTTAATTGAGTGACAAGGGAGGAGTATTATTCGTATCTTTATTTTCAAAAATTTAGAATTATTAGTTTTAAAAAGTGTTGGAACTATTTAAAAGCGTTAAACGTGTTGAAAAATAACCCTCAGTCACGTCTGATTGTAATAATGTGATAAACAAATGCATTCTAAATTCAAAACCATTAATTTCCTGCGGCTTACGCTATCGGACGCAAGTGTCGAGCGCTGAGACTCATCTCCTTTAGGACATTTTGAAGGACGATGCCTCTAAACTCCAACATATTTAACGATAGCGCTGCAATGGTAGTGTTTAAAACAGTGGTAATTCGTTTCTATTTAAAATGACAAGTGTTATTTAACATAAAAAAAGTATGTTACTGTGCAATAAAATTAGGTTTGTGTGCATATCATACTTTTTACGGCAATGTATTCTTTACGAAATCGCCCTAAAGCCTTTGAATGAAAGCAAAGAAATGTAATGAATTAAATATCAGACAAAATTTGATTCGGTTAGTACTGAAAAGTCATTAATTGGTATATAAAGTGAGATAACATAACGTATAATCAACATTTATAAAATAACAAAGAATTTATCGTCATAAATGTGGGCAGTATCAGCAAAATTATCTGTCACATTTTAATAAAGATTTGCGTATTTTTCATGCAAATATAACTGGATAAAATAATATAATTTGTACATTTCAAGTAGGGTTTGAAAAACCGGATAAATATATCAATACTATTATAAAAAAAGGTTAGTTGTTATGGCAATAACAGGTGAGTAAGTTAAAAGCATCATCATTTAAAAATAAATCATACCTGTAAACGAGTGATTTTCATAAATAGCATATAATATTTTCGATGAATTCTACGGTAACTGTGTGAAATTTAATTTTTACTATTCAAATGATTTGATCATTTTTTACTCCCGTTATTGTACTACGGATTGTGACACGTGTTTTGCCTATTCAAGAAGCATCATCAGACAAAACATCAAAGATTTACGAACAAACTAAAAAATGATTCTTATTCTTAAATAAGAAATTTCAAAATAAAAGATATGTTTTTTTTTTAATTTCTTACAAGACGCAGGAAGGAGAGCTAGATACAAAAAAATATAGTACTAAAACGGTAAACCTTGCAGTACTCTGTCTAATGATGCTTCAGGTGAAAACCAAGTGAAGTTACTCAGTTATCAAATTAATTTTATATTGATAAACATATCATTTAAGAACTCATCAATTTTGGAACCTGTCAATATTGATATAACTATCAGCAGACTTAAAAAATTTTAATTCATCGCAAAGATTTTGTGAAAATATGTGACGGTTTCTATGTTCTAATTTAAAATGTGATTTTGGTTAATTTTCAAAACCGTTTCTTTGTAATTTACTTGTTAAATATAATTTGACATCGATAATTCAGTCAATAACGATACTACCTACATTGTTTGTACCAAGTCCAATATTTTGATAATTACTATTGCAAGATATCCTCTACACTTCTTATTTATTGAACATAAAATTGAGTATGTAATACTTTATGATTTTTTATGTGATCTATGAACTATTATATTAATTGAAACTGAGTGTATTGTTGTTATCGGCAAGTAGTGTTCTAATGAGCGTTAACGGATTGTGGCCATTATGACTATCAATTATTATTTCAACTGGTGTGATTGATTGGGTGACCATCGCAAATGGCTAATGTAATCACAGTGGTTTATGTTTGTTTATATGTATGAGTTTTGGAAATCAGTTATCTAGTTACGCCAACGGCGCTTTACTACCAATATTAATAATTACAATATTTATCATTCGTAGTTATTTAATATAATTACTCCACTAAAAATCGTTAAATATTGAAGTATATCAATTACTAAATATTATTATTATAAAATATTAACAAGTGTTTCCAGAAAACATTGCACAATATATCATTGAAAATGCTTATAGACACAATTACGTGCGTAATCATATCGACTGTGGAAAGGAAAAAGGACTTAACCCACAGTTTCTTTGAAACAGGTTTTTTTCGATAATCACAATGTATCAAACTTGATACACGTTCTATCAAAAGGATGCAAGCTGCAAATGCCGAATTAGTATCTAAATTTAGCTTTTAAGTTTCAAAAAATGACCTTGTAAAAAATTAAAACCAAGAAAACGACTGAAATAAAGGTTTTTCCTAGACAATTTCTTTAATAAATATTAGATTATGTCAATTAAACACCAGTTTAGAAGTCTCTGTGCACTTCAGGGTTGTGTATAATTCATAATTTGAATGTCACAAAATCATCAAAACACGTTTTTAGCGCGTCCTGTAAAATTTTATAAGTGAGGGATACGTCCCTTTTCCTTTCCACAGTCGATATGCACAAATTTTAATAAATTGAATTAGGTACTAAACATTTTTACTTTTATTTAATTACTAAGTTTTATATTATGGTTTCCAAACACTATTTTGTTTAGAACTGTATATGTACGCAATAAACATGCAATTTGTCGTTTTTGTTAATGTAATTTCGTAGTAGGTTAAACCTATAGAATAGAATTTTAAAATTCGAAATGTTGTAAATTGCCATCAAAATAAAAGTACGCATTTGTATTGTAATTAATCAAAGATCATACAAAACGAGTACAATAAAATAAGATAGTTTGAGACATATATAGTTAGATAGATTCGACGGTAAGTTTGTGGAAATTCATTTGACTCTAAATCAATATAAGCATTATAGATAAATAAATAACTTTCTGATATGGTTTATTTGAAGATTCTTTTTAGAGAGGTGAAAAATTTATCACACTTAGCATAACAACCAGCTTATCAATTTAAACATTAATTATTTTTAGTTGTCAGTTTTTAAATGTTTATTTTCGATATGATGTTTTAAATATCCGACAACCCTGAATATAGCCCTCGTGTTCTACATAGAATGTGTATCGATTTATAAAAGTAAATAATATTATGACTTCAATCTCCCAGGAATAAGCCATAAATACGTCGGGTGGTGGTTTTCAATGTCCATATTTCAAAGATATTGGTTCTTCGTGCCATTCTTTACGTCCCATTTTTATATTTTATACGCATACAAACGTGACTGTCTCATGTTTTTGCGAGTTTCATCAGTTACAAAGCGCCGTGCTTTTGTTTGTTGCTCTCCGATCGTTGGCAAATCTTTTCCAAGAGACAATTTCGTGTTTTTTATCGTATTCAATTTGACGCAAAAAAATGTGATGATTTGTTTACTCTGACCTTTTTGTTGTTTGCTATCGGTTTTTGAGTTTTATTCGCGGTCATATACTACAACTTTTTGCAAAGAGTACTTCTTATAAATACATGTCATATTCTGGCGTAAAAATTATGTTGTTCATTTATTTTGTAAATTCTCAATAACTCTCATACCTACCTATCAATACTGTAGACAAAAAAAAAACATTTATTTTATTTATTCGATTGAACAAAATACCGATTTTAAATATAAGCACGTTTTATTTGTTTGCCAGTAAATATCTACTTAAAAATATTTCTTAAGTGTGCTTCGCAGGGGTTGGCTAGAGGAGGATCGGGGGGGCTCGCCCGAGCCCCTTGTTAAAATTAGGCGCGGCCGGCGAGCCTCTTGTTAAGTTAAAATCATTCGTCTCAGATCAAATCAGCACCTAACTGCAATTTATGCTAAATTGTAATACGAAGATGTTTCATCTATAGTGTAAAGGCATTATGGATGAGATTTACCGAGCCCCTTGTTAAGATATTAGCAGCCCACCACTGGTGTTTCGTTTGTAAAAATACAACTAATGTCTGTTCACAGAATTACCTGATATAGCTTATTATCTTATTATCGCCACCATACTAAAAGCTATTTTATTCAGCATTCAAATAATAGTGACTGAGATATAAACATAAAAAGGGCAATAATTTAAGATTTTTGAATAATGGATTGTTTGATCATTTTTATATTGAAAATTAATTAAAGAATCTATTCAGATTGTCATGACGTTCGAAAATGGATGAAGAATCTCAATTTATATTAGAAAATAGTGAGAATAAATAGAGTAGGAAAAAATTTTACCATTCATTTTAACATGTAAGTAAGTTCAATAATAATTGAAAGAGAAAAATAAATTACTTGCTTTCGTGTAATGCTATTTTAACTTAATTAAAGAATTGTCCGTGACTGTTTTTGTTTTATTTGAAAACTATTGACTTAATTCAATTTATGTATGCAAAAAGCTGATGAGTTGAATAAGTTTTTATAGCCTTCCTTTCAATCTGATTGGATTTTCACTAAATACCATTAAAGATCAAATGAACACACTCGAATTTTCAGCACGACTTGGCATTTGTTCTGATAAAATCCACTGTGATTGCAAAGGAAGGCCATAAAATTTGTTTTTTGGGCCTATTTCATCCAAAGACTAGATTGGGTCTATTCAGATATCTGGGAGGCATTTGCGAAATACAGATTTCTTCTCAGTCATCAATAAATATGTAGAAAAAAGCATCTGCGAAACTTAATAGACCGCCATGCTTCGGCATGCGTTTTGCATGACAGCACACTTTCGGCAATATAAACCTATAAAACTATTCAAACAAAAAACTGAGATTCAGCGAAAAAATCAATGATTCTATTTGCTCGCACTTTCCGCTTGCTTGTACAAAATGTGCGTTGCCACGTTTCCCTAGTTTCTAATAAAACGGTTCCAATATACAATGATGCTGAGAAGAATAATATAAACTGCATACCCATTTTAGTTGGACTACATACATTTTTTTAAAACTTCCAGTGCTTAGTACTAATATAATGAATTCCAACAATCACTTTTGACTGGTTATCTTTGATATTCTGAAAGACGATAATTGTCATAGTTTATATATTGTCATATAATCAAAATAAACGTACAATTTTAGAGTGGCTTTTTAATGTTTCAAACCAGGAAAAGACAAGCATTATGTTACTGAGAAATCAATCTTGAATTAGTAAAATTGATAGTGTAAATTGCATATGACACCGTGTTAATTTCAGTGAAGAACGTGTCACTCTTACTAACATTTCAATTGCAATCGACAAAGGTATGGTTTTTAAATTTTATTTTTAAAATTAATCCCAGGATAAAACTACTGTACCCACTGGGATATTTAATTGATTATTTTTTTCATCCTACATGCCAATTCAAAAAAAAACATAAATATTTAATATTTAAAACTATTTTTTAAGCAAATCTACACAATTAGGTTTTTTTATAATTAAATTTTATTGTTTAACTATGACAAAAGTTTTTTTTGTCAATTCATTGCAGTTGCACTAAAATTGCATAATTTTATGCAATCAGAACATATTTCCCTAATCGCGAGAACTCTTTTAAAAATTATTCAATACGTTAATATATAGGCATCTGATTTAAATGAAAATCTTGTAAATACAAGTTCACTTGGTGATAGCTGTGTTTTTTTATAAAAGAAAACTGAACGAAAATTGAAAATATGGTTAACATATTTTGCCACAATTATTGTTGTAATAAATATTAAATGAGTAAAAGTTTTGTTTATTGATATGGAACGTTTCGTATTTAAGCAAGGTTGTAATCTTACGACGCCGCATCCTGCTTAAGGCGACGCTCCTATCCCGCACGCGACGCCGATACCAGGTTCATTGATACCGTAGCAAAAATAATGCGTCCATATATATTCAGAGAAACGCGTCCATCCAGTACGCTTTTATTATTATTTTTGCACATACTACGCGATCATAACTTTTTCGTCGGCTGTATATATCATCTTATGCTACAGGGGACAGATAAGTCCGGCTTACGCCATCCTATTCTCTAACATGGGGAGGGCAAACCGTGATGTCTCTCAGGATTTCCGTTGAAATAAAGAAATCTTTTATGCCGGTTTGTTTTATAAACACGGATGAAATAAAATAATAAAAAACACTCCGCGCTTAGATAAGAAGGGGTCTTTATTTCATATAAAAATTCTTTATGTTCTTTATATGTATAATATTTTTCGCGTCGGCCGGAAGGAGGGTAAGTAAGTAGGTATGTAAGTAGTCAAATAAAACAATTTTTAATAATTGTTTAATTAAAAAAAAAATGGATATGTCGACATCTTAACCTGTATTTACAAGTAACTCATCGCTACAGATCTTGGATGTTTGATGTAACCCAGAAGTGTTAAACACTGCTACAATCCAAGGCATTAACCCAAAATTGTCTCAAAAGTAGTTACTCAAAACTTGATACGTTGACTGTCATAAAAGAAAACCGAGACAACTACATAGACTCCTGAATAAATTAAGTTATAAGTCCGGTGTTTTTATTTTCATTTTTTTGCGATATTTTAGCTTCGTCTTCTTAATTTTGGTATGTTAGTCTATCATACCTTGAAACGATACATTAGTATTAGTAAAAATAATCACTTTTCAGCAGAGAAAGTTCCACCAAGTTAAATTATTTGAAAAGAAATATTATTACGAAAATAATAATAAACCATGATCTTAGAAACAATTTTGAATAGCTTTTGAGTATATAAAAATATTTATTACACGAAATTATTTAAATTCAAACTTTACAATATCGTGTTATTCATTCATTAACATACTATTATTTTGCCCTTTTTCTTAATATATTAAAAAATATATCTTCCGCTATGTAACTGCAATTCCACAACTAGTTATTCTTCTTTGAAATGCTTTATATTATGTTACAAAAAATTGGTAGATGGAGTCCATTGTAAAACTGACATCTATGTAAGTCCATCATAGTTATAATAAATAATTAGACGATTTTTTACGGTCAGCTATAGGTTTAATTGAAAATCAAGAGATTATAAGACTTATTAAATGATATAGAATCGGGATTATTTGCGTACAAAGCCAAATCAGAGAAGTTGTACACGTTTTTAATGGGTGTCGTAGTTTGTAAAGTGTAACGCCAGATGTCGCAGCGATCGCTGTCAATCAAGTGACAAAAGCACTGCGTGGATTGTGACCAAATAAATAGATATTTCATGCGGCAATTCGGGAGCTGGGGCCAGTGACGCTTCGTAAAATATTTTTTACTACACCTTGGTATTTTTTGTTCAAATAATATTGAAGTAAGAACACTCATTTTCAAATAAGATAACAACGATAGTCAAAATGCTGTAAATAAAATACAATGGGTATTTTTTTTTAAATGATATTGATTTTTATACCATTCGAGTATTTTTAATTCGTCAAACAATAATTGATTAATAGTCAGTGATTTTTTCTATGAAGGTTTGAAAAGAAGTATTGCAATATTAGATTTTATTGTTGGCTAAAAAATAACAACTCTTCGCACAGATACAGAGCAATTGGTATTAATTAATGATAAGATGTCCGCTACATCGGATTTTCAGTAAACGGATACATATAATACTAATTATCACTTAAACTAAATGGCTGAGCAAGACACATTTTTTTTATATATATTTTTTTTTTAAGCACAAAATCGCGTGAATAAAATTTAGATCCCGTGCAGCTCTGTATCAGGCCAAACGTATGAGAAGTAAATTAGTTTATTTTCTTGATCGTTATTGAGTTATAGAAGATGACCGTAAAACAGCGACTGTGTAGACATAATGGGTGGTGATGGGATAATCAACAAACAACTTGTATACAACCAATTGTTGTTTGTACTTCATAAGCTTATATATTATTAATTATGAGTTAAGAACTAATAACTCTCCTTATAACACTGTATTATTTATCAGTGCAATATAATTCTTCCTCCTTGGATTCAACACAGCAAACCCGACTGATATGGTATCCTGCATATACTATATCAGTACTTAATTGAAATCAATTGCTAACATCATGGATAGTTATTATCAGAGCTGTGGAGTCGTCTAAAAAAATACGACTCCGACTCCAGCTTTAAAATTATTAACGACTCCGACTCCGAGGAAAATGTTCAAAATTTTAATTTTAACTTATATATATGTATACCATCAGATCATCTGTATTCAGCCAAGCATGGAATGGCACTATTTTGTTTGAATACAATTGATTAAAAATAATTTTCAAAAACAAATTGAGCCGCTCATTTTTCACGACTCCGACTCCGGTCAAAATACCGCGACTCCGCCTCCAACGCTGACTCCACAGCCCTGGTTATTATATTTAAAAATATTATGCTCGACGCCAATGAAACCCCAATAGAAATTAATCACAGTCACATTTTTTCTTATTAATAAAACCCGGCCATACTATACGAGTACGTCAGTAGCGTGGGTGATATTTTGGTACACACATGAGCACCGGATAATCGCCTGTGATTGACAACTGGACAATTTTGATAATTACCAAAGATTAAAGTGGACCAGTTTATTGTATTGATACGATTGACTGCAACTCCCGCGCGGAACGCTTTTTAAATAATATCGAACGCCGCGCTGGACTCATGAATAAATTTATTGAAGATTTAAATAGACGAGTCTTATCTCCGTCTTTGAGCATTGTAATATTTGATCGATTTGAATAAATATATTATTATAATATTAGTAAGGATTTGGTTTTTTTATCCTTCTTATATTTTTTTACTGAAATGATGAGGAACCATGTTATTCATTGGGAATTTTGTTATTCCACTGGTTTTGTTACTTGTTGTGGTTGTTAATTGATTACAAATAAATTGATTGATGCTTTCTAAAAAGACATGGCACACCTTATGGCATAAAGGGCAATTACAACAGTATTTTCTTTGATAGTTTATAAGATTGAATAAAAAATCTATCGAGGATATATATATTTTTTATCCATGGCTGCTCCCAATGTGAAGCATATATCCTCCTAGTGGAGGTATCTCAACAGAAGCTTTTACGAGAACTGGTTGTTACCCAACTACTCAACTTCTATCTTTTTGTAGAAAGTAAGGATAGAAACTATAGGGCTAAGACAGGACTAGTGGCTGGCTAATTACTATCGCTACATCACGTTATTTTAGGATTGGAATGGTGAGAGAGGAGAGGAGTTTTTTAAGCAACACAAAATATCTATGCCTTCGTACAGGTATCGATAAATATATTGAAAAAAAGTCAAATTCGTGAGGTCCAGCATGGACGCCAACGTCGTTGACCACTGTGCCATGGACCCAATATAATGAATCAATTATGTCTGTTTTACATATTGTAAATATTACTTATTTTATCATTTAAAATATCATGTGGGTAGGGGAAAGGCTTTCCATTCCAACTTCCAACACACAATCAAAATAAATGTTCGGCTTAAATTTTCATCAGATTTATCGTAGATGACTTTAAAATACCGTTCCGTTTATGTCGTCGCTATCTACACCCGCTTCCCGCCCCGAGAGCGCGCGGCTAAGCCTCTACCAACATCCCTTATCGCGATATTCAATAAAAATGTAAATGGCTCCGCCGACAAGGGGTCTTATTACTTTATCCATCATATTTTGTGATGCGCGCAATAGACTAAGCCGATAGGCGATACTACACCCTGTTACTTTTATTCCACGTATTACGTTTATGCTCATGTTCAAATCAGTACATACGTAACGTTATATCATACAGTGGCGTACAAGTATCAAAGTGTCATTTTATGGCAACATTAAAATATGACAGCCACTGTAACAAAAAATGAAGCTTCTGCAAGAAGTTTTTTTTTATTTACAACCCATGTCTGTTAACAATGTGGAGCTTGTGCACTATTTTTCAAGAATCTTAATAAATTAATTTTGGCAGAACTCGTTGTCAACCCGTATGTCAATCTTTCTCTTCGGATATAGAAATTATGGACAGTAGGCCAATGAAAGGGTATGAAGCAGAGGAAGCTTTTTTACCAAGGCCGGCGATCTACTTGTTAAATTAAGAGAAAACAATATTCTCAGATCAAATCAGCACATAAATGCAATTTCTGAATTCAATATTATCTACGACAGCCTAAGTATACACAGTTGTACATTTTTAGCCATTTACATTGGTAAGTTAACGGTAAATTGTATATTGCTACATATCATAAGTGTATTAAGTAACAATTGATTGCTTACTTTGAGAATTAATTTGAGATTAAGCGAGCTCCTTGTTAACGTATTTTTAGCCCACCGCTAGTATGAAATAATTACAGACATCAATAATTTTTCATATACATAGATGCATAAATCATTCGTTCAAATTTTTGCTAGCCTAAGTTAACTTAAAAGTAATGTGGTGTACCATTGAAATCGATAATAATATGTTACATATGTATGTATCTATCATACCGTACCGCATTTTAGTACATACTGTTTTGTACATATTGAAATAAAATCACTGATATATTAATATTTTACATATTTACATCCAAATCAACAGAAAACAAAAAAGTTATTGGCTCTTATTTAAACGTGTTTTGTTAACAAAAGAACATCAGTTTTTTTTTGCTAAGAACGTCATGGCTATTTCCGTTTATTTATTTGTATGGTGAAAAAAAAAATATCATTATGGAAATTAAAACTATAAGCAATGTATCTATTGTATATAACCCAAAACCGGGTTATAACAAACGTGTTTTTTAATGAAACTTTGCTTAACTAATGTAAATAGTTTCTGTAATATGATAAATATTATGTATAATTTTAACACATCAATCAACAAATATGTCTTATATTATTTCCCGAAAAATCTAAATATGGAATAAGTAAAATATTCGCTGACTACAGAATGCAAATGGATTTTATTTTCAACTACATACGTAGAACGATGATAGAACCATTTATAAAGTATAACTTGATACAACTTGGTACATCTCCCCTCGCATTTGAAATTGACACACATCCGATCTCCCACTCTCGCGAATGGCGTAACGAATAGCGCTTTTTCGCTCATCCCCGTGGCGACGAATGCTGGATCCATTCAATTACCTTAGTAATCCTTCAATTATAACGACAGATGTCTCTGTAGACAGCGACACTGGCTGTGGTGGTGGAGGTACGTAGGTACTACAGATTGCGCTACGCCATTTCCTTACAGTGGGTTGACGCGAGCATTTTAAGCTGATAATACAGATGCGATCAGGGATGAATTCAGTTTTGTCATGGCAACTACAAATTTTGTATATTATGCAATAATTAATTAACCATACAAGAAAGTGAAACTTGTAAATTATTTAAAGATTTTAATTAGAACTGACTTTAAAGAAACTACTTAAACTAATGCTCAACGAAAAAATGGTTATAAAAATAATCTCGTTTGCGAGAGTACCAAATTATTACAAGGATAAAAATCTTTTTTTCTTCAGAATAGAAAATTTCGTTAGCTGATTTTTGATAAGATTTGGATGGATTGTGTTCAAGAACATAGCAGTTTGAGATAATATAATTCCATTTTACACAAACCCTTTTTAATTAGACATTGTAGATATCACTAACATCCAAATGAAATTTCTTATTATAAATTTAAAAATAGGCTTTTAGGGTGTTCGCTGTCAATACTTGGTAGAAAGGCAATCATATTAGTAAAAACACAATATTTATTTGTACTTCATTCTACTTTATTTAAAAGGTCAGAACCAGTTTCGCTCATTGCAAGCATTGTCAACCGAGCGGAATTGGTCCTAACCTTTTAAATAAAGTGTAATAAAGTACAAAGGAATATTGTGTTATTATTAATAAAAACATCTGTCACTTTAAATAATTCTCATATAAAATACTTTCCAATCCATCTTGTATTTTCAATATCTCACTGTTGCAAATACATTTATTTTACTGTATTCTACAAATAAACCATCCTTTTTTAAACTATCGTATGTTGGAGTTCCTAAATGACAAGATACTACACGCTTTTATAATTTATTCTATCTGTTAACTAATGAATATGATGAGTAACTTATGTTGAATTATTAAGATTCTTTTTAAAATATACCATGATGACAACTGACTGCTACGCCGTAGAATGTCTACGAGGTTTACGTTGGATACAGCTAGCCATCCGCTGATAAAAGCTTGTTTTTGTGACTTAAAATAAAGAAAAACAATTTAAAATATAGCACAGTATTCTAAGCTCAACTTCAATTTAATTCTAATAGAGATAAAAACCAATGACATTGTTTTAATGTAATTCTTAAAGCGACGATCCCTATTTCCCAAATGTATTTAGTATGTCTACATCAACATTACTTCAATCTGACAAAGATATGATTTTAATTGATCTTAATTAAGACAAATGTTTTTATAACTATGTTTGTTATAAAAGAAAAGATATTTTTGATGAAATTATGCTATCATGTTAAAATAATCAAAGCAATCGAATGATAAAAGGGTATAAACCCGGAAATAATTGTGAAAGAGCACTTCTACTGGGAGTAACTTAATCGGAGTAGGATGGGCGTTCACGTTGGTGAAAAACGACTTTTTGATTCGCATCGAACAAGTTTGACCACACTATCGAGAGATGTCGCCATTGTGCGGCCAAAAAAAGGCGGGACCGGCGGTTAGCCCCTAATTCAACCAGGATTACACAAAATATCAAACTGTAAACGCAAAAATATCAAATCACATAATATATATTCGATGCCCACAATTAACTACAGATTAACAGTAACTTGGCAAAGTAAACTAATGAGGTGAGTACAAGTCAATTGGCATTTACTTTCTTAAAAAAATATGAAAATTCTTATGAAGTATAATTGTTTTTAGTGTATTTGTTAAAAGAATAAAGTAGATTTGTCATGAACCGAAAATTTATTGATTATAAAATAAATTGAATATTAACCAAAAAAAAAAACAATTATTTATCAAATAAGGTTTTTTAAAATATCAGATTGGTGGCGAATGAAGAATAATTTAAATAAATTAAACCTTACTCGTTCAGTGCATTTTTTTCGAATATTATTTTATTAAGCAGATAAGCAGTAAATTATTAGCGAATTATTCAATTAAGTTCGAGACAAGTATTTTAGTTGTAAAGTATATAGCATAGTTTTTAATTCACATAATTTTAAATAATGTAAATGAAAATGTTTTTATGCCTGATATTATAATTTATAAATGTTGCATAAACATGTGTTTCTTTATTTTTTAAAGACAAACGATTTTTTTTTGTTATTTGTCGTATATACACTATTGACAATCACTGTGAAAAATTACCCTCGAAAAAGTACGCTAGGGGGTAGCATATGTGCAACTGAACTGCTCTGACGTTAGTCGAAGTTATTTGTTAAACTATGATTAATTTCCTTTATTATTATTTTTTCAGTTTCAAAGCGTAACGCTTCAAATAAAACTGTACTTCATCATGTTATTAATATCCAAGTTGGCTTTATGAAAACGAAATTAATTCGAGCATTGTTATGTTGATGACGGTATGATAGTACGGCGCAACATATTGTTAGGGGTAGTAATTTTTGCATCGTTTTTTTTTATTTTTACATTCTACATAGTGGCATAACCGCTTATGTGGCTTGAAAAATTATAATGATATTTACATATAATTATTACGTGATTGATTAACAATAAGGACTGTTTCTATTTCCATTAGTGTTTTAATAAATATACTGTTATATAATGTTAAAGTCAAAAATATTATTACATTATGTGGTGATAATATTGTTTTAAAAAAACTTATTTAACATGACCGAGTCAACATTATAAGTTTTGAATCGATATTTGAGGCAATATAAACGGTTGCAGGAATAACGGTTTTTACTATTAAATTTAATTTTCACACATAATGTTTTGTCAAAATAATGAAATCCAAAATTCTAATTTTACAATAAATCAAGAAGTATTTCTGTTTTTTTCTGTTTAAAGCCTTTTTGATTTTTTTTTATTTCAGTCACATTGTGAGCATAATACTAAGCAAATTGAAAATATTAATTGACTGCTGTACTTTTGCTTGGACTTAAATACAGCGGTGAGCTGAAGGGGGCTAGGAGGGGCTCGCGCGAGCCCTTTGTTAAATCTTACTAAGGCTAACGAGCCACTTGTTAATTTGAGAAAACTATATTCTCAGATCAAAATTGTATATAACTGCAATTTCTGAATTATACATTATCTACAGCAACTTCGGTATACACATTAATAGATTTTTAGTCATAGTCATAAGTCATTTAGATTAGACTGATAAGTTTACGGTAAATTGCATATTGTTACATATTATACGTGTATCAAGTAACAATCGATTGCATATAAATGCAAAGGAGTGTATATATATTTTTTTACATTCGATAAGGTCTATAAGGAAGCTACACGTATAACTCATAGTAAATGTTATTATTGCAGTGGTTAATATAGTAATTTGGTTAGGGAAACTTAGCCTACACAAGGTGGGTACTGAATTCATCGAAAAAGATAGATTATTCAGGCAAAATTGCCAACAACGAAGTTAAATGAATACTAGAAATGATAAATCGTTTTTCGATATAGAAATGAGTTTTTTTTTTACTGTAAGCGTTGATTTTATTTTATCTATGTTTTATGTTGAAAAGAAATCTGTTTAATGTTATTATATATCCTATATAAATCTATAAAGAAATCATTAATGTACGACATCTGATTAATTTTAAATAGAGTGCTCACATATTTTATCCGTGACCGATGCATTGAAACGTCTCATTTGCCAAAAACCACCCTTTGTGTTAAACTCAGATACCCATACTTTTCCAGACAGCCGCCCTTAAACGCTACAAATGAAGCGTCAATCCCAAAGTGGGGAGATTTTATCCAAAAAGGTAGCAACAGTGTAACACACATACTAAAAGCTGTTGTATCAACTCGACGCTCGTAACGCAAAACGTTTGCACACTTTAATTACTGCGACAGCTTCAATTAAATATTACCCAAATACAGTGGCGTGCAATTGCTATAGAACATACACAAAGATATTGATGTCATTCATTCTATTAACACACAAAGCATTTACAACGATAGCTCTGAGAACGATGTATTAATTTGTAATCTTATCAAAACTTTCCTTCTTTCACAAGTCTTTTCTTTCAGTGATCAAAAAAAAAAAAATGTCGTTTACTTGTGAAAAGTAAAAATAAAATAGATACGTCATTTATGTTGGTTAGTGCGTTAAGTTCATGCTTTTCCTCATCTTAGAAAATAGTGATGACATCTGTACATATCAGAAATATTATTTAAGCGTGATCGATTGATTTTCAGAAAACTGTTTTCATTTTTCTATGTTATTTTAATTAATAATCAGTATAAGACCCAATTGGCATTTCAAGCCGTTGGCACATATTCTTAATTCATGACATACAATTAGTTTTGAGGCTTGGAAATAAAAAAAATAGTCGTACACCACTGTTTAATAAAAATTACACATGCGAGCTTCCTCGCTTAAATGCATTGAAATTAATATGAGTTTTATACTAGCGATACTTTTGTTGGTGCGCTTTTTGCTTGAAGCCTCCGAGCTTTTATGCGACTGTGAGAGGTTCCATTCGAGTGCGAAAGCTTTTGTATAAGGGTGCCACAGGAACGCCCCTCTTAAAGCCTGGAGTGGGAAAGGAAGATGTACAAGTCTAGAATAGGGGATGAGATGTATTTCTACCCTATTTAATTCAGACAGATTGTCTTTAACTCGGTGTTACAGTTAACTTCATACGAGTAACGTCTTTTCATCCTTAAGTCATTTCAACAATAACTTTGAATTCACTTTACAGATGTATTGAAAATTTTGTTTCTTTTGTTATACAAACACAAACTTTTGCATTAAACAATGGCTGCTAAAGACTCGTCCATTTAATTGATATTTTATATTTAAGTTGATTATATTTATGTTGTGAGAATATTATTCAGTACTCATTTGATTTTTCTTTCATAATTTCATTTAATATACATAAGTGTTAATTAATGTATGCTTATTAAAAATACATTTCTTCTATTTTTAATATTTCATTTTGGTATCTGTGTAAAAATATATACAATTCAGTAAAAATTGTCAAAGTCTTTTCTATATTTTTAGAAAGAAGGAGTAAGAAAATACTTTTTATTAAATAAATAAGAAAGAAGTAAAAAAATAGCTTTCATTAATCTTAATAGAAAATTTAAATTAACTTTGATTATTCCACGTATTGTGTTACTAGCTTAAGCAAACTTTGCGATGGTAAGTCTGAAGATGCCTCTGAAAGAGGCGAAACGCGTGTCACAGTTAGTAACACAATACGTGGAATAATCAAAGTTAATTTAAATTTTCTATTAAAATGAACTTCCGCAAAGTTACCGCCGAAACCATCGAAAGTATTCATTAATCTTATTTATTTCTTGAATAAATCATTACAATATAATTTTTCTTTAATACTTGGTTAATGAATACATCATCAATTACTTAGTATTAACACCCATCAACTATTTTCATAATCTTCTTTATTTTTAAAGTTATTTAATTTAACCGTTACTTTTTAAGATGCATAATGTATTTTTTGCACTTTCTTGAAGCAAGGAAGAGATATAGTCAATCATGATACCACCTTTAATTCAGTTGGGTAATATAGTTAAAACATCGTTTTGTTACTCCCTTATCAATTTTTGCATCAAGAGTTCATACAATACTTTTAACATATCTATACCTCAAACGATTGTATTTTTTTATCAGTAGGAAAATTTATTTTGAATCTCATTCGCTAAATAAAAAAATAAATAAAATACTCTGTTGTCAATCAAATAAAAAAAATGAAAAAAGGTAATGTAAAAATTATATTATCGCTTATTTGGTATCAACATTTAAGTTTTTGTTCTTCTTTCTAATATACACTCGATGTAATAATTTAGGCATAATTTCGAAAATTTAACCAACGCAGACATCTTTTTGAGGCTTAAAATTAAATTTCAAACTTATTTAGTTAGTTTATTATGGTTTACATAATGTAAACTTTTCTAGCACTATGTAGACCACGAACAAGAGATGAAAGAGGAAATCTTTCAGCTCAAGTTTACAAAAATCTCTCAGCCTATTCCGGGAAAATAAATCCCAAAAGGACAATCAGCAAACGGTGGAATGAAGAGTCTGCAGTATATTAAGCCAGGCCTGAAGATGTATTTCATTTGTTGCGAGAACCGCTTTCATCCCCGGAGAGTGATTCAATTCAATTTATCCCAGTTAACCCCGGCGCACCCCCCACGAGCCACTGACAGGGGTTGTTACTTGTAACTTGTTATACGCGAATGGACTCAGATATTTCCCAAAAAAATAATAATATTACCAATAAATTTCAATTATTGAATGTATCGACACTTTCTACATATAAAAAAAATTGTAACATTCACATCCAGCCATCAATTAAATTCGCCGCCTGTGTGGTCGAGTGGTCAACGTTGTTGGCTTCGGCTACAGAGGGCCCGGGCTCAAATCCTGGTACGGACAGTTTTATAAATTGACTTTCCAATTGATTAATGAATTTCTGTTCAAAGGTATGGATGTATGTGATGTCTTGAATTCCCCCTCTCATCCATCCTATGAACGGGGCGTATCGAGAGCGATTAGCTTACCACTAATCCTGTCCTAGCCCTATCCTTCTATCCCTACTCTCTTTGTAAAA
Organism: Himalopsyche tibetana; assembly: GCA_030503985.1. Taxonomy (NCBI): domain Eukaryota; kingdom Metazoa; phylum Arthropoda; class Insecta; order Trichoptera; family Rhyacophilidae; genus Himalopsyche; species Himalopsyche tibetana. The sequence goes on from JAPJYX010000010.1 coordinate 7,912,583, forward strand.
AGAGAGGTTGAGCAACTGAGTAACAAGCAGTTTTCGTAGAAACACTTCTGTTGAGATAAACTCCATTAGGAGTCCATATGCTCCACATTGGGAGCGGATATGGCTTAAAAAAAATCATTATATTATAAAGTTTAAAAATAGATAGTTCTTCGTGAATGATTTTAAGCCAATCACTTTTAAACTCCTGCCAAACTTTAGCTTAGCTACAAATGCATGTGTTTCTTTTTTGTGATAATATACTTTTTTTTGTTTGCTAAAAAATGTTCGAAAATCAAAATTAATTTTCTCAATACAGAATAATATAAGACTACGTCGTAATTTTAATCATTTGTTACGTTTTTACTTTAAAAACTGCTCGTCCATATGACATTAAAAAGAGCACATGTCTACGTATATCGGGTATTGTGAATGTAGTTTTGCCGTTTTGAATAATAGAGAAAAAAATCGAAAAACAAAAAACTGTCATTCAATAATATGCAAATAGCATTACACTCTGGCCGCGAATAAATAAAAATGACACATATCTGCGTTCTTTAGCCCCTCGTTTGATAAATGGCTCCCCGATAACACCATATCAATTTATTTTAATAAAACAACATTTTATACAAACGCTTTTCCCTACGCCAGTGAACCTAAACCAATGGGTTATTTTGATTATTTTCAATTAGTTACAAAATTTCAAAAAGATTCGTTTTAACGTTAGTCAAAACTACAAACAAACATATCTTTATAAATGGCAAACGTATGAGACTTCTCATATTTAACTAATCTAATATTATAATATGGTATAACAATATTGGATATAATTTTGGCAGTTTAATATTTGATTCTACATTTCGCATGATGTTTGCATTGTTTTAACGATGGCGTGATGCCGAAACACCACCAAGTTTACTGTACAAAAGAGACGAAAAATATAAAAACTTTATTTTATGATAAATATTTTTATCTTTTTTTGAACTGGTTAAAATACTTTTTAAAATAAAATAAGCGGGGAAGAAATAAAAAAAATTACTGACTCTGAATCCCAAAAAAATAATTAGATATTTTAATTTACTAGTAAATCATAAAATAATAAAAATTAATTTTTAAGTGAATAAGATAGTTATTTTTGAATTTTGTGTATATAATAAAAAAGTGTATCAAAAACTAGCTTAATCGACTGATAATTCTCACCACAAGCAAAACCAGCACTAATCTAAAATTATTAATGTGAAATTAGTACCATAGTATTCTATATTTCAATATACTGCCATCCTACCAATAATTGACAGCGAACACTTTAAAAGTGATAAATCAAAATTTAAGTAAAACGTTTTTTTCGAATTGAAATAAAATCAAGAGATTAAATTATTTTTTCGGTAATAAGACACATACTAGTGAACTGTTGTGTAGTAAGTAATTAACGTCTTAGAAGAAATAAAGGTCAATGTTTTCATTAGGAGCAGTTTTAAAAAAAACATTCAAATACAAACTTAATCTTTTTGATACAGTTTCTATTGCAAATCAATTTAAATTTTGGATAACATCTTCTTTAAATACATTTCATTCTTTCTTTTTAATTTATTTATGATAAATTACTTGTATAATATTTTTTTCTTGATGATAGAAGTGGTTTATAAAAACAAAAAAACTTAAACAAGACACTTTTATCAAACGTGACAAGACAGGTCAAGCTATAAATAAATTAAAAATAATAAAAGATTTTTAGTACTTTTTCCACATAAAATTTATTAGATCAGGACCGGTTTCGCTCATCGCGAGCATTATCAACTGATGATGATAATGCTTCTTCAGTTGATAATGCTCGCAATGAGCGAAACCGGTCCTGATCTAATAAATTTTATGTGGAAAAAATACTAAAAATCTTTTATTATTTTTATTATAATGCCTTTCCACCAAGTATTGACAGTAAACACCTTAAAAGTGATCTATAAATATATAATAAAACGACGTGCCGGTAAAAAAAAATACGGTGGATATTTTTCTATACGTATCATATATTACTCATTTAAAAAACAAACACAAATTATTTTTATTTTCGAGTTATTACAGTATTTCTGAAAAGACGGTTACTTTCAATCAAACTAGAATACAAAATAAATTAAGAGTTTTGTTTGCAAATGGTCATTTGAAAACTTATAGCCGCATAAAATTTAATACACACTATGTAGACATAGTGTTTGTGGCTGTGTCAATGACGCAAAGTCACATTCTGGCGTTTTAGTTAATTATAGTAACGACAATATTGAGCAATATCAAAACATAAGTACATATATAAACAATTCAACTTAACTGCGTTCTCAGTGGTTAAAGCAATAAAATAAAGGTTTATTTTGTTGTAGTTTGACTATAACAGTTTAAAATCCAACAAAATCATATTTGTACAATTTAAAACAATAATTTTTAAATAATATTTTTCTCATAGTTTAACATAATCGAGTTTCATCAGTTGAAATATTATAAACTTATCTACTGTGTATACTTAAGCTATCGTAGATAATATATAAGTAAGAAATTGTTGTTATGTACTTATTTGATCTGAAAATATTGTTTTTTCTCAGATTAACAAGAGGATTGCGCGAGCCCCTCCGAGCCTCTTCCAGCCCACATCTGGTCCTGATCATTTCATAAAATTGTGTAATCAATACAAAGGAATGTTTATTATTTGTATAGACCTTCATAAGCTTTGTATCATGGTAATTATTAAAAAAATACCCGGTATAATTTTGTGTAATCTACGATTTAAAAACATTAAATCGTTCTTAAGCACAAATGTTTGATTGATTGGTAAATTCATTTTAACTTTTAAAATTCATTTTTTGAGTAAATGAAAACTACCAATTTGTTTTTCAGTCAATTATTCGTAAAACCAAACACAAAAAAATATTTCTTAGGATTTATGCAAGTGTAAAACCGTGCTATGTAATATATATGGAAACCTATACTATTTTTTTTGAGGATCACTTACTTGCACGGTTCCATGCTCAATAAATGCGTATCATTTTTGATAGGGTGACTCTATCTATAAGATATTCCGTCCTTCTCTTAAAACACAACCCCCGCTACGTTCGTCCCTGTCTTCCTGAACGACCGTATAACTACAGTAATGGAATTTAGCTATTATACTAACTCAGTTTCATTTGATACGAAATCAAATGGAGCTTTATTTGATTTAAAAGTCATAAACACAGTTTTGTTAGGGCCATAATTGAGTTATGGAATGGTGTTATTTCAAACTAATGTTGTTTTCATAATGAAAAGTTTAATCTCGATTTATAATTCAAATATAATAGTCCTCGCTAAGTGATTGCATGTCGGCCAAATGAGTTAAAAGCTTATCTCATTAAATTAACTCGACTCATTGCTGATTATTTTCCATCGCCATATATTTTCACTAAAATTTAATTTTCATTTTATTTTTAGATCACAATCAGCTAAGTATTTATTATTAAACGTATACTGAATTAATAAGCGTAGTAGTTTTTAATAAACCGTTCATGTACGCTATTTTTATTATTAACAATATAAAATTATCCTCATCAAATTTCAACAAAAAATATAAAATATTATTAATACTTCATCTTTTTTTTTTTATATAAGTAAAATAATACAAATAGAACGAGTAGTTTTATATTGTTTTGTAAATAAGTTACACAACATTTTCAATCTTTCGAAAATTCTCTCTGCTGTGTACAGTCAATATATCGGAAATGACGCTAACTTTGGTCTTAATTTTCTATGAAGATTTTTGATGCAGATTGACTAAACTTTAGTTTTTAAAAAAAACTTCTTTTAAATATAACCAGCTTTATACTCTGGCTAACCCAAAGCTTAGCATTAGTTGTCGGTTTTCCATAACTAATTAAGTAGGTATCTAGTGAGCTGAAAGTAGTCACATTCTTCCTTTCTCATGCATGATCACATCAAACTTTTTCTGAGGTCTTTTTAAATGACAGAATGAAAAATTGTTTATATTTATTACTTAATATAATATGAGCCCTTGAGAGTTGAAGTGAGCCTTATAGTAAAATGGTAAAACTATTTTCTTTGGCTTTTAAGTCCAATCACGTATTTACTTGGTGTTTTGGTGGATTGCATATTGCTACTATTGCACACTATTATGTTGTGTATTAACTGAGGTTACTTTACTTTTACGATACTTTGAGATGCGTAGAACATTACAACGCATCAATTTTTTTTTCTTAAATACCGCTTTGCTTACTTTACCTCTAATGGACCCATATGATTTAAAAAAAATGAAAAACAGGGTAAATGGTTGTTCTAAATTGCAATATATAACCATTTTTTCTAAACTGTATAAAACATTGTATATTTATTCTGTTGTATTAAATTTAAACGACACGAATTTTGATTGTATAATAATGTTTTGAACTTAGCACAAATTGATATTAATTATAAAAAATACGACATCCCGTGTTTTCAAGAATCCCACTGTTTTCGCAAATCATTACCACGTCATCGGGTTCTGTTGAATCATCTCCATTTATCGTTCACTGTCATTAGTCAGAGTCAGAAATGATCCTCGCGCCACATTGCACGCGTGTTTTTTTCATTATCACATGGGGCCTATTTGATGTTTGCCTAGAGCGCTACGCTGGAATCTGCTCCAGTCTGTTTGGGGTGAAATGTCACCCCTGGAATATTGTGCCTAATTGGGTTAGGGGCTCATTACACTGAAAGCTTTATTGTTATAAATAGCGCCGGCTGAATACGTTATATGGATTTTACTAGCAATGATGGGTCATCCAATATTCGATATCTTTCTTATTGAAGGGTTATGCTTCAAGCTATGAATATTTTAAATTAAAAAGCATTTTTTAAAAATCACTTAATAGGATTGTTAAAACAACAGCTCCAATACACTTAATAGTAGATATACAAAATAGCTATTGATTATTTGTTGTGTTTCTGAGCTCTCATTAGATACCTCAATAACATCAATTTTTCAACATTATTTCTTTTGTTGAATAATCTAAATATTTTCTATTCACTCGATGTAACAATTAAAGTTCGTGAAATTTCAATATATTATATTTTTTTATTACATTTTTTATTGTACCACACCGAAGATAAAATCTCCTTAATGATACACTTGAGTTACACTTTTTATAACAACTTGATAAGCAATAATAAATAAAGATTTTTATATTATTTATCATCTCTAACTTCATTGATTAAAAATATTTTTTACATGATGATGTTATTAAAATTAAATAATTATACGTAACTGATTCAATAATATGCACGTGAAACCAAAATAGAATACTTAAACAAAGATCTTATAATATGTTTACACTTAGTGTAGTCAAACATTTATAGCTTCTTATTAGTATTAAAATTAAACTGAAATATTACTGAATTATATTTTTATATTTAAAACATAAAGTAAATAGCTTTCATTAACTATTTAAAATATAATATGTCAATGCTCATTTTTGGCATTATATAAACTTAATTTAAAATATTTATACTTGACAGCCCTAACAGAATTTTCTTTGCTCGGCATTTGATATTAGTCGTATTGATAGTTGAGCTTTTGCGATGAAACGTTTGACTTGTATTTATTCGATGTTTAACCAAACGTGACAATCGAACAGCGAGCTTTTACTTTCTGCGAGACTCTACGCCACCCCATTCTATTAGTTTAATTGAGTTGTACTCTACGATAGAATGAATCACGCTTATTAAGAAACTAAGCCCGATCACTTGACTTCTAATTTGATAATATCTTTTCTGTCGAAGGTCGAAAGAGCACTTAATACTTTTAACTCAATTTGTATTTTATCATTATTAGGCAAAGAAGACTGTTTAAATTAATTAAAATATCTATAGTAAGAAAAACTAACCTAAGCGCTATTTAAACAGATTTATAATCTAACTGAATTAAAGTAGACGTAATATTTCAATTGTAATCGTATGATAACTATGCAGTGTTAACTATAGTTAGTTTATTGTATTTGAAAATCAAAATTCCGAATTAATAAATAAAACAATTTATTAATTGCTCTTTTCTATTAATTGAATACTTTCATTTACAATTATTACTTAATACTAGTATTACATAATTGATTAATTATATTTCATCATAAATATATATTTAAAAATATATTATTGCAAATGATAAGTGTGGGTAATTAAAAAGTAAACGAAACTTTCTTAATTATTTATTTTTTATTTTCGTCGTTTTTATCGTTTTATTATTGATTTCCCGTAAGTGCATTTTATTTTTGTACGGAAGGTATACTTAAAAACATAGCACACAATATAAAAATTTACATATTTAAATTATTTTAGAAAATGTTTTTTTGAAAAAAAGTATTTGCTTTGTATAGTGTTTTATTATTGTCAAATGTGTTTGACATCACCGACTTTTACAACGTAAATTGATGATGTTTACAAAATACTTGATATTATCAATTCATATTTTTTAAAGCAAGATAAAATTTTCTAAATCTTTATCGGATGCTTTGAACGTTAAATATCGATTGACGACAAGCTTATTAAATAATGGTAATTTATTCATTCAAATGTTTATTTAAATAAGTAATAAACATAATACGAAGTAGTGATAAAAATAAAGTAGCATTTTGAATATTTGATTTTTAAAGTACCATTTGCTATACAATTAGTTGACCGATTTCGAAAGCAATCCGTTAGTATTTTTTTTAAATTTCAAATGAGCTTAATTTTTTACGAGTGTCAATTAATATTCCATCCGATTTTTCTACGGGAGACCCCCAGCGTTGTATTCCGACACTACAATAAAAATAACTGAGACAAAACGTACATAGAGATGTAATAATAAATATTTCTAAGTAAAGACAAATAATTCGTAAGCATACCTTGACTTGTGATTCTGTCATTCCAAGGGCATACGCAAGTTTTGCTCTTTCAGGTCCTGCCAGGTATTTTGTCTGCTCAAAGGTCTTCTCCAGGGCAAATATCTGTTGTCCGCTGAATGTAGGTCTCGTGTGTTTCTTTTTTCCGTCTTTGTCTTGTTGAGGTGAGACTCCGAGGGCGTTTGCTGACACTACAGAAAAAAAATGATTTATTGATATATATCACAAGAAATCAACGGCGGCGAGCGCATCTTACTGAAAATACTATATTTCCACCTTTTTTCACGTGTAATAAAAGCACATTTTACAAATTACAAAAGCAGTCAAATAGTCAAGCAATATTTGATAATATACATAGCTTTTAATTTATTATCATGCAACAATTTTGTCAGTAAAACAAAAATGGAGATATGCTCTTGACAAAAGAAAAAGGAATCGTTCAAATTAATCATATACGCTACGCTTATTAACTTAAAGTCAGTTCAAGTCCATTTGTGAACTAACGTGAAAAAAATGATATTTTTATGTATCGGAAGAGTAATAGTAATAAGTATAGAATAAATAGAAGTTTATTTATTTTTTTAAATTTCAGCATTAATAACATTAAATTACACAGATTTAACACGTTGATAATTTTGACTGTCACTTTTACTTTATAATAAAAGAAATTACAAAGACATGCTCACGATTTCATAATTTGATATAGACTTTGCAAGGACTTCAGCCTAGATCCATTTGATGTTTACGGCTACCACTCAAATATAAAGACATACGGATTGTTAAGAAACCCTTTCTATTCAATAACGCCATCAATGTGAAATATGATATTTTTTATGATTTGTTTTGAAAACATATTTTAAATAATCAACAAATTATTCCAAAGGTGGGTCGTGGAATAATGGCCACAAAAACACGAAAATAAGTCAAAGCGGCAGAATAAAAAGATTATAACAATCCGCAATCTATCAAGCGGTCTGAAAACGACGTTGTCACTCATTCGCAGATCTAGCGTAGGATAAATTTAATGTTGGTGCGGGTGTAACCAGATTTCGACACGTCATTATTCCAACTGTCGCAAATGGTGACCGAGTCGGTCACAGGGTTGAATCTTTAGGACATTGGTACGATTCATTTAAAAAATAAACTTCATTTATGAACCTCTAAGCCTTTTTAATAAATAAAATACATACCTTTAATATTCAGGTTAAGTACTAAGTTTCATAAAAATTGTATATTCTATTATATAGCTTTATCCAGGGGTGGGGTGGAGGGAGCTCAGAGGGGCTCTATCGAATCTCTTGTTAAAGTTTACTACGGTCGGTGAGCCCTTTGTTAATTTAAATGAAAAAAAATATTCTCAGATCAAATTAGTACATATATAACTGCAATTTTTGACTTTATCTTTTATCTACGACATTTTTAGCCATTTAGATTGATAAGTTTACGGTAAGTTGCATATTATTATACGTTATAAGCGTATTAAGTAACAGTCGATTGCTTAATTAAGTATTGCATTATTTTACGGAGATGACATTTTTGAAATGTGTTTTAAATGATCTTATTTCACTTTTACGATATATTAAAATGTGTTAAGATTTTTTGCATTTTTTTGTAAGTTGTATTTCAATTTGTCTTTCTAACATAACAGAGTTCTTGTTTATTAAAAAAGGTTTACTTTCTAACATGACCAAAAATATGTCTCTAGTATAAACTATTTAGATTGCCTCATTGTGTACCGAAATATGTAACCAAATCATTGGTACAGTTAAACACTCGGAATCCCAAACAAAGGATCCCTCTCAAATTTCCATCCCTCTCTCGCAGCGCTTCCGCCTCCCTCGCGCCCCCCACCGCAGCCCCTCATGATGAAGGCAATATATCAGCGAGTTTTTATCCGACGTTCTGGCCGGATTACCGCTAACGCCGCCGATGAAGTATACATGGTGTACACATAGGTACGGGGATCAACCGGATAAATATTCAACGATCGGTTTTGATGGGTTTTTATCTCTGCGGGTGTTTTGTTGTTTCTGTCGAAAAATAATGGCTTTTCATACAGATAACCGACGGTTTCTATTTTAAAGGGTGTATTCCTTTAAAACAGTCAAAACCGCCAATACTATTCTGAGAAACATTATTTTATACAATAATTGATAATATAAAAACATCACACATTTTTTATCAATTCAAGAATTTCAATAAATGACCAGGACCAATTTCATTCATCTAAAATATTTTTGAGGGAATTCAGATCAACTGAAAATGTTCGTGTATAACAAAACCTGCCTTGGTTATTTAATAAAATTGTTAAATTACTTTTAAAAAGTGTGATCAAAAACTCATAAATGATATCGCTACCGTATGAAACTGTGTTATTGATTTTTAACAATATTTAAATAAAACTATTGACGGAAATCATGAATCTATGAATTGGATACTTTTTGTTGAAGTCCTTTTCAATTTCTCCACATTTGAGTGCTTTAGTTATTTTACGATAATGGGCTGACTAATAATTTAAACAACATTTTTATTATGTAAATAGATTTTTTTACTTACAATCTTTATGTTATTTGACAAAACAAAACAGAATAGCCGTTCTTTATGTCGAAAAAAAACATTCTTTCACAACCATGCCGTAGTTTTTTCAAATAAAAATCTCTTATTTTCCCTTAAAAACTTGTCGCTTAGCAGAACTTTGAAAATGATGTCATGAACTATATTTATCGTGGAAAAAATAACCATTAAATGAATGTTAAATTATTTTAACGTAAAATATAGTCATCATTACTTTAATCCTTTAATGTATCTAGCAGACTGGTGTGGAATCGATGTAACCATAGCCATGATGTCGATGATGAGTATTGATCCACATAATTCAGACTAATGACTCTTAATTGCCTACAAATGACTCCACAGTTTCAGGAGACAGCTTGCTTGCCGAATTACAAACGTCACTTCTCAAAATGTGATTGATTTCAGTCACATTAAAACAAAATTATTACATATTTGGCACAAAAATTACAAATTTGATTTTATTTACCATGAATTATTCTATGATTTTTTTCATTAATTATTTATTTGAATCAAATTTGCAAGTGAAGAAACTTATATAAGTTAAATAAATTTCAATACAACCGTCGCATGTCCATAACAATTACATTACGAAAAATTTGAGAAGGAAAGAATATAAGTTTTTATTAAACTTAATGTTACTAAATTTAAGAAATGATTTTTAAATAAAAAAATACAATAAATGATAGTTAAAATAAAATAAAAAAAAATGAAATGGAAAGTATTTCGAGCAAAATGAAAGCTTACATATTTTTAACTATAATAACTATCGTACATTATAATTTAAAATCTCGAATGAAGGAGCTTGATGGAAATTGAATGGTAATTTAGAATTATTTTCATTTTGTACACTTCCATAAAGTTCGAGTGCATTCGCGCACTGATTAGTACCAGAAGATGCCGAGAGGCGAAGCCTGGGTCGTGTTAGACCAAGAATTTTATGGAAGTGTACAAAATGAAAATAATTCTAAATTATCGTACATTAATCAAAATCATATTTTAATAACACTAAATTTGACAGAAAATACTATTTTGTGAACATCAAACTGATTTATTTAAGACTAACCACTATTTAAAGCATAAATTACTTTCTAATATAAATATTATAGCGTATCCTATATAAAATACACTATCCAGTCACTAGTTCAAATACTAATAAACTGTAATAACCTCGGTGTGTTCTCGACACTGAAATATTGCGAGTCACTGCCTTATGTAAATTCGGTATTAACGTTCTGTTTGAGCGCGAAAGGACATGTTAATGGATCCATACGTTCTATATATATACTATACAGTAAGTTTATAGTAAGAGCTGAGCATATAAATGCTAATTCTCCGTCACAAATGAAATAATGACTTAAAGATTGCGTTAATGATATCGCGGATGTAATTACTGAAGTTGATGTCAAGGCGGATCTTACCTGATCAACAATTTATAATTTTATTACATTTAAGTATTAGTATTATAGTGTTCAATTGTAAATTACGCTACTACAACGTAGGATTTATGCCGTATGTCTGAACTTTTTCTCAGAATCATTTATCTCAATTTCTTAAAAAAAATCTGTGCATAGGTTAAGTAATTATTCTTTTACCTTCAACTAAATTCGAACATTGTGAACTCTTAATGAATAACCACAAAAACATTTGTACAAAAAAGTTAAATTTATCGGTTTAACGTATCGATTTATTCGAATAAATGTAATAAACACAAATGTGGATCCATAGCCACTTGATGCCGATTCAAATATATTTGTTGGATTACTCTTATCTATCATCGAACGGGCTAAAGAGCTTTCAGGTAGTTTCTAGGAAGTTTTTTGATGTTAATAAATTGTGTCACTGAGTACCATTAGAAAACTTGAATGTTTAAAAATTATCTAGCCTTTCTTATGTTAATATGAAGATATTAAATGTTTTTTATATTGAAAGAAAGCAGGAGGTACAACCAAAATTATTATAATTATTAAATGTATCGTACATTTTTCTTTATAAACTTTTGGAAAACTATATAAAAAAGGAACTGTGAAACTTTGCCGTTAAAACATAATAAAAACAAAGCGCTAATTTCACTTTCAGTGTAGAGCATTTGGACTTCTAATGTAGATCATTTCAGTTGTTCAAAGAGAACTGCTTCTAAGTCACTAAAATTTATTTTTCAGAGTGAGTGGATAGTAAATCGCTTTCACTACGACTAGGGATCGGATGGAACACAAATTCATACATTGATTGAACTATTAATTAATGTAATCCGTACTGGGATCCCAGCTATTGAAAACCGCAACTGACGACAATGACGCTGACCACTCCGCTATGAGCCCAGCAAAGTTAACAATGCATTATTTTACTTGGCGTATACTGTTGATACAAACAAAGCAATGACCCAAAATTTCATGTCTGATTTTTAGTTATTTTATGAATAAATTTCCCACACTTCATAGAGAGTGCGAAGTGTATATTGAGGCAATAGTTTACCATTGTGAGGGTGATGCACTTAATCCATCGCTGTTTGACCCTATCACGTATGAACCATTGTCTGATTTGTAATCCTTGGTTGGCTACCAAAGTCACACCTTGCCTTTTCAACGTGAATTAATATACTGTCGAAAAGTGTACAGACTTTTTAACAAACGCGTATTTTAATGAGCCATCTTAACACAATACATATCTTTTGAAATTTCAATAATGTCAGAAATTGCTGTTAAAATATATCTTTAAGAATAAAATATTCTAGGCCAACAAAAATAACTAGTATTCAATTCTTAATAAATTATATCAAGTACAGATTATCCCTTTGTGCGTAAAATTTAAATTTAGCATAATAAAAAATTTCAAGTCCTTCTTTGTAATTATTTATTGATATTACATCTTCTTTTTGGTTTTTGCTTGTAAGAAAAATCATATATGTTTTCTTAGTTCATTATTTTTTGATATTCAATAATATATAATATATTTATAATTTATAGTATGACACTAAAAGACGAAATTATAATGTAAAACTGATGTGTTTTTGTTTGAAAAGACGTCGAGCAAATATATCTACTGCAATAAATTATATTTTTACATTTATAAAATGTGGTTTTACCGATCAAATGTCGATTCAATCAAAACTACATTAATTGACAATCATTAGTGGTAATAAATATATCCGTATGAAAAAACTGATGATTGAAATATTATGTAGTGATTAAAAAATGAATTTTCATTTGAACAGCTATACGGATGAGATAACTGACCCTACAAAATAACATTAAACTAGTATCATACTTTGAGCGACAAGAATCAATACAGTTTGAAAAGTTTCAAAGCAGTTTTGCGAAGCTTGGCCATCCAATTTCATAAACTGATAAGGGTGTAGAAGCTCCTTGATAGCGTACGTGGTCTGAAACTCTTTAGAGAGACACCCCTTCAAAAGAGCTTCTTTGCTTCATCATCAACATTTTAGCTTCGCATAAGCGAGCGCTTTTCAGTGAACGTGTAATAACACTCGGGCTGCAAATTGCGCTCAAGACCTGGTCAGTCGGAGCTTTCGGAAGTTCGTATAAAGTAAATTGTTATGATATAATAAATAAGTGGTTGCCGTAATGTTATTAAAAACTGATCATACAGCACAAAAAGCAATATTCCATGGTTGTAATAAAGATTTTTTCCATACTTATAAATTAATCTATTTCATAAAAATAAATTGACTTTCCGAAGGAACAGGGGGAGGGAGAATGAAATTATATTTATTTGTAAAACTTTACTTTATTACTATCGTATCCGTAAATTTATATTGCTTCCGTTGACAAATTAATATTTTTAAATACAAAATTCTTGAGAATGCGTAAACTTTCTAAACTATACAGACATTTATAAGAAATATCTTTGCAATCATTTTATAACTGCATCGATAGTGTAATAATTTCTGTCTCAACTTTGGTTTTATTTACTTACTCTTGTCATTCATAAAAATATTCAGGAATAAACTCAATTCTTTTTTTTTAATTATAAATTATATGCAGAAATTTACAAACTCTGATGATGATTTTTTAACCATCTACTCTCCACGAAGTATATATACATGAACAGAAGTTATTCTACGAGAACAGGTTGTTACTCAATCGCTCAACCACTTTCTTCGAAAAGTGTAAGGATTGGATTTATGACAGGACTTTATATGTTAGCTAATTACTTACGATATAAACCGCCTATAGAAATTGATAAATTTGAGTAGTTTTTTTATACATCAGTGCGTTCATGCTTTTGTACAGAAATTAATATTCAATTAGTTTAATCAGTTTAATAAATAATCCGCAATAGGATTTGAGCACCGCAGCCAAAAGCAATGACGTTTATCACTTTTTTTCAAAACAAGCTAAAAAACTATAATTAAATATGAAGTCATGTGCCAAGGAAGAAACTTTTAAGTTATATAAAAGAATGGATAAAATCCACAATATCTATGAAGTTTCTTATAAGCTGACCAATCATGGTTCATTTTCTCTTTGTTCAATCTAGTTCCTTCTTTATTCCTTCGCCATTCCACGCTCTATATCCTCTCTTATAGTCCAGAGACAAAACTTATATGACGTGTAGAGAAACCTGAGGATACTTTGTCTATAAAATGGAATTTATGGGTGTTTCCCGGATACGGCACACGTGTCTACTATGATTTTTATATCGTGTAATCAATGAATCTTCAAAGTTTTACGTCGGAATTGATGAAAAGGTTGCAAAAAATATTTGCGGGCATCATAAAAGATTGTCTATTGAACTTATTTATAGCGTTTTTTATCGCATTTTATATTATTCGTGGAAAAAATAAAGATCTGTTTGTTTTACGACCAAAGGGATATTTGATTGTTTTCCATTACGGATACCGACCTAAACTTAGCAAGTTTATGATTAAAATAGCTTATTCTAACCTTTATGCCGGCATTATTTTACCTATGTACATACATATTTATATGTATATTATATATATAAATAAAATATAGTTAGTAATCACATCTCCGTGGCCTGAATGAATAAAAACCTACATACATATGACATACATACTATTTTATTACCAATCCATCATAATTTCACCAGTGACTAATATCCAAACTATGACTTTGACTTTATAAGTAAAATAAACGCTTTTTCTATTATATTGTAAAGTTGTATTGTAAAAATATATTAAATTTCAAAAGAAAACTGTTAAACCGGTAATTTTTAACCGGATAACCGTTTGTTAGATGATTACAAATTATTACTTAAAATAACATATACGTAATAGCATGCACACTTACACCCATGACTTTTCGAATAAATTTACATGGTATTGCGTTAATCTAACCGTTATAATTGGAGGTTTTCGCTTCAGCAGTCATCAAGCCAGCACCGAAGTTCAACCTGTGCTTGCACTATGCATAATTTTTTAGTACACCATTAACGGTAAATTATCTTTTAGGGTGTTGACTGTCAATACTTGATGGAAAGACATTATATTAAGAAAAACTTGTACTTAATTTCCACTTAAATTCATCAAGATCAGGACCGATTTCGCTCATGGCAAGCATTGACAATCATCAGTTGACAATGCTCACCATGAGCGAAACCGTTCTATTGTATTGACATCTAATCTTCATCAATTAACCGGTAATAGCATTGCTTGCAACTTCTGCCTGCTCTAGATACAATATAAAATATGATCTTTGTCGAAAATAATATCTTTTTATCAAAACAAAAACGAAAACAAAAAAAAACTTTCGTATACATATAATAATTTTGTAACCAAAAGCTTTTATATTATTAGAAAATATTTGTGTGGTAATGTTATGTATATATATAACTATTTATATATACATAGCAATCCATTACATTATATCTGAGCGGTTATTTTGAGCAGAGACAATAATCTGGTTATGTGGGGTCGCATAACACGTGAAACTCGCGTATAAATATACGTTATTGTAATATTATTTCCAGAATAAGGCAGACGGAAAAATGAAAGTATTCATAAGTCAGGTGAGTAAAGCAGTGGTAGATCCGCAGGAGGGTTGAGTTATCAATTTTGCGGTCATGATACATTTAAACAACATACAAAGTATTATTATTGACTACTGGAAACGATTCAACTTTTTATTTTTATGTTACATTTTTTTTAAATTTATAATACAAAACTACATACCTTCTTCGGGAGATTTCAAATAATATTTTAATAATTTTTCAATTAATTTCTTGATTTTACTTTTATATTTTCGATGGATTCGGCTGTAACTTTGTAGAAATTCAAAATACAAAATTAAATTTGACAACTATATTATTCCATAATTTAAGATTTCGACTGTAGGTGCTTGGTGAAATTTTGATGTTAAATTAACTCAGTTTACGTTCATCCGTGCACTTGAACGCCTGAAGATACCGAAAGGTGAAACACGGGTCGTTAGTGACAAAACTTGTGTACATATTTTGAACGATTCAAATTTATGTTATTCCACTTCTTCTGTTGCTTTATGTCTGATGATGCTTCTTAAATAAGCGAAACGTGTGTCACATTTTTTAACACAAGTGGAATAAAAATGTCATAAAATTCAATTTCTCTTTGTAATTAATTATTATGTTTTTTCATTAATTTTACACTCCTTTGGTAAACATTGATGTAGGGGGCTTGTTTTCATTTGCGAATTGACTAAATAATTACTTACAAAAAACTGTTAATTTTATCTTTGGAACTCTTGTCAACTTTAATTATATCAGAGCAGGTATTTTCATATTAAAAATATGGAAATATTTATATAAATAAATTTTAATTATTTCTCATATTATCTTCAGGAAAAACAATATTTAACACACTTGATTGTTTAATATTACTTGGTGAGTAAAAAAACTCAGGAAGCAAGGTGTTTATTTGTTTTTTCTTCCACTTGTGATGTTTATCATTATTAAAAAAAATAGATTTAAAACAACTAAATCCACGATATGAAGATGTATTATTTCGTCTTACAGAATTGTCCATTTTTTTTTCTAGGGAGGAAGTAAAATATACAAATAATAGCTTTCAATAATTATCAGTGCTGCCACCACTGATGCAAGGAAGCGAGAAATATCAGAGGAAAAGGAAATAAGTTGAGGTATAGAGAGAATTTTAGTTGTAGACATGAAGCGGACCAGTCTAGTATTATTGGCTGATATCTTTCAGAACAGTATAATCATAGTGCACATAAAATGTTCCCAACACTTTTTATTACATCATATTACAGTCGATGTTTTCGCTTCTCTCTGCTGTTAGAGGGGCGAACAGGGGTGCAGTCTGTTATACGGAAATTTATAAATTCATATTGAATTAGTTCAGTAGAAACTTAGAAAATCAGTTGAATCGACTAATCGACTACCCTTTGTTATTAAAAGTTCTTATCGTCAAGATTACATCAGGACAAACAATTTATTTTTAAAGAATTTTTTTTTAATTGTCAGTTACAAATACTTTATTATCAGTTACAAATATTGTATTTTAAGAACAATACCAGCACTTTACTTTATACTAACAACTTAAGGAAAGGCTTTATATTCAAAAAGTCATACACTTTTTGTGCGTAAATCCATATTTATTTTATATATTCAGGACTGGTTTCACTCATGATGAAAATCAGTTATCATTTAATTTAAGATTTCGACTGAAGGTGCTTGGTGGAATTTCAATATTAAATTTGAATCGTTCAAACTATGTACATTCTCACAAATTTTGTCACTAACGACCCGGGTTTCGCCTTTCGGCATCTTCAGGCATTCAAGTGCACGGATGAACTTGAACTGACTGATCAGTTATCAGTTGAAAATGATCGTCACGAGCGAAACCGGTAATGATCATATTTAAAAAATGTGGAATTAGAATAAAATATTGTTTTTTATTTTAAATAACATCTTATAGTTCAGACATATCGATTGACAGTGAAATTTCAAAACTTTATTGCGCTTTTGCAACGAAAACAGTTTTAAGTTTTCGAATATTTTCGATATTTATCTTCAGTTCGTATTCAATTCAGAGTGTAATTTGTTGAATGTATCAATATAAATGCGTTTTCTAAATTGAAGAATGTCAAATTTCAATTATTTTTACGAATTGATTTTTTTATATATTACTAAACATGTTTCATTTTAATGGTTTTTTTACGAATTCAAAAAAGTATTATTTGCCATGGCATTTTTTTAAAATTATTACGTTTATAGAGACTTTGTTAATTTTAATTTTGCAATATTACAATATCAACTACTCGTCAGCAATACCAATAAAATATTTGTCCTTTAATAATTTACCAACTTTTACCAATGATGTTTTGTTCAAATATTCATACAGTTGATAAATATTTAATATTTCTTAACACAATAGTGAATATTTATTATATTATAAAAATTTATTTCAATTTCATTAATTGATTCTATTGTATGTCTGTGGTTTTAACACTGTTTATCAAACGGCAATTGCATTAAGTCAGTCTTTTAATTCTCTTTGCAAACTTGAATTATAAATTCAGTATCAAAAATATACAGAAAATTATTTTGAATCTGTTTGAACGATTTTTTTATAAACATCCAACAAGTAATGCGCATATGTGTATGCTCAAGACAATATTTAATATAAATTGAATTACCATACATAAACTTTTTCGACAGTTGTTCACATACCTACGTTAAGACTGCTAGGTTTTATTTGCTTTTTTTCAAGAATTCACAACTTAATGAAAAATCTGATTGTATAACGATGCTCTGTATAAAACGATGAATTTCGAAGCTTCATAAAGTTTCCGAACACATTTTTCATATCTCTATAAAAGTTGAAGAAAATTCTCCTACGTTCACACGTTTTCCTACAAAAGTAGTCTGTCTTTATAGGACTGCCAGTGACGTAGAAATGGATAACGGAAAAATGACAATAAATTTGAGTGTTCAGTTGCAAAACAATAATGCAATATGAAGAACTAATAATGTTTTTGTATCTTATAAGATTATAAGTTATAACCCACTGACTTACTCTAAGCTCTTTTTAATTCGTCTGATGACATTTGGGAAATTGATCTGAAAATTTATTTAACACATCACTCGAACGAAAATCCCTGGAAAGATCAAGACATACTTTATCTGCTGATATAAATAGTTGCTTTTATTTTTATTAATACTTTATGACTTTAAATTTTAATATAAATACATTTACAGAACAAATTTAACGTATCAACTAAAATACAATTTAAATAACAAAGGTCATACTCATATGTCTTTATATCGAAAATGTGTGCGAATGTTTTTGTATGGTTTAATGCAGAATAATTGTACGTCTTCTAAAAAAATAGTCTCATGAAAGTTCTCGTTAACAATCACGGTAGTAATGTATCATTTGCAAAGAAAAGTATGCATAATCTAGGTACATGTAAGATATAATAATAGTTCTTATATATAATGATCTAATTTTGATGTTTAATAAATGAGTGGAACAGTGCTGTACACATATTTAAATTACTGTTTTATTTGACGAACCACCTCTGGTCGAAACTATCTTCCATCCCCCTCCCCTTGGGGAAGATATTCACTATCCCGCCACAGTTAGCTATCAAAACATTGGAAAGTGGCCCAGGCCGAAGTGTCCGAAGCGCCAAGCTTAGACAGAAGCAAAACGTCTTATGTCCATTGCAGCCGCGGTTACTTATGATATTCTTGGTCATCGTAGCTGTTTTACTTAAGCCCCGCTGTCTTCTGATAGACTAAATCAATATCCAGTGGGGATGCACGCTCACAGAGAATTCAATAACGCTAAAGTTTGGGAGGGCGGTATTGGAAGGAGGTGGTACTTTGTACAGAAAACCGAATCGAACATTGTTTTTCAACCTTTATAATATTGTAATAATACTTGCACCCACAATTTTACTTATATTTTTCAAAAAGGTATTAATTATCAATGATCTTTTGTTACTTCTGGGTGGCTAAGAAATATTCTTTAATGGTTGAAATAATTTAAAATTTTCACGAAGCTATGGGTACTGATTTTTTTATTATATGAGACGTGAAAAATTTTGTGTTATAATACTCTGCGTCTTATAGTATTATAAAAGTTAAGGAAACTCAGTAAATACACACTGCAATAGTGTTATCTCCATAAAATAAAAATGTGCAATCCACCAAAAAACCATAAAAAGTTTTCCCGTTTTACTACATTTTTCTACAGATTTCTTTAAAATTATCTTAATTTATAAACAAAGCAATCAGTATTAAATGATTTAAATAAACTGATGATGATATTCAATATAAACACATATTGATTAGGTACCATTAAATGATAAAAATAGTTAACATAAAAAATTCAGGTACGGTGGACAATTGCTATGTACTTCAAATTCTTTCATTAATTAACTTAAAAATAAGTTTTGATTCAAATTACGTCATAAATCATTTACATATTATCATCTAAGAATAAAATAAAAATACACACATTTGCTTAAAAATGTATCAATATTTTTAATTGTTTGATATTTAAATTCCATCAAGCACCCTCAGTCGAAATACCTAATTATAAATATTTTGTAATGAAGTTAAATCCGATTTCGATCCAGCGGTTGGGTTTTGTGTATCAATAAATATTTATAATGCCTATTTAAATACCAATACTAAGTAAGTAAGCTTATTAATAAAATTACATAGTATTTCTTAACAGAAAACATAAACGGTGTAGCTTTTATAAATATCGAGCTTATTGTTAAGATTAAGAATCTTTAGTATTGAAGGCAGTATCGGAATGTTTTACACGCTGGCCACGTTGTCCGTTGCGTGTGAAAACTGCCTGTCTAGGACTTTTTCGAAAAGCTCTTGTGTTTTTTCTTAACAAATATGATAGTGCGTTATACAATAATAGAGTGCAAAAGTTTTGTTTTATTTTTATTTATCAAAGCCGACTGAGAGAAAAAATAAACACGCTTTATTTTATTATTCATTGTTGTTATTTTTACCAAATCCGCTATGTTACTTTACTGTCGATACAAGAACAGCGTCAATTAGTTTTACTAAAAACAAAACACAATGCTCAATATGAGTAATACTGATAATCTTTGTAGGCTCATGTTGGTTTTCACGTGTATGTACAAAAGAATGAGTACAGTATGCACAGATCGTGGCACGCTTAATTAACTTGAAATAGTAAAAAGATGCGACTTTTATTAGGATGCGGTTATGTCTTTTAAATCATATCGTTCGTAGAAAAATCTGGGAAATCTCTTAAAAAAATGACAAGATACTTGCGTTGCATATTAATATGTTTTTTGAGGGAAGCGATTCAAAGAGACGCTTAAAGGTTGCTAGGAAGAAATTCTGACGTATTCTAATTTTTTGGCTAGTGGCAGTACCAATAATAATATCACGTTCTTAATATAAACACATGTTTTAAATAACAAATTAATACAGTCATGTGATAGAGATAATAACCAATTTAGTGAATCTAATCTGAATTAATACATATTACTTTTACTCATTTTTATGTACCTTATTAGTTTTTTAATATTTTGCGATCTTGTTTTATTTTTAATTAAATACGAGTAATTAATTCAACATTTAATAGATTTTAATATACCATAGTATTTTAAACAGGTCGAATTAAAAACTATCGTTTTGTTAAACAAGATTTGTTAAAGCATTGATGGCTAAAAATAATCTTCATTGAAAATATTTATGTTAATTTCAAGGTTTACCCCTCTTATTTTGTAGAGTTCATTTGATCTTACGCTGTTAAGTTTCACTGTGAACAGTAGTTTAATATATCGCATTTAAAATTGTTATTATTTAGTTTCGCTTTCAAAAATCATATTGCGAGTTAACAATTCAAATAAGATTATATATAGAGACGTTGTCAATGATGTCTTCCATGTATACAATATTTCTACTGACCTTTTTAATTACATTTGAAATAGTATAGCATACTATGATATTATACCTATAACTTTGAAGTTCATAATGTTCTTACACTATCAAAAAATAAAAAAAAAACAGTCTCACCTTTGATTGAAAATAGGTGACTCATTCTCAATTTTCGGTGAAAAAGCATTATTTAAAAAAAATACAACTGCTTAAACTTTAAATTACACCTTCTTGAGTGACATTTAAACAAATAATTAATTCTTCCCAGAAATCTATTTGGTACCTAATCAAATTACATTAACGAATTAAATAAACAAATCGGAAATATGAACTTAGACAGTGCAGTTAGATAAAAGCGGTTTATTACTGCAAATAACATTTACTTAACAGTGTTTGGAACATAATTCTAGCTGGAGCTGGTACAAGACCGCACCACTATAAAGTGCACATCTGAACCGATCCAGTCCTGTCTATATGCGTTCGTATTAGATTATTAGAGCATTGGTTCTATCTATTACACTGGTTCTGAAAATACAGAATTAACTCTTAAATTCATAATCTACTTTTAAATAAAATGATATTTTCATACACAATGGGTGGTGTGATAGCAGGAAAAATAATTTTAAGTTTTTCTTTAGTTTCTTTATATATTTTTTATCTAAAAACACTTCGTACTCTTAAAAAGCACCTAGGCATTAGAGCAGTGGTTTCCAACCTTTATATTACTGCGCCTCCCTTTGAAGAAAAAAATATCTTCGCGCCTCCCCATCCTTTATTTCATAAAATAATAAAGACACGTTTTAAAGGGTAAATATATATTTTGGACTGTTCGCGCCTCCCTTTGCAATAGCTCACGCCTCCCCAGGGAGGCGCGCCTCCCAGTTTGGAAATCGCTGCATTAGAGGCAAAAAACATGTGCACACAAAAAGGCAATGTTTATAATACACAATCAAACATCTAAGTGCTATAACGAGGAACCATATTTTTTTTGTGAAAATTGTATAAAAAAAAGGTCTAAAATAAATGGCCGCCAATACTCTAGCTTGCTCTCTTCAATTGAAGATTATAATGGTGAATCGGGTATAGACAAGACATCTATTGATACAATATGAAGATTTAATATGTATTTTACCATTTATTGGGTATACAAATAAATGGTAAAATCGATTCCTGTTTTGCAAAAAAGCCAAAACTATAGTTTGTATTTTTCGTAGTGCATTTTAAGGTTTAATGTTAGCATATAATACCATACATATTTTTTGTAAAAATAAAACACTTTTTTCAAGACTCATAAAAAGTAATATCTATCATACAACTACTCGTTGCTCCTATAAATAGAAGAGAACCTTAAACAGCCTTCTATCCCTTCACTCACAACTAAAAAGAGAATTTGGGCTAATGAATAGCTACTAGTTTTCTTAAAAAAACTTCTACCGAGATGATTAATAATTAATATTACCGATTATTATTCATATTAATTAGTACAACATTGAACTGAATGGTTACAAAAAATACAACATACAAATTATTCAACATAAAATCATATGTTTTTATAACAAAGGCTATTTTTTTCTAATAGCTGCTGTAAACAATACTCTTCATTACGATCAATGATACGTTTAAAAAAACACTTCAGTGGGAGATATAATCAAAATTATACGGTGATGATTTCAATACAATTTATTGCATTCATTAGTCGTGATATTATTTTTTTGACCCAAAGTATTAAAATATAGCCGGATGGGTTAAAGTTGAACAAATTCTGTTCTCTTTATGCCCACCTTCATAAATACCTACCGTTGTCCCAATAAAAGCCAGTGTTCAACGTTATATGAAAACTTGTTCTCGGAGCTTACTTTGTAGATGCGTGTTTTACGTTCATTTTATTACACAGAATTTGTTTGCAATTTGATTTGGAACAACGAAAAAATCAACGTTTCAAAGATTTGTAATACTGAATGGTTGTGTTTTTAAAACTTATTTTGAACATATTATTTTGTATTCATTGCATGCATCTTTATTCTTTATCATTATACATACATAAAGAGTAGCTTATTTATTTAAAATATTTATTGTGTAATTATGTTAATAAAATATTGCATTGTTGTTAAATATACCGATTACGTATCATTGCACTTAATCAGTGGCGGTTCTAGGTACTGGGCTAGGTGGGCTAAGCCCGACCTGCATTTTTCACCCAAAACTTTAGATGGCTGAATAAAAATGAACAGCAATTCGGCCGCTGAACAAAATAAATAAATTTATAAGCGTAACTAACCTTCCCCAAATGAATATAATATCTTTGTTTAAATTTTCCTCTATCAATATAAGACAATGGCATGTCTACCTACAATAATATTCTCGATTGTTTTTTATTAAAATTTTAAGCTGAGCCGGCATAAAAAAAAGAATAACCCTATAAATAATTCATAGAGAACATTCAACGTGAAGTCAGTCTGGCAACACCTATGTACATGCTATTGGTCAGGGGCTAACGCTTTCCAGCCCAAAACCATAGACAATATTTCTTTACACTGGAACGCAATCTAGCACGATTCGATTTTGTTTGTATTTGTATGTACGGAAACGTCATCAAACACACAGGACTGTATTTCAAATGTACTGGCTTCTGTCATTCATCGGGGGCTAAAATCGATTTAGTCCATGGCCCATACAAACATACCAATATCTTTGTATTTTATGAAAGTGACAGGTATCGAATCTCAGTGACAGTTCTGTATTGCTTTTTTTACTTGTTATTTCACTTTGAAAGAGACAAATTTAAGGTCACGTATTATTATTTCTTACTTACATTAGCATTGATTGTATTATATAGTAATTTATGCTTTGCGGTAGTGTCGTAGTATTTGTTAATTTGCTTGTAGATTAATGTATAAGATGAAGTGGAAGCATGCAAAATTTCGTAAATAGTATACAATGCTATGCTTTTCTCTAGCCCACCCAAGATTTCAGGTCAGGAACCGCCACTGCACTTAATAATTAAATATTTACAATATTTTACGCAAAAATTGAAGCCTACCAACAGTACAACTAGGGTATCCAATCCCGAAGCCTTTTTCCGATCCCGGGATTTCGGGATTGAATTATTTTGAATCCCGGGATTGAGATTTTCTCACCGAGGAATTTGAAATCCTCAATTTGCTATACTTTTTTCCAGAATCTCACAGAAACTTGTTTTTTTTTTTTTTTTTAGCTCACCGAAGAATTTGAAATCCCCGATTTGCCAATTTCGTGTAAATTTCGAGAATTTGCTAGAAATTTCTCAATCCCGAAATCCCGGGATCGCGGCCATCTCAATCCCGGAATTTCGGGATCAGAAAATTGAACGGGATCCCGGGATTGGATGCCCTAAGTACAACCCTTTATCAAAAAACATACATTTAGAAACGTCTAATTTTTTCATTGAGGATATAATGTTTTTACAAGATCTGTTCGTAAGCTAAGATATCTATAACACAATATTGAAACCAATAGTTGTATTAAATCGGTCTACTTACTTATATCATATAATCCCGAATAATGGAAATTGTATTTTAGGAATCTTTCAATATTTTTTTGGTGGACATCAAAACATATTTTAATAGATTCATTCAATTATTTCTAATTAAATATAAATATTATTTGTATTTGTTCGTTATCAATAAGTTACTCTCCAGCTGAAAACCGGTTTGGTGCGAATACTATTCTATGTACCTAATATAAAACGTTTGGCATTATGCATGTGTATGTTTCGTAGTGTGTATTCTTTGAATCATATGTACATATAAACATGTCTCTGCTATATGTCTCATAATGTTCACAAAGCTATTATTAATTCCATTGTATTATTTTGAGTGCTCTCATAAAAAGATATGTACAAAGTTTAACACTTGTAACAACAACCGAGTAGTGAGTCGAGTGACATTACCTACTACAACTTACACTTCCCCGACAAAACACTGACTACACAGAAATGAACGATCGGACGAAGCGTTCAAAGCGTCAGATAAAGTTCGCTCCATTGTTCTACGGTTCGGTTAGATCGTTACCTCCCGGCAGTTATCTCGTGGAAGGCGTCGCAGCGACCGAGCTTTGGCGTCTTCTTTTCAGCGGCACATGTTTATTATAATGTTAAAAGCTCTAGTTAAAATAATTGTAATGTTTAGAAAGCTTTTTTGGTTATCTACGAAACTTACGCAAATATCTAACCGCTTAAGCATTAAATTGAATTGATAAAGTTACGTTGTCAACAAAACTTCATACGGTGGATAAGTTTAAATAGTTTGTTTTACACTTTGAATTACACCTTTATTCAAGATCAACTCAAAGAAAAATTACATCACAACCACCATTGAAGATATGTTTATTGAAATTGTAGTAGTAAAATCAAAAAAAAAATATACATTATAAATTAACACGTGTTTTGCTTCTTTGAGAATCATCATCAGGCTATCGCAACGCTAACGAATAAACTAAAAATTGATTGAAATCGTATGTTATAAATTACAAAATAAAAATCGGGGTTTGTCGTATTCTACTGGATGCAGGGAGGGGTTAAGATACAAACTTAGAATAACAAAAGTATCAAATTAAATTTTATATTAAAAATGAGCATCCACAAAGTTTCCACCGAATCTATACAATAATATTGTGATTTGTTTGACTTATATATATTTAATATAAATGCATACCATTATTATTTCAGAAAAATAATTTAATACAACTGAATAAGAAGGCTATTATTATGTTTTGAATTTTACCATATTTCAAAATCTATTATTTTGTAATAAAATGTCACGCATTAAAACAATGAAGGTCTCTCATGTATGGTAGTATCCCGTATTGTTTTTATTGAGGTGAAGGTGCGTTATATTTTGGCTTGAACTGGTAAAATACCCTCTTTATTCCCCATTCCTATACGCCTCTTCCTAGCATACAAACGGTACGGTACGTTCTGTAAAACAAAATGTTCTCCCAACAAAATTAAATCTTAACCAATGTAGGCTGTAATATAATAATGCTCTATGTTTCATTCTGGCCTCTTTTCATTTGTTTAAATCCCACCCAGGGATCGTAAACAATGCCGATTAAATCATTTTTAGAATTTTTATTGTGATAGCTGCCAATTTTTAAGTAAATATAATAAATACAATGTGTAGTAGTCATTTAGATAATGATTAAACATATTTAATAAATAGCAAGGTATTATTTCAATGTTAATGTGTGGCATTACTTAAAAAAAATACTCTTAACTGCTCACTTTTTGTACTAATTTCACATTTATTTAAAAGGACCGTTACGCTCTTTATGTAAAATTTTATTACATGAAAATTTTCGTTATGGACAATACCAATCCTGACCCCTTTGAATGCATATGAAATTATCACAAAAGAGTGTTTTATTGTTTGAAACTATGATTTATTATTTACTAGCGAGTACCCGGCATGCGTTTCAATTCCACTCAAAGAAAGAAAAAAAAATGTTTTGATTATGGTTATTAAAGTGCTTTTGGATATTATATGCAATACTATATTGTATTGCATATAATTGCATAGAAGTGATAAAAAAAACTCCCGACATCCCCAGAACATCGTGATTTGCTTTGATATAAATCGAGCCTCATTGTTAACGTATTGGGAGCCCATCGCTGGATCTATTAATTTAGAAACCTCTGCAGGCATCCGCACAACAACTCACCACAGTTTTATCGCGATCGGATGAATGGTTTAGGATCGCATACGGAACAAACAAACAAACAAAAATCCATTTGTATATATATATAGATTAGTGAAAAAAGCTTTATTTGTACCTATTGCTATATTGCTATTGTAATTTAATTTGCGTACAAAATGAAAACAGCTTTATGTTAGCGAAATTTTATTAGCTGTATAAGGTATATATATACATATGTATGTCTATGCTTCAATCAATGTTATTTCAGGATTAAATGGGTTAGAGGGACTGAAAGGGAAAATCTGTTTCTCTTATTTTCAATTTAAGATAATATGATTAGCATTTTTTTTCTAGGTTTACTTTTATAAATATTTTGTTATTGAAATAAAAAATATATAGTAGATAAAAATATTACAATAGAAAAACAAGTAGAGTAAGCAAGTATTTCCGGGAACGGAAATACGTTTCAATGTTTACGACCTCATTTGGCTATTATTACTTGAGTGTGTGGTTCGTCGTGTATGTGTGTTAGTAAAGCACAAATATTTCGCAAAAGTAAGTGAAACATCATGTATTTTAATATGGTTACTGTGTAGAAAAGCTTTGTAAAATGGAATCATATGTAAAGTTGCTCGTAGAAACATGACGCATGATAATTAATTATAATTATTATTTAATTAATGTCTCACATTTCAACATTTTTTCTTACAAACATCGTATGTATTACAATATTTACTTTATATTTCTTTATTATTCATTAATCTTAAAAACAAAGTGTATTTTAAAATGATGGCAAAAAAAACTATTGAATATATCAATTAAGATGCCACGTTTATTTTTAAGCAAATATAATATAATGATTTTGTATTTATAATTGTATACATATATCATATTGGGATCAGTTTCAATTTAATCCCTTTATCATAATCTAAAAAATGATTGTTAAAATATGAATTTATAAAACTGTTAATGTATGAAACCATTTCGGTGAGACTGTTATTAAATCCAAGACTTTCGGTAATTAATATCATTTTATTAATGCAATAAACTCTTTCTTTTTGTGTTTATAAATCTATTACATACTAACATGTTCCTTAATTTATATATAGCATATATGAAAAACTCACAAAAAATACTGTAAATAACAATGAATTGAATGAGACATTGCCTTGCAAATAACAAGAATATTCGGTTAAAAGTTACAGAGCAAAGTAATATGTATCTACGCCGTAGAAGCAACGGTCGCCCAAATAGAAAAGCGCCTAACTCCATAATACCATTATGTGCAACAGCATATAAAAGCTACGTTAAACCACCCCAGTACTTGCTGCCAGTATGTAGATACGGTTAAAACGTCTGGGTAGCTATTACACTAGGGATATAATTACGGCTACGGGTAGTGAAAATTTCATCGCGTTTCATTATGAACTTTATTTGGTTTTGAAAAAGGAATTTATAGAGATGGACTGTGTTGTTGAGTACATGTACTGTTGTTCGATACTGTCGCTAACAGCTTGTGAACAAAAAAAATATCATTTTAATCTAACATATCTATTATTTTTTTCAATTATAAATATCGGAAACAGAATTGAATAAATTGTTTATTTCATTGAATGATTACTACATCAGGGATCAGAATCATTTTAGTGAATGATATTGTATAAGTTGCATATATTTACTCGAAAGTATATCAAATTCTACTACTTTTAAAGATTTGATCTCAGATTCATCGTCTTTACATAAATCAATTAACTTTTAAATATAAGATTTTCTACCGATATTTTCAATATTAAGAACTTGCATTACTGGTTAACATTATTCTTTTCATAATACTAGATTTTTTATGAACGATAAGGTAAGAAAAATATGTAAACACGTAATTATTTATTTTTCCTTTAAACGATCGAGATTTTTATTGCTATCTAATAAATTTACTTTATTTACCAATTAAATTATAAACTAATACCTATCGATGAGAGTTTTTTTTTATGTATATTGGGACGTCAAGTAGAAACTATGTTTTTATTTTAATTAAACTTAATAATAATAAACTGTTATAATAATTGCAATATAAGGAATTGCTTACCATGTGTTGCCTTTCTTTCAAAAGAATATTGATGAAAATGACGAGGTGAATATTTTAAACAACAACTTTAAAGTGAATCAAAGTTGAAATGTTTAATATTCGTATTTTGTATTCATACATATTATAATATTCCGAATCCAGTTTACGTGTAGTACAATTAAAACGATACCGTACATCGTAATCTGAAATAATAATGATTATAACAGTAAACATTTTATGATCAGAGCGCTAGCATTATGAGAGCGAGATTTTTCCCTCGGACGCTAAGGGGTAATTTAGCCGTACCCTTTTCCCACCCCTATCAAGCGAGTGGCGCCCCTCGCCGCCCCATCGCTAATTACAGCTACCACTTATTTTGTTCATTTTGAACGTTAAACGGACGAAGGTCGCTTCCAGAGACAATTAAACATGCAAAGAATGTTTTTGTTTTATAATTGAGAATGTTAATCCCATAGGATCGTGTAATGAACGCTTGGATTTCAGAAGGCGAGCAAGACTACATTTTACAAGCGCTGTAATTCTGTTATTTATTACAGCGAATTGTAGGCAGTGCCACGATAATCGTGATTTATAATATAATAATAATGTATTAATGGGTATATTGTTGGTAATATAAATCATATCAGCTGTGTTATTATTGTAAACGTAGCGTTACAGCCATTTTAATTATAAATTCTTGTGAAACAATTAACTTATTTTCCTACATATATAAATTTATTTATTAATGAAAATATTTAACTGATATAATTGGCATGTATTCTTTTTTCAATTATGCATAATATATTAACACAATTATGACAAGCTACTAAAATTCTAACAACAGAATAAAAAACAATTCTAACTTCTGAGTAAACGAATAATGAATTTAAGTAATTATTTCTCAAATAAAATGAATACGTAACATTGATTGATGACGTATTTGATGCTAAGATCTCTCTTTTATTATTAATTGTAATGGTATGCACTCATAAAACATTACTGTTTTGCTTAAACCATCAAATTTTGTGTTTGATAAGGTATTAGATGTGATTAAAAATCTAAAAACTTTGCTTACTTCTTATTGATTAATAAAAATCTAATAATTTAAGATTTTGACTGAGGGTGTTTGGTGTTTGGTGAAATTTCAAGATAAAATTGGAATCGTACAAAGTTGGTACATTTGCACAAGTGTAGTCAATAATGAACTGTGTTCTAAACTGAACTTTGTCGGTTCAAGTTCATCCGTGTACTTGAAACGCTTGAAGATGCCTTAAGACGAAACATGGGTTGTTGGTGACAAAACGTAAATGTACAAAATTCGAACGATTCAAATTTAAGAATCTAAGGAATTTTAAAAATAAAAGCCTTTAATTGATGGTATTATTATGTCTATTAATATAAGCATACATTGTTAAGGTCAGATTATATATTTGATTCAATCGCATGCAAGTTTTATATTTATCATTGGCATTTGTGATCAAAAAGCGTGGGGCAATTTGTTTTAAATTAAATGAAATGATACCATTTAATCATGGCGGCTGTATACAATAGAAGTAGAGATTGAGGCGATTGCGTCCCCCACTTTGTCGAGATGTTACCCAGATAGAGACACAACACAATAACGTGCAGTCCCTAATTGATTTAACGACCGCTACTTTCGTTAGTCGTAACATACTGAAAGTCGTAAACGGCCCGTTAAAACGGGGCCGGAGTAAACGGATCGAGTTGCCTACTTGCAACTGAACAACAATGCGACAGGGTTTTCCGATTCGTAGATTTTCTTTTATGCACTTTACGATAATGAAAAGTTAATTAGATTCAAATGTTTAATTTTAAACGACGATTTAATCAGATCGCATCAAATTAACAACAGAGATATCAAATAGAAATATTTCACAGTGTTATTAAATCTACTCCCGATGTGAGTCATATGGTCTCCTAAAGGAGGTATCTCAACAGAAGTTTTTCTACGAGAACTGTTTGTTACTCATTCGCTCAACATCTTTCATTCAAAGAGAGAAGTAGGGATAGAATGATAAGGCTAGAACATGGCTAGTTATTAAAGGATCGGAAAGGGTGAGAGGGAATTTTAAGACATCACAAAAACCCACGTCTTTGAACATAAACCGATAAATCGATCGAAAAAATTCTACTCGTACTGGGACTCCAACCCGTGAAGTCTGGCACGGAAGGCCATAACGCTTATTATTTAAATGAAATAAATGTTTACAATTAACAGTAAATAATGTATAAAGTAATATTTTTTTAATGTTATCAGTTTTAAAATAAAGCTTTTATTTAAACTAATATAAAAGACTATTATCATTTGTCATTATTATCACTATTTATTATTATTGTATATTTATCATTATTATATATTTATCATTATTTGTCACTATTGTCATTCGTCATTTCAGAATTAAAAATATACTGATTATTCAGATATTATGAATTATTTGTTCAACCCATGAATATATCTAACATAGTTTCAGTCAAATGTATCATCATCAATGGTAATGTAATAAAATTCGAAGAATATCAAAAATCTACAGTATGGCAACCCTAGAATCGGGATTCCAAAGGCTTTTCTCTAAAGGGTCAATGTTTATTGGAAGGCTTCCTCCTTTCCACCGCAATAATTATCGAAGCGTACGTGTACCTTCTATAAGCAAATAATATTGGAAACAACCAATTGATTATTACAAGGATCTGAAAACCGTACAACCCCATTTTATTACAAACCATTCAAATAATGTAGGTACATAATTATTTACAGTTATGTTTACAAATTGAAACGACAGAAATATTAAATGAGGTACGCTATTCAAAATTAAATGTTTTGCCGTGTATCATTGTATTAGTAATAATTTTGAAGTAATATGATTAAATATAAAATATACGATAAATGACACATTGTTTTTGCTTTTCATTATGAAGAATATAAACAAAAAATATACATATATATATCGTCGGTTTACTACCAGAAGTTATTAAATGACAACATGTTCTGAGATAACCCACTTTAAAGTTTCAAATACATTTTATCAGTTATACTCAAACTTAAATAATAACAAAGTATTTTGCTTTGTATAATCTGAAAGTTTTCAAAGAGTCTCACAAATACTTATTCTTTCGATTACAGAGAAGTTTTTGAGAGTAAGTTACCGCACTTAGTGACTTCTTGCAAAAATCATGGAACAACGAATGCACTGACTGACTATTAAAGTATTCAAGTAACCTTAAAAAAACGTGTTTTTTGACATAATGACTTATTTACTGGGCAACTTAAAACATGGCAAAATATGTAGATTGTGACTTCTGCCGGGTCTTATGGCGCAGTGGGTAGCGTTGTGGGCTTCCGTGCCGGATCTCACGGGTTTGATTCCCAGTACGAACAGATAAATGAGGGGCTGATTTTTACTAAAGTATTTGCATCCCCAAAGTCAGTAAAAAAAAGCTTATAAGTGCATCTATATTATGGTGATTTAATTTTCTAAAAAGTGTATTAGAACTTAAAATTAACATGCTATTTAATATTTCCTGTTTCAGAACAACTATTATTATTTAGCATTTTTCAATACCGTCTACTTACTACTATCGTACTGTCATTTTGAATTAAAACTAGAAGAGATTAAAACTATCCAATCTAAAATAATAAATTCTTAAAAGATATTAAAACAAATATAATAAAATGATTGGTGTGCATTATTTTATATGAAATCGAAAAAATAATCTTAATGCATCATCGACGTATGTAACAGCGTAATAAATAAAACAAGATGTAGCATTTGTATTTGGCTACCACAATAAATAATGAAGAAATAAATGTATACCCAAGTACCTATTGTTAGACAATAACATTTCTTTGTTATGTGCTCACGTAACATGCTACAAATGTGAAACAAGGCATTTAAAATGGCGTAATATTCAAATAAGTAGGCAATTTAATGGCATACGAGATTATCGCGCGTTAAGAATAGACAGGTAACATTATCACGTAGAGAAAGCGTAGCTACAGACATAAGGGTTACACGGCTTGCGTAGATCTACGCTGTAGACTCTCAAACTGTATATGAGTATTTTTTTTATTTATTTTGCTCGTCAACTTTGGGAAACCGTTTTTTTATCTGAGAAAAATAATGTGACATGAGTATAATTTCGTTTGCAATCATATCAAGAGATCTTACATTTTAGAACGTGGATTATCAGAGATTAAAATAATATAGTAATTACTGTTGAAAAGGTAGGCTGAATTATGTTGGGAAGTAAATTAATGATCAGAAATTCATGTTTTTATTCGGCGTTGCGTCACTATTTTTATTGCTACATTTAGATACTCGCGTGTCCTTGATAAGCATGGTTGGCGATTAACGGGGTTTTCAGTCTCAAACGATCAAAAAGTTGTTTTGTTAAATAAATTATATTTTTACTTCTTTTACAATAATTTTTGGCCAATCATTTTTTAATTTACATAACATTTATCTAACCCAGATACATTTTTACATATAAAAAATATAACATAAAAAATGCGTTTATTCACATATATTATATTAAGAAAATGTGGCAAATTTAACTGTTACTGTAACTGCCCCTTAAGTATTTTAAACTTTTTTAAGATATTTAAGACAACTTTAATGAAAATTACAATTTCACTTGAAATAAAATCAAGTTGAGAAGATACTAATGTCAAATATCTAAAATCTTTATTTTGATATTGTCCAGCTATTAATCACTAACAACCAGCTCTTATAACTATATCGTACAATTTGACGATTCAAATCAATATATAAAACGTTGTAATTACACATATCTACTGTGTAAGTCAAGAGATGGGCATTAATTATTCTTCAAAAACAACAACTGATTGATACATTAAATCATATAACTGTATTTTTTTGTTTAACTCGTCAAGAACTCAACTGTTTTAGAAGTGGAGGTTGCGTCGTAGCACCATAACGTAGCACCATAGCGTAGCGCCTACATATGTAAACATGGCGCGTAAATAGTGTTAGCCATACGAAGCGGAGACACGTGTAGATGGCAATGCCTCTACAGAATCAGCGAGGGGAAAAGAAGAAGAGGTTAAAGGCGTGCTATAAGGGCGTGAGTTGAATCAGAAGTGTATTCATCTGCGTTCAAAATCACGCTAAACATACGAGGATTTTACGCACTTTGTCTTATTACAAAAGCATCAAAAACCCCAAAACTGATGATATAATATTAAAGGTATAAAATCAAATATTTCTATACAGGTGAATTGACAAGTTTTTTTCAGAAAAAAACAACATTAATTTTAGTTCCTGTCTTAGTCGATCCTTTATTTGTCTACATTCTTAAATTTTTATATATTTTTAACAAGTTTTATGATTTTTTTTAATTCATGCCGCTCCCAATTTGCAGCTTATGGACTCCTAAAGAAGGTGTTTAGCAAGACTTTTTCCACGATAACTTTTTGTTACTTAGTCGCTCAATCTCTCTTTTTCAAAAAGAGTAGTAGGGATAGAAGGATAAGATTTGAACAGAACTAGTGAGAAACTAATCGCTCTCGCTACGCCCAATTATTGAAGAATCGGAAGGATGGGAGGGAATTTTTAGAGATCACAAACACCCTTGGCTTCTTACAGAAATCGAAAAATCTTTTTCGTACTGGGAATCGAACGCGAGAGATCCAGTACGTAAGCCAACAACGCTAACTGCTGCGCCATAGAACCCGACAAATGTGCTTTAGTAAACTGACGACTATAGCAATATTTTGTTCTTCATTTTTCTGTCCTAAATTTGTTTAACGTAGTCTACGTCGTTTTAGTTGTTCAACATGGTATCATATATGACGAGTGAGCTTCCTATTGTATTAATGACCAAGCACCCAATGTCAGAAAATCGTTGTCATAACGGAGTGGTAAGAGCTCTTTTGCGTTCTTCATATTCGGTTGTCTTAGGAACGAGTATGAATCCTTGACCGAAAACTTTCATATATTGATTTATATAGCAGTATTGTCTCATATAGATGGATGGTTGTGGTATTAACAATTCTTGCCAAACAAAAGGCGTCTAGAGAGAAATTAGCTTAATACTTGTCCTTTCATTAACACAAACGTCTTCAAAGAAAAGTAAGGAAACTGAATAGCAAGCAGTCAGCTATCGATACACAGTTTCTGTTGAGATGAACAATTAAAATCTTATATATTATAACTTCACATTGAAAGCGGATATGGATGAGAAAAAATATTTGAAACGAAACTAAAATATTCTCAAAAGTCAACAATAACACTCTGCAATTAGAAACATCCAAAAACTTTAAATAAATATTATGAAATAAATAACATAAATAGATCCAGTTTTTAACATGAGTTAATGAACAAGTTGACCTTTTATTTTTTTCAGCGAATAAATTCTTTTCCTATTAAACTCCAATTAATTTACGATGTGATTATCAACTAATTTTAATTATTTTAAGACTGTTAACGGTTGTTATAACAGATGCCAAGACTTGTGTTTATTTTATGTATTTGATTTGATTTGAATTGTCTTTGATAAAATCAACTGTTTTAGCCTAAAAAAATATACGCATGCCAAAACAAAAATCTAAATACGTTTTATTTTTACCATGTAAAAACTTTTATCCAGAATTTACAAACTGACATTTCATTATCAACCCGAGGGAAAACAATGAAAAAATATGTCACACCAGTCAATAAAAGTAAGTACTTATAATAACAAGAAAATTCTGGTATCAATAAATACTGACATAATGCCACCGTTGTTTTTTTGTAAGTGTTTTAATAAAAGTCACACTATCGGAGTATAATTAATAAATTCACAGCTGTCCATAATGTTAAATCATTCAGGTGGGGTGACAGGTACGCGAGCGTACTCGAGAGGACGTCACTTTCCTTATCGCACCGGGGCATATTGAAATTATTATTGATAAATGAGCAGTCAAATACCGACATATGGTGTAATTGGCACATCACTGATATTACTCGCGTTAATCAACTTGTTGCAAACAATTCTCGAAGATCTATTATTGTGATTATAATATGCACTATTTTGAATATTTTTAATATGCTGTTGTTATCGATTGTATGCTTTATGTTATTATCATCATTGCGATATTAGCATATAACATTGTGAAGATGTTAAAAATTCTAAGTTATTTTAATAACTATTAATTCTAACACGATTCTCAGAAACAAAAAGACACAGAAGCGAATATAATAATAAACTATGACAAGAAATTCAACAATTTAGGTCAGTTATAACAAACAGAAGACTTTATTATATACGAATATTTTTATAAGGGACTGGACATAAATAACTAGGATATTTTTATAGCTTTTTTTGTGTTTACTGTCTTGTGATTAGGAAGTCCGTTTACCGTTTCAGTGTTTTTTGTTTTTTGAAATCGTGTAAGAATAAACAATTCGTATGAAAATATAGTATTCGTTATTTCAAAATCGTGTAAAAAAGTTGCCTGTGTTGATCAAATACTAGATGGTCAATCTGTGTATTCGCAGTCAATTGATTCAATGTTTATTTTGTATTTTTTAGCTACTCTTTATATTTAAGTAATTTTTAATTTGCCATGAAATTTTATATGTTTGTTGTTAACAAACAATTATTTTTCCATTGCCTAGAAATTATCTAGTATCTTGTAGTGTAACTAACTAGATAATAACTACACAGTCTATTTTTTCCACTTGATGAGACTGAATTTACTTTATCTATTCCAGGTGAGTATGTCTATTGTATTTTTTCTGTTTCGATGAGATTTTTGGGGAAAATAGTATAATAATTTCCGGTAAAACCGATTAAATTCTAAGATAACAAAAGAAAACAGATTTAAAAATGTCAAACATTTTACGTTTCATAGTTAAATGCTTTTTGTTGACTATGTCTTTAAATATCAACTTATATTAATAAAATATTTAAACATCATAGGACAAAATCACCAACGTTTTTAGGTCGATAACAATGTTCTTGTCCACAATCGTCAGTAATCTATTTTATTTACTAGGCTACGTTATTTAATTAATAACGTTTCCGATTAATTTATAACCCCCTAATCCTATCATATTTAATGCACACAGAGCTATAAAAATGTACAGGTATACAACATCGCGACATAATTCCTAATATTACAATATATGTATTAATATTGATTTATAATCCCTTTGTTTGGATATCATTTCATTTGCGCATCCGCTCATCATAGAAAACAACATTTTCCTTATCGTCAGGTATCACCGACAGTTGTGATCGAGCGCTAACGTAAAAAATAATTTATATTAATCTTCATGTTATGGAATCAATTTTTCCTACTGAAAATTCATTTCAGCTAAGCTATCATAGTTCAAATAGTTTTTTATACCGTTATTAACATATTGACTGTGGAAATAAAAAGGATATAATAAATTTAACAAGAAACACAAAAAACATTTTTTGATGATTTTGGGCCAAAGACAAATTATGAAACATACACAACCTTGAAGTGCAAGACTGATAAACTGGTTCTAAATTAACTATATCTAACATTAGTTAAATTGAATAAAAATAAAAAGGTTTTTTTAAGTCTTTTTTCATGATCGCAATTTTTAGGCCCTTATTTTTTCAAACTTAAAAGTTAAATCAAGATACTTATTCAGCATTTTCAGCTGACATTATTTTGATAGAAAGTGTATCCAGTAGTATACATTGTGATTATTTAAAAAAAAGCTGTGTTGGAAAAAGTGTGGGTTATGTTCTTTTTCTTTTCCACATTCAATAAGAAATGTACTATTTTGGCTGATAAATTTCTATGTTGAAAACAGTTTTCGACATATTCTCATACAAATTCTTGACTGTGTACCTTAACATGTCGCCTGCTGTGGCCCAGTTGGTTAGAGCTAGCTCTACCAATCACGCAGGTCTGGGTTCGATTCCCGGTCAGATCACAGTGAATTTGAGAATTATTCAATTCAAAGTTGTGATCGAAGACTGGGTGTTTGTGATGTCAATTCACATATTTTCCTCTCCTCCCATCCTGTTGATCCTTTGAAAACTGGGTGTAGCAATAGCGATTAGCCAACTACTAGTCCTGTTCTAGATTTATCCTTCCTTCCCTACTACTTAATCACTTTGAAAAAAATGAGGTTGAGCGACTGCGTAACAAACAGTTCTTGTAGAAAAAAAAAATCTGTTGAGATTCCTTCATTAGGAGACCATATGCTCCACATTGGGAACGGACATGGATATATAAAAAAAATACCTTAACCTTCTTTCAATTGAAAACTTTAAATAATAAAAACAGTAAATAAAGCACAAAATAATACTGATATAAAACTGTTATCATACAATTATTATCATAATTTACTTGTAATCTAAATTAAACCTCAAAGAATTCCGTATGACTTGACGGAAGGTTGCGCACACAATCTATTATATTCTTTATCTTCTAGCATTTTATGAAATTGCAATAATTCAGGATTTTAAGCTTTCTTCACCTTAAAATTTACGTTTTGTGTGGATTCAAAATAAATCCGATTAATTTTCATCGTAATTTTATTTCTTCTTTTTTG
Source organism: Himalopsyche tibetana (assembly GCA_030503985.1). Taxonomy (NCBI): domain Eukaryota; kingdom Metazoa; phylum Arthropoda; class Insecta; order Trichoptera; family Rhyacophilidae; genus Himalopsyche; species Himalopsyche tibetana. The sequence goes on from JAPJYX010000010.1 coordinate 7,951,171, forward strand.
TTATGATGATAAAATTAGATATTTGTCAATGAAAAATTATTAGTCACCAATAACGTAAGAAATTTGTAAGTCAATAATTGAATCTGAAATAATATTCAGCATTCCGGCTTTTTTTAAATTGAAACTATACAACACGTACTAATTTTAAATAAACATTCATTGCAAAAAAAAAACTCTTTTGAAAATCGTGTAATTGCTTATCAATTACGAAAAATAAGTAGTGTACTAAAGTAAAAAGATCTGCTTACAGTTACAGCAAAATTTTTGACCTAGAAAATATGGATCACTTTCCAGTATCAAAAAGTTGAATACTACTGTTTCTGATGTTTAATTTTATCACCTGAAGCAAAGCAATAGCTTACTGAATCATACCATGTGCCAGTGGTTGACAACCCTCTATTTTAACATCACAATGATAAGAAATTATAATCACACACTAAGCCCGTAATTATATTTGCTGTGTTTGAACATGAATATTATTAGCAAGATAAGCTTGTTGGTTGCGCTTGAGATAAACTATAATAAATGATTAAGCACATAACATAAGGTAGAATGTTTAATTAGCTTCGCTATGCTATTTCGAATACATGTTGTCACATAAATTTTTTGACAGTTGCTTTCTACGGACGATAAAAATATTTCTCTCTTAAATTTTCAGATACCACGAGTTATTTATTCTCATTACAAATCAAAATCAAAATAGAAAAAAAAAATAGCATTAATATTTTAGAGCTTGCGATTTTAACAACTACAGTTAATGAACATCTTTATTCGTTCAAGAACGAGCTTTTCCGACAACTTACAGCCTTTAGCTGATTTACTTAAATTAACTTTTTGATTATTGATATAAATATGAATCCTAATAAAAATGACGATGCACCATTTCATTCAATAAATTCATCTATTTCATGCTAGGCACAGTAAAATTTACATCAATATTACAACTAAGTAATGCAAGACTACATATTATGGAATATAACAAAATTTCTTGCCTCAGTTTGAGATTATACGTGCTTGTAAGTGGTATAAACCAGATAGTTTCCTTATGAAACGTGAAAAGTAATTCTTATCTAAATTAGAAGTTTTACAAAACATATGTTCATTGATTAAATGATTACGGCAGTATACATTGTACAAATATATATATTTTAATTCAATATTAACCAAAAACCTCGAAAAATTCGAGATTTTTGATTCTATGCAATTTTTTATTAACCAAATGTTTTTGCAAAGCCGTTAATGATAAGTAACAAAGTGGAACACGTGCAATATACTGTTGTGGTGCATATAAAGACGCATTAACAGCGAATAAATCTTGTTTCAAAGTCCAATATATTATTATTTAAATTAAAAGGTGTTATTAAATTTGCAAGTTTCTCATTTTTTCTTATAATTAATAAATACCAACGTATATTTTCCCATGTAAGAAAATCATCTTCAATACATTTGTCAAAATCAATATATACATCCCTTGATTAAAAGGTATATATGTTAATAAAATTAACGGTACGAAGCTTAAATTATTTTTTCTCAACTTTGCGTAATCTTTAGCTTTACTTAATAGATTTTTTTTTGAAAAATGCTGATCTAAACTATTATTGTGTATATTATATTGAAGCTGCCAAATCAAAATGAGCATTCTACACGATATAGACTCAACGAAATACCATATGTAAGTAAGTGAGTAGCGAAAACCGGTTTATGGCCATTGTCTGTTTCAGCCTAACATTAATCTTTTAATTAGTCATCAAAATAAGCGTTTTAATATGTTAACCATATCGCTTTTGCCATTTTAAATATTGTTTTATTGAATAATTTTAATTTCGATAGTGATATTTAGTTGCTATAAAACTGTCTTGTTTGCTCGGTTTTATGGTTTTAAAACAGTATATTGGCTTTTAACATAATAAATAAGCAATATATTACATTCTGTTTGAAATATCATTTGTTTTTTGTCTAGAGATTTTAAGCCAAGTATATTTTTGACACATTTTTGTAATTAATAAAAACAATAATCCTTTGTACTTCATTCCACTTTATTTAATATGTCAGGACCGGTTTCGCTCATTGCGAGCATTGTCAACTGATAAGAAATATAATTTAACAATGCTATTTATACAAAATTGAAAAGTTATACACAACAGTTGGCATTGAAAAGAAATTGCCAATTACATTAAAGTGATTCTAAAATAACACAAAATTAAAATGTTCAACACATCTAACATATATAAGTAACACTAACATAAGTACAAAGGATTATTGTTTTTATTAATATAGTGCCTTTCCACCAAGTATTGACAGTGAACACCCTAAAAGTGAACATTTTAGTAACCTGTATTAATTCAATAGTTGTAATTTACAACATTTTCAAAATGATTACAATCATTATTTTACTTAAGCGATATGAATACTTCGAGCAGCATTTTCAGAAAATGTAATTCAATAAATTGTAATAAATAATTTCAAGATTCTCCTTTTGAATATATCGCAATATTATTTGTTTATTATATTTAAGTAATTATTGTCTATTTGATTATTTTTTTTAAATAATATAAATTAAGCATGGTTTTTCCAGTTCGTGATAAAATATTGTGCAAATTGTTTCAGTAATTTCATCGATATTAAACCAATACTGCTAGTACTCGCTTCGATGAAGAATTATATTTGCTATTCCACTAAGCTATCAAATTGGATACAAGGATGATATACTGTCATATACTATTTTTAACATTACTTTGATAAAATAAAACATTCAATACTTATCTTGGATATGTCCAAAAACTTAAAATGAAAAACATTTTGATCAATATGTATATTAATGTTTATTTCATTTCTAGTTGATTAGCAACTTAATAATACCGTATATATAACATGGGTATTGTATACATAGGTATGTCAAATGTTACCGCTGTAACCATATGGCGTTATTATATTCTCTGACCGTATCACCTTCGCTGTATTAACTGTGATATATTTCATTACATGATTAAGATGACTTATTATCAGGCTTGCAGTAAATAGTGTTAATAAATGTACACTGCGATAATCCTTTTTGCAATATGTTCATTTGTTAGAATGAATAAGTAACAACATAACTTTTGTATAATTTGATAAAATACAAACATTGTATACATGTACCCCATTCATTGTTTAACATATGTATATTATTATCGATCCCTTAAATTTCTTTAGTAAATTGAAAACAAAAACAATATGAAATGTTTCTATCATCAATAGATAATATTGTATAAAAAAAAGTTTAATTTTATTGTTTAGCATTAATTTATTTCATCGTTAAAAGAATATTCACTGCCAATAATTTACGTTGGTAATTATTTTATATGTGTGTGAATGTCCGTAACTGGTTTAACTTCTGGTCATATAAATTAAAATGTTGTATGGGAAAGAGATTATTAGATAATTTAAATTAACTTTGATTATTCCACGTGTTTGCTTTATTTCGATTCTACACCCCCCTCCTTGCTCCTCATAAAAGGAAAAAAAACCCAAAACTCCATTTTGTAATTTTGATTTTGATTAAAATGTTAGAATCAATCTTGCTTCATTACTTAAGCAAACTTTGCGATAGTAAGTCTGAAGATGCCTCTGAAAGAGGCGAAATACGTGTCACAGTTAGTAACACAATACGTGGAATAATCAAAGTTAATTTAAATTTTCTATTAAAATGAACTTCCTCAAAGTTACCGCCGAAACCATCGAAAGGAAAAGAGATTTTTTATAAATGTTACTTTACAAATTAATAAGATTTAAGTACCAACAGTGAATGACTAACAATCAAAACTAACAAAAATAATAAACTATTGCAATTAGCCCACCAGTTTCTAAGAGCAGACTTCATTGTGGTTTTCGTGATTTCGAGATTCTCTTATAACCATATAAAATTGATACCGAATATCACAATATGCAATATACAACATTGCATCTGCGTTTTTTATGCGTTTCATTATACTTCTATAATTTTAGTTTCAATAAGTTGTTTTTTTTTTCAAAACATGTATAAAAGGTACTAGGTAGGACTTCTTCTCAACAAAGAAAAAATATTTTAGACAGAATTTTGCGTTATTTTCCATTTGGCTTTCCTCTTACAAACACTATTAAAAAAGACCGACATGTCGCGTAATAAGTAGGTAAGTACCTACCTATCCAAAAGTAAATGAATGTGTGTGTATGTCGGAATTGTGCGAGTATTTTGTTTGATTTGGCAAGTTAATAACGCCATCGCCAGATGTCGACACAATTACTGATCCCGGCACCCTCCCCCTGCCCATTTTCCGACCGCCAGCCCCCTCTTTATCATGGTCCGTAGTTGACCAATACTCCATCTGTGATTCAGTGAAAACCATAGAAGTTAACACTATGAGTTTTTATAGAGAGTGATCCTTAATGATTCAAAGTAATAATGAGTATTTTAAATATCGAATATGGAACATTTTTATTTTTATTATTTGAGTCAATCAAAAGCAAAACCACTCGTTTGTATAACGTAAAATATATAATTTTTAGATACTATCTTTGATAATTCTTTAATTGTATTAAAATCTTACATTATAATAAAAAAATGTATGTTTCAAAAATATATATTTGCTTTTTTATCTAATGTTTAATTAATTATGTAAATTACAAAAAACATTGGCGCTAAAAAGCAAAGTATTTATTTTACAGTTGTTAAGACTTAAAATTTAATCTTCATAAAAATGATTTTTAAAAACTAATATTTTAATTAAATTTGAATCGTTCAAATTATGTGCATTCACAGAGATTTTGTCACTAACGACCCGGGTTTCACCTTTCGGCATCTTCAGGCATTCAATTGTTCGAAACCCGGGTCGTTAGTGACAAAATCTGTGTGAATGTAAATAATGTGAATAAAAAATTTTTGTAAAACAAACTTATTTTTACAATATTTCTATGTGCAGCCTTGTGCGGGGATGAAGAAGTGTGCGCGGGCACATTTTGGGAGGTGTGCGCGCACACACGCGCACACCTTAGCGAGAACATTGCCTATATGTAGATAAAAAATAAAAAATTAAGAACGGCATAAAATAACCGGTGAGTATTATAGAGACTTTTCAACGAAAATGAGTTTTCTGAAGATACGTTGTACCTAATTTTTACCTTAATTAAAATTTAAAAAAACTATACATCGAGCGATTAAAATACCCATAATCTTTGATGGACTTGATATCAGCAATCGTATTGAATGTAGTGTAATTATTTTTATAGCGTTTCATTTTTTAACCGAACTTTTGAAGGTAGCGACTTTGTTTCTTAACGACACAAATGATATTCGACAGCACATGAGTATTATCAAAATTATTTACTAGTATTTAAAAGAAACACACTAAGGTTCTACCACCACCTATATAATCCATAGTCCGTTCACAAAGTCTACAGGACTTATTTGTTTATAAAATATCCAACAAAATAGTCACGAATTTTTCTTTTAGAACAGAGCGATTTTTGTAAGGTTTTCCAACTAAAGTTTATAATAGACATTATTGATTGTTTGATGTTTTCTTTTTTAAATTATTACATATTAAATTATTTGACCAAACACACCATAAAAAATAAACTGGTATTTTTATATGTAGGTATTTTGCTTCAAAATACCTATCTCTTCAAGAGTCAGTAGGTATACCAAGAGCCGTCGCTTGCAGTCTAAAATGTAACATTTACCTAAACATGATCACTATCTACAATTGTCATAGTCAAATTATATTGTTTATATTTTACCTCTTTTATATTTGTCATATATCGTATAAATATGTGTATAAAAGTTCTAAGGTAAGATGGACGAAAAAAATCAATAGCATTTTCATTCATACATTTTTCATACGAATTATCTAAAAATGCATAATAATATATAGGTAGATATATTTATAATTTTGACAAGACACAAAAACTACTCATAAAGTAAGCATGACAATGGTCTAAAACTTTTCCATCGATTATAAATACAATATTAATTCATTTATTAATAAAATGTTTGTGAATTTCTGTTTTTTTTTATATGAACAGATAGATTGGCATACATAAAATAATAAATGCATGCAAAAGCAACGTAAAAAATCTCACTCGTACTAAGTCGGTCCCTCCACGCAAGCGGGTTGGTGAGTAGACCCTGGAAACCAGGCCAGTATAGTCCACGCTGAGCCAGTGCATCCATCTGCCCTTGTTTCGCCTGATGTTGGAAGTACTGCGCCACGTTCGCGGCAGCCGCAGCCAAACTCAGTCCCCTAGGTCCCAGAGCCGGCCGCGAGAGTATCGTGTCAATGCCGTGAGGGTTATTAGGACTAGGGTTCGGATTCCCGTGATGGTGAGATGATGAAGGCGGACTTGAATTTCTCATTTCTGTCATTGAATGTAATGCTGCTAACGGTGGCCCGGGAGGTAGGAAATTTAAACCTAGGTGAGGGTGTCCCGATAAGGTTGGCGGGGGAGATGGCGAGCCTTCCGAGCCGTCGGGGAGGCGCCAGGCCCGAGGGCCGCCGCCACCCCCGCGCCAAGGGCTGAGGAGCGCCTCGCTGCACATCCAGCCGGCGCTCTGGCCCGCTTCGAGGTCCCGTTCCTCCGATATCTTGCCTGCTGTCACTTTTACCTTCGGGTACTTTTATCTGATGCTCTGACCCGATCTCATAATAGATTGGTAATAGTGAAGTCCTTTTTCCACTTTCAAACGCTTTATTCTAACCAAGTGTTTATTTTTTAATAAAAATTCTCAATCAATTATTTTTCACTGTCCAACCATATTCGCGAAATTTCTTTTATCTATTATTTAAAATTTAATATTCAAATCACACAAAAACAGTTTACTAGTATAGTTTATATTTGTCTTTTATTTTAAATATTCAAAATCAGATTTTTAAGTTTGTCATCTTACCCAAGATAACTCTTTATGAATTGATTTGTTTAATTTTAATCAAATTCTGTATCACTTAAGTCTGCACTTTTTATTGAGTCTATTCAACATCAATTATTTTGACAGTTCGTTTTTCAAAAGAAAAAAAATGTCACCCGATATTGCACCGCACTTTTTTTTAAAATGTCATAAATGTAAAGTTCAAAAATGTCTTTATATTTATTTCATATCACACAAAGTCACTTTAAAAATAACATATACTGTTCAACTGTTTGCTTCTCGTTCCACTTTGTTGTATCGCTATTTATTTTGCATTAATTATTTGACGTGTATATTTTGAATATCGCTTAGGGCCAAAATATCGCCGTCGAAATCCGGAAAGACCTACCCGAGCAGAGGTCAACGACGGAGTGATCTCTTCGCTAAAGGTCCGTCGGCCCAAGGGTCCACCTTCGAGCAGCGGCAGTAAAAAACGGGCGAAATGTTATTGTAAAGCGCCGTCCGCCCAGTCTATTCCGACCAAATGAAGGTGTAAACTGTAACCTGAAAACATCACTTAAGACTCCGCCCCCCGGAATCATTACCGAGTGAAGGCGTGGCTTACAAATCCAAACTGGATATTGAAAACGTTTCCATCCACCTCGCTCTAGTATGCTGAGCTTTTCGTTTGGAAAAACGAGACAGAGCTTTTCAGTTGGCGTTGGGTTTTTAATATCTGCGACCACTTTGCCGTCATGAATGTGTTGGGTTATATATAATTAAGTTAACTTCTTTTTTTAAGTACATTGTTAGAGAATAATAAATAACCACAATGTGTTGGCGGGCCAGTGTATTCATGCGGCGTGGTATGATGCGCTGTGGGGTTATGTGAAACTTTCGTACTCTTTATTTTGGAACTTAATTTCATTGTGACTCATTTTTTTGTGTCTTTCGATTCTCTTCGTTTTCTTTGTACGCCTGTTTGTTTACTCATAAAATAACAATTTAACAATTATTTAAAAAAATAAAAACAATACCAATAAGTATTAATTTAATTCAATTCAGGCACAACATATAGTGTCGGTATAAGCACATGGGAGGTCTCAGCCGCAATAAAATTTGGAGACCCTGTTTTTCGGATAACATAAAAACGTCAGAAAATTTCATGTTGAATAATATAAAATATAAACAAAAATTATATGGGCTATTTTTGAGGCCTCTAACTTTCGGAGGCCCCACGCACGCGTCTCATTTACTCATCCGTCACTGACTTCATTAATACATCGTGTACATATTATATTTTATATTGAACAATATCGTCGTTATAGAAGAGAAAGTGAATAAGTGTAAAATACTCCCAAAAATTATCATAATAACCATTTCATGTCCTATGAACATGTATTTTGTTAATTGTCTGAAAAAAATGTTTGACATAATAAGAATAGCTTCTTTTTTACCTATTACAATAAATATCAAAATACTAAATCAGAATTGTGAATGTTATATGATTGTTTTTTAATTGATTACAAATGTTCAAACGGTTCTCTAAAACTTCTTATTATTTTACACATAATCATTTTCTCTTGAGACGTTGTACTTAAAAACAATACACCAATAAAATATTATTAAAATAAAATGTACACAGTAGCTTACGTAAAAATATGAGTTGTAGGGTAAGTAGTTCTAATCATGGCGTCATGCCGAAACAGGTACTCACTATTTATTATACTTTTTTTTAATACATACTTACTTCTTACTACTAACACAGTTTTTTAAAATACCAATTTCGTGGAGTTTTAGAGTAACATTATTTTTTAATGAATTATGTATGTAACAAAATTAACGATCAGAAAATGATATTTTGGTGTTAGCAGTTTAGCAGGCTGAATTTTTATTCAAAATGATGAATACAATAACCATCTGATTCTGACCATTTTGAAATTGTATAAAATAACTTAATAAGAATTTTAACTGACATTAAATATTGTGAAAAACAATATTACAGTATAGCCGACTCTTGTCACTTTTTTAAGTTAGTTTAAACTGAAATTTGAATAAAAAAAATATTATATTACACTTTATGTTTTTGATATATGAGGCCGCCCTGAGATAGTTCTTTCTGAACACATTGCACATTTATAAAAGGTAAGCCTCCTGCTTAGAAAATTTTTCGTACCTGACCATAGACGTATAAAAAACTCAATAATTCTTTATTTTATTAACATAGTCTTCCTAAAGTCCAAAAACATTTTATATGATTATAATTAATATTAACGTTCTTATTGATAAGAACCTAACTATTTCTGGAATATGTTAATATAATATCTATATATTTTATGCAGTCGGAAACTATTAATAAAGACTTATCAAAATATATTGCCAGTTTAGGTGGTAATTTGTAACAACATGTTATGATAAAAAAATATTTATTAAAATTTCATAGTTAGAAAATCTTCACACTTGGTATTTGAATAAATGTTTATTTACTGACCTTTTTTCTGAATAATATTTTTTTATCAAATGTTTGCCACAGCTCTCCATTCGACAGACTGTCCCCTGATCGAAGCAGTAGATACTTCGTGCATTGAGTGCTACTGTGTGTGTACAGTCAACACATTTCACGGAGCTTAATCGTGACGGGATTAATACATTCATACTGTGAACACACATTTAATGTTGACTAATGTATTTGAAGTTAATCATTAAAACCGCGCTCGATCGAATATATTATAAAAATACAAGTGAGTAATTAATCTAGTTTCTTATAATGCTAAAATTAGTAGAGTCAAATTAAATTATTTAACAGTCAGTTAATGTTATATTGTAAAAGTGTTCAGAGTAATTAAATGTATTCAACAATATTGTAATCAAATACTTACTGTCACTTAAAGAACAGTCAATGCACCAAATCTCAGTTTTGTTTTTTTACACACAATTTATTTACATTGTTGAAATAAATAAATCAGCATAAAACTATTAACTTCGTTAAAAATGATATTTTAGAAACTAACTTTTGAGAAAGAACTTTTTCAATCAATCTTAAATATCAGGAAATTTACTATTATACAAAACGAGCCCGTGTTATTCACATGTAATAAAAAGTAACAAACTTTTCATATTTTTTATGTTTCCTCCTTTTTTGATCTTTACATTGTATTCTCAATAATATGTCTTATAGTTTAAAATGTAGCAAAATTTAGTAGTTGTATATCGACTGTGGAAAGGAAAAATAACGTAACCAACAGTGATCACTATGTGTATAACTTAATACACGCTCTATCAAAATAACGTAAGCTGAAAATGCCAACATAATATCTAAATTAAGCTTTAAAATTTAAAAAATAAAGGCCTGTAGTAAATTGCGATCAGGGAAAGACTCCATGCACTTCAAGGTTGTGTATATTTCATTTTCCTTTGTCTCAAAATTAATCAAAAAACGTTTTTCGTGTCTCCTGTAAAATTTTTTGTGTGGATTAAATCCTTTTTTCTTTCTACAATCGCACGTACAATTAATCCGTACACGAAATGAATACATTGATACGTCGAGATACATTAATATATTTATAGTTTTTTACAGAATCTAGAGTTTTTCAAATATGTATATAATATATGAATTGTTGGAAAAGTGTTTTATATTAAATTATATTTAGCGTGAATAATGAATGTAACGGTGCATACTTTTAATTGTGAACATGTAAGTAGTATGTCGAGTTATCTATATATTCACCGCATACACAGAGATAATTCTTATGTTTATAATGTTTGCTATACACTTTAATTTTCGTCACATCACATCGACAGCGACATCTGCCAATAGTATTGAAAAAAATGCAAATGCTGGCGATTACCAAAACCGGTGTCCATAAATGAAGTTAAATGATTAATTTGAGATGAATTGTTTGTATTTTTAAAACACTGCATTCGATGTAAGCTATGTGCTGTGATGTAAAAGCATAATTGTTCAGATTTCAAGATATATAGCAGTGATAGAAATTAATGTACTCGAACAAATAATAATAATCATAATTGGGCGATCCTCACCCAAGCTATAAAGTGGCGCTATTAAATTCAATAAATGTACACACACTCATAAAAATAAACGCACACTTTGAAGAATTTACGCAGTGAATTATTAGAGTTGAACGATGAATAGATGTCTATTTTTTTGTTAAGTTATGAATATTAGAAGCTTTAAACATTTAAATTGTATATAATTATAGAAACACTTCTACTATAATTTGTAAATTCTTTTCAATGACAATTGTTGTTTATACCATTTTATTTAAATTTGTTTTTGTATAAATAGCACTGTTAAATTATATTTCCTAAAATGCTAACCATGAGCGAAACTGGTCTTAACCTTTTTTAAATAAATTGGAAATAAAGTAAAAAGGAATATTGTTTTTTATTAATATAATGCCTTTCCACCAAGTATTGACAGTGAACAATCCTAAAAGTGAACAATAAATGCTAGAAGTAAATAGCAGGTAAATTTTTTTTCAATCGATTTATGAATTTCTGTTCAAAGGCATGGGTGTATGTGTTCCCCCCTTTCACTCATCCTATCCTATGAACGGGGCGTATCGAGAACGACTAGCTTACCACTAATCCTGTCCTAGCCCTATCCTTCTATACCTACTCTCTTTGGAAAAAGAGAGGTTGAGCAACTGAGTAACAAACAGTTCTCGTAGAAACACTTCTGTTGAGATAAACTCCATTAGGCGTCCATATGCTCCACATTGGGAGCGGACATGGTTTAAAAAAAAATGATTTCGATATGATTTCATGAATTTAGAGACAAATTTGAAAAATTGTTGAGGATTCAAACTCTTGACCATATAACCAATTTAGATGAGAGCTCAATCATCACTGGCACGGTGGATGTTATTTGAATATTAAAACATTAATCGAATTATTTCATTATTATCAACAAAAAATATTTTTAAAAAAATCAATTGCCAGCCTGCCGTGGTCTAGTTAGTCAGAGCTTGCTCTGCCGACCAGTTCGATTGCTGGTAAGTTCAATGTCAAATAACGATTTTTCAATTTAAAATTTGAGACCTAAGACGTAGGTGTTTGTGATGTCAATTTACCTCGAGGTGATATCGAGTGACCTACAATATATTCTCATTGAGTTTTTCTCGTATGATCTTTTAATTGTAAATTATTTGGCGCATTAGTATTTTCCGCCTGTGTGGTCGAGTGGTCAACGTTGTTGGCTTCGGCTACGGAGGGCCCGGGTTCAAATCCCGGTACGGACAGTTTTGTAAATTGATTTATCAATTGATTTATGAATTTCTGTTCAAAGGCATGGATGTATGTGATGTCTTGAATTCCCCCCTCTCACCTATCCTATCCTATGAACGGGGCGTATCGAGAGCGATTAGCTTACCACTAATCCTGTCCTAGCTCTATCCTTCTATCCCTACTCTCTTTGAAAAAAGAGAGGTTGAGCAACTGAGTAACAAGCAGTTCTCGTAGAAACACTTCTGTTGAGATAAACTCCATTAGGAGTCCATATGCTCCACATTGGGAGCGGACATGGAAAAAAAAAGTATAAGCTGTAATGACAAATCTATTTTTTCTGAAAAAAGATAAAAACCATTGTGTTTTTTTTAAATCCATTGACTTTTATTCCCGGGTGTTATAGCTCACAGTTTGTAGGTTTGGCACACATAGCAAAGGCGTGTATGGAAATGGGTAACAAGAAGCCGAAAACTCTGTGAGCCACTGGTCCTCATCTCCCTCGGGTCGTCTTTATAGCTGCGGAGCTGTTTTATGGATGATGAATATGAATGCATTTTACTATTAAAATTATACGATCTTTGCATAGATATAACTCACTGCTGGATGTAACTAACTAACTAATAATATATTCATTCAGTGGCGTAGGTAATTATAATTGTAAATAAACATGACTAATTGATTTTTTTAAACACTTTCATAAATATTCTACATAAAATCGATTATAAATAAATATTTTTTGTTATGCTAAAGTTATACTTCGATTTTCTTAAAACACGTGAATTTAGAACATATGAGCTCTCGAGGGGTGAAGTGAGCCAAATAGTAAAATGATAAAAATTGTTTATTGGACTTTTTTAAAAAGTACAATCGTGTCTTTGTATGGTTATTTGGTTGATTGCATATTTTTGTTTTATGTATATAACAATATTGTAGTGTGTATTTACTGAGCTCACTTCACTTTCAAAATGTTTTAAGACATGATGAGTATTATAACGCACGTCACTCAGTTTTTCCTAAATTACCACTTAGCTTACTTCACCTGTTAGGGGATCATATATAATTACACGATACATTTATATACATTGTTTTTTTTTTAATTTGTTATAACCATTCATACAAATCAATGAAGGGCAATATGCCATTAAATGTTTTTTTTTTATATATTGATACATAGAAGACGCATGTTATGTTTTGATACTTTTTTTTCTCTCGCTTTATCTCATGTTTAGTGAAGGGTGTGAGCAAGATAGAAGAACATGCTGGCGTTTGCCTTTTATTCTACTTGCTCAGACACATAGTACTTATCAGATTTTTTTTGCAATCTTTGTATTGTATTTTAATTAACTATAGATTTTTTTTAATATTGTGACTTATTAAATTTAAAAAAAATACCTACATATTATTAAATATAATTAAGATACATATTTTTATAAATTAAGTTACTGAAATATGTTATTGGTTATTATGATACAGCTACAAATTATTAATTTAATATAGTAGGCAGTTTGCAAACAATCAATGCCTTAATGAAAATTAATGAATAAATAATAACAGATGGCGAATGGCATTTTTTTTAACAAAACCTGTATTCATTTTTTTAACACTGATTACAAAATAAACTTTCTGCCATCCATGTTGCTTATATTATTACAGTTAATCATCATGATAACATATCTCGGAACAAATTTACGAAGCATGTTTTTGAAATTCGAACAAAAATTTTCATAGCTGTCACTAAATAAAACTTTTCCTATTATGAAAGCGTTTTTTTATTTTTATTTTCACAACAGCATGCCAGCGCTACCAATGTTGCTCACCGTTTCGAAAAGATTGATGCGAATATGATTGGATGGATTTAAAAATGGAACCGTGTTGATTGGCCCCTAGTGGATGGGGTGGGACCGATAGCATTGGCTCCGCCTATCTCCCCACTATTTTTCATTGACAGCCACGTGGAAAACTTCGCAATTGCACCCGAAGCCTCAGTTATGTTTCGACTGCTGTCGGAGGTGGATGCCAAACATTAACGACTGAGTGACATTTTGTATAATAAAACAAAAATACACACATTTGCATGAATTAAAATATTAAATAATTATAAATATGTATTACAATTATTATACCATTATTTGTGTACATATCGTATAACCTACTACTAATAATTTAAATGTGAATAATAAAGGACTGTTTATTATGCACTTGGAACAGAACGGAACGTAGTAATACAGTTAAGTAAAATGATACCTTTTTTGAAAAACAAATGTCTCCGCCTCTTTATCGTTCTGCAAAGCTCACATAATTATTTATCAAAACTAAATCTACTAAAAATATTTTTCAAAAAAGTTTCTATACGACATTTATTTTTTATACAATCTGTTCAATATGCAATTATGTTAATTTTAATTTAATTAATTTTATATTTTTTTTGCGATTCGTAGAAATCACTTAACATAATTATAACAGGCTGGTAGCTAGCAAATAGAAAATCGCACTGCGCGCCGAGATGATGAAAAAGCATAGGGAGCGTCAAAATTATGAGAGATTTTTTATAAATATACAACATTTTGGCATTTAACCTAAACACCACAGGTACTTGTTATGCCCAGGTGCTTCGGTTCGTGAAAATTTTCGATTCTAGTCCTGATTTAAGAAGTCTAAAAATAATCGAATAGGGATTTTTTTATTCGATAAACAAAACTGTATCTCACAGAAATTGAACAAAAATTAAATCATTTAATTATTTATGTACAGGAGGACGTAACCCACACATGGACACAAAAAACGTTTTTTGATGATTTTATGCCAAAAGCAAAGTATGAAATATACACAACCTTGACGTTCACGGAGACTGATAAACTAGTTTTGACTTTATTTTTTTTTTCCAAAAAAACCTTTTTTATAATCATTTTTCGTGATTTAAATTTTCGCAGGCCCTTACTTTTTCAAACTTAAAAGCTATATTAAGAAACTAATTTGGCATTTTAAGCTAACATCCTTTTAAGATAACGTGTATTAAGGTGTACATATTGTGACAACGAAAAAAGATTATTTTGAAAAAACTGTGGCTTACTTCCCTTTTTCTTTTCCACACACACAGCCATGATTGACATTACTGATAAATACTTGAAATAAATAAATTTCTATTAGATACATACTCTTAGAAGTTTTTCTAAATTTTATATTAGGCTTTAGTTGAAGCAAATTGATAAAAGAAAAATCATGGGGCTATGCAGGTATGTATCTATTTTTTTTTTAATAAATAAAGAATTTTTGAAGAAATTTATTAATTAGGTATATTGTAAATAGATTGAAACTTTTATAAAATTTTATTGAACCGAATTCTGTCTATCACACTTTATGACATAAATTCATGTAAACTTCAATGTTTAAAATAATTATTTCCAATATAAAGATTTTACTGTCGCGGAAGATTTATCTTAAATTTTCACCTACAGTTCAAACGTATCTGAGACTTTACTTATCGATTTTCCAATATTAAAGAGAAAAAAGCTTTATTTTTTTTACAATATTTCAAGATTGTTCAAATGTCAATTGTATGTATATTCTTTCTTTGTTGTAAAAGCTCTCTACGTGGATATTTTTAAATCAGCATTTAAATATAAAGTATTTTTTTAAGCAGTCGGCTTAATATTGAAAAATCGATGTAACTATCTTTTCTAATTCAGATAATTTTTATTAACTAATTGCATTAGAAGACTCGAGAATCACTCAGCGTCCAAGTTATTTCAAATCGAGGGCAATACCACCGACAATTTTTCATGGTAACGATTTCAAGACGCGAATCTCTCCCCTACATTGGGTCCCGGTGATATCCCATTTAAGCTTGATGTGTAATGCAAAAAACCCTAAACTGGTTAAACATAATCCGCGCCAAAGTCACAGCTTACGGAGGCTAAAACTTTTAACTAAAATGCCCTTGCGCTGGGACTCAAATCGAATTATTTCCCCCTATTTAACTTTGTATATTTACAATATTAAATTTGTATGAAGGGACGCTGCCTATTGTGATAGTCTCATGACTAAAGAGGGTGCAACTATAATGCTCTTCTTCGACGCACTTAGATGATCAGTTAAAATTAGGTATAATGTTCTCAATGGACATTTAATCTGTATTCGTTTGGCTGTGGTAATAAGTAACTCATTTGGTAATAGTCAGGCAATTATTTTCACTAAAAAAAAAGTTTTTTTAACGGTGTTCTTTTTATTGCAAGTAATTCGTTTGTTGGGATTGATCGGATATTTTTAATCATCGAGAAGTGTTATATAACTATTTACAAACCTCACTGTGAACATCATACACATTTTTAAAAGTATTTTATACTCACATATTATATTCATAATCAATAATGAATAATAAAGAGTTAGATAAATTGATAGTTTATTTAAATGCAGTAACTATTGTCTTAGCAGAGCAGTAACTATTTGGGATCTATGACATCCATCTTTGTACGTGATAAATTCGTATACAACACACGATTATTTTTATTGCTATTCATTTTGTCACCATCAATTATTATTTGTATCAAACATCTTTAAATTTATTGTTAAGTACTTACATACATATTTAATTTCCAAGCTTTCATAGATGACCAGATTTTTTAGAAATTTCATTCCATCAAAATCACAATTTTAATCATTAAACCAACATTTGGAAAGCCACTCTTCAGTTTAGTATTGAAAAAATATCAATATAAACAAATTCATACAAAATCAGAGATTAAGTAATTAATAGATTAAGTAATAAATTGTAGGCCTTTAGCGGCCAGTTTCTTTTATTATTTAGTTGAGTTTAATGAAAGATTTCCTATTTCCTTAGTCTAAGGAAGTTGCATACGAGAATTTCGACCAACAGTTTTCCAAAAAAATTATACGGGTGCGTTACTTAATAAAATCTTTCATCTATTAATAATAATCTAACCTAACCTTATTTAAAAACAGATGTAATCTTTTACCATGTGAGTTCAATTAAAATATTTATATTTGAAAAATAAGATGTCACTCGACAAAGTAAAACTCTTTCGTGAGACTTCAATGTCAAATTTTAAGAATTATGTATTTTTTAGCAAATAATTGTAGAAATTTATATGATAGAATAAGATAAAAACGAATTTTATTCTCAATGAATACTAAGCTTCTCAGTTCATATTTATTTAGATTATAATTAAATATGTATTTGATACATGATGATGTATATAAATACAAATTCAAGCATTGTTTTCAATTCATGTCCACTGCCAAAATGGAGAATATAAACTCCTAATAAACTCCTCAAAATAATTGTTTCTTCTAGAACACATAGTCACTTAGTTGCATATTAAGCACTTGGGTGTCCCAAGGCGCAATCAATTATGCGGTTCGTAAAATTCCTTATAAAATTAAAGTAACATTTGAAATCTGAATATAAAAGAGATGGGTTATTTATTATAAAATAAGATATTTTAAAGCCTTCAAGATTCGTAGGCCCCAAGTGTGCGCTTATGGAATAATCCGCCACTGTTCATAGAATGACAAAGCAAGGATTAAACTATTGGTAAACTGATTGCTCTCTCTATGTACCTATCGTTTAATGATATGTTGGGTTTGATGATATTTTTCATTGTTTACTTGATAATATTAATGTTCTATGAAGGTATTTTGACTCCGTATATAAAAAATAATTTACATAGGATGGCGAATGACAATTCATTACTGCATTTATATTCCTTTGTCACTATTTCAATAAAATATGTTTACTACAGTAATATACAGCATCTACATTCGAAATAGTATAACAAAATTCAATTTGAATAAACACAATTTCAATCGTATGTAAGTATTTGAATCGATGAAAATACATAAGCGAAGAACGAAATCAAATTTTACGACACCAACTTTTGAGAGATTAATATCGCCCCATCTCTCCAGCAAACTTTTCGAATGCCATCTTTATTTCAATATCTCAGATCGCATTGTAACTAAACTTGTATGCGATGTTGTCTCCATTTACACCGTGTATAAAAAATTTATAGTTTTTTGTAATAAATTTCATCTGAAAAAATATTTCAAAAATAAATCTAAATTAATGCTTTAAATAATAAACCGAAAAAGCTCAAATAATTCTTTTATAACAATTATAGTGCCAATGCACATTTGGGATGATTCTAGTGTATTATTATAAAGAAGTAATTCTTGTTCACTCAAAAGATTAGATCGGTTGGATTCGTTCTTTTCCAATGAAACGCTTATAATGTATTAAATAATCATATATTATACCAGATATACCATTATTCTTACTATTATTTACCATATAAATATAACAGAAAACAGTTTCTGATCTTGGTCAGTTAATATAATTAGGTATCATTTTAAGGTGTTTATTCTCAATCCTTGATGGAAACGCATTAAATCAAAAAGTAAAACACTATTTTACTGAATCCACATTATTTATTTTAGGTTAGGAACAATTTTTCTCATGGCGTGCATTATCAACTGATGAAATATGTTTATTTTTACATTTAATCAGTTTAACTGGTACTGATCTAAAATACATGTCTGTAGAATTAGTACACATGTATCTTCTTTTTTTTAAAAAAATATAACTGGATATATTTAATATGCCTTCTATGTTTACAATTTAGTGTCTTTTTTAGGGTATATGTATATTCTCTGACAATATTGGCAGAGAAATATTATCTGGTGAACCTTAAGGATAGCCGAAAGTACATATTTGTTCACGTTTTAATTTGTTCAAATTGTTTTTTTTTATAATAAGATTTAGAATTATTATACTGAACCATCAACTTATTTTCTTCTTGCTGTCTTCTACCAAGATTTGGTTATTTAATTTAATAACCAGTCATATTGGTTTACCGATATTTTTGACATATAGCTACTTACCTAGTTTTTGTACTATATAATACTCAGTCTTCAGAAATTCCCTACATTTTTGATTGGGAGTATTTCGTATATTTCATTAAAAAAGTGACTGAAGTATGCAGTTGTTCTCCGTTTGAGTCTCGATAAGTTCTCTAGAGATATCAGCTTACTTCTTGAATTTTGTCATGATCATCCCAGAAAATATGCACTGTGCACCGATACATCAAAAGTCTCCTCTTTTAATGACCAAAAATTTAAGGATTTATTAAATAAAGTATCAAACTATTGAAGATTAAAAAATACCAATCGGAAAATGACCTAGAAGGGCTAAAAATTGTTGTTTTGAAACTAGTTAGAATATCATTTCACCAAGTAATTAACAGTACACAATGTTACTTTTTATCCTTAAATACATGATTTTCCACTTTAAAATAACAAGGTATTTTTATATACAATGGCTAAGTGTGATTTTTTTTTATATATTCTCATGCGAAAATACTTACCACTGCGAAAATACAGACAGAACACATGATTTTCATACAGTATATAAAATGGCAACATTTAGAATACACAATCAACTATAGAATACACAAATAAACTACTGAATGCTATTTTATGATTCACCATGTATTTTTATTGTAAGAATTGTATTAAAAAACGGTCGAAAATCAATGGCAGCCAAAACTCTAGCTTGCTCTATTCAAATGAAGGTTATAATGGTTAAGCACGTGTATGCAAAACATCTATTGAACAATATGAAGAGTAAATATGTTTTTTCGATTTCTGTTTTGCGAAAAAGCCAAAACAAACGTGTGTACTTTTTGTAGTCATGTATGCATTTAATCGTTTATATTATTATATTGCGTATAATATTAATAAAACATTGATATGATTTGAGTTAAGATTTACAATTTCGTGGACACCTTGTATATATAGGCACAACTGAGATATGTAAAGATAAAAGGTTTTATGATGTTTTTAGTGTCTGAGCTTTTACACATGTTAACAATAATTCATTTTTTATTACGCGTTACGACGCAGAGCTTCGAGATATATTGGATCAAAATTTACAAAATGTACGTGATTCCTAGTCACAATTCCGAAGAAAATGTTAATAAACATATTCTGTCAAACTAATGCGAGAATTCTGGTTGATTGACCTTTATCGAAGAGCCAAACTGATCGTTAATGTCATCAGAATGCTTCCAAATTACTGACGATTTTGTCAAATAATTTATGACAAGTTTTATATCTTAATTAATATAAAAACATCTTCAAAAAAGCAAGGAATTGTAATAAATATTGCTTTACTCATTCTATAAGAGACTAAAAACATTTAATCATATTTTTATAGAAAGATAAATAACATTGTTTTATTAATAATATAATATTTTAAA
Organism: Himalopsyche tibetana; assembly: GCA_030503985.1. Classification (NCBI taxonomy): domain Eukaryota; kingdom Metazoa; phylum Arthropoda; class Insecta; order Trichoptera; family Rhyacophilidae; genus Himalopsyche; species Himalopsyche tibetana. The sequence continues at coordinate 7,971,550 of JAPJYX010000010.1, forward strand.
TCCAAATTTAAAATCGTTAAATTGATACTTTTACTTGTTGCCAGTGGCGGCCGGTCAATGTGGCATTGAATCAATGCACCCCTTGTGTGTGCACGGGTGGTTATTTTTCATGACATAATATTCAAACATAACATTTATACCATTCACTCATTTTAAATTCTTCATGTATTTATTGTCTATATATTTATTTTATTATAGACATGTTTAATATTAACCGTAATTTAACATTAACCGCCCTTGCATATACAAGGGGTACATTGATTCAATGCCACATTGACCGGCCGCCACTGCTTGTTGCTAAGCAGTAGTGCTAAATAAATAATGAATTACTGTGATCCGAGTATCAAACATATCAAATCAAAATCAAATTTTACAGGAGGTGCAAAAAACGTGTTTTGATGATTTTGTGTCATATGCAAATTATGAATTATACACAACCTTGAAGTGCACGGAGACTTCTAAGCTGGTGTTTAATTGGCATAATCTAATACTAATTAAGGAAATTGTCTAGGAAAAACCTTTATTTCAGTCTTTTTTCTTGGTCTTAATTTTTCACAAGGTCATTTTTTCAAACTTAAAAGCTAAATATAGATACTACTTTGGCATTTGCAGCTTGCATCCTTTTGGTAGAACGTGTATTAAGTTTGATTCATTGTGATTATCGAAAAAAACTGTTTTGAAAAACTGTGGGCTACGTCCTTTTTCTTTTCCACAGTCGATATGCAGGTCAGCTGTAGAGCATCCGTTATTTTATTCTAAAATATTATCACTTTCCTATAGAACCACTGTACAAAAAAAATACTCATATCTGCATGCCTAAATCTACCGTAAAATCTTTTATAAAAATCTACTACTTTTTACTGCTCTCACCAGACGCTTCACAATCATTTGAAATATCTTTACAAATTTTTAATAGCATTTTTCGTACATTTTGCGTATTCTAAATTGTTATCGGTAAGTAAGGTAAGTAAAATAAATCGATCTATAACAAAACTTGACCGTGTATTCCTGAGTGGTTGGATTAAAACTATACGAACATTAGGTATGTATACCAAGCATAATGCCATGAGACATTTGAATACATACATTTCGAAGACATGAGCATTAAAACAAATGAAAGGAATAAAAGTTTACGGGCGGCCCACCTGTTTCAGGTGGTTGCAGAACATTTTATGACCGAGGCCAAAAATATTATGCCATGTATTGGAGGCCGGGATCAGATAAAAAAGCAAATGTCTTCAAATCAAGCCTTGCTTTACCCCTCGATTCTAATAGGGGTGAATGTTGGTAGTTCTCTACAAATCTGGCTACATTATGACCACACGCTTCTTTTTCTAGTTACTTGATACAAGAGTACAAGCTTTTTACACTTAACTTAGTCTCACGATTAGAATCAAAATATATTTAAGTGACATTTAACACGGTTACATTTGTTTGATTATAATGTAGAATAATACAAATACGTCTTAAAGATGAAAAACGTTTGTCAACGATTTTGGTTCATAGTCAACACATTACATAAACACAACATTGAAGTTCATAAATACTTATAAACTAGTGTTTTATTAACTCAATGTAATATACGTTAAATAAGCTGTTTCTTGGTTGTCATTTTTAATAAACCCTTCTTTTTTTCAAATTAAGCTAAATTTAGATACCAGTTTGACATTTGAAAATTAGAGCTTTTTGATAGAACTTGTATTAGTAAGTAAATTTCAATTCATAAATTATATCGTGTTATGAAAAACAATCAATAATACTTGGGTAAAAATATCAACGTATTTAATTCTACAGTTTTGTGTTTATCGATATATATAAAACTGTAGAACTAAATACGTAAATATTTTAACCCTATTACAATGAAGTTCTAGCAAATAAATGCCGATTCAATCAATCAAGAAAAACTACCATTTTATTTCTTTAGTATTTACAAAGTCTATAACATTATTTCGGCTGAAATAAATACAAAAGCCATTAATAATATTTTTTGTACTCAGTGGCGGATTACCATATATGGGCCTCAAAAATAGCTTATATTTTAGTCCATATAATTTTTGTTTAGATTTTAATAAATTTTTATTATTTCACATGTAATTTTCTGACGTTTTTAAGTTATCCGAAAAACAGGGCGTCCAAATTGTATTGCGCCTGGGGCCTCCAATGTGCTTATTCCGCCACTGACTGTACTCACTGCTTAACTTTAGTACTTTTCTAAAGTAAGTTTTTCGGTCATCGATATTTATGATATTTTAACTGATTTATAGTTATACTTTATCACATTAGATTAGTATTAAGAAAACACAATGTCAAACATCAATATTAGCAACAAAGACTATCAATATTTTCTGTAGATTAGATAGAATATAATATTAAATGTATTCCTTTTTTATTTCGATGTGTAACAATATAAAAATAATTATTGTGAAGATTTAAATATATAAATTGTTGGTTTTTGTTTTAAATAGGTAGTGTATGTATAACATATTATTATATTGAAACTAACTAATAATAATTTCAAATGCGCGACAAGTACATGTTTAAAATTTGAATCGTTTATTTATTGTGACGGCTTGGAACTCTACGAACAGTTAAGTTCTTGTCATTACTGGTTTATTAAGGTATAGCCTTATTGAATTTTCAGCTACAATATTTAAAAATGATAGTAAATTTAATGGACTGTTTTGAGTAGGTGACCGTTACTATGTTGGCCTTTTTTCCTTCTTTGTTATGATATGAAGAGCTTCTCTCATTAATTTCTCAGTCGATTTATGGATGAGTGGTTTTTTTTATGCTTTCATATTTTCCCACCCTGCCTGATATTTTGATTTGCATAAAACAATTCTAATTACGTATTTATATCCATACAAATCTAAAAAAGGACATTGAGTAACTGACTGACGACCAATTCTAACTAAACAAATTTGGTTGAAAGGTACGATTCCTCGTGCTCTACAGTTGGAACGAACAACTTATGATTATATAACGGGAATCAACAAACAAGAGTTTTACATGCAAATTCCAAACTCTTCCTTATTTTATAAATAGTTAAGTTGGATAGCTAAGTAATAATGTATACTTCTTTTTTTACGCAAATATATATGCATATTTTGATATCCCAATAAATTGTGTTTAATGCACAACACAAATTGTTGGCTCTTAGAGCACACTAATTGGTTATTGACGTATTCTTCAAATCACCAAATTAGCTAATGAATTATGACCGTGATAAAATTATTTAATAATCTCTAAATTTCTATATGGAATTTTAAAAATGTACACGTCAGCCTATTGAGCTTCTGTTTCACCTTAAATTTAAATCCGGTTGTATGACATGGAATGCTAATATGTTATTGATAGAAGAGGCCGAACGTTCATACATTTATGGCTTTGAATGTAAGATGTCGAAGGCGAGATTGGGGGGCTTGTAAAATGTTTTATTTACCTGTGCATACGTCACAGGGCAACGGAATTATAAGACGGTGGATAAATATGAAGGATTGGACAGTACATCTCCTAACAGATCGCTTCCAATCGCAAAGGTGATTCTAAAAATATTTTTTTTAGTAGGTCAGAAAATGACTAGTGGTTGACTGATCATTCTCTATAGTCTATATCAGCCATACCCATCCTGCAGCCCAATCAGCTCTTATGTGCGGCCCAAAATAATTATAGTCACCAAATATTTTACGCGCAAAAACCGCAGTACTGGCGTGCCGGCTCGACTAGTGACGCTATTTTACGTCAAATCAATCGCTAGTCGCGACGCCATTGTGCATCATACATACATACATACGTATGTATGCAGTATAGTATGTGTTATATTTACAGTTTATTATAAATATGTTGCGGCCCACGTAGAGAACCAAAAATCGGAATGCGGCCCGGAGGAAAAAAAGGTTGAGTATGGCTGGTCTATATGCATCAGCTTAGAGTTAAAGGTAGAAACGAGTGAGTCGGAATAAATAAAAACATTACCGACATTGTTGGTTTGGATATATGTATTGGTCGGTGCAAAAGTTTTGACGTTAACTGATGAATAATAATATGATATCGACTGTGGAAAGGAAAAAGGACGTAACCCTCAATTTTCTAAAACAGTTTTTTTTCGACAATTACAATGTATACAACTTGACACACATTCTATCAAAAGGATGGAAGCTGAAAATGCCGAATAAGTATCTAAATTTAGCTTTTAAGTTTGACAAAGATGACCTTGTAAAAAATTAAAACCAAGAAAAAACACTGAAATATAGGTTTTTCTGAGACAATTTCTTTAATTTATATTAGGTCATATCAATTAAACACCAGTTTAGAAGTATCCGTGCACTTAAAGGTTGTGTATAATTCATAATTTGCATATGTCACAAAATCATCAAAACACGTTTTTAGCGCCTCCTGTAAAATTTGATATGTGTGGGTTACGTCCTTTTTCCTTTCCACAGTCGATATGATGAATGTTGCTGGCCCTTAAAGAACTAATTTGAAAACATGTTTTTTAAAAATGTGAGTTTTTACCGTCATTCAAAGGCGGTAAGTGCTTAAACATGTTTTTTCACTTGATTCTTTAAGGGCCAGCGACATACCGGAAGTATTTTTTAGCACCGTATGGAAGTGTTGAAGGATGCTTTTTACTTAATTTCTATTCAGTTTTTTCATGACCAGCAAACAGCAGCGAGCTATTAGATATTTTTTTAAAAATTTCCGATTAAGTGTATTTACGTAATTGTTTACTTCATAAAAATTCAAAAACAATACCGTGACGTTGGCAACCAAAAACATATGCGACGTATACGAAAAAAATCAACATTTTTTTTAATATTACAAATTCTTAAGATATATATATATTTTTTAAATATGCAATTAAAGAAAGAAAGCTTCGCATATAATCTTCGAACATTTTATGAAGAAGAACGGAATACTGAAGAAAGTAAGCTTTTATTCCGCATACAAAAAAATGCTGGCTAAAATTGTAAAAGTTGTACTAATAAAAAGTTAGATCTCTGAAAATAGCGTAATTCGATTAATTTTATGTCTAATTTAAATAAGCAACCACCTAAGTTAACCATCAGATGATTGTCCAATCGTCATTTATTTTATTAATTGATTTGGCATTTACTTGGTAAAACTCCATTATTTTATTTATTTATTGTTAAAAATTAAAATTACAGTACATGACATAACAGCTGACGCCAATTCGCCATGCACTTGAAAAATATAATAAGACAAAATATAAAATAAAAATACACAGTACATCAAATTCAACATAACAAATCAAGAAATACAAATGAAAAATTTATCAAACAGTTCACAAATACCATCACCAAAAATGTCCACTTCTCTAGGCAATGCGTTGATTAGTCGAACGGCCCTTGGAACTGGTGACTCATACCTCCTAAGCGAACTATAAGTTTTTAGAAATAAAAGTTTTTGCTCATTGTTTCGCCCACGTAAGAATAAATTGGGAGCATGTAAATTAATAGTCATGAGAATTTCAGGATTATTAACTCGGCCCCGAAGAAGAAGGGAAAAACTTGTGGCCTGCTGTGGCCCAGTCTGGGTTCGATTCCCGGTAAGATCACAGTGAATTTGATAATTATTAAATTCAATGTTGTGATCTAACACTGGGTGTTTGTGATCTCAATTTACATGATATCCTCTCCTCCCATCCTTCTGATCTTATAATAACCTGGTGCAGCAATAGCGATTAGTCAACCACTAGTCCTGTTCTAGCCTTACCTTTCTTTCCCTACTACTCACTTTGAAAAACATGAGGTTGAGCGAGTTGAGTAACAAGCAGTTCTCGTAGAAAAAACTTCTGTTGAGATACCTCCTAGGAGGCCATATGCTTCACATTGGGAGCAGACATGGATAAAAAAAATATAACTATAAATAAATAGTAATCTATTGTAGAACAATTTTCATAATATTCAAGATCGGAGACGAATTGTTTGACACGTAGCTTCGAAGCCGATGGATATGTGTCTCTTTGATCATAAATGTGACGAACAATAAGTTGGAGGTACACCGTTTTGAATCGTAAAAATATTGTATGGCCACAAATATAGGCACAGGTTGAATATTTTTACGATTCTTTATGAAACGACATATCTATCAAAAATATACCAAAATATCAAACACAAAGGAGAAAGCCTTCCAATCTTCCCCTAAAAGAGTTATGCCACTATTAGTTCATTATTGCATAAAAAACATGATTAACGGTATGCACTTATGAAGACGAAAGTATTATTAAAAATGGATTTTTCTCCCAAAATGTGAAGCAAGTCTATCAATAGTAGTACCACTGAGAAAAGATTCATCATTCTTCAACGGTTTTTTTCAAAATAGAGTCATTAAGCTCAACTTTTAACTATCCATCAATCTCATGCGAGATCAACCAGATAATTTTCAAGTGTTTGTATATAAATTCAGGTAATGTAATTAAATAGGTTCGTTAAAAGTGAAGTGAGCCAAGTTGTATTTTAGAAAAAAAGTTAGTTGAGTTGTACGTCACTTCTTAAAGTATCGTAAAAGTGAATCATTAAGCTCAACTTTAAATATCTATCAATCTCATGCGAGATCAACCAGCTAATTTTCAGATGTCTGTGTATAAATTCAGTTAATGTATTAAATGGGTCAATTAAAGGTGTAGTGTTATTTAATAAAAAAAAGTAAGTAAAATGCGTTGTAATATTCTACACGTCTTTAAGTATCGTAAAAGTGAAGTAAGCTCACAACGCAATAGTGTCATCTTCGTAAAATTAAACCATGCAATCCACCAAAACACTAAGTAAAGACATGATAGTACTTAAATTAAAAGTTCAAGAAAAGAGTTTTATCATTTTACTAGTAAGCTCACTTCACCTTTAATGAACTCAAATTATTTATGTTGGCTAGTAGTTTGGTCAAAGAATTCAATGAAAATAATTATCGTAAGCTGAATATTTTTCTTTTAAATAACATTGTTGCATCAAAACGTATACTATTTATTGCATATTACATTTTTTATATGTTTAAAGTATGTTACGTTTGTATTAAAACATGAAAAATTAATACATTATTATGTAAATAATGTTTTTTATATATATATATATTTATCATTGTAATATATTACTAATTGTAAGAAGTACAGTTTTTTTTACTGATATCTAAAATCGAACATGATCTAGTGGTTGAAATCTTCGATTAGTTTTAATTGAAAAAAAGCAATCGTGCTTAATTGCAAAAAAAGTTTCTCAGTTGAAAACTTACTTTGCAAAACATTTTCAATAACTGTAGCAACAACAGCAATTAAAGGGTGAAAAACAGGCTGATTACAAAAACTAAGATTTATTTGTCCAGTTTTACAGAATGCACAAATATTCCCCAACAACTGCGAACATTAAAACAACTGTAATGTTGATTTCTTTTCTCGTTCTCTACTTGATATAAATCGTGCTAATGTCCCCTTATTTGCAAATTGCTAAGCAGCGTATTGATATCAAGAAAAGAATGGCTTATTTCTTATTTTTATGTAGCTACTTTAGCGAGTGCCGTTGCAGACATCAGCCGTTATAAGGGAACTACATTATAATAAAAAAGTGTGGGGAGACTAGGAGAAATTGATAACCGTAGGCGTTTTGATATCTTTTTTTATTGAATTATATTAAAATGCAAATATGCGTCAACCATAAAAGGGATCATGGCCCATAAACTCGATATTAAACAAGGTACAATGACGTTATTTGATTTTTTCTTTTCGCAATAATCGACGCAATTATGATACAGTAAAATAACGTCATAAACCAAATTAAGATTTGGAAATAGTATCTAACGCTACAAAATATAATTTCTTTAAATATACATTAAGAGAAATTAAAAATAAACTAATAGGATGTTAGCAATAAAAAATCGTTTACGACAGTATTTATATACGTCCATATTTATCGAAAAACAGTAAAAATTTCATAATATAGTAAAACCACTAGCAGCTTTTGTTATATTATCAATAACACAAGTTTATTTGGAGCTTATAGCATAGGTCAAATGAAAATATTGTACTAAAATAAAACAAACGGTTCTCGTAAAAAAGTCCTGTTGATAAACCACCATTAGAAAGCCATATCATCTTCATTGGGAGCTTCAAAGTGCTTAATTAGTTTTCATATACTGATATATCAAATACGCAGTAACAATCTAGAATCTAGTGAAAATCATCTAGATTCTAGATGATTTTCACTGTTAGTTTGTTATCTAAACATATATTATTAGGACAGTAGTGTAATAAAATTATTGATATGCGATTAATTCTTTCGAAATCAGATATTTCTTTAATTTCTAAGACTTTTTCTGTAAATACACGGAATCCAATTAATGTGAATTATATAATACAAGCCAAGTGAGTAATATTTATACACCAGTTAGTTTTTACTTTCTGTTCTACGAAACAGGTATTAGAAATACTGTTTGTATGAATTTGTCAAAGTGCATTAACGCTCCCCTCGCGAGGCGAGGTGTTCCCAGCTCGAAGAAAAGAAAATCAAATTATCCGAAATGAAAATGCTGTTTTAAAATTTATCGCCTGAAACACATTTCACGATATTGAATCGCACTTGTGTAATACTAATAACTTGCAGCACAGTAAGCGCATTTCTTAATTTTAAGACACTAATGAAAGGTGCAAGATGTATGACTAGTACTTCAGATCATAAGTAAATAAAAATGCACATCATATATCTGTCATTATATTATTTAATACAATTTATTTTTTTACAAGCATTGGTTTCATATGTACAATAGTTTATCGATTCTTGGCTGATTTGACAAATTGACACGTCCAGAAATTGCTTCTTCACTTTGTTTAATATGTCCATCTCGTACTCCCGAGATTGTCTTAATACCGATCATGGGATTTTAGTATTCACTATAACATGTGAAAATAAAATTTAAAATTCCTTTCGTTTTTCTACCATATATTTTATTTATATAAAAATTTGCTGCAGTTTACCTCAATTTGTTTACAAACATATTTTTGTATAATACGTACATATAAAATAAATTAATTGTGGTCTTACTCTCTCTTATATTATGTAGCAGTCGTAGACAGAAACAGACAGCTTTTTTCATAATTTTATACAAAATTCAGTTGCAATATTTTTTTTTAGGTCGGAATAATAACTTTTTCAATTTTAATTTAAGATCTTTGGCACGGGATTTGTAATATCTTTTCTACTCAAATTGATCTCAATCAACTGTAGCTTAGGGAAAAAATATTTGTCGCTTTGGCTGTTAGTTGTAAATCAGCTATTTTTTTGCATTAAAATAAGTGATATTTAACTAAATAAAAACATGAAAAAATGATAAATGATCAATTCTGGAATTAAAAGATTGTGAATCCCAAAATCCTGAATCACAAAAACCATCCTCTTTTCGTGATGAACTGGGAAGAGAATATAAGGAAGGAACTAAACACTTTCTCCAAATATTAGACCAGATTAGTTTCATGGATAATCTGGGTAGCTGGAAGATGACAGTGACCAAAGCCAAAGCTTTTGTTGAGCTCCATAATTAGAAGAATAAACAATACCTTAACTTAATCAATTTCAATGTATGACACTTGAAATAATTCATCTCATAGTATCGCTTCGTAATATTGAAATGTTACCTGGCCTGAATTTTTGGCTATATAATTAAAACTGTTTATGGACCTATATTCTGTTTATTAATGTCATCGAATTGCATGGAATTTTCGACAAAGTCAACTCTCCTTACCAAAGACCTTTGATTGGTCAAGCCCCTGTTAAATTACTGACGCTCGTCTCTGATTACCTTAACAAAGAGGTGGTAAAACAAAATACTCACTTTAACACATGCGAGGTCCCAGGCGCAATTAAAATTGGTGGCCGTATTTTTCGGAAAGTATAAAAATTCCATGTAAAATAATAAAAATCTGTAGTCCCTAAGATTTGGAGGCCACAAGCGCGCGCCTCATTTGCTTATTGGGTAATCTACCGCTGTACTCACATTTCATTATTTTAAAATTCTTTATTAACTGTTCGAGATAATCATCAGAAACTATTTATTACACTCCACATTCATAGAAAAACAGAGGTTGTTAGTTATTCCACTAATCCGTCCGTTATTTCCTAGAACACTTTTATGTATCTGTATTACAACTGCTGATTGATGGTGGTTTCTTTGGTGCCACATCAATCCTTTTCGACATTAATCATGAGCCACATTTATTACTTATATTCAAATGAAAACCAACAATCTCGATAAATAAGGTAATAAATTCTCATCAAGGCCATGGACAGTGGCGAAACTTAATTAAAAAAGCTTGTCACTAATGCGCGCACAACGATCCGAACCGATAAATCAAAAGCTCCGCAGTCGAAAGGAGCCAAGCGGAAATCAGAACAAAAAAAACAATATGCAAGTCATTCTCCGCGAGCTTTCGCCACCCTCAAACTTAATAAAATTACAAAGTGCTCGCTCATAAAATCACAGTTTTTATTAATCGAGCATCGAATCGAACACTAAGAGCATTCGGGTACGGACGGGGAGGGAACATTGAGAACAAATATAGATGGTGGACGCAATCGGCACTTTTTTTGTTCATTCAAACAATTATGAATTGATTTTTTTTCCACACGTATTTACTGACTAAAAATGAGTGAGCATTGGTTTTTATATTTCCTGGGTATTATTTCTAAATTTGATACATTGCATTATTTTATCGACTGATATTGGCTAAGGAAGTGGACATTTTCAGTAACAATAATTGTGGACTGTTTGTTAGGTTTTACTTTTTTATTTATTGATTTTGTGTGTCCAAAATATTTTTATATATAGATTATTATTATGTACTGTTTTATTATTTTAATTATATTTACAAGTGCATGGTAAACTGGCGTCAGCTTTAATGTCATATACTGTACTTTTGATTTTAAACAATAAACAATATGTCAGTTCGTAGCTTTGGATTGAGAAAACACGGGATTATGAGTGATCAATAAACAAATTTGCTAGACTCTTATCAGGAACTTTTCGTAATGTGATTTTTATGTTTGTAATTAAAAAATAGTGGTTATTAACAACAAAAACTTTTCTTTCGGTTATGATTTATACTATTGTTTTTAATTCAAAGAATTAAAAGAGAATATTTAAAAATTGGCCGCTAGTATCACATGGTTATCACACTATTATCACATGGTATTAAAAATATATAGTAAAAACTTTTGTTCAGTATAAAGTATAACTACAATTTTGCATTTACAGTGGAATAAAAATGGACATATAATTCAGAAATCAAAACAAATGTTGAAACTATTTTTAAAAAAAAAACAGGTACCGCGTCTACTGCAATGTCATACATTACTATTTTTATCTTTACAATCAATAAATTAATATAATTTAATAACTGTAATAATATTAGGTGTGCAAAAAAAATACTTTCACCGTATATAATTAAATCAGTTTAAAGCATCACCAATGCAAATGTTTCTGATGTTCATATACCTCACTTTCATTCTCTGTACGTTGGGTTATATAAGTGGATCATACCTTTGTAATAATATTTCCCTAAAATAAAATACGAAGTTTTTCTTCGTTTCATTTCGTTATTGGATATAAATTAGGCTACCCAATCGTAAGACATTTTCCTGCTATAGTCGGTGGGCCTGTGGGGTGGGTAACATGTGTCGCCATCTCTGCCGAAGGTCCCCGGTTCGAGTACCGGTAGGGGATGAATAAAAACAATGAGAGACACGCGCGCCAATTGCACGTGGATTAGCATCAAACAAACTTGTATATTGGATCGCTGTCATCTTTAAATGAATAATGATTTTCCGTCCTCAGAATATAAAGTTACCTCCCATATTAAATTTACACTTGGCCTATGTCATATATATTGTAGCTATAATTCAATAAGCTTAATGAAAGATTTCGATTTTCTATTTTTTTTAAAGTAAATAATACTTCTAAAACGTGTATGTTGAATGAGATTATGTTTCATATTTGAACAAAAACTTAGGTAAAAACTGATTGTTCAAAATATACAAAATAATATAATATTTACTTTCAACAGATTAATCATAAATAAGATATTACTTTAAATATAACGAAATAAAACTCATTTAAAAATGTTTACTCGATCAACAAAACTGACATGCTTATGTTAAAAAATATAAATGTAACATGAAAACGATGTATTTTTAAAATATTACTATTTATTATCAATTGTATGAATCATCTACATTGTTTATTTTCATATGTTAAATGTTTCAAATGATAAATTTATTGAAATGATTTAGTTTTCGAGAAACATTATAAAGACCATTTATTAAAAAATAATTACGTCGAAAACAAACGCCAAAATACATTTAATTACTCTTCTTTTGATTTGAGAAATTTCTGTGACCTATTTTGAAAATTTTTAAATGACCTTTCTAACGCTATTCAAGTTATTAAGGAAATCTAGATATTATTTCAGACCAAGGAATCCAGTCGGTTCATCTACTATTTGCAAGGTAATTAATTACCTACATGTGTTACTTAAATATTTTTGTCAATCTATCAAAGAATTTCACATGAGTTATATACCGTTTATTTTGAGATATAAAATGTTTGTCTCCAATGGAAATCCGAAAAATTCAATCAGAAAATGAAATTTTCTGAAAGTCCATCGAGATTATATGATCTTTATTCAAAAAGAGTGAGTTTTACCGTTTACTTCGTGATTCATTTTCCAAGTCGTTAATTGTGAAAACTTCCAACATCAGCAGGATTGAATTGGAAATATACAAATTAATTGATTTATTTTCAAAATAATGAATTTTCTTTATTCTTCATTATTATGGATTATTAATATATTAAGTTGGTCAATTTATAGTTAGTTAGTTAATAGCATGTTGTTTTTATTAAATTTATGATAGAAATGTAGAAATTAAAAAAAAATGTAATTGTGATAGTGTAATATCTTTCATAAAAGTTACAAAATGTAACATTTTTTGATGTGACAAATGATAAGTGCTACGATTTTAATATTAACAAATTTGCGAATAATTTTCCTTTCTGCTATTTTACAAAACAAAATCAATATTTTTGAAATAAAAAAAATCCAATAATTATTTTGGAATGCTAATAACACCTTTCATAAATATTTGAATACGGGAAATTAAAAAGGCACTTAGTACCAAAAATAAATATGTATGTTAAAATATTATTTGTCACATAAAGCATTTCTGCATTTCTGCATAATCAATTTTCTTCTTTTTTTGTACTCATTGCCTGTATTCGTTTAAAACTTAAAATCATCTTAAATAATCATTTTATCTACAGCATAATCAAAAAGCTTAAAAAGTCTAAGTAAAAGTAATTTCATGTCTTTTATGTTAAATATGTTAAATAGTGTTAATAACAACAGATACAATGCTGAAGCATGGTGAACCATACCAGTACTGATTTTTATATTTTTTGCATGTTCAATTTACATTTTTATACACAGTTTCATTATTACAAATAAAATAACATTAAATGAATGGAAACAATATTTATTTTTGATATACGAACCATAGAAGTTATCTTTTCATATATCTTCATTTTTAAATAATACTTAAAATAATAAATTGGGACATAAAATGTGGAAATGAACTCAAAAATATTTTCTTTTGTGGTCAAACTATTCACGCTCATTTTATCATACCGAGTACGTTAAGCTTGTGATTAGGGTATCCAATCCCGGAGCCTTTTACCGATCTCGGGATTTCGGGATTTATTAATTTTGAATCCCGGGATTGAGACTTTTTCACCGAGGAATTTGAAATCCTCAATTTGCTTGGATTCTCACAGAACCTCGTTTTTTTTTAGCTCACCGAGGAATTTGAAATTTTGAATTGGCCAATTTCGTGTAAATTTTCGGGATTTGCTCAAAATTTCTCAATCCCGAAATCCTGGGATCGCGGCCATTTCAATCCCGGAATTTCGGGATCAGAAAATTGAACGGGATCCCGAGATTGGATGCTCTACTTGTGATTTATTCGACGTTAAAAGTAGTGCAAATTCAATGATAAATAAAATATTTACTGATATTGCTAATCAAATTATAGTATAAAAAGTATTATAAAATACACCAAATTCGTTCCTGTATTAAAAGCATTCCAATCAGCAGGAACATTTTACATAGGCGCACATCGAAAAATAAAGAATGATTTTAAAAATCCTTTCATAATAATTCAATTAGGTTTTCTCTTTGGAGTGTTCGACTGCCACTCAGCCAGAACTAAACTTTTCTCTCGCTCGAATAAAATGATTAATGAAATCATTTATTATAATAGAGCCGTCCGCCATTGGATCTCATTTCGTAATTTGATTTTATTTTGACGATTTTGAATACTCATCTGAATAAAAAAACAAATAATTTCTCTTAAATTTATCGTTTATTTATAATGGAGTTTATCGTCTTTATCTTATTCTCCAATTCTTTTGAAAAAACATCTACAAAGTTTACATGTTTTTTTTATTCACAGAACTTCAAAAATCTGAATATAGTAAAATGTATATAATTATTTATTACATGCATATAAAGGATTTACTTAAAAGCAAATGAAACGCATTTAGCTGATAACCGTCTCTGATTCACCAAATCCACGAATTCTTACTGATTCGTTTATTTTTGTAGTGTATACACGACTCGTGTTTCAATGTTTGCTTAATCAATTGAATTGATATTAAAAAAAAACAGTACTTTAGTATTATAAGGAATATCAAAAAACTTGTGGGTCAATTATAATTGAATTTTATGCGAATTAATTAAAGTGTTTCTCTGCTTACTATTGACATGTAGTATCAGAGTGAACAACTTAATTACTCTTGATTATATTCATATTTTTGTATAAGCAAGCGAATGATTTGAATGACAGACATTTTAAATGTACAACTACATGCAGTTAATAAAATCAAACGCAAGATTAACACAAAAAATCACAATAAACATTTAAATTCAATAAAATGCTTTATTTCCCGCAATTAATAGAAATATAAAGGAACTATATACGTCAATAAAACGCTACACATACATAAGAAGCGGACATGGTTCAAAAAATTGTAAATCAACCATAAACTACGATTGCCTGATTTGATAAAACAATTCGACCACCCTCAATGAAAAACAAATTTCGTGAGTAATGCGTATTTGCACTGTTGTTTTACACAAGTGTTATCGTATTACATGGCAAATTTCATGCGCGGTTGCATCTCGATCTTCGACACGTGTCCTGTTAGCTCGAAGCGTGTTACGCACGTGTCCCACACACGCGCAAAGCGTTCTAAATAACCAGAGAAGCATTTTTAATGTTGTGACTGATAAATCCATGGACAAGATTGGACTTTAATGATGCAAACGCAGGGATATGATCAATTTTAAATTTTACAATCAATACAAAGCTTTCCCCTTCACAAAACATATCAGCATACAAAGTACTATCCAGTTTTTACCACATGATATCTTGTATTGTAGTTTATAAAACTTCATGCATACTTTAAAATAAATTTTCCTTGGAATACCATTTTCAAATCACAGACACTATTAGTGAAGTGATTAGTGTGTCTTCCTCTTCTACACGTCCGATTAAAAATACAGTATTCTGCTTTGTTTCTTATTTTTCATTTATATCTAACCTAACTTAAAAATAGCTTTAATTAATTAATACATATATTGTAAATAATAAAATACAACGATTCGTTCAATCCAAAGATGCTTTTAGAAAGGTTAAGCGACTTTTACTCTTAGACAAACAAAATGATTAATAAAAACATTATCAATTATTGAATACTAAAAACTCTTTTCTTCTCATGGTAATTTTGTGTATTAAATATTCATTAATTAATCAGTTTACCAAATAATCAAAACAATAATTCTTACCGCTACGCCAATAGATGTATGAAAAAAATATTGTATATAAATTGTAATAATCCATTGAATTCAAATATTATAATAAATTTACATAATTCACAACTTGGATATCCAATCCCAGACAATTTTTGTATTCTTTCGATCCCGGGATTGAACATTCACCATAAAAACGTGCGGAAATTCGGGATTGAGAAATTTTTGCCCGACAATTTCGAAATCCTAGGAATTTACAAATTTCCCAAAATTAAACGACGCGAGATCTTTTTTTAGCTCTCGCGCAACCTTTTTAAATTCCCTCAATCCTGATATCCCGGGATTAGTACTATCGCCTGATTTCGGGATCACAAAATTGGACGAGATCCTGGAATTGGATACCCATATTTTTAGCACTAGTTTCTGTCAAGAGTTGAGAAGTGAGTAGAGTTGCTTACAAATAAATACAACAATATAATCTTATCCGGGGTGGATAAGAATCAATGACAATATAAACAAAAATTCATCTCTCTGAGAGTAAATACTAGGTCGATGTATGAAATAATTTATTTGGGCATTCGCATTTTTGATCACGTAACCAACGAAATCAATACCAAACTAGTTTCTATAATATAAATATCAATAGAAAAAAAACGGTTTTAAACACGTCTGATTTTTATTATGATATTGATTTTTAGTACGTTCTACGGAAACTCATTTTTATCCGTTTGAATACAGCGCAAATATATCACTAAAATAATTTTGCCTAATATTCACTCGAATTCAATATTTTAAAAACCTATATTAAGTATAGATAGCACTACACATATTCATCAAAATATTGCTTATATTCTATTAGAATACCAAGTATTTAATCTTTTAAATGTCTTGGACATCTGTGTTCGCTTGCATATGTTCCGGACACCTGTGTCCGCTTGGTATTCAAGTGGTTTAGAATTAAAATCAATATTTTTGAACAATCTTTTAGCTATCGATTTTGATGATAATTATGTTTGTAAATAATTCTAGACATGTAAGTACAAAATATTTGAGCTTATAATAATTTAAATTGGTCATTTTTATCAATTGCGAACCAAGTAAATTGAATCAAGATAACAAAGGTTTCCAGTCGTATATTACATTGTATTTGCATACATTAGTAATTTCATAGTGTAAACGTTTTATAAAATGGCCCCACAATAAAATAAAAGCCATTGAATCTTATCTTAATAACGACATACATAATAAACGAAATCGACTGACGTTTTATTGCTACCCCTTTGTTATCTGTGAATATATGGATAAAAAACTCGTATTAGAATTTCCATATCAAAACTTTACTTTTAAGTAAGGAGTATAGTAGATAATAATTTTCGCAACGTGATTTTAAACAGTTTTAACCATCTCACAAAAAAGAATTGTTGTGACAGTTTTGTATTCAATTATCACATAGATTATATGTATACTTATGATTCATGGCAATTACTTTAAGTTTGTAAACAATTGCAGATTTTATTTTCAAGGTTTAGTAATCGGACAAATTCCAGGTCCGTTGTCGGGTGACCAACGTCAATGGCTTCTCAGTACGGATGGTAAAGTAATTGTATTTATGTATACTGTTCGAAGGTATGGATGTCTGTGATGTCCTCTCATCCGTCCGATTCTATAAATATATAAATCAATTAATCTTTTACATAGGTATGAAAGCTTTCAGAAGATGATACCTATACAGTGGCGTAGTTAGAAATATGTTGGCTACTATTATCATACGTCATTAACCTCAATGTTTATACAATTATTGGAGATGCCATAAATCACTCTATTGGAAAATTGCCAATATTGTAAATGGCAAGAGTGTGATAAATTTACTTATTTTATTGATCTTTATTGTGTTTCGGGAGGCCATCGTAAAATCAACGGCTGCGTGGGTGGTTGTGGGGCAAACGTATTACCGTGGCAGGTGATAGTGAGAATTCTTACAAGTAGTCAGTGGCGGATTACCCCATAAGCGCAAGAGGCGCGCGCTTGGGGCCTCCAAATCTTAGGGGCCTCAAAAATAGCATAAATTAAATAAAACTTTGTATTTTAATTTCAGCTTTCAATATTTATTATTATTCTACGAAGAGTTTTGTAGCACTTTTATGTTATTCGAAAAACAAGGCCTCCAAAATTTATTACGCCCGAGGCCTCCAAAGTGCTAAATCCGCCACTGCAAGTAGTTTTTGATCAACTACTTGTTTGCAATACAATAATACTCTTTATCTGGTGAGTTTCTAAATTTTATCATATTTTTCAAAAACGATTTTCCTATTTATTGTTGATAACCCAAAATAAAACAATGAGCTTAAATTTCATAATTTTGTGTATAAAAAAAATCAAAACATAACACTTTGGTTAAGAAGAAAATATTGGATAAATAATATCCACAATCATTAGAATACGAGAGAATCAAAAAGCTGAAGTTCATATTATGACCTCACAATTTATCGTCGGAATGTTTTTTGGTGACATTTATAATAAATATGTAAACTCTCTACTTTAAAATTCTTTTATTATGCAGTAGATAGTATTTAAAAAATTGCAAAGAAACGTCTTAATTTATGAACTATTCAAAATGTAACTTGCTTGCTAATGGTGTTTTGGTGTGTTTATACCACTAATTACTGATTGCTGGCATGTGATTATTTGATATGTTGTGAATAATATGTATGTTGACTTTCTTTTACGCTATACTATTATCATGTTTGACTTTTGTTGACTTACAACCAGCGCTGGGCTGTCAATACGTTAACAAAGAGCTCGCTTAATCTAGGGAAGGAGTGATTTTTTTTATCACACCTATGCAATTATATGCAATACTTAAACGAGCAATCGATTGTTACTTAATACTCTATAATAATATGTAACAATATGCAATTTACCTTAGCTGTCAATTTAAATGGCTAGAAATGTATTTTTGTGTATACTGAAGCTGTCGTACATAATATATAATTCAGAAATTGCAGTTATGTACTTATTTGATCTGAGAATACTGTTTTTTCTAAAAATTGACAAGGGGTCGCCGGCCTTAGCAAATTTTAACAAGAGGCTCGCGCGAGCCCCTACGGGCTCTCTCCAGCCTACCCCTGCTCACAACCCATTACATTACCAAAGAAGATAGGGTCGACAGCCCACTGCTTTTCATACAATTGCGATGAGGTAACTACGCCACTGCACTTATGTATATATTATACAATTTAATAATATATCTTCAATTCACGGTCGTAACTAACTCAGTGGAGTTGAACCGTTGGGCAAAAACATTGAGAACATAATCTCATTTATAATTAATATACACATGGATATATGTCGCAATTAATCAACGTACCAAACTTACACTATAAACTGTTTCACATCTTCATTTCACTAAAATATCCTTATTACAATAATGAAGCTAGTTTGGTAACAGTTAACTTTAGTGATGGCGTCATTAATTGAAATAATTTAATCTCGAATTATTCATTTATGTTTTATTGCGCCTTATTGAAATTATTAAGGCATTTTGTTGGATAGTTTTACTACGCATGCGAAAGGTCTTTGGTTCATCGGAGTAAATGATACTTCACTGAATTGTATACACAACTGCAGACCAGCGATTAGATGTTTAATGCTCAACTCCCAGTAAGGTCATAATTAAGTGACTATGTTGGCCTTTTCCTTCATTATTACAATATGAAGAGCTTCTCCCATTAATTTCCCAGTCGATTTATGGATGAGTGGTGTTTTTTATGCTTTCATATTTTAAGGTCTTTGTATATAAATTTAGGTAATGTATTAAATGGGTCCATTAAAAGTGAAGTGAGCCAAGTTGTATTTTATAAAAAATTTACATGCGTTGTAATATTCTACATGTATCGTAAAAGTGAAGTAACCTCAGTTAATACAAATTGCAATAGTTTTATCCCCGTAAACTAAAAATATGCAATCCACGAAAGCACTAAGTAAAGACGTACTTAGTCTAAGATTTTTTTTGACCATTTAACTAGTTGGATCACTTCACCTCTACTGATACCATTTAAGACCTTAGACATGGGTTTTTGTTCTATATTTTCATTGTGACTTTTATTGTTTGTTTTACTAATTCATCCTGACTTGAAAAAAACAATTATTTTGGTCAACCTTAGTTTCGGTAGAAATTATTAAATTAAAATCAATCTGAAGACGTTTCTCAATAGGATGAAGCACGTGTCACACCCAGAAACAGTGAAATAACATATTTATTAATTTTATTTTTATATTTATATTTTGTACTTTCGGTTATAGCTCGATTGTTATTTGATTAACATTTACTACTGTTCTAATTAATTAGAGTTTACTTTATAGCTTCGTAAATCATATTAAAATTAATAAAACTTAATTATAATAATTTTATTAAATCATATAAATTTTACAATTTTTGTTATATTACACAAAAATTACGAAAACTGTACAATTATGAAACAACTAACTAAGGAAATCCAATTTAATTATTATAATTATATTCCAATGGGCTATTGTATAATTACTTTCGAAGAAACTTTCTACGGTAGTAGTTAAATGTGTTTCAATAAACTTTCTTCCATAAAAACAAATTTAAATATTAACAGCTCAAGCTCGTAGTTAAACGAAGTAAAATCCGTGCAAATTTAATATGAAAATAACAAAGCAAAAGAACAACACACTAAATATTCGATTATATATCAAATGCATTATTAGAATGAAAATCCGTAGTAGGTATTTGCAAGTATTACGGTAAATTGAATTACCTAGAAAGATAGAGCTAAAAATTGTTTAAATGAGTATTTCCAACATAATTTTGTATTCAAAGGCATGGCTGTTTGTGATGTTAACAACCTTTCTCACCCATCTGATCATTAAAACTGGGCGTAGCGTGAACGGTTAACTAACTTCAATTATTTTACTAGCCGTTATGCTCCACATTAATATCGGATATGCTTAAAAAATGTAGATTTACTCAATGAAGTAAAACCAAGTTTTAAATACTTTTTGATTAATAATGTACGATCACATTAGAAGTTTTGACGGTAAAGGGAATATTGGATTTGTATTATGCGTCATATTTTCATTATTTATCTGTTCATCTTTAACGCCAAAATAATGCTCGGTAGTCAGTTCTACTCTACTAAATTCTCCAATCCCGGAAGCCCGACCAATTTTTCGATTTCATAATCTTTGGAATAATCTTAGTAGTAGTCCTTGGATTTCGTGATTCGGGTAGAGCTAAAAAAAAATCTCCGACTTCTGTGAAATCGTCACTTTGATTTGACAAAAATACTAGAATTCTCAATTACCAATTTTTTCGGCAATGATTTCAAGCAATTGTGGCATGATATTATGGTAAATGATCAATCCCAAAAGATTGTGAATCTCGAAGTCCCGGGATCACAAAAAGGGTTCGGAATTGTATATTATAAGCGTAATTTCAAACATACGATATTTCGTGTATTATTGATATTGTTATTTTTACTAAAAAAATATATAATAAAATATGTAATACTGATTCGTTTTTTCAACAAAAACTTGTATTTTTTAACATATTTTTAAAGTTACAATTGGTTTAATTGTGTGCAATTATTCAACAAAAACTATTTCACTGTAAATTTTGGGATCGAAATACGTCATGCTAATCAGGCTTATCAAAACATCGGCCACACATATAACAGTAAAGTGGAAATTCGTTGTCTCTACCCTTTTCAAAGTGTCTCGAAATAAAGCAAGTTGGCCTGTAAAGTTTTCGTAATGATTTAAACGTCATTAGAAGAAAGGCTTGTAACAAGGGTGCGAAATTCCCTTGTTTTTGTTTATCCGCCAAGAGCTGTATGGGGTGTTTTATTTGGCGGCAATGGTGTGAGGGCTGGGGAGGCTGCGGTTAGTTCCCTGAGTGGCCGTTTGTCTCACTTAGTGAGGGATGGAGGCGCTAGTTGGCCGGATATGGACAGTACAGACAGATTAAAAGAAATGCGTCGCACACACTACCGAGCGATTTTTTTTCTTATTTACTACTTTTTTATTTTTATTCAACTAAAAAATATATACGATTCAGGAAATTGTGAAATTACAAATTTGTGTTTACAAGCATATTGAAAAGAGGTAAATACCTAAATTTATTATAATAATTAGAAACATAAAATAATTCATTAAAACTATTTCATTCAGTAAGTGCTATTTTACATTAATATTTCTAAAACGATATCGCTTGATTTCGATTTAAGTTGCAAAACAAAATGTATTGATTTTATCATTCTTGAACTAAGTACGCATGCTTGATGATACATATACAACAAAAATAAGTGTCAAATGACCTCATTGATAGATAATTGTTTATTAATTCATGCAAATATTGAACACTTATTTATATCATTAAGTATTTTGGAAATTACGTGTTGTAATATTCACAGAAGAATGAAGGGAGATCATCATTCAGCATTGGATTGAAGACAATTTTTAATAGGCGTTACAAAAACAGGTTTCTGATCTTTAACAATACAATCTTTTTAAATTCGTGTTTATTACATCAGAAAAGGCATTGCTGGTTTAGCTTAAAATTAATTGTTTGAAAATTGATTCAGATTTTTATGACAATATCAAGTAAGGTAAGGTTCAAAGCACTGTTAGAACAATCAAATTATTTATAAGGGGTAAATAAATTTGATGAGTCAAAATTAAAATGTATACAAATTATTAATAATCGTTTAAAAAATGAACCATGATTACTCAATTATATATATTAAGTGTGTATTTTTTTAATACATTTAGTCCTGCAACTTTTGAAACATTCTAAGTACCAGTTTAATACACGACATCAGATCCCTAAATAAGTTATATTTTGACAATCATGTTTTGTTAAATTTTTTGACAATAAATAAAATAGCTTAGAATTTAAAACACTCAAGAACGACAATTCGTACATAATAAGACAATTAGAAATCATTCCTTTATGCTTGACTGTACGTATAGTCTATTGAGTATGGAGTGATCCAAACCTCTCCTCCTTGGCTCGATAACAAAGTGTTTTAAGTGACACATTTGGTGGGTGTATAAGAAGGGTGGATTATGGGGAGGTCGGTAGGAAACACCACCATTGTAAGGGTGCATTGAAAAATAGTTTTAATTATTTTTGATTTACTTTTTTAAAACTTATAAATTATATATATGACTAAGGTGTATTGTGTGAAATCAGCACATACAGTTTTTGGATTTAATTATGAAACACTGATGATCTTATGATTGGATATAATACACATTTTTCACTAATATATGAACCGCTCAACCAAAATCAAATGAACTTAAAATTAATAATGGGAAAAAAAAACTCTGATTTTATGAAAATAATAATAAATTTGCACCTAAATAACGGATTGATAATATTTTTTTTTAACTCAACTATAGTTATATTTTGGTTTACTTGATTAAACAAAGACATTTTCTGTATATTTTAAAAAAATCAAACACCAAGTGTTTCTTATGAGTGAAACCAATACTGATTATCAGTACTGATATCATTGTGGAATTAGTACACATCAAATCTAGTATTTTTGTTTACATAAGTAACCAGCAATTGATACAGTGGCGTAGGCACCATGCAATGCATGAAGGCCCAGAAAAATGGAGGCCCTAGTTTCTATTTACTAAATATAACATACTTCGTGGGGGGCCTTGCGTGACGTTTACATTGTTAATATTAAATTTTCTCGCTACACTTATGAATCGACACATTCAAGATTTTTCAAAAAACGCATTTGTGTATCGTAGCACATTGTCCATATTTCAGTTTGTTGACTAAATTTATCTTTTCTCTACGTTAACATATTTTATTATTCTAGCTTTTCATTTGCATATATTATTTAGGTGAAAAGCTACACCCCTGTATACTTAACAGAGACAGTAGCAGTTCGTTTTACATTTCAACCTAACAATATGCGACAAGAAAATGACCAAACTATAAATTTAAGTCAATTATCGCAGTTAGCTGGAAGTTACAGTAAAAACGCCTATAGTACGTTCGGCACATTAAAAGGATTCACGAACCAAGTACATATATCTTTATTCTCTTGTTTTTTTTGTCAAGTTTCTCAACCCAAACTGTCTTAATTCAGAATTATGAGAGCGAAATGCAATGCCAAACGTACGGGCACTTAAAAATAATGCCTTGATACTATTACTCAATATAACGGTAAAAAAAGCTTTTAACCACGAGAATTGTTGAGGAAATTGTTGCGGAAGTGTATTATATAATAAAGATAAAATAAATTTGCCTAAAATATTTGTTGTTGGTTGTGTATCGAATTCGTAAAGATATTTCTAAAATAAGTTCTACTGCGGGGCAAATTTTTCGGTCTTGTAACGCAGTGGTCAAAGTCGTTGTTTCGGTGACAAGTCTCACTGATTCAATCCTCAGTACGAACAGCATTTTTAAGGGCTTTGGAGCCGGTTAAAAAAAACCAATTCCGATTTGATTCTTATAATCATTTCAGTTTCACTAACATATCTGCATACTTTAAAATCATTCTAGTTACTAGAATAATTATGGTATATTTTACCAATCAATACGATAAATAGACAAATAATTTTTCAATATCTTTAAATTATTTTTCTCCAATTTATTCGATTCCAACTCCAAGTCCGCCTCCGGTAAAACAAACGGTCTCCTACATCACAGATTTAATTTTTAACAGACGATTTCTGTTTGAAGGCATGGATGTTTGTGATGTCTGAAAATTCCTTCCCGATATTCCAATTTAAAAACAAAAGGGTGTAGCGAAAGCGATTAGCCAACCACTAGTCTTGTCGTAAACGTATTCTTTCTATCCCTACTCCCTTTGCTTTCATAGAAGTTGAGCATCTGAGTAACAAGCAGTTTTTATAGAAAACTTCTGTTGAAACACCTCCATTACGAAGCCGTATGCTTTACATTGAGAGCGGACATGAACGGATAGTGTAATGGGTTGACACATTCTGCCGTAATTAACCCTCCAAGGACGAGCGTCACCATATGGTCACACAAAACACCGTTGTCTATTGATCCCACTATTCATACTTTTTCTACCTGAATATCGTTGCTTTCGCTCATATTTGGTTAAGAAGGGTACGGACTACAGTTAGTCATCAGCCGTGGGAACAGGAACGGTCTCTAAAAGCACATGTGATTTTTTGAATTTCCGTTTTTTTTAATTTACTTTTTGAAACTGTTAGATATTTTTTTATAAAAACATAAAATTATTTACAGTTATTTTGCTAATATATTTGTTTTGAAATTATGTTGATCTAAAGAGGTCAAATTGTAAATATTTTTAAAAAAATCACGTTTAGCTATATTTCAACCCCGAATGTTTGCAAGCCCATAAGGTCACTTTTGTCCTTACTACTGTCCGTACTCAATATTACACGGTAATACACGGATGAGCATGACCATATAGTCATGCGGAGTTTCTATACAACGACTTTGCGTTTTTTTTTTTTTAATTTTGGATAGGAATAAAAGTTATCCGTGACTTCAATATGGCTTAGAAAATATTTTTTTTATCGGAAAAAAGCTCTCGTCTCTGGAGGGTTAAAGCACATTTAGCCGCGGTGTTAACGGGTTCGAATCTCAAAACAAACACTTTCACACGCATTTTTTTATAAATCGAAATAGTTATGTATAATTAAATTTTCTTCCACTGTTTCCATATTTTGTTTACTTATCCTAAAATTATATGATATTTATCATGATGATTTTGCGTTTGTCATTGTTGTATGTTTTTACTGTTTAAGTTTATGTGTGCCGTTTAAATTTCTATCCAAGATGGCCAAATATCTTTTTTGTTTAGTGATTGCAATTGAAAATAATAATGTTGAAGTAGGAGGCATGCAAAACGATGCATTATGTCAGACAGAAATAAAATAAATGTCACACTACACGCTTAAGAGTACTCATTAGGATTTTCCAATTTCAAAATATATGGCTTATTAGCATTATGTGTATTGCCAAATATATATTAAATTTAAATTCGACATTACAGCGAATTTCAACGTGGTAAATATTTTTGAATTTTGAAACAATTGATCAGGCGAGTCTGGGTTTGATTCCAGGTAGGGTCGATGTCAAATTTAGGTTTTCCGATTTAAATTTGAGACCTAAGACGTGGGTGTTTGTGATGTTAATTTACCTTAAGTTGATCTGGAGTGACTTCGAGCGAGTGATCGAGTTTTTCTCGTGTGATCTTTTAATTTTAAATTTTTTAACGCATTGGCGTTAGCTGTAGAGCCATTTTTTATATTTTATTTTCAATATAAATATAATATTTACTCATGATCAGCTGACGGGAAAACCACCACGACATCCATAGCTAGACTTTGTAATTGAAAATTTTAAAATCCCATCAAATAAGTTTATGCTCACTCGAATAAATATTCTGATAAAGGTCGTCAAAATCAATTGATAATGCATTGACGCCACAGCGGCAAAGATTTCTTCAATCTGCCTATAAGAACATTAAGAAACTTTACAAGGGCCCACTGTCCAAGCGGATGGGAGGGAGAACTGGGGTGGATGTAGTTTTGGGGGAAAATAGGAATACATTTCGCGTTTTGGAATTGAAATTGCTTGACCGTTGTCATATATGGAATATATTTCCCTTGATGCGGAGAGATAGTGCTGGCACCCTTGTATATATCTGTGATCGGCAATGGTAAAAAAGTTTTATATTTAACTTTAATTTATATCACTTTTATAACTTTTTATAGTACACTGAATTGTGCAATTATTCATGGTTGATTAATATTAGATAATGAAACATGACAATGTTAATAAGATCGTCAAAAATACAAAAATATTTATATTTGTATCGTCTTTCTACTTTAGCGAGACCAGGGTCGAATGGAGAAGGATCATTCTAGTAAATGAAAATATATGCCATTGGAAAACACAGTAAATGGCATAAACTTTTTTTTGTGTAGGTATGTGTATTTAAACCAGGGCTATGGAGTCGGAGTTGTGAAAAACGAGCGGCTGGAAACATTAAAAAATAAAATAAGTATCTATATTCAAACCACGATAGTCCATAGTGTTGACATTGCATGCTTGGCTATACATATATAAAATTAAATTAAATTATTGGAAAATTTCTTCGCAGTCGTCCTTTTTACACGACTCCACAGCCCTGATTTAAACGCTTATTGTTTTGATTTAAGATTTTGACTAAAAGTGCTCGGTAGAATTTCAATATTAAATTTTAACGTTCAAATTTTGTACAAGTTTGTCACTAAATTGAATACAGTATACAAAGATATCTGAGATTTATAGATTGCAATGTAATTTTGTGAAAAATTCTATATCAGGCCGAAAGTACATAAGTCACATCGGCCTGACGCAACACTTAGACTTCCTTCAACGACAATACTTAGACCAGTCGTGGGGAACCTGCGACTTTAAGGCTTTTGGCTACTCTTGTGCGGTCTTTTGAGTTGATCGGTCAAAATCCTAAAAATAAGGTCCCACGCTGGTAATTTTGGGAAATCCGCAAATTTCTTGAGGTTAAGTGTATATCAACCAGTTTAAAAAAAAAAAAAAAACATTAAGACCTACTACTTCCCATTGACAAAAAGCCTGGATGAAAAAAAATGGACTAACGGATTTTAAATATTAATAAATGCGTGAAAAGGATTAATTTGGAAAAGGTCTACAATTTGTCCGAAAACCCGTTTAAAAGATGCAAGTCCCGCTTTCAAAAGCTCAAGAAAGCTTCCTCACACCGCTTTTATTTCGGGTGGTGCCAGGTGCGTCGCCCGCGCCCCAACCTACGCCAGCCAGTACAGCCTTCTTTGCTCTTTACCCGGAATATTTTACCGATACGTTTTCAAATAAAACGGATAGATACCCAATACCACCGTCTCGTAGTCCTTGGGGAGAAGCAATAGTTTCGCAAAACTTATAAACGCCTTTTGAAAAACAGACGAATCCGTGGTGCCGTATTGTTTTGGATGGATCAAATTCAAATCGAAAAATCTAACCTATAATACAATCAATATTTTATAAAAAATAAAAAAAATGTCAATGCTAACAGAAAGTCTTCGAGATGACTGAACTCTTGTTCCAACTATTTGATGTTGTAAGGGAATTTTAAATAACATTTAAAATACGGAAAGGGTGTCAATGAAGCTCTAAATAATTAGTTTGATTACATTACCAACCATCATCAACCACTGAGTTACTTGAAGCAATGTTTACATCTAATTTAGACCAACTAAATACGCGGCCGAGTAACGATATTGACCGAGTAAGCTCCTCCACGCATATATGTTTTTTAGCGATTAAATTAATTTGTATGCGTCTTTCGATTGGTTCAACAACACTCGTCAAACGCATGTTAATACACTCCGAAAACTTCTGTAAAGGTGTGCTACAGTTGGTGGGGGTATCCCCTCGACCGAGGAAATAAAAACGGTTTCTATCCACTCGCTCACTCGAATCACTCGTCGGATCGCTCGGCATAATCTCGTAGTTCATTTCAGATTGTTAAAAATACGTCTTTTCTAGTTATGACACTACCAATTATCATCTACCGTATTACATTTATTAAATCTATTCACCTTTGATAAAAACCGGAAAATGTGACTTTTTCTCGTAATCTAATAGATCAACAGTTCTAAAAAAAATACAATTTTTATTTTTAATTGCAATTCATTTACAAATGAATGTAAGGAATATGCTAAAAAAACTTGTTGAAGCCCTAATAGTACTGAACAACTTTATCCTTAATTAATGTTGCCCCAACTAGGTAGTACCACCGTTATGTAAATTTCGTCTCTTAGATATTTCGTAAACAATGTATATTGAAGCTATGGATAGTGTTATCATTTTTTGTGAAGAGATTTAATATCGAATTTTAAAGACTGACGGCTAAAAATAAAACAGTGTCTTTCTTAAAAAATATAAAGGTCTACAAATATTGTATCATAAGCTTGGTAAGTAAACAAATGACCGTTTATGTTATGGCCGACTGATAAGAAAACATTGACATTTAAGTCGAGAGTATGCCATTATTTTTTTATCTCAATATAAATAAATAAACAGGGATAAACAATGCATGTAGGTTATTTTTTTCACTCGATCTCATCTCGAGCTCGGATCCCTCCGAGCGCCGAATCACGTACAGAGGATGTTTTCATAGCACGATAACTTTACTCAACTGTGAAAGATTTACAAAGTGACCGCTAGATAGCGCCTTTCCCCTCATTCTTCTGACCGCTCTAATGCTGTACAAAAGGCTACCAGTGGACTCAACTAAAAAAAGGACACGTCCATTTTAGTAACTGCTTTATATTGGGCTTTTATCTTAACAAACATGCAATGGTAGATTAAACACATGGGATGCCACAGGCGCTATAAAATTTGGATGTCATGTTTTTCCCAAAAACGTCAGAAAATTTCAAGTAAAATAATGAAAATATATGAACATAGGAACAAAAGGTACGTGGGATATATTGTATAAGCCAGCGTTTCTCAAAATTTTTCCCCCGCAACCCGGTTATTTAAATATTTATCCTTCGTGACCCACTAAATTCGCTATGGCCTATACTACCGCCCTATAAGTAAAATAGTGCAGTATATTTATGTCCATACAGTCTTTATATGTTATAATACAAAATAATTTACTGTGACAAACCTACATATATAGAAATCACATGTACAAATAATTTATTAATGATAAGTATTAGGAAATTATGTAGTAAATATACAGATTTATTTTAGGAAATTGGCGACCCGGAATTTTGCTTTCAGCGACCCATCATTTGGGAAACGCTAGTATAAGCTTATATGGTAATCCGCCACTGCAAAAATGTTTTTCCAACCACATATGCATCCAATGTAGAGTGTATGGACTCGTATTGGAACATTTCAACAGAATTTATCTTACGACTGGTTTAAGTCACTAAACCTCTTTTTGAAGAGGTTAATGAACTTATGGTCGAAAAACTCGGAAAGGTAATTGCAATCCAATTGGTAATAGGGGAATATTAATACCCTATATTTTAACACGTAAATCTTCATTCGATCAAAAATTTACCTCAAAACCACCTGAACGCTTCACTGAGGCTTTTACTTTTAGATTAAACGAGCCAACATTTATTTTGGCTTTTAACCAAATAATATAACAGAATTCAAAATATTCACTTAAAACTGTTTTTGAAGTATCTGGTTGATGACACCTAAAATATGTTTTGATACCATTTACAAATAAATAAACGATATTTATGTTTTTAAAAGATTTCAATTTAGCCTTATAATATAATACTTGTGTTTCATTACCACGATAACTTGCTGCTTAGTTATAATATATATCGGAGGCAGTAGCAGATTAATCACATGAGAGGCCCCAGGCGCAATGAAATTTAGAAGTCCTGTTTTTCGGATAACATAAAAACGACAGAAATTCCGAAAACAAGTATATGAGTCATATAATATAAGCTATTTTCGAGGCAACTCATTGGTTTGTATGATAACCCCCCACTGATCAAAGGCATTGACACATCCATGGTTTCGAACTAAAACTGATAAATTGTTTGAAAAATGATGTTTGTACTAGGATTTGAACCCGTTAGACTTGTCACGGAAGCTAACGACGTCGAACATTTTACTACGGACCAGAAATATTTATGGTGCTCATACTAGTTATATAATTACCATAAACAAAATTACATAGACACATTTAGGAATGTTGACTTATACGGTTTTCAAATATATGTTCCAATTCGAAATTGATATTCGATTCGAAATTCAATACACAAAGCCCCTGCGCTAGCCGCGGGGGATTTCCGGCGGATGATCGGAAAAATTGAATTTGAAAATAAGGCAACGAGAGGGGATAAAGAAGATAAAACAGAAATCTGTATTTTCATTCGCCAACATTTATTGGTTTATTCCACATAATAACAGAGGAGCGGCGGTATAATGTTGAAATAACAATTTTCAGTTTTCCGTTATTTTGTCTCGTTCCAATTGATTCACGAATACGAAAGCTCCGATATGATTTTGGATTGCTTCATTTCTTATTGTGTTTTATTCCTTTGGGAAGTGAGCGTTTTATAAAACAGAATAACATTTATCTGCTTATCCTTTTTTATTGATTTCGTAACAACATTTTATTATTTTTCCAAAGTTTTCATATTTCCCAAATACAGGGGTGGGCTGGAAAGGGTTCACGGGAGCCCCTTGTTAATTTAAGAGAAAATAATATTCTCAGATCAAATTAGTATATAACTGCAATTTCTAACATATATGTTATCTACGATAGCTTCAGTATGTACACAGTAATTTTTTTTTAGCCATTTTATTTATAAGTGTACGGTAATTTGTTTATTGTTACATATTGTAATTGTATTAAGTAGCAACTGATTGCTTAGTTAAATAATGCGTATAATTGCATAGGAGTGCCCAGAACACCTAGAGTTGCTTTGAGACTAAACGAGCCCCCTTGTTAACGTATTGGAAACCCACCGCCGCCCAAATATTCAAAACCATTTTTACCGACATTATTTGAATAATTTAAACTTGCAATCTCTTTCAATATTTAAATTTAAAAAAATAATGAAAATAAAAAATATTTCAAAACTTTGCGATCTATTCATGAATCAAAATATTTAAAATCGAATTGATTCTGGTATCTGGTGTGTAAGATTTTATTTTGTATATCTTTATTTAATTGTATTGTTTGTTGGCTAATAAAAGCTGTTTTATTGTTTTTAATTAGAAATAGGATACGATAAAAAAATATTCTTGACTTAAAAGAAACAATTTTTTCTTAAATTTGCGTAAATATTGAAATGTGTACACATCTCTTTTTGTAACTAGATGCTTCGTATCGACTGTGGAAAGTAAAAAGGACGTAACCCTCAATTTTCCAAAACAGCTTTTTTTCGATAATCACAATGTATACAACTGGACACACATTCTATCAAAAGGATGGAAGCTGAAAATGCCGAATAACTATCTAAATTTAGCTTTTAAGTTTGAAAAAGATGACCTTTAAAAAATTAAAACCAAGAAATAACACTGAAATAAAGGTTTTTCCGAGACAATTTCTTTAATTAATATTAGGTTATGTCAATTAAACACCAGTTTAGAAGTATCCGTGAACTTCAAGGTTGTGTATAATTCATAATATGCATTTGTTACAAAATCATCAAAACACGTTTTTAGCGCCTCCTGTAAAATTTGATATGTGTGGGTTACGTCCTTTTTCCTTTCCACAGTCGATATGATGATAATAATTATGAAATACGTGTAAAGAGAGGATATGTTCGATACACGTGATACATTTTGGAACACAACAAGTGGAATAACAAAGTTATACTAAAGTTAATACTAAAAAATTATATACACATCCTATACAAATAATGACGGGTACTATGGAGCAGCGGTTAGCGTGTTTGGCTTCCTTGCCGGATCTCACGGGTTCGAGTCCCGTTACGAACAGTATTTTTTCGATTGATATATCAATTTCTGTTCGAAGACATGGGTGTTTGTGATGTCTAAAAATTCCTTCCAACCTTTTCGATCCTTCAAAAACTGGGCGTAGCGAGAGCGATTAGTTAGCCACACTAGTCCTGTCCTAGCCTTATTCTTATATCTCTACTAATCCGTTTATAAAAGAGAGGTTAAGCGACAGAGTAACAGACAGTTCTCGTAGAAAAAGTTCTGTTGAGATACCTCCATTAAGAGGTCATATGCTCCACATTGGGAGCGGACATGGATAAAAAATAAAAATAAATAAAAAATAAAATGTTTATTATTTAAAAGTAATCTTACATTGAATGAAACTTTAAACATTATTTAATGAGAAAAAGTTTTTACTATCACTTAAAGTTACTTTGAGATTTTAGTACCCTACTATTGATAATAGATAAAATCTACTCCCTTGGGTATTATAGGTTGGGGAAATTAGAAAAATAAATAAATATGTTGAAAATTATTTTGTTTAGTTTTATACAGTTTCCATGGATAGATTTTAGTAGAGCTTTTGTTTATTTGTAGCAACCTGCCGTACTAATATGTGTTTAATTCGACGTCGGCAACTTTATAAAGTTAGCGAAATGTGTGCCGGATAATCGTGTGTTGTCTCCGCCGGTTATGTAGGTGTAAGTATGTTTATGAAATGGCAACATTTGGTTTTATACAGTTTGTGATCTGGTGCAAGTTTGCCAGCCTGCGGCGTCGGTTGTCCGGATCGCCGGCCGCAAAAACTTCACGCCATACAAGTTCCCGCCAAAATGACCAAGATGGCGGCCGAAAGTTTCGGCGCCAAACCAACTGAGAACAGATTTTCCGCGCCGAGGGGATCCAGCGCCACGTGCGGGAATATTGGCGATAATGAGTTTTTTATTGCTCCATCTCTACCAGATAATACATACGATATCAGCGTTATTATTATTATTATAATAAAACTGGGAATATCAGCTATGTACATTATATTATACGAAGAGTAAGTGCAGAAAGTTCGCGAATGGTAACATAACCAGTGATCGAAAACTAAAATATCTTATATGAAATATTTCTATCTGTTAAAAATATATACATACAATTCGGTCTATCGATTCCATAAGTAGAAAAATGAGACCAAAACAAAATGCACAGCCACAAAAACGACATCTATAAAGAAAGGGGTTGGTTATGGGCAGGGGTGGGCTGGAAAGGGCTCGGATGGGTTCGCGCGAGCCCCTTGCTAAATTTTAATATGGTTGGCAAGCCCCTTGTTAATTTAGGAGAAAACAATATTCTCAGATCAAATTAGTATAAGTAGTACTTTCGATGGTTTCGGCGGTAACTTTGTGGAAGTTCATTTTAATAAAAAATTTAAATTAACTTTGATTATTCCACGTATTGTGTAACTAACTGTGACACGTGTTTCGCCTCTTTCAGAGGCATCTTCAGACTTACTATCGCAAAGTTTGCTTAAGTAATGAAGCAAGATTGATTCTAACATTTTAAAATTATAAAATTACAAAATGGATTGGGTTTTTTTTTCCTTTTAAGAGGAGCAAGGAGGGGGGTGTAGAATCGAAATAAAGCAAACAGATAATGATACTAATTTTACTAATGAGTTGTAAACAATCAGAATGGGATTTTTCCTTTTTAATGGAAGCAAAGAGGGGATTATAAAATCGAAACAGTGCAAACAAATTTAATCATACTACTAATGACGTTAAACATTACAAACTATTAAAACTAATGAGCTACAGTCAATCATCTAGGTTTGTGATTACTCTATTAATTGGAAACAATTTGAGTAACGGGGAACCGCCTGTGCTATTAAGAATATTATTTAATAATATTTCTTTTTTGTTAAGAGTTTTATTAATTTCTAAAAATTCTAAGCTATTCATCTTTAAACCCTTTTTATTTACTCGGTGGAGTATTTCTAAATTACAAATCTGATTAAAATTATGATTATTTTCTATTAAATGATTGGCAAACTCAGAAAAATTGTTACTTTTTAGACATCTTATATGTTCTTTAATTCTAATATTAAAGTTTCTACCTGTCTGTCCAACATAAGACGCTTGACAGTCTCCACAAGAGAGTCGATAGATACCACTCTGTGACGATGAATCTACGCGATCTTTACTGTTCAATAAAATTTTACCTAAATTATTTACTGTATAAAACGCGGGTTCTATATTGTCTGGCAAAAATTTAACTATCTTTGACGAGATGTCTCCTAAATAAATAATTCTACGCCAGTTTTTAATATTATCGTTTGCTTTCTTCTCTCCTGAAAAAATATTATTTACTATGAGTTGTTTAACTTGCTTACGTTTAAGTAAGTTAACTACTACGTCTGTGTTGTAACCATTATTTACAGCTATCTGTTTAATAATGTTTAACTCTAATTCAAAGTTGACTTTAGTGAGAGATCAGATTTGTAATTTAGAAATACTCCACCGAGTAAATAAAAAGGGTTTAAAGATGAATAGCTTAGAATTTTTAGAAATTAATAAAACTCTTAACAAAAAAGAAATATTATTAAATAATATTCTTAATAGCACAGGCGGTTCCCCGTTACTCAAATTGTTTCCAATTAATAGAGTAATCACAAACCTAGATGATTGACTGTAGCTCATTAGTTTTAATAGTTTGTAATGTTTAACGTCATTAGTAGTATGATTAAATTTGTTTGCACTGTTTCGATTTTATAATCCCCTCTTTGCTTCCATTAAAAAGGAAAAATCCCATTCTGATTGTTTACAACTCATTAGTAAAATTAGTATCATTATCTGTTTGCTTTATTTCGATTCTACACCCCCCTCCTTGCTCCTCTTAAAAGGAAAAAAAAAACCCAATCCATTTTGTAATTTTATAATTTTAAAATGTTAGAATCAATCTTGCTTCATTACTTAAGCAAACTTTGCGATAGTAAGTCTGAAGATGCCTCTGAAAGAGGCGAAACACGTGTCACAGTTAGTTACACAATACGTGGAATAATCAAAGTTAATTTAAATTTTCTATTAGTATAAGTAGCTTAAATTTCTATATGTTATCTACGACAGCTTCAGTATACATATGTACACATTAGAATATTTTTAGCCATTTAGATTGATAAGTTTACGGTCAATTGCATACTCTTACATATTACAAGTGTGTTAAGTAACAATTGATTGCATATAATTGCTTAGGAGTGATAAAAAAGTCGCTCCTTCCCCAGAACACTGAGAATTGCTTTGAGATTCAGCGAGCCCCTTGTTAACGTTTTGGCAGCCCACCGCTGGTTATGGGGTTAATCTCCCCGGTGTTGTATAAAATAAATGAATATAATTTACAAAAAAAAACTCAAAGAAATGCGGGATGAAAATACAAAGAAAAAAATAGGAGGTCCCTGTTTAACCACGCCACTATCTCCCTGTTTATTTTTTACAAATAAACTTTATTACAATATGATAATAAGGAATGCGTTACTCAACTGGGATGATTTAAATATCCTATAAAGCTAAATTTTATCAATTAAACGAATTTTTGTATAAAAGCAATTTAATCATTTGTCTTCATTATAAAAGGTGTCTCTGTAGACCAGCGTCTGCCAAACTGTGTGCCGCAGGAGAAGACGCCTCAAAAATTTCCATAATAAATAAAGCGTATTAATTTAAATTGTCTTCAATTTTAAATTAATTCAACATCTAAGTATTCAAATAAATATTTGTCACGTTCTCATATAAATACATATATAGTGGTCGTCTCGATACATTTTCCACATTTCCGTTTCTAAAAGCATTTTTATTTGGTGTGCCGCGGAACAAGTCCCATTCACCAGTGTGCCGCGAAGTAAAAAAGTTTTGCAGACACTGCTGTAGACCGTGACACATACTTATTCTTTAATATAAGTATGATAAATTATTTATTTCTATTAAAATTTCTTATTTTATTATGTCGAATCAATCAGTTTTCAAATTTAATGGCCATCCCTTGCCATATTTTTTGGTTCCGCTAGTGTTACTTACACACTTTTATGGCGTCATTGAGAGATACAATTGCACATACCAATAACTAAAAAGAATTTAATTTGCCTATATTACAAACGTATTGATATTATGTTTGTCCTGAAATTTACTCTCTTAGAGGGGTCGTGTTTCAATGAAGGTACCAAGCTCGGCTCGCGCCTTTCAATGACTAAATACACTACTGCTTGAATTTAATATAAATTCGTGAACCTGTGAGTTGACGATCGCATCGGAACAAGTGGCGACTAGCATAGAACAAAAGTATCATTAAACAGTAGTCAGGATAGGAACAAAGAGGTGGCTTTATAAAATAAAAGGGAATCATATATTATGTATGTGCTATCCGTGGACTGCTTTATATTCAGCTTACGCCCCACCCGTGTGGCGCAGCAATACATTCTCACCGTTGATTGGGTATCAAAATGCAATTAGGCTGTGCCCTCTGGCTACGGCTAATCCGAGTTTTGGATGTAATTCGCTTAATCGAAAATCATTGGGGAGATATTGTATGAAATAAATAACATGCAAATGTGGTGCTGGCTAATTAGGTGACCAAATCTTTGCGAATATTATGGTACGCTATCATCACATAAAGATTAGTATTAAAAATAAAAATAAAATATGACCGGAATCACGACAAAGTAAGACAGAGGCGTAACTGCAGCATCAGCCAGTCTCTCCTCGGGTACATATTGCATATTTTAAAAATCACAGTGATTTCAATGAATTTAAATCTATCTATCTATAAAAGATATTTCACAAATAAAAAGGTTAATTTTTCATATTGAATAAATCGATTAATTCTTATGAAATAATTGGCCGTGATTAAACACAGTTTGTTACATTTCTTTAAAAATTTGATTTTTTTTCATTTTTCGGCAAAATACTGGCCCATTAAGCCAGTGGCGGATTACTCTAGAAGACAGGGATGGCGAACCTTTTTGGGTCCGCGTGCCAACAATCTTCAAATATTATTTCTAGATTTTGTGGCGTCCCCAAGCAGCAATTAACAAAATAGAACAAAACGATTATCGTTTATCCTAGGAAACATTAGAAAAATAATAAAATGGAATGCATTAATAATTCATGGATTATTTATTTAACACTTATTTTTAAAATTTGAAATCGTTCGCGTGCCATCCAAATTCTCAAACGTGCCACCTCGGGCACGCGTGCCATAGGTTCGCCATCCCTGCTATAAGAGAATGAGGCCCGCGTCTGGGGCCTCCAAATCTTAGAGGGCCTCATAATAGCATATTATGTTATATTACAAAGCCATTTAATTTTCAATACTTTGTCTTATTTAACGGTGACTTCTGCAACGCTTTTATGTTATTCGAACAACAGAGCCTCCAAATTTTATTGCGCATGGACATCTCAAGTGCTATTCTGAAATTCTTGTATGGCCTCTTACCTGCAAAAACGACAAAAATAGATCAATTATTTTTATTCATTGTCATAATTTGTAATATTCTCGTAATAATTATTTGTTACAATAAATTATTATTCCAAATAAACAAAATTATTAGATCTTTTCCATAAATTTTATGAACAACAATGCCATCTAGCATTGTAATTTCAACACATTTTTTATCGGATTGAATCGTTGATAGTGTGTCTATTCTCCAACAGATGTCTATGCAAAGCTAAGGTACATTATGCATTAAAAAAAAAATAGCGTATAATTTTGTTTTATTTGCATATTAGTAAGTATATTTCTATATTATTTTTAGAATTTATTTATCGTCGATAAACAATTCAAGTACCCATAAGCATTCATTTTGTATGGTAACTAAAATCATAATAACCATTAAAAATATTAAACCGATTTGAATTGTATAGAATTATTCTCGAGGAGATACTCATTGAATAAGTTATGTTAATCTTTTTTTTCACATTAAATTCGAATTGAAAATAGTTGTGATGCTATTGTGTCATAAAGCTATTTCATTAATTCAACAAGATTGTAATTTTCTGGGAAAGTTAATATATATATAATACTGAATATAGCTGAGTGACCCTTGCGCTTGAACCATCTTCCTTCTTGGTTCCCCAAGTTTTAATCCTTGAATAGAATATTTCAAACAGTTACTTGTCATATTTTACCAACTCCATATGCATATACGATCCCAAAATTACTACTGGTAAATCACCGGCGTAGCCAACTTATAGCATGTAATCCAACAGGGTCCAGCTAAGTGGGGCCCAAATTTTTACACTCATTTAATTTTGTTATACACGGTTTTCAAATAGCACAGTTCACTAAAAAAACTAATATTATATTTTTACACGTATTATTTAGAAAAATAGAATATGTTATAAAAAGAGTCCGCATTTGTGAGGCAAACCGAGGCGGACATTTAACTGACATTGTTTTCCGTACGTAATTCCCAGCATTCAATAAAACATTTATCAGCATTAAACCATTTTGTTTTCATTTTAGGTATATAAAGTTATACAAAATTAAAGTAGTAAACCTTCCCAGCGAACACCACGTATTTTAGAATTTTTGAAATTGGTATTGGTACCTTTGGTATTGGCTGGTGTATTTTTATAAGCAATGAATGTTTTAATATGGTTTAAGGCTTAATAATAATATGGGGGTGCGTGGATAACGTCGGGCGGTCCGCGAAAGAATACGTATAAATATATTCCCGACACCTTTTTCATTTTTATGAAAGTTAAAATATATAAAATGGTTACGATTTTTACGTCTTCAGTCAAATATAATTAGTACATAAGAAAACAATTAATGACAGCCATGGATTTAATCTTCAAACATAAACAATTTAATATCATACCACCAGATTCACCCATTTCAATGAAATAGAATGTGTTTTTGTATTTCAAACCAAAATTTAAAAATTTAATAAATACTATATAAATTACTTTTTTTAAGTAATTTAAAATATCTGCTAAATACGCCACTTTAGCATACCAATCATTCTTCTGAAGACATTTTACAAAATTATCCATACCTTCATTTTGAAAAAAGATTAACAATTTATTCATAAATTCGACATAAAATTTTACCCTTAGATAACCACCTGACTTCTGTGTGAAAAAGCAAACACTCGTAATTAGCTTCCATAGAAATGCAAAGTTTTTTTTAACATGCGTGCTTTTAAGAGTCTTGATTTTATGAAATTGTAAAAATTGAGCCAAATGAGGAAATAATTAAAATATTTTAGACACGTTACTATATACATATTTTTAAGGTTTCTCTCCGGTCAAACAACCAGATGAATAAAATAAGTGAATTAGTGGGAATAGTTATATCGCATTAGACCCTATGTTTTATTTGTGATTAGAGGTCGCAGATATTAATTATTAAGCATGGAATGCTATTATTTTCTATAGCAACGAATATAGTGTTATATAAGAGATACCAAAAATAAAATTTGCCTTGTGTTAAAATATTACTGTTGGTTTGTATGTTCTCAAAAGAAGTGTAATTGTAAGTAAGTAATAATGTTCTGAAGAAATATCATCACTGAAATGTTTTCAAAATTTACGGTGGCAATATTTTGACATTTACCAATTGATCTCATTAATAGATATCACCATCACAGATACCTAAAATTTGACTTAACTTTTAATAAAATCCACAATGAATGAATGATGTGGGGTGTGAAAATAGTTTTTCAGTTGGCGAAATTTTGGATTATCTTCATATGGCTCACGTCACTATCAACTACAGCCATATTGCTTAGACTGTCATCAATGATTCTTAAAAGACTTGTAGCAACTGCTACGCCAAGGTCTATAGTCCCTGTAGCGACTACCATAAAATAATAAAACAATCGGGAAATTTGACGTCAGTTTTACACCTGAATGGTATGCATGCTGGCTTGAACATGGCACAATGCCAAAAAAAACGTGACTCCCATGATTAAAACACCACATTACATATGTGAATTGTTATTATTTATCGAAAAAAGTGTTACAAGGAAGTTAATGGATAAATATGGAATAGTTTTACTACAACAATTATTTTTTATACTCCAAGAACAAAGCTTAAAATAAACGAAGCATATAGCACTGTGCTCGGAACCCGGAACTGACCATTGGTACTATTCACCATTGTAATTGGGAATTCTGAAGTCTCGGGGTTTTCAAAGTCCCGGCGTGACTCGAGGCGTGATAAAGTCAAAGTTCCGAGACATCCCGGGACACGAGACTTTTATTTCCAATTCAATAAAATAAAATTTTATTAAAATTAAATATTTGCATGTATGTATTTATTTATTGCATACATACATGCCTTACACGCCTTTTGTAAGAACGCACTAGTAAAAATCACGTTTTTCAATACAATGTTTAATAATAATTATTTTTCTAATGTAATGGATAAGTGCAATGCTTATAGTTAATTTTTACTAAGAAGAGATGATAACGGTAATGTAATGAAAAAATATCAAGAATTCGGCCGCCGTCAAGAGTAAATTTATGACCGTAACTTCACAATAAAGCTTTTAAACCTTTTTATCTGATTGAGACATTGGTACTCTTGTATAATAGTGAAAAAAAACATTTGTACATAAAACAACATGAGGTATGAACATTTAATTTTAATATTTTGTAATTTGCTTTTGCTACAGTTATATGGCAATATATAAACACATGGTATTTGAAACTTCTACGAAATTATAAATCCCAAACATCTATTTTTTTATCAGTTTCCTTTTATATATGCATAAATATTTTTGTTTAACACCCCGGGTTTTAATCTTTTAGCCTGAATATAATGAATTGTTTTCCCAAATAGACAATAGACACCAATGTCTCGGGACATTTTCCAAAAAAGTCCCGGGACTTAAGACAGCATAAAACCTGACAAGTCCCGGGACGTCTCGACACAGAATCCCTGATTGTAATTGATTTGCAAAGAGATGAAAAAGACTATTCACATATTAAATTCATTGATTTTTTGTTGTTTATGTGATCAATGTAGACACATTATTTGATGTTGTCGTGACGGTCAAACTTTGTTTTGATTTTTGTAAATTTCGTTATTGGTTTTTCATTGCTTATCCTGTAAAGATTCTTTCAGATTACTCTGGACTCTAGACGGGTATTTTTTTGTGTGACTTTATCAACGGCTATTTCCTTTTTTATTTCGATTGCTTTGTTCTTGTGTTGAAATTCTTTTACTTTTCATGTAATTGAACTTATCGTAACCGTGAAATGTGTTATTTTATATTTATTTTAAGCTGATTATGAATCAAATATAAATATAACTGAGAGTTTTTCTTTCAACTATTCATAACTTATTAATCTCATTCAAAATTATATCACATTGAAAAATAATTCATTACACTATCAGTCACATATATTTATAAAAACTATATATTATATGCATATTAAAATTTAATAAAATGATCATTTTCCAATTTTTCTTTAATAGATAAATGTCAGTGTAATGTTTTCCAATTTAGCATTTCAATTTGATACATATACTATAATACAGTGAACTTTCTCACGGTATAATATGATTGATGTAGCAGGACTGCGGAGAATCAAATGTTTTCTGGACATAATTTATAATAGTAACTATGAAATTATGTAGATTATGTGTATAAAAACAAAACAATGCTTATAATATTCATTTCACCGTTGTTATTCATTATGTCAGGTATGTACAAAATTTATTTTCGTTTGATATACACCTGAATTGATATCATTTTACAGAATTACATTATTATCAGTCCCACATGTTTTAAAATGCATTCTTATACTGCACAGTAACCAACCGTATCTGCATTGGAAGCATATGAGGACATCATTGAAATATTTTTAGAGATATT
Source organism: Himalopsyche tibetana (assembly GCA_030503985.1). Lineage (NCBI taxonomy): Eukaryota > Metazoa > Arthropoda > Insecta > Trichoptera > Rhyacophilidae > Himalopsyche > Himalopsyche tibetana. Next base: position 8,013,730 of record JAPJYX010000010.1, read on the forward strand.
CTTTCAACATTACTATATATTTTAAAGATTTCTCTCCGGTTGTTCAACCGGAGAGATGAATAAAATAAGTGAATATAGTAGGTATAGTTTTGCCGCATTCGACAACACATATTTACTGTGATTAGAGGACGCATTTATGAATTATTGAATATAGAATGCTATATTTTTTTCTATAGCATTGAATTTAGTGTAATTGAGGAGCAAACATTCAAAAAGTGTTTTGTCACAAATTTTGAAAAATGGCGTTTTATATCAATTCTGATAGCCCAGAATAAAACCTATGAATGGAAATCAAAATTAGTGTTCAAAAAGGTTTTTTTTCATATTAAAATGAAATCATAAAGTTGACACATTCATACAAACCGTCACTTTTGCAACACTTAAATCATCATTTTCCAAGCTTTGTATTTGTGTGACAAAACACTTTTTGAATGTTTGCTCCTCAATTAGAGATGTGTTTTTTACAAACATTGGAAATAAATAAGCCATTTGCTTAAAATGCCACCGCTGGTCCTATATGCTGTTATATGATATTTTCATCACTGATATGTTTTCAAAATTCTATCTGGCTATATTTTATTATTTACCCATTAATCTCATTATTAAAAAACCACGATCAAATGATATGTCATGTGAAAAATAGTTTTTCAGGTGGAAATTTTTTGGATTATCTTCATATGGCTGACGTCATTATCATTAATGGCCATGTCGATTCCAGTGTCTTCAGTGTTTCAAAAACTATATTGCTCAAACTGTTCCGTGCATCCTTGTAGTGAGTACTATAAAATAATTAGAGAACCGGGAAAACTTACTATAAGTCATACCCCAGAATGGTGGGCATGCTGGCTTGAAAATGGCACAAAACCAATACAAACTGTGACTCCAGTGATTGGAACGACGACAACACCAAAACCATATTTATGCGAATTGTAATTTGTAATTCATAAATGTATTACAAGGAAGATAACCAAAAATTTAAATAGTTTTACTGTAATAATTATTTGTTATATTCCATGAACACAACTTAAAAATAACATCAACATATAACACAACCTGGGCTTACACAGTGCCTGGAACTGACCCTTGACACCATTCACCATAGTAATTGACGAGCAAAGAGGTGGTAAAACAAACACTACTACTGAATTAAAGAATCAAATTCATAGTTTTTTTTTAATTATTTGTTCAGACACACTCCGTGATGTTGCCGGGATGGTCAAACTTTGCTTTGATTGTTTTAAATTTCGTCACTTCTTTTTGTATGCTTATCCAGACTCTAGACCGGTATTTCTCTATTTCTTTATTATCGGCCATTACCTTTTCTTCTGTTCTTGTGTTGAAATTATTTTTCTGTTTATGTAATTAAAGACTGGTTCCTTAAATTTTCATTAAGTTTTATTATACCCTTCCCTTCTTAGAACTACGAAAATATAATATATTATTACCACCGTGCACAATTAAGCATATTAAGATTATTAAATCAACTGAAAGTAGGAATTAACGATCGATTTGAGGAACTTTGTTAGCGCAAATTTGGGATTGAATCTACGTTTGTCATAGCCGTAAACAATCTATGGTGCTGAAAAAAGTAGTGCAGAAGCTGAACGAGGTTTAAGTTTTGCATATAATATAATTACAAGTAAAGAAGCAAACTTTCATTCCAACATAAAAAAATAACTTTAAGTTGTTTACTGTCAATCCTTGGTGTAAATTGGGCATGCAAAAACGTTTAGATAGCGAGTCGCAAAAAAACGGATTAATTATGATGGTTTCGGACTGCAAGTAAAAATTAAATTTTAAGTTCACTCAATCCTCTTTTTACACAGGGATTCGTATCGTGTAAAAAAACCATGCCTCATATGTAAAAAAATCATTCATCGATTTGTCTCATTGACGGAAGTCTCTATCATAGATTTCACAGCTTTTCCATTATACATACTACCTATGCCGAAACGTAAATCACCAAGCATTTAGAAATGTTCCAATTTGGTTAATATAATATAATGTAGCAGAATTGTTAAGAATGAAATCTTTTATTGACATAATTAATAATAAACCATGAAATTATGTTGATAGCATAAGTTAAGTTAAATTAATGAAATATTAATTTCAGATGTTGGGTATGTACAAATCTTTTCCGCATTTGGCTTACACCTGATGCATGATACCATCATCATTTCACAGACTTGAATTATAATCAATCTTACACACTTAATACAAAAATACAAGCCATTTGTTATGTTGCAAATACGACCTACTACTACAACATAAAACAAAAACAAAACTTCAGACCGCTTTCTGCTTACCACCCAGTATAACCGGCACATAAAAGCGGGAACAAGAAAAACATCATACATACATCAGATAAAAAGGAAACTGGAGCACGATTCCACCGTCCCTGTAGAAGGTTGAAAGACACCATCATAAATGACATGCAAAAAATAGTTTTTCAGATGATGAAATTTTGGATTATCTTCATATGACTGACATCGTTAACAGTAACCGCCATGGTTAGTAATAAGTCTATGGAATTGATGCGTCAACAGAGGTCCTATTATTATTCTTGGTGGTCAAGTGGACTCAACAATAGATTAGAAAAACCTTCAAAAACAACAACGACAACAACAACACCAAAGCCTCACGTGTGTGAATTATGATTATCTATGCAAAAATGTATTTAAAGAAACATAACCAAATAAAGTGAACAGTGGCGGATTAAACAGTCGGGAGGCCCAAGGCGCAATTGAATTTGGAGGCCCTCTTTTTCGAATTACTAAAACTTAATTGAACACATTATGTGGGTTTTATAAAATATATATTATTTTAGGCCCATCGGATTGGAGGCTCCAAGCGCGCGCCTCTTGCGCTTATAGGTTAATCCGCCACTGAAAGTGAGAGAAAAAACTGCATCCAGTAAAATATTATTATTTATCAGCAATTTTATGGCACAGACATTACAATATGAGGTATGAAAAATTTCTTTTTCAATAATCGATTTTCAAGCAGTGTCAACTTCTGAATGTCAACATCTGAGCAGTGGTCTTATGAAGGAGCCATGGAGCCGGCAGGAAGATTTCGAAACGTGAATAACCAACCATTTAGTAAAGTTCTTATTTGGTTTATATAATATAATGTAGCAGGACTGTGAATAATTAAATCTTTACTTGGCATAATTGATAAGTAACCACGAAACTGTGCTGATTGCATAAAGAATAATTAATGTTATTAATGTTATTAATGTTAATAATTAATATTCATTTCAGACACAGACATGTTGGGTATGTACAATTCTTTTTACCATTTGGCTTACACCTGATTCTCATTATTTGACCAACTTACATTATAATCCGTCGCACACGCTTGAGTAAAACAACGACCCTTTGCTTATACTAGGATGTTCACTTAAGTTACCATATTTACCATTGAAGTAAATAAGAAATCGTTGAAATAAATTTCAACACATTCTCTTAGAATAATTAAATATCTTATTTTAGAAGCCTCTATATTGCTACAATTATACTATACATAGAAATATATGTTATATTTTATAAAAATATATAATTATAGCTAAATAAAAAAGTTATGGGTAGTTTTTTTGTATTATTACAACTTACAGTAATTAAATATTGAATTGGAAAGTTGGTTATTTTTTATGGAAACGTTTATATTGTAAAATAAATTCGATATTGATCATGAAATGAAGAAACCTATGGGGATAAAAACCAATGGTTAATTTCGTCACTGTCGCTTTATTCGACGTTTACAAAAGACAATTAGATAGAATTATAAGGAAAATCTTCATCAATGTGATGTCTTAGTAGCTCGATTTATTGTACTATATTTAAATTTACTTTTTTATCATTAATAAATGTCACGTTGACATAAGTGAAGCTTTTGCTTCACTTTCAATACCAATGAGATGGCATATGAACAATACTTTTTCAGATTGTGAAATTTTGGATCATCTTAATGTAATGTTTGATAGAATTTTACTTTAATAAGGTAATTTAACAGACAAAAATAAGCTTCTGCTTGATATACTACACCAGCACAATATTGGCCTTTTACAGTTTTTTTTAGTAGAATTTGATAAAAATGAAAACCTTAATCAGCTGACCTGTTATCAAAATTTCTAGCTAGCTGGATTATATTATTTACCTATTTATCTCATCAGTATCATATACATCTCATAATCACCGTAGCCAATACTAAAACATTTTCCTAACCTTTATTAATTAACATTATGAAATGATACAGCATGTGTAAAATAGTTTTCCAGATGATGATGTTTTGGATTATCTTCATATGGCTGAAATCGTTAACAGTAACCGCCATGGTTAGTAATAAGTCTGTGAAATTGATGCGTCAACAGAGGTCCTATTACTATCCTTGGTGGTCAAGTGGACTCAATAATAGATTAGAAAAACCTTCAAAAACAACAACAAAAAGAACAACAACAGCAACAAAACGAACAACAACAACACCACAGCCTTGTGTGTGTGAATTATGATTATCGATTGGTAGGGCAAATATTTCGGATGATGGGCCAAATTCAGGAATTTAAAATTAACAGCGGGACGCAAGTAAAATACCATTTATATGTACATGAAGAAATATATAACAAAAAAATCAAAATCTAATGAGATGAATGGAACTGTTTTACGTCTTTTTAATTTTTAAATAAACATTTTTTTTAAATCAGGTGTAATTTTGTAGTTCAGATTCTTAAAACTGCTTGTAAATGTTCATCGGTGATGTTTAATTTTTAAGTTTTTATTAAGGTTTATGATTGAAAATGTTTGTTCACATATAAAGGTTGATCACAAAATAACGAACATTTTTGAGCAACATCTTTAAGCTGGTTAAATATGTCCGAATTAATTACGTATAAAAATTGCAGATTTCTTCACGACGGTACAATTCCCTTAACTCAGGGTCACACTGTAGATCAATAATCTCAACTTGTAGATTTATTTTCAATCTTTTTTAAAAAGGCATTAAAAGATAAAAACGCGATTCAAAAATATAATATTGCTCTCGGGCCGCAGGGAAATAGGCAACGGGCTGCGGTTTGCCCGTGCCTGATCTATACCAAGGATGCCCAACTGAAATCACTTGGTGGTCCAAATAAAATAATGTCTGATGGGCCACACATAAATTTATTGGACCTTAATAATAATAGAATATTTTTGTATTAATAATAAATAAACAGCTCACAGTAAAAATAGTTTTACTATTTTTTTTTCTAATCCTTAATAAAATATTATCTGACCGTTAGAGCGAGATAGCAACTGACGGGTGCCAATCTGTCTTGCTCGGTCTACTAACGCTGTTCGTCGACACTTACTTAGTAGTTAGTAATCAACAAAAGATCATGATCTGTAAATTTATGGTTCTATTTTTTTGAGGGGGTCTTTAAAAATCGGCATTGCTACAAATGAATGTCTGGCGGCGGAATGCGACACCCAGGCCAAAATTCCAAAAATTCATCACAAATTTAGAAATACATTATTTTTATTCTATTCGAACAAAAAAAATGCAAAATGTACTGAAAGTTGTAAACTTTGAAAGGGCCACAAAAATCTTCATGCCTTCATGTTTGGGCATGCCTGATCTATACATAAATGTATTCAAAGAAACATAACCATTAAATAAATGAAAAAATAGCTGCATCTTGGATAATATCATTCTTTATCCGAAAGTTTACGGCACGGAAAACTTTTGTAACTGCATTTTACTTTGTGAAAAATCAATATTATTTATATATTGATTGCTAATATTGGTTGCTTATATTTACAAGTCAAACATGGTAGGGAAATAATTAAGTATTAGTAAAGCAGAGTGCAAGCTGTGACCTCTATGGATGAATCTGAGGATATTGACGAAAGGAAGAATATTCTAAGAGATCTGGATCGAAGATGACAAAATAATTGACTTAGCTCTGGGAAGCAAATTGTTTCGAATAAATATTAAGTAAGCTTCTAAGCACCAAAGAAATTTTATCTATGCTTGCAGTATTACTAAGTTACTTATTACATATTTCAAAAACATACACGTCATTAAATCACAGAAAGAAATAATGCTTGAGTGATGTGATATCTTAGTCAAAAAAATATGATCATATTATCTATTACTTTAGCTATTAATTTTTAAATTTTGTTTTGAGTTATATAAACCAGAACGCTTCTTTTTGTCAAGATCTTTTACTCTTAAAAATTAATCAATTCAGGCGTTAGCATAGGATGCTTGCTTGTCCCCCAATCTTGTGGGTCATTTACAAGCAACCATTTACCACTCCACTGTATGACTGAACTTAATAAGTGGTACTTAGGTAGAATAATATTTTTATTACTACTTTTGTATCACAGACTTTTATATTTTTCAAGCACAAATCAAAAATCAAACTATTTATGAAACTCTCTTATATTGGGATTCTGGTCTGTGAACTATGTAATCAAACCATTGACGTCAACCATTTAGGTACAAAGAGCTCGACACATATTTTGTCCTAGCCCTACCCATCTACCATGACTATTTCTGAAACAGACAAAGCAACTGAGATCTAAACCGTTTTCATTGAATAAATTCTGCTAAGATTAGCTCCATTATGAGTTCTTAGACTCCATATTAGGAGAGGACATGATTTCAAAAAAACAAGCTATATTTTATGTGCTTACATACTAAAACTCATCAAATTAATTCATATCTTTGCATACTCACTGTATTTATCAATAAATAATATAACCTAGATGTGGAAGTAATATTCCTCGTCTGAAAAATAAAATTTGATAAAGTTGAAATGGAAATATATGGATAAAAATAAATCTGGGCGACATTTGTGCATCCGGTTTGTCTTATTATAGGTTCACATATAGACAGTCATTGGAATTTTACTATAGGTATTTTTTTATATCGACCAAGAGTTTTTCAAAATTCTAGCAAGTTTTTTTTAGATTTAGTCGATTATTTTGATGTTTGTAAAAAAACATTTGCCTCTGTCACATAATCGAATGCTTTTCCCTCCGTGGCAAATAATTAAAAGTGTATAATATAATTATAATATAATGTACTTCCACAAAGCATATTATAATGTAGCTGGACTGTGGAGAATTGAATTTTTTCTTGGCATAATTGAGTAACCTCTAAATTATGTAGATTGAGTATATAAGAAATAAAGTAAAACGAAAAAATCTATTTGACCATTGTTAATACAATGTTAGGTATGTACATCTTTTCCTATTTGTTTTTATGCGTGAATTACCATAAATACACATAAAGATCTTAATTAGTGTATGGCTTGGTATATTAAAAGACTTAGCATAGTTTCTGTATCATTATCGTACAATTGAAGCAAATGGAGAAATTATTAAAATATTTTGAATTTGGACACCTTTCAACATTATTATATATTTTAACGGTGTGAAAGAAAACTTCTAATGATTTTGATTAGAGGTGGCGGTTATTAGTCAGTATTAAATACAGAATATTATTTTCACTCAGTGGAAAGTTGTCTAATGGAATATAAAACTTATATTAAAAAAAATGTCGGGGAAAAAAACACTCTGTAAGGACACTTTTTTCAATCCACCCTTCACAGTATATAACCTCATCGACTGAGATGTTTGTAAAATGAGAGCAAGCTAGATTTCATAATAATTTTACAACAATGTTTATAAAAATCATTTATCTCATGAAGATATATCAATCTTACAAAAACTTAACCCTTTGCCTTACTTTTAACAAAAACTACCATAAGATGATATGTTTTGTGAAAAATAGTTTTTCAGTCAGCGAAATTTCGGATTATCTTATGGATATGGATGCTGACATCATTAACAATGACAGCCACCCATGAAACTTACAATAAAACTATGCTTCAACAAATCTATTGCACACACTGTTACGTCAGGACCTATTATTCTTGCAGCGTATACCATGATTTAATGAAGCAAAATGGACCAGAAGCCAATATACATAGAAGACTTCCATGCAGCGCTTGCTGGTGGTCATGCAGGATCAACAATAGCACAGTAGATCTAACAACGACAACAACAAGAAGAACGACATCAAAACTTCGTTTACCTACGTGAAATATAATTATCTAAGCAAACATGTATTCAAAGAAACATAACCAATAAATATTAGAAAAAAGACTTTAACCCGTGTCAAGTGTTTTATTATGTGCAAATTAATGACATATAATACATTAGTATATATATTTTAAAATATACTGTCAAACCATTGTTATCTACCCTTGTAGTAATACTAAATTATCTACAATAAATTGAATAAAAAAACATTAGCACATCGTAACATGTTATAAATCCTGTGAACTTTACTTTACTGTGTTACTTTTAAATAATTTGAAAATAATGTACACCAATTCAATTTTGATTAAAGCTATTTTTGGCAACAAAAAAAATATAAAAAAAAATAAGTTTTTGAACATGCGAATCGAATTTCATTAATTTTTCAGAAGTAATAATACTCAACGTGCATAAATTGAGATGTTAAAATTTCACGATAATCGAAAATTACAATTATCTCAAAACAAGATTTCTTAACTTATTGCCTACTCCCAGTATATCGACGATATAATGTAGCGAGACTGTGAAAAATCACATCTTTTCTTGACATAATTGAACGTAACCATGAAATTTAGTAGATTGCATACCTATTTTTTTAATATAAAAACAAAAACAATCTTGAAATATTTATTCCAGACTCACAGTAAATCACTGTTAATCATGTTTGGTATGTACAATTCTTTTCTCTATTTGGCTTAACATATTTATCATAATTTCATTATATTATTATTGGACATGTATGTAAAGGTAGTCCCCGACTTACGACGGGTCACACTTACGACAGAAAAAATATTTGATAAAAATTGATGTGCAGCGGCGACATATTTTGTATGATCATGTTTTTAGTTACTGTTTTTTGCAAATTGTATATTTTTATTTTTGAAAGAAAACATGAAAATGATGTGTAAACTAAAATCACTTAAATTTTACGATATTTTAAGTCATGTAGAATATTATAACGCATTGAACGATTTTTTTCCTAAAATACCACTCGGCTCACTTCACTTCTCAGGGGCCCATATTATATGTAGAGCCAAAGATTGTGGGTACAGCAAATGCTAGTTGTTTTTAACGCATCATATGTTTCAGGCAAGCTATTTCATGTATCAAATATTTCTGTTTGTATGTTAGACACTCTTTTTATAGATGTCCGCTTGTTCGGAGAAATTAAATTGGATTTCTCTATTTTGATTATTTTATCCAAATTGCTTGTCAGATCTGTAAGTTTGTTGCTTCACAGATCCTCGTTTTCCATATCAATGAACTGGATTTAAAGTGAAGCAGCATCTGTGTTTAATTTTGACTAAGTTAACTTCGTTGAAATTTATTTTAAGCGGGCAAACTATAAAAGCTGGTGTAGCCTTATTTGCTCTGAATTGTTGAAAACGTTCACCACAACTGTCCTTCACTTTTTAAATACTGTACTGAATTAATTTGCATCAAAATAAGAGTTTTTCTGTCGCAATACTGTTTTAAATACTTGATGTGAATTAATTTACATTTCTCTACCTCTTCGAATAATTTATATGAATATTACAAGGAATACCTTCATGTGATGACATGTTTTCGAAATTTTAATCTAGCTAAATTCTTTTGTTTGCCCACTCATTAACCAATTTATCTCATTAATAATATCATCCTAAAAAAATACTAAACTTTTGCCTCACCTTTAAAAAAACAATATGAGTTGATATAGCATATAAAAAAAAGTTTTTCAGATGGCGAAATTTTGGGTTGTGTTCGTATGGCTGACATTATTGACAGTAACAGCCACCAAGCCTAGTGATGGATCTATTCAATTGGTGCGTCAAAAAAGAGCCAGCAATTTTTATCCTTGGTGGTCAAATGGAAAGAACCCTAAGCTCAGAACAACAACATCAGACCCTTAAATATGTTAATTATTATTACCTATCAAAAATGTATTCAAAGAAACATAACCAATAAATGTGTGAAAAAAAACAACACCTCTCTCAAGGATATAATTTTCCTCAAATTAATGGTATTTTATTCAATATATGTATTTTAACAAGGTTCAGAGCAGACTCATCACATCACATGACTTTGCGCAGGGTCACCAGTCAAGTCACCACTTCTTCAAACGCAGGGTCACCATTTCTTCTGTAAAAAAATCGTGTAAGAATGAGTTAATTGCGTAAAAATAGAAACGGTGTCATCAAAAAAAATCGCGTAAAAAAAAGACTGGACATTTTTTTAAATCAAATAAAAGCAAGCACAAATTAAGATAAAATTATCAAAAAGAAGCAAATAAATCAGTAGCTAATAAAATTGTTAACATGTTTTATAAATGTATTGAAAATTGTTAAGTTTTTCATGTCGATCCTTACAGTTAACTGTACACTGTAATTAATTCTGTACACTTCATCTAAATATTTTTTTTGCTTTTATAATATAAAAGGTAAGATGTGTAAGCAATTGTGGTTAAGTAAGGTTATTATTTTTTTGAATATATTATTTGAGTTTTTGTATTGGAGTGAGCGCCACACATAACGTGTGCGCGGGGGCTTCCGAGCTGTTGTGCGGCCGTGCAAGCTTAGAGGGATCACTGGACAGAAATAATATTACTTGTCAATACCCAAAAATTACACATGCCAAGATTCCCTCCGGCAACTTCTAAGCTTCTCCATGAATCGCTCCTCTGAAAAACGCATTATTATTTATGGTTGTAGCCCTTGGTAACATGTTGACTTGAGAGTTGAGAGTCTTTTATTATTTTTTCAGTAATTGATTTTAGAAATTTTAGGAGTATTTGCAAAATTGTCAAAAGACCCAGCACACATAAAGTAGTAAATGAAAACGAGTCGCATAAGTCTCGACTTCCGAATAGTTTCATAAAATGATGTGACTTAACCTTTTCAGCCTTATACTTTCCTAATTTTCAAAGGTTTTACTATATATTTTTTACAAACTGCTAAAGAAAGTATATTATCCTTGCAAAGTACTTAAATAAGTTTATCCGGAACACAATCAATATACACAAAAAAGCCCACGCTATACTTACTAGTAGCGATTCTGGATAGCACAGAAAAACTAATAATGCCAACAGTGACTTGCCAAAGCCTTATTAATGTAGAGTTATTAATTAGTTTTAAATGTTTTAAAAGCAATTAATAAATGTAAAACTTGGAAAGTAGAGTTAAGTATTTATTTATTTGCAAATTTAGGACATAGATTTTTTTGTGTCCACTACGGATTCTGTGTCGAGACGTCCCGGTACTTGTAGGGTTTTTTGCTGTCTTAAGTCCCGGGCCTTTTTCGGAAAATGCCCCGGGAATCGTGACTGTAATTTATAATGTGCTAATAACATGTACATTTTAATTTTGAAAAAAAAACAATTATTGTGGTTAAGAAACCCTCAAAAGTACTGATGTGTATTGAATGAAAGCAGGTATAAGAGGGGAGCCCCAAGAAAAACGGACACGACATGGTCGGGATGTGACACTTACCCTGGGTTTTAACAAGATAGAAAAACAGATGTTTCGGATTTATAATTTCGTAGAAGTTTCAAATACCATGTGTTTACATATTGTAATATAATTGTACAAAAAGCAAATTACAAAATATTTAAATTAAATGTTCATACCTGATGTTGTTTTATGTACAAATTCCCAAAGATACCAATGTCTCAATAGGACAAAAAGGTCTAAAAGCTGTATTGTGAAGTTACGGTCATAAATTTACTGCTGATGGCGGCGTCATTGATATTTTTTCATTACATGGACCGTTACCATTGCTTATTAGTAAAAAATAGCTGTAAGCATTGCACACATCCATAACATAAGAAAAATAATCATTATTAAACATTGTATTAAAAAAACGCGATTTTTAATAGGCCGTACTTTCAAGCAGCGCCGAGTGTATGTAATACGTAAATACATACATGCAAGTATTTAATTTTAATAAAATTTTATTTTATTGAAGGGGAAATAAAAGTCTCGAGTCCCGGAATGTCCCTTTGACTTTGACTTTATCACGCCTTGAGTACCAAATCCTCGAGACTTCAGAATCCTGAGTGTCCACACCCAATGTCATATATCCAGTGGTATAGTGGTAAATAAATAAGTACCAGGTCGGTCATTGATTTATTCCCTATTTTGTTTGGTTTTTTCTTCACGTTACATGGGTACATTTTTTTTTTTGTAAAATCTGTTGTAGATCAATTTTGATATAATGCTTTTAAATTTTATGAACAGTATTTTGAATATACGCATGTACTTGAAAACTATGTTACAAATCAAAAAGAGGGCGATGCTCTGGCTCATTTTCAAGTACCAGGTCGCTGACCTGGCCCCACTACATCGCTGCATATAGCCAACTAATAGACGTTTCTCAAAAGATGTTTATCTATGAGAACTGTTTGTAAGTCAGTTGCTCAACCTCTCTTTTTTTAATAGAGTTGGGATAGAAAGGACAAGACTAGGACAGGATTAATGGTTGACTAATCACTATCAGACACAATTTTGCTTTCTGATCAAGCGCTTGGACACCCTTGCAAGATTTAATGCATCATTTATTTTATCAAGTTTAGTAACATATGTAATAATTTACCAAAGTTAAATAATAATAACTGTTATTTAATTTTTCTGTGACACAAATATCATTGAATATTTTTTTACCCCTTACTCCTATAGCGGTTTTATCCATCCTTTTTATTTTACCAAATTTACTGGGAAAACCTTTTTTAAGGAAACAATTTTCACCCACTCCGCTTTACAAAGTAAACATATAGTCAAATTGCACTATAAGAAATTTCCGAATCAATTAAGACATTTTTAAAATTCCAGTTAGCTTCAGGATGCAATTCTTTTTCTTCACCCTTAAAATACCAAAATGGTAATCGTGGGTGTGACAAGTGCTACAAGTTTTAGTTGCGGCTAAAGCAATTCCAATGTGATTCATTTAATAAAATATACTCCTTCATACCGTAATATTATAACAGTAATGTAGCAGGACTGTGAAGAATTGAATTTTACCTTGACATAATTGTTAACTAACTATAAAGTTGTGTGAATTGCTAGCATAAATAAAAACAAACCAATGAAAAAAATATATATTTCACAATTTTTTATCATAATGTTGGGTATGTACATTTTTTCCTTTTGTATTTAACACTCGAATAAACACCATTTCACAAACTTACAGAATTATCACTCTCATGCAACACAAAATATGTATGCTTTGCTATACCAGGGTATGACACAGTCCGTGGCACAGTGGTCAACGTTGGAAGCTTCAAATCTCAGTACAAACTTCATGTTTTCAATCGAATTATCGATTTATATTTAAAAATGTCTAAAAATCGCCCCTCACCATTCCAACCCTTAAAAAGTGACGAGTGATAAGCCAATCAACCACTAGTTCTTCCCTAGCTTTATCTTTTCTATCCCTACTGTCTTCGGAAAATGGAGAGGTTGAGCAACTGTGTAAAAAGATTAAAATTAAATTGTTTATTAGTAAGAATTTTTAAATATAATCATTTAATTGTTTGTCTCATAAACAGTCACTAATATTGAAACTTTTGCGTAGCTTTAAATAAAAAGAAAAACGTTTTAAAATGACGTGGCATGTAAACAATAGTTTTTCAGATAACGAGATATTGGATTGTCTTCACTTGGCTGACATCATTGACAATAACAGCCACACATTTGATGGATAGTTCTGTTAAAGCAATGTTTCGACAGAATAATTGCAAAAACTGCTACGTCAAGGTCTTTGAACCTTGTTACGTTTACAATTATTTAATAAGGACATCCAAAAGAGTATCCACTATATTCAGAGAACGCTCATGCAAAACATGCTGGTGGCGATGCAGTGTTAGCAAAAGCACAAAAAAACGTACAACAACGACACCAAAACCTTGTTTATGTAAATTAAAGTATTCATAGAAAAATCAAGTATTTATTTATTTTTAAATTTATGATATACAATACTTTTGTATCAATAAAAATATTTTATAGTAATTTTTAATTATTTAAATTTATATTTTACTAAGGTTGTAAATATCATTGTTTTATGCTCCTCATGAATAAGCAATTATTGTTGATAGTAGTAGCGACATCATGCAGCATATTTGTTTTCAACTCAACTTGATAACCGTATTTGAATTTACTATAGGAAACCAATTGATTTTTAAAATAATTTACCTTCTTTGTATCACAGCATCTTTGTCTGCGTTTGTTGTACTAACAATATTTATGACAGTTTTGATAAAAACTTTGTCGTGAGATCTTTGTAATTTATATAATACAGTTAAAGTTAGTCTAGTGCTGAATTATCAATATTACCGGTTCCTGTATTGAAATCCATACACTCTACCCATAATTCATTTGAAATGCAGTCGGCTTTAAACTTTTAACGTAAAAGAAATAAAATTGAAAAATGGCCGTCTGATAAATCATAATAAGAAATATATGTATGCAGTATTATAAAATGTCACAGTACTGTGTTGAATCAAATGATCATTTAAAAATCGGGGGCTTAGGATCACAGTGGTCTATCTAATAAATAATGATTTAGGTTCACTAAAGAATAACAGGTGATTTACCTTTGTGCTTCTAAAATTATAATTTCATTTGTCGATATACTCAACTGAAAAGGGTTATACTTAAAAGATATAGCTTTGTTTCACTTATAAATATGATTATGAAATCAAACCAAAAGCCAAAACAGACCTTAACACAAATCACACATTATGGTAGTTATGCCCCTGTAATCCCTCTTAAGCCATCGAAATTATATATTATTGAAATTATATATATTATGTCATTATGAGCCATAAAAAAATTACAATATCATCAACACTGACCACTCGGCACAGACACATGGAGTAGTAGCTCAATAATGAAGTCCTTGTAGCATGTCGTGGTTTGATCAAATAGATTTCTTGGCACAACTAAAAATAGCTGTACGAATTATTTTACGTTGTGTAGATAAACACTGTTAAAAGTGTTAGATATCAACTAATCTTGTAACATCACCCACACCCATCCTTACCTTCGAACATACTGTTCGTACTGGGACGTGCTGGGTAGGGCTTATACAAAAACCGACTTTTTAAAAAAACAGTTTTCTAAGTTTTACAAAAAATGGATAATTCAATTGAAATATCGAGATAAAGTTCTTTTTTTATGTTGTTTATTTATATTCATAATAATACACAACAAGAAATTATTTGGTGTCACTCCTCAGAAAATATGATTTAAGAAAACATAAAGCGTCCACTGATTGTTTTGTAACAAAATTTCCTGATATCGAAAATACCCTTTCGATGGGTGGGGCATATGGTCTTTAAGCCATCAAATAAAAGATCCAAATTGTCCGTTCTTTTGTTTATAGACTCGTTAATGGAAAATTCGGCACAATCGGTTACGAAGTTGAAAAACCGGTTTTCGAATGTCACAAATTTAGCAAAAAAAAACGGTTTTTTAAAACCGACAAGCCCTAGTACAGTAAAACCCCCATTTACACTATATTCGGGACCGTGTAATTGGGGGTGTGAATGTCATACAAAATAAGGGATTTGATTTTTTTCCGCGGAAAACTCAAAACTAAGATTTCCCTTAGTTTTACAAAAAAAAACTGTATGCGAAGCACAGACGACCGTCTCTTAGTAACGGCAATGGAATGCGAATATTTCAAGCCGGCGCGTAATTCGGGGTAGTGTAATTGGGGGTTCCACTGTACTGGGAACCGGTGAAATCCATTACACAAGCCAACGATTTTGGCCCGTGCGCCGCGGAACCAACTTTTAATCCACAAAATATATTTACTGTATACAATTTCCAAGGATTTCTTATAAATTTATTATAAAAACGATGGAAATTGTTCGATTTAGCTTATTCACATACCCAAAAAAAAATTGAAATACTTTCTTTTGACATTTATTTAACTAGAAATGTGTTATTTAAGACATATCTATTTTTTTAATGATAGTTCTTCTATGTTCAATCATGTGCTTTAATTATTCAAAAATAATTTCTCTAGCGAATAATAAACAAAAAAAACATATTACAACAGTAGATTGTTGTTGTTTAGATGTTGAAATCTTGCATCTTCTCAATAAATATTTTACTATTGTGCTTGTCAGGTCAGGTCAGCCTGTTAACATTTTTTTTTTCTAGTAAACGTAATGAGTATGATTGTTATAGGTGCTATGCCAAGTCTTATAACACGTGTGGTGAATTTTTCTATCACATCTATCACGTCTATCAATTGAGGTCACGGTCGTGAGTGCCTATAAAAGCACATCATGAAGACCATTCCGACTGCAAAAACTGCTAGTGGAGATGCTGGCATACTATTTTCTAACGTTTCTTTATTAGGTTGAATAAAGCATGAAGTTTTATTTTTGTTTTGGTATACGAGTTTCATTATAGTTAAAATATGAGAAAAATAAATACGATTAGGTATCTATCACATGAGTTCATTCGGATTGATTTCACCAGTACAGTATTAATTTTATTTGATGATGGTCTGGTTAGCCTTTAGATGTAATCAGCAGAGTTTATGACTAAAAAAACTGTAGTACAAGTCATATGAACGTTACTGTTTTATGAAACTTGCTTTTTTTCCGCTTCATTACATATGAAAAAAATATTCACTGGAGAGAAAAAATTGTGTTAACAGATTGACAATTATAAGGACTAAAATTTATATATCGTTAGTTTTGAGAAATTTAGTATTTTTATAAATACATAAATAATTCATTGGCCCCAACCTACAACGATAATAAATTGACATTAAATACATTACAACTCTGTTACACAAGCTTCTGCGACTAATGTAATAAAACTGAATCAAATAGATTATGGTTTTTACGATTGCTATTTACAGAAAAATATACTCAAAACACAAACTGAGACCATAGTACAAGGTAACACCTTTCTAATATCAAAGTTTTATTTAATTGATTTATTTTAAGTATTAGACACTTGTTTTTTTTTTAAAATTATTGGACTTTTATTGATTTAATATATATTTTTTTACTTGTAATATTTATTATATTTTAAGGATTATACTCAATTTAAACAATTTTGTCAACTACTTCAGATCAGTGGTAAAAGATAAGTCCTTACAAAGACAGTATCAAATATTACAAATTGTTTTACGTTTTTTTGAAATATCTAACAGTGGTGTGTCTCAAATGATTTAACAATTTGTTAAGCTATCATCATATCTTCATAAACAGATAGTATACACATTACTTCTCTGTGGAACGGCATTACGGCACCTTTTTCTCGAAATTTTTAATGTTTCGGTATTGTTTATTTTAAATATTTTTTGAAAAAGATTTTCTTTTGACAGTTATTTAACTAGAAATGTGTAATTGAAGACATTTATTTTATAAATGATAGTTCTTCTAAGCTCAATCATGTGCTCTAAATATTTTAAAATAATGTCTGTAGTAAATAATCAACAAAAAAAACACATATTACAAGAGTTAATAGATATTTCTTTTTTAGATGCTGAAATCTTGGATCTTCTCAATATGTTTTATACTATTGTCAGTAGGTCAGGTCAGCCTGTATACAAACTTTATTGAATTGTCTAAGACAGCTAATGAGCACACCTGTGAAACGTGCTATGTCAAGTTCTATCACACGTGTGGTGAATTTTTCTCTCAATTGAAGTCACGTTCGCGAATGCCTTTAAAAGCACACCATAAAGACTATTCCAACTGCAAAAAATGCTGGAGTTGCTGGCTTGGAAACATAACATCGATAACGACTATGCACACAACAACGTCTATGCGAACAACAACGACAACGCCAAAGCTAAAGGCAAAAATTTGCAAATTTTTATAAATTATTTTTTTAAAAATCCAATAAATATGTGCACAAAGCTATGTATGTAAAAACTGTATGATTTTCTTTTATTTATTTTACAAATAAGTACATAACAGCGTTCCACGACATATCGCATAAAAAAATAGCATTAAAAGTTCTTGACTTCCATACAAAAAGTGGGGATAAGTTCCATGAATTATAAAATACGCATTACTTTGAAACAGCGAAGTTAAATATACCCAGAATCGCAAAAAAGAGTTTCGGAAAATTGGGGGGAAAAACGGTGTAAAAATTACTTGAGAATATTTTTTTTTATTAAAAAATAAAATTTATGGTTATTGTTTCAATTTAGTAACATTTTAAGTAAAACTATCATCACTGTATGACAATGCTAAGAGCGTTTTGCACGTTGTTCGAAATCACTCTCTTTTTTTAAAGAATGCGCATCAATTTCAAAAGATGATGGTTCTTTACGCATGGAATAAGTGTTAATCGGTTAATCATTCTGTGTCGGTTTTTTTCTATCAATAAAATTAGTGATCAAAGTTTGTTCGGATCTTCTTTTTTCGATAATTAATTGTTTATGCAGTTTGTAATACCCATCAACACAATTTTTAAGCTCTCGTTAAATTATCGTTTTTGTATTAAGTTGAGTAAAGCAGGATTTTTAAATTTTGTTTTGGAATACAAGTTTAATTAGAGTTAAAATATGAAAAAATTAACGGCCGTAAGGTATTTATCTCAGGAAGTCATTCAGATTGATTTTACCAGTACAGTATTGATGTTTTTTTGATGATAGCCTGGTTCAGTCGTGGGGAACTTGCGGGCTACTTTGTGAATTTCTAAATTCTTGGGATTTCGGATTTCTAAATCCTTGGAAGAGTCCCACGCTGGTAATTTTGGAAAATCCGTCAATTTCTAGGTTTTAGAAATCGGCATGAAATTGCTTCCCTTCAAAGATTTCCTAGTCAATGTTTACTGCGGCTTTATACTGTATTAGAAAAATGAATGTGGTATTTAGACATGAAAGGGTTCCCTATCCCTGGTCTGGTTAGTCTTTAGATGTAATCAGCAGAGTTTATGACTAAAAAACACAGTAGTACAAGATGAACGTTACTGTTTGACGAAACCTGCTTTTTCTTCCACTTCACTATAGATGAAAAGATTACTCACTGGAGAGAAAAAACTGTATTCAGATTGAAATTCATTTAAAGAATAAAATTAAAATTGATAGTTTTATGAAATTTAGTATTTTAATAAATACATGATGAATAAATAATTCATAACCCCCCACAAACAACGATAATAAATTGACATATAATACATTATAACTCTGTTAGACAAGCTCCTGCGACTAATGTAATAAAACTGAATCAAATCGATTATGGTATTTACGTTTAGGTGCTATGTACAGAAAAAAATATTCAAAACACAAACAGAAACCATATCTATCGTATATTACAAGGTAACACCATTCTTGTGTCAAAGTTTTATTAAATTGTTCATTTTAAGCATTAGATTTTTAGCATATTAGCATCATTTTTTTTTTTAAATATTGAAATTTTTTTTATTTAATATATATTTTTTTACTTGTAATATTTATTATATTTTAAGCATTAGACTAAATTTAAACATTATTGTCGAATACGGTGGTAAAAGATAAGCAAACAGAAGGTATTCAAGTCCTTACAAAGACAATATCAAATATTACAAATTATTTTATGTTTTTTTGAAATATCTAACAGTGGTGTGTTTCATTCATGTGCTTTAACAGTCAGATCTCCTGCCCAGCGGTCAATATCTTTGACTTCTGAGGCAGATTTAACAACATTTTTTTCAACCGGCTTATCGATTTCCGTTCGAAAGCGTGGGTGTTTTTGATATCTAAAAAATTCCCTCTCACCCTTCGAATCTTAAAATTAACAAGGCAAAGAGAAGAGCGATAAGTTAACTTCTAGTCCTTATCTTTCAACCTTTATCCCTTTTTTTAAAAGGGAGGGTGAGAAACTGAGTTACAAGCAGTTATCGTTAAAAAAAATCTGTTGAGATAAGTCCATTAGGATATTAGAGTTGAAAATGTAACAGAGGTATCACAACAGAGGTTTTCTCTGCGAGAAGTGTTTTTTTTTCAGTAGCTCAATCGCTCTTTTTCGAAGAGTAAGGATAGAAGGCAGGGCCGGCGCTACCATACAGGCGAAATAGGCAATCGCCTAGGGCGAAAATCAGTAGGGGCGCATAAATTGAGCAATCAAATTATTTTTTTATAATCTAATAACAAATAATAGTATGTTTTTTAATGCTTGTATCTGTTCGTTATAATTATGTATCGTATTTTATACACTTCCAAAAAGAAAATTTGCGCAAATGAGTAACAAACAGTTCTCGTAAAAAAACTTCTGTTGAGATACCTCCATTAAAAGGCCATATGATCCACATTGAAAGCGGACATGCATTTTTGAAAAAATATTCCACAGTTTGTTAAAAAGGAGGCCCGACAATAACCGTTGCCTAGGGCGCCGAATAACCTCGCGCCGGTACTGATAGAAATATAGGACAAGACCAGTGGTTAATTAATCGCTCTTGATATACCCTGTTATTTTAGAATTTGGAAGGGTGGGAGGAAATTTTTAAATTACCCACACCCAACCCTTGATTGATAATTTAATATAAGAAATTGTTAAATTTAGTTTATTCACATATCCAAAAATATTTGATATTACAAGATTTTGTATATTTTGAAATAACTTTTGAAAAATATTTTCTTTTGACAGTTATTTAACTAGAAATGTGTAATTTAAGAAATATGTATTTTTTTAATAATAGTTTTTCCAAACTCAATCATGTGCTCTAAATATTTAAAAATAGTTTCTATATCGAATAATAAACAAAAAAAACACATAAGAGTTAATAGATTTTTTTTTTAGATGCTGAAATCTTGGATCTTCTCAACAAGTCTTGTACTGTTGTGCTTGTCAGTAGGTCAGGTTAGCCTGACTGGAAATGTTTATGTATATTATAGTAAACATAATGAGAGCGGCTGTGTTAGTTGTTATGTCAAGTCCTATCACCCCTGTGGTGAATTTTTTTATCGATTCAGGTCACAGTCACTTCGTGGTATGAATATAAAAGCATACCACGAAGACCATTCCGACTGCGAAAACTGCTGGTGGAGATGCTGGCTTGGAAACAAAACATTGACAACGACTGTGCGACCATTAAAGACAACGCCAAAGCCATTTATTTGCGAATTGTAATAAATTCTTTTTTTTTTTAAATCTCAATAAATATTTTTTCAAAGTTATGTATGTAAAAACTGTATGATTTTCTTTTATTTATTATATAAATACTGATGAAGAAAATCTCAGACATTATTGTGGTACAGTGACATAACGTCGGTGATTTTTTACAACCTCGTAGGAGACATAAATGTACTAATTTTACCACTATCGCTTTCTGTCGTTATAAAACACCACTGTAATGGTTTTGTCCTTAATATCTTTGAGAAAACTAATAAAGCAGGAAGCAAAGACATTTTTATTTATCCCATACTCTGCTTCATGGTTACCATAGCTCACGCCCATATTATTTGCTAACGTTTTTGTATTAAGTTGAATAAGGTATGATTTTTTTTTTTTTTGGAATACAAGTTTAATTAGAGTTAAAATATGAGAAAATTAACGGCGATAAAGTATTTATCTCAAGAGGTCATTCAGATTAATTTTACCAGTAAAGTATTGGTTTTTTTGATGATAGCCTGGTTCAGTCGTGGGGAACCTGCGGCCTACTTTGGCTACTCTGGTGCGCCGTTTTGACCTGATCGGCCGATTCTGATATTTTTTGTGAATTTCTAAGTTCTTAGGATTTTGGATTTCTAAATCCTTGGAAGAGTCCCACGCTGGTAATTTTGGAAAATCCGCCAATTTCTAGGTTTTAGAAATCGGCATGAAATTGCTTCCCTTCAAAGATTTCCTAGTTAATGTTTACTGCAGCTTTATACTGTATCAGAAAAATGAATGTGGTATTTAGACAAGAAAGGGTTTCTTATCCTTGGTCTGGTTAGTCTTTAAATGTAATCAGCAGAGTTTATGACTAAAAACACTGTAGTACAAGATGAACGTTACTGTTTGACGAAACCTGCTATTTCTTCCGCTTCACTATAGATGAAAAGATTACTCACTGGAGAGAAAAAATTGTATTCAGATTGAAATTCATTTAACCTGTTAGCCGTCAAAGTCGAAGTATTCGATCTACGACTGTACGCCAGCGATTTTAGAGAAAATAGAAATTGCATAAAAAGTTATTTAACTTACATAATTTATAGTTTGAAGATGTTTCCGTGTGTCCTGGCACATGTGTGTACAATACATTCTGAGCTGCGGGACGATTTATGGGCTTATTCGATTTCATGTTCAGGGTTGTCACAACACTCGATGAATATATTTTTTTAATTTTAATTTCAGTTTAATAATTTATTCACTGGTATAATAATATAATTTGCATTTGACAACCCTGTATGTCTGTAGCCATTTATGAAATTTCCCTACTAATGATACATACCATATTTTTTATGAGGTGTTGTGACAAATAGGTATCAATTTACGATTCTCTTTCGCGCGTACAGAATACTTCCAGCGAGCAGCCCTAGCGACATGTGCTATTTTTTTATTTAAAAATAATACCTAAAGATCTAGAAATTTTAAACTTTAAGAACGTTATTGGGTTCAACTATGGAGGCTGCTAGCATAATATTTTTTAAGTATTAAAAAAATCTTTATTTTCAACGAAAAAACATTGCAACTCGCTGGTGAGACGTTGGCGTGTGGAGTCGATACGCATGCGACTCACGGGTGAGACGTTGGCGTCAACGTTGGCGTCAACAAAGAGTTAAATAATAAAATTAAAATTGATAGTTTTGTAAATTTAGTATTTTGATAAATACATGATGTATAAATAATTCATAGGCCCTAACATACAACGATAATAAATTGACATTATAACTGTTAGACAAGCTTCTGTGACTAAATTAATAAAACTGAATCAAAACGATTATGGTTTTTACGATTAGGTGCTATGTACAGAAAAAAATACTCAAAACACAAACAGAAACTATATCTATCGTACATTACAAGGTAACACATTTCTAATGTCAAAGTTTTATTAAACTCATTTGTTAAAGTATTAGACACCTGTTTTTTTTTAAATGTTGAGAATTTTAATGATTTAATATATATTTTTTCACTTGTAATATTAATTATATTTTAAGCATTAGACTCAATTTAAACATAATTGTCAACTATTCAGCTCAGGGCTAAAAGATAAGCCAACAGAAGGTATTCAAGTCCTTACAAAGACAATATCAAATATTACAAATTATTTTGTTTTTTTTGAAATATCTAACAGTGGTGTGTTTCAAGTGATTTAACAATTTGTTAAGCTATCATCATATCTTCATACACGGATACTATACACAGTGCTTTATTCTCATTTAATGCTGTGGAACGGCATTACGGCACCTTTTTTTTCAATTTTTTTAATGTTTCAAATCAATATTTGCAAAATTTTATTTTTATTTTGCTTTGGAAACTTTTATTTTTTTTTGTCAGATCTGCTGGCCATTTGGATCCATTTGGCTTCCGTGACAGAGTTAGTAGCATTTTTTTCAACCGGCTTATCGATTTCCATTCGGAGGCGTGGATGTTTTGGATATCTAAAAAATTCCCCCCCACCCTTCGAATCCTAAAATTAACAAGGCAAAGAGAAGAGCGATTTGTTAACTTCTAGTCCTTATCTTTCCTATTCTTCTAGTCATATTCTTTAAAAAAAGGGAGGGCGAGCATCTGAGTAACAAGCAGTTATCGTTAAAAAAATTTGAAGTCGCATGCTCCATATTGGAAACAGAGAGATAAGAGATAAAAAATATAATAGAGGTATCACAACAGAGATTTTTTCTGAGACAAGTGTTCGTTTTTCAGTAGCTAAATCGCTCTTTTTCGAAGAGTAAAGAAAGAAAGACAGGACAAGACTAGTGGTTAACAAATTTCTCTTGCTATGCCCTGTTATTTTAAAATTTGGAAGGTTAGGAGGAACATTTAAAATTACCCACGCCCATAACTTCGAACAGAGATTGATAAATATAATATTTTTTTTTTAAATAATTTTACGAAAAAGATCTTCATTTGACAGTTATTTAACTAGAAGTGTATAATTGAAGACATATGTATTTTTAAATGATAGTTCTTCTATGTTCAATCATGTGCTTTAAATATTTAAAAATAATTTATAATATATAATGAAGAATCAACAAAAAAAACATATTACAAGAGTTAATAGATTTTTTTTTTAGATGCTGAAATCTTGGATCATCCCAATATGTCTTATACTATTGTGCTTGTCAGTAAGTCAGGTCAACCTGTATGGACAAATGTTTGCATTTGGGAAACGTAATGAGTTCGACTGTAAAGATTGCTATGTCAAGTCCTATCACAGGTGTATTGATTTTTTCTATCTATGGAGGTCAGGGTCGCGAGTGCCAGCAAATTACGAAAACCATTCCAAATGCAAAAACTGCTGGTGGAATTGCTGGCTTGGAAACAGAACAGTGTCAACGACAATACCAACGCTAAAGCCATATGTTTGCGAATTGTAATAAAAAAATTTTTTTTTTAATTTCAATAAAAAAAAATAAAAAGTTATGTATGTAAAAACTGTATGATTTTCTTTTATTTATTTTACAAATATATCGATCAATCCTCTTTTTAGGCGGTTGATGCGTTCCACGAAATATTGCATAAAAAATGACTTGACTTTCATACAAAAAGTGGAGATATGTTCCATAAATTTAAAAATACGCATTACTTTGAAACAGCAGGATAAAATATACCCAGAATAGCAAAAAAAAGTTTCGGAAAATTGAGGGAAAACACGTGTAACAATTACTTTTTGAAAATGGATGTATTATAGATTACAAAACAATATCTTTAAAGTTTAAGTATCCCACTATGATTCCAAGAGATATATGCATGATATTTAAAATTATTAAATACGTTTCTTGTTGCCTTTTAACCGCGTCTCAAGTACAGCGTGTAAACACGCACATTTTGTATGGTCGACCCTACGAGCACGAATTTGTATGGCGTGCTAACGTCCGTGGCAGAGAACCGGTTAACAGATGGAAATATTCAAACTTTTGGTGAACATAGTGGTTCATTTAAGAATATTGGTATATTGATAGAATATTGTATTTTTTTTATCATGAACCAATGCTCCCACTGAATGTGCTTTTTCTTTGAAGAAAAATTTAAATACGGTCCATCAGTAAACCACATATTGGATCTTTAAAATTTTTGCCGATTACTAAATATAATTTTAACCAGACTTGTATGAAATTTTGCAAAAATATCCAGGAAAACAAATTAATCCACTTATCGATTAATTAAGAAAGTTTCTTTATTATTTGTATCCAGGGCCGTAGGAAGTCATAAGCAAAGAGACATTTGCAAGTCCGCACTTGGCCCGCATTCATCTGTTTTTAGGGCAGCCGAAGCAAACAAGATTTTTTTTTTAAATATATTGCGATTACTCCGTGCAAATTTTTGAAAGTTTACGTTAGCTACGGATGGCTGGTTTACATCATTTTTTTGACGTGAATATGTTTTTAAAATTGCTTCTATAGGGAGGCAATTCAAAAAAACCAATGATAACGAAATCGGGGGATACAGTTTGGTGTTGCAGCTTCATATCTAACATCGCTATCCAAAATTAATTGCACCACTGGAAAGCTAAAGAGCCAAAGAATTAATCGGGCTATGTAAAGACTGTGATACATTGCGCGGGGTGAAAAGGGAAGCGCCGCCATTTTGAGGTCATTTTGCTACGTATCGAGATTTATATTTACTATAACTTTTGACTCAAAGAATTTACGATGTTCGTTTAAGTTTCAATCGTTAGCTCTCGACAAAATCTATCGATTATAGATAAAACATTAGTGTAATATTGCGACTGTGACTATAATAAGGTGTTAAAAAAATATATTTATATATAATGTCGGAATTAACGCGTCAAAAAGCCAAGTCGAAATACAAAGATCGCATACGGTTGGAAAGGGCTTCTCAAGAGCAATCGAATGGTACCATTAAAAGACCATATGATCGAGTCAAGCAGTGCCGGCAACGTAAAAATGGGGTGTAATATCACTTGCGTGTCCATGACACAGCCACACTTCATTTTTTTTTTGACAGAGAAGGATCGGGATTTAGGGTGTTCCTCCCAAGGCCGCCTCAATAGAACGATCTCCAAAGTACATTGGAATGATTTCGGTCTCCTTGATCTAGAACTATTATTATTAGCTAGGTGCCGTTCTTTTTTACATTGGTTAGTGAAGGGTAAAGATTATTTGGGTATCCAAAGCAGGATGAACTTTATTTATTGACTTGGCATTTACTTGGTAGAACTCCATTATAATAGTTTAACAATAATATAATAGTAATAACAGTTTAAAACTGTATAACTAAATACGTTGCTATTTTTACCCTATCAGGATGAAATTTCTTCAATGATCGTTACTAGTTTTTTACTCATTTTAATGCCTGTCATTTAATATGTCACCCTCGCATGCCCCGGTCAGACACTCGAATTCATAGTTGTGTCTGTTATCTGAATATGTATATATTATTTTTGGTGTGCATCATTGGATATTTCTTTTGATTGTGCATTTCAAATTTTATAAGGTACGACTTTTCACACTCCTCTATTCTATTATTATAAACTTCTTATTAAAGTTTTAAAAAATACCAGTTTCACTCGCTTGTTATTTATAATAATTTTCTTTTTTTACCATGTCCGCTCCCAATCTGGAGCATATGGACTACTAATGGAGTTTATCCCAGCAGAAGAGTTTCTACGAGAACTGCTTGTTGAAGGATAGGGCTAGGACATGACTAGTGGTTAGCTAATAGCTCTCACTACGCTCTGTTTTTTTTAGAATAGGATGGGTGGAAGAGGGAATTGAAGACATCATATACATCCATGCCTTTGAACAGAAATCTATATATCAATTGAAAAATCAATCTATAAAAACAGTCCATACTAGGATTTGAGTCCGTGACCTCCGTGATCTAAGCAAACTTCGTTGACACTCGACCACGCAGTCGGCATAATGATTGAACTGAAAAGATTTTTTTGTAAAAAATAATGAATTGAACAAACACAAAAGATTTTTTTTGAGGATCTTATTATTTTAATTTTCTGGTAAATTTTCTGATTTTACACTGGCTGGAGTTTCGTGGTGATCTGACGTAGCATACCTACCATTGAAATCGAATGATAGAAATTTTTTACATACTTATCAATAGGAGGGCGCTCGTTCGCACGCAGACGTCTAAGCCCACGGGTGCAGCCCTGCTCATTTACCAAGCGCACGAAGCTCTGTAGTAAACTTTTGCCTAGGTGCCATATTTGTCTAGGTCAGGGTGGGGAACCGTTTCTTCTCTAAAAGTCGCATTCATTTTTCTGATTCGACATGAAGGCCACAGTAACCATTGACTGGGGTATCTTTGGCCGGAAACAATTTCATGCCAACTTCTAAGGCCCAGAAATTTGCGGATTTCCCAAAATTACCGGCATGGGACCTTTTTTTTGGTCTTTCAAGGATTTTGACATCGAAAATCCCAAGAATTTACGAAATTACAAACATTTACAGAATTAGAGAATTGTCCAGAAGGCCGCACCAAAATAGCCAAAATACTTATGCAACTTAAGGCCGCAGGTTCCCCACGCCTGGATCTGCTTGAATCCCAAAATCCCAGCATCAAAATCAAAGCATGTGAAATATTTCTTTAGTTTTCACATAATTATTTTCATAAAAATATGAATAAAAAACAGAATTATCTTGTAATCTTTCACTAAAGCAGAAAAAAATCTAAGCATACTTATTATTTTATTATCCTATATTGTATGACATCAACCATTACTCATGCTGGCTGAATTATTTCAAATTTATATTTTGGGACTGATTATTCATTATTTTTATCAACATAAAAAGCATCAACAATGATTATTTGATTTTTGTTCAAAAACAAAATATATTCTTATAGCTAACTACAGTTTGCTTATCTAAGCCAAAATCTATTAATTATTGTCTATGATACGACTGTAGTATGTTATATTTGGGTATAGTGGTATGACTGGTTCCGTTTTAACTATCCAATAACCAATTTTTAACATTTTAATTGAGTAAAATGAGGGAAAAAAATGGTTTCGTGAATAGATTGTTAATAAAATTTATTTCAAATACCTCAGAAAATGTCATTTTTCTAAAATTTTAATTGAATTTGAAGAGATATGAATAGGTCGAGCAATCTAAAATACAACAATAATAATACCATAATACCATAATACTGCCATCAAATATATTTTATCTCAATTAGATAAACTCATGTGATAATTAACTACCTAAATCAAATCAATTAATCTACTTAAAATCGTGATTTCTTTCTACAGTTTGTGTGTAGAATCATAGTCAGTAAAGAAAAAGCTACACAACTTACAAAAACAAACTATCTATCAACAAGGTAACTCACATTTCAATTTCATTTGAATTTCTTTTGAATTACTTTAGAAATTTAGTTTTTCTTTGAGATTGCGGGAACTATACACGGGTTATAAAACAATATCATTGTGGGCTGGCTGATTCTAAAAACATAATCTTTTGTTTTTTAAATTTATGACAACTATGTATCAAAAATATTTATTGGTTTGACTTCATTTAATCAACAATGTCAACCCCTGCAAAACAGTGATAAGAGCTACGCTTAGTAATCAAGAGGTCCGTGTTCAAGTCTCGGCTTAGTAAACATTCAGATATTGGGCAAGGGCGATTTTTAGTACCGTATTCGTTACGAGTGATTTATAGCAGTTGCTCTTGAATGTTTCTATGAATTTTGATTCAAAACCGGTGGTTATGTAATAAGTGTATCAAAATTTAATTTATAAACATATAAAATACTTCGAAATTAACTACAATAAATGTTTTCATTGTATGTTTTTTTTCAATACAAATAATAGAATACTATAATAGTTAATACTATTTAGCTTAAGTATTTAAACAGTGTTTCAGTACAGTAAATGCTCAATATGTATCACAAACTAATGTTAAAAGGAATATATAAGACCTGAATACCAACATTTGAATTAAATGCTAAATACAAAAAAGCACCCTTTGTTGAAATAAATGAAGAAACATGATGGCCATGAGTGATCTATCTCAGAGTTGTTATTCAACACCAGTTAATACGCATGCTGTGTCTTTTGCTACTTAATGTGACGGGCGTGACCGTACTCTACTAAAAGCAAATATTTATTTTCTTATCATTACGTACAATTTTTTGGCGATCAAAATGTTAGTTAATAATTTTTGTGGACTTTTTAAAATATGTGACATATTAACAAATGAAGTTGTGAATAATTCTAATTTTCATTCATTTTAAGATGACAAGACTGTTGACTGTGCTGATATACGTGTTATGCATAACATTAGCATCGTCAGCATTCAAAGTTTATCCGACCAAGATGAGTGAATTGTTAGCCGAGAACAAAGACGGTTGGAAAACCGGCTACGCTTGGAGAGACAAGACAACTTGCCGTCATTGCTATGTTAAATCATTTTACCCTTGCGACGTGTACTTTGATCATCTTAAGCAACTTAAAACCAATCCGAGACATGTGATTCCAACGGCGAGGCCCATTTGTAATCATTGCTGGATACGATGCTGGATTCACAATAAACAGAAACTTTCTTAAGAAAAATAATGGCTGTAAATAAATACTACAAAAGACCAATTTTTACTTATTTTTCTTCCCGCATGGATGTACGATGTAACAGATACATTTTGTATTTTATAATCTGTGATGTTTTTATTCCTGCCCATACACATTGCCACCTGTGTGGTTGAGTGGTCAACGTTGTTGGCTTCGGCTACGGAGGGCACGGGTTCAAATCCCGGTACGGACAGTTTTATAAATTGATTTTTCAATCGATTTATGAATTTCTGTTCAATGGCATGGATGTATGTGATGTCTTGAATTCCCCCCTCTCACCCATCCTATCCTATGAACGAGCGTATCGAGAGCGATTAGCTTACCACTAGTCCTAGTCCTGTCGTAGCCCTATCCTTCTATCCATACTCTCTTTGGAAAAAGAGAGGTTGAGCAACTGAGTAACAAGCAGTTCTCGTAGAAACACTTCTGTTGAGATAAGCTCCATTAGGAGTCCATATGCTCCACATTGGGAGCGGACATGGTTTAAAAAAAATAAATATTTCATACGTCTCTACCGTAACAAATTTTCTGGTTGTTATTATTATGCAGTATAAAATAACCTGCGCCTTCATCAAAGGATATGGCAAATTTTCATTCAAACTTCCAAGCGGCAAAACAAAATAATTAACCATAATCCAAATCCATATTTGTTAAGTCCTGTCATGATCCGTTATGAATATCTTCGCATTTGATTGAAAAACATCCATAATTTTCAACACAGAAAAGGAAGATTCACTCAGATCACTAGATTAGCCATATGAAAAATATGTATGTATGTCAGGCACATTTTTTTCCTGAAATTTCGTTTTAAAATGAATCATGTTTTTTTTTTTTTTTTTACACTAAACCAGGGGTGGGGAACCTTTTCATTTGAAAAGGCCACATTCATTTATCTGAGCTGACCCCCTCCTCCCCTTTTTTTTTTCGACTGTCGAACACATAATGTGTTGATTCCGCTCTTTTTCCAAACGTTTGCGTATAATTTTTTGATCAAAGTGAATATTTGGATCACGACAAAAGGCCACATCAGAGTAGCCAAGGAGACGCAGGTTTCCCTCCACTGCACTAAGCCAAAACATTTGTGTTTTTAAGCCAGCTATTTCGGAAATCTACGGTTACATTTTTGTTTACTTACTTAAATATAATATATATAAGTGACATCATCGGGTCTATGGTGCAGAGGTTAGCAGTGTTGGGATCTCACGGGTTCGATTCTCAGTACAAACAGCATTTTTTTTCGATTGATTTATCGATTTCTGTTCATGGTTGTTTGTGATTTCTGAAAATTCCCTCCCACCCTTCCAATCCTTCAATAACTGGGCGTAGCGAGAGCAATTAATTCACCACTCGTCCTGACCTACCCTTATCTAATGTTCTGCAAACGAATTCAATTCAGGCAACGTGAAGAGAGGTGAATAATCAGAAAACAGTTTGCAGATTTGAGAGATTTTTTCCTTTACCAGTACTGAAGAGGAAGAAAATACAAACACTAACAATTGTGGGGTTATAATGCAAAACATACTATTTCCAAAACTCGAACTTTTCAGTAGGGTCATATACTATAACGAATAACACAACCAAAATAACATTTGCATAAAAATATGATTTCCAATTTGAAAACGACAGTCTTGTAGACATTTTATATTAAAACTAGTGGGATCAGTCGATTCCTTAGGCTTGAATTACCTTATCTGCATACCTAACTCACTATCGCTCATTTTGAAAATGGTACGTTTGGCATTATAACAACACAATTACATAATTAATTACTCGTGCTTAAAGGGAAAAAGTTTAATTGCTGGCAACCACTGATCGTTTTTAAAATGTTGTTTACTAGTATTTTATTTCCATTGAGGATTTTAATTAATAAGCGAGGGAACTCACGCTAAATTTACTGATTCGAGACATTTAGTATTTTGATAAATGCATGATGTATGAAATTTTGATAAGCCCCAACATGCAACTATAATAAATTGACATTAAATGCATTATAATTCTGTTAGACAAGCTTCTGTAACTAAATAAATAAATCTGAATCAAATCATTTATGTCCAGAAAAAAATACTCAAAGCACAAACAGAAACCGTATCTATTGTATAATACAAGGTAACGCCATTGTTATTTCTAAAGTTTTTTAAAAATTGTTTCAGATATGTACTTTTTATTAAACTTCTTTGTGATCATGCAGCATGACAGGTGTAAGGGTATGAGTACACAGTTTGGTTGGGGTGGTTTATTACATAAATGTTAAACTTGCTTTTTTTTTTAATGTTTGGTATTTTTATATATTTTTTTACCTGTATTATTTGTTATATTTTAAGCATTATTATCGACTACTGCTGTTCAGTGGTAAGAGTTAAGCAATCAGAAGGTCCATATTCAAGTTCTTACAAGGACAATATCAAATGCTATTTTTTTTTCAAATATTTGACAGAGGTGTGTTTCGAGTGATTTTAATTTGCTAAGCAATCATCATCTATTCATAAATAGACACTACACATAATAAAAATAATGTGACTGTCAAAAATCACTGATATGTAGATATCAATACCCTAAAAATACCATTTTAACGCAACTTAAAATCATAAATTTTATTCTTCGCAGAATATTTACTATTTAATTTTTTTTTATTGATACATGCCACTTAAAAAATGAACTATAAGTTTTAATAAATCTAAATGATTATTCATTTCAAGATGACGAGACTGTCGACTTACCTGATACACGGGATATGTGTTCAATTAGCATCATCAACGCTCTACGACAATATTTATCCGAACCAGACGAGTGATTTGATGGCCCCGTACAATGACGGCTGGGAATACGGCTACGCTTGGAGAAACAGGGCGACTTGCCGTCATTGCTTTATTAAATCTTATTACCCTTGCGATGTTTACTTGAATCATCTTAAGCAGTTGAAAACCAATCCTAAGCATGTGATTCCAACAAAGAAGCCTCCTTGCAGACATTGCTGGGTGCGGTGTTGGCTTTACGATGAACCGAAACCTCGACCAAGAAAACAATGGCCACAGAATACCACTCCCGTTCCGACTAGACCACCGACTACACCCATGCCTTATCGTTGTGAATTTTGACCATTTACGTGAGGATGACGTGCACGTGCACATGACATGGGTAAATTTTATATTTCAAAATCCAACGTATTCTAACGCTCTTTTTTATCTGGTATAATTTTCCTTTCCATTTGAACAGATTTTTTTGTAATATGTAATATTAAAAGAATAGACTTAGTATCTAAAGATATGCGTAGGTATAAAATATCATACGAGCCCTCTAGAGCTGAAGTGAGCCAACTAGTAAAATGGTAAAACTGTTTTCTTGAACCTTTAAGTACAATCACGTCTTTACTTGGTGTTTTAGTGGATTGCATATTTTTATTTTACAGAGATAACACTATTGCAATTTATATTAACTGAGTTCACTTCATTTTTACGATACTTTGAGACGTGTAGATTACAACGTATCTAACGTATTTTTTTCTAAAATACCACTTGGCTCACTTCACCTCGAATGAGTTAAGAACTTTGTCACACCTATCTTGGATAATGAAAATTTTAGCTTGGAATCCGACAAAACAATTGGAATGATTGACGCATAAATGTTTTAAATTTATATCCTTTGTGCCTTTACAACCTATAAAATTTATTGCAATAAAAATATCTATAAAATAATGAAATAAAAAATTATTCCATATGTTTCTTTGCTTTCTTTAACTCTGATAGTAACTCTTTGAAATCTTCTTGTTGTATAAGAAATTTGTGGTCCACTGTAGACTTTCTGCAAATGTCTTCAATGTGCATATTCAATTCTACACAATCGATAGATTCTTCTGGTGCAGGTTGACAGTTGACTGAACTCAATTTGGTTACTGAAAGGAGAGAAAGAGAGATATAAAATGATTTTACATGAAATTGTTTTCAAATTACATATCACTAAATGTTTTATCAATATTTTTTTCTAGATTGTATGTAATATTTTTATTTCCAAAGACAAATGAACAATTTCCTACAGTTCTTTGTGAATGAAAAAATGTTTGTTAATATTTTGAAATTTAAATGCCACAAACAAGAAAAAAACACGCAGCAATTTGGTATCAAAGGTGAAAATGGTATGCAAATAAGAATATAGTGCATTTTTTTATAGATGCTGTCCAGTTGTAAGCATGACTGTCTCGCTAGATTTTTTAAAAACTATATTCACTCCCTACTCAAAACATATAGCCACCGCACTGTGCCTTGAAAATTCTCTATCCCCCGCCTGTCTCTTTACTTCCTCTCAGGTCATGCCAGCGCCCCATAGCTCAGCCGAGTACATCTTATCAATGGTTTTCAGCGGCCTTCCATATAATATACTCAACAGCCTATCTCACAAGAAATATTGGACCTTATTGACTGAGATTTTATCTGTCAATAGATTCTTATAAAATATTGACTCTAGATTTATTCTATATTGTATTTATATGAAAGCATACATCTAAGTGAAGTTTTACGTAGTCCTGCTTCAATTTCTGCACCGTGTTGATCGAAAGCTACTCTGAGAGCTCTGGTAACCTCCCAAGCCACACCGGCACTTCTTAGTCCATTATCCAATTGAAGACCGTCTGCTCCCCAGCGAGCTGTACTGGTCAGCGTGAACATTAAGCATGATATAACCATCTTCATGTCATCTGGAGAATCTAAAACCGATACATTAATTATTGCTGATTACCAAGAGTGTGTAATATTCAACAAACAATGAGGATACAGGAAATATAACATTTTTTTTAAATTAAAGAAGTAACATTCTAATTGTAATATTATTTCAACAACAAGTGGAATAATAAAATTATGTTCATGTACTGTCAAGGATAAAAGAAAACAATATTTAACAAATTTTCATATAATATAAAATATCATCTTTACCTAGTTTAACATCTGATAAAATGCTTTTTATTTTCTGCTCCTGAAAGTTAATAAGAATAATAATATTAAAAACACAGAAGTAAAGACAGAGCGATACTTGCTGACTACCATAAACATCCCAATTTGGTTGCTATCCACTCATTAAGATTTAGTTTTCCTTGAACACAGTCGCAGAAATCATTGAGCCGCTCCTGGTCCTGCATGGCAAAAAGGTTCCTGACTTCTGAAGTAGGCAGTAATATATAGGTAATAAATAGCATAAAGAATATCTTGCTCGGTTGAGACATTTTCTAAATATTATCTAGAATTTTTTTGTAAACAATTCATTTCCTAATTTTTCTCAATTATTGAAGATTTAGCAGTCACAAAAGATTAAGGTTTTCCTTCACTTTTGAGGAGGTCTTAAACGACTTTGTAATTATTATGGAATAAAACAACTCAAATAAAGATTCAATAATATAATGGATCAAAATAACCTGCAATGGCTCCCCAGTGAGGTGTTCAGCTATAGCCATGCAGAGAACTCTTGCCCTCGGGGCAGTGAGTTGGCCGATTGCATGCAGACCGCTTAGCACCCATTCTGGGCATTCGCCATCCCCAAAACATTTCAGTTTCTGTAAAAAAATGATTTTACCATATGTTGAAAATAAATAAGAGGTCACTGTTTAAGCATACCGCTAGCATCCTGTTAATTTTTTTCAGAAAACTGTTAGTGAAATGGAATAATGAGAAATGCTTTAATCAAATGGGATGCTTTTAAAGCACACTAATTGGATAATAGAAAGTAGATCTAATTTCACACAAATCAGTTAAAAATTCCAATGAACTTACATAAACCTCTATTATCTACGCTTACATATGACATCGATATTTATTAAAGTTTTTCATTGGTCTTATTTGGTTGCTACTAACAACCTCGTTAATTTTGTTTTTTTATTGATTCATTGATTTATATACAAAGGTATGGATTGTTATGATGGTGAAATTACTTTACACCCAATCTTGAAAACGGAGGATAGAGAGAGAAGTTAATTAACTACTCTTTAGTCTTTTCCTAGCTTTTTAGTCTATATAAAAAATATGGGCAGAGCGTATGGCTAAAAATCATTTCTCGTAACATCATGTTTATGTTGAGTTACTTCATAACATCTTTATTTGATTCACATTACCAACGGACATGGTTGAAAAAGCTTGTGAAATAAGGACTCGATAAGAACCCGTGCACATATTTATAAAATGCAATAAATTCATAACTTGCCATATTGAAGCGTGTTGCTATCTTCAAGCTGAGTTGAAAGTGCTGAAATAAAAAAGAAAAATATAATTTAAAAAATACTTAAGCTGGATGTTCGACAGGACCACCGATCATTACTACAGTAAAAAAACAGGATATTTTTCATAATCGAGCAATTCTAAAGAATAAGTTGTATATCTAAATTTCTATCACCAAACGAACAATTATTTGAGTTTGGTTTAATTAAGTCAAGTAACGTGGTATTAAGCGCACCGTTTTCGGTGATGAATTGAAAGTTCCAATGATCTGGAGAGAGCTAGGTTACATTCTGACAATAAGAATATTTTCGAAAACGAGGTAGGTAGGTACTAGCACTTTGTACTAGGTACTTTGAAGAATTCTGGAGCCAATTTTCGCTAGTAATTTCCGAACAATAAAAAATTCTCGTGCTAACTTTCATTTATATTTAATAATTTAAAATCAAACATTTTACAATAAATTATATGATATTATTAATTTGAACATTAAATCTAAATAACAATTGTTCGCAACGAAAAGTTGGTTGGTTTCAAAAGATTCGGAAAATGTGTACATGAAAAAAAATTATATTTACAGTCTCAAAACCTGATTATATTCGATGACGTTAACGTGAGGACATTGAATTACCGGTATTACCGAATTCTGAATCCCGGTACTCGTGTTTTTTTTTTCAATACTGGAATATTGGTTTTAAAAATGCTAAAATATTGTATTGAAAATTACCCAAAATCTCAAATGAGAACACGAATCACTGATGAGCATTTGGAAAACTGTTTGCGTGTAGAAACAACATCAATCGTTATCAACATTGATGCACTTACTCCTGACAAACAAAACGTCTCACTAAAATTTATTGTATTTTTTATTATTATTTTGTTGTATTGCCAAACTCTAATCTAATAAATATGTTTGATTCTGATTTTTGTTATATCTTCTTAAAAAAACAATATATTAATATATATTTGTTTGCTTTGAATACTAAAAGAAATTTAAGAAAACAAAACGACCCGGTAGGAATTTTCATTTCTAGAATCTGGCTCGGCTGCTGAAAAGATTGGGCACTCATGTTCTAGAATTAATTAGGCTTTCAATGATGTACATATTATTATTTAAAGAAACCGTACGTTATTTCTGAAAAACACCCGTTTATGGTTAGGACATATTTTTTTTATTTATGCTAATATATGAAACGGCGAAATGTCGATTTTGATTTACTTGCCCGATATTTCGATTCCAATTTACCATATATTTTACACTGTTTTGTACCCAATGAAATACTGAAATACCGTTATTGATATATTCGCGTAGTGGCTATGTGACGCGTAGTTTATAAAAGTAATATTTTAATTATTTATCTTATACTGTTATAACAATAGGAATTCGTACGTATTATCGCGTTATCACATAGCGCTTTACAGCTTAACGAAACGTGTTACGCTCAATTTTAATGACGAAATCAACATTTATATCATATCATATTTTGAATGACAAATATAATTAAATAAAATGCATTATTTACTTATTCTTCAAAAAAAAGGTTAAAATAAAAAAAAACCATTGACAAGCGTATCACACCGTTTGACAGAATCAAACCGAACCACGAAAACGCAAGTAACGTGAACATAGCAACATAAAGAATTAACTGTCAAAAATATGCAGAAGAACATAACTAATGCAAACCCATTCCACAATTGAAAATTAGCTACTTAGAAAAATAAACAAGTAACAGAAATATTATCAAACTAAATCTTATTTTCATGCAATATATCTTGAGCATCATTATTATTTGAAACAAACAATTATCCACTCGAAATTTCAAAAGCGGCTTTTCGTAACAACCTCAGTCTAAAAGCTAGGGCTACCTGACATCGAAAGAACCTTTCGGGACAGCCAAAAATCCCGGAGAAGATAATTTATCATTGTTCAGAAATACTTACAACTACTAGGTACATTGCAAAAAATATTTTAGACTCGCAATAGCTTAGCCATCAACGGTCACTTAACCATTCCGAAAAGATAGTTTTTTATTGTCAATCTGCAATAAGTGTAAAATAAGTATGAAAAATTTCTATAAGCAAATTATCAAATACGATTTCGTATGGTGTATATAGCGGAACTTAGGTCAGGCTCCGGGTATTTTAGCCATTAACAAAAAATATCTCGGTTTTGATGTCAAAACATATGGTAGCCCTACTAAAAGCCCATCTTCAGAATGCTTTCAAAATTATATAATGTATTATTGTTTTAATACAAATAAATTAATGAAGATGCGTAATTGAAACCACGTTGTGTTTCACTAGAGTGGAAAACTGCAAAATGAATTGCATTCCTGGAAGAATGGTTACGCAGCGAGGGCCTGCGACCACCACTTAATATCTAGAGTGCTTCGAAGTCTCGAAAACCTCAAACCACACAGTCTTGCGCTTGTTAAGTCGAAAAAATAAGTAATGCCTACTATTTATACACCTTCCATCCTTGCACCCACTGCTGCTTTTCCATCATTTGATAGGATACGGCGTTATGTGGTTGTACAACAAACGTTAAGACTACCTACAGTTTTTAGCCGAGGTCGAATCAAAAGCGAAAACCTCAAACCACGCAGACTTTAACTTTTGTATATATACAGAATAATTTAGATATATTTTCTTCGCTGCAACATCATCTGGGGTACGGAATGTTTTTGATTCATCTTTAGATTCAAGGCGAAGTAGATAAAAATCTTCCGCCACGGCGTACTTTCAGTATAGGAATACACAATATACTATCATTTAAAATAGAAGCTGAGCAAGTCGCATTTCCTTTTTTTTATAGTTTTCATTATTTTAAGCACAACAGTGAGTGCATTGTAAAAATATCAGTACCGTGCAGCTCTGCATCGGGCCATGTAAACTCTTTTATTTTCTCCTTAATTATTACGATATGGAAGTATGCCACGAAGCAGTGGCCCTACATAACGAGTAGTGGTGGGACAAAAAAAATGTGTATCTTTTTTCTTTTTAATCGTTCAAATTATGTACATTCACACAGATTTTGTACATAATTTGAACGATTCAAATTTAATATTAAAATTCCACCAAGCACACTCAGCCGAAATCTTAAATTATATATTTTTTTCTGATAAAGCCTTAAGCCCTATGATACGCCATCACTTTCATTTGAAAAGTGTGAATCTCTGTGTTTTTTTTTGTTCATTCCTTACTATTCTGATTCCACATAATTTAGATGAGCTAATTAGTATACTAGCCAGTTACTAAGCTCAACATTGTATTCTTACTCTCTCTGAAGAAATAGATTGAACAACTCCTTAAAAACCAGCTCTGATAATTCATCATATGTATGTCGTGTACGAATCAAATTTGCTCTCTTCCTTGAAAGCGGATATCAATCAATAAAATATTTATATTCATATATTGTATTATAAGATAAATATTTTTCACCTATACAATTCGCGTTTAAATAATATATCACGCAATCAAAATATTCATATTCGTGACTAGGGAATCCAATCCCGAGCCAAAATGTTGATCTCGGGATTTCGGGATTAGAACTTTTCGATCCCGGGATCCCAGGACTGGTCGCGAAAACAGTTTCATGAAAATACGTTTTTTAAGAAATATAAATTGATGATATTGGCCAAAAATAAATTAAACTATTTATTCTATATTATATAACCAGCTGTGGGCTGCCAATGCGTTACCAAGCGGCTCTCTTAGTCTCAGCTATTCGCGATGAACAGGTGAAAGTGTGGATTTTTTAATTATTCGTAAAAAAATATGCGCCATAATTATTAAACGAACTTAATATGCATACATTATGTATAAATACGTAATATAACTTAAAATAATCTATGTCGATAGCTGAAAAAAGTACCTACCTACTTCAAACTGCAAGAGTGAAGAGTTCTAAATTTGTCGTGTACATACATTATTAATAATTTTATTGGAGTAAATAGAAGTAATTTAAAGATTATTTTAAAATATTCCCGAAGTACCATATCATCAATTCTTTCAGTTTACGGTACAAAATTAATATTTATGAACAATAAAAAAATAAATCTGGCAAAACAAACAGTTCCATTGATATCTGATAAGTAATCACTGTCGTCAAATGAATTAAAATATAATTCGCTAAAATGCGTTGAAGAAAATTGATATGCTTGGCATCAAATTACCTTATCTTCTGCAATAACTCTTGCAGTAAATCTAATAGCAAATAATTTAAATTAGGCATCGTTTATTGCACACGCGTTAACTGCCAACTTGAAAACCAACACGTTTCTGTATTAAAATTAACCCCGAAAGATTCAGGATCATGTCTTCTAATTCCGGGATTGAAATGTATCGAAAACTGTACGAAATCCCGGGATCTCAGGATCCCAGATCCCGGAATTGGATTCCCTAGTTATGAATGAATTCAAGTTTGCTTTCGTGTGTAGTATAATGTGTAGACAAATGATTTTTATAAAAATATTTAACAAAGTTTATTGTTATATCGCTAGTCTGGCTCGGAAAATTATGCAATCAAATTAATGAGAAGAAATGTACTTCTTTTCATTACCAAAAAAAATCACCGACGTCAAAGATATTTCATCAATAGTATTAATAATTGTTATTCAACAGAACGATATGGAAAACAAAAAAAACTACACAAAATAAGAAACATTACTCCAGAGGCTTAAATATCTACACAATAGTATTCAATCATGAGAGAGAGAGAATGCATTTTTTGAATCCATATCCGATCCCAACGTGA
Source organism: Himalopsyche tibetana (assembly GCA_030503985.1). Lineage (NCBI taxonomy): Eukaryota > Metazoa > Arthropoda > Insecta > Trichoptera > Rhyacophilidae > Himalopsyche > Himalopsyche tibetana. Next base: position 8,054,381 of record JAPJYX010000010.1, read on the forward strand.
AGCATACGGCCTCCTAATGTATTTATCTCAACAGAAGTTTTTGTAGAAGTGTTTGCAAAAAGAATTGGATAAATCGAATGTTCGTACTGAGAATCGAGCCCGTAAGATTCGTCACGGAATCCAAGGATGTTGAACACCGCGCTGATTTTTATTAAATCATGTTTTTCACTTGGTTTTTGAAGGGCCAGCAACATAGCGGAATTATTTTTAAGCACCGTAAGGGAAGTTTTAAGCTTAAAAAAAAATATTGCATTTTACAATAAACGGTTATTCGAATAGTGTTGTAAGGAATAACTTAATCAACTTATACGTGCATAGTCAAATGTAAGATTTTTCGTATAAAACTTTTTAATAATTAACATCAATCAGTAAGAGATGCGACTGTGTAAGAACTTTAACTTTTCTACTTTCTTTAGATATTTTGTACCAAAAATAAGCGTTAGGTGATGACTATGTATTTTTATCATTTTGCTATATATGTTAAAATTAAGAATATTTAGATACTAAAAAAACGAAATTCGTAAAATATGCGAATAGATAAATGTTAAATAAGCTCTAGAGACAAAAGTTACTAAAATATAAATTTGATAGAAACCATTGATTTACGATAATTGATTGCAACACAAATTCAATATGAAGAGTTCGGTTGTGCTGCTTCAAGATCAGTTTGGTGTCCAGTTAATGATGTGGATGCTAAAAGATACTTAAGTAAAAATAATCTAATTTTAACTGGTCGTCGTACACACCTCAAAGAAGCATATGCGAAAACATGTTCCATGATTAGTTTTAAGAATTCTTAGTATTTTTCATCTAATTTTTCAACTAAAAAACATTTTTGTAATTTTCTTTTATTTTTAATTATTGTGTTATCTTTTTAATATTTTAAATTTAATTCTAATAAAAATATATGCTAAATTTCAGCATTTAAAATGCTAAAATAAAAATTGGAACAAATAGATACTAAAAAAGCGTGTCGCTAGTGATGACGTATCTTAATATGTATTTTTATAACATTCCGCATTATTTTTTTCAGCTGGCTCGATGAATTAAGCAATTTTATTGTTTTTATAATAGAAAAACTATGAGTGTACTATTTCAACAAGCGTGAGGCATTTATTACGTGAACAGTGTTGGGACTACGGATTCTGTGTCGAGACGTCCCGGGACTTGTGACTGATTTATAATGTACTAATAATATGGATATTTTAATTCATGTGGTTAAGAAACCCTCAAAAGGACTGTTTTGAATTGAATGAAAGCAGATATAAGAGGGGAGCCCAAGAAAAACGGACACGACATGGTCGGAACGTGACACTTACCCGGGGTTTTAACAAAATCAAGTATAAATATATAAAAGGGATCTGATAAAAAAACAGATGTTTGGGATTTATAATTTTGTAGATGTTTCAAATACTATGTGTTTATATATTTTAATATAATTGTAGTAAAAGCAAATTACAAAATATTAAAATGAAATGTTCATACCTGATGTTGTTTTATGTACAAATGTTTTTCACTATTATACAATGGTCCCAATGTCTCAATAGGACAAAAAAACGTCTAAAAGCTGTATTGTGAAGTTACGCTCATAAACTTACTCCTGACGGCGGCTTCATTGATATTTTGTCATTACATGTACCTTTATCATCCCTTCTTAGTAAAAAATAGCCGTAAGCATTGCACATATCCATTACATAAGAAACATAATAATTTTTAAACATTGTATTAAAAAACGCAATTTTTACCAGTTCGTACTTTCAAAAGACGCTGAGTGTATGTAATACATAAGTACATACATACGTGTACATTTTTAATTTAAGTTAAATTATAATGTCCCGGGATTTTGACTTTAGCCCCGAGACTTCAGAATCCTTACTTGGGACAGACTTGTTCTTAACAGTTAGTTTTATTAACCTTAATCCGCCAATTTCGTATATGGGGAAAATGTTGTTATAGAATTAAAATAAATGTGGAACAATATTTTCAAATACTTATTTATCACTAAAATTTATTTAACATTTGTAGATATATGCGTAGGAAATATATAATACTTTTAGAAAAGTAATAATAAATTGAATAATTAAATACAAATATGGCATTTCACAAATACGCCAAATATTTTGATGTTGAAATATCATACAAGATAAACTCGATGAGAATTTTTTTAAGTTACTCGAGATCAACTCGGGAAGAATTGACATCACAAACAACCACGTCTTAAGTCTCAAATTTTCAATTTAAAAAAATCTAAATTTGACATTGAGCTTACCGGTAATCGAAGCCAGCCCCGCCTGATCGGCGGAGGAATCACGGCAGGAAACTACTACTAAACAAAGAAATACTCAAAAAAAGAAGAAAACTTTGGTCTAATTTTGAGAAAGAATATTCGTAACCGCATGTTAAATATTTGTGCAAAAATAGATTTTCTTCCATAAAAAATAAAAATAGTTTGAGCATAAAATATAGATTGAAACATATATTTAAACATATATGAAACAATATATTTAACTTATATATTTACTTAAACTTATATGATAGTAGTTGTAAACAGAGTCTCGAAATTATTCTAAAACATATAGGCGTCATACTGCAAAATGGTTCAAGGTACACTTTTCTACGGTATGTATGTAAAACAAAATGTAAAATATATTATATTTAACATTTTAAAGAAAACTAGTATCTAATAAAAAAAAACGGATGGAACATCACAGGGAAATCGGGGACAATCATACAGACGGACGGACGGACATTATCGACCATTAATATATAGATTAGGGCATCCAATCCCGGACGCTTTTTGTAATACCGGAATTTTGGGATTCACAATTTTTCCGATTCCGAGATCTCAGAATTCAACATTCACCAAAAAACCGTGTATAAAATTGGGATTGAGTAATTCTTCCTCGCTGATTTTCAAATGAAAAAATGTGAGACTTTTTAGGTCATTCGCAGATTTAAAAAAGCCAGGGAGTTGTGGAATTCCGAAAATGAAAAATGTGGGGGAGATTTGTTTTTTAGCTATCGCGCGGATTTCAAAAATTACGCTTAGTTTCCTGTTTTCAAAAACATTTCGAAAATTTTGTACTTCTTATCCTCAACTACGGGATCAGTACTATCACAATCCCGACTATCACGATCCAAAATTAGACGGAGTCCCGGAATTTGAGGCACTAAGGACCAATGCTACAATATGAATTTTGGATAAAATGAGTTTAAATTTTATAATGAGGAGTGGAACGGTCAACAGCGAAACCTATTAAGAAGAAGAATTGTTGAGTGACTCATTTGAAAAACATTTATGTAACTGATAAAATTTAGTTAAATACATATAATATTTTTTTTATCTAATTTCTAATTTTGAATTTATAAAAAAATGGCATTACAAGAAATGCCGATGCTCCAAATATTTTAAAGTTGAAAGCTCATACGAGAAAAACTCCCATCACAGTGAGCTAACTAAGCTGCGAAAAGAAAGATGACCAATATCCGTAACGTGACCATCGGTTTTTGGTCATCGGAGTTTGAGTTTGAATGCGTGGTTAGGTCGGAGTATGGGGGAAATTCGGAGTGTTTTTTTCAATGGTTCTGTTTTAAAGGTAATCTGGGACTTACAATTTACAAATGACTATACCGTAGTATTTTTTCATAAAAGTATTAAAATTTTAACGAAATACATTTCAAGCTGTAAGAAAATGAAAATATTATGTGGATACATAATATGTCTGCATTTATTTTAATGTTTACTATGTTCAAAAGATGCTTGAAAAGATATTTTCTTCTTTCGGTGAAATGTCGGAAATAAATTACTGTGACGTGCAAATATACTGTCATCATTTGAACGAGTTAGTCAAGCTATTTTCTCAACTCATCGTTTATATTTTATAAAAGTATTAATGATCTAAACCAGTTTTTTTCCAAATTCTCGACATGGAATTTTTGTTATACCGCGTATCTCCCGTCAAAAAAATGCAATCTAAATATATTTCCCTTTTCCTTTAACAGATAAATAAAATAATTATAACGAAAAATGAAATTCATTTTTAATAAAAAGTGAATAAAAGATATATTATAAATAAAATTCATTATAATCAATTAAAATGATCAATTTGTTAATGTTGAGACGACAGATCTTTATAATTTGGTTCCCTGGTTGTTGATTTTAATCTGAGATGCAGCTATATATGCAAAAACTTGTTACTCTATTTTTACTTAATGTCTACAAATGTTGAAAAATCAAATTGACATGTAGACATCAAGTTGAAAAACGCAAGATGTATTTCAGGACTATCTCTGCTAAAACTGGATACATATGTTTCATTTGGAACCAGAATAATGTTGACAGTACACGTATTGTGTTTATTTTTCAAGAATCTGTCTGAAGCTTATTCCAACAATTGCTCATATTTTGCATGCGATAAACTTTCTGGCATGGATGTTGTATCAATGTTGAGCGGACACTAGACCTTAGTCCAGTGGTTGGAGAATCTTTTAGTTGTCGGGCTACACCGGGGATGAAAGTTAAGTATTCTTAAGTTATATTACTGACAATCGTCAAACAAAGTAGGGTAGTGAAATTCAATAAGTTTGACACTGCACACGTTCTTATATTATTTTCAGATGCGTTCAAAAGATTTTTCACATCTATTAGTAAAATATCCTATCAATTATGCAACATATGAGCGCTTTTGGTATCATAAACTTTTCGGGATAATTCCGAAAATTCACCATTTTCAATGTTCAGAAGCTTTCGTGGCAGAGCCAACAATGGAGATGGGGCGAGTTTCCCCGCGAGTATATAAGCGGTCGTTGGCGTCGAACACTCAAACGTCCTCCGCGGAGAGCAACAGGTAAGAGGGTCGAGACACTTCCGAGCGTCAAAGCTTTTGAAATTAAAAAATAAACGTATATTCTTTAAATCAGTGCCAGCATTCTGGATTTTTTTTCGGACACAAGAATACAACAATAAATAAGGTCAGTACTTTTTTAATTATTTATTACATTTTTTTTAAAATTAATCTTCTCGTGAAATTTTAAAGATATTTGTTTGTATAATGACTTTTCCCTTCGATTCCGGAAATTATTGAAAATTAATACATTTTTTTATGTTAAGGCTAAGCATAATAAAAACACAAATAGTTTTGTCACACTGTTTTAAGAACATCTAAACTTTTCATTTTTACTCTTGTATTATATGAATTATTATTTGGGAATTGTAAAACAATTTATTAGTTTGCATTTAACATTTTTTAACGTAATATAACAAAAAAATATTAAGCTGTATAAACCTGATATTTTATCTATATACAATCTTTTCGGTGAGTAATTGACGAATATAAAAATTGTCAATTTTTTGGAAGGAAGATTTTTTTTTTGATGAATTTAAATTTTAACGTTCATACGTTTGTGTCTTTCAAGTCTGCCAAAACGCAAAATGCCGATACGCTTTATTTAAGAATAAAATATTTAAGCCGTTAAAAATGTTTTAGCTATCATGCTACTGAGAGATAGTCCCGAAAATATTGATCAATATATCAAAAGCCGTTTGGCTCTCTCTCATTATCGATGTTTATTTGTTGCAAGTTTTTTTTTCAATTTTCTCTGCGATAACTACATCGAATTGATGTGTCTCAGCTCAGAACAAACTGGAATAACCTCGAATGCGAGTCCACAACAAAAAGTTGTGAATAAACATATTTAATGGCCATACATTAGGAGCCTCAAAATAGCAAATATTTTATAAAACCCATTCAATATTTTTAATTCAGTTATGAATATTTATTATTATTTAACATAGTAATTGACAACGCTGTTGTGTTATTTGAAAACTGGAGCATCCAAATTTGATTGCGTCTTGGGCCTCCCAAGATCTCCATCCGTCACATCAAAGTTAAATGATATATATATATATATATTTTTTTAACAGAACAACTAAAATATTGTATGGTTCTTTTTTCATCAATTATTGTAAAAGACTGAAAAAAATATGTTAACCTATTACGTACTGTTTAATAAGATAGACCTGGTTTTTTTTATAAATAAACACAACAGATATTTTTCATTGATTTGTTCGAAAAATTAATTTTCAAAATGAATTAAAAATTGATTACTTTATTATTCTGCTAATTAAATATTTGTAACACATTTTCCATTCCTCTTTCATCTTGAATTTTCTATAGCATCTACATACAAATGAAAGCCATCAATAAATATATACTAGCTGTAAGCCCGTTGACCTCAATTGACGGGGATTTTGTTGCATTTTTAAGTAGTCAGAAAATTTACTGGCGTGAACAATAAATTATAAACCTATTTATTGAATAAGCCAGAAATTCTAATAGTAAAAGAAATATATCTCGGGGCATATATCGACAGCCCTGCCCTGTAGTATTTAAATTGTAAATTATTTAATTTTTGGAATAATGTTTAAGTTTGCTAACCACCATTTTTCTTGTAGTAGCAGAAATTTTGTAAATTATTGAATTTTCGGAATAATGTTTAAGTTTGCTAACAACCATTTTTCGTAGTAGCAGAAATTTTGTAAATTATTTAATTTTTGGAATAATTTTTTAGTTTGCTAACAATCATTTTTCGTAGTAGCAGAAATTTCGTAAATTATTTAATTTTTGGAATAATGTTTAAGTTTGCTAACAACCATTTTTCGTGGTAGCAGAAACTTCGTAAATTATTCAATTTTTGGAATAATGTTTTAGTTTGCTAACAATCATTTTTCGTAGTAGCAGAAATTTCGTAAATTATTTAATTTTTGGAATAATGTTTAAGTTTGCTAACAACCATTTTTCGTGGTAGCAGAAACTTCGTAAATTATTCAATTTTTGGAATAATGTTTAAGTTTGCTAACAATCATTTTTCGAAGTAGTATAAGTAGTTGTAGTAGCATAAACCGTATGTGGTCGAGTGGTCAACGTTGTTGGCTTCGGCTACAGAGGGCCCGGGTTCAAATCCCGGTACGGACAGTTTTATAAATTTATTTATCAATCGATTTATGGATTTCTGTTCAAAGGCATGGATGTATGTGATATCTTTAATTCCCCCCTCTCACCCATCCTATCCTATGAACGGGGCGTATTGAGAGCGATTAGCTTACCACTAATCCTGTCCTAGCCCTTTCCTTCTATCCTGAGTAACAAGCAGTTCTCGTAGAAACACTTCTGTTGAGATAAACTCCATAAGGAGTCCATATGCTCAACATTGGGAGCCGGACATGGTTTAAAAAAAAAGTAGCATAAATCGACCTCGTAAATTATTTATTTTTTGGAATAATGTTTAAGTTTGCTAACAACCATTTTTCGTAGTAGCAGAAATTTTGTTAATTATTTATTTTTTGGAATAATGTTTAAGTTTGCTTAAAACCATTTTTCGTAGAAGCAGAAATTTCGTAAATTATTTAATTTAATTTTTATGTTTATTCAATCATTTAATTACAATCATTCTTCGCAAAAATAGACCTCTATTTCATAAATAATAAATAAAATAAAATAAACTTATTCAGAAATAGGCCTCTATTTTATTCAACTTATTTTTAAGTACAAATAAAAAATGCAATTTCACATTTTATCAAAAATTATCAAAATGTTGACTTATTCTCCAAATAGAATTTTTGAAAAACTTATTTCGCTGGTCAATCGGATTTTGTTATTTTGATCGAAATCATTTGAGGAAAATCATAAACAACAGTGTATTGGAAAAATATGTATTTAGTATGAATAAAAAAAAAGGCGACAGCTGGCCGGGATAATTGCAAAAAACCACAGAAGCACATTTTTTTGCTATCATAAAAACTGTTTTAAATTATAAAATGTTGTAATTTATGTGCTACTTTTCACAGAAACATAGAAAAAACTAAATTATTATTCCAGAACTGTGAATCTTTGGAGGCATGTATTCAATTATATGAAAAATATGCATATTATATTATTGGGATTTTTCAAAATATCACAAATAAAAAACTATAAATATAAAATTGATCAGTTCAAGAGCTTAAAACATTCAACATTTTTTTGAAAAACACCAACAGAATAAATATGATGACTGATGACTAAATGAATAATATCTTTTGATTTCAGGATGCCCCGGTTTTGGGTTCTCTTTCTAGTAGTGTGGTACCGAGCTGTAGCGATGGCATCAACACAAAACATCGATCAGGCACAACTCGTAGACCATCACCAAGATCCTTCAATACTGCAAAAAGCATCAAACTCTGCATGGCAGGACTCTGACAACAAAGAAGAAAGGCAAAAAAGATCGAATCCACTAGAAAATAACAGTGATTTCGGGTCTTTGGAATCAAATGAAGCCAAAAATAAAAAAAAATCTTATGCTATACTCAACCTCATACCATATTCTAGTAATAATCTGAGCATGATTGGTACGTTTCAACGCTTCTGGAATCTCATAGGACAACTCAGGCATCAAATTGACATCAATGAAAAAAGTGATTTCAATAAATATTCAGAAAATAGTTTTAAACCTTGGGGCGGAAAACGAAAACGCAGTACCGACATTGACAACGGTCCCAAAAGATAACCATTTCATGCATGGGAAGGTAAACGAAAAAACACTCTTTCGACAAAAAAAATCCATTCGGACCGTGGAGAGGTAAGCGAACAGGCAACACAATAAATTACTTATCAATCCCATTTAAAGAAGAAGATGATACCTTTGGCAGCTGGCGCGGGAAACGCAGTTTGAATCACAATAGTTACATACCAGCACAGCAATACCGTTCCATGATTAGTTCTTTGGATGATGAGAATAACAATGATGGTTAAGGAGCAATACTATACAGAAACACACTTTTACCGTGGCAAATATACAAAGAATTATTCAGAAGAAGGAATCAAGAATCTAACGACCTGCGAAGAATAAGATTTAACTTATGGGGAGGCAAGACATTGGAGGACTACGATACAGCTGATAAATTATCTGAAGATAAAAGGACCTTCAACGCATGGGTTGGAAAGCACGGCTGGCTGGCCAGGACTTTATATGCATGGGGAGGAAAAGCAAAGCTGCTGAATGCAGAATTTCCAATATATAAAGCATCGAAGAGAGCTTTTAATACTTGGGGAGGATAAATTGAACCTATTCTAGGTCTTTTGAACACTTATATATGATTTTTTTTCAGTGTCATTTAAAATAAATAGTTGCTACTACTCTTTATTATCAAAAATAACAACTAATCAATTTATTGATTGTGTACCTGCATGAAAAATGCTGTAATTTCAATGTGTTTTGCAAGAAAATGGCTAGTTCTCCTGAAACATAGTAAAATAATTGTAAACTTAAATTATTTGATTGATTAAAAGAAATGATTTATGATTAATATGTATATAACATTTATCTTAGTCGTATGGATTATAAAATATCATGTCATTTCATAATAACCAATAAAGAATACTGTCGCTAAATGTAAGTCGAATTTATTTACTATAATTTCACACATATTTAAGATATATAGAAATAAATATCTAAGATCAGACAATGCATATCACATTTGGATAACAATTAAATTATATATACACTCCGGTTTTTAGGATTTTTTTTCTTGCAATTTGTAATTTTTACTCAGCTCATCTTTAAATTGCGATAATTATTTTTTTTCCTGTCCTGATTGAATTTACCTCAAACGAAGAATTTCTACGAGAAGTGCATTTTACTCAATTGTACAACCTCAACTAGTGGTTAGCTAATCATTCTTGCTACACCCCATTTCTTAGGATAGGATGGGTAGGAGAATGGATTTAAAGACATTGCATACATCCATGTCTTCGAACAAAAATTCATAAGTGATTGAAGAATCAAAACTGTCTATATTGTGATTCAAACCCGTGACCATTGTGCTCTAAGCCAACAAAGTTGATACTCGACCACGTAGCTTATGTGTGGATGTGATGTCTTGAGTTCCCCCTACCAACCCCATCCTAAAAAACGGGGCGTAGCGAGAGAAATTAGCTTCCCACTTGTCCTAAAGGAGAGAGAAAAGGGAGTGTTTGAGAAACTGAGTAACAAGTGGTTTTCGTAAAAACACTTTTGTTAAGATAAACTCTATTAAGATCCCATATACTCTTTATTGGGAGAGGACGTAGATAGTATATGATAAGCGGGAGGATTTGAATTTACTTGCAGTCTATAAAAGCATTTATTGCTGCTTACGATTCTCACTACACATTCTCTGGAAATTGACTTGGGATCCAAGATACACTAGCTGACCAAAGATAAGACCGTTTCGATGATTTGGTTATGGAGGATAAGCTGTTCCATTTGTAGAATCGGCTTTGTGACAGGCATATATTTAGTTTTTTTACATATCTACTTTCAATCCAACGTCACTTGCCGCTTGTTATAAGGCTACAAAAGCTTCGATAACATCATCCCTTCCGATGATATCGATGTGATCAACATGCGCCAGAATCTGCACTGACTTACAACACTTGATATACTGGGTAGTCAAAAAATTATCAACAATGTGTTATGAGTAGGGAATCCAATCCCGAGCCAAAGTTAATCCCGGGATTAGAACTTTTCGATCCCGGAAAAAAACGTTTTTTAAGAAATAGAAATTGATGAAATTGGCCTAAAATAAATTAGACGATATATTCTTTATTATATTATATAACCAGCTGGAGGCTGCCAATGCATTACAAACCGGCTCTCTTAGTCTCAGCTATTTGCGATGAACAGGTTAAGGTGTGGATTTTTTAATTACTCGTAAAAAAATATGCGCTATAATTATTAAACCAACTTAATGTGCATACATTATGTAAAACTACGCAATATCACTTTAAATAATCAATGTGGAAAGCTGAAAAAAGTACCTACCTACTTCAGACTGCAAGAGTGAAGAGTTCTAAAATTGTCGTGTACATACATTCTTAATAATATTATTGGAGTAAATAGAAAATAATTTAAATATTATTTTAAAAGTACCATATCATCAATTCTTTCGCCATTTAGTCTAAAGCTTCGGTTTACGGTACAAAATTAATATTTATGAACAATAAAAAAATGAATCTGGCAAATCAAACAGTTCCATTGATATCTGATAAGTAATCACTGTCGTCAAATGAATTAAAATATAATTCACTAAAATGCGTTGAAGAAAATTGATATGCTTGGCATCAAATTACCTTATCTTCTGCGATAACTCTTGCAGTAAATCTAATAGCAAATAATTTAAATTAGGCATCGTTTATTGCATACGCGTTAACTGCCAACTTGAAAACCAACACATTTCCGTATTAAAATCAATCCCGAAAGTTTCGGGATCATGTCTTCTAATCCTGGAATTGAAATGTATCGAAAACTGTACGGGATTGGATTCCCTATTCGTGACGTAGCTTAAAAACTTTAATAAACAATATTGTAAAAGTTTCAACACAATATTTTGCGGCTTCTGATTAAGAAACAGTGCACAGTTGATTGTTTGAATTTATGTATTGAACTTTTTCTACATTTTTACTATATCTCAACTGAATTTCTACATTTTTACTTTTTCTACGAGGATTCGTGCAGTTACTCAATCTATTTTTCTATCTTTATCAACCATTACAAATAAAAATAACCTGAAACCGATAAAATTGCAATTACACGGTGTTTTTGTGAAAAAATCTAGCGTATGAACGGAGCTCCAAATAGGTGCAAGTATTGTGTTTATGGATTTTAAAACGGGACAGCAAAAATATTTTTAAATATACTTTAATTATTATGAAATGTTTTTAACGCATTCATTGGTCAATATTTAACGATATATTTCATCTAGCTTTATTTGTAACCATGAAGGTTTCAAGCAAAAATTCTTCTTCTTATATTTGAAGCCGGGTTACCGAATTGAAAAAAATTGCCATCGCATGTCGCAAATTTAACTAAAATTGACGTATTTTTTGCGATACCAGTATTTTAATCCCTAATTGTATAAATGTAAACATATTTTTTATGATTAAAAAATTCAGGCCTCTACACGGATACAGACAGCAAAATGCGTCATATGGCGACAAATTATTTTTATGAAAATATTTAACAAAGTTAATTGTTATATCGCTAGTCTGTCTCGGAAAATTATGCAATCAAATTTATGAGAAGAAATGTACTTCTCTTCATTACTAAAAAAAATCACCGTCGTCAAAGATATTTCATCAAAAGTATTTATAATTTTTATTCAACAGAACGATATGGAAATCAAATAATAAAACCAACACATTTCTGTATTAAAATCAATCACGAAAGTTTACACAAAATAAGAAACATTAACTCCAGAGGCATAAATAGTTAACACAATAGTATTCAATCATGAGAGATAGAATGCATTTTTTGAATCCATATCCACTCCCAATGTGAAGCATACGGCCTCCTAATGTATTTATCTCAACACAAGTTTTTGTACGAGAAATGCTATTTGTGCAACCTCTCTTTTTTAAGAGATGGTGTTAGTTAAGAACTAGTGGTTAATTAATCGCTTTCGTTACGCTCCGTTATATTAGAATTAGAAGGTTGAGAGGGGATTTTTAGAAATCACAAACATCTATGCGAAAAGAATTGGATAAATCGAATGTTCGTACTGGGAATCGAGCCCGTAAGATTCGTCACGGAAGCCAAGAATGTTGACCACTGCGCTGATTTTTATTAAATCATGTTTTTCACTTGGTTTTTTAAGGGCCAGCAATATAGCGGAATTATTTTTAAGCACCGTAAGGGAAGTGTTAAGCTTACAAATAAAATATTGCATTTAACAATAAACGGTTAGTCGAATAGTGTTGTAAGGAATAACTTAATCAACTTATACGTGCATAGTCAAATGTAAGATTTTTCGTATAAAACTATTTAATAATTAACATCAATCAGTAAGAGATGCGACTGTGTAAGAATTTTAACTTTTCACTTCCTTTAGATATTTTGTACCAAAAATAAGCGTTAGGTGATGACTAAAGATATGTATTTTCATCATTTTGCTATATATCGTCGAAGCATATCAAATATGGTCTTTGTGACGAAAGTATGCAACAAAGAAATGTAAAATTAGGAATAGATGCTAAAAGAACGAAATTCATAAAATATGCGAATAGATGAATGTTAAATAAGCTCTTAAGACAAAAGTTACTAAAATATAAATTTGATAGAAACCATTGATTTACGTTCGTTTTATTACGTTCGATTACGGTTTAGTTCGTTTGCGTTCCTTTAAAATCAGTTTGGTGTCCAGTTAATAACGTGGATGCTAAAAGATATTTCAGTAAATATAATTTAATTTTAACTGGTCGTCGCACACACCTCAAAGAAGCATATGCGAAAACATGTTCCATGATTAGTTTAAAGAAAAAAAAGTGATATTGTATTTTTATATCTTAGTATTTTTCATCTTATATTTCAACTAAAAAACATTTTTGTATTTTTTTTTAATTTTTAATTGTTTGTGTTATTTTTTTAATATTTGAAATATAAGTATAATAAAAATGTTTGCTAAATTTCAACATTTAAAATGCTAAAATAAAAATTGGAACAAATAGATACTAAAAAAACGTGTCGCTAGTGATGACGTATCTTAATATGTATTTTTATAACATTCCGCATTATTTTTTTCAGCTGGCTCGATGAATTCAGAAATTTTATTATTTTTTTATAATAGAAAAACTATGAGTGTACTTTTTATAACAAGCGTGAGGCTTTATTACGTGAACCGTGTTCAAATCCCTTGGGACTAGGGATTCTGTGTCAAGACGTCCCGGGACTTGTGACTGATTTATAATGTACTAATAACATGTATATTTTAATTATTGTGGTTAAGAAGCCCTCAAAAGAAATGTTGTGAATTGAACGAATTTTCATTACATGTACCTTAATCATATCTTCTTAGTGAAAATTAACCGTAAGCATTGCACATATCCATTACATAAGAAAAATCATATTTTTTAAACATTGTATTAAAAAACGCAATTTTTACTAATTTGTACTTTCAAAAGACGCTGAGTGTATGTAATACATAAATACATACATACATGCAAATTTTTAATTTAAGTAAAATTATAATTTTATTGAAAGGGAAATAAAATTCTCGAGTTCCGGGACGTCCCGGGATTTTGACTTTAACCCCGAGACTTCAGAATCCTTACTTGGGACAGACTTTTTCTTAATAGTTAGTTTTATTAACCTTAATCCGCCAATTTTATCTATGGGGAAAATGTTGTTATAGAATTAAAATAGATGTAGAACACTACTTTCAAATACTTATTTATTTCTAAAATTTATTTAATATTTGTAGATATATGCGTCGGAAATATATAATACTTTTGGAAAAGTAATAATAAATTGAATAACTTAAATATATGGCACTTTACAAATACGCCAAATATTTTGATGTTGAAATATCATACTAGATAAACTCGATGAGAAGTTACTCGAGATCAACTCGGGGAGAATTGACATCACAAACAACCACGTCTTAAGTCTCAAATTTTCAATTTAAAAAATCTAAATGTCCATTGAGATTACCGGTCATCGAAGTCAGACTCGCATGATCGGCGGAGTAAGGCACAGCGGGAAACTACTACTAAAGAAAGAAATACTCAAAAAGAGAAGAAAACTTTGGTCTAATATTGGGAAAGAATATTCGTAACCGCATGTTAAATATTTGTGCAAAAATGGATTTTCTTCCATAGAACATAAAAATAGTTTGAGCATAACATATAGATTGAAACAACATACTTAACTTATATATGGTACTTGAAAACAGAGTCTCAAAATTATTCTAGAACATATAGGCGTCGTGCTGCAAAATGGTTCAAGGTACACTTTTCTACGGTATGTATGTAAAACAAAATGTAAAATATACCAGTATTCAATCATATGGCCGTTATTATATTTTAAATTTTAAAGAAACTAGTATCTAATAAAAAAACGAATGGAACATTTATTAGTCGAGAAAACTTTTATGTTTTGATTACTTGAAAATTAATCGAGTACCTTCTCATTTATTATAAGGTCGACCATTTTTTTAAAGCTTTTGATAAAGCCAACACTTATATTAAATATAATAAAAGATTATTAATTACTACGTGTCGTCATTGGAGTCGCTGATATAAATAGTGATTAGGGCATCCAATCCCGGAGGCTTTTTGTAATACCGGATTTTTGAGATTCACATTTTTTCCAATTCCGAGATCTCAGGATTCAACATTCACCATAAAACCGAGTGTAAAATTGGGATTTGGGACCGAGTAATTTTTGCTCGCCGATTTTCAAATCCTGAGAATTCACGAATTTCCGGGAATGAAAAAATGTGAGACTTTTTAAGGTCATTCGCAGATTTAAAAAAGCCAGGGAGTTGCGGAATTCCGAAAATGAAAAATGTGGGGGAGATTTGTTTTTAGCTATCGCGCGGATTTCAAAAATTTCGCTTTCAAAAACTTTCCGAAAATTACTACGGGATTAGTACTATCACAATCCCGACTATCACAATCCAAAATTGGACGGGGTCCCGGGATTCGAGGCCCTAAGGAACAATGCTACAATACGAATTTTGGAGAAAATGAGTTTAAAATTTATAATGGTGAGTGGAACGGTCAACAGCGACACCTATTAAGAAGAAAAATTGTTGAGTGACTTATTTGAAAAACATTCATGTAACTGATAAAATTAAGTTAGATACATATAATATTTTTTTAAACTAATTTTGAATTTTGAATTTATAAAAAATGGCATTACAGGAAATGCCAATGCTCCAAATATTTTTAAGTTGAAAGCTCATACGAGAAAAACTCCCATCACAGTGAGCTAACTAAGCTGCGAAAAGAAAGATGACCAATACCCGTAACGTGACCATCGGTTTTTGGTCATCGGAGTTTGAGTTTGAATGCGTGGTTATGTCGGAGTATGGGGGAAATTCGGAGTGTTTTTTTTTCAACGGTTCTGTTTTAAAGGTAATCTGGGACTTACAGTTTACAAATGACTATACCATAGTATTTTGTCATAAAAGTATTACAATTTTAACGAAATACATTTGAAGCTATAAGAAAATGAACTGTGGTTATATAATATGTCTGCATTTATTTTAATGTTTACTCTGTTTAAAAGCTGCTTGAAAATATGTTTTCTTCTTTCGATGAGATGTCGGAAATACATTACTGTGACGTGCAAATATACTGTCATCATTTGGAAGAGTTACTCAAGATTTCAAATCATTTCGCCATGATGGTTTAAAATAAAGTTTTAAGCCCATCGTTTATATTTTATAAAAGTATTAATGATCTAAGCGAGTTTTTTTTCCAAATTCTCGACATGTGTACATCTCTATAATTTTTGAAATACCGCGTATCTCCCGTCAAAAAAATGCATTCTATATATATTTTCTTTTTCCTTTAACAGATAAATAAAATAATAATAACGAAAAATTAAATTCATTTATAATAAAAAGTGAATAAAAGATATATCTATATATATAAAAATCTCGTGTCACGGTGTTGGTCACCAAACTCCTCCGAAACGGCTTGACCGATTTTTATGATTTTTTTTTATGTACCTTTGCTAGATATAAGAATCAAATGTAAACTATATTTCATCCCGCTAGGTGAAGGGTGTCCCGATCCAGAATTTTTTTTCAATATTCCGGACGTTTCGTCGTTCTTATTTTAAATAGCACAAAATTATTTATGTTGTTGAATGACAGATGGCGCTCATTGCAAGAAGTGTCACATAATTTTGAAATTTCTTTCGGCATTTGTTTTTATCGAATGTTTTTAAATTTGTGTAAGATTTATTTTAGTTTATCTATTTGTGTGCGTGTATTATTGTGGACAATGCCAGCAAAACGCAAGGGGGCTGATTTGGGCTGTCGAACGAATAAAACAACAAACAAGCGAAATAGTAGAGCAGAAAGAACATACGAACAAATCCAACAAGATAATGAAAATGAGCGTGTGATCATGTCACAATTACGTGCATCTCAATCAGAAGAGGTACGAGCTGAAAGAAATCAACAAAGACGATTGGAACGAAGACAAGCGCTTTTTTTGATTTTTGTAGCTGATTTGACAGATTTTGATCAGTGACGTCATTGATTCGATTATTGGGTATGGTTATATTTTCCATCTGGCCTTGAAAATATTTTTAATTTCTTACATGCATTAAGAATACTTTAATGACAGTATGGATATTTTATAGAACTGTATTTCGACTTTTATTTTAAAATCTTCTACTAGGAAAAATGATTGTTAGCAAACTTAAACATTATTCTAAAAATTAAATAATTTACAATTTCAAGTTTTTTTGGAGCTGATTTGACAGATTTTGATCAGTGTCATTGATTCGATTATTGGAAGGTATGGGTTTATTTTGCATCCGGCGTTGAAAATCTTTTTAATTTCTCACATGCATTAGGAATATTCTAATGACGGTATGGATATTTTATAGAACTATATTTAGACTTTTATTTTAAAATCTTCTACTACGAAGAATAATTGTTAGCAAACTTAAACATTATTCCAAAAATTAAATAATTTTATAGGTTTCTCGATTTTTTGAAGCTATAATTATAGGGCTGGGCAAAGTTTTTTGGAGCTGATTTGACAGATTTTGATCAGTGACGTCATTGAGTCGATTATTGGAGGTATGGTTATATTTTGCATCCTGCCTTGAAAATCTTTTTTATTTCTTACATGCATTAGGAATATTCTAATGACAGTATGGATATTTTATTGAACTATATTTCGACTTTTATTTTTAAATCTTCTACTACGAAAAATAATTGTTAGAGTTTACATTATTCCAAAAATTAAATAATTTACAATTTAAATACTGCAGGGCTGTCGATATATGCCACGAGGTCTATTTTTTTTTTACTACGAAATATATTTGTAGACTTTTTAGTTGATCTAAAAATTATATTATTTACAATTTAAATACTGCAAGGCTGTCAATATATTATGTCCCGAAATCTACTTCTTCTTCTACGAAATATATTTGTTAGCAAACTTAAAACATTTCAAATATTATAAAAAATATATTATTTTCAATTTAAATACTGAAGGACTGTCGTTATATATCCCGAGATCTTTTTCTTTTTCTACGAAATATATTTGTTAGCAAACTTAAACATTACAATTGTTCTAAAAATTATCTCTATCACTATATAGGCTTGACCGATTTTTATGATTTTTTAAATGTATATTTGTTAGATAGTAGAATAGGTTTTAAAGTATATTTAATCCCGCTAGGTGAAGGATGTCCCTATCCCGATTTTTTTTTCTCAATATTTTTGACGTCCGTCGTTCGTATTTCAAACAGAACGAAATTATTAGAGTTGTTGAATGACAGATGGCGCTAAGTGCGCAGCAACTTAAGTCTTTTTTAGTTTGATACGTGCCATGGTTACGTCAAACAATAAAAGGGAATTGTAAACAATTATCAAATAAATTTGTAATAGTCGTCACAAAGCATTTCTTTCGCTGTCAAACAATTATGCCACCTAAAAGACTTGCTATTAGTTGATCTAGACCTCAAGCACGAAAGAAAACGGCATCACGAGCTTCAGAAACAGACGAGCAAGTTTGAAACCGTTCGAGCTCTCACTGCTTAAGCCCGATTGTCTGATACAATGATATGCAAACAACCCTTTTGACCGTGATTAGGAACGAGAAACACAATTTAATGTCGACAAATTGGGTACATTCGTTCAAACAAATCTTCCGAAATTGGTCCCAGAACAACGCATAGCGTAAGACAGAATTATGCATGCAATCAAACATAAGCCAAAACGTTGGATCACGAAATAATATTGTTGGCAATCGCTTTATCTGCAATTGCAGCAAATCTTTTGGACGATGGTCAAACAGCGTATTCAGCAAAAAAATTGCCTTTGAACACCAACATGCAATATAAAAAAAATCATGATTGATGTAGTACTTTAATCATATCAACTCATTAAATGGGACGAATTTAGTATGGCGCACAAAAAGGCATTGGAAAATCTTCACTATATGTACAATAAAAGATTTGAGAAAAAATGAACAGGTCTTTGGTGGCGAACCTTTTTTATTATCTGGTGTTTTTCGACAAACTCTACCAGTTATACCACGTTCAACAGCTGCTGATGAATCAAGTGCATGTCTCAAATCATCAGTTTTATGGTGACATGTGCGGAAATTGACTTTGAAAGCTAATATGCGTGTAGAATAACAATATGATGCATCCGCTGAACGTTTCAAAAAACAATTGTCAGATATTGGTAATGAAAAATAGAAATCGATGAATCCACACATTACCACGCACCAGACAAAAAAACAAAATATATCCAAAAGCACTTCAATAAACATAATTAAAACACAAACACTTTCTTTCTTTGAGTGGCATTGCAACGCATGCCGGGTCAGCTAGTTATGTATAAAATTCATTATAATCGATCAAAAGTATCAACGACGGATCATTATAATTTGGTTCTCTGGTTGTTGATTTTAATCTGAGATGCAGTTCCATATCCAAAAGCCTGTTACTCTTTTTTTACTTAATGTCTACACATGTTGAAAAACCAACTTGGCATTTGGAACCAGAATAATGTTGATAGTACACGTACTGTGTTTATTTTTCAAGAATCTGTCTGAAGCTAATTCCAACAATTGCTCATATTTTGCATGCGATAAACTTTCTGGCATGGATGTTGTATCAATGTTGAGCGGCCACTAGACCTTAGTGCAGTGGTTGGCAAATCTTTTGGTTGTCGGGCCACATTGGGGATGAAAGTTAAGTATTCCTTAGTTTTATTACTGACAATCGTCAAACAAAGTAGGGTAGTGAAATTCAGTAAGTTTCACACTGTACACATTCTTATATTATTTACAGATGCGCTCAAAAGATTTTTCATATTTATTAGTAAAATATCCCATCAATTATGCAACATATGAGCGCTTTCGGTATCATAAACTTTTCGGGATAATTCCGAAAACTCACCATTTTCAATGTTCGAAAGCTTTCGTGGCAGAGCCAACAATGGAGATGGGGCGAGTTTCCCCGCGAGTATATAAGCGGTCGTTGGCGTCGAACACTCAAACATCATCCGCGGAGAGCAACAGGTGAGAGGGTCGAGACACTTCCGACCGTCAAAGCTTTTGAAATTAAAAAATATAAACATATATTCTTTAAATCAGTGCCAGCATTCTGGATTTTTTTTCGGACACAAGAATACAACAATAAATAAGGTCAGTACATTTTTTTTCTCGTGAAATTTAAAAGATATTTGTTGGTATAATGACTTTTCCCTCCGATTCACTCCCAACTGTGAAATGTATTTACCTTGGGATCCCCCCTCAAAAGTAATAATGAATTCAACTAGGTGAGTCTTCCTCCTCTTCACGAATAGTTAACGGTAAAATACCAGACATTCATTTTTAGAACGTTAAAAAAATGCAGATGATGATATGGTGTATATATTTATGAACAATTGAAATGAAATAACAAAGTTATCAAGTTTATATTCCAAAATAATTTCCAATACCCAAGTCGCAAATGAAATAAAATATTAGAAATATATATTGTTTTTTCTTTATAGATTTAACGATGACATCACGGAAAACAAGTTTCAATATAAAAAAATGTTAACTATGATTTCTAATTTATAAATAAATTATGATTCCCAAAAAATAGCAAAAACTGGGGATACTGAAACACACAAGTTGCTGGAGGCATTACTAAATGCCGTATGTTTTTTAATTAAATATTTTATTATAAAATAATTCGCGATATATTCAAGCAATGTAGGTACAAACTGTTTCTTCTCTTATATGTATTATATTTATAGTAAGAACTCTCTGGTACGTTTGAGTAAAATGAGTACCAGTAGTCATTTTTTTTCTACGCCCCTCTCTTCTCGTGATTATAGCATTTTTTATAATGTTTATCCTGTATCTGATTGTTTCATTTCAATACTGGTCAAAATATATAAGTCGCGTTATGTTTGGGCTAATACGGTAACTAAAAAAATATGATAAAAAACATAACCAGGCGTTTTCGTAGATAAATATTTTCAGTGCAAACGTACGGCGTTTGTTTAATTAAATTAAAAATAAACTGCGGCAGGCTTAAGAAAAGGCTGAAGATAGAAGCAAAAAAAGAATTGCCGAGGACACACCGGGCTCAGTAAACATCTTCGTAAGAATGGCAATATTTTAAATATGCCACGGGTTGAAATATCTATCTTGGATTTATCATGCTAGTGAGAGATAATCCCGAAAATATTGAACAATATATCAAAAGCCGTTTGGCTCTCTCTCATTATCGATGTTTATTTGTTGCAAGTTGTTTTTCAATTTTCTCTCAACTACATCGAATTGATGTGTCTCAGCTCAGAATAAACTGAAATAATCTCGAATGCGAGTCCACAATAAAAAGTTGTTAATAAACATATATAATGGCCATACATTCAGTACGGCTGAATATCACAATAAAAATGCACACTTTTCTTTATCGGTTTCTATTTTGAAAAACCTTTAGGAAAATTATAGGTAAAAATTACTAGTCATAATAAGTCGAAATACCACGAAATACTCATTACTTAAAAGCAGTGGCGGAGTACCCCATAAGCGCACGAGGCGCGAGCTCGGGGCCTTCAGTCTTAGGAGCCTCAAAATAGCAAATATTTTATAAAACCCATTCAATATTTTTAATTCAGTTATGAATATTTATTATTATTTAACATTGTAATTGACAACGCTGTTGTGTTATTTGAAAACTGGAGCCTCCAAATTTGATTGCGTCTTGGGCCTCCCAAGATCTCCATCCGTCACATCAAAGTTTAATGATATTTTTTATTATTTTTTTTAACAGAACAACTAAAATATTGTATGGTTCTTTTTTCATCAATTATTGTAAAAGACTGGCAAGAAATATTTTAACCTATTACGTACTGTTAAATAAGATAGACCTGTTTTTTATAAATAAACACATTAGATATTTTTCATTGATTTGTTAGAAAAAATAATTGTCAATATAAATTTAAAATGGATTACTTTACTATTCTGCTTATTAAATATTTGTAACACATTTTCCATTCCTCTTTCATCTTGAATTTTCTAGAGCATCTACATACAAATAATAGCCATCAATAGATATATATAGATATTTTACTAATAACACACTCAAGTTGAAAAACAAATAAGCTTACCATGTATCACATTTAGTAACAGAACATATGGGCTTAGTATCATAACTCATAATCTCCAAAAATCTAGCTTTGAGATAATTAAAAAAAACCACAGAAGCACAATTGTTTGTAATCATAAAAACTGTTTTAAATAACCATGAATATTGCAAGTGAAAAGTATCACTTTCTGAAGTGCTACTTTTCACAGAAACATAGAACAAACTTAATTATTATTCCAGAACTGTGAATCTTTGGAGGAATGTATTCAATTATATGAAAAATATGCATATTATGTTTTTGGGATATTTCAAAATATCACAAATAAAAAACTATAAATATAAAATTGATCGGTTCAAGAGCTTAAACATTCAACACTTTTTTTTACAATCACCAACAGAATCAATATGATGATTGATGACTAAATGAATAATATCTTTTGATTTCAGAATGCCCCGGCTTTGGATTCTCCTTCTAGTAGTGTGGTGCCGAGCTGTAGCGATGGTATCAACACAAAACGTCGATCAGGCACAACTCGCAGACCATCACCGAGATCTTTTAATACTTCAAAAAGCATCTCACTCCGCATGGCAGTACTCTAACAACAAAGTAGAAAGGCAAAAAAGGTCGAATCCAATAGAAAAGAACAGTGATGTCGGGTCTTTGAAATCACATGAAGTCAAAATGGAAAATTTTTCTGATGCTTTATTCAGCCTCTTGCCATATTATAGTAATAATATGTACATGATTGGCATTTTTCCAGGCTTGTGGAATCTCATAAATCTACTCAGGCATCAACGTGACATCAACGAAAAAAGTGACACAAATTTAGAAGATACTTTAAATTCTTGGGGCGGAATACGAAAACGCAGTACCGACATTGACAACGGTTCCAAAAGATTACCATTTCGTGCATGGGGAGGTAAACGAACAAACACTCTTTCGTCAAAAAAAAATCCATTTGGACCGTGGAGAGGTAAGCGAACAGGCAACACAATAAATTACTTATCGATCCCATTTAAAGAAGAAGATGATACCTTTGACAGCTGGCGCGGGAAACGCAGTTTAAATCACAATAGTTTCATACCAGCACAGCAATACCGTTCCATGATGAGTTCTTTGGATGATGAGAATTACAATGATGGTTATGAAGCAATACTATACAGAAACACACCTTTACCGTGGCAAATATACAAAGAATTATTTAGAAGAAGGAATCAAGAATCTACCGACCAGCGAAGAATAAGATTTAACTTATGGGGAGGCAAGACATTGGAGGACTACGATACAGCTGATAACTTATCTGAAGATAAAAGGACCTTCAACGTATGGAGTGGAAAGCACGGCTTGCTGGACACGTCTTCTAATGCACGGGGAGGAAAAAGACAGCTGCTGGACGCAATATTGCAAGTAGTAAGAGCAAGGAGACCTTCTAATGCTTGGGGAGGATAAATTGAACCCATTCTAGGTCTTTCGAACACCATCTATAAAGACTTATATATTTTTTTTCAATTTCATTTAAAATGAATAGTTGCTACCTACACTTTTTTTTCAAAAAATTACAACTAATCAATTGAGGACTAATCTAACTGACTAATCCAACTAATCAAAAATGACCAGATCCACTTTTACACGAACAGACAAAAACACAATTTTCTTATAAAAACAGTTTTGGCTGTAAGGTCTTATACTTAATTGCATGAAAACTACGTTTTTACCGACGTTGAAAAATAAATTCTGTTCTTCTGAACCAGTACTCAACTATTATAACGATATATCATTTTTTATATAAACTGGATTTAGGCGTCTTTGATCCCAAGCTCCTTAATTTATTGTTTGTGTACTTACATGAAAAATGCTGTAATTTCAATGTGTTTTGCAAGAAAATGGCTGGTTCTCCTGAAACATAGTACAATAATTGTAAACTTAAATTATTTGAGTGATTAAAAGAAATGATTTATGATGAATATGTAAATTACATTTATTTTAGTCGTAAAGATTATAAAATATCATTTTATTGGTATTAATCTAATGAACATGCACCAAAAAATGTAATTTGGCAATGAAATTATGGTATTTTTTATGTAAATAATGTATTATTAATAACCAATAAAGAATACTGTCGATAAATGTAAGTCGAATTTATTTACTATAATTTCACACATATTTAAGATACATAGAAATAAATATCTCAGATTAGACAATGCATATCACATTTGGATAACAATTAAATTATATATACACTCCGGTTTTTAGGAGTCCAGGGTTTTTTTTCTTGCAATTTGTAATTTTTACTCAGCTCATCTTTAAATTGCGATAACTATTTTTTTTATCACTCCTGCTCCCAATAAGGGACATATGTACTCCTGATTGAATTTACCGCAAAAGAAGAATTTCTACGAGAAGTGCATTTTACTCAATTGTACAACCTCAACTAGTGGTTAGCTAATCATTCTTGCTACGCCCCATTTCGTAGGATAGGATGGGTGGGAGAATGGAATTAGAGACATTGCATACATCCATGTCTTCGAACAAAAATTCATAAGTGATTGAAGAATCAAAACTGTCTGTATTGTGATTCAAACCCGTGATTATTGTGCTCTAAGCCAACGAAGTTGATACTCGACCACGTAGCCTGTGCCGTATGTGTGGATGTGATGTCTCGAGTTCCCCCTACCAACCCCATCCTTAAAAACGGGGCGTAGCGAGAGAAATTAGCTTACCACTTGTCCTAAAGGAGAAAGAAAAGGGAGTGTTTGACCAACTGAGTGACAAGTGGTTTTTGTAAAAATACTATTGTTAAGGTAAACTCTATTAGGATTCCATATACTCCACATTGGGAGCAGACGTGGTTAACATATGATAAGCAGGAGGACTTGATTTTTTTTTTGCAGTCTATAAAAGCATCTATTGCTGCTTACAATTCTCACTACACATTCTCTGGACTGTGACTTGGGATCCAAGATACACTAGCTCATCGACCGTTTCGATGATTTGGTTATGGAGGATGAGCTGTTCCATTTATATATTGGCTTTGCGACAGGCATATTTTTAGTTTTTTTTACATCTATTTTCAATCCAATGTCACTTGCCGCTTGTTATACTTATTATTATAGGCTACAAAGGCTTTGATAACATTATCCTTTCCGATGATATAGATGTGATCAACATACGCCAGAATCTGACAGACTTTGTAAAAATTGACTCCAATGAGTTTAGTTTTTACTGTGATATTTTTATACTGACCGCAATTGATTCAACAGCTCAAAAAAGAATACGGGTTAATCACTTTCAAATATCGTCACTGCCACGAATTAAACTGTATGACCAATCGTTGAGGTCTTCTGGTATTTTAAAATTGGTATTTAACCTTCTATAGATGAGGTTTTTGTTTTTCAGACAAATTAAATTTTCAATCATTGGTAATCACAAACTAAAGGGTGATTCATTTATAGGTACTTTTTCTTATTGGGATTTGATAATAGATAACACGTGTGTTGTGTTATTTTATTTTTGTTCAGTATTGTTTTACAATTCATTGTGGAAAGACTTACGCCGGCACAGCGCCTACAAATTATTCAGCTGTATTACGCAAATCAGAGTTCTGCGAGGAGTGTTTTTCGTGCAACATGAGGCCCATTTCTGGCTTAATGGATATGTCAATAAACAAAATTGCCGTATTTGGTTTGAAGATCAACCCGAAGAGGTTCAAAAGCTGCCACTACATCCACAAAAAACAACGGTTTGGTGTGGTTTATGGGCTGGTGGAATAATCGGTCCATATATTTTTTTAAATGAGGCTGGCCAGAACGTAACCGTGAATGGCGCCCGTTATCGTTCCATGATAACGGACTATTTGGTGCCTAAAATTCAAGCCCATAATCTCCACCACACTTGGTTTCAACAAGATGGCGCTACTTGCCACAAAGCCCGTGAAAGCATGGCTTTATTGAGAGAAAATTTTGGTGAGCAAATAATTTCACGCTTCGGACCAGTGAATTGGCCGTCTAGATCTTGCGATATAACACCTCTAGACTTTTTTCTTTGGGGCTACGTAAAGCCGAAAGTCTATATAATTAAACCGACTACGATTGAGGAATTTGAGGCCAACATTACTCGCATCATTACCCAAATACGAGTCGAAATGCTCGAACGCGTCATCCAAAATTGGAACTCTCGAATGGACCATGTTAGGCGTAGTTACGGCCAACATTTAAAAGAAATACTATTTAAAAAATAAATGTATAAAATGGGTCTATTTATTATATTAAAGACTATGCAATATTTTTTTTTATAAACGTATTTTTGTCTTTTGAAAAAAGTACCTCTTAATGAATCACCCTTTATAATATTATACATTCACTTGACAAATGCAAACAATGTGAATATCAAATATTTAACATATTTTTTTCCGGATTGTAATTGCAACATGAGATTTCACTAAATAATTTAAGCAATTATCAATAATGAAAAAATCACTGACCATCTCTATTGTACGTCTATACACAAACGTAAATTTGACACAAACGTAAATGTGTAAAAAAGTACCTCTAAATGAATCACCCTTTATGAGTATCAATAAAATAATACAATTATGTCAGCACACTGTGTATGTGAATTTTTAATATTAAATACCTTTATGATTGATATTTCTTTTCAATATAATCAAAAATATCGGCCCTATTACAACAGTGTTTTTCTAAATAAAAACACAATAATCCTTTGTACTTCATTCCACTTTATTAAATATGTCAGGACCGGTTTCGCTCATTGCGAGCATTGTCAACTGATCAGTTGAAAATGCTCGCAATGAGCGAAACCGGTCCTGACATATTAAATAAAGTGGAATGAAGTACAAAGGATTATTGTGTTTTTTATTAATATAATGCCTTTCCACCAAGTATTGACAGTGAACACCCTAAAAGTGTTTTTCTAGACAAAATACGTATTAAATAATTAAATGATAAACTATTCACTTACATACAATTAAATATTTTTGTTATTCCCATTCTCTATCGCTATTCTCATAGTTTTTCTTGTTTTTTTTTATTTTTCCTTCAGATATGGATACTAGACACATCCTCTTATAGGTTTTATTATTGCTGACAAGCTTATTTTTTATTTTCCAATTTTATAATAATTTTCGGATATATTTTCTTTGAGAAATAACCCATCGTGGAAGTAAATAGAAAACTGACATCAGATGGAAAAATCATATGAATTTTGAATTTTTCGTTTGCAATTTATTTTATGCTGGAACTAATTATGTATTACTGAAATAATTCAATTCGATAATATAAATATTTTATATTTTTAGATTTCTATCTAACGAGA
Organism: Himalopsyche tibetana; assembly: GCA_030503985.1. Taxonomy (NCBI): domain Eukaryota; kingdom Metazoa; phylum Arthropoda; class Insecta; order Trichoptera; family Rhyacophilidae; genus Himalopsyche; species Himalopsyche tibetana. Next base: position 8,081,850 of record JAPJYX010000010.1, read on the forward strand.
ATAAGATCAATTTTTAAAGATATTGTTCGCATTTTAAATGAACATTAAATGTATTGAATTATCTAATGGACATCACTATTAAAACATTACTGTAACATAATTTAACGGAATTAGGTGTTTGGCATTTGAAATTATCATCTAACGTAAGGTATAATAAGGTCTAAAATAGCGTACGTAAGAATTTTTTATATGCATTTATGAGGGGTTTTTTGTTTGTTTGTTTTCCAATTCCGAGATCTCAGGATTCAACATTCACCATAAAACCGTGTGTAAAATTGGAATTTGGGATTGAGTAATTTTTGCTCGCTGATTTTCAAATTCTGAGAATTCACGAATTTCCGGGAATGAAAAAATGTGAGACTTTGTTTAGGTCATTCGCAGATTTAAAAAAGCCAGGGAGTTGCGGAATTCCGAAAATGAAAAATGTGGGGAAAATTTGTTTTTTAGCTATCGCGCGGATTTCAAAAATTTCGCTTTCAAAAACTTATCCTCAACAACGGGATAAGTACTATCACAATCCAAAATTGGATGGAGTCCCGGGATTTGAGACCTTAAGGACCAATGCTACAATACGAATTTTGGAGAAAATGAGTTTAAATTTTATAATGGTGGGTGGAACGGTCGGCGACACCTAGGGATTCTGTGTCGAGACGTCCCGGGACAAAAGTCCCGGGACTTTTAAGATTTTTTGCTGTCTTAAGTCCCGGGACATTTAACAACAAAGTCCCGGGACTTAAGACAGCCAAATTGTACATTTTTAATTTTGAAAAAACCATTCTAACAAATAAAAATTGGATGCAAACAATCGCTAATGTGATCTAAAAAGTTAATTTTGATTTAAAATAAAGTTACATTGGTGTCTATCCTTGGGATCAGTTTTGAAAAAAATGCATTATATTTAAGCTAAGGATTAAAGGCCGGGGTTTTAACAAAATTAAGTATGCATATATAACAGGGATCTTATAAAAGAAACAGCTGTTTGGATTTATAATTGTAGAAGTTTCAAATAACATCTATTTATATATTGTAATACGAAACAACCATTTTTAATGGGTTGAGAGAGACGTGCAGAAATACAAAAAAAACTTAGACACGTGTTCGCTTAACTATTTTTGCAGCATGGGATAACCGCACAGAATTCCAAGAAATAATGGAACCAATAGTTATTTCTAGAAAATTATGTTATAAATCAAGGCGGCTTATAAATGTTTTATTACCAACCGTTCTGCTGGGACTAATTGATTTTCGAAAAGAATACACGAAAGGTTTTGACAAATGCTCCAAAACAATATATTTGAAATACGGAGATAATTTACTACAACTTCTTGTCTCCGTAAAAAAAGATATCGAGGTATCGGAAGAAAATATCGATGATGAGATAAATATTGCAGAACTGTCACTGGAAGAAGAATTAAATAGACAGATTACAAAAAAAAAAGATTTCTCCATTAAAAACGAAACAACTAAACGAATTTAAGATTTTAAAATCAACTGGAGAACGGAAACAAAGATTATTTTGTTATCTATAACATTAAAGCAACATCGACTGACAATGATGATGAGCAACAACGTTTATTACAAAAATAAGAAATCGGCTGTCTGATTCGTCATTAAATTCATTATTAAATTCATTATTATTTTTAAAAGCATATTTTGATAAGCAAAAATAAAATATTAACTTTTGTGTAAATAATACATAAATAATGATTTGAGGTTGTGACTTTATTATTGAAATAATTTAATATTTTTATTATTAATAAATAAATGTGTTCAAAAGATGTATTTTTTTAATTGACGCATACTTTCGCCGCACTCTTAAAGTACGCATGAAAAAAAAATACGTCTAACTGCGTAAAAAACGCTCAAAAAAAATAGTTTAATTGAAACGAAATATTAAAAAACGTTTGGGAGAAAGATATCTTCATTTATGTTATTAGAAATTTGTTTAAATCAATTCATATTCGTATTAAAAATATAACTGTAGCAAAAACAAATTGAAAAATATTATAATTAAGTGTTCATACCTGATGTTATTTTATTTACAAATATTTTTTACTATTGTACAAAGTTACCAATGTCTCAATAGGACAAAAAAGGTATAAAAGCTGTATTGTGATTTGTGAAGTAACGGTCATAATTTTACCCAATTCATTGTTATTTTTTCAATACATGAACCGTTATCATTCCTTTTTAGTACATACATACAAATATTTAATTTTAATAAATTTATAATTTTATTAAAGGGGAAATAAAAGTCCCAAGTCCCGGGAAGTCCCGGGACTTTGACTTTATCACGTCTCGTGTCCCGGGATTTTGAAAAACCCGAGACTTCAGAATCCCTAGCGACACCTATTAAAAAGAAAAATTGTTGAGTGACTTATTTGAAAAACATTCATGTAACTGATAAAATTAAGTTAAATACATATAATATTTTTACAGGAAATGCCAATGCTCCAAGTATTTTTTAAGTTGAATCCTCATACGAGAAAAACTCACATCACAGTGAGCTAACTAAGCTGCGAAAAGAAAGATGACCAATACCCGTAACGTGACCATCGGTTTTTGGTCTTCGAAGTTTGAGTTTGAATGCGTGGTTATGTCGGAGTATGGAGGATATTCAGAGTGTTTTTTTTTTCAACGGTTCTGTTTTAAAGGTAATCTGGGACTTACAGTTTACAAATGACTATACCATAGTATTTTGTCATAAAAGTATTACAATTTTAACGAAATACGAAGCTATAAGAAAATGAACTGTGGTTATATAATATGTCAAGATTTCAAATCATTTTCGCCATGATGGTTTAAAATAAAGTTTTAAGCCCATCGTTTATATTTTATAAAAGTATTAATGATCTAAGCGAGTTTTTTTCCAAATTTTCGACATGTGTACATCTCTATAATTTTTGAAATACCGCGTATCTCCCGTCAAAAAAATGCATTCTATTTATATTTTCTTTTTCCATTAACAGATAAATAAAATAATAATAACGAAAAATTAAATTCATTTATAATAAAAAGTAAATAAAAGATATATTATGTATAAAATTCATTATAATCGATCAAAAGTATCAACGACGGATCATTATAATTTGGTTCTCTGGTTGTTGATTTTAATCTGAGATGCAGTTCCATATCCAAAAGCCTGTTACTCTTTTTTTACTTAATGGTTACACATGTTGAAAAACCAACTTGGCATTTGGAACCAGAATAATGATGACAGTACACGTATTGTGTTTATTTTTCAAGAATCTGTCTGAAGCTAATTCCAACAATTGCTCATATTTTGCATGCGATAAACTTTCTGGCATGGATGTTGTATCAATGTTGAGCGGCCACTAGACCTTAGTGCAGTGGTTGGCAAATCTTTTGGTTGTCGGGCCACACTGGGGATGAAAGTTAAGTATTCTTAAGTTTAATTACTGACAATCGTCAAACAAAGTAGGGTAGTGAAATTCAATAAGTTTGACACTGCACACGTTTTTATATTATTTTCAGATGCGTTCAAAAGATTTTTCATAATTATTAGTAAAATATCCTATCAATTATGCAACATATGAGCGTTTTCGGTATCATAAACTTTTCGGGATAATTCCGAAAACTCACCATTTTCAATGTTCGAAAGCTTTCGTGGCAGAGCCAACAATGGAGATGGGGCGAGTTTCCCCGCGAGTATATAAGCGGTCGTTGGCGTCGAACACTCAAACATCCTCCGCGGAGAGCAACAGGTAAGAGGGCAGAGACACTTCCGAGCGTCAAAGCTTTTGAAATTAAAAAATAAACATATATTCTTTAAATCCGTGCCAGCATTCTGGATTTTTTTTCGGACACAAGAATACAACAATAAATAAGGTCAGTACTTTTTTAATTATTTATTATATTTTTTTTAATTGATTTTCTCGAAAAATTTTAAAGATATTTGTTGGTATAATGATTTTTCCCTTCGATTCCGGAAATTATTGAAAATGAATACATTTTTTTTATGTTAAACTAAGCATAGTAAAAACACAAATAGTTTTGTCACGCTGTTTTAACAATATCTGAACTTTTAATTTTAACTATTATGTTATATGAATTATTATTTAGGAATTGTAAAATCATTTATTAGTTTTCATTTAACATTTTTATCTATACATAACAAAAATAATTTCAGCTGTATAAAACTGATATTGATTCTATACACAATCTTTTCGGTGTGTAATTGACGAATATAAAAATTGTAAATTTTTCGGAAGGGAGAATTTTTTTTTGATGAATTTGAATTTTAATGTTTATACGTTTGTGTCTTTCAAGTCTGCCAAAACGTAAAATGCCGATATGCTTTATTTAAGTATAAAATATTTAAGCCGTTAAAAATGTTTTAGTTTATTTAATTTCGTTTAGCTACAAATAAAACCGACTATCGAGAACACATTTACATACTCAAATAAAAACATATTACACTGAAATGGTTTTTGGTTATGATTTAAAAAAATATTAAGCAGAAAATCGTAGCCAACAATTTACAAATTTTACACAAGGTTTTTTTTTTGAATAAGTTCGAAAAAGGAATTCTTTAAGTGCGGTTAGTAAATACTAATATATGGTCAATTTCTATCTTGATATAATAATAAAATTGTGTGACTACTTTCAGTTCTCTAGAACAGCGTTTCTCAACCGGGGTCCACGTGTAATAAACTATAACAAGTAAAATCATTAAAATACACATATCATAAAAAAAGATCAGGCGAATGAAATAACGCTCTAAAAATTTTGTCACTGACACCTTAGACGATTTTGAACAACTATTGTATAGCGTAAGTTCTTTTGCCAATTATGAGTCGATATGTTGAAACATTAAACAAATGCACCAATCGAGTAAAATATCATGAATCAGTATGATTGAAAGTTGATTAATTTATTCTATGAATTCTTCTTCAAATGGTATACGTGTTTTACTGAGGACACACCGGGCTCAGTAAACATCTTCGTAAGAATGGCAATATTTTAAATATGCCACGGGTTGAAATATCTATCTTGGATTTATCATGCTAGTGAGAGATAATCCCGAAAATATTGATCAATATATCAAAAACCGTTTGGCTCTCTCTCATTATCGATGTTTATTTGTTGCAAGTTTTTTTTCAATTTTCTCTGCAATAACTACATCGAATTGATGTGTCTCAGCTCAAAACAAACTGGAATAACCTCGAATGCGAGTCTACAATAAAAAGTTGTTAATAAACATATATAATGGCCATACATTCAGTACGGCTATATAGAACAGTGATAAACAAACGATAAATACGAGAAAGCGGTGATGAATTATCTGCCGAAGAATGAATATCACAATAAAAAATCCACACTTTTCTTTTCCGGGTTCTATTTTAAAAAACCTTTAGTAAAATTATGGGTTAAAATTACTAGTCATAATTAGTCGAAATACCATGAATTACTCATTACTTAAAAGCAGTGGCGGAGTACCCCATAAGCGCACGAGGCGCGCGCTCGGGGCCTTCAGTCTTAGGAGCCTCAAAATAGCAAATATTTTATAAAACCCATTCAATATTTTTAATTCAGTTATGAATATTTATTTTTATTTAACATAGTAATTGACAACGCTGTTGTGTTATATGAAAACTGGAGCCTCCAAATTTGATTGCGTCTTGGGCCTCACAAGATCTCCATCCGTCACATCAAAGTTAAATGATATATATATATATATATTTTTCAATAGAACAACTAAAATATTCTATGGTTCTTTTTTCATCAATTATGACAAGACTGGTAAAAAATATTTTAACTTATTACGTATTGTTAAATAAGATAGACCTGTTTTTTTTTATAAATAAACACATCAGATATTTTTTATTGATTTGTTAGAAACATTAATTGTCAAAATAAATTCAAAATGGATTACTTTATTATTCTGCTAATTAAATATTTGTAACACATTTTCCATTCCTCTTTCATCTTGAATTTTCTATAGAATCTACATACAAATGATAGCCATCAATAGATATATATATATATAGATATTTTACTAATAACACACTCAAGTTGCAAAACAAATAAGCTAACCATGTATCACAAGAAGTAACAGAACATGAAGGGCTTAGTATCATAACTCATAATCTCCAAAAATCTAGTTTTGAGATAATTGCGAAAAACCACAAAAAGCACAATTGTTTGTAATCATAATTTTTTTTATAAATTACCATGAATATTGCAAGTGAAAAGTATCACTTTCCGAAGTGCTACTTTTCACAGAAACATAGAACAAACTTAATTATTATTCCAGAACAGTGGATCTTTGGAGGCGTGTATTCAATTATATGAATAATATGCATATTATGTTCTTGGGGTATTTCAAAATATCACAAATAAAAAACTATAAATATAAAATTGATCAGTTCAAGAGCTTAAACATTCAACATTTTTTTTACAATCACCAACAGAATAAATATGATGATTGATGACAAAATGAATAATATCTTTTGATTTCAGAATGCCCCGGCTTTGGGTTCTCCTTCTAGTAGTGTGGTACCGAGCTGTAGCGATGGTATCAACACAAAACGTCGATCATGCACAACTCGCAGACCATCAACGAGATCTTTCAATACTGCAAAAGGCATCAAACTCTGCATGGCAGTACTCTGACAACAAAGAAGAGAGGCAAAAAAGATCAAATCCACTAGAATATTACAGTGATTTCGGGTCTTTGGAATCAAATGAAGCCAACATTGAAGATTCTTCTGATGATATATTCAGCCTCATGCCATACTATAATAATTATCTGTACAGGATTAGTATTTTGCAAGACTTATGGAATCTCATAGAAGAACTCAGTCATCAAAATGACATCAACGAAAAAAGTGATAGTTTCAATACAAATTTAGAAGAGGAATTTAGAGATTGGGGCGGAAAACGAAAACGCAGTACCGACATTGACAACGGTCCCAAAAGATTACCATTTCGTGCATGGGAAGGTAAACGAACAAACAAAGGGCCAAAGAGAATTCCATTCGGTCAGTGGAACGATAAGCGAACAGGCAACGCAATAAATTACTTATCGACCCCATTTAAAGAAGAAGATGATACCTTTGGCAGCTGGCGCGGGAAACGCAGTTTGAATCACAATAGTTTCATACCAGCACAGCAATACCGTTCCATGATGAGTTCTTTGGATGATGAGAATTACAATGATGGTTATGGAGCAATACTATACAGAAACACACCTTTACCGTGGCAAATATACAAAGAATTATCAGTCGGACCGAGTTCAAGGAATCAAGAATCTAACGACCAGCAAAGAATAAGATTAAACTTATGGAGAGGCAAGACATTGGAGGACTACGATACAGCTGATAACTTATCTGAAGATAAAAGGACCTTCAACGCATGGAGTGGAAAGCACGGCTTGCTGGACAGGTCTTTTAATGCACGGGGAGGAAAAAGAAGGCTGCTGAACGCAATATTGCAAGTAGTAAGAGCAAGAAGTGCTTTTAATGCTTGGGGAGGAAAAAGAAAGCTGCTGGATGCAGAATTTCCAATATATAAAGCATCTAAGAGAGCTTTTAATGCTTGGGGAGGATAAATTGAACCCATTCTAGGTCTTTCGAACACCATCTATAAAGACTTATATATGATTTTTTTCAATTTGATTTAAAATAAATAGTTGCTACCTACTCTTCATTATCAAAAAATAACAACTTATCAATTTATTGATTGTGTACCGCCATGAAAAATGCTGTAATTTCAATGTTTTTTGCAAGAAAATGGCTAGTTCTCCTGAAACATAATTGTAAACTTAAATTATTTGATTGCTTAAAAGAAATGATTTTGATGAACATTTATCTTAGTCTTATAGATTATAAAATATCATTTCATTTCGTAATAACCAATAAATAATACTGTCGCTAAATGTAAGTCGAATTTATTTACTATAATTTCACACATATTTAAGATATATAGAAATAAATATCTAAGATCAGACAATACATATCACATTTGGATAACAATTAAATTATATATACACTCCGGTTTTTAGGAGTCCAGGATTTTTTTTCTTGCAATTTGTAATTTTTACTCAGCTCATCTTTAAATTGCGATAACTATTTTTTTATCACTCCTGCTCCCAATAAGGGACATATGTACTCCTGATTGAATTTTCCGCAAAAGAAGAATTTCTACGAGAAGTGCATTTTACTCAATTGTACAACCTCAACTAGCGGTTAGCTAATCATTCTTGCTGCGCCCCATTTCGTAGGATAGGATGGGTGGAAGGATGGAATGAAAGACACTGCGTACATCCATGTCTTCGAACAAAAATCCATAAGTGATTGAAGAATCAAAACTGTCTGTATTGTGATTCAAACCCGTGATCATTGTGCTCTAAGCCTACGAATTTGATACTCGACCACGTAGCCTATGTGTGGATGTGATGTCTTGAGTTCCCCCTACCAACCCCATCCCAAAAAACGGGGCGTAGCGAGAGAAATTAACTTACCACTTTTCCTAAAGGAGAGAGAAAAGGGAGTGTTTGAGCAACTGAGTAACAAGTGGTTTTCATAAAAACTTTGTTAATGTAAACTCTATTAAGATCCCATATACTCTTCATTGGGAGCGGACGTAGATAGTATATGATAAGCGGCAGGATTTGAATTTACTTGCAGTCTATAAAAGCATTTATTGCTGCTTACGATTCTCACTACACATTCTCTGGAAATTGACTTGGGATGCAAGATACACTAGCTGACCCAAGATAAGACCGTTTCGATGATTTGGTTATGGAGGATAAGCTGTTCCATTTGTAGAATCGGCTTTGTGACAGGCATATATTTAGTTTTTTTACATATATACTTTCAATCCAATGTCACTTGCCGCTTGTTATAAGGCTACAAAGGCTTCGATAGCATCATCCCTTCCGATGATATCGATGTGATCAACATGCGCCAGAATCTGCACTGACTTTGCGAAAATTGACTCCGATGAGTTTAGTTTTTACTATATTTTTATACTCACCCCAATTGATTCAACAGCTCAAAAAAGAATACGGGTTAATCACTTTCAAATATCGTCACTGCCACGCATGAAGACTTAATTAAACTTTATGACCAATCGTAGAGGTATTCTGGTTTTTTAAAATTGGTATTTAACCTTCTATAGATGAGGTTTTGTTTCTCAGACAAATTAAATTTTCAACCATTGTTAATCACAGACTACTTTATTTTTAGCAATTTCAAATATTCATAGTGCTTTCATATAGAAAAGTTGTCTTACTATATGGCCATCCTTACAAGGCACGTGTATTTTGTAGACATGTACGGCAGATATTATGATGTTTATCACATCGTCAATGCTCAAAATGTGTGTTTGCTTACTTTTTAAATCATATAACAAATAATAAAATTCATAACAACATAACAATAACAAAATTTAGTTGGAAAACAACACTTGACTTAGTGAGTAGTCAAAAAAATATCAACAATGTGTTATGAATAGGGAATCCAATCCCGAGCAAAAATGTTAATCCCGGGATTAAAACTTTTCGATCCCGGGATCCCGGGACTGGTCCCAAAAACAGTATAATTAAATAAGTTTTTTAAGAAATAGAAATTGATGATATTGGCCAAATATAAATTAGACGATATATTCTATATTATATTATATAACCAGCTGTGGGCTGCCAATGCGTTACCAAGAGGCTCTCTTAGTCTCAGCTTTTCGCGATGAACAGGTGAAGGTGTGGATTTTTTAATTACTCGTAAAAAAATATGCGCTATAATTATTAAACGAACTTAACATGCATACAGTATGTAAAAATATCCAATATAACTTAAAATCATCTATTTCGGTAACTGAAAAATGTACCTTCTTACTTTACTACTGACTGCAAGAATGAAGAGTTCTAAAATTGTCTTGTACATACATTCTTAATAATTTTATTGGAGTAAATATAGATAATTTAAATATTATTTTAAAATATTCTTGAAGTACCATATCATCAATTTTTTCGCCATTTAGTCTAAGGTTTCGGTTTACGATACAAAATTAAATTATAAAATAAACAGTGCCATTGATATCTGATAAGAAATTACTGTCGTCAAATGCATTTAAATATAATTCACTAAAATGCGTTGAAGAAATTTGATATGCTGGACATTAAATTACCTTATTTTCTGCGATAACTCTTGCAGTTAATCTAATAACAAATAATTTAAATTAAGCATCGTTTATTGCAAATGCGTGAACTGCCGACTTGAAAATCAACACGTTTGTGTATTAAAATCAATCCCGAAAGTTTCAGGATCGTGTCTTCTAATCTCGGGATTGAAATGTATCAAAAACTGTACGGGATCCTAGATCCCGGGATTGGATTCCCTATTCGTGACTAGGGATTATGTGTCAAGACATCACGGGACAAAAGTCCCGGGACTTTTGTGGTTTTTCGCTGTCTTAAGTCCCGGGACTTTGTTGTCTAATGTCCCGGGAATTAAGACTGTGATTTAAAATGTGCTAATAAATTGTACATTTTAATTTTGAAAAAACAATTCTGGTTAAGAAACCCTCAAAAGGACTGATGTGTATTGAATGAAAGCAGGTATAAGAGGGTAGCTCCAAGAAAAGCGGATGATTTTTATGATGGGTACAGACATGCAGATATAGAAAAAAACACTTAGGCACGTGTTCGCACAACTATTGTTATAGAATGAGATAACCGCACATAATTCTAAGAAATAATGGAACGCACAGCTATTTCTGGAAAATAGTGCCATATATCATAGCGATTGTAAATGTTTTAATTAACAACGGCTCAGCTGGGACTAATAGATTCGTTGAAAAAATCGAAAGGAATACACGAAGGACCAGTTTTTTTCCTGACTTTGAGCAAGATCGTACTTATTTTTTGTATCCGGTCTCTGACGTGTGGCTAACAGAATGTACATATCAACATTTCCAGTAAATTCACATATCTTGAATTGAATAAGTGGTATCGTTTTATTATATATTATTATTGTAGCCCATAATGGAAATAAATCAATCTGAAGTATGAAAACATTACAAAAAAAAACACTAAAAAAGCACTCGTTGTCCAAAACAAATCACATGCAAATGGTCAAATACAACTGGATTATCGAGGCATCTTGAAAGAGTTCATCACATTATTGAATTAATTTTATATTTTCATAATTAATAAATAAATGTGTTCAAAAATGTATTTTTTTAAATTAACAGATACTTTTGGCGCCACTTTAATTAAAAGAAAACATTTTAAAAAAATGGGAGAAAGATATCTCCATTTATATTATTAGAAATTTGTTTAAAACGATTAATAATCGTATAAAAATATAACTGTTGCAAAAAGAAATTACAAAATATTAAAATTAAATGTTCATACCTGATGTTGTTTTATTTACAAATGTTTTTCACTATTGCACAAAGTTACCAATGTCTCAATAAGACAAAAAAAGTATAAAAGCTGTATTGTGTTTTGTGAAGTAACGGTCATAATTTTACCCAATTCATTGATACTTTTTCAATACATGTATTGTTAACATCCCTTTTTAATACGTACATAAAAACATTTAATTTTATTAAATTTACAATTTTATTGAAGGGGAACTAAAAGTCCCAAGTCCCGGGAAGTCCCGGGACTTTGACTTTATCACGTCTCGAGTCCCGGGATTTTGAAAAACCCGAGACTTCAGAATCCCTATTCGTGACGTAGTTTAAAAACACTATAAGATAAACAATATTGTACAAATTTCGACACAATATTTTGCGGCCTTTAATTTAGAAACAGTGCATAGTTAATTGTTTGGATTTACGTATTGAACTTTTTTTTTATTTATTTATTTAAATGTAAACATAAAATATATAGCAATCGAACTGTTTTCATTCATAAACAACAATTTAGTAAAAGGTTTTAACACATCTCCGAAATCAAATACTTTTAAAATATAACATGATAATAACATTCTGGTTTCTGACCCGCCTTCGCATGCGGAAAATGGCCAAAGCTTATGGCTCCATGAATATTTATACTAATACGCCCCTTTCTATGTCAATTGGATCAAAGAACTATACTCACCAATTTGACCCTGTTGAGGCTGCTGTCTTTCCCTACATCTCTGTCGGATTCCAGTGGATACGTCTTGTATTTGAGAGTCGAATTATGTTTCTCAAACATTATGTGTTTTTCTTCTACTATTTTAAATACAACAATATGCCTAGTATATTTCATTAACTTGTACATTTATTATTTAGTGGCAGTTTGTCTACAGCAGATCTACAGCATTCCCAAGGAAATTAATGAAAAATTTAATTATATTCTTTATTTTTTAGAATTACGACTGAAGGTGCTTGATGGAAATTTAATGTTAAATTTGAATTATTTTCTTTCTGTACACTTCCATATTTTTTTTTTGTCGATAACGACCCGGGTTTCGCCTTTCGGCATTTTCTGGTACTATCCAGTGTACGAATGCACTCGAACTGAACTGTAATTATATTCGTCTTTAGAAAGGAAAAAAGACGTAATCTACACAAATATTTTTTACAGGAGACACAAAAAACGTTTTTTGATAATTGTAGGCCAAAAGCAAATTATGAAATATACACAACCTTGAAGTGCGTGGAAACTGATGAACTGGATTTTAATTGACTTTATCTACTATTAATTTCATATTGTTAAAAAAAAACCTTTTAAGTCTCTTTTACTGATAGCAATTTTCACAGATTCTTCTTTTTTCAAAATTTAGATAGGTACTAATTCGGGATTTTCAGCTGATATCCTTTGAATGCCAATGCGCCAGAATTTTTGAAGTTGAAAGATCATACGCGATATATTCGATGAGAATTTCAGAATGAGTCACTTGAGATTAACTCAACGAGAAATTGACATCACAAACACCCATGACTTAGATCTTAGAATTGAAAAATTCTAAATTTGACATTGATCTCATCTGAAATCAAACACAGACCCGCCTGATCGGCGAGACAGCGGGCGATTCATAACAGCCTAATACAAGGACCACGAAACGTCACGCTCGAAGCAAATTCGTTCAGCGCTACAAACTTTCATACAAAAGCAGTATTGCGCCAGCACTCAATGCAGTGTTATCGGTTGCATTTTGTTTTTGAGTCAGAGCAGTCGTATGAATGAATACGTTGCATCATAACGTTCTGCGAACATCTCTGGTTGTAATAAAATTTTCTGCTTTTTTATTAAATTTTATTTACTCCTATTTTATAGTTGAAATCATGAGTCGTATCTGTGACAGGAATAAAAAATATATGAAATTTCCAATGTTGTCTCTTGAAGAAAAATAAAGAGGTCATCGTCTACTCCAGATATTTTATAGCCCAATTGGGAACTATCTAGGGAATAGAATAGAAGAGTACGATAAGCAAAATACATACATTTAATGAAAAAGTAATTGACCTATTTTCAAACAAATCATATCCATTTTTTTTATTTATCCATGTCCGATTCCAATGTCGATCATATGGCCTCCTAATGAAGGTATCTCTATCTATAAAGTTTTTTTCAAAGGATCGGAAGAGTGTGGGGAAAATTTTAGACATCACAAACACCCATACCTTCGAACATAAAATCGATATAAAAGATGCTGCTTCGTACTGGGACTCGAACCCGTGAGGTCCGGCACGAAAGCCCACAACGCTGAATAAAAAAATAAGGGGTAACTAAGTCTTGTTTCATAATAAAATTTAACCATCTATAGAAATTGCAGTTAGGTGTTGATTTGATCTAAGACGAATGATTTTCTTATCTTAACAAGGGGCTCGTCAGCCGCGCCGAAATTTAACAGGGGCTCGCGCGATCCCTCCCGAGCCCCTCCAGCCCACCTCTGACTAAAGATGCCAGGAAAAGGTGCCGGTACGCCGTTCCTCCGCGTTACATGTGGAAAAAGCACTGTATGTATAAATAGTATTGTTTTACAAAATATTAATTCACATAGAAAACTACAGTTTAAGAAGATGTTAATAAATGAAAAAGTGTAAAATAAACAGAGAGATTGTTTTCTCTTTGAAGATAACAGTCTAAGACGAGCCATAGTGCTATTATTATTAGATAAATACAAATTTTTAGCCTAAGCAGAGTCGTACTCTATTTGAAAATATCATCGTATGTAAATAAATATGTAAAAACATTTCGCATGCTTAAATAAGTCATTATTTTTCAAGAGAAGCGACACAGGTTCTTAATTAATTAATTTATAATAATGTGTCATTTTTATGAATGTAAACCTCTTACTATAACTAAGAGGTATATTTCCAAAGTGAACTTATTCCACTTCAACAATTTTTTGGTAAACGCCCTACAACTTACTTGTTTACGGGTTGATTTTCCATTTTTTGTTTGTTATTTTGGATGCAAACTGTATTTTATTTCACACGTTGACACGCTGACACTTCGAAACTCAGCACTAAAAACTTTTTAAATACTGCTAAAAGAAGTTATTGTTATTATATATGTTTAGATTTGGAGTAAGTTACTTTTGTTACTGAAACTAGGAAAAATATATATTTCAAAAGAATACATTTAGAATAAATTGCGTTTATTACTACTGAGCACTTTTGTACCACGTTTTCTGACGGCATTGTAAATGCGATTTTCCTATCGGTTAATTTGGTTGATAAGATGTTTTCATAGCGACGTAAACTAGGTTAGAGTCGCACAGCAAACAAAATTATTAAAACATGTCACAAAAAAATTAAAATACATACTAAAATCGTATACTAAGTTTTTTTACAGTCTTGATTTCAAAAGAAAGAGTTGGAAATTTTTCAACATTTACACAGAAAAGTCAAAGAGATACCATTAAAAAGTAAAAGTTACACACACACATATATATACATATATATATATATATCACAGAGTACCGCTAATGATTTAAATATACATACGTTATCATTGTTGTGACGATAAAACAATCTTGATTCTGCTCTGGTTTCATAGAAACTACGCCACCCCCGCATCGCAGGTCTAAAAAGAAAGTCCATTTGGCAGCTATGGACAACAACATTAATATGATAAAAGGATTCCTTCTTTGTTTCGGCTTTTTCTCGGCCACAACATTTTTAAAATCTTTTACTGACTATCGAAATTATACGATATTAAAAGGATCGACTAAATTCGACGTAAATCAATTTGTGTAAATAACTATGAAACTAAACAAATAAAAGAAAATAGTATGTTTTTAATAATATGAGTCCGGTAGTTTTTTTTGTAAGAATTAAAAATAAACGATTCTTAGTATGTACATTAAAAAAAACAAAAGGTTTCGTACATTTTCGAACAGAGTTAAATATCGGGCGCTTTTTAACTTGATATGAGGTTTTGTTCTGGAAGTGGAAATTATCTTAAAAAATAATGTTTGTTATTATAATTAATTAATATCGACTATGGAAAGGAAGAAGGACATAACCCACAAACAGAGTTTTTCGATAATCATAATGTAAAAAACTTAATACACGATCTGTCAAAAGGATGTAAGCTGAAAATGCCGAATTAGTATCTAAATGTAGCAAAAAAAGAATAGAATGTAGGGGAAATGATCTAAAAATATATATTTTTTTTAAATATTAAACTAATATCAGATAAAGTAAATTAAAAACCAGTTTATCAGTCTCTGTGCACTTCAAGGTTGTGTATATTTCATAATTTTCCTTTGGCCCAAAATCATCAAAACACGTTTTTTTTTATGTGTGGGTTAAATCCTTTTTCCTTTTCACAATCGATATTATATTAAAAAATACAATACATAACCGGTAGCGCCGCTCGGGTTTATACCTGAGACAACGATTCGGTATGAAAAAGCAAAGGAGATATCAAAATGCTGTCGATGTGTCTACTATGTCTAGGGATGTACATATAAGACCCTTAAAATGTAATCTGTCATTTAAGTTTACATGTCGACTTTAAAGAGGCATAAGGACGTAACCCACACATAACAACTTTTACATGAGGCACAAAAAACGCTTTTTGAGGATTTTGGAACAGCTCAACATATGAAATATACATACATAACCTTGAAGTGTACGATTACTAATGGCTGCTGTATGGACTCAATGTAATATTATTTCAATCAATTATTTAAGAAAAACCTTTGTTTGTGTCTTTTTTCCTGGTCGCAATTTTCACAGGTCCTTCTTTTTTTAAAATTTAAAGCTAAATTTAGATCCTAATTTGGTATTTGCAGCTTACATCTTTTTGATAGAACGTGTATTTAAGTTATTGTGATTATTGAAAACATGTGTATACTTTTAACGGGTTTTTTTCTGCATAATATAGTTTAATTTTTAATATTGTACGCTTGAAAGCTAAATATTTGTATGCATTTTCTTTGTTGATAGTTATTACTTTTTATATTATACAAACTATATTTATCGTACAAATGTAACACCCCGAGAGATTTTGACATGTTGAATTAAATTTATTATAAAGGGACTAATAGCAGAAAATATTCTCTCGTCTACTTACTCTTGCGTTTGGTATATTTTAAAAAAATCATCATGTTGTTTAAACTCTGAAATCTGACAAAAAACAAACTCTCAAGAATCGGAAAGCAATCAATAATTTAACATTTTCATTTCTATCACATTACTGAAAAGCATAATCAATCATTTTTAAAATACATTAAAATTAATTGATGAAATATTTTAATCTTTTTACAACAAAATAATGATATTAAATAAATTTGAATTATTACAATGTAATTCGAAACATATTTTTATATTTGGGCGGATCAATTCAAAATTATGTACAATTAAGTCAATTAAGCGCGTTCAGTATCATATTATACAATACTCACTTTGAGGTGCTCACTGTCAATCCTTCGGGAGAACGTATTACATCGGTGGGCTGACAATAGGTTAACAAGAAGCTATACACAGTAATTCTTAAAGCGATCAAATTTCACTTTAATTACTTATACTATGTAAAAATATGCAATTTGTCGATAATTAGTATCAATAGCTGCTGATAAACATACTTTTCTACCTAAGACCACACCACATGCGAATCACTGTGTTTTAATATTTGTATCATAATGCATAATTATACAGTGTATAACACAAATATCTGTTTTTTTTTCTAAAATTATCAATGGGCTCGCTATCCTAAATTAAATATAACAAGGGGATCACGCGAGTGCTTCCGAGCTATCTCTAGCCCACCTAGGAGGTATTATATTAAAAAATGAAACATATTTTTTGTACTAATTCCACACTTTTACTATTCTACGACCAAAGGAAGGAATGGACTGGTAGAAAAAATGATTGCAAGAATCTTTTATTGTTAAGTGAGGATTTTTTTATTGTTTTTTTAAGTTTATAACCAAAAGTCTAATTAAAAGTCGAGAAAATTGGTAAAATAAATACCTTGTAACTAAATAATATTGGCGTGATGTAAAAACGTTACCAAAATTCATACAAAATAAATTTAATTAAATTGTATAGTAAAACTATCGCGTAGGTCATATGAGTCGCCAGTTTCAAGGGCTGTTCGGTTGATTGCATGGAGAAGTGGACATATTCAGTAACAATATTTGCGAACTGTATATTATTACTTTATAATGACATTGCAGTTTACGCCAATAAACCATACACTGACCTTTACATTTGCAAGAATAAATAAATTAAAAAATTAAAAAAAAAAGGTTTAAATAGTATTTTTATTGTGACTAATTTAATGCAATAAGTTTGTGTCAACACTGCCCGCTCCTAGTATGGAGCATATTAACAAAAGTTATTTTTGTACTAAAACTTTATTAGTTTGAGAATTACCATTAAAGAAGAGAAACGAGTTTTTTTGTAATAACACAATTATTTTTTTTTAGTTTTTATTAACTAGGTTATTTTTAATTTTGTATTGAAAAAATATATTATATTTTAAGATTTTCTAACTCACAAAGGCTAAAAAATAAAAATTTCTTCACACAAAAATTATTAAGGAAAAAAATATTCATGCGTTTTATAAATCACTTACGACATCTACGTCACTATGTAAAAGGCGAGATCATAACCATGGAGTTTCTATTAAAAATGAATTAAACCTGTTCAACCGGAGAAAATGAAATGCACATGTCAGAAATAAAAGAGTCGATTAGTTGGACTTAATTGAATGACACGAGTTTTATAAGCTTTATGAAAACATTCTTTAACACAAAATTTAAGGAATGGTCTACAAATATTATATTATTTAATTAAATCAAGATTTTTTCTTTAATACAAAGATTTCAACGTTTTGATCAACTCATTTTCAAACCAATAAAGCGATCACAAACAAAGGTCGACTCATAATTTAAATTTTTAAAAAAATAAGAAGATCGACTCAATCAGAGGTGGGGAACCTTTTTCATTTTTAAATGCCGTATTCATGTATCTGATTCAACAGGCCGCAGTAAAGAAAACGATGACACCTTTTGACATTTTTTTTGATCAAAGTGAATATATTGCTTTATAAAATTATGTATTTATTAAAAAAATATCCAGATTTACTTTAAAAAAATATATTGACACAAGTCAAAAGGCCGCATCAGAGTAGCCAATAAGCCGCATGCGGCTCTTAGGCCACAGGTTCCCCACCACTGGACTAAACTTTTGAATCAATAAGGTAAAAATAGGAATATATTTAGTTTCACAATATCAGCTATTTCGGCATATGTCATTATTGGAACGGTGTTGAAGCATTTTTTTGTTAGCTTATAAAATAAAATAAACATGTATTGCGCCCAGTGAAGTGAAGATGAACGCATTCATTGATCATTATCAAACTATATATTGCATCTAGTTTTATTTGCATTCAAGCAAAAAATTTTCTTCTCTTATTTGAAGCCGGGCTACCGAATTGAAAAAATCGGCCTTCCCGTGTCGCAAATTTAATAAAAATTGCCGTATTTTTTTTTTGCGATACCAGTATTTTAATCCCTAATTTTGTATATGTATGTATGTAGGTATGTGTAAAAATATTTTTTAAGATCCAAAATTTTGGGCCATACTGCACGAGTACAGACAGCAAAATGCGTCATATGGCGACAAATGATTTGTATGAAAATATTTAACAAAGTTAATTGTTATATCGCTAGTCTGTCTCGGAAAATTATGCAATCAAATTAATGGAAAGCAATGTGCGTCTCTTCATTAATAAAAATTTTCACCGACGTCAAAGATATTATTAATTATTAAAGGTATTTATAAATTGTATTCAACGAAATGAATAAAAAAAAATACTACACAGCATAAGGAACATTAAACCCCGAAGTCTAAAATAGTATTTATTTATAAATAAATAAACAACTGCGCTGATTTTAATATAATTAACACTACCACTACGGTGCTAAAAATTACTTCCGATATGTTATGACGGTAAAATAAAAGACGTACATAAAAAAAACTTGTTTTTCACTTGGTTCTTTAAGGGCCAGCAGCATATCGGAAGTATTTTTAGGAACATAGGGAAGTGTTAAGCTTGCAAATAAAATATTGCATTTTACAATGAACAGTTAGTCGAATAATGATGTAATGAATGCCTTAATCAACTTATACGTACATATGTAAAATTATTTGTATAAAACTATTTAATAATTTTCATCAGTAAGAGATGCGACTGTGTAAGAATTCTAACATTTCTACGCACCCTTAACAAATTAGGAATAAATGTTAAAAATAGAAATTCGTAAAATAAGATATAAATAGATGCAAAAATCACAAATAAATGTTAAATAAGCTCTTGCAAAAAATGTTACTAAAATATAAATTTGAAAGAAACCATTGATTTACAATTATTGATTGCAACACGAATTCAATATGAAGAGTTCGTTTGTGCTGCTTTAATATCAGTTTGGTGTCCAGTTATTAATATGGATGCTAAAAGATATTTCAGTAAATATAATTTAATTTTAACTGGTCTTCGCACACACCTCAAAGCAGCATATGTGAAAACATGTTCCATGATTAGTTTTAAGAAAAAAAACTGATATTGTATTTTTATATCTTAGTATTTTTCATCGTATATTTCAACTAAAAAACTTTTTGTAATTTTCTTTTATTTTTAATTGTTGTGTTATCTTTTTAATATTTGAAATTTAAGTCTAATAAAAATATATGCTAAATTTAAACATTTAAAATGCTAAAATAATAATTGGAACAATTAGATACTAAAAAAACGTGCCGCTAGTGATGACGTATCTTAATATGTATTTTTATAACTAACGGTTCGATGAATTCAGAAATTTTATTATTTTTTTATAATAGAAAAACTATGAGTGTACTTTTTATAACAAGCGTGAGGCTTTATTACGTGAACCGTGTTCAAATCCTTTGGGACAGACTTGTTCTTAATAGTTAGTTTTATTAACCTTAATTCGCCAATTTGATATATGGGGAAAATGTTGTTATAGAATTAAAATAATTATAAAAACCATATTTGACGTCCACCAAAGCTTTGAATGGAATTCTAATATTGATTACTGCTCGAATGATTGACACTAATAAAATAAAGTACAATAAACTTTTAAGTATGAATGTGTATAATATGCCAAATTATCACTATGGACATTTTCCTGTGTTCGAAATCGTCACAAAGCGCATATATTGTTTGCGCAATTGTCGTGCGAGCGTATCGACACCGTTTTCATTGTATTGGTGCATGTCATTCTAGTAAAGTTTTAGAGTATACGGCTTTTTCTTGATTCTTTGTGACAAATTATTAGCCAGAGAGGGGGATATTCGAAAAATGTAGAGCGCTATTTTCAAATACTTATTTATCTCTAAAATGTATTTAATATTTGGCGATATATGCGTCGGAAATATATAATACTTTTGGAAAAGTAATAATAAATTGAATAACTTAAATATATGACATTACAGCTTTTACAAATACTCCAAATATTTTGATGTTGAAATATCATACTAGATAAACTCGATGAGAAGTTACTCGAGATCAACTCGGGGAGAATTGACATCACAAACAACCACGTCTTAAGTCTCAAATTTTCAATTTAAAAAAATCTAAATTTGCATTGAGCTTACCGGTCATCGAAGTCAGACTCGCCTGATCGGCGGAGGAAGCACAGTGGGGAACTACTACTAAACGAAGAAATACTCGTGACTATTTGTAACCGCATGTTAGATATTTGTGCGAAAATGGATTTTCTAATAAATAAAAATAGTTTGCTGCGCGTAACATATAGATTCAAACCACATTATAATGATGGTACTTGAAAATAGAATCTCAAAAATATTCTAGAACATTTAGGGGGCATGATGCAAAATGGTTCAATGAGCACTGTTCTACGGTCTGTATATAAAACAAACTGTAAAATATTCCAGTATTCAATCATATGACGGTTATAATATTTTCAATTTTAAATAAAACTAGTATCTAATAATAAAAAAAACGAATGGAACATTTATTAGTCGAGAAACTTTTAAGTCTTGTATACTTGAAAAGTAATGGAGTGCTTTCTCATTTATTATAAGGTCGACAAAATTACAATGCTTTTGATAAAGCCAACACTTGAATTTAAATTAAAAATAATAAAAGATTATTAATTATTACGTTGCGTCATTGGAGTTGCTGATATAAATAGTGATTAGGGCATCCAATCCCAGACTCTTTTTTGTAATCTCGGAATTTCGGGATTCACCATAAAATCTTGTGTAAAATTAGGATTTGGGATTGAGAATTTTCGCTCGCCGATTTTCAAATCCTGAGAATTTACGAATTTCCGGGAATGAAAAAATGTGAGACTTTTCTTTAGGTCATTCGCAGATTTAAAAAAAGCCAGGGATTTGCCGAATTCCGAAAATGAAAAATGTGGGGGAGATTTGTTTTGAGCTCTCGCGCGGATTTCAAAAATTTCGCCTAATTGCCTATTTTCAAAAACTTTACGTAAATTTTGCACTTATCCTCAGTCACGGGATTAGTACTATCACAATCCAAAATTGAATGGGGTCCCGGGATTGGAGGCCCTGATACAATATGAATTTTAGAGAAAATGAAGAGTGAAACGGTCTACAGCGACACCTATTAAGAAGAAAAGTTGAGTGACTTATTTGAAAAACATTCGTGTAACTGATAAAATTTATATAGATATAATAGTTTTTTAATCTAATTTCTAATTTTGAATTTATAAAAAAATGGCATTACAGGAAATGCCAATGCTCCAAATATAAGTTGAAAGCTTATACGAAAAAACTCACATCACATTGAGCTAACTTCCAATATCCGTAATGTAATCATTGGTTTTTGGTCATCGGAGTTTGAGTTTGATTGCGTGGTTATGTCGGAGTATGGGGGAAAATCTGAGTGTTTTTTTTCAACGGTTCTGTTTTTAAGATAATCTGAGCCTAACAATTTACAAATGACTCTACCATAGTATTTTGTCAAATAAGTATTAAAATTTAACGAAATACATGCGAAGCTGTAAGAAAATTAGCTGTAGTTATATAATATGTCTGCATTTATTTTAATGTTTATTCTGTATAAAAGCTGCTTGAAAAGATATTTTCTTCTCTCGATGAAATGTCGGAAATACATTATTGTGACGTGCAAATATACTGTCACGTTTTGTACGAGTTACGCAAGATTTTTTCTGAACGAGTTCGAATCATTTTCACCATCTTAGTTTAAGATTAAATTTTAAGCCCATTTTTAATTATTATTAATGGACAGAAATACAAAACAGCGAATAATAAACTACTTGCACCAATCCCAATGTTTAATTGCAATGTGAATAGTGTGATTTAAAAAAAACTGAGAATAACAAGTCGTTTCAAGTAAAATTCTCCCCATTCATAGCTGGATTGATAATATCTACCAGGATACGTAAACATATTAAAATAGAACACAAAGCTGCATTGTTTATATTTTATAAAAGTATTAATGATCTACACCATTTTTTTCCAAATTCTCGACATTCGTGTACCCCTCTATAATTTTCGTAATACCGCGTATCTCTTGTAAAGAAAATGCAATCAAAATATACATATTTTTTCCTTTTTTAACGGATAAATAAAATAATAATAACGAAAAATGCAATTTATTTATGATAAAAGTTATATTATAAATAAAATTCATTGTAATCAATTAAAATGATGAAATTGTTAATGTTGAGACGACAGATCATTATAATAAAGTTTTAAGTCCATCGTTTATATTTTATAAAAGTATTAATGATCTAAGCCAGTTTTTTTTCCAAATTTCGACATCTGTGTACATCTCTATAATTTTTAAAATACCGCGTATCTCCCGTCAAAAAAATGCATTCTAAATATATTTTCTTTTTCCTTTAACAAATAAATAAAATAATAATAACGAAAAATATAAATTAATTTATAATAAAAAGTAAATAAAAGACATATTATGAATAAAATTCATTATAATCAATCAGAAGGACCAACGACAGATCATTATAATTTGGTTCTCTGGTTGTTGATTTTAATCTGAGATGCAGTTCCATATCCAAAAGCCTGTTCCTTTTTTGACTAAATGTCTACAAATGCTGAAAAAGCAACTTCATATATGTTGATATTAAGTTGAAAAGGGCAAGATTTATTCCAGGACATTCTCTGCTTAAACTGAATAAACATGTTGCATTTGCAACCAGAAGTTGATAGTACACTTCTTGTTTATTTCTCAAGAATCTGTGTGAAGCTAATTCCAACAATTTTTCTTATTCCGCATGCGATAAACCTTCTGGCATGGATGTTGTTTTAACAGTGGTTGGCAAATCTTTTGGTTGTCGGGCCACACTGGGGATGAAAGTTAAGTATTCTTTAGTTTTATTACTAACAATCGTCAAACAAAGTAGGGTAGTGAAATTAGCTGTTTACAGGTTCTATTAGTAAGTTTAACACTGTACACAGCGTACACGGTATTATATTATTTTCAGATGCGTTCAAAAGATTTTTCATATTTATTAGTAAAATATCATATCAATTATGCAACATATGAGCGCCTTCGGTATCATAAACTTTTCGGGATAATTTCGAAAACTCACCGTTTTCAAAGTTCGAAAGCTTTCGTGGCAGAGCCAGCAATGGGGTAGGGGCGAGTTTTCCCGCGAGTATATAAGCGGTCGTTGGAGTCGAACACTCAAACATCCTCCGCGGAGACCAACAGGTGAGAGGGTCGGGACACTTCCGACCGTCAAAGCTTTCGAAATTAAAAAATAAATATATATTCTTCAAATCAGTGCCAGCATTCTGGATTTTTTTTCGGACACAAGAATACAACAAAAAATAAGGTCAGTACATTTTTAATTATTTATTACATTTTTTTCAATTAATTTAAAAGATATTTGTTGGTATAATGACTTTTCCATCCGATTCCGGAAATTATTGAACGTTTATATATTTTTTTATGTTTAGACTAAGCATAATAAAAACACAAATAGTTTTGTCACACTGTTAATTTTAACAATATCTGAACTTTTAACTCTTGTATTATATAAATTATTATTTAAGAATTGTAAAATCAGTTGATTAAAATTAAAATAACATTTATTAGTTTCATTTAACACTTTTTAATCTATACATAATAAAAATAATTTACGTCTGTACAAACATGATATTGATTATATACACAATCTCTTCTGTGTGTTATTGACGAATATAAAAATCGTTATTTTTTTGGAAGGGAGGAGAATTTTTTTAATGAATTTAAATTTTAAAGTTCATACGTTTGTGTCTTTCGAGTCTGCCAAAACGTAAAATGCCGACACGTTTTTTATTTCTTTGAGCTACAAATAAAACTGACTATCGAGAACACTTTTACATACTCAAATAAAAACATATTATTTTATATATTACATACTATTTTTTGTTACTAATCTATCGTATTAAAGGTAATAAATTGTGTTAAACTCTTATTAATATATGCGATATTAATTTGTTTATATTCTTTTAATTGACGTTAAGTATTGAAAAGGCTCTATTAATAAAAAAAAGTCAACAAAATAGTATTATATTAAATTTATATGTAGAATTTCAGTACATAATTGTACATATACCTAATGTATTAATGAAATTAATATATTGTGGGATTATTCGCGCATTCACAATCGATTGTGATAAGATAAATTACATTTGAATATATGTACCGTCTTGAACGGAAGAATAATTATAGTATCTCTCTAGAGAAATGTATCATGTTTAACAAAGTAGCATAAATATTTTTGTAATGATATAAATAGTGATGATTATTATTTATACTTGAAAAATATTTTTTTATGATTTGATATATAGAATGTGTCAACCGAAGTTAAAAATAATAAGAAGTTTCATCAATTCACTTATTTTGTAATTCCTTACTTAAGGAAAAAATAACTAGAAATATTTCTTTCCCGGAATTTCATCTTTTTTTCGTCGACGATTTATGGTATGATTCGCCCGTTAAATATTATCTGACGTTATATAAAATAAATTTTATAGATCTTTTAATATTTCAGTAGTATATTTCTGCAGTAAATTTTTCCAAATGACTGCATTAAAGGATTTTTTTTATTTTTATGTCGTTATATTTTTATATATTGTTTGAGAATGATATCAACGAGAGTAAAGTATTACTACATTTATTGACTTTTGTATTTGAATCGATAAATAATCAATCGTTATTAAATAATAACTAATAAGCGAAAAATTAACGATTACAAACAGATTGAAAATAATTGCTTGTATATAATTAATCAATTAAAGCTTTAAAAGAAATCATGTTTAAAGAAAGGAAGTTAGTTTTTGCTTCGTTCGTTAAGGTTGTAGATGGCGACTTATTGCAAACATTAAATCCGCAATAAAAGTTTGTAAATAATAGTTTTTTTAAAAACAAAATTAGGTATTTTTTGCGGAGATTAATGACAGATCCAGAATAAACCATATTAATTCAATGTAGTATGGATAATGCAGTAAATTTATCGTAAAATTAGATCGGGGGTAATCACAAAAACACCGAATAAGGAAGCTTACTATTTTGATAGTAAGCGTTTTCCTTTTATTTTAATATTTTTTGAAACTATTCGCTTTGAGATGATTTCTTTAACTTCCTTTTAGACCGTTTGGACAGCGTGTTATCAGAACCTACACTCAGCTACAATATTTTTCGAACTTAGGTTCGTATTCTTTGGATATGACATTTCAAAATGTCTTAAACAAAGATATCTAATTTATTTTTATAAAAATGCATTATACTTTTTTCTAAAAATTCAAGTGATAAACTTTTCGCAATTAATTTTCTGCCCACAGCATAAAACCGCAGGTAACACTGTATAGTATTTATTTCTGACATTAATTTTTATCAAGATACAATTATATTTAGACCATAATTGAGATTAATACTATTGTATTATTTAGAGCAGTGGTCTCTAAGCACAACAAGCACCAGTAGCACGCAAACGATGATTTGGCAACGTAGGATCTGGTTTAATATGTTCCATTAAAATCTCAAAATGTTTAAATACAATAATGTATCTGAAAGTGTTATACTTAAGCCCCAATTTTTAAATATGATATAGACCTGATATGATATTGACTGTGGAAAGGAAAAGTGACGTAACCCACATATAACCAATTTTACAGGAGACACCAAAAAGTTCTTTGATGATTTTTGGCCAAAGACAAATTATGAAATATTCACAACCTTGAAGTGAACGGCGACTCATAAAATGGTTTTTTTTTTTATTTAACCTAATATTAATTTAATAAATTGTTCTAGAAAAACCTCTTTTTAAGTCTTTATCCTGATCGCAACTTTTACAAGCCTTTTCTTATTTCAAACATAAAAGCTAAGTTTGGATACTAATTCAAGATTTTCAACTTTCATCCTTTTGATAGAACGTGTATAAAATTGTATACATTGTGATTATCGAAATAAAGCTGTTTTGGAAAAACTGATGATTACATCCTTTTTTCTTTCCACAGTCGGTATACTAATCATAGACATATAACACGTATGTAAAAATATATGCACAGATAATATGTACTACAATACTAAAACAGCCGAAAATATAAGGCTTAGAATTAAATGAACTGTCGGTTACATCATTTTCACTTATAGTGTAGCTCCCCATAAAACTCTGTTTGACCACAATATTTTATTTTTGAATTAAAATAAAATATTATATGCACGGATGGTTGTGATAAAAAAATTAACATATAAAAATAAATGTTAAATATGTATTGTGTTATATTTTCAACAAATTCAAAAATCAAGTTCACTTGTACCAGTGAAAACCATACAATCCACAAGCGCAATTATTTTTTTAACCCAAAATATAATATATGGTATTATAAAAAAAACAAAAAGTATTCACAATTGTATATGGTTAAAAAGTTTTGTAGATTAAAAAAATTACTAACACAAACTTTCGTGATTATGTATGTATTTTAAAAATAGAATTTATTTTTACATGAAGAATGAAAAAAAAAGAATTTATTTTTCTCCCTTATTTTTCAGGTAAACAAGTGAATCGGTTACATAAAGTACATTTTCAATTTTCATCAGAAAATTACCTAGAATGTCGAGGCATTGTCATTCGTAATAATTTAATTTAAAAATGTGTTTTGACGGTCGACCTGTTGAAATCAAATTAAGTTTTGTTTGCTATTGTTCATAAGCGAAAAGTTATTGTTATATATACAACGCAGACAAGTTAATTTATAAGACGCATTTCATTTATATTCTGCTGCAAAAATGTTTTAAAATACGACTAGCTGAGCATTGAAAATACAAACTGTAATTTCAAAAAAGACTTCATAATCTTTACTCGGTTGATTTTGTTGGTCTTTTTTTTTTGTTGGTATGTTTGGCATTACAGCTTATGCCAATGCGCTAAAAATCTTTTAATTGGATAATCATAAGAGATAATTTGTATGTGCTTTAATAAGTCACAGTCAAGTTGGGTCAAGCAAAATATCAAATGAGCCCTCAAGAGGTAAAGTGAGTCAAGTAGTAAAATTATTACACTTTTTATTGGACTTTTAAGTACAATCACGTCTTTACTTGTTTTTTTAGTAGATTATATATTTTTATTTTATTTTAGGGAGATAACAGTATTGCCATGTGTATTAACTGAGCCAACTTCACTTTTACAATACTTAAAGACATTTAGAATACGCATCTCACTCATTTTTTTCTGAAATAGCACTTGGCTCACTTCACCTCTCATGGGCTCAAAAAATGAATATGATTATGAATGAATGATATTAGAGTGTCGATGTTGAATCTCGAATTCTCGAAGAATCATGGAAACGTCTTTAACATGCAGAATTGATTCCATTCCACACTAGTGATAAAATTAATTTCGTTCCAAATACCAGACGTGCCGCCGAGCATTGTCATATAGCGACAATAATTTTGATTACAAATGTTATGTAAAAACTGTTTTTAATTTTCCAAATTTTTTATTACATAAACGTGACATAATGTGACAGGTACAAAACAATAATTAGTACTTTTCAGGTGTTTCAAAGGCAACAATGGTGAAACAAATTAGTCTAAAAATAAGCATGCATTAAATTACAATGGCTCCTTTTAATTATCTTGGCTGAGAATACAATTTACTTTATCATGGTATTGACGAACAAATCGTTTTAAGAAAAAAAAAACAAATGCAAACAAATAAATTATTATGACGTTTAAAGGATTCAACGTTGGAAGTAGCAAACCTATTACAAAGCACAGTGGAAGATCTTTTTTTTATTGTTTTTTGACGGTACGAGTTTAATCACTGGGCTCATTAGACTGTTTATATATTATAATACCTACTGTACTGTATGGTTTACATGTTCTTAATGTTTACAGACAATTAATATATGTCGGTACATGCTTATCAACAGTCTATGAGAATCCTATTTAATAACAGCGCTTTTTTTATCTGATTTATATTACTAGCAACAGTAGAAACCCCGTTTCCGATCGAATCAATAGAGAATATAACATATTTGAATCACATGATCAGCGTTCATTTGTTTTCAATATTTGACAGATTTATAAACATATCCCATTTAACAATTAAGTTTCGAGGTATTTGACGGCATTTTTCTTCGAATTTTTTCTCCAACTGCAATGAATTATTATAGGCAGCTGAAAAAACTACGACGACTGTTTTCTATTATCAAAATATTTAATACAGTTCAGAATAGGCATGTTATAAAGATCAACTGTCACAGTTTAGTTGTTACTATGGAATCCAATCCCGAGCCAAAATGTTGATCCCGGTATTTCGGGCGAGTCCCGAAATTAGTTTTTTTTTATTAAGCTTTATTTGTACTAATTAAATTGATAAATTTTGTCAAAATTGAATATTAAAATCTAGTCTATATTATATGATACATCTATTTTACTATATATATGTTGAATTGAATCATAGCCATCATTTTTAATTGAAAAAATTGTGATACGGCCTATAGAAAAAACATATATAAACATTTAAAATTACTACACAAATTCAATATTATTTGAATAATATGACCGACGTAATATTAATATCAAAGCATCGAGTTTTTCCTCATTTAGGCTCGGTCTCATTTTGGACTTGTTCCCGTCTTGAACTGGTGTATCGATATGTACTGATTTTGAAAGCGCAACGACGATATATTTATCATACTGGTTATATTATAGGAGCTGTGATTTTTCGTTGACACGTCATACCTTAAAGATATATTTTGTTATTATTTTACCTCCTCAGTTTGGGTAACTTTTATACATTGTAATGTTATCATCTGCCAAAGCCAGTTTAAACATTCGTAAAACAAATTTTAACAAAGACAATAACGTAAGTGGGTGAAAAATAAGAAACAATTCATGCTCAAAATTAACGTTTTATCGCCGAAAGCAGTCACTTGCAGTATGCAAGAATATACGTAGTCTAGAATTTAATATTTTTGGCATCCATTTACATATAATTTGATATTTATGGCCATAAATGAGTTTTAATTTGTTCCTCGGAAATGTAATTAAAATTGCAATGAAAAAATGATTTCTTAATTGGCCATTCATTGTTTTGTGTCCCAGAAATGAAACGTGATTTATGAGAGGTGCTTGTTTTGTGTGGTGAGTTATTTATGATAGGCTTCTGAGATTTTGTTTGTAAGAAAATCAATCCCAAAACTTTCGGGATGATGCTTTCTAATCCCGGGATTCTAAAATATCGAAAACTGTACGGGATCCCGGGATTGGATTCTCTAGTTGTTACTTAATTTGAACTTTTGAAGTTTCCACTATACAGTCAATCGTCTTTTTATGCGGTATATGCGTTCCACGAAATACCGTATAAAAAAATCGCATAAAAAAGACTCGACTTCCATACAAAAAGTGGGGATGCGTTTCATGAATTTTAAAATTCGCATACCTTTGAAACATCAGCCTATATTATGTGATAGTTTTTCGTCAAGTTTGTATCGCATTGCTTTTTATTATTTGAATACTTCGTTGGAAATAAAATCAATAGTTCAATTTAAGCACAAGTAATTTATATATGTATCAAGTATTTATATCATACAGCCAGTCATATGCTTGAACAACAGATACACAAGACTAACCGTCGACACTGAAGCATTTCGTATTATCTCGTAATAGGCATATTCGAATGCCATTGACCGCAAGCAGAAGAGCCTGATTAAAATTCTGGGTCTATTGCAAGAAGCCATCACCAACACCACTGCCTCAACTAACACATCATCAAACAAAAATATTCCGCCCTATAAACGGTTGGCAGAAGTGCAAAGCCGCAATGGTCAGACGAAAAAAAAATCCATCAACTCCGTAACACAGACTATAGGACGAGACGAATTATTTTTCGCGCCCATAGAATGTCATACAATAAACAAGTGCATCGCGGTTATTTCATTGCTCCTGTGGGATATCCTTACGTATCTCAGTTATGCTATTTTGTAATTTTCTACATTATTCAAAATTGAGGAAAACAAGACAAAACACGAAAGGAAACTTAAATTCATTCATAAAAAATCACTATGCATTAAATTTTTTTCTGAAAGTAAATATGATAATTTGTAATCCCTTCGGAGTTGAATATTAAATAGCATAAAGAAGGTGAATATTTCAGAATTTCGAATAATTAATCACGATTTTCATCACTGATTTTTTGTTACATTGTGTTGATTGCTTGTTCGTAAAACGTGTTTATTACGTTTAATAAAATAACACTGAATCGGAGTTTTTATTACAGATATCGCATTTTAATGGATGTATAATATTATATTGAAATGGTTTTTGGTTAGGGTATATCGACCCGTAATAGGCGTAGCTAACAATTTATATATATATTTATTAAATTTAATAAGTTCGAAAAAGGAATTCTTTCAGTGCGGTTAGTAGATAGTAATATATGGTCAATGCTTATTTTGATATTATAATAAAACTGTCTGCAGTGGCGGATTATCCCATAAGCGCAAGCGCAAGATTTGGAGGCCCCGAAGATAGCATATATTATATAAAACCTTACATTTTAATTTCAGTTATCAATATTCATTATTATTCTTCGAAGAAGTTTGCAGCACTTTTATATTATTAAAAAGCAGGGCCTCCAAAATGTATTACGCCTGGGGCCTCCAAAGTGCTTAATCCGCCACTGACTGTCTGACTTCTTTCAGTTCTCTAGAACAGCTTTTTTCAACCGGGGACTACGTGCTATGGTCAAAACATTAAAATACACAGGCCATAAAAAAGATCAGGCGATGAAATAACGTTATTAAAAAAATTTCACCGACACCTTTTGTCGCGAAGTTCTTTTGCTAATAATTATGGGTCGATATGTTAAAACATTAAACAAATGCACCAATCGAGTAAAATATCACGAATCAGTATAATTGAAAGTTGATTTATTTATTCTATGAATTCTTCTTCATATGGTATACGTGTTTTATTCACTATAAAATTTAAAAGCTATAACACATTCGTGTCATAAAAATTATATACTATATTTTAATTATAATCAACTATATAATAGACAGTTTCAGGATACTAGACATAAATGTCGTGTATGAATTATATATATTTGTATTACGTAAGGAATTATTTATTTTGTGTCAATAATATCATTTAAAATATAAAGATACACAAGCCATATCATTTAATAGTAATGAATTCTTGGCAAATAATGTTTTACATATTGCGAGTCACTCCCAGCTGTGAAATGTATTTCCCTTGGGATGAATTCAACTAGGTGAGTCGTCCACCTCTCCACGAATAGTTAACGGTAAAATATCATAGACATTCATTTTTAGAATGGTCAAAAATGCAAGTATTGGAATGAAATATGTATGTATGATACATATCGCATTTAAATAAGCAACAATTGGAACAACAGAGCTATCAAAATAATTTCCATTACCTAATTCCCTACCGAAGACAAATAAAATATGAAAAATATACATTTTTGTTGTTATGAACAGTTACTTCGCGTAAAATAAGTTTCAATACAAACAAACATCAACGCTAATTTTTAATTTATACAACATTCAAAAAGTGTTTAAAATCAGTTCTGATAGTTCACAATAAAATCGATGAAAGGAATCACAATTAGTGTTCAAAAAATGAACACAGCGACACATTCAAGCAAACCGTGATTTCTCCAAAACTCATTTCCCAAGCTTTGTATGTGCGTGACAAATCACTTTTTGAATGTTTGCTCTTCGTGTATTTAATTTATAAACATATTATTATTTCCGAAAAATATCAAAGTCTGGGGTGGGATACTGAAACAATGTTTCTGGTGGTATTGCTAAATGCCGTATGTTTTTACATGGAATGTTTTGTTATAAAAATCATTTGTGATATATTCATCAATGTAAGTACAAACCGTTACTACTCTCAGATGTCTATTCTATTCATTGTAAAAACTGTCGGGTACGTTTAAGTAAAGTGAGTATCAGTTGGAATTTTTCTACGCCCCTCTCGTGATTGTAGCATTTTTAAAATGTTTTATCCTGTATTTGATTGTTTCATTTCAATAATGGTCAAAATATATAAGTCGCGTTATATTTGGGCTAATACGGTTACTAAAAAAAATATGATAAAAAACATAACCAGGCTTTTTCGTAGATAAATGTTTTCAGTGCAAACGTGCGGCGTTTGTTTAATAAAGGTAAAAATAACCTGCGGCAGGCTTAAGAAAAGGCTGAAGACAGAAGCAAAAAAAGAATTGCCGAGGACACACCGGGCTCAGTAAACATCTTTGTAAGAATGGCAATATTTCAAATATGCCACGGGTTAAAATATCTATCCTGGATTTATCATGCTAGTGAGAGATAATCCCGAAAATATTGAACAATATATCAAAAGCCGTTTGGTACTTATCAATGCTTTGTATTACTTTTGCGTCAAGTCGGCACAAACTTTCGATCACCAAGCTATTCATAGAAAGATGGAAAATTTTATAAATAACATTATCAAAATCAACACAACACTCCAAAAATGCAGTTTCGTTGTAAAAAAAAATGATACAATATTATATTTATATACGTAATTATTACACAACAATACAAAAACTTTAATAAGAATTTTAAGATTCGTGTTACGAAGTCTCTTTATAAATAGACAGCCGTCGGATTTCGCTTTCAATAGGAGCAAATATGATATCTAGGCACAATTCGGTAGTTAAAAATAAAATGAATACATATTTTACTCAACTACCAATCTGACATCTAGTTAACATCATATCATAAACTATTGATTGCTGTCACATCGATGAAATATAACATTTGAATCTCATTATCGATGTTTATTCGTTTCAAGTTTTTTTTCAATTATCTCTGCAATAATTACATCGAATTAGCTTAGCTCAGAACAAACTGGAATAAACTTGAATGCGAGTCCACAATAAAAAGTTATTAATAAACATATATAATGGCCATACATTCAGTACGGCAATATAGTACAGTGATAAACAAACAATAAATACGAGAAAGCGGTGATGAATTGTCTGCCGAAGAATGAATATCACAATAAAAAATGCACACTTTTCTTTTTCGGGTTATATTTTGAAACAACTTTTAGGAAAATTATTAGCAACAATAGTCGAAATACTATGAAATACGCATTACTTAGAAGCAGTGGCGGATTACCCCATAAACGCACGAGGCGCGCGCTCGGGGCCTCCAGTCATAGGGGCCTCAAAATAGCAAATATTTTATAAAATACATTTAATATTTTCTGGCATACTCAAACTCAAACATGGATATTCTGAGATTTGATACCAAACAATATAATATTGAAACACAGAAAAACTAAATTATTATTCCAGAACTATGAATCTTTGGAGGCACTTATTCAATTATATGAATAATATGCATACATATGTTCTGGGGATATTTCAAAATATCACAAATAAAAAACTATGCATACGAAATTGATCAGTTCGAAAGTTTAAAAATTCAACACGTTTTTTTTTACAATTACCAACAGAATAAATATGATGATTGATGACTAAATGAATAATATCTTTTGATTTCAGGATGCCCCGGCTTTGGGTTCTCCTTCTAGTAGTGTGGTACCGAGCTGTAGCGATGGCGTCAACACAAAACGTCGATCAGGCACAACTCGCAGACCATCACCGAGATCCTTCAATACTTCAAAAAGCATCTCACTCGGCATGGCAGTACTCTGACAACAAAGTAGAAAGGCAAAAAAGATCGAATCCACTAGAAAATGACAGTGATATTCATCTAAAAAATGGTGTTCCAGATAATAAATTGGAACAAACCAACATATTTAATCCTGGAAGGCCTGATGAAAATGAGATTCCTGGAGACAGCAAGCAAATCACTGATAAAGAGGTTTACGACAAAGATGTTGGGTCTTTGGAATCTAATGAAGCCTACATTGAAGATTCTTCTGATGATCTTCTCAGCCTCATGACATATTATAACAATGATCTGTACAGGAGTGATATTCTGCAAGACCAGGAAATGCTTGATTCTATATTAGATAAGTGTCTTTCACGTATAAAAGTGAAGAAAAGCTTTAATTCATGGGGAGGTAAAAGATCACTATCGGATGATGACAATGTTATCACAACAGGCTGCTGGAATCTCGTAGAACAACTCAGTCATCAAAATGACATCAACGAAGAAAGTCATAGTTTCAATAAAAATAAAAGAAACAAGTTTAGCTCTTGGGGTGGAAAACGCAATACCGACATTGACAACGGTCCAAAAAGATTACCATTTCGTGCATGGGGAGGTAAACGATCAAACACTCTTTCGCCAAAAAGAATTCCATTCGGACCGTGGAAAGGTAAGCGAACAGCCAACGCAATAAATTACTTATCGATCCCATTTAAAGAAGAAGATAAACGAACTACCTTTAACAGCTGGGGCGGGAAACGCAGTTTGAATCACAATAGTTTCATACCAGCACAGCAATACCGTTCCATGATGAGTTCTTTGGATGATGAGAATGATGGTTATGGAGCAATACTATACAGAAACACACCTTTCCCGTGGCAAATATACAAAGAATTATCAGTCGGACCGAGTTCAAGAAATCAAGAATCTAACGACCAGCGAAGAATTAAATTTAACTCTTGGGGAGGCAAAAGATTGGAGGACTACGATACAGCTGATAACTTATCTGAAGATAAAAGGACCTTCAACGCATGGGGTGGAAAGCGCGGCTTGATGACCAGGACTTTTAATGCATGGGGAGGAAAAAGAAAGCTGCTGGATGCAGATTTTCCAATATATGAAGGATCGAAGAGAACTTTTAATGCTTGGGGAGGATAAATTGAACCCATTCTAGGTCTTTCGAACACCATCTATAAACGACTAATATATGATTTTTTTCAATGTAATTTAAAATAAATAGTTGCTACCTACTCTTTATTATCAACAAATAACAACTAATCAATTTATTGATTGTATACTTACATGAAAAATGCTGTAATTTTAATGTGTTTTGCGAGAAAATGGCTGGTTCTCCTGAAACACAGTAAAATAATTGTAAACCTAAATTATTTGTTTGATTAAAATATATGATTTATGATGAATATGTATATTATATTTATCTTAGTTGTAAAGATTATAAAATATCATTTTATTGGTATTAATATAATCAACATGTGCCAAAAAAATGTAATTTGGCAATGAGATTATGATATTTTCTATGTAAATAATGTATTAATAATAACCAATAAAGAATACTGTTGCTAAATGTAACTTGAATCTATATCATAATTTCACAAATGTTTAAGATACACATAAATAAATATCTAAGATCAGACAATGCATATCACACTTGGGTAACAATGAAATTGTATATACACGAGGGTTTTTAACTGGTTTTCTGCCACGTACGTGTTAACACGCCATACAATTTCGTGCTCGTAGGGCCGGCCATACAAAATGTGCGTGTTTACACGCAGTACTTGAGACGCGGTTTAAAGGCCACAAGAAACGTATTTAATAATTTTAAAAAATAGTGACATCTCTTGGAATCAAAGTGGTATACTTAAACTTTAAAGATATTGTTTTGTAATCTATAATACATCAATTTTCAAAAAAAGCCTTTTTGTTGTGTTCAAATTTGGCGCTAGATAACGCTATGATAACGTGGCGGTAATTTCAGTTTTTAAAATGTTTTTGGATAAATGATGGCGGAAATGATCCATCGTGTATTTATGATGTCCTATTTTTATATGTCCAAAAAGTACATATTTATTAGGTTTTATTTTTTAAAGAAAATCACAGCCCTCCATGCACAGCCATATCAATACCGCATGGCACAGAACAGGTTAAGAGTCCAGGGTTTTTTTCGTGCAATTTGTAATTTTTACTTAGCTTATCTTTAAATTGCGATAACTACTTTTTTTTATCACTCCTGCTCCCAATAAGGGACATATGTACTCCTGATTGAATTTACCGCAAAAGAAGAATTTCTACGAGAAGTGCATTTTACTCAATTGTACAACCTCAACTAGTGGTTAGCTAATCATTCTTGCTACGCCCCATTTCGTAGGATAGGATGGGTGGGAGAATGGAATTAGAGACATTGCATACATCCATGTCTTCGAACAAAAATTCATAAGTGATTGAAGAATCAAAACTGTCTGTATTGTGATTCAAACCCGTGATCATTGCGCTCTAAGCCAACGAATTTGATACTCGACCACGTAGCCTATGTATGGATGTGATGTCTTGAGTTCCCCCTACCAACCCCATCCTAAAAAACATGCCTAAATGGCATGGTGCTCACCAATCACTAATCTTACAAGCGAGAAAAAAATGCGATTTTTGCATTAGTAAATAAAGGAAACCTTCCCAATATAAGTATTGCCAAGTAATATCAAAATGTTTCTCAAACTGTCAATTCCATATACTCCACATTGAGAGCGGACATAGTTAATATATGATAAGCGGGAGGACTTGAATTTACTTGCAGTCTATAAGAAATCTATTACTGCTTACAATTCTCACTACACATTCTCTGGACATTGACTTGGGATCCAAGATACACTAGCTCATCGACCGTTTCGATGATTTGGTTATGGAGGATGAGCTGTTCCATTTATATATTGGCTTTGCGACAGGCATATATTTAGTTTTTTTACATATCTACTTTCAATCCAATGTCACTTGCCGCTTGTTATAAGGCTACAAAGGCTTCGATAACATCATCCCTTCCGATGATATCGATGTGATCAACATACGCCAGAATCTGCACCGACTTTGTGAAAATTGACATCGATGAGTTTAGTTTTTACTATGATATTTTTATACTCACCGCAATTGATTCAACAGCTCAAAAAAGAATACGGGTTAATCACTTTCAAATATCGTCACTGCCACGCATGAATACTTAATTTAACATTATGACCAATCGTTGAGGTCTTCTGGTATTTTAAAATTGGTATTTAACCTTCTATAGATGCGGTTTTTTTTTCAGACAAATTAAATTTTCAACCATCGTTAATCACAAACTACTTTATTTTTAGCAATTTCAAAAATTCATAGTGCTTTCATATAGAAAAGTTGTGTTACTATATGGCCATCCTTACAGCGTACGTGTATTTTGTAGACATGAACGGCAGATATTATTTTTTTTATCACAGTGTCAATGCTCAAAATATGTGTTTGCTTACTTTTTTAATCATATAACAAATAATAAAATTCATAACAATAGGTCTAAATAACAAAATTTAGTTGGGAAACAACACTTGACATACTGAGTAGTAAAAAAATTATCAACAATGTGTTTATGAGGGATCTAGGTAGAGAAAACAAGTACTTTGTTGAATATAAGAAAAACAATATATTGAAAGGCTCGTATTTTTCTGGTCGAAATTTTAATACATTCTCATTCATAATTTTTATTATATTGGTCAGAATTTATATTAAATGGAC
The DNA here is from genome assembly GCA_030503985.1 of Himalopsyche tibetana. NCBI lineage: Eukaryota > Metazoa > Arthropoda > Insecta > Trichoptera > Rhyacophilidae > Himalopsyche > Himalopsyche tibetana. The sequence continues at coordinate 8,120,211 of JAPJYX010000010.1, forward strand.
ATAATGTATTGGTCAGTATACAGAGGGCATAATAAATAATTTATGGTTATAATTTAAATGCAGTTAGTCATATTTTATATTTATTTATTTTTTAAGCTTTCAAACTCTTTTTCCCAGCTTGTTTCCGTGGAAGTCATATTTCTGCACGGGCAGCAAGTTGACGATCATCCGAATTATCTATGAATCCTCCAACATTTTCATCAGCACTGTCTTCATCGGTCAAAACATTTGATTAAGGAGGACAAATAAAAATATCCACATCCAAATTTTCAAAATCATTGTCATCGTTTGTCACAGGTTGAATAATAAATTAACAATCTTTCCAACAGTCAGATCTTTGGTAGATCTGAAATAATTACAATTTGGTAAGGATGAGCCTTTCCATATGGTCAAGCAAACATTTGAGGTTGAAATATAACTACACGACAAATATTAAAGAATGTTTTCAGTCAAACCTATTTAAATCAACCAATTTTTAACAGAAATTTATTATTATTAATAGAGTTAACATTTTTAAAGTCAAATAAAAATTTTACTTACAATTTTGAAAAGTCCATTTTGATTTAAAAATTTCAACAGTAAATTTAAATAATAGCGTCTGCTGTTGGAATATATTTGAGAGTGAAGTCAATGATATTCAGGTTGGCAAGGAATGAAAAACAGGATAAATGAGGATTGCTGTGTAGTGTTACCGTACGGTCAAGCTCGCCTCTGGAGAATTAAGATAGATTATTGTTCGAATGGTATAAATTAGAAGTCTACACGGGCCGAAATTTTAGAAAATTACTCGGTCCGAGCCGGCCCGGGCCTGAGTCTAATACCGCACTTGTTACCCAAACCCAACCTGAGGCCCAAATTTATACTCCTCAGCCCGAAATAAACCCATTTTTTCCAAATTTACGATTCTCTTTAGAACTGGTAATAATTAAAATCATCATGGCTAATTTATGACATGAACATAGTCTGAAATATTTTCTGAAGAAATAAATTCCTTACCCAGGCCCGGCCTGAGCCCGAATCTCAAATGCGCTTACCCGCCCAAACCCGGCCCACTAGCCGGGCCAGGTGCCCGTGGGCCAAGCCCGGGCTCGTGCAGACCTCTAGTATAAATGTTCCAATTTTTTTAATACACAGGTTCCAATGTTAGGTTTAAAAACTTGTCATTTCCTTATTTGGCGAAGCCATAAATCACATGTTACTTACAGCTTCTGAATTTCTTGGATATCAATAGATGAAAGTCAACAGAAAAACAATAAAAAAACATGCCAAGTTACTAATTTTCCCTCTAAGCTGCATGCGTGTGTGGCAGCGCAGCAGTTTGAAATTCCCTGTGCATTCATTCCAGGTTGGTGCACACTCCAATACAAATATTCAAGTATTTATTTATATCGGAATAACTCTAATTGATGAAACTAAAGAAGAAATTTAAAATTTAGATCATTTTTTTAGAATTTAATTAATATCTATAATATTATCAGAACAATAAATTGGTCTAAATGGTGTGCTGCTTAAATTTTAATAACCAGCTCGCCCCTTGATCGGCAAATTTCCGAATCCAAAAACCTAGGGATTTACCGATTTGCCTGAAACTCGTTTTTTTTTTAGCTCTTCCGAGAATTTTCGGATCCACAATCACAGATATTTACTAATAACATTGACGGGCTTAGGAACCGGCTCTCCGAACCAAGATTATTTTAGGAACCGTCTCACAAGAGCCGGTGCGAACCCATAGCAGCACACTACTGAGTATATGATATAAGAATTAGTTTTAAAGAACGGCGTATTTATAAAATATCTTAATAACTTTATTAACGACTGATTGAAGCTATTATTTGCAAGCCCGCCTCTTTCCAAAATGTTTGAAAAATGAATCTTAAATTTCATTTTTTAAAACAATATTCATTTTAAAAGTATTTTGGTACTTTGTTGTTATACGCCAGGCACTGAAAAATGCAACGATCTCCAGTACTTCTACACATCCAGATGGGACATTACTCGACCGATTCAAAATATAAAAACTACCCTTTTTCATCGACTTTAAGGTGTTAGTTGCGCGATAGTTATCGCAATGTGACAATTCATTGTTTCCTCATAACGTAACATCGACTAATGTTTAGTTAATATCGTTCAAACTATGTACATTCTCACAAATTTTGTCACTAACGACCCGGGTTTCGCCTTTCGGCATCTTCAGGCATTCAAGTGCACGGATGAACTTGAACTGACGCTTAGCAAATAAAAGTTTCGTGCTTATATAAGATACAAATGCATCACTGAGTCCAAAGCCATTGCTGGCGAAAAGGATGAGCTCATGGGAATGCCAACAGATTTGTGTAGTTAGCAGTTTCAAGAATTATATAATCTGTTTGTTATATAATTCTTGAAACTGCTAACTACACAAATCTGTTGGCATTCCCATGAGCTCATCCTTTTCGCCAGCAATGGCTTTGGACTCAGTGATGCATTTGTATCTTATATAAGCACGAAACTTTTATTTGCTAAGCGTCAGTTCAAGTTCATCCGTGCACTTGAATGCCTGAAGATGCCGAAAGGCGAAACCCGGGTCGTTAGTGACAAAATTTGTGAGAATGTACATAGTTTGAACGATTCAAATTTAATATTGAAATTCCACCAAGCACCTTCAGTCGAAATCTTAAAAAAAAGTTTAGTTAATAGTTTGTGTATTCAAGAAAACGAATATTTCTTCATAGTTTTATTTATAATTGAAAGGAACAGAATTAATAAGACCGCTATGCACGTCGTAGCTGACATGTCCTCAGTGCGTACGACGTGTATAGCGGTCTTGGGCGTTGCGCGGAGTTTTGAGCCTCATATAACCGCTATCACTAATGTTTTAGGGTTCAAAATCGGTTGAAAATATTACTGATTATATATATTATCAATGCCATCTATTGGATTTGGTCAAAGATATTTTAATATTGGCTAAAATTATTTATTTGTGGAACCTACCAAGCACGCATCTATGCGTGGGTTGAATGAAAATAAGCGATCGAGTGCGGGTGAAATTGAATATGTTCCAAGAATTATTATTATAAGCATGGCACGGTGGTGGCGCAGTGTTCTCGGTTGCGTGTGGCGGTGTTTTAAATAATGGCGGCGTTACATCGCTTTTGTATGAAGAATGATTATTGTTGAATTAAACAGAAAATACAAGGAATATATTGTATTTAAATAATAAATAGGTGCCAATTATCATATTTGATTATTTGAAAAAACACTACAATCTATATTTATAGCCGAAAACGCGATTAACAAATCTGCAAAAAAACTGCCGCGTACAGGGTTTGATTTCTATATTTTTTGACGCGGGCAAAAGGTTAAGCTGCTATAGAAAAAAGTACGTAATTACCTAGGACGCCGGCTATAATTTTCAATTATTAATTTAATTAGTTATTGATGAGTTAACTCGGAACTGGCGTGTTGAGCATGAAAAATTTTACGAGATATCTCGTCTGTGGCAGGCATCGAGTTAACTGGAGTCGCGGTTGAAAAAAAATATATAATTTCGCGTCCTTTCAAAAAAAAATTGTGTATTCAAATTGCTAGGGTCAAAAGTGATGTCATTGCATGCTTTGCAACACACTACATACTATTTTTCTACATGAGAATTTACTTAATGCTGCTTGCTACCTACAATGACGTCCTGTAGGAAATTAAATAATCGAATTGATAAAAAATAATAATAAGAATAGGAAAATGACAAATTATCACACAACAGTCAGGGAAACCAATATTTTTCCTTTGTTTAAATTTTATGATTTCCTTTCACTCAATGGTCGGTTTTTTGGTATTGACTTATCAGCAAAATCTAACCTATCCTGAAATTCTCAATTGTTTGCGATATATTCTACATTTTCGGAGAGAAAATGAAGAGCGTTTTGTTAGGCATATTTACCAAATTGAAGAACAGACATAGACAGCGTGAATATAAATAATGTGAAGACACCTTTATTGGATTTTGTAATACCATGACAATATAGCACTTATTTTGTAATGCAGTGTTTTTTTTTTAATTTATTGCATTATTTACAGGTTATATTTATTTGTCTATGACAGTATTTGTTTGGGTTAGTCCAGGGGTGGGGAACCTTTTCATTTCTAAAGGCCACATTCATTTATCTGATTCAACATAAGGCGGCAGCAAAGAAAACAATGAAACCCCCCCCCTTTTTTTTCGACTGTGGAACATATAATGGGTTGATAACGCTATTTTTACAAACGCTTGCGTACAATTTTTTGATCAAAGTGAATATTTTGATCAAGTCAAAAGGCCGCATCAAAGTAGCCAAGATGCCACAGGTTTCCCTCCACTGGGTTAGTCAATAGAGGTACAGTGAAACCCCGATTATACGTTTTCCAAGGGACTGTAATAAATCAACGAATAATGCAGGAAACCGATAATGCGGGAAATCTTCAAATAATACCAAAAACTGTTTAATTTTCAAATAACTTTCTGATAACTTGAATATAACTTAAGATAACTTAAATACATACTCGGTTGCCTATTTGTAGTTTGGTACTTAAATTTTGACAGACAGACACCCTTCGAACTCACGTTCTTTTCTAGGTTACCTTTTTTTTGCTATATACATATCTCAACTCGTTTTTCTCCTAGATTTTTTCAACGCCTTGAGTTATTTTTAGTTTCTCAGTTAGAGTTCTAGTTTTCTTCATTTAGGCATTTTAGTTTTAACTTTGAAGTAAGAAAAATTCACGCAACCAGATGCGATGTAAAATTATTTATGAACGAATAAAGAAATATATATAACAAAAACGGTCAATCGGGATAGTAACTGGGACAGGACGATAATATTTAGATAATAGATGGAGGAAATCGGTAAATTGATGAATGATTAATGTCATTTTTATTACAGGTCTTGGTCGAGTAAAAAACAAACGATCCATGCAATAAAACGAAGATAGCGAGAACAAAAGATCGGAGTTGCACTGAACAAAACGCGAAATGAGATGCGGGGCAAGGTTGAATATTTTTGAGAAATATTCAACGAAAACGGTCAATCGAGATAATATTTGTGACGGGAAAAAAATATTTAAACGATAGATCGAGGAAAACGGTGAATCGTGGAACGATTAATGCGGGATTATTTGACTTTGTTTTTATGGGTGTTTGGCCGGGAAGATGAAAAATAAACGATCCATGCGAGAACGGTAGATCGAAGTTTCCACTGTAAATAAAAATGGAATCATCGTACATATTATAATCTATGAAAAAGTGTGTCGGCACACCACCATAAACTATACAATAATAGGTAATTTTGTCATGAGCCATAGCACGGACTATTGGGTCGAAAAACTTCACAGACTAAGCTAAAAACAACGCCACGATTTAAAATATTCATTGAAGCATCCCGGAAGCACGTTAAAATCACATATTATTACGAAGAACACTGAAAAATATTTCGTATTTCGCATAATTTATCAGTGTTCTTCGTAATAATGTGTGGTTTTAACACGATTATAGAGTTCTCAAAAAATGACTTTAAATCGTGGCGTTGTTTTTAGCGTAGTTGTGAAGTTTTTCGCGGCATTAGTCGACGTGCTACTATATGCCATATTTACCAATATTTCATATCTTTATATAATTTATTTATCAGTGTTCTTCATAATAATGTGTGGTTTTAACGTGCTTCCGGGATGCTTCAATGAATATTTTAAATCGTGGCGTTGTTTTTAGCTTAGTCTGTGAAGTTTTTCGACCCAATAGTCCGTGCTATGGCTCATGACAAAATTACCCAATAATAGTATGTTCGAGCCACTGTGAGATTTACGATACCTTCCTATTGAATATACAGTCTAGCATAAAAGAACATACCTATTAATTTGAGCAATGTTGTGATTTCTCGAGTTTGACGTTTAATAAGAAATGTCAATTTTGACGTTTATTTAGTATTGCCATTACTGAATTTCATTAAAACTAAGAAATCGAAAATAAATTATTGTAAGGCAACTAATACACTAAATAAAAGCCTTACTGTAAGGTAGTCAGGGTAATCCTAAAAAGTGAAACGATTTATTTGTAAGTAAGCTATTGTAAAATAATTGAATCTCAATTTAAACAATTACCTACTTATTTTTTAAAAATGTATGTAAAATTAACGAAATGTAGCACATCATCAGGCTTATTCTGGCAGCATGGTACTTATTTCCGACGGTCTGAAATAATCAACCATAGGCAATATTTTTTTTAAGTTGGTACCAATGATTTAACGTGTTTGTTCACACTAATCGTCGTACTCCTGTCAAAATATTCTCTGGCGTAAACATAACCTCTATTACTATGGTAAACATAGATGATACTTTGGTTATTTTAATAAATTGATCTATGAAACGAACATGATGTCAGGAACTGAAAATATTCTTTCAGTATTTTTATGCCTGATTAGTTCTGCCCACTCGCTATATACGCATTAGAGTGATTGTAATGAGACAATAATATGTCTTAAGTTTATTACAAATATGCTACCTTTTCTACCTAAAAATCAACTCAATGCCTCTAATAGCAAAGCAGTTCTGTAATAAATTGCCAAACTATCATACAAGGAGATCAGGGAATGCGATAACTTACGCTAAATACGAATATGATATCCGTATGAAACAGAAACAAAAAGATGTCGAATTGAATTTCTTATATCCATAATAGAGCAAATTTGAAATACGTCGAGTACCAACAGTCAAATACTAATACAAAAAATCGTGTCTGGCGTGATTGGGTTAAAATAACAGACCGTCGGAATCAATAGTAAAATTTATTTTAGACGGTCTCAAATACTTCACCCATTCGAGTCGACCACAATTTTTTTAATATTATCATTTGAAAGTTGCTATACGACAAACATTGCAAGATTTATTGATTATTATTATCGATCTGACAAACGCATAGGATGTCACATAGTGGAATGTCATATTTTCTTCATTTGTCTGGATGATAGTTCAATGTACTTAAAAGTAAATGCATCATTATTATTTCTGCAAAATATAGTTTAAAAATATCTTATTAGATTTGTGATTAAGTATTTAAGACTTCCTTCCTTATCAAGTTGACGTTGGTAGTATTTTAATTTATCGTTAAGGAATTTTATCAACAACATAAAAACAGTGCAATCAATTAAATCAATACATATTTGAACGAAAAATTATGCCGTTGCTCCTAATATAACATTTTTTACAAAGGCAGGTTTCCCTGGAGTAATCAGATGTGTAGATTACACCTACATGAAAATAGTGACTCCGCACGTGGAAAAATAGGCATACTAAAACCATCATATGTTGTTCTTTAATTGTTAGTCAAGTGATAAATATTTTTTGTAAATGATATTTTTATGTTTTTAATAAATTTTCAGAGTTGTGACACTGATCTTAACATGCTGGATGTTATTGCGAGATATGCAGGAAGTGTTCATGATGAATTCAATTTTAACACTTCTAACACTACTTTTCTGTTGGGTGTATAAACACATTTTGAATTCGGAAATTAGGAAACGTACAAGACAGCGACTTGTCACGTCAGAGGTTATAGATAATGGTAAGAACCGGTTTGGTCGCGTGCTGCTTATGTCTCCGGAAAGCCTTCATCGTGCCCGCCTCTTCTTTCGAGCAGTGGGATTCAGGCGTTCTGGATGACCGTCAAGAACTATCCATAGGATATTTCCTTTAATTGGTTTTACAAATTACCAAATGAATGCGAAAACAGACTAAGCATCAAATGGTCTTTAACGTGGTATAATAATAATGATTTGTATAGTTAAAGAAATTATTTATAATATATTTGGCATATTTCAATCCTTAATTGATTTATACATATCTTAGACAAGTCAAAAAAAAATCATTTTGAGTTCATTAGGTTAAAAATATTATTATTTACCCTGTCACAAACTTTCAAAGTCTAAATGAATAATAAAGGTTTCATTGAAATTGTTACTTTCTATACCATTACACAAAATTATGAATTTAGATAAAAGTTTAAAATCTTTCGATAAATTAGAACAGTAGACTCCTGAGTAATCGTTAATGGCATATTTTATCCTTACGGGATTCCAAGCCCACAGTCACATTCAGAAGAGATGCCAGCAATACCTCTCGGGCAGGCAACAACATCATCAACGAACCGGTGAATGGATTCTACCGAACTTGATTCTTCCGAACACGAACTTGCCGAACACGAACTCTCCGAACAAGAATACTCCAAACATAGAATATTCCGCAGACAGAACTTTTCACACATAGAATACTCCGTACATTTAAATATGAAAATCATTGTTTATTATAATGAGTATTGTCTTAGCTCAATTATGCCAAATATTTTTCAGAGTGGAAACAAGTAAAATATTTAATTATAATGTATATAATTTTGAACTTCAACTGAAGGTGCTACAAAAGGTCCAAAAAACTATGATATAAGAATACCTTAATTATAAACATTGTATCACCCATATTAAAATAGATATTGAAGAAAATGTGGGTATTGGGGTCGCATTTCTTGAGCTTAGAACCGGAAAAGTTAATATTTGACTGTTGGTACGAGTTAAATATATTTGCATTTATGTTCGCACCTTTTTTCAAACATAAGTGGGGGAGCTTTCTGCCGTAAACCGTAAACAAAAAACTATATTTTACAGAAATAATAATGATACATTTACTTTGAACTATCATCCAGGCAAATGAAGAAAATCCAATTATTTTTATTATGGTGTTTTACAAATAACTTTTCCGGTTCTAAGCTCAAGAAATGCGACCCCAATATCCACATTTTCTTCAATATCTATTTTAATATGGGTGATACAATTTTTATAATTAAGGTATTCTTATATCATAGTTTTTTGGACCTTTTGTAGTTTATATAAATACGCGATAACGCGATTAGGCGATAAGCGCCCGCGATAACGATCGTTCGTAAGATAGCTGGACCAAATTCGTCAGTTGTAATTTCATATGTGTGCTGGGATGACGTCTTTTTTACGCGCAACTTAAAATATGATTATTTATCAAAAAAACACGGATTTTTATATAAAAAAAAATGTATGAGGAATGATGCAGAGAGATATTTTTAAGCCCTAGACTATTAGACTATTTTTTTTTGAAATTCATAAGAATAAGGCCAATAATGAGGAAACCACTAAGGTCCCTAAACGATCCCCATCGGCAGATTATTTTTAAGTATTTTTCTAGTCTCCGAGCCGCGAGAGATAATCTATGCTAAATTACGTGCACAAGCTGCTTTGACTTTCATTGATCATATTCGTGAGTGGAAAAAAATCATTTGGAAGCTCACATTCACTACTCAATTGGGCTATAATTCCGCGTCATCGCTTTTGAAATTCGGTATATCTACTGAAAACAGGTATCCGAAATCACTTTTTCTCTAAATTGAAAATATGACACTCCGCTATCTGACATTTTATGCATTTGACAGATAGAAGATTAAAATCAACGTATGCTAAACAACCTTCAAATGATAATACACAAAAATTTGTGCTCGACTCGAATGGGTAAAGTATTTGAGATTGTCTAAAATAAATTTTACTATCGATTGCGACGGTCTGTTATTTCAACCCATTCATGCCGGACACGATATTTTTTGTATTGGTATCTGACTGTTGGTACGAGTCGTATTTCAAATATATTTGCATTTATGTTCGCGCTTTATTCAAACTTATATGGGGAAACCTTCGGCTGTAAACCTTAAACAAAGGCGATATTTTGTTTATTTTTATTATTTGATTGAACGAAAAACGAATACAATGTTGGGAATCAAAGACCAAATTTTGATTATTTCTTTCATATTTTTAAATGCTTTACAACATGCTAAGTATTCATTTTCACCCTAAAAATTGACAAATTCCACATTCCAGATTCCTAGGATATTTAACTTCCAATTGGACAATATAACAAAAAAAAATTTAGGTTTCTAAGGAAACGATAATCAATGCAAATTAAAAAATATAAGAAAAATTCGTCAACGTATTTCAAATTTCTTCTATTATGGATATAAGAAATTCAATTCGACATCTTTCTGTTTCTGTTTCATACGGATATCATAATCGTATTTAGCGTAAATTATCGCTTTCCCTGATCTCCTTGTATGATATTTTGGCAATTTCCTACAGAACTGCTTTGCTATTAGCGACATTTAGTTAATTTTCATGTAGAAAAGATAGCATATTTGTAGTAAACTTAAGACATATTATTGTCTCACTATAATCACTCTTATGCGTATATAGCGAAAGGGCAGAATTAACCAGGAATAAATATACTGGAAGAATATTTTCGGTTCCTGACATGGTGTTCGTTTCATAAATTAATTTATTCAAATAACCAAGTATAATCTATGTTTCCCTATAGGTAATAGAGGTTATGTTTACGTCAGAGAATATGTTGACAGGATTAACACGATTAGTGTGAACAAACGCGATATTTCATTGGTACCAACTAAAAAAAAATATTGCCTATGGTTGATTATTTCAGACCGTCGGAATAAGTACCATGCGGCCAGAATAAGCTTGCATATCTATTAACAATTAACGTAAGCTTTTATTTTTTTTTAGCTTTTCTTGGACATTCATAGCTAATTAAATTCTATAATAGTCATTGTCAAATGAAGCATATTCAAATGTCAAAAAAAGGAATAATATTTAGTATTATTCTATTACTTATCGTTAATGCTGATTATCTTTGAAACAAATAATTGTGTTTTTGTCACGATTTAATTATTTATCAAAACAAATAGCAGGGCACCACTTAAACATGTTATTGATGACTACATGCTTATTTTTATACTGATAGTGTACTAGAAAACTAGTGTACTGTAAAAAAAAAAAAAAACGAGCTCGCCATTCGTTTAGGAATGGCTGGAGCCACATTCAACTCAATGCGGACTGTCTGGGACACACAGCTGTACTCGATTAAAACCAAATGCCACTTGTTCAACGCTTGCATTCTGCCGGTAATGCTTTACGGTTGCGAATCATGGCACCTGACGAAGACTCAGAAAAACCGTATACTGAGCTTTGAGAACAGATGCTTGCGTCGGATAATGGGGGTGAGGTGGTTTGATTTTGTGAGGAATTCAGAGATAAGGGAGCGTACAAGACAGCGTCCCGTCACGTCAGTGGTTATGGAGAGACGTTGGAACTGGCTGGGTCACGTGCTGCGGATGCCTCCGGAAAGCCACAATCCTGCCTGTCTCTTCTTTCGACCGGTGGGATTCTGGCGTCCTGGACGTCCGTCGGGTACTATCCATAGGATGTACTCGGCGGAACTGAGGGATGCTGGCATGTCATGGGAGGAAGCAAAGCTATTGGCGGGAGACAGGGAAACATGGAGGTGCCGCGTGGCGGCCATATGCTCCACATAGGGAGCGAACATGGCCAAAGAAGTACTAGAATAATAAGGAATGCTTAACTCATCTGGGAAATTTTGAAGTAAAGTTAAATTTTATTAACAATTTTTGGCATCTTTAACTAGTTTAGGGGTTAAAATCTTTTGTTAGGCGTTTCTGTTTTCGTTTTTATATCTAAAATAGCAACACTTATGTAGCAGTTTTCTATGGCTTTTATTCATTTTCATTGACAGATGTCGTTATTGGTAACTTTTTTCGTAATAAATATTTTCTGCAACAATTTAATATCAATTATATTTGTATAACTGAAAATATTTTTCCATAAAAAACATAACAAATATTCATGATGTTAATTAAAAACTCATAATTCCAACACGTCCTTATAAACACATTTTTTTTATCTCTCTGTTTATATTGAGCTAATATTAGATTTATTTTGACTATTTGCTTAGTAAAATACTGACTGTACTTTCTATATATACCAATTAAATAAATATTTATATTTTAATTGAATTTATCTCATGAGTCAATATTACTTACTGACCAAAAAAAACTTCTTGGCATGATAATGTGAAAAAGCTGAATAAGTATACCTTCTATGATTTTCCGACCGACAAAACCGATAATTGTAGCAGACTATGAAAAATATGCAAAGGGGGTGAAAACATCAAATGTTACACCATACACATATTTTGACGAAAGACGCTCAGTAAAATACTGGAAAAAGATTTGTTTCAGTATAATCTCCAGAATGGTTTTTAATTCGTACATTCGTTACAAAGAAACTGAACCAGATTCTCAAAAAACCCGATTGCAATTTACAATAGATATTGTAGAAAAAATGGGAAAAGATTGGTTAAAATCAAAATTTATAGATACAAAAACAAAGGATCCACTGGAGCAGCGAGGCTTGACGAAACTTCCAGGAAGATGAGAAGCTATTTGTTCTGTTAGCAGCAAACCCAGTAAACGCCGAAGGTCTCGTACGATGTGTTTCGACTGCAATAAAGGCGTTCACGAAGGGTGCTATTTCAGTCATAAGTGTTAAACAATAAGTATATTCGTAAAAAAATCTTCAACTGTTTTTTTACAAGAGGTTGATTTGGCTTATTTTGTTGCATACAATTAAACAAATCTTACATTTTGTTTTGTGTAGTTGAAGGCAATAAGTAAATAAGCCCCAAAATTGGGGCAGTCAGATTTTTTATATGAATGGAACATAAAACAAATTCTGTATTTTTAAAATGAAAATTAAACTAAATTTTTATCTGTGTGTGTTTTTTTTAATGTATGTACACTAAGTCCAATAAACATTATTTTATATAATGGATTGACAGTGCCTTTGTCGAACTGTATTAAAACAAGGTATTATATCGACTTTGACATAACAAATTTCACAGGAGACACAATAAACAGTTTTTGAAGATTTTGGGCTAAGGCAAATTATGAAATATGCACAACCTTATAAATACCATATAAACTGAATTTTTATTGACTTTTTTTTACCATGTCCGCTCTCAATGTAGAGCATGTGGACTCCTAATTGAGTTTATCTCAACAGAAGTGTTTCTACGAGAACGCTTCGTTCATATGATATGATGGGTGGGAGGGAGGAATTCAAGACATCACATACATTCATGGCTTTGAACAGAAATTCTTCAATCGATTGAAAAATCAATTTACAAAACTGCCCGTACTGGGATTCGAACCCGTGACCTCCGTAGCGGTAGCCAACGACGTTGACCACTCCACCACACAGGCGGATTATTGACTTAGCCTAGTATAAATTTACTATTTTTTTCAAGGAAAACCTTTAAGTCCTTATTCTTGGTTGCAATTTCTATAGACCCTTCTTTTTTCAAACTTAAAAGCTAAATTTAGATACTAATTTGGCATTTTCATATTACATTATTTACATATAACTAGTATCATGTTGTACACATACATTTTGATTACCGAAAACAAAGCTGTTTTTGAAAAACTGAGCTTCGTCTATTTTTCTTTCCACATTCGATGTAGTAAAATATTTACTTCCACAAGAATTATAAAACGTTATAATCTAGTACCGAAAGGGATAAATATTATTATTATGTTTAAGAGTTGAATATTATACAAATGATTGTTGGTGTCTGATGTCAATAAAAAAATATTTTACCTTAGAAAATACTGGAAAAGACAACAGTGAGCCAGATTTTAAAAAAATTCTACTCCTGAGGGAAAATCAGTCAATGCTACTCGAGATCAACTCGAAGAGAAAGACTTCAAAAATACATTTTATGTCATTTAAGAGTATCCACCACTGCTTTGCAGAGGCTAGCGGACTTGCCACGCGTGTGGTTAATGAGACGGACAAGGTTTCATCTATTGCTTTATAATATTTCTTGCCTAATTAATACTAGACAATTTTTAGTTTCCAGCCAAAATGTAAAAAAAATAATTAAGGTGACTTTAAAAGATCTTTCCTCTGATTCTCTTTTATCAATATAAGGTAAAGGCTATGGCTGTTCAAACAGCAAAAAAGCACACAATCATCTACAAGAATTCTCTTTCCATAGATATTTAGAATAATACGTTTGCCTAGGTTAGTTTGAAATTAATTCTTGGGAAAAAAAAATCTTTTCAGAATACTCGTTCAAAATGCAATTTTAAATATGTTTTTTAAGTTTCGAGGATAACTAAGATCCAATTAACGTTTTGAGTGCAATATCTCCATGCATATGGTCCATTTGAATACGAAGCGTTTCCTTTTAAAAGATACACGTCTTATTTTAGCCGTTTTTGATGATATTTTTTTAAATTTAATTACGAGAATGTTGCAAAAGGCGTAGTATGTTTTTTTTAAGTAAAAAAATAAAATAGGGAGATATAATTTTACTAAGTCATGACTTTTTTTATTAAAATTTATAGTTATATTAATATTGAGAAACGTTTCCTCATCTTAATGTTAAAATTATTTATTGCAAACCGGAATGTGAGTAACAAATTCGGCTAAAATAAAATTTTGATCATTAATACTTTATTACCCGTAATCGATTAGATTAAAATAGCTTCCATTTCATATCATTTATTCATACAGTAAATATGTGACACTGCCCCCCTTGCAACATGCTGTGGCTCCCAGAGGAACCATCTAGCCCCCGGTTCAGAAATCTAAAAATCTACGGTTCAGAAACTAACAATTCGAGCAAGCTGAATCTGTAAATTAACTATCTTAATAATAGTTAACTACAGTGACGCATTACACTATAAGCGGATAAGGCGGCGATTGTGGCCTCCGAATTTTAGGGCCCTCGAAAATAGCTCATATTCTAAAACCCAGTGGAGAAGTGGTAAATAAATAGGTACCAGGTCGGTCATTGATTTCTTAGCTATTTTTTTGTTGTTTTTTTATAATATTTGTCCGAAGTAAAAAAAAAACCACAAGTTTTAACAATTAAATCAATAGAAAAAAAGATTTTGAATATATGTATGTACCTGAAAATTAAGTTACAAGTCAAAAAAGTGCCGAAGGCGCCTTCCTCATTTTCAGGTCCAGGTCGCCGACCTGGCCCCACTACACCACTGCTACAACCCATATACCAGGGGTGGGGAATTTTTTTTTTAAAGGTCACTTTACTTTACAATTCATTTTACTGATTCAACATAAGGCCGCAGTAAAAAAAACGACACCTCCCCCTTTTTTCGACTGTCGAACATAAATTGGTTTGATTACGCTTTTTTTCCAAAAGCTCGCGTCGAATTTTAGAGGTTTTTTTTTATTAATTTTCCTATTAGCTATTAAAAAAATTATTATAATTTTTGTGCGTTTATCGATCCTTGAATTAGGTATTATAAAAATGAAATATATTTCCTATTGGCTTTGATTTTATAATTAAAATATATTGCTTCTAAATTACATTACAGTTACATAAGTACCAATAATAAAAATATTTTGGCGTCCAAAAGAACAAATTCATTAATTATGACTCACTTGGAGCGGGGAGTGAAAGGGTGATCGCCCGCCATTAATCTAAAAAAGTACAATTAATTATTTTCGAGAAAAAGGAGAGCCAAGAAAAATAACCTGACCGTGTATTGTATGTTATGTACCTATATTAATAATAATGCTATGTATAATTAATTATGTTAGGTAAATTTTATGTATTTTCATATAAACGATATAGGAAATTTTTAAATTTACGTGACGGTAACAATTGCTTAAGAAATGTTTTGCAAAATTTAATAAATTGATAGATAATTAATACATTTATCAAAAAATATATATTGAAACAAATTAAAAAAAAAACTCCATAACTACTACTTTTCAGTACCGCGATGTTTTAAGCTAAAATACATTCACTCACATACCGTATTTTTTTTAATAATTTTTGAATAGTTTCAAAAAAATAGGACTGAATTTATGAATATTAAAATTTTACTTATAAAATGATGTATATAGTTTAATATTTTCAAGTTAATTTCATTGTAAGTATTTTCGTCAACATTTTTGAACAAATATTATTTTCTTTTCCACCGTGAATTGATGATATGGCGTATATAAACGGTTGTTTATCAAGTGAAAGATCCTCTGTACTTAGTAAAAATTCTTTTTCAATAACTAATATAACTATTTACTCCTTCTCAACCCTTGTTTGGGAAACGCTGGTGTACAGTGGTAGATTAAGCACATGGGAGGCCCCAGGCGCAATACAATTTGGAGGCCCCTTTTTACGGATAGTATAAAAACGTCAAATATTTCATATACAATAATTATAATATGAACAAAAAGTATAATGGTTACTATAATATAACCTATTTTTGAGAGCCCTAAGATTCGGAGCCCCCAAGGGCGCGTCTCATTCGCTTATAAGGTAATCCGCCACTGCTGGTGTAGACTGATATATATATATATACAGCGGTGGGCTACCAATACAGTAACAAGGAGCTCGCTTAATTTTACCTGATATTTTGGGAAAACTGTGAATTTTTTATCACTCATTTGAAATTATACGCAATAATCATTAAAGCTGTCGATTGTTACTATACACACTTATACACGTAAATTTACGCAATGTATCGTTATTTAATCAATATCAATAGCTGAAAAATGTACGTCAGAAATACCAAATATACATTTTTACTTATTTAATTAAATTATATTGCATATTTATAGATTATATAACGCAAGGATTTGAGAATACTGTTTTTATTAATTTAACAAGGAGCTCACCTGCCTGAGTAATATTTAACAAGGGGCTCGCGCGACCCCTGCGAGCTCCCTCTAGCCCACCAGTATATATATATATATATATCAACTTACGTAAATGTAATAGAGTAAAACAAATGACAAGTGATTCGCCGTCGAAATATTTTTTAATATATGTTTGTAAATTCAACTTTGAGTAAAAGTGAGTATAATATTTTTGTTTGTGAACAAGTAAAACAATTTCAGTGACAACGATCAGCGTGTTATCTCAGCTGTCGATCGACCGCCGGAGTGATCTTCATACATCGATACATCGACTGTCTCATGGTAGACTCGTCGATATCCCGAAGAGTGAAGATAAGGGCGGCCGAGGGTGGCTTTGAGGGGTCGCGCGTGCGCACATTCCGGGGGCGGGGCTGCCGTGGGCGGCGGACTACACCGCCCACGCGCCGCCGTCAGTCGCTCGCCGGACACGCTCTCGGGTGTTCGCTAAAGGGGGCTCCCATCAAAACAAAAGCCTACCCGAAACGGCGTCGTGGATCGCGCCTCGTCAGACGCGACTATCGCTGGACCGGACCGTTTTCATTTTGTGTTCAGTGTGCGACCGATAAAACCTCCTGCTTACAAAAATCGTAAAAAATATATTTAAGCGAATCAAATAATACTCCACACAGTTTCAATATCATAATGAAAATAGTCAATTGTTATGAATTTATTATCATTTTAATTTCTAAAAAAACGACAAAAATATTACCTATATAGACATATTTTTTAAAATTTTGGATCATCCTTGTATGTACATTGATTTTATAATTTATTAAAAAAAACACGCTGAGACCAGTAACTTAAAAGTATTTTATGCATGCTTTAAACTTTTATTACAAATAATGAAAAATTCATAAAATTTATTTTGAAATAATGAAGTGAGTAAATGAGTGAACTTATACAGAATAAAAAAAACATATAGCAAATATTAAAAAAACTGCTCGTCACAGAAAAAATAAAACTTAAAAGTTTTTTTTGTAGATTCCACCGACTCAATATTAATTACCTCGGCAAAAATGTTTTAATTAATAATTGAATAATATGGAGCATTAAACATTAAAAATATATCAGCGATTTAATTAGTTGATTAATCATTTTTCATCGTTGGCTTATTTTATAATTAAATTATTAAGTTTACTATTTAAATGAATATTTTAATATCAACAAAGCAACGTTGAAAATTATTTACGAATCATTAATTTTATATTACGAATAAATTTAGCGTATTTTAAAAAAAAAATATATTAATTTACAAAACTAACAATATTTTCATTTAACCGATAGGTGAGTATTTTCATAAACTTCAAAAACATGTGTTATGTCTCTACTTATACAAGAAAAGTACCAAAGTCAGAGCTATTTCAAACTTTTAACCATTTGAAACAAAGAATTAGAACATTAATTTTCATACTGTATAAGCTTATTCAATCTTCTGTCGTTAATCGATTAATCCACAGTTCAAAGTGATTATAATTTAATTATTTTATAAATAATATTGACGTGAAAACTTATTCTGAATTAGCATGTCTTAAACAACAGCGACAAAAAAACACGAAAAAGCCATTGAAATTTGAAAAAAAAAAAAAATAATCTACATTAAAACTTATACAGAATTCGTGCATTTTATATTAGTGCGATAACTCTAAATATTCTTTAATCGAATGTAAATCACAATGGATACTCAATTTTCAATCCACGTGGCTACATTTTTCTGATATAACCCACGGTACTATTTTTTTAGGTTATCTTTTTCCGAAGCCGATGTTGCCACATCGTCAAATAAAATAGACACCACCAACTTGAATATGAACTAACTAACATTCTTAATTTGTCAACCTTGTACAATGTTAATTAAATAAATAAATAAAATAAAATAAATTTATATACAAAAAAACTTCAATCGAATTTTAAATTTTATTTGTTTTGTTAATCATTTTTTTACTGTTGATATAGAATAAAATAGTGAATGTTTTCATAATTAAAAAACATTCTTGGATCAGATTATAAAATTTTATTTATTTATCACTGTCATTCAAAATCATCTTTTTTCGTCGTCGATGTTACCACATCAAAAAATAAAATCGACAGAACCAACCTGAAACCGAATACATTTTATTTTAATTTATACATAATTACATTAATTCAAGCATAAAATCATTATTAGGTAATAATTTTTCTCTTCTTTATCGAAATATTAATTGAATTTTAATTAAAATGAGCACGAAAGTGTTTAAAATATTTTTACTTGAAAATAGCACATTACAAAAGTTTTATAATGTGTTTCAAATGAGGTGGCAAATTTATACCACATCAGATTAATACGTACATTTTTTATTCAGCACCTTTTGCTAACCCACTTATGGAATCCATCCATGAGCTCTTGTCGTACTTCTTGGTTCAATAACATTCACTACCACGTATTTCAGTGTTGCATCAAAATTGATCACCTTTTAGAAAATAACGATTTTCATAATCTAGTATTTCCAAAAACCCGATTTACAAAATTTCACGAGAAAATGATAATTTGTTGAGAGTAGCGAAAAAAGTTTTAATTTATTTTGACTTATTAAGGCAGCGGTGGGCTGCTTATATTTTAACAAGGGGCTCGGTAAATATCAGCCATAATGCCTGTACACTATGTATGAAACATCTTCGTATTAAAATTTAACAGAAATCGCAGTTGATAGCTGATATGATCTGAACCGAATGATTTTCTTAACTTAACAAGGGGCTCGACGGCCGCACCTAATTTTAACAAGGGGCTCGGACGAGCCCCCTCCAGCCCACTTCTGTAGACAGGTTTAACAAAAGAAATACCGAAAAATTCAAGAAAAATGTTTTTAAAACACAAAATGTTCGAGTCAAAATGCACAAAAAAAACAAAATTTAATAAAATCCAATCATATTATTTGTACGCATTTATTGATGTAAACTGAAAGTCAATATTTTAAGAATTTCATCAAATAATCAAAAAAATATATCAATTTTAATATTTGAAACCGGGTTATCAAGTTGAAAAATCTGGTTTTCGAATTACGCAAATTTAGATTTTCAAAAAACCAGGCTCATAAACTCGGTTTTTTTTAAAATAAATTATTATATAATAATTTAAACATATATAGTTTTGTTTCATCTGACATTCACGCACATTGCAATACATTACAATAATACTACAAAGTCAAAATTTTCAACCTTTAGACTTATATATTTTAGTAAATACTAAGAGATATTTTTAAATAGTTAAGCGCAATACAATGTCAGTAGCGTAAAACGAGTCAGTAAAAAAATCGTTGCAGTTGGTATGCACATATAATCTATTCTATTTGTCTGTATATCTATATTTTTTTCGGATTAAGTTATCTCTTGTTTCGCTTTTTGCATATGTAGTATTGCGCCGTTAGACCTACACATACATTAATATATTTAAAATCTATGTAAAATATTTTAGATGTATGGATTATTTAAACTGATGAGAGCTTATAATGAATACTAAAAAATCACTTGAAAATTCTAACACTAATCTTTGTATTTTTTTAAGGCAGATTTATCTTTCCTGGAAGCTAAAATTAGTATTTTCGATTTTTTAAATTATTAGCGCAACCCTCTTAGAACAAGGTGATAGTCACCGATATGGTCACGTACGCATAGTAAAGGAAAAATAAAATATACTCACTCAAAATTTAGTAATTTCCTGTTTGCTTAGAAGATTTTGTTGTAAGAGTGAGGTGGCTTAAGCAAAATAACTTAATTAACAACAAAAAAATTGTATTTGAAGTGTCAAAGTGATGTATGTGAATGCGTTCGATCTGTGAGTCTATCAAAACAAGCAGTGGTGGATTGTGATTCCCGTGCGGTGCGGGTGTAATGGAGACGCGGGGTCGGTGAGCGTTATGCTCCGGTAGAAGATGCGCAGCGGCAGCTCGGAGCTGCTCCTGCGGGGCGGAGCGGGGGTGCGAGCGCCTCCGCCCTCCCGCGGGGCGAGGCTCAGGGCGCAGGCGGCGAGATGCGGCACGGCTTTCCTTGCCGCACTAGCGGCCGGTGGCGGAGGCGCTCTGCTTTTCCTTGTGCCCCTGTGGGTGGACCCGGCCCTCTCCGCCTTGGCCGCGGACTTTCCCGCATTGCCGGTCACTTGCACGACCATAAGAAAGGAGGAGCGGAACGGGCTGATGGAATGCTTGGCGGCGTCCTGCAGAGAAGGCTGCACGGCGGACCTGTACAAATGCACCAGAGTCCACGTGAGATACGAGGCCGAGGGGCGAACGCACACAGCCATGTTGCTGATAAACATCAAAGGCTGCGGCTATCCGCCCACCGTCGACTGTAAAAATTTCACGGACACATACGGTAGCGAAGGGACCGAGTTTCCATGTTTCTGGTCGCGGGCGGATACGAACGTGGTGCTGCCTCACTTTGACCGAGAGGAGCAGGTGGCGGTCATCGCCCGCTACCTCGCGGCGCCCCTGGTACTCACCCTAGCGACGTCCGCTGCACTTTGCGCGCTGCATTGCGATTGCAGCTCCAAGCGTGCCCCGCCCAGGGCCAGACCCAGGCCGAGGCCGAGACGCGAAGACCTAAGGTAAGATATTTCTTTTCTTAAAGCCAATTCGAAGCTTTTCGGCATAATTATTTTATTGCAAAAAAATCAATAATGTCTTTGCACAAATGTGAAAAAAGTTACATTGAGGATAAATTTATAATAACATAAAAGAAAATTAATTTGTAAAATATCATTGACATTATTTATTCTTGAACAAAGTAATATTATAAGATTAATCTATTGAATAATGTAAAAATAAATTATGGGTGACAATACCACATTTACTATAGCGTCTGGTTTTGTTCCATCTCTATATTTACACCGTTTTCTTCGATTATCTATATTACACTGGCAAGCATACATTTTATATGTGCTTTCGGTTAAGAGATAAAACTATATTCAATTATTGTTTAGTGTGTACATACCTATTATTTATTTTACCTTACTAAATTGGCGAATGCTTGATACCTTGAATGTAAATTTATTAAACGTTACTTTGTCTGTACTATTTAAATAAGTATTTATGAAAAAAATAGACCGGTTCATACTGAAAAATATCCGGCTTAAAATTTTGTTGCCTGTACCGGTTGTATAACAAATTCTAAATAAGATTTTGTTACATCGTACACGGAATGGCCAATATGTTACTCCAAAATGTCAGCGGCGTAGTTCCACATAAATATAACTCATGATGACAATATACATGACAAAAGAGAGAAAAAGGATTTATGAAATATTTTATGAGACTCTCGAGAGCGAGGCTTTAGTATATAAACGATACCAGAACAAAGCTTTATTTGAATTGCCCAAGTTTTTGTAATTTCGTCGTTGCGAAGTTGTGACATCTACTTGGCCGATTCTTTTATTATATGTCCAGGAACTTATAATATCGAGCGGTATCTTAAAATCAATTTTTATTAAAATATGATATATGGACAAAGTTTTTCAATCAAAGGAAAAATATAAAACCGTATTTTCGTTTGCGTAATAATATTTTTTTTAATCGACAAAGAATTTATATCGAAATTGTAATTGTTTTACGATGTTTTTACATGTTTTACTATACCCACTAATGAAATTGAGAGATATGATTAAATTTTAATAGATTTCATACTTCTGAAATAGGTATATATTCCATGAATAGTCCATGTGTTTTATATTGAAACTGTACATAAATATTCTTACCCCAAGATCAAATTTTATCTTCAGCAATTTTTTACAGGTCCTCAGGTTTATACCAGCGAAATGATTGAATTATAAAACTATTCGGTCATACATATAAATATAATATTTAACTTTAAAATTTGACAGAGTTTGCATACAAATTTTTGTCAGCTTGTAACCACTATTATTTTTTCCCCTTCTTATACTTTCCCACTGAAACTCTAATGTAGCTCCTAGTTTCCTGTGTCAAAGTGTCAACCGGTATACGAAATCTGGCTGCTCGTTAATTATCTTGAAAAATTGTTAAATATTCACTATCAATAAGTCTTGAAATTCACATAAAATAATTAAATTATCAATCTATAAAAAATGGTTCGTGATAAACATAGCAATAAAACATATCTTTTTTAATATATTTTTTAGATAGTTACTTAATAACATGCAATCTGATACAATGGGAAAAAAATCTATTTGAAAAGAATAATTTTCATATGACATCATATATTCACATTGTGTTATTTTGTACTAAATCATTTTCGTATGGGTGAGTTTATGAGACTTTCGCGTGTTTTAACAGCTAGCGGCATAATCGAGTTATTTTAATTATGAAATTATTTTTTATATCAAAAAATATATTTATTTTTTAGCACGGAACAATGTGACACATGTCTGAGTTGGCAACGTATATAATATCGGTGTCGAATTTAACAACATTTTATAAAAATACTTAAACGGTCAATGCTTTTATTGTTTGACAGTTTACCTTGGGAAAAGGTACAGTGTACTCTCGTGGCACTCCTTGTATGTAGTGATAGAATGTAAGAAAAAACTACGAATAAAAAACACCCGCTTCACACGATTCACATAATATTATTTTAAAACGTTTTTTCGAATGTCGAAGTCACAAAAAACTTTTTTAAGAATTCATAACTCAACGGTATTAAATATTTCAATACAAACAATATACACCGATTTTAACGAAAACTTTACGAAGACATTGTTAAATACCACCAAGCTAGTGGACTAGTGGCGTGAGAACACATAAATTCGATGCCCTTGACCGTTGTTTAATAAGATAAATTTAATATTAACAATAAAGGACCGCTTCTATATATTTATAATTCAGAGTGATAATGTATTTTTATAAATATTTTTAACTAACGCTAGAGAATTGTCGTCCACATAGCGTTGTGACTAGCGTGTGCGGCACTTTAACACGCAACATATTGGTGTGTCGCTGGCAGTCAAATGGTTAAACCTAATATCTGGATTTTATTTAATTAATGATAGAAAATTGTAACGATGAGTTTAAGCAGTGAAGTACGTGCTGATATCTTAAGAATAATGAAAAACTTTAAATTTAAAAATGTTTATTATATTATTAAAAAGTCTTTCCATCAAGCATTGGCAGCTAACACCGCAAAATGCATTGTAAAAATAATATTTTTCTGAATATATTTTATCTTATTATAGGTTATCATTTACGTTATGAAAACTTCAAAGGAAAAAATTGGTAACTGATTTGATATATGTAGTTATGGTAATATTAATGATTCTGACATCAATTAGACTGGAGTTGCTTTGAATATGTAATTCTAACATGAACTTGGTATGTTGTTGGTTTTGATAATTTATAATATTTTAATCGTTTTATTTTATTTAATGATAATAGAAATACGTATGCTTTAGAGTCCTCATTAAAAAACTATAACTTTTTTTATAAAAATACATTAAATATGTTATTAAGTAACAGTATGTACATATGTATAAAAACATAAAAAATACAATTCATATTTTGACTCACATACTTAAAAAATATAAAACATTTAACACAGAAGTATAAAAAACAAAATGAGTTTTTTTTTTTTTTAAATAATTTTCATATATGATGTGCATAACATTGAATGACATAAAAACATTATCGTTTGAAGAGAAGCTTTAATAATTTTTATAATTAGTACCTATCAATTTACTTTAGTGAGACCATGTGTTTTCTACTTTATATTTCTAATTCAATTTTAAAAATCTTCCCTTTTTCATAAGAAGTCCCACCTATTAAATTGACCCTCGTGAGGTGAAGTGAGCCAGCTAGTAGCATGGTAAAACTTTATTCTTGGACTTTACTTGGAGTACATCATATCTTTACTTGGTGTTTTGGTGGAATGCACATTTTTATTTTACTGAGAAAACTATTGCAATGTGTATTAATTGAAGTTACTTCGATACTTTAAGACGTGTAGAATATTAGTTATTTTATAAAATATCACTTGGCTCATTTCACCTCTAATGGGCCTAAATAATCAGTCAGACTCGAAGGGAATTTCATCGAGCTGAAAATAATTTATTTGGTTTCCTTGACCGTACCTCCTTATTGTCATTGTTTGAATTGTATGACACGGCATCCCGTATCATCAACAAAATCATAGCGCGCTACCTTATGATGATTGATTATGCAGAGTTATCTGTAGAAATATTAGTTTATTCTTAATATGTTCGTTTGTATTTCTTTGATATTATAAAGTGGTTTTTTTAAAGATCCCAGATGTGCATCGACTTTTCCAAAATAGCACACGATGTATTATAACTTCAAAGAAGATCAAGCCGGGTGGAAGAGAAATCCGACTGCTAGAAGTAAATTGATTGAGGCAAAAAAGGTTCAATGAGATCTGAACTGTCAGGGAAAAAATAATAAATTTACAAACAAGATATGACACTTATCACAACAACAACAACAACAACAAAATGGAAACGGCAACACTCACAATAAAAGAAAACTTTATATCATTATAGCCGATAAAATAAGTTAGTAATCCATTTCTCTGCCTTCGGGTCCAGCTGTACTACTGGGAAAATAACCGAAAATGTAAAAACTTGCGAAACTCATTATAACGGAACGACCTCGAGGACAAATTTTATTTTTCTTTCATAAAAACTCGCTAAGTCATATGGACAAAATTATTACTAGTAACCACTGCCTTGATTGCTTGCGTTATACTATGGCTACCAAAAAGCGAGTTAGTTATGTATGCAAATAACAAAAAAGTGATATAAAATCATATTTTATTATATTCAATGTATGTATTATTTTGTCAATCATGTATTCGAGTGGCTAATGCTCTGAGCGTTTATTCTGTCACGGGTCCAAATCCCTGAAATTTAGTTTATGCTCAAAAAGTCTTCAATGATTAAATTTCTTCACAATTCCATCATCTTTTCCTGATTTGAATAGACTAGGTATAAATAGAAAATATACGGATTTCTATAGTGCATATCCAAGCTTTTTTTCTACTTCAACTTCTACAAAAAGAGTGGTGGAGCAGTAAAATTGAAGATAGTTCTCGTAAAAGAAATTATGGATTAAAACAACATTATGAAAGTCTTTTTGACAAAAACCGTTTTGAATTTTAATAGTTGTAAATCCAATTTCATTGATAACATCATTCATATATTTTCATCGATATGAAATAAGGAAAAATAAATTAATTGTAAATTAGTTTGTACCTTTAGAATGCTCTTATAGATAACGCATTAGGTTTAAATTACAAATTATTGAAATAATTACACATACTGACTATATAATTATTACATTATATATTAAACTAATTCTACAATACGTAACATGTGTAAAATGTTTTCTACCAATTCTTACTAATTCAAACCATATATACTTCTTAATTTTACCATGCCATAACTCAATGTTATTTTTTCATAAATAACTCGCTATAGATACATGTTGCAAGTAAATTTATGTTCCTTATGCCTAAAATTGCCTTAAATAACGATTTAATTTTAAAGAAAGTACAATAAAATAAGATACTGTAGCTCACTATTGGTAAGTCAATCTATTTTTCAAGTTTCCCAGTTATGCGAGAGGTGTGGTGAATAAAATGAGTTAATTTTCAAAAGTCATGCGTTTCATTAAAACATGTAATTATTCATAAGTTTGCGTCATTATTATCATACATCATAATTAATCATATGTTTAATTTAAGTCATTAAATTCACGAAAATAATGATTTTCAATTGAACAACATATACATATGCTATTATTATAAAATCTTTTGAATTATTCTTATCCATTTTTCTATTTCATCTTATTGTTTAGTATACTTAGATATTTTTTGATTTTTTTAAACCTTGACAGTAGCGAATCAAATTATATGACAAAACTTTACAAATATATACGGATATAGGGGTGAACTGTTTTAACATCGTGAGTAATTCGGATATTGGAAAATTGATCAAGCAGCACGTTAGTAGTGGAGATCTATGGAAAATTGTCTGGGACACTTGCAACGAATGTTAAAGAGAACATCAACCCAGTCTGCCTCTTTTTTCGACTTTCGGATTTTTCGACGACTTTTAAATATTTTTTTAACAGGCTGAATTCAGCGAAACTATTATACATATATACAATTATATTGTAAGAGAAGAAAAATAAGAGAATCTTACGGAGAAGCACGGTAATAAATATATCATATATATTATTATTTTCAAAAACTGCCTTTTTTTGATGAATTAAGAGTCGTTCGTTTTTTATTTTTTCTCTTCCGTGCTGATTTTACAGTTTTCCGATTAACGGCGTACTTGTCTTTTCCTTTATACAGAAAAGTGATCGAATATAATTAATCGAAAAAACAATTATTGAAGCGATGACTTAAAAAAACCAACAGCTTTTTAAAAATAGCGTTTATTACACAAATATAAAATGGAGTCTTATTACTTTGCTATCTGTTTAAAGTGTATTGATATACAATCGTGAAATAGGAATATAAGTGTGATTAATAATCGTGTTAAGTATTATTTTGAAGTTCACAGTGATGGAGGCCCGATATTTGAAGGAAAACCTATAAAAATTGATAAAAAACCAAAAGAATTGAATTGAAAGACGCTGAAACATAATATATAACATTTCTGTGTGTCATTTTTCTCCGCAAACAAATACTTGAATGCTGGTAAAAACAACATTGATTTTTAGAAACTTTTATTGTAAATTTGATTTTCGCAATAAATCACAAATTTTCATAAAGAAAACTGATAAATTATGCAAAATACGAATTATAATTTTGGTACATATGAAAAAGTCGACATCATTTGACAAATGTGTAGTTTGGTCTTTATATCAAGTTATTTGAGACATTTTTTTTTATATTGGCAGTGGCCGAAAAATAAGCGTAATATATTTTTAACTAAATATGAACTTTTTCTTAAATTATTTTAATATTTTTAGAACCAGCTTTACCGCTAAATCGGTACTAATAATATTATAAAACTAACCTTAATCAACATAATATAATAATATTAGTATTAGGTTCACTGTTGGTCCCTGAATAAAAGAACAAACCATAGAACATTTTTTAAAGTATGCCGACGTTTTCGTGACACTTTTCTATTTCACGTAGTTCATCAGTATTCTTAATAACAATATGTGATTTAATGCAAAAATCAAATTCGAAGTAATTTTTCGCGAAAAAAAAATTCAGACCCAGAAAAGGCATTTGACTGTGGAAAAACAAAAGGACGTTGAGTGCAAGAAGACTGAAAAAATTGTGTTAAATTGTCTTAATTTAATATCAATTATAAAAATTGTTTAAGAAAAATCTTTTTGCTGGTCGCAATTTGTACGGGCCCATTAAAAAGCTAAACTTTTATAAAATTCGGCATTTTCAGCTTACGTCCTTTTGATAGAACATGTATGTATAATAAACACATACATTCTGATTATTGAAAAAAATCTGTTTTGAAAAAACCGTGAGTTTCGTCTTTCTGCTTTTCCACATTTACCCATCAGGGGAAGCACATGTCATCTTTTTTTTTTTTAAGCCACGTCCGCTCCCAATGTGGAGCATATGGACTCCTAATGGAGTTTATCTCAACAGAAGTGTTTCTACGAGAACTGCTTGTTACTCAGTTGCTCAACCTCTCTTTTTCCAAGGAGAGTAGGGATAGAAGGATAGGGCTAAGACAGGATTAGTGGTAAGCTAATCGCTCTCGATACGCCCCGTTCATAGGATAGGATGGGTGAGAGGGGGGAATTCAAGACATCACATACATCCATGCCTTTGAACAGAAATTCATAAATCGATTGAAAAATCAATTTATAAAACTGTCCGTACCGGGATTTGAACCCGGGCCCTCCGTAGCCGAAGCCAACAACGTTGACCACTCGACCACACAGGCGGCACATGCCATCTACATAAAGTGAATTCGAGCGATCAGTGTTCTACGACCAATTTTCCTTGCATCCGTTTTTCTTATGAACTGAATATTATGTAAATCTATTTTATTTTACTTAGAATGTTGGGTATTTAATTGACCATAGGCAGTAGACATATTTAGATTGAATATAACAATCAATGACATCGCGGCTGCCTATGATGATAAATTAATTTGGCAAGCATTGTACGAATGTATAATGTCGCTTATTGATCGGTGTTTGTGTACCGACAGTATTATATTGATGCAGAAGCTATAAAGAGGCGGTGATAATAATATTTAAAAAAAAAAACAAATCGCGTGTAGCTACGTCGTAGAAACACCGGCGCATAGACACACATGTCAACATAAAGTATCGATCGCCCATCGAATGTTGCCAGATGAAAAATACGTGTTTCCGATAGAATCAATCACATAATATAATTGAATGGTTCTTTAATATGGTAACATTTTATCATTTTGAAATTTTTATCATATTCGTTCTTTTACGGCAAACTTCTAATTCAAAATGTTTGCTACCGAAATTTGGTTTCAAATTTCTTAAGAAAATTACGGTGACTTTTAATTAATAAGACGTAGTACATTTTCAAAAAATAATTGAAATGTGTCCGTAGTGCAGTTGTCAAATTCGTTGGCTCCTGTGATGGATCTAAAAGGATTGAATCCCAGTACGAACAATAGTTTTTTCAATCGATTTATAGATTTTTTTATTCGAAGGCACGGATGTTTGTGATGTCTTCAAGTTCCCTCCCACTCTTCCAATATTATTTATATAACAGGGCACAGCGAGAGCAAATATATATCCACAAGTCCTGTTTTAGCTGTATCTTTTTTATGACTACTCTACTCAAAAAAAGCGAGATTGAGCGACCGAGTAACAAGTAGTTTTCGTAGAAAAACTTCAGTTGAGATACCTTTTTAAGGAGACCATGTGGTTCACATGGAGCAGACTTTGATTTTTTTTTTAAATATTCAGTATTACAAAGATTTTGATTACATTTCGGAATTTTCCGATTAATCATTATATTTGGTTTCTGTTATTGCAACAAACAGCTTCTTTGTCCACCATTTCGTGAAACTTTGACAGCGACATTCTGTTTTGGTATTAACCGGCTTAAAATTAAAACGAGTTGAATTAGAAACCAATGAGTGAAAACTATTTGTGGTGAAAAAATCTTACATTCGTTAGTACGATAAATGTAAGAGAGTACCTTTTTGTATGTAGATTACTTAATTACCTTTAATATTTTTAATGAATTCTGTAGTAGCTTCAGTACGGAGTAATTCAGTCCTTATATAAATCAAAGTTGAAAACTTTGTCATTTTACCGATTATGATGCGTGATGTGATGTGTGTTTTGCCTCTTTAACCATCTTACTCTCAAGCATTTTACAAGATTATATGCTAAAAAAAATCATTATATTGGAAAAACGCTATTACAGGTCCAAATATTTTCAAGTTATTATTATTGTGTATGTACATACACCTTTTCAATTATGTGGTGCTGAAAGTTCTGCCAAGCATACCTCATCTAAACTTAAAGGGTCCCATGTTTATTTTGTATCACTAAATTTGTAAAAAATGTTTGCAGGCGTCAATAAATGGATTAATTATAATTAAATGTATTGCTTTAAGATGGTTCCTAAGTCAGTTATAGTCCATAAATTATCCGGCCAGTTCGAGTCATTTAGTTTTGGACACATATATTAATTTCAAAATGAACATTTCATTATTTAAAACAATGTTGATATTAATGAATATGGCTTTGTATGTGGCATTTAAAAAAATGTAAAAAATACAAGCATTTCTATACACCGCCGAAATATCGGTGGTATGAGAGTAAGAGGGTTAAGAGCATCTTCAGATTATCTCTGTAGTATGATTTGTAAGCATAACGTTACATTGATTATTTTTTTGCAAATAAGTGAAAATGTGCGATTTTTTTTTCATTTGAGTGTACGAACATGAGCAATACCAGCAAAATCGTTGTTACAATATTGATTATTATTTATTTATTGCTAAAAATTAAAATTACACTACATAACATAACAGCTGACGCCAATTCGCCATGCACTTGAAAAATATAAGACAAAATATAAAATAAAAATACACAGTACATCAAATTCCACATAAAAAATCAAGAAATACAATAGAAAAATTTATCAAACAGTTCACAAGTACCATCACTAAAAATATCCACTTCTCTAGGCAATGCGTTGATTAATCGAACGGCCCTTGGAACTGGTGACTTTTTAGAAATAAAGTTTTTAGAAATAAAAGTTTTTGTTCACTGTTTCGCCCACGTAAGAATAAATTGGGAGCATATAAATTAATAGTCATGAGAATTTCAGGATTATTAACTCAGCCCCGAAGGAGAAGAGAAAAATGCTTCAAGCTTGAAAACGATCTTCGAGCTTCAAGAGAGTGAAATGATAACATTCCTAAAAGAAATTTGGTGGGGTAGTATTCCTTTAAGGAATTATCAAAGGGGAAGAATTTAAATTTTTTGAAATAATAATATCTTAGAAATTTCTTATGGATTCTCTCCAACTGCAGCTTGTATGAACTTTCATATGGGCTCCAAATGATGGATCCATATTCAAGCTTACTTAAGACCAAAGAAACATAAAGCGTCCGAAACACAGTTGGGTTTTCAAATGGTTTGCTTTGTCTAACAATAAACCCAAGAAGTTTGCTTGCACGCAGTGCAATAGAAGTTATGTGTGAATGAAAGGTGAAAGATGAGTCAAATCTTATACCAAGATCAACAACTTCAGACAAACGCTTTAAAGCATCATTAGATATCACATAGTTATATGTGATGGGTAATCTTGAGCAAGAGAAGGAAATACAAAAACATTTTGAAAACATTATAGCACCGATATCTTAGATTATTTGAAATAGTAATATATCTATACTTAAGATGGTTATAATCACTTATATTTAAATACTATTAGTTGTAATATTGGGTTTAGTCGAAGTTCTGTTAGTACTCTTACTGTTCTTTGCAAATATCAGACAAAAATATCATTGTAAAAAAGCAGAACTGAAACAGATGTTGCCGTGTCGTTTTAAAACAGACAGAGGGATTTGCCGAAAATCCCACCCAGCTTTATAATGTCACATATCATACTGAGATTAATAAAATAGACTAGTTCTATATCATTCAGATTCGCATGCTTGTCAAACTAGCTTATTTCAATAAGAGCATTAATAAACTCTCTTTATTCGCAATGTTCTCAGATTATATATGGACAAAGCGAGAACTTATAAGCAGTGTCAATATTTCACATATTCCCTACATTTTTTTTTTGCTTAGAGTTATTAATAAAGAAAATTATCTACACTCCAGCATTTTCATATCACCCTGATCCTAAAATATACATCACTGATTTTTAGTCTTCAATCATCCATATTTCTGGCAATCGACTCGACTAATTGACAAACAAAATCGGACTTAATAGCTTATACGTAAAATTACGTTAATAGTAAGGATTTCAACTATTCGTCTTTATTAACTATTCGAATATCGAATAGTAAAACTGAAACTATCCGGATATATTCGAATATCCGGATAGTTTTTAGTATATACATACATTATATGTTAATACTTAAATATTATATTAAATAGTACCTACATTAAAAACGAGCTCATTTGTAATAAAAGTCATTAATTCAAATTTCAAAAATGCATATTTTAAAAATAATGTTTCATATTTTAAATTTGTTTTTAACTTAGTTTTTAATTTTTCCTGCCGTTGAAAACACTCGTTCAGTAGCAAGTGACGTTGGTTTTATTGTTAGAAGTG
The DNA here is from genome assembly GCA_030503985.1 of Himalopsyche tibetana. Taxonomy (NCBI): domain Eukaryota; kingdom Metazoa; phylum Arthropoda; class Insecta; order Trichoptera; family Rhyacophilidae; genus Himalopsyche; species Himalopsyche tibetana. Next base: position 8,152,544 of record JAPJYX010000010.1, read on the forward strand.
TTTTAAATAACACGTCTAACTTTTCTGTTATTTTTTTAATTGATCCAAATATATCATACACAATTTTTTTTAAAACTATGATTTAAAAAAAAACATATTTTAATAAAAAAGGAATAACCGGCTATTTTTGCTCGTAGACAGTGGTCTCGATTTCTGATTTTTTACTCAATAATCGTAGAACTCGCACCCAAAAAGAGATGTTGCACGATTAAAATTTCTTTAAGATTTCGACTGAAGGTGCTTAGTGGAATTTCAATATAAAATTTGAATCGTTCAAACTATGTACATTCTCACAGATTTTGTCACTTACGACCCGGAGCCTGTTTCGCCTGACTCAGTTCAAGTTCATCCGTGCACTTGAATGCCTGAAGATGCCGAAAGGCGAAACAGGCTCCGGGTCGTAAGTGACAAAATCTGTGAGAATGTACATAGTTTGAACGATTCAAATTTAAAATTTCTTTGTTCACTGGTATACATTTTGTAATAATTTAAGACTAAATATTTTGACATATCTATATTAGATAAAGACAAAACATATAAATACATATTTCAATATTGTTCCATTGTATTACAATATTGAAAATTTGCAGCTGCATCGGATTACTCCAGCGGTATTTCTTTAATGAATCACATTTAGGCATTAAAGGTTTTTTATATCCAAATTCGAGCCGATTCATCAAACTCAAGTATTATGATAAGATATTGATAACACCCGTGCTGGGTGAAAGCGATAACACCACTACCTGTGGATTTCATTATTATTCTTTAAATTTGGAGAAATTGTGATGCTTTCGTACATTTTGTAACGTATTTCATTAAAAATGATTGCGAATACTATTCGGATATTTCCCCTAATATCCGAATATTGAATAGTTGAAAAAGGGCCGAATATATCCGGATATCGAATATTCAAACATCCCGATTGGAATCCCTAGTTAATAGGAGCTACTGATATAGCGATTTGAAAAAACCGTGTTTTCATTTCGTCATCTTAACTTGCAAAATACGTATCTTAGTGTGTGAAAAATGTTTTATTCACATTTTTCTGCAGTCTTAAATAATGATCAGGACTTTATTAGCTCATCAATATTTGAATGTTTTAGTAATAATTATATCTGGGGCATAATGGTAAAAGTGCCTTTGTAAAATATAACAAGTGTTTGTTTGTGATATATTTGTAGTCAAGTACAGTGGAGATTTTTCTTACTTCAACTGCCCAACTTGGGATTCTGTGTCGAGACGTCCCGGGACAAAAGTCCCGGGACTTTTAAGATTTTTTGCTGTCTTAAGTCCCGGGACATTTAACAACCAAGTCCCGGGACTTAAGACAGCCAAATTGTACATTTTTAATTTTGAAAAAACCATTCTAACAAATAAAAATTGGATGCAAGCAATCTCTAATGTGACCTAAAAAGTTAATTTTAAAGTTACATTGGTGTCTATCCACGGGATCAGTTTTGAAAAAAATGCAATATATTTAGGCTAAGGATTAAAAGCCGGGGTTTTAACAAAATTAAGTATGCATTTATAACAGGAATCTTATAAAAGAAACAGCTGTTTGGATTTATAATTGTTGAAGTTTCAAATAACATCTATTTATATATTGTAATACAAAACAACCATTTTTAATGGGTAGAAAGAGACATGCAGAAATACAAAAAAAACTTAGACACGTGTTCGCTTACCTATTTTTGCAGCATGGGATAATCGCACAGAATTCTAAGAATTAATGGAACCAATAGTTATTTCTAGAAAATTATGTTATAAATCAAGGCGGCTTATAAACTTTTATTACCAACCGTTCTGCTAAGACTAATTGATTTTCGAAAAGAATACACGAAAGATTTTGACAAATCCTCCAAAACAATATTTTTGAAATACGGAGATAATTTACTACAACGTCTTTTCTCCGTGGAAAAAGATATCGAGGTATCTGAAGAAAATACCGATGATGAGATAAATATTGCAGAACTGTCACTGGATTACAAAAAAACAAAAGATTTCTCCATTAAAAACTAAAGGAATTTAATATTTTAAAATCAACTGAAGAACGGAAACAAAGATTATTTTTTTATATATAACATTAAAGCAACATCGCCTTACAATGAAGATGAGCAACAACGTTTATTACAAAAATAAGAAATCGGCTGTCTGATTCGTCATTAAATTCATTATTATTTTTAAAAGCATATTTTGATAAGCAAGAATAAAATATTAACTTTTGTGTAAATAATACATACTATGTATGATTTGAGGTTGTGACTTTATTATTGAATTAATTTAATATTTTTATTATTAATAAATAAATGTGTTCAAAAGATGTATTTTTTTAATTAACGCATACTTTCGCCGCCCTTTTAAAGTACGCATGAAAAAAAAATACGTCTAACAGCGTAAAAAAATGCTCAAAAAAAATAGTTTAATTGAAACGAAATATTAAAAACGTTTGGGAGAAAGATATCTTCATTTATGTTATTAGAAATTTGTTTAAATCAATTAATAATCGTATTAAAAATATAACTGTAGCAAAAACAAATTAAAAATATTATAATTAAGCGTTCATACCTGATGTTGTTTTATTTACAAATATTTTTCACTATTCTACAAAGTTACCAATGTCTCAATAGGACAAAAAAGGTATAAAAGTTGTATTGTGATTTGTGAAGTAACGGTCATAATTTTACCCAATTCATTGTTATTTTTTCAATACATGAACCGGTATCATCCCTTTTTAGTAAATAAGTACTTACAAATATTTAATTTTAATAAATTCATAATTTTATTAAAAGGGAAATAAAAGTCCCAAGTCCCGGGAAGTCCCGGGACTTTGACTTTATCACGTCTCGTGTCCCGGGACTTTGAAAAACCCGAGACTTCAGAATCCCTATGCCCAAGTATACATTGACACTTCTTTCACTAATAAATCTCAACTTCTGATCACCTATGTCAGTGGAGGGGAACCTGCGGCCTCTTGGCCACTCTGATGCGGCTTTTTGAGTTGATCAAAGTATTCACTTTGATCAAAAAATTATATGCAAGCGTTTGGGGAAAGTTCGTTATCAACCCATTATATGACAGTCGAAAAAAATAGCAGGGGGTGTCAACGTTTTCTTTACTGCGACCTTATATTGAATCAGATAAATTAATGTTGCCTTTAGAAACACAAAAATTCCCCACCCCTGATATATGTGAACATAGGCATTTCTTGGTGCAAAGTATACTGCAACGTTATTTAGACAAAAAAATAGCTTTTCTTTTATTTCATTAATTTTAGATCGAGTAACATTGGGATTTCTAACATAAAAAGAAAGATTATTTTTAAGTATTTTCTGATTCTTAACTCCAAATGGCCAAAATCTGAAATTGACACTAGCATTAAGGCCTAGATATATGTATACGTTTAAATTTTCTTAAGAAATTTAGCAGCACTATTTCAAACACCTTAAACAATATACATAACTAGATGCGGAAAGGTCAACAGTAATTTATATTTACACAAATTTATATTTACATTAACAGCTAATTTATATTTTTTCTCTATCGATCCATGGCAGTGTATACCTACGCGTTCCACTAATTTCACATGCATAATGGCATGTCTACGTATGTTAGAAATTGCCGTTAATGAATCCCCAAAATAAATAAACGGCAACTCGTGTAGGCGATCCATTATAACTAAATTAGCATACCCACCATAACTCGGTTAGTCGGAAACCTACGTCTTTAGGGAATCGTCAAACATCGCCTCAAATGAAGCGGCTATAAACCCGCTTCTTTGCTTTATGTTTGGTATAATAGCATATGTAATGTGTATAATATAAATAAGTAGTATATTTTGAAAACTTTATTTATTATAACTCACTTTACGATATTACTAACTTTTCGTATGTTAAGTAGTTTTGATTAACCAGGAAATCTATAGCATTGTTTTCTAACCTAAAATTTTTGTCATGTTTCTTGTAAAAACGTTAACGTCTAGTTGATATCGAATAACACCTTTTTATTACCTTTTGTAAATCAATCTACATATCGACTGTGGAAAGAAAAAAGGACGTAACCCTCAATTTTTCAAAACAGCTTTTTTTCGATAATCACAATATATACAATTTGATACACATTTTATCAAAAGGATGGAAACTGAAAATGCCGAATTAGTATCTAAATTTAGCTTTTAAGTTTGAAAAAGATGACCTTGTAAAAAACTAAAACCAATAAAAAACACTGAAATAACGGTTTTTCCTTGAAGATTTCTTTAATTAATATTAGATTATGTCAATTAAACACCAGTTTAGAAGTATCCGTGCACTTCAAGGTTGTGTATAATTCATAATTTGCATATGTCACAAAATAATCAAAACACGTTTTTAGCGCCTCTTGTAAAATTTGATATGTGTGGGTTACGTCCTTTTTCCTTTCCACAGTTGATATTTAAATGAAAATCGTATAGCTTATAATGTAGTGCAAAAGAGACGTGTTTATTTTTGGTTCCATAACAATTGCACAAAAGATAGTTAATCATGGTAACACACGTTTTTAAGCTCAATTATATTTTATGCTTACAGCCGAACGAATGATTTGGAGAAATTAAACCAAAAAAATCCTTTAAAAATATTTTAAACTGAGAAAATAAATAACGCTCTATATTTAGATATAGTATAACGGCAGTGACGTTTCTATAAGTGGATGGACAGGCGCAGGTCAAATCGTCGGCCAGAACGCGTTAAAACTCTAGCAATTACTTTTTCATAGTGCGTGTAAATTTTAAAAAAATATTTTATTTAACACGCTACTATAATTGTCTTTTTTTATTACTTTCATATTTGACCAGGTATCATCATAAAGCGTCGATGTTACAATCCAATGCCACGGTAATCAAAAATATATATATATTTGTTTATAATTTTTAACAAAGGCAAACATAAAATAACTTATTTAAATAAATTATAAAGCACTACTTTTCTGTCTTTATTGTTCAAACGCCGTAAAAATCATGTTTTTATTTTATTGTATGAATTAAATCAAAAATGTGCTGTTTTAGATTGTTTTTTTGAAAAAATTTTGTTTAAAAAAACATTTGATTTATTTAAGACATGACTTTTTCGATATCGTGTTTTAGGGCATCGTTTAAATCATGAAACTTGATTTCAAAAATAAAATATTTCCCGCATTTTGGACGCTAATTAAAAGTACGTTACTGGTGATTTGGTATATTTTATAAAAAAATAATTATATGAAATTTTAATACTTAATACTTATAATACTTAATAGGCTTGAGGCCAGAAACATTAAAATCTCATGTAAAATATCAAGATAAGTAACCAGGAAGGATTCAAATGGCCCGTAAACATTGAAAGTTTTGTAAAGTATACCGTATATTTATATATTCAATTTTGTAGCTTATCTGAATCCATTGAACGAACTAAATATCTAGCAATCAATTTATCAACTATGTAATATTCAAACATTTTTCATTACACTTTTACATTAAAAATTTGAAAAAATAATCCAAGAATAGCTTTTTTTCAATCTTCTTTTCTTTGCGATACATAAATGTATCTTGTCAAAAACTTTTCTCAAATATTATAATAGTACATTTTGATAAACAACACTATAAACTGACTGATAAATTAATGAACAATAAATTTTCTGTATTCAGAACATATCGACTGTGGAAAGGAAAAAGGACTTAACCCTCAGTTTTTTCAATATAGCTTTTATTCGATAATCACTATGTATACAACTTAATACATGTTCCACCAAAAGGATATAAGCTATAAATGCCGAATTAATATCTAAATTAAGCTTTTCATTTTTTAAAAAGGAGGGCCTGTGAAATTTTTGTCGAGGAAAAAGGACTTAAACCACATCAATGACATTATTAGTCGCTGAGGTAAGATTTTACGGCGAGGAAAAAAGCGGTATGCAGCTTACATCGTAAATGTATGGGAATCGTTGCAGTTTTACCAACCTCTGCCGGCCGTTTGTGTCAGTTTTGACCACCGAGAAGATTTAAGCCACTTAAATTTTTTGCTAACTCTTCTACCGGTAAAGTCATATATCAACGATCTTTATGAAAGTAATTGTTTAAATATAAATTATAACATAATAATGGCAACATAAAGGAGCAAAAATATTCTAAAGATGTGTGGTGACAACTTGGATGTCATAAACAAAACAAATAAGAAAGCTAAGTGTTTAATATTACGTATTCAAATTTGTATGTCACCTTTACAAAGGGTTATCGTAAATTGTATTTAAATTGTTATAAAAAAACCCTGTTTCTACCATAATATGCTTTAAATCATAGATCAATGATCTCGTGTTAATCTCAATTGAGAAAATTACCATAATATTTGGTATATTTATCAAAAACACCACCGTGCGGTTTTTAGGTTAAGTGTCGTGTAGTGTCAATGTTTTTGATAAAACTGTTTTAAATTCACTTGTATTTATGATTCAAATCAATGTAATGGGTGAATATTTTTATTATTCACGACTTTAATGAATTTATTGTATTTTCCGATGCATAATATTTTATTAACTGGCAAATAACTTTTAAGGACAGTTCAGATTACACTGCAAGTAAAATAGAATAAATATTACATACTGATATATACTTTCTTTCCTTTTTTGATGCATAATGTATGATAAACTATGTCTCAACTTAATGTTTTGAAATTGAAAGTAAAATAGCAATAGTTGCCATAATTCAATGTGTTTAAAATTTCACTCGCCGCACGCTGTTGGTGGACTCATGTTGTTATAACTATAACCAATATTATTTCTATATTAATTCTCAAATTTGATGTGCGCATATTCTGAAGATGTACTCTGTGATTAACAGCTTGTATGGAGATATTGATGATAATATTATTATGGATGTGGAATTAGGTAATCCCGAAGAAATACCATACGGAATACAAACAAGGCCATGAATAAGTCGGATAACGTTCTGGATATTCAACTAGAGATAGTATAATAAAGTAATAGCTTTTCAATACTTTATCAATATTTTATTATTAAGATTTATTTTTTGTACCTCTTAAATGATTATTTTACACATTTTTCATTGTCATTCAAATTCCTAGCTGTCATCGTGCCATAGTATGTCTTCATTTATTAACAAGTCATTTAGAAATTGGCGAGGAAAAAGGCGGTAAGCTGCTTAAATTCAGTGGGGCCGATAATTTTTGTCGAGGAAAAAAGACGTAACCATCAATTTTATTGGTTTTTGTTGAATAACTTTTTTATTTGTTATCGAATAGGGTAAATAAAACACCAGCTTAGTAGACTTTATGCGCTTCAAGGTTATGTCTATTTAATATTTTGACTCGGGCTAAAAATTATTTAAAAAACGTTTTTCGTGCCTCCTGTAAAATTTGGTTTGTGTGGGTTAAGTCCTTTTTCCTTTCCACAGTCGATATGAACAACATGATGATTTTAATTTTTTTTTTTATTTTTCAAATAAATAAAAATATTTGCCAAATATTTTAAAGTTGAAACGTCATACAAGAAAAACTCGATGAGAATTGATATCATAAACAGCCACGTTCTAGGTTCCAAATTTAAATTGAAAAATCTAAACTTGACATTGACCTTACCGGGAATCAAACCCATTCCTGCCTGATCGGAATAACAAGCTCTAACTAACTAGACCACATCGGATGACGATATATTTAGACCGCATACGTATGTTACGTATATTATACATATCTATGTAAATATTATATTTTTTCTGTTCGACTCGATTTCCAGTGATTTTCGTGATATTGAATATTTAACGTCTTGGTGCAAGCTACAATGCCGCACATTTTCTTTATATATTATAAATAAAACCAAGAAAACAAACGCCAAATCATCAATATCATTACAGAGCCTTAAATTTGAAGCCTTTAAAATTCTCATGCATAAATCACAAAAGCTCTCAAAGCTTTCATCTCTGATGAAACAGAACTGTTATCGTCTCTGGTAGCGACTCAATACAGTTAACTCAGCATAGTCTCTAAACTGGGTTAAAAGACAAGAGACATTTCACAAAGCATCGAAGCAGCGTGTCCTTGTCGTTTATAATGTAGGCGGCAGTCTGCGGGGGAGCCGAGGGCTGGGGGCGTCTAACTTATCGTCTCTTGGGGTAGCTGTAATACATTGTTTCCCAAACTAAGGTGAGACAGTCTCCGAGGAGCTGCCAAAACACACTGGGATTGGTGAGGGAAACGAATGTAATGAAATACATCCTATATTTCAATTTTAAGGGGCAGACGCAGTTTAACATGAATGGTTTATTTGAAAATATTTTTACACTCAGACACATGCGATAAAATTGATAAGGGCAACCACTGTATCTATAGTTGTCACAGCTGGAAGCTATGAAACCGTCGCTTATTTTTTTTTATAAATTAAAATTGAAGGCTTAAGGTATGTGATATTATTATCTTATTTTAATTAATATAGATTTTGCGATTACAAAACATTTTGATGATTCATTTTATAAATCGAATTGTAATTGAATACATTTTTTTAAAGTCATTTAATGTATACTTACTTATATTTAAAAACAATCTATTGATTTGCAAAAACTTTCAATTTTTTTAAAACTAATGTTTGCTCCCAATGTGAAGCGTACGGCCTCTTAATTATCTTAACGGAAGTTTTTCTACGAGAACTGCTTACTATTCAGTTGCTCAACGGAGTTTTTTAAAAGAGAGTAGGAATAGAAAGGATAAGGCTAGTACAGGAATAGTGGTAAGCTAATCGCTCTCACTACACCACGTTATTTTAGGTTTGAAGAGATGAGAGGGAATTTTTAAACACCACAAACATCCATGCTTTTCGCACAGGGATCCGTCACAGAAGCCAACATCGTTGACCACTGCGCTACGGACCCGACTTTTAAATATTCCACTACATAAACTATTTAGCATCACGAACATTTTTTTTCGCGATGGTTTTTAAATAAAAACTAAACATTATTTAGAGAACCATTTTCATCGCTGTTCTGGACTCCACAGCAACAGTGGGTGTCGAAGGACTATTCTTATATATATGCAAATAACTAGAAACTACTAAAACACCCCTTTTTATGTAAAGTTTTGAACTGCGCTCATATTATTGAGGGGATGGTGAAGGTGTCTTCGCACTCAAGCAATGTTTCTTCGTCGTTTTCTTATTTTGATAAATCTTGATAAGTATGTTAAAACAAATGTATTTATTTAAAATCAACTCAGAATAAGCGATCAGTATTTTCGTTCATGTAAAAAAGAAACAGATTAATATTATTTGATTAATATTGCATTTAATATATAATGTTATTTTTAACTAAATATTATTAAAAAGCATTTAGATTTATAATGAGTGTTGCCAATAATAGCCATAAATCTTTTTTTCTCGAAATTTATTCTACAATTCATAAGAAAAGTATATAAATACTCGGAAAAATTTAATTAAAAGATGGTTAAAATAGCAAAAAAAGCTAATTTTACCAAGACACTGTACGAGCTATTTTTACATCACACCATCTTTTCCTTATTTTTATTACGTACCAAACTTGTAATCAGGCACATAAATCTTTTTAATGAATATATTATTACAGGGTAAATAAATAATATGTGAGCCGAAATCCGTTAAGAAATAATTTTGAAGATTGTATGACGTATACGTGAGGAAAAACTAAATAAATATGTATACAGTATGACACATAGATTTACTAATTAGTTTTTCGTCAATTCCCACTAAGACTTGGAATAGAATCAGCAAATCAGCAGTTTTTTTTACGATAAACCTCAATCGCTCAATCAACCGATTATTGTTCGAAATAGCTATGCATTACAGGGAAAATTCAACCCTTAACATCGAATCATATATTTATTTACTCGATTGATTCTGTGGTTATGCAATTGTTTTTTGCAGACAATAATTTAGCAAAAACTTTATTATTGGGCAATAAATCATGTACTTAAAAAGCATTTAAAACATGTGCTCAATAATTGCTCACCGGAATACATTGTCCGATACAATGGATATTCGGCTTCTACAAATTTGTTGGATTGCTTTACCAAAAACAATTAGATTGCTTCACGAAATACAAGTTTTCGAGTATTTCACTACTTCCAGTACGCGATGAATTCTTCTCTGTTAATTAATACTTATTTAATATACAGATAAATAAAGTTGCGTCACACTTACAATAGTTACACAATAAGACGAAAAACAAAGTTATTTAATTATAATGTCATATTAATTTTACTTCGTTGAAACATACATTTTCTAGACTATTTTTGCTATAACCCCCGTGTTATATAATATACAAGTTAACTAGCAAAGTCAACATGTGTTTTGGCAAAAACGTTTATTAGACTGCTTAAAAATCGACCCACGTTTTGAGTTCACAATGTTAAACCATCGCTAAAATTCGACCGCCATCATACCTTTGAGCGTTTACGATCATAGCGTACATAATCAAAACCGGCATGTTTTATATCGCAAACACTTAGAACAAAAACACTTTTGATTCGAGCTACTTCAATTATAAGTTTAATATGCGAGCCGGGAAACTTAAGGCCCCATTAAAAAGTTCACACGTGAATTCTCAGAATGGCAACTTTACGGAAGAAGGGTTAGCAAAATCGAAAATTTACTTTTCATTTTACTCGCTATGCCGTTAAAAATACAAAAAATCGCTAAAAAAATATCCGAGCCAAAATTTGTTAACATATATTTTGATTATTAAATATTACGTGTTATTATTTTCGCTTCAAAGATCCGTCCCTTATTGTAAAGAAAAATTTACTGTCGATCAACAAAACAAATCCAATGTTATAAGGGAACAAATTAAATGGTCAGAATTAAAATCATTTTTTGGTCAGAATATAAATATTATACGATCAGAATATTTTATACCATTTAGGTTTGGTTAGGTTATTTTTTTAATTTAATTTAAATTATGACTATTTATTCTGACCGATATATTATGACCATTTAATATAAATTCTAACCGGAAAAATACGAGCCATATAATATTATAGTAATCGACTCAGATCAAGAATCTAGAAAAATTCAAAAAGCAAAATTCAATCCGTTCGTTAAAAAAATCACAAATGAGATATATTAAAAACGAATGCAATTATTCATGTATACATAAATATGTATCTTTTTCTTACTGTATTTTTATATTGAATAAAGGAATGAATGGTTAAAGAGCAACGACAATTTTACGAACAAATTTTAGTTTTTCATTTATTTTTGATACTTTTTTACGCGATATTTTTATTTTTGAAAACAATTAATAAAATCATATGAAAGTAAGGTTTTTTATGCGTCACTTACCGGAACCATGTACGGATGTAGTATGATGAGAAGTATATAGAATGTGATTGCAAATTAATGCATATGGAGTCCCCGTGAACTGGCTTCACTAAGAGTTTCTTACCTCCGTAGCGATCACGCCCTTCCATTTGCAACGATGGTAAAGAAATATAACTTTTGAAAATGAATTAGACTCTAGGAACTTCGACGCCTACGTTTTCTGGTACTTAAAACTTCATAAATTTGATATCCAAAAAAAAAATCGCGTAAAAAGTGTTATGGTGTAAGGATATTTTCAATACCGATATTTGATATAACAAGTTGAGATATTGGTATATATTCTTCCGGTATTCCATTCCCTAATCGAGACAAGCATCAATAAGAATAAGATAAAGATATCACGGACACCCTGGGATCTGTTGGCATCGGTGAAAACCCCATTTGCGCCGAGTCACTTTGAAAATTTGCTTTTACAAAGCTTTGCCTCGTTATGTAAATAATATCGCGTTCGCGACAGCTCACGTGGGAATCTAATGACAATACTTTATAATTTAGAAATTTAACTCAAACGAGAAAGTTTTATTTCTCAATTATTTTTAGCTTACTAATTGTCAGCATTCTTGGGATATTATCACGCAATATTTCGCAGTTTTACATATTTAAACTGTCTTTGCCAGAGGTTGATAACCATTATTGTTTTATTAAATAAAAATGTTTAATTTGTATAATTTTCATTGAGTTGAAAAAATTCACACTAATGTTTTTTAAGTGCGGCATCATCTGGTAAAAAAACTATCAATTTAACTTTTTCAAATAGTCCATAAAACTGATCGTGTTTAAACATAAATTTAAATTTGATAACTTTGATATTCTACGTGTTGTGTTACAACATGTGACATATGCTTCGCTTCGTTAACGTGAGGTAGTAAATTATATTTGGAATAAGATAAGCGAATCAACATAGTTGAATTTATAGTTACTAGGATGTATCGTACCTTATGTAAGTAATTAATTTGTATCAATGTTTGTAACTTACCCACTCCCTGCGTGTATTAGAAAAGAACAAAGCCGTAACATTTTATTTTTTAATTTATAACTGAAAATTACTATCAACATTAGGTTTTTACGTAAATCCTGCAATATTATGTCTGATGATGCTTGTAAGAACCAAAATACTTGTCACATTTTGTAACACAAGAAGTTGAGTCAAAAGTTATCATAAATATTTTAAAATTAAAAACGTATGTTTTCAAACTGAAAATTACTCAAAGAAGTAAAAATTCTCATGGGCCACAGCTTTTTTTTGGCTTCAAATTATAAAAAAAAGATAGTATCCTTAAAATACCTTTCAAACAACCCTTGTTTTTCGTGCAAGATTGACTGACCGTGTTTTTAAAACACACGAGTTTTTAGAATGGCAAATTAATAATTACAACAAATTTTCAAAACCAAACGCAATAATAGCATGATACTAGGGACTCCAATCCCAGGATTTCGTCCAACTATGCGATCCCGAAATCCTGGGATTGGTATGGTCGCGATTCCGGGATCTCGGGATTGAGAAATTTTTAGTAAATCCCGAAAATTTATAGGATTATGGATTTGGAAAAAAACGAATCACGTTGATATTTTGAGCAAAAACTGTAGGAATTTGAGGTTTTCAAATTCCTCGGTGAGCTAAAAAAAAATAAAAAGAGTCACAAAAACATTTCTCAAATTATACACGATTTCACGTTGAGTGCCCAATCCCGGGATTGAAAATTATCAATCACGAAATCCCGGGATCACAAAAAGACTCCGGGATTGGATACTCTACATGGTACATATGAGGTATCAGCCATTTACAGCCAAGTTTTTTCAATTCGTATGTATTCTAGAATAGCTGATTTTTTTTAAACAACGATTGAGCTCAATGCTATCATCTATTTCTCAATTGGAGTGTCCAAATATAAATAGAATCAAGATTCACTCATTACATCCAACTTATTAGACACAGATTTATTAAAATTTGACATAATTTTTTACAAACAATCGGATTAAAATGGTACTTAATGCTGTTTTCGAAACGCCTGCGAAATTAATAGTAAGATGTAATGAATAAAAAACGATAATTATATGATAATTGCAAATAAATTTTGCGAATCTTTTTTGCCATCTTAAATACAAACGTAGAGTCGTTAAAAAATAATTGACTACGATTCCAACCTTAAATTAAATCACGACTCCTATTCTAAATTCTGGCTTAAAAAGTAGTGAAAATATTTTTTTCCATCACTTGAAATATTCTCTAATCACTTCAAGAGAGAAGAGTATATATTTTACCAATCAATATGATGAATAGGACAATTTTAGAATACATTTGTTTACCATTACCGTTTCACTTACGGATTACAACTTCCTATTAAAACGGAGGTGTGAATTCCTCATATCGATTTTATTTCAATAAAGAATTGAGAAATTGTTCTCTGATTTTTTGTAATCCTATCTCTTATATTTTAGGCTTTTTGCTGCATGGAACGGCGCCACTTTTCACATTATTTGTAAAAACAATTTAAAAAAAACTTTTGTTTTTTAAGTCTGATTCCACAACCCTGAAAACAATACTTTCAATTTATATTGCGTCTGGGGCCTTCCAAGTCTTCAATCCGATAATGAATGTATGAAGTAGACCAAACCTACTCTTGAATTAATGTTCACACGGAAGCCACATAGTTAATTGAATAAATAATAATTATTGTAAGACGGTAAGCCTGAATATTGGTTCCTTACTTGAATATAATTAATTCTGAATCAATGGTAAGCAATGTTTGTATTAATAAATTATTCAAACTTGTCATTCAATATGTTGCGGTGAAAAATATTGTTGAAGACGCTAAAAGTACATATGGTATTGTATATTCGTGTTTGCCAATATAAAAACATTCGAGTATTTTTCTCGTTGAAACTTTATCGGCATAAACGTATTATATTATATATGGAGAAGCCTTATTTTTCTAGAATAAAACAAACCGAAAAACAAACCAAAGAAGGAGCGTGCCCCAGAGGTCGTGAAAAACGCCCTAGAGACGGCCGAATCGTTGAAATATGTAATTTCGTCAGAAAAACAATGCCGCCTTTAAGAAAACATCTAAAATAACTAGAAAATATTTCTGAAAACGAGACACTACGCAATGTTTTGATATTTTACAATTTATTGATGAAATACGATTCTGTGTACACAATATGACTAAGAGACTTAAAGAGAAAAAATATTATTTATAGAAATATATTTCACATAATATCATTTGTCTTTTGATGAAATATGGAGTTAAATCTCAAATCACCTTATGAAAGCTGCTGATAATACAATGTTTTTAAGAAATTTTATTTATACAGTTTTTTATGTTCGTTCCCAATGTGGAGTATATGAACTTCTAATAGAGTTTATCTCAACATAATTTTATTTACGAGAACTGCTTGATGTTCGGTTGTTATTTTTCTTAAGAGATGAGGATAGAAGGATAGAGCTAGTGGTTATCTAAGCGCTCTCGCTGCGCCCCGTTTTTAGGATCTGATGAGTGAGAGGAGGGAATTGAAGACACAGAAGTTCATACATCGATTTATAAAAATTGGACTAGTTTATATATTTTTTTTTCAATCCAACTTCGAATACAAAAAAAACATCGCACTGCATTTGGTGCCACGTTATATTCAGGAAACTGTGGTATGTAAATTTGTAGGTATGTCCAAAACCGAGGTCATCACATTTTTTCTCGCGGAACACCTTACTTTTTATAATACAAATTTCGATGGTTTATTCCAGATATTTTTATTTGAAATAACGATCTCAAATATTAACTCTGCAACAATTTTTAACAGTTATGTAACTTACTAGTTACTACATAGGAAACATAAATTAAATTTGATCATTTTTGTTACTGCAATTTATGTCATACAAATTGTGAAAAGTACATCCTTTCTTTAAAAAGCATTATCAGACAAAACATCACAAGGTTTACAAATAAAATAAAAATTGATTCAAATTCTTAAGTTAAACATTAATAAATATATATAGAGGCTTTTTTCTTTCTACTGGACGCAGGGAGCAGGTAGGAAACAAACATAGATATTACTCAATAGAATTTAATTATTTATATTAGGTAAGGTAAATTCCAATGGAAAATAATTCAAAATTTAAAAAAAAAAATTCTAGTAATAACTTTTCTTAATTTTTAAAAACTCTATTATTTACTTGAAAGGGTATTTCAACATTTTTCTTTTTAGTGATTCGTGATTCTGAAATTTAATTATTGAGTTAAAGTTTTTATCTGTCCGTCCTACATAATCAGCTTGACAGTCTTGACAAGTCTTGGAGTAACAAATCATTTTATATCAGAAAATAAATTCTAAAAAATTACCGCCGAAGCCGTGTCGAAAATATACTACAGATATTTAAAAAATATACTCGAATTAAGGTAGATATATTATTTTATAATTACATCAAAACGTTTATAATGCTGCAACCCAACACTTGTCATCTTCTTCGTGACCTCTAGAAAAGGTCAAGCATTACGAAGACTTTGTATGTAGGGATGTTGAAGGAATCCAAAACCGACATATAGTGGGTAATCTTAAGGGAATACCCCTGCTGTTAAATAATACTTGTGGTAAGTTTGACTTAAAATAACTAAGCCGTGCAGTGTAGCAAACTAAATATAATATTAAATACATAATTAGTGGTAAGTATGCAATTTGCATAGACCATAATAATTATTTAATAATACAATATTGTCATAAAGCTTAGAGATAAAACGAACAGTATTATTTGTTTCGACTAACAATAATTGCATATTCATTATCAAGTGTCGTTAGATAAAAAAACTGGTATAATTTATTCATCAAATATGCAAAATAAAAATACGTAATGATATTTAAAAATAAAACAGTATTTCATTTTTTTAACAACGAAAAAGTATAAATAAAAGATTGGATTGTTTATGATTTATATCACTAAATTCAAATATTAAATTGTTGCATTTTTTATTGATTCGGTAGTAACTTTTTGAAAGCTTATTTTGAAGTTAAATCTGATAACTTTGTTATTCCACTGCGATTTGTCTCTTTAAAAAACATCATCAGACAATTCATCGCTTGGTTTTTTTTGTCGAGGTTAGTTTGTTCGTAAAACTTGCGATGCTCTGTCTGATAATGATTCTTAAATAGGATAAACGCATGCAATTCGTAACACAATAAGTGAAGTAACAACTTCACTTTTAGCCAAATATTATACTCAATTACCATTCTTTAAAGAAATCATCTCTTAACGAGTAAGCAGACATTCTCTGAATAAATATATTATATTAAGTAAGTACATTACGGTGAGAGAAAATAAATGTTTACTTAAATCTGTCATTGAATCAATTAAGTAAAGGTATTAAATTTTCCTTATTTTAAATAAGTAATATTTGTGGTTAAATGTATTCCCGCCACACGCTTTTAATAATCTATTCCCGCTGTGGTCAAGTTGGTTAGAGCTTGCTATACCAATCGGGTGTGTGTAGGCTTGATTTCCAGTAAAGTCAATGTCAATTTTATATTTCTTTCAATTTAAATTTGAGACCTAAGACGTGTGTGTTTGTGATGTAAATTATTCTCCACGAGTAGATCTCGAGTGACTTCAAAAAATATTCTCATTGAGTTTATCTCGTATGATCTTTTAACATTTAATTTGGCGCATTGGCATTAGTTGTAATGCCAAATATTAAAAAAAAAAAAAAAAGTGTACGGAGAATATGTCCACAAGAAATATTGTCGAGAATTTATAACTTGTGGAGAATCAACCATCTTATTTTGTATTAAATTCGCGTGAAAAAAACACACCTTACGTAGATACTTTTTCATCCCAAAATACACAGATGTGTATACTGGTCTGAGTGTTTTGTTGGTTTGAAATGTTTTCGCCACAAATCTTACCTTCGGAAAGTTATTCACAATGGCCGAGCTTAAAGTTGGACTGGAGCCTTTTGGCGAAATCGCACGTAGTCAATTTACGTATTTGGTTTGGAGATACGTGCGCCGTTGAATTTTTTACAGATTCGATATTTTATTTTTTACGAAATAAATCTATTGGATTTTAAAACATCTGCAAGAGGCCACGAAAACTCGCAAAGCTTTAAGTGAAAGCTATACATCGACATTTAACGCATACATTTCAAAATTATCTATTTTATTATGAAAAAAGTTATCTTCATAGTACAATACGTTTTGTATACCATATATCAGCTCTACTACTGCACTGGGCTTTTTTGTTGTTGTTGATAGAGTAGAATCAAGCACTTTCAAATGATTATCAAGAGTGTCTAAACACCATTTACATTAAAACAAAACTGTGGCCATGTAAAGAGTGCTTGGGAAAATTAGTGAGAAAGAATATTATATAAAGGATATTTTCATGAAAATCCACTCACGTACTACAAACATTCTTTTCCCTAAATTCATGTATATGAAGAAATACTTTAATTTCAGTTGGTTTAAATCAACAGAAGATTGAAAAATAATGTTCTACATATATTTTTTAATAATTGATATTGGTAACATTAAAAAATATCGCTAGATTTTTTAACATACCAAAACAATTAAAACGCTTAATGAACAATCATTTTTTTATAAATACCTATTTTAAAATATACGAAACTAAATAAACAATATAAAAAATGGAAATTTTTTCTCCCCCCCTCCCCCCATTCCTCAAAATAGCAGGACATTCCGCCATCATAAGAGTTATAAATATTAAATGAATAACATTTTCAAAAAAGTTATTGTTCTTTACTTTCAACCGAGCTTTAACTCTTTGAGTAAATGTTCTTTGTAATTGTTATGATAATAGATTAAGTCGTTAAGAAAATTGAGAATACACCTAAAACCAGTAACCTTAAAAGCCATTTTTTAATTTTTTTCTAAATTATGCAATTTTTACAAAAACAAGTTACATTTTTCATATAAATTTACTATTTATGTAAAGTAACTTCACAACCAAGAAAGGAAAAAAATAAATAAGCTTTTGATATAATGAACATAATCTTATTTTCAGAACCTCTTCGTTTATTTTGGAAATGTTTTTTTGTTATCCAACCCAAAATCGGTATTTCGAATCCTTTCATATTATAATGGAATATGTTTTTTAAATCAATTTCCTTTGTAAATCCACACCTTTCCTATCTCATTTGCCATACATAATAGTCAGTGGCGGTGTATTACTTTTGACTCCTACGATGTTTGAACACGTCGTTGTATTAAATATGAAAAAGGGTTACTATACACTAGAAAACATAAATGAACTGATGAAATAAACACAATATTACAACCCAACTACGGTGAGAAAAGGTACTAAAATATTTTATCTTGTACTTTTATTAAACTCAAGTCATTTTATTCGGGGTGTATGTACGTGTGAATGATTAAATTGTTTTACGTTTTTCATTGAATGAGTTAAATTGAACTTTAAAGTTCCTTGGTGTATTAATAATACAAATAATATTCTTGTAAACTGTAATGAAAACATTTGTATCATATTAAATCCGCACAGAAAATAAATTAAAGGTAGTGTACTTTTAAAGTCAGGAGATATGTATCGGGTCATCAGTTTTCCCATACGGATGTTCATTGGAAATTTTTTAACGCGAGAGTAAATATGAAATAGCTTATCGATTTTTTTAATTAATATAATTTATTGAAAAGTAAATGAGACAAACATTTTTCATTTTATTTCTAATTATAAATTCAATGACACTAAGATTATTTTAAATCCATATCTCTTTGGTGAAATATTATGATTCTAACATTCAGTTAAAAATTATAAGGATATATTTCCTCACTATATTTGGCCATTCATTATAAATATTATTTAACCAAATACTCAAATATTTCAATTCTTTGTATCTATAATTAATTCGATACAAAATCCAAATAATTTGATATAAAAAACTATATATAATATATGACGCATTTATTATATATTGGTTATAATTAAGTTCATACTAGCTGTAAGCCCGTTGCCCAGCAACGTGAGATTTTTGTTGCATAGTATTTAATTTAATTTAATTTTATGTTATTTTATTTTATGGTATTTTATTTTATTTTATTTCATTTCATTTTATTTTATTTTATTTTATTTTATTGAATTTAATTTAATTTAATTATATTTTATTTTAATATATTTTATTTTTATAGTTAGCAGATATTTCGTAAATTATTTAATATTTGGAATAATGTTTAAGTTTGCTAACAACAATTTTTCGTATTAGCAGAAACTTCGTAAATTACTTAATTTTTAGAATAATGTTCAAGTTTGCTGACAACTATTTTTCGTAGTAGCAGAAATTTCGTGAATTATTGAATTTTTGGAAAAAAAAAGTTTGATAACAACCATTTTTCGTAGTAGCCGAAATTTCGTAAATGATTTAATATTTGGAATAATGTTCAAGTTTGCTAACAACCATTTTTCGTAGTAGCAGAAATTTCGTAAATTATTTAATATTTGGAATAATGTTCAAGTTTGCTAACAACCATTTTTCGCAGTAGCATAAATTTCGTAAAATATTTAATTTTTGGAATAAAGTTAAAGTTTGCTAACAACCAATTTTCGTAGTAGCCGAAATTTCGTAAATTATTGAATTTTTGGAATAAAGTTTAAGTTTGCTAACAACCATTTTTCGTAGTAGCAGAAATTTCGTAAATTATTGAATTTTTGGAATAATGTTCAAGTTTGCTAACAGCCATTTTTCGTAGTAGCAGAAATTTCGTAAATTATTTAATATTTGGAATAATGTTTAAGTTTGCTAACAACCATTTTTCGTAGTAGCAGAAATTTCGTAAAATATTTAATTTTTAGAATAATGTTTAAGTTTGCTAACAACCATTTTTCGTAGGAGCAGAAATTTCGTAAATTATTTAATATTTGGAATAATGTCCAAGTTTGCTAACAACCATTTTTCGTAGGAGCAGAAATTTCGTAAATTATTTAATTTTTGGAATAATGTTGAAGTTTGCTAACAACCATTTTTCGTAGTAGCAGAAATTTAGTAAATTATTCAATTTTTGGAATAAAGTTTAAGTTTGCTAACAACCATTTTTCGTAGTAGCAGAAATTTCGTAAATTATTGAATTTTTGGAATAATGTTCATGTTTGCTAACAACCATTTTTCGTTGGAGCAGAAATTTCGTAAATTATTTAATATTTGGAATAATGTCCAAGTTTGCTAACAACCATTTTTCGTAGTAGCAGAAATTTCGTAAATTATTGAATTTTTGGAATAATGTTTAAATTTGCTAACAACCATTTTTCGTAGTAGCAGAAATTTCCTAAATTACTTAATTTTTGGAATAATGTTTAAGTTTGCTAACAACCATTTTTCGTAGAAGCAGAAATTTCGTAAATTATTGAATTTTTGGAATAATGTTTAAATTTGCTAACAACCATTTTTCGTAGTAGCAGAAATTTCCTAAATTACTTAATTTTTGGAATAATGTTTAAGTTTGCTAACAACCATTTTTCGTAGAAGCAGAAATTTCGTAAATTATTGATTTTTTAGAATAATGTTTAAGTTTGCTAACAACCATTTTTCGTAGTAGCAGAAATTTCGTAAATTATTGAAATTATTGAATTTTTGGAATAATGTTTAAGTTTGCTAACAACCATTTTTCGTAGAAGCAGAAATTTCGTAAATTATTGATTTTTTAGAATAATGTTTAAGTTTGCTAACAACCATTTTTCGTAGTAGCAGAAATTTCGTAAATTATTGATTTTTTGGAATAATGTTTAAGTTTGCTAACAACCATTTTTCGTAGTAGCAGAAATTTCGTAAATTATTGAATTTTTGGAATAAAGTTTATGTTTGCTAACAACCATTTTTCGTAGTAGCAGAAATTACGTAAATTATTTAATTGTTGGAATAATGATTAAGTTTGCTAACAACCATTTTTCGTAGTAGCAGAAATTTCGTAAATTATTTAATTTTTGGAATAATGTTAAAGTTTGCTAACAATCATCTTTCGTAGTAGCAGAAATTTTGTTAATTACTTAATTTTTGGAATAATGTTTAAGTTTGCCAACAATTATTTTTCGGATTTTAAATTATTTAACAATTATTTCCAATAAAAATCAAAAGATCAAATCCAATTTTTCAATAAAAAATCAGTTGCACATTTTGTCCAAGTGTATGAAAAAAGCAAAATATTATTCTATCATATATCCATATCATAATTTGAATATTCTTAATGTATTAAAGAATTCTAACAGATTTTCAAGGTCAGACGTGAAAAGATTCATCATTATGATTCAATTGATCAAATCCGCTCCAAAAAATATTAGTCTCACATCGACTCACACGATCAGACGATTCATTTCGATAGCCCTATAATCATAGTTTGCAATAGTCGAATTAAAGTCTTTGATTATTCGAATATTATGATGTATGGTGATACAATACTTTAGCTCTACACCAAGAAATATCAAATTTTCAAACGTGGCGATATCAGAACATTCACGCCCGGCTTAAAATAAGCCGCTACCATTGGATAGAACAACATTTCAAAAATGTGCTGTTCAGAATAAATCGAAATCATTGGTCTGTACCTTACTGCGGACGTTTTACAGACGGACCTTATCGGCTATTAATGTTAAGATTTTTTGATTTGTATTTTAGCGTGGAGGATTTTGACGTGTCAGATTTTTTTAAATTAAAAAGTGGTACATGAGATGGTTGCATTAAGTCTTCATCGACTTAAATCATTATCATGTTAAAATTATAGCCTTAATAATAATTTTAATGTTAGTTTACAATGCGGATCATGTACACTTCTAATGTAAAATATCTTAACAGAAATTTTTCTTTGAAAATTTTTTATTAATCACAGACATTCATGCCTTCAAACGAAAATACATACATCAATATGTCCGTACTTGGATTCAAACAACGCAACTAAAGTCAACTACGTTGATCACTCGGCCACATAATAAGCTACTCGTATTTTAGTTATTTAATATCGACAGTAGAAAGTAATAAGAAAGTAACCCAAACACAAAGAAGTTTTTTTACAGGAGACACAAAAACGTTTTTTTATGATTTTGGGCTAACGGAAAATCATGAAATATAAACAACCTTGAAGTGAATGTAGACCGATAAACTGGTTTTAAGTTGACTTTATCTGATATAATTAAATATATTTTTCAAAAAAAGTACTTTTTCCTGATTGCAATTTCCACAGGTCCTACCTTTTTAAACATAAAACCTAAAATTAGATAGTAATTCGGCATTTTCAGTTTACATCATTTCGATATAACGTGTATCAAGTTGTATACATTGTGACTATCCAAAAAAAAACTGTTTTGAATAAACTGTGGGTTACGTCATTTTTCCTTTCCACAGTCGACATTAATACATGGACTTTACTGTTAAAGCTAAATAACATATTAAAATTGAAATTAATATGCAGAAATTCCAATTTTCTCCGAATTGTATTTAATTTATGGCAATTGGGTGTATGCGCCACTGACACCCACCACTTTTCGCAATATTTGTGACATCTCCTCCGACATTGTTACAAAATAAGCTTTCCAAAGGCAGAGGTCACTGGACAGTCGAGACGTGCATATTAAAGAAAACAACGTTGGGACAGGGGACTTAGCATTCGGGACATGAGAGAATGGGTTGGGCTGGAACGAGAATGCCCTAACTCAAATTGGATTGAACAGGAGAACTTCAGAAACTAGATGTTACAGAAATATGAAAATCCAGTTTGTTGTCGTCAGTTTTGTGAATATAGGAATATAAAAGGCGAAAGTAATATAATATAAATACATGTCATAAACAAATACTAACAATCGATAAATATCACAAAATATTAAATAAAGTCTAGTGTTTATTCAATCATTTCATAACTTTTCAATACATGTATAAATCGTTTAAAAAAACGGACGAGCAGTTGTATTAAAAACTCAAAATGTCAAAGCAATTAACATGAATACAATTACAATATTTATTTTTGATTTAATCTTAAATTTTCACAGAAGCTGTTTAATGCGTACGGATTGTAAGTTCCTTTTTTTCACATAAAGGCTTAGGAAAAGACTTCAGGTGGTTAGTCAGTCAAAATCAGCGGTTCTCATCCTTTTTTATTATCTACACCCCAAAAAATCTGAAAATATGTTCTCTCACTCCCTTGAATATGTATTCCGATCTTTAATTTCAAAAATTACATTTATTGCAGGGTATTTTCTATTATAATATATAAATACATTAATATATAATTACAATAAAATATCTTGATTTTTAATGAATGGGTTGTTTTTTAGTTCATTAATACCCATTGTTTTAAATACGTCAAAGTATAAACTTCTTCCGTTCCCCCAGAAATGCTTTCTCGCACCCTTAGTGAAGAACCACTGGTCTAGATTGACTAGAAAGGAATGTTATTATTTTTTTTAAAAAATGACGAATTATATAAGATGCTTTTTTCTATTCAGGATTGAAAGAAAGGCACAAATAAACATAAACCAAAGTAGGAAAATGTATTTTGTGAAGTCTGAACAATTGGTCTCGAAACTATAATGTTTTTCCATTATGATATGGTGCTCAATTAATTATACTTAATTTATCTTAAGATTTATTTTTATTTTTGTTTGAATAACGCACAATGTGATACACAATTAAAAAACAATTTATCCAAACAACAGTTTATATTTAAAATTTAGTCTCATATTATGTGAGGTGCATCAGCGATCAAAATACAATTAAACATTTATTTATCCTTGCGGAAACAAGCGAAAAATTTCTTATAGTTGAGTTAATATGCGTTAAGAACTTTATATTAAATACATTAAGCATTAAGTCACATTCCAATTGCTTTGCCTTTCTACGATCAAATTTTCAATATATTTAATAACTCCTATACTAATTTGTTTGTGTCTCATATGAAACTCTTTCATTATATCATTAGGTGTTTTAATTTCAAATAATATATTTTCCCAAACAGATAGAATCAATAAAGTAATTCTAAAATCAAGTCAGATAATTTTCTTACGTTTTGGATACCGTAATATTATTGTGATTGTGGCTTTGGGGAGTATTTACGTATCAGCCAGAAGCTTTGGCCAGGTAAAACCTTTACATTTGAAGGGAATTGTTGTCGAAATTTACGGTAAAAATGAATTGGAGCGAGACCCATGCAGCCCCACACAGCCGCTATTATATATGGAGATTATTCTCGCAGTTCAACAGAGATTGCTGAACTGTTTCAGCTACAGTCACCACCTTGATATAATGTGTATAAAATATACCTATAATTCAGTAAAGATTTAGGAATCAATACATGCAATAAATATTTTTAATGTAACGGTTAAGATCTATTACAAATTTAAAAACACTAATTTAATTAACTTTAGACCAGGGGCTCTTAACCCTATTGCGGTAACAGACAGATTTAAGACTTAAATACACAATTTCAGTAATATGTGCAATAACTATATTTTTACTCATTATTATATATCGGTAAATTATTCATTATTTACTTGTATATGCTTATGAGAGCATTTATACAATATAAAAAGGTAAAATATAATTAAGGGTAAAAAAACATACGAAAAATTACAAATCACAATTATAGTGGTCTTTGACACCGCATTTCTCTTTATAATTTCCTTATGTTGGGAGTGTATGATTAATATCTGAATCACTTCTAGAATGTTCACTGTCAATACTCTGTGGAAAGGCATTATATTCAAACAAAATACTCATTTTTAGTAATTACACTTTTATTAAATATGATCACATCACATATGATCGATTTCACTCATGGCGAGCATTGATCGGGCATCAATTGATAATGCTCGTCGTGATTAAATCTGGTCTGGATCATATTAAATAAAAGTGGAAATGAGTGTTTAATTTTTTAAACTATGTTAATCGTAAAATGAAAATAGCTCAGGGGCGCAGGATTAAGAAACCCTGCTTCAGACTGAATATGATATGTGAAACTTCAATTTAGTAAAAAAACTCACAAATATACGTATCCTGTGAATGTGTAAAGACCTTGTAAAGTCTTAGAAGTTAATTAATTTGCTTATTGATATTGATGTATTTAATGTTGTTAATGTTCAAGTAACCTTTCATTGAAGAACAAAATCCAAATGTTTCTATAATAAAAAACATTTTTTTATAAAGAATATTTAGTACAAATATTATTCCTGTGCATTAAAATTTACCCAAATAAATGGTGTACAGAAGTTAAATTAGGGACGTTCATTTAATTATGTCGAATTGGTCAAGACCTGATTTCTTTTTTTCTTTTTTGAGAAGCAGTAAATAATCTATTATTTCCTTTTCATTTATTTAGATACTTAACTTTGATTCCCCACTTTGTGCGTAATAGGGTTCTCCGACTATTAAGACGTTACGTTATTTATATAGTTACCAGCTTTGAAAGCTTGAATTTGAACTCTCAGTAACTGTTATCTGTCAAAAACAAACTCATTATTTATTATGCCAATTTGTTAATAATTCGCCAATGCCACAACATTGCGCGTGCGTAAATTGAGAGCTATTTTTTTATAATTTTCACATTTTTACTAGGCATATAAAATACAAACTTGATTATCGCAAGATTTCTCTATGCATATTACAAAAACACTGATATGCGAGAAATTCTCAGTTTCTTTTACGGATAAACTATGCAAAATGTCTCACCTTGCGCCATCTCTCGATAGTAGTTGTATGCCCTAGGCAAGCAAGGCCTTCAAAGAATATTGTAAAGGTGATGTTAAGCTGTCTTTTGACGTCTTTTTTATTCGACGTATTTATTCCAAAGCGCAGATTACTTACTATAATATTAAAGATTCAGAAAATTTCCGCTAAGAAATTATAGAAAAAAATGTGTGGACAACCTTTTACCAAAAGGCTTATTCAAGTTTTTTCTGAGGTGAAATGTTTTATCAACGAAAAGAAATCTCATTACTTTTTTCTTTAGTGAATATCCACAATCAGTATTCGTAATTGGTTTCTTTATTCACAATTTTCAGCTGACAGAATCTTTATTAGCTAGAATACATGCCTGATAGCAATATAAAGACTTCTATAGCAACAACCGAAAATAATTTTACAAGAAGACCGGAAACTGATTCAAAGATGCCACATAGTTTCTGTTGGTAAAACATCGAAAAAAAACAGTGAAATATTCGATCATGCTTTGTGCCTTGAGAATCGCTGAGAAATTTTGATGTTGGATATTCTATTACAGAGTTGATCCCTCGAAACGCAGCCAAATATTACACACGTATTCAGACCTAGTCTCTCATTTGGGAATACGGAATAAACAATTTTTAAAATTTTCGGGATCTTCCATCATTACAAAACACTAAATTATTATCCTATGAAATCAGTCAAAGGAAACAAGATAGTACGCTGAAAAAAGCATTTAACGCAATGAGGAATAGTTTGTTTTATATGAACTATTTTAAATACTTAAATAGAAAATCATGGTGATAATCTTTGCACGCACTTACATACATAATATTAAGACCGCTAAACTTGTTCTGTGATATGATGAAAATTTTCAGTTAGCAGTGTGATAAAATACTGTATTCTCGGTCGCATGTTTCTTAATATATCGTAATTTTATGTATTAAATTTCCCTTCACATAAGACAAACAATATTTGAAAAATTTACCCTTTGTGATCTCGTTGCCAAAATGCTTCTTATTTAATATAATACATTATCTAATTATAAAATATCTTTTTATACAAACATTCTATTTTATGCGATAAATCACTGTTGCGTTGCCGCATTATGGGTATATTGGTAAAATTTTATGTTGTTACACATTTATGATATATTGTGTCCCTAATATATTATGTGCATACAGGAAGGAAAACATCAAACACAACAAATGTCAAGTTGTGTCAAATACATATCGCTTGAGAATGCCAATGTTGCTGGCATTATCATAATACGAACGTATTATGTCATCTGGCTCGTTAGATGTAGGAATAATATTTTATCATATAAAAAACCTAAAAAACATATTTTGAAATTTGTATATCATTGCTATTTTTTTCAACTTCTACGCTTATCTGGAAGATGAGAAAAACATTAAATATTCACATATTAGTAATTCTATATTTATTTAAAATAATCATAACAGATATCACTCATCACCATAATTTCAACTGATTTTTTTTTGCCTAGTGTCAAGTTTTTTTTAATCACCCACATCTTTCGATACAATACAGTTTTAACATGAAAAAGCACGTATGTTATTTTTGTTACGCCTTAAGCGATTTTCACATCAATATTAATATGCTGCTTCTCAATTACTCACAACAATATTAGTTCGCTCAATACGCTTAACAGAGTCTATAATCTAAAGATTACACAGTAGTATAATTATAACCTAGTATATCAACTGCTTACTTCTATTACATGGCGTATTTCACAACAAACATTGAAAACTTATATTCCAGCAATTTCTAACAGTTAAGTTTACAATTATTAATGCACGAAAGTTTACTGAAAATTATTTTGTAATTACATACGAACTTTTGTTGTTGTTATAATGCAACTACATATATCCACAATAGATTTTCCCGTGTTTTTTTCTATACTTCTAAATATAACACGTATTTATATTATGAGAAGACGTATCTTATTTTCAAAACTTTTTATAACAAAAACTACAACAACATATAAAATGCATGTATTTTTTTCTATAATATTCGACATCTGAATTTTAAACTTCTTGAGATTTACTAAATCAAACATTGACCCATATTTTTCGTCGTTATACAAAACAATATTTTCTATGCCATCGAGGAGATCAGTAATGCAGTAATTCTTAAAATATTTTTATTGCGTTCACTGTTAATAGTAAATATTTTCCGGAAAGGCATTATATTATAAAAAATAAAACACTCTTTTGTACTAATACCACATTGACTTTATATGATCAGAACCGATTTCGCTCATCGCGAGCTTTTTAAATTGGAGGCTTTTTTATTTACAGTTGAAAATGATTGTGATAAGTGAAACTGGTCCCGGCCGTATACAATACACGTGAAATCAATACAAAAGAACGTTTTGTGTTTTAAATCTTTTCAAAATATTATTTCATTATTTCGTACAAGATGGTGATACTTTTTTTAAAGTGATTTGTACGACGCACCCCATATTCAAATACACCAATATGAAAAATAAGCTTGCTGCGTATAATAGTGGAAATTAGGTTAGTTTAAGATTTCGACTGAAGGTGCTTGGTGGAATTTCAATATTAAATTTGAATCGTTCAAACTATGTACATTCTCACAGTCAGTTCAAGTTCATCCGTGCACTTGAATGCCTGAAGATGCCGAAAGGCGAAACCCGGCTCGTTAGTGACAAAATCTGTGAGAATGTACATAGTTTGAACGATTCAAATTTAGGTTAGTTTATTAGGTGACTAAATAATAATTCAAAAATGCTTACCTCTAAATCGCATATTTACATATCGGTTCGTTTTGTGAGAACTTTAGAGCTTCCGTAAAATTCTGTTGCGTAATTCAATTTTACCATAATTTATAAATTTTAAGAACTTATCGTATAAAGTACTAACTTATTCTTATTTGGCGCTTATATTTTTACATACTTAAGTCACGTTACATTGAATCCACGTTATTGTATAAACGGTAAAGATTTAATCAATTAATTGGATAGACGCGATGAGTTGGTGTGATTTTAGTTTATATCATATCGTGATATAGATTACTCAGACTATTATAATGTATTTAACGTCGAAACA
Organism: Himalopsyche tibetana; assembly: GCA_030503985.1. Classification (NCBI taxonomy): domain Eukaryota; kingdom Metazoa; phylum Arthropoda; class Insecta; order Trichoptera; family Rhyacophilidae; genus Himalopsyche; species Himalopsyche tibetana. The sequence goes on from JAPJYX010000010.1 coordinate 8,181,648, forward strand.
AATGCTATTTTATTATAAATTAAACTTGTCTTATAGTAATATTCTTTTTAATATGAGATATAAACCGTAATGGGAATATTTTTTAAACGCCACCAGTATAACATAGTTTCTTATTAAAGAGCTTCACGTTGAATTCATAATATTAAACGTACTGTTTTCCGTGAAAAAATCTACTAGAAGCACTCTTTTACGTAGTTTAATATTTTTTTCTTTAAAACAAGGTTGTTTTCAGTGCCTTATTTTCTTTTATTGTGTTTTTGTAACAAGCACGTCGACTGGTTCTACATTTTTTGTGACAGCTCATTATAATAATTATTATTTCTGAAACGCACTGGATGGAAAACATGTTTCCTTTCCAGGATACTTTGTTACAATATTATTTGTTTAATTAATCTTTCTTTTGTGTGATTGCGTGGTTTTAGAGTATTTATAAAATTTGAACAATGTATGTATTTATTTTTCAGTTTTAACATACATACAGACAGTAATATTGATAAGATTTTTAGACCGAGACTAAAGCCGATATTATCTGCAAGATATTGAATATATAATAATAAATGTTGTCAATACAAAATTATCTGTTCATCATAAACTAATTGTTGACCCGATAATGATGAAATGAATTTTCTATTCACATATCATTATTTTTAATACAACTATATTTTACTGTTGACACTAAAACAATAGTGTATAATAAAATTTTCCACATTTTAATCAATAATTTGTCGGTACTGTAACATAATGTCGCCCGCTTTGGTGTAGTTGGTTAGAGCTTGCTCTACTGATCAGATGGATCTGGGTTTGATTTCCGGTAAGGTCAATGTCAAATTGGATTTTTTCAATTTTAATTTGAGATCTAAGACATGGGTATTTGTGAAGTTAATTATCCTTGAGTTAATCTCATGTGACTTTCAAAAATTCTCATCGAGTATATCTCGTATGATTTTTCGACTTCAAAAATATTTGACGCATTGGCGTTAGTTGTAATGTCAAAAAAAAATAGTTTATAACCTTTAAAAAAAAATATATAAAATATAATACAAAATGTCTAACTGCACAGTCAAGAATGTGATTTGAATTATATATAATTTTATAAAAAATGGTGTTCAAACTTGTGTCTAAGGATTTCAGTTGTGTTTTAATTAATTTCCTTCCAACACCTTTGCTATAGAAAAATGAGTTTTAGAAAGCACGATTAGTTGACTATTAGTATTTTCCTTGTCCTTTTATTCTTTACATTAATGAAAAGAAAGGTTCGGTGACTGATTTGAAAGCAATTTTTGTCACACATAGAGATGGGACGATCCATTAAAAATCCATCAGCTCTACATTACGAACGAGCGTGTCTTAAAAAAATACTTTAGTTAGTATGCTACGATCTGTTCATAATAAATATTGTTGACATTTATTACATAATCAGTTTGAATGTAAAGTTATTACTTATATTTGTAGTAGAAAATGTCTAAAACATTGTTTGAATAAGTATGTAGTTTATTTTAATAAAATTATGTGTGCTAAGGGTTATAAGTTTTTAATATTAAATCTGATTCTGAAAAAAGTGCTATACAAAGTAAATAATCAATGTAATAAAAATGTAGCGGGTATGGTAAAATCGTACGAGACGTCGACAATAAAAAAAACTGGCCCTGTATCTGAAAAACAGCGAGGATAGTAACAAAATTGGGGTAAAGTATAAGATTTACGTTGATTCTTGTATCCTGTCACCTCGCCTCTTTTCGTCCCTGTCGAGAGGGATGAGAACGGGGTTGGCCTCATGGAACGGAGGGAGGCATGGGGTAGTTATCGATCGAAGCCTTTCGACGACCGATTCAAGGCTCCGAAGTACTCTGCATTTAATTATTTACTTTGATTTTCATTTGCCGCTAGTGATTATACAAAATTATGATTTTATTGTTTGTTATGAGATATAAATATTCTATGGACATACCGCTAAAATAACATTATTATCTTATTTTTTTTCATCGTCAGTATAGATATTTCTATATTTTAATCATGAAAATAAATAGTCAAAAAAGGTTGAAGCTTAAGGTGAAAAACAATACTCTCCTTAAATAAAAATCATCTATTTAAAAATCAGTATTTATACAACTACAATTAAAATATTCGCAAACCATTCGCATAAAAAGAGAGTTATGTTAAAAAAATCACTCAACAGTATATATTCACTTATCACTTATACCAGGGGTCGGCAACCCGCGGCCCGCAAGGTTCTCTAAATTAAAATATTTGCTTACGCATGTCATTAAAGTGTAATGGCATGCGACCCAAATGCGGCCCGCACTAATCCTTACGTAAAATATTTGGCACTTTTACAACGAAAGGTTGCCGAGCCTTGACTTATACTATCACTACGCATGCGCTGAAAATAGAGTGAGAGTGTGTATGTGTATTTTTTTGTCCCAGATAAATAGGAAAATAGATAAATCAAGACAAAGCGCGAGGCGAGTACTACAAGGTTCTATGTGGACAGCTGCACCAAAAAAGATATGGGCATTTAAAATTTTGAATGCTTGTATTTTGAAAATTGTAAATTTTTCCAAGTTTCTTTTTGATTGTATATATCAATGATAGTACTGGCATGATATAACTTTTAATAACATATTGTTAAAAATAGTTATTCATTGTTAATTATAAATACTTAAACTTCAATTAGAACCTTGTCCACCTGAAATTCAAACAAACCGCCAGTGCTACAAGGCTCTAACTGAAATTTGTATGAAAGCACAGGTGATTCAAAAAATAGAACTACACTTTTCATATTAAAATAAAAGAATTCTATGGAAGTTATCTAATGTGATCATTATTATTGGAGAAAATATATAATAAAAAATGGAGGATAAATAGGAAAAGGAGTTTTTTTTTCTTAATTCGTGTTTGATATCATTAAGTACCAAGTTAATATTGTAAAATGTAATGATACCACACTGCAAAAATCAAAACCGTCATAATGGTAAAAAATAACACCATTGTGCTGAAGAATAAAAATAATTGATCAAAATCAGATAATTGAAAAAAAATACAGGAATAAAATTATCAAAATAAAAAAGATACTATTAAACCTATGTACATTCACACAAGTTTTGTCACTAACGACCCGGGTTTCGCCTTTCGGCATCTTCGGGCGTTCAAGTTGAAACCACATATATCTTGCGACGCGCACATAAAACTACGGCTTATTGGAAATTTTAGCAAAATTTCGACTTCATATTAATACAGAATGTAGATATTGCTACGCTTAAGACTGCCTCATTATTACTTTAGTTTGGGGAAAAGTCGACATTTAGAACCTTGTAGTACTCAGCTCACAAAAGAATAATTTCAATTTTAAAATCATTGTTTCGTATATAAGTATTTTGGCTACCACGTGAAAAATGAACGTTTTTATTTAAGCAAGTTCAATATCTGATTGTATTTACTTTTACGTAAGACTGTATAAAATTGTCCCAAAGGAATACTTTTCTTGCTAAAATAAGAATGAAAAAGTATTTCAATTGAAATATACACCAGTAACATAATGCTTTTTCAACTCGATTTTGATGTTTGTATATCTTTGAATTACAGTTATTCAAGGTAAAAATAAAGTATCAAAGTATGCTTTAATATTTTGGTGTAGCTAAGTTGTTTTGGATTTTTCTTTTTAATTTGAAGTTTCTTCTTTGAAATAAAAGCTGTTTTCCACACGGGACTTTTACCTACTTGTAAATCATTTAAACGCTTTCCATAAACTTTCATACGTGCAAAGTTTTCCCGCTTGTGTCGGCAAAGTAACAAAACCGAATGTCATGCAGAAAATACCATAAGAATTCCTCTGCTGGGAAAAAAAAAATTATAACACATTTTATCAGTAGCGTGGCGTCATCACATTTTTCTCATACCCCGGGCATAAACTATTTGTCAACTCTAAATAATATTTTATAATAAAAAAATCTACTTAAGCAATGGGTAAAAAACTTTAAATCTCCGATTAAAACGGTAAACAATTCAGTTTACTTTGTTTTGTAAAAGTAATTCTTTTTAACTGTACAGTTGTGTATTTGAATGAAATATTTTTAGCCATGTTAATTTTAATAACATAAATCAGTTTAAAAATAATTTTAGATTTATCCAAAGCATATCGTCGCCTAAGAACTGTACTGGGGCACTATTTAAAAAATCTAGTATTGAGATGTTATGTAATTTTGAGCTGTATTTTAAGACACATTAAAGTGTTTAATCAAAAATAGAAAGAAGTTTTTCTCTTTAAGACAGATATTCATTATTGCAGCATTAACATTATTGAAGGAAAGGGAATCTTTAAAGCAAAAACAAAGCATCTATTTTTTATTACATATCATAGTATAGTTTTCAAGCAACGATATTACAAGGCGATACCGATTATCTTTCTTTACTCTTTTTATTATTAACTCGGGATGTTTTTAATTTTTCCTTATTTACAACTGGAGACATTGAGTTCCAATCATTTTGCTCCAAGTACTCGAATTGATAAAAGACTGTGATGTCTTGATTTTCTCCTACAACAGCTTATCAATAGTGATTATATAACCACTATTGGTAGTAGACTATATTTTTTATTATTACTCTTTCCAAAAAAAAGGGGTTAAGGTACTGAATTTAATAGTTGTCGCAGAACAACTGTTGAGAAAAACTCTATTAAAAGAGCATTCAAAGCGGAAATGTTTATTTAATTTATATACGGAAGAATTTTATTAACAGTTTTACTTTTATAAACTCTTTATTACATGTCAAAGATTAAATAGAAAATTACATAGATTTTAAAGAAACAGCTGCTTCCCACCACAATTTTAATATTCAATTGGCTTCAATTGGCTTCAATGGCAGACAATATTAGAAAGTATTGATTTTTTAAATAATTCGATGCGTTTATTACCTGTTGTATAAATTGTTCGTTGCTTCTTTCCTTTCACCTGGAACACAATCTCATCCTTTATGAGTTCTATGTGTTTCGAGCAGAAACATTAGTTATTTTCATTGTCTACTCAAAATTCAGAGAGATTTTTTGTTTGTATTAGTAATCTATTATACGAACACATTGTAACCAAACAATGTGATTGATTGTTCTCTGTAAGAATTAATAAATTAAGTATTATCGCTCTCATAGCTCGCGCCACTGTTTCCTTTGTTTGTATTCCCGCTAATGTGAAAGAAAATGCTTCCCCGGAGGGAGACAGCCAAAGATTTATGTTTTTTTTTCGCGGAAATTGTTTTACAACAATAGGAAAATCTTATTGGGCGTAATCCGTATTCAATTGAGTAATTCAATAGTTATCATCGGTTCGCTGGCTTTGAATATAAAACGCATTTCGCATTATCATCCACATAGTACGAGATTCTAACATCAAAATTTTCATCATTATACACGTAATAATTATAATATTTTTTAATTCTTAGTATTATTAAAACCAGTTTTACTCATTGGTAAAGCTCACACTTTTTTTTTAACTTGGTGTTGACCATATTGTAAATGCATACGTTATACAAACTTACCAGATTGTATTTCATTTTTATAAACATAATTTCTTAACACTTAGAGAAGTTGACAGTTACGGGGATATCTTTTTAATTTTAAATTCCATTTTATAATTGTAACTTTTTGTACATATTAAATTTTAAACAAAAAATTAAAAGAGAATAAACTCTGCAATTTTGTATTACTCCGATTTTTGTAGATTTATAAAATAAACTTATGGATGTATTCTTGTACTATGTACTATGATTGTACACAAAAAATATGGACCACCCAAGATCTTTAACGTAATGTATAGAACAGTGCTTCCCAACTTTTTTCATGCCACGGACCCCTAAATATGTAAACAATAATCTGCGGACCCCTATTTTTTTTTTATTTCACATGCTCATATTTTATCACAAAGAATGTTGAAAGAATGAAAATGTTCGCAAAAAACCTGCAAACCCCTTCTGCTGGTAAGCACTGGTATAGAGAACGCTATAGTCAAACTATTCTTAACTAATTCCTCTTGATATTTTTCAGTACTGGATATAAGATATGTGTAAAAATGAGAACGTTTCACAAATTTATGAATCGATTAAAAATGAGTAACATTTTTTCTATTAAGAATAAAATACAATTGTCATGTTTCAGGGTAAGCCAAGTTAGTTCATTCTCACCGCACGATTGACTTAGTATTACAACGTATACTTAATAGGTGACATGATCTAAATCATTGAGATAAGCTGAAAGTGAAGCTTCTTGGGTGAAACTTTAATCTTTGTTCTAATTACATTAATCCACATGTCTCGTTAACTTGATGGACTCTCATCTTGGGTCGAAGCCATTAAACAGAGCTTACTTGAGTTTACTACTCAATCGATGTTATGGTAGAATGACTCTTGGACATAGAATAACATTTTGAACTTAACCACTACATACTAGTTGATTATTTAACCCGCAAAAAGAAAGTTTTTACTGCTTAAAAAATTCATATCTATTAACATTATGGCATTTTTATATAATTCTAGAAATATGATTTTATAAATTCAGCAGATTGTTAAGTAGGTAGTGTTTTGATAGTATAACATTATATAACTGATCAGTTGATAATATTGACATGAGCGAAACCAGTCTTGATTGTAATATATAAGTGAAATTAGTACAAAAGAGTGTTTAATTTTATGAATATAATGCGTTTCTATTGACGGCGAACACCTTAAAAGCGAGTACGCCCAATCCTTTTTATACGCGATTTATTTTTGCGTGATTTTGATTTTACGCGGATTTGGAACCGATTTATTAAATTATATGAAAATTAGGTTATTTTACACACCACTTTCTGGAACCAATATATCGCGCAATAAAAGCATTAGGTGCATACTATAAAATCAAAATATACATTATTTTACAATTTTCATGATATTTTTTTAAATGAATTAATTTTTTATTTTTATAATTTTCATTAAACGAGCAAAAAAAATATCGCAATATCGCTGGATCTATTTTGAAATTTTCAATAATTAAAGTAAAAATAAAAATCTTGAACACTCATTCTAAAATGCTTAATCAAAATAATTTTTGTAGGGAAAACTTACCCGAATACAACTGAGACCGATACCTAGTAAGTATAGTTTTAAATTAGACTTAAAATTATTTTCCGTAGAATACCTTAGGATATGAATTATAATTCTGGCATTTATTGTGTTTGTGAATGTAATTTGTTATATGATAAAACTGAAGCACGTACATGGCAATTATATACAAATGATTTTTTAAATATTTATTCACTAAAATATATGCTTGCCGCCTGTGTGGTCGAGTGGTAAACGTTGCTGGCTTCGGCTACGGAGGGCCCAGGCTTGAATCCCGGTACGGACAGTTTTTATAAATTGATTTTTCAATCGATTAATGAATTTCTGTTCAAAGGCATGGGTGTATGTGATGTCTTGAATTCCCCCCTCTCACCCATCCTATCCTACGAAGGGGGCGTATCGAGAGCGATTAGCTTACCACTAATCCTGTCCTAGCCCCTATCCTTCTACCCCTACTCTCTTTGGAAAAAGAGAGGTTGAGCAACTGAGTAACAAGCAGTTCTCGTAGAAACACTTCTGTTGAGATAAATTCCATTAGGAGTCCATATGCTCCACATTGGGAGCGGACATGGCTTAAAAAATATATACTTTTTTTCATAATTTCTTTCTGAATTCAAATATTTATTAGTTGTTCCTCAAAATACTGCAGTAAATCTGTAAAATTAGATTTCCTTTATACCCAAGTGCATTTCTCTTCAGGGTTGCAGCACCAAAGGGCAATCGCATTGCCAATTCTCACGTCCTTAGCCTGATTCAGTAATCTTCTCACGTTCTTCACGTAGAAGGCCCGCGCACGACTCTTATGCTCTGACTCGCCTCGCCTTGACGGCGCATGACTCCATGGCTCAAAACCCCGTCTAATTTACTGCCCTATATTGACAGAGATGGATTAGTAAATAACTTGCATTCGGCGATCAACTATAAAATACTATTATTTCGTGTACCTGCATTAATAATATTTGTTTGAAATAAAAATCAGAATCACAAACATTCATTCCATGTAATTGATTACAAAACCTTATAAGTAAATGAAAGTATGTATTCCAATCCGTGATTTTTCAAGTTCAGCTACAAGACTGAGGAAATGTACAATTAGTATGGGTTTTTTTTTTGTGAAATAATGTATTTCAAATAATTTATTCTCCCTTCACTTTTAAAAATACGAAAACATACAATACGCATTTAGTTTCAGTAAAGAGGCTACAACAGTAATTGGGAAGAAAGATTTTGATTTTTGTTAAGCGTCCTTCCGGTCCGGTGCTGCAAAAGTCAGTGGCGTCTAGTAGGTTTTTCACCCTCATACATCAGTGTCAATAAAATCCACTTAGTTCTTTCGGCAAAGTCTTCGCCGGATGTGTGAAGAGTGAGGAAGTAACATATGTGTCTTATAGACATCATTGGCAGCTACTATCGCTGCCTTTCCGTACGTGGGTATCATTTTAGCGAACTAAAAGGTCCGGGATATTTCATATAATAGACCACCAAATTGAGAAAAATAAGGTTATTGTTGGGTACTTCAATGCTCGTTTCCTGAATTTTTTATCCGTTTTGTTAATTCTATACTAAGTATATTTTCATTCATTCGAATGATAGCTCAACCAATAGACGCATTTTCATTAATAATTATAACACATAACAAAGTTTCTATTCAATATCACAAGAATGCTGTTCAATACAAACCTATTTATTTCCACGATTTTCGTTGTAGACCAATGGTTTTCCCTTTATTTCATACCAAATTAAAAACAAAATGGACAGAATAAATACAAAGTTTTTGTTGCATGCTGTGGCCCAGTCGGTTAGAGCGTTCTCTACCGAACACGCAGGTCTGGGTTTGATTCCCGGTAAGATCACAGGGAATTCGAGAATTATTCAATTCAATGTTGTGATCGAAGACTGCGTGTTTGTGATGTCAATTCACATAATTTTCCTCTCCTCCCATTCTTCTGATTCTTCACTAACTGAGTGTAGCAATTGCGATTAATTAACCACTAGTCCTGTTCTAGCCTTATCCTTTTCCCCTACTCCACAATTTGTTTCAAAAACAGTTCTCGTAGAAAAAGTTTAAAAAAAGTCAACTTCTGTTGAGATACCTCCATTAGGCGGTCTTATACTCTACATTGGGTGCGGACATGGATAAAAAAAATACAAAGTTTTGTTGTACACGTGTATATTTTCTACGCAGCCACAGATTCAAATTTACCGTAAAAGGATTTGAGCCCGTGTACACCGTGGCTGAATAAGACGAACGTCAAAAACGCTGACTAATAGACTCATCAACTGGCCATTATATAAATATTCATCCATAAATTTAACTCTAACAGTGGTTTTAGTCAAAAACGCATATGAATTAAATTGAGTTTACATTATGAATAGGTAAGTTTTGAAAAACGCTTTAAAACAAGCCTAGATGGCATTTTTGTTTGTTGTTTGAACAAACATCATCCATAATAGAGCTGGACATTTTATGGCCTGCATGCTTCAATTTGAAGGTAAACTTTGATGGCACTAATAATGAATAATTCACCCGAGTGTTTTATCTCCATACAAGCCTCGTATATTGTTGTTTCACACATAAACCGCACCACTTGTGTCTTTTTGAATAAAAAAACGCCTATATTTTTGTTTCCAGTGTCCCTAGCGGAATTTACTATCGCACCTTTATTGGTTTTAAATTTTGTATGATACAGAATGTTTTTTAGGCTTACCATACAGCTTTTGTGTTATATACTTTGATATGAACGTCTTGTGTATATATATATATATATATACACAGTCGCTAAGATTTGTGTTTGTGCTTAAAAATATATTATATAATTATTTAAATTCAGATGGTTGCTCAACACTAACATATATTATTGAGACTAACCAAATATTTTAAAACTAATCATCTATGCAAGGTGTAAATTTTGCCTGGTCGTCGATAACATCTTCATTATTAATATTCCAGTTCGTTCAATAATTAAGACACCAGAATCAAAAACATGTAATTATAGGATATGAAGATCATAGTTACATATGGGCCCACAAGAGGTGAAGTGAGCCAACTAGTAAAATGGTAAAAAGAAATTATCGGACTTTAAGTTTATTCAAGTCTTTTTTTGATGTTTTGGTATATTGCTAATAACACTATTATGATGTGATGGTTACTCCACTTTTACGATATTACATATTTGTATTTGTACTTTCTTCAAAACACATTTCGTGATTTAAAAAAACGTATGAAGAGACAGCGGTGAGTTATAAAGATACTGCATTATTCTAGTTGACTACATGCTCTGCTGAAAGAAGAGAACGCAACATATGAAAAACATTTTTGAGTTTGCATATTAAAAAAGTCTTATTATAATAATACGAGGTTTAGCCATTTATGAGCTCTTTTGTAACATCTGCAATTTTATGAAATTAATCAGATTGTATACTCAGAATAAACTGGTATCTTAATATAAATTAAGGGTATTCCTTGTAGACTACAGAGTTAAATATTTATGGGAAGGTTAGACAAAGCCTATGTGCAGTCGGCTCGTTCAAACATTACTATGAATAATGTATCGCATATTGAAGCACTCGAAAATTTTAACGTCATACCTTATTGCTATGTATCATGTTGTCCAGCAAAATTTTGTTAGGTTTTTTTTTTAAATACAATCTTCACATAAATTAACATTACTTTTTACTGCAGTAAAGCTGTACAATGACACTAAATATCAGAGAAATCGTTAGTTTCTGTAGCCTTGTATACATTTGTTTTATTTGGTAGTGCTGTTGTGGATTCGAATCTCTCAATGGACATTGAAAAGTTGGCCACTGAGCCACGCTTGATGTTCAACATCTATAAAAAAATAAAATTTCATATCTTAATCATTTCACATAATTACCAAAATCTCAAAAATTAAAGCATAAGAATTCAGATATGTTTAATATTTTTTAATTGGAGCGAGGAAATAAGCCTCCCGAAGAAATAAGTAACCTTTTTAATGCCGGATATTCACTGATTTTGTCCTACAGCCAAAGCTCTCTATCCTCCAACGGACACGTTTATGCATTTTTCAAATGATTTTCATATTATTATCAAAGCGCATGGATTTTTTTGATATCATCCTACCCGTTATTAAAAACATGGAATAGAGAGAATGCGAAAACCTCGTCGTTATTATACATATCCACTTTGAACACAGCTTGAGCGACAGATTAACAAGCAGGTTTCGTATCACAAATGTTATTGAAATGAACCATTGAAATATTCTTAATAAACGCTTGGAGCGGTCACAGTTAAAACTATTTTCATTTCATAATACAACACTCTTCATCGTTTTTTTAATGATATATATATTAAATATATATATTTTTTTTTTGTTTAGCTGAAAATGGTTGCAACGAAAGGAACCGGTTCTAATCATTTCACAAAACTATAGCAACATTTTTTTGTATCATAACAAGTATAATGTCTTTCAATTAAGGATAGTCGAGTTTCGCAAGAAAATTGGGTTATTTACAAAATAAATTAAATTTATCTTTACTTCAAATTGACGCCCAAAAAAACATCAAATTATTACACAACTATAAAATAAACACTGACACTTCGGTAGTTACTGTACAAAAAAAAATACGACGAACTTGAGCACCAAGATTTAGCTACGTCAGAAACAATTTTCCAAAGTAAGATTGAAAAGGCTTTGTTTGTATTTCAGTATTAGATTACAGTATGACAGTGACTTTCATATAAATCCATTTGTGGAATTACTTTCTCTCGTATATTTTCACTGTCAATCATATTGGTTATTGTATATTTAACATTATTATCCCACACGAAAAAGTCCATTTATAATAAATCTTTTTTATATATTATATTTATCCTATCTTTGTATATTATAATAATACATAAAAAATCTTTTTTTGCATAATTTTAACCTAAATATCTCTCATTTATCTATTTTGCACGCCTGTTTTAGATGAAACGTATCCGTTGTGTAAAAAATAATTGTGTTTTTTGTGTATTTTTAAAAAAATCATCCATGTATATATTATATTTAGATTAAAATTTTGGTAAGTAATGTTGGGTAAAATAAAATTCATTGACAAAACATAAATCTAATTTCAAAAAGACTTGCGTTTTTACATATTTCTTTTTGAGATATTCAGCGTTAGGCGAAAGGGTTTGCCAATATTCTTGAATAATAAATGAGTAAAATCGTTTCGTTAGCTTTTTTAAAGGCAAAAAAGCAATCCGTTACATCATTGAATATAAACGATAACTGGATGTAATTTTCCACGGAGGGTTTTCCGACTGGACGAGATGTAGGCAATTGCGAATGAAAAATGCATGGGACTTTTCATTAGGCGATTTCCCTCTATCACTGTGTGACGGATTTACCTAGTAAAACATTTTACTAGGGAATATTCCCAAGCCGCTAAGAATTTAATTATTCTTTGCCATTGAGTTTTTATTTTGCTTTGGTTTGGTTTATGTTCTTTCGTAATTTAATCTATCATTGAGTTGGATTCAGCTTCATTTTCAAATCGCGTGTAGACCGGAAAATTTACTTTTAAATATTTCAAGTGGCTTAGCACTTGACATAATGTTTATTAAAAAATATACTGATATTACGTTATGATACATATGGGACTATTTATCATAATAGGAGTTTTCCGCATTTTTAACACTAATATTTGCATTTTCGTAATCAAAATTACTACATGAAATTTTTGTAAGTATACAATATATTTTGGTAATCATTAACACTAGAGTCTGAAACTATCTGACAGCTAATTCGGCGTCAGTGCTGACAATAGAAAAACATACTTTTCTCTCTCTCTCTCTCTCTCGCTCTTATACCTAAGAGCAAATATTATTGTGTATACCTAAGAACAGCACCATATCCGTAATCTTAAAAGTAAACATCTTTAGTTCTTAATATAACTCAATAATTATTATTAAATATTATTTGTAAATATTGTAGATACCTAAGAATCGTAGTTGTCTTTTATAACTGTTAGAAATACTCCGAAAATATTACTGCCTGGGGAACGAAACAAATTCCTAAGCACGAATTCATCCAAATAGGACCCGAATAAAGTCCTACTTGTACCGAACTGGCGTTTCAGCTTTCGCTTCGCTCGCATCCACATGTTTTCGACGTTTTGAGTATGTAATTCACTATTGTTTGGATCCACGAAGTTGTCTTGGTGAACCACAAACGAATGAGTGTATAAGAGCGAGAGAGAGAGAAAGAAAAGTATGTTTTTCTATTGGCAGCACTGACGCTGAATTAGCTGTCAGATAGTTTCAGACTCTAGTGTTAATGATTACCTATATTTTTTATAATATTGTTCGATGCAAAAGTTTTGTTTTTTTTTTACTTTTTTGTCTTGAAAACGCAACCAAAAATATACTCAACTTATTTATTTATCTGTCAAAATATTTTCTGGCTTTATGCAAAAAATAAATCATGTGATGATTTTACCAGCGTTGCAATACTATATGTTTCTATTTAAATAATGTTTCAATGGCCTAAACATATGATAGTCAGAAAGAGTAAGGTATGGAAAGTATTTTGGGTGCTTAATAATATCTCAATTCAGTCCATTTAATTTGTATTGGGTCAACATCGCCACATGTGGTCGCACGTTGTCGCTAAAAAATGATGAGGAATCTAGACATTGTATCTCTAAGTCGTTACCATGCGATGCAAGTGCCTCACCACGGTTGATTGGTAGACTTCAATAATACGAACTCCCTGGGGATTTGACGTGAATCAGTTTTAATAATTATGGTTTTTAGATTGTCATCATCCGGTTTCAAAGGTGAATATGTACACTTGATCAGCAGACATTTCAAACATATGTAAAAGTTCGCTACTGTTTCCTGGTCATGCCAAAACGAATTAAAATGTAGTTTAAAAGCATATTTAAACAATGAAACTGTTTAAAAACAGATATTATTCACCAGTTCACAGAAGAAGAACAAACACGGTAATAAAAGGATGAGCATTACCATATAGTCATGCGGGGTTTCTATACAACGACTTCGCTTTTTTATTTTTTTTAAATTTTGGATAGGAATAAAAGTTATCCGTGACTTCAATATGGCTTAGAAAATAATTTTTTTATCGGAAAAAAGCTCTCGTCTCTGGAGGGTTAATAAATTAACCAAAAACATTTTATCGCGCGTACTTGATTTGTATTTTATATTAATGTTTCGATTCTTCTTTTTGTCTACTGCAAAAACAAGCAAATTATTAAAGATAAAAAATCTGGATCATTGACAGTATTATTTTAGTTGGTTTTAGTAATTACAGAAGTTGGTGCAGTCGTAAATGAATATTATTGACACCCTAAATATAATCAAAGAATCTCATACTATGATATTGTAATCGATGCTTATTTCCAATTGTACTTACCATGGCGATATCATGTTGTTTGATGAAAACAACCAATTTGTTAGTATTATAACTCTTTTGATGTTCATACAATTTAAACACATAAGAAATATTAACCCAATAGAGTTATTCATTGTTATTTCCTATAACAATTTGATATATTTTTTCAGTACGACAAAATTACTTACTGTGACATTATAAATTTCTTAATTTTTGGCGGCGGTATAGTTCATTTGAATAATGGTGTACTCACACCAACGGCACGCTTTATAGACGACAAACAAAACAAAAAAGTTTGTTTTGAATGAAAAATTAACTTGGCAAACATTCAAAGAAATTTCTTCGGGGAATATGAAATAACAAGAAAAATGAATCAATTATTTATTCAGAACCTTCAAAGCCAATGACATTTGAACTCTATTTAACATTTTTACATTTCGCTCCGTAAAATTCATATTGTGATTATTTAACCCGAAAAAATACTTTAAGCATTGAGCGAGTACTTCAAAACTGAACGTATCTTTCTTTTGTTGGTCTAAAAATGTTGTATGTTTTCGGCCCAAAAATATTTGTCTTTACAGTCTTTAATATCCACAAACGACTTTTATTTGTGTTTGAAATTTATCAACTATTATATTATATAATATGTATGTATGTATAATAGTTCTGACCCAAGTAAATATTCATACATTTCATTGCAACTTTATATTCAAGTACATTTTTTTTCCTTAATCCATCTTCTCTCTTAATGTGGAGTATTTGGCGTCCTAATGAAGGTATCTCAACATCTTTTCTCCGAGACCTATTTGTTACTCAGTCGCTCCTACTTTCTTTTTCAAAGAGAGTAATAAGGATATAAATATAAGGCAGGACAAGTGGTTAACTTATCGCTCTCACTACTATTAGTTATTAAAGGATCAAAAGGGTGGGAGGAAATTTTTAGATAACGCAAATCCCCTTCCCTTCGAACAAAAATAGATAAATTTGAATCGTTCAAACTATGTACATTCTCACAAATTTTGTCACTAACGACCCGGGTTTCGAAAGGCGAAACCCGGGTCGTTAGTGACAAAATTTGTGAGAATGTACATAGTTTGAACGATTCAAATTTAATATTGAAATTCCACCAAGCACCTTCAGTCGAAATCTTAAATTAAAAATAGATAAATTGAAAAATTCTGTTCGCACTAAGAATCGAACCCATGTGGTTTGGCATGGAAGCCAACGACATTGTCTGCTGTGTCATGGACCCGATTTTTTTATTATTCAAAGGTTAGATGAATTTTATTATTATAACAGCACAAAACCTCTCCTAAGATTCTGTCAATGGTATTGACAGAATCAGTAAAGGATCTTATTGTAATCGAAAACAAAATTAAATATTTAACCTAATAATTTATATAGAGTCAAAATATTCACGGGCTTAGCGATGTGATCGTTTTCACAATTTACTTGCGCCATAATTAGGAATTATTCATCGATACCTGACGGCGTTATATTGCTTCAAACCAGAATGAAATTTGTCCCTATTTGGCAGCGAGATAAAGTGACATAATGCCGGTTGTTGGAAATTGATGGGATTATTTAGACCGCACCGAAAGCTCTCATGAATAATAATAGAAACAGTAAATTGATGACCAGTTGGCCATTTGTCAAATGTTGAATTATTGCACTTTGCCAATGCTAAGCCGATCGCTTTCCGCATACAAATTTGATAACAATCGGCATCAGCTTATCCTTCTAAAGTAGTATTTTGCGCGTATTCAAATGTTTTTATCCAAAGCTCATAAACAATACTTTGTCGAAAAAAAAGAATACGAATGTACAATATCAACGAAAAATATTATCAAAACATTATCAATTTTGGATGCTGGCATCATAAATAATACAATATATTATGTAGATAAGACGTAAATATAAACAAACGATTGCGAAAACATACAAGAGACACCGATAGGCACAGTAATTGATAATCAAATAAATTGAATCTGTACTCTTTTGGTTTACCTGAAACTTCATTTGAAAAATCTGGTGTCCTTAAAACAAAGAAAGGTTTTAATATATTGAAAAATATCACAGATTTTATTTATTATATGGCTTATAATGTAAATAACAAATTACAGTTTTTTCTAGGGGTTTTTTTTTACTATTTTACCGAGAATCTTTAATAATAAATCACTAAGGTTGTACAAATGCGAGAGAGGAATTATTAAGACTGTACTCACCCGAGAACATACATAGTTTCAGTAGGTAAATATATACAGGAAGTTATAGAAATGTAAAATATTTGAGCTATGAAAATATTTCTACTGAATTTGAAGAATATTATTTTGTTATTCATTTTAACATTTCATTGAAAGTTTTTAATAAAAATAACGAAAGAACTTCTTTAATAAAATTATTTTCTAGCATTACCAATATTTGAAGTTAAATAAACTATATGGTAGTAGAACGCATTTAAAAAATCAAATTAAACAATATCTTTATCATATTGCTTCAACTTGAATCAGTCATTGTTTAACTTGAAAGAGATTATGTGCTATTTTTTCTATAGCATTCAATTAAGCCGTCAACTGATACCCAGAGTAAGGCATCCAATTAACCGTACAAATCAACTAACTGCTTTTCAGTTTTTTTTTTCGAATAAAAAAACCGGTTAACCGATTTAAGCCGCACTTTTTCCAAAATACCAATTTTAATACCAAACAAACCAATGTTTCCAAACATGAAACATATTAATTAATAGGTGCATACGTACATTACCTTTTTTTCAACCATGTCCGCTTTCTCTAAACAAGGGTTCTTTCTACTAGAAATGGTTGCTACTCAGTTGCTCAACCCTTTCAATTGACAAAGAGAGTAGAGATAGAAGAATATAGCTATTACATAACAATTAGGTAACTAATCGCTCTCTCTACGCTTCGTTATTTTTGGATTGGACGGGTTATATTGGAATTTTTGACATTACATGCCTTGAAGAAAAAAATATAGTTTGTGCAGGGACTTCAACACGTAAACATTACGGAAGCCAACGACGTTGACCATTGCGCCACAGGCCCGGAATATGAATAGTTGTATAAAAGCTCATTGCATTGAAAGCGCAAAGATAATTTTCAATAAGCCCCGGTTGATCGTGAAAAATGAACCGGGGTTCTGTTTTTTGTCAAACGGGCAATAAACCGGTTTCACTTTAAACCGGGTTGGAAGTCCAAACCCAGAGTCCTAAGATTTTTCTCCACATTCTCTAGTTGTGGACGCTCTTCTGCTGTGATTCTGAAAATGATTACTTGTAAATTAATAGAAACTCAATATGTATCTTGATTAACCAACAGTATTACGATCAAATTTTCAATTTTCTTCCCCAGATTTTATTTACCTTAATTACCGGTATTATACCAACGTCAGTTCCGTACCCGAGTGTTCTGTGCTTTTAGCATTGCATCCGCTCGGATACACCATCAAAGGTTTGAATTTGAAAATGGAAACACTCCAACATTGATTTCTCAATACGTGCTTGGATTTTTGCAAGCTTTTTACCTCCCGCATCTAATCTTGAAACATATTTTAGAAAGAGCATTTTTTTACACTCGAATCATTCTTATAATGTAGATGCTTTAACAGGACATCGCATTCAAACAATCGCATAGAAAAAGTCGCATTTAAAAACGTTTCTTAAGCAGAAGTATCGTCGCTTTATGAGAATGCTTAGTAAAATTTTGTATTTGGTCCTAAATCACTTTATTACTGCATGTGCGTCAATCTACATGTTAAAGAAATTGGATCTTCACGATTAGAAATAACGATTATAGCATTTAATTCATTATCGTTCCTGTGTTGATATTCTTTCCAACGATATACTAAATGATCACAACTGTTGGTGACTTTTATGATAAGATGACAATTCTTGCGCTCACGATGGAATTTAAAAGCTCTTTCAGAGTCCACATTGGGAGCAGGAGGGATTTGTATGTTTATAAATTTATTTATGACTGATCGTTATGTAACTTTATAAATTTTAAATTGTTCGATAAGTAAATGTATACTAAAAACATTTTTTCTCCAAATCAATTAAATTTGATGTCCGAGTCGAAGTATTTGAAAACAAACACAAAATTTAATATGCAACGAGTAGAACTATTTGCGCGTAATGCTTCAAAGCAGTTATAAACTGCAAACAATAGTATTATGTATGGGTAGGGATTATGAAATCCGTTCCGAATGTATTTCAAAGGATATTTGCAAAGCAGACTCGCTGGTAATTAATTTTCTGTTAAATGAATGGGCATAGAATTGCATTGAAGGCACCAGGCAAAGTAATTAATTCTGTAATCATTGATAAATACCCATTTAATGTTCAGTAAATAGCGGCTAATTGACCTATGACTCATGTAAATAACTTTTGTTTACTCATTGATTAAGTGGCAAGCTATTAAACATTTTTATGAGACTATCTTTTCAGGCATAACGTTAATTTTTGTATTTTATAATCTGTATTAGAAAGTCTAGATAGTATAAAACATATAATTGTAATTATTTTACATTCGATGCTGAGTGGTCAGAAATCTGGTTTTTTTGTTTTTTTCGCTTGCGTAGTCACGGCTTAGAATCTTGTATGAGAAATCCACAACCAGAGCCGCAACCACTGGTGACCACAACTATAGTAAAATCGTGCAGAGCTTAAGCACGTCTTTTTATCACCACGTGACCTTTTATGGCGACCTTCCAGATATCATCACCGCGGTCGTCCCTGGTTCACTATTCAACATTCTACATGATATGTAATTTCTTGTGAAATATGCTAAGACGTGGGCTGTTGCAGTGTGCCAAGTGAAGTAGTCCAAGCTTGCGGTTGACACATGAAATGAGACAAATAGTACAAAGAAGCAAAATAATAGTTCGTGTTTTTGTATGTGGTGTATCGAGTTTTCGATATCTTCAACACTTTCTTATCGTTTTATACCACAAATTTAGGTAGTAGCAGCTAATTCTAGTGATATTTTTGTACGATATCTACATGAAAAGGCAAATCACAAAACGTTTCTCTTTCATGGAATACAACAGTTTATATATAGATCACGTTTATATAAATATAGTAAGTATGTGTACTGCCCGTCTTTGCCATGTTTCTATTTAACTTTTAATACCAGACACAGGAAATTCCAATATTAACTGTTGGTAACTAAATAGAAAGAAATATTTTTATATGTACTGTGTATTTTTCAAAGATTTTTTGCCAATTTTTGGACAGCATTCTGTTTTTTATTCAGAAAAACTGAACCAATAACGATTTGATATCATGATCATTATTGGATTTTTTTATCGTCTAAAAAATTTAAATTTTAACGAATATCATGATTTGATTATCTTCACAATATTGTTCAATAGTATTGTAATTATTATCAAATAACAAATTTTAAGTTGAAGTCATTTTTAGTTTATAAATGTTTTATTTAAAATTTCCATTATGGTTCCATTACCGCGTAAAGCAATTTAATCATGTTTCCTTAACGCATTAGAGCTTTTAGGTTATAAAACCCCACCCATTATAAAAAAAAACGTTTACAAAATGTAGGCTTCTTAAGTATTTTAATCCCACGACATGAATATTAGATATTGTTCAGACAAAGTGCGGTTACCGCGGGACGTTATTAAAGTGATAATCTTTTATACCATTGTTTCGCGTTCTAAAGACTTATTACATAATAAATTAATTTCGCTCACAAAAATACATTCCTGATGAATTGGTATCTTGATTATTTTTTAGGTGTTTTGAATTCAAATCATTTACTTCAACAGTAACAGTGTAATATATTTGTACGATAATAAACAACCAAAAAATAATTGAATGATATTTTTCTTGTTTAATTTTTTTAGGAAGCACTAAAATATAAAAAAATAACATTACATTAAATTGACTTTTTATTGTAAAATCTCTCTAGCTTGATTTTTCATAAATAGCAAAGTGACTAAAATTAAATTAAATCTGTTAATGCAAAGCTGCAGTGCTTTACTTGAAAAATGAGAATAGAGTAGCGATTTTGTCAAATCCGTGTATACAATATGTATAATGGTATGTAATGCATACATTATTTCATTGTGACCAAAATTATTTTCTTAAAAAAATGTTGAAACCATCAGCTTTTAATCTTCAATGATCCAACTTGTAGGAAACTATCCTTTTTTATAAGTCTACTCCATTCCAACGAGGATAAATAGTAATCACTTTAAAGTCCTGCAAAAAAAAACTAAGCCTGTAGAATCCAACTGAGATAACATCCACGTGAAAAATATCACAACAAATAGCATTCAACGTCAGATCTACTTATTTTATTCGCTTCCTCACATACATTACTATTTGTAATGTGTTCAACCCAACTCTTGGATAGCTCTGACAACATTTCCTCTACAGAAATGTTTTAAGAGTAGCGAAACAATTTCCATACATTTATTCAGTTACTCTTTGGGGCAAGTTTTTATTTCTCTCCCATTTCGAATTACATTCTTTTGCTTTTACCGAGCGGGTAGCGTAGCAGGGAAAAGCTGCAGGCAAAGCACAAAAAGTTCAATTCCCTCAAAGAATTTCTCAGTTTGGCCAAAGCTGCATCTTAAACTTTTAGTATTCCGTAATAATTCTAAGCGGAGAAATTTAAATATCTTCGTTTATTACCTGAATAACTTTAAAGTTATCCGAGATTGCTTCTCCATGACGCTGTTCAAATTTTTCAAATAAAGTTAATGATAACGAAAAACTAATAATTCATTTAAGAAACCAAATTCTAATTTTACAATCCAGAATATTTTTTAAAACTTCGCATACTATACCGTAAGAAATTAATCACACTATCAGCCAACGCATTTCATACTTCTGTGTGTCAACAAGATAAATGGCCAAATATGTTATTTATTTTCTAAATAAAAATCATAAAATAATTTGTTGATACTTTAGCAATTTCTGTAAGCTTCTTGCGTTGTCTTATAGCATTGACACTTATCTGTACGGTGTTAAGCTTTTGTCACTTATTTGTACCAACGCCTGGAATACGTTCATCCAGTAGAAGTTTTGGAATATATATTATTATATCACTAGTTCAATGTAATAAAATATTTTTTTTGATAAAAAAAAAACAACGTATATTATTGAACAGCCTTAATTATGTGCGTGATTGCCAAATATTAAAAATTAAATCTTTGCAAAAACTAGATCCAGGAAAATGTTAGAATCAATCTTGCTTCATTACTTAAGCAAACTTTGCGATAGTAAATCTGAAGATGCCTCTGAAAGAGGCGAAACACGTGTCACAGTTAGTAACACAATACGTGGAATAATTAAAGTTAATTTAAATTTTCCATTAAAATGAACTTCCACGAAACCATCGAAAGTAACAAAAATATATTTTCGCTTTTTACTCTCAGATAATTATCTTTTATAAAGATTTTAAACGTGAAAGAATACGCAAAGAATATTAGCCCTGTGATACGGCCGATAGATACAAAACTCCCACATTTATCACCGCGCAATATAATGTTATCCGTTCGGAATGTGGGCTTAGACTTAGTGATAAATAAAGAGAGCCCGGGGCATATCTAGTTAAAGTACCCCGCAAAGGCGAGTGCCATTTTTCCACTAGATAACGACACGTGCCTGAGACACTTTGTGTCGACTTTTTTTGTATCGGACGCGACCTGAATTCTTTATTGCAGGGCGGTAGTAGCCAACCACGGGTGCATTCACTTCACCATAACCATCAAATTAATTGTTTTTTTTTAATGTTCGTAATGATCATAAAATATAATGGTTAATTCAGTACAACGCATCAATTACAATAAAATTAAAATTATTGAACCTTGCACTATTTTATAAACGATGCAAATATGAGCAATAAAATTATACATAACATAACGTTCTTCAATCTACACATGCATGAGTGAATAATATTTTCACCTCGATAACGCTTCTTGATCTAGTTATTCAATTTTAATGATGATGTTTTATATGCATTCTCAGCCTCGACTATCTGCCATAGCTGCAAGAGGATATCAAGTTATTGCTTTAAATTTTCCACCTAGATACCACAACTATATATATATGATTTGATAATTGTTGGGAAAGTAAAATTCAAACATTGTTTGATTAAAATATATCTAAGCTGCAATTACTGATTTAAATTTAAAAAATAACAATGGTTTTTCGAATAATTTGAATCAATGAAAGTTTAACTTTGAAGAAAGAAATGCGATATCATATTGAAAAACTATTCCAAAAATATTTTAAAAAAACTTACCTAGTTGTATTAATTATTAAGTGGTGAATTATTATAGCCAAATTCTTCTTTGACTCGTCACACTCTCTTGGAACATTGTTTTTTTAATGCTTGCTGTAAATTTTGCACAGTGGCCCCATATAAGCTCAAACCAGATCGCAGGCAGAAGATAGTCTGTTTCTGATATACATTCCCTGAATAATATGAACATATTTTTTATTTTCTTGAATACCAAGAAAACTTTTTTATTTTTATGAGTTTACCAGGATTATGAACGGGCTGTATCAAATTGCTACCTAACAATTATATAATATACAATATATCATAATTATCTTCTATTTTATTGGATCATAAGTTAGGAATTGCTTAAAAAATGTCGTAATTACTTCTTAAACAATACAATAACAATTAAAGCTGCCATTATGATGTAGCATTAAGAAAATATCGTAGCTATTTTGCGCTCTTTGTTATTTAGAATATTCCAACGTCTACGACGACATCTGTTGCGTCACGTGTGCTTGTCTATTTTCCTACTAAATCCGTGCTCTCATATCAACTATCAACAAACAGTCAGGTAATCTTGAATTTTAAACTTCTCATATTCGTATTAATAGATCATTATATTTCTGATGCATACATAGAGCAGGTATTAAAGGATTAATTTAATATATGATACGTATTTTATAACATCTAAGCTTAAAATTCTCTGCTTTAATCAATTCCGTTTATACATAAAACGCTTCTAAACATAACGTTTTTATAGTAAAGAAACAAATGATTTCTTTTATATTACACATTAAAAAATAAAATCATGTTTAGCAGCCCTGTCTTTTCATCTCTAACGTTTTTTTTTTTTTTTGAGGACATTCGCTAGTATTTTTAATTTTAATTAGATTTTACTTGACTGGATAGATGCTTATTTTCACATAAAAGTACTTTTTTTTGCTGCAATTAAAATTGAATAAAAGATAAGCTATATCTCTTTATATACATCTATACATTTCTTTTCATAAAACAATTTCATTTTACAATTTGAAGTTATTGGTATTTTTGGAACGATTTAATAACGTGGTCCACAATTTTGTTTGAATTTATTTCTTTCTAAAAAATAGTTTTGTAGTAAATCCGGATATATTCGGTTCATGTGATATAATTAATCTTTTAATCTACAAATATAAATATTAAATTTAAAAAAAGCCATATTACTTCATAATAACTATATAACATGGACATAAATAATTTAGAAGCAAGTTCGTTTAAAATAAAATGATGATTTGCTCTTTTAATTAAAAAGTTATTGGAATAATTTGTACTTTGTCAAATTCTATGACATTATTGTTTAATTGTAAATATGTAAAAACTGTGTTTTTCGTATGTGCTCCTTCGTCCATCCGATTTTGAAATCCAGATTTCAAACACAATCCGAACCGCTTGAGTTATATAATGCATCTTATTTGAATAGGCAAAATAAATAAAAGTAAAAGATAAATTATGTAATAATGATAAAAATGCGGTAGAAGCAATTTCCTCGTAAATAATAAATTCTGATATTGCTGACATCTTTTCATAAGGTGAAAAGTCAATAGTGACTTGGGCTTTTCAATAAATTGTGAAAAGATAAGAATGAGCATAATATACCGGAAGAATAACAAGAGGCCGGAAGTGGAGGAAATAAGAAATTGCGGATTCGTTGACCAATACACGTATACGCATAGGTCGTTTCTTTGTCGTAAGATAAGAGACACAGCAGAGCAATATGGCAGCGTGTTGAATAAAAACACTATGTACAAATTTTAAAGTAAAAATCGTTTTTATTTTAATAAAACTTTTGCTGAGATATCAGTTCAAAAATAGAGTGATAAAAGATACGTCGACAATTTGATTTATTGTTTTCAAAACGATGTAATAAATTCGACTTCTTAATTATAAAGTATATTAATTTTCTAAACTTAATTTATGTCCTTACAAATGTAAAAAAAAACTTATGCAGTAGTTACCCGCTTCAGTACCGTAAGGCCACTGGTGGCCGCTACATACGAACGGCGTGAATACCGTAAGGCCACTGTAAACCACAAATGTAACTTGAAAATATTAAACTATATATATCATTTTATAAGTAAACATTTAATAATCATAAATTCAGTCCTATTTTTAAAAACTATTCAAAAATTATTGAAAACATGCGGTAGGTATGTGAGTGAATGTTTTTAGCTTTAAACATCGCGGTACTGAAAAGGTTAATAAGAAAATATAAAAATAAGTCCTAACATTTTGAATATATTCTTGGAAATACTGCCAGCCTTTATTGAAATGTATTATTAATAAATAGCATTTTAAATAAGACGGTTACTTCCCCATTTTAAAAAATATATTTTCACAGAAACAAATAGTAAGTATATTTTTTGTTTGTATTTCTTCACTCACCCACTCTTAATGTCTTATATATGAAATAAAAATTGACGTGTAAATTATTGTCAAAAATCAAACGACAATTTTAATCTTAAGATGATATTCAAAGTAGCGAAACAAATGCCACTTATGTCTAAATATGCAACCATTAAAAAAACTTACTTTTTTCTATACGAAGAACAGCGAAAGATAATATATGGTATTCCTACACATATATCCAAGAGGCTAGCCAATAATGGCAAAGAGGAATTACATCTCACTCGTTTTGAGAAACTGGAGCGAGGTAATACATGGACAATACTGAGAAAAGGAAAGGTGAGATCAGATATGTAGAGATGGAGAGGGGTTTAATGCTTCTCCGAAGGAAGCAAGCCAAACACGAAACGTTCCGGAAATGTGAAGGCTTAGTTGCAAACGTGGTTATATTTTTTATCTCATAACAGGTGTATCTTTTAGTCGTTTTTCAAACGTATATAAAAGTTGACTTGTTACAGCATCGTATTTTTTTCTCAATCTTACGCACGCAACTTAAAGCAAATGTAGTATCATTAAAGTATTTCAAAGAGATAATATTCGTATTTCCTCGATTGTAAGACGCCATTGATTATGAGAATCATTCTCATTTTTCTATACCTATTATAAAATATAGCACCCAGCGGCATAAAATATGTAATAAAACGCATTTAAAAATCAGTGAGCTTTCATCTTATTATCTAAGAACTAAGGTATATTTTACTTAAAAAAACCTGTAAATAATTTAAAAAACAAACGTTTTGATACAACATGGTTAAAAGAAAAGCATTGTAAAAGGACATGCAACAATGCAACATTCAAAGTTTTATATAACTTATAAATTATAATAAACTATATGTAAATGACCCCCTCCCACCCATCCTATCCTATGAACTGGGCGTATCGAGAGCGATTAGCTAACCACTAGTCCTGTCCTAGCCTTTTTCTTCTATTTCTACTCTCTTTGGAAAAAGAGAGGTTGAACAACTGAGTAACAAGCAGTTCTCGTAGAAACACTTCTGTTGAGATAAACTCCATTAAGAGTTCATATGCTCCACATTGGGAGTGGACATGGTAAAAAAATAAAAAAAAATACTCAAGCCCTTGATCGAAACTTATAGATTAAAATAAATTATCCTACCGCTTGTCTTCGAAGATTTACACATCCTGTTTCCATCATTATGTAATTTATTTTTAGGTACACATAAATAATATGAATTTTAAATTTTAACAAACTTATATTAGCAATAGTAAAGCTAAAAAGATAATTTCAAAAATCATTCACAGTAATTTTTTGTCATTAATAAAAATATATTGAAATAGTGCACACCAAATGGAAAGGATGTTTGTTTCCGGCAAGCAACATAATTAATACACCAAAATGTCACATATTCCGCTTCATAGAATTACAAACAATTATAGAAATAGGTTTCTGGAAATAATAATTTATATCTTATGTTATCAAAAATAAAGTTGAAAGGTTGCCCAATAATAATCTTATCGAAGCAAGTTTACAAACAAAAAGTTCTCTAGGGGAACTTCGTAAGTCCAATAAAAAGAACGACAGTCTCATTTCGCGCTCACGCGGGAATGAAATAAAATAAAAGAAATGCTCAAACAACTGTTATAGTTACTGTGAGTGGAGCAAAAACACAAACAACCCCCTTATAACACGGTTTTCAATACAAAACAGTAGGAAACTTGCAACCGCCTTCATCTGACACGACTTTTTTTTACAGCCCAATTTTTTTCCGTCACGCATTTTAGGCTTAAAAGTAATCTCACTAGTCAACAGTGATTGAAAAAGCAGTGATCTTCAATCAAAATAACTTTATTGAAAGATAAACATACCTTTCAAAGTATTTATTTACACAATAATTATCATCGTATCGACTGTGGAAAGGCAAAAGAACGAAACCCACAGATTTTTCAAAACAACTTTATTTCAAGTTTGATCTCGTTGATTTGAAATAGATTTTTTTTCTATGTATTGAAAAGTATTGACCATAATTGTGAAATTTTATAAATGAATACTGCAAATTTACTAAGCGTGGAACAACATCCATTAATTTGTGTTTCCACTTTTATGTTTACCTGATTTATCGTGTATTGTTTCACTTAACATTATATCGATACTATCCCGTACGAATGTACCATGTTCAATGACTGATGACGAAATTCCCATGAGTCTAAAGCATAGGTTCCTAACTTTTTTCGGGTGGCGACCCCTTTTTATAAAAGCCATGTGACTAGGTGACACCCCCCCCTCTCTCGAGGAATTTGAAATCCTCGATTTGCTATACTTTTTCGTTATTTTGTTGCTCAAACCCAAAATCGAAAAAAGTTGGCAACCCCCCAAAAAAACCCTGGGGGACCCCCTTGGGGTCGCAAACCCCAAGTTGGGAACCCGTGGTCTAAAGGGTTGTGGAACAGATATTTTCAGCACACTTGCCTTTTGATATTATCTGTACAGGTCTTAAAATCCATCATTTTGATAAAGTAATATTGGTGCCATTATTAATAGATATTTTCAATGTGTCAATAGAATTGATTGAAGTGGGTCTATTCAACGTGAAGAAACACAACGGAAATAAGTTTAGAAACACTTTTTAATCACTAGCTGTTATTAATAACGTTTTATTATTAGCTAAGCACATGAAATCTGCTTAATCTATTCACATTAATAATATATTATTACATATTTCTAAAATTTATATGAAAAATTTCTTCAATATCATAACGACGTTTCACATAACATGCTTTTGTTTATTTTTTGTTTTTAGTAGTTTTGTCAATTCGATCAGCTTTAAATTTGGCATTGAAATATAAGTATAGGAGACATAAATATTCAATATGGAGCACCATTTAATCTGACAGACATGCGATGTAACATACAAATTCACTATCTCACTCATTCTGTGTGAGTGTTTTATGTTTCATTTCATGTCGTCAAGTCAACATTTCATTATATTATACATTTGCTAATGAGCCTTAAGAAAACGATTTGTAATTTTTTATTAGACATCTTGTTAACACTCCACGCCAACCTTCCATTTGATCCTAAAAACTTATTATTTGCTAACTTACGGTCATATTTAAGCCCATAAGTAGTTCTCGTTAAGACAATATATTATGTTGAAAGGCTATATTATTTATGCTCTACAATACGAGCAGGCAAAAATGTTAAAAAATGTTCGACTGATCAAAGAGAAGTCGGTACGATTTGACTTTTCTGAGCGAAATTTCTCAGTTTGAAAAAACAAAAAAACTCCTATTAAAAAAATAATGTAGATTTTTACGTTTTGATAACTTTTAAAATTTTATACTGACATATGTAATTGAAAAGTCTCCATCTTTTAAGATTATTACAGTTCTAATTAAAAATACTTAATTTGAAGTCCCTTCTGCGTATTTATAATATAATACGTGAATCAATAATATGACACAAATTTAAATACTATATTAGAATTATGCGATCGTGCGTCACTAAAATATAATATTTATTTAAACGCATTACAAAATTCGTTTTATTACATATTTCAAAACGGACAATTCAAACATTCTTTAAATCACGATGTTAAAATTTGCTATAAATAATGTTGGAATACTATTTATGGTCATGTTTTTATTCATGTTTTCCGAAAGTACACAAAATTCTTTTTGATTGCAGCTATTGAAGCGTACTAATTAAATAATCATGGTATTATTCATTTTTTTGTTTATGGCGTAATAAAAACGGTTTGACATACGTAAAGCTTTCGGAGGGCGCCGCATCATCTCTGTATAAGTAAAATTATGAAAGAAAAAATGTCTTGCTGCTTCTTTTATTCAGGCAAAAAATATTCCTAATCTAATATAACTTTTCCGTAATCGTATTACTGGGTCCAGCTGCTAGACATAATGTTTGTTTTTATCAAGAAAAATATTGCTTGGACAAAGGCAATAGAAAAAATATACGCGCGTAATTTCAAAACGTACTTGCTTACTATCAAAAATATTGGGAATATTTTTCATAAGTTGGTAATATTTTACTCTGACAGATTTTTTAAGAAAGTTTTGCAAAAAATGTATGATTAACTGTTTTACAAGATTTGTTTCGTTAACTAACATAAGTAAAATATAAAAAAACCTATGAATGAAAACTTTTTAGTTTCATAAATATGTGATTTCTTAAACACACTGGATACGAATTCAATGTAACATTGTATGACCGCAGTCTTATTGTAAATGTGTTTTATTACATTTTTGGTAAAGATATCTACAATAAATCACGTAGCGTCCGTAAATACCGGCCGTGAATAATAAAAACATGTTTATTTCGCTGTAGTAAACAATACGGTGGGCTAAGAAAAATGACTACGAAAATGGCGTCTCGTTTTTTTTTAAAGCTTTCAATTCGCATGCCACCGCCGGTAGAGTGCTAGTAACATTTAAATGGCGTCTATCTGTCATATGGAACAAAGCGGGAAATAGTCGTTACTCGCCACGAACACTTAATTGAGTTGCGTTCTTTCGCACAAAGGAAATGGAGGACATGAAATATGTATCAATGCCTCAACTTCTTTTTATAGGGATGTATGTGTCATTTGAAAGGCTATTCGTTCTAAGGTGGAATACATTATGACATACCTTTTTATTGAATTTTCTTGTCTTTGCTTATTTTAAATCAATCATTTATCGATACTTAAGAGCGTGTAAGACAAAGCGCTTGAACTAATGAACGCTTTTTGATATTCATAACATTTAACTCTTTATAGTTATTTTTAGAGTTTTATTGTACTACAATAAAACGTATAAAGAGTTTTTTTATGTTTAGTTTGCAGGCTCGCTCAAATATGTTATTAACATTGTATTGCTATTCACCAAAACTTTCATGTAATAAACAAACATTTTCATACTTTGTCATGTTTTTCAATACAATAATAAATTTATTTTTAATCTACATAACACACAGCAAGGCTTTCTTAAATCATGAATCGTCAATATACAAAATATTTGATAAATAATATAATAAAACATATAAAAGACTAGCAGTAAGAACAACGCTTAGCCTCAAAAGGTATGCGTTTAATTCCAGATCCCAATGCTGTTTCTTTCAATCACTAGTGGATCCAGGTGATGGCCATTCAATTTGAAACTATAGATCTTACACAATTAAATGATTAATTTGAATAGAAATAAATATTGTATCATGTATCATGATTTTTTTAAACGAATGATTTTTGTTACTACAACAAATCACTCATGAAAGATTTAGAATGAAACAATATTTTGACTCAGACTCAGACTTGACGCGAGGTTTCTGAAAATACGAGACCCAAGGTGGTTTTACATCACGCTGTTTATCATTTGCTGTCACGGTGATACCCTGGAACTTCTAATGCTTTTAATGATACATTTCTAAAAAATTGAATTATGAAACAGACATATCTTAAAAATCGATTCCTCAAATCAGGATCCTTTTAGCACGTTCACGTTAATTATAACGGAGTTCTACGAAGTAAACATTAATTTTATCAATTATAAATACAATATTTTGGACTGTATTGTAAATTGGGATTAATTGTAACGTATTCAATATAAGTGGTATTGTATCAATTTATTCAAATTAAGTGTTCTGTGTCACAAGTAATCGATTGATAACAAAACCCACAATATGAATAAGAAAATGGCTGGTCAAGCTTGCTTACTTATGTAAATTAATCCATTTATTATGTGCCTAAGACGACCACTTAGTGTTGTTTTGACAAAGTATTTTGGATGATTGAGTGACATACTTTATTCATTGAATAACCAATTCAGTTGGAACCCAAACAAACAATGACATTCGATTGAAAACTATTAGGGAAATTGTTTGTTTAAGCCGTGTGTGTTTTTCTTGGAAGACTTTTCGAAGTAAATTATTTACGTGCTTCTTTGCTTTTGGACAAGGTTTCTCAACTGACAGCTTATAACGTCTAAATCAAACTTAAATAGCAACATCGATTTAAAATCATTTTAATTTCCACCAAATAGATAAGCTTAATATAGTTTTTCAGAAATAATTTATTCTATATTTTAATATTTATACAACTTTGGAACAACATCAACCTCATCCCTCAAACATTTAAATTTAATATTTTAATTTACTTTAAAATACCATATTTAACAAATTCAGACATTGATACCACTTATCGCCATTGCACTGGACATTTATAATTTTAAATGATTTGATGTTAACACTATGAGAATTTCAATAGAATCTTTCAACATCAACTTGAATAGTAACAGACATACACACATACTCATAAATCTCAATTTTCAGACACAAATTTGATAATTAGCTTACTATGAACCGAACCCGAAAACTTAAGCTACAGCATAATAATTATATTATTTTAAAGTAAACTTATTTAAAAAATTTAAGTAAAAATATTATATTTATGTAACCCATATAAATAAGAACCTTTTAAAAGTCATCATGTTTGACTATCGATTTTGCTGTGAAGCTTTTTTGATTAGATTGAATGTAACACTGCCAAAGGTTTGCAAACTCTCATAAAATTAAATTTCGTTTTATGTGTGTATTATTTAGAATCAATTGAAATATTCTGGGAATAAACAATTACGACACTTTTTCTCGTTTCAATATTTTTACTTTTGATGAGTTTATTGTCAATTCTTGCTAGAAAGGCTTTTTTAATAAAGATTTGGATCGGTTCTTCTTATTTCGTTCCGTTTTCAAATATACAATTGAGCAATTTTAATACGTTACTAATAGACAATTAAATGTCTCAATAAGATAAATATGTTTTATTTTCTCATTTACAAGTATAGTTGTATACAAATATACGGTATGGTTCTGGTATTACCAGAAAATTATTGGACTATTGATTAAACTATTGGAGAAATACCAATATATTTGAAGAGAAAAGAATATTTGTAAAGTATAACGTCATAAAATACATAAACTAAGTTTTACAGGAGCAATTCTAAGCAGTAATGCTTTATACGTATTAAAACCCTCAGAAGATTGCTTGCATACAAGGAGACACGTTCAACGAAGCGTTCTGCAGTCACTCAAATGCTTGGACAACATAGGAAATTGTTGCGCTTGAATGCATCGCCCGCACCCAGGACACTCTGTTTCCAAAACACTTCCTTTTTGATACCGAAATACTTTCTGATATTTACATACTGACTTAATAAGACAATATTTTATAAACTCTTGAACAATTACGACCTTCTAAATATGCATTATTTATGTTAAACACTGCCATAAATCGATGATAATCGTTACAATTCTATATATCACTATGTAGTTCTCTTCAGCGTTTGACTGATTCAAATAGAACCTTTTCAATGTTTGCGTAAATGTCTTGATTGTCTGTGATTTTAACATTGCTACAAATCCATTTTCTTCCCATTTGTTAAATTAGTACAAATGTGTTTTATTATTTTTAATACATGCGACATGTGAAAATTTTTGCTATGAAAAATAATCAAAAGATTTTCACGTTAGCCTGCAAGACAAACCGTATTTTTTTATTATATTATACATGTTGTACACAACAAACAGTTTCATATCCACTGATTCCATAAATATTTACTAACAGTAGAAAAGTTCAACAAACTAGCCGGCAAAGTAATGACACACTTTTATAAACCAATCCAATCAATCAAGTAATATCGATTTTTATTTATTTATTTACATATCGTTGTTTTTATTTCAATTTCTTAGCAGTTAATGTATTCTTAAATAAATTAAATATACTTGAATATAGGATAAATATTCTTAATACTGTTTTGATCATGCACTCAAAATATTATTTAAGGCAATTAATCATTATGTTTTTAATACCAATTATGTTTTTAAATTAACTTTCTTTTTTATCCTATTATATATAATTATATATTACATACTGATACATCTATTAAATAGTAGGCCATGTTATGAGATATTAATGACACTATAGGCAATTTATAGTGATGAATCCAAAAGTTTTCAAAAAATACTTTAGTAGAAAAGTGGCAACAAGAAAACATTTCAAAATTTAATGACTATTCGGAGAATTAATCTTTGATTTGGAGGTCTATAGATTTTATAGCCTAGCTTCTAGGCAGCTTTCCAGCTACATACTTGCAAAACAATACAACATTTTGTGCCCAAATCGACAAATGTGCTTCGTCTTAATATTAAGGTATCATTACCAGATTAATTGATGAATTTTGTAGAAGGTTCTCTGATTTCCGTAAAATAAAAATTTCAGCTTGAATTTATAGACTTGTATTGAAATAACAATTTTAAAAATTTACATCGTAGTGAAGAAATATGCTCGTTTTATAAATCATTGAACTCGGATAACTTATGACTTAAAAATGCTCGTTATTTTCGTATGAAACTATATTTTCGAGCAAACATTTTCTATATTAAATTATTGTAAAAACATGTTAGGAACATGTATTAGTATTACTGATGAACTTTTAAAAGCAGCCTTAAGAATTTCAACAAGAAAATTTACATCAGATGTCCAAAATCATTATGATTGATGCTAAAAAAAATCACTGTAGTCATTAAATTTTTAATTTGAATCGTTCAAACTATGTACATTCTCACAGATTTTGTCACTAACTACCCGGGTTTCGCCTTTCCGCATCTTCAGGCATTCAAGTGCACGGATGAACTATCAGTTCAAGTTCATCCGTGCACTTGAATGTTTCTATAATTGACACTGATAATGTGAAATTATTTTATTTTGCATTGATACAATATTTACTTGCAAATTGTGAGGAGGGTTGTAACAGGATTAACTGCACTGGTTGGGCCGGGCTCCAGGTATGCCACTTTTAATGTATTTCATACTTTCATAAGTTTTTTTTTTTTTTTATGGAAAAGCTTTTAGTCAAATAGCCAAATAGATAGCCAAAAGATTTGCCCCCTCCTAGCTTAAACTGATATTTTTTAAGGAGTTAGATCTGATAAAAGGTGTTTGTGTTTTATAACCAAATCCAGTTAGTTAAAATTCGCGGTCTTTTAGCTATTCAAACCTTTTTTGACATTGAGAATGAATTAAAATCGGTAAATATATTTCAACAGCAATTTCTGGTGTTTTTTTTTAATTCACATGCTTTTCATTTGTAGTTGAATGTTATATGTATGTAGTACTTCACACAAATTTTCTGAATCAGCGCGAATTTTATATTTTATGTGCGAAAGCCAATTAACGCGTTATATGAATTTACGCTGAGCAAAATTGCGACATGTTCAAGTAATTAACATGATTAAATGGATAAAATACCTGCTTAGTGGCACCTAATCAAATTTTAAAAAGCGCGTATTCGTCTGTTTTTTTGACTGAAAATTAATATTTCCATTAAGTAGCTGTTCATTTTAAAAAAAAATGTATTAGATGATATGCAATTACGTAAAAGATTATCAATAATAGTCCTATCACAATCCACACAGTACATACATTAATTAACATCGAATAATATGGTGGAAAATAATGTTTTAATCGTCTGAATATGCTATTTACGCAAATATAAATATATTATATACCCATAATCGATTAAAAACTTTTGAAAATGCATAAAAAGTGAAAAAAATCTTTTAAACGATGCATAAAATAAATAACTAGCAGTTTTATCATTTCAATTATCAACCTTTCGTGTTTATAATATAAGATTCAATTTTAAAAGTAAGTAAAGGTGATTTAAAATTTTAGAAATATTTTTAAAAACCTTTATTTTTAAAAATATTCATTAGATGTTTAAATGCTACAGTTAAAAAAAGGAGTTAAATTAAGTTTTTTAAATCCATGTTCACTCCCAATGTGGAGCATATGACTGCCTTATGAAGGTATCTCAAACGAAGATTTTTCTACGCAAACTGCTTATTACTCAGTTGTTTAAACATTATTTTTTTCTGAAGAGAGTGTGGATAGGAAAGATAGGTCTAGGACTGGACTAGTAGTTAGCTTATCGCTCTCGTTATGCATTGTAATTTATGATTGGAAGAGTGGGAGGGAATTTTCAGACATCACAATCATTCATGCCTTCAAACAGAAATCTATAAAATGATTGAAAAAATGCTGTTCGTACTGAGATTTAAGCCCGTGAGATTTGTCACGGAAGTCAACGACGCTAAACACTACACATCAAACCCGACATAAAAATAACTACTAACTTATAACGTAAAAAATCTATATTATATTATTTACTTATGATTTGTAGTTGATCATCAAAACTTCCCATTGATGATACCAAACCATGATATTTTGTTAATAAAATCGATATAACTGTTTAGCTATAAATTGGCGTACCTATTATTCTTCTGCGAAATATAAATCCACTACGACTTTGCAACGGTACCAGGCTTTCAGTGAAAAAGTTATGAACGATATCATCTAAGCTACAATTTTAAATGGAAAAATTAAAGGATACGATGTACTGTTGCCAAGCATCTCAATAATTCCGACAGATAGGCCATTAGAATTCAAATGTTTGCAGTTCCCGGTGCGACTCGCATTTGGACAATCGTTACAAGTGTGTGAACTAAATTTTAAAAACCCATGCTTCTCACATGGACAGCTGTATCTGGCCTGTTCACGCGTTGAAAAACCTTAAGATCTATTCATATACGCACCACACAAAAAACAAAATATATCCAAAAGCACTTCAATAAACAGAATTAAAACACAAAAACTTTTTTTCTTTGAGTGGCATTGCAACGCACGCCGGGTCAATTAGAAATAAATGTATAATATATATTAATAAATAGATTTGTATTTATAATACAAAGTTTTCCTTCTTTAAAAAAATTACGGCTTAGAGGCTGTCCAATTTTACGATACGGTTCTTCACGCATACGATTTATTCATTTGCCTTTGTTACTTACTAAATGCCTCGATAAAGAAAAACAAAAAACTTTCTTAATCCCAAAAGCTGAGATCACTCAAGAGACACGCAAAATGTAAGGACAAAAACCAAATTATGTAACTAATAATGAACAAAGTAATAATTCAGTTTGTTAGATGTTCAAGGTTTTTAGTTAAAATATTTAGTTAAGTCAAAAATAAGACATTTTTTTCCAGCACGTAAAGACTAGGGCATCCAATCCCGGGATCCCATTCATTGATCCCGAAATTCCGGGATTGAGATGGCCGCGATCCCGGGATTGAGAAATTTTGAGCAA
This sequence comes from Himalopsyche tibetana, assembly GCA_030503985.1. NCBI lineage: Eukaryota > Metazoa > Arthropoda > Insecta > Trichoptera > Rhyacophilidae > Himalopsyche > Himalopsyche tibetana. The sequence continues at coordinate 8,217,965 of JAPJYX010000010.1, forward strand.
ATTCTCGAAATTTATACGAAAGTGGCAAATTGAAGATTTAGAAAATTGAGAAAAAAACGAGTTTCTGTGAGATTCCGGGAAAAAGTATACCAAATCGGAGATTTCAAATTCCTCGGTGAGCAAAAAAAAAAACGAGTTTCTGTGAGATTCTGGGAAAAAGTATACCAAATTGAGGATTTCGAACTCCTCGGTGAGAAAATCTCAGTCCCGGAATCCCGGAATCCCGGGATTGGAAAAAGGCTTCGGGATTGGATACCCTAGTAAAGACCAATTGCATTTTCTCTTCACTTTTTGATTGGCGGTAAACACTACTTTATTATCGCCTAATATGATGATGTGTAAACGAAGTAGTTTTAAAAACGGAAAAAAAATAAATGTGCTTATTTACAGTGGTTTACTTTTTGACAATCTAATTAACCCTTTTAAAATAAATTAAATTGAAGAGTTGTTGCAAAAAAACGAATAATACTTAAAAACATTAATATTTTTTTCGATGAAAAAAATTCAGATTTTTTCTGTAGAAGAAATATTCTCTCTGATTTAACTTGTTGATCGATTAGTCATCAAAAGTATTAAAGATTAAAATGATAATTCTTCGTTTACACATGATTTCTTTAAAATATAAAATGTATCAGTCACCTTTGTTCAGAGTATATGTTTATGTTTGTAAATTTACTGTAGCATAATGCAATGCAATCACTACAATATGTCTCTAGGGATATTGGGGATAACGTGAATTAATTTCAGGATGAACTCGGCAACTAGGAAGCTTACTAAAAAGCACCCTGTTGCTTTGACAGTTTTGGGGATGCATTGGAGCTGGCCAGGTCATGCTGTGGATGCTTTCAAAGAGCATCAATATTATGTACTTTCTCTTACGTGTCGTGGGATTCAACTGTTCTGAACGACCGTTGGGTACTATCAATAAGGTATACGTGTACACGATCAAACTAAATAATGTAGTTATATCATAGGAGAAAGTAAATCGGTTGACGAGTGATAGGAATTTTCAAAGCGCCGCATGTTGGTCATACGCTTCACATGGGAAGCAGATAAGACATAAAAAAGAACGTTTATTTTATTGATATAATATTGAAGCAATAATTCTACTACTAACACTATGATCTCGTGTGCTTTTTTAATTGATCATTTGAAATGAGAAATCATTTAAAACAATAAATTATTGATTGAAGCCCATATAAGCCGTATGAAACGTAAACATTGTATTTAAATGATGAATCGGATGTCATCGGTTAATTTTGGTAAAATTTGACATTTAACATTCTGCATTTATGGGTAATAGAAAACCGTTGTCTAGCTATTGGGTTGTTTCCATTTCCTTCTCGTGAATATTGTCTATGTTGTAAAATAAGATGTTTTATCACACATAATTAAAACAATATTTGTATTTCAGTAATTCACTTTAATTAACTTTGCATATTGTGCTTCGACCGCTGTAATGGATGCTTTTAATGCGGTTGACTAGTAAAATAAATGGAATTTTATTCAATACCATTCGAGTTTATGTAATATTTAAATACCAACATTTGATGTTTACTTTTCCAGTTAATTCTAATTAAATAAAACATAGCAACATATTTCGTTTTACAAGAGTTATGTAATAAATTAAATGATTTTTCAACATTGCGCCACCGTCAGATATATAGTTTGTTTTTTTTTGTGTATCAGAATAATATGAATGTTCTTTGCTATTTATTTGCCTCATGAAAACTTTCACCGCTAAGATGCGTATAAATCATAATTTAGATTGTCCACACTTTTGTTCTGATTTTTTGCACTTTTTTAAAAATCGACAATTTGCACGACAAGTGTGCATTGTGTGTTGTTTTATTTTGTTGTTATTCGTTGCTCTCCCGCCTTAGAAATGAATAAATGTGCAATACATGCAACACTTATACAATGTTTTCAGGCAGATCGTCCAGAATACAAAAATATAATACCGTTCCATCCTCAGACTCAAACTTTAGAAATTCAAATCCAATATAAGTGGAACACATTTGCATGAAGAAAATGTAGAGAATTTTCTACGGAATTTTTATATCTTCAGTACAAAGCCATAGTGGCGACAATAAACAATACAATTTTTTTGTTTATACATGATTTAAATGAGATTATTAATGGTTAAAAGTGATTCTCATGAGTGTATAAGTTTTTTTTGCATTCGTCAACATGCACGTTATTTAAAAAAGCATTTTAGTTTATATTAACATCCTCAATAAGTTCATGCACTGATAAAATTTTCATCTTTATGAAAAAAGAAGACATTTGTATAAATTCCTAAAATTCAATCAACTGAAAGAAGTCATTATTATTGTACAAGTAAATGCATTTACATTTTTTACTCTTTTTATTTCATATTCATAATTGATTAATGAGAGAAAAAAAATATCCATGTCCGCTCCCAATATGCATATGACCTCCTAATGGAGTTATCTCAACAGAAGTTTTTCTACGAGCACTGTTTGTTACACCGTCGCTCGACCTCTCTTATTCAAAGAGAGTATTAAATATAGAAGGATAAGGCTAGGACAGGACTAGTGGTTAACTGATAGCTCTCACTACGCCCATTTATGAAAAGATCGGAAGGGTGAAAGAGAATTTTGAGACATCACAAACACCCATGCCTCCGAACAGAAATCGATAAATCGATCGAAAAAATGCTGCGGCACGGAAGCCCACAACGCTAACCACTGCGCCATAGGACCCGACATATAATATAAGAATGTTTTTATTGTTTTGATTTATTACGGACTGTAATTAAATTTTTAAACTCTAATCTTTAAATCTATCATATTCACAAGACTGCCAATAGCATTAAAATACTAATTGGTGAGCCGCTATTTTGTTATACATAGATCAACTTTTCAATGTTGAACTATAAAGATCGCCAGTGCGATGGGAAGAGACTTATCTCATCATGTTTTGTGAGTATTTTAATAAAAACATTTTGCTTACCGGAATAAAAGTTGTGGCGAAAGCGATAATATAACACAAAAGAACCGAAGCAATAGCAACTCTGATTAAAGGCATACTACGTTATTAACCGGAAGTAGATTTTCATTTAAATGCAAATAAATAACTTCTTTGTTTTCTTTATCAGATAGAGCCACGCCGTAGTTGAATACAATCTAAAAACCCTTAAAACTGTCGGATACAGTATACAGATAAGTGATAATGACTCTTTGCTGCGTATTCCGAGTAAAAAAATCCTGAATGTTAAATAAGGGTCGTGACCTCAGCTTTTTTCATTCTGACTCTCCAGACACCAGCCGATCTTTTGCAAGGTTAATGAATTTACATTCAAGTCAAAGTGAACCGAGAATTAATTAACAGATAACAATTAATACATAACATTTGTTATGTAAATTTAAATATATATATTTATCGATTGTATAAGCCATACGGCTCATACGCTATATCTCAAAAAAAAAAGTTTAAGATCTTTGACCACTTGGAAACGGGACAAACATTCAATTTGTACTTGTTTACTGATAGTCTAACTGTACTTGCCTTGCTGAAAACTCGTTGTTGGATTCGCTAACTACTTATCTTTCCTTAGTCTACTCAAGAGAGAAGAAACGACGTTTAGCGACTGATTAACATCCAGTTAGAACAATTTCCGATTATATCGACTGTGAAAAGGAAAAAGAACGTAACCCACACATAGAAAATTTTACAGGAAGCATAAAAAACGTGTTTTGATGATATTTGGCCATATACAAATTATGAAATATACACATCCTGGAAGTGCACGAAGACTTCTAAACTGGTGTTTAGTTGACATAATCTCATATTAATTAAAGAAATAGTCAAGGAAAAACCTTTATTTCAGTTTTTTTACTTGGTTTCAATTTTTTTAAACTTAAAAGATAAATTAAGATACAAATTCGGCATTTTCAGCTTACATTCTTTTGATAGAATGTGTATTAAATTGTGATACATTGTGATTATCAAAAAATCTGTTTTGAAAAAACTGTGGTTTACGTTCTTTTTTCTTTCCACAGTCGATACAATCCATAATGAGTCAATAGTGTTAAAAGAGTGACCAAATGTGTTTACTTATGATTAAGAATGGAATATTTTCAATATTTGACGTTAAAAATATTTCGGAAACACAGGGCACAATATATTTTGGAAGCCATGTTTTTCGGATAAAAATTACATAGAAAAACTTTATTATCAACATATATATATTTTTATTCTCTGTGGGTATTCGACGTTTTACCCACAGCCACTCGCTTAACATGACAATCTTATGAAGGGGTGTATCCTGTAGGGAGTAAAATAGCAACGTTATTCGTGCTCAAATTCTTTCTAGGGGTGTCCCGAGAAGAAATTTTGTAAGTCTTGGAGGTGTTTAGAATGTAAAAAATAGCATCAAATAAAATTGAAGTTTATGTAGATTATAAATATACACACTGTTTTTGACGTCCCCAAGATTTGGATGCCTCATTCTTATACGCTTCTGCTTTTTTCACCGAAACGGTTCAATCAAAAGTATTTTTGAGTTTATTGGAGAAATTCTAAGACAAATTTCAAATTGAAAAAAATAGTTTGAATTTATTGAATACAGATTCGGTAGACTTCGTTGTGAAATAAATATTATTATCATCCGTCCGAATCAAAAAGTTACATAAAATTGTCAATAAATAATATTATCTCTGACACGTTTGAAATTTCAATGAATTTTTAGAAATATATTGAACGTCCGGTGTTTCTATAGACAACCGAAAATGTCTGTTTGAAACAATATGCCCGTATCGAGCACTCTATCAACATGTCACAGAATTGAATCGCGATGGCTTCGAGAATGATTAATCACGTGTATGGACAGTAGCTTTGAAATAGTGAGTCTGTAACATATGTAGTTTTTTTGTTCTGATGATTGCTACGAGCCTACGCCCAGACTTCCATCACATTTGTTTACTACAAGAAATAGATTCAACCCTTTTCTATTAATTTATACTTTATAAAAAATATACACTCAAATAAAAATACACTTACTGTTTGCCTTTCGTCAATCAAGGTTTATGGTAGTAAAAAATATAAAGTTTTTCTACTGGTATATGCTTAGCATGTAGCCGTGTGACAGCGTGGTTCTTTCATATGTATTATTTCATTTTCCTATTGGTTTTTGCTCTAATTAATGGACGCCGGTATTGTCTAAATGTTTCACAATTCATCTGATCCCATAACGAGGTGCAGCGATTACCTAACTTATATTTATAATACCTAATTAATATGTTACTATTTCCCTGGCGACCCAGAACATTTCTTGTGTTCATTCACTGCTCTACCAGTCTAGATAAACATCATTTGTTTGACTTTAAGTATTCTATGTACTATGCATTGTTCAGTTCATAACAAAAAATGCCCATTTCTTCATGAATTTATTATATTTAATCTATGGTCAGACTATTGACTTGAAAGAATTTTTTCCAATATAACTAACATTTTTATAGATTTTTCATATAAAATTTTTGATTCTAATGATTATTATTAATACGCTGGATATTTAAGATATTTTTTTTAATTGGAATAAACAGCGAGAATATTTGAATCTCTCACTTACTTGCTCGCTCGCTCGCTTGCTTAACGTTGATTTTTTTAATAAAAAGGCAGTAATAACTTAAATTGATAAAGTAATAAATAAGCAACAAGCACATCGAATATCTTTCGAAATAATTCTGGGTATTAATTAATCAATATTATAATATTGATTTTATTTGACATATTACATAACTAAAATCATAAAGTTGATATTATCTTAGGTATTATATATATGGAAGATGATATAAAACATAATTGCGGTATATCTGTGAACATAATCAAAATCTAGATCTACAACGGTGGCTGGTTACGCGTGAAACATGACAAGTTAAAACCGCTACGCCAACGTGCTACGCCGCTCTACGCCAGCCTACATTTAAATTCTCGTAACAGTTATCTCTCGAACACAGTCTACCCATGTAGAACCACACGCGTCTTCTACTTGGGAAAACTTCACTCCTTTTCTGTGTTCCTTACCTTTCTTACTAATTGTTAGTTGTGCTTACATTATGTCGTATTAATTGGTTTTATTACGATAGCATTATTAAAAACTTAATATTAACCAACATCATTCATCAAAAATGATCTCTACTGATGAAAGAAAGGTCTTTTACTAAAATACATTTACATAAATTAACACAGACTATATCATTAAGCCAATTATTTATTATCTTATATGTATAAATTTTGGGCATTTTGCAGGAAAGCGAAACTGAGGACTGTAAACGAAAAACTTGCTCTTATTAAAGTTCTTAGATATTATATTAACAAAAACTTTCATATAAACTGTCAATATATTGTATTATAATTATGTATTAAGTATATATTGCATTATAACTATAAAATGTCAATATATTATTTTAATTTTTCGATATTTAACTCAATTGGCGTTTAAATGTAGTTTAAAACCACATAAATTAAAAGTTTCAACAATTTCATATTAAGACTGACGGTTGAATGGACAAAATGAAAAGAAATTTACCAAATTTAAACGACAAGGAAAGAATAGAAAATATATGTTAATATAACATAACATTCAATACTTTTTTCTAAAAGTCTGAATTGTCAATGACTTTTAATAAACACGAGAATATTACGGTATCAGATCAATCATGGATATTTGATGGAATCGAAAGCAAGACATTACTGATTAATTTAATGTACGTGTGTAGAATATTTAATTCACAGTAGAATACTTTGATTCACAACGAATTCGTAAAATGTCCCTATAATATGTACAATATATACTTCAAACAATATGTACCGTAACTTTTTGTAATCAAAAAAACGTTTAGAATTAAGAATCTGGATTTTTTTAAAAAGGGCATTTCAAAAAAAAAACTTTCTATGGTACGGAAACAGATTTGCTACTGAAATGACAGCTCACAAGCTGAAGATTTTTTAGTTCTATAATTTTGGATCCCCATAGATATAAAAACATTTTTTTTTCAAAACTGCCGCCTTTGTTTCTCTTCTCCTCTTTTTTAATCATAATAAAAAAAAGAAATTTGGAAGTTTCAAGCAACAAAACATAGATTCTAAAATTAACTGGTTTTATATTTTTTTATTAAGTTTGTGAAATTTTCACTGAAATCACAGTACCTTATCAACACCCCAAATTTTAAAAATTGTCATTCATCTAACAAAAATTAAGCATAAAAATTTGCATCAGTCTTCACAGTCTTTCAAATACATATCTGACCAGCATTATGGCGCGTTTGGTCAAAATATAGTCACGATTTATCAACTCTTCTATAAATTTCAAACCAACCCTTAGCTATTTCTTTTAAAGCTCTTATACGTATAAATTTATATTCGCAACCATTATTTTAAAAGGTTTGGCAGCTAATTATTTTGTATACCCGACGAAAAAGATTTTTTCCGTATATAAGTTATGTAGTTTTTAAAGCGTATAGCATATATGTTTTTCTTCCATTTTTTTTTCGTACTTTTTTCATCTAGTAAAGGTTTGGTTTTTCCTTTACTATATCCTGTGAATCAGCATATATTATATATCAAAACGAATACCTGACTCAATGCAAACGCTTTTGCTTAGTTTTAAAACAAACAATGATGCATAATGAAGGTATGCGTGGTTTTGAGGCGAAACATCGAGCTTTAGGGAATTATTTCAAACAAACATAGGTGAGATAAAACAAATGTGGAGACCGTTAGGAATGTACCTACAGACATCTGGTTCTCGTTTTGCCGTTAGAAGAACTTGTTCTATAGTATACAACGATTAACGTAACTTGTACTACATTATATTATTATTAATGGTCGTATGGATTGTTATTTTTAAAACATTTACTTTAAACGTTAATTACAAGCCAATTGATATCTCTCTTCTGACACCTTTTAATGAAATTTAGAGTTAGTTGAGGCAAATGATAAAACCACGTTATTTAGAAAATTTATATAGTCCATTTGGAGATTACTAATGTGTATAAAGTTTATTATTAAATAAAACAAAATACTTAGAGAATAGCTAATTTGTTGCGACGATCGACAATAATTCTTATTCTTTACCACAACTCATATTATAAAATAGAGTTTGCGATATGAATAAAAAAATAAACGTTCTTACTAGTCTCTTAAAAACAAAAAAAATAGTATTCATAAAATGTCATCATTAAAATATTGTTGCTACATAAATGATAGTATTGAGAAAACTGAAAAGTTAGCAAATCGCATTTAAATTTCAAGATAAAACTATTTTTGTATCAGGGTGGCAGAGAAAGCATTGTTTCAGTTGTGTATAAAATATTTTGGTATTAGACTTTCGTTTAGTATAAAAATATATTAAATGTTTTTAAGGAGTTGCACTATTTTCTCCCATAGCAAGATCTAAGAGGAATTACAATATTTTGGAATATGTTATTATATAAGTATATTGTTATATAATCTTTGAAATAGTAGGGTTGGGGATGAAATATTTTAACACTTACAAACATAGGCTATTTTTGGTTCATTTCAGTACTTAATTAATTTTCGACCAAAATCGAAGATGCAATATTTAAGCGTTAAGCCTAAAGCATAAATTATATTATCATCTCCACAGATGACTTTTTAATATTGAAGAATATTTAATACCGAATTAAAACTAAAATATAAAATAAGTTTTGCTCAAAGAGTTCATAAAAATATAAACTGATTTTTTATTATATTGACATATTAAAAATACATATATAGGTATATACTTTGAAACCATATCCACTTCTGATGAATTTTCTTAGCAGACCTCTTTAACGAAAGCTGGTTGTTAGTCTGCCACTCAGTCTCTCTTAAGAGGTTAAGGAAAAAGTAGTAAGGAATTGCATTCTTTGCATTCCGTTTTTAGGATGACTCAGGGGCTGGGTGGGAAGGCTTGAAAACATTCATGTGTGTTTATACAAATCTATTGGATTAAAAATCAATGTATCAATTTTTACATTTCGCCATTCGAATTTGTAATTTTGCAGCTACATGACCGTCTAATGAGCATTTTCTTTTAAAGCATTTATGTTAAAAAATATATCTCACATTTTGTTAATAGAGCAGAAAAGAGCTTGAGGGAATACAAGTCTAGTCATGTGGTATGTAAACTGAATGCAAATTTGTTTCGTGTTTTTTTTCATTTTTATATGACACGTAATACATACTTTTGATCGTAGTTTATGTTTGTACGGTTTTTGTAAAATACACTTTACCCGTGTAGTCTTTTTTCATATTTCAAAATGTAAGCAGAAAAGTCCGAATGCGTTTTATTAATACGTAGTCACCTATTCCAAGTAAATTGGTTGTGTAGCTGATTGAATACTGACTGGAATAAAGACTTTTAAACTTAGATAATATAAATACAAATATGGCTTGGAGAAAAAAACAGGAAATCATTGGTTTTGTGCTTGATTAGGGCAAGATCCGCTGTGGGTTGTGTAGCAATGACGGTGATTATTTAACTTAGTCATATTAAAACATACAGTTAAAACCTTAAACTTTATTTTTCCATTTGTGTAACTCAATGTAAAAATTATTGTTTTGTTTATCTGACTTTATTTATTATAAAAATTTAACCGCATTTTTATTTTCATTATTAAACCAAGCCAAAAATAATGATTTGCTGAATGGTGGAGAGATGTAGAGGATTTAATAGTCACATTAATAATTACTTTCGAAATTATTTATTAAAAAAACTGTAATAGTAATTTATATCTTCCGTTTTGGTTCAAATGATAATTGGAAAAAATAGTTAATTATAAAACGTATATAAAAAAAAAAAAGTTTTATTGAATTCCTATAGTTAATGTCAAACAAATGTGTTGATTTTGATATTAATGAAAAATCTTAGACCTTTCATTAAAAGTATTTTAAAGAATTTGTGCTTTATAATAATGATTTAACAAAATACTACAGGTTTTTTTAATTTTAAATTCAATTTTCTCGGTAAAAAAAAATCGGCAAATAAAAATCAAGAGTACTTCGAATAACTAATTGCAACGCTGAAATACGTTCTAGGAAAAGAGTATCGTCATCAGTTGTGATAAAATCTCTTTTCACATTTTTTTATCAATAACAAAACTAATGTTTCAGTATGACTTTTAAATTTTAACATCACTGAGTCATTCAATACAAAACGTATTGAAACTTTTTTTATGTAAATACCTACTGAACGGCAATTGTGTTCATACGCTTTTCGTAACCTGGTGTTAAGTTTTGTGTTGATGTTTAATTAAAAACTTATTTGTTGTTTCATTGTAACTTACAGGCAGTAAGCTCTATTACGGTTTCCACGAATACGAAAGCTCCCTAGACTTAAAGTTTGTTTCTGGTAAATTATTTAAATACTCGGAAAGTTCGGTATATGATGACACATAATATGTGTGATTTCTGAGAAGAATTACGTTCCAAAATACTAAAAAGTCTGCATGCTTTATGAATACTTTTGGTATTTAATTAAGTTTAAAAGCTTCAAATATATATTTTTTATATTTTTGTTAATAAATTTTGAGCTGCAGTCTTCATTGTGCAATCATTTTTTAATTAATATGACTTAATTTATGTTGATTATATAATATCAAAAAACGATACATTACTCATTCATTATGCCAACAAATTAATAGATGCACTATGTTTGGAAAATACTTCGTTCGCATAAATTAAATTAAATTAATAAGTAAATAAAAAAATCTAAATAACAGTTGCCGTTTTTTTCGTTCTTATGAAAAAATATTTTTCACTTACCGTAGAGGCTATCCAGTAGCAATATTAAGGGAAACATAAAGCATAATTTCAATGATACAATAATAACACAAATACTTACGTGTTTTCAAGAAATTTCTAAATTGAATGAATGGAAATAAAAACGATAATAACCATAGAAAATACTTTATTAATTTTATGTCATTATAATTGAAGCTTTACAAACCTCTAAATTACACAGACTAGTATTTTTTCTTTCTTCTCTTATCTTCAAGCGAATCTTTCATTCTAACAATTTTTCGTTTTATTTTTGATCGTTTGAGTTTGATTCTCAACTTATTTCCTCTTCACCTGGGCAGCATATTCAATTTCGTTTCCAGTTGTGTATCAATCATAAAATATTTAGCAAAATTTCAACCCAGATAGTATATATAACAAATTGAAAGCTTTGTTTATATTACTTTCACTAATTAAATAAATATATAAAATCACATATTAACAAAAATAAAATATTGATTTTTTACAAATTGTACCATTTTATGAAATGACTAGATAAGGATCAGAAACATTTTCAGCGGATAAAAATTGCAATGAATGCATTTGAACAGTTTTGATCATTTCATGAAATTGTGGAATTCAAAAAAAATGCGTTCCGACAGATAATATAAAATCATTTTTTTATTTACTTGTGAATGAGTTTTTTTTACAGAGAAGTGCTGCTTACTTTTGAAAAAATACGTTTTTAAGCTCTCGAAGTAGAAATTATGTTTGTGAATAAATTCTTTGGTAATTACAAAGCGTGTTTTCTCCTCCATTTAACAAATGTCTACGAAAACTTCCGAGACGTGATGCTTGGTATGAAAATTATCATACGTATCCAGTAAAACTTTGATATCAGTTATGTAAACAGCTGTAATAGTATATCTCCCTGCTGAATACATACTTTATATAGCTCGTCAGAAAACATGAACGTTTATTAAAATGCAAATCCGCATCATTTTTCGCATTAACATTTTAATGCTCTTGTTTTTCTTTCAAGTTCCTACAATTCCTGAAAATTAAACTCGGAGAGATTATAAAAGTTATGCAAATGTGTGCTGCCAGAATAATAATAAAAAAATCTTACTTTTGTTTAGCATACAGTATTATGTGCATAGCATAATTTTATATATGCTTCGTGTTTTTTATTAATATTTTTTTCTCTGGAAGTTGAGAATTATTACAAATATTTTAGTCATTAAAAGAGCTACAACTCCAAACAGTAATTTGTTTATTTTTTAATGCGTAAGCTTAATTCAAGGAAATAATTGCAACTTTCTTATGTAACAAATACTATGTTGGGTACCGTACGAGAGTTTCGATTCAATATACAATAAAGCAAAGCATGTGAACACTTTTATACAACCATACAAAATAAAATAATCTTCTTTAAGGATAGCATTAGTTGAAAAAAAGGGTTCTTTAACATCACTTAAGATACATTCCCTCCCTGATGTATACATTGGGTTATGTTGTTATATATATATATATATATGTGTAGATTTCTCTAGTGATTTGCGAATGGTTTGGACTATAAAATTAGTGAGGTAGATATTATAATGTGTTAATTTTTGTACGATTTATTATTAAAAGGTTTTTGGAATAGATATACTTAAAATACATAGTGAGATTTGGCGCTTTTGATTAGCTAATCTGAAAGTGATTTTAGCAATTGTTCTGATGGATAACTCTATAAAGCATTATTTAACATCCAATAATAATGCCATAGAATTATGAAATGCTTGTTTGTCACCACTGATCCCTAGCGGCGGCTTTGTTCTTGAGTCGTCGTCTCACACTTTACGTAATTTAACCCCTCGACCCCCGACAAAGGATAGGCTCCCGCCGAGGTGAGAGGGGTGCGAGAATATGTTTTCTTCTTGTTGTGTCAACGTGAAAATTATACTACGGCCATCTCGTAAAACATAGCGAGACGCTTTAAGTTGTCTTTGTCAAGAAAATGGCATACCTGGCATAGTGATCAAATGGAAATGTGGCATAGCATTTTGAAATATTATACCATCAACAAATCATGACTTTATTGAAGTATACTAGTTTAAATAACCTAAAATAATTAAAAAAACATTTATAATTGAATATTATATGAAGAAATGATACAAAAGTACCAATTCCAACATTCGAAAGTTTTTTACTGTCCATCATATTCACGATTAACAATTTTTAACATGATTTTTTTTATTTTATTTCTTATTCCCTACCATTCAATTTTAATCCTTTACTAGATAAATATATCTTAGATCTTACGTTAACATCGTCAGCCGTCACGATTCTCTGAATTGAAAAAAACTTGCTATTTCCCTCCCCTCCACTTTAATTTTTAAAGCAAGATTAATTTCTGTTTTCACATAATGAACTTTTCTAGGTTAGTTATTAAAACGTTTTTATCATATGACTGTGTTGGTAGCTCATATTATAATTTATTTAACTGATTTGAAACTAACTATATTAAACATATTATTTTTGAACATACGCCTATTGACATAACGAAGTTGTTTTTATTTATATTGATTACAATTATCGTCGATTTATTAAATGAACGAGAAAACATAAATGGTTTATGCGCAGTTAAACTCTTCTATATCAATTTGTTCATGCAATTTCAACTGAAATCAAAACTCTTAATCTTAATCTTTTAATCTCTAATTTTCTTCACCATCATTTTTTAATTAATTCAATATAACATCTCATTACCACAATATCGTACAACCATCTAAACTAGTATCGAACTAAATAATTCAATTAATAACATAAATTTATATTTTTAAAATACTTTATACAGAAATTTCACCTTTTCTCCCATCATTTAAATTTATCATTTATATTAGTACTTTTTAATATCTTTATTATCTTGGTTTCGGCTATGTGACAAATATCAAATAATATTTTTACTCAAAAATAAGTAAAGATAAATGTCTTATTTGTTTTCATCTTTCTTTCAGGTAATAAGAACCTCCATTTTTGCATAATTATGTACAACACAATTATTTCGCGATGACACCAGCATATTGCGTAAGTTAATGAACATCCAAATGTAATCTTTTGAAATCTCTACTAACGTAAAAGAGCGTGAATGTTTGTAGATTGGTAAATTATACAATGGGCTTAACATTGGCCGCGAAGTGTTAATGGAGACCCGAGCCCCCAGGTTTACCCGAACCAGGGGTTTTCAAAATCATCAAACGCTTACTTACCTAGCGATATTACCCAGTTACTAATACCCTAAAATCGTGCAGAAACTTGGAAGAAAATTACCCAATATTACGGTTGAACCAACGTCCCAAATTTTTGGTCATGCTATCATTTTACTAAACATAAATATTTTAATATTTTGCTTTAGGTTTTGTGACTATTTCATTTTGGTATAAAAGATCATTTTTCAACACTAATTTCTTGTTCCAAAGATCATTAAATGTTATAAGTACCAATAAACTGTTAACGATCTCGATAAACTAACTAACTTATTATATTATCAATCACTTACATTTTAGACATGTACTATAAATCGACCAAAGTATTTTTGAGAAAACCTCTTTAGTTATTATATTTTAGTAGTCGATACTTCTTATTTCCAATCGTATAAAATGGATTAGTTAGTAAAGATAATTATGTTTTATCGTGGCAATAACAAATGAATAGATTTGTCATTATAATATATTCCGTTGCAAAAAAAAAACTTTTCCCATAAACGATTCTGAAGATAAAAAAAACTATTTTAAAGGAGAGTCGAAGAAATTAGCATACACAAATTTATTGTTTTCTTGCGCATCATTTGACTTGTGGATTGTTTTATAATAAATAATTATTCAAACCCATGTTTGAAATACTTTTTATAATACAATATAATCAGACAATTTATAAGTGGTCCACTTCCAAAGCTTTATGTACCTTTTTGCTTTTCAGATTTGGCAGATTTAACTTTAAAATCAACATTACAACTAGATGCAAAACTTACCCCCATTTCACTTTTGAAGATATAAAATATGATAATCGCTTTTAATATAGTAAATTTTCTGTTTTTTACGGCAGCTTAAATCAATTTCATATGTGAACACTTTTACAGAATGTTTCGCTTTTACGGCTAGTACCAACATTAGGGTTAGGTTTATTACATTGTACAATCAATTGTTGTCATTTTTTAATTGTACGCATGTGAAACAGCTACCGACTAATGGTTGATGATCTCTGCTGAACCGGAATGCAGAAACTTGACTGTCAAAGTGGCGCCCAACTAACACAGGGACACCTTTGAATATTTATGAGGGAAAAGGATAGATTACCACTCTGCCCAGCAAACTCTTGGATCTATTATAATCATCAAGTTTGTCTTGTCACACAAACAGATAATCCCGCAATTTAGTTGCGAAAATGCAGCCTACAAAGCTAAATTCATTCAAGAACTACCTGGCTATCTGCTACATAATTCATCGTCTATACATATAAATGAATCCACTTTTTAGTTTTTTGCAGTGAAGCGAAAATTTCGTTCACCCAAAAGACCGATAACGATTTCAAACAATTGAGCATACGTATTTGTTTTCTTTCGGGTAAGAATAAACCATTGCTTTCTCGCGAATATAAAGTAATTCGTTATAGATACGAAGCGCATCGTGATAAATCAGCCTTTATATCTTTAAAACACACGTGAGAATGTTTTGTGGAAACCGATTTTTCAGTATTTTTATTTAAGTTCTATGAATACCTAATTTAAAGTTTTACCAATTTGAATAGTAGACTGATAGTCAAAGCATTTTCTGTTCATAAAATATTACATTTATTTAATAATGTAAAACTAAAAACGTAATTTTTTAGAAGCTTTGTATATACTTGCCTCTATTTTTCTCTGTATATAAAACAGTAAAAGTATGTGGAGTTTCTGAGCTCTCAGACGTTGATATATTCATAAATATTAATAGTTTAAGCATGATTAGTTAACTCTTAATATTATTTTTACATTTTTCATTCAATGCTATGCTGACATTTCAAGTAACGATGCAAATTTGGTGTTGAATATAATAATTTCGCTTATACAATACTATCGCAACGGCCAAACAAGACATAAGTACGACTATAAATGATACATATAATATTTGATGTAAACTTGTGAGAGGTATTACGATAAACCTTTTTTATTAAATACCAAAACGCACAGGCATAGTAATTATTTTCAGCTTTGGTCCCGAACAAAGATTATCTTTACAAATTTTTCAAATAAGGCCTTTCAAAATTGGAGAATTTTTTTTCATTAAAACAGCAGATGGTCTCAAATCTCCTATTCAATTCTTTTCACTGGAAGTCTCGATAATGGGAATTGAATCGTGCTTAATGAGCCAGCGAGTGGAACGAGTCGAAAATTCTCCCTTCTCGAATGCTCGCCGTTTGCTGGGAAGAGCGGCGCAAGTGTTACACTGACTAGGCTTAATAAAAGAATAATTCAATATGCATTAAGACGTAAGAAAAAAGGATTTCATTTTTATTTTTATCAAAAAACTAATAGAGATATATATATTTATTTTATTAAGTATCATAATATTTGATTACATACATTCGAATTTCATATTATATTGTTATTTTATAGGAGCGAGCATTAATAATAAGGTGAAAAATAACAAAATATTAAGTTATACAAATATATTTTTTTAAATAGTTGATTGCTATTTCCGCGTATGTTTTCATAACATATGAATAATTAGATGAAGGTATAAGCCGAAAAATCTATTAATTATTAAAAAAAAATATTTGTTGAACTTAATATTTTGTTATTTTTCACCTTATTATTAATGCTCCCTGGAAAATAACAACCTTGCTATTACCTACATTATAACAATGGAGTTCGACCAAATAATACCAATTCAATCAATAAAGAGCATTAGCTTTATAAACGTTATAAGAACAAAAATTCGATCATGCCGATCAAATGTCACGTTTACTTCTGTGAGATAATGTCAATTTCCAATAGCAATATAAATAAACACCTGTTTCAATTTGATTTGCAAGGATTTGTCACTATCTTCACATAATATGAGCACTGAAGAAGTGACGTGAGCCAAGTAGTAAAATGGTAAAACCATTCTATTGAATTTACAAGTACAATCACAACGTTACTTGGTGTTTTGGTGTATTGCATATTTTTATTTTAGGAAGATAACACTATTCTAGTGTGTATTTACTGAGCACATTTCACTTATACGATATATTTAAAAAAAATGTAAAATATTATGACGCAAACAACTCACTTCACCTCTCATGGGTTTATACTATCAATTGTATGTGAGGTGATATGCCATGATACCACAGTGCTCTACAGCTGGTATTTAATTATCAACATACTTTCTTAAACAATTCGTTTTGCTTTGTACTTTGAAATACGTAATAAGTACACACTCGCAATGATTTCAAAAGACGTTTCGATCAATAATTTTACGTCTCCTATGGACGCCACTTACTCATATAATATACCTTTCCTCATTTTGAAATCAAAACCTTTGTTTTAATTTATTACATATACAAAAGAATTTTGTGATTTTTTAAATTAATGAAAAAAAAAGAATACACAATAGAAGATATATTTTGTCATTTGGATTTATTTTTCAAATATGCAGTTTTTTTTAATAATCCAAAAATCTCGAATAACTCTCGCGACTAGAAAAATACTTCTCATCCGATGGGGATCGTTTAGGGACCCCAGTGTTTTCCTCATTATTGGCCTTATTCTTATGAATTTCAAAAAAAAATAGTCTAAAGGCTTTAAAATATATCTCTGCATCATTCCTCATACATTTTTTTATGAAAATCTGTGGTTTTTTAATAAATAATCATATTTTAAGTTGCGCGTAAAAAAGACGTCATCCCAGCACACATATGAAATTGCAACTGGCGAGTTTTGCCCAGCTATCTTACGAACGATCGCTTATCGCGTTATCGCATATTTATATTAACTACAAAAGGTCCAAAAAACTATGATATAAGAAAACCTTAATTATAAACATTGTATCACCCATATTAAAATAGATATTTAAGAAAATGTTGGTGTTGGGGTCGCATTTTTTGAGCTTAGAACCGGACAAGTTAAAATAATTTGCATTTCATCTACCAATGTAAAGTTTTATTTTTAATTCAAATGCTCTCTGACAAAAATAAGCAAACAAGATATTCAACGCAAAATTCATTTCTCTCGCTGGTGATTTTAAAAATATTCAAATTCAGTCCTTTTTTCTAAATTATTTTTTTTCATATTGCATAGCGTAAACCGCCGGCCGAGTGAAGGGAGGGATAAAATCTTTTTGAGCCGGGCAAAAGAGAACAGAAAAAGGAGAGAAAAACTTTTCTAAAAGGCTTGAAGGATCCTCAGTCTGTAATCATATTTGGACAAGGCGGTCGCTTCAAAAAAGATTTTCCATTTTTCATGTGTGGCATGTGAATATAAAACATACATACTTGAAATATGTATTTCGTTTTATAATGTATTATATTAACCACTTTTACATTGAATCGTGCATTTTAATATTAAATTGGAGTCGGATTGAACGTATATTCACTTTTTCAACATATTCGTTGATTTTATGGACTTTATGTAATAAGAACTGCTCGCTCGGTTGAAATTTTATAATGAAACTAATAATTAGCTTATCACATTGATGCGATTTAAAGATTGGATGAGTAGGGAGGGGAATTCAGACATCACAAACATCTGTACTTTTGAACGCGAATTAATAAATATATTGAATAATTAATATACGAAATATTCTGTACTTGAATTCAAAACTGGGAACACCTTTATCAACGAGAGTAACATTAGCGACAAGCCGAGTTTATTTTTTAAAAGTAGTTTTATAAATAACACAAACTATGGCAGTGTGTGTTAGCTAACTCATAAATTAAATATTCATTTAATACTTTAAAAATATTGTTAAATGCATACCTTCAAATTTATTATTCAGGAATATATACTGCGTAAATAATATTATCATGTTTCTATATATCATATTTGTATATCAAACTAATATTGGTCTCGGTTTTTATCGAGAATACCATTAATTATAAATTACAACAAAAATCCTATTATTTTACATTAGTTTGAGAAAAAATAGTCGATTAATTAATTTTAAATTATTGATCCCACTGATTGTATATAATACGCTTATTTTTAATACAACGACTTCTCTATTCATTTAGTATTTGAATCAATATGTTAATCAATTGAATTCAAAAAGTTGTATCAGATAAATTATTTTTTGTATAAACATGTAAATTAATATGACAACATTTCTTCCAACGAAGACAAAAATGTTCACGTCCAATAAGAACATTTTTTTAATTCCCTTCTATTCATATTTCGACAATATTTACAAGAAAAATTGAAGCTGTGCAAGGTTATATAAAAAGAATTCTGATTAAAATATTTATTACGTATAAGATAACGGCCAAACTTTTGGTTACCAAAGTCAAAATATACAATATATCATATGTTACACTAGCAAGGTTTCATTATACTGTATTTAATAAATTCAATTTAATGGTGACGTCAATAATTTTAATATTACATTGTTATATATATTTATGACGGTTTATATAGCTTAAATTGAATTGCAAACTGATGGCAAATTAATAGACTTCTATATGGTTAATCTATATGGAAGTTTGCCAAGTTAAAATCAGTTGAATTTTAATATAAATTAATTTCCAACTGGCAAAAGTCCAGTCTAAACAAGATTATCTCACAACAAAATTTATTTATAGATAATGTATTTCTTACGATAAATTCTAAAATTATTTTAAAAAGCCAAACTGGAAATTTGTCTTATTTCTTCTCTGAATATAACCTTCTAAAACTAAACATCTGGTGACAACTTGTAACTTATATTAATAATATAGTATATTGTAGCTAATAAATTCGATAGCAGTATCACCAAAACCACTAGTAATTTCTTAGTACTAATTTAAAACATTGATTGTTTTGGAAAGAAAACCATAAATCGATTGAAGCTCTATTCTGGGATTGAAAACCTGAAAGCAACACAACTGAAGCCAGCGACGCTGATCACTCATCCACGGAACTGGATTTAGAATAAATAGATAAAAACCAAACAAATACTATGTACATTTTAAGTTGAATTAATAATCTGTAATTTCATATTTTAAAAGGCACATTTCAAAAGGCCACAATTTTAATCAAATTTCTTACAACAACATCCTTTCACGATAATTGAAATGAAACTCAATGAAATATTAGGTCAAAAAGATAGTTTGCATTTTGCAATTTATTTAGATGTTATAAAACCGGAATAAGTTGTTCGTTTCTACAATATTACGATTCACAGAAGTAAGAGATTCAAAGAAATTATTACCGAAGAAAACTTACAAATATGAACATATTTTCGATGGATTCGGCTGTAACCTTGTGGAAGCTTTATGTATAATATATTAAATATGATAGCTTTGTTATTACACGAGCTTTGTAACAAATTGTAACCCGTGTTTCGTCTTTTTATGAACTATTCTTAGAAAAACTGTCGTTTAAGCTATTAACGAATAAGGTAAATATTTATTTTAACTCTTAGCTTGCAAATTATATAACGTAATCATGGTTTTTTTTTCCTTTTAACTGGACGCACGGAAAAGGCTTAGCACAGCGATTTCCAACCTGGCAAGCATGGACTATTGCAAAGGGAGGCGCAAACAGTTTAAATATTTATTTACCTTTTAAAAAATATCTTTATTATTATGTAAAATAAAGGATAGGGAGTCGCGAAGATAATTTTATTTTCAAAGGGAAGCGTAGTAACACAAAGTTGGGAAACCACTGGCTTGACACAAATAATAATATGACTATTGTTGTTAAACGCGTGTTTACAATTTGTAACAAAAATTGTTGAATAACAAAGTTATTTAATTTAATTATGTATTTTTGTATAAAAAAAATATTTACTTCATGTCATCACTCTATATCAGGCATGGGCAACCTTTTTTAGGTCTGGGGGCAAATTATCATTCTGTCTCCGAGTCAAGGGCCGGACCATATTATTAAACATAATAAAGTAATATTTAGTTAAATAAAACACGTTGCTACTTCTATTAATCTACTTCTTTAATATTAATATTATATACTGATTACAAAATTTAGTGTGGAGATTGGCTTTGTACTTGAATAACGAGACTATCAATATTGGCGTAAGCTCAATAAGTTCTATCTGTAAATTTGCTGGCACATTATTTACATCGGCATCCATCGGACGAGCAAATATAGCGAATGTGGTGTTTTTGTTTTGGAAGTCGGCAAACCTCTTATAATTTATTTCTCTATTACTTCGCCGAGATGAATCAGCGCCGGACAAATTAACTCGGCGGGCCCGTTGTTGCCCATATATGCTCTATATCAACTCTACGAAAAACTTTATCACATACACCTACGTCCAAAACTTTAAAATTGAAATTTTATATTGACCTTCCGTAAACTTTAAACCAGATTTATTTGCTATAAAAAATAACAACCGAGTAATGGAAAATTAATATTTTACTTAGTACTAATACCTTTAATAATAAATATGTCAGTGTTTCTCAAAAAAAAAAACTTTATACTATAAAGTAAATCATAAAGAAAATTTCAACTAAATGATTTTTAAATGTATTGGGTAAAATAAACAGTAAGCTTATACTTTGATATATTATTGTAATGCAATGTAATATATTAATGGCACTTTTTATGAAACCAAACTTTAGCTTTACCATGCCAAATTGACATCGTTTATAATACTTTCTAGTATATTACTATTTCATTTTAAATCAAATCGCTCAATTTTGGTGATTTGGGTCGTAAGTGCATTTTGAGTGCACGATACAAATGTACATGCCACATTTTCCTAGAATGGGCACGGCTTAGATGGTTGCGCAACTCTCTAAGTTCGTTTCTGTTCCAGTTTGCGGTGAAACTTTACCCTCTGCCTACCAGAGAGGATTAACCCAAGTTTGGAGTAGGTGCACTATGTTCAAGATATTTAATTAAAAAAAACTATGTTTACTAAATGTCAACAATGTATATAATTTGACATATTAGTTTAATTTAATATTTCAACTGAAGGTCCTAAGTGAATTTCGTACACTACCACATATTTTGTCACTAACGACCCGGGTTTTGCTTTCGGTATCTTCGGGTATTCAAGTGCATGTATGAACTTAGACTGACGCTTGGTAAATAAGTGTATCGTGTTAAAACCATTTATGACGATCTGGATTATTTTTTACTAATTTTAAATGATTCAATTTTTTTGTATATTAGTATTAGTTTTGCACGTATTTATTAGAAAATGAAAATCAATCACATAATCATGAATTTACCATTTTGAATCAATTACTTTCTTTCATTTTTATTAATTTGAGACGGACTACTGCTTTATGAAATGTGTTTACTTGAGTGGCATATTATATATTGCAAAACAATATAACGTGCTTTTCGTAAATTTACATATTCTTTCGAGAATTTGCATTGCTAATTAGTTTTGAGACAAATAAACTTTACACTCACTAAGTCAATACAATTCATATTCTAATTTATTGACGATTCATTTATTTTCTCATTAATGTTTAGAAAGCAGTAAAAAATGAACTTACGAATTGGATCCTGATTTTAATTTACAGTGATTTTTTTTTACTCATCCAGTTGTCAACAAAGTGTTAAAAAATGCAAACAAACTATTTCTAAAGATATCGATATCAACCAGAATTCAGTAGCTTGCCTTTCTTGATTCATAGCTTGGGGAAAGAAGGACAACGAAACCAATTTCACTTATTCAAGTCAACTGTGCAAATTTCATATAAGAAAGACTCATCGTTTGAAAGCTTTTGTGTGACAGACAAATACGAGTATTTTCTATGTTTTAATTAAATTGCTTAATTTATTTTGTGAAAACGAACTATCATTAGGTTTTTCATCCCATTTTAAATTATGGATTGTGTATAAAACAAAATACATTACCTATAACAATATATTTTTTGTTTAATTACAAATAACCACGCGATGTGAAATAATAATATAGTTTATTATAATCAATTCAACCTTTGATTCTGTAATTTATTTTTAACTTTCAATTATAGTATTCATAAACTGTATTTTGTTCTTCATAAATATATAAAATATACATATTGTAGCTTACTCAATAACGATTTTGTCAGCAACGAAAAAAACTTTACTTATATTGAGAAATAAATTACTTAACTAGTTATTCTATAAGTCAAATATTTTTCTTAGTTAAATTTTTCAGTATGTTTTGTATTATTCAAGTCATATTTTAACTTATAATAAATAAACTTTACCAATTTGGCATCAAAAGATTGATTTTTTTTTGTATACCGAAACATTTATGTATTTTGTATTTGATGTATTGTTCTGTATTCTGACATAGACGTGCGTGTTTGATGTTTTCATAGTTTTTCATGAACACAATACCATTCAACAAAAAAAAAGATAAATTAAATATTTAAATACTAAAATATCTCTAGCTACAACCTTAAATTATTGCCCATTCGGAAGAGATGCTGAGTGACCAACTTACAGCCGTTTTCCGTTTAAGCATGCTCCACTTTTAGCGCAGATGTAATTTTTAAACATAAATAGATTTTATTATACCGTAATTATGAATATTTAAATATTTGTAACTTTAAAAAATGCTTTAATCAATGGTAAAAGTGTGTAGGCATAACTTAAGTAATAAAATTCATAACATCGCCGCGACGATTTGTCAATGCTTTTAATGACTCTTTACTTTTCTCAGCTGTATTAAAAAACTTAAATATTTTTACTTTCCGTTTGAGTTATTTTTTTTTTGATCCACTCTTAATATTTTAAACACCATGGCAATATAAACAATGTATTAATTACACGTTCTACTGCAAAAACTAATCAGCAATATCTTCAAATTGATAGCGAACTGCAAATTTTTAAAACATGATGACTTAATCGAGCTTTCCAAAAACATCACAAAAACAGTCTCCTCGCAATATTCCCAACTTAAAAGCAGTTTTCCAAGGCTTTCATGGCTCTAAGTAATTGATGTATATAAACACAGCGTTATCAAAACGCGCTTTTGAGTATTATATCATCTGCCACACGGAAATAGCAGGTAGGTCCACAAACCCACATTAGCAAACATATTGTATTTTAAAAAAAAAAAAATGTGATACAACTAATTGCCATGGCCAAAATAGTCTTTTTATTACTTCTATTGTAAGATATTGGTTTAAGATAAATAATATTTTTTAAATTAAAATTACTTACAAATATCTCAACAGTATCTGTATCGAACCTATTTACTTTTCAGTGAAATTAAAAAAAATATCGGCAAGAAAAAAAAACATTTTTTTGCTAACCGAATGTCTTTAAATCGTTTGAATCATCTTTCGTTTAAACGTTTTATTGAAAAAGCTATCCAATTTCCTACAAAAAATATATAAGCTTGCTTATTATCATTAAATGATCAAAATTTGACGTTCTAAAGGTGGGTAAGATTATAATAGCATTTTTATTGAAAAATGGGTTCACACTAAAAGATCACATCTTTTCAAACCATTTCGAAAACGTACTTTGGCAAAAATTACTTAAACATGTTAAAAAAATCGGTTCAAGCTAACATAGTATTACAATAAAGAGCAATACAATGAAATCGCTTTGAAAAATATTTGCTTCTATTTTACTACGTGTCATTAATGCAATCTTATTTTACCCTCATCTGCGCTATTTATTTAATGCCAATTTATTTAATCCTACTAGCACAATATGTTGCCTGCGAAGACACTCAGTTTTCTGGTGATGATGAAAAAAATAAGAAAAACCCCTTACGAATATTGATTGAAGGTTTTCAGTCGAATAAAAAAATCGTAATTTGATCAAAAATTTAAACAGCTTACTTAAATCTCCTTGTTCCTTTCAAGGAAACAAAATAAATGAAACGACATTTCACCACAATTAAAACGTATCCACATATTTTTTAGATTTTCTGTTTATCAAAGCGTTCATTAACTTACAAATTGACTTCAGTGTTTCTCACAAAAGAATTTTATTTCAACAATTCATTTTCAAAAAATGGATGTGAATGTTTTTTTTCCGACCACAATAACATTATTTTCTTCAGTGCCGTGGAACAAACAACACTTTACTTCCTGTTAACGAGGTTTGCTTATTTGCCCGCGGACTTCAAAATTTTCCCTGCAGTTAACCGTTAACTGAATGTTTTACATTTTGTTTACAGCCGTAGCATTAAATTTTACGCAGTCAATTAAATCGTTATCTTAAGTGATGAAATGTTCTGATTTCCTAGCGAACTAATGGTTTTAACAACACTGAGAGTACATTAAACAATAAAGATAATGTAATTGTTGTAAATTTGTTGCAATAAAACATAAAACAATGTTTTCTTAGAAATTATCTAATAATTTTGTGTTTTTAAATATCATTGTGAAGTTGATTATAAAAATAGTGGTACTCTGGCATTAGCGCACAGTACAACCTCCCACATAAGCGTGCTGACACTAACACACAATATATGTTGTAGTGTGGACTGCTCATTTAAAGAAATTTACTAACCTAAAATATTTTTTCTGCTAAAAATACATTTCATTGACAATTAAAGACATTCAGCTGTTGTTTTTTTTTTTATTATTTTTGAATTCTTTTTTATCGTTCTTTTTCTTGATTTTATTTCAAGTTTTTAACATAATATATCTTTTTATTATTTTCTTTTGATTAAAATGTAAAAAGTACATATTTTTATTGCGCGCAATCGTCGTTGAGCTATTTTCGCCTCAACAAAAATGGTATATACAAAAAGAAAACATGGTCGTTCAATAATTCAGTATGAAATTAAAAAGAATTTCCCTTAGTGCCTCGTTTGACGAAATTATTAGTCTGTAGCAGTCAGCGTACTTCAGGATGCTTTTTACAAAAAAATATTTGTTATTACAGCTAATGATTGGCGTCAAATAATTTAAATTTGAACGAGAAAAACTCGATGAGAATTCTATTGTAAGTCAGTCGAGATCAACTCGAGGCCAATTGACATCACAAACACCCACGCACCCAGGTCTCAAATATTAAATTAAAAAAATCTAAATTTGATATTGATTATATTAGGAGTCGAACCCAGATCTACCTTGTTGGTATAGCTAGCTCTAATCAACTAGGCCACATCATTAGCTCACCTTGATGATATTTTTTCTTAAGCATTCTTGTAAGTAATGCTTAAATATTCCTTTATCACGAATTGCTATTTATCTATTGTGGTATGCTTTTAAAGATTATTATGTCTATTTTGACGACTTTATTAAAAATATTTTTAAAAATCTGTACTTAGATAATCACAATTGGATGTAAGACGTTATCCAATTCTTATCTATACTATGAACGCATTATCAATCCTAATAGTCCAAAATGGAGCTTATGTTCTGAAATTGTGAGGGCACTGTAATTTTAACATTTAAAATAATGTCCGAGATGACAGCTAATCGTTTTCCCGCCAAGCGGAAGTAACATCACTGCCGTTTCGCTTGCCCCGCTTGAATTCTGAAAACGCGGCAACACCGTAGCCGATGGTAATGCAGGAAGCTGCCGCTCCGCAGCGTAATGACATTGGCGGCGAGGATCATTTGTAACTTTCCCGCGGGAACAATATTATGCTCATCGATTCTAAATGACTGCGTAGTCTTCGGGTAGCCATTTTGATGACATTTGCGTCTTGGCATGATGTCGGCGAGCAAATAAAAAATAAAATGCCGCGGAAAAATCGTCGAATGAAAACTGCGTAGATGTTTTGTTTTAGAAAATCCTAGCATAGATGTTTTCAGTAGACAAAACCTGATGTGGATTTGGGTTTGGGTTTATTACATTGTCTGTATCTTTCACAAAATCTCCGAATTGACTTACCTCTCTAAAGACTATTGTTATAGAAAAAAGACTCAATATTTTTGTGTATCGTCAATTTAATAGAAATTTCTCATTTGAAGGAAGTACCATTTTTAGCTGTTAAAAATAACTTAGTTTTCAATTATAAATAGTTTGCAATTATTTCAATTATATTTATATTTTAAAGATAATTGAAGTTATTCATTAAAAATCTACTTATTTTATAGAAGAAGAAACTGACCAACATTTATTAAAGTAAAAGTATGACTAAAAACTTGTTTGAAAATACAAAAATGATTTCCTGCATTTTGGATTTTGGCCATGAAATCTTAGTATAAAGATATAACATTTTTAGGTTTCTTTGTAAAGTTTATGGGCTATCATATATATAATTTCAAATGAATCCAAGAAACCAAATACTTAGATTTTAAGATATATAATACACGAAGAATCTATTATTCTTTTGTATGATTTTGAACATATTTTATATTGTTTATTAGGTTCTTTAATAATTTCATTCTGGAAAATTTTATGTCATATTGTTAAACGTAAAAAAGTTACATTTCAAATAGCAAATTTAACATTTGAAATTAAATAAATTGAACAAACTTACTCTTTTTAAGTATCGATTTGAAATATAAGCTGGTCAGCATAATGAGTAAAATGGCAATACTCCCGCACCAGATGTCATTTTAGCGGGAAGAAACCCGCCATTACAAGCAACCCTCAGGGACCGTTGAAATCTTCATCGATTCTAAACGACTGTCGTATTTCTCTGAGAGCCATTTTCCTGGCATTTGTTTTAGCGGGAGTCCCAGATGTGCATGCCAAAAGCGATTTATGGCCGGGACGGAAGCACAATGTCTTCGAAACGAAAAAGTAGAACAGGATCTTTGCTTTGCAAACGGCTGACTGTTATGAGATATGTGTAAACGTCTGAG
Source organism: Himalopsyche tibetana (assembly GCA_030503985.1). Classification (NCBI taxonomy): domain Eukaryota; kingdom Metazoa; phylum Arthropoda; class Insecta; order Trichoptera; family Rhyacophilidae; genus Himalopsyche; species Himalopsyche tibetana. Next base: position 8,245,601 of record JAPJYX010000010.1, read on the forward strand.
ACTTTCATTCTCATCATAAGAGTGTTCCGCATATTCAAATAATCATATATGTAGATAAAATAAAACACAACTATCTCTTTTGAACAGCTACAAAATTTTCAGAACTTTATAATAATAAGCATGTATCTTTATTTAGACTTATTGAAAGAAATACGTGCAATATTGACGATACGTGTGTAATCATGTTTCCATTCATTTAATTAAAAATATATGACTTTCGATCGAACTTATTCTACAAAATTTATTTAAATACTCAGTAAATAGTAAGTTTTGTTTTATGATTTTCGTTTCGATTTTAGTATGTACATATTGACTATGGAAAGGAAAAAGGACGTAGCCCACACATAAAGTAAATTTTACAGGCACAAAAAACGTGTTTTGAAGATTTTGGACCATATGAAGATTATGAAATATATACAACCTTTAAGTGCACGGAGACTTTAAAACTGGTGTTTAATTGACATATTCTAATATTAATTAAAGAAATTGTGTAGGAAAAAACAGTTCAGTCTTTTTTCTTGGTTTTGATTTTCTCGTGCTCATCTTTTTTCAAACAAAAAAGCTAAATTTAGATACTGATTCGGCATTTGCAGCTTATATCCTTTTGATAGAACGTGTATCTAGTTTGATACATTGTGATAATCGAAAAAAAACTGTTATGAAAAACTTTGGGTTACGTCCTTTTTTCTTTTTATAAATTACAATTTGCTTTTATGTAAATATAATACATAAATAAAATACAAATTTACACAAATTGCTATCAATTTGTTAACTATCATTAAATTCTTGTTGGCAAATCACTATTTCTATAGAAATAAAACACATGTTTGTACTCATTACATATGTTTTATACGACCGATCATTTCGATCGATCAAATTTAATCGAAAACAATGTCAATTATTCGTATATTTAAGTGTGACAAGCATGTTTCGATAGGTTATTATTTCATACATAGATAGAAGTTCTCAGAATGTGTTGAATTTCATGCAGAATATATTGTCAACATTACGATTATATGCAGGCACAACAAAAAGCTTTTTTTTGTGGCAACATTTAAAACTTCAAAATCTGTAACGTGATAAAATTCAAAGAATTCTGACTGCATAATTAATATTAATTTACTTGTATCCTCAATTTAGTTTAAATTTTATTGTGGGGCCTATATTGCATGCGCACTTAAATTTTACGAAACTTTGTGTTTAAATTAAAAATGTGAATAATCGGCTTATTCAATGACTCTTTTGTAGCCGTCATATTATAAAGGGTAGAAGAGTAAAAATGCAAAATCAGTCTACCACTATGACATAGCGAGCTGGCAGCGGTGGGTAGGTTGTATAGCCTATCCGAGTTTTAAAGCTTAAAGCTTTGTGGTGGGCGAAGGCCGCTTCGCGTTGACTCTGGCAATCACACGTACTGCTTTTCATAGGCGTGCATGTTTAATATAACGTAACAGGTTTATAGGTTGTTTGATTTTAAATACATAAATAAAAAATATATACAAAAATATAAATTTACTTATATGTTTATGATTTAGATCTTTATTGTGCCTAGATTGATAAACGTATTTTAGCATTTTGATTGATTACAAGTTTTAAATAAGAAACGTCTTTTAATATGTTAAAATAACAAGGTGTTGTTTTTGTTAAATTTTTGAAGTTAATTTGAATAAATTACAATTGGTACATTTTTACAAAATTTCGAACGTATTTTTTTTAATTTGGTCGGATGAGATTAACGCTTCATGCAACCCTTAAATAAAAAAAGTCTTTTGATTTTAAGACTGCAGGTCATTTTTCAAAGATTAAATTATTAGGTATTGAAAGCTATTGAATACATAAAACAATATTACCTTGAAAGTTAGATGACAAATCTTTGATATTTAAAATAAAATTTCACATCGCCATAATTTACGGTATTTTTATATTTAATACCAATCTGATTCAAATTCTTTGACATATTTCTTAAATATTTTATGATATTGTCAAAAGAATCATATAATTATAATAATATTACAAGGGGTATAAAAATATATTTTGGGTTATTTTACCAACAACCAGCAACAATATGACTCTGCATATTTTTTGTTGTCATGGTGGCATTATAAAAAGTACAAGTATGTGCATTGGAAGAAAATCTCATACTTATGATAAAATTGAGTTCTCTTGCGGTTTTTTTTATATCCATTAACCTATAATTATCTGATAGTGATCCACAAATATTTCTTCAACGGCAACAGTTTCCAATTTAACTGTGACTGGTTAAAACATCTGAATATTTTTACAGGTTGATGCCCCGTAGTCATATATCAAACAATACTAGAAAACTAGTACTTTATAACATTGACTGCTGATTTTTTTAAATAATCTCACGCATAACTTCGACACTGGCTCAATTTTTATTCTTACTACCACTCTGACTTACAGCTTATCTTCGTGAAGCACTTGTGTGCGGACTTAATCAAACCTCCCACTTCACACTTTTCCTTCCATTTGTGGTCGATTTAATTTATGATTCCACACAGCCTTTGTGACAGTGTATGTTTCACACTTTCCTATTTTATAACACTTTTCACCTATGGTTCTTTTTAAATGCTATAATTTTCAACGAAAATCTGATTAAATAAATTTAAAAAAAATGGTATTTTAAGCAGAGTTATCTAATTGTAGAATTGTATCCAGTATCATATATTTTTTAATTATCAACAAATTACTGACAAATTACTGACAACCCAACCCAACTTGTCAATAATAACAGATACGCCACGCCTCAAGTCTTAGTAAAATAACAAAAATCTCTTCACTATACAGAAATATCTCTGACGGTCATAATATCCTATCTTTTATATTTCAATTAGATTTTACAAATATTTTCACCTTTTTTGAATGAATGATTTATTTTAAATAAAATACAGCTTTATTTATTTCGTAAATATTCCTCGCCATAATTATACATCTATTTTGTTAATGTATAAGTATGTTCGCTTTTAAAATGCAGTATATGGACTCGTATTGAAGCATCTGTGATAATAAATGAATGTTATTTTCTTTTTTGAAGAAAATATGAAACTAGGAAAAGATTAGTATTAAGTTAACACCTCGTTTTTTGAGACGGGTGGTTTGGAGATAATATAGACATCGAATATAAATCCATATATCGATTGAAAAATCAATTTGATAAATCGTCTATATGGGTATAGAATCCGTAGACTTTGCAGCTGGATATGACGAACGCCTAAGATCGTTAAACAATTATTTACAGGACGAGAAATTTATTTATCCAAACATACTAAAAAATAATTTTGTTAATGTTTTTTACGCGTGTTTAAACAATCTTTCGGACAAGGGCACATTTATAAAATCGTGTTCAGTTGTTTTATTGCAAAATATAGGTACGTAGGTACGTTTAGGTACGAGTAGGTACGTTGTTTTATTTTAGGGTATGATTACATTAAACTAAAGGCGCGTTGTGTTCGAATGACAACATTTAACAAATTAAACTTCTATGAGAAATATTGTCGACAAATGAAATGACATCATTGGTATATAAAAATGACAGTGTGGCGTTATTGCGTGTATCATGCTACGCCGAACCGCAAACTTTGTGAATTCGAGCTTTATTCGTTTTGATTTTGTATATTGTGTTTAATGCGAAACTTTGTTGAAATAATTTGCCCGCAACTTACACAATTATTATTTAATAAAGGTCACGAATGACATTTTGCGGAAAAAAGATAAATAAACTTGAAAGTTTTGCGTGTGAACTTTGATATTTTGTGCAGTCTAAAGCCCCAAAGTTTGCCTTTTATAAAGCTATTAGAAAACTTAATTTCCTGAAGGGCAATTCAAATCAAATGTTTATAATCATCGCAGTTTTTCTTTGAAAAGTCGTAGAAGTACATTAAAAGTGATTTTTTATGCTGAAGTAAGAATTGTAGTTTTGAGTATATATCAGTATACTATATTATTATCTCAAGAAACCTGACAAGTTCATATTGTAATACGGATTCTTATTGTATAATTCTAACAGATGGTGCTTAGCAAAAAGGATTATGTATTTAGTAGATAAACAAACCTTTTTATGAAAAATAGCAATCGAGGAATTTATTTCGTTTGAAATACACAAATAGTAACGTCATAACATTTTAACTTAACGTTTTTAATATATCTTCTTTGGGTTAAAAAAGATGAAAAAAAAGAGATTTCCAAATCTGTGAATCGATGGAAAAAATCAGTACAAATATTTCAATGTACTGATTTGAAACGTTTTTGGCGGAGCTTATTGGTAGAAAAACTCAAAAACGTTCATATTCAGCTACCATTTACAATTTCCAATTAAAATGTTTTTAAAATCATTAATATATTACTAGCTGTAAACCCGTTGACCTCAAGGATTTTTGTTGCACTTTTAAATAGTCAGAAAATTTACTGGCGTGAAAAATAAATCACAAACCTATTTATTGAATAAGCCAGAAATTCTAAAAGTCAAATAAATATATATCGGGGCAAATATCGACAGCCCTGCCCTGCAGTATTTAAATTGTATATTATATAATTTTTATAATAATTGAAATGTTTAAGTTTGCTAACAAATATATTTGGTAGTAGCAGAAATCGACCTCGGGGCATATATCGACAGCCCTGCAGTATTTAAATTGTAAATTATTTAATTTTTGGAATAATGTTTAAGTTTGCTAACAATCATTTTTCGTAGTAGCAATAATATACCTCGGGGCATATATCGACAGCCTTGCAGTATTTATATTAACCTTCAAATCAAGCAAATAAATCATAGAAATTTAAATATGCTTTACCCAATACAACCTTTCAAATTTAAATCAATGTTTTGTTGAATAAATTTTAAGTGAACAAAATACAATTTACCATATTGTATTCTAAAAGTCCTAGACAGGCCGTGTCATTCATACCATGTCATTCAGCAAGAATCGTGTTTGTATATAAAATGATTATAAGGTTATGTTAAAGAAAGACTTTTGTTTTTAAAACTCAAAAGTGCTTAAAACAACTCAATGGTAATAAATTGATAATGATTTCCACGCAAACTTTTGCGGTGAACACGCGAAGCTTTTCAGACTCGCTTAATTACATGCAGTCGAAAGAGTAGAACTACAGCCTAGCTTTGGGTTCAGCGTTACCAATTGTTAAACAAAGTAAAATAATGATTTGTTGTTTGGTTGTAAATAATAAAACATCTGGCTTAGGTTGCTTTATTTGTATGCTTTTGAACTGTTACATTAAAATGTACGCTCCTATGAAATTTATTTTATTTAACTTATTGTCAACAATGCTTTTGTCAGTTTTGTCATATTATAAATGAAAAAATTGTTTCTATCTTTATCTGAGTAAATATTATATATTATGGCACCATAGGATTTTATGTAAACTTCTTAAAGTTTACTTATTTTGATAACTTTCTAATTCAAAGACGAAAGCAAAATTTAAGGAAAAAAATCTACATATTGTATGCAAGATAATACAATAACACACGTACATATATGTTTTATGTTCACTTTAGTTTAATTACTTATTATAATTTTCATTTAGTGGTTGCTTATATTTATTATATAATTATATTTATATACACAATAGGAATACCGTTGTAAGTTTGAGTGTTTTTTCCATATTTTTGTGGTCATATTCAAGTCTTAAAATACTTTTACAATATTTAAAGATAATTATTTTTTTATGATAAAACGCAAGTTTTCGGATATGAATTTCTTTAAATATTATTTTTCGACAATTATTGCCATTAAAAAAGAGACAATCCAAACTTTCTTTGTCTTAGCGCGCGTCTCAGGATTTAAAACCAGAAAGGAAAAATCAACCTTTAGACATATCATTTTCTTAATTTGCAAACTACAATTCTAAAATATTAAAAATGGAAACATATTTTTTAAGCTCTCTTTTCTTCATGCACATTTATGTATAAGGCACGACATAGGTATACTGCCATGCTAAGTAAAAACATAGTAATTACAAATTTGATAGCTTTTCTGAATCAGGCATCAAAATTTCATTTACTTATACAGTATATAAATTTTACTGTGTTTTCCTTACTCGTTTATTTATTTTTTACAAGAATTTTTGCAAAAGATTTACAAATTATAAATAAAAAACTTAAAATGGAGAAAAAAAAGAATACAACTTAATATTAAAAAGCAGAAGTAAAAAATATTTTTAATTGTCAAGGAAGTCAACTGACTACTTTACTCTCTCTTTAAACTGTACTTGTATACATCAGAAATAGCATTCTGATGAACTATCCATGAACTCACCCACGTCCACGTAGAATACGTCGACATCCAGAACAATATTATTTGAAACTTTTAAAGCTCTCTCCAGTGGCATCCCTATTAGCAGGCTGGCTCTATATTTTGTAAGAACAAACAATTATTGTCCACAATTTCTTTAAAAAAAACTCAGGAATATTTAGTTTCAGAGTCTCAAGAATGGTGGGATTCTCATTTTGGCATCACATAAGCCGAAGTAAATATATTCTTCTTCGAACGTAAAATATCACAAAAAAACACTTTATTATACACTGTACATACATATTTCGTCATTTTCTATAATTATTGTGTTTTTACTTAGCAGGGCAGTATAAATACTGCATCAAGTCTAGCTTCAGTTAGATCAATTTTATTGACAAATTACAGTATATATATCTTCTTAGGATTTTATTTAATTATACACATATTCAGCAAAATAATCCGATGATATGAGGAGAACCCTAGAGAGAAAAAATTGTCCAATCGTATTTTGTTAACATTTGCATGTTTTTTATAGGTAAGGAAAAAACTGATATCTTGTTACTTAAGCACTGGTAAAAAATGTGTACAACACTGTTCTGTTTGAAATCGTGTAGAAAAATAACTAAATGAAACCAGAAGGTGAATTTTTTTAATATAAGAAGTATTAATAAAATAATTTTGGACAAAATACATTTTGAAATGAACCAAGGAGAAAAAAATGCACTTAAATGACAACACTAATTATGTATAATTTACTATCACTAAGCTGTTTGATCGTGAATATATGTATGAAACCAAATTATAAAACTAAAATAAAAATGACAATTATGTAAAAATATTTCATTTTTAATTAATTACTTCCGTAGACAAAACTTATTTTGATGTAATTGGCTATCTTTGGATATTATTTAAAGGACTTAAGATACGATTTATCACACATCATTTATTGAATGAATTAGTCCTTGATAAAATAAATAAAAATCCGTTTCAAATTCAATTTTGTACTCAGGTGGACAAAATACGATTTTATTAGTTGCTCCTCATATTTGACCCTTGTAAACTGACAGAATGACTTTTTGCGAGTTATCATTTTATCTTTAGAAGATCGTTTCAATTAATCAATTATTCGCAAACACGGCTCATTACGAAATGGTTAAAAAATGAAACTTGAATATCATTTTGAAAAAAAATGTACGTTTTAAAAGTATTTTTAGTACTAAATTACTTAATTACGTAATTATATCTTATATGTTATCAAGTCATGTTAGAGACTAATTTTTAAAAATAATTTCAAAATTTATTTTTATCTACTAAATTACATTCATGTTTCAACAATTTTGCTTCATGCCTCAATTTTAAAATGACAAAAAATCGGCTGTAGCTTATAAATTGAATGCTTGATAACCTTTTTCATTTAAAGATAGTAGTATGATCTCATGCAAAATTTATTTGTGATTCTCTAAAAAAAATACTAATTATGCAATAATATGCATATTCCAGTAGGAATCAAGTCAGCTTAAAAATGCTAGTCATTAGCAAAACCGGTACTGATCATATTTAATAAATGTCGAATTAGTACAAAAGAGTGTTTTACTTTTATTAATAGCGTACTTTTTTACCAAGTATTTATTGACAGTGAATAATATTCATATTAAAATTGAAAGAGGAAAGTTTGTTTAAATTGCAACACCACAGTAAAGAAACTAAAGATATGGCAGAAAACAAATAATTGTATATCATTGCAGACTTTTTAAGAAGCAATATCAGTTTGCGATCTTCGTGTATATGAAGCGACCTGAAATAAAATGAAGAAAATCGTTTTATTTTGCAGAGGAACGAATTAAATGCAGCCGAGTTGAGTTCATAATGGAAGGCTATTATATCTAACGCTCATCATTTTGCTTAGTCACTGTAATAAAAACGTAATTTACTTTCATGGTGCTTTTTATAATCATACTTTGTCATGAAACGACAGAATTCATTTGCATAAATCTAATCATTTCATACATTGTTAATTTACGTATATTCAGCATCAAAGAATTTCTGATTATTATTATTCAAAGACTTTTTTATAAAATAGATTCGTATTATTGATTCGGAATTTTAAATATAATAATCAACGATATTTTAAGCACCGGTCAAATATGAGAGCTTTTTATAAGGTAATGTATTAGAAAAAAAATATATTTAGAAAAGTAATTTTCTTATAGCATCAAACTTTCCTTGTTATTATTTATATATTATTTAATAAACATTATATGCAAATCTTTCAACCATAATGCGGAAAAACTGTGGTGTAAAAAATATGAAACCCGCTGTATAAATAAATAATACATTTTATATATTCATAATATTTGTAATAATATAGCACACGTAATGACACCAATTTTATTTTCCTATAATAAATAATAGTTTGATGAATCCTCAATACTTAAAGCTTTCTTATTATAAATTTTTTTATTCATGAGACACTAAAGGTCCCTCTAAGCGATATAAACCGAAATATATGACGCCCTAAAATTCTTCACTTCATGGATTACGTCTAAAAGAAATTTAAAGCAATCCCTTTCCTTTCCTGTTGGATGTATTCAGTTTTTCATCCAAAGATAATGGATTACTAAATTTGCTGAGAGACGCCTTTCCAAGCGTTTAAAATATATCATTAATTTTGTTCTCTTTATATATTCCTGACATTTTTACTTTTTTCGTTTATTTCTAAAAGAATTAGATTAGCTAAAAATAGGGGTCATTTTCATACTGGCATCATTATAAAGATTAACTAAAGACGTCTGTGTAATTAAGACAATCATTAATCTTTGCTTAAAAAATGAACTCATTTTTAATTACAAATTATATTACCAAGTTTCAAATATTGATAAACTGAATAAAAAATACAGATTAAGATTTGAATTGCTTGAATTTTGTACTTTTCCATGAGTTTTGTCGCTAACGACTTGGGTTTCGCCTTTCGGCATTTTCAGGCATTCCAAGTACACGGATGTACTTGAACTGATTAAGAAATGCACTTAAGACAGACAGTTAACAGATTAAGATCTCTATAAACTTTTACGCACATTTCTCTTCCGTCTATATTTATTTACTGATACTGGTTTGAGCCTGATTAGCTGTCTCTTTATCTCCTGGCTATATTTACGCCTAGTCGGTACAGTTAAAAGATTTAGTGCTGTCATACTTAATATACTATCTGCTGAAAGCTTTGATTTGAGAAAAAGTCTAGAAAACTCCTTACGAATACTAATTTAAGTTTTTAATCAACAAAAGTGCTCAATTATAATTAAGAATTGTTTTAAACGTGATCTTATACATGAAAACTCAACTATACTTTGGCCAGTCAATACTTAGTTGGTGAATGTGACATTTAATGCAGAACTTCATTTGTATTTTTTAATCCAACTAGTAATAAAAAATTACGACTGGCTTAATTAAATGAATTATAAATCCAAATACAACATTTTCTCAGCTACTTTACAGTTAAAGTAATAAAATAAATAGTATTTATATAAATTTTAATTTGATAACTTTGTTATTTCACTTGCTCTGTTACAAAATGTGAAAAGTGTTTCACTTCTTTGAAAAGCATCATCAGACATAAAATCGCAACGTTAACCAATAAACAGTTTTCAAAATTCCACAACCATTACCACCAAATCCATAAAAAATATGAATAATATTCATAAATATAAATGATTTTTATTCAAATTGATATTATTAACAATTTTTTGTCTTTCTTTCCAATTGTCAAAATAAAATTGATTAATCAATTGAAATATATTTTGAAACTAAATTGTCGTAGCGAGAGCGATTATCGTACTGTATATATTTTCTAAGCTTAATTTTGTTAAGTGACTAAATAATAATCAGTTTTCATAAAGCAATTTCTTCTGAGACTCGCCATAATGAGTTTATATATGCCACATTGTGAGTGGACAAGGTTGAAATAAAATAGTCAACTGAAGTTTTTGATTGATTGAATATCGAAGGTGAAAATGTGTTTTTATATAATGTGATATATTACGTCTCACGCTCGCATCAAATTTTCATCAAAAATATATATTAAACGATTCGTATTCAAAATGTCATTGATGTAATAGGCCCCGTGGTAAAATTTTGTACCGTATATTCAGTATTGCAAAAGAGTAACAACTGGGGTAGTAAAATATTAGTGCCGAGCTTCCGATCGATATGTTTCATGATGTGGAAACTATGAGCCTTCCGCTATAAAAGCTTTTGATTTTTCATGAAAAAGCACATGAAACGTCGGAATCAAAACATTAATAATGATTTCACACTCCCCCGTACATCAAGTGTTTAGTTTGTTAGTGTGAATTTTTCTCGCTTCCTTTTTTATGTGTGACTCATATTTTTTCATATAAAGCACGATGTTAGCATCTTTATATTCTTTTATTACAGTTTTTTAACGATAAAAATATATTTTTTTACTATCATAGAAATATATCACAAAACGCTACTTTTGTGTTTTTGATTTATCTTGTAATAAGTTTTGTTAGTGACATGGAATTGAGTATGCAATATAATAATATTATATTATCACCTAAGTACATAATAACTTAGTTTATTTCATTTATTTAAGAACCCACTGGAGATAAAATGTCTTAATACGAATAATTGAAACATTGCTTAAATATATATATATGATGAGATGTGATCAGAATGTTTCATTTTTTTAACCCTTATGATGCAACAATAAATGAAACTATATATTGCAATAACTATGGGAAAATTGAGCAGTAAAATAAATATTTTTTTGACTTTATCTTCTCCCAATGTGGAGCATATGGACTCCTTATGTAGTTTATTTCAACATGAGTGTTTCTACGAGAACTGGTTATTACTCAGTTTTTCAACCTCTCTTTTTTCATAGAGAGTAGAAATATAAGAAAAGTGCTAGGACATAGCTAGTGGTTAGCTAATCGCTCTCTATATTCTTTTTCTCTATCTCATTGGATTTGGTTGCAGTACCCACGGGCTCCAAATCTAGTACGGAAAGTTTCATAAATTGATTATTTAATCGATTAATGGAATTATGTTTGAAGTCTGTGATGTCTAAAATTCCCTCCCGTGCGTCATATCTAAAAAAATAAAGCGCAGTGAAAGGAATCTTTTAATTACAACTCTCTTCGAAAAGGAAAAGTTAAACAACTAATTAATAATCAGTTTTTGTAGAAAATTTGATTCTCCACGTTGGGCAAGGATATGGCTTTCAAATATATGTATGTAAACCGAACGTGTATGAATCTCACGGAATAAATTTGATCAAATACACACGTCATGTTAGTTCACAAGAAATAGAAAAAAGGAATCATAATTTAAGTCGTTACAATCTCTGTATAATAAAAGCGTAGTGGAATAAACACTTCATCGATTTATAAAGGTTATTCGTATTATATTAAATGGTATGTCAAAAGATCTAGCTTGTTTCATATATTCCAATTTTCTCGCCTCCTTTGAAGGTCTCGCTGGCTGATTTATTGTAAGTCAATATTAACAACTTCTTTCCGAAAAGGCTTTATACCCTTGAGGAAACCGTAAAGCATTTTCATTTAACCCGTCCGTCGTCAGAGGGTTGGTTATTTTTCGACCCTCATTCTCTTAGCATCGCTTTGGCTAAAGTTTTCCCGATTCCAAACCAATTTTCCGCATTCTGCATTGCGAATATCAGGACTTTTTGTCTTGTATGTATGGCTCAGTGGTTTGCAACATAAAGCTCTCATATTATGTCAAATATATACGGTGATATTTAATATATTTTTCCTAATATCATTTTTTTCTGATTTCAAACTTTAACCTTTACAGCGTTTATGAATCAATTTTGCTTCAACCATATCCGCTTAAAATATTCAGTACATAAATTAATCACAAAACATTTCAGCAGCAGCTATGATACGATAATTTTTTTATTTTGAAGTCACATAAATTATATTTTTAAATGATAAGCAAATAAGGATATTTGTAAAAGACTTTTATTCAGTCTGTCGTTCTCGATACCGTCGTTTTTAAATCGGATATGTGAAAAGTAATTGAAACATCACAGACTTCCCTTCACTTTAAACAAAAAAACAATCGAACACTGCAGTTCAATAGAATAAGCACCCAAGAGTATCAAAACTCGATAACAAGACCGACATCGATATAATTGTTATGGCTAAAGCTTTCTTTATAAACTTACTCATAGAAAAATTTCAGATATTTAAATATAATATATAACAGAGGAGGAAAAAAAGTTTGAGTATGGCTGTTGTAGATACATGTTATTAATCAATATACATATTATGTATGATAAAACAATTATTGAAATGAGACAACATATTATTAATTTAAAATTATTCTTACGCGTAAGCAATTTTATTCATTTTGATGCTTGAACCATTAACTAAATGTATTATATGCCTCAAAATACGAGTAAATAGTGAGCAATGTATTAATGTATTCAAAAATTGCCATATTTGGTTGGCATGTGATTGATATTAATGATGATGGCATAATGCCTAAATATGTAAAAACGGTAGTCGACATTTTTTTTGTAAACTAAATACATATATTACAATTTACATTATTAATAAATAAGTTACTACCAAGTTAATGCTTATTCAATCAAATATTAAAATATTATTTTGTTTTTTTTGTTCCCTTCCGAACAAGTAATAGTTTATTAATCAGCAATAATATTCAAACCACTCACACAATTAAATTTACTTAATATATTTTCGAACTACCCAAAACGAACCGATATATTCAAAGATCGCATACCGTGACTTATTATTTTAATTAAAAGACGAAAGCTTACTAATTTTACTTGAAAACAGAGCAATTTAACTTTTTAACTGTATTATTCAGATTATTGTTCAGAAGTAAATAGACAACGACGATTGCGATCTATAATTTTGATTACCTCAATTTTAATATCTCAATACAATTCTTCAAAAAGATTGACGACCAGTCGGAATTAGAGATAGTAATCGGGGTTTACTTCTAAGCATAGCATCCTCGTACGAATTTTATAGTGTTCACTTCAAAAATGTGCTTACTTCGTATGGAGGAAGATCTTTTACACCGACATATTCTGTTATATACTTGATTGCTTCCATTATAAAGGATATGTTACGTTCTTCACTGATGTTTAGGTGAACAAAATTTAGAAATTGAATTGAATAATTTGGTAAGCATTTTTTGATTTCATTCAATACATTTTGAAATCCATAGTTATTTAAATAATCAAATGAATGTAATTACTTCACGTTTAGATATGGCTAGGGTATTAAAATCTTTCAATTTCTTTTCGATCATCAATATATCTTCTACTAATTTAATACATAAATTCAACATTTTTTATATCTTATTCTTTAGGACGATAATAGCAAATGTACTGTTCGCATGCTGTACTCAGGTCATTTTTATTCTACTTTATTTCGTATATTTAGGTAGCTTAAAGCAACCTTTAATTTTATACTTTTACTACACTTTGTCTCAATTTAGTCTCATTCAAATAAAATATTAAATTGAAAAATTAATTGTTATATTTAGGATTGAAAATCATGTACGAATGTTTGAAAATTAAAAAACGTACAAAAATACTATAAAATTTGAATCGTTCAAATTATGTACATTCTCACAGATTTTTTCACTAACGGTGACAAAATCTGTGAGAATGTACATATTTTGAACGATTCAAATTTAATATTGAAATTTCACCAAGCACCTTCAGTCGCAATCTTAAATTAAAAAAAAATACTATATTTTGCTACCGGACCACGACTGTTCACTGATTTCGACTATTCTATATTTTCAGATGAATCTTTTTTAAGATTGATTATAAATTATCAATTTTCTTATTTTATTTTAAATTCATATTTTGAAATAATATTATTAATTTCGCGAATTCCTTAACAAATGTTTTTAACCTACATAACGTCATTATATACTTTTTAAATAGCAATCGCATGTCTACAAATACTACCACACTTTCCGAAATACTTATTAATATATGCTTGACTTTTAGATTATATACTTGAACATTCTCTGAACAATAAAAACTTTGCTACGCAAACTTTTAAGGTTGAAATAAGCTTAATTTTCGTTATTTAACTCTGAATCGGTTATTGATAAGTTAAGAATACTTCTTTGTAGAAATAAATCTTATTAAAGAAGCATTTTATTAAATAAATTTGAAATTAATACAAAAGAGTGATTATTTTTTTAAGTATATTGACAGTAAGCAAAAAATCTTAAAATTATTGAAAATGTTATCCTATTAAAATATACACCCAAACCTTTTAACGTGATTTATTTTTGCGCAATTTTGATTTTAAACTGTTTTTTTGGAGGCACCGTTACGTTTTTTCATACATTTTTGATACTTTTTTACGCGGATTTGAAACCGATTTATCAAACTATATGAAAATTAAGTTTTTTTTACACGCTACTTTCTGGAATACATGTATCGCGTAAAGAAAGGATTAGGTGTATTCATTATTGACAAACACGTATTACCAATATTTTATTGCCTATATCTTTGTATATTTTCCAGTAACGGTTTAGTTATACATTGAACTAGATGTTTCTTGAATAAACATTTTTTTTACTTGAACCTTTACATTTATATATATTATAATATATCAGCTCTTTCATTCCAAAGATTTTCTTTTAAAAGGGTAAAAAGATTTTCTTGGCGCTGGCGATATATCCAAAGCAAGCCCTTTACGTCCACAGTGACGCAAGGGAGGATTTCGCATGCAAAAAGCTCCCCTCCCATTTTTGTTTCGAATCTTCTTCACTTTTCTTCCCTCGTGAACCGGATGCGTGATGGATGTAGGAACTGTTATGTCGCCGCGATAAAAAAAAGGGCGCACGATTTGTTCACACACTCTTCACCATCCATCTTCAAATTTTATATATTGTACACTCACGCTACTAGTTTTTATGAGTACATCTGGGACGTATATGCTACAGCTATCCTCGTAAATACTGTGACAGGTATACATTTGTCAAATCACAAATATTAAACAGATCATTTAGGAAGTTTGACAAAAAAAAGGATACATTTGACAGCTTATAGAACGGATTTTGTGTTCTTCAAAGAAGATTTTCAAAAAAATACTTGATTTTTTAAATTGTAATTTTATTAAACCTCCAGAGACGAAAGTTTTTTTAATAAACAGATAAATTTTAACCCATATTCAAGTCACATATTACTTTTGTTTCTAGCGAAAAAAGAAAAATACTAAGTCATTGTATGAAAACCCCGCGTGACTAAATAAATGGTCATGTTTATTCTTATAGGCAACGTGTAATATTGTGTAAGGACAGCAGTAAGAACGAGCATGACCTTATGTCCACACAAAAATTCAGTGTTGCATTATAGCTACACGTGAAATTTAAAAAAAACATTTACAATTTTACCTCTTTAGATCAACATAATTCCAATACAAATGTTTTGATAAGAGTAGTGCAAATTATTTAAATTTCTGATAAAATAATTACTAAAAAAATTTTAAATTTAAAAAGTTAATAAACGGAAATTCAAAAAATCACATGTGCTTTTGATAGTTGTTTCCGTCCCCGCGGCTAATGATTTTCTGAAGTCTGTATCCGACGTAACGAAAATTGTGTGAAGACAACAATATTCAGGTAGGAAAAGGAGGAAGAGTGAGATCAATATTAATCGTGTTTGCTGTTACCAGATGGTCACGCTCGTCCTTGGAGGATTCTGAATCAACAAAATAAATTTAGAAAAAATATTTAATCTGTCATTGCGATAATTTTATTATTAGAGCTTAGAATACAAATCTCTTTAAACAAACATTATTGAATATCAAACTTTTCGAAACGATTGTAAAAAAACAATTATCATGACATATAGCAGAATACTGTAACTGTTTAATTAAGAGTTAAATAGTTACAATGAATAATTTTACAGTGACAGCGATAAGAAAAAAATCAATAAATTACCATTACATCAGGCATTTTGAAATTTCAAATCTGTTTTCGGGATAAATTCACTCGACAAAAACATCCCACGCACAAAACACGAGATTGCAAATGTTAGATTGAAATATATAGTGACTTATCAACAGTACAGATTTTAAAAAAAACGGACCATGAAATAATACGCTGAAGTAATGAGTAAAGCTTATTCTTATTTTAAATAAAACACCAATCTTTTCATTTTCATGGACATCATTGATTGATTAATAAACCACTCACTTCAAAAGACACCCAAACTTTCGATCAATCGTAAAAACCATCCAAACAATTTAACTGATCAAATCTGTTGTTTTCGTAAACAAAATGTCGAATAATGTTCATCGCTTTAATTGTTTGCTATCAAACCCATCAATCTGACTTTCAGTTAAAGTAATTTGTTGAACGAGTGATGCTTTCAAGATAATATGCTAAGAAGATTGTTATAAAAGTTTCTGTGCAAACACAAAGTACTTCGAATAAAATACTTTGATAGTAAAAGTTACCACGTCGCTAGAAGTCGTTTTATTGCAAAATTAATTATTTGGTGGCACAGTAAAAAGTAAAGAACTCCAAAACTTTTTATGCCAGTAATTAAATAACATAATTTTACTTCACTGTGTAATTTAAAGGTTTATAAATAATATTTATAAATACATTTAAAGTGATTTTTATCGCTGGTAGAAGTGCGAATAAATGTTCGAAATTCATCATTTCATGGATTAGTAGTCACTGATAGATAATCTGTTGATATACGCAGGCTCGCACCTGGCAAGCGTGTGATGTGTGCGGCCCATGCAAGCAACCGATTTTAGAGGCAGCTAAAGCAAAGGATTTTTTTTTAAATATATATAATGCAATTACTCGGTGAAACTTTTATAAAATTAACGTTAGTTATCTTATTAATTTTTATCACGAAGAAGAGTCAGATATAAATTGAACGATGTGCAAAGTACGTTACAACGATTTCAGACTTTTTTACATATAACTACCATTATAGACTAGGTACCGCTATTTTTTTAAATGGCGAATCCATTTGGTAAAGGAAGGCACCGATTGTGTATTCTGAATTTTATATGGTACTTTTTTTCACCCTACTATGTTATTATGATGTATTTATTATTAAAATTTTCAAAAATAGCAGGTGTATTTTCATGTTATATATTATAAATATTTTTTTTTTATATTAAAACAGTAAACAAATACAGAAGTTTCCGTTTCATGACACATTTTTTATCTCGTTTTACACGGGTTGTAGTTTCATGGTGATCTGACGTAGCATACTTACCCTGGAAATAGAATTATATATATGATTTTTATTTTTATACTTATCAGTCAGGCGTGGCTCTTGATAAAAAATATAGCAATATATATTCTATCAATTATCTTTCATCGCTTTCATTTGTCATTCTTTCAATAAATTGAACGAAACAAAGTATTAAGTATCTAACTAAAAGAATAATAAAAAGTTAGAATTTACATATTAAAGGTTATCCATTTAAAAATTTTAAGAATCTAGCAGTATTTAAAAAAAACAAGATGAATTTAAGCAAAAAACAATCACATACATAATCTACAATCTTCAGTGGTGGCTAACAAACAGTTCAAGCACCTTTCACATTTGTTCATACCATCGTGTTTCACCAACATTATTTAAAAATATGCAGTCAAATTACTGAAACGATGACGATACACTTAACGTATGTGAGAGAAGAAATAATTATGTCATGTCAAGTTTTGTTAAATAAACAATAATTAACCGAGTGGAGAGACAAAGTTAACAAACTCAATTTTCATGTTTGTTTACTTCCACAAAGCTACCGCCGAATATATCAATAAATATTAAAGAACCAATTGAAAAACCACAAAAGTTTTAATAATACAATGTGTATAAAAAATGCATCTACTTCCTTCTTATCATTTTCAAATAATCTGTCGATCAATATAACAATTAATTTACCAATCACACGCGACACTTCTAAGCCGTAGGCAGTATAAAACAATGAAACAGCAGCAGAGTTGTTATATACTGTGTGAACTCCGTAAACTGCACTCGTAATTGAATAGGGTTCAGTTTCAATATAGACGAAGCGTGGAAACGTTTTTGGCACTGTTCCCACTGGCCGTTACGTGGCGAAAGCAGAGTCCAAGTTTTTCTGCTGCCAGATGCTGGGGATCGGAGCATACACGGTGGCCTGCTAAGAATGCTTATTGCCTTGAACAGATTGCATTCCTGAAATTTCTCTTGTTTCATTTCAAGAAATGTACCAATTACGAAACGGCTTTGTAAATTGCTAAATTTATAAGATTTTGAAATCAAAATTATATGGTATTCCGACCCCTTACCCATCTAGGACTTTCAATCTACTTGGAAGTACGGTGAATGTCTCAAATCATTGAATTCACAATTCGTTCAAACACATACTCAAAGATTTTTATGCTACTCCCAATCTGATTTGAAAACGGGTATAGAGTATTAACTTACCAATAGTCTTTTTTCATATTCATCTTTGTATAAAGGTTTGTATCATCTCTGAAAAAAGAGGTTTTACTTTTAGTTTTACACATTGTTTATACATACCGTATTTAATTTTTATTGCTGGTCTGTTTTGTTAAAAACAAATTGCTTTATTATTAAACGTTTATTTACATTTTTGTTGCGGCTAAAAATACAAATAGAAACATTTTTTTGGTTCTTTTGTTTAAACATTTTGGGAATTTTAACTCTTAGTGGAGCTAATCTCACAAAGTTTTTTTACAAGAACTACGTATTACTCAGCTGCTCAACTTTCTTTTTTTGAACAGAGCCCTGGTAGCAGGATAATGCTAGAGAAGGACCAGTCGTTAGTTAATCGCTCTCGCTACGCTCTAGTTTTAAGGTCGGACGAGTGAGAGGGAATTTTAGAAATCACAATCATGTTTACCCTCAAACACAAATGTATATAACTATCGAAAAATCAATTTATGAAACTGTCCATTATAGGATTTAAACTTGTGAATTCCGCAAAAGACACAAATGATGTTGACCACACAGCCAAATGTCCGATTATCCAGCTGACAGCTTGATTAGTTCAATTATTTAACACATCATTGTAATCAAGTGAAAAAAATGTTTGAATAAATCGTCTGCAGGACATTCAAATGGTTTTGTTTCGCACTGTTTTGTTTAAAAAAAAATAAAAGAATGTTTTTTTTTATTTGTGTACAGTGAATTTAATCTTTTCTGTTGACATGACAAACAAACATATCACAGTAGCCAGCTTATTCAACTGTTAATGTTTAATGCTTTTGTTATTTCGCTTGCAGTAAAATATATTTTAAATCCAGGACTCCAGGCGGTGATAACGTTCGCAAAAAATCTTTCTTTTTAAATGGAAAATAACATTCTTTGAAAAAAATAACTTTGACAAAAATACCAACAGACCAGTTTTTGGTTACTCCATTATAAATACGATTTAATTTTAAATTATTTTATCATCAAATTGTCGTTCGGTATGCAACACCGCGTTAACGACAAAAATGTTCAGGTCTCAGGAAAGGTTGATTGTATTTATGTTTGTGAGTAAAACGAAATAAATTGGTGATATAATTGTCATAAAAACATTTATTAAACACTGAGCATTCTATGACGGCACATTCACGAAAGTAACAGATTAAGTATTGAATGTCATCAAAAATATTCTAGTAAAACTGTCGCTATGGCGGTTATAAAAACGATATACGCAATTTTATATGTATCTATACGTGCCCTTGCAATATGCATATATTGACACAATAAGAGAATTTTTTGATCAAATGCTTTCGGATTTATATTGAAATTCAATAACTGTAATATTCTCTTAAATGTCAATATCCAGACCTCAAATCTATTGAAAATATATCAATAGATTCGAGATAAAATATATCATATTTTATGTCATAATAATATGTGCCAACTTCTTACCAAATCAAGTTATTTTTTAATACAAATTTAGCAATAGTATTGTTATTCTGGTATTGATTTATCGAAAAAATCAACATTTTATTAAGAATACTTATTTGAAATTTCTGATTATAATTTTATGTACAAACATGTAAATATGTATTGATTGGATGGGCATTTAATTTGTAAATCTCTATTATATATATTATTTAAACACAGCACTGACGTTTTTCAGCAGGGAAGCATTTTAATTAATAATATTTTTTACCTGTATTGGGCATCACGGAGAGAGAACATCGACGTATCTTTACCGAGTATTGAGGTATTTTATATTATGTAATAAATTTTTGTATTATATAAAGTTAGCCTTATATACCTTGTGGATTGTATTTGTTTCATTTTGTAAGAAAATCAATCAACTCAATCATAAACTATTTTTGTAAGTTACCACATCAATAGATTATATTATTCTTTCTAGTAGATGTTTGTAAAGTTGCATACATTGCACTAAACCTTTTGCTATACATGGAGTTATGTATGTAAGCGGGGCGGAGTGATGAAATTTCTGAATATTTTTTCAAAGATTTATTCTTTAAATCAAACCCTCTACTTTTTCATTGATTGAAACCAATTTTGAAGACACTATTTTTCAAAAAGACATCAAAAACTACATTCTGGTTATTTTTAATCAATTGTAATTAGCCACACCTTCACTCTTAAAAATATAATATGTTATATGGTTTTTTTAAACCACAGTTGGTTGAAATCAATTCGAGTAGAAGAAATATCACTAACCCCTGTGTCCAAGATCTCAAATTAAAATTGAAAAAAATCTTATACCGCCCTAAAAAAATGATTGCAAATGAAAAAAACTCTCTGTCTTAGATTGCTGCAAAATATGAGAGATAGAAATACCACAATTATTTTATTTAATACCTAGGTATTATACAAAAATGTGTATATAAATATTTATTATTAAAATATATGGTAGCAAATTTGAAATAATTCAAATTTATTTTTTTACATGTTAAGGTGAATCCCGAAATCTCTGGTCCTGGATACGTGGACATATCCCGGAAGTACGGGATTATTACATAATTGTAATCCCAGGCAGATCACCTTATATGAGTCATCAACTGCCTGAGAATAATTCCAAGCGATCAGACTTATGTGATATAGCATGTCTTGATACGGTTCCAATATGTCACGTATACTTGATTGCAACCGTGACCAACTTCACTAAAAAAACAAAGTTGGATATGAAAATCATTTCCTTACATCTATATTCAGTCCATGAATGTAAAGATTAGACTTCTTTTTTCTAGAATAGCATTAAGGTGATAAGTTTGATATCTACTTATAGACATAATTTCAGTGGTGGGCTGCCAATACGCTTACAAGAGGCTCGCTTAATCTGAAAGCAATTCTCGGTTTGAAGGCGTGAATTTTTTATCACTCCTATGAAATTATATGCAATACTTAAATAAACAATCGATTGTTACATAATACACATATAATATGTAGCAGTATACAATTCACAGTAAACTTATCAATCTAAATGGCTAAAAATGTTCTACTGTGTATATTGAAACTGTTGAAAATAATATAAAAGTAATAAATTGCAGTTATATACTAATTTGATCTGATAATATTGTTTTATCTTTAATTGACAAGGGGCTCGCGAGAGCCTCTCTAAGCCTCCTCCAGCCCACACCTGCTTAATTTCACCGTTCACTACAGCCAATAATTTATTTTCGAATATCTTTGCCGTCCTTAAATAAAACTTTGACTTGTAGGAATAATATAACAAGTCCGATTTAGATTATTTGAAATGATTCATTCTCCACCAAACAATCCATAAATCATTACTTCAACTCCACAGCTTTATGAGAATTGCTTTTTATATAAAAGTTTAATGTCAGTCGTTATGTAGTAAAATCTCTTTGATATTTATGAAACCCGTTAATTAAAAACATTCTACCATCTACGAATATAAGTTTTGGCGAAATTGCGTCATTTTGTTATTAACTCACGTAAATAAAGGTAGGTTTGCAAGACTTCACACTCCACCCTAGAACACACCTTGTGCCGTGTTGGCTGTCGGCACTCACCAGGGATTTGGAAAACTGCCAAACATCGCAACCTCCTTTCTATGGCTAACTTAAAAGAGCAATTTGTCGCTTCTCTACGTTAAGGCGAGTTTTCAGCAAACGAATAAAGTTTCTTTAGTGTCGTGAACTGAATATTTTTATCTTGTTTTATACTTATTTTATGTCGTACAGAGTATTAACAGTTTCTCACAATAAAGTGCTGAAAGAAGGTGGTAATTACTTTATATTAACTCGTTAAATATTGATAATACTGAATAAACATAAACAAAACAAAATTGTCTCGTTAATATTGGAATATATTCAACACTATCATTTACTTGAGCAAAGTGTCTTGTAGATAGACAGCAACTTTTATAGTTTAAGACTTATTTTCTTACCTTATAGGAGTCAATGATTTTTCATCAAAACCAATAGTTTTATAAATTTAAAGCACAAATTGGAAATATGTATTCCATCCAAGTTTCAATAACAAATTCTCACCAGATTATTCATTCGCACAGAAAAACTAATATTGATTATATTATGAAATAATAAATAAAGTTTTTATTTTCTTATTTTAAAGAACGTTTTTCTCGTAATTTTTTATTTAGTCTAAATAGCTTGTAAAGTTTTTTTTAAAGCATCATAATGATAAAATAGTAGAAAAAAAATCTTGAATCGGTTATTTTGTACTCTATCGGTATATTCGTTATTTTAACTGTAAGTCATACTTTGTGAATTTAAGGAAACAAAAGATGTTGTCGATAAATGAACTATGTTTTTGATATATTGTTAGTTCTATATTCCTTAAATTTGTATTCCGTTGGCAGAATCAGTGTCAGAAATGTTGTGCTAATTCAACAGAAATCTTTCACGGTATATAATTTAATCTGATATCTCTTTTTTTATCAAATTGCTTTGAAACTAAGTATGTTGTACTTTTCAAGTTTTAATCAACATTTTCAGACCAATTATATAACATTTTTTTTTATCGATGAGCTAGCTCGTACTGAAAAACAGTCTGTATTTTTGTTATAAATAGGTCAGTAATATTTTTTATTATTTGGTCATAATATGTGAGAAAAAATTAAATACCCTTTTTAAAAAAATCATTACATTTTTAAATTGCAATGATTCAAACGCGTCGTTGCCGCGCGGTTTCCTATCGACTGAAAACAGCGCTCCGTAAAATTACAATTGTAATATACGGGTTTCCACATTACCTCGCTCGTTCGCAATATTACTGTCACATATTTTAACGTGTTTTGGAACGGTAACACACTGCATTCACGGTTGCAGGTGAAACGGTTAAAATCACTTACGGTGCTTAGTGTAACGTGATTAGATGCAACCAAATGAAAATAATTCAACTCAGCTCAGCTCTCTGAAATGGTTAATCATTCTAAAAAGCATTCATTTATTTCGAAAACTCAACGAGACTATTAACTAAAATTTTAACGGAATGAACTTTTATGTTTTCTTTTTATTCCATTTATAAACTTTTACATATACATAGTGCAATGATTTCGATGCTTACGTTGAAGAAACTTATTTTTAATAAAAAATAAAATCATGTTGTTATTTAATGCGTTGAGTAATTATGCTTGACACTTGTTTTTCTTTTATGAGACAACTTCATGCTTTATAATATTTTTATGTATAAAAAACCATATTGTTTAAATCAGTATCTTCGTAATACGGAATATTTGGACTCCTAAAGAGCATCTAAACTTTTTGGTATCCCTTTTTCTCTGTCTGTCTCTTGGTTTTACTTTCCAATAGGATATATTACAGGCAAGTAAGAATGAAAACATCATATTTGTAATTTCATTAATATGTTGTATAAACTAAGTAAACAAACTTTTCGTTCAACTGCTACTACATCAAAATTCATCACATTTATACTAAGGACAAAACAATGAACACTATATAAAACAATTAAATTTGCAGCGGCGTGCATAAAACTTTCCTTTTTGTTTATTCACGGCACTTGAAGCTGATCCTTATCCACCTTTTCTTAAAATTAATTGAGTATTGGTGCATTGGTTTCTTATGGAGACTGTCATTCGCTGATGATCTGAGAACATTGTATGAGTTATAAGATACACAAATAAAGAATAATAAATATTGATTTTGGTTTTATAACCGATTTGATCTAACAATAAATTTTAATGTCACAAAAAAAGATAAAGCATACAAATTAAATTTTAAAAATTAAAAAATCATTACACTACAAAAAGAGTTTTTAATAGATGATTATCGGTCTGGTTTATTCGACTTATTGTTGACTTGTTGCATCAAATGCATATTCATCTCATACTTTTCCCTCCTATTGTTCAATTTTAAAGAGCATAATATATGTGTAAATATTTTCGATAATTAAAATATCTACCACTTTGATACAAAATTTAAATTGTATTTATTTCAAATTTAAGCACATATAATTATTGATTTATAAAGTCTTGTGGTAATAAAACCATTAAACAGAATTTAATAAAGCTTGAAAATTGTTTATCAACGGTTGAAATTTTACGCCGGCTAAATTTGTCATATCATTACACCAGTTGACCGATGACTTCAGTTAAAACATTTTAAAGTGGATATACCACTAGAATAAAAAGCATTTTAATAACAAATCTTCAAAAGATATGTCGTATTATGATACTAACTAAAAAACCGCCAGCGTTCCATAAAACGTTACACAGTTATTTTGTTTGCTTTGACTATATATTTAATAGTGTGGTAGATATTCGTATATAACGAAAAGTAACCGCGGCAGAGTGTATTACGCGCTTATCATATAATATATACGTAAGAGGAAAAGTGTGACCCGATAACACGTAGCCGTTAAATGTCCCGCTCATGAATAATGGCGTCCATATTAATTGTTCCAGGACAGGTAGAGCTCAGAGCAGGTCGCTCGTTTATCAGCCAGGATAAGCCTATCCCTTTATTATACCTCACGTCAAGTAATGAAGCGGCCCGGAAAAATGCCTCACAATAAATTGTTTTTGCATTGTTATTTTCGTGTATTACACGAGGGGCGACGAAATTAAGCACAGAGGTTTCGCTGTCAGGTCTTCAGCCTTGATTAAACTTTTAAACATTTAGAAAAGCGTTACTTTAATTAATACGTAATTGAACAAAATGTATATCAAATTATAATTGAATTAACACACATTTATTTATACAAATAAAATACATTTATTTGTATTAAATTGTCATTTTTACCAAATGATTAGGATTAATTTTCAGTTAAAAACTGTCACGATGAGAAAAATTTTGAAAGCGTTTTTTTACCATTCGAAAAATATTCGTAATATTACCACATTCTTCTTAACCAAACATGTCTTCCTTAATAGGATTATGTCATTTTCGTTGTCACTGGGTATTAAACATTCCAATTAATCATTATTTATGGCCCACTTATCGGTCGTCTTTAATATGTTTCATTTCCTTGTGAATTTATTCATATTGAGCAGTGCATCTATAATAATCATTTAAATTGTATGCCTTTGTTTTCACCGTGTAAAAAGGTTGCCGCGTAAACCTTTACGGTCTTAAAAGGTTTTGATGTAAATATTTTATCATTTAGTACACAAAAATATACATGTAACTCTTAAGTTAATAAGAAAATTGTTTTCATATATTCAATTAACCTTTTTAACCAGTAAGTGGTCGACATTTTTATTATAATCTATATTAAAATAGTATCTTCATCTTCTCCAATACAAGCCCCCTAATAATGCTCTATTTTATGTTATAAGTGGTTATAAACCGGGCAGCTATTCATAAAATATTATTTATTTTTAGTCATTTACAATAATCAATGTATTGAATATCTATCTGCCTATCTGTAACATAGCACACATAACCTTGATCAGATTATGAACAAGTAGTGAGTGTGTACACTGCCAATTAGTAATAATTTATCGTATAATTTCTTGGTCTAAAAAAATAATAAATATTATCTGGCGTTTTGCTAAAGTCGTTGACTATCAGATTCAATAACACCGTCCGCAAAATCTCGGTTTCAGAGGGTAAAACAATCTAAAAATGAAGTTTTAATACCGTCGTTTCAATTAACTGCTGGAAATTTTGTTCCTCCTGCTAATAGTATATGTACGTGTTCCATGTTATACGAGATGTATAACTTTTGACAGGAACATCGGTTTGTTGGCAATCGCCATTTTGGCAATGTCGGCTAACCAGCGGGCAACGACATGTCCTAACGCCAGTCCATGTCACGCCATACGTCTACGTTTACAACATTTGCTAGCTCCCGGTGTTAATTGGTGGTGTTCACTACATGCAGCCACAAACTAGACTTAATTTCACAATACACTACTGAATTTGTCAGTCTAGAGTATTTTTCATTTGTTTTTCAATGTTCTAAATTCATTTGTTACTTTCGCGAACAACATTGATTTTGAATTAGCGCTATAAATTATTTTACTTCTGCGTTAAAAAGATTACGAAGCAAGTAATTAAATTTAAGATTCATAGTGAAAAATCTGTATTAAATCGAACCATTATGTGCGATATATTTGTGTAGATTTAATTAATATTATTTTATCATTTTTAGAGATCATTGAACATCCTTTAACTATTAAATTTAATATTATATTTATCTGAACTATTATATTTAAACTATATTTATAATAACTTTGTCCACTTTAAAAGTACAATAGCTGTCTCAAAATAACGAATAAATTTCTCTTATCTTATACATATTAGAACAAGTTAATAATAAAATAAAAATACGACGAATGTGTTTAAACATTTTAAAAATACGGAATAAATTTTGTTCAATCTTTTTGACTTTTCACATCAATAATTATAAAATATTGTCGATGGATTCAGCGGTAAATTTGTGAAACTTCACTTTTAATAGAAAATAAAAAAATAAATATTTGTTATTCCTAAAATTGTGACACGTAGTCTGAAGATGCTTCTCAAAGTTCAATTTGTAACACAATCTGTGGAGTAACAAAGTTATTGAATTTAATTTTGTATACGTAATTTCACTTTAAAATTGTGTTTTTAATACAGTTTTTTTTGTATTAAATTAATGGTTCGTGGATGATTCTTTCTTTTACAATATACATACAACTCAATTTGATAAATCACAGAAAAAACTAGTATTTTACTTTGAATTGATTTACGTCACTTTCATACACATTAAAAAAGTTATACTCTAATTATATACCTGTACATATAGATGTAAAAAAAAAATCAATATGCTATAGAATATTGAATTCAATTCGTGAAAATAGTTGTGTAAAGCCACAAAGCTATTAGTTACAAAGATCGTTATTAACAGTTCAACATAATAACATTAATTGTTGAATCTATCATTTATTCTGCAAAATACCGCAAGAAGTTTGAGGTGTTAGACTAAAATCGCTAGCTGAACTTTCCATAACCTTAAAGACTATTAGTAGCGTAGGCTTTATATATATAAAGCGTCATTGTTAACTAATATTTAATTATTTAATAGAAATCGTTGGTTGTACTACTATATTACAATAATTTCCTCATAAAAAATAACAGTTTTATTTATTTAAACTATTAAACATAGTCTACAGTTTGTAAGGGGGTTTTTCTAATTCACTTTACTCAATCACGACTTTATCTTAAAATCTTCAAATCAACTTCTTATTTGCGAAAGTTATATGAATACTCAATAACATAACTACAATAAAAAGAAAGCTTTCTTCACAGAAATAAATATTTAATATCATGATGAACGTTTAAAGCGATGCATACGTATGATATATGAAATAGATGATAACTTTTTTATTTACGTAAGTTTAATGTAAATTTCAGGACACTTATGATAACTTTTAATGACCGTAATATTCTTTTCTTTTGTTAGCTCTATTAGCAGTAATATTTGACAACTGGCATATTTTTATCACAAAAATAGATAATACCCTGAACTAAAATTTACCTCTTTGAATGTTTGAGTGAAGGAACTAAATTAATTATTGCATTATTATATTCTTTGGTTTTTTAACACCAATCACAACAACTTTTTGTTAACTTTTTATACACATTTCATAATGTTAATACTGATACAGTAGAACCCCCAATTACGCTACCTCGAATTACGCTCCGAAAAGAAATATTCGCCGTGAATCCCCCAATTGCGCGGTCGCATTCCATTGTCGTTGCTGCGGTATACACAGCCGGGCGGCTGCTGTGTGGTGCAAACAGTCAAACGTTAGCTAGAGTTATACATTTTCCCACATAATAACTAAATATTTCGTCCATATATTTTTAGTTTTGACAGTTTTGCATTTTTTGCGAAAAAAAACGTAACCCTTTTACGTTAACGTAAACCGTAATTTTTGTATGAGATTCACTCCCCCAATTAAGCTACTCCAAATCACGCGTAACTTTCGCGTACATGGGGGTTTTGCTGTGTAGATAAATAATTCTCTGTATCACTCACTCATTTAAGTATTTTAAATAATTGTGTACTTTTATACTGGCTATACAATTACTATCGAAACACTATTTTATAGATATATTATACATACTAAAACAAAATATACAAATTCTTGTAGCATTCCCATTTTCATGAGGCCTATTTTATTTTATAAAACGGCGTCTAGACATTCTCTTATTCGTTTTTCAAGTTCATGTAATATTTTTAGACTCAATTATTGTATGAATGTCTGCGACGCTATCCACGCCCTGTCTAATACTCCCTTGCGCATTCTTTGGAAAATAAAACACAGTGAATTAGCGAACCCGTGTGGCGATCTGTCTAACCGACCTTTAAAAATTGCTATACTGGATTTTTTAACTGTAATTGGCTCAGTTCAAGTTGTCACAATTAGTTTATATGATATTTCGTATTTAGGAAATATACACTGATACTATTTTTTTTCGTTTTAAATGTGTTTTTAACAAAAATATACAACCAGTTTCAAATTTCAGTGTAGAAATGTAATAACTATTCATGAATAATTCAAACATCAACATCTAACTGTGTTAACAATCCATTAAATTAAAAATCTTTTTTACCATATTTTTCACATTTATAAACTCTTCTTTTTTTTGGTTAATTTGTGTAAAAAAACCTATTAACAAGTTAATTTTGATATTGTTACGTAACCACCATTTGAAAAACTATAACATCCACAAGCAATCACGAAATTTAAATCACGAAAAAACACTTTTATTTTATTTTTTATAAATAACGCTGTATTATTGTATACTCTTATCAGTTGATAATGCTAGTCATGAGTGAAAGCGGTTCTAATGAAATTAAACAATAGTGGAATAAGTACAAATGAGTATTTTTTTTAATACAATGCCTTTCCACCAAGAAATATTAACAGTGAACATCCTAAAAATGAGTAAATAGATATAGCAATAAGTTTTTTTGTCCGATTTTTAATTTATTTCCATAACAAAATATTTTAAAATTTAGACCTTTTTTTATTCGAGGCATTTAAAAAAACTTAAAACATTATTTTTTAAAATGATGAAAATTGGATAAATAGATCATAAATAAATAGATCACAATTGAGAAAACTATGTTTGTATTTTTAAAATATCAAAAATCATTTTCATAATGACACCTTCATCGCACTAAGAATAAAAGTTTAAAAAAGACTATACTACTTTAATAGGAATTCTTCTCAAAATCACACAAAATCTTTTACTAGAACGTTATCCGAAACTTACAAATTTTTAAAAACACTTATTGTATCTGTAATTTCTCGGTGGAAAGTAACAGCCGTACATTAATTTGTATAGCCATCTTTTACAATTATTTATTTCGTCTGTTGAAAATAGTCCTTCGCTTTATGAAACCAGTCGTGATTCTCTTGTCTATATTTTTAAATCTTGTATTCAGCAAAAAAATACCATTTTATCGTTATGGAAGAAAATAAGTTAATACAGTAAGTATATCCCAGTGTTATTATTTTCCAAATATTGTATTTGTGTATGTGTCGGCTAATATTTTATGCAAATTTCTACACGACACCGCACTGTATTTCCGTATGAAGTGAATTGATAACATTAATATAGAAATGTAGTATTTCAATTGCTGGCAAGTTGTACAGAAACCGATTTATCTGGTTGTCGTTCCAAGAGAAGGGTCGGTGTCGATTTTCACGCCGGTACCCAGTGTTTCCATTCCAATTAATCGTTATTCCACCGTTTAATCAATCCGGTTTCACTTCATCTATCAGCGATCAGTCCTTTTTTTAACTAAAAAGGCTAATATCGGACTTAACCCGACACACAATCACATGAAATTTGCATACCGATAAACCTAATCCGGCCGATACATTAATTTTATGGTAGGCTTATTATTATTTATATACAATCTACATACATCGTCATTTAGTATAAAAATAAAACGTAGGATTAGGCTTAGTTGATTGTGTTTTTTGCTACAGTCACAACGCAACAATGACAATAAATGAATATACTATACTGTAATAAAAAAATCTTGTCAATTTAAAAATATAAGTTACCATCCAACTGCGTTAGATCACTGTGTCATTATGGATATTATTCAATATACAACATTTTTTGGTGCTTACCACGGTTATGGTTTTTATCTGCAACATTGTATAAGTAACAGCAATGATGTTGAGTTTTACCTTAATTTTTCAATTTTCTAATAATAGAAAATTTTCAACAATTCTTTTGAGCCGTGGCACATAGTACATAGTAATGCATAGTACATAGTAATATATGCAGTTTCGTCAAAGTAAAATGCTTATAACTTAAATTAAATTAAAAAACAAAAAAACATCGATTGTGACATGCAAATAAATATTATGAACATCATGTTATATTCGATCGGAACGCATCAATTTTGAGTTAATTGAAAAGAAAGAAAAACAAGATTGAAAAAGGCTCGTATTTTTCTAGTCTGAATTTTAATACAGTTTCGGTAATGATATTTTTATTACATTAATCAAAATTTATATTATATTGGTCTGCATTTATTTTAAATAGTCGTAATGAAATGGTCACTGTACAGAAGGTAGAATAAATAATTTGTGGTCACAATTTATATAAAATGGTATTAGTAATAATAATGAAATTAGTAATATTTTGTATTATTTAGTCAGATTTAATTTGACACTGAATCTGATTTTTTTTGGTGATTATGGTGTCATCGTATTGCGTTGATATTGGCGCAACGTGCAGTCGTTTACGACAAATTGTCCTATGGGCCAACGATACTACTGCTACTTAACATAACCTTACCAAATGATAAAAAAATTGACCGTATAATATTTTTGTTCTGATCAAAAATGTATTAAAATTCCGACCATTTAATTTGTTACAAACAAATAAGGTTTCTAAATAGTTACTGTTTGGTTTCCATTTCACCATTTGCTTTATTAAATTTGATATGAAGGTCAAGGTGGCAAAAATAAATGCAAACTTGCATACGACGGTTATGTTTCGTCTATTCATAGTATAGCGGTGCGATGTGCGTGTTTGCCAAGACAGCATGATGAGTAATCGAAAAGTTGCATGTCTTGGAACACTAGCCTAATGCATACAAATTTCGATTGAACATAATAAAGTTAGACGGATTTGTCCGGAATTGAAACACTGAAGGATGTCTTCTGTCATGCTATACGAAATATTATAGAAACAAACTTGAATGACTTTTATTAAGAAACGTGAATTCAAGGCCTGTCTGACATCGATTTTGTTTTTGAATGTATTAAGAATATATTATACCATTCAGTTGTTCATACAACTGATTATAACCGCACCATAAATAGTATAAATAAAATGATTTTGTGATCCATAAATGCATGGTTATTTGTCATAAACTTTCATGTTTCGAATTCATTTGCAATGCACATTTAAATAATCAATATACAATACTATACCAACTTGCTTGTTTTTTGCTAAAAAGTTGATTTAAATTCAATGTACAACTTTTTATTCTGTTTCAAACATGAACGTAAATGTCAAATACAGATTTTTTTACATAAGTTAATACAATGTTGAGCCTATAACTTTATTTATAAAAGTATAATGTAAATGTTTAAAAAAATATATATCTCTTAAATTTGTGCGTGCTTTATTATTTTAATAATAAGTAGAGATTATTATTTTCTAGCATTTTTGATAAATGTTAAAATTCATAATAAATGCTTTTTTTTACTAAAAATGTTACATCTGATATATTTTTTTTTTATATATATAATATATAACAAGAGCCATTATATATGGTAAGTTGGTGTTCTGCTTATAGATGTAGTAATTTAAAAATCTCCAGTAATTATGATATAATAAATTTCCAAAAGTTCTTCACACTTGTCTTAAAGAATCATCTGAGAAAACATGTTATATGCTGAGTTTTAATTGTATTTCATATTGTGCATTGATTTACGTAATTTTTTTTGTCTGTGATTATCATATTTTGATACTTTATATTGTATAATAAAAATAAATTATATTTTTCTTTAATATTATCACATACTTTATATAATATTATTTAAAACTTCGCAGTGAAAAGGTATTAAAATTATGGATAGTGATTTGAAATAAAGAGATGCTAAAATTTAACATGTTTAATGAATGCTACAAAACGCTAAACTTTTTAATAGAAATGCCAAAGTTTGTTGAAAATATATGATAAAATACGGGTTTAGAATTAATGAGAATTCAGCCAATTCCACGTGGAATAATCTTCAATTGAACATATTAGCATAGATTATATACACAGTCATTAATATTCACCTAAATTTGCATTGACTCAACGCCTGCATTACATTTGCATATTATTCATTTAGCATTTTTATACTCATATAAATCACATTTATCATAATCACTTATACATTTTATACATACACAAAAATTAACACGATATATTAAATCTTCCAAATTGGTAGACATATTACTGACAGGCATGATGGATTTAATATGTTTTATCACCTGTTTTTAGGGAGATTGGTCTCTTTAGTAAAGAAAATTGTGTTACATATGATAATTAGAATAATCACTATTTTCTATTATTCAACAAACCGAAGTCACCAATAAAAAATCGGTAAACTGTATTTAACCCAAAATAGGTAACTGGTCATTAAACATATTTAGAATTTAGCGGATGAAATAATTCATAAAATATTTTGTTTTTTTTTAAGAAAAAAAACAAAAGGTTACAAATTATAATAACACAAACTTATCGTTCGTGGGCAGTTTACTATGCATGATTGATCTACATCTGTTTTAAATCATATTTGTCTGGAAAAATAAAATTCACAACCATGCTGAATATAATCAATATTCGAAGCAATCGAAGAATGAATAAAGTCCTTTCCAGTGGCATTATTAATGGCATGTCAGTACTTTCTTAAAACCCTTTTAATCCCACGGGGCCGATATATCGGCCCCGCAAATATATGCGAAGAATCCCAGAGGCTTATATTATCTTAGTTACTGTTGAGCAAATTTGTCAACGATTAGAGCTGTATATTTATAACATCTGGATATAACCAGATATTTTTTCTGAATATTCTAGAGTATTCTATTGAATGTTCGAGAATGCACGTGGCAGCGATTCGTTGCGCTGCTTGAAAATCAATCCCGGCGTTAGATATGTATTCTCTTTTCTTTTATCTCTGCCACACTTAACAATACATAGCTTAGATTTTTTTTTTTCATTCCTAAAACAATTGTTCAGAAAAAATAAATGCCCACTTTGTATATAATATGATAATCGAACTAGAGTTACGATGTGAATTATTTTTTTATTGTTGAATTTACATTTTTTTAAATCTTTAAATCTTAATTTTTAGTATCATGAAATATAAGTTTCGATATAAAATTGTTATTTTAATATTTATTTATTTTATTTACATTATTGTATAACCCATGTATATAAAACAATGACTTATTACACTATACATAATAAAGAAGACATTATAAAAAAAATAAAGTTCGTGTTAACTGAGATAAATAATAGAATCAAGACTACTTTTTTTTAAGAAAATATGCCTTGGGATTTTTCGAAAGCACTTCGAAAATGGTCTGGGATTAAAAGGCTTAATATTAACAGTATAAAATAATATTTGTCCGTTTATTCTTTTATTAATGTTTATATTTTTTTCTGTTGTATTTAAATTACTAACAGGACATATTATTGATATAATATTTTATTTTTGAATGTACGTGAGTTTATTTAAAGACATCCCTAATATTATATGCACAAAGCTTTTGTCCGCAACGCATATAAAATTTAAGGCTTATTTAGAGTATAACGTTCGCAGTCAATACCGCTAAGCCTGGCATAACAATAATGGCATTAGATTCAACTTGAAGTGCTCTGTATCAATAATGCACCGGCTTAGTTGCTTCATTGACGTACTGAAGTTATTAAACATATGTAGTGCCTTACTACAAATTTTGCACTAAATTTTGCATTTAAATTCGATATTAAATATTACTTTAGAAAAATAATATCAATTAATTAATAAGGCAAAAAACCTTAAGGCGTTCACTATCCACACTTTTTGTACTAATTCCATGTTATTTATTAAAGATCACCAAGACCGGTTTAACTCGTTACAAATATTATAGCAAGTAATTCATTACTTTTCAAATTAAGTATTTTTTAATGTTATATTTTTTTTTTTTTTTATAAATTTACTGCTTGTCGTAATGGGTTTTTTTTAACTTAGTAAAATAAAAAACGACGTAGCTACAAAAAAATATGAATTTAATTTTTATCAGAACATCACTAAAAGATTACAGATAATATAAACTGAAAATATTTTTGAAATCGTGGTAGCACTAGGAAGGAAAAATAAAAGTAAGTTGACTTCTGTAGACCTTGACATTTGCATAATATTTTTAAGACGACTTCTCTCAGTGTGAAACAACATATATGAATTTTCAAATAAGTTATTAATTAGGCAATATTTTTGGAGGTCGGTCTACTGACAAACATTCATTTAAAGATATATAACATAGGGGATACATAAATTAGTTTTATCAATGATTTATTTTCAGTCAAAATTTTGTTTCGTAATATCGATTTTATTAACTATTTCTAATAAAATTTTATTATATTCAAGCTGGTGCCATTTCAAGAATATTATACAAAATTGCAATACCTTAGTAGAAATTAATTTAATGAATAACAATTATTGTTTAATTTAAATTTAAATTATATTTCAACCATTTTACATAATGCTTGTGGTACTGAATATTTTGCTTTTTTTACTTTATCTATTATATACAAAATGTTATTTTCAAACATGTTTAGCCATATGTTTATACTTATCTCATAATCTAACCGTATAGCTGCTAAAATCAATTGAGTTCTAGGAGCACTGCATTATCTTTCCAAAAAATCATATTTCTTAAGAATTTAAACTACAAGTATGTCAGAAACAGCAAATGTTGGCAGTTGAACTTATATACAAGCTTGCTTCACAGTGGAGATGGAAGTATTTTTTATTTCGTAACCAGAATGAAAGCTATTTTCCGGTACATGTCGTATTTTTATATCACTAGAGATTCCATTTCAGATTTTCAACATATATATTAAACGCGATAACATCTGCGAAGGTTTTGCCGTATGATTCGTTTATAAACATTAGTTGATAATATTACGCGACACAATTTCATTGTATTTTTCTCAATCTGACTCATTTACTTTATCGATAAACATTGATTTATAATGGAATATTTTTTACTAGACGTGTATTATTTGTAACTTGTGATTTATCACAGAAATACGTAAAATCAAATCAATTTGTGCATTTAAAAAAAAAAAATGTGAAAAGTAAGTGTTTTATAATATTATATATGAGTTTGTATGTCAGTCATGTGGCTGATTAACAGCTTAATGACCGCACGTTTTTTTTATAAAATTTCACCTGGCGAAATAAAAATTTGCGATAAATTCGCAAGAAATATAATTTTACTAAATTCACTATAATTTGTAAGCAAATTGAGATATCTTTACAAAATTTAATTTTCTTAGCTTCCAGATACTTTACCTATACGCATATATGTGTCCGCCGGCCAGCAATCTTTGTTTTTCAAAGACTCAAATACGCGTCCACGGTCGTTAAGCTGTAGAAGCTCTACATCATGCTTGTTACTCTGATGTATTCTAGTGTTTGAGTCCGCAAATCGAATCTCTTCATATTTTATTTTAATTATTTTATGGATTTGATTACAAAAGTGTTGCTGTCTGTGGTGTTTTCTTAATCTGCCTACCAACTATCGTGCTATCTATAAATACGGGCACTGGTGAAGAGAGAACAATTTTAGTATATATTTTTATTATTACTTTTTTTTATGTAAACATGCATTTTAGCAGCAATTTTTATTTCAAATAATCATAATTTTAAATTTCATTTTTTTTAATCCATGTGCGCTCCCAATGTGTAGCATGTGGCCTCTTAATTGAGGTATCTTGACAGAAGTTTTTCTATTAGAACTGTTTGTTACTCAGTCGCTCAACCTCTCTTTTTTTTCAAATAGAGTAGTAGAAATAAAAGGATAAAACTAGGACAGGCTTATTGGCTAACTAATCGCTCTCGCTACGCCCAGTTATTATAGGATCGGAAAGGGTGAGTTAAAATAAAATATTAAATAATAATTTGATACATCGTTGAACAAAGTTCTTTCATTAAATCCAATTGCATTTTTTTTATACAGTTTTATCAGACAAAAATATTATGTAATGTATTACAACTAGATAATACATGTGAAAGATATATCCCGGAATCTTATAATGATATAATAAAATTTCGGTCGTTATTGTTAAATTATTACTCCTCCTACCCGCGAGCGAATCCGGCCCTCCACAAGCCCAGAACCTTTAAATTTTGATTCGACTATCACTATGCCAATGCCATCGCCAATTTTAATCTTTTTGTAATAATTATATAATACTAATCGTTTAGTTAATTTTATAAAAAATAAATGAAAGCAAGTTCTAACTGAACTCAAATAATTTTTAAGTAATAATTTGGTCTTGTTATTGGCTCGGAAGCAAGACGATAAGTTAACTCCAAAACTAGGAAAGGTTACCCATGAATTCTCTAGAAGAAATTAAATGCTGCATAACTGTTGTTACTCGCAGCAACAATGTCGTCTGCCAAACCCAGATTTCATTGAAAAACTTTTTTAATCTCTTTTGTGGAATGGAATATTTTGTAAAGTAGCTTTTTCATACAATATACACTTCCGTTCATTTGATGGTATTTCATATTAAAAGTCACATAATGTTAGCTTTTATATGAAGCAATGCAGAAAAAATACGTATAAATATATGTGTCTCCCTCATTTCGTTATTGTAAAAGCTTTTTTGTCATAGTAAAGTTGTGAACGGTACGCTTGAAAGAGAAAAAGCTTACAAATCGTACACAATAAAATATAGAACACTGTTAGATACATATTCAGGATTTTATGAAGCGTTTTCGATATTGGGGATAACGTGTCTGTACAGTTCTGGATTTAATGTTGGTTTTCGTTACTTTAAGTCGATACGCAATCATTTTTAACTATTTCTCTTTTCAAACAAAACCAAAAGACATTTTTTAATGACTCACCAGAATGTAATAATATGAAACATTTATTTAATTTTTATCCCATATAATTTTATGTAGACATATCGCTTATCTGGCTAAACAACGAGGCAAGTTCATATTTTGAAATTCTTGAGTTGATTATGACAAAAGTACTGAAATTGGTTAATTCAATATGTGGATTTTTGAGTTGCACCGATTTTGTTGTTTTGAAGTCGATAGTCTACGTTATTATATTTATACTACTTTATTATTCTTATAACTATCAGTAAAAATTTAATTGACAGATTTGAAAATATTACAATTTAGAAAAATACGTAATGAATATGTTTAAAAAACCAGCTACAAACAAACGACCTAGGTAAAAGCTCATTTAACTGTATTAAAAAAAACTAAATCGCAATTTCTGAAATAGTATACAATTGTCAATTTCGTAATTGTTCTTCCAGAGAAGCAATCTTTAGAATTTTTATCTTTAATATAAAAATACGTGTTTTGTTTTTATTACGCAATCTTTCTTTTTTTACATCCGATTTAAATGAGGACGAAAAATTTTCAACACCTAGTAAATTATAAAAATATTGAAAAATCTTAATTTATATTTTACATACGATAACAGCTTTTTTATCTCATGTCTTAGCAACCGCCAAAAAAATTGACACGCCTTCAAAAAAATATATGTTTCACAGCTATCAAACGAAAATGTATTTACATGTCAGTCTTTTGAACTGCCTATTTTTGCCAAATATTATTATTTTACTTAAGAATAATAAAAATCTTAAAAAATCAAAAAGACGTAATAACGCAAGATCAAGTTTGACATCATAATGTTTTGTAATATGTATTTCAAAGTTTTTATTTAATATATAAACAAAACTTCACAATATTAATGACAGGTCGAAGCGTAGCACAGAACTAAATACAATACAATTGATTCACTTGCTGTGTTACTCATTCGAGACGAAAAGATTTTTTACTAATTGTAAAAAAATTCTGATTAGGCTAAGAGAAGGTATGTTTGAAAAATATTCTTGTATGGCTTGATATCGACGTAGTAATACAATTGCAAACTGCATTGAGAAACTTTACTCT
The DNA here is from genome assembly GCA_030503985.1 of Himalopsyche tibetana. NCBI lineage: Eukaryota > Metazoa > Arthropoda > Insecta > Trichoptera > Rhyacophilidae > Himalopsyche > Himalopsyche tibetana. The sequence goes on from JAPJYX010000010.1 coordinate 8,284,521, forward strand.
ACGACCCTCGGGATAAAAGGTTTACTTAACAAAAGAGGGAGAAAACAAGTGGTGCTTACTTTGGCTTGAAATACTGGCGAGTATTGTAAAACTGATATTGTGTTATGAGAAAAACCTAATGAAAATGTGGTCATAATAGATATTTCTTTATATTTCTGATGAGTATTTTTCTTTATCTCTCAATAGCTACAAAATGAAGAAAACTAAATATATTTTAGCAATTCTTTTGTTTTGCTTTTTTGTACATACTTCATACTAAAAAAAATAACAATTTATAATGGGAACAGTGTAAAAATTCGTTGTCGGCTCAATACAAAAATGTATATTAAAATGCAATTTGTGTATCTCTTGAGTTAACGATGATATCCATTTCATCCTAACAGGTTCTTCAATATAGATGGTATTTAAAAAAAATAAAGTTGATTTTTAATACAGTGAAGCCTTAGATCTATATAACCCTTTCGCTTATGGCATAATAAATATATTTTATTTTACTTTATTATTTTGAAATAAAACATTAACAATGTGCAGAAAATTTATTCGATTATATTGGTCTCAAATAAAAATAGAACCGTCCCACGTTTGTTAGAATTTTCCGTACGCATTTCTTTATATCACAATGATAAAATCTATATTCAGATAAGTACATATATGTTTTAATTTAAATCTAACAATTTTAACGCGGCAAATATTTTGTAATGAATGAGAGTTTTTGCAACGACATTTTAAATAAACTCATTTTTTACGCGATTTTACACGGTCCACTAAAAATAACGAATTATTTGTTTTATCACGATTTACAGAAACAAAAAACACAAGAGCGAATACCAGATTTCCTAATAACAATAAATTCAACAACACAAGGCAGTGATAACAAACAAAGGGCTTCATAAGAAACTAACACATTAGACGTGTCAAAATTTTTTAGCGATGAAAGCGATGGATGTATTGTCCCTCATAAATTTCTCAGTATATAAAAAAGTAACTATGAATTGTATTGTTTTTATTGATTTAAATACATAGAATAAATAATTTATTTTTTGTAAATTAACAATTTTGTGAGTTTTCATTGCTCTATTTTCAAATAATTTGAAACGTATTTTGAAATTTTGTGAAACGTATCTACCGTGTAAAAACAAAGTTGAATTTATTCTCAATATCTTTGATTTCTATTAACGTTTTGATATTGAATTTTTCAGGATTTTCACCCCTAACCTTCTGATCGCTTTTTTGAGTTACTCAGAAGAAGACACTCGTTTATGAAATACGACTTAAAATATCCATTAATGGGAAAAAAGCGTTTCTAAGCATGTTTATAGATTTCGAAAATACTCAATATTGAAGTCATATTGCTTTTTATAACATTGCATAAAAGCATTCTTACTGTCATAAGAAAACAACAAAAAAGTATTTTCTGTTAAATACACGTACATATATCAAATAAAATTTGTTATCTCACAATGAAAATGCATATAATGAAGGAAAAACTTGGTTGATTATTATTATGAATGGCTTTCGACTTACGAACGCTGAAATGAATTTCGCATTGAATAATTAAATTTTCCCGATGAGTTCCCATTCCCGCACCATCCTAAATATTTCTATCGTACATTAATGATAACAATGTAAAGAGTACAGTATCTTAAAAACTTTTCTCATCTGTAACACGAATGCCTCCCTGCGATCAGCGACCCGAAAAAATGATAGATTAATACACAACGCTGTTGTTTTTCCTCGGTACGAATTTCCATCTCGTCTCTATTTTTCGAGTTATATAAAAGATTTTCATTACAAAGCGACCCTAGTAAACAACTTTTCTGGTTTTCAGCGAAGTTTCGTACAGTTTCGTCGAGTTTCACAGAGTTTCGTGTCGTGCCGGGTGCGGCGGATTCAATTAAATAGAGAGCAAAGGGCGTGCTCGGAAATTTTTAATATTTTTCAACAGAATGATACGCTCGTATAAAACCGACATTATGTTTCATATATTTTGTAACATATTTTCAGAGCTTTTACGGCTAATTTTAAGTTGAATTTCAGCGAAACACTTTAACACATGTGTTACAATTGACAAACTGAACAGTGTTACAATATAATCAGCTTTTGTTTTCTAAAGGCAAGACTTTAGTGCTTAACTCCTGAAAACTTTAAATATAGAACAATTTTAAATATGAGTTACTTTTTACTATAGTATAATATTCAAATAATATCATGATTTTTTTTTCATATTTCCGTAAAGACGTTTTTATTTGCCATCACTATAGCTTCCAATCATGGGATCCAAATTAATTTGGTGACACTGGGACCGTTTTAATACCGATCCCTGAAATTCAAGATTCATAACAGCTTGTAAAAAAAAAACAAATTTAAACATCTAAATACTGTTATAAATACTATATTTATATTAAAATAACTCCCGATATCACTTAAATAATACATAAATAAATTTTGGTCCTACTCTTGACTATACTTAATTAAACTTTTTTGAATAATTGAAACTCTATTAAAAAAGCTTAAATATATAAAATAAACTCTTTTAATTATAATATAATACGTATATTATTGTTTTATGATATTTCTTTTCCTCGTATTGATCTCAAGCAACTCTGGCTTTAAAATAATAAGAAAACTGTCGCCTTGGCTATTAGCTGTAATGCCAAATATTTTTGCAACAAAACTAAGGATATTTACAAAAAATGAAAATATAATAATATTTTGAAACATAATCAAACCCGAGATTCCGTAATTGAACAATTGTGAATCCCAAATAACCCGCGATCACAAAAAGGATCCAGGATTGGATGTCCAAGTGGTACTCAGGATTCTTTTCTAGTCTAATATTATGGTATTTTTATATTGAATATTCGATTGGATTCCCTAATTATTCATTGCTTATTTTTATTTTTACTCTATGGACAAACAGTTCCATATTGAGTTTCTGGAAAAACGTATGTGTAGATTTATTTTAAGCGTCGAATCCAAAGTTTTAAAAAATATTAAATGAATTTGATGAAAATTTTCAGTTGGACATTAAATCGAGCATTAATATTAAAAGCATCCACAGTTAAAGAAGGACACAAAATTATTAAATATTTAATTTTGAAAGCAGTCTAAATCAATTTAATTAGCATTGCGAATTTTTACAATTAACTCAAAATTCAAAATTAAATAGTATTTAAAAAAATATATTTTATGAGCAATTCGTTTTAACTTGCATTAAAATAACTAAGTCACGCTGAAATTTGAAACCTCTATTATTCAAAGCTTCAAAAAACTTTTGTTCACTCAATTTTCCTACAAATTTGAAGTCAATAAATTCAAGGTTTCTTAATAACGCTTTCAAACTTTAAATTGTATTTTATTCAACAATTGAAAATCAATAAAATAATTTGATTGATTGGCGTAATTTTCATATTTCTAAACTCGGCGAATGGTGTACGAACTACACCAATAAATCATGATTTAACAATAGAACTTAATTAAAATAACTCTTTTAGGGTACTTTTACTTCAAGCATTAATTAAGTAATCAATGAATTTTAAAAGCTCTGCTTCTCCTGGCATGCAAAACATTTTTTGTCACATAAATTGACTTTTTTATCAATTATAAAATTACTTTTTTACCGTAGCAGAATTAAAGTGTGCCAACCATTAGATGACTTAATAAATCATTCATATCAAGAAAATTAACAACGTGTGTTTATAAACTTCGTAATCAGATTCTGTTAAGCTATAACCTTGTTACAATTGTATGATATAATACATATAAACATTTAAATATTATGTAAATAGATATTTTTAACCGTTTGTTTATAATTTCCATTTAAAAAAAAATGATGAATTTTTCCCTTCCTGTTCATTATCCAGTACATACAAATATTTTCCGTGAAATAATATTCATAATATGTAAAATTTTATTTATAAGTAACAGGATGGGGACCATAAGTAGATAAAGGTAAGATTTTTTTATATTCTAAAACAGACATGTGTTGGGCATAAAGTCTTACAACACTATCTACAAAAGTCTAACTTTTCAGATGAGAAAAAAACGCTTATTTACTATCTTTCTACTTTACAAAGTGGATGTTAATTTAAAGCCTAATTTTCATATTTTGTAATTTGTTCTGTACTGTATGTTTATATTGCTAACGGTGATTATAATATTTTGAGGTATAATCTAAAAAAATATTTAAAAAGGACAACTTTATGTAGTTGCCGTTAATCTTATAGAAAAATAGAAAAGATTTACATGAATGTTGTTGTTTGACTATCACGTAGCCAAAAATGAAAATTAACGTTATTAATAAAAAAACAGTAATTAGCATATTAATTAAATTCCAAGAGCCGAATGGTCAACGTTTGGGTTCGAATCCCTAAACGGAGACTTTCAAATATAATTTTCATTTTATTTATAGATTTATCTCAAAATCTGTATTGTTTGCATTTCTTTTTACCTACCTTCTTTTAGATATATTTTTATACATGTTTCTTCTAAAAACAAAAAAGTTATGCGACTGTGCTATAGTTCTCGTAAAAAACTATACTTTATTGGGGCATATATTTTTTTTTCAAAATATTAATGGTCGAATCAAAAAGTTCGTGAATGAATGTTGATATATTCAGAATGTTTTACCACAGTCCAGCTCTACCGACTAATTTCAGGAAATATTATCTTGTATATTATCGCAAAAAATATGTTTGAAAGCCGTTCATCATCCCGAGTACCTTGACGATACATAGTTATGCTGTATTATACCCTCTTCTTGTTGCGGCCATCTTATCTGTCAGTTTAAGTTGGGCATGTAGATGAAGAACGTCAGACTTGTCACCTGTCAGCGGAGAGCTCGTAAAAGTGGATTCTATATTCGAAATTGCGCGCGAACCTAATTTGCCGAGACTCCATCTTGGAAGCTCCGTTGTAATTAATGTCGGAACTGCTCCAATACACTTGGCATGTTGAGTATTTGCTTTAGCTTTGCTTCACATTATTTCTTCATAGTATTTGAGTTTGTATTGAACTGTTTGAGATAAATACTCATAATTGAAACAAACAAAGCATTCCTGAATTCCTTTTTTGCTACTAAATAAACTTGTATAGGTTTTTAATCTTAAAACCTATACAAGTCTGTATTTTTTTAAGACTGTAGAGTCTTTAAAAAATAAAACTTCTCTGACTCCGACTCTGACCGTAACTTAAAACACAAGTAATTATTTTTTACGCTTAGTAGCATGCAGTGGCGCCATTTTCGACCCTAACGATTTTAATACATTTTTTTTTTGAAATGACTCGTAGTTGTTTGAGTCCGACTCCACGACTCTGAATCAGACTCTTAAAAAAATCTTACATTTGAATCATCAATTTTTTTAATGTATATATCAAAAAAAAATATTTGGCACGACAATTAATGCTTCATGTTGAAAGATCATACGGGTTATTTGAGTTTATCTTTAGAATAATTGACATCACAAACACTCATGAACCAAGAGCGCCTGATCGGTAGAGCAAGCTCTAACCGAATAGACTGTAGCGGGCAACTAAATTATGTACACTTCCATAAGTTTTATCACCTATATTTACTTTCGGCATCTTCATGCGATTAATTAGATGGGTAAACTATAACTTATAAATATGTAGAAAAATTACTTTAGAAACTATACTGACGTTCATTTGAATTATTTTGATACTGCTTTTCAACGAAGAAAGATAATTGAAATAAATATTCACATAAATAATTATTTTACATTTGTTCCGTTTATAGGATCGAATGGATGGGAGGGAATTCGAAGTTTTCTTTAGACTTAAATCATACTTGCTATATTTCTATGAAAAATATCAACGTACATATATATATATGTTGGAACAATTCTTGAGTTTTACGAATATTTCATTTCTCATTGGATAGAAATAACGGAATGAGAAATCATGAAAAGTTTTCGCTGAACATTTGTTTTTAAGTTTAAGTTGAAAACATCTTCCAACTGGTGCAATTTTCACAGTTGGGTCCCACTTGACAGCCAGTGTCGCCCCAAATAAATCGACAGAAATTGTTTTCGTTTCAATATTTATATAGTGTCATTAATTTCAATGAATTAAAATAAATTGAAAGCTTTTTGAACTAAAATTTCCACCCAAAAAACATAAAAATATTCAAATTGAAGTGGTAATATACAGTATAATAGAAAGTGTAATTTCAATATTTTTTATATGATAATATTTCAAAAAACAACTAACGTAGCAAGTAATTTGAAATTGTTTTTTAAGTCATTTGAGATATAGCTTGGGAAATTTTTTTAGAAACCCCTTTGATATAAGCTTGATGATCAAATTAACTACACACAAGACTTCAAACATTTATTTGAAAAAATCACCACTTGATTTAGATATTTTATATTTGAATGTAAAACCTTCAGATCAACAAATATAGTGTTGCCCATCGACTTATGAGCAATAAAAAATAAGATGATTATCTTTGAAGACTTTTCATAGTGCAAAAAGTATGCAATTTTACAAAATCAGCTTTTGTCGAAGTTTATCTATCATGCAGTCGTTATATGTAATGTTTCACTACGATTATTTAACATATTATTTGGAATGAGTGTTTTCATTAATTATTTTTTTTATAAATATTTTTAAAACTAATCGCAACTATATATTAAATTATTAAATTTGTTTTTATTTTCTTGATACTACACGGAGATAAATACAAATAATTATTCGTAAACAGAAAAAAATAATAATGTTTAAAAATTGTTTTTTGGGCCCCGCTACTTGTCTCAAGATATATTTTATTGAATTAAAGTTTCAATCTGAATTGTGAAATTCACAAAATATCTATATTGACACTTTAGCTCAAACTGAGTACCAGGAGATGGGAGCATGTATGTGTTTATGCAAAGACTCGGGAAAACACTTTTCATGAAACACTTCTAATTGTCTTCTACATTAAAATTGGGGATACATTTATAAGGATTGGCTATGTTTTATTTTGTATTATTTGTTAACCACGATTACCGCACTGCCAGCTTGTGCTACGGGACACTTTTCTAGAAGTCTTTCTGAAGTGTCCTAAGTTCCCGAAGGCGGAAACATGTCAGATTCCCAACAAGTCCTGCGGCACTTTTGCGCTATTTAGACGGCATCAAGAACATAATTCACTCAGCCAAACTGTGGAGAAAATTTGATGTCAGCGTTTAACCCAATATTGTTTGGAGCTTTTTGTCAAATTATAGCCTAATTAAAGTAACATTTATACCAATTAATTCTTCATATAAACAATTACTAAGACACGTTTTATTAAATTATACAAAGTTTATTTTAAATTAATTCATATGACGTACTCAAGCTTAAGCATAGTTCATGAATATTTAACAATAGTTTAATATGTTAATGAAATAAAAAACCAACGAAAATATTCTAAATTCTATTCAATCATACATAACATATAACTGTTTATGAAATATAAATTTTATTTAAAAAAAATAAAATAGAAGGAAGCGATCAAAAAAATATACAATGTCAGAAAAAACGTGCTTAGCTACAAAAAACGCTAATTGATTAACTCTCATTAAACCATTATTATACCTAAGCTCTTTGATACTCAATACTTTATTACTAAACGTCCAAACAAATTTGTGTTTAATATTATAATTTATATGTTTACTGTTCAAACTAAAGCAATCAATTTTACAGATTTAAATAAATATAATAGAGTATATAATTTGATGAATTGTTGAATCGTTATATGTAGATTAGAATATTTATTTTAGCGCTCAAAATTTTTAAGTACATTTCTGACAAAAGTATAATTCTGAAACAGCTATCAACTTCACGTATAACTACGAAATAGCATACAATGTCAAAACAGGATGAAAATGGAACCTTTTTACATTGCAAATATTATGTTACATTATTGTAAAATTTATTTCTACATTTTTGACTAACCAAATAGTATCAAATATGTCGCTTAATAATAATATATTCTCTGTTTACTATTTGCATTGCCATACATAACCTCAAAACATTATATAACACTATGTATATAAAATATTAATTTTAATACTGTAGCCGCAACTCTCTACCAACAATTTGCGATACTCTGTTTGTATGGGAATGTAATTTTAAACTTAATTTATTTTGATTCCGCGTTGGAAACAACACGAATATATATTCGCTCCGGCACATAGATTTAATTTAGATAATCCTTTCATTTGTATGCGGGATTCATGTGTGTACATTATATTTCATTTTAATCCAGCAAATAATGCTTTTAGATGTATACCGGATCTCAGAATCATTACCCAACTTAAGCAACTAATATGCGTTGATTTGTGTTTATTATAAGCAGTGGTACTTCATTTGAGATTTTATATTTTTCTTACAACGTCCAGACTTAATGAATACCATATGAACTCCTTATGAAAAACTGATCGTTAGGCATTTATTATACTTCTCTCTTCGGATATGGTCAGGTATAGATTACAGGAGATGGTCAGTTAGTCACTCTGCATGCGCCCTGTTTTCAGTATCGGATATAGGGTAAGGTGGATGAATAATAATCGCATAAACGTCATCAAAAAATATATTTTTAAAAGCCTTATTGCCGGGAATCAAGCCCGTGACTCTAGTACAGTTTTCATGTCCGCTTTTAATGTAGGACATTTAACATTGAACCTCCTGATGGAAGTATCTTAACAGAAGTTTTCCTACGAGAATTGTTTGTTACTCATTTTCAAAAATTCTCTTTTTCACAAAGAGAATGCAAAGAAGGATATAAGACTAATGGTAAGCCAATTACTTTCGATGTTTCTCTTTTTAAGATACAAAGACACATATGGAATTCAGGCTCTCCTGAAACATCCACCACATATCTTCAAGCTAGGTTCATTGCCATTTTTTTAGTGTTATAACGGACTGGTTATGCATTAAAAATCAAAATACGAAAATAATATTCTTTATAAACCTCAAAATTTACAAATCACCCACAGAATAAAAATCTGTATAATTTAAAACAAACTGCTGTAAAATTTGACATGTTTATAAAGGCATGCATATTTCCAGAAGATTTTTTTTTAAATCTTGTGCAATATTCTTTTACTGTAATTTGGAAGCATCTGCTTTCGGATTTTCGTGTTTCGGCTAATTGATGTTATTCTCTCGTTACGGATTACGGATTTCCCGCGCACAACTTTGCAGAGCAGTTTCCTGCAAAACCGACCCATAAAGGGTCCCGTCAAAAAGGAGCTAACTTCGTGGTTTACGTTTTATGCTGCATACATTACACAATTTCCTTTCTGTAGGTGCAAACATAAAATGTATACACAATATAACAGTATGCCATTTTCACCAAGATTTTATGCGTAGATATTACACGAGTACCGCAGAACACATTAGGTTGATTTTTAATACCGCATTAAAAAATCAAACTTTGCTATCTATTGAAGATAAATTTTACTCCACCATAACGCTTTTTTGCAACGCTGTGTTTATGAACAGTAGATTCTTATCGTACTCTCAAAAATATTTGTTTACTTTGACGTCAAACGTATGGCGTCAAACATATGGTACGAATGAAAGAAATATATTAAAATATACACACATAAATTGAATACCGGGAATGTGGATTTTTTATTACTAGAAAACTGCATTCATTTATCCGTGATCTGGTAAGGTTGCTTTCAGAAACTTCAATCAAATATATTTAAGGGTGCCGGTAGTGGTCTACAGCGAAACCTTTAATTAAGATAAATTATTAAATGACTTATTAACAAACATTCATGTAATTGATAAAATCTAGCTTTAAAAATTTTTAAGAACATCCCAGTTGAATTGAGTATTTCTTATTGTTACACTCAAATAAAATAAATCTCTAAAAATTAATCAGTCAACCATTGGCATCTTGACCAGAACGAACTATTTATTTTTGAAAATTTTAATAAACTTTTATAAAATCTTTTTTCGTTATCCATGCCTGCTGCCAATGTGGAGCATATGACTTCCTAATGGAGGTATCTCAACAGAAGTTTTTCTACCTGAACTGTTTGTTACTCAGTCGCTCAACCTCCCTCTTTTTTTTAAAAAAAAGTAGTAAGGTTAGAAGGATAAGGTCAAGAAAAGACTAGTAGTTAACTAATCGCTCTCCCTACGCCCAATTATTGAAGGATCGGAAGTGTGAGAGGGAATTTTTAGACATTACAAACACCCATGTTTTCGAATAGAAACATGAAATACATTGATATTAAAATAATATTTTTGTCCAGCTTTTGTTAGACTTAATAAATGTTGAAATAGTAGCTCAAATGGATAATTGTTAAAACAAAAGTTAATTATATGTTAAGTTAACTATACGCATATTATTTTGTTATTAAATAAAAATTTGGTTTATTCAAAAGCCTTCTCTTGAGTACCTATAATGTCTCTACTTCTTGACCTATCACACCGAGCTAATATTGTAAAAAAATGTGAAAACTATGTTATTACACTATTTTAATATATTCGATAGAATAGTTTTTTATTATTTTTCTCAATTTTAATATTGATAGTTTTCAAACTAATTTTAAGGATAACAAACAGTTCATCGTTTTAAGACGCCACCCTATTAGCCATTTATAACAATTATTTTATGGAATATTTTATTTAAACAAAAACGTTTAAAAATAAAAGTGAGTTTGATTTTAAGCGTCTCGGAATATAAAACTTTTCACTCGCCCTAAAAATATTTTTTTAATACATCATGTATTTTAATCACATTTATCAAAACTGTATTGTTGTGTATAGAGTGTTTTCAAATACCTCTTGACACTTATTTATTTCAAGCTGAAAGCTTAGTACTTTTGCGTTAGTATTTCATTTTTTGACAGGAATATTGGGCTTTCAAAATGTCCCCCGAAAAGCTTTTCAACATCTCATTCGGCTTACTGGCAAATTGAAAATAACGCAGTGTTTGCATTTTCATCAAAAATTTAACCAGTTTCTGTTCACGTGACTGGCTTTACTAAAAATTGGACACGAACTTTAAATATTTTATACACATTAACTTGACAATAATAAATTACTTTTTGTCTATTCGTTTAAATGTCGCAAGCTCATCTTACTTTAGCATAAACATTAAAAATATGTATTTGTTCCAAAATAATATTTAATTATTCATCTGGAACATGACCATTTTAAAATTTTAAATGATTTAATTAAAATATGAATTTAGATAAAATTCCTTTATCCCACTTTCACTAAAATTTTATTATGTCTATTGTATCATAAAATACTCTTTTACTCTCTAATTATTGGGTATAAATTTATATTAATAAATACACAATAATCCTTTGTACTTCATTCCACTTTATTTAATATGTCAGGACCGGTTTCGCGATATTGCGAGCATTGTCAACTGATAAGAAATATAATTTAACAATGCTATTTATACAAAATTGAAAAGTTATACACAACAATTGGCATTGAAAAGAAATTGCCAATTACATTAAAGTGATTCTAAAATAACACAAAATTAAAATGTTCAACACATCTAACATATAATTAAAAAGTCATCCCAGATTAATAAATTCAGAATGGCGATTGAAAGTAATTACAAACATAATTAAAATTTGGGAAATTTTTGACAAAGTGATAAAATAAAGTGATAAAATAAATTAATAAAGTGAATATGCTTAATGATAGTCTTATGTTTTCCCCGCTTCCAAGTAGTTGGTGTGTTTATAACTTAAACAAAATCGACAGCCAGGAAGATTCTGAAAAACAAATTTTTCAAAGACCATATCAATTCTAACAAAAGAAATCTATGTTTATTTTTTATTTTTTTAATTTATATAAAAGAATAGTTAACAAGGGCTAATGCAATGGATAAAGTAACGGGGAACTAGCAAAAATTATTTGATCGTTCAAAAGATCTGAATCAGGTAAAAATTTGAATCTATTGATTTCTAGGATTTCTTGCTTGTCTAGTTTGACAGACTTGTTATTTAAATGTAGAACTTTAAAATTTCTACCAATATCGAAAGTGTATTTATTTTGAAACAGATGGTTTCCAAATGAAGACTGTTCATCCCCTTTCTTAGCACAACTCAAATGCTCTTTGATTCTAATATTAAACGATCTACCTGTTTGACCAAGTGGAATGAAGTACAAAGGATTATTGTGTTTTTATTAATATAATGCCTTTCCACCAAGTATTGAAAGTGAACACCCTAAAAGTGATAAATTTATATTCTTCATTTTTTACGTTAAATATGTTTGTACATTCAGAAAAAAATATTTCTTAACAAATTTCAATGTACGGTTGTAGAACAAATTTGAACAATTGTATCATATAAATTATTGTTTCTTTTTATTTAGTTATTTTGTCGTTTTATTACGTTTAAATATGATGTCACGGCTTTTGAGGAAAGGATTGACGGAAATTTGGAAAAGATTGGCCTTTCCACGGGGAAAGGATTGACCTGTATAAAATTTTAGCATACGAAGTTCAAAATAAATATGAGACTTAAATACTAATTGAGCATATTACCACCTTTCTTCAGAAGAATAAAGCACTTAGTGAGAGAGTGTGATAATAGGAGGTGAAGGTTCAAGTACCCAAAATTACATGTTTTTTTTACGGACGACGCCCTAGTTTTAGTCATAGTCTATAAGCGCAAGACGAATGTTTGACCAATCTTCGCAAGCAATTATTATCTTTAGAAAAAAATTGTACCATTTAACATAATTATAATACAGTCGAACTCGGTTATTACGATTAAAAAGCGAGATCTCGGATGTAATGAGGAAACATTCATTGACATTTAAGTTTATGGTTTTCTCCGTACATTTATTCACTTTTATACCGAGCAAACATATCGTCTGAATTTTTCACGATCTCCAGAGCTCATGGACAAGTTAGTCGAATTTTTTTCACAGAGCACTGAGACCACCCAATAGTCTTTTAATGGGTTGAGTGGTTTGAGGGAAAATTTATGAACAGTGAGAGTGAAAACAGTGAAACAAGCATGAATTTTTAATTTGATAAGAATAGTGGAATGACAGAAGAAATGTAATATGTGTGTAACGGGTGTGTAAATAAATTCTAGCTGTGTATTTTTGTTTTAATTGCGACTTTTTGTGTTAAGTAACCGCTCCAGATACTTCGTGTCTTCATGTGACGGTTATTTTCGTAAGCATTTAAAAATACCCATTCTCTGATATAACAAGTAGTGTTTAAAATGAGAAAATTCGGTCCCATCTTCCTCGTAATAATCATGGAGTTTAATGTTTGTAAATTGAATTTAAATACTATTTTTTTATTTAAAATTGTTTAAATATGTCAGTATTAATTTCATTTTTTTTATAATAACTCAATAGTTTTACTTCATATGTAATATGAAGTTTTCAAACCATATTTTAATTTACTCAATTACAAAATGTCAAAGAGAAATTTCATTTTAATAAAGCTATCATAATGGGAATGTTTCCTATATAAATGAGTTTGAAATGATGAAAAATCTGCGGCTGTGTAATTTTAATATATAAATACATTGTGTTGATGTATTTGTGCAGTTTTAAGCGTGACGTCGGTAATGATGTGCATTATAGTAATGGCGTCAAAAATTATAACTAAAAAAAACTCAATTTAGGGAAGCAAATTATTATCTAAGAAAACATTTTATAAATTCAAAGTTAATTATTTTATTCCATTAATTATGATTGAAATGTTTAAAAATCCAGTGGGAAGCTCTTTAATTATATTTGATATGAATACAATTTTCAGCCACACTTTTAAGAAATCAATGTATGTATTCATATTTTAAATTGAAATGTCATCGACTGTCAGTTGTTACAGAATTCTGAATCAGAATACCAAATTGAAAAAAAACAGTTTTAGAAGTATGGTTGTAATAGTTGACAAGCTAAAAAAGTTTTGACATCTTGCATTACACTGCAATCAACAATTTTGTAGCATACATATCATGTGATGGTGTGAATTTTTATTTTATTTCATTTTATTCCTCAATGTTAAATAAGTATTGTTCCCTCAATCTTTAAAATTACCAACGATAATTTTATCCTGAAAATATTATAATATTTACTTTCGATTAATTAGGCTGTAAATTTGTGAAAGTTTATTTTTAACATAAAATTTAATTTGATTAATTTGTTAATCCACTTGTTATGTTACAAATTGTGATACGTGTTTCGCTTCTTTGGAAAGATTCAGCACGAGGATTATGATTATAATATGTACTTACATATTCTGCACAAAGAATCCATCTTCCTATTTTCTGCCAAAAAAGACCCACTTGGAAAAACCAAAAGAAGACGATGCAAATATTGTTGGAATGAAAAAAAGGAGAGAAAAGCCTCTCTTTTTTCGTCCGGAATGTCCAAGTGAGCTGGGTTTGTGTCTGGATCTATGCTTTCGTTTGTATCACCAACACATGTATGCTTAGTAAAATAATATTGTTTATTGTATTTTTTTAAACTATTTTCTACTGTTCTTTTATATTCAATGTACACATGTGTTTACAAAAGATGTAATTTTATTCACCTAATTGAAAGTAATTGTATGCTATTTTTTTTAAATATTGATAAATCTATCTAATGTTTGCTATGTATGTATGTATAAAATATTATATAAATATAAATCACTAAGTGAACATGCAATTAATTTATTTACAAAAATCTTCGAAACATATCCAGTGTAAATACTTCTTTATGCAGGTGCCTAAGTTCTGTACTTAAAATCTCTAGACACTAAAATGGTACGCATTCCAAAAATTCTCGAATAAGAATAATATTGTAAAATCAGCATGCTATACTGCATTGGCCATCAAAGTCAACAGATCACTCTAGTTAATAGAATAGATTCGAGTAGATTTAACCAATCAATATGATGAATAGACTAATAATTTTTCAATATCTTTGAACTATTTTACCGACTCTTTGACTCCCGACTCCGGCTCTACAGCCCTGGAAAAAAACAGCTATTCATTTTACATAATAACGAAAAAGAATAATGCTCTTGAAGTAAATTTAGATAATTAAATTTGAATTGTTGAACCCGGGTTTCGCCTTTCGGCATCTTCAGGAATTCCAAGTGCACGGATGTACTTGAACTGACGCGTCATGGCGAAAAATTATTTAAAAGGGGTACAATTGTCATTTTATTAATAATTCAAGCACTTGCTATCATTAAATATTAATTCAAAGGCTTAAAAACAAATAAACTCATTAATAATAGGTCGGATAAAACCCTAGATTTATTTTAAACATTCCTATGTTATTATCTGGTCAATAAAATTTTCAAAGAATCCCCATAATTATAACAAACCCACTTAATCCATTGAAAATTGTATACATTCAATTTTCGCTAATTTACATTTTAATAGCATTTTAACTTAGTGATCTACTTATATTTTGCTTATAAACGATACAAACTATTTACTACGCGTCAGTTCAAGTACATCCGTGCACTTGGAATGCCTGAAGATTCCGAAAGGCGAAACCCGGCTCGTTAGCGACAAAACTCATGGAAAAGTAAAAAATTCAAACAATTCAAATTTGATATTGAAATTCCATCAAGCACCCTCAGTCGAAATACTTAATTAGATAATAAGTCAATAATTCATTTATTTGATATTTACCCCCTTCAATATACTGGCAGTTTATCATTCTCTAGTATAATATGTTTTAATGTTTTATATAAAACAATGTCTTCTTATTAATAAAATATATTATGTTTATTTACTGATAATAAAGGGTTAGTGTTGAGCACCAATAGAATACATATTCCATTATAAATCAGATAATTAGTAATCTCTTATCGATCATTTAACTTTTTTCTTTTGCTGTCAATATAAATAAATATTATTTGACAAACCCTGAAGAAAGGCATAAAACCGAATGATGGTGACGGTGATCAATCTTCGCTCGATGTCGCGCGTCACCTGAATCCAGTTCATGGCTTTATGTAATGCTGGCAATATACATACATAAATCAATGGTGTACATTAGGGATTGCAACACCGGTATTACCGAAAGAAGGATTACGGTATTTCGATATCTATACTGAAATACATGGTTCTAAAATAGTATCAGTATTTCAGTAATATAGGTTACATTGATTACGACACAATTAATTTATGACTGTTCACTTTTAGGGTTTTCACTGTCAGTAGTTAGTTATTTGGTGGAAAGACATTATAATAAAAAATAATAAAAAAACTCTTTTGTACTAATTCCACATTTATTTAATATGATTAGGACCGTTTTCGCTTATGTCGATCATTTTCAACTGATACAATTTGAAATACTCGGCAATGAAAAAGCAGCGGAATGTACAATTTGGAGGGTCGAAAATGTAGAATTAGTACATTATTTAGCAGTGTTTATTTTCGAAAGTATGACTGTTGGTCCAAAAAGAGTTTAACCTGAGATAACTCTTTGTACAACCAAACTTCATTTGCGAGAGGATTCGATGAAGATTTAATGATTTCAGTATTGATGAATTAACATTTTATGTCATATTTTAGATTTAAGAAATAACCCAGGCGTAGCGAGACCGATTAGTTAATCACTAGTTCCTAACCCTAACTCTTAAAAAAGGGAGGTTGAACAAATGAATAATATGCAGTTCTTGTAGGACAAATTTATGTTGAGATACCTCCATTAGGAGGCTATATACTCCACATTAAAAGTGAAAATGGATTAATATATTATACATAAAAAAAAAGGATTTTTTACTTTAGATATACATAAAATGTGTTCCAATATCGATATTTATTTGATGACATTATTATTTTCATCAATTCTGCAAGAACACTTTTCTTGAATTTGGCAAAAAACTTTACCTCAAATTTATCAAAACCTACGCTTGATATTGCAATAATAAATCAATGCTTTCCGCATTGAAAAAAAATATGCCTACATAAAAAAATGTGTCAATGATCAGAGTGCTTTTATCAAAAGAGTCAGTTTAGTGTTATTACAATAGTGTTGAGATTCCAATAGGTAGTAATTTTTAATTTTGCTATTTTTTGTTCATTTTTTGTAATACCGGTATTGATGCTTGCGAAAACGGTTTTTTATATGGCATACCGGTATTGGTGTATTCGTTCAGTATTGCAATCCCTAGTGTATATTTAAACATCTACTCTATGCCTTATCTCTTAACCGAGCCCCAAAAGTTATAAAGTTTGCGATAGTTTGTTGTCCACAATCCGATTGAATCGCCTCAACTAAGCATAAGTACTAACTTTGGACTATTTAACAAAGAAGTTTATTTAAACTTCGAACGAAGAAATTAAACTTAAGTCCTTTTACTTTTAAATTCTTTTATTAACTATTTAATATTTTAAAGTCAAAATTGCTCTCTGAAAATCATTTACCAATTATTTTATATGGCTTGCTCGTAGTTTTAATAATTTATTTCAATTTCAGATCTCATATTTATGTATGCTGCAATTCTTTCGAAATGAATCAACGCTTACTTGTTTTATTACGTTTAACTAAAAAAAATCTAATTTATTATCCAAATTTCAATTGATACAGTTGTTTACTTTTGGTATAATGTTTTTTTGTTCAATTCAATTTATCAATAATGAGACAAAACTGAATACAATAGTAAACGGATTCTTCCATACAATTAAACTCCGGACACAGCTTATGTCTGAGGTTGAGAATTTCAAATATTTTTCAGGTTGGGAACAAGCAAAACAATCAATAATACGTTTATGTATATGGTCCGTATGTTTAAATTATAGTCTCGTTATTTTAAATATTTAAATTTACGGAATATGCTGTGTCCGAAGATTTCTATGTACGAAAGTTTCTGTGCACACACGTGTATTGTTTGGAAGGATCGATATACATTTTTTTTTAATACGGGGAATGCGTGTACGGAGTATTTTTTTGTAATTGGTTACGTATTATTACATTTCGGAATAAAAGCAATGTTTTCGATTATTTTGTACCTTTTTTTTAATGCGGATAAAATAACAGATCAATTCGAATAATCATAAAAATTCTAATAATATTTTTTTGCAAAGAGTTTGTTATAAAGAAATTGTGAAACGGATAGTTAACAAAAGAAAACTTTTGCGCATTAAAGAATGTTCTGATGCTTATGTGATGTAAAACTGGCAAAGATAAGTAAGATATTACAGGCCATATTTTAGAAATAGGACATTAAAGAAGACGTATTTCATGGCTAGAAACCTATGTGGGAAGTGCAGCTGTGTCTAAGTTACTCCTTCTAGAATAAACTTGAAGAAGTGAAACTATTTGTGATGATATTCAACTTCCAAATAAGAGAGAAAAACGTAGTAGTCGGTTGTACATCATTTCAGTTTTTCGAAAAAAATTTTGCGTAGTTGTTATTTGGGAGCAAGCAAGCCGAATCCACTGCTCAGTGAAAAGGGACTGTTATTCAGAAGATTAGAATTAAATGGGTATATCTACAAAAACCTAGTTTTAAGTTCACTTATGTATAACAAGTGATTTACCTTTGTGCTTCTTACACTAGAATTCCATTTAAAGGTATGCCTAACGGTATCTTGTAAACGATTATATTAACGAGATGTAGCTTTGTATCGCTAAAAAATATTATTTTTGTATTGCCGAAACTGAGCTTTACAAACTATATATGTACACATACTCAAAACATGCTTTTTTGTGGTTATGCCCTTGTGATCCTTGAGAATCATATTGTACTTACAAAGTTTATTTTAATTAAAAATTAATAAATTAACTTATTGCTATATTTATTACTGATAAACACTTACGTTGGATGTCTGTGATTTCTAAAATACTCTTTCACCTATCCAATATTATGTATATTGTAACTCTCTTCTCTAGATAGAGAGGCAACAAGTTGTTTTCTATAACAACTTCTGTTGAGATAAGCTTTGCTAGAATTCCATATGCTGCATATTGGGAGTAAATAAGAACACTGTGGTAAAAAATAAAAATGTGGGAACCGGCGCTTACATATGTTTATAAACGCATGCTGAAAGTTTGGTGAACACCTTTGGTGAATGTCTTTTATAAAAAATATTTATAAAAACGCTATATTAGGTATTTAATGATTACATGTTACATGAACTCATTCAATTGATATTTGTTTATTCTTATGAATCAATAAAATATAACATACAAATAACTATGCCATATTATTACCTTTATAGAACTAGGCAGGTGTGCCCACCTCTTTTAGCCCATTTTTGCGTTATTCCAAGAAACTTATTCGCCAAATTCTGAATGCCTGACTAACCGCAAAGCGAGCTGAAACAATTCATCAGCAGAATAAAATTTGTATTATTTAACAGCATAACAACATGTATTGAATTGGTTAAAGATTTTTTACTTTCTAATCATGGTGGAAAGTTTTTACGGCCGAAAATTGATTTTAAATTTACTATTGAAATAGTTTTAGCTATCGTATTTTTATCGAAGAACTGAAACAGTCAAATAAAAAATAGTATCTTATAAAATATCACATTATTCACGTCTATGTAAATTATTATATAGAGAACCTAAACCAATCTTAGTGCCATGCTTTAAAAAATCTTTTTTTTTATTTATTGTAAGGACAGTGCTTTTGTATTCGTAATATTATATACTAGGGTATGTGCTATACAATTATGAATTGATTACAGTCTTTTATATTTTATATATTGGCAAAAAATAATTATTTATAGTCTCACTAATACTAGATTATAATAATTTATCTTTATTCTTTGATTCAATATATTTTTTTGAGCAGTATCACATTCTCTAAGTTAATCATCGTATTTTAATGTAAATTATTGCATTCTTTATATTGCAGTCATTTTAGCACCGATCGTGATCAACTCGAAACAATAATTATAATTTCTTTATAAATATTTATAAATAAAACGTTACCCAATAATTACTCGAAAAATAATAAGAAAATGGACTTTTTCAATTCAGTTAAGCCACTGGTGTGATGTACACAAATTGTAGTTATAATGATGACATGACCTCAAAATAGCTATCGATTATGTTATACATATATACAAGACATTATTTAAACATTTTTATTACAACAAAGTAAAAATAAAATAACACAACTAAAAACAAAACAGTTGACAAATTGTTATGGAGGATATCAGCATAAAATGGCACATGACGTAATTGCTAAGGTTACATCACCATTGTTACCGGTTCATTAAAAATTGTGAACGGAGCGTTTATTTGCCAGGAAGGGAAAACTTCACATAAAAAGTTTTCTTTTTCTAAAGCTTCAAAGCACAATTCATAATGCTTTTCAAAATACGTAATTACGTTTGAGTAATTGGAATATTCTTCGTCAAGTATAAAGCCTTCTACTTTTTATAATTAACGACCCCGGCTACCCTTCGTACCATCGTGATTTTTATTTTCCAACGCAAAAAAAAAGAAGAAAAAAATGTTGGCTAGTCCAACCGAGTGTTGTTTAATATATCTAGTCAATAACCTCTTTATTGTTTTATATTTTAATACACATTTTTTATACTTAGCATTATTTGTATAAAAATTCCGTATTGTATTTAACTTTAAAATGTATTTAGTAAGTATATAATTTATTTTTGGATGAAATTTTTTTGCACTATACTACTAAAATGTAAATGAATTACTTATGCTTTGATAAATTCATCATTATGTGACAGAAAGCTGTATATTTGAACTATTATACCGACCTAAGTTGATTTAATTATGAATCATAAACGAGGTGCAACGCTGCAAGGTGCATTAAAAAATGCAACGATGCCATTTCATGATAATACAAAATAGATAAGACTTTTGATTATCAGGTTTTCATCAAATTATTATACTTTTATTTTTTATAATTAAGTATTTCGACTGAGGGTGCTTGATGGAATTTCAATATCAAATTTGAATTGTTTGAATTTTGTACTTTTCCATGAGTTTTGTCGCTAACGACCCGGGTTTCGCCTTTCGGCATCTTCAGGCATTCCAAGTGCACGGATGTACTTGAACTGACGCGTAGTAAACAGTTTGTATCGTTTATAAACAGAAATATAAGTAGATCACTAAGTTAAAAGGTTATTAAAATGTAAATTAGCGAAAATTGAATGTATACAATTTTCAATGGATTAAGTGGGTTTGTTATAATTATGGGGATTTTTGAAAATATTAATTTTTTTAATTAAAATAAAATTTTAAAAAATCTGTTTTAAGTTCTCTGGCAGAAATCCATTAATCAATTGAAAATCAATTTATAAATACTTATCAGACTGGGATTCAAACTCGTGATCTCTTTAATCGAAGCCAACGACGAAAAATATTCGACCACGCACCCGGAAAATTTAAAATTAATTACATTAAATAAAATTATTATTTTTTCAATATTTTAGTGAACAAATGTGTGTATGTGTATGTATCAGATTGCATGTGAGAGATAGTCTCTAGACCTCGAGATGGAATGCCTCGATAAAGTCGTAGTTTTAATTTATGCCAGGCCAAGAGCAGTTAGGGTCATATCCCTCTGGCATGGCAGGGATAATTTGATGAAGTTTTAAATATGGAACTCGACGACGCGCGGGAAGGTGAACTGAATTATATATGCAAATCTAATATAATATAGTCATTTATGCAAGAGTTGAATCGAAACTGCGAATAAATTTCGGATAATAGAAAAATTCCATCGAATGTATACAAGGAACATCTTTTAAAAAGATTTTGATTCTATTCTTTTCACACTTCCCTGTGACCTCTTACTTTATTTGATTATTTTTATCAAAATTTATTGACATTGATGTTTTTTTTTTAATCATACTGAATCGGCAAACGTTTTTTTAATGATTCGTGGTAATAAAATACTGTTTTATTCATATTATTGTATTCCATTTTTTATAACGAAATATGTTTTAAATAACATTTAATAATTTATAATTTCTTATTTGTTTTGTGTCCCATTTAAATATTCGATCCCAGCCTTGTTTGGTCTCTTTCTAGACTTTAATATAAATGTTTCGATAAAAAAAGAGTCTCAGTCAGTATTGGCCGTAGCATTTAATTCTTAACGCTTTTTGATGGAACATTTTTTTAAAAATGCTCTAAGTTTAATTTCATAAGAAATGGAAATAAATGAAGTGAATAAAACAAGATTTTTCGGTGTACGAATAATAAATAATGCCTGAATAGAAGAGCGTTTTTAACCTCCAAATCGATGAGGGTAAAAGTGAATGAATATAAACTCATTTATGTCCGTTACATATTCAAAATTTGACATAAACTATCAGAATTATCATACTAGAAATCTAACAGATTCAGTTTTCAAATATTAGCTTCTTAATCAAACTTTTCAATTGAAAGACATCAAGCCACTTGAATAACGCTACAAATACACAAGGTTTTAGTTATTAATTAATAAAGATTTTTTTATTAACATACTATTATTTTAATAAATAAAAAATCAGAAAGCTTAAGAAAACGAAATACGTATTACGAAAATTGTAAAACATTTATTATTCAAAAAAACTGATTTTCAAATATGAATATAGACATAATATAAAATTTTATAACTTTACTCATCTTTTCAATATATTTATATCAATTTAATATTTCCACGAATGTGGTTTATCTAGTTTCTAGATACACGTACAAATCATTTAAAATTTCTTAACTTAATTTGCCAAAATAGTTTAGTTAAACTTTAACTCCATGTTAAATAAATTAAAGGTAATTTTCTTAAAATTAATAGTTTCTACGTCATCTTACAGTTATGTTGTTTTATAAAAAAAACTGTTTTAAAGTCTTAAAATATGTTTTTTATTTTTATCATTTATAAATAGCGATATCAAAAAAAATCGGAATTGGATCATAAAATCGTTAAATTATCCTTGGAACGTACTCCGATGGTGTTTCGATCAACTATTCTAAATGGTTTAGCATCACTTATTCCCACGCGTCATATTTTGTTCCATTTTCAAATGGCGATGGTCGCTTATAATATTTTGATACGTGTGTTCTCAAATAAATGATAGTCACTCCGCTTTTGTTAGAAGTACTAAAATATGTATGTAGGATATCCAAACTCCGGTCTTTGGGACGTGATCCGAATCGAGTCGGTAATATAGTGCCGGCTGTAGACGTGCGTCTTTATGTTATGAAGAGTCTCAGTAAGGAGGGAATGAAAGGGTTAAGGTTTACTTCGGAATCGTGCCTCATAGGAATGTAACCAATAATAATCATGCTAAAAAGATTACCGAAGATACATTTATAGATAAAATCACATATCTTTTAGCATCGATATACATATTTAGCCTTTATGGTGTATGGTTTCATCAAGTTAATTGAATAGTGTAATAAAACAACATATTTTTATTAGAAAACAAGATTAAAATAATGGATAGTAAAGAATACTTCGTTATCGTAGTGATGAAATTATTGGACTGAATACGTCGTAAATTAAATTATTACTTTACGTGAATGTCTTTATCCTGTTCTATAGTATGGCAATACAAAAAAAAATGTTGAAAATAAAGTTTTCGTTAACAATAAATACGTTCAAAGCAGAAATTAAATTAAAAAATGGAATTCGGTTGCGAGATTTACACGCATTCATTATGTACTATTTTCATTTATATTATTTCAGATGTTTCAACTGCGTCTAGATTGTTAAATAAATAAATTTTGGACATCGATCTTATATAATACAATAAAAACACCTTTCATTTGAAAATATGTATTAAATAAAAATTAAGTACAATAACAGTTATTTGTACATTAAAAAAATTAAGAAATCTTCATTTCTTACAAACTAGTATATAATTAATAAATGCATAGAAAAACTTACATCGATATAAGCTTAATTTTATCATTTATTACATTTAAAATATAATAACCCGAATATGTTTTTAAATTATTAAATACTTGATAGTTATTTGTAACACTTGATAACTAGTAATTTATTTGTATTAATTAAGATTAATACTTTTACATTCATAAGCATCAATTTATCATCAAATTTATTTTAATTGTAAATCAACAAAGTGATATAACTTTCAGGGTGTTCACTGTGAATACTTGAAAAAGCAAAATACTTATTTGTAATAATTCAACTGATGTCAGTTGATAATGCTCGTCATGAGTGGAACTGGTCCTGACCTTAAAGTGGAAATTAGTACAATTGAGTATTTTTTAAAAATATTAAGTCATTTAAATATATCCTACAGCCATTAGGTATTGAATATAATAAGTTTTTATATATTTAATAACAACCCAAAAAATTCAAATTCCTAAAACAATTTGGTCTTGGGAAAAAGTCAAAATAAGTACCACAATTTTAACAGTTTAGTTAGTGAACATGGATAGTAAAAATATTTAAATAAAAAAAACGAAAATTTCTTGCAAATATTTCCTACACTGCCTAAATACAATTTATATATCAGTATATTAAATTAGTATTAACATGGTTCTCTATTTTAACGAGATAATAAATATAAAAAGTACAGATTTAAATTGTCGTTAGTTGATAATGAATCCCCTTTATTTTCAAAACTAATCCCGATCTTTAGTAAAGAAATTGAAAATAATACAAAAAAGTTTATTTTTTTAGTACTAAAATAAACGAGAATTTCGTTATATGTTTATATAGATCAGTGGTTCCCAAATATATTATGCTCATGGACCCCTTTCAAAGTAAAAACCGGACCATGGACCCCCAATTGAATTAATAAATTTAGTTTTAATGCCTTGAATGATGATTTTTTTATTCATGTCCGTTTCCAATGTGGAGCATATGGTCCATAATTGGGGTATGCAACAGAAGTTTTTCCTCGAGAACTGTTTCTTACTCAGTTGCTCAAACCATTTTTCTCAAAAAAAGTTAGGATAGAAGAATAAAACTAGGACAAGACTGGTGGTTAACAAATATTTACTCTTATGGCAACCTATTGGCCTCACGCTTGTTTGATCATTTTTTTGCAAATATACATTTTTTTTATTTTTACCATGGTTTGATCACTCCAAACGTATTGATTCGATGTATATTGAATATCTAGTAGTGAGAATAAGCATGCACATGGCTTTCCAAGCTATGTTATGAGGAACATCGGTACTACCAGGCGAGACGGAAAAGACTTGTGTGCATGGCCAGCTCGTAGCGTGTGGGAAGTGTGCGGCGCACACATGCGCACAGCCGCCGCACTTAGATTTTAGCACTATCAACTAATTTAGTTATAGTCTTAAAAGGCGCCTAATGCATTTATAAATAATCAGATGGCCATATGCTCCATATTGTGAGCGGATGTTCTCAAAAAGTTTATAAAACTTATTAAATCTACAAATTTTATTATTAATTATTTTTTAAATATTTATAAGAAATAAACAAACTTTGTAAATCTATGCTTTGTTAACCACTATTCCTATTTTAGTTTTTTCATTATATCACTACTCTCTTCGAAAATAAAAGGTTAAGCAACTGGACTAGAAATAGTTCTCGGAGAAAAAACATAAGGTAATACCAGTCCATAGTGGAACATCCTGCGACTTTAAGTATCTTTCACTCTTTAGTAAGACTTCTAGAAGGAAACATTAACAACGAGTCCTCGTTGCTCCGTCTAAATCTGTTTACAATGTCTAACAACTGATAAATTAAATATATCAAATAAGTCTTTCTTGCATATTGTTAAAAAGCTGACAATGTTTTTACATTCA
This sequence comes from Himalopsyche tibetana, assembly GCA_030503985.1. Lineage (NCBI taxonomy): Eukaryota > Metazoa > Arthropoda > Insecta > Trichoptera > Rhyacophilidae > Himalopsyche > Himalopsyche tibetana. The sequence continues at coordinate 8,310,183 of JAPJYX010000010.1, forward strand.
ACTATTGTTAATAATTCTAGTAAACAACTTTTTCAATAATACAATCTTAGAAAAGCTTTCACGAGGATAGGCTATCAACGAGTCCCCGTTGCTCCGTCAAAATCTATTTATAAGGTTGAACAAGTGATAAGATATTATATTAACCAAATAGGTCTATCCTGCATACTCCTAAAAAGCCAACCATGTGACAGACTAACAACAAGTCCTCGTTGTTTTGTAAAAACCTTTTTTGAGTAGAGCAAGTGACACGATATCTTGCATACTCATAAAAAGCCAACCATGTGATTGACTGACAGGTAGTCCTCTTTGAACAATTTTAAACGCTTGTACTCATCCACTTCTCATTTATAGAATATCTTAGAAAAGTCTGAGAGGGATAGACTAACAAAAAGTCTTCGTTGATCTGTGAAAGTCTTTTTAGTATGCCAAAAAAGTGATAAGATGTATTAACCAAATAATGACATTATGATTTCTCTTAAAAAGTCAACCATGAGATTGATCAACAGGTAGTCCTCTATAAATCTTATTTTTTTTATTAAAAAAAATAAACAATTGTACTTAACAACTCCTTGCATACTTTTATCTCACAAAAGCCTTCAGAGACATAGTCTTACAACAAGTTCTCGTTTAATCATTGTATTTTTTCAAGTAAGTTATACGATATAGAGAGCAAACAGTTACTTATAACTTAAGCAGTCAAGCATGTGATAGACTAACAACAATTCCTCGTGGTTCTGTTAAAATCATTGCAATGTTTCGGACAAGTAATACGATATCTTGCATAGTCTTAAAAAGCCGGCCATAATATTTTTTTGTCAATTTTATTTTTTAACGATATGGCAATGTTTTTACGCTGCGGCGTATAAGAAGAGTACGTACCGGTAAGCACGTTGATCTCCCTAGTTACGTTCATTATTATAGAGACTTGGCTTTATAATAATAATAAGTTGGTAGTGACGGACGTTTTATGTTGTCCGAACAACAGGGCCTCCAAATTGTATTGCGCCTGGAAAATTTGGAAATTATGCCAGCCAAAACTTTACAGTAATCCCGCGATCGTCGATTTGGAAATTCCTGGGTTTTGCGATTTTGAAATTCTTGGAAGAGTTAAAAAAAAAACGAGTCACGCTGCTATTTTAGGCAAATTGGCAAATTCTTGAGTTCTGAGATTTTTAGGTTGAAAAATTCCATGACACCAAAAACTCCCGGGATTAAAAATCAGTCAGTCCCGAAATCCCAGGATCACAAAAAGGTTCCGGGATTGCATATCCTAATGATTACTGATAGTTATGGACTTGTGAATGGACCTTATTTAAAATGATATATTTTTTGCAAGAAACAATTGTTAAATGCACTTCACATGACGTACAAATCAGCGTATCAAACTCAATTGCGATTACGCCCGCAATCGGCTTGATTTCAAGGTGGGTGATTGTCATTACTTGTTTTATTTTGTACCATAATTATATTTTACAATAAGTGTCAGGAATATTAATTATATGTATTCTTCTCTGACGTTGCCCACGCACCCCCAAATAACTTTTAATTTGTCACGGACCCCTTAAGTGGTTTCACGGACCTCTGGGAGTCCGTACGAAGCACTTTGGGAACCAATGATATAGATGATATATATTTTAGGAGCAGACTATAATTCTGAAGGTACTGTGGTGTGTTGCTTAGTTTTATCAAATACAATCCAATTTATATGCACACACTCAAACTTATTAAAAATAGAAACCGGTCAATTATTTATCTGATTCCCTTTGCAATTTTATCTCACAAATATTTTCAATTCATTTATTGATTTGGCATTTACTAAGTAGAACTTCATTATAATAGGGTAAACATATCAACGTATTTTAGTTCTACAGTTTTTTTTTATATATTTATGAGTTGATAGCTATTTCGGCTTCTTTCGCCATCGTCAGAACTATCAGAACTATCTGACGATTGCGTAAGCCGAAATAGCTATTAACTCATAAATATATAAAAAAAACTGTAGAACTAAAATAAGTTGATATTTTAACCCTATTATTTTCAATTCATTCACGTTGTTTACCTATTTTTGTGCTGCTTTCTAAATGGAATTTCTGGAATCATTTTGACACTGGCAACTATGTTTGATAATTATCCACACAGTTATCCTGCCAGAATAAATGACACAGTTTTTTCAACCAGGAAATTGAAGTTATACCAAGGCTATGGTTTTAAAAACACTTCAACGACTTACATTAACTTTAGCAACGATCTTGTGTATTATATAGATTCATTTTTTCCTGACTCAGAAATAAAAGTGCTGAAAAACAAATAATTTTAGAAGCATGTCTCATTGTAACATTATTGACATTGATCCTAGTCTTTTATTTACGAATAAAACTAGATTTACCCAAAAAATGCATGGAAAAAGGGGTTTTTTCTACTGAAATCTTTATTAAATTACAATTTCTATCGAAAGCACTGAAGCAAATTGTGGTATTGAAATGGCATAATCAAATTAAAAATCCATTACAATCATTAAATCTATTTCTTATTGTCTGCAGTCTAGTGACTTAGCCTTTCAGCTTACGTGTCACGACTGTCATGATTTGAGGTTGAAAATCTAAATGTCCGTTGACTTGAAGATGTGTTGCTTAACGCGATTAATAAATCCAAGGACGAGCGTGACCATATCGTCACAGTAAACACCGTTGTTTATTGATCCCACTACTCATTCTTTTTCTACCTGAATATCGATTCACTCATATTTGGTTAAGAATGGTACAGACTTAAGTAAGCCGCGAGGACAAAAACGGCCCTCAAAAGCACATACGATTTTTTGAATTTCCGTTTTTTTTCAATGGACTTTTTGAAACTGTTAGTTATTTTTTTATCGTAACATCAAATTATTCACAGTTATTTTGCTTATATATTTGTATTGAAATTATGTTGATCTATAGAGGTCAAATTGTAAATATTTTTAAAAATTTCACGTTTAGCTATATTTTAACCTCGAATGTTTCCGTGCCCATACGGTCACGCTCGTTCTTACTACTTTCCGTACACAATATTACACGATAATAAAAGGATGAGCACGACTATATAGTCATGCGGGGTTCCTATACGACGACTTTGCGTTTTTTTTTGTTACGAATAAAAGTTATCCGTGACTTCAATATGGCTTAAAAAAATTATCGAAAAAAAGCTCTCGTCTCTGGAGGGTTAATTAATTAAGTAAGAATTTTATTTCTAACATGTAAAATACCATAAATGTGAATACTAAACAACAGACACAGATATAATTATTTTTTCTTTTAATTTAGTTTTAATTTTACCGTAGAATGTAATTATTTTATATTGAAAAAGGAATCATCGTTTTGCAGTTTTGCAGTTTATCCAATTCTGTTTTCTTATTCTATCTAAATATTTGTATTCTCTTAATATTAGTTCATTTAAAACAAATTCTGTTAATATTCTCCATTAGGAAGGAGTTCTTGTGTTCCACATTAGAATTGGACATAGTGATAAAATGTATCTCGTCTAAATTCACCAACGCGTATCATTTGGCACAAATTTAAATCGCCGTATTTTATTGTACGCCTGAATGTTTTATTAATGATAATTTCCGCCTCTTCAGGAGCGTCTTATCTTGTTTTTTTAAAAATAAAGTCCCTTAGTTGAAGTAGTTTAATCCCTTCAAAGCGGAAATCCGTCAGGAAGTCCCTCTGACGAGTGCTTATTCACGCCTCCCTGAATACTGATTTAAATTCTTATGTCAGATACGATACTATATACACAAGGCTTTATTTAACTTACGATTTGATTAAGCTTGAGGTTAACTGTAATTGAAAATCAGCTTCTTGTATAAAACACGTTTTATACAAAGATAAGTTTTAGCTGTAGATATTTATTAGTAATGGCAAATATTTTTTTTTGAGGTCATTATAATATAAACTATTTAAAACTAGGATTTATATATAACAGATTGATAGATTTAAACAAACTATCAATAACTAAAAACTTTTTATAATGTTTCTCTAATTTAAAACAGCTATTTTTCACGTTCATAAACAAACATTTATATGTATGAACTACAGTAGTATTTTTTAAATACGTACATTTTTAAAAAATAAGATAATAATAAAAAAATTAATTATGTTTCAATTATACACAATTATGTGCTATTTTTAGGTTTAAAAAAGTTGCCGGAACTCAATTTTATTCTTATCAACCAATCCATGTTCGTCCTCAATATGGATGATATGGTTCCCTAATGGAGGTATCTCAACAGAGCTTTTTACGAGAACTTATTGTTAACCAGTTGCTTAAAACCTTCCATTTTTAAAGAGAATAAGGATAGAAATATATTTCTGGTTAACCAATTCTAGTGGTAAACTAATCGCTCTCGCTTTGATCTGTTAATTTTACGATTTAATAGTGGGAGGGATAGATATCACAAATCCAAGCGTCCTCGACAGAAATCGATCTTGTAGATCTGATCTTGGTTCTGATGATGATGTGTTTACTGTTATTGCTTTTTCGGGAGATTATGATTTTAAAAAAATATTTTCAAACGTCTTTTCAAAGTAAAATAAAAAATAAATGCGAATATTGATTTGAAATATTAAAAATCTCGAGGAAAAATGGCAGAACACCGTTCCACCAAATTACATGGAAAGAAAAGCACTGCACTGTATAATATAAATTTTAAATAAATTCTTTACAGTTTATCAATTTTCTGAGAGTTATTATTATTTTTCAAACATTATAAATACCGCAGTTAAATAAATATAACAAGTTAACTTTAGATACATAATATTATTTTGACTCGACTTAAACACAGCTCGAGTTGTTATGACGAACGTACGAGTCGATTTTTCGTAATACCGATCGGAAATTAATTTAAAATTTTCAATCAAAAGTTAAAAGTTAGAAATCGCACTTTTTTTTAGAATTGGCAGCCAGAATGACGTGTAAAAATTTCAAGTCCGATTGTAAAATAAGTTCTGACGAACAGACAAACATACTTTCTGTCTTATGTGATAGATGATGAAAGATTTATCTACGATTCTTTTCACTGAAATGTGTTTTTATTGCTGTTGTGACTAATTTTGTTTATTCTGTTGTACAAGTTATTTTATTTGACATTTTCTTTGTTTCTTTTTCAGTGACGGTTCAATCAGTACCCGCGTAGACAGTATGGCGGCGCAGGGTGGAGCCCTATGACACGAGGACACGGCGGAGACCCACCTCATGGTGACCGCCTCACACTCCGGAGACCTCTGACCCCTGCCTCCGAACTGCCACTAGACGTGGAACAGCCATGAGCACATCTTCTGAGGACATACACTACTCCATCATCACGCTGCGGTTTCGTTCGACATTGCTTGAAATGCTTCTTCAGTTTATTTTTCATCCATACGGTCACTTTTGATATCATTAGAATTTCGTTTCATTTTTAATAAGGCGATAGTTATTAAAAGGCAAGACAAGAAGCATAAAAAAATATTTGTGCGTCATCAATATCGCTACCAAAATGAGTCAAAACATCGGTTAATTTTTGCGGTATTTATTTATAAATTATAATTTACTCTGCAATATATTTACTAAAAGAGATCAAGTACACACATAATTCCTCATTGTAACAATTATCAATTCATGCTACAGTCACACAAACTATATAACTGTTCCAAGCGAACGACTTGAATCTAAGGTCTAGCTTTCTGAGCTCAGAATGTAAAAAAGAACTGGAACAAATATTCAGTTAGTGCGATGCGGTCAATAAAATATTTCAATTACGAGTTAGTTGGAGCGATTCAAATTTAAAATTTCAACTTTTTGATAATACATAAAACTATTTTACTATTAATAAAAAATATCTACTTTTTAAATAGTAAAATTCTGTCGTTTTCGAGGGTAAATATCATTCAAAATAAGGCTTTAAGTTGAGCTGGCATATATATTGTGACAATATTATGTTAACTTTGTTTTTTTAATGTCATATTACAAAAGTTTATATATATTTTTTTTCTTTATTGCAAAAATCATTATGAAAACAAAACTCATCAATAGTTGTGTCTTTATTTTGAATGATGTTAACTCTTAAAAGTTTCTTTTGCTTAAGTTTTTTCATTGGCAAAAATATGATCGGTAATCTGCGTTACAAATAATATAACCAATTATTTGTTTAATATATAATTGAATTTGAAATCATCAGCTTATCAATATGACTTTATGTCGTGTTATTGCAACCATTGAAACATCGGAACGTTCTCAAAGTATTTAACCTAAAAATCAACATGGATAGATTATAAATATTTTGTGAATTTAAACCCTTCAGATTTGTAATGCCTAATAATCTATTTAAGTAAAAACTTTCACGTTCGTAATTAAAAGATTAACGTATGTACTATAAATCAAAATATGGCCTACAACACTACATTCAAGCAAAAGTAAATTTAGCCTTGCTTTTTTATAATTAATTATAAATATCGCTTGAAAAAAATAATCAAAGTATTAAAAAAAACCAATAACTTCTCACTGTTTTAAATGTTTTTTTTTTTAATTTTGACATACATTAATATAAACTTCTGAACAATGCCATAAGTAGAACAAAAAATATAATATCACAATAGCCATAATAAAACACGCATCAAACACATTGGCCTTTTAAGTTTTGGATTAAGCCTTTTTGTAAACGAAAATATTTAGTATTAATTGTCCATTTCAATTGGAAATTATGTTTTTAAAATCGTAATTACTTTATTAAATGTTAAATTTGCAGAAAATACGTCCACACTAATACACATTTTATTTGCGCTTTAAATCTGTTTTGATATTTAAAAAAACAGATTATTCCAAATGTCACACTCAAAACAGTTGATATTGTATATCAACAATGACACCATCAGAATCATAAATTAATCTAAAAGAACTGACTAATACAATAGTACAATTAAATCAAATATCTGTTGTTAAGACGTTCTTAAACAAATCAAGCTTTCGATAATAATCGCCGGCATCTGAAATAAAATTACAAAGCAAAAATCTCTTACTGTTTTTTATTAATATTGATGACCAGAATCATTTTAACTTTGCGGTAATTTAAAAAAAAATCAGCATTGATCATCCGTCAAAAAATCAATTTTATATCTTATAAATAAATAAAATGTTTGCAGATTTTAAAACGGTTAAATAATTTTAAAACGTTTACATATAATTTCGTTTTCAGCTGTGCTTTTTAATATTTCAGTATAACAATCAAAGTATCATTATCTTCCGAAATATTAAATAATATCTAAAATGAATGTATTGATATCAGGTTTGGAATCAGTCCTCGTTGTGCTTAATATTAGTGTTCGTGGCTGCTATTTTCTATGTTCCCCTACTTGGGGGGCAAGACAAAAGACACTTTTCTATTCTATGGACATATACAAAAATTGCTAAAAAGCTTTGTGCACCTAAACATAGATATATCAAAGATTATAAAATATATAAACATATTACAATTTTAAAAAAATGTATCCACTAAGTGGAAACGTACGATTATATCAAATGTTAGATAACGTTATTCAAATTAAAATGAAGTAGTTTTTTAATCGAATTTTAATATACATGTTGTTAAACAAGACGTTTAAATATAATAGTGAATAAAAAATGACAGTTATTAAATGAAATTGATGTTAATTGGTTTTGCTATTTTAAGTGGTGGTAATGTATTATATTTTTTTTATTTATTTGTATTGTCAATCGAAATAGCGGTGTTATTTGTTAGCATGTAACTGCGTTTGATGAGTGTTAAATAAAAATTTGACGTCATTGCATTGATGATAAAATAATGGTTTTATAAATAAACGTATTATCACAATTACGCTTGGAATAATTATGGGAAAAAATTCTACATAGAAATGATGTGTTGTAGAATATACCAATTTTTGCCTAGTAATAAATTATATCAATCACCCTTGCAGTTCACTTTCTTTTTTATATATAAAATATGTCACCTTCATTTGTGCAAAGATTTGTTTATAACAATAATTCAATACAAACAATAGTTGTGATAATATACTAAAAATAAATATCAGTTTCGAACAAAACAAAAAAAAATGGTGAATAATCGAAATGTATCCAATATTTTTTAAATGTATTGTTTCTCATAATTTTGTGAAAATTTTACTCTGTAATAAAAAAAAATATGATTTTATTAAATCAACTTCAAAATGTGTCTAAGAGTTTTTTGAATTTCTTCTGAATTCTTTTAATTGATTTAAATATCAGTTAAATATCAGTTTAACAGTTAAAAAGTCGGTTAATTGATTTTATTTTAGCTTGCCGAATTTTTCCAATTTACATTTTTCACATATAAAATTTATGATTCAACTGTATTATTGTAATATAATAGAAAAATTACACAATCGGTCGGTAAGGAAAGAAACACCTAGAAAGGTATCGATATATTTATTTTGAATCTCAGATTGACTTATATATAAAACCAATATGGATTTATCAAATCGTAAAACCGCTAATTCGAGCTGTATTTTTTATTTCAAGTATTAATACAATACTTATATAAATATTGTATTTACACATGGATTTGATAACAATATGCCATTAAAATTTAATTAGAAAATAATGAAGACATGTATGTTGACTGTTGTTTGTTCTTAGAAAAAAAACATTTTTTGTGCAATACCTATTGTAAAGATATTTTGATTTTATAGAGTTTTTCCACTATGAGTTTGTAATGACTCGTTAAATTTATGTTGTATTAAATGCATTTTTCCATAATATATTACAGATATATCAAACAAATATAACAAATAATTTATTCGTAAAGCCTTTTTAAAACCAATTGAATTCGGCTACTCGATAATTTGTCAACCATTTTCCATCCATTAAAATATTTTTTGAGATTTTGTTGTTAATTACGTTGTAAAATATTGCGATAGTGTATTTATTGTTGAACCTCAAATATTTTCTCATGCTTATTTCGTGAATAGAATAAAACTAATTATTTTTGTGCAAATATATTTTTGTAGGTTTTCTCGTAGTAAATTTCGACAGTTATTTTGATAAATAGAGATTCGTGAATCACTTATAAATAATGTCGTTTTTATTCAATTCAATAATGTCTGACTATATTATTGTGAAAAATAAATTGATGCATACTTTTTGTGAACGTCATGCTATTGTGTCTTCAACGTTTTGATCCATCCGATACTTAGTTTGCACCAAAAATTTATAACACCATTTTTGTCAAATATTCGATAAATAATAAGAATAAATTTATTATATTTTGTAATTTTTAGAAAATATGTCCGAGTTATGTTGTTTATATACAATTATGTGTTTTGAGCATATAAGTATTAATTAAAATGGCCTAAATTCCCACTAAAATGAATATATTTATTTTTTATATATAATAATATCAGAATATTTTTTCATCTTGATGATATTTTATGCATTCTTCCACATTTCTTTTTATTTTAACTTTGGAATTATTTATAAATTCTTAATTAGTATTTAAATATTTTTATTTTGTTTGTTATTTTATAGATAATTTCGCTACAAAAACAACTTATGATTATGTTACAAAATCAGACTCATAACTATTTATTTTTTTAGAATGTCTATACTCTATAAAATTAATGTGATCGCTCTTGTTTTATGTATGCATATCTAAGATTTTGACATTCATAAATACATGTTTTAATTTGTGGATGAAAAACTAATGAATGTTTATTCATTTATTTTCCTCTACGCAATCATTAAATTTTGTTTAAAATTTAGTCCGAAAGTATAACTTGACAATACTTATTTTACTGCGAGACAAAAGAAGTCAAGATTGATTCACTTTTATAATCCACTCATAGCAATTGTTGGTAGTATTTAAAAAGTTGTCCAAAAACGATTAAAATTTAAACCAAAGTTAAAACAAAAAAATGGCGAAGAAACATATGCTTTATCAAGTTAAATTATTGAATTTTATTTTTAGAAAATAGAATTAATAAAATTTAATTAAAATCAAGCTCACCCAGATTAATGTACTCAAATATTATCAAGGTATAATTTAAAACATTTTTACGGTAAAAAGGATCAAGATTTATTGGTTAATACATATGCCGATTTAAGAAAGATATTTTATGTGTGAAACTTAAAAAAAAACTTCATTCATTTTTTCCGTTTGTAAAGGTATAAAGCTGAATTTTAAAGGCAAAAAACAGCAGAATTAAAAAGTTATACAGATAGATATTTTCTTAAAATAAGCAATGTTTTGATTCAAATAAATGTTATTGATTTACAGATTTTATTTTGTGTTTTCTATATAAAGACTTAATAGATACATAGGATGGCTTTTAGACAAGTGAATGTACTCGTATGTTATCTAAAAGAGGTTCCAATATAAAGAGTAAATCATGCTAAATTGTGGTTTTGGTTGTGTTTATTATTTGTATGATAATAATAATAACTTATATATTTTTAAAAACAATCAAAGTACATTAAAAACTGATGATAAATTATATCTTTAGTTTCACCCTAAAATACATTTAAAAGATTTAGAGCACCTTTTTATTATTTTTTCATTTTGCACACTAGATACTCACAATGAATTAAACGTTTAAATTATTTTAACATATTCATATGGACATTCAAAAATAATTTGAAGCTTTTTGTACAAATTAATATTGTCGTGTTGTTCCACGTTAGTTTTACTTTATTTTTTACGTACTTAACAATCAAATAACTTTACAAATACCATATTATTTAGTGTGCCAATTATTTCCTCATTGAGTGATTTTTTATTGCCACATTGGGTTTGGTTTGTACTCAAATAAATGATATTATATTGGTAATTCCTCTTAGGTAATATAAATATGTCCTTTGTACGTCGATGTAAAATATTCTTATATTATATTAGTAATTGTTTAAGATTTATATGCATATATTTCAGTGCACAAGACAATATTAACAAATAAAGGTCGCAGCATATTATTTAGTTAAGTAGATTTATACACTGCAATTATGCGCCAAAGATTTTTTTTAGTGTTATAGTTGATTTTCAATTGAATCTTGTATCTTTTTTAGATATTGAACTTGTAGTTAACGTTTTTAATGATTCATTTATCATATAAATAGCTTAACAGTGTCTCACTCAATATCCAGGGTGCAAATAATACAATACGTATACCAATCAATGCAAACCTATGGCACACGTGGAACAAGTGGCATTTAAATTATTTGTCAAACTGTAATAAAAAAATCGGCATTCTTTTCTGATATAATTTGTTTTATAATAATACATCATGTGGAAAATCACACAAATTAATTGATTTTTAAAATTACATTCAAAATCTACTGCGTCAAGAATAAGAATCGATATATGCAGCCCTAACAAGTGTTTACACGTGCATTTTTCCTACTTTATATTAAAAAATTGGCTCGAAAATATGTAACCAATTTATTCATAATTAGAACGATCAGCTTATTTTTACGTTTACATTTAGGACGACGATAATATTTGTAAGTTGCAACTCCACTTACACAAATAATCACTTCAAAACTTTTATCACAGTTTGATTTGTTTAGTATACAAATTGGCAGAGCATTTTTCATTATTATAACCGTTCAATTGTACGCAGTCTACATTTTATATAGTAAATGATCCAAAGGTAATTAATAACTTCACTAATAAAATTAATTAGATTTATTTTTATTTTAGAATAATAAATAAATTAGTTCTGTGGGAGACAGTGTGGTTTGTTTTTATTTTACTATTGTAACATTTGTACTCTGGTTTTTGACCTATTGTATCCTTTGAAAAACAGTAATAGAAACTAACAATGTGTATGGATTTGAAAATGATTTTTGACTTTATATTTGACTTAAAATTACGTCATCTAGTTTTTTGATAGACTTTTAGAAGAGAGTAAATCCCGTTTGTGAGTCTCCAACAAATTGTATATTTTATAGATGCACATTTGAATAAATGATATTTCAATTTTATAGGAACGTTTATTATTATTACAATACGTAAAATTAATATTTCATTTATAACGACGACTTTTACTTCATATCAATCACGCGTGACAGAAAATAATTAATATTTTTTTTATAGTTTTAAGTTGTACCCATAATGGACTATCAATAAATACTTCCTATTAATTCCTTAAAATGGAGCACAAATTAATATGATTGAGTTAGATTTTTCAACTGACTCCATCATAAATACATTGTACTATTATAAAATATATTTCTTTTTAGAAAATTGACAAAAACGGGCTCAAAAAAATTAAACGGCACAGCCTCCACCAACACGAGCTTAATATTATATTTATAAAAATAAAAACTGTTATTATAGATTTCATTTACCACATTCTTAAATCACTTCACATTAGTCTTTAGTACATTAACAATTTGATACAGGAGCATTTCATTCTATGTAAAATTGTCTATGACTTTAAAATATTAATAAATAATAAATTGTCTATGATATGCTTTCTTGTAGACTGAATCTAAAATTAAATCGGAATAGTGAAAAATTTCGTTAAAAAATAACTAAAAATAATGTAAATCGTTTTTATTTTTATGTTCGTGCCGCCGATACTAGAATAAAAGTGTTAAAATGTATTCTATATTTGTATTGAATAATTTTCATTTTGAATATTTCATTTCTCATTAGCTTTCGCAATATAAAAAAAATATTTTGAAATTCTATCAACTCCATCTGCACAAGTGTTTAAAAAAAATACTTTAATTATCAATAATTCTTATGTATAAATTATTATTAGCTGTTTTGATTTAGCTGGCCTAAATCATTTGAAATATTTTAAAGAAAAATATGGATTGGAAATATGCTTAATAGGATACGTTGCGAGAAAATATTTTACTAATATATTTATTATTTTAAACAAAAAATTGTGCGCTATTTTTGAAAATATATAAGTATCCTGAGATCAACACGGTAGTTTGATCTCTTAAAATTACGGTTTAATTCGTAATCGTTTTAATCGAGATTGATAATGTGCAATTCGACTACCGTGTAAATTGAGGGACAGTTGTTTTTTTCTGAAGTATAATTAAGATGTACGTGTATTTAAACGTATATCCTATTATTTACAGAAGCCTAATAGAAAAGTAGAGTTATTATTATATTCTTACTTGTATTAGTTGTATGGTGATAGTTTATTACATAAGCAACAATAATCTTCGATATATTATTACAATTTTATTGGTTTATTTAAAAAATGTATTTTTTTTACAATAGATTAAAATTAATTGGTCAAATGAACGTTGATGAACATTTTCCTGCACATATCTTGAATATTTTCATTCATCTACTTCGACGAAATTTGTAGCTATATGAAAATACGCAAATTATTTATTCATCCCTTTGACAACGGCCACTTGACAACTGTCACATCCCGAATAATTGCAGTTACGGAAAATGTAGTTTTATATCATTTTTAGATAAATATGAAACAAAAGTATCGGACTGAAAATGACCAATAGAGTTTGTCTATTGTAAAATTTGTTTAATAGTGAGATTAGATTTAAATATGTATTATGTTTAATTTATGAATCCTTCCTATCAGCTTGGAATAAATTGTATTCAACAATAATTTGCAAAAAAATCTCTTGTAGTGTTTATTTTTTTAATTTTAATATCAACAATATTAATTATTACAAATTATTTACAATCTCTCTTCTATATTATTTTATGTATTTTCATCCTTTTTATCTGTATTTTTTTAGTGAATATTCAATATTTATTTTTAATTGTGATTATCGTTAAAAGATGTATTTAATATCAAGACCTCTTCACAACCAATCGTTGACTGAATGCATTGCTTTATTTAAATACTCATAAAAATATGAATATCGTATAATTTATTAACTCTAGCGTGCTATAAATTTTCAATGAACAACGATTATGAATATAGGATTGCAATAGCTATGACTTTCAATATATATCAACTTAGTTTAATCTATAAAGTTTTTGATTTATTATTAGTAAACATTTCTTTTAAACTACAATGTTATTGTGACTAAGAAAGTGGTTATTATCGATTTACGTAGGAGGTGCCCAAAACCTATGCTTTATTAATCTGCCTAAGGAATGTCTTTTCAACAATTAATCAGTGTATTTAGATGCTTAATATGTTTAACATACATAATATGTTTCGCATAACTTTAACAACATAGTAGTTAATGTATATATTTTTTTTTCAAATAGGTTTCTATTTATAATTGTAAAAGTCTTTGAAAACATCGTTTTTTTAATGATGATTTCATAGAAAGTTCTAGTAATACACAAAGTCCGATTGGTTTGACGGGTTCTTATTTAAGTTAAAGATGTGGTGTTATTATAATGTTATTGTATAGAATAAATCGAAATAAAATATAACGAGTTTTTTTATAATTTGACTTTAAAGTTCCTACTCCCGGGCTCTTAGCTTGTGGGCACAGAGTGTTTATTAGAAGATCGATACACTTCCTACTCAATAGTGAAATTAAAGCAATTTCGTAACCATATAAGACTTCTGGAATGGCGAAATCATCATGATCAACCTTGAATGAGAATAATCCTTCTGATAAATAGTATTTATAAAATAAATATACAAAATTATTTCAATTTTTCATCGTACAAGTTTTCAAATACAAGTAATATAGGTGTTTATAGGCTGTAAATAAAACATTCAGTGACAATATTATAAATACTCATTCTCCTTTTCTGGCGCTTTTTTTAGGGTAAACCTTGTCCGCCTCAATCAGTCTCTTCCGCTCCACTCGGTCCTCTGCCCAACTCGGTCTTCCGCCTTCCTAAGCCATTTGCTGACCCCCAGCTAGGGATTTCAATACCGGTATTACCAAAACAGGAATCATACAATTTATGGCGTTTTTCACTAACAAAATACAGGTTATGAAGATGGAAAAATAATGGTATTTCGGTTTTGACAATCGAGTATAAATTTGAAAAGCATAGAATCCATCACATGTTTTGATAAAATTATTCGCGATGACTTGAAATGTTTAAAATTTGCTTAGTTTTATATCAAAATTGTCATAATAATCATGTATTATTTATAAGGAAATCTTATAGTATTATTTTTTAGATTTCTTAGGGTACTCAACGTTGAACTTATAAAAAATAAATTGAAAGAACCGAAAACCCCGCTATTATTTAATGTTCCACAATATATTGACAAGATTCAATACAATTCTATTTACGGACAATCAAGCTTTCAGCAAGTTGAGTGTGTTTATTTAATAGGGTCAATAGTTGTAGTTATGTCGTTATAATTTCTCAGAAAGTGTTGAAAAAACTTCAAACCTTTTTCAATACACAAAACTAATGGGCACCTTCATTCGTCCGTAAATGAACGACGGCAGATGATGTTGTCGTGTGCCTTATGCGTATAAAAAGGTTAACTTTTGATCTGCGAGGGTTAAATGACCTCTACCCCCGCCTGGGCACGACCCTCCTAAGGAGTGAGTGAGGAGAAGAGAGACGGTTCGTACAAGGGGATGGGGTAAACCGAGGGGTTTGTCCCACTGCTCTACTTTTCAACGAAGAAAATATGTGTTATTGGGTTTTCCTTTAGATAATTGCCATGTTTAGTCCACTGAATACTGATTTTTAATTTATTCGGTGTGCAGGTGCTCAGAATAGCAATTTTATTATGTTAATTTCTGTAGTTATTTATATTATACCTATTTAACATCTTACAAAGGTATTTTTTAAACCATATTTGATTTAACATATTAAGTATGAAAAGATTATAATAAATAACTTAATTTTGTTTTTTTGTTAAACTTAACAGTAAATATTCATATAATTATAATTTTGTATTTAATAAAACAGTCAATCAACTTCGAAAGCGAACATTAAAAATATATAAACAATCACTACTTTAGAGAGAGGAAAGAATAGCCTCTGCACTTTATATTGGATCTAATTGTTGTCACTTCTATTGCATCGATATATAAAATAATTTATTTTCGACATGATATTAAAAAGTGTCCATTCGATAAATTTTTTACAATCGATATTTTAACGATTGCCGATGTAATTTTCATTATCATCATACCCGCTGAAACATATATATTCTATGCATCTACATATGTTGTATATAGTGGAGGATACTCTTACCAAGATAACAATAAATTATACAAATATTAAGAATTACAACTAAATGATAATGTACACGATATTATGTGTCGATTAACATAAATGAGAAATTATTTCTTGATTCTGATAGGAATAAAAAATCTTCTTTAGTGTAGAGTTCTTATCGTTAGAGTACAGATGCCACCACTTGTCTGAAATCCAATAATAATCATTATGCACAGTCAACATTATTTCATACTAATAAATTGATATGATATCCTAAGCGACGGATAATCAATTATTTGCGCTTATAAATAAATGCTTTAAACTTTAGTTGCATATTTTTAAGTACTATATAAATCTAGTAAAAATAGTAAAACATTTTTAGTACTTTTTCCACATAAAATTTTTATGTGGAAAAAGTACTAAAATTGTTTTATTATTTTTATTATAATGCCATTCCACCAAGTATTGACAGTGAACACCTTAAAAGTGATATAAATCTAGGTTTTAAATTTTACACGTTAGAAATGATTTGAATGCGCACGCTTTCAAAAGTTTATTTTCGATTGGATGTGTTTGCTTAAATACAGACAACATACACATTTACTTCGCTTTCCAAACTTTCAGTATTATCATCTTATATTGTTGATTTTTTTTATATTTTTTACCATGTTCACTCCTAGTGTGTGGCATCTATATTTCTAGTTAAGTATCTTCCCAGATTTATTTTACAACAACTGGCTGTAAGTCACGTCTTTTTAGATTAAAAAAAACTGAAGAATCGTGGCTGATGGGAAAGTATAATAGTTAGCTGATCGGTTTTTTGCAGTTACATCAGAAAGTAAGTATATATAAACAAGTGTCAAAGACACGACTTTTATGCCATTGGAAAAAATCTATTAATACATCGGATTATCGTTATATAAAATTGATACATAGCACAAAACAAAAAATCATGTCGTCTCCCAATCTGAGGTTTATGGCATCTCGATACAGGTGTCTCAACAGAAATTTTTGAAGTTATACTTCTTTAGGCGCGTTACGCAAAAATGATGAGAGTGAAATTTTAATGCGCGCGCATCACCGTCACACAAAATTCACCAGTTGGACAGTATTCGAGTATTCAGTAGTATAAAACAGTATACGGAAACTGATCTGAAAAATATTGTGATAAAACGAATGTATACATTACGGTTTTATACAAACTGCAATAATAGTGAGATCAAGAGTACAAAACCGTATACGTAACGGCTGTAAAAAACGGCGTCGATTATGACATTATTTATATCGTACTGTTATATACAATCGATAGATTTCGCAAACAGAATATTATTTGAAAAGTGAACGGAATATCAAACATGGCGTAGATATACTTTGTATCTGACATTTCTAAGGAAATTAACAAAAACAACGAAAAATATACTTTTAATTAACATTTTAAATCTAAAATATTTTTTATATTGTAGAATATTATTGAAGTTATACTTTTATAGTACTATTAATAGTACTATTCAATTTCTATTCCAGTTTTCAAGATGGGTAAAACAAATGCAATTAAAAAAAAAATTTTAATGTTTCCAAAGAAGTATAACTTCTAACGCGCGTACATAAGTACACGCACCCATTTTTTAGAGGATATGACTAGAACAAGACTAGCTACAAACTGTTGTTTTTTGGATTGAAATGGTGAGAGAAAATACCTTCTAACAGAAATCGATAAATCATATGAAAAAATTCCGTTCGTACTATGTTTGGAACCCATGAAATCCGGCACGGAAGCCAACATCGTCGACCACTGTGACACGGGCCCTGATAATAAGAATAGTCGCATAATATGCTCTGTGTTCAGGATTAAATTTTACTTTAAGAAAGAAACCAAAACAACACAGTCATTGGATAAAGAGAACGTTTGAATCCATTATCGCAAACCGTACAAATCAAAGTAAATACTCGGCAACGGCGATCGGGTGAAATATGTATATTATATGAGTTTCAAAATTTTAAGTACAAACTGATTAAGAACATCATTATTTAGGGGTTTTATTTTAAAAAAGTAAAACGCATTTTATACAACAAAAAATAGATAAACTGCTTATAAATAAATAGGTTAGCTAGGTTAGTTGACTTTTGTCGCATGAATATTTAATGCATTTTTTATGTTTTTTTTCCACTTTTAAGTCAAACAAAACGTTGAAGTAGACGTTTGAGTAAACTTGACCTATTTCACTTTATCAAGCTGCCAGCATATTCCATTTTCCGGACTGCTTTTATTTTATAAAATAAATTTGCTATGTCAATCGGATTAGAAGGAAACACTTAGTTTATTAATTCGACAAATAACATTCCGTTTGTACCAATTACTATATTTGACGGCTGCTTGTATTTATTTTCGTAAATACCATATTTCCAAGTTTATATTGTAGTAACATCGTTTATATAATAAGAATTATTGCGGCCCAGTGTTTTTTTTTGTTATGCATAGAAAATTTCTACTTTGAATAAATTAATTGTAATAATGATTATGATATAACATGAAATTTCACAATAATACATGCGTTTCCTTAATGTGTCATATAATAGAAAATACCTTACTTATGAGAAAAAATAAAAAAATCCTCACCGGTATACCATGTTTAGAAGGCAGTAGGAAGAATAGTAAAATAATTTAAAAAAAAAAACACTAATCAGCTGACACGTGCTCAAGATTTTTACGAGTTTTTAACGGTTAAACGAATGATTGTAAAAAAGTTTTATTTTTATCAAAAAAAAAACACGAAGTACAATATACTGAAAATATATGGAATTATCTTTTGTTTAATATGTTCTAATGCTTTGAGTCTAATCTGAAAATGATTGTACTTGATTTTTGTCCGTTTACAGCAGTGATGCACAACCTGAAGTATAATCATTTAGTTTTTTTTGCGGCCTGCGAATATTTTTTATTGAAAATAAAATTTAATACATATTTTTTTCACATAAATCGTTACTGAAGGTCCGAAAAAAAATCCGAATTCGTTGATTTGGCACAATGGTATGTGCCGATGCAGAAGGCAGATACAGACTTCCACTGTTTGTCATTGCGAAATCAAAGTAACTTTAAAAACATCAGAAGTTTTCCGGCCAAATATGATCATAAGAAAAAAACCTGGATAAACGGTGATTTTTTTATGCAATGGTACGAAAAACAGTTCATTGCAGAAGTGAAAAAATATCAATACTCCATAAATAAAGAGGAAAAACATTATTATTACTTGAAAATGCACCGTCTCACCCATCTATAGAATGTTTCCACCTGATCAATGATATGTTTACGGTTTAAAAAAAAACACCAAATGCCACGTCGGCAATACAATCGATGGATCGGGGTGTAATAGAAACGTTTTAATGTTTAAAACAATTTGTATTCTTGAATGAAATATAAATAAAATAGTATCGCGAATTGCAATATTTTAAAAGCGTGCCTTTATCTTTATTTAAATATGCAAAAAATAAATAACATAAGAACATCAATAATTTAACATTTGTTTTTAATTCTTCTGTAAATTTTAGCTGACTGAATAAGGTTATTTTCACAAAATACGAAAAACCAAAAGACATAGAAGATACTTACATACTAGAACAGATAAAATGAATTATTTTTGACAACAAAGTGACGTATTTTAAATACTGTGTAATATTCATATTACTCGACGTAATAAAATTAAAATAATCCTGTTTTATAAACATTTTTCTCACTAATACTTTGCGCTTTATTAAACTCAAACATTTAATTATCATTTTTCCTTCTTTTGTATATAAAACGCAGACAATACAGAAACGAGCTTAACTTCTAAGCCACGAGCCCACTTTCGGGCCATCTCTATAATCCATTCCAACAGAAAGGATTCTTTCAGGGGTGTGTTTTCCGAATCAAGCCTAAAGCTCACAGAAAGCGATTCAAAGACGCGACCCCTATAACAACCTACCCCTCTCTGAAATACCTTCGCTTAGTCCTGTGTAAAAACCTATCCAATCCTTTTGTACGATATTACCCCTGTTCCGAAAGTACCTTATCTTTTTTCCAGCTTTACTGAAGAGTTCGCATCGAAATCTGCGAAATTATCTTTTAGGTGTGGAAAAACACGATGCATTTTGCATGAAAATGCTTTTTACGTGTTCTAAAAAGGGGCGATTTATGAAAGCTTTTAATTTTATCCGATATATTTTTTTTTGCTATAGCATTCACTACGTTAAACATTAAAATCACCTGTGTTTTTCATTAATAACATAATCTTAAATTTTATAAGGAATGCAATGAACTATAAAATATTGTTCAGTGCTTAAATGCTCATATTGCAAAACGTAATAAAAATGCTTAGATGAAAGTAAAGTAGTTAGTAGTAGTTCAAGGGTCAATCGTATCGACCATGACCCTTCATTTCTGAACATAATTCATATTAAAAACTATTCTTTGAAGAGTAATTGTTAGCCAGTAAACTTTAGTCTGATGAGTAGGTAGGGGAATAAGAGTATGCATTTGCAGAAAACATTCGGTAGAAGTCCGAAAAATGTGTTAATTATACCAAAGTATTTTTTTTTAAATACGACTAAATATTTTTTTTTGCAATCAGATAATAGCCATAAAATCGCTTTTATTGTTAAAGAACAAATAAAAAAGAAAAGTAAAAAAATAATAATTGATACATAGTAGTATAGTCATATTTTATTATTGAAGATACTTACCTTTTTAAATATGAAAGAAGTTTAAATAATATCGTAAAAAAGTGATTTTATAATGCTTAGCGCGTGCTTTGTCTCGCAGGTCATTATTCTGTAAAAGTTAACCGAGTAACGGTAATGAAATTTTTCACTCATTTACGCCATTTTTAATTTTGGATACACGACTTGGCATCTTTATTACTTTATTGTTCTATCATTGTTAACGAATTTTTTCATGTCACCATTGTTCACAATAAAAATAGAAGTACGTAGTCAAACAACGCTTGTCATTTGTGAATAAAAACAATTATTCATCGCTTTATTAAATCGATAATAAAGTGATAGATCTCCATTATATTTTACGTCACAATCATAAAAATATGTTTATTTTATCATCTGCTATTCATTTTATTTTGTGTAATATATGGTAACTATATTTATTCAAAACAACATTCTTCTAAAGGCAAACCGTTGATCTTTCAGCTGTATTTTTATTTTTGCAGTAAAATACAATACAAAATTATTGCGACAAAAACTGTTTCCGAGTTTTTCTTAAAAAAAGTTTTGTTAGTTTTGCCCTTGGCACCCTAAGCCCCCAAACATATCTTTACGTATTTGTATTTTTGCATCCGTCCGTTGCAATCAGGGTATCCAATCTCGGGATCCCGTCCAATTCTGTGATTGGTACTGTCGCAATCTCGGGATTTCGGGATTGAGAAAATAAAACACGGAAGAGCTAAAAAAAAGATGTCGCGCTGTTATTTATAGGGAAATCTGCAAATTTCTGGGTTTTTTAAATTTACATGAAATTTTTTGATAAATCTCATGATTTCAAAATCGCCGACCAACAATTCAGATTCATATATGTTGTACACGTTCAATATGTTAACTATCAATTGGTCGTAGAAATAAATTGAGTTAATAATTTAAAAAAATATAAGCATGTAAATACTAGACGGAGATAACCTAGTTTTAAAAATATCATATACTTCATTTTAAAAAAAAATTAGAGAAATAGACAATATAACCATGTTTAAAATAAATATTTTATTATAAAAACAACATAAGCAGTCAAACCAACTTTTTAAAAAATCGATAACTGGAGATGATCACGTTTGTGTTGTAAAATCTAACACACAAAATGACCTTTAAAAAGTTTCCATTCCGTCATTGAAAGCTGTGATTTTGCAGCCGATAGGGATTTCAGTCTGATGACCGTGACTTGACCGAAAATTATCAAGTAACATTGTTTTGATCCTCAACCGAAACCTTCCAAAAATCCACACGTGTATTTCATGGGAGTAATCAAAGGACGATAAAGTCGATGTAGAGTGTTTGTTATACATGCGTTACGTAGCATATAACACAACCGTATCCACTAATGAGGGAGTAACACGATTTTTATGAATTAATGCATAAATAAAATCATACTATTCTGTTGCAATATTTTTTTATTAATTTCAGGGCTGTCATTGACTTTTCGAAATCCGGGTTTGAAAGTTTGCTCTTGACTTTGATTTAAACGAATGATTAATTCAGTGTAAATCGAATCAAGCGTTTTGACGTGTACTTTCTCCGCTGTAAAAGTGCATTCTTATGTTTACCCATATTTTAATTTAAACATAGATCGATCAAATAAGTTTAAATTTAAGCTACCGTTATTTTGTATAAAGTAAAAGTTGTTTGTACCTACTTTATTATATACTCACTTTATTAGAATCGTATGCAGTGAGTAATAGTTGTTAGCTTTGGAGTAAAATTTCGAAGCTTCCGGGTGTATAACCTTGGATAAACCAAAAACATCGCATAGACATGCCCATACCAATGTTGTTGTTTTCCGTCTAGTCTCTGTGTACCCACCCTGTCTTTATCTTACCTATAAATGACCGTCAAATCAATCTTGTCCGCAGACTTGGGCAACGTGGGGCAACTTCAGACTGGCGATTCCGTCGCGAGGCAGATCGGAACACGGTATCGTAAAAAAAACATTACCGCTCCTCTGGATAAAGCATTTTGATCTGTAAACACGTGGCCAGCTTGCCATCCACGCGATTCATCAGGCCCATAGGGGTGGGCAGGGGGTTATTATCAGGAATCTTCAAATGCCAAATGAAGAAAACTCGAACTTTAGCACGGTCATCGCTTTTTCGTTTGCACGTGTTCATAATTGAGTTAGTCACCAGACTAAGTTTTATAATTAGCTCGTATCATGCCAAGCAAAAAACATTGTTTCTTTTGTATGTTCATTAAATTATCAACTTTTATGAACATTGCAACTATTTTTCTTTTCAATTAAAAAAAATATTAACAACTACAGTAAAAGTATGATATTTTTCCTTGGTTATTTTAGTTACTCGTAGCTATCAGCATTCATTATTACACATATAATAATAAGCACAGTAATAGTGAATATGAATTACCATTTAATGTCTAAAATTCAATTAAAATTAATTTGAGGTAATTTATATTGAGTTCGGTGGCGATACCTTACCCTGGCGATCATCTTACATACAACGTTAACTAGACTTATCTTTCGGAAGTCTATAAGATTGTTAGTATTTTTCAATTTACCATTTAAAGTTTTTAGTATGACTGTTTGTGATGCATTGTCTCCTTAAGTTGATCTTAAAAGATTCTTATCGAGTTTATATCATGTAATTAAAAAAATCGAAATGTATGACAAAAATATTATTTAATAATAATTAATCGGTAACCATTTATTTTATATGACATTAACATCGCCAACAAATTTATACATTTATTAGGCAAAAATAAACTACTAAAACCAACCCTTTTAGTCGTTAGCAACCATCAAAGAGTAAAAAAAGAAAAACCACCATAATTGATTTTTAATAACGCACAATAATAACTAATTAATAGCTCGGCATTGATAATCTTAACAACCCCTGCGAGTATTCAAGCCGACAGCCTTGAATAAATTGATCGGTCACCCCCTGCGCCCCACCCCCACCCATTGCGATCGCGCCGTCCCTCTCGACAGCCGGTCCTGCGTCTCCTTCCCACGCGCCAAGGGAGGGCGCGTTATTTCAATCGAGTCGCATTTACTTTTTATTGTTCAGGATTGAGCGATAAATTATTGTAAAACTGTGTAAAAGTGACATTTGAGAGCTGAGAATCCAAGCCGTTAAATACCATCGCCGCATTCCGAGTATATTACGCCTAATTTTAGCGCTTTTTTATTCGAGCTGCTATTTTTCTTCGCTATTTGTGCCAAAAATAACAGACACCAGAAGCACCCCAATTAAAATACTTTTTATTTATACTTGCGATACCAGTTGTATTTTTAAAAATTCATTTCAACGCCCGGGTAAGCCACGCATCTAAGTTACTGTTTCACATTTTATATGTATGATGTATGTATATTATTATACCTCACAGTAAACATTCATATAACTATAATTTGATATTTTATAAAACTGTTAATCGACTTCGAAAGCGACACTAAAAAAATATTAAAATCTGAGGAAAATGAGTAGCATAATATGGACAACAAAAGAATCACGTTGCAGGTCACTCTTTCAATCACTACTTTCGAAAGAGGAAAGAATAAACTCAGCACTTTTATTGGATCTAAACAGGGATGGGCTGGAGGAGGTTCTAAAGGGCTCGCGCGAGCCCCTTGTTAAATATTACTAAAGCCGGCGAGCCTTTTGTTAATTTAAGAGAAAATAATATTCTCACATCAAGTTAATATATAACTGCAAATTCTGACTTATATATTATCTACGACAGCTCCAGTATACACAGTAGTACATTTTTATCCATTTAGATTGATAAGTTTACGACAAATTGAATATTATTTATTATTTTAAATGTATTAAGTAATAATCAATTGCAATATTAAGGTATTTAAAATAATTGCTTAGAAGTGATAAACAAATCCACTCCTTCCCCAGAACCGCGAGAATTGCTTTGAGATTAAGCGAGCCCCTTGTTTAACGTAGTGGCAGCCCACCGCTACATTTATTGTTTATTCTAGTATTATACATCTCATTTTTCTTAAAATATTCTTATTGTATTTTATATTAAAAATGAACGGCATATATACTTCACGGGTAGTGAAATATTAAACAACTTGGTATAGTCCACGGCTGCTGTCCTAATTCTATTGCGCGATCGTAAACTTTCATCGATCAATAGAAATTTTAATGCTCTGAATATGCAATTGTTTCATTTTGCTTTTATATAAACTATTGCTTTATTTCAGTAATAACATACCTCAACGCCTTAACGAGTCATATTGAGTAACATAATATAATTTAAGAGTTTTTTCAAGACCCGCATATGTGTTTTAAAAATCCGGAAAATCACTATTAAATTTATTCCGTGCCATTTAAAACATCAGAAATATATGATCCGTACATGAAAATAACTATACCTATACGTTTGGGCACCCGACACAGAAAATATACCATTGTTTTATTTTCACATATTTTTTATTTATCACAAATGGGCCCTCAAGAGGTGAAGTGAGTCAACTAGTAAAATGGTAGAACTTTTTTTTTGGGCGTCATTACTTTTTGTTATGGCGGATTGCATATTTTTGCAATGTGTATTAATAAACTGAGGTTACTTCATTTTTACTATACTTTAAGACGTGTAGAATATTAAAACGCATCTATCTTTTTTTTCTTAAATACCATTTGGCTCACTTCACCTTTAATGGGCAAATATTACATAACATAATCTTACGATTCAAACTTATAAATATATGATCTGTACATGAAAATAGCTAGTCCCATTCATTTGGCCACCCGGCAGAGAAAATTTTCTATAGTTTAATTTTCACAAATTTTTATATTACAAGTGTAATTTATACAATATAATATGTAACTCGTGAACTGTAGTTTGCCGACCTCTGACGTAACGTAACCTTCAATCACTATTTTTTTCTGAAAAGGTAGATTAAAAAAATGTGAACAACGTACAACCATTTCTGTTGAAATAGTCCATTAAAACCAGACATGGTTTTAAAAACAAAAATATTTGTTTAACAGCATACTATTTCATATCGACTGTGGAAATGAAAAAGGACGTTACCCACAGTTTTTTCAAAACAGGTTTTTTTCGATAATCACAATGTATCAAATTTAATACACGTTTTATCAAAACGATGCAAGCTGCAAATGCCAAATTAGTATCTAAATTAAGCTTTTAAGTTTGAAAAAGATGACCTTGTAAAAAAATAAAACCAACAAAAAGACTGAAATAAAGGTTTTTCCTAGACAATTTCTGTAATTAATATTACATTTTGTCAATTAAACATCAATTTTGTGCACTTCAAGGTAGTGTATAATTCGTAATTTGCATATAGCCAAAAATCATCAAAACACGTTTTTTGCGCCTCCTGTAAAATTTTATTTGTTTGGGTAACGTCCTTTTTTCTTACCACAGTCGATATGAATAAGTATTAAATGCTTTTTTTGTGCATAGAAATAAAAAAAACAAAACGATTTTTATGATTGTCATTTATAAATCCAATTTTGATTTTTTAATGCAGTACGTGATAAATGATCAGGATTTTCATATCAAATAATATGTCTATCAATTCGACTTGTCAACTGAGCAATGCTCGAAATTAACGTTGTCAAAAACTTCAAACGTCTGCCGAATTCAAATATGGCGGCTATTACGGATTTACGAGAGTACTTGCATCGTACAACATTGTTAGCGAGATGAAGGATTTTAAATTGAATTTGCGACGTGCCTAGACAAAGAATGAAATTGCATTTGGGTCAGACATTATGTGGGATGTGATGTTTTGCGATGTGAATGGGCTTAAATTATAATTGGGGAATTAAATTGCAAAAGCCTACCAAAATACAGGTACCAAAATCCCACACAACATACATCATATATAATACTATCAAAAGTAAATAAAGTGTTGGCTAAATTTTTTGCTGACAAATAGATCATTGAATGAAAAAAAATATATATTTACTAACATTCATGTAATTGATAAAAATCTAACTGTACATCATTTTTAAAACATCAAAACTGATTAAGATATTAGCGATAATAATACATTAAACACCCTTTTTACACGGTTTTAAAATAGCACGGTGCTACATCCTTTACATGTACTTACTACTCGCTCTACTTACTACAACTACTCTGTAAACCAGAAAATTTGGGAAGAAATATTAAACAGGCTCTGGATATCTCAAGTGATGAAAGCGACGTCGTACCACATGTGCTTAAACGGATTCGTCTATTTTCAGATAGTAATATAGCAATAGTGATAAAAAATATTTGTTTACGAATGTGTTACGAACGTAATACGATGTGTTTAAACTATATATTTTTTAATAAAATTAAAATTAAATAAACAATGAATTTAATTTTTAATATCCTGAATTGATTTTCATATAATTTATTCAATTATACTATTTTAGACGTGGAATGTGTCCACATTATTAAAAAGGAGCCCATTGTGTTCCACTATCAGTCTGCAGCATTGACAGGTAGGGCGCTGGTTGCATTTTCAAACGTTAGCATACTGTTATTACCTTCCATGAATTAACAAAAACGTTATTTATTTTGTTTAAACTAGTTCAAATATAAAATTAAGTAAAAACTTAAAGCTGCTGATATATTTTTTTAAATAAATATATTTCTACGTAAGAATTTTCAATACAACCGCTGTTTAATGATACTTTGTTGAGACATGACAACATAAACTATTTCTTTTCGTTTATTTTTTGACATAGTTTTCAAAATAAGATATGGCATTTCAGTTGAGAAATAATAAATTCTATTAAAAAAATAAGTGCTTAAGAAGTCTTTTTAGCACTGTTCATCATTTGAAGTATACGCTTATTGAAGGAATATCTAAGCCAACTCAGACGTTTTGAAAATTCGTCATACTTCGTTAATTGTCAAAATTAAATAAAATTGAGCTTGCTTTTTCAGACGATATAGCGTGCTGCAATCTATCGGTTTGCATTCATAATTCAAAACACCATTTTTTTCCGTTTTCTGGCAGTATACCGATGAATTATATTATGTCAAATAATTGGCATTATCACAAATTTTCAGACAAAAGCTATGTCGCGCATTCATAGCTCATTATATTTCATCATTGCCATCCATCCGAAAATCGTTGGAAAGATTTAATCAACCACGTCATCAATTAGTACCGGTTGCGTTAGTGTGATAATTGCATTTCGACGCAATCATGCAACCGCAGCAGAGAGCAATGAATGCGCCACAGCAATTGCACTCTTGATTCAAACGCACTGCATTTGACAGGCTTTGGAACTCGTTAGCCGATGTGAACTATAAAGTCGTGCTAGTTAAAAACGTGCATTCACTTAGTAAGAGGAAAGAGGTAAAATGATAATTATCTGAGGTTGCTTTTTATATATATATATTATATTTGAATATATTGTTACGATATTCACATCTCCCCCGATGTATACCATTCCGGCTTAATTCTATTCTGTGTTAATGGTAAAGATTCATACTAAAAACATTTTCAAACAACTTTTTTGTTTTCTTTGATAAAAAACGAAAATAAAACGTTAACTATTTCAAAAAATCGTCATGGTTGATGAAGTCAGCACTTAGTAGTGTAGGATCTAAAGAATTGTTAATTTATCATCAGGTTTGGTGATATTAGAGTTACAGGGTTAATATTCTTGAATAAAAAACAATAGTAAAGTGTGTTTTCTAATTTTATATTTTTTTTCAATTAGCTTATAAGTCAATTTATTTTACTTATACCAACACCAAAACGTCGAAAATAGGATCGAGAAACGATGGGGTTCAAAGTGACCCAAGACAAATAATTATTTTTCATAAAACATTATGCCATGGTTAAAATAAAAAAGATTCTGATAATAAATTTATCAAATTATTTGAAATTAAAAAGCAATTTAGATGGCCAGGTTTGATTTACAGCGAATCAATAATTGTTCTACTTTTTAATTTATTACTCAATGAATTTTTCATATAAGATCGTTCTTTTATTTTTCACTTAAACGTCAAAAATTGATGATTTAGTGTGTATTATATTTACTGTAAAAGAAGGTTATATATTTCATTTAAATAATAGTCTGTTAAAGAATACAAATAATGTGACTGTTGGAATCATTTGACAAATTTGGAATCGATTATCCAATAGCATTGTATTTGTCATTGAAGACAAGCCATCGACACCCATCTGAAAAAAATCGTGTGAAAATGGCGCAATGTGACGTCATATCGCATGTCAGTGACAAATTCAATACAAAATATCATTGTAACACGAACAGGTAACTCAAAAAGCACGCGATCAACTTTTGTTTGGGCAACACGGTAACAAAATTTCTGTTAGTGACAAAAATCGTATAGATTTTAAAAGATAGATAGTAACCATCATTACCTTGTAATTTTATCGTTGAACTTTCCTAAGGCCACGCGCACTTTTTGCTAGAAACTGTTACGAAATACCCCTTAAAAGATTTCTAATTCTCAAGAAAACTTAATGTGTATAGATGGGAAATCTAAATACATATAGTAAGAAAGTAATATAATGACGGCTCTGCGTTTTTAAAGTATGTTTAAATACTATTGTAAATCATTTCATAAATGGGTCAACCATATTGATTTTCTTTGCTTAATTAAACGAATTAGTCAATTTTGAAACAAAAGGGTAAGGTTTCATAATATGTTTAATTGTCATATATGACAGTACAATATTAATCTTCTCTCATAAAAGTACTTTGTTAACACCTTATTTTTATATTAATTCAATTGATGTTTGATTATTCGGTCTCATTATTTTGAAAGGATATTTCTAAATATTTTCTATCAAAAACTCGTGCGGGAGTCATGAGAAGGTTTACTATTTTGTATTCCTTTGGTTTATTTTTAATATATTTATTGTATTGTTATAATGCCTAAATTATATATATATGTAATAATATTTTTACCAAGTTGATTAAAATGCAGGTTCTGATGTACAGCGCTCACATTTTGACAGAGTTACTTTACAAAAGCTAACCATGACACTTAGCGAAGATTGCAAACACACTTTTTGTTTAAGTTTTGAGAATAAATGCTTGTATCAAATATTGGGTGTGTTTTTATTTTACAGGAACTTTAAATTAGGAAACGGACCAGGCAACGCCCTATCACGTCAACGACCTGAGAGAAATAAATATATGTACATTTTTTTGCTGAAGATGAAGAAGAAAGCGTTTTTCAGGAAAAGTTAAGTAAAGTAAAGAAAAGAAAAGTTATTTTTATGTGGAAAAAGTACTAAAAATGTTTTATTATTTTTATTATAATGCCATTCCACCAAGTATTGACAGTGAACACCTTAAAAGTGAAAAGTTAAGTATTGAAGAAATGAGAAAGAAAATTTGAGATAAATCCAAGCCAAAAAATACTCAATATTTAGTGCAGATTCTACAATTATATAATATTTATAAATCCGACATTGATCAAAGTGTATTTTTTATCTGCGAATTTCATTATATTTTAATACATAACCCTTTAATATTTTTTGACCAAGAATCGACAATTGATACCACTTATTAAGACAAGTTCAGTGTTATTAATTAAAATTTTATATTGAAAACGAATATCTTCAAAGCAACCAAAAAATGCATTTTAATCAAGTAAGTACTATTTGAAATGCGTTCCGACTGGTTAAGTATAGCTATTACTTTTGATGGTAATATCTTGGTATGTTTTATTCCTAATAAACATTTTAAAAAATCTGTTGTTTGTGATGCTATAATATTGTTTGCATTCAGACCAACTCAATTAAAAAACACATTGTAATCGACTAAGTATTAATTAAATCTTCAATTATTTTTTGCCAAACGAAGCAGTAAGTATTACATTATTTTACCTTCTGCTTTCGACTTAAGCGGGTTTCTAGTACGTACAGCTGTTGAGAGGAAGTTTTCCGTCGCTAGGCAACATCCGCTCGAAAAATAATCAAATTACCTTTACCTTTGTTATTATTTTCAAATAATACCGACACACACAATAAGTGTATCTAAGGATAAAATGACAACGTAAAATATATTATATACATCCATATTACGTATAATGTATCAGGTGTCTAATCGAAGGATGAAGATTTTTTTTACAATGGTTAGCACACACATGCTCTTTTATGACTTCCAATACCAGTATTACCGATCCTGGAATCTTCTAGTATTTTGGCTGTTTTTTTAACACCAAAATACCGGATTGGAAAATTGAACATACCGTTATTTCGCTATCACTACTTTAGATGCTTCTGATAAACTAAAACACATGAGTATTTTTCTGCTATCGGATTTATTTGCTTTGATCGACAGACTCCAGAATATAATGAACTAACATTTTAAGGTCATATTTGAATTTAAAAAATAAACAAAAAACGTTTAAAATATTTATCAATCAGCTTTATTCTTTGAAATTTGGTTTCATAACAAATCGGGTGGAAGAATCAGTTTTACAAAAAAAACATGTCGGAAATGGCTCAACTTTACACGATTTGATACAATTAAATTTTGAGTGGCATATTTCTTAACAGCAGTGCGATATTATAATCCTTATCATTATTATCATTTACGAGAGATAAAATACGACACGATATTTAAACTCATCAGTATTTCTATTCTTAAATCACTTTCTAAATTACCTTGTAAACATAATTGCTTCTTATCCACCGCCTGGGATTACAAAAACCTTTAAATGTAGTCTTTAGTTATGTGAATATTTTTCTTAGTTAATAATAGTTGCCATTTTTATAAAATCAATAATAATAATAAGTTTAGCTCAAAACCATTATAAAATATTTCCTAGACTTTATTGTTATTGTTAAAAATCAAAATTACAGTACATGACATAACAGCTGACTGCCAATTCGCCATGCACTTGAAAAATGTAATAAGACAAAATATAAAATAAAAATACACAGTACATCAAATTCAACATAAAAAATCAAGAAATACAAAAGAAAAATTTATCAAACAGTTCACAAATACCATCACCAAAAATGTCCACTTCTCTAGGCAATGCGTTGATTAGTCGAACGGCCCTTGGAACTGGTGACTCATACCTCCTAAGCGAGGTATAAGTTTTTAGAAATAAAAGTTTTTTTTTTATGGCGATGGTATTACCCGGTATTCTTTCTAAAATAGGTATTGAATTTTCAACAAACACTCTGTCGTATATTATATAAGTTGGTTTAAAAACATGCTTAAAAACTGATTTCTAACATCCGAGTATTCAAAATCAAACTAAAATTATGTAAGATAAGGGGACACGATTTTTCGCAAATCATAATTGTTGGCTTTACTACTGATGAAAATATATGTACTGTAAGTGTACATATTAATCATTACGTCATTAACCCGTTGCTTTAATGCTTTTTATGCTCATGAAATAAGTAAGGAAATCGATTTAAAGCACTACCTTGAAGAATAATAGTTTTAAGAAACTCCTGAAATGATTTTATTATCTATCAAATACAATATTTGAGTATTAGAAGCTTTAAGTTCTTTACGTGTCTTATAAAACATCAATACATGAAACAGTGCAAATTATAAAATTCAGTCTTACAAAAAGGCTTCAATTTTCTTATAAGCTACGAGGAAACAAAATAAAAATCTGTTTGCTTAGTAATATATCCAAATATAAACCCATTTTGAGTGTGATCACCTGGGTGCGTCTTGTTATACCTTGAATAATATTGAATAGGTAAATAATCGCAATATATATTATAATACATTAGTATAAAGGTGTTCGGGAGCGAATGAAACTTTATGTTCATAGGATGTACTGTTCACCTGATTAAATCAAATACAGCCTTTGTGAGTCATAATAGATTGCGGATTAGATTTACGCCGGTATGATATTTATTCATTTAAATTAAGATGTGTGCGATGGGGATGTTTAACTTCAGCGGCAAAACGCGGCAGTGCTGCAAACCAAGAGAATTGGTATTGTAATAGAAATACCTACATTCAGTAGCGGATCAAGATATTTCAAAGTATTATATATTTTTATTTATCATTCAACAACAGCGGTCACTAACTCGAGAAAATTATGATGACTCGTGAATTCGTTGCAAGAACGTCCCACAATCACACAAACTTATTTTAAGCACGTAGCAACAAACATCGCACCTATAAACAAGCAAGCAAGTTTATTTAGCATGTCCGTACTTAATTAAGTCAAGCAGAATAGCAACATATGCACAATCTTTAATTTTAAATATTCAGTGGAAAAATTAGCAACTAATTTGCTAATTAGTATAGATGTTTTTACTACAACTGTTTCATCGTTTAAAATATAGAATCTTATCGTAAAGTTCAAAAGGATTGTCCATTCCATTAATAAGAGCTAATATGAGTAGATTAACCTTTATTTTTAGATTTTTAAAATCGAAGGATAAGATAAGGAAAATCTTTTTTTATACGTGTGTTATATAAATAAGACTTTTTAATAATTTGTTTTTACTACTAATGTCAATGCGCCAAATGTTTTAAAGTTGAAAGACCATACTAGATTTACTTGACAAGTATTGATAGCAAAAATCTTCATCTCAAATTTAAATTTAATAAAACCTAAATGTTATATAGAACTTACCGGTAATTGAGCCCAGACCCGCTTGGGTGGTAGAGTCGAGCTCTTAATACATATACTAAAGCGAGAGAATATTAGACTATAGTTTCTTTATCTCTTTACCCCTGTTTGATATTTAGAATAGGGCAGGATGTGCTTTCAAAAACATGAAAATATCACAAAATTTTCACATTTTACTATTTGACTACGCTAGTAATTTAAATAAATATATTCTCACCACGTTAAAAGAAGATATTGACACAAAATCTTTCATGAAAATGTAAAATTTATTTTATTCCCATTATAGTATAATAATATATTATATTATGTTTACTTCAATTAAAGAAAGAACTCCTCCCTAATTGATGAACCTAAAATTCCTTTGCCGTACTATTCGAAGTCATAATTCTATTAATATATTAAGAAAGTTTTCCGTGCCGCGCTCTAACTTTTTAGGCACAACATGATATGTACAGCGTTATTTAATCAGTTTATATTATCATTTCAACGTGCTGTTTGACATATAATAAATAATCTATTATTATATAATTTCGTAGGAAGGTTTTGTTGAAGACTAGTGAACACGTATTCTTCGATTAACGCGGCTTTAATTTTATATACAGATATATCAGTTAACCCTCCAATGACGAGCGTCACCATATGGTCACAGTAAATATCGTTGTCTATTGATCCCACTATTCATCCTTTTTCTAATTGAATATCATTGCTTTCGCTCATATTTGGTTAAGAAGGGTACAGAAAACAGTTAGTCATCAGCCGTGGGGACAGAAACGGCCTCCAAAAGCACATGTGATTTTTTGAATTTCCGTTTTTTTTTAAATTTACTTTTTGAAACTGTTAGTTATTTTTTTATAAAAACATCAAATTATTTACAGTTATTTTGCTAATATATTTGTATTGAAATTATGTTGATCTAAAGAGGTCAAATTGTAAATATTTTTAAAAAAAATCACGTTTAGCTATATTTCAACCCCGAATGTTTGCGAGCCCATACGATCATATTTGTCCTTACTACTGTCCGTACTCAATATTACACGGTAATAAAAGGATGATCATGGCCATATAGTCATGCGGGGTTTCTATACAACGACTTGGCGTTTTTTTTTTTTTTTTGGATAGGAATACAAGTTATCCGTGACTTCGATATGGCTTAGAAAATATTTTTTTTATCGGAAAAAAGCTCTCGTCTCTGGAGGGCTAAGCCAATAAAAGTTTTATATAGTTTTGAGATAATTTTTAAACAAGATTTTTGACATGTTTAATCTACTGTTCATAGATTTTAATGAAATTCTAGAATTACCTATACATAGTATATATTTTATAATGTTATAAACTTAATTTGTTGGGCCCAAAGTGCAGCAATTAAGATCGTTGGATTCTGTAACGTATCTCACGGGTTCGAGTTCCATTTTGGATAGCATTTTTTAAATCAGTTTATCGATTTTTCTATAAATGTATGCGTGTTTGTGATGTCAAAAACTCCTGAAAATATTGGAGCGTAGCGAGAGTATTCTTTAACTACTAGTCCTAGTTCTATTATTTTATCCACACTACTTTATTTGGAAAAAATAGGTTGAGAACATTTTCTAGTAGGCCATATGCTCCACATTGAGAGCGGACATGGATAAAAAATATATGAAAAAATATTTTTTTTCTTGTATTTCCCTTGTTTTTACAGTTTTAATTTAACGAACAATAACCACTGTCATCCTAAGAAATAACCACATATAACTGCTTGTTACATTTCAGAACTGGTAGTTACCGAAATTCTAAGCATTTATTTATACTTAAATTAAGACTGTTAAGGTTTGACGTGTTATACTGAAGTATCGATATGCCAAATGCAAAAACATGTCTGTAATAATTAATAAACAATGGGCATGAATATAATCAGCTAAATCATCAGCCAAATAATCAGCGTCAAATCTCATTATGAGCACGTTTACAAATTAATTTCAATAAATTAATAATTTTCCGTTCAAAGGATAAAAACGGGGCGAGAACGATTACTTAACCAATAATTAATAGAATTTTTTTTAAATTAACTTTGATTATTCCACGTATTGTGTAACTAACTGTGACACGTGTTTCGCCTCTTTCAGAGGCATCTTCAGACTTACTATCGCAAAGTTTGCTTAAGTAATGAAGCAAGATTGATTCTAACATTTTAAAATTATAAAATTACAAAATGGATTGGGTTTTTTTCCTTTTAAGAGGAGCAAGGAGGGGGGTGGGAATCAATCTTGCTTCATTACTTAAGCAAACTTTGCGATAGTAAGTCTGAAGATGCCTCTGAAAGAGGCGAAACACGTGTCACAGTTAGTTACACAATACGTGGAATAATCAATTTTAAAATTTTCTATTAAAATGAACTTCCACAAAGTTACCGCCGAAACCATCGAAAATAACCAATAATTCATCATAATAAAAAGCTTCGTTAATATTTAAAAGTAAAACATAAGTTTCATTAAGAAGTAAAATATATGTTAATAATCTCGAAAGCCATAATGTTACCAATTCATCTGGGCGTACGATAATATTTTGACGATACGTAGAGTAATAAATCCGAATAATAAATAACCATCAATACATATATAATATTTAATACAAGAAGAAAATGAGAAAATCATATCTGTTTGGATAATTAGTCAATGGGGAAAGGGAGAATGAAAGCGTCTTAGCTTCGGCGAAATTAAAGTCCCGATGATAAATAGCTTATATCAAATTCATCCGTCAGGATTCCCTGTTGCCTGGTACGCCATCTGTTATCCAATATTTTCATTCGAATTAATACATCACCTACATGGTGCTACATAGAATAATTAAATATATTAAAATATTCGCTTGTTTCCAGCCTTAGTTATATATATTTTTTTTAATAAATATTGTTTTGCGCCATAGTTTATATCTGAGCAGGTCTTAGTTTATTATATGTATTATATAAACTTTGATTATTAGTTGAAAACCGTAAATTAAAAAAAAAAATCGTATATGGACTGTGGAACGGCCGAAGGACGTGACCCACACATAATCAATTTTACGTGAGAATATTCACAGCCCCTCTTTTTTTAAAAGTTGAAAGCTAAATATAAATATTTATTGGCATATGCAGCTTACATTCTTTTGATAGAACATGAATTAAGTTGTGTACATTGTGGTTATCGAAAACAGGGTTCCCGGTAAATTGCTCGAATGGAAATTGCTCGAATAACAAGATAATCAACTTGTTTCCGTTTGTTCTGTCTTAGCCCTAGTCTTCTATGTTTTCTGGAAATATATAGAAACAGTTTCAATAAGTTATTAGTAAGCAGTTCTCGTAGAAACACTTCTGTTGAGATAAACTCCATTAAAAGATCATATGTTCCGCATTTGGAGCGAACACGGTTAAAATAAATACTTACGAAAATTATTTTTATATTTCACTCTCTAAACAAGTGTCGCACAAGATAAAAATGAAATTCGTAGAAAAAGTCATGAAAAATCGTTTAAATAACCAAGCAATTCGAATAATTTGTAATTCGAGCAATTTACTGGCTCCCCGAAAACAGGCTGTTTTGGAAAAACTGCGGGTTGCGTCATTTTATTCTTTCTAAAGTCGTTGTAATACAGTAAACACTCGATCATCTATGGGATGATATAAGGTTAGTTGATTTTCCTCATCGAAATCATATTATTTTTTTATAATAACTACATAATCCAAAGTAAGACGTTCGATCGTGAAAAAGTTATTCTTATCAAAGAGAATTGTTAGTATTCTGTGAAACGTGGGATATGTGTATTTTTGGCGAATTCACATGGCCTAGTTGTATTATGACATATAGAATATATTATGACATAAAGAAATCATCAACGAGTGATTACATAATCGATTCGTGTGATTCAGGATTTTTTATAAAAGATTGATGTAAATTTTGTAACTACTGTCAATCATCTGGAAAAAGAAAACGATACGATATAAGTGAAGAATATATTAATTCAGCTTATTATTTCACAACGCAAAATAGTATTGAAATTCAGAGTACATTAACTTTTGGAAACTCTTCCAAGAAAACTCATCGCGATGCTTTATAAATCATTAAAATGCTGATAAACACACATAATAAAATAACAGCTTGATAAATAGTTTCTATGCATAAGCATAATAAATAATAGTCTACCACAGTGATTTCTTTTGAAAAAAAATGTGCCGGAACTCAAATCGTGTCAAGTTTTTTTTATAATTCTTGTCCGTTCTCATTGTGGGGGATATGGCTTCCTAACGGAGGTATCTCATCAGAGTTTTTTTTATTAAGACTGCGTGTTAAGTCAGTTACTCTTTTTAAAGAAATTAAGGATAGAAAAGCTAATCGCACTCGATGTTGACCACTTGCCGCCTGTGTGGTGGAGTGGTTGGTCAACATCGTTGCTACCACTACGGATGGCACAGGTTTGAATCCCAGTACGGGCAGTTTTATAAATTGATTTTTCAATCGATTTATAAATTTCTGTTCAAAGGCATGGATGTATCTGATGTCTTGAATTCACCCCTCCCACCCATCCTATCCTATGAACAGGGCGTATCGAGTGCAATTAGCTAACCACTAGTCCTGTCCTAGCCCTTTCCTTCTATTCCTACTCTCTTTGAAAAAAAGAGGTTGAGCAACTGAGTAACAATCAGTTCTCGTAGAAACATTTCTGTTGAGATAAACTCCGTTAGGAGTACATATGCTCCATATTGGGAGCGGACATGGTAAAAAAAAGGATAGAAAGATAAGGCTGGTATAGGACTAGTGGCTAGCTGATCGCTCTCGCTTTGCTATATTAATTTTAGGATTTAAAAAGTGGGAGGATTAGATGTTACAAAAATTTGAACAGAAATCAATCATGTAGATCTAATTTTGGTTATGATACTTTTTTTTACTGTTATTACTTTTTCGGGATATGATTAAAAAAATATTTTCAAATGTCTTTAGGAATAAAAAGTTCTTAAAGGAAAATAAAAATTAAATTTTACAAACATTGATTTGCAACTTAAAAAAGGTGCCGAAACGCCGTTCCACCGCGCTACATGGGAAAAAAGCACTGGTCTGCAACATATATGATATAAACATTTGCATTTTTTCTAACGCTACAGTCAGAATTGATCCATGGCCGCCTCAATCAATGTTTTCCATTCCGCTCGGTCCTCCGCCTTTTTACGTCAGTCGCTGACTAGCACTTGCAAGTCTTGTAACACCTCAATCATCCAGCAAAGTTGCTGTCATCTAATGTTTCGT
The DNA here is from genome assembly GCA_030503985.1 of Himalopsyche tibetana. NCBI lineage: Eukaryota > Metazoa > Arthropoda > Insecta > Trichoptera > Rhyacophilidae > Himalopsyche > Himalopsyche tibetana. The sequence continues at coordinate 8,348,817 of JAPJYX010000010.1, forward strand.
CTTTCTTCAAGAGTATCAAATATAAGACGTGTTGTAGGTTTTAAGAAAGACGTGTGGGTGTGACATAAAGTAATCAATCATTCGTGATTGTTTTTCTTATTTAAAGTTATAATTAAATTGAGATTCATAAATTCAATAAAACAATGTAAATTTCGAGTATCGAGCATTCGATTTATAAATACACAAATTACTAATCGAATCCGTCTGAGTATATGAAAAACGTTTTTAATATTTTTTTGTACACCCTATATATTTCCTATCAATCTTTCTTAATCATTTATTTTCTGCTACCAAATTTAACATTTGAATACGGTTTATTTTTTGTTCATAATAAGTGCTACTGGCTTATTGATTGAACATCTAATAAATATCTTCAAATATGTTTTCAAAAGATTAATTCATAATTTGAAGCGCATGCCGAGATTCAAACAACTCAGATACTTTTGTTCAACTCAATGATAAATAACGTAGAGTGATATTAAGATTTCTGGGAATGAAATTTGTTTATTTTCAATACAATTTTGATCGACGGTAATATGTTTGTTTTTCATAATCACCTCTTGTCAGCCTATTGCTTTGTTAAGGCTTCACCAGTCACTTCTTAACATCTCCGGTGATTTAGCCAGCGTGTTCACGTACTCGAAGAAAACCTGTGATCCAGAGGTTAGTATGACAACAATTTTACTATCCATAGCTTATCTTTACAGGTAAGAAAAAAATAAGGATAAGGTTTGAAGGACTTGAACTCTCAACCACGGCACAAAACGATAGATTTAGTGCTAACTTTGTGAAAATTCGTTTTCAATAAAAAAAAAAAAATTGATAACTTTGTTTCTTCACTTGTGATAAAAACTGTGACACGTGGTTTGTCTCTTTAAGAACCACCATCAGACAAAACGTTAATCTTTCGATGTTCTCTATTTTTAAGTTAGCGAAACACGCGTTATAATTTATAACAGAACAAGTGGAGTAACAAAGTTATTTAATTTTATAATATAACAACTTAATTCCAGAGTCTAGATTCTAGACAAATTCTTTTTAGCTAAATTTAAAGACATCTGATTGACAAACATGTATTTTACTACTAAGCTACAGCAGTCTAGTTCTATCGTTCTTACGCCAAATAAAATACTATCAATCACTGGTGTCCAAAGAATTTTTATTGGCTGAAAGCAGTGTCGCACTGTAGTAAAAGTTAAGGTGTGTACACAGTTAACATTTTTGAAGCGTTCTGGGTCACCATGTCGACATCGCCACCATCGATTCTTGGAAAATGTAGAAAACTCGCGATGGAACCCTCCTATTTCCCACTCCAGCCAGGGCCGTCCATAGATTATTAGATTTAAACAAATGCAAATACGATAAGATTATCTCAACACAACTCTTTTTGTGAATTTAAATTTTCTTTAATTAATAACAAAACGAAAACCACTTTTTACGGTAAATTTTCTTTCACAATTATTGTATAATCATGTTTCATTTAACCAGTGACTCAAAAGTATTCATAAAAGAGTAATTAAAATGTTGACACAATTCTTTATCTTCATTTAAGAAAATGAATTATTTAACTATTAGACAATGTGTTTCCATCAAGAATTGATAATTAATAAGAGCATTTAGTTGTTTTTCTAACACTTCTGGTTTATTCAAGAATCAAAAATAGTACCTAAATAAAAAAGAAATGTTTTTATTAAAAAAATGAATTTCAATATATTATATATTATATGATACTTTTATCAAAACCAGTAAAATTTTCCATCAAATTATCCTAATTTTGTGTTGTCATAGTGCTTGTAATTATTTTTATCACCACACTGTCGTTAGATCCAGCTGTGTACGTTAAAGGTAATAGTATGTATCACTAAACAGTTTGATACTACCATACCGAGAAGCATTTTTTATTTTTCGAACACTAACAGCCTGTCTAAGCCACATAGTCGTGTTTCAGAGCCGCGTTAATTAACAAGTACTCCGAATAATTCAAATTATTTTTAGGTAATGTTTTTGAAGATAATGGAAATACATTTTTTGTCGTATAATATATATTTCGTATTACTTTTGTTTTTGGTAATTGCACCTCACTGCGTGCTCCGCACCCACCTCGTCCCATCGCCATGTCAAAACAACCCCTTAATCCCCACCCCGAGGGGGTTCAGTTTGTAGACGACTCGCGGTCGATATCAGCTTGAATGGGGCGATTGTGTTGGTGTCACTGATGATGATCTGAGGTAGTGTGCGTGTGTCTTCTACCATAATACTAACATATCCGACATAATTAAGGTCCAGAGTCTTTTAATTAATTACAGCGTCGTATTACAAGACATATTTTTTTAGTAATTGCTTAGCTCAGCTTAGTTTTACGTCATTTAGTTTGTGTAAAAAATATTTTACAAACCGATTTTTTTAATAAATAAACAAAACCAATGACAAACCTTCAAATAACACTGTCAATTTCACAATGTTATATTGAAAACGCGTCAAGCATAGAAATAAGAAGAGTGTGTTTTGTGTTATATCGACACGTTTTTTTTACAAATAATGGAATGCGTATATCAAACACAGCTGATTTTGATCATCACTCGTTTACTTTTAGTATGACTTTTAAGCCGGAAAAGTTAGATGCAAATTTTGTGACCTCTGTCCATTGTCCAAGATCATTCGATCGTGCTACAAGAAAAAACGTGTCGTAGAAGGGTTACCTGAACAGCAAGAACTCACACAATGTGTTTAGTGATTCTACCATCATCCAGGATGGTATAATATTTAAGGAATTATTTTGTTTCATTTTTAAGATGCTTACAATATACATATGTCATGTTTCTTCATTTTCTGTCAATTCATCGCAGGTATCAAAGACTGGTGTGACTTGAATTTCTTTCCGGTTAATTTGAATTAATTTTTTGGTTCCATTAATACTGCTCAACATTGGATAGTTAAATTCAAACAGTGAAATTTGCGCACATTGAGAATTGGACAAAATTTAAAAGAAATATTTCCTTTAAAAATGGTAAGTAAAAAAAAGATTGAATGATTTCCGAAAAAACTTGACGCTTATCCGTATTGAAAAATCGTGTTTAATAAATAATTTCATATGTGAAACATGATTGTGTTTAAAATATAACGTTTACAGAATATGAATATTCTTTATATTTATTAATATAAAAATCTTTTACATTTTCACATCATCCATCAATATATATTAAAATATTCACGTCGAATTGCGGTTTTCTTCGGTTCGGGATTTTAAAAGTCTCGGAATCTGAATTAATGATCCCGTTCGGCGGCTTTATTCGTTTTTGAATTTAATGCACGACCTTTTAGCCGTCACTTTCACTTAGTTGAATAGATTTTAGCAAATAAACTATTAAGTATCGTAACATAATATCGCTTAAGTGGCGATAAATTCGGAAATCGTAGACCCTCAAATTTTCCGCCGTTTCATCGAACCGTTCTCAAAGTTTTCGCGAAGATGTACATATGTAATGTGTGATACCAGTGGTGAATGCTAAACACCAAGCGATTTGCATGTATTGTATTGACGACATATAACATAATATTAAGAAAAAACACAATATTCCTTTGTAATTATTTCCACTTTTTATTTATCAAGATCAGGACCGATATTGCTTATGGCGAGCATTTTCAACTAATAAGATATATAATTTAACAGCGCTAGAAATTTTAAATGATACTTTTTGTAAGTTACATAACGATAAGCAGTTGCGATGGAAATCATTCATAATAATGCTTGTTCAGATATTCTTCAGGAACACAAAGTTTTACGTTATCAATATTCTCAATTTCTTATCGGTATAAGTCGAAATAAATGCGTGGTCAGGTAAACTTCTCTTCGGGTGTTAAAACTTTTTAAATCGGATAAAGCTAAGGTTAATATTTTATATTATGTATAATATACACAATTGAACAAAAATACCGGCGTATGTAATTTACATACAATCATTCACTGTTTGCTCAGCACGTAAACATTAAGCTATGCAGTGATTTATTTATACTGAAATGAAAAATCATTTACTTTATAATAATTAAAACGCTAGTTCTTCAACCAAATTTGTTTTGTGAGCAGCATGCATAACATGTGAACTATTATTTTTTTTCTTTATAATAAATAGTAAAGACGTAAGTAAATTTTGATATCTCGAAACATACAAAAACAGTCAGCTGGATGGATCATGATCATATCGTTAAGAAATCTTTCGGAACCACTGTCATATAAGTACAGGGGAAGCAATGGTTCTCTAATGTTATGGGGGCTGTAAAGCGAAGTGATTTCATAAACGACCAACCCTTCAGCAACGTGGCAAGCCTTCTGGCCAAACTCCGAAATGCTTTACTTAATAATATATAACTTGTCCCTACCTTTTTCTGGTCAACTGCACCCTCGGGCGAGAGGGGATTGGAAAATGTGCGAATGTAACGCGCGTAATTTTTAAATGTACTTTTTTTTTACTTTTATGTAATTGAAAAAGGTGTTTGAAAGCTTTCAGCGCCCAAATGAAATAAAAACAAATTTAGCGAGTGCTTTGCTAAAACGGGAGTCTTCTAAGCGGATTGTCGATTTAATTTCTACGGCAATAGTGTATCGTTTGACATGACTTTTTAAAGATGTAAGGATTTGCGTTATGGTTTTCCATAATTACCATATAACTGCAGATAATATTTACATTTAATCGAGCAAGGAACAAACAAATGATAATTAATAACTAACGTAAAATCATTTATATTAACGACAAGTCATCAAAGATAATATATTAGTTACTACTGGACAATCTAAACTCCGTCATTATACTATACCATTAATAATTTGGGTCTTAATAATAAATTTCAATAACTAGTTTAGGTCAAGTAAAGTCATTGCTATATAATGGTATTTATCTCTTCTCCTGAAAAGACATCCAATATTTTTATCAAAACTGATAGACACTTTAATAAGAAAAATAAAGGACATGTAAGATGACTGATATAGTGATAATATTTCAGAGTTTTTTTTGTAATATTGAACAGAAAATTATCACAATTAGCAAAAATATAAATGTAAAAATACTTATCAAGTAAATTATAAAAAGTTGAAAATGTGATGGAGTTCTTGAAAATTGGTAATATAATAATCACAAAATAATTATTATCATATAGCATTTTAAATAGAACAGATGGCTCACCACAGTATTTTTTTTTATACATGTCCGCCTCTCAGTGGAGGTATCTTAACGTAAGTGTTTTTTTTACAATAACCGCTTGCAACTCAATTGCTCAACCTCTCTTTTTCGATTAGAGTAGGGATGGAAAGGACAAGACTATTGGCCAATCTCTCTCACTGTACCTCGTTGCTTTAATATAAGAAGAGTTGGGCAATTTTTCAGACATTAAAAACACCTATGCCTTCAAAGAGAAATCGATTAAAAAATCTGTTTGTACTGGGACTTGATTTCGTGAGATCTGTCACGGAAGCCAAGAAGCCAAAAAGCCCCACGATAGGTAATTTAAGATGCTCCTCAAAGAGGTGGAACACGTGTTACAATCGTTACACGTTAACACAATCAGTGGAGTGACAAACATTGACAAATTAATTTAATAATAAATATATAGAGCTTTATAACGGTTTACGAATAAAAATATGTCAATCGTTCATTTACAAAACTAAAACCATTTTCATAATGTTGATATACATACCTTATAAAATAAATTTATTAGTCTTTAATGTATTATTCACAGTTTCTTAATTAATAATCGATATAAAAACGTTTTTTTAATTCAAATCGTTAATCTAGGTCAGTCTGAAGCTCTAAAAATCCTGTTGATGTTTTAAATGTGAGTGAAAAACTTTATTCTTATCGCATTGTTGAAATAAGGGTCGCATTTTATTCGAAAACACATTATACTTAATTAAATAACTTAACTATTTTCAATGGCTCCTAATATAAATTGAAAATCTTTTGAGTAAATTCATTGTAGCATATATTATTTCTCTATTTTTATATATACATACATATATAGAAATTCTTTGATTTTGAAATCTGTCATGCAATCCCTGAATGAATAAATATTTATAATTTTATAATAGGGTGAATGCTATAGTACTGAGACATTTAAGGAAGTACTTTCCTTAAACATACCATAACTCCAAACATACAAGCATCTACGTAACACTAGATATATGTAGATATGTGAAATTTAACGAGCTTCAAGTAAATTAATTACAAATTATAGAAAATTGATGGAAATTCATATTAATGGGAAAGTATTTAAAAATATTTGGACACACGTGATACAGTTATTGGACACAAAGTTTTATCAAACTCTAGCTTCATTTAAATCTGTCAACTCTTGGTCGCCAACTAACATTATTCCAGTTAGTACATTTGTTTTAGTATATTTATTGAAATGATTAAAATTTTCAGTCACAGCAAATATTACATAAAAATCTGTTATTGTCTTTCTTCAGTGGTTCATGAATGGAATGCTTTTCAGGCATGCATCTCACATGGAAATCTCGAGAACAATCCGATCATTCAGTCGTTATAATGTTTTCGATACTCGTTCGCATTCGTAGCATCTCTCCAGAATTTGATGATTAGTAAAAATATTAATGACTGACTTGTGAACTTGAGTCTTTGATGTACTAGGTGCGTCTGTTCTTCATTTTGAATTTCCGTAGTATTTAGTTTCTGACTCGTTATTGTCGTATCTGCCTTAAACATTTTTTTCTCTCCGCGTATTTGTTTCTTTCATATTAAATTCTAATCAATTACTGAACGAAAAGACCTAGAAGAATACAAATTTACAAATCAACCCACAAAATTTTATAAATATTAAATAGTTTGAGAGTGATATAGTATTTTGACTACTGTAAAAATACCAAAATCTGTCATAGTAATAGGACACTCTTACTCTTTGGACTATTTTTTTACTACTGTTTAAATTGATATTGATATTGAATGTTTGTAGTTTTGCACGATTCTCTGAATAGTTTCGTCCCAAAATTCACAAAAAAAAATTTGAAAAAATGCCAACAAAATGTTACTGTTCCTTAATGGTTCTCTTAAGTTACAAACACGCTTTTTCGCCATTTTTATGTGACATTGCAAACACATGACATTTTTTTCAGTTTTTTCGTCTAGTGGTAAAAAACTAAAACTGCATTCATTTAAAAATAGAAACACTCGATATTTTTTTGACCTTTACACCAACAAGAAAGCTATGTAACTCTCATATTCGATATTTAAAGTTGAAGTGTCCAATAACTGTAGCTGTCTAGCTTTCTATAGCAATCACTTTATTTAATTCAAACCGTTGTGCTAATATAATATTTTAAGCGTCGATTGAATTTGATCATTTATTTACATATTATATTTAACGTAGCATATCATTTTTTACCCAGATAACAAAATAATATGTGCAATATGAAATTCTTTCTTCAACCTTTTGATATATTTTGCATTTTTTGAGGAAAAATATTCTTTGCGTTCACCGGTGTCGCAGTTTCTTAATTTAGCATAAGTGCGAAGCCATTTTTGGGGTGTTTGATTTAGCAGCAAATATGTACTTAAATTTATCTTTTTATTTGTATCTTATGTATATTCAAACAAATCTAATCATATGGTGCCTTTACCATGAAAGAATACAACTCGAATATTTACATAAACAATGGTCTTCTCTTTAGCTAAGGGACTAATTCGATGCTCCTTCATTAATAAGTATACTTCAAAAAAGGTTCCGTGAATTATTATTTACATATCAAGTAAGCAGTGATCTGCTGCTATGGATTCGCACCGGCTCTGTCGACCCGTTTGCTAAAATAATTTTGGTTCGAAAAGCTGGTTCTTAAAATACGGATATTTTTTAAATTATCGAATCGTAATTCCGAGATCGATTTTTTACACGATACTTAATATGATATGGATAAAGTAAAAACTTGCGGCCGTTTCGTGTACTATTTTGTTTGCGTATATTGATTGATTTCAGATATAGAATGTATGATATTTTTTATATGAAAAAAAATGTATAAATATTGAGGGTTGTTGCTTACCAAGATGCGAACTGGTTGATAGAATTTTAGCAGCACATCAGAGTGTAGTTAGAGTCAGGATCGTAGTGTTTTTGGAATAGTAATAGTCATAGAAAATTATACACGTAAAACTCTTTTTTTTAATCAAATTAAAATACAAAAAGTTATGTAATTAAAATACTTACAAAAGACTAGTTTTTTTTAAATTTAAAATAGAACCTCTTCTACAAATCGGATTTGTAGTCAAAGTCGAGTTCGTAGATTTTTTTTTTAAATGCAGAGTTGGAATCGCAGTTTTTTTCACGTCTCCACTGCCCAGCTAATAGCAAAAATAATACCGCAATAAAACTTAAATCGCCTACTAGTGTTCCTCATGTAGCTGATGATAATAAATACGATCGCAACACTGCTTTTATAAGGAATACGTTTTTATTTGCTTTCTATCAACAAAAAAATATACTTTCCGTCTGTTTGAATTATCCATCAATATAAATTATTCAACGCCTATCCATCAAAATTTATGAGCAATATTTTTTAATCTTACAATCCTCATAAAATACAAATGTTTTTTGTTTACAATAATATCTTAACATCTGCTACAAAAAGATCAGCCATATTTTTTATGATCGCATCTCAAGCGGCTCAAGAAAATTCAGCAAAATATTATTTTACTTTCTTCTCCACACTTCGAGTCGGAGATTGAAAATGCAATGTCACAAATAAATGAAAAGCATGGAAACATTTTCCGCTAAGTCATGCAAAACACTTTTTATTAAAAACATATAATCCGAAGCAATCTTTATTATTGAAATCTCGCCTCAAGACGTTTCGTGTAAACAGATATTTTCAACTCGGCAAAATTCGGTATTAAATTTGTTGTCAGTGTTTTTATTGGCGAGATCGGAAAACAGGACATATCTGTTTACTTTTTGTAATGATTTTACTTGTGTATTAAAAAATATTTGTATGTAAAAAATATATATTTTTATACTAATTTAGTGGACGTTTTGCGCTTAAACTTTTTTCATAAAATTTAGTGAACTTATGATTTATAATTAATTAGTTACATTTCATGTTATTAAATATAATTAAGAAACAGCAAAATATTATCTCATAAAACTACACTCCAATACCAACTAAACATATGTAGTTATTCGAATTAAAAATCATAGTAATTACTTATTATAATACGGCCCTTTAGGATCAAAGAAGCGTAAGTCGATGTTTAGCTTTTTGAGTTACATAATATGGCACTGGATTTAAAATAAAATATTACATAAAGTAACAGAGAAACGTACATATATAGGATGGATGCAAAGATATTACAGTACGCGTCTTTTGAAAACAAATTTATAATACACATCAATACATTTTTAAAAATCTAAAAAATATTCAGAATATTAACAAATAAATCAGGAAGCCAAGGCATCAACCCTTTAAGATAATTAAAAAATAATAATAGATTACTAAGGAAACCTTTTTTTTTGGCTCTCCTAAAATGTAGATAAAAATGAGATGCATTTTTTTGATACTAAGTTTGATAGTAATCTATTGCTATTTGGCCAAATAGTACTAGGAACTAATTTTTTAAATATTTAATTGATTATTTAGCGTTGTGACATTATCACTCTTAAGATTCGTTGATTCAGACGTATTGACGCTTAAACCAACACATATCTCATAAGTTATATAATAATAATTAATTAAATCTGACCTTGCCAGTACTAATGCCTGATCGTAAAAAAGGCGATAAAAAAAATCTTTGTGGCCAGTACGTAATAATAATTATTATAACTCATATTTACTGAGCGTTTGGAATGAACGAAAATAACAAAGATATACTGATTTATTGTGATACATATTGCCATCTTGATTTTTTTTTTTGTTTTTTTTCATAATCTTTTTTGCCGCGTTATCTTATAAAGAAGAAAGAAAACCTCACTAGACATTTTTAATACGCGTTTCCGAAGCGATTCGCTCAACAGATGTTTTTTGTTAGTAAAAAAATAATATAGGGTGGTCGATGATTTTTATTTACTTTGTAGTTTTATTCGTCAAAACACAGTCGTTCACATTGGCTATCGTTCAGTTAGTATGATGCGTGGAAGTTTATTCCATAAATTTAAATAAATATTATTTTTATTTTTACAAACATCAATTGCATACTTACCATTTTTTAATATAACAAAAATATATTGCGCACATTCTCGGTCATGAATATTTGGAGCATATTTAAATTTTTATTGCGAACATTAAGATTAATTGTAATTATCGATGAAGAAGATTTGTTAGATAAAATTATTCACAGATCCAAGCTTAATTAAGGAATATAAAAATATTTTTCTAATATGACCTTTTTTTGATTTATGGTTTTTATTTCCCGTCTTGCATAAATATTTTTTTAAAGAATGAGTAATTAATGTTTAGGCTTTTATAAAACTTTTATAAAAAATTTCGAGCAATTTGTTATTCGAGCATTTGACGTTCGAAGAATTGGTTATTCAAGGAACTTGTTATTCGAGCAATTTCCATTCGAGGAATTTGCATTCGAGCAATTGCATTCGAGCAATTTACTGGGAACCCCTCCAGCGGCACTTCGTAGTTGACTAAATCATATGAGATTAATGTACGATAGTTTTTGAAAAAATTCTCGTGGATATTTTATTTGGCACAACGTTATCATGTTTCTTCATATTTAAGGCCACAGTTATATGTATTTTAAAATTCTAAAAACAAGGTGTAGAACGATGAACTAACAACCCAGTCTGTCAAACTTTTCTATCCATTATCATAAGCTTCTCTTTATTAATATACTCTATCTATACGCTTCAAACTTCAATCGCCTCTTATTTTTTTTAAAAAAAGTACTCTTAAAACATAAAATTAAATTTAAAATATGTGTTTTTGCAGTACATATGATAACTTATTGACCTGGCAGTTCACGTTTCTTAATTTGTGGAATTGTTTTCGTTTATTTTTCGAACAAGCGATAAATAGATAAATTTGATTTAACATTGTTGACCGTCCTAACCCAACACAGAATTTTATTTCTGTGTGCCCACGTCAATCAAGGTAGCCATTTTCAATGACTTTCTGCCACTTCCCGAAGAACAAACAAACATGTATGTACATTGTGTGGTACACAACAAACGCAACATCCGGTATCAACGCCGCTGTTTTTCCTTCTACAAATTCTATCGGGAATGAGAAAATGTGAATCACAAAGGAACCTATGGAAGAGGCTTCGGCCGACCAAGGACGAGGAGCAATCGAGTTAACTCATTCGAGAAGGGAGATTTACACTAAGAAATTCAAAATTTAAGCCGGATGATAAAAACGAAAGCGCTTAAAGTTAAGTCACGCGAAAGCGCGCTTATTTCTATTCATTAACAAAAGAAAATGTCGATCCAAACTTTGCATTAACAGCATATTGTTTGATACCACGTCTACGTGTAAGATGAATTGTATAACATTATTGAATAAGTAAGTGTTTGATATTAAGTATTGTGAATTTACAATTTATTTACAATCGAACAGCAAATTATCAATAGGTATCTGCAGTGACGGATTATCTCATAAGCGGTGGAGGTACGCGCTTGGGGCCTCAAAAAATCATATATTATATGGGCCCATTAGAGGTGAAATGAGCAAAGTATGTAGTATTTTAGAAAAAAATAAGAAAGATGCGTTGTAATATCCTGCACGTCTGAAAGTATTGTAAATTTGAAATAACCTCAGTTAGAAAACATTGCAAAAGAGTTATCTCCGTAAAATACAAATATACAATCGACCAAAACAAGGCGTGATTTTACTTATAAGTCCAAGTTTTTTTTTACCATTTTACTAGTTGGCTCACTTCGCCTCTACTTTAAGTTGTTAGACTTTTGCAATGCTTTTATGATATTCAAACAACAGGGTCTCCAAATTTAATTGGTCACGGGGCCTCCCAAGTACGTAACCCGCCACTGGGTATCTGTGACATTTTTCGTCGGTACAAAGCTCGTCTCCCTTCTTCTTCTATGAGTTCTTTCGTTATAAATATGTACGAAATATACGAGTATTTCAGGTAAAAGTGAAACATTAATCGTAAATAAAAACAAAGATTTCTATTATATTCCCGGTAGAAACAGAATATTCGATTGGGAAATGAGCAATGAACCAAAACACAACTCGCATTTATTAGTAATTAACGGCTACCTCTCCCAGAATTGACAAGAAATCCGTATTGATTAATATTTAAACACTTTTTTAAACATAATTATTTATTATGCGACCTTTTTTGTTGTTTTTTTGATTGAGTTACTCAAGTTCACAAACATGACATGAAATCGTAAATCCTCAACTCTTTGTAGATTAAAATTGTATTAATGTCACTCTTCATATTTGTTAATGTTTGAACAAAATCCGTTCAAAATAAGAAGCATCTGCCACCTGCTCTAGTTTTTACTAAACATATTCAAGATATTTTTTCGTAAATAAAATAATAGTATGATTTATCGACCGCCGCTATTTTTAACTGAATATATTTATATATAAATCTGCATTTGCTATTATTCCGGTACCGAAAAATCTGATATCAATAGTAGGAGACTAGGAGTAGGGTATTCGAGTGTTAGACGGCGTGAAAGATTCCCGCCATAAATCTTATCACTTTTAAAAAGCCTGCAGACAGCTTTGAAAGTGTATGCGTGCATATTTTTATTTGCATGTATGTGTATGAATGATTACTTCGCAAATAATGTGAGTGCAGCTTTACGAGGCTGTTACACTCTGAAGGGTACTTTATCATCAACCGTTTCCCAACCACTGCCAGCATAGATAATAGACGAAGACCTCTGCAAGCCCCTTCAGAGCACCGCGCTTCATATTTAATAAGGTGAACAAATATTTTCGCGATCAAGGAAGTGGAGTGGGATCCGCCGTCCGAGCTTTGATTTTTACACCCCCTGACTTGCGGTATTTTATCAAAATGTTCAAAAGCTATAATTGTGTCTTAGTAAGTATTTATAATGTAAGATCCCTTGAAAATTTTTACATATTTTCATACCGCTCCCCTGTCTCCTGTGATTATATGGTATACACAGTGCCGGCGCGAGACTTTTTGACGCCCTAGGCAAAGGTTATTGGCGCGCCCCCTTTTAAAAATCGTCCCATTTTTTATCGTAATAATAAAAGAAAAACAATTCACAATCATTAGATTTTTTTTATATATATCCATATCCGCTCCTAATGTGAAAAATATGGCTTCCTAATGGCGGTATCTCAATGGAAGTTTTTCTTCATGAACTGCTTGTTACTTGATGGGTCAACCTCTCTTTTTCGAATCATATAGAATACGATACATAGCTACAACGAAAAATACAAACGTCAAAATAAAAGAAAATGTACTGCTATTTTTTTTTATTATTTGAGTACATAAAAATAATTTTCATACTCCATTTATGCGCCCTCTAATGGTTTGCGCCTTAGGCGGTTGCCTATTTCGCCTGTATGGTGGCGCCGGCCCTGGGTATACATAATAAAAGAATGCATGAAAATAGAAAAAAAACTTAAATTTAAAGTCCGCCAACGTTGCGTGCATTATAATGTTATAATATATGGTTGAAACTAAATACGCAATTATTATCGGGCCCCTAAGTAAAAGATACAATATTTCCTTGTCTCATTTGATTTAGAATTTGAAGCGAATATAAGCTAAATAATATGACCATTATTATTTAACATATTGTAACAATTACTGGTTTCGCAAATATACGTTTCTATATGTCGAGTATAATATAGATTATTCCAGTATATTAACTGAATTTACTCATGACGAAAGTATAAGCTAAAATTTAAAATATATTTGATTATTCCACGTATTGTGCTACTAACTGTGACACGTGTTTCGCCTCTTTCAGAGGCATCTTCAGACTTACTATCGCAAAGTTTGCTTAAGTAATGAAGCATTATTAAATAATATTCTTAATAGGACTGGTTTGTCGCCATTACTTACATTGTTTCCAATTAATAGAGTAATCACCAACCTATCTGATTGATTGCAGCTCATTAGTTTAATAGTTTGTAATGTTTAACGTCATTAGTAGAATGATTATATTTGTTTGCTTTGTTTCGAGTCTATAACCCCCTCCTTCCTACCCTTAAAAGGCAAAAATCCCAATCTGATTGATTGCAGCTCATTAGTATCATTATTTGTTTGCTTTATTTCGATTCTATCACCCCCCTCCTAGCTTCTCTTAAAAGGAAAAAAAACCCAAACTCCATTTTGTTATTTCATAATTTAAAATATTAGAATCAATCTTGCTTCATTACTTAAGCAAACTTTGCGATAGTAAGTCCGAAGATGCCTCTGAAAGAAGCGAAACACGTGTCACAGTTAGTAGCACAATACGTGGAATAATCAAAGTTATTTTAAATTTTATATTAAAATGAACTTCCACAAAGTTACCGCCGAAGCCATCAAAAGTATTAAAGTATAAGCTATTGTAATGTATGTGTGTACCGCCCGTGGCGGATCACCCTATAAGCAAATGAGGCGAGCGCTTGGGGCCTCCGAATCTTAGGGGCCTCAAAAATAGCTTATATTATGTGTAACCCATATACTTTTTGTTCAGATTTTTATTATTTTACATGGAATTTTTTGACGTTCTTATGTTACCTGAAAAACAGGTCCTCCAAATTGTATTGCGCCAGGGTCCTCTCGTGTGCTTAATCCGCCATTTGGTACCACACCAAGCCATGAATGAAACTCATTGAAATATATTATATTTTTCTCTCTGGCTTAAATAAATGATAGACTTGACATATTGATTAACACGAGCTTTATAATTTAACACTTATTTTAGTGAAATGATTGAACAAAACTCAATTTTGCTCACTTAAAATATCTTACAAATATCAGTAAAGGAAGGGACAAAACAACTGAAAACTAACGCATATTTATATATTTCTGGTGTTTTCTTTTTTCACATTTTTTTTATTGGGTCAATCTATTATGAAAAATTCTAATTTTATAATCATTGTATTTTTTAAAACCAGGGCTTTGGATTTGGGTAAAACGAATCCGACTCCGGCTTTCAATTACAAACCGACTCTGACTCTGAATTGATGTTTTCAATCATTTCCGTTTAACTTACATATCTGTATACCATCAGATCACTCACTTGAATAATTCTAGTACATTTTACAAATAACTTTCATGAATAGTTAATTGATTTGGCATTTACTTGGTAGAACTCCATTATAACAGATTTAAAATATCAAAGTATCTTAGTTCTACAGTTTTTAATAATTTATGCGTTGATAGCTATTTCGGCTTGCGCCATCGTCAGAACTGTAGTTCTGACGTTCTGAATAATATTTTTTCAATGTCTTTAAATATTCTCTGACTCCGATCCCATTCCGTAAAAAAACACCCGACTCCACGACTCCAGACTCCGACTGCACAGCTCTGGTTAAAACCCCTTGTGAAAAAGCTTTGATATTCATTTTGTGCGAATATATTTATTTAAGATATATATATTTTTTTTTTTAACTAAATTTGTACATTTACATACATATCGACTGTGGAAAGGAAAAAGGACGTAACCCACAGTTTTTTCAAAACAAGTTTTTTTCGCAAACTTGATACACGTTTTATCAAAAAGATGCAAACTGCAAATGCCAAGTTAGCATCTAAATTTAGTTTTTAAGTTTGAAAAAGATGACCTTGTAATAAAATTAAAACCAAGAAAAATGACTGAAACAAAGGTTTTTCCTAGTCAACTTTTTTAATTAATATGAGATTATGTCAATTAAACACTAGTTTAGAAGTCTCCGTGCACTTCAAGGTTGTGTATAATTCATAATTTGCATATGTCACGAAATCATCAAAACACGTTTTTAGCGCCTCCTATAAAATTTGATATGTGTGGGTAACGTCCTTTTTCCTTTCCAGTCGATATGTATGTAACATAAGATAAAGTCGAAGGTCTCTTGCCGTCTTTGTTTTATTTTGTAGCGTTGTTTACAGTACAATGGTGATCAAAAACGTCAAATGCATTAGATATCACATTTACAACAATGAAGATGTCGTGCAGGTGCATTTTCCAACCGACGTGAATAGAGTCACGTGAACGTTGAAATTGAAGCATTTGTTCTTGGTACACCTGAACCGCTATGCACAACCTGCCATCTTATCTCTGCTGCCATCTCAAGACTTGAACAATATCTCATCTTGTAGCAGAGAATTTACTCACAAAACAGAATGTAAATTTTATTGCTCTATTTAGATAAATTCAGTCAGTTTGACATTATATTTATGTACGCTTAGGTCTAAAGAAATTAAGCATTTTTAAAAAAGGTTTTTTCATTTGTCTGCTTCCGATGTTATTGTAATAAGAACTGACAGTCAGTCGCTCAATGTCTGTCATCGTAAAGTGCAGGCCCGCGTCCGGATGCGTGCGGCGCATTTTAGGGACAGCCAAAGCAAAGGAGAAAATTTTTACTTTTAAATATAATGTAACTTCTCAGTGCGATTTTTATGAAATCAACGTTGCTTATCTTATTATGTTTATCACGAATAAGAGTCAGATATAAATTGAACGATGTGCAAAGTACGTTGCAACGATTTCAGTCTTTTTAAATAAACCTACCATTATAAACTAGGTAGGTAGGTAGGTAGGTGAAAAAAGAAAACGATTGTGCATTCTGAATTTTATACGGTACGATTTTTAATCCTCCTATATTATTATTATGTCCTTCTTACTAATGTTTTTAAAAATAACAGTTTCATACTCTTGTTATACAATATTATAAATAATTATTGTTAAAATAATAATCTAAGTAAACAAATACAGAAGATTTTTTTGAGAAACTTTTTATTTTCGTTTTATGAGATATTCTTTATTATCTCGCTTTACACACAGTGGTGTAGGAAGGGGTCCTGCTGCCCGGGGCGATCCTTGAATTAGCCGACCCCAATATTTCGTCTAATTATGTTTTTCAATCACTGCTACTATTTTTTATCTATGAACTAGAAGTTTTTACCACTGGTGGGCTCATTTTTTTATGTATAAATATAATTTCTCGAAAAATATTGTATTAATCTTTGAAAATACCGCCCCCAAAAATGCGCCTCCCGGGGTGGTCTGCCCCTGCCGCAACCCTTCTCCACGCCACTGTTACACGGGTTGAAGTATCGTGGTAATCTGATGTAGCATACCTACCCAGGAAATAGAACTATGTGTATAATTTTGATTTATATATCAATAATGAGGGATACACCAGTTTGCACGCGGGCAGCCAATACTCCAGACGCGGCCTGGTAGAGAGTAACGAATGAAGTAAGTTAAGGACTAGTTGTATGGCTAGTAAACTTGACATAACTCTCACTCTGCTTACAGCATGCTTCTCTTTTTATACTAAAATACAATTACAATGCAGCTCTGTAGAAAATTTAATTACGAATAGGAAAATACCAAATTTTAATTTAATTACAGAACTACTGGTTTGCTAATCGCTATACCCCATTATTTTAGGATTGGAAGGTTCAGAGAGAATTTTAGACATCACTGGCATCCATGTCTCCGAACAGAAATCGGTAATCGATTGAAAAAACTGCTGTTCGTACTGACATTCAAACCCGTGAGATCCGTTATGTAAGCCAACAACGCGGACCACTGCACTACAGACTCAACAAGAATTTTGAGTTTCTGAGTAAATATATGCATATATAATTTTTAACAGTTTTGTATAACTGCCAGCCATAAATAGGTCCATGGTAAAATTTTAACTCATTTAAGCCGCCTGTGTGGTCGAGTGGTCAACGTTGTTGCCTTCGGCTACAGAGGGCCCGGGTTCAAATCCCGGTACGGACAGTTTTATAAATTGATTTTTCAATCGATTGATGAATTTCTGTTCAAAGGCATGGATGTATGTGATGTCTTGAATTCCCCCTCTCACCCATCCTATCCTATGAACAGGGCTTATCGAGAGCGGTTAGCTTACCACTAATCCTGTCCTAGGCCTATCCTTCTATCCCTACTCTCTTTGGAAAAACAGAGGTTGAGCAACTGAGTAACAAGCAGTTCTCGTAGAAACACTTCTGTTGAGATAAACTCCATTAGGAGTCCATATGCTCTACGTTGGGAGCGGACATGGTTAAAAAAAAAATTAAATGGAGGGGAGGCGAAAGAAGAATATTACAATATTATTAAAAACATAGTAATTTATTTCAAAAATATTTATTTCAAAATACATTCAAATACAGTGAACGCAATCTTCCTAGAGAATATTAAGTCTTTTAATATTCAATTTTACAAAATTTGGACATATGAATAACAATTAAAAACCTGTATACAATTTTTGGATTAAATCTATTGAATTAAAGTACCAGAATCACTCGCGAATTAAATTGTGAAACTGGTTTGATTTCAGAAAAAAATTGTCAAGGAAATAATTTCCTTATTTTCTACTAAAAGAAACTCTTTAAGTCACAATGTGTAACACAATAATAATCTAGTTCAATCTTTTAGATAGAAATCGAAATGTTTCAAAAATTAAACTTAACAGAGATTTTAATTATTAAGGTGTAAAAAAACACTTCTAAATAGAAATTAAGATTTAGAAAAGTATAAACTTAATTAAAGTTGTATAACATACCATATAAATAAACAAACAATAATGACTAGTTAACAAAATTCACAAGTAAACATTCAATAATTATCAAGTATTTATTACGTTTCTAGCAACTTGTGAGACCTTGTGAATAGAAACTGTAAATAAACTCGTGAGCATAAGATCACAGAAGCCTAACTACAAAAATGTGTTTCGAGTTAAGCTCGGTTTTGGCAATGCTCTGATCATATTTTTCAGTGACACAAAGTTATATCTCGTACATATAACCGATTACAAGATTCAGTTGGATATATCTACAAATGAAATTATAATGTTAGAAGCACAAAGGTAAATCACCTGTAATACGTTAGTGAACTTAAGGCTATATTTTTGTAGATAGATCCCTGTGATCCTAAGCCCCAGAACTGTTACTAGTCTGTTAAGAAATTAGTTTACTTAATTTTAAACTGACATGTTGAAATATATGTATGCGAGTTGAGAGGATGAAGAATTATTATTTAAAAAAAATAACACTTTTGTAGTAATTCCACATTAGTTAGCAAAAACGGATATAGGGTTATTTATACAAAACTAAGTAACTATCAAATTATCCGAACCTGATCTCAAATAAATAATATGGAAGTAGTAGAAAAGTATTTCATATTTTTAATATAACGCCTTTTCACCAAGAATTGACAGTAAACATCAAAAAAGTAAATTAATTCGTTATGGATGTTCATCATTGGTTCAAAAGATAAATAATTACTGAAGAATACAAGTTCCATGGGAATATTTTGCTGCCTACTGGGAGTACTTTTAATTGATTGATAATAATTTTTAACTGTTTTCGTTTTTACGTGATTTATATCCATACTGTTCTTACTGCTTCAGATTAAAAAAAACAAACAATAAATCTGGGTTTCCCAACCCAATGATCGTAGATTTATTTGTTCATACTCTGTTTAAAAAAAAACAAAATCATTTTGTTATATATTATATCATGATAAAAAAAAAAGTTCAGCTTGCTGCAAATGCTGCATAAAATTTCTCACACATCTATTAAATTTCAATTTAAGGTTTTCGTCAAGAATAATTAATAACATTATTTTTCAACTATTTAAAATTGATTGAAGAAATAGACTGTCGAAAATCACATGAATCAAATTGTCACTATTTTTCTCATTCTTTTGGATAATATACTAGATGAACATATTTTTCAATAAAAAACTACAATTTATGAAAATATTTTTAATCTTATTATCAGTTTCACTACATTTAATATTTAAAGTATTCAAAACATTATTAATGCAGAATTATTTATGGAAATAAATTATTTTTTAAAAAAAGGGAACAACACTACTTCATCATTGGCTATGAAAAATGCTCTTGATCAGAGTCCAGTTGAGAATCCCTGAAAATAATGCTGATTTTGAAAAAGTTATTTTAAAATATGAAAGAAATTGGAAACTCTTAATAGCCGTTGTTATTGAATGAACATTGACAATTTTATATAAATTTAATAGCTATCAGCTCTTTTCCGGCAATATATTCTAATTTCATTAAAAATATTGTCATATAGAAAAATACACTATAAACCGGCATATAGACCTATTACTTAACTAGTCACAGCTTCCAAAACTTGGTAACGTAAGCGTATTTTTTTATTCTATATCTTATAAGCGTAGATATCATTCAATATATTTATTCGCGTACAAGTCATAGGCAAAATTAATATTAATTATAAATAATAACGCACAGGGAATCAACAATTGAGTGGATAACGTGAATATGATCATCGACATGAGTATTATTAATTAATTGTATATAACTTGTAAATATACTATTTTTAAAAACCTTTTTTCAACAAATCATTAAATATAAGAAATTAAAACATTTTGAAAGAACCTTCTTATTTAATAAATTAAGAGTGTCAATTTGCAATTCCACTCCAATTTTACTGGAAAAACTTCTTTTATATAGAAAACAATTTAACCTTATGTTTTTACTAAATTTTAAAAGGCATTAAAAAAAAAATGACCATCCTTTGCAGTCTTGTATGAATTTAAATTTCATACAGTACACTCCTGACTATACATGTGCGGATTATCCATGCATGAATTACATTAATATTTTTTTAAATATGCGTGATTGACTTGGAGCATCGATTTATATCCTTATGAATTTAAATTTTGATTCAAAACTATAAGTGTTTTAGCAGTGAGGGGTTTTTTGAAAAGTATATAATTGATGCATATTGAAAACGGACATCATCAATTCAACTCATGGATCAATGTGTTCAATTATTAATGAAACAAAATTACTGTACTTCTTAAAACTTCTTGTAACGAAAATGGTGACTTCTAGAAAAAATACCAATACTGGATGGGATACATAAGGTAACAAAACATGATGCAAAATAAAGTCGGTAAGACTTTTTCAACCGTGAATGAAAATTCTTCCAGATAGAAAAGACAAAAAAAGAAAGAATGCCAAATTAATAAGGCTTAAACTCGATGGTTGCCACAGATGAGATATCTCTTAAAAATTTTCGTGCTCAACACGCCAGATACGAGTTATCTCATCAATAACATATTAAATTAATAATCGCAATTTATAGCCAGCGTGCTAGGTAAATATATACTTTTCTTTACTTTCTACAGCAGCTAAAAGGTTAAAAAGGTTGATAAAGGAAACATTGAAGTGTTTACAATACTATGCATGTGATGTTAGTTTTCAACTTATGAGTGATGCAAATGTTATTTCCGATGTCAATCAATCAGGAGAGAAGCTGCAAAGCGACACTAACTTCTGTTGACACATTTTGAGAGTAAATTACCCAATGAGTACTCAAATATAACAACGATAAAATAGATATTTGAAAAATTCGAACCAATTCCTTTAAACAAACCAAAATCACAGATACTCTATAAAAAGAATAAGTATCAAACAGGGAAAAATTAATGGCCTGCTTAAGAAATGCATAATAGTATGTATAACTAAATAAACAATAATTTGGATTATCCATGTTCTCCGATTAGGCGTGCTAGCCCAGATAATCAAAAGTTTACTGTAATGCCATTATAAATAAATAGTTACAAATATAAAAATACTGCACAAGAATTCAGCGGTGTGACTCTAAACTTCCATGAACATAAGGTGGTGAATTATCGTATTATATTACATCAATCATTGGTAGCCTTACTTCCTTGTCAGTTTCAAAATTAATTAATTATCGACACCCTAACTATCAGTGTCAATTTTTGCTACTTAAAAAAATAGGAACCATTTGATTTCTCTAAGATACATTTATTAAGTCGTGTGAGAATAATTCAAACCTTTATTATAAGAAAATATTATACAGTCCAAATAACCATTGAATGCATTTTTCAAATGTTGACATTAACTTATTGTGTATTCACAATTGAAAAATTTCCCGCTTTTTAGAGAAAGTAACTAGTAAAGCAATTAAATATTCAAGAGAAGAATATTGAATAGTTTGAATATTTGTAATCATTCTATAAACCTCATATTGCCACATTCCCGATGTAGTTTTTTACCATTTGAGGATTTAGGAATGTCATATTAGACATTTTTTCTGAACAACTATGATCGTAAGAGAAAAAATAATTCTTTAGTCAATTTTCGTAATTATAGCACTTAGTCACTTTCTCTTGTATAAGGACAACATAGACATTGCGTATTTGTTTGAATTCCCTGTATTAAATTTTGTGAAAATATTTATTTTTTCCATGAATTCGAAATGCGTGAAAACTTACATAACTGGAGGTATAAAATCACAAAAACAAAAAAAATATACTAAGATTTACTAACTGTAAATAAATAATCGAGACAATTTTATATTACGAAAATTCGGAACAGATTTAATATTTTTATCTTTGAGCAAAGCAATATAATAAATGTTATATTGAAATATTCAATTTCGCAATTTTCGAGTAATTTAATTATCGATTGAAACAAATAGACCCACCACCTGAAAAATTAAATCTCAAACGAAAATACTCCATTATTACCTTTGGCTATAATTAACAATAAGCAATGGGCACCATTAAATTATCATCAATTTCCTAATTATAAAATAATCATCTAATCACAACTCATGTCGTAACCAAATCAGATTTCATCTTTACATTAATTAAAACAATTCTTTTTCAGCTAGAAATAAAATTTGAATGAAATTAACTATCTACATATAATGCAACATCATTAGCAGCTTATAAATATTCATGTTCTTTCTTATTTATTGAAAGATTAAATGAATGTTTGATGAATGATCCAGGCGAGATTTGACAGATTTAACACAAAATCCAAAGAAAAAAAATAACAATTATTATCATCGGTAAATTTCTGTCAGTTTTTTAATATATCAATATGGGATATTATGATATAAATAAGCATTGTATATATATATATATCTGTTAATGTCATTATTATTCATATAATACAAGTGGATATATCTTATTTTTCAATAAATATGCCGCTGCCCTGGAGAAGTTGAGAAAAATTTGCACATTTAAACTTGCAAGTAACTAAAGTACTTTATAGCTAGGGCTAGTAAGATATGATTTTAATCGATGTATGATCACGCCAAATGCTAAAAAATCTTTGCTAAGAGCAGATATATTATATGTTACTTATGCTTGTGTGTTAATGAATGTGATTGTTTGAATATTAATAAGAAATAATTTGATAACACAATTCTTTTATAGATGCAAACCTATCCAGGATGGCTGCATTTATTTTAAGACAAGAAAAATTACAAATTTCAGATGGTTTGAAAAATATTTCAGAGGTTCTTATTTTACACCATCTGGAAGTATGTCGCTTAAATGCGTTGACACTTTATATCATTAATGTTTTTATTCAAATTAAATCAACAAAATTGTCAAGTTTTTATTTCTATAATATTTTCATTTGAAATGCTAGATTTTGTTTGAAGGCACTATCTAGAATTATGGCTAACAAGTTTGTGGTACATATAAAATTCACATATTTTTATGACCCAAATTAAAACATGATATATATCATTGTGTTACACGAAAGCAAAATGAATTACAGGAGATATTATTTTAATCATTTTGCGCACTTGCATACAGATTTAGTTATAGATTCAAATGTAGACAGCATTCTTGAAATACTTTTAAGCCTTAATAACTAAAACATCGTCATGTCTTTGAAAGTGTGTGGTTTCAGATAAAAATAGGTACATACCTTGATTAAATAGATTCGCATCAATATACATATATAACGTAACAATCGTATCAATAACTTATAACACACATATATATATATATATATGCATACAATTACTATTTACAAAAGGCTAGAACAAATATCATGTTTCTGGACTATCGATTGAATCTCTCCGCCTCTTCTTCCCCACACTCTCTGGAGAACTTTTCCCAGTGGCGTAACCTTGGTCTTCTGTACTATCTGAGCGTTGTCTCTTTTGACTATCACATTTGGCCAGCATCATCCTTAAACAAAAGATTTAAAATGTTTTAATAAATAATGAACATAACTTTCTATATATTTTCACACTTAAAAAATTTGTAAATCTCAAGATATGGCGAGTATACAATTAAGCTGCAGTAGGCATTCCGGGGTACAAGTGAAAGGAATTTTTTTTTGCAATATAGTACATTTCCAAATTGAAATTAAAAAACTCCATTTATGACGCATAAATGTTATGAATAGGTTGTCACTGTCATGTAAATAGGATGAATTGACCATATCTGTAAAATCTAATTGTTAAAAAAAAAACTTCACTTTATTAATATTGTAGTGCAAAAACTGCAAAATTGTTAATTCCTTATACAGTCAATCCTCTTTTTATGCGGTAGATGCGTCCGCGATATATCGCATAAAAAAACCATAGAAAACGTGGGAATACGTTCCATGAATTTTAAAATCTGCATAACTTTGAAACAGCAAATTAAAATATTCCCAGAATCGCATTAACCCTCCAAGGACGAGCGTCACCATATGGTCACACAAAACACCGTTGTCTATTGATCCCACTATTCATACTTTTTCTACCTGAATATCGTTGCTTTTGCTCATATTTGGTTAAGAAGGGTACAGACTACAGTTAGTCATCAGCTGTAGGAACAGGAACGGTCTCCAAAAGCACATGTGATTTTTTGAATTTCCGTTTTTTTTAATTTACTTTTTGAAACTGTTAGATATTTTTTTATAAAAACATAAAATTATTTACAGTTATTTTGCTAATATATTTGTTTTGAAATTATGTTGATCTAAAGAGGTCAAATTGTAAATATTTTTTAAAAAATCACGTTTAGCTATATTTCAACCCCGAATGTTTGCAAGCCCATACGGTCACTTTTGTCCTTACTACTGTCCGTACTCAATATTACACGGTAATAAAAGGATGAGCATGACCATATAGTCATGCGGGGTTTCTATACAACGACTTTGCGTTTTTTTTTTTTTAATCTTGGATAGGAATAAAAGTTATCCGTGACTTCAATATGGCTTAGAAAATAATTTTTTTATCGGAAAAAAGCTCTCGTCTCTGGAGGGTTAAAAAAGTTTAGGAAAATTAGAGGGAAAAACATATTTTTTTTTTGCCTAGAATTTCACCAGAAATGTTTTTTAGAATGAAAAATCTGTTTTTATGTAAAGTTATTTGTTCATCTGCAGCTCATTCGGATATTCATTGTCCACTATTCACAATCTACTATGGGCATCCATGCCTGAAGGGTAAATGTGAGAAATATTAAGTGCACATGAAGACTTCAATTTTTGATAATCAAAGTTGCCTAGAATAAAACATTACTAATAAAAACACTGAAATTGGCAAAATACTGACTAAATATTACAAAATTTAAAACAATAAATTATTCGCAAATAAATATAAACAGTTACCTAGTAAGTAAATTAGAGAGCGGGAGTAAATCTTCCACTGTATATTTGGAAATTTTATGTAAAGTTTCTGGCCAATCATGAAGATCTTGATAGCTACGAGCTGCATGAACACACGATGCCGCTACTAGGGAAGGTGCCATTTTACACAGCCTCATATCTGAAATGGATTATCAATTTGCTATAAATTATAAGATTAAGAGTAACCATATGATGATATGAAATAATAATAGAGCAATTTTTTAACCATGCCTGATATCAATGTGGAGCATAATATGAGCCTAGAGCAGTGATTTCCAAACTTTATGTTGCTACGCTTACCTTTGAAGAAAAAATATCTTCGCCCCTCCCCATCCTTCATTCCATATAGTAATAAAGACACATAAAGGGTAAATAAATATTTTGGACTGTTCGTGTCCCCCAGGTTGGAATTTGCTGGTCTAGAGGATTAATAAATAAAGCATGATAAAAACTAATTTTTTGCTAACCTGACAAGGTTAAATGCAGGAATGCTTTAACTCTGCTCTTCGTGAGCAATTTAAATTTTTCATATGTCAATTTGATGCGGTTTCCGTGTTGGCTGCACCATTGAGTAAATTCCTCATTAGATACTAGTGAAGCAGTGAAGAATTCACTGAAGGTTGAAGCTGTAGGTGCGCAAAGATCCCAATGAATGTGTTGAAGAACTTTCCACTCCAGGACGCGGAGTAATTCTGGCGGAATGATTTCAGCATTTATCTCCTCACATAATTCAGCAAAGCGAGGCACACGAAGACCTTTTACTTCAAATTTGGCTGGAAACAATAAAAAAATTATTGAAAATAAGACAGTATTTATTTAACAACATACCATTAGCCAAGAATGCAAATAAAAAAGAAAATATACAGAAAAGAGAGTTAAAGAATATAATAAAAATTACGAAAAGTTTGAAAATATAATGTCTTGATCAGGTGGTGTGTTCTTTATGTACAGTGGGTATAAGAAACACAAGTCACCTAATCGCCTATGACAGCACCTGTGTACAGCCTGCTATTGCCTAATTTTTTTTAAATAGTACTGGTAACTGAACTGGCTTGACCCAAATTAATCAATGAGTATTTGACATGTC
This sequence comes from Himalopsyche tibetana, assembly GCA_030503985.1. Taxonomy (NCBI): domain Eukaryota; kingdom Metazoa; phylum Arthropoda; class Insecta; order Trichoptera; family Rhyacophilidae; genus Himalopsyche; species Himalopsyche tibetana. The sequence continues at coordinate 8,375,447 of JAPJYX010000010.1, forward strand.
ACTAACCAACCATAAATTATGTAAAAAATTAACTCAGTTTCAATATATATTAATGGTGAGTAACCTAGTGGTATGTTTCTTAAACTCGGTGGTAAATTATTATTACCAGTTTGTAATACTAGGCAAGATCACTTATGCATCAAGTGTTAGTAAGTACCTATTTGCGTCAGTGCACCAATTACCGGCAGCTTCGACAGAAATAGTGAAAAAACAAGCATGTGCTCATTTTTTTTTCAACTAGAAATTTCGGCAGTTTTAAGTTCTGTTAATATTGTAAACAAAAGGTCTCCATAGTATACTGGGTGTGTAGAAACACCAATACAAATGTTCAGTCTTGTGTCAAGTATTGATGGTTATAGTTCATAGTGAAAAATTTGTGCAGTTTGTTCTTTAAGTAAGAAAAATTTCTTAAGAGTTTCTATATTGATTTTTGGAATTTTAGCAACAAGTAATGGTATTTTTTTCTAATTTATGATGATTTCTCAACGTAAAAGAAGGCATGGCTGGAAGCAACTGTAAATGGCCAGAAAAGGACGAAATCATTTGGTACGACCAAAAGGATATTTTGAAAATGATCCAGCCTCTTTCCCTTTTAAATAGTCGAGGATCCTATGCTGTCCCTGAGCTGGGCGAATTAAGGCAAAAGAAGGATGAATAAACTTTCTTTAACTTAGTACTTATACCAAATGAATTTATTTGTGTTTGAACATGATATATGAACTTTTTCTTTGTTTTATTGGAAATACAATGTATTTTTTTGACCAATAGTATTCATCATTCAATTGATTTTTATTTATATTATTATAACAATTATATTTGTACCAAAACTACGTATGCCGATAATACGAACACACTGTGCCGGAAATTGGATCATTTTTTTTTATTTCTTGACGGTAATAGGAGCTCCTCTCAAAAAAGATAAAAACTGAAGTTTCAATTAAAATTATAAAAATATCAATGAAATTATATTTTTTTATTATTCAGGACAACTTCCTTCAATTAAAATTTGAAAAATCTCCAAGTTTCTATAAAAGTTTACAAAAATATCGCTAACCAAAGTTATTTCTTCCACTATCGTGCCGATAATTGGTACATTTACCTTACGAGATGGAATCTATATTACTTTAATTAATAGAACAAAATTACCTGCTATTAATAAACAAACTAATGCGACATGGAGCAGGCGGTCATAATGTATATCATGAGCATCCATAAAAACATCGAGAAGTCTCACTGCTATGTGGAGAACTCTTCCGCCAAGAGTAAGCCGGGACGTTACCCGACGAAGTTCTAATATTAGGAATCCTCGATATTTAATCTGGAAATAGAGAGTATGCATCACATTAAAATAGAGTATATGACTTTAATATCAGTTACAAATAAGAGTCAAAATGCACGAGCAATAGCCGCATCTAGGCAATTCCCATTTTTTTTCATATAAGCCCGACCCAACATCTGCAGTCCACGTAGTCGGCTGCTCGCAAAACGAAATGCTGTTCGTGTATTTTGAGCCTTAGTTGAAATTTAGGGTGATGGTTGCAAGAAGTTGATAATATGTATATAATTCTAAAACAAACTTTTAATGTATTAAAATTTATTGAAATTGATTATTTTTTTTTTGCTTTCATCTGTTGACATGTCCCGCTCTATTGACATTGATTCCAGGAAGGGAACCACGCCAAAATGTAATTTTACACTCAATATTGTACAGCTACCGATGTGTGTACAAATATTAACCTTTATATATTATTTTTTTTGTTAATTTGCAACAGATAATAAAAATGATGTGACAGCCAAAAATCACAGATATATATGTTTTTTATCCATGTGTGAATAAACAATAACAATTCAATTAAATGCATGAGAATGGCAATAAATATTAGATAACACAACATCCTGCCGCATGTATGTGACCATACCCATCAAAGGAATAAATGAAAGATTACTTTCAATAATTTGGCATGAATCATAATAGTTTTACTGCAACTCTATCTTAGAGCAAGAATGATCTAACAATTGAAATGACCGAAAACGCCTGTATAAGAAAAATATTATGATAGTGTATTATATTATATGCAATTTCGCAACAATGATGTAATATTAAATTAATATTGTGGGAAAAATCAGCTGTAACGATAATCATACTTCAATGTTTAAATAATTACTTTGGCTATTTTTCATATTACATCATGTAATATTTCACCACTGTTAATAAAATTACATTAAATGATTGACATAAATAAAGTGCGCAGTTCTTTCAAAAAGTCGAAAATACAGGTATTTTCGATTTAATACAGGTTTTTTTTCATATTAAGAAACAATTAAAAAAAAATAAACCAACCTGTGGAGATGCCAAGGAGATGACTGGTCTCAATTTTTCCTTTTTCCTCAAGGTCTCCAGAAAATATTCGGCGTAATCTGATTGCCAGCATTCTACAAAGAATGATTCCTGGAAAGAAATCATTCGGTTTAATGAAATGAAAATAAAAATACTGTCATTACAGAACTAAGTGCATGATACATATTAATAATATTTTGTAACTTACGGGTTCTCGTTGCACGGTAGCACCTGGCCATGATTTTTTATTTGAAGAAATCCCTAAATCAGTGACGTCTCCTTGCTTTCCTTGTTTATTATTGTCCCACTCCATTTGAATGGAAAAAAATAAATACAGGCAAGTTAGTCACTGATTTCAATCAGACGTCAACTTTGTACACGAGATTTTCTTGATCTTGACATTCAACGAATAACACTAATTTAACACTGTTATCATAAATATTATCAATACACTTCACTGTCACATTGAACTTTATTAAAAATCTATCCCATTCCGTTGGTTTCACTTAAAATCAAATGCCTTTTAACTATCAACGTGGTAAGTCTCACGTTGCAGCCATGCGCGATCGGTAAGGAGAACTTTCGTACTGAAACACGTGGGGAAAACGCTCGAATTTGATAGCACACCGTATCAAACTACAACTTGTTTGGCGTGCAATAATGATCCTTCAGACAATGGACACTACAATACTACGCAGACGTACCTGTTACGTTATGTCTCTGTTGAAATTATGTAGCTTTTAAATAATTATATATTGAAAGAAGGTATGTATCATACCTATTATTATTATTTGTGACCATTTGGAAATTCCGAAATTCGTTAATGTTAAATTAATTTATAAATTTCAATTGTCATTTTAATTGCATCGGCTACGAATGAGAGCTCAAGTTCAAATAGAAAGAATTTTAGAAAATCCTATGGTTTTAATTATTATTACAATTATTTGGTGATACTTATTATTGCAGTTATTGTAAACTCGATGAAATGAACATAGGTATTAAATGAAATCACACCGATCCTAATCAATGCCTAGTTTTGTAATAAATGTCTCAGCTCGCAAGATTACTGATTACAAACATTCATCAATGATTTTAATGGTGTAGGTTGGCGCACAGATGTTTCTTGAAAATAATATGACTACGTTCGTTCCAGCTAATTTAATATATCGTCACACGCTCCCAGTGTCGCTTTTTACACTTCTAGTTACTTAAAGAAATCATTTAATTTTTTTTCTTACGAAATTCACTTCCGTTGACTGCATAGTTATACATATTGTTTTTATAACTTGAACTCAGACGCTTTGCAAATGTACCTAATTAATTTAGAATTATTTTTATTTTGTACATTTCCATTAAATTCTTGGTCGAACACGACCCGGGTTTCGCCTCTCGGCATCTTCCGGTGCTAATCAGTGCGTGAATGCACTAGAACTGTACCCAATTAAAACAAAAATTTCGCATCACCCAACAAATTACTTGATATTAAATAATTTATTTATTTACATCTCTAGCTAATCACTAATTTGAGAAGGAAGGAATATACCTTCGTATTTGTTTAAAATACATACTTGTTATTAAGTAATATTTTATAAGTTATTATCAATTATTATCAGTTTTCAGCTTATCAAAAAGATAAACCAACATACTGATGCAATCACAAACTAGTGTCATTATATTGTTGGCAAAAATATTACTTAATGTGTAACTAGATATCATTCTAACAAATGTAATGCAATCCTATTTTGATATTAAACAATCGGTACCTATAATTGATATATTATTAAGGTATAATCACCAGATCTAGATAAGTTAATTTACTCAAAGAAGTGAGATTGCTATATAAATATTATGGGTAATGTTTTTTTAAAGGTGCCGGAACTCATTTCATGCCATGCTTTTACTATTTTGATCTAATCCATGTCCGTTTCCAATCTGTAATATATGGCTTCGTTATGGAGGCATCTCAACATAAGTTTTTTTTTTACGAAAACTGCTTGTTTCTCAGTTGCTCAGCCTTTTTTGGAGAGATTAAGGATAGAAAGATAGGGCTAAGACATATGGTTAACTAATTGCTCTTGCTTTCCCTTGTTATTTTTAGGATCGTAAGGTGTGAGGGATTTTTTTAGATATCGCAAACATCCACGTCATCAAACAGAAGTCGATAAATCAATCGAAAAAAATGCTGCTCGTACTGGTACTCGAACCATTTGCATAGCAAGGGGGGTGCGGTGGGGCGAACCGCCCCGGGCGGCACATTTTTGGGGCGGCATTTTCAAAAACAAATACAATAATTTGCGAGAAATTATATGTATACATTTTAAAAAAATAAGCCATCTGGAGTAAGAACTCCTAGTTCATAGATAAATAATAGTAAGGGTTATTTAAAAACAAAATTAGAGGAACTATTGAAGGCAGTAAATTCAAGGACCCCTTCCTAAAACCACTGACTCGAACCCTAGAGATTTGTCACGAACGTCGACCACTGCGTCACAGACCCGACAAAAAATGTATTCAAATAGCTTTTCTATCTTTCTTTCAATTGTCTCTTTAAAAAAAATCTTTCAACAATTTTTAGATCCTAACATCGCAGCAGCGCCGTCAAATGCTACAGAAATTAATATTTTTTTGAACAAATCTCCTCTAAAAAACAATAAATTGTAACCGGGCTGATATTTTTTATTATACTGAAAGAAAATAACATGCATATGGATATTTAATATTGAAAATCACATAAACGGTATTTTTAGATAATTTTATTGTCTTATTGATACACATATATTAAACATTCACTTGACAAACGAGAAAAGTGTTTATATCAAACACTTAACATACTTATCAAACTTCAAAAATACAGTCCAATTTTTCTTAATTAATAAGCCAAAATACGTATTAAATAATATACTGTTAATATTGAATATAAACTAAGCTTTTGCTTTTTTCCATTATGAAAAATATTTGCCGCGATTGACGTTAAACATAATTAAACAATGATTTTTATATTTATATATATGAAATATTCTTACGGAAAAATCTGTATTCGGATGAATGGTTGTACAGAGTATTCTTGTACGGAGAATCCGTGTTCGGAGTACTTTGTTTGGAGAATTCATTTTCGGACGATTCTTGTTTGAAAGAATCCGTTCACCATAAATAGATGGTGAAGGCCGAGCGGGTAAGGACGATCGAGATTCAGGCTCGGGCCGGGCCCGGTTTAAGGGCTTGTTTTTCACATACATAGTGAATTTAATTCAGGAACTTTAAATGGTTGACAGTTGTGGCAGAAAACTATTATTTCAAAAATCTTTTCAAAATGAGTTTCAACAAATTAAAGACAAGTTTGAAAAGCAGTGTGAAATAGTGCAAGCAGGGAAATAAATTTTACCGTGCCGGGCTCAAACCGGGCTTTTTCATAAAATTTCTTTACCAACTTTTACTAATTACTTTTCTACTATATATTTAAAAAAAATGTAGTTCGTTCTGATTTGGTCTGAAAATATTGTTTTTCCTAATTAACAAGGGGCTCGCGCAACTATTTGAATTGGTATGTTAGTATAATATGCTCATTCAAAAGAAAAAGAAAAAAATATTCTTTTAAATATTTGCTCATAATAAGCCTTCCTAAACAGATGACGTATCTTTAATGTTAAAATAGACGAGAAAATTTTGGTACCATTGAGAAAATGATTTTTTTCCATTAAATTTGTTTTATAAAACATCAAAGGTGAGCAATCTGTTCATAGTGTTGTTTTTAAAACCTCTTATTAAAATGTGTTTATATTGTATTTGTCAACATAATGAGTAACGATAAACGGCGTACAATTCATACCTCGCATTAATGATAATACGTAAATAATCTCTGTTATAATTTCATAACAAGAAAGAAACACATGTACTCGAGAAACAATATTTTTTAAAGCCCAAATACAAATTTCAAAGAGTAATTTTAATAAACGATACCAATCACTTACTGCATTTTTTTTATAAATTAACTAATGCTTAATTTTGGAATTAATTTTACAAAATTCTTTTGAAATTAATTATCATAATATTTGTTTTACAAGGCTACACATTCAGTTAATATATTAAAATTGTCAATCTTCCTCGTTTTTATTTTACTTCCTACCTACCTATTTTCTCCGTATTGCCATTGTAAGCACTCATTTTTCTCAGTCGATATAAAATAATGCAGATTGCTGCTATACCTATTACATATGTCAGACGGGCATCTGCCAAATAAGGAGTCGTACGTCATCGCGGCAGTGTTTCTAGTAAAGCTAGATTTTTCTGTGTCCGGTCTATTTTGATCAGCATAGACGAGTGTTGAATATATTCTATCAAAGTTGCTGCTAGTTTATAGTTTCGGATATGTCATATTCAAACAGTAAGTTTATTTAAATCTTTTGATTTATTTTATATTATGACAGTGAATCACCATCCATCGATGGGTTTGCCGGTCGAGAAATAAAATTGCCATATACAGGCATAGATTAGTATTATATCTTATCATTGGAATGGGAGTAATTTTTATTTCATTTTTAAAACTAAGTATTTGCAATAAATTTATGGAAACTGTTCTTTATTCAAAGCCGGCTAAATTAAACCTATATAGGTCCAAATTCTTGAAATAATTACTTATTTTTACAAGTAATCAAATGCTTCTTGGTTTTAAAATGATCATATTCACCATAAGAGTATTCGTTTTGGTTTGAAGTAATCAAAAACAAATCACATTCCTCAACTTTTTTTCTATCCTGATAACATCTTGAGTAACTATTCAGTGTGTTCATTGACCATAATAATGTACAAAAATGTATGCCAGTGAATAACTAGATTAGTAGCTCAACAAAATATACACCAACGACTGTTATCCCTTATAAGAAGTATTTACGTATAATAAATAGAAGTATGATATTTTAAATAAACATTATTTCAGGTGCAATCAAATTCTATAATTAAAATATTTACTTTTCAGAATATATTTTTGCGACGTTGCCTAGAACAACGAGAGGAACTCCTCTAGTATTGGGCGGCGATCCCAAAGGCAAAAACTTTCTTTACACCAATGGAAACTCAGTCATCATTCGGAACATCGATAATCCTGCCATCTCAGATATCTATACTGAGCACTCGCGAGCTGTTAATGTCGCCAAGTACTCACCGAGTGGCTTCTACATCGCTTCTGGAGGTTTGTGTTTACTGGGATTAACATGTTGCTTCAAATAGAGTTTCACATATAAAAACAAACCCTAATATTTTTTAAAAGAATTAAGGTTTTTATTCTTTACCTTACGGTATCGCCATGTTTGTGATGCATTTACTTATAAAATTATCTGCCCTTTTTTGTCTACATGTTTTGTATCACATTGTCAAGATCAAAACATGAATAATGTGAATATATTTTAAAAATTATATTACTTTCAACAAATTAAATAAAAAGTATGGCGCAACAATATAATGCTGTTATGTTCACTCATGTACACCTTTTATTCCAAGATGAAAATTTAGAAAAAAATATATTCTACGAAAATAAGAACAAAATATTCAATAATAGTATGTAGGTAGGTTCATTTTACTAAAAAAAGTGCTTACATGTTGGTTTTCCTTTTCAAAGAAATTTTAGGGCTCAATTTCTGCTCTACGAAATTGCTATGACCTTAAAAAAATATGAAAATAATTCCCATTTAAACATATCTTTTAAATATAAATTTTTCAATTAATGCTAATCACAACCAAAACAGATAGTATAAATCTAATTTAAATTAAATTTACAGTGAAAACACTTTCTTTCCCCTCTGCCAACCATCGTCATGGGCACTTACCAGTCCCCACCGTTGAATAAATATCAGCAGATGTTATATTTTGCTTATCTGTTCAAAATGGCAGTAATTAGAATGTTGCCAAATAATAAATTGACAGCATTGCAACATTGTTTCAATTCTAGAAAGATTGAGTTCAACAAACCACACATTGCAATTGTTAATTTACTATGTTTTGATTATTTATTTTCAATTCAATAAAACAGTGATTCTCAACCATTTTACACCTGCAGACCAGGAGTTTAAATATGATCAAAAAGTCAATAAAATAAAGAGAAAAATAATGAATGCTAAAATTCAAAATAAACATCATTTTTGTTTATTACTTTTTAAATATAATATAAAACAATATTAATATGATAAGTATAACTTTTCAAACCGCAGTAAATTTCTGCGGACCACCAATTAAAAAACATTGTATTAAACTCTTAAATCAATCCACTTGTAAACACTAGCATAAGAGAAATATCACCTATTATTATAATTAATTTTTTTATAAGTTATGTCTGTTCCCAATGTGGAGCATATGGCCTTCTAATGGAGGTATCTCAACATTTTTTTTCTATGAGAACTACTACTCAGTTGCTTAACCTCTCTTTTTGTGAAGAGAGTAGGGATCAAAAGATAGAACTAAGACAAGACTAGTGATTAACTAATCGCTCTCGCTACGCCCTATTAATTTTTAGGATTGGATAGGTGGGAGGGAATTTTAAGACTTCTCAAACACTCATGCCTTCGAACAGAAATCGATTGAAAAAATATTGTTCGTATTGGGACTCAAACCCGTGAGATCTGTCTCGGAAGCCATCGTCATTGAATGCTGCAACACAGCTACAATTTACAAAATTACAAATTTATGATTCTCTTAAAATACTCTCAGGTATAAAATAGTGTTTTAAATATTAACTTAAATCTAAATCCAACCAATCTTGAATTGAATTTTAACACCAAGTGCCTCAGGCAGTGTGAATAGTTTAAGCGAATGATGAATGCTATGTCTCGATACAATGTTGTAAAGACTTTCATCAATTAAGTCACTTTTATATGTCGAATCTCTTTCCCAGTGCCAAAATGTGTAAACAGATGCTTATTAATTTTATCCCTCTCTTCAATTTAAATGTGTGGGGCGTTAAGATTGAAAATAAACTTAAAATAAAGATAGGTCTGTAAGTTCTACTGCATTAGAAATGCTGCTAGACTTGGCATCTTGCCATCATATCCAGTGGTATTTTCCGTGTTTACTGGACCTTTTTGTTATGACATAACGAATATGGCACAGATTCACGCTTTTTTTATTATGATTTGAATGATGCCAATTCCATAATATTATTTCACTTCCGAAATAAATCATGCGTACACTATTTCTCATGTTAAATAAACAATGAAGGAAATTCGCATGTTTGCGTGCCCACTGAATTCATTTTGTATTCCAGATTTTATTTTGATGTATCTATGACTGTATCAAATCGTCTGTTGGATGGAGAAATAGTTTAACTAGCATTTTTTTAAGAGTGACAGTAATTTATCATGTGTCAAATAGGTCTCACTATAATTTGAATATTTCTATTGAACTGAAGTATTCTAAATAGGTATATATTGATAAGTTAAATCTTTAGATGGCCCTCCTACACAATTTTCGAAATGTAAGTTAACCTAGTTCTGCATTTAGCTGACAAATTAAGCTTGATGTAATAAATTTGAATCGTTCAAACTATGTACATTCTCACAAATTTTGTCATTAACGACCCGGGTTTCGCCTTTCGGCATCTTCAGGCATTCAAGTGCACGGATGAACTTGAACTGACGCTTAGTAAATGAAAGTTTCGTGTTTATATAAGATATAAATGCATCACTGAGTCCAAAGCCACTGCTGGCAAAAAGGATAAGCCCATGGGAATGCCAACAGATTTGACTAGTGAGCAGTTTCAAGAATTATATAATTTGTTTGTCGGCAAAGGTTTTATGATTATATGATTTTATGGTTATATAGGGTATAGAAGAGGAGATGTGGGAAAATTTGATATTTCGTTTAAAATCGGAAGATTTTGCAGTGTGCTTTGTTGATTTCTAACATTTCTTGGAAAAAGAGCTTATGACTGTCCGTATTTGGGTGTAACATTTTTATCCCTTGTTCCTGATTGAACACGTGTCCTTCCGATATTAAGTGATTAGCAAAAGTAGACGTGTCTTTTTTCAATCTAAAGGCTGCCATATGTTCTAAAACCCGGATGTTCAGTGTTCTTTCTGTTTTGCCGATATAAAACTTTGGCAATATTGGCAATGTATACTCGATGAAATGCCAATATCACATTTCAGTTGTTTAAATTTTGAATTGATAGTTGGAGTCCATCAGTGTACTTGAATGCTCGTGGATGCTGAATGGCACAATCTATATCAGCTCTAATATGAAATTTGATGTAGATTCGTTTCGGTTGATATAAATTATAAGACTTCAGTCCTTTTTTGCCTCTTTAGAATACAACATTTCAGCTTAAAACCATGTATAATTTGTTTTAAATATAAGTGTAGGTAAAAAGGTACCTATATGTCAACATTCTTTATTTAATTTAAGATATTATATGAGGGTGCTCTATGTAATTTCAGTTAAAAAATTCTTGGTTCTTACATATGGAGGGCTTAAAGTCAAACAACACTATCTACCAAAGCTTTAACTTTACAGGAGAGCCAAAAAACACTTTTAATTATTTTGTAACTTTACCACGCAAATTTTAATTTAAAACCTAATGTTTTTCTTCATATTTTATATTTTTTTGTGGACTGTGTGTGCTTATATTGCTTATGGTGATACTAAATTTTTAAAGTATTTGAAATTAAAAAAAGACAACTTTATCTTTTTTTCGTGAAACTTCACTAGTGATTTAAGAAGAACATGTAGCTGAGAATGAATAATAAAGTAATCAACTAAAAACTGAAAAACACTTTTTTGTAGATAACATTGTTTATCTTTAAGCCCTCGATATAAACAATATGATTAACCAAAATTACTGTCAGTTTATGTTCATATGTGCACTTAAATGCCTGAAAATGTCCGAAGGCGGAATCCGGGCTATTAGTAAAAAAGTATCTGTATAATAAAGTGTCTGTAGTCAAGTGGCCGAAGTCATTTGCTTAAGTTCACAGCGCTCACAGGATCGAATCCGAGTACAAAAAGTTTTAATTAATTGATTTTTCAATCGATTTGTGGATATCTGTTCGAAAGCATGGATATTTGTGTTGTCTAAAATCTCCCCCTCCCCCAACTATTCGATCCTAAAAACAGGGTGTAATGGGAGCGATTAGCATACCACTAGTCCTGTTCTAGCCCCTTTCCTTTTATTCTGACTATCCGAAAAAGAGAAGTTGAACATTCTCCACACTGAAAGCGGATAGCGGAATAAACTTATCTAAAAAATTACAATAATTTGAATATAAAAAATGTTTATTTTAATAGTACAAATTTACTATAATAGTGTTTTTTTATGGAGAGTCACTGATAATACGGAAACTTGTATAGTTATTCTTTGTACAGATTTATTGGCTTATATAATTGACAATGCAATATGTTACAGATATTTCCGGCAAGGTGCGCATTTGGGATACAGTCAACAAGGAACACATCTTGAAGAATGAATTTCAGCCACTCGGCGGACCAATCAAGGATATCGCATGGAGTGCAGATAATCAGCGTATGTGCGTTGTCGGAGATGGCCGTGAAAGGTAAATATTTTCCTTACGTGTCATATGTCAAGAACTGCTCCAATCCCCACGGTTTTTAGAGGATATGAATGAACTTTGTACGAGAGTTAAGTTTTCGCAAATGGATAAATGTTGTATAGTAAGTTTGTTCTTTACCAAAATCAATAATAAATATTTTTTTTACAGGTTTGGTCACGTATTCATGTCTGAGACAGGAACATCTGTTGGCGAAATCAGCGGCCAAGCGAAGCCGCTGAATTCGGTAGATTTCCGACCGACCAGACCATTTCGTGTGCTGACAGCTTCCGAAGACAACACTGTGGCCGTTTTTGAAGGACCTCCATTCAAGTTTAAATGCACCAAACAGGTACATAAGTATTGCAATTATTTAATCACCACCAATAGACAATATGTAATGATTCATCTGTTGAGTAATGAAAATAAATATAAATGCTATCCACAGAAATATTATAAATTCACAAAAAAAATTAAATTCGTTACATCTTTATTGCATTTAGTACAATGTAATGTTTATTATCACAATGATTAACTTTATGTTTTGTCTCTATTCAGAATTTTCATTTATTTCTGTTAATATAAAATAATAATGTGATAAAAAAAAAGCCTAACTTACATTATTTTTAATACTAACTAATAACTCATAAGTTAATTTATGGCAGATTTTAGATGATCGAATATTTAGTACCTATGTTTTGATATTTTCTGTAACTATGTTCCAATTGGCAAACTTTTCATCCGTGCATATTTATTTTAATTAAACCTAACCTAAGCATAAAAATGTTTTTTTTTGTATTTGTCAAAAAGATATACTGAAAGTTTTGTGTCTGTTGTAGGAACACACACGTTTTGTCCAAGCTGTTCGCTATTCACCCGACGGAAGTCTTTTTGCATCGGCCGGTTTTGATGGAAAAATATTCCTTTATGATGGAACAAGCTCTGAACTTAAAGGAGAGGTAATTCGACTTCAAATTTATTTGTTTTTCATTGTCGTATCCATTGAGGAAGAATTCAGCCCTGTGTCTGGTAATATTTACATTGTTTCTTATCGCAGCTGACTATAATCGCTCTTGTGTTATTATTTTCAGGTCGGTAGCCCTGCTCATAAAGGAGGTGTTTATGGAGTCGCATGGTCACCTGATGGTAAGCAACTACTCAGTTGTTCCGGTGATAAAACATGTCGTCTTTGGGATGTTGAAACTAGTCAAGTGGTGTCGGAATTCAACATGGGAACAACTGTCGATGATCAACAGGTACATCTTATATTTCCATTAATTATTAGTGTTATGGAAAATCATTAAGCATTATAAACTAGTTATTGGCCAGTGCTAAGGTGTGCCATTGTGTAATATGTGCTGACCAGTGGCGGTCGGTCCATGGATGATGTGGATGCTGCCCATCCTTTAAAATCTTAAAAGAAAATAGTATTTTCATACCATGTCAAATTTTAATTTTGTGTAGCTTCTTATTATATCGATTTGTTTATTGTTACACGATTTTAATATGTATACAATATTTTGAATGCTTTAAAAATTTGCATTAGCATATTTATTCGCCGATCGGATAACAGCCGAATGTAAACCTAGCGACAAGTGCAAACTGTGTGAGTCAAAAAATTCAATTTCAGATCTAGCTTTGTTCGCATTTGCGCTTTGTAGGACAGTCTAAGTAGTATAGCTAGTGTTGACTGAAGTTCTACTTCTATAATGGATGCTTTCCTAGCATTTATTTCACTATGGAGCTTTTGAATGCCAGAAAATTTAATTAATTTATATGTAACATGAAAAGAATTTTCCACATTTCCTTTTTAAATCAACTATCTTATGGAAGATACCTTGATTTTATGAATTATGAAAGATGATCTAAAATATGTTTTGGCAGAATTGATGTAATACAAATAATTTTCAATTAAAAAATTCACCAGATGAAGCAAGTTGAAGATACACTATCCTCTTTCGCTTTAATATCAATTGATAAATTAATGAGAGTATGTTTCAAAGATAAAAAAAATATATATGATTAATTAAATTTCAAATAATTCATTGGTATTTTTTTTGGATAGCATCCCCTGGTTGAAAAGTGACTGCCACTGGTTCAATTTCAATTTATGCAGTTTGTCATAGTATACATATTATTAGCAAAAAAATCCACAATTCAATTAATTTGTTTAAAGTTATGTTAAATAAAACTTATTTTTGACTTTTTTTTAAGGTTTCCTGTCTTTGGCAAGGACCTCATCTCCTTTCCGTATCTTTGAGCGGGTTCATCAACTATTTGGATGTAAACAACCCTGACAAGCCATTACGTGTCGTCAAGGGTCACAATAAACCCATAACAAAACTAGCTCTTAGCGAAGACAGGAAAAGCATTTACACCGCCAGTCACGATGGGTGTGTTACCAAGTGGAATGCGGAGAGTGGTCAGTACTTATACATTCTCTTTTTCATTACCCATAATTTAACCATAATAGACTCACCACTGTTTGAAAAATTCACTCGAATCATCTTTGGAATTTTATTGAAATGCATATCTGCGGGTTATCATATTATCAGCCTTTGCAGTGGTAATATTTAAATATGATCCATCACAAATATTATCCTGGTTGACCGTTTTTGTTGAATATTTCCCATTTTGTGTTTAATGTCGGTCTTGCCTTGCACATCATTTAGCGAATTTTTCTTACTCAAAACCTAAATGAACCCCATGAGGAAAACTAAAACTCTAACTGATAATAATTTTAGTCATAGAAAAAATCCAGGAAAAAAACAGATTGACATAGCGAAAAGAGTTGATTGCTAAAATTGAAGTACCTGCTAATAGGCAATTTTTCACATAAATGGCAACTTATCATATTCACTTCTTTTGTTTGTGACCAAATTTTACATTTGATGATGATAACTAATTATCTATGACATTTAGGTACAAATGACAAAATTGGCGGCACAGGTCATGGTAATCAAGTAAATGGGCTTGTATGTTCTGCTGATGCTGTATATTCTTGCGGCATTGATGACTCCCTTAGAAAAGCGGACCATGGAACTGAAACGGAAGCCGGCACATACTCGGCGACGACTGTGCCGCTCGGCTGTGAACCCAAAGCTATGGACATATACAAAGAAAAGGCATTAGGTGTTGTTGTTACCATTAAGGAGGTGAGTGCGCTAGATATATTATAAACCATATCCATTCTCAATGTAGAGCGTGCATTCAGGCATGTATGGCACATGTACAGCATGCGAAAAAAATGCTCTGTTTTATCATTAAAGTTCACCGATTTCATTAAAATAAGTTTAGTTCTATAAAGGTTACATTGAAGTTTTAGCCATACATACTTTTTATCATGTATCATTTCACCTCATGCCTGCAATGTAGAGGATGCTATGAACATTACATTAATCTTATTCTTCATTTCTTGTTCATCTAATAATAAATTGACAATTTTTATGACATAAATTGTAAAATTCATTCTTATTCATTGAAATTGTTAGTCAACAGAGCAATATTGTAACCCATGCCAGTTACCAGTGTGGAGCATTTTGGTCTCCTAATGGAGTTTATCATAATAGAAGTTGTTTCAGAAGAACTTCTTGTTGCCCTGTCGCTCATCCTCTTTCTCTGAGAGAGTAAGAATAGAAGGATGGGATCAAAACAGGACTAGTGGTTAGTGTATCGCTCTCGCTATGCCCCATATCTAATATTGGACGTCTGAGAGAAAATTCATGCCTTCGAACACAAGTCCATAAATTGATTTACCAAACAATTTGCGTAACTGGCCGTATTACGATTTGAACCTGTAAACACCACAAGCAAAGACAACGACATTGATCACTCTGCTACGGTTCCCTTTTATGATAATATTAGGAAAATGTAGTGCGATATTAAGTTTGAGGGGATTCCTAAAATTTTGACACTGTAATCATGTGTTTTTTATCTAAAGAAACCATATAATTTTGAACTCTTTACTTTTGTTACAGATTGTTTTGTTAGAGGATTGCACCAAGGTATTTTCATTGCCAGTCAGTTACGAACCGAGCTCTGTATCAGTCAACCAGACCTCCGGTGATATTGCTGTCGGTGGAGCTGCCGACAATAAGGTAACACATTGCAAAAAATTTGTTTTCATATTGAATTGTAGTTTTAAAAAAGCAAATGATTTTAAGCAATGGGCATTTGTAATCAAACCGCCTGTGTATCAATTGAGATCACCGTGACTGCGATTCTTCTTAATGAATCATTCTATTCAATTATAATCCATTATTGATAAAGCATATATTTTACTGAGTTAGTTTTATGAAACATGCATAACTGTATTTATCTTTTAGGTCCACGTATACAAATTGAATGGTAAATCATTAGTCGCCGGAGCCGAGTTGGAACATTTGGGTCCCATCACTGATTGCAAGTACAGCCCTGATGGCAAATATCTTGTTGCTTGTGACGCCAACCGCAAAGTTATCCTATATTCTACTGAAGAGTACAAGGTGATTGTAACCATATATAATAATTTTACATAATTATTGTTTTATGACATAAAGGAATAATAACATTAGCCTAGATTGCAATATTCATCACTCCGTAAACTAAAGACATTGTCACTTGCTGCTTCAACTAAAGATAAGCTTCAAAGTGGCCTTTACTTATTTTTTTAGTATTTTGTAAGGTACACGCTTTTCCATGACTATATGTATTTTAATGTATGCTAATTGTCGCTAACTTACTCCTTCTAACTTATTTCATTGCTTCTTTCGTTGGAAAATCAAGACGGTAAGACATCACCTTTGTTATAATTTTGAAATTAGGTTTTATTTGCTTCAAAATGATTTGCAGTAATAAAAAAAAGTTGATTTTTGCACATTTCATGATTAAAAATATCTTCACTTCTACGACCATGCCCTTGGTTTATAAATTTGATAGTTTGGTAGCTTGTGAACTCATACCAAAGGCAAAAACTGCATACTGTGAATGAATATGTATGCTCTTATAAAATCTAAAAACTTCAATATAAAATTTAATGTGATAACTTTGTTACTTCACTTGTGTTGCAAACTGTGACACGTATTTCACATCTTTAAGAAACATCATCAGCCTGAACATATTTAAAATTCACCATTACTGAACTTATTTCCTTCTTTGGTATTTACCGTTCTTAAATATATCTAATTAATCTGTAATTAGCAGTATCAATGTTTTATTTTATCACCTCCCTGCATCCAGTAGTAGAGGAAAAAATCCCGACCTTCATTTTGTAACTTATAACTTAGGAATTAGAAACATTTTTTTAGTTTATTCGTAAACCTTGCGATATTCTATCTGATAATGTTTCTTAGAGAGCCGAAAAATGTGCCACAGTATGTAATGCAACAAGTGGAGTAACAAAGTTATCAATTTTAAATATAAAATGAACTCCCGAAGTTACCGCCAAATCCATTGAAAATAAAAAAACTTCATTTATTTTTTATCAATTTGTTAAAAAAGTATATATCACATTATACATACAAAATTGTGAAATTGCATTATTATATTATTTATAAATTGGTTTAAATCTTAATCAATAATCTTTGTTTCTGTAGCTGGCTCACAACAAAGAGTGGGGTTTCCACACTGCTCGTGTAAATTGTGTCGGCTGGTCTGAGGACTCGCAGCGCGTGGCGAGCGGATCTCTCGACACTTCTCTCATTGTTTGGATAGTAGCTCAGCCATCGAAGCATGTTATCATCAAAAGTAAGTCTTGACGCTTCTAATTTTCGTCTCTTGATGAATATTGCTCAATGAGAAGTTGGATGTTGATAAATATATAAAGCATAACTAATTAAAAAGAGTCAAATTGATGTTATTTTATTCCATCGAAGAATTAAAAGTAAACATATTATATTTTAATAATTAATATTTGCAGAACAATCCCCATAAGTATTGCAAAGAGTTTCTTAGAATATTGTATACTATTTTTATGTTGTCACACTTATATAGATTGGATAAAATTGATTGGTACTGAAGTAATTTGGATATGAATCCTTTCTTAACTAAGATGTGTAAATATTACGCATACCTTCTAATCATTTACATTTCTCTGTATATATAATAAATACTCGGCCTAAAATTCAGGTATTCCTCCCTTATACATTTACGCATTGAGTAATGCAATAATAGAAATATTGTAGTAGTGTAATATAATTGTCATGATTCACTCCCGTTTGCCTGATGTGTAACGAATACACAGCTCAGGAGCGCGTGCTTTTTTTGCATAGTAAGGAAAGGGTTAAATAATGTTACACCTCGAGGAAATGAGCCATTTTCCATATTTGACTTGTAGATTATAAATATTAAAATTGATGTTATCTTTTTACAGATGCTCATCCGCAGAGTCAAATCACCTCCCTGGATTGGGTAGACAACGAGACAATCGTGTCTACAGGCCAAGATTGTAATACTAAACTTTGGACTGTCCCGATAGCGTAAAATATTGAATTTACCTTGTAATAATTTATCCCACAAAGTTCACCTATTTACATTTTCTTATGTTAATCAAAGTTTTTTTATATATAAAACCATACTATTAACTGCATTGTAATTTAGTTTTTTTCATATTTGAGAACTGACTATTTTTATTATTGATGATATTTTAAGCACTAAGTTAATACGATAGACACCGAAAACAGTTATTAACAAATAGATTATGTCAGTATTATATTATACTACATTAGTTCTTTTTAATCAATGCTTCGGTTTGTGTTCTTTGCGAGAGTCGGTAACGAATCTAAAGCATTGTCTTGCCAACTTTTCCACTGTTTAAACTAAACTCGTAGAACCAAAGAATACGTATGACCTGATTATTTTCGGTTTTTTTTAATCTAAAACTTTAATGCAGTAATCATCTGTAATGTTCTGGTAATCACTTTGAAAATTGCTCACAAGTAGAAGTAGTTATTTTTCGGTTGTTTTAAAATAAGACATAAAACAATAAATTTATTAATGAGAATTTCGATAACATTATTTTAGTATTATTCAATGTGTTTTACAAATAAAAACTAAATTAACGGTTTTGTATACTCTGCGATATCTATTGACAGATTTTGTATATTTCTGTGCTGTCATTAGATTATATGTTACATATCAAAAAAGAAAAAACTTGATATAAATAACTACCTGCCAATGATCTCTGTAAAATAATTGAGTTATTCAAATGTGGTTGAACGACCCAAATAGATGATCAATTAGTTGCCACATTGATAGAAGATTTTGAATAGTAATAAACTTCACATCTAAAAATTTACCTAACTATTCGAAGAATTCAGAAGTATCATTATTCAAAGGAGTATATAAATTTCAAATGGGATATAATATTGTCATTGTCGATAGATGTTATACAATCGCTTCTTACATGTGTTTATTAGTTTTTTTACCTTTTACATGTTTAATTTTATAATACTTTGAGTGATTAACTTACTACTTTGATACTTATTTCATCATTTAGAAGCTTTGGTAACGTGGCTATAATCATTTTATGTTAATTGATTAACAATTAATATTTACATGGATTTTTTTTGATAATTTTCTTAGCCCTTTTAACCTTTTTTTAAATTATTTTTTCTATTGTGAATACCACAGCGGTAGTATATTTATTTTATACCTTCACATGAGAACGTCGTACGGGACTCACCGTTTACTGTAAACCACTCAACTATCGTTGAAATTATACCTTGAGGCAATATTATTTTATGTTTTTTTTAACAATGTTTTTAATTAAAAAATTATAGTTAAGTTTTCATTATGTTAATCACTTTTTAATTTATTACTAATTATCAACCAAAAATATTTATGATTTCTACGATATATCAAGAAATCCTCTGCAGTGGAAAGTTTCAATAACTGACAGCCTTGTTGAATTCCTAAATATTATATCAAGGCTTAAGTGAATTAATGTTTGAAGCATGGTATAGTTTGATTGCTTTTTTGTGGATATTAATATTTCATTTCCATGCGTGTGTTTTGTACGAATTATTTTTAAAAGATGAAATTTGTATATTTCAAAATATTATGATTAATCAAAGTAAGATTTATTTTCTGAGCTTGATGTTTCATATTTATATCACAAAAAATATTCAAAATGGAAAGCATAGGTGGTAGGTATTTTCTTGTACAAGCTGCAAATTTTTATTTCAAATATAGTATTTATATTACCGTACTTACTCATTTTTACTATGCCTAAAAATGTGTCAATTAAAATACCATAAAATGGTTATGTTTCGCGAACCTCCAAATGATTGCCGTAGTTTTGATTTTCTTTACTATATTTTTATCAAAAAAATCTGCCGATCTTTGTAATATAGCCATTAATGAATGCCAAATCAACTTGAGCATTGAAATTTTTTATAAAACATTTTTATACACATTTATATGCTGGAGAAGATTACTAGTGTCTTTATATAAAATGAATGGTAAAAAATGTGATTTACACAAGTTACGCAAGATGTGGAAAAGTATGCGAATATGTGTTTTTAAATAAATAAAAAAAAATGGAAACAATGTTTTTATTCTTTTTATCCATAGACAATCAAACACAGTATGTGAAAAATTGCATCGTCATCACGTCATATATATATCACAGAAAAAACAATAAAACATCCCTAAAACTAGTTAACAATCCAAATAAACAAATTTTAATGAATAACAAAATATTTTTTATTAATATAATACGTCAGCCATCGCTGGCAAATAAATGACTAGAAGTCTCACCCTGTTTTACCTCTGACAATATAGTACAAAGAATTTTATTCATTTCTATAACAAAAAAGTTATATTTTTACCAATGTATCGAGCGTTTGAGTATGATGGAATGAGTGTGTATAGAAGTTGAGTATCGATATTTCATGTAATTCTAATAATATTATGTACCACAAAGTCTGTCTTGCTGTTGAACCATTTATTCGATAAGTGTGTTGGCAGATATATAATATATGGGTTTTAATCATTAGTGAAACTACAAAATAATAAATACTTCAAATGTAAAGTGTCATAGTTGTGAAGTACAGACTGGCTAAAAGAATAATTATACCACTGTACACACCTAAAGAAAAGTACTTCAAATCTTTTCAGAAGAGATTTGAATTCAGAAATTTTAATAAATTAATAAATATGGCGAAAGTATGTCTTAATTTAATAATTATTGATGTTTAATGACCATCCCTAACAGGAAAATTTCAATTGTCAAGTGCTATTTGAGTTATTAACATGGGGTGTGTTAAAATGTTGATTATTTTAAGAAATAAAAGGTATTACGGCAGACATAAAAGCTGTAAATGAAAATCACTCAGAAATGTTTGTTTTTTAAATGTGAAATCCACAAAAAACTTATTTAAAATGCCTGCTTTTAAAAGCATTTGAAGAGTTAAAATGTTCTCTGTCCTTATACTTTTCATTTGATATAAAAATTGCATTACTCATTCCAGAAAATTTTAACCTCTAATTGAGCAATTGTCACAGAATACTCTCTCGCCTGATACGTATAAACGATTTTGTTCGTCGATTGTATAATATTTATAAAGAAAATTGTTGTATTTTGTAACAGTATAGTTAATTGTATAATTACATTACTAAAATAGTAAATAGTAAAGTGTCGAGTCTTATTAATAAAAAAATCCATTGATATGTCAATATATGTGAACAATAATAATTCTTGACCCGAGAGAAGATCAAAGCGTCATCAATGAAACAATACATACTTATTACCCTATTTTAAATACTAATTTATTATTTTAAGTGTAAATTCAACAATAATAAGAGTTGTACTTTGTATGTCTTTTCATAAGCGTGTCTTGTTATAAATACTACCCTACGGTTATTAAACTAAAATTATTTAATAATTTTTAATGCAATAGTTTTTATATTGTCAGATAATTGCAAAGCATCATTTATGATACCTCACTTCTACACTCACAAAATGTGTTCATTGCATCTAATGTAAATAGGTCCTGGATAAAATGTTTTTTTTTTCAAGTGACACCTATCATCGCACTACTAATTGTATATTCTAGAAGTTGCATGCATCAAAGGCCACCCGTATTTTTCTTCTTTGGATCTTTAGACGACCTCGGAGAACTAACGCTAATGTGAGCTATATTCAGAGATTCATTAGAACCGAAAGGATTGTGTATTGTATCGGAAGAAGCCGAATTGTTTCCTGCAGCGAATCGAGAATTGGAACCAGCGCTGAGGTTGACCGAGTCACTTGTATTTATCAGAGTATTTGGAAAATTAAACATGTTGGGAGTGTTGAATGGACTCGGTGGAGTCTGAATGTTGGGACTGCCGGTCGCAGTTTGGGTATTTTGATTTGTTTTACACGGTCTGCCCACTCCGTGTGAAGTATTGAGCTGTGGATGTCTGTATGAAACGTGTTTTCTCAGAGCGTCTCTGCTTCGCGATACATGACTGCAGGCTACGCACGCATGTCTGGCATTCTGATGCGTTTCCAGGTGCACTCTAAGATTGTACTGATTGCTCAGTTGCTTGTGGCAAACGTAACACGTGGCGAATAACTTGGCATTCGTAGGCGAATGAATACCGGCCGACTGAATGCCCGGGGACAGCGGCACATACTTTATTTCTGGAATTATCTCCGGGCTAGATTGAATTTCACTTTTGATGTTCCCTGATAAAACCTCCGGCGATCTCTCACGAGAAACACTCTCGGAGTCAGTTTCCATAAAAATATTGTTGCTAGCGAATATGTCCGCTGCCTTGCTGCCGGCTGGCAAAACAGATTCTCCGGATGAAGTTTTTTGGTTCAAATGACGTCTCTCTGGCATGTTCAAGGGTGGCGGACTGTTCAAATAGCCCTGTTGAGTATCTGAAAAACCATTCAAATGAATACTCCGATTATAAAGTTAGTTGTCAGTACTGATTGGAGAATCACTTCATTGTTATAAGATTACTGAATTTGCAAAATTAAGTAAAGGACAGCAATTTATTTCATATTTGAAACAATCCATTGTAAAATACTTTTTCTTCCAACGATGCTTAACCAGTTTTGTGTCACATATTGAATAACCTGAAAGCTTACCCGATAACTGGGAATTACTCCTACTAATGGACGTGTTGCATTCTTGAGTTTTACGTTGGTTGCACTTCAGGTTTTCTACAATTTTATCTATTTTTCTATTTTTTGGTTCCAATTCATTCAGAACTGGATTCAGGTACCTCTTGTTTTCGTTTGATTTTCCACCTTTCTTCACATGCGGTAAAGGAATTTCGTCCTCTCTTTCTCTTTCATTCTTATCTCCGTCGAAGAATATTTCTTCCTTCACAGAAAAGTTTCTGTCTTTGCCTATCTGATGCTTAGAAGAGAAATGCTTCAGCATTTCGATTCCTTGATAAGCATCGTCTTGCATCATATCTGACGTATTGTATTCGCTCGTTTGGGTCGCAGGTATGAAGCCATATTTTTTTGCGGCCAGATGGCTTTCAAAGGATTTTTGGAATGGGGATGTTAATGTTTCAGCACTTGTGCTGTCGCTGTTTTGTCGGTTCAGTTTCGTTTCAGCATCGGGTGTCGAGTAGCTGGATTCAAATTTGGTATTGAAAGTATCATCATATTCAGGTTGAAGTGGCACCTCTGGTATGTTCTATCAAACGTAACAGAATTTTATTTAAATTTTTACCAGCCTATTGTGTAGAACAGTTTTAAATATAATCATAAAACCTTAATTTAGTAAAAGAAAGTATGTCCCATTTTTCTGAACCATAAGTAGGTTTATTATTATAAATCAGAAATAATTCAATAAACATTTTGGCCTCAGAGCACCGAAGCCATTGAAATCCCAAGACCCCGCGTAAAAGTCTCAGAGCTTTTCTGTCATCGCAAACATTACTGTATCATATAAAAGTCAATTACGCAGTAAACATTCCGAATCTACTTTGAATCTACTGATGTTTACACTGATAAATGAGCTCTCTCAAGTTTATTAAGTAGTCTTGGCATGTTAATAGATTGGTCCTCTGGGATGAATGGACTTATATATGAGGTATATATTACTTTTAATTAGTGTTTTTTTTTGTTTCAATGAATAATAATAGTTTATGGTAATTATTCACCATCTACAAAACTTTCTTTAACTTCTATAATTTTTTAACATGGCTTTATAGAATTTCAACAAGTATTCTATGTGGCCTTCTTCCAAATAAAGTAGGGCACTTCAAGTTTACACTATTGTTTTAAAAAATATATATTGTATTTTTTTTGAAATAGTCCATAACTTTTCATTCAATGCTCTCAATTTCTAAAAAAGCTTCTGAAATATAATTTAAATATAAATAATATAGAAAGTCTTCCAACACTCACTCCATTTAGGTCAGTAAGACCGGTGATGCGTAAAGCTCTCGCAAGTCTGAGCAATCCAGGCAGTAATGCACGAGGAAGTGTCACTTCACCCGCATACATGAAAGCAACCAGACAACAGAGTTCCGCCCAACTTCCTCCTAGAACTACCACAACAGGTTGTTGAGTAGATGGTAGTTCCTACAAAATATTATGTTTGGTTCCATTAAAGACATAAATTACAAAATACGCAGTTATATTATTATCAATTCATTTCACATCGAGTCCAACAGATGATATTCAATAATGTTTTTGAAAACATTTAATCCATCCATTTTAAAAGTGTACAGTTTGATAATTCATTTTTTATCAATTCAAAAAAACCATCTACATATATCTTTGCATTTCCTTAACTTCTTTCTCAAATGAATATGTATTGTAAATATTTTGGAGGCCGATTTGACAATATTTTATTATATCTAATGAAACTCAAAAAAATGTTTACACAGATAATTTATGAAAAAAAAATTATGCATAATATTATATTCCACTAATAAACATTAAGCAATAATTTATATGTTGCCAACTTCATACTTCTATTAGGTAACTATGATTTGATGGTACTTTGTATAATTAGGAACAATTTATTAGATAATTTCCAATTGAATTTTGTAGAAGGAATTGCGAGATCATATTCAATAACTCTCAATAATATTGAAAATCAAGTTACCTAGTGGTAGTATTAAGATGACAATATATTTATATATATAACAATCGAACCTTGAAGATATCCATGAAGTATGGACTACAAGTGGAAAGAACAATACGATGGGCCCTTAAAGACCGTCCTCCTGCACAAAGTGTCACATCAGTCAATCTCCCAGAGTCCAGAAGTGCTGGCAAGCCTCCCAAAACACTACTCTGAATTTTTAAATATATATTCAATGATTAACAGTAAATACAATAAAATCTAACAGTTTTTTGTTTCTTGACAGCTGAATCTAACTTAATGGAAATATGTACCTTCTTGTTTATGTATAATGAAAACACGGTGACGGAACTCACATAATTGTAATATTTTTAAAACAAATTTTATTTATTGTACTTTCTATTCACTTTATTGTACAAATTGGGAATTGAATGCGGAGTCTGTACCAAATGCAACAGTTTTTCTGGATATTTTACTTATTTTACCATAATGTAATGATAAAATATTTTGTTTAAAACTCAAATTTAATAAGGTATTTTTATATGATGTAGAGCAGTGCTTCACAAATAGGGGCCCGCAAGCTGCCCAGTCAAATCTTACATTATATTTAAAACTCAAAACTTATTGGAAAAAATAGATTTAAAAAAAATGTTTTTATTTTATAATATGTAATGCAATATCGTGTCACAACAACTACTCTTACCAAATCTAATCCCGTTTTGAAGAGTGTTAGTTTACCCTTGGAATGGTTGCATATTTCAATGTGAATGGAGCTGTAGTAGTAAAAAAAACTTTATTACTTGAAGAGTAAGCACCCAGGTAATCTTGTATAAGTTATTTTACCAGACTACCCAGAAAAAAAATAAACTTCAACACGGTCTTCAAGCATGTATCCGTCAGTCAATATATTTTTTTAAAACCAAAGATTTATGAATGAAAAATTAAAAAAGAACAAGAAAGGCATCAATAATTGTTGTTTTTTTTTTAAATGTCTTACAATATATTTTTTTCTATTTAAACCACATTATTTTATGAAAATAATTCAAGTTAATCTATTTCAGCATTTAATACAGGGGGTCTGCGAAACTTTAGACACCTTGTAGGGGGTCAGTGATAGCAAAAATGTTGCGGAATACTGATGTAGACGACTTCTGTCCATCAAAGATAGGCCAAAAAACTAGATGAAACTCTCTAAAAAATTGAAATGAAATGAAAAACTGAATGTGACACTCCAATCATCTGAAAGTCAGGCATCACTGGCAAATATATTGGAACGTATCTTATTTTTTAAAAAAATATTATTCAAATTAGTAATTTGCTGCATAATGCATCACAATATTATGTTCATTAATTATAAGTTATGACGCATTTAATTTACATTTTATTTTTCAGATATTAGCTTAAAATTTTCGAATATATTTAATTTTCCGAAAATACACAATCAAAACACTTATTTTTTATCAGGTAATACTTAAAATATAGTCAGCTGTTCGAAAACATCCGAATATAAAAAAAAAATGTCACTTTAATAAAAACCCAAATCACCTGATGATTATGCCATCTTAAACAAAACTGTTGAGATGATTCTGTATCCATCTGAAACACGAAAAATATATCAACACTTCAGAAACTTTCTCGAAAACATTTTACATCACAATTAATTTTATTCATTCAGTGACACATAATTATTATGTGTATAATCGCGATCACTTCTCGTTTCGACAAGTAAAAATTGACCACTCATTACATTGATTTATGGCGGTGATTTTAATAAAGCTAGTACCGTTAATATTTGCGGCTTTGTTCTTAAAGATTTCGGTTTAGTGGTTTAGATACAGATAAATAAAATCCAGGCTGATTTATTTTTATCAGTGCCTGGAGAACCGAAGTGCACCTATTTCTAGCCTGGAGCTCTGTCTTAAAAATAAATTCAATGACATCGACGGACTATATAATTATTATCGCTCAGCTTTGATACGAAACATCACTATGTTTATTGAATTGCAATGATTTTAAACCAAAGCAACGTGGTCAAACATATTTCGTTTTGTGCTGCAACTGTTTTTTCTTATCATTATTTGTATACGAAAATCCCGCCATACAACATGTACGTGTGGGAAGCCATGTTTATTTTTGTTTGCGGACATACTATTTGTTTCTGTTTCATTTTCTTTTGCGTATTTACATGAGAGTAAAAGAAGCAGCATTCGTACCTGGGTCCTAGTACTTTTAATTGTATAATATTATCACCAGAGATTTAAATAATGGCGGTTTTATTTATGTAACAGATAATGATTTACGATTTGTTTAGTTGATTATGCAATTGCACTCAGTTAAATATGTACGCAGTATGATGTATTTTTCTGCGTTGTGTCTGAACTTATTAGAGAACAATATGATGTTATTTATCTTTACTATAGAAGTGTTAAATACAGGGCTGTGGAGTCGGAGTTGTGAAAAATGAGTGGCTCGATTTTTTTTGAAAAATATTTTTAATGAAGTGTATTCAAACAAAATAGTACAAAGTGTTAACATTTCATGCTTGGCTGACTACGGATGATATACATATATGTATAAGTTAAAATGAAAATTTAAAAAAAAATTCTCAGTCGTTGATTATTTTAAAGCTGGAGTCAGAGTCGTCTTTTGTTTACACGACTCCACAGCCCTGGTTAAATACTCTAATTGCTTCTAAAAAAGTTAAATTAAATCTACGAATGAACAGTACCATTAGAAAATTACCGAGGTTCAGCACTGAAAAACTTTTATTATTAATTTGGAAAGACACTGTGTTGTGGTCGGTGGAAATAACCCTTTCTTTACTATAAACTCTAGACAATCAAAAAAATCCCACTCTACCTACCTGCATAGTAAAAATACTGCAGAATATATTGTTTTCGTCTTTAGCGCTTTCTTCTCAAGATTGGTAGAAAAAAATATTTTAATATATATAACTGTTTTAAGTGGAAAGTTGCCTGAGAGTCAGATGGGCCGGTGAAGTAGATTTACGTGTTTTTGATACATAATTATTATAATCTGATTTTTTCAGAATGTGAAACTTGTAAAATAGATTCCATTACGATTGTGATTCAAAGTATAGAAGTACTTTGGTTTGTTTTTAAGCATATTAATATTTTAAGTGACAAGTGCATTTTTACATGTTCAGGTTTCTGACAATACCAAGAAAAAATATTTATTTTACTAATATTTTTTTAACCTTTTTTAAGCGAAACAATCTTTTAAAAGATTACTTTCTCTGATTGAGTTATTTCGAATATTTTGTAAAAGAAAGTCTGGTGTACTAAACTGAACAAAAATTACTAATATTTCCGGTAAATTTAGCTGTGATAATACTTTCGATGGTTTCGGCGGTAACTTTGTGGAAGTTCATTTTAATAGAAAATTAAAAGTTAATTTAAATTTTCTATTAGCTGTGATAAGTCATTTTTGTTCACAAGTGATTTATTGTCAAATGTGAGGTAAAAAGCAGTAACTTACACAATATATTTTTTTCATAATTACGATACATTAAGCTCTAAATAAATCACAGATGGATTTTTTGTTTTCCCTTTTTTCTAGCTATCAATATTACGATTCAGAAAACCGTGCATATTGTGGTCTCTGGTTAAGGGATAAAAAGAAATCAGTAATTATCTGGAAACTTTCATTATACTATACTATTTCTTGTGTATAGCAAAGCAGCACCATGTTACAAATTCCATTTTTTTCAAGATTTCTACGAGACTTAAGGTATATCGAGCCATTGAGTAAGCCACAATATTTTAATATCTTCTTTTGCACCCCAAAGAAAATGAGTAATTGCTGTTGCACTGTGAAAATCAGCAGTAAAATTAGAAAATATACAATTAGATATTGTGGATTTACTAAAATCTTTTTTTAATGAGATTTAATGAGGAATTGGCATTCAATGGGTATTAATGAAAAAATTCAATGAGCAATGCATATATTATATGTGGACATGTATAATATACGGGTATAACAGAGAATAGCATCTAATAATAAATAATTCAGTTTTTATTGTTAAAAATGTCTAAATAAACACATGAATCTGTTTGAGACTTATTCATTAATTTGTTGATTTTTTGGTACATCTAAAATATATTCGGGAACTTTTTGTATTTCAACTTTCGTCACTTTCATTGCAACACCTTCAGGCAAATTTCTCTCCAAATATTCAAGAAGAGTTTCACATGTTGATCCAGTTAGTCTATTCAGATGAATAAAACGATAATATGTTCTGATATGGTATTGCACTTTATGTTTTTTGTGAATGTGAACCGACTTCAGAAGTGTATGCAGCTCATTTTCCGTTTTCCGAAGGGCCCAACTGAAAGGGAAATGTAAATCTATGAAATTCATGAAGTAACAAAAGTAATGGAAAGTATATAATGTATTTTAACTATTATTGTAAAAGAACTTTAGTGTATATTCTTCTGTCAGTAGTACAGGTATCCCTTAACACTTCCCCTACGATGCTAAAAAATACTTCCGATATGTTACTGGCCTTTAACTCGATGGCTGCCACAGACGAGATATCTCGTAATTTTTTTCGTGCTCAACACGCCAGACGAGTTATCTCGTCAGTAACTAATTAAATTAATAGTTGCAAATTATAGCCGGCATGCTAGGTAATTACTATTATCTATGGCAGCTAAAAGGTTAAAGAACCAAGTGAAAAAAAACATGTTTTAACACTTACCACCCTTTGATGGACAGTAAAAACCCAGGAAGTACATTTCACTTAGTTCTCTAAGGGCCAAGCAACATATCAGAAGTATTTTTTAGCACCGTAGGGGAAGTGTTAATATAGGAAATGATAACTGACTATTTTCTACTAATTTACATCCGCAGCAGATATGAAAAACTATTTTTTCATTTTGTTTCAATATATTCATAAGAAAATCTTTGCAGACTGATTTTGTAGCTGTCATCGCAGTAATATTAATAGAAATATAAGCTGAACGAATGAATTATGTGGGAATTTTTCTCTATCCTTGTCTGTAACCATTAATTTATTATCAAAAAATTCATGAATGTCCAGTGCTTGGAAAGTAAATTCCTGTTTTCAAAAAATATTTTTTACTTTTTTGAAACTTCCACCCCCAAATGTCCAGCGGCACTGGCGGAAAAAATAGAATAACTCTTGAGTACAGCTGGATCATTTCCTTTAATTTCAAGTTCTACTCTCTTGAAAAGCTTATCTGGATCGTTCTGTAAATCCTGCGCCTCTGACTGCAGAGTATCAATTGCGGTAGATAAAGCAGCACATGGTGTACTGCTATTGGTTAAAGCGTATTTTTTAAATAATTTAGCGCTACAGCGAAAAGAGTTCTGTAAATAAGAGCAAAAATAAAATTTTAGGTTATAGGAGTTGCGGTATGATATATAACATTTTACAATTATTATGTTGTGATATGTTACCCAAATTACGCTCATGTTAGAGACTACAAAATGCAATTTGTAATTTTAGATAAATGTATTCGTTTTTTATTGCTAATATACTATTTTAGGGTTAATCTAAAAATTATCGGAAGGTTCGTATACATATCATACCACAGATAATATACTATGAAATACATACCTAGAATAGATTAATGTCATAGACTACGGGAAAGATAAGCAAGATAAAGGAAGAACCCATAATGACAGTATTAATTAGATAATGTAATATATAGAGATTTTTTTTTCTCTGTTTTTAATTTGATATCATCTAAGTGTTTTGTACTTTTTCAGATTGTTTAGAAACCCATTAAATAATAATAAAACAAACGATTTAAAAAAAATCACAAATAACATTAACTGACCTAAGCATTTAATATTTGAGCATTGTTGTTTTTTTTAATCTTTTTAACTATTGAACATTATAATTACACTTGTTTTAGCAAGGTTTATTTTTTACCTAGACTTTTATAATCTAGTCCAATTAATTTCTGTTTTTCTTTATTCTGATTGGCTATAAATTGATACTTGAATACTTTCTTTCTTTCACAAAAAAAAGCAATTGGTACCTCGTTTTTTGTCAGACAAACTAAACACGTATGGATTCTAAAATAGTATACGAAGAAAAGAGACAGAGCATTAAAAGACAGTTATTTCACGCTTTGGTGAACATCATTCGATCGGCCGAACCGCGTTGAACTGGAGAAAAGCAGTTGAAAATATCCGTTTCGTTCGAGAAGGGCGTCAAATTTTGAAATAACGCTTTTGTCTTCAATCGACTGGTCTCCAGATATTCTATTCTTCTATCTACGTTCAGCGTAACAAAACGTAAGCATTTATATGTATTACTAAATATGTATGAAACATTAAATTACAGAATGCAGCAGACTGCGGCAATTACTTGGAATGAATCATTACGAAAAGCCATGAATCATGTTTCTAAAATAACTAGTCAATATTTTCTTTTTCTTTTCAATCAGCACACAAGATGTCTTCGACTCGTTTCAACGTAGGAATCTCAAACGACGACAAGATTTCAAGCCGCGTGTTGAAACCGCCCGGCGGCGGTCACACCGATATCTTCGCCCCGCCCCAGGAACAGGTTCGTCAGCCTAGAGCGAAGGGCAACCAACAAGATTCTTCAATGATGGGAGAAATCATGGGGAAAAAAGAAGGCGAAGCCCCAAAGAACAATGCCCCTAGAGAGGAAGTGCAGGAGAGCGAAATCGTTAACATTCCCAAGCCTCGTAGTGACAATGGTGTCAAAGATAATGGTTCAAATGTTGCTGCCGCAGATACGGCGAGAGCTCGAGTCCCACCGGGAGGATTCTCTTCCGGACTTTGGTAAATTTAAATCAAGCTCCAAGCTTGTGCTTTGACTGTTTGGTTTCACATCGTTGTACACTTTTTCTTGGCTAAGTTGACCCAGAATTGACAACTGGACCGCGTAACTCGCTAAATTCCCTAGAAACCCTCAAGTTACAAGTATCATGTAAAGTAGATACCACTAAAAGTAATATTTATCTGCAAACATAGTTTGACAATTTAACATCAGTATTTTTAGACACAATCTAAATGATAAATGGGCACATTCTTATTGCATAAGATAAGGAATTTTGGCGAGTATAATTTATACAGAAATGGCGTTCATCAATAAGAAAATTATTATGCTAGTGCAGGAGATATAAAAATAATCTTTGAATATCTCCCAAAAAAATTGTATTGTGATATTAAACTATAACGGTTTTTATTATTGCTAAAACTGCTTTTTGGAGTAAACACATTATCATCATTCCTTCATTAGACAGGAAGGCTTAATATATGCTTCGCGGTGACTTAATTTACGTGATTTCTGATAATTATCTTTATCCATTGACCGCCCTGACCTTTGTGTACCTATTTCTGAATAATAACCCATTGGTTGTCTACTTGTACATTTTCTGTTGTGTAACTAACTGTACCTCTTAACATTTTACTGTTGTAAATTGAAACATTCCATTTTATTATATATCTGCTTTACACTGGCCAGTATTCATGCTATTCTCAAAAAACTGCCCTTCATGGAAACAATAACTAGAACTGGTCTAGATTTAAAATCTAGAACAGGCTACAAATATTAGTTTGAATTTTTTTAAATTTAGCAATGTTGGAAAATGTTACATGAAAAATCTCCATGACAACTGAACTAATCACAAAGGGAGCATTGAAAATGATACAATCTTATATTCAATTAAGTGTAATAAATACTGCCAGAAAACTTTTACGTCGCAGTAATATTAAAACTTGAATTGGTTATGTATTTTCATTACTCAACTTCCAACCATTACAATGCCGTTTAGCATTTGTTATGTAAAAATGATGTCAATATTTTATTTAAATCATAGTTTTTTGGTAACACAACTCGACCGGTTATCCTTAATACTATCGGTGCTCTTAATTGAAACGTCATTGGCGCTTGTTCTCTAAGAATAATTATTTAATTAATCGCGCTATGTGATTTTTTGCCTTAAATAATTTGTGGTGTCAGCCCTTACATTATTATTACTGAGTGTACGCTCGCTTATTGTATGTTTTGTTTTATAATAATCAATGTTATTTTTAATATGCGATTTCAAATTGTGCAAGTAGATTTTTGTATTGATTCAGAGATAAGTAATTTGGGACTCTTATCTCGCTGAGAGTGATGAGATGGGAGTATTTTTTTTAAAAAATAAATATAAATAAAGCTATCTATTTAAGCAATTCCAATCTATTTTCAATCCAGTTGCGTTAGAATAAAACAATTTATATTTTATACCTATTAATAGTTATATAACGCTAACTAAATTATTTTTTTTGTCGTCTTTCGTTTTGTAACATTGAAATCTGCCGAATTTAAAGTCATTTATAAGTGTAGTGCAATTGCACTCTTGCCTGCATATCTTTAAGTAGCGTGCGAGAATAGGCATGAAAACGAATTCTTAGTTTATTATAATAATCCTAGTTTTTTAAGATTTGTCTTAATAGTGGAATTTTGCTCATCTACCTTCAAGCATTTATTTAACTTTATTATCTTTAATTGTTATGGTTTCTTATTATAATTAATCAATGTCAGGAATAATATTGGATATTATGTTTCAATGGTTGCATTAACATTTTTATATTAGGCAGCTTGATTTGTCACTAATAAAATTATTTTTGAAATATTGTACGATTCAATACTAAAATACCGCATATAAGTTAATTGTTTTTATGTGATTCGATGTATGTTGATGTATTCAATATATTCAGTGTTGTGAACGGAGTGTTTGAAATTTACTACCTCACGAAGAACTTAACCTAACTTTAATTCCAGGCATTTGATGCCGCTTGATATAAATACCAAATGACGCGTTCTGACTGAGATGTATTTTAATTGAACCAATATTAACTGTGACTGAATTAATGTACTTAATCTTCCTATAATTATTTACTGGTAGTTTTTGTATTTATTGGTAAATAAAATAATTTCTAATTTGATACTGGAAAATGTTTTAATACTCCTTCAACCCTTTCCTTAAATTATTTATTTCAGGGGTAAATCATAGAGATGCTAAAAAATTACTTTTTTTGTTTTTTATAATGTTTTAATTAATTATGTTTTTTGGATCTGTTGGCTTAAGTTTAGCTAATATCAATGTCACTCGAGCTAATTTGGCTGGATGAGATTTTTTTATTATTTCACAATGCATCACATTGCTTGGAAACATGGTGGTAGCACACCTTTATTGATTTTTTTTCTAACCTTTTTCTAATGGTCTAATGCCGACCGGTGACATTCCGCGGAGGTTGTTTGCTCCCCCCCACTCTTGCCAGCTATCGCTCAGCGGGCAAACGACAAACAATAAAAAAATATCTCAACGATTCACGGAGGATGTGATTCTCAAAGCATTTGAATTGAATAATACTGAAAAAAAAAAAAATTTTTTATAATAAAATCCCACAAAAAAACAGTCCGCACCCCTTTTTACACTAATGAGCTAAAGTAAATATTCATAACCATGATTTATCCTTGATTTTTTAATGTTGTATTTTATCACTTTTAAGGTGTTCACTGTCAATACTTGGTGGAATGGCATTATAATAAAAATAATAAAACATTTTTAGTACTTTTTCCACATAAAATTTATTAGATCAGGACCGGTTTCGCTCATGATGAGCAGTTGACAATGCTCATCATGAGCGAAACCGGTCCTGATCTAATAAATTTTATGTGGAAAAAGTACTAAAAATGTTTTATTATTTTTATTGTTGTATTTTATCTTAGATTCAACATCAAGGGACATAAAATAATCTTATGTGAGGTAGGTTTTTTTAATTATATTTAAGTAGATAAATCAAAAATATAAAGCGCATTGACAACAGTGTTGAATATAAAATATTTAAATTCAATTGACAATATTACTTTGTATTAAGAAAAACACAATATTCCTTTGTACTTATTTCCACTTTTTATTTATATTGAGCGTTGTCAACTGATAAGAAATATAATTAAACAGTGCTATTTATACAAAAACAATTTGAAATGAAAAGGTATAATAAACAATTGGCATTGAAATGCTGACAATGCTCACCTTGTGCGAAACCGGCACTGATCTTAATAAATAAAAAGTGAAAATAAGTACAAAGGAATATTGTGTTTTTCTCAATATAATGCCTTTCCACCAAGTATTGACAGTGAACACCATAAAAGAGATTATTACTTTGTTTGCTAATGGAGAAATTTTCCAGTGGCGGATTATCCTATAAGGTAAATGAGGCGCGCGCTTTAAGCCTCAAAAATAGCTTATATAATATAACCCATATACCTAGCTTTTGTTCAGATTTTTACTATTTTACTTGGAATTTTATGTTATCCGAAAAACAGGGCCTGCAGAATAAGTACCATCAAAATGAACTGTCATAAAATAATTAAATGTAATGTGTTTTGATAATGAAATATCGTTATTTTCCATTTTTTAGCCGGTATTTCGGTGTTAAGAAACAGTCTCTACCTGTAATCAGTCAATACTTAGGGATTTATGTTTCTTTCAAACAGAGATGCAGCTATAAGATTATTTAAACATGTTGAATGATCATAAGATATCTTGACATATTAAAATCTGAATATAATTAAGTAATATGTAGTTATACAACACAATGTCTTATCAATTTGATATTGGCATTAGTGCGGCTAGATTTGAGTCAACACCGGTTTCGCTTCACACTTCACAACTTCTTCGAGTTCTTGTAATGACTGGTGCATACACAAATGATTTTTTTTATGTAAAATACCCAGCGTTATAGTTAATGTTATGAAGATTTTACATTAATAAAAATAAATTGTAATTATTATTAGCAGCATCATTTAAAAACTTGAGTTTAAGAATATGTAATGAGCTATATAAGAATTATTAGGAGTAAAAATTTGTCTATCAACTGATACAGGGGTCACCAAAATCCTTGCAGGGCCGTAGTTTGGCGACCACTGATCTAATAGGAAATAACCTGATGAACCATCAGTGCACTTTTATGTCACGCGGAGTTTATCCACAACCCGCATTCAGGATGTGGATGAAATCCGAATGACACAAAAGGCGTGCTTAAATATTCTATGGAAGCATATCTACTGTGGAAAGGATAAAGGTTTTAAACACAAATTTTACAGGAGACATAAAAACATATTTTCATAATTTTGTATCGAATGCAAATTTCGAAATATACGCAACCTTAAAGTGCACGGAGACATCAACTGGCGTTAAATTGACTTTCTCTAACACGAATTTAATAAATTGTTTGAGAAAAACCTTTTTTTTAATCCTTTTTCCTGGTCGCTATGCTCACAGGCTCTTCTTTTTTCAAACATAAAAGCTGAATTTAGATACTACTTCAGTATTTTCAGTTCATCTTTCTCGCTCTTTCATGCTACAGCTGCACTTATGTTGAGTGTGCACCATGCTTAACGAGCGGTGACATTTTTATGCATTTATCGATGGAGCCAATGTTGCAAAAAAGTTTGAGCAGTGAATGGGTTAGAAACACATTAACATAAATGCGCTTATTCCATCTACAACCCTTATGTGTATTGTCGGGAGTGCGGAATCCGCACACACTACCATTTTTAGTGTGAAGCGGATTGTCTGCGTGTACAATCAGTTGTATGATGCTTGGTGCTGCTGTAAAAAAAACAATTATTGCTATTTTTTAAGCGACTAAAGAAATGCAGCATGCATGTACACCATTACGAACATATTTTTAATGGGTATATTTGCATTACATTTTGGGAAGATTTCTTCCCATCCAATTAATAATAAATTTCCTCCCACGCTGCCGCTACTAAACGAGTGTCTATTTTTGTAAAAATTACATTTTTTTATCAAATAAAGCGTCACAAATGCCCTTCGTTAATAATTCCTTCAATGTCCATGTTTGATTTAACAAGCTGTATGTTTGTGTGTGCCATCCCCATGACAGTGAAAGTAAAAAAATGACCCGCAGTTACATTTACTACTGTCAGAACAAATTATGAGTACTTGTGTTATTTATTTTAATACTTAATCATAATGCAACGTCATGATAATTACTGAGGGATACTAACTAGCATGTCTTGGGAAGAGGCAAAGCAATTGGCGGGAGACATTGAGGCGCTACGTGGTGGTCATATACTGCTTCACATATGGAGCGAATATGTTCAAACAAGAAGAAAAGTGTGAAGTTTATTATAAATGGGGTTTAAAGTTAAACAGCGTTATTTATAGAAGTGTTTTTCGTTGATAACATTATTTTTTATTCTCAGCTACATGATAACCAAACAACGTAATTTCAATCTTTTCTAGTTTCTTCTTAAGTCACCATTGAAGTTAAACGTTACCAACATACAGTTTTCGTTTTTTAAGGTTTTTTTAAGATCATACCAAAAAAGTTTAGCATCATCATAAGCAATATAAGCATACAACACACAATAAATTATAAAATATGAACAGTAGCGTCTGCTTTGTAAAGTTAAAAAATAATAAAATAAGTTTTTTGACTCTCCTGAAAAGTTGAACTTTTGTAGAAAGTGTTGTTCGACTTTACGCCCTCGTAATAGTAGAGTAACATATGTATATTTTTGTAAATAAACAGTGATATTACAGTCACCAGAAAAAATAAGGAAACAAGAATAATGGCGACAGGTGGTCTAGGGCCGTTTTCAAGAAACAATTGAATAAGAAAATAGTGTACAATTTATGTAAATTTGTTATAGCAACATATCGAACTGACAGCACTTGTATTTTTTTTTTGTTTCTCTGTGAAGTTGCGATTCATACAGAACAATCTATTGCAATCACACCGTAGATAATATAAAGCTTTGATGCAAGTGGTAATCATTTTAATCTACATATATTTGTGGACTTGAAGTGACACAGTTTGGACTGTCAGAATTCCTGAAAATTTCAAAGAAAATTACATTATTTTCTGTGATGATCAATCCTCACATATATACTTGACAATGTTTTCGAATGTTGACCCACTTTTTGGGAAATTCACTCACCTATGCCAAAATACGGTTTCAGGAATGTATAATGTATTATTTAGAATTTAGAAAAAAAACCCAGATTGCTTATCGTTCTTTGAAACACTCGAATCACATTTAATAAGTGTAATATTGTAATTATAATTAGGATGTAAGAGTGAATAACTTGATGCATTGTGTATCTCTTCAGAGCCAGTATATTTAGCTGAGCAAAATATAAGTTTAAACATAGTTCTGATGACTGCGAAAGCCGAAATAGCTATCAACGCATAAAAATTATTAAAAACTGTAGAACTAAAATACTTTGATATTTTTAATCTGTTGTCTATAAAGTTTATAAAATATTGATGATAGCTATATCGATGTTGGTCTGAAAATGGAGTGAAGTTGAAATAGCTATCAACTTTATCTTAAAATTAGTAGTTTAGAATAATCAGTGATATCCGACGAAGAAACTTTATGACTTGATCACGCTTATTTTATATTATTAATGATGATTTATTTAAAAATTTGATTTATTCATGATTTATTTAAAAAATAATTGTCAAAAAGTTTTTTTATTTTTGATGACAACTTTGATAACCCCTAAATACAAAATACACATAAATATGTGAAATATAAATGGGCCCTCTAGAAGTGAAGAAAGCCAACTAGAAAAATGGTATTTTTTTTTCTTGCACCAAGTACACTCATGTCTTTATTTGATGTTTTGGTGGGTAGCAGATTTTTTTTATGGAGATAACACTATTGCAATGTGTATTAACTAAGGTCACTTCACTTTTACGATACTTTAACCCACGAAGGACGAGCGTGACGAAGGTTGACAAAGATGTCGGCTTTAGTAATTCGTCAGTTGCGGGCAGGAAGAAAAATTCCAAAAACATAAGCAATTATTTTGATTTGCAGTTAAATTTTTAAATTTAAAATGGCCTTTTCAAAATTGTTTTAATGTTTTATTTGACTTTTAAAATATTTACAATACCTATAGTAATAAATATCTATTAAGAATTTATTGATCTAAATCACGGGTCATCAACCTAATCCGTATCGCCCACTAGTGGGTGGTAAAGGCTTTCGTGGTGGGCGGTGGGCGATTTTTGCTTTTACCCTGAAATCTTTCACAATTTCTGTTTTTCGGCATAATTTCACCCATGGACTAAACACATTGTGATCGGATTAACTTTTTCATTGCTGAATTTAGAAAGTAACACGTGCCTAATTGCAAATTCTTAGAATTTCATCATGGTAACCGAACGCAGGCTGCTAAAGGATAGATTTATCTTTGCGAAAAGTGGTAAGATAATGCTCACAGATGTGCAGCTGTTTTGGACCAGGAAATTTTTGTTGTCTTCTTCCTTTATTTAATATGACGTAATCATTGTAATTTCTGAGAAGTCCAAATCATCCTAATAAAATAAATCTTCTGGGTCGAAATTACAGATACAAAATATGGATAAAACCCTAACATCATGGCAATCGACCTCAGTATCACAAGCAGTATACATCAGCAGGTCTTTATCAAGCTTCATTCTAAAACTCTTCGACGATTTACTTCCAAATTCTGCTCACTACCGGGAAAGTTTCTGACTGCATGACTTCAAAGAATCCCGACACCAAGAAATCCGTGCAAAACATAATTGTAGTGTTGTGTATAATGGGCAACTTTCACCATACGTTTGATAGTCATAGTATAAGTCATAGTTAAATAGTTGCGTTAAATAAATTCAATAAACCGTTTAAAATAGTGTTCCCGGCTCAAAAGGAAGAAATACATTCGTAGCTATTTGACAGAATACCTGTAGATGGGTTTGATCGAAGCACCACATAGTAAACTGCATCCAATGAGTCTACTATGCCAGAAGGCTTTTTCCAACGAAGTGATGAAACCAAGTCAGTTGAGAGACAAAGCATGCAGAATATCAAAAGAAGTCAATTGGATATATTCAAGAATTATTTAAAAGATTTCGAAAATCCTCCCGTTGGGGGCAACGGGCTTACAGTTTGTGTAATATTATTGTTATTTTGTCATACTTAATTATACAGATCAAAAGCAACAAACAATAAGTTGTTTTTAAATAACCATATAATTTTAGCATTGTTACCGAATTTAATAATATTGACATTAGTACAATTGCATAATAAATGTAACCTTGTGTGTTACCAACATAAGTGGTGTACGTATTTTCAATGTCAGAATTTTATATATAGCTAGTCAATTATTCTTGGCATTCATCCAATGTTATCTCATTGAGAATACATTCCTTCTATTCTGTTCCTGATATTTAATTTTATCTACCTACTTCTGTTGTGTGTTATTTTGATAATAGCTAAATAATTACCTGATATATGGGGACAAATAAATGGATAAATATAATTATTGATTGAATGAACTTTAATAGTCAAGTTGAGATGGCTAAATAAAAAAAATGTTTTTATGGGTTCTTCTTTCATATATATTTATTAAAATAAATAGTTATTTATCGTTTAAAAAAATACATATTTAGAAACAAGTAATACTCTCACCTCTTCACGTTTACCATAAATAAATAATTAAAACTGTTTAAAAAATATAGTTTAACTTTAAAATTAACAACTTATTTAAACTAACGACAGCCAGTGAGTAACATTTAAAGCTTTGCTTTTTTGTTTTTATTCATTACGAATATCACTTGGGAATGGAAGATAGCATTTAATGCCGATAATGAGGTCTGTTTTACAATTGTTTTCCTATTTAATTTACAAATAATTTGGTCAAGCCGCTTTGACGGCTTTCTGTGACTGTGCATACATTACCGCCCGGAACAATTGATAACATTGTGTACCAGCGACAAAAACATTCACAGCGAACAGACTGTAGTTTTTCGGAATAATTACTAATGAATACCGGGACCATATCAATCCGGTAGCAGCCAAAGAGCCGGATTGAGAAATGGATAATTTTTCAGCAGGCCTTTGGAGATCACCGACGCCGGCCGCTACGAGACCCTGAAAAAAATAAAGTAATCTTCAGAGCGGTAAAAATAGTTTTTAATTTACTTGAAATTAAAAAATGATAATGAATTTTAGTAGCATAGTAATTTTTTCACTTAATTAAACTGCAATGAAATTCAGCATCTTTGAAATCGGATCATATCTAGTAAATACATGTTTAAAATGTTCCAAAATAAACATAGTTATTTACAGTGATAAGAATAATTTGAAGAAACTTTCAAAAATTAAATGCTTTAACCACTTGCCGGTCCAATTGATTTAAACAGATGTTCTAAAAAGATCACATATTTCTTATTATGCTTAACACCAAACACATGTGTTATATTTATAAAACATGCATATTTAGTGAAAGAATTCATTGTTTTTTTTTTGTGGAATTTGTCTGAGTTTTCTTGTGGTGTACATTTTGACGACTTTCAATACCCGAGTATACTCGGGCGTGACCGGGAAGAGGTTAAAGGAAATTGATATCAAATAGGTATAGCAGTTTCGTAAACCAAATTATTCAATGTGACTTTATTGATACAATGTCGAGTCTTAAAACTTAAAAGCAACGAAATAATGCTTAAAACATGTGTTGATCAGAAACATATTTTGTTTCTATAAGTCAGATGTTTTATCCTTGATGAAATTATATTTACATTAGGAAGTAAAGTCTATTAATCTCATGAAATATTTTTTCTTTGTTTTTCACACAGTAAAATCTTTTTCTAGTGATTATTTGAAATGTTTTTGTGACTTTTCTACTAGATATCACAGAAAAAGAGTTGAGAAAAAAGTTACCATGGAAGATATTAGGATTTTTTTTATTATTATTATTTTGTATTCAGAGGCAGCATTTTTTTTATTTATTATCAGCGCAGCCATCACATAAGCCCGATAAGAGTTATTTTGATCTAAGAGATTAAATTTTGCCTTTGATTCTTTCTTTTAATTTATCATTTTCATGCAGCTCGAGATAGTAACTGAAGATTGACAGCACAAAAAATCTTATTACAAATAAATTATAAACAGTGATAAAATCTATAGACACTCTCAGAACACAACACATATTATATTGATATGAATGAGTATATGTGTGAAAATTTACACTATTATGATTTTTTTCAATTGATAAATATGGATAAAGAATCATCTAAATGCAAAAGTTTCAACTTTTCATATCTCACATACAAAATATTCTGATTTTTAAGATATTTAAGTGTTTAATTTCCACGTCAGATTAACAATTTGTAGTTAAATAAAGTCTGTGTAGAAACCAAGGGGAGAAGATAGTTTCGGAATAGATAGGTTTGTTTACATTTTTTCATAGGTTAATTATTCAGATGGTTGTTAGAATTGATAACTATTCCTTAAGAAAAGAGAAAGATTTCCACTATTTATAGGTTTATTTTTATACTTTAGAAAAACTCACCAAGACAATCGTTGCCAACTAATAAGACTGTATTTATTATTTTATATAAATCTATGTGAAATATGAATTCGTATTCACAAAAAAAAAAAAAAAATTGGCACAAAACTTGAATGAATAATAATAATCTATCAGCATGCATGTGAATAACAATGAGAAAAATTATGGTCGCCAAAAAATATACAGGAAATATTATAAAAAGTATGCATATTGACAATAGTGACTTTTTATTTACATGCACTGATGGAATGGCTGAATTATTTAATTTAAAATTTATGCACATCGTTAAGGTATGTGTTACGGAACAACAAGAATGTGTAGTGATAACATTAACACTCAAGCAACCGGCAGTTTCGCGACAAAATTAAGCGTAAACCCGCACATTTCGCACGTGCAGCCGGATTCGTGCGCATTTAAAAAAAATCATATCTTTTTATTTAATCCACACATTTCTGTAAAAAAAAAGGCTAAGCAAAGACCTATGGAAGTAAACAATGATTGGTATTGTG
Organism: Himalopsyche tibetana; assembly: GCA_030503985.1. Taxonomy (NCBI): domain Eukaryota; kingdom Metazoa; phylum Arthropoda; class Insecta; order Trichoptera; family Rhyacophilidae; genus Himalopsyche; species Himalopsyche tibetana. The sequence goes on from JAPJYX010000010.1 coordinate 8,418,221, forward strand.
AACTAGCATGTGGAAAAAAATAATGAATCATTCCACTCATGTTGACACCATTGAAAACAACCGAAATTATAATAAAAATTTGACACTCTTAATTAAAGCAAATGCCCATAAACATGTGAGGCAATAAATTACAACCCTTACTTGTTTGATTTTTACGCAATCCAGAAAATCTCAAACTGTGTAACATTTGTTTGTGTTCACGTATTATATGCACCTTTTAACGAAATCATTTTTTTAAATACATTTAATATCGTATTTCAAAAGTTATTTTCACTCATAAATAATAAGGTAAATCGATAAAAAAAATCATACCAACGCAGCAAACTTTCTTATGTAGCATAAGAAAACAAAAACCCGAAATCAATTAGTTTTGCCTTAACGGTTACCGCTTACACGCCCACGTGTTAACCTGCGCTAGCACGTGATCGATGTTTACGGTATTGAAACCATTTCCGCGCTAGCGCGGGAACGGGTTTTTAAGAGTTAGTAATGCATTCAAAATAAATTCGTATAAGCAATAATTGTTAAACTTTTTTAAATCAATTAAAATATAAGATAAGGAGTGATTTAGATAATATAACAAATAATGCGATATTCAGCAGATATTCATTTTGCATGTAAACATTATGAAAGGTTATCAAAGTTTTCGCAGCATAATGCTTATTTTTCTCAGAAGAGTATCAATATAATATACTTTTAAATAAACAAACTTTAAACATACCCATTTAAACAAGGGGGCCCAGAAAAATATTGTCTTGGGACCTGAAAAATACAAAAATTAGAAAACGAAAAAAACAAAAAGGTTAATTATGTAACGATTGTTTTTTTTTTTTTTTAATATTTTACCCGCAGGATGTTCCCACAGGGGTCTTAAATTCTTCGGCACAAACTGGTCAGCGGCTTTTATGGTCACTCTGTACAAGGCGGACATTTTCGATCGAGTGCGTGAAAACTATGATACGACTGAATAAATAAAAGTACACAGCGATCTACTTCCTTCCTGGCATGACCCCCAACTTATTTGACGTACGGTGAAAATTTAACCAATAAACTGTCAGAATCTCGAGGTCGCGGCTTTTACTTGACAGATTAAGCCAGTGTAGCCATTGTAGAAAACGTGCAATGGATACTTTGATACTAGGGTTAGTTTTCATAAATGTATTAAAAAATAAATTATACTGATGATGCATTAAGTAATTATATAAAATAAAAAAACAATGAACTTTCCATTCTAATATCATCTTCACCATTAAATGAAACTAAAAGAAGTTTAAAATTGGTCAAGAGTGTATAAAATTGTAAAATATTCATATATAGAATAATGTCGAGTAAAAATTATTTTTGAAAATGACAGAAAATATGTTTTGATTTAATTTTAAAATATGAACTTAATATTTGGCTTGGTTTTGTATTGTCATTATTTTAATCAGCTTTTGGACAATATTGAAATTTTTTTAAACGTGTTGAAATACAAACGAATTATAAATTATGTCTATACAATAGTAAAGCAATTCTAGAACTATCTAGGTGTGGTGAATTATTACATTTTTTTAAATGCAACAATCCGATTTTGCGAAAATATGCACAAAACAGATTTTGAAAATGCAACGAAGGTATTCATTATATATATACAAAATAGCCAGTGTTGCTCAAAAACGGACGAAAAGGAAAAATAAATGAGGCGAAAATCGCGATATTATTGCACCGATTGTAACGTGGGTTTGTGCATCCCACGTTTTAAAATTTATCACACAAAAAAATACTTTTAAAGGTCAATTCAACTTTCTGTCTCTCTCAATATATGTACATATATATAATGGTGTGTATGTGTCCAATGGTTTCGAACCCCTGAAAATACGAAGGGTCATAAACCTACTGTAAATGCATCTATTTTGACAAAATCTAATCAGGTTAAGTGTGACTAACATTGTATTCATAATCTTGATCAAAAAAAGGTACTTTTTTTGCATGCTTCTCGGAAAGTTACCCGCAGGTAGGAATTTTCAAATCATCCCAGTTGAGTTAATCATTCCTTATTAGCATATTGTAATAAAGTTTATTTATAAAAAAAATGAACAGTGAGCCAGTAGCGTGCTTAATTTTTTTTCAGCTCTTATTGGACATTCATACCTAATGAAATTTTGAATCTTTAGATTTTTGAATCTTTAAATTTTGAAATTTAGTATCTGTCAAATAGAGAATTAAAAAATCAAAACTCAATGTAATTATCGATGTACATATGTGATTTTGTGAACATTTAATATTTTTTTCAAAAACTATAGTGCATTTTGGTTGAGATGGGATTTTAGTCTATGCTTAAGCACGCCACTGGTTTCCTGTTCATCTTTTACAAATAAAATTCATTAGACTATGATAATAAGGAATGCGTTATTCAATTGGGATGATTTGAAAATTCTAAGCCAGATTCTATCAATTAAATGAATTATTGTATACAAGAAATTTAATAGTTTGTCTTAATCATACCTAGGTGTCACTGTAGACCGTGAATCTTACCCTTAATAAGTCTCCATTTACAGTTACTATTTCAACATTTTGTAAGCTATACATGTCCAATAAAAGCTGAAAGAAAATTAGTGTTGATGCATTTTTTTGATAATGTTAATAAATAAGTTTCAAAAATAAGTAGTGCGTTTTGACTAAGATGTAATAGTTTATTTGAAATGATAAGTCACTGCTTTAGCACGCCACTGGCTCTATGTTCATTTTTCATAGATTAATTGGAATATAATAATAAGGATCCTCTACTGAGATTTTTTAAAAATCCAATTTAGCTATTTTATCAAGATTTTATCAATTGCAAAAATGTTTGCAAATAAGTCACTTAAAAACTTATAGTAATTATAGGTGTCGCTGTAGATCGTATTATACAATATTATATCTTTCAATTTTCAACATGCTGTGTATTCAAAAAATATTTTCACTGCCCATTTATATTATTTTTTAAAAATATAAATAAATTCAGTGGTTATAAAAAAATATTAAGTCAGTTCTTATTATTATTTTTGTTATATTAAGCGTTATTAAATTTTATTATTAAAATATGTGCGTTCTATTCACTTTAAGTTTTGTAAATATTTACACTTCTTTTTGAAATCATTAATTTATTTACGATGTCTAAGCAGTAGTAGGTTTATATTCATTTAAAAAAATAATAAATATAGCTTAGTTACTTTTATCAATAGATGGCTTCGTTAAATGTCGCATGTTAAAGATTTTACAATAAAACGTTCAAATACTTATTTTGTCGCAGAGCTTAGCTAGGCTTCTGTCAATGCAAACTCTCGGGACTACATTCAAGTTTATTATAACTTATCTCGTTCTGTGGAAAGTCCCCGGACCCGTGGCAGAAATTGCCGTAGCTTGATGCTATAAGCTGCAACGTGGCGAACCTATGGGTGGGATCCGATCCGTCGGGGACTCTGGTTAAATCTGCGTTGTGGTGTTGGTCGGAGCGCAGGTAATGTTTGGACATTCCACCATCACGGTGAAATGTAACTAAATGGGGCTCAGTCTGACGGAATTCTTTTTTGACGTAGTTTTCGTCGTAGTTTTTTTGAAGTTATATTTGTAAAATGGTTTTACACAGGAGGTGGCGGCCTTTAAATACTATTCTTAAAAAACATGGTTAATTTCAAACCATTTTTTTTTGTTTCGCTGATATTTTTGAAGCCTTTCTTTGCAAAACATCATGAAAAAAATATTAATCGATAGGTTTTTTCACGACGACTTTTATAAATAAATTTGAAATATACTTTTCATCGAACCACAAGTTCTTCTCGTCAATATACTTACTAGTAAAATGCTTTAAAAGCTTCTTGAAAATGTTGAATCATTCAATGATATTTTAAATTACATATTCTGATAGGATAATTTAAAATATCATTGAATAAGTATAATATAATGGTATCTTTGATAGATTTAGCGTTAACTTTGTGGAATTTAATTTTTAAGATAAAAATAAATTTTGATAACTTGGCTATTTAATTTTATATTAACTATAATGGTTTTTTTTAAATCAAAGAACAGTTTATTTGTATAATTGATCTAATTATAAAATATATTTGAACAAATAAATTTATTTGGTGGTATTATTGGTATTCGTTATTTATAGTCAGTGACGAGCTCGGCCGTTGATGTTGACTTCGGTTTGAAACAAGCGAAGTCCCAAATTCTTTCTCCTTGTCCAAACTCTTCCCCATCTTGAAGAGTTGTCGGCAAAGATCTGCCTAGGGTTTCAGGCAGCAAGAGGCATAATGCAGCACACATTATGGATAGACTGCCCAAAATTAAAGGCGGTATTGCCAATGAATATGTACCCTAAAAATAAAAAGAAGAAATATTAATATCATTTGAATTATGTATGTCCGCATTATTTTAAAACGTAAACAATATAATACGCGATGTCATATACGCCTTAGTATTAATAACACAACCGGTGTTGCTCTCTTGTATTTGGAAGTTCTTTTTCAATATTTTTTTTTTGACAGAATATATCAGGGGTGGGGAACCTTGTCACTTCTAAAGGCCACATTCATTTATCTGATTCAACATAAGGCCGCAGTAAAGAAAACGTTGACACCTCTCCTTTTTTTTTCGACTGCCGAATATTAAATGTGTTGATTACGCTCTTTTTCCAAGCGCTTGCGTATAATTTTTTGATTAAAGTGAATATTTTGATCAATTCAAAAGGTTGCATAAGAGTAGCTAAGAGACCGCAGGCCCCCCTCCACTGGAATAGATGATTGGAAATTACTTATTGATCAATTTAGGTATCTATATGAAATCGATATAGAAAATAAAAAAGAAATATCAATAAAGATCGTCTTAAGTATCTGCACAGCATTGGTGGAGAATTTATTTTCCATTTTTCTAATTTATTGAAACTTTATTGTGAAATTGGCTCTTTAATTGTTAAGTTTACTGTGTTTTATAAAATACATACATAATTATGTATTGACTATGTTTATATATGTAGATGTATTATTTTAAGATCATCTATTTTTTTAATGTATTATTTGTGTATCATGTTTATTTTCAAATCGAATGGCCCTCTCCTGGATCAATTTCTGGATCCACCACTGCTGCACAGTCAGTAGAGGATTATCATATAAGCGCATAGGACGCACCCTTGTGGTCTTGGGGGGAAAATAGTATATATATTAAAAAATATATTATTTTCAATTCAGTTTGAGTTCTTCGAAAAACCTCTAAATTTGATAGCGCCTGTGGCCTCTCAAGTGCTTCATCCGTCACTGTTAAAAATGCCATAATATACATGTTTTTTTTTATTTAAAATTAAGTTTAACATTTTATAGATTCACTGACGATATTAAGTACTGCAATATTTCTAGCCAGCATTAGATAGTAGGTGTTTTGTTGTGAAAAAAAAGTATTATTATCGTTACCAAATAAATTATATATGAGCTGAAGAAAGTGGCTGCGTATCCAGCGACGTGGGCAGCTGCAATTCCTTGACCTCGTACTTCAGTTGGGATCAGCTCCGCTGCGTATTGTGCTCCAGAATTATAGGCCACGTTCACACCTAGTCGGCCAATCCCTGCCATGCACACGGCAATAAGAGGATCTGTTGAAGCAGTTATTAGGAATTACAATGATATGATCCGAAAAGAATACTTAACTGGATGGCTGCCACAGACGAGATATCTCTTAAAAATTGTCATGCTCAACATGCCAGAGATGAGTTACCTCGTCAATAACTAATTGAATTAATAATTGCAAATTACAGCTGGCGTGCTAGTTACAAACGTACTTTTTTCTACGGCAGCCAAAAGGCTAAGTAATATTATTCATTGTTCGTTCAATTGAAGGATCGATGATAAAATGTTGGCTGACGATAAGGTAAAAATATAAATGTATTTACTTTTCCAAGAATTATCTAATTTAGTTTGATAGCTATTTTGGCTGCATATCATCGTCACAAGTATATTTTAATCAAATTTTAGTTTTATCTATGTATACACTAGTTCAAAGGAGACTTAATCCTTATAAACACTTTATCACCTTACATCTTATGATTATCTCCTTTTTGCGAATTAATTTTTTGCAATTATCTTATGATTAGCACCTTTTTGGTTCGTTACTTAATTTTCAAGAACATACAGTGAGAACAGTATTTTTTTAAAGATAATTGCGCTTTTTTATTGATTTAATTTGTTTGTAAGGTTTCTTAACTTTGGACGGATATAAAAAAAATAGGAGAGAAATCTATGACCGACCTGGTACCTATTATTGGACTTGGTATTTACCACTACACCACTGTATATAATACACAAACAAGTAAATCAAAGAACAGTCGTAAATAACGATATGGGTATGTATAGTTAGCATAACATGGAAAAAATCTTTAATATAATCATTTCCCAACATCATCGGCTTATTGATAGTATTGACATTTAAGAATTTTTAAATCAAGTGAGATAAGCTCGATGAGATTTTTTAAGTCTCACAATCATCTCGAAGAAAAATGACATCGCAAACACTCGTTTACAACATCTTAAATTTAACTTTAAAAATATTTAAATTTAATATTAAACTTCTCGAGAATTAGACCCAGGTCCCCAGATCAATCTGCTCGTTTAAGATCGTTAGGGGAAAGCTTTTATAGCAAGAACACGGAGGCCGATTTCGGTATGCGTCGTTGTAAGCATTCTAGTAATATAAAACATATCAAATACCGATAACCAATTAATTGTTTTTTTTACAGATAGTAAGTTATATAGACACTTTGATGAAAAATAAAGCTGTATGTCTCTGTATATAATACATCGCGATAGTAAAAAATTGTATGGGCTTATTCGAATTAAACTTTTATACGTATAATGAAAAGATTCAATTTCAAGATATTAAAACTGATGACCAATAATTCTAAGCGTAAATTTATTGGTATTGAAACCCTGTTCACCTGTCTTTGAGCTTAGACATAGTAGGCCACCAGACACGGCTGTGAAAAGACCGGTAATCAAAAGGGAAGAAGACGCCATAGCTTTTCGCCCGATTTTGTCCTGGAGCGCTAAGATGATCAGGCACGAAGGAAGAATAGTCATGGAAGAAAAGCTGAAGAGTATGAATGGAGAGAACCCAAGTCCATTCACGTTTCGAGAAATGGCGTCGTAACAAAGTGTAAGAACCATCCTGGAAAATAAAAAAAGCTGTTAAAAAAAGATACAGACTAAGCATTGCTCTTGAAGGTATTAAAGTATACAAAAAGGATAAAGTATACATATTTTTTGTCTGTTGGATTGAGCTTTGAGCTCAAGTCTAAATAGTGCATTATTAATTTTGTTATGGGTCTGAAATTAGTATGTGAATAATGCGAAATTTATGAACTTGTTAATCATTTAGTATATGAACTTATTCAATGTCGTTTGTTTTGGTAATTTCATAATAACATACAAAGTTCAAAGTGACCCCGCCACTTTTTAATTTAACACTACACTACTGATCACAATATTATTGAATGGACATTTGAAATAAGATATTATTAAATAATTAAAGTATTAGTAGTTGAATTCTTTACTTACGATTTAAATACAAGTATGCTGTAGTTTTTTCTCAATCTAGGCGTGAGGAAAAGGCCTACCAAAGAAGGTTGTCTCTGTGGGACAACACGGGCATCTGACTCTGCAATGAAGGCATCCAGAGAGCTCGGTGAAATAGTTCTCCCATTTCTTTTTGCTATCGTCAAGAAGCACTGAGCCGCTTCGCGCCCTCGACCTCGACTCACCAACCACTGAGCACTTTCTGGTATCTGAAAAAAGGATGTAACATGTAAAATTTTTTGTTCCAAATGTTCTTAATGCAGAGTATAAAAAATCATTAAGTTTATTATATTAATTTAGCTAAGATGGATTATCTAGAAGAAGGTTTGGAGGCAATTTTCGTAAGAATAAAACTTGTTAGTGTCATTTATATAATAATATGTTTATATCAGACAATATAAATAAATATCTGTGATGTTGTTCAGGCTACTTTAGTAGTACAACGATTTATAAAGCTATTCCCCAATATATGAATGTCTGTGATGTTTTTAATCGTTTTCTAGCCAACTAGTGATCCCATAGAACTTCTTTTTGTATTTAAAATTATTGCTCCCTACCCTCATTGGAAGGAGAAATGAAATGGTTGAGAAATTATCACCTAATCTTTGAAAATACTAGACAAATTAATTTGCATCATACTTTTACCATTTACGAATTCTATCATCCGATGAAAATGATCAACGAACGCTATATTTTTCTTTAGCTAAAATCCTATGACGTAGTAAGGCGGGTGAGAGTTTTAAATTCCATTCTGTCTGTTAAGAAAATCATTTCAAAAACTTTGATCAATTCCAAAATACCAAAGTTTAAGCATCAATTTTTCTTTATTTGCATACGAGTTAAATGGTTATATTAAATTTAAAACACATATATGGGCAATACCAAAAAATAATACATTTAATGTAAGGTATGTATGCACAACAGTTTTTCGTCATTTAATCAAAATTTAAAAAGCTTCCAGAGTGCTTTTTGCAACTTAATGATTCAATTGAAACAATTTGTTCATTTTGATACTTATGCCATTTATCATATGTTTGTTTTAATAATACATTTTAATACATTATAATTTTCGTTCTTATCCACTCATTAAATTCTCGTTATGAGCCTTATTTTTTTTATTAAACGCTCATTTGGTTGATTTTAAAATTTTACTAGTCCAGAATGCCTCTTCATGTATTAAAAATTAAATTGCCTTTAGGAATAATTCATCAAATGTCATAGGTAGTAAGTATTACATAAATAACACTGTTTTTTTTAATTCTTGAAATACAGTTAAAAAATGTTCGTGGTGAGCAAAACCAGTCCTGATCATGGAATAAGCATAAAAAAGCATTTTATTTTTGTAAAATATAACACTTTTAACAGTGGCGTAGCTACAAATTTAAGGCTTTCATGAAAACGTCACGCAAGGCCTCTTCACGGAATTTGTTACATTAAGTTTAAAATTGGACCCCCCCATTTAGTTGGGCCCTCATGCATTGTATCACTATGCTTTGAAGTGGCTACGCCGCTGAATGTCAATCAATTTTCTTAATATGATTTTTTACACTTTAACCATGAAAAATCGTGTGCTTAACAAAGGTGGGTAGCAAATTATAGTTAAAAAGTAAAACAATATTTGGTACTAGTTCGATATTTATTTAATATGATCCAGATAGGTTTCACTCATTACGAGAATTTTCAACCTCTAATGCTCTCGATGAGTGAAACCGGTCCTGATCTTATTAAATAAATGTGGAATTAGTACAAAAGCGTGCTCTATTTTTTTTAAAAATATAATGCCTTTCCACCAAGTATTGACAGTGAATATCTGAAAAGTGAGTAAATTGTATTTAAGAGAAAACAAGTTGATTATAATTTATTTTAATATCGGAGAAAAAAACTAAAAATTCTTCTTATTATTTATACCCCAATCATTTTTTTTTATTTAAGCATATCTTTCATATATCATACTCTTATTATTTGATTTCATGATAACAATAATCATCATAATGTATATTATGTCAAAAATTATAATCAAATTAGTTTGGTTCATAAACTTGTCAATTCATCTTATTGCATTATGTGCAAAATTGATAAAAAGTTAACGGTGCGATCGGTTTCAATTCATCACAAAAAAATCAATGCTGGTTACACACTAACAGTTTTCCTTTGGTATCGGGCACACGAGAGTCCTAATATGTATATATCAATTAATGACTAGCGGAGTTAGAATGAAAACCGCACAACGATAGTAAGTCTGATTATGTATTATTGAATTTGAGCCCAATTCAACTCGTTATTTTTTTTAAATAAATATTGTGAAGAGTAAAAAGATTAGTCCGTTAATATAAAACTATTTTGTCGTTATATCAATAATCATTTTAATAGCGATCTTTCAGCGATGATTATTTCCATAAATAATTCATGTTGGATATTGTAAAGACAAGTTACATGTAATCAAGGTCGGATTTTTGTGCCTGTGTTCGAGGCGCCTTTGGCGCCACGAAAAAGTAGATTTAAATGAGTGAATAGCGCTAAAATCTTGTGCGGCTCCTGTGCGCTTGTGTACGCAGTACTCTTTGTACACGACAAGAGTCAGCTCTGCATTTGATCTCCTAATAAGGCTAAAATAACAATTCATACAGTGTTATTGTTATTATTTGCGGTCAGCGTATACTTTCCTCGCAGAAGGAGATATGTCAAGTGTTAAAATTAGGGCTGTGGAGTCGCGTAAAAAAAAAGACGACTACGACTCCGACTCTGACTCCGCGGATTTTTTAAAATAATTTCATCTTTAGTCAGCCAAGCATGAAATGTTAACACTTTTGACTATTTTATTTAAATACACATCATTAAATATATTTTTCAAAAAAAATCGAGCCGCTCATTTTTCAGGACTCCGACTCCGACTCCACAGCTCTGGATAAAATCTTTGTGAAATTTTCAGAATTTGATAAATAATAACAAGGGTGGTGAAGTCTAAAAAAATTTACGACTCCAACCAATTTAAAAAATAATAATTAATGATATGTATTTAAACCAAAGCAGTCTATAGAGTTGCTCCTGCATGCTAGGCTAGGATAATCTTATGGAATACATATATGTAAGTTAAAAGAAAATTATTGATTGAATTATCAGCTCAGAGTCATTTTCTTTTACCCGACACTACAGCTCTGCCCTGCTAATAACTATTGCTTCATTCGGGATTTGGCTTATCATATAGATCGATCAAAATAGCGAAAGTAAACGAAATAAAGTAAACATTTCTTGCTTGCATGAGATGCATTAGAATATTTTTGATATCAAATCACGTTGACTATCAATTCATTAAAAACTCAAAAAATAATAAGTATGAGTACGTACAAATAATACGTCAAAGTTTGAACTTCACTCTGTATATATGTATATGTCGACAGATCATACATTACGGCATATAGTGTTTCGAAAAAGTGCTCCTGGAAAGATGCTTGTTAAAATAATTATTATTATTAATCACTAAAAGATTAATTATATTGTAACAGCATTAAAGATTATGAACGACATAAGAAAAATATTGGATAAACTTCATAAAGACTGCTTAATTTTTTTTCAATTGTGTAGCAAAACTCGATTGACCAAGTTCAACAAAAAATCCATTATTTTGTGATTAAAAATGGGCAGTTTATTGCCAGTAGATTTTTTTCTTTATAAATTTGGAGCAAGGTCGCATTGGACTCTCACTGCACGGTGAAATGTTGGGCGTAGCACTAAAATAAAAATATATTATGCAGTGTAATATTATACAAAACGAGAGCGACTGGCCAGTTGATCGATTATATAAAAGAATCGCCATTTAAGTTTGGTCTGATTACGTGCCGACATTTTTTGTTCATAAGATGACGGAAGGCATGCAATTAATTAAAATTTTAATATAGAATGTTAAATATGTACAATAAGTTGCGGAATTTTCGACTATTTTTATTCCGCTTTTATAGACTATATGAACAAATAAAACACTTTTTGTACTGATTTGAAAAGATTTATTGAATATCAGGACCGGCTTCGCTCTTTGAATACATACATCTGTATCGATTTATATTTTCATGGGTTGATGATGCTCGCGGTGGGGAAAAACAGTCCTGATTTAAAATTTGGAAATAGTACAGAAAATCGTTTTTTTTTTAAATATAATGCCTCTACTAAAACTTAATAGTTAGCACTTTTCTGTTTTTAAATTCTGAAACAAAATATGTTATTGTAATTATTTCGTGATGTAGGTATGGTTCAAAACCACATACATGTTGTAATATCTATGAAAGATAATTTAATAATCGTTTTTATTATAGTATGCCCGTGTTCAATCATAATTTTGAATGCATTTACGAACGTCTGCTACCTGCGTGAAAATTTGAATTTTCTGTGAAATAACAGAAAAAAATCTTACAAAGAATTTTTAGCAAGAACTGGTTGTTAGTCAATCGTAAAATTTCTCTCTTCATATAGTGTAAGCTGTAAGGAATGAAAGCTGGCTAGGTAGCTGGAAAAATTAAGTGTTTGTATATTCAAACCGTTTTTTTTTAAAGCATTTCTCAAAGTGTTTATACAAAAACCAGCCTAGACATCATAATATTATTAAATACGGGATCCGAACTAGTTATTCAGACATCGTGATACTTACTGAACGTGTAAAGAATTAAAAAAAAAAAGATTATTCAACTTCTACAAAACGAAATTTAAAAAATGTTGAACACGGCGCGCTGAGCGCGGACCACAAATTCGAATTTGTGGATCCCATAAATGCGTAGAGCACCGCCTTTCAAACCGGCCGCGAAAAAAACGTTTTTTTCTATCCATGGGCGGAGACGTAAACATATTATGAATAAAATGTAATCGTATTTTTTTAGATCTCATTTATGTATGCTCAATTTTTGTTGGCTGACAGTTCTGTACCAAAATGGCCGATTTTCTTGGGTGACATTAAAATTGCAATACCAAAGCATATACCAAAAGTATATGTTATTTTAGGCGAGAAAATTTCGTAGTACACATTTAAATGTGTTTAATGGAATTGAGTAAATATATTAAGCATTTATTTCCACGCATTTAATATAATTACTTCATATATATTTAGCCTCCACGCCATCGTCAAAACTATGTTTATGCATAATTAGGTTAGTTACATAATATATTGAGTTAGAGAAGTTACGGTTGATAATATCAATAGTTTTTACTAGTGTAAATATGTTTCTCATTAAATACATTTTCAACTTATAAAAATTACGAGTTTTACTTATCTAGTATTTTTAATTGTCCTGTTTTTTTTTTCTTCAAATAAAACATATGAGATGTGTACGATAAGCAGTTTTGTTAATTATTTATTATGATGTGTTTGAATCAAAGTCCGAAAGTAAGTATTTAAAAAAATGCTTAATACAATTTCATTTTAACTTATATATATATATGTATTCCATCAGATCATCTTTAGTCAGCCAAGCATGCAATGTTAACACTTTGGACTATTTTGTTTGAACACACACAATTAAACATATATTTCTTTTAAAAAATTGAGCCGCTTATTTTTCACGACTCCGACTCCACAGCCCTGCTTTTCATGTTTATAATATTTACAATTCTATAAAGCCTGCTTCATCAGACGATTTCAACTAAAGGTATTAAAGTATTTATTCATGGCAAATTGTTTTTTTTTATTTTCCCAACAAGAAACGCTGTACTTTTATTATGCGTAGTATAATAATACGTAGCATGATTATTGCCAATTAAATAACGTGATATAATAAACGCCATAACGTGTTCACTTTTAATAATTTACAACAGGTGCCACTGCTGTCGAACAAGCCTTAAGCGGCATAACTTTTGGTAGTACATAATTATGTATTACGTATTGCTCTTTAAGCGTGTAAAGAAAGTAGGTATCTACCTTATCTTTACTAAATCTGCGACTTAATTTCACGAACTGCGGTACGCGTGTATATTTTTAATCAACTTAATGCATTGTAATTATTAATGAATCCATTGTTTATATTTCAATTCAAATTTTGAATGTGTGACGAATTTTTTTATTTTTTTTTATTGACGATGTTCACTATTGTTTTAACTGGCTAACATTAAAAGAAGCAATTGCTAACACTGCTAACTCCCAAGTAGGGCTTCCAATTAACCGGACTTTTCAACTAACCGGTTTTCGGTTTTATTCTGGCAATAAAACCGGTTAACCGGTTTAAACCGAAATATAACGTATTTTGATTAGGTAGGTATGCAAAAAAAATATTTTTTTATAGATTTTTTTAAAAATATTTGTCATAAATGCTCCAATTTTAATATAAAATCGATATTTATCGTATAGGTGGAATACAGAAAGTATACTATATATATACAACAATGACAATCAAATTTAGAAAAATATTTTATGGTAAAATGTCAAATAAAAAATTTAGCTTGATAATAAAACTCATAATTGAGAATAACAAGCACTATAATAATTATATATATACTATAAAAAATATTAAATTATTTGAAAAAGTCTTTTCTGTTCACAACATGGACAACTTCGAGACAAGTAGGTTTTTTTTATAAAATTCATATGCATGTTTCTTTTGTTATGTAAATTGTTTCCGCTTCTACGCAGTAAATTCATTGTAAAAGATATTTCTTTTTGAAAAAAAAATGAAAAATAAGAAGAGTATTTTTGATAAAACGCGGTTAACCGAGTGAAATAAACCGGATTTCGGTTTTTTTCAAAACATGCGATAAACCGGTTAACCGGTTTCAGTTTAAACCTGTTTGGAAGCCCTACTCCCAAGCCATTGGTCCTCGAACATTTTGTATCTCTTACATTATTATGAAATGTAATATTTGAAACTTTTTTTTTATTCAATTTATATTGAGGAACTTCTCGAGTAAAACTTTTATTGTACATATGAGAGCTGAATAAATGAGGCTATTAATTGCAAACCCGGCTCATAACAAAATGGTTGAAGAGTGAAACTTGAATTTCATTTTGTAAAACGATATACATTTCAAAAGTATTTTTAGTTATAAATGACTTTGGAATGATGTTTTATATTTTTTAAGCCAGTTTGGAGACTGCTTTCTAAAAATAGTTTTAAAATGTATTTGTATTAACTAAATTAATTGACGGTTCCATGCTTCACCAATTTTGGAATGAGCCGGGCTTGCAAGGAATAGCCTCAAATAATGTAACAAGTTTTTTACACAAAAAACTCATATTATGTGTTGTAAAAATAACACATCAATATTATTTTTATATTACATTAGTAATTATATTGGTAAAATTAAAAAAAAATATTTGTCATTTCTGGTGGAAAATGACAAAAATAAAAAAAGTCTCCCATCCCTTATCCTTTGCACAGAGTGCTTTTGTGACCAACGTGTGAAAAATGGTACATTTTTTTATCTATGTCCGCTCCCACTGTGGGATTTCCTAATGTATATATCTCAACAGAAGTTTTTCTAAGAGAACTGCTTGCAGCTCAGATGCTCAACCTCCCTTTTATATTTTTACGAGAGTAGGGAAAGAAAAGATAGCGTTGACTGGTGGTTAGCAAATCACTCTCGCTGCGCCACATCTTTGAAAAGGTGGGACATTACAAACATCCATGCATTCGAACAGAAATCGGTAAATCTATTTTAAAAATAGCTGTTCGTATTGGTGTTCGAACCTTTCAGATACGTCATATCTAATATATAGTAATAACAACCTCTGACGATTTAAAAAAAATAATTAGCTCGATAATATTCCGTATGTTAAAATGCATTCTTGTAAAACAGGATTCGCTTGACGTCATCGTAGAGACAAAAGCGAGCACGTCTCGGGCGGGGCGATATGAACCAAATTAAATTCGGCAAAAGTGAAAGGCCGCGAATAGCTTCGCCCTGTTGGATGACTGGGGGTTTCACCAGCCGAATTGTCTCCTTAAGGTGACATTGATGCAGCGGGGACCTGGTATATATAGCTGGACCAAATCTGTCGAGAACAATCAGTTTCCAGCACGCATTCAAAACACAGCAAAATGGCATTCAAGGTATTGGCAAATTTTGAATATTTTATCTGGAATTTATTATACCGTGTCTCTAATAACTAATGAATACATATTTTTATCTTTGAATTCAAATTCAAAAATTGTTTTAGTAACTACGAAGGAGTGCATATTATAATGAAATACATATATGAAAAATAATCAACGCATAATAATACAATATTATTAAAAATGCAAATTGTTATCATAAAATGTCACTACTAAAAGATTTGATAAACACCATTTTGTATGTAATTAGGGGTCGGTTTTTAAATACGCGATATTTGAAAGTTTCGAAGTGATAAAAGCATATTGTTATGATTCAAATTCAAATGATTTGTTATTATTATTTCAGTTCGTCTTTCTCGCCACCGTATTGGCCGTCGCCAACGCAGGATTAATCGCCCAGCCAGGTGCAGGATATTCCGGTCATTTGGGATACGCTGCTCCAGTTTCCTACGCCGCTCCATTGGCTAAAGTAGCTACCGTAGACGCCGATTACGATCCTCATCCCCAATACAACTTCGCTTATGACATCCAAGACGGTCTGACCGGAGACTCCAAGAGCCAGCACGAAAGCCGCGATGGAGATGTCGTCCAAGGATCGTACTCCCTTGTCGATGCCGATGGTTTCAAGCGCACCGTAGATTACACCGCCGATCCTCACAACGGATTCAACGCCGTTGTCCATCGCGAGCCCCTCGGTCATGCCGTCAAGGTTGCTGCCCCAGTCGCCGCTTATGCTGCCCCAATCGCTAAGATCTCCGCTCCCATCGGTTATGCTGCCCCAGTTGCCAAAATCGCTGCCCCTCTTGGATACCAACAATCCTATTACCATTAAAAATTGCCTGAATATTTACCACCGAACATGAGTCACTTAAGATAGTATCATTTTATTATTATTATTTTGTTGTTGCACTCGATGATTGATATCGTGCGTAGCGAATGTATTATATTATTTTTATTACAATAAAGCATATTTATTTAGTTACAAGTAAGATTGCATTTTATTACAAAAATCCGTTATAAAATAATATTAATTTCTAGGGATTCAAATTACCGATAAAGACTTAAAACCGGTATTTTAGTTGTTTTTTCAATACCAATATTTCAGTGAATAAAAATGTTTATCTAATTGATTTCGATAAATTGGATTTGTAAATCATTTTTGGATATTCATATAAAATCCACTATTGTAATGTTCTCTGGGACAGAAGCTTTCCCGGTGTTAAAATGACTACAATATTTAAGATAAAATATTTGTATAGATATCTATTGGAAAAAATATGCCAAAGCTAATTTAAGAATGTACGAAATTCAGTATCAAAAGTATTTATTCTTTAAATTAAAACGCAACGGTAATATTATCAAATATTTTAAAGCTGAAAGATCATACGAGATTTACTCGCGGAGAATTGACACTACAAACAACCACGTCTTAGGTCTTGAATTTAAATCTAAAAAATCCAATTTGTCGTTTACCTTACAGGAAATCGAACCTAGATCCACATGATCGGTAAAGCAAGCTCTAACCAACTAGAACAGCGGGCGACAGATTGAAATATTTGAAAATATGTGTATTCACTGTTCATAGAGAAATTGGCTTTGAAGCGGAAAAGCAGTTTATTCAATTTATATGTTGATTTTTACGAAAGTGGATGCCTATTTTACATATGTGCTTTTTACGCACCAGAACATGTAAACATGCAAATCAGCGTATTATTTTTGAGTAGCCACTTATTATATAAGATTCCATTTTTTCCGATCGTATATTTTTTTTATCACTTAATCGATGTATACATGCTTTGAATATTTGACTTGTTTTCATAAGGGTTGTAAGATGACAGTTTGGAGTCGGCCATAAATGTATCGAATTGATATATACCGTAACACAACTAGTGACGATTATTTTTAATTGAAATGAAAACGTAAACTGTAGGTGTGATATAAAATGTTTCACATAATTAGTTAAAAATATAAAGTTAAAAATATAAACATAAAAAGTTATATGACTTGAAACACTTACTAAACACTAAGTTAATATTGTATTTTGGCGCAATGAATATTTATAGCACAAAACTACATATTTAATTCCTTTTTCTTTGGTAATAAATATTGTCCGTCGTGTAAAAAACGGGCCTAATAAAACAACAATTATTTTATTTTTTATCCGTAACACAATAAAAACATCACAAACCTACCGTGTGTACATATTTTTTATGATATCACTGAAAGCGTGCCGACAATAACTCTTTGCAAATTGCTTAATGAGTATAATTTCACATTATACAAATTAATGGTTTAAGAAAGTAAAAAATATGCAGTATCTTGTCTATAAATTTATTAAGAATGAGTGTAAAAAATTACATTTAACGTCCATTAGTTACTCTACTACGTAGATTTATGTTATAAGGCATGGATGTTTGTGATGTTTAAAAATTATTTCACATCTTCCCAATGTAGTCCTGTCATAACTTTATTCTATCTATACATACTCTTTTCGAAAAAAAAAGGGTTGAGAAACTGAGTATCAAGCTGATTTCGTGGATAAACTTCTGTTGAGATCCTTCTATTAGGAGACCATGGATTAAAAATAAATTAATATCATTTCTAATGCGAATTTCACAGCGGAATGAATTTAGGTTTAACAGTAGCGACACTTTATAAAAGTACAATTTGTGGTTGAGATTTGAGTGTATTAAATGAGACTAGTTTATTAAATATGAATTAAAAAACAAGTAAAAATTTACAGTGACTTAAATATACGTTAAATTACATTACCCAAGCAATAATTGAACGGAAAATGCGTTGATAATCTTATGCCAAGGTTTTTATTGAGTAATATTACTGTAGACGATTTCAGATCTAATCTCGAATATGCATTAATATCGAAGTGGTGGCAGAATCCGGAGGATGAACGGTTATCATATGTAAAGAATTGCAAATTAGTAATTATTTCTAATGCAATAATTATTGTTATATACAGGGCACAGAAGAATAACTAACTATACTTGTTCTTCAGTTATTTATTTCAGATTTCTTACTAAATTTTATCAATTATGTTGAATAAGAAAAAAATCCCGTTAGGCATGATTACGGCATCAAAATAGACGCACAAATGCATAACCCAGTTCTCGTACTGACCCAGAGCTAAAATTTATAATGTGTCGAGTGACGACTATATGTATAATATTTACAAAACAACGAAAGATTGAATGAAAAGCAAGCATTAAGAAGCTTGTGTGATAATGTATTTAGTTTACCAGTAGATTTCACATTCACTTGGTCTTCAAATGAGTTTGTCGAAAAAGAAGTATATTTGTAGAATTTAGCATGTTGAAAGTATTGAGAAATCAAATATTATATTGAAATTAAAATTATCGGATACATAACTAAAATTAGCTATCGTTTAAAAATATTGATATCGCGTGGAATGATTGATTCAATAACATTACTTTTAATCAAAAATCCGATATCGATTTTTAATTTACAATTTACTGCAAGTGTTTGAACGAAAGATCCTGCCAATTTTTTCGGCACCGTCTACTAGAATGGCGTTTGGCGATTTCAGCACAACTATGAGCCTAATAACCCCCTACGCCAGTGGCTTCCAACCTATATGTTACTGCGCCTCCCTTTGAAGAAAAAAAGATTATCGCGCCTCCCCATCCTATATTTCATATAGTAATAAAGACACGTTTTAAAGGGGAAATAAATATTTTGGACTTTTCGCGCCTCCCTTTGCAATAGCTCACGCCTCCCCAGGGAGGCGCGCCTCCCAGTTTGGAAATCGCTGCCCTACGCTGAAGCAAACAGGAGTGGACTGGAGGAGAGGTGATCGTAGGGGCTCGCACGAGCCCCTTTTTAAATAATAAAAAAAGGATTTTTCAGATCAAATTAGTACCTAACTGCAATTTCTGACATACATATTATCTATGATAGCTTTTAATATAACGCTTGGAACAAGAAATTGGAGAGAAATTTCCTATTAATGTGTCAATTTTAAAACTCTTCACTCTTGCAAATGCAAGTATAATTTTAGGCTATATTAGATTTACGCAGTGGCGATACACCTATAAACGAATGAGGTTCCCGGGGCCCCAGAATCTTAGGGGCCTACAAATAGCTTACATTTATATAGCCCATATATTTTTTGTTCAAATTAAAATATATTTATTATTTTACACGGATTTTTCTGACGTTTTTTCGAGACTTCGCTGGAGGGCTGGGGATATCACAAGACGCACGAGTGCTGGAAATCAGCGTTTGGGGTCGGAATAGATGAGACTGATTGTTGCGGCCGGACTGAAGACGAATATGTAAGCTAAAATATAATTTATTTTTACAATAGATTTTCCATCGCGATTCGACGCCATTGTTTGAACGGTGGACATTTTATTTTGTATTCTCATTCACCTGTATTCATTGTGCGGCGCACATATCAGTCCGAAAATCTTACCGAGTAATTATAATGTGTGCCATAAATCTATGAAAAGTATAATGAATTGGAATTTTTGTGTATTTACGAAATTCGCAAAGTATTGTATCTCACACTGTGAGCCAATTAGTGAGAGAATGGAAAACGAAAACAGTAATTGACAACCATTTTATTATTATATTTTTTATAGTATCCTTAATTTTTTACAGCATTGAAATTTCTTTGCATGACGTATAGATTCACAAAAGCTAAACACGTTTCGCACGTTGAAAATATATTTTTACTGAATATTTGTAAATTTTCGTAAATGCCGAGTCACTGGTCGAGTGGTTAATGTGTAGGCCGCTCGGATTCGGTGCGCTCGCTTACGGTGCGCTCGGATTCGAATCCCTTTAATTTTATAAATAAATATTTCAATCAATTTACGCACGTCTGTTTGAAGACAGCTCCCACTAAAAAGCAAAAAACTAACCACCAGTCTTGTACCAACTCTATCCTTCTATCTCTTACTCGCTTCGAAAAAGAGAGGTTGAAGAACTGAGTAACAAGCAGTTTTAATAGAAAACATATGTTAAAATAAGCTCTATTCTGAATCCATATGCTTCACTTTGGAAGCGAACATGGTTAAAATATGTATATAATACGATTGGTTACCGATACAACAATATCTAACAAAAAAACGTTTGTGGGTGATTTTCAACCAAAGGCAAATTTTGAATTATGAAGCACTGAGACTAAATAAATGGTTTTTAATTGACTTTATCAAATATCAATTCAATAAATTGTCAAAAAAACCTTTTTTAGTCTTTTTTTCAATCTTAAAATGTAAATTTAGATCCTAATTTGGCATTGTTAGCTTACATTTTTTTTGATAGAACGCGTATAAAGTTGTGTACATTGTGATTATATTGAAATAAGGCTGTTTTGAAAAGACTGTGGGTTACGTCCTTTTTTCATTTCCACAGTCGAATTATTAAAATTTATTCAAATGAAACACAGTTTTTTGATATTTTTCCAATTTTCATAATTTTATCAAATGTCAGGTACGGTTTAACTCATTATGAGCATTTTCAATTCGAAAAAAGTTGTTT
Source organism: Himalopsyche tibetana (assembly GCA_030503985.1). NCBI lineage: Eukaryota > Metazoa > Arthropoda > Insecta > Trichoptera > Rhyacophilidae > Himalopsyche > Himalopsyche tibetana. The sequence continues at coordinate 8,439,348 of JAPJYX010000010.1, forward strand.
CGTAAAATATATAAAAATGTTTGGCATTTTGACTTTGAGTTAAAACATCAGTTAGCATAAATCTTTTCAATAAAAAAACTATGTCTGTGCCGTTATAAGCTATGAAGCAGATAATTATGCGTATTTTATTATTCAATATATTATAATAAGTAAAAGTAATAAGTACTACCAAAAAGAATAGGCATGGAAAATATTTTACATTATCAATTGAAGTTGTCAGATGTTGCAAATAAATATAGTATATTTAATAACTATTTTTTTTTTTAAAGTCTGTTTTAAAATAAAAAAAATACCCTTATTTAGTCAATGATATAGATAACTTCAAGCCTAAGTGTAAAAAGAGATTATGTTAAGAAATAGAACACGTTGTGTACTAATTCTACTTTATTATTATCAGGAGGTTTTGTAAAACGCGATAATTATCAACCGATTTGTTGGAAATCCTAGCGAATGAAATCGGTCCTTATTAGAGCCTCAAATTCCAGAATTTTGATATGACTAATCCCAAGATTTTGGGATTAAGGAAATAAATTTATAAACTTTAGAGCTAAAGATATAAAAAAGGTTCGATTTTTTTTCATTTTGGCAATTCCGTAAATTCCTGGGTTTTTGAAATTGGAAATCTTGGAAGAGCTAAAAAATTGCGTCGTTTCATTTTGGGAAATCTCTAAATTCCAAGGATTTTAAAATCACCGAGCAAAAATTGTACTGTCAGTTAAAAATAGTATATATCGTTCATAGAGAAGAATAATAAAGGAGAACTACTATACCAAAGTCAAGGATTTTTTGACGGTGATCTGAGTATATTTCAATATCGATTTGAAATTAATAAAAGGCAAGACTGAATTCGTTAGTGTCAAAACAAAAAACAAAACACATCTAAAGAGGATTTTGCCTCACATTTTACATTTACAATAAATACGTAATTTTCTTTATTCTTACTTCTTAACATTGAACAGTTTCATCTTTTAAAGCTAATTAAATTGGACGATAGTTAGCTTTATAAATATTTAAATAATTATTGTTATCAACCACATTTTGTGTTCAACTAACGAGATAAATTGATTTCTGTTTCAATGCCAGCTTTCTTATGAAAGTTTGTCCAGATTTTTTCAAGAAATTATAATTTCCGTCCAAAACTATTTGAAGGTATTGATACTGATTACATGAATAAAAAATGATTTACCATTAGTGAAACAATTTATAACGTTTGCTACGCCTGCCGCTCTCTAAAGACTTGCATACATTGTACATTCATATTGCAAATTTTGGGAATAATTCAATCAAAATGAATTACGTGAAACGGAAAATGGCTCTCGAAAAAATGTATAAAAGAGCTGTTTATTTTTCAACCAATATCAAACTCAATCCACCTTCAAACGAACCACAATGGCATCTAAGGTTTGTGGCAATTTATAACCCAACAGTTAAACTTCATATTCTAACAATATAATTACGTTTGAGCCCTTTACGCCGAAGTTATTCTAATCAGCACGCAGTAAATATTCCCCAAATAGTTTTTTTGTTCCTGTACTTCACTAGTGGATTTAAAAGTATTTAATTAAGTGTTCTGTGTGTATTTATTGTTAAAAACGACGTATCAGTGATGTGAAAGTTTTGAATAACCATAAACAGTATTCCCGAATACATTTTTTATTATTAAATTAAACGTCTGCTATATGTTGGTAATACGCAATCTAAGGATCGCAATACTGATATAAACGAAACCGGGATTTGATGATGTTTCTTCAACACCATAATACTAGTATATAAAATGTAAAAATATCTATATTTCGGTGTTGAAAGTCAACGCAAATCAAATTTTGAGTATATAGAATCCTAATTTAATAACATTGTTCGCGATTGATTGAAATATTTTAAGACTGCTAAGAGTTGAATCAATATTGAACGGTTCCAGATTTGATAAGCATTTCAATGATTAATTATAAAAAAAAAACGTGATTTAAAGATATTTATAAAAATCACTCGTCTGTGATCATTATATATTTTTAAAATATAATATTTTGTTTAATATAAGATTTCGAATGACGTTGCTTAGTGGAATTTGAATCGTTCAATTTTTTTACACTCACACAAGTTTTGTCGTGTTTCACCTTTCGGTATCTTTAGACAATCACGTGCATGGATGAACTTAAAGTTCATTTGTTCACCAAGAACTTGAAGTTTATAAAGTTCATCTGTGCATGCCGAAATGTAAAACTAGTTTGGTTGGTGATAAAACATGTGTGAATATACAAAATTTGAACAATTCAAATTTATTTTTTATATTAACTATCGAAACACCGATTATAGTTTACCCACCCGGTATTTTGATCTTAATTGACTGTTTTTATTTAAACTTTTTTTGTAATACCATTTACCAATATTTGCAGTATCAGAGTTTAATATGAAATATCCAAATACCGTTTTTTTTAAATATTCGCCCTGTATTGAAATCTCTAACGGAAAGTGATGCTGGGCTTAAGTCTCGATTTGGTCAATTTAAATTATTCTTTTAGGAATATAACATGACATTCTCCTTTACCGCTGTATTACTATTTAAAATAAAGCGTTTTTCAAATGATTAAAATCTTCGTAAACATAAGGTTGGTTAAAATAACTTCGGGAATTTGAAAACAAAAGTGACGGCATTATGATAGTCGGTCAAAGTTTATGACAATATCAAAATGCCGTTCGTCCAAATAATTCATATCTTTTATCTGTGATGTATTCAAGTGTCTGTAAATTCTGACAAACTAGATTCGAGACGTTGCACCATTATTAAAATGTTTTTTATTGTATCAAACAATGCTGTTATATTGCGCAACGCAAAACATAGATTGAATAGTATTCAATTTGGAGCTTGGAGTGGGATGAACTGCAAAAAGTATTCCGAAATATATTCTATGTTAATTAGGACCTAAGATGAATCTGAGCATTTGAAGGACTCCATTGCCACTACTATCATATTGTTTTGTCTACAATATACAATTAATATTTCTGTATAATAAATCTAGTTTTGATTGAACCCGTGGTGTTTGACGACGAATTTTCCTCACATCATAAAATTTGCTATGCATATAATTTGTAGTCACGGTTTACGGTTGTTAAAAAACAAGAAGATGTATAAATAGTCAAACGGATTTTTCCCGTGACATCAAAATTAATCAGAAGCATGCTAGCTTATTAGATGACACACGAATTTGAGTTGTATCATTTTTCTTAAATATTTCTACAAGAGGTCAAAACTACTTTTGATGTATATAAAACCCAAACGAAAGTGTATACATAAAATTTTATTACATAACTTGTTTAAATAATACCGTTAAATAACACATCTATTATGTGAAATAGTCAATATAAAACAATCTGCTTTTACATCGTTCATTCACGCTCTCTAGACCACAACGCGTTACACTATATTCTATTAGCATACAATGCATTTCTCCGCCAATTGGCGAATTATAGTATCATTGTCATTAATTATCATTTAAGTTTTATTTTTATTTTTATTAGCATTCGACATATCATGCTCTTAGATTTCGCTACTCTTTTAGTATTCTATATTTTTAATCTAGCAACTAAAAGCAGTATGTATTGTTGAGTCGGATAAAAAGAAAACCAACTCTGACTCCGAAATGATTTTTTCGGTAATTTTCGTTTAATTCATATATCTGTTTACCATCACATCGTTCTAGTCACTGGAATAATTCTATCATAGTATAATTCAATAATCAATATGATAAACAGAATATTTTTCCAATATCTTAAAAAAATAATCGATTTTTCCGACTCCAATTCCACACCCTGCTTAAAAATCAGGAAACTAAGATGATCAGGTTCTTGATGATGAAGGATGCAAAATTTACAATAATAAAAATTAAAATTGTTTCAGTTGTTTATTTTCGCCGCCTGCGCGCTTACTGCACATGCTGGCCTGATCCAAGACCACTCTTACTCCGGTCACGAAGCAGCCGCATACGCAGCCCAACCAGATATCTCTTCCCACGGAGGTTATTCCGGCCAGGAAGAGTACTCTGGTCACGCTGACTTATCCGCACTGTCCGAGTTCGGCAACGGGGACCACACCCCAGTTGACTACCACTCTCATCCTCGTTACGAATTCTCGTATGGCGTAAAAGACGAAAAGACCGGAGACGAAAAGAGCCACCAGGAAACTCGCGACGGAGATGTAGTCAAAGGTTCTTACAGCTTGGTGGATCCCGATGGTCACAAGCGTACCGTTGATTACACTGCTGATGCTCACCATGGATTCCAAGCCACAGTACGACGAGAACCTGTCGCAAATTATGGAGGATACGAACATCAGATTCAAGATAACACCGGATACGAATCATATGACGCTCACGGTTCATATCATTGACGACAGCGAAGAATTTACATAGACTTATAATATAAATATTATATGCTTATATTATATTGAATAATTTCAACCTTCATAGGGAAATTCTGTGAGTGATACTAATATAGTCTTGTTAATTCTTTATGAGATATTATACTATACTCGTTATTATTGTATTAAAATTGTCAATGCGATTGTGCGATTGTCAATGTCGTTTATTGTTTGAACAGTAACAAAAATGGCAGACAGCGTATATCATAAATCAAACATTAACTATTCACTTCAAAATCTTCAGTTATAATGTAACACCACTAATCTTTATTCTAGCCCATTTTTTTTTGTCTATACTGATCCACTTAAGGTCAGACGAGTTAGTGCGATACGTTGTTGATGCGTCTTAGCGTTTTTATTGGCAAAAATTATTTCGTTTTTATTTTATTTGTCTACGTTACATTGTACTATGCTTGAAAGAAAGCTATGCAAGAAAGTAGAACACATTTATCTGATGTAATCTATTGGGTTATTCTATACTGTGCTTGTCTCTAAAAATACTTAATCTGTACAAAACCTGTTTCAAAAATTGCTTCTGGCATATTGATAGTACTTATTTGGCAAAGTAATGCAATGCAAAAAATCTTGATTTACAGTTTCGTGTATAGTTATTATTAAATTACGCAGGATATTGCTGAATTTTGAGATCTTTTTTTATATTAGGCTCTACTCAATGAAGTTTACTGACACAAACATTTAATGATGTCTTTATTATGAAACAAATTTTGATCTCGCTCTTACGTTATGATTTTATTTTCATTTTGTTATAATTAATTGTGAATTATACGGTTTATATTGTTTTAGATTTGTAACTCAAATGATTGATTTGTGTTACAATGCAATGTGATATGTTTTGTTTTTTTGTTTTATATATAATATTATGTTGTTTTCTCCTATGCGTATATGAAATGAAATAAATTAACCTTTCAAAAAACACTTTCTTAATTCGTTGTTTTAATTGTAAGGTAGACCATTTGTTAACATCAAAAGTGAATGCTTCCGAAGAATATAAATATGAGATATTTTCGAACATAAAATTCTCAAAGAAGCATTGTCGATGCTTAACAAAATGGTTTCTTTCTATAATGAGACTTTCTTTATTCACAACAAAAATATTATTACTTGGCGTTATCCACAATTGATTTGTAACACACCAATAACAAAAATGCTTCCAAGCATATTATTGCATTGCATTAGACAGCTAAATTTATGTGAATTATCTTTCATATAATATGTCAAATAAGCCAAACTATGAATGAATTGATCATCTTTTTTTTCTGAATATTGTAGGAACACCATGCAAGTAAGCATTATTTATGATTTTACACTAACTTCCATTGATCCAATTCATGATGGGAATGAGAGACATGGATAAGTCGAGCTATTAATTTTACAATTCGTCTTACAAACTATTAAATAAATAAGTCGAATTGTGGTAGTTGATATAACGAATCCTTTGATATGAAAAAGAAATTGCTTTATTTACTTCTCTTATCCCTCATCTGCTAATCTTGGTCGATACTAAAGTTTTAAACATTCCATGTGTCTACCATATTTAGATAGTTTGCTCAATTATTCTCGAGGAATTGGTGTATTGAAATTCTTGACGCCCTCGATCAGTGTATTTCAATTGAGTAAAGAAACTAAACGAATTTTTTGAATAACCATTGAAGTCGAATTCCGCTTTTAAATAAAAACATTTTTAATTCTTGGCGAGATAATAAGAAACACGTGTTTTAAATACTAAAAAAATATAATAACTTTATTGGTATCACATTCGTTTTTTTTGTCGTATAGTGAGGATATGGCATATATGAATTTGAACTTAGTGGTAATATGATTGAGGAGCGGCGTATCCCAAAGGAGATGCGTATTTGGCGACGGGCGCGGCGTAGGCAAGAGGGGCAGCGTAATTGGCAACTGGGGCAGAGTAGGCGAGGGGGGCAGCATACTTGGCAACTGGGGCAGCATGTCCAAGAGGTTCACGACGGACAACTGCGTTGAATCCGTTGTGGTCATCAGCGGTGTAGTCAACGGTACGCTTGTAACCATCGGCATCGATGAGGGAGTAAGATCCTTCGACGACATCTCCGTGTCTGGTTTCGTGTTGGCTCTTGGAGTCTCCGGTCAGACCGTCTTGGATGTCATAGGCGTAGTTGTATTGGGGGTTGGGGTCGAAGCCATCGACGGCGTATTTGGCGACTGGTGAAGCATATGCAACTGGAGCTGCGTATTTGGCAATGGGAGCAGCGTATGCTGGTGCTCCATATCCATGGGAAGCATATCCCAAGGGAGATGCGTATCCCAAACCGGGCTGGGCGATGAGTCCAGCGCGGGCGACAGCCACGACGGCGGCGAATGCCAAAAACTATAAATGGATAAAATATTGAAGCACAAGAAAAATATAAAATACTTTTTTTTGATATTATTTAATTTAGGGTGACCACTTAGTTTTCGTTATACAACGGTTAAAAATATCACTTAAGAATGGTAAAAATAAAAAAACACTACACATGGTAAAAAGATATAACATTTGAAAATTTAGGCAAGAAGACAAATATAATGTAATTCAATTGATTCTACCTAATCCATTTGGCCAATTTTTTACATGACTTAGAAAACTTTACCGAGCAAAACTCACAGAAAAATCAGTTTCCAAAAAAAGTTAGTCGGTATATGGGTATATTTGAACCTACTTTTAGTCTTGATGCCAGTGTGCTACGTGAAAATCGAAAATATTGAAAATTTGAAGCATATGTTCAATACATACTGTTTGTAAATCAATCAATCAAGCTCTCAAGTTTTTTTAGAGAAGATGAGAAGTTCAAGATAATTGTTTATTATTTAAAAAAAAATACAACGTGGTTGAAAGGATTGATAGTTGACAATTTTCTAAGACACAAACTCACAAAAAAAAACTGAAATATTAGTACATTTAAGTACATTGTCTGTTATTCGAGCACCATCTCGCATAATAGAAGAACTACGTTGGGTCCATGCCACAGTGATCAACGTCATTGGCTTCCATGCTTCGTGATGCCTAAAAATTCTCCCCCCCCCATTCTAATCCTAAAAACAGGGTGTATCGAGAGTGATTAGCCAACCACTAATCCTGCCCAGTCTTATTCTTTCTATCTCTACTTCAATCTTCGAAAGAAGAGAGGGTGAGCGACAAATAATTCTCGTATACTTCATTAGAGGCTATACGCTCCACATTGGGAGTGGACATGGAATAAAATAAAAAAAGAATCAATATGTATCATTTATAAAATACAAAAAAAATGATAATGGAAATAAAGATTGATTGATAAAAAATCAGACGACTCAAGGTTTCGACGTTTGAAATCCTCCGACTTTTTTAAGCGATGGCAATAAGAGGTAAAAAATGTGAACGTTTGAATTAAAACTGTAAAACTGCAAAATATAATATTATTATATCGAAGAACACAATATTTTTTCTATCCTAACTTTGACGTACCTTGAATGCCATAGTTGTGATAGGGATAAGATGTGATATCAAACTGATGCTGTTTAGGATTTTCCGCTTCATTTTATACCCGTAGGTCGCCATTTTACCTTGACATCAGTCAAACAAGGTTTCCCTCCAAAATTATTAACAAACAATGTGGCTAACGCAAGATGATCGTCGACGTAAGGAATTATTGAAATCTTAAATATTTACCATATGCGTTTGATGTCCAATCTTTTATCAAAAACAAGAACAAAAGAAAACGAAAATATGTTTTGTATAGTTATTAACTCCACTATTACTGTAATAAAGTAAGGATTTATAATTATAATTTTACAAAATAAAACAGTAAAAATATATTATTTTAATCGATTCAATCTAAATGTTCCTGATTATTTATATATTATGTATTAAAGTAGAGTTCATCGGAGCTTACTCAGTTGACTTCCTTGCCACTTTTTTTTACTGCTTTTAATATTAAATTATACTATTTTTTTTCTCCATCGTAAAAGTTTTAAATTTATAATTTGTCAACCTTGTACAATGTTAATTAAATAAATAAATAAATTATGACTTCATTTAAGAGAGAAAAACGACCACAACGGATCTCACATTTTTATAACAAGTTATATAAACTTAAATTAATTCTGGCATTTAAGTAGGGACAAACAAGGCAATGCTATATTTTGACACTTTTGAACTGCTCTGAAATGTCACAAGTAAACATTTTTATTAGATATTCTACTAAGTAAATACAGAATATATTTTTCGAAATGTATTTCGTAAAAACATTATTTTACTTCACATTAATTATGAATAAATGTTATTCTGAAACATTCCAGTCTTTATCTATCATAAAAAGCTTCATTTTTTTTCTGTATAGTAATCTTTTCATTGCTCAGCTTGTGTAAATCGTTAAAAACATAAATTTCACAACAATAAATATATCGAGTATGCGAGTTAGGATCACGACCGATTCTTGGTTTTTTTTTGCTATAGTCTTATACCCAAATGATGAAGCAACATTTAACTATCTATTTTTTTCAAATTTAAACAATGTACAACAAAACATTTAGCTTTATAGTAAACTATCACAATCGAAATGTTTTGGTATAATTCAATTAAAGAACGGTATACAAAAGCAGTACTGAAATATAGTAATTTCAATGTGGGGTTGGTTTAATTAAAATCACCTAACATCTTAAGCAGTATTACGAAAGTGGCTCTTTTTAATTCAGTTATATTTTTCAATGAACTACGTATCAAGTAACTAATAATGAAATAACTGAATTTTTAATCATATTGTATTTCTGTAAAATCAATGGGCCACAGATTCCATAATCTTTAAGCACTGAATATTGTCAAGTCAATATGTGCTGACAAGTTTTATATCACATTACTTAAATTGTAATATTTGATTAATAAGTCGAAATAAAGTATCACTTGATTTTTTACAGTATCAGCTTTAATTTGAAGATTTTCTTTCTAACCCATATCCGTTTCAGATGTGGAGTATATGCTTCGTAATGGATGCATCGCAAAAGAAATTTACGAGAACTGATAGTTATTTAGTTTTTCAGCCAAAAAATTTTTAAACCCTATATCAGTGATGCACAAATGCGGCCCGCGGGCCGCATGCGGCCCGAAATGGATATTTTTGCGGCCCAAAATAACAAATACTTCATCAAAATTTTTTTCATTAAATATGATAAAAAATAGTATTCGATATGTGAACAATTTATGCAGTAGCAACGATATATAAAAAAATCAACGTTATTTTTTATTATTTAATATGATTGTATTTACATGGATATAATATTAATATGTATATAAAAATCGTATACTGATTTATCGATTATCTTGACAGAAAAATACAGTTTGATTGTGAAACATTTTTTGTGTGCATGTGGAATAGTGCGCGTATAAAGTTCTTTATGAACTTTTATTTTTTTCTAACAAATTAATTGTGTCTGAACTAATTTTCTCCCTATTTATTTATAATGGCAGAAAACACTAAAAAACGAAGAAAAATCGAAGAAGAAAATAGAATTTTCCAAGAACAATGGACGGACAAGTACTGTTTTATTGAATATAAAAAAAATATATATGTTTGATTATTGGAGTACCGAAGGAATATAATCTAAATCGCCACTATCAAATGAAACATAAAGAATTTGACGAAAAGTTTAAGGGAGAACTTCGTAAACAAAAAATTACATCTTTAATACAATCCTTATCGGCTCAGCAAACTTTTTTTATCAAATCAGCCGATACATCAAAAGCAGTAACTGAAGTGAGTTTTAATATTTCTCAGTTAATAGCGAAGACATCGAGACCTTTTACTGATGGAGACTTTGTGAAGAAGTGTTTAGTAACCGCATCTCAAAAACTTTGCTGTGCGAATTGCGTGAAGAATTTTGAGTCAGTGCATCTTACTCGAATGACTGTGCAACGTCGTATCATAGATATTGGAGACAACATTGCGTCGAAATTTTCAGAAATATCCAACAAATTCGTATATTTTTCACTGGCTGCAGATGAGTCCACTGACATTACTTCTACCGCTCAAATGAGCATATTTGCTCGAGGTGTGACGTCAGAATTCGAAATTTATGAAGAACTCGTCTCTCTGAATTCCATGAATGGACAGACCAGAGGTTCTGATCTGCTGCAGGGCATCCTTCAAAGCACGACTAAAATGAATTTGGATTTATCCAACCTTTGCGGAATAACGACAGATGGAGCACCGGCAATGATTGGGGCAAATAATGGGATGGTGTCCCTTCTCGAAAAACATTTGCGTGAGCTTGGCCACGAAAACTCACTAATTAAATATCACTTCATTTATACACCAACAAAATCTGGTTGGAAAAGATTTGGGATTTGAAAATATAATGGCCACTGTAGTGCACACAGTTAACTACATTAAATCTAACGGACTTAATCACCGACAGTTCAAAACCTTTCTTGATGAAATCGATGCTGAATATAAGGACTTGTTGTACTACTGCGAAGTTCGTTGGCTAAGCAGAGGCAAGGTTTTGACTATATTTATGTTACTTTTAAATGAAATCAAAATGTTCCTTGTCAATAAAGGAAAGTCGATCGATGTCTTGGAAGATCCTCAATGGCTGTGAGCATTTCTGACACATATTACAACACATCTTAATGATCTGAATCTTCGATTGCAGGGAAAAAATCATTATATTTCAGACATGGCAAACAATATATCAGCCTTCCAAGAAAAACTTAAATTGTTTCATTTACAGATGAATGAAAATAAATTGTGTCACTTTCCGCAATGCAAAGAAATGGTTTCTTTACATGGCATTGATTCCAGTCAGAAGTATGCTAGCCACATAATCCGAATTCAAGAATCTTTTCAAAGGAGATTTTGTGATTTTAATCGTGACCGATACTTGCTTAAGACATTTGCCAACCCCTTCTCAGTATTCATCAATGAGGCCGATTCATCATTGCAACTAGAGTTGATCGATTTGCAGAACAACGATCAATTGAGATCGAAATATCAGGAAGGGGATCTGCAAAGTTTTTATAAATATCTCCCCGAAGAGCAGTTTCCTACCCTACGTAAAAAGGCTGCGCTTTATGCAAGTCTTTTTGGAAGCACCTACATTTGCGAGCAAGCATTTTCCATATTAAAACTAAATAAGTCTCAACACAGAAACCGCTTGAACAATGATAATCTCAGTGCTGTACTAAGGATAGCAACCACAAACATTGAACCCGACATCAAAATGCTTGCTGCCAGTATGCAGTGTCAGAAATCTCTCTAAGTTCCATCGTGCAAATCTGCACGTAATGTGGAGCGGAAAAGGATCGAAGTTGCCGATAAAATTATGCAATTATTAAATTAAAAATAAAATATAAAATTTATATCACATCTAGTGTAATATATCAATATTTTTTTTTCACTTTTACCCTTTGCGGCCCGCGAAAATTTTTAAATGGATAAATTGGCCCTTCTCTCAAAAAGCTTGTGCACCACTGCCCTATATCATGCATTCGATTAGGTTATGGTCACAGAGTAAGTCTATGGACCTTGTATTGCTTGTAGTGTGACATTAATTTACGAGTGTTATGGTACCCGGTACATTACATTAAAAAAGAATCTAAAATAAAAACAAACAGTTAATGGTTTCTAAGTAAATATAAAAAGTTTTTAAAGAAAAATAAATAATACCATTTTTTCTAATATTGATTTGAAACAATTCCAAAGATACCGGAACGCCGTTCCACCGCGTTACATGGAGCAAAGCCCTGTAATATAACGATATAAAATACCATACTTAATATTCTCACGTAACGATTTCGTTAACATATGTAGTAAATAATATATAGGCTAAATTATTGCAAAATTTAATTGCGTATTTATGCTTTTATTTAGTATTTGACCATTGACCGAAGAAACTACACATTTCAATGGATATGATTTTAAATTTGAAAGTTTTGTATCATTTTCTCTGAGGCTATTTTGGTTTCACAAGGAGTATATTTACAGTCGTAAATGCGTATACTATTTTAGCTTAATTATTTTTTAAAGATTAATTGCTAACATTGGGAGAATGGTATTCGTATAGGCGTGTGGCATTAGTCGATTTTTTCAAAGGTGGGTAAAGATTGCGTTTGGATTTAATCTGCAGTAAATGAGATAATCAATCATTATATCTGCCCGGAAGACCAATATACTCACAAATGTGTAGAATGTTTAATCTTTGTTTTTCTCAGTCGACATGTTTTAAGCAATATTAATTAATTTTAAAGCAAAGATAATAGTCCACCGCGAAAATGTATCAAAATTGTTGTGATTTCTTCTATGATGCCTCTGCAACTTTGAATTCCACCGAATACACTTTATAGACAGTACCCGACGGTCTTCCAGGATACTAGAATCCCTCTGGTCGGAATGAAAGACAGACAAAACTTAGTCTCTCCAGATGCATTTGCAGCGCGTGTATCAGCCAGTTCCAAAGCCCTCGCTAATCACTGGCGTAACAGGGCGCGGCCTGGTCCGTTACTGAATTTCAGGTTTCCTGACGAAGTAATTTTCAAAGTTAATCAAAAAACATTGCGATGGGGCGCATCAAAGTAATTTAAGACCACGTCATATCAAATACATCCGAAAAAATAGATCAAGTGTGCTTCGACGACAAGAAATAAAAAAAATCTCGAAACTAAGACAAGGTGGTCGGAATGCGACCGGAATTGTTGGAAAACAATTCCGGTCCAGGGATACATTTTCTACTAAGTGTGACATTTTTTTAAATATCAAATTATGGAGCCGTTGCAAAGTCGTGGGGCGCGTTATCGTCCTCCTTAACCGCTGATGTTTTGATAATTTGCATTCCCTTTCCATCGCTGCCGACGGAAGCGTATGATCGTTACAGATGTGAGCGATCCTCAGTGAAGTCAGTTCACGTGGACACCAATGCATTAATATACAAAAAAATATTATAGATGCATCCCCATATATCATACCCATACACATGCGCATACATACATTCACACATAAAATAAATAAAGAAGTAAACTGAAGAAAGACATTATGATTATGCTAGGGGTCGTGTTTTTATGTTGTATTTTTATAATCTACGGGGGGTCGTCGAGCAGAAATGCTCTCAGTCTATAACGATTCTTAGGCATTGTCTCGTCATGGTCATGAAGATAAGAGATCGTTGGGTTATAATGTTTTCCTATCACGCTGTGAAACTTTTGAGTGATTTCACGAACGAACTCGTAGATGGTAGGTATTTTCAAATCTTTATGAAGCACCGAAGTGCAACATAAATAATCTAGCAATTTTAATTAAGGGATTTGATTGAGCACTACTACTTGAGGTATCCCACCAACTTCTCATCTGGCAAATCTTATTTTAAATTAAAAAATATATATTTAATATATCAATGTAGGTGTGCTATGTTTTTTAAGCTGTCGCTTTGCTGAAAGGCGATAGCACCAAACAACCTTAGGTACTACGATCGAAAACGTGGTTAAACTTTTATCGAAACAAAGCAGATTATGTCATATTGTATGATACATAATTAAGATAGTTACTGTATGTACATCTTTACTAGTATTACGTAGGTACATACACAATATGTAATCATAACTTAATTAACTTCCAATCGCTTAATATACCTATTCAGATTGGCAAAGGTTTAGTTCAAAAAAGGTTAGAGACACTCAAACTATTAGTTGAGCAGTATTAACTTAACAATTTATGCATTAACGTCATGTTCACATATGGACGATTTTGGATATAGACAGATATAATATAATATAATTATATATAATGGCTTCAAGCCATATTGATGTTGATCCTAAAATATAATTTTAATTTCTTAATCTTGATGTTGCTGTCGATATATTGTGTTAACATTTCAGGGATTAAAAGCAAATACAGCAATCTACCATGGATGCCATTTTAAGGAATCGTAAAAAAAGCATTGCTTATTACTTTAATTTATGTGTGCGATACCTTACCTTACACAGGCTTACAGTAGAATATTGTGATTTACAATGAATTCGTCAAATGTGCTGAGCAAACATTTTTGTACATAATATTTTGTATTCAACGAAACGTTTACAATGGAGATGCTGAATTTTGTTCTAAAGCGAATTAAAAAAATGATTTTCAATCGAAATATCAGCTCACAACATAAAGAATTTTTAGCTCTTTGATTCTGCTTCCATAGATTGAAAAATTTATCTTTTGAAGTTTTCTACCTTTTCTTAATTTCGAAACTATGTATTGAAAATAATTTTGTAACCATGGCAACGCAACTTAAATAATTTTAATTACTTGGTGACATACAACACTTCATGCTTACCTTTATTAATGAAGAGTCAGTAGTTACACGCAATATAGCAGGTGGTATTTACATTAAGATATAAATTTAATTGTTAATTGAAAAAAAAAACATTTCAGAAAAATCGTCTTAAAACATCGAGTAAAAAAGAGTTAAATTGTTTCCTGAATGATATCATACCTAATTAGTTTTGACTACCAGTAAAAAAGTGTTTGTTATTAGATATGATTTGATTTGAGATTGTGTATGTACATTTGAAAATACTGACAAAATATTATTTTGGAGAAATAATATGTCGTCATAAAATTCGTTTAGGAATAAATGTAATATTGTATCAAAATGTGTATGTATTGTTCTAATAACAATATATGTGTAAATTAAAAAAAAATATACCGAAAACAGGGTTAAGACAAAAGAGATCCAACTGAAAATTTGTAGAATTAAGATATCGAGCTTCAAAATTGGGACATGTACATGGTTCTGTTAAAATGCTATTCATCCTTCCATAACTTAATTTAGAATTATTTTCATTTTGTACACTTTAAAAATTTTAGTCGAACACTCGTGCAGAAATGCTGGACGTGCTGGATGCACACGAACTGACGTCAGTTCGAGTGCATTCGCGCACTAAGTAGTACCGGAAGATCCGAGAGGCGAAACCCGGGTTGTGTTCGACCAAAATTTTTTGGAAGTGTACAAAATGAAAATAATTCTAAATTAACGTTAAATTTCCATCAAGCACCTTCAGTTGAAATTTCAAATTACTTCCATAACTTGTTAATTAGGTACATCAGATATTTTGTACTTTTTAGAGAATTTTCCCGCGAAAAAAACAAAAATAATACAAATAAAACAGAAAGTAGTCCTAATTTTGGTTTGATCTATCTTTCAAGTTTAAATTTGGAATATTTTATACTAGTTCCCATTCATAATTCAAACTATCTATCAGTTGGTTCTTTTGCCGTGTATAAAAAACATGTGAATATAGATACATGAAATATAGGTCCCATTACCTTTGATCTTTTATTTCGAAACCGTGCAAAAGGAGTATTATGTGTGCTTATTTACAATTTTTTTTAAAATTTTGAAATATTTAGAAAAACATACATGATATATAAATAATTAAAAAGTTAATACGATCATTGTCTTTGTCAATTTTAAAGTAATTCTTAATATAAGAAGAATTATGCTGCAAAATCGAATCAACATTTTTATCGGTAAGATTATTTCTGTGAACCGATTTTTTGTGCTTCATCAACGAAAAAGCTTCCTCAAATTTGTTTAATTAATTGATTTACTTAAAAAATATGTGCGATTTAAGATGAGACATTCGTTGATTACAAGAAAACAGGAGCCGCATGTAAATCCACAATTCTGAAATTTCAATTGTATATTATTTTGAAAACCCGAATCCAGTTTAATGTCAATATACATTTTAGTTTGTAACAATTTAGTGATAACTAAAGATAACTCTGCTTATATATTTGTTTGTTTGGATTTCTTTGTTAAGATATCGGACCTCATTAAAATATTTAATTAAAAAATAAATAACTAAACATAGTTATGCGCCGATAAAAAAAATGACGATACGCAATTTGTAAGGTCAGGGCCTTAAAATATTAGTGTGATTTATTAATGAGGGGTATATTGTATAGTAAATGCAGTTTTTTATGAATATGTTCATTTTTTTCTGCAACACTTGTACAACATAAAAATCGAGTACACCAAACAAAATATAGAATCGTTATATAAATTACTGTTTTTGATTCTATGCATTTGTTTTATTCGTGAGTAAAAACAATCATGAATGAGATATCTCTTGGCCGTAATTTTGACTTTTGAAAATGCCAGTAAGCAACAAAAAATCAATATCGTTTACATTTTTTTTTGCTAATATAGCTAAAAGAGGCGGAAGTTTTCAAGTACACATAAAAGTTCGTAATTCAAATAATCATTAACGATTATTTAATTATTTACACTTGAAGTGGCCAGATGATTAATTACTATACCACCAGCCCAAATTTGGCAAACTTGTAAATTCAATTTTGCTAAACTTTGTATTATAAATATGTAAGATTTAAAGATTCACGAACAATATGTTATTTACCATATTCTCTTGCAAATTGAAATTTACTTGCTGTATATATAACGGGTAGGCTTAAAATAAAATAAAAAGTTATAAAATATTAATTATAGACAGTAAAATACATGAAGAATTTAAAATTATTAAATTGTATAAATGTTGTATTTGAATATTATTTCATGAAATATAATCGCCCCTGCATAAACAAGAGGTGCATTGATCCAATGCCACATTGACCGGCCGCCACTGGGTAGGTTACAATGACAGATACAAGATCACTTGAGGGTAGAGTAAAAAATATTGAAAATAATAAATTATCTTGGGTGCCCCTTGCAAGAGTCCCACTTTTTAAATTTTACAACTAAAGAAAATTGAAGAAAAAAAATAAATCGTAAAGATAAGTAAGAATCATTTTCTCAGAGCTGCATCTATTGCCTAACCCTTTAAGGCTGCCAAGCTGCTTATGTAAGGCTGACAGGTAGAAACTTTAATGTAAAAATTAAAAAACACATAAGATGGTCTAAAACAGTGCTCTTCAACCTGTGGTCCACGGACCAGCACCGGTCCGCAAGAGTCAATCGCCGGTCCGCGAACATTCGTAAGTCAAGAACTGACTGTACGTAAATATGTGTTGACACCGGGTCCACAAAATATTTTTCCAATTTTAACAGGTCCGCGGATGTAAAAAGGTTGAAGAACACTGGTCTTAAAGCAATAATTTTTCAAAGTGTACGAATCATTTGATAGAAACTGATCGTAATTTTAATAAAACTAAAATTGTTGAAGTAGTAAATAATTTAGTAAATAATAAGGACCTAAAAATAAATAGCTTGGAGTTTTTGTAATAAATCAAGCTTTTACCATTGTTGAATTTATTTTCATTTGAGATTTGCCATATCTAAAATAAATAATTAATTTTTAATAAATACTATCATTGATTGCAAGTAGTAAAAAATGAAAAAAAAAACCCGACTTTTATTTTGAAATTTCACTGCTTCATGCGAAGTATATTTAGACTTCGTTGATCATTTATTCTAGGTTCAGCACGCGCCAGGGTCATAAAATATACTATAATTATTTTTCAAACTGTCTGAGAATGATTTTTTAAGAGTTTACAATGTTTATCAAGTCGTATGACGTAAGGAAATACAAAAATCACATAATACTTATGCAATATAAAAAAATCTTTCTCTTATGCTATATAAGCAATACACTGGAATACGAATCGATATTTCATTTCGTAAAAGGAAATGAAGTCACAAGCGGAATATGCAAGAAGAGCTATTAAGTTTGTGATACAGATTTCAAAAATTAAAATAAGTTTATAACACATAACTAGTAATTTGCAAAATTATATGTTTGAGAATGCAGCAGTGGACCTGTAGCATCACAAAACGTAATTGGTGGCAAGAAATCAGGTAGGGCAGTTGAATGTGTAACAAAAAATGTTTTTCAAATATGTCAATATTATCCGATTTTACTTTTTTTACAAACTTAATAATACGCTTGAAATATAAATAAAAGTGTATTTATCGGATCATTTGAGACTTATTTGTTAATCTCAAACAAACACGTAGCGGGTCGATGAAGTATAACATATTTAAGCCACATAATAAATGTTAGATTTTTTTTCGTTAAGTGATTATCATTTTTCTGTAACTTCACTGCATCGAATCACTATTTGTTGTTGTTCAAAAGATGACGACGATTATTTTCTATCGTAATTTAAAAAAAATGGAAAATTTACTAAAAATACTAAAAAAGGGCTGTGATATATAATGATTTCTATTTTTAAACATATTATGACGTGAAATAGCCATTAAGACTTTTAGATAATTATAATATAATATATCTACTCGTTCCTAGGTAGTTTCATATTACTATATTATAATAAATCGTTAGTGTTACAGAATGATGTACTTAATGTTTTGGTAAAAGTTAAATATAATGAATATTTTTAATTTACATATGCTACTAAGGTTTTCAGATTTCCGTCGAAGATAAAAGAAGCATTATGGGAGTGTAAAAATAATAATAAATGGCCACCTGTGTGGTCGAGTGGTCAACGGTGTTGGCTTCGGCTACAGAGGGCCCGGGTTCAAATCCCGGTAAGGACAGTTTTATAAATTGATTTTTCAATCAACTTATGAATTTCTGTTCAAAGGCATGGATATATGTGATGTCTTGAATTCCCCCCTCTCACCTATCCTATCCTATGAACGGGGCGTATCGAGAGCGATTAGCTTACCACTAATCCTGTCCTAGCCCTATCCTTCTATCCCTACTCTCTTTGTAAAAAGAGAGGTTGAGCAACTGAGTAACAAACAGTTCTCGTAGAAAACACTTCTGTTGAGATAAACTCCACTAGGAGTCCATATGCTCCACATTGGGAGCGGACATGGTTTAAAAAAAAAAAAAATAAATTGCTAGAAATGTCTTAAAAATATTTTAATTATTTATCAACTAAAAACTAACAAAGTGGTTGGTAGGGTATTATAATTTAGGAATTTCAATAATATTAGTGGTAGTATGATGGAGCACTGTAAGCTGGGGCAGCATATTTTGCAACAGGGGCAGCATGACCGAGAGGTTCACGATGGACAACAGCGTTGAATCCGTTGTGGGGATCAGCGGTGTATTCAACGGTACGCTTGTAACCATCAGCATCAATCAAGGAGTAAGATCCTTGGACTACGTCTCCGTTTCTGGACTCGTGTTGGCTCTTGGAGTCACCGGTGTGCGAGTCTTGGATGTCGTATGCGTATTGGTATTGAGGGTTTGGGTCGTAGTCAGCATCTTCAGCGTATTTGCCTTCTTGGGATCCATAGCCGCCGTATCCGGACTGAGGCAAAAGACCGGCTTGGGCTACTGCTACTACAGCGACGAAGAACAGGAACTGGAAGATTTGATAATTTTTTGAAAAAAAAACATATTTTCTTAAATAAGAATGAAATTTAATATTTAGTTGAAAGTACGATTTGTTGCAGAAAGCACATTATTTTAATGTTTTAAAAAATCCGTTAAATTAATAGGAATTTTCTACTGTACTCGATTACAAAAAATCTTTAACTATGGGTCATTTATTTAATTCAATGTGAAATCAATAGGAAAATAATACTTGCAGTGTAAAAAAACAAAAAAAGTAGTCCACAAATTTATTTAATTTAAAACTTGTTAAATTAATTTGAATCCGATTGGTTATAAACACCACACTTCCCTAGAAAATGTATTTTTATTTTGTGATAACAATGATATGAAACAAGTTCTATTCTCGATCAAAAAATCCAGTTGGTACCACAAATGTTAATATACATAGATTGTTTATCCTATTATTTGTTTCTTATTAATCAAACTTCTTCAATAATTAGTTGTTTTAATAATTACATTAGAAAAAACACGGATGATAATAAAATTACTGTTTGTTTTTGGGATGTCTATTTTAAATTTTAAAAAAGTTTATTTGTGGCGATATTTAAAAAATGGAACAGTTAGTTTTGCTTCATCGCATTCTTTTGTTTAAGAGTTGATGTTCTATTTTTAAAAACTGTCATTATCACACAATTAATTAGACAGAATCGTTCAGTAAAATGGATTATATTAAGCATATATTGTGAATTTGATATAATTACTATTGTATTGTATATTAATTTCCACTTACCTTGAATGCCATTTTGATGAATTTATTGTATGAGAATGAGAAGTTGAATGATAATTCGATTATGTGGAACTCTTTTATATGTTGACTGTCTCTATATTCAACTTTCTTACCCCCCAATTGAATAACTATTATTTAAGGCAGGGGCCGACAAAACGTGAAATGTTGTTTTTTTTTCAAATTTTAAAGCAACTTGTTATGGTGTCTACGCTGTGCAAATGCAATATTACGCGATGCATCCGGATGGCTTATTGAAAAATAATGAACAACAGTTAGACCGGTGAAGTATGCAACAATTAATTAACTTATACATTTTTACACTTATCCAGTAGTCCTTATACATATGTTGTGTATCATGATATTATTTCTTCAATGGTGCACTCACGCTGTTTTATGAAAGTCAATTAAATAAATTTAAAATAAATAAGTGTTACATTAATCAATTTTTATCATGGACGGTGAAAGGCAAGTCAATCTCTGAAAGTATTAATTTTTTGAAAATTTCTTTTTACACTACTATTGGAACGTTCCAATATAACCATCACAATTACTATCTCTTTCAGTAAATATGTTTGAATTTTTTTCATTTTTCAAACATGAATAACCGTTGTAAAATGAAAAAAAATGTCAATGTATATATCAATTGAACTCTCTTCTCTCTATGATAATAGAACTATTGAAAAAAAACATAAAAAACGAATCTGGACAAGAATCTGGACATAGTTATTAAGAAGACACTTTTCTATTTTATTAAAATACATAAACAGATTTTGCGTAATCACAGTGTTGTCATTGATATATCTACTCAATACCCGTATAACATCGAGAAATCTCCTTTACTCAGGAAATAAAAACGGTTTTTATGCGCTCGCTCGCTCATTAAACTTGTTAGCTCACTAGGCCGAGTACTGTACGTTACGTTTAGACTGTTTTGTATTCAAGTAGCATTACTTGTTGTCCACGAAATCCTCTCGTTTGCGCCTGAAAAGTTATTCAAGTGATAGTTCCTAATATGAGATTGACAATACTGGAATATGTAATAGTTTACGATCAAGTCTTTAGGGTCCTGACACTCATGTGAGAAATGAACGGATACTCAGAAAGAGCTCCCACCCATTTATAATACCAATAGTAGAAACAGTATTACATCGTTACTTATTAGTAAATTAACGAGCCAAAATAAATAATCCATGCTTTACAGAGTTGCTTATTGTTACGTATAAAATTTGTGCAGCGTAGACAGAAAGATTATTTTGACAGGTAGTTTGTTGTCGAAATAAACTGGATATGTCTAGCGAAATCTATTCTTACAAATTGATTCAGTTTCAAGATATGCCTATAATATTATCTCAGCATATATTTTGTTAGTTAATTCTTGTCATTTTTTGTGTCCATAATCAGCGTAATCTTAATTATTATCCATTAATATTAAACAGTAACGCATTGTCTTAATTATCAATGATAGATTATAATTACTTTAACAATACCCGCCTTACGAAAGTGTCAATAAGATAGATGATTTTTTACAGCTATTATCCGAATAATAAATCTTAAATATAGAAAGTGTAAAGTTCTCATTAAATTAAACCGCAACTTGTGTGCAGTGTCAAAATTTTACCTAAATTCTACGAATTGGCATTTAAATAACTTTCAAAAGCTTTTTTTCATATTTTTGCAATATGCTTATATTGAAACTTAAAAAAAACTTTTCTAATCTTACGTCCACTACGCATGAAAGGAGCAAGTCTCTACTTTTTACAACACTACCCACAATCGCCTGTCCAGATTCCCTGAACGCGTTCCCAACGTAAAGCCTACATATCTATTACATGAATTTTTATGTTTAAGATTTTTCAAGTATCTACCTCATAACATATTAAAAATATCAAAGTATTTTAGTTCTACAGTTTTTAATAATCCGAATCAAGCCGAAATAGCTATCAGCGCATAAAATGATTAAAAACTGTAGAACTAAAATACTTTGATATTTTTAATCTGTTATAATGGAGTTCTACCAAATAAATGCCAAATCAATTAATATCTACCTCATGTTGTGAATATTTTCATACCAAGCCAAGTGTTATTAATAGGTTTCATAAATTACTCATCAATCGAATCAACTTTTTATCAAGCTAAAAAAAACATATAGGGGAGAATAGTAAAATAAGAAAAATAAATGATAACTCACTCCTGTTCGATTTAGTAACTATCCAATATGTAAGTATTTTTTTAATCCGCTCCCAATGTAGAGCATATGGCCTCCTAATGGTGGTATCTTAACAGAAATTTTTCTACAATAACTGTTTGTTTCTAAGTCGCACAATTTCTCCTTTTTCAAAGAGAGTAGTAGGGATAGAAAGATAATGCTAGGACAGTACTAGTGGTGAGCCTATCGCTCTCGGTGGGAGGGAATTACATATGTATACTATAATACAATTATATTTTGCGTTAGTACGACTTTAGTTCAGTTTTTATGTTTTTTTTTGTAATTAATACTCTAAAATATACGTAGTTATGGATAAATTATATTAAATTGTTGAAACTAAGAGAACAATGCTGTAATTTTCTCAAAATATTTTTTATAACTCGTTTCAACGACAACGTCTCCAAATCAGATGCAAAATTATCTCACAATTCATAGAATTAATATTATAATACTTGTTTTATTTTACTCGTAAAAAAACACAATTGAATCATTTAAGGAGTTTGAAATTAAGCGTAACATAACAATTTTCACGGCCAATGTCAAGTGTAAGGAAAATTAGCTGGGACGCAATCCATATTTTAAGTTGGTGATTGTATCTTATTGGTTCTTCAATAGATGTCCATAGCTTAGGTGTGCATTTTTAAAACGGTTGTCTCAATGTATAATATATTAATAGGGAGAAATTCAAAATACACTCACGGCATTCAATTAAGTGCCGGGAGAAGGATGGGAATAATAAAAAATATTTTTTTATTTGAATACAAAGTAAAGTTAATAAATTTAGTATGCATATTAGGGTATATTCAACAACAAAAAAAATGCTTCTGAAAATATAGCTTGTAACCGTATTTTTTTTCAAACATGTAAAATCTGTACCGAATTGTATAAAAATACATTATTTATGTGTTAATAAATAAGGACACAATATTCTTCTGGTAATAGAAAAATAATTTAAATAATATTCTGCACTTATAAAAGTAATATATAAGACTTTTTTAGATAAATATATATTTTATGAATTTTCTTACAATGTTTTCCGTTAGATGGTATGATAAAAAATGTATATTTTTCAAATAAAATAATGGCTTAGTGAAAAATAAAATCTATCATATCCAATGCTTAAATTTCTCGCTCCATATAATTTTATATTTGTCGCCAACGAATTTTATTCCCATGATAACGGATAAAATATTTTTTAAAATAACAAGTATGCTTTGGAGACAGTGAGAATAAAGCATTCAGTTTTGAGGAAAAGCTTAAAACAATGTTTTAACATTTATTTCTACAATATTTACGAGACGTAGGTAACTGAAAAATGTTAAGCTTGAAAAAAAAGCTACAGTAGAATTAAATATTCTTTGAAATAGTGGCGGCCGGTCAATGTGCCATTGCACTCCTTGTATATGTAGGGGCGGTTATATTTCAAGAAATAATATTCAAATATGATATTTATACCATTCACTCATTTTAAATTATTCATGTATTTATTGTAAATTATTTAATTTTGGATTATCAAATTATTTTTAATTCTTCATGAATACATGAAAAAATTAAAATGAGTGAATGGTATAAATGTTATGTTTAAATATTATTTCATGAAATATAACCGCCTCTATATATATAAGGGGTGCATTGATCCAATCCCACATTGACCGGCCGCCACTGCTCCTAATAGAGGGATCTCAACAGAAGTTTTTCCACGAAATCAGCTTGTTATTCAGTTTCTCAACCCTTTTTTTCCGAATAGAGTAGGTATAGATAGAATAGGGCTATTACAGGACTACATTGGAAAGTTGGGAGATAATTTTTAAACATCACAAACATCCATGCCTTGGAACAGAATACTAGGGGTGCATTGATCCAATGCCACACTGACCGGCCGCCACTGCTTTGAAAACTAAAGTAGATATTTACAAAACCTGCCCGTAAAATATTAAAAGAAAAAAATCTTTGAAAGTTTCCTATATAATAAATATTATTATCATTTAAATTACGGCTTAAATCGCTTTCAGCATGTTGAATCACACGATGAAAAAATAATGATTGAATATTTTTAGGAAGCGCCTAATATTTATGCGTTTTATTTTTATTCTCATATATCTCATAGTTTACCCCATCCCATGCCGACACACGTTGGAAAACACGTTCGAAAATAAATATTGTCAATATTCCGCTTTATGAAAACGACCTTAATTCTATTTTTTCATTCTCCTATTCATTTTTCATTCTATGCTATAATTCTTAGTAGACTTTCTTATGAACTAGTAAGCTCTTTGGACTGCCGCAACCGAAGCTCAACCCGCACAACATTGTTTGATCAAAATTAGGGATTGAAAACCCGTTATCACCAATACCGGAATGCAAATACCGAAATTACGTTCTTTAACGTTCAAAATACCGATACATCGGCGATACTTATGAATATTATATTTTTATCTCAAAGACAATACATTAAAAAAAAATATATTTATGATTCTGCTTATTTATTTTCAAATATCTGTATTCATTTATTTGTGATTACAATAATTATAAGTCAATATTGTAATATTTTTTTTCTCATTTTGTTTAGTTTGTTAATATTGGTAATGTTATTTTTAGTAGCGGTAATAATAATGAAATATCGGTGTTGATATTTTAAGTGGGAGAAAACCATACTGAAATGAACAAAAAACTTCTATCGAAGAGCAAATCGATATTGTACTTTGCATGGATCAATGAAACAAACATATTATATTATATATCATGAACACAATATTGATTTATTCGTTATTAACTTGGTAGAACTTCATTGTAGTTTCAAATGAATCATATGATGGTTCATATTTATTTCAGTTCATATATATTAACGCCGTCGTCAAATCTAACAAAACTGATGGATAATTATTTGACACTTTACACGAATATGCCTGGCCATTTAATGGTCATAATAAAAAAGTCATATACTGTCAAAAAAGTAAACGGTATAAGTAATTAAAGAATTGCTTTATTTCAACCCATTTATTTTATGTATATAAATTTTCGTCACTTTTACGGTGTTCACTGTCAATACTTGGTGGAAAGGCACAATATTCCTTTGTACTTTATTCCACTTTATTTAAAAGTTCGGGACCGGTTTTGTCAACTGACAATGCTCGCAATGAGCGAAACCAGTCCTAGCCTTATATATTTTTGTAATGATTCTTAGCGAATCGTAAAATATTTTGTGTCTGGACCATGTTGAGTTACCTTTCTTCATAATTGTGTTTGAAATTCTATTTAAAAAATATATTGTACACCCATACCTCGCTTTACAGCCTAGATACGTTCCACGAAACTTGGCCGCAAAGCGAAAAGCCGTATAAGGAATCAATTATTTTAATACAAATTCATACAAATTCAATGGGATCGGTTCCAAATTTTTAAAATATGTAACATGGTTTATCATTCAAAATGCATTTTATCTTTTGGCGTGTTAATCTCGAGACATTTGAAGGTGCAGCAGATTGCAAATATGTTTTAATGTCTTCTTTTTTATCGCGAATAGTTTGAATGGTAGATTTTTTAAGTCCAATTGCCTTGCAAATTTCAACAATTTTCTCTCCAGCTTCTATACGACGTAATACTTCTAGTTTAGTTTCTAGCGTGACTTATTTTCGGCATCCCTTTTTATCAGTCTCCGAAGTCGATACTTTTTTCGATGAATGAAATTAGAAAATAAGCAAAAAAAAAAAAATTGTACATATGTACTTACGTACCAAAAATGTCCTTAATTGTTTCCAATTTTTCCAGTTAATGTGTAACAATCAGTAATAAATATTTATGTACATTAAACACTTTTTTTTGCCGTTATAGCGAACTATTTTAGGCCGAAAATCGAAAACGTGCCTTAATTGAAGAGGGTCGTTATAGCGAAATGCCGTATAAAGAGCGGCCGTATAGCGAGGTATGGGTGTATACTTACTATTATATTTACTTTGACGACTATAAATTTTTGGGAAATTGGTTTGCTATATGTATTATTCAGTTATTTCGTTTATTGATAGTTTTGTTATAGTATACCGATTGTCATTTAACAATGTATTGTTTTGCTTGTGGTTAATATGATTCCGATTGAAAACTATGTTCTTTTTTAGTTTTACTAATCAAAAAATGTTGATGTACCACCTGGAGAAGTCGGCTGTACTTGTAATCGCAATGCAGTGATAGAGAGAGGTTAATGAAAGTATAAACAGAATTTTGTAATAAAGCTTAAATATTTATTTATAAATAACTACAATGAGGATGATACAGCGGGCGAGATATGATTCATAAAGGAACAACATGTTGCAATAACAATTACTTAATTATAAAACAGTGTTAAAGAAACGACAATTAAAAAACAAAAGAAAAAATAGATAGTACAAAACAGCAAGTACACAATTATAATAATTTGCTGAATCACGTCATATGAATAGAAGGAAAGAAAAATAAACAGAAATAATAATAAAACAAAACAAGACAAGAAAAAAACACCGATTTAAAACTAAGTCAACTGATATCACGCATCATAATATGAATGAGGTAATACGTTTTTTTAATACTTTTTAGTATTTATGTCCCGCGGGAGCTACGTATTTCTGTTGAACTACATATTTAGGAGCTTGTTGATATTGTGGAGCCTGATGCACTTGGTACTGTGGAGCTTGATGAGCCTGGTATTGTGGGGCCTGGTGAGCTTGATATTGTGGGGCCTGGTGAGCTTGGTATTGTGGGGCACTGTGCTGTGGAGCCTGGTATTTGGGAGCTGCTGGAGCTGGAGCGTGACCGGTTGGTTCACGGTGGACGACAGCGTTGAATCCGCTCTTTCCTTCGACGGTGTATTCGACGGTGCGCTTGTAACCATCAGCGTCGATCAAGGTGTAGAATCCTTTGGTGATATCTCCGTCGCGGGTCTCATGCTGGCTGTGGTAGTCGCCTGTGTGATCATCCTTGACTTCGTATGCGTATTCATACTTGGGATGATCATCGTATGCTTCTTCGTGATGGCCGTATCCACCATGACCGTGTTGGTTGTAAGCGGGTTGGACTTGTTGCACTTGCTGCTGCTGATGGTGTTGAGATTGGACGGCTACTGCCAATGCGACGACGAAGAAGAACTGTTTTGACAAGCGATAGCGTTTTATAAGACATTGTATAAAAATAATCTCATGAATTTTAATTTCAAAATCCGGCGATTTTTTATGGAACCGATAACAATAAAAAAAATATCATTAATTAAATTCTAAGCCGCTGTAAATAAATGTGCATTGTAAAGATTTACAATACTATGGCATCTGCCTTAAACTTATTCCGGCTGGAAGTACAATAAAACAGTCCGATATTTATTTGACAACTCATATATCTATTAAATATAAAACAAATGCCTGTTATCTGTAAAATCATATCAAATCTGACATCTTATCTTATATAAAAGGTTGTGATATATGGGAAAATATAATAACTAACAGATTGTATTCAATGTGTATTGATGATTACTGATAGGTAGACAAGTAAATGCTAGTCTTTGTAATATAATATTATAAATACGCAAGAAACGAAACTTATAAAAACTTTACCATACCATAGTAACATTTTTTATTATTTTGATAGGTAAGTATTCGAAATACAATGATATTCAATTTTTATCAACTCAGGACCGCGTCGGACACTTAAAAATCATTTTTTATTAGTCGGGCAGTCTATTCTCGATAGTAAGTCAACAATAAAAAAATAGAGTACGACTAACGTAACAGTTTTTTTTTTTAATTTCTCTTATTGTAAAATATTTTATTAATGAATAATTATATATTTAAATTATACAACTGTAATACTGATTACCTGATTCTACCGATCACTTTTTATATCTAAACTATATATCGAAATAATCAACGGTTTGTATGGACCGTATTATTCTTGATAGGCGATCGTATTTAATATATTTTACACAATAATCAATGTACAATGAATGATAAATGTTTCGCTAATGTGAGATACATTTGTATGTACGAAAAAGGCAAGTGTTACATCAATGGAAGCTATACAACTGATAGAACTCGTTTCGTATCATATAAGGATACAAAGTTATTTTACACTAAAAAAAAGAAACTAAGTTGTCGATGATTATATAAAAAAAGGTGTTACAAAATATTAAAATTTGAAATTTCGATAATTTTTTTTGTGAGCTCCTTATTACGAGTTTATATCCATTGTTTCTACATTTTTTTCTTAAGGAAATCAATATTAATCATGTTTGTATATTGATATTTACAATAAAAAAATGCCTACTAAATCTGTTTTATGAAGTGAACGCCAGATATAAATTATATAACATGTAATCAATCAATAAAATTTGTGATTTATAAAGATAAACCCGAAAAAATAATTTCATTTAATAAAATACGATTTAATTTAAGAGCCTATTTTCCTGAATCTTCGTATATTTTTGAGTACGAATTTAAAAAAAAGACATTAAAATTAAAGGTGTATTTTATATTAACGGTTAGCAAAAATGTTTTTTTTTGCGAAATCATTTTTTTAGTTGAATCTCGGTTTAAATTTTAGTCCTGTTAACCATACAACAGTTTTCAAAATCCAAGTAAAAAACATTCATATTTTGACCAGATTGGTTGCAAATACAATGTGATTCCATGCATAGTTTCATAGTTAGTAAATTACTGCATTGAAAATTGTATATTTAAGTTGATTTTGAAAAAAAATTGTGCCTTATCACTTTGCTTTACATCTCGAGTACGTATAATTAGTCCACCACTGATTAGGAAAGCCAAATAAAATTTCCATATTTTATTGTAAAAGTGTATGTAATAAATATACGAAGTTTTAGTAAATCTTTTTTTTTTCGCTATTTTAAGTGAATTATGTTTTTTTTTTAATTTCAAAAACTAAAGAAAGGGTTAAACTAAAGAAATATTAAAATTCGTAAAGGTCCTAGTAATAATGATTGTTTAAATTTATTTTAAAGATCTATTTTGCACACATTTCGATCTATGTGAAAGTGTGTAATTAAATAAAATTCTGAAATGCTTACTTGTTTTAAGTCTTTAATGAGTAAATTTTAAAAAAAATATTTTCATTCTTATGAACCGATAAAATTTTCATGTATCTCTAGATTTGTTGAATTTCATGACTAAAGTTGACTTTCTTAAGAAAGGCTGATTTTATATAATAAAAAGATTGTCTCTTATAAATGAATATTATACAAATCGTAGCCATGTTTATAGTTTAAAATAATTATTTATACCTTGTACACCATTTTGTTGTATTGAGTGATACTGTTTGTCAGTTGAAATAAAACTGTTGACTGATACACTTTCGGTGGCAGTCTGGAAATATATACCCACAAAATAAATGTCGCAATATTCCGATTAACAATATCGGGGCCCAAAATAATACAAACCCTCGGGGGCTGATTTTCGCTTTATTACGCGATGTTTTACAATTACTACTAACAGCTGTGTATGTCTTTTTAATAAGATATTTTTTTTCACATTTTTAGCGCCGTTCATTATCCATTGCCTACGTAATGCAAGGTGTTTAAAGTGCTATTAAAAATCTTTTCCTGCTCACTGCCTAACCGCAGTTTACTCTTAATAAAACTCTCATATTGAGATCACAATATTTTGACTAGCGATGTTTTTTACCGTACAGTATTTTTGTTTAGCCTATTTCGAAATATTTCTACAAGAGAAAAGATTGTACATAAATTTATGACAGATGACTTCCTACTGATAATTTTCGATAATAGTTTTTTGGCTCTTCTGCAAACTAGAAACAAATAAATTAAGTTCGATACATTTATTTACTTAACGTCAGTTCAAGTTCATCCGTGCAGTTGAACGCCTGGCGATGTGAAAATTCGTAACCAGAGTTGTATGATTTTACATAATTGGAACTATTCAAATTTAATAATTAAATTCCACTAAGCGCCTTAGCCGAAACCTTACATTATGAAAAATAAATATATGAATCACAACTACTTAAACACGAAATTAATACCAACACATTTTTAAAGGTTAAAATTCATGTGAAAAATGTACAGTTTGTATTTATTTTTTTATAACGAATTTTTTTATAGGTTTTCTTTTATATTTATTATCTTAAAAAGTAGTTATATCCTTAATAATAATGGTAAAACATGAGTATACAAATAAAAATAAAGGTTTCCTTTTTTTAATCTTTCTTGAATGAAAATTTCAATGTACATATTTTTTTTCCAGTATGGGCTTACAACACTACAACACTATTGATTTTTAACAAAATATGTTTTTTACATTCGTCATCAAAAGTCATTTGTAGAAGTTTATTTTTTTTTCTTACCATGTAAAAATCTATGTCGATTTGAATCCATCAAAAGAAATTCTGATATAATATTTGTTTACATAGCTATAACTAATTCTACAAAATAAAATGTAGAAATAAATACTTTGATATTTTTAACCTTATTTGTATCAAATGATAATTTTTGTCTGACTAATTACGAATATTGTTTAACCAAAGAATATAAAAAAATAGTTGAAATGCTATAACACATTTCTTTGCTAGATGTATAATACTGACTAGGGTTTATCCATAGAATATAAAACGATCAATAAATATCAAATACAGATGATAATTATTATTTATATTTTCACGCTAAATCATGTTCCATGTCTCCATTCTTTCCGTTTTAACATTTACAGCGGTGAGCTGCCAATACGCTAGCAAGGGGCTCACCGAATTTCAAAGTTATAGCGTTGTTCCGGGAAAGGGTGGATAGTTTTTATCACTCCAATACGATTGTACTTATTATTAAAGCTATTGAATGTTACGTAAAAATGCTCAAATTTAATAAATACGTGTTAAATTAGACATTTCAAGATTAAATGAAGAAATAATAAAAAAAATATGCAATCTCCTAATAACCTTTTCGCTCAACAAGCTTTGCTATATTTTGATTTATCTAAGTACAAATGTATAAATTGAATAAAGTATTGTTTAAGAAATGTATTTTTTAAAATCATCCGGAATTACGGAATTTTAATGACGACGATAAATTCTCGTTTATTCACTATAACAATGAATGTTTTCAGAAAAGTTTTAGAGCCATGGTCAACTTAAATTTCACTTAAATCCGCTTAGATTAATCTACATACATGAAATCTGGCGCAGTAAAATTAGGTACATGTGTAGCGATAACAGCGGTGGTCGGCCAATAATGGCGGCTGTCATTTTACATTTTGCAAATCCGCTTGCGTTGCCTGTCACAGTTACCAACAAAATCGATTATTTTTTTCACGACATTAAAAAGCATATCTTATATATTATGCACGGAGAAAGAATTACCCTTTCGATGACCGTCTTAAAAAAATGCATTATTTAGTAAAGTATAAAAAATATATTAGAATGATATTATATTTTATAATTGGCGTATTTATGATGTAATATAAATTGGTCAGTTAATAATAAAATACATAATTGAAAAGTTATTTATTTATTATTGATTGAATGACAAACTCTTAGACTCAATAGAAAATTATTATATAATATTAATGCAAATTTATTAAAAGCTTTTCATAGTTCTAACGATATAGTGATGCCAAAATAGATTGCACTATTAGATAGGAAGAATTATTCACCTATCCACTTTTATGTGCCGAATATTTCTATTGAATTTTAGTAAGATTTTCTATAGTTTACTTCACTAAAGTGTTCAAATATGTATTGAATAGAATAAAAATCAGGATTTTATATTGACCTTGCAAGGACTTGAACTAGTAACCTTATCACCACCAAGTGAAACTCTTACCACTACACTACAGATGCATAACTGTATGTAACTCGAATGACGGAAGAGTAAATGAGAACATTTAATCAATTTGAGACATAATTTCATTAATAGCGTGTCCACAATCGACTAAGCTCGTGGTATTTTTTCATTTCATTTTTTAAGATACAATATTTAAAAAATGTGAAAAAGAAATAGTATTTAAGCTAAGAATTGTGTAGATAAAGAAAATGTCTTATTTCTTCAGTTGAATGGTTCAATTATATAATTACTTTTAATTTGAAGATAAAGCTCTAATAACACTGTAAACTCTATTGTAAGCCAATTAAGCCATTAATCATTCGATTCATTAAACTGTATATGCTTTATTTTAACTGGAATAATTATAAAAACCGTTTAAAGCATCTGTTTAAGTTTGAATTTTTATTATATGTGTAATAGCTCAGCTCCGGCTCTCAACGGGTGATTAGTGATTACATATGATTTTTTAAATTTTCACTTATCATGCGAATACATAATTATGGCATTGTTTCTGGTCAAAAGTAGGCTGTGTTATATAATATGCCTGTTAAAACAACGTCCCGCGATCTGATTTCGGGTCGATTATAATCGTATTACAGATATTACCGAAAACGTACCATTAAGTCATTATTTGTTGTTATTATTACTACGTACATGTTTGTTTATCAATGTTGTTTTTCTTAAGAAATGTATTTAAAATATTCTTACTTAAAAAAGTTTCACATACAGGATGAAAACGAACGGATAAATATTTTTTAGTAGTTTTAGTAATAGTTAAGATATTACTATGCTATTGAATATGTATGTAAATATTAATATAACAGCGTACTTTAATAAAACTTGTTTTAATTATTATTCGTTGTAAATGGAATGCTTACTTCTAATTTCAAAGAATACATAGGTTAGACATATTTAAAAACATCATTCATTGACAGTTGAACCAGTGCAAATGGTGCTGGATCATCTTTAATTTATACATTATTTGTCACCTGTCGTCTTTTTATGTTTGAAAATTCACATATTGTAATAATATTTATAAATACACCAAATCTTCTTTATGTACGGAAGATACGTTCTATGCGAAAAAAACCGTGTATAAAATGAAGTGTATACAGAGAAATTAAAGATACGTTTTATTACATTGAACCGTGTAAAAAAACCCATGAAAAAGGGGAATTAGGTGTACATTGCGTAAAACAACCAATGCATGTAAATGTTTTAAAAGCTGGTTTTTAGAAAATAGGATACTGCCGCGGTCTGAATTATCAACATTTGAAAACACTTAAAAAGTACAAGTTACACACATTATGGTTCATCGTTTTGAAAAATTTCAATTAAATAAAATACAACGTTATCTAACAAACTATCTTTTTGATGTACAAAAATTATTCTACAACATTAAAAACAACACATTATATTAGCAAATATCGAATGTAACACAAAAAACCGAATCACGAAATGTGTCCATAAACCACAAGTAATCTCCAACGCTTTGATTTAATTGAAATATATTAAATATTGGATCATGGAAAATAATTATTTTCATAATTAAATTATAGATCGGCAGACGATATTATGTAAAAAAATATTTAAAAAGTAAACTATAAAGTTTATTTAAAACTAGAACGTCCTGTATATGAAACAACAATTGGTGGTTATGCAGATGCATTTTTTCCGGGTGGCCAAGTTGATAATGGATAAATATCACCAAAGAAAATGAACGAAGTATAAAAATAATTAAAACAATTATAAATTTATCGCTAAAATTTAATTGCATATATCATACAGTGTTCCCAGTAATAATTACAATGTACAGATTTTCAACACACCATAAATCAAATGATAATTGTTCACAATCAGATTATCATTTCACTATCACTTGAAATAAATAAAATAAATATTATATATGCAAATTTGAAATAGATTTTTGAAACGTAATCGTTTTATTTGCTTAATCAGTATTAGTCTCTTAGCTTTATATATTGAATTTATTTTGCATATTCATACATTTATTTAATAGGTAAACCTTTATACTTAGCGAAAAGCTGAGTATTAGAAAAACGCAAAACTTGTACATTTTAATATAGCTTGTTAATGTTTCATAGGAAAAATGTCATTGATATTTCTCGCAAAAGCTTTCCCAAACGCAGTCTCTTTCATTTTCTCGTGCGCTTGATTTACTAAAGAATATACGATTGAATTTAAGATTGTTATCAATGATTTTTTTACGTGAATATGTACGATTCATTTTAAAAAAATGGCATGGTCGATTAGTGCCTCTTTGTATTTTCGTTTTGCTATCCGACGTAACCATAATGTAGCAGGAATCGAATATACGTATTTATTTTAAAACGCAAAACCGTTTTCGTTTAAACATTGAGCATTTTGGTTCACAGTTGAACGAATTTGGTATTTTCTGAATAGAATATGTACAATTATTTTTTTACCAGTAGTGTGTTTTATTATTCGATCAAGATTTTTTTAATCCATGTCTGCTCCCAATGCGAAGCATATGGTCTCCTAATGGAGGTATCTTAACAAAAGTTTTTTTATGAGAACTGTTTGTTATTAAGATGCTCTCCTTCTCTTTTCAAAAAGAGTAGTAGGGATAAAAGGATAAGGATATGACTAGTGGTTGACTAATCCCTCTCGCTACACCTAGTTATTAAAGGACCGGAAGGGTGGGAGGGAATTTCTTTTAAAAAAGTGTTGTTCGTACTGGGATTCGAATCCGTGAGATACGGCCGGACGCCAAAAACGATAACCGCTGCGCCATACTCAATCAAGATTAACAGTAAATAAAATATTACGTATACGAAAGTAAATTTTGTTGATTGGCATTTTTAACCTAACTATCATAGCAAGTCTTCGAATATGATAAGATATATTTGAAATTCAAGGAGTGCCATCAATTTAATTCACTTAAACATATTGTGACGAATCCTAAAAGCTGTCCATTTCATATGCTTTCTGTCTAAATACTTTATTGTGTAACCACGTGGTTTCTTTTGAAATCTAATTTGGTATGATAATAAAAATCTTTAAAATAATACACAAAGCGTTTACTATTTCAGTTACTATATCAGTTAGCTTGGCAACACCTTTTCTTTCACCTTAAAAAAATGGGCACATAAAAAGGATTTCGGTGACCTGATATTTTATTTGAGCGCGCGTGTGTCAACTGTTTGCGATTCATTTAAAGTGAAAGCAAAAAGTGAAATATAATTACACGATGTATTTTTTTTAAACCGAGTGTTTTTTTACCACATGTAAATTACTTAGTTGTGTGGGATATACATACAATACATGCGAAGCAAAAAATATAAATGAAATAATTTGGTAATTTTGTCTTATAATTTAAGCCAGTAATATTATTATACCTGGTATTCAATAGAGACAAAAGAGTTAATAGCACTCAAAGAACATTTTTTCGCAATGGATTTGTATGTCTTGTTGCAGGTGCCTATATATGACATCATTTTTAAATGGACTCAATTAAATATGATATTGTGTACCTACACTGTCTTAATATTATTTAAACGGAAGTTCACATTTATTTTATGAATATACAACTTTGCTTCAAAGCTAATTACTCTAATTTTAAAAATGCTCCCAAAAACAGTCAAAAATTTATCAATAATTTTAATCAATTTCAAATCTAGCGTCAGAGCAATAGTTTTTGCACCAGGTTATTTATTTACTTGTTGGGTACGTGGCACTGCGATCATGGCCGTTGGCTTCCGTGACGAATCTGACGGGCTCGAACCCCAGTAGGTATGGGTATTTGTGATGTCGAAAAAGTCCCTCCCATCTTTCCAATTCAAAAAATGAGGCGTAGTAAAATCGTTTAGTTGACTACTATTCCTGTCCTAGCTCTATCCTTTTATCCCTACCCTCTTTAAAAAAGGAAAGATTGAAAAAACGAGTAACAATCAGTTCTTGTAAAAAAGAACCTCTGTTGAGATTTCACCATTAGGAGGCCATATGCTCCACATTGGGGGCAAACATTGATTTAAAAAAATATATACAGTTAAGGTTTCAAATCTTACATACTGAACTATGACGCCCTCCAATTCTTCATGTAAGCTTTTTCAATTTTTGAGCATCAGGAATGATCAGTGGCAGATTACGCGCTTGGGGCCTGCGAATCTTCGGGGCCTCAAAAATGGCCTTATTAAATATTCTGGCAATATTATATTTTCCGAAAACAGGACCTCCATATTTTATTGCAGCCTGGAGCCTTCCATGAGCTTAAATCACCGCTGGTGATGGTATTTATTTTTTATATGTTGCCCAAATACGTGTCTGAATAAGTTTTACGAACATTATATCTATTCAAACATACAGGAAGTTCTTTGGTCTATTGAAGGGTAATTTCTTATATTATGGTTAGGTGAGTTTGGTCTCAAGCATTTAATACATGACTTAGCCATCCAAAAAACCCGCCAACATGCATGAACCGGTTCTCGGGTATTGTTTCATAAAGTAATTGTGTACCAAGTTCGGTTCAGGCTAATTTTTATCAATAGTCATTTAACGACGCAGAGCTAAGATTTATAATAAAAGAGTATATAGGTATATAATATGTATATACAAACACATTTGATAACAGCAGTTTGCCTCAATAGTATTTAATAACAATAGCGGCTTAATTTATTTATTAACTTTTTGACAGATGCATAATAATTTACTATGATTCAATCAAAATATTTATGTGCTCTCATATCGTTCAAAGAACTATAAAATAATGATACTCACAGTAACGGATTAAGCATACGAGAGGCCCCAGGCGCATTAAAATTTGTAAGCCCTGTTTTTCTAATAAGATAAGAGCATCAAAATATTTCATGTAAAATAGTAAATATATATTAAAATCTGAACATAGAGTATATTGGTTTTATAATATAAGCCCTTTTTGAGGCCCCTAAGAATTGGAGGCTCCAAGCAGGCGCCTCATGCGCTTATATGATAATCCGCCTCTGGATACTCATTGATATTGTAAAGAAGAACATTATAAATTTATATTATATTATGTAGTTCGATTTACATACAAACGAACATAAGAGTTAAAATAGTTTTTTAAAATTCCAATGTCAACTTATCCGGTGTTTGATATTTCATAAAACCTTTAATTATTTATGAAAAACTGTTGGCAGCAAAAAATACGCGTTAATTAGCAAGCAATTAAAAAGCTTTTATTGTATTTGACTTCGCTTATCAGTAAATTCCAGATTCAGTTAATCTGTAAATGAGTTTTGCTAAATAAAACTATGTATATCTGGAGAATTTTACATTTTGAAAAGTTATACTTTTAACATGAAGAAATGTAATATAATACTGAAAATAATATAACCACGTTAGATACTACTTGGTTTTCGGTTCGTTTGTCAACGTGTGGGTAACCGGGTACCCTGTTCTGGTTCTACCCATGAAGGATACTCTATACATGACCCTTCAATCAAACAATAACAATTGAACGTGATATGATAGAGTATTCCTACACAGTGCTTTATAAAGTGTTTATTGTTCTCACGTTACGTATCATCTTCATAAGACAGTTTACTTATAAACCCCATCGTTTTCTATATCAGAAATATTTACCTCCACCGTCGACAGCGATAGCTGCACAGAAATTCCACAAATAAATTCTTGGAAATTGTTTGGGCATATGTAACCTTGAACCGGAAAACTTTTATGATAAATTACAAGCGATACCAATGTTTTAATGATTATAATACAACTATTTAGTAGTTAAACAATCACCCCGTAAGATAGATGTAGAAAAGTAGAAAAATTGAACCCATAAATTAAAGCATCTAAAGTGAGGCTTAAAACCCTTGACAAAGTTAAATAAAGTTATAATAAAATTTGAGCAAGAAGTATGAAGTAATAAATATATTTTTTTGCAATAATTATATTTTATAATTAATGAAATGTCACTATTAGTGTAAGCATTCAAGAGAAACTCGGTCAAGTGTATGATAAATGATTATTGGTTTCGCAGGTTATCATTGACTATGTCGGCAGAAAACGGCCCAAATATAATGATTTTTTCTGTATGTTTTATTTTTTAATTAGATTTTTTTGGATACCTTAATACTTATAGTTTTTTTTAGACAAATATAGTACGGAGTAGAGACGTTATTTTAATATATTTTATTAAATTCTTCGTATAGGGTTTCCTTCATCGCGAGAACAATTAACTTATTTAAAAAAAAAGAGAATTCAATTTTAATTATCATAAGCTCTAGACCAGGCGTGGGGAACCTGCGGCCTTCTGGCCAATTCTCTAATTCTATATTTTTTTTGTGATTTCGTAAACTATTGGGATTTTCGATGTCAAAATCCATGAAAGACCTAAAAAAAAGTACCACGCTGGTAATTTTGGGAAATTCGAAAATTTCTGGGCCTTAGAAATTGGCATGAGATTTTTTCGGTCAAAAAAAATCTAGTAATGCTTACTGCGGCCTTCATGTCGAATCAGAAAAATTAATGCGGCCTTTAGAGAACAAAAGGTTCCCCACCCCTGCTCTAGACTTTTTCCGCCAAGTCTCGCGGACATGAAATGTACGATCAGATCTTTAATAATTTATCTGCATTCATATCAGAGTTGTAATAATTCTTCCAAAAGTTTTATATAAACATATCGTCACCTCCATTTTAATGAATTAATGTTTTAGGAATGAATAAAGTGTAGGAATTTCTTATTCCAACTTTAAGATGACGAAAAGAAATATACAGTTTATAATCTTACATATTATAGCATTATAAATTGTATTTGAAACATTTTTTTTCGGTACGGTAATTTTGGTTCGAGTTGTTCAAGGAAAAATATCAAACACGGTACAAATTATTAAAACTCGAAAACATATACATTACAATTTTATTGATCAGGTTTACTTAATAACGTCACCTTTTGTAATTGTTTAAGAAGCAAGTGTATTTTTTAATTATTCTAAATCTCTTAAAATTTGAGAGACAGGGGTGGGCTGGAGGGTGTTCAGAGAGGCTCGCGCGAGTCTCTTGTTAAAGTTTACTGAGATCAGCGAGCTCATTGTTGAAATAACTGCAATTTATGACATATATATAAATATTTAATGTCAGACGGCTTAGTTATAACGTTTGAAACATGAAATTGGTGCGAGAATAACAGTAAATTAATAATATAAAGATTTTTTAATTCAAGCGATCTAAATAAGGTATGTAAACACACTTTTTAACTTTTGATATTAAATGTTTTTCAGTTACAAACTATAAGTATATTAAGTAAAATTCGATTGCTTTAATAATTATTACGTACAATTGAATAAGAGGGATAAAAAATCCTAGAACACCGCGAGTAACTTGGAGATTATAAGAGCCCATTGTTAACGTAATGGCAGCTCACCGCTGGCTTGTTTGAATGATTGACTTATGTTGGTCCTAAGTAACTGTACTTTTTTCAATAAGTTACAATCTGATGACTGGAACTGGGATGATTTAAAAATCCTATTAAGCTAGATTTTTTCAATTAAATGAATTTTTGTATATAACTAAGCAATTTAATAATTTGTCTTAATTATAGGTGTCTCTGTGGACCGCGACTCTTACCCTTAAGATTGCATTGATTACCTTACCTTAATTGATGCCATACCAACTTCAAATATTAAATTAAAAATACTTTTTTTTTATTTACATATCAATAAACAAAAAAATATGTTTCGATTGCGAATTTCGCGTGCTACACATTTCGAAATCAATAATTTGTTACTGTCAAAATATTTAGGCCCATGGTAGCTGGGATTAAAATGTTTTTTTTTTGTTACTTAGTTTATGAATGAAATAAACATATTTAAATCTGGTATTAATTTTTACATCTCATTACCATAGTAACAAGATATTTGGTCAAATGTTAGGCGTGTTGTTTCAAAACTTACTGTTCAATCGCAAAAGCAAGTGCTTATTTATTGTCTATACTACACGACCCGAAAAACGTTCAATATGTATCAATTAAATGTTTGTACTATTGACGAAATAATTTTATGTAAATAAAATGCACACGTTGGTTTTAATTTTAGTATTACTTTAAAAAAAAAACAAATATTATCCCAAATTGTAAATTTCATTAAATAAGCCTTTTATAAAAACACAATAATCCTTTGTACTTCATTCCACTTTATTTAATATGTCAGGACCGGTTTCGCTCATTGCGAGCATTGTCAACTGATAAGAAATATAATTTAACAATGCTATTTATACAGAATTGAAAAGTTATACACAACAATTGGCATTGAAAATAAATTGCCAATTACATTTAAGTGATTCTAAAATAACACAAAATTAAAATGTTTAACATATCTAACATATAATTAAAAAATCATCCCAGATTAATAAATTCAGAATGGCGATTGAAAGAACAGAAGTTGACAATGCTCGCAATGAGCGAAACCGGTCCTGACATATTAAATAAAGTGGAATGAAGTACAAAGGATTATTGTGTTTTTATTAATATAATGCCTTTCCACCAAGTATTGACAGTGAACACCCTAAAAGTGAATAAGCCTTTCCAACTTATGTATTCATATTATGAAAAGAAAAAATACGCTAAGCTAAATATGCCCAAGTGTTAATTATAAACACATTATTGAC
The DNA here is from genome assembly GCA_030503985.1 of Himalopsyche tibetana. Taxonomy (NCBI): domain Eukaryota; kingdom Metazoa; phylum Arthropoda; class Insecta; order Trichoptera; family Rhyacophilidae; genus Himalopsyche; species Himalopsyche tibetana. The sequence goes on from JAPJYX010000010.1 coordinate 8,480,432, forward strand.
TGTAAAATTAATTTGCCTATCTTTTAACCATGATTGTGATTGAAAAAAACGAAAATCTTTTCGGGCTTAGAAAAAATAGTGTTGCCATTTACGGTCATAAATAATAAAAACAATCGATTATACTGGTTAAAAATTTTAAATGTCTGCCAGTTGTAATCACAAAAGGAGTAGTGGGAGTTTAGGCCTAAAATTTTTTGTCTCATATCACTGTATACAAAAAACGTGATTGTGTTGAGTATTTCTGACCGTTCAAAATAAGTGAATGCACGCGGGAATATCACAGTAGATGTAAAAAATATAGGGTGTAATTATATATAACGAATCACATTAATTTCTGTCCAAAAAGTTTATGTACGTCATTTTTTTTGTCAAAAGAGTACAATTTAAGAACGCTCATCAGTTAAAACATAAATATTTAACATTTATGTTGAATGAATAATGACGTGATAGATCGAATAAAATAAACATAGATCGATTTTATTTTTAATTGTAAAGAATATTGATTATTTTTCAATAATATATACATATTTAAGAAATAGCTAAAGTAATCGATAATAGAGGACCAAAAGTTGGAAATTTTTCTAAATTATGGACTCGTAAAATAAAATATAACTTAACTATCAACTCTGTTTTCAAGCGGAACAACTTTAACACGTAGAAAAAATGCGCTCAAATCAAATATTAGTTATATCCTAATTGTATGTGACTTGCAACTTATAACGAATATTATGAAAATGAAAAGTAATATAAAGCCTAAGGTGTTAGCGTAGTTAATTGTAGAACGAAGTTAAATTGCATTTTATTACGGGTATAAAACAACCGGCAATTGTTTGAAAAGTATCATTCAATCTAATAGATCTACCTTATCCACTACCATGGCATACAAGGTATAATAACCAACAACTGAATAACTGTTAACAAAACAATACATTTGTGTAGTTTATTTCAATCGTAATGAAGTCTTAGTATTTATTATATTTAAAAAATAAAATAAAAAGGGTAACACAAATATGATTCGGTACAAAGTTTTATGATCAATATAAAAAATAACTATTTGAAAAAAACCTTTTTATAATATTGTCTTATACTGAAATATTTATCATAGTTAAGCTTATGTTGACCATATCAAAAAAATAAATATTGTAATTGTTTAATTTTATAATAAACTAAAATTTCTTCACAACCCTTCACATAATCACATAACGTTTTGTAAAAATCTTTAGAACGTCAACAAATATATTACATCTGTTAGTTTTGTTCCTGATTTTTTCAAATAAATGAAATGCTTATATTTATGTTACAGTTTTTCCTCATTGCCGCTCTGGCAATCGCCGCCAACGCCCAACATGAACACTACGCCCATGAAGAACACGATGATCATCCCAAATACGAATTCTCATACGACGTAAAAGACGAGCATACAGGAGATGTCCACAGTCAGCAAGAGTCTCGTGATGGAGAGATCACCAAGGGATTCTACTCTTTGATCGATGCTGATGGATACAAGCGCACAGTCGAATACACCGTAGATGGAAAGAGTGGATTCAATGCCGTTGTCCACCGGGAGCCAACCGGTCGCGCTCCTGCACCAGCTGCTGCTCCAAAACACCAAGCTCCTCAATATCATGCTCCTCAACACCAAGCACAACAAGTTCATCAGGCACCACATGTGTATCAAGCCCCACAGACCAATCATGCCCAACAAGTTTACCAAGCCCCACGAGTACACCAAAGCCCACAAGCGTACCAGGCTCCACAAGCTTATCATTCCCAAAAAGCTTATCAAGCCCCACAAGTGTACCAAGCCCCACAAGCTTATCAAGCCCAAAAAGCTTACCAAGCCCCACAAGTGTACCAGGTACCAAAAGCCCAACATGCTCAACAAGTTTACCAGGCTCCACAAGTGTACGCAGCACCTCAAAAGTTCCAGGCTCCACTTTTCCAAAAAGCAACTCAAGTCATTATGGCACCTCAAATGCACCAAGCACCAAGACAGCAGGTTCCAATATACGAAGCCCCTAAATATGTCGCCCCCCAAAAGTTTGCAGCCCCTAAATACTAAGTACAATTATCATTCAAAAAATGTTCCTAAATGTGCGATGTATGAAATGTGATTATGAAATGTTATTATGAAATTTAGTTTGTTGGTCTTGAATAAAATCAATTTGAAAGTTTCAGTATAAACCTGCAATACTTCGATGGAAAAAGATTGTGTTCAATGTTAATAAATTTAATTTTGTTTAGTTTGTAAAAAGACAATCTACTTGTTAATTTAATAAATTATTTATTATGAATCGATATCTGACTTGCTTCATTTCTCTTAATTTATTGATCTATTATATCTGTTCGTGGGAGATAAACTACACTATTTCAATTCAAGCCAAATTGAGACATTGAAATAGTGTAATGTACCTTGCGACGCTTTTTCCCGTAATATTGTTGAAAAACATATTTAGTTATAGTTCAAACATTCTACAATAGAAATAGTAGAAAAAAAACTTCTTCTTCTTTGACCATGTTCGCTCCCTATGTGGAGCATAAGGCCGCCACGCGGCACGTCCAGAAAAAATACCGATTACTTAACACAAATTTCATTAAAGAGATTTGAACAGCAACAGTGAAAAAATGCTATTTTTGACATGTGAAGTTTATCTTCTTCCTGAGATTCAGAAAAAATATCATTAAATGACAATTTTTAACGTCATTATTATTCATAATTGAATATGAAGTAGGGATTTACACCCGGTTTGAACTGAAACCGGTTAACCGGTTAAGTGCCTGTTTAAGAAAAACCGGATTACTGAAAACCTCTCTTTTCATTTAGTACAATGGATTTGTATTTAACTATTCACATGTCAGGTTCGTGGAGCAGTGGCCAACGTCGTTTATGACTTCCGCGATGGATCTAACAGATACTTGTGCCTCAGTGCAAACAGATTTTTTCATTGGAAGGCATGCGTGTTTTTAATTTCAATATTCCCTCATTCTATTTCATTGCTAAAATAACCGGTCATAGAAAAAAAGATTTATTTGAACTATTTGTTCTTTCCTAGAACTAGAGGTTGAGCAACTGAGTAACAAGCAGTTATCGAAAAAACCTTTATTTTTTTAAAAAATATTTGAAGTCAATATGCTTTAAATTAGGAGCGAACTTGGTTAAAAAAAAAAAAAAGATAATATACGCTTTTATGCACCTTATTAGTTTATATTTGAGGAGCAAACATTCAAAAAGTGTTTTGTCACAAATTTTGAAAAATGACGTTTTATATCAATTCTGATAGCCCATAATAAAACCTATGAATGGAAATCAAAATAAGTGTTCATAAAGGTTTTTTTTCATATTAAAATGAAATCATAAAGTTGACACATTCATACAAACCGTAACTTTTGCAACACTTAAATCATCATTTTCCAAGCTTTGTATTTGTGTGACAAAACACTTTTTGAATGTTTGCTCCTCATTTAAGTAACCAAAATGTCTTTTATTTTTTGTTTTGTTTTGGAATATTGGTTGTGTTGTAATACAGTTGTTTTTTTTAATAGTTCCGGCTTAAACCAATTATCAAGTTTATTTATTTGAAAAAAAAACCCGAAAACCGATTAGTTGCTTTGGACGGTTAATTAGATGCCCTATAACGAAGTGTTTTTTTTTAAATTTGAAATTTATGCCTTTTCCACATCATTTTTCAATTCATGGGATGTTTCAATTGAAAGAATACGAATGTAATAGTTTTATCATTTTAAATCTGACATACACATTCGACAAAGTCAATCAAAGATCACACGATGCGTTTACTCTGCGCTATACCAGTTTTTTGAACATCGACATTGAATCTATTCGCCAAATATGTTAATGAAAGTATTACAATTCAAACTGCTTAAAATACTCTTAGAAAAACATACGACAAAGACGACCACTGATCATACCAAAATCCGTCTTCGTATGTTCAATACTTTGTAACCTCTGTGTACCTCTAATAATGAAATGAATAACTTCAAATACCTATGAAATATATATATATATAAATTCATAATACAGAACATTTATTTTTACACGTTATTAAAAAATATTTTACTAATGTATCTATTTTCATTATTGTGAAAATGAAAGAAATCAATTTACGACCGAAAGAAATTATAAAAATGTATGACGCTGATATTTTGAAAAATATATTTAATTTTCATTAAATTACTAATATATTTACTTATTATATTATACATCATAAATATGATATAAATGTAAAGATTTACTTAACACAAATAAAATTAAACATATTCATTTAATTAAATAAAAATATATTAAATTCTACAACACTAAATATGAAGCATATACAACAAAAAATATTTAACTGATGAACTCCATAATTGTTTATATAATTCTTTCATTGCAACAACCATTCCGCACTTTTCGAAAAAATGATTTTTGTATTTTATTTTGTTGCTAGACATTTCCATATATCGGACAAAAAATGGCATTTAATCATATTTCTATGGTTTTCATCATGTATTGTTTTGAGATAACAGATTATTTTTTTAAAAGTAAGTATAAGAATATATCATTCATTCTGCTTAAGGAATAAAATACGAAAAAAAACAACGAGAACACATTTCTTCATAACTCACTTTCAATTCAAGAAATTGGATTGTAAAGGCTGTTTTAGCGTTTTTTGATTCATATGATATCGGAAAAAAATAATGAAAGTTTAGTTATTAAGAAATAACCATTGGCCATATATTTAAATTTTGATAGCTGTACAATGTTTTGGATTATATTTTCGATTGATTTTGCGGCTTAAATTGTTTATTTTCACTTGTATTACTACATGTGCCACGTGTTTCATTTAATTGTGAAGTATCATTAGACTAAAAGTAATATTGTAAAAATACTTAATCGCATTAATTTGAGAGGGTTGGAAATTAAAAGCCCATATTTATCAAAAAATAATATTTAATAATTTTTAAATAAAAATGTATTTATTAGATAAATCGAGATAATCTAGCAGACTGAAATGTAACGTGATTGTAGACAGTAAAAAAAATATTGATCAAAATGTTTACACCTCGAAAACGTTTAGTAGTCTAATTGTCTACGGATAGCTGTAGAAAAAGACATCAAATGTATAGGTTTCTGCCAGTAATATCTACCAATGATATTGACTGAGTTCGTATTACTTCATAAGATATCGAAATAAATAAATGTCATAAGAGTGTGCTTTCTTACTTCCAAACACCCAACTTTTGACGTTTTCTGACAGTATACCGGAGATTATATAAATTGTGAGTTTTTCCTCTTTCTAATTCGGGTCACCAAGAAGAGTTCTCTCTATTATTAATTTTATGAAACGATCAAACATTTACATTTAACTTTTTTTATTTGTAAATCAAATATAAAATCAATATTTTATTTAACATAAAATATTTTCACCGTATTGAAGGTGGTAGAGCTAATTTTTAAAATGAAATGTATAAAGCTAATTCAACAGGAATGATTTTTCATTCAAATTTGCATAATGTCTTTTTGATTAACCGTGACTTAATTGACAAAAATCTCGCTCAAGTCAAGTAATATAGATAGTATTTGTGACTTGCAACTTATTACTTAAAGAAAAAAAATACGTACAATGCAATGCCTAAGGTGTTAGTTAAGTTAATTGTCCAACAAAGTTAAATTGCATTATTCATTTTGGGTATAAAACAACCGTCAACTGTTTCAAATATATCATTCGATTCAGAATATCCATCTTACTCACAACCATGGCATACAAGGTAAAATAACAATTAGTTAAAACAAAAACAAACAATATACTGATTTTTTATTTTCAAATATTATAATGTTTATTAATTTTAAAATATAATTGAATTGTGTTACCAGTCAATTCATTTATGAAATGATGTTTTATTAATAGAATTAAAATAATAAATTGTAATGTACTTGTTCGATAATTATAAAACAAAACAATCAGAAGACCAGTTTCGTTCAGCGATTGAGTATTTCCAATTTGATTATTTATATGCTTAATCATTTTCACAAGTTAAGAATCAATATGTACAACTATTTCGTCATGTTAATACGTTGCAAGATTAAATTTTAATTTGTTTTAAAGAAGGCTACGGAAAAAAATATTAACGTCTAAATTTTATACTTGGTGGAATCTTCTATTGATAATCTTCGAATAAATTACAACCTCCCTAAGTATATCTTGAGGCGTTAGTGTTAGAAATAATAATCAAAACAATTAAGTGTAGTAGTGTACAAAATCTATCGCGATCTGTTCACATTAAGAAACATAATGACGGTTGTTTTTTTACAGTTTCTTCTAATTGTCACCCTGGCTGTTATTGCAAACGCTCAACACGAGCATTACGCCCACGAAGAATACGACGATCATCCTAAGTACGAGTTCTCATACGACGTAAAAGATGAACACACTGGTGATTATCACAGCCAGCAAGAGTCTCGTGATGGAGAAATCACCAAAGGATTCTACTCCTTGATCGATGCTGATGGTTACAAACGAACAGTCGAATACACTGTTGACGGAAAAAGTGGATTTAATGCTGTTGTTCACCGCGAACCTACTGGTCATGCTCCCACCCCAGCTGCTGCTACTAAGCATCAAGCTCCTCAATATCATGTCCCTCAATACCAACCTCAACAAGGTCACCAGGCTCCACATGTTCACCAAGCGCCACAAACTCAACAGGTCCCACAAGTTCATCGAGCCCCACAGATGTACCAGGCTCCACAAGCGCCACAAATCTATCAGGCTCCACAAGTAAACCACGCTTCAAAAATGTACCAAGCTACACAAGTCCAACAAGCCCATGAAGCGCCAAAGCATCTTATTGCTACGCAAAAAATGCAGGCCCCACAAGTCCAACTTGCTACTCAAGCTCATATGGTTCCTCAGATGCAACAGGCACCAAGACAAGCAGTACCTATTTATGAAGCCTCTAAATATGTTGCCCCACAACAGTTTACAGCTCCTAAACACTATTAACTATATTTGATCAGTGTCTTTCTGAATGTACGATGAATTAAGTATGATAATGCTTTGCCATGTTATGAATATTGACAATAATTTTGAATGAAAAGTTACACTGATTGTTATTCAACAAAATCATTTTTTTTTAATTTTCATCCACTGATTTTTGCGGATCGGAATAATGAATGAAAAGTGCTGTGTTAAGTAAGATTTTGTTCAACATTAAGCTGACAAAACACTTTTCACTCTGAAATTATTGTCTCAAATTGTGTAATTGGAATGTTTACTGTTTATTTAATAAATTATTTATTTTAAATCGATCTCAATTTTTTTTTTATCGACTTTGGGTTTCTCCCCTTTTAAACGATTTTATGGTCATCATTTATCAAACGAGGTAAAATCTCAGTCCCGGGATTTAAAATTAATCAATCCCGAAATCCCGGGATTGGAAAAAGGCTCCGGGATTGGATACCCTAATAGGCACACACACACTGTGTCTTCACATTGAGTTAATGATATCTGGTGTCACTGCCAATTTATAACTTGTGACTAATACTTTTAAAAAATTATAGTTCTTGATTTACAGATATATGATAAAAATTATACACTACGATATTTTATCTTAATACTTATAATTTACACCAACCAGGACCCTAGTATTTCAATGCGAAAATTTACAATTTACTAACAAAGAGTGCACGTGTTTCGCATTTGACTAAAGGCACATTGTGATACTCTAATGTGATGTCTTTTGCCAAATACAGGTTGAAATGATTTTTCAGACATCTATTGTTTGGCTTATGGCAGTGTTTTTTTTCTCCAAAATCTATGCCACTACAAAATTTCTTAAAAAAATGACTTTTCTAATTAATCCCTTTTTAAATGTTCAAAAATTTATAAACTCTAAAATGAAAACAACATTAATGTTGGAATAACAAAATACACCGATATTTAAAATGAATTTCCACAATGCTTCCGCCGAATCAATTTAAAATATTGAATTTATATTTAATGCGAAAAATTGTTATTTATTAACAAAATTAATCGAATTTGGGTTTCATTGAAGACAGAATTTCTCATAACTCTTTTTCTACCACTTATTGCGGTCGGTTTTTATGTTTCTCATCAGCTAATGCAGATAATTCTGTTTTGTAAAACATGATGCTTAGAATGGTACCTATACTTTGACAGAATACTGTCTTTTTAAGCTTAAAATTCACTTATAATTTTGTGAAATATGTATGTAACCACTATGTATTATGGACAACTACACGGTTACGTGTCTTTACAGACCATTAATTTCTGTTATATTTTAATGCCGTTATTTGCACTACTAGCACGAACCCTCAGTTTGCAGATCGATGACTAAAATAAAATATGTTTTACAATTAAAGACGGGGGTGTGTAGTTCGTCTACAAAATCCTAAGAACGCCACTGCTCAAAGAATGCTCCTTAAAAATTCTGTCTGAAAGCATTTAAAATCTATATATTTACATAGAAAAATACACAGATATATAGAATTAGATAACGTTACCAGGCGAGTTATTTCAAAGCGAAAATTCAAAAAGTGATGAATTTAGATATAATAAAATATTTTGAATACGGTTGTGTAAATGTAAGGAAAATACTAGAAATCAATCATTCTGTTTATCCAATACTCAGGATACTAAAATTGCACTTAAAGATGAGAATCGAAAGGCAATAGCAAATCTAATCGCCAATATGCCTGAGCCTAAGTCTTCAAAACTAAAATGTTTTTGTGTAAATTCGATGTCTTTTTTTATGCGGCTTTTCGCGAAACGTAACGTACTGCGCAATGTGGGTATGTATTAGAATTATAATGTCCCAATGTCTATTGAACTTACTGAAATAATACAATAACTCACAACGCGAGTGTCATATTTTTAATAAATGGGAGACAATACACTTATTATAGATGGTTAACTTATATTTTGATGACAAAATTGGTTTTAAAATAATAAATTATTTCGCCCATTTTTTAGGGAATAAATTGTCGACTAATGTTCTTTTGATTAAACTGGAAATTTTTCAATCATAGTCTGTATTTAAAGAAAAAAATAAGTTTGATCTCGAACACCATTACAGTGCCACACCCGTTGATCTTAACATAAACAGTGATAATGAATTTCTTAAATTGCTTGATAAAGAAAGATTACGTAGATTTTGCTATATTCCATTACGGTTAACACGTTAACGATATATTTTTGGTAATTATTCTTTAATTTTAAAGTTTGATTATTTTTTATGATTATAATTCAACAAGAATTTTTTGCTGACACCATTCAAGTGATTGATTAACATTGTGATAGATAGCTTTATATTACATTTTTAAAAATATGCCTTTATACTTCCCTGACACCACATTTATTCAAATCATTTGTCAAAGACTTTAAAAAACTATTTAGGCCTGTGTTCAACTAAAAAAATGAGTATTTTTGAGTGATGTGTAAAAAAAGCAATATAAAAAATTGAAATATCTAAAACTATTCATGAAAAATTTTGTGAGCATAATTTATTTATTAAAGTTATTTTGATTAAAAGAAAGTCGTTTGATGGCATTTGTTTTAATGCATACGTTTTTTGTACAAATAGCACTGCAATATTGTATATCTTATCAATTGATAATAGGGTATCCAATCCCGGACCATCTTTGTGATCCCTGGATTTCGGGATTCACATTTTTTTGGTCCCGGAATTGATCATTCCACAATTGCTTGATATTCTCAGAAAATTTCAGGATTCACAACTATTTCAGGATGTTGGCTTTCGGGATCCCGGGATTGATCACTGTGAAAAAAAACAGAAATTGATGGATTCTAAAATAATTTTCAACTCGAACAAATTTTTAGCACCATAATTTCAAAAAGTTGAGATTTTACAGATTTTATAATTATTGACAAATGTGTTAGAGCTTTTTTTTTAAATCACTGACTAGAAAATTTTGGGAATTGACATATTGCACCTTTATTAAAAAAACGTGAGACCCTTTTTTTAGCGAAATCCTTTCAAAAAGTTACGGCTGCCAGTAACTCCAGCGCTAAGTACTAAGACAATCCCGGGATTACGGGATTCCAGGATTGGAGTCTCTAATTGATAATATTTGTCATGAGAAAAATCAGTATCACATACAAAATAAAAGTGGAATTAGTCCAAATGAGTGTTTTATTTTTTGAATATAATACTTTTCAAGTATTGACAGTGAACACATTAAAAGTTAAAAAAAGAGAGTTTAAATCTGTAATCTATTTAGGTAATCATTCTATTATGATGTCGATAAAATTAACTGCATTAATAAGATTAATTCAATATTACCGATTACAATTATTAAAGAATGACGCGGAGGTGGCAAATCTTGACACCCAACTCAAATATTGTGTTAGTTACCCTACGCGCTTTGTGTGACTTTCAATTCAAAACTAATCTTTTAAAAGTGACATGTAATGCAATGCCTTAGGTGCTATTTGAGTTAATTGTTCAACGGAGATAAATTGCAAATCTATTTCGAGTATAAAATACCCGGCAATTTTTTGAGATATATCATTCGAATCAGTTGATTAAGCTAATCCACTACCATGGCATACAAGGTAACCTAACGTTCGATTGAGCATACAATAGTTTTTTTATTTGAAAATTTTATTTTCTAAACGATCTTGATCAAAATTTACTCTCGTAGTAGTCATTTAGTAACGGAAAGAAAATAGTAAATGATTGTTGAACTTCGATATACAGTCGAACTCGGTTATTACGATCACGGAAATAGCAAGACCTTGGATGTAATGAAGAAACATTCGTTGAGATTTTAGTTTATGGTTTTCTCCATACATTCACTTTTCATTTTATAAGAAATGTAGATTGACATAAAAATGTAATGTGTGTGTAACGGGTGTGTACATAAATTCTAATTGTGTATTTTTGTTTCAATTGTGACTTCACTTGAACATCGACGTTTACGCCAGTCGACCATTTTTATGATTGGGCGGTCTTTGAGTCCGATTTTTTTTTGTTTGGCCTTAGAATAGTGGTTTCCAAACTTAATGTTACTACGCCTCACTTTGAAAAAAAATATCTTCGCGCCTACACATCCTTTATTTCATAAACTAATAAAGAGATGTTTTGAATAATAAAAATATATAGAAAATTGTTCGTTCCTCCCTTTGTCATGGCCCACGCCTTCCCAGGGAGGCGCGCCTCCCAGTTCAAATTCCAAATCGCTTCCTTAAAGTAAATGAAAGATTAAGAATTTTAAATTGTTTTATTACTCAATTCGAAGTTTATATTCCTAACAGTTCTTCCTCATTGCCGCATTGGCCATTGTAGTCAACGCCCAACATGACCACTACGCCCATGAAGAACACTATGATCATCCCAAATACGAATTTTCATATGACGTGAAAGACGAGCACACAGGAGATGTCCACAGTCAGCAAGAGACTCGCGATGGAGACATCACCAAAGGTTTCTACTCCCTGATCGACGCCGATGGCTACAAACGAACAGTTGAATACACCGTCGATGGAAAGAGCGGATTCAATGCTGTTGTCCACCGTGAACCAACTGGCCGTGCTCCTGCACCTACTGCTGCTCCCAAGCACCATGCTCCTCAATACCAAGCACAACACCTGCACCAGGTACCACAAGTTCAACAAGCCCAAAAAGTCTTTAGGGCCCCGCAAGTTCACCAAGCACCACAAGTTTACCAGGCACCACATGCTCAGCATGCTCAACAATTTAACCAGGTATCAAAAATTCAAATGGTACCTCAAATGCACCAAGCACCAAGGCAACAGGTGCCAATATACGAAGCTCCTAAACACCACGCCGCACAGATGTATGCAGCTCATAGAAAATGAATACAATTTCTTGACGGATAATGTTCCTAATAACGCTATGTATCAAATGTGATTATTTTGTAAATATAAGACAAACTATTTAATCAATTATCAATTACCAATTCCGTAACAAGTTTTTTTCGTCTAAGTTGAACTATTTTTAATTATGTTTTTAGTGAGTTAGGGACGATACTAATTTTATGGATAATATTTATAAACCAACATTTGTTTTGTTATATACGCAGATTAATAAATTATTTATTGAAAAGTTATTTCCAATTGTTATTTTTGTAGAAAATAAAACTACATAAAATACTTTTACTAAATAATTTTTAAAATTACATTACTTCACAATTCAACATTTTATAAAAAGTAACTGAGTATTACTTACTCATTGTTTATGAGGCTTACGTTTCAGTTTAAAACACTTTCAAAATATGCCTATAACAAAATAAAGAATAGATTGTTTACACTGCAGAATGTTCTTAAGGTTTCAATCGAATCACTCTGTAAAGTCAGCTAAGGACTGGGCAATCTAAATATGGAAATATGGAAAAATGTTAATCAACATCCGTGATGAGCAATGATAAGAAGAGTCTCTTAATAAGTTATATGAGAAAACAAATAAAAGGCTTGTAACTACTCTAGAAACTGAGAGCGTGCTTCGCAAGTGGCATTTTTTTTCAGTAAACATAATATATATACACTAATTTATGCTTAAAGAAAAGAAACGGATAAAGCAATGAAGGTTTAAAGAGAACAATATAAATTAAAACTAACCTAAAATTTTCATGTTCATTAAATGACGTAATTGCCACAAACTTACAATTTGTTTTTTCCAAAGTATATTGACACAATTCGTTATTCTGACATAACCTTGTTATCCAATAGGTACCTATTCACTATTTATAGATAGTCAAATCTATCTTATTATTAATATGACTACAGATATAATGGTAGAAAAATATTTTTTTCCTAGAATCTCACTCGTTGTTCTGAGAATTTAATTGTACTATAAAATAGCTAAAAATAATAAATGTGATAATAGAATTATAAAGTCATAAGATAAGAAAAGTGATCAAAACCATATTCAAAGATAATATTAAGTGATCTTATCGTATATGAACCGAACGCCTAAAAAACATAAAGCTTATTCAATAGAATTGTTTTCGAATGCATTTGAAAATGTTAAATTTGACGCTATCTTTTAGTATATCAAAGCAAAAAAATATCAAAATAAACTCAAAACTATAGCAAGCTCTTTGAAATCCTGAAGTATATATGAACCCTCGAGAGGTGAAGTGAGCCAACTAATAAAATGATAAAACTTTTTCTTGGAGTGCTATGTGTATTAACTGAATTTACTTTACTTTTACGATATTATAAGACGTGTAGAATATAAAAACGCATATAACTTTGAACAAAATATCATTTGGCTCACTTCACCTCTAATGGGCACATATAAATTGTTAATATGTTATGTCAGTCAGTGCTTGTAATGTATGCTAGATTCTTATAACATTTGTTTTTAAGTAAATTTTAAACGAAAATGAAGATTATGAATAAATTAAAACATATTGATTAACACATTGGATATTAATTGAAACCAATTTGAAAAAACAAAGCTCTTGCGTATCCATATTATTTTGTAAAACAATATTGTTTAATTGTAATAGTTAAAAATGTTTTTCAAAATTTCAGCTATCTTTTTAGCTTTTTTATTTTGGTAAGTGAATTTAAAGCTACAAGACAGCTTACTGATTAAAGTCGAACACATTGATTTTTTTTCGTAAGCTTAATTGACTAGTTTTGATAATAATTAAATTAAAAGACTTCTTGATTTTTGTTTTCGTAATGGTAAACGAAAAACTGAAGTTATAAAAAACAGTAAATTAATTAATGGGAATAATGGTATTTTTTTACAAACTTACGTAAAAATATTGAACTAGTTTAGTGTATCTCAAAAAGTTTACGTTGATTAATAATAATTAAATAAACTGTTTACGCCTACTCTACTTCAGGGGGCCTGTCATATTTGTCTTTGATAAAATTGTTCATCTGTACTAATTTATAGCAAGAAAAAAAACATTAAAGCCACAATTTCTTCGATATTTAATATAAGTAAAAATGATTCTATTCATATTTCAAAATTTACGGAACATCACAATAAAAAAGCGTTTGGTAATTTCTAAAATAAATAATTTATTATTTAATAATTATACATAAATATAAGGTATATCCACACATTCGTAAGATATAATAACGTAGACATCCAGTCAAGCATGAATAAATGTAAACAAAGATCATTTGGTAATAATTATAGAATCATAAAACGAATTCTTAAAAAATATCATAGCCCATACTGTCATCAGAAATCATACTGCTAGACAAATTCAAAGACATTTAATACTTATGACCAGAATATTGGGGTGCTTGGTATTGAGGGGCCTGATGAGCATGATATTTTGGGGCAGCTGGGGCAGGAGCGTGACCTGTTGGTTCACGGTGGACGACAGCGTTGAATCCGCTCTTTCCATCAACGTTGTATTCAACGGTACGCTTGTAACCGTCAGCATCGATCAAGGTGTAGAATCCTTTAGTGACGTCTCCATCGCGAGCCTCATGTTGGGCGTGGTAGTCTCCTGTCTTTTCGTCCTTGATGTCGTAAGTGAATTCGTATTTAGGATGGTCATTGTATTCTTCATGAGCGTGGTGGTTGTACTGGGCGTTTACGGCTACGGCCAGGAAAGCTAAGACGAACAACTACAAGCAAATGGATATTTTTTTATGCGAATCGAATAACATTCTCACGAGATAATAATATTAACGTTCTCAAGTAATCTATTAAAAAATACTATATAAAAACTTAAAAACGCGTTGATGCTTATACTGATTTTTAAACAATAAATGTGTTCGTATTACTTGCAACATACATATGTTGCACATGTAGGCTGTGGAAAAAAAGACGACAGTCACTATGTTTGGTTCAAAATGATTTAGATATTATGTCATCGTGGACAGCTAGCAATTCCGTGTATAGTAAGTTCACTCTATTTATAAGATTCGAACGTACATATTTGAACAATTAAAATCGAGTTTGTAACCATAATTCTGGATATCAAACACGGCAGTTATTCAACGGATTCCAAAAAACATTGTAAATTATATTAAAATAGCAAGAATATTTAACATTATTTTTTTCAGACGTTTATCTTTATGAAAAAAACACGTATTTTGAATCCATGTCCGCTCCCAATGTGGAGCATGTGGCTTCTTATTTTTTTCTACGAGAACTGTTAGTTGTCCAGTCGCTTAACCTCTCTTTTTCAAAGAGAGTAGTAGAGATAGAAGGACAGGACTAGTGTTTAACTAATCGCTCTCACTACGCCCAGCTGTTAAAGGATCGGAAATGGCGTAAGGAAACTTTTAAAGATCACAAACACTCATGCCCTATAACAGAAATCGATAAATCTATCGAAACACGCTGTTCGTACTGGGACTCGTGAAGGAACCTGTGAGCGTAACCAGTAACCGCTGCGGCCCCGACAAATTTATTAATTAACCAAAATTTTAGGATTATAAAAACTGTCACATTTGTTTCTCGATCCCTCACATTTAATTTAACTAATTGTTCGACTGACATAGTAAAACTCAGTATTTCAGCGATCATATAAAAAGTTTTTCTAGAGTAAAGATTAACCGACACAACAATACGAATACAAAAACAAAATCTCAACCGGAGGTGGAAAACGTTTAATATAGGAAAACCGGATTCAAGAAAAATCAATAATATTTACTTGAAAATGCATGGATATTGTATTTAACACAAACAAATATCAAATAAATAATTCACACAATCCAATAGAAAATTTGAAGTCAAAAATCCGCAGTCGAAGAGTAAGTTGGCCGAAATTTTTGTCTGGTCTTAGCTAACAGGAAAATCAAAGACCATGCCTCTTATTTACTTATATAGAGAAATCTTTGGTTTTATAGTCGGACAAAATATTTAATATGTATTTTCACACCTTGAATGCCATTGTAATAGATTGGAAACACTTCGATTGAATGATGCCAGAACATTGATAGCTGGTCATTTTATACCCAAACCGAAATTTTGACCGATTTTCAATATATTTCAATATGCTTTCATTGAATAACCTAAGGCATTTTATTACAGGTCGAATATAAGAGATTAAATATAACTTGCAAGTCATATTATAAACGTTATTTGACACAACTGTAAAGTTTTTTGTCACGCTTATTATGTCATTCAGATTAACTTCCATTCACCAATGTCAAGTATGCAATTTATATGTTACATAGTAACTTACTTTCATGAATAGACTAAGTTTTTAGAAAACTTAATAATTTGAAAGTAAGTTACCCACCCTATATTTATTATTTACTAACTGAAATTATGTACACATAGTAGCCAATGTTCCGTTATTTTCAGGGTGGGTATTGGATACAGACTGAGTTTGTATATCTCTTTCATCCATTTGATATAATACTATAGTCAAGATAATGTCATTTAAATATAAAATCCCCTTAGCGAATAAAAACTGTAATAATCAACAAAAGTGCTCAGTTCTTACCAAGAATTGTTCGTTATATGATATATATCTTCTAAATAAAAATTACTAAATTTTTCAAAACTCGAGTAATCGATTATTCGAATTTTTAATACTTGTGTAAACTGGTGGCGGGGCTTAACGTTTGAATAACTTAAATGTCAACATTTACAATTTTTAATTATATAAAATAACGTTTTATAATTGATGAATCATATTTTTTTGTATCGTCATAATTTCAGAAACAAATGGGTAATTAATTTACACTAAAACTTAGTAATAATTTGATTGGGTTATTTAGATTTTTTTAGGTCTTCTGGTCAAGCTCTACTTTGATCCATTTAAAAAATATTAGTATATTTTTGAAATCAATATTCTACAACAGCGTTTCCCAAACTTTTTCCCCCGCGACCCGGCTATTTTCATATCTCTTCTTCGTGACCCACTAAATTTGTTATGGCCTATACTACCGCTCTATATGTAACATAAAACAATAAATATATTTATGTCCATGCAGTCTTTAAGTTGTTTAATACAAAATAATTTACTGTGATAAAAAAAAACATATAAAAAAATCAAATGTACCAATAATTTATTAATGAGAAGTGTGCTGCTGTTTACCATTAACTCCAGGCTTAGAGACAAGGATGATAGCTTTCCAAATATTTTTATTCAAACTATTAAAGACAGAAATAAAAGCGTGTATTTTTAACTTTGTTAATATATAGTGATACATTTATGTAAGATAAAAGATTTCATTTAAACATTGCCATTTAAGATTTGAACTAAAGGTGCAATTTCAATATTCGCTAGGATTTCTCATTTCAGCATTTCCGACGATCAAGTGCATGGATGAAGTTTAACTGACACTAGGTAAATAAGTGTATCTTGTAGTATAATAAATATATTTGTGTATCATTTTTTTTCGAGTACATATAGATTTGTAGTGTTCATTTTCTAGTGTTTTTTTCTGTAAGTTTACAATTTGTTTTTGTTTTAGGTTAGAAATAATCTAACGCTCAGGTTGATCACTCATATGGTTTCCCAGCACACCTCTATTTTATATTAAGTTACAGTTGCCAATTCGTTTGAAATTGCACATTTTTTTTACTTATTTGCCTGCCACTAAGTAAAAATATTCTTCTACCTTTTTATATATAAATATTTTTTATACCCGAAAATCAAAATGCATTTTCAGAGAGTAAATTTGATAAATATGACTAGAATTAATTCAATATTGATCAAAAATAAACAAATGCAATCGAAGAAGATTTTTACGAAAAACTAAACCATATCTTAATGACGCATTTGAATATTCAAATACATATACTACAACGTATTCACTGTCGACTTAAAACTCGAAGTTGAATAAATATAAATAATGATTCCAATTTCTATGTATTTCCAGCAAGACTTGAGAGTCAAAACCATTCCAGGGATTTTGTCGTAACGAATTTAAGCGAATTTTTCGTCTTGAATACTTGAGATATTATTTTGTATTTTAAATAAGTTTTAATTTTTTTAATTCTTAATACATAAAAATATCTTATGTTAATAAAGATTGCTCAAGACATTTATATTGTTATAACAAATAATATATAAACGTAGAAGCGCTTTGTTCATCATGGCTACGAGTAAATATTATATGTAACTATATGTTGGACTATTTTTATTGTTAACAATAAAATAAAATACATAAATTTGTTTTTAATAAATTATTTAATTATGAATAAAGATACAAACATACATGTGGATGAAAAATGATAAATTCACTACCCATATCACTCACACATACATAATTAGGCCAAACATTTACGCCTATCAAACAAATATATTTAAAAATCATAATACTGATTTTTAAACGTAACAAATTGGTTCAAATAAAAGCGTAATCACAATTTATTCTGTAAGATAAGTTGAAAGATTTTCAATATTTGTGACCAGAATATTGGGGTGCTTGGTAGGCTTGATATTGAGGAGCCTGCTGGGCTTGGTATTGGGGAGCATGGTATTTGGGGGCGGCTGGGGCAGGTGCGTGACCTGTTGGTTCACGGTGGACAACAGCGTTGAATCCGCTCTTTCCTTCGACGGTATATTCGACAGTACGCTTGTAACCATCGGCATCAATCAGTGTATAGAATCCTTTAGTGACATCTCCGTCGCGAGCTTCCTGCTGGGCGTGATAGTCTCCGGTCTTTTCGTCCTTGATGTCGTAGGCGAATTCGTATTTAGGATGGTCATTGTAATCTTCATGACCGTGGCTGTATCCAGCTGAGGCATGCTGGTAGGTGGGTTGTTGTTGGTGGTGTTGGGCATGGGCGACTACGGCCACGGCGAGGACGAGGAAAAGCTGTACAATAATAAATAGATTCATAACTTACACCATTCGAAAACCGTAAAAAAATAATAATTTATGAAGTGTGAGTAATTTAAAGCTATTATTTATGATTCAATTTAACAAGAAAATATTTATTTATACTTGAAATGGAATTAACTTGATGCACAATACGTTTTTCAATTACATTAAAATATATGATATATGGCTAAACTTATTTTTATTAAAATATAGTGTGTTAAAATTTATTATATTTATCTGCATTCATAATTTAAAATATCTGATTATTGCCTTATCGCCTCCTGTTATTATAATAACGATATAAAGTATCAGAAAGCAAACAAAATCTAGCCATCGTAATATTTACGAAAAATTCGGGAACAAAGAAAGAATGCTAAAAACTATATTAATTCAGTGTCTTTATTTAAAGAAAAGTCAAATTTGATATGTTTGTATGAAAATATGAGATATCACACCTTGATTGCCATGGTAGTGGATTGGATAAAACTCTTCGATTGAATGATATCAGTCAAACGGTAGTTGGTTATTTTATACCCCGATCAATCTGCAAGTCATATGAGCGTTGTTCCACTATATTTTTTTGTCGTGATATATTATTATGGCATTCCAACACTGATGTGTACACACAATTACCAATGTCATGTATGCTACCGATAAATTACTTACCTACTTTCATTGATCAAATATAAAGAGTTTTTTTAGCAAATAAAAATTCACTTTCGTTTGTTAAACGAAGTACGATACGCACGTATCAGTATATTAGTAATTACATATTAATAATCGTGTCCTAATTACCAACATTGTATTTACGTTTATTAATCATGTGCAGATAATTTTTCATTTCTTATTCATATTTATACTGAAAGTACAGACATTAAGCAATGATTGTTAATCTATTGACTAATACGGCAAAGTATTATAATTTTACTATCGATCGAATATTCAGGAATAAAAGAGATCTTTTTATTTGTCAAGACTCGAGAGTAAATTCGGTTGGATTATTTAGAACTTGTCAATACTAATTAATCATAAGAGAATTAAAGGTATTTTCTAAAAATAGCCCAATTCAAATTAAAAATATATTGTGACGTCATTATATACATACATAAATGAGGGCTCGTGAAACAAAGGCGACAGTTTCCATAATCTCAAAATGTCGGCGAATCAATTAAATCGTTTTTTTTTCTTTTATACATATATAAAACGTCTGAAAAAATAATTTTGAATATTCTAATTAGTATTATCTGACTTTTACAATATAATTTATATTGTTTTTTAAAATCCTAATTAATTAGTAGATAACTTTGAATTGTTTGAATTTTGTACTTTTCCATGAGTTTTGTCGCTAACGACTCGGGTTTCGCCTTTCGGCATCTTCAAGCATTCCAAGTGCACGGATTTACTTGAACTGAACGGGTCGTTAGCGACAAAACTCATGGAAAAGTACAAAATTCAAACAATTCAAATTTGATATTGAAATTCCATCAAGCACCCCCAGTCGAAATACTTAATTAGTAGATAATTGTCATATTTGCTATACATGATTACTGTTAACTGCAGCTTTTGTTATAAACTCGATTTTAATTCTTTTAAAATATTACATGTCTTGAGCCTTAATTAAATTAAAAAATGATTTGCCAGCTCTACACGATGTTATATATAACAAATTTTAAACAAAACTTGGAGCCACAGATATATATATTGTCCAGTTCACTAGTCACGCAACTCCGAGATATCGAAATTTGAGTTAAATATACAATTTTGCACTCTTTTGGATACAGTTGAAAAATAATTTAAAGAAATACAACAAAAATCTTGATGCTTATAAATTTGTAGAGAATTAACCAAAATCTTTGTATTATCTGGGTCACTACAAATATGTTTTTTAACATTATACTCCTGGACCTGGCTTAAGCCCCTAATCTGTAAACAAATTTTATAAATCTTGGCACGAAAGAATACTTTTTTATTTACGGTGACTATATGATATAACTTTTTACATTATCACAAAACAGGTTATTTGGAGATGTCTGACAATTAAATTGAACGATCGATAAGTTCTTACTTATACGCTTAACCCTGTACACTATTTACGTGGATTATATTTTCTTAAAATAGATAACTTTGAGGATAATATACTTTGTAATAATAAGAACGGTCAGTTCCGTATTTTTTATATTTCTAAAATATAAGATATTAAAAAATAAATATCAAACGAATAAAATATCATACGATTTGTCATTTCCAGATTATTTATAAGCCCAATAATTCCATAAGTGAATTTCCGTGGAGTAGAGAGTAAAATCACACAAAATATGTTTCTTTAATTTATTATTATAAAGATCATCGTTGAATTTTGCGCAGCCGTAGAAAAGATATACACCTATCCCTCGATTTACACGGTACTTTTTTTACACGTTTTCGCTTTTACACGGTTTAAAAAAGTTAACTTGAAAATTTTAATTCTTCATATTCGTAAGTAAAAAACGAGTACATAATTTTTAATTACGTGTTTTATATCTTGAATAATATTTGTAGCCTTATTATGTCGAAAGTAGAAAAAAAATAAAAAAAATATTGGATCTTTTACAAAACGGAGAAAGAGTAATAGATGTTGCTAGATTATATAGCATGAATGAAGCTACAATAAGAACCATTAGAAAAAATGAAAATTCAATTAGAAAGAGTGTAGCAGCTGGCACTACAAGTACGAGCACAACTTCATATATCAGAGATAAGGCATTAATGATTTGGATAGAGGACCAAACTCAAAAACGGATGGCAATTGATACCAATGCTATTACAAATAAAGCATTGCGGATTTATGAAAAAAATAAATAGAAGATACCATCCTCTTCTTCATCTGAAAAGAAGCATAATTTCACAGCAAGTCATCAAGTCAAGTCACAGTGATTTGTGATAGTGATGAATGATAGAAACTCCACCAACCGTTGCAATATTTTTTTAATAAATCTTTTGGATTTAATTTTTTTGTTACTCTATAAGCTTTACCTGTATTTAATTAATAAAAGAATACGTATGTTTATACATTTTAATAATTTTGTTTTTTATGTATTTTAGAAAACACCCAAATTATGCGTTTTTCGTGTACTTTTCGATTTACACGATTTTACATTAAAAAATATACAATTTCGATTTACACGTTTTTCTCAGGAACCTATCTACCGTGTAAATCGAGGGATAGGTGTATTCAACAGTTATTTGTGCAAAAAATCTGTAAATAATATTGGAATATTTCGCAGCTTCTATTTTAGAAAATCCTGTTTCTTAATGATCATGCATAGGAGATTTAAATAATTTGTTTCATCTATTTAACAATGGTGAAACTGAAATTGACCAGCCACGCAGATATGAATTTTTAAACATTATAATTTATACTCTAAATAATTTATTATTTATTTTAACTTCAATTTGTACGAAATGTATACATATAATCGCTTTATGTACACGCATAATTTTTTTTGATTTTATTTTCTAAATTCAATATACATATGTATATTGTTTATTCAAAATAGAAAAATATTCTTGGAATCCGCATTAGAAAATACTACTATAAAATATTTCTCAAAAATGTAAAACTCAATTCCAACTCTATTAATTCGACCCATAAAATGCATACTCACTACCCACTAGGGTTTCTAATGCCAGAATCCCTGATGACGCAATCCCGGGATTGTGATAGTATTAATCCTGGTATTTTGGGATTGAAGATAAAAAGGGGAAAATTCACGAAAAGTTTTTGAAACCAGACAATAAGCCGAAAAAAAAATCCCATTTTTTTTACCCGTAAATTCATGGCTTTTTGAAATCATTCAGCAAGTAATATTTTTAAAACGACTAAAAAAGTGTTTAACCCTTTCCTTACTATGCAAAAAATGCACAAGCTCCTGAGCTCTGTAGCCGTTACACGTCAGGCAAACGGGAATGAATCATGACAATTATATAACACTACTACAGCAATACTACATAGTGAATCATGACAATTATATGTAGTATTGATGTAGTAGTGTTATATAATTGTCATGATTCACTCCCGTTTGCCTGATGTCTAACGGATACACAGATCAGGAGCTTGTGCTTTTTTTGCATAGTAAAGGAAGGGTTAACCTTATTTTCTACATTATTTAAAAATATCTCAGTTTCTTACATTTTTCCCAGTGATCAATCCTGGTATTTGAAAAATTGTGAATCCCAAAATCATGGGATCACAAAGAGTCCGGGATTGGACGCCCTTCTACCCATATAACAATGTGACCAGAACAAATCATTAAAAGAAAAAGTGGAAATGATAATAAACATTTTTAATAATAAATATTTTATATATTTTTTAAATAAACATATATACAACAATGAATTCATAAACCATTAACTACACATATCTGTCAATGGTAAATTTTACTTTAAAACATAATTTGACAACGTTTATACGTCCCTAGTTACAATTCATAACAGCTTTATTTAGTTAGAAGTGGTTTTAATACTTGTGACCAGAATATTGGGGGGCTTGGTATTGAGGGGCCTGATGAGCATGGTATTTGGGGGCAGCTGGGGCAGGAGCGTGACCTGTTGGTTCGCGGTGGACGACAGCGTTGAATCCGCTCTTTCCTTCGACGGAATATTCGACGGTACGCTTGTAACCATCAGCATCGATCAAGGTGTAGAATCCCTTGGTGATGTCTCCGTCGCGAGTCTCGTGTTGTCCATGGTAGTCTCCGGTCTTTTCGTCTTTGATGTCGTAAGCGAATTCGTATTTGGGATGATCGTTGTATCCTTCATGGCTATGACTATATCCACTGGACGCTTGCTGGTGGATAGGTTGTTGCTGATGGTGTTGGGCTTGAGCGGCTACGGCCAGCGCGAGGACGAGGAAAAGCTATATTATGATAATTAAAATTAACATATACATAATTGCTTAGGCAAGATTTTTTTATATATCTTTTCAAGAAATCGATTATTGTGTTATCGTTTGTAAAGTAAAAAAGATTGATTTTTAATGCAAACTTATAAGAGTAAAAATTTATACACAAATCTATTGGTATAGTTAAAGAATATTTCGTTATAATAGGGTAAAAAAAGCAACGTATTTAGTTCCTAGTCCTTTAGTCTATTCCTATAGTCTGACGATGGCAAAATACGAAATAGCTATCAACTAATAAATATAAAAACTGTAGAACTAAATACGTTGCTATTTTTACCCTATTATAATGGAGGTCTACCAAGTAATTGCCAAGTCAATAAATATTTCGTTAATTTTAAAGATTGTTTACAATAACTTTTGAATACTATCAAAGAAACAACGTGGCATTGAACTGAATTTAAGACATTATGTAAGTTTACATACGAAAAAAAACACACAAATACAAATATTATATAAAATAACAACCCTGTATTTTTTTATATTCCAAAAATAATATTTAATTGCATTCGCACCTTGATTGCCATTGTAGTGGACTGGAAGAAATTCTTTGATTGAATGATGGTAGTCAAACGGTAGTCGGTTATTTTATACCCCGAAATTTTGGCCCAAGTATCTATGTCTTGAAAAGTCAGAAATCCCCTCAGGCAATATCTTATCAGTGAATTGCTTAGAATAATTAAACTTACTGCAAGTCATATTTACATATTTACACGCGGCGTTTGACTTTATATTTTTTTTATTCATTGTAAATATTATCATTTCAGCCCTCCACTAGTAAAGTGAGGCAAATGGTAAAATGGTAAAACTTTTCTATTAAAGTACAATCACGCCTTTCCTTTGTGCTTCGTGGATTGGACATTTATTTTTATTTTAGAGAGATAAGAAACACTATTGGAGATTGTTTTCGTTAAGCTCACTTCACTTTTACAATACTTTTAGTGATGTAGAATATTATAACGCATCGTACTCAATTTTTACTTAAAAATTTCCTCAGAAATCAATGAAAGAAACAATAATTGTAACAAATTATTGAAAAAAAACAATTTGTCTTTGCTCACAGTATACTTTTTATCACCATTATCTAGAATTAATACAATATTTACTTGGTTATTTTCATTAAATGAATACAATTGTATTGATATTATTATAAGATATGGACATAAAGTGGTTAACGCTCTGCTCAAATCTTGGTACGGACACTTTAAAATAAACTTTTTTAAATCGATTTAAGAATTCGTGTACGAAAGCCCGGATACCCGTAATGTCATAAATTTCCTCCCAAACGCAGGAAGTAGCTAGAGCGACTATCTACCAACTGGTCATTTTATAGCCTTATCTGTCTACGTTTTTTCTTCAAAAAAAGAAAAGCTGAGCGATTGAATAACAAGCAGTTCTCGCAAAACATGCATATTCATTTTGAATATAAAGTTATACGAATCAGCTTATTACACATTGACACAGTTCAGTCATTCTAAGCTTGTTGCTTTT
Organism: Himalopsyche tibetana; assembly: GCA_030503985.1. Classification (NCBI taxonomy): domain Eukaryota; kingdom Metazoa; phylum Arthropoda; class Insecta; order Trichoptera; family Rhyacophilidae; genus Himalopsyche; species Himalopsyche tibetana. The sequence goes on from JAPJYX010000010.1 coordinate 8,505,623, forward strand.
TTTTATTTAGAGCATTGTTATTTTTTTGATGCGTATAATAATGATTTAGTAAGTAAAAAAGTAATTTTAATTTTAATTCAAAATAATAAAAGAAAATAATCGTAATGATAAAAATATGCATTCATCCTCTTAATCCAATTAAAATCATATTTGTGGCATAAGTTAATTTAAATACCACGCCACCCCACATGAAAAATAAATCACGGTTGCCTGTATTGCTTTGAATTTGATTCTTAAAGTTTTATTATAGTTAAAATAAAAGAAAACAAAAGCAGATATAACATGAAACTGTGTAACACGAGGAGTATTTGAAAATTACACGGATTTTGTGTACATGCATTTTTTGGTACCTTCTACTTAATATTTTAGTACAGGAATGGCAAACCTATTATAACACGTGTGTCATCAAAAACAAAGATATTTTTTTAATAACAAGGGGAAAAATTATGAAATTTGTATGAAATATGTTTAAATAGTTTTAAAAGAGTGTCTACTGCTGTAACTAAAATTGAGGAGCAAACATTCAAAAAGTGTTTTGTCACACAAATACAAAGCTTGGAAAATGATGATTTAAGTGTTGCAGAAGTGACGGTTTGTATGAATGTGTCAACTTTATGATTTCATTTCGATATGAAAAAAAACCTTTTTGAACACTAATTTTGATTTCCATTCATAGGTTTTATTATGGGCTATCAGAATTGATATAAAACGCCATTTTTCAAAATTTGTGACAAAACACTTTTTGAATGTTTGCTCCTCAATTGTCGAACAAGAATTAAGATCTCGTTTTGTGAAAGATTTATCTGCAGCTTGTGTACGATTGAAAACCACCGAATATTAAAAAACACATTACTATTTTGCCTCAGACAACAAAAATCTTACTATGTTCTAAATATAAAAGTAACTTGTTGAAATGAAGTTCAATTAAAAGTGTTAGGATGAGCTTTTACTTCAATACATATTATAAAGCAATATTTTCCGCAATAAAGACTGCGAATTATCCCTACTCAGGAAAATAACTTAAATTTTATGTTTTTTATTTTGTATTTTGTAGAATTTTGAAGTTGAACGATCACGCTTTATGTCTCAAATTTAAATAGAAAAACTTGCCTTAACGGGAATTGAGCTCAAACCCAGGTGGGTCTGTTAAAGGATTGTTAATTTTTAATGAAAGCTCTCACCAATATGACCACAGCGTGCAACATATAAAATACACTTGTACTGTAATATTGTAACAATATAATTTACACAGATTAAACTACGTTTTTAATATAACTGTTCACTTGTAAGGAACCTTTTATTTTAATTTTCCGTTTTCAGTTTAAATATTGTATGAAATATCAAAACTCGCACTAAAATCAGTAATTTAAAAATCGGAATAGCGATTTTAATTTCAATGGCATGTAATTTAAAAATTAAATTATAGTATAAATTATTACATGTAATTAATATGCGATTCGAGGTTTTTATGACTATTCGGAAGCAACGCTGACTGTTTTGAAGCGCTAATTAGAAATGTTTTAAGCATTTTAAATTAGGTCAATCAAATTTCTTTTAAGGTGATGGTAATAATTCCTTGGTGAAAAAATGTAATATTTAAAAATAAAATATAATTTCTTTGGTATTAATTACACCTATTTTAATACACGTCAAGACTGATTACGACGTACATTATCAACTGTTGATAGTTTCAGTTGAATATTTTCGTAATACGTGAAACCTGTATTAAAATTTGTTAAAATATGTGGAATGAGTACAAAAAGTTACATATATGAATTTGTAATTTGTAGCATGGGTGCTGGAATTATTTATTATTGGTTCTCCTCAAGCCATAATAATTTCAGTATAATCTATAGGTATACAGTAATTCAAAATATCAAACTGCAGGATAATTTAAAATCACTTAGTTAATAAGATCTCTGGACTGGCTATAATATGTCAAATCGATGAAAGAAACAATAATTGAAACAAATTATTGGAAAAAAAACAATTTGTCTTTGCTTAAAGTAGTGTTTTGAACGGCGCAAAAGATCACATATGTAGATCACATCAGTTCGCATTAAACTATAAGGTCTATACAAAGTTAAGTCACCGCATATTCAACATTGAGCAAAAAAAAAAAAAATCACGAGGGAAGAAAGTAAAAAATTTTTCATAATAAATAATTTATTATTCACACGTTCAAAAGTCATCATTTACACAAATTTACCATTTATCAATCATAAATTTTTAACAATTTGGTAATAATCATAGTCACAATTAACATAGTCAACAATCGAGAGCTTAATATTTGTGACCGGAATATTGGGGTGCTTGGTAGGCTTGATATTGAGGCGCCTGGTGGGCTTGGTATTGGGGAGCATGGTATTTAGGAGCAGCTGGGGCAGGAGCGTGACCGGTTGGTTCACGGTGGACGACAGCGTTGAATCCGCTCTTTCCTTCAACGGAGTATTCGACGGTACGCTTGTAACCATCAGCATCGATCAAGGTGTAGAATCCCTTGGTGACGTCTCCGTCGCGACTCTCGTGTTGTCCGTGGTAGTCTCCGGTCTTTTCGTCCTTAACGTCGTAAGCGAATTCGTATTTAGGATGGTCGTTGTATTCTTCATGTCCGTGGCTGTATCCGGCTGAGGCTTGTTGGTGGTATTGGGCATTGGCGGCTAAGGCCAAGGCGAGGACGAGGAAAAACTGCATAGTCATAAAATAAGTTAACATCAATGGAGATTGCTTTATCCATGGTTATTTATATATGCCTATTTTGATAGATTTACTTTTAAAGTAACATCAAGCTTTTTTTCAACGCAACATAAATAATATGAATAAATAAACTATCAAAGAAAAAATATTTTCGTTTACTAAACGGTAATGCAAGAAAGACATGATTGATTACTTGACATTAACACGACGATATTTTTTATAAAGATATGTAGAAATACATACAAATATATTATACAAAGTAAAGGTTTGCATCATATTCAAAATACTAGCCTACCTTTGATTACATACTATAAAAAAATGTTTTTTTATTCGTACCTTGATTGCCATGGTAGTGGATTGGATAAAATTCTTCGATTGAATGATATCAGTCAAATGGTAGTCAGTTAATTTATACCCCGAAAATTTAGCTAGAACTTCTATGGCGCTTCAAAATCAGGTCGTTTTTTTAGATATAAGTTGAACTCGCAAGTCATAATATACGCGATGTTTGACATAACTTTATGTTTTTTTGTCACTCATATATTATTGCATTGCAACAGTAATTGCTTACGCACAGTCACCGATGTCAACCATGCAACTAAATATGTAACATACTTTCATTAAACGATTTTAAAAATATTGTTTTGTTTGACAAATATTTACTGCCAGATGGTCGATTATCAAATTTAGTCATAGCAACCTTTTTGCCAAAGGTTCAATAATTTTTATTCAGAACTATGATACATTACACCAGTGTCTGCCAAAATTTTTTACTTCGCGGCACACTGGTGAATGGGATTTGTTCCGCGGCACACCAAATAAAAATGCTTTAAAAAACGGAAATGTGGAAAATGTGTCGAGTCGACCACTATATACGTATGTATATGCGAACGTGACAAATATTTAATTGAATACGTAGATGTTGAATTAATTTATAATTGAATTTTTTTTAATGAACAGGCATTATTTAAAATTAAAATTTTTGAGGCTTCTTCCTCCGCGGAACACCTGAGACTTCTTGTGGCACAGTAGTGTGCCGCGGCACATAGTTTGGCAGACACTGCATTACACAAACAATGAAAGGTGCTTTTAAATGTATCTCAATTAAAAATACATATAATTAGTATTTATTATATATATCGGGTCCATGGCAAAGTGGTCAACGTCGTTGGCTTCCATGTCGGAACTCACTGGCTCAAATCCGAGTACGGACAGATTTTTTTCAATACTAAAATAACGAGACGAAGCGAGAGCGATTAGTTTATCACTAGTCTTGTATTCATCCTATCTTTTTTATCCCTACCCTTTTCGAAAAAAAACGAGAGCTTGAGAAACTTAGTAACAAGCATTTAACTTATAATATATTAGGAGGTCTAATTCTCCACTCTGGGAGGTGGACATTGATTCAAATTTAATGTGTAAATAACATGGTACTTGATAAAAAACGTATACTGAGCTTCGAGCTGAAAATATATGTTTTGTTGGATAATGTGGGTGAAATGGTTTGATTTCGTGAAGATTTTGGAGATCAGGATACGTCCATGTCTTGGGACGTTAGTGGTCATAGAGAGACGTTGGAACTGGCTTTTTCACACCATCGAAAGAAACAGAGCAATTGGCAAGAGATAGGGAAACATAGAGGTGCCTTGTTGCGGCCATATGCTCCACACAGAGAGTGAATATGACCAAAGATGAATACATATTGTAAGATTATAGAAAGATAATAATGCATCGTGTTGACAAGCGAGAACGAAGCTTAGGGTATTATATTTGTGAAATTAATATGAAATATTAATAATTGAGATACACTTATAATATTTCACCGTATTGATAAAATCAAACTCGCTAGAATGTTTATAACGTCTTGATTCAAATACCGTGTTAAAAATATGTGTTAGATAAATAGCGAATAGGTAACAATGATTAATTATCTTGAACGGTTATTATTCTCAAAAAAGGATGAATCAGAAAAGCTAATATTTACTCTATTATTGAAAAATAGTTTCATAATGATTGTCTTTCCAAATAGCTTATATAAAAACCTTCTTACATTACAAAAACATTATGGACGTGAAATATCTTATTCAATAAAAGTAGCCCCGACCCCATTTATCACGAGTTGGGTCTTGGGTATTGTCCCAAATAAGATAAAATTCGTATTCACTAAGGGATAAAAAATAAAAGTTATTTAATATATTACAAAAACCTTTAACTAAACAATATTATTACACTTCATTTAAAATAATGCTTATTTTGTTTCACGCTGCAAAAAATAATTATGATATAATTTGCTTGGCCTTTGTTTATTATGGAAAAATTTGACCATAACCGTCAAATAATCCGATCGAGCTTCAAGTTGACAAAACTGGATACGTAAGGATTTTTAAAACTTAAAAATCTATCTCATTTTAACGCATCCGCACTTGATGGGGTCGCTATCAACGAGGGTTACCTGTAATAGGTTTGATTAGTATAGCTGTTTATTTACAAATAGTTGACTCGTAATCGGATAGCACTAAATTAAAGATAATAATTCGTAGATAATGCAGATTGGGAGATAGGATGAATCGTATGTTCCCATAACGTTTGACGGTTTACTAATTACCTTAGACTAAACCAAGAATACCACGTAGCCCATTGAGAAAATAGAGCTAACGAAGCTAGTGCTCGTCCATCATTTCTCGTATATAATTTAAAACATGGATAAAGAGCATGTTATAAGACTTTAATAAATGTCCCGGTAAAACGACTGAAATATAATGAAAAAAAAGGAAACTCAAATCAATATTTTCCATTTCGGATCTTTAATGTATTTTTTTATGCTTTAATGTGTAGAAAAATCAAGTATAATCGTGTTAACTTAAAAATTGTGTTCAATAGTAAAAAAAATCGTCAGTTCAATCTATAAAAAATATGTTAGCAATGCATCAGGGTTTCCCAACTATATCGTCGTCGTCAGGGCATCTGCGAATGTCAAAAGCAGTCGGAGTACCGCTTTATTTTGGCGGCCCAGCTTTGGCCGTTACAGAAACATAAAAAAATGTGTTCTAAAAACAATTTTGGTATATCTACGAAAATTGTTCGAAACTGTTTTTATCTCAATGGAATATGGTTTGATTTATATTATTGTTTCGAAAATATCACATGGGTTCCTTTTGAATTCCTATGTAAATTAAAATACAAAAACTAATATTTTTAAAACATAATTTATTACTTAAAAATATGGATAAGTACAACAATGAATTCATCAACACACAGCTTTCATTCATATACACACATCTGATTCTTCGTACAAACTTGTACATTTCATAGTAAGTGAGAACATTTTGAAATAAATAATAATATTTTGCTAGGAGACGTCTTAATACTTGTGGCCGGAATACTGAGGAGCTTGGTGTGCTTGGTATTGAGGAGCATGGTATTTGGGGGCAGCTGGGGCAGGGGCGTGACCTGTTGGTTCACGGTGGACGACAGCGTTGAATCCGCTCTTTCCTTCGACGGAGTATTCAACAGTGCGTTTGTAACCATCAGCATCAATCAAGGTATAGAATCCCTTGGTCACATCTCCGTCACGAGTCTCGTGTTGTCCATGGTAGTCTCCGGTCTTTTCGTCCTTGACGTCGTAAGCGAATTCGTATTTGGGATGGTCATTGTACTCTTCATGACCATGGCTGTATCCAGCAGAAGCTTGCTGGTATGTGGGTTGCTGCTGGTGATATTGGGCATGGGCGGCTACCGCAAGGGCAAGGACGAGGAAAAACTGCATAATCATAAGTTATAATTAGAAACTAGAAAATCGAATTTTATGTAAATATTGGTATCTATTGGTTTTCGAGTAACTGAAGATCTTATATTATTGATTACGATATTGTTGTCATTTTAGATAAATTATGTTGAAACACACGAACTTTAAGCGCAATAATACAGACACAACCACTTTGATTAGAGTTAAATAATATAATTTTAATGTCATGATTTCATAATATATCGCTAAAATCAAAATGGCTTTCGGGGTTAATATTTCTATAAAACTTTTTGAATGACTACTTGTAATTAACGTCACACATAATTAAACAAACTGTGTGATCAAAAAAGTTTTTGTACGAAAAAAATAAAAACTTTAGGTAGAGTATTGTAGCAAATATTTTCACTAAATATAAACATGTTAAATATGTAGATATATTCGCACCTTGATTGCCATTGTAGTATGTTGGATAAAATTCTTCGAATGAATGATGCCAATCAAACGGTATTCGGTTATTTTATACCCCGAAAAATTTGCCAGAGTTTCTACGGCGCTCAATAGTATAAACAAAAATCACCCCAGGCATTTAATAACAGGTCGTTTTTTATATGTAAAATTTTACCTACATGTCATACGTGATGCTCGATTTTATTTAATATTTTTTTACACGGTTATAATTATTATCGACAGTTATGCGTAAACGAAATTGCCAATGTCAAGTATGCAATCAATAATTTGTCAAACAAAAAAAAAACTATATCGACCTGTAATTGACAGTAAGCAACAATTCATAAATTTTACAGGAATGTTCAGATTTTGATCAAAACAGAAGGTTGTTTTTAATTTCCCCTAGTTATGAGTTCGTAAAAAGAATTCCTCAAATGGGGTTAATAATATATTTGGTCAATTCATTTTTTTATTATCTTATTACGAAAGGAAGTTAAGACATACACCTTCTCCTATCATTTAATATAATTTAATATTTCATGTGAAGGTTCTTGGTAAAATTTCAATATTAAATTTAAATCGCTCAAGTTTTTCACTAACGACCCGGGTTTCGCCTTTCGGCATCCTCAGGTGTTCAAATGAATGTATCGCTAAGTTTAAAGCCATTGCCGGCGAAATGGATTAACCCATAGAAATGCCTACAGATTTGAATGGTGAGTAATTTCAAGAATTATATTTATTTTTGTTTGTTGGAAGATTAATGATTATATTTATTTACAATATAGGATACAAGAGTGGGGTATTCGGCAGATTTGCCTGCTCATTTAAAATTGGTAAACTATTTAACTTTGTCCTATTATTTTCTAAAATTTCCTGAAAAAATAATTTATGTTCGCCCGTGTTTGGATGTGGCATTTTAGCCCTTTTATCTACGTTGAACGAGTGTTTCTCCAACATCAAGTGGTTAGCAAACGTTGACTATTTTTTTTAACTGAAGGCGGCCAAAAGTTCCGAAATTCTAGTTTTTAATGATCTTTATGTTTTTGCGATGTAGAAATTTGTGCAACAAAAGCATTGCAGTTATATTTATGGTCTTCAAGTAGGTAAGATAAATAATCGGTGGATTAATAACTATTTTTTAACCACAACCCTTTTACCTACTTTGATATAAATATAGTATTTTTCTTGATTGTGCTTTTATATTTTTATACTGTAGTTTTAAGCATGAGCTTAGTACATTTTTAGACAGTGCTTCTAACGCTCTGCCCGTGGGCGCATTTGCCATGTGTGAAAAAAATAATGATAATTGTTTAAGATTCAGATAATTATCTTACACTTCTTACTTTTGGAAACACAGCCAGATAGTTATAATACAACATATGATTAATAATATTCATAGAGAGGTGAGAATGTAAGAAACAAGCGGTTAATTGAAAGAAACTTGATATCATATCTTCAAAGCTCTATTAACTTTCTCACACACATCCGTTGAAGCAGAAGCTACATTAAAAACGTTTGTAAAAAAATAACTGATGTCTACTATCATTACTATTTGATGTATTTTAAAAAATAATTTCCGAAACATTGTAATTTATTTATAAAAAACATTAATAAATATATGTAATATTGTTTTAAAATAATTAATAAATACATATATCAAGTATTTATTTTATTTTTAGCCTTTTGGGTTTGTTTTCTTATCCGTTCTTACATGCGTAAGTTTCTCGGGAAAATGCTGAGACCCGTTTACCTATTTCCCGCTATCCCGCAAACCACAAAACACCGGACAATTGAAAATCCTACTCGTACTGTCATTTATTTATTCTCAGTTATCGTCATATATATTTAGATATGACTTTAGACGATGAAAATATTTTTGAGTCAAAATACTTGTTTCATTTATGTTTTAACGAGTTACGGTAAAAATAGGCAAGTTTCTTTTATAAGTTGTCACCGTTAGAACATCGATATATAGATTTTGTCTTAATTAACTGTTTGTGTTAAAATTGACAACACATATTATTTATAATACACACCAAATAATTAGTGCGTAAACATTATATGTATTAATTAATGAGACCTTTTAGAGGTGAAGTGAGCCGAATAGTAAATGATAAAACTTTTCGATTAGACTTTTAACTTGATGTTTTCGTGGATTGCATATTTTTATTTTAGGGAGATAACAGTAATGCAGTTTGTATTTACTGACCTCACTTAATTATTATGATACTTTAAGACTTTTAGATTATTATAATGCATTAAGCTATTTTTTTTATAAAATATTATTTGGCTCACTTTACCTCTCAGGGGCTCAATTTAATATAATAAAATGTAGTCATATATTATATTATTTTTTGTTAATTAAATATAAAAAAGGTGAAATTAAAATACATAACATATTTTTTAAAATAAATAGTTTATTGCTTAATAAATATGAGAAATTACAACGAGACATTCATAATAAAATATGTAGATACATCTCCCATTTTATAAAGCATAGTATCAAAGCATTATAACATACATAATAACACAATGATACTGAAATTCGTACAAATGGCAATAATTCATAACAAGTGTATTACTGAATAATCAGAAATACGCATAACATAAGTCACAATTCATTTCGTCAGAAGAGTAAAAAGATTTTTTAATACTTGTGACCGGAGTATTGGGGTGCTTGGTAAGCTTGATATTGAGGAGCCTGGTGGGCTTGGTATTGGGGAGCATGGTATTTAGGAGCAGCTGGGGCAGGAGCGTGACCTGTTGGTTCACGGTGGACGACAGCGTTGAATCCGCTCTTTCCTTCAACGGAGTATTCGACGGTACGCTTGTAACCATCGGCATCAATCAAGGTGTAGAATCCCTTGGTGACATCTCCGTCGCGACTCTCGTGTTGTCCATGGTAGTCTCCGGTCTTTTCGTCCTTAACGTCGTAAGCGAATTCGTATTTGGGATGGTCGTTGTATTCTTCATGACCGTGGCCGTATCCGGCTGAGGCTTGCTGGTGGTATTGGGCGTTGGCGGCTAATGCCAAGGCGAGGACGAGGAAAAACTGCAGAATTTAAAATTTTACAATTTAATTTATTATTTATCAATCCTCGTAATTTTATTCAATCATATTTTGTTATATTAGTTTTATCACTAATGACTGTAAAAATTTGAGTTCATTCGTAGAATTTAAGAACTAAAGATGTCGAAAGGTAAAACATTGGCCATTAGTTAAAAAGCATATGGAAGTGTTCACAATTTGAACGGTTCATTTTTAATATTAAAATTCAGCCAACCTCAGTAAAAATTTAAATCATATTATATCACATGAATTTGATATATTCTATATTTGTATATATTTATTTTTTATTTTAAAAATAATTATATTCTTAATCATAGACTTGCAACTAAAAGTTACTTAAAAATGTTTTCTGGTGGAAAACCATTATATTAAAAATATAAAACGCTTTTAATTTATTTACATCAGGATCATTACTTACATTATTTACATCAGGATACATTAATAAATATATTGTAGTATATAAATTATTTTATTGTTTTTCAGCGATGGTAGTTAATTTTTAAATAACACAAAATGTTCTTACCTTGATTGCCATTGTAGTGGATTGGATAAAATTCTTTGATTGAATGATATCAGTCAAATTCAGGTTGGTTATTTTATACTCAAACCAAAATTTAGCCCGAATTTCGACTTTGACTACATTAAATCACCCCGGGCGCTATTACATGTCATACTTCTTAAAGATTAACTTAAACTTGCAAGTCATATAAGCGTTGTTTGACTCTACTGTGTGTCTTTTTTTGTCACGGTTATTATGTCACTCAAGCTGTAAAATGTACACACATTCAGCAATGTCAAGTATGCAACCAATAAATTGCCTACTTACTCACTTTCATAAAACTTTTTTTGGATACATATTAATATACTCTTGTTTCGTCAAATGAAACATGTTATACACGGCTCATTCAATCAGTTATGCTATTTCAATTATTGTGTCTTCTGCGTACTATACATATAAATTTAATAGAACAAATCTATTTTTTGGTAACGAATTTGCTACATAATAGCATGGATATCGTTTATACAATATATCAAGCAGGAAAGCATTTTAATTACAGGTGCTGGATATTTTGATTTCCTTTAAATAACGAGGAGACGAGACATCACAAACACCCGTGCTCAAGATCTCATATATCAGGTTGTATACTCAAGCCCAGACCCATATGATCGCTATGGTACACAGCTTAGAATGATTATATTACACAGGCTGACAATTTCTTGCATTTCCATTAGCAAGGTCTCACTTTTCGTCATTTGAGTGTACCATATTATTTTAACTGAAACTTTATATCAAATAATGTCTCCGCCCCATTTTCGATCGGATCGAATAAGAGGGGGTGAGCCACTCTTAAGTACGAAATTTTGTATTAAATACCCATTTCGCGATTCAAACTATATAATCCACTCAGTTACGGCAGTCAAATACATTTAACCACTTGAACACCAAGCGGACACAGGTGTCCGGAACATATGCAAGCGACCACGGATGTTAAAAACATTTCAAAAATTAAATACTCTGTATTCTAATAGAATATAGCAATATGTTGATTGTTGGTGAATATGTGTAGTTCTATCTATACTGAGTCAATATAGGTTTTTAAAATATCGAATTCGAGTGTATAATAGGCAAAATTAATTTTCTCAAAAACACGCCGTATCTCTGGTACATATTAATGATTTATTTGCGTGGTATTCAAACGGTTAACCTAAGACATAGAATCTCAAAACTGTTTGAATACTGATTCATAAAAAAAGCATTACTTAAATATACTAAAATACAGTCATTCCTGTTGCGTGTTCGAGTGGTCAACGATCTCGACGTCACAGGCTTAAATCCCAGCACGAACAGCTTTAATAAATTGATTTTTCAATCGATTTATGGAATTTTTAATGGCATGAATATCTTGAATTATTCCTCCCACTCATCCTATCATCAATATGGGGCACAGCGAGAACTATTAGATCACCACTGGTCATGTCGTTACTTTATCCATGCATCCTTACTGTCATTTTGAAAAAAAAAACTATCGTAAAAATACTGTTAAGATAAACTACATAAGGATTCCATATTGGAAGCGGGCATGGTTTAGTTGTATTTTTTTTTCATTTCACAGAAAACAAAATATCTCCCATAGTTTATTCATGTACATATTACTGTAATCTGTAACAGATAACTTAAAAAAAACGATGTGAAATTGATTTACCGCATATATTCGATATTTTTTTTAAGCTTAGATTAGTAATGGAATATTTACATATTCAATTTTGTAATCACAGCTTATGATAATTTAAATTTATATCATTATTACTATACTTTTTTATATCGATCGATATTTACGTATCATTGCGATTAATTATTATACCTACCATTGTCTCGCTTATATGTACAATCAATTGGTTAATAGTAACTTTATCATAACTACACGAAAGTGATACTCAACTAATAATATCTCTCACAGTAGGAATAAAAAATTTGAAATATATTACACGGTGTAAAACTTGTATGAAAAAAAAATATATGTCACAAGACGAATGATAATTAATGCTTCATTATGAAATGTTTTCAATAAAAAATAAACAGTCACATTAATTACCGATATTTTTATTTGACTCAATGAACATTTAGTTTGAGAGTGAAGTGTGGATGAAAACTACACCAGATGCTCATGTTATATTACAGTTGTGAATATTTATATATTTTTTTATATTCAAAGGTATATGTATTTTTTTCAACGAAACTGCTTACAATTTTAAGTATAGCAACGCGATACGTTACTATACTACACTCCTCGAATTCAACCAATATTACACGGTAAATTTTTAAAAGTTTCCAATGGTATTTAATGTTGTACCCACCACCCCCCGCTGCGGCTTCACACTCTTCTTACATGGTGTATTCTGTAGCGTAACAACGCTATTCGTACTCAAATGTTTGTCACAAGATTAGTATATTATTTTCAAGAGTATCCTTATAAATTGAATATGTACATTTAAAAAAATATTGATCATTCAATTAAATATAAAAAAATATTCCGGGCTTGTTTTCATCGGTTGGCATCTACTGCAGATTAAAAATGTCATTTTTAGGTCGCAACTAGGTTGTGGTCAAGTGGCAAAATTCATTTTTAAGTATGATTTAAATTAAATATCTCGCATAAAGTGAAAGCAAAAAAAAATATTAATTGAAAAATCTTTTTTCATAAAATTGTTTTTTGGTATTGCAATAGCAATTCGAAATTCTATCTGAATTTGGTTGCTAGCATATTTATTTACAAAAAAATATTTAGTTTTATAAATGATTTCAACAAAATGAAAAAATATAAATTAATTACAAAGATTAAATTCATTATTTTCTTAAGCACCAAAAAACTTCTTTAAGTGATTTGATGTTTTAACCGCCGTTTGTGTTTTTTGTTTATTATAATTATTATTGTATGTTTAACTATATTTCTTACTACTTTATGACATAGTTAAAATTATAAAAGGCATTCACGTTTCATTGTATAAACTGACATTGAGTATTTTTTTGTGTATTATTAAAATAAATACTTTTTTATATTAAAATATACAATATATTGCCCTTTTATGCTAGCGGCAAAAGTACGCTGAACAATCAAAACGTTTTGATTTTAAGCCGTGCTCAAAATGAAAAGGCCAATATCCAAGTGTGTGTTTTTTTGGACATTTAAGACCCGAAATTTCACTACAGATGTTTGTGATGTCTTTTTATCTTAAGATGATCTTGGGTGACTCTGCTAAAATTATACATTAGTTTTTTGCAAGTTTTTTTTTTAATTTCGCGTACTTCATATTACAAATACATTTCAATAATATCCCTAGTATTCAATTTGAATCGTGAATGTACATAATTTTTACGATTCAAATTTCCTGATATTCATTTTAAAATTCCACCATATACGACCAGAAATATCACAAATGTTTTCAAACGCACCGTGTCAGTTATATATAAAATAATATAATATAATGTAAAAATGCGTTGTAATATTCTACACGTTTTAAAGTATCGTAAAAGTGAAGTAGCATCAGTTAATACACATTGCAATAGGTTTATTTATGTAAAATAAAAATATGCAATCCACTTGATTGATTGTACTTAAAAGTCAAAGATTTTTTTTACCATTTTACTAATTGGCTCATCTCACCTCTAGAGGCCACAATTATTATATCATCATTCAAGATAAAGTGGCCAGTATCATTTTACATGAAAATTAATTGACTATCACCTTACTAATATAATGGTTGTCTGGAAAAAACGTACTTGTAAATTGTATATATGAATACAATAAATAAAAAAAGGATTTGCCGAATAGAAAATTTCTGTATACATACTCACGTTTTTTCTTTTTTTTGGTACTTAGTGTCTTTTTAATTTCTTGCAGTGATATAATATTATATAACTGTAAAATAATGTGAAATCTAAATATTTCTTAATTCATTGATTACTTTGGATAAGTCTCTTATAAAAATATGTTTTAATTATTTTCTGTAACTACGGTTTGAACTGTACATTTTTTATTTTTAAAAGTAGGACAAGTGCGTACAAAATAACACGGATACTTCAATTATTACTAAATTGTTCCTTAATGCCGCTAATAAAGTAGCATAACGTATAATATTATATATTTTTGATTTATTAATGTAAACATAAAAGAAAGTTTTGTATGTATAATAATTTAGAATTGAAAATGATTGAATAGTTATATAAATAGAATTTATGATACAGCTAGTAGTACAACAATTTTTTTTTTATATTTGACCCAGATATGAATTTGTAACAAATCATTTAAATAAAATCAATAATACCTCTCTTCTATATATTATATGTTCTTAAGTTTATATTGTATTACATTATTACTTATTTACTAACTTTGAATGATAATAGTAATAGGATATATTAGAGGTGAAGTGAATCAAGTTATATTTTTTGTATGAGTTTGTACTACGAAATAACGGGTTAGTTAATTATCTTATATGTTTTCTTAACTATTTAAAAAATATTTATTAAGCTTCATACCGTATATAATCGCAATGAAAATATTCAATCTAATATTATGAGACATTTTAAAATTCTATTCTCGTAAAAAAACCAAAGCAAATTGAGTTCATTGCCTTTGCACATTAATACCAAACTTAAATTTGGGTTATAGCCTAATTAATTCTACTTTTGATAGTAAAACCTTCATATGTTTCATATTTTCTTTGTGTGAAAAAGCTAGTGATTACTGATATTTAATTTTATACGAGAGAACGTGACATATTTTAATTATATTTCTATTTTGGTTTATCAGTTTTATATCTACTTTTTCTGTTATAATATTATAAATTAACTATAATCGAATGGTTATAAAAGAGTGTTTAGTTACACACAAATTGTAAAATATAGTTGAAAGTTAAATTTTATATTATAATAATATAGTTCTTACAATAAATCTCAATAAAGTCAATGAATGATAATACGTGTCCAATTATTATTGAATTAATTTAAAACAAAATATATTTAAAAAATGGATGATTTTTTACCGTTTATTTTATATTGCTATGTAAAAGCTAGATTTTTTTTTTTTAATTAGTGCAATATTTTTTCACTATTTGATAAATATTTATTTGAAGAAGTGAATGTCTGCGATGTATTATTCCTTCTCAAACTCTCAATCTATTCCTGAAAATATAGCGTATTACTACTTTGTGCCTAAATTCGTCGCTATATCCTTATTATGATTTTACATTGTAACTGGTTGTTCTAATATACCTTGGGTAAACTTTTGTAATTAAGGTTCACAATGATAGCATACATTGTAAAAAAAAATATCAAGATTGGAGTATCGCTAGTTTTTGCAATATGTTTCCATATTGAAAAACAGCCATTTATGCAGGGAAATATTTTATCCTACCCATTAGGGATTCTGTGTCGAGACGTCCCGGGACTTGTCGAGGTTTTCGCTGTCTTAGATCACGAGAATTTTTTGGAAAATTTCCCGGGAATTGTGTCTGTGATTTATAATGTGCTAATAACATGTACATTTTTATTTTGAAAAAAAAAACAATTCTTGTGGTTAAGAAGCCTTTTAAAGGACTGATGTGTATTGAATGAAAGCAGATATAAGAGGGAAGCCCCAATAAAAACGGACACACCATGGTCGGGACGTGACACTTACCCGGGGCTTTAACAAAATTAAGTATGCATATATAAAAGGGATCTGATAGAAAAACAGATGTTTGTGATTTATAACTTCGTAGAAGTTTCAAATAGCATGTTTTTATGTTTTGTAATACAACTGTAGCGAAAACAAATTACAAAATATTGGAATTAAATTTTCATACCTGATGTTATTTTTTGTCTATTTCACAAAGGTACAAATGTCTCAATAGGACAAAAAAAGGTCTAACAGATTTATTGTATGTCATAAATTTACTCCTGATGGCGGCTTCATTGATATTTTTCATTACATGTACCGTTATCATCTCTTCTTAGTAAACATTGTACACATCCATAACATAAGAAACATAATAATTATTAAACATTGTATTTAAAAAACTCGATTTTTACTAGTGCTTACTTTCAAAAGGCGCCGAGTGTATTTAATACATACATACATGCAAATATTTAATTTTATTGAAGGGGAAATAAAAGTCTCGAGTCCCGGGATGTCCTGGAACTTTGAATTTATCACGCCTCGAGTCCCGGGACTTTGAAAACCCCGAGACTTCAGAATCCCTACTACCCATAATATATTTCTACACTAGCATCGACCCCGATTCACCTGTTGACTAACTCATGTATTGACTAAACATTACAATATAATTACAAATTAAAGTAAGCAAAACAAATCAGGAAAACGATCCATGTAATTTATAAACAGCGATTTTATTTTATCATTTATATTTTTTGAATTTAACCACAGCATATAAAACCAAAATGATACAAATTATAAGGTTAATTTATTCATTGATATATTTAAATACTATTTAGAGGTTTTGTGGTATTTTATGATATATGTACGTACAGTTTGAGATATTTTAAACACTAAGTATATGCTATATTCTTTATTTGAAGCTTTTATCTGAAAAAGATAAAGCCCTGCACCAGTGGCGGCTGGTCAATGCGGAATTCGAACAATGCACCTCTCGTATATTTCACGGTTATATTTCATGAAATAAAATTAAAACATAACATTTATACCATTCACTCATTTAAATTCTTCATATATTTATTGTCTAAAATAAATATTTTAGAAAAAAATAAATTGAATTTAAAATGAGGGAATGGTATAAATGTTATTTTTGAATATTATTTAATAAAATATACCCGCCCCTGCATGTATAAGGGGTGCATTGATCAAATGCCACATTGACCGGCCGCTACTGCCCTGCAGAGATGCCTTCATTTGATCCTTAAACTAAGCAATATATATTGTTTAAGACTCACACTACACAATTTATATGTGATAAAATACGAAATTGTTTTTATATATGGCCCATTTAAAATTGTCTTCGACTTTTGCGCAATGGTGGATAGTTTTTTTATAAATATTTCTATATAAATAGACAATAGTAGGTATGATTTTTTGTTTTATCAATGCTTTTTTTGTACGCTTCCAATGTAGACCATATCGATTGTTAATGGAGTTTATCTCGACATATGTCTTTACGAGAACTGCTTGTTACTCATATATGACTATTATGACAGGACTAGTAATAGTAGCTAATCGCTCTTGTTACGTCCCATTTTTGGGATCATATAGATGGAAGGGAATTCTGTACTTAATAAAAATTCGTGTGTTTAAACAGAAAATTATAAATCGATTGAAAAATAAATTTATGAAACTGTCCGTACTTAGGATTCAAACCCGTGAGCACATCAATCAAAGAAAACTATGTTTAAATTTGACCATAAGGCCTGGCTGCTTACTCTTTTCCGTATTTTTACTAGTATTCTTTTTAATTTGTCGGGTAATATGGCTTAGCGGTTAGCGTTCTGGTCTTCCATGCCGGATCTGTCGGGTTCGAGTTCCACTACGAACAGCACTTCTTTCTCGATTGATTTTTAGATTTCTGTTCGAAGTGGGTGTTTGTGAAGTCTAAAAACATCCCTTCCACCCTTTCCGATCCTTTAATAACTGAACGTAGCGAGAGAGATTAGTTAACCACTAGTCCTGTCTAAGCCTTATCCTTCTATTCCTACTACTCTCTTTAAAAGAGAGAGGTTGAGCAACAAACAGTTCTCATAGAAAAACTTCTGTTAAAATACCTCCATTAGGAGGCCATATGCTTCACATTGGGAGCGGACATGAATAAAAAAGTGATAACATGTAATCGCTCTCGCTGTGACCTATTTTTGAGATAGCATGAATAGAAGGCACTTTTTACTTCACAGGCATCAATCCATTAATCGATTGGAAAATAAATTTATAAAACTGTCCGTACTGGGATTCGAACCCGAAAGAACATCAAATCAATGCAAACTACGTTGTCATTCGACCATAGGGTCAGGCCGCTTACCCCTCGGTATTTTTACTTATTAAATTATTTCCTTATTGTAACTATTACCTATTAAATAATTAAAAAATATTTGGAAATTTATACATTACATGCACACTTGTGACAATTTGAGAGCAATTATTTGGTAAGTAGTCCATCCAATCTTTTGAAAAATTACGCATGGAATTAATTACATTTCTTTTTTTTCTTTTCGACTACGTGCCAAGTTACCAGAACCTACAATTACTATTGATTGCTGAGTGATATACTTAACGGGTCAAAAATAAGGCTCATATTTTCAACACTCGCCAAGTGTATAAATAACGCTAAAAAGTTCTTTACTTAAAATTAATTCTATAAAAGAAGTTATCGTATTTAAATAAAAATGAACGTTTATTTTACATAAACTCTGCTGTCACCTACTTTTAAAAATATATTGCAACTACTGCTTAATAGTAATCTACGACGGTTTAAGTATATCATTTGAAACATGGAATTAGAGAGAGAAAATAGTTCGCATTACGGTGTCAATCTTGAAACTCTTCACTCTTGCAATGTAAGTAAATCGTTTAGCTATTGAAATTAATTATTTAATGGTGCATTGCGCGTTGTTACATATTATACTGAAGTATATTAACCCTTTGCCCGCGTTACCAAATTTATCGAACATGCCCTGTACGCGGCAGCTTCTTTGCGGATTTTGTTATCGCATTTTCGACTATAAATATAGGTTGTAATATATTTTTAACTAATCAAATATGTTAATTACCACCCAAAGTAACTTTATCAATAATAAAATACAATACATTTCTTGCATTTTCGGTTTAATTCAACAATAATCATTCTTCATACAATTGCGGCGTGACGTCGCCATATTGCAAAATACCGCCACGCGCGACCGAGAACACTGCGCCACCACCATATCATGCTTATAATATTAAATTCTTGGAGCAATTTCAATTTCACCCGCACTCGATCGCTTATTTACATTATCCCAAATAATATAATGATATATGCATATTTTGTAAATACGTGGCGCACAGTTCTTAAGAGAAACGCCATGAATCAACGGCGGCCATCTTGCATTGGTGACGTATGTTCACGGCATGTTTCAGAAATAAATTATTTTAGCCTAGGTATATTGAATCTTTTTTGACTAATGCCATCTATTGGATTTGGTAAAATATACATTTAGTAATATTTTCAACCAAGTTACACAATAGATAGCTCTTATATAGGGTTTGAAATTTTCATGGCATCTATACGTGTCACGCGCGCTGACGGCATGTTCGCTAGAACATGCATAGCGGTCATACGCGGTGAAAAGGTAAAGTAAAATTCGATTTCTGTAATAATTATTGCGTAAAAAAGAATAGTTGATTAATTAGAAAATTAATTTTTAAAAATTAACCATTTTACCAGAACACCGCGAATAGTTCTAAGGTCTGGCGAGCCACTTGTTAACGTATTAGCTGCCCACCGCTGCGGTAATCTAATGAGAATATTATTATTGATCGTGATAATTTCATTAGACCGGTTGAAAATACTTATTGGCTTCTCGAAACTGGTTGTGTTTGTATCTTTAAAAAATGTTATATATAAAACGTTTTCTTTTCGGTGATATTTTAGGAAACAAATTGATGTATGTTGAATTAAGTATATGAAAATGATAAGAAATGAACAATTATAAAACCATTACAATTCTGGTAATTGGTACACGATTGTGATGTCTAGAAGTTCCCTCCCCCTTTCCGATCATTTAATAACTGAGCATATCGAGAGCGATTAGCTAACCACTGTCCTGTTCTAGCCTTATCCTTATTACTCTCTTTTAAAAAAGAGACGTTGAGCGAATGAGTAACAAACAGTTCTCATAGAAAAAAACTGTTAAGATACCTCCATTAGGAGGCCATATACTCCACATTGGGAGCGGACATGGATTAAAAAAAAATACAATTCATTCGCCAGGAAATTTACATGCGTAATTTACAGAATACGCTCTGTGGAACAAGATAATGCTGGTATATCATGGGATGAAACAATGCGATTGGCAGATGACAGTGCACTCTTGCCGTTCACCATGGTAGCTTTATGTTAAAAATAGCAAGATTATAATATGGTTCAACATTAATGAGTAGTTCACTTTATATGGATTAATTGTCAGTTTTTGAAACTTGACGCCCAATATGACAAAAAATAAGACACGGTTTAAATCATGCCTAAATTATGTGACTTGCACTTGCCGAGGAATGAACTAAGAAAAGTACCGTGTAATGTAACGCAATGATGCCTAAGGTGTTGATTTTTGGTTGACTAGGACTCGGAGTGGTCTGTAACGTCAGGTACCATTTCACTTCGACTATAAAACAACTGGCTCTCCATCCAGTAGTATCATTCAATTGAAGGATTCTGTTAAATCAACTATAATGGCTTGCAAGGTATGAATTAAATAATTCAGTACATATAATCAAGTGTGAAGTGAAAACTAGATATTATATAATAATTATACTCTTGCAGAGTCAAAGAATTGTTTCATAAGCTGATACTAAGCTTCCTTGGTCAAATATTATTTGTTTAACTTTTTCAAAAAATTCAGTTCCCAGTTTCAGTGATCTATATAAAATTTTGATTTAGTAACAGCTGATTCTATCACTCCTTATATGTTCGCTGTTGGTTTTTCGTAGAAAACCAATATATTGAAAAAAACACTATTTCGTACAAATTCAACATTTACATTATTTATAAAAGATTATTTGTTTCGCTCATCACTAACATTATCAAATGATAGTTGTTGCTAATTTTCGAGGTGAGCGAAACCAGTTCTGATCTTTAAATTATTGTAGTGTGCAAATAAAAATGTTTTATTTCTGTAATAACTTTAAGATAATTATGTTTTTTTGTTATATATTAACCACTTGAATACCAAGCGGACACAGGTGTCCGGAACATATTCAATCGAACACGGATATCCAAGACATTTAAAAAATCAAATACTTGGTATTCTAATAGAATATAAGCAATATTTTAATGAATATGTGTAGTGCCATCTATACTGAATCAATATAGGTTTTTAAAATATCAAATTCGAGTGTATATTAGGCAAAAATATTTTTCTTAAAAACACGCAGTATCTCTAGAACATATTGATTTATTTGCGCGGTATTCAAACGGTTAAACACGCATTCAATATATAGTTTAAAACAATCAGAAAGTTAAAAAACATTCAATTCTTGTGATACTAAAAAATGTATACAAAATTAATTGCTACTAATATTCAAAAACACATTATTAAATCAATGAAAAAAAATGATATTCCTGTTATACAATAGTAATAGTGTAATTCTTTTGACTGAGTCGTTATTTGTTTATACAACGGAATGTGTTGGTCCGTCTATTTAAACATGTGTACAAAGTGCAGTTTGCGTTGAACGGTGATTTTTTTTAATATTCGTATTATATGAAATAAGCTCAGTATGGCAATAAGGAAGTGTAAATTTTTGGAAAGAGTATATTGCACATTTTATCAACAGCTTTCATTCCATTACAGTTGTTCATCGTTCTCGCTCTGGCTGTAGCCGCTCATGCCCAATACCATCACCAACAACCCGCATACCAACAAGCTTCAGCTGGATACAGCCACGGTCATGAAGAATACAACGACCATCCCAAATACGAATTCGCTTACGACGTAAAGGACGAAAAGACCGGAGACTACCACGGACAACACGAGACTCGCGACGGAGACGTCACCAAGGGATTCTACACCTTGATCGACGCTGATGGTTACAAGCGTACCGTCGAATACTCCGTTGAAGGAAAGAGCGGATTCAACGCTGTCGTCCACCGTGAACCAACAGGTCACGCACCCGCCCCAGCTGCCCCTAGATACCACGCTCCCCAGTACCAGGCCCACCAAGCTCCTCAATACCAGGCATACCAAGCACCCCAATATTCCGGTCACAAGTACTAATTTAAAATTTTCATACGCTGGCTGTATATATTGTTTGTATGATTCGAGTAATTTGTTGACGATATGATTGAAATAGGTAGCTGCAAAATTACTAAGTCTTGTTTCAACAACACCGAGTATTTTTGGCTCGATTAATTGTCGTCATGAAATACTCACTGTAATGTTCGATATTTATTTAATAAATTTATCCTTAGTTTATTAATGTTTTTCATTTAAATATATGAGGCCCGTTCCATCTCGCAATATGCGCTATGCATTAACGCAGAGTTTCCCAAACTTATTGGGCAACGGAACATTTTGCATATCTGGAAATGTTGCCGGAACACAGTTATTTTTTTAGGTCTGGCAATAATAGTAAAAATATTAAAAAACATATTTGTTATGAAATCGCTTAATTACTAATAATTTATCATTTTTGACACTTCCTCTACGGTGCTAAAAAATAATTTGCTGGCCTTTTATAAACCAAGTAAAAAACATGTTTTTTTAAATATACGTCCTGGGTTTTTACAACATAATTTTTTTCTTAATTCTTTAAGGGCCAGCAACATATCGGCCAGCAACATTTAGCACTGTATGGGAAGTGTTAAAACATATTAAATACAAATAATATTATTATGAGTAAAAAAAGCTCTTATTGATTCAAAATCTCCGCCTGCATCTAGATATTTGACGACTTAAAAATTAGTGAAAATTTACTCTCACTCGATTTATAATATGCTTAAATGTGTTGAAGTGTATATGACCATTAGAAATGTTTGCTGAACACCTATTTTGGTCCCGCGGAACATAGTTTGGGAAGCCCTGCTGATTAACGTATCCTTATCTCGATGTCAGATGTGGTTAGTTAGCATCAGAAAATATAAACATGCGTAAAACGGGTCCACGAGCCAGAGGTTATAATACAAATAATAACGTTTAAGAGAGTTATATCAATGTTTATATTTATAAAGCCTCAAATAATGCAAATCTAACACTCAATATAGTTTTCGTTTCCTAGTTCCGTTGTTCACAGAAAAACTGCAATGTACGTTGTATTTTTCAGCTTTTTTCATCTATCACAAAAAATCTCATAACTATCGATTGTTCACTTTTAGGGTGTTCACTGTCAATACTTGGTGGAAAAGCATTATATTAGGAAAAAACACAATATTCCTTTGTATTTTATTTCCATTTTATGTATAGAGGTCAGTACCGTTTTCGCTCATGGCAAGCATTATCAACTGATGTTGACTGATGATAAACTGTTAGTTGACAATGATCACCATGAGCGAAACCGGACCTGACCTTTATAAATAAAGTACAAAGAAATATTGTGCTTTTTCTTACTATCAATTGTTACAATATGAATAATTATAATCTTTTCCATGGTATATGTAATAGGCCTAAAAAACAAATTTGAAACAACTATTCTTGATTAACTTTTTCCGTCTCAAGCCCAGGCTTTTTTCGAATGCCAGAATAAAAAATATAATATATGATATTGCTAATATGACAGTTTAAATATAAACAGGCTCAAATAATTACAGTTATGAAGCACAACTTAGTACTAAGAACATATTATATTTAAAATAACATATTATTATATCATTATTTCGTGCAATATTTCACGTATTATGTGAAGCCTTAAGCTATATTGACTGATGCGGAAAACAGTCCGAATAAGGTGTAAGTAACGCTTAATTTGACACGTCTGGATAACAAGAAATATTGCATTCATACAATTCCATTTTTATGTTTTTTTACTAAAATATTTAAAAAAATAAAAATACTGTTTTGAAGAAACTAATGCGATACGATTTAGCGTTTCAACAATGTTCTGACACGTCAAAAACGTGAGTGAAGGCGTGATACAGGCGGTGAAGGTAGCCCTTCGACCGAGAAAATTGGAAATGGTTTCTATCCACTCGCTCACTAAAAATCAATCGTCAGATCGTTTGGCCAAATCTCGTGCATCTGGTTCAGATTGTTTTGTATTCGGTCGAGTTCACTCTCTCGGCCGCGCACTTGGTCGGTCTAAATGAGGCTTGAGGGATAATCATATATTTTATTAAATTAACCGAATCATATTCATATCATTACTTTGATAAATCATAAAGTATTTTTTACACGTATTCATATAATATTTTTTTATACAACTTACACATCGTCGGCTTTGAGTGCAAAGGTAGTAACTCCACAAACTACGTACATAAAACTTTTTTTCTCATAACATAATTCAAACTTTTATAATACATTCTTTTATTTGTGTGCATAAATAATGCATTTTATTATTTTGTATAGAAATCATTGGATAAAGTTTTTCTTAATATTATCTTTTAAATTGAAGGTCACTTTTTTTAAGGTTTGAGAATAAATTTCACTTTAGAGTTGAAAATATATTTTTATATTAATTAATACTGAAATTAATATTATGTATTTCGGAATGGTTTTTATGTGAGTTAGTGTATATTAAGATAAGCTAGATTTGATTGATTAATTCTAAAATTGTTTCCATTTTTATTCATAAATTACTACTTTGAGATCAATTGAATTAAGTTCAAATTATTTTATAAAAAAAAAACCTTGTCTTATTTGATTTCTTATATTGTACACATGGAGATTTATAATTATTAATAAAATACTTCAATTATTTCGAGCGATAGATACAGCGATGAAAATATTTATCGATGTTCAATTATTATTCTCTACAATTATGATAACAGAAAAATTATTGATCATCCCTTTCAGTCAGTAAAATAAAACAAAGCATAAGTCGTTGTAAGAGTACACACAAAAAAGACGTCGGGAGTTGTAGACAAGTACAGTTAATAAATATAATTATCTATATAGACGTTAAATTGTTTAGGAAACGAAATATATAATAAATCAAATGTATACATAAAAATTCTATCGTAAAAAATGAATTGAAAGCATGAATAAAAATTTGTCAACACTGGCAAAGCCCTAAAGAGATTTAAATATATGTCTAGTACAAATTATTAATATGTAATATTTAAAAAAAAACGTGATGTAATATTTTCCGTATGTGATAAAAAGGAGCACAAGAATTAAGTCCACGTCTAGTTTCTTATGAAAAAAAATTAAACCTATTTTTTGTTTTTGTTTTGAAGTGTGCGGCAGTTCAAACGAACAAGTGTTGATTATGTAATTGTTTTTAAATTGTACAACTTGTTGGCACACGGCTGTACCTTTAAAAACATATGATTGATTAGGTATCTTATATTATGTTATGTGTTACAGTTTGTTAGGTAAAGCAAGAGTACTAATTCTAATAATATAGTATGTAAATATTTAATATGGCTAAAAATTCGCGTTTATCCTGATTTGTCATCCACAGTTTATTGTGTAAAGTTCAAGACGAAATAAGTTGTCGTAATGATGATTTTGTATAACAGATAAATAAGGGGAGTATTTTTTATTTTATTTACGGTAAACCACATAATTGGCCATTCCAATGATTGACCACTAAAGAATAAAAACAAAAACTAAAGTCAAGCACACGTATAACATTAGCATTGATTATATGTTTCATAATATCACCCATAACAGTATAATTTGTATAACATCTACTATATTGTTTACCGTACAGGCAGTGGCAGACATATTTATTGACAAGTTAACACATTAATGGGGCGGGCCATCTAGAGGTGTAGTGATGTAATTTTTTTTTTGGATTGCATATTTTTATTTTATGTAGATTACAATATTCTATGTGTATTAAATTAAGTGAGGTTACTTCACTTTTCCGATACTTTAAGACAGTATCTGTCAAACTTTTTACTTCGCGGCACATTGGTGAATGGGATTTATTCCGCGGCACACCAAATAAAAATGCTTTAAAAACGGAAATGTGTCGAGTCGACCACTATATATGTATGTATATGCGAACGTGACTAATATGTATTTGAATACGTAGATGTTTAATTAATTTAAAATTTAAGAAGATTTAAGTTAATTTATTTATTATTAAAATTAAAAATTTTGAGACGTAAGTTTTGAGATGACGCATCCAATTTTTTTTTCTCTAAAATACCACTTGGCTCACTTCACCTTTAGTTGACCCATTTATTTGTTTTTATAATTTGTTTGACTCAGTAAACTGTTTTCTGCATAATAATTATATATTCAATAAAATTAAGATATCACATTACATTGGAATAGTAAACTTGTATCGTGTTAACATTGTTTACCCTACAGGTAAAAGTTATGACTGTATAAGTGGCCGTTTTATTTCCAAGGTTTCATATTTAAATGTTGTCATTTGTTTAGGTCGAACACTGTTTTCTACACAAAAATTTTAGGGTGTCATTTATCGCTACTATAAAGCAACAGTGAAATAAAGTGAAAAGGTCGGTTTTAAGATAAGTATGTCAATCAATTGCTGAAAGATAAACCGTTATAATGAAACACGGAAAACTTTTAATTGAAAAAAAAAATGCACCATTTAAAAAAATCTTACATTGACAATTATTAATATTGCCCTGTAACTTCAAAGCATTAGCGCAATTATTAAAATAACTATTTACCAGGGGAAGGCAAACATTTCGGATGAATGATCAAATTCAGGAATTCAAAATGAGCAAGTAAAATACCATTTTATATGTACACTTTTTATTATCATAATTTTTTTTTTACAAAAAAACAATCTAATGAGATGAATGGAGCTGGTTTATGTCTTTTAAATAAACATTTTTTGAAATTCAGGTGTTAATTTTGTAGTTCAGATTCTAAAAACTGCTTGTAAATGTTCATCGCTGATGTTTGATTGTAAAGAGTTTTTATTGAGGTTCATGATTGAAAATGTTTGTCACATATATAGGTTGATCCAAAAATAGAGAACATTTTTCGAACAACATCTTTAAGCTGGTTGAATTTGTCCAAATCAATTGCGTTATAAAATTTGCAGATATCTTCACGACAGTACAATTCCCTTAAATCAGGGTCACACTGCAGATCAATAAACTCAAGCTTAAGCTTATTATATTTATTTTCAATCTTTTATAAAAAAGCGTTAAAAGATAAAAACGTGTTTTTTTCAAAAATATAATATTGCTCGCGGGCCGCAAAAAATACGCAACGGGCCACATGCAGCCCGCGTGTCGCAGTTTGCCTGTGCCTGCTATATACAGATAATAGAATACAAACAAACTTACTATTATCTATAATCATAAACCGTAAAAGAATCTGAATAAAATCATAATTCGCTATTTGAAAGTACAACACAAACCATAATGTGCAATTATCTTGAGAATAGTATTTTGGAATTATCCCACTGTCGGTTTAGGTAAGCGATATTTAATTTGTGCTGGATCAAACCATTACAATCTCAAAACCCCAGTGTCTAAGCAACCAAACTGAATTGTAAGTTCTAGTCTAAGCATACAAACAAAATTAATAATATTTCCTGAAAAGTTAATTAATCAAATGAAAAAAGTTCATATCCAATGTAAACGGAGTCAAGGTACTCGGTAGAAGAATCTTAGAATTCGACGAGGAAAATTCGTACAGTATTAAAAAAATAACTCACCATAAAATAGAAGGTCACGATGACTACCATAGGGATGGATGTGACCAGAAGAAAGTGTCTCCACGTAACCAGGTATATGGCCACTAATGGCACCACTACACAACCGAGGCAATAAAAAACTCCGATGCACAAATTAAGTCCTATGGTACGCATACTTGGTCGCACATATTCCATAACTGTAACAAATGGATAAAAATAGTTTTCTGTTAATTTTTTCGATTTAAAAATAATTATTGTATCAAAAGTACGAATGCAGCTAATCCAAAATTCTATTTTTAACTGTATTTAAATATTCTAATAGTTTCAGTATAAATTAATCGGAAACAGTTAATATTTTACTGGTTAAGTGGTGTAAGTTAATTAAAGTGAGATAATATATTTAAAAAATAACGAAATGCGTCATAAAACATAACAAAATAATAACAACATATGTGATGTCCAAATGTTGCAATAATTATGTAAAATATAATTATGATTCGCAGAATTCAACAAAATTCAAAATTAATAAAAGTCTTCCAAAACCATTATGATATCAATGTTTATAATGGTTTTTATTTATATATTTTTAATAGTCATGATTGAGTAAACTTGAATAAAACACCGAAAAAAATAATTAAAAGAATGATAAAAAAGAGAGGTTGAGCAACTGAGTAACAAGCAGTTCTCGTAGAAATACTTCTGTTGAGATAAACTCCATTAGGAGTCCATATGCTCCATATTGGGAACGGACATGGTAAAAAAAATGATATAATATACGACGTTGAAATTTTTGGTAGATTTTAGAATTATAATATTTATAGCAAAATTAGCGTACTTATGTTGAAAATAAAATGTTTGTTATCACATTTTAATACTCAAACGGTATTACCTATAATATTTCTACCCAAATCAATAATAAATTGATGATAAGGCGCAAAAGAAATTTTTACGAAGAAAAACTTATTATACTATGTAAGTCATCTTTTGACATTTGCGGGGGGTTACAATATTTTCACTTTAAAACATCTATTAATTTATAGGTATAATCTAATCATATATTATGTGGAGTTGTGTTGCGCGTGGGAAACTGCCACTGATAGATGATAATTTATATGAATGTTAGTGGAAGTACGTATCAATTTAAATATATGATATTATATAATTTAGGATTTTGACCGAATGGAATTTGAATCGTTTAATTTTTGATAATTTTTATATGTTGGTAAAAAAAATATGATCCCATGTTTTGATGCAACTTTTAACTCCTTCTCCTATTTGAAGGAGTATCTATCAGTTGTCTGAAGTATGTATTTTAAGTCTAAAAGCGGATAAGTGTTAAGCTACTTTTATATTTATCCTTAATTATAATACACTAGTGATTCTCTCCACGTAAAATTACTAGCAGTAAATTGAATTATAGTGATCACGTGTAATTTTTTAAACCTATAGAGATAGTATTTTTATGCGATTACTTGCATATATAGTTAAAGTGAACATTATGGTTTACAATATATAATCCAGTAATCAATAATGATATCTAAAATTGAATGTTGAAGGTAAGAGGTTGGAAATTTAATGAATGAGTATAGAGTTAACCTATAAACAATATTCAAAATAACGTTTGGAAATTTTATACGGCAAAATATACCGTTTGGGAAGAGTTCTTATGACGGACACACTGACCCATACATTTTCTTTTTTTACATAATAGACATCATATATGTCTACTGTGTTAATCTATGTCACACCATCCCATATCATTTTAATAAAGAAACTAACGGAAAAAAATAAAAAATAAAATTATCTGGATAGAGTGGGTTCCGTTCTACGTAAAAAACTAAGATAAAAAACGATCGTTTGGTAGTTATCGCAATCAATTAATATTGCTACTGAAATATGGCATCGTTTGGACAGAGCTTAGACATTAATCTCTTCTTGATTCAAATTAGACAGAGCAATGGTTTTGAATAAAGCGTAATCTGGTTAATACTCAATCGTAATATTGTTGGTATACATAAAGTAACATTTATTAATGATAACATCATGCTTTGAGTAAAAAACGAATGAATAAGCGCTGTTTAAATTATATATAATGTATCAGTAAATAAAGATTTACCACCACAGCGGATACTCAGTGTATGTACAGAATATTTTATATTTACACTGCACTCCCTTTTTACACGATTTAAAAATAACACGGTGCTACATGCTACATTCCTTGCATCTACTTACTACTCAGTACTTAGTTATATACGAAATTACGTTTATTCTTGTAAACTCTACAATTTAGAAAGAAATATTACACAGGCTTTGGATATGTCCTTCCAAATGAGCGTAAACAGGTTAGTATTATGTCTGACAGTGAATAATCTTTTTTATGATTTTTTAAAGTATTGTTTTTAATAAAGTTAAGAATCAATAATTAATTTTATTTTTTTATATCTTCAATTGATTTTTTCAAGGAACTCTATGCACCATTATTATTTGTTTTAGTTTACTTTTTACACGGTATCCACCGCGGGAAAAGAGTCAATTTTAATAACTTACAAAGTAGTCCCAACCCTTTTTTTAAACACTATTCTACGGTAGTGTGATGGCAGCCACTTATAACTGTAGTTTTTTGAAATTAATTAGCTTATTTTGATTCAAAATTAATCTTATAAAATAACCTTTCAGACTGATTTCAAAACTTTATTTTTTCTTCCTTATAAATTTTTTAAAACATCTGTTATATCCGTTTACTATCACAGTACTTAATTTTTGAATATGGGTTCATATACTTCCCTGTTATTATGATTTTTAACACGGAAAGACAGTTTCGTGGCTGTTGCTAATATTCGTAATATTCGAAACTACGAAAATGTTACAGACTTCACTTTATTATGTCTAAATAATTGAAAAGAATAAAACTATAAATAAATAAAGTGAATAAATGAGTTCATGATGAATAGAGTTTTTATCATTTTGCTCGAGATATCGTATAAAGCAGTGGTTTCCAACCTTTATATTACTACGCTTCTCTCATTCTTTATTTCATATAGTAATAAAGACACGTTTTATAGAGTAAATAAATATTTTGGACTGTTCGCGCCTCCCTTTGCAATAGTTTACGCCTCACAGGTTGGAAATCGCTGGTCTAAGGGCATGAGGAGTAAATTAATTTTAAATCTCGATTGCTTTCGGGTCATGGAATGCATTTGTGAAACAGTAAATGCATACATATCACTAACAGCTGCTAGTGGTAAACCCGACATGAATACAGAATACATCGTCAAAGAAAGGAGAAAGACAATTCCTTATTATTAATTTAGAAAATAAAAAAAACATACTGACCTATAATGTACATCATGACGAAGTTACTGTCAGTTGCCATTCCCGACAGGAAACGACATGCCGAGAATAGGGGAAAAGAGTGCGTAAAAACTGTTGCCAGATTTCCCACCAGAGCGAGTATATTGGCAATACTTAGCACCGGAAGTCTACCAACGACGTCAGCCAGCACACCGAGGAACAGAGTACCGACTACAGAGCCCACGCTGAATAATGATTGTGCTAGGAATGGTTTCCAGTCATCGTCACATACCCAGTTCAACTGCAACAAAATGAAACATATGTGTAAGTGATTTGGCTTACAATAAATTCAAGAAACGATTGTCAGATAAAATCTATTTATTACCAAATAAAACACATCATTGAATAAAATAAAATATGTACCAATGATAAATGTCATGTTTAACATTGATAGTATTTTCCATTGCAATACTTGTGTAAAAAAGGATAACACAAATTTTAAAAAGATACATATAATGAAAACTAATTTTTAGAATTCAAAAATAAACATAAAATTTGTTACAGACGAATTGTAGACTTTTTTTATAGCTATGAGCATTGATGATATTCAAAAATTCTTGGGAAAATGAAATCAACTGTACAAATAAAATTTAGCCAATTCCTTCTTTGTCGTTAAACACAGAACGTTCCAAATTATAACATTGACATTATATTGTTACTAGGGCTTGCATAACCGGGAATACGAGGAAAATGACCTTCGGTAAATACCGGTAAATTGGAAAACTAACCGGTAATTACCGAAAATTATTTTATCGCGAACACACTTATATTATAAGATTGTTGCAAATATGCATTCGTAATTTAGAGTTTTGTTTTTTAACTGTAAAAACATTGAAATACCTTTTTTAATAGAAACCAGTCATGCCAGTGTCATAAGTTATTTACAAAATTCATACAAAATAACTAATTTCTTTTATCAAAGCATATTATAATTCCTAAAATTGTTTCGTTATTTTATGAAATTTAGATAAGGAATTCATACCAATTTTATCTTAAATGTGTATTTAATACATCAATACGTCAAAGGATAATTTCTCACCAAATTAACTAAGCTCAACGTGCCATATACTAATATATACGAAATTCGGATTTTTTACGGCTTTTGTAATAATTAATTTTGAGTGGATCAATCAATATACCTTAGTATCGCAGTCATTGAAATTATTTATAAAAACACCCAAACCTTTCCTATGCTCTGCGATTATTATTTTTGTATCACTTTATATCGGGAAAGAATTGATATTTATTCAGTATTTAAGTTCTACAAATATTATTTTATATATACATAGTTGATAGGTATTTCGGCTTACGTCATCATCAGAACTATGTTTAAGCTGCTTTACTAAAGTGAAGTTCTTCAAGTAAGTGTCAATTTAATCATTAAATGTAAAATACACTTTGCCCTGAAATGTTCTTAACTACAATTTATTGCTATATCCCATTTGGAATATTTATTTCGTGTTCTAGATAGAGAACATAACTATAAATACGGATTTTACAAAATATGCCATTTTCAAAAAAAATATAATCAAATATGTATTAGTATAACCAATTGCTTAACAAATGTTGAATTTGTAACACACAACAAACAGTATGTAAAACATTGCTCACCTCTGAAATAATACTTTCAAATCCACTATAACGGTCATAAATCCAACCGTTGTCACATTTCACTGAAGTCCAGCCCCTTTCATCATTCCCTTCAAACGTGAAGTTATCCCCTAGCATCACAAGAACTGGAGATTCACCAGTACCATTCCACTGAAATCTCATACATGACGGATCCGGTAAAGGCGCCAGATAATGTTTAATGCTGAGCAAATTAGTTTCGTTCAATGCAATATCGGCTATTTCTGAAGAATTACACCAATGATCCGGTATAACACTAATAAATGTCTGTGAAAAGTAGTGAAAAGCTGCCAGGATATTGACGATGGAGAATAAGAACATTAAAAATATTTGGTACCGTCCAAAGTCACCAGCCTTCTGCAGCATCATATCGATATGCATGATGAATATATTTTTAAATTCACTTTTTTATAAAACACTTCCAATAGACAGTATTCGTTTTTATTTCGAATACAAATGTTTACGAGACAATTTAAAATATTTGTCACTTAATAATTATTTTAAAAACAACTATTTTCTTAAAAAATATCGTGAAATACGAAATTTTCCACATATTAAAAAGTCTTCTTCAAACGCATTCGTTTGTTTTGTGGCATGACATTTTTCTGACCTTCTACTAGGAGAAATAAATCACAACTGAGTATTTTACATTTCATCGCATATAATGGGACCCCTAGTAAAATTACAGTTTGCTGGAAAAATAATGAAGAGATTCTCTTATCTAATATTTAATTATTAACAGAAGTCATAGTAATATGTGTAATATTATTGTGTTTATATGATAACTAGGTTCTTTCCTGTTATCCGAATGTGTTTTATTTGAGAATTGAAAAGCAAAGTATGATGAATAAATAAGATGTGTGCTTAGGTTAGTTACTTAATCCAATTAGATTAATGCTATTATTCAAATGCATATAGCAGGAAAGTAACGATAAATATAAAATATGATACAAAATATATGGATGTCGGTTTTAAGAAAAGTATGTAATGTTTTTCCTATATAATTAAAAGAAAACCTTTTGCAGATTGGTTGATTTACCACCACCCGTCATGTGTAGATCTTAAATGTTAAAATCTACCTTTAAGGTCAATATAATTAATAATATTAAAACATATGTATATTTTAAAAAAATGAAAAGATTTAATTCTTTAACGGCTTACTTGTTTTAACTGGTTGTTAGTCAGTTGTCAAATCCATATCTTCAGATATGGAAAGCTTAAAAGAAAAAAGTTAGAACATATCTAGTCTAGCAGTATAGCTAATCATTCTAAATGTGCCGCGTTTACATAACCGGATATGGACAGCTGAAAGCTTATAAATACAACAGACATCCATGCTCAAAGATACAAATTATATTATGAAATTTTGAAATCGCCGTAATGATTATTTGTTTTGAAACATAAATTGGGCCCATTAGGTGTGACGTGAGCCAAGTAGTTAGTATTTTTAAAAATGTATGTTAGATATGTTGTAATATTTTACAAGTTTAAGTAAAGTAACCTCATTTAATTCTACCAAAAGACCAACTAAATATGTGATTGTAATTGAATAGTCAAAAAAGTTTTACCATTTTACTAGTTGGCTTACTTCGCCCCTCGAGGGCTCAATTGTTCCATTACAATATTTTATAAATCATACAACCTCAATAAAAACAAAATATTATATTGTACTTAATTTCCACTATATTTAAAAAAAAAGTCAGGACCGGTTTCGCTCATGGCGAGCATTGTCAACTGATGCAATGTCGATGCTCGCTATGAGCGAAATAAGCGAATAAAATGCAGGTAAAACTCTACTGAATACATTTTTTCGTTGCAAAATTTTATACTGGCCCACTTATAAACATTTTTTATCGAATTTAGATAAGAATTGTTTCAGTGAAACCAACGATAAGCTACGATTGTTTGCGTCAAAATAATGCAATTCAATTTGATTTTTTGCTAGTATGAGTAATCGAATATTATTAAATGTGGTTGGCTTTAATGCATCATTAAAAATTTCTCCTAATAACTAATCTTTATTTTAATTACAATGGTGGATAAAATAAAACATATGTCATTTTCAAAACGAGCAATCAAGTGGCACAATTGAATCAGTGTATTCGTTTACACTATTAGCTTACTACAGTTGTTTTAACTGTGATCAATTAATTTAATCGAAATAAATCACATCAAGATGGCCAGGGTTTTAATTAAAACTTCGATGATAGTAAAAGATCTTCAAATACTGTACAACTTTGAATTCATTAAAAACTCAGATTGTATTCTACTACTCGGCCAAAGCGATAATTATTTTACTTGACGCTTATACTTCTTAACACCATCTCCTCCTAATGTCAAGTTATAACATTTTAAAATATAATTACAAAATTGTTAACTGTACAAAAATTAAACAACTTAAAAAATACTTTCCTATCAAAACTCCCTACGTATAATCCAGTATCTGCAAACAATGCATTTACAGCAGCCATACTCAACCTTGTTTTCCTCCGGGCAGCATTCCGATATTTGCTTTTCTATGTGGGCGCAACATATTTATGGTATATCCCTTTTTTTTGTTTTAGCTCACCGACGAATTTGAAATCCTCGATTTGGTAAGAGCTTACTGGGCCGCATGCTGAGTATGGCTGATTTACAGGAAGGTGTTTCAAAGATTCAAAACGAAAGAAATCGCAAGTATGTAGTTGCGTTTTTACACCTCACGAAAAAAAGGTGGAGTAGATACTTTTTCTAATGTTTTCTGATGCTTATCCATCAAACCGAATGCGTAATGCAAAACAACAACTTACAATCATGAATATATGTGCTTCATACGTGATTATACGTAAAAAGTGTCGATATATACTAGAGTTTATGGTAAACATCTTTTACCTGTTTAATAAGCCGTTAATGCTTCTACTAGCTATTTGGTTTCACTACCCGTGAAATCAGATGTACCTCAAAATTCAACACAATTTTCTATCACAATAAATAATGAACATAAAATTGTACAATAGGTACTCAATTTGACAGGCATTAGCTTATCTTAAATAAACTCATAATTAATGTCATTTACATCACTTAGTTAACGATCGTTTGTTTTATGTACCTAAAAGGTTTCCACGATTTTCTTTAATCAAGATATCAAAATTTTTTAAATAAATCAACCTGACCGAGAAAACTGAAAAAAATCGTGTGATATATATTTTGTCAATGTACAGTAAGTATCGTAAAAATATCAATATTAATGATACATTTAGAGAATTTTGGTTATATTTATAATAAGGTTTATTATTTATTTATCACATTCAATATGTCACTACTATCATCTGACTATTTTAGTTATAACTTCCATATTGAGAAACATTACAAGGGTATATTATTATTATTTGAAAAAAAAGCCAATGCCATGGCCGCACACGCGATTTAACATGTAACTACCGTATTGTGCAGCGTGCCAAGTTCAAAGACAGTTTTAAAGCAAACGTGACAACTACAGTGTTATTAATGAGTGAACATAAGTATTTTTTATTAAATATTTCGCTGTGTATATTGTTTACTGTTTTCATTAAATATATATGACATTGACCTAGTAAGTACACTCAACACTTTTTTTACACGGTTTTGAAACAACACGTTCCATAAAATGGAAAAAAAACTTATTTTTACACGAATTATTTGCTCTAACACGATTCCCACGACACGAAAACACAGAAGCGTATAACGGGTTTACTAATAACAAGTAATTCAACAACACTAAACAGTAATAACAAACAAAAGGCTTAGATCAGGCATAGGGAACCTGCGGCCTTTTGGCCACTCTGGTGCAGCCTTCTGGCCAATTCTGTATTTCTCTAAATTTATGTAAATTCGTAAATTTCTTAGAATCTGAGAAATAAATTCGTAAAATCTGGTCAAGGATTCCCTAGTCAATGTTTACTGCGGCCTTATATTGAGTCAGAAAAATGAATGCGGCCTTTAGAGAAGAAAAGGTTCCCCATCCCTGGCTTAGATACTAAATCATTAGACGTGTCAGATTTTTTTAGCGATGAAAGCGATGTTTGTCGATTCTTTCATAAAAGCTTCCGTATTTAATGAATATTATTATTTTTTCTTAATGAAAATTACACATTTTTACTAAAAATATTTTGTTTATTTTACTTATTGGGTCTTCTTTATTACCTGTTTTACACGTTTTTTTCTACTAAAGTGTTGTTCTTTTTTTATTTAACATGTTTTCTAAAATCAATGGAACCAATCTGCATTTTTTCTATGTATTCTATCACTTTTTTACTCCGTTTTCTGTGACATGTATCGACGATGTAAAAAAAGAGTTGGTGTAATTTAAAGTAAGGTGGCAAATCTACAACAGTGATGGATTGCCTGACCTCGGTTTACCGGCCGTCCACGACTTGAAAACAGTTGTTATATGTTATGTTAAATCGGATGATGACATCCGTATCAAGAGGAATGTATATTGATGAAAAGAAAGTGTACCATGTACAAACAAACAACAAAAAATGATCAAACAAAATTGTATTTATATTTGAAAAAGTTTCCTACAGCACATATTTTTATGACAGTTTTACCCAAAACGTTTACTGGCGTAATTAATATCTTTTCAGCTCATAATAATATCTCTGACCATACAAATCCATAAACTTTGTACAGTATATTGACTTGTGTCTTAATGTCATTTTTATCATACATGTTTAAATATCTTAGTCAAAAAGTGTAGACATTATGCACTTTCAACTATTTATATTCTGCGGACAGAATGTGTAATACTATTTTTTTATCGACATTCAATTCAAAACCTATGTCTCCATTTCTGATACATGCTATATGTTTATTCAGTTTTAATTTTTCAATGTTATCAGACTTTTGATAAGACAGCTGTCCACATATAGTTTTGGCAATGAGAGACGTTGCAGGAAGTGAAGCGAGAGATTCGTAATTAAAAAAAGTTTTCACAAAACATACAACCTTGATTTTTTTTCATACGCCAGTCTTAATTGAAATTTCACCTAATCGTCGCTATTTTACGGTGAAAATAAAATATGTTACTTTATATTGAAATATTAAAGTAAAATCGTCAACTGAATTAGATAAAAAAGCTTAGATAAAAACAAATTAAGCTATTTTTTACTATTGTATATAATTTAAGCAGGCAGAAAATGTTTGTGAACTAGCAAAAATAACGGATGGCATTTATCATGTAAATGGCAGGTAAAGAAGTTACAAAATGCTTACATTTAGCAGTTTCTGACAACGAACTACCTTGGACCATGAATTTCATGAAGATTATATATTGACGGTAAGACTTTTTAACTTTATGATTGTTTCCGAGATAATTATTTTCCACTCCAATGGAATCTGACGTACCTCAGTGGGTAGAAAGCTCGACTGATAATCGAAAGTGCCGCATTCGAATCCAGGCTGCGGCAGGTATTTTTAAAATGTGAAATCAAAGGTTCAGCGATGTTCCACAACAAAAAATGTTCTTCTTCAAATATCTACACACAGATGTCAGTGTAATGAAAAAATACATCTTTGGTATGAATAAAAAAACATGGCGACAGCGGGGCAGGGGAGGGACCATCTTTTTAGAATCATGAATACTAATGAAAATCGGAAAAATAAAAAAGGCGAAATCCTAATCGGTGGCCAACGGGACCTACAAACTTTCCTCCAGCGGACAGTCGGACATTATCGGCTATTAATATATAGAACTGGGTTCGATATACATCTAATCCTCTTTTTAAACGGTTTCTAATTTCCACGATCACCTGTAAAAGCACCTTTCTTTCGTTTATCTATACTCACTCAATATTTTATTATACGGATGTTTTATATTGAGCATATCCGCCGTGTAAAAAATGATTAAGTGTATTATGCTTTTAAAGAGCTTCAACGCTTTCAGCGTCTAAATATAACCAATCTGACGTTCTTAATAAACGTCAAATGGCCAATCAATAAAACAAAATGATGCTTAAATGACCTGTATTGTTTAGTTATATGCATACAGTAAGATGTAGATACTATTAAATTAAAGGTTTCGGTATATCAAATAATAAAGTAAATACAAAGTAAAAATAAATAAATAAAAGTGATTTGTGAAACAGTCTGTTTCGATGCATCACTTCAGAAGAGTAAATAAACCAAGTAAGATAAAAAAAAGTCTCTCCTCTAACATTGATTGCTTGCCAAATAATGTCTGTGAGATGTTTTTGTTGCATAGCGCTTCGTACAATAAGTACTGCGTTTCATTGATATATTTTTAGCAACATCCATCGAGAGAAATTACATATGCACATAGTGTTTATATGAGCTTGCTGCATCTTTAAAATATTTATATTATAATAAATATTTGTATAAATGTACTTGATTAAGCTTATTTCACTATTTACGGTGATGAACATATTTAGATGATGGGAAATTTTTTGTTTTCATTTTATAAGATTTAAATTATATCATTTTGGGTACGGGAAAGTGTCTTAAAGATACTCAAATGAAAACGAAAGTTTATGTGGTTGGTTTATTTTGTCACTGTTCTGGCAGAACTTTTTAAGTAACGGATTGATAGTTTTGAGTAAACAGCAAATGGAAATTGTAAGCTTTTAGTATACAGTTTCTACCATTGATATTTTACGTTACATACATAAGTAGCCTATCAATATATAGAGGCATTAGTTTCGATCACAAATAAGAGTTTAAAAATAATTTACAGGCACAATTACCTGCCTAAAAAAAGCATTAATAATAATTGCCTGTAAAAATAAATGTACCAAAGATAGGGCTGGTACAGGACTAGTGGTTAACTAATCGCTTTTGCTTTGCCCTGCTAATTTTAAGATTGGGAGATAAGTATATATATCACATATACCAACGGCTTAACGGCATACAAATCAAAAGTTTTACGGCATGAAAAATAAAAATATTTTTTTGAAATTTTAAACATTTAAAATTTCAAGAAAGAAGGTGGCGGAACGCCGTTCCACCACGTTACATGGGGAAAAAACTCTGACTTTAGGTATAAAGCTGTTACATAGCCATACAAGTTTTCAACCAAAAAAGATGTATAATTTCGTTCAGCATCACTTATAAAGTAATAATTTTCATTGTGTTTATAATTATTAGATTAAAACAATGGAGTCGAAATTGATAACCTTATGTATAAAAATATATAAAGCGATATTATTTTACGTCCTACTCTCTCCTCAGTACCTACAAACATAGCATTTAATTGTTATTAAAAAAAAACGAAATGGAGCGTAAAATATACACATTGCAAAATATTGCAAACGCTATAATATTTGAGGCTTCTAAAAGCAAAATCCGATTTGTTCACTTGGTATCTTTAATAATAAACGATGTTATTTTGTTTCACGGTATCTTTGAATTGTTTCTGTATTTTCAACAGAAAACTATATTATTTATATTTTTACAGTCTATCAATCACTTATAGCGATATGAGACCTGTAATATGGGCATTATATTGATTGGTTTCTACGTGTGATTTCTGTGACATATTTTGAGTTTTAAAAGGGAATGCCTTTTTTATTTAATTTAATGCACAAAGTATAATATGTTGAATTTGAATCGTTCAAAATTTATACATTACCACCCGTGCGATTATCGGCACTTCCGCGAAAGGCAAATCCCGGGTC
This sequence comes from Himalopsyche tibetana, assembly GCA_030503985.1. Taxonomy (NCBI): domain Eukaryota; kingdom Metazoa; phylum Arthropoda; class Insecta; order Trichoptera; family Rhyacophilidae; genus Himalopsyche; species Himalopsyche tibetana. The sequence continues at coordinate 8,546,189 of JAPJYX010000010.1, forward strand.
CTTAGACGAAAAATGTACAAACAGGATACGTTTTAAATTTAATATTGAAATTCCATGAGAATCTTCATCCGAAAACCTAAAATATATAATACTTTATCAAATGAATTGTATTTGTTTCCGAAAAGTCTTTACGTGGATTACAAAAATGCAATTGATGAAAACGGTCATCTAATAATTAAGTTCACTCAAAACAGTATTATTTTCTTTAGTAAGAACCGGATTCAAATTTTCAAAAACACTTTCAAAAGTTTTGAAAAATAGTTAGTGGAATTTAGTTGATATTTAGTTTTGGGGTATCGAAAAGAGTTATTTGAGGTCGCGGGCTGTGCATCACTGATGGAACACGTGAGCGCATTTTTGTTTGAGTTACGTTATGGTTTACAAGATTTCACTTTTTACAGTCCGACTTAAATAAGATAATAGAGAGATATTTTTTTGATATTTACATAAGAAACGACACAATTTTTGTCTGACTAGATAGATTTACTTAACGATAAGAATATTTACTAGCTGCTTCACTTTTTACATTAAACATATGCCAATGATTTTATATCTGCAGTACATTTTTTTTTTTTTAATGTGACTGATAACAACTGTTTATGATTATGTGACGCTACATTAACTCTTTGAACCCTGGATGCTGGTATATCGGCTTAAGTAAGCAATGTCAATATTCGAAAGGCATGTTTATCAGTCAGCATTTATAAACTCTTTTTATTTCGCAATTTTGAAATGATATAGTCCATTAAAAAGAGTAAATACGGTGTTTTTACACGATTTTTTTCTTTTAGTACGATTACCAGAAAAACAAAAAGAACACAGGACGATAATAACAAAAAAAAGTCTTTATTAGATTCTAGCACATTAGACATGTCAGATTTTTTGAGAGATGGAAGCGATTTTCGTCTAGTTCAATTTCGTCCAGAATAAACATGCGCGTATGCTATCAAGTAGCGATGAATATTTATTTTTTCTTTAATTAAATATGTATGTATGAATAATATTTTGATTTTTTTTTGTATTGGGTTTATTAACCTTTTTTAAACTTTTTTTACTGCGATATTTTTTTTTAAATAACACTGTTTTTTCATTCTGAGAACAAATATTCGATAATCTTATGTATTTTATCATTTTTTTACACATTTTTAATTGGAATACCGTGCAAAAAAAAATATTTTACTATTATAAACCTACACCCCAACACTAAGTTGGCATGTAGTAGTTAATAGAAAATCTGACCTAATTGATCCAAGACTTGTCAGTAGAATATTGAGCAGTTTTGCACAAATGACTGAGCGACGAATAAATGCTACTTTCAATGAATGCTATATTGTTTATCTGATCAGAAACATAAATACGGACCAATATAGAAAATTAGAAATGTTCCTGTGTATTGGCTTCTTGAAAAAATAACCGATTAGAAGTTTAAATATTGAATATTTTTTTTAATATTTACTTCTTAGTTATTGTATGTATTGTTTGTTTTTATATAAAAAATAAATATACTAAGACAAATTGAATGTAGTTTTACTTTAATTTGCATAGCATAAAAATGGTTGAAAGTTCCCAGTTTTCCAATATTAATAAATGTTATTCAAAACTTCGGTAGCTTTGGGTTCAGTGGGTTAAATATAAAATTAATTACCTAATCATTTAATTACATTTTAAATAAAACAATTAGATGATAAAAAGCCCCGGGTGGGTATTCAAATGATAAATGTTCAGGAGTTGTTGATAGGCTACTTCAGTTTGAACTGATTGTCTGACGATCATTATAATTTTTGTTTATTTTAATGCCATATAACTATACAAATTAATGAATGCTTATAGCTGGTTTAAAGATAAGAAATAACTTTAACAATAATGTTGCAGTATTTTTCTTTATAATACATAATGACTGAGTAAAGCACGTCTTGCTGTGATATTACTAATGAAAATTGTGTTGGAACTTGTTCCGTGATTCTTCTGTAATTATTATTATCAGAAATCACCTTTTAGGTTTAATTGTCAGTTCTTGGTAGAATGGAATTATATTTAAAATTTTAAACACCTTTTTTAATTAACGGAAGTTAAGTAAATTATAACGCCTACCGTCAACCATTTTTAATAATTTATCGAGTATTTTTTTAGTAAAATGATTTAAAATAATATTAAGCATATTGCAATTTATTTATTATATAAACCGAATATTTCGGGATTATAACTGGTTCATAACATTATCAACTAAATAAATTTGTAACATTATTGCTAGATTTTTCCAAATACACTTACACTTATCCGTAAAAATAATTAATCGTAAATTATTCTCATTAGTAAATACGTCATTTGGATATTAGCTTTATCTTGGCGTTTTGTCCTACCTCTTTCGGAGAAGATAAGTATGAGAATTTAATTTTCTTGATATATTATGATGGTGCACTAATTGAATTGCTCTAACTTTGTTGTCATAATAAGATAATTACGAAAAAAGCATATAACCAATGCATTAATGGTCGAGTGGTCAACGTCGTTGGCTTCAGCTACGGATGTCACAAATCCCAGTTCGGGCAGTTTTATAAATTGATTTTTCAATCGATTTATGAATTTCTGTTCGAAGATATGGATGTATATGATGTCTTGAATTCCCTCCTCCCATCCATCATACCTATGAAAGGGGCGTATCGAAAGCGATTAGCTAACCACTAGTCTTGTCCTAGCCCTATCCTTCTATTCCAACTCTCTTCGGAAAAAGAGAGGTTGAGCAACTGAGTAACAAGCAGTTCTCGTAGAAACACCTTTGTTGAGATAAACTCCATTAGGAGTCCATATGCTCTACATTGGGAGCGGACATGGTAAAAAAATGAATTGATACACTTTTTGTTATTTTCAATATTTGCTTCATATCAAATTCCAAAATGTTGTGTTGTTTAATGTCACAAGGAATATTAACTGCAATTTGTGTTTATGTCTTACTATTATTTGACAATATAACATAAAATTATTGAACCAAAAAAAAAAAAATTGTGTCTGTGATCGGTAAGTAAAAATAATTAAAATAATATTTTTTCCTAATTATTTTACAAAGCATGACTTTTGCTATCCTGTAAAATTTTTTCAGCGTCAAATATTATAACACTTTCCCATAACGTGACCAAAAAATACTTTTCTCTTATACCAGGCTCTTTTGTACAAAATTAAATAAGCTCTTAGATGAAAACGATGCCCTCGAAACTCATGACGACAAAATTTAATATAGCCTCTTATGCAGCTTGACTGACAAGGGCGACTTTTATAATGAATACTTTTAAATATGTAATATTTCTATATTTTTAATTGTATATGTGGAGCAAATGAATAATATTATACATTGTTACTTTTCAGTAAAATAACTCTAACTTAAAGAGCTGGACAACTGATAACGCATGATGACACGTAATTAAGGTGATTGCATAGAATCATGCACGTGCTTTATGCAACTGACTATAATTGCACCTATACGTAAATAACGTTGGTTACAAATTATTTAAAGCTATTTATTTCAATGTCAATGCTGATGTTTATTCGAATGAGATGATTTCCACATCGAACGTGACATTTCCTTTAACAAATTTGTATTGAAAAATATATTTCTCTGGCGGAAACTACGGCTTGATACAAACTTTACAAACAAATATTAAACTCTTTTTTTAATTTAATATAATATAATTTAATTTAATCTAATATAATAAATAAGAGTGCACAAAGGTTTGTTTTCTCCATACATACTGAATCTAACTTTTTATAACCTGATCCGCATGTGGCCCATTCAGATTTTATGTAAGTCACAAAAAATACGTAAATGAATGAGTATTTTGAATACATTTTTATTCTTGCGTACTTAGTTAGTACTTGCATTAATTTATGTTATGTCAATGTTTTATGTATATTATGCGGTATATTTACGTACTACTACTAATATTTTGCGGCCCACGTTATGTAGAAAAAATATTTCAGTACATGCCCTTCCGTAAATTCAAGAAATTCTCAAAGAATGTAGTCGTTTTCCAGTCACTCTTAAAAAATAGTTAATTAGTTAATTAGTTTTTTAGTTTAAAATCATATAAAAAGTAACACTTTTTTACTTATGAAAGTCATTATTCGTGAGGGGTTTTTGAGTTACTTTCCAGTTATAAAATCTTTATCTTTATAAACTTTAGTATATAATACTCAATATTCAACGTTATTAAAAAAGTTAAATTGCCATAAATAAATAAATACTTGTCATACTAGCGTATCTGTAACATTTGTATTAGTGGAAACTATCATTATATTTTAGGTGTTTACTGTCAATTCTTGGTGTAGAAGTATTGTAAAAACTTTATACTAATTCTACAACGTTGGTTTTTAAAAATAAAATATATTTTCTTTTAAAATAATAAACTGTTTACCATAATTTGTGAAAATACCACTACCGTAGTAGTTTTCTTTCATTCTAACACTAATTGATAATAGAACAATTCGACACCACTCGCTTTTTTCTGTCGTCAATATTAAGAGAAATACGATTAAATGCCATTTACACTTAATTTGTTGAAGGTTTAAAAATTAGAATTAATTCTTGAGAAAATAATTCAACTCGTAATAAGCAGAAAAACAAGTCGAAACACTAAAATGCACAGGCCCTAAAAAAAGATCAGGCAAATGAGATAACGCTTAAATATTTTTGTCACTGACACCTTAGGTGATATTGAACAATTATTGACTTAAAACGCAATTTACCGAATTGTGTTACTTAAGTTCTTTTGCCGATTATGGGTCGGTATGACGATTTAATAAAAGATGTTTGTATGTTCCCGGTTCGGACTAAAAATAAATTAAGCAGTCGCTCCGAAGAGATGCCAACACATACTGGACATCTGTATTATGAATCAGGATAAATAAATTGTAATGATCTTGATCCTTTCAATATTCTTATATCATTTAATATCCTGATTATAACAGTTGTCCCGCCTCTCTATGTACGTCATCTTCAATTCCCAATGTAAATATATTTACTAACTTTCAACCTTTACGTCAACAGATTTTCTTACGTCGAATGGATTAATCGGGATTTTTCAAGTACGCCATTTGTGTAAAATTAAATTAAATATACTCAAAACATAAATACCGACACAAATATTTAAATGTTTACTAGGATCTTGAAGTACTTGTTTAAACAATTAAAACTACTAATATGCATCGTTATATAATATTTATATATTATGTATAAGTGAAAAGGGGTAATTTTATGAAACTGTACAGAAAATTGACTTCTTCAAATTGTTATCGAATATAGTATTAGGCATATTTTGTTGAATGCTTAAAAAGTCATGCATTTATAACCGATTTTTTAAATAAATTATGTTTTCAGGCGTACCTGTCGTAACAAAGATAACCTTCCCCTTTTAATAAAACACTTAAAACTTTCCCAACAAACGATCGCTTATGAGTTTATGAATTAAATTAATTTATTACTTAAAATAAAACACATTTTTTGTGCGTACTTTGTCAAATGATTTGCACTGGATAGGAACAGAGTTTTATTATAAAATGTATTTTTAAGTGACAAAGTAAGTGATTCTTCTTTAGGTACGCGATTTCTACGCACACCGATTATATTAATATTCAACATTCTCAAGTAAAATAATATTTTACTTTGTGATCGTATTTCATAATAAAATATATAAACACACGAACACTTCTTTGTTGTTTAATACAAAACAGTTTTATGAACCAAGAGTAAACTCTGACAACGATAATTAATTATTTAACAGAAATAATCAGTGTGCAGTTACGTACACGGATTACGAGAATACGTGTACGGAAGAATCTGTTCACTCTGAAAGGGTGGTATACACAGGGCCGGCGCAACCATACAGGCGAAATAGGCAACTGCCTAGGGCGCAAACCATTAGGGGGCGCATAAATGGAGTATGAAAATTATTTTTATGTACTCAAATAATAAAAAAATAGCAGTACATTTTCTTTTATTTTGACGTTTGTATTTTTCGTTGTAGCTATGTATCTATGAGCCACCAAGTAACAAGCAGTTCATGAAGAAAAACTTCCGTTGAGATACCGCCATTAGGAGGCCATTTGTTCCACATTAGGAGCGGATATGGATATATATAAAAAAATCTAATGATTGTGAACTGTTTTTCTTTTATTATTACGAAAAAAAATGGGACGATTTTTAAAAAGGGGTGCGCCAATAACCTTTGCCTTGGGCGTCAAAAAGCCTCGCGCCGGCACTGGGTATACAAAACAATAATTGGTGTATGATTGTGAGAAGTATTTGTAGATCACAATAATTAATTCATTGGCAAATTGGTATATACATTCATATTTAAAAAACAAATTGTCTTTTGATTGTTTGATAGCATAGTCCTTAGGTCATGATGGAGTGGAATTGTTTCAACTCAAATTCTCTGCACATATTTTAGTTACACATATGATCGTCAATCAATTTTTTATATCGATAGCCTAGCTCTATGAGTGCTACATTTAGACATACGTAGTTTTGAGATACACGTGACCATAGTTTTGACTCATCTAAACCGAATTCTAAAAAAGCCAATGGCAAATTATTCGTATCATCTTTTTAGTGAAATATGTGCTCAATATTTATACTTTTATGAGAACAGATAGTAATGCAAATTATTACAAAAATATTTTCAGAGCAATTATCTGACATAACTGACTGTGAATGGAACTGACAGCTCTGATGTATAGAACATATAATTAGGCACAACGCTGTATGGAAATGATGTGTTAACATTGTTGAGTAAACACTATGTCCATTAATAGTGTCAACTCAAGGCATTGTGGTGATTGAAGTATTTTTACAAATTGGGGTAATTAAAAAACACTGAATATATAATAGTATTGTACCAATTCCTGTTAGTGGTGTTGGTGTCACAACCGGAGTGAGACAGGGTTACGTGCTTCTTGTTCTGTCACTGTTTATTGACATCTTCAATTTCATGCTGTAGAGCAGCGTTTCCCAAATGATGCGTCGCGACCCGGTATCGGGTCGCAGAAAGCAAATTGCCGAGTCGCCAATTTCCTAAAATAAATCTGTATATTTACTACATAATTTCGTAATACCTCTCATTAATAAATTATTGGTACATTTGATTTCTATATAGGTTTTTCAAAAGAAATTATTTTTTATTATAACATATAAAGACTATATGGACCTAAATATACTGTTTTATTTTACCTATAGGCCGGTAGTATATGCTATAGAATAGAGAAATATTAAAATAACCGGGTCGAGTGGAAAAAAGTTTGGGAAACGCTGCTGTACAGGTTAATTCCACCTGATTGCGGGGTGACGTTGAATATGTCACGATGCTGTCATATTTGACAAATCTGTTGACGCCATCCGGTAGACTATTGACGGATTATGGTATTATTCAGGTTGTGTAAGTTTTAATTAAAACCAATGTGATGTGTAACCAAACATATCATAACTGAAAAAACCCTGTTTGTTTCAAAAAACCTCGGAGTAAACATCCTGGAAGATGGAAGTACACAAAAAGAGCTTGTTTTTCACTTAGGAATAACAGCTTGTTCATAATATTATGAAAAGACGATGATGATGTCTGTGATGTTTCTTCTTATCATATCCAATATTGACTAGCTGTAAGCCCGTTGCCCAGCAACGTGAGATTTTTGTTGCATTATGTTTAATTTTATTTAGTTTAATTTTATTTAATTTAATTTATTTTATTTTATTGTATTTTATTTTATTTTGATTTATTTTATATTTTATTTTATTTTATTTTATTTTATTTTATTTTATTTTATTTTATTTTATTTTATTTTATTTTATTTTATTTTATTTTATTTTATTTTATTTTATTTTATTTTATTTTATTTTATTTTATTTTATTTTATTTTATTTTATTTTATTTTATTTTATTTTATTTTATGTTATTTTATTTTAATTTATTTTATTTTATTTTATGTTATTCACGAGGTAACTTGTCTCTGGTGTGTTGAGCAAGAAAAATGCACTTATATGGTTTTAAATGTCTATTGATGTTGGAATTACTAAACAAAATTTATCAAATTTGTGATTTTTCTGATCGCGAACCTGGATAATAAATATTCAACTAAACTTTTGAACAGTCGATCACGTTTTTTATAATGGAATTATAATAGTAAAATAAAATAATTATAATTAATTAAGTTCTATTATTATGAATCAGGAATATTTTAATTTTACTTAAGCAATTACTTTTTTATAATTAAAGTAATTTATTTAGTATTAATGATAGGTATTTATATTTTATTGCTTTAAATAGCAACCATACGAAAGCAAGATCTGTTGTTTTTGTCAAAAGCTTTTTTCACAAAATCAAAAGTTATTATTAATTGGTTTGCGTCTGTACTTAATTTTATTTCATTTATTAATATCAGAGAGTGTTGATACGTGGCGCAAATGAGAAAACATAATAATAAATTAATATGTACCTACCAGTACCTAAATAGTACGATAATACTATTCTTTCAGGATTATTATAAGTAAAGAAAAAAAATCTTCTGTTCGCATCATGATTACGATTTCTCATGTGCCGGTATTTATTATATGGTTCCCAAGATAGTGGAAAAAAATACATCGATCCCGGAATCCCGGGGTTTTATCTGGAAACTTAGAAACGTAAGAACGGACAAGCAAACAAATCCATAAAGCAAAAAATTAAACAGTTAATAATCAGGTAAAAGATATATCACGGAGAATTCATTCGGCTCGCGATAACTTCACAATGTTTAAAAAGCCGTATTTTTAATTTCTCGTGACCGGGTTTTTTTAAATTACGGGAAACCGGGACACCCTTCGTCGCTGGGTTCCCGGGATCCCGGGTACCAGAAGGGAGACCCAAGTCGTGATATTACGCAGCGTCAAATAATAGTTTTACTTGATAACTAATGTTTTTGAAAGCGTTGTATACGTGAGTTAATAAATGTTTATAAAAATACAAAAAAAAAACTATGGGAGACATAATTGGTCCATTAGAGGTGAAATGAGCCCAGTATTGTTTTAGAAAAAAGGTTAGATGTGTTATAATATTCTGAACGTCTTAAAGTATCGTAAAAGTTAAGTAACCTCAATTAATACACATTGAAATAGTGTTAATCTCTGTAAAATAAAAATATGCAATCCAACAAAACACCAAGTAAAGACGTGATAATACTTAAAAGTCAAAGTTTTTTTTTTCATTTTACTAGTTGGCTCACTTTGCCTCTTGAGGGCTCGTTATGTATTATATGACTATCTTTAAATTAAAATAAATACATTACATCAACATAAAAGTTGTAAAAACATTATGTGACTTTCTTTCCTTTTATTACAAGATTGGTATTTCTTTGATCTACCGTTTTTTTAGATTAATCTATAATCTATTTTGTCTAAAACCATATTTTCTTTGAATATAAACATTTTGATTTTTTTTAAATTGCGGTGATACTCTTCCCTTGTTGAAATTTAATATCACTAGATAAATGCTTTTGAGCTAGAGATGAGATAATGAATAATATTTGTGATAATTGAATATATAGAAAAACATTAATATGTCTTTTTGAGTGTTTGAATGAGCTATTTTGACTCGACACAAGTTTTGCAGTTTATCTTTGCGAATCGCTATGGTAAAATGTTAGCATAAATAATAAAACGAAAAAATAAATATAGACTCTTAATTTATTTACAAATACGCAATCAAAAAGTAGTTTTGCATTTAACTGTTATCAAAAATTCTGATAATAATTGAATACACAACGCTTCGTGGCTTTCGATGGTTTTTCAGGTTCTTAGTGGTATGCGGGGTATCCATGAGCAAGTGGGGCAGCAGCATAAGCCAAAGGAGAGGCAGCATATTTGGCTACTGGGGCAGCATAAGCCAAGGGGGCGGCGTATTTGGCGATTGGGGCAGCATAGGCGAGTGGGGCAGCAACCTTGAGGGCGTGACCGAGGGGTTCCTTGGAGACGACGGCGTTGAATCCGTTGTGATCATCAGCGGTGTAGTCAACGGTACGCTTGGTGCCATCGGGATCGACGAGTGAGTAAGATCCGTGAACGACGTCTCCTTGTCTGGTTTCGTGCTGGCTCTTGGAGTCTCCGGTCAGATGGTCTTGGACATCATAAGCGAAGTTGTATGATGGGTTTGGGTCGAAATCATCGACGGCGTACTTGGCCACTGGGGATGCATAGGCGACTGGGGCTGCGTATTTGGCAATTGGGGCAGCATAAGCGAGGGCTGGCGCTGGGGCGGCGTACGCCAAAGCTGGGGCAGCGGCGTATCCGTGGGAAGCATAGGGAGAAGCATAAGCCAAACCGGGCTGGGCGATGATTCCAGCACGTGCGACGGCCACTGCGGCGGCAAATACTAAGAACTGAAAGTAGAAAAAAAACATTTTGCTTAGAAATGAATATAATAAATAAATCACAGCTGTAACGAAAATTCAGAAACATATTTATTTTTTAAACAATGATTTTTTACGCCGTAATGTAAGAGGTAACAACTACATCAAATTTTATTGAATTTTTTTCATGTTCATTTTTTTTAAATGGTTATATAAAATTTGACGAGTTATCAATTTCAATATATTTACACGGCATAATGTGAATGCAAGTGTGTTCTTCTTTTAAGATATTCATTTATAATGTGTTTCAATTAATATTTCAACTTAAATTAGATTAATTAAGTATCAGTTTTTACAATTCTACATTAAATAATTGTACCTTTATTATTTCATAATATTACAAGAATCCAATGTAATAAGACTATCAATTTAGAAGATTATCGTATTTTTTAATCCAATTTGCTGAAAAAATCCAAAGATATTTAAATATTGACTATTAATTTCTATATTGAAATCCACTTTAGGAATTTACAAAGTGAGTCAAAATATATTTTTTCTTAATGAAAAATAAATTGCATTGTTTTTTAAAAAATATATTGATAAATATGCACAATTTTAAGATAAAACACGTGGATAAATTTTGTTAGGGTAAAAAAAATATTGTTGTGAATTCAATGGGACGAATCGTTGTTCACAAGTTTTTTTTATTGAAAAATAAACAATACCGTTGAAAAATGGTATATTGATTAACTATACACATTGTACTTGTTTATATTGCTAGTGACTATTCTTATAAAATAATAAATTTAAAATTAATTGGGGAGCAAGAAGTATTAATTTTAACATTTACGTGTTATGTTCGAAGAATTTTCTGCTGAAAAATCAGTTTATTAAATATTATTGATTTTATCTACATTTAATTGTTAGATATCTTAAATTTATCTGTATCGTGGAAAGTGGTACACATACTATTTTCCGATGTTTTACGAACTTCCTTAACTAAACACTTTAGGTTTACTACGTTTGTACTATCCTACCTTGAATGCCATTGTGGTGTTTGAGCTGAGGTTGTAGATGAACTTGTTTTCGTTAGATTTTGGTGATGCTTTTATAGTGAATCCAAAGGGTGGGGACCTTTCACTAAAACATTGGCAGGAGGTCTCTTGTATCAATTTTGACTCTTCATTATCGCTGTAATTGGATTATTAGGTATTTTAGGAACGGCCAAATTAAACTGAGTATAAGTCAAATTAAACCAGATTTTTCTACAACGGTTACAACACGGCCATACTAGATTATTATATGCTATACTGAAATTGTGTATCGAAGGGCTTTTTATATTCTGTTTTGATAGTCGCGTAAGACGTTCGCTGAAAACAAAATTTCATGAAATATTAGCATTAGATAAATTTACTTGTTTCTTTCGATGGTTTCGGCGGTAACTTTGTGGAAGTTCATTTTAATAGAAAATTTAAATTAACTTTTATTATTCCACTATTCATTAGTATCATTATTTGTTTGCTTTATTTCGATTCTACACCCCCCTCCTTGCTCCTCTTAAAAGGAAAAAAAACCCAAAAACTCCATTTTGTAATTTTATAATTTTAAAATGTTAGAATCAATCTTGCTTCATTACTTAAGCAAACTTTGCGATAGTAAGTCTGAAGATGCTTCTGAAAGAGGCGAAACACGTGTCACAGTTAGTAACACAATACGTGGAATAATCAAAGTTAATTTAAATTTTCTATTACTTGTTTCTTTTGAATACTATAATTCGCTCAAAAAATGTTGTTTATATAAAAAAATATCTTTTTATATAATAATTAAACAATATTATCAGCCTAGAAACTTATTTTAAAAATTATATTTAGTATTGGTCAAACAAAAAACTCATAACAACTCTTACGTCATCCAGCTTAAAAAAGAAAATTATAAAACTATTCATTTAAAATAAGCCTGAACTTTTGAATAGGAATTTTGGAAGGGTTGATAACATCATAAATATCTACACTTTTCGTAGAAATTAAAATTTATATATAAAGAAATATTTGACTGAGGATTTCATCTCAAGATCATATTCTATAAGTTTCATAAGAACCAAGCCGCGGAGTTTGGTAATGATTCATTAGAAATTCTAATGGATTATTTCTAAAATGTGAAAACTACGCTATTTCTTTAAACTCTCGATCTTCTGAAGAAAAAAATTTCTCAAAGTTTCTTTAATAAGATAAAAAAAATATCAATAATTCTACGAATATTATTTTATATACATATTGATGATAGCTCTTTCGGCTTACGACAATGCAAACTCAATCAATAAGTTTCATTAAAATTTAACATATTTTTTTTACTTTTAAATGTTCCCATTTGCCTATTTTGCAATGAATACTATTATTAAACTTTCTACTGATTTTTTTATGAGGTAAAAATAATTGTGGATTGGATGGTTTTCACTGGTACAAGTGAACTTGATTTTTGATTATGTTGAAAATGTAACAAAATAGATATTTAAAGTATTTTTTTATATTTTAAATTTGTTATCACAACTATCCGTGCATGTAATATTTTATTTTAATTAAAAATAAAATATTGTAGCCAAACAAAGTTCTATGGGAAGCTTTAATATAAATGCAAATCATCTAACCCAGGCGTGGGGAACCTGCGGCCTTTTGGCTACCCTGGTACGGCCTTCTGGCCAATTATCTAATTTTTGTAAATTCGTAAATTCCTGAGAATCTGAGAAGTAAATTCGGAAAATCCGGCCAAAGATTCCCTAGTCAATGTTTACTGCAGCCTTACGTCGAATCAGAAAAATGAATGCGGCCTTTAGAGAAGAAACGGTTCCCCACCCTTGATCTAACCGAATCGTTCATTTAATTCTAAGCCAATTTGTATTATGACTACGTAGTTATTTAGTTGTAAGAGGTCAAAAACATTTAATTGTAGATAAATAATTTTAGTTCATTAATAACATGCACGATACTTGTCATATTTCTTGTATTTTTTTATACCTTGTCATTAATCAAATATTACTCTTGTTTGAAACTTTTTACCGTTTGATAATAATGCTCATGTCGAGCAAAGACAAAATATTTGTTGTGCTTTTTCACCAAGAATTGACATTTAACACATTGAAAGTATTTATCGTCTATTGAATGGCTTAATGATTTTAATTCAATGAAACTTTGCACAATATAATAAATATAAAGAGAAGCGCACTCTTTTAAATAAAGTTACGGCAAACATTACCAATTCATACAAATAACTCAACTTCTGTGTGATAATACAATCACTAACTTCAGTTTTTTACCTGAATCTTTTTTTGTATTTTAATGAATTTTATAACCATAGAACAAAGCGTAACCTAGTCCTTAAGTAGTGTGAATTATCAACTTGTGAGCAAAACTATTATTGGTTTGAAATAAATATATTTTTTTTACGAATTAAATACTTCATCTAAGAAATAAATAAATTGTTTTAAATTTTAATCGGTTCGTCTATAAAATATATTAAGCACACGGCAAAGCGATTATTAAAAAGTATATTCTTCCTAGCATGCAGTGTTGCATTAATAATAAACAAATATTTTTCTCTCATTATCTCGTAAGTAAATGCTTTACATACAAATAATAACATACGGTCAGTAATAGGTCCCATTGGCAAGATTTGGCCATGAATATTTCACAGTCGCTGTCTCACCAGCTTACGATGGCTTAACAAATTATTACGAGTCATTTTCATACCAACTGTTGAACGGTTAACATCTTCCAAATAAAAAGTACACGATATATTTAATGTCTATACCAATGCGAGAATTAAGACTCATTATAAATAAATAATGAGTTTTTTTTTAAGTAAACGCTTAACTATTTTTTAAGGATTTTGCGGTAAGCTTATGGTAATTCATTAACAATTATATACAAAATGTTACTTCCTCTATAAATACCATTTCTAACGCGAAAATTTACGATTTCGTTTTAAGTACCGATCTAAAAAAAAATTGTCATATACATATTTCTAACGCTTGACATAAACACGAAACTGTCGTATTATTTTTCACATTACCATTTTCATATAAAGAATAGCGACCAAATACAGTCATAAGTATTTTAGCTGCAATCGATATAATTTAAGATAATTAAGGATAAAAATTGTGCCAGGACTAAGGATCCCAACTATTCGTCAAAATCGAATAGTAAAACTTAAACTATTTGAATATTTGAATAGTTTCTGAAGTATGAAAATTGTATTGAAAATTCGATTTGAATAATTATTAATTCAAATAATAAATGATACCTTGATGGTACATATGGGGTAATTTCTATATTATTTAACAAATACTATTATATTTTACAAAAGAATTTATCAAGATTTTTAATGGTTTATTTTAAAAATTTAACAACAAAGCGCTATCCCTTATTTGAGATTAAGCCAAAGACATTACATCTTTTACCATATTTTCCGATCTATTTATTGTACAATATGACTATTTCGCCAATCTCAAATATTTTGATAAAATATTGAATGCGTTAGTAACTCACCAAACCCGCCCGAAAAAATACTACCAACACAAATCATTATTATTATTGAAATTTGGATAAATTGTGATGTAAATTTTAGTCAAATCGTCATTATTTTTGTTTTATTTTTAAATATTTCATAAAAAATATGACGAATACTATTTGAACAGTTTCCTTATTTTTTGAAAATCGAATAGTTGAAAAGGACTGAATATATTTGATTGGAATCCCTAGTAATGACTTGCAGATGAAAAAATGAAAATTCCTCTTTTTTTCTTTTAGTGATTTAAAATAAAGTAACGATAGACTCATTTTATTAAAAAATAAATTTACTATTATTTTCTTTATTTTATATCATCCCACGCATCTAAATTTAATAAAAATGTAATTAATTAAGTATTTTATTAACTCATATTGTTGTGTAATAAACGTTACTTTATTAATGATCTATTTATTCGCCAAGAATTAATATTAATATAAAAGTGATATAAATGAATTTATTGGCTGCCAAATCGTTGTTAAAATATCGGTTAAGCAAGATCTTATCTGATTTTTTTGTTAATATTGTTATGGATTTTTTTTAATTGAACTATTATAGAATATATTTTTTGGATTTTTTTTCTAATGGGTTTAATAGATTTTTTATGAGAAGAAATTATTGAGTATTTACATTGAATTTTTGAGTCAATTTTGTCATTATTTTTTACCATTTCATATGAAATATATGTATTTATTTAATTGTATAACGATAGTTATTTGTGTAGCGTTTTGTTCATTGAACATTTTCACTATCTAAGTTAAGCTGCTGATTTTTTTTTCATGATTATTTCTTCATTAGATATATTTAAACACGCTTTTTTACGTTGTAAAATTAAACAACAAATAAATGAAGTTATTAAAACGTATTTAATCACAATTCAATTTTTATATTACGTTACCTTTCTTCCAGTGGGGAATTCAGTTTACAAAAAAAGTGTTACATGTTTTAAACATGTGTAAACATCCATCGAATTATAATTACAGACCTCCTTAAAATTCCCCTCGTTGAGACATGACATTTCTGGCACTATTACAAAAAGCGCGAGCAGACATTTATTACATCTCTTGTTATGTAATGACAAGACAACAAGAAATGTCGTTTCCAGGTAGGTTGATAATTCACTTGCTGCAGTAATTATAAATTGTTAAATTTTCACAAAAAAGTATCTTAAATAGTTTACTTATTTTTTGCTGTAAACTCTAAATCATTAAGCCTTTATTGAGCTTAAATTAAACCTACTCTCAATCATATGTAATAATAAAGTAAGTAACATCAAATTTTATAAGTGTATTAAATACTGGACTTGGAGCTGAGTGGTTTCTGATGATTTCTTTATCAGTTCATGAATTTGTGACCAAAATCTTGAAAGGCTTGAAATGTCTAAATTCCTCTCTACCCACTGAATCCAAACAATCGGACGTATTGCAAGCGATTAGTTAACCGATAGTCATGTACTCAACTTATACTTATATCGTTATTCTCTCAAAAAAAGAGAGATTTAAGCGACTGCGTATCAAGCAGTTATGTTGAGATAGCCCGTATGCTCTACACTTAAATAGAACATGGCTGCATTAATTCCCAGTGTCAATTCCAGCCCGTAGATATTTTGAGTGTAAATATTTTTCACTTCAGTTTACTAGTCTATCATTTTCAAACGAAACTTAAATGGATTTTAAAAAAGCTTTATAAAACAGATTATTAAGACGTACAAAACACTCCCTAATTTATTTTTTCGTCTCTTACTTTTCAGCAATGAAACAATAATAATAATTACTTATCTACTAAAATTGAGCTTCAGAGTCTTAGCTACCAAATTTCCACTAAAATTAATTTTCTCTTTTTATAATTTATTCGTGTTGTAACAAATAATTACCAAGGTACCAAGTTAAAGTTAAGAGCCAGGGGCTTAGGGGGCTCAAACAATGTGTTTGGTGTGCATTTATATTATGAATTCAACATTATTATTAATTTCAAAATAGTTATTATCATTAAGATCTTTTTTATAATAAGACCATTGATTTTTTTAAATATATAGACAAGCTTATAGTAGATGTAATGAGTTTATAGTAGATTATTTTTATGTGATTGATTAAACCTTCTTTATTAAGTTTGAATGCTTTTAATAAATGAATAAAACATATTCATACAGAAGTTCTAAGAGAAAAGAAATATCTCGCAACGAGAAGGTAGTTACGAATAGCTATGCAGACGCCCGAAATTGAGCCTTCACAATAAGTTAACGAGTGGCCAAATTTAACCTTAACCCACATCGAAGTAGCATTATCGGTATAACATCTAATAAATATAATCAATCAAAACTGCTAACTGACTTTTCGATAATGCAGTACATATTATTTGATTGTGCGAATGTGTCGTAAACATTTTATAATTGGGATTTGAGCAGATAATAAAAACTCATCGACAAATAGGAAATATCTGGATATATTTGGGATACATATGACTAAATTTAATTTCTATAACTTTTCGTATTTTCTTAGTTTTATTTCGATAGATTCATAAACAATTCAGAAGTTATTTCTCAATGGGAAGTTGGTTGTCATCCAAAAAATTGATAATTGCTTCTTTAATATTTTAATTTCAAAGTAATTTTTCCCGCTAAAAATACTAGGGATATTACAAACAATTTGAGGGATGATTTTAAATAGTTCGCAAGTATGATCCGCCCAATTTGAACTAATAAAGGCTTATTCAAAGAAAAACTCTAATAAAAATATTAATTTGTACTTATTTCCACTTCATTTATCATAATCAGGACCAGTTTCGCTCATGGCGAGCATTATCAAATGGTATCTATGAGAAATAGAATTTCAGTGTTATTTAAACAAAAAAAATTGTTAAATTTGAATCGTTCAAACTATGTACATTCTCACAGATTTTGTCACTAACGACCCGGGTTTCGCCTTTCGGCATCTTCAGGCATTCAAGTGCACGGATGAACTTGAACTGAGCCAATTGAATGCCCGAAGATGCCGAAAGGCGAAACCCTGGTCGTTAGTGACAAAATCTGTGAGAATGTACATAGTTTGAACGATTCAAATTTAATATTGAAATTCCACCAAGCACCTTCAGTCGAAATCTTAAATTATATTAAAAAAAAATAATTGTTGTTGTGTTTATATAAATATTGTGTTTTTTTCTGAATATAATGCCTTTCAACCAAGTATTGACAGTGAACACCCCAAAAGTGATAAATAAAGGCTTGCCAAATTTGACAAAAAAATATAGGAGAACTGTGTGAACTTTCCACTTGTAAATTGTAAATCATAAAAGTGGACTTTTTTTCAGACTGTCGAGCATTTTTCAATAAGGTATTGAAGTGCCATGCGTAAGTTGTGATTTTTTTAAACCCATTTCTGCTCTCAATATGGATCATATAGGCTCCTAATGGTGGTATCTTAACATAATTAATTTATACGAGAACTGATAGTTACCCAGTCGATCAACCTCTCTTCTTCAAAGAAAGTAGGGATAGAATAATAGAACTAGTGGTTAGCTGATCGCACATACATTCAAGCCTTTGGGCAGAAATCCATAGATAAATCTATCAATTTAATTTGTTAATAAGTTGTGTATTTACGATTGACAATATTGTAAAACAAATCTTAATTTTAACAAATAAAATTTGAATTATTACAAATAAGTTTTATTTTTTAACTGTGTTTTCAGTCTATTTTTTGTGTAATTAGTGGTACTGTAGCGCTCATCCACCAGCTGTGGGCGACACCTGTTAATCTCTGATTATTATCTGATAGTTGAATTGACTCCCAAGAGCTTGCGTAAATTCAACGTTAAAATACTGTGTGTCCAGAAATGAGGCTGACCTCATATGCTGAAATACATTTTATTGTTTTTCGCTAGGCACATTTACCGAAATCATTTTATTGTACTTCTTTTGAATGTCAGATATGTGAAAAGGTTACAGTTTTTTAATAATATGAAAATTGCTTTTTTATTATGTAGAACTTTGACTGGCAATAAACGTCGAAAACAAAAAAATACTTGCTGCAATTGGAGGGAATAAAATATACATTTCTGAAATATATTTTTTATATTATGATCCTACATTGTAATAAATAATTACTCGAGAAAGGTAAATTTCCCATCCAAATTTCATTAATGATTGCTATCATTTTACTCTTTAGAAGGCATTTCTCTCTTCTTCTCCGGGGCCGAGCTTACAATTCTGAAACTCTCAACATTATTAACTAGCACTATCCCAGATTATTTCAGGTTGATAAAATAATCAACATGTTTTTATTTTAAATTTTCATTTGTGAAATTTCATATGAAACACCATTTGGAAGGGCCTATTCAAATCACCTAATCAATCGATCATATGGGACACAATTTGCAAGGTCTATTCAGCTGACTTAACAATACATTACATAGAAAGGTAAAACATATTCAGCAACAAAATGAGTGTATGATTTTTTCAGCTGTCTTCTTATTAAAATAATTATTTATTTTTTTATATGTACTGTAAAATCTTATTGTTCAAATTCATCGTGCATTGTTATCAGACATAATCCATCACTCAATAAGTTCGAATGATGCATCACGTATAAGTCGTAGGATGATTTATAAAACAAAAACTTTTAGACAATATATGACATTATTCATCAACACCTGTATGCACCGCACAGACGGCCATCTCGTAGCAACAACAATGGAATGCGACCGTTCAATTGGGGGTTCCACTGTACTTTTAATTTGAGTTCAAGATGTTACAAAAATGTGTATGGTTAGAATGACTATATCAAAATATGGCCATACTGTAGGTAAATGTATCATTTGTGAAATATTGTATGCGACATAACGTGTGTTTAATATGTTAAAGAGAATCATAAAATAAACATCATAAACAACCTATGTGTAAAGTATAAACCACTCTGTCATTTGCATGAATAGTTTCCGAAACTGCCTTAAGCACTAAATAAATTAGAAACACAATGCTGTTATAATATTTTTTTCATTAACCTTTTAAAATTTAGATTTAGTTTTTCCCCAAAAAGAATTTTCGTAGAATATTTTACCATAGTGCGTTACAGAAATTTACCATATTTCCTTAGTACATTAACGTTCCTAATATTTTTTTACCCATATCCGCTCCCAATATGGAACATATAGACTCCTAATGGAGTTTATCTCAACATATGTGTTTCTACGTGAACTGCTTGTTACTCAGTTTCTCAACCTCTCTTTTTCCAAAGAGAGTAGGAATAGAAGGATAGGGCTAGAACAGAACTAGTGGTTAGCTAATCGCTCTCGATACGCTTCGTTCATATGAAAGGATGGGTAGGAGGAGGGAATTTAAGACATCACATACATCCATGCCTTCAGAAAAATCAATTTCTAAAACTGTCGACCACACAGGCGGCAATATATATACTTAATTATCAGCCAATTATTCCAATGCTACTTACTAACTTTCCATTCGTTTGTAAGTAGTTGTTAATGAAATTTTAATGAAAATTTCATTACATGGAATATTACCTGAATAAGCAATTTTAAAAATATTTTTTTCTTAAATTCATTGTTTTCTGGAAAGTTTCCATTCCTCCTCTACATGAACAGCTAACTTGTTGTTATCTTTGCTGTTTCATATGCGCAATCTTTCATCGTTTCCCCATATTGTCCGTATACGAAATATTGAGATTGGTATCGAATTAAAATATATCCTTTTTTTATATTATAAAATCAGCAATGCGTAGAAATTTATATTTTTAAAAAGATGCCAGATTTAATTGTACGACAAGTTACATCGAACATTCGCTCTTTGGCCATGTTGAAAAATTGCCGTACCCATTGTATAATATGTACTTTACCCCAGCATTTAAGCTTTACGGCACGTCACGTTAGTCTTCAAAATGTGCAGCCAGAGTATGCAGCGATCTTTTCATGCAAACATTTGACGCACCTGTCTTATTGTGCACATATAAAAATACATCACTTAGGTATCGCGCTAAAATAGTTCTTTTTGAGATCGTAAATTTTAAGAATCCTGCCATTGTTATTGTTGTCTCACCATCGCGAAAGTATAACAATGGTTTGCCCTTAAATTCAACCTTCATGCATGGAGTGCATTTTTAATTATATTTCAAGAAAAATCCTCAGCTCATAGTTTCTAGCATATTTAATTATATCACGCAAAAGGTAAGATAATTTTAATACCCACACGGTAAAGGCGATGCAGGACATGCAGCGCTTTGAAGAATAATCGACACAAATTGAAGCTTTTCCTATATTGTTGTAATAGCCTGAGAATGAAGATTCCACTGGAAGGCTATCTGTTTTAACAACGAGTCATTTATGATCAATCGTGATCTAAAATAACAAAAAAAATGTACGTTCCAGGTTCACAACAGTTTTCAAAAACATCTTGTTTTTCTTTGTTTTTTAATACACTCATAAGCTAATTTTAAAAATGTACAAATTGAGTATAAACAATATCTTTTCTTAAACTCAAAAAACAGTTATGTATTTGGTCACTCAACTGTTACACAATATATTAATAAATATTTGACTAAGCACACAGTCAATGATGAAAATGTTATCAACAAATTAGATTCTCAATGTCCAGATCTTTAAATCCTCGGAATTAAAATATTTATGATTTCATTCAACCCCTCTTCCTTTCTTTTACATATATTCAATTTTAAAGTGAAACGCCAGTACAGGCGAAGGGAACTTGGCCTTCTGGCCAATTCTGTAAATTGATGTAAATTCGTAAATTCCTCACATATTCTGACCGTAAATTCCTGTTTCCGGCCGAAGATTCCCTAGTCAATGTTTACTGCAGCCTTATGTCGAATCAGAAAAATGAATGCGGCCCTTAGAAAGAAAAAGGTTCCCCACCTCTGCGCTAGTATCTATAGTAGCAAGTATACGACTTGAAATAGTATACAAAATCTTCGCTCTCGATTAATGACATCGAGCGCAAAACGAATACAAGAAGTCCAATATTACGTTAATGAGAAGAATATTAGGGAAGCTGGTTGAATTTTATTTAGATTACTTAATAGATATTAAGACACGCTATATGAGGAGCAAACATTCAAAAAGTGTTTTGTCACAAATTTTGAAAAATGGCGTTTTATATCCATTCAGATAGCCCATAATAAAACCTATGAATGGAATTCAAAATTAGTGTTCAAAAAGGTTTTTTTTCATATTAAAATGAAATCATAAAGTTGACACATTCATACAAACCGTCACTTTTGCAACACTTAAATCATCATTTTCCAAGCTTTGTATTTGTGTGACAAAACACTTTTTGAATGTTTGCTCCTCATATATGTTACCATAATGATTATTGATGAGTATGAAACTGTAAGAAGCAACATCGGAAGACAAACATCACGACTAGAAGACGAGCTAATAGCGCCTTTTCACGGCCAGGTTGTTTTATGCAATACATAATTGAGTATTCGTCTGCCAATCTGATTGGCCG
Organism: Himalopsyche tibetana; assembly: GCA_030503985.1. Classification (NCBI taxonomy): domain Eukaryota; kingdom Metazoa; phylum Arthropoda; class Insecta; order Trichoptera; family Rhyacophilidae; genus Himalopsyche; species Himalopsyche tibetana. The sequence continues at coordinate 8,568,585 of JAPJYX010000010.1, forward strand.
TCATAAGCTGGTAAGGTCAATGATGCCATCAATCACTCGTCTTCGTAATTTTTATGTAAATTGGTCAATTTAATATAAGTAACACATAGTAAATGTCAGTTTAAACAGACTATCTAATGGATGAATGTTTTTTTAATCGCCATTCATGAATTGAACGTTTTTTTAGTCCCGGAAAATATTTTAATCGTGATAATCGATCTGCTGCCGGATGACATAGACCTCATTAACAACACTAATTAATGTGTGCACATCTCAGTATGGTTATCACCGCCATTGGGACATGATCCCATTACAGTTTTATGCTACTTACGAAATTGATAATCCCTCTCGGACATAAAAGGCATACACAGAGCCGGCGTGAGGTTGTTTGGCGCCCTAGGCAACGGTTATTGGCGCGCCCCTTTTTTAACGAATCGTCCCATTTTTTAATGATGAAATAATGGAAAAAAAACCATTCGGGATCATTATACATATATGTATATATATATTTTTATAAACCATGTCCGCTCCCAATGTGAATCATATGGCCTCCTGATGGAGGGGAGGTATCTCAATAGAAGTTTTTCTACAAGAACTTTTTTTACAAAGTTGCTCAACCTTTCTTTTTTAGAAAATGAGAGTAGTAAAGATATAACTATAGGGCTATGACAGGACTAGTGGTGAACTAATCGCTATCGCAACGCCCCATTATTCTTTTAGGATTTGAAGGTGGGAGGGAAGTTTAAGACATTACAAACACCCATACCTGCGAACACTAAACAGTAAATCGATTGAAAAAATATATTTTTAGTGTACTGCTAATGTTTATAGACAATGGTATAATCAATACTTCAAACGTTCACACAAAAACTTGAATTCTTCTCTTTCAAAGATTAGATGGTATAAATATACTAATTGGATACATATTACAAAAAAGTTCTCTTTAAAAACCCGATATAATCATGGTGACTCTTGATCAGAAAATACACGTAATTTCGTTAAATTACAATTTAATATTTTAATTGAAATTTAGTATCTATTTTATTAGTTTGGATACGAATGATAACATAACATCTAACATCATTTTTGATTTAAACTATCGTCAACGATTTATATGCTCATATAGTTTGGTTGCAAAAGGGATTGTAAGTACAAGACATTTCTTGTAAATATGTATATATATTATAAAGGTAAAAGATTTTATCAGTAATATATGACATAACCCAGATTAATAGTATGTAATTTTCTTTGTACAATACTACTTGCTATAATATTAATGATAATGCTGGCTTTATGCTTAATACTGAAATTATTTATTCACTTCTTAAATGGCAATAATCAGCCATAAAATTTTATCGACGTAGTACTATACCGCACTTTTTGAAGGAGGGGTTGCGCGGGTCGATTCACGATGCCATAGTTTCATTGTTCTTATATTATGAAAGTGAAAGGAATTAAATGTATCAAGAAACAAATGTCACGCCTGCCACTGATAATATGCGGTCATCCATTATTGCTTTGAACCAATATCGACAGCTTGATTTATGACAACCTGTAATTCTGCATGAACAATTTATTCAGGTATTCATTCGCCCAGCAGTAAATGCATAATTTTATAAAAAACTTGGCTTTCTTTTACTCCGTACAAGGTTAACTGTTTGTATAATAAATATATAGTAAACTGTTTTTTTTTTAGTACGAGAGTCTTTGCCAGGTGCCATAATTCGTTCCCGTACTGCAGTGCTTGTAAAATGCAAGCATTGAACAAGTGGTGTCAGGTTTAAGCCCAGATAAAAAAACTTGATAAAAAGAATAACATCGATGACTGAACATATATTAATGGTATACCATAAATCACGCAATAAATTAAATGATTAATACATATATTTTGAATAATGTTCAACAAAATGCTTCTTTAATTATTATCTCACGTTTTTACTACACCTCAAAATTTTCTTGCAAATAGTTGATTTTTTATTTTTCTTAATATCTTTATTATTTTGTAGCACAGCACACACACACAAACTATCTTCCAATTTCTCAACTTATGCGCAGATAGCGAGAGCGTGTCAATTTTGACTGATTTTTTTACGTGTGAATCATTTTTTCAAATATATAAACTTATTTGTCTGAGCATTATTCGCGTCATACAGGTGTCACTGTGTAAAATAATTTCAATAAATTAAATAACGAAAAAATATTAAAATTTAAATAATACAGTGCAAATAGCAAAGAGGCGTCAAAATATTGAAAATAAAAAGTAATTTTGAATAGAGATAGGTATCTATTTGGATAATTCGCCAATATTTCACTACGTAAGATGTTTTAAAAAATCTTCGTTAAGTTACTTAAGTCATTGTACATAAAGTTGAAGAGTTGAATACAGAACAACATTGGTGAGGTACTCGCGTAAGTCGGTCAACTTTACGTCACGTTATTCTGTACATAAGACATGTTCACACACAAATGCCATTATTTTTTTGAGAACATTTATCACAGAGAAAAAAATAAAAACGAACTGAGCTATCAGTACTTGTTCCAATAAATAATTTCAACTTTACATGATAGAAGGCGAAATTTCAATAGCTCTTTTTTACTATTTACTGTAACTGAAACTATCAACTAGAAAAAAGTTGAATAAATTGTATTTGCACTAAGTCGAGCGCCCTTGATCGCTCGTATTATTATAAATTCTAAATTTTGAAACGGAAAACTTTTAGCATTGAACTTTCAACTGATCGATGGATTACAAGTTGGTTTCCCACCACCACCCGTTATATATATGCAGCCAATGTTTAATGGCCGCCTTCCACAACGACAGAAAAAAAAAGAGTTTACCCCTCACATTCATGGCCCGAGCAGACCTGCACGGGACTGATGTTGAACCATGCACTAATGTGCTTATGATAGAAAATTATAAATGTTTGTTATATTAACATTTTCTCCGATATATTGATTCTACAAACAAAATGTGATTAGAACGATTAGCTGACTACTAGTTCTTTCCTAGACAACCTTATATGCTAGTTTTATATAACATTCAAAAAACAACTTTCGTTCTGATCATATTTCATGAGGCTATAGATATCGCACTGGGAGAAAACATTGTTGGATTAAAAATTGATGTTCAGTTTAAAGCACGCCCAATGAAAAATAATTAAAATTTTATACAGAATTTTGGAATGCCAATACAAGTGTTTGTGATTTTAATAAAAAGCTAATGGAAGTACATTATATTATAAGTAATGCAACGTTTCACAGATTCGTCGACATGACGTTTTTGGGCTGAGAAAATTATTATTTTATTATTAAAGTATCATTGAAAGCGAAAGTATCATACAAAATGTGTGTGCGTTGTGGTCGCGCCTTTATAAGAGACCAGCCCCGCCAAAATAGATCACAATTATACGATCACTTCAGGCCACAAATTCACTTTTTTTATCAGCCAAAACGAGTTTAAAACGGTTATAGCGATACTCGAATACCCACGATTGCGTTTGTATTTGTAAAACTTACATATACGCAATCATCTCATAAATATTGAGAATGTGTGTCAAAATATACATTGTCAATATGTAGTCCGCAGACAAAAGGTCGATTTGCATTATTTTTGAAACACGAACTATGCAGGACTGAAGTGGATATTTTTAGTTGATAATTAAATATGACTAGATATAAACTGTTGATATGAATGAATATCAACATAAGCTGGGGTAATCGCTTCTGAGACACTTTTCAACGTTGCTGTGTTACAGAATATGTCCAGCATAGAAAGCTGTTAATTCTTAGCAAGAGGTGGTGAATACAACGTTGCTTATGAGCCACACAGAAATTAAAGTGAATAGTAACCAACATTTGAGCCATCGCTCCTGAGACCCTCTTGGTGATCATTTTAATACACTTGACAACTGAAGAAAGATTGTTCAATTAATTTATTACATTTATTGCTCGAAATTTTAAACACAATCACAACAATTTTATGATGGGAAAATTTGACGTTTGTTTTTATCAAAGGTTTTGAGAAAACAAGCAATATTGGATGAAAATCATCTTACATCTAGGGAAATTACTTTAAAACTTATGAATATTTAAATACCCCTGATAATATTTTTTTAAATACTACTTGCGAATAATATAAGGGCGCCATTTTATGTAGTTGTAATTGACCCACACACGTTAGAGAAATAATATTTAATTAATTGCTATTAAAATGCTTTTGTTTGTAGGTTAGCTAACAGTATGATAAAACTGAGCGTGTATAAGTTTTTTTTTGTTTGGGCACCAGCGAGAAGCGGGATGATTGTATGTATATGCCCAATGAAGCGTGTGATGCAATTCAACAATGTTTTTTGCTGTGCTTGTTCGTCTGCACGCAAAGGAGATTCGTATGTGTGCATAATCATCTCAAATATCACTAACGATGTATTTGTCTGAGGAGGAAACTCTCTGGAGTATAAATTCACTCACTTTACCAACGACTGGTATGATTTTTGTTTCGACTTTCATACAATAAACATCTTTCTAAAATGGCATTCAAGGTACTTATACCGAAGTATTCGTATTAACCTAAAGTTTTTGTATTTTTTGTGATTTAGTGCACATTATTTTTTTCAGTGGTGACATTTGAAAAAAAACTTTAAAAAGTTGAAGATTATAAACGTGAAATTTTAAATTAACAAGTGAATATTTACTATCAAAACAAAATGTGGAATAATACACGAACAATATTTTTTTAAAGATAAGAACTCATAGCACCTGATATAGTCTAAGTCCGGGGTGGGGATCCTTTTCATTTCTTAAAGCCATATTCATTTATCTGATTTAACATAAGGCCACAGTAAATAAAACGTTGGCATATAATGGGTTGATTACGATCTTTTGATCAAGTCAAAAGGATCAGAGTAGCCAAAAGGCCGCAGGTTCCATTACACTGGTTTAAGCTATCAGTAATATGTTTTTAAAGCATTTGATGAGACGGCTTTTCATAAAATTGAGTGATGATTCATATATGTTTTAATTAATTTTATTTATTTAAGATTGTACGTATTTAGGCTTTTGATATTTACATTATTTTATGAATGAACAATATTTTTATTTTCTAGTTCGTCGTTTTCGCCGCCATGGTGGCTGCCGCCAACGCTGGCATCATTGCCCAGCCCGCTTATTCTGCTCCTTTGGGATACGCCTCCCACGGCTATGATGCCCCATTGGCTTATGCTGCACCCGTCGCCAAGGTTGCAACCATCGACGCCGACTACGATCCCAACCCTCAATACTCTTTCGCTTATGACATCCAAGACGGTTTGACCGGAGACTCAAAGAGCCAACACGAAACCCGCGAAGGAGATGTCGTCAAGGGATCTTACTCCCTCGTCGATCCCGATGGCACAAGGCGCACAGTTGACTACACCGCTGATCCCCACAACGGATTCAACGCTGTAGTCTCTAAGGAACCCCTCGGTCATGCCGTCAAGGTAGCCGCTGCCCCAGTCGCATATGCCGCTCCTATCGCCAAATACGCTGCCGCCCCGGTCGCTTATGCCCCAGCTCCTGTCGCATATGCCGCCCCAATTGCCAAATACGCCGCTGCCCCAGTTGCTTATGCCCCAGCTCCAGTCGCATATGCTGCCCCAGTAGCCAAAATTGCCGCCCCATACTATCACTAAATTATTTATTCTTCTTTTGTTAATCGACCATGTATCTATTTATTTATATATTAAATAAGCATTAAATATATATTTTTTTTGATTTTATCCATCACATTCATCCATTATAATTTAATACCATATAGTCTAAATTTAGGTAATCGATTTGAAAAATCTTCCTATCATCAAGAATTTTGTGAAAATTAAGTATCCTGTTTGCATTTTCAGTTATATTTTTCCTAACTGGTGACGATTTAAGACTATTAATTATTATAGAATTTTGGCAACGTTGTGACTTATATCATAGTTAAATGTATAATTTACTCACTGCAGAGTAAGGATTCTTAAATCTCGGGTTATCAAAGTCCCGGGACTCGAGTCGTGATAAATTCAAAGTCCCGAGACGTCCCGGGACTCGAGACTTTTATTTCCCCTTCAATAAAATTATAATTTTATTAAAATTAAATATTTGCATGCATGTATTTATGTATTACATACACTCGGCGCCTTTTGAAAGTACGCACTAGTAAAAATCGCGTTTTTTCAATACAATGTTTAATAATTATGTTTAATGTCAGGAGTGAATTTATGACCGTAATTTCACAATACAGCTTTTAGAACTTTTTGTCCTATTAATACATTGGTACCTTTGTGAAACAACATCAGGTATGAACATTTAATTTTAATATTTTGTAATTTGCTTTTACTACAGTTATATTACAATATATAAACACATGGTATTGAAACTTCTACGAAATTATAAATCCCAAAAATCTGTTTTTCTATCGGATCTCTTTTATATATGCACACTTAGTTTTGTTAAAACCCCGGGTAAGTGTCACGTCCCAACCATGTCGTGTCCGTTTTTCTGGGGGCTCCCCCCTTATATCTGCTTTCATTTAATACTCATCAGTCCTTTTGAAGGTTTATTAAACACAAGAATTGTTTATTTCAAAGTTAAAATGTACACGTTATTAGCACATTATAAATCAGTCACAATTCCCGGGACATTTTCGTCTCGACACAGAATCCCTACCGCAGAGTAGGTTTGTAAAATATTCTTTTTATAATCTAAATCAATGATGATACAGATAATTTTTTTCAAAGCAATTAATTATTTTATTATATTCTTTATTATTACATCAACAATCATTTTACTCGACAAGATTTGGCGCATACGAGAAAACAAAAAAAAAGAGAAAAAATATTAAGGTATAGTTAAAGATTCATTTGTATTCAATTGATTTACGGAATATTATTCAAAGGATTGAATCTCTTTCTCACGTTTTTATCCACTCTCTATCTTTTTCCGATCCTTAAAACGTGGAGAAATTGATTAAGTGATTTGTGACATTTCTATCTCAACTTCTTTCTCCCCAAAGAGCTTGGACGAGTTTAGATAATTCAGAAGAAGTTAATAGTAACAATGTAAATTAGGGGATGTGTTTATGTGTTCGGCGTGTGGCATCCAGTGTTTTTTTTTAAATAAACACCGAACCAATTTATGAAAACAAAACTATTTGCTCCATGCAATAGAAAGAGAAATCAAAAAGTATCATTATTTGTTATATCATTTATCATTAAAAACGTTCAAATTTAAAAATGATTAAAGACATTATTTGTTTTATTTAGATTGTGTCATTTTGTTTCCGCTTTTAAAATAACTACCTTGCGTGATCACTTCTTCAAAACTCATATTCATCACGCAAGAATACGTTGTAATGCCTTTCTCTATCATCAATCAAATTCACAAGTATATAATAATCAAATTGTAAAATGCACCATATTAAATAGCTCACATAATGTTTGATTAGATAAATGTACCTATATATATTCAAATTTTGATTGCAGATAGCCCTCTACCTAACCTAAGTTGATAGCGGTGAATACGTATTAAATACGGTCGCAATAAACGAAATTTCGCGTTCAACGGAAGATAAAATGAAACTATTTAAATGTAAAAAAAACACTATTTATAACATATTAAACGACATATGTAAAATTTTACGTGCTGCCAAAAACAATCTAGATAACCCTGCTTGGCTAGATTTATTTTGTAAAATTTGACGGTGACAAATAATTCGAATAAAGTTCCACTCTTTATGATGATTTCTTGCACGCGGCAAATCCAAACAAACGTCGAAAAAATATTTTTTAATTAATCGCGTTAAAATGTCACACTTGACGGGGTCACGATCAACAAGAACCACCTGTATTTTTTAAAGGAAAATTTTGATGTTGCCAAAATAGTTTTTTTAATTAAAATAAGCTATTATTACATTACTCCCTTTATGAGAAATCAAATATATGAACATGTAAATATTGCCCTACAACCTTATCGAGTAGCCACGAGGGCTTCCTATCCCGGGAACGGGAATCCCATAATTCTTAAAAAAAATGGTAACCCTTTAATACCGGGATTGTTTTAGTATCAATCCCGGACTCTCGGGATTAACTGCAACTCGTAAAAATCCTTAAATAGAGTTTTAAAATAAAGCTTAGCAGGGCACTCTTTGGGAGACGTAATATTTTCAAAGGATGGACATTAAAAAAATAAAAGTTTCTACAGATTCAGAATAATTCTAAAATCTTTTAATTGCACATTTGTTTCTGAAATAATCTCAAGCCCTATTTATTGCATTCTAACTTCTAAAAGCAAACGACAATGTCATTTATTGTAATACATTCATTTTTGCCTTTACATATTTTGTAAAATCATTCAAAATAACGAAAAAAGTTACGAGATATGGTATTTTTATATTCATTTATTTTAAAAAAATGTATCATCATGATGACATATTTTCATAATATGTAGATATTTTTTGAAACGTACCTCAAAAAATATTTCAGTATCATCAAGCTTTAACGGTGTATGTCTTCGTGTAGAATCTCATCACTGCATTGATATACTTTTATCCTTAAACTTGATCCGATCAAACGACAAGAAAGAAGATGACCCTGAAATCAACTAGACTTATGACTTAATTAAGATAATATAAACCTTTTGGTATTTTTTGCAACGAATGATTTAAACTGACGAATCCGAAGGAAATGATTTTTTTTATATTACTCACTCAAAAAAGTCGTTGTCTATCGCGTTATTTTTACAATTTAATTTCGGAAGTCATAACTCATTATATTTCCATCAATTTTGTGACGAAACATCGATAAACTATTTGATTAAATGATATATAAATAAAAATAGATAACTGATTATTGCAAATCTAATAGTATTATAATGAAACGAAGGTTTAATGCCATAGACTAACCTTCGATCTTTCAAGGTTCAATTTAGACAAATTAAATAGATCCAAAGCTCTCTCAGGATACCTTTCTATTATAAACATTATTATAAATTTTAGTTGCCAAAATTTTTAAAACGTATTACATTAATACAAATCATTGTGTTGCGTCTGTATATATTATATATTTACAAGACAAATCAAAAAAATGATAATTATTTAACATCAGTGGTGGATTGAGCACATAGGAGGCCCCAGGCGCAATAAAATTTGGAGGCACTATTTTTTGGATTATAACGTCATAAAATTTGATGTAAAATAATATAAATGTGTTAAACTCTGAAAAAAAATTACATGGGCTTTATAATATAATCTATTTTTGAGATCCCTAAGATTCGAAGGCCCCAAGCGCGCGCCTCATTCTCACTTATAGGGTAATTTTATAAGCGCCAAATATTTTTCATTACATCTGATTGTTTCTTCAGGGCTTTGTATGATTTTTCGTGAACATTATTATTAATTATCTTTGGTGGGCCAAGTGTGTAGGAAGTAATTATTGCAAACAATTCACACTCGGCTAGAGTGACATCAACTATGTTTTACTTTGACTGGTATTTTTTGCTATAGATTTTTTTTTTTTTTTATACTTTTAATTGTATATTTAAGACTGAATTCCACAAAATAACAATATTTAATGTCTGTTGAATGCTACTATAAATTAAGAAATATGAAATAAAATAAAATTCAAATTAAATGAAAACATTGCGGTTTAATAGGTCAATAAATAATACAGGTACTTTTATATTATAAGAGTGCTAGATTAGTGGTAGTAGGCGGGGGCGGCTCCGTAGGCGAGAGGTGAAGCTCCGTATGCGAGGGGAGCGGCGTATTTGGCGACTGGGGCGCCATATCCGAAGGGAGAGACAACCTTGGCGACGGGAGCGACGACCTTGACGGCATGTCCAAGAGGTTCACGACGGACGACAGCGTTGAATCCGTTGTGGGGATCGGCGGTGTAGTCAACGGTGCGCTTGTAACCATCAGCATCAACAAGGGAGTAAGATCCTTCGACGACGTCTCCGTTTCTGGATTCGTGTTGGCTCTTTGAGTCTCCAGTGATTGCGTCTTGGATGTCGTAGGCGTATTGGTATTGAGGGTTGGGATCGTAGTCAGCATCGATGGAAGCTACTTTGGAGTAGGCTACTGGAGCTGCGTACTTGGCAACTGGAGCAGCATAAGCCAATGGGGCGGCATATCCGTGGGAAGCGTATCCCAAAGGAGAATATGCGGGTTGGGCGATGATACCAGCGTTGGCAACAGCCACAACAGCGGCGAGGAAGAAGAACTGGAAAAAGATATATTCAATATTAACAACCAACCCACAATTTTAAAATTTACTTCTGTTATAGACAATCGAACAAAGTATAATTTGAATTTATAAATACGAACTACATTACTTAAAAAAATTAATAAATGTTTTATTTAAATTTTATGGATATTAAGTCCATGGTATCATTCTAATAATATTAGATTAAAATATTTATATTTAATTGAGCGCATTGTCCAACAAAGAAACATTATAATACTTTTTTTATAAAAACCACTTTTAGTTTATTTTACAATATTTTTGGTAGAGTGTTACACTAAAATGGGATGATATTTTTATTTAAATTTCAGTTGTCAATACTAATTAAAAATGTGGCTGACTGATCTATTTTTAAGCACTATACAATTCATTGAATTGTAAAACTCATCGTTTAGGCATACAAATTAAATAACTGAATTGTATGTACCTTGAATGCCATTTTGAAAATGTGTACTGAATAGTTGACTACTGTCGACTGTATGTCTGTTTCAGAAATATATTTCTGTATTTATACTAAAGGCGAGTCGCAAAAATCAGCTGATTTTCGTCATGGTATTCACATACGACACGATTGAACCAATTTCAACTTTTGACTTATAACTGGGCGTATAACAGGTTTGCGATTCAATAATCTGATTGCACTACAATAAAAGTTTTTTTCAGCGAGAGAAAAAAATCATTGACATATTTGGACAAAAGTTAATCAGTTTTACGCAATATGACGTTTGGTTCTGTACCCAAATTTTTGATTTAAGTACAAATCCCATATATTTTAAATGACACATTACACATAAAATTGCGTAATTTTTATAGCACACACATTTTTCGGGCCTGCGAATATCATACATCTACGAGTTTGATGTCGACAGTAGAAACTCGGAAGAGTCGGAAGTCTTGGTTTTGTTCATGTCCCGGGACACGAAACAGAAATTGTCATAAAACATAAAATTGAAACATGAAATTGGGGGAAATTCTTGTGTCACGAAACAGTAGTAATTTTGCTCATTGTCGATAATTCAAAACTTAATTATTAAGCAAGATTTTGCAAAAGATGGAAATATTAAATTATAAATATTTACCATTCAACAAAAGCTTTTTTTTTAAGCCTACATGTTTTTCAATCGGAAAGCTTAGGAGCGAGTAGAATAATGTAGCAGAAAAAGACTAATAATTAGCTTATCGCTCTGCCTATATTTTAAGATTTACCTACTCGAAAAAACCCTATTCTTTCTATCCGTGCTATTTAAGAAAAAAATAAAGGTTGATTTACTGGGTAACAAGCAGTTCTCATACAAAAATTCTGTTGAGATACCTCCATTAGGAGGCCATATGCTCTATATTGGGAGCGGTAAGGATTAAAAAAAATAAAAATTCAATTATTTTTCACCATTTATATGTATGCTTGTCATTTAAATCGATTACTGATCTTCTCACTCTTCTGTATACCATATCCTAAAAATACTCCATCAATAATATTCGACTACTTTTCAAGTAATTTATACTTATGAACTTAAACATATTTTTTTGTTCAAAGTATACAGAAAAGATCACAGAAGAAAAACAATATAACACAATAACCAAAAAATATCATGACGAGTTCATTGAATAAAAATTCTAATGAAAAACATATTATTTATTTTTCTGAGGGTTAAAATTGATGTCTCAAAACTAGCCATAGACCTACTTCTCAGCGACCAGGGATGGTATCATCTAACTTTTACGTAAATGTTTTTAACTGATAAGGTTTTGTATTAATACTATTTAATAAAATATTTATAAATTAAAATAAACAAAACTTTTCTATGCCCCCCATTAAAAAATAATCAAATATTATAATACAACACTGATCTAGTTCAAAATTGAAGCTCTCACTTGTGTTAAGTTTACCCTAGATTACAGGGGTAAAATAAATTTACGTTAGTCACAACTGTATGCATTCAAATGAATATTATGTTACATAAATTGCTTTAAGCGCGGCATGACTTGTTTTTGTATATATATTTTCATTTTTTTGCTGTGCTTACTAGGGCTCAAACAATGACTAGTCTGATCACCTGGATGAAAAAACTCTTACTAGACTACATAAAGCTGAAAATTGTTAAAATTATTTGGAAACTGTTAGTAGTATCTTTCTCTTAGAGATTTTTCTACGGCAAATATTTTCATAATAAAAAAGCATTTTTATAATAAAGGCACAGCAGTGCCAACAAAATATAATTTTATAGCGTAGTAAGAGCGATCGTAATTTACGTCTTCTGTTGCATTATAAAACGTTGATCACTTTTAAGGTGTTCACTGTCAACGTTGAGTTGTTCGCTGTCACTGTCAACTTCACTGTCAACGATAAAACGTTGAGTTATAATAAAATATCGATATAATTTTAATCACAATAATGATGTGATCATGTGGTTCGTCTATATTAGTTACGTTTACATTAAACCATAGATCGTCATTTTTTATTATCCAGGAAATTTCAAATCATTTTTAACAAATCAAAATAATATTAGCATCATGCATATGTATTATAATATTTATATGTAACGATGTCAACTGAAAATACAAAACATTCATCTAAATTTCATCAATCTATAACCTTATACACGATATACCATGATGTATTAACAAGTGTGATATAAACATATTTAAAGGCTTATCTGCGAAATACAATTCTAAGTGTTTGTAAATTGTTATTTTATTTATTGTATCATTCTACAAATATAAATACAAATACAATCAAACGTTATAATATATAAAAAATTCCAAATATAAAATAAAATTTATAAGAAATTTCCTTATGGTAAGTACCTTCTTACAGATATATTTCATTGTTTGTTAATGAAATAATTGGTTATTAATTACATGGGAGGAAAAAATACATTAAGTCAATTTTGGCCAAATTTAAATGTCGGCAGTGTATTATACCCAGCGACGATTGTTACATATTTATAACAAAACACCTTAAGTTTGATCAAAGCAATGATTTTAATAAATAGAAGAAGAAAAACTGTCTATTTTTAACATAAACTTCATAAAAAAAATGAATTGGGAAAAAATATAACACTATTTTTGACGTAGTGTAGTTTACCTCTCATGTGCAACAGTTATCTGATAATAATAATCAAATACTTCAGTCAATCAAAATCGAAACATTCAAATATGATTTATATTGAAATACGATAAGACGGTCGACAAAAAACTAATATTTGATTGGCTGTTAAACAATCAGTTACTTATATTCAGCTATATTAGGACATAATCAAATATTTTTTTAATGTTAAAAAACAAAATAAATAAACTAAGATTAAGCACATGGGTGCAATAAAATTTGGAGGCCTTAATTTTTGGATAACATAAGAATTTCCATACAAAATAATTTAAATATATATAAAATCTTAACATTAATAGCCGATAAGGTCCGTCTGTAAGGACGTCCGCAGTAAGGTACAGACCAATGATTTCGATTTATTCTGAACAGCACATTTTTGAAATGTTGTTCTATCCAATGGGAGCGGCTTATTTTAAACCGGGCGTGAATGTTCTGATATCGCCACGTTTGAAAATTTGATATTTCTTGGTGTAGAGCTAAAGTATTGTATCACCATACATCATAATATTCGAATAATCAAAGACTTTAATTCGACTATTGCAAACTATGATTATAGGGCTATCGAAATGAATCGTCTGATCGTGTGAGTCGATGTGAGACTAATATTTTTTGGAGCGGATTTGATCAATTGAATCATAATGATGAATCTTTTCACGTCTGACCTTGAAAATCTGTTAGAATTCTTTAATCTATATATTAATAGCCGATAAGGTCTGAGTGTCAGTATGTTTGGACGTCCATTTCACACCTTCCATTTCTCCACTTTTTTATTCATACTAAATTTATATATTAAAAGTCGATAAAATAATCACTCGCTTTTCACTTTTCACAAATGTGTGCGTACTGATGATGTCCTCGAGACATCTTCTTCTTCTACGAAATGTATTTTGTTTGCGTACATTTTCAAATTAATAGATAATGAAATGAAATAAAATATAATTCAATAATTTGCAATTTAAAAACTGCAGGGCTGTCGATATATGCGCCGTGGTCGATTTATGGTACTATGAAAAATGATTGTTAGCAAACTTGAACATTATTCTAAATATTAAATAATTTACGAAATTTCTGCTCCTACGAAAAATGGTTGTTAGCAAACTTGAACATTATTCTAAATATTAAATAATTTACGCAATTTCGGCTACTACGAAAAATGGTTGTTAGCAAACTTGAACATTATTCCAAAAATTCAATAATTTACGAAATTTCTGCTTCTACGAAAAATGGTTGTTAGCAAACTTAAACTTTATTCCAAAAATTGAATATTTTACGAAGTTTATGCTACTACGAAAAATGGTTGTTAGCAAACTTAAACATTATTCCAAATATTAAATAATTTACGAAATTTATGCTACTACGAAAAATGGTTGTTAGCAAACTTGAACTTTATTCCAAAAATTCAATAATTTACGAAATTTCTGCTACTACGAAAAATGGTTGTTAGCAAACTTAAACTTTATTCCAAAAGTTCAATAATTTACGAAATTTATGCTACTACGAAAAATGGTTGTTAGCAAACTTAAACATTATTCCAAATATTAAATAATTTACGAAATTTATGCTACTACGAAAAATGGTTGTTAGCAAACTCAAACTTTATTCCAAAAATTGAATATTTTACGAAATTTATGCTACTACGAAAAATGGTTGTTAGCAAACTTAAACTTTATTCCAAAAGTTGAATTTTTTACGAAATTTATGCTACTACGAAAAATGGTTGTTAGCAAACTTAAACATTATTCCAAATATTAAATAATTTACGAAATTTATGCTACTACGAAAAATGGTTGTTAGTAAACTTAAACATTATTCCAAAAATTCAATAATTTACAAAATTTCTGCTTCTACGAAAAATGGTTGTTAGCAAACTTGAACATTATTCCAAAAATTGAATATTTTACGAAATTTATGCTACTACGAAAAATGGTTGTTAGCAAACTTAAACATTATTCCAAATATTAAATAATTTACGAAATTTATGCTACTACGAAAAATGGTTGTTAGCAAACTTAAACATTATTCCAAAAATTAAATATTTTACGAAATTTCTGCTACTACGAAAAATGGTTGTTAGCAAACTTAAACTTTATTCCAAAAGTTCAATAATTTACGAAATTTATGCTACTACGAAAAATGGTTGTTAGCAAACTTAAACATTATTCCAAATATTAAATAATTTACGAAATTTATGCTACTACGAAAAATGGTTGTTAGTAAACTTAAACATTATTCCAAAAATTCAATAATTTACGAAATTTCTGCTTCTACGAAAAATGGTTGTTAGCAAACTTAAACTTTATTCCAAAAGTTCAATAATTTACGAAATTTATGCTACTACGAAAAATGGTTGTTAGCAAACTTAAACACTATTCCAAATATTAAATAATTTACGAAATTTATGCTACTACGAAAAATGGTTGTACGCAAACTTGAACATTATTCCAAAAATTCAATAATTTACGAAATTTCTGCTACTACGAAAAATGGTTGTTAGCAAACTTAAACTTTATTCCAAAAATTGAATATTTTACGAAATTTATGCTACTACGAAAAATGGTTGTTAGCAAACTTAAACATTATTCCAAAAATTGAATATTTTACGAAATTTATGCTACTACGAAAAATGGTTGTTAGCAAACTTAAACTTTATTCCAAAAATTGAATATTTTACGAAATTTATGCTACTACGAAAAATGGTTGTTAGCAAACTTAAACTTTATTACAAAAGTTCAATAATTTACGAAATTTATGCTACTACGAAAAATGGTTGTTAGCAAACTTAAACATTATTCCAAATATTAAATAATTTACGAAATTTATTCTACTACGAAAAATGGTTGTTAGCAAACTCAAACTTTATTCCAAAAATTGAATATGTTACGAAATTTATGCTACTACGAAAAATGGTTGTTAGCAAACTTAAACTTTATTCCAAAAGTTGAATTTTTTACGAAATTTATGCTACTACGAAAAATGGTTGTTAGCAAACTTAAACTTTATTCCAAAAATTGAATATTTTACGAAATTTATGCTACTACGAAAAATGGTTGTTAGCAAACTTAAACATTATTCCAAAAATTAAATATTTTACGAAATTTCTGCTACTACGAAAAATGGTTGTTAGAAAACTTGAACATTATTCCAAATATTAAATAATTTACGAAATTTATGCTACTACGAAAAATGGTTGTTAGCAAACTTGAACATTATTCTAAATATTAAATAATTTACGCAATTTCGGCTACTACGAAAAATGGTTGTTAGCAAACTTGAACATTATTCCAAAAATTCAATAATTTACGAAATTTCTGCTTCTACGAAAAATGGTTGTTAGCAAACTTAAACTTTATTCCAAAAATTGAATATTTTACGAAGTTTATGCTACTACGAAAAATGGTTGTTAGCAAACTTAAACATTATTCCAAATATTAAATAATTTACGAAATTTATGCTACTACGAAAAATGGTTGTTAGCAAACTTGAACTTTATTCCAAAAATTCAATAATTTACGAAATTTCTGCTACTACGAAAAATGGTTGTTAGCAAACTTAAACTTTATTCCAAAAGTTCAATAATTTACGAAATTTATGCTACTACGAAAAATGGTTGTTAGCAAACTTAAACATTATTCCAAATATTAAATAATTTACGAAATTTATGCTACTACGAAAAATGGTTGTTAGCAAACTCAAACTTTATTCCAAAAATTGAATATTTTACGAAATTTATGCTACTACGAAAAATGGTTGTTAGCAAACTTAAACTTTATTCCAAAAGTTGAATTTTTTACGAAATTTATGCTACTACGAAAAATGGTTGTTAGCAAACTTAAACATTATTCCAAATATTAAATAATTTACGAAATTTATGCTACTACGAAAAATGGTTGTTAGTAAACTTAAACATTATTCCAAAAATTCAATAATTTACAAAATTTCTGCTTCTACGAAAAATGGTTGTTAGCAAACTTGAACATTATTCCAAAAATTGAATATTTTACGAAATTTATGCTACTACGAAAAATGGTTGTTAGCAAACTTAAACATTATTCCAAATATTAAATAATTTACGAAATTTATGCTACTACGAAAAATGGTTGTTAGCAAACTTAAACATTATTCCAAAAATTAAATATTTTACGAAATTTCTGCTACTACGAAAAATGGTTGTTAGCAAACTTAAACTTTATTCCAAAAGTTCAATAATTTACGAAATTTATGCTACTACGAAAAATGGTTGTTAGCAAACTTAAACATTATTCCAAATATTAAATAATTTACGAAATTTATGCTACTACGAAAAATGGTTGTTAGTAAACTTAAACATTATTCCAAAAATTCAATAATTTACGAAATTTCTGCTTCTACGAAAAATGGTTGTTAGCAAACTTAAACTTTATTCCAAAAGTTCAATAATTTACGAAATTTATGCTACTACGAAAAGTGGTTGTTAGCAAACTTAAACACTATTCCAAATATTAAATAATTTACGAAATTTATGCTACTACGAAAAATGGTTGTACGCAAACTTGAACATTATTCCAAAAATTCAATAATTTACGAAATTTCTGCTACTACGAAAAATGGTTGTTAGCAAACTTAAACTTTATTCCAAAAATTGAATATTTTACGAAATTTATGCTACTACGAAAAATGGTTGTTAGCAAACTTAAACATTATTCCAAAAATTGAATATTTTACGAAATTTATGCTACTACGAAAAATGGTTGTTAGCAAACTTAAACTTTATTCCAAAAATTGAATATTTTACGAAATTTATGCTACTACGAAAAATGGTTGTTAGCAAGCTTAAACTTTATTACAAAAGTTCAATAATTTACGAAATTTATGCTACTACGAAAAATGGTTGTTAGCAAACTTAAACATTATTCCAAATATTAAATAATTTACGAAATTTATTCTACTACGAAAAATGGTTGTTAGCAAACTCAAACTTTATTCCAAAAATTGAATATGTTACGAAATTTATGCTACTACGAAAAATGGTTGTTAGCAAACTTAAACTTTATTCCAAAAGTTGAATTTTTTACGAAATTTATGCTACTACGAAAAATGGTTGTTAGCAAACTTAAACTTTATTCCAAAAATTGAATATTTTACGAAATTTATGCTACTACGAAAAATGGTTGTTAGCAAACTTAAACATTATTCCAAAAATTAAATATTTTACGAAATTTCTGCTACTACGAAAAATGGTTGTTAGAAAACTTGAACATTATTCCAAATATTAAATAATTTACGAAATTTCTGCTCCTACGAAAAATGGTTGTAAGCAAACTTGAACATTATTCAAAATATTAAATAATTTACGAAATTTCTGCTCCTACGAAAAATGGTTGTTAGCAAACTTGAACATTATTCCAAAAATTCAATAATTTACGAAATTTCTGCTACTACGAAAAATGGTTGTTAGCAAACTTAAACATTATTCCAAATATTAAATAATTTACGAAATTTATGCTACTACGAAAAATGGTTGTTAGCAAACTTAAACTTTATTCCAAAAATTGAATATTTTACGAAATTTATGCTACTACGAAAAATGGTTGTTAGCAAACTTAAACTTTATTCCAAAAAGTCAATAATTTACGAAATTTCGGCTACTACGAAATATGGTTGTTAGCAAACTTAAACTTTATTCCAAAAATTGAATATTTTACGAAATTTATGCTACTACGAAAAATGGTTGTTAGCAAACTTAAAAATTATCCCAAAAATTAATTATTTTACGAAATTTATGCTACTACGAAAAATGGTTGTTAGCAAACTTAAACTTTATTCCAAATATTAAATAATTTACGAAATTTCTGCTTACTATAAAAATAAAATAAATTAAAATAAAATAAAATAACATAAAATAAAATAAAATAACATAAAATAAAATAAAATAAAATAAAATAAAATAAAATAAAATAAAATAAAATAAAATAAAATAAAATAAAATAAAATAAAATAAAATAAAATAAAATAAAATAAAATAACACAACATAACATAACATAAAATAAAATAAAATAAAATAAAATAAAGTAAAATAAAATAAAATACAATGCAACAAAACACAATGCAACAAAAATCTCACGTTGCTGGGCAACGGGCTTACAGCTAGTCTTAACAAAAAGTAAATGGCATATATAATATAAGTTTCTTTTGAGACCTCTAAGATTCGGTGGCTTCAAGCGCGTGCCTTATTCGCTCATATGGTAATCCGACAATGATCATATTTTCGATTTATCATCGGTAACTTTATGGAAGTTAATTTTATATTGTCATCATACAGTAACAGATCCTAAATATAAAATTTTATAGTAATAAGTCTTCATATTTTTGCTTTTGTTTTATAACTTAACAACTGTCAAAAATGAAAACAATGTGATTATGTAGGTCAATAAAAAATAGATGAACAATTCTTTCTATTAAGAATTTTAGCTTAATGATGAAAGGTGGGAGTAGTTCCGTGAGCGAGGGAGTGGTAAATTCGGTTTACTTGGGCGTCATAAGTAAATGGAGAGATGACCAAAACAATATCCAATATAAAATAAAGGATAATGTTCTTGAAAAATGTACAAATATTTGTTAGATAGTAATTGAAATAAAAGTCAATTTTTGATAACTATGCGGTTTTATGGTCAATAAATATTACATTTACAATTTTTAATATAAGAAATCGAGTTTAGTGGTAGTAGGCGGGGGCGGCTCCGTAGGCGAGAGGTGAAGCTCCGTAGGCGAGGGGAGCGGCGTATTTGGCTACTGGGGCGCCATAACCGAAGGGAGAGACAACCTTGGCGACTGGGGCGCCATATCCGTAGGGAGAGACAACTTTGGCGACGGGAGCGACGACCTTGACGGCGTGTCCAAGAGGTTCACGACGGACGACGGCGTTGAATCCGTTGTGGGGATCGGCGGTGTAGTCAACGGTGCGCTTGAAACCATCAGGGTCAACAAGGGAGTAAGATCCTTCGACGACGTCTCCGTTTCTGGATTCGTGTTGGCTCTTGGAGTCTCCGGTGAGTGCGTCTTGGATGTCATAAGCGAACTGGTATTGAGGGTTGGGATCGTAGTCAGCATCGATGGAACCTACTTTAGCGTAGGCTAATGGAGCTGCGTACTTGGCAACTGGGGCAGCATAAGCCAATGGGGCGCCATATCCGTGGGAAGCGTATCCCAAAGGAGAATAGGCGGGTTGGGCGATGAGGCCAGCGTTGGCAGCGGCCACCATAGCGGCGAATACGACGAACTGAAAATACATGCAAATTTATTTAACAAAATTTTATAAAATATTTTTTTTATTAAACGATATTTGTAACACTCGTTAAAATTTTTCAAAGATTCTTTGACAACACATTGGTATAAATAATTGTTGAACCAATATTTCTACAAATCATTTTCAATCAAACTATGTTATATTTCATAGCATTCAAAAATTAGTCAAGCTTAGATAAAAATACAGTTAATATCCATTAAATGTCACAAAGCATTCATGACGAATTTAGCAAGATAACTTAATTCATTGAATTGGTATTTACTTGGTAAAACTGCATTTAATAAGCCGAAATAGCTATCAATTATCGTTAGTAATATTTGTGAAACTGAAATACGTTGTTATTTTTTAACCTTATTAGGTTACGTGAGCTTAACTGCGCTTACCATGAAAATGGCATTAAATAAATAACAAAAGTATTTTTTTAAAGATAAATTCAATAAAAATATGATAAGGTATAATAACTTATTGTTTTTCTATTATAGATTTTCAAACGGCTAAATCTAAATTCCAAAATACAGATGTATTCGTAAATTTATTGAAAAAATAAAAATTACTAAAACCACTTTGAATAAGTACTATCGTGAAAATAAAGTTTTGATTCACTTAAAAAAATTATGCAATTTTACTTAGTGTATAGTGATAGATTTTATTGTAACTTTAGTAATCCTATACCTTGAATGCCATTTTGATTATTAGGTATTGAATAGTTGACTACTGTCGACTGTATGTGTGATACTGAAAAATATTTCTGTATTTATAGCAATTGTTAGTTGTAAAAATCAGCTGATTTTCGTCATGGCATTCACATGTGACACTCGATCGAACCAATTCCAACTATTTGACTTATACATGGGCGTATGGTATAACAGGTTCTTGTTTTAATAATGTGATAGTACTTAATAAACGTTTTGTTTCAAGAGAACGATAAAATTGGTGACATATCGGAAAATAAGTTAGACAATCTTACGTAATTAAACGTCCTAAATTGAATTATATATATATTATATTAAGTGAAATTTTAAATGTGCTATTTCTTTATTTTTGTTGATCCATGACGGAGTCTTAATGTAACCAGACGTCCCGTCTTCTTGTGGCGTGTTCCTGAACACAGCATCGAGACGCCAAAATTTCCCGTTTTTGAAAAGAGAAAATCTAGCAGTAACAATTTAAAAAAACGCCCAAAATCAAAATCTTGGCAGTAGAATCTAGACTTGTAAATGAAGGTGTGGGCGTGCGCGCACAGTAAATAATACATTTAAAATTAAATACTGTATGTTTTATGTAATTTCATATATCTAATATAATATTAAAAAACATTACTATCTATCTCATGTGTGGGGCCTTTTGGCTACTCTGGTGCGGTCTTCTGACCAATTCTATATTTTTTTGTAATTTTTTAAATTCCTGACATGTTCTGACCAATGTTCCCGCTCCCAAAATGTGCCCGCACAAATTTTTTCATCCCCGCACAAGGCTGCACATAGAAATATTGTAAAAATAGGTTTTTTTCATCAAATTTTTAAATTTGCGCACATTTTTTAATTTGCTGAAAATTTACTAATCACAGAAGTTGATGGTCCGCACACTCAATAGAAAAATTAGAGGGAACGTTGGTTCTGACCGTAAATCCCCGTTTTCGTCCAAAGATTCCCTAGTCAATATTTACTGCGGCCTTATGTCGAAATAGAAAAATTAATGTGGCCTTTGGAGAATAAAAGGTTCCCCACCTCTGATATATCTAGTCAACTGTATGGTATGAAAGTGTGAAGGTCCTAAAAGTACCATTTTTTATGTGTCCCAGTTTGGGGGGGGGGGGTGGAATTAATGGCACGTTAATTATACTACATTACCTATTACAGAGCTGTCTAAAACGTTGGCCTCGGTGCGATTATGTGACACCTACTGATGAGCTTTAATTTTTACCTAAAAAAAGATGTAATAAATACAAAAAACGATATTTTGATTCTGATGATATCGATATTAGTAGTTGTATTTGCAAAAAAATTACTTTTTTTTCTATGGAAACACTAGATTAAATTTTTAACTAAGCACGCCGCGAGGTTTATCACAAGAAATTACATCGGTCAAGTGTTTCGCTTATTTTATTTCTAATTTAAAAATCTTACCATTTATTCTAAAACAAAAATACTTATAAGAAATGGATGTTGCCTTCGTTCGTTTTCGATCCGGCTCTTGGATTCTCTAATGTTGGATAGTCCTGCTCTAAGATTTTTAACGCTGTA
Organism: Himalopsyche tibetana; assembly: GCA_030503985.1. NCBI lineage: Eukaryota > Metazoa > Arthropoda > Insecta > Trichoptera > Rhyacophilidae > Himalopsyche > Himalopsyche tibetana. Next base: position 8,591,449 of record JAPJYX010000010.1, read on the forward strand.
CCAGCCCATACCCGTAACGTATTCAAACTCTTCTAAAAAGTTGAATTCCGCAACCTAATGCAATTTTGTTACCAGAAATATCAGAAAAAAAAACTCTTTAAGACTAGTTTAAAGTTGAGGCCTTTGCAGTGTCCATAAGACGCCTTTAACTCTTGGATTTCATTTTAATTTACCCGAGAAACAAGTCAGTTGTAGAAAAATCGTTTTAAGCATTTTCCCATTCGTTGTGTGTTATCTAGGCATTATCAAGAAATGAGATCTTCATTTTGAATCAGTATGTGGCCATTACACAGTTGCTTCAAGATAATTTGGCTCACGACAATCTTTGCCACAATATTAGCAATCTGAATCTCCAACAAATACGGCTAATTGATTAGCTCTAGGCAAGGCATAAAATAATTAATACCTTTATTAAACTATATGCTTTCTTTGGTTATGTTCTTCATAGTTACAACAGCCGTGTCACAGCTTTTTATTTAAATTTTTAAGATTTATTGATCGAAATAAAAGAATATAAATAGAATCGCCAAAGACAGGTAAAATAAATCGGTTAAGTATTTTAAGATGGCCAACGTTTTGAAAAGACAAATTCGAAGAAAATGAAAACTGTTTCATGACTTCACTTCATGTTATTTATATTGGTCACTAATAGAGTGAATTTTAACTTGAGACTATGAGCCTTAATACAATTAATTGTTTATATATATTAATACAGAAACTTTGTTTAAATTCTGCTTAACAAATGCTTGTATCTCAATTATCTTTTGAATAGTTGAAGTAATAAAAACACACAGAATAACCGCTAAATCGATCGATAAATTAAAAAAAAACGTTACAGAATATTGAAAGGTTCTAGAAGTTTCAAAGCTAAACACTAATTTGAACTCTTATCACTGAAATAACATTAAATCTTTTCGTCGTTTAGTCCTTAAACTGAGTTATGACCAAATGTCGTTTTTCAATTTTCTCTTTTTGTCAGGTTGTCCATATAAAATATTATAAGTGCTACAAAGCTGCAATTGAATAAAAAAAATAAAAAAGAATGTTCCAAATTCAATCAATCGCACGTGGCTTATTCGAATAATAATAAAGACCAGCATATATCAACTATCGTATGCGCTCAGTCAATACTTCAATTTAAATATTCTAGGCGATTAACCATTACGATTTCAGTAGAAAAAACTATTATTTAACAAACTATCCATTTAATATGTTTATGACAAAGTTAAATATCCCCTAGAAAGTAATATTAATAGTAATTCTCCACTTAATCGTTCACAATACTAATTCTTTAATTGCTATTGAATATTGTCCAGTGTAATTAGCCCAGCAACCGTAGAAACAGCAGTAAACAACTTGGCTTGGAGCGAAATTTTGAAAATCAAATTACTATTTAAACTTTATTCTATAATATGAAATATAATATGAACGATTCAAATTCACCTCAAAAAGCTAAGTCACTTTCATAGGAGTAAATTTTACTGGGACGGGCTCATTGTTTAGATGATTATGTCTCACGGACTAATGTCAGATATACTTGTATACAAATCATTTCTGCTTAAATTTTATTGGTTTCTGATAATAAATTATTTTTCATTGGTATGCTTGAAAACGGCTTTTGCCGGAAACTATATCTAAACATATATATCCAAATATGAACTGTTGTACCTACATATAAAGAAAAAGTGGAAATAAGTGGTGAAGAAACATGAGCATGCATAAATTAAAAAATAAAAGGCCATATTGATAAATATGCGGTTTTATAGGTCAATAAATATTACATTTACAATTCTTAATATAAGAAATCGAGCTTAGTGGTAGTAGGCGGGGGCGGCTCCGTAGGCGAGAGGTGAAGCTCCGTATGCGAGGGGAGCGGCGTATTTGGCGACTGGGGCGCCATATCCGAAGGGAGAGACAACCTTGGCGACGGGAGCGACGACCTTGACGGCATGTCCAAGAGGTTCACGACGGACGACAGCGTTGAATCCGTTGTGGGGATCGGCGGTGTAGTCAACGGTGCGCTTGTAACCATCAGCATCAACAAGGGAGTAAGATCCTTCGACGACGTCTCCGTTTCTGGATTCGTGTTGGCTCTTTGAGTCTCCAGTGATTGCGTCTTGGATGTCGTAGGCGTATTGGTATTGAGGGTTGGGATCGTAGTCAGCATCGATGGAAGCTACTTTGGAGTAGGCTACTGGAGCTGCGTACTTGGCAACTGGGGCAGCATAAGCCAATGGGGCGGCATATCCGTGGGAAGCGTATCCCAAAGGAGAATAGGCGGGTTGGGCGATGATGCCAGCGTTGGCAACAGCCACAACAGCGGCGAGGAAGAAGAACTGGAAATAAATACAAATCATATTTGTTAATCTTTCGACATCAATCGTTTTCTAGACAAGTGGATCTCATCAAAAATAATTACTGATACACCTCACTTTTATACTTTAAAAAATATGAATTTACTATTTTGTAGTATTTGTAACATTAAAGATTTATAATTTTTGAAAAAAATATTAATGAATATTATTTTTGTCTTAATATATGAGTTTTGAATTCTGTCAAATCTTGTGACTTAATTTACGTAAAGAGAAAACACTGTTGTCACAAAAAATCATTAACTGCCAAAGCCAAAATTATTTCAACAACTTTTATGTTTTTTAAAAAAAATAGTTGAAATTAAATATCGATACTAAATTTTAGCATTTAATATATACACTTAAAGATAAATATAAGAATTGCAATCCATGTTACAATATCCGGTAAAACGATCCAATCACAAAATTATTATTATCACTTAATTTATTAATTGAAATAAAAAATATTTGGGCGCTTAAAATATGTCACTGAATGGATACGCATAATATAACTTATTTTAATTTGTTTTTAGTTTGTACCTTGAATGCCATTTTGATAATTAGGTATTGAATAGTTGACTAATGTCGACTGTATGTTTGTTTCAGAAAAATATTTCTTTATTTATACCAATGGAGAGTTTCGAATATTAGCTAATTTTCGCCATGATACTTTACATGTGACAATCAATTGAACTAATTCCAACAACATACATAGTTGATTTACACATACATAGGTGTATAACAGGTTTTTGTTTGCATATTCTGATTGTATTATGAGCATTGATTTTTTATGGTCGTTAAATAAATCGATTAAAAAATACTTAAAGCTTTCATTGAAAGAATTAAACTTTGAAATGAACACATTCCATGTTAATGAAGACTTTCTCAATTAATTTATCAAATTATACATCTTTTCATGGTTTGTCTGTACATTTTTACAATCAAGCTAATAAATACATTCGAGTCTAGTCTAAAGTAAAAAATTCTCGTTTTTATTATAAAACACGTTTTTAGTAAAAAAAAAAGGTTTGTCATAAGATTATAAAATTCATGTAGTAAAAATTAGGTTAATTGAGAAGTAGGTTTATTTTATATATAATATATATAAAAAAATAGTTTTTTTTCACAGTCCCTAATTATTATGCAATCAAAGTCCACTTAATGTCGCTTATTGGTAATGGGTATGGTTGAATAATGACAGATCCGTCGTCTAGTGGTCAACATAATTAGCTTTGATTGTAGTGCTAACGGGCTCAAATCACAGTTAAGACAGTCTTTATAAATTAATTTTTCGAATAATTTATCGATTTCAGTTCTAAGGCATGGATGTCAGTCTACAATTCCCTCCCGTCCATCTGATTTTTAAAACCTACAGGGCGTCACAAGAGCAATTAAAATACCACTGGTCCTCTCCTTGCCCTATCCTTTTATCCCCTACTTTTTTCGAAAAAGAGAGGTTGAGCAACTGAGTAACAACAAGTTCTCGTATAAATGTTTTGTTTCTTTAAAGTTTCAATATGAGTATATATGCATCACATTGAGAGAGGACGTCGTTTAAAAATATCAATGAATAATATAGGAAGATTAATCATTATGAACCTAGTTTTATCAAACTAATGCCACAAGTGATTTTTATTAGCTACGCAATATTGACCCTCCTCCAACACCCTCCAACAGTATTAAAAAATATTACTGATTTGCATATGGTGACTTATAATTTCATTCAGTACTAAAGCTGTGTTTTCATAAAACGAGATATTGAAGCTCAAATAAATGTATGAATGAATTACATTAATTGATTACCTTATTTTCAAAAAATAAAACATATTTTTTTATTTATTCCACGTGTTTTAATAGGATCAGGATCGGTTTCGTGAACACCTTAAAAGTGAAATGTTAAAATTATAAAAGTAAATATAATTCAAAATATTTAATAATGCAAGTAATAATAACCAACGAATCAAAAATGTTCATTTTTTGAATGTCGCTAGAGATCAACGTGCGAAGAGACATCACAAATTACTCCTTCTTGTTCTCAAATATTCAATTTTAAAAAGCAGCATATTTCACTTTTAGGGTGTTCACTGTCAATACTTGGTGGAAAGGCATTATATTAGTAAAAACACAATATTTCTTTGTACTTCATTCCACAAAATGCTCGCAATGAGCAAAACCGGTCCTGACCTAATTAATAAAGTGGAATGAAGTACAAAGAAATATTGTGTTTTTAATAATCAACATATTTATTAGCCTTGCGTGAATCTTGCATCAAGATTCAAGACACATTTGATCGGAAGGGTAAACACACTCTTACTACTGGACCAAATACAAATACCTTCTAAGTTTGTGAATAATTTTACAATATGTATTCAACTGTCATTAATGTCAAAGTAATCCAGTAAATAAAATTCACATCATTATTAAATTTTTGGGTGTAAAATTATTATTTAATTTTATAAGTTTAGTGTTATATGTGAAATATTTACCATTTACAGTGGGTCAGTTTGAGTTCATATGAGAATTCAACTTCATTGCGGTCTGGGAAATCGCAAATATGATATCGAGCAACTTTTAGAATGTTCACTGTCAATACTTGGTGGAAAGGCATTATTTTAAGAAAGACACAATATTCCTTTGTACTTATTTCTATTTATATGTATCAAGGTCAGGACCAGTTTCACTCATGGCGAGCATTATCAACTAATAAGAACTAGAATTTAACAGTGTCATTTATACAAAACAAATTTAAATTAAAATGTTTAAAAAACAATTGGCATTAAAAAGAATTTACAAATAAGAGTATAAATTATGAATAAGTGACTCTGGACTAACACTTATTAAAATTTTGAACACCTCTAACATGTCGAGCAACTTTAGTCAATTGCACTTACTAAGAAGGTGATCTTGTATGAGAAATGTTATACAACTAATTTAATAATTATGTGGTGAAAATTATAAGCAATACTTTTCAGAGCTATTACTAGTCTAGGTTGCACGGAGCAAGTTCAATGTGCAAAAAACGATATCGATAAATGTGAAAGCATTTATTTTGTTGTTAATGTTCGCTGACACGAGCAACGCACTATCAGTTAAGGATTTATCCTACGATGAAAGCTCATAATATGATGTTATTATACCATTTGGCTGCAAATCCACTCATTTCCCTTCATACTTAACGGATATTTTTAAATACATCTTTATCAAGATATATTAAACACTAATTTGAAATTTTATTTAAGACATTTATTTTTTCAATTAGTATTTATCTCTCTCAGACTTTTCAGCGAGAAATGAAATTATATTTTCGAACGAATTTATTTGGTACCTGTATACTATACGTTTAGAATGTATTAGTCGACCGCTGTAGTCTAGTTGGTAAGAGCTTGGTTTTGCCAATCAGGTGGGTCTAGGTTTATTTCCCGGTAGGGTAAATGTCAAGTATTTTTTCAATTCAAATTTGATATCTAAGTAACGAGTGTTTGTATTGTCAATTCTCCTCAAGTTGATTTAGATTAACTTACAAAAAAATTAACATCGAGTAAAAATTAAAAACGCATCATATATATTATATATTTATACAAACAATAAACTTTCATTTTAAAATTAAATTATGAAAGACTAATCTATGACTAAAAAACGCTGCTTTTATGTACTAAGCACAGAATAATTCTGACATACATTTTTTTAGAAACGTTGAAAACATTCGTTTTTCATAGTTCATATGACTTTTTACATGAGCTGCCTTTTCAATTATGGTAGCAGCTATTTTTTTTAACAATAACCTATAACAAAAAACTGAAAATACACTGTCTGACTCTCACAAAATGGTAAACATTCATAAAACAAAAATACATAAAATCTGCACATGTCATTCTGTTTGCCATTTCTAGGTCAACAGTGATATTTTCAACGTTCTACTTTTAACCTTATAAATGATTTATGAAATTTATTTTGTAGGTGATACATAAGGGTACCTGTGATACTTTCAGTTTAAATCATAACCTAGCACCTATCCCGTGTAAAGCCAGTACACTAATATCCAATATAACATATAGTTAAAAATATATATATTGAACTATTTGTTGGGTATCAAAGAAATAAAAGATCAATTTTGATAACTATGCGGTTTTATGGGTCAATAAATATTACATTTACAATTCTTAATATAAGAAATCGAGCTTAGTGATAGTAGGCGGGGGCGGCTCCGTAGGCGAGAGGTGAAGCTCCGTAGGCGAGGGGAGCGGCGTATTTGGCGACTGGGGCGCCATAACCGAAGGGAGAGACAACCTTGGCGACGGGAGCGACGACCTTGACGGCATGTCCAAGAGGTTCACGACGGACGACGGCGTTGAATCCGTTGTGGGGATCGGCGGTGTAGTCAACGGTACGCTTGAAACCATCAGGGTCAACAAGGGAGTAAGATCCTTCGACGACGTCTCCGTTTCTGGATTCGTGTTGGCTCTTGGAGTCTCCGGTGATTGCGTCTTGGATGTCGTAGGCGTATTGGTATTGAGGGTTGGGATCGTAGTCAGCATCGATGGAACCTACTTTAGCGTAGGCTACTGGAGCTGCGTACTTGGCAACTGGGGCAGCATAAGCCAATGGGGCGGCATATCCGTGGGAAGCGTATCCCAAAGGAGAATAGGCGGGTTGGGCGATGATGCCAGCGTTGGCAACAGCCACAACAGCGGCGAGGAAGAAGAACTAAAAAGGATAACAAAAAATTGATTCAATTTTAATTAATATAATTTTTGCTAATTATTTAGAAGTTATTCTTTTATTGGATTTTATGATTGAATTTTGAATAAACATTTTGTGCCATTTCTATAAAATCATGCTAATAATTAAATATAAATACTATCGTTTTAGTAATGGTTTCTTGCAATTTGTGGAATTCTTGCTATAAACAAGGACATAATTGCATAACACAAAAAGATTTTAGCAAAAAAAATATTCACAGCAATTGGTACAATAATTATGAGAAAAATTCTATTGGTATCAATAATAAATATTTTATTCAGGGCTTAAGTATAATAAAACGTAAAATAAGTGTTTATGATTTTTACCTTGAATGCCATTTTGAAAACTAGGTATTGAATAGTTGACTACAGTCGACTGAATGTGTGTCTCTGAAAAATATTTCTGTATTTATACCAAAGGTAAGTTGCTAATATCAGCTGATTTTCACATGTGACAATCGATCGGACTAATTTCAACTACATATTTGATTCGAGCAAAGGCGGTATAACAGGTTTATGTTTTAATAATTTGATTGTTATACTATAAACATTTTGTTTTCAACGTTAAAGGACATGTTTTACTATCACTGAAAGCTTTTTTTAAACCACACCCTTTCTTGTCTCGGAATTATTTAGAATATATGTATCTTCCACTATATTTATAGATTTATTACTTTGATCAATAATTTATTAAAAAATATATATCAAGAGTTAAGAGGTCTAAGCTCGTTATTTTAAAATAAATAGAATGAGATTTAAATGCTGCGGCAAAAGTTTTTTTTGTGCAATATCCTAAGCGATTATTTTTTTACGAAGTAAATCAACAATTTAAATATTTATTTATACAGATATTTTGGTCCCCGTAATTATTGCGTTAGACTCATTGAAAGCAAAAATATATTACTTTTAACATGCAGCGACACGTATTATTTTTTCAAACGGACGTCATAATTATTTCTTATTTTAAAAAAATCTTTGGTTAACTACATATAACGGTCATAAATAATATTATATTAAACCACATTAAACCAAAAATATGTTAAGCTATTTCGAATTTATCTGTTTAAACAACCATGCACCTTCAGATAACGATGATTTTTTGATAGAATTAATTTCCTATTAGTATTTAAAATTTTGTTTAAAAGTATCACGAAGATACGACAGAACAATTTTTTCATGGAAATGTTTCAATTGTATACCCATGTAACTATTTTAAATCGTCACAGCTCATACTTAATATTTTTTTTTAGTTTTATTTTTTTAAATATTCTACTTAATTGTAATTTTTGTTATATACGTTTTCAGCTTTGAAGTTTACTGTGATCCCATATTGCTTTGAAAGCAGAGCAAATAAGAGCCACCTATTACACCATTGATTGAAACATTAAATTTCTTTTTGAGTAAGATTAACTGTTTTTAAAACGATTGAATATTTACAATTATACTCTTCATTGATAATATGATAGATTAATTTTTACATGTAAGTAATTGTTTTAGATTTGGAGAAGTAAATAAAATGTTTTTATTTAGTATTTAATCAATATTTTATCAAAAATAGAGAATATTCCAACCGTTACCGTTTTATAAATTTAGTGTATAAAATTATCAAAAAATAAAATAACGAAACACGTGTCAGTAATATTATAATGAATGAACGTACGCTTAAAAAATCACTGTATCCAAAACTCACCATACCGTCGATGGTGTATGATAGTGGGCTTCAAATGATGCATATTTTTATTATCTGACAGAAATAATTATGTGTGTCATTGTATTAATTTAAGATGTTGCAAGAGTACATACCTACGTATTTTTATTTAAGTATATCTGATATAATTGACAAAAAATTTGCTTGGTAACTACACATCATGCGGATAATTTGTATTATTTTTCTCCAACCAACTAATTCAATAGTTTTGCATAATTAGAAGACTTAGAAACACAGGGATGTGAGAATCAATCTACATTACATTGTTATATTCTCACTAAGGTATAACATCTGATTTACTTTTGCCCTCTTTAAGATATAATTTCTTTTTTAGATATACCCAACCGTATTTTGTAAACGGTGATATGTACAATGTACGTGATAAAGCTTTGTGACATTACCAAAATTTAGCGTAAGACAATGCACGCATTAATAAAGTTAGATCCCTGTGATCATTTAATCGACAGTTTATTCTCTGAATAAGTGCGTTTTATAAAGACTTAAGTAAAACTTATCATAATCGTAGTTTTTATTAACTACGTGCAAAGTGCAACAATTTAAAAAAAATACATTTCTTTATGAGTATCTCTGTCCATACCAATAACCTTTTTTCTTATATATCTGTTTGGGTTTTGTAATAAATAGAGCTCTCATTATCATTCCTTTATAAAAATATTTGTATAATATCATTTATGTCATTAATTTTAAAAATATATATTGTAGTTGCAAAATATTTAGTCAATATACAAATGCCATCAAAATAAAAAGAAGTATTTAAAGTTATCGCCCACAAAAATGATATCGTGCAATTCATTTAGAAATAAATACGTCTGTATAAAGTATTAAAATGGTATCTCCTACAAAAATTATATCGTGCAATTCATGTAAAAATAAATACTTAAGTATATCGACTTCACTTAATGGATAACATCCCAGTAAATGCCAAATCAAACTCATTAAAATATTTGATCTAAAAAACAGAACATTACCGTTTGATTAAATATGCTTCCAGTTGGTATAGTAAAGTACATTCAAATAATATACTTCACTACAAAAATTCGAGGTTAGCGAATGCTTATGTTATTTTAATTATCAAACATCACAAAAAAACCTTCATGAAACACCAAAATAAACACAGTCAATCTACTGTCTTATCAAACTTCTTCAGGTTTCGATTAAGACCGTGCGTTGTTCTTACTTTCTAAACGTAGAACAATATTGTATTTTTTTCGATACCGCATGAATACATGCATTGAAGTCAAGAATAGCAATTTTTGACAAACTAGTTTTTAAATTACTTAAAATGATATTCAATATCATTCACTCGTTAGTTAAGGTTCGGCTTGAATCTATCCAACTCCTAAAATTCCAATATTTACTTTCTATATACAATACAATATCTGTTATAGACTACTCAAAAATAATTATTGTGATTATCCATGTCGATAATTGAAAACCGATTGATACTCACGAGCATAATGAAATTAGTGAATTAAAATAATATTATTATCAGCTAACGTTGTATTTTTTCTGTAATAAGGATTTCGTTTAAAATGATATTTATTTACACTTAAAATAGATTAACAATACGACCATAAATTATAGAAAAAAGGACCATTAAAATTGTATTATTTTGCAAATGAGCCACATCGGAATAACCTATCAGAAAAATATTTGATAAATGAATTTTCAAATCAAATGCTTAATTCGCTAGGTAAACTTAATTAAAGATTGCCTAATAATACAATCAATTGAAAATTTTATCTAACGAATACTTTCTGTATTTGTATATTTTTTAAACTTACATTTTCTTTAAAACATTTGTTTTAAATCAGGTTAACATAATTTGCAATTTAATCTGACGATACTTTATATAAATCAATATTATATATACTATATATTGATTCATATCAAACGTTATTAGTCCACTCTATGTAAGACTAAGAAAAATGTGGTTTATATTGTCTATAAAAAAGATTCTATAATCTTAGAAATCTCACATATAGCATTTTTTTTATATTCGAATATATGATAAAACCACATTTTTACAGTTTCACATTGAGCGGACTAAATGACGTTTCATATGAATCAACACATATAGCACCTGTCTCTTCTGTTTTAATAAAAAGACGTACTTGCCATGTTTAAAATTATCGATAAATATTCTCAATCTTTCACTTGATTTATGTAACCATATAGCAACTCATTTTGTACAACCATTTCTGCTGCCAGTGTGTAAAACAATTAAAAAGTTAAACTAATTAAACTTATTAAAATTAGTTTCTCAACCTCTCACTTTAGCGATAGTGTAGAAAAGATAATGGAGTAGAAAAGGATTATAAGTTGCCTAGTCGTTGTTTTCTTTTCCATGCTCCAATTTCAGTGTGAAATAGATGCGGGTCGGGAATTAATCACAATGTTATATCCATTCCTTTGAGTATAAGCAAAAAAATATTAGAAATATATGTATGAGAATATTGCAGATTCAAGTCATTAATTGCGCATCGACCTAAGACGGCTGAGATAAATGTGTGAGTTTATTTTTAAAATTGTATAGGTAATCGGTGAAAATACGTGTCAATATGTTATATATGTACACAAATAAAAAACAAAATTGATAACTATGCGGTTTTATGGGTCAATAAATAATACAGGTACATTTCTTAATATAAGAATGCAAGTTTAGTGGTAGTAGGCGGGGGCGGCTCCATAAGCGAGGGGAGAGGCGTATTTGGCAACTGGGGCGCCATAACCGAAGGGAGAGACAACCTTGGCGACTGGAGAGCCATATCCGTAGGGAGAGACAACCTTGGCGACGGGAGCGACGACCTTGACGGCGTGTCCAAGAGGTTCACGACGGACGACGGCGTTGAATCCGTTGTGGGGATCGGCGGTGTAGTCAACGGTGCGCTTGAAACCATCAGGATCAACAAGGGAGTAAGATCCTTCGACGACGTCTCCGTTTCTGGATTCGTGTTGGCTCTTGGAGTCTCCGGTGAGTGCGTCTTGGATGTCATAAGCGAACTGGTATTGTGGGTTGGGATCGTAATCAGCATCGATGGAAGCTACTTTAGCGTAGGCTACTGGAGCAGCGTATTTGGCCACTGGAGCGGCATAAGACAAGGGTGCGGCATATCCGTGAGAAGCATATCCCAAAGGAGAGTATGCGGGCTGGGCAATGATTCCAGCGTTGGCGACAGCCACCACAGCGGCGAGGAAGAAGAGCTAGAAAGCATAAAATAAACATATTAAAATTTTAGCATGTTTATGAAACACATTATTATCTGTTGCAAACTCTGTTTAAAACATGAGTTTTATGTTAACATGGAGTTTAATCTATAGACATTTATAATTACTAAATATAGTTTGAATATTTAAGCAAAAACATTATTATTCGTTAACGACTGACATTTGCTTTTATGGATTCTGTTCAATAAATACATCACAATATACAATGACATTGTATTATAATTGTGTTTCATATTCCTTGAACTTTTCAATCATTTTCAAACAAATATAAAAGTATCGGATAATCACTGTACAACATACTATCAGAAATATATCAATATCGCTTTATTTCGTATCGATATAAAGAATTAAAAGCTTGTTACACATAAGTTCTCGGATGAAAAATAATAAATTTAATAATCCGATTTAATAAAATAAACAATATACACTCTATTTTAAATAGTTGAAATTTTAATAACGCACCAATTCATTGTTCAATGTGTACGTTTAATAAACTATGCACTATAAACAATTTTAAAAACCATATCTATATCGTTGGGTGCTGAGAAGTCATTTCATTTAAAAACTTTTATTTTTCGATTAGATTACTGTTTCATATGTCCACTAAATATTTTTTTTACAAAATACAAGATAAATGCCATTACTTATTCTTAATAAATATTTAGAACAAAAAAAGAAGGCTTTGAAATTTTTGTACTGTACTTTAAACATTATATTGATGTAATTTTTAATCGTTTTAAATCCAATTAAATTCGTAAGTGTAATGTAGTGTACGACGTAACGATAAAGAGTAAATAAATTAGTGAAAATAAAAAGTGATATCCTACCTTGAATGCCATTTTCTTTTGTTTTAAGTTGTCTAGTTGACTACTTGTTAATGTATGTGACGCTGAGTAAAACTGTCGCTCTATTTATAAGGCGAAGTTGCAAAAATCAGCTGTTTTAATGAATGAATTTGATCACATGTGACACTTGAGCTTGTGCCTACCTGAGATACATTATATTGTATTATGTTAGGGCGTAAAACAGGTTAGCGCTGTATTTAATATGCTCATACATGACAATATTACTCCGTGCATTACTGATTTACGATATAACTTTGTGCAGTTTAAGGGCTATTTCGACATATTTTGTGCAACAGTTACATTCTGGCGTTATATTTCTAAGAAATAAGTTTTTAACCACCTGCTATACATGTATTAGAAGTTATTATTCACCTACATAGATACTACGATAATAAAAATAAATAACTGTTCTGTTATCAGAATTGTATTTAATGCATGTTTTGTAATGCACGTTTAATTAAAAATCATTTCGTTTAATTGTTATCAGTCTCATTTCATTCTTTAGAAATAACCCATTGTCATGTTATATCCCATCAGTTGATAATGCTTGTGATGAGCAAAACCGGTCCTGATATTTTAATAAAAAGTGAGGAATTAGCACAAAAAGTGTTCTATTATATATAATACTTTCTTAACCAGAATTGACAGTAAACACATTAAAAGTGTAAGTAGTTGCATGTATTTCAAATAATTCAAATTCCATACAAGTTATAGTTTATGCACTATTGAAAGTCTTTAGGTTCGGTTGACGACAGTATAAAAAGTACTCCTTGTTGATTTGTTTTTTGTTTGAAGATCCTTTTCATTAACGTCCAAAATAATAATCACTTATCTTAATAATCTAATACAATTCGTTGTCTGTCGCCTGATTGCGTTCGGTTTTACTATTTGCCTACAACATTTATCTATTGTTTAGTTAACGAAATATTATACGTAATTATTTTAAGATTTTTTTTAATAAAAAAAACACACCGTTGTGTAAAAAAACATATTCATTTTAGTATGCATATTTGGTTGTGGAACTTCATTATAACAGTGACTTTTTATCGGAGTAAATACATTTTTAAAAATGTAGATTCTAGTCAATGCAATAAATAAAAATAGGATTAATGGTATAACTTTAACTTAGTTAAGTTATACCATTAATTAACTTATAGTTCGTCTGCTATCCACAAAAAACATTATTTCGCTTCAGATATCATATATTACTTCAAAATTTAATCATCTCATCATAAAAAAAACACTGCCGTACTTTTTTCACAATTATTTATTTGATCGATTGAGACCGGTTTCATAACGAGCATTTTTTTAAGTAATAGGAAATATAATAACAACAAATAGCAATTCAATCAATAAAGAGCTATTTATAAAAATTAAAGAAATACGACTAGAGTGTATTCAATAAGCAATGAATAATATAAATATGAAAAGAATTAATATATTACAATACATAAAATGAAAAATTAACTTTAAAAAAATATTTAAAACCTACCATACATTTGCAATAAAATTCAAAAGATTACCCAAAATTAGCAAGTAGGGATTTTCGCAATACAGTTTATTATACCAGGAGCGAAACCAGTAATGTTCCAAATAAATAATTATGCAGTAAAATAACCAAAGAGTGTTTGATTATAATGCCTTTCTACCGAGTATTGACAGTGAACACCTTAAAAGGATTTTTTACTTCACATATTCACAATGTCAGAAGATTTTATGTTTCCTCTCAGAAGTTTCTCTCAGAATTAAAATAAATTCTCAGAATGTTTACCTATGATTTACTTCTTAGTCACTTACACATCTTACACACTAGTCACTAGAATATCCAATCCTGGGATTCTGATAAATTTGGTGATCTCTTAATCCCGGGTTCGTCTTAATACCGATCCCGGTATTTTGAGATCCATTTTAACACAAAAAAATATATAAAATCTAAACTCTTCCCGATTTACTATCATATATTTGAATAATAAACAATTTACGAAAGTGTCCCTCAGTTTGTTAATATACATATAAATTAATAAATTGTGGTCTTACCCCCTTTAATATTTTTTAGAAGTCATAGACAGTAACAGAAAGTTTTTTTTTCCATAATTTTATACAAAATTCAGTTGCAATCGTTTTTTAAGGTGGAAAAAGATTTTTGTTTGAGATCTAGGAAACGGATTTTTGTGGTATATTTTCTATTCGATTTTTTTTTCGGAGAACTGAAATTAAAGAATAAAATGTAATGCCAGCTATTTATTTGTATTCAAATAAAACACATGTATTAAAATAAAAACATTGGGTTATGGTGAATGATCAATCCTGTGATCCCGGGATTGAAAAATTGTTATTCTCGAAATTTCGGAATCACAAAAAGGGTGCGGTATTGGATGTCCTACTAGTCACGCTACTGTATGTAATATTATGTTCATTTTAGATATATCTATAGATTCCTTAATATTATCAAAAATATGTTATAAGACAATGTTTTATATGACATTGAAACATACTGTATAATTTCATCAGCCATTAAGCTATAGAATGTAGTATTCTCACTTAGACATTATAATATTTAACGCTATGAAAAAATCTAGTTAATTGACTGCTTGTATAAAAAATATGCAAAAAAATTAAATGTAGGTCAATAGATTTCGGCGACATTGATTTTGTTGGGCATAAAACAGTAAGTTACATTTGTCTAATAGATACCTGAGTAAAATTGGTCCAATTGCATAATGTAAAAATGCCATTTGACATGAATTTAATTGTACTCACGTTTTTACCTGCTGAATTTTAAGTGACCAGTTGTTCTCGTGCATATATCGAGTCTAAAATACTTTGTTTAATACGTTTATTTATTTTACATAGATATTTTTACTACCGAAGATTTGGTATAACGTTAAAGTAAAATGAAACTGAAATATTCTGTCACTTTTTTGCAAACAATCTTAAATTGATAAAATCTTTTTTTTTATTTCTTATTATACTATAAAAAAAATATATTCACACCACTAGCTCCTTGTTCATTTTAAATTAAATTAACGAATGTTTTACTCAACTGATTTTTTTTTAAATTATATTTAGCTAGGTTTTATCAATTACACAAATGTTTGTGTCAACAAAAGTGATTTTTCAATTTTTTTAAATTACAGATGTCACTGTTAACAGTTTCAGTCACCTTTAATGATGATTGTAACGCCCCACAGCGACAAAAAATATTATGTCGCTTATTTACAAACATTTGCGTAACTGATTAAATCTAGCTTAAAAGATTTCTAAAATTTTTCAGTTGAGTTAAACATTCTTTATTATTATAATATTCCAATAAAATGTGTATATAAAAAAATAAAATGGAGCCTGTGGCGTGCTTAAACACTGACCTTTTTATTTTAATAAAAAATACACCTCAATTGAAACGCAATTTTTTTGAAAATTTTATTAACCGTTTACAAAATCATATTATATATAATTATATATTTTTGATTCATATTGTATGTGAAACGTTTTTTGGGATGTGAAACGTTTAAGTGAGGTATACAATTGAAACTTTTTAAGGATACAAAAATGATTACTAAAGAAACTGTCCTGTTTTTATTTAATTTTTAATACAACAAAAAATTAGTAGGATCTTATTTTATGGAAATTATTTGCAATCCTTTTTTTAACATGAGTGTACAGTTTTTTAACTACGCAAAAGCTGTGGTCACCGTTAATCATGTCACGACCAACAGATCATAATGTCTTACAACAAAAAAATAATCAAATTAACATTGTTAAAAATAAGATATCGGTAAAACAGGTTTCGATTTATATCGATAACCGAAGCCTTTAACTGGTGCATTACTATACACAAGAAATATTATTATTTGTCACATTTCATATAAATAGCTCCATCTTTGAGCTTTAAATCATATTCAATTAGAATCAGTCTTTCAGGACACATCTAATACAATGGCATTCCAGGTAAATATTCTTTCATAAAACATTAGGAAAAATATTTGTAGAAAACAAATAACTACCACAATTGTATTACTGAAAAATTCTCAAAATTTATATTAAATTTTGAAAAAAGTCTTCTAGGAGAGCTTATTTAATCATATGCTAGAAATTCTAAGACTTTTATTAATCAAAGTTGTTCTGTAAACTTATAAGTACATTATGATGTTATATTTTTTTTTATTTATTTATAGTTCTTCTTCCTCGCCGCTGTTGTGGCTGTTGCCAACGCTGGCATCATCGCCCAACCCGCCTATTCTCCTTTGGGATATGCTTCCCACGGATACGCCGCCCCATTGGCGTATGCTGCCCCAGTTGCAAAGTACGCTGCTCCAGTAGCCTACTCCAAAGTAGCTTCCATCGATGCTGATTACGATCCCAACCCTCAATACCAATACGCCTACGACATCCAAGACGCTATCACCGGAGACTCCAAGAGCCAACACGAATCCAGAAACGGAGACGTCGTCGAAGGATCTTACTCCCTTGTTGATGCTGATGGTTACAAGCGCACCGTCGACTACACCGCCGATCCCCATAACGGATTCAACGCCGTCGTCCGTCGTGAACCTCTTGGACATGCCGTCAAGGTCGTCGCTCCCGTCGCCAAGGTTGTCTCTCCCTTCGGATATGGCGCTCCAGTCGCCAAATACGCCGCTCCCGTCGCCTACGGAGCTTCCCCTCTCGCCTACGGAGCCGCCCCTGCCTACTACCACTAATTTAAGATTCTTATATTTAGGAATGTAAATTATTTATTGACCCATAAACTAGCATAAACAAATTTAAAGTTTTTAATTTTTTCTCATTTCCCCATGTGAAATAAACACATCAAATTATTGGATCTTCCAAAAGCATCACTTATACTCACGATTTATAGAGGGTGTATCCACGATATAATGACATTATAATACGTGTGTTTGTCTTTACAAGGTTTTTGTCATGGAGTGTCTCGGAAGCAACCATTCAAGACGCGACTTTTTTTTTTTTGGATATCAAATTTATGCAGCTTTAAGTACCAGGACGTTCTTCACGGGACGTCAAGGTTCTTCTAGTCTCCTTTATCGATAAAGTTTTTGAAAAATTGTAAATTTCATCCCTTTAACATCGTTTTCAGACGGAAGGGCGTGATCACTACAGAGATAAGAAGTTTACGGGAACTCCATATGCATTATTTTGCAAAACTCATTATATATGCTTCTCCATACTATATCCGTACATGTTCACACACATACATACATACACAAAAAAGTCAAACAAAGAGAGTCATTTTCGTGATGCTAATTTCGTTCTAACGCGATAGCTTTAATGTACTTAATTAATCTCTGTGATACGATGGCAAGACCTTTACTAAATTCAGATCTTAACATTTTAAGCTCTGAAAAGCACTAGATTTATAAAAATGAAGCAAATATTGTATTTATCCTAAGAAAACATTTAATCTTTTAGAGACGTACATAAATAGTCTATCATTTTATACGAATAGCTGTCAGAAAAATAAATCATTTATAGTCCTAATACGAGGCAATACAATTAATTCAATTTGTAATTTTTTAGCGAACAATTAACATTTATCTAGTTTATTATTCTTCAAAGCCTGCTATAAGTTAAATTTAAAATTTTCAAAAAGGTACTTCAATTTAAAAGTGCTAAAAAAAATCTAGTTTCTTAATTCAAACAATTACTTTTGAAAATAATTTCACCATTCAAATAAAAAAAATGTGAGAATTTCTGAAAATGTTGTCTTAAACTTAAATAATTATTGTCTAGTGGTTATCTGAAGATTTAATGAGTGGGAAAGAATGCTTTAAAAGTTATGCAATAAAAAAAATGGTATAATGGTATAACATAATATGAATAAACGAAGTCTGCGTTATAAAACGCATTTATTCCACTCTGACACTAAAATTAAACGATGTAAACTCACCGATAACCGTTTAATATTTTATGTAATAAGTACCATACCATATGGGGATTGTAAATTCGTTCACGGTAAAAGTACATGTAGTACAAAATAGGGGTTCGAATGATTTTTTAAATAAATTAATAATTTAAAATGTACGGAATATCTGCCTCCAAAGGATTCTATGTACCAAAGAATATGGGTATGGAAGAATCATGTACCTAAGGATTAGGGAATCCAATCCCGAGATCCGGGATCCCGTACAGTTTTCGATACATTTCAATCCCGGGATTAGAAGGCATGATCCCGATTTTTTCAGGATTGGTTTTAATACAGAAACGTGCTGGTTTTCAAGTCGGCAGTTCACGCATATGCAATAAACGATGCCCAATTTAAATTCTTTGCGATTAGATTTACTACAAGAGTTATCGCAAAAGATAAGGTAATGTGATGCCTATTGAATTTCTTCAACGTATTTTAGTGAACTGTATTTAAATGCATTTGACAACAGTGATTACTTTTTTTATTGTTCGTTATTTTAAAGCTTCACATTTCAATATTTCAGTGTTTTGAAATTCATGAATGCACGTGTTTATTTTGCGAGATTTATTTTTCTATTGTTCATAAATACCAATTTTCAACTGTAAACCGAAACTTTAGATTAAATTGCAAAACAATTGATGCTTTGGTACTTTGGGTATATTTAAAATTTTTATTTAAATTACATCTATTTACTCCAATAAAATTATTAAGAATGTATGTACACGACAATTTTAGAACTCTTCACTCTTGCATTCTGAAGTAGGTAGGTACTTTTTTCATCTATCGAAATTAATTATTTTAAGTTATATTGCGTATTTTTACATAAGGTATGCATATTAAGTTCGTTTAATAATTATGGCGCATATTTTTTTAACGCGTAATTAAAAAGTCCAAACTCTCACCTGATCATCTCGAATAGCTGAGATGAAGAGAGCCTCTTGGTAACGCATTGGTAACCGACAGCTGGTTATATAATATAATAAAGAATAAATTTATTTATTTATTTTTGGCCATTATCATCAATTTTTATTTCTGAAAAAAACGTATTTTAATGAAAATTATTTCGAGACGAGTCCCGGGATCCCGGGATTGAAAAATTCTAATCCCGAAATCCCGGGATCAACATTTTGGCTCGGGATTGGATTCCCTACTAAGGATCAGCGTAAGGAGTTCTCTTTCACAGAAAAATCATGAAACCCGCTAGTTCGCCTAAAAATGATGTCACGCCGAGTAATCAGCTGAATTGAATACATTAATGTTCGATATAACTTACTTCTGATCACATTATATGACAATGATTATTGAGGCTATTTTAACCGTATCATTTTGACTGTATTTGTTTCGTTTACCAATTGGATATAAACGTTTTTTTATCAATCACAAAATAGAATCTAAATTTATTATAAAATCGAAGATTCAACGACACCACAACATCAATATAAACAATAGCCTACAGTTTATTTTATCTGTTTTTCAATTTTTTAAATGATATACAAGTACTTACATAGTAAGAAGCTATATATGGTCCTAAAAGAAAGTTTTTATTTTGAAGAATTCATTTGACTACCATTATATTTTATCGCAGAACAATAAATTCCACCTACGCAATTTTTGAAGCATTAATTATATAGGTGTAAATATTATCTAATATCTTGTATGAATTACTTCGCATACGGTGACCGCAAAGAGCAATTACGTTATTTGCATATAATATAATATCAGGGGTATAATAATTTATAAATCATCAGTAAATTTAAGACCTTTTTGTCGCTTAATTTGTTTAGTTGTATGTTTCAAAAAATTATTAATAACTATTTTTTTAAGTGGAGAAAGTGTTGAATCTCAACAAATGTTTTTGACAAAGGTAAATTTCAAAGTACAGTTCTGCGACAACATTTAAACATGATATCTTGAATATGCATGCTTAGTGGATTTTCGTAAAATTATTTATACTGATGATTTCTGCTTTGAAACTTGTTAGCAGAGGCCACAAATAATTGTATTTTTGATATATTTTTTTGAGGTGGAATCAGCTCGCTGGATAACGTTTGTCACTAAAGTTTGAATACAATTATGTGCAGTATGTAAATAATCAAAATAATAATATTGTATTCGAAATAATAATATTATTTCGATTATTTACATACTACATGGATTCAACGCTAGGGCAGAATAAGCACCTCTGCTCGCATAAATAATGAATCAGTATATCATATTTTAATATTCATTCGAAGTAAAAACATAGTAATAATGGTTACATATAAGTTATTTATTTGTTTCATATGAACATTGCAAAAGACTGACAAAATTACGAATTAAATTACCAAAAATAAAACAGTTTTGGCAAACGCTTTTAACAATTAAAAGTAAAAAGGGCTACCATAAGTTTTATCATAGACCGTCTCAAAATAAATTTTATATAAACTTAACTTGACACCGTTCATCATAGATACTGCATCACTTCAAGTCAGTGATGCACAAACCGCCACCCGAAATGGCATTTGTTGCGGCCCAAAATAACGAGTAATTCATCATCAATTTTTTTAGTGATTATGATAAAAATCCGTGTTTGAAATGTGAAAAATTATACAGTAGCAAAGATATTTTACAGTGACTTTTTAAGAGCCAAACTCCTCAAAAAAAACTCCAAAGTCCTCAAGTTAAACAAAATATGTTAGATTAACGAAATAACGTAGATGGGTTAGAAAAAAAATGATTGAAAATTTTTAAAACGATGCCAAATGATGCCAATACTTAATGACAGATTTTTTTATAATAAATTAATGGAGTTTTAAGTCTTAGGTTTAAGCGTCAAAGCTCTTCGAGTCTCTTTCATCGATGGTGTTTTTGGTATAAAAAATCATTTCCTATAGTTGCCGATGAAAAAGATCCGATCGATACAGAGATGAGCAACACTAAAGCCAGTTCACGTGGACACCAATGCATTCATATGCAAACTATATTATATATACCTCTCCATACAATACATTTAGAAGTAAAATTATGAGAGTCATTTTCAATGGTCGTGTTTATACGTTGTATATTTTTTTAGAAGAAATATCAAATCGACGGA
The DNA here is from genome assembly GCA_030503985.1 of Himalopsyche tibetana. Lineage (NCBI taxonomy): Eukaryota > Metazoa > Arthropoda > Insecta > Trichoptera > Rhyacophilidae > Himalopsyche > Himalopsyche tibetana. The sequence goes on from JAPJYX010000010.1 coordinate 8,613,337, forward strand.
GAGTCGCCGAGCAGCACTGCTCTCGGCCTAAGCGGATAGTACGATCTCATACATACACGATCAATTTCATTTCGAACTTCTGGTCACCGTGTATGAAATTAGTCTCGCCGTATTATGTCAACCTCAAATTAGTCCGAAATAAAAGCGCTCGGAAAGTAGACTAAAATTTCCATAAGAATTAAATAAATATTCCGATTATATTTATCTCCTGCAACAATAATTGCATAATAGTGTATTTTTACTTTCAATATTTTATCTTTTTACAGCGTGTTTATGGCTCCACCTTGTCCGGCGTATCGGTCAGTAGATCTGTCTTAATGACCCATGACCAGATTAATCTAGTCTTTAGCTTGACGATTGTTTAAGTGATCTAGCGATTGATATATTGTCCGTTATATCAAATTAATCAGTGGTTTTATTTAGAAATTTCGAAATGTTTATATATTTATCAATAGATAGATTTGAAATACTAAATTGTTGTCATAGTCAATAAGATTTGCCGTAATTATATTATTAAGCCAGCGGTGGACAGCTAATACATGAACACGGAGCTTGCTTAATCTTAAAGAGAAGGGGTGAGTTTTTTTATTTATTATACTCACTATAATTATCAAAGCGATCGAATGTTAATATATATATTATGTATCAATACATCTTTTACCGTAACAAAATTAAGAAATAACTGAAAAATGTATTTACCTACAATAAATTGCAAGAGTTCCAAGAGTGGCATAGAAATAATATGTTCTATTATTTTCGCTCGAAGTCCATGTTTCAAATTTTATACACAAATTGTCGTAGATTAATATATGTACATATATCAAACATACCAAATTTACATCACTATATTCTTAGGTTTAATGTTAATTTATTCAACAAATAGATTTAAGAATATTATTTTTCTTAATTTAATAAAGGGCTCGCTGGCATAAGTCAAATTTAACAAGGGGTTTGCGTGATCGCCTACGAGCCCTCTTCAGCCTACTCCTGTTTGAATCTATTGAGTAGTATAAACTACAACAGTTAAATAAAATAGCTTAATGTCTAATGTTTAACTGTACGTCTTACGTAGACGAAATAAGATCGACTCAGTGCTGTACGAAAATACCAAATGGTCTCCGCCGCTATAGAGTGAGTGTCTAACGTGACAAAAAGATCAGTTGATTCGATTTTTGATTGAATCACAGTGCACAATTGCATCGATTCAATTGCAATTTTGCTTTAGGCCGTGTTTCAATCGTGTTTGCAGTGACTTCACCCACGTAAGACATAGCTAGGACATCCAATCCCGAGATTTGGGATCCCGTAATCCCGGGATCTCGTTCAATTTTCTGATCCCGAAACCCCGGGATTGATACGGCTGCGATCCCAGGATTTTGGGATTGAGAAATTCTGAGCAAATCCAGAAAATTTACACGAAATCGGCAAATCGAAATTTCAGATTCCTCGGTGAGCTAAAAAAAAACGAGGTTTTGTGAGAATGTCGGAAAAAGTATACCAAATCAAGGTTTTCAAATTCCTCGGAGAGCTAAAAAAAAAAAACGAAGTTCTGTGAGAATCGGGAAAAAAGTATACCAAAACGAGGATTTCAAATTCTTCGGTGAGCTATGAAAAAAAAAACGAAGTTCTGTGAGAATTGGGAAAAAAGTATACCAAATCCAGGATTTCAAATTCCTCGGTGAGCAAATCTGATTGAAAATTTATCAATCCCAAAATCCCGGGATTGGATACCCTAGACGTAGCTTAAGATGTTAGAATATGGTGAATATGTATATTTACATTTAATAAAAATGACCAGACGCGTGCCCTCAGCATTGCCAGCCACTCCCTCTGTTGTGGGCGTAAATTCACACAATTGTTGGATTTTCCTATTGCCAAAAATTTCCAATAACCTTAAAAATATCAACGTCTTGTTGGAATTCCCTCCCTTTTTCTATTCGACATATCTAACCTAACCAAAGCCGAAATGTCATTTGCATAATGCTTGTCAGTAGGCGAACATAACGTTAACTGTAAAGTTATTTCTACTCTGTTTAACGTACATCAGTGAACTCATTCACTTATTACATACATTGACGAGATTTCATATTTAAACTATGAAATATCTATAATTGAATACAGTGTTTCTTAACCAGGGTCCGCGTTGGGGCCATCATATTTCAAGAGGGCCACAGAGAAAATATCAGTTTGTGGGAGCCACGGCAAAGTTTGGGGTGCTACGGTCAGTCTAAATGTAATAAACAAAAATCGACTAAAGAAGAAAATCCTAAAGGAGCTAAAAAAAAGGTCTCAAATTCGTGCATAATTGTACAATCTATCTATTCGTAATCGTGTCTAGAATCGAACAAATCGACACTTTTTCGCCAATGAACAATCCCGGGATTCCGAAAGCCCAGATCTCAAAAAAAAAGGATACGAAAAAATATGAGACTTAAAAGAGGGCCACGGAATCAAAAAGGTTGAGGAACTATGATCTAGTATATAAAAATAGATAGTTTAAAACATTAAAGTTAATTTTTAAAAAAGGCAAAGGTACTGAATAAATTAACGGATAAAATCTTCCGTTATAATTATTATGATTGATGAACCGAACCGAACTAAATAAAAATCTGCATGTCAAAATAAACACAAAGTTACGTTAATACATTTTATTAAAAATAGTTTGTTCGTTAAATGAAACCTCGAAGAGAAATCGGGATGATATTTACTATACACGCGTTTTTATTTCAATAAATCAAAACGTTGTTACTTATGTGAGTTGGTTTTAGGCGTACTGTTTCAATTTTATTTGACCGACACCGTCTCTAGTAAAAATATCCTCAGTAAAAAAACGCTATTGTTACGCACAGTTACAATAATATTTAATTGAATTAAGATCATAGATTAATCAAAAGACATGTATTATTTAATCACATTTAAAATTACTAAGCCAATTCGTTGCGTAACTAGCACTTGCATAAATTCAATAAACCACGAGCGCACTGCATGGCTTAAAAAATGAGACCAAACGTTTTTTACGTCGATTCGTTTACCGGCAGTGCCTTGACATTGCGGTTTTTTCAATCAACTAGTAAAAAAGTGTTTAAAAATAAGTCTATCAGCTTGCATTTCTATTTTTAGTGCCATATTATCGGCGAAGAGCTATTTTTTTATATTAGTAACTATAAAACCAATTTATAAAATAGTTAAATAGTATCGTATGTTATATTATTACTTTTTTACAGCAATCTTTTATTTACTTTTTATATCAATCTTAATTGATATTATAACTAACAGAACAAACATGTATGCATGATAAAATAGTCATGAATTTGAGGGAAGAAAAAAGCAATTTTGAGTAATTATTTCATTTATAGCATACGAAAAATATATTGCAACGACTTACTGATATACGTACACACAGAAGATTAGTTTAAATGGCCTTAAAGGTCAAAATACAAAGGCAGCAGTCTGTTGCCACTGTCAGCCGACTACCTGCCGCGTATGCGCCCAATATGAGTTTTCTATGGAAAAGTGGGGATCGCCAAGATGCGTGCTGTCGGCTGCGGCAGCTAAATGTTGCTTGTGTGTTTTGACATTAAGAAATACATAGAAACGCTACCAACGAATGTTATAAAATAATAAGTATGTACATTTATTCTCAATTTTTGGATAGTGATGCAATAAATCTTTTAGTCTGTTCAATGGTCAGGACTGGTTTCACAATCATTCAAAAAATCCATTTTACTTTTGATTGATAATATACCCTGAAATGTATAAGACCATCAGCCCTGTCAGACATGCCAACTTGGCTGTATCATAACATAAGAAAATCGCATTCAACAGTTACAAGACGCTCTATGCAGAGCGAGTGGATCTGAACTCTTATAAATATGTCTTGGAAAAAATCCTGTCGCATTATTACACGATTAAAGTGATCACGGGATCATAAAAGCTAAAAACTATGCCTTAGAATATATACTTATTTAAATGATTTAACACATCTAAATGTGCATAATTAATATTGGGGGGTAATTTTTGTTCTTTTTGTAGCGTTCAATTTCTATATATACTATTGAAAATATGTTTACAGTGTTGATTGAATTGTGTAATAAACTTAATTAAGCTTAACTTTAATTATTTCATTATTAAAACACATTGTGTCGTAATAAAATAACGTTAAAAAACAATGTAAGTATCAGCTATCTTATGATTTCATCTGGTGCATGCACTGTTCCAAAGGAGTCTAATTACCGAGTCATTCTGCATAGAGCCTACAGTAAACATACCACCCAATGAGCGGTGAGCAATCCTTGAAGAGAATAATTATATCATCAGGGCGCTCGATAAAATTATTATTATTTCACAAAAAATTTTAAAGCATACAAAAATATTTAATAAAACAATACAATATCATATATACACATTATTAGAAAATAAAATATTGTATTAGGCAATGTGTTTTTTTTAAATATTTGAATTGAATATTTTAATAAAGTCGAGTCTAGTGTTTGTGTATCTTTTGATGTGTGTATTATGTAGACCAGTGGTTCCTAAAGTGGTTCCTGTGAACCCCCAGGGGTCCGTGACAAATAAAAAATGATTTGGGGGTGCGTGGACAACGTCAGGGGGTCCGTGGATATATAGTCATATCTTTACTAGTTTTTGGAAAAGAGAGTTTGAGCGACTGACTCACATACAGTTCTCGTAGAAAAACATCTGTTAAGATACCTCCATTAGGAGGCCATTTGCTCCACGTTGGAAGCAGGCATGGAAAAAAATACCTTTCAAGTCATTCACTTTATTATTTCACTTGGGGGTCCACAGTCAGGTTTTTGCTATGAAAGGGGTCCACGAGCATAATAAGTTTGGGAATCACTGATGTAGACTTAAGAGTTATAAAAAATAATAGTCTTTATGGTTTAAATATTTTTTACTGCCAGGGGTTAAACGCAATATTGCATACTACGTATAATACGTAGTATACAATATTGCGGTCACTTGTTCGAGAAGTTATTGTTTTACGATGCAATTCTTTTCTATCACTTGGTTTTTGTCGGATTATAAAGATATGGATTAAAGATCGTTTAATAAATTATTTTAATATAAAAAGATACTTCTTTATCGCTCAAAACCGTCATTAAAAAATAGAAATAATTTGGTTGATAAAAAATACTAATAATTTTCATTTTTTTTTTATATATTTAACAGATCTAATTATATTATAAATGAAGCCACACATTCCATATAAAGCTTTAGCGGAAACGTAAGAATAACCGGTATTACATAATCGTTACTAATAAATACTTGTCTTCAAATCGTATATTATGTGCAGTGAGTTACATTATTGAGCTCTTCCAATTCCATCTTGAAATCATTTTCTAAGCCATTAAAAAATATTGGGAACAAATTAAATGGTCAGAATTTAAATCAATTTTAGGTCAGAATAATATAAGAACGATCAGAAAAAAAATATTATACTGCAGAATATTTTATAACCATTTTGATTATTTTAGGTTAGGTTAGGTAAATTTGTTTTAAAGATTTCATTTAAATTATGACTATTTATTCTGATTGATATATTATGGCCATTTAATATAAATTCGGACCAATATAATATAAATTCTAACTGGAAAAATGTGAGTCAAAAATATTAGTGTTTTCAATATTAATTAAACATTTATTTTCCTTCTGAATATGGTTAGACATCGGTGCAATTACAATATTAAAACAGAATAATTTAGTTTATGGTTAGCATATTTTTTTTTCACCACCCAAAAATCTACATAATTCATTAATGCTTTCTGGAAACATTTAACCGTCTCTGTGAATCTTTCTTCCCGAAAAATGCATTGTTATTTATGGTCGTCAACCTTGACAACGCGCTGATTGGAGAGGGGAGTCTTTTCTTATTTTTCTTCTGAGATTTCTCTGAAGATTTTTCTACACACAGTTCAATTTATAAATATTCATGTCATATTTACTATTTCAAGTTAATTGCAAGAGTCCTACAAAAAGTTTATACCCTACTACTGGAGTTTTACTCATTCTTCAATACAATATAGTAACTAAGAGAATTCATATTTTCATATCCGTCATACTGTCACATAATAAAAAATATTTATTTTTAATTAAGGATATAAAGTTCTTATACATTTTTATTCGTGATCAAATTTTACTAAGTAATAAACGATATATTCATCAATCAAAAATTAGTCTCAAAATCCAAAACACTAAATATTTTTGGTTAAATTATTACTTGATCAATAATTATAAAACATTATAAATTAATAATCAACCTACAAATATATCCAGTATGAATCAGAAGTTAGGATTTTTTTTATCTTTTTAATTGATTTGCTTAAATCATCTCAATAATATTTTGACACCATACTCTTTTAAATAAATATTTTAATCGAGTCGTGAAATGTCAAAATTTGATTCTAAATAATTTAGATATTGCTTTATAGTGCAAATAAGATCAATCGTTGACAACCCTAAAGAAATGCGGTTTATAACGGAGAGAATTCTTTGGCAATGGCAATGTTTGTTACATATTATTTTCGGAATTTTTTGGAAGCTTGAAATAAAAAAAAAACGTATAAATGCTTTCTGTTTTTCAAAATAAGTATCAATCGTTTTTTACATTTGTCCAAATAACAACTCTTAAAATGGGATTCAAAGTACGTAACCTTTTGTAATAAAAAAATGTCATCTTTTTTTTATAAATGAACTATAACAAAACACATAAATATGAGTGTCAATTAAAAGTGTTTTTATTATAATATATTAATAAGTGAAATCCGTACGGCAGTTCGTACTAAAACGAATATACAACTGATACATTTCCACCTATCAAAATATTGTTGAGTTTTTTAATATTTCTCTATATTAACAGTCTTAAATATGTATTCTAATTTTATATTTAAAAATAAAAAAATCTTTTCCTGATTTCTAAAACAAATAATGTCTATCAAGAAGCAAGTGAAAACTTTAGTCATGAGTGCTATAATTTATTTATTGTTTTGCAGGTTGTATTCTTTGCTGCAGTAGTAGCCGTTGCCCGAGCTGGACTCATTGCCCAACCAGGTCTGACCTATGCATCACCTCTTGGATACGCGTCACCCTTGTCATACGCCTCACCTCTGTCATACGCCACTCCCCACACCAACATTGCCACCATCGACGCTGACTACGATCCTAACCCTCAATACTCATACGCTTATAACGTGCAAGACGCTTTGACCGGGGATTCCAAGAGCCAACACGAAAGCAGGTCTGGAGATGTCGTCCAAGGATCTTACTCTCTCATCGATGCTGATGGTCTCAAGCGCACCGTCGACTACACCGCCGATCCCCACAACGGATTCAACGCTGTGGTCAGACGTGAGCCCATTGGACATGCCGTGAATGTTGTCTCTCCAGTAGGATATGCATCTCCAATTGCTAAAGTAGTATCTCCAGTATCTTACGCTTCACCTTTGGCGTATAGTGCACCAGCATATTACCATTAAATAGTTAAAGAAACTATTCTAAGTAAACGTTTGTATTATATATAAACCAAATGCAATTTTGTACATAATTTATTAGTATAATAAATAATAAAAAAATAAATACATGTTTTCTTTTATGTATCAAATACGACATCCACTTTTCTTTTATCATTTTTAAAAAACTTCCTTATGTGACCTCACGGCAAAGTTTATGTTTAACAAAATATTTATACTCATCCACCTATTATAGCTAATAAACATAACTAAACAAAAATATACATCTACGCCAAATTTTATAATAATCGCATTATAACATACATTATTCGTAAAGTTGTATTGTCTTCGCAACGTTTGATCGATGTTTTTTATTGTAAATTTGCATTCATTGATTGCCCATCCATTATGTATTATTTTCTGGTTAGCAAAGTTGAGCATGTGACTCAATTTAGATTTGCATATAAAAGATGGGAAATAAACTTCCATGATAAAGTGTGTATCCCTTAAAATTTAAAATAAAAATGTTTTAATAGCTTTTGCAATATAACATAAGTCAATATATTGATTTATTAAATGGTGGTAAATAAATTAATTATCCCCATCACGATTTATCATAAATCTACATATCAAAGCCCAGGAAGTCCAAAGTTTTGTAAAAATATATGGGGTTTTAAGTAGAGTATCCAATCCCGTTCAATTTTCTGATCCCGAAATCCCGGGATTGATACGGCTGCGATCCGGGGATCCGGGATCCGGGATACGGCTGTGACAATCTGGGGAAAAGTATAGCGAATTGAGGATTTCAAATTCCTCGGTGAGCAAACCCCAATCCCGGGATCGGGATTGAAAATTAATCAAACCTGAAATCCCGGGATTGGAAAAAGGCTTTGGGATTGGATACCCTAGTTTTAAGCTCTTCACAAATTGATTGTAATTTCTATCAATTTTGAGATATTCTGCCTTTTCATTTTGGGAAATTAAATTTAATAGAAATAATAAAGCGTGTATACAACTCGAAAAAATAATAATAGTTACTGTTTATATGATTCAGTTATTGATGTATGTTATTCGGTGTCAAACAGGTGTCAAGACACTGGAAACACGTTTGAAATTACTATTGTCTTAAACGTCAAACCATTTCACATCAAATTAGTATATTGCTGTCAAAATGACAGGTAAAGTCGTAAGTAATATCTTTGATTTAATTGCTTATTCAATTTAAAACTTGAATAGACTTATTTCTTCAATCATAAAAATTAGTATTGTAACTCTTGTTATCAATAGAATAAAAAAAATGTTAATTATTTCAGTGTTTTCAACTACTTCTAACATACATGTATTAATCAAACTTCGCTCATCACAAACATTTTCAACTGATAATAATATATATGACTATTTATACTAAACCAAGTAAAACTAATATTGTATCAAAAAACAATTAAGTTAGAGGGATCACTGACAATAAAGTCAACGGTAATTTTTAAATATTTTAAATAATTGCGGAATTAGAACAAAACAGTTTTATTTTTTAAATATAATTTAAAGTATTCATCAACAGTGAACACTTTTATAGTGATTATTAAAAAATACTCGCGATAAGCAAAATTTTTCTTAATCATTTTATGAAAATTGTAGAACTGTTGTGTTTTATTTTGATGAATATAGTGTTTCAGTTGATATTTTTCAAGACGGTGGCGTCTAGTCAAAATTTTGATTTGACATTTACCAGCTTTGAACTAATCTCATACAAATAATTATTTATTATTAATTATTTGCTCCGCATTATTATAATCCCACCAAACCACGCATTGACAAAATGCAAGCGAGTATAGAAATATTAAATTTAGGTCAATATTTGCATTCGGCAACCATATATATTAATTTTATGTTTGTTTTAAAAAATAATGGTCGACGATTTCGTAATTACTAAAAATAAAATTACAGCCCGCACGGAGCATTTCTAAATTACTAAAGACGTATTAGTAATTTACCTCTGAGATTTCAGGCGGCGCAAAGCGGCAGTACGGAATTCGTGTCAGGTTCGAAATTCGGTTCAATTATTGAGTCATACGATTATCAAACTAAGACATAACCTACGAGGATAACAAGTTTGTCGCCATGCCAGCGAGAATATAATTTATGAAACATTTCAAAAGCTGTGATCGCTGTCACATTCATATTAAGCTACAAGGAGACTTAGAGGACATTTGAAATTAAGCACATTCATATAAATCAATCAGAAACGGGATAACTATATTTTATTTATAAATTTGATTACATTGAATTATAAATATAAAATTTCTTTCTCAGTAGAACAGCAAACTATTCTCGCGACCGTTAAAAAACAATTTATACAAATTCTAGCATTTTCAATTATCTAAAATCCGCTGTTATAAATCTATAAAACAATAACGATGTTTAGTAAATCTATCTAATAGAGTTAACTGTCAATAATTGGCAAAAATAAGTAATGTTTATGAAAGGCAACATTATTTAAAATAATAATTCCCATCTGTATAGTATTATTATATCAAGATAATTCCATGTTTGAAAGAACTTAGGTTTGGTCACACTGTAAAGTCGTAGAAAGGGTTCATATAAATTAAGTGCATTTATTAATATACATATATCTATGTCCGCTCCCAATGTGAAGCATAGGGTCTCCTAATGGAGGTATCTCAACAGATTTTTTTCAACAAGAAGAGAGTAGGAATAGAAGGATAGGACTAAGACAGGGCTAGTGGTTAGCTAATCGCTCTCGCTATGCCCGTTTTACGAAATCAAGACATTACATAAATCCATACCTTCGGACAGAAATCCATTAATCGATTGAAAATTCAATATTTAAAATCAGTCCGCTGTGTGGTCGACTGTCAACGTCGTTGACTTATAACACGGAGGTCACGGGTTCGAAATATGTATATGTGTGTATATGAGATGAAATCTCTATACGAGTATTGAGTGTCATAAAAAAATACTGCTCAAGAATATTACCACCTGTCTGTATAGTAAAATTAAGGCTTAAAATTAATATTGACTATCCAAAATGGTAGATTAATAAACTGAAAAACTTGTTTTGAATATTTTGTTTATCACTCAACTTGAGTAATTTAAATTTTAACCATTTTTTGTTAAGTTTTCACGGTCAATCACACGACAAGGGAAAACTTTTTTATGCTCAACATAAATGATTACAGACGAAAGTAAAACTCACGGCTGACAATGAGATACTTAATAATTACTATATCACTATCGAAGAACTTTTATTTTACGAATATTTATAAAATAAACACTTTTCTAGACAGTGTTACACAATAATTTTCTGGGTTATATATATTTACTTTATTTAAATTGTATATCTATAACGACTTTGCTGTTGTTATAACTAATAAATCTGCAAACAGAAAAAGGCGTATTTATAGTAAAGAAAAATAAACTATGAACACTATTTTGTTATGAAACTAAAGTTATTATTTTTATATTTGTTTGACAAAAATGTACAACGCATTGACATATTTATTATTATCATTTTTTTTACCATTTCCGCTCCCAATGTGGAGCATATGGACTCTTAATGGATTTTATCTCAACAGAAGTATTTCTACGAAGACTGCTTGTTACCTCTCTTTTCCGAGAGAGTAGGAATAGAAGGATAGGGCTAGGACAGGACTAGTGGTTTGGCTAATTGCTCTCGATACATCCCGTTCATAGGATAGGATGGGTGGTCTTATCTTATATCTTATCTTATAGCCATCAGCCATCAGCTTCCATATTATTTAAAATTTTCCTTAATAAATGATAAATAGTTGAACCTATAATATTTTTAGGTTTAAAACTTTCAATGGATTCACAGTTTGTAGCACAATACGTGGAATAATCTTTTTTAGTTATTTTAAATTTTATATTATGTGAAAATATGATAACATTTAAAATCGACATTGTGAATTACAATCAAGTATACAGACTTTTTTTCATTCACCATGCGAATAGTTACATTTTATCGTACATAAAAAAAATCTTGTCTAGATCCTGGATTGCATTGTGGAAACCAGGATATGAAAAATCGAATTTTACGATCATAGTAAGTAGACAACCAGTAGTCAAATTAACAGTTTTTTTTTTAATAAAAAATAAGTAAAACAAATTAAGCACTTTCAAATACAGAAAGAATTATTAACTACCCTACGCTTTTGATTCCGTTACTCTTGTGATAGCCCTGAGTTGAACATTGCAGATCAGTTGTCTCAGCGAAATTCTGGCGGCAATGTCAAACGACTCGATTGCGTTTCCGTTGATATGTAATCGAAAAACGTATAAATAGTTAGTGTTTCAAGCAAACTTTATCAATTGGTATTTACCTTTGTTCGAGAAAACTACTCTCAAAATGGCATTCAAGGTATGAAATGAATATCAAACATAACTTTGCTTGAAGAAATTTACACTCATATTCAATAATTACTATATTAAACAGTGCATTTATAATTTACTTTACTCATCTGCAATCGTAAATATGCCCTAAAGAAAGATTTAAATCATGTTTAAGTTATTCACTGAAAATCTTGGTAAAATGACATTAAAAAAACACTTTTCTTCTAATTTGGCATTATTTATTTGGATAATAGCCAGTATGAATTTTAAATGCTTGTGATGAGCGCCACTGGTCCTGATTTTATTCAATATTGTGGTAGAAGTGCAAAACTGTTTATATTGATAAAATTCATTATTCATTTATTTCCAGTTCGTCGTCTTCGCCGCTATGGTAGCCGCCGCCAACGCTGGCCTCATCGCCCAGCCAGGTTTGGCTTACTCCTCTCCTTTGGGATACGCTTCTCACGGATACGCCGCCCCTCTGGCCTACGCCGCTCCAGTTGCCAAGATCGCAGCTCCATTAGCCTACTCTGCTCCCCTCGCTTACGCCGCTCCAGTCGCTCATTACGCAGCCCCAGCAGCCTACGCCAAAGTAGCTTCCATCGATGCCGACTACGATCCCAACCCTCAATACTCATACGCCTACGACATCCAAGACGGTTTGACCGGAGACTCCAAGAGCCAACACGAATCAAGATCCGGAGATGTCGTCCAAGGATCATACTCCCTGATCGATGCTGATGGTCTCAAGCGTACCGTCGACTACACCGCCGATCCCCACAACGGATTCAACGCCGTCGTTCGTCGTGAACCCATCGGACACGCCGTCAAGGTTGTCGCCCCAGTCGCCAAGGTCGTCTCCCCACTCGCCTACGCTTCTCCTCTGTCCTACGCCGCTCCAGTCGCCAAGTTCGCATCTCCTTTGGGTTATGCCTCACCCCTGTCTTACGCTGCTCCCGTAGCTAAGATCGCCGCCCCATTGGCTTACAGCGCCCCAGCTTACTACCACTAAGAAACGAAATGATTTTTGAAACGATTATGACAAATAAACTGCAATAAATTATTTTTGAACACTAATTTAATTTCTTTCATTTGAATAAATTTATTTATTATTATATTTTTAACTATTATACTATACTATCGTATCTAGGTACATCTTTATTGGTTTTACAGGTTGAAACATCTTCAGCAATAATATCAAAAAATACATACAAACTTTACCAACATTTATCAAATATCTATATATTAATAGCCGATAAAATAAGTTTTCACTTTTCACAAATGTGTGCGTACTGATGTCCTCGAGCGTATTTGAAAATTAGTTTGATAAATTATATATACTACAAAAAATGGTTGTTAGCAAACTTGAACATTATTCCAAATATTAAATAATTTACGAAATTTCTGCTCCTACGAAAAATGGTTGTTAGCAAACTTGAACATTATTCCAAAAATTCAATAATTTACGAAATTTCTGCTACTACGAAAAATGGTTGTTAGCAAACTTAAACATTTCAATTATTCTAAAAAATACATTATTTACAATTAAATAGTGCAGGGGTGTCGATATATGTCCCGTGATCTATTTCTTCTTCTACGAAATATATTTGTTTGCCAACTTAAATATTTCAATTATTCTAAAAAATATATTATTTCCAATTAAATAGTGCAGGGGTGTTGATATATGTCCCGAGATCTATTTCTTCTTCTACGAAATATGTTTTTTAGCAAATTTAAACATTTCAATTATTCTAAAAATTACATTATTTACAATTAAAATACTGCAGGGGTGTCGATATATGTCCCGTGATCTATTTCTTCTTCTACGAAATATATTTGTTAGCCAACTTAAATATTTCAATTATTCTAAAAAATATATTATTTCCAATTAAATACTGCAGGGGTGTTGATATATGTCCCGAAATCTATTTCTTCTTCTACGAAATATGTTTGTTAGCAAATTTAAACATTTCAATTAGTCTAAAAATAACATTATTTACAATTAAAATACTACAGGGGTGTCGATATATGTCCCGTAATCTATTTCTTCTTCTACGAAATATGTTTATTAGCAAACTTAAACATTTCGATTATTATAAAAATTATATTATTTCCAATTAAATAGTGCAGGGGTGTTGATTTATGTCCCGTAATCTATTTCTTCTTCTACGAAATATGTTTGTTAGCAAACTTAAACATTTCAATTATTCTAAAAATTATATTATTTCCAATTAAATAGTGCAGGGGTGTCGATATATGTCCCGTAATCTATTTCTTCTTCTACGAAATAAGTTTGTTAGCAAACTTAAACATTTCGATTATTATAAAAATTATATCATTTCCAATTAAATAGTGCAGGGGTGTTGATTTATGTCCCGTAATCTATTTCTTCTTCTACGAAATATGTTTGTTAGCAAACTTAAACATTTCAATTATTCTAAAAATTATATTATTTCCAATTAAATAGTGCAGGGGTGTTGATATATGTCCCGTAATCTATTTCTTCTTCTACGAAATATGTTTGTTAGCAAACTTAAACATTTCAATTATTCTAAAAATTACATTATTTACAATTAAAATACTGCAGGGGTGTCGATATATGTCCCGTGATCTATTTCTTCTTCTACGAAATATATTTGTTAGCCAACTTAAATATTTCAATTATTCTAAAAAATATATTATTTACAATTAAAATACTACAGGGGTGTCGATATATGTCCCGTAATCTATTTCTTCTTCTACGAAATATGTTTGTTAGCAAACTTAAACATTTCAATTATTCTAAAAATTATATTATTTCCAGTTAAACAGTGCAGGGGTGTTGATATATGTCCCGAGATCTATTTCTTCTTCTACGAAATATATTTGTTGGCAAATTTAAACATTTTAATTATTCTAAAAATTATATTATTTCCAGTTAAATAGTGCAGGGGTGTTGATATATGTCCCGAGATCTATTTCTTCTTCTACGAAATATATTTGTTGGCAAATTTAAACATTTTAATTATTCTAAAAAATATATTATTTCCAATTAAATAGTGCAGGGGTGTTGATATATGTTCCGTAATCTATTTCTTCTTCTACGAAATATATTTGTTAGCCAACTTAAATATTTCAATTAATATATTAATAGCCGATAAAATAATCACTCGCTTTTCACAAATGTGTGCGTACTGATGTCCTCTTCTACGAAATGTATTTGTTTGCGTATTTGAAAATTAGTTGAATAAAATATATATACTACAATAAATGGTTGTTAGCAAACTTGAACATTATTCCAAATATTAAATAATTTACGAAATTTCTGCTCCTACGAAAAATGGTTGTTAGCAAACTTGAACATTATTCCAAATATTAAACAATTTGCGAAATTTCTGCTCCTACGAAAAATGGTTGTTAGCAAACTTGAGCATAATTCCAAAAATTAAATAATTTACGAAATTTCGGCTACTACGAAAAATGGTTGTTAGCAAACTTGAACATTATTCCAAATATTAAATAATTTACGAAATTTCTGCTAACTATAAAAATAAAATAAATTAAATTAAATTAAATTAAATAAAATTAAATAAAATAAAATAAAATTAAATTAAACACAATGCAACAAAAATCTCACGTTGCTGGGCAACGGGCTTACAGCTAGTATTATATTAATTTTAATGAAGGTATAAATATTTAATGATTTTATAAATGTGACAGAAACAATTCGAAAAGATATTAATTGAAAAAAAATGCGCCAGTCAAGTATTCCAATGTCATCAATGGCATTGTAAAAAAATGTGAAAATATTTTTTCAATTACTACTGAAATCCAGAAATTAAATATATTTTTGTTGAACACTGCAATATCAGCAATAGTAATTATAAATAAAATCAAATATTTATCGCTCAACTAGCATAACTAGCATAAATTTCATTTTTTTTTTAATTTTCACGGGCAATGTACAACAATAGTACCTTTTTTGACTCGACAAAAAATGTCAGATTAAAGTATAACACATAGATTATACCGAGATACTAAGAATTATTCTGACCCTGCTGAAGGACTTCATTCAAAATACGGAGAGAAAAAAATAATTAAATGTCATTGCACTCCACCATATAGCTGAAACGTTTAAAAACATTTTTTTCACTATCTTCGCTCCCAGTGTTGACAATATAGATTCTTTGTAGAATTTATCTCAACAAAAGTTTAAGCTGCATGTTAATCAGTTGCTCATTCCTTCATTTTTGTAGTGTGAAGAATAGGAATAAAACACTACTCATGATAAGCTGATCACTCTCGCCACTTTTTGTTTTTGATATCAGATCGGATACCTTCGAACTGTCTATTAATCGATTAAAAATCGGTTTTATAATAATTTATTACTGGGATTTGACTTCCTGTGCTCTGCAACCCATGCTATTGACGTTAACAAATCGATCACATACCCCGATTTTTTTCAATACTACGTCGAAAGTTTTTTTTTAAAACGTTGATTTTGAAATCACAGTTTATTATTTATTGCTAACTGTGTCCTTTTGATTTTTCTTTTACTTTACATGGCAGCATAAGTTTCATATTAAATATGTTTGAATATCAAAAGCGATAAAAACTGCTTCATAAAACGCATGTGTTTTTTACCATTATCATTGACATGCCTACCTTATTTGAGATTTACTATTCTTCATGAATCTTCTGCATATCTAATTGTTTGACGCCGATAGTTTAAAAATGAATGTCTGAAGGCATGAGTGTTGGTGATGTCTAAGAAATTTCCTCCCTCTATTAAAGTCCTGAAATAACCCTATCCTATCCTTTAATCTTACTCTCTTCGAAAAAGAGAGGTTGAGCAACTGAGAAACAATTAGTTCTCATAGAAACAACATTGGTTAAAATACCTTCATAATGATAACATATTCTCTACATTGAGAGCAGACATGATTAAAAAAAATATCCACCGCTGTATGTATTTACATTTCGATAATTATTATATGTGTAAATTAACATATTTTATTGATTTTCAATCACTATCTAGGATACAGCTTGTAAGCTTAACACCGTCCAACCGAGTACTCTAATATTGGTGAAGTTGATGAAATATTCTCCATCCTGGAGGCTTAAGAACCCAATGTAGCATGTTCGTCTTCAGGTGTTTCTATCAAATGTCTTCTTCGGTCGCTTTACCTTCTGACATAAAGATGCATTATTAATAAGAAGAGGTAAAAATAATCACACATTTAATTTCTTCTTGATAAAATTAAGTTAAATTAAATTGATGTATTGATAACTGAACATTAAAACTTGGAACTATGAAAACTTAGACCTCGCTTATGCTATATTTTTAATGTAATTTTGAAATTAATCGGATTTTGATTCATAGAAGATAAAATGAAAATAAATTTCGAGAAGTTCAGCGAATATTTAGTAAATCGTTTTATTCTGAAATAAACAACTAGTTTTTAAGTTTAAACGTGAAATCAAAAAATTGAATTTGTGGAATAATATACCGAATAAAATAAACAATCAAATAACTAATAATAATAAGAAAATCATCACAATCACACATTAAACATTGAATAACGGTAAAGTTTAATCTTATTCCATGCTTGTAAATCAGCTGTAAATAAATCATTTCAATGAAGTGAAGAAATTTATAAAATTCTGGAATTACTCTAATAAATACAAAAAGCATTTCTCTCTGAGACGATTACACTTTACCATAAGCATAATTACTTACATCCTACAATTTTTATTACGCTTGTGGCGACCCTGAGTTGAGCAATGCAGATCAGTTGTATTAGCAAAACTCCGGTGGCAATGTCAAATAGCGTGATTGCGTTTCCGTTGATATGTAATCGAAAAACGTATAAATAGTAAGTGTTTCATGCAAACTGTATCAATTGGTATTTACCTTTGTTCGAGAAAACTTCTCTCAAAATGGCATTCAAGGTATGATGTTAATTTTTAAAAGCTTAATTTTTTTATGACTTTTATACTGGTTTTGTGTGCATATTTTATATGGATTCATTACGCTTCTTAATTAACAATATTATTATACTTAATAATATTTCAATATAAAAAATACCTTAATTAATATTATGAAATAGAATATACAAGTTGGTTGTTGAGTATCCCACCACCACCCGTTATGTGTATGCAGCCGCTTTTTAACGGCCACCTTCCATAACGCAATGCGATCAAGAAAAGAAAATAATTTATTTCTCATATTTTTGACCCGATACAGAGCTGCACGGGACCTATCTTTTAACCATGCACTGTTGTGCTTAAAAGATAAATACATTCATATATTTTTTTTTCATTTATTTCTAGTTCGTCGTCTTCGCCGCTATGGTAGCCGCCGCCAACGCTGGCCTCATCGCCCAGCCAGGTTTGGCTTACTCTTCTCCTTTGGGATACGCTTCTCACGGATACGCCGCCCCTCTGGCCTACGCCGCTCCAGTTGCCAAGATCGCAGCTCCATTAGCCTACTCTGCTCCCCTCGCTTACGCCGCTCCAGTCGCTCATTACGCAGCCCCAGCAGCCTACGCCAAAGTAGCCTCCATCGATGCCGACTACGATCCCAACCCTCAATACTCATACGCCTACGACATCCAAGACGGTTTGACCGGAGACTCCAAGAGCCAACACGAATCAAGATCCGGAGATGTCGTCCAAGGATCATACTCTCTGATCGATGCTGATGGTCTCAAGCGTACCGTCGACTACACCGCCGATCCCCACAACGGATTCAACGCCGTCGTTCGTCGTGAACCCATCGGACACGCCGTCAAGGTTGTCGCCCCAGTCGCCAAGGTCGTCTCACCACTCGCCTACGCTTCTCCTCTGTCCTACGCCGCTCCAGTCGCCAAGTTCGCATCTCCTTTGGGTTATGCCTCACCCCTGTCTTACGCTGCTCCCGTAGCTAAGATCGCCGCTCCTTTGGCTTACAACGCCCCAGCTTACTACCACTAAGAAAAGAAATGATTTTTGGAACGTCTATAATGTATAAACTGCAATAAATTATTTTTAAACCTTAATTCCATCTTTTATTTTGATTGACTTAATAACCTATTTTTTTAAAACCAATGTTTGCTCCCAATGTTAAGCATACGGCTTCCTAATGAAGGTATCTCAACATAAGTTGTTTTTCCTTCATAAATATAGTGTTATCTGATTTTTGATAAATTAAAAAAAATGTTTCGATGCTCAAAAAAATATATCCGATTGCAGCTAGTAATAGACATAAACTTAATTTGACATACATATATTTACATCACTTTGTTAGCTTTTGTGATCTTGCGAAAGAAGTTTTAAGAAAGATCTGCAGGGATAAGCTGGGTTTCATGTCTCGTGAAACTCAACATCATTATTTATTTTTTAATTTAAGATTTTTGGATATGGGTGCTTGTGATATATATCTGTTCTCCTCAAACTAACCTGGAAACAATAGTTTTAAATAAAAAAATACGTGGTTACATGTAACTTCAATTTTTTTTTCTATTCATATTGGGGATACATTATATAAATATGAAGTTAAGAAATTATGAGTAATGATCGATTTTGGAATTGAAAATTTGACAATTCCAATATCCAGGGATCACAAAAAGGGTCCGAGATAGTTTTAACATTAGCTTAGACATCAACTTAATATTGTATTTATAAAACCGACCCATAATTGGCAAAAGAACCTAAACGACACAATTCGGTAAATTGCGTTTTAATTCAATAATTTTTATGACAAATAGTGACAAAAAATTTAGATCTTTATCTCATTCGACTGATTCTTTTAGGCCTGTGATTTGACTTGTTATCTTTTGTTCCACGTGGACTCCGGATGAAAACGCTTATCTAAAGAATTGGAACTAGTCAGAAAATGTTATTATAGTATAAGGATAGGCATTGACCATATATTACTATTTACTAACCGCATTGAATTTTAAAAAACCTTCTTCTGTAAAATTTATAAATTGTCGGTCACGATTTTTAACTTATTACGGTTCGAAATGTATACCAGCTGAAGTATTCGTATGACGAAAACAATGAATAACTACCCTACAAATACTGAAAGTTGACATTTGGACATTGTGCAACCGTAGACCGTGGCAAATTATAATTGCATATTTTTTTTATTATTGACAATGCAAAAAAGCTACATTTAATGAGTGCATTGTTATCACTCAAGCCATCTTAGCAACCGAAATGCCAATCATTGACATTTTGTTTCAAAAAGATATTGTTTAGATTCTTTATACTTCACTTTCAAACATATCCCCGTCGCAACACTAAAAAATATCATACACTTCCCAGGAACTAAAATTCTTAAATCTATAGCCGGGAGAAAAAACTAATCAAATCGAAAAAAAATATTTAAAATAGCCTTTATAAAATACTATAATTCGTATTTGCATACACTCTAAACTAAGTGAGCTCCAAAAATAAATTAAACCAAATTTCGTGACAGTTAAAACAATACATTTTCTTATCAGTGTAACAATCCAAATACAAAGACTACCTTCATACTATTTTTGATTATTACTATTTTTTCATCGTCAACTATGAAAAATTCAACGCCGATTAAAATCCTGAATGCACTATTTTTTTTGATACAATTTTTTTTTGACAAAAGGGTAGTCATTTGAGTACAACTTTTGATTATTAAATAAAATAAATGCAAAATATTTTCTTGCCCAATTTCGTAAGTCAGTAAATTGTCATCGAAATGATTAATAATAATGTGGTCAGTAACCTAAATAAATTATTTGTATATAAAAATAAGTTACATAACCTTACCGATATATTCACTAAAACAATTACCTTATTACATATATGTTTCGATAGATTCGGTTGTAACGTTTTATGATTTATTTATATTCACAAACTAAATTCAATGACTTAGTGATTCCACTAGTTGTTAAACTAATTGTGACCTATTTTTGAGAAATATTTTGTATGAAGGTTGATTATTGTACATCTCTCGCAATAATACATTTAACAACAAAAAAATATTCATTTAACCATCGACTGTTTATGTCACTTATCTCTGAAAAAATAATAAGTAAGTTTCTTTAAATTGAAAAACTATGTTCATTCATAAATATAATAAAATTCAAATTTTTATACTATTGTATGCGTTATCACTGAGTTATGTGATAGTTTAAATGAACAGCGTTACTAGCCAAATAAATAATATAATTAACAGTACAGACAACCACTGCCCTGCTTCTGGAATTTCTGGATAACTCTTTCTTGTATTGTGTCTCTACATTTTCGATTCATTTTTTTTCACTGTAGAGACAGTGTTTAGCTGTGTCAAGTTTTAATGTTGATTTTATCTATGTTTTAATAGTATTTTTTTTAAATAAAGAGTAAATTTTACATTAACAAAATAATAAAGAATTTTAAGAAGTGTAATCGACAAAACATATTGTAGTATCCACTAGGGTTTCCAATCCCAGGATCACGTACAATTTTGTGATCCACAATCCCGGGATTTTGGATTGTGGAAAAGAAGTGAAAAATTCTCGAAAAGTTATTAAAAATCAGCCAACCACCCAAAAGAAAAAATCCCCCTGCGAACTATAAAATGTGTTTCACTTTTTTTCTAGATTATTTTGAAATCACTCAATTTTTGACTTATTTTCCAGTGATCGATCCCGTGATCCCGAAACACACATATCCCGAATTTATGGTGAAGGATCAATCCCGAGAACTCGGGATCACAGAAAGGCTTCGTAATTGAATGCTCTAGTATCCCCACCACTTAAAGCGGGGTTTCCTATATTTTTAATGCATACACATATGCTTGTAGTTCTGATTATTTTTTTAATGGTAACGAAAAGTATTTTGTAAGTTGTTCCATGCAGTAAAACGATATCAAAAAATCGATTACGTATTGCGTGGTAAAATTGTCAAAAACCCTTTACGAATTCCGCCTTTGAGTTATTTATAAGTTCTTGCCAAAATATACGGCCACATTATTTTAAAGCAACGACCACTGCTGGTAACCCTGAACATGACAGATTATTTATTTGCAAAAATGTAGTGGCAATGTCAATTAACTCTAGCGTTGGTCTACATTTTGACATCGCAGAAAGAATACTGTATAAATAGTGAACGCTACATACAAACAGTATCAATTGGTATTCACCTTTGTTCGAGAAAACTTCTCTCAAAATGGCATTCAAGGTATGAATCAATTTAATTTTATAATATGTGACATGTAAGACTGAAAACTTAAAGCTGCACCTAATTAATAATATTTGAAACTTTAAGTAAAAATACATTACAATCATTCTAAGCAACGAAAATTATAAATCACTAATAATGTTAATTAACTTAAATTTGTCGAAAATTCAAAAACTCAGCAGTGATTTTGCATGAATAATTTTATATTAGTCATAAAACATTAATATAACCATATTTGTATTTATTAATTCTAGTTCGTCGTCTTCGCCGCTATGGTAGCCGCCGCCAACGCTGGCCTCATCGCCCAGCCAGGTTTGGCTTACTCTTCTCCTTTGGGATACGCTTCCCACGGATACGCCGCCCCTCTAGCCTACGCCGCTCCAGTTGCCAAGATCGCAGCTCCATTAGCCTACTCTGCTCCCCTTTCTTACGCCGCTCCAGTTGGTCACTACGCAGCCCCAGCAGCCTACGCCAAAGTAGCTTCCATCGATGCTGACTACGATCCCAACCCTCAATACTCATACGCCTACGACATCCAAGACGGTTTGACCGGAGACTCCAAGAGCCAACACGAATCAAGATCCGGAGATGTCGTCCAAGGATCATACTCCCTCATCGATGCTGATGGTCTCAAGCGTACCGTCGACTACACCGCCGATCCCCACAACGGATTCAATGCCGTCGTTCGTCGTGAACCCATTGGACACGCCGTCAAGGTTGTCGCCCCAGTCGCCAAGGTCGTCTCCCCACTCGCCTACGCTTCTCCTCTGTCCTACGCCGCCCCAGTCGCCAAGTTCGCCGCTCCTTTGGGTTATGCCTCACCCCTGTCTTACGCTGCTCCCGTAGCTAAGATCGCCGCTCCTTTGGCTTACAACGCCCCTGCCTACTATCACTAAGAAACGAAATGATTTTTGGAACGTCTATGATGTATAAACTGCAATAAATTATTTAAAACTATAATTTTACATCTTTTATTTTTATTTACTTCTAAATTTATCCGCCAAAACAGAATTACTTTTGTCAAAATGTTATTCCTTCCTATTATCACAGGATCAATGATACCAAATATATTTTTAAAAAAAAAACATTATTATTTACCACCCAGTGGTCAATTCTTATCCACGGGTTATATCGACCCATTCTTGAAATTTTACTTGAGATTATCTTAAACTATTAATAAGTTTCCTTTGTATTGGCAAGACACTGCAAACTATTTTATAGTTCTAAATATTAAATTAATTACATCGACCTTTTTTTGGTGTACGATAATTACTAAACGATTTAAAAAAAAACTCATTTATTGACCTTAAGTTTGGCCCGAAAAAAAAAACATTTTTTATTTTAATGATCGATTGAAATACGTTACATTAATCATACAAAACCTGAAATTTTGATAAGCTTCTTGTTGAAAAGTCATAACAATCAGCATGATTTTTTCGAAGACTTAATATATTAGGTTTTCACTACTGTTTCTTGATATACTTCTATCAAATGGACTTTTCTGTTATTAACCAATTTATAATTAATTATTTAATCTCCAGTGCTCTAAAGCAGTAACCAAGAGAAAGATATAGAAAAAAAGAGAACCAAGAAAAAAAAGGTTTTTTTCTTGGATGAGATATTCATGTGCGACTTATAGTCAGTAATACCATTTTAATGTAAATGTAGAATTTACAAATTTCTTCAGAAAATAATAGATCACGAGAATTTATTTAAATATGCCAACATCTTTTGTCAACCAAAATGTAACTTAATAATGAACTGCTTCTAAAAATCTAAACGACATAATACTTGCTTCTTAATCTCACTATCAAATAGCAAAAGCCAGAATCTTGACTTTGAAATCGACAAACAGCGTAAATTTAATCTTTTTTCATATAAATAATACATACTGTTTTGAGCTGGATTTTCTTCTCCTTGGCTCATACACTCTACTTGATATGTTGACCCTCTTACGCTAGTCGTTGACCTCCAGCACTCGCAGGTCCTATAACAAACCATGAATCCAGCGAAGTCGCGGTCTACCAGCTTTTCATTTTCCTTATGGGGCAGTAAATGTGACACATTTAGTTGGTTCATATTGATTCATGCTTGATATTATGTCTGACCCAGCGTCGGCGTTGAGTTTTTTGAGCTCGATCTTATTATATCAATTCCAATAATAAAATAAAACATAATATATTGTTGATACTTTATTACCCTGATTACGAAGCGGTGGATGCTGTACGCAATGTGTAACAGGAGAAATAGACTGCTTCCTAATAGAACGGACAGATTAATCGATGTTATTCATATATCAACTGATTAATTCGTACAGGCAATGAAAGACTCATTATTTTTCATAATTCAATTATTAACTAACATCAAGGATTTTACTACAACTTAACTAGTTGATCAAAAAGACATATCTTAAAGGTGGAAAAAAACTCCATTATTCAAACCACATATTTGAAGAGTATCAGAAGATAGAATTACTCAAATAAGTACAATCAATACATTATTCTATAATGTGACCGTTTTAGCACCGAGGGCAAAAACTAAACGTCTTATTATACTATGTGTCACCATACTACGACCAAGTAAATCTCAACAAAAAAAGGCTTGCGTTCAAGTTTGTCAAAGTCGTGCGTGACTGCTCCTGAGACAAACGTTATAATGATATAAAACGTTTAGTGCGTTAAAAAATACGCATTGTATACCATTGATTACCTTCATCGCATAGCGTTATCTATGAAAAGATATATACTCTGTAGTCTTTGATGTCATATTTTTTTGCTCAATTGGATTCAGCTCCACTAGAAAATGAGATCTAGACTGTCTCAGGAAAAGGAGAATTGAGGAGCAAACATACAAAAATTGATTTGTCACACAAATACAGAGCTTGGGAAATGATGATTTGAGTGTTGGAGAATTCACGGTTTGCTTGAATGTGTTAACTTTATAATTTAATTTTTATATGAAAAACTTTTTTTGAACACTAATTGTTATTTCCATTCATAGATTTTATTACAGACTATCAGAACTGTTTTTAAACGGCATTTTCCAAAATTTGTGACAAATCACTTTTTGAATGTTTGCTTCTCATATTATATTTTGCATGGCGGTAAAAATTAGAACTAATTTAATAAACGATTGTAATACCTGCTTTAAAAAAAGAATTAGGATTTCATCATCTTTCGAATGATTTATCAATACTGAATAAATCTATGTAATGGAGAAATCATCATCATTCGTTTTTTTGTGTATATACATATATTTTTAATTTAAAAGTCTAGAACAATTATGGTACTAATTATTAATTCTAGCTTAATGTTAAGCCTTCATAAAATAAAATAAATATAAACAGGGCGATGACACATTTTTAACGTTTCGTACACTCCTTATGAATCCCTTCACAAATAAATTTGTCACAAGTTTTTCTATCGAAATGCTGATGAAATAATCGACTAATGTAACACAAAACAACGTCCGTTTAGATTACCCTGAACATGGCAGATTAATTATTTGCAAAATCGCGGTGGCAATGTCACTTAACTTGAGCGGTGATCCACATTTTAACATCGCCGAAACCGTATAAATAGTGAGCGCTACATGCATACTGTATCAATTGGTATTCACCTTTGTTCGAGAAAACTTCTCTCAAAATGGCATTCAAGGTATGAATTAATATTTTACGATTTTAACGAATTATGAAATGTGAAATTTAAAGCTGCAGTGCAGTGATTACTGATAACTTATCAGAGAGCATTTGTAGCTTTAAGCTTACACTACATACTCAATCATTTCAAGCAAAACAAATATGAAAACGAAAAGTTATCTCTTATGTTTTTAATACACCGTCAAAAACATTATTGGCCTTATAAATATTTTATAATAGAGTTCTTTTTTCAAATGTTTAATTTAATTCTAAGGAAATGAAAATCATCAGCCAAAAATGTATTTTATTTAGAAATAAATATTTATAGACAACTTTTCATTGTTTCCAGTTCGTCGTCTTCGCCGCTATGGTAGCCGCTGCCAACGCTGGCCTCATCGCCCAGCCAGGTTTGGCTTACTCTTCTCCTTTGGGATACGCTTCCCACGGATACGCCGCCCCTCTGGCCTACGCCGCTCCAGTTGCCAAGATCGCAGCTCCATTAGCCTACTCTGCTCCCCTCTCTTACGCCGCCCCCGTTGCTCAATACGCAGCCCCAGCAGCCTACGCCAAAGTAGCTTCCATCGATGCTGACTACGATCCCAACCCTCAATACTCATACGCCTACGACATCCAAGATGGTTTGACCGGAGACTCCAAGAGCCAACACGAATCAAGATCCGGAGATGTCGTCCAAGGATCGTACTCCCTCATCGATGCTGATGGTCTCAAGCGTACCGTCGACTACACCGCCGATCCCCACAACGGATTCAATGCCGTCGTTCGTCGTGAGCCCATCGGACACGCCGTCAAGGTTGTCGCCCCTGTCGCTAAGGTCGTCTCCCCACTCGGCTACGCTTCCCCTCTGGCTTACGCCGCTCCAGTCGCTAAAATCGCCGCTCCTTTTGGTTATGCCTCACCCCTGTCTTACGCTGCTCCCGTAGCTAAGATCGCCGCCCCATTGGCTTACAACGCCCCAGCCTACTACCACTAAGAAAAGAAATGATTTGAACGTCTATAACGTATAAACTGCAATAAATTATTCTAAACCGTAATTCCATTCCTTTTATTTTGATTTACCGATGATTTTACTCGTCAAATAGTATCGTAGACCATTTTCCATATTATATATATGTAAAAATAAAAGATAAGCTTTCTATTAGAATTTTTTCGGCAAGAACAGAAAGGTGCACGGTTTCTTGGTACATATCTGATTGGTTGTACGGAAAATTGCTTACTTAATTCCATTGATATCAGTCAACTTTCAATTTTTGCTTCCAATTTTTATCGACATTAATTGAGAGAGTACTTTTTCAACGCTTCTACAAATAAGACTAAACATGAATTACGTGTTTCAGGGGTTAGCTTTTAGGAATAGTTATCCGAGAAAACGCAAGCTGATAACTTAAAGCCGAGAACAAATCTTGAATTTTTATCCGGTTATTTAAGATCATATTTGGAACTGTAGCCCTAAGTTCAATGTCATGCTTTTCGGTTACAGTGTGTATTGGTAAGAATTGTTTGTGAGAATTAGTAATTAATTTTGTGAGATTATTGTTCGAAAATATGATGTCAGTGATGTCTTAAATTTCATCCGAAAACAATATCCCATTTTAACAAACGGGAGGTATAGCGAGAGCAGTAAGCTTACATCTAGTCTTGTGAGGACCCCATGTTTTATCTGTTTCTACTATAGGTGTCTTAGGACGAAAGACTGGACAGTTAAATAACAAGCAGCGAGAAGCCATGCTCTACATTGGGACAGTACATGGTTGAAAAAAAACCTATGTCTTGCATCGCAGACTAAACAGATATTATAAAAAAAAATATATAAAAATGGAATCACGTGATATTATACCTGAATATTTTATTGAAATCTACCTGTAATTAAAATAACATTTTTGTGTATTTTTAATAAATACTATGGTGATTTACAAACATATATTTAGGGTGTTCACTGTCAATATTTGGTGGAAAGGCGTTATATCAAGAAAAACACAAGATTCCTTTGTACTTGATTTCTACTTTAATTTATTAAGATCAGGACCGATTTCGCTGATAGTGAGCATTGTCAACTGATAAGAAATAAAATTTAACGGTACTCTTTATACAAAAACAAATAAAAATGAAAAGGTGTAACAAAAAATTGATATTATAAATAATTTACAAATTACAGTAGAAATTATCAATAAGTCACTCACAAAGAGTCACAAATCTAGAGGATTGGCAGTTCATTGTCATCCCAATATGTCTTCTAATTATAGTCTACTAAGACAACACTGATTAACAACATTGTTTCACGTAGTTTCGTATATAATTTTTATGTTAATCTTAAAATAGTGCATATTTTAAAAAATCAAAGATAAAGATTTCAACTGGCTACGTGGTCAAGTGGTCAACGTTATTGACTTCGGTTAAAAAGGTCACAGCTTCGAATCCCAGTACAGACAGTTTTCATAGAATGATTTTCAATTGATTTACGGATTTTTCTCTAAAGGCATGTGTGTATGTGATGTTTTGAATGCCCTCTTACACATTCTATCGTCAACAACGGACATAACAAAAGCAATCAGCTTACTACTAGTTCTGTACTAGTCTTATCCTTCGATGCCTACTCAACGAAATATTGGCAACTGCATAATAAACAGTTTTTTAGAAAAACTTATATTGAAATACTTCCATTTTGAAGCCATATTCTCTGCATTAGAAGCGGACATTAATTAAAAAAACATAAAATACTCATAAAAAAGTTGTGCTAATTTTTTTAAAATTCTGATTTTTTCTGGACCTCGCATTTATTTTCTAAGTTTTAAAATTTTATCTGAGTTGAGAGCTTGGCGATGAATTATTGAATATATGATTATGATACAGCGATGGATAAATATTATCTGATGATTAACTTACATAATTATTACAAAGTCTACATATAGAAAAATTTGACTATTGCATCTCTTCCGACCAACCAGCATCCTGTGATTGGGACATTAGTATTGCTATTATTTCACTACTTGAATTCATTCATCCACCTCATTTTAAATTCAATAAAATAAAATCAAATTAAATATTTATTATAGACAATAAATACATGAAGAATTTAAAATGAGTGAATGGTATAAATGTTATGTTTGAATATTATTTCATGAAATATAACCGCCGTTGCATATACAAGTGGTGGATTGATCGAATGCCACATTGACCGGACGCCACTGATCTTAAGAAAGTCTGAAACACTGAACTTAGGAATTAAGAGGATCCATTTTTAAAAGCTTAGCACCACTACCATGTTACATAAATTAAATAAATTGAGTTATAAATTTAAAAATGTACAAACAAGCGTGATTCAAAAAATTAATAATAGATTTTAGAAAAAAAATGCTTTGTTTTATATTTATATTGTCAAATTATATAGAGATCAGAAATCAATTAAAATTAAGAATTTAGCAATCGCGAGATAATTAATATTGAGCGCAACAAAATGTTCGCGAGTTTCTCAAATATCATTTTAAATTCATTTAGACAAATCTATTCACTTATTGAATTATAAATTTATTTTTATCGCAATAAACAATAATATGTTTTTTAAACAATGTCCAGTTTGGTAACCTTGAATATGACAGATTAATAATTGTTTCTGTATGCGAAAAAATTGGCGGCAATGTCGTTTGACTTTGTGAAGTTGATCCACATTTGATAACCCCATATCAAAATCGTATAAATAGTAAGTGCTTCGTTCAAATTGTATCAATTGGTATTCACCTTTGTTCGAGAAAACTTCTCTCAAAATGACATTCAAGGTATGAGATAAAAATTGAAATGATTGCTATTATGTCGTATGGAGCTTTAAGCTTAACTATGATCTGTATTAATTATATTCTAAGGCTTACTAACAATCGATGTACTGACAAATAGGTTTCATCAATGATATTGTTTAACCAATAAATATAATATGAAATTAGTTAGCTCTTATTTTAAAACAACATCCTATTGAAATGTCGTTTCAATATTTCCAGTTCGTCGTCTTCGCCGCTATGGTGGCCGCCGCCAACGCTGGCCTCATCGCCCAGCCAGGTCTGGCTTACTCTTCTCCTTTGGGATACGCTTCCCACGGATACGCCGCCCCAGTTGCCAAGATCGCAGCTCCATTAGCCTACTCTGCTCCCCTCTCCTACGCCGCCCCAGTCGCTCAATACGCAGCCCCAGCAGCCTACGCCAAAGTAGCATCCATTGATGCCGACTACGATCCCAACCCTCAATACTCATACGCCTACGACATCCAAGACGGTCTGACCGGAGACTCCAAGAGCCAACACGAATCAAGATCCGGAGATGTCGTCCAAGGATCATACTCCCTCATCGATGCTGATGGTCTCAAGCGTACCGTCGACTACACCGCCGATCCCCACAACGGATTCAACGCCGTCGTTCGTCGTGAACCCATCGGACACGCCGTCAAGGTTGTCGCCCCTGTCGCTAAGGTAGTCTCCCCACTCGGCTACGCTTCCTCTTTGTCCTACGCCGCTCCAGTCGCCAAGTTCGCATCTCCTTTAGGTTATGCCTCACCCCTGTCTTACGCTGCTCCCGTAGCTAAAATCGCCGCCCCATTGGCTTACAATGCCCCTGCCTACTACCACTAAGACACGAAATGACATTGGAATCACTTATCTTCTAGAACTGCAATAAATTATTGAAAATAACATTTTTTTATTTTTATTTCATATTGCCTATAATCTGAACATTACAGTTGCAGTAAAGATTGCTTGAAGTGTACAAATTATCTATCTTATTTCAGTAAATTGTATTGTATATAGGTATAGACAACATTGTATGCTACTGAGTGATTAGGAAATATTCATTGTTGCAAAAACAATTCTTATACTGATGAGTAAATTTAGGAGTATGAAGAAGAAGCCAGCATTGCTTGCATCAGTGCAATTAATAATCTGTGCTAATCGTTCTGAATATACATAGATCAGTGCAAGTTAGTCACAATCGCAACACATGATCTCGTAATGAGAAAGAGGAAAAAGACGTCCTAGCAAGGCTCACGTTCGCACTACAAATACCGACCCAGTTTTTGCGAAAATTTGTTATTTTAATCTCGTCCACTTTGACTTGCAAATTCGCTAGCCAGCAGCAACGCTGACACAACTTTTACCGGTAAATTATTGTGTCGCATTTCTTATTTTCTGAGTTATGTCCTTCGTTACAATACGACAGACAGTTGGTTTTTAACCCAACGTCTGAATTTATTGCAATTTTTAAGCAAACCTTGCAGATATTTTATTTTATGTTCTTATTAAAACTTAAGAACCCTTGTAAAGCAAAAAAAGAAAGTGTTATTAAATTATATTTAAACAACTAGCATTACAAGATAGCTCAACATCTGATAGCATACATACTACTTATCACGTAATTTCGAGATTCACTATTTTATTTCACAATAAAAAAAATCACCATAATATCATGCCATAATTGCTTGAGATCATTTCCGAAAAAAGCGGGGAATTAAGTAATTCCAGAAATGTTGTCAACTCGATGACGTGACGATTTGATAGATTCCACCGTTATTTAAAAATGTGAAACCTCTTTTTAACTCTATTTAGGGATTTTTATGTGTGTAGTGAGTATACGACAGGAAGAGATTTACATACAATATTTTAAGCCTAAATCTTAGCCTGCCCTGCTTATTGAGCATTGCCTTTTTTTCTGGCTGTGATTGACGAAACAAATGCATTCCACCATTTAACTGAATAGCCCAAGAATTTTTGTGAAAGCTTGTGGATTGTATCTTGTGACTTGGGCATCCAATCCCAGCCCCTTATTTTTATCCCAGGATTTCGGAATTGACAATATTTCTAATCACGAGATTGAACATTCAATATAAATTCTGGATTCGGGATTGAGAAATTATTGCTCTGCGATTTTGAAATCCTGAGACAAATTTTTGTTGATGGTTCATTGATAAAAGTTCAATAGGGAATCTAGAATGACAAATCTGTCATCCGTATTAAGTTCTCTGTGTCCAGTTTTAGTATGATATCCTAAGGCAAAACAAACGCGGACAAATATTCTGTTTTTGTCTCGTTAATTAACGATCTTGTTGCTTAAATTCCGAATTCAGTACTTACCACGGATGTCGACATCAGAAACAATTTTCGGTTTACCACAAAATTTGTATTTCTAGTCATCAAAACTGACATAAACTCAATTTATAAATAAGTTTTTTTAGTAATGAAAACGTTAAACAGTTAGAATTATTTTTTCACTATAGGTATATTTTATTGAAAAAAAAACAAGAAAAATACAATTTTATATATAACAAGTGGAACTAATAAAAAAAAATATAAATTTTCCTTTCAGTATACCATTTAGTTTGTTATAAAGATCAACAAAAACAATCATATAAATAGTTAAAATATGAATGTAGCTCGATAGCTATACTATTTTCAATATTTTTAAATATTCAGATTTTATATGAAAACATATTTACCCTATCATTGTAATTAGGTAGGTTGCATAAGAAGTGTTAATAATAAGCGAGGTATTTGATGATGACACAGCGTGAGATAGTTATCTGAACTAAATAAATTATTCGACAGAAGTAAACGTTGACTTGAATTCAAAGTAAATACCTTATTGTACATCGAAATTATCAGGTATAACTTTGGCATATTAAGTTTTGTGAAACACCAATTTATTTATAAATATTTACCATAAAACGGACTTATACAAAGCAATAAATAAACGAAAGAATTTGATTACCGTTGTCCGAACTAGGGCTTTGTATTCAGGTAAAAAGAAAACGACTTCGAATTGATTTCCTGACCTGAAATCTTGGGTGGGCTAGAGAAAAGCATAGCATTGTATACTATTTACGAAATTTTGCATGCTTCCACTTCATCTTATACATTAATCTACAAGCAAATTAACAAATACTACGACACTACTGCAAAGCATAAATTACTATATAATAAAATCAATGCTAATGTAAGTAAGAAATAATAAAATAATAACCTTAAATTTGTCTTTCAAAGTGAAATAACAAGTACAAAAAGCAATACAGAGCTGTCACAGAGAGCTGTCACTTTCATACAATACATCGATTTGGTATTTGTGTATGGCCCATAGGCTAAATCATAAATTTGAAACACAGTCCTGTGAGTTTGATGACGTTTCCGTACATACAAATACAAACAAAATCGAATCGTGCTAGATTGCGTTCCAATGTAAAGAAATATTGTCTATGATTGCGGGCTGGAAAGCGTTAGCCCCTGAACCGTTAATACATAGGTGTTGCCAGACTGACGTCACGTTAAATGTTCTCTATGAATTATTTATAGGGTTATTGTTTTTTTTATGCCGGCTCAGCTTAAAATTGTAATACAAAACAGTCGAGAATATTATTGTAGGTAGACATGGCATTGTTTTATATTGACAGAGGAAAATTTAAACAAAGATATTATATTCATTTGGGAAAGGTTAGTTACGCTTATAAATGTATTTATTTTGTTCAGCGGCCGAATTGCTGTTCATTTTTATTCAGCCATCTAAAGTTTTGGGTGAAAAATTCAGGTCGGGCTTAGCCCACCTAGCCCAGTACCTAGAACCGCCACTGCTTGACAGAAAAATGTAATATGTGTGTAACGGGTGTGTAAATAATTTCTAATTTTGTATTTTTGTTTGAATTGCGACTTGTTATGTTATGTAACCGTTTCAGTTCCTTTGTGTCTTCGATGGGTATGTTTGTGAGCATTTAAAAACACCTATTCTCTGATATAATGAGTAATTCTTATAGCGAGAAAATTTAGTCGGTACCATCTTTGTCATAATAACCAAGTTCGACTATATATATTTTTTTCTAAAACCCTAAGAATATTTTTAAAATCAATCAACTAGGCGAGCTTTATACATATAATTTAATCCAACCATTTGTATCTTATTTGAGATTTTTCATGTAAAATAGTTAGTTATGAGAATCGAGTCCCGAAACTGTCTGAAATTTTGTGTAAGCCTCAATATTTTTTAGAAAGAAAGTCCCGTGATCTAAAATTGCTACTTTTATTCTTATTCGCCCATCAATCGTCAGAGTTATGTATTATTATAAATGTGAGTTTTATAATATGTATACGAATAACACTGTAAAGACTCAATCATTTTATAACAATAAATAAAGACTATTTTATCATCTTAGAGTGGCTGGCATATTATATCTCAGATGGTGTTGAAATAATTATTTGATACGCATTGATTGAACTTTAATTACATCGTAAATCACAATGGGCCGAAAGATTCAATTGGCAGTGTCGTATATTACATTACGTTATTTCTAAAGAATCGTTGCCAATTCAAAGTAACTTGTAGCAATATTAAAAAAATGTTAGAATGAATCTGGTGTGCGACAGATATAAATCAAGAGTGGCGATGTCTTAATCTGTTTCGGAAGATTAGTTTTTATTTCAATATTTCATGTTTTCATTTATGGCTTTTAAAATAAAATAACTTATAATTTTCAAAGAGTATTTGTGTTAGATTTTTAACAGATAAAGATAAATAAGATGTGTGACATGGATACCATTTTAATTGACTGGAAAAACAAATTTCGTACCGCCTAGTAAATATAATATAACATTATTTTAACACTTACTACAATATATGCTATTAAATATTTTCGGTTCTGGTGGGCTTAGCTAAGTTTTCGGCTGCTTTTAAAAACCTTTTTGATAGGAGTGAAGATGAACGAGTTTTATAATCAATGTTATATGACACTTAGTGGTAGAAAATTAGAAATAAAAAGTTTTTTTGCATCTAAATAACTTTAGTCATTTCTTAGCTATTAAGATTTTATAAATCTTCTTTTTGTAAAATATTTTAACCATATCCACTCAAAATGGGAGTGAGCATGAGGACTCTTAATGAAGTTTTTACGAGAACTTCTTTTTACTTAGTGTATCAACATATATTTTTAAGAGGGAGTAAGGATAAAAAGATAAGGTTAGTTCAGAACTAATGGTTAGCTTATTGCTCTCACTACAACTCGTGGCAGGGAATTTTAGACATCACAAACATTGAAACTGTTTGAATTGGGATTCGAACTTGTGCGCATTTCCACTGCAGCCACATGCATTGACCACTAAAATGTGAACTCGACAACTATCAATGTTACACAAATGTTATTCAAAAACATTGCGATTCCGATTCTGCTCATAAAAAATCGAGCATTGTCTAGTGATACAAATAGGACCCAAAATATATTATATAATACATCGCTGTATTCATCGTATGTTATATTGTATTTCTACCAAGGAAACACAAAACATTATTATCACTTAAGGTGCTAATAAAAATATCTCGTTACTTTTTTACCGCACCAAACGCAATCCTCTCAACATTGTTAAGTTGGGAAACTTGAGTAAGGTCAAGAGGTGTTTCGACTCACATGATGGATGGCCACGATTGTAAGACGCACAGCATCATTGAACATCTGATACCTTTACTTAGCTGTGAGCGGCTTCTGATTGAATAACACAAAGCTTCCACGCGTTATTTTATATTTTAAAGGCCAACAAAGTAAACATTTATGAAATACGTCGATCGATTGGCTATTTGTCAGCAATTGAATATGGTATTTTTTCTTATTTTTATCAATTTCTTTTAATGGTATATGCCAAATTTAAAAGGATATTGCGTGATATTATTTATTGTTGCTGGTTTTAGAAATATAAAAAAATTGCTCATTATAATTGCTTATCTGATTCGACATATGATTATTTTAAAACTTGATTTTTATGATTAGTTATAATAAAAAATACGTATATTAAGAAAGATATTTTTTAACCGTTTGAAGATTATTATAATTCACTCAGATCAACCGAAGGAGAATATAGATCACAAATATCAACGAAAAAATCTTGAATATTAAATATTTGGACATTAAATCCGTCAGATAACTTTCATGCAAAACTCTTATCGCTTAGCTGTATTTAAAAAAAGAGTTTTTCTAATAAGTTATACATATATAACAAATAAGTTATACATATGTACACATTCAACTGTTTTCAATGAAGCTTTTAAACTTGATTCGTACGAAAGAAAATTCTTTCGTGGAAAAAATAGATAAATGGAAAACAAAAATATTGTATTTTTTATATATTTTTTTTTTACTATGACCGTTCCCAATGTTGAGCTTATAGACTCATAATGAAGTTTATCTCAACAAAAGTGTTTCAACGATAACTGTTTGTTACTCAGTTGATCAACCTCTCTTTTTCCAAAGAAAGTAGGAATAGAAGGATAGGGCTAGGACAGGACTAGTGGTTACCTAATCGCTCTCGATACGCCCCGTTTATAAAATAGAATAATGTACATTTTTCAATAATTATTGCACATTTATCATTGAGCGATAAGGACCATTTTGGCTGTAAAACAATTGTATTAAAAACTAAATATTAAGATTTTTGTAATTTGACGTAAATTTTTATTGTTTTATAGTGTTTGAATAATTTCCAAAATTCAGCTATTAATTTATTATTTAAGGATAATCTCCAATACATCTTATTTATGTTACAAAATAAAATAAAATAGCATCATCGCATAGTTGAGATCTATTATCTTCTTGGTACATATAAATGCACACAAATATATTTACCAAGCGTATGCACAGACTCGAATCCACGTAACCTTTACGTATTAGGCGGTCGAGGGGTAACAGAGATCAGTTGCATTTTTATCGAAAGCCATGGGAAAATATACACTATGCGCATATAAGCAACCTTTTACATTTATGTTACAAAGATAATTCTTTAGAATTATTTCGACAAAGCTTTGTTGAAATATTAGGTAGCTAAAATGTATTGAAACAGAAGCGTTACTATCAGTGGCGGTTCGGCATTATCTTATTGCCATGTCTACCCACAACAATATTCTCGATTGTTTTGTATTACAATTTTAAGCTGAGCCGGCATAAAAAAAAACGATAAACTTATAAATAATTCATAGAGAACATTTAACGTGACGTCAGTCTGGCAACACCTATGTATTACGGGTCAGGGGCTAACGCTTTCCAGCCCGCAATCATAGACAATTTTTCTTTACACTGGAACGCAATCTAGCACGATTCGATTTTGTTTGTATTTGTATGTACGGAAACGTCATCAAACACACAGGACTGTGTTTCAAATTTACTGGCTTCTGTCATTCATTGGGGGCTAAAAAGATTTAGCCTATGGGCCATACACAAATACCAAATCGATGTATTGTATAAAAGTGACAGCTCTCTGTGACAGCTCTGTATTGCTTTTTGTACTTGTTATTTCACTTTGAAAGACAAATTTAAGGTTATTATTTCTTACTTACATTAGCATTGATTTTATTATGTTTGCTTGTAGATTAATGTATAAGATGAAGTGGAAGCATGCAAAATTTCGTAAATAGTATACAATGCTATGCTTTTCTCTAGCCCACCCAAGATTTCAGGTCAGGAACCACCACTGGTTACTATAATGTAATAAAACCAGGGTTTTAAAAATGATTGAAACACGAAAAGTTCTAATTCGTTGGTCAAAAAAAACAAACGTCGTCGTCTAGATACAGCATTACCTGAAGACTAGGTGCAGCCAGTGGTGGATTATTTTATTAGCCAATGAGGCGCGCGCTTT
The DNA here is from genome assembly GCA_030503985.1 of Himalopsyche tibetana. Taxonomy (NCBI): domain Eukaryota; kingdom Metazoa; phylum Arthropoda; class Insecta; order Trichoptera; family Rhyacophilidae; genus Himalopsyche; species Himalopsyche tibetana. The sequence goes on from JAPJYX010000010.1 coordinate 8,650,629, forward strand.
GGGCCTCAAAATTGCTTATATTATATAGCCCGTTTATTTTATGGTTTGATTTAAATATATTTTTATTATTTTACAAGTGATTTTTTGTCGTTTTTAAGCTATCCGAAAAATGATGCCTCCAAATTTTATTGCCTTCATGTGCTTGATCCGCCACTAAGTGCAGCCGTTGTTTTTATGGTCATTCTTGACTGGTGCGCGTCAGTATTTGAAACTAGAGATAATGATAGTTGTTTTAATATATTTTTCAACATGTATATGGTTGTAATATATTATGATGTTTGGAGAGTTTTGAAGACTCGTAAGGGGATCAGTTTATAACTCTTTTGACCATACTTAAAGACTATCTCATAAAACTGTATATATACTTAATATATCATTATATTTCAGCACTCTTACCCTCTGAGGCCCGCTGTGGTCTAGTTGGTTAGAGCTTGCTTTACCGACCAGGTGGGTCTAGGTTCGAATCCCGGTAAGGTCAATGTCAAAATTGGATTTTTTTCAATTTTAATTTGAGATCTAAGACATGGGTGTTTGTGAAGTCAATTCTCCTTGAGTTTATCTCATGTGACTTTTAAAAATTCTCATCGAGTATATCTCGTATGATCTTTCAACTTAAAAGTATTTTGACGCATTGGCGTAAGCTGTAATGTCAAATATTTTTTTTAAAAAAATTTAAATTAAATTAAGAAAGGTTAGAAAATTGATAAATTGGCACTCTTTTCAAAAAGCTTGTGCACCACTATACTAGAGTAATAAAATTAAGATCCTCAAAAGGCAATAAACATTCAACTTTAATACGTTAATAAGCTTTCCATTCCAACTATCTTGTTAAAATTTAATTATTAAGTAGCTAAATAATATCAACAAAGGTGTTCGATCTCTGCAGTACATGTTAATAGTGGAATGAAAGGTCCTAACGATTTCAACCTTGCGAGATAAAATCGTACAGTATAAATCCTATTGAAACAATAACTACTAGCCAGCTTTATTGTAAAAAAAATAATTTCAGAATATTACAGTTACTGGTTTTCTAATGGTCATATGGGATTTAAATCAACATGGGATGTCACTTTACTGAATAAATGATGGTATTACTTACAAACACGGCTTATTTCATAATGGTTAAAAAATGAAACTTGAATTTCATTTTGAAAAACAATGTACATTTCAAAAGTATTTTTATTTAGTCTTGCATTAGAATGATATTTTGGTTATTTTCAAGCCATGTTTGAGACTGATTTCTAAAAATACGTTCAAAATTTATTTTTATCTACTAAATTAAATTCATGGTTCATATTTCAACAACTTTGGAATGAGCCGGGTTTGCATGTTTAATTTATAACATTTAATATACACATAATTTAAGATTTCGACTGAAGGTGCTTGGTGGAATTTCAATATTAAATTTGAATCGTTCAAACAATGTACATACTCAAATCTGTTGGCATTCCCATGAGCTCATCCTTTTCGCCAGCAATGGCTTTGGACTCAGTGATGCATTTATATCTTATATAAACACGAAACTTTCATTTACTAAACGTCAGTTCAAGTTCATCCGTGCACTTGAATGCCTGAAGATGCCGAAGGGCGAAACCCGGGTCGTTAGTGACAAAATCTGTGAGAATGTACATAGTTTGAACGATTCAAATTTAATATACACATTATTTTGCATTCAAAATTCTTGTAAAAAATATTTGTGGTTTTCATGCAAATAGCAAATAATAACAAATGTGCACTCTAAATGTGGAGCATTTCGACTCTTAATGAAAATTATCTAATCAAAATGTATTTTTCTTTTGTTTAATTTTAAAATATCGACTCATTGAAGGAAGCTGTGATGAATACCATTATTTTATGTATCATGCTTATAAAAAATAAAGCACTACTCATTTAAACGACAGTTACTCCTGAGACACTCCGGGTTGGAAAAAAAAACCTGTTCATATTCTTAACATACACTACGCTCCTGATTTTTTTAAGTAGTGGTAGGAAAATATGAAAAAAAAATATCACTTAACAACTTTTTGTCTCAATCTAGGATCGGTTTTAGACACCTAGTGAGGACTTTCAGCAGAATGAGTCCATAATAAATTATTTCAATTGAAACGGTTTACTGTGCATACTTTCATCAAAATTTCTTGTGTTTATGATACGCAATCAATCATGCAAGTAGCTATAAAATTTTGGCCTAGAAAATGCAAATACCATTAAAAAAATTTACATACCCACCAAGCGATTAAGGTACGAGGATCAAATTAAAATCCATATATAGAACAACAATAATAGGTGGTATATTTAAAGTATTTTTACCAACACCAAATAAATTTTTACTTCCGTTTTTTCTAATATTTTTTCCTAATATGATTTGTCTAACAATAAGTCATGGTTAATTAATTTTGCTAACTTTAATTCTCAGTCATGGTATTTTCAATGTCAATGTTCCAATGTCAACAAAAATGTATTGTGTTAGAATGTTGCGATAAAAGTTAAGAAAAAAAATGCAAATAATAACCTCGGTTAATTATTGTTTTTATTTTTTTTATCATAATCAATCGATCGTGTTTTTAGGCTTTGCTTCTGGCATAAGTGAAATTAATTTGATTCATTGCTTCGCATATTAAATAAATTATATTATAAACTTAAAGAGATACTGAGAGTGTTTTCGGATATTAGTAAAAAAAATATATAAGTCTTTTACAAATACTGAATAAAGAAAAATAATTTGACGAAAGGCTTTACTTACAAATCGCAATTCAAAAAATGTATCTTAGTTCAAATATAATACATTCAAAATTTATTAAACACAATACTAACCTAACCTTTAAAATATTTGAAATCCATGAAATAAGATAATAAATAAAGAAATTGTGCTCTCAAAAGTTCGAATTGCGATTCATTTATCATCTAAAGACGTTACCACTTAGCCACTGCGATTGAGTGTATTTTACTGAATACATATTAAATAAATCAATATACAAATGGTAACTATCATTTCATCTTGGTTTATATCCGCTTCCTATGTGGAGCATATGGCCACCATGCTGCGCGAGAAATGCCCGGTATTGTGATCCCTAGTCATGGCGACATTACTGTTTCAATTAGGACATTGTTCAAAGATTAAGGTGATGGTGTTTCAAGTTGTTATGTTTATTTATTACAACTTAATTGTTATTCAACGCTGCTTATTTGGAGCAGAATTTCACTTCATTGAAATACGTAATTTTATTAATAATTTAAGCCCACATTTGCTCCGACAAAAACTATGTAAATCGTTTAGTCATTGTTAAGACAAAAACAGCGTTCACTTGCAATATGTAAAACTTATTTGGCATTCTTTAAAAGATGCTTACGAAAGTGACAAATAATTTTGTTTCGTTGTTTCACACGATTTCCAATTATGAGACTGTCAAAATCATTCAAAATGAAAACATTTTACATCCGATTAAACTAGTATTTCAATATACATTCCACAATATAGAATAATATCATCGTAGTAAATAAATGAAAGAGATAAGATAAACTTTTTCGTCGTACATATTATAATGGTATTTTATTATTTTACAATTTACTACCCTTGCAAGACAACCAACTGTGAGTCTTCAAAATTAAACGAGCCATTATTCCAATAATTTCCAGTAACAAAGTTAATTGTAAAAAACCGTTATTTTTCACTACATTTGACAAAAATGTCATCTTTTTATAGAGCATTAGATAATAGAATGTTATATTCAAGATTAACGTTTTTTTTTAAGCCGAAATAGCTCTTTTTATATTGTATAATATAGCTCTTGCAAAACTGATCAAAGTTATCTGATACCATCGTGAACTTCATTTAATTGCTTATATTTATTAAAAAAAAATTCAAGTTGTTGGACTAGAAAAATTTTTACCGCAAATAAAACAAAGTGAGTCGGAGCCTTGCCGTGTCAGCAAAGAATAATGTCAGTGAGTTTATTGAGAAATTTATGAAAATATGTTCTTTTTTTGGGCGATTGTAAATAAATACACCAACCATACGGTGGACATAACAAAAATGTCGCAAATTCACAGCCTCTCGTGTGACATTGTGTCATTTGACAGTTTGACCCATTTCCTTTTATTATTAACATTTATGTAATCTCAAATTACAGAACATTTCGATTTACTTTTTGAATTCCTACATACGGTATAACTTCGTTTATCTTTTAATCGATTATCAAATAATTTAAAGATTGCAGTTTATTATATCAATTGATCATCTAGAGTCTAGACTGACAATCATGATAGCACAATACTACATATATAATATACTTATCCTAAAATCAATTTACACAAAATTTTATTTAATTTTAAATTTAATAATATGAACTTTCAGTTCTATTTTTGAAAATAAAACAAAATTTAAAGTATTTGTTTCACTATTTTATATCTTATTTTGGACAAGTTTTACTTTTAATTTCTCGCACGCTAGTGAAACGACTGTTTATCAAAAAAATATATAAAATAAATCATGTCCGCGCTCAATGTACAATATAACTAACCTCAACAGAAGTTTTTCTACGAGAGCTATATATTTCTCAGTTCCGCAACCTCACTTACTTCAAATAGAGAAGGGATAAAAAGATTTGGCTAGGACAAGACTAGTGGTTTGCGAACCCCTCTCACTACGTCGTTATTTCGGGATTGTAATAATGGAAGGTAATTTTAAGACATCACAAACACCCATAGATATCGATAAAAAAATGCAGTTCGTACTGGGACTTGAACCAGTGTGATTTGTCAAGGAAGTAACGTATAGAAGTTGACCACTGTTGCTATTTAATAACAGCAAATTTCTAATGCGCTAGGAATTTATTAATTTCCATTTACGTGAAATAATCTAAAAGAAAATTAAGCAATGAGATAATAGGAGAAAAAACTTAAAATGTAAGCGGTCCTGTGTTTAAAGTATTAATTTATATAATTTTTGAATTAATATTTTATTATATTTCACTCTCCTACAGATCCTAAAACCGTTTGACAACTAAATAGATCTGTTAATGATAATTATTGTTTAAAATATAATTAATATTTTATCTGATTAAACTTTGTGTAATTTATGTTCTAACTCATTTATTTCCATGTTTTGTGATAACATTACGTCGGCATACTGGTAGAAAGCGATAACTAAAAAACCGACTGTTTTGGGTTATAAATTTAGATAGATTGATTTTAATACGCTGTATTTTCTGAAAAAACAAGTTCAGCCATACTTTGCGCACTTTTACATTATTTTAACATACTACATTATTGACAAAAATAAATAACTTAACGCTTTTGAACAATATGTGGATCGAATTCGTTATCATTATTAAACTTCATGAGGTGGTTGAAACGATAATTTATCGCTATATTTCATAAATAGAGATGTTAAAATTTCATGATTTTCGAAAATGATGATTATATCAAAACAAGGTATTTTACTTATCGCCTTCTGCTATTATACTGACTTGTATAACCTATAAAAACTCGGCGACAGTAGTTCCGTTATTAACAAAAATAAATTAAACATCATGAGTATTTTTATCTTATGACTTTTTCGCAATAGTCCCTATAATATACTGGTTGTTAATTCATTCACATTGATTGTATTTCAACGATACACGCCCCTGTTAGTCGGTTTTCTTTACATTGCATAGCAATGATTAACAGCTGAATTTTAATCCTGTTCGCAGTATTAGCTTACTTTTTCTCATATCATATCAGTTAATGGTCCATATATTATCACAAGCTCATATGTTTTCTCGTATAATGTGAATGTGTAGCAATAATGAGTATAGAAAATAATATACAGGCGGCAAGGCGCGCCCACTTGCCTGGTACTGTTAAATTCGCTGGATAATGGACAGGGCCGCACTAGTTATCAGTAAATATGTAATCAGAATGTTATTATTTTGGATAAGCTATGTTTTACGTGTCCATATTAAAACTAAACAAAATTTACCCTAGTAGCTTTGCTAAAATTTATGTTTAATGACAAATTAAATTGTATACTTTTTTTATTCCACTGATTGTGTAATAATGAGAAAAACAAATTTAACAAAACCTCATTGTCAACTACGACATTTACATATATGTACAAACATATGTAGTCCGACTTCAAATTAAAAAGTTGCAAATTTGTATGTGTTGTCTTTGCGTATTATTAATATTTACTAACATGCATAACTTTTTATTCTATTTGAATATTTTTTAAAAAATCACCCAAAACAAAACAGAGTCTAATAAAAAGAGTCACCTTTTTTTGTTAGACTCTGACTTCACCCAAAACACCACAACTCCACAGCACTGATTAAAATAAACCTTTAAAATCGTTTAAATTTAAAGTTTTTATGTACATTTTAATTGCAAGTTAAATTACATTTAACATTTTTATTGCGTGATAACAATCCATTAAGTGATGATACCTGCAATGATTTCGAAACATAAATACTTCATCTTTAATAAGTTTTAACATTATGAATACAGACCGTGAACGTAATAAAACTTTTTTTGCTCATCGTTACTAACAACCAACTCTAAATTGTTCTTATATGTAGTTAAACAATTCATTGCAAGAATCGATGGCTTGTATCTGTATACTGTATAATTTATTTAACCATGAATAGCAAGAACTCTTATTATTATATTGCTAAAATTAATAATGCATGTACCAAGAGATTTTTTGATTTTAAAAAGAAAGTATTAAACAGCCAAAATAAAGAAAAAAAACATAATATAAATAAAATTCAGTTTTCATGATTATTTTATTATCATTTTAAAAATATTTCTTTATGATTACTTAATATAATATTATTAATAAACTATCGAGGTCGATAAAAACATTCTTCAGATTTTACTCCAGCTTTTGCGTTAAAGGCTATTAAAAAAATCGTATGGCTTCGTAGACTTAACGATCAATGCGACGAATATTTTTTTTAAATTAGGGCATGCTTAATTCCGGCACGTCTACCTAATTGGCACTTCAATATTCATCCCACAATTCTCAGTTCGCCTCTGTAAGGTGCACGCGATATTAACGGGGACATAGCTGATCGCCAGATCACTGATCACTACATATGGCCCAAGGAAAAATGCTCTACTTTTGATTTCTACGGCGCTTGGTTCTCAAACTGCTACCGAAAAGAAGTAGCACTTTCATTTAAGATTTACAAATGTGCGTAGAAAGTCATATTTTATTTTCACTGAATCCATCGTTAATCTCAACTTTTATTTTCAAAAATGTTTTAATTTTTTACATATTCATTTATTATTTTTTAAAAACCTTTCAAACAAGCGGTTTACATACTGTTTTTCTCTATAATAAATGATTTGCTAAAAAGTGTAAATTAATATCGTAGTGAAGGATTGTAGTCATATGTTTCTTCCTCCATTTCTCAAGACATTCTTTCGTCTTCATCAAGGTTTTTCATAAATTTGAAGAATACTAAAAAGTATTTTAACTTAATAGTATATTTTAATAAATATTATATTTTTTGTTACGATAACCAAACCACCAATTACCAAGTGCCATCAATAAATTTAAATTAAAAAGCGTAACATTGTACAAAAATACTCACAGTCAAGAATGTATTTAATTGTCTTCTACCTTTTCTTTTTACTTTTCAAAATACGTAACACAATATTTCGAATATCAAAATACGTAACCTTAAAAAACGTAAACCCTGATTGAAAAATACAAGTATATTAACTTCCTACCAAGGCCGAATTGATATCAAGATTCTCAAAGTCAATAATATATGAATTTATAATTATTATTATCATTCAGCACTTGCTCCAGAAACGTCAATCACTCCAACACATTATAAACAAAAAAAAACATCAGCACCGCAAATTTAAATAAGCCATCTTTGACAAGCGCTGTTTCAACATGTGTTTTACGTTGGAGCTACGACCGGTTCTCGTAGCCCAGGGGTCTCATCGACAATAGTTCATAATCGTTATGTATTTATACGTTTATGTATAACACTCTGGCCAATTATACTCACGTAATATTGCCGAAACTCATGACCTATGATTGCCCTTTACTGGTTCCAATTTTATTTGATTAGCTTATTTGGTTAGATCGCTAAGTGATTAGCCCACAGCAATCAATTTGTATTATTGGTCAAAGTGTTTTAATAATATTTTTAATGACTCATGTTTGTGCATCAAATTTATTCTTTACGTTGCAAAATAATTTCATATTAAATAAATTGAATTTAACCACCTACTAATATTTTTCTTCTTAGTCTCTCGGCGCTGTACCCACTACCTTGACTTATATTTTACAATTGTTTACAATACCAAATCCCCTTTCAATTTTAATACAGTTTTTTTGCTAATCATTTTACGTTCAAGCTCTTTCTTCTAAGAGAACATTTAAAATTTTAGGAGTATAACTATACTGTAGTTTACTGTAATGCATAGCTAATCGTACCGGCTCCACTCTATTTTTGGGACCGGATATGAATAAATAGAAATAAATGAAAAATATCATAGATATCTATGTTTTTTGGATTAAAATCAATCAATGTATATAAGTGACCATTCAAGGATTTATCATGCAAAGCACTTGCGATTTGGCTACAAAATTTTCAATATTTTTCTAACTAACAGGACATCATTAGCAATTTTTTGAATGTCACAGCGCTTTCAAATAATTTTAAAGAGGGCGAATATCATATTTTTCGAAGCAATTTATAGCGGTGCTAAGAGATTGCTAAGGAAAATTTGAGTTATATAGAATTTTTAGATGGTGGGATTACTTTAGTGTATTCACCAAACATAGTTCAATAGAATTGCTGATAAAATAACAAAGTTATAGAATAAATTTATTAAATTAAAGTTGCCGCGTGCATAACAGAAACACTTACATTAAATGGTGTATTTTATAGATAATAGCAATAATATATCGACTAGGGCATCCAATCCTGGGATTGATACGGCTGCGATCCCGGGATTTCGGGATTGAGAAATTTTGAGCAAATCCCGAAAATTTACACGAAATTGGCAAATCGAGAATTTCAGATTCCTCGGTGGCCTAAAAAAATCCTGGGATTGAAAAAATGCGTATTATCTAGTATCGACGAAACATTTATATTTACAATAATAAAATAACAGCGCTATATTGCTGTATAGCAGATTTCAAATGAATTAAATGAATACATTACGAAACATTGTCTTGCTTAAAATATTTTTCCAGACGTGCACAGAGTTCATGTTAATAATGTAGGCCGCCTCAGAGTCAGTATGCAGAGGCAGCTTTGGTAAGTAGGCTAAATGTGCATTAGCCACAGGGCGCTTTGAGCTTCGGGGTATCTTGACAATCACCAACAAAATTACAAATTCGCAACATTAAGCCTGTAACTATGAAAGTATTTGGAATTAATACTTGTAATACGTCAGCAATCCATATATTAAATAATGGACTCCGTGGTTCTCGGTTATTTATGGACTTGGACTTGACAAAAGCACATGATGCAGACGAATCCTTTAAGCCACGGGTTCCCAACCTATGGTTGCCATTTTTTTTCGATTTTGGATTTTAACAATAAAACTAAAACTACAGTCAACTAAAATTACCTTATTGAAAAAAAATGCCTTTTCCAATTACATCGGGGCCGCGAGTCACATGGCTTTTATAAAAAAGGGTCGCCACCCGAAAAAGGTTGGGAGCCTATGCTTTAAGCGAAGACTTCTCGTTTCAATAGTAGGAAGTGTCTCCTTCTTAATGATAGGCTGCAGAGTCCCGAAATTTTACCCATTAAATGTATTCCATGAAACTAAACATACTGAAATACTGACAAGTGTCACGTTGTCGCAATGATTTTTTTTTAAAACGTCTCCTCCCAAAAGGGACCATATGGACACTTGATTGAGAACTGCAACATAATTTTCTTTATGAGAACTGATTTTATTACAGCTGTTTTATCTTTTCCCTTGAACTGGTTAAAGAATGAAAGATGTAGCTGGGAAAGGATTTGTTGTAAGCCAATCGCAATTCGTGAGTGAAAATAAGTGTTAAAATATGTATAATCCATTCGTTCAATAGTTCTGGCAAGATTCAATGAAACTTGTCATTTAGTATTAAGTGTTTCTTAGCCTTATTTGAAGCTATAGCCTTCACAAGTGTTCTCTCGGGTTTTTTCTTGAATAAATGGCATAATTTTTATAAACTTTATTTAAATAGAGACACAAGAGATACTATAACCAACTCAATTACCGCGTCCATCTCACTAGGATTGACAGAAATGATTGATTCTACATCGCATCATGTAATGATGTCTTCGAAAAATCTGAATTTGCATAACTCCTTAAATACTAAAAATACATAATAAAAACGAATAACTATGTACATCTTTTAAATGTCCGCAAGTGGGCGTTAAGAAAAATTGCTCTAGATGCAGTCAAACAGTAAAAACTACCTATTTGAAAATAGTACGATAGAAAAAGATACTCTGAAAACTTTGTCGAAACGGCGCTCGCTATTACGTCAAATGCAATGTCGAGAAGATCAAAGTACGGCCCTGTCCGTAATGCAATAAGTAATAACAATGTGTAAGTAAGTATATATTCAGCATCTCGGCGACATAGATCTCTTGTTTGGCGTATTGTAATGCAGACTTCTCATGATTTATTTATATATTTTTTACTATTTTTATTTTTTATCTTGATAACATCGAGAAACCGAATTTGAATAAATTGAGATAAGTACTGCAAACAGACAACGAAGTTTTGACACATATTCAACCGATTTATCTTGCTTAAGACACTGTCATGCCATCAGCAGATCCGATCGGAGATATTGAGTTATAAAATTTATATTTTATTTTTAATGTTTGTATATACCGATAGATCGCGCAATTTGTCGATTGAAATATCCATTTTTGAAATAAACTTTTATGTATCTCCATATAATACAAACCAGCGCTCCGAAAACACTGCGCAGTGAAGTAATGCTATATCTGCCACAGCGCATGGTTTCATTGTAAAAAGAATCAAATATTTTTTCTATCATTTTCTATATTCTGCCCAATTATGTAATTCTTTGATCGTGTGAATGTTACTATTTATCGAGTGAAAAGGTAATCTATTGTTATTTCTGTATTTATTTCCCTTGCATACATATGTTTTGTTTGTGGTGTGTCGCGGTAATCTGTGGAACAATTTGGTGTGCCGTGGGGTAGAAAATGTTGCAGATCATTGATATGTGAATAACGATCGACGAAACATAGAATTACTTTAAGTTTAAAGTGGATTTATTCTTTTAATTACACAGTAAAGTGGCGTACAAGAAGGGTGCTAAAAATTCAACTAACTTACAAGCCTTTTTCCAATCCCGGGATTTCGGGATTGATTAATTTTCATTCCCGGGATTGGGATTTTCTCACCGAGGAAATTGAAATCCTCGATTTGGTATACTTTTTTCCCGATTGTCGCAGAACTTCGTTTTTTTTTTTTTAGCTCACCGAAGAAATTGAAATTCTCGATTTGGTATACTTTTTTTCCGATTGTCGCAGAACTTCGTTTTGTTTTTTTTTAGCTCACCGAGGAATTTGAAAACCTCGATTTGGTGTACTTTTTCCCAGATTATCACAAAACCTCGTTTTTTTTTTTAGCTCACCGAGGAATATGAAATCCTCGATTTTCCAATTTCGTGACAATTTTCGAGATTTGCTCAAAATTTCTCAATTCCGAAATCCCGGGATCGCAGCCGTATCAATCCCGGAATTTAGGGATCAGAAAATTGAACGGGATCCTGGGATTACGGGATTCCGAATCCCGGGATTGGATGCCCTAGTGGAAAGGTACTTCATAAACTGACTAACACATCATTATATTTCTAAATAAATTAATATTATCAATCATACGATTTTTCGTTAAAAAATGTACAATTTTTTCAAATATTTCACAGATGTTACTAATACATAAGCATTTCGCTTACTATTACCATAAAAAAACCTTTTATAAGATTCATCAGGCTTTAGAGAAGTATCGACAAATAAAATGATTAATTAAAAGCACGTGTTTATTAACATTTTAACGGCCTTCTATAAAAATTGAAAAGGCGTACGAATAGTTAAGAAATCTATAAACATATCCTAATTTGGCGTGAAGTAACCATTAATTTAATATTTAGTTTAGACGAAATAATAAATAGATATTTATAATGAAGGTTCTTTTGTTACTGCATTCATTCAATTTATTAATTACCCTGCACTGCTCAATATGTTCAGTAGTTGAAAACTTTTTTTAATTCAATATTTCAAAACATTACATTATAAATAGTGTAGTTATTTGTCGCAGAGTGGAATATTTCATCTTGAATTTACAACTTATTAATATCTGAATTAATCAAAAATCTCTAAGACATAAATTTATTTTTATTTGATTAACCTGTAGTTCAATGATATCACTTGAAGATTATGTTAAGAACCAGTTCTTGGTGGAATAATATTGTATTTAAAATATCTAATATGAAAAAACTACAATGCTTAGAAATTATTTCACAACTCTACAATATGATCGTAATTGGTTCTGAGATTACGTTTAGTATTAAATAATGGAAAAAATCCTCTTTTTAACAAAGACAATGAAAAACGAACGCTTCAAAATAATTGAATATATGTATATTGAATCTCCGCAATTCCTTCCCCGCAATAAACATTTTTTCACTATTTTTTTAGGTGTTGTCGAACATTTTCATCAACGTCAGGATTTACAATACACATCGTCAATCGATTTTCCAATGTTATTTCCTTTTGAATAAAACTAAATTTTCTTGTTAAATTTTTTTTACCTACATAAAATATTTTTATTCGTAGTGCAACCCACCGAATCTTACTTGCCAGTAGCTGCAGGCATACCTTAGCCTTAGTGATCGATAAGCTGTATTGTCTACTATTATAAGGATGTTTATTTGATTCTAGTATATTGATATGAGACTATTGACCGAATATTCTTTTATCACATCAAGGCTGAAGTTAATGAAAGTTTTTTTGAATAGATTGATTCCGGGTACAAAAAAACTCTTATAAATAATCGGAACAAAAAAAAATACGAAGTTTCGCACGATCTTCAAATAATTTGTTTCGTAATGCAAGTGTATTGAATTTCAATAAAAACAAATTGAAGAATGACTCGCCAATCGGAATTGATATACCTTATTTGATTCAAACATAACTAACATATTCTATAAAAATATTCGACTAATATCTTAACTCTTGAAGTAAAGCCGAGAATATTTTCGATTCGCCGGAATTAGCAATCACAAAGTTACGAAGAAAACATCATATTATTGTTATTCCATGACGAAAGATTCCTGTTGGCTCAAAGAACAGGCTCAGACTTCAGACTTCATGCTAGATCCATCTCCGCATCTTGACTGTTGTAGTCACAAAAGACTTTGATAACCATTAAATTAACACCTCGCCCTTCAAGAAGTCGTACTATTTATCCCTAATATTATTTGCTGAAGAAATTTATTTAATGCTCGGTATTCAAACCAATTTATATAAATATAGATAAATAAAAATAATATACTCTACGGGCAATTTATTATGAGAACCGATTATATTGACCATTATGTAATAAATACTTCAAAAAATGCAGACAAAAAACGGCGATTTAAAGTCAACAAATAGACAAAAATAACTTCTCGCTTTTCGTTTTCATTCGATATTTTTATTTCAGTTTCGTTTCGCTTCAATTGATGTGGCTGTCAATGACCGGGGCCATTGACATTGGCTTTGTTAAGAATGTTTTTCATTAAAACATGCTATTGAACCAGAAAAAATATCCATTTACGATAGCATGCAAAAACTTCTGTAATCAATTTAGTTAGCGATGAATCACGATGCTTCCTATCTTCTATTGGACTTTTTTTGTATTAAGCATCATCTGTTATCATATCTCACCAGAGAACGCATGCTTATTGTTTGACTGCCGGGTGGATTATGTGTGAGGCCGATTCTAATTGAAGATATGATTTACCGAACATACAATGTTTTCAAGTATGTTCGGTAAATACATTTCATACAATGTTTCATACATTCAAGTGCACGGATGAATGCCTGAAGATGCCGAAAGGCGAAACCCGGGTCGTTAGTGACAAAATTTGAGAGAATGTACATAGTTTGAACGATTCAAATTTAATATTGAAATTCCACCAAGCACCTTCAGTCGAAATCTTAAATTAAAAAAAAAAAAAAAAATACAATGTTTTAATGATCGTTTCCATGAATACATTAAATTATTTTTTATTGCTTTATGGTAATCAATCATAAAATTATCGACTAAAAATATTGATGGTTTAACTAAATCAGATAACACAATGGTTCTTCAAATAGTTAAAAGTGGACTATAATAAGTTTCTTATTTGTTTTTTTTTTCTTTTTAAACACCCTTGAAATGTTTGAAACTTATCATTTATTTGTCCGATTTTCATTGACAAATCTTTATTTCATTATTAAACAAAAATTGACATTCTGAGCATAGGAATATTTTATATCTGCCAAAGATCTCCACCTTTAAGTGTTGGCATGTTTGGATTATTTGTAAGACTTACGTACTATTATCGAAAGGCAAGATTGGTGCATACAAGTAAAGAGAAGGAAGGGTAAACTGAAACGACTGCCATTCTAATCTTATCATTAATTATATATTTGTTGTTTTTTACAAAAAATATAGTTGGCACAACCCTTTTTACGCAACCATGTGTGTTAATCAACTTCTTAGTTGAGAGAACTGTCTGGTTAAATGTGAAATGGTTGGAATATGTTTCCTTGCAAAAAAGTCGCAAGAAAAACAGTTCCGTTATCTATAGAATTGATGACAGATTTCATTAAACAGGATTGGTGGAAGCCAACTGGTGACACAATAATTTTAATTACAAGAATTTATTATAAACCAAAAACGTACGATAATTTGCTAGATCAGAAAAAATAGGTGAAGCTCCTCCACAATATTGTGGTTCGACTGCGTTTTATTAAAATAATAATAAATTAAGTGTAACGTGCCACAACACAACCAACCTGACGAGAATTAAATAGTATTATTGTAAAATACACACTACGTCAACATACACTGGTCCAGTGTGATCAGAAATCGATGACAATCAATGATGAAACGTTTGGCTTCGAGATTGTTACCCAGTTTCTTAGAAAAAATATAAAACTTTAATAATATCTATTCCTCTTCAGGATAATACATTAAAATGGGCATGACATGAGTTGAACATGATTTCCCAACAAAATTATCTCCAAATCTATAAATATGTTAAAAACAAAATATTTATACAAAATACATTTTTTCGAATCGCATTGAATAATTTCATAATATATCAGTTTCAAATTTGAATTGTTTGAATTTTGTACTTTTCCATGAGTTTTGTCGCTAACGACCCGGGTTTCACCTTTCGGCATCTTCAGGCATTCCAAGTGCACGGATGTACTTGAACTCACAAGCGACAACTCGCGACAAAACTCATGGAAAAGTACAAAATTCAAACAATTCAAATTTGATATTGAAATTCCATCAAGCACCCTCAGTCGAAATACTTAATTATATATCAGTTTGTTAAAATATTTACGTACTTATCATCAATCATTCATTGAAATTCCAATAGTTCATATAATATGCATTTTTATTGTAAGGAAAAAATGTAAATAAGCTGTAAAACGTATAAATGTCAAAATATGATATAATGTAATGTTTATGATAGTGAGTTTTTTTTATTTATAACAGATGCTTCGATAAACGTCGATATCGCATTGTTGCAAAGTGTGACCCGGATAACTGTGCAACATTTCTGAGTCTTCGTGTATGCGTAAACGTTATTCAAAAGATTGGTGGGCCGTAGACAGTCTATTCCAGAAGAAGCGTGATCTAGTGCAATTTCTTCTTACGTAATCATTTGCCCCACTCGCAAACGTGTCTTGTTAAATAACCCGAGTCTTGGGTCAGTGTTTGCGTGTACACTTCAGATTACTCAACCTGCATTCTAAGGTGAATCAATGGCTTCGTTGTTATTATTATTAAGTCTAATCTGCTGTTATTTACTTATATCTTCACAATTCTTCCTTATCAAAAAATAGTTTTTATTTTAATATTGCACTTGTTCCATAAAATACACTGCACGAATTATTCAGCATAATATATTAAACTTAAAACAATTTTTTTTTTTGAATAAATAGTTTCCACAAAAAATTAATACTTTGCATCTTGACATAATATCTACATGTTTAGCTGTCATATAATGCTTTATGAACAAATGAAAACAAAATCGAACTATTGATCATTCAGTTATCAGCGTATTTTGATTTTGTTATTTTTTCAAATGTTTATGGAATATACCATAGTTACATTTTACGAAGCTACAAACATTATCCGCTATTAATATATAGATTATATGGACATATAACACAACAACGATTGATTAATCAGTTTCATAGAAGACGGCTACGTTTTTTTAATAGTACGCTCAAAAAAATATTACGCAATTTAATTGCATATCTAAAGTTTGTTTTATTGATAAGTAGTTACCAGCTTACCATACTTGATCATATAAATAAATAATACATTTGTATGTGTCTCATTTTAATTTAATGATAGAGTATCTGCGTATAGATCTAAAGTTTTACTAGGTATTAAAAAATAATTCAGCCAGCTTCGTGCACGACTTGCCTTGCATAAATCCGCCATTAATCTGTGCATAATACAAAACATTAATAGGTAATAATTGCGAAATTCAAACGAGCGAAACGTTGTTCATATTTTTTTTATTGATCTCATTTTGAGCCAAGTATGGATACATAACACACAAAAACATAAAAATATTTATTATATATAATATCCAATTGTAATACGGAATCGCTTTCGTCACTAACGAGATTAATTCTAACGCAATAAATGATTCAAGTTAATTATTATGACAGTATCGCGATAGAGATGGATTATTAAACATTGAATGCTTAGTGATAAGCCGGATAAGCTGGGCTGTATGCCTTAGCTATGGCAGGGGCATACGCGAAGTGCGCTGGAGCTGCAGCGTAAGCCAAAGGAGCTTTCGCTAATATTGGAGCTGCTACTTTAACGGCATGCGCTAGAGGTTCTCTATGAACCACTGCGTTAAATCCGTTGTGAGGATCAGCTGTATAATCTACGGTACGCTTTGTACCGTCAGGATCTACCAAAGAATATGAACCTTGAACGACATCCCCGGTCCTGGTCTCGTGTTGGCTTTTCGAGTCTCCTGTGAGTCCGTCCTGGATATCATAAGCGAATGAATAATGAGGGTTGGGGTCGTAATCGTCTACTGGTGCATATTTGGCAACTGGTGCAGCGTACGCAAGCGGGGCAGCATACTTTGCAACGGGGGCAGCGTACGCAATGGGCGCGGCCACTTTGGCAATCGCTGGGGCGGCGTAGCTGAAGGGTGCGTGGGAGAAACTGGCGTAGGCAGGCGCAGCGTAGGCAGGAGCGCCGTGAGCGAAACCGAATCCTGGACTCGCTATAACGCCTGCATTTGCTACGCTGACGACTGTGGCAAGTAATAGTAACTGAAATAGTAAATAAATAATCATGAATAAGTGTTAATAGAAAAAATACATGATTGGCAAAATTGTAACTCACGACATTAAAAAGTATGCTTAAATGAATAGATATTTTCATTTTCTCCATGAACACGATTGGTTGTATGTTCAAGAAACATGTTTTTACATAAACGATGATATTTTATAAACCATAAGGGTATTTTAAAACAAAGTATACGAGAATAATTACGGATCGATAAAAATTAAATAAGCATCGATACAAGACGCATAAAAAGATCTCAATAAAAGTACTTTTGGCCATTTGCAAATTATATTTACTACAGAGTACATCATGCTACTTACACAAAAATAAAAACAACTAAAATATTTTCACAAAGGTCTAAATTCCCACACCTTTATGCCTAGTAAATAAAACTTAAAAACAAGAACCTACCTTAATTGCCATAATGTGGAAGTTTCCGTGAGCTTTTCAATGAACTTATGAAGGCTTAGGGCTTGAATCCTTTATATATACTACCTTCTAATTCCCGCGATCGTTTTCTGTTGTGACACTTGTCTGTGTGTGTAACTTCAAGATGTACATTTTATTATGCTTTCCAAACTCTAATATACAATCGAAAAATTAGTTAGATTATTTAAATAGGATTCAGCAATAAAAATAGAAAAATAATCTTTTAGAAAACAGATAATATGATACACCAATCTATCAGCTGTTCTATGTATTCCTTTATTATCATAATAACTCATTTATCACTGCCATGTATATCATAAACCATTATCGATAAATAAAATGCATTATATCATTCTAAACAAAATCTACGGTATTAAGCTTAATAAATTTAGTTTTATTACAGTTTTTTCTCTTTGTATTGAAAAATATTTGTATTCTGCTAAACCTAACCAATGGGTATAAAAATAATATGCAGTTGAAGTGAAATCATTAATTTCTAATAACATTAACAATAAAAGGTTAATGATGCTTTAGACTGTTTTGTAATGTTTCTTATGCAGTAAAAAACAATTATGGACGGTTAACTTAAAAATTCTCATTCGATTTCCGTACTATTCCTGAAAACATATATTATTATTTGCATAAAGCAGTATGTTTAAAAAATAAGACAACTTTCAATTTTATTAAAATCTAGTATGACATATCGTCGATAATTTCTACAAGCACGTATATCAACTTTTGTCAGTTTTGAGTTTTTTTAATGTAATTAATTCATAATTTCAATACACACAAGAGGACCTCAATTACAAAATCGACCATTTTTGATTTTTATCAATTTTGATGTCAAGTTGTTCTCTATTTCAATATCTACACAATCAATGAATTTTTGATTTCAAAACCTCTCTAAATACAGAAAAAACACATTTACAAAAAGGTGTTTAGTCTCAAAAGCTACTCAAATCCAAAAAGCCCACAGCAGTTTTTTTCACTTTGCCAACAATTTTGGTTTTTGGAGTTAAGTAGGTTTTGAATCTAAGGCGCTCACATATTCTTTTAACTCTTATTACATATATATATATATCGTGCTTTATTTATCCTATTACAAAAACACTGCCAAATAATATTGTTATGTGCTATGTTTAGCATGAAGAAGAGGGTGACATGGATAGAAACGTCATTGCTTCCTTCCTTATAAAATTCTTTAAATTTATTGAAGACAAAAACAATCCTGCGGTGTTTTATAACGATAGAAAGCGACAGCGCTAGAATAAATTACGTGTATGTGTCTCCTGAAAACTTGTACGTTTTGAGATACGATGTTGTAGAAAATTACCGACGATATGTTACGAGGCGAATAGATTTGTGTTTCACGCAACCACTCGGTTGATTTAAGTGATCTTCATTAAAATGCTACGTTGGGATTATGTATAATCCATATTTTAAGAAAATAAGTCTCGTCAACTATAATGATACACGTAAACTAGCAAACAAAAATAATGATAAAAGGGAAGCAAGTTTAGTGTACGGCTATAAATTTGATTGATTAAGGGAAGTAAACGTCACTTCATCTGTTTTACCAGTCCATTAAATATATTAATCCTATTAATTAAGAAAAACCTATCGAATTTTCAATCAAATATTATGCAACTAGATTTGATTATCTACCTCATTATTTATAAATAAATCAAACATATTTGACAGAATAATGTAATTATAATAAACAACAGAGAAATTTTGCAACATTCAATTTCCATTTTAATGTTTATATTTAAAAAAAAAAAAAATTTTTCATTTATTTTTTATCAAAATATCTCTTCTATATTAAATTGTAAGTGTAGAAGAAGATGCAATCTCCAAAAATATACATTTCTCAGAGATTTCAAAATAGTGTCAAAAGAAAATATGCAAAGTAAGGAAAGTTTGCAAAACGCTGCAGTTGTTGCAGTTATCGTATAAGTTAGGTGCATCTAATTTAAACATACATCGCGTACTGTTAACCCAGACAAACAACCAACGTCATGCGAGCTTTATATTGGCAATTTAAGAAATAACGAGCTAAAAAATTTAATTGTATAACGATCAATTTTAACAAAAGAAAAAGATAATTTAATTGAAAACCTAAAAATACCTTTATATTTATTGCTAAATATTTTCTTATGTAGTAAATTGACGAATTGTACATTTTGGCTATAGTTTACCGTATGACTTTCAAAGAAGTTTTTTGTATAACATTAAAGTAATATTACATAACTTTAAAATTGTTTTTTTGTTCCGAAAAAAATAAAATAACTAGATAAATAATTTTACAATATTTTTTACTACCATGTAAGGTGTACTACAGGCGTCTTTAAAAACTGTTAGAAATTCAGTCGGTAGCAAGTAGGGAATCCAATCCCGGGATCCGTAATCCCGTTCTATTTTCTGATCCCGAAATTCCGGGATTGAGACGGCCGCGATCCCGGGATTTCGGGATTGAGAAATTTTGAGCAAATTCTCGAAATTTATACGAAATTGGCAAATTGAAGATTTCAAATTCCTCGGTGAGCTAAAAAAAAAAGAGTTTCCGTGAGATTCCGGGAAAAAGTATAGCGAGAAAATCTCAATCCCGGGATCCCGGGATTCAAAATAAATTGGAAAAAGGCTTCGGGATTGGATACCCTAGTAGCAAGTGGCATGAACGATTATCACATTAAAAGATTGAAGCAACAAATCTGCATAACACACAATTTTTTTTTTTGCAAATTCCCGCCCGTATCTAACCATACATATATTTATGCTTAATTTTCACTTAGTATGCGAAGACATTATATTATATTATAATAACAATCATTAAAAATTAAATATACATATTTTATTTAATAACTTAAGTATTTATAAAATTGTTCATTATAACTGGGTGCAGTAATATCACATGGCGGGGATTATTACCTTTCACTTTTGGTAGACCACGTTTGGACCGCGGCCCCTGACACGCCACCACGCTGAACTAACGTACACTATAGATATTTTTTTATCTCATTGTTATTTTGCATCACGCAATTAAATCAAGTGTGAGAAGATTTTCTTAATTGGCTGAAATACTTACAACGTGTATCATAATTACAACTCCAATTATTCGTCCTCTGAAGAATCATATGAACTCACCTCCGCGATTATACCTATTATTATGGTTTGATAAGTGATATTTTTTAAATGCTTACATACAAATAACCGTGGAAAGGTTAATGATTAATATACATACAGTTTTTTATCTATGCCAGGGATGGTTTGGAGGGGGCTCAGAGGGACTCGCGCGAGCCCCTTGTTAAATTTCGGCGCGGCCGGCGAGCCCTTTGTTAAGATAAGAAAATCATTCGTCTTAGATAAAATCATCACATAACTGGAATTTCTGTGGATGGTTAAATTTGAAAATTAGTTGCCCCTTCATTTTTTCAATCAGCGTTGTAGGCTTCTGTGTTGGACCTCACGGGTTCGACTCCCAGTACGAAACAGCAATTTAATCGATGTATCTCTTTTCTGTTCGAAGGCATCGGTGTTTATGATGTCATAAGATTGCCTCCCACTCTTCCGATTCTTCAATTCAACTGGGCACTACTATTAGTTAATCACTAGTCCTGGCTTATCCTTATCATTCTATCCCTACTACTCTCTTTGGAAAAGAGAGGTTGAGCGACTAAGTAACAATCATTTCTCGTAGAAAAATAACTTTTATTAAGATACCTTCATAAGAAGGCCATATGCTCGACATTGGGAGCGGACATGGATAAAAAAATGTATATTTACCGAGCCCCTTGTTAAGATATTGGCAGCCCACCGCTGATTTATGCCCGCTCTAAATGTAGAGCATATGGCTTACTTATGGACATATGTCAACAGATTTTTTTAACAAGAAATACTTGTTACTGGCCAGCGAATCGCTCTCGTATTTTAGGATTGACATTCCATAGTGGGAGGAAACTTTAAGACATCACAAACACCCATGCCTTCAAATAGAAATCGATTGGAAAAATAGTGTTTGTACTGGAACTTGAGTTTGTGAGATCCGTCACGGAAGTCACCGACGTTGACCACTGTACTAACAGAATATCGTAATTTAAAAATGTCAAGTGTTATTCTTATTTAATTTTATAAATTGTTTATAGTACATAATAGCAAAAAATAAACAGATTTATTTAGTGTTTGAAAATTTATTTTGTATTTGAAGCCATAGCAAATCAATTGATATCGATCTGACGCTATATGGTTTAACACTATACATTACCCCCAAACGTAACTACAAATTTATACTTAAAACATTCTCTGACTCTCATATTTTGAAACTCCGAAGATCAGAAGCATCACACTCACTCCCCTATCCTTCCTTGGTTTCATGATACATATGCATAATATATTATATTCAATATCTATACAAATTAATAAATTTGGATTGATTGATTGAAAGATAAAAGTAATTTAACAATATTATATTTAATAGCCAGTTTTACAAAAAAAAATGCTGTCACTTGCGTTTTAGTAAAATGTATGCTTCAAAACGAGGGGGGGGAATGTTTAAACGAAGCGTGGTAAGAGCTTTTTCTCGTTTTAAAGCACATTTTGTAGTGTTTTATACTGATTATGGATATGATAATGGTGCGTGATTGTAGGTAAAAAAAACATTACCCTAATTGTAGATTACGTTCTCTTGCAATATTTTAAATTTAATACTAATTTTGCTCCTCATTTTAAGAATACACGGCGTAAAAAAACATTTTCGTACAAAAAAAACATATACACATATGCGGTATCGTTAACATCTTGATAAAGGTCGTAGTTAAAGGATTTAACTTCGTATATTTCGCCATTCGCCCATACTTTAGTTATAGTGTTTCGCTTTTTGTGTTGAGGTCAATTTTTACTTTCAAACGTTTTTTGAAATGAGACAGCGAGGGCGTGGTCCAAGGTGCCTCCAGTTTCAGAATTGTTAACCCACTGAACGCGGTGGTCATCACCATATCATATCGTTATTAATTAAAATTTTATATTTTAATTACTGTACAACCACATTATTATGCCACATTTAAATATTAACACAACTTTTCCCCCACCCCACTACAACAGTGTTCGTCCAGTATCGCAATCCTTACGAGAGACTTACTTCCAGGGCTTCGAACCGCTATTTTTTTTGTTCTGGCAAAAATAACGAATTCACCGATTTGCCCAAAACACCTCCGTGACTGGTTTTTTTTTTTGCTCACCGAGGAAATTTAAAATCTCCAAGCCCTATAATAATTTACCGATTTTCCCAAAATACTAGCGTGGACCGAAAAAAAACCGATATATTTTTCGGTTCGGTTCCGATTTTCGTTCCGGCAAAAATAACGGTTTTAACGGTTTTCGGTTCCGTTCCGGTTCGAAACCCTGCTTACTTCAATAAAGGCACCAAAGTTCAATTGAAGAAGGCACAATATAAGGAATAGGAGAGATCATTGTAAAACATGAAAATATCTAGCTTTACTTACAAAAATCGAGTATTCAGAAAATTTATAGCAAGCTTTGTAATAATGACATTATTTAATTAAAAAATTTAAACGGCAAAATTCGAAAGATAGAAAATTTAAATTAACTTTGATTATTCCACGTATTGTGTAACTAACTGTGACACGTGTTTCGCCTCTTTCAGAGGCATCTTCAGACTTACTATCGCAAAGTTTGCTTAAGTAATGAAGCAAGATTGATTCTAACATTTTAAAATTATAAAATTACAAAATGGATTGGGTTTTTTTTTCCTTTTAAGAGGAGCAAGGAGGGGGGTGTAGAATCGAAATAAAGCAAACAGATAATGATACTAATTTTACTAATGAGTTGTAAACAATCAGAATGGGATTTTTCCTTTTTAATGGAAGCAAAGAGGGGATTATAAAATCGAAACAGTGCAAACAAATTTAATCATACTACTAATGACGTTAAACATTACAAACTATTAAAACTAATGAGCTACAGTCAATCATCTAGGTTTGTGATTACTCTATTAATTGGAAACAATTTGAGTAACGGGGAACCGCCTGTGCTATTAAGAATATTATTTAATAATATTTCTTTTACACAATACGTGGAATAATCAAAGTTAATTTAAATTTTCTATTAAAATGAACTTCCACAAAGTTACCGCCGAAACCATCGAAAGTATTAAAATTCGAAAGCATTATATAATGTCTTGTCGTAATTTCGGTGCGTTGTAGATTTTGTACTGATATAAGAGCAGGTCGCATTAGTGGGTTAACGATCACTCCTGAATCGAATGATATTCAACAGTGAATTACTCCATATTATGTACGTATTAATATACGAAACTTGCCACAGAAAAGGACAGTTCGCTTTTCTACACTTGTTTCACGTCATTTAGTGTCCTTATTTCGCTTAATTTATGTCCGTGATTTATGATACCAATTAAAAAGACTTATAATTATTTTTGCTTACTATCGCACTTGTTTTAATTTATCCTCGCAAAGTATTATTTAGAAATCGCAACACTGAAATTGTGTCGATAGCTAAAAATATAACTGGACATGATTCGATTGTATAATAGATCCAAAAAAGGAATATACAAATGTTTAGTGGTATCATTTATTATTATGCTTGCTTTTTATAATTTAAGCACATATTTTTTTCACTTTGAAATTTCACTACTTAATAATATGTACTTTTTAAAAAAATATTATGAGCCGTTTCATTCGACAAACGTGTATGTTTAAAAGATTAAAAACAGAATTTAGTATAGCAGCTTATCTGATGATATTGATTATAAAGTTATGTTATGCCAACTGCGTGGTCGAGTTTCAACGTTATTGACTTAGAACACGGTGGTCACGGATTCGAATCCCAGTACTGACAGTTCTTACAGATTGATTTTTCAATCGATTTATGAATTTCTCTCCGAAGGCATGGATGTATTTGATATCTTGAATTCCCTCCCACTCATCCTTTCATAAAAAACGGACGCAGCGAAAGCGATTAGCTAACCACTAGCTATGTCCTAGTACTATCCTTATGTCATTACTCTCTTTAAAAAAGAGAGTTTGAGCAACCGAATAAAAATTAGTTCTCCTAGAAAAAAATCTGTTGAGTTACCTCCGTTAGTAGGCCATATACTCCACATTGGGAGCGGACATGGATTAAAAATATACATATTTTATAAGGATGCTGGATAAGACGTGGTGTTATTGCTCGGAGCGCGCCGCGACACTTCTCCGCAAATTTATCAACCATATTATATTCCACACAATGTTTTGGAATGATATTAGTTTAAATACACAACATTGTGTTGTTATTTCAGCTTAAAAATCGGGAGGAGAATTATACTTACCTGATAATGATATCATATCTTTTCCTATAGTGCTTGAGTGAATTTTATCTGATTTGTTTACTCAGCATTACGCATATTACGTTAGAATTGGACGACACCATTAAAGAATAATTGACGGGTAAATTTCAAAAGCTTACAGCTATTATACGTTCATAATAATATACTTTTAAATACTGTCCGAGATTCCCTGTTCCGTGTTAACTATCAGTTCTGAGTTTTGACCTTTCGGTTAGTATTATATGTAACTTTGGCGTTCAGACCTTTGCGAATTGATTATTCGTGTTACAACTGTCATGAAATTGAGAGAGGTTTCGCCATTGTAATAGTTGGATGAATTACGAAACGACACCACCGGACATTTTATTTAAATTTATTTAGTAATGATATCTAGATATTGAGCAAAAAAATATTTTGAACGACTACTATTATTATATTTTACTAAAATTCCATTCAAATGATGATTGAGTGTCCACATAATATTGAAAGTGAAAATTATATCTCTAAGCGGCTACAGTTTTCGATTAATTGTGTAAACTTTTTAAAAAAAATCTTTACATCTGTAATATATATATATATATTTAATCCATGTCCATGAGGTACCTCAACAGACATCTTACTGAGAGAACTGAGAACTTTTTTTGTCCATGTCCGTTTTTAATGTGGAGCATATAGTCTTCTAATGGAAGGACTGCTTGTTAATCAATTGATCAACCTCTGTTATTCTAAGAGAGTAGTGATAGAAGGGTAAGTTCTAGGACATGACAGGTGGTTAATCGCTCTCCCTACGGCCCGTTACTTAAGTATTGTATGGATAGGAAAGAATTTTTAGATATCATAAAAACCAATGCTTTAGAACATAAATTGATAAATCTTTTTTTAAATCAATTCGCACTGTGATTTGAACCCTTGAGATCCGTTATACCAACCGTAAAAACAAAATACAAAAATTATTTTTAGTATTAGAAACCTTCTTAATCAGTGTCTAGATCACGGATCGTCAACCTGGTCCGTACCAGGCGTAAAGGCTTCCGTGGTAGGCGGTGGGTGGATTTTGATTTCTCCTAAATTCCTTCTGGAGAATTTTTCACCCATATACTAGATTGAAATATAGCGACGTTGGTGGGCGGTAAGGAAATTTGACCATGAAAAATAAGTAAAAGTGGGCGGTAGGCATAAAAAGGTTGACGACCCTTGATCTAGATCAAAACAAATTTGAGTAGACCCCCTCATATCCTTAATTGTACATATACAGAATCATCTAAAATTCAGAAACCATAGCACACAGTCAACTAAATATTGATTTTTTTCTAAGTTTGCCGAAACTTACATTTAAGAAAAATATTTTTTATTCGTTTAATGTAGTAACACATTGTCCGAAGTAAAATAAAACAAAGAATTGACTATGGCTATTTCATATTTATGAAATCAGTAAATTTATAAAACTATCACTAAGGTAGTTTGTGTTCCTTACGTTATTGCAAAACGCACACTTTCATTACAAATAAGAAGGATGATAAATTAAATTGTATTTCCATTCAAATACATTATAATTTAAGTTCATCATTGTTAGCCAGTACGGGATCAAGCCAAACTGGAAAGCCTTGACGAATATTTTTATTGTTTCTTAGTTCATTATTCTTTGAATTATTTCCTTTACCCAAGAAGCAATAGTAATTTTCGCGAGCATTTTATAATTTTTGTCTTTGAATTAATACTTAGTATAAAAGAGCATATTATTTCCATAAATATAATTAAAATATATACGAAATTAATAATAATATAGAAATTCAGTGGCGGATTACCCCATAAGCGCAAGAGGCGCTCGCTTGGGGCCTCCAATTTTTAGGGCGCTCAAAAATAGTATAAATCATATAAATCCTTATATTTTTATTTCAGTTTTCAATATTCATTATTATTCTACGAAGAGTTTTGCAACACTTTTATGTTAAAGGGTTAAAAACAGGGCCTCCAAAGTGCTTAATCCGCCACTCTATAGCATGTGTTAATACGTTCACGATTTGAAATATTTTAAGCCGGGTTCAGTTTTCCGATAACTGCAAATTGCAATGCATGCTGTAAGTTCGTGTTCTATATTATTTTTATTGTACATACATTGTATCATTTATTCGCCTCAATCCAGCGTGTAAAACAACCTAATCGAGTATTAAATCCAAAACATGACATGTAAGTTTATAAGTACATTTTGTTGTCATGGGCGTGGTGGCTTAGATATTTCGTATTAATTTTAAAATATAGTGTACTGAAGCAATAAATTAATGTATGTCGCAATCCGCTATGATAGGATAATATCATGATAAAATTGACACTGTTATCCAAAAAAAACTTTTTGTAGAAAAAGAAAAAATATATTAATTTTGTATACGCATGAACAACTTTTTAGTCGATTTTTCATTGTTGGTGTATTTTTTAATAAAAATACTATTACATCAATTAATCTAAATATCAAAATATGTATATTGTTTTTGGAAATTAAATATCTGTTTATGCACGTTTGTTTATATTAATAAACTGCAGTAAAAATTATAACAGTAGGCCAGCGTTTCCTAAATGATGGGTCGCGACTCGCGACCCGGTACCGGGTTGCAGAAAGCAAAATGCCGGGTCACCGATTTCCTAAAATAAATCTGTATATTTACTTTATAATTTTGCAATACCTCTCATTAATAAATTATTGGTACATTTGATTTCTATATATGTAGGTTTAACAGAGTAAATTATTTTGTATTATAACATATAAAGACTGTATGGACATAAATATATTGTTTTATTTTAACTATAGGCCGCTAGTATGTGCCATATTAAATTTAGTGGGTGAAGAAAGTTTAGGAAACGCTGCAGTAGGCGATAAGTCAAAAACCGGCTGTTTTGAGTTATGCAAATATATAGATTTTAACACATTGTGTCTTCTGAAAAAAAAAAGTTATATATTACATAATATTAACATAAAATACATCAAATCCGTTCAAAGCTATTTTTGGCAAAAAAAAACTACAAATAACTTAACGCTTTTGAATATGTGGACCGAATTTGGTAATCATTCTGAAATTACAAGAAGTGTTTAAAACGTTAAGTAATAGGTGTAGTGCATAAATAGAGATGTTGAAATTTCATAATTATCAAAAATAACGATTCTCTCGAAACAAGGTTTTTTGACTTATAACATTCTGCTATAGTATAAGGACGACATATTAGCAGCAGATTTATTATTATATCTATTAAGGTAT
The DNA here is from genome assembly GCA_030503985.1 of Himalopsyche tibetana. NCBI lineage: Eukaryota > Metazoa > Arthropoda > Insecta > Trichoptera > Rhyacophilidae > Himalopsyche > Himalopsyche tibetana. The sequence goes on from JAPJYX010000010.1 coordinate 8,679,219, forward strand.
GGCATATTTTTTAGATCATCAAAATGAAATTTCTGATTTAGAGAATATAAAGAAATATTATTTTTTATAAAAAAATTAGATTTATATAACGATAATCAACATCAAAAGTTCTGTCATATAATAGTTGTGAAGGTTTAAAAGTAATTCTTTTCATCTGATAATATATTATAATGTAAATGGCGACACTTTTGATGATAGCGACATGTTTGTTCATTCAAATGGCACTTAGAGTACCATTTGAGTCCACATCACTTAATTATAAAATAAAAAATAATTTATTCTGATTGAGCGTTTCAAGAAAGAATATATTTTCCAATCACAAGTCATACACGACTGGGTGACATTATTCCATACTATTTTTGTGTTTTTGATATCTTTCACTATATAAAAAAATATTTAAAATAAATCGCGTTGTAACGAACATCGCGATGAACGTTTTTTGAGCTCTGCTAGTCTTGCTTATGAGTGTACGCCTATTGTGAATAAAATACAATATTTTGATTGCATATAATATGTACATATAATAAATGTTGAGATATTTTATTTTTATTTTTAATCTTCTGTTTCATTTAATATGCCATTTATTCAAGATTTGTATTTTTTTACGTTTTTCGATAAAATCATATTAATTTTATCTTTTGTTGTTATGATTTATTTCTCAAAATATATTATAATATTCATTATAATAATTTAAAAACTACATCATGTAACTGTAAATTTAAAAGTTTGGTAAATAAATCAGTAAAAGTTTTTTTTTTATTTTTCTGCTTGGAATTTATTTTTTTCCATTTATTCTTACGTTTATAAATTAATATAATGAATATTATTTGATACAATAATAAAGTGTTTTTGTTACTGACATCTATCAGCATACAGGTGAAACTAGTACCCGTTATGGTAGTAAAACTACGACTTTGGAAGCTTACAATTGAATGATAAATAATATTTTTTCACATGGCAGCATTGTCATGAATCCCGACTGACTGAAGTTGCACTTCTCACTTCACTTCAGTTTTTGTGAGCTGTATTTTGGCCATGAGTAATGTATTGGCCGTAACCAGATATTTTGTTATAGTTTTTTGATTTTATATTATTTCTAGTAATGTTGGCAGATTTCGATGCGATTTACGAAGAAGAAACTGAGAATGAAGAAAATATTGAGGACACACATGTCACATTGGTGCCAGATCCGATTGTTGTACGAGGAGCTGGGAATATGACAGTGTAGGGATATTTTTCTCATTCTTTGTTACCGAGATATTTTATTTACATTGTTTTGTCATCATTCGTTTGTATTTCTATAATGTTTTAAACATTCGAATAAGTCCGTAATATAATTTAAGTAATGTATATGTGCCATTTACACTGGCATTGAACGCAAAAGTAAAATGTCTGGTGCCTTTGTCATGTAAACAGTAGGTACAAGTTCGATCACCTTTCATTTCGCTGGCTACGTAAATCAAACAATATTAACTTTATTGACGTCAGATCCTTTCAAAGCAATAATGGTTTAATTAATTACCAATTTATACTGTTTTCGACACTAATTATTTAATCTTAGTATTATTTAACTTGAATTGTAATTGAGGCCAAGCTTACTAAAAAATGTTATTATGACAGATAGCTAGATAAACAAATTATTGAAAAACCCTGGCTATTGCGATGCATCACGAGTATCCAAGTTATTCTTATCAGTTTAATATTATCTATATTTATTGTTCACAGTTCGAAAATAGTCTTATATTTCAAAACAATTTACAGTCATGAATCCCAGCACTATTTTTAATAAATTACGACTTTCCTTAATGGAACAGAAATCGTTCTATTTTCAGTTTTTTTATTGCCATATGACATCTACAAAACCTTCTGCCTGTAACTATTAAATCATTGTACCAACTATTATAGGTCATAACATAATATACTCTGCAACTTCAGTATATCGTTTCTATCCAAATTTGTTTACCTATAGAATAGATCTAAAATAGTGTATCTATGTTGGACATATTGAATTCTATCTAAAAATCTATTTGTATTTTAATTAAATTATTGTACCAGGCATGTTAAATAAAAGATATAATATATAATTTATTCGCTTGGAGAAATAATACTTTCAAAGGGCATAAGGTTAAACAATCGAGATATAAAATCATTGCACCCATTGCATCTTGGTTTTCATTGAAAATGCAATAGTTTATACTTGCATAGCATATATGGGATTTATTTGTATACAAACTATTTATAAGAGGTACATAAAATTTTCCAATAAATAAATGCAGCTTACGCTCGTCCATCTACTATTTATCATTATCCTATACAAATATTATATTCTAATTATTTAATAATTATTATTAGCAATAGTATATGTAATGTGATTAACCCATAGAGCCTTAACCTTTAAATGCCCAGTGGTCCCTAGAGGTACCAGCGACTATGGCGAATTTTGCAACAAGTTTACATTGATTTACAATAACAATATACAAACTATAGATATTAGAGTGAATATGTAATGAATTCAATTGAGATATAGTTATTTTTATGACTGACCAATTGCAAAATTAATTTTGCAAAAAACTACACGGATAAAGGTTAACAGTATTGAATTGCCAGGGAATCAATTTCTGCCCTCATTTATTTTGTAATAAAAATCATAAAAAATACATTATTTAAATAACACACATGATTTAGATAGTTTTTTAAATTTTATTTGAAATTATTTTCAACAAAAGATTTAGCCTCGATATGTTAAATTATTATATATAATGTTATATGCAAATGAAGAATGGCCAGCTTTCTTAACAAAGCTAAGCAATGCAGACCACTACAAGTATTTATTTTTGTATGGTTTTTTGAATTTTTAGATTCTCTTTAGATATTCCTCTTTTTTTGCAGACTTATACACCTAATTCAGAAATATATCCTTATATATAATGTTTTCTTATTAATAAATAAACAATGCTACCATCTGTTTAATTTCTTAGCTTGGGCATTCTAAAGATATATATATATCTGACAGAATAAATCGTAAAGTTAATCACATTATAGTGGATAAATAATTGTATCCTAGTTCGGACCAAGTCCACAAAGGAAAAAGCAATTTTTATGTTCTTTATCCGTTCTGTCTTCAACCTTACTTTGGTATTGAAGGGGGAAAAAACAGCTTTTTAGTGAGATTTTTTAAGTTTGTTGGGATATTTCGTTTTTTTGTTGGATGTATTTAGAAAAACCAGATTTAAATATATATGTTGTTACAAACTATAATAATAAGCTAAATAGCAAGATATATCATTGAATATTGCACCAAATAATGTCAGGTCCGTAGCGCAGTGGTCAGCGTCATGGGCTTCTGTCACAGATCTCCCGGGTTTGAGTCCCAGAATGAACAACATTTTACAATCTACTTCTTTTTGAAGGAATGGATGTTGTGATATTTTAAAATTTCCTCGAAAGTTTCCGATCCTAAAATAAAGGGTCACAGCGAGAGCAATTGGCTACCCAGTAGTTCTATCCGTACTCTCTTTAAAAAATGGTTGTGCAACTGAGTAACAAGAAGTTCCATATATTTACATAATTAAAAGATAAATAAATTGTTTTGAAAAACATATCTGCTGGAATTCGAGCCAATCACTGTATGACACCAGAGATTGTCAAGTATTTTTCTACTAAAATATCACTCAGGCTGCTAACCGGTTACTCAAAAAAGCTTCAGCCGCCGATTCATAGGCGCTCAAAAAAATGTTCCCATTTATCAGTTAATAACCTTTTCAAGTCAAATCAAATATGATAAAAAAATATTTTCAAGTCAAATTTGAATCTATTCTTTATAGTAATCAAATTATTTGAATGAAATCGGTTGACTATTGGTTTTATAAATGAAAGATAAAACAGGTCATTGTTTTTGCATCCATTTCATGTGTTTTTCCCTGGGAGTGGTTTTTTAGTACAGTATGTCAACAGGGCTTGGAAGGGTTCAAAAAAGAGATACACGTGATTCGTTAAATAATAAAACAGTTATGGTGCACGGCTATTCATTTAACGCATTTTATTATATATATATAATTTTTTTTTAAATACCCTATCTCACTGAACTCTGTCTAGAATAATAGCAATCCAGTTGTCATAATTATGTGCATAGCAACAGGAACATTTATTCTATTACTTCATCACTTTTCAATTTTAAAATGCAATGTTCTCAGATTTTAATCAACTCGTAAGTTTGTTTCATTTTTGTGTGTGCATTTTTGCATCACCCACATAAATTCATCACGCATAAAGATTCTCATCCAAACAATATGTCGCCCACACAGATACTATATGAACAGCTCTGACCTGTTTGCGTTGTTTTTGTAATTAATTCTAAATGTAATGTGCGTGTTTTATATTCTAAAAGCATGACCATTGATGAATGATATTTTATAAAATGTAATATAACCACAGTTGCTTTTATGCTTGAAGTTTTTTTACTCTTCGTCTTACATTCAATAGATCATTATTTGTGTCTCAACATGAGGGAATAACTCATGAAATGTTTTTTTTATGTAAATATCCCTGAACATCAAACATACAGTCTATATTTTCCTAATTTGACTAATTTGAATTGTTTGAATTTTGTACTTTTCCATGAGTTTTATCGCTAACGACCCGGGTTTCGCCTTTCGGCATCTTCAGGCATTCCAAGAAACCCTAGATTTATTTTAAATATTCCTATGTTATTATCTGGTCATTAATATTTTCAAAAAATCCCCATAGTTATAACAAACCCACTTAATTCATTGAAACTTGTATACATTCAATTTTCGCTAATTTACATTTTAACCCTTTGAGTGGTGAGTTAATTTTTACTAAATTAGGTTTTTTTGTATATTTTGATTAGTTTTACTATTGATACACACAAAAATATAAAAACGCTTTTTTGTTTATTGTTCAGTCTAGGAAGGATATTGAATAATATTTAAGGTGGTAAATCTTTTTTTATACTTTTACAACGCATAATTAGAAATATAAATTTACAAACTCATTTTTACTTTTCAATAATTTTCAAGAAGCTATTACTTCCGATTTGGGAATCGCGCAGGGAATCAGGAAGGGAATCGCGCCGAAAATTAATTTTACGCTCAGTTTTGTACGGCTACCGACTTGTGTACAAATATTCACCTTTTTACAAAATTATTTTGTTTATTTGCAACCAATGATAAAAATAATGTGACTGCCAAAAATCATAGATACATTTGTTCTTTATCCATCTGTGAAGAAATAATGACAATTCAATTAAAAGCATGAGAATGCCAATGAATATTAGACAACACAACATTCTGCCGCACGTATGCGGCGATACTCCTCAAAGGGTTAATAGCCTTTTAACTTAGTGATTTACTTATATTTTTGTATATAAACGATACAAACTGCTTACTACGCGTCAGTTCAAGTACATCCGTGCACTTGGAATGCCTTAAGATGCCGAAAGGCGAAACCCGGGTCGTTAGCGACAATTCATGGAAACTCATGGAAAAGTACAAAAGTCAAACAATTCAAATTTGATATTGAAATTCCATCAAACACCCTCAGTCGAAATACTTAACTAATTAATTTGACTCTATTGTCAAGAACACACATAACGTCGATAATACTCATCTTTTGCACTTCACTTCTCTCTAAATAATTCCAGTTACATGTGTATTAAGATGATCTCCTCATCATCATTTTTGCCATATTGTTTTAAATTCATGACACATTTTCTAAATTGATTTCCCGGTATATCCAAACATTGCATCATCAAGTTTTTCCAGTGATACAATTTTGATTAAATGCACTTTTTTTTTTACTGTGTAGATACTCCAAATGTCATAGTAGATATATTTTTTTGTGTTATTGATGTTTCGAAATATTAATTATCTTCAGTCTAGAACAGTGCTTCCCAACCTGGGGTCCGCGAAAATTTTCATTCTTTCAACATTATTTGTGATAAAATATTATTTTCGGGGGTCTGCAGATTATTGTTTTCAGATTTAGGGGTCCATGTCATTAAAAAGGTTGGGAAGCACTGGTCTAGAATATGAAGCTCTAAGTGTTACTAACACTGAAATATAGCAAAAACAAAGAGGATACCAAAATCTTGCTTACTTATAATATTCTACAATTCTTGACTACATATTATAGAGCAGTAATGACCTAGACGTCAACCGCGTACCCATTCCAAGTCGCCCGCCTGATGCTTTGAAATAAGATTTGCGCGTGTCAACTTTGCATTACCTCACTTCTTATGGCAACTCAGCATACACGGTGTTAGCAGACTGCTACCACTGATTTCCGTATTAAGTCTCCCGCAGAGGTCAAAAGTTTGACCACCCGTGTTGTACAGACACAGGCTTTAAAATAAGTAACACAATGAAAAATAGTGACCAATCGTATTTTATCAAACAAACTTTTTTATTTCAGGTTCGGACTCAGCAACCGTTTCAACTCTGAATTTCCACCAGGACTGCAATCCCGGGTTGCTCCTGAAGAGTTCCAAGCGACGGTGATGAGAGTGAACAGCGTTCTAAAGAAGACGCTTCCTGTTAATGTCAAATGGCTTTTCTGCGGCTGCGTTTGCTGTTGCTGCACACTAGGATGTTCTCTGTGGCCTGTCATATGCCTCAGCAAAAGGGTATTTATCAATTCACTACTACGTGAACGTAAATAAGTCGAAAACCCATACAAATGAAATTAGATAATGTAGAAAATGTTGCCTTAAGAAGCGTCTAAAAGCAAAAGACATCTAGTGGTGTTGAAGACATGAATGTCTGTAATGTCTAAAATTTCAGAGTAAAAAAACACGAGTGCAGCACGAGCAATTAGCTGACCACTAGTCCTGGCCCAGCCCTATCATATCCCTTTTCAAAAAGAGAGGTTGCACAACTGAGTAAACGAGCAGTCATAATAGAAAAAACTTCTGTTGAGATGAACTCCATTAGAAACCTGTATGCTCGACATTCAGGGAGGGGGGAATCAATAACCAACATGTACACTGTGGATGTTTTTGTGTTTCGTGCTTAAATTATTTCTTCTTCTTCTTTGGCCATGTTCGCTCCCTATGTGGAGCATATGGCCGCCACGCGGCACCTCCATGTTTCCCTATCTCCCGCCAATAGCTTTGCTTCCTCCCATGACATGCCAGCATCCCTCAGTTCCGCCGAGTACATCCTATGGATAGTACCCGACGAACGTCCAGGACGCCGGAATCCCAGCGGTCGAAAGAAGAGGCAGGCAGGATTGAGGCTTTCCGGAGGCATCCGCAGCACGTGACCCAGCCAGTTCCAACGTCTCTCCATAACCACTGACGTGACGGGACGCTGTCTTGCACGCTCCCTTATCTCTGAATTCCTCACAAAATCAAACCACCTCACCCCCATTATCCGACGCAAGCATCTGTTCTCAAAGCTCAGTATACGGTTTTTCTGAGTCTTCGTCAGGTGCCATGATTCGCAACCGTAAAGCATTACCGGCAGAATGCAAGCGTTGAACAAGTGGCATTTGGTTTTAATCAAGTACAGCTGTGTGTCCCAGACAGTCCGCATTGAGTTGAATGTGGCTCCAGCCATTCCTAAACGAATGGCGAGCTCGTTTTTTAAATTATTATTTATTATTTATTATTTACTAAATTATTTATGTTTTCCATATTATTGTATTTCTAATGGAAAACAATAAGCTTATTTGTATTAGCCATTCAACTGGTAATTGCAGTAAATATAAGCGATTATTAATTGGACGTACACGGCATTCGCTTGTAACTTGAATTTATCAGTCTCTGAAAATAACTTCGGTAGCATTTGTAACATGCACAATGTAAACAACAGGCGACTGACCATTTGTACTCCATGCACTCCCTGATTGACTAATAAAAAATCTAAGCAAAATCATCCAAACATTACTTAAATAATCGATACAGGGGCTTTGAATATTCTACATTTTATAAGGAGCTTTTTTTTCCTATGCTTTTGTTGGATGTAGCATAAAACCTACAGCTAAAAAAAATGGTGTAGGCACATAAAATTAAAATTTCATTATGACTAAGCCAATTTCAAATATAAGAGTGGTCCACCTCAATTGTGATAATTGGTATTGCTGAATCACTTCATCAAACATCTAACATTCACCTGCAACCTTGCCCTTGTAGTAATTGTACTAAAATATACCCAGCTTTGCTCAGTTCTCTAATTGCTATTTCAATACACTTAGTATTATTTAAAAATTAAATTATTACTAGTTAATGTTTCCTTAAAATACTGCTTTCTCAACTAAATTATCTATAAAGTACCTAAATAAATTGACTTGCACAGCCTTGTATCAGGAGCGAAAAAATAGTCTACTATTTTAATTATATTTACTTTAGTTATCAATTTTCTTTTGAAAATGTTTGACATTGATGGACTGAATTCAGCTTATTTTAAATTGTTAGTCATTATTCTGTAGATAACAGAATTCGATTCTTGAAACTGTTTTCTGGCATTTTTGTACCGATTATCAAACCACAGACATCCTTCTGTCTTAACCGCATATACAGTATTCCCGCTCAACTTCGTTAATAATCTACTTTTTGTTACACTATGCACAGAAATTATTGAAGATTGACAAATGAGCTGAAAAAGTACCTTACAAGTGATTGATTAATGTGTAATATAAAGTTTGTTTTAAAACCCCCTGTATGGCTTTGATCGCCGCACAGTATCTTCCACATTTTACCACAAATCGGCATATGACCCTTGAACCTGTTGGCATTAAATTGTCAATACTTTGACCCTAATAATTTTTTGTCAAAAACATTATGAAGGTGTGCTATGTTTAATAATTTTGTTTTTCTTTTCATACTATAGGCTAAAAATTCTCTGGACAAGTTACTGGAGTGGGAGAACAGTCATCTTTACAACAAGTTGGGTCTTCGGTGGAGATTGACGAAAAAGCATTGCGATTCTTCATCCATGATGGAATATGTCCTCCTGATAGAATTTATACCCAAAATACCCATTTACAGACCCGACTAGTCCCTATCAAATGATTTTCGAAAGATTTATCACTTGTCGAAGATGTTATAACATTTAAATGTGTAATTAATTATTATTGTAAGCGAAAATATCCCCTCGGTAATCGATACAATAAGCAACAATGATGTAAAAGTATATTTTATAACATTTTGATGAATTAAAACATTATTACCTTTCAGTTACTATTGCGAAAACTGTGAATGTTTTGAAAAATTAAAACCTGTGAAAGTTATTTGCTGCAATTTACATGCTATCCTTATTAACTTTATGCGAAGATCTCTCTACATTATCCTAATATTTTTCGGAGATTTCATTTTTAGATACGATGGATTACTTAAAACCATCCCTATAAATAGTATATTCTTTAGTAAAACTACCTACTAATTATATTACGTAGTCTGTGTTTATTGGAAAATAATTATAATTATGTATATGAAAATAAAATCGGTAAAGATTTTGTAAAATCATTTTACAAACAATAAATTAATATCAATCTATTGAATTTAATCCACCCGTAGCTTTGATTGCGATAGAAGTTTTCAGTTTTCATCTCAGTGATTTATTCTGGGAAATTATGTTTACATTGGTTTTATAGTTATGAGTTGTACAATGATTATATTTTTGAATTATTTTCAAATTTGTGTATATAACAGAAAAAAAAATCAATCTGTGTATTCTGACTGTTTTGAATGTTTACTTTTTTTTCCTACTCACTTAGAATAAAACAGTCAGTTCATAAAATATATAATAATCTCCACTAACGTTGTTATATAGAATATAGTTTAAAATGATAATACGAATTTCAAATTATTGTAATGAAGGATGTTTTGCAGATGTTGATTATAACAAAATTAAATTAGTGTTTTTATGCCTTAATTGAAATTTACAAGATTTTGAAAATGTGCTATTATGATGAATTTATATAAGCTTTTTCGGTAGCATACCAAACATTCAGTAGTAGGTATATATTCTGATATTGCCAAAATATACATATTCTTTCAAAGAAAAGAAATCATCGCTGTTTTCGTTATCCAAAGTGAAAATCTTACTTATCTTTTCGAATTATTTTTGTAATAAAATAATATCATTAAAGTTTTGTAAGACACATTCACCAGTTCACGAAACTGACAATTGAATGAGTAATGATTTTCAAAAATGACCCCCCGAGATGCTGACGCGCATGATACTGTGAATTATTAAGAAACTTTTGTGAGATTGGGAATCTTTATCTAATACATGCATAATCGTATATTTACGAAACGCCAGCCAAATATCAACAGTCTAATGACTCATCTGCGCAAATGAAACACTAACCGCAGGAACGTAAAAAGCCCCAAAAAATATTTTATTTTTAAGGAAAAGTGCTCATTAGTGCTACTTATTTTTAAGCTCATGGATCAAATAAAATTATAGGAATGTTTTTTGTAGTATGTAAATAGCATTAATGATGAAAAATTCTACCTGCCTACCATGCTTTCTAAAATTAATCAGCAATGAATTGATTGCGTGACGAGAGTAAATAAAGTGCAATCTGATGAGAGATTATATCCAGGATATCTTGCAATATTAACAATTAAACCAATTTATTATTTTATTAATCGTTATCCAGCGGTGTAGCGGGGCTAAATTAAAACAGAAATTCTGCACTATCGCCTTTTTTTATTTCTAAACATGTCCATTTTGTCTTGTTAATTGTAAATTTTCGTGTTGACACAAAATTTTGATTTTTAAAATATGTCCCCATATAAATTATTAAATGATTTTTATTTTGATAAAAATTATAGACTTCACCGCTACCGATTTCTCGAATTGTGTTACTTAAATAAAGTATTAGTAATTTGATTTTTTATTATTATTTTAATGGGCAATATTTTTATACAATGTCTACAGGCAAAGATGCTAAAAATGGCTTTAGAAGACCTTCATCCGTTATTATTATGTGGATAGAGAAAGGTTGAAGGTGATATATTTATTGTAAATATTGTTTATCTAAGTTGGTATGCATAATAAAAAAATGATTGTAGATTACATATACATAATGAAACGCTGTGTAAATAGGCTATCTTAGAAGTATAGGTATGTAGTGTATGTTCAAATATAATTATTTGAAGTGTGACAAAAGGTTTGAAACATTTAGATTTTACATTGGCCTTCAACTCGTCTTGCTAATTTTTTTATTTTAATTTTTGCCGATTTTATACTTTTTATTGTTTTTTCATGTAATAATCCGAGCCCTTATTCCAATCCAATTTATGCCAGATGAAACACTCAGCAGTCTAAATAATGATTTTAATATTTACTGTGCAAATTTTACAACAATTTGCACTTGTATGTTTTCATGCAACATTTGAATTTTTTTGGCAATTTTTTAAAAGTATCATGTCAAATCCATGTATCGTTGAATATATTGAAAAATCGACATAGAACAAGTTTACAAATAGTATGTACAGTGACTTAAATTCATTATTCACTCTATTCATCAAACACTTTTCCAGGATTTCCTATGTGAATTTCCAAACAAACTCTGTTAGTTATGAAAGCAAAACAATGAATAAAGTTAATGAATTATGTATCTCGACATCAATATATTCAAGCAATGCATGGAAATATTTTCATTATTTTTTTTTTCCTTTGAAAACTGATTCATTTGATGAATATTATAAAACCAAATAATATTTTGCCAAACTACAGTTCCCAAATTACCCAATACGACGTAGGGTATTTTATCATTGCTAAGTAATCAGTGCTAACTAAAATACTTACATTGAACTCATTTTTCTATTTAATTAATGTTTAAAATGCACGACTGCATGTGATTAAAAAACATTTATTTTTCATGTTTGAAGTGAACTTACTTTTTAGAATTTGCATATCGATTGATTAGAAAAGTACCTGAGATTTTTAAATCCGATGTCACCTGACATGATAGTATTGAAATTAAGATATGTAATTTAAAAATTATTTCTTTTTGCATTGTTGATGAAAATAATTGAGTTTATCATGTCTAGGTTTATAAGAACGCTCTGCCATTTTATGCAGCCCTCCAATAATTGGTGCGGACAGTTGAGGACTTGTTTGTTCATTCTCGAAATTGATATTTAATGAAGTGAACTATTTGAAATAAACATAACCCAATGAACTAATTAGTGTTTTATTTGTTGATATATGTGTTTACGCTGTTATTTTTAAATTGACTGAGTTATTCAGGAACGCACCAGTCCACAATTTAAAAAAATCCATTATGCCTTGTCACGTTTACGGGTATAATGATAAAGCGGATCACGAAGACAACTCATAAAAATTATACTAAGGGAATTTTCAATTCACACCAATTGCGTTAGTTGTCTATTTATTTATGTCTGTCTTTAGAATTTTAAAGTAAAATGCACTTACCTTATTGCATTTTTATTTATAAATAAGGCAGAATATAGCTACAGTTGAGACCATGGTGACAAGTCAAGAAAATGTTATTTTTTATTATAGGTTTCAATTTTTTAACCCTTTTCATAATTTGAAAGTACCACTTGTTAATCCTTCAACCACTATTGAAGTGACACTTAATATTCTGCTTACGTGGCATTGCCGATTACAAATGGTTTATAAAAAAAATACCTATAATTACATATTTTTATGTTTAGGTTTATATTTAGGTATTTACGTTGACAGCTGATGACATGAGTCCTCGAGAAGTGAAGTGAGCCAAGTAATAAAATGGTAAAAATGGTTAGGGAAATAACCATTTTGTAATGTGTATTTACCGAGTTCTTCACTTTTAGGATACTTTGACTTTTAGAATATTATAATAAATAATGCATGTAACTCATCTTTTCCCAAAATACCACTTGGCTCACTCTACCTCTAGGGGCTCACATAATGCTGTAATTGCTGACAATAATAAATTATATAAATTGTAGAGCTGAATACTTTTCTATTTTTTTTACCACATCATAGTGTAGATCAGCGCTGTCCAACTTTTTAGGCCGCGGGCCATTTTTTTTTAGCAAACATTCCGGGCGCCAAAGAGTATAGGTAAATGAAAAGTAGGTTAAAAATTTGATGTAAAATGTACAGCTCCACCTAGCACTTGTAAAATGGGCCACCAGTTGAACAGGGCCGGTGTAAATCAATCAAGTGGATGTCAAATCAATCAATATACCCAAAAAGAGTTTTAGGCGTACTTTACCACATAATTACAAATATCTAACAAATGGTAATTTTGTTTGTTGCTTTTGTTTTAATTGGTAAATATATTTTATATGTAATATCTTTATCACAAAAACTATGGATTATAAGGAAATTCTGAAATGAGAATTTGGTTGAGGGTAAAGTAGGTTGTGAAGGTGTGTATTTAGTTAAAGCGACAGCAAATCTTCATCCATTTCCCATTTGTCGAATTTGATTATTTGAGTATATTTACATCCTCATTGGCAGAGAAAGGATGAATATCAGCAATCGACATCCCCAGAAATGTCATGGTACAAAAAAATAGGCATTTTTTTAATAGAGGCAAAAAAAATTTAACAGAACAATAAATAAAAATCTTTTCATCATTTTGATATATTTATTTTCTAAATATAATATTATATACACAGTAAAAATATATAAAATTGAGGCTAAAGCTAGTATAAATTTATCATCTACAGCTGATTACTTTACTATGGCTGTGTACAACAATTATATCTGCTCAATCTACAACACATACAGAGAACCGGGGGTTCTAATATTTCTTAGGCACGAAAATCTGGTCCCCAGCTCACTAGGATCAATACTAAACTAATAACATTTTACCAGTATAAAAAACAATTCTCGAATCAAATTCACCAACACTGCAATAAAATTTAAAAGAAATATGATGGTTAAATTCAGAGTTAAACAATGTTAGTACTGAATGACTAGACATCATTTTGAATGCTGCGTGGACTCTTTGATTGGTTGCAATAATGTGGAACAACGGTGATTTGAACTGTGAAATGGAAGATAGTTTTTGAAAAATAATTAATGAAAAGATAAAACCAATAATATATTGCTCTTCACAGATAACAAATAAATGACTATTTATTTTCAGTTTTGATATTAAATTAGAGCTTCTAGAATGCTTTAGGTCCCACATTTTGTTCTTCATTGAGACATTTCTCAAAAAATTAATTAATAACAAGCCAACTGTCAGTTTCAAATATGCACAACACATGCCAATTCTCAGTATGTAATAATGTAAAAAAATAAAACCCTCTTTTGTTCTAATTCTGAATTTATTAATTTAATTTTAATAAATGTGGAAGTAGTACGAAAGATTGTTTCATTTTTTAATATGCCTTTTCACCAAGTATTGACAGTGATCAGTAAAATAATGTGTGTGTAAATATGTGATAAAGAATCGTATACCGTACCGGAAAAATACGGAAAAAAGAATTACAATACCAAAGGACAGAAACATTTATAAAACTAATTAAAAATTGGTTCAGTTTAAAAAAGTAGTTATCAGTAAGAGAGATTACATTACTTATATTATTACCAACTAGAACAAGGATTTTACAACAGTACTTCAGTAATCATAGGAAGTTTTCAATACAATTGTATTAATTTTAGAATCACAGAAGAGACATAGTACTATTTATAATTTGAAATATTATCAAGGAAGAATCGGAGATTATGATATAATCCACAACGATTAAATAAGTAATTAAAACATTTAATTTTATCGAGTATATAAACACTATTGCTCAGACATATGTCACCTAATTATATTTCAATTCCCAAGCGCTTCAACCTTAAAAATATTAGACAAATAAAAGTTAAATAACGTAGTGCTGGTATACTTACATGGCGTTGTGAGATGTGGGCTGTTACAGATACCAACACACATCTAGATTTAGATTATAGTCAGCATTAAAAAAGTTTCCTTGAAGATTCTTCAATAAGGCATAAAATAGTTAAAATGGTGAACGATTATTACAAACTTACGTTTTAATGATGGAATTCCAATATAACTTTAAACTAACATGAATTTTTAAAAACAATGACAAAAATAAAAAACAAATGATGCCCTAAATATACATAAAAAACATTGGCAATCTCTTCTGAATGATAAATTTAAAGTTTCATAAAAACAAAAAAATTTCTACCTTTAAAGAAATTAGTGGTATGTGATCTCGCTTCATTGTGAGAATGATGCTAAAAATCAATTAAATTCGATGTTTTTTTTCACAATCGCCACAAAAATGTTTCATTACATATGCAAACAAAAAAATTCCAATGTAAGATCAAAATTGTATTAAAAATTATAGCTAAAATTTTCACATAGAGAGAAGATGATTTTTGAGAAGTGCGTATTTAAAATTTTATTTTAAAAAACGTCTACCACTTCCTACATTGAGCATGGAGGAATACAAAGTTACATGTTACAATATGACAAAAAGTGTGTTACACATAATTATGAATTAAATTAAATTTACCAATTAGAAAATGAAAAGTATCTTGAATTGTTTGAACCGATTTCATGAACAAAATATGATCGAAAAATAATATAGCACCTGACATTGTCATTAGATAAATTGAAAACCTTTTATGGCTTATAGGAAATGCAAATAGTGAAAAGTATTTTCTTCAGTCACTTGAAGAGATAAAAAAAACTGCTGGATGAAAAAGAAATAATTGATTGGCTTCAGATTAAAATATTAATTATCAGAGCTGTGGAGTAATATGTAATAAATTGCGTAATTTTTTGTATTTAATTAAATTTCAAAAAAAAGTTGCTCGCTTTTTCGAATCCAACTCCAAAGCCCTGGTATTCATCTTAAATATAGATCCCATCAATAATATGGTTAGAAAATTACTTTACAAACCATCAAAAAATCTCACACAATAGTAAATGTGATATGAAAGCTTAGTTCAAAGGTTTTGTTTCTATATAATCATTCTAGCAATTTTTAATATACTGCAATCCTTTTGCAGACTTTTTCAAATTATTTTAACCTACACATTGTTAATTATATATTACACTTCCTAGGCAAATGTTATCACAATAAATAAAGCGCAAAATATGATATCCACAACATAAGTGTTCTATACAGCTAATTAATAACTTAGTCTTAAATTTATTTTACAGTCAGACTACAATATACCCATTAGCGTTAATTTATATACAATTATTATATTGATAAGGCAAATATTATTATATATTATGTCTATTATCAATAATTCAGAATGATAAGAATTTGTTTCAAATGTAATATCATAGTATCAAAACTGGCAATTTGCTATTCATCACCGATCTCTCGATTGAAATAATTATTTTAAACTCAAATTATCACTACATATACCAATTGAATTTGTAAATTCAAGTTAAATGTTTAATTATTTACTGGAATAAAAAATATTATTCTATCAGATTCTGCGAAAACATATGGTTGTTTTAATTCTGAATATTTATTTAAAAAGAACGTCAGGTATTATAATTGAAGTTTTTTTGACATCTTTATCTCTCTGATAAAATATATTTACGGTTTTGCAGATGGTTATAGATTACCATCTTATATTCAAGAAAAACCACTGCTAACAATAGAAATAAATTAATAATATGTTGTTTGTTAGTAAATGTTATCAATTATCTATGGTAAATAATTATGTAACTAATAGATTATTTAAGGCAAAATGGCTCTTGTGTCGTAATTATTACTTTTATTCATAACACAATACATTCATAATAATTATTTTACAAGACACAATCAATGTTAATGGATATTGAGAAATTTGGGATTAATTAGTATCGACAGACATAGTAAAAAAAAATACTGATGTTATAATACAAAACTAGATTTTAGTCTCATCAGAATGTAAATTTTGACAATCAAAGTAAATCTCAAAAAAGAAGAAACTTATAATATATTCCGTTTAACCCCTCAGGCGCATATACCTGAAATAGATTTTGGATAGCGACTCATTCTGCTGTTCATGTTCAACGATGAGCAGAATGAACCGCGCATGAACATTTTTTTTAAAATAAAAATTGATTTTTTGTTTTGAAAAATATTTCTGTAGCATTCTAGGCAAATAATTATGACACCAACGGTTGTCAAGCTTTATTTACAGTTATTATTCTCAGACCAGTGGCTTTATCGACATTAAATAGTAACGCTATAAAGCTACGACCGCAGTATTGAATATATCAATGGCCTAGTTCCAAAGAACGACAAGTCATAAATTCGTTGCTTTGAGTTATATTACCCATTATATTCGAATACCTCTCTTCTATAGCTCCACAAAAGTACAACTAGAAAAAATTACTAGTTTTCTCTCGGTAAGCAGATGTTTTCATAAGGTAATAAAGAAATATATAAACAATCTTCTTTCAGTTCCATATAAATGCAACTCGAAATATCATTTTACGGTTTTATCAACGTAGCAATAAATTTGAATTGAGATAAATAACCAAATTATACACAAATAACGATGATCACTTTTTTACAACTCAGTGTCAACTCATGTGTCAAAACTTTGGTCGGCCATATCTCAAAACTTTCAATTTCTAGTTCACTATGGATATAAGCCATTGATATATTATTTTTTACAATATTGTAAATAGCACTTGGAAATATTGTCTCATAAAAATCATTCTTTATGGCATTAGAATGGATAAATTTCGAAAACTCATATTTTTCCAAATAGAATGAAACAAAAAAAATAACATTCTATGGTCCTATAGGATTAAAAAAAAATAGGATAAAAAGTATTCATAATTAAAACTTTAATCTAATCTCTAATCTGAACTCAAGTTATTTGAATGAAATCGATTAGCTTTTGCTATTACAAATAGATGTTAAAAAAGTGCATTGATTTTTACGCCTGCTGTGCACAACATACGAACATGAAGGGTTAATTGAGAACTAAAAGCAATATTCGACATTGATAATCACTGATCATGTTTCAAAAGAAACCAGTCCCATCATAAATAGTTTCTAATCACAAACATTATTTTAGTGTTTTAAACTTTACACTCGTTGATTGAAACTATAATATTTTTTTCAGGATGTGAACATACTTCATCGATTTTATATATCGAACAAAGTTTACTAAAACATGAAACATACAGCCGTCTGAAGAAATACTTTAAATTCAATACCAAGCATTGCTCGTGAGAGAACCTCGAGTCTCACAATGCTGTCCTACTTGGAAGTCCACTGGGAATGTGGTCAACATAGTTAGCGGGGAATTGACCTGCCATTCCGTTTGATTCCCCGTAGAGCCACTCATCATTCATTTTAGCCGTAACGTAGACTGGACTTCCGACACTGAGCCTCAAGTCGCCATCTTGCTGCGGTACAAATTCATATAAAGCTTTGACCGGATATTTCGCTTCGGTCAGTTTATCGACATTGACTTTGGAGGCTTTCAATGGTACTTTAATCTGGATGAAGTTAGCAGGGAACATTCCTTCGAGTCCACATCTGACACGGCCATATAGCCACTCTTCATTGAGCTGACGGAGTAATCTTATTTTATCGTTGGCCTGAAAATAAAATATAAATAAATTATCCAACTAATTTTCGCAGAAACGTATAAAATTTTAAATAAACTCTCTAAATCAAGCATGACAAACATGTGGATCTCTAATAAATAGATGTAGCTCAGCTGAGACTTTTTGAAAAAAGACAAAAACACCATAAAGGCCATTTCATCGTAAATTTTAAGAATTACTAGAGCTCGAAATATTCAACCAAATTATGATTACATACTATGAAAAACGGTTCAATTGCCCTACAATTTTTTTATTGCTACTTAAATACTTGTTCATAAATCTAAAAAAAAATTGACTGGAAGCCATTTCATCCTTTGGCACATTTTTATAATGTTAAAAACATGCAGCTTTCCACAGTTAATATAAATTAGCTGATATAGGCCACCGTGCAAATTGAGATTGACATTAATATGGCTGCTCTAAGCCTCGCATTACCAAAATTATATGAATCACATGATGGAACTAGACAAAATAACAATATAAACAAGACAGTTACTAATGACATAAATATATACATTGAAAATCTCAATATAAACTATGTCATTTTAATTAAGATTTTTATATTTACTCTGAACGGCAAATCATCATCCTGTGTCCCCGGAAAGTCATAAAGAGCAATGCCATAAGGTTCCTCGTTCATATCCACACTCTCTTGCTCGTCTATGTTTCCAGGATTCCATCCCTGAATAGAAACATGTTGAAACTCACAATCGTCTCGGGCGGGTGGAGGCGGTGGTGCAACAGTCGGCATAGGTGGAGAGTAGCTTCCATCATCTGGTGCATCATTCCCTTCGCAGTAAGAATCATCCTGCAAAATAAAATGTTTGTTCTGCCATCAGATTCAAGTAACAGATCAGTTTTCAGACAGATTAAAATTTAGGTTACTAACATTACTATCTACTTGTGCTCGAACTTATTATGAAATGTATTTCGCTTGTTTGAGAAGCATCGTCAGACTAAGTGTATCATAAAAATTTGCCTATATTACAGATATTTTACATTACACTGAGCGTGAGAATGCTTCATATAGATGCGAAACATTTGAACACATTTATACAATTCAAATCCATAAACAATACAGAAAATAAAACTAAAATGAAATTTGCATAATTCCCTAAATTTTGTCAATATCAACACATTCAATGTCATTAAGATATGCCAACATTGATGCCACACCAATCCTGATAATTTATGGTACCCTTTTAGACAGTGGCGGCCGGTCAATGTGGCATTGGATCAATGCACCCCTTGTATATGCAGGGGCGGTTATATTTCATGAAATAATATTCAAACATAACATTTATACCATAGCCGCCCCTGCATATACAAGGGGTGCATTGATCGAATGCCACATTGACCGGCCGCCACTGGATACACACTAGAGGTCTGCACGAGCCGAGATTTTACAAAATTACCCGGTCCGAGCCCGAAAGACTCAAGCTTGACCCGGCTTGGGCCCGAGTCTAATACCACAATTGTTACCCGAACCCGACGCGAAGCCCGGATTTGTACTCAACAGACTGAAAAAACTTCGTTTTTTACAAATTTACAACAATTTACGATTCTCTATAGAACTGGTAATAATTAAAATCATCATGGCTGACTTATGATACAACATAGTCTGAAATATTTTTCTGAAGAATAAATTCTTTACCCGGGCCCGACTCGACCCCGAATCTCAATTGCGCTTACCCACCCGAACCCGGGCCGGGTAAGAGCCCGAGGGGCCGGGCCCGTGCAGACCTCTAATACACACGAACGCACCCGAAATGACCTAACCATGCGAATTTCACAAGTCACAGATAAGTCTGTACCAAATACTGCTAGAGCGTCCCTAGAGAAACATAATGTTTTTACCATGTACCAGGATTGCTGTCAATGTGTTAAAGATTATTACTATGCTCAATATGTGTGCAATCAAATCAACTAGTAATAAGTTTCTTTGCTAATCCTGAAGATGGCAACAATTAACGAGGCACTCTTATTAAGAATTTATTTTAAGCGTGTAATTAACTAATACTCAAAATTAATTAATTAAAACAAAGATTACAAAAAGAATATTCCACAAGTATGACATGACAGATGGTGCGATTATTTCAATAATCTTTGAATGAACAAATATTACATTTGTTTTTCAACCAGTATACAAATATATACAAAACTATGCTGACTGCGTAATCTGATTAAAAAATAAAAATAAAATAAAAAGCTTGTTTATCAATGAACAGTATTAATCAGGAAGTGCCTAATTTGTTTTGTTTATAATCATAAAAAAAATTGTTGCAAATTTTTAGGAAACATACATGATAAGACTTTGTTAATACGACACCACTGTTGTGGTCAGTCACAATGAATAACGAGAATTGCCAATCGAAATTATAATGTTTTTATCTCAATCATGGAAAAATAACAGACTATTACCGTGATGAAATATTTAATTTGATGATTACAAAAAAAAACACACCACACAACACTGAAGGAAATATTTTAATAAAATTATAATAAAAAGCAATTTTTGCAGAACAACTTCTGTCTAGATAAACTCCATACTGTGCTCCATATTGGGAGAACATGGCTATAAAAAAAACAAAATAAAAGCTCAGCCATATAGTTAGTTACGTTTCATAATGATAATTCCAAAGTACAAAAAATTATATCTACTTGACCTTCATTATTATAGTGGCAAAATATATGCAGAGAAAATAATAAGATGTCAATCTAATGTAAATGCCGGTTCGAAACCATTATGAAATATTAAAAATTAGTTTTAGCCACTGGAGGCTATAAAATAGCTGTGATTGTTGAAAACAATGATAAAACGAAAACATACATTTCATAAATAATCTCCGCCCTCACTCTATTCAACATAAAATAATTGGGTGCATGGTCATTCCCGATTCTTGATAAAATATTGATAACTTTACCATTGTTAAAAAAACCAACTCTAGAAGAGTCTTCAGTTTCAAGAAAACAGAAACGTCAACCTGAGTAAGATTTCAAAAGCTAATTCAAAATCAAAAAAAGAAAATTTCTCGATCAGCAAACATCTTGCGTCAATATTACAAACTTACAGCTGTGTAAATCAAGACCAGGTATGATTATTTATACAGAGTAGTTGTGTGGAAAAAAATAATGAATAGGTCATATCATGTACAGAGCTCATAAGACATTACTAAAATTATTTGTCACTTCTAAGCTGTTCACTGTCAATATGTGGCATTGTATTAAATAATAAAAAACTCTTTTGTACCAAATCATCATGAGCATTTTCAACTAATAAAAATATATATTAATACATTGCTATTTATACAAAACCGGATAAGAGGAAAGGGTGTAACAAACAATCAGTAATAGAGATTTGTTACACCTTTATTAGTTTTGTGTAAATAACTGTGTAATAAGATATATTTTTATCATTTGAAATTGCTTTTGATGAGCAAAACCTGTCCTGATTTTAATAAATAAATGTGGAATAAGAATTGAAGTGTTTTATTTTTTTGAATTATTTGTCATGCATATCATAATTTAGCCAAAATATCTCTTCAAATAATGTATAACTTACCACAATTTGATAAGGATCTCCAACTATCGTTACAGAGTCGGAGTACAACATCTGTCCATCATTTGCAAGGGTCGTTGTAAGAAGAGAAGAATTTTTGGGCGCCTTGGGCCTAGCAGGTTTGGCTCTAATAATTGTTGGAATCCTATGCGTTTGCACTTTGACGGCAACTGTTTTACCATTACATAGCGGATCAAGAAAATCCGAATCGTAGACCGGTCGAGTCACATTCACTCTCACAGCTCCCTTAGGTGGAGAGAAAGGATCAAATGCCACCCATGAGTCAGGAGTGTCCGTTTCTTTGGCGGGAGTCTTTCTGCCAGAAAATAAGTCGTAATCGTCTTCGAAGCCACTCTCCGCCTGAGAAGAATTTCCACCGTTGAAATTAACATTGGTAGTGGAAGATGTCACGTCGGATCCAAAACTATCGACACTAAGGCCATCGCTGCTCGACCTCGTCGTCAAAGTGGGAGAACTCGGAGGGGATGACAAATCTATAAGTGAAGCGATCGCCACTCCACTCTCAGTATTCTGGTTGGCTTTAGGCGGAGGACAGATATTCACATGAAAATCGTACATCGGCTGAGCTGGTTTAGATTTTTTACTCATCAAATTCGACAAAATTGTAGGTTTTCTATTGAAATGAGCTGGTCTTTGAGGCACATCAGGTTTCGCGATAGACACCTTAGCAAAATTGGGCGGAGGAGGTCTCGGAGGCGGTTTCTTTTTTTGGTTATTGAGTGAAGGTCCAGCAGAAGCGAATGAAAATGGATCATTAGCAAACAGATCATCTGCCCATCGATCCGATTGCTTTTTATTAGTATTGACAGTCGAAGGAGGAGGCGGAGCGGCTCTCAAAGGTTGTTTCATATCTGTTGATTAAAAAAAACATTTTATAATATTGCAAAATATATAAAGGTAGTAAAACTACAGCTAAAATACCCTTCAAAGCAGAAGTTTGTGTCAGGGATCTTAAATCATCAATATTTGGCTGACTACTTTTAGCTTTTTTTTTTGCTCTCAATCACTGGCAAAAAAATACATATGAAAGTCGACAGGTTATAATAACGTAACATAGCAGTCATCACAGTGTTTGGCAAAATTATGACACATATTATGTGGCAATTCAATTATTTGCACACACAACTCTATGCAGTGAATGCAGAAAGTAAAACAAAGTTATATGAAATTGAATTTAGGTGTATATAAATTTAAAAATACTCATAAGGAATGCAATAGATAAAATAATTAAACTTAAGGTAGCTTAGGCTATGCTGCTAGTTCATTTATGTTAAAAACATTTCTTAATATATGAATATTTCAAGTGTTCCATGCAGCAAGATTTTAGGACCCAAAATTTGCACGAAACTAAGATCACACTTGATGTATGGATATACACCTAGAAATGGCTGAAGGCACCTTCAACTCAACGCAGACTGTCTGGGAAACAGCTGTACCCAATTAAAATCAAATGGCATTTGTTTGCATTCTACCAGTGATGTTTTACGGTAGCAAATCATAGCACCTAACGACGACACAGAAAACTTGTATACTGAGCTTCGAGAATAGATGCTTGCGTCGGATTATGGGGGTGAAGTGGTTTGATTTCGTGAGGAACTCGGATATTAGGGAATGTACAAGACAGCGCCCAGTCACGTCAGTGGTTATTGAGAGACATTGAAACTGACAGTAACTTGCTACGGATGCCTCAGGAAAGTCTTACGCTTGCCTCTTCTTTCGACCGATAGGATGTACTCAGCGGAACTGAGGAATGCTGGCATGTCATGGGAGGAAGCAAAGCAGGAGACAGGGAAACACGAAGGTGTCGCGTGGCAGTTATATGCTTCGCATGGGGAGCGAATATGGTCAAAAAAGAAGATGTATTACCAAAATAACAATCTATGAAAGAACTAGAATATTTTAAAATAATGAATTGATTATATTTATTGATTATTATTATTTATTTTACTTTCATATATTTTTTAGTTTGTATTCAATAACAAATTTTTATTCACCATACACCATTGATACACACAAAAATATAAAAACACTTTTTTTTGTTTGTCGGTCAGTCTGGGAAGAATATTGAATAATATTTTAGATGGTAAATCTTTTTTTATAATTTTAGAACGCATAATTAGAAATATAAATTTACAAACTCATTTTTACTTTTCAATAATTTTCAAGAAGCTTCCGATTTGGGTCTAGATCTTTTTTTGCTTCGTTCTGTAAACATAACCCGCTCTACTAACATTGATTCCAGGAAGGGAATCGCGCCGAAAATTAATTTTACGCTCAGTTTTGTACGGCTACCGACCTGCATACAAATATTCACCTTTTTACAAAATTGTTTTGCTCATTTGCAACCAATAATAAAAATAATGTGACTGCCAAAAATCATAGATATATATGTTCTTAATCCATCTGTGAAGAAATAATGACAATTCAATTAAAAGCATGAGAATGCCAATGAATATTAGACAACACAACATTCTGCCGCACGTATGCGGCGATACTCCTCAAAGGGTTAAGTATGTTTGAAAGGTTACTTCAGGGCAGATATAATATCTCAATAAAGCAGAAGGAATACATATTAATGTTCAATCACAAGTTCACTTTACAAAACAGACAGGTTAAAAATTCAAGATCATTTTAATTATGAATACATTCAAAGAGACAAGATCAAATTTAACATGCAAATTGCTATAGACGGAAGGTCCATGGTCAGATAATAAAAAAATTGGTGAAAATGACCTTCATAAACATGATAATAATAATGTACTCTTGATATAATTATTACTTAGAAAAGACCCACTGGAAATTTCAACATTTAAAAAGGAAAACATTAAAACGAAAACGTCTGGAATTTTATTTTTTTAAATCTTGTTTCGCTTGTTTACTTTCAGTATATAAATATCACAATACGTCATATTTACCGTTTTAAATTGCGGAATTACAGAATTTATTCCAAAGTAAGCAGGAAACCCGTAACGACACACAAATACAAATATATTATGGTCAGCAAACGAGATTATTGATAGCGTCTGACGTCTGGAGAATAACGAGAGTTGAAATAGAAATAATAATACACGTAGTATTGCGACGACTCGAAATAATTGCGGCGCAACAAGCAACAACCGATATGATTGATAAACGATAACACTTTTAAATGGGCGTAGATTTAAAGTGCGTCAATAAATTCAAATACTCTGAAACAACGTCCAATTCGTTTCATTGAAAACGATAACTGCATCTAATGCCACCCACTAATCACAAATGTCAAAATAGGTACATATTCAGTATACTCTCGTACCAGGCACCAGATATCACGACCTTGATAACAACGATAGTTTTAAAAAGTCGAAAGACTGCGATAGGTTTTCGGAAAACTAATGAAAAATTTCTTTTACATTTCAACATATGTGATCAATACCCGGAAACGTATTTAGTTCCGGGAAGCACAAAATAAATTGTCAATATTGCTTCTTATGTATGTTGGAATACAGGTAATTGAAAGAATAAGAAGAGGTTATGGACACATTTAAATGTTTGTATTGTGCCTCTAAATACTTCATAATATATGAATGAGTTGAATTGAGAAAACTATTTTTTTGTATGAACCCTTCCAAAACTATGACAGCGACTAGGTGTAAACGTTTTTGCGATGAATAATTTTGTAAGCAACTGACCTATTTATTAAATAGATTTCTTGTTCACTTACCGAATTGTTGTCTATAAGCCATAATTCATAATTGTAGATTATGGGACAGCAGCGATAGTGCGAAGATATTCAATGATTTTCACTTTTCACGACATAAAAACATCACTGTTTTACACACAAGTGGTCACACATTTCAGTTTTCTTTTACTACAATATTTTTTAATTCTTCCGCTCTCCGAAAATAATGTAGCCGAAACCAAAAAAGCTAATGAAAGAACAACACTAACGGAACTGCTATAACAATTATTATTTTATTATTACGTTACAAAATATCCTACCCATCGGCCCTTTGTCACATAATTCATTTCCATCAACTCGCTCAGCGCGGTACAATATTACCAGCTATAAAATAAAAAAATAACATTTCCCTTCAAAATTTGTTAATGAAGACGAGAAGCGATTTGGCTTACTCTCGTGGAAATATTTTAATTTAATGAAGAAGCACATTTCAAAAAAATTCTTATAATTTTCAGAAATACCAAATACTTACTCATATTCTGATTTTTTATCAGGTGGTAATCTTTTTATGATAAATATGTTTTGTCAAAAATATTTTAAAAAATATAACGAGTTGATTCATACAAAATTATCAGATGCAATATTTTAAGACATGCAAAAGAAGCCAAAAGACAAGAGTGGTATGGAGGGGTTTCGCGAGCTCCTTGTCAAATTTGATTAAAGCCAGCGAGTCTCTTGCTAAATAATAATAAAAAAAAACAATATCATCCTGCAATTTTTGACATTGATATATAATTAACGACGGCTTAAGTATACAGTAGCACAATTTCAGTTATTATTACTAACTTTTGTATGAAATATTACCAATAATTATATAATATAAGTTTTCCTAAGCAATTATTGTGTATAGAGTTATAAAAAAATATAGCCCTTCCCCAAAACACTTCGAATAACTCCGAAATCAACTTAGTTGTTTGTTAACGTATTGGCAGCCCACTGGTGCCAAAAGGCACTTAAACTTAATCGTTTTTGAAATTTATTTCCCCCACTATGAAAAACTGTTAAGCATTATCGAAAATCAAAGTTAAAAACAATTAAAATACTGCAATTACTGACTACCACTAATAAAATTAAAACTAAGCACATTTTTTTAAATACATGTCCGCTCCCAAATGTAAAGCGTACGTAGGGTTGTCAGACGTTCCGATTAATCGAGACTGTCACCGGTTTCGAGTCTCGTGTCCCGGTGTCCTAAGCATACCTTTCGGGACGACCCTCTTCTGTACAAAAAATACAGGTGTATTTATATTTTCCGGTAAAAATACTTCAATTTCGTACGGTGAGTATTGTCCATGATTAATTTTCATCTGAATAGAAAATTATGGTCTCAATTGTTGCCAAATGTATGATTATCTACTCACAAATAAAGAACTCTTGAAAAACACCAATGAAAAGTGCAAAAAAATAGATGTTTAATTTTAAAAAAACCAGCACATATTAATAAATTGTTTGTACTTCTTTAAATATGTTTATGTAAACTTTATATTTTATTTTATTTTATATGTGTATAACAGGTTTTATTTCTGTTAATAAATGATAAATATTACAGTTAAAAAAATTGTTATAATTTAATATAAATCAAAATAAATCAAGGGGGTCCCGGCTTAAATTGCAAGAAATTTGACACCCTTAAACATATGGCATATGATGAAGATATCTCAACAAAAACTTTATTCCGTTGCTCAACCTCTCTTTTTTTAAGGGAGTAGGGATAGAAAGGATAGGGTTAAGATAAGACTAGTGGTAAAATAATCGTTCTCCTTACACACCATTATTTTAGGATTGGAAGGGTGATAGAAATTTTTTAGACGTCACAAACACGCAAGATTTCAAACAGAAATCGATAAATCGATTGAAACAATGCTGTTCTTACTGGTATTCGAACCTGTGAGGTCAGGCATGGAAGTCAACGACGTTGACCACTGTACCATAGACCCGTTTTTTTTTTTATCGTGTTTCATAACATTCATAAACATATATAAATCAATGAATAGTCAATTATTATACACAAATCAGTGAATTAAACAAAAAAAAGTCGAGGTATCATATCGAATGAAAAGATGCTTTGTGTAATCATGTAAAAAAGAGCTTATTGTTATTTTTCACTTAAACCTCAAATTTCCTAAATGAAAACAAACATTTATACTTTGGTAACACTGCTAACCACCAACTGACTTCAATGTTGCTATTTAAGAATTATATTTTTTATTCACTTCATTTGGCAATATTTTTTTTAAAATTTTCTATCAAAAAATATATTGAACCAATTTAATAATGTAATTTCTTAAAAAAAAAAAATCTTTCGTATTACGTATGTTAAAGTATCTTTGATGGTAGATTAAGAAGAATTGTTTGTTTGATTTTTTTCTGTGACAGCTTGGTATTAAAACTTTTGTAATGAATTTAAAAAAGCTATGCTATGAATTTATCATATTTTTCATTATACCGTAAAACAAAATACGATATTGGAGTGAAACATTTGTTTGAGTTGAATTTCAAATTAACTTTCGCCATAATAGAACATATCTTTGCATGTTAAGACTCGTCCAAACGTAAAATAGGTAGGTATTTCCTTTAATAATAGTGCCCATGCATAAACAACACTAAAATATTCTATGTAGTAATGCATACTTCATGCGTCAATTTTGATAGCGGTAGACGTGAAAATTTTAATATGTTAATTTAGTTGAGTAATGTTTCTACCTTTCGTCTGATAACGTATGTAAATAGTGTTTAAAATGTTCCCCGAATTACAGACTAGTACTGCCATAGTGTTGTAGATAAGAATTGGTGATAATGGTCCTAACCTTCATGTTATCAATGCCGTCATCCGTAGTGTTTTTGTTGACGTTTTACTTTTTGTGTACCGCAGTGTTGGATCATGTTTCCAATTGAAAATGACTTAAATCTCCACCTTGACAGTTCCTGAGAACTCTCTGGCCGTCTGTGATCTCATATCCATTCCGTAACTTATTGGCATTGAAATCGTTCTGACGCGATATTTTTAATGACTGGATTAAAGGTGTGCTCAAAGACACTAGCTTTGCTGCAAAAAATAAAAATGATAGCTAGTGATTCGGAAGAGAGCTTCGCCACAGAAAATAGTTTATTATTTAAGAAAATATTAAGTGCGGTGATGTATGGAGTGGCGTCGTTTATGATAACAGTAGTAAACAAAACTGTGTTAACAAATTTTGCTTTCCCGTCGTACCAAGTTTTAGGCTTAGGCCAAATGACAGCAACCCTCCTAGTTCTGGCCGTTTGTCGAAAAATCGGGAAAGTACAATACCCACCACTAGAATGGAGCACATTTCGGAGAATATGGCCGCTACCTGTAATATTTTTAGGAAACATGGCAACTGGGTTAGGGGGAACCAAGGAATTAAGCTTGCCAATGTTCACAGCCCTCAGAAGATTCAGCATATTGATGACAATGATAGCCGAAAGAATTGTATTAGGCGTGAAGGCGACTGTCTCTGTGCAGATCTGTGTGATGGCGATGGTAGGAGGAGCACTCATAGCTGCAGCCGATGACGTTACATTTACAGTCACCGGGTATACATTAGTATTATTAAATGATGCTTTTACAGCTTCAAATGGAGTGTTTATGAAAAAGAAATTAGATTCCAAGGATTTGGGCAAATATGGATTGTTGTATTATAATTGTTTGTTTATGTTTTTTCCGGCATTGTTTGTGGCCTGGCAAACTGGGGATATTGAAAGTTCCTACAAATTCGCTGGTTGGAATGATACGTTCTTTATAATCCAGTTTACCATGTCATGTATAATGGGCTTTTTCCTGTCATATACTGTTATGCAATGCACACTATACAATGGTGCCCTGACTACTACTATTATTGGTTGTTTAAAAAATATTTCTGTTACTTATTTAGGTATGGTAATTGGAGGAGATTACATTTTTTCATGGATAAATTTTTTCGGTTTGAATATAAGTGTATTGGGAAGTATATTTTACACTTACGTTACATTTAGAAGAAAAAATAGCGCACCTCACAATGCAGCAAAAGAAGCTTTGATATCTAAAGTTGACATAGTTTAATTAAACTACATATTTTAATCACAAATAAATCAATTCTACTGAATGTCGTCAGTAAATCAGTTGGTATAAAATGTATTTGAGGCTGATCATTGTTGATTTTTACTATTTATTTTAGTTTATATTGCCGCCATTGTTCTGTGTGTAAATAATAAAAGTATGGGGTGATATAACTGAATCAAGTATGCCATAAAATGCATAACGCATTTAGAACCAAAGAAAATTATCAACGAATTGGAACTTAATATTATGTATGGAACGATTTTTACTTATGTCATTATTATGACCGGTTAACAAATAGACATGTTGCTGTGAGCAACTAAACATACGGTCATCCAAATCTCTTAAGACGTGAATTATTATTTATTAATAAATGCCTCATCATATTGTCTTAATATGGAAAAATATAATTTTACCCAATATTATTTCAAATATCCTCTGTATAATTAAAAGTATTGCTTATATCTGTGTTGTCAATATTATTTGTCTTTATAAAATACACTCCGTTACGTAAACTTGTAAAACCTTCCAAGCAATGTATGTATATAAACATGCTCACCTATCCCTCAATTTACACGGTAAATGGGTACCTCAAACACGCTGTTATTCTAAACTGTGTATATCAAGTCCTTTGTTTACAAAAATTCACAAAATCCCAATTTTTATGTATTTGAAATTTTAGAACTTCATAAAAATAGTGATACAAATCATATTTTTTTCATTATACATACAATTTATTTTATCAAAATTTTAATATAATAGTAAATTATAAAATGTCAAATTTTCAAATATCTCGGATAAAAAATCAGTCAAGTTATGTTTTATTCCTCAGCTTCACCATTTAATTTTCTCAGTTGAAAATCATCATTGCTAGATTTAATTAATTCAACCATATTGATAACATATTTTTTAAACGCGTAGCTGGCCATCAATCAGTTTTCATAAAAGCTGTTATCAAGGATTGTCTTTTTATGTCTAATTTTTGGAATTTCTTGTATCGAGTTTCTTCGTGATTTCTCTAACTCTAACTTTGATTCATTTTCAGATCATTATCGAGAGAATTATTGTGCGATTTTTAAGCCAATTTCACGCTATCATTTAATATTTTAATAGTAAGTATAGGAAATTTCGCATCATCAAGATCGCTTTCATGATCACTGGACTTGGGGTTGATGATCATGTCTCCTAATTCATATTGGTTAAAAAAATATTTCCGCCACCAATTTCTTGATTTTAGAAAAAAAATTGTTTTATCTTTCATTAATAATGAATAAAAATACAGTGTTCAACTGAATCTTAACCATATAAACAAAAACATGATTGCAATTGTTCGACAGTGTTCATCGATGAACGTGTCAACCGAGAGAGATGTGTACACCCTAAAAATTTAATAGCGAACAAAATATCTACGCGCCTGTAGTTTGTTGTCATGTGGACTGCAAATCAATGTATGTATAAAGTTTTTTTTTGTAAATTTATTATTACAAAATAGTTGTTCTGAATTTCCAAATAACTTGTTTGATCATATGTATTTGGTATATAATATTATTTATTATATATTTATAATACATTATTTTTAAATATTTTTTATATCAGGGTCTTAACGTATTCCAAGAATAACAAGCCTTACTTAGAATTTATGCAGGGTTTTACCATCATGCCTAACATAATTTTTTTGATCTTGCTGAAGTTAGTATTTTTTTACCCATTTTGATTGGAAAGATGAAATAAAAATTTTGTATGATAATATTTAGAAATGATCACTTATTTAGAAAAGGCTTCAAATTTTTAAAAATTGTGATTATTTTACTTCAGAGGTTGGTATTTTTTTTACTGCTGTGTTATATACTGTATTAGTCTTTTACGCTGTAGCATTTTAATTAAGAATAAGTAGGTAATACAAGAAAGTCTATCTTTTATTTGGTAAACGTAATATTACTAAAACTGTATAATATATATATATATAATATGTTCTATCAAGTCTGCAATATTTTAAATGTACCTATAATTCAAATAAAGGTTATTTTGAGAATAAATGATGTTTTTCTTTCAAATACACAAATTTACAATTTTTGAACAACTCTCCTAATTTTCTATTGACTCATTTAATATTTTTTTTTTAAGCCATGTCCGCTCCCAATGTGGAGCATATGGACTCCTAATGGAGTTTATCTCAACAGAAGTGTTTCTACGAGAACTGCTTGTTACTCAGTTGCTCAACCTCTCTTCTTTTAAAGAGAGTAGGGATAGAAGAATAGGGCTAGGACAGGATTAGTGGTAAGCTAATCGCTCTCGGTACGCTCCGTTCATAGGATAGGGTGGGTGAAAGGGGGGAATTCAAGACATCACATACATCCATGCCTTTGAACAGAAATTCATAAATCGGTTGAAAAATCAATTTATAAAAACTGTCCGTACCAGGATTTGAACCCGGGCCCTCCGTAGCCGAAGCCAACAATGTTGACCACTCGACCACACAGGGGACATATATGACATTATATGAATCTCGTACTTAAATTTTAGTTGTTTCCATTTACCATTTAATTTCACAATTTTATATTTTTCTCGGGAAAGCTTTCGCTCATCTTAAGCATTTTCAATAAAATGGACTCATTTATGTAGCAAAAAATATAGACTTGAGGATTTGGTAAATAGATGCTTTGTTTATTTTTCTATAATAAATATACATTATATCAGGGCAAAGAACAAATTTTCCGTGAGTTTCTTGAATCTTCCACTTTCTACACTGGAATATGAAATACACTCGATTCTTTTTTACAAAATTTCGAAATAACAAATTTTAATGTCGACACTAAAAAGAATAAATACTATAATATTTACACAAATTATTTGTTCTTATATGATTCAAAGACACAAAAAACACACAAGTGGATAACAGATTTCCTAAGACAGTAATAAGAAAAAAGGCTTCATTAGACGTGTTAATCATTTCTAGTGATGTGTGTCCAGTCCCTCATATAAGTTGCTGTATATCAAGGCTCGTCAACATAGTCCGTACCGCCCACTAATGGGCAGTAATGGCTTCCGTGGTGGGCGATTTTTTCGTTTAGAAATTCCCTCCAGAATTTATTTCATCCACATACTGGATTGAAATATAGCTATGTTGGTGGGTGGTAAGGAAATTTTACCATGATAAATAAGCAAAGATGGGCGGTAGACATAAAAAGTTGACGACCCCTGCTGTATAAAATCAAGTAGCGGTGAAAAGTATTATATTTTGGGGGGTTACAAAAGTGACACCCATCGTAGTCTCACGAAATCTGTGTGAGTGTGCTTAGTGTCATCGTGTGTGACACTTCACAATTGACCGAGACCTTTTAAAAGTGACGGTTCTCGAAAAAAAAAATCTTTTTAGAAAACAATCCCATTTGATAACCGTTAACAATTCTCAAACGAATTCTATAAAATTAGCTTTGGATTTACAAAGACAAAGAGCGTATTGCCTTTTCCACTATGTTATTATAAATACAACATATATAGATACTTCACACTAAAGACATTTTTTGTAAACGAGTACTTAACCTTCGAGTACCTATATCTTGAAAAATCACACGGGTTCCGGAGCGGGGTACAATTGTACCCCCCAAAATTTTTCTCATTTAACGAAGTAAAAATTAAAATAATTAATGTCAGCAGTTCGAATGTTGATTTTGAGCATGCCCTGTCAAAATTAAGAGACAATTTGTCTTTTTGAATCATCCATATCATATTGCGTTGACGATACGTCAGGCGTATAGAAGCGGCGAGAGCAGACTGAACTAATCGTAAAGCGACGTCGTTCTCCCGGCGCGGGCGCAGGGTACGATGACATCAGGTGTGTGGAGTTTGCGCTCGGCACACGCACACATTCAAACGCAACGTGTATATGTGACCCAAATACCATTTGTTAACGAAAAACGTGAATATCTATTTTATTTTCTACAATTTTTCAGATTTTTTTTTGCATTGTATTCAGTAGGATATGTTTGTAGATTACAATAAATATCAGCTAGATATTACCGATATTTAACAAATGGTTGGTAAAATAAGAATTTAGGGGCACGATTGTACCCCGCTCCGGAACGCGAAGGTTAAAAGATCGTTTTCCCTTGCGGCCCGAACCCATTATATTTTTTTTATGGGGCCCGCTAGATGAAATTGGTTGTGCATGCCTGCCTTTTATAGTATAATCAAGTTTGGTACTCATTATTATATTTAAATGGAAGACATGTATGCAAGGAGGTATTGCACTAAAATCGTTAACTGGATTTTAGTTACAATGATTTCCAGAAGGCCTATATGCACATGTTAGAAGTCATAATTGTCTAGCACAGTGCTTCCCAACCTTTTTCGTTCCACGGCCCCCTAAATCTAAAAAAAATAATCCGCGGCCCTCCTCAATTGTCTCCGTAACTCGTTTTTTTTTTATAGCTCACCGAGGAATTCGAAATCCTCGATTTGCTATATTTTTCCCCCAGAATCCAATTTCTATCCAATCCAATCCGGCGGCCCCCAATATGGGAAACACCGATTTGATAGACTTAAATATATAGATTTTTGTACTTTCTACTGAATTTTGCGGCCCCCGCAAGAAATCCTACGGCCCACAGGTTGGGAATCATTGGTCTATTATACGTAAGTATCAAAATTAATAAAATAACAAAAAAACATTTCATCACAAAAAAAACCGTAATATCTTTTATAAGA
Organism: Himalopsyche tibetana; assembly: GCA_030503985.1. Classification (NCBI taxonomy): domain Eukaryota; kingdom Metazoa; phylum Arthropoda; class Insecta; order Trichoptera; family Rhyacophilidae; genus Himalopsyche; species Himalopsyche tibetana. Next base: position 8,713,812 of record JAPJYX010000010.1, read on the forward strand.
TATATATATTTATAAAGAAGAAAATAAATTCATACAAATATAAAATAAAATCACAAATTTCAGCAATCTTTAAAAGAAAAAAATTAATTACAATATTGAAAATTTCGCACTAAAAAATAAATATTGTATTTTCAGCCTAACGATTTTTTGAGAAGCAAAGCCAACAATTTCTTTTCATTAAAATTTGGAGTGTTCTTGATATTTTTTTTTCTCGTTTGATAAAACGGCTATTGAATTTCAAGTTTTGAATTTAAATTGGAAATAAAATGTATAAAGCAACGAAAGTAAGGTATTTTAACGCAGTTTTTGTGAGTTCTTCTGTGAGAAAAGAAAAATATTTTTTTCTGAGCAACAAAGCTGAATATATGAGCTTTATCATTAAAATTTAGAACGTTATGTTTGATAAAACGGCTAATGAATCAAAACATTTACAATGAAATGTGTAAAGCAGGGGTGGAGGACTTTTTCATTTCTAAAATCCACATTCATTTATTCAACATATGGCCACAGTAAAGAAAACGATCCTTGAAAAACCATATTTCCAAAGATAAGATGATCCAAACGGCAACAGAGATTTATTGCTGTTGTCGACTAATCGACTCGAAAGCGATATCCCAAATGCTGACAACTCTAGCTTAGGAAATGAAGCTTTAAATAAAACACAATATTTATTCCTTTGTACTTAATTTGAAAAATAAAACGAGGCTTTGTGCACAGGGTCTTTTTAAGATTGTATATTAAAATTTTCTCCTCTGTTAGTGTAAGGTGTTCTTTACATCTTGGGAATGGATTGATGACACACTGTTATATCTGATAATTAAGTGATATAAAATCGTTCGCTCCTCGCGGCACTCCCTGAGACTTTTTGCGACACATAGATTGATAGACATTACTTTGCTTTGATGAATCGTTTCTAACTTATCATCGGTTGTATATTTCTTGCCCTTCCAAGAAATTGTATCCAATGCATTGCATAATAAAAAAAAATTGGTTTCATTCAACTCCAAATTTTAACTGTAATAGTTTTTATTGTCGACTATGTAAGATATTTCAGTTTTCACGATATCACAGTCAGCAGTATAAAATTAAATAGCTTAATTAACAAGTACCCAGCTGTATCTTACTCTCAGAGAAGTATTATTTTATATTATTGTCTATACATAGTGCCATAAGCCAATACCATAGATAATATACTAATGCTTAGAACCATAGACACTTATCTTGGAACTGTCAATTTTAGCATTAGGAAAACATATTTCTTCAACATAAAATCACAACTAAGTATGCGGAAGATCTCCGAATCATATATTATATAAATTTGAAGTAGTTATCCGTGCAATTGTAAATATGTCTTCTTCCGAAGAAGATTATATGTCGGAGAGTTTTCTGGCAAAATGGTATGTAAACATCAAATGCGCTGCAATAAGTTTCGCGCCATGTATTTAAAAAAATCGACTTATTAATACTTCGCTTCATAATCAATGGTGTAGTGCAGGGATGGCGAACCTATGGCACGCTTGAGAATTTTGATGGCACTCGAACGATTTCAAAGTTCAAAATTAAAAAAATATGTTTAAAAAATTAAAATTTTGATTAAATAATCTTTGAATTATTAAGTTATTCCGTTTTACTAATTTTAGCATGTTGTTATTTTTGTAATTGTAATTTTAAAAATTCTAAATAAATTTCGGAAAAAATCATTTTTTATATTTTGCTATTTTTTTACTACATGGACACGGCACAATTTGAAGAAATAGTATTTGAGGTTTTTTGGCACGCGGATCCAAAAAGGTTCGCTATCCCTGGCGTAGTGCAAGGATCCGCAACCTTTTGCTGTAAAAGTGCCAAATATTATATGTGGGGAATAATGCGGGCCGGGTCACTTGGGTCACAAGTCAGTTACACTGTAATAGAGGTCTGCACGGGCCGAAATTTTACAAAAGTACCCCACCCGAGCCCGAAAGACTCAGGCCCGGGCCCGAGTCTAATACCACAATTGTTACCCGAACCCGACCCGAAGCCCGGATTTATACTTAACAGACCGAAAAAACCCGTTTTTTACAAATTTACAACAATTTACAATTCTCTATAGAACTGGTAATAGTTAAAATCATCATGGCTGACTTATGACACAAACATAGTCTGAAATATTTTTCTGAAGAATAAATTCCTTACCCGGGCCCTGCCCGAGCCCGAATCTCAATTGCGCTTACCCACCAGAACCCGGCCCGGGCCCGTGCAAACCTCTACACTGTAATGACATGTGTAGACAAATAGTTTAGTTTTAAAATCTTGCGAGTTGCTGGTTGCCGATGCCTGTAGTGCTTAATTAAAAAATGCGGAGATGCTATCTTTTTTGATTAACCTTGAGCCCCCCCCTTTAGTAATTTTTTCCGAAACAAAGAATATCGAGACATAACAATATTTTTCGAATTCAATTACGGACACATTAAGGTGTTCACACGACTTTTTCCATTTTCTAATTTTTGGCATCATATACAAGTATAAAACATATGGGTATGCGCCACGTCTGGAAAAAAACGTGGTGAAGCCCGCCACCCCTTCCCCACTACACCGCTGTTCATAATAAATAATATCGACTGTGGAAAGGAAAAAGGACGTAACCCACACATATCAAATTTTACAGGAGGCGCAAAAAACGTGTTTTGATTATTTTAAGCCATATGTAAATTCTGAATTATACACAACCTTGAAGTGCACGGAGACTTCTAAAATGGTGTTTAATTGACATAATCTAATATTACTATTAGACAAATTGTCTAGGAAAAACCTTTATTTCAGCCTTTTTTCTTGGTTTTAACTTTTTACAAGGTCATATTTTGAAACTTAAAAGCTAAATTTAGATACTAATTCGGCATTTGCAGCTTGCATCCTTTTGATAGAACGTGTATCAAGTTTGATACATTGTGATTATCGAAAAAAAAGCTGTTTTGAAAAAACTGTGGGTTACGTCCTTTTTCCTTTCCACAGTCGATATGTAATCAGTGACGGATTAAGCACTTGGGAGACCCCTTTCGCAATGAAATTTGGTAGCCCTGTTTTTCGAATTATCTAAACTGAACTTAAAATATTATATGGATTTTATAGAATATATGCTATTTTGAGGCTCCAGAGCGCGCTTCAGGCGCATATGGGGTAATGTATCTCTCCTATCCCCTATTAAATCCCAGTACTGACAGTTAACTAAATTGTTTTTTCAATTGGTTAATGGATTTATATTTGAAGGAAATATCTGTTATGTGAAAATATGGCTAAGAAAGAGCAATTAGCTAACCACTAGTCCTGTCCCAGTACTATCCTTCTTTCCCTTCTCTCTCCGAAAAAGACAAGTAAAGCAACTGAACAACAAGCAGTTCTGATATCGAATGTGGAAAGGAAAAAGGACGTAACGCACACATATCAAATTTTACAGGAGGTGCAAAAAACGTGTTTCGATGATTTTGGGCCATATGCAAATTATGAATTATTCAACTCCCTTGAAGAGCACAGAGACTTCTAAACTGGTGTTTAATTGACATAATCTATTATTTATTTAAGAAATTGTCTAGGAAAAACCTTTATTTCAGTCTTTTTTCTTGGATTGAGTTTTTTACAAGGTCATATTTTTCAAACTTAAAAGCTAAATTTAGATACTAATTCGGCATTTGCAGCTTGCATCCTAGAACGTGTATCAAGTTTGATACATTGTGATTATCGAAAAAAAATTGTTTTGAAAAAACTGTGGGTTACGTCCTTTTTCCTTTCCACAGCCGATATGATAACTTCTGTTGAGATAAACTCAAAAAAGAGTTCATATGCTCATTGGTTGCGGACATGGTAAAAAAAGCGTGAGATAAAAAGTTTTATTGGATACATTGGATAAAATACTTCTAGGATAAGCATAATAGCAACATACATAATTAGAAATCTTAAACATAGTCATCGTGTACACTAGTTTTTGTTTAAAAATCAAACAATATTTTTCAGTTTACCAATGAAAAGTGACATAAAACCAGGCCTCATAAAAAATGCATCAGAAAAACGACAGCATATGATACTGAAGAGAAAGATTGAAAGCCAGGAAGTGCATAGAAAAAAACATCAACCTGTACGAATAGTTGAGGCTACTAAACGTGATGAAGGTCTTCAAAAATCAATTGGTAGTGATAATAAAGGATTTGCTTTGCTCCAAAAGATGGGCTACAAACCTGGTCAAGGGATTGGATTGAAAGGTACAGATTAGTCATGAAGATATGTGTTGGAGACAGAATCACTTTTTGAGGTGTTTTTATCTTTCAATTCTTGGTGGAACGGCAACATGTATATATAAAAATAAAAAAGATTTTTGTACTAATTCTACAATTCCTCAAGTGTTTTTATCAATTAAAATTTGTGTGTTGAATTGGTCTTGATCATAATTATGGAATTACCAAAAAAACTGTTTTATTTTATATACATCCATACCTCGCTATACGGCCGCTCTTTATACAGCATTTGGCTATAACGGCCCTCTTCAATTAAAGCACGTTTTCGATTTTCGGCCTAAAATGTTTCGCTATAACGGCAAAAATAACTTTTTTTCAATGTCGATCTTGCGCGAGCGCAATCTCAACGCAAGCGTTTACGAGCGTTATTCAGTGTGTGCTCAGACTTAGACAGGTTTAGACTTGTCTGTGCGTGTTTTATGTACATTCATATTTATTACTGATTGTTACACATTAACTGGAAAAATTGGAAACAATTATGAACATTTTTGGTATGTAAGTACATATGTACAATTTTTTTTTTAATATGTATTTTTTTTTTTACTTATTTTATAATTTACTTTACTTATTTACAATTTTTTTAAATATGTAACCATGTGACATATTTAAAAAATTTGGAACCGATCCCATTGAATTTGTATTAGAATAATTGATTCCTTATACGGCTTTTCGCTTTGCAGCCAAGTTTCGTGGAACGTATCTAGGCTGTAAAGCGAAGTATGGGTGTATAGAAATCATAAGGTACAATTTAACACAGGAAGGTTAATTATTGTTGATTGCAATTTTAACATCTCATCATCATCAGATCTGTAGCTCTAAAGGCTAGAACTATCTATGGCAATGGAGATGTGATAACTATAGTTCTGATTCTTACCATTATTACTTTCCCATTCATACTATATGTCTCTGATCCTGAAAATAGTGAGTATATAATCATGAAGCTTTAATCTGGGTTTGGAGCGGAAGATAGGGAAAAAAAAAGCAAAAACTACCAAAAATTGTTTATTAAAAGTACATATAAGTCTTCAAGTTAAACCAGAATTATTTTATTTATTTATTGTACTAGTGAAACTGAAGTAAACTTTTTTCAATACTTCATCAGTTTTTCAATGCTCATTGTGATGTGAAACAACAACCGGGAAAAAATACCAAATTGGCCGGAACGCCGTGACCAATGTTCAAAACCGGGACGTATAGTAAGCCTACATACACATAGTAACTATTCTTACCCTCTCTAAAAAGAGAAATTTAGCAGCACAAACCGCCACTAGTTAAGATTCAACCAATTAGAATATATTTCTTTCTATTTCTACTCTCTTTGGAAGAAGAGAGGTTGAGCAATTGAGTAACAAGCAGTTCTCGTAGAAACACTTTTAAAAAAAAATATATATATTTGTAAAGATTTTTGAAAGTAAACAAATATTTTGCAAAAAATATACCGACATAATAAAGACTTTACAATTTTTAAGTACAGAATGTCTTTAGTTCAATGATTCGTTGTATTATTGTAAGAATTTGTAGAAAAAAATATTGTTGTTTATCACCATTACACTATTGATAGATTGATTGTATATAGTCAAGTTTTCGATGCTATTGGGTGCTCATCCTATTTGGTTGCGGAGTCGAGGGCTTGAATCTCTGAATAGACATTTTGATGGCGCTTATGAAATGTAGATTTCTTTTCAAGTCCTGTTTTAAAACCATTATAATTTATAAGAGTCGGATTCAAAAATTAACGCCGTGAGAACAAAAAATATTTTTAATCCCTAAATAAATATGGTGTTCATATTGATGTTTCAACAGTAATAAAACTATAGAAAATAAAAAATGTTTTACTAACATAGGACAGATAAGAGTGTTAACTGTCATTAAAACATTTACTAGTTCGATATCTTTCTGTAGGTAATTTTATATCGCATTAATGTGAGCCCTAAATCAGCGGTGATAAATCACTGTGCGGTCTCTTTTACAACAAATCTGATCGGTGATTAATCACCGCTTGGTAAGCAAAGGGTAAGTATATCATGTAAAGTATAAATTTTATGATTTATAGAAAATGGCACAACTGAACCAATTTCAGTAATCGTTAAATCTGATAGATTCGGACTTGGCAGAGCTACAGTACTAAAAGAAATATCTGAATGGAAAGCCAAAAAGTTAGCCGAGAGACTTCATCAACGTGAAAAGGAATGTAACGTTGATGATTATAGAAAGAGATTATCTGACAAAAATAAAGAAAGTGTTACTAAATATGATTTAATTAAATGTCAAAAAATGTGCCAACAATTAGATATGCAGAAGGTAAGTAAAAAATATGGTGGAACCCATTTAACTAAATACAAAATTTGCATATTTACTGAATTTATTAACAAGTTACATATTTAGAACAAAAAAAAATAGTAACCAATCTCTGCCATTTTACCACTATCTTGACATAATTCTCAAAGTCATATTATCCGTTGGGTACATAACCCTTTTTTATTCATAATAATCAATAGATTTGGTCATTCAACACATTCAAAATGTTTGTAGGAGAATAAGCCTATGATAAAAAAAAAAAAATTGCCATAAGTTATTAAAAAGTAAAATTCGAGTTGTAATTAATCTTACACCTTTTGAATTCAATTTAAGATTAATGATTTTTACATCGTCGGTATTTTGGCAGAAGGCATTAGGTCAAAAACCAGCTGTTTGGAGTTATGAGTGCAGACACATAGATTTTAACACACTTATCTTCTGAAAAAACAAATTCAGCCATATTTTTACATTATTTGAACATAATAATCATCAAGTCATCTTCGATTACAGTTATTTTTGGCAACAAGAAAACCATAAATAACTTAAAGTTTTTGAATTATGTCACTATCGAATTTCATATTGTTTTTAGCCTTTTAGCTGCCGTACATAATTAATAGTAATTACCTAGCACGCTGGGTATAATTTGCAACTGTTTATTAATTTGTTATCAACGAGATAACTCGTCTCTGGCGCGTTGAGCACAAACAATTTTACGAGATATCTCGTCTTTGGCAGCCATCGAATTAAACAACAAGTAATAGTTAAAGTGCATTAATAGAGATATTAAAATTTCATGATTATTAGAAATGATTATTATTTCAAAACAAGGTTTTTTTAAAACTTATAGCTTTCTGCTAGAATACTGACGATTTATAGTACTTCCATTGAGAAATTATTCCACACAGTAAAACAAGTTTAGCCATGATGTTAAGGATAATATATTTTCATGATAATAATATTCTTTCCATAGGATATTAAAATTCCGGTTGAACCATGGTTTTGGCCAGATAATGGAGATAGTGATGATGATGATGATGACGATGATGAGGAAAGTGCAGATAAAGAAGACTTGGATGACAAAATGAATGAAATACAATTTGAGGTAAAATTTATTTTAAATATCAACTGGGGAAGAGGTTTACCCAAAGTTTTCAACAGAAAAATATATGCACAGTAAAAATAATTTATTATTTATTCAGTAACAGTTCTTGCATTCATTATTTTCCTCCATTTATCGTTACAGTTTTATACTCATAAGAACACTTTTAAAAAATCCTGCATTCATTGTTTCTCTATGTATCATTTAAATATAAATAAATATGTCACAAATTTTAACTCAATTGATTGTTTTGTCGAAAATTTGTCATCCTGCTCAGAAGCATGTGCAACCCCATCTAGCCTCTAAAGCAATGCTTTCCAACAATAATCTGTGGACCCCTGAATTTTTTTTTCATACTCTATAACAAAGAATGTTGAAAGAGTGAAAATTTACGCGGACCCCAGGTTGAGAAGCACTGCTCTAAAGCTATCCTGTTTGCGCAATATCTGTCAATATTTAGCCAATGCCTGCATGTTTCTGCTGTTGATTCACTCACTGAGCAAACTTGTGACCGGTCACATCACTTTTATCGTAACAAAAATGTGTGATGACGAATGTAAGAACTTGAGCTGAGAGTGAATATAATTAACCGCTTCGGTACCGTAAGGCAACTGGTGGCCGTTACATACAAACGGCGTGAATACCGTAAGGCCACTGAAGACCACAAATGTAACTTATATTTCATATATATATTAAACTATATATATCATTTTATAAGTAATCTTTTAATATTCATAAATTCAGTTCTATTTTTTAAAACTATTCAAAAATTATTAATAACATGCGGTATGTGAGTGAATGTTTTTTAGCTTAAAACATCGCGATACTGAAAAGGTTAAATAAGTTCAGGAGAAAAGCATGTTGATATAGCCAGTGCTGCCTTTAAATGAAGAAAAACTTTGACCTATTCCACTTGTAAGGCCCCTAAGGTACACAATGAATGTTATACCACATTTAATTTTATATTAACAAGATAACTATTTTTTCTTATTTTAGCCACATTTACAACTCCAGCTGCTTTCCACCTATCTGAGAGAATGTTATTTGTATTGCATCTGGTGCGGCACATTCTATGATGATTTGGAAGACTTAACATCGAGTTGCCCTGGCACCACTAGAGATGCACATTAATAGTTAATTATTAGAATTTATTTTACGAAAATTATGTCACTTTTTGGCTTACTGCGAGGTTCCATTCCACCACTTCGATCATAAATCGAATTTCATACAAAAACAATGTTTTATGTCAATTAAAAAAGAATGTTGCTTTCCTGTTTTTATTAAACCAATTTTTTAATGCTGTTGGGTTTTTGTCCATTCATACTGTTTTCATACATCTATCCCACCCTGAAAACATGGCATGAAAAACAACTAGTCCTTACCTTATTCCAAGGGTCGGCAAACTGCGGCTCTTTAGACACCGACTTTTGAACTTATCACGTTTTTCCCTTTGATACCTTTGTTATCCTGTTTCTTTTACAACTTGGCCTTTTTCACTTGAAAGTTTGCTGACCCCTGCCATATTCCATACTTCTTTCTCTAATTTCTGTTCTTTATAAAAGGGATTGAGCAAGGCTGACTTACAACCAGTTCTCGAAAAATTGTTTTGGTGAGATGCTCCATAGGAAGTACACATGCTCCATATTAAAAAAAAATATTAAAAGTACAGTAGTCCTTGTACGATGTTGAAATTTATCATCAAGAAAGGTGGCAGTGATAGTAATGTATAATTTTTGCATTTTTTTTTGTTTCTACTAAAAAAAAATATTCTTTATAACAGTGTCGAGGAGTCTGACTGAGTTGCTGAAGTTTTGGTTTTTTATGGTGGGATTTAACCCGAAAATTTCAAATGTGCCATCTCAGGAACTCATGCTTTAGATTCGCCAACCCTGCTCTAAGGAATTCAGTAATGACAAAAGCTTTGGCTCTGATGTCCCCTCTTAGCCATGCAGCAGTCTGAGAACCCCTGAAGTCCTGAGTTGGCGCGCACCACAATATAACTATTCAAATAATAAATTTTGAAAGAAGAAAATCTCTTATAAACCAAAATAAATAAGGAGTTTAACTTTCAGATAGTACAATTAGAATTAAATCTTCACAATTCTTAGAAAAAGAAATAAATTTAGATGAAGTTTATAGTACAAATATGGATTAGTTGTTAGGGATGACGTGAACATCTTTATAAAACATGTTAATAACTCCATTAGTGACTGAATATTTTTCCATATTAGTTCTTGATTTAGTTTTAACCTGATCTGTGCCGTGCGGTATTAATATGGACGTGCATGGAGGGCCGTGATTTTCTTTAAAAAAATAAAACCTAATAAATATGTACTTTTTGGACATATGATAATAGTACATCACAAACACTTATCATATAAATACACAATGGGTCTTTTCCGCCATCATTTATCGAATAACGTTTCAAAAACGGAAATTACTGCCAAGGAATTATAGCAACAAATTTGAAAACAACAAAAAAGATTTTTTTTAATCGTTGTATTATAGATTACAAAACAATATCTTTTAAGTTTAAGTATCACTCTATGATTCCAAGAGATGTCACTATGTGCATGATATTTTAAAATTATTAAATACGTTTCTTGTGGCCTTTAACCCTTTGCCTGCGTCACCAAATTTAGCGAGCTTGCCCTGTACGCGGCTGCTTTTTTGCAGATTTTGTTATCGCGTTTTCGACTATAAATATAGGTTGTAATATTTTTTTAACTAATCAAATGTGTTAATTGCCACCCAAAGTAACTTTTTCAATAATAAAATACAATATATTTCTTGTATTTTCGGTTTAATTCAACAATAATCATTCTTCATACAATTGCGGCGTGATGTCGCCATACTGCAAAATACCGTCGCGCGCGACCGAGAACACTGCGCCACCACCATACCATGCTTATAGTATTAAATTCTCGGAACAATTTCAATTTCACCCGCACTCGATCGCTTATTTACATTATCCCAAATAATATAATGATATATGCATATTTTGTAAATACGTGGCGCACAGTTCTTACGAGAAACGCCATGAATCAACGGCGGCCATCTTGCATTGGTGACGTATGTTAACGGCATGTTCAAGAAATAAATTATTTTCGCCTATATTGAATCTTTTTTGACTAATGCCATCTATTGAATTTGGTAAAATATACATTTAGTAATATTTTCAACCAAGCTATACAATTTTAACACAATAGATAGCTCTTATATAGGGTTTGAAATTTCCATGACATCTATACGTGTCACGCGCGTTGAGGGCATGTTCACTAGGACATGCATAGCGGTCATACGCGGTGAAAAGGTTAAACCGCGTTTCAAGTACTGTGTGTAAACACACACATTTTGTATGGCCGGCCCTACGAGCACAAAATTATTTGGCGTGTTAACACGTCGCTGGCAGAGAACTGGTTAAGTTAAAAAAATAAATGAGTCCTGTTACTTTTAATGTTTTATTTTAATGCCCATATTGATATAAATTATTAAATAAAAACTAGCTGTAAGCCCGTTGCCCAGCAACGTGAGATTTTTGTTGCATAGTATTAATTTTTATTTTATTTTATGGTATTTTATTTTATTTTATTTTATTTTATTTTATTTCATTTAATTTTTATTTATTTTATTTTATTTTTATAGTTAGCAGAAATTTCGTAAATTATTTAATTTTTGGAATAATGTTTATGTTTGCTAACAACCATTTTTCGTAGTAGCAAAAATTTCGTAAAATATTTAATTTTTGGAGTAATGTTTAAGTTTGCTAACAACCATTTTTCGTAGAAGCATAAATTTCGTAAAATATTCAATTTTTGGAATAATGTTTAAGTTTGCTAACAACCATTTTTCGTAGTAGCAGAAATTTCGTGAATTATTGAATTTTTGGAATAAAGTTTAAGTTTGCTAACAACCATTTTTCGTAGAAGCATAAATTTCGTAAAATATTCAATTTTTGGAATAATGTTTAAGTTTGCTAACAACCATTTTTCGTAGGAGCAGAAATTTAGTAAATTATTTAATATTTGGAATAATGTTCAAGTTTGCTAACAACCATTTTTCGTAGTAGCAGAAGTTCGTAAATTATTGAATTTTTGGAATAATGTTCAAGTTTGCTAACAACCATTTTTCGTAGAAGCAGAAATTTCGTAAATTATTTAATATTTGGAATAATGTTCAAGTTTGCTAACAACCATTTTTCGTAGGAGTAGAAATTTCGTAAATTATTTAATATTTGGAATAATGTTCAAGTTTGCTAACAACCATTTTTCGCAGTAGCAGAAATTTCGTAAATTATTTAATATTTGGAATAATAATGTTCAAGTTTGCTAACAACCTTTTTTCGTAGAAGCAGAAATTTCGTAAACTATTTAATATTTGAAATAATATTCAAGTTTGCTAACAACCATTTTTCGTAGTAGCAGAAATTTCGTAAATTATTGAATTTTTGGAATAATGTTTAAGTTTGCTAACAACCATTTTTCGTAGTAGCAGAAGTTTCGTAAATTATTTAATATTTGGAATAATGTTCAAGTTTGCTAACAACCATTTTTCGTAGGAGCAGAAATTTCGTAAATTATTTAATATTTGGAATAATGTTTAAGTTTGCTAACAACCATTTTTCGTAGAAGCAGAAATTTCGTAAATTATTTAATATTTGAAATAATGTCCAAGTTTGCTAACAATCATTTTTCGTAGTAGCAGAAATTTCGTGAATTATTGAATTTTTGAAATAATGTTCAAGTTTGCTATCAATCATTTTTCGTAGTAGCAGAAATTTCGTATATTATTTAAGTTTTGGAATAATGTTTAAGTTTGCTTACAACCATTTTTAGTAGAAGCAGAAATTTCGTAAATTATTTAATATTTGAAATAATGTTCAAGTTTGCTATCAATCATTTTTCGTAGTAGCAGAAATTTCGTATATTATTTAAGTTTTGGAATAATGTTTAAGTTTGCTTACAACCATTTTTAGTAGAAGCAGAAATTTCGTAAATTATTTAATATTTGAAATAATGTTTGAGTTTGCTAACAACCATTTTTCGTAGTAGCAGAAATTTCGTAAATTATTTAATATTTGGAATAATGTTCAAGTTTGCTAACAACCATTTTTCGCAGTAGCAGAAATTTCGTAAATTATTTAATATTTGGAATAATAATGTTCAAGTTTGCTAACAACCTTTTTTCGTAGAAGCAGAAATTTCGTAAACTATTTAATATTTGAAATAATATTCAAGTTTGCTAACAACCATTTTTCGTAGTAGCAGAAATTTCGTAAATTATTGAATTTTTGGAATAATGTTTAAGTTTGCTAACAACCATTTTTCGTAGTAGCAGAAGTTTCGTAAATTATTTAATATTTGGAATAACGTTTAAGTTTGCTAACAACCATTTTTCGTAGTAGCAGAAATAGACGTTGTAAATTTTTTAATTGTGATTATTTTATCGAATATTAATATATATAGGTATTTATTTTTTGAAAAACTTATCACGCTTATCAATCGGATTTTATTATTTTCATACGATCAAGATGTACTGTGTTAAAAAAAAAATGTTATAAACAACAAAAAAAAAAACGTTTAAGGTTAGACTCGAACCACTGACCATCAGCTTACGAATCTGGCGCTCTGCCTTTTGGGTAGAGCGGAATTAAATCTACGTGCGAAAATTAGAACATATATGTTTTGCTTCAAATAAAAAACAAAAGTTTCAAAATTCGAACGTAATTCAATATATATAATGTTATTTTATCGTATTTGACAGCTGTTTGTTTACCCGAGTGGTAAAGCTCTCAACTCATAATTCAAGGACCGTGTTTCGAATCCAGACCAAGGCGCTTTTTTTGTATGAAAATTCAATTTTTCAGCGATTTGATATGTTCCATCAAATAATAGTATATAATGACGTCATCGAAAAGGTAGGAATAAAAAATGGCGACATCGAGGCTGGTGAGGGGGAGGGGGAGGAGGAGAGGAAATCGAGGAAAATCATAAGTAACAGTGTATATTGGAAAAATATGTCTTAAGTATGAATAAAAAGTGACAGCGCGGCTTGGCAGGAGGAGGGGGAGGGGCAGGGGGAGGGGAAATCGAGGACATCTTACAAACACCCACTCAGACTAACAGACAAACGGACCTTATCGGCTATTAATATATAGATAATTTTAATTCTCCAAAGCAAAATAAAAAAAATCTGCTTTTACTTTTACGAATACTTCAAGGTAACTTATCAACCATAAATGGCTTCCCGCTTACCACTAGACTCTGGGTCAATCTTGACCATCTGCTACATTTAATTAAGAAAAATTAGGGGGTTAGAAGCACAGGTAGCAATCTTGAAAAAATATTTTTTTTCAATCTATGGATGCAAAATCAAACAGCTAAAAATTCTTCTGCTTATGAGCTGATATTTTAGTAACAAATCTGTTTTTATTCCATAGAAATACTTTTTTCTGAATTCGCTTATGAAACAATTTCACTCTTAACCTTCTTACCGCGTCGAAAAGACAGAAAATAATAAATTTTAAAAGCTCCTCTGTTACAGTAAAATCGCTGAAGATCATTCTTACTAACATGGCTAACTTAGACGTGTCAATCACATTGGTAGATTCATCAAGTTGGAGTGATATATAGCAGCAGTCGGCAAAGCGTAGTTCGTGAGAAAATTTTGGTGGTCTGCAAAGAAATCTAACATTATTTCATGAACTTGGTGCATTTTTAGACGCATTTATTTCAATATGTAATATTTTACACAAAAGTCCAGTTAGTGGTCGGTTGGATTAAAATTGTGAATTTAGTGGTCCGTGAGCCCAAAAAGTTTGCCAACCACTGATATATAGCAACATCTCTGCAAGTCATTTTTTAATTACAAAAAAACATCACTAGACATAACTTCAACACGTCTCATTATTGTATTGGCAGAGATCTGGGTTGATTTAATCGCAGATATTATATCTAATTTGTTTTTGAATGTCACAAATAATGAATCTGCTGCCCCTAAAAATGCCTCTTTTATCATTTCTCTGTCTTCATAAGGTTTCTTCTTTTTAGCTATGATCTGTGAGACAATAGTGACAGCCTTGTTTTTTTCCCTAATTTTTCTAAAAAGTGACCCCTGACAACATAATTGACTTTTCAATTGTCTCACCTTCTCCTTCTTACAGCTGTATTTTCCCACTCTAAAGCTAACGACCCACCGGTGTGTCGCATACCTACTAACCACACACGCTACCCACCAGTGTGTTCTCATTATTACGTCAATAAATATTTTTTAGAGTTTGCATCATTGAAAAAGGGTCTCTTAACCTTTTGACCGCGGCTCGGATCCAGATTGGGCTGCTATAGCAGTCAACCGATGAATGAATATGTATTAGTTTTAAGACAATTGCTAGCTTACAGGACAAAAATTGTTATTTTTTTCTAGCTGTTAACGGGTTAAGGGATAATCTTTTCAATTATAACCAAATGATTTGTTTTATAATGTCTTTCCACGTTGCATTTTTTCCCCACAGCTACACTCGCATGGTACCATAAGCTAACACATCTTTCTTTAATTTCAATGAAGAAATAATCCATTTCCCACTCTGTGTGATAATGCTAGTTTTATGTTTTTTATTGTAATTCATTGTTTTGCTAAAGGGTGAAACACACAAAATGAAGAGTAACTTTGTAAACGTCAAGCTTCGAAACAAACTAAACAGATCGCGTGCAACTGCGTAATTATTATTCATAAGAATCATAACAAACATTGCGAAACAATAAGGACGTACGGTGCCATCCCTTTCTCTCTCACTTCCTGATACATAGGGGTTCATGCATTGCTGACCGTCATTTATTATCTCTGGATACAAATGAGCGAAAGAGAAACAAAGTGTATGGCGCAGTTCGCATCAATCTTAATACACCGCTGAACACTTCTCTATTTTACTTTGTCTGGATGCACAAATTATTATGCCAAAAAAACAATATTTCAACAGCAACCTTTTAAAAATTTCATTGTAATTTAGCTCGATTTTTTTTTATTTTCTGAGTTCAATAATAAAATTTTATAGGCAAGTTAATATGATAAAACATCCTATGCGAGCTAACGAAAAAGCTTCCGTTTGGCGATCACTGAACTAGAGCTTGCAGTAAGGCTGATAAAAAATATAATGTTAAAGAATTACATTTTCACGACTAAAGATCCTTTTTGAAAAATATGACAATTGACCAGTGAAATTCTTAGTAATTGGCTTAAAATAAAAATCCCTAAGTATGAAGCGGATCATCCATTCTCTATATTCTTTAAGTATAATTATTTAAATGCTGAATTTAAAAAAATTATTGTTTCAGGAAGAAGTCATCCAAGGAATGAAATTCCTAGGGAGTTTTATAACAGCTATATCAAAAAGGATCTATTGAATTTGTGAAAGCAGTTGCAATTCCTTAAGAATTTCAAACTGGTATCAATCTAATTGAAATTCACAGAAGCTTTGGGAATCGACCGGTTGGACACCCATGCCTTACACCAAGGGTGTCCAACCTTTTTTGCCCTAGGATCGACTTTTCAATCTTAAGTTTTCTCGCGTTTGTATATTTAATATTTTTTCTAAATTCTCAGCTTTCGGGATCGACCGATCGATCACAATCTACCGGTTGGACACCTATGCCTTATACCACAGGTTCCCAACCTGGGGGTCGCCAACTTTAAAGAAAGCTAAAAAAAAAGTTTCAGAGACAATTCCGGGAAAAAGTATAGCAAATCGAGGATTTCAAATTTCTCGCGGGGTCGCCTAGTCGAAGCTTTTATAAAAAAGGGTCGCTACCCGACAAAGGTTGGGAACCTATGCCTTATACCATATATGGGCAACCATCGGCCCACCGAGCTATTTTGTCCGGCCCTGATTTATTTCGGCGAAGTAATAGAAAGAAATTAATAGTTCCAGGGAGGGATTAAATAATGGAGATGACACGTTCATTATATAAATAAAAAAATATATAACAAGTAGCAACGTGTTTTATTTAATTCAATATTACTTTAATATTTTTAATAATTTGGTCCGGCCCTCGACTCTCAATGATAATTTAGCCCCATACCTAGGAAAGGTTGCCCATGCCTGCCTTATACCAACGATTTCCAACTTGGGAGGTGTGGACTATTGCAAAGGGGGGCGCGAAGAGTCCAAAATATGTTTTTATTCTTTAAAACATGTCTTTATTATTACTATATGGAATATAGGATGGGGAGTCGCGAAGATATTTTTTTCTTCAAAGGGAGGCGCGGTAACATAAAGGTTGGAAACCACTGCCTTGTACTATATTGAGGAAAAAAATCTACTTAATATTACCATCACTAGTTAAAAATTGAGTTTGAATATCGCTACCATAAACAGTGAGATGAAGTGAAAAAAAGTTGATCGATAAACATGCCAATCGATTAGGTACCTTCGAAACGAAATATATCAATTTAAAAAGTAATACTCCATTAAACTCTTCGGGGCTCAAGAGCGCCATCTATCGGTGCATACTTTGGTGTATCATGCAGATAGCAATGGCAAAGGAATCATTGTGAAACAAAAAAGGTTTGATAGAATAACAAATTAACAATAAAATAACCTCATTTGAAAAACATTAGTTTGCTGATATTTACTTGATAGAAATATTAAGTAGGCAAATGTATATAACCCTTCCACATACCTGGGAGCACAACATTGAGCATGCATTTTGGTTCTAAAATACTAGTAGTTTTTGTTCAATCTTTTGTATGTAGGCCAATAAATTATTTATTTTTTTAGATGTGTTTATAAGTAATAAATAATACTGATCATTTTTCGGAAATAATAGAAAATTTGAACCAAAATAAATGGTGCTTTTTTGAAAAAAATCGCTGAAGCTAATGGGTTAAAAAAAAGGGTGCGTGTACTTAGTTCACGCGTCAGAAGTTATATTATACTTCTTTGGCATCATTAAAAAACAATTTTTAATTATTTTCATTGGTTTTTGTACTGACAAGCCTTGCCAAATTTTTTCAGCTTTCTTTCGATTGTAATAGTCTTTACACATTTCTGCATTTGTTTTACCCATCTTGAAAACTGGAATAGAAATTGAATAGTACTATTAATAGTCATCAAATCTAAACTAAAAGAATCTTAGATTGATGATTAAGATTTATAGTAGACAATTAGATATTAGAAATTAATAAAAAAACAGCCAATTCCGTTCGGAATCGCGACTCTGGGAACAAGGAACGAAATTGACATGTGTTCGACGGAGTTCGCAAAGCCACTCTATTGCACAATTACGCATGTGACAAATAAATACATTTAATACATAGACATACAGATACGATACATAAACAAACAGAGATATTGAATGTTAAGGGGTTTTATAAGGTCTAATACAGAACGTTTGTAGGTTATAAAAAATATCAAGAACGCTCGATACCGCCCGCCCGCTAGTATTGCATCAATAAACAATAGTATTATATCAATAAATAATACATACGGATAGTTACCCTCAATTATATTGATGCACTTTAAAAAGTATATTAGCACATTTTTTTTCACTAGTAGGTAGTAAATAATATTCATCAAAATATTCATTTTCAATCACTACTGAACGAGCGTGACTAACTTCAACCTGTGAATTTTGTGACGGTGATGCACATCTTAAAATTTCACTCTCATCATTTTTGCATAACGCGCTCAAAGAAGTATAACTTCAAAAATCTTACATTTACCATTATTAATATTGCCCAATAACTTAGAATCCCACTGATGTTTAACAGTAGCAATATGTGCATAAACTGCAATCTCAATTTGTCACAAACAAGAATTTTGAGACATCTTTCACAGGATATTAGGTCTTGTTTTGATACAATCCAATCTCAAATTTCCGACATCCTATATCGAAGATATTGTTATTTGAGGGACTGTCAGCGCTAAAAAAATGAAAGGGTTGAGGCCAGAGCTGTGGAGTCGCAGTATTTTGGCCGGTCATGAAAAATATATTTGATGTGTATTCAAACAAAATAGTCAAAAGTGCCGACATTTCAAGCTTTACTTACTAATGATGATCTGATGGTATACATATAAGTTAAAATGAAATTATTGAAAAATTTCGTAATTATTTTAAAGCTGGAGTCTTCTTTTTTTACATGACTCCACAGCCCTGGTTGAGGCACTTCGTAACATCTTATAAAATTAGACAGAAAAAACTTTGTATTTTTTTTTTCATTTATTTAAGAAAAGAAAAACAATTACGGAATATCTGAACATAATTTAAAATATACATGTCTGCTGATGACAACAAGATCCCAATCTTGGCAGCAGTAAATTTTTCTTACTCCGTTTCCAAATCACTTTTAGAATACACATTTAGTAGCAACACTATTTTTGTCATTGGAATAGATTTGACAATGGTTTTTTGTTAATCGCAATAAATAAGCAGTGCGACTTTAAAAGATTATTTAAATGTATCAGAAAAAAGTCAAATTATTAGTAAGTCTTTGAAATGATTCGGCTGTAGTACAAGTTACATGATCAATCGTCACAACGAGAATCTTAGCACATATAAGTAAGATTTATGATTCCCGTGAGTTGAATTAAAAAAAGAAACATAAATGTTTGTATTCCCCTTCAGGTATGTACATAGTTTCAGGCACAAAGTATTGAGAGTAATTATTATTATTCATACCTTTGCATTTTGTTGACACTCTATTTTCAGAAGATTCTTTTTATAGGAATGTGTCAATGGTATAAAAGTCTACATAGCTATTACTAAAATTAAAAAGGAATACAATAATGATCAATTCAGAAACATTTCCTTATATTAAAATCATTAACCTAATTATAATCTATACTTTAACACAGAAATCCAATTCACATTTGAGGACAAAGGAGAATTTTACTTCATCATGACAAATGCATCTTATAACTTTTACAGAATTTTTGATGAAACTGATATCCCACATATAACTTGGGATCTGCACAAAAACGAATTTTGAAGTGTCAGGATGGAAAATTAGTGTCAGTATAAATTTATTTTTCTTTGTTAAAAATAGTTACATTTCCTTAATTGAAGTAATTATAACAAGGAAATCTGTCAAACATATTTTTGCAAACAGTCTATAAATGAAAGTAATAAACTTTTACACGAAATGAGTACACGCAGCACAATCAGATAAAAAGCTTAATCTTCAACACTTTCATTGTGGTCAGAACCCATTCCGTTGTCTTTGTTTGGAGTGGGTGATCTGGATTTAGATTTGCTGGTCTTCTCTTTGCTTGCAGAACGAGATCTTTCCCTAAAAAAAAAAAAGTTCTCATTATCAAATTTCAATTGTATCAATAATTATTAATCCTTTTACAAATAACCTATCGATTCCTGAACAAAATTTATTATAATTACTCCCATATCCAATATGTAGTGAATATTACGGGACAGGTGAAATCTAGAACAATACTGTCAAAAACCATGTGTATATTTACATAAAAAATAAACACGTGGTTCTTCATGCAACTCACATATTGATAGGAATTTTCTCCATGGAGAGAAATGGATAATACCAACACTGAAAGAACCTTTTTTGGAGTAGAAGGGAGGGTTTCTGAATACTGGCGAAAGAGTATTGATATGAAATTTATTCATTTATACTCTATTAAATATATACAGTAAACAAACATAGGAAAAAGGCAAAAGCATATTTATGAGAAATACTGTTGAATATTGCTAGCTAATTATTACTAGAGCTAGGCATTTTACAAATAATTTAGAAACAGTAAATACCATTGATCACTAGAAATGGAGGCACTTCACGATAATCTCTATAAAGGTGTTCTGATAGTCATTCAATTCTACATAAATTGCTTGATAGCATTAATTAAACAAATGGCAAGTTGGTTTTCAACTATTGAAGTCATCACTTTAAGCGAGATCTCTGTGACGTGAGCAGCATGACCAATGTAACCAATTAGTGGCCGACACCATTTGTACTTGTATGAAAAATCATTCAGGTTCTAAATAGTAGATGCAAGGATATAAACTTACATCAGATTCTAGAAGTCGTCGAGAGTTGAAACATTTATTTTTCGTACGCTATCATCAGGTTATAGTTATATGAAATGAATCTTTGTACATATTTATTTTTTATTTGATTTTGATAAAATGTGACTTATGTCAGATTTGGTTTTAGATGTCTCGGTTAACTCTGATCCACATAATCAATCAAGTAGACCAAGTTAAAATTACGTGATCGCTAAAAAAAAAACAATTGAATCATATTGGAATTGAGATTTATGGAAGGCTTAATTAATTAAATGAACAATTTTTACTTTAAAATTTAATGTCATGCATTGATGATTCAAGTCAAAGAGAAAACTTTATATTAGGTTGATAAATGTAACTAAAAATGCACTTGGAAGCTGTATTCATAGAAAAGCAAAAGTTCTAAATGGACATACAATTTGTTAAAATAATTTATTTCAATGGTCATACCATCTGTAGAACTATTATTATTATATTCCTCAGAGAAAACTTTCTAATCCAAAGTGAAAATTATATATTCCTCTTTATCAAATACCTTGAATTCCTCTGTGAGGTTCTGCTTGCTGGAGATTTTGAAGGAGAGCGAGATCTAGAGGCAGCTGAACCGGATCTTTGTCTAGGAGAAACAAAATAAATAAACAAACATGCCACATCTACATGCTTCAACAATATATAATTCAATTGTACATATTTCTAAGGATATCGACTGTGGAAAGGAAAAAGGACTTAACCCACAGTTTCTTCAAAACAGGTATTTTTCGATAATCACAATGTATCAAACTTGATACACGTTCTATCAAAAGGATGCAAGCTGCAAATGCCGAATTAGTATCTAAATTTAGCTTTTTAGTTTGAAAAAATGACCTTGTAAAAAACTAAAACCAAGAAAAAAGACTGAAATAAAGGTTTTTCCTAGACAATTTCTTAAATTAATATTAGACTATGTCAATTAAACACCAGTTTAGAAGTTTCCGTGCACTTCAGGGTTGTGTATAATTCATAATTTGCATATGTCACAAAATCATCAAAACTAGTTTTAAGCGCCTCCTGTAAAATTTGATATGTGTGGGTTAAGTCCTTTTTCCTTTCCACAGTCGATATGGAAACGCAAGCAATATCTAACTGACTATCCATTCAAATGGTGCAATAACTGATGATGGTTATGAAATCAAATTATTACAGTTTGGCAATAGGCCAAGGCAATTCTGCCTTCCTTGATCAGCAACTTTATTATCATTTAATCCATTCCATGTCAGCAAACTATTAAAAAAGTGAACTGAAAGGCCTAAAAATTTTTTTTTATCATATTGCTAACTCCAAATGACATTCCAAAGATTTTGGTCCTTGTTGCTAGTCTAAACAAAACATAAGTAAAGTAAATATGCTCAATGATTCACTACTAAATTCAAAATAGCAAGTCTGATCGTAAATTAGGATAAATATTAAATAGAAAGTTTACTCTATGTTCAGCTGTGTATTTAAATAAAAAAATCTCTTCACAGAGCAAGTAAACAAGCATATTTCTTTAGTCATCACAAAAATGAAAAAATCAGCAAGAATTTGTCTACATATATATCTATTCTATTAAGTGTGGTTTTTCATAATTAATGAATTCAGCCAAATCTTTTCAATTGTAAGATAACACTAATTACTAGCAAAGAAATAAGTAAAAACAATAGGAATGTGACCGAAGCAGCGAAACAATAAAAGATAACTCACTTGGACCGGGACCTAGATTTGACAGCAGGAGATTTACTCTTAGGTCTGGTTTTGGAATTGGAACGAGAGCGTGAACGGCTCGAGCGACGGCTGCGAGACCTGTTATAAAACACAGTTATATATTAAAAAAAAAAAAAAAAAAAGGTGCTCCAATCTCCATTCAACTTGGAAATTCCATCAGAATATAATTTATCATCAAGGTGTATCAGCCCCGAAAGATGATTAAAAAAAATGTCATCATGATTCAGAAATATTCTAACAGCTTACTTATTTCAAACAAAATTGTCAAATGGGTTGAATATTTCAAGAGAAACATGAAAACAATAGATTTCGTCATTGAGAGAAAATTCAATATGTAGGTTGAAAATTCTACATCAAAATTTTATAAATATAACTGACATTGAACACAAAGTATCAAGTGTGTACCTGGACCTTGATCGAGTGCGCCTCCGAGACCTGGAACGACTTCTGGATGAGGAGGAGCGAGATCGTCTTCCGCCGCCGCCACCACCGCCTCCTCCTCCGCCCCCGCCACCCCCTCCACGGCGACGGTCCTCTAACAGTTTGATGCGACGTCCGTTCAAGTCAGTGTTGTCTAACTTGTCCAAGGCGTTGCGCATGTCAGTGTGGCTTGCAAACTCCACCACTCTATAATTTAAATTCAGTTGAAAAACAGCAATAAAGCATTCGGAAGCAGATATATCAACCATAATCGCTTTCAGTAAATGTATATCATCAAGGTATTCAGCCCCGAAAGATGAAGGAAATGTCATCATATAAAATTTTAAATGAAACGATATAAATGTGAGAAACATACCCTTCATTCTTGCGCTGCTTGTGAGCATCTGCATAAGTCACCTCTCCAGCTTGGCGCATAAAATCCTTCAAGTCCTGCAAGTAAATCAGCGTTACAAAGGAATGCAAATGTCACTTTATGTCTACAAGTCAACCGAATTACGTGCTTCAGCCAGTTAGATTTATTTCTCAAAAATATTACATTATTCTACACATGTAATCTATCCGGCGTTATCTGCCTTTGTCTGACGAATGATTCATCTAAAAGCATTTATTAGCTGATAAGATGAACAGTTCCTTTTTAAATAATTATTATGCACAAATTTCATGATTTTTAATCGGCAAATTGTAATGTGGATTTTATTTACATCGACTGAAATGTGACTCTCAAAAGTAAATGCATAAGTGGAAAGCAACTCTGTATAGCGGACTGAAATAATTCAAAGAGAGCTCTTTAGATAGTAACCGTCCCGAAAATTTCTTCTCATGTAGTTTCTCACTTTCCAGTCTTCACGGCTTAGCCAGACTTGTCTCTTGTAAACAATTTGCTTCAGCTCATTCCTTCCTATCTGTGAATCCATTCCATATGGAATTTTGCATCTGAGAATTTTGTGTATGTTTATCATATTCCTTGTTTCTGTATCCAAATTACATACTCGTTGGAGAGATATTCCAGTAGTTGTCCCAGTTTATAAGTGCCAAATCGATGGTCAGTCAGAACTGACAGTACGCCAGACACATCAGGGATTCTTGGTCAATATAACATATAGACTGCCTAGTTGTTTCAGGGAATTAGTCTTCCGATATTCGGTTTGGTCTTCTCAGTCCTCGAAAAGATTTGCGGGTCTTCCTGTGATGTAAAGCAATGGGATATGCTTGCGTGACTTTGTCAATCTGTATCTTGGCAAAACAGTGAGTGAGTTGAATCGTTTTAAAATAAAAAAACTAATTTAATAGACTTTAACCCTTTGACCGCGGATTACTGCTATAGCAGCCCAATCTGAACCGATTTGGATCCGAGCCGCGGTCAAAAGGTTAAACTCGGCCAAAAAATTTAATATAAATTTTTGATTCTTACATATTGCAATACAGATTAACTCGGTGCCATTACCCAGGTCACAATACAGAGCTGCACGCTTTGCAGTCTCACGCAGGCATTGACTTTTGAGGTGCACCGGAGTAAATGGAGTGAAAGCATTTATGAAAGTACAAGTGACACAATAAATAAAATGATTACTGGTGATTGATGGCAGCCGGGCACGGTTACCTTCCGTCCGCCCATTCCCAATTGTCCCTTGTCACGAGTACTTTAGCGGGCGACCTTGGCTCGGGAGATTTGGGCCTCGGCCGCGTCAAGGGTGTGGGGACAGCTAATCGGCTAACTTCAAGCGGAGACTTCCGTAAGCGACACCTCACACCGCCCTCAGACCTTACACAGGAGTGGCCTTCTTTGAAAACAATTTGGTTCTTTTTGTTTCAATTCCATCATACATAGACATACAACATATTTTTCAAAACATTATCCTACACATATAAATTACAACACAGACTATCATCGGGCATGCATTACATATTTCAGTTAAAACTAATGGTTGAAGTCATCAAAGCTTCTTCAGCAGCTCGGGGTCACTTAAATCCTGGTAAATTTGGGGTTAGCAATATCCCTTTACGAATGCTTTCTCTCGATATCTTCATTTCTCATTTTAATGTATCCCATCTCTTTTGGTGGTCTTATTCGGTTTATATTCTTACATTAGTAATGTAATTTAGATATTTGGGCAGCTTTTAAGAATGTCTTGAGCGAGTCAGTTCATCCATTTATTCCATTGGTTTGACCATACATTTCCCAGGCGACAGCAGAATCCAGGCATTGAGAGTTCGTCGGCATCGACAAATACACATTGGAGAAATATTCCTTATGAAAAGACTTCAAAGACGGAGTAGACAAAAACCTGAGATATAGTAATACAATCTTATCCAAATGAGCGACCTAAAAAGTAATGAAGCTAGAGTTATATAGATTTTTCTGTATTAATCTAAAAGATGACTTTTAATTTCTATTGTTCATATTTTTTTCCCATCAATTTTTATAAACAGATATGTGACATCATGTTTGGTAAGCTATTCCAAAAATTAGCTTTCAGTGAATATAAAAAAATAACAGTGAACTCAGAATTTCATGTGAATGAAATAATATTTTGTTTGATGTATCCATAAATATTTCCTAAATGATAGATTTAAAGAAAATTCTTAGGCTAAATGGGTATACTCAGTGCTGGCTATTAGTGAAATGCATAAAAACAATGATACATTATCAAAACAAGTGAGATGCTTACCTGCCAACTTATACGACTGGAGAGATTTTCTACGATGAGACGGAAATCAGTGCGCGTCGGGGGGCCGTACCTACGGTCAGAGTTGGAAGAAGGTGTCACACTGAGTCCCACGCAACACACACTCTATTACTTATTTGTTCAAATACATATAATCTTGGCATACTTAATATTCTCATGTTCCAAAGCCAAAACTGATAACCTTTTAAAAATCTAAAAAAAAAACTCTCAGTTCGATATAGTTTTCATATATCAAATTTAGAAATATTTATAAAAAGGAATAAAAGATTGGATAGTAAATTAATTTTTCATTATTTCACTAGTAGAATATTATACGGTTTGCAAGTTTTTTTTTTTAAGAACAATTACGAATGCAGAATAAATATTGACTTTTGGCAACACTGATTTGATATCAGTGCTCAGCTCAGATATCAAATGATATTCTGAATGGCCATCATTTAAAAGAATGCTCTAATATTATGAGACATCTTGTTTTCACCATACAATTAGGAATAATGTTTTCAGATGGATTGTTATACTTGTGAGATTGTGTAGGTAATTTTAGGCTGCCACCAGGATAGATTTAGAAAAGTTAAATATTAATGATTTTCTATCATGAAAATGAAACCGAAAGAGCGAGAAGAAAATATTTTCAATACAAAACATTACTTAGATTATTGCTTCACTAGTTTTTTTTTATAATATAAGGTACTGAAGCTATTTGCCATTGATGGAATGAAAACTGCATGACATAGAAAGTTCTCAGAAAAGAGATTTTTTAATTCAACATAGAAAAAGTTTTACGATGATTGATAGTATTGTTATAAATAAATTGGTTTGGTAAAAGAAAATAATAGTATGTACACAAGGAAAAGGATTATAAAATTCACCATTTAATGAGCTTTAATTAGAAAAGGGGTAAATAAATTAAATTTCAGAACAGTCTCCAATATATGGTAAATATTGGGTTAAAAAGTGATGATCACTAAAAACTGGTGTGAAATCAGCAATTCATTAATAACTTTTACTATCCATACGAATCTTGCAGTACTCTTATCAAGAAAAGAATAGCTAGCCTATAAATTATTTTGAATGCAAGATCTTTGAAAAAAATAAATTTAGGTACATTTTTAGTTCAATAAAAAAAAAAAAACCCCAATTGAATCATGTCCAGGCTGGACTAACAATATATTGATTGTTACAAATTTAAATGCTGCAACATAAGCTTGGGTGGGAAAACTCACTTACGCTTTTCACATGAAATTGAAGTGAGATAAGCACATGGGGAATTGATATCCTGATTAGTGTCATTCTAAATAATAATTAAGAATATTAATGAACAACCTGTTCTACAGATTTTTAATTTCATTCTTTTTTTGCGCAATTTGACTGTTATTGTATGATAACTCACCTGTTTAGGAAAATTTACAATTCTGAATATAAATTAGGAAGAGTTTTAGAAAGGTTTGTGGGATTAACAACTACTTTACAAAAAAAGAAAAAGCTGTTCACCTATAGAGAACTTGTAACCAGGGATGAATAAAAAAAAAATATCAACGATATAATCACCGGTCTTCAGGTGAACAGGTATTTTAAGGGTCACATGAAGCGTTACATTCATCGCGACCATCTGATTTTGAATTCAAAGTACCAACATTCGACTGTCATTTACTGTAATACTGACTCAAAAACCAATTCACGCGGATTTCTCGGATGGAATTACTTTCAAAAATTCAATGGGCGCAATGAAGAACATGACAAATAAGTCGAATGTAGGCATCGATGGTGGGCGAGGGAGCATAGGAAACAGGAAGGGAAATGGTTGTGTTATGCTGTCTCATACTTGTCCCGGCTGCGAGCGCGTCGCGGGTGTGGCGCTCCGTTGCGGCCGTGATCTCTCCACATGTCTGCCCCGCGAGGCGTGCCACGCGCTCGCTCCACCGACACCCTGCAACAACACAACAAGGCGCGTCGCGCTCAGCCCCCAACACTAGCAGGATGGGAGTTTGGACGCTCGCCGACCTATCTCTCTTCTGCAACCTTTCAACTGATAGAGCCTCCGCTTAATTGTAAGCGTAGCAACATTACTTCAGACTAAGATATAAGGTGTTTCACGACAGGCAGAAATGCTCAGTTGAAAGGGCTGCGAAGTGAGCGGACAGAGGCGACGGGAATAGAGACTGAGGGCGGACAGGGTCGGAAATGGGGGGAGGGCAAAAAGAAGTGGGCCTCACTTGTCTCCGAATCGCGGAGGTCTCCGGAAGTCGTCGCGGCCGTGGTCTCTCCTTCTCTCGATGCCGCGCGCAGGCTCCACCACGATCCTGCCAACAACATACAAGCCGCACTCAGCACCTTCACACCTTGACCCACTGGCAGCCGACGCCGGCCCTCTCCTCCTACCCTAACCTAACTTGCGCCTGCCTCACTTGCCCACTGGCAGCTTTACTATATATGTAAACATGCTTTTCAAATAATATCTGCACATCGGAAACAGTAATTTCAATTTGTCACATTGATTCCGCCGGTAAAGGCACAATCGTTTTGATGACCAGATTTAAAGCATATTTTTTTTACCCATTAAAACACTGCAAGATAAGGCACGCATTAATAAACTTTACGCGATACAGAGACCAATGTTATAGGTCTTACAAAAAAGGCCCATTAAATCTGAAATACTCGTGTGTCCATTATGAAAACCATTCTTAAGAGTGAGAATATTTAACTGGTGTGAAAATTTCAGGAAGGTGAGGATTTGACAATATTCTCACCTTTGAGAATGATGGTTCGATGGAAACAGAAGTTCCAACTGTCTTCCTAATCAGTGAAAAGAAAATATTTTTTCTAATACTGATATATAGAACATATTCAATGATCAATAAGATATGGTGAAATTTGATGATTAAATTGTACTGCATTTATTTTCATGCAATTTGGGAAAAGATATTTCAAGTTCTTAGATCTTTAACTGACAAATTGTCTACATAATTGGTAACTAAAAACAAGATTTTGATTATGATGAAATAAAGGCTCATTTTTTTGAAAATTGTTTGGGGTCTTAAATATTGTAATATAAAAACATATTTAGCAAAAACTGAGCCTGAAATACTATAAAAATGTATTTCGTTAAAAATATTTTTTGCCGGGTTGCCGGTGTTAAATAAAGTGAATGTATTTACTTTGTTCAACAGAGTTGTAATTTAAAAAATAATTTAGAACATTTTTAGGAAAAAGATTTACTATTACTACTACTACTGTGGAACCTCAAGCCAACTTGCTTGCAAGCATATTGCAAATAGGAAAACAAGGATGAATGTGGAATATACATATATGATGTAAAATATAAAAAACTGGTTCGATTTCCTTGATAAAATTTATAGCTGGTCCGGTTTTCCAAGAGAAATACTACCAATTAGTAAATATGTTAGTTATACAATTGAACCTAGATTATATGAATTAAACAGGACCAAATGTGGTACAGAATAATTGAAGAATATGTTGCATCCTTGTAACTACAATTTATGGGCTTTGAATTCAACACTATCCAAAAAAAAAAACACTTTATTATTATTTTGTAACTTTACAAGGCAACGTTTATTTGAAACTAAATGTTTGATAATTTCGAGTGTATGCTAAATTGTGTATGTATAGTTTTTAATATTTTTTTAAAAAGGGGGCACCTTTACTTAAAATTTGACTTTATGAAGACTTTACCTTGATTTAAGAAATTAAATTGAAATTTGACAAATAGGTAAAACAAAACCAAACAATGGAACAGATAATTTACATGAATACGAAATAAGTTGCTATTCTCAAATTAAAAGTGTTTTGTTATAAGTTAAATTTGACATGTTACATGATATTCCTATCGTGCGTAATTATCTGTTTCACCAATTGCCATGTACATATCCATGACAATTTAGCATTTTTTTTATAACGTCAATTACAAGGTAGAAAAAGAGTAGCCTGCTGTTGAGCATATGAATATTATTTTAAAGTGAAAGACATTGATATTTCTGTATAATCAAGGTTCTATTGTACTACCATATTTTCTTTAACAGTATTGTACTGCATGTCTTTTAGCATTTCAATATAAAATGCCAGACTACTCAGGTGATTTAGTGTATCCATTAAAGAAGAACTGAGAGTCCACTGTATAGTATTAGAAATTAACGATAGTTGTCAATATTCAAGATTTTAAGTTTGATAAAAAAAAGAAGGTAAAACTTACCGCTCTCCGAGTAATTCTTTCCCATTCAACTCATAGACAGCATCATCAGCATCTCTGTAGTCGTCAAATTCCTACAAAAAAAAAAACATGGTGATAAAAAATATTCTTTTGACTAGCAAATAATAAAAGTGGTTTGATTGTATTCAGCAATATATATTTGGCATCAAGGTATGTCAGCCCCGAAAGATGTAAACATCATTAAGAATTGTAGAGAAGACGAAATTTCTTATCGGCATTACGTTACTTACGTACGCAGTGAATTTACTAATAATAAAAACATGGCGGAAACGGCCATAGGTCAATCTTTTTGCAACTGCCAAAGATATGACTATATTGTACAAACAAGTCACAATCAAGCAAAAAAAAAACAAAAGCAATTGCATGGACGAGGATTGTGACGTGTCACTTGGTCATAAATTGTCAGAAATATTGAGCCGCAAAAATTTCCGAAAGAAAATATTTCCCTTCTAATTGGGTTTAAACACGTGCAAAGTAATCCAGACGACTTACCACAAACCCGTAGCCGTTTTTGATGAGAATGTCGCGAGTGCGACCGAATCCTTTGAAAAACTTCTCGAGATCTCTCTCCCTGACGCCGAAAGGAAGTCCTCCCACGTAGACTCGTGAACCAACCATCTAGAAAGGCAATGGCGTACGCAAATGATAAAATGCCGGTAAACTGCTTAAACACCACTTCGCAAGAGAATAACAAGAGAAAAAGGACAGCACTGCTAACGTATACACCGGTTCAGAAACCGAAGCGAAACTAATGG
Organism: Himalopsyche tibetana; assembly: GCA_030503985.1. Classification (NCBI taxonomy): domain Eukaryota; kingdom Metazoa; phylum Arthropoda; class Insecta; order Trichoptera; family Rhyacophilidae; genus Himalopsyche; species Himalopsyche tibetana. Next base: position 8,744,344 of record JAPJYX010000010.1, read on the forward strand.
TAATATACTAGTTTGTAATCAGGCGAAAGTGGCCACGCAGAAAACATGGAGCGGAAGATAAATAATGGCGGCGTACAATTGTGAGAGCCGTAATCTGTTTCAACGGACGGAAATGCACACTTACCGTTTGAGTTAAACGATCAGTCCACTAGACTTATTAATACAAAACAGCAACGGCCACAAACACGCAGTTGCGGAACCGTTAATAAATGCGCGAATCAGCAGCTCCACAAGATGTAGTTGGCTCAAGCTAGCTGGCAAAGTGAGGGGTCTTCAAATGCGAGTCGAGAACTGTTCTAAGCCGGATATTGAACTAACCGGCTTCGTATCACTGATAAGCTTAGTGACTATTTAACGTGAATATTTTAATATTAACAATATTAGCATTTCAAAACACTAAAATAAATATTAAAAAATAATAAAAAAAATGTTTTGTTTCTATTGCTCAACGCTATTTCAATAAATAAAAATAATATTTTCTTATTTGACTTATAATATATATTTTTCTTACCATAGACAGTAAAAGAGAAATCAATACAATTTACCATTTCCCGCGCATTTATAATTCTGTTGATTATTATTGTGCTTTATTCTGATACAAAAAAATCAACAAAAAATAATTAAATCCATCACACTTAAAATAATTCAATATTAAAATATCAATAATATGTAAGATATCGGCAATGAAGAAAAGAACAATCATTTTCAGTTGAGCTTAAATAGGTATTGCTAAAACAATCATAATCACCAGTAAATCTTGCAAAAGTATATTATATCGTGATAAAAACTGTTATTAATATAATCAATTATGTATAGCCAAGCACAAGAACTGAATCACAAAAAAATAAACAATTGAAAGTAATGGAAAGCATTGTTTTTATAATATATTATCTTGGTGCAATAGTTAAGCCGAAGAAAATGTCTTTGATAGTTGTTTTTTCTTCGGGGCAAGATATTGTTTTGCTTTCAACAACAAAAATCAAACAATTTTATAAATATTTTTGATACATTTGTTTTTTTGTGTATGTACTTACCTTTTTGTATTGTTTTATTTAACATATCTAACCTTACCTAATCCGTAATCTCATTTCTACCTGTTCTGCCGCTATTCAGTGAGGTAATACACGTACTTAAGTCATTCATCGACTAGTCAAATTTAATGAGAATTGTTATGAAGTAAGTTTCAACTAAAACTGTTAGTTCTATAAAATAAACACAAAATTGAGTATCATTTGGACATCATTATATGTTGAGTATAACTAGTCTAGGATTTAGGGGGCACCTAGATTAGGACTAATATAATTTCCCGAGACATTCATCGAGTCAGATCATTTTGATAAGGGTGAGCAGTGGCGGATTCCCCTATAAGTAAATGAGGCACACGCTTGAGGGCTCCGAATCTTAGAGACCGCAAAAATAGATAATATTATAAATATATACTTATTTTTTAGATTTTAACATATTTTTATTATTTTACATGAAGTTTCTTGACATTTTCATGTTATCCGAAAAACAGGGCCTCCAAATATCCTACCGACCCCCAGGAGTTCCTGTAGCTGCTGAGGGGGTCTGTGGCAAGTAAAAAATAATTTGGGGGTGCGTGAAAGATTTGATATAAAATAATATTTGTGATACAATTTCAGGATTATGAAAGTTAAAATAAATAGCAGTAAACAAATTAGTGACGATTTTTATGTCTTGAGTAAAATATAAACATGGTAAATATATTTAAAAAAACTAGTGTGGACCAGCTAAACTAAACTAAAAATTTGACATTACAGTAAGAAAGGAAAAATAACGTGTCTCCGTGCAGCTTATATCTGGGCCTGATCGCATTGAGGTAGGGAGGTGCGATATCAAATGTGCTATTGCATCATCCGCTGAAGATGTTCTTGCCAAAATAGATCTTCGAAAATACGTGGGAGATGCATAAATAAGCAGTCGATTGTTACTTAATACACTTATAATATGTAACAATATGCAATTTATTGTTAACTTATCAATGTAAATGGCTAAAAATGTACTACTGTGTATCAGTGGCGCAGTGGTGTAGGAAGGGGTCCCCCCCAGGGCGTTTCTTGAATTTGCCCCCCCCCCCAATAATTCCACCACTTTTTTTTAAATTAATTCTTTTTTTAGCTATGAGACTATACTAAAGATAGCTTAATTATTTTTATTCATAAATATAATTTGTCTAAGAGTATTGTATTTTGTTATTTTTTGGATTTTTCTTCAGGACAGGAACTTTTTTTAATGTGTCAAAAAAAATATAAGTCAATTGTCTTTTTTATTATGTCTGGAGGAAAAGTAGCAAATTATTGCTATTTTTATAAGTATTCATTTTACAAATAAATTGCAAAAGTTTGATAGAATTTCAATTTTCTTCCACATCTCTGTTTGCTTAGCAGTAAAGCAACAAAATTTTTAATTCTTACCAAAAGATGTCATAATCTTGTTTTAGTGTTCTACAAAGCATTATCATGCGAGGAAAAAATGATGAATTAATTCTTTATACGAAAAAATTTTTGTTTATTACCTCTGAAGTTTTTTTCTATTTTTTAAAAACGTGACCCCCAAAAAGTTGTGGTTAATCAGTAAGTCACAATGCACAAATTGGACGAAAGAAAGCATAATATTGAAATAAAGTTCGCATTGATTATATATCTAAAACATTTTGTAACTATTAGTAACATAAGGTTTGCCATGAGATAACCAATGTTTTGACTTGGGCGTCGCAAAAAAAAATCTGATATTTTAAGGGTGCCGGAAACTGAGAAAATCTGGGAACTCTTGGGTTGACTAATCGCTCTCACTACCCCAAATTATTCAAAGATCGGAAGGGTGAGAAGGAATATTTAGACATCACAAACACCCATGCCTTCAAACAGAAATCGAAAAAATGTTGTTTGTACTGGGACTCGGCTGTGAGATCCGGCACGGAAGCCAACAATGCTGACCGCTGTGCCATAAGACCCGACAGAACGTACATATGCTCCACTTAGGGAGTGACTATATTGAAAGAAGAAAGAATGGACAAACATACCACCGTGCAATCAAGCCGACCGCAGCCATTTTTCTTATGCAGGTTTAAATAGTAACGGATTCTCGCTGCTAAAATATCAAAAGATACAAAACAATCATTCATTCAACAATTCAGTTCTGATTTGTGAGTGCATTCAACTAATGTTCCATGCTCTGAACAAAAAGTAGTGTCATATTTTGAATTGTTACGAAGATACTGTACATTACGTTAGTATTTTTTAGTATATTTGAGTTTTTATTGACAAATATGTATTAAGTTTCTGTATAAAAAAAATATACTTTTGATAAAGTTACCTAATTTATGTTTTTTTCTCCAAAAGGGAGTCCACGAGCATAATAAGTTTGGAAATCGCTGGTCTATAGCGACATCTATAACCGAGACAAATTTTTAAGAAGCTTATTTACAAACATTTGTGTAATTAACAAAATCTTACTTAATAGGATTTTCAAAAAGTATTTGTTAATATTCTACTCCACTAACAGTTATCTGTAAACAATGAACAAGGAGCAAGAGGCGTGTTTATACAGTGATCTCTTTTTTTTATTAGTTAATTTATCTCGACCAAACGCACTATTTATTTATTTATTTTATTCAGCATTAACGATAAGTAAAAGATTAATAACATCATTCCTTTTTTGACATTTAACAATTCTCCATAATGACAGTTACTATTTCAACATTTAATAAGCTAAAAATTTCCATTAAAAGCTGGAAAGTAAATAAATAGGTAAAAGCTAATAAAGCTTAAAATTAATGTCTCATTTAATGTAGTTTTCAAAAATAAATAACAATGAAATATGGCATGTAGAATGTCTATGACCTATGCGATGGCGAGACTGGAAATAATTCTCTCTTTCTTCTTAACTGCTGGTTACAGTTGGAGATGGGTAACTGTTTCAATTCCTGTCTCGACTAAGCCAACTCATGATACCGTAGCTAGAGAAAATCCTACATTTACACACAGTACACACTGCGCATGCGTGTAGAGTTGCTATGACGCATTTGACAGAGAAGAGAGAGTAGAAACGATTCTTCCACTCTTTCCATTCAACTGCCAATTGAAGTCGGAGAAGGGGAAGCGTTTCACTTTTCATCTGATCCAGGCTAATTTTCCCTACCGTACCTAAAGAAGTTTCACTTCAAAACTGTTTGAATATAATTTCAAATAACTAATATGGACTTGGGTAGTTTTGATAAAACACATGTGAACTTTGGTGTTTTTTTTATTTTTTATTCACTCTCCTTTGATCTTTGCTTCTTTTAAGTCAAATGTGGCTGAAGAATATTGAAACATTCAGAAGCTTTCTAACTTCAATTTTTGATATGGTATTTTTAAGACAACCATAAAATATTGAAACCTTTTGTAATAATGGCATACAATCTGTTTATGACTATATTCATTATTATTTGGTTTAAGTCTTGAAATAAGAAGTCTAAGCATCGAAAGAGGGAGAAATCAGGAATTCAATGTAGGTATTTTGAATAAAACTTCACTTGAAATAATTTATGATTTTTTTTGTTTTTAAGCAACTACATAAATATATCATTGTAATTTTTCTCAGAGGTATAAGTATTCCTAAGATGTAATAAATATTTAAACCTAAGTGTTATAAAAATATCTATTGTTTTACTTACAATAAATGAATTATTTATCTTAAATTAAAAGAAAAATTCATAATTTCATCTAGGTATAATACTTTTTATGCTCCTATTTATTATTACATAGCATACAAAATGAATTTTAGGCTAGTTAACAAAGTATTGGATACAAAATATTTTTTCATCACCATAGAGTATAAATCACACATTAAAACTAGGCAGCTATGAGCTGAGAATTTTTTTTATATATGCGCCTCATCAGAAGTCCTGTACTACATTTACGGAGTAGTTTTCCTACATATAATATTTTTCCTGTCAAGCTCATGCTTATATGTATATAAAATACTTGGTGATAGCGAAAATGTTATTTTTATAATGATCACATGTGTATGTATTTTGAAAACAATATTTCCATATAAAAGAAAGTGATAAGAAAAGTACTGCAACAATATCTGTAGATTGCAGTAGAACAATAATTTTAATTACACATAGTTTTTTCAACAGAAAATTTTCAGAAAGATCAAAAAACATATTTTTGCATGTACTGTGTTCCAGTGTCGTAGGAAGGGGTTCTGCCGCCCGGGCGGTCCTTGAATTTGCCGCCCACAATATTTCCTCTATTTTAGTTTTAAATCACTTCTTCCATTATTTAACTATGATATAAGAGTTTTTACTACAGGTGGCTTAGTTTTTTTCATGTATAAATATAATTTCTCGAAAAATATTGTATTCATTTTTGAAAATGCTGCCCGGGGCGGTCCGCCCTTGCCGCACCACCCTTGCTACGCCACTGTATGTTCCATTAACAACAATTTGGTAATCTGAAGAGTTAATTTTACCTATGTAAACACTGATTTCATGCACAATTTCCACAGCAGTGTATGTATATTATTTATGACCTATTAACAACAGAGCTGTAACAAAAGGAAATTTTAATATTTTTTCAGTTCCATTAATTAAGTTTTCAAAATTTGGCAGCCGAATTTTTAAGTAAAACAAGTTTTAAATGTTGTTCAATTGAAATTTGCTTCTTTCCATACATGTTGTTTCTACAAATGTGAAAAATTTGGAACGTTTAACATTTAGTATGTTGTTATGGATAGTAAATTTCATTCATAATCATAAGATTAAAATAAATCAAACTCATCACCGAATGAATAATTGTCTAATTATAACTGTGAGTGAAAGGAAAAAAATGTTAAGTCTTATTAAATCTGTACTTTTCAGGAGAGTCAAAACAGGAATTTTCATATGAACTTAGATGTAAAATGTGATGTTTCAATGTAAAATTTGCTAATTCAGCGACGCTGGTTTGACTGGTCTTTTTACTCCTCTATGTGTAAATGTATTGTAGTTATTATGACATATTAAACTAAATTTTCAATATTTAAGACTTAACCATCTTTTCCTTTCCCACACATAAACTTGTTAAATAAAATTATTATGTAGTATAGTATTTTGGAAAATATATAAAACACAGATTCCATGCCAGTGGGTTGCATAGTGATTCTATGGGATTACCTCTTCTTCTTTGACCATATTCTCTCCCTATGTGGAGCATATTTTTTAAAACCCATTGAATAAAATTGCTTTTGTCAAGAAGGAGACTGTAAAGCACTCATGTGGGATACAGTAATTCATTTGTAAGTCAAAGTTCATAAAAACACTCATGACATGACAGTTATGAAAATTGGATTTTTTTGTTGTTGCAGCTCAGAGTTTTCTAGATATCAACATGCTGCCACTACTATTACAATTGTCTCTATGAACATGTGTCAGGGGGTTGCAGGCAACTTGACGTCTGTAAATGGGTAGTAACGACTTTTAAAAAGTTTAGAGCCTACGATATAAACATTTTGTTACTGAATGTTTTACAATGGAATCCATCTAAGCGAAATAATATTATATAAATTAAGCTATATTGAAATTGTGCTTTTTTTTCTCTTAGAGAAAATTCATAGACGAAGATCCATGTTCCATGATTTTTTACAATGAACAAATTGCAAGTGCAGAAAAAATCGATATCCGTAAAAAAGTCTTCGTCATTTATGATATAATCTATTTTTTTTGTTAGGCTATTGAATTCAACACTAATTGACATCAATTTTATTTGATTTTCAATACAGTTGACCACAATAAGATTATATGAAGAGTGCGCTTAACATTGGAAGCCATAAATATTATGAGAAATATAAAAATACATGTTTGAGACCAAGACAAAATATATAATGATACCTTAATCTATCCTGAGGACTTGGTCCGTGAATAGTTTAGCAATCACAGATTTGGAATCATACTAGTCTATCATTCGGAGTATAATTCACATATTGAGGCAGCGCAGTTTCTTTTCAGGAAGTCTCTTGCTAAATTGATAATTGTCCGATACATTTGGAGCAGCAGCTTCTTGAGGTTCTGGGTCACCGCCGAGTCTAACCAAGCACATTTTTAATGCAGCAGCGTGCCTTCTAACGATTCGTTCTAACGCAAACAGATGATCATCTCTCGCTCCGGGGATATGTTCTCGCATAAATCTTGCCAATCGCAGGACATATTCGGCATTGTGGCCAGATGCTCCGCAAGTGTTTACTACTTGATGTGCAATCGATTCGAGGGACGCCTCTCCTAGCCAATGGCGATTTCCAGACACTGCGACATAAATGAGAGCCGGAATGGACGGTTCTGTGCCGGTCGGATGGAAGAAGGCCTTGTGTACAACATATCCGCCAAGTCTGCACTCTCGCTGTTGGAGATACGGAAGGGCAGCATCGCCGACAATCTCAAAAGCTCGTCCCCAAGTCACAGCCTGAAATATTAAAAATAAATATGATTAGATTCAAGTTTTTTTTCCACAAATTTCAAGATATAAAGACAAATTGAAAAATATATTTTATTAGTTAATCCAGAAGTTTTTGGTTTTGGTACCTTTCGGATGGTTTTTATATTGTTTTCATAGATTTTCTAATAATAATTGTTATAAACATATTAATAAAAAGTATGACAAAAATGTTAAGAAAGATTTTTTATAATATTTATCCACCAGATATTTTCAAGACAACGAGTTACCTCAATAACTTATTAAATTAATAATTGCAAATTATAGCCAGCGTGCTAGGTAAAGACGTACTTTTTTCTACGGCAGCCAAAAGGTTAAAATAACTATGTATGTTAATAAAAACACAATAATCCTTTGTACTTCATTCCACTTTATTTAATATGTCAGGACCGGTTTCGCTCATTGCGAGCATTGTCAACTGATAAGAAATATAATTTAACAATGCTATTTATACAAAATTGAAAAGTTATACACAACTTGAAAGAAATTGGCATTGGAAAAAAAGGCATTGAAAAGAAATTGCCAATTACATTAAAGTGATTCTAAAATAACACAAAATTAAAATGTTCAACACATCTAACATATAATTAAAAAGTCATCCCAGATTAATAAATTCAGAATGGGGATTGAAAGTAATTACAAACATAATTAAAATTTGGGAAATTTTTGACAAAATGATAAAACACACTTTGTTTACACACAGTTTCTCTCGTATTAAAGCATATATTTTACTCAAATACCAGTGAAAGCACCTGCGTATAAAGCCGGCTTATATGTCATTTTTAATATACATATTTCTAATGAGATAAATGATTGTTTTATATAAATAGCAGGAAATAAATAACTTTTGGTGTATGAGTGAGATTGAAAAATGAACAAAATAGTACGCAAGGTGGTTGGTTATATAATGTACAATAATATCATTGAAATGGATACACAAGTCATTCTACTCAAATCATTCTAGTGTGAAATGTTGACGCAAGCCAACATGGCAGTAAAAATGTGCAAAGCAGGGAGAATAATAGGAAAAATTTCGAGAGTTCACATTACTTTCGAAGCAGTGACACATTATTTCAAGTGATATTTGATATTATACAAAACGGGCAGTAAAGAACTGGTTGGTTTTGACACAAAACCAACAAAAGTGTATCAAAATCAAAAGTAATTTCAAATTTGGTCAGCAGAACAATGCAACTGTTTATTTCAAAATACAATTTTTAGAAGTTTGTAAGAAAAAAATTTGGATTAAAACGTATATCTCTAATGGAGTATTTAAGCAATCGAGCGCTTGAGAGGTGAAGTTGTTGCCAAGTGGTATTTTAGGAAAAAAACAGTTAGATGCATTATAATATTCTACTTGTCTTAAAGTATCGTAAAAGTGAAGAGAGCTTAGTAAATAAATACACACTGCCGTGTTATCTCCTTAAAATAAAAATAAGCAATTTACTAAAACACCAAATGAAGACAAGATTGTGGTTGGTTAAAAGTATGATAGAGAAGTTTTACCATTTTACTACTTGGCTCACTTTACTACAATTGATAATTGATTGACTGGTGGGAGGATTTTTTAAAAATATACTGACTTAGTAAATTGATCAATGACATGTGTTTGGGGGAGAACAGTAAAGCTGGATGTAAACAAATAAAAAAAAGTGCATTATATAATTTTCGGAAATCGTTGTTAATATAAAATTAAAAAATATAAAATTCAAATTTTTCGTAAACATTAGAATTATGAAACATTATTTAATATAAATAATCAATCAAAAATAATAAAAAAATATTTAATATTTATACATAACAAGATTTATCCGGTTTCAACACACTTGATTGTTTTATTATTTTAATTGATATAATTAATTTTATCATAAATGTAAAGTCAAAAATCAGTTAATGATTAAGTCTTTTCATTTTTTTATATCATGAAAACAAAAAAAAACAAATTGAACGATTTTACTGTTTGCGAAAAAAGTTAATATTAAAAAAACTGTTAGAGATAATAAATTATTATTAGTTCTTATGAATCGGAAACGAAAGCTGATTCAGTAAGATATTTTTTGAATTATAAAATGTGGTTTAAAGTTTCTTCATCCATAACAAGTCCATTTCGATAAAGCTAGGACCATTTTATTGTATTGTAGTATAGATAGACGAAGACATTTACTATTTCTACGAATTTTTTATTGAGCTAGAAATCAATGATGTGCGGTTGGGTTTATCAATAACTCATTAAAATAGCCAAAATTTCCCCGTGATATTTAGAGAATGGTGCCTTTGAACATTCAATATGTAGTGCAAACCTCGAAGCAAAAAATAAGTATGAACAGTGTTTTTTTATGTAACGCGGTGAAGCGGCGTTCCGGCACCGTTTTTTCGGCACTGTAATGTTTCCAAGTAGAAAAGTATTTTTTTAAATTATTATTTCACGAAAAAGTAATAACAGTAAAAAATTCGAGCTGCATAATTAATATAAATAAGCAAAGGAAAATAAATCTTTCAATGTGTCTTCATTCTACAAACGAGGTTCAGGTTAAGTTCGAAAGCGTGGGTGTTTTTGATATCTAAATTATCTCCTACCCTTCCAATCCAAAAAAAATTGAGGCAAAACGAGTGATTAGGTAGCCATTTGTCCTGTTCTAACCCTATCTTTCTTAATTTACTCTCTTAAAAAAAAGGAAGGTTGAGCAACTGATTAACAAGCAGTTCTCGTAAAAAAAATCCGTCGAGATACCTCCATTAGGAAGACATAAACTTCACATTGGGCATGGACATGAATTGGAAAAAAAACTTTTAGTATAATGCTTGACAAGAAATGAGTTCCAGCACCTCTTTTTTAAAAAAAAAACACTGAGTAAAATACCTTGGAATTTTGAAAATACTTACCTGATTATCATCATATTCTAACCAGAAAAGATTTAATTCATTTTCTAAAAACGATTAAATAACAACATTTTCCTTGCATGCATGATTCGAATTGAATAGGAGCATACTGATGTGGTGCTGGGGTTCGTAAAATACACGGAAAGTAAGTAGCTCGCCGTTATTTAAAAACAATATTTCCATTCCGTTAGCAAAAAAATACAAAAATATTTGCCAATATATTTATAAAAAACGTGAAATCCTCAATTTCGCACCATCCGTGGATGGCTTGTGATGATGCTCTGGCCAAATATCGACTGTTGTGGAAGATCATAACTAATTATTGTGTGACAAATATAAACAAAATGAACCCGGGAAGAAGAGATTGCTACGTGTATAGATAATATTTATTTTTACTATTTTAAGTCAGTGACACTGATATTATCATCTCAGCGTCGTACGAAAAGATTGACAAAAGTTCACGAACAAGCGGCCGAGTGGAATCAAAATCACGTGAATATACAATGCAATAATAAACATTGAGATAAATTAAGCTGACCGGCAGACCCGAGACGTCATGATTGATGGAAGGAAACATTTTATCAAATTGTCACTCGCCGTCAGCAGTATTTTGACCGATGCGGTTAGAGAAATGTATACGTAATGTGACCAGACATCTCGTTTTCAGGCGGCTTGTCTGAACACAGCTTCAATGTCCCGTTTTCCAAAAGAGAAAAACTCGAAAAAATAATTGAAAAAAATGTGCGCAAAATTAAAATACTGGAGGTAGAATCTAGACTAGTAAAAAGGCGTGTACGTGCGCGCGCAGTAAATAATACATTTCAATTTTAATATTGTATTTTTTTATATAATTTCATATTATATCGACTGTGGAAAGGAAAAAGGACGTAACCCACACATATAAAATTTTACAGTAGGCGCTAAAAACGTGTTTTGATGATTTTGTGACATGTTCAAGTTATGAATTATACACAACGTTGAAGTGCACAGAGACATATAAAATGGTGTTTAATTGACATAATCTTATATTATTTCAAGAACTTTTCTAGGAAAAACCTTTATTACAGTCTTTTTTATTGGTTTTAATTTTTTACAAGGTCATCTTTTTCAAACTTAAAAGCTAAATTTAGATATTAATTCGGCATTTTCAGCATGTACTCTTTTGATAGAACGTGTATCAAGTTTGATACATTGTGATTATCGAAAAAAACCTGTTTTGAAAAACCTGTGGGTTACGTCCTTTTTCCTTTCCACAGTCGATATGTATATCTAATATGACAAGAAAAAATACTATCTAGTAACATACATACAGTACAATTGAGACATTCCAAAATGGTTGAAAAATGAAACATGATTTTCATTTTGAAAAACAATGTACATACATTTGAAAAGTATTTTTAGTTTTACATTATTTTGAAATGATATTTTGTATGTTATCAAGCCATGTTTGAGACTGATTTCTAAAAATACTTTTTTCAAAGTTCATTTTTAGAAATCATTATATTCGTGGTTCATGTTCTAACAATTTTGAAATTAAAGAATAATTATTATTAAATTTATACTTGGTAATAATAGTAAAATACACAGCAGTCATCGTTTATTTATTAGTATAATATATCAATTTAAATCAATATTGAATGGGGAACCAAAACATTAATTCCATGCAATATACTTGTTTACTCTTCTCTTACTTTACTACTAAGTCATATGTAACGTATGTAGGGAAAAAATACAATTATTGGCCACTTAAGGATTTTTTCAACTTTGTTTTTTATTTGTGGACAGTATTCATTAAATAGGTGAAATAAAAAAATATAATATGTTAAATTGCCTATTTATTTATGATAATCAATTATTGAAACATGTAACAAAATATATTTTGCACTTGAAAAAAAATAAACAAAAAAGGCATAAATCTACAATTATTGGCCACTTTTTTCAATTATCGGCCACCAAAAGATACGATTATTGGCCATACTAAAAATTGCAGTAAAAAAATAATAAAAAACAAAATAATAATTAATGATGTAATGTTATGTTCCCACATCAATATAAAGTGTAAAATTAAGTGATTAATCTAACTTTAATATCATTTTCATGTAAGAATCATATTTTCTCATTTAGTCGAGCTGAATGGACATAATTTTCAAAATCGGAAATACCTATAATTTTTTTTTAAAAAAACCATGTCCGCTGCCAATGTGGAGCATATGGACTCCTAATTGATTTTATCTCAAAAGAAGTATTTCTACGAGAACTGCATGTTACTCAGTTGCTCAACCTCTCTTTTTTCCAAAGAGAGTAGGAATAGAAGGATATGGTTAGACAGGACTAGTGGTTAGCTAATCGCTGACCTAATCGCTAATCGATACGCCCCGTCTATAGGATAAGATAGGTGGGAGGGGGGAATTCAAGACATCAAATACATCCATGCCTTCGGACAGAAATTCATAAATCGAAAAATCAAGTTATAAAACTGTCCGTACTGGGATTCAAACCCGTGACCTCCGTAGCCGAAGCCAACGACGCTGACCACTCGACCACACAATCTATGTTATCAAAAATTAATAATCCAAGTTCGTTATTATCTTTGACGTGTTTAATCAATTCATCTAATGCTGAGTCTGAATAACTGATGTCAAAGGGTTCAGAAATTTTATAATCAATGTTCTCTCAAACAGTCAAAAAAATTGTTTCGTCATTACTAATATTTTAATTATTGGCCACCAAAACCACAATTATGGGCCAGGTGGCCAACATTTATATAGGATTGTCGGAAAAATCTGATAAATACATGGGTGATGATTAATATTTTCAAAATACTATTTTCGAAATAAAATTGACTATTTTACATATCAGTCACATATTGTATTATTGGCCAGCCAGGCCAATAATAGAAATTCTTCAAAAAATTAGTTATTGGCCACCACCATTATAACTTTTTAGAAAAATATATCCAATTCAATCAGTGAATGATTTATAAATACACTAAAGACAAACTACTCAAATCAATTTTCAATTCATTCAATGAACATATAAATGTGTATCGTACCTCTACACGGAAGTCAAACCCTTGTGATTTTTACAACAAATCTCACTTGTTTCACGGCAACGCTCCAACAGTAAGTTGAAAATCTGATTTTAGGTTATTTGACACTGCTTTAAATGACAGTTATCTGGTATACCAACGGAGGAATACTTAATGAACTTCATTATTAAGTCAACGAGTGGTCATGTTAGTTTAGTATCTTATAAAACTAGATTTTATCTGCAAGTGGCCAATAATTGCAGATGGCCAATAATAGTAGGTTTTACCCTACTTGTTTTTCTTTGGTAACAAATAAACAAAGCGAAGCGGATTCATTAAGAAAACTTCTTATATTCCGGTAATTACAAGGATTAGCTTACGTTTTCAATAAATAATAATCATACTATTGTTTTTCTATTTAAAAGACCTTGTTAAAAAGGAACTTTTTTGTAAACAAAGTACACAAAACTAGTTTAAAAAATCGAGGATTTTTTGATAGGAAATTGACACACATCCGTAGAAAAAAAGAATACCGAAGCAGCAATGTCACAAGTGCAAGAAAAAATAGTTTCCTATTTTATTTATTTATTTACGGTTGCTCAATGTTGAATGAAAAAAGTTTAGAAGGATTTTTAAGCATAACGGAATAATTAACAATGTCGATTAAAGCGGTAAGATATTTTGGCATGTATACAAATTTTCTGGTGCGGTGGTCAACCTTGGTGAAGGCATGGGTGTTTGTGGTATTTAAAAAGAAAAATCCTTTGTTGAAAAACGTTGCCAGAGCGATTACTTGCAATACTATTTCTCTTAAATCTAATATATTAAATAGTACTAATCTATTAAAAAAGACAGGTTTAGAAACTGATTAACAAACAGTTTACGTAGAAAAAACTTCTGTTGAGATACCTCCATTAGGAGGCAATATGCTCCACATTGGAAGCGGACATGGATTTAAAAATTCCAAACTTACATTTATGTATAATATGAATCCTTCATTTATAACAATGAGGTACATTTTTGATAACATTTTGATTGTATTGACCGAATATAATATTGCCTTGTATAACATATTTTTTAATGAATTAATTGAAAAATAAAATGATTGAAAATGAAATCGAATGCTTACATTTTGGACGTAAATGTTAAAAATAATCAATAAAATGAAATTAGATATGGTACAGCGCAGTCATGTTTTTTTTACTAAAGATAATGATATCCATACTAAAATTATCCACTCGATTGCATTTTGAAAATTTTTCATATTATATTATAATTTTATCTGCAAGGTTATAAACAAACTGTCTTTTGGTAAGCGGTGTTCTTTTCAATTGCAAATTATATTAAATTACATTATACTATAGGTATTTTTTTTAAGATGACTGACAATAATATGTCAAGGATATAACTTTAAAGGCAATATACTTAATTAATCGCGACAATATTGTAACGGAATGACTAGGATTTCTTCATATAATAATTGTGTAATTATTTTCATGAATATTTGGGACAAACAATTACTTTAGTATATGGAAAAAAATCGCCCCTCTACTGAAGTTAATAGGTTATTTTGTATTATAACAATGTACAAAATTAAAAAGTGAATAATAATTGTTTGTACCTAGATCTAGCCAAGCTAAATTCTACACGCAGTCCGCGGTCTTTTATATTCATATCCTTTTCGGATGGACTGCAAATTATAAAACACCGCGTTAGCGCCAAAATAATAATTGTGCGAGAAAGAGAAAATGATGTTATTTTTGTCAGTGAAAAACTATTTAATTTGTGTCACAAGTTGTTTAAATAATCTTCGATAAAAATAAATACCAAACATTCCATGAATGCACATTGGCAGAAAAACAAATTCTGCATTGAATGTCATCAAACATATAATTTTTTGTAACAAGGTATTCATTTATATAGATATTTTATAACGACTGTTAATTAATTTGCAAAACAGTACGACTCAGAAACTCTCTCATGGAAACATTTTTTTATTATTAAAACAATGTGTGATTTTTAAAAAGTCTACGAACTTATTCAATCTTTAATGGTCTATTATAAATGTTTTTTTTTGGTATCAAATTTATGGAGCTTTAAGCCCTAGGGCGCGTAAACGTAAAAGTTCTTCGAGTCTCCTTTATAGCTAATTTTTTGGCCATTTACATTCTTTTACCATTGTTGCCGACGGAAGGGCGTGATCACTACAGAGGTGAGCAATCTTTAGTGAAGCCAGTTCGCGGGGACACCATATGCATTCATTTGCAAATTTATACATACAACTAGCTGTAAGCCCGTTGCCCAGCAACGGGAGATTTTTGCTGCATTGTGTTTGATTTTATTTAGTTTAATTTATTTTATTTTAATTCATTTTATTTAATTTAATTTAATTTAATTTAATTTAATTTTAATTTATTTAATTTAATTTAATTTAATTTTAATTTATTTCAATTTATTTCAATTTATTTTATTTTATTTTATTTTATTTTAATTTATTTTATTTTATTTTATTTTAATTTATTTCAATTTATTTTATTTTATTTTATTTTATTTTAGTTTATTTTATTTTATTTTATTTTATTTCATTTTAATTTATTTCAATTTATTTTATTTTATTTTATTTTATTTCAATTTATTTTATTTTATTTTATTTTATTTTATTTCAATTTATTTTATTTTATTTTATTTTATTTTAATTTATTTTATTTCATTTCATTATCTATTAATTTGAAAATGTACGCAAACAAAATACATTTCGTAGAAGAAGAAGATGTCTCGAGGACATCATCAGTACGCACACATTTGTGAAAAGTGAAAAGCGAGTGATTATTTTATCGACTTTTAATATATAAATTTAGTATGAATAAAAAAGTGGAGACTGGAAGGTGTGAAATGGACGTCCAAACACTCAGACATACGGACCTTATCGGCTATTAATATATAGATACACAAGGAAGTCAACCAAAGAGAGTCATTTTCATTATGCTAAGGATCGTGTTTATCGTGATACGTTTTGTTAGTTTCAGACGAAAAGTCGGTCATCGAGCAGAACTGTTTTTGTTCTAAAACGATTCTAATGCATTGTCTCGTCATAGTTGTGAAGATAAGAGATCGTTGAGTTACAATGTTTTCCTAGCTCGCTGTGAAACTTAAAAAATATTTCACCAACGAACTCGCAGATGGTAGTTATTTTCAAGTCTCTATGAAGCAACGAGTTACGCACGTACCACGTGGCGTTACATATATGTATGCTTGGAGAATCTCCTCCTACCACCTTCTTAACTAATACGACGACAAATCTGGGTTTGTAAATCTTTTGTATCTTTTTCGTCTAACATTTTCCCAGTAAAATTGTTTCGAAGATAACTTAACTCAATACAATAAAATTGAGAAAGTAGCGAATCAAATGAGGTAAAGTAATAAATGTATGTCGCACGCACTGGGTGCAAGCAAACCGTGTCACTCGTTGCGATTAAAAGAACATCCAGTAAATAAATATATGTTTACAAAATATTGCCGATTTATATAAATATTTATTGACAAGTTTTGGCGGGTATTCAGATTTATATAAACCATTTGTGTCATGCGCTGAATATACATACATATTTATTAATTATTATATAATATGTGTAATGATATAAAGAAATTAATTTAAAATATTATCATTGACTATTCGGATTAATTTTTTCTAAAATGTATATTATAAAATCATAATAATACACGATCAGGACCAGTTTTACTCAGCGATTGAATGTTTTTAAAGTTAATATTTTTTATAGAAAATTACCGGGCTTGGTTGTACAGATACAGAAGGCGTATAGAAATAATAATTACATACATTTATTGATTTAGAAAAAAAAATAGAAACCAGGTTGGTAGCATAGAAATTTTTATTTTTAATGTTGGTACAATGTGTCCATTATTAGAAACCACAATATGGCCAAGACCTGTTTTGTAATTTACAACAGAGGGGTGCATACGAAATTTAAAAAAATAAATAATATCATTTTTTAAAGTGACTATTTTATTTGATTATTTAGTATCAATTAGAAATTATGATAATAGTGTCACCTGTCAACATTCGTTCAATGCGCTCGACTCGCAGATAAATAGAGGGGAAAAGTATTGTGTTCTGCACACCTTTACCTTTCCAGTTGGACAGATAAATCAAGACAAATATATATTTTACATGTATAATAATAATAAAAACATGCGGTGATGTTACTAGAATTCCAATACCCCGCGGTAATCAGAAAAACAGTGCAGTTTATGTTTTTTTTTATAAAATAATCAACATTTTATTAATATTAAATTTAAATTGATGACTTTGTTATTCTACTAAGTTATTAATTTAAATTTCCACAAAATTACTGCCGAATCAATCGAAAATATAATAAATATAAGCTTATCTTTACTATATATTTATCAGACGGCACTGAATGGAAATACATTTTTTTACGTAATTTAATTGAAATCGACAACCATGTAATTTTAAATCGATTATTTATTTACATACGAAATTATCATGATGTCTAGATTAAATATATATTATTGGACATAAGCTGTTGATTGTTTTAAAATAAATCCCATATTGTTCCATGTTTACTGAATCTAATTTTAAACTGTATTACTTTGAAAAATTGTTCTGTCTACCTGCAAAAAGAGAATCAGATGTGCTTAGGTAAGCCACTGTAAATGGACCAAATTGGAAGTCGTGGATAAGCGATGCCAATTATGTGAAATGAACCTATATGTGGTCAATCGGGAGTATCAGGACATTTCTTTTTTGTATGCCGAACGTAACGAGATATTTGTATAACTCTTGAAATTTAATAATGACGGCAATGCGGAAGTTGAATTATCACACTGCGTTTATTTGCAATACAGAGATGCGGTCTGCTAATTTTGAGACCAAAGGACAATTTAGATCAAACGTTTAAATGGATCAAGGATTTCGAATTGGCTGAGTTGTAAATACTTGATCGGTGACGGCAAACCGCTTGCTAATGAACTGTAAAATTGATACTAGTTGGTACTTGGTACGAAGGAAAACGTTAAGGCGAGTCTTACTGTAATTTTAAGTATCACGTACAAATTACATTTTTTCGTCTTATAAGTTTCTCTGTTGATATAAAATTTATAACTTACTTATAAAAAATTGTTTCTTTCTTTAAATAAGAAAGGCTTGCAGATCTCACCTATTCCTTCAAAATGAAAATTCTACTTCAAAACGTTTTTGTCAAAAAAAGCTGTAATAAAAACATAAACTGAATTTAATTTATTAGTTATATTATTTTAAATACTAGCAGTTAGCTGTCCCATAGGGGAAATTTTAGACCCGTGGCTAACAATCGAGTAGGCTGAGAAGACTCTCACATATCATTAAGCTCTTATCAGTAACTTTTTCGGTTTATGATTATCTCTTTTATGGTGTTCACTGTCAATATTAAGTGGAAAGGCATTATATTCAAAAAATAAAATAATCATCTGTAGAACTTCATTCATTTCATTAAAATATATAAAATGAAAACAAAACTCTTATTTAAATTAAACATATTTTACAATTGAATGTCAAAATCGGAACAGGTTTCGTGTATCCTTCAAATTCTCACGATGTCCCATTCGATCAATCAAATAAGCGATATCAATCTGAGTTTTCCTTTAGACGCTAAACAAACATTGTATATGTTGGATTGTTTTAGTGAATTAGTACATTTTTCATTTTGGTAGATATAACCAGTCCCGATGTTTTACGATCGAAAAATCGGATATTATATCAAATTGGAAATCCCAGCGATTCTTCCATTCCCTCTCATAGTTAATAAATACTTCACAAAAGCAGAGGGTTAAAAACAAAAAAAATATGTGTGTTGAGTTGTCAGCTTTCAACAAGAGAAGATTTTGATTGATTTTTTTTATTTGTCTGTGGTCTGAAAAGAACCACAAAAAATGACATGCTTAGATCAGTTTCACGGGTGAAGGTCCAAGCAAATGACAGACAGGCCAATTTACAGCGAATTAATTAGGAGACTGTACTGACATGCATTCCACACGCCAAGGACTGATTTGACCATAAACTCATTTTCATTAATCGACATTTTTGAAGTGATCATAATATTAATATTGGTGACCTTAAAATAGTTATTTTAATTTTACAATGTGTAGAATTGACTATGTTACTTGATTGATTCAAATAACTTTGACTCTTTGATGCATTATGTCACGTACCAGACGTATACACTTATAAGAGAACAGGCAGCTATTCTGAGAAATCAAGACGCATCAAAAGAAATTATAATTGCATAGCGACACAAGTGAATCATTTTACCTCCAAGGACTCTATCGTTTTATATAAAACTGATTGTCTATGGAAACGCCGATTAAGAGTGAATTGAATGTTTAAGAAGATAACTTCACTTGACTTATGAAGGTCAAAATGTAGTGCATTCAAATATAATGTGTGTCATATTCTAATAAATTATATTGCACATTTGATATTATATTTAATGCAAGATTTATTTTTAATAATATTAAACGTAGAGAGTTATCACAAATAAACCTTTCGGTTTACTACAAATTGAAAATTATAATTAGGGTTTGCAGTACCGAACGAATATGTCAATACCGGTATTAGTAAAGAATGCGTCAATTGGGATCGCAATACCTAACGAGCAAATCAAAATCAATATTTCAACATTTCATAGTAAAAAAATACCTTCATTACAAAATACATCATAATCATAAATAGCTTATGGTTTCTTAAAATAATAATACGTTATCGAAAGACTCATCAATCCTGTAACCTGTTGATATTGGTACAACTTTTAGCAGATTTTAAATATTTGAATTCTTTGCAAACAGTTTTATTAAAAAATATAATGTATTCTACACATTTAAAATTCGATTTTGCTTAATTTTAAATACCTAAATATCTATTTTTGTATTTTCGAAACCGGTATTTTGGTATTGAAAAACCACCATAAATACCGGGATCCCGGTTTCGGTAATACCGGTATTGCAATCCCTAACTATAATGAATCGGTGCATATCCAATGTGGTAATTTTAAAACGATATTTTTTTCAATACCTGTTTTCCTCATGTTATATCAAAGTTTCTCAAAATATTGCTTTCAATTAGAGAGACGGGCACACGCTGTCGATATTTTTTCAGACGATAAAAGAAACGTTATGTTAACTTATAGCTTAATCAACTGAGAAGTTTTCAAATTCTAATGAGCTATATTTTTTTGCGTTTGACGTTGTTTTGATTTTTTGGCACATTGAAGACAATCGTGTAATTTTATTATTAAGTAGTTACGACACATTGTTTGACATTACATCAACTCGTAGGCATTCACTGATTGGTACGTGATAATATGCGTGAAAGTTCCAGGAAAGGTTTGCAAGCAATCAGGGGAAGGTACGTATCTTGCCATTAGCATGGATATAATAGCGAATTAAAATCAACGAACGTGTTGGCATCCATGTATTTTTTTACCACAAAAATAATAATAAAAATATCAGTCACGTTCATGTTGATTGAAAATATCAACCATTCCATGCAGTTGTCATTTTGATAAATATTATAATACGATTATGCGTGAATGATTTGTTTTATATTTTTTATTGTTTATTGTAGGTATATATTATTAATGAAAAGGAAAGGTTTCGATGTGAATGATAATTTTTCTGATATTAAATGAGTCTCATATTTGTAGAGTGGTATAAGAAGGTTAGTTTTATGTTGAGTCATTCGTTCAAGCTGTCTATTCGCAAGACTGTTGGTTGAGAAGATCAAGGAATTGCTACACAAAACGGTCATATTTTTAACGTTATCAGAAGTTTTTCAAACTATTTAATGTGCACTGATTTTCATGTCACCAATACAACTATTGTTTTTGTTTCCTAAAACATAATATTATCTGCAAATGTAATAAGATATATGATACATTGATATTTGTTCATCTATTTCAATATATTGTAACAAACACCGAAATAAGTTCATTGCTAATTGCCAATTCTATTGCAGCTGTAATAGGAAAAGAAAAGCTATAACATCAGGAATACGCAGTGGCGGGTTAAGTACATGATAGGCCCCAAGTGCGCTCCTCATTCGCTTATAGGGTAACCCGCCATTGGGAATAATTAAAATATGTAAATAGTGCCAACAGACATTTTCATATACATACTTAAAATATTACATATTTATATGCGAGTATTCGTGTGAATGATAGAAATTAGAGATATGGATAATTTTGGGAATTCAAGAAAAAAACTTAAATTACGTTGATTTTTTGAAGATTTCATAGACAGTTCTTTTGAGACTAGGTCTCGTGGTGAAGCCACCAGGAGAAGGCAGGGCCGGCGCTAGACATTTTGCCGCTCCCGGCACGATTATATTTTCCGCCCTAGTTATAGCAAGCCGTCGAGTGATCAACGTCTTTTTGCTTCGGCTACGGATGTCACTGAATTTTGAATCTTAGTAACTAGGGTATCCAATCCCGGAGCCTTTTTCCAACCCCGGGATTTCGGGATTGATTAATTTTGAATCCCGGGATTCCGGGATTGAGATTTTCTCACAGAGGAATTTGAAATCCCCAATTCGCTATACCTTTTCCTTGGATTCTCACAGAACCTCGTTTTTTTTTTTTAGCTCACCGAGGAATTTTAAATCTCCGATTTGGTATACTTTTTCCCGGAATCTCACGGAAACTCGTTTTTTTTTTTAGCTCGCCGAGGAATTTGAAATTTTGAATTTGCCAATTTCGTGTAAATTTTCGGGATTTTCTCAAAATTTCTCAATCCCGAAATCCCGGCCATCTCAATCCCGGGATTTCGGGATCAGAAAATTTAACGGGATCCCGGGATTGGATGCCCTAAAAGTAACGTTACCCCGGCACTGGGCGTAGGCTAACATGATATGTATGAGAAGACTTGTCTAAAGATGCATTTTTAAAAAAAATATTTTAAGTTTTTCTATAAGTACTCATGCGCAATCATATTACACAACTATATCGGAGAGACCGATTCCGAAGGTGATATTGATCGTTCGTATAGTTGTCCAAACGTTTGCGATCATTATTATTGTTCGGAACAACTCTTGAGAAAATAATCATGACGTTTTTCCAGGGCTGTGGAGTCGTGTAAAAAAAGACGACTCCGACTTCAGCTTTAAAATAATTTACGACTCTGACTCCGAGGGAATTTTTCATTTTAACTTATTTATACATATGTATTCCATCAGATCATCTTTAGTCAGCCAAGCATGAAATGTCAGCACTTTGGCCTATTTTGTTTGAATACACATCATTAAATATATTTTCAAAAAAATTTCGAGCCGTTCATTTTTCACGACTCCAAATCCGGCCAAAATACCGCGACTCCGACTCTGACTCCACAGCCCCGATTTTTTCCTTCAAAAACTTGTATCAAAATTTTAATTATAGTATAGTAATATAAACTGAGGTTGAGTGACTGAGTAACAAACAGTTCTCGTAGAAAAACTTCTGTTGAGATACCTCCATTAGGAGGCCATATGCTCCACATAGGGGACATGGATTAATATAAATATATATAGATTTATAGATCCTAACCACATAACACGACTTCCTTTGTCACAGGAAAGACATCCTCGAATAACACCGTCCCCTACATTACAATTTTCCTTCCGTATAACACAATACAATTACATAAATTGTTTGTCACATCTTTTTATTAGTCTTACTTATTTTTTTACAAATAAACTTTATCATTTTATGTTTCATCCATTGTTAATGCTCGCGATGAGCGAACACGATCCTGATCTATAATAAATAATGTGTACATTTTTTTTATTTTTTATTTATGCCTTTTATGAAAAATTTACCCTGAACACCTGACACGTCATTCGTATTCTAAAATTCTAATGTTTCGTTTTATCAAATAAAACATTATAAATATACATTTGATAATATAAAAACGGTAATTTGTCATCCGGAAATAAATACGATTCGTACTTGGTCGTTGATGATATTGTTGAAAAAACCGGATAAAACCGATTGAATTTGGCACGGCTCTATTACTACGCGGTAAATATAATATATTAATACAATAATGGAATGACCTTGAAATAAGTTTCTTGAAATATTTGAAAATAAATTCGAATGGTGAAGAAATATGACAGATAGCAATACCAGGAATAGCTAATCGGATCGCGTGTCTAGTACCTACGTATATGAATAGGCCTATATGAATGGGATGTCACTTAATTTTACTTTGTAAGGCAAGAATAAATTATATAGGTATTAGGTACTCATCATTTTTATAAGTAAGAACTCAGGTAGTGCCGTAAATAGATAGGTGCAGTGCAACAGTGCCAACAGGTTCACAAGGCTTTCGTTGACGACTAAAATTATGATTAACTATGAAAACGAGGTAACAATAAGGGTCGCAAGCAAATGTTCCTTCTAAACTGAGAAGTTAGCTGCGGGAAAAAATTTAAGGCTACGCAGACCAATCAAACAAATGCGCAGCATAATTTGTTTTTTTTTTAAATTTTATTTGCATAATAAAAATAATGATTATTATATAATTTAAGCTATTAAGTGTATTGAAATAAAACATAAGAAATCATAGAACTCATTCTATTATTAAAAATAAAATCAAGCACAAATTAAAAAAATAAGCAGAATGAAACAAATTATCAGTCGCGGGAGTGTGGGTTGCGTTATTACGGAATTAAATAATAAAAAAAAAACAAATGTTCACACGAGAATCAGTACGCACGTATTATTTATTATGGAAAGTATCCGTCAACATTTTTTCAGTGCCGATTTACCCGATCCCAGGATCCCGTCCAATTCTGCAATCTCGGGATTGAGAAAATGAGAGAAAGTTAAGCGAGGCTAAAAAAAGAAAATTCCTGAGTTTTTGAAATCGACAACAAATTGTTTGAAAAATTCCAGGATTTCTTATCGCCGAGCAAAAATTTCTCAATCCCGAATTCCAAGTTAAACACGATTTTATGTTTAATGTTCAATCCCGGGATCACAAAAAGGGTGCAGGATTGGATGCCCTAGGGAAAACCAACTGATTAATTTAAAAAAAATCATTTCTTCGTTCGAACATTAAATTATGATCATAATTGTTGCTACTTGGAAACACTGATAACAATTGGATAATAAAAATATAATAATTCAATACATTTTAAAGGATAATAAAAATATATGCAATGTTTTACTTACATTTATATCTTCTACGAGTGTAGCTACACGTCCAGGCTGAAATCAAAACATTCATTTATTAACAATGCATTCATATAAAATATTGCTTTAGAAATTATTCTTTATTTTAGATAAGACATCGTATTGAAAATTATTGAACAGTTGTTTTGTCAAGAATTGTTATCTGTATTTGGCATTATGACTTTTCTAAATAGAAAATAATGTAATTTGTAACATCTGATCTACTCTTACTGAAACACTTATAAGTACAAATAAAATAATATATTATTAAAAAACGGACAATTACAGAGACGTGTTGAGAAGAGTCGAACGGTATATCTATACAGATTTGAAAAAAAATGTTTTTATAATAACCTCCAAGATAGAATTATACCAACATTATTATATTATCCATTAAAAGCGTACATCCACGAATATTATGACTTATTATTATGATTAGATGACAAGGATTAAACAATGAGGACTTTAATCTAAGACATATTCTAAAATGTGTACAATGTTCTTGTCAGACCCTCGTACAGATAACATAATGTCTCAACAATCTGATTTACGATATTTTTCAAAACAAAACGCAGTTAAAAAAAATCCGGTTTGAAAACAGCGTCAAATCCTGCTTTCAACCTGTTTAAAAAAATTTGACCATGGCACATTTTTGAAGTAAACAACAATGGCGACAAAACATCTTTTGGCGGTGGTGATATAATTCAGAATTCCTGAATAACATTATGTATTATCTATTTCGCGTTTCCTTTAGTCGGTAAAATATTTGCATACGATTCAAAACATAGAAAACGCGTGTAGGTTATCACTGAACTTAAAATATGTGTGAGTAAAATAAATAGTATACACTGAACCCCCTTTTTTTACATGTTTTTTTTATACGATTTCGAAATAGCACAGTGTAAAAAAAAGAGAAAATAATCGAACATTAATTTAACGATGCGGAACAGTAATTTGGAATTTCTTACATCCTTTGCATGTTCTTACTACTCAGTACTCAAAAGTGATGAAAGCGATGCCGTACCAAATGTGCGTAAACGGGTTCGTCTATTGTCTCATGAAGTGATAGTGAATAATTTTTGTTACCTTTGATTTTTTAAATAAAATTAAGATACAATAAGCAATAATGAATTTTATTTTTTGATATCCTGAATTGATTTTTATACAAGGAAACCTATCCACAATAATTATTTTTTATTTTAGTATATTTTTACACGGTATCGCGTGGGACGTATCTACCGTGTAAATGGGGAGTTCAGTGTACTATATTTGCAATATAAAAGTCTTTACTGTCAATTCTTGGCAGAAAAGCTTAAATTAAAATAATAAAACATTTTTGTACTTATTCCACATTATTTATTATCTGTTTTACTCAATCCAAAAAAAATCCATTCGCTGTATTTGTATGCATATGTATGTACATATCAAGAAATGAATTTGAACTCATATGTTATGTACCCTTTTTACTCAATTGATTTTCATCGGGTTGATTTTTTTAATTTTATATTAGAAGTATTTATTTGTATTGATTTTAGATAATTTAGTGCAGGGGTGGTCAATCCTTGGCGCATTTGATGATTACAATTGGCGCAAGTGGCAGATTAAGTACATGAGAGGCCCCAGGTGCAATAAAATTTGGAGGCACTATTTTACGGATAACATAAAAATGTTAGATATTACAAGTAAAATACTTAAAAATTTGAACAAAAAGTATATGTGTTATAATATCTGAGATATTTTTAGATTCGGAGGCCCCAAGCGTGCGCCTCATTTTCTCATGGGGTAATACGCCACTGGAAGTAGGCGTATAAACTTAATCCAATATTATATTTTCAACACCTGAATGCTTTCAGTTCAATTCATTAACAGTCCTATTACTCATCAGGTCGTCTCGTTAGTGTGTGTGAGTAATGTAAGAAAGTAGAAAAGGTGCTCGAGTTGTATGGCTCGTTTGAACACTTCCACAAATAATTGGTGCATGGTTTCAAAATGTTGGCCACTACTGATTCAGTGTCATCCATTTATAATTTGTGTCTATGATAATATAATCAATATAAAAATGGTATTTATAATTGATAATAATTGATTAATGATATCTATATAGCATTACAACATACATTATTCAAGGTTTAGGAACAACAATAATAATTCATTTCAACACACATATAATTAACTTATGTTATTTATTAAACCGAAAGTGTTCTTGGTAATTCACATTTCTTTGTTGCATACTTGTTTTGAAAGCGAAAATGAATCATTTAAAAATGTCCACGTAATATCTTTGTTAGCCTAAAGTAGAGTGAACTCGTGTTTTGGCAATTAGCCAAGCCTTTATTTAACTTAGCTTCTGTATATCAATAGTGGAACGTATACATAATATAATTGGATTGAAAATAACAAACCAATATAAAATCATCTTTAGAAGTTTTGGAGGGCCTGAAAATTTTCCGATACTACGACACGATTTCTTGCCACTAAGATTTTTTACAAATTTACGTCAATTTCGAGTATATTTTTTTTTTGCACGGTTGAGCATTTTTGGTCACATTCAAAGAGCGGAAGGAAATAATAGGTAGTAAGTATACAGAATATCATCGATAATAAATATAATATTTATATTGCAAGCTTGTTAAAAATATTTCTTTGTGATGCAAACGAATAAAAGAAAAATACTTGTTTTGATATTTATACAAAAATAAAACAAATGTTTTTATACCCAATAACATACATACATAGTAATCTGCGTTCCGCATTGTTCGCGCATGTTTATCGGCACTAAAAAATAATATTGGATGAATTAGGCATTGTAAAGGTGAACAATAATTGTATGCAATTACATTATATAAAATAAATCCTGTTTTAAAATTACTATAAGTATTCAGTATTTACCCAACCGGTTACGAAGTTACCAATATATATTTACGTTACTTATGCACAGCGGTGAAGTGGTAAATAAATAGGTACCAGGTCGGTCATTGATTTCTTACCTATTTTTTTTTGTTTTTTTATATCCGTCTGAAGTTAAAAAAAAACTACAAGTTTTGTCAATTAAATCAATAAAAAAACGATGTTTAATATATGTGTGTACTTGAAAATTAAGTTACAAGTCAAAAAGGTGGCAGGGCGCCTTCCTCGTTTTATCAGGTGCCAGGTCGCCGACCTGGCCCCACTACACCACTACTTATGCACAGGGCCGTATGAGTCAGATAGCGACCGACGAATTTTAAAATTATTTTTTTTGTGTATTAGTGTACTTATTTACCACTACACCATCCGCACTTGACATGTAAATTGTATAAAAATATATCTAGTAATTGGATAACGAGCATTTTTTTATTGAGTTGGGATTTCATTGATAGAACTACATTATAATAAAGACAAAAAAACAGCAAAAATTTTAAAAAATATTTTGAATTTTTGGCACGCGCAAGTAAGAAAGTTCGCTACCACTGTCATTAACTATTTAAAATTAAGATTCTTAATTAACTGTTTTATTCGGATTATAAGTCTTATAAAATAGTATTGTTTATTTACACAATTATCTCTTAACTAAGGTGGACTCAAATTTGTATGCACAAAAATAGCAGTAATTTCAATGTGAGTTTATTATACGTTGGGATAAGATATTATAAAAAAATACCAATCGGACTTGTTTGTAAATATAACATGTATTTAGGCTTACGCTTATCATCTAATTGATATTATATTGGTAATGTG
The DNA here is from genome assembly GCA_030503985.1 of Himalopsyche tibetana. NCBI lineage: Eukaryota > Metazoa > Arthropoda > Insecta > Trichoptera > Rhyacophilidae > Himalopsyche > Himalopsyche tibetana. Next base: position 8,772,666 of record JAPJYX010000010.1, read on the forward strand.
CATTATGAATATTGACATTAATTAATGGGGTTATCACGCCTTTGATAACGGCTATCTCAACTGGTAAATTATTGTAATTTGTACTAGGCACAATCAAACGTAAAACATTATAATAATTAATGATGTTATTGGATTTTGGAAAACATGGAAACGTTTATGCGCGAGTAACGTTATTTAAAAAGAAAACACGTAAACAATGACGAGAATGAAGTGGTTATTTGAGTGCTCGTTGAACAACGCGGCAGTTTTCATAATCCATGTGGAGAAATCAATTAAAACGTATAAAACGTTAAATATTTATACAATGTTAATCGTTTTGTGAAATTCGTTTAATAACTGCCGTGTTTGATATACAGGCTTATGTAAACTGCCGCTTTTGTTACACAATCGATTTTAATTCTTTTAAAATGTATATAATACAACTGCGGAGTTTTGACATCTCTAAGCGATGATTTTCGACAAGGCATGGAGACTATCAGCATTGTTTTCAGACACCTCATTTATAATTTAAGATTTCGACTGAAGGTGCTTGGTGGAATTTCAATATTAAATTTGAATCGTTCAAACTATGTACATTCTCACAGATTTTTTTCACTAACGACCCGGGTTTCGCCTTTCGGCATCTTCAGGCATTCAAGCGCACGGATGAACTTGAACTGACGTTTAGTAAATGAAAGTTTCGTGCTTATATAAGAAATAAATGCATCACTGAGTCCAAAGCCATTGCTGGCGAAAAGGATGAGCTCATGGGAATGCCAACTGATTTGAGTAGTAAGTAGTTTCAAGAATTATATTATTTGTTTTTCGGCAAAGGTTTTATGATTATATGATTATATAGGGTATAGAAGTGGAGATGCGGGAAAGTTTAATATTTCATTTAAAATCGGAAGACTTTGCAGCTGTGCTCTATTGATTTCTAAAATTTCTTGGAAAAAGAGCTTATGACTGTCCGTATTTGGGTGTAACATTTTTATCCCTTGTTCCTGATTGAACACGTGTCCCTCCGAAATTAAGTGATTAGCAAAATTAGACGTGTCTTTTTTCAAAATAATATATAAATAGGTATCATTGTAAAATCAAAGTTTGCTAATTTTTATACAGTCACGCATTATTTTAATGATACATAAAAAGAGGAACCGACAAAAACATGATTTTACCACATTATTTCCAGTTAAACCTACTTGATTCATGGTCCTACTCATTGATTATGATGTGTAACATTTTTGTAATCCTCTGCTGATTATCTGACCAAAGTTAAATAGCATAACATTACATAGAATTTAAATTAAATAGACAAAAATCATATCGTAAATTGCCAGATATAATTATTGTGCTTAAAAAGACAAGAATACGAGAATATTTGATGTGCTAAATCAGTGGTTTCCAACCTTTATGTTACTGCGCCTCCCTCTGAAGAAAAAAATATCATCGCGCCTCCCCATCCTTTATTTCATATAGTAATAAAAACACGTTTCAAAGGGTAAATAAATATTTTGGACTGTTCGCACCTCCCTCTACATGTTTTTAACCGAAACTGAAACAACCATGTCATTGCTTCTTCTACGCGAAACCTTCAACATGGGATTTTTCAAATTACTTGAAACTTATTTACTCAAGAAAATTTGGGAAACACGTAGCATTCACCAAAATTAAGATTTAAGCGTATTTGATTGCGGTGAATTAATTTAATGTACAACATATTTTTTTAAACCATATCCGCTCCTGATGTATATCATATGGACTTGTTAATCAGTTATACTAAACTTCTCAGGGCTAGTGCAGGACTAGTGGTAAGCGTATCGCTCTCGCTACACCCTATTTTTAGGTTCGGATAGGTGGCCTTTGAACAGAAATCCATAAATCGATTGAAAAAATACAACGTACTATCTAAGAGATAATTGAGGAGCAAACATTCAAAAAGTGTTTTGTCACACAAATACAAAGCTTGGAAAATGATGATTTAAATGTTGCAAAAGTGACGGTTTGTATGAATGTGTCAACTTTATGATTTCATTTTAATATGAAAAAAAAAACCTTTTTGAACACTAATTTTGATTTCTATTCATAGGTTTTATTATGGGCTATCAGAATTGATATAAAACGCCATTTTTCAAAATTTGTGACAAAACACTTTTTGAATGTTTGCTCCTCAATTATGCATACAAGTAATGTGTCATTTAAATGAAAAAAACACACGTCAGATTAATACAGAATAATGTTGCCATGCGATTATTTTCCAATGAGCGATAAATCTAAGATAAATAAATTGAGTAAGAATGTACCTATTTATATAGCCTTGACATAAGTTACCGTTATATTGTTCGTATACTATGTGTCGCAGAAATACATATAATTGTGAAAGAGATTTTGCTTTCTTGGTCGTAGACTTTTTGCAGCATCCACTTTCTTATTACAAGCGCGTACGTATCTGCGAGTAGTCCAAAGCCTTTGTTATCTCTATCGATTTTGTCTCGCGTTGGTCTGCCACTGTGTCTAGCCAGAACGTTAAATTGATATACGATCAAAGCTATTTGATGATAAACATTATCAAGACGTTTTGAGTGCATGTAAGTGCACTTATATTTTATTCATAAGCAGCATTATCAATTTATTAAATTATTGAATGCGTCTCTCGTAGCACGATTGCAAAAATCGTGTAAAAAACTAGGCGGGGAAATTTCTGCAATATTTTATGTAACTATCAAGAGTTTTTACACGTGCCAAAAGACATCCATTATCTCATATATTTTCAATGGGAAAAATGTATTATGACGAATATATAATTCTATTAGGGTAAGGAGGTTTCTTAGAAGGTATTCGTGACCTAACAACTACAAGGTTCCATTAACCATTTGGATACCAAGCGGACACAGGTGTCCGTAACATATCGACTGTGGAAAGGAAAAAGGACGTAACCCACATATATCAAATTTTACAGGAGGAGCAAAAAACGTGTTTTGATGATTTTGAGCTATATGCAAATTATGAATTATACACAACCTTGAAGTGCACGGAGACAGAAATTGTCTAGGAAAGTCCTTTATTTCAGTAGTTTTTCATGGTTTTAAGTTTTTACAAGGTCATTCTTTTCCAATTTAAAAGTTAAATTTAGAGACTAATTCGGCATTTGCAGCTTGCATCCTTTTAATAGAACGTGTATCAAGTTTGATACACTGTGTTTATCGAAAAAAGCTGTTTTGGAAAACTGTGGGTTACTTCCTTTTTCCTTTCCACAGTCGATATGCAAGCGAACACGGATGACCAAGACATTTAAAAAATCAAATACTTTTATTCTAATAGAATATAAGCAATATTTTTATGAATCAAAAAGTGCCATCTATACTGAATCTATATTGAATCTATATAGGTTTTTAAAATATCGAATACGAGTGTATATTAGGCAAAATTATTTTTCTCAAACAAACACGCAGTATCTCTGAGACATGTTAATGATTTATTTGCCCGGTATTCTAGCGGTTAATGGTACTTAGAAGACCGCTTCATGGTTAACTTTGTTCCGTCAAAACTCTACAGTTAGTTCTTTCCTGTTTTCGGGTCGCGTATTGTTATTCCATACACCGAATTCTTTGCATTATCACAACATTATAGAGATTGAAGATATGCGATCCCGGGATTTAAATCATATTGCAATTCATTCAATGGTCACAATATGCTGACATGTGAGATGTAAAAAGAGTTTCTTGTTACGTTCACCCCGATTATATAAGGTTTGAAACAACATTCTCAAAAATAATGATTCACAACGTAAATGTTATACACCAACAAACCTCTTGAAATGTAAACAAAAAACAAAGTACGTTCCGCAAAAATGACGAGTTCTATAGTTCTGTCGTTAGCATGAAGCCGAAATACTAATCAACTATGTATTATCATTATCGCGAACTAAATACGTTGCTATTATTACCTTATAATAATGGATTACTGCTAAAGAGTAAGTGCCAACGAAACACTAAATATTAAATTCCCCTTTATTCACATTGGGGCGAGTTGTTAACTGTGTTCTTCATTTTGAAGTCTAACACTAAATGCCCTACTGTTAATCGCTCCTAGTAGCATCTCAAGTATCACTATGTAACGATTAGTTTATCAGATTCGGTGGATTAAATGCCAATTTTTTGAATGTGGAATATATAGGTCATTAGTTGATTTTGTCAAAAATTGCAAAGATTAACAAATTTTAGTTGCGTAGCAAAATAGTTAAAACACATCTGTGTTCAGACATGATGGTATGTACTGTGAATATATAAAACATAAAATATGCATCAGCATTTTGCAATTAAATTAACAAGGGAATCTAAAACAAAACTAATAAAGTAAAGCTTGGATAAAACTATGACTATTTGACTGCATGATAATATAGTTGGAATAATGGCATGTGTTTGATATAGTAAAACAAACATCTTCGTTCTTGTAAATAATATCACAGGCATCATATTAAGAGTTTGCCTTCGTTCATTTAAATTTCCGAATAAAATCTTAGCTATGTTATAATAGTTAATTTTGAAATTAGAACGTGCGAGAGAGAGAACGCCAAGATTATAAATAACCGCGGAAGTTCATGTGTCTATATCAGCGATTTCCAAACTGGGAGGCGCGCCTCCCTGGGGAGGCGTTAGCTATTGCAAAGGGAGGCGCGAAAAGTCCAAAATATTTATTTCCCCTTTAAAACGTGTCTTTATTACTATATGAAATATAGGATGGGGAGGCGCGATAATCTTTTTTTCTTCAAAGGGAGGCGCAGTAACATATAGGTTGGAAGCCACTGGTCTATATTTAAAAATCAACGAAAAACAAAACAAAATTCTTCCGCGAAATCGTGAAATTTAGACGATATATTGTAGTCTGGTAAAAAAAATTGTAGCTGTGCATATATATAATATATCACATAACTATTTACTTTATGGGTCGGCATGAAAATGGTCACGTGAAGTTACAGCGCGTGTGTAAATAGAAACGCTTGAGGTTTCCCTGACTAACAATGCCAAGAGCGCTTTTGCTTGCAAGACATTGTGGAGCTGCATCCAACCTCGCGAATCTGTTTTGAAATAATCTAGGTTAGTGCTTAGCGGTGTTTTCATGCTTACAAATAATCATCTTAAATCATGGTGTAATTTATAATTTTAAAGGCAATGTTTCATGGCATACAAACACGTTCGATTTAATGAAGATTCAAATAATGACGGTTGTGTTTTACAGCGCACCTGTACCACAGAAACTCTACATATACATTATAACCTCGATTATCCGGATTGTTCAAAATATGTGAACAAAAATTTTACGAGTTCACTGATTTTCACGTGTCGAATTGTTTCCACTGTTGTTTATGTATGTGATGGAATGCATAACATTTTGTTCGTTGTTTCGTGGAAATCAAAGAACCTCAGATGCTTTGAAAACATCAGAAGTCTTCCGGTTGAAGACCACTAGAAAAAAGCCTGGATTATTAGTAAAAATTTTAAACGATGGTATGAAAAACAGATCATTCTAAAAGTAAAAAAAAATATCAAGACTCCCTAGATTAACGAGGAAAAAAACATTATTACTAGACAATGCATTATCTCACCTATCTGTAGAATTTAAAACCAGATCGATGAAATGTTTACGGTCAATTTTATAAGAGTTGGAACTCTTAGAAATTGATGTGTCGACTTTGAGAAACTCAAACAAAATCTTGTAAAGACCATTAGAAAGTTCAAGTAACACACTAGAAATTTTTATAAGAGATTGCGAAAGCAATATCACAAATTTCAATATGTGATGAATGTGACGAAGAAGATGTTACCGAGTGGTTCAATAGCGACGCAGACGATCTTCGATTTCAAATTTTGAATGATCTGAAAACATTTAAAGAAATATTTATCTCAGAGTAATAAGATTGAAAAGATGAAGAAGAGATTTGCGAGGGAAGAGGTATTAGTCATGCACATTCTAAAGCTTTCCAGTGCTTATGTGTTGCCATGAAGTGGTTTGAGGGACATTATATGTCTTAAAAGTATTCGCGATTTGGTATCTTTAAAAAGAACAGCTAACTACTGTTGTATTAAAAACAATAATTAATTTGTTTTTAATACAACAAATTTATACTGAAGGTATATGTAAATTGAAATAAATAAAAAATATTCATACTGAATGTACATATTATGTTTTTTACGATTATCCGGACTACCTTAATCCACAATTAGTTCGGATAATCGAGGTTCTACTTTATGTATGGAAAACTGCATCGTCCATGTTATACCTATATAGCTTTTCTTGAAATTATTATAATACTACATTCAATTTCGGAAAAAAAATATTTGTTAATGAATTTCATTGAAAGATTTATTCTGGACGAGTAACTTCAAAATGACTGAATAATATGTAAACATTAAATACTATACACAATGCATACAATTCGTAGTACTTTATCGCGTACACTCTCATTTTATGAAGTTTCCCATCTTCATTTACAAAAGAAAACAACGTTGTTCAATCATTCCTTTTAAGTACAAAAGATGACATATAAGTGAAAATGATAAAATATTTGCCAATCGCTTGTTTTTATGGGTGGCACCTACATATGTATATATTAGAAAAGCGATACTTCCCTTTATCTGCGATGCAACATTTGACTTGTCAACAACTTTGAATATATTATAATAAACAAATGAAAAAAAAACGATTATCTCTTTATATTCATATCAATGCTAATCCATCGATTGCAAAATAGTAATCGTTGGATGCTTCCACTACTCATAGATAAATAATGCGTTCAAATGTATGTACATATAATGATGATGGATGTATGTGTAAAAGTAAAAATGTATTTTTTATGAAAGCAGAATGTTACTGTGCAGTTCTAAAAGGTAATAAAAATTCCAAACGTTGGTTTTGTAAAATAATTAATTATTATAAACCTTCTAGTTAAGCATGTGACTTGTAGATTTTCGCATAAATTTTATTTTTATCAGCGGACTTCTTTGTGTTATGAGGAAAATAGTCACGGATTCATTATCTCGGAATTCGAATGAAATAAATATGAATTTTCTTATGATTTTCATTTAATTTATTTACCTTCGTTTCAATATTTTTTAAAACTGTTTCGTCTTTGAGAAATACGTAGATCTGTATTGAAAATATGTAAGTACTAAACTGGTGGTGGGGAACCGGCGGCCTCTTGGCTACTCTGATGCGGCCTTTTGACTTGTGCCATTTTTTATAAACATATTTAGTTTATGCGGGTTCCGGGAGTTGTCAATGATTTCTTTACTGCGGCCTTATGTTGAATCAGAACAATGAATGTGGACTATAGAAATGAAAAGGTTCTGGGCTAAGCCCTTATCAGCTAAAATAGATAAATTTAAAATCGTTCAAATTTTGTAAATTTCCATATGTTTTATCACCAACGACCCGGATTCGCCTTTTGGCATGCATTAAAGTGCACTTGAACTGAGGGTAAGTAAATAGTTTTTATCATGCATGTTTAAGAATAATTAGGATATATATTACTATCACTAAGTAATACATAAAATTATTGATGAAGATCTGAATTAATTTAAGCGATTCAAATTTGATATTGAAATTCCACCAAGTAATAAATATATATAATAATAAACAATTGAGTTCTTACACTCACTCATTAAGTTATAGAATGGAAAATTACGAGATTTATATCGGAATTCTGCGGTCGCCAACCGATAGTCAACTCTATGGTACCACTATTGATGTGCTGGAAAAATTAAGTGGTCTATGGAGTTGATGCAGAACATCATTGTAGCCAAGAATTCATAAGCTTATTTCATGCGTCAAAAAATATCACACACATGTATGCATTACAATTAATTAAGTACGATTACTATTTCACAATAAAATCTGAAAAATAGTTGTATACATGTCTCCATCTTTGAAAAAAATCAGGCCTTAATGAAGATTAAATTTAAAAAGGTGGGTGACCGCTGTTATAGACTGGTAATTTTCCGGTTTATTTGCAGGAATAACATGTAAACACACATGGGATTTTATCATAATTAAATGAATATTAAGCGGTCAATAAAATATATATAATACAAACAATTTCAAGTTAATAATAAATCAATACAACATAGGAAACTTATGAGAAAATAATAAATGCTGGCACATCAAAAATTATAATAAATATAAACAACATAAATTGTTTTAATAATAATATTATCATTTATGAATTGAATTAACTGAATACACAATGCGTTGTTATTGGGTCGCTAAGCCATCGCGCATCAAAGATTTTATTAAAGGTTTGATCTTCAAATACTTCCTTAAATAATACCTCATAATTGCATATTATTGAAATGAATATGCTTGGGTAAGTATAAGCTAATAAGTAGGTAAATTTAACACACCAACATGCCTTGACATTGTTGAATATTATTTCCTGTATATAAATATACTTTGAAAAAGCTTAATAACATATATATTTATTACCATATCCGCTCCCAATGTGAAGCATATGGACTCATAATGTAGTTTATCTCAACAGAAGTTTTTCTACGAGAACTGCTTGTTACTCAGTTGCTTAAGCTCTCTTATTCCAAAGAGAGTAGAAATAGAAGGATAGGGCTAGGACAGAACTAGTGGTTAGCTAATCGCTCTCCATACACCCCATATCATATACGTTCATAGGATAGGATGGGTGGGTGGGGGGAATTCAAGATATCACATAAGTCCATGCCTTTGAACAGAAATTCATAAATCGATTGAAAAATCAATTTATATAAAACTGTCCATACTGGGACTCGAACCCGTGACCTCCGTAACCGAAGCCAACGACATTGAACACTCGACCACACAGGCGGATTACGATATAGAAATTATCAGATATGTTTTCTTCGTATTTTATAATATCTCAAAGTTAATATCAATTTAATCTCGTAGATTACAATGAAAACTAAAATTCCAACTAAAAGATGTTTACGTTTCAAATAACTGAGTAAACAATTCTGAGTATTTACACCGTGTTATTGTTTTTCCTGAAACATTCAATTGATGGATTTTTTAAAATTAATTATATACGCAGTTGCGCAGTAGCTCTATCTGTGAGTAACTTGTGATACGAACGCACACATTTTACGGGATATACCTACCTACGCGGCCAAAAATAGTGCACACACTTTACTAATGTTTTTGTTGTTGAGACGTGATTGGGGCGGGATCAATACGAAGATCAACAAGGAATGAATTAATACTTTGACGCATGAGATTCTTCATCACAAACAATATTGTATATGATTTGGATAAACTGTTAATAAAGAAGCAACTGACATTTTATGTTATTTGTTTGTGTCTACTACTGACTTAGATTTTTTAAATGAAATTATCCATTTCTTGAACTTTGGCTCCAAGTGAATATTTTTGTGTCAGTTTAGTGTGCCAACTGATTTACAATAAAACAAATATGTGTGTGTTGTTTCGAAATGATATGTAAAAACGTTGGCTCCTGTTTATGACATACAAATTGACAAAAACACACACACAAAACATGATTGATATAAAACCATAAAACAAAATTCTTGTGTTGATAACGTAGTTCTTCCAGTTGTAATGCATCGTGTCTTCGTTTATCACAAATATTATATTTAGCATTTTTTGAATTCCATTTGATGTCAAACTGACGTCATGTAGGTACAGGGCCGGCGCCACCATACAGGCGAAATAGCCAACCGCACAGGGCGTATAAATTGGGAAGAAAACATATTTAATCAATAAAATACAAATACGTCCGATAAGAAATACTATTCGACAACTGTTGGGCATTCATTGAAACATTCCGGACTAAATAAGTGTGAAATTATTACAAACGAGTGTTTAATTTTTTGAATATCCAGTAGTGAAGTTTCAGTTTGTCGGGTTCCATGGTGCAGTGGTTAGTGTTGTGGGCTTTTGTGCCTGATCTCACGGGTTCGAGTCCCAGTACCATACCTACAGTAGGTATGTATGCATACAATAATTGAAAGACAAGATTGGGTCGAGTCGAAAACCTTCTGATCGCAAAGCCAGCTCTCTGCCGTTAGGAAACATTGGCTAAATGTGCAAATAAATTAATTAATTGTCGGTTAAAAATTCTATGATTGTCTTTCTATTTCCCAAGACCTAGGTCGTGGATACTGTAACAATTGTTTTGCTAATGATCGCAAAGTTTGAGTCACACGACGTGTAATAAAATAACGATCTCATTTGATTTTTTTTTTGTAAATGCAAATGTGTTACTCTTGAAGAGCAAATAAAGCAATTAACAGGAAAAATGATTAGCTAAGGTACCGCCGAAAAATAATTTGCAAGAAAAGTCTTTTCATGCGATTCCCGAGAAAATGAATGCATCATTATTTTCCTCACAACAAAGATTTTTACTGCAAAAAGTATGATTAATGAGAAAAGCGGTACTTCACATTTTTAATACTTTGTTGTTGGAATTATTCTATATTTATAATAGTTAATACGTTTACCACGCCAACTTTTATATAAAATATGTAGTAAGAATGACTATATATTTTCACCTTTACTTGCATACCGTTTGATACGGTATGTGTGAATGGAGTTTACGGGTAGAATCTATAATGTAAAATTAATAACTAGATATTATCCCTTGATATTGGTAAGTAATCATTATACTTAAGTCTTCGATATTTTTAAGTACAAGCATAGCAATTACTCTTATATTTTCATGTAGGTATCAAATTCAATGCTACCCGAGTATGACTCGTGACTAAAAGTCATGACCATGGATCAGGCCAACACGCAGGATATTGCAATGTGTTCGTTTATAAATATTTTGATATTCGTATATGAATATATTTTTTCAAAGAAAATCAACTGAAATAATAAGCGAGCATACTATAGATGTGCACACTCATTCAACATGTGGTTCACTGCACAGAGCTGTTTCTATCACGATGAAAAGCAAATATATTTTTAATTCAATCCGCTGGTTTATTAACATTATACAACGATGTACAAAAAAGAATTTTCTCTACATTTTAAGTATGTAGTATGAATAGAGTAACAAAATCGGAGCTGATCAAGTTTCACATCACAAGAAATGCAAACTGAATATTACTAAATTCAAAATGAATATTATGTGGTACAAATTTATTGTACATATACATGTAGGTACTATATAGCAAAATTATTGAACACCTAAATCAACGAATTTTTTGGATTTCCTCCATGAAATCTCAAGGATTTCTTGTATTGATGGACAACGAAACCCAAACCTGGCTGGAACAAGAAGCCTAAGGTTCGTCGGAGCCATCACTATCGTTACAGTATAATATTTTTTATCGTCACAGATATATCTTTGGCTTGTTACATTTCGAAGTCGAACATAGTTTGTGGCGAAAAATAGCGAAATGGTAGTTTAGCTTGACTGAATTATTCAGGCAATAGCCACGGAAAATCGTGTTATTAAGTTATCGATGAAAAATATCGAAATTAAAAATTATTTATTTAAATTATAACAAAATATCAAATACTTTTTGATAAACGTGAGTTTCGATTTAATAAACATAAACAACTTACAAGCACAAACGATAAATTTAATTTGTTTACTGCCAATAAAAAAAAAGTAATAAATTGTGAAAGTACATCGTTGAAATTGTTATCAATGTCATTGGCACCATGGAAATATGCTAGCAGAATAAGTAGGAGACTATTCATAAAAAAATCAAAATAAATTAAAGAACATTCGGCCGAGCAGTCATCACGCGATTCTTTGAAATTCGAATTTGTCAATTGTTAGAAGTACATTTGCAGTCAAGAAGTACATATGTATTTTTGAAAGATTAAGATTTCGAACGAATGTATAAATGTACATATGTATGAATAGTGTGTATACTATATAGTTTTAAAAAATCTAAATCAAACTGAAGACTTTATCAAAAAAAATACAGCAGAAACGGGATGTCCACTTCATGTGCGATTACTCAGTCAGTATGGCGTAGGAAGCAGGCAAAGAATTCACTTTTCTGTTTAAGAATTAAGATTAGAGTGTAATTATTTTCTGAAAGCAATTATAATATAAAGCTAAAATACTCATTTTTACTCATCAGGGCTGTGGAGTCGTGTAAAAAAAGACGACTCCGACTCTGAAGAATTTTTTCAATCATTTCCTTTTTAATTTGAATCGTTCAAATTTAATATCTTCAGTCGAAATCTAAAATTAAATCATTTCCTTTTAACTTGTATACATAATATGTATCATAATTAGGGAATCCAATCCCGGGATCCCATACAGTTTTCGATACATTTCAATCCCGGGATTGGAAGGCATGATCCCGATTTTTTCGGGATTGGTTTTAATACAGAAACGTGCTGGTTTTCAAGTCGGCAGTTCACGCATATGCAATAAACGATGCCCAATTTAAATTCTTTGTGATTAGATTTACTACAAGAGTAATCGCAAAAGATAAGGTAATTCGATGTCTATTGAATTTCTTCAAAGTATTTTAGTGAACTGTATTTTAATGCATTTGACAACAGTGATTACTTTTTTATTGTTCGTTATTTTAAAGCTTCACATTTCAATATACCAGTGTTTTGACTTTCACGAATGTTATCAGATAGATATCAATTGCACGTGTTTGTTTTGCGAGATTTATTTTTCTATTGTTCATAAATATCAATGTTCAACTGTAAACCGAAACTTTAGACTAAATTGCAAAACAATTGATGCTTTGGTACATCGGGTATATTTAAAAATGATATTTAAATTACATCTATTGCAATAAAATTATTAAGAATGTATGTACACGACAATTTTAGAACTCTTTGCTCTTGCATTCTGAAGTAGGTAGGTACTTTTTTCATAAATCGAAATTAATTATTTTAAGTTATATTGCGTATTTTTACATAAGGTATGCATATTAAGTTCGTTTAATAATCATGGCGCATATTTTTTTAACGAGTAATTAAAAAGTCCACACTTTCACCTGTTCATCGCGAATAGCTGAGATTAAGAGAGCCTCTTGGTAACGCATTGGCAGCCCACAGCTGGTTATATAATTTAATAAAGAATAAATTTATTTTTTTATTTTTGGCCAATATCATCATCCCGGGATTTCGGGATTAGAATTTTTCATTCAACATTTTGGCTCGGGATTGGATTCCCTAGTCATAATGTATTCACTCAGATCATCTTTAGTCAGCCAAGCATGAAGTGTCAACACTATTGTCGTTTGAATAAACACCATTGAATATATTTTTCATCAGGACCGGTTGCGCTCATGACGAAAAATATCAAGTGGTAAGATAATAGAATATTAGTGTTATTAACACAAAATAAAATTAACGGTGTGTAACAAACAATTGGTATTGTTTTTTTTTTGAATAAAGGTACAAAATATGAATAAGTGACAATTGACTAAAAATAAAACATTCATTACTTCTAATGCATAATTACAAAACTCACCAAAGAATAATTATGCTTAAGTAGAGACTGGCTAACGGCAAATTCGAAATTAACGTTTTGTATAAATAACACTGCATAATTAGATTATCTTGTCAGTTGACGATGCCCACGTCATAAGCAAAAACGGTCCTGATCTTATAAAATAAAAAAAGTAATTAATGCAAATACTTAAGTATTTTATTTTTTTAATACATATAATCCTTTCCACCAAGTATTGACAGCGAACACCATAAAAGTGTGCAATTATAGTACTGGTGTAAAATCTATGACATTTTTTTTTTAAATAAAGGAGAGGACTCAAAAAGTAGATGGTAATTCCTGTAGCCGAATGGTATACACTCTTAGGTTATCGTCCTACTCGTTCGATCGCTTTGATGTATTTGCTTCCGAAAATCTATTTGTATGTGATGATTTTGTCCTTCCTCGTCGATCTTGTACCTGATTCCTCAATCGATCCCCACTCCCCAGTCTTTCCGAATAGATTATCTTTCAATCAGTTGAACGACTACTGGTGAAATTCACCATTATGAGTGTTTATCTTAAATAAGATAAAAACTATTTGAAATGGATCAATTAGAAAAAAGTATATCACCTTTGTCTTTCAAAACAGCCGAGCATCGTCTCGATGAATGCTAAACATTCGATATTCACGAAGTCTGGTTACTGCGTAACTATTTGCCAGTTCGCCACCATAACAATGAAACATGAAATTATCTGAGTCTTTTGTCAGTTTCGAAATTTTTTAAAACGTGGGAGCGGTATGATCGACTGTCAGTTTGAATTTTGTATGTTGTTACGCGTGGGTTAAACTTGATTCTGTTGCAGATGTCGTTAATAGAGTAAAATAGTGTCGTTAGGAAATACTTATCAAGAATAGATAATGGACGCACATTGAACTAAAACTGGTATGGTATAATGTAAACATCAGGGAACGGCAATTTATTTAAAATACAATATTCCCCCCCCCCAAATAAGATGTAAGTATTCAATTATATAAATAACTAAAGTTAAAGATTTTTGTAGTTGCTAGACGCAATATTTTTGTTGACAAACCTTTGAAACATTCAATTCATAATAACTCGAAATAGACAATTTGTATGTGTATAATTTGATATTAAGACACATTAATTATAATTATGAGATTGAAAATTGGAATTAAAAAAATATATATATTAATAAGTGTTTTTGCTGCTGAAGATTTATATCTAAATAGATAAGGAGGAACACAATATTAAGAAAATATATTTTTTCTTTCTATGTTTAATTTAAAACATCACTGTAGTAGCTATTTCATTTATTGGTTATAAAAAAAAGTAGAAAAATAACATATGTAATATGAAAACGTTTGCTCACGAATGTCACGATAATAACAACCTTACATTATATTGAAATAAAAATATCTTACGTTTTCTTCTGTGCCACGATGAGTTGTATTTCCTTGCCAAAACCGCCGAGAAAAGCCTTTGATATGGCCGTTAAGCGCTCTCTTGTATTCGAACCCAGGATGCCAGCAAAGAGAACCATATCCAAACACCCATAGTGCTGGAGGAGATTCCGTGGACTCCTTCACATCCTCCTCGTGTTGAAGTCTATCTGAGGCCATATTCGTCGATTCAGTTACACTCATTTTTATTATTAAATCACGCTATGCAAATTTATATAAAAGTACTAAAGCAATGTTTTACGAAAGTTAATTTTCTCAATCGATTTTCACTTTTTAAATCACGACAATATTAAACACAACCAATATTATATGGATTCGGGGGGTTGCTATCAGCATTGAAGTATTGTATGAAAACTCAAGAATCCGAAATTGACTTTTCGAGAATCTTATTCACCAGACAAAAATCTATCACAATTTGATTATTAACTAGACACTTTATGTCAATTTTAATATTGTTTTTCCAAATTGGATAAGTCGCCGAGACATGTCAAGCGATCGCGACGTATGCAGGAACAATATAAAACATAACAGAACTCGCTGCTGTCAGAATGACGCTAGAGAAAAACGCGACGGCGCATGCGCAAAAAGAGACCTTCACGAGAGGGCCAATGAGAGGTACCATTTGACCAATCATAACGGTCCGTTCTGTAATATAGTTCGAATCGATTGGTCGCCGACAGCTGATGCAATTTAAAAGAAGAATTTCCACGCTTGCTGCAACTTTCCATGGATAGACGGAATACGAACAATCCGTCTGATAAATGCACGGGTCTTTCCAAAATGATGCTTGCGATATGACTTAATAAAAAACTCTATGTTGGTTTTTATTTTTATTCTTATAAATAAAAAAAACGAGACTTAACACGAAATCATACTTGTAACAAATTATCTACCTAAAATCATACTAATCACCTCGAGAATTTATTCGTTTTTTGAATATCCGTAGTATCTAAATAATTCTTGTATGTATGTTTTTCCCAATTGATTCATCGAGAGGTATTAGTAGTGGTTTAACTAAGTGCAGGTAACGAATACCCTTCTATTTTTTATATTAAGCTAGGTCAGGTGTGGGGAACCTGCGGCCTTTTGGCTACTCTAGTGCGGCCTTCTGGTCAATTCTGTAATTCTGTAAATTTATGTAAATTCCTAAATTTCTGACATAATCTGACCGTAAATTTATTTTTCCGACTAAAGATTCCTTAGTCAATGCTTACTGCGGTCTTATGTCGAATCAGAAAAATGAATGCGGCCTTTAGAGAAGAAAAGGTTCCCCACCCCTGAGCGAGGTAGTTGCATTATTAATTCGATTAAAAGTAGAGATGAAATACAATTCCGAAGAAATGTTTATCTTTAAGAGACGCAGTATGTAGGGAGGTATATATAGGTTATAATTATTATGCAGGTTGATATGTATGTAAATAAATCACAGATATAGACGATGTTCTCTAATTTTAATGCAATATCCAAAATGTTTATTTTTATGCTATGTAACTTACTAGTTGTAAGCAGTAAATGGTAATTCCTGTAGCCGAATGGTATAGTGTCGTAGAGAGGGGCCCTGCCGCCCAGGGCGATGCTCGAATTTGGCGTCCCCAACATTTCCTCTATTTTTGTTTTTAATCACTTTTTATATTTGTTAACTATGAACTAGAAGTTTTTACTACAGGTGACTTCATTTTTTTTTCATGTATACATATGATTTACTGAAAAATACTGTATTTATTTTTGAAAATGCCGCCTCCTTAAATGTGCCGCCCGGGGCGGGGCGATCCGCCCCTGCCGCAACCCCTTGCTATGCCACTGGTTTTAAGTCTGCGATATCCTATTGTGATAGCTACGCCAAAGGTGTTGTTTGTATACCAGTGATCCATAACCAGTTCTCGGCATAGACGTCAACGTCAATTAATTATTGAAGACGTCAAAATGAGAACTTTTTAGTACTTTTTTGTGTGACCCTTAATTTTGCTATGGCATGCATTTTCACGCTAAACGGTTTCCATTGTAAGTAGTTTATTTCCAAAATAAATAACATTGTGAATATGTTGCATTATTTTCAACCATTAGTATTCATACATACAGAAAACAAAATTTGTTTAATGTAATACATTCGTTAACTCAGAGTTTCCCAAACTTTTTCTGCAATGGAATACTTTGCAAATCCGGAAATTTTAGCGAAACATTTGGGTTATTTTTTAGGTCAGGTAATTCATAATAGTAATAATACAAACAAAATGTTAACAAAACACTTATAATTTTTAAATGATGTGGCATGGAGGGCAGGCTGGTTCCACCACAAAAAGATGACATCTGATTATCATTACGAAAAAGATAATACCTAATAACATCTGTCACTGTGAAAACTTGAATCGTTCAAACTATGTACATTCTCACAGATTTTGTCACTAACGACCCGGGTTTCGCCTTTCTGCATCTTCAGGCATTCAAGTGCACGGATGAACTTGAACTGACGCTTAGTAAATGAAAGTTTCGTGTTTATATAAGAAATAAATGCATCACTGAGTCCAAAGCCATTGCTGGCGAAAAGGATAAGCTCATGAGAATGCCCACAGATTCGAGTAGTAAGTAGTTTAAAGAATTATATGTATTTGTTTGTCGGCAAAGGTTTTATGATTATATTTATATAGGGTATAGAAGTGGAGATCCCGGTAGGCTTAATATTTTATTTAAAATTGGAAGACTATGCAATTGTGCTCTATTTATTTCCAAAATTTCCTGGAAAAAGAGCTTATGACTGTCCGTATTTGGGTGTAACATTTTTATCCCTTGTTCCTGATTGAACACGTGTCCTTCCGAAATTAAGTGATTAGCAAAAGTAGACGTGTCTTTTTTTCAATCTAAAGGCTGCCATATGTTCTAAAACTCGGATGTTCAGTGTCCTTTCTGTTTTGCCGTTTTGTATTGAAGAGGGACGCGGATTTTTTTCCCAGATTTAGGGGGCCGTGGAATGAAAAAGGTTGGGAAGCACTGCCTAAGAGGTCCGCACGGGCCTGGGCCTGGTCCTCGGGGCCTTACCCGGCCCGGCCCGCGAGCCGGGTTCGGGCGGGTAAGCGTATTTGAGATTCGGGCTTGGGCCGGGCCCGGGTAAGAAATTTATTTCTTCAGAAAAATATTTCAGACTATGTTCGTGTCATAAGTCAGCCATGATGATTTTAATTATGACCAGTTGTATAAATCGGGGTTTCGGGTAACAAGTGCGGTATTGGACTCGGGTTCTGGCCGGGTCGGGCGTGCGTCTTTCGGGCTCGGATCGGGTAATTTTGTAAAATTTCGTCCCGTGAAGACCTCTTCTGTGCCTGCACCAATTGCACTGCGTATATGTAGGTATAAAGCAGTGGTGCACAAGCTTTTTGAACGAAGGGCCATTTTATCAAATTTCTAATCTTTCGCGGGCCGCAGAAGTTCAAAGTGTTGAAAAATAATGATATTCACCCAATCCTTTTTTTATGCGATTGTTTTACGCGATTTTGCGAAAAAAGTGATGACCCTACGCAAAATCATGTTATGTTATGTTTCTCTAGGAATTATTTAAATACAATTCATTTATTAAATTCGTTCAGTAGCACGTTTCCGGGTCATAAGTTTTACCACCGACAATTACTTTGTCAAGTAAATGCGTTCCAGGTTTCTAAATATTTTAAATACAAACCGAAGATGGAAATATTATTTTTTTACTAAAAAAAATATAGCGATTTTTAGGAAGGTATCAAATAAACACCTGAATTTAAAAATAAAATATTGTACACTTACGTATTTAAAAAAATCAGTTTCAACTGTTCGTCCGATCAACGAAACAAATCCAATGTAATTATAATTGACTCAGATCAATAATCTAGAAAAAACAGCATTTCATCAAATGAGTCCGTGCGAAATTCAGATTCAAGCAAAATTTGATACGTTAATTCAAAAAATTGCAAACGATTACATTTCGTAACCGACAGTGACAGCAGCGAATAGCTCCTATAAGTGAATACAATTGTGCATGTATACACAATATGTATCTGTTCTCATTGTATTTTTATGAACAATACATAAATTAAATTTTATAGAAAAAAAATTGCGCGAATTTGAAGAACAATTTTTATTTTTTATACATTTTTTATAGGAACCGATTTTTTATAGGAACCGATTAATCAAATTATGTGAAAGTGAGGTTTTCTTACGCGCCACTGGAACATCGGTTCGCGTAAAAAATAGTGTATTAGCACATCACTCAATAAGTTCGTAGTATAACATATAGATGGTGCCACTCTTGACAAATCCATATGATTTTTAGAAAGTACCAACCTTCAAATAATACGTGTCAAAATTTCATAACAAACGTTTAGTTCACATGTAACAGTGGTTTTAGTGACGCTACTTTTGTAATTTTCAAAACAATGGAAAATATCTGATATTTCCTGATATTTTGATTCAAATTGATCGTTGTTCTACAAATCGAGCAATTTTAGTTACAATGATAAAGCGGCCTCGTTGATGGATGCTGAGAAGGGGTTGGAAAATGTTTTAAGCAACAAACAAATCGTGTTTTGAAAACAATAATGTAAAAACAGACTTAACATGCACCGCAGACGGTACCTATTGTAAAAAGATAAATTACGGGCGCAAATGTATACCCGGGAAAAAATAATCATTAAATAACTAAGAATAGTATTAAGTTTTCTATCAATGACGATTCAAATTATAAACCTTACCGCAATTTTTTCACATATCAAACACAGATTTTTATCATATTCAATGAAAAAATTGGTGATGAAGTACTTGTTATTTCGCTATTTCGGGCCGTGGTTTGTGCACCACTGGTATAAAGCAAATGTGTGAATGAAAGAATCCTAGTTTCCCTTACGTTGACACCCTAAGCACGTACTTAGTGTCAGGGTTGTGTAGTCGGACTCGAAAAAAACTGACAACTTTAAGTCCTTCAAAAAAAAAATATTCAAATCACTTCGGTCCAAAATGGCGGCACTGCATGCTGCTAAGCTAACAAATTAAAGTCGTGTTTTAATCTTAGGTAGAGTCGGAGTCTAATTTTTTAAGGACTCCACAGCTTTCGATAATTTATAGAGCTTTTTTATTTTTATAAAATTATATAAAAATGCCACGTATCCATTATCCGGTATGGTCTAGTGGCTAGGATACCTGGCTCTCACCCAGGAGGCTCGGGTTCGATTCCCGGTACCGGAATATATTTTTGCTTTTCATTGATTATTTTGTGTGCCTGTGGAAATAGGATTTTTTATATTACATATTGTCAATAAGAGCAAAAATAAAATGTAGGTACCTAAATTACAATTTTATTTGGTAGAAATACAAGAAAGGATTTTTCTATTTTGAAAGTAAGTGCGTTTTGATTTTCAAAGATGTCGCTGCCTATGAAAGATTTTTATAATACATATTTTTATAGATTTTGTACTGAAATATCTATCAAATATTGATAACACTAGCTGTAAGCCCGTTGCCCAGCAACGTGAGATTTTTGTATTGATAACATAGTGTGTTTTAAAAGTAATTTGAAATTTTCTAGTTGTTTCAAACGTATTTTATTCTGGAAATGATCCGTAAAGGCGGAGAAATGGTTTGAAAGACAAGTGCAATATAGCTTTAGAATAATTAAAACAGGTGTCGAAAAATATTTAAATATTATTTTAGAAAATAAGTATTTATTCAGTGGTAAGTGTATTAAAATTTGTAAGACAATATTGTCAATATTGACAATATTAAAAATAAATTAAAAAAGATGATTCCGTTCGTTTATATAAAAATAATATTAAGACATCTATCGAAAAAAGTACGTAGCTTAAATGGTATGCAGGAGTATGAACAAACCAGATTTTCCTTACAAAGTCGCGCGCGATTTCAACTTTGACCCTTGCCTCCACAAGTTTAGTGATAACTGTTACCATTGCTTCGGGCCATGGTCGCTGCCCGTTGTCGGCTGCGTGCCTTCACAGGCAGTATTATTGATTGTCTTGATAATAATTATCCTTGTATGAATTAATCTTCTAGATATTGAACCAAATAATGTACATATGCATAAATAAGGGCACCCTGCAATATATTTCTGGACCACCGATCAATAAAAAAAGCGTTAAATTTATCGAATAATTTATCAACGTATAAAGAGTGGTCAAGCTTTTTGAAAAACTGAAGCGAATTAATTTTCAAGGCTTACATACATCATTGAAAGGCTCATCAATTCTACAACCGGTCAATATTGAAACAACTCGTAGTAGATTTAAATTATATCAAACAATTCATCTCGACAAATTTTATATATTATTTAAAATATGTGATGTTTTCTGTAGATTCTAAATTCGATTTTGTTTACGTTCAATAACGAAATACCGAAAAAAAAAAATTGGTATTAAAAAACATCAATTTTACCGGGATTCTAGTTTTTGTAAAACCGGTATTGCAGTCCCTACATAAAATGTATTAGGACGGACTGATAGATGCCAGGCATTAATTATTACAGTTAATCAGTGTTTTTTTTTTCAAAAAAAGGTGCCGGAACTCATTTCTTTTATAAATGTGTCCATTCCCAATGTCAAGCATATGACTTCCTTTTACGGGTACTGCTTGTTACTCAGTTTCTCAACGTCTATTTTTTCCCGAAGAGAGTAAAGATAGAAGGATAGGGTTAAGACAGGAATAGTGGTTGACTAGGGATCTAAGATAGGAAAAATCATAATGGTTTCCATGAAAATAAAAAATCAACAGTTTTTGAGGCAAAATTAAATTTTAAGAATATTGATTTGAAACGCACTGCAGTTGACACACATTCGATTCGCAGATTTTTTCAAAAGTTTTTAAACAGTTTATGTTTCGTATTTCTTATTTTTACATATACATTAACTTATATAAGCGAATGAAATTGAAGATATCGTACGTTTTGGAATCTGTTAAAGTAACGCTGTGAAGAGCGATTCAACAGTTTAGGAAATAAGTATAAATAAAATAGGCGCTGTACACGTAGGATCTGTTTAGAATGTGACTCACTAAACATCTTCACTCATCATTTACGTGAAAGTTGTTTTTCAAATTGTTATCAATATAATTATTTAATGGTAGAATACACACCGTGGAATGTTTACAATATTGAAGCAACAATTTCTGAACAAGATCTATAAACTGGCAAATATTTTATGTTTCTATTTTTTATTTACTTTTAACTTTATTCTTTTAATCTAAAACCTATTTCTCCAATTCATATTTGTTTTTAATGGATATAACGTGCACAATAAGACACACAAATTAACAATTTTATGTGCTTTGATTTTTTTCCGAATTATAATTCTATGTTATATATCCAGGGCCGGCGCTACCATAAAGGCGAAATAGGCAATCGCCTAGGGCGCAAATCATTAAGGGGCGCATAAATTGAGTAATGAAATTATTTTTATATTCTAATAACAAATAATTGTTTTTACTTGTATCTGATCGTTATAATTATGTATCGTATTCTATATACTTCGAAAAAGGTAGGTTGAGCGACTGACTAACAAACATTTCTCGTAAAAAAACTTATTTTGAGATACCTCCCTTAGGAGGCCATATGATTCACATTGAGAGCGGACATGCATATAAAAAAAATCCACAGTTCGTTAAAAGGGGGGCGCGCCAATAACCGTTGCCTAGAGCGCCAAATAACCTCGCGCCGGTACTGTATATATCTATCTTTGAAAAAATCAGTTGAAACTTTTACTTGAAGCGTCTACTTCTACTATATAAGAGGATATGTTGTTAGTTATTCCAACGTTTTATGGTCATGTCATATTTCATCATCCACGAAGAAAGCAAGGTAGACATCCAACTAATGTAACTTCATCTATTTAGGCTACGATTACATGTCAAAAAGTCCATCCGATTATACATATTTAAAATTTAGATATTATTCGATAATTTTTTAATACCATTGTATGCATTTTTAAATGTGTCATAGCTTAGTGATATGGTAATCATTATCAAATGATTGCATTTTGAAGCTAAATTTGCAGGAGCGCGTATTAAAAGAAAGTGATGAGAGGATCTACACCAGGCGTAGGGAACCTGCGGCCTTTTAGTTACTCTGGTGCGGCCTTCTGGCCAATTCTGTAATTCTGTAAATTTATGTAAATTCGTAAATTTCTGACCGTAAATTCCTGTTTCTGGCCAAAGATTACCTAGTCAATGTTTACTGCGGCCTTATGTCGAATCAGAAAAATGAATGCGGCCTTTAGAGAAGAAAAGATTCCCCGCCCCTGGTCTACACTCAGTGGTGCAATTTTAAAAGCGCCCCGAAAATGTACACTCTGCATCGCTATAATGCATATATATTTTTTAGTAAATCCAATATCAGTACCACATTTATTAAAAGTAATTAAAAATACCAGTTTCAACTGTATAGTTTCACATTAAAGTTACTTTATTGGTATGAATAATATTAGTGTATATTAATTTAAATTTGTTTAATTAAAAATAATATCATTGTGATTACAAATAATATATTTCTTTCAACCATAGCAAATAACTTTAAATTCTAATTAAGGTTCGACTTCTTTCGCTTGTTATCAAAAGATTTTCATCCTTTTAGGTAGGTATATAATTGTAATGTAACGTTGGCCCAAATAAAGTTTGAGTTACGCGTTTAGTTTTTGGAATAAAAGATTATAATATCGTTTTACTACCATTGCGGTTGCGAATCATGGCACCTGACGAAGACGTAGAAAAACCGTATAAGTACTGAGCTTCGAGAACAGATACTTGCGTTGGATAACGGGGGTGAGGTGGTTTGATTTTGTGAGGAATTCAGAGATAAGGGAGCGTACAAGACAGCGTCCCGTCACGTCAGTGGTTATGGAGAGACGTTGGAACTGTGTCACGTGCTGCGGATGCTTCCGGAAAGCCTCAATCCTGCCTGCCTCTTCTTTCGACCGGTGGGATTACGTCGTCCCGGACGTCCGTCGGGTACTATCCATAGGATGTACTCGGTGGAACTGAGGGATGCTGACATGTCATGGGAGGAAGCAAAGCTATTGGTGGGAGACAAGGAAACATGTAGGTGCCACGTGGCGGCCATATGCTCCACATAGGGAGCGAACATGGCCAAAGAAGAAGAAGAATTTTAATTTAAAAATTGGTCATGGGAGTGAAATGTGTTTTGAGCTTTGATTTGTAATTTCTTTTTCATTTCGTTATGCGTCGATATTTAAAGTCTATGTTTATTAACTTGCAAATACAATAAGCCAAAACTATACGTTTTAAAATATCGTTAAGTGTCTACTATCTTGGATTAATGTAACATTTATTGGCTTAGGTACAGATTCGCTTTCGCTCGTTAACGAACAAAATTGATGGCAGCATCTGTTGAAAGGATTAGTAATTATGTTCAATTTATTATAACAAATTAATAATGAAATATTCATAATATTGTTTGAAAAGTAAACTCGGGATGAACATAAAGTTAAGTATTAGTATTATACAAATAATTAAATCGTGCCTGGTTTACGTCTGATTTTTGACTATATTTAGAACAGGAAATTATTACCTACCTGCCATGCGTTAAAAAAACCGTTTCTATTTCCTCATCCGAGAGGATACCCCCCACCACCTCGTCTTCGCTCCGTCCACGTCCTCGCACACATTTTCGGCCTGCTTAATCAAGTGCTTGCTGAGTGTTGTTGAATCGAACAAAACACACGTACAAATTTACTAATGTAGACGAAAGCTCGATCAATATTGTTGCTCGGCCGTGTACTCGGTTAGTCTAAATTAGGCTTTACGTATGCATACACACTGTTCTCTCCTCATGCACCGACTTATAAAGAGGGTGTTCGTGTAAACTGCGTTACAGATAAATATATAAATCGAGACAAATATATATTCTCATGACAGTTCATGAATATGATTGCTTACTAGAGGTCTGCACGGGCCGAAATTTTACAAAATTACCCGGTCCGAGCCCGAGTCTAATACCACAATTGTTACCCGAACCCGACCCGAAGCCCGTTTTTTACAAATTTACAACAATTTATGATTCTCTATAGAACTAGTAATAATTTAAATCATCATGGCTGACTTATGACACGAACATAGTCTGAAATATTTTTCTGGAGAATAAATTTCTTACCCGGGCCCGGCCCGAGTCCGAATCTCAATTTCGCTTACCCGCCCGAACCCGTAAGAGCACCCGGGCCAGGCCCGGGCCCGTGCAGACTTCTATTGCTTACTGACTGTCTATGTTTAATTACTTTTGTTTGTACACTAGCTACTTGATGATATTCAGTTTAGAGCCGAAAACACTTCGATGAGTTTTCCTAACCTCACTAAAAACTTGCATTTCTAGTGTTTTCGTAGATTCATTCAGCGATTTTCACACGTGAACCGCCATCATTTCCTTACGGTAAATTTTGCTTGTGAACCACATGCAAAAGCTTCGATGCTTTGCTCAATTTACCGTAAATTATAATTCGACTTTAATACATCATGAGCGGGCGGCGAGGCGACTGACAATTTGTAAATCAAGCAAATTGGATGGATGCTGGGGGTTATGTGAATCGGATAACGACGCTTGGCTTTCAACGCCATTTTGCGAATGTGATGCGAATAACTGCAAGTTGCATTTTAGCTATTTAACGTAAGTAGACACGTACATTACAGTTGATCAATCAGCGAATCAACAACCACTTGTAAGATTTTTACGTGTCTATATTTTATAGTATAACACACTGAAAGATTGCATTACGGCTTGCATTACCCGTAAACCAGTTTATCGGTATATTTACGAATATTGACTTTCGGTAAATACCGGTTAATTATTTGATTGCGAATTAAATGCAGATACAGGCGTATTATAACAAAATATTATTGAAAATATGCATTCCGAATGTGGAGTTTTGTTTATCAACTTTAGAAACCAGGGCTGTGGAGTTGGAGTCGGAAAAATCTCACGACTCAGAACTGCATGCTAGGCTGACTAAAGATGATCTGATGGAATACATCTAAACGGAATGATTGAAAACTTATTTAATACATGATATAAACTCTAGTACAGCGGTTTCCAACCTTTATGTTACTGCGCATCCATTTAAAGAAAAAAATATCTTCGCGCCTCCCCATCCTGTATTTCATATACGAACAAATACACGTTTTGAAGGTTAAATAAATATTTTGGACTGTTTGCGCCTCCCAGGTTGGAAATCGCTGCTCTAGTAAATGTATGGTATTTATATAAATTAGATACAAAATAAAAAATAATAATTATTATCCAATTTATGAAATTCAATAAATTGTATAAACCTTTGAAATCATATTGAATACAATATCAGTTTAGTGTGAATACAAAGTAAATATATTTTTTGTGCATTACCGATACTGACGGTAATAGATGATGGTAATTTGAAAATTTTTGGAATATTCGTTCAAAGGAGCAATGAAATAAACTAATATCTTTTCAGCGTGATGATCTTAAAAAAATATTTAAGAAAACTGATACCTATTTGTCTGCATATTCTTATGTAAAATTTAAATACGTTAAATGAATAAACTTCACTAAAAATAGGTATGCATTAAAGTATTATTTGACTTTGGCAGGACATATGAAGATGGGGATTGACTAAAGGCTTAAGAGATTTCAGCACGGAGGATTCCGCAGGCTGGAGCGAATCATTTGTAAATTCTTATTGAAACTTCTGTCAAAGGAAACTTGAGCTGTCAATTTGAAATTATAATATAATGATAATATAACTGTCAACAGTAAAAACAAACACAACATAAACTAATACATACTTCGGGGCAATTTTAGAAGATTATTTATTATATTATAATATACTATGTTATTTTGATAAACTTTTATCTACCCTTTTACCCCTTTAGACTGAAGAGCAACTAACGCTGTAAAAAAGTCAAGACACGTGCAAAAAGCTCTACCTATACTATTAGATAAAGTATTTTTTTTTAATACACTTTTCATGGACACAACGCTTTATTGCATGTTTGTTCCACTATGAAAAAAAAAGCAAATAAAATTTTAGAATGCCATAAAAAATGTCTGCGATTTTAATTATTAAGCCGGTAAAAAATATATAATTGAATGTTCCAAAAAGTTCACTGAACCCTCGCATTATTTTTTCTCGGCATAGTGATGCACAATCTTATTGATCCATCATTTTTTCTCGGGCGCAATGTATTATTAGCGAAAATCAATATCAATAAATAATATGCACGTTCATGTGATATTTAATATCATAACACCACGCCAACTGAATGATAGTGGTTTTGAAAAAATATTGAGCGATAAAGTTTGATGGTTTATATAATTTGAAAATCAAAGAACGATTTCTTTAGTATGATTTATTGTCGATCTTTTCAGGTTAGTATAAATATTACATAATCGAATAGGCACCCGTTGAATCATTGTTTTCGTGATGCTGTTATGTCGAAATGGCCGTTGGTACTTTGAAGAAATTTGCTTCGCCTTTTATGATGATTCGATGTTTACTTTTCAGCATCTTATCCACAACCCATAGGAATAGTTGAACCAAAACTTAAACGGACTGTCAAAGTTTTAGAGATTAAAAGAAATAACGGAGTGAACAAATTATTTAAGTCGATATCACGATAAGAGATATATTAAGTCTTTTACTGATGGATGAAGGCATTTCGAATTTTATCACGCCGCTTTCAAAATAACTATTTAGTACAGCGTCTATTAGCTGATAAAAAAATCAATTGAATAAATGTAAAGAAAAAAAAATGTGCATGCCAGATACCAAAATCAACTAGAGTTTAAATATTCCAATTTATAAATAATTAAGAAATGATGTGTTTTTTTCGTAGGAATATATAATTTTTCTAATTTATTGTAAAATTTCACATAAAATACGCAAAGTTTTTTTTCGCAATTTTGATAACATGTGGCTGAATATAATGATCATAAATATTATATTACATAAGCTTGAAATATTTTCGTATTTTTGCATTCAATATCCGATAAGATACGAGCTGTTTTTATCCTAAGGGAATATGTAGTTTCAAGCAAAGCGATAGACTTTGTAAGAGTAATCTTCTAGGAAGTGTCTCATTGTTATGATGTAAGCGAGCTGCTAAGCTACGGAGTAGGCGATATTGTAGTAAATCCTTTACTTTGCAGTGGCCAAAAGGCAAAGTGTCACTTCGGGTCATTTGTCAAGCTGTATTTACGGCCTCTGTGGGCGAGATACTATGTCGGAGAGCTTCATGAGATACTGTCCTCAAGCTTTTTCATAGAATGATAACCAAATACACTGATCATCATCAGCTGAACTGAGATTAGGTGAACTAGATAATAAGAAATTAGATTTACTTATTCATCTATGTTTCGCACTCTTTATATTTCTTTGGTCCTAAGTGCGCTTGAATATGGATCCATCATTTAGAGCCCAAATGAAAGTTCATACAAGTTGCAATTAGAGCGAGTCCATAAGATACTATTATTTCAAAGAAAATAAATATTTTCTCTTCGATAATTCCGTAAGAGAATAAATTTATTTGATAAATGCCATCTCTTGCTTGAAGGTCGAAGCTTGAAGATCGTTTTCAAGTTTAAAGCATTTTTCTCTTCTTTTTCGGGGCCGAGTTAATTATCCTGAAATTCTTATGACTATTAAATAACTTACTCCCAATTTATTACTACGTGGCCGAAAGTATAACGAAAAAATGTTTCTAAAAACCTTGCTCGCGTAGGTCGTATGAGTTGCCAGTTTCAAGGGTGTTTGACTTATCAATTCATTGCCTAGAGAGGTGGAAGTTTTCAGTAGCAGTATTTGTCAGCTGTTATTTTTATATAGTGATGTATTCTATACTTTTTTATTTTGATTATATTTTTCAAGTGCATGGTGTATTGGCGTCAGCTGTAATGCCATGTATTGTAATTCTGATTTAAAACGATAAACAATTACTTTTATAAGATTTTGACTGAAGGAGTTTGGTGGAACTTCAATATTAAATTTGAATCGTTCAAACTTTGTACATTTACACAAGTTTTGTCACTTACGACCCGGTTAAAGAGCATCTTAGAGCTTTCAAATTCACAACCTACAAAGACTATTTGTTTAAATAAATATTTCCCCAGCTAATATAACGTATTTAAAATCGAATCATTAGTAAATTTAATCCATATCGCCATCAATAGCTTACAACTTAGTGATACATTTATTTCTCATATAAACACGATACACTTATGTATTTACTAAACGTCAGTTCAAGTTAATCCGTGTACATTTGACGTAGGCCGTCGAGCCCCTTGTTAAAGATATAAAATACAATATTCTCAGAATTAATCAATACTTAACTACAATTTATGAAATATTTTATCTACCAAGAATATCACTATAACGTTTAAAAAATGAAATTTGAGCAAAAACAATTGAAACCTATTTTTCACTCTTGCTATTTGAAATTGGTATGTACATAAAAAATATTTTAGGGTATATTTGTTGAAAAGTGAAAAAATTCACTCCTTTCCAGAACACTGTGAATAGCTCTGAAACTAAACTAGCCCCTTGTTAAAAAATTGGCAGCTCGCCAGTTTAAAATATATGTTGATTTAAATGATGCTTTTATTTTCAATGCCACCTGTTTTTGTTTTCGGTGCCCCTAGAAGACGAGGTCAGTAAAACCATTCTGCTGCTAGTTACTGGAGGTTCCCAGATATTAAAATAGAGTGCTTGTTTTTGTATAACTTGACAATAATTTATTAGACAGGCAATAAAATGTACGACATTTCAAACACTGGAATGTTCTCATGATTTTTTTAATAAGTCTATATGAAGTCTATATAAATCTATATGAACTGTTGACAATATGTATATCTTTAAATTAAAACTATAAATTGAAATAGACAAACTAAAATATTAGTATATGTATCGACTGCAAAAAGGCAAAATGACGTAACCCTCACAGAACAAATGTTATGGGATGCACAAAAACGTTTTTTGACGATTTTGGATCAAAGTCAAAATATTAAATACACGCAACCTTTAAGTGTACGAAGAATTTATACTGGTATGCTATTTACTTCACTATTAGTTTATAATTTATTTAAGAAAAGCTTTTGTGTAAACTCTTTTTCCTGGTCGCAATTTTTACAACCTCCTCATTTTTTAAATTTAAAAGTTACATTTACAAACTTATTGGGCATTTGAAGATAACATCCTTTTGATAAAACACATTGTGATTAGAAAAAAAGAAATTTTAAAAATACTGTGAGTTACATCCCTTTTTCTTCCTTACTCGATATTGTATTAATAATGCTTTTGCTGGTGGCTCTCTTTCGGTTATAATTGTAACTAGATAATTCAACATAACCGTGTAAGATTTATCATCATTGTGTTGTTTGTCATAAAAAACTTTTAACGAAGATCTCACAGCAAAATAATTACTTACTATCAACAAGGTATGCCAAAAAATTTCAGCAGTACATTTTAAAGAAAATTTCGCTAATTCTGCGAAATTTTTTATAGTTGACGAATAGCATATGAAATAATGTTTTTCAATTGACAGAAAAAATATGATTGAAATAACCGGGTTGAATTTGTTTGATAAGATGAAGAAATCGTTTGATAAGATTTCAAATACCTGGGAATTTACGGAGAACTTTTTTTTGGCTCATTTCAAATTGTTTTGGCTAGTTGGTTGGTTGGCTGGTTTCATTTTTTTTTTTACTTTTTATTCTCAATCCCGAAATCTCGGGATT
This sequence comes from Himalopsyche tibetana, assembly GCA_030503985.1. Classification (NCBI taxonomy): domain Eukaryota; kingdom Metazoa; phylum Arthropoda; class Insecta; order Trichoptera; family Rhyacophilidae; genus Himalopsyche; species Himalopsyche tibetana. The sequence goes on from JAPJYX010000010.1 coordinate 8,803,278, forward strand.
AGTACAATCAAAAATACAAAATTGAACGGGATCCCGGGATTGGAAGCCCTATTTGTGATATCTCAATTCTCTCTCATTCATCCGACCTTAAAAATGGAACGCGGTGAAGCGACAAGCTATTCAAAAGTTCTGATCTAACCGTAAAACTAAAAAAAAATCAAAGATGAAAATTGTCAGTTTTGAAAAAGAGCCCCACAGTTACAGAAGGTAAAAATAATATAACAGTCGAAATTTTAAAATGTAATTGTATTAGTTTTATGTATACTATCACTTGAAAAGCGCTGATTTAGACAAACGAAATGAGCTGCATGGCCCTCCCCTTTTCTCATTTGTGACACCACCATCTGACAGGTGGATTAATAAGTTTTCACTGTAAGTAAACGTTGAGCCATTTGTCAGAGGTGATTTCTAGAATACGTCGCAGGCATATCGAGTGGCATTAAGACACGCATGTGGGATACAGCGTAGAAAACAATTGAAGGGATACGAGAAAACGGATATAGTAATATGCTACGAATTCAATAAGTTAGGTAGAATATTTAAATTTAATAACTCATACAGAACGTTATCCGTCGAGCACGATTGGTTTGAGAAGAGATGACAGCGGAAATATGAATTATCACGTGAAACTACGTTTTTCAGTATTTCACTCAGTATTTATCAACACGATGAAGGTTAAGAAAATTAACTTTGACATCAATTTAACTGTAAATATTTAAAAAAACTTCTAATTATTTTTTTTAATTCAAATCCGTTCCTTATGTGGAGAATATGGCCTCCTAATGGCAGTATCTCAACAGGAGCTTTTTTTTACATTAGCTGCTTATTACTCATTCGCTTAACCTTTCTTTTCCGGAGAGAGTAATAGGGATAGAAAATATGAGGTAGGACAGGACTAGTGGTTGGTTAATCACTCTCGCTACAACTCTTTATTTTAGGATCGAAACGGTGGGGGAAATTTTTAGACACATCAGATCACAAACATCCATGCCTTCAAACAGAAATCGATACATCGATTGCAAAAGTGCTTGCCGTACTGGGATTCGAGCCTGTGATGTCCAGCATAGAAGACGACGTCGTTGACCACTGTGCCATAGACCTGAAAAACAAAACCATATAGTTTTTTTTTTTATCTAAGTCAGAGCTTACCAAACTTTTTGAGAAACTGGCTACATGATTTATTTAAAACATTGGAGAGCCGTATTTTATTGAGCCCTCATCTAAGCAGGCAAGTCCAATGTGATCAATAAAAGAGCGGACACAGCGTGAAAAAAACACTATTTCGTTAAAAAGTATTATTTTCTATTTATTATATCTTTATAGATACAGTCACTGTATATCTTGATTTGTTTTTTATTTGATTCGCATAGAATCATCTTTTTTTGTCTTGCCTTGATGATTCAAAAGAAAACAGAATAAATTCTTTTATGCCCGCTGTAGTAGTTAATCTTTTATTATATCATTTTAAAATTGAACGATTCGTTTATTTACAAAATGATTTGAAACAAATCGGATGTAGTAAGGACGAAGCAAATTATTATAGATATAAGTGGCCAGCTAAACGAAACACTTGAAGCATTATAATGATTGTAATTATAAAAATCTTGTTAAGATTTATTGTATTGCACGATTTTGGTAATTGGAGATTAGCCACGTACTAGTATGCATTTCCTTTGAGGCTGCAGTTGTATATAGCCTCTAAAGCCACTAGTGGGAGGGCCATTATCCAAATTACCAAATGACTGCCCACGGCCATTCAATGGCCATAAACGGAAGTGTATAATTAATTTATGAAGTCTCATTTAACGTGTGAATCTCTTGTGTTTGATTTTGAAATATATTATAAACACAATTACTTCTGATTCTTCTGAACAACACAAAATGAATTGAAAAAAAAAACGCCGTGGGGCTTATGCTCAGATAAGCTGTTTTTCATTTTTATGGTCGATATAACACGATGAAGTTTTTATTTTTTTAATGTGTTTGTAGGTATTAAAAATATTATCGAAGAGAGATGAGTTACTAAGAATTATTTTCAAAAGAAATATAAGAAAAATGTAACTAAATTAAGATTTAAAACTAAACTGAAAATACTGGCATATACTCAGATATTTTTTTAATTAAAAATCATTTGGCATAAGCTTAAGAGAATTTACCTCGAAAAGAAACAAACGATTTTTATCTCGAGTTATATATCAAATAAAAATATTACGCGATGTTAACCGCACACGAAATAGAATGAAGAACCTTCTGATCGTAAAGAGGGATGATACAAAGACAAGACTGCTGGACGTCAATCGATGCTTTTAACCTACAGCAGTGAGAATAATCAGTCGTGTTAAATATAACAAATTCATTTCAATAAAATCTATACATCGAGAAACAAACTAAAACTTTCAATTTGCTATAATAGGAACAGAATTAAAATGTAGCCTGTTGCAAGTATTGTTTTTAATAAACATATTACTTTGAAATGTTGTTTAAATCAACAAACAACCACAATCTTCAAGAAAAAAAACAAACTTCCCTTTCTTCTCTTCCTTCAGTATTATAGCTTATAATTATATCTTCATCATTATTTTCACAAGCACTTGGCCTCATAAAATGTATCTGTGATGTTAAACAGTGTCATCTGGCCTTTTTGAGTATAAAACAGATTTTGATAAACCAAACATGTTAAACGAAAAATAATCTCACTTTTTCATAACTTAAAGTGTATAATATTTGTGGAGATATAATGCAAAACGTACTATTTCCAAAAATCTAACTTTTCAGTAGAGTCAAATACTATAACGAATAACACAAACAAAATATGATTTCCAATTTTAAAACGACAGTGTTTTAGACATTTTATATTAAAACTAATAGGATCAGTCGATTCATTAGGCTTGAATTACCCTATCTGCATACCTAACTCAATATCGCTCATTTTGGAAATAGTACGTTTTGCATTATAGCCCCACATTTTTCAACGACACAGCTGAGTGATCATCGCGACACACCCGTGTGCCACACAACATTATTTGGGAAACACTGAATTAAAGTTTATTTTATGTCGTACAAGTCGCTAAATTTCGATAATAGCGCCTATAGCTCTCGTCATTTAAAAATAACTTATATGTATGTATTAACAAAAATAGTCAAGCCTTATAATTGTAATTCATTTTTCGTGAATTATTCTCTTAACGTGTACGCACACCGATGACGATAAGGTATAAGCTTTGTAGAATTATTTGTTGTTGTTGATTTACGAGTTGATGTATTGCTGTGCTGGTCTTCCCCAATCAAACAAAAAAGCAAGTTTTGAAACCAGTAGGTATTTAGGTTAAAGATGTTTTTGATAAAATACATGATAAGCATTTGAGTATCATTGTTATTTTTCGTCGATCATTTACGCGGCGTTAAAAGCAATTAGCCATTTCCCAACAGAATAATATTATTAATTAGTTACTAATTAGATGATTTATAACATTCGGAAGGAAGTTAAGTAATTGAATACATGCTTGTTTTGCACACTGCCAGTACAAAGGGTAACATCAGCCAACAATAAAAAATAAATTCTAAGTCAGGGGCTCCCAACCGGTGGGGAATTCCTCACTGGGTAGGAATTCCAGAGTTCAAGGGAGGAATCATTGAATCACTAGATTCTATTTTTTTTTTTTGTAAAGTTGTTTAAAACTATTATTTCAAAAACAACATGACATGCTAAAAAAATATTTTTCATAAAAAAAATATTCACATTCACACGGAAGACTGAAGTTTTTGTTCATTGAAATATGTTTCGGTAATTTCAGTAATATAAAAACCTACATATTAAATTAATATTCAGGCGGAATTATAATCTGAGCAATGATATAAAAGGGAAACAGGTGATAAAGGTTGGGAGCCTCTGTAATATATTTTTTTACCAATAAAACATAAGTTGTCTTATTTTTTTTTTAAATCTTCAAGCCAAATTTTTCTGTAGTTCAACAAAAATTAGTTAGTATTCATTTTTAAAAGCATATATTGATGGTTCTCAAAACATTTATTGATTTTTTTGTTGTCCGCCGATGTAAAAAGGTTTAGAAACATTGCATTAGATAACAGTATTCATCTAAAATCACTCAAACGGAAAATTAATAAGCAGTACAAAATATGAATCAAATTAAAAAGAAATGTCTTTTTCGCTCTTGTGCGTATTAAAGTTGTATGTTAAATTCGGTTCAACTTCCGCTAAAATAAAGTGAATTAAACCTACAAGTCATTTCAGTGAACCTGTGTCCCAATCAAATAAGGCTGTATAAATACAATTTTAGTTGAAACGGAAATGGAGATTATTGTAATACAAAAGCTACTCTGATTTATTTCGTGTTGAGATTTTAATGTCTTAATAAAAATATGACTTATATGATACGTAGTTAATTTATGTCTATTCATAAAATAAATTACGCAGTTCCTGTGGAAGTACAGTAAGTTGAAGGTGATTAAATTAATTTTAGTCATAATGTGTTTTAAGATTAATACACTTAATGATATTTTTTAATAATTCAAACATTATAATTCAATAGATTAGTGCAAATATATTGTATGTACAGTTAATCTCGAAATTGAGTTAATATACACGTTATATCTTTATGATGTAAAATTATTGTAAGGTCAAATAGAATATTTGTGGAGAATATCATTTAAAAATGTAATATGTCAATTTAACCAATATTTATCATGAAAAAGTTAATAAAATTAGTTGTTGACCATGCAAATTTGGACGTACAATATCTTGGCACTAAAACGTCGAGTATTTGTCTCTTGATAAAAAAATCATGAAGCTCGATAAAAAAATTACAATTTTTTTTATAAACAGTGGTCAACGTCGTTGGCTTCCATGCCGGCCTTCACGGATTCAAATTCCAGTCCAAACAGCAATTTTCAATCGATTTCTTTTCTTGGATGTTTGTGATGGCTACAAAACTCTTCCAATCCTAAAATAATGGGGTGTAGAAAGAGTGATTAGCTTACCACTAGTCCTGTCCTAGCCCTCTAGCTCCTATCGTTATTCTATTCGAAAATAAAACAGGATGAGCAACTGGGTAAGAAGCATTTCTCGTAGAAAAAATCTGCTCCATATGCTCCAAATTGGAAGCGGACATGAAACAAATAAAAATATTATTTAATTGAATTTGAATAGTGCTATACTTTTGAAAATATTCAAAATACATCCGTATTTATTGTTTCTACTGTTTTTTTTTAAATAAAAAAAACGATTGTGATAAATACAATGAATATAATATAATATAAATTATCGGATCAATGCCGGTGAGATAGAGTCTGAAATAAAAAAATAATAATTATTATATTAATTATAATTAACACTTATTTGGTTGGTAAAACCAATTGGTCCTTCCAATGAACATTATTGAACACATCGCTATTACAGCGCTTCTTACACTTTTCATGTCAAAATGCAACGAAGAGTAAACATGGCATTGCTACCATATACCGTATCCAATGAAAAAGACCGATTTTTTAAACTCCTTTTAAAATATAATTGTGTTTATTAATCATTGCTTAAACAGTAAATTTGAATAATGATTATTTTTACGACCGACCGTTAGCCTAATGATGCTTAGGCGACATATAAAATACACCTTCGTGATATAGCATCTTTAATATTATTGTCACCGTACTGGCAGATGTTATTAAGTTACAAATTTCTGAACAATAAGATAAGTACACAATGTGATTCTTGTATATTATTTCTTTATCTGGAATAACTCAGTCTGTGTATTTATTATACTGGTTTGGCTATAACATCATTTTTTATCGGTAATAATAAAGCAGATTTAAAGACAGGCGATTTTTTCTGCCTATTGATTCCTAATTTCATTTGTTATATAATGGCACAAATCTGTCTATGTTATAATTATCTATGTAACATAAAGTAACCAAACTAGAAGCTTTATCAGAAACTGTTTTTATTATTTGTTGTTTACTCAGAATTACCAATTGAAGTGTCTAGTTACAAGAAATGACTTGTACACATTTTAATATTTGCGGTAAACAATGTTTTTTAAAGTGACGATTCATTTTTGTATCATAATCTGTCTTTAAATAAAAACAAAATAACAGTGTTTATACGCCGATAAACCATACAATTAAATAAATATAAGCAAAATAAATTTGTGCATTTTTTTCCATTTTGGCAAAATGTGATTATATCGGCTTTTGTAACAAGACTTCTCAATTTGTTACAAATGAATTTATACTAGTATGGTGATACTATAATATATAAACACACTGTTACAATATAATTAGCGTTTCATATTAAAAGCGTTATTCAAGTATTTCTTGAACAAACAATATACGCCAGAATTGTGCTTTCAAATTCTACTATTCATAAAAAAAAACATGGAGTCATTTTCGATAGTCCTTGGATTATAAACACAAACGAAAACGTGAATGGCATTGGTAAATCAATTTAGACCCAAAATAATCTAGCCAGATTTTTATCTTCGAATTCTCCCATTCGTATAAAAAATCAGCACCAGTGAAGATAAATGAGAAGGGAGAAGATGTGAGTGACAGAAGAAGAATGTGATGTGATACAGCGGCGCCTGTCACAGTCCACCGTGAATCACGATTCACCACTCACCAAGGCTCACGACAGCTGTTATTTTCATATTAGCAAACGGGATGGGATGCTTGGAAGCCATTCCCACTCCCAAAGCTGCTCCTCGTCAAAAAAACTAGAACGATATCGATCACGAAATCATTTGATCGTTTCCGTTCTCACATCCGCTACGGATCTCAGCGATGCGTCACTTTGACAGAGTGACTTTTTCAAAATTCATAACTCTATCATAAACATTTTTAATGAGAATCATTCCAATGATTTATCATATTGCAATAAGAAAACCAACAGTCATTCTGTAATGCTAGTATTTATTTTTAGTCGAATTCTCAAACTACAGAATTACGAATGAAGATGATAAACTAGTTTCATCGTTATAACAAGTAAAAATGCAATTATGATTTTTATAAAAATATTCAATTCAAGTATTGCAGAGAAACTAAATTTGACAGTTACATGTAAGGTACTGTGACCTCACCTAACCTAACCTGACACAACAGTAGAAAAATATCTCTGAACCAATAATTGAATATTTCATCAGATTAATTAAAGTCATTTCACTACTGCTAAATTTAGTTTTAATGACAGTTGATTAAGAATATAATTTCATTAGTGACTGTCAGTGAAAACATATTTTTTGTAAGACGGAGATTTTTTTATGTCCACTCGCAATGTAGAGCAAATGAACTCCTAATAAAGTTTATCCGGAAAGAATTGTTTCTTCGAGAACTGCTTGTTCTCAGTTGTTAAATCACTCTTTTTTTCTAATGAGAGTAATAATATAAGGAAAGGGGTAGGACAGGACTAGCGGTTAGTTAACCGCTCTCTCTCAGAAAGGAGAAAATCACATAAATCTATACCTTCGCACAAATATTCATAAATCGATTGAAAAACTCAATTTATAACACTGTTCCTGATGGGATTGACCACCCGACCACGTAGGTGGCAATACATTTTTATAAGTAAAAAAAAATTGCTTGGGTATGGTTTCACTAAAACGGTTCTGAAAATACAGTTTAATTTAAATACACTTTCACTGCAACAAATATACGATGTAGTTCGAAATAGAATAGTATCTGCTTAAGAATTTGTCATAATTGTAAAGCAGATTAAGGCATTTTAAAGATACATATTAGGCTGCAGTAGTAGCACATTGAATGGTCGAGATTTTTTGAATTCAAGTAAGAGACTAGATCACATTTGCTCGATCAAAAGATATTTGATGTTTGGTAGAGATAAGTTTGTGTTCATGTTGGTTATACAAGTAAGTAGCGATCCTTTATATTTTAATAGTTGTATACTTAGACACATTGATATAATTACAATATAGACATTTCAATAACAGCCACAAAGCAATTAATACTGATGCCAACACACGTAATTAAAAAGACGAAAAAGCGTTTGCGCAGTTTCTTTGCTGAATCATTTTTAATTAATGAATCTAATTAAATAGTGGGACGCAAAGATAAGAGAGGAAGTGAAGAATATTACATTTAAAAAATGTCAATAAGCAGGTTTGATTTATACGCAATATCCTGTGTATATATTTAAATCAATTTATTACTTCTCCTTGTATGTTACTTTACGCAATATAAAAAGGTTAATTAAATGAAATTAATCTATATACGATCTATTGTATCTTTAAAATCTTTGCCTAAATAATGTTATTATATTTTAAACCTTCAAAACGATTTTTAATCAGTGTGTCAATTATAATATTCCAATTTAAATAGAAAATTGGAGATAATTTATAACGTTTGACTACTAAAATCAATCAAAACGATTCGTGAAAAGAATTTTCTGCTTACTTGGACAATCACGAAGTTAAACAAAGTAAGCTAGTATATATCTACCTGCTGCTAGTTTACATTTTCAATTACTTATATCGATTTATCATACTCTCGTTTGCACTGGCGTAGTTTTTGAAGTTAATCATGTGCGGTATAATAATTATATTTTATATAATAATTAACATAAATGATTAAATATTTTAGATTCAGCGATATTTTTGCAGAATTTCATTTTTTTGTTGAGTAAAATTAAAATTGATAGTTTTACTATTCTACTGGTTTTATTGCAGATTGTCAGAGCAAATAAGCTTCTCAAGTGTCACTCGAAGTAATACAACCAGTTAAAACATATTTCGATTTCATTTATAGGTATATTAATTCCTAATTAAATGGAGAGGTCTTTTCAATCTTGTATACCGATAACTTTTTAATTGCTTCATTTATTCTGTTTTTTTTTCATTTTGTTACTTAACGAATTAAATAAATGACAATATACATTTTCAAAAAACAGTGATCATATTAATTTAGCGGTTTTGTCACAGCCTCGCTTTTTTTAAACAATACATATTGATAAAGAGTAGAATTAAGTTAATACAAAATTCTCAGTTATAGTAAAAGATTTCAAGTTGGTGTCGCTCGGTGTCAATATTTTTTCTTCGATACACTTAATTGATATTATTATGTATCAAAATGTATTAAACAATATCAATAGTTTCCAGTTTAACATCAACTTGATTCTGGAGAAAAGTATTCGATATACATTAAATACCTCGATTTACGTGGTGTATAGGATCAGAATCCGCGTAAAAGAAAAACCTGTCAATTAAATTTTGAAATTAAAACGATATAGAAGAATACGTTACAGGATAGGAAAAATTTAAAACAAATAAGTATTTATTGTTTTTACCCATGTGATATTTAAGAATAGTACAAAATTGTCGTCTTTGATTTCATCTTGATTAAAAATTACCTTTTTACTTTGTGTTTGTTTTAATGTGATCCTCGTTGACACTGAGTATAAAAATTGCAATGGCTCATTATTGATGGAACACGCACTTGTCATTTTTATTATTTTTCATTTCATTCTACATTTAGATCCATTATAATCATTTTCATTTTATGCATTTTTTAGCCACGATTAAATAATGAAGTAAAATGCAAAATGATAATCCGGTAACATTTACAATATTACCGTCAATGGCACCGTTTAAGTGTGCTGCCTTTGGAATCACACTAAAAGTCGGTGCAATGCAAAACTGGAATGATTCTGTTTTTGGTTTTCAAAGTTTTTAAAAGTAAACGGCAAAGCTTGTTTTATAATAAGCCAATAATGTGAACGGAAAAAAGAGTACTAAAACTAATGGACGTCCATATAAATCAAAGGTGTTCGTGCTATGAGAATATGTGATTAATAAATATTTACCAGTGCCGAATCACACCGGATTTGATGGCCTCCTGCATCGAAAAACGTAGCTAATTGTGTATATATGTTACAATTAAAAATAATTTTATCACATAATTTTTGATGTATTGAATATATCTTACCAAATAATCATACTATATAAAAACAATTTTTCTTTGTGTAAAAAAGGTTTCGATATTTTCAATGCTCGTTTATATTTAATAATATTTTTTAAAAGAGCTGTTTTTTCCGGTTTGTTTTATAAACTTACGTTCTTTGAGACGCCTCTTTCAAATTCTGAAAACATATAATAAGAATATCAACTTCTGCTATTATATATTGATGTTCTACGAACACAGAATTTGTAATTATTAAACTTAATAAAAAAAAACTGACGTATTTTTTTATTCTCGATTTATTATTATATATGAACTCTCGAGAGGTGAAGTGAGCCACCTAGTAAAACAGTAAAACGTTTTTTCTTGAACTTTTTCGTACAATCACGTCTTTTCTTAGTGTTATGGTGGATCGCATATTTTTATTTTACGGAGATAACACTATTGCAACGTGTATTAACTGAGGTTACTTTTATTTTATGATACTTTAAGACGTGTAGAATATTGCAACGCATCTATTTTTTTTTCTAAAATACCAATTGGCCAACCTTACGTCTAATGGGCCTTATTATATGATATAGTATTTCACGAGTGTTTCACGATAGTTTATTACTTTTCCGATACTTTTAAAACTATAGGATATCACAAACAAAACTCTGACAGAGTGATATGAACTGGATATTATGTTATAGATGAGATTAAAAAAACAATACAAGTACAGTAACAATAATAAAAAACACAATATTGTTAGAACTTTTTCCGTATTTATAAATCAAATTCCTTTGCTCAATATGTTCATCAGCATTTATAATAAACACTTAAGCCTAGAAGAGCTGTTTTCAATTTATTTTCCTAATTAGTGATTTAACCCTCCAAGGACGAGCGTCACCATATGGTCACAGTAAACACCGTTGTCTATTGATCCCACTATTCATCCTTTTTCTACCTGAATATCGTTTCTTTTGCTCATATTTGGTTAAGAAGGGTACAGACTACAGTTAGTCGTGGGGACAGAAACGGCCTCCAAAAGCACATGTGATTTTTTGAATTTCCGTTGTTTTTAATTTACTTTTTGAAACTGTTAGTTATTTTTTTATAAAAACATCAAATTATTTACATTTATTTTGCTAATATATTTGTATTGAAATTATGTTGGTCTAAAGAGGTCAAATTGTAAATATTTAAAAAAAAATCACGTTTAGCTATATTTCAACCCCGAATGTTTGCGAGCCCATACGGTCACTTTTGTTCTTACTACTGTCCGTACCCAATATTACACGTTAATAAAAGGATGAGCATGGCCGTATAGTCATGCGGGGTTTCTATACAACGACTTTGCGGTTTTTTTTAAATTTTGGATAGGAATAAAAGTTATCCGTGACTTCAATATGGCTTAGAAAATATTTTTTCTATCGGAAAAAAGCTCTCGTCTCTGGAGGGTTTTAATTAAATTTCATATAAAATACCGATATTACAATAATGGCTGAAAAAAACGACAAATTCAAACCGCAAAACCGGGCAAGTAAATCAAAATCGGGTTTAATATATTTAATGAAAAAAAATACTGCGGGCAGTTTTTCATTTCGTTTGAAAAAACAAAAAAAACCGGGTTCTTGCGATAGGTATTCGAATAAGAGTAGAATACTAGAATTCTCAGATAAAAACATAATGGCGATTCCGGGAGTGCAACCCCTGTGCGTGACAGTACATCTAGAAGATTTTATCTCCAGACTGTGTAATTAAACACTGAGCTATAAACCATGTGGGCTATACGATAGTCATATACAGTGGAACCCCCAATTACACTACCCCGAATTACGCGCCGGCTTGAAATATTCGCATTCCATTGCCGTTACTAAGAGATGGTCGTCTGTGCTTCGCATACAGTTTGTTTTGTAAAACTAAGGGAAATCTTAGTTTTGCGTTTTCCGCGGAAAAAAATCAAATCCCTTATTTTGTATGACATTCACACCCCCAATTACACGGTCCCGAATATAGTGTAAATGGGGGTTTTACTGTATATGTTTGTAATAAGTGTCTGCAAAATGATGACTTGGCATTTAAAGAATATTTATTATTGTATTTAAGTGCAGATTTTTTCGCTAAGTGCCACCTTAATATCTCATGCTCTTCTGCCTGTACGAAGTATCAAATTTAATATTGAAGATGCAAATGCTTGATTGGTACAAATTAGAATGGGTACATTTGAATCACGGCAGGAGGTCGTGAACTTGTGTCGAGAGAGAAAAGATAAAGCTGAAGATGATAGAGATATAGACAGTGACGTGGAATTATGTGGTTAGGAAAACCAAAAAAGTACCCCACTCAACGGTTGATGGTTCATATTATCGGCAATAGAATTTTCATTCGTATCAAATATGAATTATATTTTTTTAATCAGCTCAAAAATTTTATTAAAAATTTACAGCGTTTTAAAAATTTTCAAATTCTAGTGAATACTATTTTACTATACACAAATCGAAAAATAAGGCTAAGCGTAAGCGGTGATGAAGGCGGAGCAGCGCAGGCAGGCGAAACATGAGACCAGAATCTACAAAATCCATATCCCAATCCCAATGTGTATCATATAGTCTCCTAATGGAGGTATCTCAACAGAAGTTTTTCTACGAGAACTGTTTGTTACTCAGTCGCTCAAACTCTCTTTTTTCAAAGATTGTAGTAATATAGTGTTTAAATAATCTCTCGCTACGCTCAGTTATTGAAGTATCGAAAGGGTCGGAAGGAATTTTTAGACATCACAAACACCCATGCCTTTGAACAAAAATCAAAAACCGATCGAAAAAATACTGTTCGTACTGGGACTCGAACTCATGAAACCCAGCACGGAAACCAACAATGCTAATCACTGCGTCACATGACCCATCGGCATATAAATAAAAAAAGCTTTCATAGAAGCTTTCGAATTGATGGAGTAACTTTTTTCTTCAAAAGAACTTATTCTCCATCGGTAAACGGTGCATGCACATTTTCAGTCGGTTTTGAAGTACATTGTATTAACATATGTTAAATGCAGTCATTTTTTTTCAGGTATCGTTTTCGAAGAATGACCAGTGGAAAGATTATATTTGGTGAGTCAGATAATACATGTTAAATATCATCATGAGACTTTTCGTAAGGCGAAAACGCCACTGAATAGTGCGAAAGAGAAAGAGTCGCGATGAACCCGATCGAATTCCTCTGAAACTAGAAAGATGTGAATATGACCGCAATGAAATAATCACAGGGCATCACTTTGATTGGCTTTCACGAGCCTCGAGCGATCCAATGGTGAGAGGTGAAACCGCTAACAAATTATTACATTAATACATATACTGTGCTTATGTAAAGATGCATGTGTAACGTGATTAGCATATTTCATATCAGTGAGAACTCAAATTAAAATAAAGCCTACAAAACTTTAGGCGTTTAATTGAAATAGATGGCGAGGCGGTGTCGGACGATGGATAGCTAATACCATCATTTCGCTTGCAGGCAAATTTCTATTACGTAAAGTGCTTATGAATAATATGTGTTTTATATTTATTTGACTATTGATTGGTATTGCCATAATTCGAAATTTGTAAACAAGTTAGGAAATATACACTTAGATTAATTTATCGCTAACAAGAATGAAGTTAGTAACATCTATGCCAGCATCATTATCATAACATATTAATTTACGGAATATCAAATTAGTAGTCTTCACTTACTATTCTGCCTACATAAGTGAAAGGACAGCAAATGCAGAAAAGAATATCCTAATAGCAATGAATAAAATCAATGTATGAATATTGGATAAAAAAATTCTCTAATAAAACAATGTTAAAAGCTCTCTATTTTCTTATAGAATATTGGTATGTACTTCAATCTCAGTCTTTCAACTCGCATAAATTATTAATACATTCTTAAACTTAATTTTTTCAATTAAAACTTGTCGTCTTTAAATTTATATTCAATTGTATTTTAGTAGATATAAAAAAATATATATACAATTTGACATATCTTTTAAATTGGAGAAGCGTTATTTTTCACTACTCCATCCTGGTGTTTTAAAATCATATAAATTAAAATTCTTATGCAGATAAGAAAACGCTTAAACGTCATTCGAGGTTAAATTGTAATTCATATTTTTTTAAGATCATGTAGCTTAGTGATAAATCCCTATCGGGCGTTCGACATATTTGGTGACGATGTCTACGGACTCAAGCCCGCGTACGGAAGAATTCATAAAATAATATTTAATTCGATACATGTTTTGAGATAGGGATGTTTCCAATGCTAAAATTTCTCTCTTACCATCTTGCTTCCAGAAACCAAGCCTTTCGCTAAAAAGCAATCATTTCACAGCTTTTTTTTTAATTCATGGAACTAATCTTTTTATGAATTTTTATCACTTTTTACATGTTTTTTGTGAAACGTTTATACCGTGTAAAAAAAGAGTTGAATGTGCTAAATTTATTTTACGAAAGTTTATCGATCTCTAATTCCGTTTTATTTTATTTTAAAACGTTAAAGGATACCTCACTTAGCGGTTGTGCTGTTATAGCGTGGGATTTTATAAATTGAATATGGAGCCCAGTGCACTTTACATATAATAATTAAATTTAATGGTTGCTAATTTGTACGGGAAACCAATAACGGATGTGTAATAAAAGAAGTGGGCTGAAAGATGGTGAATATTAAAACATGTTTCTGAAATAATAATTAAGAATTTATTAAAAAATTTAACATATTTTTTTTCATATATCACTGAAGAAATAAATCGTCGACTTCATTGCCGCACACAAATCATAAAGTAATGTATGGACTATTTAGTCGTATAGTAAATATTTTTTGTGCTAAATGATATTTATTTACAAGATAAACATTAATTCATGCAAAATGACATGAAATGAAATATTTATTTGTAAAGGAATTGTCTTATTTAGTCGTGGTAAAAAATAACAACGTGTTTCATTCCACAAGAATTATATTGTCAGCTATTATGTATGTAGTTTCATCAGAAAGGCATGATGCCAACCGATTTTATAAATAATGTTTAATTTAAATTAATGATTTCAACGTTTGTGTGTTTTTTAACACGTGTGCTCACATAATTGACTTCTAATAAAGAACTTCAAATTAAGTGAAAAGACCATGTCAGTTAACCGCTTAATCTGTAATTTCAGATAGAAGATAAGTGTAGAAAATTGTCAGAAAATAATAGTTGTTATTCAACTGATTTCTTGATGTGTTTTCGAAAATGAGTTAAAGATTGTAGATTCACTCATATGCATGACTTTTTGAATAAAATTCTTACATTGTTAGAAACGTCAACAAATGTTAAACTATATTCTATGATTTTAACTTTTCGCGATTTGGCCTACGCTAGAAGCCTAATGATTAGTAAGTTATCACTTATCCAAAGCGGTTGTATTTGTATGTATTTTTAAAATGTAATTTTAAGATTTAATTGTACACTGAGGAATTAAAAAAATCTGAAATAAATATAGGGATGGTTAGATGGGGAAAAAAACGTGTAATTTTTAGAGGAACAAAATACTATGGTAAGGTTGTCATGCTTATAACATATGAGAACCCATGAAAGTATTGCATATGGCCATTATGGAGATATTTTTTGTTGCCTTTTTTAGTAATCAATTATGTAAGTTTTTGATTTAAAATCTAGACATATAAAGTAATTGATTATAATCTTAATTCTCATTGAATTTATTTCAACTATACCAAGATTTACATACGTCTATTGAATATATTTTTTAACACGATTAATTACGTACTTGGGGTCATTTTATAGTTTATCTCAAATCTAGGTAAAGGATATAACATAATTGATTGATGCACATGAACTGAGAGTTTATTGCATGGGCGTTGTGTTATTAGATCTAATGATGAGCTGACAATGTATTAGAAGAAATTTCGTTGTTTATTCAGCATGCATTAATAGAGGCAACGTATTTAGTACCATGGCTGACAAAACCATAAATCCGTCAAGAGGAGAAGAGGAATGCGCTGTGCAATCTGGTATCAGGTCGGTAGAAAGTAGAGTCTGCATGAGAACATGACTGGCTTTGCCTGAAACTGTGCTTCGTTTGCTTTGCTCTATACTGCGAGAGGAGCATCTTTATAATTCAGTGTTAGTCAACATTTTACAATTAAAATGTTAATTCTTTTGTAAATTTTTTACGTCAAGAATTTCGGCTAACATAGTGATTTTATTATGTACGTAATAAAACCGAAATGTTTAGTGGTGTGCTGAAGGGGTTCGGAGAGGAGAATAAAAAATATTATCGGATTTATGTGTTTGTTTTGCATAAATATGTAATATTATTTAATGTTAACGCTGTGTTGTACATTTGGTGTTTTTGACTTTGGTTATCTGACATTTAATAAATTATTGGCTATGACAGTTTAAGTATAGTGTTTGAAACATGAAATAGGAGCGAATATTACATATTTTTGCGTTTACCTCTGAAATCTATTGATAATAATTACTTTACGGAACATTATGTAAGTGTTTTAAATACAATTTTGTAGCTTTGTTAATTACTGCATTTAATATTATTGTAGTAAAGTAAAGAGTAATAAAATCCACTTTTTCCCAAAACACCACGAATAGTTTTAAGATTGTTAATGTATTGGAAGTCTAAAAAATGATGAACGAATTAAAGCGGGCAAGAAAAAAGCGAACACGGATAAAAGCGGACAAGGAAAAAAGCGAACGCGGAAAAACTCGTTCATAGAAAAAGAAATATTCTCATCTTCTACAATTTCATGAGATTTTCTGTTTGATAAAGTGTTAAAAATAAGATTTCGACGTCAAATAATAATCGCCAAAAACTCAGGAAGTCTGACGATTAAAATTTCATTTGTTTAAGAATTAGAATTAATGCGTACTATATAATTAAATATTCTTATGATAGTAAAACTGATGATGCTTCTCAGAGAGCCAAAACACGCATAGCAAATTGTTACACAATCTGAGGAATAACAAAGTGATAAAATTAAATTTTATGTTAGTGACAATAGTTGTTTGCGTATGAAAAAAATCTGCCGAAGATTGGTAATAGCTGCTTTATGAAGGAAACTTTCGAATGATATAATATTAAAAGTGTGTAAGCGGTCATGCCGAGTGCCTTAGTCAAATGATTTATTCAACTGCCGCCATTTGTGTGTTCGATATCGAAATCATGTTGCCGGTTGCAAGTTACTGTTACCTGTAAACTCAGTGAATATCTCTTGCCAATCGTACCTAATACTTTCAATTAATATTAATCAATATGCCAGCTGGCTTAAGTCAGGGGTGACACAAGAATAAAGTCAAAGATTAGCCACATTTAGCTGCCAGTTAATAAATTACCAGCTGCACGGCTTAGTTACATACGAGAGTAGATATGTCTTGGAATAATAGTATACTGATGGCCGAAGTTTTTAGCATTTTCTTTTTGCCATCACTTGATCTAATTTGTGTGTACAGTGGTTCAAAAGACGATGACAATTGAATGGGTATAAAGCAAACACAGAATTGTACGATATAAGTCATTTTGAGAAAAGCGTAAAAGATAAAAGATTAATAAATTTAATTTATGCGTGCTATGTCTCACAGTAAAACTATTGTAATTCGCAATAGATTCGTCAAATGTGCAGAACAAATATTTTTTCAAGTGACTTTTTGTATTCGACGAAACGTTTAGAATGAAGCAGCTGAATTTGTTTCTAAAGCGAATTTCAAAAAAACTATTTTCTATGTAAATTATACGCCCGCTGTGGTCTAGCTAGTTCACGGTTTTTAGACCCCACAGGGGAAAAATAATTGTAGGGGAGCCACAGCACAGGCTTGGGAGGCCACGGGCAAATCCTGGAAAAGCTAAAAAACAAAAACGTCTCGCGTCTTTTCATTTTGGGCAATCCGTAAATTTTTGGGTAAAATCTTCCAGCGAGCAAAACTATTTTGGAATCATTCAATTTCTCACTTTGTCTCAAAAAAACATATATGCTTATATAAAAATGGGTATAGGGGCCACGGATAAATATGAGCCTCAAAAAAGGCTACGGGGCCAAAATGGCTTAGAAACTATGGTCTAGTTAATAAGAGCTTGCTCTAAATATTATTCTGCAGTCACAGATATTTTTTGTTCAAGATTGCTACATTTGCTTCTGATTCTGACCCCCTCAATCATTCATTATTGTAAGAATAAAAAATAAGAAAACTCTCAGGGAAGTACTCCATGATATGTTGAATTACGACTTTGTTTTTCTTACATAGTATTAATAATAATTATGATACATAAGATAAGACACTAAACTGGAAGAAGAGAGATTAATTTAAGACTACTAATCACATGGATACACTAGCTGTTTTTATTTGGTAAGATATATTGATAACGGCTCGAATTAAAACTATGATTAGTTATACAAAAGTATAAAACACAATATTATTGATATTGGTTTATTTCAACAAGCCCATTAATTATTTCTTATCGTTGGCATATTAAATTTAAGTTAAAGAAATTCCCTGATCTCGGCGTAAATGAAATTGGCTTGAGTTATGAAAACGTGTGACGCATTCCTGGGCCCAGACTCGAAACCCGTTGAATGGTCGTCAATAATCGATATAGATACCCGTCAAGTGGATCGTTGCGATTGTCGAAGGCAAGCCAGGCCACACGCGGTTTTGCATATTACGGCTGGATCCACAGTGAAAGTAATGCCCACGCCACGTCGACCTGTTCTTCTCACCGTGCGACCAAAACAGCCGCCGAACCGTCGAGTGTGTTACATTAATTAGGATTACATCAACGGATGAAAAAACACCCTTGGAAATAATGTGCAAAACACTTGATTTAGTGTTATGCTAGTTTCGCAGTATGTTTATATGGAAAGTTATTGAGTTGTAGTATATTTCAAACTAACATATTATAGACGTACACTGTTGAAAACGTGATTTGTATCACATAACTTTATGATCATGTTTGAAAGTTTGTGGAGAGCGCTTTTGCTGTTTATGGCTTTATTTTTTTTACCGGCGGAAGATATAACACAACAAAGCTTATAGCATTATATTTTTATTAAGCCTGTACAGTGTCCAATACATAATAGTATTATTATGTAGGTTGCTGAGTCCGTAGCGAATTGGTCATTGTCAATGGCTTCCGCGATGGAACTCACGGGCTCGAGTCTCAGTACAAACCAGGGCTGTGGAGTAGTGTAAAAAAAAAACGACACCAACTTCCACTGCTGCTTTAAAATAAAAACAACTTCGACTACGAAGAAATTAAGTTTTTAGTTATATATATATATATCATCAGATCATCTTTAGTCAGGTTAGGTCAGAATGCAGTGGCAACACTATGGACTATCGTGGTTTGAATACACATCATTGAATATATATATATATATTTTTTTAAATAGGTCTTAGTCGTAAAAAAAATCCAACTCTGACAACGACTCCAGACAAAACCCCCGACTATATGACTCCCGACTCGGACTCCAACTCCACAGCCGTGTTTGTGATGTTTTAAAATTGGCCTCCTACCTTAAATTAACGGGGCGTACCAACAGAGATTACTTAACCACTTATTTTATCTAAGCACTGTTATTTTTGAAAAAAAAAGGTTGAGCAACTGAGTGACAAACAGCTCTTGTTGAAGAACGTCTTTTGGGATACCTCCATCCGAAAGCCATTTACACCACATTGGTAGTGGGTATGAATTAAAATAAGTTATTGTGTTAAATAAAATTACCAGACTGGCATGGTATTAAATAACTTAAAATCTTTTAGATGCTTTGGCGGTATCTTTTAATAAATTACTTCGTTGGTCGGTATGATTGACATTGAAACCAGTTTCACTTCTTTGAAAAGCATCTTCAGACTGTTTATTGAAATCAGTTCATCAAGACATGTTTAAAATTATTATATTAATGTTACTCAATCATAGAAATTTTGATGGTATTGCTATATGGTTGCTTGTCATAATGTTAATGAAAGCTCATGGTAAATAAGCTCCATTTTTTTTTCTCAAGGCGGCGGACTGAATACAGTATCTTTATAAACGTCAAGGTGGCGATAATTATTTTAATAATAGATGTTAAATAATAAAGTTAAACTACAATATATTTAGATAATTTTAAATAGTTAGAAATTAACTCTAATTTGCGATATACTGACGTTTGGTTCATATAAAGCCAAAGCGTAATAAAGTTGAACGATTGAAATAAAGTAATGGTATGACATATTATTAAACTAAAACACAAATATTTTGTTAACCAAAAAAACATCTTCTCAGTAAATGTTGTGCTTTGTAATAAAAATGAAGGATACGTTAATTAAGAAAAACACATTTTATAAAACTAAAACTTTCGCAAGTAGAGCTTTTGTAATAGGCGGCTGGTGATGACAAAAAACATAATGTCGACAAATTCGTGTTTTATATGCATTTTTTGAACTCCATCGTTTCACAAGAACTGTTTCAAATGCCATATTAAAAACCATGTGAATATGCAAAAAAATAAACGTTTTAAATTTGAATCATATTACTAGATTTGCATGTGTTGCTAAAGAATTGATATTTTTGTGATATTGCAGGTAATTGACATACATTTTTTTATTACTGTATATATATATTTCACTATTTCAAAATATACGCAGCTTGTTTGTTTTTGCATATTTTACCTTCATAATAGATATACTATAATCTTGAGAGGTTTCACTTGAATTCCAATTCTAATAGCATACGTCATTTAATATGTCCTAGCGGGAGATAAATCAACGATAAACGACTTATATAAAATCAATTTACAGTGTAGTTACCATTTGCTATTTGTTTACTTTGTATAAATAATTTTATCTATTTATTAAAAGTTAATAGCTTAACACACTTGTAAGAAAATTTCCTTTCGAAGATGACATCAATCTAACAACTCTTTTACATATTATATTAGTTCCGCGTTCTTCGTTGTATCTTTCCTTATTTTAAAGCTTAAAAGATATTTACTTTGCTTAAGCCAAATTGATACTTGGCATTAAGGGACATCTATTATACTTGAATCCTGTTTTAATTTCCTGACAAACGCTTTGTAGTTTGTTATTGCATTACAGTAGTTGTTTACCGTTTCATAATAGCAACTGTTTAGTAAATATATATTTATAAGGAGAATAGGTAGACAAGCTCCAAAAATTTGATAAAAATAACGTATCGATTTTAAAAGTTTACGCATACATAGCTAAAGATTTCCTGAATTGCTGGAGTGGAATTATAAGGATATAACTACGTGTGTTTTTAAATGGCGCATTAAATCAAACGCATTATAAATTATTGCTTATTACTTTTAATCGATCTTATTATAATATAAATATTATTTTGAGAAAATAATTGACAGATTTCTGCTGAAATTTCTAAGCTGCCGCAGGTTTAATTCTAACGGTTTTAAGAATAAAAAAAGTACATAGACTGATTAACCCATAAAGAATAATACGTTTTTTAGTAATATTGTCTTATAAAATGGGTGATTTAAAAAAGATTATAAAATACTAGAGAGATTATAACATTATGTAATATTTATTTTGTAACAATTTATTTATATTTATTCCGACAAAACAATAAATACTTTAGCCTCATTATAATATTCTATATCTTATTCTTATGCAAATAATATTTTGTTTAAATTGCTTTGTCGGCTAGTAAAATAAATAGAAAAGTGCCTCGATTTTGACGATTGCCGAGAGTCAATATGTGAGTAATGAGCTGGTGTGGTGAATATTTTTACTTAACTCTAAATAAATTGAAAAAAAAATAAAACGAACATTTTTAAATCATCGCAGAATAATTTTTATTTGATTCATATTATTTAATGCTAATTATTCTGTCAAATTTCCCAGTAAAGAAGCATTGTAAATAATATTCATTTAATTTATATGTAAGGGAGTAAATCGTTCAATGAAAAAATTAAAACGTTTGATATTAACGTTTTAATGGTTTACTATCTTGTTGTTTCTTTAATTATTAGGTATCTATCACCAGTACCATATCTCTATAAACCTTATGTTTACGCTTCATAAGATTTGCAATCAACCATAATAATTGTTATCTTTTTTTCAAAATTGCTATCGAGCCATTGTGTAAATATTTTCATTTAAGTTCGTATGAATATGAACTTAATATAAATAAAGTACTTTAATCTGTTTGCCAGCTTAATATTTTCCTGGAATCGGGTGTAGCTTTGTGGAAGTTCATTTTTAATATAAAAAATAATTTGATAACTTTGTTGTTTCACTCGCTGTGTTACAAAATGTGTCACGTGTTTCGCTTCTAAGTTAAACAATGATAGCACTAATAAGTAATTAGTACTATCAATTTGTATCATACCGCTTCCCTGCGTCCAGTTGAAAAGCACAAAAGCTCCGAATTTTATTTTGTAATTTATAACTGAAGAATTAAAATCAGTTTGTAGGTTATTCGTAAACTTTACAATACTTCTCAAAGAATCAAAACACGTGTCATATTTTGTAGCACAAGTGGAATAGCAAAGTTAATTAAATTTTATATTATACCAGTTTAATTTGACTTACGTGGAAAACATCACTCTTCATGTAGTTGACCAATAGTGGGTGGATTGATACATGTTAAATTAGTTTTAATCTGTGGCTGTTTCATGATAAAAAAACAAACAGTAAAAAATAACTATTTATAATTAAGCATGAATATTGGAAAAACTTAAATATTCGCAATAAATGTGTTGGTTATACAATTAGTAATATATCCAATGGAAAATGAGTATAATATTATACATAGTTTTTTGGGTATATTAGCAAAGAAAATATGATTCAAATATCCCTTTTGCCGTAAGTTAGCAGTCTTCATCAAATGAAACATATTGTTATTGAGATAAATTATAATTAGATGCATTAAATGTGTTTCCAAATATCGGTACAGTGACATAAAAGTAGAATGATTTTATTGAGTATACAAATATGAATATAAGAAAGTGTTTTTGAAATACTAACAATAGGTGAGAAGATGATTTATTAGATTGTATCAGATGTTGTCTTGTGTATCGCGAGTATTACAATTATTATGTCGATGTCTATGTTTGGCTTATATGAAGAGATAATATCTATAATTTCGTTTCTTCTCGACGCCGAAGCTTATTCGGTGTTGCTATATAAGGAAAAAATAAACAAAGCGAAAAGTAACCGCACTAGACTGGATCAGACTCACGTATCATTTGGACAATTTTTTTCAGTTGTTACGTCAATTAACCGAAATTGATATTACTACAATCCGGCATCTTAATAATTACACATAAACATAATCAAATGAAATGAATAAAGAGTTTTGACTAAAGAAAATCATGTTTTTGTTTAATACTAGCCGGTTCCCGGCAAGCGTTGCAATTCAACTCAAAGAAAAAAAGTATTTGTGTTTTAGGTGCATGTTTTCTTTTTCTGTCTGTTTGACGTTTGCTGCCGATTGTCTATGGTATGACACACACGCCACCTACTGTAAGTTAATCGTACTATAACCTTCGCGCAAGTGCAAGCATACGTTGCCAAAACGAATTGTATGGCAGACATACAAACATTGATTTTTATATATAAGACCTACTGTAAGTTCATTTTAATATGCCCATAACCTTCCCTGAAGTTCGAGCAAAAAGTTTTTCAAAGTTTTATTACAACAGGATGAGCGGTGTTGCAACGCATAAAGTACGAACAAACAAACATTCATTATATATTAGATATTCACAAGAAAGCCTTACTTTTACATTTAGTGCGGAGCATATTCAGATAAGATACTTTCCAAAGTCGTCAACAATGGTCTGTATTTCATGCGATTTGATTTTTGGTATCAAGATTACTATTGTAGCAGATTTGAAAAAGTGTATAGATTGATTATGACGAGAACAATAAGGGTGCTGTTCCATGAGAAGATGTATATTATACTTGCTCTAGTAAAAGTTGTACCTTAAAATAAACGCTAGACTATCTAGAAAATATTTAATATTATATAAGTGTAAAGTTTACAGGAATAATATAAAATACTTTCACGTTTAAAATGAAATACCAACTAAGGCTGATATTGCATTAATTATTTTAATGTGTTATGTGTATCACAAGTTTTACCGTAAACATATCAAATCTGCATAACTTTTGATGCAAACCGTCGTTAAAATTATGACGGATAAAAAAAGTAGATAACGGATTTTACTCAATTAAAAGGATATCTGAAAAAGATAAGATATTTTTGACTAATTGCTGTGATAAAAAACACAGGAAAAGTTGAAGCTGATCACGTTATAGATAATATGATGTTATTTAAAGGCATAAAACGGATTGAAATTGCTATGCTTTAACATCACTCATTTAATGTTTGACGAAATCAATACCGATTGTATAAAATATAGTGTGAAAAAGCATTTCTTAAATAAAATAAACATTTAAACGATTTAAACACTAATGCTTTATTTCGTTTTAAATTTCGCTGAAAGCAGTCAAAATTCAATCGCTCTTTTAAGCAAGTTCGAAAAAGCTCTAAATTTTATATTACGTGTATACATATTTTAAGGCCGCGAAGCACTCAGCCATTATAAATCGTTTTACCTATTCATTTCTAGAAGAATAAAGAATGCGCACCATCTTCTTAGAGTCTTTATACACAATTACTCATATCAGGTGAAGTCAAGTCATAGTGTTTGTTTGTTACAGCCACAGCAAGTCATCACGACTTTAAAAATCCTTGCACAAGATTAGACTGGTTGGCCGAGACTCGGTCTAGACTAGTGCTGTTCAAACTTTTTTATTTTGATAATTCCCCAATTTATAAATTATGACAATAGCATAATAAACACAATAGGAGTGTTAAAATTACACATGCGAAATATATTTAGGCTTAAATAATGCAACTATAATACTGCCATGTTAAATACAGTATCGAAGTTTTAAGCAAGTATATAAAATCAGTCAGCATATCTTCGGATATTGGAAAAGTTTTTTCCTTGCCTGCCATTTCTTTCAAGAGTTACAGATTCGATGTATTGAAAAGCCGTCTTGTTTGTTCTCAGTGGAACTCTGACATACGTGATTGACGTAAAATTAAACAAGAAAAATACATTATATCTTTGGATCTTGAAAGAGTTTTGTCTTTGCCTATCTTTTTCTCCAAGTGTTATAATTTCAATATATTACAAAACAGTCGGAGATTGATTGATTGAAGATTGACGTAAAATTAAGAATGACGAATATCAGGTGACAGCAGCGTGGTAACAATTAGCTCTGTAGTATAATGTAGTATAATAATAAAAAAAAACACTCTTTTGTACTAATTCTACATTTATGTATAAGGATCAGGACCAGTTCCGCTCATTACGAGCATTTTTAACTGATGAAAAGCTGATCATTTGAAAATGTTCGTGTTAGTAAAAAATAGTGTTAGTAAAAATAGTGTTTTATTTTTTAATATAATGCTGTTTTACCAAGTATTGACAGTGAACACATTAAAAATGATTATATAGTCTTCTTACAATAAAAATGTAGACGTGCTTAAAAAATCTTTTTGCAATTTTAATTAAGGTATCTGTTTTATTGAGAAGAAATCAAAAACGGATCTTTAAATACCACGTGAATAGACCACGAATACAATATATAAATACTATGATTTATCTTTATATGAAATAAGCCATCGTATATATTCCCCATAAAACATAATCGTTTTCGTAATATTGTCAAAGAGCTGTTATTATTTGAGTAATTCAGTATCCATCAGAAGGTAGTGCTACGGTTATTTTCTGTAAAAAACAGCATCAAGCTAACTACCAGTACGTCAAATATTTATTAACTTGAGATAAACGGCAGAAGATTTATCTTTACACTGTGATAGGAGTGTACTCGTATAAAAAAACAGCAAAAAATAAATTTTATTCCGGGGAAAAGCTTAAAAAGTAACCAGATAAGTAATTATTATGTCGTGAACTTCTGATGTAAAATTGTAAAAAAAATCTAGCGATGTGAGAATCTTTTATAATATAGAAGGTACTTACTTTTTGCGAATGTTGAAAAACTATTCGCTTAAAGTGAACTCACGCTTACTTCTTTCGATTACAGTAGACATAATTAATATTTTCTCAAAAAGCTCACGCGCCACGGTTGAATAATCCGCGTCATACTTCTATGTATTTAATAAGATGAGCCGGATGTGATTTCTGAAATACCTGCTTCACCAATATTCCAAGTGTGACTGATAAAAATAGTATACCAATACGTGGGAAAACATTTAACAGGACACTAATACTTCAAGCTTATGATATAACAACATGTCTGATTAGGATTCATTAAAATTAATTACCTATCGTGTTTGTTTTTTACACATAAATCAGTAGAAAAATCACCTTAGATTTCTATTTCCGATTTAAATATTTTGAAACTAACCTCACACAAAAACATGGCGAGATTAAATATTTACAAACATTACAACTTAATAATAACCTTCATATTTATGAAGATACAATATATAAGAATCGTTTAATCGATAGCCCTCATGAATAAGGTTTTTCTTATAAAAAATAAATAAAACTATAATCAGCCTTAGCATAATGAAGATGAATCTATTTATGTATGCACATTTGTGTGTATATTTATGTCGAGGCTTACATAATATAATTTGCTCACAAATGTAAATCCACGTATATTGATTTCACTGTGTATTACTCACCTCTGAAGCGATCACTCCCGTCTGTCAGCAACGATGGAAACAAAATGTAAATAACCAATAGCATCGGAAATGAAACAGACTCGAAGAACTTTGACGCTAACGCGCCCTGCGAATTGAAGCTTCATTAATTTGATATCAAAAAAAATTATCACCTGAGATATTACAAAAAAAAAACATTAATTTTCAATTAGTTCAGTTAAACTTGATTCAACGGATCTCAATACCAAAGAAGAGGTGAGAAATCTTTTAATGTCGGAAGGCTGCATTTGTTTATCTGCAGTCTAATTGGTTGTAATTCAGTTACTCACCATCGCTGTTGAGACCTGCTGGGAAGGAATATAAATATAAAAATATGTGTGTATATTGTGTACAGTGTAGACACTAATGTATTATTTAATTGAAAAATCGCTTTACGTGTACATAAATGTACATAAAACACAAATCGACCGTTTAATCTGTAAACCAACTTATTTTGGAAAATATTTCAGGACATAGAAAATCTTAGTAAGTTAAAAATCAATTTCATCGACAGTCAAAAAATATAACAGAAACTTCAGTTATGTACACGTATGAAACATTTAGGTTAGATTAGGACTTAATAAATTCTATCGTGCCACGAAAAATTAAAAGTATAGTAACTATGATTTTCATAATTTCATTATATATTATTTAAGAAGATTATATAATAAGATTTGCATGACGTAATTAAGTCTGTGGGGGGTGAAAGATTTTGAGGTGACATTTAAACAAATGGTGAAATGGCGTTTTCAAAGACGGCCGGATAAGTTTTGCTTAGAAAGTTAACATTGTAAACTTATTAAAAAACAAATATATTAAAAATATTTAAATCGATAAACAGCTGACTTGTTGACGAAAAGAAACTTACCGTGGACTTTGTTGATAAAACTCGTTGACTTTAACCAATAAGTAATAAAAAAATATTATTAATAATAATATAAATATTTTGATAATATTTGACAAAAATGATTTATTCATGAATAAGGAAATATTTTATACCAATAAAGCTTGCGAACGGCATCTGCTGTAAGGTGTATTTATTGGGTCGTTAGCCTCTTTATGAAACTATCTCATAATGGCTATTTCTTACGCATTAGTGTTTTATAACATAGTATAGATTTCTAGTTAAGATAAATCATTTTCATCGTAATACTTTATATCAATTAAGAATACGAAAAAAAATTAAAAACTTCAAATTTTTATCGATATGGACGACCGCGTCTGTAAAAAATTCAAGGACACCGTTTTGATCAATTTTAAGTCTGATTTTTTTTAAGCTTTTGAAGTTTATGACCGGATAACACAGCGTATTAATTTTACAAAGTATTAAAAAATAATATGATTTTGATCACAAGACAAATATTTATTATACATACTTACAAATGCTTGAAGAGTTTTCGTCGATTTAATCATCATAATTATAGACTTGACAATAGATTTCTATCACAAGAGTTTGTAAAGTCGTTCAACCGATTACCCCTAGTAGTAGTATTGTTGGTTGAGGATACATAAGAAAATCTTTCATTTTTATCGTTTAAAAATAATAGTATTTAAAAAAGTAATAAGTATTTCAATGAACTTATTCATTGAATTCTGAACTGAACCATTCGAATGAAATCATTTTTATATAGAAAGAAAGTAAATAACATTGAAATGTTATTAATATTTTGTCACGAAAATCTTATCCACATGTTTGTCTGATATTTAGTTTTTATATATACTGTTGTAAACAATGTTCCAATTGGCAGATAAGTTATGTTAAGCACTGATGCTTTCGTAAATTAAAAAAAGTAGAACTTCACCATAAAAAATCTTTCATTTTATTCCTGAACTTTCTACGTTGGTTATATATGTACATTTAAGCTGCTGGAATATCTGAGTCGTCTGTTATAACATTTTAATTGCATTTCAATTCTTGCATTAAAAAGAATGAGATTTTGATCGATCGAATTAAATATTTATGTGTATTCAAGATCTTCGACGATATTACCATTATAAGCCCTTCATTTTTTTTCAGTAATTTTCACTACTTTACCAACTATCTTCACCGAGCAGCATTAATTGATTGTAATAATGTGATTGAGCCACTGTTAAATCACTAAAGACGATACTTGAGAACAAGGAATTCAGCATTTTCCTTAACTAAAAATTGCTATCAGAAATCTAAGAAGTATGATCCAATATAAATAGAAGTGACACTATATTTTGATATCATTTAAAATGATATTATGGCAATATAGCGCCACGTCAATTTTTAAACTCTTACAAAATTTGTTCATTTGTCAAATAGGTTTTCATTAATAATATTTTCATTTTATTTATTATATAACATATATCCACCATGATGTGCCGCTGTCCGTTTTATGAACATTCAATCACCTCTCTTCTTCTTCCAGGTCATTACAGCATTCATCATGCTATGGATAGTTTCTTACGATTTTTTATGACACTTGAATTCTTTCAATGGAAAAACATATCAAGCAGGGTTCAAGCTTGGAGCATCTTTACCACGCCTTAATTACGCGACTTATCGCCATAGCCAATAACGTAAAAGACATATGTTGGATCCATTCTCCTTTAAAAATGTTTGATTTTCATCAGGTTTTGTGAAAATGGCCTTCGATTACGAATCACATTTTCTTCTTCTCTTAAATATATGTAGTAATAAAGACTGAGTTGATTTAAAATCCGTTAATTTATAGGAAGCGTGTTATATTAATTTTAATTCTAGTGTATCAAACAGGTCTATTCCGTATACGGTTTTAAATATAAATCATGGTGGACATATTGGGAAATATTGTAGCAAAACGTAAAATAAAGAGAAGTGTCTTAGTTTTTATTATTCTTTTATTCAAAAGCGAGATTAGGCTCGTACTCTTCACACGAAAATAATAAATCGGTTGCCATTTATCGTTTGTCAAATAATTGTCATGACTTTTCCATTTAGCATTGGATTAATTGCAAAATTGTTGTGAGCATTCGTTCAATATATTTCAGAACAACTTTGGTTTTTTAAACAAACATAAAAACCATTTTCATTACTTATTTATGCAATTAGTGTCGTTTTTTACTGACACTAATCATCAATGAGAAAATGGGCAATGGTAAATCATTGCAATATTTTTAAGTATCTGTGTACATAATATGTAAACTGAGCATTTGACCAGTTGAGTGCTGCCGTAACCGAAGTTAAAACGAATACGGCGCTAACATTTTGTGGCAGTAAATCTGTTAAAGCAAAAACGCTTAGTGTCGAAAAAATGCGTGTGAAAAATCTTAATGGTTTCTTATACCAATCGTACATACATATATACCCATTTGACATGTGTCGTTTTCTACATCATTGTTTAAGCATTAAAAAAATGTTTAACTCACTTGAATACCTTTTCAAAGCCATGAGGTTATGTCAATGGATGTTGCTTTACGAGAACTGTTTGATATTTATTTCCTCAGAACTTCTTTTTCATAAAGATTAGGGATAGAAGGATGGGACTAAAGCTGTTGCTACGGCCCATTTTTTCACTAACGTGCGGACGTCTGGAAAGGGAGTTTTAGACATCGATTGAAACATCAACTTTGAACAGCGATTAGAATCAGTGGACACCGCAGTCAAAAAAGATAACGGTCACCACTCACCTGCAAACATAAAAAAACATAATAACATAATACTATTACGGTAACATAATATTCTCATCATTTGGTCGACAGCCATGGTCCGTTTTTGGCCAAGCCCAGTAAAGATATTTGAAGTACTTTATAGAAAAACGGATTTTTCACCATACTTAAAGAACTTTTTTTTTATTTGCCTTTAAAATTTGATTACAATAAAAATTGTTATAATAAACTGAAATTCTTACTTTATTTATTTCAAAGACCAGCAACCCCTTGGTTAGATGCAAAGTTAACAATGAGGAAAGTCTGCGGATTTTTTTATGAAGGCACGCTGCCTAACTGTATTTAAATAGAGAGTATGTAATAAACGATGAATTGTTTGGGGTCCACTTGAAAAATAAAAAAATACTCGGAATCTCCTACATTAGATGGCGATGATACCAAAGGCAAACTATAACGAGAGATAAATGATTGAGATGATCACTAGACGATGGTCATACTATTTCATGAATATCAAAGATTTTTTGTATGTTTTCAATAACTCTCATTCTTCCCACAATTTGCTTTGACACGTTGTGTGGATCAAACAGTGGGCGATATATTATTACAAAAAGTAAAATTTTAATCTTTACGCCGTGTGTTTTATAAAGCGATAAATCATTTTGAGCGAACTTATGTTTCGACAAACAAATGCTATTAGCAAATTATACGAATGAATGAATCACGATTTTGGAGACGTATTGAACTCATCTAGCATAAGACAGTGTACAATAGCTTGAGAATATTTTTTTCTATTCACAGATGGAGCTTCCATAAAATACAAAATGTATTTTTTCGATCTCTTTAATAACAGCTTTACATTAACTTATTTATTGTGGTATTATTTCCATGTTTTTCATGCCAAATTATTTAGCTTTCATGTCACTGTAATTCTATAAAATATTGGATTTAGTCGCTTAGTAATAATTTGACCGTTAAAAACAAACCTATCAAGGTAACACGCTGTTTGATATTTAATATGTTTTCTTAATAGATTTTAATCGCAAGATACAATGAATATAACGAAATTGTCGTAATTTGATCAAAATACATAACATGGTTATATTTATATATAATTTTCAGTTAAGCATTCAGTACGCATATGTGTCAATTTTGAATAATTCGTCGGTTTCGTTAGCTAAAATTGAAGTGGGCTTAATGGAAAATATAGGTAGATTGTAACATGAAAAAAGTAAAAAGTCTATAGACATCAATTAGATAAGAAACTAAAATCTGATTCCACTTCAGTTTAAGTATATTTAGGGTAGAAAGTATTTTCGTTACGTAATCCATATGTCATTTAAGTTTAATTTTTGCACGTGACATCATACGTATCAGAGAATACAGAACTCTTTTTCAGTTTGCCTAACACGCCCAATAAACGAATTAATTTTAAATGAGTTGATATTTTATTAATAATTTATGTTGAGTTGACAAAAGTGAACTTTTCTATTTTGATAATAAACGCCTGTCAATAATTTGGTTTGTGTTTCAAATTCTCTTGTGACCGGATGGATTCGGTCGACCTGGAGACTACTGATGGACGTTGATTGGAACATGGAATTTATTCAACAGAACTAAAGGACGCTGGCTTGAATGAGGAAAACATAATTCAGTCAGCAAGAGACGAAACTTATTCAAGACACACGCCATAAGCTCCAAATAGAGAAATTTTAAAAAAGTCTTGTATTAAAAGAAACGGTTTTATTTGATTACATTTGTTTTCTTTGGAATGATTATGGGATATTTCAGTTTTACTTAAAAGTTAGATTATATAATATTATAAGTAACTCTCGCCAGTAAAATTATGTGACAGGATTTACTTGCCGTTTGAATCAAAATTGCATAAGGTGATTGAAAGTAACTAGGCGGCATCAATACAGCCATGAAACTGTCATGTGTCTCCATAGCACTCTCATATCGTGATACGCCATTAAAAGGAGGGAGTTGAGTCACGAAAAACCGAATTTTCATCACAGATGGAGTAGCTAGCGCAATCCATAGATGGAAACACCTCAGTCGATTGCCACATGGAATAGAGTTAGTGAAGTATTGTCACATTAATTGAGTGGCAGATTATTCTTGTTAGCTATAATAATCATTTGTGAATTTGGGAGAATATTTTATTTCGCAACATCGGATAAGACAAGTGAGGTTTGTTTGGCTGATTAAGGCATAGTTGATTTAAATATGAGAGATTGATTTTATGAGATTGTAGGTCGATGCAGCCAAACAAGGACTTGTAGAATTTACTTCAAGTTAACTGCTCGAGGTATTTGATGAGAATTATGTTCATTGAAGCAAAGGTAATGCTGCTATAAGTGATTAATAAAAGCATCAAAAACTTCAATTACATATTGACTCAATTTAACACGGGTTTCTAGCCAGTGATTCACGGAGTGACTTGCGTGGGTGCAGGCTAGAAGATAGTAAATTGAAAACAATACAATTTACCATGTTGATAAATGTAATCAAAAACCCTTAGCTGTATATATGTATATGTATCACCTTTTTTATTCCTATTTTGGATTGTATCTATTGTACATAGATGTTAGCTGCTTTTCCTATAATCTTCATAATTTAGACAAGAGAATCAGTAATGATAAAGTGTCTATCTCTTCTACATTGTATATATGGGGATTTTTTAAAGTTTTGTCCTGACGCGTTACACTTCAACCATATTTTACAAATTTCTACAAATTTATTGTAGTGTAATTTTATCAAGTAAACGCTAAATCAAACAACAACAAATCGATCATTCATACTGTCCTTGTGGATTGCCAAATAACCAGTCTCCTCAACTCAGTCAATCCAATCTTAATTTTTTTAAAGAAATAAATATATAATTTTCAAATCTTAGTTTGGGGTCCATAAACATTGAAAGTAAATATGTTTGGAGGAAGTTTAAAAAACCATAACGTACTAAGAGCCTTTACCACTTCTAACGTATTATTTCAGACACCCAGTCTTCTGTGCCATACTTATGTAACATTCAAAATATCCCTTCATCTCATTCAGTAAGTTCGTGGCCTTGCAAAAAGTCATTCCCACTTGGGTTCCTTATGAGAATAATAGTAATAAACAGAGCCTCCGTAACACATAGATTTAAATGATAAGGTGAAAAAAATATTTAGCAATTAAACAGCAGGAACCAAAGTTCACGGTAAACTCGCACAAAAGTTGATCAAACAAGGTATTTTTTTTTATATAAAACGAAATGAAAACTTGTCAAATTATATGAGAAAGAGCAAGATGAATATATTTCTTGTACACATATATAAATCAATAATAAGTAAAATTAAATCTTCACAATAACCAAGAGGAATTGAACTTGTTAATAAATTATTTTAAATAATATAACGATGCCATAAAAAAGGAAAATATTGTTTTAATGGACTAGCAATCAGGTGATATCAATTTATTTAAAAAAATATATGCAAACATGGAAATACCATATCGTTTTCATTAAAATGATTTATATGATGTTGTTTTATGAAATGAAACTTTTACTTCATTATTTTTAAAAATCTTCTGTGTTTATCTTCTAGTAATCTTCTGAGGGCAAACAATATTTTCTTCTTATTTATTGTGTAAATTAAAGTTATATGAAGTAACACGAGTGAGAATCAAATTTATTGTAAATACTTTTTTGTATTAGATTAAGAAACAACCAAAAACTTGTTCATTTGCAATTGATATAGTTAAAAGGTCATTGATTTCGATTTTAATAAACGGTTGTTTAATGTTATTTATATTGAATTCTTGCGTATTATATTATATAAACAATTAAATTTGTTCATTATTAAATTTAATAGTACTAAACTAATTATTTTAATGATATTAGTAAATTGATTTAGTATTAATATGTTGTAAAAAGTATTCATTCATTCGGCGATCCAATCAAGCAAATGATGCATGCATCCACGCCGGTAAAACGTCATCCGGCGATGACGTACACCATTTTACAAAATTCACACGACATTTGAAACGGAGTCGAGTGAATGCCAATTGATTGATGTGCCAAAGCGAATAAAAAAAGGTAAACATTATCAAATGGCCACATTAAAGTTATTTATACAGTTGCCTTTTTAACGATTAACATAAAACAGCTTGACTTTTTATGCAAATTGTTGCTTGAAATCGAAATCGATTCTGACAACCGGGCTCGGTATACACATGTAAAACTTAAACAAGTTTTTAGTAAGTAATTAAAATCTGTCATAGTTTTAGGTCATCAATTTTTTAACGCGTATAACCAATGATTTACAGAGATACTTTGTCTAGCTACTATACAAAGTAATAATCAAATTTACTTTTGAGGAGATGTGCTGGTTGACCTGCTGCCGGCATTATTGAATTACATCGTCATTGTTTAAACAAAACAAATCTTAATTTTATATAGATTTAAGAAAATATATATTTAAAAGTATGTACAGCTAATAAATCAAATATTTTTCAATTTTCAAACACGTTTTTAAAAAAAATATTCGAGTTTAACACAAAGAGAAAAGACATCAAAAACCGAAAATGCCAAATTCAAAGTGAATAAAATATCTAAATTTAATAATGATTTTGTCGGAACTTGATCGCTATAAAGCTCTTACCAATGTGCTACAGGGGCTGACATCTTGTTGAAAATACAATTTATGTAATTCGGTATACAGTTTTGTGCTTAATCACATTCGATTTCTAAGCTGTTAAACAATGGTTGGGTAGGATGCCTAA
The DNA here is from genome assembly GCA_030503985.1 of Himalopsyche tibetana. Classification (NCBI taxonomy): domain Eukaryota; kingdom Metazoa; phylum Arthropoda; class Insecta; order Trichoptera; family Rhyacophilidae; genus Himalopsyche; species Himalopsyche tibetana. The sequence goes on from JAPJYX010000010.1 coordinate 8,838,293, forward strand.
ACAATTGATCACAAAGTAAAAAAAATCAATTCCAATTTCCACATTTAATATTGAAATTAATATTCATGTATTTTCCTCTCACTTACCTGGTTTTTGGCAAAACCATCATGATACATGATACTGAACCTCTCTCCAAAAATTTCAATTCCGATCTTTTCCTTTCCAAGAAGACACATTGACCAATCTATCATTGTTACTTGGGTGATTTTGATATTTGATAAATCTGTATTTCTCAGACGGCAAAGCTTGAGAAAAGCCGGTATCGACTGGAGGTGAGTACATATATTGTTTCATATCAAAGTTAATATTTCAGAGAAACTATTATATTTTTTAGATAAATTAAACGATTTACGTATATTAAATGCCTGTTGTTATAATGGATAAATTTATCATAGTGTGCCTTGAAAAGTGTTAACTAGATAATAAAATGAACATTTAATTTAATAACGGCATCATGTTTTTTTGTAGATGGCGCAATTACTGAACAACAAGACATCCCTCTCAATAATAAACACGTACACTTACCTGGCTTGTTCGTCTCATAAGCAATGCTATACTGGGTTGGAAAAATCAAAACATTTTCATAGAATCTGGAAACATGAATGTTGGTAACACATTTTATTTTATCATATAGACATATTTTAAATTTCCTAAATTACTAACTAATGTAAGGAATAATGCAACAGTTATAAAAAAGCGTATTTTATGATCACTCATTATTGCATCGAAAAATTATATGTATACGATGAAATTATTAGTGATATACTCAGTGGCACATTAAGCATACGAGAGGCCCCATGCGCAATAAAATTTTTAGGCCCTGTTTTTCTAATAAGATAAGAACGTCAACATATTTCATGTGAAATCTATATATATAAAAGAAAGTGGGGTTTGTTACACCACGTATATCTCGAGAATTACAGCTCGGATTTTAATGATCTTTGTTTTATTAAATTCTTATCCGCCTAGAATAGCAGAATAAGCATTAAAACATCGGAAAAATATCACGGGAAAGAAATTATTAAGAAAATAAATGTCCTCACACAATTTGTTTTTTTGAAAAATACAAATGGAACGTGGACATTGTATGACACGTTGTATGCTGTTTTCCAGTAAATCCACCAGATGGCATTGATTACATTATACTTTGACAGTTGACTGCTCGCTATGTAGGTATACATTATTATCTCTGGTATACATGCGCCGTTATTTTGAGTTTTCATCGATTTTTATTAGGTTTTAATTCCGATAAATCATTCTGATGTAAAAATCTATTTATCCAATTATGGTCAAACACGGGATTCATGGCTCATAGCGGGAACAGTGTATTTTAATTAGTTTATAATGTGGCGCAACTTCTGTGAAATAGTGTTTAAACGATATTGGATACGAAGCACACCGTTCATACAATGCATTGCAATACTCGCTAATGTTTTGGCAAAGAGACGATGAATATCAATTCAATATCAAGATGATAAACCTATTGAGCGGTGGGTATCGAAATCATTATTTTCATTTCAACATGATAATAGTTTTACTCAGCAAGAAGGTTAGCTCGATGAATTTTTACGCATAACGTTTTTAATGAATTATTACGCATAACGCATAACATTGATTTGAATAGAATACACCAACTTAACGATTAAAATACACTGAACTCTGTTTTAAGACGATTTAGAAATAACACGGTGCAAAAATAGAGAAATAAATCGACTATTCATTTAAAAATTTGGACAGAAATATTACACAGTTTCTGGATATCTCAAGAGATGAAAGATATGTCATTCAAAATTTTCGTAAAAGGCTTCGTCTATTGTCTCATAGTGATAGTAAATAATTTTTGTTACGTTTGATTTTTTTTAAGTATTTTTTATATAACATTAAGATACAATAAGCGATAATGAATTTAATTTTTTGATATCCTTAATTTATTTTTATGCAAGGAAACCTATCTACCACAAATTTTAAATTTTAATATAATTGTTTACACTTTTTCTTTACTCGGTATCGCGTTGAGCGTATCTACCGTGTAAATGGGGAGTTCAGTGTAAAGGTGTTCTACTGAAAAGGGAGAACATATCGATTTTTTTTAACCATGCTCGCTTCAGATGCTGCAGTGTATTTTTTCATATATACAAGCTGTAGATAATCGATCTTTATTAATATAAATACTTTCTTGAATAGTAAAGGGAAGTGTTGATAAAATTAAGATTGTTTAAATAAATAAACCATTTATTCTATAGATAGAGTTGTTATTTTAAATTCGTTTAAATCTATATATATAAAAGAAAGTGGGGTTTGTAACACCACGTATATCTCGAGAATAACAGCTCGGATTTTAATGATCTTTGTTTTATTAAATTCGTATCCGCCTAGAATAGCATAATAAGCATTAAAACATCGGAAAAATATCACGGCAAAGAAATTATGAAGAAAATTAATATTCTCATACAGTTTTCAAATGGCGAACACCTTGAAATAATGAAAATGTCGTTTGTATGCAGATTTCATCCGCTAGGTGGCAATTTTTCCAAAATTCATTTGTTTTTGCTTCTTTTGCATACGATTAACTTCTAAATAATTTTAAATTTAGAGTATGGATTAGAATAAAACAAATCGATGATATAAAATGAAAACGAAATAAAATCGGAAAATATTGAAATAAGGTTATGTTTATAATTAGGTGTGATATTTTTTTTGACAACAATATTACGCTGTTTGCACGAACGTTGCTCTTCTTTGAGATGCCACGTTATTACACTTGAAAAGCTACATCGAAGAAATTTTAACGTCGAAAGCAAGGCGATGCGGTTCCTGCTCATCCGAATGACTACTGATGCTCTTGGTTGTGTGTACACAGTTCATCCGAAAAATGACGAATGCTTCTACTTGCATGTCAACAGCTCAATTTGCTTGAAAATGATACTCATTGGGACACGACAATCGCTGAAGAAATTGTTTCTGAATCTCCAAGTCAGATACGCACATTATTTTCTATCATTATTTTGACATGCTTCCCATCGAATCCCCGTGAACTGTGGAACAAGTACAAGGATGACATGTCCGAATACATTTTGAATCGAATTCGTGTCAGTTTGGGGAATCCCGATCTCGAGGTGAATGAAGAGATACATAACCAGGCTTTGCTTTAGATCGAAGACATGTGTTACCTCATGTGCGTCAGTTTGGTAGTCAAGTTAGGAATGCCAACGCCAGATCGTGGAATGAACGACGCTTTCAATCGAGAATTGGAACGTGAACGTGAATATGATCGAGATGCATTGAACCAATCAGTTTGAACGAATGTACCACTGTTGAACCCTCAACAGAAGGAAATTAGCGATACGTTAATGAAGGTAATTGATGATGGAAATGGTGGCTTATTTTTCCTCGATGCGCCCGGTGGAGCTGGAAAAACATTCTTCATGTCATTGATTATGGCCACTGTTCATGCGAGATAAAAAAAAATGCTGTAGCAGTTTCTTCTTCTGGAATAGCACCCACGTAGATAGATCAACCGCTGCCGATGAAATAAACGCTTGCCTCAAATAATTGACAAACATGCGAGTTGCATTGCTAAACGATCCATCTGCCGAAGATTTCTCCAAGCAATTGCTGACTATCTATTTATTCATTGTTCAAAATTAAAATTACAGTACATGACATAACAGCTGACGCCAATTCGCCATGTACTTGAAAAATATAATAAGACAAAATATAAAATAAAACTACATAATATATCAGAATCAAAATCAACATGAAAAATCAAGAAATAAAATAGTGAAATTTTACAAACAGTTCACAAATACTATCACTAAAATGTCCACTTCTCTAGGCAATGCGTTGATCAATCTAACGGCCCTTGGAACTGGTGATTTAAGCCTCTTAAGCGAGGTATAAGTTTTTAGAAATAAAAGTTTTTGCTCATAGTTACGCCCACGTAAGAATAAATTCGGAGCATGTAAATTAATAGTCATGAGAATTTGAGGATTATTAACTCGGCCCCGAAGGAGAAGAGAAAAATGATTTAAGCTTGAAAACGATCTTCGACTATCGTCGGTAACGACCGTGTTCCTGTTGAAAAATCGAACAGATTGATTTCGTTTCCGCCGAATTTTAACAATTTCGTCTCAACGAAGGACGGCTTCATCAAAAAAATGTTCCCAAACGTCTAATCACAAAAATCACAATTGGTTGATTGAATGAGTAATTCTTGCGGCGAAGAACAAAGATGTGGATCATTTAAACTTCACAATTCAAAATCAAATCGTTGGTCCACTACATTCCTTCAAATCTAGCGAACTTTCGCAAGGTGCGCGAAACATTCTTGCGCAGACTGTACATATAACATATTCTTTCAACCAAAAAATAATTATTTCTGCTTCTCTATGATAGTGTCATCAGAAATAGTTTGTAGTATCGACCAAGCTATTTTTTTTTCGTTTATTAGAGATTCGCGCCGCAGCACACCCTGCATCGCCTCGCGGCACACCGCTTGCGGAGCACTGCTTTAAACGACTGAAAAACTGACATGCAATATTGCGAAACACTCACCAATGACCAAAGTTTTGGTAGCAAGTAAAATCATCACCTGGGATGAATGGACAATGGCGCACAAATGCGCATTGGAAGCACTCAATCAAAGTATGAAATATCTGTGCAATGACTCAAGATGTTTTATAGGCGCAATGATTCTACTATCTGGCGATTTCCACCAAACACTACCAGTCATTACAAGATTTACCGCTTCCGATGAAATAAACGCTTACCTCAAATCACGACTCTGGCGCTATGTAAAGAATCTTCAGCTGACGACAAACATGCGAGTTGCATTGCTAAACGATCTATCTGCCGAAGCAATTGCTGACTATCGGTAACGGGGGTGTTCCTGTCGACGAATCGAACGGATTGATTTTGTTTCCGCCGAATTTTTGCAATTTCACTTCATTCAACAAAATGTTCCCGAACATCTAATCACAAAAATCACAATTGGTTGAATGAACGAGCAATTCTTGCGGCAAAGAACAAAAATGTGGATCATTTAAACTTCACAATTCAAAATCAAATCGTTGGTCCACTGCATTCCTTTAAATCTATCGACCGTGTAACAAACGAAGACGAAGCAACCAACTATCCAACTTAATTTTTAAACTTATTGGATCTGCCTGGCTTGCCACCGCGCAATTTACAACTGAAGGTTGACTCGGTAGTCATCATGCTTCAAGTTATCAAGTTAACAGAACATTTATTCACTTTTAAGGTGTTCACTGTCAATACTTGGTGGAATGGCAATATAATAAAAATAATAAAACATTTTTAGTACTTTTTCCATATAAAATTTATTTGATCAGGACCGGTTTCGCTCATCGCGAGCATTATTAACTGATGATAATGCTCAGATGATAATAACTCAGTTGATAATGCTCGCGATGAGCGAAACCGGTCCTGATCAAATAAATTTTATTTAGTGGGAAAAGTACTAAAAATGTTTTATTATTTTTATTACAACATTTATTGATTCTGAGGCGGTACGAAGTTCGTCGGGTCAGCTAGTAGTATATATATATTAAAATCTGAACAAAGAGTATATTGGTTTTATAATTTAAGCCATTTATGAGGCCCCTAAGATTCCGAGGCCCCAAGCGCGCGCCTCATGCGCTTATAGGATAATCCGCCACTGGATATACTTAAAATTGCAGTATGTATTAGTTTGGAAAGCCCATTTTAATCAATCGCTTAGGAACATTTTTCGTTTGAATTATTATACTTTTTAATATTTCTTCCCACCAGTATGGTTATAATTAAAATATATGTTCACATATATAATAAATACTGCTATTTTTTTCAATAACGGCACATACAACAGATGTAGAACGAGGTAGCTTAGTGGCGATGCTGCAAGCTTTTTTTCTGCAAGCAAAAATTTGATGCTCTTAATTAATATTAAAACATTTTTTTTATTCATCAGAATGCGGGCGGTTTATCAAGTTTTCAGACTTTATTACTCCACTCAACTTAAAAATATGTAGTTTACAGTGCGATTGGTCTTATATCTTATCTTTATTCACATTGAGGGCGATTAAAAAAATAATACTCACTAAAATTAAAAATACTTCATAAACCACCGCATCAAATGTTTCATTGTATTAAATCTTTCCAAAATTCTGTGGGTATATTTAATATTTTTAAGATACATATCATTCATAGCAATTAGGATCGCTTATCCCTTTAAGAAATGCCATTTATCATCTTTAGATTTGCCGTACTTTTTCATTAGAATTACTTTTGTAGCATACAACATAAATTACGACTTTATATTGTTTTGAAACGAGCACATTACAGTTCTTTTCAATTCGGCAAACATTTTTGTATTCCTAATCCTTCTATTCATTGTGATTGCAATTTGAAATGCATGAAGAGGTGTAGACAAACAAATTTTATTACAATAATTACCTGAGAGGCTTAAGTAGGTACTCAAACATTTTTGCTATTTGGCCAGGGACATCCAACCTACATTTTTTTTAGCAGGGGAAGTCGATATGCTTCCATAAAGGATTTTCCGGCGTGTAGCGAAAGCGATTAGTTAACCACTAGTCCTGTAAAAGCCTTATTCTTCTTTTATCCACTGTCATCGAAAAAAGGAGGTTGTGCAACAAGTAGTTATCCCAAAAAAACTTTTTTTGAAATAAACTTCGATAGGAGTTCAAATCCTCAACATTGCTATTTTTTTAAAAATATTTTTAATGAAACATCCTTCTACTTACGTTATCTATTTCTATATCCGCTACCAATTTGGAGAACATAAACCAATAATAGATACACTCAAAACGAGTTGTTGTACGAGAACTGCCTGTTATTTATTCGCTACACTTCTGTTTTTTTCAAAAAATTAGGATAAGACAATGAAGAGAAACATGTCAAGTTGTTAGCTATTTAGTATTTTGTTATAATATGACAGTATACCAATTCCCTTAAAAAGCACTGATTGACTAATACACAGCTCTCATTATTGAAATGTATCCTAGTTTGATACTGACCGTGAGGTTAAACATCTTTTATTTTCCATTATTTATTTTACGATGTTTATCAAGGAAGCGAAACATGTGTCACACCTTCTAATACAAGGTAACAACTTTGTTTTTATATTGAAAGCGAATTAACACACATTAATTAACTGTCGAAACTATCAAAAATATTAAACCTGTTTTTTTTCAGGTTTTTGAAAAATTCCATTATTAATTACATATTAGAATTAACCAGGGCTGTCGTAAAAAACCCGCAATTCCGCCGGCATTTACAAAAATAAATATGCTCATTTTTCATTTAAGCACAACTTAGGCCCCAAATCTGACTCCGATTCCACAGCCTCAGAATTAATTTATTAAATGGACCCAAGATTACCTCACATTCAAAAATTTATTTACTGCCCACTAGATCGTTTCTCTTGATTTGCAAAGTTTTGTAAGATCCAGTAGTTAAAAGCACTTCTTTAACTGTTTGTCGGACATGTCACTTTGAATCGAGTGTCATTTGTCACTTTACCACGTTATTGCCACTCTTTTGTTTTCATGTAAAGTTTTCGCAGTAGCAGTGGGCGAGACTTGGCCAATACTAGGTACTCTCCACCATAGATAATTACAATCAACAAAAAGATCAGTGAATATAAAAAAGGCAACATACTTGTAAATCATATTCTTTTGCATCCAATACAAGTATATATAACTTGACTGTGTGTGGGTGTAAGCCTTCTTCGATATTACCGTCGATGATTCTATTTAGGAAGACCATTTCCTGTAAATTATAACAAAAATCATATTATTGCAGAAATCAATTTGAAATTATACCAACACTCAAAAAGAAGCTTAATTAAAAATTTAAATGATGGTTCTGTTAAAGTGTAAATTTAATATTCTACATTTGAAATATTACACAAATGCGATTAATTATAATACAGGTAATAACTTCCACGCGCAAATAGTAGAGAAAGCGAGTCAAATGTGTAGTAAAATTAAACTGTTGTTATGAGATTAGTTAACACCAATTCGTAAGAAATAAATTTAACGAGTGGGTTGTTTCAATTAATTCTATGTCTAGGTAAGCTTAGTTTTTGTTCGGTTAGCCTAATCAATTGTAGGCAACGTTTGGTATGTGCACTAATGCAGTAAATTTATTGAATTATAATGATTTTATTCAACTAAACTTTAGGTTGGTCAGCACTGTGTCATAAAATAAAATATAAAATACTTCTTTTCGCCTACAATTTTGAATGTCTTCAATCTTTTAAATTTCTACGCATAAAATAAGTGTCATGCAAAATTCTATCGAAAAACGATTATTAATTTTTGTATATTAAAAAGTAATGTTTTTCTGTCGTTGTTAACCTATTTTAAATGCATAGTTTATACTGAAACTTACCCAGTTTGCTAGCAATGGTAAATTATACAAATACCTTATTTTTTGCACAAGTAATCAAGAAAATTCCAATCTAATGTTTATGTATTTATTTGTTTGAAATTTCTCCTTAAGCCACCCATTTGGTATATCCGGAAGCATTTTCGGTAATTTTTAAATCAATTAAAAAATCGTCATTGAATCTAAAAACGAAGAGAATAAAAATGCAAATATAATCAAATAATCACTTCTCACACTAATTATAAACTCGATATTGAATCTGAAACAAAATAAGAATTGTCAAATTTGTTCGATTCTTCATAACAATTTTGAATACCGACTGTCTTTTGTTTATGTTTATTGATTTGAATTCTAAAATTGTTGCCATTCATTTTTAAAAATATTGTCTATCTGATATCTCGGTAAATCCATACTGCTGGTATATTCTTCCAACTTGGGAATTTTTACTTACTGTTATATTTTTATAATAGTATAATGTATTGAGTGGAACAAAAGAATGCTACACAGATATGTTTGTTAATAAAGTAAAATGATTGTGTGCAGGTGACGAAAGAAAAAAATTAAAAAGTATTTATTTTTAAATCTCACGGGTCAGCGATTTCAGTGCTAGAAGTGTATGATAGTCGTTAGTAGTTGTGCTCAAAGTTAAGTGTGTCAACGGAGCGGCTAGTACGGCACACCGCCAATTATTTTACTTCTATGCAAACAACCTAATAAATATGAATACACATCCAGGGTTGTGACAGCTAAATTTTGTTTTATTTGAAATAGTTTACTCAACATATTATATTTCCGAATAGTTTAGGTTGTCGAATATAGTATGAATTTCAAATAAAAAATTAGAACGGAAAGTTTTATGAGATGATTTATTTTCGTCATATTTTATAATATGTCAAGTCTGTGGTCGAAAGGTCAACGTCGGTGGCTTCGATTGCGGAGCTCATGGGCTCAATTTTCTAGTGCGGTGAGATCTTTCAATAATTTTATGAATTTCTGTTAAAAGGCGAATACGAATACGATCCTAAAAATAAGTTGTATCAAAAGCGATTAGCTAATCACTAGTTCAGTCCTAGCCCTACTCTCTTCAGTAAAGTAATATTGAAGAACTGAGTTCTGACAGAAATCATCAGTTTAGTTAAACTCTATTAAAAGTCCATATGGTTCACAGTGTGAACGGAAATATTAAAAAATAATTGTATTCAATTGATTTATGGTTTTGTGTTTGAATACACGAATGTCTATATTCCCTATATATCCTGAAAACGGTTCGCAGGAAGTGTGATAAGATAACGACTAATCAATAGTTCCGACTAAGACCCATTTTTTTAATAAAAATGTGACAAACTATCCGTACTCTTTTTAAAAAATAGGTTGTGCAATTGGATTATAAATAAATAGTTATCTTAAAGTAATTTCTGTTAAAATAAGCTCTATTATGTACCACATTGGTAGCGTAAATTGTTATAAAATATAAATCTTTTAATGAAATACATTACTGTATGTAAATACATTATGACATTTTATTAACAATATAAATGTGCACCCCTGTTGGTTTGCATAATATTTCATTGTATTCCAAAATGTAAGCTTTATAAGCAACGCATTACTCGTGGACCATAGTTGAACTTCTGTTCCACTAACTCCAAGCTTTTTCATCTTCAAGTCAGCATTACCTAAATAACAAAAGTTACTTCACTTACACTTCTTACCGCTAGGTGTATCTGCATAGTTAATGACCCTACTGAGCATCTTCAGGTAACTTCTTTACATCCACTGCAGTTAGAGGAATAAAATTAATGTAAAAACTTTAAAGCTATGCGCGCTTTCTGGATAATCTTGAAGTTAGTATCGTAAATCACAATACATTACGATAAGCATGTGCAATCAATTGGCCTTAATGTTTCATGCATTTTGTAATTATAATATAATTTAAAACAAGTACAGTTAATATAAAATTATATTTGATAACTTTGTTACTAAGTATCATCAGGCAACACCGCAAGGTTTACGAATAAACTAAAAATTGATTAAAATTCTTAAGTTATAAATTACAAAATAAAAGTTGTGGTTTTGTTATTTTCTACTGGACGCAGGGAGGTGTAAGATATAAACATTAATAGTACTAATTACAATTTAATCACTACATAAGGTACGATAAATCAAGTTTAGTTCACTTTAATATTAAGAATGTTGAAATAATATTGGCTTTTTTATTTTATTTCTTCTATCATAAATCAATAAATATTTGGACTGTAAATTTTATGATATCTTTAAAAAAATGTCAAATGCAGTTTTACATTTACCGCGAAAAACTCAGATATAATATAATTTGGCCAATAAGAATAATGCATGAAGGATAAATTTTATCGCTGAACTATATCAGGGGAGTTTTTAATTTTTTTTATTCTTACAAAGATTGTTGTCCTATATTTTATTCAAATTCACTTCCAATATTAATTAACACCCATCGCTTTTATGGCGTTGACAGCCAATCCTGAGGGGAAAAGCATTAAATTTATAAAAACAAAACACATTTTTCTATTTTTAAATATTGATCAGGACCGCTTCTGATAACAAGCATTATCAAATTATGTATGTGTATAAAACAATTGCCACAAGAAATAAAACTAGCATTTACAAATAATTATATAGAGTATTAATAAAATATATTGATGTTATCTTAGTATTTTAATGATATCGTATAAAAATAACTACTCATCTGTAATCGAAGATTAAGCAAAATCACAAGCAAGTTGAGTAATAAAAAATAGTATATTACGAGTTCATAAATATTTTTTAAATATTTATTCATAAATTTGGCGAATGTTAAAATTTTGTGATGAAATTTAGAGCAAACTAAATAGTTTCAAATACTGACTTGGGTTGATAGCTGTAACGATTTATTTTTAAAATTAATTCGTGTGGAAAATAATAGCTGCCGCAATTTTTTATAAAAGTAGTTCATATTGAATTCATTTTTAATAATCATTGGTGGTTACGAAGTAAACAAGAATATAATCCAAACGAGTCAACATCGTCATCGTCTACTTAGCCAGTTTCCCCGCAGCAATCGCTAGCGGGTCAATCTATCGAGGACGCGAAGGTTCAGAGCGCGAAGTCGTCTTCGCCATCTTTACGAATGCCTGACCCCCGACCTCGAGGATCGAGTCTTCTCCGCTCGGCGACGCTCGCTAACGGAAACGATAGGCGGTGACTCATTAAATGCGCTCGTTATATGCAAAAACCTACGCCAATCCTCACAGTCAAGGTTTGGGGAGCCCTTTTAAAAATATTTACATCGGAATTTAAGTAATTGATACAATATGATAGTATTGCTCATATTTGTTAATACTACCAGCACCTTTTATCTGTAACTCAAAACACAAAAACTAACTTACTTAAGATACTAATAAAAAAAAAACCCCCTACAATATATGATAAAAATACATATTTATAAAACCATATTATCGGAGGGCTCTCTCTGTTTTAACATTTAAACAAATGAATCATTATTTAAAAATTGCTTCTTTAGTCAATATAATCAGACTTATAACTTGTATTCGGCTCACATTGTTTACATTTTAATGCAGTGGTCGGCAACCCCGATAGCTTAATAATTAAAATTATTATTTGGCTGGACGGAAGAGTAAGTGAGTCTTTGAAATTAATTGGCATTTTAAACATGAGTACCTAAATAAAAAAAACCGCCGTAAGAAAATATTAAAAAATTAGTAGCGAACAGTTAAAATATGAGCACCAATGTTCCCGTGAGTCTTGGGTAGTCGAGTCGCCCACTGCTCTAGTTTGTATACAAATAATTATTGAATAAGCTTCTGAGACACTCATTAAAACTGCTAATTTTTTTAATGTTACAACGACATTATGATAAATGGTCTTAGGAATGTTGGAATGAAAATTAGTATAGTTTTTAAATACTTATAGGAGTGCGTAGACCCCGTAAAAAGTATAACTATTGAGAGCGACCTTCCACGACAAAAATGTGATTGTCGATAAAACAATATTAGACTGTAAAAAATTAATTTGTAAAATCGGCTACATTTTTATCATGAATGATATCTACCAAAATCAAAGTGCTGTCGTTGATTTTCAACAAATAATTATTTATTGACAGAAGCTCATAATTAATTATAATCATAAGAGAACGCAGTGAGGATAATTCAAAACACTAAATAAATGAATGCACTGCACATGTTTTAAAAAATGTGATAAATCTATTAACATCTCTAAAGTGATCTCTGTTTAAACAAAGAAAAACCTTGGAATCCATATACAGTGGAAATACCCGATATAATGCTCATATTTACGATACATGCTTTAAAATCGTGTAAAGTCAGAAAGATCAAACATAAGGTCTTCTGCTAAGTATTTAAAAATAATTATATATTTATTATAATAACATATATTTAGAAAAATGTTTAGTACAACCTATATATTTTTAAAAAAATGCATTTTTCGTATCCATGACCGTTCTCAATGAGTATATTATGTATTTCTTATAAAAAAATATTTAATCAAAATAAAGTATTTCAACAGAAGTTTCATCTTATGTTTATGTAATAATGATGTAATAGGCGACAGTGCAACGTATTTTTTAAATAAATATGCTCATCCATAATTTTATATACATTTTTTAATTGTGTTTAATTAAGCAAAAAACAGTTAAAAAAAATAATCAGCACCACTTTTTGGAATCGTGTTTTTTCGAATACCATTATCGATTTCTAAATTTTTAAGTCAAAATACACAGCAGATTGTTTATTGTTGTTGTAAATGTTCGATTACCTTTACTAGCGAACCAATGCAGTGAATACGATACTTATTTTATTATTATAGACTAATGTTGCTAATCCCAATCGATTTGCATAATTTGATGTACAAACTTATTGATTTCATTTCATTTTTACGTATATTGTGCAAGTGTTATGTACGTAACGTATATATAAAACAAGTCCTTGGTGTAGCGAGTAAATCATCCGTCTACCCACGTTCTCTATTATTTATGATCAGATAAATGCAAATCGTTTCCAATTAAATAAAATAATTATAAATCTACCTACTGGTTCAATTTTTTTCACATGTATTTGAGATAGAACGGTGGATCATCCGGATAGACGTCTATTTGTAAAAGTTAAGCTATTAGAAATATAATTTTAATATTGAACACTTAAAGGTGTAATAAAATAAAGATTTCGCAAGAAATAATACTCGGCCAAATATGCCTTAAATACTTACTCTCACGGTGGTAAAAAATACACATATTTTATGAGCAATAATGAATCATAAAATTATGATAAATTCATTTTTATATTTTAGATGTTAGTTTTTAAAACGAAAACTGTTATGTTTTATACAGGAAAAAATGATTAATACACATTTAAACAGAATAGAAAGAGGTATTTTTGTATTTATTATTAAATCAAATTTTAAATATATTTAATAATTTTTATTCGAATGGATGGATGTCGGTGATGTTGGAATTCCGTCACACTTTTCCGATCTTGCTTAAGTAAACGATTAACTAATGACTCGTCCAGCCCTAGTCTTATTCTTAAAGTTCTAATTCAATTAAACAACTAAAATACACGCAGTTCTCCTAGAAAAACTTATATTCAAATAGTTTTTTATTACGAATCTGTATGCTTTCAAATTACCAAAGACTTATGAGGCAACCTATTCCTTTTTCATAATACCAAGTTCACTATAAATATTTTAATTGTGTTACTGTCTTATTGTAAATCAATACAAATCCATTTGGTATTTAAAAAATACGTATCGGTTAAATATTTACAAATAAAACAGTAACCATTTAAACAATCGTGATTTAAAAAAAACCGATCCATTGTTTTTATATAATATATCAAACAGAAGCTGCACAGCGTAATAAATCTATGGTTTTATTGCTTAGGAGTTCAAGAACTTTAGAGTAATAACTCATTTGCAAGTCATCCGGCTTCGGGTAACTTTTATTTGGCCTAATAAGAGCAGGTCGTGATGGTTCCAAGGTAAAGCTTGTCGTCCTCGATGGTAGGGACGATACTGGTTAACGACGACGCAACGTGTCCGTTAGTCAGAGGTAAGCATATCTCATAGGCAAAGTGCACTGTGCATTCTGCAAGCTAAATGCATTGTAGGTAAATATGCCACGTGCAGTACAATATATCATAATTATTAATAATGTAATATGTTGTCATTTAACTGTGGTATTATATCATAAACAATACACTTCTAATTAAACGCCTTAAATACTTCAAATACAATTTCATACTTACGTATGATATTGCATTTAATTTACCATATACCGTATTATTTCAGCAATTGAATATAAATTATTTAGTTAATTATCATTCTCAAAATAAGCACTTCGTTAAATTTATGATTTAATATTATTTATGTGGATAATATTTACGTTATTCTGTGATGTTTATTTACATTAACAATAAATAAGCGGCTGCAATGCTCCCAATTTAGTGTGGCAATTGGTAATTGACAGTTTTAAGGATTTATTTTATTGGTTTAGGAAGGTTACTAGATTCATCGGTTAGAATTACTTTTACATACAATGTTTTACTGTAACAGACGATGGATTTCATTTAATGCAGGATTTACAAATTGGATAAGTACGGGGATATTTGTTTGATTATCCCATCTTCATAAGTAGTCACAGTGAAACTTGGATGTTTCGGTCAGTTCAAGATCGATAGTTTCAGAAGCATTTTAAAGTAATTGTAAATGTTTAGGTCCTCCTTTCGTAAAAAATGAACATGTATTCGCAGGTCTTCTGATCAATATGAAGATTTTAAAAGGCGTAAGAATAAAGGTAAGAGTAAACTTAAAAATAAAAAGGTAGCATTATACATTGTTTTTGAAATTTACCAATTGATTTTATAATATGGTATCTAAAATATAAGGAAGAAAAAAATGCAAAATGGTGCTAAGAGTATTTATTGACTAAATGCTAAGAACATATGTATAAAAAATATAATCAAGAATGGTGATAAATGTAGCATGTTAATAAATCGACTGTCGCGTGATTTGAAGTTGCCTTTAAAACAACAATATTAATGAAGATAACTAATTAATTTTCTTTAATTTACGAAATGATTAATATTTAGTATATAATCAGGTAAAGAGTAAAAAGGAAACGAAAAAGTTACGATGGAAAACCCCCGTATTAATGAAAAATGTACTCTAGATAGATTGATTAGTTATATTATTTAATAAAATAAAAAATGCCAAATATTTAATATGCTATATTGATAGTTCCGGGTCGCAAAGCTATCAGTTAACAACCATCACTATCCAGCGGCATGATAAATGCACTTGCTGTATCTGAAATATTAACTCTGCTAACAAATTTACGTAAACGTCTAACTAAAGTTAATATCTATCTACTGGTGAACGTGCCGGATCTGATAATACTTCTGCATTTTGACAACACTCTGAAGCGGCTTGTTGTGGGTACGTTAGGCTGTTGTGTATTGTAAGTTAAATGAACTGCCGATCACCGAGCTTAACTTTGAAAATTAACGTTGGCAATCGAAAGGGTATCGGACGTTTTTCATCATCTTTTTCAGTTATTTAGCAGTGTGAATTAGTTAAATCCATCAAATAAGTCAACATCGTTGGCTTCTGTGACGGATCTTACGGGAGTAAATCCTAGTACGGACAACATTTTTTCAATCGATTTCTATTTGAAAGCATGGATGTTTGTGATGTTTTAAAATTCTCTCCCATCTTTCCAATTAAAAACAACAGGATAAAGCGTCATTAATCATTATTTAATGAAGAGTTTATTACCAGATATGATACAGAATAAGTCGTTATATCTCTTCCGCACATCTATTATACATTATTCTCGTTAAGTTCTGCATTACTAGAGATTCTGTTAGATGAAGTCTTTTAATGCTGATTGTGGGTATTTAGAAATCAATAGTGGACTTCGATATTTAAATGTTTCATGGCATATGGAAAATTCTCAAATAAACTCAATGGAATTCTCCGTAAGACTTCTCATCTACAAGGCCAAACGGGTTAGGTAGATGAATGGAAGCAATTAAAAAAAATCTTATATCTGTTACAGGTGTAAAATTTATGAAAATTGTTTTCATGTAATAAATAAGAAAATATTTTCCCTCCATACATCTAAAACAGCTCTGATAGTTTTTTTTTAATTTGTGCATATATTACATGTATACTTATTATATTATTATGGTTTAGTAAAATTTCTATTGAATACATTACAGTTAAACTCCTATTCTATATTTTTCAATGGACAGTTATAATAAAACGAATAATACGAAAAATAAAACTCATTTGTAATTTTGCTTTTGACAATCCAAGCGGGAAAACGAAGAATGCAAGAACGGTAGATCGGGGTTTCACTGTATCAACTTTTTACGGGTAATGATAAATAATATCTAATTAAAACGGCTTTGAATTAGATGATCAAATCGAACGTTTAAATCTCGAGATATGTGGACATATTTATAACGATCATAAATTGTAATAATACTTGGATGATGGGGGTGGTCTATCCCTGGTTTGAAAAGACCCGCGCGGACTTTACATGCATAAATCTCTACATACTTCTAACAAGTGAATTTGAGTAACGCACTGCAAGCTGCAGCAAGCCGATGCAAAATCTACAGCAGCGAATGCACTCAGCATGCGCAGGTGTCACATATTTATATTTAATTTATGTACTAATATACTGTACAAATAGTTTAAAAATAAACAACGTAGTACACAGGGAATAATGATTTATACGTATCCGAATCCTACCTGGAGAATATCTTCGTCATTTTGGTCAATAGTTGTGTACATATCAATTAGGGCATCCAATCCCGGGATCCCGTTCAATTTTCTGATCCCGAAATTCCGGGATTGAGATGGTCGCGATCCCGGGATTTCGGGATTGAGAAATTTTGAACAAATCCCGAAAATTTACACGAAATTGGCAAATTCAAGATTTCAAATTCCTCGGTGAGCTAAAAAAAAAAACAAGAATTTGTGACAATCCAAGGAAAAGGTATAGCGAATTGAGGATTTCAAATTCCTCGGTGAGAAAATCTCAATCCCGGGATTCAAAATGAATCAATCCCGAAATCCCGGGATTGGAAAAAGGCTCCGGGATTGGATATCCTAATAGCAATCATTGTTCGGTGATGAATGCTTTTATGAATCTATTGTTTAATTTATTACTAACGTATAATCGAAGTATTTCATGTATTTTGAAATTAAACAATACTTCAATGAGTATTAAAGTTTTTTTTTATTTTAAAGAACAATTTGGCATTACAGCGACAGAAACTCTACGAGATTTTTTTGTAAGCCACTCGAGATTAATTTGAGGAGAATTGATATCCCAAAAACTCACGTCTTATGTCTCAAATCTATTTTGTATCTAAATTTGAATCTTAACATTAATATCCGATAAACAATCACAACATACAAATCACAAACATCACAAATATGTCCGTAACACTGTCCATTTCGCCCAATGATAAGGGTTTATTTTGAACAGCACATTTTTCGGCCAATGCTAACGGCTTATTTTGAATCGCATATTTTTGAATTTTTTGACGTTCGTCAAATTGGAATGGACGTCTTTTTATATTCATAATTCAAATTTCTTGGCTTAGAACTGAAGCATCATAATAATATTGAGAGAACTTTATTTGAAAGTTTGCATCGCTACGAAGTTTTTTGAATAATCAAATATTCGATTTTTTGAAGCTATAATTATAGGGCTGGGAGCTGATTTGACCGATTTTGTTCAGTGTCATTGATTAGATTATTGGAAAGTATTGTTATATTTTACATCCGGCCTTAAGAATCTTTTTAATTAATGACGATATGGATATTTTATAGAACTATATTTCGACTTTTATTTTAACATCTGCCACTACGAAAAATGATTGTATGTGACGAAAAATGACGAAAATGAAATGAAAAATGATCATTCCAAAAAATTAATAATTTGTAATTTAAAAACTGCAGGGCTGTCGATATATGCGCCGAGGTCAATTTATGCTACTACGAATAATGATTGTTAGCAAACTTAAACATTATTCCAAAAAATAAATAATTTACAATTTAAATACTGCAGGGCTGTCGGTATATGCGCCGAGGTCGATTTCTGCTACTACGAAAAATGATTGTTAGCAAACTTGAACATTATTCCAAAAAATAAATAATTTACAATTTAAATACTGCAGGGCTGTCGGTATATGCGCCGAGGTCGATTTCTGCTACTACGAAAAATGATTGTTAGCAAACTTGAACATTATTCCAAAAAATAAATAATTTACAATTTAAATACTGCAGGGCTGTTGGTTTATGCGCCGAGATCGATTTCTGCTACTACGAAAAATGATTGTTAGCAAACTTGAACATTATTCCAAAAAATAAATAATTTACAATTTAAAAACTGCAGGACTATTGATATATGCGCCGATATCGATTTCTGCTACTACGAGAAATGATTGTTAGCAAACTTGAACATTATTCCAAAAAATAAATAATTTACAATTTAAAAACTGCAGGACTATTGATATATGCGCCGAGGTCGATTTCTGCTACTACGAGAAATGATTGTTAGCAAACTTGAACATTATTCCAAAAAATAAATAATTTACAATTTAAATACTGCAGGGCTGTCGGTATATGCACCGAGGTCGATTTCTGCTACTACGAAAAATGATTGTTAGCAAACTTGAACATTATTCCAAAAAATAAATAATTTACAATTTAAAAACTGCAGGCTGTTGATATATGCGCCGAGGTCGATTTCTGCTATTACGAAAAATGATTGTTAGCAAACTTGAACATTATTCCAAAAATTAAATAATTTACAATTTAAATACTGCAGGGCTGTCTATATATGCGCCGAGGTCGATTTCTGCTACTACGAGAAATGATTGTTAGCAAACTTGAACATTATTCCAAAAATTAAATAATTTATAATTTAAATACTGCATGCAGGGCTGTCGATATATGCGCCGAGGTCGATTTCTGCTACTACGAAATATATTTGTTAGCAAACTTAAACATTTCAATTATTCTAAAAAATATATTATATACAATTTAAATACTGCAGGGCAGGGCTGTAGATATATGCCTCGAGATATATTTCTTTTACTATCAGAATTTCTGGCTGATTCAATAAATAGGTTTGTAATTTATTTTTCACGCCAGTAAATTTTCTGACAACTTAATGCAACGAAAATCCCCCCGTTAAGGTCAACGGGCTTACAGCTAGTTATGTATTCATTTGATATTAACCTTACTGGGAATTGAATCTAGACCCGCCTCATCGGCAGCAAACTCGACCGGGCGACAAAAGTTTTTTTCAGGTTATATCCAGGGCTGAAGAGATAAAGTCGTAAAAAAAACAAGTTACTCCGATTCCTTTTTTATATCACGTTTGTTTAAAAACTCCAGAAAAATAACAATTATGAACGTCCATGACAAGAGTAATTGTATGCAAAACGTGTGTAAACGTTATTTTGATCAAATAAAGATACTTTGTTGATCTGAACGAGGCTATTCTTCAATAAAATTATCGATCATTATTTTATCGATATTTAACTACCAGTAAACCAGGATACAATACATATTGAAATTATTCATTGACCAATCACGGTGCTTAACACTGGCAGTGTCCTAGATATCCTATTATAGTAATATTATTAACTATCGACTTATTTTTTCAATCTCCGATGCGTGCGGTTCTTTTACTTTTGTTTTGTGGAGCTGTAACAGATACATGGCTTGTCGGCTTGCAAAAGTTGTAATTACGTTTTTAAATGTTGTATAATAAAAATAAAATCACCACGAATCGTGATATGTAATAAATAATACTAGTGGATTTAGGCTCTCAAATATTATAGTATATTGCATTATAGTATACTCTTTTTTTGGTTTTCTCTATGAGATTGAACTCATTTGCTATATTTATAAACTATATAATACAAAATAATATCGCCTTGTATTGGTCCAATACGTATGTTATACTCAATCAAGATTAGTGACAGATTAATGACTTAAGTAAATATATTATACTTTTAAATACAAAATAATTTTGTTTTATTTCATGCTCTATTGTATACAGTATTAGTGATTTCGGGAATCTAATATAGTTTTAAAGTGCTCAAAAAAGAAAGAAATAAAAAACTTCCATTCCTAAAATAAAAAAGAATTACACATATAAATAAAATCGATAATATGTATTATTGCTAGAACAGAAAGTTTCAATATATTGATAGTTAAGCGGAGCTTTTATTGCTAAGTTACAAATTATGATAGTGATCAATGGTTATGAAGTATTAATAATTATGCAAATTGAAGCACTATAGATTCCCAGGAATATAGCTATTTGCTTACGGTGCCTTCAACGTAAATACATAAAGTAAGAGATTTTGAACTTTAAATACTTAGCTAAAAATTGATCGTGAGTGACTAATTTACTCAGTGGGAAACAAAGGAGTGCTAATTTCTCAACACGATGGAAACCATCTCCTAATTAAATAAGGCATTGAAAAATACACAGAACCTTTTAGTTCTCAAAGTGCCAATATTTCAAAAATCAATCGCAGTTACCACGAAAACTCGATGCAGTTCATTATCATCAGGCTTTATTATTTGTTGGGTAAATAGATTAAGGGAACAAAGCAAATATCAATTGCATTCATAGATAAATTAAATTCAGTTAATTGGTATGTAATGTGGATTATATGGTCTACTTGGTAAGAGATTTGCTTTAAATCGAATCTGGGTTCAAGTCTCAGTTGAATCAATATCAAATTTGGATTTTAAAAATAAAATTTGAGATTTCAGCTGACGTATAAAAATACTCACGCTTACGAGAAATCTTTTAATTTTCAAAATGGAGGAGTTTAACAATTTAAATATACTTCATTGTAGGATCACTGGTTTAAAATTACAGAACTTTGCCGGCAAATTATTTCTCAAAACCCGTCTTTTTGAAAACAGAAGAATTGGAATATGAAATAATGGCGGTGACAAGTGATGATTTTTACTCAAGATTCATATTTATAAAATAGTAAAATAGCCAGAATAAATTTTACTAACACCTCTATGGGTTTTTTTCCAATTTTTCCAGTGTCTTACAATGAGTAAAAGATTTTTTTTTCATGTCTTTTATTCACAAAGACGAAAGTGAGTCCTATTAACTTTATTACTTAAATACTGAATTGAAATGAAAATTTTGTACATTTATTTATTGTTTTGGCATTTACTTGGTAGAAATTCATTATAATAGGGTAAAAATATCAACAGTGATAAAAATATCAAGTGTGCATTTTTTTATCTGGTTTTAAGGTTGACAAATTTCCTTTAACTTGACGAGAGTTGGTGACGATATTTCCAAAAAATAGTAGGAATGATTAGAAATAAATATGGCCATAAGCAATGTGATTGATATTCTAATATTCAATGTGAAAGCAGCGACATTCGGTTCGCCCACCTGGTCCACATGACGTTATCACGTAAGAGGCACTTGATTTAGTGGTAGATCGATGCATGAGCCCGTCGAGGCGGTGATGCGCCGGTCGAGACGTGTGAATCGACATCGTGATGCTGTGATGATTTGATATATATTATGCATGCGCGGGAAATGAACACGCCACCGGGGCTTTTTTCACAGACGAAATGGTGCTATCTATGTACATAACAGTTTGCCGTCCATATATACATATATAGTGTATGCTTAGATGTACAGATCGTTCAGAACTGATCATGCTTCGTTTTAATTACATTTTTGCAGATGGACATCGCTAAACAATGAATGAACTTACATTTTAACACCTAAGAGTTAAAGTGGTATTTTAAGAAAAAAATGAGTTACATGCGTTATAATATTCTACATGTCTTAAAGTATCGTAAAAGTGAAGTAACCCCACCCTAGTGGGCTACACACTCCAATAGTGCTATCTCCCTAAAATAAAAATATGAAATCTACCAAAAAGCTAAGCAAGGACGTGATTGTACTTAAAAACCAATAGAAAAGTTTTACCACTTTACTTCTTGGCACACTTCACCTCTCAAGGGCTCATTTTATAGTCATTTAAGAATAAAAAGGTTTTTTTATATAGTTTATAGCTATATCGTTGTATGTAGAGTATCCAATCCCGAAGCCTTTTTCCAATCCCGGGATTTTGGGATTGATTAATTTTCAATCCCGGGGATTGGGATTTTCTCACCGAGGCATTTGAAATCCTCAATTCGCTATACTTTTTCCCCGGATTATCTCCAAACCTCGTTTTTTTTTTTTAGTTCACCGAGGAATTTGAAAACCTCGATTTAGTATACTTTTTCCCAGATTGTCACAAATTCTTGTTTTTTTTTATAGCTCACCGAGGAATATGAAATTCTCGATTTCAACTTCGTGTCAATTTTTGGGATTTGCTCAAAATTTCTCAATCCCGATATTCCGGGATCGCAGCCGTATCAATCCCGGAATTTCGGGATCCCGAATCCCGGGATTGGATGCCCTAGTTGTATGCCTTCGTTAGAATTATGTTTACTCTTACATTTACTTAGCTATACTGGCTAAGAAGAAAAACTTAAGTCAAGTTAATAAACGTAATACGATAATTTATAATATAAATTAGTATGTGAGAGTGGATAACAAGATATAATTTTTATCTCTAATCCAGTATATACATATAGCTGAGTAAATTTAATTTTGAACATTGTTCTAACAAAGACATACGCCGAAATATATATCGACTATATACAAAACAAATATTGTAAAACTAAAGTACTTTTTCCACTTTACTACAATGTGGTCCTAACAGTAGGCACAAATTATTTAAAAGAAATAATATTATATTTGGATGTTTTATTTGGATATATTACACAGCTGAAATTAAAGGGCCTTTGTATGGCTAGGCTTGTATGCTTTTCCTCATGGTGATGGAGTTACGTCCCTAATAAGAATCGATTAAAAATATTTAATTACTATTTGCCGGGTCCCACCGGTCATGCCGACTTATTATGGCAAATTATAAGGCACTGAAGAAGCTCACCGCCTTTTATAGCAAGATGATGAAACTCAATTCATTAAAGCCTTTTATTTTCTCTTAATTATTGCATTAAACATTCCACACACTGTAGAATTTCTTTTCCGAAAATTCCAGACAAAAAGTAACACGAACAACGTTGTTAAAAGAAGAATGAGAAACTGTAGCGGGAAGTGGTGGGTACAACGTTGAGTTCCTTAAAAAAATCAAACTATGATTTGTTTATTATTTCATAATGATTTATTTCTACATAACAGTAAACATTTTTTTATTGGAATTAAAACAGTATTTGAAAACTTTTATATATTTTTAGTTAGTATTTCAAAGAACCTAGAGCTGTCTCGTAAATATTTCGCACAAGGGCACAATATTTCTAGCTACGCCACTGATCCTGATAAGGAGTCATGTGGCAGCGTAATTCTTGACCAAACCAAACGATATCGTACTTGTTTGTGTACACTGTACAGACCAGTAATAATTTAGAAAGCGATTTGCTTATGAAAATATTCAAATGATATGGGCGATCGCTTTCATCGTGAGACTATTCATCTCGTTTCACACCATTAGGATTGCGAAAGAGCGCCAAGATATCGTCAGGCAGTACATTATAAGTACACACTTGCAGTAGATCTGAATTTCAAATACATATTGTGAAGTGTTCACCCAGGGCCGCGTCTGAGGGTTTGGCCGCCCGCGTGCAAACTGGCTACCCCTCCAAAGTCGATAATAAATAAAAATAAAAATAATACCCATAATTCTATTTCTTAAATAGGGATGCTACGTCAGATTATTACGAAACTCAAACTCATATAAATCGAGATACAAATTATATATATCATGAAACGGAAATATTTTTTTTGTATTTGTTTACTTTGATCATTTAAAAAAAATATTATTTAATAAAAAATATACCAAGAGCACAAAACTGATATTTTTAAAGACATTAATAAAAAGTGTATAGTAATAATAATATAAAAGAGTGTAAAAAATCTTACCGTTTAAAATTCATAATGCACAATCGATTGTAATATATTATCCAATAAATCCATGGCAAAAATAATAACAACCAATCCATTTGTATGTAACTATGAACTAAACTGATGCAGGATTAATGGCAAGCAATTTAATGAGTATATAACCAGTAATGGTCAATGACACCCCAATAATCTAAAACATAATTCTTTCACTATTTAAAAAAATAGCAGTACCTAATCTATGATGGTAGTTATATATGAAGAAGACTGAGATCGTTACAATGTAATTTGCACATCGTTCAATTTATATTTGACTATTCTTCGTGATAAAAATTAATAAGATAAGCAACGTTAATTGTATAAAAGTTGCAACGAGTAATTGCATTATAAATAAAAAAAACTTTTCTCATTTGCTTTGGCTGCCCCTTGTATCAGCAGGCCGTGTGCGCCGTAAGCCTGGCAGGCGCGGACTTGGTTATCTGTGCTTTAGTAAGCTTGAATCATTTGATATTTACTTGTGAAATAAATGTCGTTAAGAATGGTAACCATTGTACCACGAAGATAAATTATTTGAAACAAAAAAGTAATAGCATGCGAGAATCTCTCCATTTTTGGAGGCCAATTATCCCATTAATAGCAGTTTGTTTTTTTTCAACCGTTTTATAACATACTGGTTGACTTTTTTACATCGACTAGGACAGAGGAGGTAAAAATATTTCTCGTTGGAAAGAAGCATTAATTTTTCTCTAATATAATAATATAATTCTTGATAGAAAGGCATTGTGTTAGAAAAATGTACTATTTGAACATTTATTAAGATCAAGACCGGTTTCGCTCACCACGAATATTTTAAACTGATAATTAATCTCATTTTTTTTATCAAGAGATCTGTCATGTA
Source organism: Himalopsyche tibetana (assembly GCA_030503985.1). NCBI lineage: Eukaryota > Metazoa > Arthropoda > Insecta > Trichoptera > Rhyacophilidae > Himalopsyche > Himalopsyche tibetana. The sequence goes on from JAPJYX010000010.1 coordinate 8,863,642, forward strand.
GCGTGGTCGTAGAAATTAAGAAAAATGAATAAACATATTGACCAGAATGTTTGCAGTTCAAAAACGTTCAGTCGTTTAATTGTCTTTGGGTAACTGTAGAAATAAAAAATCTGTACAGCTAAGAGCGTTATATTATTTATAGCTTTCTGCTAGTAATAACTACCAACGAAATTGACATAGTTGATAAATAAATGTCATGAGCTTGTATATTTAGACGATAGAGCATGTTTCAATCAATCGATCTGCATTAATAACTCAAAATACCCAATTTTTGACATAACGTTATCTGGCAGTATAATAACCATATAACATAGTATCAATTACTTTTTTTTGTATTCAATCAAAATTATATTGACGATAAAACATCTTCAGCCGTTTAAATGGATATTACGAAATTTTATTGCATAAACATTTTTTGTGAATGTTCAGAGAGAAATGCGATTAAATAATTGAAGCATCTATTTATGAAGACGATCAATCAGTATGTTAAAAAAAATACACTAATTTCGTTGGATGTTAATGTGTCAGTACAGCAAGATTTCAATTAGATTTATAAAACTTTTTACACGATGGTCGTGATAAAAAGAGAAATTCTTTCGTAAATTTTCTACTCCTATATTATTAATATGAAAGAATGTATGTATGTACTTTTTTATCAATATTAATGTTACACTATTATTATCGTCATATTTTTAACATAATATAAATACTTAATATGAAAACAAAAGGTATTTGAATAGAATTATTTGAAAGGCAGTAAGTCACTTACCACCGCTCTTGAGAAAAAAATAAAAAATAGCGACGATATTTAAACATTCATCCTGATTTATGTTTGGCGTAAAGTATGCTTCATTCACATCTTTGGATCAAAATTCCAAAATAGATTGAAAACTCAATGTATGAAAATATACGCATCATTATAAAGATATTAACTGTGTAATAATTCTATATTTGTTTTGTTTTTCATCTGTAGATAATGATTTTCATTAGTGAAACCGGTCTTTAACTTAAATAAATAACTTGAGATAACTACAACAGTGTTTTATTTTCTAACATATTATGAAAGTTATACATTATGGTGATATCATTTTTTTGTTTTACATAAATTGCTAAATATTTTGAAAAAAGAAAACTACGAAATAAACTCGATGAAAAAACTTTAAAAGTCACTCGAAATCAACTTGAGGAAATGATACATCACATGTAACCATGATTCAGATCACAAAGTTAAATGGAGAAATCAATATTTGATATTGACCTTACTAGCCTGAAATATCTTTTTTTGCTTAAGCAAAATGTTGGGAAACCTTTCAATTTCAGAATTCGTCTGAAATTTAAAAAAACACAAAAAAACTTCAATTAGATGTACAAACATAAAATATGTATTTGGTAAATAAATAAAAACATTTAAGCCTGGTCGAAACGCTGCATAGGTAAGTCTGTCTTAGCAGATATTAATTTAATGGTAGTTTTTTTTTGTGTTTAAATTGATAATAACAAAGAAATAGATTTTTTTAAATATTAGCGTTCGACTGGTTGTCGGTTTTCCGTGCATGTCGAGATGGAGTAATTAAACAACAGATATTTTCATAAAAACTTTCAATTACCTGATGCTAAGGCTTTTACTTAACAAATTCAATAAAATAATAAAGATAAAGGGCTAAGGAAGACTGGTTAATCCTAATTTATGACCGAACATATCGTGTATCTTTTTTGAAAATGCGGAAATCAAAGCTTGTTCTTTATTCTGCATAGTGTGTCGTGATTTACTTCAAAACTGAACGGAACGAAACCCACGTGTTGTGTGGTTTTCCATATGAATAGATGAACAAGTAAGACAACAAGGGATACCGCAACTATAGTAAGACCAGTAGCAACATGTAGAGATGTTTAAGCTTTCACCAATAAAAAATAAATGATCACTATATTTTTTTACGTTTCATGTTACTTTTGTCTTTTAGTTAAGAAGTACAAAATCCGCTCAGGCGTGTACCGTATATAAAACATTTTTTAATACTTATGATTAATGAATGTTAAATAATAGTGTTTCGGTATTCTTGAATGGGAATACAAGTCATATAAAAAATTAATCTTATTTTATTATCGGATAAAAATTTTGATCCGTCTATGTGGTCGAGTGGTCAACGTTGTTGGCTTCGGCTACGGAGGGCACGGGTTCAAATCCTGGTACGGACAGTTTTATAAATTGATTTTTCAATCAATTTATGAATTTCTGTTCAAAGGCATGGATGTATGTGATGTCTTGAATTTCCGCCTCTCGCCCATCCTATCCTATGAACGGGGCGTATCGAGAGCGATTAGCTTACCACTAATCCTGTCATAGCCCTATCCTTCTATCCCTACTCTCTTTGGAAAAAGAGAGGTTGAGCAACTGAGTAACAAGCAGTTCTCGTAGAAACACGTCTGTTGAGATAAACTCTATTAGGAGTCCATATGCTCCAAATTGGGAGCGAACATGGATTAAAAAAAAATTTTTTGATCACCTAATATCTCGTTCTGACGTAAGTGTATTTAATAAAATGAGTGTTTGAATTCATTAATTTTTACAACGTAATATAAAATTCCAATACATATTTTTATTTGTATATGGATAACGATTTTATACGATAAAATCAAATAAGTGTTGCTTTCAATAAATAAAAAATTACGACGACTTTGATCATATTTTTTATTAACATATTAAAGCAAAAACAATACCGTTTCGTTTTTTGGATAGGGTTATTTTCTAATCGTAATAATAAATAAAAATATATCAAATATTGAATAATTTAAAATATTTTATATAACTGGTTTCCTTTTGAAGCTTTTAAATTAGGAATAGATACATACGCTTATCTTTAAAAAAAAAACAAATTCTTAAAATTCTTGTGAATATATGACACCTAACATATATAATCGTTCACAAGATATACATATGTGGACATATATCATAATATTATCTACAAAGAGAAATAAAAATTCAAATAATTCAAAGGCATATTGTCCGATTTTTCTTTTGATTACTTTGCTTGAGTAAAAATATTTTTTTATCACGTTAAAATTTGTGTTTTAAATAATGTGATTTATATTTCATAAATGACAAATTTTAGTGGAATAATATGTGTTTTATTTGCCAAACCATGTGTTTGTCTTTACCTTAACAGTATGTTTTTGTGGGTAGGTCCCTGTTATCTTATGACGCCATTTAGAGTAAAGTGCCATATCCTTGTTTTGCGATGGAACTATACGTCCATGATCGGCGTGCATTTTGTGAAGCGTGACTCTATTTGCTCCACACCAACCTGATTGGTCATGTATATATTGCATTCCACGAATACAGTTATTAATTAACGAAAAATCCGTGAGGAAGAGCCCATCTTCTTCTTCAACTAACTTGTAAATTAATTTGCGACTGTGTATAATATATTATCCAAGTCTTTTTGTGAAAGGTGAGTACCTTAAAGGTAATGTATAGACTGTGTTTGAATTGTTAATTGTGTATACTGTTATTTTAACCCATGTCTTTTCCCAATGTAGAGTGTAGGACGAGTTTTGTATGGTTAATGGATGTTTCTAAACATAAAATTTTCTTCCAAAACTGCTTGTTACTCAGTTGCTCAACATTTTTCTTTTTTTAGTGAGTAGAAATATAAATAGGACTAAGAGGTAACTAGTGGTAAACACAAATACTCATGCCTCCGAAGGTAAACGTTAACCACTGCACCATAGACTCAACATACACAGTTATATTATATCTTTGACAGAGTTAAATATAATAATGCGTTGTGGAAAAATTGTCATTGTTTATGTACCTTAAAGATTATGATCATATATTTACGAAGCGTTGTTATTATAGTTGGCTCTAACTGGATAGTAGAATAAAGTTTTTTTCTTTAACTAACATTGTAAATATTATTTAAGCAAACGTTCGGATATGTACCACAAATGGATGAGTAAAAACCCTAAAACGTCTCAAATTTTCTACTCCTGAAGACCGTGACTTCTTTGGGTGTCACAAGACTTATGAGTGATGGCGGTTAGAAAATTGGGGTAATGGTACGCGTACACCTAATCCGTCATCGTCCGAACTATGTTCGGCCAAGTCGTCCGATCGAAACAAACGTATGTAAAGAAATGAGAGCGCGTACACTACTACAGACGGCATCGTACGATGACGGCTGTCTCTGACCGATCAACCAACGAATCCAAACATGTTGGGATTGGTCGGCCGTCTGCCGACTTTTGACAGAACATGAACTGCTACTTACTTCAGGTTGGTATTGTCGCGAGTCTGCCACCTACTTTCGGTGTATTATGACATAACATTTACCGGTCATTTATTTCGTAGTTCGCATAATTCATCAGTGTTCTTCATATTAATGTGTGATTTTAACGCGATTATCAAGCCCTCAAAAAATATTTTTAAATCGTGACGTTTTGTTTTTGCTTAGTTTGTGAAGTTTTTGCCGTAATAATCCATGACTAGCTTTAACAAACAATTACCACAGAAGTTTTATCGTTCATATAGTGCCGTCTTCTGTGAAACTCTTGTTGATTTTTATTTGAAAATGGATATCGAAAAATTCTAGACTACACAGTATTACTGACTCATACTAACATCAGGTTGTACTCGGTCAAAACCGGTCGGCCGACAACGTTTGCAGTGAATGCACATAAACGGCCGACACTTTACGTCAGAATAGGTCCGACGCGAAGTCGGCCGATGATTCGGTTTTGGTGTACGCGTATCGTAAGAAGTTGAAGGACCAAGTGGAGTAGATAACAATGATTGAGAAAGCCACGTTCAACCTAGGACCGAAGTGACAAAAAATATTAAGGAAAAGAAGTAAAAGTTCATGCAATTTTACACAAAAAGGTTATCATTCATCGTCCTTCCTGTGGTTCTTAAGAATACTGTAAAGACTGTACTTTAGTAACGAAATTTTCTCTGCCTGACTTTAAATTATATTTGCTGATCTTTCAGTTTCATCGAACTGTAACAAAATAGTATTACATCTATAACGAAAATAATATATTTTAATACACAGTGTTGTTGCGAGATCTTTGTCAAATAAATATAATAATAATCATATTTTTGATACAATATAAATGGCATGGAATAAAAATATAGTTATGTTATATAACACAAGATATTTTGTTCAGAGATCGCATTCAAATACTAATTTAAAAGTACGAGACGTTTCACGGTCGGTATTAATGTTGTTAACTGAAATTGAATTGAATAAATAACATTTATATATTTATGTTAAATAATCCATAAATACAATAGCGAAATATCAAAGTGCTGTCTTTCATTGAAAAAAATCATACACTCGTTTCAAAATAGCCATGATAGTTTTTTTATTATTAATTTAACACAGTTAATAAAGTTATATTAATACACTGTCAGAAGTTCATAAAAATTAGAATACTGCATCGTATATTTTAAATAATAAATATTTATTAAATAATGTCAACACTACTTTATTATGAGGTATATAAAATTCTCGATGTGAAATATCATATTATTGTAATTTTTAATATTTTTTATGATGTGAGAACTCAACTCAATGAAATCATCTTTTTCACGATGAGTGAAACGTGTTTGTTGTCTATAAAAAATAAACGACCATATTCTGTCTGGAGAAAATTTAGAACGTTTTTGAAAGAATCGAAATAACATTCGATTTCCGAAACATTAATTAATTATTCGAATCCTTAATTAAAAATTTAAATATTCCAAAAATAAATTATTACATAACTTTCTAACAAAAATAAACAAAAAAATCTAGTATGCTCCACTTCTGTGCTTTAAGAACATCGACATTATTTCAGCAGTTAATTTATATATAATAATATTCAGTTTGATCTATTTTATCCAAACTCTTTTTTAAATTAAAATTTTGTTAGTCTTCAACTGTTGAATAAAAAGCCTATGTATACAATGGAATGTTTTCAAAAAATGCAGAGATGCTAATTAATATTTATTATAAATAATCAACATTTGACAGGGTTTATTTGAATTAATATTTTTTTTAATGTCAGATCCGATGGATGGGATAGAATCAATATATCACAAACGTCCATGCCTTCGACCACGAATCCATAAATCAATTAAAAAATGACTTCTTGAAACTGACCGTTCTGAAGTTCAACCACTTGAACATAACCAAAGCCAACGCTGTTGACCACTCGTAAAGAAACCATGATGTGTGGCAAGGGCGATTATCTAACCACTCTCCTTGTTTTCAACCTGATCTGTTTTCCTTATTTCCTCCAAATATTACAGGTTGAACGACTAAGTAACAAGTAGTTATCATATAACAACTTCTGTTGAAATAAGTATCATTATGATATGATTTACATTGGGGGCGAACATGATCAAAAAATACAATAATATGTTAAGATTTCGACTGGAAGTGCTTGGTGGAATTTCAATATTAAATTTGAATCGTTCAAATTATGTAAATCAAATGTGTAAATCTAGTTAACTGCACTTTTTTCAACTCTTAATTTTCATCTTTTAAATAATAACTTTCAATTTAAAAAAAAAAGGGAAATCATGTCGAGCGGTCGTATAATAATAACGTCGTAAGCATAAAATGTAAGTAAAAAAAACAAATTTACGTATTGACGATGAACACATTATAAGTGAATTATAATTAAATTTAAACGAAAAAATTCTAGCAATGAAATACAAAGATTATTACATTTATAATTTCAATTTCAAAAAAACTGTTGAAAACCAATAACCAAATCTTTGAATGGTTACCAGCTTCGTAGACAGAGTTCGTAAATTCAAAAGCATTGAAAGGTTGGTTGAAATGTTATACAATAAACTGCACAGTATACTCTCATAATGTATGTAAAATATTAAGTATAAAATCATACATAAAATGGTAAACTACATGTAAACAGATTTCTTGAAATTATAATATGTAACAGGTAGACACGTTAAATATATTTACATATCCTATTAATTATTTTATGTAACCGCGTATCATCTTTTGTTTGTTAGGAAGAGATGAGCGCATTATAAACAAATAATATAAAGTAATTTAATAAGAAGAAAGTATGAAAGTTATAAAAAAATATTTTGTGTGAACACTGATTCAGTACGATAATAATACAATTTTAAAATATATACCATATAATAAATAACGAAAAGCAAAAGTGGAAAATAAAATTTTCCTTAACATAATACTTTTTTTACATGTTCTTAACCAAACTGGACTTCATCGGAGCATCTCTACAGAATTGGTTTAATGAGATCTGGTTAGTATTTAGTGATTTAATCTGTACAGAGCGTTAGGATTGTCTAGTGGTAAAGGTTGGATTTAAGTCCCTGCAAGGTAAACTTGCAATTTGTTTTTTTTCAATTTATCAAGTTATCATACACGGAAATCAAGGATTCCGATAATTTATTTAAAATGTAATTATAAAATCAGTATAATAAACTCAAAATTAAGTGTCTCATAGAACAAACCATTGAGCAAATCAAAAATATGTCGATTGTTATTATTTCTTAGATATTTCGCAAGATTTGTAGGTATTCTTTATTCCAACGTTAGTTTAGTCAACGTAGTTTTTTTTGCTATTAAATTTACTAGACAAACTTAATTTGTGCTTGTAATTAAGTTTACTAGAGAAATGTATTGTTTTTGCGGGATTTATAAATTTTTTGGGGAAACAAGAGTTATATGGAGTAAAGTTTATTGTTCAGTTAATCAATCAACTTTAAAATATGAATATAAACGATTACGCTAAAAAAAAACTATAAGTTAGCTAATTGCTTTAATTGTGTCCAGTTTTTACGATTGAATGAATGAAAAATGACAGACATAATTTCGAACAAAAATTTAATGAAAAATAAATTGTCCGTCCAGAGATTCAAGCCCATGAGCACTGCAACCGAATTGTGCGAATTCCATGAGCTTCGGCTAATAAATTAAAGGATTGGTAAGTGACAGAAAAAAAATCTGATTCATTCAATGTTCAGAGATCATCTCTTGGAAGTTGTATTCTAATTTGCATACGGAGATTTACATTTATGAAGCAGGCGGTTTGTAGAACTGAAAAAAAGTGTCGGATAAGAAAGTTTCAATTGAAGATTCTCCCTACTCGTGTGCCGAGTGAACTTTATAAACATATTACTTATACCGTAACTAGAAAAGCATTAATTATGTAAATAATTCGAAAGAGTTAGTAGTAAATTGAACTGTAGGTAAAAGCTAGATAAATAAATTAACACGATAGCCGTTGTTGTAACTAAAATCAAATGAAAAACTTCACATGCTAAACATTAATTTGTCTCAAGAGTATTTCTACATAGTTAAATATGATGATATAAGCAAAGTTTTTAATCCCGATATCAGGAGTAGTCAATTCTAAATTGACCAAGATCGTTCCACTTTCAAACTGTGGTATGCATTATAAAGTCTTTATATTATTGTGTACCAGCGGCCGCTTACCTGATATTTACCGTCGATTCAAGCTTTTATGGATTTATGGTCAAGTATTACTAACAACTTTGGGATTTTAATTCTTTTAAATACGTTTTTGAATTTAAATAATTAAAGTTTTACTGTGTATACACAACAAATCAACTTATTAAAACTGATTTTTAATCTTTACCCTGTAAAAATTAATTACTTTGTAGAAGTCTATTAATATAAATATCTTATACGCTACGACAAAAATTTCAGTTAGAGCTTATACGAAAACTGTTAGGCCTTCAATAACGATTGTAAATATTTGTTTGGTGTCACTTATTTACATTTAAAATAGCTTGTGCACATTTTAAATTAAAAATATACAAGCGCTTTTGTGCAAACTTTAATATCATTATAGACATTTTATTCTTGCTTAAGGCTTACAATAAAAAAAAATTATACCAGTAGCTTTCTGGCACGAGGTTCTGTTACTTGTACCACCTCTTACTCTTCGTTTGCTGATAGTAACCATGTAATTTGCAAAATAAATGTCATGTTGAATATATTTAATTCTACATATTACCGTTTATATATTTAAAACGCTCAAATTAATGTTTTGAGTGCAATTTTTCTGTCCTTTATTTCCGATGCAAATTGTCTTGTTTGCTGGAATGTATTTGCATTTACAATGTACGCAAATTAATGAATACTGGGTTGAGTTTCAGCAAAAGATCATTTTAATTAAATTCAAATGTGATGGTTACAGAGCATGATTAAGGGCTCTTATGCCGGGTTCATGTATGCAAATCCTAAATCCCTCCCTGGATACGTGTAGTCTGCAATATTCACACGGCCGGATCATTTCAGTGGGTAATTTGTACCTGTTTTAATGCTCCGTATCGGTTTATTACGTTTGAGCAGTGCTTGAAATGACATAAACATGTACATTTTAACTATTTTTTATGTATGAACAATCATTTCCGACAGGTTCCAATCCCCTAAGTTGTTAGTGACTGTTGTCTAGTGTAGGTTCTATGGCGCGGCGGTTAGCGTTGTGGGCTTTCGTGCCGGATCTCACGGATTCGAATCCCAGTACGAACAGAAATTTTTCGAAAGATTTATCGAAGTTGTATTGTTCGACGGAATGGGTCCCTCCCAACTATCTCCCACCCGCACGATCCTTTACTAACTGGGTGTTGAGAGAGCGATTAGTAAACCACTACTGTACTAGCCTTATTTTTCTATCTCTACTACTCTCGTTGGCAAAGATAGGTTGAGTAACAAACAGTTCTCGTAAGAAAACTTCAATTAAGATACCTCCATTAGGAGGCCAAATGCTCCACATTGGGAGTGGGCGTGGATAAAAATACTTATAGTCGTTAGTTATTACTGCTCCCCTTCTTCTGTTTTTACCTCTTTGAAGAGAAAGAAAGAGCCACGAACTAAAGATTAATAATGATTTTTTATAGATTAATTATTAATTAAAAAATGAATTTGGATCCACAATAATGACTACATGTACTCCAAAGAATAAGCAGATATAGAAATTTAGATGTTAAAGATTTTTAAATTAAAAATATATTTTTTTCATTATAAAAAAAATCCAAAACAATAGGCCTAATTTTGTTCATGTTTCTATTTTGCGAAGTGTATCTTTTGTACTCAAGGATTGAATTAAAATTCAAATTATGTTCGATTTAATCGAGAGTACAATTATGACAACTTCATATACACATGGTAAATTTCTCTAAGGGTTTTCACGGATTCGTGGAATGACAGATTTTTATTGAGTGACTGCAATAACTGTAGTAAGTGATCGGTTTTCCATTTCCACCACTGTAAATGCTCGATTAATTTGTTTTAAGCCACAAGGCATCGTGCGGTAAGATTATATGTTTCTATTTAGCGTTGAGTGTTTTATGAGTTTCCACCGTCTCGTCATATGCGAATAAAAAGTGTAATAATATGCCGTTTAGGCCACTTCACTTTTTACAATTTTCAGCATCGCCGATTTGTTCAACAACTGCATTGTGCATTATGGCCTTCTGTTTTTTGATACATTTTATTAAAGTCAACATCATTGCAGAGATGTATTCGAGATTTTATGAGTAAATTATTACATTCAGATCCAGAAATAAAACATTTACATGTTAATTCCACAGGTGACTTACACTTACATACTACATAATAATTCAGCCGACTAAAATCTCTGAAATATAGTTCAATATCAATATCATAATCAATCGTTGAAGTGCATTTTAAATTGAATAAAATCTTGACAATATTGCAATTAATTATGGTGTATTATTCTAAAAGGGCGTTGGTACATAATATTATAATTTAAGTTTTTATATTCTTCCTGTCAAAAAATGTAATTTTTCAAATTGATAAATTGGTAATTAAATAAATTAATCAAAATCACAGCGATACTGATAGTGAAGTGTACGAATAACTCAATCTTAATTGGTGTCGTATTATGTGAATGTGTATAATATGTGTTGTAGGTTTCATTAAACTAAACTTATAATATGTATAGATATCTGTGCTTTTATCAAATACTCAGGAGCCCTATTTTTCTTGCGAAGTCGTTGATAAGACAATGGGTAGGTTTATTATCAGGACTCTTTTAAGTCGTGGGAAATACGTTGTTTCATTGTTGCAATACTATTTGATTTATCACACAATGATAAGTGTTTGATAAATGCGAATTTTATGGATTACATTAATGCAACCTTTGCAAACATACATCTTATTGGTAGTAACAGCTACGCTATCAAATGTGTGCATAATACTATCGGCATTATTGGACAATCAGTAAGAGATTTAATTGATTACAAAGTCAAAACAACATTTTGATTCATTCAATTTAATATTACTATAAAGCATATATGTACGTAATTGATTACGCTGGTATTCGTTCGGTAGAATTTTATTACTTTATTCTCCAACCATATTATTTCAAATAAATTAAGCCCTTCAGAAAAACAGAATGAAATTTTCGTACGCTATATTTATTTCAATATTCCTTCTGTTTATTGTGTATATTAAATATAAACATAAGAAAAAGTTAACTCTAATGACTATTAATCATTTTTACTAGACTGCCAACAATGTATTTTTATGAAATAAACAAATACTTTATGTTTACAAAATTATTTATGCTAACACGATTTCCAGACACAAAAAACACAGAAGCGGATAAAGGATTGTCTAATAACAATTGTCTAATAACGATGTATTGAATTCCCCCCTCTCACCCATCCTATCCTATGAACGGGGCGTATCGAGAGCGATTATCTTACCACTAATCCTGTCCTAGCCCTATCCTTCTATCCCTACTCTCTTTGGAAAAAGAGAGGTTGAGCAACTGAGTAACAAGCAGTTCTCGTAGAAACACATCTGTTGAGATAAAATCCATTAGGAGTCCATATGCTCCACATTGGGAGTGGACATGGTTAAAAAAAAAAAAACAAAATTTCCAACAATCCAAGACAGTAGTAAAAATCAAAATGCTTGTTTATGTAGATCCACTCTATGTCCAGTCACTCATAAAAGTTTCCTGTATATAATTAAATAATTATGAAAAGTATTATTTTTTCTTTATTAAAATAGATACATATTATGAATAATATTTAATTGTAATTGTCTACATCATAAATTCTAAAATAGTTTTTCAACATCGATTAGTAATAAATCACATTGTATATAGTTATTCAATTACATAAAATGGAAGGAAATATATAAGTAAACAGCATTCCTAAAATATTTCCTTGAATTGCAAAACTATTTGTATCTTTTGTCTTTTAAATGGCAAACAGATTGACATTTAGCGGTTGGTTGTATCGTGTATAAACAATTATCAGACATGGTAACATCTCCTTTACTGTATTGTGCTTTTATTGGTTAATGTGTTTTATACAACGCCCGAAACTAATTTTGCTTAAACAATGTAAGAACCAGTTTTTCTTGTAAACCATCATTTTGAATTTGTTTATTGATTCTTATTTTTATTAATTGGGTTGGCATTTACTCAAGTATGATTAGAAATAATTACGTAGTTAAATATTATTAGTTATTCAATTTGGGTTAGGGTCGTGATTTGGTTTATGTGGTATCGTTTATATGCATTCGACAAAAAAAAAACAAAAAAACAAATTGTATATAACATGTTCCAACATGATTTATCAAGACAGAATGACTGGTTTGATAAACAAATAAGCATTTTAAACTATTAGAATGAAATTTAATTGGCAGAATTTATTTTAATGGTTGTTATAAATCCTTAGGCCAACAATATAAAATTGTTGATTTGAAATAAATTAATTGATAATAAAAAAAAAATATATGAAGAAGCTCAAACAAGTGAAGTATTTCAACACAATGAGTTTGATGAAAACTGGTAAGAATATCACTGTAGACAGGGACTTTAATTCCTTAAGATAAAAATGTATTAATAATGAAACGTCCATTTGTGAATTTTTCAATACAACTTACGTAACGTAGGCTTTTGGGACCAATAGAAAGCCTGAAATAGTTTTACAAAACAAGAATAATAATTAAGAAATTTAACAAGAATTTTTAGGTAGAAAATCAACTACATTTTTAAATTGTTTTCGATGTTAAGACATTGACAATTAATTATAACGTAACAGTTTTTTATCGATCATATATTTATAGTCATCCAGAAAAATAACCTAACTGAGTGAAACACGCTTCACTTTTAGAAAACAAACAAACATATTTTTTATCTAAAGTTTTTTTGTATAAAAGCTACTCACGATAAAAAAAAATATTTTTAGTACGGCTGATAAACATCTTCCAATACATTTTTTTATTGAATATCTATTTATATATTTCAACAAAGAAATACAAAATAAGGCCATGTTTTATTTTCGTATCATTGCATGCTTTTTTGACCTTAAAACGATGGTATTTAGTTAATAGATGGGTCACGTTCATTTGATTATACGAAAAAAGTGGTAGGTGAAAAAGTAAATACACACACTAAAAGCATACTAAAATGCAAAAAACCTCTCATGACGGTGGGAAAATAAATGATGCACAAGAGTTTTATATTCAAAGTTAACACGGAAGAATTTTTACTACTCAATACACGAGTAACGCTATGCTACGGACTCGATAATTATTACTACTAAAACAATTAACGGTAAGAAAAATAGTATACATTGCACCCGCAAAACAACACCGCCACAGTCACAAATGTCATGTTGTCAGTAAATCGTGATTGAATACTTATTTGTCTCAACATAAACTAAATCATAATTGAACTAAACCAACTAAAATCATGCTTAAAAAAACGCAATATTCCTTTCAATTTATTTCCAAATTTATAAATCAGAATCACGACGAGTTTCGCTCATGATGAGCATTATAAACTGATAAGAAATATAATTTAACAATGTTATTTATAAAAAAACAAATTGAAATAAAAATGTGTAATAAACAATATTACACTTTTTTAAAACTATTACGAGAGAACAATATGCTTTAGTTTCTGTACTCTTTACGTATACATTTAAGTACCGTATGTTGGCATTAAAAGAATGTTGTCCTTTTCCCAGGCAGATGTCAGTATGTGTCCTTTTATATGAAAGCGGCTTGTTAGTCTCACCAAGTGATATACCGGGAAATGGCATTCTTATGCAAATCACACGTGTGCATAGTGCTATTCACAAATAATGATCTGTAAACAATTTATAAGTATTTTGTTTATTATTTATTGGAATAAACGAAATCAATATTACAAAATAAAACGATTATTTTAATATTTAATAAATATTATATACAAAATACAGGTACCATAAACTATATTATTTAAGTGAAAAATTAGCAAAGTTTTTACTTTCACAAAACATACAATGTCTAATACTAATAATTGAAAGATATTTCAGCATATATTATCGCGCTTAAATCATGCTTAAAGTGCTGACAAAAATGTGATGACAAAATAGCTTTCTAATTTAAATACAAAATTAAAGCTTTTATGATAACTCCCTATATTATATGTTATATAAATAATAATAATATCAACATATAATAGATTTATATCGATCTGACTCAAATAAAATAATAAATGAATAGGTACAGACTAGCAGAGCTATTACTTTCATAAAAATATATCCATGAATCTCATTGTGTACTTAGTTTATTTGTTTTAATTTTATTACTTAACAATTTCTGCCAGGACGATGACAATGTAATTTCGTATTTTAATATTTGGTTTCGACTGATTTATGATACACTTTTTTTTATTGTTACCAACAGAGATTAATCTATAATTTCAGAAACTGAATAACAAGATATTTAACTTTTTAACTGCCGTTAGGTGTACGTATGGCGGTACCTAAGACACCGCGAATTTTATTGCAAAAATAAAACCCTCTAAACATATCGTTATTAAAACTATATTAAACGTTATTTATAAAAACTTACAAAATAAATGAAGAGTGAGCCAACGTTTTCGTGTGTTTAACATATTTGTATGTTTTAAATAATTGATTTTGGTTAGTAAAATGACTTTTAAAGGCGGAGCGTCTAAAGACGTATAATTTGTAAGACCGGTGTCCCGTCTACGGAAAATTGTGCGCCTTAAGACGATAATGGCAGTTAAATGGTTAAACGTTTTAGATTTCTTTGCAAACAATATCTCATAGTATCAGAGGTGTGGAATTGATGTAGACGTCATGGGACCGAGATATCAGTATTACACTACATTTAAAATGATATTAAAAATTTAGCTCAAGTCTTGTGAGTCACACCACACTATTAATCGTTAGCCTATAATGTATTTGTACAAGTAGGTAGGCAATAGGTGATAAGGCTGGTAAGGAAGAAGGTATTGGTAATTGAATAGCGTGGCGTGAATCCGACATCACGTGCATTTACACAATAAGGCCCCATTAAATCATTACGTTGAATTAACCGACTTCTTTGAACGTCTCGTTCGATACAAAACGATTTGCATGCCATCACTATTATCTGGCCGATGATACCAGCGCCCTAACGGATGCTTTACGTAATTATTTCTTAATATCTTGTTGCGAAGGGATACGTTAAGCCATGCATAATTATTAGTTTGGTAATTATATTTAGCCATGTCCACACTTAATGTTGAGCATGTGAACTAGTTATGAAGTACAATTATTAACAGAACTGACTATATGTATATATTAACATATTATATACTAGTCCTAATAATTACATTTTCGGTCTGGATTGGAGGAGAGGAATTTACTATTAATTTATCCCAAACACTCGATTATTAAAATATAAAAGTTATTATATTATAAACCGACAGAAAAGTGAATACATGAAATTTTCCCTACTTGGACTATCTAGATTCAAACCGATTAAGAAGTGTTTATTTATGATATGGCTTTTAATTTATAGTTACTTTATTACATTAATCGTAGAACAGGAAAGTTTTCAAAAACTGTCTTTCAGGTTTGTTTACTTACCACGCGTTTGAGTCTCCATACAAACAAAGTGTAGTGCAATATAGTAAGCTCTCCTATAGTTTTCGGTTTTATAGGTTTTCTATAACGAGCTCGACAGTCTCTCGTATCATAAAGCACTGTTTTCAACAAGACTCAAATGGCACATTAATATTGACTCGTTCCGCAAAATATCGTAAAAAATACCTGCGGTGTCCAATTAAAAATACATACATATAAAAAAGTGAGTTATTTAAAATATCTGTGGTTGATCAAGAATGAAAAAATGTTATATATTGTATATTGATTTTGTTGCTATTTATAAAGTACACGTTAAAAAATCTAGTCCCGAGATCGGCGCTATAAGAGGATTTTTTAATTCGCAATAAATTTAATTATTACTATTAGCATAGGTATCCATTTTTAACTTCTGCTTTATACCCTATGTATTGGAGAATTAGAAAAAAAGTTTTGCAAAGTTTTACAAAGGTTTTATTCAAGCAGCAATTTGATGCATTTAATATTATACAATATCACAGATATATTGTTCGCTATGATTCACTTGATTGTAAGATGGGAGCTAATTCAACACGGTAAGAGTACACAATGCCTCATGGGTCAAATACTCTTTCGGGTCGTTTGTCGCATTGTTGCCCAATCGTAGGTTCGAATCCCGACCGCGACCCCGTGACCCCTATTTTGTGGGAACGTGATAATTTCAAACAGACAATGCTTTTATTGTTAGTAACCAAACAGAGATAAATGATGTCCTTGGCTATAAAGAATCGTATTGACCATCCAAGGCCAGATTAGGTTGATTAGTGTTAAATGTATTAAATTTAACGTAATTAAATTACTGTAATGTATGTTTGTATATATTTTTATTTACTTATCGTAATAAAAATAATTAAATAGAAGCAATAACTCTTTATTCAATTATTCGAAAATAAAACAGTTCAAAGTTTTTCTTTTAATTAATGTCCGCTCCTAATGTGGAGCATATGGCCTTCTAATGGAGGAAGTTTTTTTCTACAAGAACTGTTTGTTACTCAGTCGCTCAACCTAACTTTTTTCAAAGTGAGTAGTAGAGAAAAAAGAATAAGGTAAGAACAGGGCTAGTGGTTAACTAATCGCTATTGCTACACCCAGTTATTAAAGGATCAGAAGGACGGGAGGAGAGAAAATAATGTAAACTGACATCACAAAAACCCAGTCTTCGATCACAACTTTAAAATTGAATAATTCTCAAATTCACTGTGATTTTACCGGGAATCGAACCAAGACCTGCGTGATCGGTAGAGCAAGCTGTAACCAACTGGGCCACAGCAGGCGACATAAAATTGTTTAATTTATAAATTCTGACCTAAAATTGATTTAAATTCAGACCATTCAATTTGTTCTCTTAGGATTTGAAGATTTGATCGACTGAAGGTGCGTATTAAATTTGAATCGTTCAAATTATGTACAGTTATTGTTCTCTTAGTATTTTAAGGAACAATAAATTATTTACTCTCCATATTTTTTCTTTATTGAAACCTTTGCCGGTTTTGCAATCCCTATCTATTTAAATTGTTTCTGGTAATTACCCAAACCATGAATATCTAAAGCAATCAAAGTAACTTATTGTTTGCGCTATGCATTACTTATTAACGTAGACAATAAGACACCTGTGTGTTTTTCAATGTCATGCGCAATCATGACAGTTAAGTATAGTATAAAATTAATAGCATCACTGATTTAACCTATCTCTAGATGGCATAAGGGTCATTTATGCGGATGTCTAGTCGCAGTAATATATTATATATTTTAAACGCTTGTATAAAATTTGTTCTGCGAATTATTTTGAAGAGGTTCGACCACTGACAGCTATATATTCGATTGTTCGTCTCCAACGGCCCGTGCTTCGATTTTTGTTGAACATACAATGGTAGATTAGAATAACCTAATTAAGCATAATGGCTAAACAGATCAATATACAACACATATTATGTGTGTACAACAAGTCTAATGTTAGCTAATAATAACTTTAAAACGAAATATAAGCTTCTATACTTATTGCACTATATTTTTATGAAGTAAATATTACTTCAACTGAATGTATATATGAGGAGCAAACATTCAAAAAGTGTTTTGTCACAAATGTTGAAAAATGGCGTTTTATATCAATTATGATAGCCCATAATAAAACCTATGAATGGAAATCAAAATTAGTGTTCAAAAAGGTTTTTTTTCATATAAAAAATTAAATCATAAAGTTGACACATTCAAACAAACTGTCACTTTTGCAACACTTAAATCGTCATTTCCCAAGCTTTGTATTTGTGTGACAAAACACTTTTTGAACGTTTGCTCCTCATATGTCGAGTCCTATGGCGTAGTGGTTAACGTTGTTGGCTTCCGTGTCTGATTCCACGGGATCGAGTCTCAGTAAGAAAAGCATTTTTAGATTTCTGTTCGAAGGAATGGGTGTTCGTGACATTTAAAAATCCCTCCTTCCCTTCCGATCCTTCACTAAATGGCCGTAGCGAGAGTAATTAGTTAACCACTAGTCCTGTTCTAGCCTTATTATTGTATCTCTACTACTCTCTTTGCAAAAGAAAGTTTTAGTGACTGAGCTACAAACAGTTTTCGTAAAAAAGTTCCGCATAAAGTTAAGTTAAGTTTATTAAATTGCTCCATATTGGGAGAACATGGATTAAAAAAATATATTTTTATTTAATAAAGGCTTGTATTTATCTGGTCAAAAACCTAACCTTACCAAATTTTTATAATCACGGTTATTGACCATATTAAAAAAAAATACTCACCTTTCTTTGCTTATACTGACCAAAATATAAATATATATAATGATGAAATAAAATTATTTAAATACTAAGCAGTTGAATATAAGTCTTATATGAATACTTTATTTACGTTAATTGTTTTATCATCAATTTTCATATTTATATTAAAAACAAATACTTATTGACTGAGGGGTTGTTCGAAAATTTTACGATACTTCAAAAATAATTTTTAACCTTTATGTTAATAGTGGGGTGCATTTTAATTACAATATTCTTCTTATTTTAACCATTTGCTAAATACCAATAATATCTAACTGATATTTATTGTAATGTTCAATGAAATACAAATATAACGCAAATTTGTTTTGAGTCAAACTATACATACTCTGTTTTTTCTCGATTTTTTTTGACGTTCCGGTACACAAGTGTTAAGATTTTCACTGTCAATTCTTAGTGGTAAGGTAATATGTAAAAAAAACTTTTGCACAAATTTCACATTATGTATTATAAATCAGGACCGATTTCACTCACCTCTAACATTAATAATCTATTCGTTGATTGAGTTCATAATTTTTTCGATGAGCGAACCCAGTGAATTTTAAAAAGTGTGTTTTTTTTATTATTTCAACAATTAATATTATCAAGAAGAATGGGTCGAAAAAATTGTATGAGCTCTCTAATGAATGCATTTTTTCAACAAAATCCATTATAACATAACACAATCGTTTTCAGATATTCACCTAACACATCAATTGAGGATTATGTTGATAGAAATTTTGAAAATTTGTCTGTGTGTGTACTATTTAATTTGACAATGCAGTGGTCGTGAATATGTATTGTGTAACCGTTTGCTTTAGTAATTTGCCGCCGCATTTTTAGATAATATGATTGGCAATAAGACGATGTATAGATTATATATATATATATAAATATTAAAGAAATTGCATGACTCATCATATTGAGTCTAGAGATAATTTAAAATTTGTCATTGTCATTATTATAAGACTAAATTCTTTTGAAAATATAAGGTATTGTTTCGTCATAATGACCGCAATGAAAGAAATATTTAAAATATTATATATGTACATGTTCAATTATATATGAGTAAAAATATTCATTTCATTGTAAATATTCCGTTATCTACAATTGTAAATAATTTACTAAACGTTACCTAAATATGCTGAAAATCGTAACCGAAAATATATAAGTCTGTAAGGAGAAGGTTTTTTTTTTTAAATAAGTTCGAAAAAGGAATTCATTCAATGCTGTTAGTAAATAGTAATATATGATCAAATAACGGGGCATAGCGAGAGCGATTATTTAATCACTAGTCCTGTCCTAACCCTTATATATATATTTCGTTACCTCAATTAGGATTATAAATAATTTATAAGACTGAATATTATTTATGTATACTAATTTGAAATCAACACTTTTCAATCCTCATTTTAATGATAAAATAATCATTATAATTAAAATATATAAAAATGTATTGTTTTATATTAGAGGCTAATATTGTTATTAAAGTTTTTGTTCTAGGATTTGATTTTTCCTACGCGATTGAGAAGGACCCAAACTCAACAGCATTATCCACTCAACTACAAGACTGATATTATTATGAAGTAACAGTAAATCTTTTGGTACAGATAAAATTGAAATCAGGTCTGCTGAGTGTTTATATCGGATACAATTTTCCATAAATCTCGATCGTTGACAATTAACTTACGTAATGCACTATGAATAATGATGTGGGAATAAACATATAAGTGATATCCACAAGTGGTATTTTGCATTGCAAATCTCATCTCACATCCAGTGGTAGCTGCCAATAAGAAGGTGTTGACAAGAGTAATACACAATTTTTGGTATACTGGCAAAAGGTGTGAAGTAGAAAACGAGATGTTTTGAGTTATGAATGCAAATAGATAGATTTTATCATGCTGCATATTCTAAAAAAGCATGTTCAGCATAATAAATATGAAGGTAATGAATTTTTTTTTGATATGTTACAATTTCCAAATGAATGCAAAGGTTGCAAGTGAAATACATTATTTGGTATCGCGAAAAATGAATTTAAATTGTTGTTAATTAAATAGTTATGAATAATTAATTCTCTAATAAAAACCAATATTTTCTGACCGCATAGTAGTTTGCAAAAGTACGCATTACGCATAGTTTGCTCAGGCCTGAACTAGAGATAACTTCATCAGCAATATATTCAACACGAGGTATTGGACCCCAGGATTGCTATCGTTTTTTAAGTTTTTAACGTATTTAAATTTAAATTATTCTACAATATTGAAATGTCAAGTAATACAACATATTTATACTTATATTATAATGTGTAAGTATTTAATTACGTCTTGTTGAATTCATTCACATGGAGTAATATAATGTGTTGTCAGCAGACAAAATATAATCCCAATATAAATATCATAAATATATTTTGGATCATTAACAGATTTTTTTTTATTCTATTTCGAAAAACGTTGATGTGTGAATTCCATAAACAAATGCATTATTTTTTATTAATTTTGAGAGACTACGATGAAATGTAATTAATTACCCCATTTGAAAATATATTCACGACCGCCTTTGTGAGAGTCATCAGCGAAACCCGTTATTCCGAGCAATCATTATATGCAAGTGTAATTTTCCCCATTGATGACGTGATTATAAACATTACGAGGTTTTCGTATTAGTGATCAGTGCAAGTTGTGAGATATCTTTTCCATTTAATGATCCGGAAACAAGAAATACCATCACGGCCTGAATTTTTCAAGGAATCTGTGTTATTTTTTTATATACGCATAGCTTACGACAACCGGTTAATAATTGTATGACACATTTGTGGTTTTAAATAGATAAATAAATAAGACACTTGATTATCGATAGTATTATATAAAAAAACAGACGTTGGACTAACTGATATACATGCCGCGGATGCTCACAGAAAGCCTTACCCCTTTTTTCCGGTTGGTGATATTGTAAAGTAAAATTAATTGGATGTTCTTAGAGAAATTAATAGATGTCGAAATAACATGGGAAGAAATAAGTCGGTTCTTCAGTCATAATGAAACCTGGAGACGCAAGTGATGTATATATCGACCGTGGAAAGGAAAAAGGACGTAACCCACACATATCAAATTTTACAGGAGGCGCTAAAAAATGTGTTTTGATGTATTTGTGACATATGCAAATTATGAATTATACACAACCTTGAAATGCACGGATACTTCTAAGCTGGTGTTTTATTGGCATAACCTAATATTAATTAAAGAAATTGTCTCGGAAAAAACTTTACTTCAGTGTTTTTTCTTGGTTTAAATTTTTTACAAGGTCATCTTTTTCAAACTAAAAAGCTAAATTTAGATACTAATTCGGCATTTGCAGCTTGCATCCTTTTGACATAACACGTGTCAAGTTGTATACATTGTGATTATCGAAAAAAAGCTGTTTTGGAAAATTGAGGGTAACGTTCTTTTTCCATTCCACAGTCGATATGTTCAATGACGAAAGAAGAAAAAAAATGTTAAAATTAGTTAAGGAAGCCAAACTGTAATTATCAGTCAAAACTATTAGTTAGTTATCTAATACTAATATCGTATAACAATTTAAATTTAAACATATTACATTTAGTTTATTATTTTAATAAATACAGTGTGTATATAAAACACTTTTTTTTACTCATCCCTACAGCTAGGTATTAAAAAGCCACCCGAATATATCAATACCGGCAGTCCGGTATTTCAAATTTGATTTATCAATACTGATATTTTAACGAATAGGAATCCGTAAAAATAGTTCAATTCATCGCGAACGATTTTATCAAAATATGTAATTATTCTACATATACACATATTAATAAATAAATTTTGGTAAATTTACAAGAACATTATTTTTGAATTTTCAAACCGGTATTGAAGAAACAGAATGACAATCGGGAAATCGGATTCCATATAACTGGAATTGTCATCCCTACATATAGCTTACACAATAGGAATTTAAACTTTATACTTACCCTTTCGCTTGGATACTATTTTTTTTTAATATTTCCATGACCAAAAATTTTGATGTAGAAATACTAGTTTTGAATCAATTGATTTAAAAGTATTTTTAGATATTTTTCATCAAATTATTTAAAAAAAAAATTAAAGCAGCTCTCTACTGCATTTTGCATATTTTAATTCATTAATTGCACTATTGAAAAATTGAAACCCGGGAATATTGTCGAGAAATACCACAAATAAAGCTTCAAAGAAATCGACTACTAATGACGCTATAGTGGCTATGCGAGTAGGCTATCGGTTACCATGATGGAAATATGCTGGCTATTAGAGTGCAAGATGTTACTAATAATGAAAAAACGAACATAAATAACTCGACAATTAATTTACATTCATGATAAAAACCTGAGTTGTATTAATATTAAATAAATGTGCCGATGAGCAAATAATCTAATCTCGAATCCGGTCACATCGATAATTTATTGCACTTGCAAAATCTCTATGTTTATAATCCTATTGAATTTAAAACTAGAGCAAACATCGTTCTTTTGCTAATGTTATGTTTTGCTTGAGAATACTGTCAGCGAATTAAACTTATTTCAAAACACGTCACGCTCCGTTATTTATGTATCGAGATTATCGCATGGGACTTAAATCGTAAAACTAATTCAAAGTTGTGTCAAGGATCTTCAGTATTTTATGAGAATACATAATTTATATGTGCCGCTGGAGTGTGTACGTTAAGTTCAAATGAATAAATATTTTGTCAGTACATTTATCTGTCAGTTTATACGAGTTGTCAACATTTGATAATATCGAGACATCACATCTGAAATATGTAAATTGTAATGTGTCCAATTGGACGTTAAATATACAGTCAATGATATAAAAAATGCAATGCATGTATGTGTTAACTGGCTTCATCGTTTCTTTGTTGTAAATTGTAATTAATACGATTTGATTTCGCTTTGGGAATATATTTTGTTACCAACATAAATTTAACTGCGGATAACATTTTCAAAAACACATAGTATACTATTAAGCGGTATTCTATCAATTACACAAATGTTTCTATATAAGTCATTTAACATTTCACTTACCGCCAACATATGTCTTAATTATAGGTGTCGCTGCAGACCGCTACATTCACCCTTAACAGGTTCATGCCTAGGCATTCTTGATTCAAAATAGTCTGTGTAGGTTAGCAGGAAGTGCTCAGTTTATCAATCAGAAAATTCTGAATTCTACAACTGGTACGATCTACATATATCAAATATTATTTTTCTTTAGTATACAATTTAAAATCACATGTCAAAACAAATTAAAGATTGATACAGAGAATAAAATTGAAAAAATATTTATGACATGATTCATGGAACTGATTTACTTTCTTTTCTGTGAACGATATTAACAAAATAATTTTGTTGTTTTTTTCACTTCGTTCAATTTAGTAGCTTCATGGCTGAATAATTACATACATATGTATAATAACATAAGAGTGAAAATAATACAAGTAAA
Source organism: Himalopsyche tibetana (assembly GCA_030503985.1). Taxonomy (NCBI): domain Eukaryota; kingdom Metazoa; phylum Arthropoda; class Insecta; order Trichoptera; family Rhyacophilidae; genus Himalopsyche; species Himalopsyche tibetana. The sequence continues at coordinate 8,887,836 of JAPJYX010000010.1, forward strand.
ATTATCTGTGATATTTTATATAAAAGCCTGTGTGGTCGAATGGTAGAAGTCATTAGTTTCAGTTATGGAAGTCACGAGCTCAAATCCCAAGGCGGACAGTTTTATATATTAGTTTTCAATCAATTTATGAATTTCTGATCAAAGTCATGGATGAATGTAATGTCTTGAATTCTCCCCTCCAAAAATTGGGCGAAGCGAGAGCGATTAGCTAACCACTTGTTCTAGTATTATTCTTCTATTCCTAATCTCTCTAACTGAATAACAATACGTTCTCGACGAAACATTCCTGCTAAAAAAACCTTCATGAGAAGTCCATATGCTTCGCATTAGAAGTGGAAAAGGTAAAAAATCAAATATTACAGTTTAAATGCAAAATGATATTGTTCCATGAAATCCCAGAACTTTTTTGTTACAAAATTAATTATTAAAAGAAGATACTTTACTGCAATTTTAAGCTATGATACATTAAAAAAATGCTAAATATCAAATGTTTAAAAATGCATGACTTTTTGTAAATCGACATTTAATGTCAATTGAATTTATAATTGTTCGCCAATTACACCACAGCTTTAAAAATATTTGTATAAAGATGAAAGCGTGAACAGTGCGGCCGGAAATAGCTGCGCTTGCACAACATCCTTGTGTCCACTTGTCAGATAAAATATTTAAAAGGTCGTTCTCTGCAATAGGTCATACCAATTATTGGAATTAATATTCAACATTATTGAATATTCTCACACATTAATACTTTTTTTGCGTAAGATTCTGCGGTTATTTGTGGTGAGATGATAACATGTGAAATAAAATATTATTAAGAATACATATTGCGTAAGCTTTATGACGAGCATTATGAGCATCAGTTGATAATGCTCGTCATGAACAAAACCGGTCTCTATCTTATTAAATGAAAGTATTTTTTAATACTTTGTTATTCCACAGATTGTTTTACTAATTGTGACACGTGTAAAACCACTTAGAGAAGCATCTTGAGACTGATTATGTTATCAAATTATTTTCTTAATGAAAAAATATTTTTAATTAAATTAAATAAAATTTAGTGTTCATTTTTATATTTTTTGTCTTTATCAGTAAATTTATTTCATATTTAAATTATCAATTTTTTGTTACATTCTTAATAGTTTTACTTGGTTAGGTATTAATAGCCCTATATTTATATATTCTTATCAGTTGAAAATGCTCGTAATGAACGAAACCGGCCATGGTCATAAATAAATGTCGAATTAGTACAAAATATTTTTTTTATTATTATTTGAATGGCCTTCTACAATGTATACTTAAAAACTAATAAATAATTAAAATTGAAGTGATGTATAAAAAAAACTTTTTATATATATCAAAATTATGGAGTTTCAATCAACGGCGTCAAAGTTCCTCGAGTCTCCTTCAGCTCTTATATTTTGGTAGCTTATATTGCTTTACCATCGTTGCCGTCGGAAGGGCGTGATCGCTACAAAGGTAAGAAATCCTTAGTAAAGCCAGTTCACGGGGACACCGTTTGCATTCATTTGCAAATCACATTCTATTTTCCCTCTCTAAATACTATATCCATATGCATATCTATTAAGATTATATTTGAAACATCGTCGTTGTGACTATATCATTAACAATATAAAACATATACCGTATTTGTACTAATTAGAATAGCTTTATTAACTAATATTGTAACTCGATATGAATATCATACAATGTAATCAATTTTTAATTATATGAATTTTTATAACATCATTAAAATGATTATCACGTACATAATTTCTTTAAAATAATAAGTCGTTATTAACTCGGCTATTGATCATAACAAATTGCTACGCCTTATTTTGTTCTCATAGCAAGAGAATGTGGTTGTAATAAAGCGACTTATATGGAGACGGTCATCTTATGATTAAGAGATAATATCGTACTCTTTTCATCGAAGGAATTATACAATCAACTTACACGAACGATGAAGTATGTGTTGGGCCATTATTATCTGTGATTCTTACATTTTAACAACATACAAATCTTGTGGATATATCACATAGTCGCATAGCGGGATATTCATATAGAATAAAAGTTTTTTGGCATCGATTTATAATAAATTTTAATGGTGTCAACTGTCAATCTGAAACGGATATAGTAAATAAAAATCTTCTCGTAAAGAATAACTTGAATGAAAAAGTACAATTATTTATTGTATGGTGTTATTTTGACAAATTATTTATGTCTAATAAGAAGGAATTATAATTAATTACTTTATGACAATGTAGTAACATTTTACGGGTTATTAAACGTATATGTATAGTTAAGTTTAATAATAACTAAATAAATGTCTTTACTGTCTGTTCCCAATGTGGAGCATATGGACTCTTCATGGAGTTTATCTCAATATAAGTGTTTCTACAAGAACCGCTTGTTACTTAGTTGCTCAACCCTTCTTTTTTCTAAAGAGAATAGTGATAGAAAGTACAAGAATAAGGCTAGGAAAGTAATAGTGGTTAGTTAATCGGTCTCCTTCTCACCGTTTTTTATGATAGAATGTGGTGGAAGAAGAAATTCAAGACAACACATACATTCATCCCCTTGAACAGAAATATTAATTTGTTTCAATATTAAAAAAAGCAACGTTTAAAAAAAGGATTATATTATTTATAAATTATTAACAACTCATTAAATATTCTAACGATGGTATCAATTATAGCATTTCCTTATGTGAGTCTTTTGATGAAAACGTTATTGATGCGTTCATTATCAGTGGACATAATATGAAATAATAAAACTTACCTTTAAACGCCGGTTAATCGTTTAATTGTTAACGCTTTTTAATATTTATGGAATACATTTGCAATCCATTCAGTAGTTTTCATTGAGGCATTCAATACCGGACTCTTTCTTTAATTCCGAGAATGAACATTCACCATAAAATTGAGGAGAAATCGGGATTGAGAGATTAGAGGTTTTCGCTGATTTTTATGTTCTGGGATTTACTAAAATAGAAAAATATAAGACCTGTTTTTCAGATCTCGCGCGGATTTTAAAATGTTTTAGTCACTTCAAAATCTCAGGATTAGCACTATCAAAATTTCGGGATTTCAAAATTTGGAATCCCGGGATTCAAGGCCCTAGTTGTCATGTTAATATGCATAACCTTGGTAAATATTTTTATTTTATTAAAGTCTGCAGTGATTTCAAAAGGTGGCAAATATTTTTTTATGAATATTAACTAAAGATGAACTTATAGAACGCAACGATAACAAATTGATATTAAAATGATAGGTTTATTGGCATATGCCTTTTTTGTAATCAACGTTTCTCAAGGTGGTAACAGTAGTTTATGTAAGTAATATTTTATGAGAAAAAGTGTTTACGAGTTAATTTGTAAAATATGAAAACTGCATTATTAGTATTCTGGGTACATGTCGGTCGTCTTTCACTTCGCCATTTATCCAGCGGGTATCGTTAATGAGGCGGTCACGGGGATAAGCGTACAGCCAATTGAATGGACAAATGAGTACGAATGAGCAATTTTATGAAATGAAAATCAAGAAATGATTGCAAAAAAATGTGTATGAAAGAAAACGTTGACTGGGCACGGAATGTATGTACAGCATTAAGAATTTAATCGGAATGGTTGCGGAATACGCGCAAGGGTTGTGACAAATTCAAAATAATTTATTTGCAAACGATTGTAATTTCACATTTATTAATTTTATCATTAAACCTTCTTTCGTCTGTAATTTTCTACGACCTCGTAACTCAAAGAGTACTAGTTTTCAGGAGACACATAAATATATTGTATTATACCGCTATCGCTTTCTATCGCTATAAAACATCACTGGAATGGTTTTGTCTTCAATATCTTTGAGAATATTAATAAGAAAGAGAGCAAAGATGTTTCCATATATACCATTCTCTCATTCATGCTGAACATAGTAAGTACATGACCATATTATTTGCTATCCATTTTCTGTTGGGTTGAATAAAGCATGACATATTTTATTTTTGCGATGCAAGTTAAAGGAATATGCGTGTATCGAAATCGTGTATAAAATCATTACTTAAAAAACTCAAAACTGACAAAAGTTGAGATACGAGCTTGTAGAAAGTTATCACTGATATAAAGCAGATGCATACACAGACAATGACTTACATTAGACAGTTACAGTTTAACTGCTCCACGTGAATGAATTCTAACAAACCATCTCAGACCTTAAATTTAAATTGAATTTAATCTCTTTATTTAGCTTGCTTTAAGTGTCTATTTTTTTCATTAAAATACGTTTTCGGTTGCTCAGAACCCCAGGAGTGTATGTAGAAAAACATATGATTTTATTTTATGCTTCTTACACTATATGTATATGTAAATTTATTTGTAGATACATCTGTATCTTGCAAACGGTTTACGAGATATATCCGTGTACTACAAATAAATATGATTTAGCATGCCAAGACCGAGCCTTACTCGAAACTTTTAGTTAGTTTTCTGTGAACCTAAGCCCGCGTTTTAAAGTTTATAACAGATATGCGCTTAGATTAATAGAGCTTTGTACAAAATTCTAGCTCAGTATTATTTGAACTTTTATGCTAAATATTTCACTCTCCTCGGTGGCATTTATTATAATAAGCTTGTTTAATCTTTAAATTCTCTGTTCTCTTTAGAAAAATATACAATTAGAGATTTATCATATTAACTTAATTTATTTAAAACTCAATTTGTTATTTATTTCAAACCTTACCCGCTACTCAACATGAACATTTTAACTTTATGTTAAATGGAGTATTTCAAATGTCTATATTAGTCTATATATAAATGATTACTGGTCGTTAATCATTGATTAGATGAGTGTATTCATAAAAGGATATATGTCTTAATATATTTATAAAATAAGTGGTTAATAATAATAATGAATTATCGAAAATACAGTATTATAAACATGTAATTTTGTAGTTTTGTTTTAATTCTACTTTTAAAAGAATGCAGTGAATTTTTTATGCTAGTATTTTATCAAGTAATTAAAATATGGTATCGAAAAAAAACTTTAAGAATAAAAGTCTGATCTCTCGTATCTAATCAAAATTCTAGGATAATCTAAGTATTAATAATGTTACATCTTCTGGCAATTAAGACTCATTTTCGGTAGGATTTATTAACGAGAAGTGGCAATCCTTGGATATCAGAATAACAGAGGCTTCAATGGCAATCCATCATACCAGAGGGTCTGTTTTTGTGCCTCTGATCACGCATGCGCACCACAGGGCAGGGCTAACGAGCTTCAAGGCTCTCATTAGCGCGGCGGGGTGTCGAACCAGGGCTCGCGGCTCAGCGTTTCTTCGCCCAATGAAAACAATACTTAATCAGACATCTTACTTAAGGTATAATTTTTAGATACTCGAACTGTGAGAAAATAATTGAATCAAATGCTTTTTCAAAACAAATGAAAGATTCTTAGCGATTATCATTTGGCAAACAACATTATAATGTATTTTTGTTTTTTAGCAAAAATATTTTACATAATAAACATAAGTTATTGGTTTTAATTTTGTAGAGATCTTATTGGAGTCACCATTTATATGACGTGTGATCTACCAATGTTTGCAAAGAAAGTATTTTTCTGCTTATTCTATAAAATAATGAATTTTCCGCCGGGCCTTTAGTCGAGTGGTTTGTTTGGTTTTTTGAAAATAATTCCGGTTTAAACAGGTCAGTCGGTTTATTTATTTGAAAAAAACCGAAAACCGGTTAGTTGCTTTGGACGGTTAATTGGATGCCCTACCGGGAATTGATCCCATTCCCTCCCGATCGGTAGAGTCAACCTCCTCCTAATATATTCGCAGCGGAAAAAGGTATAGTAAAAAATATTTAATTCAGTAAAATATTAGTATTTTATCATAAACTTAAACATATAATAATTCAACTTACACAATAAACAAAATGCAGTGTATATTTTTTCAGAAGAAATTCGTATAAAACATGATTATTAATTTTATTTAAAGGTGTCACAACATTTTTGTTGAATAAAGCAGTCAATCACTTGTCATATCATTTTTGAGAATTTCTCATGATTGTTGCGTCACTATATTTGATATGCTGTTCATTAAAACTGAATTTTGTAGCGATAATGATCATTGTATTGCATGAAAGTATTTTTATTCAAGAAATAATTTTAATACAACGAATTTTTATATTATTTTAATTAAATGTTGCCTGAGATGCAAACATATCGAAAGAAAAGAAATGAGATCATCCTTTGTTCTGTATGTTTTTTTTATAATTCGTGTATTCGGCACAAGAAATATTGCTTTTTTTTTTTACTTGGCTATATTTATATAATTCGGGTCTGTAAGGCATTGGTCAACGTCGTTAGCTTCCGTGGCAGATGTCATGGGTTCAAGCCCCAGTACGTACAATATTGTGTCAATTGAACATATTTATAAATTTCGTCGAAAGCATGGGTATTTTTAATGTATAAAAATAATTAAATACGTTATTTCAATCTTAAAATAACGGCGCAGAGAGAGAGAGAGCGATTAGCTAACCGCTAGTCCTGTCGTAGACTAATCCTTTAATCCTTAATCTCTTCTGCCCCTTTGTCAGAATATAAGTTGAGCAACGTAGAAAAACTTCTGTTGAGATACTTCCATATGAAAGTCATATGCTACGCATTGGGAGCAGACATTGATAATAAATAATTGTCGCCAGCTATGGTCTAGTTCAGGGATGGCGAACCTTTTTAGCTCCGCGTGCCAAAAATCTTCAAATATTGTTTCTCGATTGTGTGGCCGTGCCCAAGCAGTAAAAGAAATTAACAAAATATAAAAAATAAAAAATGATTTTTTTTAAACGATTGTCGTTTATCTTGAAAACATTTGAAAAATAATAATTCACGGATTATTCAATCAAAATTTTAATTTTCGATCCTTAAAAATAAAAATAAAATAACTTGGAAATCGTTCGCGTGCCACCCAAATTCTCAAACGTGCCACCTCGGGCACGCGTGTCATAGGTTCGCCATCCCTGGTCTAGTTGGTTAGAGCTTGCTCTACAGAGTGTAAGTTTTATTTCCGGTAAGGCCAATGTTAAATTTAGATTTTGAAATTTAAATTTGAGACATGGGTGTTTGTGATGTCAATTGACCTAGAGTTGATGTCGATTGACTTACAGTAAAATTCTCGTCTAGTGTTTCTTGTATGATCATTCAACTTTAAAAGATTTGGCGCGTTGGCTTTTGATCTAATGTTAAATATTTTTTTATTTAATTGATACATACATATAAATAAATGTAACGGTGTTAACTGTAAAATTATACTAAAAGTGGTTCCCATTGTTCACTTTTAAAGTTTCACGGGAATACAAGATACCCTTAAATAATATTCTCTTATTATCTGTTTTAAAACAATGGAAAATAAATGTTTCTTTACACAATTAACTGGATGAGTATTTGAAACTCCCAAAACAATTAACATATGTCAAGATAACATTCAGAAGAGTTAGTGTATATTTAACATGCAATTGTTCATAAAATTGATATCAAGTTCTAACAGCGTATGTAAATTTTTGTAAGTAAATTAACATTTCATCACAAATTAAAGATAGGAGTCGTTGTAACTTGGTTGATTTGAGAGCTTTTGACACCCAGTTTGCACAATGGCGTGCACATGCGAAACAAATAACTTTGTTAATGTTCTGTAAACGCGATAGATAAAAAACTATACATGTTTCTTTTTTTGTAGAGATAAGTTATTAATAGTAAAGCGAAAAACATTTCTATGGTGTTCACTGTCAATACTTGGTGGAAAGGCATTATATTAAGAAAAAACACAATATTCCTTTGAACTTGATTTCAATTTTTTATGTTACAAGATCAGGACCGGTTTCGCTCATGGTGAGCATTGTCAATCGATATGAGCGAAACATGAGCATGGTCCTGATCTTGATAAATAAAAGTATAAATTAATTACAAAAGAATTTTGTGTTTTTTGTTTACGAAAAAACAACACTAAATAATATACAATACAAAAATAGCGTAGTAGAAGTTATGTTTTCTGTTAGACTAACTTTCAGGTCTTTAAGTCAGATTGCCAATGTACTTAGTCTTACTTTGTCCAGACAAAATACGTACATACATTAAAAAATCCGTGTTTCCGTATAAGGAATCTTGTGGCTTAATATTGGAAGCGAACAAGCTACAAATAATCCATTTGATTTATTCAGTGTTGGTTTGTACTTTTGCCTACATTCTCTGCTTATATTGCAGATATAATATAAGTCATTTTTGAATCGTAGCAAGTAATTTTGAAATAGCTTGAGTAGCCTCCACGCATTACTTCTTTTTAGCATGCACGCCATTGACTAAAGGCTAACAAACAGTCAACAATTAGATAAAACAGCGCTCACACACGTAGATAGTTTGTCAGATCTCACATCTTTTTATGAATGCATGAATAGCACTGACTTAACGTTTAAAACACGACTATTAGACTTCCAGATTTTTACCACAGTGACGCAAAACCTTTTTTATATATATATTTATTACAGTTTAAACTTTCATTTTTTTGATTCACAAGTCATACTCTTAGATTATATTATATTTTTGTATACACATTGTATTGTTGAAAAAAACCTTTTTGAACGTTTTTTACTAATGTTTGATCCAATAGAAATATTTTATATCAAACGTGATTAATTACTTGCATCAGTTAGACGTTTTCACATTGATTTATATTTAAAAGCAGTACATAAATTGCATCAGAACCAAGAATAACACGAAGAAATAAGTTTACGATTATTGAATATATATCAAAGAAATTGTGAAACTCATTTCAACTCAATTTGCTTGTTGGATACAGGTGTATTATAAACGAAACGATGGAATTAAATCAAATGGCTTTATGTGTATGTTGAATTATGTGTGCGCAGAGTTTATTCCGGTGTTTAATAATTATATTTATTAATTCCACTGTCTCTATTGATTTAGACACCCCTATAGTAACCCCCAAAAATAGTTGATTTCTACACACATCCTCACAATCACGAATCTAAGCTTACAGTGTGGTTTTTTAAAAAAACCCGTTATAAAGCTTATGTTTATAAAAGTGCTACGAGTTCGAAAATTTTCATATAAAGACAAATCTTCCTAATTTTACTGGGCAATGCCATCCATATACTACTCAGACAATAACATTATAATTTCCAAATTATTCCGACTCAAACATGTAACAATAAGTCAATTTTGACGATGAAAATTCTAGTTATTTATCGTGATATAGGAAAGTTCATTAGCTATTAAAAATTGAGTTGAAATAAACAGTGATTATATTTAACTATACAAATTATATACTATGTCCTCTTTAATGATCTCAAGTTGGAAAATTTTCGACCATGCTAAAGAAATTCAATGTTCAATATTTTAACTTTTAAATGTGCAGCGTAATCTTCTTCATAAAATAAGGCAAAAATAAACACGCATTTATACTAGTTTCACTTTTATTTTATATTGTAAATAAGAGTTAGAACAAAATAATGTAAAGAGTGTTTTGTTTTTTAATATAATGCCTAAAGTATTGAAAGTGAGTATCCTTAAAGTTTTTCATAAAACCCTTAGTTATAACATATGTAAATCACGAAATCCTACTTGAGCAACATTGGTTTAGATACATCTTGCAAAACTACACAAAAAAATATTCATTTAGTTCATTGCGCTAAGCATGGTAATTTTTACTGCAAGAAACGGTTATATTTATCAGTATGCAAAATTCAATCATTAAAAATATGCTTACGGTTACGGTAAACTGGATATGATTTTATTTTATATTTAGCAGTTAAACGAATTAAAATGTGAATGGACAGGTAATTGGGTTGCGCACGTCTGTAATAAATTAACACAGATGCACAATCTACTCTCCCCAAATGCATATTTAATCAAAATTTGTTAAAAATTTCACGGCTCGGTTAGAGGCTTCGGCTTTTGTTCGTCAGCTTTCCCACGAACGAGCACTTGTTGTTGTATTAACATACTCCGCTATACACTTTACATAGTTTTCATTACGCGAGTACTCACTTAAATTCTTAAAAACTGTTACACATATCAACATAATCATTCAGGTAAATATATCGTTTCAGCATATCGTTGAAAAAATATAACTACTTGAAAAAAACAACAACTGAGTTCAGTTTATTTATTGAATTAGCATTTACTTGGTAGAACTCCATTGTAATGCTACAATATTTATAAAATTATTTTATAGCTTTTTCGGAGTGTGCTATCATCAAAACTACATAAAAAAAGGAATTGCCGGAGTAGCCATACCAGCTACTTTCAATTTATTGATTGAATTTGCATTTAATTGATAGAAATCCATTGTAAGGCGGTAAAAATAATTGGCTAAATTGTGTTAACGTTCAATATCTATTAAATAAAAAATCTTTTTATGTGATTTTTTGAACATTAATTTAGTTGTTTTAAAAAATATCAAAATTATAACAAAACCTCATTGGTTCGTTAGACATTATTTCTACTTAAAAAAATATATATTTTCAAAAAAATGCGACTTATATTATAGGTATGCATTCAGCTGAGGAAATTAAATTAAGCCATATGTTAAGTAAATTGGCTAACCATTTTTTTAATGAGAATTATTATTAAAAATTACACCACTATACAACTTTTTAGAATTGGGTAAGAATGCTACTCATTTTTTAATACTTTTTATTATAGTTCTAAGTCGGATTCTGTAACTTTCAAAGATAACAAAAAAAGGATGTGCTTAGAATTAGAATATTTATAAGGTTATGACTCCTTCGTTTCCAGTATTTAAAAAAATGAGGTATCATATAAATCCATACCCTTAACTACAGATACATTAATCGATTCTTAAAAAAAATCTATTTAAGTGTCTTTTTGGGTATTCGTGTGTTTAAACTTTAAAGAGTTACATAACGTTACATCTTGTTTACGCGATAGGTAACGTTTTGGTTGAATTAGCAATTAAAATATTATTTTAAGTTAATGGTACTCATTAAGTTATTAAATATTAATATTCTCATTTGATTCTGCTAATGCGATATTAATTATATACAATTAATACAAGTAAAAATTAAAATATCGTGTGCGTGTTAAATACAGAAAAAGCAAATGGTGGAAATAACGTAGTAATTAATTTATTGTATAACCAATACTCGGATAGCACTTAACCACGTAGGAGAAATCAACTTTACAGTTTATTCTTCATAATTAATTAAAAGTTTTTATTCAATACAGAATGATAATTAAGTGCTTCCTCTAGACCCGCAGCTGACTCCGCGTTTTTGTTTGTTTATTTGTTACTAAATAACATGGCTACCGGGAAATTCTGGGTTATTAAATTTTTCATTTCCTTGGTCAATCGAAAGTAATTGGTACAACAGGGACCGAAAGTAAATACCGAGTTAATGAATTGTGTCAATGAGTTTTGTAATTGTACGGACATACGTATTTGTTAAAGTTATGCTATAGAAACTTCCGTAAATTTAAACGTGAGTTTTATATCCCAAAATTGTTGACACGTTATATTTTTACATGTAAATGTACTATACTTTACGCTGAAACTCGTTACTTTTTTTCATTTCATATTTTGTTCCTTCAAATGTTGCTTCAGTTTTAACCGAATTATTTTTGTTGACCAATTTAATTTCAATAACAACACAGTCTATCTATTTGAATTATTATCAAAAAGAGCTTTAAATTACTGAACACAGTACAAGTAAGATTTTGCAAAGTATATTGATTACGTCACCAGCGACAAATAAAATAGATAATATCTGTAGAGCATTTTAGATTTGTGTAAAACATACGTGAGAAGTATAAATGAAATATTGAACAAAAGTTGCTTGACTTAATAAAAGATTGCTAATTGCTACATTTTCAAACTTAAAAAAAAAACTATCAAAATTGTGAGGAAAATCCACTATCGATTTTGAAGCAAAAGATGCAATAATATTTTGAATATATGTACATACAATCTCATATATAATTGATTGTCGATCATGAAAAATCAACTCTCCTAATTTAATTATAAGATGAGATCTTTACCGGTTCATACTATCGTTAAGTGAGTTTTCACTGCTAAACCGATCATTATGTTGCTTAGTAGCATTGATGAAAACAATACCGAGAAACATAAGAATGTGGTAAAGTTTATGAATCACAATTTTAATTAAATTATAATATTGACTGCAAAATTAAAACCACTCCCGTCTGTCAAACCAATATTATAATGAATTGATGTGGGGTCCGCCCATAAGAATTTCCGCCATTAATTAAAAAGGGTATGAAGAATATTCTTCTAAGAATTAAAGAATATTTTTTCTGCTGAGTTATTTGTCTAAGGTCGATGCAATAATTATGGTTATATTGTAAAATCACACCTATTTTTAGTTTCGCACGGTACTTAGGTATTGTTTGTCAGGCTTAACCCCTTTGAGAATGAATACGTTGCAGCAGTATAAATAAAAGTATTATTATTTAAAATAAAAAGTAAATCACAGAACCATTGAGAATTATAAACGTAACGTCACTATTAATTGCAGTTGAGGATACTAAGGATACCTAAAGTAAAGATTTCATCTTTACATTATTGGCTCTAAAATAATTGACTTATCGTTAAATAATAGGTTATTTTGTATTTGCATCTGTTGTTTAATATAATATTCTAAAAAAATATTTAAGTAGAAGACATTCGTAATTTTGGTATAATTAAAAAAGAGTAACTACTAGCAAAAGTCTAAATTAATGTCCGGCGAGTGACCTTTTCCTTATTTGTCTCGATTTTATCAATTTTTTTGAAAATATAAATATCAGATTGCAGAAAATTACCACGTGTTTCCAATAGCCAAAGCTCTTATTCTCGAATATTTTCGATAGATTCGACGGAATCTTTATAAAAATTCTTCATTAATATAAAGTCGAATTTGATAATTTAGTTATTCGACTGATTGTGCCACAATTTGTAGCATATGTTTTACTTCGTTAGGAAGCATCGCTAGAAATCCTGAAGATACTTCTCATAGCAGCGAAACACGAGTCACAATTTATTCGTAACACAATTGGTGGAAAAAGTTTTTTTTTAATTAAAAAAACTGTACAGCTAAAGCCAATGCGCCGAATATTTTAAAGTTTAATGAAATACGAGAAAAACACGATGGGAATTAATTAAAAGTCACTTGAGATCATCACAAACACCCACTCACGTCTTAGGTCTCAGATTTAAATTGAACATACCGGGAATCGAACCCAGACCCACTTGGTTGGTAAAGCAAGCTCTAACCAACTTAAAAGCGGGTGACTTTAAAGTTATCAAATCTAATTTCTTCCTTGACTTTAATACACTTGTCTTGACAAACGCTGGAGCCCTTGCCTAAAATCAGATGTCGGATTCCTTGGAAGATAATGTTTATTTTGTTTGGTCTTTACTTACATTAAATATATTTTTTAAATTCAATAAATAGCAATGTTTATGTGATTCAAGATGTCGTAACATATACGCTTGTAACAAGTATTATACGACGTTTTAAAAAATTTGAAAATTACAACATTTTAATAAGTGAATACGCCGACGTTAGCAGGTCAAGAAATCTCGACTGTGGGACTTGAGACGGTAATGACGTCGTCGATGAGAGACGAAGGTAAACACTTGTGGTTTCCAACTGACCGACACTTCGATCCTCACTTGATAATTATCGCATGCCCATTCTTTGCGATGACTTAAAAACTATAATAACGCCAGTAATTATATGTGCACTGGTCATGTCGTGCAAATTCTTCGATTGTTTTATTTTATACACATATTATCCTCGATTGTTTCTATAAATAATAAAATAATAGCTGGGAATATCACCATTGTACATCCGGCTGCAATAGACAAACCGGCTTAGCGCTGACTAAAAAGTTTCGAAAAATACATAGTTGACAAATCGTCAATTTATTTTTCAAAAAAAAACATGCCCAACAAATTTGGTGTTATAATAAAAGTTGGGAGCCATGGTCCAGAGGTCAACGTTGTTGGCGTCGGTTATGGAGCTCACGGGCTCGAATCCTAGAACGGAGAGTTTTATAAACTGAATATTCAAACAATATATAGATTTCTGTTCGAAGGCATAGATTCCTGAAATTTCTTCCCACCCATTCGATACTTAGTGTGAGCGATTAACTAATCATCAATTCTAATCATAGCCTATAATTTTTCTCTACTCTCATAAGAAAAGTGGTTAAGCGACTGAGTAATAAGCAGTTCTCTTAAAAAAACTGTTGACAAAAACTCAAGTAGAAATTAACATGCTCCACATTGAGAGTGAACGTGGTTCGTCTCTTTGAGAAAAATTTTCAGACTTGGTAACCAGAAAATTGATTTTGTTTATTATATGCTGGAACAATGATAAAAAAATAATAAAGAAATTCGTTTATAATATTGAATCGTAACTGGTCGGTATTTAAATCAATTTTTGGACAATATACAATATTATATAATCCATATTTATATTAAATAATAGCAAGCATTGATATTGTTTAGTAGTTCTATGTTGACAACCAAACCGAACTGTTTTTTACAATCACGACTATTACAAAATTTTAAAGAAATACTTACGTTACTTTGATTGTACTGACCAAACATAATACTTATACTGGCCATTTGCTTTTTTTAAATAGTAAGTATGAAACTATTTAAACGTAACTGTAGCACTGCTGTGTAAAAGTTACGCCGAGTAAGGGCTGTAAATCTTTAGCAGTTGGTGGTGCGTACAACATTGTGTACTCCAGGAGTAGAGAGATTATAGAAATCAATATAACTTCTTGTTTCAAATTGGATTGTTGATTTACATATAGTAAATTTTATTTACGTAAGAAAAAATAAACATTAAGTTTTATTTATTTTGACATCTATAATATTGTAAACTTAAAAATATTTTGAGGTGGCTTTTTTTGCTGCAATTATTTCAATACCAAGTATTATGCGTTTTCTTAGAAAAAATTGGTATGTATAATTACATTAAAAATAATTAAGACCGCCAAAAGGAATATCTGACATTTTGTTTTATATCTACAGTGGCCTTTACAGATTTCGATGTTAGAGATAAAAAAAAATGTATACACAGTAATAACATATTATTATCAATATATTATGCACATAAACATTATAAAATACGAAAAGTTTTAATAATAACTCAATTAGAATAGTAATGCATGTACATTAGAAGCAAAAAATACATTAATATTGCAATAAATAAATAATTTCCTCAAATTCTTTACAGTTTATAATTTTTATTAATGGCAACATTCGGTGTTTTTTTTTAATCTCACAACTGGCAGTTTTTTAATGTTCCATGAATACTCGTTAATGTTTAAGATGACGAATTATAGCGTATTTTATACATAGCTGAAATGATTGTTTGATGTGAAACTATGGAAACATTCAATACAATTTAATTATTGATTAATTCACAAAATTTTCCCAAAAAGCACAATATTTTCAAAAAACCTTTAGACCAGCTGTCTTTATAATTGTAGAACACGCAATGGAGTTTATCTCAATATAAGATTTATTCATATATCTGGACACGAATTGTTTGTTCTCCCAAGGTGTAGAACCAGCCTGCCAATGAGGATGCCACTGGGGAGATCTTTAACGATGTTCAACAATATTGCTTCAGATGTCGACATATTCCACGTAGACGTGGGTGAGTTCCGACGAATACTATTTTTTATGTATTAAAGTAGAGTTCGTCGGAGCTTACTCAGTTGACTTCCTTGCCATTTTTTTACTGCTTTTAATATTACATTATACTATTTTTTTCTCCATTGTAAAAATTTTAAATTTATAATTTGCCAACCTTGTGGAATGTTAATTGATTAATTAAATTAATTAAATAAATAAATAAGTGTTGCTCGATTGCTCACCCTCTCTTTTATTACAAAGAAAGTAAGAATACACGGACAGTGCTGGGACATGACAGGTGGTTAGCTAGTCACTTTCGCTACGCCCCGTTTTTAAGATATGATGTGTGGGCGGAGTTAATTCAAGACATCACAAACATCCATGCCTTCGAATAGAAATTCATAAATCGATTGAAGAATCAATTTATAAAACTTTCCATACTGGGATTAGAACCCGTGACCCGCGTAACCGAAGCCAAGGATGTTGACAACTAGACCACACAGGAGATTTTATTTCTATCAATACGAAAGTTTAACAACGGTTTAAGTGATTGTACTGACTACCTTGCAAGATATGTGTGTGCTGACATTGCCGTAATAAGGATAATAATTTGTTTTATTCCATGAGATTATATTTCTACATACATATTGTAACGATATATACAATCAATACTACAATAATATAGATTTTATCGATGTAAAAATACTTTATTACTTGAAATTGGTTGTTCTTTTTCTTTTGGTGTGGATAGTGGTCGTGAATAAAACAATCGTATCAGTGTGATGACCAAATGGTTCTCAATACGCCGTCAAGGTCTTCTGAACGACCCTGGCGGGGACAGGATCGGATTGGCAATTACTGCGTGGAATAAATGCATCGGCGTGCACAATTGCAAGGAATTCTGATTACTTATTAAAGGGCATACGTAATTACAATTTAATTCTCTCATTTTGATATGGAATACTTAGATCGATTTATAAAATTGTTGAAGTCCGATTTTAAAACTATATCTGCAGAACTAACCAAGGATTATTAAATCATCGGCATTTTACTGTACAAGGACGGATTGTTCGCTAACTATCTTATACTCAGTGGGTGGCAACAAATATGAAAGAAAACACTCAAACTAGTTATAATCCATTTGTGTTATTACACACTTAAGTCAAAACAAATATAGGAATGTAAAGAGTAAAAATATAAGTTTTGTGTTTCATTAAAGTCTGTGGTGAAAAAACTGCCTATCGTTTAATCTTTAATTCATGGCTACACGCAATGTGGAGCATATGTTTGGCTTCATAATGGAGGTAATCGAACAGAAGCTTTTTTTACGAAAACCACTTGTTACTCAGTTGTTCAACTTGTCTTTATTCAAAGAGAGTTAAGATTAAAAGACAGAAACAGTGGTTCGCTAATCGGTATTTCTACTAATTTTCAAACATGTCATTCGTACCAAGAATTGAACCTGTGATATCTGTCACGGAATCCAACGACGTTGACTACCACGCTAATAAATCTTTTTTTATTATGTTACTATATTTTTATTGATGATTTGTTCTCATCTATATCGAGGACGTACACTTATATTGTTTGTACTTTTAATCTCTGTGATTGGTGATTTTTTAGGTGTGATCTTGACGGTTATCTTGTATATTAAATGTCTAAGAGATGACAATAAAAGTTACCTTGCTCTTTCTGATAGTAAATTGGTCGACCTCAGAGAAACATTTTTTTTGTGTTTTTTCAACAGCCGTATAATCTTTTGGTATGTTAATAACTATCGTCTATAACAGTGCATAGTTTCAATAAATTATCTCTCACGAATCGTGAGTATAATAAAAAATAAATCGACTGTGTTTTAGTGCCAATATTAAAATTGTTTCCTGACAGTAAGTAATATTTATTTACATGACGAAGTGCCAATCATTTTTCGTCTCATCATTTCTTTGTTTGACTGGCAAACAACGCACTTATAAAGTTTTTTTTTTGACTAATGTGTTACTATGATTCGAGGTGAAGGATTGATTGTACAGATTCGATACATGATGATTTACACTTGCAAAATAAAATAATAAATTCAGAATAATGCGTAATTTAAAAGTAAGTTATTATCAATATTATCCGGTTAGAGTCACATTTTGAGAAACAAGTAGTTTTATGTTGAGTTATGAGGATTGAATTCTCTTTGTGTATACTTGTGAAGAAGTGTCCGCTGTTGCAGAAACTGAAGCTATTCGTATAATTCGAAAAGAAGTACTGTTTGAAGATGGGTTCCCTGGATTTAAAAAAAAACATGTTATTTGAAAATAGAACAATATTTTAGAAAATCGCTAAAAAAAGTAATAATGAAAACCCAATGAGTTAATTACACAAAATATAAAATATAATTGGGTTTTAATTTAAGAAAAACATGTTACTATTCATCGCTACTTGATTATATACGGGGAATTTTATGAGAGACTGGACATAAATTGATTTCATCGCTAGAAATTTCTGACACGTCTAATATGCTAGGATCTACTGAAGCCTTTTGTTTGTTTTTACTGTCCTGTGATTAGAAAATCCGCTATCTGCTTCTGTGTTTTTTGTATCTGAGAGTTGTGTTAGAACAAATAATTCGTGGAAAAATACAATATTTCGTCAAGTTATTTTCATCAAGTATTAAGTAATAAAATAAGTTTTGAAATAATAGATTTTTTCAAATATCATGACGCGAACAGAAATGAAGCGAGACGGTAGATAATAAGACAAATGAATAAGCAACCAAATTTGAATCTTTAAAATTATTTACAAGTTTTGTCACTCACGACCCGGGATTCGACTTTCGGCATCTTCAGGCGTTCCAGAGCACAGATGAACTTTAACTGACAGTTCAAGTAATAGTAATAATTATTAACGGATAAAAGTCTTTCTCTTGAAGATAAGCCAGCTGACACACTCCACGAAGAAAAGGGGATGCTAAAAAAATATTATACTATATTTTATTGGATGGTGACAACTTACAATACATCGAAGTGTTTACAATTAATGTTATTGTTGAACAGCGCCGCTTGGGTCAAACCATTTCTAAAGTA
Source organism: Himalopsyche tibetana (assembly GCA_030503985.1). Classification (NCBI taxonomy): domain Eukaryota; kingdom Metazoa; phylum Arthropoda; class Insecta; order Trichoptera; family Rhyacophilidae; genus Himalopsyche; species Himalopsyche tibetana. Next base: position 8,906,588 of record JAPJYX010000010.1, read on the forward strand.
AGTTAGTACCTTTACCTGACATTGTTTTCAATGATCTTTCACAAAGGTGAGTAAAAAGACCCTTTCGACAAGAAAATATAACCATATTAAGTACTGGCCCCCTTGAAAATATTTCAAGTAGCTATTTCTTCCGAGAATGATTAGTAAAGAAAAAAATGCAACGTCACGATGACAGATTTTTAAATAAAATTTATCTCAGAGTGTAAAGTCTTGTTCTATCTACAAAAGAAACCTTTTTTTTCTTCTGCAGATGTATACAAATGATAAATTATCATAAACGAATGATGTATTTATAACATCTAATGCGTATTTTTTAGTTTTTTAAATCAGATAAGATTGACGAAGTATTTTTGACGTAAACAAATGAAAGCTAAAGACTTTAATAATTAATATACCATCAAATATATATTTCTTAATAAAAAATAACCTGTCATATTGTATATAAAAAGTAAAATTAAAATAATTCCAAATACGCAACTTTTTGTGAGCTATCATTTATTAAGAGAATTAGTTAATTTCTTAGCAAAATAGTTGCTGATAATTATATCAAGATTCATTCATTAAAAAAAACAATTGGGAATGTGATATCATATCAAAATATAAAATTCATGAAGTTTTTATTTGTTGATTTTTTAATCGAATCGTTTCTGGTTGAAAGTAACAGAAAATATCAATATTCATATGATTTAGGTTACTGTCATTGTAATCAATTGCACCCCATAATGTTCCTTTTAGAAGGGAGTTCAGATATACACAGTCCTGCGATGCCCTGTTTTTACGAACGTTATTACGAATTCATGCATTTGAACATTATATATAGCTTAAAAATCAATTTATGGAATTTTACATACAAAAATTAAGACTTTTATGTTATATTTGGACAGATTAAAAAGTGCTCCGTCATTTACTTAGAGATATGTCGTCACCTTATGAAGTACCTTCTTAGACTAGGGTTCTAATCTGCATCATTAGATTGGTGGCATAAACACTTTTCAGTATCTTTTGTATTGAGAATCCTGGTCTGGTTGTATAATTAATTGCTTTCAATCGTTACCAATACAAACATATGTGAATAGTGCATGGTTTAAAAGATTTTCATGGTAGCAACCAAAGCTTCTCGGTAGCGAATCATGACACCCGAAGAAAGCTCCAAAAACCGTATACATAGTAAGCTTAGAAAATATACGCTTCTTTCAGACATTAAGGGTAAGGTGCTTTGATTTCGTGTGAAACCCAGAGATTGGGTAACATACAAGAAAATGTCATGTTACGTCAGTGTTCACGGAGAAACTAGAACTGCCTGGCCCCCTAGCTGCGAATGCTTCCGGAGAGCCTCATTCCTACCTGCATATATTCCCAATTTCTGGTGTTCTGGGTGACCGTCGGGTAAAATCCATAAAACATACTCGGTGGGTCTGAAGGATGTTAGCATTTCATAGGAGAATGCAACGCAATAATTGGCGGGATATAAGGAATAGTGGAGGTGGCAACATTCTTCGCAAAGGCAGTTAATATCGTGAAAAAAAGAAAAATATCCGCTTCGCGAAGCTCTGAAACTGATATAGAATAAGAGGTGTAAAATCCTTTTTTATTTTGATCACTGTTGTTTTATGAAAAGTAAAACACATTCAAACAACTTGTGGTCGTTGGGGGTTAATCAACGTTTATAATCATCCGTATGTTCCATCACCCAATTCTGATTCATAGCGTTTATCGTTAATGATCCGTAGATTCATGTGGGATAGTTTTACTGTTAATTAAATATGACTGCAGCAGTTAAAAAAATAATTAACTTTCGGTGCTTTTCGGTAATGCTCATTTTTATGTTGAATTTTTTCTGAATCACGTTGTTCTGATTCATTGCATTTTAGCTGTGAATTATGAAAAAAAATGATATCATTAAAATGGCAGGATGTTAAAAATCACGATTTCGCATGGATTCACTCGCCATTTCTCGGTTAGCCAGTGGTGAGCTGTTGCGCCTGAGCCACCAGTGAGTCACGTGGGAAATATTTTGAAGAATTCGAAGCGCATACCACGATGCATGCGGCATTAAAATGGCGACACCAATATCCTCCAACTAATAAAAAAGTTTGGCATTTAAGGCCACATAGTGCATTTATTTTTTTCCTGTTCAAATATAAGAATAGATGAAAGTTTCGTAATAAATATATACCTATATACATATATAAATTTATATTCATACTGTGTAATATTGCTGTGAGGTACAAATCATTATATAATATTATATAATCAAAGCGGACTTTTTCCAGGTCCGCAGAATATATCTATGGATATTTCAGCAATTATAATGACATGTTTATGAATAAAACAAATGAAAGCAATTAAACACGCCTCGTTAATTATGTATATTGATAAATAAATGTTTTTTTATCTCTCTACTTTCGAACATTCAACATTTGCACACATGTTCATGAACCAATTATATGCGAAAGTTGGGGCCCGTCTGAACATATAAATATTGCAAAGAAATTCGATAATATTAATAATACGCGATTGAAAATTAGCCGATACCGTGAAGGGACATATCTAACTAACATTCAAACCTTACCCGCTATTAATATAATGATAGTTGATTCAACTCCCAGAATATAATAAAAACTAATCAACATAAATATTTATTAATTATTTAATATACATATATATTTCAGTTAAGAAATTACAGTCAAAACCATTAAAATTTCGTTGTTGTCCGTAAACTATTTTCTTTAAAATAAATTCATTTTAAGCGTATAAAATAATAACATCGAAGACAAATTAAGGTAGCTGTTAGTAGCATGCTGGTTATTATATGTAGTGTAAGTTGTTCTCACCGAAAACAACACGTCATCATCATCATATTGAAGAAGATGGAAAAAAAACAGATGGAAGCAAATCACGCTTCATCAGAAAGCCGAAAACCCCTTCACAAACCTTAAATTATAGATCCATACCACACCGGCGACCATCAAACGGTGTTCAATCAGTTATGCAGCGCATCTCAATATTTCCCTTACGTCATTGATATTTTTTGTTTTTCTAAACGATGCTAATTTTACAATTTAAACAACAAGCCTCACAATTGGTAAGAGAATGGAAACTTAGTTCATTTTATTTTGACTTAAATATTTTATTTATCATTCTGCACACTGCAGCGCACGCAACCATGTCTTGAAGAATTTGAATACGAATAACGTTGTTACGCTACTGAATGCTTTTTTTATGTTAAGAAGAGTGTGAAACCGTAGTGGGTGGTGGTAGGGTACAACTTTGAATACCCTAGGGCAGTGGTCGGCAAACTTATTAGTCAACTGAGCAAAATACCAACTACACAACAATTAAAATTTCTTTTGAGAGCCAATTTTTTTAAATTTCAACACTGTTATTAACTTGATGAGGGTATTTCTAAGTTGGTCTTTGCTTAAAAGGTCCTCAATAAAATTGAGGTACGTTTGCTAAGATCGCCTTTTCCAACTCTAAGTTTAAGACTGAAAACCGACTTCTACACAGGAAACACGATGTTTCAATCGCACTGTATGTGGTATTTTGTGGAAGAGCCACACTCAAGGCGGCAAAGAGTCGCATGTGTCTCACAAGCAGCAGTTTGCCATCATCCATCTTTTCATTATTTATTATTTTATTTATATTCATATTTTTTGATTGTCTCTAAATTTGATTGAATCTAATGTATAGAAATTTAAAGTAACAAATATTTAAGAAATCGGCTCAAATATAATATATGTAGTATGTATGCGACACGGTAAAAATTACATTAACCTTAATATAATATTAAATTTCGTATACAAAGATGTGATTGACAAAATAAACATTTTGAGAGCCGCTGTAAAATTAAATAGGTGGGCGATTAAATTAAAAAGAAGGAGGGTTAATCAGCCGTGGATGCTTATTAAAGAAATCAAATCTGTTTTTGCATGTTACGTTAATTTAATTATTTTGGTAAACTTTGGATGAAAAAACATGTAATGGAATACAGGCTACCTGAATGGATGTAAGTAAATATTCAGTTAATTATTGCTTAGTAAATTTAACTAAATTAAAAAAATATTTTATACTATTAATTAGTACGTATAAGATTGCTTTTTTAAAATAAAGACTATTTTTGCTTAATGTATCTTAGCTTATAATTCGTAACGTAAGTTTACGATTTCAAATTTAAAATTATTTTACAGATTTGCTAATACGTATATTTAAAATATTTTCATGACTCTAATGGCGTATTATGTACAGTTATTTCAATTTGTGGCAAATACGTCGAAATATGTTTAGATTCGGCCCTCTTAGAACACGGCTCCTTATATTTCACGTATTCATGGTACTCGTTTCGGCCTGGGTAAAATATCTAACATTATCAGTCAAAATGTTTTTATATTTAACTACTACAGTTTTCGAGGATAACGTTTGCAATGCGTATCATATATATGTTAAGCCTTTGGTATAAACACGGTCGGGTTTGTGCCGCAGCGGTCTACGTCGTTAGCTTCCGTAAAGGGCTCGAGTCCCAGTACGAACAACATTTTTTCAATCAATTCATCGATTTCTGTTCGAAAGCATGGGTGTTTATGATGTCTTAAATAAATTCATACCCACCCTTCCAATTTTAAATAACGAGGCAAAACAAGGGCGATTATTTAGTCATAACTCCTGTCCTAGCTGTTTAGCTTAGTGATAAACGGTTGGAGAAAAGAAAAAGTCATTCGAGCACTTTTTAAAATCATTTTCATTTGATAATTACGAATGGAATTTGAGGTCAAAATTGGCGACAGCTTTAGAGTTAGTTACTTAATTTGAGGATTCTTTTCTTCTGTTATAAAATTTTGTACGCACAGTAAATATAGTTTACCAATGATACCTATGTGGTCTTTTACCTTTCCCAGACACAGACACACTGCCCTTGTATTTAGAAAAAGAGGACAGTTATTCACAATAACAGTTATCATCATCAATAATAAATAGACCGCAGATCTTCTCAAGTGTGTCTTTAATTGAGGTGTATTGCCCATATTATTTTTTCTGCACATTTTGACAGGTCGTCCTCTACGTCTATCGATATATTAATACGTGGTAGTGTTTCTCTATCGTACATCTCAGGTATATTAATGCCGTGCGGTGATTATTTTAAACATATAGAGCCAACTTGCTGCGAACGGGATGGAAGGCTGCGGCCCCGTAAATGGGCGGGGACAGTACTGGGAAACTGCTGGGAAACGTACAGTAGGTTAACAAGATTCTTATCATAGATTTTATACTATAAAATCGATATAAATACTCACATTTAATGTGCTTAATTAATTACAATACCTGAAGGTGGAAAGGCATTATGTCCAAAAATAATAAAACACTTTTTTGTACTTATTCCAAAATTATTTATAATAATCAAAACGATAATTTTTGCTCTAATTTGCAATTATTAATTTAATTAGTTATTGATGAGTTAACTCGTAACTGGCGTGTAGAGCACGAAAAATTTTACGTGCTATCTCATCTGTGGCAGCCATCGAGTTAAAGATGGTCGCGATGAGTTAAGCCAGTTCTGATCCCAATAAATAATTGTGGAATTAGTAAAAAATAATTGTTTTATTATTTTTTAATATAAATATTATAAATCATCGGAATAATTACTTAAATCATCAATATTAATTTTCATAGAGATAAACTAATACCATAACTGGAATTAACGTTGTGGAATTTAATAATTCTTCTTTATGTGTCAGGAAACCTTCGTAGTCAATTATTTTAATTTGGAATAATGGATTTTCATGCAGACCTAGTGTTTCTAATCATATAAGTACTAACGCAAATCATCGTTTTTATATTTATAAAATTTGATAGACTCTAATGAAAACCAAATAGGTTATTATATTATGCCAATCCTTGTAAGCCGGGCGTGAATAGATCTTTGCAACAGTGTATTCGAGTTCTTTTGCGTTTAAATAAATTTGCTATACAACTGTGTAGGCAATGAAAGTTTTAATATTTTTGCTGCAGATATCTTTTGCGTTTTTTTTATTTTTGCTAATTGTTTGTATTTATGTAAGTAATACAATGTTTTTTTTAAATCTACGTCAAATATTAAGAAATCTTGAACAGATTGCACTGCAAGATAAAATTGCATTTGATGTGATACTATAATTTCTTGATAATTAATATACAAACTGAATAAGCGTAAAACATAAATTGATGCGTACAAAAAATAGAAACGGCTGTCGGCACTGTACGCTTTTTGTTCGGCCCAATCTTATTTATCTAATATCACATTGCAACGTATAATTTGTAGTGAAGACCGAATAATCACGGCTTTCAATTTTGTTTTTATCATCAGCACGTTAAATTAATAATGCTATAATGAAAAGGCGCAACATGCCACGCACATAGGGAGACCATTTGTTCAATATTTATTTAATATAACGCCATGTACCTGAAAGCAACAGTGAGATAAAATGTCAAAAAAGAAAACATGCCAATCGATCATTGAAAGCTAAACCTTCATAATTAAGTATTGAGATATTATTAAAAATAAATAAATAATTCGCTTTTTTAAAGCCAAACGTCAATGTTATATGTATCGATTTTGCCAAGTAGCTTCAAAGCATCAGCGGAATAAGTGAGGTAAGTATAATAAGTTCAAGTAAAAACGTTTAGTTTATAAACAATCCAGCAATATAAGCCGGTAAAAAAACCAAACTAAATTGAGCCATCAAGAGGTGAAATGAGCTAACTAGTAAAATGGTAAAACTTTTATCTTGGATTTTTAATCACTTCTTTACTTGGTGTTTTGGTGGTTGCATATTTTTATTTTACGGAGATAACACTATTGCAATGTGTACTTAGGTCACTTCACTTTTACGATACTTTGAGACGTGTAGAATATAACGCATCTAATTTTGTTTCTAAAATACCACTTGGCTTTCTTCAACTCGAATGGGCCCATTGTATTTTTTTTTAAGTATGAAACAAATCTTAATTTTCAATTATTTCAAAATTATTACTATTGATGAATCCCATTATTGCATTTGTGTAGCGATATACTATACTATCCATGTCACTAGTTTATGGTATCATAGTGAAAAATATCAGTTATTTATTTAAATAAGAGCTCCTTAGACTTTTATAAGAGAATTCAAAAATAAGTGAAAGCTTAAAAAGGTACTAGTACTTTTTACTAAATTCGTAAAAAAACTAAGTTTTTTATATATAAGCTATGATACCAAATTTAATGCTTATTAAATTTCTTTTGAATTGAACTATTATTATAATGTTGCCCGATACTACTAATTATACAATATAAACTATTTTATAAATAAGTATGTATAAATGGCTTTTACAAATTGCGTTGGAAAACAATATATTTTTAAAAAATCGATTTAAGGCGATGGTTTGTATCGTAAAGATGAATGCTGAGAAAAAATTGAAGCTAAAAAAATTAAGGATATTTGTAATTTTTGGTCAATAGATAAAGTAGCTCGATTTATAAAGATACAATTATAGCCGAGTAATAAGTTGTATGTTCATTTATCAAAATGAAAACACACTAAGCCTTAAATAAATATAAACAAGGTATCAATGAAATATGGTCACCCGTCAATGCATGGGACAGACCAAATTACAAGGTTCATACATTTTCTTTTGTGATTGGTAATGTAATAAGATTTACGTGATCCTCCGGCATCGGTCCTCTGCTTCATCATCCTTTTCATGGCGAGAAAATTTGAACAAAAGACATCTTATTGAATAATTTATGTACTCCATTGTTATGCTTAATTGAAATAATGAAATATATCTTTGGAGCCCGATTCAATCTATCGGTACTTATTTTATTATTAAATGTTTCGCTATGGAGATGTTTTATTGGATTTCTATATGAAATAAGAAACCCTTCTACCGAGAAAGATTCATTTAATCTGCCATATTATCGGTCATTGTCCAGGGCGTAAAACATGTAATATGCATACAAATTCAGTTACGCAATTTATGGTGACCTAAAAATTTTTCATGTAGATTCAATGCGTGTGTGCTAGGGCTAGACAGTGAATATAATAAAATTGCGATAAAAAATGTCCTGGTGTAGTATATAAATTAGAAATAACAAATAAACGAAGCATAACATTTAAAATATAAACTTTTAAATAAAATATCTAAATCTTCATTTGGTATGATTATTTATAGCAATACTGGTATTACCGAAATTTATACTGATTTTTAAAACGGTTTTAAAAACGAAAAATACCAGTATTTCGATATTGAAAAAAAAACAAAATATAATTTTCAATGTAAAGTAACTATTATAATTTTAAAAAAAATATTCCCGATGTATTTATTATTTTAAATCTGCCATGAGCTTTGCATCAATATTCGAAAGTTACAGAATTGATGAGCATTTTAACTATTTATTACTATTTTAAGAAATGGTTACTTTTTATGAAAATCAGCTTATTTTTTTTTAACGATATATCGGTTTTGATTTACTTGGCCGGTATTACGGTCTCAATTAACCGTATTTTTGTTTGCTTTATTTAATCATTTTTAGAAATACCGTTATTGATATATTTGTCCAGTATTGAGATCCTTCGGATGAGTAAAAATGTATCTTTTTTCCTAAATTTGATATGATAATTTTTTAACGATCTTTTTTACTTTATTTTTTGTTGAATGTTGGCTGTGAATATTTTTATAATTTTAGTTCACTAAGTATAATTTACAATGTTAAATGAATATTATCTATAAAATACTACTAATAGAAAAACGACAATGTTACACATCAGGTCATTGTAAACGGGGTCAAGATATTGAATATTAAAGAACTTATTCAAGTATGAAAAAATGGTTCACTGAATTCAATTTTAACATTTTGATTTATGAGTAGAAAAGTAACTGAAGCAGTAAGTGTATAATCAGGTTGTAATTTTTATGATTTAGTGTTTTCTAAGAAGATACTATAAAAATATCTGGAATGTTCTAAGTCTCACGAATGATTTTAAATTAAGGTACTAAAATGAAAGTATTGAAAAGCTTTGTTAATGCATAATTCAAATTTTATTGTATAACTGATTTTTCAAAAATTTTAACTGATGACTGGTACAAAGTCCTTCAAAAATTTACCGGGCATCATTACTTAAAAATAGTTCTCGTATATTCGCAATACCTTTCCTGGAAGTTACCACAAAATATATGTACGTTGAAATCTATGTTATAAAATTAACCAAAAATAAAATCTATTGTGATATACCAGAGGTTCAAAAACAACATATAAAAGAAAGATAGCGCTGTAAATTAAAAACTTTGGTACATGATATTAAAACATATTGATGCTTTAAAAATAGTCTTACCTTATGGAATTTTTCTTCAATATCTTAAAATTTCACCAAATAAACAGAAAAACGCTATGAAACATTAACGTTACTTCTATTGATCCATTCACGCCTCTCAATGTTTGACAGAAAAATATCGCTGTAAAATTTTGTAGCTTTAAAATTGTGTTATCTTCTTTTCTATCTTGGTGCTTAAATCACTGCCTTATTTTTAATCAATGCCCTAATTGAATTCGAGCTACTGCCGCCCATTGCATATTTTTAGTACCCCCTGGGGGCAATATCAGCCCGAATTTGGGAAACAGTGAGCTAAACGGAAGTAGACTGAAAAGTATGACGAGTTATCTTGCTTGGCTACATCACACAATTAGTGGCTTAGTCATGCCAATAATTGCAGCTGACCAAACGCAGCAATCCTACTTGATCATGTCTGGAATTATTGTCGAGATTTTAAATATTTTATTGCATTCAATTTATGAATCAAACTCATCGATGTCTGAGAGGAAGCAAAGATAATATCTTATTTTTCTGCACGAATGACTTTTCAGTTTAGGTTTTTTTAATATCTCCGGTCATTACACGAGTTAGTTGTACGTAGCCAAACCGCAGTGGCAAAGCCCCGGGGCCCCGGTTCTCTGGCACGTCTCCACCTGCCTGGGAAGATAGTCTGACGATTGGACAAAGATTAGTATTGACCTGATCAGAACACCGCTTCGAATTTCCAACCATGTCCGCACTCAACGTGGAGTATATACGGCTGTGGGCTGCCAATATGTTTACAATGGACTCAATTAATCTCAGAACTATACACATTGTTCTGGAGAAAGTGTGAATTTTTTATCGCTATTATACAGTTATTTAAGCAAGCAAATATTACTCAATGCACTTATATTATGTAACACTACGCAAATTATCGTAAAATAATCAATAACTGAAAATGTTTTACTGTGTAATTAAACCTTCGTTGTTAATATATGTCAGAAATTGCGGGTAGCTACTGATTTTATCTGAGAATATTGGTATTTTTTAATTAAGCATAGGGATTGCCAGCATGAGAAAAAATTAGCAGGGGGCTCGAGAGTCCCTCCATGCCCTGTCCAGCCCACTCATGAGTATATAGAACTCACGGCTTATAATCCTAATAAACGTTGTGTAATCGATGACTATTAGTAGATAGAATAAATAGAGACAGGGATTTGAATATTCTAATAGATAATTTAACTATTATTTTTTTTTGTCTCACACAGTCAAGAGTAGATACCAATCGCTACCGCACCATGGAATTTAAAAGTCGATGCATTTATAGCCACATCTAGTGATTCTATAAATAAAATAAGCATTAGCACTAATTTCCACTATTTAATAATATCAGGACCGGTTTTACTCATGACGATCATTATCAACTCATAAGAGAATACAATTTTACAGTGTTATTTGCACAAATCAAAATAAAATAAAAAAAATGTGTAATAAACAATTTGAAAATTACAAGAATTTACTAATAAAATTACAACATATAAATAAGTGACACTAAATTAACCAAAACTCTTATTAATATTAAGGATTTTCAAAACTATTATTAATTTAAGTCAATATTAACGTTTTTAATAAAACAAAATAAAAATATTCAAATCGGCGTAAAAAGTTGCAAAAATTGGCTTTCGAATGTCCCAAATTTATCGTATTAATTAATTAATTATCGTAGTATTAATTAATTAATTAAAACCTGGTTTTTGAAAAATCTGCAAACCCTAATTTAGGATCAAAAACATTATGATCACTAAGCGACGCTTTTACCACCAAGTTTAATTGTTTATGTTAAACAGACATTTTCAGCATTTATTTATAAAAAAACAGTATTTGCAACTCTTTGACAATCAAAAAAGATATTACCTATATTTAACATCGTTTTTCAAAATTTCTTTTTTATTGTCATTTATAAAAGCGGTTAAATGATTTTTGACTGATCTCTCGGAGCGGAAATAATATATGTTTATTTATATTGAGTAATAAACTACTTTCTGTGGCAAATGACCACTCCAAGTATTTTAATGGTAAAAATCATAAATTATTTGTCATAAAAACAAAACATACTTCCAAATTTATATATTGCATATAAAAGGTAGGATGTGATTTGTAACAATTATTTATAACAGATTTTTTGTTAAGTAAAAGAAATTTTTACTGCAGGATTGAGCAAATAAATCGTTCAATTAACAAAGAGATTGATAGATATTTAAATGTGAACACGAGAAGAGATAATAAATGTTTATTGGGCTAGTTCATGTTTTAGACGCATTTGATTTATTTTAGAATGTTTTTAAGGAAACTTGTTTTGACTCGTTTGATATGAATGAAAATTTAAATTGTTATATTGTAAATATGTATGCAGCCCACTAGAATATTTTAAATCAGATTTTTTTTAAATATAACTGTCTTAATAATATTCTCACGATCCTAATTTAGTGCTATTAATTTAGATTGAATTTCTTATTTTTTATTACCGAAATGATATTTTGATTGTCGGGTCCTATGGCGCAGCAGGTAGCGCTGCTGGCTTCCATGTCGGATCTCACTGGTTCGAGTCTCAGTACGAACAACATTTTTTCGATCGATTTCTGTTCGAAGGCATGGGTGTTTGTAATGTCTTAATTTCCCTTCCACCCTTCCCGTCCTTCAATAACTTGGCGTAGCGAGAGAGATTAGTTCATCCTAGCCATATTCTTCTATCCCTACTACTTTCTTTGGAAAATGGAGGTTGAGCAAGTGACAAACAGTTCTTGTAGAAAAAAGAATCTGTTGAAATACCACCATTAAGAGGTTATATGTTACACACTAAGAGCGGAAATGGGAACAAAATTAAAAAATGTTTTTTTTATTCGTCAGATATTTAAAAAAATACTTGAGATTGACAACAGTTTAACTAAAATCAATCGAAATCAACTAAAGGTAAAAATGTTTATTTGATGTTAAACTTTCCATGACTTGGGTCCAATATCTTACAGTTTTTAGCTGTATTATTCAAAAACTGAACTATAAAGGTAAATTCTTTAATACGAATATACAATATTTAAAAAAATATCCAAATCAATCTGAAAAATCAATTAAATATTTAATGTTTTTTTATTGTCTTTTACTCGAGATTCCGTAACCTTCCGATTAATGAATGAATGATATATTTGAGGATGCGCAAAAAAACAGTTGAATAAAAACGACATCCCACCATCTTTTTATTAATTACCTAAAACTTTCTTATAAAACATCTTTCTTGGGAACTTCCTGTTTGGGCAGTTTCATTTTTCAATTGTCCGAAATTCCCTCCTATCCATCCAATTTTTAAAACAGGGCCCAGAAAAAGAGATTAGCTAACTACTGTACTATTTCAATCATTCTATCCCTAATCTCTTAAAAAAAGGGGGAGAAACTGAACAACAATCAGCTTTTTACGCATGTTTTTTTTTCATTTAAATCAATACTTTTTAATAAATTATTATGTGTATAGAAGGGTTTTGTTTGACACATGTTTAGAAATTCTGCTCATTGATCGTTGAGGGTAAAAGTAGGCACCTCGTATCTTCCAATCTTAATTGGCTTACAAAAATCGATGCAGCTATCCTTAGCATTTCCTTCAGTTTTGTTTAGATTGTTATCGATAAGCGGCGCTGCATGGTGTATCGATGGCCCTGATGACAGGACGAAATCACCGTGTGATACAAACTCACGCCTACAAATTAAAGGGTTAAAATAAAAGATGCGTCTACTTACAATGTCTTTGAAGAAAAGTATTATGATCGATTTAAATACATGTCATCTCACAATGTGAAGCATTTGCACTCCTAATGGAGATATCACAGAAGTTTTTCTACGAGAACTGTTTTTTATTCCGTCGCTCAATCTTTATATTACAAAGCGAGTTGTAGTAATAGAAAAATGGGGTAGAACAGGGATAGTGGTTAGCTAATCACTCTCGCTAAACTCCATTATTTTAGGATTGGAATGGTGAGGAGAAACATTTAGACATCACAAACATGCTGAAAAAATGTTGTTCGTACTGGAATTCAAACCCGTCAGGTACAGCATGGAAGCCAATAACGTTGACCTTTGGGCCCTATTTCCTATATTTTAACCGTTAAAATTGCTACACTTATGTATGGTTTGTTACTAACGACTTGGGTTTCGTCTTTCGGCATATTTTTGCGGTTGTTTCGTATACGTATTTAATCTATACGATAAAAACTATTAACTATGTCAGTTCATCCGGGCACTTGGACGGCTGAAGATGCTGAAAACAACACCTGGATCGGTGGTATACGGTTAACAATTAAACGGTTTTGAATTTGATATTGAAATTCCATCAGGCATTATCAGTTGAAATCATAAGTCATTTAAATTTAGTTTTGATTTTTAACTACTGATGTATCTTTTACTGTTTTAAAAATTATAACAATGTGACCTTTATCTCATCGGTAGAAGTAGTTTTAATCAACTGTATAAGAATTAAAAACTAGAGTAATGCATTTCATAAATTTATTGCTTTTATGCTTGATATGAAAGTTGAATGTCAATATAAAATTGGAATTCAACTGCAAATAAGACTCTATATGTATATTCATTTATTTAAGATTTATTCGCTAAAATAATAGTAAATAATTTTGATTTTAATTGATGTTTTTGTGAAATAAATATTCAATTTTACGTACAGCACAATGATGGAATCACATTGAGTTATTGGCGAGTAAGCCAGGGCAATTCTTTCTTATATTACTAAAATCCTTACAAGGTTCACACCCGCGTTTTATAGAGGCCAGGACAAAACGGGTTCAGTACAGACAAATAGGGGACTTAGATTGATGGACTGGTCTGTGGGCCACAATTGTTTATGTTTATGGGATGCCTTTGTCGATGATATGGACTAGGAAGTTCTTCCCCGTAGTTCACGACTGTTTTTTGTATATATTTGTTTGTTAATAAAAGTAAGAACTATCTTTCTTATAAAATACTTATGTGGGTTTACAGATATACAATATTTGAATATTTTTTGTATTCTATTGGAATTTTATTTAACATTAATTCGAATTGTTTACTGACTGTGGTTATTCTTTAGTTAAATAGTGGTCTAGGACTCCAACGCTAAATAGTCTTGTAGTCTGGAATACTTATCATACTTAGCACGATGCTGACAAATTCAGACATAGTGCACTCTGGAACTAAGATTTTGATATGGTTTTAAATTCCCACAATTCTAAAATTTAATAAACACTATACAATATTATATTTTGAATTGTGAAAAAATATGCATCTAAAATTTAATATTACAACAGCTTTATTTGATATCTAGTGAGCTGTATTTACTTAATGTCGTGTCGTTGTCGAGAGAAACCGGTTCTGTAAAATAAATAACGTTTTTTTGGTATTGGTAAATGAAATAAAACATAAGTTCGATTTTCACACAAAAATGAATAGTAAAAAATATTTCGTTATTATTATTTACAGTACACAAAATGAATGCTTGCGCTTCTTCTTGATGTTCTCGATTAGTTGATACAACAATTTCACAAATAAATCATTTGCTTATTGCCCTACAAAATATTTCAACTTAATTTTATACTATCTAATACTTTCGAAAAATAAAATACCGTAAGGTTTGGGTTACTAAAAATACTGGTAGAATGGCATTATATTTATAATGATAAACAAATTGTACTATTTTCATATTTTTTTGAAATTTTCGGAACCGATTTTCTCATCACGAGCATTTAATGGTTGTATTAATTGAAAAAAAAAATGTGAACGATTTTTATCAAACGACGAACTGTTTACAATCGCGACTGATAAAAATTCCGTGCACCATTGTTTATGGGTGTCATCACTTTGAGTGGTATTTTCTTTTATTTTTTGAATTCAATGGTGTTTTGAGTTTTGATGTCGAATGGACATCGACGAGCGTCGACATGTTAATTTATATGGGTTCCAGTTTCAAATCCTGGATTGTTTTAAGGAGACGGGATTTGTTACTTTCTGTGCGCTTAATATTTTTTATATTGCCACCTCAAATTATGTGAGATAATATTTAAAACTATATATCTTTAATAGTTATAACAATAAGTTTCGACAACAACAGTTTTGGGGCTTTATACCAAAATGCACTCTATAATAGTAAAATATTCACTGAAATAACAAAGTACATCAACCAAACGCACTTTACACGAGAGCTTAACTTTAATATTGAATCAATTTCGGTACGTATCAAATATATAATTACTAAATTTTATCATTGTTTCTAGGCGATAACAAAAAACACATATTCCATCAATATAATTTTAATTCGCATTTTTTTAATGGCGAGTAAATATGTTCTTATTAAAATAAGTTTTTAAGCGAATTGGAGCAACCAATTTTATAAAAATAAAGATTTTGTTTCATAATAGTGCTTGAATTATTAAAAAAGTATTCAAATTTATCATAAGTGTGGGCGATTGTTTTTATTGACGTTCGGGTGTTTTTAGATGTCAGATATTAAAATTATATTTAGAAATACATTTGCTAAATCCATATTCATGAAAATATTCAAAACATTTTTCACAACACACGGAACATGTCCCCATATTTTTTAACGATTAATATTATGAGAGGATATCAGATCAAAATATTACCATACTTTCCAAATTAACAGGTTGTTTGACTTACCACCACCTGTTTTCACGGTAATTTCCCATAACGCATTGACCTTATAAATAAAAGCATGTATTCCTCATTCTTCTAGCCTAGCGCAATGAAAAATTGCATGATATCCCTTTTTATCCGTTCATTTTTATTGCCTAGGGTACGCAATGTTGTACCCACTACCACACCCAGCGGCTTCACAAGCTTCTCCTTTTTATATATCCATCTTCGTTTCCACTGTGAAACATAATGTCTCCTGATGGAGGTATTTAAACAGAAGCTATTCCATGAGATCTTCTTGATGCTCAGTTGCTCAACCTCTCTCTCTTTTAAAAGAGCGATGGAATATAAATAATATGACAAGGACATGTCTAATGTTTGGATAATCGTTTTTGTTGTGGATCATTTTAGTATTGGACGGATGAAATGAAATTTATAGATATCAAAAATACCCATAGCTTTGAGGTGAAATAATGCATTTTGTGCTGGGATTTGAGCCCGTGATATCTGTTAAACAAAGAAAGAAACCAACGACATTGACCACTGCACCACGGAAAAACTTTTAACATGGTTTATTCCGCAGCCTAATATCATTATTTAAGAAAAAAATTGTTATGTGTAGAAAGTTAAATAATATAAAAGAAGTTTCATTTGCTTTCCATAAGACGCCGTGAAATCTGTTTGCACACTAACTTTCATAGGTACAGCCAAATCGAAATTACCGACAAAAATAACTGGGTAGATTATATATATATATATTTTATATATTTTATTTTTTTTAATTTTTAAAAACAATATTTGACATTACAGTTTACGCCAATGCGTCAAATATTTTGAAGTTGAAAGATCATACGAGATATACTCGATGAGAATTTTTGAAAGTCACATGAGATTAACTCAAGGAGAATTAACTTCATTATAAGAAAAAGTTGTTGGAGGACAAGACACAAAATTGTTACACCAATCAACAACACGTGTTGAAAATCGAATAAAAAAAAAATACACATAATGGACGTTAGCTTCATTGCGTCCTTATTGATGACGTATCCCTTCGTTTTTATACAAAAAGATTTAAAAATTACAAAGTTCTAAATTTTCTCATAAGTATTATTTTTCCAACAACTACGCACTAAACAAAGTCCCTAGAATATAAAATGAATGTTCCTGTATGTAATAATTTATAGGGGTCGTATTTAGTTCATATAACGTAACGCAAGTCGTAAGACAAAAATTTCAAGTTCAAATTAGTTTAAAGAATGTTTTTACTGCTTCGGATTCTTTGACGTATCGTTCGAAATATGAATATTTACTCAATTTCCATATCGTCATCGGTCACTTCCTCCTATATGACAATGGTTTTGTGTAGGCCTTTTTTACTAATTTGATAATTATTTTTAATCTTTATATAATTTATTTTATTCACAATGCGGATCATGAGACTGAAATATGGATACTTAAAAAATCATTACCACTTAAAACAAAGCGCGTTGGGGAAGATCTGGTTTTTAGCCAGTAAAGCTTAACTTTAGACCAGAGTAATGGACTCGTTAAAATAATACATCTACGAATCCAGTATAAAAAGGATTTCGTGATGATTCCGCATAACATTCTCTCAACACGAATTCTCGGTACAAAATACTCCGTACACAGAAACTTCCGTACATTTTTATATGTTAGTTAACATGGAGACTATAGATATATATTTTTTTTAAAACACACTTTTTATAGACTTATACACAGGGCTGTGGAGTCGTGTAAAAAAACCGAGTTCGACTACGAAGAAATTTTTCAATAATTTCATTTTAGTTTATATATATATCGACTGAGGAAAGGAAAAAGGACGTAACCCACAGTTTTTTCAAAACAGCTTTTTTCGATAATCACAATGTATCAAACTTGATACACGTTCTATCAAAAGAGTGCAAGCTGTAAATGCCGAATTAGTATCTAAATGTTTGAAAAAGATGACCTTGTAAAAATTTAAAACCAAGAAAAATGACTAAAATAAAAGTTTTTCCTAGACAATTTCTTTAATTAATATTAGATACTGTCAATTAAACACCAGTTTCGAAGTCTAAGTGCACTTAAAGGTTGTGTATAATTCATAATTTGCATATGGCCCAAAATCATCAAAACACGTTATTTGCGCCTCCTGTAAAATTTGATATATGTGGGTTACGTCCTTTTTCCTTTCAACAGTCGATATGTATTCCATCAGATCATCTTAAGTCAGCCAAGCAAGAAAATACTTTGAACTATTGTGGTTTGAATACACCTCATTAAATATATATTTTATGTTTATATGTTTCGAGCCGCTCATTTTTCACGACTCCGATTCCGACTCCGCCAAAACCACAGCGACTCCACGATTCCGACTCCACAGCCCTGCTTATACATATTATTAAATCTTTTGTTTTTTTCCAAACCTGATAAATATTTGGCAACCTTGATATTAAATATTAAACAATAACATATTGTAATACAACGTATTTTTTATTTTTTATGTTTGCAATATTCTGCGTTTAGAGTTTTTTATATATAAATTTGTCTGTGTACGGAGTTTTCTTGTACGGAAAAATCCGTTAACCATCAAAGGAGATGTCTCATTAGGCATCCGATAACGAAGAAAGCTTTCATTCGGTTGCAGGTCAGTAAAAGCGTTTTTTCAATCCATGGATATTACAATGAAATTTTTCATGAATGATTGATACAACTAGAAGGTTTCGAGTCCAGGTCGCGTAGTTTGCTCGTTCCCACGTCAGACACTGCTTTTATGGGACCTATTAAAATATATGGCTGACATGAAGTTAAGTTTTTCCTTCATGTTCATTCACAGCAGCTATTTCTGCTATTTACATCAGTATTTGTTCCATTCACGAAAGTTTTGCGATAACATAATTATTTAATCAATAATACCCAGCAATCAATGCTTAGCATATTTTTACCCAAGTGATCTGATCATATTTGATTTATAATAATGTGATAGTTGATTGAATTGTCTATAGCTAAAAAAAATACGATTACTCTAAGCAACAGCTATGGATCGACGAGAAGGATTTTTTCAATTAATTATAAATTTTATAAATATCTTTATGATTTCGACACATTTTTAGTTATTGCTTACATTAATGATAATTATAGTCATACGTAATAATTAAAGTCCTTTCAGATAAAATCTGAGACTATTTGTCCTCCTTCATCCACCACTGTTTTCCCACCCTTTTATTGTTTTCGACGACTTATAGTAACGTAGCTATTATATTGTATAAAGTCACAAGTTCATTTGTTTTTCTTGGATCGGAAATGTCTCAGTACAGAATACTTAGTGGGTTGCACTTGTGTGATGAAAATCAATTCCTCTACATAAAAGCAAAGCTTTCATAATTTGAGGTTTATTCGCTATCCGTAAAACACTTTCTTTCTCAGCACACTCCTTTATAAGTTAAGATCTTTGCTGTAAGTTGGATGTATAGAAAAAAATAATACACTCAAAATCCATGACATTAATTAAAATAAAATGTTATGGGCTAATGATAAGAGTTCCGTTAAGCGAGCATTTGATTTAAGAGTCAAATCTTGACATTATGTCTTTTACAGTTCAAAAATTTCACCGTAGTTTTGATGTGTTTTCTCCACATATTGTAATCGAGCTATTTCTAAAGATTTGATAATTATCTCATGTAATTTAAATTCTTAAAATATCTTGCTGGCAGTTGGGTGTATGTTATCCCAAATCGAACTCTGAGAAGAAAAACGCTGTACGCCAGAAAAGTGAAATGTCCAGGAAAACAATTTTAAATATTTGGACGGGTAAGCTTTTCATTTACTTACTATTAAGGTATTAAAAATTACAACCATGTGAAATTTATGTGGCAGAATGCAAGTCCAACGCGCTTCATTTTTTTTTATACTTGATATTTTTCAAATTTTAAAAGCACAATGCAACTTACTGTACAAATTTAAAAAATGAAAAATAGATAGTTTTAGAGCTTAAGGTATTTTGCAAAATGTTAATAATAGTCTCGTTAGAAAATTGATACCGAATCATAATTTTCGAAAAAAATACAACTTAAATATTTTTTACATGAAATGTATGTTTTATTAATAATAATAAACTAAACAAGCAAACAAACTCCTTCACACTCGTGAAATTAAGTTATTTATTTTCTATTTACAGCTTCACCTTGCTCGTTTTAAAACATTCGGCAAAACGTCTGCATGTTTATCAAGCCGCTATTAATTTTATAGTAAAAATTAGCATAATTCTTTGAATTTTTATACAACCAAAATGATAAGCAAATGAGGTGTAAAGATTAAGCTATTATATGTTTTTTTATAAGTTAATATTATCCATTTGATGTTATCTAGTAAAATTGAAACCATTCAATACATTTTTTTTACATTTGAATATCTAAGTATTTACAGAGTAAAAAAATTGTATAATTATCAAATTAATAGATAGCATCAATTAGTTAACACAAATTCTTTTTCATACTGTAAGTCTTCTGATTGCGGTGGCGTGAGTATTAATCGTAACATTATGTATCATATTACAGGTGTAAAATATTATAATTCAAGACGCAGAAGGTTTCTGTTCCACACTGTCATGTCTTTTAACCACCAACGCATGTTTACTAATAATGGCAATATTATTCCTTGTTATCGTTTGAAAGCTCTTTTCCCAGTGTTACAAGGGTGAAGGGATGCTTCAGTACACGAATTTTCAGTACGAGAAAACTGCGTACAAAGATTCTTCCGTACAAAAAGTTTATACTAAAATTGCTGTTATATTTTAATGTGTAATGTCCTAGCTAGGTCAATATTTTTTATTTACAGTACATCCTACCATTACAATTAATTAATCATTAGATATTGCCCATAATGGCATTCAAAGCTCAAAACAGGTTTTTATCGATTGTCCAACTGTTGTATTGATGTAGCGATATGGTATTATCAATAACATGATTTATGGAAAACAGATAAGAAGGAACGATATAAAATATAATTATTTATTTAAGAAAAGGAATAAATGATCTGTAGAGATTCGTCTACGGAAAAATCACCGAACCCTTCAAAGTTGACTACTACTGAACAAAATACCAGAACCCTTTTTTGTAAAGGAAATTCGCACCCGTAAAAGCCCTGCTGTAATCTGGTGCCACTATTATTTTTCAAAACTGAAAAACATGCATATTAAGTTTTAATTATGTTTTTATGGTATAACAGTGTTTTAAAAAATATTTTTTACTAAGATCCGAAAAAAATTGAAACGGTATGGATATAAAAACTTTTATTGGGTATTTTTTAAGATGTCAACGACAATCTTTATTGAAAATAAAGTAGTTTTACGTCAGTAATTTAACGTATTTATTTTGGGATTAAAGTGCGAAGTTTATTTTAAAATATATATTTTCTATTTTTTTTTGGAAGGTGACCACGTAATTATGCATTTGCTTATATTTAAATTATTCAAAAACTTAATTTTCATATATGACCAATAGCTTTGTATGTTGAGTGTTTTTTTTTTGTTGGTCAATTAGGGTTTAATTCGGTTGCTTCCCTTAATTAAACGGTTTATTCATTACTGTTATTTTATTAACTTACCTTGAAAATTTGTAGCTTTACAATTAAGAGCAATTAATTGTAAATGAAAAAAGATATGCGTCGAATTTGAAACGATTATAACATTGATCTTAATAATGTTACACGACCCAATGTAATTGTTTTTTATGTATCCCTTTCAAGTCATCAATTCTATAAAATGTATACGTGCTACAATTCTCAATTTATTATTTTATATTTAACTACACTTAGGTCTTTTCTTAAATCGATTCCCAGACAGAAAAAAAAACACAGAAGCGCATAACGAATTTCCAATAATAATAATAGCAAAAAAGGTCTTAATGAGATATTACACATTGTTTATGATTTATGTCCAGTCCCTCATGAAAGTCTCCGTATAAAATCAAGTAGAGACGAATAGTTTTATGCTTTTTAATTAAAGTACATATTATAATTTTTTTTTGTGTGTAATTTACTTATTGGGTCTTCATTATTACGTTTTGTTACACGATTTTATATTCCTAAAGCCGGATTACCCTACAAGCGAATGAGGCGCGCGCTTGGGGCCTCCAAATTTTAAGGGCCTTAAAAGTATCTTATATTATATAACCCATATACTTTTTGATATATTTTTATTATTTTACATGCAATTTTCTGACATTAGTTATCTGAAAAACAGGGCTTCCAAATGTTATTACGCCTGAGGGGGGGGGGGGGGGCTCATGTGCTTAATCCACCACTGTCTATTCCACGGTGTAGTTCTTTTTTCAAATATCACGGTTTTTTAATGCATCGAACCAATCTCTATTTTATTGCCTTTTTATGTGGTTTTTTTGTGAGAAGTTCTAAGCAATTAACCAAAATGTGTAATATTAATTAGCCGAATACTTAATTAATCGATTATTAATATAAACATAACGCCTTGTATTTAAATTATATATTCAGTAACTCAAAGAAGTCCTGACTAGGGCCTAAAATACCGGGATCCCAGATTACCATCCAATTCTCCGATCCCAAAATACCGGGATTTTAACAGTACTAATCCTGGGATTTTGGGATTGAGAAAATCATAGAAAGTTTAGCGATCTCTAAAATAATGAAAAATAAGAAGAATGGAAGTTTTGGTATATTTTGGTAATTCTGTAAATTCCTGGCTTTTTCAATTTTGCAAGCCCAGGAAGATCTAAAAAAAGCTCTTACGCTGATAAATTAGGAAAATCCGTAAATTCCTGAGATTTTGTTTTTTAAATTCTCGGAAGAGTTTAAAAAATTCCCGCGTTTATAATTATTGGTATATAATAAAATAAATAATGGTCAATCCGCAAATTCTTGGATTTTTGAAATCTACGTCATGAAATATCCCAGGATTTCAAAATTGCTGAGCGAAAATTTCTAAATCCCGAATCCCAATTTATACACTATTTTTTGCTGAATGCTCAATCCTGAGACCCCGGGATCCCGGTATCACAAAAAGAGTTCGGGATTGGATGCCCTAGTCCTGTTGGAAGCAAACAGATAAAATAAAAATAATTATTTTCTACCCGCTTTTATTATACATACAGTTACAAACTTTACCAAATATGCATTTATTGAGAGATTGCGGCGTCTAATAAGTTGGTTTAAAGTTTGTATTATGAATGTTTAGCTGTAATTTTATTGTATGAATACAAGCCATTGCACTTTTTTTTACTGGAAATGTTTTTTGTATATTATTTTTCACTGTGAATTTTGATCACAATTGAGTGTTACGACACTTTTTCATGTTTTGAATGCACAACTGATTAGTCACCAAGAACCTGTAATAAATACACCGGATAATTCTCCATTTATCCTTCTAGCGATAATCAAACCGTCTCCACAATTAGGTAACAATTAATATGAGTGTCCGACGATAATTTATGATCAAGAAACTGGGTAGGGACACACGAGCAGTGGGGAGATGTCCCACAACTGATAGCGTTAATTGATGGGACACCCCAAATGATGTTGACTTCATCGTTTTTTGGTTGTGTGGACCTCGACTCGATAGGAATGTCCGTTTCTGTTTACTTGCGGGTCGTTTTGTCGCTTTGTGTTTTTTTTTTTGTTTGTTTACTAAACGAAAAAGCCATAACATCTTCGGTTTGGGGCCGAATGATAAATTTTTAAAGTTACAATGTGAGACTTTGTTTATCTTTCGCCAAAACACACTTTTATAAATGACCGGCATTATGATTCAAAATTTAAGACAACCTCTGAAAGATTTTATGGTCATTATTTATTTGATGTGTATTTTTGTGGTTTTATCAATTGATATTGATTATACTGTAAATTACGCATTTTAAGTTATAGTGACACGTGTTTTACTCAATAAGAAATTAACTTCAGCCAACCAATAAATTACTACCAATCAAATAAAAGAAAATGTATTTAGATTGAATATGTATTTTGAATTGAATATTCTTTAAACAGGGCTGTAGAATAGGAGCCGGAAAAATCTTAAGACTCCTACCAATTCAATTAAATATATTTATTGATTTGTATTCAAACCACACACGTCCATAGTCTTGCCACTGTATGGTAAGGTGACTAAAGAAGATCTTATAGCTTAAAAAGTAAGTTAAACGAAACCAATTCTGATTTTCCTGATCCTCCTGATTTTCATTAATCGTTTAACATATTTTTCTTCATTACATACATGATTTTAGAAACGCACTTGTTTCGATGGTTTCGGCGGTAACTTTGTGGAAGTTCATTTTAATAGAAAATTTAAATTAACTTTGATTATCCCACGTATTGTGTAACTAACTGTGACACGTGTTTCGCCTCTTTCAGAGGCATCTTCAGACTTCCTATCGCAAAGTTTACTTAAGCAAACTTTGCGATAGTAAGTCTGAAGATGCCTCTGAAAGAGGCGAAACACGTGTCACAGTTAGTTACACAATACGTGGAATAATCAAAGTTAATTTAAATTTTCTATTAACGCACTTGTTAATTGTAAAAATACAACTGTACAAAAATAGTACTTAAAGTTTCCTTTGTCCTACTCGGTTGCGCAGTCGATGGTTTGAATATTTGAATAGACACCCACTCCATCTGATTGTTCAAAAGGGATGTAAAGAGAGCTATCAGTCAACATTTCACACAGTACTTTCTAATACCGTATTATTAGGTTGCCATTATGAAAAATCGAAGATTGAATAACAACCATCTTTCGTTAAACACATTATATTGGAAAGCTCCAGTATGAATCCATACGCTTCAAAGTGGGAGCGGAAATATATCAATGAACGTAACTTAGTACCTATTAAACGAGAATTAAAAAAAATACCTCGAAATGAAGAAAAATGTATGGTATTATTCGAATATAGTCCAACATGGTTATTTTATATTCTCACGAGGTATTCAATATCGTAGGCTTTCAAAGAACGTCGTTTACTTCCTGTCCAAAAGAATAAATCGTGCGACAAGCCTTTAAATAGGCCTCCAGTCAGACAGACATGAGTACGAAAGTTTTCCGAAAAGCATTCCCCATATTATTCGGCGGAACTCACAATTCACGCCAATTTATTTGTGCCGAGCCGTGAGATTCATTTTGACAGCCAGTTGACACCGCAATAAATGCAGGTTTGCGGTTTTTGAAACATAACGTTTAATATTATTTAAACCCTTTTTGATAAGCTATGTTACCTGCCTCTAGATTTTTTTAAATCTTTTTTTTTAATATAATATATAAACACATCTTGAAATCAAATAAAACGTTACACATGTAAATTCCCAGTAAAATTTCTGTAGTAGATTTTAATTTTATAATAAACATGAATGTTAACAAAATCACCGTCAAATTTTATTCGAATATTAAGTTGCACTCTTTCAAATAACGTATAATAATAAATTAACGCAAATTAAATGAAGCCACCAGTTTTTGGGTAGTTGCTTTTCTATTTGACCTGTTACATTAGATGAAGTTGATACTAGGGTATTTTTCCATAAAGACGCTGGACCAAGTGTCGCAGATTACACCGGAGAGCCTCAACCTTAATCGCACATTCTTCTGATTGGTATGATTCCGTAGTCCTGGATAACCGTCGGGTACTTTAAGTAAAATATAGTCGTCGGAATAGAAAGGTGTTATCATTTCATTGGAGGTAGTAGAGCTGTTGACAGGTGGCAGAGAATCATTGAGGTAACGCGTGTTGGTAATATGCTTTACATATGGAGGGATTATGGAACAAGAAAAAGGAAAGTAGATTGAGAAGGAGGAAGAAATCGAAGATTGATTGCCTTTTTGCTAAGGAAACTAGTATTGCTTTCTTTATATTAATAACTATCTATAATTTTGACAGATGATTATTTCTCACAAAAAATCTTTAATAGTATTTTAGTGATTAATTTGGTCTTAAAGTGAATAACCTATAAAGCACGGGTTCCCAACCTGAGGGTCGCGAAGGGTTTTCTGAGGGGTCGCCAACTTTTTTCGATTTTGGAGTTGAACAACAAAAGGAGTTTCGGATACACTCTGGGGAAAAAGTATAGGAAATCGAGGATTTCAAATTCCTTGGGGGGTCGCCTAGTCACTTGGCTTTAATAAAAAGGGGTCGCCACCCGAAAAAGGTTGGGGACCTATGCTATAAAGCATTAAACACTATCTATAATGTGACATTCGTAGCTCAATTTCATAAATTTTGATTGTCATCCTTGGATGGGGCAGTATTATGTGAAAACATGTTAAAAGTAAAAAAAATAAGATACTCATCTCTATCTTCGATCATAACTTTCTACAATATATGCGTGAATAAAGCCACTACGCGGCACCACCAAGTTTCAATGATTTATGCATATCAAATGCCTTTTATTTTAAAGGTGCACGAAAATAATTTTGTTTTTAACCCAATAATAAAAAAAAAATTCATTCAAAAATACTCGTTGAAGAATATCAATAGGTAAAATATCTTTGTACGTAAGCCGAAAAACGCTGTTTTTACTAAATTTTCAAGCGCTCTGAAAAGTATGAATATTCTGAAAAAAATGTTCAATAAATAACATTTAAAAAGCACTTGAGAGAGCTTTAAATCAGTAAAACTTAAATAATAGTATGGGTACTTAATAGCTTTTAAGTTCGCCAGCCGCTGTTGGCAAGAGGCAAAAAGCTCACTGCACTAACTTTAAGTGAAATTAAGCTTCCGTGATTTAATTAAAGTTATAGTTTATGAGACTACTTTACGTTTTCATGAAGCTCATTTAGCCTAACTTTCCAGACTGCTTTGTTAATAAAGTCATAAGGCTGGAGAGTGTTTATATCAAAGAGAGGTTATTCATTTGAAAGCTTAAGAATTAATATTAAACTTTCTTATTAAACTTCAGTTAGCTTCGACCGTCGAGTTTGGAGTAAAGTGAATTATAAGTTCATAATGAATATAGTAAAAAAACCCACAGCCATATTTTAAAAATATAAATGATTATGAGGTGTGACGAAAATATCAATATTACAAAATTAAGAACATAGATTTTTATATAAAAATCTATTTCAATGAAATAAATGAACATTACACTTTCCTATTGGGCACCTTGATACTATTTAATTAAATACCCTTCAATTTATTAATTTAAATGTAAAAAAAATAATAAAGTAATAGTATACATAACAAAATAATAAAAAAATACTTACCATTGCAACACCAATAAAACGTAACATTATCAAACACAAATCAAGCATTGATTTAGAATTTTTTATTAAAATACTTTCAAATATTTTAATTAGAAATATGCCTTACAAAGTTTGGCGTCATGAAAAACTATATTTTTTTATCTTTAAACTCTTAATAAAATACTAAAATTTCCATATTATTGAAGCTTCACACGAAACAAACTATTTATTTCTTTATATGACTGATTTTATGGCTGTACAATTATTGACCTATTGTTTAATTAATTATTCATAGTACGAAAATGGTTTATAGTTTATGGCACTACCTTTTATTTTCCTCATGGTCGTTCATCATTATCATACTAATTATCACTTCCAAAAAAAACATATTTTACGAGAGCTATAAACTAAAATTTGTTGTAATAAGCCTAATTTAATTTAATCGTTTTAGATAATACGAGGATCATTTGTTTATTCTCACGACTTTTATGATTATTTTCACACTCATGCATGGATGAAAAAAGGTTTAAATTTTGTTTGATTTAACACATTAGTGAGAAAATATGTAATGTTTTGATATTTGATAGAACAAATTGATTTAATTTGATTCGGATCAATTATTTGAACAAAGAAAAATGTTTACTTGTTTTTGTAATCATATTGAGTAGTAACTAACTGTATGTAAATTTTAATACATCAAATCAATAAAAAGGTCAGTGTGTTACAGGAAGAAGTTGGTTTCACTTAACCACTTGTAACAGTTGTAAACGTATAGTGACAATTGTTCCACCCAGAAAACCGGTTGTTCGGTATGTTCTCTAATCATCGGAATTAACAAAACCGATATTAACGATTTCATAAAATTCTGAAATCAGCGTTAATATAATGCCTATCCAACAATGTCCACATTAAACATAAGTTAACGTCTTTAAAGTAGTTATATTTCTAATATAGATTATTAATATTTTGTGATATATTTATCCACCATTGCTCAATTCTCAGCGATTATAAATATTTAGCGTGTTGAATTATTTTTTAATACATTCTCGTTCACAATTTTGAGTATATGGCCTCTTAGTGTAGTTATGTCAACAGAAGTTTCTCTACAAGAACTGCTTGTTACTCAGACCTCTTTCTATAAAGACTATAAATGTCAAGATAGAGCTAACATAGTATAGGACTAATAGCTTTTTCTACGTTCCATTATGTTAAGATTGGAAAGGTGGGAGAGAAATTTATACATCACAAACATCTATGCCTTTTTACCGAAATCAGATTAAAAAATCTTTGTTCGTAGAGACATTAACCTGTGAGATCCGTCACGGAAGTCAACAACGTTGACTACTGTGTTACGAACCCGGCAAAATTGGCAATACAAATAAAAAGTTAAAAGATCTTTTATTAAAACCATTTTTGTTTTCATCGTAGACCTAACTTCTTTTCAATTAACCTGTAAGTGTATGTTTGAAATATACGCTAATAAAATAAATCATTTTTATTTTTACTAACAAGGTTTATTATTAGTTGAAAGTTTGTAGACCCTAAGCATAGGCGAGAGACACTATTGCCGTATTTACAGTACATCTACCTGCCTTAACTAGGTCAATTATATTCACAAATTTCATGCAATGTCGTGAAATGCCATTTGTAGGCAGACCCATCCATACTTTAGTAGCTTTTGAACTTTTCGTAGACTTTTAATGAAGCGAAATTTAGAAAACTGTATATTTGACTAAAGAAAGTAGAACCGAGCCATCCATGGAATATTTACAATCTAAATTAGACACGATGTGACCTTGTATTTGTGAGGATTTCAGTTCTTAGTATTACTACAAGCCAGTAGTCAGCAATCTTTTTACTAAGATGGGCATCTTGACTGGTTTGCTTATTACTGACAGCAGCATATATTTATTTTACTGGAGTTGAGAGCTTAATGCGAAATCGAAACAGGCGTGATGCGCCACTTTTGTTGAACTAAATACTTTATTATTTTTTACTTTATGACAGTGAATTCAAACCAAATCGATACAAATCCAATCAACAGATGTTTATAAACGATGGTATATAGCAGTGATGCACAAACCGCGGCCTTTTTTGAATTTTGTGGCGGCCCTTAAATCTTTTTCTCAAACATATTTTTTTCACGTTTAACATTTATTTAATAAATGTAAGCAAGCTTTTTCTTGAATGAAGAAGAATAAATCGGTTCTTAGAAACATGCTCACAAATATTATGTCAAATTAAAAAAAATAGTTAAAAATTAACAAAGACCAAGAACGCATTAACTGATGAATTGCATATAAATTAAATTTAAATATTTCACAACGAAACGATTTTTAATATGGCTTATTTATTTTCGAAATAACACGGTCAAAATAATATAATGGAACCTATTACTAATTTATCTAAATTCACTCAATCTTTTTTACACGATTTTAAGGCTGTTTTACATGGAACGTACATATTTTCTGTATAAAAAAGGATTGAGCGTACCTTAAATCTTTTGATAATCCCACGATAATTTGTTTTATGCGGCCCGCTAGAAGGTAAAGGTTGTGCATCACTGGTCTATAGTGACTGACGCCAGTTTGGTGCCCGTACCCACTATTTTATCATTATTATCATGATCGCATATCGTCGGCTATTTTCTCAACCTCGCATCTCAAA
Source organism: Himalopsyche tibetana (assembly GCA_030503985.1). Lineage (NCBI taxonomy): Eukaryota > Metazoa > Arthropoda > Insecta > Trichoptera > Rhyacophilidae > Himalopsyche > Himalopsyche tibetana. The sequence goes on from JAPJYX010000010.1 coordinate 8,936,432, forward strand.
AAGTACTATTTTTCAGGACATAAATAAATATTTCATTCCACCGCTATCGCTTTATATCGCTATAAAACACCACTGGAATGGTTTTGTCTTCAATAACTGCGAGGAAGATAATAAGGAAGGAAACAAAGACGTTACCAACCATACCATACATAACATATCGACTGTGGAAAGGAAAAAAGACGTAACCCACACATATCAAATTTTACAGGAGGCGCTAAAAACGTGTTTTGATGATTTTGTGACATATGCAAATTATGAATTATACACAACCCTGATGTGCACGGAGACTTCTAAACTGGTGTTAAATTGAAATAATCTAATATTAATTAAAGAAATTGTCTAGGAAAAACTTTTATTTCAGTCTTTTTTCTTGGTTTGAATTTTTTACAATGTCATTTTTTGAAACTTAAAAGCTAAATTTAGATACTAATTCGGCATTTGCAGCTTGCATCATTTTGATAGAACGCGTATCAAGTTTTATATATTGTGATTATCGAAAAAAACCTGTTTTGAAGAAACTGTGGGTTAAGTCCTTTTTCATTTCCACAGCCGAAACGTTTTTGTATTAGGTTAAACAAAGTATAAAATACATTTTTTGGGATACGAATTAAAAGAATATACAGTAATACCCCGCTTAGCGCGACCCCGTTAAGCGCGGTTTCACTATAACGCGAATTTATTCAGGTTTGGACATATTGCAGAGTATAGACAATAATGATGACCGTGTCTTAACCGTGTCTTGACCGTGTGTCAAACAATTAAAAACAGTGTTGGGTGTTATGAACGTATTTTACAAGAACGTAAACAAAACGCTACCCAAAAGACAATAGATGTATTATTCCGTAAAAAATAAGAGTATGTATTGCATAAAGTGTTCTTAGAATTAAAGTGATTGATTAAAATGATTTGTATTTTTTTGTATTAAATTTTGACTATGTTTAATCATAAACCTCGATATACGCGAATTTCAGTTAACGCGATTTTTTTCGGAACGTATCCCTCGCGTAAAGCGGGGTATTACTGTATATGTTTTGATATTATGAATCCATTATATGAAAAAACTCAAAACTGGCATAAATTGAGATATGTGCTTGTAGAAAATTAACGACGATATTCTTGATATTGGCCATAACCTTTTGTATGACGGATAAATCAATTAAAATATCACGAGTTCTGAAAAAAACTTATATGAGATATCTCGTCAAACTTTTCGTGCTCAACACGCCAGAGACGAGTTATCTTGTCAATAACTGATTAAATTAATAATTGAAAAATATAGCCGGTGTGCTAGGTAAATACGTACTTTTTTTCTACGGCAGTTAAAAGGCTAAGCTTGCGACAAAATGTGTTTGATGGAATTTCAACATCAAATTTAAATCGTTCAATTCACGGATGAACTTGAATTGGTGTATTCATCAGTGAACTTAAATGCGTGAAGATGCTGAACGGCAAAGCCCTGGTTTTAAGTGACAAAACGCATTAAAAATGTACAAACATTGAACGATTCGTATTTAAAAAATCAAGTATTTTTCTGCTGTTGCATTAAAATGCAGCTATATAAAATATGATATAATTAAATTGTAAGATATTATCATGGCTCTTACGTTTTGTATACGCCACGCAGAATACAAATGTTGCTGATTCATTAAAAAGATATGTAGTCACTTTGTACTACATGTTGAATATAAATAGTTAAATACTTTAAAGACAGGTTGATTATCTGTTTAGATTAATATGTCTGTGGTGACTATAAAACACATATAAATAAAACTCAGAAATAAACTTAGCATTATTAAAAAAAAAATAGATAACAGAAATAAGCGTAATGAAAAATATAATTACATAAACAATAAAAACATGTACTATATTCAGTGCTTTTTTCCATGTGACGCGGTGGAACGGCGTTCCGGTATCTTTTTTATCGGAATTTTTATTTTACTTTAACTCATCGTAGAACATTTTTCAATCCTTTAAAATACATTGATCAAAGGTAGCTAGGAAGAAGACGAGCCTTCTGTGACAGAGTCCCATGACGAACAGTATTTTCTTCAATCGATTTCTGTTTGAAGGCATATTTGCCTGTGATATCTAAAATATTTCCTTCCATCCTTCCTAGCGATTAATTGACAATTAGTTCTATCATTCCATCCTTACTCTCTTTGAATAAAAAGAAGAGCGGTTGAGCAACTGACTAACAAACAGTTCTCGTAAAAGAACTCTGTTGAAATATCTCCGTTAGGAAGCCATATTTTTCACATTGGGAACGGACATGAATGATAAAAAAAGCTTTACAAAAAGTGAGTTTCGCCATCTTTCTTTTTTCAAAAAAAAAGCACTGATTGTTTTTATTAAAAAGTCATCAATGTAGATCATTTTTTAATTACAGTCAATTTTTTCAATAAATCTATGCAAATTTTGTATTATGTATGTATATATATCAGGGCAATAGAGTCGGAGTCGGAGAGGGAAAAATCTTACGACACAGACCCATTTGAAAAAAAAAATTAATGATGTGTCAAGTGTCAACCACAATAGTCCATAGTGTTGCCACCGCATACTAGGATGACTAAAGATGATATGATGGTATACATATAAATATCATACAATATATATGTATTCATATAAATATACTCATTTCAATCGGTCAGAGTGTAACATTACTTCTTCAGATACCGAATTCTCCTTTCACTGCACAAAAATGTAAATAAATTTCATTTAAAATAAACACTGTAAACAAAAAGTGATAGTTGTGTTTCTAATTTAAAAGAATCCATCAACCTTATAATCACCATCAATGAACTATGTATGTTCAATGGTACAAGTACTTCTTATATGCATCGTCATACATATTATCATTACAATCTTAAAAAATGACTGAGGTTGAATTTTTACACATTACTACATATATTTTTCAATTGTGTCGGTGCACGGATGAACTTGAAATCAAGTGAATGTACATAATTTGAGCTATATGAATTATTATTTTGATGTTTTCAACCATTACCACGCACTCTACCCTATTGCAAACTAGGCATACAAATAGCGATCAACAATTGTGTCAGTGCACGGATGAACTTGAAATCAAATGAATGTACATAATTTGAGCTACATTAATTATAATTTTGATGTTTTCAATCATTACCACGCACTCTACCCTATTGCAAACTGGGAATACAAATAGCGATCTAGTTGTTATTATCTTTTCCCCGGACATAAGCTGATCTAGAAACCTAGTGGTCAATGGCTCTTGGGTGAGTTTATTATAGAGCATTACATTGTATTGATTTTTTAACCGATTTAAAAATTCGGGCCCAAATACATGTCTGTATGTGATCACAGACATCAATTCAGAAGCTTGGAATCAAACACGCCCAAAGACTATTGTCGGGTTCATTGCACAGTGGTCAAGGTCGTTGGCTTCCATGCTGAAACTCACGGGTTCGAATTCTAGTATAAAAACAAAAAAAAAAGATTTCTGTTCGAACGCATGGATGTTTGTGATGTCTAAAAATTATTTCCACCCCCCCCCCTCCCCCGCCAGAACCAAAATAAAGGGGCGTAGCGAGAGCGATCAGCCAACCACTAGTCCTGTCCTGCGCTATATTTTCTATCCATACTACTCTCTCCGAAAAAGAGGTTGGGCGACTGAGTAACATTCAGTTCTCTTATAAAACTCCTGTTGCGATATCTTCATTATAAGGCTATATTATCCACACTGGGAGCGGACATGGATTTTCAAAAATATCACTATTTCAAATTAACGAAATTTATTTTTTAACGTCGCTAAAAACCTTATGGTTTATCATGAAATTAAGTGTCGAAACATGATCTTACAATCAAAACTGTCTAAGTTTTTTGTAATTTAAAAGTTGTTTTTTCTCTATTCAGGAAACAGTGGATCCGTTCATTTTTGATCTCTAGATCCCCAGTTATCTTTATATTTATTTATTCAACATCACATTTATATGTTTTTCCTTTCTAAAAATTGAAGCTTATTAAATAGAATTTGCGACAACCTGATCAGAGAAACTTAAGATAACTAGGATTCGATTTACTCCAATTAAAGAGTGGACATGGAAAACAAATCCCGTAGTTCTATCATTATCTATCTAGAAAAAGAAATGCTTAGCAACACCTGTTAAAATCTTCGATCACGAGGACGTATTTAAATCGACGGAAGAAATGGTTTATTTATAAATATTATATTAATAGTAAAAAAATCTGTGGAGAATTATTCCAGCTATGATTTCATACATATTAATTCATAGAAAAAAATAATAAAATATTGCAATTAATAATGATCACTTTATAAATATTGATATATTATTAATTATCATTCTGTTTACATTGAGTGCAACATAAACAATCGTGTAAACTTTCTCGTTTGCAATTGCAGTAAAAAAATGCATTCGTTTTCTCTTGTAAAGTGCACCAACAATTTAATAACATTTCAACAGCTTATTGACGGATCTCCACTTACCTGTCAGATAAAATAAATTAATTTCTTATTTTTAATAATATTTTGCAATGGAATTCTCTTACATAAATCATAATTTATTGATTTGCTGGAAAGAAGTGAATGTTTGAAAAATGCATTTGAAATGCAATCATGCGCTTGTAGAAAAATGTTTATTTCATATGTAACTCTCAATAGATTTTTTTCCGCTATTTATAATAAAATATTATCTTAACTTATTTATATTTTTTATACCTACGAATAATATAAATATAATTTATTTTTAATTTAATTTCTCAAAAATTTCAACGTCTTGTTGTCATTCTCAAACCTTTTCTATTAAACATATCTTACCTAACCAAACGTATCCCGTAATTTAATTTCTTCTTATTGTGGCACTTATCAGTATACTAACATAACCTTCGCCTTGAAACATTGATGTTCTATCTACCGCTCGCCAGTGAATTTTTACACGTACTAGTTAATTCATACATTGACTACCTTATCATAGCAATTCAAATCAACATAAGCTTTAACTGAACTTCTAGATAGTTTACACATATACGAGATTTTACACTTTACATAACTGCGAAATGAATATTAATATAAACATGTAGGTACAATGATCACGGTTAATTTTATTTTAAATTATTTGTCAAGTGTAGAAGTGTTTTTTTATTTTGGACAATTACATTCATTTATCTGTGCGTTAAATACATTCAAAAGACGTATGAACTGATAAAAAGCTGTACTTTAAGACCTAGAAGGCTGCTGGTTCCTAACATCTATAATCTAATTATATTATATCTTTTAATTAAACTAACCTAGGGGCTGTGTATTACTTATAAACTACCTATCAAAAACCAAAAGATTATTTAAACAGTAGATTTTATACATGTTTTGTTAAAAACTGTGATATTGTTTGATTTTAATTGTCAATGAGTAAATATATCAATTCGGCGAATTCATCTGAATGGCTTTATAATATTTAGTGTTAGATAACATTTACTGTATATTAAATATACATATCTTATTGTATATTGAGAAGATGTGAAGCGTATTATATTATAAATTTCATTATGTCGTGCAAAAAAAACATTCCGACTCTGTATATATGCACATATTATAGAATGAAGCGCTTTCACAAAATATCCAACAATCTTTGGAATCTACCAGTGCCGGCATCAGTATCAGGCGATCGTGATCGACTTTGAATTCCGGAGCACTCAGTAGGAGTGGCGTGCCAACATTTGAAAGGAATCACTGCAAATTCGTCAAAGTAAATTTTAGCTTGTTTCATTTTAAAATCTGTTCTTAGTAGCATATTAATTGCTATATATAATATTTTTAAAAAAATGAGTTATAATAAATATTACAACTTTGGGCTTTATCCTACCACTGAACGATACGAATTTGACAAATCTATTTTATACCATGTAATACAGAATCATGTCGGACTTTTTAATGATCATCATAAATGAATAAAAAAAAAAATTATGTTATCTAAGAGTTTGAAGTTTTAACTTTACTGTGTACAAGCTCTTAGTTAATCGTAATTATCATTTCATTATTTAAAAGTTTAATCCCCAGCCATATAATTTTACAAGTCATTTCCGCAGTTGCGAATTTGTAGATTAGTTTAATTATGTTATTAGACTAACAAAACTGGTTTAGCTCACTAATTATAATCAATTGTTCATGCATCGGCATGCTTCTTACCAATTATTGTATTTTTTCTTAAACCAATCAAACACTGTTTTAAATATAACAACTTTTATACTTAAATACTTCTCAGGTATAGAGAAACAAATCGTATGGCTGTTTTGTTGTTACATATAAAATTCGAATCTAATATTTCACTATAGTTTTATAACGATTTTTCGTGTAATAACTATGTTTGCTCCGTCACTGGAAAGATGTTTTACTGTCATAACTTACTATTCAGCTGATAGTCGGCTTTTGAAGTTAACGGTCGTCCGTGAGTTATGATGAGTTATGACATGCCTATTGTCGACAGAGAAATGAAATTTAAATATCAATCATATCACTCCAAGAATTTCAAACATGAATAATCGATATTTTCATTGCTTGCTTTGTAAATTTTCCTGCATTAATAAAAATAATTACGAAATACATTGCTTACCCTGTTTCTATTCGTATTACAATATAATACAATATGAATTCTTTTTTTTTTTTTTGAAAAAACCTGATTTTTGGAACGCTGTTAGATAAATACTTTCAAATATAGATTGTATAATAAATACTTGCGCAATTTATTAAAACTGATATGAATTTAATAAAAATAGGAAAGATCGAAAATGTGATAATGATATCAGTATTTGTTTGAATTTCCCTTTTGTAAATTCAATATTTTTAAATCAAGTTATGCCCAAGCAACACCGAATTATTTAGAATTCCAGATGATTCTTGAAAAAAATTGATTTTGCATTATTCTTCCTAAGGCACCTTTTTAAAAATAGTTTTCATTTTTATAGACGAATAAATAAAATAATTTATTAAGTCAAGAATTTACTTACAGTACGCAAAAATATAACTGATTTGTTACATAATTATAATATATTAATTTAAAGTCCGAATTTTTGAAATAGTACATTGAAATCAAATGTGACTGTTTTACTAAATAAATACAGTCGAAGATATGTATGTTACGATTTTTTAGTTTTGTATAATGATTAAGACTTAATCAAACACAATATTTTTATGGATAAAATTCACATGTGTGCCATAGAAGCTGATAAAAATTGAATTCAAACTTTTATCAAAATATTTATTTTTTAAATATCCGAGTTTGAAGTTGGTCACTTAGAGATTTTATCACATAAAATAATGGAGTATATTTTAAAGAAACAAATAACAACTAAAAGGAAATTTAACGATGAATAGTCATCGAAAAGTTCGTTGTTCCAAATTCATTAAAGTGCATATATTGAATCATACTGTGATCTGTATGAAAATTCGATTAAATTAATTGTCGTTTTTTTAATGAAACAATCTGATACGATAAAAACATTTATTTGTCAAAATTTAGTCGATTATATAATTTTCATCGTTGGATATAAACTCTCTCCACCTATCTGGCAATTTTTCAACCCCTCTGTTATAAAAATCACCGGGGATTGAATTAAAATATTCGGATATGCCCATTTTGACCTCTTCATAACTGGCATATTTTTTTTATAAAAACAATGTTGCATCGATCTGAATAGGTGATAATCGGATGGAGCAATGTCTGGTCAATATGGTGGATGTCTGTTAGTCTTCCATCCCAGGTCCTTGATTTTTGTTTGGTGTGAGGCCGTGCATTGTCTAACGGCACCCATCTTCCCTGTCTCCAAGTCTTGCCGATTTTTTAAAAGTTTTCCTGTACATTTGACCATGCGTATCCGAGTTTATTTGTCAGTTCCTGAATCGTGAACGTTGGATTTTGTTCAATTTTTTTTTTTTTTTAATCAAAATCACCGGATTTGAATTGTTTGAAACACATTTGAGATTAACAAATGTCTAAAATATTCCCCAGTGTACCACAAATATTTTATGTAGCACTTGTTACGTTCTCTTTTTTCAAAAAATGGTACAACATGGTTTTTCGAACAAATACTTCATTTGGTACAAAGCCCTCCATTGTAAATACGGCTACTATTTTTTTTATTAAATCATCACAATACACATCAGGTATGTATGGCTTACGATACAAATTCAAATATGTCGTGAAAGATTGCCTGGCGAAGCACAACTGACCATTGAAGATCGAGAACAAAAAATACGACACTTAATTCCGGTACACCTAATATATCTTAAAATAGCTATAAGTAATATTTAATTCACCATGTGATTGTAGATTGGGTTATGTTGCTCAGCCCTTCTGTAAGCCTGATAATAATATTAAAATCTTTGAGACTTCTTTCTCACAACGTATCGTTTGATAATGTATGACACAGAAGTGGTTTGCTTTTGATATTTGTATGTAAATATATATCAACAAATCTAATGTTTTACAATATAACTCATTTTACCTCGTGCTTATTTTTCTAAGCAAACTCGGTAAAATCAGTTTAATGTAATGCGATAAAAATCTCTATAGGTTTGCAGCGAATTGAATATTTTAATTTTACCCAATTTGGTCGAGTATTATATTTATGACACCGTTTGTAATGTGAATGGAAATTTATTATGCTGTCGTGGTCACCTGTTCTGGTAAACCCGACTAATGTGACCACATTAACTATTTAACGTAATAATTAAAAGCTTGGATTCATAAAATTTATCATTCCTAAGAGTGATGTCGTAAAAAATGCAATATCTCAGATCGTTCTCGACAACTTCGAGTTCAGTTTGATTTATTTTATGCCGCTCCGTCGTTTGCGCAGCAGGAAATCAATTCAATTTGTCTAGCCGTATGCGATCTTAGCTTACGGAAGGAATGGCCCAAGTACGGCCCGCATTAACTATTGGGTCGGTTTTAACAATGCTTAAGTTTACAAGATACATAATACGTGATACAAGAGGATGACAAAATCACATTTCCTGAACGTTATTAATATTGGTTTTATTTCACCGCGTAAGTCATCATTCTCATAAACAACGTAACAATTATGGGTGTGGTCTTGGCTATGCCCAACAACTTTCCATCTATCTATCCACAGTGGCTTTCGACTAGATCGATTTCCTATGAAAAAAACAGTAATTCACATCTTTATAATCAGTGTATCTCCGGATATCACTCTTTTTGTTAATAAATACGGGTAATGTGATCTAGCGAGCGCAGCTTCTCATTTTAATATAATAGCTCAGTTCAACTCGGTAGTGCATATTTCAAATAAAAATACTGCACCGCTTTGCCCATACCGTAAATGTAAAGAGAAGATTTATTTTTGTTTGTTCGAAATTTTTAGAATATAGAGGACTCTTTAGAAAAGATATCTTAAGCTCATTGTTTATATTGAATTACAGACATCCATTCGTATTAAATTATACAATATATTATACTTCAATGTAGCACAATTGTATAATTTATGCGAGTAGTAAAAATAATTTTACAAATTTTAATTGATTTAAAATTAGTTCATCACAAAATGGTAAAATTAAACAAACGGTGAAATATTATAGTAGTGTTATTATTAAAAAATAGATTTTTAAGTAAGCAGATTTTTGTTTTCACTTGGCAAAATATTTAGCTGTCAAAATTAAGAATAAAATCTGTGAGCAGCCCGTGCGTTAAAATGATTTCTTACGTCTGACTTTCAAAGCTTTGAATCCAGTAGGTAAGTGGTTTGTATCAACTGTGCTGAGTGACATCGTGGAAGAACCCGGATTTCCGGGATCATATTGCTTTTCAAAGGACTCTAACGAAGAAGAAAAATGCTTCTTATATAACAACCTACCTGGTAATAAAACAGAAATAATTATAATTGGAATTATATGAGAAGCAGACATCATTACTGAAAATATTGTTATTATGAACAATATCGTTATGCCTTCATTAGACATTTATAAATTATTGCATGAAAAAATATCATATAAATATGATTCCTACAAAACGAGATTCGTTAGCGTTAGTTTTTTTTATCTTTATTATTATAGTGATAGCTGCGAATTAATAAAAAATATTAGGTTGTTGTTTTGCTGTCTTAAAACATTAGTGGGTGTTTTTTAAGAAATAAGGGCACTGCTGTAATCCGAGGGAATGATTGTATTATTGTATAACGGCATTTAGCAGTCGTTTATCTTTAAAAATCTTGGCGCGTTTATTACGTATGTCAATGTATCCTAGCTTTTCTGCATGAATAATAGTTTTATATAAATTGAATAATAGTGAATTAAAATTTTTAATTTTAATCGAATGTTTAATTTAAAGAAAAAGTTTGGGGGGTAGCGTAAAGTAGGCGATCGCTTTAATAAGGTTATGTAACACTGTAAATCATTAAGAGTTATTTGGAGCTGTGGTAAGGATTCAATTTCGAATGTCATTGGCTAATTAAATATAATCATTAAATGACTGAAATCATTCAATATTTTAATTAAACTCATGTTTGACTACTTAATAACAAGCCATTTTTATATATCAATTCTCATTAAAATGCTGCAATAATCACGTCCATTTAAAATCCGATCGAAGTCCTAATTTAGATAATTATAAATACACATAAAACTCATAAATAAGACAAATTTATTGCTTTAATGTCAAACAGCAATACACATTTGAAGCATTTATCAAAATTAATCTAACCAAATGCCTTGTTTGTGTAACTATATTATGGCTTTTAATAGTCAAATAAAAAAGGGTCGCCAACTGTCTATGAATACACCTGAATTAAAATAATATGTATTGCATTTTCAATGCGTTATGAAACGAAATAATGAACTACTGAACGTACAGGTTGACCCAAATAATGTGACTTGCTGTAACTGTGTGTATTGATTGATTTAGCATTAATTTGTAAAATTCCTACATAACAAGATACAAAATAGTTAAATATTTAGACTTAAGCACTATTTTAAGCCATGTCCGCTATATATTATATATGTAGGTTTAATTGATCATTTGGACAGAATTTGTTTTTCGACATCTACTTATTGTTGATTAACTTTTAAAAATATGAATGACAACGAACAACTGACTGCAATTATTTAAATGTTAAGACATATTGAATTTTAATATGATTTAACGGTGTGTACCTAAAATATAATAAATCTTTTCTAAGATTTTTTAAAAATATTCAAATAACGAATTAAAATATATATTATATATATGTATGGATATATAATGGACTAATTTATTTATTTTTGACATCGTATACAGTTTGTTTCTTACGAAAATCGCTTATTTTTTTTCATATACATATAGACAATATGATATTATATTACTGTTCCATGAAGCACTATTATACTACACTATTAGTAAGTTGTTAATTGCTTAAACTTGGTGCAATACACATTTACTCTAATTTTTTTCAAGACTATACACAGTAACCATTCAAATTTCTTGTGAAGATGTTTCCTTGCCATACATTATTACAGCCGGTTATTACAGATTTTGGTATCATTACTGTATATGATTCCCTGATAGGTGAAGTGAGCCAAGTAGTATTTTGGAAGAAAAATCGTTAGATGAATTATAATATTCTACATGTTTTAAAGTATTGTAAAGGTTAAGTCAGCATAGTGAAAACGCAAAACAATATTGTTTATCCATAAAATAAAAATATGCAATCCATAAAAGCACCAAGTAAATACGTGATTGTGCTTTAAAGTCAAATATAAAAGTTTCATTAGTTTACTACTTGCATCACTTCACTCCTCGAAGGCTCATATTATAGACCCTTTCACTTTAAATATCTTGACGTTTTAGAGTTTTTAGACGATCCCGAATTCAATATTCTTGGTGTTAGTGTAATTCATTTAGTTAACAAAAATAATTCTTCTGTCTGCAATATTGGACATTTTCTCAGTCCACTGGTGCACGAGAAGATAAGTATATTTTTTTCAAAAATATTTATTAAATTGTTAACAAAGCAAAAATTCCGAACAGTAACAGGTTCATCCGAAAGACTTTCACTAGGCGTATCGGTTCATAATATATGTATTTAATCGGCAGTTTATTGCCCGATAATTCGATTATCAAAACCACCGTTAGATGATATAACCTACTTAATTCATATTATAACTATTAGGTATTTTTTTATCAAGATGCTTTGTGCAAAATTAGTCGAGACATGTCGTTAACGGGTGTCCAGCAAACCGAACAACTCTGTCAATTACTGACCACGCTGTAGTGTAGTGATTTTCGTGAATGAACGCTGCAAACAAAATTAGATGTAAAAGTCAACCTTCTTTAGTGAGAACTTTCCTATATACCTATATGAATTGTATAACATTGATCAATTTTTTAATATCTTTCAATAAATTATATTGACTGGTATTCGAGCATTTCAAATTTAAAAATTACGAATATAACCGATAATTGGTTGTTAGTGTCTCACTTAGCTTCTGTTTTTTTAGATGCGGGATATGGTTGGTATTAAGCCAATTGCTCAAGACTCAAGGTCAAGACAAGCACTCGGGAACAAACTATTCATATAGCAACTTCCTTCATATGCGATGGTAAAAACAATAAAAACTGTCATACTTAAATTGTTTAACATGACTTTAATCAAAATTCATTTGTTTTTTTATATTTATCATGTTTTGTGTATTATTTTGCCTGACACCCTACCAATATTTTCAAAAGTGCATTAATTGGAATGTGTTAAGGTACAGAAAGCTGAGAACATCAGCTGCATCAGGGTTGCCAGATTTACCAAAATCGCAGATGAGGAAATTCACTTTTTCAAAGATTTTTACACATGTACACAATTTCTTCTAGTCGGGATTTTTAGAGTGACTTGCAATGCGGGACTCGGGATTTGTCTATTGATTTCTGGACAGTCCCGCTTAAATAGGGACGTCTGGCAACCCTGGCTACACTTTAAATACAATTATGGGACATGAAGATTATATTCAATTATCACTATCATTGCCAAAATTAATTTATTTTTAAATAAAAATCATAATATTAAATTATTTAGATATCTCAATAAACGTAGCTTCAAATTATTTTTTCAAAAATAAAATAATTCAGAGACAACTTTTATTTATTTTTCTTTGTAACGTAGCACTCAGCCATTGCTGGTTATCTCAGTCTATAGGTATTTATAGATTTAGTTGGATCACGCGTTTTTGATCGATAGATCAATTCGCGGCCCGTTTCTCACGGTGGCCAAAGACACGGGCAAAGAGGTGAAGTGGGGATTTCGTATCAGAGTGGGGGGAGGGAGATATTCATTCGCGAGGTGGGTTTAGATAAAGCCACACGATGAAATGAAGTGTGTCTTTCATGAGGTGCTGTTTCGTGAGATCAAATTTATAATAAATATTTATCTAATATTGGGCAAAAAGTCTTTTGTAACATAGTTTAGAACTACTATTTATTCGTTTTACTGGTTTCGTTTTGTTTTTTATCAAACCAAAATCATATTTTTTATATCTGTTCAAATGAATTTAATTAAACAAATTTATACATTATATTTAATGAATTATCTATACTTTGATCAAATTCAATAAAGTGATCTAAGAGGTTTGGGAATCATCATCCCTTAACAAAAACAAGAAGGGCTGGTTTGCTTTCTTCATTAAATATTCAAAGGGTATGTGTTTTAATAATTTTTAGTAGTAGTCTTAGTGAAAGACTAAGATTTATAATATCCAATTAGTAAGAAACACAATTTCTAAAAACTAAGGTTTAATTTAATAACTATTGGTCATTAACTGAGCTATGCAGTGCAGAATACGTAAACATGGCTATGTTTTATATCGACTAACTAAACTCATTTAAATTTGACGTTTTTGCAGATTTAAGCAAAGCAGTAGGTGTCCGTCTGAAAAACAAATAAATCAAAATATCGGAAACATTTTTAAAAATATTGACAAATAATCCCTCGTGTGACATCGCTCATTATGAAATGAGAAAAATTCTCTGTCTAGCCACAAGTTTAGTGCAAAAAGATTCCAAATATTTTCGATGAAGCAACCTTCTGTTTTTTTTTGTTTTGGTACAATTTAAAACATATTTCACATTTTGACAGGAGGATATTTCGTTGCAAATATTTGTGATCGATTTTTTTTATTTAATAATGATAATAAATTATAGCGATAGTTGCATCATTTACTTTATTGTTTTTATCGCCGTTTCAATATTGTGACTTGATGAACCTTGGCATGATTTTATAAAAAAATGTTGACATTCCTTTGGAAAAGAAATACGAACTGGATTGCTTAGCGAAGAGATGGTTTGGGTTTGGTAATCTATGCTGACGTAATTTTACGTCCTTTTTTAAAATAATTGTTTGATTTTTTTAATTCATATACTCTCCCAATGTGGAACATATGGCCTCTTAATGGAGGTATCTTAACAGAAGTTTTACAACGATTGTTTATTAGTCAGCTGCTCAACTTTTAGTTTTCAAAGATAGTAGGGGTAGAATTATAAGACTAGGACATAACTAGTGTTTAGCTAATTGCTCTCCCTATGGCCGTTTTTAGAATAGGATGGGTGGGAGCGAATTCAGGTCATTAAATTTAATAGATTTATGCCTTCGGACTGAAATCCAAAAATCAATTTATAAAAACTGTCCGTACTGGAATTTGAACCTGTGATCTTCGTGTTCTAAGTCAACGATGTCGACACTCGACCACGCAGTTGGAATTTAAAATAGATTATGGTTTCCTACGCAACCAAATTGATTGTTAAGGGCAATGCTTGGCAAAAGCTTTGTCCAAACGATGATGTTGGTTTGGGTTCGTGTAAGTTAATTATCAAATTTCGTTTTTTTCTCTTTAGTTTTAATTTTTTTTAGATATAGATAGATTTTTATGATTTCTCTTGTCCTGAGTGACTTATAAAGAGTTTTTTTCGTATGGTTTTTTAATTTGAAAACATTTGGCTCATTAAAGCTAAATAAATATAAATAAAAACCGATGAGATTGAGGTAGATATTGAACTAGTAGCGTGAGGTGACTTTTGAAACAGGGCATGCGGACATGGGTTATGAGGAAACAAACACTATATTTTTTTTCTGTATCTGATAAACATATTGTGTATTTAATTTTTGAAAAATAGTTTTATTCGACGCTTCTATATACATAAAAAAATATTTTAATTATTTTTAAATAAAAATTATCGATTTGTTTAGTCGAATTCAAGATTTTTAATAAGTTGCGGTTGAATATTAAGGCTACATATTCAATACTAATTAAAAGCTCAGACTTTTTATTACCATGTTATATTATGGTTTATTATTGGAGATTCCGAACTATAAACATATTTAGGTCACTTCTTAAGTAAATAAACTGCATACCCAACCAATAAAAATAAACAAAGCTTCGTAATCTCTTATGGCATTACATGTGAATTGATAAAGACACTTTTCTGCTATTCCGGAGTACTATATGATGCTAAAGGATTGCGTTGCAACATGCACTGAAAAATGCTTTTTTTTGATTTAAGGGAAATCGAATGGCAGAATAATTCTTCTGCTTGACGTAAACGTAATTGAATTGCATAAAGAAAACAATAATTTTCAAATTCCACTTATATTTTTTAAAAAAAAGGAAATTTATTATTGAATGAACTACGCCAAACATCCAATATATGTATGTCTTTATACTTCATAAAAATGGGTGATAAATATAAATTTAATAAAACTCAAAAACTCTTCTTTTCTTTTTTCACTATGCACAATCGTTGCACAAAAAAATGTACATTCTATCATAATTTAATAACACTGCATAGCAATTTGTTTTGTCTCGAACCACAGTTTCGTGGTGTTTTAACTAACTGTATACTTTTGTTGGTTCTAATTGGGATCTCGCTGTAAGACACGCGTATAGTGGAAAAAATGAGTGCCACGGTGTCATTATTTCTTATACGTTTTTATGAATGGTTTTTTTTATTTACAGCATTTTATTACATTGAGTCCGTTTCCATTGCTGTGCTCCTGATATCTGGAAATGAAGAGTTTTTTCAATGTGAACAATTCATGCGATTTATACAATACGTAATTAAAGTTGAACGCCTATCATGGTCAATATAGAATAATATAATATTAAAAAAAAAATGGAAATACGTCGTAGTTAGTCATGCGAGTAGATATTATTAAAAAATGTACACGAATTCATGAAATTATTTAATTTTCTTTATTCTTATCATACTAAAGACAATGGCATAGAAGAGTTTTTTCATTTCTCACTGCTGACAAAAGATTAATTCCAGTAATTAATCGTTGACTACTTACTATAAGCTGGCCGATGCGTCACTGTGGTCGTTTAAGGAACTAAGCTTTCCCTTCACTTATTTACAAAACATTACCCTCAGTGTGATTTCATCACGCTAGTTTGTTTGCTCATTTAAAGACTTATATTTTCCAAAGCCCTATGAAGATTGACAAAATACGTTGGCCACCTTGCAGAATTTAAATTATATCTAAATATAAGGGTTTTAAAGTGAGGTTGTGAGACTTAGCGATTTGGGGTAAGGAATTCTGAAGACGACACGAGTTGGTCAAATACTCTACATAAATAAATTACATTCGTTTTACGTATTTAAGTAATTGTACAAAATGTTTTTACCACTTGATGGGCTTACGTTAATTTTGTCAGTTTGTTTTTAAATATATTTTTTTGACGTTTGGTTGAATAACATATAAAACATCGATCATAACAACAATGAACATAGCCAAAGCTATTGCATTTAAGTTGTACTTATTAATTATTAGAGAACCATCTTAATAGTGAGAATACTCCCACTGGTGTGATTAGCGTTTGCATACGCCTGTAATGCAATGTAGAGGATCTGACAAATCCTCAAGCAATACAATTATATTAAGTACAATACATAAATCCTTGTCTGTCATTAAAATATTTGAAGTAATAATGGACATTGCGGAAATATCGTAGTTGTCATTGGCAAAGACCCATTCTTTTTCGTGGAGTCAGCGAAGGCGATGACGTTTTACAATGTCTAATTATTTTATCTTGTCAGATGCTGCGCTCCAAAGTCCTACAAAAATATACTTAGATACGATTGGAAACATAACGCTGCTATATTTTGTATGATTCTACAAGATGAGAACCGGTTAGAGTCACATTGAATATATGTACGTCCTTAGACAAGAAAGAACACGTCGGCTTGGTGATATGGGTACAAAACATATTTATTAACAATGCGTTTGATACCAAACCGACAAATTTTATTAATGATTATAAATATTTTGTTCATTTATTCACGGAGATGATCGCACAGAAGAATGTGAGTGTCAATTGTAATTTTAAACACTAAAATGAATATCCAATTCTGACATTATTTACTTAATTAAACAACTTTCTATGAATTCAAAATGTGGTTAGTTCACACGTAGATTCTTGGATACCCATTTTTTTCTCAGTTAGTGCATTTATTGTACCAGTTTGGTATTTTTTTTGATCGGTAAGTATTATTCCGTTGTGTCGGGTCCTATGGCGCAGCGGTTAGCGTTTGCGGCTTCCATGCCGGATCTCACGAGTTCGAGCCCCAGTATGAACAGCATTTTTTCGATTTAGATTTATCCATTTCTGTTCAAAGGCATGGGTGTTTGTGATGTCTAAAAAAATCCCTCCCACCCTTCCGATCCTTTAATAACTAGGCGTAGCGAGAGCGATTAGTTAACCACCAGCCTTATCCTTCTATAATTATTACTCTCTTTGGCAAACAAGAGGTTGAGCGACTGAGTAACAAACAGCTCTGTTAAGATACTTCCGGTAGGAGGCTATATGCTCCACATTAAGAGCGGACATGGATAAAAAAGTTAAATGTTGCAGAATTAAAAGCAAGCAATTGTGCTTGACTATTAATCAGGGCTGTGGAGTCGTGTAAAAAAAAGACGACTCCGCCTCCGACTGCAATGAAATTTTTCAATAATTTCATTTTAACACATGCATATGTATACCATCAGATCATCTTTAGTCAGCCAAGCATGCAATGTCAACACTTTGGACTATTTTGTTTAAATAAACATAATTAAATATATTTTTCAAAAAAAAACGAGCCGCTCATTTTTCACGATTCCGGCCAAAATACCGCGACTCCGTGACTCTGACTCCGACTCCACAGCCCTGCTATCAATTCCTAACGTAGGCCATATGAGTCACCAGTTTCAAGGACTGTTCGGCCGATCAATGCATTGCCTAAAGAAGTGGACATTTTCAGAAACAATATTTGTTAAAAGTAAGTTAAGTTTTTTTTTAAAATTTTATTTTTTGTATGCTAAAAATATAATTTCATTTATAAAAATCAACCGTGATTATGATTATGATATAGTCGCTTGGTAA
This sequence comes from Himalopsyche tibetana, assembly GCA_030503985.1. Lineage (NCBI taxonomy): Eukaryota > Metazoa > Arthropoda > Insecta > Trichoptera > Rhyacophilidae > Himalopsyche > Himalopsyche tibetana. Next base: position 8,954,808 of record JAPJYX010000010.1, read on the forward strand.
TCCTATCACAATCAGCCATATTTTTTTGGCTTATTTAATTCAGGGGTATGCTGGAGGGGGCTTGGAGGGGCTCGCGCGAGCCCCTTGTTAAACTTTACTAAAGCCAGCGAGCCCCTTGCTAATTCAATAGAAAACAATATTCTCAGAACAAATAGGTATATAACTCCAGTTTCTGAATAGTAAATTTTAGCCATTTAGATTGACAAGTTTACGGTAAATTGCATATTGTTACATGTTTTAAGTCTATTAAGTAACAATCGATTGCTTATGTAATTTCATAGGAGTGATAAAAAAATTCACTCCTTTCCCAAAACGTCGAGAATCGTTTTGAGATTAAGCGATCCACTTGTTAACGTAGTGGCAACCCACCGCTGATTTAATCTTTATTTGTAATATCGGTGTTGATATATTCGTGCAGTATTATATGTGTACGTAAATCAATAATAATATATATCATTTTAATGCCTAAGTTTTTAAAAAATGTATTCGTAAAATTGTATAGTATTGACTAATACATACTACGTATATTGTAAAGATCTAGCTGAAATATACATATGTTAATTAATTTTAAAATTTGTCTTGTACAGAGCATTATGATGCGTGAAAATACATTTTAATAAATTGCCTAACGAATTAAATAATAGTTTTTTTTTATTGAAGTACCAACTGTAGGGATCGTTAATTGCATCAACTCTCGGAAGGTGTTTGATTAATAATGTTTTCAATGTAGAGAACAAGTTCCAGGTATCTCTATTGATTACATTAATTCAATTACAAGTTTTTAGCACTTGCCGGTACAGCACTAATCGGATTTGTAAATCTATAGACCATATGCGAACAAAAAATATGCTGTCGTACATTAATACATACTGACTTACACCTTTGCTTCTCAGAATCCGATGAATTTTGTTACGCACGTACTAGGGTCTCCAGTCCCGGGATCCCGTCCAATTTTAGATCCTGAAATCCCGGAATTGTGACAGTACTAATTCCGGGATTTAAAAATTTTGATTTGTTTTCGGAATTCCGAAAATTCCTGGGTTTTTGAATTTTCAAATCCTGGAAGAGCTAAAAGGGAGCTCTTACGGAGATAGTTTTGTTAAATATGTAAATTCCTGGGTTTTTGGTTTCATAGTTCTTCGAAGAGCTAAAAAGATAAAGGTCTCACGTCTATTAGTTTTGGGAAATCCGAAAAATTCCTGGGTTTTTGAAATCGACATGAAATTGTTTGAAAAATCTTAGGATTTCAAAATCGCTGAGGAAAAGTTTCTCAATCCCAATTTATACACGATTTTATGTTGAATGTTCAATCCCGGGATTCGAAAAAATGTCAATCCCGAAATCACAAATGGGATTGAATGCCCTAGCACGTACGGGTGAAGGAATGGAATCAGTATTGGAATGAAACCGCGACTTACCATCTATTTTGTAAACCTGTATTGGAAAATTATTTGTACTGAAGAAAATATTTCATGTAAACGATGTTGCAGTAGTTCGCTTAGTTACACTATTGCGAGAATATTTAACGGTGCTAAAACCAAGTTATAGTGGTCTTTTTCTCTAACAATTTTCGGTCCCTACTAGGAGCATATGACCACCATACAATGCCTTTAAAATTATAGGTTATACTAAGCCAAATAGATCCCAAGATCCCATACTGATATAATGGTGTGATGACAAAGTGGTAAAGGACAAAATGGTACAGGTATAACAGTACAGAAATATAATATGTAAGTGACAAAATGTTTTGGATATCAATCACGAAGGTGTTCACAGACAATACTTGGTGGAATGACTATAAAACATTATATTATTCATGTCCGCTTTCAATGTGAAGCAATTGGCCTCCTAATGAAGGTATCTCAACATAAGTTTTTTTACGAGAACTGCTTGTTACTCACTAACTAAAACTCTTTTTTATTTCGAAGATAATAGGAATAGAAGGATATAACTAGAACATGACTCGTGCTTAACTCTCTTTCGTTTTGCCACGTTCATTTCAGGATTGGAAGATTGGGATTTTTTTTTAGATAACAGTTTTTGAGACATAAGAAAGTGACAAACAGCTTATGCTTTTCAAGAAAAAATCTGTAAAAAAATGTAAAATAAAAATAAAATTTTGCAAATATTGATTTGAAACATTAAATTTGCCAAAGAAAATGTGTTGGAATGCCGTTCCACCGTGTTACATGGTAAAAAAAGCCTTGCTTATACTTCACTGTTAATATTCTCTCCGTTACACAAACGTATATCCGATTTACTGTCCGACTGTTTTCTTTGTCTTCGTTAAAATATGTCACTTTAAATATGAATTATTTTTAAAGCATTGCTAAAAGTGATTCCTAAATTACATTAAATCATTAATGTTCTAACCTTATGTTTTATCCACCGCAACAGTTTATATGTAAGTAATATTTTTAGTTTTCCATAGTGAAAAACAGTTTTAAATTAAAGTTTTTGAATCTTTTTATACCGGAGTATTGCAGGTAATAACTTATATAATATGCATCTATTGTTTATCGTTATATTCGAAACTGTGACTTGCAGCTTCTGACTGGAAAAACTGCATCTAGGAGATAAACAACATTGTAATGCATCAATAAAGTGCATTGAACGGAGAGCTGTCTCCATATAGTTACATATGGATTGACAGACTGGTCGAAAGTGAACGTTGCATGTTTCAAGTCGAATGTATGTACAGGTTGAATGCTGAATTGATTCAATGTATGCTTTGTCATCAGGGAACCAAAGCCGGTTTTACTGAAACTGATAACAAATCTTGTGATTACGCAATACATTACATTATGCTGAATTTTACATAACAATTCTTATAATAAAATATGAAAGAACAATGTAGAACAAATTGCGTAATTAAAATGAAATACTGTAATTAGTTTTATTATGAAATGAAATACTGTGATTATCCATGCTTTAGGTCACAGGCATGGATATAATAATTATATTAAAAAATGTATAATTTCAAAATAAATTTACTTTTACAGGCAATGCTAATGAGACAAATATTTTGAATTTAGAAAATCACAGACTTTACACACACCCATGTCCAAGATATTAAATTCACATTGAAAAAAATGTTATTGACCTTACTGGGAGCCCAGACTGCCTTGTTTGCTTGGTGAGACTCTTACTAACTAGACCACGTATGTCTACAATGTATGTCTTATGATATGTCGCTTTTGATCAATATTGAGTTGACAATAAAGTCTGGGATATTTTTCCGTATATTTTCTGTACACTTATATCGTTTATGTATATGTTAGTAAAGCTGCAGTTAGTAACACTGATTTGAAAATCTAGAAATATTAAAGACAGCATTAAAACTTTATTGTATAATTTAAAAACTCTTGTTAATTGGTTTTTATATTAAATATTGTAATAAATCGATTTGAATATTTGATCCTTGGATCGCAAAATATGAAACCAAATATTTTTTGATTTTATTATAAAATACAATATTCAATATCAATGAGGAGCATATGGAACTCTAATACAGACTTATTCAGGTCGTATTGATATGAAAATGTTTATTTTGACAGTAAGACCAATGTGATGACTGATGAACAGAGCAGTGGTTTATTGCTTAATTGAAAGTGCCGGGGCGGTTCTTGTATTAATTGACCTCGACGACACCGAAATATTATATTCAATACCATTTTTTTCGGAATAATGAAAATTGGAAACACTATAATATTTTACCCGACTGTTCATTTGTCTTGTTTTGTTTAAGTAAATTTAAAAACCGCTTAAAGCTTTTGTTTCGTTTAACACTCTAAATTAAACTAACGATTTATTCAATTGAAAGAGTTCGATATGAAGACTTATGTAAAATCTTAGTATTTCCTATATTTTTTTTCAGTATTTTCAAAAACGTAAAAAGGTGGTCTCGTTGTAGCAAATTGATTACACGCATCCTTTAATGGAGATTTCGTTCTACAGTCATACTGTCTATCTCCTACACAATATTCTTTAAAAAAACGTTTATATTTTCTCAAAAGATATTTCCGAACCATTTGATGTAAATCATAGAAAATAAATTATTTACTGTTTATAAAGCTTACTTCATTTATAATGAGACACCTACTGCATAATATTATATAAGTGAATCATTGAATTAAACTATTTTCCGCCGAAGACTGTTATAGCTTCAACAGTTTTGATGACGGAATAAAATAAATAGTCACATAGACAAACAGTTTATCATATAAAGCTTTAATCGAAAGTGTGGAGAAAATGTTTTTTTCTCTATTATTTGTTTTATTCGATAACTTGTCGATAATTAAAAATAATAAACACAAATTAATTACAACTTATAAAATTATAGTGCTTAACAACACTTTCTAAATTACTGCAAAATTATCCAAATGTGGTATTTTTTATTACATCACATCCCGAACCCTTTTTGTGATTCCAGGATTTCGGGATTGATAATCTTTCAATCCCAGGATCGATCATTCACCATAATATCGTGTCACATTTGGTTGAAATTATTGCCAAATAAAGTGGGTAATTAAGAGATTCTAGATTTTTGTCAACTCCAATTGACGAATTGGCAGATTAAGAGTTACGCCATGCGCTGTTTATACTAGGTCCTCCAATTACGGGGTTCACTGCAAAAAGTAGAGCTTATCAAAAAGCTCATTTGCTCTGGACTCTAGTAAGCGTAACGTTTTGAAATGATGGAGCTAAAAGAAAGGTCTAACATTTTTCTATAATTGTTGAATTTGTCAACCCGTAACTTTTTCATTAAATCATTAAGATTTTTTTTGGAATCACTTAATTCCTCACTTTTTCGCCAGTGGTCAATCACGGGATCCCGAAATCCCGGTATCAAAAAAGGGTCCGGTATTGAATGCCCTTGTTTATACTACGCGTTATCACTTTTTGTAGTCTTAATGTTGTATAAATATGTGTATAATTTTAATATATTACACTCATTGGCAGTGGCTACAAAGACGAATGTAATGAAGGCAAACAAAGGGTTAGATATTAAAAAAACTAGATTATCGGCATTAGACAATGTGACTGTGATAAATGATCTATATAGACGGACGTCGATCAGCGCTCCTGATTGGCTGCCGGCATGCGGTAGGCGTGGCTACGATGTAATTATAAATGGCAAGGAAAGATTTATTGGGACCTCTCATTTCTGAATGATGTCCCATAGTCTATTTATTTTTATTCACTGATTTGATTTGATCGATGATACAACTCGAAGGAATCTGACAAGAGGTTACTGAGGAAACATCGTATGCTGCATTATTATTATGTTATACAATAACGCTACATGAAAGTAACAGTGAGATAAAATTGAACGAGTCGATTTTGAAATAAGTATGACAATCAATTGCCAAAACGTCAAACCTTCATCATGAATTAGTGATATATTTAAAAACAAAATTAATGTTCACAAAACAAAACATGACTCTTCAATTTATCCATATTGCCCTAAAACATTATAAAATCAGCGGCTTAATTGGATATAACGTTTTTTTTAATCTTTGTCCGCTTCCAATGTGGAATATATCATAATCTTCTACAAGCACGTATCTCAACATTTGTTAGTTTTAAGTTTGTTGATGTAATGAATTCAAGATTTTAATACACACATATTTCTTTGACTCATATTACAAAAAAAACATGTTTTATTTAACTTTATAAAAAAACATTGACAAATAGTATGGTCATGAGCTATGTTCAGCATGAAGTAGAGGATGGGATGGATGGAAATGTCTTTGCTTACTTCCTTATTAACTTCCTTAAAGATATCGAGGACAAAACCATTCCAGTGGTATTTTATAGCGATAGAAGCGATAGCGGTAGAATAAAGTACATTTATGTACCTCCTGCAAACTTGTACTTTTTGAGATACGAGGTTGTAGAAAATTACCAACGATATGTCGTGCTGATGGAGTTATCACAATATAAGTTTTCTACAAATTGTTACTTAGTCGCTCAACTTTTTATTTTTGACAGAGAGTGAGAGTAATAATAGAAGGGATATGGCAGGATAGGACTAGTGATTAACTAATCTTTCTCGCTGTGCTCCATTATTTAGGAATTGGAAAGATGGGAGAGAACTTTTAGGCATCATAAACACCTATGCATTCGAACATAAATCGATTAAAAAATGCTACTAGTGGTGGGAATCGAGCACGTGAGATCCGTCGCTGAAGCTAGCGACATTGACCGCTGCTCCACGGAGCCGACAAAATTGTTATATACAAATAACAGTTATCCACTATTATAAACAGTGAAATAACTAAATTAAACAAAAATTTCTTGTTTTCAAAGTATGAAACAAATCTTTAAACTTATTTAATAATTTCAAACTGATATTTTTAATTTATTCCTCTGTTGCTTTCAAGTAGCAATATGAAGATACTCATATTTATAATTTTACTCCAGTATCTGAATATGCAATGCTGCGTGGCGTTCGTCTACTCGTAAGTGGTTACGGGTTAGAATCTTTCGTATACTATTTTTTAATTAATTTATGTAAGAGTACCCATGTACAGTTTTCAGATCTCCCTTATGTGTCTCCCTGAAAAAAGGACGTAGCTATGTCAACTACGTCATTAATTAGTAAGTCGATCTCAACTATAACATTAAACTTATTTTTAAAATAGTATTAAGAAATATCCAGAATATACAACAGTGGGAAATAAAAGACGATGTAAAAAATTCGAAACCAGATTAAAACAGTCCTATTTAGCCTAACTTTCTTCTAAGTTGTCAGAACGTAACGGGTTCAATCACTTGTAAGGTCAATATTCTTTATATGATTTTTTTCTAGTATTCTCATCTGCTGATCTAAATAAATAATTATCGAGTCTATAGAATGGGATTTGATATTGAAAATACATGAAGCTTTTATTAATGGAAAATATTATGTTATGGAAAAAAAACCGTAAAAAACTTTTCTTAAATTAAAAATTGAAACAAAATAATGTTTTGTTGCGAATGAACAATAATAATTAATGTTTTGAAATGTAACTAAAGCGCTGAATAAACATGCGTGTTGATCGCCTGTTTGACATAATTCATAATATTTCTATGAATTTGTGCCTAAATACAATGTTACGCGAGGCATTTTGAATCGATATTCATAAACGAAAACGGTTGACATTATTAGTATGGGAAAGATAAAAGAAAATTCGGTTTCATGGCAAGCTCTTCATTTCACTGGTGATTTAGTATCACGCGACATTGCCTGCCATCTGTAAATAACAAACGAAACCTAATTTCATCCTTAAGACTATATTTTTCCCCATTCTTTCTTGCCTACGTTTAGTTTATTCGACTCGGCTATTTAGTTTTACTATTTGACTTGCAAATTGAGTATTAGCTGTACGAGGGATATATTACATTGACTGTAATGAAATTAAAAAATCAGGATTATTCTTTATTAACTAAAAATGACTATCTCTACACGGTATTTTTATGTTTATTTAATACAAGTACCTATACAATTACCATATCAAACAAAATCTAGACTGATCACAATACGGCATTTGGTATAAATGGTCGAATATATAAAGAGTGTATGTATGTATAGGTTAATGTATAAAACAAAACATGTTCTGTATAGTAACCAAGTGCTGCACGAGCTGCTGTGAATTCATATATTTACATATATACAGGGGTGAGCTGGAGGGGGCTCGGGGGGCACGCGAGAGCCCCTTGTTGAATTTTATTTTGGCCGGCGAGCATTTTGTTAAATTAAGAAAAACGTCTTAGATCAAATCAGTGCATAACTACAATTTTGTAATAGGTTAAATTGTACAGTGAAATCCCGATTCTACGTTTTTAAAGAGAGCGTAAAAAAACTAAAAATGTGGGAAACCGATACTGCGGAAAATCTTCAAATAATACAATTAAAAAAAATGATTTTCAAAAAACTATTTTTCACTTTTTTGTACGTAAAAAATATTTTTTATATGTTATCTATTTGCAGTTGGGCATTTCGATTTCATCAAAACCTCTCAAACTCGCGTTTTTCCACCGGATTTTTTCAACCTTTTGAACTATTTTCGTTTCGTTCTACCGACATTTATCGGCAATCTATGTCGTTTTCATCAGGGCTGTAGAGTTGTTGAAAATTTCGTAAATTTAACGTAACAATAGCTTCATATCCGATGCATTTTTTATGCTTAATTTTTTTAACACATAAAAAAACTGACCAACAAAATAGTAGAAAAACGAATGGATTCTTTAAGAATTACACGCGGTTGACTGGTATCGATTTCTAGCCCATTTGTACACACATACAATGCAATAAATTCACGACTTCAACTACACATCACATTATTTACGTACGAAACAGTAAATTTATTGAGCCAAATCTTTGTGTTCGTCATTACTCTGATTGTAATGATTATATGTAGTAAAAAGTATATTTAATAACAAGGTTTTTGTCGACGACTTTCTAACACGAAAACATCGTGTTATTATCGTGCATTATCTAAGGATGAGTTGCCAGTAAAGATAATAAATTAGCTTGTTACGATCGCATAAGTTCAGTAACTGAGACGGGTGATTCTGGTGTTTCAATAAACCTTCCGGAGAAAGTATCTAATCAAATTGTCAATTTCTATTAGCAAATCATATTTTGCACATTTTGTTGATTGCGTTCGTGAAATAACTCAATGTCATGTTTGCATTATATCTTTAAATACTTTCATATTGTTTTACTTAACGAATTATATTATGCTAGCTGTAGCGTGCGGGTTAAGGAAACGAATAAATTCACAGGGCATGACCGTATTATTTTTTTTATATATTCATTCATATACGGCATAAAAGGAGAAGCTTCATTTTTCTATGATCATTTTTTTAAAAACTGATTTTTTTTAGAAACATTGGTGCAATTAACAGTTAAAATTTAGATAACGTTTAAGTTTAATTACATTTTACTTAGTATGCTATATTACTAATCATCAAATACATAGAACGGGTAAAGCGCCAGTGGTACTTTTGAAAAAAAACAGTTAGCTAGTTAACAATGAAATTCAATTTGACAGAATTTAAAGCGTTTCCCTTACCAATATATTTTCTTTTAACACCAATTACTAAATGATAAACATGGTCCTGCCTGCTTCTTCTTCCAACCGATGTGATTCTGGCGTCCTGGACGACCATTGGGTGCTATCCGTAGGATGTACTCGGGTGAACTGAAGGATGCTGGCGTGCTATGGGAGGAAGCAAAGCAATTGGCGGGAGACAGGAAAATATGGAGGTGCCGCGTGGCGGACATTTGCTATGCATAAAGAGCGAATATGGTCAAAGAAGACCAAATGATAAAATAACCCACTGGTTACACTTTACGGTTGTTTTACAATTAAAATAAGTAATGGAACCTACAGTGGAAAAAAGCTATGTGGTATATATTTTTTAATTCACAACTTATCTACATATGAGGAGCAAACATTCAAAAAGTGTTTTGTCACACATATACAAAGCTTGGAAAATGATGATTTAAGTGTTGCAAAAGTGACGGTTTGTATGAATGTGTCAACTTTATGATTTCATTTTAATATGAAAAGAAACCTTTTTGAGCACTAATTTTGATTTCCATTCATAGGTTTTATTATGGGCTATCAGAATTGATATAAAACGCCATTTTTCAAAATTTGTGACAAAACACTTTTTGAATGTTTGCTCCTCATATATTGAAGCGTATGATTGTTCATAGCAGGTTGCGGTGGGACAATCAACTTATACACATTGTAATGTCCGTAGTCTGTCTCGTCTTCAGAGGCAGTACACGCTACACTTTATGTGTAATGACTGATAGTAACCGCATGGGAAAGTATGTTGAAAACTATGAATGAATGAAGGTTTCCTTACGATTTATTACGACGTCTAAAAGTAATTATTGGTCGTTCCAGGAATAATGAGAGGTTTTATTGTAAAGCAAACGCTCGGAATAACAATATAAGCTGTGGTATTTTGACAGCGATACGATGATAGCTGTAAAGAGTTAGTGACTAGGTTAAATTTATTGCCACTGAAATAATAAGTAGAGACTTCAAATAATATACATAAAATTGAACGTATTATGTATGTGCATAAAAGCCGACTATTATAGTTTCGTGTACAGAGTTTTTTTTGATGTGCACATTTTTTTAAGTCGGGATTTTTAGACGAACTTGCAATGCGGGACTCGGGATTTGTCTATTAGACTAGGGACAGTCCTGTCCTTATCCTTCTATCCATACTCACTTCGAAAAAGAGAGGTTGTCAAACCGAGTTCTCGTAGAAAAATCTTCTGTTGCTATACTTCCATTAGGAGGCCATATGATCTACATTGGGAGCGGACATGAATTTTTAAAAAAGGTATCTGGTCTAAAATATTACTTAACTGTGATTGATTATAAGAACATTATAATTATTATTACAATAAGATATCTAGCTAGATCTAGATCTATTTAGCGAAACTAGTTTGTATCTTATTAAAATCCACGGCACAGTAAAATGTAGAAATAAGCGTGTGCACATTGGAAATAAGTAAACTAATGGTTGCGTGAATACTGTTATATAAAAACGAACAGCGAGCACAACCATTTCTCGTATTCACAGCAATCAATGCAAAGATGCATAATGTATGTTTGTAACAATAAAATGTCTAATATCTCTTATTGTTTTAAATGACTATCAAAATCTTGATTTTAATAAAAAAAGGCTTTAATGTTTTAAGATTAACAATCGCTGTCTAGCACATCCTATTATACTTTTTTTCCTTAGACACGATGAGTTTATTATAATTTTTATTGTGAATAATGTTACATTGAAAAATATTACATTAAAAACCAAATTGTGCTATATAACCGTAATGTGACCAAAGCTTTAAAAAAACATTTTATGATTGTCTATCAAAAAATAATAACTTGCAAATACAAGCATGTTGTCATAAAGATTTTGCATTTATTTTTGAACAATTTTTAACCAGTTTTATCCGGTAAGTAGCAAATTGTATGAAATTTATCGACTTATGTAGGTAGTATACTTATCGGGGCAATAAATGAAATTGCACGATGACCGCAATGTTTTGTCTCATTATTTTTAAAGATACACTGAAGGAAAACCACAATTACCCGTACAAAGAGATAAAATAAAAATTGCCAAATTTTCGCTTGAACCTTCTTCGCGATCACTACAAAATTATTTGTCCAACAAATCAATGAATTAATATCGAATATTATATTACCGTTGGTTTCTTTCCATCATCAGGTATTGATATGTAATCGATAATATCATTGCTAATTTTCAAAACGCATTTACAAGTCTATAAAAAATAAAATATTCTCCACAAGAGAGTTGAGTTGCTAGATACAATTTGTAAAAGAGGTTTTTTTTAAGAATTGTTCAAATAATAAATAGCTTTTTTGTAATTCAGAAATAATTTAAAGCAATATACATTACTAAGTGTTTTAAGTCAGAAGACCCTATATGAAACCAAGTCTACCAACTCAATTCATGATTATAGGAGATAGCAATACTGGGCAAGAAAATCAAAATCAGTATTTGGGTATTTCATATAAAATACCATCACTTTTAGGGTGTTCGCTGCCAATACTTGGTGGAAAGAGATTATATTATTAAATAAATTAAATATACATCTGTACTAATTCCCACATCAGATAATAGTACTCGTCATGAGCGAAAGCGGTCCTGATTTTAATAAATATATGTGTAAATTCGTAAAAATGTATATTTAATTATTTTAATAAAATACCGTCATTAAAAAATATGTTATAAACGGGTGATTTTCATAAATAACTTACGGTTTCATAAAATATTAATATATCATCGAAAGGCCTCTTAATTCTGAAACCTATCAACATTGAAACACCTCTAGATTTATCAAATTTGTAAAATTATGATTCACGATATTTTTTTATTGGAAAAATACTAAGAACATCGGGATCCCGGTTTCGATAATACCGTTATTACAAATCATAATTCAAATGCGTGAAAACCGAATTTCGTTAGTCTGTTTAACTTTTCCGGTTCTAAGCTCAAGAAATGCGAGCCCAATACCCACATTTTCTTAAATATCTATTTTAATATGGGTGATACAATGTTTGTAATTAAGGTATTCTTATATCATAGTTTTTTGGACCTTTTGTAGTTTATATAAATACGCGATTACGCGATAAGCGATCGTTCGTAAGATAGCTGGATTAAACTCGTCAGTTGCAATTTCATATGTGTGCTGGGATGACGTCTTTTTTACGCGCAACTTAAAATATGATTATTTATTAAAAAACCACGGATTTTTATAAAAAGAAATGAATGAGGAATGATGCAGAGAGATATTTTAAAGCCTTAAGACTATTTTTTTTTGAAATTCATAAGAATAAGGCCAATAATGAGGAAACCACTGGGGTCCTTAAACGAACCCCATCGGCAGAGAAGTATTTTTCTAGTCTCCGAGCCGCGAGAGTTAATGTAAGTAGTTCGATGATATAAATTATTTAAAACAATCTCACAAATGAATCGATTTGTTAAAGTTGATTTTTCCAATAATTCACTCGAGTGACAGCGATTCGTAAGCATGTAATGTGTACATTGAATTTGAATCGCCCAATAATTCTCCGTCTTTTGATGGCGATAAAGCCAAAATTCCTCACTTTACAGCTTTTGTTTATTTGAGATTTATTTATGAGTGTGTGACTCGCGTACAAATTCATCACACCTATGTTGTACCTGTAAATCCTTATTGTGATATTATGTACCCACCAAACCACATGATGTTATAATAACACGGATTAATTTGACCATTGTTATGCTTATTGTCGCTGTAGCGCCTTAATTCATCGATTGCATCGATGTGTCTGCTATTTATTGATGATTCGACGTACTCTAAGGATTATTTTGCGATTTATAGTTATTTTTCATCACCAATATTTAAGTTCGCTTAACATTTACAAGAATCTTTCAAACATATGTATGTACATAATATAAAATGATTTAGAATTAGTTATCTCTAGATTGTTGACTATTCCCAATTAGTTAAAAACGATCGTTGTTACTGATTCAATGAACAATAATTATGTGGGATATGTGATATTAAACAAATACTATAAGTCAAGTTGCTTATAAAATAAGCATTTCTTTTAATCGATTCAAATATCTCACTAGAGTCTAGACCAGTGTCTGCCAAACATTTTTAATCCACGGCACACTGGTGTATGGGATTTTTTCCGCGGCACACCAAATAAAAAATATATGTTATTAATATGAATATAGAAAATCATATTGAAGGTATTTTTTTTGTAAATATTTTTGTACATAAGTGGTAATAATTTTATCTATGAGAAGGATGCATTTGATTTTTAGAATGAATTTTGTCAAAATTCTTTTAATTTAATTTCCAAGAACCCTTAAAAACCAAATTCGCAAAGATTCAACGATCCAAGCGGATAGAGAGATTTAATTGTTGTTGTAGTCAATAGAGGATTTTGACTCCAAAGTGATATCCAAAATGTTGACAACTGTAGCTCAAAAAATTAAACTTTATTCACAGGGTCTTTTTTCTACATCTATTCAAATTTCATGCTCAGTTGGTGCCAGGTGTGTAACGTTGAATTTTGCGAATAGTTGATGACCCACTGGTACATTTGATACTCAAGTGATGGTAAATAAGACTACGCTGCGTATATACCAGCGTCACTGTATCTCTGTGCATATTCTGTAAAAATATTCGTTTGAATATGAAGGTGTTGAATTTATTAAATTTAAAAGAAAATTTAGATGAATAGGCATTATTTTAAATTAATGTTTGTGTTTTTTTCCATCGCGGCACACCCTGAGACTTCTTGCGGCACACAGTTTGGTAAACACTGGTCTAGACCATGACATTACACAAATAGTAATTTCGTATAAGATATTTTATTTTAATCGAGATATTTTGGTTAGATCGTTATATGTTTTTTGAAATCTCTGGTCCCATCTATATGCCCATGGGTGTAACACAATAAATAACTGAATTTTCTAAATTCCAATATGCATATAAATGATGAGAATTAGAGTCATTGTCCTGTAGAAAGCAAAGAATCAGATTAGCGTCATAAAATTCAGCCACAAGAATTTGAGGTCATAATATTTTAGGGTTGTAAAAACTGTCTCAGAGACTACGTATATAAATAACACTATGGAATTTAAAATGCATTTCAATCGATGCACTAGAATAACCATTTTCATCAGTTGATTAAGTTAAATGTGGCAAAGTCTCTACAGAAAATGAGGTGTTGAATGATTGTTCATAAACTACTCTTAAAAAAATATACAATACTTTATCGGACATATCCGTTTCAAGTAGAGCACAATTATCAACGATTGAATGTGTATTGATGGTCACAAGCTTAATACAATCACTATTATTTTACTCATATTTTTTCATATTTTGACAGTGACATCTTTAATAAAATAAAAAACATACGTAATTTTAAAGCCATTATTTGCACGGTTCCATGAACAAACAGATCATGATAAAACAGAACATGAGAACATAGAACATAGACAATTCAGAACATAATCAATTTTTAGTTGAATTATAACTGTTCCTTCTTAACTATTTATTGGAAAAATATTATAGATTAACAGGTAATAATTTCAGAACAGTGTAATAACGTGCGCTTTACTTTATTAGTCAATGGTGACTATTATAATCGTCGAATATAAGTGTATTTACGACAATTTCAGTTTGAAAGTGTTATTGATATGCAAGATTGTTGTTTTATTTATTGTATCTAATACGACATAGAGATTACTAATTGATTGTAAAACATATCAATACTAGTGTTTTCTAAAGATATATTGTACGTTTTGTGATTTTCTGTTTTTTCATGTTTTGTTTTATCCAGTTACCATTTGCACAAATTTTTTTTCAGAACAAAACAGTAGCGTAAGCAATTAGTTGGCACTGTCATTTATATCCCTACTTTAAAAAAATAGTGTTCGTGTAATTGAGTAACAACCAGTTCTCGTAAAAACACTTCTGCTGAGAAACCTACTTAAAAAGACCATATGCTCCATTTTGGGAGTGGACATGGATTACAAAAAATGATCCGACAACTGACTGGGGATAGATTGATAATTTGGAACTAAAACTAAAAAATGTTGCCTATGTCTCAAATGAAATATCGAACATTGGATTGATTTCTAATTTTCTATGAAGTTGTTTCAATACATATTAACGGTTATTAAGTATGTAGTTCCCGTGCGTACATATCGGTACAAGATGTGATAGATATTTAGGAATCCATAGCAAGAAGATGGGATTGTTTCCGTTGTCTGTCTCACAAAAGAATGTTTCATAATGGTATTTTAGTTATGCCGATTTCAATAAGAATGTGTATCGTCTAATAATGGTGAACAATAGTTGATAAATAAATGGAACGAATTTTCGTACGTGTCTGGTGGACTTCTGGACATTGTCATCGCCACGGCTGATGGTTACAGCAATAGATTCTAGCTTGCGATTGGATACATTATAAGATGTCAGCTTTGAAACCATTGAATACAATACTTTGTTTATATTTACCGGATCTTTCTTATTTTTTTAGTGTTATATAAGAGGTAAAGTGAGCCAAGTGGTATTTTAGAAAAAATAAGTTAGATGCGTTATAATATTCTACACCTCTTTTAAGTATCGTGAAAGTTAAGTAACCTCAGTAAAAAAGCATTGCAATAGTGTTATCTCCGTTAAATAAAAATATTCAATCCACAACACCACCAAGTAAAGACGTGATTGTACTTGACAGTCCAAGATTATTTTTTTACCATTTTACTAGTTGGCTCTCTTCACCTCTAGAGGGCTCAATTACAATATAGTAATAAAATCGTTTATGTTATTTATATTTTGACAAGCGTTTGTCAGTATACTAACTTATAACCTAAGATGTAATGTCATTTCGACTGTGTCTAGTGCCCGTCAGTGAGTTTATGCATTTACCATTTAACCCTCCAGAGACGAGAGCTTTTTTCCGATAAAAAAAATGTTTTCTAAGCCATATTGAAGTCACGGAAAACTTTTATTCCTATCCAAAATTAAAAAAAAAAACCCAAAGTCGTTGTATAGAAAGCCCGCATGACTATATGGTCATGTTCATTCTTTTATTACCGTGTAATATTGAGTACGGACAGTAGTAAGGATAAAAGTGACCGTATGGGCTTGCAAACATTCGGGGTTGAAATATAGCCAAACGTGTTTTTTTTTTAAATATTTACAATTTGACCTCTTTAGATCAACATAATTTCAAAACAAATATATTAGCAAAATAACTGTAAATAATTTTATGTTTTTATAAAAAAATATCTAACAGTTTCAAAAAGTAAATTAAAAAAAACGGAAATTCAAAAAATCACATGTGCTTTTGGAGACCGTTCCTGTTCGCACGGCTGATGACTTACTGTAGTCCGTACCCTTCTTCACCAAATATGAGCGAAAGCAACGATATTCAGGTAGAAAAAGTATGAATAGTGGGATCAATAGACAACGGCGTTTTGTGTGACCATATGGTGACGCTCGTCCTTGGAGGGTTAATTCGTAAATTGATTAGTCAAATCGAATGTGAATTGTAATTATGTACGTTCCAACAAAAACTTGTAAACATTAAGTGAGACTATAGATTGACGAGATTTTACAATATAACTGATATTTGTATAATGTATTTTTTTTCTGTTTATTACTTTGTAGCTACTACAGTTTTCGTTTTTATTTAAAGTGTGCATATTTTTTTGAGATTAACACCATAATATTCGATGCAAAAACATTAACAAATAATTTCAGCAGGATATTTAACCGTTTTCTACATATAAATGTAGTATTATGCCAATTGCCTTTTGCTGTGTAACTTTAGTATAGTTAACTTTGTTATGAAGACATTTACTAGTCTAAGGTCTTATACCATACGGCTACAAGTATAACAAGCGACCATTATAACTGTTATAATTGTGTGAGAACTGAAATCATACGATTAATTTGGAAATGATTTTTTAAGTAAAAACAGTTTAGACACAGGCGTTAAAAAAAGTCAATTTTACAGGAGTAAATAGCTTTCTAATTCAATAATGACGATTAAGGATATTAAAATCTATTATAATATCAAAAGTCGAGGTTGCATTAAAGAATTTATCACAATAATATCATCACAACATCGCATTAACGAAAATTATTACATTGTAAATCGCAATAATGTCGTAGTGTGGGCATAGCTTAAAAAATATATTTCTCAAATGAAGATGACAGATCATTACAAAATTGTACAAATCAAATCAATAGGTGTGGGTGTTCATAATGCCTTATCCCCCCTAAATTATAATTCGTGGGTACAGTACTGCCAACATGTACAGAAGGTTGACGGTTACAAAGTATTACACGAAAGTCGACAAATTACATTTGGCTGTGAGAAAGAAGCGATTCGACAATTCAGAGGCGCACGCTCCTTATCAACTTTTAATGTATTAAATCAAGCCGAATTGACGTTAACTATCATACTTATTTCCGTTGTGAGTAAAGAAGAATTTAAAAGATAAACTGTTATTTATCCCTTACTGATTTTTGTTTATTCTGTATCCTTTTATTTTATACATACTATGATTCGTGATGATATCGTAAACCATGTAATCAATATTTTATTTTGTAAAGAAATGTTAAATGTTTCATTTCGCAGAATTATATGTCTTTTTGCACAAATTGTTTTGTGACGGTGGTCAATTCGAACAAAATTGCTCAATTTTTGTTTACTTTTTATCTTTT
This sequence comes from Himalopsyche tibetana, assembly GCA_030503985.1. Lineage (NCBI taxonomy): Eukaryota > Metazoa > Arthropoda > Insecta > Trichoptera > Rhyacophilidae > Himalopsyche > Himalopsyche tibetana. The sequence continues at coordinate 8,972,593 of JAPJYX010000010.1, forward strand.
ACAATTATTAAAATCCCACATACTATAATAACAGCGGTGTATTTTATTTTCGTTACCAATGTATTTTTTTCTAAATACTTTTTTTAATGTATGTGTAAAATGATAGCTAAAATAAAATATATCATCATAAAATCACTTGACAAATAATTTTTTCATTTGACGTATTCGCTTTTCTTACAGTTTTTTAAATACACGGTCTTAGTAATAAGAACAATGTTTGGTATTTTTTTTCATTTTGCAGTAAAAATGAATAGCAAAAATAGTTCGTAAACATTACTAAATCTATGTGCTTTACTTTTAAATTGAAATGATAAGTTGAAATCAATATCTAATAAATCAAATGATACCGATTTAAATACGCTATTTTTAAGTAAGTTTATAAAAGTACCTTTAGCCTGTTTTAAACTTTTAGCGTTCAGTTTTGCCTGGCGGTACCCGATCGTAGCCCCGTGCAAAAACAGAATTGGGCTTACTTCCTTATATAAAGATCGTTGCAGGATATAGCCATGGCCTGCTAATATAATTTACTTCTTAGACAGTATATTATAAGATGCATAAAATAATTTATTAATCAAATTTAAATTGTGAGATGAAAAACTAGATTCGCCACTGACATTATAATGGCTTTATTTATGTATGTGTCCAGTCTGTATAAGAATCATATCGGTGTGTGTTTTTTGAGTGAATAAAATGGTACACGAGTAACAGGTAGGCAAGTCTGTATTGGAGAATCTGTGTCAGTATTTGATGATACAAGTGTATGAAAATAGATAGGGTGACAATAATAATAATTGATTTTACTAATTCATGTTCACTAAGTTGCAATTTTGACGTCGTGTAGTTTACACTTCTTTTTAAATATCTTAATAAGATATTACTATGATATTAAGTTCGTTCATCATTATTAATTATTAATTCTGATAACTGTACTGTAACAACTTTAAGGCTAATAAATGTATAATAAGCTAAAAACTTCAAGAAAAGTCACTTGGTTGTAATTATTCATGACTGGATGAAAGCTGCTTTTTTTATGAAATATTTGATTTATCGGATGTTGTATTTGGTTCATATTCCTTTATCTTAACTTTTTTTTTGTAAACCTGTCGGTGATGAAGAAAGATATTTTAAAAAAAAAATATTTGCATATCATTTTTCATTATGGGTTTTCATGTGTCTAAGCAATATTCTAAAGGTTTGCTGAAAAATCACTAATCGCGACACGACAATAAAGTAAAAAAAAAAAAAAGTTGGTAAAAATGTATACTACTATAGAAGTGGTTTTTTTAACCATGTCCGCTCCTAATTTTGAGGATATGGCCTCCTAACGGAGGTTTTTCAACAGAAGTTTTTCTACGAGAAATGTTTTTTACTCAGTCACTCAAGCTCTCTTTTTTTCAAAGAGAGTAGTAGGGATAGAAGAGCAAGGTTAACTAGTAAAGACAGAACTAGTAGTTAACTAGTCGCACTCGATACAGCCAGTTGTTAAAGGATAGGAAATGGTGGGAGGGACATCACAAACTCCTATGCCTTCGAACAGAAATCGAACGAAAAAATGTTGTTCGTACTCGAGCACGCGAGTTCTAGCACGGAAGCCCACAATGCTTACCGCTGCTCCATATTACCCAAAATTTAAATACACTATGAAGGGTTTAGTTAATAGTAAAATATAATAAAATACCATATTGTAATACTTTATGTAAACAATCTCTGCAATTCAATGTTACCCTATATTGCAAGGTGTTTTGTTTGTCAGTGTGTTGGGGCGTGTGCTGAGTGACGTTGGGTGTGTTGGTGTGACGGTGGCGAGAACTCATGAGAACCAGCGACGTGATGTCCTCACTCCTCACCCACTACCGAGAAGAAGAACGACTCAAAACGTCAATGTAAATTGATTTAAATAATAATAATGTTAGTATACAACGGTTTCGATTGGCAGCCAGCTAAATCAAATAGATCAATTTAACTTTTTTATTTTTAGTTATTTGCGAAAGCAATGATACTATTATGATGAGCCTATAAAATGTATAGTTCTATGAAATGGGCGGCAAAGATATTTTAAAAACACACCTTAGTTCTTTTGATTTTCTAATACTTTTGTTTCCGCTAATTTGCATAGACAGATATAAGGTACAATTTACAAATTGTTCCTCTGCTATATATAGATTTTTAAATCAATTAATAATAAAATCTTATGAGTAAAGACAGCCTTTTAGCTAACAAGATTCTTTGTTAACAATTATTATTCATATTAGGAAAAACACAATATTTCTTTGCACTCATTTCCACTTTTTTCCCTCCTTTCCTCTTGATGAGGATTATCAACTGATGCCATGAGCGAAACTGGCCCTGATCGTAGTGAATAAAAGTGAAATTAAGTACAAAGGAATATTGTTTTTTTTCTTAATATAATGCCTTTCCACCAAGTATTCAATACAATTCTAATATTTCCTTCAAAGACCCAGTTAACCCGGTTTTTGAAGATTCACAAAAAATGGTTGGAAATACCGCTCATTGATCTATTACTAATTATGTTAGTAACCTAACTTTGCTAACGAACTTTCCTAAAATAGAAAATACTCTTTCGCTGGGAAATGAAGTAGATCGTTTAGTTTTCAAGGCATCCAATAGAAGAATCATTTTTTTCGCATATGTCAAATTCTAACCTTATTATTTTTGAATTTCATGTACACGCTAACTGTATTTGAGACAAAATGCACGACAAAAATATTTTCTAATTAAAAATGAATATAATATTTTCAACGCATTCATTGTTTTATATTGAACTTCATAGTTGAATCATCAGTTTAAAATCAAAATAATACTGTTTTTATAATAATAGTTATAAATAGTTAATATAAATATTCTAATATTAAAAACTTGGTTTTTTATCCATGTCCGCTCCCAATGTGTAGCATATGGCCTCCTAATAGAAGTATCTTAACAGAAGTTTTTCTACGAGAACTGTTTGTTACTCAGTCGCTCAACCTCTCATCTTCAAAGAGAGTAGAAGGACTAGCGGTTTACTAATCGCTCTCGCTACGCCCAGTTATTGAATGATGTGAAGGGCGGGAGGGGTTGGGGTTTACCAAATTTAAAAAACCGGCTTTCGAATTTCGTTAATTTTTCTGTGTACCCAGTTTCTGAAAACCGATAAGCTCTAATGTCAAAATTGAAAACGTTTATATTCAGTCTTGTTTTTATATTTAAAAGAATCACTTACATATTTTTTTGTATTTGAGGCACATCGAGTAATTAACAAACACTATCTTACCTACCTACTATATTACTGTTGCACGGTGACATTGTATTGTATACTAAAATTGTCTTTATTTTTATTTCTTAGTTAAGGTTACAAAAACTAAGTAATTATTTCAGCCGTATATTATATTACTGGCTTTTTATTTTAAAAAAATATGTCAAAGTCAAATTTGTACCGTTTTGTTTTTTGTTTTTGTTCATCTTTACTGAATTAAATTTGTAAGATAGAATTTTTGAGATGATAATATATAATAAACACCCCCAAATAGGAGGAATTATGGCAAACGTAGTTCCCCGCCATTCCACGGTCGGTACAGCCTTAATATAGTAATATATTTTTAAGTGTAAATAATAGAGAAAATGTGAAATTTTTATTTATTACTATTTAACTCAAGTTATAAGTACATGTTGACTAATATATTTTACACCTGAAACGTATTAAATCTATCCTCAGACATTCAGAGTAAATATTAAACCATAATAAGCTAAAAATAACACTGTATTTAATATTGATAACTTTGTTATTCTACTAGTTATTTACTAGTTCGCTCATTTTCCTCTAATGGGCTCATCATGTCATAGTAGATAAGAAAATTTATTGTGTACTTTTTATAAGCCAGTATATGTATATTGCTAAGCTAAATACCAATATATGAAAGGGATAGAGAATGAATACACATAATCATTCAAAATTTAAACATACATACATAGTTAATACTTTGCGTGAAATTAAATTTAGTATTATTTTGACTTTATTTAAAAGAGTTCTAAGAACAAGATTATAAATGCCAATTTAAATACATTTTGATATTTTTAGTTCCACACCTTCCCTATAAAATTCAAAACTATTAGAAATAATATTTGACATTTAACGATATCAGGTCACATTCAATCAGTAAATTTATAAAGTAAGAATTCAAAAAATATGGCTACAGGCTCTCTTCATTCCCTGAATATGGACCTGTGTGTATCAATTTATTAATTGGATGAGCTATATTTCCTAACAGCCGGATTGACAGGTTCAACATTCGTAATTAAATTTTATTAATAAGCATTAACAAGGAAATATTTTGATAAATACCTTGAATATAAATTCCCTAAGGGCACGCTTTCGTATACTAAATTATAGTCAATTAAAACATTAACATTAATTAGCGTTCACTATATTTAATAAAGTGATTATCTTTGCCCCCAGCAATTATAACAAGACAACTTGATTAATTGATTTTGAATTATTACTTACGAATAGTGATTGAATTATGATTTCTGTTTGTGTTAAAATATTACAGAAATAAATATAGTTTTACTAATTATATTAACGACTACAATTTTTTGCTTATTTATACGTTTGTTTTCTTTAGGAATATTTGCTCCCCGTGTAGCGAATTGTATATGACCTCAATGTTTCCCCGTCTCCTGTCAATTGGTTTGCTTCCTTCGTTTGCAATGACATGCCAGAATCCCTCAGCTCCACCGAGTACATTCCATGGATAGTACACGACGGTCGCCCAGGAAGTTGGAAACTAGTCGGTCGTAAGAAAACGTAGGCAGTAACAAGACTTTCCGGAGGCATCCCCACCCAGACAATTTAAACGTCTTTCTATGACCACTGAACATTGCGCTGTTTTAAACGTTCCCTAATCTCCGAGTTACTCACAAAATCAAACTATTTCACATCCATTATCCAACACAAGCATCTATTCTCGAAGCTCAGTATACGGTTTGTCTTCATCACGTGGTATGATTCGCTACCGTTAAGCGTTACAAGTATAATGTAATCGTCGAACCGATGTATTTTGTTTTTGATCATGTGCATCTGATGTTAAATGCACGCTTACGTAATTTCTAAATTTTTGTCGGTACGAAACGATAGAAAAAAAAATATGAACTATAGAATTATACATATTATTTTTTTGGAAAAAAATAAATGAATCTTCAGTTTGAAGCAGCAACCATTCGAATAATTATAGCCGACATACTTTATTTTCCATTTTATAATATGTTTATAGTATATTTATCGACCATTTATCGAACCGTACATAAATACAAAATTAAAATAAATACAAACATGCTTTGTGACTGTAAAAGATTTTGTTGCGAATTGCATCGATCATCGGGCTTATAACATAATTATCAGAATCGCAAGTCTGTCGAAGTCTAAATGATCGACTTCATGAGTGTGTAAGCCGTAATTGTTCATAATGAGATGAATCACGCACATCTCGTTGTCTAATGTAGTCAATCTAATGCAGTAATGAGCACCGATTATAACACATTACCTATGAACAAACGCTTAAAATAAATGTCTTCAACTCCTAAGCATCGCTTTGTAAACAATTCAGTTACTATCAAATTGAATAACACAATAAACATTCATTGCGCAATTATTGTATAACAGCCCCAAATTGTTTTATTTTAAATCTTATTTCATAAATCATAGTTTCTGAACCTTTTTGAAACCGTGGCCCCTTTCGAGTCTCATATTTTTCCGTGGTTCCTATACCCGTTATTAGTTTTTCAAGACTTGGGACACAATTATTTTGGGATAACGGGATTGATGACTGGGAAAAAAACTGAGAAATTGAAAGATTCCAAAATAATTTCAACTCGAACACTTAATTTTTCTGTTGATAAATAAATGTCTATTAGTAAGCCATATGTGATAGGACATGAATTTAAAATAATGTGTCGGAGTCAACCATTTTTTTAAATCTCAACACCTCGACTTCAAATGGATTGTTTCAGTGTAATTATGAAAACTTGGCTAGAATATCGTTTGCTCAATATTATATTCCTAAAAGCAGTTGAAAGAGTCACTGAAATGTACGTCAATCTATTTGTAAATATTTGTTCATAAAGTAATCATAATTAGTTACTAACACTCATTAGCATGACGTAATTTTACTTAAAATTCCTTCAGGCACTTTGCAAATTATCCGCGATTACTGATTAGTCAGTGTTATAAAGTGTTTGTCAATACAATTAAATCTTCACTATTTAATCATCAGACTAATAAAGCTCCTGGCAATGTTGTAATTGCATCACATAATATTATTATCTACTATACAAAACCGGTAATATAATATAAGTGGCGTGGGGTGTAAATATTTACGTCATAGTTAAAATATTTTTAGAATCACTATACCTTGAGAACCTTTCTTTATTTTGGAAGGCAATAAATACCGGTAAGAATTTTTCAAAATCTTCCATTTATTTAAAAAAATAAAATATGACCACTGTTCGTACGTGTGACAGATGATAAGTATGCAAAAATAAAAATATAATTACTAACTCAATTTATTATTTTTCGAAGGAAATTTTTCCATCAGAAAAATCAAAAAAATCACTCGAATGGTGTGTAATAAACATCAATATGATTTTTTTCATCTTTTGTAACACTTTAACTGAGGTTTTGAGTTACCTTCAATATTCATGCATAGAAATATTTTTTTACGTATACGAATATACAGAACTACGGTCTCGATTACTATTGAATATTAACAATTGAGTAATATTTTAGGCCTTCCTTAAGCCGCTTGGTTGACGTCGACGGCCTTCGATTGCGATGTTCACAGGTTTGAAGCAAGGGAACAGTTTCATAAACTAATGTTTCAATCAATTTATAAATTTTTGTACGAAGATATATTGTATCGCTTTTAATGTGTTTATTGTCAATTATTGGTAAAAAGGAATTATATTTTGAAAAAAAACTTAGTGAACTTTGTATTAACAACATTGTTTAGATTTATCAGTTGATAATGCCCGTGATGAACGAAACCAGTCCACATCATTAGTAAATAACATGGAATTAGTACAAAAACAATGTTTTATGGAAAGAGCTTAAACGGTGTTCAACAATATTGCTTCGAATGTCGACATATTCCACGTAGACGTGGGTGAGTTCCGACGAATACTATTTTTTATGTATTAGAGTAGAGTTCGTCGGAGCTTACTCAGTTGACTTCCTTGCTATTTTTTTTTCTACTGCTTTTAATATTAAATTTTACTATTTTTCTTTTCTTCATTGTAAAAGTTTTAAATCTATAATTTGTCAACCTTATGCAATGTCAATTTAAGAAATAAATAAATTAATACAAATCATTTGTTTAATAGAAGACCCGGATGTCTGTAAAGTCAAAATTCATATTTGACTTAAAACGTGGAGAAACAAGAGCAACAAGATGACTTCTAGTACCTAACTAGGCCTTTTCTCATATATTTCTTTCTCTAAAAAAAAGTGGTTGAGCGACTGAGTAATAGGCAGTTCTTGTGATCATTGATTCGAGTCTCGGAATGGAAACTTTCCTACATTGATTTTTCAGTTGATTGTGTTTAAAGGTATGGATGGATGACTCTGAAGTTTATGTTACATTAAAAATGAAACTATGTATATTAATAATAAGCATTTTTTATACATATATATTAATAACTACCATTGGAACTAAATCTGGCAGTTGTTAATAAATTGTCCAATGAAATGAACAATCTGGTGTAATATTGATTCCACTATTTTTAGATTTTCAGTATTGCATAGACAAAGAATACATAAATTAGATGGGAGAAACTGACATCTCGCTTCAGTCTTCCAATATTTACAGTAGCTAAGAATTTAGCGTAAAAAGATTATTTTACGAGACGGCACTGGCAACAAGAGAATCGATGATACAACACGTTGCATACGAATTACCATAAAACTATTTTTGTTTGTTAATAGAATGGAATTTTATGATATCGCTTATGTAGTCAATTTGAAGCAGTACCTACCCACTAATCTATCTTTATTTAAAATTGCAATAAATAATAAAAATATTTATTATGTTTTGTAGACACGCCAAATTTGGTAAGGTCATACAATAAATTCTTTGAAACTTTTCTGCTCACACATATTATAATATAATATTTAATCATTATTTTCGTTGTGTTGTGTGTATCGTGAAAAAGATAATACATAAACATAAACTTATAAAATCTTTATGGTTTACCTTCAATTATTTGTTGAATAGCATAAAATGTAAATTAATTTGCGTAAAACAAATATTTAACCATATTTTCTTCAAAAGTATGTCTGATCTCATTTAACTGAAAAAAAGTAATATACAGTGCTTTTCTTTTCAGCTCCATAGACTTACTCTGTGTTCAGAATCTACTAATGCTTCATATATTGTTTTGTTTTGCAAAATTCTCTTATTAACAACACCTCTTCACAACATGTCGGGCCCATAGCGCAGTGGTCAACGTAATTGGCTTTCGTGTGATGGATCACACTGACTCGGATCATAGTACGAAACAATGCGAGAACGATTAGCTAACCACTAGTCCCGTCTTAACCATATCCTTATATCCTTACTATCTTAATATCTTATCTACCTTATTCGAAAAAAATAGGGGTATAGAAACTGAGTATCAAGTAGTTCTCATAAAATATTTTTTGTTCAGATATATCCATTAGGAAGCCATATGCTTCACATTAGGAACGGACATGGATTAAAAAAAAATCTTGACAAAAAGTGAGTTCCGGTACCTTTTTTTTTTCTTCAAAAAAAGCACTGGTAATATCAGCTTAAGTTCAGGATCAGCTGATAATGCTCGCGATCAGCAAATGAGAGTGTTAGAAGTAGATATAGCAAACTTAAAAAAGTATTTTTTTTAATCTATGAATGCAAAATCAAAGTGCTAAACATTCTTCAGCTTGGAAGATCGTTTTATTTGAAATTTGCTTTGAAAGTAAGTTCAGCTTCTACAAAGCTTTCTATATCAAACTTTGATCTACATTGATTGAAAAAAAAGCATATAGTTTTTTGTTACGCATAACGTGTTTAACGTCGACGTCATAATATATTATGTAGAAGCCAAAACCCCTATTGCTCGCAATCAAGTATGGAATATAGCCATTGAAGTAATCGTTATCACAACGTTTAACGGACGTTGTACTTCTTACCTATACAATAATGCAGGTGGGTAGGTAGACAGTGAATTCAATTCGAGACTTGAAAGTATTTTTATTTTGTTTTACTTGCCGTTATAATATAAGAATTCTTCATTTTTTATCCGGATTTCCAAATTGGAGACACGCTGATTGATTAGATACGCTTTTTGTTATGTCACGAAAATCTATTTTAAATTTAATACATTTATTTTATTCTGTTGAATTTTACTTTTTACTAAAAAAGGAAATTCAATCAATGCCAGTCAATCATGTAGCATCACGTATTTTAATTAATTCATTTGTGTATTCGTTGAAAAATCATCGGCTGAATAAATGTATCAAAATATTAATTTCCGCATATGATTATTGTATAAAGATAAAGCATTATTAGAAATATTTTTTAAAAATATAGAGGAAACAAAAATGTTCTTTTATGTTCTTCGCATTAAAATTAAATGTGTCCTATATTATTGACATTTATTTATTTAGCATTCGTTGATTTTTTTTTCTATGACGACTATTATGATAAAATTGTGTGCAATTCTTCCAGTATTGTGGAAATTGCCATATGTTTTTTTTAATCGTTATTGTGTTATGGAAGGTGACTGAGTGATTATAATCAGCTGCATACACAAAACGTTGAATGGCGGGAGAACCAACTATATTATAGTAAGAAAGGATATTTAACACAAAAATGCTTCGTCAAAGCTAATAAAAATAGATTAATGAGAATATTAAAAGAAAATAGTTTTGTTTTGACATTTGACTTCTAGGCATACAGACAAGACAAGCATGCACGTAATATTTTTAATGAAAGTGACACTTGTAATCTTAATGGTTTTAAGGTTATTGTATTTTTTTTCTTATTTAAGCGGTCCAGCTTTTAACATCATTGACTTCGGTTTCTGAGCTCACGGGCTCGAATCCCAGTACGGGAAGTTACATAAATTGATGTTTCAAACTATTTAAGACATGTGTGTCCATAATGTAGAAAAATCCTTCCCACTCACTCTATACTAAAAACGGTGCGTTGTAAGAGCGATGAGCGAACCACTAGTTATGTCTTAGTCCTATCTTTATATTCCTACTCTTCTTTAAAAAAAAAGAATGGTTGAGAAACTGATTAACACGTAGTTTTTGTAGAAACATTTTTAATTAAATAAACTTTATTAGTTGTCAATATGAGTCATAGAGGGGTGAAGTGAGCTAAGTATCTTGGTGTTATAGTGGATTACATATTTTTTATTTTAGTGAGATAACACTATTACAGATTGTATTTTACTGAGCACACTTCACTTTTACGATCTATTAAGACTTAAGACATGTAGAATATTATAACGTATCCAACCCATTTTTTCCTAAAGTACCATTTGGTTCCCTTTATCAGCTTATATAATATTTTATGTGTGTGTATAGTATGTAAGCATATATTTTTTATGCGCATATGTCCACATGCGCATCTGTCTTTTGTGCAATAAGTCATGAAACCGTTTCAAATATTAGATTCGTTTTGTTTCGACAGTGCCAGAATCACGAATCTTCTATTTATCATTATTACAACATCTTTAACTAAGTAACACCATGACAGAAAAAATATTTAAATATCCTTGACTGAGAATTACGCCCACACAATTAGGAAAAAATTCTTATTATAATAATTCTTATCTCGGAGGCTTCATATTATTAAAAATGAAATAATATTAATGACACGAGAATCATCAAATCATTTTGATTTGCATTGAAGGATTGTTATATTGTGGGTTGGTATAAACGATATTTTTAATGAAATTATTTGGGCAGTAAATCATTCATGCTTAAAGTACTGTAAACAATGAAATTGATTTAAAACAGTACCAAATGAATTATTGTTTTGATTTGCATTAAACATTTAACTAACAAATATATTTTGGAAAACATATTTATTGCATGCATACATAATACAATATGAAAATAAAAGATTTTTAAAAAGAATTGGAATTTACTTGGTACATCAATAAATTATATTCTTACAGCAAAATTAAACACTTTTGTGTACTGATTCCACATTTTTTTAAATAAAGATCATGAACGGTTTCGCTCATTACGGACCTGAATTAATTGATAATTTTCATGATAAGCGAAACCGGTTCTGACCTTCATTGAAAAAAAAATGAATTGTTTTTTTAAAATGCCCTTTCACAAACATTGAAAGTGATATTATGTTTGAAAAAATCACCAAATATATTAATTTGTTTCAAACTAGTTCGACAAAACTATACATAGTTCTGACGATGACGTGATACCAAAACAACTTGTATTGACGTCAACCAATTAAATCAGTTATAAAATGAATAAATGACTAGTAATTTTTAAGTAAAGTGTTATCGGAATAAAAAATATTGTATGTTTGAATTCGGGATATTTCTATGAGTTTTGTCTCAGTCATTAACGACCCGTGTTTCACCTTTCAGCATCTCTAATCATCCAAGTTCACATACGGTCTTGAGCTGACGCTCAGTAAATAGTTTTAATCGTTTATTAATTTGTGCATAAGGTACTTTTAATAATTGCATTTCTATTCAATCGATTTTTTAATATTCATATTTCAGATCGATTTGTATAAATCAGTGATGCACAAACCACGGCCCGCGGGCCGCATGCGGCCCCTTTTTAATTTTGTGGCGGCCCTTAAATTTCTTTCTCAAACATATTTTTGTCACGTAAAACATTTATTAAACAAATGTAAGCAAGCTTTTTCTTCAATGAAGGAAAATAAATCGGTTTATAGAAACAGGCTTACAAATATTATGTCAAATTAAAAAAATAGTTAAAAATTAACAAAGACCAAGAACGCATTAACTTATGAATTGCATATAAATGAAACTTAAATATTTCACAATGAAACGATTTTTAATAAGCAAGTACTCATAATCCTTTTTTTGCATGGCTTATTTATTTTTGAAATAACACGGTCAAAATGATATCATGGAACCTATTATTCACTTGATCTTTTTTACACGATGTTAAGGCTGTTTTACATGGAACGTACATATGTTCTGTATAAAAAAGGATTGAGCGTACTTAAAATCATTTTTTTCTTTGCGGCCCTTATATTTATACTATAAATGTACTAATGAAACATTCAATATTAAAAATAAACACACTAGTGAAAAATGTAAGTATGATATGATATTCTATAAAAATTGAGATGTAAATCTATTTATTTGTTTGTGTACATTTTACATTTTTTTTCTCTTTATTATAAGTATAGTGCGTATAAAGTGGTCCATAGGTATCAGGCGGGCATTAAAACCCAAGAGATAGAAATCTCTTATTTATAATACCAATTTCACCCGGCCGTCGATCGTCTCCGCATTTTTTTGTTTGGATTATTTATTCGTATGGCCGAGGTCAAGAGTGGACCGGGAAAATATTTCAATTAATAACCGAACGGGGATCGACAATTACAAAATGCCCAGAAAGCTCGCTACCCTGCTGGGAATGGGTTGAGTACGGGACGCCTATTATATGTATAAACAAAAACAACGGTGGGTATAATTTTTGATTACTATGGAACAAATATTTAAAATATACTGTAAATCATTTTGATTGAAGAAGTTTTGCATAAATTAACTGGTCAAAAATTCAAATTTCTCACGCTATTTAAGCATTATTCTATTGTGTTGAATTTATATTTAATTTTATTGTTTTCTTCGCAAAAGATGACAACCGCCGACTATTGTTTTGATATATGTTCTTTATCACAAATGTTAAATGTTATTTGATAAATTTTTGTCTCATAGAATCAGTGGTTGGTAAACATGTTAAATGTACAGTAAAAAAAATAAGAAATACATTTATGGTGTATAATTGATACACAATAAATTAGGGCTTATTCGCGTACGCGAATTCTCCGCACAATAAAACTTATCACACCGTTATTTTTTTGATTATGTACAACAAAAGTAGTGTCAAAAACGAAATTTATTACAGAAATGAGACAACACGATAGAAGATTTTTTATATATTTATTTGTGTTACAGGAGTAATTAGTGTGTAGGGAGTTCGTGTACAAAATAATCACCGAACCAAGAATTATAAGATGAAGTTTCTATTTAACATTTTTTCCTTCTGTGTATACGCATTACTTAAACATCGACAAATGTTAATATAAATACATAAATTGTGCCAAAAACTATTATGCAGTTATCCTAGAAAGTCTCAAATATTGAAAAATCATGATTTTGCTACATTTTTAGGTACAACGTACAATCTACAATATTCACGATCAATTAAGTTTGTATTTGAATTTATATAATTCCGCTGTTACATAATAAGCCAATTCATTTCTGTCAAATATCGTTGTATTCTTTAAATTGCGATATAAAATTAATTAAACACTTTGCTTGAATCGATCGATGACAAGAGTTGCTAAATAATATAAAACAATCGGCTCTTCATATGGAACATTCAGCTTGTGTAAAAAGTAATTCTTGACTAGTCATGTATTTGGTGTCTGTGCCGTATTTTTTATGTTTCATTTGTGTATTAAAAAAATAATCCTTCGCACGAACATTATTCATTATTTTCGAAACCGTCGATAAATTTCAAAGCTGCCAATATGCTCGACCTTACGACGGAAGTCTGTCGATCGAGGAGCTATGTCAAGGTCCCTGACGTACACAAACAACACATAGCCGTAGAACAATCAATTACTCAATTTTTACTGCGAAAGATGATTAACAAGGTCAAAGATTACCTGATGTTACTTACCTACACGTAAAAGCTGGTATTGTAATTTCAACATCAAAATCCGGCATCGATTCACATTGGTTTCCATTGAATCATGCCAGCAATTCACAGAACATCCTATTTTTACAACATTTTTAACAAGCTTATTCATTTTGGACAGCTAATTTTACGTGATGATTTTTTACCACACATTTATTTTATCATCACATTGGTAACACAATTTAATAAGATATCTTGAATGTCCTTAACTAGTGGTCACAATTAAAAAGTAGCCTACAATCATATGCCGATATAGAACTTTTCGATGCCTTCTAGATTTTATAATGTTCAGTGAGTGATTTGGGAGATAAAAAGAATGACTTCATAAGGTATTTAAAATTTCCAAATACAACTTAACGGTTGCTCAAAAGTATTAATGATCTAAATTTAAGCGAATCGATTTTGTCCATACTCCATAAGAATTATACAAAATACTACGTTTCATTAGTGGAAATCACATTAGATTTTAATGGTACCAAAAAAAAAAAAACTTTATAACAACAGCTTCTGCGGCTTTTCAGATTTCCCAGAAAGCTTATCTAAAAGTGCTAAAGCTTTAAGCACTTTTCAAATTCATATCAACAATATATACTTACTTTTTTGTAGTCACGTTTGCTCCCAATGTGGTCCATATGAACCCCAAACGAAGTATGCATATCTCAACAGAGCTGCTCTACGTCAACTCTTGAAAACTAACTTGACTCATTTTTTTTGGAGTAATCAACTTTTGATCTGCGCCGATTTAAATATAAATTCTTTAAACTATCGAAATAAACATATTTCTCTGTTGTGTTTTCCATTCGTCCACTGAAAAAATGAGCCAAACAGCAGTTAACCGACAAAAAATCAAATGTTTATCATAACTTATTATAAACGAAGCCAGCTTACGCACTTAATGATGATCACTATGCATCAATGATTAACTTGAACATACCTATAATGGACCTTCAGTGAAAAATCGGTCATTCAAAAAAAATATTTTCCAAGGTTTTGAAGCGTTCATTGCTTTGTTTAAACATAGTTTTTAAAGACACCATAAATTTATTTTAAGGTTAAAAAGCTGTTTTAAAAAGCTCGTCCTACTTTATTATAAGTGTTTGGAGGTGTCTTATATTTTTTTTTTTAAATTTTGCAACGAAAACTAATACAGTTTCTTCTTTCTAATATCTTCGATCATTAACGTTTCGCTTTGGATTAAATAAACTGTATTTTTGATTAATTAATATCGACTGTGGAATGGAAAAAGGACGAAACCCACAAATAACAAATTTTACAGAATACAAAACGTTTTTTGATGATTTTAGGCTATAGGCAAATAATGAAATATACACAACCTTAATGTGCATGGAGACTGATGACTTTATCTGATATTAATTGAATATTTAAAAAAAAAAAACTTTTTTATATATTTTTTCCTGATCGCAATTTCCACAGGCCATTCTTTTCCAATCGTAAAAGCTCAATTTAGATACTTATGCTGACTTTTTCAGCTTACACCCTTTTGATAGAATGTGTATTAAGTTGTATACATTGTAGTTATTGAAAAATGCTGTGGCTTACGTCATTTTTTCTTTCCACAGTCGATATGTATATTAACTGTTAAATGGAATAATAAAATCAGCCATTGCTAGCACTGTAAGGTTAGTACTATTAGTTACTACCGTCGTAATAAATATATAATAAATCCTGGCCGGAGCATCTATCTGAGATGAAAAAGTATCAAAAAGCTGGTTTGAAATTAATTTGACCCCCCAGCTGACCTCTGCTTCCTTGCTCGCCTCGGGTGGGTATACTTTTCGTCTATCAAAAGATGGTGAGTTTTATATGCAGGGCTATTCAATTAACCACCATTACTTCTTCATAATTAACCTCACGACGAATCAGATAAAGTAAGAAATATTTACCACCTACTAGAAATTGTGATTTATTTAGTAATAGACAAATGAAAATGGGGAATCGATCAGTATAAAAAAAAATAGCTCAAATTTTTTTAAATATAGGCACTCATGATAAGTTATTATTACCTGATATAAACGCATAATTAAAGTGTTCGTAGTCTACTACTTTAGATTAATTAAATTTTATGAATAAATCTGATTGATTAATTGTAAAGCAAGAAAAATTGAAGAGTGACAATACTGAAAATAAAAACGAAATTTTAAATAAATACACTTTAATATTTTTCAGACTACTCATTCGAATATACTGTATTATACGACGGTACGTAGGAATATAAATTTGATTAATTTCATAAATTTCATGTCAGTTAAGATTCCCAAAGGCGTTGTCTGAAAACATGATATTTGTCATTAACTGACTGATAAGAAAAACAGCGTTAATCATGGTTTGGGTGTGTAAAAAAAAACAAACTCGAATTCGAAGTTATACTATTCTAATAGGTGTTCTCTTTTCTTAACATCTATGAATAAAAACTAACTAATCTGTAAATGTCAATGCACTTGGATACACTAACGCCGATGTGGGGAACCTTTTCATTTCTAAAGGCCACATTAATTTATCTGATTCAACACAAGGCCGCAGTAAACATTGACATTGACACGCCTCCCCCTTTTTTCAACTGTCGAACATATAATGGGTTGATTACGCTCTTTTTCCAAACGCTTCCGTAAAACTTTTCGATCAAAGTGAATATTTTGATCAATTCAAAAGGCCGCATCAAAGTAGCCAAAAGGGCGCAGGTGCCCTCCACCACACATAATATTAAAGAAAACTAACTACCTTACAATTATTGATAGAGTAGACTGATTGCAATATCCCACGACAAAATTTCCCCCTTCGGTGTCAAGGAAAATCCCTTAAATTAATAAATTACAATTACACATTAAAAAACTCTAATTTGAATTTTATGAGCCAACGTAACATGCGTGACAACTATGGCTTCCAAACCGGTTTAAACCGAAACAGGTTAACCGGTTTATTGCCTGTTTTCAGAAAAACTGAAAACCGTTTTATTTTGCTCAGTTAACCGGGGTTTATTGAAAACCTTTTTACCGCTTTTAGTCCAATGGATTTTTATACAACTATTTATATATCGGTTCCGTTGAACAGTGGTCAACTTTGTCAACTTCCGTGACGGATCTCACAGATTCAAGTGCCGATACAAACAGCATTTTTTTTCATTGGGAGGCATGCGTGGTTGTAGCTTAGGTATTCCCTGCTTCCATTCCAATCCAAAAATAATAGGATTAGAGAAAGATGTTTAGATTTTTTAGATTAGGAGCGAATCTTTTTGTGCACCTTAATTAATTAATATTTAGGTAATCAAAATGCCTTATATATTTTTTGTTTTGGAATATTAATTTGTGTGGTACCTACTACAATTGGTTTTTTGAAAATAATTCCGGTTTAAACCGGTAAGCCGGTTTATTTATTTGAAAAAAAACCGGATAGTTGATTTGGACGGGTAATTGGATGCTCTAATGACAACTGTTGCAACTTTATATGGAGGATGCAAAAAAAAAATACGATGATATAACTAGTGCTGTATTTTATCAAGAGTGACATCTTTTCCCAGCATTTTTTCCACGAGGACCTCACGTTCAAGCCCTCTGGCAATACATTCGGACGGTAATTAGGAGAGTGACGTTCGATGGCTCATTATTTATTCAACGGCCGGACGTTGATGTATGGTTATATAACGATTCTTTGAATATGAAATGAGTCGATCAACTATGGTAGGCCTGATCAGAAATATTGCAACTGAACCGGCTAACTGAGCTGCATCAGGCCGAGTCTTTGATTGATGTTACGGAATCGAATGAAACACACACAGAGCTTTTAATAACAAATATTTGTTTAAATCAATGAACAATGGATTTCTTTGGATACTTGGTGGAAAGTTTTAAATATTATTTAACGATACTGCCGTGATATATGGGGGTTGTTTGAATTACAAATTCAACACTTCATATTGCGCTTTTGACAAATAAGACAGTTGTGTATAATAATTCCAAATTAACATTTTTATAAATATTTTTTTTGTTAAAATAATGTTTCGTTATTTAAGTAATAGGGAGTGTTACAAAGTGTGACATAATTTTGAAATGGCGATATTTTACTTACTTAACTTATCGAGGGGGGAACACAATATTAACTCGGTGTACTCTAATACAGGGTTTCTCAGCGAGGGGGGCACAGCATGTTCCAAGGGGGCCACAGGGAAATCCGTAAATTGTTGTGTTATAGAAATTAGAACGTCTGAGAAGAGCTAAAAAAGGTCTCACGTCGTTTTATTTTCAGAAATCCCAAAATTCCTTATAAACCTTATTCTAAAATATTACAAAACAGATTTGAAGGCCATGGGCGGAAAAATATTGAGAAACTATGGTCTTATATATCGCCATCAATTATAAAAGATATAATGTAATATAACATGCTTCTATCATATAAAAGGTTCAAAAAATAAAATAATCTTTTATACTTATTTCACTTTTAAGTTGAATTATTGCAAATGATTGTTATATTCTTTAAACAGAATTGCTTTCAACCAAGCTTTGGCAGTGAACACCTTAAAAGTCATATCAGAAGTAGATCAACTGAGTATCATTCAGTTCTCATGAAAAAACATACGTTGAGATAAACGTCAATAAGATTCCATATATAATATTGGGAGCGAACATGGTTGAAAATAATATTATATTGAATTGAAAAAAGCTGCTGTTACTGGCGAACTAGCCTTACATAGCGAAATCTCATATTTTTATACTTTCATCAGAATTTTAATATAATTTAAAAAAAATCGTACGCTGTTACAAGCTGAAGCAATTATAATTAAAAGATGTTGATTTTTATATAAGCAAGAAGTAAAAACAGTTTTCACCTAGCATTGTAAGATACTTCATTTTCATTCAACTTATCTTGTGTGAACAACGCTATTGCAGTGTTGGTTCATTAACGATAGACATGCGTACTTAATTTGCACTTTTCGTAGTATGTAATTTAGACATTTATCTAAATTTGTTCTGTGTGGTATAAATGTACACAAATCGTACAATAAATTATTCCGCATTGCGCAAAAGCTTCAGCGAAAGTGTTAAGTTTAAAATAATTGCGATATTTCAAATAAAAAATTGCGCTGCATATTTTTGATACACCATTTAAAATTGGGCCAACTAAGCAAGGCAGATTTATCAAAGTCTTGTAGTAGACGTTTTTTATGTTTTATACACTCCTCATAAATTCTCATCAGTAATTTACGAGCACGATTGGTCAAGAATTTACTTTTATTGCATAATAATAGTATAATGTTTACCATTAACTATACACTAGTCGGCTTGAGTTTTTGCTATGTTCACCTAGATTCAAGATGAGGTAAATACTTGTAGATTTTAACCGCATCCGGTTCCAGTATTTAGCAGTGAGTTGCAACAAAAAAAAACATTCATTTCCTTACCCTCAGTTTCACAGACACTGTCAATCACCTCATCAGTGTAATGTCATTATAATATGACATATGATACATTATTAGCAAAGTGTTCATGCATTTGTTTTATCTGTTGCAGTGTGTATACTAAGAATGAAGTATTCAGCAAAAACTATATACATATATATGGGGATAATGGTTTCCTTACCACTGTCTTTCTACGCCTCCGTCTTAAGTATCGGATAGGGTGTGTGACGGGATAAAACATTAAATATTAAGCAATGTAAAAAGAGTCCGGAAACTTATATCCGGCAATTTTTTTTATTCATGTTCACTCCCAATGTGGTGCATATGTCCTCCTAATGGAGGTATCTCAACAGATTTTTTCTACAAGAACTGTTTGTTACTCAGTCGCTCAACCTCTCTTATTCAAAGAGAGTAGTAGAGGTAGAAGAATAAGGCTAGGACAGGACTAGTGGTTAGCTAATCGCTCTCGCTACACCCAATAATTAAAGGATCGGAAAGGGTGGGAGGGAATTTTCAGATATCACAAACAGATCGAAAAAATGCTGTTCGTACTGAGACTCTAACCTGTGAGATCCGCGCACGAAAGCCAACAACGCTAACTGCCGCACCATAGGACCCGACAACGCAATTTATCGCCAGGAAATAATTAATCACCATCAGTTTAATGCCAGATCAATTGATCACATAAACAGTTTATAGCCAACAAATGATCGCTGGCATGTTTTACCATTTACAAGCAATAAGTTGTGTTTGTTCAAATCATGAAATTTTTTTTTTCTCAAGTTTTTGCCTTCAGTTAGATAATCATATGTATGGAATTGTAACATATGTTACATATTACATACATATGGAGGAAAAAGTACGGAAAAATTGGTGAGTGAAAATATGTTTATTAATTGTGTATTTTAATAGTTACATGTATCACAAAAAAAGTAAAAAAATCCGTTGCTTAAGCCAGTGCTTCCCAATCTTTTTCATTCCACAAACAAGAAATTCAAAACATGACATCGTGTATAGTTTTGGTGGGTCGTTTAATTTTTTTAGCCCACCGACGAATTCGAAATACTCAATTTGCTATACTTTTCCCCGAGATTGTCTCCGAAACTCGTTTTTTTCCAAAGTCCTATAAATTTTCGGGATTTGCTCAAAAATTCCGGGATTTCGTGATCAGAAAAATAGACGGGATTGGATGCCCTCCGCGGCCCCCAATATGGGAAGCACTGATTTAAACCATAAATAGGTATTAAATAGCACAAAATAACAATTAGTTTTGTAAGGTTAAGTGGCCAAAAAATCATATTTACTTCCTTGCGAATAAATATTCCAGCGATCATTTGTGAACTAAAAATATTTATGAGATCAATTGCCGCGGCGGTAAGCTGCAAGCGATTAATTGCTGGGTTTAAATTTTCCTTTATTAAAAGGCTTGGTCACGTAACCGAGTAGAATTTGACGATTGACTTCTTAAAGTCTTGGCCATCCAAAGTTATTTCCCATGAATACTTTGTTTTGCTATTTTATTATATATTATTATGCACAATAATAAAAATAATGTAATTACAGTATGCATTTGGAGAATGTGATATATAATTTGAATGCAATAATTTTAAATGGTGTATAATATAGTATATTGATTGATCAATATTCAATGAAAAGGAAATCTGCATTTTTTATAGCATTGAAAAAACTTGCCCAACATTGAATTAGGAATTCAAGCAACACCGATCTATCTCACATTATAAGAGTGCATTTTTTTATATGCACTTTAAACACATATAATCAAATCGAGTTTATTTGTACTGGTACTGTCAATGCATACTGAAAAAGTGGTTTGATAAAAAGTTGTACCCGCCAAGCATCGCACGTTTTGAGTCGATTTTGAAAAAAAATGCAACCTTATTCCCACAGAATTAAGAGCCATTATCGTATAGACAGCGATGACTCGACGACACTCACTATTACTACTTCACAAGCCGTTTTTTGATTGTGTCAACACTAGATGAACGTTGGTCATGATACGAATTGAATGAGCTTATTATCAAATTTTTCTTTGAAATGAAGAAACACGAGGAATGGATTCTTTGATTAATTTAATAGATAAATTGCGAATCCTATAGTTAAAGTGTACAGTATGATCCAGCGGTGAGCTACCAATACGTTAACAAGGGGCTCGCTTAATCTAAAATCAATTCTCAGTATTCTGAGGGAGGCTTGATTTATTTTATCACTTCTTTGCAATTATATGCAAAAATTAAATAAGCAATCAATTGTTATTTAATACCCTTATAATATGTAAAAATGTGCAATTTACCACTGTTTATATTGAAGCTTTTTTAGATAATATATGAGTTAAAAATTGCAGTTATATACTGTTAATTTGATCTGAGAATATTGTTTTCTCGTAAATTAACAAAGGGGCTCGCACGAGCCCCTCCAAGCCCCCTCCGGACCACCCCTGGTATGATCAATAAAAATAAAACTTGTTTTTATATTTATTTTAGAATACCTATTTTTTCCGCGGCTTCGTCTAATATACACATTACTGGAATATGGCATCTTACATTCCTCACTTCTATACATATAAAAGGTAAGTGTAATGCCCGTCTTCGTCCTGGTCGTATTGATCTTTTAAGCTTACAAATATTTGCATATGCTTTATTTTGTTGAAAGTTAAAAATAGCTCCATGGACCGCACCTCATTTAAAATCTACAAGCTATAATCGATTAATTAATAATATTTTTGAAAGTTGAAAATAGTATAGTTGACCTAGAAATGGCAGCCAGGACTACATGTGCAAACATCACGTCGCTGCTGTTCATCGTTTGAGATGAGTTTTTATGACAGACAGGCAGACAAACAGGCACGTGTGTTTTCTCTTTTATATACTTAAATCTAGAAAGTATTATTGTTAAAGTAAATGTAATTTTAAAAAAATGAATCAATATATACCAGTATATTGGTTCATAGCGAGAGCGTCTTAGAATGTAAAAAAAGGAGAGATGTCTGATTTAGTTATCCGATGGTAGTTTTTTATGTTTTAAAGTTTTTAAATAAAAATATTTTATTGTAAACAATATTTTTTAAATCATAAAGATTGAAAACAAAAATGAAATTCCTAGGGCTGGTATGAAGGGCGGAAGAGCGGAAAATCAATAATTATAGTAAATGAAAACTGTTAGGGCAACACTGTCAATACTTGGAAAAAAGGCATTATATTAAAAAAATAAAATACACATTTTTACTAGTTTCTATTTTTATTTAATAAGATCATGACCGATTTTGTTGATGGCAGGCATTATCAACTGATAAGGAAATG
Source organism: Himalopsyche tibetana (assembly GCA_030503985.1). Lineage (NCBI taxonomy): Eukaryota > Metazoa > Arthropoda > Insecta > Trichoptera > Rhyacophilidae > Himalopsyche > Himalopsyche tibetana. The sequence goes on from JAPJYX010000010.1 coordinate 8,995,274, forward strand.
CAATGTTATCAAAGTCATTATTGTTATTATTAGTTATTATTTATTGACGTTAACATTATATTCTCTTATCAGTTGATAATGCTCATCATGAGCGAAACCGGTCCTGATATTATTAAATACATGTGGGAATTAGTACAAATACGTATTTTATAAAGTAAATAAAAACTTTAATTCTCTAGGAATATGGTGCGACACCCCGGAAAGGTTATCGGAGATTGGAAATTATATACAATTATTAAAAGAAAGATTTTCTTTTTAAAGAAAAAGAAATGTTGATTTTCCTCTAAAACTGCCTGGATCCGGTATCGAAATTGACAAAAAATGATTATTAAATTTGAATCGTTCAAATTATATGTACATTTTTTTACATACATCTTAATCAAGCAATATCAAAAAAATTCACGAAGCTTTCGTTTTATTATATTATGACTTTCAAAACCCACCACATCTTTAAATAAGACACAATAAAATAGTTCGACATTTGTAACGGATATCATAAATAAATGAAAAATTATTTATTGTATATTTCTTCAATAAAAATATTCACTAATAGACTAGATTAAACCACAATAAAATTTTAGAAATGGTATAATGGGATGTAATAAAATCTTGACTATTTTATGAGCTCAATCAAAAATTTGGCATATAGTTGACATTACATACAAAGATGCCAGGTGTCTAGTCTGCCTCCCACACCATTAGGAAAAATATATTTTAAATGCTATTGTTTAACTATAACGATCTTTTTCTCAATACTCGTGGGTGAATTAGTAAACGTCATATATATAATATAAGTTGTATGGAAAACAATGAATAATGGGTACGGCGATTTCTCTAAAAGAATCTCTTCTGAATTTTAAACTAGATACTTTTAAAGTTTATTTTTATAATTATTGGTATACAGTGAAACCCCCAATTACACTACCCCGAATTACACGCTGGCTTGAAATATTTCCCACAAATCCCCCAATTGCACGGCCGCATTCCATTGTCGTTACTGCGAAACGGTCGTCTGTACCGCGCATACAGTCAAATGTTGGCTAGCGTCTGTGCATTCAACACGTGCCAGGTAGGGTATCCAATCCCGAAACCTTTTTCCAATCCCGGAATTTCGGGATTGATTTATTTTGAATCCCGGGATCCCGGGATTCCGGGATTGAGATTTTCTCACCGAGGAATTTAAAAACCTCAATTTGCTATACTTTTTCCCGGAATCTCACGGAAACTCGTTTTTTTTTTTTTTTAGCTCTCCGAGGAATTTGAAATCTCCGATTTGGTATACTTTTTCCCAGAATCTCACAAAAACTCGTTTTTTTTTTTAGCTCACCGAGGAATTTTAATCTTCAATTTGCCAATTTCGTGTAAATTTCGAGAATTTGCTCAAAACTTCTCAATCCCGAAATCTCGGGATCGCGGCCATCTCAATCCCGGAATTTCGGGATCAGAAAATTGAACGGGATCCCGGGATTGGATGCCCTAGTGCCAGGCCTATACACGTATAGCGGGTGACTGTCTATGTGTGGGACTTTGCATTTTATCACTAGGTAACTAAATATTTTATTTTTTTGCAAAACTAAGGGAAATCCCTAATTTTGTATGAGATTCAAATTCCCAATAACACTACTCCGAATAACACTGTGTCGACTATAATGTAAATGGGGGTTTTATTGTATTTTCAATCATTTCATATTTCAAAAACTAGTGCATGATTGTCGTGTTTAAGTTTATAACAAACGAAAAATTGTTGTACATATCAATACAATTATTTATACATATGTTCATAATGAAAACCTTATTTAAATCAGTTTTTAATATTGGTTCCACATTGTTTTGTCTTATAAAATAATTAAAACCTAATGTTCATTTTAACTTTGTTATAGTACATAATCAACGATATCAGTGTATACGTATATAATCTTGGAATTCATAAAAAAATGACCTCCAGATCCCGACGAACAATTTGTTTTCAACCTTTTTTGTTTCTCTTGTAAGTTTGATCAATTTTTCATACTCGATGTTAAATAAGAAAAAAAAAATTATTACATAATTATCATAACGATTGTTTTGTGTACTTTTTTTCTTTTTTATCTATATTAACCTACTGAAAGTGAGTCTTTATAATCCTGATTCCTGCATTTACTCCAGTTAAGGGTTTGATGAATAAAAATCCTTTAAACGGGGAACACAATTAATAAATCGTTATACCAGCGATACTCAGCCTTCGACCCATTTAGATTTTATGTGAGGCCCAAAACAATCATAGTCACCAGATACTTTTTACAAAATTTTATGTAAGCGAATGATTTTTTTGGTAGATTACAATTTTTGTGTACTCACATTTATGTTACCTTACTATATTATGAACAGCATGTGCCATAATTGCATATTACTATTAGTATGCTGCGGTCCACTAAAACCGGCATGCGACCCAGATGGAAAACAGGTTGAGTATCGCTGCACAATTATCACAAATACATATTGTAGGTATTAAAGTGCGCAATTCCTGTCAAAAATTATTTTTATTCCTATAAATGTTGAAATACGGTCTGTAAAACTTTCTTACATGATACTATTTATTATTTAACATCAATTGAAGTGGCGCTAAAACCGTATAAACAGAAATAAGTTAAAAATATCAAATAAACAAATAGAGTGATTACTTTGTCGTTGTTGTAATAAAATTCTACCAAGGAAATACCAATTCAATCATTGAAATGGAAATGATTTTCATAATTCGTTACAAATAAAATAACGCTGTGCAAATAGGATGTAACTACATCGATGTGTACGTTTTTTCAATGAACATATAAATAAATGTTATATAAAGGTCGACATGCGTTTAATAAAACCACAAAAAACTTATTTACATAAACACAATATATGTACGTACACTATCGTTATAATCATCAAAAATTTAATATTATTACGTATGCTCATAATCAACAAGATGGACGTTTATACGTCTGTCAAGACTCAAAAGAAACGGGTCTTGTCAGTCTCTGCTGAGAGATCAATATAAAAAAAAATATGTCCACGATTAGATTTACTTGTAATATTTTGATTGAACACGAAGATAATGCTTTAGACGTGTTGATACATCTTCGACACTAACTTATCTAGTTGACATTTTTTGACATTGCCTTAAGAAGCAGTTAACATTGTATTATAACCACAAAACAGCTTGAAGACATAGTTAACAGTTAACACATACCAACGGGCTATTTAGAAGCTTTATTAAAATTCAAGTCTACAATAAAATATTTAATAAAATAATCTTCTTTTATTGATTAAAATAATGTGGCGCTTTGTGTTTTAGTTATAAGTTGTAATCAGTGGTGTAGTGGGGCCAGGTCGGCACCTGAAAATGAGCCACGGCAACGCCCCCCTCCCACCTTTTTGACTTAATTTTAAATTACATGCATACTGTTCATAAAATTGATATACCCGACGGATCTTACAAAAAAAAATGAACAAGTATAACGTGAAGAAATTAATTAAATTTAATTGCGTTAATTGCGAGTTTTTTTTATTTATTTAATTGTTAAAATTTTTTGTTTTTTACCTTCGGATGGATAAAAAAAAACAAAAAAAAAACAAGGAAGAAATCAATGACCGACCTGGTACCTTTTATTTACAACTACACCACTGGTTGTAATTTAATATGCACTTTGATAAGCTAATGATTATTATCAATTAGTAAAAAAAAAGAAATCGAGCAACTGAGTAACAAGCAGTTCTCCTAGAAAAAATCTGTTGAGATACCACCATTAGGTGCAGACATGGATTACTATATAAATGTATCATTTTTTGAATTGTTAATAGTATCAAAAAATTCGTAATGTTTATTTGAGTATTCTTTTTAAATGTTAATATATAAATGTATTGGGTGGGTACGTTTTGTAAAATCGTTGATTATTTTATTAAAATATTATATTTGCAGCTACATATTGCTATAAAATATAGCACCGATAATCTTTTTCAAAGTTTTTTAGATTACTTACGATAAATGAAACCGGTTGTAATCTTTGTATAAAATTGTAGAATTAGTGAAAAAAACGTTGTGCTTTATTTTTACAAATAAAAACGTTAACTTTTTTATTGTGTTTCCCAATTTGTATTCTATATTCATCTTTGTCAGCGTATATGATGGGCAATAATTGTTTGTGTGTTAAGTGAATATGCGTATTTATTGAAAAAAATGTAATGTAATAAAAAAAAATTGAAATCTAGAAAATTAGCGTAGGTATGTTTAGCATATCTGGAGAACGGCCAAATAGAACAGTGCTTCCCAGATTGGGGGCCGCGGCCTCCTGGGGGACCGCGGAATTTCTTCGGGGGACGCCGCAGAACATGGTTTGTATTGAGGAGGGCCGCGGATTATTTTGTTCAGATTTAGGGAGCCGTGGAATGAAAAAGGTTGGGAAGCACTGATATAGAAGGCTAAAACTCGATTACAACTTATCGTCACGAAAAGGAGTTATTCATACGGTACCAACCACCGTAGTTTCAGAGGCGGATTACCCTAAAAGCGAATGAGGCGCGCGCTTAGGGCCTCCTAATATAAGGGACCTCAAAAATGGCTTATATTATATGTGGCTATTATTTGCAAACCAGGCTTGTTCCAAAATAGTTGAAAAATGAAATATGATTTTCATTTTGTAAAACAATATATGTATGTGTGTATATTTTAAAAGTATTTTTAGTTTTACATTCGTTTGAATGATATTTTGCTTATTATCAAGCCAGATTTGAGACTGCTTTCCAAAAATATTTTTTAATGTATTTTTATTTACTCAATTACATTGATAGTTCATATTTCTCCGATTTTGGAACGGGACGGGTTTGCAAATAATACCCTCATATAACGCATATACTTTTTTTCGGATTTTTATTATTTTACATGGAATTTTTTGACGTTCTTATGTTATTCGAAAAACAGAGCCTCCAAATTGTATTGCTCCTGAGGCCTGCGTAGTTTGGTGGCCGCTGTATTGACGTATCGTACAGTCAGTTGACACTGAGACATTGTATTTCGTTTGGCTGGCGTGGCTGATCCGCGTTCTGGATTATAATGTAATAGTTAGTTGGTGCGCCTGTTGTCGCATGCAAATTATCACAACTGAGTCAGAAGCATGGGAAAGTGTTCGCAGGGTTTCGCCAACACAATGACAATGTCGCCAATATCATCGCATCACTGTTTTAATAACATTTACATAACACGGCTTGTGGATACTTGGTATCGATTCGCATGCTCGATCCATTTTACCGTTAACATAGACATGCTATGGAGACATGAACAAAGGTAAATATTATTGGACGATTATCGTGAACCACTAACCAGAATAATAACGTGTTTTCTTCGTGTATGTGGAGTCGTTAAAAATAAAAAAAACTCCAATTGAAAATTCGGTTGAAACATATTTTCTTCCTCCCTTGAAATAGTCTTCATTTTTTTCCCATCAAATCCCTTTCTTTCAGCCATTATTCCACCAATACTTCTACTGTAGGTACATATATATACATTTTGCTTACAGCAGCTTCCTAGTTGAACGGGTTGACGTTTTATCTAATTATTTCGACAAACAATTAAGAAATTTTCTCCCCGATTTTTGGTAATTTTACAAAATCTATTTTTTTATTAAATAGTTTCATTGTTTTTCATGGGTTGGGTTCTCTGATTATTATTTTGCTTAGTAACCAGTGCTGGCGTTTGACCCCCTTAGCGATTTGTATACACACAAATTAAAAAAGGGGTCGGAAAAGTTAGTTTATTTTGGACTACGACTCCGATGTTTTTTTATGAAATAGTATTTCATTTACTGAGACTCTAGCTTAAACTTTTTCGTTTCGTCGATTTGTTATATTCTAATGAGAAAATTAGACAAATTATACTATATTTTTAAAAATAATTATATAAAAAATCTTTCATAAAATTGGCATGGCTTTTTTCACTAACTGTATAGTATTCACATATTTAGATTTATTAGTGTACTAAAATCAAGAGACATTTTTTTGTATCAGCGCAGCTTTGTTCTCTTTAAAACTTTGAAACGTTGAAAGATTTAAAGAAACTGGTTTGTTGATGAAATGATGAAACGCGTTAAAAATGTCGAGTAATATTTGCTACAATCATTTTTTATCACACTATAAAATTAATATTCATAATTTAAATGGTGGAGTATCGAAGAAGGAATCTCTCCCTAAAAATCCAACACGATTCTTATGGATGACATTCATACAAGAAAATATATGACATTTCCGTATGAAAATCTGATTAGTTTCCTTCAAGTCATATAAATAATTAATATATTGTGATTGAGCATAATTAATTATTTGAATTTATCCTACTGTTATGTAAATAAATACGAAATAGCTATTTAAAAAAATTTAAGTAGCATATGATGTTTTTTAATAATTCATAAACGTGTAAAACCTTACTTTATTTTCCAACTATTTCTACGTTTGATTATAACTCTGTTCTTCTGCGTACTTCTGACGGTTTGCTGACGGTTTGCAAACTGTTTTCGAATTAGAGTCTAAAAGCTTTCAATTCGATTCTAATTCGAAAACAGTTTGCAAACCGTCAGCAACCCGTCAGAAGTACGAAAAAGAACAGAGCTTATGACAGTTCAATGGCCAACTTGGTTTTTTGTCAATCGTTCAATACACAGTAAGGTAGAGAGAGGCTAAGAAGAAAAGTGGTTGGACGAGAACTAAAAGTAAGTGAATTACATTCTCTATTCCCTATTTTTTTGGGATCAAATAAAATGAGTGAAATGTGATATAACCATCAAAAGCATTTAAACAAATCCATAAATGTCGCCCGCTGTAGTCAGTGGTAAGTGCTTGGCTTTACCGATCAGACAGGGCTAGGTTCATTTCTCGCTAACGTCATTTTTTTTCAATTCAAATTTTAGATCTCGAGTGTTTGTAATGTCAATTCTTCTCGAATTAATCTCGAGTGACTTGCATAAAATTATCATTGAGTTTATCTCGTGTGATGTAATGTCATTATTTTTTTTTGAAACATCTTTGACGGCGCAACTAATCCACTCGGATACGGCGTATAACAACTAGTATTGCACCTATCGAAAATATTCAAACATGATGAAATCCACTTGAAGGATTGATACGTTTATGTGGTTACTGCAGTGGTTTCTAACCTTTTTGGTACTGCGCCTCCCTTTAAAGAAAAAAATCTCTTCGCGCCTCCCCATCCTTTATTTCGTATAGTAATAAAGACACGTCTTAAAGAGTAAATACATATTTTGGACTCATCGCGCCTCCCTTTGCAATAGTCCACGCCTCCCCAGGGAGGCGCGCCTCCCAGGTTGGAAATCGCTGGGTTACTGAGAAGGTAAGGCCACGTATGATGGATTTTAGTATCTACTTTGATTAGACACTTTTTGGAAAGTTTACTTGGTGCAAAAACTATGCACAAGAATTCCTCATCACAATGAAGCAGTCACGTAAAAGCTATCTTTCAACAAAAATGCTGTCTTATTCTGACATTGCACATGAGATATATTACCAAATGTGATCATGATGTATTATTTAGAACTATGATTAAAAGCATAAAACGTCCAGGTGTATGGGTTGAATAATTTTCGTATTTAATCACCGAAGCACGTAAGCCATGAAACAAATAAAAATGATTATTCATACGCTTTCCTTCTTCTACAACTTTCCCACTATTGGAGTAATTGTGCTATTTTTTTAATTTGTGAATAATATTATTAATTAATTGTTAGCTGTAAATTTTAAGAAATTTACGTGTTAGGTTCAAAACTACGAAATACAATTTTAAGGTCAACAGTTTTAGTATAATATTATATCACGGCAATAATATAACTTACATATCTCTCAATCTAGCTAGTAGATGCCAGTCGCATAATAGGTATGTTATAAAGTAAATAGTGTAATTTTCTTCGTTGATATGTTTGAATTACAATGTTTGCCATATGAATTGAGTCGCAAAACTTTTTTCTATAATAAATCACAAACCGTGCTCCATAGTCGAGTAGGCAACGTCGTTAGCTTCAACAGCTGATCTTACGTGCTCAAATCCCGCAGAGAAAAAAATCATAAGCTGATCTTCTAATCGATTTATTCCCTCCCACCTAAAAGATCCTAAAAACGGGGCGTAGAAAGTGCTGTTATTTTTCATCCATATCTGCTCACTAGTTGGAGCATGTATCCACTACATGGTTCCTCCAAGATTCTCTGTCCCCTGCCAATCTTCTTGCTTCCTCTGATGTCGTCCTAGTGTCCCGTAGCTTCGTCGAGTAAGTACATCCTACGGATTGTCATCAGTTGCATCCACGACGGCGGATTTATCCAGCTGGTAAAAAAGACAGGCAGAATTCAGGTTTTCTCGAGGTATCCGCAGCTCACGTCCAAGCCAGGTCTATCGTCGTTTCTTCGCTTTGGGCGTAATAAAAGGTTGTTTAGTCCGTTCTCTTATCTCCGTGTTTCCGACAAAGTCAAACCACCGCATTTCTACTATTCGGCATCTGTTGTCAAAGTACAGTATGCGGTTACTCTGCGCTTTCGTAAGGTGCCATGATTCGCATCCGTACAGCAACACTTCCAAAATGCATGAGTTGAACAGAAGGCACTTGGTTTTAACCAAGTTCAGCCGTGTGATTACCGATGGACTAATCAATATTCCTGTTCTTTCCCTACCCTTATATTCGTCCTCACTTAAAAAAAATGGATTGGAAAAATGAGTATCGAGCAGTCCTTGTTTAAAAACTTCCGTTGAGATACGCTCCATTAAGATTTAATACGCTCCACATTTGGAGCTGACATGGAACAAGAAAAAAGAATTTAACACAGAAAAAACGTAGCCCAAGGCGCAGCTTTTCTTTTTGGGAAATTAAATGACTGAATTTCAGAAACCTAAGGGTTCCGTGGGACGTCATTTGGAAAAAGCTGATTTTTTCAATCGCTTATATTTTCTTGGTATTTTCGTAAATGATTATTTGAATAGGGGAGATGTTCGTGTAATACATTTTACTTTTTTCTCAATCGTATCAATTTATAGGTTCAATCACCTTGTCTTATAAATGTCTACAATTTAATATGTCGTAGAAAGAAATAAATATTAAAAAAGGAGTTTGAGTCAAATATCTTCTTTGACCATGTTCGCTCCCTATGTGGAGCATATGGCCGCCACGCGGCACCTCCATGTTTCCCTGTCTCCCGCCAATAGCTTTGCTTCCTCCCATGACATGCCAGCATCCCTCAGTTCCGCCGAGTACATCCTATGGATAGTACCCGACGGACGTCCAGGACGCCGGAATCCCACCGGTCGAAAGAAGAGGCAGGCAGGATTGAGGCTTTCCGGAGGCATCCGCAGCACGTGACCCAGCCAGTTCCAACGTCTCTCCATAACCACTGACGTGACGGGACGCTGTCTTGCACGCTCCCTTATCTCTGAATTCCTCACAAAATCAAACCACCTCACCCCCATTATCCGACGCAAGCATCTGTTCTCGAAGCTCAGTATACGGTTTTTCTGAGTCTTCGTCAGGTGCCATGATTCGCAACCGTAAAGCATTACCGGCAGAATGCAAGCGTTGAACAAGTGGCATTTGGTTTTAATCGAGTACAGCTGTGTGTCCCAGACAGTCCGCATTGAGTTGAATGTGGCTCCAGCCATTCCTAAACGAATGGCGAGCTCGTTTTTTGTACTACCGTCTTCGGGGATATGTACGCCGAGGTATCTGAAGCTGTCAACCCTCTCGATGATCTGTCCCGCGCTGGTAAGGGTCCTATCAGAGTCATGACAGGTTTGGTTACACATCACATTGGTTTTACTAGTATTAATTTTTAGACCAATGCGACCTGAGTTAGTTCCTAACCCATCAATAGTCTCCTGGATGCCCTCAATGGATTTATCGAATATTACAGCATCATCGGCATATTCAAGGTCACACAGCTTCAGACCGGGACCAACAGCTACACCTCGGTCAGGCGGAATTGACCTGCGAAGTATGAAGTCAAAGATAATAATAAACAAGAACGGTGCAAGAACGCACCCCTGTCTCACTCCGGTTGTGACCCCGAACCATTCGGTATTTGAGTCACCGATTCTCACACAACATGCACTATTCTCATGTAAGGATTTGATAATGGCCACAATCTTTGGCGGAATCCCGTAGGCATCCAGTATCCTCCACAAAGAGGGTCTGTGCGGACTATCAAATGCCTTCTCATAGTCGACGAAACAACAAGCAAGAGCACTGTTAAATTCATTGCTCTGCTGGAGGAGACATCGAAGATTGTGTATTTGGTCCGCACATGACCTTCCAGGGAGGAAGCCCGCTTGATTTTTCCTAAGTATTTTCATAATGGGACCTCTTATTCTCGCCAAGAGAATGTGTGCCATTACCTTCCCAGGAATACTGAGAAGAGTTATGCCTCGGTAATTGTTACAGCTGAGGGGATCACCTTTTTTTTTTGTGGAGTGCTAACACCTCACCGTCCACCCAGTCCCTAGGACAACGCTCACCGTCCCACGCCCTGGCCATCAGGTGATAGAGAGGATGTAGGACGGCGTTAAGACCACATTTCAGAAATTCAGAATGTATTCCGTCTCCACCCGGTGCTTTGCCGTTTTTAAGCCTCTTCACTGCCAAGATGATTTCGGCATGTGTGGGCGTACGGTCTGAAATACCGGACACTCGGGGGAGGTCCATAGATGTAGCCTCTTCGGTTACGTCAAAAGGGTCCTGGGGGGGCGGTCGGTTCAGCACCTCGCAGAAATGATCCTTCCAAATCTTTTTAACGCTTTCTGCGTTTGACTCTATTGCTCCATCAGGGCCGCGAATTGGCCCGGGAGTCGGTGGTCGCTTTCCGCAGACCTCGCGCGTGATTTTAAATAACTTCTTGGTATCATTTCTGCGGGCCGCCACCTCAGCTGTCTCAATTTGCCGATCCAAGAATCGGCGCTTGTCAAGTCGCGCAGACTTCTTGACAACTTTGTCCTGATTACGATAATCAGCGCGACGTTCTTCAAATCTTTCAGGGTCAGCTTCACTGTCCTTCAGTGCTTTAAGCCTGGCCCGCTCTTCAATTCTCCTCCACGTATTTTCGGACATCCATTTTGGTTGCCCCTCCCTCCGGAATCCGAGAACATCTTCGGCCGATGATGCAATAGCACGTTTGATACAGCACCAGTCCGCCTCAATGCGATCGGACCCGGATATAGGTCGCACGGAGACACGATCTATTTCCTTCCTTACAGCAATCTCGAATCTTAGTTTCGTATTTACGTTTTCTAGCTTCTCGATGTCGATCTTTTTCCGCGCTGGATTTTGAGCTATGCGACTTAGTTTCAGGCGGATTTTGCCGACAAGTAGTTCGTGGTCGCTATAAATGTCGGCACCTCGATATGTGCGAACATCGAGAAGTTCAAATCTATGTTTCGTGCTGTAAAGAAGATGGTCAATCTGCGTCTTCGTGCGACCATCAGGAGAGGTCCATGTGTATTTATGGATGTCTTTATGCGGGAAGATAGTTCCGCCAATGGTGAGCTCATTCATGATAGCGAACTCAATCAGTCTCCCACCATTGTCGTTTGCGGTGCCCAGACCATGCCGTCCCATCACTGAGGGTCCGAGAGCCGGATCAGCCCCTACTCGCGAATTATAATCCCCCATTACTATCACGCGATCCCTACGGGGGATTGCTGCAACTGCCGCGTGAAGGGAGTCGTAGAAGGCGTCCTTTGCTTGCTCGTTGGCGTCCTCAGTGGGGGCATAGCACTGAAAGACAGTCACAGAGCTGTCACTAGTCCTGAAGGTGGCACGTATCAATCTCTCAGAGATCGGTTCCCATTTCACAAGGCAACGGGCCGCTCTCCCAGACATCAGTATTGCCACCCCCTGGCGATGATATTGACTCTGGCCAGAAAATATCAACGTGCACCCCTCCAACAGCTTCTTTCCTGCGCCTTTCCAGCGTATCTCGCTCAGTCCTAAGACGTCAAGGCCATACTTTCGCAAGATACGGGTAGCATGCAGGTCCTTTCCAGAAGTGCGCATGGTACGGACGTTGTACGCACCAATGCGCATAATGTATTTGTTGGAGAGGATTTTTTCTTCTCGGTCCATGGTTGTGCTGGGTTGTCTATTTTGGCATCCGGGAGTCCGAGGCGCTTGTGGCGGTGTTTTAATCGGTTTTGGGTTTAAGGATGCAGGGTGATTAACCCTGCGCTCCCGAGGCCTGGGTCACAAGGGCTCTAGGGGTCGGCTCAACCCTGGTTTTTCTGTCGGGGATTTCCTTCCCTTAGCCAGTAGCCCAGTTTTGAGGCGCCGGACGTTCGCCTTGCGACCCCTGCTGTTAGCTACAACATTGTTGCATTGCCCGATGGACGCCACGGGGAGGCCAGCAGATGGGACTTGCTGGTGTGCGGCATTTCCCACCATTTTAGCGTAGGCACGTCAACTGGCATTGACATGCCCACGTGGGACCCCCAGCCATTGACCACCAGCCATTGACCACCATTGAGTCAAATATAGACAAATTAAAAAGTGTATATGATCACGATAATGGAAAGAAATAAATAAAAATGTAAACATCTATCGAATCTCCCACAGCACAGAATCAAAGCAATGGTTTGTTGTTTGAAATATGGGTCCAAATACACAAATACGTGACCGGTCGATAGCGCACTTTGAAAAAACCTGAATAAGTATATCTTTAAAATTAAAACGTGTGACCCCTGCAGCCGAGAGGTTGAACTGCTGCCTGGGATACTGGGAGTCTGGGTTCGGTTACCGACGCACACCTTAATGGCCAATAATAACAAATAATAGGCACAAAAACAATAAGTTAAAATTATAGGTCCTGTTTAACTATTCCAACTACCTAAACCAAACTACCAATAACCGATGTCTAGAAATAGGCAAACGGTACAGCATAGGCGGCACGTAGTCAAATATTTTCTACGCAGGTAAAATTAAAATGACTATCAATACTTTAATTCATTATATTGAATATTTTGGCTTCTTAATACAACCAAACTTAATCACTTAATTTCCTTTCTTTGCGTATCTAATTGTTGTACAAAAGATCATTCATATTACTTTTAGGGTGTTCACTGTCAATACTTGTTGGAAAGTCATTATATTAAAAAAAAAAACACACAATATTTCTTTGTACTTATTTCCACTTTTAAAGCAAGACTCATGACTCGCTCATGAAGAGCATTATCAACTGATCTGAACTGAACTGTTCAGTTGATAATGCTCGTCATGAGCAAAACGGGTCCTGATGTTTCTAAATAAAAATGGAAATAAGTACAAAGGAATATTTTCTTTTTGTAATATTCATATTGTTTAATTGTGGTCATTGTAAATCGGTTCAAAAAGATAAAATTCGAATACTAATAAAACTATAAAATTATTTTAGAATAAAATCTGTTTGGTTACTCTATTTGGAATTATATTGAATTTATTCACAATAATCTTTATATTTTTTCCTCTGCGCTTACTACAGAAAACCATGCGAAGCAAAAGTATTTCTTTCACGAGTCGTTCATAAAAAGGTGCTTTTTTAAAACAGACTCCACTATTTAATAGCAGGTATCAGCAACAATTGGAAATATTATTGAATGTTTATTGTTATTTCCAGTTATTTATAAGATCATGTTCACAGTTCAATACATCAGTTTTATAAAGTGAATTATTTAAAAGGTTTTTTCCTTCAAATAAATCTTATGGCTTAAATATTTGTTTATTAAATCTGATGATGAAACATTCTTTATTGTAAGACGTGAAAAGAATGTACAATATTCTATGAAGATTATTTATAATGCCTACTCGAGTAGATTTTATTTGAGCCCTCGAGAGGTGAAATGAGACAACTAGTAAAATGGTAAAAAGAATTCTTGGACTTTTAAGTACAATCACGTCTGTACTTGATGTTTTGGTGGATTGCATATTTTTATTTTACGGAGATGACCCTATTGCAATTGCAACGTGTATTAACTGAGGTTACATACATTTTATGATACTTTAAGACGTGTAGAATATTACAACGCATCTAAATTTTTTTTTTCTAAAATAACGCTTGGCTTACTTCACCTCTAATGGGCCCATTTATTTTTCAGTCAGTGAGACCCCACCAATTTTATGAAAAGATAAACGTAAAAGACTATATTATTATAATCAACCAAAAGATTAAATTATAATGATTTTTAAATACTTAAAATGTCAGTATTTTTAAAAATACCATCTCCGTTTCCTATATAGAATTCTTATAAATCATCTCAAAAGAACTGGTTATAATTCAGTTTATAACATATTCTAAAAGGCTTCCGATTACGAGCGAATATCGTTGAAAAAAATGATACATTCATAAAAAATAAGTTTTTTGGAAATAAAATGCTTCTTAACACTGGCTAATGGTATATACGACCGGATAAAAATAATAATTATAGCTATCTGTTTAATTCTATCAATCGTTCTATAGTGTCGGATCGAAGATTGGGAGGGAAGTATGAAGAAAAAGGTGTACGGGAAGAGTTGATTTGCCCCTGAAATCGTGTGTAGAATCAAAAGAAGATTTAATATTTAAAATCTGTTTGTAGCTTTGTTTGTTATGAATCTTTTATTGCGCAAGGTTGAAATGACATTCAAATAAAATTATATCTTTTATACTATTTTGTTATCTAATTTAAATTGCATTTTGTGGTAGAATTGGTAACGGTCTGCGTTTACGTGCTGTGGTCCGAAGTTCAAATCCTCCGCTGAAAATTCGCATTGAATTATTAATATTTAAATTTTTATACTCAGGGTTCTTCTATTACAGTGGGTAAACATTTAACTTGAAAAATCTTAACGTTAGAAATCGGTTAAGATGAGAAAAAACTGCGGTTCCAGCAAACTCTACGTTATATGGAACAAAAAGTGTACAGCGCAAAAAGATTTCTCGTCGCTGAAGATCGCGAATTCCGTTGCAAAATTGTCATTTTTTCTCAAATTATTAAACTTACTTTAGAATAGAATTTTCTATGCTTTGGCTACTTATAAATTACAATCTATATTAGGACACTACTGGAAACACTTTTTTAAAACAAAAAATACTTTACTTATTTGTCATGTCAAAGTTGATCCCTAAAAATCCCAACATTGTTGTAGTGTTTATTTTTTAATTCATGTCCGCTTCTAATATGGAGCATATGGTCTCCTAAACATAAGTTTTTTTTTCAAAGACTGCTTGTTATTCAATTACACAAACTCTTTTTTTTAAGTGAGTAGGGATTAGTAAATAATCGTTCTCGCTATTATATATATATATGTTCATTTATGTATTTCATCAGATCATCTTTAGTCAGTCAAGCATGCAATGTCAACACTATGGACTATTGAAGTGGAAATGTTTGATGTATGTACATGTTTATAATTTTATTTATGAAATACACTGATTAAATTGTAAAAGTTTAAATAAAATTATCCTAATGAAAACGATAAATTATCAGTCACTTACATCTGGTAGTGCCACCATTTATAAATGTTTTGTATATTGGTTTTTGCAATAAATATTTGAGAATAATTGATATGAAATAGCATCGATAAATCTAGATAGAATTTTTTGTTAATGTGATTTTATTGATAATGTTTTATATACAATATATAAACCGTGTAGACGACTTATTAATATTTGAAAAGGTTTTTGGTTCCATGACTACTTTCTCTAGGGCCAGCATGGTTCCTTCAGCTTCTACCAATACCCCCAGGATATGTTTTAAGCTCTTGGTCAAAAGCATCATGACTTGTTTGACTTGCGAGCTTTAAAGCTTTAGACGCATCTATGAAACTATTTTAAATGATGTTTCTCCTTGAATGAGTATAGGTCAAATCAGCAAATTTTCAATTAGTTCCTTTGAATAGACCAGCGTTGATGATGAAGCATCTACCTACAGCGACCCTTTAACAGTGTCCGCTGTAAATGCGTTCTTGAACTAGTGTCTAGTCGTGACGATTAGCCGGGAGGCTGTGTGTGAAACAGTAGAGATTGGGATATTATGTATGTGAAGCTGCTATGCACCTTATGGAAGCCTAAGACCGCATTTTTCTCGACGCTTATTAACTGATGGGCGTGGCCGGCTGGACAAGAACGTGGTTTATCGGAGGAGATCTTCGTTAGCAGAACCTCAACAAAGGAAATCAAATTAATATTTTTATCCTATTATAAGGAAAACCATTATTAAACATCTACATTCCCACTGTGGGGCATATGGTTTCTTATTAGAATGGTATGGGTGGAATATAAAACTATGCTTTTGAAACAATAATAAAACAAATAAACATCACTTTAGAGATAAAAATATGTTTTATCGGATCAGGAGTCGGACAGCAGATTAAAAAGAAAAATATATATATTTTGATAGAATACATTTTATTCCGATTTGAAATTTACCCCATTTTTAAGCCATCGTTTTTTAACCCTTTCCCAAAGTTTATAATACATATTGACACCTACTACAGTTAATATAAATAAATTTTTAAAACTTTTTAAGTAGAACTACGTTTTACTTTGTTGCTCAACTTTTTTTGCAGAGAGTATGAATATAAGGATAGAGCTAGGACAGGACTAGTGGTCCCAAATTAAGGATCGAATAAATGTTCCAAGAGAATTTTAGACAGCACAGACATCGTTGAACAGAAATTCATAAATTGTTTTAAAATCTTATTTCTTATGTTATATTTATAAATTATCGAATGACGACATTTTTTACTATTCAGACCAAAACAACAACAAAAAACACTATTTTTAGTATCAAATCTGACAAAATTATGCAGCGCATTTGTTAAATTGGCCCGCGCAGCCTTTGAATACTCACTGCGCATCTAACCTCTCGTCTTAGAGGGAACATTGATTCAAACCAATATTAATGACTTATATTAATTACGGTTTCATTAATGTAGACTCTAATGGCGAGAATGTGTTTAACTAACTCAACTTCAATTATTTCAAAACCTGTGACCCTATTCTATAATTAAAAGCGTCGACAAAGTAGAACCGGCATTGGAACCACGACCTTTCTGACCTCCGCGCATCTTGTAGGTACTGCGGAGTGCAGACTCGTAGAGCTGATATTCAGGTAGGCACGATGCCATACCCACTTTCTTTATGCACCTAGCCACTTTAATAGATTAATATTGACTGTTCGTCTTGTTTGATAAATTAATTTACTGTATTAAATATACTTCGAAATGTTAAATTTCGTAAATAAATCAATTTATTTTTTATGGAACTGAATCGAGATTAATTTGTTGATTAGCAAAATGTTCTACTCTTTACATTCTCATACAGCAGTGTCTGCCAAACTTTTTTACTTCACGGCACACTGGTGAATGGGAATAGTATCGCGGCACACCAAATAAAAATGCTTTAAAAAAGTAAACGTACATTTAAAAAGAAAATGTGTCGCGTTGACCACTATGTATGAATGTGACAAATATTTCATTGAATGTGTAATGTTGAATTTATTTAAAATTTAAATGAATAAGCATTATTTAAAATTAACATTGTTAAGGCTTCTTCCACGGCGGCACACCTGAGACTTCTTGCGGGACAGTAGTGTACCGCGACAAACAGTTTGGAAGACACTGTCATAAAGTATACATATGTTCCATTACAATGTATGGAACATATTCACTACTCACTTTAAGGGTGTGCACTGTCAATACTTGGCGGAAAGGCATTATATAAAAAAAAAATACTCATTTGTACTAACTCCCATTTTTATTGAATAAGATCAGGACCAGTTTCGCTTATTAGCATTATCAGCTGATAATAAATTGAACATCAGCGGATAATGCTTGTCGTGAGCGAAACCGGTCCTGATATTATTAAATGAAAGTGGGAATTAGTGCTAATGATTATTTTATTTTGAAAATATTTACTACCGATATCCGAGCCCACCTCTGGGTCAACCTGTCTTTTCGAAGGAGAAGAGGATAACCTTATGAAAAAAACAAAATGATAAGAAGCTGAAATCCTATTTGAAATATTTCATCAATAGAGAGTAGCCACAAACTCTCCCCCCCCCCCCCCGCCACAAGTGAGTGTAAATCTGTTTTTAAGGTTTTGCCTAAAATTGTATTTTTGTAATTGGGTCACATAATTATTAAGTGGGCGATAAATTCACACACATATAGCTGATTGAAATTTTTATTAAAGAAATTCTCATTTGTTAAAATTTTATGAAGATATCCCACATTTAGTTTTTACCGACTTAATTGTGGATACAAAGTCTTTAGATAGTTTGACCCCTGTGTGTGATGTACAATTTATTTACCAGACGTATTATTGTAAGCACTTTATCGTCTTCTGTCCAGAAGCATTTTTCGATTATTTTCATCATGACAAAACAATCGTACGGGCTAGAATTATTATTTACTCGATGGAAAAAATAACTATTTTCAAAAGCTTACAATGTCCGACTACTAGATAAATTATAATGCAATTGATTTGTTCGGTAAGCAAAGACGAACATTCCTCGAGTGTTTTGCCTGTCAGACGTTTAATTTGACCATTGTGAAGATACAGTGGGCGGATTGTTTGGGCGGAAGAATAAAAAAATATCAACACGCTTAACCGGCATCCGAAATCTTACGAATTAGTCAAAACAATTTAGCCTATTCAGCAATCATGGTGAATAGGTTTATACTCATTTCTCCAACGAGAACAATACACTCGTTGCTCGACTTGCGCGTTATCTTTTTAACGCGTTTTTTTTATAAATCGAACGCTATACATACTGCTCTCACTGACAAGCCAAATGGGTTTTTGAACTATGACTTAGAATCAGTTTTTAATTCTTGCGATAAGCGGTCTAGTCCTTATCATTAAATAAATACAGTTTTATTTTTTCGCGGTAAATATGTTCCACAAGATATTGCATTGAAAGATCTCTATCAACTTAAAAAGACTGTGTGACAAGCAGGTAAGAAACTGTAATGTAAGAAACAAGGACAGGTAAAAAGTCTAAAAAAATCATTTTTCAGTTTGAATCATTTGATAGAAAATGATTACAATTTTAATAAAAATAAAACAAATCATCTATTCAGTAAATAATAAAAAGTTAAGAGTGAATAGCTTGGAGTTTTTGGAAATTAACAAAATCATTAATAGAAAGGAAACATTAGTACATAAATAGCATTTTTAATAAGATTGGAAGATCACAATTGTTCAATTTATTTCCATTGCGATTTACCGTACCTTATATAAGTTATTATTTTTTTAGTAGTTACAACGTTTATATTTATTATATTTTACCCCCTTCCCTGGGTCCAGTAGAAAAGGACAAAACTCCGAGTTTTATTTTGTAATTTATTACTTAATAATTAAAATCAATTTTTGGTTTACTCGTAAACCTTGCGATGTTCTGTCTGATGATACTTCTCAAACGGACGAAAGACATGTCACTTGTTGAAACACAAGACAGTTATCAAATTTAATGTGATATATATATTTATATTTAATTTTTGTGATACAAAAATTAAATATAAAATTTACATTAATGTGGTGATTCTCAACCAATCCCAATAAATGTGATAAAAAAATACATTAATGTGGTGATTCTCAACCAATCCCAATAAAAAAATGGTGAATTTTAATTTAACAGTGACCAACAGTGGCAATTATATTTTTTAGTGTGGACATGTTAATCGAATATTATACTCTGTGTTGATATTCGATTTCTAACTCATTTCAAGTGATTTTTTAGTACCATCTCTCATGTAAAATGTCAGGGCCGGCGCTACTATACATGCGAAATAGGCGATGGCCTAGGGCGCAAATCATTAAGGGGCGCATAAATTGAGTGATCAAATTATTTTTTATAATCTAATAACAAATAATAGTACGTTTTTTATGCTTGTATCTGTTCGTTGTAATTATGTATCGTATTCTATATATTTCACAAAAGCGAGGTTGAGCGACTGAGTAACAAATAGTTCTCGTAAAAAAATCTTTTGAGATATCTCTATTAGGAAGCCATATGATCCACATTGCGAGCGGACATGTATATAAAAAAAATATTCCATAGTTCATTAAAAAGGGGGCGCGCCAATAATCGTTACCTAGGGCGCCAAATAACCTCGCGCTGGTACTGGCCATGTTAGTTTCATTTGATAAAAACATATTTTAATTTTCTTAAATCTATTTTTCGATTACGTATGCGTTCAATACAATATTTCGTGGAATCTTTTTACGGCTTAAATCAAAAGATGCGTGGCATCGATTGGAAATTCAAATTGTGAAATATCCTTATAGGGATTCGAGCACGTGGACGCCGCAAATGAAACAGAAGGCGCTAACCAATCGGCTACTGGTCCGGAAATTGAATGAATTTTAAATAAAAAAATAATTATTATTACAACAGTCGGACTAAGTTTTACCGACAAAACGGATATTAAAATTTCGGTTGATTGAAATGTTTTTTGATGCCGTGGCCTCACTTATACATGACAGTTTTATATCGGTATGCTGGTGGAATATGTAAGTGTTTTTCTTTCGTTTTTATTTAAAACCAATAACGTGCAAAAATTTAATTAACATAATGTTTTCATTTTCTCACAGGATCAACATGCCGGAAATAAGGCGCCTGAGAAACCTACGTAAATAAAATCGATTGATTTATGCAACGTGTCTCAGAGCTTATACACCCGAATTCGAATAAAAATCATTATTTCCACATCCGAGTCGAGTAAGTCGTCACATTTTTTTTTATTTTATTTGGAAGACTGTTGTCTTGATCTTCAAATAAATAAACACTACTTCAGGGGTGGGCTGGAAGGGGCCCGGAATGGCTCGCGCAAGCCCCTTGTTAAATTTTAATAAATCCGACAAGCCCCTTGTTAATTCAAAAGAAAATAATATTCTCAGATCAATTTAGTACATAGCTGCAATTTTTGACTTGTATATTATCTAGGACAGCTTCAATATACACAGTAGTACATTTTTGGCCGTTAACATTGATGTTTACGGTAAATTGCATATTGCAAGTGTGTTAAGTAACAATTGATTACTTATTTAAGTATTGCATATAGCTCCACCGAAGTGATAAAAAAACTCACTGCTTCCCCAGAACACAGAGAATTGCTTTGTTATAAAGTGACCCCCTTGTTAACGTATTGGCAGCCAACCACTACTCTACTCCGGTTTTTCTGAATACAGATAGTTTTAGAATTACGACCGAGTTACTTAATTTGATCGTAAGTCTAATTTCATACACAGTGTCGTCGGTAATTTTCCACAGCCCTATTTTCTAAAAAAGAAAAAGTTTTAAAATTTAGGAGGATATGTCTTAAGTGATGAAAGAATTAATTTCTTTTGTGGGAGCTTAATATCATTCCTAAAATTGTTCTGTTATTTTATGATTTTTTTATTAGGAATTTACATAAACCAAGTGTATCTAAAGTATTTAATTAACGTATTTAAACATCAATAAGTCAATGGACAACTTCTCACCAAATTACTCTAGCACGACGTGGCATATATCAAAAATATTAGTTTATCATTTATTTCCATATCTTAGTAAAAACAGATTTTTTAACATTATTTCAGTTTCAACCTAGGACTTAACTTGTAGTAAAACATAGTTACACACATGAGATTGAATTTTACAAAGACCGACGAGCCCCTTGTTAATTTAAGAAAAAAACAGTATTATATATAACTGCAATTTCTGACTTGTATACTATCTATGACAGTTCCAGTATACACAGTAGTACATTTTTTAGCTATTTAAATATTTAAGTTTAGGGTAAATTGCATATTTTTGCATATTATAAGTATATTAAGTACAGTGGATTGCTTATTTAAGTATTGGATAAACTTTCATATGAGTAATAAAAAAATCACTCCTTCCCCAGAACACCAAGAATTGCTTTGAGACTAAGCGAGCCTCTTGTTAACGTATTGGCAGCCAATCGCTGGGTAATGGGAGGAACTAGTTGCCGTTTACCGGTAATTAAAATTTGATGGTAATTTGCAAGCCCTAGTGCCAGATTTTTAAAATACGTACCCAAATAAATCTTAATAAAATTCGCTGTCGCTTAATAATTTGAGGAGAAAAACATATTATCTACATGTGTACACCCTCACTCAACATCTTAAGATTTAAAAAGAAAAAAAGGCAATGTTTTTATTTATTTACTTTTACCAAGATTTTAGTCCGAAATCGAAACCAAGCGGCACTACTGATATTCTGCACAAATTATCGTATAGCAGAAAATTAAATCCTAAGTGGGCTTCCTAATTTTGAATTAGCCAAGACATTAAAAAAACTTATAATTTATATAAAATAAAATCATTTTAATATTTCCGCTAAATTGTTAATAATATGCATTTTTTGCAATGGATTTAAAAAAAGAGAAAGATGTTTTGCAATATGTAAGTTTATCTAATGCGCTAGTTAGGTAATTCTAAATTTGGTTTTAAACGATTAGCTCATTTGTAAATTGCTACGTTGAAGAAATATATGAGAGAAGATGGTATTCATCTCGGAATTGATTACACGAATTATTATCCTTCACAACAAGTTTTTTTAAAGTGGTTGCTAATTTTGCTAATGTTGCCCCATTAATTAGTGTTAATTTATCGAGGTAATACGTATTAAGCGATGCCCATAAAAATATTAGGTTAATTGCCCTGGTAAAAACATATTTCACTGAAATATACTTGGAATGTTAGAGGAGTTAATACTAAATTTCTGTAAGCTAAAAAGCAATGGTAATTAATTTTATCACACATGTATGCGATCAGCAACTTCTTTGTATAATATATTCTATCGAAATTGATTACTGTGTAAACATGTACACGTATATTATAGGCATTTGTATTTCTATAATGCTGGCTTAAAGAATTGTATAAAGTATCTTTCGGATAGGAATTGAGTTTTTTCAACTAGGGTTTTTTTTAAGACGCCATCTATGACAAGGAAAAATTACGAAGACCGATGTTCGTAATATTAATTTTGGAGAATATCTAGCTTTAAAAAAGTTCCATAGTGATAAAAAAAAAAACATTATTTCTAATAGTTAGGCAACGGACATTACCTTTCAACCAATGTATGACATATTTTAATTATCAAAAATACTATTCAATAAATCGTATCTATTAAAATGACCATACGATATATTGCGTAGTTTGCTCACATTTTTAAAGCAATATCATGAAAACAGAAATCATTTAACGAGAAATGATTTGCGTAAAAGAGAGTATGAAATGGGTTCAGGAGTGAAGGCTTTAGAAAAGATTTGTAAAAGTCTTCGATTTCCGGATTGAATAATGGGTTGGCAGGGGTAAATTGATTAAGAAGATTGATTTAAATTGATTTATATTTTATTTCCTTCGGGAATTCAAGTTCTCTGGGAGAAAATAAGATGAAAGCCCATAAGGTTTGGCCACTTTGCCGTGGTAATTGTTTTTTTATAATTTGTTAACGGAGTACGTGAAATTAATATACAAACTCTTTTTGTGTTTGTGTTTTTCGATGGATTCATAAAAAAAATACTTGTTTGGTTATAGCGTATTACTTTTGAAATCTTTTATAATAATCTTTTGTTTTTGTAGTGTTTGAATTGTTCTATAGTATAATACATTGTAATGCTTCTTTATGATTCGAAAATAAAGTTTCTCAAATATCTTTATTACGAACACAGTTCTAGTAATAAAAAAGGAAGGAAAAAAATATTGATTGATTTAGAAATTTTAGAAACTTTCCAAAGCAATTCACAACTTAAAAATTAATATACATTTCACTATTATATTCCAAAAATAATATGGTTTATTGTTAGTTTTAATGTTTTAAATTATTATGTTAAACAATTTGATAAAGTGAAACTAAAATTAAACATTTTTAGCCCATCACGAAGATTTAGAAGAGCAATCGTTTAAAATGTAGTGATTTCTGACATTTTTAAGGATGAAGCTTTTAATTATGAAAATATTTTCTTGCGCCTTCTTGAAAAAATATTCCAATTTATAAATTTAGGAAATGAGATTCGTTGCAAGATACAGTCTTAAAAAATAATTAGGTTTCGGCTTAGGTCTTTAAAATGAGCATTTTTTTGGCATGCAACGCATAATCGTATTTTACATTCATTTATAAGGAAAAAATATTTTGCTTACTGAGCGTTTCACATTACGAGTAAGATTCTAAAACGAATAATGTTAGATGTGTTAGGATCCACGTATATGTGTTTTTGAAAATATGTACATACTTTATATATATTAGATATAAATACAAAAAAAACTCAAATTTTAATGACAATGTTTCTTTGCAGTAGATTAAATATACATTTGTTTTAAAATATGTTAGAACAGAAACGTCTCCCGCATCCCTGTAAATTCTTTCGCGCACCACATGCCACTGACTTAATGTGTGAAATCAAATCTCTTGCCTACTGAAAAACCGCAATGATTATTTAATTTAAAAAATGTTTTCTCCATTTTAGTTCGTTATCATGAATAAAATAGAAGAATTTTGACAAATAAACTAAAAGCATATTCGAAGTCCACCCTAGTAATAAAAAAGAACAAAAAAAACATTCCTCTTGGTAGAGTCCAAATAAATTTAATTGGTAAATAATATTGCTAGGCAACAAAGCAGATAGAAACAAGCTAGAAACAGTTTAATACCATTATTGCAGAGCCAGTGGTCGAGTGGTAAACGCCGTCGGCTTCGGTTGGAAAGCTCACGGGTTCGATTCCCAATGCGGACAATTATTCAGTTAATTTATTTGAACACATGTATGCACATACCTAATATGTATTTATTTCACTTAGCCGAGTGTGGCGTAGCGAGAGGTATAAACTAATCATTAGTCCTGTCTTAGTCCTACCTTCTATCATTCTGACTGAGTAAAAAGGATGTCCGCTTCCCAACGTGAACGTGCTTAAAAAATATTTTTTTTCAGTTAACCAATATACTCATAAATTTCACTAAGGGTTTGGTTTTTTGATGATACTGATGCTACTGCTTTGTACGTATTAAAATATTTATATAATACGTATTATGGATAATTCATTCCATGCATCCACCCATACATCCCAAAATCACCATTTAAAATGCCATTATCACCACGGTTTACTTTTCAATCACCTGGGAAAGTATCAGGGCGGCAGGTTGAATGAAGAGGTCTACGTATGTTTTTTAGTCTTTGTTGTATCACTTGACAATGCTCGCATCCCGTTGTATGCGTGGGACGAAAGAGCCGGTGTGTGGCATAAACCTGCGCGGGCCCGGGCGCGGAGGGGTAAGGGTTGGGAGCTTTACACCTGTCGGGTGGAAACTGCACAGATTAAAGGAGGGCCCGGAAGCCATGGCCACAAAAGAGGTAGAGTTTAATTGGCGGTAGTCGGGTCGCCAATATAAAGTTTTATGCGAAACTCTTCTGATGATAAGGCACCTGCCGAATTATATCTCGGCATACTCTTCTTACATCGTTACCAGTCATAGATGGTCTGACTTCATAATTTGTAAATTTTGCTGACTATTTAAAATATGATTTCGTAATAATCACATAGTGTCGACTTCTAAGCTAAGTGTAAGTTACTAGTGGTGTCAAGTGGACAATAATTGTCATACATTTTTTAGATAAGTTGAAAATAAAACGCGTGATAGAAACTAAATTTTGAACCAGACAAAGAAAGCATGCTTAATCATGATTTCATTGAATTTACCAATAGCTTTATTTAAAAAAAACAGCTATAATCTGCGCTTTTTTAAATAAAAGTTTATTCAACTTTTACTGTCAAGATGTTTTTAAATCAATGGTCACGAGCCATATTCCATCATTCCAGCGTCCCGAAGCTCCGCCGAGTACGTACTACCGATGGTCATCAGTGACTTTCCACGCCGATGGGTCCATCCGGTTGGTGGAAGAGACAGATAGGTTTCAGACTATCTTGAAGCATCCGCAGCACAAGTCAAAGCCAATATTTTTTTACTTTATATTATGTCGTTAAGCATTCTGTAATTCAGAAACCTGTATGTAAACTATTGTATTTATTTATGTAGTACAAGAGTTCTTAATCCGCGTCCGCAGAGCTGTTTTCGTGCGCCCGTCCAAAGATTTTTTTTTTTTACGATTCAGATGATCTTCTTACACTACCATCATTAATAAAATTGCATTAGTGAAATGCAGTGTCAAAGATCGCATTGATTGTGATTTTTTTTATTTTTAAGATATTTTCGTACTCTTTATTGTATTTTATTTCAACTTATTTTGGAAATGCCCTCTTAGGTACATACATTTAAATACATGTATAATTTACTGATTAATTGACTAATAATATAATAAATTAATGTAACACATATTGTCGAGATCGTGTTTTTTTATAAGTACGGCGTGTCAATCTATTTTACATGAAAACCAATATAGCTGAGAATTTGAAATACACAACAAACCAAACAAAGTAGTTTCCATATTAATTGCTAATGTAGAAATGTGGAACTGTGATTTATTGTTTCGTTAAGACTTCGTAAAGAAAACGATGAATGTGGGAGTACTTTTTATACAAACAATATTATTATTTTCCGGGGCTGTATAAAATACCGATAAATGCGGGAAGACGATGAATGTGAGAACGATAAAATATTAGGGTTCCACTGTACTGTGATTGATGACTGAGCGCTTCTAAGCGTAGTTTCTTCTACTACTGAGAACTTTATTTGTCAAACATTCAAATACAATTTATACCTCGTATGTTTATCAATACTTCTTATTTTTTCTTTGTTGGTATCATTATTCCTGGACACACGGATACAAACGTCGTAATCGTATTAATACAAATAAAACTTCTGTACCATCTTGCACCAGGTCTTGACTGCAAGAAGATGCCCCCTGGCATGCGAGCGCTCCGAGCGAAGACAGGTTTGGCTGTCCCCCGTCCTGCGCCCCTGTGCGACCCGACCGATGTACCTAATTGCGGCTTGGATTTTTCACCAAGAACTGACGAATTAAAGGAATTAAACGATCCTCGATGCTTAAATACTTTGTCCACGGTATTTATTCACTGATTTCAATTTGAGGAATGCTATTTTATTGCTGGTGCGGCTGTGAATTGTTGATGCAACTAAACGTTAAAATAAAATTTATCGCATAGCATTCAAACAAAAGTATTTGTATTATAAATCTGAATTGTGTCGGTATCTCTGCGATAAATACACATTTTGGTAAATTTGAAAATCCAAGGCGACAAGTGTTACAAACATGAATATATTGAAGAGTAATCGAAACAACTATGATTGACAGGGAAAACAATTACATGCAGTCAATATTCCCTTTAAGCTGCGCGCTCGCGCGGCCGCGCAGCTGTTGAAAAACCCCCGCGCACTAGTTCCGAGTTAGCGCGCTCTCTGATATTACTATTCAAATAATATTTATTAATTTTGAATAACCCCAATTAACCAAAATAAATTGATTGATATTTTAACTAGAATTAAATTCTTATCTACTATCACAACAAGAAAATGATCTAAATGTAAGGACAATTTTAAATAAATAATAACTTTATAAGCGACTGATTATTTGTTTCATTGGGCTTATTTTTTTAATGTGTGCTTGATTTTATTTAATTTAAAAAATAGAATTAATTATTGTATTTCTTAAGTTTTATTTCAATAAAATTATTAGTATTAATAAATTAATGATAACAGTTTCATTTATGCAAATTAAAACAACAAAAAAAAACATTTATTGTATCAAATATGACAAATTATGCCGCGCATTTGTTGGATTTGCCTGCGTAGCCATTTAATTTTTCGCCCAGCTGACTTCATGTCTAAAGGGAACATTGCATGCAGTATGCATATTTTTTATGTCCCTTTATAGAGCGTTGCTGGATTTTCTTTGTGGATAGGATATATTTTCAATGCCTTAGAAATATTTTTTTACACTAGTGAAAAGTTAGTTCACTCAAGATACATTTTTGCTTTACGGGCTGTTCAGTTTAAAGTAAAGGAGTCGTAAAAAATCGAGTAACATCGATTCTCCGTTTAATATCTTATTTGTGATTACCCAAATTATTTGTGTGTATTATGAAATTGTGTGGTGTGAATGAGTCCTGGAATTGTAAAAGATTATAGAGAAAAAAATAGTTTGAAATTTAAAAAATTGAAGCTGCGTTTACTTATAACTCGAGACTACGATCAAAACTTTCGCATTATACCAATGCAAGTATAAACGTATGCGGTCATTGTGATACTTTTATGTCTTTATTTACTTTTCTTGTCGTCATTTGTTTAAATAATAAACTTATTGAATTCAACATTTATGTATTAGCCAAGTAATACCAACTAAATGGCTCTGACTATGCCCACCTGGATTATATGAAGAATGCTCAAATATCCATACGCTTCCATAAATCATGCAAGATTTTATGGCATTTATGAGTTATATTAATTATTGTTTGATAAAATATCTTAATGATGAGACGTTACATTAATTTAAAACTATTTGAGAACAAAACCGCTGAAGTTGTGTTAACCTTTTATCTGCCGAGTAAAAATCACTCGGCGGAGGAAAACAGTTTGAGAAATTAAAAAAATCGTAACAAGTATTAGAGAAGATACACATGACAAATAATGAATCGGGAATATAGTGGAAGTAATATAAGAAGAACACACTGTTAAGTTTCGAAGTATAAATGAAATACTTGTCAATTATTAAAAATGCAGGCTATTAATAATTAAAAGATATAAACAGATAGTTCTGACGATGGCGCAAGCCGAAATAGCTATCAACGCATAAAATTATTAAAAACTGTAGAACTAAAATACTTTGTTATTTTTAATCTGTTAGAAACATTCGAGTTGCAAAAACCATTCTGGACAATTTTGTATAACGATTACCATTTTTAGCCGAAAGTCTTTATATATAAGCGGGTGAAAGCTTCAAATTCAATCATATCTTGTGAGGAAATCATCGAAAATTTGGCACACGTTATCCACATATTACATTTGCGTACACATATAAAAACAATGCAAAAAAAACATATTTAAAGTAAGGTAATACACAATAGTTTTTCGTCATTTACTTAATACTTCAACTTGATCGTTACTTAAGCGTTAGTAATCAAGGCGGTTAAAGATGAGCGAAAATGCTCAAAAATCAGCTAACTCGATACATAATTAGTTATAGATGTACCAGCGTAACTTGACTGCCCGCGAGGGCGCCACCATCGCATCATTAACATTGCCATAGTCAACACGTCCTAGGGCGACAATTTTAGTTCTGAGTTCTGCCACAGTCAAGTTAAAATGGTACATCACTAGTTAATGTAATAATAGACTAGATATTTTAAAAAATAAAGGTTTAAAATCAGCATATTCGTCGCAATGGTCTGGTAAAATAAATACTTTTTGTAAATGGTAATGAGATTATTTTCAGGGAAAAAATCAGATGTTATTTTTCAATATTGCTCTCAACATACTGAGCTTTTTTTTGTAACCATGTCCATTCTCAATGTAGGCATTTAGCATCTTATTCTAATTATCTCAAAATAAGTTTTTCTACGAAAACTGTTACTTGTTACTCAATCGCTCAGCAACAAACCCTATTCAGAAGATAGCAAGGATATAAAGATGACAGACTTAGTGGTTAGCTAAATCGTTATGCCCCGTTTTTGGCGATTGGATTGGTGGAAGAGGACTTAACCATCAGAGACATCTATGCAGGAGTGGGCTGGATGGGGCTCGGAGGGGATTACGCGAGCCCCTTGTTAAATTTTACCAAGGCCGGTGAGCCCCTTGTTAACTTAAGAAAAAACTAATTGTATAGGAGCAATAAAAAGAATCACTCCTTCCCTAGTACGCCGAGAATTGCTTTGAGATTGAGCGAGCCCCTTGTTAATTTATTGTCAGCCCACCACCGCATTTATACCGTCAAACACACAGTGGCGGATTACCATATAAACGAATGAGGCGCGTGCTTGGGGCCTCTGAATCTTAGGGGCCCTATTATGGCTTATATTATAACTTTTTGTTCAGATTTTTATATATTTTTACCATTTAACATGTATTTTTTTGACGTTCTTATACTATCCGAAAAACAGGGCCTCCAAATTTTATTGCGCCTGGGGCCTCTCATGTACTTAATCCGCCACTGCAAACACAATTCCATATATTCAATAATCAATTTATGAAAGTGTCTGTACTGTAAACCCCTCGATTTCTTCAACCAAAGTTAACGAACGTGTCAACTTCAGACATACTGTAATGAGGAGCTGTCTAGTGTAGTCGTTGATATTTGGTTTTCGATGGATCATTTATCGAAATTGTATTTCGATAATTTCATAAGTAACATAAGTTTCAGCGTAAGTGGGACAATGTAAACTATGTACATAGCGGTCAAGTGGTTAATACACCATCGAAACTGGTTTGCTAAATTGACTTTGGGTATCCCATAAACTTTTACAACGATCAATAAAGAGTATAGATATTATGAAAAATTGATGTTCACAGATTTTTTAAATACCTGAGAAGCGGCAAACGAAAAGCACTGCCGATACTGTAAGTGTATCCACCGATCGAAGAATCTCATCCAAATGTCGTCTATAAATTCAGCTTAGAATGAATTTCATAGCCAATTTTATTTATATTTATGCTTACTACTCAACTTTATAGCTGAATATTATTTATTTTGTCTATAAACTTACATTTTTTGTGTTGTACTTTTAACTGCTTGTTATAAAATGATGACGTTTTTGAGAGTGACTGTGTACTGTAAAGAAAACAGACAGGCTAACGAATGATTTCAATATATCGACTGTGGAAAGGAAAAAGGACGTAACCCACACATATCAAATTTTACAGGAGGCGCTAAAAACGTGTTTTGATGATTTTGTAACATATGCAAATTATGAATTATACACAACCTTGAAGTGCACAGATACTTCTAAACTGGTGTTAAATTGACATAACCTAATATTAATTAAAGAAATTGTCTCGGAAAAACTTTTATTTCATTGTTTTTTCTTGGTTTTATTTTTTTGCAAGGTCATCTTTATCAAACTTAAAAGCTAAATTTAGATACTTATTCGGCATTTTCAGCTTCCATCCTTTTGATAGAATGTGTATCAAGTTGTATACATTGTGATTATCGAAAAAAAGCTGTTTTGAAAAATTGAGGGTTACGTCCTTTTTCCTTTCCACAGTCGATATGTAAATATTTATTTTAAAATTGTTATTTTTTTTAATTTTCTTTTGGAGTTATATATGTATGTATAACCTCCGAATTTATTACTACAGACAAAATTTGTTGATTGAATTGGCATTTACTTGATAGAACTTAATTTTAATAAGGTGAAACAATATCAAAATATTTTAGCTCTACAGATAATATTATAAATGTGTTTGATAACTATTTCAGCTTGTGCCCTCATCATGATTAAATTTGTATTTTTTTTTTGCATGTGTTTGTGTTATATCTTAGTACTGTCCAACAACACATAATATACATGGTCCATATCTGATGGAGAAACACCATACGAATACTGACAAAGCTTTCAATTTATACCAGGAATTCTTACGCCTGTTAGTTAAATCTCCGTTTATTTAGAAGCTACTAGCGCTCGTGAGTCGTTCATCCTACTGAAAGGAATCTGGTTTGAAAACATGGACGCCTGCGATGTGTTCATTCATCCCTTCCAAATCTATTTTTCTGTAGTAAAGGGTGGTTGGTATAAAGAGAGCGTACTTAACGTAGGTACTACCAGACCTATGAAACCTCACCATTGTATCCTTAGCCTACTTATAAGACGTTAGGCTTCTGACTTAAAATGTGTTCTTGTTATGAACGCCTTATGTAAAGATCCTTTCTATATTAATCAATATAGAATGGATTATTTATGAATTAATGCCTGTTATGTTTCACAGCTATAAAATATATTGTGTCAAATTTTACTATAAATATTAATTATATCATAAATTATCGGTTTCTTCCTTTACTTTTATTATTCCAAATCGTAGAGGCATCCAAAAAGCTTTACTATAGTAAATAACCCCTTCACTTTTTGTTTAGATTTATTTTTATTATTTTACATGTAATTTTTGACGTTTTTGTTTTCCAAAAAACAGGACCTCCAAATTTTGTTGCGCCTGGGGCATTTCTCATGTACTTAATCCGACAATGCTTTGGTTCCATGTCATCAGGAGAATCACTTCCGACACACCTTAGTTGACGTGTCAATCAACGAGATATATCTTTAATACTTACTTTAATATGTATAATAAAACAAAAGTAAGTAATTGGAGCAGATCTTGAATATTTGTTTAGTTAAAATGTTTGACCAAGAATGTAGGTAAAAGAATCGGTCCTCTTCAGATAAAAATAACCATTCATGTATTATGCTCCTCTTATTGTGATATGTTAAAGTGTATGTTATAAAGGAGTGCTTTGGTGGGAAATGTAGGAAAGGAAGTAAAGATGGTGAAATGAAAGATGGTAAATTTTAATAAACAATGTTTTTTATTAACATTTTGCATTAATACCGCACAGTTCAATTAATAATGTAGTCACATTCCGAAATAGGAACAATCACAAATACTCGCCATTTTGCAAAGGTAATAAGAGGGGTAGAAAAAAACTCTACCCTCCTTATCGAACCAGTCCAAATTTTAATCCCCTCATAAAATACCAAAATGATGCAACCCTTCTGAATAACTGTGCAAAGTTACCAAAGGTACGACACAAATTTTGAGACAACCAAATATCATGTAACATTCAGTACATGGAAATGAAAATAAAACAAATATTACAAAAAAAATATATAGAAAAAGAAATTTAGTCGAAAAATATACATATAGATTATAATTTTACGATTAGGCAGTAGTCAAAATAATTATAATGGACAAAAAAAATGGTTTACAAAATAAAACAATTTGTAGATTAATATAAATAATAAAAAAAGACATAAATAAAATTTTAAATATACAGGGTTGCATGATTTGATGTTAGGCCAGCGAGGGGCACTGATATTCTTAATAATTTAATATTTTTTAAAGGGCTTTGGAATCGAGAATTTCTACAAAAATTAACAAATTTATAATAACATGATGACGTCGACTATTAATAGAGCTATATTTCTTTTAATTAAAAGTACTAATATTATTGGATCTCAATCGTGAGTGTGTCGAAATTATATTTACATTTTTAATACAAACTTTTACATCGGGTATCTGGCCATTATTTCTTTATACAAAGTACACAGCTTCAATATATCTTTATACACAAGTGAAAATGCTTAAGTCTATATCACGACAATGTGTAATATTTATTTACAAACGAAAAACTAGCAAGAATCGGGAATTTAAATCCCTTTTAGATATTCAGAAAATACGTTTGGAAAAAAATTGTTTGACTTTACTGTGAAATTTAAAAAAATATATTAATTTGAAATGTGGATAATTTAAGTTGGTCGACATACACTTGGGCGATATGCCTAAAAATAATATTGGACAAAAACAACATTTTCGTGACACAGATTCAAAGATATCGAATTCTTTCTCATTGGAAAATCAACACAAAAAAAATTATCACATTTTTTTTTATATTTAAATCAAAAATTTATATCTTTTCATGTTATCTTTCCAAAAAGAAGAACTTTACAGAGATATTTTTTACATTTTCCCTTGTCAAGTCTTTATCAAATGACATTTTTTTTTAAATAATTTAAGTAGTTATACGAGTTATATGAAATTCACGATTATTAGTTTTGTTGATTCCTTATCTTCATTGTTTCAATTGAACAATATGGTATACAATAATATTTATATTAACAATTTGGTCAAAAATAGCGGAATTTATGCATGAAATAAAACAAATTTTAAGTACAAAATTACAATGTGAATTTACATATTCTCCATCCTGCCAAAATAACTCCGCCCGGCCAATGAAACGCACTTTGAATCTCATAAAAACTTGAATAGCTGCGGATAAGAGATTTAAAAAAAAAATCTCAAATTCAGTTTTAGTATTTTAGATTAGTCAAATTGTTGAAATCATTGAGGCCGGGTGATGTGATTTTAGTCATAAACATTCTAGATATATTTTTGATATAATGACTTAGTTTTCATTAACTTATCTAATCGTATTAAGTTACTTAAAAATTATTAACAGGAACATGGTATCGCTATAACAATCGTCCGTCTTAACCAGCTTTTAAGTAAACTCCGAAGAAAGCATAAAGTTTTTTTTATTTTTATTTTTTTATGCATTATGGTTTAGGTTGACCGCGTAATACTTTTTTGTACAAAACTAAAATATAACAATTTAGAAATGTATAAAAAATCTTTGAAAAAATATTCGTTTCAATATGATACTATTTAAAAAAAGGAGTACATCAGTCAAAAGGGTGTATGTGTACATTTTTATAAATAAGGGAGAACATTATCTTGACGCTTTGACTTAGTAAAAAAAGTAAAAATTAAGTGTACATTTATAATCTTAAGAAAACATGATCACATTTTTTTTTAATTTTAATTTCTTTTTATATTCGTCAGGGCTTACAGAGCCGGGGGCTGGACGGGCTCGCGGTCCGAGCAACGAGGAGCGGACCGCGGCCCGTCGGAGATCATAGCGCTGAGTGCTCCCCTTCCGAGCTGATATGAATCAATTTCTTCAAAATAAATCATTCTTCGTCAGGATGCGCCCATCAAGCATTTTTATAGTTATCAGAAGATTACTAGTAAATACAATCCTCAATATGAAGAATATTGAGGAAAATATGTAGAGAAATCTTTTATAATGATTCGAATAGATTTTTATAATTATGTAAATTTGGACACTGAACGAAGAATGAATAAAAAATATTTTTGATATTTTCATTTTAGAGTTATTACAATAGAAAGTGAGAAGTTTAGACATACATTTTTTAACGTCGAATAGAAATATGGATAGAGTAATTTCTTAGATTCCATGAAAGTGAATCTGTATTATTGAAATTAAACGTATGGATTCACGCAATTTAAAGCATACAGTTGTGATAATGCATCCATATAACACATGACAATTGTTACACAAACAAATTTCAAATGTAATGTTAACCAGACCCACCAAGGTAGTGTCGAGGATCTCGCGTATCGGAGTTGCTTCATAATTTCTTCGGATCCTTGAGGAATGGCAGATCCTGCGCAACATGTAGACGGTCAGCGAAGAAGGAGGCGGCAAAAACGATGATGCCTTTGGGCGCTAACGGCGGTCACCCCCGGCGAAGGTGACGGCGTCCCGCACCAACCAATTGTCAGGTGGACCGGGAGAACTGGGCCCCCGGTCGCACCCCTTCAGTCGATATCTATTTACACACGCAATTCTATGTACACACGAGGCACTGGGCCGCACAGCCCTGAGTTTTCTAATAATTCAATCTTGATCACTTCAAGACTGGAATATTACTATCGTCGTGAAAAACTACAGCTAATACATGCATAATAAATTAGTTATTTAGTCTATGGGCAGCTGTACATGTGGATATATTATTATGTCCGCCGAACGGAGCTGACGACTTCGTACACACAGGGTTCATTCGAGTCACTCTGACACAGTTTCGGGTATTAACCTGCCGACGTTTTCCCGGCATCAATAGTTGTTTTTCACTTGAACAATTGTCTGGGTTCACAGTAATATTGTCATATCGATTTTGTTATTTCTCGTTCGAAGAAAACGTCACACACTTTCGCACTCGGAGAGGGTCAGTCGGCATTCGGGACGAGCCCTTCGTCAACGCGACGCCGCGGCTATTTTGTCTTTAATTTATATATAACTCTATAATATTCACAAGTTGATAATTACACGATTGGCGAATTTGTTTAAAATGTCTTTTCGTCGAGTCTAATCGGTGAGAGATCGGAGAGGATCGGTTGCTACACTTGCGTGGCAAAGATGCCAGGATCCGGCCTGGGGAAATTGTCTTCTATTAAGTAAACAGAGCTGGGCGCTTTGTCACACGTCGGTCTCTTCACTAATGAAGCGTCACTGCAACAAAAGGAAACAATACATTAAAATCACATTTATTAAAACTGAATATGAAACATTAATAATTTATAATAAAATCGATCGATTTCAATAGATTATCAAAGATAAGTGAATTTTGAATATAATTAATAATTACCTCGCTGTACATAGAGAATCGGCCGATAGGAGGCTGAGTCTCGCTGACAGTAGTCTAGCTGCGCTCTCAGTATTGAGCTGCTTGTGCGATCGCGCTCTGGAGAGACCTCCGCCGCCGTTCGCGCAGCCCGACACGCTGCCCGTCTTCCCCGAACACTCCGACTCCGCCACGCTCACGTTGTGAGCATTTTGACACTCCGAAAGTTCTGCCGCGTGTCCAGCGGACGCGGCCACATTGTTTATGCACTTTCCCCACGTATTTTTTATGACATGGGTGTCTCGTTTCGCAAGCGATGCGTGCGTATTTCGCTCGTTTTGTTGGCGAGCCTCCCTGTCCGCCGCTGCTTGACGTCGTTTCCGCCGACGGTGGAAGCACGCTGCCACTCCTGCTCCGATGAGAATCAAAGCGGGAACGCCGACAGCTAGCGCTGCGATCGCAGCGACGTGCTGCGTCGATAGAGCGCCGTCGGTCGCCACTCTTCTCGATAGACTTCCCGCATCAGCATTGTCAGAAACTATTCCATCACTCGACTCGTCGCATCTTCTGCCTGCCCAGCCAGCGGAACAAGCGCACGTGAAGTTGTTCACTCGGTTTATACACGTTCCACCGTGTAGACACGGTGAGGAGTTGCACTCGTCAATATCGACGCTACAGTCTTTTCCTGTGAAGCCGGGTCGACACGTGCAACGATAATCATTGTCCAAATCGGTACAGTCCCCGCCATTGGCACACGGAAGTGTCAAGCACAAGTTCACTTTCGTCTGACAGAGATGGTTGATATAACCGGGTACGCATTGACAGCGGAACTTGTTGACGAGGTCTATACAGGTTCCCCCGTTAACGCAAGGATTTCCACGGCAATCGTCTTCGTCGGTTTCGCATCGATCACCGACATAACCGATCGGACAGGTGCATGTGATCTTTTCACCGGGCACCTTATTGCAGACTCCGCCGTGTTGGCAAGGATTAGATGCGCATTCATCGATGTCTCTTTCGCAGTCGTTTCCTGTGTGACCTGGCGGGCATGCGCAAGTATAACCTCCCGGGCGCTCCCTGCATGTACCTCCATGTCGACAAGGATTGTCGGCGCATGTCCTTGCAGGAGTTTCGCAATGAACTCCCAAAAATCCCTCAGGACATTCGCAACGGTAATGAGAGCCGCCTTCTAGACATGTTCCGCCATTTTGGCAAGGTTTATTGGAACAGCCGTCGACTTCCTGTTCGCAATCAGTGCCGGTGAAACCGGCGGGACATGCACAGGTGTATGAACCCTGTCCGGTGTTGAAGCACGTTCCGTTGTTATGACACGGACGGTGGTTTGTGCAGTAGTTGAGGTCCTGATTGCAGAATAGGCCACCCCAACCTTCATCGCAGAGGCATTCCCAGGAATTATGACACGTTCCATGCATGCAGCCTGGATACCGCTCACACTCTCCACATAGACGACCAACATAGCCAGAATGACACCTGTGGAAAAAAGAAAAAAGCAATGTTAGTTTTATATTTCCAATAATTTTATTAAATCCCTTTTAAATGATTTGGTATAAAAACAGCAAATAAATAAATGTAGATAATTAAACGATGCTCAATCTAAAATTTTCTTAAGCTCACGTAGGAGTAAAGAATCGTGAGGAATGCTCGCGAGGATCAGAGGAGTCGAGCTCCTCTGAAACAAAGTGAAAAAAAGAATGACCTATAAATAACAAAGTCCGTGCGCATCTCGGGATGCGCGCAATAATTTAGCATTCCTCTTGAGCGGACTGTGTCGCTGTCTTACTCCCCCGTGAGGCACCTTCTCGAGAGGCAGAAGAGGACGGAGGCTCCTCCGCGTCGCGCTCGGCCTGTTCCCACGGCGAGCGGCCGAGGTCAAGGCGAGGCAGGGAAGCATCCGACATCGATCAATGATCCAGCGATCGCCGATCGAAAGACGCGGCGACACATAGTATTGCAATATTGAATCAGAAACATAGCAATGCTGTCGACCCGTGTTAAACGTCATCATAACGTTAGTTTAAATAATTTACAATAATGTTACCCCTTCATTTTTAAAGTTAATATTTTATTTGAAGCGGCAATGGATTTTTATTCAAGGAAAAAGTACTCAGTGGAGGACTTTGAAATGATCACATCAATTAAGAACGTGCATTAGTCTGAGTAAGTATATAATTGGTTCACAGGATTTTGGAGTGCTTAGTACGTTGTCTGGTGTCGGTATATTGCATGAAGTGGTCGAAGCATAATACGATACAAGTGGCGCGGAAGTGAGTCAAGTGGAGCGGGGCGCCTTCAGAGACCGTTTTGGCTGATCACCGCTCCTGATAAAACCACACACCAACAGGTACCAGACACTTGCACGCCAGAAGAGAACTATACAATCCATTGTGACAATTTCAGTAATTTCTCCTTAGTTCTAATTAAAACCGTATTATTGATAATAAATACCATATCTCAAATTAACCGTTCTAGGCAAGTAAATTTTATTTATTTCTCACTTCTAAAACACGGTTTTGGTATTAAATATGAATTACTGAGTAGAATTTAAGCACAAGTCATTTAACGCTACATCGGGTCTAATGTTATTTAGAGGGTTGTCTGTGACCAACCATTTGAAATCAATAGTATGAATATAAAGAGAAGTTGTACTGAGTGATATCGGATTCTTTAGAAGGGAGGAAGTGCTATTCAATAGAGCATGTCAGAGACGATGCTAACCCGTTGGAAGTTCACTGTAAATACTGTTTGATTGAGGTTCGTTTTTATTTGGTGTTAATTTATTAATCACATGTTTTATGGGATGTAAACAAAATCAACGGTCGAAACTAATCGGTGTCGTAGAATGGATAAAGTATCAATAGTTTTTTTTTATGCATAGCATTGTTGGTTTTAGAAAAGATTTACGTACCAAATTCCGTGTGAAACTATGATATAAGAAAGTTGATTGTATCAAAATAATATTAGTGACTGTTCACCTGACAGTGCATTGTGGATACAATTATACGATTCTGTTTTGTTGCATGCATTTTAATGCTGTAATAATAAAAAGCATGTTTTAATGAAAACAAGTTTAGTATTACAGCTTGCAGGACTAACAACGAATGACGTACGTAATGTAAGTGAAAATGGACTGTAGTGTGAGTGAAGAGATATAGGTAACTACGCACGCACACAGGTGAAGGATTCGTTCGGTCGGGTTGAATGAAACTGATGTCAATGTGGATGCTTTCAGTTCGTTCAATGGAGCAGATAGGAACAAAAAGAGCTCAAAAAGACACCAGGAGAATCGTAAGACAGCGCGTCTAAAAACTACGCGAGAACCGATTCTCGTTAGCAAGATGGCGGGCAGTGCGAGAAGAAACGCAAAAACTTGGCGCCTCAAATCTGACATATACGCACGCATTCTACATGAAAATATTCCTCGCAAATCGTATCGATAAATATTGATAGTGTGCAAGTACCGAGAGTTGCAACATTCGCTGCAGCGGCTTGGGTTGCAAAAAAAACACAACGAGAGACATGCAGCAAGGAATTACGCCTTTGGAATTAGAATGAGAATTATGGACTGGTGATATTATTTATTTACGGGCCCAATTGGCCGGAATGCGACGGCAGGTGACTTGATCAAGCTTTCGTTGCCTACAACTAGAGAATGCATAGGCCTCAGACAAACTAGTTTAATAAACACTAGCTCGATTAAAAGATATAGAAATTATTATTGTTTATTATTTTATCGGTATTGTTCAATCGAACGATATAAGCGGATCACAAGTTAGTCTGTATTTAATAACTTAAATTAGCGCGAGTTGTGTCAATATTTTTCATTTGATATTGATATATGTATTTTATGATTACTTACGTGCATTCATCTGGTTTGCTGCAATGTCCATGCTCTGGGTGACAGCCGGGCAGACATCGTGCTGTTGACAAGAGAGAAAAAAAACAATTAGTCAAAACTGCCACAAAAATAAAGCACATTAGTGTAAAAAGCAGACATAAAAATAAAACACGAAAACGTCGGGTTAAATTTGTAGCACGCGTGTGGCAGACGTGCAAAAGAAAATCGCTGAAAAAAATGAATTGCATTTCGCAACATATTGCAGCGTTTATTATATGCGCTGAATTGCAGCATCTTACGTATTATTTTTACCGCATAACAAATTCATATATGTGACATTTTGGATGCAACAACGCTCCGATTTTATAATTCGTAAAATGTAATATAAACGAAGTGTTCCTAGGTCATATACTTAGACACGTTCCAGGCACAAGCTACAACAAAGTTTACGCTTCCTTTTAGAAACATTTAGTTTATTTATATTTGTTTGGAGAGGATTGGAATTCATTGACTGAGGTAAAAACATAACAAGATGTCCGAATAGAGTTCAAGACATACTCTGTCACTGTTGGAAGCATAAATGAATACTCAATTTGAAAGAGGATGAGATAATATACAAGCGAGCGTTCAGGTTAGTAGATAATATTATGAATGCCCGGTTCGATCAGTAAATACGTATGTATTTCGGTTTGGTATATTTGGTTGAGACTTGCGTATTTTTTATTTGTTTTCAGCTACGTCGTGATTCATCAATAAACACCTAAATTTATAAAAAAATAAACGTACAAAATCGAGCTAAGTTTTCATGTAATCTTTAACGTATATATTCTTTCCGGCATTTTGCTGTCAATCTTTATATAAAGTCCATTTTTCTAAAAAGCGCGCGACAACTGATGTGACATCGCACGTGATATTTAAAAAAAATAACGGCCGTGATAACACAAAAAAAACCGTTACAAAATACAAATCGCTTATTCTGTGTTCCCCTAACCATTGATATCAATCGAGGGGTCTTGCCGGAGGGTTATTGTGTCAACGGGGATCGAGTAAGTGCCAACCGGCTTGCTGTACAGAGTGCATTATGTGTACGCATTGCACAAAATATAATACAGTAGTGTAGGTATGTAAAAATTGCACGATATAATATAAATAGTCAATATGTATTGTGCAATGGCTTTTATATACGCAAAACTTACAGATAACAACATTTACAGATTATAATTAGTATTGAATTAGAAATACGGTGTCATTTTCTAGGTTCAAAATAAGTCTGTTCAATATAACTGTAGATTAACCTGAAGTTGAATTTGGCACAAATATTAATATTGCCTTTACGCTATTCCAGTCATGACCGGCGACGAGGTCTTTCCGCGAGGTCGTCAGACCAGAACCATGGAACATCTGCCATTTAACCCCTTGCTTTGCGCGCAAAGAGCCGAATTATCGGTTACAAATAGACATAAACGACAGTGAATTCGCTTTTGATCATAACATTCTTGTAATTGAGCAACCAAATATGCGGGCCACGTGCGGTAGGGAGGGTGACGTCACGGGAGAGAGACCTCCTCATTGGTTGTGACAAGTGCTAGGTATAGAATATTATTTGCCCTCTAAAAGGTTATTAATCGTTTGGATTATTAGACCCAAGCACGTAGATAAACATACACATTCAGAGTATTTATAATTCGAAGGTACTTTGGAATAAAAAATATTCTATTTTAGTGAACGGTTTAAAAAATAGTGATAAATGTAGTTATTTGGCAAAGGCAGTAAAAAAACAGGTTGAGATACGATGAAAAAATGCTCGTTGTTGGTAAGTATCTTTTGAAAGGAATAAATTAAGGCTGATGCTATCGCAAGTTCAAGACGGATAATTGAGACGCACAAATAAAAATCCAAATGTAAAAAATCAATTGAGATTTCTGATAGCGTAAAGAAACGCGTACAAATGATGGAAAGGACCTCCTCTGTGCAAGCGATCGTTTCCTGGAATCGAGACAAAAACTCACAATACATATATGTATGGTAATATCGTACACATTCAATCAGCTGTCGCGATCATGATCGATATTGTAAGGAATGAGAGAGACTGATTTTGAAGATAAGTCTGTTCGATTTAAATATTGAAAAAAATACAACACTTGCCGTGTCGAAGTGTATGGTTTATGTAAGGGGAGTCGCGCGTCATTCTAAAATTAACCGCGGTTCAGAAGACAAAAACCAAAACGAGCAATTAAGATCAGAAGAGCGGGGTGAGGCGTGAGGGGTATTAACAGGTACAGAGTTAACCACCGGATGGAGGTTTGTATGCTTCCTTTTTATGCGTTTTTTGAACTCTTTGCGGTCGAGAGAAAGAAGCTTTCGCGGTCCCGAATTGCCTTGCGCGTTATGGATTTTAATCGGCCACCGATAAAGATTGAATTGATTGCACTGCAGCGAATATTCGTACACGATTTCCTGGTAACGCTACTGTGGATGCATGTGAACAGTTGAACCCCGCGCATCAGTTGGTATTAATTTGTTTTTGAATCACTAAATAGATCATTTTCCTAGACATCGTTTTTTTGCCGCATTATCCGGGACGCAGCAGGTAGAGAGGATACAAGGAGGGTTGTATGACCTTCCCACGCTGCCGCTGTGAGCTTAGGTAGTTGTGCTACCACAATCTTTTGTTGCCTGCGAAACACCCGGCACACAATATGCTCGCCTGATACTGATGTGATCTTTGTTTGGACCATTTTTTGTGGCCGTTCCCATTTACACTCGAGAGTAGATCATTTCCCCACGAATGTGCATTTCATTATTTACTTCCGCAGCAGACTTCACGAGTCATTTCCGATCTGGTTTAGATAAAAAAAATATACTAAAAATCATTTTTTTATATGAAATAAAGAGTATAATTTTGAATTTATGAAGGTTATTACAGTTTATAAAGAAATGAATTGAATGGTTACGATTTCGTTTACAGGCGTTGTTGTTTGAATACAAATGAGTATCCCATTCAATTTGGTAAAAATAAACTACGAAAATTTGAATATTTAACTCGATATTGTGAGAACATACGTAGTTATTATATACAATACTCGAGATGAATCGCACCTATGCCGTGCTGTGCGGTTATTACATGCAAAACAAGAGAAATCTTTCGCACGAATACAAAACAAACAGATATGGAGGGCGGGTGAAAGAGATTTTAATGCGATCCGATCACGCCAAAAGTTTTCTCGGACGGAGCCAACAACGGACGAAAACAAAAACATACCCGGTTCGGGAGAAAAATCTTCAAAAAATGGCTTTTAATCACAGGAGCGATGCGCGGGGTTGCGGCAAGTAATGGGAGCTTAATGGCCGCAAACAAAGTGTGGGAACCGAACGGACGGACGGCTGCAAACGGTGGACCAATCGCGATCGAAGGATTAACACGGGAAAAGGATTGCAGGTGAAAAAAACATGATAGTAAAAAAATATTGGTCAATAATACACGCACACACACAAGTGATGATATCAATACGCTTATTATCTCATTATAATTATATATATAAGATAAAAAGTAAAATGCATTTTATGTTAGCGAGAATTACTGCACAATGGTTGAGGATTATCGTTGTTAATATTTTCTCAGCTTTATTTTGCAAGAGAGAAACGACAGGTGAGTTTAATAGTCGTGCGAAATCTGACTGATAGACCGACGTAGAAAGCCATACAGACAGTGTGACAGGAGTGGAAGATAATGAACAGCGGGCGAAAAAAAATTGTCACGGTTATATTAATCACCCGGCTGCGGAATAGGGAGATTGGTAATGAGGAAGAGAAATT
Organism: Himalopsyche tibetana; assembly: GCA_030503985.1. Classification (NCBI taxonomy): domain Eukaryota; kingdom Metazoa; phylum Arthropoda; class Insecta; order Trichoptera; family Rhyacophilidae; genus Himalopsyche; species Himalopsyche tibetana. Next base: position 9,039,060 of record JAPJYX010000010.1, read on the forward strand.
AAGAATGTTCACACGATACAGTCAATTTGCGGCCGGAATTCATTAGCGCATATGAATGAAGCCGGCTCTCGCTCATGCATGTAGCATATTCGATGCTCCAATTCATCAGCGCACTGCACGACTTTCGGCCAACAAACAACTTAACTTCTAAGACCCACGATCCACGGATGAGATGTTAATTTTTTTTTCGAAACCGAGGATCGCATGCGAACGTTAATCGCCGAACAATCTAATTGCACTCGTTGATTGATCGCGTGAAATTTAAAATGCACGTCGTTTCTCACAGATAATAATTAGAATGAGGAGAGATTTGAAGATTACAATAATAAAAAAAAGTACGGGCGACGTACAGTCTGTAGGTCTGAACGTTGTGAAATAAAAATACAATATTATACAACGAAATATTAAAAATGCATTAAAACTTACGTTTTGAGCAGTAGTCTCCTTGCCATCCACTCAGGCAGATCCTATCGCCAGATTGCGAGCAGGTGTAGTGACCAAAGCTATCGTCACGAGGTCTGCATAGTATCGTGCACCCTTGGCCGTAATGATTCGCATCACATGTCACCCGGTAATCGTACCGGAGGACTCTGTGCGAATCAGCTGATCGGTACTCGCCAACCTGCCATTGCTCGGACACTCCGAGATATGACTGCTTACTCATTCTTGAAATGAGAGTTCCCATACCAGCACCTGTGAAAAGAGAAAATATGTCAATTAATATGATGCATTTTTTTAAATTATTGCTATATTTGTTGAGAATGAAATGAAATATTTTTATCAACAACGAAATGAACACACAATTATCAATTCATCACCGTTGCTTAAAAAATGCAATTAATAATAAATATCAGGATAATTTATCCTAATTTAACTTGAAAAATCGCATATTGCTTATCGTTCTTCGAAACAAATATTTAATAAATTTAATATGTACTATAATTTTAATATGAATTAGGATGTTAGAGTTCATAACAAGATATTGTGTATGTCTTCGGAGCCAGTATATATAGCTGAGCAAAATGAAAGTTAATGGCCGAAATAGTTATTAACTAATGTTATAAAAACCATAAATACGTTGCTATTTTTACCCTATTATAACGGAGCTCTAAGTAAACGCCAATTCAATCAAGAAATGAAATGTTGCCATGCACACGAAAGTGTGGTTTAATTACTTAAAAATACGTGTACTCAATAATTAATTGATTTGAGTACACATTCACGTCATCGTTGATGAATTGCGGTGTTGAGTAATTTTTGATTAATGTGTACGTTCATTTATCGGCTTCTGGTTTTGTTTATTGGTGAGTTTGACGGCTAAATCGCGGATAGCAGATCGGTCTATTATAGTCTGTTTATTGAACACGCCCATAGTTGAAATATCTGTCAGCTAAGCGCCGTGTTACGCGAGTCAGCCTCCGGCAATCTTAGTACTTATAAGCCGGTACGACTTCAGATGCCTGAACGTGAACCAAGTTCCGTTCTCACGCCACCACCGTGCAGTTTCCCTTCCTGTAGCAAATCGGCAAAAAATACTCGTTGACAGTATTAAAACCATATATCAAGATGTTATATCTAATGATTGATTCCTTTCAGTAAGTATCATATGCGTCATACGACAGTATTAAATATATCATCGATATTAAATTGAACATTAAAACAATTTCATATTATGAACGAAGCACATGTGAGAATATGAATGTGGTTTCACTGAAAGAGAAACTTGTATGCATTGCTGATTTGCCTATGTATAAAAAAAGTATGGGAAGATAAAATACGCTACCAAGTGCTCTAAATGTATCTGATTGAAAGTATGGATTATTTTATCGAACTGCCAACTGCATGGAAATGACATGTCGCTCACGAGTGCACCGCCGGATTTGGTTTTATTCCTATTGCACAATTAAAACGCATCTCGGATGCACTGTATCGATCAATATGCAAGTGGATCTGCAGTATCAGATCGGGATTGAGACGCGAACGCTCAATGACAAAGTATCCATCATGAATACATAACTGATTCAATCAATACGTACAAGGTTGAGATCAAACGAGCCCGGACCGGCGATCGGATGTGACTGTCAGATCTTTATCAACATAAACAAACTCGGATCGATAAATAAAGAGCTTTTAGCAACTCATCTGAAAATCGACACCGGAATCATTCAAAATCATAAATACATACAAACAAAGCCGAGCTTACTAAAATATTTTTTGATTGTAAAAGTCAGTTTCGATTATTCCAGTTTTTTAACGTGTTTCGATATTATCAAATTAATTATTAAGAGATGTCTTAATTTTGCGTGTTTAATTAAGGTGTGCAATATACTGTATATCTATAAACATTAAGCATGTCCGAAAAAGTACAGCACAATATGCCGACACGGTGTTGAGAGGAATACCCAAGAATACGTATGTATCTTATTGTAGATAGAAGCTGATGACTGTAATATGAATCTGATAGAAATCTGTCCTCAAAATGAATTTTGCTACCAGTTAATACACCATTTTCATACGTTGTATTTGATCATTATAGAATTATACTGACGGGTTAAAAAATATTTTAAATACAGGTTGAATTGACAGTTATAGTGATTTGTTTATTAGTTTTAATGATTTAGTTATAATTGGAATGTGGAAAGGACGTCTGGGAGGAGTAAAATGGCATATGCGTTTGCAACACAAGGTTGGCGCAGCGCATTGAGGAGCTGTGGTAGATATGGAACACGGACTGTGGGATAATATGTAATTATGAGTCGAGATGAGAAATCGCCAGGCGGGGTAGGTTAAAAATAAGATGAAAATAAATAAACAGAAGTTTAAGCGATCGCCGGTAGTAGGAGGGATTTCGAGGGCGTGGCGCGGTCAGATCGCTGAACGAGAAACAACAGACAAGGTACGATATGGATGGACCCGCCGAACTCACGAGTTATAATGAAGAAATCTTCGAAAGATTACTCGAAGAAACACAACAACACCGAAAACACAAAAGAATCTTTAGAATTATGTGGAAGAACATCGGAAGAAAGAAAGACGCGATAGGATTTTTTAAAAAATACGAAGCAGGAATATAATACGTGTGAAGACATTGTTGATCAGAATAAACGTGACAGAGAAGTATTACTTGTTGCCGGACAGGGAAGTAGTTAGAGCAAAATTTATCTCCACAAGATGACGTAACGCAGAAAAAGAAGCCGACTTTGGTGGGCCCAATAAAACCGGTGCCAGAACGAATTATATAGAACATTATAAAAAGATTCTCGTTTGGCATTTATTGTTTTCATATTTAATACCAAATAAGCAATTTGCTGTAGATCATAAATTAGAAACAATTTTTTTCGAGAATAAAAACTGGTAAAGTGGCTTCGCTTAGTATAGCGTGCCCAGCCGTGGCAATATAAATCAGCAAATAAAAATTTATGCCTGATGATTATGCAGCAAAAAAACTGACGTACTCAAACCTCACATACAGGCAAACGTAATATTGTATCTATTAATATCAAGACCTTCGACGATTCTGATACAAAATCGAAAATGTTGAAACGATTTACGTTACATATTATTATACAATGCGAAAAACTTATCAACGATTTTTCATCTTTTAAATCAAAATACGATTTTCATATCGAACAAAGAGTAGTTGAAAGCCCATCCACTTCACTAATATTTCGCGCTCCACCTGTAGATATTATTGCGGGCTAAAAATGAGAAAACTAGTTTATTAATCTCTGTGAGACCATCTTCACTCATAATGGTGTATTCGAAAGAGGAAATCGTTACCTCTCGCTCGGTTTTCTCATAGCTATGTCTGCGTCCACGTCAATCTCGACTAAAGGATTAGCGAAATAGCATTAGTTCATCGAATACATAAAAGTAACGATCGAGCTACATTTCGATGCACTTAAAAATAACTAGCCATGTAAGTATTTCAATCGATATACAATACTAGAATTACTGGACTCTAATAAGTAATACAATGGTTACAAAATCTACGTAAAATTGACTGATTCATGTCAGAAAAGGTAATCTATTTAATTTTGCTGTGAGCAATTTAATTGGGCATCTAAACTAATGGCGTAAAATACCCTCAGGTAACAGTGCATACGAAATAAGTTACTAATTAATGTGTTTTAAATCATAAACATTATCGTTTTGAATATATAAAAAAATAAAAACAAAAATATGAAGATTACAAAGACAAAACAAGATGGCCAGAAGACATTAAAAACTGGAATTAATATGTATACTTTTCAATAACCACGCATCATGCATAAATCACATTAAGGGTCAAACTTGAAACTGATTAGATAAGTAGAAAAAATTGATTCGCCGTATTGCGTTGGCGAAGTTTAATTCGATGGTTCAGCGGATGCGATTCCGTGTAAGAGCAGAAGGTACCCCCGTTCACGCAATCCAATTTGAATATTATAGGAGTTTAATCACGTGTGCACAAAAACATGTTCCGTCCGGCAGCCGATCTGTTGCTAGTATTATCATCATTATTATTATTGTTCTTGAAGTTGTATGAACGTTGTGTGATGGCTTCGGGCTAGGTTCCTCAGCCGCTACTGTCTGAGAGCTTTTTACCAAACAAAAGGCCTTCTCAACACACGAGTCGAGCAGCATCCAGGTACAAACGTATCGTGCCACGAAATATTTGCACTCATAATTATATATATATTTTTATTAATTATTTGCTACGTATTGAAAACATTATCAACATACATGTACTTTTAATAATACATAAATTTTGTAAAAAAAAATGGCTTATATTGTTGTTTACTATTTATTGTTGAAAACGAATGCATGTTGACTAATTTTTCGATACTAAATCGCAGTGATGGTCTAAAAATCGCTTTCGAAAGAGTACTGGAGTGGTTATGTGTAAACGCGAGCCGCGCATGGTGAAGCTCTGCCCGTGTCGATAATTTGATTTCAGAGCCTCGGGGCCATGGTCTGGCCCGCCGCTGTACAAAATCTGTGGGCCCCACACGCAACGGTACCGTTTGTGCCTACCGAATCTTCGCGGGTCGGATCCCGAGCGTTATGCCACCGGAGCCCGAGGCGTTTGGGACGCCTCCTCATCTCCAGTAGACCTCGTTCATTCACGGCCCGTGCGCTATTGGGGATGCGAAACGGAACCACCTCGAGGGGTGCTCGCCTGATGCCACAGAATCGGATATTTCCATCGGTTTCGTTTACCGCCGTCAGACTATACGTTTCTAGATAATTTGACGTCTATTCGACGGACGAAATTGCCGGAATTAGCATTTAGAAATGTGTATGATTATATAAAATCATTATGCAAGAAAGAATACACGCGAAAAAAGTTAACACGATACATACGATCGATTTTTTTCCGCACACTCGTCGATCATGACTTAACGTCTTGCGCTCCATTAGCCAGGATAATACCATCTGGACAACTAATAGCACGGTCCAATCTCCAGGATAATGTCTTTTGTAGTCGGTCTCTTTGAAGCTTTATTTTTGGTATTTCCCGAAATATTTCCGGGGCATAATTTTACAATAGTGCACTTAAGGGATTAAAAAATGCAATAATTTTTTTAAATATGAAAATTACAGTAGAGAGCTGCCTTATATGTTGATTTTAATAATATTTGAAGTCTTTACCTGCTTTGTATAAATAAGTTAGTTGTTTTATCTGGAAAGGCTGTATCCACATCTTGTGGGCGTTAGAGTTGTATGAAGTGTTGTGACCATCATTTTATTAAGTGAAGGAAAAAGCAATTTCAACGAAATATATTTTTGACTACCATGAATCACTTGAACAAATTTTTACAGAATATAGTGATAACGATGCGTTCAGTTGATATAAGTGCACTATATGGTGACATAGTAAATAAAAATGTTGGTCATTTTTAAATTTCTGTTATGATACTTTAGAAAGCTTCCAAAATCACAGTTATAATGATGATTTATTTTTTATTTGATAATTTTGACATCATATATATTTTAATAATAAAAATACATATTTGAGCAAAGTCAGACTATGGGTATATTAATTCGCTTTTTTCACATTTCGCTTCCTTAACGATACATATTTGTATACGTTCTGACCTGATTCATGATAACATCATGAATTGTTTTCAATTTATTTAATAATTTATCTAATCCGACTCCGGGAGCTGAATTCCACTTTGAGAAAAAAGCTTTAATTGAAGACGGGAGAAACTATTTCATGTCTAAAAAAATAATCAAATGCTTCTTGCTTGAAATGAAAAACGAATTGTTACCATGTAAACAAATAACGATAATATTGTAAAAAGAGCCGGCTGCGTGGTAAGTGGTCAATGTTCGGGTTTGGTTACGGAGGTCACTGGTTCGAATCCCAGTACTGACAGCTAATAAAATTTATAAGCTGTCAGCACTGGGACAATAATTAATTTTATACAATCGATTTATGGATTTCTGTTTGGAGACATAAACGTATATGATGTTTTGAATTCTTACCTATCACCTATCACATCATACAAAACGGAGTGAGAGCGATTAGCGTGAGTGTGTTCGAATAAAATACAATGAAAAGAGACATTGTATTTTTGTAAAACTTATGGCAACGTTATTTATATGAAAAACTTTCAGAAACACCGAGTATTTCTAAACATCAATATTGTTATCTATTCCAGCCTTTTGGGATGATCTTACATTGTTTCCAACATTGACTTCGAGGAAGTAATCAATATAAAACAAAATTTTAACCAATAATAGCAAACTGTAGGTACTATATTTTTTAAGAAGGACTGCTAGCATAATGCGATTGGGTAGGAATGTCGGTACGTTGTAAAATTAATTACCCCAAAGACGGGCGATGTCTGTTCTTGGACCCTCACACAATACGGTGGTCGTAAAAACGTTCATGCTAAAATATTTCTAAAGTAAATCGATAATAAAACCCCATTTTTTTCAAAATATCGCCTTAAATAATACAAGAATGGTTTATTTTACAATCCGTGATAGCTTAGTGAATATTTTAGCTCAAATTAGTGGAATTTAATTACGTTTTCGAAGAAAATTATACCAAATATGATACGCGTTATTATGGTCACCATTGGAGCTACACAGATTGTCTCAAAAATACGTTTGACTTTTTGTTTAAAACCGTACTCAATTTGCTGGTAATACGAGTAAAATCTGGACCCAGAGTAGACTATTGGTATTGAGTAAATCTAGTGAGAGTGCAAAGTGTTAAGCTTTCACAAGCCGCTTAAATGGTTGTGTTGGAAGATCGTCGGGTAATTAATTATAAGCAGACGTATATTATACATAATCTCACGAGAATAAAAGCGCATTATTTTTGTAAATCGTAAATAATATTAATATATACCTCAACACAGTATTATAAATCACTTAATCGGCAAAGACATTCCACGTATAGTATATAAGTTACACGATGTCCATCCCCCGTCGTTCGTTTTTAATGAATTCTGTACGCAAGAATTACTAAAGAGTGATATATGTTTATATGATTATGGGTTTGAAAAGAACACGATAATTCATTATTCCTAAAACCAATTATAACAATGTTTGATTCCGAGGATTTTAACATCCAGAGATAAGCAGTAATACATTAAAGGTACGAGTAATTAAGAAAGGCCGGGTTGCATCGGGAGTTTTGGGAGGGGCAGTTGCTTCTGAAGCTCCGGACGATACTTTAAAGACAAAGCACCTTTTTGAGTTATTGCCCCCGAAAGATCAGGGGCTCGTAATAATAACGAGCGTTTCCCGCCAGACCGCAATCTTTTTCGCCGATCATTATCGAAGTCTGCGGTAAGAATTATTATATCTCAAAGCAGTATGAAATATTTTGTATCGAGATGGAGCAATATGAAAGTTTTTTTTACATCTGTAATACTTACATGCAGATGAGATATAACGATAATGGCTGGAGAGCATCGAACGCGACTTAAATGTGTTTTCTCATTAAATTATGAACCTATGAAATTTTATGTGAAGTATTCGTGTTACAAAATTTGCGTAGCCAGCAATATCATGTTAAGGACCTAATAATAAAAGTTGACGATAACAAGTACAAGAACACAGTGTTTTATCACTCCCACGACAGCTGTTTTCTGTCAAATTCAAAGTGTATTTTTTTTAACTGAAAGATGCACGATAGCACAATGCTTCGGGGTGCAGCGAGAGCTTGCGATTTGCGCCTGGCAGGCGTCAAGCAAAGAAAAAAAAGAATAATGTACAAGCGTAAACAATCGCGAAGAAAACGTTATCGGCACAATAGAAAATTTACAATTGTCATAATGGAAGAAGTCTCTAGCTGGAATTCCTTTGTTGGGCCGTGCATCTTGCGCAAAAGCATACAGCACGGTAAAACAACTCACACCTGGCTTTTAACTTTATCAAACGCTGTTACAGTCTTTCCGGGACCGTTGCATAAGAATCTATTTGGCTTGTAAGAAACACGATATTACGGGGCTAAAAACACCTATCTCGTGGACAGCAAAGGGAGTCGAGTCGTCGCTCCCTATTGAAGAAAGAGCACGCGGCTCTTTCGAGTCAGGCTAATGAAATGTTTGTAGATGTTATTATTATTGGTTCGGTAACTTTAGCAGATGCATGAAATCTTGTTTAGAATCTCCAAGGCAGTTTCTATAGAAGGTGATAAATCATTTTCATACATTGAAATTGGAATGCACACAGTAAACAAAGAATTCAACGACGTTAAAAATCCTGTACTTGATTGTAACATAACGTTACTATATTATTTATAGAAGATGAAATTATAAAGAGCAATTCGGATATTATGAACTTTTGTCTCGATAATATGTCAATAAACATCAGTATAAGACACGTGTTTTAAATAAATTACTAGTGATATTGCGTATAATTAAAACGAGTTAGCGTATGGCTACATCATGGGACACCAGTGTGCGCAAGGGATGCATCCGGAAGGGAGATGCAGGAAGACCCGACGACAGATGCCTCGCGCATGGCCTGCACACGTGAAGCCGTGTAATCATCATCACATCCCACGTGGCGGGCTACGTCACAGAACGGTAAACACCGACGAGGAACTTCGGCATCCGCAGGAAGTGTGTTAACTATTCAGATGCGACAGGTTGGCAAGTAAAGACCGAGCAAGATCAATAATCAAATCATTTCAATTATAACATTGCTACAAAAGTTATGATGATTATGGCTGAGATTTAAGAAATGAAATATCATACTGTCGTGTTTGTCAAATGTGAGATGTTTTTTTGTTGCAGACAAAATTTAGACATTTTTTTTTTGATTCGGCGGTTTCGCGATCAGGGACGCATAAAATTGTGTCGGAAAGCGGCCGTAAAAAAATCGCAAGTCTGAAACTAAACGTCGGGCGGATTCGGTTAGTTTAATGCGATAATTGCTACACGGCGGTCAGTTCGGATGTGTGTTTCGGGTTGAGACAAGAGTTTTGCTCTGTAAGGAGGCCACCGTGGCCGCTGTGTCTCGGGTGCGGTGGCAATAACGGAAACTCGAAATTTTACGAGAAAAAATTACACGAAATCAACAAAAACAAAAAAAGAGTGATCCGGATCTCAGAAACCGCAGCGGAGTGAGATGGGTTTGATGCTTGGGAGAAATATACGTGCTCGTATCCGCTACGCACCAATAAACGAAATAACCATTGCTCCAAAACACTGAATACATACATGTACACAATATTATTTCATTCCGCCAGGGTTTAGCTGTGCGTAAAAATATTATATAAATAAACAGTGCAATACAATGAATGATGAACGACTCCATTATGTAATACCATAATGAGATATTATACACAAGCTTAACTAATACAATCATAATTAGAGCGTGTCAGTCACCATCGCACTACAATAATTATTATATCGTTATAAAGAACACTTAAACAAAAAAAATCCTTCAAAACAGTATTCCTACAAATTTTAACTAAGTCGAATAATGACGAATTCAATGTATCCGACAACCCTGTTTCTTGGCCGTTCCACATATCGAACTACGAACAAGTTTGGGTCGATTGTCATATTATTTAACTTATAATAGTATCTACAGACACGTACTGACAATTTATAAAATAAACAAATATGCTGCACACCAACAACCTCTCACTGAGCTAGTTTGCTCACAAACTTAACGGAATGTTGCTCATGTGCCGCGGAAATTATTACACAACACATAGGTAATTTAATAACCCTTATGAAAACATTAGTTAACTGACGGAACATACGAAATTGGATCGAGAATCTGTATAGTATGTATTTAGATAGATATACGATATTAGAAAGGCCAGCGAGAATGTGTCTAACTGTAACTAGGGTAAGAAATAGGAGTAAATTATGATCCAATCATTCTTATCTTGTAAAAATGCCGTAAATTTAGAATAAAATAAGGTTTTAGATAGTGGGCTAATAATACCATAGAACAACAACATTTGAGTACAATACTTGAATATTGAAATGCGCAAAGTATCAGGCGCACATAATTAGTAGCGGATCACTCTTTCGTGTGCGGTTATCGCTTGCGAAGAGAGAGACAGTTGTACGAGGTGCATTTGTGAAAGATGCAATGTGCATGCATCGCGATAGTATGTAATGTTCTGTGGTAAGGACGAACGCTGAATACGGAATATGGCGGATTGTGAGCGACCGTGTGACCGTAGCGCGGTCCGAGGACAATGGCGTGGCTATCCTCATAAGGACGCGAGGAACGAGTCGCGAATAACAAAACGATTTTCATTCAACAGTTTTACTTACATGTGACGCAATATTGCCGCCCAAGAGGAAGCGGAATTCATTCAAGGAACTACTTACTACATTAGCTCTTCCGACACGACTATTTTACAACTAATCAATCTATCGTATTACTACAAGCAATATAACAACTTACATGATTAATTATTTACGTAGTAACGTTTCGAGCCCGTCGATAAAAATACAATAAACCTAATTTCAATACTTATTATGATCCTTTTGATATGTTATGAATCGTTTTATTTTGTAACAACGAATCACGGGCAATCAAATTTATTAAGCCGAAATAAAATGGGCAGTAAAAAGCTCCGGTGCACTATAATTTGTTGTAACTTAATGGGACAACCGAAACAGTATTTTAATTGAAGGCGGGGCCCCGCTTGGAAGAAACCTTTTTAGTGAAGAAGAATTCGGAGAGCAGAAAAGAGCTCAATAAATGCATAACCTTAAATAAAGATTTAAAAAATAACTTACCACCGGATCGTGAGGTTTCATTCGAGTCGTGCCAGGCCTCCACGATGAGAGAAAATGTACCCTGTGGAAAAGAAAAAGAGACGAGAGATTAGCGAGTGTTCTAGTGGGAGCACAGAAGACATAGTAGGTCAGTGGGGTTAAGAAGTGTCGGCGGCGCGAGGCACTAATACAGAGAGAGTACATTATTACTTATTCTTGCAATCGCATTGCGATGATCGACGATTCGGCCGAAGGACCAGCAAAGCGGATGCATTCCACCATGTAATACTACATTTATTTATAACATGTAATATAACACAAAAGGCTGCACGGCCTTGGAGAATGATCTATAATAATCATTTAGTATTTAAAGTCATCTTTAATAATCTATAAAGCTCGACTAACGGCTGTGTTGGAGGTGCAGTATCATATTAATAATATTACGATGCGTATACGTAGGAATTTTTACACGCGCTTATTTTCTCGGAATCCTTTGATTGTTCGACCCGAATAATCGACGTGTCCATTCCGAAGAGTCAAAGACGAAAACGTGCATGTGTATATTTTTCGAAATTTAATCGATAATATCGCGTACTAACGTTTAAGATTAAAATATTATTGAAAAATCTGCACGTCGCCAGCTTCACAGGTACAAAACAAGAGAGTGAACCACATCGTCGAACTTTGTGTATGCAAACAAGAACTAACAACTAGCACTTGAGGTACACATTCAATATTTACTCACCGCCTCACTCAAAATACCGAGAGACATCATTCTCATGTAGATGCTACGGGCAGGGCTGCCGATAGGCATCTAAATTACATAATTTTATTATTAAAGTGATCTTGTATTACCATAACTGGATAACGAAATAAATCTATTGAAATGGTTGTTCGATTACTGTTGCGTTAATTAATATTGTTAAAACAACATTTATATTTGAAAATAAATCATATATAAGAACTATGTCATGTACGACAGACAACTGATATAAGTTTTTCTTCTCTTGAGTATTCATTCTATACATTTAAATGTATTCGATTAATAGAAAAATATATGCGTGGTGATGTGTCTGCCCTACTCGTCAGTCTCGAGAGCCTAGATTTAATGTGTTGTTGTTTTTTCTCGAGTGGGTCTTCGTTTATTTTAAATAATTTGTTTGATCAACGTGCCTTGTTAGCTTTTCGGACAGGTGGTGCAAGAGAGGACGGACGACGTAAACGTGATGCAAGATACCGCAAGAATGACCCGATCGGAAATGAATCACTCACGATCGCGTCCAAGAACAAGTGACTTAGGTACCTCTCTGGAGTCATCTCAATCGAAGCACCGGGAAAGCCACAGGGAAATTAGTCACCGGCCAAAGAAATCGAGTCGTGCCGATATTTGGAACGCGAACTTCATGCTAAGTAATGAGCCAATGAAGCAATAATACCAACTGTCATGAAAATAATTCGATTGGAATCTAACTTTCACAGTAAATTATTTTGATGTCACTCGTGATTTTTATTGAAAGTAGGCTAATTTGTTTGAGAGATTGTCAATATGACACGAAGAAAGTGTTTCAGTAGCATACACCGATAATGAAAACTATTATCAATGTGGTTCGAAGTATCAGGCGGTTAATTAATTCGACAGGCGGCATTCAATTAGTTAAACGAAATTTTATTTGCTAATATACGTGATTTTTTGTGTAATTTGAATTACTGGGCGAGCATGATCTGTAAGAAGATATGAGATTATCAACGATAGATAGTTCTGCAACGGTTGCGGTGCCAGAGAACAAGATGTGTTCACACGACGTTTTCCATTTTAATGTTAAAATGGCGACGCGTTTAGCATAAGTAAATCGTTCCCGCGGACAGTGTTAGACGCGGATTTCTCCGAATCGCGGGCCGTGTCACATAGCTTATCAATCTAATTCGCGAAACGGAAAACAATGAGAGTGGGAAGGCGTGAGAGAAACAACCCCAGCTGTCGAGGTCGCCGCGACATGCGACCGCCATTCAAGCAACGAACTTTTACTAAACATTTTAAATCAATTACATATTTACAACAAGAGAAGGAAGACTGAACTTTGGCACATTTAAATGTGATGAGATGACGCGGATTTTCAATTGAATTATTTTATTCTTCTATAGCGTCGATCTAATTGTGCAGATATTTTAAAGGGTTAAATTGATAGAAGAGGTAGGGATAGAAGGATAAGGCTAGAACAGGATTAGTGGTTAACTAATCGCTCTCGTTACACCGTTATTGAAGGGACGGGAAGGTGGAAAGGAATTAATAAACATCACACACATTCATGCCTTCAAACATAAATCAATATATTGATCGAAAAAATGCTGTTCGTATTGGGACCCGTGAGATCCGACACGGAAGCAAACCACGTTAACCGCTGTGCCATAGGACCCGACAAGCAACCACAGTACGGTGAAAATCCGCGAACAATAAAAGAAATAGAAACGATCGTCATGGTCTGAATAAGACTTTGGGGTAAGCAGAAGAGAAAAGAGTAATACATTTCTTAACCGATGTTTGCGTAATTATAGGGAGTTTTTGTCCAATCGTCATCACGTATTTCTGCGGCAGGCTGCGCTGTTCCGCGCCTCGCGGGTTAAACCCAGGCCATTTTATTCAAAACGGCGCGCGGAATTTTCGGCCATACGAAATTTCAATTGGAATTAATACGTTAATCGAATATGGAGGACGCATTCCTCGCCAGCGGCCGATTCCCACGGCAATGAATGACTAGTATGCGCGGACCGTGAGCGAAAAAAACACGTACGCGCAGACGGACGACCAGGTGAGCAGAGGGGGAGGGCATGCTCGGTCTCGGCGTTATCGGGTGGATGTTCAGCTTCGACTATGAATCGAGACGATCCGAATTGCACAGATATAAACATAATTCGGTGGCCTGTAATTACACGGTTCGAATTGATTTATTCACAAGTCTGGCAGTGGCTAAGTACTCACACTACAGCAAATGTCTGTCTGCGATATCTAAACACTAGAAAACATGTTTCTTTTTTTATCTAAGACATCTTATTTAGAGCAATGTGTTAATCTAATAACTCAGCGAAACTAAATTTAACGATTGGCTAATAAGGTTAACCAACGAGTTATTTATATTAATTTATCAATGACTTTATTTTATTGTTGAGATCATGTAACCCATTTATTGTTAAATTTATTGAATTAATGACGCATGGACGAATGGGTCAATTTCGTATAAAGACGCAGACGAACGGATATGTAAAGTGGACATTGCTTGTTTTTTTTTTGAATAGTGACAAAGGGCGCCAATAAACTCGAAATGAAAGGCGAGCGGTATTGTGCCATTCGTAAGTCGTGTGAACCAATCCATGATTAATGCAAAGCCGAACCACAATCAAGTGCATTTTTACAGTTTATTATTCGCAAAATGCATTCATATCATGAGAGCGCATCTAAACGAGAGACGCTATTGAGTTGTGGAAATGCAATTTAAATACTACAATGCTATAAATGTGCATTGTATACTTTGTGTTTTGTAATAATAAACGCCATAACGATGGCGAGTGTTTGGAAATTTAGGCTCAAACGTTTTCACTAGACCGAGAAAATATCCGCTCCGAATGAAGCAAGATAAAAACAATATAAGTACACGGCTCAAACACTTTGCCGTACACATTTTGTTGCCTGCTAGTTGGACGCAAATGAAATGAAGTCCTAGATGAATTATTATTGTGAAGACCGTGTCAAATACAGCGTTAAATTACGTCCGATAGTATCGTACAATAAAGATGGCCGCTGTCGTATAAGATTCGGTATATTTTTTATGGAGTAGGTAATGATTTGTGGTGAGGTCACAATTTCGGTTCTTGTTAACTGTTTGACAGCACAGCGATTCAACGCAAAAACAAGACAGCGGAGCCGGGGGAAACTGAGAAATGTAAGCGACACGACAACCGGCAGGTTCAAGAATTAAGTCTCCCAGAAAGATATAAATACTCAAATGAGAGAAAGATAAACCGCCTCGGAGCGAAAAGGAGTCGAGAGGGACAGAAAAGGGCGAAGTTGTCAAAAAGGTATAAGAAAAAACATGAAATACCAAGTGGAAATAAAAACCCATCGCATTTATCGCGGTGCGGGATCTCAAATTCTCGAGTGGAGAGATGCATCTCCGAGTGCGACAGACAGGTGGGGTAAAACACCTGAGAAATGTATGCATCCGCAGCGCAGACGAAACCGGTCGCAGCATACCGAGTCCGGTACACATGTTAAAGATACTCGACGTATTGCCGTCCATTTTGCAGATTTAAGGAGCTTGTTCCTTTAGGTAAGCGATGTTTGCTCGGTATCAGTGATAATCTCAGATGTCCACGGTAGGTATTCCAGCGTTGATTATAACGAAAAGGCAACGGTTTGAGATAAATAATGACCGCTGTCGCATACTTCGCGGAAAAAACTTTCTCAGAGATTTCTCAGCTTAAAAAAAAATATTTCACGGCAACAAACATTGACAAAAATAAAACCATAGTTTGTTTTTTTCTCACACCACCCGAGTCAGTTATTATGTTATTTTGTCGTATTGCTTACAACTTCACGTATTAAGTGTTAGATGGCCGTACTGTTTTCTAATCACGTGCATTAAATTCGGGTCAACAGTCACTATTACGAGTGACATAGTGCATTGACGTATCCTGGGAAACTTCGTGTCCTTTTACGTTGTCAAATACAGATAGAAAATACTCACGACGACAATCATGACGCGGCATCGACATCTCGGATTCCATTAAACGTTAAATATGCCGATCTCGACTTACATAAACTATGCAATGAACAAATTGCAGTCACTATTTTGAAACATTTTCGATCATTCGTTTCATCATGGCGATGAATACATTAGTCATAGACAAATGAACGAGAACAAACTTTTGTCTGCGGATGATATAGATCGCAAAATGATTATCTATCGATTTGAAACTGAATCAATTTCAATCATACTAAGATAAAAGAGAAAGCAAATCATTACCTCTTAGGACTGTGTCAACTTATAACAGCACTTTGCAACGCAAACATTAATAAAATACGTTTTTATGTTGTGAATATAGAATTAGTGTCCGGGTATTTTGTCGGCAATATATGGCAGTAGAAAAATCTTGCGATGTTAGTGTCATCCATGGGGTATCACTATATCACGCGTGCGCAGTGACCATGTCGACGAAATTTAATACGGCCAGCTGACACGGCGAGAAGATAAGCAATTCCCGCCTTCCGAGAGATATACGACTTTGACAAATTTAATTAATTTCATTCAAACTATACAAAGGCACCTACATCTCGGATGTAGGAAAGTGAACATCGGCCGATATGCCTAAACCGAAGAGAAGAAATCAGGGGAACGTTATACTATAATATGTAATGCCGATGAGGTATTTTTTATAGCTATGCCGAAAATACCTGGAAAAGATTTCTTATGTATTCTCATACGCTGGTAAGTGTGCAATCGGGTTTATTTTTAAATTTCTGCAGTAAACAATGCTTTACAATTTAATTCCTCCGTTTTTTTTATTTATAATTAATACCTTTATCCGAACGCATGAATATGAAAAGGTAACGGGTCGTTTTATTGATGTATGTTATAAATAATATACACGTGAAAAACATTTGTTATTATTGGTTGTGTAAAAACATACATAATTCATGATGTAATGTAAGTATGTGACTAGAATAATAACTTCACTGAAGTAAAGAAGTATAATAGAAAATATTCTATATTATACGAGTTCCTTTCCTCCCATCACCTTTAATGGTTAAATAAAGAGTCTTTTGGCTACTGTTTGAACTTGATAAAATCATTAAAACAGATATGATAACATCGCTGTGTTGAATTAACCCGACACGCGCTCGCAACGGGTACCTTTTGTGTGATTTCATGTGATAAATGATAAAATTATCGCACACACAAGACGTAAGATTTTGCTGCGATGTGTTTAATTTTATGGTTAGTAAAGATTGAAATAGTAATATAAAGAACGACACTCGAGTCTTAAGTTTTTCGACTGAATAATCGATCGAGACGTTTTGTTCGAAAGCAATAAAGAATACCTGACTGGGAAACAAAACGTTTTGTAACATGCCTTCGCTCATAGACCGGTGGCAGTTAAAAACGTAATTTTTAACGAGCATAATTGATTGACACAAATTATCATTGTGTACAGTGATAAAAAGAAAATGTACAAATGAACTACCTGGAAATCAATAATCCGGAACGAATAGTCAATTTAGAAGTGAGAAGCTTTTAAATTATCTCAGCCATAAAGGTAAGAGAATTGTTCGAAGATGCAAAAGAGATGATTGGATAATAATTTATGACAAGCCATATAATCATCAGACATTTTATGAGTAATAAGCATTGTTTTCTTTGAGAGTTTAAGTGTTGCCATGATGCCTTCGTCACTCTATTATTCTCAAGAAACGAGCCAAACTGCTACTGATCTTTGACAAAGAAAACTTTAATACGTTATTTATTGTTTTACGAGCGGGAAGCTTTTCATGGTGAATCCGTTTCAGAAAGGAATCTGTGTTTGCTAAGTGTCTTCGGGGTAGGCAGGGGATGGGGAAGGGGCAATAAAACGGCAACAAAAGGGTCGTAAATTTTGAGGACAGTTCCGGGTAAGTGCCGTTCATTATTTAAAACGACATGATCGATTGGAATTTAGCTTTTTCTAGCAAAAATACATTTGTTTTCACTGTTTTTCGAAATGAGTGAACAAGTTTCAATAGGAAAGCGACGTATAGTCACAACCTCCATGGGGATACAACTGTAAATATTATCCATTAATGTTGGAATTTCATAACAATGAAATATTACTGTTTGAGTGATGGAGGGTTCTTTTACATGAATACATAGCTACCACGTAATGTTGAACAAATGTTTTGGTAAACTAATTATTAAAATGATGAAAGTAAATTTTTGACAAATGAACTAATTGTGTAGGAGACGTAATTTTTTGGTGCAGTCATTAAATATAATAAGATTTTGAGTATTTATTTTGAATAAAAACAACGTCAAGATGGCAAAGATGACCGGAAGAAGTTAGGGATAATTCCACACCGACAGATGGCGTGGCTTGTCTACAGCAAACGATCCGATGCAATTAAACAGTCAAGATGTCTTTGAAAGAGCAGCTGAATAAATGGCGGGCATTATAATTACACGTATCAATTATTAGGCCATGCACGCGAACAAGTTCAAATTCGAGATGATTTAGTGACAGCCGACTGTGAGAACAAGGAATAAAAACAACAGTACATTTTGCTATCCGGTCATTCTTATGAAGGCCTGATACTTTTTTAGTAAAATATATATCATGTAGAAATGCTTCGAGCAGGAGTGTGCTTATTCAGTAGACCGATTATGCTGACAATGCACTCAGTATCATTCCAATTTAATAGATGCTGCCGCGTTCTATAAATTATTTTTAGAGCTGTAGTGTGTTAGTTTCATGTGACATTTGAGCTAGACTAGAAGATCGTTTGACGCGGCGCCAAGCGGAAGGCTGCAACGTCACTTCCGGCAGTGGACGTCGCGACGCTGGAGGCTACAGTGGTGTTTGAAAACTACAAAAACATAACGCTCATTGTTGTCAAGAACGTGGTATGATTTAAAGTAAGAAATCTTTCAATGCCGACAACGGATACACGAATTTAATAAGGATAAATCGAAGCACGCACGGCAGTCAGACAATTAAGAAAAGAATCGCCGTTACACCGCTCGACTGAGGATCGATCAGACCGTGTGAAAGTGGCTTTTTGTGTCAACCGTGTCCGAGGCGAAAAGAGACTTTTATGCATTTGAAATAAAAAAGAAAACAGTGTTGATTAGTTTTTATTGACCATTTCTTCAGTAGATCGAAAAACGTATTAAGATTTATTTCAGGTAGATTTGGGTAGATGTTTGCGTAAGGGCTACTGTCCGGTCATCCCTATTTGCGAATCATCCCACAAGTATTGAATTACATTCACCCCCGAAGAAACATCTGTACAATCATACGATTGCCTATACAAGGTATGTATAAAAAACATCCCATCCCGAAACGGATATAGCGTTTCCGAATTGTTTACCGAGGGAATATTCGAAATCGGGTGCAAATAATAAAAAAAAACGCGCAAGGAGAAATGAAGATACAATTTCAAGTGGCAAACATGTTTTATCTCACGATGTTTATTCAGTAAAGTATGCTGAATACACATAAACGCCGCAATGTGCATTTAAAAATGTAAAATTCCATATGAATATGCATATAATTATCGCATGTATTCGTGAGTAAATGCTCTAATTACCGGCAACGTTATATTCAGCTCTTATTGTAAATATTTATACTTATCGAGCAACTAACTTCGCACGTGAAAATTCTCGAAAAAGTGTGTAAGAGAAAGATTAAAAATACGGCACCGTTATAATAAGTGTACGTATACGAAAATGTCTCGCTTATTTACATGCGTAAATACTATATAAAAGTATGTCAAAATAATCGTTGTTTATTTACTCAAATTGATATGCACTCGAAAAAAACTTCGCACGCAACAGACCAACAACCTGACATTCAACAAGGTGTGTTCAAATATGTACATACAACATTATTTTTAATTCAATTATTAAACGTAATCAATTTTGTAGAACATTTATTTACAATAAAACTATAATACTAATATGAATGTATCACAATATAGCGTTGTGGTTAAAATACAACTGTTATTTTATGTGTGTCTATGGTGCTAATGGCAGAAAAAAGCAAGTTATGAGAAATGTATTATTATTGCAGTTACCTATACAAAAGTAAGAAATAACCCGTTGAATCAATATAAAGGATGGCTGTGGTGGAAACGGAGTCAGACGTCTGACTTGGATGAACTCTTCACCGATAAATTACATTTTAAAACAATACAAGTACATCGTAATAAAAAGTTTAAATATTGCTGAGAATTCTACAATGAAGAAGGAAAAAGTGTTTGATGTACATACAGTATTGGCTTGTATGTACTATACATTGTTTGATGCACATTAATCGTGCCTATTAAATGCTTTATATTTGTAATAGCATGATAAACATACCTGCTGATTGTACAGAACATGACCAGTTTTGTCGTTTTGTACTCTATTTTTGGTATAAAAACTTTACGTATTTTATATAAGATATGCGTGGTGAGAAAGCAATTTAATGTAACTTCATGCATACTATAAAGTTTGATTCAATCTATTGTTGGTGTGTGGTATTGTATTATACATAACGTAAATAACTTTGTGCTATTTAAGCCGTCAAGATACAATTGTTTATGGATGAGAAATATTAAAAATGAATGGATTTTTTTACGGTAAAATCGTAACGAAATTGTGAAAGTATCAAAGAGAATTTCGGAGTATTCGATAGAAGTTTAGAATTATTATATTACGAAAAAAGTTTAGAAAAGAAAACCTAAATATTAATGACGTTTATGTGTTTTTTTCACTCTATTATTTACTTAATTGTCAGTCAATTTGACGACAGACTTCCATCTGTCATCGTAAGAAATTTGAAGACAAATTGCAAGCCATCCGAATGACGAGAAAAACGCTAGAAGGGATATAGGCAACAGTTGTATGCGGATTTATACCGTATGGCCAAATCAATTTGACAGGTTAATCCTTTTCCTGACAAAAAGGTAGCGAGTGAAGCCCGAAGGTTCAGTTCCGCCTGACAGCTGCCATGCGGCCACTTTTGGGATGCAAAAAATATTCGTTTTTTAACCAGTTAAGTCATTTAGCTAATTGATAATGTTCGATTAAATATCTACATTTAAAAATATACTCACTCGACAATGTAATATTATGTAACTAATAAGTCCCATTAAAAGTTTGCCGTATAATAATGAATACTCTGATAAGTTTCTGAACGCAAAAAATAAATAATTGTTGAGGTAGAAGTATTGTTATTCATATGTACAATAGCCTAAAAAAACTGTTGACAATTTCTGATGGGTAAACTGCACCGATGCAGTTGACGTCACAATGAGGAAGTTCAGTCATGAGTGGCTGGATATGTTATTTTCAAAACAAAGCCAGCAACAGTAAGGTAAGGATCCGAGAGTGCGAGACGAGAGCCATCTGCTGTGGACACGGTACAGCCGTGGGGGTGAATTTAAGCTGAGGGGCAAGGGATGATGATATTGACGTAACAAACACCTCAGATATATCCGGAACAAAAAACATATTCGTGAAAACCATCTGCTGTTTCCTCTACTCTCGCTTACCGCAAGGATCGGCCAATGGGATAATAAGCATACTTCCTTTCTTCTGAAGGTTTTTTTTAAGACGTGAGAGATGTCGTGTATGAATAAAAAATTGAGCAATTTACTTAAATAATATAATCGATCTATGTAATGTTGGTGTATCTCTTAAATAAATGCATGTAAAGCATATTAGAAGAAAGAATTGGATTGAAGAGTTCACTTACCGGCCACGTGAAGTCGAAGGGAAACCGTATCGGATTGATGAATCCCTCAACGGCAGTCTCCTGCACGTCGATGGAGTTATCTCCCAGCACTGGGGTGGTGACATCGCCGAACGTGCACGGCGACGTCGTATCTATGTTCGCCTGGTAGTGCTTGAGGCAGACTCGGAACTTGGTCTTGCAGGGTAATGCGCAGGGGGTGGTAGAAGTTGATTGGGGGGCGCGCCCGCCTGCGCAACAGTCGCCGGCCCGCCCCCGCCCCAGAGCGTTCGTAAAAGTCTTGAGCCGAAGTTCGAACAGCCCCGAACACGATACCTGTAACAGGAGCACATCAATTGAAATATGTAAACTATAAAGATATATAATTAATCATCCTTTCCTGTCTTTCAAACGACGTGGACAGAGTAAAGAATCAAATGAAATTTCAAGCAAGAGTGAGTTATTCCGTAAATAATCTAACATTTTGTATCATTCACAAGTACTTTACTATTTAAGAATTAGGCTATTAATAAGAATAAAAACATTCATTGCAAGTGTAAGTATCAGGTGCTCAGTATAGTTTCAAATGTCATCAAGGCGTGGTGGATGGAATGGAATTTGGGTAGAGTTAATCGAATGAATTGAGGCAGACATCGTAAGCCAAGTGAAATAGCAATATCGAAAGATCAGATTAATAATCGGATAATTGATTGCCCGACATAAAAAGCGAAAAAAGAATCGCGACTGGGGAAAACCAAAAATAGAGCTGGCATTGACAATTATTCAGTGAAAACCGTTTATGAAATAGTACAAAAGTAAAGTTCCCACAAAAAAACATAAAAGTAATTACTCATTTTTCGTGTCCCACATCAAAAGAATGTTACCCCGATAACGCGGTGAAATTTAGCGCAGTCATTTTGTACAGATCGATAACCTTGTGTGGAATAATTAATTAATCAGGACGCGATATATATAGCGGTCCACTACAATAATTAAATATATATATAAAAATACAGGTACATTAAAATGGAAAACACTGTAAAAAAATAAATGTGAAAATTATAAAATGTATAAGTATTTTCCTTACAAATCTTTGAATACATTAATATATTAAAAGAACTCGGACGGTTATTTAGGTTGAGTCAAAACCTCTGATAGTGTGAACACTCGAATGAAATGTAACATAAAAATAATGTTGTTTGAATAAACAAGAGGCTTGAAAACATGGGGGGTTGAAAAATTCACACATTCTCTTTGCTGATCGAATACAATGTAGAAGTTAAACTTATGCATACATCCGTTCAAAACAGAACACCCCCATAATAGAAACAAACAAGATAACCGAAGGAGAATAATAATTGTTTTTATATAAACCGTGAGCCTGTGGTAAGGAAAGAATGATGGGATGTTACGTGTTTTGAATTTAAGCAGAGAGGGTAAATGAACCCAGATTAAATATAACAAAAAACATTGCCGAATTCATCACAGTTTTCGTAATTCCGCAGACAGACTATGAGAAAATAAAAAAAAAGTACACGTTTATCCTTCAATTCGGAGTAAATGACATCACCGACTATTTCGCCAGAATGCATTAAACAGATAGTTAAACAATGACATTTTGATAAATAAATACAATGCCAAAAAAATACACATGGTTAAATTGTGTCGATTATAATAAAATCAAATGGAAAGGAGGTTTTATTTTATGTCTAAGAAAGTTTTCTGAAGTTTCTCACGGTATTGCGCAATGAATGATCATGTGCAATATTTTATTAGCCGATTTCGTAAGCTGTCAAAATGTAGCATTTTTCATCGAGAGAAAAACCGGATTCACCGTTCGCCGATAACATTGCAAGACACACTATACTGCCACAGGTACATATATATGACTTGGGGATACAAAACCATTTCAGCAGTTCATATTATTGCCACTGCGTTGTTTATAAGAAGGGTGGCGAATCTACTGGGGTTAATCAAATGCTTTGTTGGTTTAAAATAGGGCACTGTATGTTTAATAATCTACGCGTTAAGTGAAATTGGATTAAACAGAATAATTATTCTGACAAATAATATAAGAAATTAATTTTTGAATACGTTATAATTTCTTCATGGGAATTGTAAATCAGCTTAATTTATCGATGGCTCTTGCAAAAGTTTACTGTTTAATGAAGAGGTTTTAAAGGGAGTGGATTTTACGATCGATATACACTGCAAAAGGGAAACCACTGTAATACAACCCACCCTTTTGATAGTGTGTACTATTGTACACACGCATTTAGTTACTACTCTTTACCTTGATGTTACATATCACGAGTAACGATACTGTTTTAGATTTGCTAAACTGTATAATGGAAAGTGAATATTTTTATGTCATTTGTTATAAGGCCAAAATATTGGTTTTAATAAGCAAAATATAGCGTCGTATCTATGAAGTTTTTTTTCCATTTAAGCGAGTATATTTAGCGGATGTTTAGTCTTCAAATTATTAATAGGTAAATTTCAAATGTTTATAAATTAGCGGAAAATAATCAATTACCGCTGTACGGTTAAATTTCCTAATGTCTGGCAACATTGATAGCGTATAATGTGCGAGCGGCATCTCTAAAATATCGGCACTCGATTCGATACGCAATTTTATTAATTAAAACGATTTTGCCGCCAATTACTAAATTGCCATGTCGCAATACTGTAACGTATTGGGATTCAAATACATTCATCATTATATGTGTGCGAAGAGTAATTATGTGTAAATAATTAATGTATGGCTTATGGTTATGGTGAGCTAATGTAAAAAGCTTGATTGATCGTGTGTGAAAACGGCAAATTAACCAAATTAAAGCGATCTTTTTTCATTCGTTTCCAGTTATACGTAATGAATTAGTCTTTAAACTCAATATACTAAACCGATATAATTATGTACAATTTGTATTTAACAGTATAACAGCCAGTCTCATGTTATTATAGTTTTTTTTTTCATGTTACAACTTTTATTTTGTATCTGAATAAAATTCATCGGGTACTTTGCAATAGTAGTTAGCATAGCTATGGAGGTCTTCATGTAGCATAACATTGTTCGCTGATCGTGAACATCTCCGGCGTCAGTCTCTAACTGCGTATAAATAAATATTGGCAGTGGCGTTTTGTATTGACAATATATCATCCATATAAGGAATAATCTGAACGCAAAGTGTCGTGTCGTCCATACAAAATGTATGCATTTATGTGTCAGGCGTGCGAACGGACGCCGATGCCTATTATGCACAACTGTCGCTGTTTCACTAGTACACTTATCTCTACAAATGCATTGGTGTGCAGTAACAATTAGTATTTATTACACAAGAGGATCAAGGTTATCCACAACACATTTTCACATAACTATCAACAACACATATATTATTGAATCGATGTTCTTTCGACAATTCGATTCTTGAATAAAGTGCGATTGTTAAATGTACGGTTTATATCGGATTTTCTTTATAATAACATCGTTATGGGGAGATAGTGTTTATTTGCAAGCACTCAGCACGCCACTGCAAAGACATGGGCATAATAGATTATAACAAAATAAATAGCGTTTAATGTCGGGGAATATTAATCGAATGACAAAGATCTAGTTTTATTTGTATTTTAAACATTACTGCTTACCTCAGTTTGATAAATAAATGAGTCATATTCTAGAAACGAGAAGACAATAGATATGACATAACAAAATTATATGCTATGAAGCAGTTTTCTTGTATAATTTTAAGCATAACGAGCTTTTGAGATTATTCATTTCTATATATAAATAATCATGATGACTTGGTTTAATAAAAATATATAACGTATAATAAGTTAGTTCAAATCAAAGTGTGAATAGATAAAGATGGAATACGTATGTATCATACCGAATATATAGATATAAAAACATCAACATGTATTTTGCAACATCTCCAATACACCAGCGTTAGAAACCTTAAAATTCCACACTCGTTGAGGTACAAGTAAAACATGTCTGAGTCATCGCTGTTTTGTTATTTGTATTTTACAAATCTATATGACAACTACAACAAAAAGGCCTTTATAACTTCACGAGCCAGAAGATATTATGCAAATGCTCAAGGCGATATGATCAGAATACCGCTTCGAGATGAAAATATTGCGAGATATTATTCTGCATGCAGAACATTCGACAAAGGATAACACAAAGTCTCAGAATGGGATATCGGCACTTAAGAGATTAAATGAGTTTGTATCATATCATAAAAAGCTTTTTTTATTTGTTTGTTGCTTTTAAGATCAGGTTTGATAATGGTATATAAATATATAATAAAATCATCTGAATAATTTATGCTTGTTTAGTCATTATTTTTACTCGCTAATTTAGAAGCAATTAATTTACGTTTGCGAAACCACTTGATCTCGTATAATGTTTTATAAATAGAGATGATACAGGTAATAAGTAACTGTATTAGTTAAACTGTAATTAATATTGCTTAAGTGGATATTACGCGATGTATAATAGTGCGAGTATATCAAAGATGGCAAAAAGGATTGGTTCAATATGATGTAATAATATTACGAGTTTGAAACGAAGAGTTGGATACTTCTTATGACACGCTCAGGCGTGGGTATCTTGACTATTGGGAAACTTTGGCTGTGATGAAGTTAATGGGTGTAAAGAATTTTAGATAGCATTATCTGCGCATTAAACGAGAGGCAGGGTTTTCAATGTTTGTGGGTAGTTTGACATTTAATTGTCAGGTTACCTTTATATAATATGTTCGTTTATTCCATAAGCATAAATTCGCCAAAGTAATAAATAAACAATCAATATTACATTAAATAATTGTCAGTAATGGAAAAATACAATATGCATGCATCTATTATGAAGAATCACGTTCAATGCATTAAAAATGAAGTAATACAATGCAGTAATTCAATACAAAACGCCAAATAGTACGTATTTATATGGTTTCTAATCGTCCAATGGGAAAGTGCTTTTTATAAAAAAATAGTTAAATTAGACTTAAAATTATTATTTGAATACTAAAATATGTTAAGTCGAAGAAGTTCTAAGATCAATAATGCTAACGTTATTTATTCAGTCTTGGATGTGAAAAAAATAATCATAATGTATTTTTCAGCTGGCATATTTTTTTATTTGCATTAAATTGAATAGACGCTGCATCACGCAAGCTTCTTGTTTAACCAGTTGTCACGGAAATGGTTCAGGAAATAAAGATAACGACAAAAAAAGGACTTATTTAAATATTTGTTAATATGTTTCGGGCTTTTTTTTGTCAATCGCTATGCGAACTGGAGCATTTTAGAATACTCGATTACGATAAATCTTCATAATGCTTTCGAGGCATTCGTTTTTATGGTTCCCACGCTTAGGCAAGATCCACGGTACGGTACCTCACTCAAAAACAACAGTGGCGAAAAACAAAGGTACGATTAAGGCAGCAATTGGACACAGCGCGCCGTAGTAACTGCATTTGATTGCATATCAACTATTCATTTTGGGTACGAGGTAATTGCATGCAAAATAATGCGACCAACTCTTCTGTTATTCAAGAGACTCAATGTTCTATTTCTATATTCTAAGAAACGTTAAACTAAGTAACAGTTAGATACTAAACGATCTGTATATGTGTAATCCATATAATAAAAGAACTTCCTTTTCTAATACTAAATATAACGAAAACAGTGACATGAGTTTTCAGCTATTTTACACGTTAAGAGTGTTATTATTAATGAGTTAGTTAAATTTAATACGGTACAGATGAGTGTTTGTCGAGGCAAGTGCGTGGAGCGGAATCGTAATTAAAATCACGATGTCTGGTTACCTGAGCGTAAAATCGACAAAGCCCAAAGAACAGAGGCGTTTTAATTAAATGGGACCCAACTGCTCATTGTGAGAGCACTCCTGGATTCAACTAAAGAAAGTGAGCAATGATTTGTGGGGGATGACAGGTCGGGTAGTCTTGTGGCATACATTACCAACACAAAAGAAATGATCCTAATAGTTGATATTCACGTATTTCTATCTAAATCTTTTAATGACAGTCATGAATTATTTTATATAATATTATATATAATCAATAAATAACTCGCCAAAAACGTAAGTCGATTAAAGTTTATTTTGTCATTTTAACAGCAGATGTTTAGAAGACATTTTTAAACTATCTAATTTGGAATTAACCGACTGCAGAATAGTGATTAATTTGTGAAATTTATTTCCCGACAAAAAGGAATCAGGTTGATATGAGTAGGTACTATGGGAAATGAATGAGACCATCTAATGAACGTGGACCGCGTTTGTATCATTAGCTGTCGTTCAGGTGCGCCTTCTTCACGGGAACGGATAACTAAACTGACAGGTGAATGAGGTTAGATCAAAGACACGACAGTTGCGTCACTCAGAGGAGCAATAATAATGGTCTATTGTTTTTTTTTCTTGTGTTCTTCTTAAAGGTAATTGGTGGCCACAGAATCGCAATGCGCCACCTTGATGACGACTTTCTAAAATATCAGAAAACTACTACGAAATTTGTGCACTCGATTAGTGACAGATGATATAACGGAAGATTCGACATCATGGATTATCATTAGACATAATTACGAGACTGTATTTAATGCGACGTTGAAACCAGCAGTAAAAATATCTTGAGGATAACAGAGCGTGAACCGGGAATGATTTGATTTGACTCAAAATGACTCAAACACTTGATAGATACTCAGAATTGTTTCAGAAGAGGCATGGCATGTTATTTTGCTCATAACAAATTGAAAAGTTTAAAATAAACACAACTGTATTCAACTAACCATTATATACAAAGCGTTCAACACAAATAACAGTTTATAGGTAGATTATGTCTTCAAATCTTGATAACGTCAGTATTAATTGGTTTATAATTAAGGGTATTTGTATCAGGAGCACAGAACTGCGAGTAGGTATCGAGTTTCAATCTGAAGTCTTGTCGCAGATCGTATCGGGCGTATAAAAAACTGGGTGTTGTTGCAAGAGTGAGGACGAGTCAAGTCGTCTTCTGAGAAATCTGCAAACATCTTTGCCGCGTGTCTGCATTGCAGGATAACCAACACGCGAAAGTATCTCGGGACATCTGAATGGTAAGGCAACGGACTGCGAAGGAGCTTCATTCATAATGTATAAGCTATATCAAAGTCCGCAGCCTCGAGCTATTTGAGCTATGCGAGATTTACCCTGTTAGCAAGAGTACTAAAGGACCGAGGGTTGAATCGCACATAAATATCTTTCATATGATGTTACAGATATACAGCTGTCAAAATCAAGTTCCGTTTAACTATCTCATATAAGAAATACAATGTATTTGATAATTTTAATACTACTGCAATAGTGACACGTTAAGTAATTTTTCAGGAAAATTCGATTCGTACTTCGTGATATCACAATAAAAAGTTTTGCGCAAGAAAAAATATTAAGATACAAACCGGAATGTCAACTATCAACGGCGACTGCATCAATCATTCAACACAGTATTAATTGATGTATTTAAAATGGCCATGAAATGAATAAAAAGAACGAAGAAAAATATAGAACTGGATAATTATATTCATTAACTGTATAGTATAATAAAAAAACACGTATATTGTGGTTATGATTAGTGAAATCGTTAATTTTTACATTACAAGCTTTGTAATGAAGCCTGGTTCATTGTTACTTGAATGCAATGGACTCCCGTAGAATCGGAATGGACTCGTATAAATAAAATAATTTATCAAGAAACTGGATGCGTCCATTCTTATACAGGCGACGCAGCAAAAAGTGGTTCTTATTTCCGACGAGATCGTCGAAGCTCGTTTGGGAGGGCGATGTTCCTCTCTGGAGTATCAGGACAGCACGAAAGGAGAGGAGGCTCTTGTAATTGCGAGATTAATTAGCCGATACGTGAGTATTTCGGACGTGTCCGGTCGTTGAACCGAAAATCTACGTGAATTTTTTCGCCACGATCGCTTAATAGGCTCGATAATATCTCTTAACCGCATATAAATGGGTCGTTATTAGAACATTTATTTAAGTATACCTACTATAAAATGTGAGAAAGATAGAAGGATAAAGTTACATGATAATTTCCAATCAAATAAAAATTAATCATATAATTGGCTTCAACTTATTCCAAGAGCAAATCAATTCTACTTACTTTAAAGTGCTTAATAATCTTATTACTAAAAGTACAACAAAAAAAACCCTTTTCGGTGGTATGTCTGATATATTTAATTTGTGCGTAAAAACAACGCAGGGGGTTGTTTATAAAGTACGTCAAATGCCGTTAGCTAATGAAGCAGGCGCCTATGGTGAGCAAACTAGCATTACTAAATAGGATAAAGCGCTGCGGTAAGTGGTCATAAGCGACCTACCAAGACGGGTATTAGTGGGATTAGTGCCCGAGCCATTGGTGCGTTCTAAGTAATCCCGTTGTGACAATGCCGAAGGGACCTCATCTAATCCGTAACAGATACACGCTGAAACCAACAGCATTATTGGGATTTTTACGTAGTGGAAAAGCTCGGAATATCCATTGGGTTATATCTGTTTTGTTTATGGAAGAATAATGTATTTGCAAATTTTGAACACGTGCGCGAATGACTTATTATTAAAATCCCTTCCTAAGATTTGGTATTTCCCAGTAAGTCAGACCATGTGTTCCGTTTTAAAAAATAATCATTATTAAAAGCTAAGCCATTCCTAAATTGTTAGCGACAGTAATATTAACAGTCAATACAGTATGAAAACCAAAGATTTCTTAAATACGAAATACAATTAGAACACTGATCGTACCGTGGGTCGACATACCTAATCATTTTTTTTATCCATGTCTGCTCCCAATGTGGATCATATGATCTCCTGATAGAGGTATCTCAACGGAAGTTTTTATACGAAAACTGTTTGTTACTCAGTCTCTCAAATTATTTATCATATGGAAAATATCCATACAAACTGGAGATCGAAAAAAAAGTGTTCACAAACACAGGGTTTAATAAATGAGGAAAAAAGTGATATCAGAAAAGGCGCATACATAGTTGCAGTCTCTTGTAGCCGACAAAGAACAGTAATGCATGCATCGCAGATGCATTTTCATTCCTGCCTTATTATAATACGCAGGTAATTGAAGTGTTTGGATTGCTCGACCGGCGTGTTTCCATTTTCGCTTAGGTAGACGAAGTATCTCCAATGGGTAGATAGGATGGGCAAATGTGCAATTTCGTGCATGCAATTTTGGCCCTGGTGACCTTTGCCGCATTTACAGCATCAGAAAAGCGATATACACGAAAGCTAG
This sequence comes from Himalopsyche tibetana, assembly GCA_030503985.1. Lineage (NCBI taxonomy): Eukaryota > Metazoa > Arthropoda > Insecta > Trichoptera > Rhyacophilidae > Himalopsyche > Himalopsyche tibetana. Next base: position 9,070,021 of record JAPJYX010000010.1, read on the forward strand.
CAGGGAATACTTTTTACGTAAAGATTTCTTTTTCAAAACATCCCTTATCTGCACGCCCTCCGATTAAAACAAAAATATTTCATTCATTTTTTAAACCCTGTTTTATATTTATGCTATCAAGGTTTTGCGACCTATTTTATGTTTCAAATCAACAAACACCTATACACTAAAATCATTATTATGATACTAAACATTAAGCAACCAAATAATTTACTCAAAATACTCATTGCACATAAACAATACGATTCTGTGAGTGTTTTAAAGGAATAATTGCATTATATATTGATAAGTAAGTACAGTTTTATTGTGCATCACTGCAGTGGAAGAAGATGCACCATGAACATGCTGGTAGAGATCACGCTTCGTACGTGAGTGCGCTTCAAGGAATGCAACTCGCAAGTACTCAGATTCTCTTGGATACGAAGTTAAATGCATTGAAAATATCTATCTATAAGTCACTAAAGCAGCACAGCCACAGTTTATAAGATAACCTTTGTAGGATAATTGAATATTTACTCGAAGAAGTTCATTTGGATACGTGTTATTATGTGTCATAAATAATTGCAGTGTGGTTTACAATGCTACCATGTCAGTGGTTATAATATCTTTAAAGGCTACAATCAAATCTACTCAAAATTAAAATCGGAGTAAAAGGGTATTTTGATAAAACGGCGGTTTAATTTATTTATTGATTTTGTACACGGATGGCAGTACGTTTATAATACAAACGAAAAGATATCCAAAGCGATTTTTCAAGTATTTCGAAACAAATGCAGCGCTATTTGGGAACGGAATGCAGAATTCTTTCACCAGACAGTCACACGCCGAAGAAATCCAAGTTTAGATCGATTTACACGATACGGTAAGTTTTCTGTCGTTTGGATTCATTGACAGTAGTACAAAATACACAATCTTTTCAGTGTATTGTTCAGCTTTAATATAAACTCAAAACAATTTTAATTGAGATAAAAATTAATCTCGTACAATAATAATTATACGGATATCTTTATTAGAGACGTTTTACTTGTACGTTAGCCTGTAACATCCAACATTAGCGATTAATAATGGATAATAGTCAACCCGGTTCTCATTTGATGCCTAATGGGTTTGGACGTTTTATACGTCAGGATTATCAACGTACACCTGTCAGACGAAATCAAAGACTGTGTGATCCTAACTCATAAGAATGACAGCGTTACATTCGATGTAATATATTTAAATGAGTTAATTATTATTTATTACGATAAAGATTAAGCATTATTTTTATGGAATTTATTGTGTTAGAGATATTAAGTAAATTTATATGCAAAGCCGAATTCGGATTTTGTTTGAATATTATTTTGATTGATGATGTATTGTCCGAACGACAATATTAGTAAAATACGATGCGGTTATATTCGAAAGACATTCAGTTAGAAGTCGATAGTAAAATTGATGATAGAATTTTATGGCAGTTCGCACAGAGGGAAATAAAGCTGCACTGGGAAGACTTGGATGTAATCACACTAAACATTAAACGACATGTCTAAAAAAATGTGATTATTTACTGCCGCTAAAATAAACGTCATTTTCACAATAACCGTTTATCTTCAGAGCTAGGCATTGTTCACATATTCAATCAAATTTAACAAACAATATTATTTCTCACAGAATTAAATAATCTAACCTAACATTGTTCAAATATACTTGAAATGTTTATTTAACGCAAGATTTCGAATTAAATTACTGTCAATCAGTGAACGATAAATCACAATATGTAATAAAACGCAAAACATTTATAAACATAAAAATTTGGTGTAATAAAACATACAAATGATTTACTATTTTCAGACGCGGTATAAAATTAATCACTGCCATTTTTTCAAATTTTAAGAAAGTGTTTAAGAGTTTTGTTAACAATTTCTAAAAAAGTAGGCGTGTATTAAAAACGGATGCAAGATTTATGGTAACATCTTTCCCAGTTTGTCAGATTTATAGCATATGGTAATTTTTTAGTAAGTAGATGCTGGGTATACTTTAAAATCCTGCTCTCCTGTGTTGGTAAAACTGCACAAAGGATTATTAAAAATGTGTACCGACAATATACGGGAGGGAGAAAGAAGCAGAATACAAGACATCTCCTTTTCGCAAAGAGCTATCAGGTAAACGTAAGAAGAGTCGAGATTCAAAATCACTCAAAAGTTTTTTCAGCATAGAAAATGCATGGATAACCAAAGAAACAGATGATTGTGCCCGGCGTTGTTTTCTCGAGCGAAATACAAGCTCAAGGTGGAAGCACGTCAGGTAAATGTTGCCACGAGAGGTACGGCTGGTGAGGATGTTAGAGGGAGATCGGCGATCGGGATTCAAGAAGTATTGAGAAGGTATTTTAAAATTGATTCGGTGAGGTTAGGCTTCGCAAAGCTGGGCCCGCGAGCGTGGGAAAGTGATGATCGTGTACCGCGTTTCACACACACAGACGAAGGCCGCACACCTTGTCTCGCATACACTCGAGAGGAATTATATACACACGCTCGCTGAGAGTATGTACAGGTAGAAGTTAGGAATGAAATGGTAGTCGATTGTAAATCTCAGCAATGCACCGTCAGAGAAGCGCAACTACATTTTATGGATAGCTCAATAAAACAAAACGATATTGGATAATTACGTGGTTTTATTTCGAACCAATGCGGTTGGGCCACTTTGGTACACGAGAGGACAAAAATAATAAACGTATAAGTATTTTCAAACAAGTACAAACTTAATGAAATATGCATATCTATAAAACGAAACAGTCGGTTAAGAATTAAATAATTGAAATATAATAATCACTTTGACATGTCTGCATCGTTGAAATTACCGACAAATAGCTGGAATATATTCATCCAACGCAATTTTTCAATTAAAGATAAGGGTTAACAATAATAATCAATCTCATTAACTTAATTTTATTTGACATCTAGCTAAATATATTACTAATTGACGACCGAAATATCCAAAGAAGAATATACATTATTAATAATATAAAGCATAAAACATTAGCAAATTACTGTTAGTAGATACGGTTCGTGTCAGTATCCGAAAGAATAGTTGAAATATCAAATGATGAATTAATAAAAAAAAAGTCAATGTGATGCACTACTGGATTGTGAGGAAGCGAACTTTTTTTGTTTTTCGATACGTTTTACTTCGCTGTCTATGCTAGTTAAAACTTGTGTTGCACACTACAAAGGTTTTGTAGTCGAAACCTTGCGCAGTGTAAGAAAATTTATAAAGAAAACAATACTAATTTATATACGTATACCTTAGCATGACCATGAATACGTATTATTTTGAATTAAAGAATTCTTACGATTATGGCAACAGTTGGAAATTCGAATTTAGAATGCCAGTTAAGCGAATTTTGAAGGGAAGTAAAAACTCTATGACAAATTAATACATTCAAATCCAAATTATTTATGTTGCCATTCGTAAAAAAATATCTTCAAACGGATTAACTATTGCATTAGGTATATAAATAGGATGACTGACCGAAAAATTCAATACTAAAATTATGCCATATTAATATCGTAAAAATAATAATATACAAACTAAAAACGTTTCATCTTACATATACGGCTGAGTTCTCACGTTAAATAAATTATTTTGTATGTAGTTGTTGAAATTAACCTAAGCTTATGAATCATGAACGTTTACAATTTCATCCGTTTGCAAATTGACTGAAATGTTTGCATTTTAATGGTAAATACATTAATGAGCTAAGTTATTAAATATCGTTTGTATCTAGTGGAATGATAATGATTGCAATAAAGCGGTTGCTTAAAATTATAAACATTGAATAATTTGTGCAAAATTATATAATCAATTACAATCAATGTAGCCCAAATGCATTGAGAATGCACTTTAATTAGAAAGCTTAATTAATTCTACCTTTGTGAAACTATTTAGAAATGTCACAATAGTTGAAGTTCTAACCTCTCTATGAGCTCGCGGACAACATAGTTCAATACATATTTTATTAATGTTTCAAAAATAAATGAATTTTACGGCTGTTAAATATTTAAATATACTTTGATAAACGGCTTAGGTGATAGTAATGCATGTAAGAAAGAAATAACTAACGAAGATGACATTATTCGAATTGCACATATCCAAGTACCAAAAGTAGATTCAGAGTGAAATTAGCAGCGGATGTTCGTTAATTTCGTTTTAATAAGTACCTAGGTATAATGCACTGTCGACGATGCTATTGACACGAGGTTTTGCATCTTTGATTAGAAGTCTATTGGATTATCATGATATACTAACACACATCATATATAATAATAATCCATCATTGAGTGATGTTATAGCAATATTTTTTTACTAACAGATACATCCAGAGTAATGCGTTTCAATCGTTTATAAAAAATAATGTGAGACAAGTTTTATCACTGTTGAGAAAACATGTAAACAAGCTAAAAAATCGCCGGTTTTATTTATGTCTCATACACGCGTTGATTGGATGTTTAGAATGGTTATGGGATATATATTATATTGTATGTTTGGCATTGATCGATGTAAGGTAAGTTTCGAGAGTTGACACTTAGAAGTTTTTGCAGTAAGTACCTGAAGAACACATAATCCAAGGAACGCGAGACGCAGCAACCAGCAAGCCATGGTCTCTCCTCAGCCCGTTACCTCCTCAAAGATCGCGCCATAGGCGGCAGAAGAGGACACAGGGTATTCCTCCTCGTCAAAGAGAAACCACTTAACCAACAAAACACAAGCCAATTATTCGTAGGGATTAAAAAATTAATACCTCAGAAAGATAAACAAAACATGAATGAGATTGGCAAGCTAACACTGGGTTTCTGGCGGGCCTTTATAATCCAAAGGTGACCCGAGAATATAACAATACTAATTATTCACCAAATATTACTATTAGTTAATAATATAAACACACGCGATAATTTCCAAAAAGTGTTGTTATCCATAACATCCTCTGGCACATTTCAAACACAGAAAGTAGCCGGCTTTATTTACCGGTAAAAATACACAGTACACACTCGATTATTCGATAAAGATGATTGTAAAAAGTGTTAATATTTATTTGGTAAATTTGTGCAAACTCAAAGCGATCGGTCCCGTTTAGCAATAACAAAACACTCACGTCTCGGGAAATTGAATCGCTTCGATTACATGCCGTACGTAACCGATCGGTGGCTAGCGATAGACTGACGCGGGCCGCGGCGCTTCGTTCTTTCACGGTGTTCGAACGGCTAGTGAAACAGCGCCTCTGGCGTCTTAATCTCACAACATCGCTCTATTTTTTTAAACCATAGATGGCGTTTATGGCCTCGAAGCCATATCCACACAAATAAATTAACATGATTGTTGAATGCTTCTACGAAAAAAGCTTTCCAAGCGAAGTGCATAATCAAACAGTTTAATATCTACATAGCAATTATGTTTTCGTTATACTTGCCAATCAATTTTGTAATGATAATATAATTTATATGAAAATAATGTATTTTATTACCCAGCAAAGTTCTTGAGGTTTACATCTCTTTGGTGTTAAAAAAAGTTTTTTTATTTGATTATAGTCCATGGATGATATCTGAAAAAAAAAGAAAAAATGTGAATTTTATGGCAAAAATTAGTCTGGATCGCATGATTCTAAGTAATGGTTAGCGTTTACTGCAAAACATATACTAAAAATATACATTAAAGTAATAAATACTAAGGATATATCTTTATAAACAATATCGATGTTTGGTTTGATTGATTACAATGCATTGCTTAAAATTACTTTAAACAATTCACCAACCTATTGACCTAAACATACATACGGGGATTCCAGCGAATGAATTCAATCAAGTATTGCCACATATCCGGGGAATTATTTAATTCCCTAAAATAGATTGAAGTGTTTTAATGTACAATTATATTATAATATCCCCGATTGATAGTTAATTGTGTAATTGTTATCCATCCAGATCTAATTTTACTGATGACATGTTCATATTCGTATATATTTTTATTTTTTTATTTAAAGTAAAAAATGACTTTTAATGCAATGTAACATGTTATTTAAGTTTCACGCAATCAGGTTCCAAAAGTTTTATTAGGCGGTGTCCACTTTTTTGCAATGGGCTACGTTAAGTCTTGGTTCTTTCGTGTTGTGGAAGGCAGGTGTCCGAGTAGGCAGCTGTTCATGACTGCTAGCTGCACTGCGTCACACGCTTTAAGGTGCAGTGGAAAAAGCTAAGCAAGGAAATGAAGTCGTTCAAGAAAGTAAAATGGTGTGAGATTTGTAAAAATATTCTCCCGAGAAGTTGTAATTTTTTCTGATGATAAGAAAACAACTCCGCTGTCAATGAATGTCAATACAATTTATAATAATTTTCATAATGAATACAATTTATTATGAAGATTAGTAACTTAGGTAACGAAATCTTAGTTAATGCTGAAGGTATTAAAATCAATAGCTTTAACGGTTTCATATTTTTTATTATGGATACATAAATTCAAAAATTATATTTTTTGCAATTGATCTACTTATTCTAATTTCATTTTTTGGGTCCATGGCACAGTGGCCAAGGTCGTTGGCTTCCTTAACAAATCTCAGTAAGAACAGTATTTTTTCATTCGATTTATCACTTTGCGTTCGAAGGCATGGATGTTTATGATTCCTTAAAATTGCCTCCCACCCTCTATTCGTAACATAATGAGGTGTCGTGAGAGCGATTAGTCAACCACTAGTCTTACCTTAGCCTTATATTTCCTATCCCTACTCTCTTCAAAAAAAGAGAGGATGAGCAACTTATATTAGTAACGAATAATTCTAGTCAAACCACTTATATTGAGATTCCTACATTAGGAGACCATATGCTTCATATTAAAACCATAAAAAATCAAATTTATTCAAAAATATTTTTATCAGCATGTATGAATGTATGAATTATAAAATAATTTTACCCAAATAATAATATATTTAAAATTACTTCTGACGTTATTATTACATCTTTGTGTTACGATTTTCATTGTATGTATACATATCGACTGTAGAAAGGAAAAAGGACGTAACCCACACATAGCAAAATTTACAGGAGGCGCAAAAAACGTGTTTTGATGATTTCGGACCATATGAAAATAATGAAAAATACACAACCTTAAAGTGCACGGAGACTTCTAAGCTGGCGTTTAATTGACATGATCTAATATTAATTTAAGAAATTGTTTAGGAAAAGCCGTTTTTTCAGTCTTTTTTCTTCGTTTCAATTTTCACAAGCTTATCTTTTTTCAAACTTAAAAGCCGAAAAAAAATTTGCAGCTTACATCCTTTTGATAGAACGTGTATCAAGTTGGATACATTGTGATTATAAAAAAAAAGCTGTTTTGAAAAAACTCTGGGGGTTACGTCCTTTTTCTTTTCCACATCCAATATTTTATTTTGTTTCGCAATAAGTAGTTAAAAAGCCATAAAGAATACTTATAGAATGTTAAGATTGTTAAATCCTCTTTCAATTATTAAGGATGTAAAATTCTTATAAGAATTTTTACAAATCTTATTTAAAAAATTGTTTCATTACCAGTATACTTGCAATATAAAACAATAGTTGATAAATACGCAGAGTCAATGACTCGATGATTAAATTCTAAAAAAAACAGTAACAGTGAATTATTCAAAAATCTCAGGAAAAATACTGTTCGTTTGTTCGAATTTATTACAACACACGCGGAATTAATAAGTGGTACGGAATTAATTAGAAATTAGTTCTGCTTTGACTAATAAAATAACAAAACTATTGATTTTGCACACGATAAACTAATCAGTTAAGTTTTGCAGTGTGATGTGAATTAATGGGTTGTCATAATGTGTTATCAACAGATCATCTCCTCCTACTTCGGAATGACTACTCCAGGCATCTGCAACCATCGATGTTACATTTTTTGTGATTCACATTAAAAACAAATAGTGATATAATTGGACGTAGAATGACTGGATAATATATTATTTATTTGAAGGCTCTCGGGGGGCACGAAACGTCACGCTCTAAGCAAATTCGTAGAGGCGCTGCAATCTTTCATACAATCACCAATACAGCATCAATGTAAAATGTGCTTCATGAAAAAAAATATTTTTTATCATAAAATATTTATAGTCCGACAACTTCCAATAGTTAAGTGGAACTCTTGCCGCTGGCAATATAATATGACGACTTGTCTTGAAACAAAGTAATGTTTATTAACAGCGGTGGGCTGCCGATACGTTAACAAGGAGCTCGCTCAATCTCAAAGCTATTATCGGTGCTCTGTAGAAGGAGTGATTTTCTTTCTCCTGTGAAATTATATGCAATACTTAAGTAAGCAATCTATTGTTACTTGATACACTTAAAATATATATGTAGGTCAGAAATTTTAGATATATACTAATTTGATCTGAGAATATTGTTTTCTCTTAAATTAACAAGGGGCTCGCAGGAGTAAAATTTAACAAGGGGCTCGCGCGAGCCCCTTCCAGCCCACCCCTGTGTATTAACTCTGGCTCTCTATTAAGTTTTTTTTTAGAATGGTGATTCCTTCCGCTAATACAAAATAATATTAAACATCGCTTAAATAATCGACTGTGGAAAGGAAAAAGGACATAACACTCAATTTTCCAAAACAGCTTTTTTTCGATAGTCACAATGTATACAACTTGGCACATATTTTATTAAAAGGATGGAAGCTGAAAATGCCGAAAAAGGATCTAAATTTAGCTTTTAAGTTTGAAAAAGATGACCTTGTAAAAAATGAAAACCAAGAAAAAACACTGAAATAAAGGTTTTTCCGAGACAATTTCTTTAATTATTATTAGGTTATGTCAATTCAACACCAGTTTAGAAGTATCCGTGCACTTCAAGGTTGTGTATAATTCATAATTTACATATGTTACAAAATCATCAAAACACGTTTTTTGTGCCTTCTGTAAAATTTGATATGTGTGGGTTACGTCCTTTTTCCTTTCCACAGTCGATATGTAATGTGTAACTGACTATCGGTGTGAGCATATTATATAATGCCAATATAAGCTTGTTTCCAATGCCTGGTTTGACTCCCGTCACATCACAAATTACTCGGTTAGTGCGCAGCGTCATTTGCACAATTTGCATAACGACGATGAATTATTACATCAAGTGCATCGTGTCTAGCCCTACCATCAATTACCAAGCACTGTTAATGAGGCCTGGGGTTGCCTTCCCTGATGACAATGCATGGATTTAACCACCGTCATAAATTGGCAACAACATGGTTAAATTAAGAGCAGTAAGCGGGTTGATAAATAAATCGAATTCTGTTTTAATAAAAAATGCATTATTTTGCACTTTAAACCACTCACTCAAAACAGTTTTCAATTATCAACTTTTTAAATGTATCTATAGATTCCTGAAGGATTTACAAAGTACACATGTTATGTATATTTTTCAAGCCAGCGGCAAGAGTCCCGCTTTGTAAGCGGAAGGTTCCGGTATTAATTTTTTGAAATGCTAATATTATAATGTGTTGATTTTTTAAAGCCCATATTTCAGACCTTTGAAGCGATTTTTTTTTAAATTAAATTATCCAAGGGTTTATCTGAGGATTAAAGTTGTGATTAACAGCATTAATTGACACTTACAACCTGATGATGCTTCTCAAAGATCCGAAACCACGTATCTCAGAAAGTGACTTTCATAGCAGTGAAATATTTGCCATGCATAAAGTTTCACAACCAGGGAAAAGTTAAGGTTTCCAATTTATACTGCATCGTAAAGATGAATAAGTTTCCAAAAAATAACCACCTAATTAATCGAAAAGTATGTATGTATCGAAATTTTAAATGTCATTGAAGTTTTAAAATCTGTCAGTCGTTTGTATGATTAACTGTATTGCCATTAAAATAAACATGCATAATGTTTTGTGTAAAATGCAATAAAAATTTGATACTTTATAACCTTCTTCAAAATTAATAAAAGCACAATATCCCTTTGTACTTTATTTCACATTATTAAAAAGGTCAGGACCGAACCTTCTTCGAAACAATATAATAAAACTTTTGCGTTATCTATTTAATTTTAATTAAATAAAGCTCAACATTATCAAAACGTCATCATTCATTAACCAATGTCTGTCGCATTTTCTGATATTCGCTCGCGATGTGAAGCATATGGCCTCTAAATAATTATATAGGTATCTCAACAGATTTTTTCTATAACAACTGTCTGTTACTCTGTTGCTCAATCTTTCTTTTTCAAAGAGAGTAAGGGTAAAAGGATATAACAAGGAAAGGACTAGTGGTTGGCTAATCGTTCTCGCTACGCCAGTTTTAGTTTTGAATGAGTAGGATAGAATTTAGGACATCACAAACATGCCTTCGTACAGAAATTCATAAATCGATTGAAAAAAAAATAAAAAATAAATGTCCTTACTGAGATTCGAACCTGTGACTTGCGTGTTCTAAGTCACCGACGTTGACACTCGACCACGCTTCTGGTATTTATATTATATTATATTCTTTCATATTTTAAATATTGATAGTATTTTTCTATTGAAATAATATAACAAATTATACAATAATTTGAATGATTTTTATTCTGTACACTTCCATACATTTAGTTGATAACGACCCGGGCTTCGTCTTTCGGCATCTTTTGGTTTTATCAAGTGCACGAATGCAGTTGAACTGAACGAAACCCGGGTCGTTATCAAAAAAAATTATGGAAGTGTACAGAATAAAAATAATTCAAATTTGACATTAAATTTCCATCAAGCACCTTCAGTCGAAATTCTAAATTATATAATAATAATTAACTGATTGCTTGTCATAAGCGATATCAGTACAAATGAGTGTTTTATGTATTGAATGTAATTGAATATAACTTTTTAAAAGTAACATACATTATATGCACATACATATTCAAGTGAATAATACCATGGAAGTACTTACATAAGATATATGCATTCAAATTCTTATCTATCCAAGACTTTTTTGTAATACCTTGTATTTTTATCGTTTTTTTTTGTGTTTTCCTATCACACTACATAAACATATTATTTGATCCCACAAACAACATTTGCATTTAGATGCTTCCACCCGGCATTTTTTTCTTTTCTTATTTTTTCTCCATAGCATCTTTGATTATATCGTTTATCATACACACATACATACATCTTTGCGATATTTTTTTTGGCAGTATCTTGAAATTTAGACTATTGAAATGCGCGCGCACATGTCCCAAGAAGAATCGCTGTTCACAATGCAACAATGGGACCGCTCACAATAATAATTGTTGAAAAGTTGAAAAAATATATTTAAGCAAAAAAAGTATTTATCAAGACGGCGCGCGCTGTAGCGACAGATGCTATTTCAACACTATGAATTTAGATACAATTTTTGGCTATTTTATGAATGATATGGAAATATATGTATTTTCAAAGTCTTTGAATATTTTTATATTTTAATTTAATTTTGAATTAATCAATGTTTTTATTTGGTTTTTACGTTTGATATGAAATATATATAATAAATAATATGTTGTCAATCTTTTAAACACTTAACTTTTATTATTATAGAGTTATATATCAGAACTTCACAGCGTTATTTGTTTTTGTTTTGGTTTTCGTTCCGGTTCAAGTTAAAATATATATCGACTGCGGTAAGAAAAAAGGACGTAACCTACACATATGTGTTAAGATGTGTAATTTATGTTCTAAAATAATACTCACGTGTTAAAAAAAATGCGACACGTGCTTTGCCTCTTTAAAAAAAATCATTAGACATAATATCGTAAGATTTACAAATAAACTAAAAATTGATTCTAATCCTAAGTTATATATTAAAAAACCAAATTCATGGCTTGTCTTTTTCTACTGGAAGCAGGGAGTGCGTAAGTTACAAACAATGATAGTAATAATTACAAATAAATTACTAAAATTAGGTACGGTAAATTTAAATGGAAACAAAATCAAGAACAATATCAGAACGAGTGGAATAACAAAGTTTTAAAATTAAAATGTAATTCCATAAAGTTAACGCTGAAACCATCGAAAATATTATTCAGTTATTTTAAAGTATACATATACATATATTCAGTTAAACATATATCATGACTAGCATACCACAGTAACTACTTCATGTACTTACATATTATATTTTTTTGTATAGCTACCAAAGTATTATAAGTAGAGTCCACCTGCCCCAGATAAGAAGCATGGCATCTCCTTACAGATAGACAAGAGAGCACCATAAGGCACGCGCCAACATCTGCCCCACAAGGAACCTCTCGCAGGTATATCAAAGCACGTCCCGCATACGGATGCATCGATTGACTGTCATGGCAAGATTATTGCGGTTTTGATTTTTCAGAGACGTACCCGAGTTGGTTTAAATATTGGAATACATCACCAGATAATGATGAATACATTTAATGAAAAAAAAATAATGAGCGAAACCGGTCCTGATCATATCGTCTGTGGAAAGGAAAAAGGACGTAGCCCACAGTTTCTTCAAAACAGATTTTTTTCAAGAAACAAGAAAAAAGACTGAAATAAAGGTTTTTCCTCGACAATTTCTTTAATTAATATTAGATTATGACAATTAAACACCAGCTTAGAAGTCTCCGTGCACTTCAAGGTTGTGTGTAATTCATAATTTGCATATGGCTCAAAATCATCAAAACATGTTTTTTGCGCATCCTGTAAAATTTTATAAGTGTGGGTTACGTCCTTTTTCTTTCCACAGTCGATATGAAATGATTGTGGAATAATTTTAAAAGAATATTTTATTTTTTCGATATGATTAGTTTCCATCAAGTGTTTTTACTGTCAATACAACTTATGTTGTATTTGTATTTTATTAGTAAAATATTTCCGGCACTTTACAAAAGAGTCATTCAGGTTGTAATTTGACAAAACGATGTAATGACATTTTATAGTAATTATTGTATTTCGATTTCAAGATGCCTTAATTTAAGCAAAAGATACTTATTATCAGTGGTGTAGTGGTAAATAAATAGGTACCTGGTCGGTCATTGATTTCTTCCCTATTGTTTTGTTTATATCCGTCCGAAGTGAAACAAAGACAAGTTTTAACAATTAAATCAATAAAAAAACGGGTATTTTGAATATATATATATATATACATGAAAATTAATTTACAAGTCAAAAAGGTGGCAGGGTGGCGAGGGCGCCCTGGCTCATTTTCAGGTGCCAGGTCGCCGACCTGGCTCCACTACACCACTGGTTTATATCAGTACTTTTTCCCATTTAGCGCATTGGAACGGCGCTCCGGCACGTTTTTGGACTTTTTTAATGTTTCAGATCAAGTCACAAAAAAATATTTTTAATTTTCTTTGAAAACTTTTGAAGTGAGAGATTAGTTAACCAGGGATGGGCTGGAGGGGGCTCGGGGGGGCTCGCGCGAGCCCCTTCAAGACGAAAATCATTCGTCTTAGATCAAATCATCACATAACTGCAATTTCTGTGGATGGTTAAATTTAAAAATTAATTGTCCCTACATTTTTTCATTCAGCGTTGTAGGCTTCCATGTTGGACCTCACGGGCTCGCGTCCCAGTAGGAAACAGCATTTTCTGTTCGAAGGCATGGGTGTTTGTGATGTCTTACGATTGCCTACCACTTTTCCGATCCTTCAATTCAACTGGGCCCTACTAGTATTTAATCACTAGTCCTGTCTTATCCTTATCATTCTATCCCTACTACTCTCTTTGGAAAAAAGAAGTTGAGCGGCTAAGTAACAAGCAGTTCTCGTAGAAAAATATTTTTTATTAAGATACCTTCATTAGGAAGCCATATGCTACAAATTGGGAGCGGACATGGATAACATTTACCGAGCCCCTTGTTAAGATATTGGCAGCCCACCGCTGTAGTTAACCACTAGTCTTGTCCTATTTATATCCTTCTATCGTTACTATTTCGAAAAAATTTGGTTAAGCAACTGAGTAACAAGCAGTTTCCGTAAAAAAAAACTTCTTTTGAAATACCTCTATTAGGAAGCCATATGCTCCACATTTGGAACGGACATAGATTAGAAAAAAAAGCACTGCCTATTATTCTATTAAACGTTAATGCGATCAGGGATCATAGTTGATCGGTAAACACCTCGAGTTTTTTAAGCCATCGTGATAGCGTGCAGACAAAATGGTTTAAAAGTTGGTCATTATCATTATTGCGTGTTTGATTTTGTTTTTCAAATTAAATTTTGGTAAATTTAAGCTGTCTGTTAGATATTGGTTTATAATATAAGCTATTATAAAGAAGCTGAAAGGGTTATAAAGGTTATTAATCTGTATTTCTTTTGGCAGTTGAATGCACTGCCGTCGGATAATAACCAATAACACATCTTACCGATAGTAATATAAAAATATTGGCATATTAACTAACTTTACGTGTAGTTTGTTTTCATGAGCGATTAAGTGGTGGGTATGCTTTAAAACGTGAAAGTGATGTAAACGAGGTGTGTTGAACAGTTATTTCTCATCTTAAAGAATACACACCCAATGGAACATGAAAACGCCTGTACTATAATACATAAAGCCGACTACACATACATATCGACTGTGGAAAGGAAAAAGGACGTAACCCACAGTTTTTTCAAAACAGGTTTTTTTCGATAACCACAATGTATCAAACTTGATACACGTTCTATCAAAAGGATGCAAGCTGCAAATGCCGAATCAGTATCTAAATTTAGCTTTTAAGTTTGAAAAAGATGACCTTGTAAAAATTTAGAACCAAGAAATAGGACTGAAATAAAGGTTTTCCCTAGTCAATTTCCTTAATTAACATTAGATTATGTAAATTGAACACCAGTTTAGAAGTCTCCGTGCACTTCAAGGTTGTGTATAATTCATCATATGGATATGTCACAAAATCATCCAAACACGTTTTTAGCGCCTCCTGTAAAATTTGATATGTGTGGGTTACGTCCCTTTTCCTTTCCACGGTCGATATGTAGTTTTGAAAAGTTTTGGTAGCAGCTAATATTTTGAATTTAAATTATAACGATAGAAAAATCATTTTAAAATTTCGACTGAAGGTGTTTGATGGAAATTCAACGTTATTAACTTAGAATTATTTTCATTAGGTACATTTCTAAGATAAAAAAACATATATTTTTTATTTTTTACTATTTTTTATCTTTTGTGGAAGCACAATAGTCCATAGATAAAAGATATGTCGCGTGCCAATCTTCATTGCGTTATGGAAGGCGGCCGTCAAACGGCGGCTTGTACTTTCATTTAAACCAACATTGAAACAAATTATGTCGATTTGTGTCGGAATCTAGTCACACAAAGTTTTTGAGTTAGAATATTTTTGTTTTCTTTTATTTATACTAAAGTTACCAAAGCGTTAATTTTTCATGCTTTAACATTTGTTTAACATGTTTCCATCAAAATAAAATCATTTTTTAATATACATATATGCCAATGTTAAGCATCAACAAAATATTTGATTGAGTATTTTTCTAATCAGCGATATCTATCATCAACAAGATTTTTTTCTTATTGACAGTTGTGACATTCGCGTTTGTGTCACTTCACGTTCAGTGACGCAAACCTTCCAATGGTGATGCCTTAAATTTTGAAAAAACGATGTCTCCGCAATAATGTAGATTGATTTTATTATGTGTTATGTTGTAGCGAGTTAAATGGTGTTGTTTTTAATTAATTTAATATGTGTAATTCAGGCAAGGCATACCTGTCTTACTTGCATATTCATAGTTTTTTTTTGTGTTGATTAAATTACGAATAAAGCAGGGTATTGAATACTAGCATTGCAATGGCATCGTGTACCACCTTGCTAGTGCCTTGAAGTTTTCGGTGGCCAGGTTCCTTTCGAAAAAAGGCAGGTGAGACGCGAGCCTGCGGTGCGGGCTAGTTTTTTGACAAACATAATAATATCACTGCACACTACCCTCTTGCACCTTGAAGCCACCAAAGTTTCCTATCCACGTGTCGATCGGATTTTTTATACGCCATTATGTGCGTGTACAATGAGAAGATTTTTGCATCTGTTGCACTTTATATTCCAGGGGTTGTTTGTGTGAAAATCGCGGACTGGAAATTGTATATATATTTTTAATTTTGTAATACAACATACGCAGGGCTAACCTCGGAGGGGCTTGCGCGATTGCTGGCTCCTTCCTAAACTTTACTTAGGTCAAGTAGTCCTTGGTTCAATTAAAAAAAAAAAACAGTATTATTATATCAAATCGATAACTTACTTCAATTTCTGACATATTATATCTTTTTATACAACGGTTAAAGTATATCGATTGAAACAAGACATTTTTAGCAAAAATAATGGTCAACCTTGGATCCGTTTGCGAATATTAAATCATATAAGTACTATAATTATAAGAAACATATGATTGGCTTAATACTTAATGCGTATATTTAAATAAGACTGATAAACAATTTACCTCTTACCTAGAACACTGCGAATAGCGAGCCCCTTGTTAAAATTTTAGCAGCTCGCCACAGAATAAAGCACAAAATATATTTGACATTGCAGATAATTAAATCCAAGTCGATATGTATTACTACCATCATACATATACATTTTTGCTATTGTATCATTTTTTAAAATATAATACACATTAAAAGTCTTATGTTAATTCAATCAATTAGTAATGTTAATTGACTGACATCTTGGAGATGCGTAGCGCAAATTCATTGTTTGTTTAGTCAAAGACTCTTTATAAGTAGCATTTTGAGGTCTGCATAAACCGGCATGTGCATAAATTTCTTTTGTCCGTGGCGTATCTTCCACCAGCCGCCCGCCGCAGGACTCGATTACGGTACCACCGCATCACTAAGCCGAACCTGTGATCAATAGACCGCAGTTTTAGGTAGCACATGCTCTTTTCAACCTCAGTATCACGATAAGGAAACAATCTTCACAATCTATCGATATGGTAACGCAAATGATTGGAATAGGTGTCCAAACTTCTACGATTCGATATAAATTATAAGGTAAATAAAAAAAAACAATAAATTAAAATTTACATTGAAAAAATAAAACAATCTTTTGAAAATGCTCGTCATGGGCGAAACCGATCCGGAATAAATGTGGAATTAGCACAAAATAGCGTTTTATTTATTGAATGTAAAGCCTTTCCATAAAGCATTGACAGTGAAGTGTGAACACATATATATAATATAAATGATTCTACCCAGTGGTGTAGTGGGGTGGGAGTACGTGGGGTCGGCGCTTCCAAATCTTCACTAGACGATTTGAAAATATTGCAATAAATATTTATTTTTACTTAAAATAATGAAATGGTAAGTTTTTGTTGATGGTGTGGAAATTTGATAACTGTGGTTAGAGAGCATTAAAATAGTATAATTGATCAGCGCTCCTAGATTTTTTTAGTTAGTACTACACTACTGATTATATCACTTATTTATAAATTAAATGGTTATATCCTTGTAACGTGATTTTAAGAATTATTAAACTTAACGTTTTACGCAACGCTAGATTTGCAATGTCGATATTGCTAAAACCGGGATCATGTTTCATGTATTTATGTTTTGCTGTAAATTAAACAAAATCTAATTTAGAGTATATACAAACCATAAGATATTTTAACTTTTAAAACTGTTTGCGATTAATTGAAATATGAGTAACAATGAGCGATGTCTTGAATTTATCAAAGACACATTTGAAGATAAAAGGCTTAGGAAAAGTCAATATTTGGCAGAGGTAAATTGACATGTGATCTACGAAGCAAACTAGTTTGGCAATCATTGGCTTAATCGAATAAAGATATTTCATAACAGTACTTTGTATTCCTTCTCTATTCCATAAAGCTTCTGTATTATTAGAGGCAAAACTAAAGGCTTGAATGATAACGCTTGAAAGCTTTCTTTCCTTTCATAACACCTTCACTAGCAGATGCGGAGCGCAAAGAAAGCTCCGTTATCTATTATATGTTATTTGCTTTATTGTGGCATGTTTGTCATATTGTAGTTTTATTACAGCTATGATCTATACCAACATTTAAATCTATTATTTGCATTCATATGACGTGTCAATACATTATTTTATGAAACAACCGTTTGTTTTTATAACTTCCTGAGAGTTTAGTTTATCGCAATATACTTTTTTTATTAATAATAAAACGCTATAGGTCATATCCATGGTAACAGAAATAACTGATAGACATAGGATTACAGGATATGGACGAGATAATTATTGTGAGTATACG
This sequence comes from Himalopsyche tibetana, assembly GCA_030503985.1. Classification (NCBI taxonomy): domain Eukaryota; kingdom Metazoa; phylum Arthropoda; class Insecta; order Trichoptera; family Rhyacophilidae; genus Himalopsyche; species Himalopsyche tibetana. Next base: position 9,088,233 of record JAPJYX010000010.1, read on the forward strand.
AATAAACAATAAACATGTCCGTCTTGGTAACCGGACTTAACAGAAAATGAAAAAGCAGAACAAGTTAAAAAAAATATTTTTGTCATACCTATTTGTTTATTAATTAAACACGAAAGAAATATATTACATTATAATGTGTTCACTGCATGTTCGTCATTTTGAAACAAAATTTATCTACTCCATTTTGATAATCCTACACAACTATTGCCATCCGATATCATTATTTTTGAAATTTTCTTTTTCTTATATGTACCGATATTTTTATGTATTTATTATTATTTATACAAAACAACGGTACAACACTGACAGAAATTTTGTTATGTATAATCAAAAAAGTTTAGTCTTTTTCGTTCTGATCGATAATGCTAGGAAACGATTAGTGATTAGTTAATTTCTATCGAATCATCTCGTTTTTGGGATCGGATGTGTAAGATGGAATTTTAAGCAGACAAACACAAGCATGAAACTTTCCGCACTGGGATTCGAGCCCATGAGTTTTTCATCATCTGACGACGACCGGTAGGTTTTTATACTAATTGTTATGATTCAATCAGTTGCATTGTAATAATGTTTTTTTTATTTATAGACGCTAGACAGGAACGCTTACACATTCACACTGATCACTGTATAAGAGACATCTCAAAAGATTTGAATTATTATTTGTCACAGTATTGTTCGGGATAGTTTACTTCCGATTGTAAAGGTGTTTTATGAAAGGGTATCGTCTCATAAAAACTTTTTGTGTTCTTTTGTATGTCAAGTTAAATGAATACTATGCCTCTGTCGCTTCTTTCATTTCAATATGTGCCGTGTATACCTTGTAGTATTCAAGATGAATACATTTGACATGTAAGACAAGCTTTATTAAATGTACCAAAGTATCGATATTGTTTAGTCAAAAGGGCGAAAAAATATTTTTTCAACTTATAGCAGGGTGAAGTAAAAAAGAAATTCTGTCTTGTTAAAGTTTCAATTATTGAACATTTTCTTCAACGTTTTTTCTTTTTAATCAATAACGTGTACGTTTTTAAGACATTATTGTTTATTGTTTAAAAAATAAAATTTACAGTACATGACAGCTGACGCCAATTCGCCATGTACTTGACAGAATGTTAATGAGACAAAACTACATAATACAACAAAATCAATAAATAAAAAATAAAAACTTAACAAACAGTTTACGAACACTATCACCAAAAATGTCCAGTTCTTTAGGCAATGAGTTGATCAGTCGAACGGCCCTTGGAACTGGCGACTCATACGTCTTAAGCGAGGAAGAAAATTTGGTCATAGTTTCGCTCACGTAAGAATAAATTTGGAGCATGAAAATTAATAGTCATGAGAATTCCAGGATTATTAACTCGGCCCCAAAGAAGAAGAGAAAAATGCTTTAAGCTTGAAAAATATCTTCGAGCTTCAAGAGAGTGGAACGATGACATTCCTAAAAGAAATTTGGCTGGGTAGTATTCCTTTAAGGAATTATCAAAGGGAAAAAATTTAAATTTTTTGAAATAATAATATCTTAGAAATTTCTTATGGACTTTCTCTCATTGTAGCTTGTATGAAATTTCATATGGGCTCTAAATGATGGATCCATATTCAAGCGTACTTAAGACCAAAGAGAAATAAAGCGTGCGAAACACAGTTGGGTTTTCAAATGGTTTGCTTTGTCTAACAATAAATCTAAGGAGTTTGCTTGCACGCAGTGCAATAGAAGTGATATGCGAATGAAAGGTGAAAAGCGAATGAAAAGTGATTATCATATGAATGCCTTGTGTATACAGTATATACTATAAACAAACTCAAATTTTACAATAAATCAAAATTGCCGAATAAAAAAAATAAAGGACGTGGAAAACGTTGGTAAGCAATTACGTCATAATTTAATGGTTTTATACATCATTTTTATCTAAGGAACTTGATTTTTTTAGCTGTTACGATTATTGCAAAATTAAAATATTATAATATATTATAAAATATTATACGGATTATAATATACTATGATTATAAAACGCTTTGAAGAGCGAGTAACGAAATACGCTCCGGTAATACGTATTATACTTCAAACAGCTAAATATTTTGATAAACAAAATAAGCTTAGATCAATTGAACCCAAAAGATCACGATGTTGTCATTTTTACTTATAAATAATATATATTTTGTTTTCTTTTTGCTTTTTGTCGTATTTTTGACTTGATCAAATTTGACTTAATGAATATTGAAATATGATATAGAATATTGGCAGTACAACATGTTAAGTGATGGCGAGGGTTTTCTTTAAAAAAACGGTGTCCTTTTACTTATTCTACAGCATGGATCTAATAAAAAATAGATTTTACACCTCTTTAATTCATTTCGTTGTTAGACCAGTCTCATTTCATTAGGAGTTCTCTTTATTTTCCGATATTTGTTCATTAATTAGGCATTTACACATTTTCGATGGCACTAAATTACCATCTTTAAAAATGATATAATTGTCACTGTCACCATCGTCTTAAAATCAAGCCATAAACGTTAACCCTTGACCCTGTAATAAGAACAAGACGGCATGCAGTATGGACTAATTAATGCATTTCAACATTGAAAAATCTTAAATCCAATACTGCACAACAGATGCGCCTGCAGCAGCTTGCAGTAACAACAATTTATTCGTGTTCAAGATGTGATGCATCTACAATAATAATTATCAATTTCCGCTGTCCATTAGGTTGGTGCTAAACAGAATATGTGGCCGACTCGAGCAATTGCCCCTTGTTTATTATCAGTTGTTAGGTTGTCTCAGAGTGTCTTGCGTTTCTTTACTAATTCCTTCATCCTGTGCTTATTAATTGTTTGAATTAACTATACGTCATCGTAGCCCCTTTATCACAGAGTGCTACTAAATAGTAACACATTACAGAAAAACTTGATTCAGTGTTGCCCGGAAGTTACAATACCCTTTACAATAAGAGCCTTAGTAATTATTGTTTTGAAGATATTGATTCAGGCATCGACAAATTCCGTGTGAACCTGATTGGATAAGAATAGTTCTCCTAATTGGTTCAAATATAATACTATCTTTCTAGCTTTTAATTTGAGCGATATTTTAAAAACCATTTGATGTGTAAAATACTATTATAGAATCGACGTACAGTCTAATGATGCTTCCCAAAGACTACCTACTGGTGTTTAGAATGGCAATGTATGGGTGTATGGACTAGTTCGTCTAACCCAGTGGTTCTTAACCGGGGCGCCAGCGCCCCCTTGTGGGCGTTTTAAAGGTCTGGCGGGGCGTTTTTAAATTTTTAACATCTATGGGGCGCTGCGGCAGTTGAAGTGGGCGTTGTGTCGCTTCTGCATATTGCAGGAGTCTGCACCGGCTGGGCGCTCGCAGCGCGCGCGGCGGCGAGCGGGCCAACTGCACGAAGCGTGCAGTTGTAGAAAATGTCAGTGAAAATTTAAAAGAGCAGTTTATTGAGCTACAAAATGACTGTGAAGCTAAAATTGTGTTCAATCAATGTAATTATGATGTTTTTTGGGTCCATTTTCGCCATCAATACCCTCTTCTGTGGAAAGAGGTAAAATTACCCATCGTAGCATTTCCTTCATCATATTTAGTGGAAAAGGGTTTTAGCGCAGTAACGCATATATTAAAAAAATCCCGAAATCGATTACAGATAAGCCAAAGAGGAGATTTAAGACTATATTTAACTAAACTTGAACCTAATATTACGAAAATAGCCCAATCACATGAGGCTCAAGGATCTCATTAATTTTTTTAATAAAAATTCTCATTTCCATTGAATTATTTACTTTTTAGTTAAAATAATAATATAATTTTGTATGTAATGTTAATATGACATAAATGGCAATAAATACATAATTTTTATAAAAATAATCATGTTTTTTATTTGTTTTTCTTATAATTTTTTATTTGTAAAGAAAATCATTGCATGAAATACATAAAAAAGAGAGTATTTTTTTTTGTGGGGAGGGGGGGCGCTGGATAATTTTACTGTGGTAAAGGGGGCGATTCTTTCAATATGGTTAAGAAACACTGGTCTAACCCTATGGTCCAAGTGGTGCCGTTGAAGGAAGTCTAATTGTTGCATCAGACCGATGTGATTTATGCACTTTCAGCCTGACGTTTTCTGGTCGGAGTGATGTTGTTTTTGGATGATGCTGTGTTAGTAATGCTGGTGTTGATGAGAGTCAGTGCTGTTGTCAGAGGATGCGTAGGCTAGGTGCTATGTCTTCGAGCCAGTACTTCGTTCAGGCTCTTCTGGTCAGGCGGTGTGTTTGTTTGTGAAGATTGGTCGGTGAGGTCTTAGGCTTTCTTCTCTACTTTTCTGAACCCATGAGTAATTCCGGGTTGCTAATGCCTTATCTCCGTCCTTGTAGGCGAGTCTATCGTGTGCCGTATATAACCCTTGTAGTTCTCAAAGATTCGAAACACCAGTCATATATAGTTTTACAACTAATATTATAAGAATAATAATTACTTACCAAACAATGCTTACTGTTTTCTTGTCTTTTACTCGAGAATCTAGAATACCGGACAATCCACCCGCTATTATAATATTATCTGGTCAACTTCGTTAGGACTCGTGCTACTTCGTTAATTATCGCGCTCGCTTCGTGTCTTCCCGTGCGCGTGTCTTAATTTTTTTTCGCCTCGAGGAATAAAAATACGGCGCGTATTTTTTTATTTGAATAATGTGCGCAACAGCCCGCGTTAAAGACAATATTGTTTTCTCGAATTCGGTAAAGAACGTGATGTTTTTAAAATGATCATTTTTAAAATATAATATGCAAGCACCCGATTTTTCTGTTTTTGACGAAATTATTTTTGTTGTTACAATTATATGCCGCCTGTGTGGTCGAGTGGTCAACGTCGTTGACTTCGGCTACGGAGGTCACTGGTTTGAATCCCAGTAAGGATAGTTTTATAAATTGATTTTTCAATCAATTTATGAATTTCTGTTCGAAGGCATGGATGTATGTGATGTGTTGAATTCTCTCCTCCCACCCATCCTATCCTATGAACGGGGCGTATCGAGAGCGATTAGCTAACCACTAGTCCTGTCCTAGCCCTATCCTTATATTCCTTCTCTCTTTGGAAAAAGAGAGGTTGAGCAACTGAGTAACAAACATTGGGAGCGGATGTGGTAAAAAAATACATTAGGCGTGATGTGTCGATCTAAATAAAGTGAAACCCTCTTTTTGAAGGGGGTTTCACTTTATTTAGAATCAAAATTTGAAAAAATGTAGACTATAATTATAAAGAAATTTAAAGATTTTTTTAATTTGAAAAATCACATACATAAATTGGTTTAGTTCAAATTCAGATTTCGATTTAATACATTTATTTAAAGGCTTCTTCGAGTACGTTATCAATTTTAGTAAAATAATATTAAGGATCTTAAGTTATATCTCATGTAAATTGAATTTGTCATATGACAGACGCAAATTACGGAAAATAATAATGCAAAAGCGGGTATTAAATGTAGTTAAATAAAACGGGACTTCTGGAACGGCACTTAAATAGCGATACATCGTGAATTCCGTGTCAGTTGAATCGGGATTTCACTGCATTTATTTTCAATAAGTATCTTTTTATATAGTGATTCCTAAGCTATGAATTTCAGTTATTTTCAAAAGCAGATATTAGATTTTTTTAAATGCAAAAAGTGCTAATGGATCTACAATGCAAACCATAATTTCTACAGCGTTATTAATATTGTTCAAAGCCTGAAAATATAATTGACTCGCATTACAGACGTGATTTTTGTTTCAAATTTAAAGAAAATTACAGATATTATGGAAGACAGCGCCAGATATTTATTTATCTGTTGACAAAATAAATATTCAAAATCGGTCGTTTACTGCACCATAGTTCCAAAACTCCCAACTTGTTTAATACTCTGGTAGAGTTACGAAATCTGCAGTATTTTATGTTTTTTTTCATTGGCTTATGTTTTATATACAACTTAGAACTAAAAAGATCTCGTATTGTTTTAATGTGTTTTAACTGACTGACGATTCTCATTAGAAAGGCATCATATTTATTAAAAAAAAACCACAATTATTTTATTATAATTCCAAGTGTTGAGAGTCAGGTTCGACAATTGCAAGCATTTCAAATTATTTAACAGGATATCTTCTTTCGTTTATATCAGAAAAATATAACGATTCAACATAAAAGTTTGTAATAATCTTTATGTTTTTTGCCATGCATTTTGACATGACATGACATTGTGAAGGTGAGGTTTGAAAGATTGCGCTGAATGTGGAAAGAAATCTACCATTTTTGGTTATTGAATGAACTTATTCCAACTAAAACACAGATTTGGTAATTAGAGAATGCAAAAACAAAAAAAAAACAACAAATCAAGTAATATTAAAAATTGAATAGTTTCCTAGAACGAGAGTCTCAGGGCTTATGAAAAGATCTTGGATACATTTGTTTAGATATTTTTATTTACTTTATCATCCATAGGTTCCAAACCCAACTCACATGCCAATATTAGTATGGCTAGTGGCATGATGGTTTTTCATTCCGGGAGAAGAAGCAATTCATATTTTTGATTTTCTAGCGTAAGCCGGTGGGGTTAGAAAACTAACTATGCACATATTTCTGATATATCTTCGAGGTATCTATGTTACATCGTCTCGCCTTGGACGATAGCAGCGCCAGGTTTATTGGAAACAATACTTGGCCGGAGGGCGTCGCTTGGTTATGGGGCTCTGCACCGTGGCATCGTGGCGTGTGCTACACAGCACGAATGCCCACCGAAGAAGTTAGCAGGAGGGCAAGGCGTGAGGGCGGGAGGTTTTCGCCAGCCGCCGTGACGGCCACTGTTCCGTAGGATGGACGCGGCACGGCGTCCGCCAGTGCTTCAAGAGTTCATGCCTTCTTCAAGATGTTTTTTTTTCATAATAAAGATACTATTAATACACCATGTTAAGTATTCAAAACAAGTATATTATGTCACCTATGTTATTTAAATATTTGGGAATAAAACTATTTTATTCCGTCATTATTAAACTATAATGAAATAACAAAAAAGTTACTCTATGCCAATGATCAAGTTTGGAACATAATGTACTGTTTTCTTATGCCTACATGTTTTAATATTTTTTATTTCTTAATTACATATTTTAGAAATAAATTAAAAAATGTCGTTTTTGAGAAATTATTTATTGAATACCATTCATATTACTCAAATTCGAAAATAAAAGCATTTTTTTCTGTATTGATTTATTAAGAGATATTTTAGTAAAAACGTAGAATTTAGACTATGCTAACATGACTCTTAACATATTTTTTTAAAATAAAAATGTTCCGAAGATGTTCAGCGTGTTATTGAAAGTGACTGCACATTTGAAGCACTGAAGTCTGAGCCGGTAAAGTTGCCAGCGATGTTTGAAGAAAGAAAGGGGGACCTGACTTCGAATTAGATAGCCGTTGTAAGTATTGTTGCGGGTTGCAACATTGCTCACAATATGTGTAACGTTCACCTCATACCTTCAACAGCCAACAGGTAAATCCACAAATGGACACTTGTGATAATTATTGTTTGTATTAATTAATGTATTAATTCTGCAAAATCACTACAATTAATACTTGGTTATATTCTGAACAGACAAACAAGATTGAAAACTTTGTGAAAGAAATATGTTTCAACGTTAAATTCACTTATTCGTTGGCGTTAATGCGTCTATTCCTGTTTCTTCTCTGCATATAGTAGTAATTGTGGCATATTCAACTAATTTCAAAGATTAAAGGCATTTTGTATCACTTGAAAAATTATTATCGTATTGTACGCCCGTAGTTAATGAAGATTACTTGAACCAAAAAAGAAAACTTTATTGATGAAAATTTTCTTTTATGATCATATATCTATTGTATAAACTCATTTATATTACCAATAAGTTTATTTTTTAGGGGAGAGGTGTTATGTATACTCGACATCTTGTCATAGAGTACTATGTTAATACTCTATGCCATACTATAATTGTAACAATAACCTTTCAACGCCCTAAACCGATATCCTACTCTCCTTCCATTCAGTTCAATTCAAGAGTTCAAATTGACCGGTCATCGATCCAGTAAAGACGCCTTGAAACTCACGTTGTTATTATTCGATTATAAGATTACTGATTTATATTAAAGTGTAAAATAATTATGTATGTGGAATAAAAATTGAACAAGCAGTTAAACAGTGTTTTAGTAAAAATTATCCATAACAACATTGCTTATAAAATGTGTCAAATAAATTTATTATTCTATCACAGACAATAAAAAACAACATTTTTACACACCTACTAATTATAAATTACCAAAATTAATCGAATTTAATTATTTATTTCTGCAAATTAAGTTTCAGTACGTTAATCGTTGTGTAATTCATTATTACTTCGTTAAACAGAACGAGTTATGTTTTCCTTTCTAATTCGAATAAATTACTCCTTATAACTTTCCAAGAAAAAATACAATAAAACATGCAAGCATTGAAGAATCACTCGTTGAACATTTTATACAGTAAATTGGTCAGCGCTTCCTCATCAGTGGTACTTAAATGTTTTATATACAATAAGCTCGGGCGTTCAAAGCACCTTTTCTTGATGATATTCCTTTAATCCAAATCGCCATTTACAGCTTTCGACTTAATAATAAATTTTATTCATATATAATATATACATGATACAACTAATTACCAAGCATTGGTTCAAGTTGACCAGTACAGTTGAACGCCTGAAGATGTTGTGTGACCGTGAAAAAACTGTGTGACGGTGTAAAAAATTTGAAAGATTCATGTTTATAGATAAAATATAAGAAACCTTGAATATATTACTGTAAATTAAATATTTTAACTGTAAATAGTTATTTTCAAAAATGTTTGTTATTTAATATATGTATATGAATGTCTTAGCTCACGTGCTGACACAGCACACATAATAATATGATACAATAGTTGAACTTCTATTCGTAAATGTTTGAGAAGCTACGGAATTTGGTTATATTTCCGATATTTATATTCTGTATTACCCAAGGCATCACTTTGGATGAATTACGACCGAATTTTTATTTTGCATATGGAATTAATTCCATAAAATTGCAACGTTATTTAGAATGTAGGAGCACGCAATATTTTTGGTGAATTAAAAGTTAATAACCATCGCTCGATTGCTTCTGATTGAGCAAGGAATAACAATTTTATGCACATTAAAAAAAAATAAGTAATTATCTTTTTTAGCCAAGGCAAAAAATATATACTTTTGAGTAAATAAATCTGCTTTTTTATTTAAATAAATGAGTCTTTCTTGCTTCGTCAAATGAAAGTGTTGATATTGAACAAGTGTGCTGTTTGTCGGCCGGGGCTAAACCAACACCATACTCAAACATAACTTTGTGTAAAAAGTAATTTCTAGTAAATTTAAATATTTGATTTGATATGTGAACCTGAAGAATTGTGATATGTTATTTTTATATTCTATTCATAATATTTTTAATAGATTTGGCGGTAGCTTTGTAAAAGTTCTTTTTGAATATGAAACTAAATTTGATAACTTTTTTACTATAATTATTGTGTTGTTACACCCGAGTTGTGACACATGTTTCGCTTCTTTTAGAAGCATTATCAGCCAAATGGACCCGTCAAGGATCAGTTAAAAAAAATAACAAAATAATATAATAATATTTAATTTTATACATATCACTTCAATTCACTTAGCCTCCTACTAATTTCATACAAAACATTCGATCAGTATATGTACATATGTACATTTCGAAACTGTAATTACCATAAAAATAATAATTATTTTTTAAAATATTAATTTATCGAAAGAAAAAGAAGAAAGTCACTGTATTTACTGCATACAAAATAAATTGTTACTAATGACGTATTATGTAAAGAAAATTTATACTGCATATGAAACTCATATAATTATTATGCAATATAGAATGTATTTTTTACGGTTTGTGGTTAACCAGAAGCTTAAAATACTGCAAACTTGCATATTATTTATTCAAATATGGAATCACTTATTACTCATTTCAGTGGCTCTCAACCTATGGGTCACGGTCTCGAGTTGATAAGCATAATATTTAGTGGGCCGAAAATATGCTCTTCAAAACACTTTTCTTGAAAAAATTACATACACACACTGTAATCACGTAGTTTTAAAACATCCGAGTATATATCGTACATACCCAATATATCAAAAGATCTATCAACACTGTTTGGCGAGCTGTTGCATCTTATAGTTTTTAACTATTTTATTTTGTGTTATTTAATTATAAATTATCTAAGGCTGCAAAACCATAATTTCTTCTTTAATGTTGATGAAGTTTTAAAAAGGTTAAGAAACACTGACTTATAACAATAGTGCTTATTTATAATTACTAGATGACGCCGTTTCTTGTTAGATTCGGAACAGTATCAAAACGATCTATGTATTAGATAATATATTAATTAGTCTATATAAAATATACATTTTAACGTATTATACACCATTGTTATTCCAATTATTGTGTAACTAAGCTACGAATACATTTACAAACAATTTAAAACAATGATTTTTTCAATTGATAAATCCATGTCATCGAAGAACACAATTAATTAATGACTAAAAAAATCGTTGCCACTAATAGTGACAGCAATTAGCTAACTACTCATCCTGTCTTAGCTTTATCCTTCTATTTAGGATCTCACTAAAAAGCGAGTTGAATAACTTAATAACTAGTAGTTCTTGTAAAACTACTTTTGTTAAAATAATCTCGATTTGGGTGCTTAGATTGACAAGGGCAAAACTACAAAAAATATTTATTTATTGTCCATTTTACTATCTAATATTTATTTTACTATTAGGTCTATGTAAGTACTATATTTTTTTCAAAAGAATATTATGATCAAGGCAAAAGCTGTTTAACCAAGAAATATTTTTATATTTCTCTCAAAACCGTTTTTTTTTAGTTTCGCCCTAGCCACATTAAGCCACATTTGGAGACAAGATAAAAAAATAATATTTGCTTTGAGTCTTCTAATATTTAGCGTATTGGCACACATTATTTAGGGTCTACGATTGGATCATACAAGTACATATAATCATATGATCTATATAACATTTGATGGACAATGATTGCACTTAAATTAATTTTGAATCTACAAGCAAGCTGTAATATATTTTTAGAATATGGTAACCCATCCTTAAAATGATTTTTTCTGTGTGTATGTATGTATAACACTTATATTATTATATGTATTTGACCGTGGAAAGACAAAAGTGACTAACACACATATAACAAATTTTAAAGAAGGCACAAAAACGTTTTTTGATTATTTTAAGTCAATGTATGAAATATGCACAACCTTAAAGTGAACGAAAACTAATAAAGTTAAATTTACTCACTCTAACTCTAATTTTCACCATTTTTTAAACATTACAACTATATTTAAGTACTAATTCGGCATTTGCAGCTTACATCCTTTTGATAAAACGTTTTGAAAAAACTGTGGGTTACGTCCTTCTATATTTCTAAAGTCGATATGTATACTCATCACATCACGCAATATAATCCCAACGGCAATATTCTTATGATGAAGTAAGTACACATGATTTACACACGAAATATCTCCTAATTTTCAACATGCTCATAAATACATACATCAGTTTTGTATAACCGTATTTTCAAAGCAAACGAAAATTTGAAAATGCCTACCAATCTGATTATACAGTTTTTCATTGCAGGTTGGATAAGAGTAATAATTCACTCGTATTGGCACTGGACATCTGCTTTGAGTTAAGTTATTGCTTCTAATTCAACAGGTTTTAAGAATTATAAACAATGGCTTCTGGCAATATGATCTTGTTCAAATTATAATTTACGATAATTTGATGTAATTTTCGCGTAATTTAGTGCACGATGGTTTCATTTGCTTGGTGGAATGGGTGTTTTATTTTATTATATAATTTAAATATCAACTGTATAATATTATTAATGACTGCAATGTTGAATTAATGGTAGCTATCTTATACATATAATATATTTTTAGTGGTATTCAAAGTTTTTCTAAATAAAATATCATTTGTAACATATCATTGTTAAGTAATAACACAGAAGCATTCTTGTAAAAGTAATAGTTATGTTAGGTTAATCTTAATATAATAAAGTTCATTTTAAATGCCAATCCGAATGATATAATGGTATTTTGTTCCTTTAAATGTTGAAGTCCTACTAAGGTAAAAATAAAATGTAGACATGTGTGTTTATAACGTGTTTTATACTCGAGTTGATTTCAAGCAAATTTTTAAAAGTGTGTTAAAAGTGTTACAATTAATTTATTCTTGAGCTGCATTATTCTAATACAAAATTTTATTCAATTTTACATAAATATGTAATCATTACAGATTTTTATAAATAATACATATCACGAAATTAATCAATGTTGATTATTGTAAGAATATTTACGACATTTTGGTTGTATAACAGTGCTTCCCAACCTATTTCATGTCACGGACTACTAAATGTGAAAACAATAATCTGCGGACCACCGAATTTTTTTTAGTTCAAAAGTTCATATTTTATCACAAAGAATGTTGAAAGAATGAAAATTTTCGCGGACCCTTGCGAAAAACCTGCGGACCTTAGGTTGAGAAGTACTGTTAACATAACATTCATAATCAAAAATCAGTCAATAATTCGCTGTCTGTCAACTTGGAATAACTCATCAGGTTATCTGTGCTATAGTTGTCTGGATAAAAAGAAACTTTAATCATTTAATGTATTTGGAAATTTTCCGTCATCGTAAAATGACCCCTATCTTTCTTTCACTCTGTGGGAAACTATTTCTGTGCTCCTTCAACAATTAGGAGAATTTTACATATTCAGAAAACCATATCCGGTATTCCAACCGTGCGGTATGTCACGCTTTTCCGGGAAAAATCTTTCTAACTGCGAGCAGTTTTCTTCGACTCCTTCCCAGAAGACATTCATCGCGTGCCAAATTATTTTTAATTCCAATACATATTATAATAAATATCCAATATTAGTCATGCATTCTAAGAGGAAATGTTCAAAAGAAAATATAATGTCCATCCGATATTTAAGCCAATAGGCGCCAAGGCGCGTGTCGCTTATTTCCGGATTTATTTAGATTCCGAGAAAGTGCCAATTATTTTCTTACAACATATTTCATGCCAAGATTTTCTGTTCCAAGGTTTTTATAACTAAGACAAATTCTTCGTTTTTCAGTATCATAACATCAATGATTCATATTTTTTCTATGTACTTTTTGTCCGTCTTTCATAATAGTCAACAAGCGTTTTTCTGGCAAGTGATTGAATAAAATTAATCAAAATTACACCTCAATGACGATGAGCGTATATTTTTAAATTTGTCAAAAATACTAAAACAAATTTACTTATAAAAATTAACATTAGATTGTTTTAATAATTCCAGCTTATAATTGTATAACAGTGATAATAAAACACACCGTTTCTCTGGAACACCGTCAATAGTTTTATAATCGAGCCCTTTGTCAACGCATTGGCAAAATATTGCAGGCTGTTTAAAACTAACTTAAATGATTGATTGACACAACCGTCATCAATCAGTAAAATTAAAAAAAAATACTTTGCGCTTTGATTGTACGTAACACTTAGTATGTTTTGAACTTCGCGCGAAAACTTCATGCCAAATTACTCTAAATAAACACAATTCGCAATAAAAAATAATTATCAAATTTCATTTTTGAAGTCTCTTTCATAAGTTTTGTCATTGTTAGCATTTGATGAAAGAATCTTGGTCAATTTTTTTCTTCATTATTAGTAACGATAGTAAAAGGCGATTTCTTCTTTTACAATATTCAACTGTGAGAAAAAACGTATTTTTTTAAAGAATATAATTGCTCAGTATGTAATAATTCTGTATTATTCGGACATACACAATCGAAATGTACATAACTGTACTAAAAACGTTATATGACGAATAGATACTTAAAACAATACATGCTATGTAGTGGGCGCATAGGCAAAAAGGTTTTCTTGTTCTGTTAAATCGATATATATCAGTATCCTATTTAAATATAACATATTACTTCAATAAAAGACAATTTTAATGTATTGTTAAACGGTAACAGCAGAAGATGGTAAGTGATAAATTGAACTTGTGTCATACGGCCTTTATCCTCAATACTAAGATTATTATTATTTAAAAATATGGATTGATTATTGACGATAAGCCCAACTAAAAACTGTAAGAATTTATAGGCAGAGACAATTACAAACTTAATACAAATCTGCCAACTGCTAGAGAAATAAACTTACTATGTTATCCATAACAATGAATCGAAATTAAAAAACTTCATTATGCACTTAATGTTTTTGTCAATAAAAATGTGACAAACTTCTGCAAATATCGTATTGTTAATTAAAATGGTTACCAAATAAAATAGCGACAAAATAAGGGGAATATAAAACACATTTGATTCGTTTTTTTTATAAATCAAATAAATCATGTGCAACAGATATGATATTCTGAAAGAAATAACATATCGTATCATTTCACTATTAATTTTTTAAGAGTTCACTGTCAATATTTGGTGGAAAGACATTAGATTAAAAAAATAACACACTCTTTTTTACTAATTTCATTTTAATCATATATTACCAGGACTGGTTACGCTCATCACGAGCATTTTAAATAATGTTTTAATATTAATAAAAACACAATATTCCTTTGTACTGTATTCCACTTTATTTAAAAGGTCAGGACTGGTTTCGCTCATTGCGAGCATTTTTAACTGACTGTGTGTGACTATGTTTTAATAATCCAATTGATAATGCTCGTCATCAGAGAAACCGGAATTAGTATAAATGAGTGTTTTAATTTTTGAATACCTTTGTAGTATGTAAACATGCACCGAACACAATAATAATATAAAATTTTCCCAGCACAGTGCTTATTTTAAAAATCTTAATAGTTCCAAGTTAATGTTGTTTTTTTGTAATGTGGACACAATTTCTCTTTTAATGGAGAAAAACCATCAACCAGATTAATTTCTATGTTACACTCCATAGCTTTTTGATGCATTTCGTGTAGGAAAATATAGCGTGGATAACAAAAATCGATTCATGATTTTAATATAATATATTGTACATGACACAGTTACTTACGGTTATTTTGACTACCATTTTACTATTTACTTATTTAAATTAATTAAATTGAAAATTTTAAGAAGTTGTACGGTGATTGATCAATTAAAACTTTAAAGTTTTATCGTTTTAAGCATTTATTCTCGAATTAATCGTTGCGACCAATAAGATAATACAAATCGACTATTAGTCTGTTAATTTGTAATAAAAATAAGAAACAATGTCTCTATTTTTATATAACCCATAATAAGGATTAGTCTGAAGACGCTTCTCAAATAAACAAAACACGTGTCACATAGAAACACAATGAATAGATTAACAAAGCAATTTAAATAAATTAATGCCTACAAAGTTACCGCCGAATCAATAGGGATAAAGGCGAAACTACATATTCTGTCTAAGCTATTTATTAATTTTCATTTTTAAGCTTTATACAAATCGATTGTTGAAAATTGTGGTAGTATTTCGCTCTTCTGAAAATTTACTAAAAACATGTTTTTGCTTAAATTGTTAGAAATATCGAGATATCGTTTATATAACATCGGGAGCAACATTTTTTGTTCAACCTCTCATCGAAAATTTAAGAGAAAACAATTTATAAATCACTGGCTATTTAGGCATTTCAAGTGTTTTAAAACCGAAGTCGTAAGTGTCCATGCTAATTATTTTTTAAGCACATAGCATTTTATTGATGAGAAAAGTCGTAAGTTACCCTACCTGAATTATTCCACAGTACGTATCAATTTGGCGTATTGAGCTATAATAATCGTACGGGAATCTTTTTGCCGGAACATATTTTAAGCAGTCAGAAGAATGCAGAGTAAAAGTTTTTTTTCATAATTTAAAAACGTAATTTTGAAATGTGTGAAAAATATATGTTGTTATATGATGCAAAGATATAATGGCTGGTATGTTAAAACTGACAAATTATTTTTATTAAAAAAATAATTTAAGCATGTGAGTGTATTTTTACTCAATCTAGTTTCATATAGAGATCTTATTATTATTTTGTATTTGGGTACAAGGCTTGGGTGTTTTCAATTGTGTCACATTGTCTTCATTTAAAATATGTTTTTGACAAATTAGGCTGCGTAATACAAAAAAACATAATTATACCAGAGGAAGACATAGTTCTCAGACTATTTACATAAACAAAGGTCTAGCCATTTTACCAAAAAAGATAATCACAGTATTCTCAAAAAATTGCAGTTCCAGAATAACAACAGAATTATTTTTACTATTATTATGTCATACCATATAAATCAGTAAAATAAGAATTTGCAATTCAGGTTTTGGCCAATATGCATACCGATAACTGATTATCTAAATTTTAGACTATTTTAGAAAATTTAAACAGAAAATATCTAAATTTGAAATTGAACTTACTGGTACTTGAAACCCAGACCGGTCTGAGCAATATTGCAAGACATTTACCAATCAAACCACAGATTGTGGGTTTTATAACGTACACTCTACGATAGTGTTATCATTTTTTTTTTGAATACCAACATTATTTTGTACAATTAAATGTTCGCATTGTGAAAACAATACATAATGATGAATAGTAACATTGGTCAAGCTAAATTTACTTCATTCCGGACATCGGTAAAAACATTGTAAATACTTAAGTGCGACTAAAAATATTACACAATTACCAGCGTGGGAAATTTACGCAGAAACAAAAATCGGAATGATACGAGATGCAGGTGCTTCGGTTTTTGGATATTTAAGGTTCATTATTGTATTTGATTTGTAATGGGAGAGATTATGATATTACAGAAGTTTCTTTGTTAGCCAAATTTTTATTTAAAAAGTTGGGCATAAACAAGAGGATTTACTAACGGAATTTATAAAGATGTCTTACCAATTATTTGTCAATGTTTTGGAAACGTTTAAAACCTTTTTTTATTGCTGTTTGTCGAACATAATAATAAAAAAAGTTAAGTTAATTAAGTCATTAAAAAACCGCCTTGAAAAATTTTATTGGAAATTACCCAAAAATATTACAAGGGCTTAGAACCAAAATTATGTCGAATTGATATTAAAATTGGTGTTGGTCTTTTAGGGTGACATAAGATATAACTAATTTTAATGAAATCGCAATGATGGCGCCATTAACTCAAAACAATTTAACTATATATGAATAATGTAAAATATCTTTTATTTTTATATATTTAATTTAAAATAAACTGACCCACTTGTACAATTTTCTGGTTAGTTAATTTTATACTTTGTTCTCTTTATTTCATTCATATCATGGACCGAAGGGAATTTTAAGAAGGTATGATGTAAAATTGGTGAACATATTTAAATACTGATTGTTCACTATTTTTATAAAAAAAAATATGGATTATTTAATGTTCTTATTTATTTTAAGCATTTTATTATTATAATGTAAAAAAGTACGTAACCTACACATATTTTTTTTACAGGAGACACAAAAAACGTTTTTTGGTGATTTTGGGAGGAAAGGAAAACTGAGGAGCAAACAATCATTGTGATTTTTCACAGAAATACAGAGCTTGGAAAATAATGATTATAATGTTGGAGCACGGTTGGCTTAAACTTGTCAACTTTATGATTTATTTTTATAGAAATGATTCCTGATGATGAAATCCTGATTTCAGAAAAAGTTCACAGTTTCCATATGCCTTTCTTTTTTCAGACTTTACTAACTAAATTTACGTACTATTTCGGCATTCGGCATAGAACGTGTATCGAGTTATACTATACATTGTGATATCGAAAAAAGCTGTTTTGAAAAAGCTGTGGGTTACGTCGTTTTTCTTTTCCACAGTTGATATGTATACTTCAACTAATCTGTTTGAAGCTAATTATTAGTCTTAGAATATCAGTGGTAATAAAACATATACGAGCACATCTCTACCATCAAATTAATTAATGTTACCAACATGACGATTTGGCCGTGTGTGGGATAATGGGCATTCAGGTCGGAAGCGTTGTATTTGTGTTTGTTCGGGACGAGTGTGGTTTGTGGGAAACGGAAATGAAGCAGAATTCAGAGCGGATGCTGATCACAACGACGCGCTGTGAGAACAGTTGCAACTTGCATCTCCGCCATTTTGTGGAAACGGATTCTTTCAAACATCAAACAGACGAAATTTTTTGAGTGTGTTTTATCAGTTAACGACTATTTTTATTATTATTATTTGCAAAGTCTGGATGACAGTGGCACTCTGGGAATTTATTGATCGAAAAGGTTACTTTTTATCAATCAGGACATTGAATAATATAATATAATGCTAAACATTACATACATATACAGCGAACGATGATTGCAATAATCAGTACTATTTTAACTTAATTTTAGAACATTTTCTTATTGTAAAAATAAACTTTCGCAAGATATTGATATATTGGAATTAAAACATTTTTTTGCAGTCAAGATTGCAGTGCCTGTGTATAAAGAAGTTTTTTTTATTAATTAGGTCATTAGCTAGTGACGTTTTCTTGCTTAATTATTTTTGAATGTGATGACAAATTAGCAGATTATATTTGTAAGAAGTTTACAATATATTTAATTTTAGTGTCAATAATTTAAATTTTCACTTTTAGGATATTCACTGTCAATACTTTGTGGAAAGGCATTATATTAAGAAACACACAATATTCCTTTGTACTTATTTCTGTAACTTGTACTTAACTGATATCAGTTGATCTTGATAAATAAAAGTGGAAATAAGTACAAAAGAGTGTTTTTCTTAATATTTTAATATTATATTATTTATATTAAATTCTTTTTACATTTATATAACCAATTGTTTGTTACAAGCTTATTATCTTTATTGTTTTTTTTTAGATAGTTCTATATTTATTCTTTTGTTGGTTGAAACTGCTCGTCGTGAGAGAAGCTGTTAATGATTCTAATACATAATGGGGGAGAAAAAGTTCTTTTTTTTAATATAATGCCTTTCCATCAAGTATAAACAGCGAACGCCAAAGTTTACCCACACGTTGATCAAATAAAGTGCGCCAATGGACAAATGATACAGTGCGAAGCGGATAAGCGTGTGAATTTCCGGATTCGAATACAATGCATAAGCTCTTGAATTACTCGCGGATTTAAAAAAAAATCGACATGTTAAATCGCCGATCTTGTGAACTTTTTGACCGATGTAATCTTTTTTGCAATTTGTTTTTTATTTCTTCTCATTAACATGCTTTCTTGATGATAAGACATCTATTTTGCGTGAAAATTTCAGATTACGAAAAATGAATTTATCCGCATTGCAATATTATTCAATAGTCACTAAAGTAATTACATTCGATAATATTGTTATTAGGGTCTCAAATCCTGGTATTCTGTCCAATTTTGTGATCCCAAAATCCCGGAGGGTTGACGGGACGGTTTTTACTACTTAAAAATAGTTATATAAACAATCTAATACTACCTAATATGCTAATACAATACTATGTAAAAACAGACAATATACCTTAAAATAAAGTGACTCACGCAAGCCCCTCCAAGCTCCTTCCAGCCCACCTCTGATGGAAGGGTTAGATGAAAAAGATTTGCACAAAGTTCACTAAATAAGTAACGAAATAATGTAAAAATTTGATCGTAAATATTTGAAATTTTATTTATAAACGTTTGACATTGAATTTAAAGATACTGGCAAGCATTTTATTTTGGCTTGGTTTGTGGTTAGACCAGTGATATTTTATATTAATTATAAATTTGAAGACATTGATGATCGAAAAATATATTTGTAATAAAAAAAGATACAATTCTATCTAGATATTCTATTCTAGATATCTATTCTCATACATCTTCTATATCTCCCCAACCCTTCCGTAACAATCATCAATCAAGTGTTAACTTTAAAATCTTAGTACCAGCTTTCGATCCCCGTTACAATATGTTTTCTTACAGACAGTTGTTGGTTTTTACGCAGCAGATGCTCGGTTCAATCTCATGATGGCTTCGAGTTTTTATTATCATCCTAATGCTAACGGTTCGTCTTTATTTTTCTATCTTACCTATGTTATTATTTTCACCTGGGTATTTTACTTTCTGGACAAACCTGGGATATCCGAATGGAGCGCACATGTTTCAAAGATTCATTTACACGCCGGCATTTCCTTGTTTTATTACCTTTCGTCCAAAAGCAATATTTTCGCAGTATTTGA
This sequence comes from Himalopsyche tibetana, assembly GCA_030503985.1. NCBI lineage: Eukaryota > Metazoa > Arthropoda > Insecta > Trichoptera > Rhyacophilidae > Himalopsyche > Himalopsyche tibetana. Next base: position 9,108,522 of record JAPJYX010000010.1, read on the forward strand.
TGCTTAGCATTAACCTTCAACATCCAGGTGTTACTGAAAGATATTCTCCAGGGAATGGACGAATAATTCTCATAAAATTTAACATTTTTTTCGAATAACTCTTATTATCTTTTTAAGGTGGTTTACGACCTATTACAAATATATATACTTAAACCCAAATAAGTTGTAATAACTGACATATTTTACTTATTCATTTTAAAATTTTAAAATACTCCTTAAACATTTATTGAAAAATTGAAGTCAGTATATCTTATTACAATCAATAAGAGTATGGCATTTATTGTTTCTATTCACATTTAACAAAAGATGATAGTGCCACTTTTCAGTATTCGTTTAACACCCTCACTCTGTCATTGCTTGGCGTATCATGCAGTCTATGAAATCGGATTAAATGTTAAAAAGCGGGCATTGAGGCAATGATAAAAAACTTTCAATTTAACACTAATAATTCACATACTTTTTGCAGTTGGTAGTTAAAAATATGGTAAATTTTAATATTAAGCTAGCTATGGAGTCATGAAAAATTTACAAATGATCCAACTCCGATTTAAAAAAAATAATGATAAATTTAATACATAAGCTTTCCGCTTCGAGTATTTATTAGCATCCATTAAAATTCATAACTTTTTGTTTTTAAATTTAATTTTTAAAACGTAGAAGTCGGAATTGCATATTTTTTACGACTCCGACACAACAGCCTTGCGCAATTTCTCCCACCGCCCTTAATGAAAGCTTATTGTGGGAGTGTTATGGTAATAGTGTTCTGCATATATCAGATTACAACGTAATCGTATACCAATGATGCAGTCGAAATTAAATAAAAATGTTCACCAAATTGAACAAAGACTGACAGTTGTTATGCAATGTTAAATAATAAATCATTTATCTGTGAGAAATGTATGTTAATACAAAGTAAAATGAGAAACAGGCACCCACCACCTGTGACAAAAGTTTTCCCGAAAAAATCAAACTCTCGACAATGCAACCAGAGATAGTGAATACATTTTATGTGAAATGTAATACATTCATTCAGATAAAAGTTGACACAAGTATGCATTTAAACAAACACCATTTTTAAAAGAAATCATTAAACGCGTTTTGAATTAAGTGGCGGATTAATCACATGAGAGGCCCCAGTCGCAATAAATTTTGGAGGCCCTATTTTTGGAGAACATAAAATCGACAGAAAATTCCAAGTAAAATAGTAAAAAAATATTCATATATTATTTTATAAGCATTTCATATTAAATTTCATGTCAGCCGCTGTAGTCTAGTGGTAAGAGTTTTATCTCAGCGAACAGATGGGTTTGTTCATTCAAGTTCCGGCATGACTAATATCAAATTTAGATTTGAAAATTTTGAACATTTATGATATCTTTTTTATGTTCTCATTTAGGTTTATTTAATGCGATTTAAAGATACTGACAGGTCACTTGATGATCGAGACGGCCGTTTTGTTCTACTCTCTTTGTTTACAATGTAATTGTAACTTTGTATTTTAATTTATGCGATGATATGCAAGTTAAAGACAATCAATATTATTAGGAAAAAATTTTGACAGGTCTGAGTCAGCTTTACTTAAAATTACTTCATTTAAGCAAAGCAACTGGTGGCGACCGTATGTTCCTACCTTGGGCTTACAGGCAGATGCAAAACTCAGGTAGCCCGAATCTCTTTTCTGTACCCCTGCTATAATCTAAAGCCTCCCCCTTCTACACAAAACCCACCCCCGCTCCTTAGAATGAGCATCTTTATTTTTTAAATCATTATCATGTGCGCTCGTTTTTTGAGACCTTATGCTTTACGTCATGTGTTTTTTAGCGAGATTTTTTTTGAAAGCAGATGTTTATTGCGAAATATATTCCATGTGTTTGTGAGATAACAGTGTGGGATGAATTATTACATTTGAGGAGAGATAGATTTATTATTGAGAATTAAGAAAATGTGAAAAACAATCTGCGGAGAATATTTCGTTTCAAGTCAAGAAATAATTTCAATTCTTAACAACAATTCTTCAGAAATTAAAATAAATATCGTGTTTTGTAACGAAAAGACAACGTTAGCAACGAAAACAAACAACCGTATCTAAATATTGAACGAGAGGCACTAGTTCAGCTCTATGCAAATATTAGGATCGTCACGAATCGCTTTCGTCGCAAAAGACTTGTTTGAGACTCACACTAATATTGAACTGTTATCGTCTCTTATTGATACGACTCGAATAGTGACACTTTCCTAAGTCGAGTTATAATGATCTCTATCGAATAAATATTTTTATATATTTAAGCAAAATAATCTGACTGCGATGATTGATTTACAGAGAAAGAATAAAAGAGTAAATAAATAAAACAAAATATATATTTAAGAACTAAGTGTTTATAATAAATTAAAAATATCGATTTTTATGTTGCTGAAGCAAACACTATGTATAGTTCTATAAAATTATTTACTTAAATGTTACATTGTGCATAAGATACTCGAAAAGAATTGTCTGACAACAAAGAAGGTAAAATCGTGCAAAACATAAAGGCATTAAGTCTTTTATATGAAGTACAATAAAATTCACAAAAAATACAATAAATACAAAGCCCAAAGGGTTACTTGAACATATTAAGGATCCGGCAGATGGTCAAAGGTCACGAATTACACCTAACATGTGGCTGTATAAAACTATACCATACTTCATAATTTTTAATAAAAAAAAAGAAAATCCATCGTTTCACCTTTACAATGCTTCGAAATGCTTTACTGTGGGAAAAAGGTATACAATTACTAAATAAAAAGTAATCGAGTATTACTTGTCAAATTATATACAAACACTAAAATTATTGACGAGTGAAAATATATTAAATTTATTTCTATACCTCACATTTACAAGCATTCAATCCTTATTAAAATCCAGTTATGCTATTAGGCCGACGTGCGCTTTGGTACTTGTTCCAACACTTTTGTCAATAAAAATAATAAAAGATTTTTAGTACTCTGATTTAGTACTGATACTCAGTTGATAATGCTCGCGATGAGCGAAACCGGTCCTGATCTAATAAATTTTATGTGGAAAAAGTACTTAAAATCTTTTTTTATTTTTATTATAATGCCTTTCCACCAAGTATTGACAGTAAACACCTTAAAAGTGACTTTTGTCAATGTCAATTTTGAATTACATAAAATAATTATGGGCCCGTACCTACCTTGGCTGCCGTAAGATTATTAATAATAAAGTTTAAAATATAACTAAACACTGTAATAATATTGTTGTGTTAAAGCATATTTTATAATCGTTACCATTATTTTACTCATCCCTAGCAAAGTTTAACAGGCTTAGATAAATATTTATACAAAATGATGCTTTACAAAAAACACTTTTTTACACCCTTGCTTAATAATTGTAATTATATGTATTGCTTTTTCAAGTTTCAATTGATCTTTCGAATACTTGAGTTGTTTTTAAAATCTTCATTTCTTAAATTATTGTAGGTAAACAGAATTATACAATTAAGAAATTACCATAAATACCCATTCAACTATATATATGTAATTAAATTTATATTTATATTTATAAACTCTATAATTTATCAACAAAACCCTGTCTGATTTATAAGTAAACATCGGATATTTCTAAGCCACCAAATAAATTGTTGTATTTAGCAATTCTCTCTCACGAAATGATTGATAAAAAGTAATATTATTCCGAATATAAATATTTACTTGTTAAACAGTAATCGAGTAGTATTGTGGAACCAATACACTGTTGACATCCCTATTTACAACGTGCGTAAGGCTGTACACATTGCGCGAACCGGAAACGCCTGTTTCGATACAAATTTTGATTTTTGATATCAGAAAATCAGGGATTTGCAAACAGGACCGGAAGTGGCAAGTGTTTATCGAATTTATTCGCCATCCCCTATAATAAATATCTTCTACTTGTTTTTCAACCTTTAGAAAAGAATTCGATATAGTGTATCGGTGAAACAGTATACAAAAGTGGATTCGACTGTAGAAAGGAAGCAGTGAGACGCTGACAACTATATTTAAATATGTCAAATGGAAAAAATATAACACTAGAAATGACGCTTATGTCTAAAAATACTATTTTGTTCTATATTGCATAGGAAATTTAACTAAACATATAATAATTATGACTCATATTTCACTGAAAAACTTGATTATATCTCGATCACATCATAATTATAATATGTATTGAACGAAAAATATTTACTAGACATATCCGCAATGTCTTATCGTTCTTAAATCGTCAACACTCTAAAATTAATCCACTTATTTTATTGGTAAATTATATCATTTCTTTCTATATACCACTTTTCTCTGTATACCATAAAATTTATATTTTCGTTACACATTTTTTATCAAAACCTGTTTTTTTAAGATGAAAAAAAAGTTTTTTATTTTGTTATTATATTATATAATTATAAGTTGTTTTGTATATCATTACTAAAATCTCTCAATATCGATATATGTATTAATTGAATTTACCATTTATTAGTTTCATGATTTTAAAAAAATCATCAAAGTTATGACTGAAACACGCTATATATTAAATATACTACCTATAACTTAATACTTGTCTTATAAGATTTGTTTGAACAAACAGAAGGGGTTGCAACGCCCTAAGATTAATAGTAAAGATTTAATCGGTAATTTTAAATTATCCAAGCAGAGTTTTCTATAACATAAGGAAGCCAATCCAATCACAATACCCTCAAACATAAGGTGGGTACAACTTTAAAAAACTTACCAATCCCTTAAAAGCATTGATGGTGAACATTTTATAAAAGTGCTGATTATTGAGAATATTTGTTTGGCTTAATGCGCATTCAATTTTATCCAAGAGTCTTTTTTTAACCTAATCTTTGGAGTTTTTAATAAGTGCTTATTTTATTAATTGTCTAAAACGATTCAAAAACATATACCTATCTAAATATGTAAATTTTATATAAGTAATGTAATTATGTATCAATATAACAAACTGGTTTCAGATACAAAGAATGATCGATGTTTACATTTTTTTTCTATTAAAAACATACAATTTGTCTACTTCTTAGTGCATAATAAACGACTTTTAAGTTAGTTTTATATTTAACTGGATGGCTGCCACATACAAGATATCTCATCAATTTTTTCCAGATACGAGTTACCTTGCCAATAACTAATCAAATTAATTATTGCAATTTATAGCCGGCGTCCTAGGTACAAACCTAATTTTTTTATGGCAGTCAAAAGGTTAATACTAATGCAATATTCTGTATTAATTCCACATTTATTAATTCATCGGATCACTAAACGCGTAAATTTTCAACTGATTGATAAACGTTTGTTGAAAATCGTCGTATTAAGATACTTTAATAAAAAAAAATGTAGAATTACTACAAAATAGTGTTATATTTAATGTAATGTATTTTTATCATAAATCGACAGTGAAAAACTTTAAAAATGATTGATATTTAATAGTAACATATTTCTAACAATATACAGCTTGCATATTTTTGATTTCTTAGTAGAATATTTTAAAAATATTCGATATGTATTATTGCTATTACAAAGACCATGACTAAAGTATAATAGTAATGAAAAGTCATCGATCAAGATGAGCAGAAGTTATGAGTTGTTTTAGTTTATTTAATTTTTGACAGTGCAGTTTTAATGCTTCTTCGTCACTGCATTTTCAGGTACATTTGACTAACGCGTATTAAAAAAATGCAAAAAGAACTGAGTCAGCTGCTTCTTATCGAAGTAACAGATGATAGAAGCAGAGAATTTTTTTGAAAAAACATACATGCAATAAATATATTTGATTAATGATAAGTTTGTTGTTTATGATACTAATATATTCAATCTAATTAATAAAAGTATTAAAAAAAAGAAGCTTTTTAGTCATGTATGAAACATACAAATATCTTTGATGCCATCATAAATTAATAGTAATTTAATTATTAAGTGAGGCTTAATTTAAAATTTAATTAATGGTTCAGTGACGTTTTAAAATAGGGTAAATTGTTAATAACATTCTCAAGGTTATTAAAAAAGATTTCTTTTTGATTTAGTGGCATCGCTATCAAAACAAACACGGTACAGGGCAATGGAATTCTCACAATAATAATTACTGCCGTAATATCAGCCAATTATGGAAAAATAATATATTGCCACCGACTGTTCACAAAAGCTTCATAAATCTCCGCACTGGGGGAACTCTTCTTTTTAAATATCCGATTTCGTTAATTGCTTATTAAAATGTTTAACCGGCAACTAACTGTGCCTATGTGCAAGTACAATAGCTAATTATTAATGATAATAATTGTTGGCTTATGTGGCGGAGAAGCTTTTTGGCAGGGCATGGAGGTGATAGAATACACTGTGTGCAGAAAGGAGATAATGACTATCGATTGACGAATTTAAATAAGCATTTGGTACTTAAGTCTGATCCTTAGCATTTTTAACACCTATTAATTCCACACATGTCGATATTAAGAAAGTTCTTATAGAAAGTCCCTAATCCTTAATCGTAGCCTATTCTGCATGCTGTACTACAATATAATCACACTAAAAACAATATCGAAATAAGAAAACTAAAGTATAATTTTTCTCATTTTGCAGGGTGCGTGACGATTTTCGCTAGGTTACGTTGGCCATAACATAGTAATAGGTCAATATATCGTATTATATTCATAAAATAGCTATGTCAAAAGAAAACTATTTTTTTATATATATACAAATTAACAGGATGTTTCAAAAAACATCTGGTAAATATGATTGTTTTGGGCTGCAGGTTGAATGTGGTCTGATGAATTTAAAAATGCTTTAGTATCCTTTTAACCAGAACCACCACGTGGCACCTTCAGCATTCCCTGTAATCCGTCAATCGCGTTTTCCTTGATATGCTAGCATCTTCAATGTAAGTTTGCCGAGTAAATCATATAAATATTATCCAGTGATCGTTCGGGGCTTTGGAATCCCACCGGTAAAAAATATATATATATTTAACTGTCAGACATTAGAAAAGTGAAAAGTAAAAATCGTCTTCTAAAAAACACTTCCCCTTCGAGGAAAAATACTTCCGATATGTTGCTGGCCACTAAGAAACCAAGTGAAAAACATGTTTTAGGAAAATAGAGGTTTTTACCGTCCATCAAAAAATGATTTTTCACTCGATTCTTTAAGGGCCAGCAACATATCAGAAGTATGTTTTAGCACCGTATGGAAGTGTTTATAATTAATTATTAATAAAAAGCTTTGGACGAGATTTAAATTTTTTTTTTCAAAAAATTTAAGAAAGAATGAATTGGTCAATGTCAAGATATTAAGATATAACTAAAGGTAAACGTCAAAAACACATCTGACATAAGAACAACGTATCTCGTGTTTAATGGTAATATTTTTTGAAGAAATATGCAGATGTTCTTTTGCTACAATATGGGCAGCCACTTATCACTCATTATCGGCGCCTAAGAACTACTCAGAGGCGTGCATACGTACTCTGGCTGTAAGAAAACAATTTTTGAAAAAATTAAATATTTTTTTTATCTAATTTGATGTAATACATTATGTCTAACATAGTAATTACCTATTTTTCAACATTTATGATTTACAAATAATAAAAATAAATAGTGTAATTTTAAAGGTGTTTTATTTATTTTATCAAGCTCATCATTCAGCAAGTGCAGAACCGTCACAACTCTATCGATTTTTTCGGCAATTGCTTCAATTTGACTTGAGTGGAAATTGTGCCGTGTAAATTATTTGACACTTTATCTTAAATTTTTACACAGTCAACTTAGTCAGACTGAGCAGGATAATTTAAATTTCTTTCAAAAGCAATATAAACGTAACTTTTATTTATAAATGTTAATTAGTTTATTATGTGCTGATATAATGAGATTACCCACTAATTATTGAATGCGAAATTTTGCTTAACGTAACCATACCCAAAACATATTCACCACAATTATGTTAGCTATCTGTATGCTATTTTATAATAATACAACTAAGAGTTCATTAATTTAGATACGTTATTTTTGATGGGGAGAAGATTTCTTTATTTGGATACAATTTTATACATCTGAATACACTTAATATATGCCATAAATACAGTTTTTTGCAATCATTTTCAAAGTGATAAAGGTTTAATATTATATTTATTAATTTATCTGTATCTCCATAGTACGCTTATTGTGATTTCATAGGTACTGTGTTCTCAAGACTTTTTACCAGGAAAAACGCTAGGTAAAAATCTTCGTCTAATGCGCATATGTCCCACGCAGCTGGCATGATTTTAGAATAAGCCTGTCCTTCGACTGATCTTAAGATTTATGACCTACGAAACGAAATAAATGCAGATTTTAGGTTAGGTACATTCATGGGAGTATCTTCTTCTAACCATAGTTCAGTATAGATTTTCTAGAACAACTTCTAAATGGTGAACGGGTTATTACGTAAAGGATTCATACGTAGTACACGAATTATCCCCTCTCCGATTATTCCTATTTATATTCAACGCTAACCGGCCTAAAGACAGCGCGATTAAACATAACACGAATAAATATAATAACAATACTCATTAAATAATAATTTAACTAAACTGGATACTAACGGTAAATTAAAAAATAATTATAAAACCAGTCCTGAATTCCTGATACTATTAAATAAAAGTGGAAATAACATAAATGAATATTTTATTTTTGAAATATATTGCCTTTCCACCAATTATTGACAGTTAACAACTTAAAAGTGAAGATTGTTTATTATTTTTTTTGTTTATTGCTGTAATAAAAAGCACGAAAGAAAATATTATATTTATTTAATATTGTTAAATATCAACAGTCAATGATTCCAAACTTTTCTCGCAGTGGCACCATCTTAATAAATATGTATTTGCTTAATTATATTTAATGAAGATTTTTTAATCCATGTCCACTTATAATGTAGAGAATATGGCCTAATAATGGAGTAATCACAATAGATTTTTTTTCTACAAAAACTACTTTTAACACTTCAAGTTTCTCAATCTATTTTTTTCGAATAGAGTAGGGATAAACGATTAAAGATAGTTAAAAACTAGTGGTTAACTAATCGTTCTTACAACACCGTATTATTTACAGAATTTAAAGGCCGAGAGAGAATTTTTAGTCATAATAAACACCCATGGCTTCAAACATAAAGCGATTGAAAAAAATATTTTTAATACTGGGACTTGGACTCGTGAGATTCCTCATGAAAACCCGTGACGTTGACCACTGTGCCACGGCCCCCTAATGAAGAATAGATCCACAAAAAAAATTGTCATTCGAATTTTATTATCGTACGATGAATACAAGAAAAATAATTAAATTTCATTGAATATGTAACTACAATGAAAAAGCCCATAGATCCCACGATGATAATACAAATAATTATGAAATAAAATATTCTCATATCTGTCCTATATTTATTGGGTAAGATCTAAATTGAGTTTTGAAAGGAATATTATTATTCAAAATTATGCAACGCAGAATGTCAACAAAGGTAGTGATAATCTTTTCATATTCTTTGACAGTCAGCTGATCGACGATCGAGGGATTTTGAATGGCAAGCGATCAACACTTGAGATCGGTCCCATATACTACCGTAAGATTTTTCAAAAGATGTTTTTCGTCGTTCCATCAATAGCTAGGAACCTATTAATTGTTCCAAAAAAATGGTTTGTTACCTAGAAGATATTTTTCGAGTTACTTGCATCACTACAATACATCGTATTATCACTGTGAACACCGATTCAATAGTTTTTTTTCGCAACCGTGTCAGCTCTCAAGGCAGATCATATCGATCGTCCAGTTCATTAATCAGACTACTTCAATAAATCTTAATTGGAGTAAAATAATTTGCAATTTTGTACATCGCTTGCAGTTGTCAGATATTTATTTTTTTGTATATTCTTTATAAAATACTGGTCTTTTAATTTAAAATAAATATTAAATATCTAATTTAAAGAATAAAATATTCATTTGTACTAATTCAACTTTTCGCTCATGATGAGCATTATCATAATATGTATAATATTCGTCACGAGAGAAACCTATTCTGATCATATGAAATAAAAGTGTAATAAATAAATCCAAGCATGGTTATAGAAATAAGTACAGTTTGCATTGATGTAAGTTTTTAGACCGATGTGTTTTGTTGAAACGTTACTCAGTATAGTTGGCCGAGGAATAGATTTGTTATACCCTTGTTATTGATCTTCAGTTGGATGAAACAATTTTATTTCTTTTAATCTTCACTTATTTTATTTAATTAAATCAGTTGATACTGTTTTATGTATTAATGAAAAATCGCAACGTAGGAAATATTTTTCGTCCTAGAAGAACACAAAATAAGTATAAAACGTGGACATAGATAAATGATTTTCGAATAAAGAAAATAAAGGGGTTAAAATAATAAAAATAACAACGCAAAACCACGAGTTTTCAATTTCAATCATAACACTGTCGCAATGATGATGTCATTTATGTGAGTTATCAATGTTGTGTTGTAAATTATAGATCTGTGATGATATTAGATAGGGTATGATATTCTAATAGTTTTATCAAATTTAATAACTATGTTTTATATTTAATAATGTAACTGAATCTACTCTCGAAAATATAAAATTTCTTTTAAACTTTCTGAATATGATTTTGGCGTTGGAAATATTTATTTTCTTAAAATATATGATTTCCTGTTTTAAAGAGTGGTTTTGCATATTACGCATTAATATTCAGCCTCGTGCCTTGTTTGTGGTTAAAAATCTGATAAGGCAGGTGAAAATGTTGACGACGTACAGCTAAGTGGCCACAAGATGCACCTGACGCTTAAACTTTGGGTTTTCAGTATGTCAGCATGATTATTTTGTAATAAAATGAAAATTGAATCCTTAAAAGTCATTTATAACAATACGATTCCGAATTACAAGATTACACAATAATTACAAAGTTGATTTTATATATTTTTTTTATATATCCATGTAAGCTCCCAATATGGAGCATTTGGCCTCCTAATGAAAGTGTCTTAGCATAAGTTTTCTACGAGAAATGTTTGTTACTCAGTCATTCAACCTCTCTTTTTTCAAAGAGAGTAAGTAGTAGGGAAAGAAGGATAGATCGCTTTCGCTGCGTCCAGTTATTAAAGGATCGGAAGGGTGAGAGGGGAGGACATTTTAGACATCACAAACACCCATGTCTTCGAACAGAAATCTAATAAAAAATACTTTGTGTAATGAAGGTTATAGCTAAGCGTTTCCACTGTAGGCTTTATTCTTTACTTTACTACATACATAATTTTAAAAATAATATCGGTACAAGATAAAACAGGATGCGTTTTTTAGAGTGCCATTGGGGTGGTTTAAGCCTTGAATGTCTTCTAGGCGCAAACTGAAATATTTAATTTTTAACAAGTTCGCGAATGAATCTAAGATATTTTCATTTGGTTTCAATGCCTAAAAATTGTTGCCAATAAATAAATGCGTAAATGTATATGTATTTTTTGGCTTGATACATTGTTTCGTATTTCGATCATTCTGTAGATTTAATATATTTGCTTTTATCTATTATAGATGTCTCCAGCAGTGTAAATAATATACATACTGTAAAAGTCCCAAGTAGCTAAATTCGTCAGATACATATTCTAATTTATGGTAAATTATTTTTGCATATTTATAGCATATTCCGTCAGAGATAAATGCTAATGAAAAATTAAGCGGTCATGCATTCATGAGACCTGTAAATTTGAGAGGATTGATTGAAATTCAGTGAAAACAAAATTTGAATCGTTCAAATTATAGACATTCACACAAGTTTTGTCACTAACGACCCGGATTACACCTTTCGGCATTTTCAAGCATTCGCACGTGCACAGATGTACTTGAACTGACGTTTAGTAGATGATTGTATCGTGCTTATATAAGAATCTTAAACTCAGTGAAAAACTCAATATTCAATTGTACTTTATTCCACTTTATTTTTTAAAAAAGGTCAGGACTGGTTTCGCTCATTGTGAGCATTGTCAACTGATAATAAATATAATTTAAGAGTTCTATTTATACAAAAATAAATTTAAATGAAAATTTATAACGCAATACAATGCTTGCAATGAGCGAAACCGTTCCTGACGTTTTTTTAAAAAATAAAGTGGAATTAAGTAGAAAGGAATATTGTGTTTTTCTTAATATAATGCCTTTTCACCAAGTATTGACAGTGAACACCCTAAAAGTGATCACTGAAAACTACTTACAATCCGAAAAGCCGTCTATGTACGGACTACTTGATATTGTTGTTACTGTAAAAATATTTCTTATTTCCAAATTTCGTCGTCCTAACGTCGTTATAGATTACAGGACAGATCCTTCGATTAAATACAAACATAACGGGAAAAAATGTTTTAAGAAGTCACATACTGACAATATAAAATTGGCTCGGTAGATACGCATTTTTTATCAGCAGATTTTTATTCGTATTCAGTGTTATTTTGCGTTTTTGACAGCGAAAATTGTAATATGAGGGCATTGGAAGTAAAGGTTTACCAAACAAGCATCGCGGAGAAAAAATCCAAAAACTTATTTAATGTAGATTAGTTATGTTTGATGCACAGTTTATTTTTTTCCTATCTAGAATTAGAGTTAACAACATCATATGTCACTTTTAAGGTGTTTACTGTCAATACTTGGTTTTAGATTTAGATTTATTATTCTTTGATGATGATTTTTTAATTGTTATGGGTGTTAAGCATTCTAATTTTGTGTAATTATAATGTTATTTGTTAATCCTTTCAATTGTTAATAGTTGCTTACACATTTTTATTTCAATTTAAATTTGTATAAATATCACTGTTTATATATTTTTCTTATCCGTTGATAATGCTCGCGATGAGCGAAACCGGTCCTAACCGGTAATAAATTTTATGTGGAAGAAGTACTAAAAATCTTATTAACATCATATGTATTATAAAAATCAGTAATTTTGCTACACTGAGTATTTTTTTTAATTTATAGATATCGAAATTACTGCACTTGCTCCCAATTATTCGAGATTGCTGTTTTTGCTTCCAAATATTATATTTTATTGTGTTTTCTCCCAAGTTATGTCCCGCCATTTTAATACTGTTTACAGAGACTGACTCATGAAACATTTTTTTTTTGGTTTTTTGATATAAAATTTATTGATAAATAATAATTTATATATTATTGAAATAACACATTTTGTACTGAATAATGACTTTTCTAGTGAAGAATAAAAATTTTACGCTTTAAATATTGTTTTACCATATCACTCTGGAAAGGATAAAGGTTTTTGGACAATGTATACAACTTGATACACGTTCTATCAAAAGGATGTAAGCCGATAACGCTGAATTAGTATTAAAAAATAGCTTTTTAGTTTAAAAAAGAAAAGGCCTGTGAAAATTGCAATCAGGAAAAAAGTTTTAAATATTGCATTAATATCAGATAAATTCAACTAAAAACCAGTTTATCAGTCTTGATGCACTTCAAGGTTGTGTATATTTCATAATTTGCTATTGGTCTCTTGTCAAATTTGTTATGTGGGGGTTACGTCCTTTTTCTTTTACATAGTTGATACGCATATATTTCTGCATTCATATGTTTTTTTTTACATTTTTCCCCTGATTGCTAATTTGCTTTTATATTCCTCATATGTAAGACGTCATCGATTATAACACACTTCGAATTTAAATATTTCAAAACAGGACTTAATAATCATGGGTCTTCTAATGGAAGAAATACGGTAAATAAAACAATTTAATTAATTTAATAGATTCTAAATCTATATAATGTATTGGATGTCTCAATAATTTTGCATCAAATTATTGACACCTGCTGCTGATTTTATGCGAGCTATGTGTACAAAATCATTGAATTAATTATTCGATCAGCGACCGCTGTTGGTTTTTTTCTGTCCCTCGAATAAGTAAGTCTGTCGTTTCGCATGTTGTTCTGTCCTCAAAGCCATTTCGTCGTCTTGAGTTGCATCTGCTCATTACGGTTGGCGAGAATACTTCTTGATTACCTGCCGGGTACTAAATTGGATGCAACACACCTGTCCTGTCCCTGCGGTGACCAATCATTGGAACGAGTTTTTTGAACACGACAACAAAGATTTAAACCACAAAACTAACGTACCAATTTGACATTAAGTTTATTTCAATATTCCTCTTTTTAAAATCGTTTTGTTAAATTCCATTAAAGAGTTAAACATATTTCATTTATAACAAGAATATCGCAATGTTTTAGTTCGTATTACGTCATACTAATAGTTTGACGATTTTAATTAATTGTGAATTACATTCAAAGTAATCAATAATAATTCCAGGCTCTCCGAAAACGACAGGCTTAGTCGCAAGTGATTTAATAACAACCGGTTCTGGTAAAATTATTACTGTGTATATGCTATATTTGAATTCCATAAACTCCATCTACGGAATATAAGCAAACACTTACTTTGGTATTAAACACCGTCACAGGCGAAAGATTTGTAAATATGAAATATTGATATTATTAGTGATGAGATCTTTTGCGATTGTACTTATTTGTGATATTTTCATAATTTCATCCAAATAGCAGTATTTTTGGAAACTTGTTATACGTTGATAATTATCAATTTGAATATAGTATTTGTGTCTTAATGTTTAAAGAAACATCACGCAAATATACAATTAACGTAACTCATCATCAAATAATTATATCACCTAGATTGCTGATTGACAAATTATTTACTCTATAAAGCAAGGGTTGGCAACCTTTTGTTGTAAAAGTGCCAAATATTTTTCGTGGGGTTAGTGCGGGCCGCATTTGGGTCATATGTCATTACACTGTAATGACATGTGTAGATAAATATTTTAATCTAGGTAACCTTGCGGGCTCCACCACGACGCCTCGCTGGCCGCAGATTTCCGACCCCTGCTAAAAAGCATGCATGCTCATAAACGGTTGAAAAGTTTACGTATCAAATTCTTTAAATTATTCAGCAATAGTGCTAGATAGACAGAGGTGGGCTGGAGGGAGCTTGGAGGGGCTCGCGTGAGCACCTTGTCAAATTTTACTACAGCCGGCGAGCCCCTTGTTAATCTAGGAGAAAACAATATTCTCGGCTCAAATTAGTATATAACTGCAATTTTCGACTTATACATTATCTACGATTTTTTACATAAAATGAGTGTATTTAGTAACTGTCGATTGCCTATTTTAGTATTGCATATAATTGCATAAGGAGTTATAAAAATCACTCCTTCCCCAGAACACCGAGAATTGGTTTAAGATTAAGCGAGCCCCTTGTTAACGTATTGGCAGGCTAACGCTGTAGATATATAATATGTTCTTTTGAAACATTGTAAGATTTAGGCTTACTCGAAATTAGGTATAGTTGTCCTAAATTGTGGTCACCCTAATTTTAGCCTCAGTGGGCCATGACATGGCGATGATGTCGCCAGTTCGGCAGTGTGGATTAATCGATACGCAACTAACAACTTGTCGACGCTCATGGCGCGTGCCAATACTTTCTCACTCGACCTATGCTTATCGACTACTTATGTATAAAAATATATTTTTAAGTATATATAATATTTTTTTTTATATATTACTAAACTAAATTATTTTTAAAGATAAGAAATATAGTGTAAATTATATGTTTTTTTATAATTTATTTATCAGAACTGGAATATTCGACTATTCCCAGACGATTGGGCCGAATGACCTTATTTTGCATTTCATTTACATTCAACACAACGAAGTATTTCAACAATGTCTGATTTAAGAGTGAACCAGATTATTTCCGGTTGTTTTTAGTGTGGTATTAGATGAACAAAAATAAAGACACGCATGTCTTTAAATAAAAAGTATTTTGATTAATTACAGAATGAAAATTGTTACTTAGCTGAGCATCGGATCACCAAAGAGACAAAGGTTACTTATTAACTAAAGTAATCATTTTTATATCTATAATGTGTAGCATTGAATTAAAATAACTTAAAAATTAAAAAAAATACAGAGCTTTTAAAGGAAGATAAATGTTTTAATAACCGCATATTTGCTGCTGAATTAAGTCCTTTTTCCGCACTCTCAGTTGGCCCTCTGACAATTAGTTAGAACAACCAAGAGATGTTGGGACAACATATTATTCAGTGTTAAGTAAAATTCCGTATTTTTTTATCCATGGCCTCCGAATGGAGGTATCTCAACGAAAACTGTTTGTTACTTAGTCGCTCAACCTCTCTTTTTCGAAGAGAGTATTAGAGATAGAAGGATAAGGTTAGGACAGGACAGGACTACGGATTAACTAATTGCTCTCACTACGCCCAGTTATTTAAGTTGAGAGGGATATTTTTTTAGACATCACACCAACATCCCTGCTTCGAACATAAATCGATAAATTGATCGAAAAAAGTGCTGTTCGTTCTAGGACGGAAGCCCAAAACGCTAACCGCTGTGCCATAGAACCCGCCGAAAAAAATCTGTATTAATTTTGATTTAAAAGAAACACATTTTGTACAATTTTGCATTCGAGTAATAGTTCAAAATGTGAGATTACAAATCGTGTAACTTTCAGTAGCAGGATTCTTAAATATTCCAATCCGTGCAGGTTTTTATAATATATTTAAAAAATATTCAAAACATTCAACCTTACACCTAATGTAAATTTGTTTACTTTGCCAGCCGTGCCAATCAAGTTTGATATACCCGATTTAAGAGTTTAAAAATTAACATTCAATTTCATGGCACTTCAGTATATATTCTATTAAGTGGCCAGTAGTCCTTATTTTAGATATTTGCCGGTCAATGATTTAAGCTAATTTGAAATATAAGATGCATGGCTTGGGATGTAATGGAATGTGCAAATGCCTGGGGGTCATAACTTAAAACAAATCTGCTGTGCTTTATAGTCCTATATTACATTTTTTATCAAAGGAGGGACAGCTTGTCAAAGGAATCTGAAGAATGCGTGTTAAATTACTGGTAAACTTTTTGATATTTCGTGTATAAATGCTGTCTTTTATGTTAATAAATACTGTCACAATATTTAGAAAGTGATATGACCGTAATTGGACGTTATTAAATAAATATGCGGCTTAAAAATCACGCAAATATTTTGGCATACGTTTCACCGAATTCTTTTATAATTTTTAACGCAGAATGCTTAAAAATTAATAGCGGGCACATAATAATCAAAAGGAATTTAATAATCTATTCCAGGTTCATCCAGAATCTAGATCCAGCTTACTTTGGCGATGTCCAATCTTATAAGAGAAAAAAGCTACTCGAATACTTTGAGTACATTGTGGCTATAAAAAGCTATTTTACTAGAATTTATGGCGATAGGTGCTGAAATTAATTTAGAGGATCGAAAGAATTTTATAGATACAACTATAAAATATATATAAATCTAATGTAAGATTTAAAAAAAATCAATACCTGCAATCCAAGTATTACTTATATTTACATTTTATGGCATTATTATATATTGATAATCGAATGATAGATTGATGCATTATAAAATCAGTTGAAGTTTTTCATAATTCACGATTCTGAGTAAAATATAATAAAAATATACAAGGTTCTAATCCAAATGAAAAAAAACTGCACGGCAATTTCAAATGTCAGGGATTCATTTTAACAGGGGCTGGTTTTTGATTTAATCGATTTATATCAAAGGTATTTTATCTGTTCCGCGACATTAAACGCTTTATATAAGGTGTCAGAGTTCAAGCCACATATCTACCCTTGATAAATACTACAAATATAGTAACAAGGGTTATGTTTAAGTTGACTTATTTAAAAAAAAAATAGGGTAACTAAGCCAAAGATGATTTTTCGTGAGATGCTGCTTGATGAATTTTCATTACCATTTAAAAAAATATATACATTTTGTGTCACTAACGACCCGTTTCGGCATCTTTACGCATTCAAGCACACGAATGAACTTAATTAAGCTGAAGCCACGAGCCGATCCTGATTTTAATGAAGTTCAATCAAGTCGGAAATTTATTTCTTATAAAACTATTACAATTTCCGCTGGTCTTTGAAATGACATGTAATTGTAAGACTATTTTAACGAATTAAATTTACAAATGGTCTTCCTTCGAATCAACTTATTACATATAAAATATATCACGTAGAATTTCGTCATAAATTAAATAATTTACCCAGCTGAAGAAATTTTGATTTCTCGAAATATGACAGTCTACATTATATTATACGTTGATTCTGTTTAAATTTTATGAGCGTATTCTTCCCCATCGTAATTTTTCAGCATAGTCGTTTATTTAAGGTAAGATTTAAAAATACTTTATCAAGGTTAAGAAGATTATACTGTTGCATTGTGCCCCTGCTAAAATACATTTTTTACGGGTATCATTCAAGAGAGAATTATCAAAAAAAAACGAGATAAAGCGTCGTTTCGGGGGGTGAATAAATGTGTGAATAAAAAACAGATAATGGTGAGTTACGCCAATCACAGCAGGGTTTTTTTTGCAAAATCTTTCACGGGGATATATTATTGATAAAGAGGTGCAGTTTAAGTATTAAAACGAAGTGAATCAAATTTTTTGCAAGGAAGTATTAATCCAGGAAATAAATTCTGATGGTGATTTTTATCGGTAAAGATTGACTATCGTTGTGGAAAATTTAAAATTTATTTTATGTTGCATAGTAAAATGACAGGTAACTTTATTTCCGTTGTATATCTCCCTTCTAAATTTGATGCGTTAAATTTTGTTGTTCTTAATAGTTACTTTTATAAGTTATAATTGTCATAAATTTTATCGGTAAAACTTATCTCCGATAAGAAATTATATTTTTAACTATGCATATGTGTCACTTGTTAAAATCTTTTAAATACACTGTATGAACACCAGTAAAAACAATAATGTGGTACCATGATCCATAAAAACTGAGCCGATAATAATATGGACTTCCTGATACTGTATGATATTGCATTATATACCTACTAGCTGTAAGCCCGTTGCCCAGCAACGTGAGATTTTTGTTGCATTTTTAAGTAGTCAGAAAATTTACTGGCGTGAAAAATAAATTACAAACCTATTTATTGAATAAGCCAGAAATTCTGATAGTAAAAGAAATATATCTCGGGGCATATATCGACAGCCCTGCCCTGCAGTATTTAAATTGTAAATTATTTAATTTTTGGAATAATGTTTAAGTTTGCTAAGAACCATTTTTCGTAGTAGCAGAAATTTCGTAAATTATTTAATTTTTGGAATAATGTTCAAGTTTGCTAACAACCATTTTTTGTAGTATATATATTTTATTCAACTAATTTTCAAATACGCTAACAAATACATTTCGTAGAAGAAGAAAAAGACTCGAGGACATCAGTACGCACACATTTGTGAAAAGTGATTATTTTATCGACTATTAATATATAGATTTAATTCAATAATAATGCTTTTTAGCTATTACTTTGTACTAATTTTACAAATCAACACGAATTTATTAAACGCGTACAGCGTTAAGTTTATCAAAAATCGAGCAAAAATCGGTGTCCTGTGGCACGAGAAGCTAGCAGACCGATATAAATCTAAGACCTTCAAGCTACTGTTACCCTAAGATTTATTATGCGACAATGGACCATTGCATCTTTGGGCGGAATATTTTGATACGGGATCTATAGAATGATGACTGACTTCACTTTGACTAGGGGAACTATTATTATTTGTAGATGGACTTACAAATACGTTTATTTGCAGACAACTCTTCGACTATCGCTTAAATTAAATGAAAATTGCGACACTACCCACAATACTAAATACTATTAAAATATTAAAGATACTGGATACAGGGTTATTTATATGGTCGATTGGCGAGTGAAAATTCTGACCGAATAATGTTAATAGATATTTTCGTTTACTTACAAAGATTTTTAAAACGTTCATTTTATAAATTATTGATTATAAAGAGTTTTATGGAAGAGTGAAATTCTATTATTTTTTCTAAAATTTAATTAAATTAAACAATTCCAGAATTTTATTTTAAATTTAAGCCTACTTCTTTGATGATTATAAATCAGTATATTTCTACAACTAATCAAAGTTAATTAATTTTTGTAGAAAATTTAAATGAGATGTTAAGTTAATTAGTAGACATTGTTATAATATTCATGATGTAAATAAAACAATAATTCCACCCGTTGTAAACTATGCTACTTATTATTTGAGCCCCAAGAAGTGAAGTGCGCCAAGTAGTAAAATTTTAAAGCTTTTCTATTGGACTTTTAAATACAATTACATCTTTATTTGGTATTTTAGTAGATTGCATACCTTTATTTTAGGGAGATAATACTATTGCATTGTGTATTTACTGTGTTCATTTCACTTTTATAATACTATGAAACATGTAGAATATTATAATGCATCTAACCCATTTTCTTCTGAAATTTCACTTAGCTCACTTCACCTCTCAGGGGCTCATTTAAAGAATATAAATTGTTTAAGCGATCAATTGCCGCCGATAAATAAACTACTAGCGGTAAATTGTGTGCAAATGATGCCGACAAACCTTTTGGATACCTATAGGAAACATGCATTCAAAGTTCACTTCTCTTATGGACATCTTTTATAGATTTACGTCATATTCTTAAGAGATATGCATTTTGCAAAAAAAAAAAACTGGGGTCAGAAGAAAAATCTCCCCTATAAAACAGCGATTACAAAACTTTTACACATAATGTTTTATTCGGTATCACTTATTTTTGAAATAAAGAACTACACATTTGTTTTAGCGTTGTAACTTGGAATATGACTTTAAAATATAAGCCAACAACACAATAGATGCTAGATATAAATATTGTATTTAATATTCTGCGTCGAAGTTTCTCAACCTTTTTGGGCCCGTGGCCCCTTTTGAGTCTCATATTTTTCTGTGACCCTCGGTAGACTCGGGGATTGGAAAGATTCCAAAATAATTTTGAATTTACGAATTTACGGATTTCCCAAGAATTTCTTTAGCTCTCCAAAATTTCAGAATATTTTACCGCTGCCTGATTTTACAAACATGGGAGTTTATGGATTTGCCCGTGGCTCCACCAAAACTGTGCTGTGGCTCCCCTAAAACATTTTTTCTCTTTGGCCCCCGGTTGAGAAACCGTGTTTTACCTTATTGTTATAAAGGTCATTCAAGTAAATTATAATTGACGTTGAATATAAAACTATTGAAAAATAAAACACTTTTGTATTAGTTCCAAATTGTTTTTTTTTAAATATCAGGACCGATTTCACTTCAACTGAATAAGTAAGCATTATCGGTTGATAATATTTACGGTGAGCGAAATGTACAATTAGCAGAAAAAGTGTTTTATTTTTTAATATAATGTAATGTGTATTAACATCAATGATTGACAGTGAACACCTTAAAAATTGTTGAACACCAAAGTTGAATAGGTAACCATTTTAGTAATTAGTGAGATATTTCACCGATACGGTTTTGATGCAATAAAACTATGTATGCAATAAAACAGTATGTACTAAGAAGAAAAATAATAGTTCAATGGCCTTACGTGAAATTAAAAAAAAATGAAATTATGTACAGTTTATAAACCATAGGAAATCGTTTGTGGATAAATCTTCTAAGTGATGGTTTTTTTATACAAACGGATGGAACGGTGGGTTGTGACTGTATATTTTATTAATGGTCATATTTTATATTTTGAATTGATATGACGACATTGAACAAATATGTGTTTTGTTGCCATTTTTTTGTTATGATATTCTTTGCAAAATTCATTTTTATCAGTAAGTAAATATTATAAATTGTTAATCTGCAATATATGTTATATTCATTTCTCTTTTTGCAATATGTGCTTTAACACAATCGTCTTAAGTTGTGCTCAAAGTATATTTTACTTGACACCGTACCGTTATGCTGATGGCTTTTTGATATAAAATTGTTTTTTATGAGTTCATGTAATCATCAGCCAACTAATTACGTTGTCAGGCTAAATTTCCTTTAGCTAAATTGCTAAATTTCCTGGCAGTATCCATTTATTTTAAGAAGAAAAAGATTTTTACAGTACATTTGTTTACAGTAAGATTTCCTATAGATAAAGTGATACTCACAAAGTGCCCGATTAATCGTTGCATAAAAATTTAGTTATTCTACAGAAATTCTCAAATGTATCAAAATATTCCATAAGATTGCCTGCATGTAATTAATTGATGACAACTTTTGTGCTAATTTATATTATAAAAAAAAGCTGGACATTTTTATGTGATTTTAAATTAGGCCCAGTCATATTATTGACGATGTACACTTATTCTTATTAACTCCATTAGATAACATTAATACCTACAATTCAATATATGTTCCAGTATCCTACTACTAGTGTATGAAAATCAACCTTAAATAATGATTTTGCTAAAAAGTCGCCAACTCAAAGGCATCTTGATATCATACCAAATGTCACTCTATTTTTTTTTATATGGAATGTTAATGCTTACCGTTTAATAAGTTGACACTAAATTTTTGCGTTTTTCGTAGTTATTTAAGTAGATTCAAACTAAGACTTCGTTAAAAGTAATCAAATAAACTTTCGATTCTCCTGAAAAATAAATTTAAACTAACTTGGCCGTGATTGATACTGGACGCCTTTATTATAGATTGATGTATATACTTTGGTTTTTCATACTACTATATGAAAATACGTAAGTTTGCATGTCTTATTGATGCAAGAGATAATACTATTTCATACAAGAAAACACGTTTTATAGTGTGTCATAGGCAGAATAAATAGATGCATTTCTTGAATGGAAAAGACGTTATATTTTTCATTGTACACCCCAAAATAAACAAGACATAAGGGGAATCAAATTCAAAGAAGAGTTCAACAAAAGAAATGCAATATTTATCTTCAATATAAAATTAAAATTATTTTCATCGTAGAACCAATTTTCAAAATAAATAAAAATATAAATTTTATTACAGTGCTAATAAAACAGACACATAATTCAATGATAAATAATTATAAAGTAACGTATTCAATGCGTACAAACATATTTTAATTATTTGTGGGTATTTTCTAAAAAATAATCTACCATATGTTAAAAAAGGTGATCCTCAAAAAAGAATTAAATATGCGGAACATCATAAATAAATAAAATTTGAAAAAATCCCAAGGTCTTGCAGGATCTTGTTAAAAATTTAAAGTAAATTGTATAAAACAAAACAAGGTAACTCCCATTGAGGGAGCATTTCTATGGGTATTACCTGAACGATTAGGTATGGCTACTAACCGTTTTCTATACAATATTAACGACAAACAAGAGATTATGTACATCGCAACCGTAAATCTACTTACCTGGCTATTTTCGAAACATTTAGTGCTTTAAGGTTAGTTAATGTTTATTTTAATGTAATATATGATATGCGACAGATTCCAAGAAACGAAAATTTTACCTAAATGCCATATCTGACGATTCGTTCAACTATTTGTCTAGTTAATTAAGTAATTATTTTGGCAGTGTCTAAGTGGCAATGTTCTCTATATCCGTATTTCTTAGGATTTATTGACCATTCAATTAAGATACGAATTTATGTATAGAAAAGTGGTTCTATATGAAAATGACTCACTATTTGTTTACACTACATTTTTTTTTTTGAGATATGATAAAAGAGGCAGTTGCATTTATTTAAAAAAATAGGTCAACTTGTAAGTTTATATTAAATAAAATGCATTATTTTAATTATCGATATTTACTATGAATCTGTTGGTGGCCTTAGAAAAATCCTCAGGTGGCCTCACATGAGAACCACTGATCTATAGCATATATTTTATACTTTACTCAATAATAAAAGTGTATTATGTAATTGTGGGTTACGTAAGAATTATTTTGTCTTCGTAAAAAATTATATAATGTGGAAAAACATATTTTATAAAGGAAAATAATGAATTGGCATTATGAACGTCAGCTCAGTCAGCCTTATTGCCGTATTAATTTTTTTAATTTTTTAATTACACGTTCGCTTTCAATGTGGAAAATATGGTCTTATAATGATGGTATCTCAATTTTTTTTTATGAGAACTGTTTGTTACTCAGTCGCTCGACGAGAGTAGTAGGAATAGAAGGAGAAGGCAGGAGAGGGCTAGTCGTAAACTAATCGCTCTCGCTAGGCCTTATTCTTAAGAATTGGAAGAATAATTGAGTGCGAGATAACTTTTTAGACATCGCACATACCTAGGAGCAGGTAAATTGATTAAATCGATTGCCAACATGTTGTTCGTACTGTTACTCAAACCCGTGACATTCGTTTCGGATACCAACGACGTTAGCCGCTGCGCCACAGACCGGATTTTATAGATAACGCCCGAACGCAACTTTATAGCTGATAAAATATATCAAGTTTTTAGGAAAGCTATTTCGTCTATCAAAAATATTTAAATACTCTTTTAAAACTATTCTAATAAAACATGCCGCCTGTGTGGTCGAGTGGTCAACGTCATTGGCTACCGGTACAGAGGGCACGGGTTCGAATCCCAGTACGGGAAGTTTTATAATTTGATTTTTTTAATCGATTTATGAATTTATGTTCAAAGGCATGGATGTATGTGATGTCTTGAATTCCCCCCTCCCACCCATCCTATCCCATGAACGAGGCGTATCGAGAGCGATAAGCTGACCACTAGTCCTGTCTTAGCACTTTCCTTCTATTCCTACTCTCTTTGGAAAAAGAGAGGTTGAGCAACTGAGTAACAAACAGTTCTCGTAGAAATACTTCTGTTGAGATAAACTCCATTAGGAGTCCATATGCTCCATATTGGGAGCGGACATGGTAAAAAAAATAAAACAATATTTTTTTTACACTTTTTGTGTATTAACAGGACTTATAATTTTTGGGGTATGGAATCGTTAATCTAAAAAACGTTAACACTGCGGTCTAATAGGTTGACGAATGTTAATTTATTTTAGCCCTCATGAATTAATTTATGAGACAATGCTAATTAAGTAAAAGGACAATACAAAGTAAGGTTCACCACACTCAACATAGTAACACATCAAGCTGTTATTATAATACGATTAATAAAAAAAAAACCTTTCCTTTACTAGCCAAATAGTTTTCTATACCAATTATGAATTTTATTTAGTCAGTAAATACAATTTTTAAAATCTTGCTTCTTTTATAATATAGTATGTAGGTACCTTAAACTTATCCAATATCACTGCACATTTTTCTCATTACTCATATTTCCAAAGGCGGCGTTTTAAGGACCCCCAAAGGATCCGAAATCTAAGGAACGTGTCATATTTGACAGGAGCTATCTTGTTTAGACGTGAGAAATGATTTTTGCTAACCACACAGTTATGCGAGTAAAAAATCCCTTATATTGAAAAAAATCCTTGGAGTATTAATTAATCATCATTACGTTTTTACATTTTAAATATTTTTTTAGGTTCCGGTTATCAAAACATACAATATAGCTCAACGGTGCTTTTTTAAAAAACAAAGGTGCCAGAACTCAATTCTTGGGACAGTAATTCAAAATCTCTTTTCAGAAATGGTATGAATACAATTATTTTTCAGTGAAATTAGTATAAATTCATTTTTAATGTTCTAGTATAAATAAAACTAGTCATATGTTGTGAACTTTTTGAGACGTATCCTAATTCCTAAGCATAGTTAAAACAACAAGTATAAATATTATTCATGTGCATTGTTTTTTTTTTTGTAAACATAATATACAATTTCTCGATATGTTTAATACGTAGTACGTACATTCGTATACAATTTAAATTGATAATTTAGTTATTCTAGTTATGACATTTGTTTTGCCTCTTTTAAAAGCATGTTCATCTTTCAAATATGTTAAATGATGAAATCTCAGTCATTTATTCAGCTCTCAATGTGGACCATATGTACTCGTTATGAAGTTTATCTCAACAGAAAAGTTTCTACGAGAACTGAATCCCAAAGAGAGTTGAATAGAAGGATAGCGATAAAACAGGACTAGTGGTTAGCTAATTGCTATCGCTATTACCCATTTTTAGGAAAGGATGAGTGGGAGGGTAGGAATTGAAGACATCACATACACCCATGTCTTGGAACTTGGAACAGAAATCAATTGAAAAATCACTCTATAAAACTGTCTGTACTAGCATTCGAGCCAGTGACCGCCGTGTTCTAAGCCTATGACGTTGATCACTCGACCACGCAATCGGCAACATCCATACTTATAAAATAACAATGATAAGACCGTTTAGGTAAAAAATGTAACAATAACATAACCGAAAACTTATTTGACTGAGTAAACCATTATGCGCGTTGTAAGTTGTAAGTAAAATTTACCTTGAATTATTATATAGCGACTGATCTTAGGTTATTTAACAAATGTTTGATTTTAACTCTCAACACCTCATGCTACTGATTAGGTAAACCCTGGAAATTCCTTATCGCAAAGTGTACAGCTGTGGCGTATTAGACCACCTGGTCTAAAGATTATTATCCACATCTTTCAAGATTCCCGACAAGGCTCACTAAACATTATTCAACGCCATTTTAAATTGGTATTACTAAAAAATAAATAATAAGCCATAACTGGGCGGAAATAACGTGTAATTAGCTATAGGAATATTGTGAGTATCTACATACAATACAATCAATTAAAAAATAGATAGATAATATATCGACCGTAGAAAGGAAAAAGGACGTAGCCCACAGTTTTTTCAAAACAGCTTTTTTTCGGTAATCAAAATGTATCAAACTTGATACACGTTCAATCAAAAGGATGCAAGCTGCAAATGCCGAATTAGTATCTAAATTTAGCTTTTAAGTTTGAAAAAGATGACCTTGTAAAAAATTAAAACCAAAAAAAAGATTGAAATAAAGGTTTTTCATAGACAATTGATTTGATTATGTCAATTAAACACCAGTTTAGAAATCTCCGTGCACTTCAAGGTTGTGTATAATTCATAATTTTCACATGGCTCAAAATCATCAAAACACGTTTTTTGCGTCTCCTGTAAAATTTTATATGTGTGGGTTACGTCCCTTTTCTTTTCCACAGTCGATATATATATAACGTGTTTGTGTGTATGATTATGTTGCCAAGATTGCCTTTCGTGGTCTAGTTCAGTGCTTCCCTACATTTTTCATTCCACCGCCCCCAAAATCTGAAAAAAATAATCCGCGGCCCTCCTCAATACAAACATGTTCTGCGGCGGCCCCCGGAAAATTCCGCACCTCCCAATATGGTAAGCACGGGTCTAGTAGGTTAAGACTTTTGTCTTAGCAATCTGGCAGGTTTGCTTTCGAGTCCGAATATATTTTTTAAATTTTAATATGAGGTCATGGAGTTGGGTGATTGTGATATATAGCGATTAGCTGACAACTAGTCTTCTTCTAGCTCTATCATTTATATCCCCACTCCCTTCGAAAAAAATATGTTGATATAAGCCCATTAGAAAGTCATACGCTTGATATTAGGAGTGAAAAAATATATAAAAATGGAAACTATGTACTTATAGAAGTATCAATTCAACTTTGTGTTATTTGCGGAAAGGCGTTATTTTCAACAAAAAATAAACACTCTCTTGTATTAATTCCACATTTATTTAATATGATCACGACTGGTTTCACTCATCACGATTTAAACTTTTTTCTCTCAATAACTTCCAGTTAAAAATGTTCGTGATGGGTGAAACCGGTCCTGGTAATATTTATTAAATGTTGAATCAGTAGAGAGTAATGTTTTATTTTTTTAATATAAGAATTTCAACTGAACTTATTATGACACAATATAATGTTTTTTTCAGTTTCCAATGTGGAGCATGTGGCCTCCTGATGTAAGTATCTCATCTTAACTTTTTCTACGAGAACTGTTTGTTACTCGTCGAAAACGCTTTTTGACTTTTGATTGTCGCTCTACCTCTCTTTTTCATAGAGAGTAGTAATGATAGAAGGATAGGCAAGGACAGGACTATTGGCTAACTAATCGCTCTCGATTTTTATCCACAATTTTAGACATCACAAACACCCATGCCTTCGAACAGGAATCGTTAAATCGATCACTGGTTTAGCGGCAATGAAATCAATTAAGAAGTATTAACTATTAACAATTAAAAATGTACGCTAAGTAAATTTTATCTTTTAATGAGAATGGTTAGTAAAAAAAACGTCCGTGTGAAAGAAGGTATCCATACTTCAGGAATTCGCAAAAAAACCACTACATTAACATCGATTTAATCTCATTTTAAACAGTGTTGGGAAAGACACAGGTTACACCAATTTCTTGTTGTAGTGTGCTAATTATGGAGATTAACTAAAACAATATTAATTGTGAGCGAATGCACAATTTATTTATCTCCACCCGAATCAAAAAGATAAACAAGAAGTAGATTTACAACTAATTGTTACGTAGTTGCGTATTTATCTCTTACCTAAAACGCGGAAGATAAAATGCAATAAGGAATTTTTAGCTGTTATTTCATGTGGGCGTGGTGGATGATTGCTTTGCTTGGATGCGCGTTAAGTATTTTTTGAAAGTAAACTAAGCACACATTTACTTAAAAATTGAATGTAATAAAAAAATTAGAGTGCCATACACATATTATTTTTAATATGTTTAGTTTTTAAAGTATGGGCACATTACAATTATTTTCAACTCATTGTTTAATTGTACATTTGCCATAGCAAAAATATAACTTATTGATTGAATTGGTATTTAATTGGTAACTCCATTGTTATAAGGTGAAAGATATCAAAGTATTTTAGTTCTACAAATATTTTTTCATATATGGTTGATAACTGTTTAGGCTTATATGTAGATCGGTTGAGGGTATACACTGAAATAGGTATCGACCATATGAGCCCTCAAAAGGTGAAGTGCGCCATTTAGTAAAAAGGTAAAACTTTTTCTTGGACTTTTAAGTACAATGATGTCTCAACTTGGTGTTTTGGTGTATTGCATATTTTTATTTTACGAAGATAATACTATTGATATGTGTAATAATTGAGGTTACTCTTTTTACGATACTTTAATATTACAGCGCATCTAACTTATCTTTTTCTAAAATACCTCTAATGGGCCTAATTATATAAAATAATATTTGTATAAATAAAATATAATTTTTTACTCGCTAAAATTGAGCATATCAGAATTTAATTTATCGGTTTCTGCTTGTGATTCCCATGTCATGCGGAATAGTCGAAACATTTTTATTGTATCCTTTTGTCGGGGTTTTAAAGTTAATCAATACAAGAATTGGCTTTTAGTATATAAGATTTTTTTGTTAGAGTTGTTCAGAATTTGACACCGTTCTTTCTTACTTTCCTTTTCAGAAGCTGCCAAATTAAAATAGATCAACAATTACTATTAACTATTGCAAAAATAATTAAATTTCATTGGACGATTTCGATTGCGTAAAACTAAACAGAATTTAAGTAATCTTCTATCGTTCTAAAATGATAATTATTAATTAATATGTATGGATGTTTAAGTATTGCAGTTTTGGTGCAACAAAGTAATGCATTGAAGACGTCTGAAATATTGCATTATGAAAACAATTTAATGGCGTGCTGCGTTGCAGAGAATGTGAACGGAATGCGATTTCACATGGCGATTTGTTCACTATACAAATTCATATAAAATAAATACGCTGTGGAAAGTCCTCCTTCCAGCTTACACAGTAGACTCATACCAGTTGTACGTTACCGTAATATACAGGTAGTGATACGATACGGTCCTTTGGCATGATTTGTACTTGCATTTCCTTATACGGTTGTTAGCAAAGCTTGATAGGTATAATGAGGAAGAGAGAAAGACTAATCACATCATTTTTCGATTATTCAAGGTCAAATGGACAAAGTCACCAATGTAAGCAAATATTAAGAATTTCGCAATCCGCGGGCCTTACCGCGGATTATTGAGTGCACAGAAAACCCCACTGCTTTGTAAGTGAGTACGTGGGAGCACAAAGCCAAATAAAAATACCGTCTCTCGCTCGCGCGCGGTGCTCGACCGAAATAGCGGTCGAGTGCGGCGAGAGAGGGAAATGGAAACGCTTGCCGTTTTCCTCCTCCTCAACGGAGGCTCCCCATAATTTACAGGTACACCTAGCATAGGCTGTTCTAGCCCCTGAAGAAATTTCGCTGAATTCTATCGACGCAATTTCCAATTGCGATCGAACAAATGAATCCCGCGGCGACCTCGACCAGGGTCGTCAGGGACAAAATTCGTTTGAGAATTTTTGTTTTTACGACACTAGCCATGTCCTAGTATGCACTGCATAAACTAATATTAAAATCATGTTCGCGGTTTGGACTCCACCAAGTCCTCACCTGCGCCAATTAAAATCGTGCGGAACCGGCGCCCGAGCCGAGCTTCGGCGCCGAATTTTTTTCGAGCCGTAAAGGACGATGGTCCGAAACGGTGTTGTAAATTAAATTGCAATCGGATAACAGGTTTATTAGTAATTCAATAAACTGTGATTTCCCCATACATTTTGGCGAGACGAAATTTCGAAACGCGTTCGGTGCGTAGCGTTTGCCGTTCGATACTAAAATAAGCCACGCCCCGCCCGACCAATCGTGGAGGTTCGCGTGGTCATACGTGCGATCGCAGGCGGCCTCCCCTCCACCGCGGTCAATCAAAATTTCAATATGATATAAAGCGCGAACACACGAGGGGAAGGTGGAGAATTTTAGTTTCATGGAAGCGAACGGCTATCACGGACGTTCCTTCGAATTTTCAGCCAAATCCCTTCAGGAACTTTCACCATAGAAAATATTTAGCATAAATTTGCACTTAAATCGATTTCAGGCTTTTATAAAAATCAGACTCAATGCAGTAATTACTTTTTCGCGGACGATGACTTCGCCGCTTTGATTAACCAGTACACCTGACTCGCTCAGGTGGAAAATTTTTCTTCTTTTTCTCATAACTCGCTTCAGCAACGAGTTATGAGATCGCTTGTAAGAGCAATATTTCGCGGAAAACTGATTCTGACACGACAGTGATTTTTCTGATTTTCTATCTGTCATATTAAGATCACTAGAGACGATTTTCGCTCAGCGGAATCGTTGTTCTAGAAAAATCTCAGTTGCCGCCATCTTGAGATATTTCGGCAGAGCCACGGGAGGTCAGCATCTTAGCCAATCGGCGTGAGACGCAGATGCTGAGGTTAGCAGATTTGCTCGGGTCAACCGTTTTTTTTGACCCCGGCCGAGGACGCAGCTGGACCAAATCCTTTACAAAAAGGCAGGTCAGTTTTGCAAAAGTTACCAAATCTTCACCGACTTCTACGCGTTACTCTGCTCCCGTGCTCTCTTCCGCCGATATTATCCGCCGCGACATCTTTAATTAAATACAGCCAGAAATTCTCTCAGCTTGACCAATTAATTCGAATAGTTAACATTGTGCAAAGCTGAGCTGAATTCTGTGCTACCTCCTTGTGTTATCGCTTGCCGCCAGCCGTTTTGTTTGCTGAAATTGTTCCTGATAAGCTGTCTCCGGTTCCTGAGAACTTCCAAAGGTTCGTCTACTATTATACGTTGCATAAATATGTCGCGGCCTATTGTTTCTGAGTCAATACTCTTTAACCTAAGGTCCGCGGCCAGAACTGTAGCTTCCTGCTCGATCTCGACACTGAGAATCGAAATAAAGACGCGTGTAAAATCGCGGTCACATCTTTGTTCCTAGCCGCACTTTATTAAGTGTCGACAGGACCCCTTCATGTATTAAATGCTGTTTCTTCTAAACACAGCCTAGTAAAATCGTGTGTCACTTCTTGTTCGAAATGGCAATAACAGCGGCCGGAGGAGAGTACGGGAATGCTAATTTTGATTTAAATTCATTGTCTTATTTTATTGTGTGTTGTACCCTGTCTAAACTGTATACTGTGAATATTTTGTCGACCGATTTCGCACGGAGGATGCTCTCCGTTCGGTCCAGTGTAACCCTCAGCGGCGTTTGGTCTTCGTAAAATCGTGAAATGTGTAATAATAATTAATCTGTTTTTGCAACATCGAAGCGTTTTCCGTTTGTTCTAAATTCAGTATCGGCCAACGGGAATAATGAAATATTTTACGATGGTTCAATAAATGATCTTTTTGCAACGCCTAAGCGTTGTACGTTTGTTCTAAATTCAGTATCGGCCAACGGGAATAATAAAATATTTTACGATGGTTCAATGAATAATCTTTTTTGGCAACGCCTAAACGTTTCACGTTTGTTTTCAAGTCCGTATCGGAAACCAGGAATAACAAATTATTCTACGATTGTGCAATAGTTAATCTTTGTTTTGCGACACCTAAATCTTTCTTGTGGTTGGTTTCAAGTCAGTTACAGGGCAACCAGCATAATCACGATTTGCAAAGAGTCGATATTTACTTTTTATTACTATGTCTGAATTTTCTTGTGGTTGGTTTTAAATCGAGAAATCAATAGTTCGACTGTTTTTCCATGTCTAAAAATTTATGTTTGTTTTCAATTCGATTACAAGCCCGAGTCGTAACGACGTTAAAGAAATCAGTATTGCATTTTTACCATGCCCAAAAATTTTATGTTTGTTTCAATTCGAGTGCACAAAATAGGCTTAACGATAGTGTGGAAAAGTCAGTATTAATCTTGCGACCATGTCTGAATTTTCATGTGTGTTATCACTTCGGTTGCAAAACACTAAGGATAGGAATCGTTGGAAAAGTCAATATTTAATTATATTCGCAAGGTCCGATTTTTTTTTTTTATGTTTGTTTCAATACTTAATTATATTTGCAAAGTCCGAATTTTTTTTATGTTTGTTTCAATATTTAATTATATTCGCAAGGTCCGATTTTTTTTTTTTTATGTTTGTTTCAATACTTAATTATATTTGCAAAGTCCGAATTTTTTGTATGTTTGTTTCAATATTTAAGTATACTTGCAAAGTCCGATTTTTTTTTATGTTTGTTTCAATATGTAGTGATATTTGCAAGGCCTGAATTTTTTTATGTTTGTCTCAATATTTAACTATATTGGCAAGGCCTGAATTTTAGTATGTTTGTTTCAATGCGGTGACGAGACCACGGGTATAACTAGAATTCGCAAAAACAATGCGATATTTACTTTTGTTTTGCAACGTCTCAATTAGTTTGAGTTTAGTTTCCAACTCCGTCGCCAGAGGACAGGGATGAATAAAAACACCCTTTATAAATGGTCACGGCTCAATTTCTTGGCGACGTCGAAACTACTTCGCATTAGGGAAGCGTAATAAACTACGAATTATTAGGCAAATTGGCCGCTTCATTGGGCGCAGTACCCCGGCCGAGCGAAACTACGTGCGTTCGCGCCGCGGTACGTCGCGGGCCCCACGCATCGATAATTAGCTACCCTGAGTTGTAATAGAAAAAGAAAGGTCCGTCACCTAGTAATGATAATTGAAACATCAACAATGTATGCCTATCTGAGGGCGAAAGTATCTGAGTAACACGAATAGCAAACGACACCAAGCGACGCTGAGGACTTGTATAAAAATGTATGTTTATTTTATGTTAGGTATTTTCTTGTTTCGAAATTGATTGTGTATTTTGTTTTCCCTGTGTAATCTGTCATCGATAATCGTCGATCACCGCCGTCATAACGGCAAATGTTAGCAATAAGGGTGAACTATGGGAGGTGTGATAATTCGAGTCATTTTAAATATAAATGTCAGACATAATTTTGTCACTTGTTAACATTGGAAGGTCGCGGGGTCAAGTCTGCGGGACACTTAGTCTCGAGACGTCAGGAAGAGCTGTCATCACGCCTTCCATAGATTCACGATGCAAGGTCGGCGGAGCTAAGTAATAAAGGATCAGACAGCCCCGAGGACTTGTGCGAAAAAGGGTCTCAGGTTTCGCCGGCCTCGCACTAGTTTAATTTTAGCTAGGTCGACGTCGGAGGGTGTTTTTTGTATTGAGTACTAGGGAGGCACTATCATTGCGGATTCACGGGAATCCGAGTGATACGGCGCGGTGGACGTGTAATTCCGGGGGCAGATAGCCCGCCTAGACAAACGCACTTGTCTGGGACCCATGTCTGTCGAAGTTTCGGCAGACACTCAATAGTAAAACCTAAAATCCAATTCGTCCAGTTGGATTACGTCACTCGATAGCGACGCCTTCAAGCGGTCTGACACCGTGCCTGGAGCCGACCTCGGACGGAGGTCTGGTCTCCGCCAACCCTCCCTAAGACTCGAACAAATCTAAACACGTAGTGTAAGTAACTTCATAGGAGATTTAGTTGATGCGATTGACCAACGGGCGGTTGGACGGACTCGTATTCAGAGTGCCGTCGATAAAATGTGCTCCGGCCTAAACGGCTTGCGGTCACTGGAAGTGAACGCACACAGTAAGGGAGGGCGGATATGGAGATCCTCCTCACGAACAGACCTCGGTTCCTTGCTGTGGGAGTCCCGCAAATCGTTGCGAAGTCGCATTAGCAAATCCAATAAGAATTGAATTAGAATCGTCCAAATTAAGAAATCATAATTTGGTATGTAAATTTTCACTAAATATTATAAACTAAATTAAATGCATGACACGACTTAGCGTGCATACTGATTGAGAATAATCCAAGACAATCATTAGTCATGAGAACTGTGACTTTGCTAGTTAAATATTAATTTTGTTCTGCACCCCTAAGTTAGATATATGGCACGGCTTGACGTCCATATTAACTCATAGGGATAGCGTAGGGATTAATTTTAAGCAGATCTGTACACGCGTAGTGAGTGTGCAGATCCTAACTTCAAAAAACAAGACTGAATAAAATTTGCCCACTACTAACTAAATAATTGTTATGAAAACGCCGAGTGCGAAAATTAGATTTAAGGAAATGGTATGCTGAATGTTGTTTTTTTTTTTTCTCTCTTGTAAATATCAAATCATAGATGTCTCCCCGTAAGGGAACAGAAATATTGTAATACTAGGGACCCTCAGTCCAGGCGAAGGACCTACTGAAAGGCCCGGTCTGCAAGTCGACTGTCATTCGGTACTAGGAGGCTCGGCTCGCGAGCTTCACGCCGAATGACAAAATTATTAACATGTATTTAGAGCGCACTCCTGTGTGGCTAGCCGAATTATCGAAATTTATTGTAAACCCTTTTTGATTATAAATAAACCGGTGGATTTCCACCTTTTACTGTTCACGAGCGTTGTTTAATTGAATTTGATTGTTCCCATATTTAATTCCTAAAAATTGTCACAGACTGACTGCGTCACACCAAACCGAGACGTTATGGGGAGAGACGGATTTCTCTGTCTCTCGTCTAACTGCTCGGGACTCAGTCGTGTCAGTAGATTATAATATGCTAATATGCAGAGGTGGGCTGCTAATACGTTAACAAGGAGCTCGCTTAGTTTTAAAGTCATTCTCGGTGTTCTGTGTTGAAAACTAATGTTGAGATATCTTCCTTAGGAAGCCATATGCCACACATTGCCGGACATGGACTCAATATAACAAAATGTCTACATAGGACGTAACCCAACCTAACCTAACCCAACAGTAGAAGCATAATATACATATACAAATGGATTGAATATTATAAGTTTTCATTTTTCAACTGCCATATTTAAGATTAATGAATGTTTAAAGAATATTATAATTTTACTACTGACTATTAAATGTATTTTCAATAGTAGAAAAACGTATAAATTGGTTAAAATATGTTTTGATATGATTTCATAAACACGTCCATGAATATGTAGTTTCGCTTAAAATACTTAATCATTGTGACACATAAATAAATAAAAAAGGATATTTCCCAAAAGAAATTAATTAAATTTGACTAATATACCAGAAAATATTATGTGATAGAAGACTTTGTAGGAAGGCATAGAACTACGTTTTCCAATTATATTTCGTACCAAACCCTTTTGTAGGGTGAATATAACAAACCGGAACCCCTAAAATACTATCCCAAATAAATGTATTACACCGGCGGTGGGATTTCAATACGTTAACAAGGGATAGCATAATCTCAAAAAATATTTGCAGTGTTCAGGGGAATAGATGAATTTTTTCATCATTCTTGTTACTTTTACGCAATAAGCATTAAATCTATCAAATGTAATAACATATTTTTTTATTAAATAGCAATTCGCAATGTACTACGGTACGTAATATTATATAATTAATATAGATAGTTGAATAATGTATTTACCTACATTATCATGCGAGAGAAAAGAGTTTTCAAGTTTGATACGGTACTAGGATCTATTTTTTCGCAACTATTCCGCGTCTCGAACATTAAACCAAAACAATCGTCGATAATAACGCCGTATACTGGCAGAAGGCCTTAAATCATAATACCCTGTTTTGATATAATCGCCATTTTCGATATTCGTAAAATTTTAACATTTCTATTTCCTATATCTATCATGTTTAGTTCCAAACACTTCATGACTTTTGATATTGATTAACAAATTCAATCCACATATCGTAAGTAGTTTATAGTTTTTTTTTGTTACTAAAAATAACTGTGAACGGGATTGAATTGATTTATATTATGCAAAAATTATTTAAAAATACACATAACACGAGTTGTTTTTTCGTCAGAAACAGTGTTCATTTCTCCAGGTTCTAAGCTTAACGCGTTCTGCCAGAGCACAGACTATATACATTTTAGAAACACCAAATGAAAATCACTGGGTTCTTAAATTTAATTTTAATGTATATTCATTCATTATATCTGATATATATCTGATAATACTGTTTATAATTGAGCCCTTGCGATCCCTTTCTAGCCCTCCCCAGTTTTACACTATCAAAAAACGCATAACCGGCGTAAAAAACTTCTCTACGCAGCTAAATGCAATAATGACACATTTTTTTAAAATATGATAATCTATTTCAAATAAACTTTTCATATTTTCAATAGCTTTACAAGTAAGTACGTACGATATTTTTTGTTAATATGCAAAAAAAAGAAATTAACAGTCAAACACATTTCAAATTATGACAATAACGTCAGCTTGTTTTTTATTTCACATAGCTTATATTTTTTTACTTCTTTGTCACGAATAATAACAAAATAATCCCACCCATTGTACCAAATATTTTGTAATAAAGTAAAATTGCATTCTTTTATATGGAAGAGTCTGAACACAGTTCTTTGCTGCAGTTACTAGGTAATTGATATTTTACATTTGATTTTTTTTGTTCATTTGTATATTTTCCTTTATAAAAGTATTATATGACGATTAATTTATTTTCTTTGTGTATGGGAATACAATCCAATGAGCCTTTCGCTATGAGTGATTCGTTTTTCGAGTACATAATATTATTGTGTTAGAGATTATTTATTCGATATTTTAATGTATTCTAATATTTAGAATGTACCTTAATTGAATATGTAGGTTTTTTGTTTTTATCTTGACAATATATTATATATATAATAAATTAATTTTATTGAAAACTGTTGGTACAGTCAGCTCAAATAATATTAATACTTTATTTTGTTACAATTTTACAAAGTAGGAAAACTTACACCAAGCGAAACCCAATACAGACAGCTTTTATGAATTAATTTTTCAATCGATATATGAATTCGTATTCGAAGCCATGGATGTATGCGATGCCTTGATTTCTCTTCTCCTACCCATACTATCTTTAAAACTGAGCGCAAATAGAGCGAATAGCTCACCACTAGTCCTGTCTTAGCCATATTCTTATATCCCTACTTTCTTTGTAAAAAAAGAGGGATCGAGTAACAAGCAGTTCTCGCTGTAGCGTGGGTAAGCTTATTTAATTTCTCGCTATATTTCAAAAACCTTAGGGTATATACACAGGTGTTCATTTATAAGAATTCGTTTATAATACTATTTACTATCGAAGTGTACAATATATATACTATTGTGAAGTGTACAATACTATACGTATTTTATGAAAAGTATCTAAAATCAAAATATTTAAGTGGTTTTTATGTAGTTTATTAAATTATCAATGATACCATGCCAGAAACTTACGATCACATGAGCCTATCTACAAAAACATAGTTTTAACTTCACTAAGGTGTAACAAGTAGGGTATCCAATCTCGGAGGTCTTTTTGTAATCCCGGGATTGTGCACTCAATGTGGAGTCTTTTTTTTTAGCTCACCGACGAATTTGAAATCCTCAATTCCAAAATCCTATCAATTTTCGGGATTTGCTCAAAATTTCTCAATCCCGGGTCGCGACCATATTAATCCCGGGATTTCGGGATCAGAAAATTGGACGGTATCCCGGGATTGGATACCCTAGTAACAAGAGATTCTAACATTATAATTTCATGTTTTGATATAGCCAGCCGTTTTCTATAAACGATTAAACGATTTCTTATTCTCCTTCGGGGCCGAGTTTATAATCCTTAAATTCTCTTGACTATTAATTTACATGCTCCCAATTTATTCTTACGTGGGCGAAACTATGAGCAAAAACTTTTATTTCTAAAAACTTATACCTCGCTTAGGAGGTATGAGTCACCGGTCCCAAGGTCCGTTGGATTGATCAACGCATTGCCTAGAAAAGTGGACATTTTTAGTGATAGTATTTGTGAACTGTTTGTAAAATTTCACTATTTTATTTCTTGATTTTTTATGTTGATTTTGATGTATAATGTAATTTTATTTTATATTTTGTCTTATTATATTTTTCAAGTATATGGCGAATTGGCGTCAGCTGTTATGTCATGTACTGTAATTTTAATTTTAATAATCATGGCATTCCCAAAACCACATTTTTGTGGTTGAGTCTCTGTGATCATAATCTCCCGATGTTTAATATGACTATTTCTGAATTACCGCACAGTTATTGCTGTTGACTGTGCGCTGTATAATATCTCATTATGATATTCATACAAGTGGTAAATTAGGCTCTTAACGCTCCAGTTGTGAAGTAAACTTTTTTATACATGCTAATAACTAATCATGAATTTCGTTTAATTTAAGATGGTATTACACAAACTAGTTGGCATGACTACAATTACGACTGGGCGTAACATAATTACATATTTAAACATGCCTACTAATTAATTAACGGATATCGGCGATAATAAACTTGTGATCTCGATAGTTATTAGTATTAATTTATATGCCATAACTCACTGGTAGCACAAAACTCATACACAAGCATATATTTCCTGTGCACACCTTATTTTTGAATTTATACACTACTTCTGTTCTGTAAATCATATACATTATTTTAAAAATATAAATACATATCGAGTAAAGCAGTCGCACAATTGTAATCACTTTGCAGGAGAGCAAAACAAATTAATATATCACTTTTAAGGTGTTCACTGTCAATACTTAGTGGAATGGCATTATAATAAAAATAATAAAACATTTTTAGTACTTTTCCCACATAAAATTTATTAGATCAGGACCGGTTTCGCTCATGATGAGCATTGTCAACTGATAAGAAATACAATGAAACAGTGATATTTATACAAAAGTTAAGTGAGAAAAACAAGGTATGACAAACAATTGGTATTACAACCAAGCAAAAGAATTTAATATATGTGAATGCCAAGCTATTCAATACAATAATATCGACTGTGGAAAGGAAAAACGACGTAACCCACACATTTAAAAATTTACAGGTGGCGCAAAAAACGTGTTTTGATGATTTTGGGCCATATGAAAATTATGAATTACACACAACTTTGAAGTGCAAGGAGACTTCTAAAGTGGTGTCTAATTGACATAATCTAATATTAATTAAAGAAATTGTCTAGGAAAAACCTTTATTTCAGTCTTTTTTCTTGGTTAAATTTTTTTACAAGGTCATCTTTTTCAAACTTTAAAGTTAAATTTAGATACTAATTCGGCATTTGCAGCTTGCATCCTTTTGATAGAACGTGGATCAAGTTTGATACATTGTGATTTGCGATTATTGAAAAAAAACCTGTTTTGAAAAAACTGTAGGTTACGTCCTTTTTCCTTTCCACAGACGATAGTTGACGCTTGTATTTTGTTATCACGAAAAATAACTAAAAGTGAGTAACTGCATTTTCTTTTAAGATGTCGGTCAGTGACGGATTAAGCATTTGGGAGACGTCAGGCGCAATACGGTTCAGAAGTCCTGTTTTTCAGATAACAGGATTTCATATCAATACAATTTAAGCAATTTTGAGACCCTTCAGATTCGAAGACCCCAAGTGAGCGCCCTGTGTGCTTATGCTTATTCGCCACTGGTGTCAATATGTAACGAGTAACAAATATCATATACATACATATGTACTTCCATGCCGTTGAATCTTGCAAAGCTCGTAACGTAAACATTGTAAAATCTGACTTAACAAATTAAACTTTTGTTTTGTTTGGGCGTTTATATTTTTACAGAACATCTAAATGTTTTAGTGTTATGAGTCTTGCACCGTGATTTGAATAGGTACTATTCATATAGTTCTGCGTATGAGAACAAGAAAACAGTTTTTCATTGATCTTAAAAAATTTTCAATTTCGAATAAGTTTTTATATTTAAAAAAGAGTGATTAAAAATATAACAATATGCTAATGCAATGATAAAAAAAACATTTTATTTAGTTATTTATCATTTGCATAATATCGAATAGTATAATATTCTTTTCAGTAGCTCTAAGACTTTCTTTCATTGTTTTCCATTTTTTTTCTATGAATTGGTTTTGATTTATTTATATTACGATATATTTTGGTCAGAGGCGTATTTTTTTTCTTAAATTGACTATTTTTCAATTATAATAAAAAAACTGATATTTAGTTTGTAATTCGAAAATAAAGATAGCTTTGAAGTCTTCTATTCCCGTTCAACCAATTCAAAACTACAGGTCAATTATCTCCATTCTACGAACCAAACGGGAATAAAAAAAATGTTGTTTTTTTTCGGTGACACGCGCCTTGGGCATATTTTTTCTCATAGTTTCATTCAAGAAAATCTTAAGTATATACAGTGATTTAAAATTACCCCATAATGAAACAAATTAGATAAATAAATCATATGTTTATGACTATTGGTGAACAATCAAATATAAGTATTGACCAATGGCTTTCCGATTTCAGTGATTGTTAAAGTGTATTCGTATACTTAAGTCAATCTTAGACGTTCGTGTATCAAGTTAGTTCCATTTGGTAATGATAACAGTATTAAATTATGCCTACAGAATATATATTTATTTAATTATTAAAAATAATATAATATTTAAATACATTTTTCTTTCGTTAAAATCATTTTTTTCTCATAAGAATGTAATAAGAATTTTTACTAGCCCAATCGGATATAATGTAATATGTTTTCTTGTGTTTTTTTTTAAATTTTAAAACGAGATTGGCAATGTTGAGTGTACATGTTTTTATTAAGAGGTGAAGTTAGACAAATGATATTTTAGAAAAAAAGTTGGATGCGTTGTGGTATTCTACACGTTTTAAAGTGAAGTAATCTCATCAAGTTAATACACATGGTAATAGTGCTATCTCCGTAAAATAAAAATGCAAAATTCACGAAAGCACCAAGTAAAGACGAGATAGTACTACGAAGAAAAAAAAATTACCACTTAACTAGTTGGCTCACTTCACCTCTTATAGGCCCATTTATAATATTTAAATTTAAAAAAATATCGTTCGAACTTCTACAAAACCTAAATGTAATATTTCAGTTCAAAATTTCGAATTTAGAACACCGACATACTGTCATTGTAGTTTCGATAAATTTATC
This sequence comes from Himalopsyche tibetana, assembly GCA_030503985.1. Lineage (NCBI taxonomy): Eukaryota > Metazoa > Arthropoda > Insecta > Trichoptera > Rhyacophilidae > Himalopsyche > Himalopsyche tibetana. The sequence continues at coordinate 9,150,190 of JAPJYX010000010.1, forward strand.
ATCTATGCTCACTCAGCGATCTATATTAATTTTTTTAAATGAGAACGGTGTTTATTCGAATAGTTATATTATTTCGAATGACATTGTTTGTTAGGTTGGCTTTAAGAGCCGTTGGGTTTTTTGGCGTTTCTCAGTAAAAATGGTCGAAAGATCGTGTACACAAAAAGGCTATAATAAAGTTAATTGAATGGAGGTTGCTACAGCGAGGGACCTGTTATTTCGCCAACAATTTGACTCGCTGTCATTATACAAAATGGGACAGCGCCGACGAATAAAACTTGTCAAATTACCGAGCCCGACAAGAATAGACGATATTTTTTTTCACATTGTGTTTGGTGTCTGTGGGAAAACTAGAAATGGAACGCTAAATACAAAACAGCAAGGTCGGAGAGTTTAGGCTGTGAATTTATTATTTTAAGTAATATCAGATAATCAATCACTGACGACATCAGCTGAGTCCATTTTTTTTAATAATGACTCGGTTTGATTTGAGTAGTCCAAAATCTTGCCTAATTTTTTTAAAAAATATCGAATAATTAGTTCTCGTCACCGTACAAAATAACAAATTGACAGTTATGAGTAATATGCTACATAGTTAATTATAATATTAACATTTAGTTAGACAATGGATTAATGGCTACCTGACACTAACAAAGTAAGTAATTATTCGATAAGGACATTTACCTGTCTTTGAATCTGTATTAACCACTTGAATACCAAACGGACACAGGTATCCGGAACATTTGCAAGCAAACATGGATTTCCATGACATTTAAAACATCAAATACTTGGTATACTAATAGAACATAAGCAATGTTTTGATGAATTTGTGTAGTGCTTTCTATACTGAGTCAATATAGGTTTTTATAATATCGAATTTAAGTGTATATTAGGCAAACTTATTTTTCTCAAAAACACGCAGTATCTCTGGGACATATTAATGATTTATTTGCGCGGTATTATAGCGGTTAATAATAAATACCGATAAAGTTGGCCAAATTGGTACAATAGGCTATTGACAATTCTAGACAAAGAAATGGTATTAAAGAATCTAATTGAGTTACTCAAAACATTTTTGCAAATTTTTGATAGCTACCAACTTTTACGGCAGTACGGTAAATCCTATAGAATGTTCATATTTTTTAACGATTTTTTTTAACTTGTCATATAAATTAGACTAACTTATTGATATATTATATATATGTTTAGTTAAGCGTATTTTTTCCATCATTTAAGTTTACTTAAAACAGCTTAACGACCGCGAATGCGTATTAGGGTCTTTGAAAAACAAAGGTTGCTGGCCGGCGGACTCATATATGTGTATAGGCGAAGTATCTGAAAGCTAAGAAAATTAAATTTTGTAAAGATATCTCAATTTGTTTACAAATTATAGTGAATTTAGTAAAATTAAAATTTTATTTCGCCAGGTGAAATTTTATAAAAAAAAACGTGCGGTCGTTAAGCTGTTAGTTAAAATTTAACCATGCTTATGAGAAATAATCAATGGTAATATTACGGATTATGTAGTTAGTTTTTTATAAATGTATAGTAGTTTATAAACCGATTTTTATGCTACTGTAATATTAAAAAATAAAGATGTTGAGAAATCATATTCAAATATTGAATTGAATATTTTTCTACTAAATTTTGTGGTAAAAAATAATAATTGATAGACTTACTTTTCTACCGGCTCAATTTTTTTTCCACTATATTTGGACTTATTTTAATCTGATTCATTTCAACAAGCCTAAGCTAGTGAAATAAACCATATATCAATAGTATTGTATTTTTCTATTGATAATGAAATTCCACAAGTAACAACAAAATCTAATTTCGTAAGAAAACTTCGTCCTTTTGTCGTATGAAAAATTATAATAACATATTGACTCAAAATTAGACCTTATTCAAAATATATCGTTGGAAAACTCAATAATTTTCTTATATTTCAATGTATCTTCAAATAGGATGATCCTTATATATATTGTGCCAAATCAAGACAAAAAGATTATAGCTCTGTTATTCTGCGCACTTCTGACGGTTCGCAAACCGCCAAAAGTACGCAGAAGAACAGAGCTAATATGATTTTCCTTCTTTTGTTTTAAAATAATTATTAGACTGATGATGATGATGGTAAGAATAAAACGTGTAATTCAAAATTTGAAGGATTTTAACAATACTGGTTCACAGGCGGCGAAAAGGCGCATCCAAGAAAATGTTGTCCTGGGAAGCAAATGATTACGTTAAAACAGTGGAGTACATAAAAGCCGAACATGTTAATGCTATTATTTTTAACAAGCAATCGCATTGTAATTAAAAATATTATTCGATATAAAAGATACATATCGTTGTTGTTTTTTTTTCTATCCGTGTTGTGAACAAATATCTAAAAGTTTTCAATTCTGGAATTTGTGAAATTTTTTCAGTATTGTAGCTATTGTCTATAGCAGGGTTTCCCGAACATTTTTTGCGATGGAGCACTCTACGAATCCAGAAATTTTAACGGAACACCTAGCTTATAATGAGCCAAGTTTTTAAAATGTGTTATAGCATAGAAAACCATTCCAAATTTTTGCGGAACACCTATGCGGGATCTGTGAAACACTAGTGTCCCGCGGAACATAGTTTGGGAAACCCCGGTCTATAAAGCGTATGCCGTATGTGGGAGCCGGTAAATTGCTCGAATGAAAATTGCTTGAATTACAAATTATTCGAATTGCTTGGTTATTTAAACGATTTTTCACGACTTTTTCTACGAATTTCCTTTTTATCTTGTGCGAAACTTGTTTAGAGAGTGAAATATAAAAATAAAAGTATTTATTTTAACCGTGTTCGCTCCAAATGCGGAACATATGATCTTTTAATGGAGTTTATCTCAACAGAAGTGTTTCTACGAGAACTGCTTATTAATTAGTTACTCAAACTGTTTCTATATATTTCCAGAAAACATAGAAGACTATGGCTAAGACAGAACAAACGGAAACAAATTGATTATCTTGTTATTCGAGCAATTTCCATTCGAGCAATTTACCGGGAACCGCCGTATATTAGTGGCTGTATTTTTTTTACATTCTCTTGCCTTATTGTAATAAGACTTTGTATTTTTAGTTTTATTTTAATATATTATTTCTTCAATGTACTGAATGAAGTTGAAAAGTAAAATTATATACAGAAAATTAAAATTTTGAGTATCTAGTAGGTGTATAGTTATCATTTTCTAATTTTAACAATATGTTCGGAAGCGGACATGAAGAAAAAATCTGATTCGGTTTTTTTACGGAATGTGTCAGCAGATACGTTGAGAGATATGGAAATTATTTGATATACCAGTAAGCCACTGCGGGCGTATCCAGTGACCGTAAATCACGACAGTTATTCACGTTGGTTTCCCTGCCTTAGCGATATGGACGCTGCTTCCAATAATGGAAGTCTACTTACGTATCCACGTAACAACACTATTTACTCGAATCTCCGCCATAACCATAACTACACTTAGCCACACTGGAATGAATATGAAAATATCTTAAACCAGCGATGGGCTGCCAATACGTCAACAAGTGACTTGCTTAGTCCCGAAGCTACTTAAGTTTATTCTGGGAAGGATTGGATTATTTTGTTACTCTTATATAATTCATTTTGACAAGCCGTCGCATCGCAAATAATGTGTGTATGTCATAAAAATTATACTTAATTGATTCCTTAAAGTTCTCCTTATTTCTTTCTCAAAACTGTGCACAACGTACGGTAAAACACATGCATACATGGGAAACGAGTCACGTACGAGCGAATCGAACGAATCTTAATATATTATAACCTTGTCCGATTCTTTCAATATATTCGGATCACTGCATAACGGAAATAAACAAAACATTGACGATTTTTCTGGCTGTAATTTGTTTTCTCACAACTCTACTGGGCAAGTGTTTCGCGACTATTTCCATAGAACGAGTGTCTCTTGTTCACTGCAGATAACATTATAAATAAGGCAGATTCTATTTGATTCGCAATGGTCGTTAATATTTTGAGACCTGCTATGTTCTCGAATCTCTTTGAAAAAATAAAAATAAGTCACGATTCAGAATATTTCTTAAAGTTATCAAAAAAAAAATGCTTGACAGTCTTTCATAATAGTTCATTCGATAATCTCCATCGATAATGAATTGTGGACTTTATCAGTAATTAACTGTGATAAGGAATACGTTAGTATTACACACACAGTTATGTTATGAACATATCGCTACATCAATACAACAGTAGAACAATCGACAAGACAAATTTTGAATTATAAATGCCATTATAGGCGGCGGATTACCCTATAAGCAAATGAGGCGCGCGCTTGGGGCCGCCGAATCGTGGGGGCTTCAAATAAGCTTATTTTATATAACCCATATACTTTTTGTTAAAATTTTGATACATTTAAATTACTTTACTAGGATTTTTCTGACGTTTTTATGTCATCCGAAAAACAGGCCCACCAAATTTTATTGCGTCTGGGTCCCAGGTGCTGAATCCGCCAATAATATGTTAAACTGTAAATTTAATTTACGATCAACACAGATATCATCCAACAGTGACATTCGACATCAAAGAAGTAAAGTTTAAAAACTTTTGGCTACTCTGGTGCGGCCTTCTGGCCAATTCTGTAATTCTGTAAATTTTTGTAAATTCGTAAATTCCTGACATGTTCTGACCGTAAATTCCTATTTCCGGCCAAAGATTACTATCAATGTTTAGATGTCTTAGCTTATTGTCAAAGTTAACTGCAGCCATATATCGAATCAGAAAAATGAATGCGGTCTTTAGAGAAGAAAAGGTTCCCCACCCCTACTCTAGTCTCTTTGTCTAAGTGTGGCATTATATATATACGGAAATGGAATACCAGTCGGAAAAAGAAAAGTTTGCTGGATTTCGCACAAAGCTAAACTGTCATTCAAGATTATCCCACTGTTGCATTGATTTAGCGACATGGTTACATATGTTTACACGTAAGGTATTGGCGATGTTCACTTTATCACCAGATAGATCACTAGTGTAATTATAAAGTGTCAGAAATGGTTTCCTTAATACGTACCTTTATATGGAAATATTTCGCCTGTACTGTGTTATTAATCAATAATATATTAAATGCCTCAATCAGACGCTTCCTGTGATTTCTAAAAAAAAAAACCAATTAACTGCCGGCCGACAATATGCACGTCGATCCGCGGACCCACGAAGTCTAATTACGCCAACACCTGTTTTCCATTTTCTCTAAAGAAAGGGAAAGGCACCTGCTATCTGGATTTCAATCTTCACTGATTGCATGGCAAAGTTTTAAACTACATGGGAAATACTAATAATATGATATTGCGAAATTTAAAATTGTAGCGCCAAAACACAGGTCTGTGAATTCGCAACGAATATATTGTTATTACTTTTCGACAGTGCTTATATTTTTAACAACAGTATAAAGCGAAAAAAATATTATTTACTCTCATGCATCAGTTAGGTAGAACTGTGTAACCTGATTTTACCTCGATGACAAGAAAAATTTACCTGTGCACATTTAAGCGAAAAGTGTTTATTATTAACTTTCTTCGAAATTATTTCAATACAAATATTTTCTTTCCCATAGTTCTATTAACAACAATAGGCGCGAGAATTTTTTCCAGCTGTGGATCGAACACAACTTTAGTTGATAATGATGACGATACAAAAAAACAAACATTTCGTTTCTGATAATGTTTTCATGAAAATAAGATTTACCAATTATTATTTCTAAAAACATTTCTTCTTGTACTTTAAATTGTTATCATGAAATAGCTAGTAAATAGTTATGTTTTATATATCAATTGGATCCAATAAGAATATAATATGTTGAAGTATAACTGTGCTTAACTTACATTAAAGCTTAACTACATGCATAGTAGAAGTCATAATAAAATTCACCTTTTGCGATTTTTCGCTGGAACAATTTAAAAGGAAAATAAATAAAACATTCTTATTTTTAAAATATGAAATATATTAAAACAACAGTAAGGCACTCATTATGTATTCTACTTAGAAACCAAAGCGGATTTTTTTAAACTTTAAATTTACTACATCAAATAAATGTGTCTTATTAGAATTTCAGACAGTCATCACACAAAAATGCCTTCTCGGAATCGACTAAGAAGAATTTCTGAATAAGATTCTAGCGTAAAATGAAATATTAATAAGTTTGAGTAAATATAAATAAATCACTGTAAGTATCAATAAATTATAGTAAACTTGGATGAATCATAACATTTTATGAAGCAATTTAAAGTAGACGAAGACAACATGCTTTCTATATTAATACTCTATGGACTTCAATACACCCATACCTCGCTATACGACTTTTCGCTATAACGGCCCTCTTCAATTAAGACACATTTTCGATTTTCGGCCTAAAATGTTTCGCTATAACAGCAAAAAAAACTTTTTTTCGATGTCGATGTGAGTGTTTTATGTACATACATATTTATTAATGATTGCTACACATTAACTGGAAAAATTGGAAACAATTAGGGACATTTTTGGTACGTAAGTACATATGTATGTATGTACATTTTTTTTTTATATGTATTTTTTTTACTTATTTTATAATTTAATTCATCGAAAAAATTATCGACTTCGGAGTGAGTTAAAAAGAGATACCGAAAATCAGTCACGCTAGAAACTCCCACAGTCTGTTTCATTAAGATTTAAAAATCTCGCAGTTATAATTCTGCAAACGTCAAAAAATATTTACATATGGAATGCCATATGTCGTTTAAAAATTGTTTTTGGAGTTGAATAGTATAATAAACATAATATTAGACTGACTTGGGTAATAAGATTGAAGGATTGAAAATTTCAATGTCAATAATGCGCTTGTATCCAACATGATAATAATGTCCTAGCCAGTATGTACATATATGTCAAAGATCTTGGCGTACAATTTGAGAGCAAACTAACATTCAATAATCACATTAAGATTACTTGCAAAAAAGCATTGCAAATGTTGGGCTTTATCATCCGTACCACCAGAGCCTTTTCGGGAGTTAAAATTCTAATATTAATGTACAACGCTTTGGTTCGAAGCAGGCTTGAGAGTGGGTCAATTGTTTGGGCCCCAAGATGCTCGAAATATACCCTTATGGTGGAGAGGATTCAGAAGAAATTTTTGAGACTTCTCTATATGAGGGTGTATGGATATTACCCATGGCTTTATCCAACTGACTTTCTCTTAGGCATGCTTAACTTCAATAGCTTGAACGTTCGAAGAGAAATGTATCTGGCCATATATTTCTTTCGACTTATACGAGGCCAAAATGAGAATTCCACCATTCTTGAGAATGTGAATCTAAATGTTCCTGATTATTTTTTGAGAAATCGTGGACATGAATTGTTTGTTCTCCCAAGGTGTAGAACCAGCCTGCCAATGGGGATGCCACTGGGGAGAGCTTTAACGGTGTTCAATAATATTGCTTCGGATGTCGACATATTCCACGTAGACGTGGGTGAGTTCCGACGAATACTATTTTTTATGTATTAAAGTAGAGTTCGTCGGATCTTACTCAGTTGACTTCCTTGCCACTTTTTTTTTACTGCTTTAATATTAAGTTATACTATTTTTTTTTCTCCATTGTAAAAGTTTTAAATTTATAATTTGTCAACCTTGTACAATGTTAATTGAATAAATAAATAAATAAATAAAATAAATGTCTACTCCCAATCCACTAGCATGGAAACATATGTAAGTGCGTTACCACTGTGCTATTGAAAATATTTTTTTAATATCAGATATACCGGAAACAGTTGCGTCAGTGGAATCTGAACCTGAAGATTGACCCACTTAGAAGCCGATAAATAGGGAGGAAAATTTCATTGCGGCCTGTTGCATTTCCTGCGTATCCCATCATAATATTTTATATTCACTGATACTGCCAGTTTGGCACCGGAAAATATATTTTTAAAATCTCCAAAGAAAGAAAAAAAGTTGCAGTGTTTTTTTTATGCAGAAGAGTCTTGATAGTGTTTTAATTTTACTTAATTAACAATTAATTCAATATTTATACAGTTAAATTTTATGATGACTTTTCTTCATGTGAGGTTTAAGATAAGAGTATGGGCAGTAAAATATCTGATAAAACATACTGACATTTTAAATATATTTATACATATCAGTGGAGTGTGGTCTATACATGCGGTTGATGCGACACAAAAAAAAACACATATAAAACGTTTTTAAAAATTAAATATTTTTATCATTTATTATTTTTTAATTAACGTAATTATGAGACAAAACTGCTCAAAAAGTCGGTTATAAGCAACCACACCGCAGTGTCTTTTGTGTAACCCTAGGGTCTAAGCAAATTCGTTAGACGCTGCAAACTCCTATACAAAGTTTGCATGGAAGTTCGCAGCGCTATATAAATATTACATATCGACTGTGGAATGGAAAAAGGACGTAACCCACACATAGAAAATTTTACTGGAGGCACAAAAAACGTGTTTTGATGATTTTGGGCCATATGAAATTATGAAATATACACAACTTTGAAGTGCACGGACACTTCTAAACTGGTGTTTAATTGACATAATCTAACATTGATAAAAGAAATTGTCTAAGAAAAACCTTTTTTTCAGTTTTTTTTCTTGGTTTTAATTTTCACAAGCTAATCTTTTTTCAAACATAAAAGCTAAATTTAGATACTAATTCGGCATTTACAGCTTACATCATTTTGATAAAACGTGTATCAAGTTTTATACATTGTGATTATCGAAAAAACCTGTTTTGAAAAAACTGTGGGTTACATCTTTTTTCCTTTCCACATTCAATATATAAAGCCGATTATATCACACTAAAAGGTTACAAGATAACAAAAACCATGCACACACCATGATTCTAATGTTAGACGTAAAATTAAAAATACATCAATATATTTTATAATACAAGAGTAAATAATAAGAAAGGAATAGATACTCTTAACAATGGTTTGCATGGTTCTGTATGCATTAATACTAAAAGAGAATCACACGTTATACGCGGTTTTATGTCATAAGATACGAATATAAATCTGAAGCATCTTATTTAACACACAGAATTTATTTTTAAATGTCACTACAATATCTGTATCACGCATTGTCAAGTGTGATGATAAATTGCATAAAACATCTGAAGGTGAATTGTTAGAGCTATGATTATATGATACGAATACATACCACAATCACCCTTATAAAAACAAAGAAATGTGAGTATTTAGGTAAGAGCACATACATACACAAACACCATCCGATGGTTCAAGGACAGATTTAAATATTGTATAATGTACTGATTTTTATGCTATGGAAGATCCATTTAAGCCAATGATGAGGACTTGTTTTCCTTATACGTTCTGAAAGTAAGTTCTTTTATTCACTATTCATAAAGCTTCTGCAGATTCTACCCAAGTGGATAACTGATATTTTTTCATTCAGTAATATTTATAATTATTTTTCGGGTCCTACGGCGCAATGGTTAGCGTTGTTGGCTTCTGTGCCGGATCTCACGGGTTCGAGTCTCAGTACGAACAGCATTCTTTCGATCGATTTTTGTTCGAAGATATGGGTGTTTGTGATGTCTGGAAATTCCTACCCACCTTTATGATCCTATTCTAACAACGGAGGTAGCAAGAGCTATTAACTAACCACCAGTCCTGCATAAGCCTTGTCCTTCTATACCTACTACTCTCTTTGGAAAAAGAGAGGTTGAGCGACTGAGTATCAAACAGTTCTCATTTAAAAAATCGACCTCTTTAAGGATACCATATTCTCCACATTGGGAATGGACATGGAATAAAAAAGAGGCTATAGAACATTGAAATTTCAGTTTGCTGTTTACTCAGAACTATTAATATGATACTTCAGTTTCTGCCAGTCCAGTGACGATATTTTACTACGGTCTTCATTTTGTTTTAATTAGACAAATAAATGTTTTGTATAGCAACATATTTCAGCTAGACCCTTTTCGTTTCATGGATTTCATAAGTATTCAATCAAAATAACACAACGGCCAGGGTTACATGGAATGCTTTTCGCTTGATGGAGTACTTGTGGCCAGTTTTGCTCGCTTGACCGTGTCGAGCTGATGTTATCAAATAGGTTGCCTTATGTCGTTCCTGCATTTCAGACAGTACACCATCGTTCATCAGCTGCCGTTGGCGTCAACTCTAGCGTGACCACTTCGAAAATTGTTCAAACAGAAAGGATTGATCAATTTCGAAGAAGATTATGAGCTATTACTGGCTGGGCCGTTTATGCTGGTCATGAAGCATTGTCTTTCTCTTAGCTCTTGAACTTTCGTAATACTTAACGGTTGTATTATATTACATAGATGTGTGACAATTTTACATGTGTAATGCAGCGATTTCCAACCTGGGATTCGCGAAAAGTTCAAAATATTTATTTTTCCTTTAAAACGTGTCTTTGTTAGACGACTATATGAAATAATGGATGGGGATACACGAAGATATTTTTTTCTTCAAATGGAGGCTTAGTAAGTATGCACCATATTAGTTTAGTATTTCAAGCGTAGACTTCATCTGTCGGCAGCTTCCGCAGCCTTATGTTGAATCAGATAAATGCATGTTGCCTTTAAATGTGAAAAGGTTCCCCACCCTGCAATAGACGAACCCGTTCTTGCACATTTGGTACGATACCGCTTTCATCACGTGTTATTTCGAAATCGTGTAGAAAAGGGAGATCTTTTTTTTGCACACTGGTGACAGAACCTGCCAGGGTGAGTTTGAAAAGTAAATGTATGGCGTGAAACAAGTATTATCATAAACACCGTAGGACCTACCGTTAAGGAATATAATTGCCGTGTCCTACCAAATTAAGAGCGTTGTTTTAAGTAACTAAAAAATATATATTATTACCGAGTACAATTATTGTAAAACGCGTAACATGAATAATTAATGACACGATGATCCAGTTGTGTATACGGAAGTAAATTAAAAAAGCAAGCTGTCATATCAGGTCGACGGCATATTAAGGAGGTAGATGGCGTGGCCCACCGAAATTTCTCGAAATTCGCCTAAAAGTCGCCGAGCCTGCGGCCATTATCGAAAGGTGTCCCTCAGTCCAGACCGAAGGAGCTTGCAGAACATTCTCTCATAATTGTTTTGATACACGTGTGACGTCACACGGGCAGATGGTCAGGCGCGCGCGTGCAAGACGCACGCCACTACCCCCTCCAGCACTTTAATGATCATTATACATATAAATTTTATTTCGGTTAAAAATTTTCGCAAATTATTCTAATTAAACTTAAATTTGATTTAGTGGCCTCTGGGTATTGCAAATATATTTTTAAAAAAATATTTGTAAATTTAAAAATATATTTATCGACTGTGGAAAGGAAAAAGGACGTAACCCTCAGTTTTTTCACAACAGCTTTTTTTCGATAACCGTAATGTACATATACAACTTGATACACATTCTATCAAAAGAATCTAAGCTGCAAATGTCGAATTAGTATCTAAATTTAGCTTTTAAGTTTGGAAAAGATGACCTTGTAAAAAATTAAAACCAATAAAAAAAAACTGAAAAAAATATTTTTCCTAGATTATTTATTTAATTAATATTCGATTATGTCAATAAAACACCAGCTTAGAAGTCTCCTTGCACTTCAAGGTTGTGTATATTTCACAATTTGCATATGGCCTAAAATCATCAAAATACGTTTTTTGCGCCTCCTGTAAAATTTGCTGTGAGGATTACGTGCTTTTTCCTTTCTAACGTCGATATATTATAATTTGAGTTATAATTGTAAAAACAAAACACTTATTTGTCGCCGAGTCATTACTCGTAATTACTAATTTACATTAAAAAAAAACACTTTTTTGTAGTAATTCCACATTTATTGCATATGATCAAGATCGGTTTTTCTCATGACGATCATTTTAAGCCGATGATAATGCTTTTCCACCAAGTATTGACAGAGAACACCTTACAAGTGATTTTAATAATAATTTATTAAATTTGATTATTTTTATATTTCATGTAATCTTAAATGAAAGATTGGAAATTAACTGCTGGCCGACATCATAATAAATGCATGGATAATAACAATTGTATATTTCTTACCTTAATACTAAATCCAATACGTACACTGGGTGATAACATCAATCCCTCATCAATCATGGATTTTTCATGCGAAAGCTTTAGGCCAAAATCCATAACTAATTGTGGAACCAGATATAGTAAAAGAATACTTAAATATCGCCATTAGCATAACCCAGCGGCTAGCATTAATATATGTCTGAATAAAAGTCGAAGTTATCTTTTGTTTTATGTATCGCCCAGCTTAAAAATAAAAGATAAGTTTATCAAAATCTCACACTGTATTTTTGGACATATTAAGCGAATAGTGCAATAGCTGTACCGTAACTATTTACTGAATATTTAGTATTCATTTGTCACTGACTTAAGATTACAAAGATGCACAGTTGTTGGTTGCCTTCATTATTTAATTATCTCTAGACTAGTTTCATTTTTCCTCTAGTTTGACTAATATACTCTCATATTATAAACCATATTTCAAATGTGTTATCTTTCATTTGGTATCCATATCAAGACATTTTAACTGATAAGAGTCTCTATTTCTAACTCTATGTTAAAACGATAATTTATAAAGGGGTAAAACTAAGTTCCCCCTCTTCATGATTTCCGATTCTTAAAAATCAGTACGGCATAAACAAATCGTCGAAGGGGGAAAGATTTTGAATAAAGAACGCGAGAAGGAAGTGACGTCACACTCAGGTGATGTAGAGTGGTCGGTGGGGTGGGGGCACCCCCTTCTTTTGTGCAACAGGCTGCAACGCCAGGTGGCGGTTGGTTAATGTTGCCAAATGCAATAAAATCGCCGAAAGCTACAGTGACTGTACCTTTTCTTGCACAATTTGAATGACCCGAAGCAAAAGAAAAAGAATTTAAATAATTAGCAGTATTAATCGACAACATTATAAGACGTTAAACAGATCTATTGATATTTATGTTAATTTATATGGTAATTAACTTTCTTAAAATTCTAAATCTTTTGCGAATCGGCTTTATATTATGTATCATTTCAATAATGAAGAACCAGCAATGCACCAAGTAAAATTTTGCTGAGCTTGGCCAAAAAAACAACAAAACATTTTTTTGGCTTATTGCAACACAGTAAAACTCTGTAGCATAATGAAGCAAATTATTTTTTATATACCTTTGCAACGTTTTTATAACATATATGTAACATTGGCACAAATTGTTAAAGCAATACAATAAAATATTATTTTACTTTAGTAAAAGTGTAAATAGCAATGTGCCAATTCGAAACATTATTGTATTGCACCGAGGAAACTACAATAAAATATTTTCTCCATAAGTATCGATTCAATAAACAAACAAGTCAACCCAAAAATATAAAAAACATTTATTTTCAATTGGTAAATTATTGCACTGTTTGTTAGAAAATAAAATAATAAACCATAGTAAGCTGAATTTAATGTCTCATTGCATTTCTTTCAAGTCAAATATTTATATTGCAATCCCAAAATCTAAAACTATTATTTTTTCTACTTGTTGCTGTATTAATATGTAAAATAAGAAAATGGGGATTTTGTAGAAATTAAAATTGAATATGTCTTCTTGAAATATTGTTTTCTTTCAAACACAGCAATAGCTTGGATTGCTTTATTAATTAAAGAAATATTGTATGTTGATTTGTTTTCATTGTATATTTTATTATATTTTTTGCTGTTTCACTTATATGTGTATGTAACTGCTGTAATAATTTTTTTTTATGATTTACTTATTGACAGGTTCTCGGATAACATTTTGACAAATTATTTAAGTACATCATATAATACGATTTAATACTGTTAGTGGTGATAGAAACGCTTTATTATTATTTTTTAATTACATCTGACGATTAGTATTGTACACTTATTTCAAGAAACAGGGTTGGTGTTTAAATGCATTTATTTTGTGACGTAATAGTTGTTCATTTGTACGGGCTGAAATAGACGATTGTTTATCGATGTTTCATAGGTTTTACGTAGGTACTAGGTGTAGTGTTGCATGCTTACATCTGCCAGTGGCTCGGCAAGCCATAGTTTGACTGACACCTGCGCCCAATTTTATTTTACAACACTGCATGAAGCTCGCATGCTTGTTTACTCGCCAGTCTTTCTCTTATCGTACAATATTATAATTATCACTAAAATACGAAATCATATTTCTTATGTTAATTAAAATCAACCGAATTTTGCAGGACGTTTCATGGATACGATGGTAATTTGTAGAAATATAATACATTATTAATTTAAAATTATAATTCATAATTTTGTTATTCTAATTGACGTGTTAAAATATATATACAAAAAATTGAGTAAATAGTTGTTAATTATAATATTGAATGTTGCAAGTCTTTGATAGTGTAGTGCGAGAGCATTGGCGGATTACCTCATAAGGACCTCCGAATCTTAGGGACCTCAAAAATAGCTTACATTCTACATAGCCGATATATTTTAAATACAGTTCTTAGTATTTATTATTAATTTTGGGACGCTTTTATGTTAGCCCCTAGGGCCTCCCAATTCTTTAATTAGCCACTATGTGATAGGAATTAGAATAGTGAGACAATGATATGTTGTGATAATGATTCCGAACTGGATTTTATACTCTGTTCAAATTATTATCATCATAATTTTAACTGTGGCTTCATAAAGAATTCAAAATCGTTAAAATATGTAAAAACTGATTGAGTATCTACATTTTCTGGCTTAGAGAGTGAGACGTCATAAAAAAGAAACCACTTCATCTTACTGTACGTTTATAGTTATTTACGATTTTGAAGAAAAAATAAATATAGAACGATTGAAATTTATGTATAAAAAGCAAGTTTGCACGTAAATTTCAAATTTTAATTACACCTCTACTTGTGAGCAGTGGGCACATATAATAAATTTAATGATTTTTTATGAAAGTACTATCAATATGTTAAATAAATGGTTCAGGTAAAGAAAAGAGCTTTCACATTAAGTAAATCACATTTTTTAAACTACATTACTTAAGGTAAAACAAGCTTTAATTTTTGTACAATATTTTCTAAATTGAAGACGAACCATCGCTCCAGACTTTATCTTGTCATGATCATGTATTTTGGCCATGACTTCCCTTAGCATTCCAAGGTCATTTCGCTAGAAAGGTCGCAGTACAAAGTAAGAAAGAGAGAGGTGAGATATGCAAAGTAGCTTCGAAACCAAACAAGTTTAATCGACAGACTTGCCAATGTAAATTATAATTAAGTAACGATCTAAAATGGCTCGCTATCGCGGCCTTGCTAAAGAAGCAAGAAGAAGTAACATCCCAATAAAGAAAAACATGCGCAAATGAATTTTGAATCTATTTTTTGCCATTTGCGCTCCATACCCGACGCCAAATCGCATAATGATTTGGCCGGGATATGAAGAATTAAAACATTGACAGGTACCTTACTACAATACAGCACAAATCGCTGAATATAACTTTCATATGTGGATCGCGGTATGAACACTAGAGTCTCATCAACAGAACGCCAACATAACTTCGTGCAAATAAATTCGTGACGCTATTACTATTAGCAACAGACACCTGCCTAATTAAAAATAAAATCGTGTACACGGTTCGGCTTAGGAAGCCGCACCGATGAACAAAGTTAAAATCATGAATTACCGGTGCCCCATATAAAAACGGACGCTGTAATTTTGCCCAGTCCCCCAAGGCTATAGGTGCAAGCACCTATGCTAATTTCATGAGAATCGGGTGAAGTAATAATTAATCATCTCTCACGCGACCATCTCTCCAAGCATTCCATACAAAAATGAAGTTTCAACTCCAGTACTGGGAGAGTATATCTCCGCGGGTAGCTGCGGCTCACTCGCACCCATGGCACGCCGACCAGGAGCCTTCCCGCTCTGGCGCAGACGCACGTCGCGACGTCGCGAGGTGCCTTCCCGCTCTGCCGCACGCATGCGTCTCTTACCGCGAGTTGCAGATTGATAAACGTAAATTAATCACATTTGCCGTTGGTTTTCTGAGATAAAAATTAGCATCAGACAAGCGGACGGCCAGTCCCGACGCTCCTGCATAAATTTCAGGCGCATCCGTTCATAGATGCGCCCTGCAGAGGACATTCTAACTAGAATCGCCTCTGTAGCTCTTATGAATAATTTAATCGATCCACCTGTATTAATTCCGCGGAAAGGCGGGCATTCGCGTCGAACCTGCAATTTGAATTTTTACATCCGATGCAATTTTTCGGCAATTTCACCTGTATCTCGCGAGACACGCGAGATACCGTATAGCGGGTATGAGAAGAAATGTGCGAACGCATTATCCGCACAAGGAAAACATTTTTCCAAATTTTTCCGTGCCATAGCTGATTAATGCGAGCAATAATTCGCTCCGCAAAAATCAGCCCGAACACCAAACTTCAGTCGACGCCATTTTGTGAAAGCGGCGAAAGTAACGGTATCATCTCGGCTGGCCAGAGTATAAAGATACGTGACAAATGTCCACTCAGTCTCACACTTTCACCGAACGTTACGCTGCCCGGACCTACCCGTGCTGCTGCTTACTCTCTCCGAAATCGCCATAGTACTTTACCTTTGCAACACCTTTAAACTTGCTGGAAATCCTGAGTACGAAATTACTAAAATCATAGTAACTTTCGAAAGCCTGGAAATCCGTAGACTCAATTAAAAACTTTCACTTTTGCATCGAGAGCAGAGCCGACACCCAGCCCTCCGAGATCATCTCCAAGGTTTGTGAAAAATTAATACGTTGATTTAAATGTGTTTCTCCCTTATCTCCGAACCAGTGTTCCTAGATATTAGGGAGCAAACCAGGTCTAGATGCTTGAAAGCGGACTACGTATGTAGCCGTTTAAGTAACTCGCGAGATTTCGCGTTTTCACCTCATTCACGCAAAAGGGCCGTATCTTTGCGGCCTTTTTGCGATAAAATCGTGCATAAATGTAATGCTTTTCAGAGCAAGATTGATAAATAATTCACATCATTTTTTTTTCAAATCACCAGTTCGTTTCAGCGGTCGGAGGAGTAGATCTGCGGCACGGGTAACGGAAGGCCTAACCAGCTCTAGTGTTACTCATATAATTTGTCCTGTGTTTATTTCTTCTTGCTATCTACTGTAATTGTTTTTATCTGTGACTATCTATATGTCGACTTTCGGGGCTGCACGGGTAGACGGAAGTCGGACTCCCCCCCCCGAAAGTCCAATGTAAGTGGAGTGTCTGGTTTTTACATACTGTGCGATCGAACCGCGAACGGAAACAAACTTCTTTTCGCAATCATTACGTTAGAATAATTTTCTCAATAACTAAGTGGATAATTTCTTTTAATAACTAAACTCGGACGCTTCCTTCAGCAATAACTGAATGCAAATACGTTTCTTTTCATAGCCAAATTAGAGTGGTTATTTTACTATCTGAATAATTTCTTTTGATAACCAAACGTGATCACTTCTTTTCGCAATTATTACGTTAGAATAATTTTCTCAATAACTAAGTGGATAATTTCTTTTTAATAACTAAACTCGGACGCTTCCTTCAGCAATAACTGAATTCAAATACGTTTCTTTTCATAGCCAAATTAGAGTGTTGATTTTACTATCTGAATAATTTCTTTTGATAACAAAACGTGATCACTTCTTTTCGCAATCATTACGTTAGAATAATTTTCTCAATAACTAAGTGAATAATTTCCTTTTAATAACTAAACTCGGATATTTTTCTTTTCATAGCCCAAGTAGTATTTTTTTTTATTTTATATTTTCTTTTAATAACTAGACGTGGACACTTCTTTCCGCAGCAACTAAAGTAGAATAATTTTTTTTTATTACTAAATACGAATACCTTCCTTTTTATGGCTAAATTCTAGTGTTTCTTTCTCGGTGACTAATTGAATGTTTTCTTTCGATGGTTAAGCGTGAGCACTTCTTTTCGCAAACACTACATTAGAATATCTTCCTCAACAACTAAATTCGAAACTTTTCTTTTCATAAGCGAAATCAGAATATTTCTCTCAGTAACCATTTGAAATCTTCCTTTTAATAATTAAACGTGGGCGCTTCCTGCGCGATAACCACATTCGAATACGTTTCTTTATGACTGTATTAGGATTTTTTTTCTGAATATTTTCTTTTAATAATTAACTAGAACACTCTTTCGCCGCAACTAAATGAGAATAATTTGCTCAACAACCACATTCGAATACGTTTCTTTATGACTGTGTTAGGATTTTTTTGTCTGAATATTTTCTTTTAATAATTAACTAGAACACTCTTTCGCCGCAACTAAATGAGAATAATTTGCTCAATAACCACATTCGAATACGTTTCTTTATGACTGTATTAGGATTTTTTTTTTTGTGTGAATATTTTCTCTTAATAATTAACTAGAACACTCTTTCGCCGCAACTAAATGAAAAGAAATCATATTGCTAACAGATTGCCGGTAGTATGACTGGACACGACACATGTGCCTAGCTTAGGGCTGTATTGTAATTATTGTATTAAAACAGCGATCGGATTAAGGATCGTCTTGCTAGTGCTGGGCTAACATGTAATTGTTAAAATTAAGGGCGAGGCATCCGCGAGAGAACAATAACTTCAGTAAGATTGATAATAACCACCAATATGTTTGTTTAAAAGGAAACAAGTAAATATTCTCCGGACTTGCCTACAGGGCGGAGAAAGGATCTTTGGTCTAACTAATAATTATGTATAAGCTCGGGCTGGCGGACGAAGGTACGATCCACCTCGCCGCACTAAAAACTGTCATCTCTCGCGGGTGGGCTTGCGAGGTGGAGACATCAGATTAGAAACATAATCGCCGGTCAGACAGTGGCGTAGAGAGTCGAACGTGACTGCTCAAGGTTTGGTGTCTCCATCCTAGTGTAGTCATGACGTCGATGAATAGGTGCTCCCCACCGGAGACAGGCGGATGGCACAATGCCTCGCGACTGCATGCGCGCTCGGAGGCTGAGATATGACAGACGTGTAAATTCCTCTGCGTTACGACGCCTCCCACTGACAGACGTCATCCTGTCAGTGCGACTTTCCCCGGTCAATAGACGACCGCCTTAATTAATACAATAACCCAAATCCATCGGCCAAATGGATAATGATATCGATATATCATTCACTTCTGAGGTGGGCTGCCATATCGGAAACGGCCTTCTGGCAGAAGACCGTTTTCCACCCCGGCCATCCGTTTGTCTAGGTGAAATAGAGCACGGCTCAATAGTTGTTTTCAGCAGGTCCATGATCGCGGCGTCCCGCCGAAAGGAAGTCAGGTTCGACCCCTGACCCCAATACGCGAGTATACGCCTGACAAAATAAGTCTGTCAGATCGGGTGATCTGCAACGCTGCGGCCGGTCCCAGCGGACGCTGGACCACAGGTAAGGCCTGTAAAAGCCGCCGCGTAGGTTTCAAATAAGCGGACGTCGGTCTGCGATCGCCTGCCTTAGCTTCCTAACTATAAGATACACTTAAGTGGAGGAGAAGGAGGACTCAATTCAACGAGTGCGGCCGAAGATATTCTCATATCGCTCGGGTTTCGAGACCGAGCACTATTTTTTTTTAGTAACGCCACGAAACCGGTTTAGAGAAACCGGTACTAATCTTTACGAACATGCCTTCCCGAAACTTAGGTGTAGGTAGGGATAAGAATCTAGGTTAAGAAAAATAGTAATTAAACCACTGTCGAAATCATACGTGTTCCTGTTTGTTTTTTTTTATTAACAATACTTGTCTCGTTTGCCATACGAAAGAAATCCCACTGCACATTATAAACGGAATTAAAAATTCATTATATTAAGCCTTGATAGTAATTTTTGTATTGTTTTGTTTATTCTTATACCTACACGTAACCAAATAGAGGTAAGTGTCTCCGAATGTATCGGAGTAAGGCTGATTATAAGGAAAGCAGAGAACCTCACCAACCATAAGTATAATCTTACAGAAATATTCACTATTGACATGCGTTGTGTGTATCTACTTTCCAGATTTTCAGCCGACCCCTGTAGCAAAAATTAAAATAAATTGATTATGTGTATTGTAGGGTAAGAATGCGGCTCGGACGCATGCAGAAGTGTCCGAGTCGATATAAGATTCATTTGAATATATTTTTTGTTTCTGCTAACTAAACGTATGTTATCAGTCAAAGGGAAAGTGTCGCTAAGACACGATTAAAAATTATAAAATACATGTTCTAGCTTATTCAAGGTCAAGTTGTTAGTCCGTCGCGTCACGACTCTAACAGAAATTTCTACTTCCCTCAGGACTCAAGTACCAAGTATACTAATTAATTTCGTTTCTTCAACCTTTCTTTTGCTTTGTTGCGCAATGGCGCACAAATTGTTAACTTAACTAAATGTAAACTCAGCTAATCATTCGCTTGTTCTTTTTATATAACTATGTAACATAATGAACTTTCTCTGCGAGGATCGTCGAAACCGGGTCACATGGGCACTCGTCCATGCGGCCCTATCTCTTATAGGGTCGCATGGCCGATTTTCACTGTAATTTAATTAATCTATTTTGTTTGTTGTTTTTCTCTGTAGCATATAACTGTATGCTAGCTAGGCTCTTCCAAATTTATTGTTATTAACTTAAATATATGTTTTTGTAAAATAAATCGGTGGAACCCCACCCTTCCTTTGATTGTACCGCGTGTTTCATTAATATTGCTTTGATACCTTTTCCATGTAAGTGTACCTATAACAAAGAGTCCGAATTATACCAAACCAGGTTGTTATGGGGAGAGATGGATAACTCTGTCTCTCGTCTAACGATCTGGGACGAGGGCGTCTCAACTGGCTGCCCAGAAACGTGGGGCCTTGATAGAATCATGTTTTCGACGGTTAAGATGTGAACCGATAAAGTAACTCTAGTATGCTAACTGTAAATGTAACTTCAATAGAATCACACATCAGCGGATTAACGGGCCGAGAAATCGGCTCGTTAACGAGCAAAAATTAATATCGACCAAACGCGGACCGTTTGAATTTCGCTAACCGCGCTATACGAGGGACGCTGACTGATCACCAGCGTTCCACGGAGAGTCGGTTGGAGGATAGTCGAAGTAGATTCTTGACAAAGTAAAATCAGTAAAGTAAATGAATAGAGAACGAATGAGCGATTCTTATCACGGACTCATGCCCTGATGATTAAGAATCTCATGTCTCCGGCTAGCTAATAATAGATTCCCTCTTTCAGACAAAGAGAGGAAGAATGACCGATAGAATCACGCGGTCACAATCCGTGCTCATGGACGTAATCATGAGTGGCGCCCCCTGTAACATGCGACCCGGGTTTCAGACGGCGACCTCTTCAGTAGACATGTTTGAGAACGGACAGCGCTTCCCCGACGAGGCGGAGCCAGGAACGCCGACGACGATCGCCGAAGTGCCGGAGGTGCCCCTCCGGCGCGAAGAAAAGAACCGACACGGGCATCCGCCTGTGTTTTCCGTGGCCTTCCATGGAGGGGAAGTAGCGGACACGACTCGGTTCATCGAGCGGTGTGAGCGCTACTTCACAGTAGCGGACACCGAGCCAGAAGACATGGTAACCAAGGCCGCCACCGCCTTCCAAGGGGAAGCGCTGCAGTGGTGGCAGAGCTTGGAGACCAAACCCACGACTTGGGGGGGATTATCGTACCATCTCAGACGGAGGTACGATAATATCGCAAGGAAACTCCGACTGGAGTATGAGATGAAGACGGTACTCCAGAAGGAGGATGAAAGCGCATATACGTTCCTGGAACGGAAGCGAGCAATGGCACAAGTGTGCACGACGCGAGGCGACCCTCTCGAGCTGGCCCGCGACATCCAGGGTCTGATGACTCCTCGGGATCAGGAGAGAACCGAAAGATTGAGGTGGACGACCCTGGAGGAGTTAATAGAGGCGGTCCAGACCATGGAGTTGCGCTCCCGGAGGGAGGAGACGCAGCCGCCGACGCCGGCGGCGCGTCGGACGAAAGGGCCTGGAGCGGCCGACGCCGGAGGCGCACGGACGTGCCAGCACAGGTGTCAGGAGCCGGAGTGCGCGCTCGCACCGAACGCGAACCAGTATAATGTCCCTCCACCTCCCATACCCCAGTCTCCCCGTTACCCGCAGCAGCGGCGACGCTCGCCGGAGCGCCGCCCGAACCCACACAACGGCGGCGGCAATCGCGGCAACGACCGACGGCCGCCGCCACAACAAGCGTACGGACAGCGCTCCAATAACGGCCCTCCGAGGTGTTACGCGTGCGGTGGCACTCACCGGACGGAGGAGTGCCGCCAGAGGCAGCGGCGCTACTAAAAACTAAAACTATCCGAAACGCGTTAGAGGTGAAAAATACAACGAGTGGTGCGGGCTTACGAAAAAAACATTAACTTCGACAAAAGGAAATCTTAACTAACTTAGAATCGTGCAACAGAACCCAGTAAGCCCGCGATGTTATAAATAAGGGAGTGGAAAGGCGGAACAATGTTTCTATTAAATTAGTTATAAATAATAAAGTAAGTGACTCTCAGTGTAAAATACAATAATTTTTTTTTTCTATGTTGGTTTCCTAATTGTGAAAAATACAACGAGTGGTGCGGGCTTACGAAAAACCATTAACTTCGACAAAAGAAATTTTAACTAACTTAGAATCGTGCAACAGAACCCAGTAAGCCCGCGATGTTATAAATACTGAAGTGCAAAGTGGAACATTGTTCTCTATTAGGTTAGTTATAAAATCAAGTGACTCTTAGTGTAAGAAACAATAATTTTTCTCTCTTATAAATGTGACTATTTGTGCGTTATCAAAGACATCGACCTCTAGGGCCATATATTTTCTTGTTTTGTTATGCTCTTTCGTGAATGTGCCTATTTTTTCGTTGCAAGGAGCAATCATGCGCTCAGCCAGACGCCCCCACCAGCCGACAGACGACGTCGTTTCCAACAGCCGCCTCTTGAGGGTGCCGGTGATCCTGGACGGCGTGGAAGCTAGCTGCCATGCCGTCATCGACAGTGGCGCAACCCACACACTGGTCGATGCGGGCCTCGTGGGACACGACTCGTACAGGACACCGGAAACCACACTGCAAGGAGTAGGTGGGCAAGCGGTACCCACTTACGGGAGGACCCTCCTAAGAGGGAAGATGCAGGATGCACCGCTCATCGCTTCCGCTCTCGTAGTCAGCGGCCTAGGAGCCGACATCCTCTTGGGGCTAGACTGGTTAGAACAGGAGGAGGCCAGTCTAGACTTCAAGAGGAGATGTCTACATTTCGGCAGGGAGGCGCGATACACGGCGCATTGCGTGACGCTCCAACGACCGACGCCGGTCGAGATACCGGAGCTGCCGACGCTCACCGACGACGTCCCCGACGACGCCAGAAGGGCGCTCGTCAGCTTGATGACTGATTTCGGGAGCCTCTTCGCTGCCTCCGGCCCACGATGCGGGTCGGCCGTGCATGAGGTCCGGCTGTCGGACCACACGCCCTTCCGAGTCGGACCTCATAGGCAATCGGACACCACGAAACAAATGATCCGGGAGGAGGTCCAGCAGATGCTGGCAGATGGAGTAGTGGAGCCAAGTCGATCTCCGTACAGCTCGCCCGTCGTCATCGTCCGGAAGAAGGACGGAAAGCCACGATTCTGCGTCGATTATCGGAAACTGAATGCCGTGACGATTGACGAGGCTACCCATCTGCCGCGCATACAAGAGACATTAAAAGAACTCGGCCCTGCCACCATCTTCAGCTCATTGGATCTGAAGGCCGGGTACTGGCAGGTGCCTCTTCACCCGGACACCAAGGCCCTGACGGCCTTTAATACACCGGATGGCGGGTGCTACCAGTTCACAGTAATGCCATTTGGACTGAAGGGTGCACCGGGAACCTTCCAGCGGCTGATGAGCCAAGAAGTACTCGTCGGACTCATCCCGCTGTGTTGCCTGGTGTACCTAGATGATATTATCGTATATAGCAACACCTGGGATGATCATGTCCGCGATCTGAGGGTCGTGTTTGAGCGACTGCAGCTGCATAGCCTGAGAATCTCGGTCTCCAAATGCCAGGTTGGACGCCGGAGCGTAGAGTACCTCGGACATCAAGTAACGGCCGACGGTAACATTCCGCAGCCTGTCCACCTGAAGGGAGTCGAAGAAGCGGCCACGCCCAAGACAAGACGAGAACTCAGGGAGTTCCTAGGCCTATGCAACTGGCTCAGGGAATACGTCCCGGACTTCGCGGACATGGCAGCCCCGCTGACGGATTTACTGAAGACGACAGTAGCGTTTAAATGGAACGGAAAGGCGAACGCAGCGATGCAAGCCGTGAAAGCCGCCCTCCGGAAGCCGCTCAAATTGGCTCGGCCGGACTTCACACGGCGCTTCGTTCTACAGACCGACGCCAGCGGGAATGGCGTCGCGGCGGTGCTCTACCATGCACGGCCGGACGGCGGACGAGACGTTATTTCATACGCAAGCGCTCGGCTCTCCGAGGCCGAGAGGCGCTACCACTCGAACGAGCAAGAAGCACTCGCCGCCGTCTGGGCCATCAAGAAATATAGAGCGTATTTGGAAGACCGCCCGTTCACGCTGGTGACGGATAACCGGGCGTTGACGTGGCTGAACAGCGCTAAGGACGAGCGAGCAAAGCTCACGCGATGGGCTATAATGCTGTCCGAGCATCAGTTTGATATTCAGCATTGCGCGGGCCGCCTCAACCAACTACCGGACGTGCTCTCACGACATCCGGACGTCCAGGCGCCGCCCATCAACGACGAGGACGATAGGATGCTCGTCCCGACGCACACCAAGCCCGTCGCGTTGCTAATCGAACTCGCAACACTGCACGACGTCGTGAAAGCCGCCCAGCGCGCCGACCCCGACACACAGGAGACGCTGCGCGCACTAGCCACTCCATCGATGGTACAACCACACCACACCAATGTGGTACATAACGGGATCCTGTGCCATCGCCTCGAGAGCGGACAGTTGCTGACCGTTGTGCCATTTCACACCAGAAAGGACGTCGTAGCCGCATACCACGACGATCCGTTGGCCGGACATCCGGGCGCCGCCGAAACAAACCGGGCCATACGCCGCTTATACTTTTGGCGAGCCCGCCGGAATGATGTCAAGGCGCATGTACGGGCGTGCAAAATCTGCGCCACTCGGAAACGAGGCGCCCTACAAAGACCGGCGCATATGACGTCGCACCGAGAGGCGACGCGGCCATTCGAAATTCTGGCGCTCGACTTCATGGGCCCCTATCCGGCCAGCCGACAGCACAATAAGTACATACTAGTAGTAATCGACTTGTTTTCCCGATGGGTGGAAGCCTTCCCCCTACGGAACTCACTGGTCGCCACATTTATGCCAGTCTTGGAACAAGAAGTGTTCCATCGCTACGGCTACCCACGCGCACTGCTCACCGATAATGCGACTCAGTTCTCGCATGCGACGTGGGTAGCCAGCCTCGACGCTTGGGGGTGCCAGCATTGGACGACGCCACCTTACCACCCACAGGCCAACCCGACGGAGCGTCGGAACCAAGAGTTAAAAAAGGCGATGCGAATACAACTCGAACCAGGCGCGCACGACAAGTGGTGCGAGACGATCCCGCGCACTCTTTTTGCAATGCGCTGCCGGCAGAACGCAGCGACCGGCCTCACACCCAGTCAAGCGGTGCTGGGGTACGAGCTGCCTCGGCCTGGCGAATGGCGGGCTCAAATCAATCCACCTGAGACCCGCACAGAGGCCCTGGAGAGGGACGAGCAGGATGCGCTCCTCTTGAGACACCAAGAGGAGTACGCAGCCCGAAATAATGGCCGCGCTGCAGTGCAGCCGCCTCCCGCCCATTTCAATGCGGGACAGCGGGTGTATCTGCGCGGCTTCACCCGACCTGGAGTGAGGACCGGAATCATCCCAAACCTGGCGCCACGATGGGAAGGCCCCTACAAGGTTATCTCGCGCATCGGCCCGAACGTCTACTGGATTGACAGACGAGGGAAGCCGACCAAGGCGCATACGAACCAGATTCGGCCGGTGCCGGCCCCCTATGTAGAGCCACCCCGCGCCGAGCAAACGCCGCCGCGGCTGCCAGAGGAGGAACCGGCGCCTTCCACGACGGACGCCGCCGACATCTCCACCAGGCCGGTGGATGAGGAAGCCCCCAGCAGCGGACCACCGCCCCTCGCGCCCGCCGATCAGTGAAATTCCAGGAAAGTACAATACAAGTGCCTCTTCAAGGAAACCAAAGTGTAGTTAATAATAAAACTGTTTTGTGTAGTGAATTTATATAATACCAAAGAGAATTTGTTTCTCTTGTCTGAAGACTAATGCTTTAACCTTAGAATCAATCATGCCAAAAGAAACGCCAAAGTCAAGGACGGACCGTCCAACACAAATCTTGTGATAAATTCGCTACCTTGTTTAATTTTATAAAAATTGTTTACTAGTGTTTAAATCTCTAATTTTGTCTATTGGAATTAGTCTCGTGCCCGCAAGACGGGTTAGGCCAGTAACGCCACATAAAACCAAATCACACTTAAACGTGTGTTACCATAACTCCGGAACCTCGGAATGTCTACGTTAAGAATAGGTATAGATCACCACTGTCACATTTTATGTTTGTTTATCCTCCCTTAGCGCCAGCACTACCCCACTGTCTTAATTATTTCATCTAATTGTTAATCATGATTGAATGCCTACAGATAAAGTAGCGCCCTGTAAACTTGTTGCCCCTGAATGGGATTTAGAAGCGATGTCGTAACTCGGTCGATTAAACATTGCACGCGGCGCCTGGCGCCGCGCTGTCTAGGATAAAGTCACGCGGTTGTTCTTTCTGCGGGGTTAACTTGGAGTTAACTCGCGGGTCCCTCTCCCTTGCTTACGATCTGCGACCCGACCAAAAATTTTTTTTTCTATCAATACTAGCGATTGAAATGCTTGAGGGTAAGTCAAGCCATGGGAAGTGTTGGGGATTGTCATGATCATGTATTTTGGCCATGACTTCCCTTAGCATTCCAAGGTCATTTCGCTAGAAAGGTCGCAGTACAAAGTAAGAAAGAGAGAGGTGAGATATGCAAAGTAGCTTCGAAACCAAACAAGTTTAATCGACAGACTTGCCAATGTAAATTATAATTAAGTAACGATCTAAAATGGCTCGCTATCGCGGCCTTGCTAAAGAAGCAAGAAGAAGTAACATCCCAATAAAGAAAAACATGCGCAAATGAATTTTGAATCTATTTTTTGCCATTTGCGCTCCATACCCGACGCCAAATCGCATAATGATTTGGCCGGGATATGAAGAATTAAAACATTGACAGGTACCTTACTACAATACAGCACAAATCGCTGAATATAACTTTCATATGTGGATCGCGGTATGAACACTAGAGTCTCATCAACAGAACGCCAACATAACTTCGTGCAAATAAATTCGTGACGCTATTACTATTAGCAACAGACACCTGCCTAATTAAAAATAAAATCGTGTACACGGTTCGGCTTAGGAAGCCGCACCGATGAACAAAGTTAAAATCATGAATTACCGGTGCCCCATATAAAAACGGACGCTGTAATTTTGCCCAGTCCCCCAAGGCTATAGGTGCAAGCACCTATGCTAATTTCATGAGAATCGGGTGAAGTAATAATTAATCATCTCTCACGCGACCATCTCTCCAAGCATTCCATACAAAAATGAAGTTTCAACTCCAGTACTGGGAGAGTATATCTCCGCGGGTAGCTGCGGCTCACTCGCACCCATGGCACGCCGACCAGGAGCCTTCCCGCTCTGGCGCAGACGCACGTCGCGACGTCGCGAGGTGCCTTCCCGCTCTGCCGCACGCATGCGTCTCTTACCGCGAGTTGCAGATTGATAAACGTAAATTAATCACATTTGCCGTTGGTTTTCTGAGATAAAAATTAGCATCAGACAAGCGGACGGCCAGTCCCGACGCTCCTGCATAAATTTCAGGCGCATCCGTTCATAGATGCGCCCTGCAGAGGACATTCTAACTAGAATCGCCTCTGTAGCTCTTATGAATAATTTAATCGATCCACCTGTATTAATTCCGCGGAAAGGCGGGCATTCGCGTCGAACCTGCAATTTGAATTTTTACATCCGATGCAATTTTTCGGCAATTTCACCTGTATCTCGCGAGACACGCGAGATACCGTATAGCGGGTATGAGAAGAAATGTGCGAACGCATTATCCGCACAAGGAAAACATTTTTCCAAATTTTTCCGTGCCATAGCTGATTAATGCGAGCAATAATTCGCTCCGCAAAAATCAGCCCGAACACCAAACTTCAGTCGACGCCATTTTGTGAAAGCGGCGAAAGTAACGGTATCATCTCGGCTGGCCAGAGTATAAAGATACGTGACAAATGTCCACTCAGTCTCACACTTTCACCGAACGTTACGCTGCCCGGACCTACCCGTGCTGCTGCTTACTCTCTCCGAAATCGCCATAGTACTTTACCTTTGCAACACCTTTAAACTTGCTGGAAATCCTGAGTACGAAATTACTAAAATCATAGTAACTTTCGAAAGCCTGGAAATCCGTAGACTCAATTAAAAACTTTCACTTTTGCATCGAGAGCAGAGCCGACACCCAGCCCTCCGAGATCATCTCCAAGGTTTGTGAAAAATTAATACGTTGATTTAAATGTGTTTCTCCCTTATCTCCGAACCAGTGTTCCTAGATATTAGGGAGCAAACCAGGTCTAGATGCTTGAAAGCGGACTACGTATGTAGCCGTTTAAGTAACTCGCGAGATTTCGCGTTTTCACCTCATTCACGCAAAAGGGCCGTATCTTTGCGGCCTTTTTGCGATAAAATCGTGCATAAATGTAATGCTTTTCAGAGCAAGATTGATAAATAATTCACATCATTTTTTTTTCAAATCACCAGTTCGTTTCAGCGGTCGGAGGAGTAGATCTGCGGCACGGGTAACGGAAGGCCTAACCAGCTCTAGTGTTACTCATATAATTTGTCCTGTGTTTATTTCTTCTTGCTATCTACTGTAATTGTTTTTATCTGTGACTATCTATATGTCGACTTTCGGGGCTGCACGGGTAGACGGAAGTCGGACTCCCCCCCCCGAAAGTCCAATGTAAGTGGAGTGTCTGGTTTTTACATACTGTGCGATCGAACCGCGAACGGAAACAAACTTCTTTTCGCAATCATTACGTTAGAATAATTTTCTCAATAACTAAGTGGATAATTTCTTTTAATAACTAAACTCGGACGCTTCCTTCAGCAATAACTGAATGCAAATACGTTTCTTTTCATAGCCAAATTAGAGTGGTTATTTTACTATCTGAATAATTTCTTTTGATAACCAAACGTGATCACTTCTTTTCGCAATTATTACGTTAGAATAATTTTCTCAATAACTAAGTGGATAATTTCTTTTTAATAACTAAACTCGGACGCTTCCTTCAGCAATAACTGAATTCAAATACGTTTCTTTTCATAGCCAAATTAGAGTGTTGATTTTACTATCTGAATAATTTCTTTTGATAACAAAACGTGATCACTTCTTTTCGCAATCATTACGTTAGAATAATTTTCTCAATAACTAAGTGAATAATTTCCTTTTAATAACTAAACTCGGATATTTTTCTTTTCATAGCCCAAGTAGTATTTTTTTTTATTTTATATTTTCTTTTAATAACTAGACGTGGACACTTCTTTCCGCAGCAACTAAAGTAGAATAATTTTTTTTTATTACTAAATACGAATACCTTCCTTTTTATGGCTAAATTCTAGTGTTTCTTTCTCGGTGACTAATTGAATGTTTTCTTTCGATGGTTAAGCGTGAGCACTTCTTTTCGCAAACACTACATTAGAATATCTTCCTCAACAACTAAATTCGAAACTTTTCTTTTCATAAGCGAAATCAGAATATTTCTCTCAGTAACCATTTGAAATCTTCCTTTTAATAATTAAACGTGGGCGCTTCCTGCGCGATAACCACATTCGAATACGTTTCTTTATGACTGTATTAGGATTTTTTTTCTGAATATTTTCTTTTAATAATTAACTAGAACACTCTTTCGCCGCAACTAAATGAGAATAATTTGCTCAACAACCACATTCGAATACGTTTCTTTATGACTGTGTTAGGATTTTTTTGTCTGAATATTTTCTTTTAATAATTAACTAGAACACTCTTTCGCCGCAACTAAATGAGAATAATTTGCTCAATAACCACATTCGAATACGTTTCTTTATGACTGTATTAGGATTTTTTTTTTTGTGTGAATATTTTCTCTTAATAATTAACTAGAACACTCTTTCGCCGCAACTAAATGAAAAGAAATCATATTGCTAACAGATTGCCGGTAGTATGACTGGACACGACACATGTGCCTAGCTTAGGGCTGTATTGTAATTATTGTATTAAAACAGCGATCGGATTAAGGATCGTCTTGCTAGTGCTGGGCTAACATGTAATTGTTAAAATTAAGGGCGAGGCATCCGCGAGAGAACAATAACTTCAGTAAGATTGATAATAACCACCAATATGTTTGTTTAAAAGGAAACAAGTAAATATTCTCCGGACTTGCCTACAGGGCGGAGAAAGGATCTTTGGTCTAACTAATAATTATGTATAAGCTCGGGCTGGCGGACGAAGGTACGATCCACCTCGCCGCACTAAAAACTGTCATCTCTCGCGGGTGGGCTTGCGAGGTGGAGACATCAGATTAGAAACATAATCGCCGGTCAGACAGTGGCGTAGAGAGTCGAACGTGACTGCTCAAGGTTTGGTGTCTCCATCCTAGTGTAGTCATGACGTCGATGAATAGGTGCTCCCCACCGGAGACAGGCGGATGGCACAATGCCTCGCGACTGCATGCGCGCTCGGAGGCTGAGATATGACAGACGTGTAAATTCCTCTGCGTTACGACGCCTCCCACTGACAGACGTCATCCTGTCAGTGCGACTTTCCCCGGTCAATAGACGACCGCCTTAATTAATACAATAACCCAAATCCATCGGCCAAATGGATAATGATATCGATATATCATTCACTTCTGAGGTGGGCTGCCATATCGGAAACGGCCTTCTGGCAGAAGACCGTTTTCCACCCCGGCCATCCGTTTGTCTAGGTGAAATAGAGCACGGCTCAATAGTTGTTTTCAGCAGGTCCATGATCGCGGCGTCCCGCCGAAAGGAAGTCAGGTTCGACCCCTGACCCCAATACGCGAGTATACGCCTGACAAAATAAGTCTGTCAGATCGGGTGATCTGCAACGCTGCGGCCGGTCCCAGCGGACGCTGGACCACAGGTAAGGCCTGTAAAAGCCGCCGCGTAGGTTTCAAATAAGCGGACGTCGGTCTGCGATCGCCTGCCTTAGCTTCCTAACTATAAGATACACTTAAGTGGAGGAGAAGGAGGACTCAATTCAACGAGTGCGGCCGAAGATATTCTCATATCGCTCGGGTTTCGAGACCGAGCACTATTTTTTTTTAGTAACGCCACGAAACCGGTTTAGAGAAACCGGTACTAATCTTTACGAACATGCCTTCCCGAAACTTAGGTGTAGGTAGGGATAAGAATCTAGGTTAAGAAAAATAGTAATTAAACCACTGTCGAAATCATACGTGTTCCTGTTTGTTTTTTTTTATTAACAATACTTGTCTCGTTTGCCATACGAAAGAAATCCCACTGCACATTATAAACGGAATTAAAAATTCATTATATTAAGCCTTGATAGTAATTTTTGTATTGTTTTGTTTATTCTTATACCTACACGTAACCAAATAGAGGTAAGTGTCTCCGAATGTATCGGAGTAAGGCTGATTATAAGGAAAGCAGAGAACCTCACCAACCATAAGTATAATCTTACAGAAATATTCACTATTGACATGCGTTGTGTGTATCTACTTTCCAGATTTTCAGCCGACCCCTGTAGCAAAAATTAAAATAAATTGATTATGTGTATTGTAGGGTAAGAATGCGGCTCGGACGCATGCAGAAGTGTCCGAGTCGATATAAGATTCATTTGAATATATTTTTTGTTTCTGCTAACTAAACGTATGTTATCAGTCAAAGGGAAAGTGTCGCTAAGACACGATTAAAAATTATAAAATACATGTTCTAGCTTATTCAAGGTCAAGTTGTTAGTCCGTCGCGTCACGACTCTAACAGAAATTTCTACTTCCCTCAGGACTCAAGTACCAAGTATACTAATTAATTTCGTTTCTTCAACCTTTCTTTTGCTTTGTTGCGCAATGGCGCACAAATTGTTAACTTAACTAAATGTAAACTCAGCTAATCATTCGCTTGTTCTTTTTATATAACTATGTAACATAATGAACTTTCTCTGCGAGGATCGTCGAAACCGGGTCACATGGGCACTCGTCCATGCGGCCCTATCTCTTATAGGGTCGCATGGCCGATTTTCACTGTAATTTAATTAATCTATTTTGTTTGTTGTTTTTCTCTGTAGCATATAACTGTATGCTAGCTAGGCTCTTCCAAATTTATTGTTATTAACTTAAATATATGTTTTTGTAAAATAAATCGGTGGAACCCCACCCTTCCTTTGATTGTACCGCGTGTTTCATTAATATTGCTTTGATACCTTTTCCATGTAAGTGTACCTATAACAAAGAGTCCGAATTATACCAAACCAGGTTGTTATGGGGAGAGATGGATAACTCTGTCTCTCGTCTAACGATCTGGGACGAGGGCGTCTCAATCTCTTTCTTTGGTACACATTAATAGTACGATATCAAGGACCTTATTGTAATACAAATATTTTTCACATTATATTTCGCGTGATCAAAAATAGGTATTTTGAATATTTGTACGACTTGACAACAGCAAAACAACTTTTATCTTCTCCCTCACCCCTATTTAAATAAAAATATGTCTGAAGGGGAACACGAATAGGGGTAATTCCCCTCTTTATGGGTATGTTATTATTGTTTGAAATGTTTAAAGGCAGTCAATATTAATTGTGTTTCTCTGTCCCCCTGCAATATTTTCAAGGTAATGAGAAGGGGAGCACAATAGTCGGCTGTTATTCCCCTAAAATTGTCATAACAACACATTACGGTTGTTAGAAATTTATTGTAAAATTTAATTAATAACGCCATATTATTTTTGCCACTGCAAGAAACCTATGAAAACAGAAACTTCGCAAATGACTTAAACTTAAACCACCGTTGCAGTAGTGCTAATCCTAGCTCTCATGTATCATTTTTAAATAGTTTTCATAACAAATAATGAATTCGAGATTATTTTACACGGATGTTATTTGCTGGTACTATGCAAAATAATTATAAATGAACGATAACGACTCATCGATATTATTCTCAAACTTCATATAGGCAACACATACGAATATACTGTTTGACACACACTTTTTACATTTTGTTTTCAATCAGTCTTACTCTATCGTGTTACAATCCATATTAAGACTATATATTATATTATTATTTCAAGAAATTTAATGATTTAAGTTGCTATATATATTGGCATAAAAGTTTTATAAAATTAAAATATATTTCATAAAAACTATCAAATTGGTTGTAAATATCAAATTTAATATATGCAACAATTAAAAGTTCACACTATCAAACTAAAATGAAAGTCGGTAAGTTATACAAAAAAAACTTTCGCGGGTATACAAACATATGCTGGTGTGAACGTGTTAATGATAATATTAAAAAGCCCGCGAGTTACTATCGTTGAATGGGCACGTGCGCGCGCAGCTGTCCACCTTTCCCGCCATTTCAGCAAAACAAGTCTAGAATTTCTTCGAAATTCGAATTTTCGAAAATAAAGCGACCGTCTGTTCCTTGAAATCACACTTGATAAATTGTAAGATGGCATTGATTCGAAGACGCTATCTATATACAAAATATTATATTGGATATATTTTTCTATAAATATACAGTAGACTTAGGTGCTCAGATAAGTTATTTAAATTATTTACGGTTAACTTTTCAAAATCTAGTTAATAAACATGATTATTATGATATTATGATGTATGCATATTTTGGCGATTCATAGTAAGATATTCAAAATTAAGTTAAATAATAATTGTATACTAGCTGTAAGCCCGTTGCTCAGCAACGTGAGATTTTTGTTGCAAAGTATTTAATTTAATTTAATTTTATATTATTTTATGTTATTTTATTTTATTTTATTTTATTTTATTTTATTTTATTTTATTTTTATTAGAAATTTCGTAAATTATTTAATTTTTGGAATAATGTTTAAGTTTGCTAACAACCATTTTTCGTAGTAGCCGAAATTTCGTTTATATTTAATTTTTGGAATAATGTTCAAGTTTGCTAACAACCATTTTTCGTAGGAGCAGAAATTTCGTAAATTATTTAATATTTAGAATAATGTTCAAGTTTGCTTACAACCATTTTTCGTAGTAGCAGAAATTTCGTAAATTATTTAATTTTTGAAATAATGTTTAAGTTTGCTAACAACCATTTTTCGTAGTAGCCGAAATGTCTTAAATTATTTAATTTTTGAAATAATGTTCAAGTTTGCTAACAACCATTTTTCGTAGTAGCAGAAATTTCGTAAATTATTTAATTTTTGAAATAATGTTTAAGTTTGCTAACAACCATTTTTCGTAGGAGCAGAAATTTCGTAAATTATTTAATATTTGGAATAATGTTCAAGTTTGCTAACAACCATTTTTCGTAGGAGCAGAAATTTCGTAAATTATTTAATTTTTGAAATAATGTTTAAGTTTGCTAACAACCATTTTTCGTAGGAGCAGAAATTTCGTAAATTTTTTAATATTTGGAATAATGTTCAAGTTTGCTAACAACCATTTTTCGTAGGAGCAGAAATTTCGTAAATTATTTAATTTTTGAAATAATGTTCAAGTTTGCTAACAACCATTTTTCGTAGGAGCAGAAATTTCGTAAATTATTTAATATTTGGAATAATGTCCAAGTTTGCTAACAATCATTTTTCGTAGTAGCAGAAATTTCGTAAATTATTTAATATTTGGAATAATGTCCAAGTTTGCTAACAATCATTTTTCGTAGTAGCAGAAATTTCGTAAATTATTTAATATTTGGAATAATGTTCAAGTTTGCTAACAATCATTTTTCGTAGTAGCAGAAATATCGTAAATTATTATATTTTGGAATAATGTTTAAGTTTGCTAACAACCATTTTTCGTAGTAGCAGAAATTTCGTAAATTATT
Source organism: Himalopsyche tibetana (assembly GCA_030503985.1). Taxonomy (NCBI): domain Eukaryota; kingdom Metazoa; phylum Arthropoda; class Insecta; order Trichoptera; family Rhyacophilidae; genus Himalopsyche; species Himalopsyche tibetana. The sequence goes on from JAPJYX010000010.1 coordinate 9,185,434, forward strand.
AAATCTTTGGAATAATGTTGAAGTTTGCTAACAACCATTTTTCGTAGTAGCAGAAATTTCGTAAATTATTTAATTTTTGAAATAATGTTTAAGTTTGCTAACAACCATTTTTCGTAGTAGCCGAAATGTCTTAAATTATTTAATTTTTGAAATAATGTTCAAGTTTGCTAACAACCATTTTTCGTAGGAGCAGAAATTTCGTAAATTATTTAATATTTAGAATAATGTTCAAGTTTGCTAACAACCATTTTTCGTAGTAGCAGAAATTTCGTAAATTATTTAATTTTTGAAATAATGTTTAAGTTTGCTCACAACCATTTTTCGTAGTAGCCGAAATGTCTTAAATTATTTAATTTTTGAAATAATGTTCAAGTTTGCTAACAACCATTTTTCGTAGTAGCAGAAATTTCGTAAATTATTTAATTTTTGAAATAATGTTTAAGTTTGCTAACAACCATTTTTCGTAGGAGCAGAAATTTCGTAAATTATTTAATATTTGGAATAATGTTCAAGTTTGCTAACAACCATTTTTCGTAGGAGCAGAAATTTCGTAAATTATTTAATTTTTGAAATAATGTTTAAGTTTGCTAACAACCATTTTTCGTAGGAGCAGAAATTTCGTAAATTATTTAATATTTGGAATAATGTTCAAGTTTGCTAACAACCATTTTTCGTAGGAGCAGAAATTTCGTAAATTATTTAATTTTTGAAATAATGTTCAAGTTTGCTAACAACCATTTTTCGTAGGAGCAGAAATTTCGTAAATTATTTAATATTTGGAATAATGTCCAAGTTTGCTAACAATCATTTTTCGTAGTAGCAGAAATTTCGTAAATTATTTAATATTTGGAATAATGTTCAAGTTTGCTAACAATCATTTTTCGTAGTAGCAGAAATATCGTAAATTATTATATTTTGGAATAATGTTTAAGTTTGCTAACAACCATTTTTCGTGGTAGCAGAAATTTCGTAAATTATTAAATCTTTGGAATAATGTTGAAGTTTGCTAACAACCATTTTTCGTGGTAGCAGAAATTTCTTAAATTATTATATCTTGGAATAATGTTTAAGTTTGCTAACAACCATTTTTCGTAAATTATTAAATCTTTGGAATAATGTTCAAGTTTGCTAACAATCATTTTTCGTAGTACCATAAATCGACCTCGGCGCATATATCGACAGCCCTGCAAAGGTTTCAAGTGTGCAAACAAATATATTTCGTAGAAAAAGAAAAATATCTTGGAATCATTTTTTTTGAATTGGCCACACTAAGTATTTGACATATTCTATTTTTGAATTTTCAATACAAACAAACAATCAAAGTCAAGTTTGAAATAGTTCTTTTTTCGAATGCTTAATATATATAATCTAATTTTGTCGCACCTGAAAGTTTGCCCTTTACCTCAGCGGTAAGACGTTCCGTTCATATTGCAAAGTTCCACGTTTCGAATCCAACCCGCGGCAGAAATAAAATGTGAAATAAAGTTTAGCGTTTTTTCACATTTAAAACTATGTGCTTCTTCAGCGTAATGAAAAAATACTTCTAGTATGAATAAAAAAAATGTCGACAGTCGGGCTGGGGATGAGGAGGGGGAGGGGAAATCGGTGACAATCATATAGAAGATGGATGACACTGAACAAAATCTGTCAAATCAGCTCCCTAGCCCTATAATTATAGCTTCAAAAAATCGAATCAGTTCATTTGATTATTTAAAAAACTTCGTAGCCATGCAAATTTTGAAATAAAGTTCTCTCAATATTAATTACGATGCTTTAGTTCTAAGCCAGGAAATTTGAATTTTGAATATAAAAAGACGTCCATTCCAATTGGCCGAAAAATGTGATGTTCAAAATATGTTCAAAATAAATCGCTATCATTGGGCGAAGTGGACATCAGTACGCACACATTTGTGAAAAGTAAAAAGTGAAAAGTAAAAAGTGAAAAGTGAAAACTTATTTTATCGGCTATTAATATATAGATATTATTGAATAAATTATACGTTAAATTTTATACAGTTTGTGATTCATGCTAGTGAGTCCTGTTATCTGTGGAATATCCTATTGACTGTGGTAATGATTTGGGCATTTACTAAAGGAAACGGAACCCCTTACCTTTAACCCGACAAACTTGAATTCTATGCCAAACAGTGTACTATTAGTAAACTACATATCATAACTTTTTCAAATATTCACTATTTGTTTCGTTATACACGCTCCACATGGATGGTAACATAATATTATAAGAAAGCGTTTTGATATCTTCAGCTAGATCAGCGATACTCAACCTGCGGCACATTCAGAATTTATGAGAAGTTTAAAACAGCCATAGTCTTTAGATGCTTTTTCAAACATCTGGTATTGTTTTCAAAATTTACGTAAATGAATGAGTATTTTGTTACATTTATGTTTTGTCACTATATTATACATACTACGAAGTATGTGGTATATTTACATATTACTTTAATTTAACGCGTAAAATACTGTTTATGAAATCCGCAGATATGGCTAACGTTCTCTCTAAGCTGCGCGCGAGCGCGGCCGCGCAGCAGTTGGGGAGCCCCGGTTGCCACGTACTGCAGGACAGTTATCCAATTAATGTTTGATCGTTCCGCTTGTTTTAGTTAGTAAAAATATTTAATGCTAATGACCAAATTATTATAAGAACGCGTTCACACGTAAGTCAAATTGGATTCTCAAAATATACTGTAAACCCTAGGGCTGAGTCGTAGGTTCATAGTGTTTTGGGTGGATTATGAGTCGTAAAAAACAACCAAATACAAGTGTTCTTTTTAATTAAATTAAAATACAAAAGAAATTCATTTTAGTAGATAAAAAATGCATGTGTGAAACGATTGCATTTTTCACGACTCTACAGCTCTGTTAAAATCTTTTTCACTCTATGTAAGATGTCTATAATATATATACAATATACATATTTATGTCATTTAACAACGCTCTGATCAGTTATGGTCAGATCCAAAACCATGTTTTTCTTCCTCCCTAATATACTATATACATATATATATACCATATCTTTTATTGTTATATTAGCTCAAATTGAAAAAAAAAACAATTGATACATTTAACTGATTGTGTATAGGTTATACATATTGTTTTCCATGTAATCAATACTAAATGAATGTCGCGTGTTCAAATTTTAGGTATCAAAATATACGGCATATAAAATTTCGCAAGTGTAATCAATGTATCAAGATACACTTCAATATTTTGAATGTCCACCAGTATCGAAGGATTTATTAACAATCGATAAGCACGTGCTGCAGTAACTTGAAACCCTAATAAATTATTTTACAAAAATATTAGCGAAGCGTGCATCGTTCCTCGTACGCAAGGTGTTAAAAGAGCAGATGTAACGATACACCATTACAGTGATATTCCTATTGACACGACTGAGTCCCGAGCAGTTAGACGAGAGACAGAGAAATCCGTCTCTCCCCATAACGTCTCGGTTTGGAGTGACGCAGTCAGTCTGTGACAATTTTTAGGAATTAAATATGGGAACAATCAAATTCAATTAAACAACGCTCGTGAACAGTAAAAGGTGGAAATCCACCGGTTTATTTATAATCAAAAAGGGTTTACAGTAAATTTCGATAATTTGGCTAGCCACACAGGAGTGCGCTCTAAATACATGTTAATAAATTTGTCATTCGGCTTGAAGCTCGCGAGCCGAGCCTCCTAGTACCGAATGACAGTCGACTTGCAGACCGGGCCTTTCAGTAGGTCCTTCGCCTGGACTGAGGGTCCCTAGTATTACAATATTTATGTTCCCTTACGGGGAGACATCTATGATTTTATATTTTTACAAGAGAGAAAAAAAAACAACATTCATCATACCATTTTTCTTAAAGCTAATTTCGCATTCAGCGGTTTCTTATAACAGTTATTGATTTAGTAGTGGGCAAATTTCATTTAGTCTTGTTTTGAAGTTAAGATCTGCACACTCACTACGCGTGTACAGATCTGCTTAAAATTAATCCCTACGCTAAATCTTATGAATCAATATGGCCGTCATGCCGTACCATATATCTGAATTAGGGGTGCAGAACAAAATTAATATTTAACTAGCACTGTCACAGTCCTCATGACTAATGATTGTTTGGATTTATTATTAATCAGTATGTACGCTAAGTCGTGTCATACATTTAATTCAATTTATAATATTCAGTGAAATTTTATATACAAAGTTATGATTTCTTAGTTTAACGATTCTAACTCAATTCTTATTGGATTTGCTAATACGACTTCGCAACGTTTTGCGGGACTCCCACAGCAAGGAACCGAGGTCTGTACGTAAGGAGGATTTCCATATCCGTCCTCCCTTACTGTGTGCGTTCACTTCCAGTGACCGCAAGCCGTTTAGGCCGGAGCACATTTTTTCGACGGCACTCTGAATACGAGTCCGTCCAACCGCCCGTTGGTCAATCGCATTAGCGAAATCTCCTATGAAGTTACTTACACTACGTGTTTCGATTTGTTCGAGTATTAGGGAGGATTGGCGGAGACCAGACCTCCGTCCGAGGTCGGCTCCAGGCACGGTGTCAGACCGCTTGAAGGCGTCGCTATCGAGTGACGTAATCCAACTGGACGAATTGGATTTTAGGTTTTACTATTGAGTGTCTGCCGAAACTTCGACAGACATGAGTCCCAGACAAGTGCGCTTGTCTAGGCGGGCTATCTGCCCCCGGAATTATACGTCCACCGCGCCGTATCACTCGGATTCCCGTGAATCCGCAATGATAGTGCCTCCCTAGTACTCAATACAAAAAACACCCTCCGACGTCGACCTAGCTAAAACTAAACTAGTGCGAGGCCGACGAAGCCTGAGGCCCTTTTTCGCACAAGTCCTCGGGGCTGTCTGATCCTTTGTTACTTAGCTCCGCCGACCTTGCATCGTGAATCTATGGAAGGCGTGATGACAGCTCTTCCTGACGTCTCGAGACTAAGTGTCCCGCAGACTTGACCCCGCGACCTTTCAATGTTAACAAGTGACAAAAATTATGTCTGACATTTATATTTAAAAATGACTCGAATTATCACACCTCCCATAGTTCACCCTTATAACTAACATTTGCCGTTATGACGGCGGTGATCGACGATTATCAATGACACAGGAAAAACAAAGTACACAATCAATTTCGAAACACAAGAAAATACCTAACATAAAATAACATACAATTTTATACAAGTCCCCAGCGTCGCTTGGTGTCGTTTGTTATTTCTGTTGTTCAGATACTTCGCCCTCAGATAGGCATACATTATTGAATTTACAATTATCATCATTAGGTGACGGACCTTTCTTTTCCTATTGCAACTCAGTGTAGCGAATTATTGATGCGTGGGGCCCGCGACGCATCGCGGCTCGAACGCACGTAGTTTCGCTCGGCCGGAGTACTGCGCCCAATTTGCCTAATAATTCGTAGTTGATTACTAAACTCAAACTCATTGAGACGTTGCAAAACAACAGTGAATATCGCATTGTTTTTGCGAATTCTAGTTATCCCCGTGGTCTCGTCACCGAATTGAAACAAAGATACTAAAATCCCGGCCTTGCCAATATAATTAAATATTGAAACAACCAAAACTTCAGACCTTACAAGATCATTACATATTGACACAAACAAAATAATTCAGCTCTTGCGAATATAGTTAAATATTGCAACAAACAAAATTCAGACCTTGCAGATAGAATTGAATATTGAAACAAACATAAAAAGAGTCGCACTTTGCCAATATAATTAAATATTGAGACAAACAAAAAATCGGACTTTGCAAATATAATTAAATATTTAAACAACCATAAAAAAATCGGACTTTGCAAATATAATTAAATATCGAAACAAACATAAAAAAAGTCGGGCTTTGCAAATATCATTCAATATTTAACAAACAAAAAAAAATCGGACTTGCAAATATAATTAAATATTGAAACAAACAAAAAAAAATCGGACTTTGCCAATATAATTAAATATTGGGACAAACATAAAAAGATCGGACTTTGCAAATATAATTAAATATTTAAACAAACATAAAAAAAAATCGGACTTTGTGAATATAATTAAATATCGAAACAAACATAAAAAAAATCGGACTTTGCAAATATAAGTAAATATTGAAACAAACATAAAAAAAATCGGACTTTGCAAATATAATCGAATATTTAACAAACAACAAAAAAATCGGATTTGCAAATATAATTAAATATTGAAACAAACAAAAAAAATCGGACTTTGCCAATATAATTAAATATTGAAACAAACATAAAAAAAATCGGACTTTGCAAATATAATCGAATATTTAACAAACAACAAAAAAAAATCGGATTTGCAAATATAATTAAATATTGAAACAAACAAAAAAATCGGACTTTGCCAATATAATTAAATATTGAAACAAACATAAAAAAAATCGGACTTTGCAAATATAATCGAATATTTAACGAACATAAAAAAAATCGGATTTGCAAATATAATTAAATATTGAAACAAACAAAAAAATCGGACTTTGAAACAAACGTGAAACGTTTAGGTGTTGCAGAAAAATTATGCATTGAGCCATCGTACAATATTTTATTATTCCGTTGGCCGATACCGAATTGAGAACAAACGGAAAACGCTTCGGCGTTCGCAAAAACAAGATTAATTACGATTATATATTTCACGATTTTTCCGAAGACCAAGCGCCGCTGAGTGTTACACTGGACCGAACGGAGAGCATCCTCCGCGCGAAGTCGGTCGCAAAAATATTTACAATATACAGTTAGACAGGGTACAACACACAATAAAATAAGACAATGAATTTAAATCAAAATTAGCGTTCCCGTACTCTCCTCCGGCCGCTGTTATTGCCATTTCGAACAAGAAGTGACACACGATTTTACTAGGCTGAGTTTAGAAGAAACAACATTTAATACATGAAGGGGTCCTGTCGACACTTAATAAAATGCGGCTAGGAGCAAAGATGTGACCGCGATTTTACACGCGTCTTTATTTCGATTCTCACTGTCGAGATCGAGCAGGAAGCTACAGTTCTGGCCGCGGACCTTAGGCTAAAGAGTATTGACTCAGAAACAATAGGCCGCGACATATTTATGCAACGTATAATAGTAGACGAACCTTTGGAAGTTCTCAGGAACCGGAGACAGCTTATCAGGAACAATTTCAGCAAACAAAACAGCTGGCGGCAAGCGATAACACAAGGAGGTAGCACAGAATTCGACTCAGCTTTGCACAATGTCAACTATTCGAATGACTTGGTCAAGCTGAGAGAATTTCTGGCTGGGTTTTTATTAAAGATGTTGCGGCGGATAATATCGGCAGAAGAGAGCACGGGAACAGAGTAACGCGTAGAAGTCGGTGAAGATATGGTAACTTTTGCAAAACTGACCTGCCTTTTTGTAAAGGATTTGGTCCAGCTGCGTCCTCGGCCAGGGTCAAAAAAAACGGTTGACCCGAGCAAATCTGCTAATCTCAGCATCTGCGTCTCACGCCGATTGGCTAAGATGCTGACCTCCCGTGGCTCTGCCGAAATATCTCAAGATGGCGGCAACTGAGATTTTTCTAGAACAACGATTCCGCTGAGCGAAAATCGTCTCTAGTGATCTTAATATGACAGATAGAAAATCAGAAAAATCACTGTCGTGTCAGAATCAGTTTTCCGCGAAATATTGCTCTTACAAGCGATCTCATAACTCGTTGCTGAAGCGAGTTATGAGAAAAAGAAGAAAAATTTTCCACCTGAGCGAGTCAGGTGTACCGGTTAATCAAAGCGGAGATGTCATCGTCCGCGAAAAAGTAATTACTGAATCGAGTCTGATTTTTATAAAAGCCTAAAATCGATTTAAGTGCAAATTTATGCTAAATATTTTCTATGGTGAATGTTCCTGAAGGGATTTGGCTGAAAATTCGAAGGAACGTCCGTGATAGTCGTTCGCTTCCATGAAACTAAAATTTCCCACCTTCCCTTCGTGTGTTCGCGCTTCATATCAGATTGAAATTTTGATTGACCGCGGTGGAGGGGAGGCCGCCTGCAATCGCACGTATGACCACGCGAACCGCTACGATTGGTCGGACTGGGCGGGGCTTATTTTAGTATCGAACGGCAAACGCTACACGCCGAACGCGTTTCGAAATCTCGTCTCGCCAAAATGTATGGGGAAATCACAGTTTATTGAATTACTAATAAACCTGTTATCCGATTGCAATTTAATTTACAACACCGTTTCGGACCATCGTCCTTTACGGCTCGAAAAAACTTCGGCGCCGAAGCTTGGCTCGGGCGCCGGTTCCGCACGATTTTAATTGGCGCAGGTGAGGGCTTGGTGGAGTCCAAACCGCGAACATGATTTTAATATTAGTTTATGCAGTGCATACTAGGACATGGCTAGTGTCGTAAAAACAAAAATTCTCAAACGAATTTTGTCCCTGACGACCCTGGTCGAGGTCGCCGCGGGATCCATTTGTTCGATCGCAATTGGAAATTGCGTCGATAGAATTCAGCGAAATTTCTTCAGGGGCTAGAACAGCCTATGCTAGGTGTACCTGTAAATTATGGGGAGCCTCCGTTGAGGAGGAGGAAAACGGCAAGCGTTTCCATTTCCCTCTCTCGCCGCACTCGACCGCAAATTCGGTCGAGTACCGCGCGCGAGCGAGAGACGGTATTTCTATTTGGCTCTGTGCGCCCACGTACTCACTTACAAAGCAGTGGGTTTGTCTTTGCACTCAATAATCCGCGGCGAGACCCGCGGATTGCAAAAATCTTAATATTTGCTTACATTGGCGACTTTGTCCATTTGACCTTGAATAATCGAAAAAATGATGTGTTTATTCTTTCTCTTTTCCTCATTATACCTATCAAGCTTTGCTAACAACCGTATAAGGAAATGCAAGTACAAATCATGCCAAAGGACCGTATCGTATCACTATCCATTTAATACAAACACACCATCGTATGTAACTATTATTATGTAACACTAAATTTCGTCCTTAGTCACAGTTATTATAAAGTTTATTGTTGAAATTTACGGATTTCTGATAAGAAATGTTTTGGCGTGTGGTCTGAAGAAAACTGATACCATAATAAAAAAAAAACATAGAGTAGGTACAACAAATGCCGCCTTATTTTCTGACGTGTGATAAGAAGAACATTTGAATAATCTCAATAATACAAATATCGTTTTACAATAAAGACCGTCAAATAGTGTGCTTATCTTTAATGTCTATTACTAAAGTTACATCAAGTTTGATAAATGTATTGAATATCCAATGTTACGCGTGTGCCATGTTATATTATTTCATAAATTTACCTATAGTGTTTATTTATTGCGAATCTTTTATGTGAGATAAGTTGCTGATAACGATGTTGAATTTATAAGTTGACTAAGGCATACATACATATATATATATCGACTGTGGAAAGGAAAAATGACGTAACCCTCAATTTTTCAAAACTGCTTTTTTTCGATAATCACAATGTATTCAACTTGACACACATTCTATCAAAAGGATGGAAGCTGAAAATGCCGAATAAGTATCTAAATTTAGCTTTTAAGTTTGAAAAAGCTGACCTTGTAAAAAAATAAAACCAAGAAAAAACAATGAAATAAAGGTTTTTCCGAGACAATTTCTTTAATTAATATTAGATTATGTCAATTAAACACCAGTTTAGAAGTCTCCGTGCACTTCAAGGTTGTGTTTAATTCGTATTTTGCATATGTCACAGAATCATCAAAACACGTTTTTTGCGCCTCCTGTAAAATTTGATATGTGTGGGTTACGTCCTTTTTCCTTTCCACAGTCGATATATATATATTCAAAATAATATTATGTAAATATGTATGTCTAAAATTTCTCGATATTGCGCATCGGCTGGTTTATTACAATATTTTTCAGACACGAATTTATTACAATGAGCATAAAAATAGTATTTTACAAATAATATTAATGATTGATTACATTTTTTGTTTACAGAGTCAATATATTTAACTAATTTCAAAGTAGCATATTATACCAATAAACTTGCAACTAAGTCCAAGACATTGGCGGATCCAGAAATTGTCCCAGGAGGGGGCCATTCAATTTGAAAATAAACATGATACATAAATAATACATTAAAAAATAAATGATTTAAAAATAATATATCTATATAAAAATAGTCAATACATAATTAAGTATGTATTCTATAAGACATAGTAAGCTAAACTATTAAAGAGCCCATTTCACAATAAAGTTTTAATAAAATAGAAAAATGTAAAATAAATTATCCTCAGGGGAAGCCATGGCTCCCATGGTCTCCCCCTTGGATCCGCCAATGGTCCAAGATAGCATAAATGCCACATTGATTTTTCTCAAGCAAGTCCCAAGGACCAATACTTAACTGGCTCATCATACCAACATACTGTAGTTTTATTAATACCGGGCAAGTCCTGTGATCAGTGGTGCTTGTAGGGTGAAGACCAGTGGTGGGCTGGAGGGGGCTCGGAGGGGCTCGGAGGGGCTCGCGCGAGCCCCTTGTTAATTTAAGAGAAAATAGTATTCTCAGATCAAATGATTGTAGTATGTAACTGCAGTTTCTGACTTACACAATATCTAAGACAGCTTCAGTTTACACAGTCGTACATTTTTGGCCATTTAGATTGATAAGTTTACGGTGAATTACATATTGTTACATATTATAGGTGTAATGAGTAACAATCGATTGCTTAGTATTGTTTATAATTGCATAGGAGTGATAAAAAAATTCACTCCTTCCCCAGAGCACCGATAATTGCTTTGAGATTAAGCGAGCCTCTTGTCAACGTATTGGCAGCCCACCACTGGTGAAGACCTTAGTTTGGAGACCCCTGTTCTAAATAAAACTTCTGGCGACAAAAAATAGTTCTAAAACCTACGATGTGATGTTATTGTTAGTTGTGGAAATTAATTATGATGGTAATTTCATGAGAATATCTACGATTTCATTACATATTTGTTGCTATTATTTAACTATTTTTAAAAATACTTTTTTCATCTCGAAATTAATAGCATTTTCTGTAAGAACAAACAAAACAAGACAATTTATTTTTTTAACTCATCTAAATGTGATATGCACGAATAATATAATGGCAGCTTAATTTAATCACTAGCAAGATTATTATTATTATTATCATTCTGGCAGGTAATAAGCTACCTGTTTTGATGGCACCGTATCAATCTATTGGCGACTGCACATGTGTAACATTTTCATATAAACATACGCTAGGTGCAATGTGAATTTCATAATAATACAATCAGTGCTGTTAATAAAATTTATTGCAGGGTGCAGATTCCAAGGCCGCGAGGCAGTGTACGAAATCAGAGGGGAGGTCTGCAAAATGGCCGCCCCCGGAAGTAAGGTGTGCGCAGTGGTTGGGAGGCTGCGCGCGAAACACCGGATGTGATTGCGCGGAGCACGTGCTCTCAAGGCTTTGTGCACTTTACGACGGAAACAGATGCAGGCATAGTTTCTGAAATACTTCGGCTCACTATTTCATAGAAAAGTTTTTTTGAATAATAAATATTTGCGAAAGAAAATAATGAATCATTTCTCCAAATTCATAGCTTGAAGTAAAATTATTCTCAATTTTTATTTTGTATAATTATTTTTTCCGAGATACTACACATTTCGATAAATTTATAGACATTTTTTTTGTTATGCCAAGACGAAGTTAAAAAAATAAAATAATCCATTTGAAATAATTTTCGATTAACTCGATGACAAAAGAAATTATAAACACCCACGTCCGAGATCTCAATTTTAAATTGAAATAATCTTAATCTTAAATTGAAAATATTTAACTTTAAAATTGAACTGTCAGAATTTAATACCGGAACTATCTGACTGTTAGGGCATTGTCGATACAAGTTATACCGAAGAGGTTTTGACTAAATAATGAATTGCATAAATGAAAGAAAAAATATTAAATATTCTTTATACTGGATAGCTGTGGACATAATATGTTATATTACTTTCATGTCTGTTCAATAAATCGAAAACGATGCATCATCCGTTGAATACATACAAAGGATCAACCCGGAACGCCATAAATTCAATTCCCATTTTGAAAATGGATGCGGACATCTTTTGTGAAGAGTTTTTGGTCGGTTACATCACTCCATTACCGTATTGTGCAATTCGAAAAATAGATTTTAATATACTCTCTGAATTGCAACGAAGAAAGACAGCCATTGTTGAATATTTTGCGAGTATAAAGCGACGACTGTTCTCCGATTCCAGGGGGTCTAAGAAATTTTGTCATGCCTGCATTAAAATGAAAGATTGAATGATCTATTTATCTTGTCTTCGTGGATTTATAATGGCATTCATACATACGAGTTTCAGTGATCTAGAAAGCTTAGTATATATGGGAGAATCCTTGTTATGAAGTAGTGAATCGTATATACCACAAACGGTTTGCAAAAAATAAGTTAGTTTTGGGTTTGTTTCATTAATGTGGCATACTCACTACGTCCCGTGGGCATAGGCGAGTAGACATTTGCCTAAGGGCGGTAAGTCTAAGGGAGCGGCAAATAATCACAGATTTTTTAAATGACGAAATATTTTTGAAAATCGATTTTCGTTTAGAATAAATATGATGCTTCAATGTCTGTGATAAAAAAAATACCTAATCAAGAATCGATACTTATATAATGTATGTAAGTGCATTTTGAATTAACATAATTTTTTTCTGATGTGCAGGGAAGGTAAAAGTTATTTTTTCATTATTATTGAACAATAAATAATACGAGTTTTTGTAACATATTTATTTGTGAGGTTTTTTGTCAATAAGGTACAGATATATTATGAATTACCTGAAACCAAAACAGTAAAAGTGACAAACATTTGTTCGAGTACGTAGATGGTAAGAGGATTCGAAGTTCGAACTTCTATATTTGTATATGTATTGCTAGAATAATGGAAAACAAATGAGCGTTATTTTAGGGTACTGCCTAAGGGCGGCACATAGCCCAGGAACGTCACTGGGCATACTCTACAATCTACATGTTTCTTCATTTAACGATATATTTAACCAGACATAATAATGATGATAAACTATGTAATAAAGATTTTCTTTTCATTCAATATAGCATACGCAGATACAAATCAACGTGTTGCTAAAACTGCAAATGAATGGCAGTAATAAAATACTCCATCGATAAAAATGATACTTTATCCATAAAATCAATTGTCAACTTTAACGTGCTATTTTCCCCGTAGATTTTGAATAATATGAAATAAATATATGTCTTTATACAACAAATCGCCGCTGCACATGTGTTTTGTGTAACGAAAAGTAATTTTCGAGATAATCGACAACATCTTTATAATTAATAAAATAGCAATTTTCAAACCATTTATTTATTTATGAATTTTTGATAGTATATTTTTTTATTTATTCTTGATATTTTTAGAAAATAACACTTTTCCGTAAGGATATAATTGAACCCTCGAGAGGTGAAGTGAGCCAACTAGTAAAATGGTAAAACTTTTTTCATGGACTTAAAGGTACACTCAGGTCTTCAATTGGTGTTTTCGTAGATTGCATGGTTATCTTACTGAGATAACACTATTGCAATGTGTTTTAACTACGGCTACTTCACTTTTACGATACTTCAAGACGCGTATAATATTACAACTCATCTAAATTTCTAAAATACCACTTGGCTCACTTCATCTCTAATGGGCTCATTATATTGTATATTTCTGCTTAGTCAGTAATCAGTATATATATTAATGTAAGTTTAAACATAGTTATGATAAAGGGATACGCCGATACCAACTAAGCAGTGGTGAAGTGGTAAATAAATAGGTACCAGGTCGGTCATTGGTTTTTTCCCTATTTTTTTTAAATATCTGTCCGAAGTAAAAAAAAAACAAGTTTTAACAATTAAATCAATAAAAAAAACGATTTTGAATGTATGTATGTACTTGAAAATTAAGTTACAAGTCAAATAAGTGGCAGGGCGCCTTACTTATTTTCAGGTGCCAGGTCGCCGACCTGGCCCGACCTGGCCCCACTACACCACTTCAATAAAATACTTTCTTATTCTTTCACCTTATTAGGATGAATACTTTTTCATTACAATCATGTTTATCAATTAAAAAAATAATATATTATTTAAATAATTCAACTTTTTAACGGTGGAGTACCATATCCAAAACAAACTTCAATGTTTAGCTTGGATGAATTCAAAAAAGCTTTCTTTGATCCTGTCAATTATTTTGACTTGGATATTTTCCTCAACAGACAGCTGCTCCTCCCGTAAGAAATCAAGCGAGAAATGTCCACTTAAGTCGATACACCCGCCGGGATACAAAACAAAGCAGCTCAACTTTCTTTATTCCGCTTCTGGTTTCCTAATCCAAAGCTTCACTTCCTTTAGAATTGGAGAAAAACATCTTCTACCGGTCTCTCGGTAAACAGAAATTGAGCGTAGACCTAAATCAGCAGCTGCTGTTTCTTTTTTTTATCTTTGTACAAAACATGTTTTTGCAGTTGCTAGATGATGGATGAATAAAAGATGTTTTTTTCTGGATTTTTCGAATAAAATGATTCGACGGCAACAAGTTGGTTTTATATATTATATTTTATCAAAATTTTTAGTATTTCAAGGTCGTATTTATATTGGGAAAGGTGTCGCGATTTTCAACCACTTTCGCTACAACTACAAATCTTATTACTTTTTCAGTTTTCGTAATTCTAACGAATATTTCATCAAAAGGTTTGAAACCGTTCGTTGAAATCTTGTATTCGACGTATTAAAAATGACGATTTATTGCCTTATTAACGGCAGCTTAATAACGTTTTCGGGATCTTTGCCTTCTTTTCATGCATTTGTTTTAATAATAAATGTATTACAATTTGTACATACTCTGAGTAATTAACGCAAACCTGTGAACATTAAAATTACCTTATAATAAATAAAACGCATTTTTGTACTAATTCCACAATTTTAAATAATAAAAAAAAACGTAAAAATTTAGAATTATTATACAAAATGTGGTTTCTTTTTATGAATATAATGCTTTTCCACCAAGATTTGACAATTAACATATTAAATGTAATTAAAATATTTGCTTAGACATTATTGAATAGTGGTTATAAAAAAAGTAAAATTAATTTTAAAAATATGTCTTAGTATTTGGCAAAAACTAATAAATACACATCTCTCTAGAAATGGACTTAATACGATTTTAATTTTCAATCAAACTAGATATTTGTTTCCTTTCCTGCACATGCAGATTCAGAAGAGGCCACACTTGGTAGTCAATTAGCACATGCGAATATGTTTCGTTTGATGATTGATGCCGTCGATAATAGACTCCGAAGGTCTCGGCAGATGGGTCCGCTAGAGCGGAAGCGACCTTTGCGCACGCGCCGAGGAAGCGGAAGGATCCGCAGTGGCAAGATGCACTAGGATGAGATGGTCTGATGCAGGAAGTAACCTGACCCGGGACCGGTGCTAGATACTGCACCATGCAGTCGGCCGGTGAATGAAAAAATACATTTAAATGTGCATCTGATTTTTTTTGCACCGCTCGCTTATGTTCATCTCACGTGTTTTTGGATCCGGTTGTGTCAATAATATATGCTGCCTATTAAACTGTGAGCCGAGTTTAAAAAATATAAAATTATATAAGAATTTGACGAGATTGTTTGGATATAAAATTCGTTCTACATTCTACATAACAAGTAATATGTGAAATTACCACAATATGTCAACCTTAACTCAACGCTGACTCTCAGCCATACATCTTCTGTCTCTATTGGGGTGTTTAACATGCATACGGATTACATACTAATGGCCTAATTCCATAGACCGGTAAGTCAAAAAATTGATGTTTTGGGTCATATTACCCATTATATTTTAATAGTTCCACAAAAGTAAACCTAGAAAAAAAATACCAGTTTTATCTCGACAGGCAGAAGTTTCTATAATGAAAATAAATAAATATAAAAAATCTCTCAGTTTCATGTAAATACAACTTAAAATATCTTTTTATGGTTCTGTCAACATTGCGATAAATTTGAATTGAGACAAAGACTAAATAATTAACTAAAATGACGAGACAAATAATAATGATCACTTTTTTACAGTTCAGTTTAGATGCGTCAAAACATTGGCCATAATGTCAAAACTTCCGATTTCTAATTGTAGGTGTACCACTCTTTTGTAATGACTACACATTTATTTATTAATTTTCAGATAATGCCCATATGATGATGTCTTTACTTAAAAATGTGGAATTAGGACAAAAGAATGTCTTAATTTTTAATATCATAAACTGCCTCTCCATCAAGAATCGGCAGTGAACACATTAATAAAAGGGACACATATACATAAAATATTAAAAATAATAAAACATTTTTAGTACTTTTTCCACATAAAATTTATTAGATCAGGACCGGTTTCGCTCATCGCGAGCATTATCAACTGATAAGAAAAATACATAAACAGTGATATTTATACAAAATTAAATTGAAATAAAAAGGTGTAAGCAACTATTAACAATTTAAAGGATTAACATATATTTAATTGATTGTGATTCTTGTGGAGCCAGATATATTGGTCAAACGGGAAGAGCTTTTAATATCAGATTTAAAGAACATCTAGCCTGCTCACGTAAAGGGAATGAATTATCTTCATTTGGGAACCATTTGTTCCTAAATAAGCATACATTTGATATCTCTAAAAACTTTAAAATCCTGCATGTAAACAGTAAATCTTTAAAACTTGATAAACAAGAGATTTTAGAAATAAATAGACATAAATTCTTGCCGGACTCTAATTTATTAAATGAACAGCTTGTATTTGCATCATCACCCTTGTTATATCCGTTTCATTAACATAATTCTAGCCTATGTTAACTGCTCTTCTATATTATTTATATGTTTTTCAAAATTTATTCCTTTTGTAAGAATTGATATGGTTTTTAAAATGTCTTTTTCAGAATCTTCATTACTGCTGATTTTGTTGAAGTACATCATTGCTTGAAAACGGGAAAAACACCAAATCATCATTAGGATATTTACTTTAGTAATGTAGTGTTTCACTTTGTGTAAAAATTTCCCAAATTTTAATTGTGTTTATAATTGATATCGTTTGCCACTTAGATTTATTATTCTTTGATGATGATTTTTTAATTGTTATGGGTGTTAAGCATTTTAATTTTGTGTAATTATAATGTAATTTGCTAATCCTTTAAATTGTTAATAGTTGCTTACACCTTTTTATTTCAATTTAATTTTGTATAAATATCACTGTTTATGTATTTTTCTTATCAGTTGATAATGCTCGCGATGAGCGAAACCGGTCCTGATCTAATAAATTTTATGTGGAAAAAGTACTAAAAATGTTTTATTATTTTTATTATAATGCCATTCCACCAAGTATTGACAGTGAACACCTTAAAAGTGACATAAAATATTGTAATACCCTTATAAGTTTATACTAAAAACTATGAATATTTATTTTTCCTGTTTGTGTTTCTGGGTAAAACTATTTAAGAGTACTTCCGCTAATAATTTGAAGACATCCGTTCTTGGGCCTCGGTAGAAAATCTTAAGTTTTGCTCGAAATTTTGAAAAAGTGACCTATTTTATACCTGCCTAGGTGCGTTTACTAAAGGAATACCTAGGAGGCATATGGCTCACTGTGACATGCTGCTACATTGGATAAAGTGAGTGACCATCCATTCGTATTATATCGATAGACAATATCACCAAAAAGATATCAGTGTTGGCTTTTTGCATTTATTTCGTAAATCGAATTTATCGTTATAAATACCGATCTGATTCATTTTTAACTAAGGGTTCTCAAACAGATTAATAATATTCATTTAAATTCAATTGAAATTTTAAATAAAGGTATAAAATATATTTATAAAACACTAATACAATTATTGTATGTCATTTTACAGTTGACGTTGCTATACAATGTACGGTTTTAAAAAAAGCCGTAATTCAATGAAAAAATATAAATATTAGATTAAAACAGAAGCAGGTTGCCCATATATACTGGAATGGCACAACATGGCTATTTTTAAGTAGATGACAATACGCGTGGTAATGATATTATTTTATTTAAAAAATTACACTGATTAATGATTCATTCGTAGCTCGATTTTTAAAGCTGACACTTAAATGCTTAGATCAAGGTGTACAATTTATATATTTTTGGACATTTCCGTTGTCTTCTGTATTTTATATGACGTGTATAAAAACCTTTAGCCACCAAAAAAAATAATCTAATCACTAGGCTATAGTATAATAAAGTAACCTAATAATTTTTAGTGAATACATAGAAGTAAAAAAAATAAGTTTTATATTTTATAGTGCTTTCAAATCATATTTATATATGTACTATATATTAAAGCGAAGACAGATAATTTTATCAAAAACTATTATTAATAAATAAAACGGAAATAAATTATTTAATTAGTTAATTGGCAATTGCACTTCGTCATATTTATGTAAATAAATAAACGAAAAATTTTGCACTATAACATAAAAAAGAAAATGTTTTTTATATATTTGAACAACTAAAACTAAAAATGTAGCTTTTATAAGGACAGGTAGTCACCCTATTCGCGAATGGCACGTGCCACATGTCTTAGATTTTTTTGAGCTTTCAGGTTCGCTTCAATAGACAGATTTAAAGGAATAGATTAATGTGGTTTCATTTAAGAGATTTTTTCTCGTCAGCCGGCTGTGATAGAATATTTCATATTATGAAAAAATATTTTTTTCTGCACTAAACATTTGTAAAACGAGGAAAAATGTAACCTATTACCATATGCCGTAAATAATGGCATATTAAATGTTTGTTTTTATCGAAGTTTTTTTTTAGAGAAAGGGCTAAATATTTTTTACAACCACATAAGCATGATGGACTATACATTATTGTGAACAATAAAGCAATATTAGCAAAATATTACTTATTATATTTTTGTATTTAAATTAAATACCCTTCATTGATTTTTAAAGGAAAATTATTTAATTTAATCATGAAAATACGTCGTTATCAAATTATCATAGTCACGACAAGGGAATCCAATCCCGAGCCAAAATATTGAACCCGGGATTTCGGGATTAG
The DNA here is from genome assembly GCA_030503985.1 of Himalopsyche tibetana. Taxonomy (NCBI): domain Eukaryota; kingdom Metazoa; phylum Arthropoda; class Insecta; order Trichoptera; family Rhyacophilidae; genus Himalopsyche; species Himalopsyche tibetana. The sequence continues at coordinate 9,204,567 of JAPJYX010000010.1, forward strand.
AATTTTTCGATCCCGGGATCCCGGGATTGGTCCCGGGATCAGTAGATTTTTTAAAAAATAAAAAATGATAATATTGGTGAAAAAAAATATTATATATTATATTACCGGCTGTAAGCTGCCAATACGTTACCAAAGAGCTCTCATAATCTCAGTTATTCACGATTTAGAGGTTAATGACTGGATTTTTTAATTACTCGTAAAAAATAAGCGAAATCATTATTAAACTAACTTAATATGCAAAAATACGAAATATAACTTAAAATGGTTAATTTCGATAACTGAAAAAAGCAATTATCTACTTCAGACTGCAAGAATGAAGATTTCTAAAATTGTTGTCTATATATATACATTCTTAATAATTTTATTGAAGTAAATAGACGTCATTTAAATATTCCCAGAGTACCAAAGCATCGATTGTTTCACCATTTAATCAAAGGTTTCGGTTTACGGTACAAAATGAATGAATATGTATCAACAAAATGTTTATGAATAATAAATTCCGCAAAACAAACACTATTGATATCTGGTAATATTCATTGATGTAGAGAACAAAGCGAAAAATAAATTAAAAAAATATCGAAATATGAAGCTTTATAATAACAAACAATAAATATTGTCGACAAATGCATTCAAATACAGTACACGTGCGAATAATGCATTGAAGAAATTTAATAATTGGCATCAAGTTATCTTTTCGGCTGCGACACGCTCTTATCGCAAAGATAAAGTTTTAGTAAAAAAAAAAAAATGGTTATCGTTTATTGCATATGCTTGAACTGCCGACTTGAAAACCAACACGTTTCTGTTTTAAAATCAATCCCGAAGTTTCGGGATTATGTCTTCTAATCCCGGAATTGAAATGTATCGAAAACTGTACGGGATTGGATTCCTTAGTCACGACTACAATTAAAAATATTTCTCAAGCAACTCATATTTTTCTTACAATTTGTTTGTCACACCTTGCTATTGATTTAAATTTGTTTTTGTATATATTGCCCTGTATACTTTTATATTTCATAAGTTGACAAGTTGTAATGAGTGAAACAGGTTATGATCTAAACAAATTATGTGGAATAAGTACAAAGGTGCTAAACCTTTAAAGATAACAATATTTTTATTTATTATAAACATTTGATTTTGAAAAACTTCTTTAACACCTTCCAATAGATTAGCAGTCACTAAACACTAGAAAAAAAAATGACAGATAGTCATTGATATCGGATTCGAGTAAAACGAATATTAACTGAGATACGACAATAGCTTGTGTTATAAATTTGAAGATATAATGAAGGCATTATACTATAGTTTTAATTTGAGATTTTTTTGGATGGACTTTTTACTTGAAATGAATTGAATATTTTTATTCTAAAAACGGTCCGTAAAGAAATGTTTATCATTTTATATTTAATTATAATAGAAGACACGTAAGTAATTGTTGATATTTTTCGCCACTTATAAGAACAATTCAAAATTAATTAATGTACATATCGTATGAAAAAAGTTCGTACTAATCGTTTTTAACAGCTAATTCAAATCAGTGGCAGATTACCCTATAAGCAGTGGTGTAGTGGTAAATGAATAGGTACCAGGTCGATCATCTATTTCTGCCCTTTTTTTATATCCGTCCGAAGTTAAAAAAAACCACAAGTTTTAATAATTAAATCAATAAAGAAAACGCACAATTGATCCTGTTTTTAAGAATACCTAATTTTAATATAGTGCTTTTAAATTTTACCTGGGTCAATTTCAGGTGCCAGGTCGCCGACCTGGCCTGATCTGGTCCCACTACACCACTGCCTATAAGCGTATAAGCGAATGAGGCGCGCGCTTGGCCTCTTAATCTTAGGGCCCTCAAAAATAACTTATATTATATGAGGCTATTACTTGCAAAAACGGCTTATTCCAAAATGGTTAAAACATGAAACTTAAATTTCATTACGATGTACATTTTAAAGAATTATTAGTTTTACATAACTTTGGATTGATATTTTGAATGTTATCAAGGATTTGAGACTGTTTTCTAAAAATATATTTCAAATAAATACATTTTTATTTACTAAATTACAATCATGATTCATTTTTTAACAAATTTGGAATGATCCTGGTTTGCAAATAATAGCTTGTATGTATACTTTTAGCTCAGATTATATATATACATTATTTTTCATTTCATTTTCTGCCGTTTTTCAGATATCCGAAAAACGGGGCTTTCAAATTTCATTGCGCTTATCTTTATGCTTTATCTGTCACTGATTGAACTACAAATTTAATTGTTTTCCTATCAGTTTTAGTATGTAACCGTCATTGTTTTGCTTCTTCTTGAAGTTCTGGTACTCAATTCGTTTAATAAGAAGTTTATATCTACATAAAAAATAAGCTTCATAGAGAACAGTATAATGAATGTGAGAAACAATTACTTTGTAATAATTATTGGAATGACGGTGGGGAGAGAAAGTGAGGGTGATTTGTCAAATTAAATGCTCTCAGATGAATGTGGGAATGAGAAGTGTAAATAAAAATTGCCCATAAGAATACTGTGAAAGAATTAGAGCTTGTAAGCACACCCTCATAGTTTTATTAGTAAACGATTAAGTACCCTTTTAATACAAACAATAGAATTTTTGAGGATATTTTCAGAATGGTTGGTAAACGAATTAACAGAAAAAAAGTTTTTGGCTTTTAAAGGCAAGGAGTATTAAATGTAGTATTTGACATTGAGAAATAATATCACGTAACGTTCAAGGTTTACAGAAATTCCAACAAAGTTACAATGATAAGGTAATAAAATAGAAAATTATTCAGTTCTATAAATATTTTTTAAATTAGTTATTAGCTGTTTCAGCGTACTCTTTCATCAGAACTACCAGTGGCGGATTATCCCATAAGCGCAAGAAGCGCGCGCTTGGGGCCTCCAAATCTTGGGGGCCTCAAAGATAGCATACATTATATTAACCATTATATTTTTATTTCAGTCATAAATATTTATTACTATTCTACGAATAGATTTGCAGCACTTTAATGTTATTCGAAAAGCAGGGCCTTCAAAATTTATTGCGCCTGGGGCCTCCAAAATGCTTAATCCGCCACTGAGAACTACATATAGTTCTGATAAAGGCATACGCCAAAATAGCTATCAACTTATTTAAAACAAAATACTTTGCTATTTTTTTTTACCTAATTGAAATGGAGTTCGACCAAGTAAATACCTATTCGATCAATAACATTACAGTGCTTAATCAAAAATATTGTAGATTTTGAATGTCAACATTTCTTTTTTTGAAAAATAAATAAAACGCTGTTTTATTAACAACAAAAAAATATTGCTTTGTCGCGACATCTCGTTTACGCGACATTTTCCACTCGCGAGTGCATGGTGAGTGGTCGAGTACGCCAGCCGAGCAGGTGGTTCAGGACTTCAGAAACTGGAGCCGAAGGACCATTTACCAGATGACTACCAGTTTTTTAAACATTCTTTTATCCTCGCCTCTCAATTGCAATTCACCGATTTATAAAACGTTTGAGCACTGGATGCTTGTTTTATTATTCATTGAAATACCTTCATACATAGTTGCTTCGCGTATTCGCGTACATTGATTTTATTCCATCATTATGTTATTTTTCGCATAATTTTAAATATACAAAGATTGTTGCAGACAACTCGACATGGTATATAGATAACTTATCTCAACATCGAGCTAGTGCGAGAATACAACTTTTTTTTTGCCAAATATTGAATAAGGACTATCAATAATTGAATTATTCATAGACAAACAGATCGACTGGTGAGTCTTCGTAATGTACCAGTGGTTTCTAGAAGGAGCACATTAACAAAAAGTAATCACGAGAAATTAAAAAAAGACAAATAGGCTTAACAAGAATTATTGTAATATTTACAAAATCTCTCTTACAGGTAGTTTTTCTTATGCCAAGCTATATGAAAATTATATATTAATAATATTGGTGTTTTTTCATAACTTAATTGGTTTATACGCAACAAAGCTCGAATAATCTCATTAATAATGAATAATATTTGTCGAAACCGAGTTAGCTATGTAATCGAGTAAATCTGGCAATTGCACATATGTTAGTTATATTTTAAATAAAATAAGTTTCTAACATTCACTTACATTTTTGAACAGTAAAAATCGAGCTTGTAACAAAAGTGGAAGTATATTTAGTCCTGTATTACAGTTTAGCAAACACGGCAGTTATTGAACGGATTTTACAAAGCAATATAAATTGTATTGAAATACCAAGATAATTAAAATAAGAATATTCAACATTATCTTTTTCAGACGTTTCATCTACATATGTTTTATGAAAAAAAGCGTTTTAATTGATTTGCCCAAATTTTAGCTACCTATCTTTTATTCATCAATATTCATTCCATCTTTTTACATGATTTTTACGGCTGTTGAACATGGAACATATCCTCCTTGTACATTTTTTTAAAAAAAATATTTTGAACAAAAATAAATTGTATTATCAATTAAATGACGTTTAACTTTTTGGTTATTTCAAACCATTAAGAGTACTCTTGTCTGATTCTCTAATTGGGGCCACAATAACATGTTTGAGAATCTCATTACGATTATTAGCGGTGGGGACTAGGGAATCTAATCCCGGACCCCTTGTGAACACGGGATCCCGGGATTGAACATTCAACATTTAATCGCGTATAAATTGGGATTCGGTATTGAGAAATTTTTGCTCAGCGATTTAGAAAGCTATTTTAATTTTTATTATTATTTATTATTTTTTAGCTCTCGTTTAACTTTCTCTAATTTTCTCAATCCCAAATTCTCGGGATTAATACTCTCACAATCCCAGAATTTCGAGATCGCAGAATTGGACGGGATCCCGAGATCGGAGGCCCTTGTGGTGACGTTTTATTATAAAACTCAATCAATCTTTTACAAAATGGTTTCTCAGTGAATGAAAGACTCAGTTTATTTGAAATGAAACAAACCATTACGTATCTAGGTATTATATTATACTTATTAGCTTTCAAACAATTTAACCGGTTATTCAGCAAAACTCCCGTTTCACATCTGTCCAAAGGGTATGCAGTATTCGTCCTTCAATACTATGCGGGCTATATAGTATAAGTAGGTACTTAATATCACTTTTATTATAATATTAATTTTATTTTGTTTCGTTTTTACTATTAGTACTTACTTATTTTGAATTCCATGTCCACGCGAAATGATTTTAATCCATATCTACTACGAACTTTGGGCATATCGACCCATAATCGACAAAAAAACTTATGCGACACAATTCGGTAAATAACGTTTTAAGGCCAGTATCGGCATAAAGCAGTGATCTTATAATACACATGAAACACGGGTCACAGTTAGTAGCACAATACGTGGAATAATCAAAGTTATTTTAAATTTTATATTTAAATGAACTTCCACAAAGTTACCGCCGAAACCATCGAAAGTATCATTTTAAGTTAATTGAGATAAAAACTGCGTTAATAAACTTAACTATTGTAAAATTATTATTGAATATTTATATTATATGGAATAAAAAAAATAACAAAACATTTTTAGTACTTTTTCCACATACAAATTATTGGATCAGGACCGGTTTCGCTCATTGCGAGCATTATAAACTGAATCATTGAGCTGAATGAATGAACATTATCAGTTGATAATGCTAGCAACGAGCGAAACCGGTCCTGATCCAATAAATTTTATGTGGAAAAAGTACTAAAAATGTTTTATTATTTTTATTATAATGCCATTCCACCAAGTATTGACAGTGAACACCTTAAAAGTAATATGGAATACTTTTATTTGTTAACATGTGTCTTTTACTTTTAATTAATAGAATATGTAATAATCCCCTTTTATTCAATGTATTTTCCAATTAATCATCATGGTACACATGCCCAAAATTTAAATACAGGGTTACTTAATGAAAAGCCCCCAAACAACCATTATCTTACTAATGATTAAAAGTTGAATAATTTATCAATAAACATGAACAGAACTTTATTAATTGTACGTATAATTGAGGGGGCAGGGGTGCTCATTTCGGGTTTATCGGCATTCAAAGTGTCAAAATACGCACCTTTCTTCTCTTGTCAGACACGCCCTGTGCAGTCGCACGCGAGTTTCGCGCGCAAATTTGACACTTGGCTTGGCGAGCGCGCGCCATTTTCGCGGGCAAATTTGACACTTGGCATGCTGCCAGCGCATGCGTTTTCTCAGTAGGCTGCTCGCACGCAATTTAATGTGATCGAATTAAAAATGAATATAGTGCATTTCTATCTGGCTGTCAAAATTTTATATGACGAAAAAGTATATTTGGGGAATATCATATTTAAAAATATTTCACAGGGTTTGTTTTTAAGCTGTAATTATGTACGTAAGTTTCAGCTGTTTTTTGATAATGGAGAGCATTATCAATGTTCTCCATTTGAGAGAACATTGTTGTTTTTCGACCCCGAATTTAGTCTAATCGCTTAAGATTATTTAATAATTTAAGTGAACTATATATTTTATATAACTGTTCTGTAAACATTAATCTTAATTAATTTTATATAACTGTAAACATTTATCCGATAATTTCAAAATCGTCTATAAATAGTGTGGGAGCACCGACCCCTCGCTCCCCCGCCCCACTTCAATACTGCTTAAAACATGTTTTTTGTCAATTGCCTTACTGTTTGACGATGTACCGATATAATATAATGATACATTATAATTTGAGATGGCTAATTTTTTCAGTATTGATTTGTTGCCACGGTTTTACGAATGTCATACTATTTAACGCATTAATGGTAAGTTTATTAGCTTGCAGGCTGACTGAGGTGATTGCCGATCGGTGTATTGGCAATTGGTATTTGGGGTACATGAGTGGCTTGACATAAAGCAGGCGAAAAAACTGGTTCCGCCACCACATTGAGATGCGATCATATTTTGCAACTGTTGTTGTTTAAGTAATTAAAATATACGAATGAAACTACATACTGTGCAGTTGAAGTGAGCAACCTATATTGATATAAGCAGCGATGGGCTGCCAATACGTTAACAAGGGGCTCGCTTAATCTCAAAGCAATTCTCGGTGTTCTGGGGAAGGAGTGAATTTTTTTATCACTCCTGTGCAATTATATGCAATCCTTAAATAAGCAATCGATTTTTATTTAATACACTTATAATATGTAACAGTATGCAATTTACAGTAAACTTGTCAATCTTAATAGCTAAAAAAGTACTACTGTGTTTATTGAAGCTGTCGTATATATTATATAAGTCATAAATTGCAGTTATACACTAATTTAATCTTTTTTTTTTAATTAACAAGGGGCTCGCCAGTCGTAGTAAAATTGAACAAGGGGCTCGCGCGAGCCCCTCCGAGCCCTCTCCAGCCTACCCCTGGATATAAGCTAATGCATTAATCAATACACCAATCTAATTATTACTTAATAATTCAATTGGTTACCTTCTGATCAGGCATAATATATTTAACCAGGATCTGCTCGAGGAGACAGGAAGTTCGGAAGAAGAAGAAATAGTATGCGTATATTATAAAAGTAAACCAGATATGTGCAAATAAAATATCGTACATTAAAAAGCAATTAAATAATTATTAACAAAATTTACCTGAAAATAATTTTTCATCTAATAAGTATTGCGGTTGCTAGGTGGGTTGCTATGTCAGTGATGGATTTCTTTTTTAGCTCGGTTAATATATTTTTTAAAAAAAACCTGGACTGACCAAAGTGGGGTATCGGAGTCAAATACAGAAATATTTATATGTTTTGCACCCTTGGTAAATTTATTGGCGTGTCACATCTGACACGCGTATAATAGGTTACATATCACTATTATAGATGTTCTGATCCTTCAGATACATCTTATTTTTAACAAACACACTTTTTAAAAAAGAGAATCGCAGGTGGCCGATTTACTGCCGACTTTAAAATGATGTAAAAATATAAGGTTGATTGACCTATTTGTAATTCAGCAACAGTTTAATAAAACTTACGTATCACTATGATGGCGTTAAGTGACAATTTATTATGAAAAGACAGTTTATTTTTTCTATAAATATGTATATAATATTTTTTTTTGTATAGCATCTACAACTTTATCGAAAAACCGGTTTTTTTAATTGCAATGAGCAAAACAGGCTGTGACCATTTAATAAAAATGAAATAAAAGTACAAGTTGTGATTTATTTTCACAAACCTACATACAGTTTTAGGATAATCAATATTAATTTATACTTTTTTAATATACAGTAGTTTTTATGTAAATCATTTTTTTAACCATGTCCGGTCCCTAAGTATATTTAATTTTATGGATTCCTTATGTAGTAGACCTCAACAGAAGAGTTTCTACGATAACTGCTTGTTACTCAGTTGCTCAATCTCTCATAGAGAGTAAAAATATGATGATAGGTTTACTAAAGTAATAATAATAAGCAAACCACTCTCGATGAGCCCCGTTTTTTAGGATATGATGGTTGGGAAGAGGAATTCAAGACATCACCTTCGAATAGAAATGCATACATTTTATAAGAACTGTCCGTACTGGCATTCTAGCTCGTGACCTGCATGTTCTAAGCAAACGACATTGACACTCGACCACTCAACCGGCATATCATTTGTTGTGTATCTTTTTTAATTTTATTATTTTTCTTGATAATATATGTAGATGCTTCTACACGTCAATTTATTCACCTACGATATTTTTTAATATGTATAAGCAGAATTTTTGCTACCATATATTTAAAAGGACTTTTCATAAATCCTTCCGATGTATGGCTAATCAGGCTCAACGCCTGCATTTTAGACTTGCGTCGCAAACACACGACCGCGACGCGTCGCACACCTGTCCTGCCACCGCACTCTGCCAAGGTAATGCCTGTTCATCATTCTAGGTCAAACTTTGCCAGATGTATTCAAAATTGGAAACCAATTAATGGCTTCACGGCCAAATTCAAAAGTCAACAACATTAAACCAGTAACCAGTAATAAAATATATTTTATCAGATATATTGCCAGCTATTTTGCAAAAAAATACTAAATCGCGAACACTCGAACGGCCTTTTCTCAATTATCTTTATTCGAAATATTTAATCTATCAATGGCTATTGAAGCAAGTAAGAGTAAAGCTACGAATACATTAGGGGACAAATGTCGCACAACATTTAAGTTAATGTCTCAGGAACAATAACGCGAAACATTTTGTTTGTACACGCGAGGGCCCATACTAGTTGCCGCAGAAATATCAACCGTTGAAGTTGGTCAAAGATGTGTACGAAAAAACGTTATATGATTTTATTGGATGCAAACAATGCGAGGAAAGTTAAATTATATTGTTTGTAAGATCTCCACAATTAAACATACACTCATTATATTATCCACGATGACTGTTAATACACAAATCCATAGACCAATATACTTTACACGAAGTCATATTTTTATGAGTATGGATTGCAATATCGGATAAATCTATAAATATCGGTATTTCGGTAATTCATAGTTTAAAGCGGTATTACTTATATCGATACCAATAAAACATTTAAAAAAAAGCGAAAAAATACGACCAATTAGAATATAAATAACGGGCGAGTAAATCCAAATCAATATTATATAAAATCGAAATTTTCGATACTTCACATAAAACACTGCGATCATAATTATTTACAGCTGATGTGCAAATGATTAAAGTTTTTTTAAAAGTAATAAAACAGCAATAAAAAGGCATTAATTCTTATACATGTTAATACATTATATACAACTCCTGGCCGATTTAAAATATTTCAATTCGAGCGATTAATTCTTTACATTCAAAAGTCGGTTTTGGTTAATTTTCAGTACCGAAGTATCGGTATATTTTCTATTTTTAAAATTGGTATTTCGGTTTTGAAAAAATGCCATTAATACTTTAATACCGGTTTCGCTATTACAGGTATTGGGATTTCTATATTTTATGATTGCAACGTTGATGGACATTGCGCAACATTGCGACATCGCATAGACAAATTAATGTTTGTAAACATTTGTCCCTTAATGAATACATGCTTTTAGGTAGACAAAAAAAAATTAAGATAAATTAAACCTAATCAATATCACTATATTTACTATTTTTATTGAATGTAATAATATTATTTATAAATAACCGGCGCCATATTTTTAAATCTTACCTACCTTCATCCATAGCTGCGCGTTATTCAGTAAGATTATTTACTTTTTAAAAAATAAGTATTTTTAATAAATTATAGTATTTCATTTGTATGTTATGTTACCTCCTTCTCCCAAAAAAATTAAAACCTACATTTTATACTAGTTCTACATATTATTACAATAGAAACCAGGACTAGCATAATCCAAACAATAATGACAGCAAATCATTGCGTTATATAATAATAGAATATGCATAAAAGTATTTTTTTAATTCATATTTATTTATGATAAAATACATAGTGTATTTAAATTTGAACTCACCTATATTTAAAATGTTGCTTGTATATTTTACATCTTAATGTGAATCATTCTTCCAAAAACATCCACCGATTCCGACATCTGAAAACATAAAAAGAAAATTAATTGTTACTATTTTTACAACTGACACTTCAATCGACATTTTCGGCAGGTATGTTATTCTGAACAATGACACCAGGCATTTTTTTTAAAATCTTCTTCCAAAACGAGCCCAAGTAAGGATCTAACAAATAAAATTAGGTTGACAATTCATTATAAAAGATTGATACGGCTATAAAATACATACACCTGGTATTTTACACGACACACACACACATATTACCATTTTTTTAAAGTATTATTATTGCTATATTTAAGAAACACAACCTAGAAGGGAATCTTTAACTGTTCTTATGAAATAATGCATGCTGAAATTTGACGAAACACAGTGGCTGTTTTGTAAGGTAGGCGGATATGAATAATTAATAAAATAAATGATTAAATCTAAGCTTTAGTAAAAAAACAATTTTAAACACATAAAAATATAATAAACTGGCATATTTAAATTTTAAAACTTCGTTCCTAATGAATTTCTTTAGGTCCTTGAATTTTAAATTCTCTGCGCAGCAGGCATAATTTTATAAATATGAATTAACCACCATTAAGGTGTTTACTGTGAATTCATAATGGACACACTTTATATTAAAAACCAGGGCTGGCTTTTTAATCTCACCACGAGCATTAATTGATAATGCTGAATTGTACAAAAAATGTGTTTATTTTTTTTCACGGGATTTATTTTTTATTCGATTCTTTTTACTCGATTTATTTAATCGATTTCTGTTCAAACGCATGGGTGTTTGTGATGTCTTAAAATTCCCTTCAACTCTTCCGAGCCTTAAGCAACTGGGAGTAGCGAGAGCGATTAGTTAACCACCAGTCCCGTCCTAGCCCTATTCTTCTAATCCTACTACTCTCTTTGAAAAAAAGAGAGGTTGAGTGAATGTGTAACAAACAGTTCTCGTAGAAAAAAAAACTTCAGTTAAGATACCAGCATTAGGAGACCATATGCTCCACATTGGTAGCGGTGAACATGGATAAAAAGCATTGCTTTCAAAAAAAAAACTTTTTTAATTAAAAATCGTGCAATGATAAGCAAGATGGACGTACAGCAAGCATCTCATTGTGCGGTCACAAATTATCAACTTGAATTTAAACGCTTTCGTGGACACAATATGAAAGCGCATTTTGCTGGAAGTGTGTAACTTACGACCTTAACTATTGTTTAAATTATATTATGTCCACTGAAATCGGTTGCAAACAATGAAGGAATAAAAATGGCACGAGAAAAAAGAAATTACAAGGACATGCGGGTATTTTTGTCTCTTGCAAGGAATATTTTACAAATCGTTACCTTACTTTGAAAAGGTTCTATTTGCACCTTACCATGCTTTGAGATACGAGTGTTTGAATATTTGACTGATCATATTTTGAAATTGAAAAGAAAAAATGCACTTTTAATGATGAGCAAGTATAATATAAACATAATTATTTTACTAATTTTAAGCAAAATTTATTTTATTTAAGCCCTATGTATCTGGAGATAATCGGTGCTTAAAACTGTAATTATAAACTTTTTGCTCTGAACTGACAACAATAATTGAGTTTGAAGAGGTTGTTATGTCCAGTTGAACTTTCTACACTCGGTCTGTTCGATGCGTTTGACAGTTGCCACCTACCGATCGATTGTCTAAGCTGAATGTTGTCGCAACTTCGTTTAAAAGATTTAATTTTAATAATATACTGAGTTAAGACGAATGTTGTTTATAAATCAATTATAAAAAGTCCTATTGTTTCTTAGAAGTTTGTAAAAATACTGTATGAAAGAAAGTGTGTAGATAGATCTTTTGAATTCTGCTAACTCCTTTATTTAAAAATGCATGACTCTGAAATTAATATATACAATAACTCTAGAATCCTGCTAACTTCCTTATTTAAAAATGTTGGCTCTGTGACTCTGGAATTAATTACTCTTGTTAGATTGGGGCAAATACAAAATTTTCCGACCTAAAAGGTCATTTATGCCAAAATGTCAGTTAGAACCTTTTCAAAGTAAGGTAAAGAAATAACACATTCGTTATGTTTTTTTTTATTACTTTATTGCGGTACTTTCTCCTGTTTATCATTTAAATCTACTGTCCATACACGACCAGATTTTCCATGACCTTCTCACTCACTATTTTCGACTGTTTTGAATCACGCGTGTTCTCAGTTCGTTGGTAAGTGGACTTCGATATAATATGTATGTATTAAGTATATTTTCTTAAAATTTTTGGGTTGTATACTTAATATTGTACTGAACTTTCAGCAATAGTAACATCCCAATCTAAGTAACCAATGAAACTATTCCAGGGATGGCGAACCTTTTTGGCTCCGCTTGCCAAAAATCTTCAAATATTATTTCTTGATTGTGTGGCGTGCCCAAGCAGTAAAAAAATAACAAAATAGAAAAAAATAAAAATGTTTTTTTTTCTGAATTTTATTTACAAGATTAAAAATTACAACAACAACAACATTTGAAAATTAATAAAACAGAATAAATTAATAATTCAAAGATTATTTATTGTTATAATTTTTTTTTGAACATGGAAGTCGTTCGCGTGCCATCCAAATTCTCAAACGTGTCACCTCGGGCACGCGTGCCATTGGTTCGCCATCCTTGAACTATTCTTTATGCCGCCTCTTGTATACGTTCCAAAATAAAACTATATCACTCCGCGATTGGTAAGCTGTCAAAAACTAGACGCTATAAAACTTTTTTGTTTTGACTTACACCGTATAAAAAAAAAAAAACATATAATTAATTTACTTTTTTAATGCTACGACCCTTTCAGTATAATATAATAAACCGTTAAATGTAACCGTTAAAGTCGTGTAAATATAGTATTTTTAAGTCAAATATTTTGAAAATATTCGGTGAAAACATGCTTATGCATTTCGTGATCGAACTACATATATGATCATCACGTTAATAACATCTCCGATAATTGTGTAATGAAAATCAACTCTACTGCTAACGTGGCACCATTACTCTAATGTCCACATAATTTTGAAGAGTAATTTTCGCTTTAATAATGCAGTCAGCTGAAAAAATGCACTTTATCATAAATGTTTTCCTGCGAAGACCAAATTAAAATTGGCCGCAGCATCCTGCTATTAATAACGCAAGGTGTACTCACCTCATATTTACCTGTGCCTTTTAATTTGTTATTTCGTAGAATACTGGGCATCATTTTTGTTTGATTAAAGCTTAAAGGTAAATATATATATTAATTATTAATGTTTATACATACATATATTAATTTAAAAAAATGATAAGTACCTTCCATCATATTAACATTCTGTTATCCACTATTTTCTTTGATCCCAATATAACTTCATGGAAAGTATCTTATGGTCGTCCACAAAGCCGGAAGAAAACTCAAGCTGATAAGTGATTATTAGAGACCCGTATTTTGAGCATCTTGCCATAAATGCTAAATATATTATAAAATTTGGAATAGATATTATATGCTAAATTTGTAAAATATGCGAATATATGCTAAAATAACAATTTAAAGGGGTTTTCCTATCCCTTTGCCCATTTATTATAGGAAGAAATTGAGGGGATAAAACAGAGCTTGTAATTAACTTTAGACTGTGTGTTTCAATGAACCGAAAAGTATTCTTTTTTAAATCAGCCGTTTATGATTGTGATTAGGGCTTACACAAAAACCGACTTTTGAAAAAACCGGTTTTCTAATGTCAATATCGTTCGAAAACCGGTGTTATCCGGTTTTAGAAGTTTTACAAAAAAAAATAATTAAAATATCGAGAAAAAGTTTTTTTTTATGTTGTTTATTTATATACATAATAATACACAAGAAGAAATTATTAGATGTTACTCCTCAGAAAATATGATTTAAAAAAACACAAAGCGTCCACTGATCGTTTGGTAACAAAATTTCCTGATATAAATTTTCTATTGAAATGAACTTCCACAAAGTTACCGCCGAAACCATCGAAAGTATCGAAAATACCCTTTCGCTGGGTAATGATGTGGGGCATATGGTCTTTAAGCCATCAAATAAAAGATCAAAATTTCCTGTCCTTTTGTTTATAGACTCGTTTATGGAAAATTCGGCACAACCGGTTACCAAGTTGAAGAACCGGTTTTCTAATGTCACAAATTTAGAAAGAAAAATACGGTTTTTATAACTGGTTTTTGAAAACCGACAAACCTTAATTGTGATACATTGTGATATTTTACTAATGTTTTTTTTAAAATATAAACAATTAAAATACCGATGTTGATTTACTCGCTACTATAGCGATCCCGATTGTCTTTTCTTTTGCTTTATTTAAACTTTTTTGTAATACCGGTATTAATATATTCGTCCGGTATTGCAAACCCTAATCCAAAGCGAGTATCTATTCTCAAAGTGTATTATATGATATTACGAGTCTTTATCTGACGCCAAGATTCACTAACACTAAGAATCATTTTTTTAACTGGTCACAGTTGCATGTCCCAGGCAGTCCGCATCGGATGAAATGTAACTTCAATTTTAATTCATAAAAACCCTATAGTATTGTAAATTATCAATAAATAATATCTTCGGAATGCAGATCCAGAACCGGAAACAGACAGCATCGTTTTCAAAAAAAGATATTTAAAATTTAAAGATGACACGCATGCAGTTTGAATTAAATCGTACTCGCCTGCATGTAAACAACGTTTGTAATCGATCATCCTTAGCAATAATATCTTATTTGTGCTCATTATTTTCTGATAATGTGTATAGTTATTTTGACTCGAAACATAGTGTAAGTACTTTCATGCTCAAACAATGCAACACATTTTGATCAGAGAAAGATCCAGGTGCAAAAACGAGTCAATAATTAAAACCGTCAATCAAGCAAATCCTTTCCGATCGTAGATACAAAACAGGGCACAGACAGACAACCTGGATTTACAGGTGGCGTTTGCTATTGGACAAGTGATTAGGTCAGGTAGACAGGTGAATTTGCAGGGCTGCGACTTCATCAGCTTTTTAGTCATTGAAGTGCATCGCATGTAAAAAAATATCGTCTAATATAAATAAATTTTTAAGGCTATATTGAACATTATAGAACTGCTTTGTTAATGTTATCTCGAGGAACGCAAGCTATTTACTTAGAAAAAATCGTTCATTGAAAAAGTTTTTTTCTGCAAAACATAACATTTATGAATTGTGCCAGTAACATTTTTTAACGTAACAACCAGGGCTGTGGAGTCATGTAAAAAAAAGATGACTCCGACTCCGGCCAAAATACCACGACTCCGCGACTCCGACTCCGACTTTACAGCCCTGGTATCAACTCATGCACATGAGTCTAACTCATTCTTGCCCTAGATCGATTTGAACGAATGGTTAAAAGTTGTATTGATTTATACAAAAAACACATTAATCACGAATTATAATACATATTGATTATTTCGCTGTATTTTCACAAAGAAGTTACTGTCAACATACCGTATTAGGGAATGATTCAGTTTTAGTTATAATTTAATTTTGGGAAAATATTATTCCATCGTTGTTATATTTTTGATTTTTTAATACATATAACGTGGAGAATTTAAGCTTACATATTTTTTTGAAACTTCATTATAAAAGGCTGTATGGAAAGGTGTTTCGTGCAACTCAAAAAGAATAAACACCTTGGTTTGGTTAAAAAAGATCGATGAAGTACCTATTCAAAAGTCAGAAGGAAGGAGCAGGTGTATAAAGGACCCGGTGCGTTCCCACGGTCTTATTTAAGGACCTTCCCTTAAAAATCTTGCAGGATTCATGATAGCTGAAGGATGCTTCAGTCCAGATAATGAAACATTTAACATTAAATTTAAAAAAAAACATAGGTACTGTCACACGGCGTAAATAAATTCTTGATTCATAAAGGAAAAACTACAATGAATACTACTTCTTTACATCCTGCAATTTATTTTGACTTATAAGGTGAGTCTGAAAAACTTGTCTTTTCATTCAGTCGTCGATTATATTTTACCATATTATATTTGTCACATTTACAATTTTAACTGTCAAATTCTTGGCAAAATGACATTATATTCATAAAAATGAAATGTCAATTGTAGTGTATAGGGTGAAAACATATCAATTTATTATAGTTCCACAATTATTATTCGGTGTTCAACAATATTGCTTCGGATGTCGACATATTCCACGTAGACGTGAGTGATTTCCGACGAATACTATTTTTTATGTATTAGAGAAGAGTTCGTCGGAGCTTACTCAGTTGACTTCCTTGCTATTTTTTTACTATTTTTTTTTCTTTATTGTAAAAGTTTTAAATTTATAATTTGTCAACTTTATGCAATGTTAATTAAATAAATATTTTATACACAATTACATATATTTCGGCTTAAACTTACATTAACTGAACAAGATATATCTATTCTTATATACCAACATATATTGAAAATTTCAATGTATAATAAATTGACTTTATGATTTTCCCGGAAATACCAATATGGAATTATTAGGAAGTTTTCAAAGCAAATAAGTTGAAATTTAAATGATTGTGTATAATTAATTACAAAAGCTATTTGTAACGGTTTGAGTAATGGCGAAGGATTAAAATTTATTTGGTCGTCAAAAATTTCATTGGCTTTCTTGTACTTTCTAATTAATATCCGATTATTCTGGTGAGCTTAGCTTAAGAATTTATTTAAAAAGATGTACATATAAATATTAACAAAAATAATGGCGTAGCGGGAAAGATTAGTTAACCACTTGTCCTTACATAGCCCAATTCTTATACCTCTACTTTCTTTGAAAAAAGAGAGGTTCTATTTAAAATGATTAAATATCAATACATAAATGTTTAAATGTCTTAACTTCAACCCACTGCTGGGACGACGAAAGCGTTAATCCGTTTTTTTGTATAGTTATCTACAATACTTAAATAAGCAATCCTAATAGAGAAAAAAAACACCGAAATCACAAAATAACTCTTAAAAACATCGCTCGAGTTATGTAAGGTGATCTGTGAACGATATAAGGTGTTTTGAAAATGATACGCTCTTAAAGAAAACTTCCCTTAACAAATATACTTATAGCAATACAAAAGAATAGGAAGTTTACTTCTAAAAACTGCTAAGTCATGAGACTTCTGAAAGGTGATTAGATGTGGTTTGTATTGAAGTTTTAGCAATATTTTTAATGACTTATCTGTATTTATTTACTTTCGAATAGAGTAATAATTTTAATGCACATTTAAAATTAATACTGATACGACATATTTTATTAGTATGTACCGTCAGTAGATATACTGGTAGAAGGAGTTAAGTCAAAAACCGGCAGTTTTGAGTTATGAATGTATTCAGATAAATAGATTTTAACACGCTGAATCTTCTGAAAAAAAGTTCAACCATATTCGGTGTATTTTAACTTAATTTTAACAAAATATATGTACATTAAGTCAATTAATTTTAATTTTATTTTTGGCAAAAAAAACTTTCAATAACGCTTCTGAATATGTAGATCAAATTCGTAAATCATTATCGAACTTCATAAATCAGTTGAAAGTTAAAAGGTCTCTAATCCCGGGATCCCGTACCATTCTGTGATTTTGAAATCTCGGGATTTCGAAATCACATTTCGGGGTTGAGAAAATTAGAAAAAGTGGAGCGAGGGCTAAAAAAAGATTCCAATTTTAGGTTTATTTTAGCTATTCTGTAAATTCCTGGCATTTTAAAATTGTAAATGTTGAAAAGAGCTCTCACTGCGTTTTTTTCTGGGAAATCCTCAAATTTCAGGTTTTTGAATCGACAAAAATTTTCTTGAAAAATCCCGGGATTTCCAAATCGCTGAACGAAATTTTCTCAATCCCGAATCCTAATTAATACCCGATTTTATGTTGAATGTTTAATCCCGAGATTGGAAAAATTGTCAATACTGAAATTCCGGGATTGGATGCCCTAGTTGAAACGATTTTTACTTTCAGAAAATTTTCATGATTATCCAAAATTACGATGATCCCAAAACAAGGGTTTTTTGACTTAACGCCTTTTGTCGGTATACCGATGATACAACCGTTGTTTTATGTATTTTGAAAAGCGAAACTAAAGAGCTCTTAAATGTTTGCCAGGAGTGTCTCAGTACTCAATACTTGGTTTCTATGCATTTAAGTAGGCAGATAACCGTAAACATTAAATTTAATTTCATGACACACTTATAAACATAATAAGTTGCCATCAACGTAATAAAATATAATTAATAGTCAAGTTTTGGCATTATTATTTTATTGATAACCAGCTCCGTTGATTCATCATAACACCTGAAGTGCAAAATTATGCTGGAACACAATTAGACCTAATTAGACGCGGCCAATGAAACTCATTTAATATTTTATTATCATGAGAATAGAGCCAATCATCTTTCTCGGTATCATTAGTGGAATTTTATTGTCTGTCAAATAAAAATATTATTTTTTTGTTTAACAAGTGATCGGAGAAATTTAATAGTAACGTGTTTTAACCGCGCAGCCATATCGTCATAATCAATTTTAAAATAACGCAAGTCACCGATTGCTTTGATGTAAATCAAAATTTATTAGTTATTTGCATAAATTGAGGTGTGTTACATCGCTTAGTTTATTAGAACGGTGAGTGGTGACTTACGAAATTTTAATAATCCCATTAAATGAAATCATAAATGAATATGTATTGAAATTTTTGCGTGTAGCTTTTGAAAAATATATTGCTCTTCCTCACCCGCAAGTGTATTTTAATAGGTCACACTAGGGATTCTGTGTCGAGACGTCCCGGAACTTGTCGGGCTTTTTGCTGTCTTAAGTCCGGGAATTTTTCAGAAAATGTCCCGGGAATTGCGACTGTGATTTATAATGTGCTAATAACATGTACATTTTAATTTTGTAAAAACCAATTCTTGTGTTTAAGAAACCCTTAAAAGGACTGATGTGTTACGACTAGAGTTGACATTTGTCCCGGGTTGGCCGGGATTGTCTCGGGATCGGAAGCGCTGTCCCGGATCTCAGATGAGTGCTAAATTGTCCCAGAAATTTTGAGCGAATTGAGGATTTCAAATTCCTCGGTGAGTTAAAAAAAAAACTAGTTTCGGAGATCCCGGGAAATGCTGGTATTTTGGGCAATTCGGTAAATTCCTGGGTTTTTGGATTTGAAAGTCAGCAAATCGGACCAATGTCCCGGATTCACTTGGAAGAAATTTGACAACCCTAGTTACGACAGGAGTTGGGACTACTGGATAACTAATCGCACTCTGATTGAATTGGATGATATACTCTTAAAAATCTTTTTTTTATTTATGAGATAATACAGACAACAATCTAAATTTTAAATAAAGTAAACGTTTTATTACGAATATATAATTAAAAAGCTTCATTTCACAACATCAACTGGTAGTAGATACAAATGTATCTAACAGGTGTCAATCTGTACCACCTTCCCCTTCCTCTCAACCTCTTCATTCACCCTCACCTGCGACAGGTGTCTTAGAGTACAATTTTCGGTGAGAACTACCACTGCTACTGTGGACCAAAATATATATCGTACACTTCAATTATTATATTATTTTATGAACAAACTAAATCAATTAATTAATTATTAGCCTCATATTATATTTACATTATATAACCAAAGAAGTCCCCTTGCAGTATAAGAAGGTTTTAATGGTAATTAATGTTGAATCACAATTTTTAAATCATCTCTTATTAGCAGAAAAATAATTAAGGGTTCAAGTGTTGACATTTTTACATCACAATACATTAATTATCTTGGTCGAGTTCCCTATGTCAGTCGAAAATAACATACTGCCGGAAATAGCCCACTTACTGACCAAAATAATATCAACCACTAGATAACCTCTCATCAAACATTAGCATAAGCTCAAACTTATAATACGTTTGATACATTCATTTTTTTTTTAAATTTGGTTAGTTTATTTTCATCCTAAAACAACTTGACCAACAGTAAAATACATTTAAATATAAATTAATAGTCGTATTTATATCTGGCCGAACTAAAGCGATTATTTTTTCTTTTCATGTTTATTGATTCATTCAATTGTTGAATTTTTACACGTGTATACAATAACTGAGAGTTAGGGAACGTTTTCATATTAATGGCTTAATTCATTTGTGTGTAAGCTAGTAAAGCCACATTCAAGAAACATCAATTAAATACACAACAGCACGGTTGTTGATTGTCCCACCAACACACGTTATTTGTATGCTGCCGCTGTTTCGCGGCCGCCTTCCATAACGCAATAACAATCAAAATAAGAAACGAATTTACTCCTCTTATTCTTGACCCGATACAGAGTTCCACGGGGCTTATATTTCAACCATGCACTCAATGGCAAAAGATAATAGAAAGCAAAAATAAACAGTAACAGAAAGCAAAAATAAATGTTACGTAAAAAATAACCAGTGGTGTAGTGGGGCCAGGTCGGTGACCTGGCACCTGACAATGAGCCAGGGCACCGCCCTGCCACCTTTTTGATTTTTAACTTAATTTTCAAGTACATACATATCGACTGTGGAAAGGAAAAAGGACGTAACCCACACATATCAAATTTTACAGGAGGCGCTAAAAACGTATTTTGATGATTTTGTGACATATGCGAAATTTGAATTATACACAACCTTAAAGTGCGCGGATACTTTTAAAATGGTGTTTAATTGACATAATTTAATATTAATTAAAGAAATTGTCTCGGAAAAACATTTATTTCAGTGTTTTTTCTTGGTTTTAATATTTTACAAGGTGATCTTTTTCAAACTTAAATGGTAAATGTAGATACTTATTCAGCATTTTCAGCTTCAATCCTTTTGATAGAATGTGTGTCAAGTTGTAAACATTGTGATTATCGAAAAAAAGCCGTTTTGGAAAATTGAGGGTTACGTCCTTTTTCCTTTCCACAGTCGATATATTAAAAATACTGTTCATAAAATTTAAAAGTTTATTTTATTGATTTAATTTTTAAAACTTGTCGTTTTTTAACTTCGGACGGATATAAAAAAAAACAAAAATAAATAGGGAAGAATCAATGACCGACCTGGTACATATTTATTTACCACTACACTACTTCCATTAGAGGCTATAATTTCTACATTGGGACTTGGGAGGTAGGTGACAAGGATTAAAAAAACACATTATTTTTTGTTCAGAATTTTTTTTCAACCAAAAGGCCGCACTTCAAGTAACAGAAAGCCGCAAGTTAATTACCTATTTTTATTTCGTTATTCCATGATATGATTGGTTCACTGTTGTTTTCTTCTTGAAATACAGCTACGAAGAATGTATTACTTGAAAAGTCACTCTTGTCGAAACGTTGTGTGACCAAACTGCACTCTCTTCTGAGTTTTCACGAGTTATTCGAAGCGATTAATTTTAATGAGAAATTAATTCGTTAATTGGCCAACTTCTGATAAAAAAAATACACCATTTTATTTCCGCTTCTATTCTGTAGAGTCTACTGCAATAAACTAAGAAGCTTTACTTTCCTAATGAAGATTTGTTCTAATTAAATATGTACTTACTTTTACTTGCGCATTGTTGCATCAATTAGATCAAACAGTTTAAACTTTTCGGAGTTGAATAATATTTACAATTATCATGGAAGCTCAACAATTGGTGATTGAGATAAAAGAATTGTTTTATTGTTTACTTAATAACTAATACAAGGATGAGAGTTCGATATCTGGAAAGATCATTAATTTTTTCTACTTCTTATCATTATATATCATTGATATTGCAGTCACTTTTTTTGAACTAATATACCAAAATAGTTTTTTTAGCACTGTGGAATTGATCAATAAAATCTTTGACATTTTTTTTATTTTTTACTACCATTATGGTAATTTCGTGTTTGTTGCTATTTTTTTGTTAGATTCAAATTTAAAAGTATGACGAATATTAAAAATATAAAATTAAAAAAATATTGTTAAAAAAATGGTTTATGCCAAAGGGCCAAATATTTTGAATTTGAAAAATCAGTCTAGACGAACTCGAGGTGAAGAGATATCACAAACACTAATGTTTAAAATTGGGACATGAATCCAGACCAGTCCGATTGCTAGAGCAAAATTCTTGCCAACTGGACTGCAGAGGGTGACAATCTAGTATTGTAAATAATAAAATGGGCAATTATAAGACGTATCAGAAAAAATATGCCTGAGAAACTATAATATAAATATAAGATTGGTGGACCTCTGCACGATATGCTATTTGATTTTAACGGAGTTACATGTTAACCACCGTGTGTATCAACATCGTGATAAGCAAATGTTACATAAATGATATGGAATGTTATGAACACACTATAATAAGACGATTTCCAAACGCTTAAAGTCATGCGGATATTTGTACTTTCCACGGAATTTTTGTTAAATGTTTAATTATTTCACTTAAATGTTTCACTTCACTGAATATTATTCAATAAAAATGAACAGAAATTCAGCAATGCTGTGAACTAAATTTCATTCATATTTATTTTTTCGATTTAAAATTCGAATTTTTAGTCAAACAATTTTTATGTTTATGGTTTATCTTTACAAGTAAATTATTCAGAGAATGCTTTCAGGAAAAATCTACAAAAAAATCAACAGAAAAATCCAGAATTCTCTCATCTTCTCTTAACCAAGAAGAAATCTTGAGCTTTGTTATAAATTGTAATTAAAATAAATCTAACCAACGGAAATAAAAGAAACAATGTTACTACATTTACAAAATTACGCAATCCAGTGTTTTATATAAATCATGATAGTTTTGAATATTTTAGATGCCTCCTTATCAATATTGAATATATACTTCCTAGCAAAAAAACATTATAAACAATATATTTAAAAACATTATTTTCTTTTAACGTATTTTTTAAATCAATATTATATTGATTTATATTAGCTTGAGTGTAAGCATTTTATACAATGTAGCAGGAGACACAGGTTGGTTTTTATTAACAGCTTTTGTGTGACTTGATAAAAGTTGTAAGCCCAGGTGGGAAAAGTTCTTTAAATCTTGATTTATATAAAAAAATGTCATGTTTTATTTATATGATAGATACCCTACGATATAATAAATATTTCACTGCTAGTTTTAGACTATAATAAAAAAAAATGTCATTTTGAGCAATGTAGAATGGTTACAAATATCATTATTTATTTATATTTGTCAAAAACTTTCACAAGTTTAAATGGATTAGTAGAGTTTGTAATGACATTGTTAATTTTCTATACCATTTGATGAAAAAAGAATGTCTTGATAATAAATAAGGTGGGCAAAATAAGAATACATATTAAGTTATACCTAAGGTTCTAGTATTAAGAAAAGAGGGCAAGTAGGGCATTCAGTACCGGACCCTTTTTTGATCCTGGGATTTTGGGATTCACTATTACTTCGGGATCCCGGAATTGATCACTGGGAACAAAGTGAGAAATTGACAGATTCGAAAATAGTTTTCAACTCAAAGACCTTTTTTTAACTCGATGACTTTAAAAAATTGGGAAATCAGAGATTCTAAAATTTTCGAAAAGTGTGAGAGCTTTTTTTAGCTCCATCCTTTCAAAGAGTGGCTCTCATTGACTAGCGCACAATTATTTTTATACTTTGTGTTATATTGAATCCTGAATTCCCGGCATTAGTATTCAGACAATACCGTAATTACGGCATCGAAAAATTAGTCGGGATCCCGGGATGGGAGACCCTAACGGCAAGCAATCAAATTCGTTAATTTCAAAAAAATATAACACGTTGAATCTTTAAATCCGATTATCTTAGAAAACCACTATTTAAATTGTCATGGTTTAAATATAGTGGTGCGACATATTTGACAGCATTTTTTTTTACGTTGAATTGAAATGTTTACGTATAAGTTCAGTAACTGTTGTGCTGCTTAAAAAAATAATGCCATTTGCATCGCATCACTGGTGACATACGAGCATCAAGCAAATCACAAGCTTTACAAAATTTTAATGTATTATGAGACTGAAGAAGTGAATGATTCAGCATTTATATTTTTAATCAGAGCATACAAAATGCATTTTTACATTTATGCATATATGCATCTAAGTATGGTTGCGAATATATAATCAAGATGGAATTTTTTCAATTGCATTAGAAATTTTAGAAATAATATACAATAGTTACAGCCTATAATTGAATATTTTTTTGTGTTAACATGTACTGCGCGCATTGGTTATAAAAGTGATTGCCAACCTTTCAAACCGCGCAGACCACTACGGCGATATTATCGATAGGAAATGGTTCTTACACTTACTTTTCACACTCATTAATTTTCGTATAATTTAGATTTTAATTATCTTACATTTAATTTTTATGTATAAATTATACAATATTATACGCAGAATTCATTATGAAAATAGTTACAAAAACACTATTATTATGTAATCTTCTGTTGAAAAAAAACAATATATATCGGCGTGTAAAATTAATCTTTTCCTTTTCAGCAATTGAGATGTAAGTTGCCATTCGCTCTCCATTTAGGACAAGCCTTGCGATTCTGTGCCATGTCCATGCTAGAATATGAGGATATAGATAATAAATATAAACATGTAGCTTTATATGCAAATATTTACGATAAAAGAATCCCTTATAAAAAAATGTATTATACATTTTGTTAGCAAGCATTGTCGTAATGGAAGTAAAACAACCAGAACATACGTAATAAAATATTTAAAAAAAACTAGAAACTGCAAATATTTTCAAAATATTATTTAGTCTCCCAAGTTTCTTTCGCAGACCAACGGTTGGCGGTCACTGGGCTAGAGTAAATGGCTTTCCAATGCTGTGTTTAGAATATATGTTTTTGGAAGAAATACTAGATTGACGAGGATATGTTGTTTCACAAAAGATATAATGACTATGCCTATTTTTAGGATTTGATTTATATATACCTACAAAATTAATCTATATTTATGACACGTTAAAAGCTATATCTGTTAAAAAATGTTATATTTTCTAGTAGTAAGACCAAATACGGTTAATTTATATAGGCATATAAAAAACCACAAAACAAGGTTTTAGGCTACAGTAATCATAACCACAATTATCACATTTTAGTTATACCAACCGTAAAAAAGTAAATACAAAAAGTCAATTCGAGTATAAAAGGATTCCAATTCCAAGGGCCTAGACTCCAGATTCTTATGAAATTGAGAATAGCCCCGTAGAACAATCTAATTATTTTGAATTTTCTCTTTGAGATATTATTCTTCGTGTTGTAAGGACATTTATTATACGAAAATATTTATTAGGGTATGCTATATTTCTTACTGTTATTATAAGCAATAGTTTTTTGTTGTTGTTATGAAACAAGTGAAAGCAAATTGTATTCTTATGCATTCGCGAACATTTGCTCATCGCAAAGAATTTGTTCCAGTCAACGACTCGGTCATTTCAAATAAATCAGGCTAGAATGCTAGGCATGAAGAAAGCATCCATTTATGTCCATTCGTCATACCGACTTGATTATAGCTTCGTTATTATATATTATAGAAATGAATAAAGGTAAGAAACAGTTTTAATTTAGGTGGGTAACCGGAACCTGAATCGCTGTTTCTGATAGCTTACTTACTTAGTTGTTTGCGGATAATATTACTATAGTATATATTTATGGTACCTTCGGTGTCTTGCTAGAGCTTTGTATATTTTTTCTTCTGGTTTTTTTTATTTGTCGAAGATTGCCGACCAATTGCATCATATCATCCTATCCTGGACAAGTCGTATTATTATACCGTCAACGCGTTGAATATTAAATCTTTTTTTAAAATACACCTCTTTTCTCAACTCTTAAAATTCTTATTTGTCGTCTCATGTTTGATAATCGGTTAATATTATTTACCTTTTCGTAAATACCCCCAAATTAAGTACTTTCGGAGGGTACTACATATTGATTATAGTCAGTGATGTGCTACTTAAATTCTATCAACCGGATCGCACCTTGGTAAACACCAACCCCCAAAATTTTTATACATTTTTTTTTTAACTTAAAAAATATCATACATCACAAAATTATTTATTGCATTACATACTTTACACATAACATAAATTCAAACTTAAAAGCTAAATTTAGATACTAATCGACATTTCAGCTAACATCCTTGCGGTAGAACGTGTATCAAGTTGTTTACATTGTGATTATATAAAAAAAGCTGTTTTGAAAAAAACTGTGGGCTACGTCCTTTTTTCTTTCCACTGTCGATATCAAATTGATGTTTTAAGCTTGCAATATTTATTCCATATTACCATACAAAATGGTCGATAAACAATACTAAGCTATATATATACCATGTAGCTAATTATTTTATACTTCCGTTTAAAAAAAATAAGTCTCATGATTGAGGTTCTTAAGCAATTTTAAAATAGCTAAATAATTGTTATAACTATTGTTCATTTTACGAAATTAAAAGATCTTGTTTTCTATTTAAAGCAGTGTAGTCAAAAAAAGCAAATAAACATAATATAAAAAGGTAAACAATGAAGCAGCGCATATCATTTAGCGAGATTTCATTCAACGTTTTATTGGTTTCCTGTTCATTTAGAATGCAAAATGAACTATTTAAAGAAAAAAATAACAAAAAACCTTCCGCTCCGAAAGACATTGGCGAGGTTGCTTCACTAATGAGGTGCTTATTTTCAATCACAGCCATTCAAAATTCTAATAAAAAATATTTCGATCATCAGCGAATGCGTTTTTAAGATGCCTAAAAAATATTTATTACTCATAACAAATGGTTGAAATGACATGATAGCATCATATTTATAACTAAGTTGTTTAAACAAAGTAAACGTGAAAACATTTTTGTCGGATGAACGAAGAAATTCTGTATATTTTTTGTTGTTGGTATCAATATTGCAATCCTTTATTACACGGAGTATTTTTACACGGTCCAGTGCAATGGACCTTTTCATTTATTATTTTTTACGCGGTTTTAAATTCTCAGCTGGAAATTATCTCCTGCGTTAAAAAAGAATCAACTGTACATAAAATTTCAGTGAATTATGAATTGATATTTAAGAGGTATTATATATCAATCTATTAATACGACTTCTAAATTATTGAAAACTTTTCATTTATTGAAAAAACCACGCTAAGGACCTAGTGTGGACCTCGATTACTGAAATGGAAATATTTTTATATAACCGTGAATTAAAAAGACATTTCAGTGATCGTCGATTTATTATCAAAACACCCCAAAATTGCAAAGGTTAAAACGAAAAAAAATGTTTGCAAAAAGGACAAAAAGGAAATAATAATGCCATATGCCCCGGCGGGTCTTTGCTTTTTAGTGTCACTGAATGGATTTCAAAAAACCTCTTCACTTCCGCAGGATGTCCTTAAAAAATCATCATAGCCGAGATATTATTCCAATCGGCTGACATCTGTTGGGCTTTTTGAGTTTTATAGAGCGACATATTGCATCTTAGGCTACCCACCCCTCAAATCCCATATGAAGAGATTTAAAAAATAAACCATTATTTATATTAATAGCTAGCTTGTCATAAGACAACCAGAAGTATTTTTACCTTGTCAACTATTTCAAACATCTTAATATTAATCATATTCATGTAATCACCATCATTGCTCAGAGTGGGTAACAAAGATGGGTAACGTAAGGGAAATAGTAGAAGTCAACTGATGGCTCTAAGAACGGTTTTCAGAATCGGATAAGCGGTTGGTGTGAAGATACGAAAATATTACAGACTTCCATACTGGTCCAACAATACCTGAACCATGATGTTTAAATTTTTCCATTACGTCAGTAATAGACTAAAGGAGGCTTGCAGGAGCTCGCGCCAGTCCCTTGTTAAATTTCACTTACGCCGGAGAGCCTGTTCTTAAATTAAGTAAAATATGATTCTCATATCTCAGCGTTATATAATATACTAGCCGGTTCCCGGCAAGCGTTGAAATGCCACTAAAAGTGTTTGTGTTTTAGTTGTGGTTATTGAGTGCATTTTTTATTTTTCTGACTGTTTGAAGTTTACTGCTGATTGTCTATGGTACAACACACGCGTCACCTACTGTAAGTTAATTGTATTATAGCCTTCGCGCAAGTGCAAGCATGCATTGTCAAAATGAACTGTATGCCAGATATACAAACACTGATTTGTATATATAAGACCTACTGTAAGCTAATTTTACTATGTCTGTAACCTTCCCGAAAGTGCAAGCAAAAAGTTTGTCAAATTTTAATTGCAATCGGATGAACGGTGTGGCAACGCATACAGTACGAACAAACAAACATTCATTTTTATAAATTAGATAAGTCAATGTATAAAAATGCATTTTAAATTTCAAAACGCATTAATGTACATTTGGTATTTTTAACATTTATATATTTATATTATCTGCGACGTCTTAAGAATGACGTTTGAAACATAGAATTGTAGCGAAAGGAATATCAAATATTTATGTGTAATCCTTAATTGTGATATATACTGTGAATTGTTACAGAAAATACGTATATATAGTAACATTCGATAGCTTCGATAATTATTGCGTATATATGCAGCGGTGGGATGCCAATACGTAAACAAGGGGCTCGCTTAGTCTGGAAGCAATTTTCTGTTTTCTTGGGAAGGAGTGAATTTTTTATCACTCCTATGCAAATAAAAGTAATACTTAAATAAGCAATCGATTTTTATTCAATACACTTATAACATGTAACAGTATGCAATTTACTGTAAACTTATGAATCTAAATGCCTAACAAAGTACTACTGTGTATACTGAAGCTGTTGTATATATAAATAAGTCAGAAATTGCAGTTCTATACCAACATGATCTGAGAATATTGTTTTCTCTTAAATTAACAAGGGGCTCGCCGGCCTTAGTAAAATATAACAAGGGGCTCGCGCGAGCCCCTCCGAGCCCCCTCCAGCCCACCCCTGTATATATGTATAAAGGAGATAAAAAAAAACTCACTCACTCCTTCCTTCCACTAAAAACTATACAATTAAGTAAATCCCTTGTTAAGTATTGGCAGCTCGCCGCTGCATTACGGGATCCCAACACCGTTACTCATTCAGCTACAGGATCAGCAATCCACAAGTTAATTTTAGTTTTATTATATTTTGATCTTGAAAATTTACAAACCAAAAATATCACATCTGTACACCGAACCAGTAGCGGGTTATATGTATAAATGTCATTTGATATTTATTCAACGTTTCAATATAAATCATATGAATTCATACCTGAGCTAATTACGTAAGTATATTACATCTTCTTTATCTTTTAAGATATTTAAAAGGTAATAATTGCGTCACGATGTCGATTGTGAATTTATAACAATGGTAGTGAATGTTTTTCGTAAAAATGGGTGGTGGTTGGTCAACGTTAGCCAAATTGTCCCATTTCAATTCAAGGCGAACATTTTACCATATACATACTTGAATTGAGCTGGCCTTCGAATTAAAACAATTTCCTAGTTGCGTCTGACATTACGATATATTAAAATAAGTACGTCCTACAATCCAATTACAAACGTTTTTCGAATCGTTTGCTGGTAAAATGCACCTTGCTGTTTTCATTCATAAAATTTTATGAATGAACAGAATTCCTCTCAACGCGAGTAAATAAAAAAACATTTTAATTCATACAATCAATTGAATTTCTGTAATTAGATCCTTCATTTGTGCAAAGGCCCATGGTCAAAGTTGTACAGCTGCTGAGCAAGTTATTGGAATGAAAAATATTCACAAGTTTTGTGTTTACGTTTAAACACAATGGTTGGAGGAAGTTATTTGGGTTTATGGTAAAAAAAAGATTGCTATCGTACATACATGCGTTAAAATAAAATAAATTCTTTTGAATATATTAAACTATTGGAGTATCATCGATTACAAGGTGTTAATAATAATTTCAGTGGAAAAGTGTCGATAATCATACTTTTCTACTACAGCCTCGTTTAAGACGTTCACTGTCGAGTCTTAGTGAAAATGCATAACATATTGTATGACAAAAGAAACTAAATTTATTTTGTTTTTATTCGGCATTTTTTAATAATGATCAAGAGTTATGACCAGTTCTACCCATCTCGAACACGATCAACTTATGATGTTTGCGATGAGAAAAAAAATATACAATATTAAATGAGTCTCTGTATATAAACTATTATTTTCAAGCCACATGTAAAATCAACTATTGTCAGCATTATCATTCAGGTGAATATAAATGAGAGATATAGTCCATTAACCAAGGTTGCTTAAATTTGCTTGTCAGTATTTTCCTTTAATGTAATGGATCTAAATCCTGAATTGAAGGGAGGAGCGGTTAATAAAATTTGATTAAAATTCCAGCTCAATTAAATATTATAAAGAATTGCAGCTCAAGCTGTAAACATATTTTTTCTACGAACTTGTATTATTTTGAAAAACAACTAATCGTGTGCAAACAGGTGGAACCAAAAAATAATTAGTTAAAATAGAAGAATAATATAATGTACTAATTATTATTTTTTATGAGCTGCCCCTGCTGTGAGCCACTTAGCATACAATCCTAAATAATTGAAAAAATATGTGAAGTCTTCATTTTTATAAAGTATGGAAGTTGTATACATCACTGTCAGAGGAAAAAAAATATGATTTTAGTTTATTACTTATGACGTAATGAAATTTGATGTCCAATAGTTTTTTATATGATATTTTCGTAATAAATGAACCAACAAAATACTACATACAATCTACATACAAAAGTTAAATTAAGTTTCGCATCGACTTAGCAGTTACTATGCTATTTTGTATATACAATTATAATTAAACTTGTTGTTACTAATTTGAAAAAGCTATTTTTATAACTCTAATAATACGTATTTTGACAAGTGCTAATACGTCAAACTATAAACAGTTTTAATGAAGGCAATTAACCATTGTTTTATCGTTTTTGATAAATTTTGTGCACAGCAAATAAAGCAATTTATCATTTAAAATTTACGGCGCTATCAAATTTTTGAAGTAAGTTTTTAATGATATATTTTTAATTGAATTGTTAAAGTGCATTCACTGAAACCCCAAGCAGATGTCATTAATAACAATATTCAACAACAAAAAATTACCAGCGAAATTACAATAAGAATAATTTTACCGGAATAAAAATAAATAATGAAATATTGCCTGACGTAATATTGGACAGGTTTAAAAAAAGTGATCCTACTCCAAAGAAGGTACTTTTTTATAAAAGTAACGACAATACATTGTAGTCGTATCTTTATTTTAAACAAGTGCTAAAAATCATAAAAAAAATATTTAAATTATATTTACACAAGGCATGCCATGCCCTCTCCGCTATGTTATAGTTTTATGAGGTCGATAATACTCGTATCCAATTAATTGCATAACAAATAGCATTGATGCGGATAAATTAAAGCATTTTTTATATATTGAAAGTAATAATCGCATTTATTAGAAAGTCATGGAAATAGACTTATTCCTAGTGTGTTGACAAGATTTTTTTTACCATTTCCATGTCCGCTCCGAATATGAAGCATATGGACTCCTAATGGAGTTTATCTCAACAGAAGTGTTTCTACGAGAACTGCTTGTTACTCAGTTGCTCAACCTCTCTTTTTCCAAAGAGAGTAGAAATATAAGGAAAGGGCTAGGACAGGACTAGTGGTTAGCTAATCGCTCTCGATACGCCCGGTTCATAGGATATGATGGGTGGGAGGGGGTAATTCAAGACATCACATACATCCATGCCTTTGAACAGAAATTCATAAATCGATTGAAAAATCAATTTATAAAACTGCCCGTACTGGGATTCGAACCCGTGCCCTCCGTAGCGGTAGCCAACGACGTGGACCACTCGACCACACAGTCGGCAGAGGTTAAAGATGGAGGTTAAATAATTTTAACAATAGCTAAGATAAAATTTTATACTTTCGATGGTTTCGGCGGTAACTTTGGGGAAGTTCATTTTAATAGAAAATTGAAATTAACTTTGATTATTCCACGTATTGTGTTACTAACTGTGACACGTGTTACTTAACTTTGCGATAGTAAGTCTGAAGATGCCTCTGAAAGAGGCGAAACACGTGTCACAGTTAGTAACACAATACGTGGAATAATCAAAGTTAATTTAAATTTTCTATTCAAATTTTATAAATAACTTTCATTAAAAACATAAAAAATGGGAATATATAGTGATAAATCGAGTGGTTAATTACTTCGACTTCGGTTGCAGTGCTCACGGGTTCAAATCCCAAAATTATATATAATGATATATATGTATATTGATTTAGAGATTTCTGTTCGAAAGCATAAATGTCTATGATTTTAAAAATATCCCTCCCAACTTTCTGATCCTCAAACAGTTCGTAGTAAGAGCGATGTGTTGAAAAACTTGTGTTGAGATAAACTCAATTAAGAGTCCACATGCTCCACATTAGGAGCGGACATAAACTTCAAATTAAAAACAGTTTTAATTAATGCCTTCTATTATGTTACTAAGCAGTTAATATCCATGTCCCTGATAATAAATGATTTACTTGAAACTTTCTTAACCGGATATTAACGTTATCCTTTTAAATTAGGACATTTATTATTATGAAATAAACATTTCACTTTGCATAATGACCTAAGTCCGTTTCGGTGTTAAAGACCGGAAACGCTATTTATAAAAAAGATCACGCCACCATTTTATATTTAGGGTTCAAGTTTAAGGGGTATTATACACATAAGATGGAGCTTAATAGGAGAAATTTTTAATTAGCTAGTTAATTATTTTATCGTGTTCAATTTAGAAAAATTGAAGGAATAACAAGTTGTATTTCAGTTATCGGTTTTATTTCGTATGTTATGTACAATTTACATACATTGTCTTATCGAGATTAGTGTGAATATTTTTTGCTCGCTACGTCTTTCCTTATTTGAGTTTTGGGTGAACTGTATTCTCCGTGCGTATTCTTATTGTTTCAATTATTATTTTAATTATCTAAATCAGTGGAGGGGGACCTGCGGCCTTTTGACTTGATCACTTTGTTCACTTTGATCAAAAAAATATATGCAAGCGTTCGGAAAAAGAGCGTAATCCACCCATTATATGTTCGACAGTCGAAAAAGGTTGGAGGGAGGGGGGGGGGGTTGTCAACGTTTTCGTTACTGTGGCCTTAAATAAATCAGATAAATGAATGTGACCTTTAGAAATGAAAAGGTTCCCCACCCTTGATCTAAATTTTCTATCAATCACAATTAACATTAGATTGTGCCGAAAAAAGATCGTTTTGAATAAATATATCTATCTGTACATGGAAGGTAGACATGGTATTGTTTTGAACGTTACATTCAAAAGAGACCTAAGATAGGGACCAATATAATAAGTCAGTGAAAAAATCAACCGTTTTTATAGCAAAATAAAAACAAAATTTTACGAATATTGATTTGAAACATTAAAATTTTCTAGAAAAAGGTGCCGAATGCCGTTCCACCACGTTACATGGGAAAAAAATCACTGATTACATCCATCCATCCAAATCAATGACGTACACGTGCTTAGAGTTTTTTTAAATTTTCTTGGGACATTTGACCGAACATGAAATTGGTTGATACGGTTTTTGTCAAAGTTAAATATATTGTATCGGAATTTTAATTTCAATAATCGTTTACTGCAAAAGAATGAAGGTATCATTTGACTGCTTAGTATGCAACATTTTATACAATACCAGTTTTAATGATTGCATTTATTTTGTGTTTGGCCCTAACAATACACGCAAAATGCAGCCAGGCAATTTGTTGCACGGTTTTCGTGGTGCATCTGCAACAGATGCATGATGCATTACCAGATAATGCATCGCAGCTTCCCTGTCGCTGTTCTACGCCAGCATACATTGTTGCATAATCCAGCTACGTTGTGTTACTTCATGAAGTCATTTATGACATAGCACTTGTAAAAAAAGACAATATAAAATTTGGAGCCATATTTGGCTGAATAAATGAGCCCCTTAGAGGTGAAGTGAGCCAAGTGATATTTTATGAAACATTGAGTTAGATGCGTTGTAATATTCTGCATGTCCTAAATTATCGTAAAAGTTAAATGAGCTCAGTAAATTCACACTGCATTAGTGTTATCTCCCTAAAATAAAAATTAAATCACCAAGTAAAATTCTAGTTTACATAAAAAGTTCAAGATATTTTTTTATTAATTTACTACTTGGCTCACTTCACTTCTTAATGGCTCATTAATCTTTTCTAAACTATAATGATTTTTGTATAGACTTATTACCAACTTTTTAAATAATAAGTTTTTAATGATAATTTTAGTAGTTAATTTGAATTCAAGGTATTTTTCAAGGGCTGTGAAGTTGTGTAAAAAAAAGATTTTTAAATAATTTTATTTTAACTTATATATATGTATTCTATCAGATCGTCTTTAGTCATCCAAGCATGCAATGTCAACATTATGGACTATTGTGGTTTGAAAACACATCACTAAATATATATTTTTTAGACTCCGACTCCACAGCCCTGTATTTTTCATTCGTAAATATACTATAGCGACTTGAATGCGTATGATCCGTCACGGAAGCCAACGACATTGACTAAGTAAAATTAAATTCAATTAAAAATATATATTAGACAATCATAGGAATATTAGTCCTAATTTTTGCATAAGAACATATGATTGATCAAACCTATACTATATCGTCTGTGGAAAGGAAAAATTACGTAACCCGCACATAGGAAATTTTACAGCAGGCACAAAAAACGTGTTTTGATGATTTTGGGTAATATGCAAATAACGAAATATCCACAAGCTTGAAGTGCACGGAGACTTCTAAACTGGTGTTTAATTGACATAATCTAATATTAATTTAAGAAATTGTCTAGGAAAAATCTTAATTTTTGTGTTTTTTCATGATTTCAATTTTCACAAGCTCATCTTTTTTCAAACTTAAAAGCTAAATTTAGTAACTAATTTGACATTTGCAGCTTGCATACTTTTGATAGAATGTGTATCATGTTGGATACATTTTGATTATCGAAAAAAACTGTGGGTTAGGTCCTTTTTCCTTTCCACGTCAATATTATTAAAATCGCTATTTATTCACTTCATTACAGTTACACTTTTTTACGTGCTGTACTTCATCTATTTAAAAAGTGTTCAGCCAAACATGAATGCATACATTTTACCGTGAAAAACCTAAAATGTATTTATTATCGTAAATATTATTTTTAATTCTCGATGTCGCGCTTAGACATTGAAGTAAACTTCACATAGTAAACACATTTGTGCGAAGTTTATCGCTTTGAATGAACAATGCATATTGTTTCACAAAACATTGATACGGCAAGCATATGCGCATATAGTAAATGCTCATACGTGAAGGTGTAACTGTAAAATTGCGGAATTGAATACAATAAACGTAACACGATTTGCACCGCAATGACTGTCAATGTTACATCCGATAGTTAAGCCCAACATAATGGACTATGCGGTGAATGGGTTAATTTTATGCAGCTGATGCATCTCTACAAAATACAGAATGATTCTTTTTCGATTGATAAGTTAAATAATGTTATTTATTGGTGGCGGAGCGCAATAATCAAATAGGAAAAATATGTACAGATTTATATTATGTATGATTCATGAAGAGTTTTGTCGAGCGAATGACAAATTTTCCATATCATCGTTGCGCTTTTAAAATTCACTATGTGCATATTTTCACGAAATCGGATTGTTGCTTCAAAACAAATATAATAATTCCCGCACCCGCAAAGAAAAAAAAGATAATGATATAAGTTGTTTCAGAATTACTATAAGTTTGTCGATTTTGTTGAGGACAGACTTTGTAATTTGTAATGCGTTTCTTTGTTGAAATCCACGTCCGCTCCCAATGTGGAGCACGTGGCTTCCTAATGGAGGTATCTTAACAGAAGTTTTTCTACGAGAGCAGCTTGTCACTCAGTTGCTCAACCTCTCTTATTTTCGATTCGATACAAACAGTACTAGTGGTTAGGAAATCGCCCTTGTTGCGCAACGTTATTTTAGGATTGGAGGGTTGGGAGGAAATTTCCAGAAATTGCAAACATCCATGCCTTTGAACAAAAATTGAACATCGTTACCCGCCCGACATATATTTACACAATATGTATATAAAAAATCCTGGACATTGGCTAAACGATTATTAAAAATGATTGCTACCAAATAATTTGGTTTGATGACTTGTGTTTACTGTTAGATGTAGGATCAATAAGTCATTAAATTTAATAGTCTTTTTCGATGAAACTTGGTCCGTAGAAAAAAAATATCTTCCGTTATATCAATGTTAAATTATTGATTGTAAATTTATTACACCATGTGTATACTATTATGAATTTGTGCTGTATTTACAGATGCATTCTTCCCGAGTGAAAGGGTACACCGGCTGGGAAGAAAGGTACAAAAGTATTACCGGCACATGTTCGCCAAAGGGTTAAATGTATGTCATCTCATCACGTCATAATACATCATACCTTTGCATAAGTTTTCCTTTTTTATTACACATGCCACGTATAGCTATGAGTTCTGTAAATCGATTTTTTATTCAATTTACACAATGCGACAACACCAGATTATTATTCAAACAGATGTGTATATATCGATGATAATTATTACATAACTTCACCATAGTGCTGTTAAGTTTATTCAATAACTAACTATCTCCAAGACGGTGAGCTAGTTAAAGAACGGACTTTATATACGCTAGGGAAAAAGTGCTTTATGTATACTAACTACTCTATCAAAGAAATAAGTCTTTATTTTAATAAATTGCACGTCACAACATTTAAAACCGTATTGTGATTTATTATGACGTAAAATTATTCCATTTTTTCTTAAATAATCTTAGTGTTATGAATATACATATAATGGTTTTTATTTCTTATTTCTAACAATTGTTTTTACACGGCTTATTATAGTTAATATATATTTTAATGTTATTACTGTCATATTTCACTGTATTGATTATTCTTTATTACTCATTATCTATTATGTTTACTTACAGTTATTTATTTTTATTAATTTAGAATTACAATTAGTAGTTAACATTCACTTTGATTAGAAAGAACATTTAATTCAAAAAACTTTATGATAATTTTCTTCCCAAAAGTCATTTATATCCATAAAGAAATACTTGGTCATCAAAGTAATATTTCACTACCCATAAGATCAATTACAGTAAACTCTAAAAAATATAATTATGTAGGAAATGCCACTGTGGAATTGAATGTATGTGATTTTTGTATAAAAGTAGTCCGGGGAAATGTCTTTGAAACCTTCCAATTTCTAGATTTTTTTAAATGTAAAAAATATTTTTGAACTCTTTTTGAAATACATTTTAAACATTAAGTAGATTGGCTAAAGATTAAAAATACAAAATGAATATCTTCACTAGTCTCACGACAAGCTGTATTTACTGTACGTTTGCAAAAGATTTCAGCTGACGTTAGTGATTGTACATTTGCATCGACAAAAAAAAAACATCTGCTCCCTCTGTAGTCAAATTTGACAAGCAATATTCAATATTTTTCCATTTCCCTTAAACTAGTCAATTTTTCATTTACATACAGAAAAGAAATTTCGATGAAAATTTTAATACAATTTCAAAGTTGGTTTTTTGAGAGGAACCATTTTGCAAAATCACCTGTTCCCATTATTATAATATATATTCTCTTTAATGTGACACAATAGATACCGTAGACCGGACATTCACAATTTTTTTCTTCTTGTAGGCAGCATTGTGATCAAAATCAAAACTGGCCGCGGGTTGTGCATCACTGCCATATACCATAAGAATGACAGAATATTATATTAGAAATGCTTCACTTTAAACTACGGATTTTTTAAAAATTTTGAACACATTCGGATGTCGTTTTAAATTACTTTTATATTTATGACTGAAAAATGTTTTTTTTTGATTTAACGTCTAAGATATGCTATTCATCTATCTCCTTATTTCAACTTCAGTTATACTGAAATTGAAAGAATGTTTGCAGAAATTTATATTGAAAAAAAATAAAAATAAAGAACGGCTCTACTTAAAGTCAGCATAAAGTTACCAACAAAATATAATATTGTATAATGTATGTATATTGAATTGTTTTTTGATTTCACTTAAATATAATACATATATTTTTACTAACACATTAACCTGCTGTCCTATGCATGATACTTTGTTTTACATTTATCGATATTTTATAAAGGGTTGAAATTCAATGGTGGATATGTAAGGGGTGAATTATTCCTAAACATCTGCTTTAGTTACCATTGGTCACTACAAAAACATTTTAGAGAAAATGTCTGCCAAATCGAATGCAATGAACGATTTTTTGTCAAATCTCTGAGTTAAATTTGTATTATATTTAATACAAATATTTTTTAATCAGTGGAAACAGCTGGATTCTTATTTAAGTAAATTTATATTTTGAATTATATGTTTTATTACGGCAATTTTATATTTTTAAAACAATTTATAACGAGTCTTTGCCAATTTTCAAATCTTAGCTTATTTTATCTTGATATCATATTCTTCAATCGATTGGCTACGAATTTGGATTATTTAATCGTAATGCCTAAAGTTTATTAGAGAAACTATCAAATAGCATCACTAAAAAGACCGAAAAGCCAAAATAAACATTCTAGTAATTCGGTTGTTCCAAATAAGTTAATACTCCAACTTTTCCTCGATTTTACTTTTTCCTAGATATTAATTAAATTGTATTTTATACCATTAATAGAAATATGGACTGATTCGTAGTATTGAGTTTGTAGACATCTTGCTTTTTAAGGGTAAAAGCGACGTAGAGGGGTAGAGTGAGAAGAAAGCAGGTGGCGCATGGCAGGTCGACCAGGTGACATGCTAAATCTACCATTGGCTCGCGGAACTCATCAAGTCCTGACAAAATTAATAATCAATGATTATGGCATATATTCAAAAGAAACATTTAAGTTGGCAAGCATTTATTATAAAGATTTTTAGGTTACATAACATATGCATCAATGAACGTTAAATAAAATCCTTTTATAACATTTTGAAAAAATCATGGAATATATAACTAATAAGTTATTTCAGTAACACGCAATGGTCTATGATCATAAAAAAAATGTTTTGATATGCTTTCAACTCTTTTCATTAGAGTTGCACAAATTTAATACCAAACATATACATCAAATATGTCTATATAAATAAGAGTTTTTTTTTGCACAGTAATAGATAAATCTGATTTTTGTTTTTACTTATGTATCCTGGAAAAAATATCAACATATATAAATACTATATGAACACTTATTTTGGATTTACACTTATTTAATTTTAGGTTGATTTAAAATGAAGCAGAAAATGAGAACGATCATAGTTTGTATATTAACATGTTATAAGTGATTTTCACTGTACATCAAGAGTATCATCACTGTACATCAGTAGGTTGTCTTTCATTGAAAAAGATATATAAGATTAAAAAAACAGACTTTTCAATTAAATTTCAAAAAGAATGCTCGGCTTAGGATTGGTTGAAATCATTAAACTATAAGAATATCCACAATTAAATGTATTGCAAAGTTGCGTTAGACCTGTATGTGAAATAATTTGAATGTCAAACGCGATTAATCACATTTTTTTAACCAAGATTTACATACAATTTCCATGCAAATATTGAAAAGTACATTACACCACGAAGAAATGTTAACGTAACAACACCTCGAGCCGTTTTGCTTTCCAAAAATAAACCAGGTGTCGCCAAATAGCGGTGCGTGTAATAAATTGCAAACGCACTGCATCGCGTTTATATTACATGCATGTGCGCATTCCATTAAAACGAGTTTATAAACAACCAAAAAAATGATATGTTAAATATATCACTGGCTTTAAAATGTATCGAACATGATTTTTTGATTGCAGTTACCCGAAGTTGTCAGCGGCAGGTGTAAATGTTGAACATCCTTAGATTTCTTAGAACAATAAATAATTTACCGCTGCTTATATATAGGAAATCAAATTAAAATAAGCTGTAGGTAGAAATATATTAAAAACATAAATCGTTTTTTTGGTAGGGGTAGAGGTGGAGATTTTGTTGCAAGAAGAGACGCATATTTAGTTTTGCTGG
This sequence comes from Himalopsyche tibetana, assembly GCA_030503985.1. NCBI lineage: Eukaryota > Metazoa > Arthropoda > Insecta > Trichoptera > Rhyacophilidae > Himalopsyche > Himalopsyche tibetana. The sequence goes on from JAPJYX010000010.1 coordinate 9,245,188, forward strand.
CATATTGTTTTTGTGATAAAATAAAATATGTTTTACATACATAAATAAAAACATCGAATTTGACATAGTTCAAGAGATGAAATTTTTTGATGAGGTTTGACTTGGGTTTTGTCGAAGAGAAATATATGTATATTCGATAAATCCATTGAGGGCATCCAGGAGACTATTGATGGGTAAGGAACTAACTCAGGTCGCATTGGTCTAAAAATGAATACTAGTAAGACCAATGTGATGTGTAACCAAACCTGTCATGACTCTGATAGGACCCTTACCAGCGCGGGACAGATCATCGAGAGGGTTGACAGCTTCAGATACCTTGGCGTACACATACCCGAAGACGGTAGTACAAAAAACGAGCTCGCCATTCATTTAGGAATGGCTGGAGCCACATTCAACTCATTGCGGACTGTCTGGGACACACAGCTGTACTCGATCAAAACCAAACGCCACTTGTTCAACGCTTGCATTTTGCCGGTAATGCTTTACGGTTGCGAATCATGGCACCTGACGAAGACTCAGAAAAACCGTATACTGAGCTTCAAGAACAGATGCTTGCGTCGGATAATGGGGGTGAGGTGGTTTGATTTTGTGAGGAATTCAGAGATAAGGGAGCGTACAAGACAGCGTCCAGTCACGTCAGTGGTTATGGAGAGACGTTGGAACTGGCTGGGTCACGTGCTGCGGATGCCTCCGGAAAGCCTCAATCCTGCCTGCCTCTTCTTTCGACCGGTGGGATTTCGGCATCCCGGGCGTCCGTTGGGTACTATCCATAGGATGTACTCGGCGGAACTGAGGGATGCTGGCATGTCATGGGAGGAAGCAAAGCTATTGGCAGGAGACAGGGAAACATGGATGTGCAACTTGGCGGCCATATGCTCCACATAGGGAGCGAACATGGCTAAATAAAGAAGAAAGAGAAATATATTATGGAAACTGTTTGATATAATTTTAGATTTCGACTGAAGGTGCTTGGTGGAATTTCAATATTAAATTTTAATCGTTTAAACTATGTACATTCTTACAGATTTTGTCACTAACGACCCGGGTTTCGCCTTTCGGGATCTTCAGGCGTTCAAGTGCACGGATGAACTTGAACTGACAGTTTAAATCTGTGAGAATGTACTGTGCGATGGACTCGACAGAATTAAATTAAGACATTTTTTTTAAGTTTGTATATTTTATCGCAAAGAATATATCGCCAGAAATAATAACAAATGTTGATGGAAAGATATTTAATACCATTAGTGAACTGTGTTGCAGTGGGACAGGAGCGCGCTACAGTATTTATTCAAAACTTTCATAATAATATGTAATAAAAACACAAAAACTTTTTTATCTAGAAGACAGTTGCCCTAGCCTTACACATAACTATTTTGTTGTTTACTTTGAAAAACAAACATATTCGTGGATTACAGCGATGGCGAAACTTTTTGGGTCCGCGTGTCAAAAATCCTCAAATATTATTTCTCGATTGTGTGGCGTGCCCAAGCAGAAAAAATAGAAAAATAATAAATGAATTGGATTGTCGTTCATCTTGGGAAACATTTGAAAATTAATAAAATGGAAAAAATTAATAATTCACGGATTATTTAATGAAAATTTTAATTTTTTAAACATAAAAAATATTTTTTTTGAATTTGGAAAACGTTCGCGTGCCATCCAAATTCTCAAACGTGTCATATCGAGTCCGCGTGCCCTGGGTTCGCCATTCCTGGTATATTATAATATCATGATTACTTAAACGATTTTTAATATTTTGAAAATTGTTGAATTATATATTTTGATGATGAGGATTAGGTAAAAACTCTGATGAGTCTAGTGTGTAAATAAAAAGTATGTTTTTCTCATTCATCAATAATACCATATTCTATTTTCTTTTTTGTCTAAACAAAGAAGAAAATGGAATATGGTATTTCGTCTCACATAAATTGAATTGCAAATTATGGCCATGTGCAATGAAGAATGCCCAGTGTGTCTTTCGTTATAGTTTAAATTATATGCATAATTATAATGGAAAAAGACAAGAGAATTATTTCGCTAACCTGAATAGTTAATATTCTGTTGCAATTGCATGAGATCTCATTATGAATGCATCTCATCTCGGCGGTATTTATATTATGAACATGTAAGGAAGGATGCTGCACAGTGCATTGTGGATGCATGTATGTGATGACAGCCTCAGCCCCTATCAACAATCTCTGCAACAGCGAGTGAAGTGCCGAGAATCAACAAAGTTCAAGAAATGATCACGTCTTCAAACACTTTGCTGCCTTGATAGCTTTGATTGCAGAAAACTCCAAATGATATAAAATATGTTATTTTTGAAAAAAAAAACTCTCTCCAGTTAATCCAGAGTTCCTAACCTTTTAACATCAAATAATTACATTTAAAAATGTTTTTTTATTCGTTGGTTTGTAAATATTTTATCATAATATTATTTTATACAAAATGCTCTATTTTTATGATAAAATCATCGGGTTGATGTGTTTATCTATCGACAGAAAATTGTAGTGAAGCGGCATCGGCCCACATACCATTTGTTAGAAAGCACTGGACTATGCTCTCATATTAAGTAAAAAATATTTATCTGGCTTATTAATTCTACTATGATAACAAAAATACACATTTAAGTTAAGTACTGAGTAACTAAAACTATTAACTGGAGAATTTGCATAGGAATATACAAATAATAAATATAAGCGAATTTCTTATGAATATTAATTATTGTAAAATTTTACGAAAAAAAAATTAACTTCTTATTCCTCATTGTTGTTTACCTTATTTTGATATTTCTCAGTCCCTTACTAACCTCTTGGAGTATATATAGTATTAATTAACATATTGAAAAAATGATGTAAGTATTTAGCCGCCATGTTTTGATTTATTTTTATATAATTTATTAAACCAAAACCTATTAACAAAATCTTTAGGCTTCGGAGAGTTATTCTATAAAATAATATTTTAATGGCTAAATTCGGCCGATGCACCTTTGCGTGTTTTGAATTTTCTCTTGCATATAGCATTTAATGCAAATCGTAGAGGCAGCCTCACGTTTATCATACTTCACATACAGCTAAGAGCACGTGATAATAATACCAGAATTATAGAAAATTTCCGGAAATATTTTATAAGTTATTCAAATAAAATAATATATTTGTAAAACAGAATCAAATACCGCAATATGAGTGCCGTGAATATGGTTAAATTTTCGTTTTGATATTGTAAGACTAACAATAAATTTATGTTATCGTTTGAAAGCTTCAAGGAAAACAGCAACATTTTATGAAGCGGAATAAATATTCTACTCTGTGTTCAGGATTGTAATATTATTATCTCGGAGCCTGTCAGGGCGTAGAAAGCTTGACTGACACACAGTCTATCTAATATTATCATTCTTCCAAGCAACATCTGAAAACTACACATAAATAAAAAAATGGTACTTGCAAGCTTTCACAAAAAACTGTGCTTGAAAAAATCTTTTTTTGCAGTATGTATTAGTATCATAAACTGATTAACTCTGATTCAGGATTTTTCGAGGCATCTGTATCAAATGACCCACTCAGTATTTTTTATTTAGAAAGTCATTATGTGTTTCCTTTCTCAACACTTTTTTTTACAATGTTTATATATCTCGCATTAATAATAAAAATAGTTTATCTGATCGCTGATCTCGTTTCAAAATAGCTTCAATATTTACAGAAATACATACTAAGCAACCGTTAAGCGTTAATAAAATTGCACACAATAATTACCAAATAGTAATATTTTTTTACTGTCAATAAAATATACAACTCGATATACACTCGAACAAATAAAATATTTTTGGTCGTAAAAAAATGATACCAAAGTATCGTACTACAATCTTATTGGTAATTTTATTGGTTCGTTCGGTTTCTAATAATATATTATGTAGTAAAAATATTTCCGCATCAATCCATTTACCAACTGTTAGTAAATAATGGGTTGGTATACTGTTTGCGCCAATTAAATGTCCATATAGTATGTACACACCCGAGTCATGAGCTGCATATGAAAATGCAATTCTCTTCAAAATATGAAATGCAATCAGGTGCGCGAGATTGTTGCGCATTGCATTCCTTATTACTTATTACCACCACATGTTAAGTCCGAGGCGAAATAAATGTATGTACACTTATAGAGACAAGTTATTTTTGATTTGCTTACAAAAATAGATCACGTCAAAAAGCCTGCCTTAATACTAGAGCAACGTGCAGTAATCCCTCATTACTTGTAGATAGTCCGTGATAATCGTTAAAATCATTTAATTAAATACAATAGAACTTCGTTGGAAAAAAAATGCCACGCTAACTTATTAAACCAATAACTGAATCATTCTCTTTTAAGATCATAAATGCAGAATTAATCAATACTTTGTGACAAATAATGATATCGTTATAATTTATAACTGCTTAAAGAAACAACGTTTACAATTGTTGACCAATAAAATCACTGAGCGATAGAAATGATGCTGGAAAAAAGACCGATAGTTGATTACTAAAATTTATATATCTTGAGATTTTTTTATCATTTTCAAAGGATGCCTTTCAATGAAATCAAAAATGTGTCACAATTAGTTAAATAACTTTAACACGCGTGTTTAATGAAGAAAATTCCATGCCTAATTTTACAATGCTGATTATAATTAACTTTTAAGACTCTATAAATCCGCGACGTACTCAATCTAAATTAAAATACATTTCAAGAAAATTCACTTTTTTAAAATAATTTCATTTGTAAAAGTCAAATCAACGGCACCGATTAAGTAAATTTTGCACTGAAAGAGATTACACCTTTTATTTATGTACACAAAAATATTTGCCTTAATATATGTCAATCCTTGATATCGGACATTAAAGTTGCGTACGATATTTTCGAATTTTACAATGTGTTCTGTTTTGTTTAAGTAAATTAACAAGTTTTCACAGTAAATCTCAATGGTTTGAAAAAAAATATAAGCTTTTTCGATAAATAAGTGGAAAATTACTTTCGTAGAATCGAAATAATTGGATGGATAGATTATTAATCTGGAAATTGCGAAAACTCGCTTGCGAATGGAATGTACGATTTTCAGAATTGGGACCGTTATGCTAAGTATTCATTTTCAATATAATATGGATGTTAAAGAATATTTCATGTTTATTTTTTTAAAATAAGTCAATGGTTGAATAATTATTTAAAAAAAATACATGTATGTATGAAAATTTAATATACTACGACGGTAAAAGATGCATAACTTTTTCGACGTCGGTGTACAAATGCCATTCGGGCTAGTATGTGAAGAAAGCGTGGAAGAAATAATCAGCGGACTCGCGGCGTTATTTTATTTATTTCCTTTATTGTTAATTAGAATTTGTAATAATGGCGCATAGAAGTTACGCCGGCCATGCTAATGTGGGACCAAACACGTTGAAGTCCGTATCTGTGCTTTAGTATCACGAGAGTATTAAATAATTAAATACATATATTCTAAGCTTTTCCACAGCATTAATGTTTTCATTTTATTTTTTTCAAAACGGCCTGAAAAAATATAGTACAGACGCGTGTTAAAACTAATAATGAAATGATTATATTGAAGGCGTTTTTTGGAGCATAGCAATTGAGTCAACAAAACCATTTATTTTGAAGTCAATACACATTCAGAGAGACATTATTTTAGTAAAGGATACTTATTACTTGGTATTACAATACCAATCAGTGGCGTACGGTTAATTTTGATGTCAGTTTTAAAAAAAGGTTTTTTTAAATGAATTTATTATTATTTATAAATCTATTCGATTTTACGCTTTTAAGCCATGGAATTATTAATTAAGCTGTAGAAAATGTACCTTTTTGTATTAGCTTGATAATTATTCTTTATTTCATTGAAGCCTGTTGGGGCGGGCATGGTTTAGCAATTTTAATTATAATCAATTTCATCTCATAACTTCTGTTTGAAAATGAAGTATTCAAAATATCTTGAGCACTATTATTCATTTTAGTTAAAATACAATTTAGAAAACAAAATCGATAGGAAATATCTTTCTTATGTATTTAACTATTATAAGGTACGCTAAAATAAAAATTGACTTGCTAATATTGCTAATATAATAAAACAGCAGTGATAGGAATTTTTTTAACTTTACGCCTAATGATTTCGACATTTGAGACCGATTACACGAAAACATCAGTCTCTACAACCCTTGGGACGGTTTGTCTTACGTATGCAATTGCACGGGTTGCTTAGTCGTGCGGCCGTAGTACTGAACGCTTGTACATTGTACATTGTTCTAGGTGTGCGACGCACACCTATCACGCACTAAGATGATACCGGTATCACAGTAACCGGAATCTCGGAATTCATAGTGTTTTAACATCGAATTACCGGTTTTTGAAACGCAAAATACTAATATTTTGATGTTGAAAATTAACCGAAACCAAAGTTTGAATAAAATATAGAAATCATTACAAAATTGTTTGCGATTAAGTGAAATATTTTAAATCTGCTAAAAGTTGTATTAATATGGACAGGTTCCAGAATTAGTGACCCTTTTGAATGGTGTATTATTATTTTAAGGAACCATATGCAGTTTCTGAAAATCGCACGTTTGTGATTATGCATATTTTTTAATGACGGTATTTTATTTGAAATGACGATTATGATATCAGTATTGATATTTGTAATACTGGTTTTTATTATGAAATATCGGCATGTTCGATATATTTGTCCGGTATTGCAATTCCTATTAATAACGGTTTTTAATGTGTTGAACAAAACTTATTGTGAAATTGAAGTGCATTTATTGTGATATGAAGGGTTTATGGAATCGTAATGGCTGAATAATGTTAGTATGAAAATTTAAATGTTACTCAACAAAAGTTGCTCAAAAATCCTGTGACTTTCTAAGCTTCTTTTAGTTCACATACCCAAAGCTGGTGGAAAAATTTTGTAAAAGATACCAGATGTTTGAAAAATCATTTTGGGACTATGATTATTTTACGCTGAATCGACAAGTTGAATGTGGCTGTTTTAGACTATTTTTTATGATAAAAATAAGGGTGAGTAGATGAAGAAAACTTTATGTTGGTATTTAAATAATATGTAAAACTATCCGATCGGTGATCCCGTACCCGAATAAATACACCCACTCTAATTTGGAATAAATTGGTACATAATCGAGCGTTTTAATATTATTTAAATACAGAGCATTATGCTCTTGACAAATTTGGTAATTTTAGTGGGGGTTAATTGATTTTCGATAGAAAACTTACATGTTTTACTTAGTTTCAAATAGTGAGTGAATTATTATTGCATTGATTGAAAACGTACCAATCTGAATTACGAAGGTATTTCTTTCTGCAATAATTGAGATAGATTCTACAGAAACAAGTCACCGCTCTGATATATGTGATTCAATTTTAATTAGCTTATTACTAACAAGCGCTTCTTGCTGTTTGCCTCTCACCAATTTCACGTCAGCATTACACAAACTTTTTGTACATAACTCCATGTAATTTGAGCGATAATAAGTAATTTAATTGGAATCAAAAGCATGCTTAGTATAACGTTTTTTTTCATTTTGAGAAATGAAATGAGTATCTCGATTTGACTAATGGTTTCTAGATAACTGCAAAAATGACAAGACATATTTTACCGAACAGTTTACTTAAAATGTAGTGCTATAATAATTATAATACTTAAGCGCACCCGATTTCTTTAAAATTCGAAGGAATTTTTATTTTAAAACTATTTATGTTTTGATAGCAACTGTTTTAATTTTTTTATAAATCAATACCTTACTATCTTTTTGATATGCGATGTAGTATATTTTTTTACGAAATACATTGGTTCCAGAAATTGAAGCGTTAAAAAACCATACATTCATATAATTTGATAAATTGGTTCCAAGAATCAAAATATCCCATAAAAATAGTATTAAAAATGCATGAAAAATTAAAAGTTTCTTCTCAAATTTGCTCAAAAATATTTTTTCTTTACATATAAAACAATAATATTTATATTTAATATAAAACTACAATGAGGAAAAGATATTTACATATGAATACATGCATAATTGTATTCAATTTTCAATGTAGAAGTGATTCGTAGCTGTCCAATATAATAAAAACTGGTAATTAAATGGAACTGACTAGGGCATCCAATCCCGGGATTCGGGACCCCGTAATCCCGGGATCCCGTTCAATTTTCTGGTTGAGAAATTTTGAGCAAATCCTGAAAATTGACACGAAATTGGTAAATTCAAGATTTCAAATTCCTCGATGAGCTAAAAAAAAAACGAAGTTGTGAGAGAAACGGGGGAAAAGTATACCAAATCTAGGATTTTAAATTCCTCGGTGAGCTAAAAAAAAACGAGTTTTTGTGAAAATTGGGGAAAAAGTATACCAAATCGGGGATTTCAAATTCCTCGGTGAGCTAAAAAAAAAAACGAGGTTTGTGAGAATCGGGAAAAAAGTATACCAAATCGAGAATTTCAAAGGAATCTGTGAGAAAATCTCTGTAATAATATATAATATAAATAATCAATTCCAAAATCCCGGGATTGGAAAAGGCTTCGGGATTGGATACCCTAGAACTGACTAATAACAGTTCGTTAAACATAATATGCAATGAAGAATGTCTAAAATTGCCCAAAATGAAGATTTGATGAACAAATGAGATGTCTCCGAAAAACTACTTGCGGTAGGGATGAAAACTTTAATGTTAGAAAAATTCTTGGAAAAATTAGCGACTTACTAGATTTTAGTCTGCCTAACATTGTAATTTAATAAAGTAATTGGCTCTCTTTTGTCCGGGACGGATGTTGAACGAAAGATTCTGGTTAATATTCATATTAAAAGAATGAGCGGAGAATTATTAAAATATCGTATAGAGAAAAACTTATCAGAAGAAATTAACCTGAATGATTGAATGCGTGTACAACTTATCAGCAGATTAATAAGTGCTAATATTTTTGGTTCCGGTCATTATTATACAATCAGTATTTTTTGAACCACCCAGATCTGTTGAAGCGAAAATATTCAGTATAATGAAAATCGACGATACACCTTGTTTGAAAAATTGCCGTTCTTACTCATCTTTCACGAATTTATGTTGTAGCGGTATTCAGTGGTTCTAATTAGAAAAAGCATTGCTACCTGTCGTGACTGGGCGTTCATCTTTCAATTAAGCGTCCATTGTCGGTTACCTATTGTCTTGCAATTAGCTTTACTTAATACAAATAAGGTGAACACAGTTAATGAACCGAAGCGTACTTAGTGGTTTTGAATCCATTGTTTTATAACTCAGTCACACAAAAATTGTGCGCCTACTATTCATCCATAATCCCGTCGATAGCTAAAACTAATTTTGTCAAATCCGCCGAATTTGCAACGCCAATAGCTGTTATAACATAAAACAATTGTGGGTATTCATTGGATTCAATTATAGAAGCAGCTGAACACAAACCATTCAGTGATATGTACATTTGAAGAAGAATCGATAAATATTTCATTTTGTAAGCCGCAAGGACTTTAAAGACATCCTAAGTATATGTTTGATATATCTTAAACAATATATATTAATCAATTGCACTTCCAACGCATGAATATGCTAAAAGGCGTAACCCAGTCGGTAGTGATAAAACTTGTGAAAACAATTCAAATTTAGACATATTCTGCATTAAAAGTTGCGAAACATACAGATCGGAAAAAATATTTAAATTTAAAAAAAATCCTTTTAAACTGACGTAATTGATAATTTTTTTCTATTTTTAAAGCAAAAAAAAATCATATACACAGTTCCTCTTCCAGAAAATTCTGTGATCTCCACTTATAATTTATGTGTAATCGAATTTTTACCAAAATTCTTTCGAAAATTTGATATTTTGTTTTAGAAAAGTTAGGGCAGATGGCAACCCTGTTCTGTGATTTTCTAACACGATATCTAAATAATCGATTTCAGTAAATTGCAATCATAATATTTGTCTAGTGAAAAAAGCCATGTATAATTTATGAAATAAAAAAGATATTTTGAATAAAGTAGAGATGTATTTCGTTTACACTGTTTACATGAATCGTGAAGAAGAAGCGCTGAGAGCGTTCCAAATGCATAAGTCCCTCGTGGGTTATTACATGATATATGCAATTGCATGCAAGAGTAAACTTCTAACATAACAACATAATCACAACATGACGGAAACGCGTTTTTTCTAAACGTATTTACTGTATTTATTTGTAGCTATCTGTATGCATTGTCTAAAATTACCGTATATAAATAGGTAAAAGATGATAGCAAGTATTCAACAAATTCCAACACATTATTATATCGACTCATAATCGTCAAAAGATCTTAAACCTCACAATTTGGTAAATTGCGATTTAAACCAATATTTGTTTCATATTGCCTAGGCCACCTGTCAGTGACAACTTTTTTAGAAAGATATCTCATTCGCCTGATATTTTTAGGGCCTGTGCATTTTAGCGTTTTGAATTTTTATCGTTTGTTCCACGTAGACCCGTAGACGTAGATAACTATGTAAAACTGTACTAGAACGAAGAATAACACCGGTTGAGAAACGTTTATCTAATCTAATCGCAGACATTTTTTTTATAATATCAGGACAACAATTGACCATGTATTATTATTTATTAACCGCACTTAAGGAATTCATTTTTCGAACATAATTAAAAAAAAAATCTTTCTGCTGCAAAATGTATAACTTGTCGGTTACGATTTTCTGTCTATTATGGTTCGATATGTATTGTAAATATAAAGAAAAAGTCAGAAAAATATTAAATTTTAACGATGTATTATTATAGTAAATTCTAATATATGTAGGTATTTATCAAGACAGGACATAGCGTTCTTAAAGGTTGATCAATGGACTATTTTATATTATACATGAAAACTGTTTTACGTTAATATTTAGTAAGATATGTGATGTTACTGTAATCGATTGGGTAAATTAAAAAAAACCAAGGGATAGCGACAATCAAACAAATACACGTTATTTCTCACATTGATATTATATGAAAAAAAAACAAACTTATAATCATCGATTTTAGACACGGAAAAAAATCGTACCGTTTTAACATTGTATTTGAAATCAATCGATTCAAAAAATTTCGGTGATAAAAAAATGGCCTTTTAATTACAGCAAGCTTCCTAATACTTCATAAAAAAACTGGTTAGTCAAATCTCATCATTGTTTCTGACAAATGAACCAAAGATAATAATATTCTTCTTTTTTTATATTGCTCATGTTCAATTCACCAAAACAAAGGTGAGAAACAAAAAAAGGAGCTTTGACCACCATTGTGCTATAATACAAATAAGAATTTAAAAGATGCAATCAAGATTGTTTTTTAAATTTATCCTGTCTGGCTTCCATTACTGATATTATATATGGATAGTACGTTGAATTGTTTTCTTCGAATTTGAGAATGAATTCTAGCATGAAAAAACACGTTCATCTAATATTTTATACAATTAGGGTGAATAAGGAAGATATTGCAAAATTAAGTTTATAATTGTTTCCTTTTATGAATGGAGGATATGTGAATTGCACGCTTTTGCAATTTAGTAAGTAGCATTTAAAAACTAAATTTCATACTTTAGAAAAAAAAAGATTTTTAAATGGTTATTACGGTTGGATTTTTTTCTAGGAATATTACAATGAATGAATGTATAAATCATTGAGAATTTTGGCCTCCTAATTTATACTGAATATATTTCAATATAATTATTATATAATAGCACGAAATTTGCTTATTGAATAATCTTTCGACTGTTTTTTTTAATCGCTTGAATACCGCGCAAATGCATCATTAATTTGTCCCAGAGATACTGCGTGTTTTTGAGAAAAATAATTTTGCCTAATATACACTCGAGTTCGATATTTTAAAAATCTATTTTGACTCAGTATAGATGGAACTATACATATTCATCAAAATATTGCTGATATTCTATTAGAATACTAAGTATTTGATTTTTTAAATTCGCTTGCATATGTTCAGGACACTCGTGTCCGCTTGGTATTCAAGTTGTTAAGTTTTTCTTTATAAAAAAATAGTTTAAAAGCGAGTTAAAAATTCTGACAAACAATTTTTAATGTAAATATTAATTTACAGATAATGATATAAGTGAAACATGCTATGTTCGGATGCATCAGCGACACCGTGTATGTACATATATTTGCAAAACATATTTACTTCATAATTAAATCTAGTTTAGTAAAAAACTACCTTTTGCATTCATTACAATAAATAACATAAATATACTAAAAAAAACGAAGCATACAGTTAACCTGATGTATGTACGAGAATTTAAAGCTACTAATAGTGACAGTGTGCTAAATATATGGTTTATTGAACATTGTCGTTGATTTGACAAAAAACGTTAGGTTAGAAATATCATACTAGATTTGAAAAAACAAATGTTGTGTAATTGTATTCTCATTCAAAAACAGTTCAACAAACAAAATCAATGTAAGGTATTTTTTAAATACTGTAAAAAAAATAAGAAATGAAAGGAAGCAATATTGAACTTAAAGTTTTTTTTTACATTAAACAAAATATTAATGATTGTAATTTAACATGTTACTTTAAATGATAGAATTCGAAAATATTAATATTTAAAAGGATTTTTCGACTTAAGATTCACGTAGTTTACCATTTCTTTTAAATTAAATAAAAATAGTTTACAATAATCATAACATATGCTATAACAAAAAAACCCAAATTAGAATGTCAAAATTTAAAGTCAGTCGATCGATTTTATTTGGACATGTGAGAGGTCAGTATTATTATGAATCGATTACAAGGTGTCGAGTTGTTTCTTTTTTGATAGGTGATATCTGATAGGCGAATGATTAGGGTACGAAAGATGAAACGGTTTGCTGTATTCGAAAGTCATCGAGTTTTGAAACTCGCCAAGAAAATATATTATTATAAATAGTATGATTTAAAATTTGAAGAGAAATATACCGAATTTCTCTTTAGCTTATTTAGGGATAAAAATTTCGGTTTTTTTCTTTACCGTATCTACGATCTTATGATTGTAATTATTCAATCAAAAGCAAAGATCAAACATTTAGTTGACTGCAAAAGGTGGCAACGACGCATTTTGTGCGACATAAGTTATTTTTTTACTGTTCATTGTTGAGTAAATTTGGAATGGACGTTTGTCGGAGAGAATGCCTAAAAATCGTTTATATATGATAACTTTGACGTTAACGCGCCCTAATACTTAATCTCCATTAACACGATGTAAAGAAAAACACTCTTAGGCGTTTATCAAATTCTTTTGTACAGTTACTATGTAATTATATTTCAAACCTAACCCCTTCGGAAAAAAGAGTTTTAGCGACTGAATAACATGCCAATGAGGATGCTACTGGGGACATGAATGTTGTTGAAATACTCCGCGAGGACGTGAATGAGCTCAAACGAACTGTTTTTTTTATGTATTAAAGTAGACTCCTAGAATGTTGACCTCCTGTCCAATCTCAAAAACTTTAATTGATTTTTTACTATTACAAAGTAACCAATTAGAAAGGTGTAATTACTTTGTAATGTAAATTTAAATAAATCTAATAACAACAATAGTTATTGTGAAACGACTTCTGTTGAGATGCTCCAGTAGAAGTCCATTTGATCAGCATGATGCTGAGTTGAATTAATTGTTAAAACAATTAATGGGCAATATAATTTGATGTTTCAAATGAAAATGCATCTGAAGTTACAGCACAAGGTATAGGAAATATACGACTTGCTTAAAACTGTATACTAAACAATGGCCCATATGCAACGCACGAAACATCTGCATTTGAGGGAAATTTGAGCAAAGATAAAGGTCAGTATTGTTATTTTTAAAACGTGTCAGAAATTGAATGATGATTTGGAAGGATACTATTTTTCACTGTTTACATTTATAATTTTCTAATAAATAATCAAAAAGTCATGCATAATATATTTCTTTTTAATATGTACATTTTTACATATTATACATACATTCATCTGGTTCTTAGTCGAGTGGTCAACGTCTTTGGCTCCGATTGCAGAACTGAAGGGAGTCCCAGTAAGAGCTGATTTTTAAATGAGTTTATGGATTTCCGTTTAAAGGCATGGATGTTTGTGATGTCTAAAATTATCTTTTACCACCAATACCGATTCCAAAAATTAACCATAGCGAGTAACCGCTAGTCCTGTATCAACCAAATAATTATATCACAACTATCTTTAAAAAGAGATGTCGATCAACAGTGTAACAGGCAGTCTTCTTAGAAAAATATCTGTTATGATTAACTCCATTAAGAGTCTTTATGCTGTAAATTAGAAGCGTATAATATGGTGAAAAATATGATTGAACCAAATTAATATAAATATTAATTTAGTTGCCCATTTTTGTAGCTACAATTACAATTACGGTACAGGTTTTATTTTTATATTTAAAAAGCCGACCTGAAAATTATTATTTTTTGTAGTTCGAGGGAGTCATTCGTATGATGTGTAAAAAAGATTTCAGTAAACCATAGGTTGCTCAAATGTGTAAATTATAGCAGTGAGCTGCCAATACGGTAACAAACGGCTTTGTTAATTTATGACAAAGCTATTCGCGGTGTTCCGGAAAAGAAATGTATTTCTTTATTACATATACAATTATTCGCAATTATTGAATTAGAAATAATAAATATAAAGCAACCGAATGTTACTTTAAGTCTTTTTATTATATAGCAATCCGCAATGTACCATACGATAATAAAAATCAATAGCTAAAAAACATACTTTCCTAATTCAGATTGCAAAAGTGAAGAGTTTCGAGATTAACGTATAAATAAGTTACTACTATTTTTTTCGCTCCAATTCTATGTTTCAAACGTTATACTTGATCAGTCCGTCGTAGAGTGTATATGTAACACCGATTGTACATCACTGCGTTTTTAAATATGTATAATTATACGTTATTACAATGTTGGTTTTTCTTTATTAAACAAGAGGATCGCCTGTTCAGCTCTTAAATTTACAAAAGGAACCCGCCAGCCCACCTTGCTACATTGCACCCGAAAGTATATTAGTAATTGTTTATAAATAATTATAGCACAGTAATTATTTTTTTACTGTACACAATATATAACACTATTTATTCAATATATAACACTATTTATTTTGTGCAAAGATTATAAAGTAAACCAGATTAACATAAACAATTTTTAAAATATAGTTATTCTGTACTACGGTTCTACTGCGTACTATTTATTATTGCAAGAGTGAAGGATAAACTGTAGTCATTATATTTTTTCCTGGTATTCTGTCAAAATGAACAGCCAATTGTATTGAGGGTACAAGCTGTCAAAATATAGCTCTAGTAATAATAAAGAGACTGCACAATCGCCTGTTCTCCTGATAACATCTCCCCTAATATAGCTTACTCTGTCAGAAATGTTTGCTGGTTAACTTTGGCAATATTTTCACGCTATCCACAATGTATTACATTATCAAAGATTTGCAATGAAAAAACTCAAGAAATTTATCATTTTAAACATTTTTCTTTTGTAATTTTTTATCGTAAAACAATTTGATCGTCTGACTTCCAAGAGAAAATAAAGTACACATATACCAAAGGATCATGTTTTTGACATACACAGTACACATTATAATCTTGTATCTACCAACTTTTTTTTGTATTTTTCAATTAATGTACACTACCAATATGGAGTGTGGAAAAGATTATTTTCTACTAGAAATGTTACTCAGTCATTCAACTTCGCTTGCGAATTTTTTAAGGACTGTTAAGTTGTGGGTAGACAATGGAAAAGAATTTAGGTAATTTAGAAAAGAATCAATAAGCAATGGTAAGCAAGTTATTTTATTTAACCCTTTTAATCCGGAATGATTTTCATAGCATACAAAAAAATCCTCGGCTCCGAGGACCATTTATAATAACAAAAGTTCACCGCTTTCAAACAAATAACAAGTTATTGTAAAAAAAAAACTTTTTAATGGTATTACAGAAAACTGTAGAATGTTAAAAAAAATCGTCTGTAATTTGAAAAATCTTATAATACAATTTTTGAATTCGACATTGTTTTTATGAGATATTTCCTTTTGTTATTTAAAGTTAACAATTCATGCTAAATTAGATTTGTACATTCATATCTTTCATCCAGTCATAATAATGAAAATATATCAAGAAAATATCATATCGATCGATAAAAAATGTCGTGCCACAATTCTGTGCCAGAGAACCAAATTGCGTACTATTTTTATAAAATTTATTTATTAACATTGATTGGTTAACTTGTAATGTTATGATTAACGTATACAAAATATTTTTGAAATCATTGAACATCTGCTATCAATATAGTCAGTAAAAATCAACGATTTTTTGTTACATAATAATTTTATTTGTACAGTGAATGATTTGCAAAAATTAAACATGGAAATGGCAGTTTGATACAGTATTTATAAAATATATATGATTAACTCGTTGACCAGGAGTGTTTCATTAGCAATAGACAGCTGATTGTTTGTTGGGCATTACATGACGTTATCTTTGATGCAGGATCTTCCCTTGCGGATTATGACTGCGCTCAGCTGCTACCCCACTATGTTAAGCACCATTTTTGGCATTTTTTTTTCATAAAAGGGGGTGCATAACATTGACTGGTTAAGACTGGTCGGTTAAACTGAAATTAGCCAATAAACCAAAAAATAATTTACCCATTATTTTAAATCAAACCGTATTTTGCAAAACTGACTGATAATATTTAAGTTTATTAAAAATATATATCGGCTGCTTCTTCAGTCGTGATACTAGCGCAATATCTGAAAAATAAATCCATAAATAATATCGTACACAAAAAAATTGGTGTCAGAGATTTGTTTTGAAATTGGGGCATCCTAAGAAATTCTTTGCTAGCAAATTAACGCACCCAACCGACCAAATCTTTCTAATGGAAGAGACTGTTTGCCTTCAGATGCTTCTTGAATCTCTTTCTTGTCTACCAGTGGCGGATTACCCCATAAGCGCAAGAGGCGCGCGCTTGGGGCCTCCGAATCTTGGGGGCCTCAAATATAGCATCTATTATATAAACCCTTACATTTTAATTTCAGTTTTCAATATTCATTATTATTCTACGAAGAGGTTTGCAGCACTTTTATGTTATTCGAAAATCAGGGCCTACAAAATGTATTGCGCCTGGGGCCTCCAACGTGCTTAATCCGTCACTGTTGTCTACTCTTAATGATTTGGCAATAAAAGAAAATGTGAGAATACTATAAATATTGAACCATTTTGATTAATTTCTTTTTGTTATAAACGAATGGAAAATAGCGATTCGGAAAGAGTAAATCACTCAAATGTATTCAATAAATACACACCTAAACTAAATTGATTTCCCAAGTTTTACAAAACACAAGGAATAAGCCAGCTTAATACTTTAATTCTTCCCTGTCATACATAAACATAACTCACGGCAGTTGGCACAGAATATTTTCTAGTTTAATATGTATCTAATATATATTTAAGACAACATTAACTATTATGATAAATTGTAGTTTTATTCTACAAAATCGTTATTATAAATTCTGTTTGTATATTTGTAAATAAATTTGAGTGTCAAAATACGTGTTTTATTTATTTTTATCCGTAAGGCATATACTATGCATATTTTATACGACACCTGGAATAATAGGAACAAAAAGTGAAATAAATCAAAATATGGCTTTCAGTTGTAAAATTAGTCCGGTACAATGCAAACAAACAGTAATGGAGAATTATTATAAAAGTTGGTTTTTTTATAACATGAGTTTTAAAAAACAATTAAAAATGTGTCAGTTTTGGTCGAAGATATAACAAACGGTTATATTTTAATTATTTATTTACACGGTTGCCTGTTAAAATAACGGGAAAAGCTGTGGCATGGGAAACGTTTTGTGTCGGATTGATTTATTTTTAATTGTTTTTTTCTGTTCGGGAGGATTTTTGGGCTATCTTTTATCATCGTGTTGGATGAGCATTAAATTATTTTTTAACATAGAATCATTTTTCTGTATATATGAACACATATACACAACTCTCTTGATTATATTATATGGTATTCGATTTACACGATTTCAATATTACGTGGTCAAGTTTTTTTCATTTGCTATTAACGAACGGAATTTTTATTTTCTTATAATATATGATTAATTTTATCAAACAATCACTAGAAAAAATAAAGACCAATAGATAGATCTGTCTTATTAATTTATTTAGCCTAATTATTGTGACATTTTAAATAGTAAAGATGGACCTGGTATGTACACATGCTGTGGATGCCCCAAGAGAGGTTGAACCTGCTCGTCTCCTTTTCCAACTGAGTGGATCCCGCCGTCGTGGAAATCCACTGATGATCATTCAAATGATCTACTCGACAGAGCTACTGGACGCAGTATAACATGGGAAGAAGCAAGGAGACTCTCAGGGACAGTTAATATTGAAGGAACCATGTCGTGACCACATCGACCCATAATCACCAGAAAACTTAAGCGACAATTCATAAATTTTACAAGAGATAGTTGTTTTTTAACTTTCTCTTTATAATAAGCTCGCAAAATGAAACATTTATTGACCTAATATTTGTAACCGCAGGGAGGAAGTTAATAAAACCATTTTTATTTATTGATTTTTTTCTATAATTTCATTTTAACTTATCTATATGTATTCAGATCACCTTTAGCCAGCCAAGCATACAATGTCAATACTGTGTACTATAGTGGTTTGAATACACATCATTAGATATATATATTTTAAATGTTTCAAGCCGCTCATTTTTCACGACTCCAATTCCGACTCTGACTCCACAGCCCTGAATAAAACCTTCTGTTATGATTAAAACCTGACCATTCCTATAAAAATATAAAATGACGCTTACACTGTTCTGCCGATCACGGGTCGATATGCTCCGAATATGAAGCGGATGAAGATATTTAAACATATCTAATTTTAGTAGTAATTGGTTCGTGAACTAAACAACAAACGATTACCGAATTTAATTAATTATTTAAAAAACTGTATTCATTCAAAATTATTATATTATACATAAATACAAAAAGAAATATGTTAGATGAAGTTGAAGTCGTCATGACTCGGTTGAATCCGACTTTTTTCGGTTTTACATTTTTTGAGTGTTGGAATCATAGTCACAAGATTTTTTAATGAATTCAAATCCCTGTTTATAAAATATGACGGTTGTAAAATTTCATGCATGAAAATACAAAACACATTCATAACAATTCCACCATTGTTTTGAATTGCTATAATATGATAATAAATAGTTTGAAGTGACATAGCATTGAAAATATGTGCAAAAATATGGCAAGGTCGCGGAAATAATTACGTATTGTAATTTTTATAGGTCAAGACGGTAATGATTATGGAAACTGTTATTGCATCTTATTATGCACGGGAAGTGTAAAAATAGAATGCAATTAGAGATAACATTAGTTATGCAATTATTCCGCGGCTGAGAATTGAAAAAAAATAAAAGAGTTGTAGGTTTATTGTTGACAAGTCCGAAGCTCTACGAATACGAGAGAAGAGAGGTGATAGATATCAAGCATTTACCAACATTGTAGAAATATTTCATTAATTGTCGTAACATTTTACATTAAAATATACACCTTTTATTAAACATTGAAAGTCACGTCGAAAAAAAGGTGACGTCCTACAGCAGACATGCACAATCTTTTTCTTGTATTGGGCCGCAAATAAAAGTATCATGTGTTCGGATCGCAAAGAAAAATTAAAATTAAAGTACTTTAAATCCTCTTTTATACTGGGGAAAACTTCCATGTGCGAAAAATCCGTGTAAAAAAGATGAAATGAATATATGTAGAATATATGTAGGTTCTATTACATTTGACCGTGCTTTTTATAAATCAAGTAAAAATTAACCGTGCAAAAAGAGGATTATGTGTACGTGCTAAAAAAATGTTTTATTTTGAAAAACTTAGGTATATATTTTTTATTTATATGTAATTCAAAAGCTAATGTAATCTTTATCCTTGCTAATTTTAAGCTATTTTTTTAAAATTCGATTTGATATCTATATTAAATCTAAAATTTTCGTCAGATTTCATCTTTACTATAAACCGATTTATTGTAGTTCGAAAACAAAAAAGTTTGCCCACATTTGACATATTCAACGATTTACTTAAAATTAATATTTATTGATTTTTTATTTTAATTTTGAGAAAAAAAACGAGGGTCGCAAAAAAAACAAAATGGGCTGTATGTGGCCCGTGGCCTGTGGGTTGTGCATCACTGTCCTACAGCTTAGGTCTTATATCTAATGAAAAAAGACTTATAATGGCACATCAAATAACTAGGTGTCATCTCAAACTTATAATATTGTTATGAATACAAACGTCAAACTTGCATATATTATTTAACATCTAATTTAATGAAAGTATTCAAGATTAACTAAATCTGAAATTAAATTAAATTCAAAAGATAGCTATCAGTATGAAAAAAACAACCATAAAACAACACTCTTTTAAACTCTTTTCGTAAAAAATTATTAGCCTAAATATACTTCAACTCAGATATAAATTGAAATGTATAATGTTTTTTTTTCTGATTCTGGTTTTATATTTTATGTAATTATAAAAATTTTACAATAAAAAATCCCACTGATTGTGTTTCTAGATATAATTTGCAAACAATGACAGTACGTGTGTCAATGCAAACAAATATGGCATCAATACATTAATATTAAGAGAATAGAAAGAATTCGCCAATTATTTAATGTCTCCGCTTTTTACCAAAATGTCATGAATCCTTGTCTCCAAACGTGACTGCGCAGCAAATATCCTTACTATGTATTTTAGACCAATCAGATTTAAAAAAAGATACTGAATATTTTTTGACAATTGTGTCAAGACTGTCAAGTCATATCTTTATCCAGTGCTGTCCAACCTTTTTCATGTCACGGACCTCTACATCTGAAAACAATAATCTGCGCACCCCCGAATTTTTTTATTTTACATGTTAATCACATCACAAAGAATTTTGAAATAATGAACATTTTCGCGAAAAATATGCGAACCCCCAAGGGTCCGTGGACCCCATGTTAGGAAGGACTTTCTTAGCCGAGCTGATTTGTTGAAACGAATGGTGCTTTAAGAAGGAATAGAATATGTATTTAAAAAAGGATATTATGTAATTATGATGCGATAGCTCACCTATGAAAAACGAATCTGTAAAAAGTAGACAGCAAAGGAAATACTTGAAAGAAACTTAACTTTAATGAAGGCATTGTGTTATTTGAAACTGAAATGTAAATCATTCCCGAAACATTTCCTGTTTTCTGTAAAACACACAACCGGGTGAAGACAAAAAATACATGCTTCTTAAATCATTACTTTTTATGCTGATTATATAATATAAGTAGGTACCGCTGATTCTATTTATTCACAAGATGGGGGGAGGATACTATTTAGAACCATTTTGAGGAAAACCCGGGCTCGAATTACAAAAAAAAAACAAAAATAGATAGATTTCGTTACTTTTTTAAATATTTGTTTTTTTAACTGCAATAGAACATTTAATTATGTATTGAAAAATAAACAGTTGGTAAATCAGCTAAATAATAATTATCGCTTTAAGACAAGAGTTATACAGGAGTGATTTGTCACGTAAAATGACTATTTTTTTTCCAAGCAAATAGAGATTTTCCATTCTAATTTTCTCAAATAAACATTCTATGGTTTCACATGAAATTGGATATTTTCTAATATCGTTTAATTTACGTCATGAGTGAAACATGAAGGTATTTTTTAATTGTCTCTTAAAACATAATTGATTATTTGACCCCCTCTTCGCCATTTATTTTAGGTGTTATGGAAAATGACTCTCTATCATCCGATCTATAAAAACCTGTATTGTAGAATATTTCCATGCTATACAAGTGGGCTTAAAAACCAAGATGGTCAACAAACTGCTTATGTTGATTTACAGGATAATTGAATACAAGAATGTTCTATGTTCTTTATGACACATAGAACATTTGTTCATATTTTTTAAAAAATATATCATTCCTATTATATGCGAAAATATTGTAAATCTTGCTAAAACGTTTTTGTATGTGTTAGAAAAAAATATAAAGTTTTTTAAGGACATTCATTACCGTGTTCACTAGAGTTTTATGGGTGTCCTAATTTGATATTGGAGTCAGTAGAGGATTTCATTATCAGCCAAGCGCGAAGTTTAAATTGTATAATACCAAACAAGATAGAAGGATACCAACGTGCTTAATAGTTTTTAGTATTTTATATCAACAATAAAGAAGTTTGACGGTTTTTGAACACACGACATTCAAATCGTGATTCGATTTTATTGTATCATTAATTTAAGATGAAAAACTTATATTTTTCCTCACTCTAAGAATAGAAGGCTTCGTAAATATGTAAGAAAACTATGACGACAAATTATCCGCCAGATTTTCAAGAACGTATTAGGTATCATTATCACTAGGGTATCCAATCGCGGAGTCTTTTTGTAATCCCGGGATTGATAAATTTTCAATCCCAGGATTGGCCACTCAACGTGAAATCGTGTATAATTTGAAAGTTTTATCGAGGAATATATTATCCTCAATTCGCTATAATTTTACCTCAGATTGTCGCCGAAACTCGTTTTTTTTTAGATCTTCCAATTCCAAAATCCTATCAATTTTCGGGATTTGCTCAAAAATTCTCAATCCTGAAATCCCGGGATCGCGACCATATCAATCCCGGGATTTTGGGATGAGAAAATTGGATGGGATCCCGGAATTGGATGCCCTAATTATTACCGACTACTACTTGTGCTACCGAGTGCTTCGTTGTACATTGTATCAAAATTTTATAATTATTGTCGCGAATCATTTGCTTTTCCTATTTAGTGTTGCTATTTAAATCGCAGACAGAATGAAAAAAAAATGATTAACGCAAAATGCATTAAAAATTAAACCACGACACATTTGTTTTCATT
Organism: Himalopsyche tibetana; assembly: GCA_030503985.1. Lineage (NCBI taxonomy): Eukaryota > Metazoa > Arthropoda > Insecta > Trichoptera > Rhyacophilidae > Himalopsyche > Himalopsyche tibetana. The sequence goes on from JAPJYX010000010.1 coordinate 9,268,199, forward strand.
ACACAGCCATAAGACTCTAATTAACGTATCGGAAAGGGTTACCGTCTCGCAATATTCGTATCGAATCTATGTGATCGGTATCTAGTAGTTGTAAATGAACGAGGCCGTGGCGAGTTGTGGAGCAATGCATGACACAGAACATGTCCATCCACTCATTCGTTACATGAAAGATATGACCCTAACCATCTACGTTCATGTCCCGAAATATCTCGGGTCACATTAAAAAACCTCACTATGTTGCGTGCAACGTTGGGGGACAGTGCGCAAGGTTACAGCGTAAAGTAGACTAGATATCATGTCGCAAGAGAACAATATGTCTCCTAATGAATACACCGATTCAAATTTACCGTGTTTCCGTTATATACAGGATATTTAAAAGTTTTTTAAAATTGGTTTTAATCTCTCCGTACATATTTGTACAATGTAATTTCAAGTTAAAACAAATTATATTATGGTAAGTGGCAGCCTATCTTATATTTCCTCTATCAGCTATTGTCTTAAATTTCATGAAATTAATTGTATTAAAGTTCAAGGAGATTCGATATAGATAAATTAAAATGCATTTTCTGGTTTTACTTTATGGCAGCCTTGATCGATCTCTTTCCTGTTTGTTTCCAAATAACTTTTCCATACAATTAACTCTATTTGCATATTTATAATTAATTCGTACATGCTTCAATTTTGAAAATAGTTAGCTAGGGTCATTTTTATAAATGGAATGATTTAAAACAATGCATTGAAACGTTGCATCAATTAATTACAAGACTTGCGACTGATTCGAAATCTGTGCATTAATTAATATGTAGAAATAATGTTACTATAAATAATACTGAAAGTTGATCTGCTATCCGCAAATATTTTTTCATCCATGTCCGATCCTAATGTGGAGCATATGGCCTCCTGATTGAGGTATTTAAACATAGAAAATTAGTAAGAAAAGAAGAATTTCTACGACGACTAATTGTTGTTCAATTTCCCTACCTCTCTGACGCTACAAAAGCAAAAGCAATGATACCCACCATTTTATGAATGTTTGATCAACAAAAGGTGTGTGTATTCTAATACTTAAGAGATAATGCAAAAACTTTAATGGTTAGTTCGTGTAAATAGAATTTGAAGAGTTTTGATTTTGGCAATTGTTTTGTCTGGCGAATTGGTTATTAAATTGTTGATTTAATCAGTCAATTAATGTTTTACTTTAAAAATAAAATATCTACAACATTTGCATCGGCTGATGTACAAGGACGATGAATGCATCGTTTTTTGGCTCAATAATCGCAACGTTATATTTAGAAAAATAAGTAAATAATTCTATGGTGCTAGGAGTTTTACATAATGCAAGGTAAATTATATAAATTAAGTTTTATTTTCTTTTCTAATTTTTAGTATCTTTGCCTAAGCGGTAAGCGGTTTGTTTAAAAGGTTTATGTTTAAGCCTAGGCAAGGTCGATATTAAATATTCACTTTTTCTATTTTACACTTGAGACCTGGCGCAGTATGTATTTTAATTAATTTTACATTAAGCGTTACTCGTATTTATAATTACTAGTTTATTTATTTAACTTATAAAAATATATCGAAGTCTTTTTATTTGGCGTGAAATAAACACGGTAATATTTTTTATAGTGAAAGAGTGAAGAGTTTTTTTTCCTTCCCTCCCTTTCCGATCCTTTAATGACTGCGTGTAGCGAATGCGATTAGTTAATCACTAGTCCTGGCCTAGTCTTATCCTACACTATGTGAATAAAAGAAGTTGGGTGACTGAGTAACAAACAGTTCTCGTAGCTGTTGAGATACCTCCATAAGGAAGCCATATACTTCACACTGGGAGCGGATATGGATTAAAAAAAAAAAGTAGAAGGCACATTAATCGAAGTCAGCCTGTATTCAGGTAAATATTGATCTTGCCTTTGATTAAAATATATATATATATATGATAGCTGAATCAAACAGACGTATGTTTTCTAGCGTGAAACATATATTATAATACCCTTATATCTTTTCTAACATCAGCACATTAAAACAAAAGAGGTGTGTGATACAAGAGAAAAAATAAAACTTTTTTAATGAATGTAATATCTACTTTATTGTGTTTTTCAATTGTGGTATCAAATAAAATAATAACATTTAAAATTGGGGTGATAAGTAATAAAGATAAAGATGAGTGAAGCCTGGTGGTCAGAAGCCGGTGTGAAGATGCAACGGCTCGGCGATGAAACCTCAAAACGTAACGCAATTATTCAACCCCAAAAACGCCCCAAAGAAACATTATACTATTTTGCATATCAATAGAAATGGGACGATGTTTCAAATTTAGATTTTTCAACATGCGCTGAACGCGAAGCCGTTGAATTTTTAAGCTATTGCTCAAATACTTTGGATAGACTAGTTAGTATAAATTTACTAAAATAAAACGTTTTTATTATATTTAAGTATTTTTGGTCGGGTCCGTAGAGAAAGCATATGTTTAGATATAGTTTGCAATGTATAGCAAGCAGGTTAAAGCAATTTGATTTTTTTCTCATAGTGTCTCAGGACAATTTTTAATGCCTTTTATTACGCGACACCGACTGAAAAAATGTATAAATTAATATTTAGTATAGAACGATCAGATAATAAATCGTTAAAAAATCGTTTTCGTTCGTATTTTCATATATTAACATTTATTATCATTTTTATATGAGTCATAATGAATGAAATATAAAAGAAATATATTTAAGTGAATTAAACTTTGTACATGTACGATATTAAACCATTATTAGGTTAAGACAGCTGGAAATCCTTTTTACACCATGCACCAATCAATACGTTCATTAGATGAACATTCAAAGGATTAAATATCTACATCATTTTCATTATCAAAAAATGAAATAAAATTCTTCTTTTCATTATACAATTTAGAAAGACTGAGCGACTTTGTATTCTTATTTTGAATAGTTAACTATTTCGAAATTTAATGAAACTATTTAGACCTGGAAAGTTGGAAGGAAGCGGCGCAGAAGTAATATCTCATAATCATATAAAAAATAGACACTATTATTAACAACTAGAGTAAGAAGTAAACGCTTAAAGAGTGATCATGTGAGATTTTAAATGACAGCTGATGACTGTGCAATTTTATGTGAATATTGTTTGCATTCTTTTTAACATTCTTACTACGGGAACTCGCATAGTGAATACAAAATACACCCATACCTCGCTTTACGGCCTAGATACGTTCCACAAAACTTGGCCGCAAAGCGAAAAGCCGTATAAGGAATCAATTATTCTAATACAAAGTCATACAAATTCAATGGGATCGGTTCCAAATTTTTTAAATATGTAACATGGTTTATCATTCAAAATGCATTTTACTTTTTGGCGTGTTAATCTCGAGACATTTAAAGGTGCAGCAGATTGCAAATATGTTTTAATGTCTTCTTTTTTATCGCGAATAGTTTGAATGGTAGATTTCGCAAGTCCAATTGCCTTACAAATTTCAACAATTTTCTCTCCAGCTTCTATCCGACGTAATATGGACTTCTAATTGAGTTTCTAGCGTGACTGATTTTCTGCATCTCTTTTTATCAGTTTTCGAAGTCGATAATTTTTTCGATGAATGAAATTATAAAATAAGTAAAAAAAAATACAAATTAAAAAAAATGTAAATACATATGTACTTACGTACCAAAAATGTCCCTAATCGTTTCCAATTTTTCCAGTTAATGTGTAACAATCAGTTATACATATGTACACAAAACACTCACATCGAAAAAAAGTATTTTTTGCCGTTATAGCGAAACATTTTAGGCCGAAAATCGAAAACGTGCCTTAATTGAAGAGGGCCGTTATAGCGAAATGCCGTATAAAGAGCGGCCGTATAGAGAGGTATGGGTGTATATTTTAACATACTTTTGTAAACATTTTCAATTCCAATGTGGACTTTTAATTGAGCAAATCTCAACAGAAGCTCAACTTGTTGTTACAATGACTGTTTGTAAATTAGCCACCTAACCTCTTGTTCTGGAGAAGATACGGATAGAAAAGTGAGACTACGAAAGTACTACTAATCGCTTTAGCAACTACTCGTTTAAGAATCATATAGATTGTAGAGGATGCAAACATGATACACATTCTTTTTTTAAACACAAATTCACACATTGATTAAAAATTAACGAAACATTTTATATGAAAATTTGAATCAGGAGCTTTAACCACTCGGCTACAGGATCAATAAAAAAATGTCTTAATACAACAGATAAAGTAAGCCTAAAATAATATGTATTTTTGTTTAAAAATCGATCTTCTTTTGGGAATCTCTCTTTAATTGGAAAAGTAATCAAATGTCAGGTGAGCAAATGATTGAGAATTATTATGATTTATTCATGACCCAACCGCCCTTCTACACGAAAGGGTTAAGTCATTCATTATTGTACAGTTGTAAGTAATAAATCACACTAATATGATGATTCATAACAATTACTGCATTATTGGAAAAAAAACGTTTGACTCAAAGGGTTATTGGGTTTGAACTGGAATGGTAGGTACAAAAACAGCTGTCTATAACTTATTCAAAAATTTGCATTTTTATAAAGAAATAGTATTCGTATAAAATATGAACTCGCGTCAATATAAGTAGAACAATATCGGGAACAAGCTAAATTTATGAGTAAGTCTTTATAAATTTTTCAAAAACATATGTAACAATGAAACAAATATTAGATAAAAACTGCATTATAAAAATTCTTAAAACTCACAGGAATAATTAGAATTCAAACATTCTAAAGAATAGACAGTGAGATTCAATAACAAGAAAACAATCACTGGAATTCTGAATTTATTTCTGAAAAAAAGGCGAGAAGCACTTACGGATCTGAATCTGGATATGGCCGTTGGTGTAAAAACATTGTCATAAAAATATGTTCACAGGTAATTGTTCTAATTTCTATTATATGTAGACAGATTTAATATTAATCTTTGACTGGATTTGTTGGGTTCTATCGATTAAGGACGTTAATAATATTATATATACATATAGGATGTATTCAATCTTTTCCCAACTACGTTAATCTTTACTAGAACGTGGCAAAATAGAGGGTAGGGGGGGGGGGGGGGTGACTAAACTCCTCGTATTTTTTTGAACACAATACTTTAACCCTTATGGCCTTCGAAAACGGTTGTGTTACAATTTATTCACGACCACATATTGTCAAGTCACTTTATTGGTATTCTATAAAATATAACGATTATAATTGAGGGTATTATTTGCAAACATTGCTCATTCCCAAATGGTTAAAAAATAATCTTTGAAATGATATGTTGTATTTTGTCAAGCCATGTTTGAGACTGATTTCCAACAATATTTTCAATTTTTTTTTTTTTTACTTATTTACTTACATTCATGGTTCATATTAAAAAAATTGGAATGAGCCGGGTTTGTGAATAATAGCCTCAATTAATATAATCCATTTTTTTTAAATGTAAGCCATTAATATAAACAAAAATCAATTTTAAGCTAGTCTCATCTGAAGTTAAGTCGTACGTTGATTTACAAAACATGCTGCGTTAGAGAAATAATTATTTACCCCGAAATCGCATGAAATTGAATACAGCCTGAATCCTACTCCATCACATTATTTTAGTGAAAGCGCATTTCGGGTTTACCTATCGATTACAATCATCCCTTCCGTCCACGTGTGTCGCACGTTGTATCTAGACACGTGGTTAAAATAGTGCACGTGCCACCAGTCTATTTAAACTAGCATCTGGTTTGATTCAGTGAAAAGTAATAATGAATGGAGGTTAGTCAAATTATGTGCTGACATTGATTTCGTTATGCTCAAAAGTAGTTTATTTCTTGACGTATTTCATAACGGCTTGAATACAGTGAAGGACTGTCAACAGGTTAACAAAAGATTTCTCTATTTCAAAGTTATTTGTGGTGTTTCGGATGAGGGGTGAAATCGTTTATCTATCTTATACAATTATACGCAATAATGATTAAAGTAATCGAATGTTATTTGATATATTTAAATGTATAATGAAATGTATAATTTACCATAAAGTAATAATTATCCTGAATTATTTATGTAATCCTTATATCATATATTTGGAAAATGTACTTCTTCTTTTCTTTTCTTAGTTAAAAATACCAATTCTTTTCGCTCCAGTTTCACGTATGAAACGTTATAATAATAAATCCGCCGTAGAAAATAATTATAAATGTCAGAAACGCCAAATGTTCATCACTACGTTCTTAAATTGAATTAGAATGCATATTTATACATTATAATATAAACCATTTATTATAAGATTTTTTTTTCTTGATTTAACAAAGGGTTTGCCATCGTAAGTACAATTTAAGAAAGTGCCCGTAAGAGCCCTTTCGCAATCCACCACTCTTTGAATACCATTGAATAATAAGATGATTGTATGTTATTCTGTCAAATTATAACCCAATATAAATAAATATTAAGACAAATCAAACATCATATACTCACTTAGACATTAAGTGACGAGAATTATGAGAATAAAAATAATTTAACCGTAAATACTATGTTATTTATTGAGATATTAATTTCATAAGCATGATGAAAAAACGAAAAATTAAACAACATGTTTCAAATTGCAATATGCAATATGAAATAATAATGAAAAGTGAATCAAAAGAAGATAATTATCGAGATTAACTGTTGCATTTTACTGCAGGGAAAACTTTCATTCTAAGCTGAGAATTGTTAAATAAATGAAATAATATACTGCCGTTCACTTGCTAAGCATTGCATAAAAAGATAACATAATATTATTGTAAAAAATTAAGTTGTCTTTTATGACCACATTGAAAGACTTTATTATTTATTTGTATACATGGTTTTAGGAGTTGATTATGATAATGTGATGACTAATGCCCTAGTTCGAAGCAGATATAATAAGATAATGTTTTAATTTCGAAAGGCTTGCATATGAATTATTTGTTTGCATAATTGAGCAACTTGCCCAAATATTTCTGAGAATAAAATTGAATTGCATAATATTTTTTGAGAAAAAATATTTTTATTTAGTTACGTTACCAAATCTCACAAATTCAAATCAAAGTTCTGTTTAGGTTACAGGACATATGTGGAAAAAACTTTAAAACTACTTCTAACAGCAATTTTTTTACTTTATTTTAATTTTGTAAATATAAATCATCTTTTTTGGTCGAGACCTTCAAAGTGGCGAAACTATTTTTAGTATATAATAATCATGTTGTGTATTTCTTGCTTAATGTATTTTAATGCGAAAACTGTTCAAGTAATAAAATTAAGAACATGTTTTTATAAATAAAAACGAATGATTGTATCGGCGTGTTTATTTTACATTATCGTATGTGGACGATTGGAATTAACAGTCATTCTGTTGTAAATTTTGACGATCTTTATCACTCAATGATCACAGGATGTAAAGGTAAACAAAATTATTATGCCAACGGCTAAATTAAAAAGTTTGTATGATGCTTACATGATGGATTGTAGCATTTTTATCACGAACGCAGTCAATGCATTTAGTGATACTTTTTGTTGGATAATTTAATTGCATTAATTTGTTTAATAAACGAAATTAAATACAAACTTACTAACTAAATCTATAATTATATATTGATGAACTTTAAACATCATACTATCAAATATTTTTTAAGCAGATAGAAAACATAATTATTGAAGTAGAGGATCTCAATATCTATTATTTATGAGACCTGCTTTTTTGTCAGTTACCTACCATCTTCCGTATCTCTTAGGGAAAGGAAATAATTATGGAACTAAGAAACACCTTTTTTGTTTGGCGAATGCTATGGTAATAAAACCTTTTCAAAATTATGTAAGGGGGGTAAACTGAAGAAGAATCAGCACAACAAAAAATAGGTTGAAAGATTTCATTTAAAGATTCAAAATTTTAAGTCTCAAGACCGAAAAGTAAATTGGCGCATGAGCGTCGATTCACCAATTTATGTCAGCAAACACTTTTTCATTACTTTGTTAAGCTTGGGACTTTTGGCGCACAAACTCACAAGTCGCCGAATCTTGGGTAACTGATCCTGAGACAATCTCAGCACTAAATACTGAAGATACGCATAGCACGGTTACGCCACGGGAAACATCTGTTAGTACCAAACGAACGGTGGTGGTAGATATTGAAATGTATGTATAACTAAAATCCATTTTTTTCCTTTTTCTTACATAATTTTAATGACCAATTTTACAATTGCATTTTTTTAATTTAAAAAAAATACGCCATTGATGCAAATTCGTTTAGTTAATTTCAACTTGAAATCTTCTGCAATTATCACTCGTGCCAAAACGCATCAACTTTAGAATAAATAAATGCATTGAAATAATTACCATCAAACTTTAAAAAAAAACTGATAACAATCACACACGTGTAGATACGTTAAGTTCATTGAACTTTGGTGCAAATAATAATTTTCGTACGTTATGTAATAATTTTATTATCGTCCTTGGCACACTACAAGGGCTAAATACTTATGTGAAAATAACATACACAACGATTTCTTTATATACACAGGTGCAAAAATGATATGAAATTCTCAGTGGTATTGAGGAGATTTTTGAACGGAAGGATAATAAAAGTATGATGAAATTATTGTAAAAAAATCTGATGCTGTGATAAATAAACTTCACATGAAGTCATGTGAATCACAATTATAAGAAAAGATTGAATTTTATTTATTTATTTAACAATTAAAATATAAAGATCGGGACCGTTCTTATGGTGACTACGATTTTCATGTGTCATTATTTTGTATTTTTGATGATTTTTTTGGTAACTCTGTGTATGTATATTTTTAATATAAAATTTAATTTCAATACCTTTGTAATTTCATTCGTTATGTTACAAAATATGACGCATGTTTTTCAATTTAAGAATATTAGTACATTTTACGTTTTATTTAAATCAACCTTTCCTTAGATTTGCATTGTACCAGCAGAGATTATTTTTTTCTTGTAAGAGGCTTTGAAGTTTTCTTTGTTAAAATATTCACTAAAACTTACTCTCCTAAAATGCTCCTCTCGTAAAATTCACGGCTGTAGGGTTAGACGCTGAGTCGTGGAATGGCAGTATTTTAAGTGGACTCATTCATAGTGGTAAAAAAACGGAAAACTTCCGACCATTTTTTAAACATTAAATTGAAGCACAAAAAAATATAGCTTTTTAAACCATGATCCCTCCTAAGGGTCTTCTAATAGAGTTTATCTCAACAGAAGAGTTTTTACGAAGACTACCTGTTTCTTAGTTGCTTAACTCGTCTTTTTTCTTTGAATAGTAAGAAAGGGTTACGACAGGATTAACTAATCGCTGTCACTACGCCTCTTTTTCCGAATAGAATGGGTGAAGTGAATTCAAGACATCATGATTTCAATTTATAAAAACTATCCGTACTGAAATTCAAACCCGAGACCTCCATGTTCTAAGCCAACGACTTTGACCACGCAGTTGGCTTTTACATACATTTTAGTAAAAGGGTAGAAACATACTTTCGATGGTTTCGGCGGTAACATTGTGGAAGTTCATTTTAATAGAAAATTTAAATTAATTTTGATTATTCCACGTATTGTGTTACTAGCTGTGACACGTGTTTCGCCTCTTTCAGAGGCATCTTCAGACTTACTATCGCAAAGTTTGCTTAAGTAATGAAGCAAGATTGATTCTAACATTTTAAAATTATGAAATTACAAAATGGAGTTTTGGGTTTTTTTCCTTTTAAGAGGAGCAAGGAGGGGGGGTGTAGAAGAGAAGAAACATATTATAACTTAACATCCTTAAATCGTAGTCGGAGTCGCATTTTTTTAACACTCCAGAACCCTGGTAAAATGTATATTTTGTACTACACTGCTTGTTATTAATTGAATGCAGCCAATTGAACCTGCAAGTCCATTATACTTTGGCATAGCTTGTGTGCATGGAAACAAGCATGCGCTGTTTTTTCTCTTCTTTTTCTGGAAGCGTATATAACAAATTTTATTATTTTTTTTATTCATTACCGCGTTTGGTAATTAATAAGCATTATTTGGAGCATTTTATTAATGCAAGAGCGGATGTTTATTTGGTTGACTTATGTGAAATTAAAGCAAAAAAAAATATTACAACTCGGTATGTGAGGAGTTAGTTATCGTTAGAATTAGCTGAGCGTAAAACTTGAATTTGGAAATTTTGCAAAAACTGTATTTTTAGGTAAATATAATAAAATCTTTTTAGTAGTAGTAATGTTTTAGAAGAACGTTTAGTTGACAAATTGGTGTAGAAATTGGATTTGCCATTAGAGAGCAATACAATATTATAATTAATCGGCACTCTTTTTTCGGTAGAATTGAATATGTGGTAATGAAAAAAAACAGAAATATAATACAAAATCGTTTTGAAGCATCTCTGAGTAAAGATTCTGAATGATGGATAGACATATGGAAGGGCACATAAATTTGCAAGAAGAATTCACACACGTGTAAAACGCATTAAACCTATATTTTCCACATTACTCGTACCAGTAGATTGTAAATAAACAAATACCCTGGCGTAATGTTGCGGTCGCACGGGGCGCCACCAATGCACGTTTACACAAATGACATGACATGGAGAGGAGAGTCCATTTGATGGAGAGTCTAAAAATATAATTTAGAAAGACTTTCCAGGATATTACGTGACAACATTTATTTTTTTATTCAGAATAGAATCACACGATACTTTCGATGGATTCAGCGGTAACTTTGTGGAAGTTCATTTTAATATAAAATAAAATAACTTAAATTATTCCACGTATTGTGTCACATTTTGTTACACAATACGTGGAATAATCTAAGTTATTTTATTTTATATTAGAATCACACGATTCCAAGAATTGTATTTTTAGTGAATATACATATGTATATCGACTGAGATAAATAAAGTATATGTATTACATATATACTATATTTATATGACTAAACAGGACATGAATAAAACAGAAAAAGTTCAAAATAATGATTTTATCCTATCTATTAATTAATTAATCATTTAAGAAATATAAATAAATTTGTAATGTATTCAATCACTGGATGCTAAAGTTGATTCACTGCATAAGATTATTACAAACTTTCTAGAAATTCGTATATCGGTTTTTAAATGTTTTATTATTCCACCCTCTTTCAAACTATGCATCAAATCAAAAAGTTTTTAAAAACGTCATGATTGTTTAAATATCCTCTGATAACAACTAAATAATGACATTTTTATTGTTTTAAAAAATATTTTAATACAATACAAAATATTATAAATTTAATATTGTACCGTTGTTTTGAATTAATTTTAATAATTAAATATAAATAAAGACATGTATTACAAAAAAAAGTTATGAGACCATTTGTAATTGGGTGGAAATAGTTGTAAAGGATTATATCAAAATCGCTTAGATAAATTGTGTTTAAAAATGGTCAATATGCAGTGACTAAATAATAATATTATACATAAAATATATAACACGGTGATTGGCAAATATCTTGTAGTTAAACAAGAGTAATGCGTAAATAAATAACACCATTTTTGACCGAATACAAGAAAGTGAATAAAGCCTCAATGAAGTACTCTTTAATTTGCTTAAAAGAATAATTCAATACTCAACCGTACTTTGCCGCTGTTAGTAACACATAACTTCCCATTTTTTTTTTTTAAATATATTCATTATAAAGTTATAGCATATAAACTTTTAACCTAGTTTATTTCAACAAAGAGTTTTGTTTGCCATTTAAACTTTTTTTACGATAAGTACTGATTATTCAGGTGCTTGAAATATAAGACTAGTACAAAAATTGTGCTTAATTTGTCGCTCTTGCTATGTCTCGTTTAAAGGATCGGATGATAGGTGCCAGGGAAATTTAGACATTCATGCTTTTGAAGAAATCCATAAATCGATTGAAAAATCAATTTAAGAAACTGTCCATTCTAGCTAAGAAGTTTTTTTATATATACGTTGCTGAATCGTTATAATAAATACTTGTGAGAAGACAATAGTATCTGTACTCGAACATTGTGCGCCTCCTTCAAGCTGTCATCATCATCATCAGTGTCATTTCATCTTTATACGGGGAACTGTGGAGCCGAGCTCCAATCTCCCTTTCATCTAAGGTTAAATATATATATTTTTTTCTTCTAATTTAGATGTTGTGGGCCCATTTCATTTAATTTATTCTATTTACTTTTTTTAGAATGCTTTGGGTTTGTCGGTTGTTTTTTTTTTTTTTGTACATTTGATTAAAAAAAAAAGAAAGGAATGGGGAGAGAAAAGGTAACATATATAGGAAAAAAGTGGAGGGAAGGGAGCAAAGGTAACAATTTAGAGTAGGGTAATCCGATGTGTTTTTTTCACCAGCCGTGTGATTGCGGCAACCAGGCATGTCAGTGGTGGGATCGGAGGGGATCTAGGGTGGTTTTAGGAGGAGGATTTTCCTTGGCCGCGCTATGTCAGTGTGGGGGTACTCAACGTAGTCGTTGAGTAGGGCTTTGATGGTGTCGTTTGGGTGGTCCGTCATGTCACAGTAGAATTTTTTCGACAGCTTCATGACGTGATCGAGAATCAAGCTGTCAACTGGATTCAGCGAATTTATGGGGTACAAACGCTGCACGAGGAAGTGTTTTCGTGGTACGGGGAATGTCTATGTTGAAAAATTGCCTACATGGCCGGAATTAGCAAGTCTAATTGCCATTGCGTACACCCATTGTTTCACTCAAATAACATCGAGGAAGAATAGCGTAGCGAATTCGTAAAGCGTAACGTAAGAATGGCACATACAAAGATGTGATGACAAATAATAACAACATACAATTAGCTACCACTAACAAGCCAGCACTACTAAAGTATCGTATTGTGTAAGATTTTTTTATAATCTGATGAAGTCTCAAGTAGATCATAGAGAATATTGCCCTCTTTAAATTTTTTTAAAAAAAAATTTAAGATTATTTAATTTAAGTTTATAAATTAATTTCTGTCTTCAGAGTTGCTCATAGATAAGCTTAACGAAAACCACATTAAAATATTTTACATTGAGTTCTTTATAGTTGAGTTATATATTTGTAAATCGTCGTTAATTTTCTATAAACACGTATCTCAACTTTTGATAGTTTTGAGTTTTGAATATTAATTTGAATTTCTTAATTTTGGTGTAATGCATTTTTTATTAAGTATATGTTTTTAAATTTCTTGTATAGTTTATTTTACAGTTTTCAAACATATTCTAAGAATAAATTAAACTGTTTTTATTAAAAAATAGTTGTCAGTAATCGATCAACTTTCGGATTCTTAGCACAGAGTAAAATATGTGCATTGGCGCACGTGTCTTGCAAAAAAGGTATCAATTAAAACTTGCGTCTATTAGTTAGTATTCTACTAAGGATCCCTTTGATGCAACATGTCGAGTAATTGCAGTGCAATTTACGATGTTGGAGTTGTAAAAGTAGCGAATAATAGTTAATAAATAATTCTAATATTCTCTACGTGATAAAAAGCATGTATTAAAAGTTTTTTTTATGTGAAACCAATGATAAAATTTAGCGCAATTTTTGATTAACTATCAAATCTCTTGTCTCCAAAGGAATTGCTATTGCGGCTTTTTTACATCCATGGCTGGTTTTTGTTACTTTTGTAACCCGATCGATTTTTTCGGAATTCATATTTTTTATTATATTTTAATTAAAAAACTAAAATAATTTTACTTGAAATTGTCACGGTAAAAAAAATAATGAAATATACTGTTTAATAGTGAGTATAAAAAATGCGTTGAAAATGTTATATTTAAATTTATTTGAAAATATTTTCTCCGTTCAATTTGTTTCTAAGAACATATTATTTCCTGGCGAGGAATATCGAGTAAATTGCAGTAAATTGAATAAATTTGTGTAGGTTAATAATTAATCGAAGCTAAGCCCGGCTTTAGCCGAATCTTAAATACATATTGTAATTAGAAAACCAGTTTTTTCAATAGTCGGTTTTTTTATAAACCCTATAACGTATTATCTACCACACCCATCAAGTTGACGTTGATACATTGTTAAGTCATTTTAAATAAGCGTATCCATTATTGAGGTCCACCGTCAATCCTTGGTGGAAATGCATAATATTGATTAAATTAAACACTTATGTATGTACTAATTTCACATTATTTATTTATAAAACAGAACCGGTTTCGCTCATTGCGAACATTATCAAGTGATAATGTAACAAATCAGAATATAACGTTTTCACGTGAACGCCAGTAGTTTGCGGGAGAATTAAATCAAGATTTTCTATGTTACGGATTTGGTAACGCTTTCCAAAGCGGGTGGGAGCGTTAGGGAGTGAATTCATTTACAGAGTAACTTTAAACGTTTCCAAAAACTTTTTTGGAATTAATTATCCAATACTTTCTCTGACAGTGGCTTGACTATTATTATGTTATAGAAATCCGTAGCAAATTGTGGGAGGTAGAAAGTTGGATTCTTTTGTTTAAATATATTGCCAAATTATTTTCGTATATATTAACTTTGCAGTCTAGTGATAGTCTGTACTAGGTAAATATAAACTTCGTTTTTTATCCATTTATTATTATTCTGTCTATTATTCTTTGAAGTATATTGTATAGTAGCAATTTGTAGTGAACATGAACTTTTCAAATTATTTAACTGGTTTATTCAATGGGAAGAATATTTATTCTATGTGCATATCAAAAGATAAGATATTTTGATAAAATAAAATCAGGCTCTGCATGATTTATGTAGTCTATAAAAGATAAAAATTAAACCCCGTCGACGCCCTTTTTAAAACTTAATTAAAATATATTAAGAAGCTTCATCGCGATATGAAAAGTTCAAATAATAAATTATTTATGTAATAAAATTCAAGTACTAAAGCAAAATTAACGACGTAGAGAACATAAGTATATCCCTTTCTATCACGTAGTGTTTGCTCACTTATATTCCATGAGTCAAATTATTCCGGTATCTTGACAAGTTATATAATAAAAATAAATTATTATGCAAAAAACTGAATAATTAACGAGTTGGATCGTGGCGAAACGGTCAAATCGTTGATTTTATGAAAAGCATTTTTCGATTGATTTATCGATATCTGTTCCAAGGCAAGGGTGTTCGAGACGTAGCAAGAGCGATTAGTAAAACCACAAGTCCTATCTTAGCGTTATACTTATATCTCTACTACTCTCTTCGAAAAAGAATGCTTGACCATTTGAGTAACAAACGGTTATCTTAGACAAACTTGTATTGCGATACCTCCTCCATTCGGAAACCATATGTACCACATTGGGAGCGGACATTGATTAAAACAAAAAAACGCATTACATAAATCTATTGAAAGTATAGCTGAACCATTTTTCCTTCAAATGAATAACTTTAAAATTCAATAAATATTGTCAATAAACAGTTATCATTTAAGTACGTAATTTGGCATTACACATTGATATTAATTTAGAATTATTTTCATTTTGTACACTTCCATAAAAAAATTGACAATCGAGTTAGTTCGAGTGCATTCGCGCACTGATTAGTACCGGAAGATACCGAGAGGCGAAACCCGGGTCGTGTTCGACCAAAAATTTTATGGAAGTGTACAAAATGAAATAATTCTGAATTAACATTGAATACCTTCAGTCGAAATTTTAAATTTAAAAAAAAGTATATTGATATATCCAAAAGGCCTAGGATCACTATTCGAAGGTATAAAAGCATAAAGATGAAATGATTCTCTAAAAATTTAAAATTTATTAATGCAATTTGACGCGGATTGGCAGTATTTAGTGGCCGCGCAATAATATGCAGCGGGTCGCATGTGACCCGTAGGCCATAATTTGACCGAGTCTGGCTTATAAAAATAAATAAGATGAATTTTCTCACCTTTTAAAATCTACCGCAACATGTCATGTAGCAGCTCTCCTGAAATAAAAAAAAAACTTTATTTAGTCAAGAATATTTTTGACAAAATTTAACTTAAATTTGAATCGTTCAAACTATGTACATTCTCACAAATTTTGTCACTAACGACCCGGGTTTCGCCTTTCGGCATCTTCAGGCATTCAAGTGCACGGATGAACTTGAACTGAGTCAGTTCAAGTTCATCCGTGCACTTGAATGCCTGAAGATGCCGAAAGGCGAAACCCGGGTCGTTAGTGACAAAATTTGTGAGAATGTACATAGTTTGAACGATTCAAATTTAATATTGAAATTCCACCAAGCACCTTCAGTCGAAATCTTAAATTATAAAAAAATTTAACTTGTTAATGAAAAATGACATACGCAATAATCAATGTTTGCCTCGTCCAGGTTTCATAAAAATAAACTTTCAAATTTACTTGGGATGATATCTCATTAGAGCCGTCCAATGCCGGACCGTTTTTCTGATCCCGGGATTTCGGATTATCGTTGTTTCAATCCCGGAATAAAATAAATAAATGTCAATGTGATATGTAAAATATAAAGTTTCAGGATACATTACAAAAATGCGCGTTAAAAATAATATAAAGTATTTAAACATTTAACGCTTTACATTTGTATATTTGGTCTTTGATTTCGTGATCTCTGTTATGAGGTTACTTCACTTTTATGATACTTTAAAACAGGCATGGGCAACCTTTCCTAAGTCTGGGCCAAATTATCATTCTGTCTCAGAGTCAAGGGCCGGACGAAATTATTAAACATAATAAAGTAATATTAAATTTGAATCGTTCAAATTTAATAACGAAATTCAACCAAGCACCTTCAGTCGAAATCTTAAATTAAAGTCATTTTAAAATAAATAAAACACGTTGCTACTTCTTATATATATTTTATTCTTAAAATGAACGACATAATATTGATATTTTCATTTGTTATACTCGTTCGAATTTTTGATTTAGTGTGTTTCGTCCTCGAAAAAAACTTTTCACACGTATATGTGCTGCCAAAAATACAAATGATTTTTCTTGCAAATGTGCGTAAATTTGTATATTTTTCTTCCACCAAATATTATTTATAAAAATCCGTCAAAGCAATGTAGTAGAATGGAACCACTGCAAGTCAATCATCTCCATTATTTAATCCTTCCCCGGAACTACAAATTTCTTTCTCTATTACTTCGTCGAGATGAATCAGGGCTGGACAAAATAGGTCGGCGGGCCGGTGGTTACCCATATATGCTTTAAAACGTGTATACAACGCATCTTATTTATTTTTTATATAAATACTATATATTAATTTAATACACATGGCTCACTTCACCTCCAATGGGCACAGTATTAATATTTGATGTGTTTTAGCAAATCTTTCAGATGGTCGGTAATTATCTACTGCCTTGTTTCTTAAAACGTTTTGGTGTTTTGGTGGATTGCATATTTTAATTTTACGGTGATAACACTTTTGCAATGTATATTAACTGGGGTTATTTAACTTTTACCATACTTCTAGACATGTAAATATAATATTACAACGCATCTGTTTTCAAAATTACCACATGGCTCACTTCGCCTCTGTTCTATATGGTAGTATCCAAAAAAATGCTTTTAAGATTTTGATGACGCAGATTATTTCATTTGACTTCATCGAAGAAGCATTATAAGAATAATATAATTACATACGTATACTGTAAAAGTTTTTAATAATACGCCCGCGTACGGTAGAATATTATAATTTCTCACACAATAGTAGACCTCCACGAAGAACGAAGTGAAGTTGGCCATAAAACCTGATAATTTGTTAATTAAATTAAGAAAATATAGAAGCGACTGCTGACTTTTATTGAGGCATACATACTGCGATTAAATTGATCTATTGTTGAATCAACTATAGACCCTGTTGTAGAAGGTGAGTGATCGCATAAGTAATAACATAAACTATTTACTTTCCAATAATTTTAATTATGATGTCAGCTGTAAATTCAAGACTAATAAAGCATTTTATTTTAAAAAAGAACGTACATTTTTTAAAACTAATTCGTTTTTTTTACAAACATCAGGAATGGTTTCAGTATCATTCGACCTAACTGTTAATTCTTGTTTGGAAAGCATTTTATATATTTTTAATTAATATACAATTTTTATACTAAAACCATATTAGATCGATTTCATTATCAGTTTATATTAATCGCTATGAGAGATAACGGTGCTGATTTTTATAACAAAAATGAACTAAGTTGTTCCAGATTTTTTTAAAAAAAACATTTAATTAGTTCTTTATACTCGTAAAAAATAATATAAATTTGGTTTTATGAACGAAAAAACTTTCAACAGCGGAAAAAGATTATAACTGTTAAATAAGAAGAACTCTATAATAGTAACATTGATAAATACAGCAGTATAAAAAATAAGTCAGGAACTTTCCACTTCCTCAATTACAACTGGAGAATTTTTCCAACCTCCCTCTTCCGTTATCAATGAATTTCACGTATCCAAATAATCCAAATAATAATTATTATTTGGATCATTTCAACGCCTTATTTTTTCATAAATTCTAAAATAAGTGTCACAAATTCTATATTTTATAGTTCTTCAAACATTGTAATTTCATATAATTAAGAACTTTGTCTGAAGGTGCTTGATGGAACTTCAATATCAAATTTGAATTATTTTTATTCTGTACTCTTCCATAAGACTTATGGAAGAGTGCAGAATCAAAATAATTCAAATTTATTATAATTTAAATCTAGTTGCTTAAGTTTTATTATTAAATATTTAAAAGAGATGATTATTGTTTATTTATATGCAACATAAGAAATATAAAATGATGAAAAACATTTTTTTAAATACTGTGATAATAAAAAAAATATATTTATATAATTTATTATTCCTATTAAAACTTGTGTTATATTGGTTATTATGTGCAATATAAAGTGTTTGTGTTTGAAACACATGCATTACAGGAAACACTAATTTAAATAATTAACGTTTTTGCTGAGGTTATTTTGTAAGTTTTGCATATCAGTCGTCGCTCTACTCTCACAGGCTGGCATATTTGATGCGTTTTAATTAGTTTTTTTTATAATCATTTTTACATCGAGTTTTTTCTGGAATGCAGTAGAAGTTTTAAACTAATTAATATTATTTTGGTATACATAAACGATTTTAACAAAATTTTTCGATTTTTTTTGAGCTGATAATAGAAATAAATTTCACCGACCAAAATTTTGCAGAATGAAATTAAATATTTGATGTTAAATATCCCAATTTTTTTAAATATATATGTATAACATAAAACATGTCATACACTTATATGTTTTAGACCAGTGGAGGGGAACCTTCGGCCTCTTGGCTACTCTGATGCGGCCTTTTGACTTGATAAAAATATTCCCTTTGATGAAAAAATTATCCGCAAAAAATTTAGAAAAAGAGCGTAATCAACCCATTATATGTTCAACAGTCGAAAAAAAGAGGGAGGAGTGTCGACGTTTTCTTTACTGCAGCCTTATGTTGAATCAGATAAATGAATGTGGCCTTTAGAAATGAAAAGGTTCCCCAACCCTTATTTATACAATAAAATTATCGATCATTCCAATTTGGCAAAAAATATCTTCCCTCTTCTGGATATCGACTGTGGAAAAGGTTCCCCACTCCTGTATTAGACAGATGATTGTTAAAAATATAAATAATTAATTGATATATTTGAAAAAAAAACATATCGCACTCATATCACCAAATATTATATTTAATAATAGAGACAGTTTTGCTCAGCTACTGGATATTATCACTAGTTTGCTCACTAGCAAAGCGATACGATCGACATGTCGTGTCTGAAGCTCAAATAAAAAGCGTGTAAAATGTACAATATACAGCGTTGGGTTTTCATTATTTCACACTAAGGCTAATCGCCAACATTATACGTAAGTTTTTATTTTGAAAAATGCCAAACTTTCATTCAATACTTTTTTTACCAATCTTGTAATTTGCATCAGTAACATAAATGTGTCAAACCGATCGATAAATGGATAAAGACGCAATCGACGTCTTCCTTGCGCAATAAAGACAGGCACTGGGTAAATAAGTAATTTTATTACTTGAAGCGGGGAGTAAAGTTATCGAACATGAAGTTAACTCTTCTTTCCCGCCAAAAATTGCCGCCACCTTAAATGTGAATTGCGATCAGCTGTTCGTTTTGGCGCGCATAAAATACTTGCAATACTGGTACAACTTGTTTCGTAGGGCATTTAAAACGGCCATTTAAATCCATACAAGAGTGGCTGGCGAATTTAAGGGGTGCAGAAATTAAAAGGGGAAGACTACCGTATTGTTCGGGAAACCACCAATATCATCTCGATATTTCAACCATATAAAATATCAGTATCTTCACCTAGAGATTACATAGTACTTTCTTTATCGCATTGGGAACCTTAGCACAATTGATCTATAATTATTTTACTAAGCACATATGGGTACTGTAGAAAACACGTATGGTTTCACGCACATACATATATGACCTATGTGAAAATAACATCAAATATAGAAAATTAAAATGACATATCGTAATTACGGACCCCGTAATCTGTAATTTGTAATCCCGGGATCCCGGCATCGATCATTTACCATAAAGTCATGTCACAATTGTTTGAGATTCTTGAAGACATTTGGGATTCCTAATTACTTAGGAATTTGGGTTTTCGGTATCCCGGGATCGATCACTGGGAAAAAAGTCAGAAACAGGGAAATTTTAAAATAATCTACAAAATAAGGTGAAACACCTTTTTTAGCTATCTGGGTCGTTTCAAAAATTTTATCTCAAAATTTCGAATTTCAAAAAGTCATGAATTTTCGAAATTCCCAAAATGAAAAAAAATGTGAGAGCTTTTTTTTAGCTCGCCGGCGGATTTAAAAATAAATTATGCTTGCTTAGCTACTTCATTTTTTTTTTGAAATTGAACGAGATCCTTGGATTGGAAAACTTAGTAGCCCACATATCAAATTTTACGGTAGGCACAATAAACTTTTTTGAATGATTCTGGTCAAAGAGTCAAATAGATATTATTAATTTTATCGATATTATTCATTTAAAAAAGATGGAAGCACTGGTTTAACAAATAAGATAATGTTGATAACGTTTACACGATTTTTGATGTGTCAATGTTTCCAATTAGAATGCATAAATGAATTGCAATATCGTATCTGCAGATTGCACTTGCTGTAGAAGACCAAGCTAGAAATATATTTTTTTTTCACGACCGTATGATCAAATAGCTCACCCACTTCTCACCCCATTCTTTATTTTGGTTTAGAGACCAGCTGCCTATGTCTGATTCTTTATTTCATTGTGTGAGCCCTCCTGATCATTGTTTAATATGGGGGGCAAGTGATGACACTAGAAAATTTAAAGGGGAGGGTTGCTGTACTGTGACGTAGGCAATAATACATTGCACGTGCGCAAATCAAATCAGATTTCAATGTTTTATACCTATTAGACTATATGCACAATTTTACTCGTGCAACTTTACTTGCACCTTTTTTCAATCGGTAATATACTGCCATCTAGGAAAAGCGTGAAGTTCTACCTGATTATTTTTATAAACCAATGACCATATACATACTTATTATATTTGTTGATTTGTGTGACTTGTGAAGAAGATAAACGATAGTCGAATGTCAAGAAATGTGAATGCACCGTAGAATAGAAATATTTTTCCCAGAAACGCAGTTAATGTTGTAGGAGTAATATGTATTTACAGATTATAAATGATTTCCTACATAATACCAACTGAATCAATGGCTTAACCTTAACTAATGCAAAATTTTAAAAATTTTGCTTAACACATTTAAACCAATCAATAATTTAGAGTAAAAATCATTTACATCGTGGTATTAATATTAAAATGTTCCATTAACCTGGCCTAAATTAATTATAATAGGATTTGGTTTCGTATAAATTTACAATAAGTATTGTCTGCATAGAAACAGTTATTTTGCTATACTATATTTATAATGTAATATATTCAGATCTGTGCCCGAGTGATCGAAGTCGTTGGCTTTGGTTATAGACCTAACGGGTTCGAATTCCAGTGCCGCTTTAATAAGAAATTTCAATATATTTATGGATTTCTGTTCAAAGGGTTGTATGTCCTCAGTGTCTAAAATAACCTTCCACTTATCCTATTTATAAAAAAAATGGCGTCGTGAGAGCAATGAGTTTACCATTTGTCTTGTCTTAACCCTATTCTTCTAACCATTCTCTTGTTGTAAAAAGAGAGGTTGACCATCCGAGTAAAATGCAGTTTTCGTAGAAACTATTTTCTTAAAATAAAATTCATTAAATCCATATGATCCACATTGTTAGCGGAAATAGTTTCATAAATAAATATATAAATTTATCATAAGTGAATGTTCATTTTACGAATATTTTTTTGTATATTATACGGAGAATTGCCGTTTTTGATCAAATTTTGATCGAAAGCTGACAGTTTACACCATTTGATCGATCATAAAGTGGTATATGAATATAATATAAAAACAAGTAGAGTTCGTTAACACCGACATTGCAATAGTGCATTCTTTGTTTTTTAATGAGGAATCAAAAATAATTTTTATCGTTCTGTTTCACGCGATCATTGACAAATCATTTCCTTTGACGCCAATCGTTTTATATTTCTTGCGAATAAAGCGATTAAGTAAATTGTTTATATCCATAAGTATTTATTGCAAAAAAATAATAAAATAAACAACTACATAGAATATACGCGTGATTTCTAGAAGAAATAGTAGCATTTTATATGGTATTAGATAATTTGTTCAGAAATCGTTCTGACGGAACAATGGACTCTTTCGATATAATTTATTCGGACCATTTATTACACTTGAATTCGATTATTTTTCATATAATTTGAAGTTTTACAATATTTATAAATTAAGCTGCATCCTGCTTTTCTTGATAAAATAAGCCAATATTTTATAATGTATTATTTATCAAGCTCTTAATGCCGGCTTCATGATCGAGTGGTCAACTTCGTTTTCTTCGATTACGGAGTCCACGGGTTCAAATACCAGTATCGATTTATGGATTTATTTTCGAAGGTACGGACGTCTGTAGTGTCTAAGATTCCTTCTTGCCACCTATCCGATTCTAAAAAGTGGGCGTAGTGATTATCTAACCTTGGATCGTTCAAATTTAATATTGAAATTCCACCAACCACCTTCAGTTGAAATCTTAGATTATCTAACCATTTGCTCAGACCTAAATAAATCCTTGCATTATTAATTCATTGCAAAATAAAAGCAGCTCTTGTAGAAAAAATATGTTGAGATATATTCCATAAGAAGTCCATATGAATAAGGAGACGACATAGTAAAAATATATGTAAACTAAGAATGCAAATTAAATTTAGAGTATTGCAGTGGAGATATTGAAGATATAATAAAGATTCTGTATTATTTAGCTATATAATTTCAAGAAATACATACTTTATTATTCCACTGTTGTGTTATTAGATGTGATACATGGTTCATCTCCTCAAGAAGTATTTTAACCCTCCAGAGACGAGAGCTTTTTTTCGATAAAAAATATATTTGTTAAACCATATTGAAGTCACGGATAACTTTTATTCCTAACAAAAATTAAAAAAAAAAAACGCAAAGTCATTGTATAGAAACTCCGCATGACTATATGGCTATGCTTATCCTTTTAATACCGTGTAATATTGTGTACGGACAGTTGTAAGGACAAAATTGACCGTATGGGCTCGCAAACATTCGGGGTTGAAATATAGCTAAACGTGAATTTTTTTTAAATATTTACAATTTGACCTCTTTAGACAAACATAATTTCAATACAAATATATTAGCAAAAGAACTGTAAATAATTTGATGTTTTGATAAAAAAAATAACTAACAGTTTCAAAAAGTCCATTAAAAAAACGGAAATTCAAAAAATCGCATGTGCTTTTAGTGGCCGTTTTTGTCCCCGCAGCTGATGACTAACTGAAGTCTGTACCCTTCTTAACCAAATATGAGTAAAAGAAACGATATTCAGATAGAAAAAGGATGAATAGTGGGATCAATAGACAACGGTGTTTACTGTTACCATATGGTCACGGTCGTCCTTGGAGGGTTAATTGTAACTCTATCATTTGTTTATAAATGAAATATTGATTATAACTGAGACGGTGAAGAATGGTTTTTTTTCATTCATTGTTTCTAATAATATTTAAGTGCATTTATAATTGAATTGTGGTTATCAAATGATAACAGGAAAAGCTCATTAATATAAAAGATTAAAGATGGAAGACTCCGTCTGGATAACTTTACTGATTGCGAATGATAACCGACATGTGAAGCAGATTGTACAATAAATTATACCTACAGTATAAAAGATAGTGGAAATCCAGTTAATTGTAGGTCTACCAGTGATATTATAATTCTGCCACAATTATGTATTTTCTATTGTATTGTAAGTTGTTGGCTTATCCCATGTGTTTTTTTTAACCAACTGAAAACCAGAAAAGAATACTATACGTAAATACTTTTGACCAGGGCCTGCGCCACCATGCAGGCGAAATAGTTAACCGCCTAGGGCGCATATATAGAGTATTGAAATTATTTTATATTCTCTAATAATAATAAATAATAGTACGTTATATTTTATTTTGATGTTTGTATTTGTTTGTTGTAAATTATGTATCGTATTACATATGATGCGAAAAGGAGAGATTGAGTGACTCAGTAAAAAACAGTTCACGTAAATAAACTTCTGTTGACATACCTTCATTGGGAAGCTATATGCGCCACATTGAGAGCGGACATGGTTTTCAAAAAAAAAAATGTGTAATGATTTCGAATTGTTTTGAAAAAAAATGGGACGATTAGCTAACAATGGGGCGTACCAATAACCTTTGCCTAGGGCGCCAAACAACCTCACACCGGCACTGCTTTTGACGCACCCCCAATGTCAATTATATGAACTTTTAATGAATAAGAAATAATTTATTAACTCAGCTTACGTGGCAATAATTAAAGGCAGTGCTTTTTTAAACAAAATAAGGTGCCGGACTTTTTTCGAATCCATGTCCGTACTCGTAGTGTAGCATATGGCTTCCCAATGGAGGTATCTCAACGATTTTGTTTTAGTAGAACTCCTTGTTAGTCAGTTACTAAACCTCTCTTAAAAAAAAGATAGTAAGGCTAGGACACGATTAGTGGTTAACGAATCGCTATTACTTTGCCCTGTCAATTTTAGGATAAAAAGAGTATTGTTTTTGATGTTATGGTTAAAATAAAAACACAATTTTGCGAATATTGATTTGAAACAATAAACATGTTAATAAAAACAGGTACCGGAACGCCGTTCCACCGCATTACATGGTAAAAAAAAAGCTCTGGGCAAAGAGATACTGCAGAATTGACGAATCTGCTGTGCTCTTCCCGCATTCATACACTTATTTTATACAGTTTGAAAAACTCAACACAATTTCGAGTTGAGTATTCCAGATCGTTCAACATAAGTGTAATACATAGTTATGATTTCATATTTCTTACCGATCTTATAAACCGCTGTACCCTTTTGACCAGGCTTCGGGAACCTGCGGCCTTTTGGCTACTCTGGTGCGGCCTTCTGACCAATTCTGTAAATTTATGTAAATTCCTGACATATTCTGACCGTAAATTCCTGTTTCCGGCTAAAGGTTCCATAGTCAATGTTGACTGCGGCCTTATGTCGAATCAGAAAAATGAATGCGGCATTAAAGAAGAAAAGGTTCCCCACCCCTGATTTTGATTGTAAATACCATTTTTTTATGGTTGATATTTATTAAATATGGCTTTAGTAGATGACCGAAAAATAAATGCAATAAGCAACACCTGCAAAGTCATTTTGATTTGTCTTCCTTTTGTTCGAATTGACTTCTTCAACATTTTTGTTGTATTTAATTGATTATTTGCGTGAAGAGCCGTGGAAAATTTGCCACGCTGAGGTGAGAAGTTTCATATTAATATGATGCAATCTTTAGAATAAAGATTTTATGATAGGTCGTAAATATGTGTAATGAAGCAATTAGCGATACAAACATCGCATTGTAACGATCTGAAGCTTTGCGATTTGAATCAATTGAATTTTAACAAATAATTCACGCAAAACTTTACAATTATGATCATGTGTAGTCGTAAATTGAATGCTTAATACTATAAATCTTCGGTGGAATATTATATCGTACAGTGAAATAAAAAATAATTCTATAAATATTTAATTCTTTTTCACGGGAATAAGATTTAGTGACCACCATTTATAATACTGATTTAAAACTCTTAAGTGCATGAATTTATTATAATATATACATATACATATGTATATCGATATTGTCGCCTGCTGTGACCCAGTTGGTTAGAGCTTGCTCTACCGATAACGCAGGTCTGGGTTCGATTCCCGGTCAGATCACAGTGAATTTGAGAAATATTCAATTCAAAGTTGTGATCGAAGACTGGGTGTTTGTGATGTCAATTCACATCATTTCCTCTCCTCCCATCCTTCTGATCCTTTAATAACTGGGTGTAGAAATAGTGATTAGCCAACTACTAGTCCTGTTCCTTGTGTGACCTTGAACTGTCAGTTCAAGTTCATCCGTGTACTTGAACGCCTGAAGATGCCGACAGGAGAAACCCGGGTCGTTAGTAACAAAATCTGTGTGAATGTACATAATTTGAACGATTCAAATTTAATATTGAAATTCCACCAAGCACCTTCAGTCGAAATCTTAAATTAAAGAATATAAAGTATCTTATCTTTTTTTCAATTATACGTTGTATTCATAATCTATTTACCCCACCCCCTGTTGAGTTAATCTTGAGTGATTTAAAATCATTATTGTAAATACCTGGCGCATTGGCAATTATAAGCTGCTACTTAGCTGCTAAATATTTTTTTCTTATTAAAAAAACCGCCGCGAAAAATTGTCTAGGAAATTGATAAATCTTTTTTTGAAGTAAAAAAATGTTTTCTTAAGTTACTCGGTATTTTAAGTTTAATTTTGGAATTTTGGAAAAAACAATAAACGTTATATATCCAAATTATTCTAGTTATCCACCCGCACGTGTATGGATGTAATGAATAGTGAACTTCAATACAAAACTATCCCCAGAAAGGCTTAAACAACAAAAATCACATGCCCACGAATTCACGCGTAAATAAATATGTTGTATGCAACACACAAAAGGAAATTAAACCAGAAGCACTCATAAAAAACACACACGAGTGTGTCAATCATATTTTAATTAGAGGTAAGCGTTAATTATTTTTTTAATGTTTCTGAATCTTCGTAGTAGCCTCATTGTGTATAAAAATAATAATCACAGGTTTCATTGTTAGTATGTATTCCACTGATATTAGGGTAACAACACTATCAGCCAATATTTATACGTACATATATTATTAATAAGTAGTTTAATATATGAGTGAGTGACCGCCTATAGATTTCATAAAAATTACACAATGCGCACAAAATATAAAATTTGATAACGTGTTTTTATAATAAATTTTGTATTGGTATTAAATTTAAATTTCGGTATAAAATAATGCATATATAAAAATGGAAAGAACGTTATTAAAAAATATAACTACATATATCGACTGTGGAAAGGAAAAAGGACGTAACCCTCAATTTTCCAAAGCAGCTTTTTTTCGATAATCACAATGTATACAATTTGACACACATTCTATCAAAAGGATGGAAACTGAAAATGCCGAATAAGTATCTAAACTAAGCTTTTAAGTTTGAAAAAGATGACCTTTTAAAAAATTAAAACCCAGAAAAAACACTGAAATAAAGGTTTTTCCGAGACAATTTCTTTAATTAATATTAAGGTATGTCAATTAAACACCAGTTTAGAAGTATCCGTGCACTTCAAGGTTGTGTATAATTCATAATTTGCATATGTCACAAAATCATCAAAACACGTTTTTAGCGCCTCCTGTAAAATTTGATATGTGTGGGTTACGTCCTTATTCCTTTCCACAGACGATATGGTTATAATCGGTTGCGATCAAGCAGTTTTAAAATGCTCATTGGCTGAGAGAAACTCGTCCTGATCGTATAGAAAAATAAAATGACTACTACCAATTGCGTTTTTTTTTTGCCAATATATGCGTAATTTATTTTATTGACTATGAATAAAAAATAGTCAACAACGAACGCTTTCATGCAACGGTCAATATAAAAATATGGTTATATATTATTTGGTAAAAGTAAAAGTAAAGTAGAAATAAAAAAGTTATGCGTAAAATATTACAGAAAACATTGATAAAGAATTTAAGATTTTTCGTGGTATTTGTGTATCGTACAACGTAAACAATGAGGATTGATTTTTACCCTATGTCAGGGATGGCGAACCTATGGCACGCGTGCCCGAGGTGGCACGTTTGAAAATTTGGATGGCACGCGAACGATTTCCAAGTCAAAAAAAAATATTTTTTAAGCTTAAAAAAATAAAATTTTGATCAAATAATCCGTGAATTATTAATTTATTCCGCTTTATTAATTTTGAAATGTTTCCAAAAATCATTTTTTATATATTTTGTTACTTTTTTTACTGCTTGGGCACGCCACACAATCGAGAAATAATATTTGAGGATTTTTGGCACGCGGACCCAAAAAGGTTCGCCGTCCCTGCGCTGTGTAATATTTTGAATTTATGTAAATAAATTAATATCCTACAATTACTTTCAAATAAAGTAGTGTCACAAACAACGTTCCCTCTAAGCCGAAGGTTTAGATGCGCGGAAATTTCAAAGGCTGCGCGGAGGCTGCGTGAAGGCTGCGTGAAGAGCGGAATGAGTGCGCGGGGACTTCTCAACTGCTGCGCGCCCGCGCTCGCGCGCAGCTTAGAGGGAACGTTGGTCACAAACCTTCCCGTAAAAACAATATTCGTTAAATGTTTTTGTCTCGCATGAACCGTATAAAAAAGAATAGCGTAGTCGATTTACGTCTGATGATACATTAAAAAGAAAACGAATGTAATGAAAAAAAAAATATTTTTTTGGCTCAAGTATTCTTACTTGATTACTTACTTACACACTTGACAAACAGTGATAAAACTTCTTTGACTATAAACTTATTAAAAATGCAATAAATTTTCTGTTTAAATAAAGCACATACTTATGGTAATATATCCATTGTATTTTATGACGTTTTTTATAAAATTTTATCTTCCCATGTCAACTTTGGCGAAAATTTTGCATGTCTGTGATTTTTTTCAATGGCCGCTGATAGCTGTGAGAAAATTAAAAAATAATTCCCAACAGAATTACGAAGACCATGCTAAGCTATTAGCAATCCGGTCAGTCCAATACAACTTTATTTAAATCACGAAAGAGACACTATGTTTATTATCTATAAACTTTGAAGGGACGAATAAAACTATTTACAATAGTTGCTTATAATAAGCATGCAAAATTCATATACATTTATACTATTCAATTCTCAAATAATTAACTTACGACACATTGATAAGATTAAAAATATAAAAGTATTTGCTTCTACAATTTGTATGCCATCGTCAGAACTATATAATAGTTCTGACAGTTTTTCCAAGTAAATGCCAATGCAATCAATACAACAGATATTGTTGAATATGTCGTATGCTTAAAAATTTTTGCAAGCTTCAGTTTGATTTATTTCTTTTGGTGACGTCCAAATACCAATATAATATTTTGTCTTGCATGTACATGAAAGTGTTTATCACGGTGGCCAAAGGCGCAGAAATCCTCGAGCCGAACCTGATCATAAACATAAAAAAATAAAACACCATTGTATATATTATACGCTATAAATTAACAATAGTAAAAATATTTAGGACATACTTTCGATGGTTTCGGCGGTAACTTTGTGGAAGTTCATTTTAATAGAAAATTTATTTTTCGATTCTACACCCCCCTCCTTGCTCCTCTTAAAAGGAAAAAAAAAAAAAAAAAAAAAACCCAATCCATTTTGTAATTTTATAATTTTAAAATGTTAGAATCAATCTTGCTTCATTACTTAAGCAAACTTTGCGATAGTAAGTCTGAAGATGCCTCTGAAAGAGGCGAAACACGTGTCACAGTTAGTTACACAATACGTGGAATAATCAAAGTTAATTTAAATTTTCTATATTTAGGACACCTTACACAATAATACTATTACTATGTTATCAAAAATCAAACCCATTAATTAACATTAAGCAGGCTACAGGTATCTACATAACTATATCTAAAGTGTTATTCCTTTATATTTTGTATGATCAATTATAAAAAAGCACATTTCTTGTACAATTTTTGAATAACAACTTAATATCAGTATAACTTAACATTGTATAAATAACTCGGTATCAATTTATATTTTCATAAAATGATAATGCCATATATGAGTAATATCTCCACGCAACAATTTATATTATTTATTGTTTCGTGTGAGAGGCAGCTAATTGTCGTTTTTTTTTATTAAATATGGAGACATCGCTCAACTTCTAATACTTAAGTGCACGATGGTTAAATAGCTACTTTTAAATTTTGTAGATAAAATCCGCTTCGTGAAATATTTCAATACATGCTTCTCCTACACTGATATCATCCGGAAATCTCACACGTTATTTGGGCGAGAAATAAGAAATGTACGTACACAAAAATTACCACCTAAGATTATAGCACAAATTATTATTTGTTATCTAAATATTTTGATATCCCGTCGTTATACTTTCCTTGATTTTATCTATATGAAATGTAGCACAAATACACATACACACTCCTTCTCATAAATCGCATGCGGGCTGCGTTTTGATAGATATAGAGCATGGGTTGCCAAAATTTTGATCTCTATGGGCGGCTTCATACTGACATTAGTCGTAGCGGTCTACCACTACCGTATGTGCTAAGTTGTCATGAAAAGTAAAGTAATTAAATGTACAAAATAATGTGTATGAAAGGGAAGCAAAATGTATAGATGTAAAGACACACTCAATTATTGTTTTAAAGCATCAGGCGGACGACTTGGAATGACTACGCGGTCGTCTTAGTCATCGCTGATTTACGAGTGTCTGCCTGCAGCGTAACTAAGAATTTAAACGCACATCACACAGCGCATACGTTCTCTCTGCGCATAGAGAGTGTTGAGCGAATGCCAACAGGCGACACTGCTAATAATTAAAAAAAATATTTTTGCGTGACAAATTGAACTCATAACTACTGTATTTTTTACCCTGTACGCTCCCAATGTGGAGCGTGCGGACGCCTAATGGAGTTAGTATCAAGTCACAACAGAAGATTTTCTATTAAAAATGCTTAGGGACAGATAAGAGGGCTAGGACAGGACTAGTAGTTAGCTAATCGCTCTCGTGTCAAAATAAAGCTCACTAACCAAACTGTATTACGTAGGACAACATAAAATTAAAACGTTTTTTTTTGTGATTATTAATTATTATATATCTAATACATATTGAATTGTCTTTTTTCTCAATGACGAAGATTTTTCGTTGCATTAAAAATATTTTCTGATCGCATAGATAAAAATCATAGCCGTGAATTTGTTGTAAAGAAAATAATATTATAATTTTATGAGTAAAGTAATACCATTTTTTAAAACGTTTTGAATAATCCTCTAAGAGATGGCTCGACGAACAGTTGAAAAGAAAAATTTTCAATTTAAAGATTGGGGGACGGCAACCAAAAATATCCACGTCAAATTCTTATGAGAAATAATAGAGACACAAAATCGTAGTACTTTTCTAATCAGTGGTTCTAAATATATACCATTGAAATAAACCAGCAGTAATGAAAACGAATTTAAAGCGATAAATATTTTTATTTTTTTATTCTGAAGTATTTTTTATATTATGTATGTATATATATGTATATCAATATCTCGGTTCCAAATTGTAACAACTCAAAAAAGATAATTTTGATTTGAGATAATTATGAAACAAGACATTAGGCAGGCTTAACTTTTTGTTGTCGATTTTAAAAAAATTCTAGGATTATCGAAAAATATTTATATTTATGACATTAATTTTTGTTATAATATTGGGGTAATACGAGTTTTTTCATGATTGTATGTTAGATGTGAAGAATAATTACTATTGTCATTTTTAAATAATCACAGATTACCAGTTGTAGCATTTTGAAAGTGATATATAAATATCTATAGAAGTATTTTAAGCACTTTCTCATACTTAGTTAATACAGCACTTTTTAAAACTTATAATAGTTACACTTTGGAACTAAGTATACACATATATGTATAAATATATATGTACATATAAGTCTTTAAATTAAAAATATATATGTGCTAATCATTGCAAAAATTCAAACCACTAAAATAAAAAGAATTAGAGAAAATAAAAACTAAGTAACTAAAAAAATATGATAAAAACTAAATATTTATGTCCTCGAAGTAACATCACCAATGGTAGATACGGAACACATATATTATATAAATTAAGTGTCTTTTTACTAAAATATCTTAATTGTAAAAAATCTTCGCCTTCGTTGCATATTGTATATCGTTTCATCCGTAGTACATGTTTTTTCAAGTACAGTGGTAAACCTCGATATATTACATGTTCAAAAGTAAGATTCAATAAAGTCAATTCTCAAGAAATAAATCCCAAAAGAAAACTTTTTTTTTGTTTGCGTACAAATCCAATGTGTATGGTTTTTCAAACTAATTCTTTGAGAACCGTCTTAAAAATGACAAAATTAGCCGTTTCAAATCCCAAAGTAATAGAAGCACAGAGTAAAGTAGACGAAGTGATTGAAAGGAGTAGAATTAAATTGATAGCTAGCACGTGCTGCGATAGCATATAAAAGAACAAATGGTCTGAAAGGATGAAAGGTGTAGGAAATACATGTCGGCAGAAGAATAAAAGGGATGTAGGACAATTTCAATGGGACGGAAGAATATTCAATCGAATCTAGCGTAACTAATCTTTTTTGATAACACAATACGAAATTTGTTTGTTTGGGTAAATTGGGTGGATAATATGAGATACAGCAGTAATTGAAATGAATTATAGGGTTCGAAATTTCTCTCTTTTATTCCGTACGATTATTTATATTGTATAAGAAATGCTGTATTTATTTATACTTCATTAAGATTTTTTAGCGGCAGTATTCAATATCTAAGAAGCATTCGCCACGATTTAACGAAGAATGACAAAATTTATTTAAACCAGTGTTTTTTTCTAATATAACACGGTGGAACGGCGTTCCGGCACCCTTTTCCCAACATTTTTAATTTTTCATATCAATATTGGCAAAAAAAAAAATATTTTCCTTTGAAAACTTCGATTTTTTATGCTGAAAGACGTTTGAATTTTTTTTTAAATCATTGTCTCAAATATGATGAAAAAGTAATTACAGTAAACAAATAATTATCACAATTTATATTAGATCTACAAGATCTATTTCTGTTTGAAGGCGTTGGTTTTTGTGATATTATCTTTCCCACTCTAGAATTCTAAAATGAACAGGGCAATTAGTGCGATTAGTTAACAACTAATCCTATACCAGCCCTATCTTTCTATCATTTTACTCTCTTTAAAAAGGAGTGGTTGAGCTACTGTCTAATAACCAGTTCTTGTAAAAAAATCTGTTGAGTGTACATATATATGTATTATGTAACACATTTTTACTTATTTATACCTCTCCAACAAATAGTTTTTTGCTATATTATTTGTATTTAAGTTTAAATTCATTTGTTTAAAAACAGCAGAGTATTAACTGTAATAAATTACCTAATAATTTATCAGAGACGTCCATCTGACAGGTCATTATTTGAATTAAATTCAGCTTTATAAAACACACACGTTTATTTTGTAATGTATTAATACAATGATGACTAGGAAGGTGATATAACATTGTGTAGGTATACATTACGTTGCCGATCTAGCCACGACGCCATAATCGCGAAGATAAAAAGGTGATGATGAATAATTGAGGGAAAAAACTCGAACAGTGGCCCAAAACTAGCCGATCCATCATGTTGAATTCTTGCGTCAGCTATCAACAAGTGCAAAGGAAAACCACAATAGGTGGCATGCAAAAACAAATAACCATTTAAACAAGAAACAAAATATATAAAAAGTAAAATTAGTAATCAGTATTTACAATCTATTTTAATATGATAAATTTCCATTTTTGGTAGAAATACATTATTTATAGATGGTTCATCGCGAGCGTTATTAAATGATGAAATATAATAAGATACAGGGTTATTTATTTAAAATCAAGTTAGACTAATAAACAAGGTGTGACAGACAAATCGTATTTTAGCAAACATATTTTTTTGAAATCTGCCACCGACTTACAAAATCTTCAGTCGCGAGCGAACCCAGAATTTCTTCACAATTGTATGATGAATGATGAAAAATTTCAATCCCGAAATCCGGGGATTACAAAAAGCGTCCGGAATTGGATGCCCCAGTACAGGCCTGGCCAACCCAAATTGCACCCCGGGCCGCATTGATGACCTTAAATTGTTCTGAGGGCCGCACATACATGTATACATTATGCAAAAAATACACATTTTTATTACAACTAATTTCATACTTATTGATATTTTGTAAGTAAATACAATAAATAATTAGAATGAAGAGGTAATCTGAAAGCATTCAATCATGGAAATTGTGAAAAACAACAATACTACAAACAGAAATAAAAAGAAAACACGCTATGAACAAACAAAAAAAAACAGACACGCCAACGTCTATGAATAATATTTCGTATTTTTTACGTAATTTTAAAAACGTTATTGGTTTTATTTACTAAATTGTGATTTAAAATACATTCTAAATTATCTGCTACTTTAAAAAAACATTATTTGTCATATATGATCGCGGGTCGCGGGTTGGCCAAACCTGCAGTAGTGCTACTATCTTCATCAATTACTTGTAATGCGTTTATCAGTTTTTAGTTGAAAGGCATTATGTATGTTATATTTTATTAAAATATAACACTTTTTTTACTGATTACACATTATTTATTTCTTTAAATATTTATATCATCATATAACTAACATAGTTTTTTTTCTAAATCTGAATATATGGTCTCAAACAGAAATATATCAATTCACAATAAGGAATGTTAATAGTTTGCACAGAAACCAATATTAACTATTTTGTGTTAATGATGATACAAATTGTATCATACAATCCATTGTAAAGCTTGCTAATTGTATCGTTTTACAAACGAGCTATGTAAGTAGGGAAGAAATCACACATCAATCATATACATCATAATATTTTATAATTATATTATCAAAAAATGAAAACAAAATATTTTCATTTGGTCAAAATTAAGCGTTTACTTAAATTTTAATTTGTATGACGATATCAAGCCCAAAAATCTTGAATGAAAAATCGATACTAAATCTTCGCACAGCCTTGAAATTCGAAACAAACATAACAAAACTAAAAAAAACATATAAACAATGACTAGAATTTTTCAAATATTTTTATAGCAGTACAAAGATACAATGCCACAAGATTTCATTTTTTTTTTATTATATTATGTACTATTTATGATATCTAATTTTAAAAAAAAAGCTTTTGAAACCTATGTAGTCAGTCCGTAAATGGGTTACTGCTTGATCTCCTCTCGCCACTGATTTCTTATCCGTTGATTGTATACAATAGCTTCCATAATTGATACTGAGAGTGTCTCAGGAGTAGCTGTCTATGACATGCCTGTTGATATTTAATATGAATATTCATTACAAGTGTTAGTTTTTAGTCAAATAAACAAGTAACTATTGCGGCAAAATTATTTTGTTTGTTTAATATTCGGTAATTTATCAACCATACTTAAAATACCATAAGCACAAATGGAAAACTATTGAGTATTCTAAAGTAAAATTGGCAAAATTCATTTTCCACTGGTTGTGTAACTACGTATGACACGTGTTTTACTATAGTGAAAAACAAAGTGGAACTAACTTTGAACCACTTTTAATACTCCAATGTAAACGTTAATTTTAATTCTGTATTTTTTTAAACAGGTGCATGAAAAATTCAACGGGCCTATTTATTTGGTTGTTACATTTTTATCAATATTTTAACGCTATTTTATGATTACGGTTAGCCATTCCCTTATGTAAATTTACGAATATAAGATAAAAGCATGGTGTTGGTGCTATTATATTACATTCAATATATCTCACGCATAGTCTAATAAAAAATGTTAAATTTACGACATTGTACTTAATGACCAGTGATTTTTTTATAATCCCACAATCTTGGTTTGATGATTGGGTATTTAATTTGTATACATAATATTTATGTAAGTTTTTTTTGTTAGATAACTTTAGAATTATTTGTCTGTTTCGCAACGGATGCATAAATAACGCAAGTGAGACAGGCAGCAGTGTTATGCTAATGACTGTAATGCTAAATGTGCCATTATTTTACAGTAATTTACATTCATAATGGCATATCCCACTGAGACAGTTATTTTCAACTATTTTCGTGATTTTTTACGTATTATTTAGAATTCTTTGAATACAGGAAAAGCGAGAATTACCCAAAAACAAAAAACAAGGGGTAAGAACACTTTGAAAATGACGCTGAAAACCACTGAACAGATTTGGCTGAATGTGAGACATGATTGCGCACGCTGTTCGTTTTCATAAAACAATAGTGTTCTACACCCGGGGTTGCCAGATTTCTAAAAACAAAGATCGGGACATTCACTATTTCGAAGACTTTTATACATGTATACGTCGGAATTATAGAGGGACTTGAAATGCGGGACTCGGGATTTGTCGATTAAACTCGGGACAGTTCCGCTCAAATAGAGACGCCTGGAAACCCTGTCTACATCCCACACGAGCATCGCCACCAATATGAAAATATGACGTCTCATTCATTTTCATGAGGCAACTTTTTCGCGAGATCATGATTTAAAAAAATATTTTCAAAGGCTTTTCGGTATAAAAAATCAAATGTTTTCAAAGGAACATAAAAATTTAAAAATATTGAATTGAAACATTATAAATGTCAAGGAAAAAGGGTGATGGAACGCCGTTCCTCCGCGTTACATAGGAAAAAGGGCACTGAAATAACCATCCAAATGTCAATTGCTGTATTGATGATATTTTAGTGTTGTTTAATGTCAATGATTGAAAGGCGTATCCCTGAATGAATTAAGAATGTTTAACATGTTAAGATATTTCTGGTTGATAGAATATATCTTGATAGAAAATAAGTTACAAGCCCCTGCACGTAAGGTAAGCAAAGTGCGTTACGAAACTATCTTCACATTCGTCTGATTAAGGTGGCATTATCATAAAACTCGCTGGGAATCTAGGAATGCATTATTAATGTATCAAAAAAATACTTTGGAAGTAAGGAACGAACTATTTTTGCGTTCAGCTTTTTTTTAATAGTTTGATCTTTGACAGTTCATAGATCAATCACTCGCAGGAAAAGAACGCATACTTATGAAGGATATGATATAATTATTATGTTTATGTTTCCATTTATGACCATAATTGTGGGAATTTTTAAAATAGTAATATGTAGTTACCATAAGATGTAAAAAATATCAATAAAAGACTAGAGTATAAACCGAAATAGCTACCAAATTTATATAAAATTATAATTGTAGAAATTAAATACATTGATATTTGTTCACCTTATTACATTGGAGTTCTACCAGGTACCTGCCAATTCAATCAATTTATAGCTACTTTTAAGATCTCTTTCTATTCTAAAATACTTTTATAAATATGTAGCTGTATAAATAATATTTTGTTATCTATTAAAATTTATAGTAGACATCAAACATGATCAAACTAATAATAGAATTTTATCAATGCACAGAACGTATCTGTTTTATATCCATGTCTGCTCCTAATGTAAATCATATGGCCTCCCAATGGAGATATCTTATCAGAAGCTTTTCTATGAGAACTGCTTGTTACTCAGTTGATCAACTTTTTTTAAAGAAAGTATGGATAGAAATGATAGGGCTTGAAAATAACATTAGATTAGATTATCGCCCTTGCTTCACCCCGTTATTAAATGATTGAGAGAGGGTGAGAATTTTTAGACTTTAAAAACTCATGCCTTCGTACAGATTGAAAAAATCTGCCCGTGCTGGGACTTGAATTTGTAAGATCCATCACGGAAACCAACGACGTTGACCACTGCAACACAGACCTGACAATAAACGTTAATTGAATAATTTTAAAAAACCTGAAATCTGACTATCAGAGCAAAGAGCTGTGTTATAAACAATATTTAAGACAAGAAATCGAAAAAATCATTTTTCCATAAGTATGTGAAAACATTGACCCCCCCCCACTTTTAATACACTTCTAAAAAGATTTATAAAAAATACGCACCGACATCAAATCGAACACGTATTTCTTGAGAATGTGTTTGATTCTAAAACTACTATAAAATAGCAAATAAAAACATAATTATTTCAACGACGCAAATATTATGTAAGAAATAATTGAATAAACAAAATCTCATACATCTATCAAAATATATCATTCAAAAGTGACAGTCTACTGCTTTTACAATGTCAGATGTATAATTGCTTAATATTTTCATTTTTTCTCAGCTCAAAGATAAGAACAATAGCTCTTGCCAAACGAATTAATGTCTACAATAATTATAACGAGCTCTCCTAAAAATGTTGGCTAAATTGGTGATCGCTATCAAATCTTGAGAATGGGATTATAAACATACAAAAAGATGTTGAGTAAAGAATAGTTTATGGTTTAGCAATTTTAGTGTTTCATTGACATTCATGATACAACTGTATTGCAACAATTTCATAGCAATTGCACTCAGAAGATTATTTACAATTATTTGTCAATCAGCTATCGATTGTATTAGATTAATTTTCGTATCTTCATATTACTTATATTATATCGCAAAAAAACAAACTTTAACTACATAATCAATTTAAGTATATTTGAGTGAATTATAATTTACCTCAACTCCAAGGTCTATGCCCAACAATTTTGCACTAAAATAATTAAGCATTGTCAAAAATCACAATAATTAAATGGCTTAAAATTTAATGATCTGATTTGAACCGTAAAGAAATCAAATAATATCGAATTTGTGCTGAAAATATAATTAAATGTTTAGTATGTATGTATTAATTAGTTGTCAAATTCGTTGCACTTTTTTAACCATGTCCGTTCCTAATGTGGAGCATATAGCGTCCTAATGGAAGTATCTCAACATAAGTTTTACTACGAGAACTGTTTGTTACTCACTCGCTCAACCTCTCTTTATTCAACTAGAGTAGTAGGGATAGAAGGATAAGGCCTGGACAGAACTAGTGGTTAACTAATCGCTCTCGCTACACTTAGTTATTGAAGGATCGGAAAGGGTAGGAGGGAATTTTTATACATCACAAACACCCATGCCTTGGAGCATAAATCAAAAAAATGCTGTTCATACTGGGACTCAAACCCGTGAGATCCGGCACGGAAGCCCACAACGCTAACCGCTGCGCCATATGATCCAGCCCGTCACACATTACTGTCTCTTAATTAAAATATGGTTACATGATTTTAGTAATTTTATAGACCTTGATAATACTTAATCAATTCAATTATTACTTAAAACTAACTGTCGTTTTAAAGGTTTTCTCTTAATAAGGAAAACTATTATATGAATAACGCTATTTTAAATAAATGTATTATTTTACGTTAGGCAAAATAATTAATTATCTCATCGATAAATTGATGGGTTATACATTTTTGCTGATTCTGAATTTCATTGAAAAAAAATCTAAAAAAATACAACCAATCGACTTGAAAAATAATATAAGGTTGTTATATAATATATTGAGCCGTTGCATTACACAATGGATGGCAATAGGTTTAAATTCCTTTTATTGGTCACTATAATATATCAATTTAAATAAAACGTAAAATTACATTATTATTGAATTATAATATTTGTGAATACGTAATATAATTGATAAAATTGCTCTGTCTGTCTCGTTGAAATATGAATCCATCCATCTGAAACATGGCATCCAATTATTCGTCAAAGGTTTTACATAAATATGGACTAAGTACCCAGTAGGCGGTAGGCAATATCAAAGGGATGCAAATTAATATGATTGTGCAGAATCAAATTATCGGGGATGATTGATGCGTTTATAAGTACAGCAGGTTGTTTCAACCAGGGCTTTATTTACGATGCAGACATTTCCATTTCATTTATGACATAAAATATTCAGTATTATATAAATCAATGATAATTGCTTAATATTATATATGTGAAGTGGAGTATGTGCATTTGAATAATATTTTTATTTAAATGGTAACATGCGATGGTTTTTAAAAAGTAAGTGGCTCAGTGATTATAAATTTACTAACAAGAAAACGAAGATATTTAATTCCAAACGAAACTTTTGTACAGATTGTTTCCGTTAATAGGTACATCAATTTGTAGCAAGAGGATTTTTGTGCAGTTTTTTAACACTTATTACACTATAAACATATCTTGGAGCTTTAAGATCAATAAACAATATCAAATCATCAATGTATGATCAATTTTACGCGAATTCACGTAATATTTTTTCGTAATGCAAAACATATAATATTTTATACAGTCAACTATAGTTACGCTTGTGTTTCATCGTAGAATTATTGATACGAGTGCAAAATTCACTATAGTCCTTAAAAATAAAATTAAGACCAATATAATAAAAAAAAAAAGCTTTTATGAATCAGCGTCAATACTACGACAATAGCGAGAAGCTTCCCGAACGACCTGGATCACTTACTTACGCCCATAGAGATCGTATTTATGAATCAAAACCAAAGGTTGCTCTTTTAACGCCCCGATGTCTTGGCAAGGAGACGCTCAGGATCCGCCGGAAGTGTCGTCCCCTATTTGAATCTGGAACAAGGCTCCCGCCGGAAACGGCCGGTGGCGGGAAGAAGGAGGGGAACAGAGCTTTTGGCGCACAGTGGTTAAACACGTGTGCACACAACTTTCAACTATCGGGGTAGGTACGTGGTACTTCCACTTTCGATTGAATCACGCGGTACGCAAGGTACTTTTGATTAAAAGAGCATACATTGGTGGAACT
Source organism: Himalopsyche tibetana (assembly GCA_030503985.1). Classification (NCBI taxonomy): domain Eukaryota; kingdom Metazoa; phylum Arthropoda; class Insecta; order Trichoptera; family Rhyacophilidae; genus Himalopsyche; species Himalopsyche tibetana. The sequence continues at coordinate 9,309,215 of JAPJYX010000010.1, forward strand.
CATTTTGTATATTGGTTGCAATTGGTTGTAATCGAATGCAATTAAACAAAAAGATTACTATCAAATAGAAATAAGATATGTTATCTATATAAGATCTTTAAAATAATGAATGCAATTGTGTATATTTTATTTAATGTGAATGATAATTGATTTGTTTTTCCGTATTTATTTTTCTAGCTTTAAGAATGGTTGTGAATATTATAATAATCTATCCTAATGAAGATGACGTCTTCTCCTTTATAATAAATTATCCCAGAATTCATACAATTGTTTTTATATAAAATCGATGTTTTTATCATTTTTATTATTTATCATGTCAAAATCTATATTATATTTAATTTACTTATCAGGTCCACTCCCACTATAGATAACCATGGACTGCTAAAGGTTCATCTCAAACGAAAATAGTTTTCAAAATTACTAGTTATAAGTAAGTCCCTCAAACTCTCTCTTTAGGGAGGGTGCAGTAAATAAATGACAACAAATTAGATAGTTGGTCTTTCAATTACCCACTCCGTCGCCAGGAAGCTTCGATTAGGGGTGGGTAGAGTTTTTTTTTCAATCGTCAGATAGATCTATGTATTTCGATACATATGTATACATCTGCAATATAACAAAAAATGAGTACGCAATAATAGCCCAATAGCCCTGATCACTTCGTACTGATAAAATCCTCCTTACCATATTCAAGATCAGTGTTTTTTTTTTGAAATGGTGCTGGAACTCACTTCTTTTCAAGGGTATTTTTTATCTAATCTATGTCCGTTTTCAATTTGGAACATATGGCTTGGTAAAAAATGTATCTCAGTAGAAGTTTTTTTTACAATAACTGCTTGTTACTCAGTTGGTCAACTTATGATAGAGTATTGACAGAAGGACTCGAATCTGTGAGATCCATCACGAAAGCCTTGTCTTCCTGTGATTGACCACCGATTAACGTATTTTAAACGAAAGAAAATTGTTATAGGTGATCAGACAAATTTGATGAATATGAAGTGACAAAACGCGACAGTAAAAGAAATCAAAACGCACTAAATCAAGAATTATATCCTTGGTTCTGATCACAAAGACGGTCTACGGACCTGGGTTTGTATTACGACTTTAATTTATGAGTGTAACGATAGCCACTACATTTCATTCAAAAGAATTCTAATATAAAGACAAACTGTTAATGGTTTCCAAGGAAAACATTAAAAGTCTTCAAAGCAAAATAAAAATAACAGTTTGTTAATATTGATTTGAAACATAAAAAAATTACAAGAAAAAAGGTACCGAATCGCTGTTCCAACGCGTTACAATGGGGAAAAGTACTGTGTATAATATATTAAGTATTAAAACTTTTTGCGAAAAACATTTCAAATTGTAGCTCAAAACATTTTCTAAGAACCAATGAACCAATAGTAATCTATTTCTTATGTTTTATGTAACTTTATAAATGTCAGTGTAATTACATATTTCGGATAATTGTCGACTGGTTTAGTTTACTCACTATATAAAGTCTTAATTAAATATAATACATAAATTGCAATTTCATTTTCAATACCATATGATAATCCATATGATAATCCATATGATAATCCATTTTCAATACCAAATATTATAACGCTGTCTTAATTATTAGAAGACGTTCGAAAGATCTTGGAATGTATGTTTTTTTACAAAATGCACCACTTACTTGTGTAGTGAGTGCGTGATTGAAATCGGGGGTTGTAAGAGAGCATCGAATAACTAACTTCCGCTGAAATATCATTATTGTTGGTGAAGAAATATTTTGCATTGTATTTAAAACATTCGTGCACTTACACTGGAAGTTATACAGACAATCTTTAAATCAAAATATTCACCCTTTCTTCATTATAAGAAATAATACTCAAGTACTTTACAATTTCATTGAGCAATCCTTAGTAAAGTGCATTATGTTTTATTCAAATATCTGAATTGTCTCGCGAACAATTTTATTTAAAAAAGGTGTGATAAGTCATTTTTTAGTAACTGTTAACAACATAATGACGATATTATTTGATCTTGTTATAACTTCTTGTGAGCGAAGTAATTTGCTGTTGTTGAAAATATATTTCTGTTGGAAGATAGTATACATAGATTGGAAGAAGAGGTCGATGAAGTATTATTTATAGCAGTGCTTCCCAACCTTTTTCGTGAAAAGGACCCCCGAATTTCTTTTATTTCACATATTCATATTTTATCACAAATAATGTTAAAAGAATGAAAAATTTCGCGGACCCCTGATTGGGAAGCACTGATTTATGGCACAGTGTGTTTTAGGTAGTGGATTTTTACTTTTACTGGATTTATAACTTACATAAACTTTTTTCTCAATTTATAGCATAAGAGTTAATTATTATTGATGATTATTTTTTAGTTTATTCGTTAACTTTACAATTGTCCTGTCTTATGTTTGCTTTTCAAAGAGTCTTGAATTTTGTAACAGTTATTTATTTATTAAAGTAATTTAACATTCGTCGAATTTTGATCTAAAAATGTTTCTTACCTCTGTTTCAATGTAATAAACCATGCATGATTTGACGGGTTTCGCAATTCTCAGTCCACGTGCATGAAACACGTGTTGCAATACCTACGCTAACGTGCAATATTTCACCTTCAATCTTCACCACAACAACGCATACTTACATATAAACCTTTTTTATTTATTGTATTAGCATTACAAATATTGATCCGAATTCCGTGATACGTGTAATGTTTAAGTCGTACCCAATCTTTTAAGCTGAGACGTAAAGCGTTTTTTAAAACCATCCCTCTGTCCATGTCTACGCTTAAAAAGTTGGCTATAAATCTTAAATTTGAAGTATGTAATCACATACAGCTATAAAAAATACGCAATTTATTTTTGAATATTTGAAGAATTTAAGCTAGTTATCTGAGCTCATATCGATAGATCAAAATATCAAACGTTAATCATAATCAAACAACAGTCGATATTTAATCTTCTATGTATCCAATTTGTGGTCTGATAAATGAATTGCTAGAGTTCTTGCTTTAAGCGAATCGTTCGAGTATCATTTTATCAACTTTGAAAAATATTATATATACTCAGTTTTATGGTAACCGTAGAAAAGCAATCACTTCATGTGGACTGTGGAATATTCAAAACAATTATTTAGGATACATAAATTCAAATGCGGAAAATGTATCACATGCTTGGTCGCCAAGATGAATACGTATCTATGATATTTATTAAAAAATAAAATTTAAAATAGCCGTTATTTTAAAACTACGATTCATAAAATTTAATAAAATTTATATATTATTAATGCGATCGACGTAAAATTAATTTCATTGTATTATATAATATATGAGGAAACTAGTATCATTCATTACTCACATTTAACAAAAATCAAGTTTATAGAAAATCGCAAAAACACACGAACACAATTATTACTGAATATTTATCGCTGGTAAAAATTAGCACTTACTTAAGATTCAAAATATACTATTGCACCATTAAAAATACTGATTGCTGATTGGTTTTTTCTAACCATACCATGTTAATCATTTAAAATGTGAGATTATACTCCGATAGCAATATTTTAACAGTGTTTTTAATTTCAAACTATTTTTTGATATACGTGATGCATTTGAATTTTTTTGTCATACTTATCTAAATAATATCAAAAATGGATTTTATATGAATTGATACTAAGCTTCTCATATGTAAGACTTTTTAAATAATAACAAAAAATCTTTATGTAACCAAGATTTTACTACCTAATATAAAAATATCAATTCAAGAGTATGTATAGGTATACAAAGCATTTGAATCTTCACAAAATCACATTACTTAAAATGCCGATTTGAAAAAAAAACAGCATCTGTATTGTCGGCGCAGTTTTTTACACTCGTACATTAAATTCGATATATTTTTTGCAAGCATCTTTTCAATTCCACAACGCCTTCAACAAAATACCAGGTGTAGCGCTCAAAAAAGGCATCCTTAGAAAATAATAATTAGCTATTCCTATGGTATAAAACTATGAATCTGTCATCTGCCGGAGATATTAAAAAAAATCGTGACTCAAAAAATGCATCTGCATCACTATTATTTTTTACGATGCATTTTTTAAAAAGAGGCCAAATACGTTTGTAGGTCACAAGATGTTTTGCATTTTGTTCTATTTTTAAATGTATTTGATGATCGGAGAATTTTTATTTTTGCCATGTGGCAATTTTGCAACGCGTGTTAAGTTTTCAGTTTTTTTTTCAGCAATTTAAAAAGTGAATCTGCCGTAGCGAATTATTTATTATTTATGTTTTTTTTCTTTTAAGAAAAATAATTAATGTGTTTCATTTAATTTGGAAGGCGCCTGTGTCTGATTCACGCTTCTAAGTAAAGAAAACAATTTAGTCACAGTTTTTAATTAACAAAAATATTCTAAGTACCAACCAACATCAGCGTTCATTTAATCATAGCAGCGCTTAAAGGTCTATCTCGTGCATGTTTGCATTTTAATAAGAATTTCGCGAACGTCATTTTTGCATTATCTAGCTGCCTTCAAATTAACAATATGTATTGTTTTGAAATCGTCGTCTGAGTTGAAATATGCCAGCATGCTACCAGAGTGTTGATCGACTATAATATTTTACAATATAATATATTGTAATCAAAACAAACAAACTCCATGTTTTATCGTTTAATCCAAGATGTAAAAATATAAGAAATACTATTCTCTTCCGTGGTAGGTAGTCTATTTTTTAAATTTAACAATTATATAACACTGAATTATTTGTATTATTTTGTATAAGAGCGCTAAACATGTGCTTATTTTTTCAATTAGTGGAATATTTTTTCAATGTCATACCATCCCATCATCAGTCGATTTGTTTACAAAAAAGAATTGTTGATTTATATACATACGCGTAAAGATGCCTTTTTTAAAACCTAAAGGTTCTAGGTCTCAGAGGAAGTGCCAGCGATCTACATTTTTAGGATCCTAACCGCGGCCGGAAACTAAGACGGAGGGGTAGAAAAAAAATAAAATAATTATGATTTTTAACAGTGATTTGCAAAAAAATCTTTCCTGTCGAACTTCATTCTCACGATAAGTTATGGTTTTAAGCATATGCATATATCTATTTTTATCTTATGTAGGTATACAAAATAAATTTAAAAGCAGTAATTCAACCAACTAAAAAAGATTTTTAATGTTAAATATTGCCGAAAATTAATGATTTTTTCTTATTCCGTGTATTTTATAACATCAACTATTTCCTCATAATATGAGTTCGATTATGTTTTTATTTATTTGAATTGATTTTATATTCACTGTTAATGTCACGGCCGTTTATTGGTGGAAAGCTATTTTATTTAAAAAAAAACACTCAAAAACTTTTGTTCTAATATCACAGTATCTATTAAGGTCTGAACCGGCTTCGTTTATCGCGAGCATTATCAACTTTTCTTGATCTTAATAAATAAATCGAATTTCATGCGACTGTAATTTTTAATCCTACTATACCATCAGTACAGATGACTTTATTTTTAATCAGAATACAAATGTTGTTATATTACATTTTGTATTTTGATAATAAATAATGTTTACCCCATTAAAATGTGTTATTAAAAAAGTATAGATTCGTACTAGTTTTTTTAAAAATAAAATGGCATGGTGATGTATTTTTATAATACAAAATATTAAATAAATATTTGACTAATTTATTTCAACGTGATTTTGAATGTCCCTGTAGCGCTCACCTTTTTTATACACTACGTGCACTGTACTTTATAAAACCAGCTGCCTCTTAACGTTGAAGATTCTCAACCCCTTTGTAAGGGTGATTAAAAGATGGAACACTTATTTAAAGGGCTGAACCCTAAAGTGAAAATATCAACCCCTTTACCTGTACATCTTCTTGCACTCAACATGTTAACGCTTTGACTTAGAAACGAACATTATATATATGTATACATATATATATGTGTGCCTACGCTTGCCTAGCGCTATATATGTTTTTTAATTTCCATATAATATATTAGATTAGTAAAGATATCAAACTCATAAGATACTTTATATACAGTGGTGAAGTGGTAAGTAAATAGGTACCAGATCGGTTATTGATTTCTTCCCTTTTTTGTCTTTTTTTATATCCGTCTGAAGTTAAAAAAAACACTAGTTTTAATAATTAAATCAATAAAAAAACGATTTTTAATGTATGTATGTACTTGAAAATTATGTTACGAGTCAAAAAGGTGGCAGGGCGCCTTCCTCATTTACAGGTGCCAGGTCGCCGACCTGGACTGACCTGGCCCCACTACAGCACTGCTTATATAGTAGAACATGTTATATTTTTATAACGATGATGTCCAATGCGATCGCCCGGTCGATCGCAAAACAAAATTTAGTCGATTCCGAAAACTATCATTTTCTCGTTCCTTCCAAAAATATATTATTAAAATGATATATCTAAAAAATACGAAAATATTAAAATTGAATTATTTTGTAAGCACATTCCTAATGATAATTTGCATTTAAGTTTGAAAGAGGAACAAAACCCGAATTAAAATTTCTTATAAGAATCATGCCAGGAATCGATCGCGAGAATTGTAACTCCCAGTACAAAAAAAGGTTGGGCACCCTTTTGCTGTTCCGATAAAATATCGGCCTCTTGTTTCAGTTTCAGGCGAAGTCGTCTAACATATATATTTATTCAATTTATTATCATAGATTGAGGAAATACGTGTTGCTATATACTGCTATCGTGAATATCTCATGTAATTTAAAATTAAATAACAATTATTATATATTTAACAAAAATTAAATTATTTTGATACAACGACATCTATTTAATATTAAATGCGTTTTTTATGTATTATTGTAATTGATATTAGCTAGCTGAATGCAATTTTCCATTCCAAAGAGTCCATTTACATTTCGTGTTATAAAAGCATGTGTGACGTTGGGGAGGTTTACTGTCTGTGCTCGTGTAAGATTGAAAATCTTGACAGATCTCTCAAAATCTTTGAGTTTTAAATAGTGAAAACTAAAAATCTTCAATATTACATATAGCCTATTGTGTAAATAAATTAAATCAACTAATATCTCTACTTTTGGGCTTATGCCGTTTGTGAATATAGTTAAATATAACAAAAATAAATGAATTAATATCATGTTTAATATTTTCCAAATAGATTCTGACAAGAAACCGATCACAAAAATATTTTACGTAGGTATTAAGTAAGCAAGAACAATTACATAAACAAGATAGTGTGAAATTTTCGAACATGTAATGTACTCGATTTTAACAAGTGGCATACTTGCGTGTAAATTGTCCTCCGGGGCACAGTTATCGAATAATTGATAAACTTACCTTATTTAGACCTTTAATGGAAATAAAGAACTATCACTTCAACTGAAGTATCAATTATTTTATACAAAATGCATGGCAAATGAACAGTGACGGATTGAGAGTCTCAATATACTGTCTCAACTCACAATAATTCAAAATAAAATTATGAAATAAACTGAACTCTTTTTTTACACGGTTTTGAAATAACATAATCCACCAAAAATAACGTATACTATATTTTTACAAATATTATTTGTTCAATCATGATGATGAAAAAATTCAAAACATAAGACATTAATTTAACAAACATAAGGTTTCATTAGATTCAAACAACGGTGGGCTTCTAGCACCTTAACAAGGGGCTCGGTAAATCTCAGCCATAATGCCTTTACACTGTAGATCGGCCATACTCAACCTGCGGCCCAAAATAATTATAGTCACCAAATATTTCTTTGGTATTGTTTTCAGCATGTTTTCAATATTGAGTTGCAATCTGTCACTTAGCAAGTTGGTACGAGCGGAGCAGTGTTGCCATTTAAGATATTGAATACATTGGTATTTTTGTGTACTTTTTACGTATTTTTTATTTGTTGTCCATTGTTATTTTTTACTTTGAAAACTACGTGAATAGATAAATGTATACATCCATATATATATATATATATTTACATACAATAAAATAGTTTTATTTTGACAACATAATACATACATATATATGCAGTATAGTATGTGTTATATTTATAGTTTACTATAAATATGTTGCGGCCCACATAGATAAGCAAAAATCAGAATTCGGCCCGGAGGAAAAAAAGGTTGAGTATGGCTGCTATAGATGATAGACCTTCGTATTACAATTCAACAGAAATTGCAGTTAGGTGCTGATTTGATCTGAGACGAATGATTTTCTTAACTTAACAAGGGGCTCGCCGGTCACGCCAAATTTTAACAAGGGGCTCGGGAGAGCCCCCCGAGCCCCCTCCAGCCCACCCCTGGATCCAAATGATGAAAGCGATTTATATCCAGGCCTTCATAACAGTCCCCGTCTATAATCAAGCAGCGAAGAAGAGTATTATTTTTTCTTATTTTCCGAAATGACGAAGCTAAGGCATAAATGTATATTATGTCTTGAATTCCCTGCCAACCATCCTATCCTGAAAATGGGCGTACCGAGAGCGATTAGATAATCAACAGTCCTGTCCTAGTTCATATCCTTTAAAAGGTTAATCTACTGAATAACAAGCAGCTTCTGAACCTGTCCAGATCTTTACAACGAAATAGAATAAGTATAAAAAAGTGTTTTGATATAACGTCTTTTAACGTGAACAGTATTTCAAAAAGTAATCTTTTTTCTAGATTCAATTACATTCCAGTTATAAAAAGCGCAGACGGCTTACTATTCCGACTCTGTTGTTATTTATGCAGATGCTTAAAAACATATTTTTTTAAATACTGCAACATTGTAAGAAGCGAAATGCTTTTCGGCCTGCTTTCAATATATGCATGAAAACGTTGTTTATCTTTTTTTGCAGCGAATTCAATAAAGTTGGCATTTTATTCGATCGGATACAGGTGCCATTTTAATTTTATGTAATTTAAACGTCAACAACATTAAACTTTAAAATATTATGATAACAGCGTTGTTGAGTTTTTCATCTGATCGTTAATTAATGACCGATATGGTGATATGTTATTATTTGAGTGAAACGTACAGACGCTGAAGAACATTTTGGATTGAAAATTATAATATAAATAAGAACACTAGGTACCGTTTACAGCATGGGTGTCCAACCGGTAGATTGCGATCGACCAGTCGATCACAAAGCAAAATTTGGTAGATCCCGAAAGCTTCCGTAAATTTCGAAAACATATAATTTAAATATAATAATATTAATAATTTAAATATATGGTGGAATTTCCATATTAAATTTGAATCGTTAAAATTATGTAAATTCACTCAGATTTTGTCACTAATGACCCGGGTTTCGCCCTTCGGCATCTTCAAGCGTTCAAGTGCACGGATGAACCTGAACTGACGCTTAGTAAATGAATGTTTCGTGTTTATATAAGAAATAAATGTATCATTGAGCTTAAAGCCATTGCTGGCGAATCCCGGGTCGTTAGTGACAAAATCTGTTTGAATGCACATAATTTTAACGATTCAAATTTAAACATTTCTATGTTTGAAGACGGGAAAAAACCCGAAATAAAATTTCTTATGAGAATCATTTTAGAAGTCACCGCGAGAAAACATAAGATTGAAAAGTCGATCCCAGGCAAAAAAAGGTTGTACACCCTTAGTTTACAGCGAATAAAATTTTAAATATCTGTCAATATAGCGATCTTGCAATGCTCTAGATCAGTGGTCATCAAACTATAAGCCGCGACCTGTATACGACCCTCCAAAGATTTTCATTCCACGGTTTTTATACATTGTAAATATTTTATAAAAAAAATCGTAATATTTAATAAAATTTTCGGTAAGATTCCATCAAGAATACTTCCAGTAACACATTGAAAATTGTATATACAATTTCTATTCGTATATATATATTAAACTACATGTCCGCTACCAATGTGGAGCATATGGCTTTCTAATGGAAGTATCTCAACAGATTTTTTTTACGATAAGTGCTTGTTACTAAGTTGTTCAACCTCTCTGTTTTTCGAAGATAGTAAATATACATAGAATGTATAGGGTTAGGACAGGACTAGTCGTTTTCTAATCCCTCTCGATACGACCCGATATTTAAAAATTGGAAGGATGGGAGGGAATTTTTAGACATCACAGATATCCATGTCATAGAACAGAAATCGATAAATCGAAATCGACTGAAAAAATATTGTTCGTACAGGGATTCGAACCTGTGAAATCCGTCACGGAAGCCAATGACGTAGACCACTGCGCTTCGGACCTGACAATTATGATAAATAATACATAACAAATATTGAGTTAATAATAGCTCTGTTCTTCTGCGTACTAAGAACAGAGCTAATATGTACTACTCAAACGTTACAAATACATTAAATTTAATACATTATTGCACTAGAACGCAAATTTTGCAGGCAGTTAATATGAAAGTTGTGCGCCAGACACGTGCGCTGACTGCGCAAACAATACAATAATAATATGTCTCTGAAACTTTTACGATCTTCCCGAACCGGAATAAATAAATGTAAAGCCCACGCTTCGTAGTGTTAAAATAAATTGCATCGATGTTTGAACAAATCTTCAATATTAATTTAACCTTGCAGACAGTGGCAGATTATCCTATAAGCGAATGAGTCGCGCGTTTTAGGCTTCCGAGCCTCAAAAATGGCTTATATTATATAACCTTTAAGTTAAGATTTTTATATATTTTTTTATTATTTTTCGCAAATTTTTAAACGTTCTTACATTATCCGAAAAACAGGGTATCCAAATTTTATTGAGCCTGGGGCCTCTCGCGTGCTTAATCCGCTACTGTTTGCAGAGAGACTGGGTGTGATGAGTTCGACAAAGATGTTTGGATAAGTGTTGTGGGACGACAATAATCAGCGCCATTTTGTCTACAACACTTACTTGAATGCATATTATGTCGACGATTTTATATAAATTGTGAATAAAAAATATTTATTCTGCCCTCTGTATATTGACCGTTACAACACTTAATAAAAACTCAGACCAATGTAATAAAATTTACTACCAAACTGTTTTAAAATTCAGACCAGAAAAATAGGAGTCAAATAATTTTCATGAAGCATTTTTCATTGGATGATTTTTTTTGAATAACAGTTTTCTAGAATTTCTAGATTCAAATAAAAATAAATGTCTTCCAATATTAGTCCATAACATTCTCCAGGTTGAACTGAATGATAATTCGTTTTTTTTATTCTTCCTCAATATCAACAGATGTACACATAAAATATGTGTGCATAAGACTACTTACTTGTAATGTCATTTTTGATGATATGAGCTTTTTATCTATGTTTTAAAAATACATTTCTTCCGAGAAGAGGGCTGTGGAGCATTAAAATGATATATCATAGAAAAAATTGTGGGGGAAGTTATGTCATCTTCCTTAGTGCGTAAAAAATGATGCACGTTTCCGATTTTTAAAAAATGCAGTATTATTCAATTCATGAAGGCTAGGCGATGATTTTGATATATATTTTTTTACGAAACATCGTAATGTAGTAATAAAATTTTCTATAAAAATTCTAGTAGTATTTTTCAAATCTAATTGGTAAAAATTGGTAAAAAAATCATTAACGTAGTTCTACACCAGCGGTTACCAAACTACGGTCCGCGGGCCGGTTCTGATCCTCCAAAGATTTCAATCCAGTCCGTGTTATAAATATAAATATTTTATATACATATAAGAAATATGGTTTTTTTAAATTCTAATAGGATTAAAAAAATATTTTTCGTCCGGACCTACAATGTTTAAAAAAAATAATGCGGCCCGTCTCTCGAAAAGTTTGATGATCTCTGTTCTACACCGTCAAATAGTATTGATAGGTTATTCATATTATTTGTGAAACTGATTCGAGCTTTTTTTATCTGCAAGTAAAATATTCGGCTGATCGTCGATATATCGTATTTTATAATGCTTGTGCTGCTATTTGTTTTCCAAACAATGAACATCATAAACAGATTTTTTTTGATTTTATATTGATAGTTGATATCTAAGAATATTTTTGTCTTAGTTATAAGAATTGGTTCTAGTAGATATTATACGTTTTTCAGTGAAGACCAAGCGGTAGCAGAAACATCACTCCCTTGAACCCTATTCGAAAAAAAAACGTTTTATAAGGTTTGCGTATTGGAGGTTACTTTGTGAAAATCCTTCTTCAATACAAAATTTAATTCTATTGTAAGATTTTTTTACCGGGACTTATTTTATTAATACCGATATTATAATTTATACGTCGATGTAAAAAACACATTATAAAATATATTATCTGCACGAAGAGATATGAAACAACTTTCTATTAACTCTTCTTAATATTGTTGTAGATTTGTATAAGCCTTTAAGACTACATTATTTAAAAATATATTAGAGATATCATTTATCAAAAAAACTCAATTAATAAGTTGTCCGTTATACCTACGCCCCCCTACTAACAGATATCGTCAACATATTAGGTGACTTTATCTAAAAATATACCGAGACTGAATACGACAACATTAATTAAAAGACAGTGACGGCAATGTATTAATATTTTATGATTATGTTACCTTAATAACTATTTTTGAAAATGATATTCTGCTGGTACTGCTACGATTCAAAATGTAATGCTTTCAACACTTATTAACTTTCATTATTTCTTTGTCTCAACTCTCAACATACGTTAAAACTTATCTGAACTCAACTATCTGAATAGTGCATACACACAGAGGTAGACTGAAGGGGGCTCGGAAAGGCTCGCCCAAGCCCCTTGTTAAATTTTACTAAGGCCGGCGAACTTCTTAGTTAATTTTCGAAAAAAGAATATTCTCAGATCAAATAAGTATATAACTGCAATTTCTGACATATATTTCCTATGACAGCTTTACACAGTAGTTTAAGCTATTTAAATTAATAAGTTAACGGTAAATTGCATATTGTTACATATTATAAGTGTATAAAGTAGCAATCGATTGTTTATTTAAATATTGCATATAATTGCATAGGAGTGATAAAAAAATCACTCCTTTCCCAGGACATCGAGAATTTTGAAATAAAGCGAGCAGCTCGTTGACGTATTGGCAGCCCACCGCTGCATACACAATATTATGCTATTGTATATCAACTGTGGAAAGGAAAAAGGACGTAACCCACACATATCAAATTTTACAGGTGGCGCTAAAAAGGTGTTTTGATGATTTTGTGACATATGCAAATTACGAATTAAACACAACCTTGAAGTGCACAGAGACTTCTAAACTGGTGTTTAATTGATATAATCTAATATTAATTCAAGAATTTCTCTAGGAAAAACTTTTATTTCAGTATTTTTTCTTAGTTTTAATTTTATACAAGGTCATCTTTTTCAAACTCAAAAGCTAAATTTAGATACTAATTCGGTATTTTCAGCTTCCATCTTTTTGATAGAATTTGTGCCAAGCTGTATACATTGTGATTATCGAAAAAACCCTGTTTTGGAAAATTGAGGGTTACGTCCTTTTTCCTTTCCACAGTCGATATAATATAATGAACATATTCGTATTTTAACAATAATTACAGGGTAGTTGAAAATATTTCAAATTTCAATACAGTAATATTTCTTATAGCTTACAAAAAGTACTACCAAGAGATATGGCAGTTGTATGTTATCATTTATACTGACCAGGCATTTGATTTGGCATTTTTTGGTTTGTGGGGTTGTTGTCATAGAAGTGCGATCGATATGTTGAATGTTTTCAAAATGAAAATGAAAAATTGCTCGCGGAATACATCAGTTATCGATATTCTCGCTTGTGAAAAACCTCTCCATTTTTCTTAAATAAATAAAAATAATATTTGCCTCATCACGTACCGTCTTACGTTAAATACACACATGGGCGTACTAAACACTGTCGTGCTTCCCGTATTCACTTAGCAAGTCATATTATTGTGTATCTAAAAAAATATGAGATTTGAGTTGTTCCAAACATCAGTAGCATTCATATATGCAATTATTTTTTTTTTCTAATTTTAAATTTGTAGTATGAAATATCATACCAAAACAGGTGACTTGGCTCAAAAAAATTGAAAGTAAATGAATCCTTAAATGAACAACCAACCTTCCAATGGTGCCACTGGAAAGTGATTCGAAGCCTTTAAAAATATATTAATGTTTTTGAGTGCTTTTTAACACTAATTTTAACGCTAAAGTGTTTTGATTAAGAAATCTTGCAGTTGTTGATAAGTTTTCAAATACACTTAAGATTTTTAGTAGAACAACCGTGTAAAAAAGAGTGTATTGTTTTTTAAATACCCACGGTTTGTATTTATGAAACTTTCACTTAAGGGAGGTATAATTGGTTCCATTAAAGCAGTAATGCGCAAGGGGTACTTTAAGCATAACTCGGTGGCACACTTAGCTTTTTTTTAAATTAAAAATAATAATGAAAAAAAATGTACATAATCTGTTCTAAATTTAGTCGGAGCTTCTAGTACGACAGGTCATCCGAATCCTTACCTATGTAACTGTTATAAATACGTTTTTTTGCAGTACAGTATATTTTTATTTAATTTCACTAATACTGTTGAACTTGTTTATACAATACAGTAAATAAGTACAACATTATTGGAAAGTATACTTTTATAGTGTCACTTTACAAATTTAAAATCTGAAAAGTGGGCACTTTGATTGAAAATGGTGCGCACCGCTGCCTTAAGCCTTTAAAGCCATTGGAGGTTTCGTTTTAGTGGTATAATTTACTGATAGTTTACTGCAAGCATTCCAAATTTAAAATCAACACACACCCACATTTTTTTGAAATGTGGGACCTTTCTTGTATTTTTTTCAATACAAAGAGTGATATCAAACATTTTAAAATTAAATATTTTTTGCTAAGCGATTAGCGTCCACAACCATTTGAACGTCAGTTAATCTCATAAAGTCAAACGTAGAAATTAGTTGATTTCTTGTTTTAGAACGTTAACACAATTTTCCCTTAACGAATTTTGACTATTTTAGGCGCTTACCCGTATATTTAATTATAAGTCTATTTTAATACTGTTGTCTACATTCTGTATTGATAATTTATTTCCTTGTACCATACAAACATTATTCGTAAAATTGCCGAATAATGCGGGTCCTTGGTTCGATTCTTTTTTGGGGCACAAATTTAACGTTTCACCTGGCGCGCAGGTCAACGCAGGTGCGCGGGAAGCGCTGTGATTGGTCGAAAATGTGCAGCGGTCTTGTGGCCGATGCCCCCTCACACCCCCAAGATTTTAGTTTCTTCTTCTCATTTTTTATTCACACCTCAATATCCCTGCATAATTAATTCTGTGCGCTATTTTACGTTAATTATTGTTTATTTAAATATGATTCGGATATTATTGTGGGATGTATAATTTTAATATGGCTAATCAAAGCACCATACATAATTTTATTAACTCGATATTGAACTGCTTTAATTTGTGAAGGTAATTAAAAGTTGTAAGCAGAATTGAATAAAGAATAAAGTTTATATGCTTTACAACATTGAAACTATTTTTATATCGAAAAAGGTGCTAAACACCAATAATAACAATGCTATTACGTAGGAATTTTTATTTCAAATAGGAAAATGCTGAATTTTCATATACGGGAATCGATTAAAATAATAATTAACATAAAATACGAAAATAATATCATTATCAATAAAGTCAAAGTTACATAATGAAATTACATTTCAAATGTGGCGACAAATTTTCGTAAAAATATTTCGTATTTCTAATATATTAACATTTTTCTTGATTTCAAGTATTTTCATGTCCACAATTAAATTTCTTAGAGAATTGCATTTTTTGTGTGATTTAGTAAATTTTCAGTGAGAAAAAGAGTAGCATGCTATAAAAGCATATTTACCAGGGATTGGTTTAATTATGACCGACGTGTAGAACACGGTTTAAGATGAAAAAAATAATGGTTTTAGCCACTTAGATAAAACTCAGGAGTTTGGAAGATTATGGTTTTTCGTATTTTCGTATTGTTAAATGGGCCCCATAGAAGAATTAACTGTTAAAAAATAAATCAATGCAAAGGAGTAATATGCGTTCAAGCAGTTTTAAAAAAAATCAAAAGTTACAGATCGGGTATGGAATTCGGTAAAAACGTTATTTAAATTATTATTGTTAACCTTATAAAAAGAAAATATATGGCCGTGTAACGTCTGAAAAATGAATACAATATTGATGATCAGTAGAAGCAAAACACGTGAAAAGTTCTTTAATTGTTTTGGTACGACGCACGATGGTGACGGTATATTCGTTGTAGTGCTTCAAATATTCAATGACCCCGCCTAAGGTTACGTTGCTGATGATGACGATGCTTCCTCAACCGTTGCGTTAATGTCGTGTCTTGCTGTGAAATGGAAAACGGTATTGCGTATGTAATGCAATATCTCCCATTCAATTCCCATTGTGGTCAGGAGCGAAAGAGCGCCCAGATCGTTCACCTTCTACGACCTGGTCGCACACCGTGGACTCAATTGTTCCTGCTGAGCTATGACTGGGTATCTAAATTCTAGAATGCTTTCTAAATAGAGTACTATTCATATTTTTTAAAGCACGGTATTATAATAGATATTACATTTTAGTGTAGTATATTTTGGATATTTTGTTTTTGATATCGGAAGTGTTTTTCTTAATGTGAAAAGGGTATATAACCAAGTGTTACTTCATATTTTATCATACCCGCTTCATAAGTGATATTCAAATGATTTTTTTTTATCAGCTATCAGCTTTCGTTATGTCTTAGATACATTATTTCATTGCTTGTGATTCACTAGTTTATTTTCAGTATTTTAATATTTCTCTAAAGATTTTTTGTTGTTGTTGAGATTTCATTACAAAATATACATATATATGGCATTAAAGTTTTTTCCAATGCGTCAAATATTTTAAAATTGAAAGATCATACGAGAAAAACTCGATGAGAATTTGTTGTAAGTCACTTGAGATCAACTCAAGGTAAATTTACATCATCAACACCCATGCCTTAAGTCTCAAATTAAAATTGAAAAATCTAACTTAACATTGACCTTATCGGAAGTCGAAACCAGACCCGCTTGGTCGGTAGAGCAAGCTCTAACCATCTAGACCATCCATACTCAACCAGCGGCCCGCGGGCCGCATGCGGCCCAATCAGCTGTTATGTGCGGCCCAAAATAATTATACTCACCAATTATTATGTCTCTTTTGACTCAATATCAAAATTCACATTCATTTTTAAGTAAACGATTTAAGATTTTGGATACATTGGTATTTTTGTGTACTTTTTACGTATTTTTTATTT
Source organism: Himalopsyche tibetana (assembly GCA_030503985.1). NCBI lineage: Eukaryota > Metazoa > Arthropoda > Insecta > Trichoptera > Rhyacophilidae > Himalopsyche > Himalopsyche tibetana. The sequence continues at coordinate 9,326,486 of JAPJYX010000010.1, forward strand.
GTTTCATTGTTATTTTTAACTTTGTGTATATATGTATAAATTTACATAAAATAAAAAAAGTTTTATTTTTACATCATAATACATCCATATGTATGCAGTATAATATGTGTTATATTTACAGTTTACTATAAATATGTTGCGGCCCACGAAGAGAAGCAAAAATTGGACTGCGGCCCGCAGGAAGAAAAGGTTGAGTATGGCTGATCTAGACCATAGCGGGCAAAAAACTAACTACCAGTTTTCATAAATTTCCCAAAAACATGTGTAAACATAAATACACAGCCACACTTATTTTGACTGATATTTAATATTTCTAGCACGTAGTAATAATTTTAAATATGTTTATAACCAATTAATTTAAGTGACCTTATACTGTTTATTCGAAATTATTTTTTCTGGTTTTAAACACGCTCCTGTATTGTGTCAAAATTTGATCATTTATTTTGACCAACTGCGGAGCAATATAATACCTATATTATTGTACCACACTTCTTTCTGACCAAATCATGTTTGCATTATAACAAAAATTATACACTAAGATATAAAGCAATTTTAACCAAGGGGTTGAATTATATGATATGAACAAGTATGTGTTTGTAAATCCGCTGATTCTCAATCTTTTTCCGTTGTGCTAGTCCGAGAACTAATGACTTCGACGATGTTGACACTCAAATTTAGTTTATTGTCTGAGTAGGCAACTTAGGCTCGCCCAGAAATGAGCTGCGTATAAGTCTTCCTTGTATTTCCATAAAACAATATGGCGTCTCATTAAAGCGTATTCCTGTGTTTTGTACAAAAGATTTCCATGAAATCCGATCAAGGCTCAGGAGTCATGGGTTTTCGTGTTTTAAAATCGATACATATGTAGGTTACTACTCCTAAAATCTTCATGCTGAAGGTTTCTCGTGGGATAAGGTGTGGACCTTTACATCGGATAATTGCACTACATTATGATTGACTTCTTGTTCATTTTAGAGTGAACAGGGTAAAGAAGAAGAATTCATTGAGTTGTGAAGAAAATAACAAAGTTGCTCAAGGAAAAAAAACATTTGAAGTCAGAAATGCCAGTTAGTAGTTTGTTTATATAAATGTCTGTGAGCTCAAACAGAAACAATAAAACAACATGATACATATCAACGTTCAATAGTAAGTGTCGGATCTGTGGCGTATATTACAACTTTGTTGGATTCCGAGATGGATATCTTTTTCAATCAATTTCTGTTTAAGGCATGAGCCCTTTTAGTGTCTAAAAGTTCCCTCCTATCTTTCTTATCTTAAAAAAACGGAGATTAGCGAGAACAATTAGTTAACCACTTGTCTTGTCCTATCCTAGTCCTTATATCCCTGCTCTCTTCTGAAAAGAGGGGGCTGAGCAACTGAGTAAAAAGCAATTCTTCTAGAAAAACTTCTCTCAAAATACCTCCATTAGGAGACCATATTATGATCTAAAAAAGAAGTAGATGCGTATCGTAATGCAAGAATACCGCGTAAATTTGTAGTTTACACTTCTTAGCATGTAAAGCGTTTTTCAATGCAGAATCTTTAACATTATGGCAACTAATTAACTAATTTTCCAGACTTGTAGTCAACGTGAGTAATCAAAGTTTTTGAATCTTTCAAATTTTATTTCGGGCATCCATAAAAAAATGATTTTCAATTGATTGGTATATCTATATTCAAAAAGTAAATGTTTTTTACGTTTAAATTTTCTCCAACCAAGTGAAACTACAATTATTTATAACAAACTTGCTATTTTTTCGTGTACCCAGAACCCAAAACCCAATACCAAAAACCCGCAAATAAATATGAGCAGGTGGTATAAAATATTAAGTTAGTATGTATACCACAGTTTTGGATCCATTGCCAAAGAGTATTAACCTATTAAATAATATCAATTGTATAATTACGCTGAGCATATGTTTTGGACGTGAGTTCATTATGTACGCTTTTCCAATGTGTACACATTTTGTTTTTTTGTATCTTCGTCAAAATATAAATAACCCTTTGGTAGACTCTTCAATGGAAATAATGTTATAATAGGGCATGAAATGAATTCGTTGTTTTACCCCTACACTAAATAATAATCGTTTTTTTAATCGAATCCTATGGACTTTTACTTGGAACATATGGACCAATGTTTGCTTTCGGTTCAAGAATTACGGATATTTGTTATTTGGTCTACATTAATGAGTAGCTAACGCTAATTATAATCAATATTTACTATAGATTTAATCGTCTCGTCACAATTAAGTGAATGTACATATCTTTTTCTTTACTAGTATTGACTCATTGAAACTGTTATATGTGGAATCTGTGAAGTTTCCTAAATACGGACTGTCTTTAGAACCATTTTCTGCATGATTCCAAGCTTAGTATTTTCTAAATAAATATGATGTCACCAGAGGCTTTGAATAATAAATAATCAGCAAAAAACGTGAACAAGTCTTTTCAAAAATTGTTGAATATATCCATTCTCTAATGGCATTATTATATATGTATGCAACAAACGCTAGTTCAATCTTCTAATAAAAATCTTGTAGCGTAATTTTTTTACCTAAGAAATAATTCATTCAACAATTGTTTAAGCCGACTGACACGAATTAAATATAAAAATAGTCTTGACTTATCTGTGTTTACGGCTCAGAACAACATCGCACTAATGGAAGATTCACGATTGTTAGTGTAAATAGAATGTTGACAGGCAGCACGGGCACCTGAGGTGCTATTCCCACGTGCAAACACGTCTAATTTTGAACGGTCTGAATGCTCGATAAAGTGTTTGCACGCAGGAATAGCACCACAGGTATATAATGCTACTTTTAATACCTATAGCTGTATAATTATTTCTACCTCTTCATCTTAGTCATTATATATTTTTTTATATTATAAAACCTATCGATATATTGAATAATAATTCGATTTGTAAGATGCTATAATTGTTTTTTTATCTATGTCCACTCCCAATGTAGAGCATATGGCCTTCTAATGGAGGTATCTTAACAGATTTTTTTCTACGAGGACTACTCAGTCGCTCAATCTGTCTTTTTTCAAAGAGAGTATTAAGAGTTAAGGATAAAGCTAAGACAGGACGAGTCGTTAACTAATCGCTCTCGTTAGCCCAGTTATAAAATAATCGGAAAGGGTGGGAGGGAATTTTCAGACATCAAAAACACGCATCACTTCGAACAGATCACAACAACGCAAAGCTCGGTCCGATGTCATAGTGACACGGTGGGGTTATTGGCATCTGCTCCCACTAGCACTTTTGTGAGGAAAACTGGCAGGATTCAAAAAAAATGTGTAGCTAAATTAATGGTGTTTGAATTTTGTTATCAGGTAACCCGTAATATCAATTGTTTATTGTTAATGGCTTTAAATGGCAACATTGTTTTTCGATACCGATGTGATTTTTGTTTTTTTCTTTCTTGCTATTTGGGACACCATCCGCACCTGACGTATGTTGGGAGACTTCCCGGTCTTTGGAGGATACTTCCAGAGACCTTTAGTTGTAAATTCACTTTCAGTTCTTTTTCTTTTGTGGTTTTGTTTTTTTTCCGAGATGAAAGAAATAATATTTTTCCATTTCGACAAAAATTAAATTCCATTTTGTTCTCTGCGCAGAGTTTAACGTCAAGTTTTTTTTTTCATTTATAAAATCGTGCGAGCAAGCTAGGAATAATAGTTTTGTATAAAAGTTATTGTGTATTGTAATAATTCAAAATTTTGTTTGTTTAATATTCTATGTAATAAATTCGTGATTGCAAATTTTCTTAAATAAACGTTTTCGTGATAGTAGAGCGATATTTTGATTTAATATCTACCTACCTGTCAACTCCTAGCGTATACCAGCGGTATTTGTCGTAATGACTTTTATTAGTGGGGATTTATTCTTGGGGTTTAACATCGTGAACAATAGTAGAAATTTCTAACAATAAATGAAACTCGCTCTAAAATAAATTACGAGTAATGTTAATGTTAGGACCCGGGCTGTGATTAATACGAAGCTTAAAATATTGTTGACTTTTCTTATTTAGCTGATATCTTCCTAATACCGCGTCAATTAGAATATAAAAGTAATTCTTCTAAATCGCCCTCATTCAACCTACATCAATATCGACCGCAAATAGGAAAGCCTGTCCGGTGATTCCCGAGTCTATATGACATCGGTAATGTAACAAGACGTTATAAGTGTAAGACATATAACACGACGTGTGTCCATGCAGCGTATATCCGGCCACACAGGATATCTCGAGGGGAGAGATGCGCCAACCGAGAGACACGTGAGTACATACTTAATGTCCTGCATTAAGTACAAGGTCCGGCGGTTTTGATTGCGGCTTGGATATTGAAAGTTGTACGAATCACAGCGTAATCGTTTTTTAGTCAGCTTAAATAGATTGAAGTCGTAATACTAATTAAATGTTGCTTCGAAATTATTCAAGTGCTTACACTATCCACGTGACGATTATTTAAGAATACACTGAGGTCCTTTTTAAAACGGTTTCAAAATAACACCGTCCAATAAAAAAAATGAATATTATAAATGCTTTTACACGAATTATTTTTTCTAACACGATTCCAAGAAACAAAAAACACAGAAGCGGGTAGCGAATTTTCTAACAAGAAATTCAATAACACAAGACAGTAAAAGCAAACAAAATGCTTCATTAAATCTTAACGCACAGTGCGAGGTTATTTGGCGCCATAGGCAACGGTTATTGACGCGCCCCTTTTCAACAAATCATCCAATTTTTTTTCGAAATAATGAAAAAAAAAACAATCAGTAGTTAAAGAAATATCTTTTGAAATCAACTACATAAGGAGTCCATATAAATCATAGGTTTCCAACATTTTTTGGGTCGCGACTACTTTTTATAAAAGCCATGTGACCTGCGACCCCGATGCAATTGAAAAATACATTTTTAATAATGTATTTTTAGTTGGCCGTAGAAATGATCAGCGTGACTCGTTTTTATTTTAGCTCTTCCACGGATTTGCCAAAAACTTGCCCGAGATAATAATAATGTATAAGTTGGGAACCCGTGATATGAAGTGTCGTGAGTTCGCAAACGATAACATAAATAATTAATAAGTCCATGCGACACATGAATCCTGCACTTGAGCCTGTCATATTTATCTTTAGTTTGTATATCGACCGTGGAAAGGAAAAAGGACGTAACCCTCAATTTTCTAAAACAGCTATTTTTCGATAATTACAATGTATACAACTTGGACACACATTCTATCAAAAGGATGGACGTTGAAAATGCCGAATAAGTATCTAAATTTAGCTTTTAAGTTTGAAAAAGATGACCTTGTAAAAAATTAAAACCAAGAAAAAACACTGAAATAAAGGTTTTTCTGAGACAATTTCTTTAATTTATATTAATTTATGTCAATTAAACACCAGTTTAGAAGTTTCCGTTCACTTCAAGGTTGTGTATAATTCATAATTTGCATATGTCACAAAATCATCAAAACACGTTTTTAGCGCCTCCTGTAAAATTTGATATGTGTGGGTTACGTCCTTTTTCCTTTCCATAGTCGATATATTTGTAAATTGAATTCTTTTAATGTATACGAAGAAATCCAGGTTATGAATGAAGGAGGTGAATTAATGACTTCGTGTATTGTATACTGACTATAACTTTTTTGATGATAATTGCGCATTATATTTGTTCCAAGGGCGCAGGACGATGATTGTTTATGACACGCTTTGTAATTCCATACACGTAAGTCTGAAGATTGCCATTGTGATAGATACTCAGTAATATTTAGAACTTTAATAATACGATTCATAAAAATGTATGGAAAGTAAAGAATGATTCGATAGTAAAATATAAGTATAATTGATGGTCAATACTAGTTATAAAACGGTGTCCTAAAAAAGATAATACTCTTATGGTTTTGATTAAAATTGTTGTTTAAAATATTTTAAAGTATTTTTAATTTGGCTTTACGGATAATTCCAACGTCATCAATATTTTAAATTAGAAAATTATACGAGGTAAACTTAATAAGAATTTAATAGGTCACTCGAGACCAACACTAGGAGAAGAAGCATTCAAAACACCCATGACTAAGATCTTGGATCTATATTTTATCTTGACCTTACTGGTACTCGAATCTAGACCAACCTGATCAATAGGACAAAGTTATTACTAAATAGACCACAGAGAGCGCGATGTTAACTTTAAATTCATGGTGAAAACGTATAAAAAAGATGATACAAATTAAGAGACATTTTCTGCAATAACTCTACAGTTTTAATGATCATCGTATTTTTTTAAATAATTCTTGCGGAACAAGTGGTGAATTAGGCACATGGGAGACCACATGCGCAATAAAATTTGGAGACCCTGTTTTTTGAATAACACAAGAGCATCAGAAAAAATCATGAAAATATTATAAATCTGAACAAAAAGTGTATGAGTCATATGATATAAGATAATTTTCGAGTCCCCTAAAATTTTGTAAAAAGGCGCGCTTCTCATTCGCCACTGCGTGGAACGAAATGACTAAATAACGAAAATCAAAAAATCAATGTCTACTTAATCAATCGTGCTTAAATTTTCAGCATTTTCAAGAGAACAAAATTTGTATATTAGCAATAAATTCAAATGGTCTCACATAATTCTAAACGTCAACCAAAATAAGATTCGTCGTTTTGTAATTAAAAATAAATGTGTAGGTCTACCAATGAAACAAACTCTAGACGTTTTTGGATTTGACTTGATTTAGTAGAAGCAAGGTATCTCTCTTTTAAACTGTGATACTTTTAGAATTTACAGAGATAAGAATTTTGTGGTACGCGTTCCGTGTAAAAATAAAAGCAAGTCAAACAAAATTATTGATAAAATTAATATTATTGTGATTAACCAGTATCTTTCTTATTTTTATAAAGTGTGTTTATTTTTATAAATCCACAATTGATAAATTAAATTGACAGTCTTTCGAAACAAAAAATTGTAATCAATAATTGACACTTTATATGTGTATATTAAGTATTTCAATATGTGAGTAGAAATTAAACTGTATATAATAATAAACAAACCAGAGTCTGTCTAAGAAATAGACAGATCAATAATTGTGGATGCAATGGATCTTAGATAGCCCAGGCGAATAAATAATATACGGCTTAGAGTGTATATAATGGTGATAATATGAATTGAAATACCGGTATTATCGAAACCGGGATTTGGGCATCAATAGTTTTTTACACATCACAACTTTTTTTCTGAAACTATAATATGTGATGTAATCTAATCTGCTCACACCAGTTTTCGCTTGCATAACGCTGTTAGCATATTGCATATCAGTGCAACAGTAAGATAATCGACAAACAACGTGTTTTGAGCAATGAATGCCACTGAAGGCAATATATAATATAACGATGAATCAAATACAATGGTACGACACACTGTAACATTTAAAAAAAAAAGCCAACACGGATATAATCTAACTGTGACACTTAGAAAAATGTCAATAAGCTCTCAATGTAAGAGTTCCACAAAAAAACTATAATTGACATAAAAATATGATACTGTTATTAATTTGATTGATACAATATGGTATTTTTGTCTTAGTGTGTTTGGCACAACATAAATTCAAAAATGTCAATCAGAAACTAACAATACTCTCCTAAGACTGCATATTATACTAAATGTATTAGTTTTTGTCAAATACTTAGCTGTCATTATTGATTTTCAGATTGTCGTACTGTTGCATTGATGTAGCGATATTTATATGTTAACCGTTTGAATACCGCGAAAATAAATCTTTAATATAAGGGAAATAATTTTACCTAATATACACTCGAATTCGGTATTTTAAAAAATTATATTGACTCTGTATAGATGACCATACACATACTCATCAAAAATTGCTTATATTCCATTGAAATACAAAGCATTTGATTTTTTTAATTTCTTGGACACCCATGTCTGCTTAGGTCTAAATTAGTGGCTATGCATTAAAAAAAATAAAACGACAAAGCCTTTTCTGTAGTGTATTATTAATATAATACAGTTGTTAAAGTCCAAAAAATAGTGCGACCCCTGCTTGAGCAAAAGTGTTGCCGCTTAGGAGCTTTTGTGTCCATAAATTTATTAGTAGGTAGTCGCTTTCAGTTAACCGCAAGAAGCTTTTAGCTGTTGGCTGTAACGCCTACAAGAATAGTTTAACTCTTTGAAAAATTGTTAAGTATCTGTCACAAAAAACCTACATATGATTATTACAAAAATATACATTTATTTTTTTCTACTCGACTTATTATAAAGTTCTTTTCGCTCTGGTAGTTTGAAATGTTTCTGGATATTCAGTTTTGTAATGTGTGTAGGTGCGTGATGGTTTTAGCTTATTATCATTTTATCTGAAATGAAAAAAAAATGCGGTTGTGGGGTTTTCATTGTTTATATTTTGATATAACATTTATTTATTTCGATTTAGCAAATAGGCATCCAAATATCATTTTCCGCATTATTCAATACCATAGAAAGAAAATGAGTGATAATGGATACCGCCATAACAGTGGCTATTTTCAAATGGGAATTAGTTATTGTGCATAACATGCAACCGCCCAATTCAAATTAAATATTCATTTTATACAATTATTTCGTTAAACTCGAATGATAATAAATGATAAATTAAGATGGCTTATTGGAAGCTGTTTATTTAAAATAACGAACGTAAAATGTGATTCTATTTTAATGCGAAGCATCTTCGGTTTAAATAGTTTTTATACTCTGGAATAGGGCAGTAAGTTTATCCGCGCTAGCTTCATTGATCACTTTACGATATTTACTGTTAATAAATACTTGGTGAAAAGGGATTATATTCAAAAAATAAAATACTCATTTGTGATAATTCCATTTTAATTTAATAAGATCAGGATAATTTTCGTTCACGACAAGCATTATCAACTGATTTCAGTTACTAAAAATCATGTAGGATTTATTACCATTTATATAAGAATAAAATTTACATATCAAACGTTCAAAATACTTGAAAGAATCAAATACAATACCGCAAACTGAATAGTTTGTCCATATGTGCAATCATTAATGGAATATCACTTTCATCTACACCAAAAATAGCCATCAAGTTCTTAATGTTCTCACAGCCTGTAGAAATGGACGGTGTCCTTTTTCCTTTATTTTCCGAACTGTTTTGTTGCGGAATTTGATGAATGAATCCGACTGCATTTAGGCGGGGAGGAGAAACATGCTTTGGGCGGCGGACGGTCAAGGGCGGTATGTGAAGATGTGTTTATTGGCGGATACACTCTATCACATATTCAAATCATTCGCTTAAAGATGTGTATTTACTTTTTAAAAAATAATTAGTGAGATAGCTTTCCAGTTATAATATAAACGGATGATTTGACACGTGTTTCGCCTCTTTAAGAAGCACCACCAGAAAGAAAAACAACACAAGGTTTACGAATAAACGAAACATTTATTCCAATATTAACAAAAACACAATATTCCTTTGTACTTATTTTCACTTTTATTTACCAAGATCAGGACTGGTTTCGCTCATGGCGAGTAATATCAACTGATAAGAACTAGAAGAAAACAGTGTTATTTACACAAAACAAATTTAAATAAATATGTGTAAAAAACCATTTGGTAACAATTTGGTCCTTGATAAATAAAAGTGAAAATAAGTACAAAGGAATATTATAATTTTGTTAATATTGGAATAAATGTTTCGTTTATTCGTAAACCTTGTGTTGTTTTTTTTTTCCCACCAAGTATTGACAGTGAACACGCAAAAAGTTATTTATTTTAATTCTTATGTTATAAAATATAAAATAAAAGCCTAAATTTTCCATTTATATTGGTCGCAAAGATAAGGGGGGGGGGTAAGATACTGAGAGATACTGAGAGATTGATAGTAATTATTACAAATTAATTCAACTCGTACTTATTTCACTTTCGAAACACGTGTCACAATTTGTAACACAACAAGTGGGCTTACAAAGTTATCAAAATGAATTTTATATTAAATGAAACTTGTTCAAAAAAACCGATTACTGTTTTCGTATTTTAAGAAATTAGATATTTTTTAAAGTTTATATACGTAATCTTATCATCGTATTATCACCTAAATTTTATTATCTGTGAGTTAATAAAACAGTATATTAAAAAGTGAAAGTCAATGATATCAATGACTTTGTTGACACTTCTTTAATAGCCTTTGGATAATGTCAACACTTAGTTACATATGATACTATTATTTTTTGACTTCTGTCAGATATGCGCCATATGGTCGAAATGTAATAAATATAAGTTGTTTAGGTGTTGTATTTTTATACGTCTCCACAGCTCAATGCACAAGGCGCTTGACCTCCATTTCAGAGCTATTGGGTTCGATTAAGTCAATTTTATATATATTATTACTAGCAGAGTCGCAATATACATTATTTATTAAAAAAAAAAAACACAATATTCCTTTGTACTACTTCCACTTTCATTTAAAAAGATCAGGACCGGTCTTGCTCATAACGAGCATTATAAACTGATTGCTTGAGTTCCTTGAAGTTCCTCTTATTTAAAAACGGTGTAAAAATATATTATTATTGTTGCTGTTGAAATTATATTTAATAACCAATTGTTTATTATACATATTTTATTTTATTTTGCATAGATAACTCTGTAAAATTGTATTTTTTTAACAGTTGATAATGCTAGTCATGAGCGAAACTGGGCCTGACCTTTTAAAATAAAAGTGAAAGTAGTACAGAGGAATATTGTGTTTTTTTCTTTATATAATACCTTTCCACCAAGTATAGACTGAAAATCCTAAAAGTGATTCATTATTAATTAGTTGTATGATAAACCTTTTAATATAAAACTTTCCGATACAGCATCAAGAATATTTTTGATTTTTTACACCGTTTTTAAATTAGAGGAACTTATTATGTGTTATAATAAGGTATAACGTATCAAAATGAAGTGACTAAAGTATATTATGAGTAGTTTTTCTATGAAGGCTGCAAAGTATTCCAACATTCTTTAAAAATGCCAGAAATGTATTTAACATGCTAGAACCGGGGCTCAATTATGGAAATTGTTAGTTGTCTTAATACGATTATGTAACAATAGTTTGTTTGTAAAAACTGGTTGTAATTTAAATAGAGTTAGTCATCTGATTCACTCTACCATGAATATTAAAGTTGTTTCCATGGTGATTTTTTTTCTCGCCATCAAACATGTCTGACAAAAAATGTTAGGGTATTTTTAATAGCATGGAATGATTATAAGAATATTGGTAATATTTAATGAAATTTAAACATTCATTTGACAAACGATAATTTTGTTAGCTCCGTAGTGCAGTGGGTCAACGGTGTTGGCTTCCGTGACGGATCTTACGGGTTCAAGTACAAGTACGAACAGCATTTTTTCAATAGGTTTATAAATTTCTATGATTTCTCAAAATTTCTTTTCACCTTTACAATTGCTAAAGAACGGGGCGTAGTTACAGCGATAAATAGCCCACTAGTACTGTCCTAGACCTATCTACTATATCCTTACTCTATTCGAAAAAGAGTGGTTGAGCAACTGAGTAACAAGCAGTTCTCGAAGAAAAAAATAAGCCACAATGCTCTACATTCGGAGTGGATATGGGTTAAGAAAAATCATAATAACGAGATTGATTCGAGTTGTGAATTAATAAAGTTTAACCATAAACATTTTTTGTGTTTAAGCCAGGAAGCAAAAAGTATATAGTGGATGTCACCATTGCATTTCAACGGATATACACTTGTTTATAATAATTTCAATACCAATTTGAGAAATATGTTTTATATTTTATGTCTTGGTTTTCGTTCACTTTATCGTTCGATATATCATTAATATATCATACTAACTGCCAAGTCAAATCAATAAAAAAATTGACACACCAGGAATACCGTTGAAAGATAAAATCCCACGGCATAATTTGTATACATACTCACATAAATCGAAATAATATTTTATTAGATTTATGTTTACTGTATCGAAAATCATAAATATTTTACGATGTTAGTAAAAATTTTCCACATGGATATTAATTTCTGGATCTTACGCTTTGAGAATTATATGGCTAATTGAAGCTTTAATACACTAATAAATAATTCCCGGGATAGCAATAATTAATGTTTGTGTGCTATTTGAATGATACCCTTACACCTTTAAAAACAGTTGTACGATATTATTGAATAATTGCAATGATTATGAAACTATTCTGAAAATAAATCAAAAATATGTGTTACATTCCATATAAAACTCTTCAGTATAATAAATTAAAGTATCTTTAATAAAATGATAGTAAACGTTTCAATAAAGTGTGCCAAATTACAAATAAATATTCCAGAGTAATTAAATTTAATTACAATCAAAAATATAGTATAAATTACTACCTACGATTTATTTTATATTTCTAAAAATCTACTTAATTTTTTTAGTTTTAATTTTGAAGATTTGAGTAATTATTGAATATTATACAATACAAAATAAAGTAAATACATATATAGAATTTTCAATGTTTCGGAGCAAAGTTACTTGGGCCAAAATATATGAAATGATATTCTTACGAAATATATTTTCAAAAAATGGATTTCATACTAAATTGTCAAAATTCATTTTTTTCTTGCCCATAAAAATTACAGTTGTATTTAAGGATATATTTGTTTTAAATATAGAGAGTAAAGGGATTATTGGTGCATTATCAATTTGTCGGGCAGTAGATCTCTCAAAGCCCTCCGAGTTATAAAAATAAATTTACTCGTAGGGTCGAAATGGTTCTGCCACGCGCTCGCGGGCACGAAAATTATTCTCGCTTCTTTGAATAATAATGAATCATCATCATACAACGCCAAGACTGTGAGCCATATTTGCAGAAATTATTTTTGTTTTGCTAATATAAGAAAGCATATTTTTTTCATTGTGATGAAATTTTGCCATAACCGTAGAGGTACATATTCTGAAAAATTGAAATCTAGAAATCTTGATCGTGATTTTCAAGGAGCATTCACTGGAAAATGTTAAATTGAAGAAGCGAATGATCAAATCGGCGTCAGGATCTTCAATGTTCTCGGATATCCTAATCAGGTATTTTAACGGAAAAGAAGACGAACAAGCCATAAAAATATACACTATTCATGGATGTTTTACGTTGGTGACAAACTCCAATGTCTTTTGCGATCATTAAAATTGTCTTGGAAAATCATTGTGACTTCAAGAACATGATATAGCTTACTGAAGAGCACAATTAAAAATGCATGTGTATGATAAACTTTTACTTGAGTTGATTGAAATCTTTATATGCGACTTAATTAAAAAGTTTACTCATTCATAACTCTTCAGCGAGTATGTTTAACGAGATGGTTTGAAGAACAAAGCAGTGTTCTTATATTGTTAACGAATAAGAGATGACCAGTGTGACATGTAATAGCGCAACGATTTAGGATCAAAATTGAATCAACTCATATGCTTTGAAGCAGATACGGATGTCTGACGTAATATTTTTCGCAAATTTCACTAAGAACATTGCTAGCAAAGGTGTGAGCTCGTAGTAATACAAGAGTAACAAAAAAGTGCAGCATTGCAGTAATTGAATAAATGAGACAGTTATCTTTGGACGAAGTGTTTGCAAATAACTTCTACGGACTATGAATCGTGGAATGTTCAGAGAGGGTAGAGGCTTCAGCCAGCAGAGGATCGAAGCTGCTGATTAAAACGTGACATGTTCCTCACTTTGATTATAAAAAATAATAATTAATAAATCATTTTGATTACAAACAAAGAACCAAATTATTTTTATACATACCGTGTTTTGGTAAGAATTTTTCTTTGGGCTATTCATCAAAATGTTTCACAAGCCCAGTAAGTATAAAAATATTTAAATAATGTATGGTCGTTATCCTTAGGTTGAAGTTGTATGGACATGGTAACAAAATACATCGCTGGGATTTGAACCGTGACGTCAGAGTTCGCAGACCGTGCTCTTGGTAATGAAATCAGAGATCCGGCGAGCTAGAAAATGTTGCCAGATCAAACTCGCTAGGCGAAAGAATAATTTTTTGATGCTCTTAAAATTTTTTCGAACAAACGGATGTAAAGTAAATTTTTATCACATTTATTTTCAATGAATTCTTATGTTATTTTGTATTGTCTGTTGGTAATAACAAAGACAAAAGTTTTCAATTAAAAATTTGCGAAGAAATGTACAAAATTTGAACCATTTAATTTTTACATATCACACACTCGTTGTTAGTCTTTCGCTGAGCCTTAAATAAAATACCCTTGCACTTATCCCTTCTTTGCGATTGCATTTTGCCACATCAAAACTGCAACTAGAATGCTAGAATTGTAAATGTTTGAGATAGCTTTTTAATATGATCATACATTTCTTTCTACAAATGTATCATTGAGTTCAAAGCCATTGCTTTAGCAATGAACTTGAACGCCTGAAGATGCCGAAAGGCGAAACCCGGGTCGTAAGTGACAAAATCTGTGAGAATGTACATAGTTTGAACAATTCAAATTTAATATTGAAATTCCACCAAGCACCTTCAGTCGAAATCTTAAAATAATAACATAATAGTAATAACATAATGGAAATTATGATAATCTTACGAGGATTTCAAAACACTAATTATATTAAGCCAGGTACGTGGTTGAGTGATCAACGTCTTTAGATTCAGTCACAGAGCTCACGGGTTCAAATCACAGTTGGGGCTTGGACTCCTTGTCAAAGGCATGGATGGCTGTGATGGATGAAATTTTCTTCCACGAGAAAGCGATCAGCATTCCTAATCCATTTAAAAAAGAGAGGTTGAGCAACTAAGTAACAGGCAGTTTTTGTAGAAATACTTCTGTTGAGATAAACTCCATACCATATGGTAAGTACATAGAACCTAAAACAGAAATAAAATATCACTTTTTATGTTGAATTTAATTTATTTGAATTGTTACCGACTTCAAGGTAGTGCATCTGACGGAATGTGTTGTTTTCCACTACAATTAATATTGTTATTATTTAATAGAAGTGCGCACGTGCGTGTTGACTGTGACGTCATTTCCACTAGTTGATTTTCACTCCCATTACGCGCTTGTGTAATGGCTCAAACATAGACGTAATTCATATTATAAAGATGCTTAACGCTTCAACGGGTGTAATTGCTCTGTGGAAATTTGCATACTATAAAAGATAACATTCAACTTTAAGCGTTTTTTTTAATCAAGTAATCTTTAGTGCATAGCTTACTGTCAAAGCAATCTGGTGGAAAGTTTAGCGCTGCTGTGTTCAGAAATTAATAGAACAGGTGGTTGATAGAAAAATATTTTTATAATTACAAGATTTCATTAGCAGTTGTACATAAAGGTTTCAATACTATAAATGTTATACAAAAAATGTTTAAATAAAGCAAAATAAAAGATCAATAAATCAAAATCGATTCTATGATATTGCATATCAAATTTTACAGGAGGCGCAAAAAACGTGTTTTGATGATTTTGGGCCATATATTATGAATTATACACAACCTTGAAGTGCACGGAGACTTCTAAAGTGGTGTTTAATTGACATAATCTAATATTTATTAAAGAAATTGTCTAGGAAAAACTTTTATTTCAGTCTTTTTTCTAGGTTCAAATTTTTTACCAGGTCATCTTTTTCAAACTTAAAAGCTAAATTTAGATACTAATTCGGCATTTGCAGCTTGCATCCTTTTGATAGAAGGTGTATCAAGTTTGATACATTGTGATTATCGAAAAAAACCCGTTTTGAAAAAACTGTGGGTTCCGTCCTTTTTCCTTTCCAGAGTCGATATAAATAAATACCGTCATTAATTAAAAAATATATCATAATCATAAACGGGTGGTTTTTTTCGATTTCTTAAAATAACAATTCACTATTTAAAATAGTCATAAATTATGTATCCTGTCAATACTGATACAACACTTTAGAGTTTTAAAATATTTCAATTCATTGCGAACAATTGTGTTAAAATATGTGATGGTTTATACACATAATACACAATACTGAAACACGGTTTTTTTCTATTTTTACACCGGTAATTTTGATATTTAAAATCATCGTGAGTACTGAGATGTCGGTTTTTATAGTACCGGGAATTGCAATCCTTATCTATAAAGCAAGATTCTTCTTAGGAAATAAAACAGACGTTGAATTATTACTTTTATCAATGGGTGACAAAAAATACATATAATATAAAAAAAGTTCACCGATATCAGAGATAAGATAAATTATATTTTAGCACGAAGGTGAAAAGTTTACAGATAATATGATTTAATCAGTAAGATGGAGTTTTAGTCGTAAAAAACGGGCTTCTCTGTCAAGATGTAATTAATACATTTTAATATTGTAAATATTAAAAAAAAAAGTGTATATAACATTAAACATAATTTTAAGTGGGCGTCGGAGTCAGGATATTTTTTATTTACATCACAGCCCTAGAATTTCTCCGTTATCAGACAAACGTCAAGACTCGCAGAACATAATGGTGTTAATGAAAATATACAATTTATATTTTAAAAAATTAAAAAAGCCGTGTCTTCCACCCACATAAATCATCTGCGAATCATGAAACGAGGATTATAAATAGGGTTACCAACAATCCCGGATAAGTAGTATAGCATTGGCTACATTCCCGGTTCCGACATATCCAAAATTTATAAATTACTCAATCACAATTTATTCCATCGGTATATTTGGACCGAACATATTCCGATCTATGATCATCTCGCTCAAATAATACAAATTTTCGCCTCTTCAGAAATCAAAAAAGCAGTGACGTAAGCAATTGGGAGGCCTTGTTTTTTTAATAACTATAACTGAATAAAACATATTATATGAGTTTTTATAAAAGTTTATGCAAATTAGAGGCCCCAAGCGCACGACTCGTGCGCGTATGAAGTAATGCGCCACTGTTCAAAAGTCCAGTTATGGCGTTCTAGCCAATTCTCTAATTCTGTATTTTTTTTTGTAATTTCGTAAATTCTTGAGATTTTCGATGTCAAAATCCATGAAAGACCTAAAAAAAGGTCCCACGCTGGTAATTTTGGGAAATCCGCAAATTTCTGGGCCTTAGAAATTGGCACGAAATTGTTTTCGGCCAAAAAATTCCTAGTCAATGCTTACTGCGGCCTTCGTGTCGAATCAGAAAAATGAATGCGGCCTTCAGAAAAGGAAAGGTTCCCCACCTCTGGTCTAAGACCTGGACGCATAGTTCTAATGACAAGAGTTTGGGCGATAGATTCTGTGAGATTTTCGATCCTGGCTGCGACGATGGCATTTGGCAATTTCGGCACAAACATGCGCTTGGATGAATGTAAGCCAACAAAATGTCTCACATTTACTACCAGTGAGGGAAGACCGTGACTACTTTAGAAGGAAGGAGTTTCGCAGGGCATGCGAGTGCTGGAAGTCAGCGACTCCCGAAGGAGGTCGGAGGGCCGAGTGGACTGTAGGAGGTTAATTGAGGCGGGTAAGCTTCACCTCGAAGTGTAGCGTCAAGAAGAAGAATGTTCTGATGAATGTACGTATGGCGGTACACCTAGGGCAGTTAAAAGGTTAAAACAATATTGTGATGATTCGTTTTTGTCTAGTACTGACGTTGTCATACCATAATTGGCGCAGTATGACGGCACCCTGTAACGAAGGGAGGGAAACCAAAATAATATTATGATTTGTAACGGTAAGGACTCTAGGTTGTAGAAAATGCGACGTGATAAAAACATTAAGACTTCGAAGATATTATTTCGTTACGTAATGAAATTAATACAAAATAGTGTTTTATTAATTGTAAATATATGTTCATTTTTAATATTACGGAAAAGGGTAAAAATTGTAATGAAAAACGATTTCAACTTCACAATTTATGCATGTTAATTATTATCGTATAAGATCTACCTAGGCTTAATAAAGAAAAAAAATCAACGAATATGAATCGAGTACGTGCCCTGATTAAGAAATATCTCTCGTCGTTTAGTATTGAGTCTATAATCTGTCTAAAATAATACATTTTGTAGATGAACTTCTCGGAAGAAAGTGAATCGTATGGATACCATCAGCGGCCTGCCACCAGATCTGATTTTAAAATTAGCTCGTTGAGCGGAAACACTTGAATATTTTTCACATAAACAAACAAAAAGAGTATATTTTTCTATCAAATTCTATTTTCATAATATCGCAGACATGCTGGAACGATGACGCGTTATTAGGAAATCATTTGCAAGACGCTATGTGCTCTACAAAAGATGCATTTTTACCAATACTGTTTTAAATGGAGTTACTATAGTTGGCTCCGTGATATTAAACAATAATTTTCATTTTAGTATGCTTTTTTTAAAATCCAAGTTCGCTCCCAATGTGTAGTATATGACAGCCGTCGGCAAATGGTGGTCAGCGAGGAAATTTTGGTGGTCCGCAGAGAAATCTGACATTATTTTAATTTTTTAATCCTATCACCAGAAAAAAAAATCAACTGAATCTCGTAACACATACATACTATATCTTTGATGCATTGCATTACAAAAGTCCATTTGGTGGTCCGCCGGATCAAAAATTTGTCATTTTAATCCATCTAGTGGTCCGTGAGTTCAAAAAGGTTGCCGACCGCTGGTATATGACCTCAACAGAAGATTTTATACGAAAGTTGCTCAACCACTATTTTATCAAAGAGAGATTGAGCAATAAAAGGAATGGTCTAAGACAGGACTAGTGGTTGGCTATTTGCTTTCGCGACGCCCGGTTTAAGAATAGGAAAGGTGCTAGTGGTCTTTTAATTAAACATCACAGTCATCCAACCCTTCTAACAGGAATCCAAAAACTGAACATCATTTTTTTTTTATAAAAGCTCTTCGTAGTGGGGTTCGAACATGTAAACACCGTCACCGAAGTCGACAACGTGGATTATTCGACCGCGGTCCGATAAATATATTGATTTTAATTTAACTTTTAGTTTATTGTGATTTCTATATGAAAGTATTAAAATCACGGCTTTCGAGTGCACAAAGCAACTTTATTTTAATTGGATATTAAGTTTAGTAGGAACTTTAGTGGAGCCAATCAACCACATGCGAAATTAACATAACTTTAGAATCCAAAACCAATGATAATTTGTTGCATGTAGGTTGTCAACATCTTACTTAATAATATTTGAATGTAAATAGTCTCGATTTTTTACTCAGTATGAACTCCCTCGATAAATTACAGAGATTCAAAAATGTGCATTTTCGATACCCCGTAAAAATGCAAAGAAGAGAAAAGAAAATTTGCGAGAGATCCCAAATAATGAATTTAAAAAAAAGTTTCCAACGTGCTGAGTGACAAAAGAATCGGAATGCTAAATACCTCGTCACACAAAACAAAATGTTTACAAATTTTGTGACGGAAAACAGAAGAATTTCACAACAAGAAAGACATTTAGTATTCAGTTCAATTATAACATCAAATATCACCAAACAAGCAATTAATTTTATTTTAAAATACAAAATTCGTTGTTTTTCCTTAAACTAAAATATAAAATTTTATTCTTTCGAATAAATCAATTACCTAGTTACAATCAATTACAAAGTGTGATGTTTTGCGTTAAAATTACCTATTATATTCGAATACCTCTCTTCTATAGCTCCACAACAGTACAACTAGAAAAACGACTAGTTTTCTCTCGGTAGGCAGATGTTTGTTTGCATATTGGAAATAAAGAAATATAAACAATCTTCTGTCAGTAAAATACATATTAAAAAAATTGAAATATCATATTATGGTTTTATCAACGTTTCAACAAATATTAATTGATTTGAGTACAATTTCTAAATGATTCATTAAAACGTTGAGACGAATAATAATTATCACTCTTTTACAACTTGGTCAGCTATTATCTCAAAACGAGAAATTTTTAGTTGTAGAACTATGGAACTAAAAACCATCTAAATAAACGTGGCCATTTTCTTTTTAAATTGAAGTGAAAAAAACATCGTTAAAAGTTATACAATGTAAAATATGTAGCTATTTTAGCCTCACATTATAATCAGAAATAAACTGTGGTGTTGAAAACTTTTCCTACTCTACCAACTTCTAATGGTCAAAGTATGCTTTGAAGATAGGTACAAATAATTGATTCTAACCCTTTTTATTTAGAATATACGACATGAAAGATTGTTGAAAACCGGATCTTGTATTCACACGTCTTGTTAACCTAATATTAACCGAACACTAATAAAATTTATTTGAGTATCTTAACTAATATATAACTTTAAGGGAAGCATTTGCAAGTTAAACAAGGCTTGGGTATGCAGTATGCACTCACTTTGCATTTCGTGCAATTATTCGCATTTTGTCTGTACCGGCGTTGCCTTTGTTCAGAAGTTTCAGATAAATCTTTTGACACAGCGACGGCATTCGAGCTGCCATGCCCATTGTCTTAGAACTTGGATGTTTTGCTTTATAATACATACGACGCAGAGATTTCAAACAGAAACACAAACAGAGAGTATGACGTCTGTTTTTGCTATATATCTTAGATTTGTGGAGATAGAGAGCCAAACTATACGTTGGGTAATGAAAAATTGTAAGTTTAATGTTTACAAAACAAATGTGCTCGTGTCTTTACAAAAATACATTGAGTCAAACACATTTCAGTTGTCAGTTAATAAATATTAACTTATTTCTAAATGTCAGCAATATTGACTAGCTGATTCTAAACTTTGTCCAGTGACAAGTGTCCTTGTTAACCTCAATAAAAACCCTTTACGATCAATTATCACCGATGAACATTTACAAGCAGTTTTAAGAATCTGAACTAGAAAATTAGCACCTGAATTTAAAAAAAATGTTTATTTAAAAAGACGTAAAACAGCTCCATTCATCTAGTTAGATTAGTTGAGTTTTTTTTGTAATATATTTTTTCATGATAGTAAATAATGTACATATAAAATGCTATTTTACTTGCGGCCCGCCACTCATATTGAATTCTCGAATTTTGCCCTTCTTCCAACAAGTTTGCCCGCCCCTGAGCTAACCCCTAAGTTTGTCCTATCCCTGTTCTTTCTATCCCTACGCTCTTCGAAAAAAGAGAGTTTGAGCAACTGAGTAACAAGCAGTTTTCGTAGAAAGGAGGCCCTATACTCCACATTGGTAGCGGACCGTGATTATATATATGGACTGAATTGTAAAGCCAATCGTCGTCTAATTAAGGCAGCATCTATTCGAAGCACGTGAGAGCGATAAACAAAGTTGGTCCCCGTCGGATTTTATGTTTATTTGGCGGCCAGATTTGCGTATAGCGTTGCCTTGGTTACCTCGGGCACGTTTTTGACAGCTGTCAGGGCGCGCGGGCCTTGCTGACGAAACATAAAACTACGCTCGTTAAATATTAATCAAAAGCGACGCGCGTGCTGCGGCACCACGCGGACAAATCATTTTGAAATGAGTGGGCCAAGTTTAAAATAACAAACACATTCAAATATAGGGTAGTTGCTCCTGAGACACTTACGTACAAAACAATTATAGGTTTCTATGGGGCATGTGAGTATAATTTATGGGGCATGTGAGGTAATTTTACGGTAGGTGTTTGCATTGACGCCGAAGTGTGGTGGTATACCAGTATGAGAACGGTGACAAAGGAATACAAACAACCAAATGTGACATTGGATCAACGCATCCCTTGTATATGCAGGGGCGGTTATATTTCATGAAATAATATTCAAACATAATATTTATACCATTTACTCATTTTAAATTTTTCATGTATTTATTGTCTATAATGAATATTAAAAATTGTCTATAATAAAATTCAAGGGGTGCATTGATACTATGTCACATTGACCGGCCGCCACTGAAGGAGACTCGAAGAACTTTGACGCCTAGAATTTTTAAAGCTTCATTCGTTTGACATCCAAATGCTCGGCCATTTTTCAAGGAATCGGGTATCGTAGAACTTATACAAGACAAACTTAATTTATGATCATCCGTGTGAATTTAAGTTGTCATACCTATTTTATCATTGCTTAAAATCACGTGATATTTTTAATCGGTTTTTTGACTTCACTACCAGGGACGTCACGAGGGCATAGGCGAGTAGACAGTTGCTTAGGGGCGGCAAGTTCTAGGAGGCGGCAAATGATCATAGATTTTTCAAATGACTAAATATTTTTGAAACGAATTTGATTTAGAATAAATATGATTCCTCAATGTCTTAAATAAACAAAATACCAAATCAAGATTCGAAGCTTATGTAATTTAAGTGCATTTAAAATTTACATTTTTTTTATTATGTGCAGTGAAGGTAATAGTTATTTTTACAAAATTATTGAATAATAATTTAGGCTTCTTTGGATCATATTTATTTGTGAGGATCTTTGCCAATAAGGCACATATTATGAATCATCTGAAAGCAAAACGGAATAAGTGACAACAGGTTTGTTTGCGTATGTACGTAAGTGAGTGGAGGATTCGAAATTCTATATGTGTATATTTGTTCCTAGAATAAAGTATAAACAAGAAAGAAAATGGGCGCTATTTTAGGGGTCTGCCTAGAGGCGGCACATAGCCTAGGTACGTCACTGTTAACTACCCATATATTGTAACGTTTGTTCTCTGAGAGGCAGTTGGAAAATCTACCTATTTTATGTTACAGACTTTCGGTTTTAACGCACACTCTTATTAGTTTGTTATATCGAGGTTTTTCAGTGTAATAAATGTGCGAGAAGAAACAATCATAGATTGATATCGTTAATAAAGAATGATTAAGATAATTGGTATGATTTTCCTTATGAAATCAAAGCGCGGGGTCATTTACTTTGGAGTTCATCTGCGAAATTAAATATGGGCGGATCCTAGACACATAAAATAACTCCAGTTGTTTTCGACTTTACTAAGAAACACCTCTTCGCACAAAATTGGAATTAAAATTATTTCATGGAGCCAATTTTTCGACATAACGACAGACGTCTTAGATTTAATTTGAAATGCTCGCTTCACTTCATAATATCATATATCTTGAACATCTGTAGTCAATAAAATTAAATATTTCCGTTGAGATGACAGTTTTCGTACAGCGTTCGATACATACAATATCGTCTCTTTACTGTCAAAAGTTGTGAAGTAACACAATTGGCAATAATAAGTTAAAGTACACTATGAGATTCTTTGATATCAATTATTTTGTACCAGTTTTGCTAAAAAAGAATTTTCTCAGCTCAGCTGTGATTCGAAATAATATGTTGACACGGTAGGGTTTATTGTCACCTGCTCCCACTACCACTTTTGGGATGAAAACTGGTAGAATTTTAAAATGTGGAGCTAAATTAATTGTGTTTAAATTTTGTTATCAGGTAACCCGTAATATCAATTGTTTTATTGTTAATGGCCTTAAATGGCAACATTGTTTTTCGATACCGATGTGATTTTTGTTTCTTTCTTTCTTGCTCTTTGTGACACGAACCGGACACAACGTGTGTGTGGGGGACACTTCCCGGTCTCTGGAACTTTTTTCTTTTGTGGTTTTTCGTCCGAGATGAGAGAACTGTCATTTTTCCATTTCGACGAAAATTAAAATACATTTTGTTCTGCACGCAGTGTTTAACATCAATTCTTAAAATTTATAAAATCGCGTGAGCAATCTAGGTATTAAAAATAGTTATTGTGTATTGTATTGATTCAAAATGTTGTCTGTTAAATATTGTATTTAATGAATTCGGTGATTGCATGTTCTTAAATAAACGTTTTCGTGATAATGAGCGATTGGTTTTATTTCATTTCTACCTACCTGTTAACGTCGAGCTTATACCAACGGTGGTGGGGATTTATTCTTGGGGCTTAACATCGTGAACAATAGTAGATATTTCTTACAATAAACGAAATTAGCTCTAAAATAAATTACGAGTAATGTTAATATACATTATGGCAGAAAGTTCATTACAAATGATAACTGTTTTAAGAAACAAATGATTTAAAATAATGCAGTCATTAACCAGTGGCGCCTATTATTAGAGTGAATCAGTGCCACCTCTTGAAATGTCGGGAAATAACTAATACATCTTTTTTGATTGCACCAGCCTTCTTGTTCTATAAAAAGCTCTCCGCTTCTATACCGAGAAATTGAACGAGCTCAATGTCAAGCATTTGTTTGTAACACTTGACAGAAAGTAGCAATATCATATGGCGAGCAGAGTTGTTAATCCTGTAAACGAAATTATTCGGAGAACACTTTAATACAGTACTATATAAGCAAGATTAATTTATAAATACATATAACATATTAAAAAGAATGTATTTGAACTTTTTCATATTCAATTTTCGTATCCATATTCATCCCAATTCAAGATTTGAATTGCGGTGTTCACATATTACTTATTTAAAGTCCAATAAAACGAATAACATATGTTGGTATGTATTATAATATTATTATGTGCTTATAATCATCGGTGGGCTGCCAATGCGTTAACAAGGGGCTCGCTTAATCACGAAGGAATTTATCACTCATATGCAATTATATTATGCAATACTTAAATAAGCAAACGGTTGTTAACTAATACACTTATAATATGCAACAATATGCAGTTCACCATAAACTAATCAATAAAAATGTCTAAAAATTGTATAATGGAAGTTATCTTAGATAATATACATAAGTCAGAAATTGCAGTTATGTACTATTTTGAAGTAAGAATAATGTTTTCTCTTAATTTAACAAGGGGCTCGCCGGTCGTGGTAAAATCTAACAAGGGGCTCGGGCGAGCCCTTCCAAGCCCCCATCCAGGCCACCTCTGCTTATTGTCCCATAAATTACAAAGTGTGACTATAATTTCGTCGTGTTCGCGGTGCAGAGATCAACGTCGTTGGCTTCCATGATGGATCTAACGGGTTCTAGTCCAAGTATGAACGGTTTTTTCAACCTGTACGAAACCTGTAAAAAAACTGTACAAAATAGGCGTCTAAAAATATCCCCCTTTCATATCCTAAAATAACGAAGTGTAGTGAGAACGATTAGCTAACCACTATTACTGTTGTAGCCTTATTCTTTATTTCTACACTCAATTTTCTCGTGTCCGTGGTGCAGTGTTCAAGTCCTAGTACAAACAGTTTTTTTCAATCGGTTCGAAGGTATAAGTGTTTGGGATTTTTAAAAATTCTCTACCACCATTCCAATCATATAATAACGGTAGTGGTGGTGAGAGCGATTAGTCAACCACTAGTTATGTTGTAGCCTTATCATTTCTTTCAACGGTTTTTTTTAAATAAGCAAGGTTGAAAAAGTAAGTAAGAAACAGTTCTCGCATAAACAAATTCTGTATAAAGAGGCCATATGCTTCACTATGAGAGCGGAAATTTATAAAAAGCATACAATAATAATTAAAAGAAGTGGTTCGTGCCATTTATTGTCTAATAGTTATATATTTCTGCAGCATGCGTGGTTCTTTATTTTTAAATATAGTTATACAAAGCTTTTTGAATGAAATTAAAAGAAGTATATTTTTAGCATAATTACAAATTTTAAACATGCCATGCGACAGTAACAATAAGTCTCAAAAATTGAATGCTCTCTTGAAAGTATTACTCACCTACATTATTGAAGAATCAGTTAATCCATCTGTCGGAGTCATGTTTACTTTCGGTACAGCGTCGCCCACTTACGTCGGGTACACCCTGTATTAACTCGTCTGGTCTCAACCAAAATAGCCTGCGTTAAAAAGGTGTATATAAATAAACATACACACACAAACATAATCATCATTAGATACATGGTGTAACTACCTCTATAAAAAATCTGAAAAATAGTAAATAAAACTTCAGAGCGCTTAAAACCCTTTTTTGAAGTGTTGTAAAGGGGAATTGAACACATTTACATGTTGTCTGTGTATTGTACTTCTCTGAATGTTAACGTTTTTTTTTTCTCATTACGAGTGGGTATTATAAAGATTATTCCATGGCTGATTCTATTTCCGAGCTTTGACAATTGGTTAATCGATCAATATCGTATGTTTTTACTAATAAAAACACAATATTCCTTTGTAATTTATTCCACTTTATTTAAAAGGTCAGTACTGGTTTCGCTCATTGCGAGCATTGTCAACTGCTATGAAAAATACATAAACATTGCCTTTCCACTAAGTATTGACAGTGAAGACTCTTAAAGTATGTTTTATATTAATAAAACATAATCAAAGAATTTTTAATTTACAATTAGTTTGGCTCAACGATTGATTCGTCTCAATTCTAAAGAAAGCTTTATTCCCACATTTACATTATTGATGTACTCGTGTTTATTACGTAGACCAGAGGAGGGGAACCTGCGGCCTCTTGGCTACTCTGATGCGGCCTTTTGACTTGATCAAGATATTCACATTAATAAAAAAATTATACGCAAGCGTTTGTTTGGAAAAAGAGCGTAATCAACCCATTATATGTTCGACAGTCGAAAAAAAAGAGGAAGGGTGTCAACGTTTTCTTTGCTGAGGCCTTATGTTGAATCAGATAAATGAATGTGGCGTTTATAAATTAAAAGGTTCCCCACCCTGGCGTAGACACTTAAAAGTGAACATTATCTCTACCTTATAACTTAATATGTGGGAACGTGTCTAAGAATTATTTAAAACTTATTTCCTACGTGAGGCAGCCTATTGTCAATAGTTAAAATAAAAGCAGTAGTCATTCTATTGTTTTTTTGTTTAAGTTTATTGCAATAAAATTTTATATATTAAAGCATAACAGAACTAAAAAAAAACATTATTTTTCTTTTGACTAGGAAAAATAATATTATTTTCATCCATGATTTTAGTAGATTTAGTAATTTTGAATATTTTTCTCAAAGAAGCGGATCTATTAAAACAATAACATATACAAAGTGTTTTGTCATATGACATAGAATAGGGTTTTTTAACCTGCGCTGAACTATTTTCCATGCGCCTTTAACTAAAGTATGTAACAACAAAAAAAAATGATAATTGTTAATAATTTTATACTCCGAAGAAATTATTAAGCGCAACGCATGTCGAAAATCACATGTCGTGTTTATACGTCGTATTATTTTTTAGAAGAAAACTTAAATCTTAAATTTTCGTCGATCTAAAACGATTCTTAGCCATTGTCTCATCAAAGTTATGAAGATAAGAGATAATGTTTTCCTACCTCGCTGTGAAACTTTTGAGAAATTTCACAAAAAAACTCGTGGATAGTAAGTATTTTCATGTATCTATAAAGCAGCGAGTTGCGAATGTACTACAAGGACGTTAAGTATCTGTCGCAGTGAATTATTTTGAATAATCTGGAGAGCGTGAGAAGTGCAAAATGAGTTTTAATCATTATTACAAAATGTGGAATTAGTAAAAAAAAAACATTTTTTTAAATTCACTAATTTGAGTTAGATAGTTAAGATAAAAATAATTTAAGATTTTCTTTCGTCATTAGAAATTTTACAAAAATAACTTTTGAAAACATAGGTTATCACAGTCATAAAGTACAACAAACATACTTGCTGAAAAAAGTTTAATATTTCAGTGCATTAATTGATGTACACCGACAAATTAAACTTTATATTTCATCACGTTTTATTTGTAATCCAGGTGGTGTCATATCCAAATATTAACGTTTGTTGTTAAATAATAGATATTATTAATATTAACATTTGAAATTTCCGGTCATTAGAATTTTACTAACAACGTGACTTTTAACTCCAGTGGCATAGTTCTCATATTCCTAAGCTTAACATAATATGTTTATACGCAATATCAGGTGTATAGCTGTGTGATGATGACCATAAATTGACGGTAACTAAAGTAAAGAAAATATAGTAGGTACACTCCCAACCATTGTGTTTAAACGAAGAGTAATACGAGTTTTAATAATAGTGATGTGTTTTGCAGGTACTCGTATGTTTTTATATTACAATTATGATTACTCGGTATTATACAAAAGATAAAATTTTAATTAAATCGAGTTCGGTTCGGTTCGAGTCCCAGAACAAACAGCATTTTTTAAATCAATTTATCGACTTCTATTCACCCTTCAATAACTGGGCGTTGCGAGAGCGATTGCTTAATAACTAGTCCTGCCCAAGCCTTATCCTTTTATCCCTACTATCTTTTGAAAAGAGAGGTAAAGCGACTGAGTAGAAAAAGTTCTGTTGAGATACCTCTCCTTCATCAAGAGGCCATATGCTCCACATTAAGAGTGGACATGGATATATAAAAAAGCCACTAAATAAATACTCGTAAAATAAGTGCTTTTAAGATTCTTCATTATAAATTCTTATTTCCAGTTCCACGAAAATTGATAAATGAAATAAAATCGGCATCGTTAATTTCCCTCTGATTTCAATCAAATTAACAATGATATCTGATAAAGCTTGAACGTTTTAGGTGTATTACAAAAAATAGATTTTTTATGCTTTCGTAAACTGTTTGTCATGCTTGCGAATATAACATGTAAATTTACAGCTAGATTATTCACCAAGGCCAAATTTTTACATTATCGTATACAGGTCAAAAACACCTATCAACCAGTTCATTCACACCTACGGTAACGTCAAAGGGAAAAATGTTTTTAAATAAATTTTCCTCAATTTAATTACTCGAAAATCATTCATCGTAAGGTTTCAAGGCTAGTTTTCCTGACACGAACAGTGTATTAATATGTTTATGCAAATTTAAACGTTTCTATGTTAATATTGTTTTACATTCCATTATTGATGATAATTAAAAAAAAAGTAAGGAATTTAGATTAAGATTTCTTAATAGCATGTTAATTCTGAAGGACACTGGAAAAACATTAATTAACATTTTTTTTTTTGATTTTTTGTTGATTAAGCGATTCGTCTAAATTTTATGAAACTTTCTTACTGACCTCATCGACTAGCAAATTGCGTGTATGTTAGGGACAATTTTTTTACGTATACAACTAGTTGGGCAATCGGGGTAATGTTGGATTATCTTAAAACGCGTAATCTGCCGTCTGTTGTGGGAGTTTAATTAAAGATCTGGGGACGTTTTTATATTTTAAACTCTGGGAATCTTTCTCGTCAAGCATATTGAGCAAATGTTAGCAGACGGCAGTACAAGTATAGTAATCAAATAATTCACCTTAATAACCTTTATTAATATCTATATATTTGTAATTATTATTTATTGTTGCCTATCAAATTGTATCTAAATAAAATGTATCTTAACTGTATCATTGAGGAGATATCATCTTTGGTGTGATGCAGAAAGGAAAAAAAAACAAGTGTATCGAATAAAAAATAAAAAAACAAATAATTCACTACCGAGTGAAAGCTTCGCAAAGTTCTGATATTTTAAAAACAATTGTGAATATGCATTTGGTTATGGTTGCAACTTGCACTCATCGTGTTACGTGTGTTGCATTCACTGGTGTTGAATTAATTTTATAATAATAATATAATAGTTACTTCTAGTCAATTAAAACATGTGTCGCCACATCTTGGCGTAATTAATAAAAACAATAATCCTTTGTACTTCATTCCACTTTATTTAATATGTCAGGACCGGTTTCGCTCATTGCAAGCATTGTCAACTGATAAGAAATATAATTTAACAATGCTATTTATACAAAATTGAAAAGTTATACACAACAGTTGGCATTGAAAAGAAATTGCCAATTACATTAAAGTGATTCTAAAATAACACAAAATTAAAATGTTCAACACATCTAACATATAATTAAAAAGTCATCCCAGATTCATAAATTCAGAATGCGATTGAAAGTAATTACAAACATAACATATTGTTTTTATTAATATAATGCCTTTCCACCAAGTATTGACAGTTAACACCCTAAAAGTGACATCTTGGCGTCTTTGACTGAATTATTAAAGACTTTTGAACACCTCTACAAAAACACTTAATACTATCTATTAATAGCGTATCCCATTAAACATTAGTAATATTTATGACGCCGCAAGTTTCAATCAAACATAAATAGATTTTATAACGACCCTTTCAGTCTCTTAATGCACACAAAATAATGAACATATGTGGATATGGCTCATACCCTTAGCATCCTGGAGTGCGGTAGTTGGGTAGGTAACTTTATACAGAAATAGAAGAAAGTAATATAAGGACTAATTCAAAACTAATTCGAACCCTTTTTGTGAACGTGTGTCATTCCATCCGTTGCTCATTAATCATAGAACTGTTACGCTCTGTGAATGATGTCCGTATAAAGTTCCAAATACCAGTTAAAGCGAACATTATAATAATATCGCTACATCAATACAAATGTACAATACAAAAAACGTATTTTGAGCTATGAATGGCACTATAGGCAATATATTAGATCATAGATTCTCAACCTTTTTCGGGTGGTAACCCCTTTTTATGAAAACCATGTGACTAGGCGACCATCCGAGGAATTTGAAATCCTCGATTTGCTATACTTTTTCCCTGGATTGTCTCCGAAACTCCTTTTTCTTATTTTAGCTCACCGGGGAATTTGAAATCCTCGATTTCAAAATCGAAAAAGTTGGCTACCCCCCAGAAAACCCTTGGCGACCCCCAGGTTGGGAACCCGTGTATTAGATGAATCAAATGCAATTTTAGGATTTACTGTAATTTTACCTAAACGAAATATCACCTAACAGTGGGAGCCGGTAAATTGCTCGAATTACAAATTATTCGAATTGCTTGGTTATTTAAACGATTTTTCACGACTTTTTCTACGAATTTAATTTTAATCTTGTGCAACACTTGTTTAGAGAGTGAAATATAAAAATAATTTTCGTAAGTATTTATTTTAACCGTGTTCGCTCCAAATGCGGAACATATGATCTTTTAACGGAGTTTATCTCAACAGAAGTGTTTCTACGAGAACTGCTTATTAATTAGTTACTCAAACTGTTTCTATCTATTACCAGAAAACATAGAAGACTAGGGCTAAGACAGAACAAACGGAAACAAATTGACTATCTTGTTATTCGAGCAATTTACCGGGAACCCCTAACAGTGACACTATCTAAAATATAAATATATTATAAATGTGTAGAGTAATAAAAGGAACACAATACAATACAATTGATTCACAAATAGTATTATCTTGTCGGGTCCTATGGCGCAGCGGTTAGCGTTGTGGGTTTCCGCGTCGGATCTCACAGGTTCGGTTTCGGTACGAAAGGCATTTTTTAGATCGATTTTTCTAATGTCTGAAAATTTTCTCCCCCCTTTTCGATCCTTTAGTAACTGGTTGTAGCGAGAGCGATTATTTAACCACTTGTCCTGTCCTAGCCTTATCTTTCTATCACTACTATTTACTCTCTTTGAAAAAGAGAGGTTGAGTGACTGATTAACAAACAGTTCTCGTAGACAATTTTCTGTTGAGTTACTTCCATTGGGAGGTCATATGCTTTATATTGGGAGCAGACATGGATAAAAAATTATAATGTTTTTAATTTGAATAATACGATATGGTTTCTCTGTCCTGCAAGAATTTTACAGTTCCCTTCTAAAGCTGTGTGTAATAAAAATGTATGTAGGCCGTTGCAAAGCACTAAACTGACTTAACTGTCATTATCTCGAAACTATGGTTTTCAGAATCTTCTTACCGTTGCATTGATGTAGCGATATATTTAATGTTAAGCTTTATGAATGAGCAAGGCACGTAACTAAAACGGTTGGTCACGGTTGCCTTTTATGGATTTGCGATCGAAGGCACTAATGTCTAAATTCCCTCACAGCCATTCCATTCTAAATCAGGTACTTGTCCCGTCTTGTCCATATCCTTATATCATTTTTTTTATCCATGCCCCCTCCTAATGGAGGTATCTCAACAGAAGTTTTTTTTCTACGAAAACTGTTTGTTACTCAGTCGCTCAAACTCACTTTTTTCAAAGCGAGTAGTAGGGAAAGAAGTATAAGGCTATAACAGGACAATTGGATTAACTAATCGCTATTGCTACACCCAGTTATTAAAGGATACGATGGATGATAGGAGAGAACACAATGTGAATTGACATCACAAACACCCAGTCTTCGATCACAACTTTGAATTGAATCATTCTCAAATTCACTGTGATCTTGCCGGGAATCGAACCCAGACCTGCGTGATCGGTAGAGCAAGCTCTAACCAACTGAGCCATAGCAGGCGACGTATATATTATTACTCTTTTGAAACAGTTGCGAAGCATAGGAACCAATTCTCGTGGTAAAACCTCTTTCGATATGAGCTCCGTTAGAAACAACGGTAGGTTGCCAATACGTTAACAAAAGAGTAGCTTAATCTCGGAGATATTCCAGGTGTTTTGGGAAGGAGGATTTTCTATTAAAGCAATCGAATGTCACTTAATATTTTTATTTTATGTAAAAATAAGCTCTTTTTTTCGTATAATAATTGATATCAATAACTGTAAAATTTACTTACCTACCTACTTTTGGTTGCAAGAGTGGAGAGTTCCAAAATCGATGCAGAAATATATACCTCCTATTCTTTAAGCTCCAATTTGTGCACGTTGATGTTTCAAGCAATACACTTAAGCCTTGGCAAATAAAAAAGTATAATATATTATATGTCAGAAATTGCAGTTTGGCATTGATTTGATCCAAGAATATTTTTTATTTAATATAACAATTTTCCTTTCGATTAATTACTTAAAGAAGTCTGAATTCATGTTAAGTACACTATTCCAACCAGTGTCACGTTTCGTCACAAAATATGTACCTCCCTCTTTACATTCTTACAAAAAGTACAATAAAGTTCACTTCTTATATTTTTTCACTTTTTTTAAGACTACCAGCGGGGGCAGCATTTATTGTTTTACTTTATTTAGATATTAAAATTAATTATCACTGATTTTATTATAATAGAAGCACTATTTATAAATTTAAATAGGTTATAAAAATATTTAATTATTCAACTGTTTTAGTCACACAAATTGTTTAACTGTCGTACATTATATATATTCATAAAAATTATCACGATGGAATGTGTGGACAAATTTTACAGATTCGTTGCGTACAATTTTCCGGTAAAACTCAGCAAGACGGTATTTACTCGGATTCGAATGCAACGAAGAAGTTTTTTATTACACTCGAAAAACAACGACATATGTGTCTGACATATTGCCGACGAATCTGAGGTAACATTTTTTACCTCGTCTTCGTAATTTTAGATTATATCCGCTTGCGAAAAGGGTTAAAATACCCCGGGGATACCAAACAACACGAATGAAAAACTGTGCCAAATGTGAAAATACGGAAATAATCGTTTAACCCTTTGCAAATGGTGCCAATGGGAAACAGCTGCATTTTTTAGAATTACTATTTCTAGACTAGGTTAAGACCATGTTTAAAAATAAATGTTTTTTATCGTCTTCATGTTGCATAGTTTTAAAAGTACTTACTATCTTGACATCGAAATTTTCCACAGAAATACCACCACCATCCGAAAGCTTGTCTCCATGTTTAACATACTATTATTAAGCTTGGATATGTAAAAAAGTCGCCCGCTGTGGTCTAGTTGGTTAGAGCTTGCTCTACCGATCAGTTGGGTCTGGGTTCGATTCCCGGTATGGTCAATGTCATATTGGATTTTTTTTCAATTTTAATTTGACATCTAAGACATGGGTGTTTGTAAAGTCAATTCTCCTTGAGTTAATCTCAAGTGACTTTCAAAAATTCTCATCGAATATATCGACGCATTGGCGTAAGCTGTAATGTCAAATATTAATTTTAAAAAAAGTCCCATTTAATGAAAACTATGAATTATTCAACGAAAATACACAAAAACACTATATTTATAAATTATTATCCAATTGGTAGGATGATTAAAAAAATTTGAGGAGCATATTACACGATCATAGATGTGTGTCATGAAAAAAAGTTGGTAACTATTATGACAAACATGTCACGGCAATATATTGCGTCAAAGATTTGACCATTGACAATTGTGTTGTAGATATCTTCCTCATACTGCGTAATTGTCGACATTTGGCTGTAAATAAAATGATATAACCAATATTTTTTTAAAGTATGATATATTATAAATAATATTGAAAAAACTAGGTTTCGACAAAAAATACTTCATTTCGAAAACCTGTTTATTGATAGGTGCTTAAAAGTAAATAAAATGTAAGTTACTTACGTCTTTGTAAAGAAATTAAATGTTATAAATTCGACTTAACATTTGAAGTAGCTGTAAAATCGAATCTGTTTTATTCTATGAACCGATTTATTCTAGCTAGTCGACGAAAAAGCTTGCTAACATTTGTTAAATTCAATGATTTAGTCAAAAAGTGTGAACTATATTTTAATTTTAAATTAAGACATTCCAGGGCCATTAAAAAAATGTAGTTGTGTTTATTTTTGTGGATTGTACCAAACATTTAAGCATATTATACAACTTACACACAAAATAAAAATATATACATCCTTTAATTCACCCTGATTAGATCAATAAACTGTGTGAAACGAAACATTCAAGATTGCGATTAATAGAAGAGATATAATATCTAAGATTTATAATAGATACTTGTGTGAGATTTAATCTTGATGTGATTAACAGTTTCATGTGAAACTAACTTGGTTATAATAATTGAAATAATTAATAAATATTCCTCAGTCAGAAGAGATTGCAATCTGGATGCCGTAAAACGAGGCGCTAAAACAAACTTACGCCTTAATAATGCTCGTTCAACTGGCTTACATGGATTGCGGAATACGATTTTTAATTAAATAATAAAATATTAAACTAATGAACATTACTTACAGTGTGAAAAACTTTGGTAGTCATTTTAAAACATACCCCATAAATCTTCGCTTACGGTAATCGTGACTAATTGACAATGGCGCCCCGTGGGAAGTATCGTATTATGATTGTGCGCAATTAACGGTAATCTTTATTGAAATCATCGTATTACATTTGTGTTTTATCTCCATACATACTAACAAAAAGATACATACACTATTATTCAAAGGGAAGTGTAACGCTCAATATTTTTGATAGTGACATAAATTGATTGTTGAGTAGTTGAATTGCGGTGAATTTCTCGGGTCCGTAGAAGGGCCTTCAATCCCGGCATCTCGTCCAATTCTTCAGTCCTTAAATTCCGGGATTGTGACAGTACTAATCCCTGGATTTTGGGATTAAAAAAAATAGAGAAAGTTGAGAGAGGTGAAAAAAAGGCTCCAAATTTTGGTTTATTTGAAGAATTCCGTAAATTCCTGGGTTTCTCAAATCGACAAAAAATTGTTTAAAAAATCCCAGAATTTCAAAACCACCGAAAAAAATTCTTAATCCCAAATCCTAATATATACACGATTTTATGTTGAATGTTCAGTCCCGGGATTGGACAAATTGTCGATCCCGAAATTTCAGAATCACAAAAGGGACCGAGATTGGATGTTTTAGTCCGTAGTGCAGTGGTCAATCCGAGCTCTGTCTTAGCTCTATCATGTCAACAGCTTCGTAACAAGCAGTTCTCCTAGAAAAACTTCCGTTGAGATACATCCATTACGATGCCATATGCTTCACAGTTTGATCAGATACTTGATTGAGTTCTACAAGAATTTTCAAGTTTTATTTATGAAGCTGATAATCAATTCGTTATCACACCATCGTCAGTCATATTACATAAATGCAAATCAATTGATAGATAAAAATATGACTATTTTATATTAATAACGTACAATGACGATTCCACGAGCAGCCCATTTAAATAAAAACATCACTTCTCTTTCGTAATTTATATCATTGTCTCTGTTCATCCAAGTTGTCGCGCTTTTTGCCAAATTTTTCCCACGGGATATTGTCTTTGGAGTCAAGATTAAACGTTCAAGTTTTTATGCTCGCTTTCCTCTCACATATTGAACGAGCATCTCGCTGTCTCTGTCATTCGGGTCATCAGCATTCTCAGGATCCTATTGCAAACTGAACGGTGTACAAGTCGAGACTTGTGCCATGAGATCAGACAAGATGTAAAAACAAATACTAAATCAGTAATGAAAAATATTTTTTATGTTAGTAAAATAAAATTATAAACAATCTGTTATACTTTACAGTTCACACCAAGCGTGTCCAACTAGCAGCCCAAAATAAAAAGAAATGTGAACGAATAAATGATTAATATTTTAAATTGCATTTAACGTTCATATAACAACGTTACGTTCAAATTAATACATTAATGGAAGACCTATCTTCCCAAAGACAATTTTCGGTTTCTCATATTTTTTTGTAAATAAAGTTAAGTCGAGAATTCATTGATAATTGCGACAGCATCTATTAAAAGCATTCAAAATCAAATATCTCATTATCTATGTATTTACCACTTCAAGTTTCATAGAGAAAAGTGTATGCGAAAGTATTCATATTCATTTTCTAAATTGAATATTGCGGCCTTCGAGAGTCAATTAATTGGACACCCATGGGCTACACCAGGGGTGGGGAACCTTTTATTCTCTAAAGGCCGCATTCATTTTTCTGATTCGACACAAGGCCGCAGTAAACATTGAAACATTAAACATCTTTGGCCGGAAGCAGGACTTTACGGTCAGAATATGTCAGGAATTTATGAATTTACAGAGTTACAGAATTGGCCAGAAGGCCGCACCAGAGTAGCCAAAAGGCTGCAGTTTTCTCACGCCTGGTCTACACACTATAAAATAATTTACAAGTACTACCAAGCACTATCTGTAAAATTATTCAGTAATTAGTTTCACCTTTATTACTTAAAAAAATAGATTGTAAATGTTATTAACATTGTAATTTGATTGTCTGGGTTAGTAGTAAGGTTTCTTTTTATATAAATTGAAATACATTTTAAAACGACTAATATATGTATAAGTATAATATGGTACTGTGTTATGGTGCCCAAATACTTTATTTGTTGG
This sequence comes from Himalopsyche tibetana, assembly GCA_030503985.1. Lineage (NCBI taxonomy): Eukaryota > Metazoa > Arthropoda > Insecta > Trichoptera > Rhyacophilidae > Himalopsyche > Himalopsyche tibetana. Next base: position 9,363,328 of record JAPJYX010000010.1, read on the forward strand.
TTAATACTGAAAAACTAAAATATGAAATGCTCAAACAACGAGTTGAAGAGTATTCACACTCACAAGTTTTCACTGTCAATACTAGGGTATCTAATCCCGGGATTTCGGGATTGATTAATTTTCAATCCCGGGATTCTGGGATTGGGATTTTCTCACCGAGAAATTTGAAATCTTCGATTTGGTATATTTTTCCACGGATTATCTCCAAACCTCGTTTTTTTTAGCTCACCGAGGAATTTGAAATTCTCGATTTGGTATACATTTTCCCAGATTCTCACAGAACCTCGTTTTTTTTTATTTTTAGCTCATTGCGGAATCTGAAATTCTCGATTTGCCAATTTCATGTCAATTTTCGGGATTTGCTCAAAATTTCACAATCCTGAAATCCCAGGATACGGCTGCGATCAATCCCAGGATTTCAGGATCAGAAAATTGAATGGGATCCCGGGATTGGATGCCCTAGTAAATACTTGGTGGAAAGGCATTACATATATTAAAATATACTGAAGCTCACTATTGTACTTATTCCACAATTATTTATCCGATCCTAGTATTCACACTTCTTGTGAGACAATAGTAATATTCTGGTTTTATTCATTGAGAAAATAAAGCGCTAGCCATTTTATATTGTAGTCGATATGGAAAACTGTAGATGTAAAGACACTGAAAAAAAACAAAAGACTTCCCAATCAGCACGTTGCCAAGGGCGATAACCATAAATAATAATGCGTTTTTCGGGTAGAGCGATTAATAGAGACGCTTGAAGTTTACCACAGAATATTAATTCAGGATTAAGTAGAAATTTTGGGTTGTGACAATACTTACAAAATATTTTTGATAGCTGAACAATTTGTATCACAGTACCCGTAATCTTCATAAGAATTATAAGTAAATGATTATTAGTAAAGAGCCCCATATTTTTTATGCCATGTAAACTTATTAAAAATAATACATTCGACCCTCTTGTAGCGTAGAGATTGGGACTACGCTATAGGAATACTACGTTATAGGGACCCATACAAAATTTGTGGTTATGTCGTTTCAATCGTATTTTGCGAATTTAATGAAATCAAAAAAAAATTCCATGGTTATATTGTTGCACCCTTCTTCAAATACTATTATTTGCTGTGTATTCTACTCGATTACTCTGAATTTGAAAAAAAAGCATATAATATTCAATGCAGGCCCATTGCCATTAAAAAAAACAATAAGTCTGGTAATAAAAAATCCCACATTATCCATAAACTACCCACCTAGTGGGTCCTAATTAAATTTCCGAATTAAACCAACCGGTCACGTATATTGTACAAGAAACGTCTTAGCAGTTTGAATAATATTTTCCCACCTGGGCTTACTAATCCCAGGTGAGTTCTTCTTTTAACGACTCAAAACGATCACAATTAAATCAAATTTATTCCAATCACAATGCTCCACCGATTATCTATGTTTGAATTAATTATTGACCACATTCTGACAGCATCTATTTATTATATATGATTATGGAATCTTGATTAGATCTGAATATATACAACAAATTAATCGATTGTTTCTGCATATGGAAGAAGAAGAATTAATAAGAAAGTGAAATGTTGAAGTGTACAAAAACTATCGTATTGAATTGAAGACAACTCAATAAAATTTACAGTAGACAAAATAGAAAAATATAAAATTTTAAATATCGACAGATACCATATTATGATTGATAGTATTTTGCGATAGATGCTAAAATTTGAAATAGATTCTACAATCACATATGAATGTAAAGTTCAGCATGAAGAGTTTGGTTGTGCTGCTGTAAGATTAATTTTTGTATACAGTTAATAAATGCTGAAAGATTTTTCAGTAAATATAATTTAATTGTAACTAATCGTTGCACGAATTTCAACGAAGCATCTGTGGATACATGCTTCATGATTAGTTTTAATTTGATATTGTATTTTTAGATTCGAAATTGTTTATTATTTTTAATTAAAATCCAATAAAAATAGATGCCAAAATTAAACATGTTTGATGTTTTAAGATGAAAAATAATACACGTGTACACAATGATGGAGTTTAAATATCAATTGTTGTACGCTCGCAAAGGTTATGTTACTAGCGAGATTGTTTTTAAAATGTTGAACAATTGGAGTGCTCGAACTGAAGAAACGTATAAAAAAGTAGAAAATTTTGAATGATTTCAATCAGAAATCTATCTGTCATTAATATTATAAATAAGGAAATAATGTGGTAAATGTATGTTTAATCAATTCAAAACAAATTGTATTAATTTACGAAAGTATCAACATAAAAACAACAAAAAACATGTAAGACATGATTACGAGTCCCATATTTATAAATAAAAATGGCTGTGAAGTCGTCAAAAAAAAGACAATGTTTTCAATCATTTTATTTTAACTTATATTATATTTATACCATCAGACCATCTTTAGTCAGCGTTGCATGCAGTGGAAACACTATGGACTACTGTGGCTACACATCATTGAATATTTATTTAATACAAATGGGTCTGAGCCGCAAGATTTTTCAGATTCTGACTCCGAACAAACCTCCTGACTCTACGACTCCAGATTCCGAATCCAAAGCCCTGGAAATAAACACATTCGCTGTGTGGGTAAAATACGCTCACAGTTTTAGGACAGCTCGCTTTTAATGCGTCAAATATATTTGTATTTCGTAAAAGTGTAAATTACTAAGTCACACAGACTAACTAAATGAGAAAAGGTATAGCAAACCACGTCCTAATAAATTCTTCTTTTCATATTTCATCTAAAAATGAATTAAGTATGTTTGTTACTTTTGATAGTTACGCTACAGAATTTCTGTAATATATAAATACAATTTTCATTGTAATAACTGATAATGAAATTTAACATCTCTTGAGTATACTGTACTATCGCATACATTACCTATTATAAGTGCACTGTCAACGGTAAACATATGACCAAAATATCAAACGAGTTCCTGTAAAGAGGTACAGTCAGCGATTGCATCTACTCATACGTGGGAAGCAACTGGGGAATCTCAGACGCAACCTGCATGCCTAAATCGACCAGACTATCTCAATGACGTGACACATACAAAATGAGAAATTTTAATAATATGATAAATACATCATCATGTACGCGGATACAATTCACTTCCGAATTTATTATTTCTATCCGTGGGAATCGAATCGACGTATCTCTTATTTGTGTGATGAGAATTATTTAAATCGACAATTTTCGATAATGACCTTATTGACCGTTTGAATACCGCGCAAACAAATCATTAATATGTCCCAGAGATACTGCGTGTTTTTTTAAAAAAAAAATTGTCTTATATACACTCGAATTCAATATTTTAAAAACATATATTGACTCAGTATAGATGGGACTACACATATTCATCGAAATATTGATTATATTCTATTAGAATACCAAGTATTTGATTTTTGAATGTCTTGGACATCCGTGTTCGCTTGCATATGTTCCGGACACCCGTGTCCGCTTGGTATTCAAGTGGTTAATTGGGTGCAGTTCTAAAATTCATACGTGGAGATTATCGATCTTGCATAAATCTTATCCAATTCAGGCAGGCAAAGTCGTAAATACCTGGAAGCATATCGATGATTTGTAACATGTCCGCTCCCAATGTAGAACATATGTTCTCCTAATGGAGGTATCTCAATAGATTTTTTTCTACGAGAACTGTTTGTTATTCAGTCGCTCAGACTCTCTAATTCAAAGAGAATAGTAGGGATAAAAGGATAGGGCTAAGAAAGGACTAGTGATTAACTAATCGCTATCTCTAAGCCCAGTTGTTTTAGGCTCGGAAATGGTAAGTATAATTGTTACAAAATAGATGATCAAAATGAAGTATTGAGCAAACAGCACATATGAGATTATGAAATAACCCAAAAAACATCATTTATTATATTCTTGACAAATTTAGATGCGTAATATTATATTTATTAAAAAAGCAGTAATTTTAAGTTTTACCAAACATAAAAAATATTAAACAAATGTTTATTTTACCGGTTATTTTTTATTTGGTGTATCAACTAGGACTGGCTCGAGGATTTCTGCGCCTCGAAAAACTATATATAAATGAGTGGATCTGTGTGCGCCGCACTCTTTGCACACGCGACGAGCCAGCTCTGGTGTCAACATTGTCTACTACACAACGTCTTGTTACGTCAGTGGTCTTGGAGAGTCATTGCAACTGGCTTCATCTGACCGTTGTGACACCGGTATCCTGGACAATCCATAGGATGTACTCGGTGGAACTGAAGGATTCTGTCGTGATATGCGAGGATACAAAGCAATTGACGAGAGACAGGGAATCATGTATAGGTGCCGTGAGTCGACCATAATATTCTCCACATAAAAAGCGAATATGGCCAATGAAATAAAATGTCTGCACTTTCAAAGAACTTCTTATATATTTAAAAGTGGTACTTATTCAATAATGAGCTCGAGATTATTAATACGTATTCAACGAGGGTATAATTTCATGTGAAAACACATGTTTCTTTACTCTGCTAATGACTTATTAGCCATATCAAGTGAAATGTCATCACGGAGTGTTTAGAATTATTGATGGGCTCAAAATCGCGACACGAAGAAATAGATGCGGTGCGTTCTGTAATTTATTTGCTAGGGGATGCAATTCTGAATACTTCTACAGCTACGTGAGGGTTTATTTGTAAGTTTACAGAATTTCTACCCAGAAATCTCTTATGGTAATATCAAGTTTATTTAATATTGATATCAAGACTAGTGATTCCAATCGGATATTCGAATATTTGTTTTAGTATGTAAAGCCATTTACTGAATGAAAATTGTAATTTGTTGTCAAATTATATCACGATGTTACGTATTTTGTTTGTTTAAAACCATTTTTTTTAAATCCATGTCCGCTTCTAATGTTAAGCATATGGTCTTCTAATGGAGGTATCTCAACAGATTTTTTTTCAAAGTGAGTAGTAGGGAAAGAAGGATAAGGCTACAACAGGACTAATCCTACCAAAATTCTAAGACAACTAATGGTTGACTAATCGCTTTCGTTACACCCGGTTGTTAAAGGTTGTTAAATAATGTGGATTTACATCACAAACACCCAGTCTTCGATCACAATTTTGAATTGAAAAACAAACAAATTCACTGTGATCTGACCGGGAATCGAACCCAGACCTGCGTGATCGGAAGAGCAAGCTCTAGCCAACTGGGCTACAGCAAGCGACAATACTCACACATAAATACCCAAAACCATAATACTCACACATAACACGCGATGGCAGTTAAGTAGTTTGTGCTAAAAAAATACATTGAATCAGGGCTATTTTTACAAATCCAAATAAGACAAATAAAGGTGTAACAATTTTGATAATATAAATATGAAAATACATTAACGATATTATTACAAAATACGATTAAGTGACATTAAACTACATATAATTAAAATGCATAAGACCAGTTACAAATAAATAATATAATTTTGAAATTTACATGAAAAAACAATTGAATAAACAAGGTAAATAAAAAGTAAGGTATATCTGAAATAACATTTTTTATTTGATAATGGTAGTGGTGAGTGAATCCGGTCCTGATCTTATATATAAATGTGGAATTAACTTATAAAGAATGTTTTATTATTAATGTTACATGTTTTTATTTATTATAATAATATTGATTTAATTATAAGGCTATCTTCCATATAGCTAGCTCTACATTACAAATACGATGTATGTAGTGTATTTTATTACCAAAGAATAAACAACCTTAATTTATAATGTACATACATTTAAAATAGTCACCCACCGTTGGTTAGAGCTTGGCTCTACCGAACAGGTGGGTCTGGGTTAAAGTCCTGGGAAGGTAAGTGTTAAGTTTAGATTTTTTCAATTTCAATGTGAGATCTAAAACATGGGTGTTTGTGATGTTAATACTTGACCTCGAGTGACATTTCAATTTCAAACATTCGACACATTGATATAATCTGTTATGCTAAATTTTATCTATTTTTAAAATTGTTTAAAAAATGGATCCAGTTCATAAACAATGTTTGCAACCGAATGAGCCAATGATAGCGCACATGTTACAACCAGTTTTCAAAACAATTTATTTATAATCATTTCCAGAAAGATATGTGTAACTATTGCTCAATTGATGTTATTATTAAGAAATATAATTCAAATGTAACTATCCGAGGGCCCTTCTCAAATATTAAATGTCAGTTGCCAGCGTGACTTGATTTTTAGAAGTGTTATTGATTATAGTAATTAGCGAGTGCGCAAGAGATCTTATACGAGAGCATTCCTCACAAAATTAGCCATAAGTATTTTCACAGTTGTACAGAGATCTAGTTTAGCAATACGCATGCAATGAAATGTGTAAACAAGATTGATCACGTTTAGTTTTAAAAAACGTGTTTACAAACGGGAGATATTTCTATAAACACATTTTTACTTGCGCTAAATATACAGCGAAAATGTTAGCCTACGTGTTTCGTTGACTTTTGATTGAGAGCCATAGTTACATGGTGTTGTAAAAAAAGACAGAATGTTATTTTTAAAAAGTTGAACCAACATTCCATATGGCATACTTCAATATCAAAATGATATAACGACTGGGAAACTTGTGTCCTCGTTAACTCATAAACATTGGTTTTAGTCATACCGTGACCCGAGAACTACAAAGTTCTAAGTGTATTTTTTTAGCGAAACAAAAGTACCAATGAATATCATTAATGATACATACTGGGAAGATTGTCTTATATTTTGAAATTATTTTCTTATCGTTATAAAGATTCAAAATAAACAGTGAATAATTGAAGTATAGCTTGATATAAGGTACCTATATTTAAAAAATATATTATTTTCGTGAAATCTTGTTTACTTGCTACCACCTTATAAAAACGCGATAAATATCACATACGTAGTTGAATAAAATATAAATATCACGTCGTAAATAAATAATGATAGATAAAATAAAACATTTTTGCAATAAATATGTCTAATTTCATTCAATGAAAGATTTGTATGAAATGTCTGAATAGAATGAGCATTGAGTCGATCGTATAAATAAGTCTAGACATAACGAGCTCAAACCGTTTTTTCTGATCAAAATTACGTCAAAAATTAAGTGTATTTACTTTATGATGAATAGGGTCAGCAAAACAAACACATGATTCCGGGATTTGTATATTTTTTAAATATCAGCATTTAGCAAATCAAAAAATGATTTTTAATGTATATTCGGACATTTTTCAATAAATTTGACATGTACGTTTTTAAGTGACAAAAACTTTTGGGAAAATTTTTAAGATGTGCGGTGGGAACTGTGGTTAAAACATATTGCAAACACTATTTATTTATTTTTTGATCTTTTAGATATATTTTTTTACGACTTCATACTCGTTTGATTGCATGAGGTGGTCGGTACTTACGTACAGGTCAAAAAAGAACTGCTACATTATATAGCACGAGCTCAAGGCTTCCAAGTGGAATGACATTCAAAAGATGTTACATTATTTGAATGTGGTTAACTGTGGGTTTTTTTTTGTCAATTTAAAAATACATTCCACTTTTAAAAAATATTGTTTGATTACTTCGTTAAAATATTTGTGGCCAATTGTTTCATCCTACGTATTGTATACACAATATAGATGTACGGCAAGAGCATGTTAATAACACGTTTACCATATTACTGCCGTTATTATTAATAACTCTGTTTTCAAAGAATACTGCAATTAATATGTTTAACACTTTGACTCGTTGAACTGACTCGTCAGTTCAAGTTCATCCATGACCTTGAACGCCTAAAGATGCTGAAAGGCGAAACCCGGTCGTTAGTGACAAAATGTGTGTAAATGTACATAATTTGAACGATTCAAATTTTATATTGAAATTCCACCAAGCACCCTAAAGTCGAAGTCTTAAATTATAACACTAATAAGTTTCATATGTTGTGGCCATTTTAAAACACTAATAATTAGTTCACTTGAAATAGCATACGAAAGAAAGTACATGGTCTAACTTATTTTCGTAAAAATTGCCAGTTAACATGTTTTTGCTTTAAGTCTTCAATATTATAAATGCACATGATATAAACATTTTAAGCCCCGATGCATCATTTTTAAGGGACCATCGGATTTCCAATCCCGACTACGAATCCAACTCCGACTCCACAGCCCTGTTTTTACACTCCCTTAAAAAAACTCGTGCAATACAGCCGTGAAAAAAACTGTTCAAAAAAATTAAGAAAACCTAACAATTTTCAAACTGTGGAAAAATAAAACCTGAAAAGAAGAATCGGTATAAAAATGGTATAAGACAAGAAAATCTGTAATTACCATCTGAAACATATTTTTTTTTGCCGAGTAAATATTTACGGTATGGCAACTTCTTATTGTTAAATCCCGCAAATGTTTGTCATGTTTTTTGCCATCCCTGTTGAAGATTAAAAAAAATCCCAATTTTTGTTTACGAAAATCATAAATTATATTTTAATCTTCATACATAGTACATAGTATAGTAAAACAAAGATTGAAGTGAATAAACTCATAAACGTATACAAGTAGCTCTGGCACAAATCGTGCAATAAACGTTACATCTCTACCTAGATGGCTATAAAGAAATTTTAACATAATCCAACAATTCTACGATGAGTTAGAGCAGTGTCTGCCAAACTTTTTTACTTACACTAGCGAATGGGACTTGTACCGCGGCACACCAAATAAAAATGGAAATGTACCTTTAAAAAAGAAAATTTGGAAAATTTGTTGACCACTATTTATGAACGTGACAAATATTTGTTTGAATGTGTAGATGTCAAATTTGTATAAAAATTAAAAAATGAATAGGCATTATTAAAAATTAAAAAAATTAAAGCTTCTTTCACCGCAGCACACCTGTGACTTCTTGCGGCACAGTAGTGTGCCATGGCTCACAGTTTGGTAGACACTGAGTTAGAGTAAGAACTCATTCACAAATGGAGGAAATTAAATGAACATTTTATAAATAATAATTTATGAACCCTTAAGAAATAATTATATTTATGAATATAAATCAGGTCCTGTGGCCTAGGCTTAACATTAAAGATCAAATAAGTCAGTTCTTGTGTATGTACGGACGAATATGTCTAATATATTTTATAGGTGTTGGTGATTTATTTTCTACGCGAGTTGTTCTCGAATAAAAATAAAAGTCCTCATCAAAATTATTTCATTACATTATAAAATATATATATATCCATTTCCAAAAATATTTATAAAATTCAGTAATAACTACATACATTCTCTGTCTACTTGTGTCACGTCGAAACGTACAAGATCAACTCAACGAGAAAAGATGTTAAAATATCTAGATTTTATTTATCAAGTTAAAAAAATCATTATTTATATTAATCTTGTCGCTATTGTTACTTAACTATAAAAGCCATGTATGACTGATTGATATTGTATTTAAATTTAAGTAAATAATTCGTCGGTATTCTTCCATAAAACGTTCATTAAAAAAAAAAATTTTGGGATAATCGACATTTTCAAATATCATGAAACGAAGAGAAATGTACATAGGCAGTAAACAAAATTTTCACAGCACAAAAACGTTTAGTCATCTTATCGTCTTTGGGTAGCCGTAGAAATAGGAAATCTGTAAAGCTAAAAAGCGTTAAATTTTTCTTAGGTTTTTGCTAGTAATAACAGCCCACAAAATATACTGATTTCGAATTTCTTCTTTAAATATTGAAACAAATAAATTTAATGTGAGTCAGCATTTTTTTGAGACTACAAAGCGTGCTTAAATCTATCAATTTGCATTTAGACCTCAAAACACTCAAATTTTTGACCTAACGTTTTCTGGCAGTATACCGACAAATTATCTTGTACGTATGAGCTTAAATTTTTTAACTTGTAAGTTCTAGCATCGGGTAAATCAGCGAGAAGCATATTAATGCATTTCAATTTGTCAGCAAGATCTGTTGAACGTCAGGGGAGAAGAATCGTCTCTGCAGGCGTCCAAAAAAGACTTGATCAATGATGTCGGCACTCGGCAGCATCAGGGGAGCTGATTCTTTATTGCGCGTGTGCCAGCGGAAGGTCTGATTGATGATGGCCGTGACAAAACGTGATTGAGCAGTTGCAGCTTTACTTGTAAAAATACTTGAATACAGTACGTAAAATACCTGAGCTACATTTTAATATTAAGAGACTTGCCGCTGAAATCTTAAAATGCTGCATTCAACAAACAACCCATAATAGCAGCTGCTTCTTTTGTCATTTTTTAAACATCGTTACATTGATGTTTATAATTGCAAGTACGAAGAAAATACGTTGCATTTTGCCAAAATAATTATATCGCTAATATTCGAATAAAAAATACTGAACGGTAATACATTTACAATTCAAATTTAAACATGTGTGTACTGTGCCGCTGTGTAGTGGGGCGGGAGCGCTTGGGGTCGGCGCTCTCATACATTTTTTAACCTATTAGAAATTTTGTGATAAACGTTTATTTTTACGTAAAAATAAAAAAAAAAATTACCCACCATTTGAATCAGTAGGCATTACCATCATATAACCATTTTTACAATAATCACATGCAACGTTCCCTCTAAGCCGAAGGGTTAGCTGCGAGGAAATTTCAAAGGCTGCGCGGACCGATCAAATATTAATTGAACAACTGTCTTGTAGTGCGCCCCAACACGGAATGAGTGCGCGGGGGCTTCCCAACTGCTGCGCGGCCGCGCACGCGCGCAGCTTACAGGGAACGTTGAATTCACATGCAATATCAAAGACCTACAGAGATATTATTTATTTATGTGATTATTTACCTTAACTAATTGAACGTCATTAAAAAAACATTACTAAAATAAATTCATATCAACATCAATAGATTTTAACTTGTGGTAAATATTTTTTTTATATATATACACGATACACTTATTGACGAAGCGCCAGTTTAAGTTCATCCTTGCATTTGAGTGCCTGGAGATGCCGACAGGAGAAACGAGGGTCAGTAGTGCCAAAACATGTGAGTGTACAAAATTTGAAATATTCAAATTTAATATTTAGATTCCACCAAACATGTCCTTTTTAATACATTTTCGCTCTCGATGTGGAGCATATGACTTCCTAACGGAGGTACATATCTACACAGTTTTTTTTCTATGAGAACCTTTTGTTGCTAAGTTCCCTTTTTTTAAGAATAGGGATAGATGGATATGAATAGGACAGGACTAGTGGTAAATTATTTGCCCTAGCTACGCCCGTTAAATTATATCAATTTTAATATGTTTAGTTCGACAAGAATGACATAAAATTGATCGTGAAGTCGAAATAGAGTTGTTAACCGATTCATACAATTCTAGTAGATACATATTGTACTTTGATATCTTTTGTGTATCTATCAGTAGTGTTAGACAATACTTAAAAAAAATACAACACATTTGTGATAAATATTCTTTCGCAAGAAAAATATTCACTGTACGTTATAAAGATGGCGGTCAGCAAACAGCTGATTTCATTTTTTCACCTTCGAAATCAATGTTTATATTTAAAACTGATTATGCTATGCTAAATGTAAATACAGAAGATAAACTCACTTATTTGACAGACATTTCGATTTCAGTGTTATTTTTGTAGGTTAGGTATACTCCATCTAACGATATACTATTGACTTCTGCCAATTACCATCAGCTGATTTTGTTTTTCAGTCACATAATAATTGGATACAAACATCATAGTACGATAGTTTCATTAAAGCCACACCATAAATCTCTCATTGTTTTGATACTGTTCCAAATATTCTGCAAGCCTTTGCCAACGATAATATTTGAATCAGATATGTAATTTTATTTATGCGGCATTTAAAAAAATAACTAAATGATGCTGGTGCAACAAAATAATTTAATAATCGTATTTTATCTGAAATTTATGACACGACAAAAACTGTGCTTTTTTTGAAAATTTGTTATTTAATCGTGAGCTTTTTAAGTTATCTTAGATACCTCAAAAAGGTAAGACAATATGTCGTTTTAGTAAAACTTATTTTTCCAAAAATGTGCATTCATATTATATAAGTTTTTTTGTTTTAATCAATGTTTTTGTGGGCAATATGTAACAGAAATTTATTCAACTTTTCACTATCTTACAAATTCATTATTTTGTATGCTGAACGGCGAGTGGTCAGCATCTATTTTTGCTAAGACGCTGCAGGGTAGCTATATAACATGATAACCTATATCCTAGTACAGATAGATAAACATATGTTGAGCTTTATCATACCGTAATTATTCAGAAAACGAAAAAAAAACTTATTATTTTATTGATGAAGCGTACAAAAAACATCAAACAAAATTTAAACAATGATAAGATGAAAGATTAACACTAATGTTGAAATGACAGTAACATTGTTTAATTTAGATGCTTTATTAAGCATAACTTTCATGCTTATGCTACTGCTCTAAGTGTTATAATAAAGCATGATAATGTATGCTTTAATTCGACTGGTTATCAGCCAATTGCTAAAACGTAGAGGGAGGTGGTGCATTTACAAACATTACCAACTCATATCTCGATATTAAAATTATAGCCGTGATTAAATAATCTGAAACGAATCGTAACAAATTGTTTGTTTGATGATGATGACAGTGATAATATTTTTCTTTTCGGAGGCATTTTCGGATGTCAACAAAATAATATAAAAAAATATATTACTTCAAAATACGCACTAACTTGCACCTCATGATAGGAAACGAGTAACGAGTGACACAATAGTAGCAGCGGTGGACTGCCAATACCGTAACAAGGGGGGCGCTAAATCTTATAGCTATTGGTGATGTTCTAGAGTAGGTGTGAATTTTTGTATCACTCATGTGCAATTACGTACAATACCACTTTTTAAATTTAAATATGCTGCATATTTATAGATTATATAACGCATAAGATCTGAGAATAATGTTTATCTTAATTTAGCAAGGGGCTCGCCGGCCCGAGTAATATTTAATAAGGGGCTCGCGTGAGCCCCTGCAGGCTCCCTCCAGCCCAACCCTGAATAATAGTATTATGAATTGATAAAAATGTTTTATATTTATTAGGTAATATGTATTTGAATTTTGAAGCTATCATGTTGGTTAGCATGGTTTCTAGATCAGACCATTTATGTATTTCTGGCTAAGATATGCCGAAAAAGAAGTGTTACATAGTGACGAACTGCTAAAACGAGATCCGATGAGAATTTGTGTTATTTTTAAATTGATATTTATTTGCTCGCCCGCTCTTAATGATCATGTAACAATTATCTGTTCTGGAGTAATATAAATATTTAGAAGATATATACTTTGGCTAGCTGTTCAAATATAAAACCTTATATTTGAATTATGTGTGAAATTCAGTGAAATGTATATTTCACATCGCTATACGCACCTATTAGTATTTATAAAAATAAACAAGTCAGATTTTATGTTTTTGTAGAGTAAAAAAGTGGTTAAGCAAGTAAACAACTGGAAATCGAAGACACTCGTGGACATTCTTAAAAAAATATTTCTAATAGTTTAAATTGTAACTACGTACAGTTTCAAAAGGAGGAGCATATTGTGATCCAATGAAAGATGTAGAAGACGTTTTTTTCTTTACGAGATTTGCTTGTTATTTAATTCACAAACCTCTCTATTTTTCTGAGAGGGTGGGTATACAAGCATGGACTAGGAATGGAGTAAGTAATAAGTAAATCGTTCTACCCAGACTCAAATTTTGACGTCGCAACAGGCCATTGAACAGATATTATAAATACCATTTAAATATTAATAAATGACAGTGATCGTTCGGGTATTCGAGCAAGTTGATACCGAAATCGAAGAAGACATATGCACAAGAGCGTTCAATATTTGGCAGCAGGATCGACTAAGCAAATTAGTAACGGAAAAAAAGATATTTGATATTTTGTTTTTTGTTTTTTCTTTATTTAAAATTTAAAAACATATTTGGCATTACATACAATGCCGATATGCAATTTTTTTTAATATCACACGACATCAACTCGAGAAGAAAAGACATCATAAGCAAAGTTTTTTTTTTATCTCAAAATTTAAATTAAAAACATTTGACATAAACCTCACCGGGACTTGAACTCAGACACACTGATAGCTTGGTCAAAGCTGTTATCAAATAGACCACAGTGGTCTATCTCTCAAGTATCTTTAAATATACATAGCTGAATATGATTCATTGTATGTATCACTCACGTTATAAAAATGTTTTTAATAAATACGAATTTTTGCGTTATAAATTTATTGGCAGTTGTAAATATCACAAAATCCTCGCCAGATAAAAAAAAGTCAAACTGTCTTTTTACGCCAAACCGATCGCCATTTGAAAACCACGAAAACAAGAAAATCTATTCAAAAACAAATAGATATAAATTATACAGTGAAGAATTTCAGGTACAAGGTCGCAATTTTAAAGTAATCGGGTACTCGTTATTGTAGAATGCATTTATTATATTTGGAAATGCTATTTATTTCAGCTGTCTCTTTAGTAGCATTTTGTATAAAAAAGTGTGCAATTTAAATGTCATAAATATTTTCTAGAAAGATATACTTTACAAGAATGGCAACACATCAATGAAAAATAATCCAACGAAAATAAATATGCTGAATAAAGAGTGTTAAATTTGTATTCAGAACTTACAGATGTTCGCGCCATATAAATCTTTCACTTAAAAGGAACGTCAAAATATTGTATGTGTAAAACTGTATTTCTTTTCTGAATTGGAAGAATTAGTATATTATTTAAGACGTATAGCGAAAATGTTTGGTACGAAATAATGAATGAAAATAAACGTCTTCATGTATAAATAAAGATTAAAAAAATACACTTCATTTAAAAGCTTGATGAAAGAAGGTTGAAATTTTAACAAGATCAATAGATCGCGTTTTGCAGTTTGTGAAATCAATATAAATATTCGAAAATCGAATTAAAAAAAATGAACTTTTTACGCAGATTCTTTTTTGAATTGGAAGAATTAGTATATTACTTAAGACGTATAGCGAAAATGTTTGGTACGAAATAATGAATGAAAATAAACGTCTTGATGTATAAATAAAGATAAAAAAAAATACACTTCATTTAAAAGCTTGATGAAAGATGGTAAAACATTTAACAAGATCAATAGATCGCGCTTTGCAGTGCGTAAAATCAACACAAATAGAAAAAATCAGTGGTTAATATTTACTTAAACTTAATTTATATAATAATAAGAATTATCTCTCATAATTTCTTGTAACACTTTATAAATAAAGATTGTAGAGAAAATCATCAGAAATAGTTAGGATAATGACAAATGTGCTATGAAGGTGTGTCTGAAAATAGTCACGCGTTGCGAAGAGTGAATGGTGGCATTTTTTACTCTCCAATACGAAGCTAAATTGGGATATCTAACGCTTATACAGTACTAGTGATTATGACTTCGTATATTTTTTTTCTATCTATTGAGAAGTATTTTAATGTAGTTTTATTAATTTCAATGGATATGGATAATATTGTTTAATATATTCGATCATAAGTTACGAATTTATAATTCATTAATATTTATTATATATAAATAATATGGTAACGTTTCCGTTATCTTCGGTACACTTTTTAGTATTTAAAATATATATGTTTTGACTCATATATTCAAAGGGATATTTTTTGTGTAAGCTTAAAATTAGATATCATTACACTATATTCATAATAATTTTATAGAAGTGTATTTTGAAATATCCATACTGAAAAAATAGTCAGCCTTTTTCAATGATGACTTCGCTAGTATTTGACAATTATTTACATCAGTTTTTATGACAGACCGCAACTGCCGATGCTGGAGTGTGTCACCTGACGTCAAATGTACCTAATACCAATGGCATAGTGTTGTATGAACGATTGTGTTCCGCAAAGTCCAAAAAGAAAACTTACAACTTTAAAAGACAATCTGGGTCACTTACTTTTTTCCAAGACGTATCTTATGGACGACTGCCAAACTAGCTATTTTAAAATTTTACCCCACTGAACTGAAAAACTACACATCAATAGAATAGTTTTTTTGCACTTAATAAAAACTATCCGCTGCCACTAACAGAAAACCTCTTATATTTATTTTTAATGGCACTGTTTTTATGTGAATGGGTTTTATTACACTTCCAACACTGTCATTGTAAACATTTAAATTTAGAAACTCATTTCAACAGAACAGTTCCACTGACAGATAGAACATTTTTTTGACCACGTGGAAAAAGTTTTCTCACGTCATATTAGTTAAGGCAGTGCAAATTTACATCGATACAAAAAATGGTTTAATAATATTAAAATTGCAATACGTATTTACAGTAGAAAACACAAAAGAATGGCTTTATATGATATGTATATTAAAACAAGGAACACTTTTAATTTCAACTAAAGTTCACTTCACTAAAATTCTATGAATGTTTATTTTACGTCATCATTTTAGTAATCGCTCAAATTTTTGTATAAGCGAACATGAACACAGATTTGCATCATGTAAATAATTTACGCATGCTACCTATATGACGAAAACAGACGATGATTTTCACAGTCGTATACGGTTTACTGTGTTTAACACTTAGTACAAATACCACGGTTTTCCGAGAATTTTCTCGCAGCGGAAAGCTCGGTAGGCGAGCGTCTGGTGCCGGTGGGTCGGGCAGTCGACGGACGCGGACGCCGTACTGGCATTTCGACGCCAAAAGCTCGATCGGCGTCCTCAGAACATCAACACTTGCGGTCGTGTTCAATTTTCTACACGCGTGAATAGCTCGCAACGAACTTTTGACTACTTGAAAATTTTTCACTCAATTTTATTTTAATTTATAATATATATAACTTTATTTAAGTTTATGGGCATGACTCAAATGTGTGTTCAACAATCATTAAAAAGAATCAAAGCTATTTTTTACACCCATAGGAAATATTTTCGATCAACAAAATAATAATTAAAACGAAAATATCAATAAAAGTTAATATATTTTTTGATATAGGTAAAAAATATTAATTAAAATATTTTACACATAATTCAATTAAAAAAAACCGCTTGATAGGTTATAATGAGAAAAATTACGAATTATCTAGCAAGCCAACCAAGAATAAGTTAAGTTAACTCTTATATTCATGAAATTATATTCAATTCAACCTAAACATTTACCTATAACTGAAAATAAATAAAACCTACTAATTTATTATTATGGATTTAGAAAATGTTGCGAAATAATTATCATTATAAAGATACTGATAGCTTACATCTAAAAACAAAATACAGCGGCTTAACGTAGGTATAAACGTATTACTTTGGTAAAAAAAAATGTTTATCTTGGTATGCAAAATATGTCTTGATATAATGAATTTACAGTTTACAGACTTTTTCAACAGTTCTTTTCGTGGCTGCATTTTTATCTTGAGAATGCTTACGTTTAAATAATTACCTACGTTCGTTTTCTTTTTTCTCGTTGATAGTGATCTCGCATGCCCTGGTTTCTCATGTCAACTCATTCCTTCATTCCATATTCTTCAAGATTTAATAAAATCTGATAAAGATACAAAGTTTTAGATTCATAAACACTGATAAAATTTCTTTAAGCTACGAGCAGAATAAAATTTCTTCGGCAATTTTTATGACGTATGGCAATGGGCCACGCTTTCCGTAAATTGCTTGTAATTCCACACACTTAAATAGTATGTTTTTCATTCAATACCTATGTTTATGAATAGAAATTCGCTTTTATGAAAGTGCTCAATGCTCACGCAATGTAATATTTTAAGAAAGATTTGGAAGCTTGGAAGAATAAAATAATATGTATGCAAATATTATGTACGATATTTTTGACGCCAACTTCGACAACAAAAAAACTACCGAATAATGAATTCGCACTGTATTCCATAAAAAAACAACCATTGCATAGAATAGATTAATTGAACTATATTTTGACAATAATAAATTTTACAATTATCTACCATGTGAAGATTTTATGAATCTATAAAATATAATTTGAAAACTTACAGTTTTCGACAAAAGCAATTATTATGGAGAGAAAAAAAGTAATTTGAAGCAATTTTTAATTACACTACGATGAGTTTATTATGATGTTTCGTCGGTTATAGGAAAGTAAACTAATCTATAAGTAACGTTTTCTGTCGTTTGACGACGTTAAACTTCATGAAAGTAATTTACCAAATAAGTTTCAGTGTTGAAAATGCACATTGATTTATTTGTAATCCAGCAAAGCTGCACTAAAGAAACTTCAATAAGATACTTTTAAAGATGTATAAAAAAAATGATTAAAATTGAGGAGCAAACATTCAAAAAGTGTTTTTCACACAAATACAAAGCTTGGAAAATGATGATTTAAGTGTTGCGAAAATGACGGTTTGTATGAATGTGTAACTTTTTGATTTAATTTTAATATGAAAAAAAACCTTTTTGAACTCTAATTTTGATTTCCATTCATAGGTTTTATTATGGGCTATCAGAATTGATATAAAACGCCATTTTTCAAAATTTGTGACAAAACACTTTTTGAATGTTTGCTCATCAATTAGAAATCAGTTACACACAAAGGCAACAAGACTTCAGGTTCACTACCTCTCGACTAACGAATTCTTGAATAAGTCAATTATTGGATATAAAAATCGCGAATTAAAAACGTTACTAATCAATTTTGACATGTTTGTTGTCAATATAAATTGAATTTTCGAAACTTATGATTTAAATTAATGTTAAACTAATTTAATATATTGATCGACAGTTTAGTTAGTCAATAGCTTTTACTACAAAGTATAATACCATTATTTTTTTAAAATATTACATCATGTTTTTTTATTTTTCTAAATTGAAAATATGATGCTTGTATAATAAGTTATGACTGCTCGGGTGTGTTGGGTTAATGTAAGTACTTGAGATGAAAATCGTGAATATGTGCATATGTACGAGTACATCTCGTAGTACGAAATTAGAATAACTTTATTATTTTTTGTTGAGCGTCATCAGCAAGCGTTCTCATAAAATCAAATGAATGTTTACGCAGAAACGAGATGCCAAATAACTCACCAATGAATTAATAATATTGAAATATTCATCTTGTAAACTTGTGTGATGTAATTTTCCATCTGAATCACGATTACAATAAATCAAATCATTAATCGCTACACAACATTACATGACAGTCCAGTACCTATATGTTTACATCTTTATGCACTAGAACAGCGAGAAATTAATAAATATAATCAAGCCAATGACAAAAAAATATCACCCTCACCATTAATTACCGTTACATTAAGACCGTTGCAAGAAGCTAATGTCATTAACTATACATAATTACTTTAATTTTAATTAATTTGCTTTAAATAATCCCAAATTTGTTATTGTTCCGGGAAACACTAAAGTAAAATTATTACATTTTATGCTATATTTTTTAATATATGTAAGTTAGGATGAATATACAAGAAGATGTATTGTATAATATATTTCTTCTAAGCCATTATCTATAGCTTTATTAGTATAGAGCATAGGTTCCCAACGTTGCGAGTTGAAGTCCAAATACGAGCTGCATTTTTCAATTGATTTAGCCGATTTCGATGTTTGTAATGAATAAAAAATCCCTTCCACTTTTCAGATTCTAAAATAAAGAGGCGTAGCGAGCGGGATTAGCACATCGATAATCATGTCCAGCCCATTTCTTTATATTCCTATTCTCTTGGATAAAGAGAGAACACGCTGTTCTTATAGAAAGAATACCTCCATTAGGTTAAAGAATACAGCATTGTGAGCGAACATGGAGTAAAAAAAGATCATCCGTGTTTTTAAGTGGAAGTGCAGGGTTATATTTATACTTCACTAGTCATGAGACATACAAGTTTCAGTACCTCATAAAGTCGTATATTTTTGTTCCAAAAACTCAGATCAAACAAACTCCGGTGTATCTTTCATATTATATTGCGAGTTGTGACAGTTTTTCATGCGAACGCCGGCATCAAACAATCTGTCGTAATCGTTTGTTGACTTCAGACAACACAAGCAAAGAGTACCAACATAATAATTTTATTCTCACTTTGGCTTTTGTTGTTCTTGTGCAGTTCGGTAGTGACAGAAATATCTACTAGTGCCAGCTGCTCGCCACTTCTTCGCATACCGAGTGACTAATTTACATCAGCGGCTGACCGGGCAATGCAGGAGATCGATCGTTCGGTTTCGGGTCATAAGAAATCGGAATGAATTAACTTTTTGTTGTTGTTTATAACTTTAGATTTTTTTTAGATATAAACAAATACTAAATAATAATAAATATCTAACAATTTAGTTCTACAAGAATTTAATAAAAATTGACTGAAATTTATTTTAAACAAAATTTTTAATAGGACAGTTAGCTCAGCTCAACATTGTAAAATTTACCCTTCCACACACAACTAATTTATTTGTAACCCTGTTGGGTCCACTAGAGGTAAAGTGATCCAACTGGTTAAATAGTATTTTATTTTCATAGAATTCGTCCACGTCTTTACTTGGTGCTTTGGTGGATTGCATATTTTTATTTTACGAAGAAACACTATTGCAATGTGTATTAACTGAGTCTACTTCACTTTTACGATACTTAAAGACGTGTAGAATATTACAACATATTAAACTTTTTTTTTTCTAAAATACCACTTGGCTCACTTCACCTCTAATAGACCCTATTAATGTGTATCTTACCCCCTGCAAGAGTTTTATTATATTTTAATTAGTTAATAAAACTCTTAACAAAAAAGAAATATTATTAAATAATATTCTTAATAGGACAGGTGGTTTGCCATTACTTACATTGTTTCCAATTAATAGAGTGATCACCAGCCTATCTGATTGATTGCAGCTCATTAATTTAATAGTTTGTAATGTTTAACGTCATTAGTAGTATGATTATATTATATTTGTTTGCTTTGTTTCGATTCTATAATTCTCTCCTTGCTTCCCTTAAAAAGGAAAAATCCCAATCTGATTGATTGCAACTCATTAGTATCATTATTTTTTTGCTTTATTTCGATTCTATCACCCCCCTCCTTACTTCCCTTAAAAGGAAAAAAAACCCAAACTCCATTTTGTAATTTCATAAATTTAAAATGATAGAATCAATCTTGCTTCATTAATTTAGCAAACTTTGCGATAGTAAGTCTGAAGATGCCTCTGAAAGAGGCGTAACACGTGTCACAGTTAGTAACACAATACGTGGAATAATCAAAGTTAATTTAAATTTTCTATTCTCAATTTTGTAATTTATAAGTTAAGTATTCAAATCAATTTTTAGTTCATTGGCAATTAATAGCTTAACGATATTTCGTCTGAAGATTCCTTTCAAACAGGTAAAAACATGGGTTACAATTTGTTACAAATCCTGTGAGATAGCAAAGTTAATAAATTTCATTTATATTGATTTAAAGCTATTTTTTGTGACGTCATCGTCTACAAGTTTTGATATTGTATCAATATTTTTTTCTAAGCTTCAACAAGAATTGTGTAGCAGAGCGTTATTGGAATGGGTCGGTCGGTCGTGTAATAAATATTTTAAGCTCGTGCACTATTTTTAAATTAATTTGAAATGTTTTTTTTTGAAATTATGATTTACGTATACTTAAGTATTTTGTGGTGATTTATTTGTTCCTCGAGTAGATCTCAGATAATAGAATCGATTCACTTTGTCATATAAGCGAATTTGGTGCAATGTGCGTTTTTTTAAATTCTTAGTAGTTAATAGTAACTATTACCAATTATGGGAATTGTTTGTTCAGTGTTGTATCAAACTTATTAAAAATCTTTACATAATTTATAACGATCCAGGAAATAAAACAATCACATAGTATTAATTTTGGATTTTTATTGCTCAAGATATCAATTCGAAATCAGTTATTCTGACTAAAAAACATTCACTATGTACAGAATTTAGCAATATATTTTTAAAAAATACTAAAATTAGACAGTCGGTTCCATAAAGTTCATTTACTATATAACATTGTACAATAGTTTATAAATATAAAATGGTTATTTGATAATAATATAAAAGGCTGATATCAGAAAAACATTATGTCAAAGATAGTGTTTGAAAACAGAAGTAAAGCGTAATATTAAGCTTATGATTGTTTCGAGTCCTATGCGCTAATAAACAAAAAAAAATATTTTAAGAGGTTTTCTCTTCTGCTGGTGGAACCACGATATAAAACAGACTTCAATCATGTCGTCGATTCCTAAAAATATTGTGTCGTGCAGACTTCTCGAAATACCCCAAATTGTATAGCGAGCGACATTCAATGTATGTTTTAACGGCATCCGACCAAACCGCCAGGACATTGTCGACAAGACATTGCCGCCAAAACAAGGTCAACACCGCAGGCAAAAAATAAAAATATACAAAACAAGTCACAACTCACGATAATCAGCGAAATTTTAGATTTAGTCTTAATTGTGTGTGAGTGTAAATATATAAAATTAAACAAAAGACAGCAAGAGATAGTGGCATTGTGTGGCAGTATTTCTAATTTAGAATATTTATGACATAACATTGTCTCATTTCTGATTTGTAGTATTGGCCGTGACCGGCTTTATTTGGCGGCAATGTCCCGGCTGTTTTTTCGGCACTCCGTCTTAACACTATATTTGACAGAAGAAATTCCAAAATTGAATTACATTTATTTTCAAATTTGAACTGTTTGATCCTGAGAATCTTTGATGTAAAAATATATGTACATATGTATCTTCGTTTGTTCATTTAATTCGTATTGCTGTTAAATTTTGCAAATTCTTAATATGTTTTACATCAGATGGTTAAAAAGATAATTTTTCTCACGTAAAATTCAATGTTGGTATATTGTAAAGTTCTCTTCCAAAAAATTATATTTGAGGTTATGTGCAACGTATGATACACTTTATTACATAATTAAATTAATGTACAATAAATAATGGTTTTCGTTAGTTTTCACAACCTTTACAGAATTTTATGGATCGCTATCGAAATTAAAGGCTTACTAACAATTAATTACTAACCTTACACTAAAATTTAAATGGAGAAGATGTAGAAAATGAATAATAAATAAAAGCATAAAAGATTTGTTTTTAATTATTATCATTAAAATACTTTTTTATTTTCGTTGATGTAATTTGAACAATTAATTATGATTAGCATTTTTTTCCTTAATACTAAAAAGATAAGAATTTGATTGTATCTACTTAATAATAACTCTTACAAATTAAAAACATATAAGTAAAATTTTAATCCGATTTTTTAAAAGTTGTCGAGGAATTACATAATGTAGATACTACATACTATGTATTTACATTTTAAATAGGTAAATAATGAAAGATCATTTCTGTGGTCGATGCAGAAAAGACTTGTGTCGTTGAAAAAAAAAACAAGAAAAAGTTGTAAATTTTTGTTCTATTTATATATATATTTCCTACAATTTATTGCTTTGATTTTATTTAAACAAAGAAATACAATTTTATTGCTATTTATATTCTACAACTAAATTTATAAACTTCGTAAATTTTGAGAGGTAAGCAAGTTTTATGCACTGTGACCTTTTAAGGGACTTTCTATCTAAGCAATAGATAAATACGTACTACTTTTGATTACTTGACAATGCTTACTTTCTGAGCAAAACCTATGTTCTTATCAGCCGACAAAAAGTTGAGATTTAAATGTAACGGAGATAATTGTAATTTAAAAATAATTAATGATGATGAGTTTATTTACTCAGTACTTCCGAAAATTCAAAAAATATATATATTCCTACAATTTTTTATAAAGGTAATAATTTCTAGAAGTTCGACAGAAATATGGTATATAGTTTGACTGAAGGAAAATATCACAATGATAAAGATTTCAACAAAACCAAATAAAATTTTAATTTCAAAAAGAAAGCTTGCCTAGAATATTGCTCTGCATCATACCAATTCAAATATTATTGGTAGATAGCATGCATCGTCACTATTCGATATTTACAAAACGCGATGTCTGAGGATTACTATGGGAGCTGATCTACTCCAGGGAAAAGTCTGCATCATAGAATGGTGACGAGCCTGAATTCAGAGTCGTCACGTATTCCTCAGAAAACTGTAAAGAAAAAACGAATATTTTTAATTAAAATAAATAATCCTTTCTGTAATAACGATTGGATATTATAATGACGTTGTAAGGTAATCGATTCGTTTCTTATAACATCAAAAAACTATTTTTTTTATGTGTAATAAATACATTTTAATGTATTAATTTATTTAATTTGACTTATTTGGGTTTATTAAGAGTTAAATCAAAATATAAACAGGAAAATAAATTGTTTTGACATTTTGTTTTGTAATTATTACTATATATGAAGGCTTTCAGGTTTCTGGTCCATAAAATTGGAAATAACAACATTGGCTATTGGTAATATGTTGTCAGATATCTTACCTCTGTGGCGTGGCGCTAGAGGTCAGAGTGCTGGGCCCCCAACGGAACTAATAAAGGACCTCTGTGTCTTCGAGCCCTCTGCTGTCCCCTTCCCGAGGATTGCGCCCCCGAGCCAGCGCGCAGTCTCGGTCGGCCAGGACCTCGACGCACTGACGAGGACGAGCTTTGACTAGCTTGTGGAGTAGAAGAAGCGGTCATCGTCGACGAAGAGGGCGCCGATGATGTCGCCGCTGGCGTTGAAGAACCTCCGGCCGATGGTGTTCGAGCTTGAGGCGTTTGCTGTTGAGCTAAGAAAATAAGTTGAAATCAATGTTTGACAATGCACACATAGCATTATGATATGAATACACCTACTTCCGAAATCATGCTTCGCATAAATCTTTATCAAACCTTATTTAATACTATTAAAATATAAATTGTTCATTATTGTATCAAACATAGTAATTACCTGTGGATGGCTGTTGTCTTCCAAGACCGGCTCGTCTAGAACCTCTTGGTCTACCGCGTCGGGCACCTCTTCCACCTACTCGCCGGGGCCTGATCATACCCGACGAACCGTAAGGGGATGGGAAGGAAACTGCAAGGAAAGAAAAAACACGCATATGAAATCAATGTCATAATCAGTGGCGGCCGGTCAATGTGGCATTGGATCAATGCACCCGTTAGGGACGGTTATATTTCATGAAATAATATTCAAGCATAACATTTAAGCCATTCACTCATTTAAAACTCTTCATTTATTTATTGCAGGGCCGTGGAGTCGGAGTCGTGGAAAATGAATGGCTCGATTTTTTTTTTTAAATATGTGTATTTAAACAAAATAGTCAAAAGTGTTAACATTTCATGCTTGGCTGACTAAAGATGATCTGATGGTATACATAAATATAAGTTAAAATGAAATTATTGAAAAATTTCCTCGGAGTCGTCTTATTGTCTATAATAAATATTTTAGAACATTTTATTTTATTTATGACAATAAAAACATGAAGAATTTAAAATGAGTGAAAGGTATAAATATTATGTTTGAATATTATTTCATGAAATATAACCGCCCCTGCATATACTGGGGGCGCATTGATTCAAAGCCACATTGACCGGCCGCCACTGGTCATAATATAACATATAAACAGTAAATTCATTTCACAACAGCTCATTGGTTTTAAGTACAATTGTAACAGAATAACATTTAACATCGTTAACAGTTTTTTGACATTTGCCAACAATTTGTTGAAGTGGAATAAATTCACGTTGGAAATACACCCCTTAAATAACACTTATAACGACGTACAAAATGTGTACGTGAGAGATGGCCGATGAAATGATTATCTGAAAATCATCACGCGAAATAAATTCTCATTTTTAAAACTTTTAAAACCAATTTAAAGCCGTGAAAAATACAGGATTAGTGATGCCGGCAAGCTGAGAAATGCACATTTTTGTTGCCTTATATAAAAAAAAAAACAGAGATGCGTATTGTAGCTTTAACGGTCATACCAATTTCACGCCCTTCCGCTAATTCAGTTTCAGTTCAGTACTATATAGTTTTATAACCAAAACAAAAATGATTAATTCGGGTTAGTGTGTTGCACGCAATAAAAAATATTTCTATAATGAATCCAAATTAAAGCAATTCAATTTCATCTCCCAGGAAAAATCACGCGTTTTACGAGAAAAAAACTTATACCTTTTATTACATATCTTTTGTATCTACCCGGTAATCGAATATCGGGATAGTTTTTTTTTTTCATTTTGTCAATGTCCAGGACCGTTTTTATTAGGATTTCTAATGATTTCTTTTATTTTTTCTATGTTTTTCACTAACGGTAAAGATTTGGTCGTTTGAAATTTATTAATACTATATCAAGATTACTCTAGTGCAGCTTGATATACTGAACTTCACAGACAATTTGTGTTAAAGTTTCGTGTTGTTACTCGTTAGTCAAAAAAATATGATTTAATAACAGTAACCTATCCCTATCAATAACTTTTAAACTTTGGGATATGAGTACAAATAACTTTTTAATTTGATTAAATACGAAAAAAGCCGCAGATAAACATCTTGATTACCAAAAAAAATAGATATATTAATTTCAAAACATCTGTTTTGCGCTATTTCACTCAAAGATTAATATCTAAACGATTGTGGCAATCGGCTTCAGAGATGAGTAATATTTCAAAAGAAACATTTGATTTGACTTACAGATAGACAAGTAAACTTCTAAAACTAAACAAAATTATCTAAAAATTACAACATCATTTTAATAATTAAGAACAGTGAACAAACATCTTTCTTTTCACCGCAAGCTTAGTTTAAAAAAATAAACAGGAAATAATATGCACATTTAAATTATTTAAAATCGATTCAAAAAAAATAAAAAAAGCGTAGACGATTACGTTTCAGTTGGCAGCTTTCTCGGAAAGTTGACGATACAAAAAAAGCAAACCTCTCACCCTAACGAAAAATACTTTTTGCATCAAAGTATAACGAAAACCATTAAGCTAAAACGAAAATAATTAGACGTCAGCGAGTCTTTTAAATTAAAAAAAAAAAAAAAAAACAACTTCAAGATAGGGTGGGATTCCATTTATCTCACAAATTCAATTATGAAAATAATTAAAAAAAGTCCACCATTCGAAAGTTCACTTTAAGTTTTGTTATGAATAGATTATACGTGTAAAAAATATTATGTCCCAGGATATCACCTTGATTTATCTTGTGAATTACCGAGTAATTTGTATACGACTGCAGTACAACTTCAGTTATAAACTTATCAAAATTAAATGCAATTAAAAATTACAATACATTCCCTTCTCTTACGAAGAACATGGTAATGAAAGAAAAATTAAACATGAACACAGGCGATAACCACGTCGTGAGGACATGGTAGCCGATTGAAACATCACAGCGTTGGGGCTCGAGGAGACGGCGAGAGATGGGTGCGCCCACACCTATCACGACAAGGCCAAGTAGCCGCCGTATCTCAAGAGATGCAACAATACGGAACTTGAAGGTACAGACGGGCCGAGGCGGAAAGCCAATCGACCCGACAATGGACTTTCGCGACCCGCTAAATCGCAGCGCCCACGCGACCCTCACGCGACAAGATGTCTCATTCAGTGTAAACGGCCCGACAACGCTTCTTACAAGGACGGTTATCATTCAGAAGAGTTGTAAGCCGCGACATTTAATGCTTTGTCAGCCAGTGATTAAAAAAGTGGTAAATATTCGAGGATTCGTAGTACGAACATGTATGTAAGTATATTTGTAATCGTTAGTTTCGGTAATTAGTAAGGAAGTCTTGCGGTCAATTCGGCTAGCCAAAAGATGCTGTTTCTAAACAATATACTTCAAGGGTTTTCCCATTAGATGTAGCCCCGTTGTCCATACATATTTTTGACGATTATTAACTAGCGATAGGTGAAAGAGTACAAATATAACTATAAGCCGTTCTTGTTTAATAAAAAGGAAGCATGACTTTAATGACATAGTGGAATGGGAAACCAACAAATTAATATGTAGTACAACTGAGAGATGAATCACAATTTGGGCGCTATCCTTCGACGGACGACGTCAATAAAAGAAGAAGAATACACATATAATATGAATAAGACATTTTTCAAATATTCATATGGTATAGCTTTCTCTTCTGTGTATACTAACATGATAATTAAAATGTTAGGGACCCGACTAGGCTATACATTAAATTTAATAATACAAAATGCTGACAGCTGAATAATGTAAAAAAATGTTTTTTTTATGTGAAAACGTATCAATGAAAACATTGTGATTTGCTAAAATCAATACAAAGCGTTAAAGATCGATGATAAGGCGTATTTATATCACGCGTAACAGTGAAAGAAAAATAAAAATCAACAAAAGAAAAAAATGATAGTAAAAGTTGAACGTGCCAATTCAGTGACAAATATGAAAATGTGCAACTTTTACTGCCGAATTACCGGCTGTTAACTCAATAAGTCAAACAAACCATTGTCGCATCACGATCTCGATATTATCAAGGTAATAAACCATCCAAGGGAATAATATTTCAACATATTTAACAATGTTCATAAATAAAACGATTATTATGTGGAGCAGCTTTTACTGAGTATGTTTCAAACGAAAAGAACCATGAATTTCGTGACATTTGACAATGAAATCATTCATTTATTTGCGGCAAAGTCAAATAGATTGGCAATTTGACGAAGTTATCACAGAAAAACACGATGTTTTATGATATAATCTATTTGAGATGGTAATCTGATTACTAAGCATTTCGTTTCAGTAGATTTTACACACATTTATAATTGTTTACTGTATTACTGACGAGAGCGTAAAGCAGACATATATATCAGCATAATAAAAAAAAAATACATTGCTATTTTGACCTTATTGTTGTTAACTGATAATCATCGATGTATCAATAAAAACTGCACATCGAGTGTATAAGGTAAGGGAGTTAACGACGAATTCACAGACAAATTAAACTATTTGAACGATGACAATATTATACTACCAATAAATGTTTTTAAGCTGACGCCGTTACCAATGATGTGCGTTTTAAAATAAATTAAAAATAATTATATGTATAAAGAAAAGAGATTGCTTGAATTGCAATGTACTTGATAGAACTCTATTGTAAGGTTCAAAATATTAAAAGTATTTAGTTCGATAGGAATTAAAAAATAAAACCATTACACACCTATAAAATTTGCCTGTTTGATAATCTGGCCCTAACATTGGAATTTATCATAAGGTCCTTCTTCAAAGAGCATTATTTGACTTGTGTTATCAATTGTGGTTCGCGGAGGTATACATGCACCTTCCGAGTTGTAGTCAGTATGCTATTTTAATAAGCAAACATAAATAAATTTACCATTAATTAATCTTACTGCATTCAGCGAGTCTTTCACGAATACCGTTTCAATATTCACACGCGACCCACCGAAGAAGCGCTTTGTTTTATGTCTTTGAGGAGAGTGAACAGACGTAGCTGGAATGCAAGGCGGCGATCGAATCGACCCAAAGAGCTTCCGCTACGACGGATTTAAAAGCTCTCCGCGGTTTATTCACTGTAGTTAGGGTCGCCATAATTTCAGGCATTAATACGGGGCGTTTGTGTAAAATAAATAAAGCATGAAATAAGTAGGTGGGTAATTGTTAATTTTTCTCTGATAAAAAATAAATCAACACGTAGAATAATAAATAAAAAACCGTGCAAATCTGAGACGAGCAATATTTAAAAATTGTTAATTTTCTTCATTTGATATGAAGTATTTTCTAAATATTTGCATTGTGGGCTGAAATCAGTAGCGGCCGGTCAATGTGGCATTTCATCAATGCACCCCTTGTATATGCAGGGCCGGCTATATTTCATGAAATAATATTCTAAAATAACATTTATACCATTCCCTCATTTTAAATTCAATAAAATAAAATTTTAAATAAAATAAATATTTTTTTCTAAAATATTTATATTATAAATATTTAAAATATTTATTATAGACAATAAATACATGAAGAATTTAAAATGAGCGAATGGTATAAATGTTATGTTTGAATATTATTTCATGAAATATAGCCGCCCCTGCATATACAAGGGGTGCATTGATCAAATGCCACATTGACCGGCCGCCACTGGCTGAAATGGCATATAATTGTTTGTATAGATTAATTATGTCCCCTGTGTGGTCGAGTGGTTAACGTTGTTGGCTTTGGCTACGGAGGGCCCGGGTTCAAATCCCGGTACGGACAGT
Organism: Himalopsyche tibetana; assembly: GCA_030503985.1. Lineage (NCBI taxonomy): Eukaryota > Metazoa > Arthropoda > Insecta > Trichoptera > Rhyacophilidae > Himalopsyche > Himalopsyche tibetana. The sequence goes on from JAPJYX010000010.1 coordinate 9,393,525, forward strand.
TTTTATAAATTGATTTTTCAATCGATTTATGAATTTCTGTTCAAAGGCATGGATGTATGTGATGTCTTGAATTCCACCCTTTCACCCATCCTATCCTATGAACGGGGCGTACCGAGAGCGATTAGCTTACCACTAATCCTGTCCTAGCCTTATTCTTCTATCCCTACTCTCTTTGAAAAAAAGAGAGGTTGAGCAACTGAGTAACAAGCAGTTCTCGTAGAAACACTTCTGTTGAGATAAACTCCATTAGGAGTCCATATGCTCCACATTGGGAGCGGACATGGTTTAAAAAAAAAAAAAAAAAAATTATACATGATTTTTTGATCAATATTCTTTGAATTTACAACAAAAACTTTTTACAAAATAAAGGTATTTTCCCTCGAGCAGAGTTTAGGGATAAAACGGGACAAATAGTAATAAGGGTTTGAGGAGTGAAATACGTTGACGCTACCGTATATACGGGACGTATGGCAAGTCTACGTATAGTCGAACCACAGCAGCAGCACGGTACATATTATTACATTGCTAGGATAAATGAATGTTTTATAGAAGCAATACCAATTGATAGAAAACACAGCAAAAAAAAAACAATAAGGTTAGTATTAAATATATTTCATATTTCTCGTAGAGCTTTATATTTTTTACCCTATTTTAATAGATATTTGATTAATACAAAAATAATACACCAAGAGTCCATGAATTATCACATCTGATCGGCAACAAATAATACAAATATATACATAAGATCTAGCAGAAGATGGGAACGCATTCCGAGGACAAATGAGTCGCTATTGCAGCTGGGCTTACAAAATTACAGATGACGTTAGAGTTAGTTTTAAGCGCTCCATTTTGAGATGTCTGAAAAACGACTGTACATTCAGCCGTAGACATGGTTGGATTATTACGCAAAGAAGTAATACAATAATATACTATGACATTCAATTGATTGTTGAATTAACTAGTGAATAATTATTGTCGGACAATCTTAGGACGATAGGATCAGACGGGAGGAAGACTTGATAAAAAATATTCGGAGAAGGGAAGGCTAATTAAGTAAAAAATAATACTGTCAAAGTTCAATAAACGAAGATGTGACTTTAAATAAAAGAAGAGAAATAAGAAAGTAATAAAATATTTACTGTTTAAAGCAGCCACACTCAACCTTTTTTTCCTCCGGGCCGCATTCCGATATTTGCTTCTCTAAGTGGGCCGCAACATATTTATGGTATACTCCTTTTTTTTATAGCTCACCGAAGAATTTGAAATCCTCGATTTGGTAAGAGCTTACTGGGCCGCAGGTTGAGTATGGCTGGTTTAAAGCATGTAACCATCGAAATAATAAAAAAAAGTGTGAAAAAATCTCAACTAGTCCGTGGTACAGTGGTAAACGTCTTCCGTAGTGGATCTTACGGGTTCAAATCCCAATACTATTCTTCTATTCGAAGGCACGGATGTTTGTGACGTCTGAAAGCTTCCTCCCAACCTTCTAATACCAAAACAACGGCACGCGGTGAAAGCTATTGGCTAACCGTTAGACATGTCATTACGCTATCCCTTATATCCTTACTCTCTGAAAATCTTCTATGTAGATATCTCCATTAGTGGACCATATGCATCGGTGGGCTGCCAATACGTTAACAATACGGGGCTCGCTTAATCTCAAAGCAATTCTTGGTGTTCTGGAGAAGGAGTATTTTTTTTTATCACTTCTATGCAATTATTTGCAATACTAAAATGAGCAATCGATTGATACTTAATACAATTATATTGTGTAACAATATGCAATTTACCGTAAACTTATCAATGTATATTACAAAAAATGTACTACTGTGTATACTGAAGTTGTCGTTGATAGTATATAAGTCAGAAATTGCAGTTATACACTAATTCGATTTCTCTTAAATTAACAAGGGGCTCGCCGACCGTAGTCAAATTTAACCAGGGGCTCGCGCAAGCCCCTCCGAGCCCCCTCCAGCCCACCCCTGACCATATGCACCGCATTGGTAGTGGAAATGAATTTTAAAAGATTTCAACCCATGAATAATATCTTCTTAATCGTATTGTACACCAATTCACATAATATATTATCACACAGGTAAGTGGGTACTCGTTCATTTGAGAAAGAGAATCGTTCTGCGGCAAACGAAGTGCACACCGAGATAACAAAGCAAAGCTCATTCAAAAGCACGTGAATAAAGCACTAAATTGACGCTAACAGATTGTGAACAATGGCCGGGACACATGAGAGCAAACAGAAGGGCCCGTAAGGCTCATTGTAATAGAGACAATCAATCAACACCTGAATAAACAGTGCATTTCATAAACATATTTTAGTATTTCAAAACATATCGTACATTGATCATTATTCAAATTCTTTATAGTGCCCTAAAAGCACATACAATATAAAAATTTAAAGCGTCTGAATTTACTTCGTAAAAGAAATACATATTGTAGCAAAAAAACTACAGATTACTACAAGCTATACATAATATGTGGATTTAAGTGCTTGAGGTAAATGCGTATCACGACTTTTTTATACATGCAATCTAAAAGGTTTTTTTTTTTAAAAAAATTAAGAGTATGGACGTCTATGGTCGTCAACGAAATCTTTCGCTAAAAGAGTATGAACGCCTGTTTCACTTAACACAGTATTATGTGTCCGGGGGCGTAGATCTCCTCACAGTAAGTTCAGTACAGATCTACTCACTCCTCTAAAGCTTAAGGCGCTGTGAATAAATGTGTACTCTTTATATTTTCTTCAGTATGGTTAAATCACAAACTTTGGTCAACATACATATGGGGAGTTGCGTCTACAAAAAACCTACTTTATTGCTGTGGCCCATTCTTATACATATGCAATAAATGCGGCCTTCGTTACAATTAAGACGGACATGGCTATTCTAGTGTTATAATTTCGTCACAACGCTATCTTCTTATCATAGTCTATGCCAAATAGAAACGGATAGAATTGTGAAAAATGTACTATTTGAAAATAGATTGCAGTGCAAGTTTTTACGATGAAATTGAAATTCAAAACCATATTTTTATCAGACAAAAAAATATTCGACGAAGATTAACCTATCTACCAATTCTCTAATTTTTAAGCAATCTTACCGATAGTCGAAACTGTCTAAAAGAGAAGTTTCTTGACTTTCATGAATAATGAAAAAAAAAATATTGAACATATTATTTTAATTGGTATTTTCGAACCAATAATTACGTATAACATATTTAGAAACGAAAAATTATTAGGGATCAAAAAAAAATAGTATTTATTCGATATATTTAAATACAACCATAATGTTAATTCAAATTGAACTTGGTATAAATAAGATTTGTGTAGTCTTGTTATATTTTATTAAGATTGAATGAAACCAGTTTTTTCCCAACAAGCTGAAAAAACAATTCTCTCACTTGGTCAGCATATGATACCTCAAAGATAGGAAGACCTACTCTATTTCCATCCAAAATATACTTAAATAACTTTTGCAAAAAAAATGCTTGCACTTGAAAAACCGTCCGGAGGTATTATTTGGCCTCGACACATTTAAAAAAACACACGTGCCGTTATCAATAATCGCGGGAGAATGAAACTTTCGAAACAGCAAACAAATATCTATTATCAGGGTAAATTTGGTTACCACATATTTATTTCTGGTATGACAAGAATTTTGTTACCTACCAAAATGAGTAAATTTAACAATGACAATTTTATGTAGAAACAATGATGGGCTGTGGATTCGTTCAGCGACCTACCCACATCCAATTTATTATATTTTTAATCCGTGTCCACTCCCAATGTAGAGAATATGCCCCCCTCAAATTGGGAGTATGAACAGAAGTTTTTCTACGAACATTGTTTGTTACTGACGTCTTATTTTTCAACTTCTCTTTTTCAGAGTAATAGGGATAGAAGGATACGGCTAGGGCAGGACTAACGGTTAACTAATCGTTCACGCTACGCCCAGTTATTGAAGGATCAGAAGGGCGGGAGGGAATTTTTAGACATCACAAACACCAATGCTTTTAGCTTTATTTTTTTATTGTAACACAAATTTCCGTGTGATATGCCAGTGCAATTTTCACTTAAATTAATCAAACGTTTTATCGATCATCCACTTCTGTGCAGGCCGACTTTTATATAAATAACAAAAAAAAACAACTACAATATTATATGCGCATTTTAAAATAATTATATTATTTATGTTGGACATGTGAAATAAAGAGCTGTTAAAATGCTGCCCCACGCGCGCTTAATGTTTCGTAAGTTTTAACACTTGTTCCGGCGAGCGATCTCTCGGCCCCCAGCGTCGCCCGAACGAACTTTGAGGGCCAAGCCGAGAGCTTTTTAAACGCACGATAATACTATTTGATAAACAGTGGGAGGCAAGTGGCGATTTGCGTATTATTTTACAAAGTATTTTGAAATGTTTCTCATTATTATATTGTACATATTTGTACGAAATATTGTGTTTCATGTATGAAATATATGAAAAGCAACATTTTCTAACATAATGTCTTGTGCCTAAGAATTTCTCATAAGTTATTATAATAATGTTTTGATTTTTTTTGTATATAAGCGGTCGATATAAATCGTTATGATTAATTAATGATGGGAAAGATTTTCATCGAAGATTTTTTCAGAATAATAAACATCCCGAGTATATTATGTTACCAATTATTTTTTGACATGTTTCTTGAAGAGAATGTTTAACTCTTTATTACACCAAGTACGATTAAACTAATATTTAAAGCCAGTCCTTTACTCGACATGCGTGTGAATTCTTGAACGATATCTCTCATAGATTTTTTGGCAATTATAATGCGCAAATATATTAGCAAACTGCTAGTGTTGTATCCTACCGAAATTAATTAAAACCAGATTTCGTAAAACCATTTCTGTTGAGATGTTCCTTCAACAGTATGTATACTTCACATTGGGAAGTATGTGATATTAAAAAACGAATCATATAATATAATATTAAATTTGAATCGTTCAAATTATGTACATTCTCACAAATTTTGTCACTAACGACCCGGGTTTCGCCTTTCGGCATCTTCAGGCATTCAAGTGCACGGATGAACTTGAACTGACGCTTATCTTAAATCATATAATATGTATACTAGTATGGGTAATAAACTTTTATGATGAGTTATTTTATTGAGATAATTAAATACAATCTGCTTCTCTTTTCTACTCCATTATATGTATTCAACACCTATCAGTTGATTTTGTACAGCCAATAAGGTAAAGTATAATAATATATATTTTTTTATTACTATTAGAGACAAATTGAAAAATAAATGAATCTGGCAGACGTATATTAAATAATAATTACAAATAGACACGCACTTTCATATTACAGGTTACAGTGAGTTGGCCTCCACTGAATCCAACATCAATCTCTCTGACACGTGTTGATCGTGCTTCGGGTCTCCCGGCGGGAGTCGAGCCCGCGCTCGCGAAGAAGGCGCGAAATGACAACCGACCCACTGCGCTATCGTCATGCAAACACAACCAAAAAGCGTGGGAACAGTGTCAAATCGGACACGAGATTCCCGCCAGGAGATCTCCGGAGGTATTTATAATAGATGGAACCAGAACTCAATTCTGTGTAAATAATAAGCCCGTGTCCAATCAGTAAAATAAAACAATACCATAATATTCAAACAAAATCGGACACGAGTTTGATCCTTCAATTACAGGTATAAGTTCTATTCACCGAACTATATGCATGCGAGATTATAATGGAGAAAGCAAATAGAGAGCATTCGTTGGTATTTAAACAACTACTAGCTATGGGATTATTGCAAATTGGATTTATTTTGGTTTCCAAGAATTTTAGACTATTCACTTTAATATCCACCTATATGTATTATTGGCATTGTGAACGCTAATAACACTGCCTTTCATTTAATAATTGTGATCATAAGTAGAATAATTTATAATATAAATAGGGATGAAAATTTAAATTCACATGGTTACCAGTTTTTAATAAAAAATGAATTACTAGCAGTAAAATACTGAATCATTGAATTATAATACGAAAAATTATGTAATAATTAATCTGTAAGCCGTGAGTAAATATCATTAATAATTCTAAAGCAGCGATTTCCAACATGGGAGGCGTGGACTATTGCAAAAGGAGGATCGAACAGTCCAAAATATTTATTTGCCCTTTAAAGCGTGTCTTTATTACTATATAAAATAAAGGATGGGGAGGCGATATTTTTTCTTCAAATGGAGGCGCAGTAACATAAAGGTTGGACGCCACTAGTCTAAAGAGTTTAAAAGTAGACAATAAATCTCAAGAAAAAATATTATACATTAGTATAGGAGTATTCAATACCCATTGATTTGATGATAAAGACTTCCTTTCAATCACCATTGGTAAAATTGTTGCAGAAACAATGCTTAACCATTTATGTCCTTACATTAACTTTCGATGAACCATTATTTCAACACGAACGAATGGATTAAGTATTGTGTCGAAACATACATAGGTGGTTAAGGTATAAGCCATTGCGATAGTAACTTCACTTACACTCACCTGCGGTAACGGATCCCGTAGGACTGTCGATGTCGACGACCAGGGCTTCGTTGCTTTCGTCGTCATGGAGGTGTGATGGTGTATGAGGATGAGATCCAAGAGCAAGTGCTGGAGTCGCTTCGGCAGGACTCGAAGGACCACTCTCACCACCGCTTCCGCCTCGATTTCGTTTCCCATCTGGACCCTAAGAAAAAAAAGAGAGATAGATTTAAGAAATCGAAAAAATGAACTATAAAAAATATTTACCATCGATCAAAACAAAACGTATACCGTTTTGCAGTATTTTGTATTCAATTCAATATCATTTAATAATATTTCCATGCTGAGTTTATAATGTATGCGTGATAAAGAGTTGTGTTATTAAATTAATATTAAAATTTCGTTTATGTATTCTAATATCATTAATTTTGTATCCGTGGTGCAGTTTTCAACGTCGTTGGCTTTCGTGACGGAATTCACGGGTTTAAGTATCAAGTACGATCAGCATTTTTCTATCGATTGATCGATCTTTGTTCGAATGCATAAGGTTATATAATTTCTAAAAATTCAAGTCACCATTTCAATTCTAGCCATATTCTTTATATCCCTGTACTGTATTCGAAAAAAGAGGGGTTGAGCAGCTGAGTAACAAGCAGTTCTCACAGAAAAACTTCTCTTTAGATAACTCTAATAGTCTAATATGATGCTATATGCTACATATTGGAAACGAAGATGGATTTAAAAAATGGCATGTGCATATTCAATCTTAATTTTATTGCATTATTTATAATACCGTTTTCAAGTCCGTTAGGAATTTGGCTTTTGATTATTCGTAGGAAAAAAACATATTTATATTATGTCTGTTAAAGATTCTTTTTTAAATATATGTACCGTGTAATTGTGTACGTACACTTATATTGCGATGTACATACATATTATAATACAAACTATTTTACATTTCCTGCGTAATAATGGCATACAAAAAACATGCCTAACATGTTTTATACATTATCATAAAAAGTGTTCAAACTCGTTACATGCGATAGGAATAAGTAAAAATGGTTTATTTAAAAATTACAACTGTTACAGATGCTGAATTAAAACATATTTTTCATTCATGATAGGACAAGTTAAAAACATCGTCCGCGTAATTGTATCGTAGATTCATCTGTAAAAAGATATGTTTCTTCCTCGGTTGTACACACATTTCAGTTGCTAATCTCGTGATATTGTATTTGTTAAATAGTATCCTAATATTATTATAGACTTGGAGGGCCAAAATTTGTCAAAACAAGTGTTTGACATCTGTTTTTGGCACTTGTCGCTTGACTAAGCGACATTGCAAAAAGATAACGCCATACTGCATTTTATCACATTGCCTGTGCTTCCGAAAAAGTAATAAAACATATAAAATTAGATTTGATGAATTTGTTAATCCATTTGATGTGTTACAAATTGTGACTGTGTTTTTCCTATAATTTTTCAAGCATCATCAGACAGAAAATCGTATTTATTATAATTATTGTGTTGTACATTGCAAAATAACTTACTAGAAATATTTAAGTCATTACTAGAAATGAAACTTTCGTGAATAACATGTTATAAAACAGGCGGCCCTCCATCGTTAAATTTATATCTTACCGTACCTAATATAAATTTCCCTAGGGTACTCAACGTTGTACCCACCACCACCCGCTACGGCTTCACACTCTTTTTATAGGGTGTATTCCGTAGCGTTACAACGTTAGTCGTGTTCAAAATTTTGCCAGAAATGTCCCGAGAAGAAATTCTTCAAGACTTGGTTGCATGCACTACAGTGTGCAGAAATTAAAAGTTAATTAATAATTAAGTGCAGTTGAAAACATGAGATTTTATCTATTTAACTCAACTTTTTTTCCAAATGACGCGGAGAATTCTTTAAATGCCCTATAATTTGCCTTCGATGCAACCAAGTCGGCATGACCGACGGGGCCGACAGATCCGACAGATAGTCGTATCGTCTTGAGCAATTTTTCCCGTTCGTTATTTAAGTCTGGACATTCCCAAAAGATGTGATCAGCATCCTGAATCATATATCCGCATTTACATTCAGGGCTATTTACTAACCGGCCAAGCTGAAAGAGCTTGGCAGCGAAGTACCGTGGCCAGTTATGAATTGGCTGGTCCAGAAATTAGGAGTCAGGACTTTGGTTATCTCCATTCGCCATTTGACGTTCGGAAAGAATTTAAAAGTTTGCCTCCCCTTAGAAGATTTCTCCCATCGAGCCTGCCAAACTTTCATTGCAGCTTCTATCGCCACGCTGCGCGCTGCTATTCTATGAGCCTTAGAATTGTAAGGGTCTGGTCGATGAGGAGGCAGTAACTGAATTTCTCCCACCTGGGACTCAACACCTTTGTACAGCATAACTGTTGCGCCTCTAACTTGAATGTGCAGGTCCAACGAAAGTATACCAGCCAAGACCGGCAATGCATCCGTAGACGAGGATCTGTATGCTTTGGTTAGGGCTATCATCGCACTGCGTTGTCCACTTAGAAGGATTTTCTGTATCGATTGAACGGTGCATCTTTTGTACCATGTGCTAGCGGCGTAGCCAGCAATCCCCATGTATATGGCATCGTAAGCGATTTTAAGGGCACTAGATCTTAAGCCCCAATTTCTACCTAATATAAGTGATTAAACTCATATCCTAGCCATAATCTTCTTTTTCTACTCTTTTCGTTTAGCCGTTCACGTAGAACAGTGATGCACAAACCGCGGCCCTTATTGAATTTTGTGGCGGCCCTTAAATCTCTTTCTCAAACATATTTGTTTCACGTAAAATATTTATTTAATAAATGTAAGCATGCTTTTTCTTCAATGAAGGAGAATAAATCGGTTCATAGAAACAGGTTTACAAATATTATGTCAAATTAAGACCAAGAACGCATTAACTTGTGAATTGCATATAAATGAAACATAAATATTTCACAATGAAACGATTTTTAATATGCAAGAACTCATAATCCTTTTTTTGCATGGCTTATTTATTTTCGAAATAACACGGTCAAAATAATATAATTGAACCTATTACTCATTTATCTAAATTCACTTAATCTTTTTTACACGATTTTAATGCTGTTTTACATGGAATGTACATATGTTCTGTAAAAAAAAGGATTGAGCGTACTTTAAATCATTTTTTTCTTTGCGGCCCGAAACCACGATAATTTGTTTTATGCGGCCCGTTAGAAGGTAAAGGTTGTGCATCACTGACGTAGAACCACTACTATAGAGATAACCTCTATTAGAGGTCATAAACGCTCCACATTGGGATCGGACATAGTAAAAAAATATACTTGTTCAGAATACGGCATCTACCTGACTCTTTTCAATATCACGTTTAAGGTGTCTACTGTCAATACTTTGTGGAAAGGTATTAATATTTTATATAATCAGAGCCGGCTTCGCTCATGACAATCAAAATCGGTTGATAATGCTTGCCATGAGCGAAACCATTAATGGTCATGTAAAATAATTAGAATTAATACAAATGGGTATTATATCTTTTCTATATGCTTATTCAGATTAAAAAATATGTAATACATATAACACACATTCTACCTTATTTGTTGATTTATTTTTGTATTTCACGCTATCCCACAAACCACCTATGTAAACAATAAACTAACAATAGCTGCAGAACAAATCTGTAACGAAACAAAAAATCTGAAACTCTCTGGGGTATTGCAAGCTTTGAGAAGCTTCGCGATTGTATTATTATTATCAAGTCATTTTTACAAAAAAAAGCTTGCGGGGGGGCACGCGTCATTTAAAAAAAACCCATGTCGGGGGCAGCGGCGGCTAGACGGACACTATCTACTTTTTTCAACAATAAAATGACAAGTTTTAAAATATAACGGAGCACTGTGTTTGTATAGTAAATCTGGATAAATATGATATGATACATTAGCTAAATTTGTCAGAAATATTACACTATACCTACATATTTTTTTAAGCTTAACAGTCAAGCTTAGTGATAACAATTGAAAGGTTTATCTTTATCCCTGTAGATTTAAAATACATATTCTATTTCTATAGATATGTTTGCTTATCGGAGACGGAAATTAAAAAACAGCCATGTTTCACAATACCAGTATTCAAAACCAAAGCGTGCTGCGGGTGTCTTTCAATCAAGCATGTATAGGGATTAAATTTCAATCCATGTGGTGGTTATATGCTCGGAACAGTCAGAACGAACGAATAAGTAATATGCTAGAAATAAAAAGATAGTTTGACTTTTATATAAAATAATATACTTTGTATGTATATTCAGATTGCATGAAATGATGTTTACTTTGCCATTCCCTTCATCCTTACAGTACGGGGGGTACTTCAGGTCGACACTCACACACCTTAACTAGACGATTTGGAATTTTTTCGTAAAAATAATAAAATGATTTGTGTAGTAATGTATTTGTTGGAATCTTTGTTAGTTTGGGAAATTGAATCACTGCGGTTAGAAAGTATTAAAATAATATAATTGATCAGCGTTACCCCACTTTTTTAGTTAGAAATTCACCACTGGTTGACATGAGTAAATTCAATATTTAAATTATTTTATAATGCGGTGCTTGTAAACTATGAAAAAACTACAAGGACGATCTTGTAAAAATTGCCTTTCAGTAACCAAGTTTAGCGAAAAAGTAATGCATGTCCATAATGAATTTTTCTATCGCTGTTGATTATGATACTCTCAAAATAGATAATATACATTATGAATATATTACTAATGCGTATTATCAAAGACTAAATGTCATTAATGTGTTAATTTAACAGCGATACTCAACCTGCGGCCCATTCAGATTTTATGTGAGGCCCAAAACAATCATGTTTTTTCAAACATCTGGTATTGTTTGCAAAAAGAGCGAACAGCATTTTTTCATGTTTATTTCTTTACGATGGCATGGTTGTTAGTGGTGTCTAAGTATGTTGAACAACTCGGTAGCAATTATCGTAGAAAAACTTCTGTTAAAATACATCCATTAGGAGGCCATATGCTTTACATTGAGAGCGGACATGGATTTAAAAAATATACTTTAACCATATTAATCAAACACAATACTGTTGTGTCAAAATATTTTGGGCGAAACCGTGGCATATAGAAAATAATCATAAAGCAGCGATTAGAAAAGTTCAGGAAGGTTAAATTTACGCCCTACAACTTTCCAAGAATGGACACAATGGTGCACGCGTCATCTTCATCGCGTCAAACATCACACACTGACCGACATTATGAAATCTTGCAGCTCTTAAACTGTTGACAGCGTAAGCCTTATTACTGTCTTGTGTTGGGATTTTTTTAAAAATCTGTTGCACCATCGTCTTGACTTAAAAGCCAAAACAGAAATCTCTGTTTTCTCCCTGTTCACAGTAATGTCGAGTAGGACATGCACTAAGCTTTACTAGAAAAGATTCATATTGATCCTTAAAATGCAGATAGTTGGGCGGTGGTAAAAAAGGTATTCTTAAGAGTAGAAAGCAAACCAACCAGAGTAACAGACGATAGAACACATCGACCCGTAATAGGCAGAAAATCGTAACAGACAGTTTAAAAATTGTATAGGTTTTTTTTTTAAATTAAGTTCGAAAAAGAAATTCCTTAAGTGCAGTCAGTATTATATGGTCAATGCCTATCCTGATATTATAATAAAATTGTGACTACTTTCAGTTTCAATGTCCGCGTGGAACAAACAAAAACAGGTCAAAACACTAAAATGCACAGACCCTAAAAAAGATCAGACGAATGAGATAACGAACACTATAAAAAAAAATGATTACACTTAGATATTGAACAATTATTGGTTTAAAATGAAATTTACCAAATTGTGTCGTTTAAGTTCTTTTGACGATTATGGTTAGATATAGCTGGGAGCATCCCCTGTAATGGTTCGTATACTCTGCAGTTAGCTCGAGACATTGAAATCGTTTACTTGGGAAAAATACCACTGATTATCTATATATTAATAGCCGATAATGTCCGTTTGTTTGAGTGAGAGTCCTCGATTTCACACCTTCCAGTCTCCACTTTTTTAAATAAAATAAATTAAAATAAAATAAATTAAAATTATATTAAACAAAATAAAATTAAACACAATGCAACAAAAATCTCACGTTGCTGGGCAACGGGCTTACAGCTGGTAATTATTATTATTAGAATTAAAACATGAAAAAAAATATAGTACCGAACATATAAACGTTTTTTAATATCATGGTTCATGTGTAATGGAGTCAAAATATACGTCGATGTATCTCAGAGTGTATTTTGAACCAAAGCTGAATGACGTTTGTTTTAGTCTCCACGGTTAACTCTTCCCTTACTATCCAAAAAAATCACAAGCTTCTGAGCTGTGTATCTGCTACACATCAGGCAAACGGGAGTGAATCATGACAATTATATAATACTACTACAGCAGTACTACATATAATTGTCATGATTCACTCCCGTTTGCCTGATGTGTAGCAGATACACAGCTCAAGAGCTTGTGCTTTTTTGCATAGTAAAGGAAGGGTTAATGCGGATGCTGTTCTCAACATTCAATACGGCATTGACGACATAATTGTAAAATGTCGACAGTTTGACGAGCACTACGGTAGACAGAGTGGAACAACCTTCGGGGGCAAAATAATTGGTGGACAAACTGTCCATTGTGGGCGGCGCATTTTGAGGGCGCCTATTAAGACGTCCTAGCTGTCATTTCGCGCTTGATGTGTGATGAATTGATCCACGATTCGCGGAGTAATTATTGTTAAACGCAACGATTTTCAGAGCTTTGGAACGAGAGCTTTTAACGGCAATCGAAAGGTCAGTTTTCGAAAAAATATATGATAATAATAGATATTACGCATTGTAATGACTTAATATCGTTGGTAAACTAATAGGTTGTGGGGTGAATTTAATTCCGTTAAAAATAATTTTATTACAGTAATCGATCGAAGTTCTATTTTCATCTAAAAAATGCTTACAATAAACCGTAAAGTTTTTAAAACCAAAAACATGTGGAAAAATAAAGCAGCTTAGGACATAAAGTTGACACCAAATAAAGCTAATATCGATTTGGAATATCAGGTTGTTACATTTGTGGAATAAAATCACGCATCTCGAAGCAACAGAGATTCGGAAATCCAGAAGGATCCCCCGGTCTTAAGAGATGGATGGATAGTGTCGATTCGGATGTGAAGATCTTGGGTATCCAGAGCTAGAGTGAGTAATGAGGAAGGTAAAGGAAGAACACAAAAAAATAATAAATCCGCAATGATTTCCATTAACGAATAACCACGATATGAAAAAAATACATAATTTCACATAATACAGTTTCCAAATGGGTGCATTCTTTATGTTCGTACATTCGTATTTTGTTAATAATGGTAATTTACAGCCGGCATCGGAAATATGAAAATTTACAAAAGCAAAAAACTATGTTTAAATTTTCGCAAAAATTGTCTGTTTAACATTTACGGTAGTAATTTCAATAACAGCTTAAACCATTGACCCCCTTTTCGATGGTTATGGTGTTATTATGAGCAATATTGAATCAAATATATTTTTTTGTGTGAAATTAATTATTAAATAAGATGTTTGAACCAGATCTGTGGAGTCGTCAAGAAATAAGACGACTCCGACCATACCTTAAAACACGAATTTTATTATTATTTAAGTTTAGTTAGCATGCAGTGGTGCCATTTTTGATCTGAGCGATTTGAATACACATTGTTTTAAAAGGACTCATAGTTATTCATTTTTTTCGATTCTGTCTCCGCTTAAAGCAGTACGACTCTACGACTACGACTCCGCAGCCCTGGTTTAACACTCAAAAATAGTTGTCTCATTTTGCACAACACTATCAAAGTTGCAAAAGAATTATAATGTTGTGGTGCCTAAAAATTTCCTCCCTCCCTTACAATCCTAAAATAATGGGGCGTAAAAAGAGCGACTAGACCTGTCTTAGCCTTATTCTGTCTATTTCTATTACTCTTATACAGACAATGTATAATATGATGTAAAAAATATATATTCAATGATTATACCAACAACAACAAAAATACGTTATTACATAAAGCGAATAATATAACATAATAAAAGACTTAGATAACATAAAGTATATACTATATTAAAATTCACATCATCGTATATTAATGAAATGAAACAAAGCGTTAATTCCATACAAAAAGCGATGATAAAACAATGTAAGAAGTATGAATGAATGAACAATAAATAAACATGAAAAATGAGATTAACAAAAAACAAAACTTCAACGAGTAGCGAAGGAGTTAGTCGAAAATTTCTCCGGCGAACGATTCGCACCGCAAGAATTCTATCGCGAAATCTTTCCGACTCGAGAATTATATACGTCGTTCCCCATTTCCCACACTAAAAAGAAAGAAATCGCATACTTCTGCTCTCCGCGTGCTCTGCTGCTAGTGCAAAGTGGGATAACCATAATAACTCAAGGTGTCTCCTTTACATGACCACAATAAACGAGTTTATTTATTATATTTTAAAAAAATATATATACACAGATGGCGATCACTGGTCTTCCATGGAGGACAGTTAGTACGGGTAAGTGCAGTAATAAGACCTCTAGTTACAAAAAACGACACATATTTCGAAACCGAGAATATCAAAAAATTTAACACGAAATGAAAAAATGTATGATTCAAAACTCAATAAATAGCATATGAAAAAAAAGATGTCGAATCTTAATTAGCGATATATTTGTGGAACGGAATATTTCAAATCTGGTAGATCTAAGTTTAATTTTATAGTTTATCAGAAAATGAAAGCTGCTATTTTTTTTTTAATACAATACAAAAAATAATTACGGTTCGGTTCTCTTACATATCAACAGAAATTGCTAAAAGCTGATTGAAGTTAAATCATGTTGAAAACTGAAGAGCCTACAGTAGGCAAATTTATCATTTCAACTATTCTTTCATTGAATTCAACTATTTATTTAAGTTATCCATTTCATAGAATTTGATTAAAATATTGAAATATTTATTGTGTAAAAAAGGCATGTAAGAATATTTGATTAATGATTTTTAGAAAATTAAATGAATTTAATTATTTAAAAAAAAAACACTTCGTACTAATTCCACATACTTTGATCAGGACTGGTTTCGTTAACTAGCATTATCAACTTATCAACTTCGTGAACTGATTGTTATTATTGCTCGCGATGAGCGAAATTAGTTTTAATTCATATGAAATTATCTCAAAGAGGGCTTGATTTAAATACAAATATATTGCCTTTTCATCAAGAATATTGACAGTGAACACATTAAAATTGGTATATTTAATTTTTAAATGAATATTCATTTACATTCTTTGAATATACACATAATTATTAATAAATATGTGGATGCCATTTTCAATAAATTTATAAAATAAGCACCAGCTTAAACGAATCAATGTGACTTTTTAAGGACCACTAGACACAAAACTTTATTAGCGACATTTTATTTGACTGACGTCAATTTTAAAACACAGAGCACTCATAGAACATGAATTCATAATAGCAGTACTAAAAAATACTTACTTGACTTAATTGATATTTTTAAAAAATAAAACTTCGATTTTAAGTAACACAGACAGACCTCGTGAAATTACTTCATTTAACACAACGTTAATATTGTTTTTTTTTTTATTGTCATTATGTAACTGGTAATTGAAATATTTACCATGCATGAAATAAGACAACAGCTATGCTTTTATATGCCACAGATGGTTGGTCACCCCATTCAGGTAACTCATCAAATCGAATATACGAAACTGATCATTAAAGGCATTAAATATTGGCAGTATAATAAATATGTAGTAACATTTAATAACGATTAACGATAATAACCGTTCAGTTTCGGCGCGAAAAAATTTGGCGAGAAAAGGCTAAAAGGTCGCGCGAGATTCAGCCGTATGATTTTTTAAGCACAAAATAATATTTTATTGCCTCTCAATGATGAATCAAGAGGATCGGAGCGAAAGCGCGGAAAAGATAAAAGAGGAACAGGTAGAGAAAAATAATCCACAAAAATTGCATTTTTTTTTAAAACCAATCTTTTTTCAACTGTATTCTTTTTAATTTAGAGCAGAGCAAATCCAAAGTCCAGAGTAGCTTTAAAACACTTTCGTTGGGAGTGATTAGTGTGCAGTGTGCACTCCTATTCAAATATGATAATTTGGAACGATTACCCATTTTACTTCGAAATAATTTATAGACCGTAATTTAAAAATATATATTTACAAGACAAACCCAATATGATTCTAAAAAAATAAATAATGTCCTTCAAAAAAAAAAAAAAAAACACTAACCAACGATGAAAGGGAGATTGGAGCTTGCTCCACAAGCGCCCCATAACATATGAAAAGATATCATCTTATGCCAGGACAGGACTAGTGGCAAGGGTGGGAGATAATTTTCAGATATCACAAACACCCATGCCTTAGAACAGAAATAAAAAAAAAACTTTTCCGTATTAGGACTCGCACCCGTGAAATCCGACACGGAAGCCCAATATAAATAAATAATAGTAGTAGTCTTTATAATATTTGATGTGAAAAATGTTCTTCAGTCTAATTATCGATATCGACAGCAGTCGATAATTTTAATGTATAGAAACATTTCAAAATTATTAACGCTTTAATTCCCGGTCATCCGGTGAAGCAAACCCTTCGACCTATCGCGTGATCCTGTCACGGTGGCTGAGAGTTAAAAAAATGACCGCGGCGGGGGCAGAAGGGTCATAAGTCGGATTGCGGTTAAAAGTGAATCGATTCCTTCAATTCGTCCCACTATTAATCTTGTCTTGACCGACTAGCGGCAAAACAAAAAAAAAACATTCAATGTATGAAAGAAAGTGTTATTTAATGAATACCTTTCATCTAACTGTTGTAATTTGTCCGATCCGTGTTGCAGTGGTAAATGTCTCAAGCTTCCGTGACAGATCTCACGGGTTCAAGTACCTAGTACTAGATTTAAAAAAAAAATCATGCATGGGTGTTTGTGATGCCTGAGCAAACCTTCCCACCCTTGCGATTCTTAATAGTGGGGCGTAGCGAAAGCGGCTAGCTAACCACTAATCCTGCTTTAGTCTTATTATTTCAATCCCTACTCTATTATAAAAAAACAGGACTGAGTAACAAGTAGTTTTCGTAGAAACAAATCTCCAGAAAAACCTCCATTTATATGCCGTATGCTACACATTGGTAGTGAGCATGAATTTAAAAAATATATTAATAGTACAAAAAACAATACACAGTATCGAGTTTGGAACACAAAATACTCTGAATAAAAGACGAATCAGATTTCAGCTTTCGAAGAAAATTGATAAACTAAATGACTGACTATATCATTGCTAGTTAAATTTATAAAACATAATTTGTTATTTGTTTTGAATAACAAGTGATTTTTGTATGCGCGGAATAAACAAAGGTACCACCCCCTGTATCAATAAATAACAACAGTATCTTTTACTGGGGTCAAAAATCCCACTCAAATGTTCATCCTGATTTACGCAACACTTGTCTATAATTATGTTACATCAGCATCAAATTGCTCTAATATATTAATCAGAAAAATAAAACGTCTAATGGAATATGTACAAAGAAGCATCCAAAATAGTTCGCCGCAATAAAAACGAAGAAGAAAGCACATATAATTAGCGATAAATTGAACCATTTACAGAATAATGGATAGCAAAATGATGAAGCTAATTCAACCGTTTAAAAGTTTGCCGGCCAATCGATCGTGGAACTGCAGCGCTGTGCGACCGATCGTTGTCACTTAATTTATCGCATTGTATTCAAAATGGTATGAAATAAAATTTAATGCCACGTCATTTAATCAAATTTATGTTGATGGTAATTTAAAAGGAAGTTGGTTAGAAATTAAATAGTACTTAACAATCGATCGGCATATTTGGTGTATGCATGACGCGACTATTTTTTTCATCTCAAAACTGGACATCTACTTAAATATTCGTATATGTGCATCAAAGATAACACATATTCCTTCATATCTTCGATTTTATGTTGAATGTTTAATCCCGGGATTGGAGAATTTGTCAATTCCGAAATCCCGGGAACGCAAAAAGGGTCCGGGATCGGATGCCATTGTACGTATACATGTACTGGGTAAATCAACAGAGTTTGAGATCGCCATAAGAAGCATAAAGAATCACCGTTTCCCGATGCTACGTTTTTGTCTATGATGTTGAATTGAGTAGAAAAGGCATACTGATAAGTTATTTCACTATCCCACACATTGCACCGATATGTAGTAGTTCCAGAATATAAATATTTAACGCCTGATATGAAAGCTTAACATTCGTTACTTTTTAAATAAAAGACAGCCGACAGTGGTTTAGTATACGTATTTTTTAATAAATAATTGTAGTTTCTTTCTTACCTTAGGAGAGAATCCATATATTTTTCTTTTTCTGTCTTTATCATTACGGAGAAGATCAACTTTATTTTCTTCTGTGCCCTTTTTCTCATCTGCTCGCTGTCGATCTAGCAGAAAAGAAGTTAATTTATTAATTTACAAGTATCAAATGTGTACGAGTTAAGGCAGAAGTAACATTTTTTTTTCGAAAAGAATTTACGTAATAATACCAACATGACTAGGGCTTCCAAACCGGTTAACCGGTTTATCGCATGTTTTGAAAAAAGCCGAAAACCGGTTTATTTCACTCGGTTAACCGCGTTTTATTAAAAATACTCGTTTTCTTATTTTTCATTTTCTTTTTCAAAAAGAAAAATTCTTTACAATGAATTTACTGCAAATTTTATTTAAAACACTTTGCAACAACAACTAAGTAACAAGCAGTTCTCGTTAACAAATAATTGTTTGAGTCTATATGCTTCAAAGTGGAAATGGAGACATAACATAAGCTAATATTATTGTATTCTACTATATTTATCTCTAAGCATTGGATGTCCTGTCTAGTCGATATGGTTAAAAAATAAATGCATTTATTTAAAGATCTTTCTCTTAATGAGTTTTATTATCAAGTTCTATTTTTTTTATTTGACATATTTTATCAGAAAATATTTGTCCACATTTGATATATATATATATGTATATACCTTCTGTGTTTCAACTATAAGATTGATATCGATTTTTCATTAAAATTTGAGCATTTAGGACAAATATTTTAAATTTTCCACAAATATTTTTTTTTTGCATACCTACCTAATCAAAATACATTATATTTCGGTTTAAACCGGTTAACCGGTTTTTTTCTGGCAATAGCCGGAAAACCGGTTAGTTGGAAAATCCGGTTAATTGGAAGCCCTAAACATGACGATCCTCTTGATTAGAAAAAAATCGAATCGTTGAATGTGTCATATATTAAGTTGAGTTATGTGACATCTTCAGTCTAGAATAGTCCAGCCTCTGAGTATTACAACAAAAAGATAATAAGATTTTGTTCAACGTAATCTCATTATATATCGTACATATAGTGAGTGACTCTTATTTTTTTTAAAAAAATACAAGTTTTTGTCAATGAAAATGCTCACTCACTAAACGATACGTCTTGTATTATTAACCCTTTTAATGCCGGACGATTTTGCTATGCAAATGCTAAAATTGCCAGGTGTTTTTTATAGAAAAATCGTCTCTTACAATTTATCAAAAAAAGTACTGAAAAGCATTTTTTAGGAACTTAAAAAAACTACTTGTATTCTCTATGATCTATGGATATAATATTCGTAGATATTATCTGCATTTTACAAACCTTGTACAACAATAAAAAATATTAACGTTGATTAAAGAAAATTTAAAACAAATAAAACCAAGTCCCCTTAAAAAAACAGTTTAGCACATATTAATTTTGAAACACTTTTTAGGTCATCATGTAGTAAAATCTATTAGTAGTTGTAAAAATACTATAATTTAAAACAAAATATTTTTTTTACAGTGCTTTGGGTTATGCTGGCAACACTGTCAAACGCATACAACGTGTCGCCCGATCTGAGTTGTTTTCATCTATTTTTTTTGGAATACAAAATAAGTATAAAGAGTTTTAGATAGTGAGGCTCTGAAAATAATTTGGCTTCCTGTTAATAGCGTAGATGCTTAAAGATTTTTCAGTTAGTTTTAACATGTATTCGAACGAATCTTAGAGAATTATTTGTAGTTCTACTCTTAGTTTAAATAAATTTATTGTTTATTTTATTTATAAATTGTATGTTAAAAAAAATGATGTTTAATTCTTGAATAGTCTAATAAAAAAGATGATTAAATGCCAAAATTTAGCACCAAAATGACGAAATTAACTACATATGAGAAACAACTTACATTTCAGTTCAATTTCATCGTCATCCAACAGCAGTGACACCACCTCTTTGGGTTTGAGGGTGTCCGGCTTGAAGTTCCCGCCACTGATCACCATTCGTTGAATCTAAAGAGAGATAAAAAAAATCGTCAGTTTATAAGGAATGCAAACGAAGCAACAAAAAAAAAACACATCAACTGCACAATAGGACAATTTGGCGGTCTAGCGGTCGATTGATTATTTTGTATTCACTATAATAAAAGTAGCGAAGAATTATTAAATGGATTCTTTATTCCTGAGAATACCTTTAAACTGTTAGCAGGCGCATATTTGATGTAATATACTTACTTACTTACTAAATGTACTTATTGGCTCAAAAAATTCTGTCGGAAATACGGGAGTAAAATAACAACCTTAAAATTTAGACGATTTTGTTTTTGAAAAAATACACTTTTAAAAACGGTTCATTTCTATCAATTAAGGAGATAATAAAACATGTTATAATCTATGATGTTTGATAAAGGAAATGATTCTTCATACAAAATTTTCAATATAGGGTTTTCTCACATATATTTCTTGTTATAAAACAATTCAAACACAAAATAACAAATTCTTCTACGAATAAGTCGCTTTCTTGTTTCAATAGTTTGTTTGCGGAAAAGTACATAATTGGAATCATTGGATAAAATCACCGCCATTCTTAAAACAACCGGGGCGGAAATATCAGTTTTAAGTGAATCGCTGTTCAATATGTCGGTCAGACTTAAACAAACAAATAATGTTTTTTTCAAATATCAAGACTGAAGAGTTGTGAATACATAATAATTTGTACCAAATAATGTAAGTTTTTACTATGTTTCTTAATACTATGTTTAGATTTGTAGGGAAAAAAGCAATGCAGTATGATTTAATCAATAAAATAACCCAAAACAACGCATTAATAAAGTTTTTGATACGATAATATTTTTTAAACGACATAAAAGATATAATCGATTAAATTGGCATTGACTTGGTCTCCGAATTGATCATTTCAGTTTAACATATATTTCTAATTACTAAAATAATTCTAGTATACAGTCATCATTTCACCAGTCAATATGATGAAGAGACTAATAATTTTTAAAATTGGTCTTGAGTCTTAAGACATTTTCGACATTAAGTCCGACTCCTGAAAAAACACGAATCTACGACTTCGACTTTGACTTCACAGCCCTGGTTGAAAATACTTGTAATGAGCGAAACCAGTCCTGATCACATTAAATAAATGTGGAATCAGTACAATTTTTTTTTTTTTTAATATAATGAAAACCTTGAAAGTGGTCAATATACGATTCGCTTGTTATCGGTCAACTCGAACAATTAGCATTGGCGAAGAAACTTATATAAATAAAAAAAATGATATTCAACTTCCGTTGAATGAATAATATATATACTAGGTATTCGTATCACAGACTCTAAAAAATAATTTTAGCAGAATACTTCCGTTAACAAACGAATCAAAATAATGCATAATATACAGACACAAGCTATGCCACGAATTAAACACTGCATTACGCCAGGATACACAAGCGTGGATATTTAATTACCAAGTGCGTACACCCCAATTAAAAGTGTCAAAAGCAGAGAGATCGAATTAAGACCCCGAGCGAATAATGAAGTTGACGGTGCAACGCACCCCGGACAAATTGCCTCCGCCGGATACAGCCCGCTATTATAAATCTCACAATTGAGCAATCGTAAAAGACGTCCCGAAACGCTATCATACCACGCGGCCCACGATACTCAATCGAAACCGCTTTTTTGACATCAATCCGAGATGATAATATAAAGCGTCCTGATAAAATCTTCGCGTCAGGATCTGTGATGGTGGTCTGACGCGAGACCTCCCGGTAGGGAGAGGGCGATCGGCTCAAGGGGTAAATCCGGGGTAGCGAATTTTGTTGTTATTTGTAAAATAATATTTCACGATCAATTTGATAATTTTTAAGACGTAAGCAGTCAATTACCGATGAAAAGACCTAATTCTGTTGAAAATGATCGCGATGAAGGAAATTTATTTTCGTGAAATTGAAGAAATTACAGCATAAGTTCAAATTTATTTTAATATATGAAAAAAACAATACTTCCGCTATATTCAACGATAAATTTGTGGAAATTTGTTTTGATATAAAATTTAATTGATAATTTTAGAAGTATAATATTATAAATATCATTTCAAATAGAAACAAGCGATTCGCCACTTGTTTTATTACATTATTTTTGCGAGATTTACATTCCTTATACTTAGGACTTCCAAACCGGTTTAAACCGAAACCGGTTAACCGGTTTATTGCATGTTTTGAAAAAAACGAAAACCGGTTTATTTCACTCGGTTAACCGCGTTTTATCAAAAATACTCTTTTCTTATTTTTCATTTTTTTTTCAAAAAGAAATATCTTTTACAATGAATTTACTGCGTAGAAGCGGAAACAATTTACATAACAAAAGAAACATGCATTTGAATTTTATAAAAAAACCTACTTGTCTCAAAGTTGTCCATGTTGTGAACAGAAATTACTTTTTCAAATAATTTAATATTTTTTATAGAATATATATAATTATTATAGTGCTCGTTACTCTCAATTATGAGTTTTATTATCAAGCTGTATTTTTTTATTTGACATTTTACCATAAAATATTTTTCCACATTTGATTGTCATTGTTGTATATATATAGTATACCTAATGTATTCCATCTATAAGATAAATATCGATTTTATATTAAAATTGGAGCATTTATGACAAATATTTTAAAAATCTATAAAAAAAAAAATTTTTTGCATACCTACCTAATCAAAATACGTTATATTTCGGTTCAAACCGGTTTTATTGCCAGAAAAAAACCGAAAGCCGGTTAGTTGAAAAGTCCGGTTAATTGGAAGCCCTTCTTATACTAGCAAATTATCTTTATCTAACCCTCTAACCTCTTTGCGTCTACTAGAAAAAAACTCCAACCTTCATTTCGTTATTAATAAAATGAGAATTAGAATCAATGTTTATATTATTATTAAATTACCTTATGATAAATAATCTGAAGATGCTTATTAAAGAAGCGAAATGTATAACACAATCAGTGAAAGAATAGGGTATCAATTTTAATTTCATACAAAAAAATGTTTTTACCATTGAGAATGATTATTTTCAATTAACTTTATTTTTAGATAATAATATCCTTTTGAACGTATTCACTGCCAATTCTTAGTAGAAAGGCCTCCGTCGGTAATCCTCGTGAAGAGCGATACAAGCTCTGTGAAAAAAACTGTTTTTTGAATGAAAAAAATATCGATGTTTGATCAGACAGAACAAGTACAATTAGAAAATGCTCGAAAACTAAAGTTTAATTAAATTCCGATAAGCCACCTCGTATTAAATTTACTTCCAAACAGTAAATATCTATGTATAAAAGCCGTTTAATAATTTCAAGTATTATGAAGACGATTTCAGAAGATTAATAGATTACGTCCTGGGGTAACGAGCTTTGCACTTAAGGCTATAAGCTATAAAGATAGGTTCGACCGACTAAGTCAGAAAACTTTTAATTAGCTATAAATGAGTTGGCTTGGTACCAAAACTCATAATATCTATTTTTGATATCATTTAAGATTAATTAATGAGCCGAAAAAATCTGAATGCATTACACTATTTATTAAAATTTACTTTTAACATTGTTAAAACCACTGTCAAAGATCACTATCGGAGTCTAAGTTAACATTTTTTAATTGATTTTATGATATAATTAGAAATAACTATTCTGGGAGCTGTATTTTTTATGATGTACAATGTACATAATAGTATATTTCGCACGTAAGAAATTGATACTTTTCAGTATACCATCAGATCATCTTTAGTCCGCTTAGCATGCAGTGGCAACACTATGTTGGTTGAATACACATTTATTTTTTTTAGTAAATGAGTAAGTCGTAAGATTTTCCTGACACAATTCAATTCGGACAAAACCCACGACTTCGACTCCAAAACCAAGATTTTTTTTCAGATCTTTATAATTACGAGAAATTTTACCCCTACGGTTTTTATCGCCTCGTTTTAAAAAATGTGAATTATACAAGAACCCTCAAATAGTCATTATGGTCAGTAATTATCAAATTTTCATAAAATCTGCATACATAAAGGTTGGCTTTCACTTGTATCCGATACAATAGAACTAATATTCATGGGAAGAGATCGTGTCGCACGATTTTTAAGCGGCCTACCGCAATGCTCGTCTTAACAATATATTTTGACAGATAAATAAAAATGACTGACTGACATATTATTCCCCCGCAGGATTCGGCTAGCTTCTGACGATACTAAAGAAATACAAAATAAATTTCTAGCATGTGGTTCTAAACCTTGGATGTTTGTATCGTTCGATTACATTCAGTGCAATTTAAATGCTGAATTCATAGCATCTTATAATGAATTATTTGCAGTAAAAAACCGAGCTACATTACTTTTTAGTAAAGAAAGTTTCATGATAGAAATGTATAGTGACATAGACTAAATTTTGTAAAAAATATTTTATTCATACTATATAAATTGTTAATTTAATTTTAGGCTTGGCCGTTTGATTTTTAAGACCCCTTCAAATCGTCTAAAGGAGACTGGACATAATTATCACGTTGCACCGATAAAAAGACATTCGATTCACTGTGTATGCGCACGATGCGCAGACACAGTGACAGAATGAGATAGAGATTTTCTGTAATCTGTGTTACGGTCAGACAAATCAAGGTAAATATAACTGGACTATGAAAAGAAAATTTTAAATTATCGTTGGATTAAGTCAACTGAACAAAAGTTTATCACTTTCGACGGATTCGATGGTAACTTTGTGGAAGTTCATTTTAATATAAAATAAAAAATAACTTTTATTATTCCACGTATTTTGCTACAATATTGATTAACTAGCAATATATTTAAGAATATGATGTTTAGAATTTTAGAGTATTTTAAATGAAAACTTCTCGCACCACATTTCGGAAGCCATACTTGTCTAGGATATTTCATGTCCGGTTGCGCGGGACAATGGTCGTCAAAGGATTCGAGGGTGATCTACGGGCACGCTTCATGTGTTCATTGTGTGCCATACGTTTGATGGTAATAAAATAATTAGACACCTGATTTAGTCGGCGATGTCGGAGAATAATCAAAGTGTTCATAAAGCGGTGCGTTTTGGGAATGATAAATAAGTATTTGATACTATTTTTTTGGATTTGTCTGATTGAGATGTATTGTGGAGGTGCAACGAAATTTATCAGCTAATGATAGTTGTTGTTTTGACATTACAATATGTATCAAACTTCGCCAACCTAAAAGTGTCTTGTTTTTGAAAAAGTGTAGACCTCAAAAGATTTAACGGTAAAGGATACAAGAAATACTTTGGAATAAGGGTTCGTGATCCGATTTTTTTTCACATTTACGAGGTATGATATCAGACGACGAGGCTGAATCTAAATTGTAAGTGACAACAATTATGGATAAAAAGAGAGTATCTAATATTTATTTATGTAAAAAAAATATATTTTTTGTACTGATTCTACTGATTTTTTAAATATAATGCTTTCAAACAAGAATGGGCAGTAAACATCTAAAAAGTGAATATGTATCTAAATAGCGTTAAGTTTTTCTTTTCAATGACGTAAAATTTATCAATTATTTTTCAGATATCTAAGAAGTATTTTATATATTTCTATAATATTACATTTTGAGCACTATAATTATCTTGATACATTTATAAACAAACAGATTCAATTATGATTATTTATTATTGAAATTTATATAGATCTTTTGAAATTATATTTCATACTGGTCGATTTCTAGGTAAGTAAAACATTTGTATTAAAATCTCTATTACATAAAAAAAATAGGCAAAATCCACCAATATCCAGTACGTTTATCTATTATACAAGGAAATCAAAGATTTTTTTTATTGATTGGTTAAGCCAGGCGTGGGGAACCTGCGGCATTTTGGCTACTCTGGTGCGGCCTTCTGACTAATTCTGTTATTCTGTTAATTTTTGTATATTCGTAAATTCGTAAAAAGAAAGGTGCCACCCAGCTAATTTGCGAAAATCCCCAAATTTATTGGCTTTAGAAATTGGCATGAAATTCTTTCCGGCCAAAGATTTCCTAGTCAATGTTTCCTGCGGCCTTATATCGAATCGAAAAAATGAATGCGGCCTTTAGAGAAGGAGAGGTTCCCCACCCCTGGATTAAGCTATCTACTAAAACTTTTCGTTTTGTTTGACTTTCAATTAAATCAATTAGTCAATGATTTTGAATTGAAAAAATGATTACTAAAAGCCCTTTATATTTTTTTAATTGAAAGTCATAAGAATTGACACATCAAATTATTTAAAAAAAAACTCATTCGCTCCATTCATCGGTCCTAGACTTAATGACGCTAATTGGAGAAGTCATCGACGCAAGATGAACCCGCACGTTTATGACACATACTAGAATGCTTTATGGAAATAAGATTTAGCACCGCTAATTAGGAATAAGTAAGTAGGCAAATTCCATTCAATTGTGGTTCACAAGCTGTGCAGGAGGAAATAGGTATTGTCGTGACGACCTGACTGCCGACCTCCATCCGCGGGCCATTCTCAGGTCACCGTTTCAAGTGACGCTGTCTACGGATGAGGTTCTTCAACTTAAAGAAGACCAAATACACACATATTTAATAATAATCTGTGACATAATTACACCGTAGCTATAAAATCACGCTGTACTAATTCAGACAATGTGAACGTTTTAGGGCTAGAATGAATTACAGTAATACCCCGCTTAGCGCGACCCCGTTAAGCGCGGTTTCACTATAACGCGAATTTATTCAGGTTTGGACATATTGCAGAGTATGGACAATAATGATGACTGTGTCTTGACCGTGTGTCAAACAATTAAAAACAGTGTTGGGTGTTATGAACGTATTTTAAAAGAACGTAAACAAAACGCTACCCAAAAGACAATAGATGTATTTTTCCGTAAAAAATAAGAGTATGTATTGCATAAAGTGTTCTTAGAATTAAAGTGATTGATTAAAATGATTTTTATTTTTTTGTATTAAATTTTGACTATGTTTAATCTTAAACCTCGATATACGCGAATTTCAGTTAACGCGATTTTTTTCGGAACGTATCCCTCGCTTAAAGCGGGGTATTACTGTACTTAATACTCGTACTGTCATCGTATTTCGTCAACCGTTAAATAAAAAACAATATGTCGTTATATAAATAAGTACACATTTGAAAGAAATTGTTAAATTCAACAATCATATGTTTTCTAAAATTCAAAATTTTAATTCCTTCGTAGTAACCTAATAAATATAGTCGAGTAACTTCGATTAATGAAACGAATAAAACACTTGGTTCTGCACATTTTGACACAGTTACAAATATGTACAATTCGCAAGAATATATATTTTGTAATAAATATTCAAAATATTGTTGTTTTATTGACCAATGCGAAACATTGCCAACGTACCGTTTCAAACTTTTGAGTTTTTGTTTCATTCGGTTAATTGGTTAACCGATATTGTAATTCGATACCAGGACTTGTTATTAATTAGCATCGCTGATATTACTTCAAAAAATCACGAGGTAATAGTTACTAATCGATCGATACGCATGATTTTATAAGCATAACGCTCGATTAAAAAAGGCAATAGATGAAAGTTATGCTATGCTATAAAGAATTTAATCTTTACATCATGTTTATCAATTATAAAAATTATTTGAAGACCTTTTAGGTCAATGATTATAAAGAGGTTACCCCTTTTTAGCTCAGCGTGTCAAGATCTAAAAAAGCCTGACTCGACCCGGGTGCTGTGTCACATCTAGGAATATTAGATCGGTAGAAGCAAGCTATATATATATATATATATATATAGCTAGCTTCTACCGATCATATGGGTCTGGGTTTCTTTAAGCTTGGCCAATAACTGTGATTGGTTGTCAACATAAAACTGGTCTTGAAATTAATATACAGATCAATACTATAAGTACTGACCATTCTTTATGAAAACTGATAATTTATTATAAATACTGAATATCTAATATTAAATACAAACCAGATAAAAACAAAGAATAAAAAAGAAATACACATTTTTTAAGAGCAAAAAAATATTTGGGTTAAAATAAGTAGTTAATTTAAAAATGAAAATTGAAGCCATACAACAATAATAAAACAACCAAAAAATGGTTATGATCTTTTTTAAATTTAAAATGTACTGAACTAAATAAATAAAAAAAAAAATACGTACAAAAAACTCACATCATTGTTTATTTGTTAGTGATATGGTATCACATTGTTCTTTGAAAGTGAAAATTAGAGTAGTGTTATCGCAGATATAAAGAGAGAGAAAAATGCTTTTTTAATATTTAATTCAGGCTGACATGCTTCCTTACTACGAGTATAATAAAACATCTGCAACAGCGAAATAATAGATTAATCGTAGTAAATTTTATGCGACCTCTATCTGTGGACAGACACGAGGAAGTTGATGAATCTAGGGTCTGCGCGCTAATTGTGATGCGGACGACGTGCGACCCGCCTCGCCTACGCGGAAAGCGCCACACTAACGAGAGATTCGGATCTCTGAAAACCCGACTCCCCATTCGATATAGACAATTATCCGCATTCCATTTCCACAGATTCGATTGTATCACAGTATCATTTTACCTATGACTTCCATACAAAGCATCGATTATTAAAAGGTACAGTTAAGGAATAGATATTAAATATCCCTCAGTCATACTTAATCGATTAACAAAAAATAGCTCTTTTTATGACCTTCTTGCCCCTTTCCGTAATACTTTGTAAATGATTTATATTTCAATTAACCCAAATTTTGAATACACCAATTACCCTACTTAATATCAAAATACCTCCCCTAAATGTCAACATTGTGCCAGGGTCAATTGACAGGTATTTAAATGGTGGAAATCTTTTATCGATTCGATTGTTTCATATTTATTTTAAAATCAACCTTATTTAGCAATTACATTTTCAACTGTACGAAGTCCAACCAGTTAAAAATTATTCAGTGTTGTGTGAAATTAATCTAAAAAACGATATATTATAATGTTTGAACTGAGCTTTTGGTATGAATACTAGATTATGGAACATAACACTTGCCATGATTGAATTATTTTTACAAACGTGAAATAATCAAATTGATTGAAACTACTATGAGTTTTATTGAAACGAACTTGTTTTACTATTCCTCTTAAATTAATTAAACAACTACCAAATCAGAGTAAAGTTAAATATACATAATAAAATTGTGCAATATCTTACTTCACTCTTTTCCCTCGCTCTCTGCATGATTCTCTCCTCGATAGTCCCCTTGCAGATGAGTCGGTAGACAGTCACCTGCTTTGTCTGACCCAGCCTATGGGCGCGGTCCATCGCCTGCTGGTCCACCGTGGGGTTCCAATCAGAGTCGTAGAATATCACCTGTGGAAAAAGTAAAAATAAATATCAATTGAACAATTCTGCAATAAGCAAGGACAACTCGTTAATTAAACGGAGGCAAGTAAAATCTGCTGCTGTTTCTCCACCACTTATGTCCGAGGATGCAAGGATATAAGAACAGTTTTTAGGAAAGACATGTGATGAGCTATCTACGCCCCGCCCAGTTTAAGGATTGAATACTAAGTGAGTGGTAATAAATTTCAACATCAGAAACACCAAAATCAATTAATAGCACTTTTCGTCTAGTATTTGAAACCTTGACCACGAAATCCAATAAAACGCAAGAGAATTTTACAATCAAAGTCTAACAGAGATACAAACAAATTATATATGTAATAGGTAGTTGTGGTTATATGAAATAAAAATTTGATAAAGAGACATAATATACATATCAATGACGTGCGCAATTCTAGATGCTGGTACACACATAATAATAAACAAGAAAAATAAAAAGCAGTGAATTTTATTAAATTAAATAAATGTCCATATAAAATATAAGTAGATAATTTAATGGCTGATACTGTCGAATTTTCAACAGAATAGAATTAGTTTAATACTTTGTTACACGTCGTCGATATGATTTTAGAGAAGTTAGCTATTTCAAGATATTTAAATCGAACTTTAAAAAATGTCTGCAGTATATTATTACGCAATCTAGTGAGAGTGGGACGATTTACTTTACCCCAGGGCATCTCACAATAATAGCTATCATTTCACATTAGGTGTTAATTACACACGGCTTCGCGAAAAAAACTCCCTCCGTTAACAAAAAAAAAATATACCCCACCCGTGTTTTAACGATTCACAACACAAAAAAGATTCGATGAATGATTTATACATAAACGGTGTATTGAAAACGTACTGACAGATTTAGTCCGGCTTGCCATTGAATGGAGCGGGAGCAAAAAAATACAGACAGGCTCAAAAAAAACTAGTACACAGTCATATCTATAAATACGATTAGTTAATATTTTTAATTATGTGTAAACAGCTAATGACATTGCATCAAATATTTTTAAATCATAAACACATACGAGATAAGCTCGATGAGAGTTTTTATGACACTCAGAACAACGAGAGACATCACAAACACTCATGTCTTAGATTTCAAATGTATACATAAAGAAATAATGTTTTTGGCACTGTCGAGACATGGGCCGCTAGGGCAACGCTTTTACCAACTAGACCACAAAAGTTAGACAGTTTTATAAAGTGAAAATGCGAATTAATCATCAATTTACTTTTTTGTTTTATTAACAAGATTTGAAAATTCAGATATGTAGACGCGCATTGATCATATTTTAAGTGATTAAAATCGAAGCCTAGAAGTAATGACATGTGTAAACGGTATTCATTGTGGTAAGCCCACTAAGGCTTCGAATACCTTTTCGCGACCAATATATTCTCTGGATGGAATCATGTAAACATGAGTTAATAAATAGATTTGTAAATTCGTATACGAGGACATGGATGTCTATTCTTTCGTATGTTATAAATGTACATTTATTTCCTTTATTTAATATACTTAATGGACTTCCTACTTGACCTTTAATACATCATATGCTTTTGTATAATGGTATGTAAAACAAGAAGAAGAGAAGCCGAATTACTGGGTCCAGAAAAATTACTACAGCAAAGAAAAAAATATTGGTTGATTTTTCATAACTTAGGTTAGTATTTACCAAGCTTTTGACATCTGTGTACACTTTAATATTTTTAGTAACACCGAGTAACACTCATCAAAAAAATGGCATATACTTTAATGACAATCAAAATATATTATTTTTTTCCCTTTTGCGTAACATAAGCAAAACAATAAGCGATACAAATACAACTCACACGCAATACGCAATAAGTTAAGTTTTTAAAATTATTTTTATATATTTGTAATCGAAAAAAATTAAACTACGTGTTGAAGCTTATCCCCGCGTACCACATTTGGGAAACACTGACTTAGGTAGTAGATTTTTATAAATACTAATTTCAATACAAATTTAAAGAACTTTTAAGCGATGGGACCAAAACCATTTCTTGTAATTTTATTTTTTTTCTTTTGTTTTGTGTAATGTTTATCGTAGATATTATTGATTCACATACAAAACCTGCTGATAATGGAAATTAAATAATAATATAAAACAGATTTATTTTTTTAATAAAGATGCACTATAATAATTCCGCGTGTTATATTTTTGAAACGGATACATAAAAAGA
Source organism: Himalopsyche tibetana (assembly GCA_030503985.1). Taxonomy (NCBI): domain Eukaryota; kingdom Metazoa; phylum Arthropoda; class Insecta; order Trichoptera; family Rhyacophilidae; genus Himalopsyche; species Himalopsyche tibetana. The sequence continues at coordinate 9,426,092 of JAPJYX010000010.1, forward strand.
GATTTTAAATGACAATTTAATTTTCATGCTACCTTTCAACTTTTTGGAACACTGTATTATTAAGCAGCAGTGTAAAACTTTACACGTTTAATTCCCAGGTGATTTCGCTAATTCTGATAAATGACTCTATAAACAATTTGAATGGGCCGAATCAATGGTGAGAGGGAACTGCGATTATGATTTACGGCTATTGATGAAATAATTACGCTACGAACAAAGTGTTAACAAACGGATTCGAAGCCGAAGTTTGAATGCGATAAAAAGCATTTTTTTAATTAATTAATTAATGTCTTTTATGATGTATCATTATTTGTGAGTGCCTGTGAATCAGCTATCATTCATTAATCCAATTTGATATAGACGTTGAAAATTGCTTTCATGCATCGATACAATAGACAAGAGAGAGAATCGAACAGTAAAACTGTTCAAATTATAAGGCAATGTTGCAATCGATAAATACCTTCCAAATTAATGATGAAAGAAAGAAGATAATTGAATAATTATTTTGAAGATAATAGTTTTTATTCAAATTTATTGTTATATATACCAGTTTGCACATTTGTTTGCTTTCGCTGGGAAAAGGCTTACGTAATACCCGCTGCAGTAATTGACTATTGAATGAGGCTCCATCTCTATATCAGACTTGGCGAGGAACGACGTAGAAGCAAGTATCGAGATGATTGAAAAACGATTGCCCGCTGGTCAAGCCATGGAAAAGTAGTGGATGGGAAGAGCTTTTATTTTTTCTGATGAAGTTTCCAAAGAAAGAATGGCAAACATTGTAAATACGATTGGTTACCTAATACAAATGCATACAATGAAATAGAACTATATCAAATTTACAATGCGTCAAAAAATTTCATAACAGGCAAATATTTATTTTTATTATAACTCTATTTAACTGTCACTCTTATCTCAAAATCTTAACCATAGACAGTAAACTATCTATAAAACGTAGGTCCCATGTGAAAATTACAGTTTACTGTTATATCCGTCCGGTAGTAAAATGCATGCAATTATTGTTTACATCGGTAAATTTTACGGGAGTAAATTCAGACATTTTCATCAGAGGCACGTTCCAGTAGTAAATGTTTTAGAGAGCGGGGGATGAAATCACGCACCACCCCCATTCACTATGATAGTAACAAATATAACTACCAACGGAATAATCTCTTAAACGAGAACACTCATAGAATTGTGTAATATACTTCTGGGCATAAAGCTGCTAATTCCAATTTATGTGTATTTTCAGCTTATGATTGTTATTGGACATGAACAAGTTTACATTGATTCATGTAACTGACCTAAAGCATTGATAGTATCACGAATATTTAAAAAAAAATATATAAAACCCGATAAAAATGATTCGACTCTTTTCACTTCAATAATGTTTAAGACAAGTTTGACGTTTCATTATCCCGCAATTTACGTCAGGAATAGTCTACTAATTGTCGAAAGAATATTTTCAATAATTTTCCAGAAACAAATTTTACAGACATTCTCAGACCGCGTATGAAATTTGATGCCGATATGTGAAATGTGTGTACTTGCTACGCACATAATTTCAATATTATTTGTTTATACAATGTATAAATAATAATAGATATAAAGAAGATGTATTTCATTTAAATATATTTGATTTAGAGCCTGAAAAACGTTAAAATCCACGATTTTGTGTAAATATAAGACATATGTTATTATACTCTCAAATATCAAAAATATCGCAGAAAATACTCGATGTGATTTCGCGAAAAAGATATGCGGCGAAGTATACAATAAAAATAAAACATTTTTTTATTTAACTGGTTGTGTTATAAATAGTGACAAGGGCCAACTAAGCAAGTACAAGATTATATATTCACGTAAACATTTAAAATCTTACAATAGTAAGTCTATAGATGCTTCTCAGAGCCGAAGCCGCGTCATACATAAGTAAAACAACCATTTAAATAATAAATCCTAAAAAAATGTTTTAAAAATATAAAATCATAATCATACAGTCAAACCCTTAATAAATAGAAATTTCAATATTTTGTAAGTATCCTAAAGGGTATTTGAGTATTATGTAATTGGATGACTTGAACGATTTGGTGAAATAAAATATAGTTACGACCAGGCACCGACGTCGAAAGCAACAATAACACAACTCGCACAAATAGTAATAAAATAATGTTGTAGGTATTGAATTAAACCTCTCGACAAAGTCAGCGGCACGCACGCCCGCGCGTGCCAGCCCAATCATTTCATTGCTGCCGCAGCTTCGAATTTGGATAACGGCCGATGTGTTTTCGATAGGGTGACCCACCCGACCCTGCGCGCGGCGAGCTATCCCATCTATATTATTCCAGGACTGAGATGTTACTTTACCGTACATATTTTAATATAATATACTCGTTTACTTAATTGCCTATTTCTAAATGCACAGAGAATTATTCTCATCGCATAATAATCTACAACAGTGGAAGCGAGCATTGGAACTACGAGAAAAGTATACCTATCTATATAATAATTATTCATGTCGCAAGAATGTTTCGGAAATCTAAAAACTCAACACCATCAAATAATACGTGTCAAAATTTCATAACACTGACGTATAGTTCACAAGTTACAGCGGTTTTAGTGACGCTACTTTCGTTTATTATCGATAAATCATTGCTTTTTGATAGGAAAAAATACTGTTCAAGCAAAAAATGGCTGGACAAGTGTTATTCGGACTTTGCTTCATCGAGATAAATGGTTTGCTGATTTCTGAACTGAACGCTCAGAAAAATAAAAAAAGTCTTTTGGCCAATCGTAAATTGAAATTGCGTGAATTGAAAGTGCGCTGACAAATTAAAGATATCAAAACGCAGTATATTCACATCGTATCGAGATGATTGAAAAACGATTCCCGCTGGTCAAGCCATGGAAAAGTAGTGGATGGGAAGAGCTTTTATTTTTTCTGATGAAGCTTCGCAGTATATTCACCATTTTGCATTAACATTTGTTTGAGAAAGCTCTGTTCGAAGTGGGTACCGCGTTTGCTCAGAGTCGATCAAAAACAACAACGCGTCGACAATTCTCTATTCAAGAATGGCCAAATTCTCTATCAATATCAAGGACTACTTGTTTCGACCAGAAATCAATTTCAATATTGGAGTGGTCACCCGATACAATTTACCGGCACTTAAGATTGGCAGACGCATAAAATTGCAAACCGAATCCGTCAATTTGAAGTGTTCAAGTTCGGCAAAAGTTTCCAAAAATAATAATCTCACCCGGTGGGCCGCTTCAGAACACGTATAAAACTTTCCTTTTATAAGATATAAACCAATGCAGATGGTAGTACTTACGAACGTGAGTAATAAAATACACATGAATAATAACAATATCGCGGATTGATTTTACTCAATCAAAATATAGCCATTGTATGTTAACAAATTATTTAAAAAAAGTAATAATTTAATTATTTTTCCGGATCCTTACCCGGACGCTCAACGTCGTTGGCTTTGGTTGGGGAAATAAGGACATTTTGATAAATTACCCTACTCTAGTCCTATATTTATATAATTACTCTCTTCGTTCCTTCTAAAACAGTGAGGCTGAGCAACTTTATAACACGTAGTGTTTGTAGAAAAAAAATCTTCTATAAGCTCCTTATTAGGAGAGAAAATGCTAGCAAAAAATACATTATTTATAATAAATTGTAACAAGTAGCTGGTCGGCAACAATGTAAGAAATTAACTATAATATCTTGCAATTAAAACATTGAAAAAAAACTCTTGAAAATTATTGCTAAATTATTATCGATTTTAAATAAATACATTATATTATATTCCACGATAAAAACATAATTGAAATAAACGCGAAATTTTCCAGAGATGATTATTAAATTTGGTCATCACTGACACAATAATATTTTGAATAAGCGTTACTAATACGAGGTTTGAGTATACATGTCAATGAAAGCTTCTATGAATAATTGGCATTAGCCAGTAATCCTAAGCTGTCAATTTATTGCTCTCGTGGGGCGGTCGCTGAGTAATATTATATATTAGAGATGAATTCGCTGCTGTATTATTGGTTTTGCTAAAACAATTTATTTGTAAAACGCTTATTTTTTTTACAATTGACTTTATTCCCGTATTCTGCTATGTTCGGTAATAAAAGTTATCATACCTTGGTTTGTACATTATAGCAAAATCCCTCAATTTAGGCTCGGAAGCGTAATTCGCTCTGTTACGAGTGTAAATCAAGAATAATAAAAAAGATTATATCAAACCCATACTAATAACTGATCACAGTGTCAGATTTTAAGGTAGCTTTCAAAATAATATTCTTCGAATATCATATATACACAGCGATGATGATTTTTTCATTCAATAACATATGTCGTAGATTATAAGACTATTTCAATTATGGAAAATATCAATAGACGAGTTTAATTATACAAACAATATCTAAATTAATTAATTTAAAAAAGCAATTTTCACAGCGTCTGTTTTCGATAAAGTTAACATTAGAACATCTGAATTTTGTGTGAAAAATCTTATTTTATGTCTCGGGTTTATAAATACTCTTATTTATATGGTATTTTAAAAATGTTATTTTATCCTGGGAGGGTTTTTTACGGGTTCGAATCCCAGTGCGAACAGTATTTATTCAATTGATTTATCGATTTCTGTTTGAAGGCATGAATGTTTGCGACGTTTAAAAATTCCCTCCCACCTTTCAAATAGTAAAATAACGGAGCGTAGAGCGATCAGCTAACCACTAGTTCTGTCTTAACCATATTTTTTTTAACATACATACTCTCTTCGGAAAAAAAGAGATAGAGCAACTGAGAAACAATCAGTTCTCGTAGACAATATAAGGCGGTCATTGTCTCCACGTTAAGAGCGTACATGGATACAAAAGATTATGTCTGTTTAATGCTTTTGAGTGGGAGAAAAAACACTTGACAAATAATTATTGTTTATGTCTAACTCTTATGTAATTAAAGTTAAAAAAACAAATATTTTGGCGTGGCCTTACCTGTGTGAAAATAAAACGATGCCTCAATTTAGAAAGACAGTGGTAAATTGAAGACATAAATCGCTTCTTTAAGTGTTATGTGTTCCCCCATTGAACCGCAATACAACGTTTCCACAATCTATACTATAAAATCGACGTCAAGAGGTGAGCACTATCTATGGCAAACACACGACCTCCGTTGCGAAATCCGAAAATCCCCAATAAATTGGTTTCACACTAGGCGGAAGGTAGGCAAAATTCGAGCACCTCCGAGGGCGTGGGCGGCATCCCGGTTCGTTACAAACCGCGTGCGGCGGCAATTGTCGCGATAAGGACGACATATCGAATGGGAGACAGCCGAAGAACAATTGCACCGATTGACAAATGTAAAATGTTAGACGTATTTTAAGCCATATTTACCTAGTTTCGTATCACTTTTATGGCGGTGAGTTTCGTATCATATTTAAAGGCATTATAGTAATTTAATTAATTAACATTGCACAAGGTTGACAAATTATAAATTTAAAACTTTTACAATGGAGAAAAAAATAGTACAATTTAATATTAAAAGCAGTAGTAAAAAAAATGCAAGGAAGTCAACTGAGTAAGCTCCGACGAACTCTACTTTTAAACATAAAAAATAGTATTCGTCGGAAGTCGCCCACGTCTACGTGGAATATGTCGACATCCGAAGCAATATTGTTGAACACCGTTAAAGCTCTCCCCAGTGGCAGGCTGGTTCTACACCTTGGGAGAACAAACAATTCATGTCCACGATTTCTCAAAAAATAATCAGGAACATTCAGATTCACATTCTCAAGAATGGTGGAATTCTCATTTTGGCCTCGTTCGTATAAGTCGAAAGGAATATATGGCCAGATACATTTCTCTTCGAACGTTCAAGTTATTGAAGTTAAACATGCCTAAGAGAAAGTCAGTTGGATAAAGCCATGGGTAACACCCTCATATAGAGAAGTCTCAAAAATTTCTTTTGAATCTTCTCCACCATAAGGGTATATTTCGAGCATCTTGGGGCCCAAACAATTGACCCACTCTCAAGTCTGCTTCGAACCAGAGTACATTAATATTAGAATTTCCACTTCCGAAAAGACTCTGGTGGTACGGATGATAAAGCCCAACATTTGTAATGCTTGTTTGCAATAAAAACAGAATATTCTTTTCTACTTTATTTAAAAATGTCAGGACCGGTTTCGCTCATGGCGAGCATTGTCAACCGACTCAGTTGAAAATGCTTACTAAGAGCGAAACCGGTCCTGACCTTTTTAAATAAAGTGGAAATAAATTAAAACGAATATTGTGTTTTTATTAATAGTTTCGTATTTTTGGTTGAAGCCTTAAAAATACAATGACTAACTCAAATTACAGCAAATGGCTTATATCATATCCACTGTTCCATTTTACACATTATATACTATGCAAAACGGAACGGTGAGGGTAAAATCTTTAACACTAATAATTCCGTGTTTCAATTCCGCGTTAACCGTAAGTCTATTTGAAAATTTAAAAAATATTCCTAAAATGTATAAATAAAATTTTCATTAGGTATAAAATAAGAAATCTGATGATAAGCTATTGTCTCTTACTAGCCTCATAATAGTATTGTTTTCTTTTATAGCTAAAATTATTAACAGTTTACATTACACTTAGATCAATGGGAACAGCTTTATTCTACAAATTATAAGAATTTTATTTGATGCATAGTATTTATATGAATTCAAATGTAAATGCATCTGATCCTTTCGTTCCATATTTGATATATCATTGAACATGCCGATTCAAAGAAAAAACTCCGATATTCACAACGATAAGAAGATATGATAAGAAACTTTTGATTCCTTTGAAACGTACCGACAGGGCGGAAACGTCTTGGTAAAATAATGCATTTTATGAAGTGCATTGTTTCTTTTCATAGTGATTGAAAAAAAACTGTGATAATTATAGAAAGCTTCGAAAAAATATCTTTCCCGCGGCGGAAGGTCTTTGACACGCGATATCGTTGGTGTCAGCCAAATTTTGCCGATGCGCTTTTTGCGAATAATGCAAGCCCACAAAAATAATACATTACAAGTGGAAAATTTTCGTCAGAAATGGCGGAAGATATATGGCAAAAAAAAATGCACACCCGTGAAAAAGAAATGTACCTCCTCGAATAAAGGAATGAATAAAAGCGAGCATAATATGATATAATCGGCAGAACCACTCGTAAATTTTACAGGAATGGTCAAGTTTTAGTCATAACAAAAGATTTTATTAACTTCCTCTCGTAATAAGTTCACAAAAAGAATTCCTTAGATGCGGTTAACAATATTAGGTCAATTAAATTTTCTTTTTGCTAGTTGATTACGAGGGGAAGTCAAAAAAAATCACTTTCTTCTGTAAAATTTAAGAGATTTCGCTGACGATTTTCTGCCGATTACGGGTGACATAGGCTCTACATTGTAGAGCTCATTTGAATAATATTAAATCAATAAAATGCTATAATACATCACGTAAAGTCTGACAACGGTGGATAAGAAATATCACCATTGCGTAAGTCGTTCGCAAATCTTTGATTCAAGAGTAGTATTTGCACCTGAATCAACAACAAGTAAGTCACAGCACAATGCTATCGCGATGTTAGACGTGGAAGTGTATTTTATTTTCCCAATTATAGGCGATACCTATATAAATCTGAAAGATAGTTTGATAAAGATCGACGACCAACAGTGAGGACGAGGATGTGACTATCTGATAGACAAACGCGACGTGATTGATACTCCTGTGACAGGTATACAAGGCAATGTTGTGTGGTATTTTAATGTCACAGACGACAATAAAGTAAAAACATATTTACGGTACCAACCGATGAAGCAAGTCAATACTTTTGATATAAAAATTGTATAGATAATAAGATATGGAGAATCAAAATTTAATATTTAACATAATTATGTTTAGGGAATCTAATCCCGAGCCAAAATGTTGATCCCGGGATTTTGGGATTAGAATTTTTCGATCTCGGGACCGGGATCAGTACATTTTTTTAAGAAACAAAAATTGATAATATTCGTAAAAAAATAAATTTAAAAAATTATTCTATATTATATAACCAGCTGCCAAAAAGCTCTCTTAATCTCAGTTATTCGCGATGTAGAGGTGAATGAGTGGATTTTTTAATTACTTGAAAAAAAATATGCAAAATAATTATTAAACTAACTTAATATGCATACATTATGTAAAAATACGAAATATAACTTAAAATGATTAATGTCGATAGCTGAAAAAAGCAATTATCTACTTCAGACTGCAAGAATGAAGATTCCTAAAATTGTCGTCTACATACATACATTCTTCATAATTTTATTGGAGTAAATAGAAGTAATTTACCCAAATAGAAGAAATTCCCAGAGTACCAGAGCATCGATTGTTTCGCCATTTAGTCAAAGGTTTCGGTTTACGGTGCAAAATTAATGTTTATTTACGACTTTAATTACGCACAACAAACACTGCCATTGATATCTGGTAACATTCATTGATGTACAGAACAAAGCGAAAATATTTTTTAAAAATATTGAAATGTGAAGCTTAATAATAACAAACAATAAATATTGTCGACAAATGCATTCAAATACAGCACACGTGCGTATAATGCGTTGATATATATTATGTATATGATTGGCATCAAGTTACCTTTTCGGCTACGAATCTCTCTTATCGCAAAAAGATAAAGTCTTAATAATAAAATTGGGCATCGTTTATTGCATATGCATGAACTGCTTCAGTTTTAAAATCAACGCCGAAAGTTTCGGGAGCATGTCTTCTAATCCCGGGATTAAAATCTATCAAAAACTGTATGAGATCCCGGGATCAGATTCCCTAATCATGTTCAAATTCTTAATTAAATATGTAAGATCACTTGTTTTGATTTTTAAATTAGAAGAATAAACAATTTTTGTGTAGCAAATAATTCTATACATTTTATTTTGGAGTTCAATTACGAAAATCCGTTTACCGTAATTATCACCCATTTTTGGTTTGTATTCTAAAAATTGACAAGATGTTTTTAAGCTGTTGCAATCCGATATAATAGCATAGAGATAGACATACCATAAGACAGAAAAAAACAAAGCATAGTAAATTGCATTACATCAAGAGTTTCGAGGTAATGTAGGTACAACTAGTTTTACGTGAAAAGTTTTATTTCTAATCGTAGAAGTTTCGAAATTCTCACACAATCTATTGTCATTGTTTATTTAATGGCCATTGCTATTGACTTAAGCGATGTATTAGAAAAAAGTTTATTTTGACTAAATGATACGTCGCTGTTTTCCCAGAAAAATTTTCGAAGCCTCAATATCTATTTTACAATAAAAAATATAAATAAGACAAAAAATAACAAAGTATTTAGTCCTACAAATATATATACATATTTAATAGTTGACAGCTATTTCGGCGTATGCCTTCATCAGAACTATGTTTAAACCTTAATTTACACTGGCTAAGAAGAGATACAAAATACATCCTGTTATTTACTCTAACATCCTAATTAATATTACAAATTATAGTATTACATTTAAAAAACATGACTAGTGTTTCTAAGAACGGTACATGACAAATATGGGATTGTTCAAGGTAAATTAGTTTAAATTAAACTGATATTTATTATTACATAGTTACATTAGGGGCTTTGTAGAACTAACTACATTGCTATTGTTTTACCTTATTACAATGGAGATACTACCAGTTAAATGCGAATGCAATCAATGATAATTATAAAAGTTATCCGTCGGTGAAACTTCCAGTGAATTATAACGTATTCTCGAATACTGCCGTGTGATAATCAATGCGTCGTAAAACGGGTTCTCAAGACCTAGCGCAACAACGAAGAGGAAATAAAAATTAACCAGCACTGCAATAAAATTGGTGATTCGGGACATAACCACCCATGTCAATAATACCACACAAAGCACCGCTGTTAATTATGACTATTATTGACACGACTTTGTACATACTCTTTATTGTCGCGTTACGATGCGTTTAACGACACACACTGTTATTGCCTGTGAAATCGGCCCTTGCACATTGCTTCTCAAAATAACGGAGAGTATCGTTTAGTTTCTCGTCGCATAAAATGTCTTTAAATATCATAACCTGTACGCAGCCGTACAATTATAAATTCAATTATATACGTTCTTTGGATGACGCAAATTTGCAAGGGACTGGTATATCCTATATGCACAGTTACTAAAAGAAATATCTCATAATATATTTAGGACCAAGCATGAGTGAAGTGATTGGTATTAGAGCCTCCAGTCCCGGGATCCCGTCCAATTTTGTGTGAGTAGGGATCCCAGCATTGGGATAAGCTCACCGAGGAATTTGAAATCCTCAATTCGCTATACCTTTTCCCTGGATTATCTCCAAACCTCGTTTTTTTTTAGCTCACCGAGTAATTTGAAAATCTCGATTTGGTATACTTTTTCCCAGATTGTCTCAGAAACTCGTTTTTTTTAGCTCACCGAGGAATTTGAAATCCTCGATTTGGTATACTTTTCTCCGGATTGTGTCCAAACTTCGTTCCTGGGTTTTCGAAATTGGAAATCTTGAAAAAGCTTAAAAAGTCTCGCGTCGTTTTATTATGGGAATTCCCTAAATTTCTGGGTTTTCAAATCGACATTTGAACTTGCGCACTTGAAATAAAAGTGGAATTAGTACAAATGAATATTTTTTTTTGAATATCTTATTACTGGTATTCTTTTACTGTTCTTACACATTTTTTAAATGGTTTAATTTTAATAGAGTCAAATAACGTCATAATTAACTTATGCGTAAATAGATAACATAATTGTCTAGCAAAATTAGAAAAAAGTCTATTAGCAATCAAAGTTTGTGGAACGAATTCATCGTTTTGCTTCAATATATTCCTAAGCAATTTAATTCTTCTTCATAATGAGGAAACTTTGTATACAAATTGAGTGATTTCACGTAAAACTTTGTAGAATGCCTGTCGTCTAACGGACATTTTAGTGGAGTTTCATTAGTTTATGGGCAATAAACCGGAGGATATTGAGCCTCGTTAAATCACAGCGATGATGTTGGATCCACAGCGCCTCTGGCACGCCGCTCACGGGCATGTGAAAAATTCTTTCAGCCAAGGGAAAGCAAAACGCCCACTACTATCTATCTAGACAAGCTATCACTGGAAGTGGGATTTTATAAAATGAAATTCTAATAAAATGACAACATTTAACACAGACAAAACATTTGATAAAAAATTTCGTGGCAACCAAAAAAAATGGTTATAGATATTCAGATATGCACACACCCCAAAAGGATGTCATCCTACTAGAAAAGATTATGATATCTCAAGCAATATATTTCTGATTATTTACCACATTGTGAAAGTGGATTAATATTGCAGTATTTTGGGTCCGATAGCCAAGCTCTAAACAGTGTTAAGATTATTTGGTTGTCGTCGGTTCAGGTGCGAAGTCACGGAATAAAAACTGTCATACATTGATTGTGTTGATAGTTTAAAAACACACTACCAACACCTACCTGATTATGAAAACGGAGAAATATACTAGTTAACTACCAATTTATTTCAAATGCAAACCTTATTTTTCGTCGAACGACTGGCTAGCAACCAGTTATCGTTTAAAAAAAATATGAAAGTAGTGTAAAGGCTATATATTGGTAGCGAATATGATTTGGTACATACGAGCTGCCGATCACTGCACTAGACCAGTGCTCTGAAACCGTTGTACCACGGTCTATTGCCTTTTTAAATCAAATATTTGTTTTTCATATCCAATTCTCTGCCCACGGAAAGAGTGTATTCTTTAATAATGTGTACTTAACAAATAACACACTTAATGCAATCGATTTTTGTACATCCATACTATGCTCTGTAATATATATGTTTTACGTGTGGTGCGCAGCAGAAATCTGGGTAAAATTCAAGTGTGACGTGGAAGAGAGAAAAAGGGTTCATATCACTGCACTAGTCCTTTTTGTCAGTATAATTGCGTTATACTAATTAATATGAATGATTTTATAAATATTTAATAATGCTTATAGCATATAGCAAACACTATAATCTATCGACAGTTCATTATTTATTTATAGAGTCATGTTACCAGAGAATTATAAAATGCTCATATCTATCGATATGAAATAAAACATAGCTATTGTTACCTGCATAATGCTCCCCAAGGCGAGTGGAAACCAATAAATAAATAAGAAATCATCAAACACCTACTAACCCAACACTAACATATTATAATAGAATAAATATTTCATGAATGATAATTCAGGCGCCTGTATTCTGTCCAACAACTATATTATTCATTCAATTTTGAGACACGTTAAAAAAATACTATCGATTTTATAGATGTAAAAAACACTGAACGACAATGTATACAAAGTCATGTGCGCCAGTAGGTGTTCAATATTGTATCCGGAGAAAATACTTTGATATAATAAAAAAAGCTAAATTTATTATCAATTCAAAACACACGGACGTTACGAGAATGTATATCTGATACTTGAATACGATCACTGTAATAATATACATCCACAAATTCGTTTATTGTTGTTTTTTAAACACTCAACAGATTTAAATGGACATCGATAGTTTGTTTTTATGTAATAATCGTAATGCATTTTGATAGTTGATACTCGATATTGTATAATTATGTAGATATCTGCTGTTTGAGAATTGGAAGAGATGCTGGTACTAAAACGATCGATATCGTCACAAATCACAAGAGATTTCATATGGTAAAATACATAATAAATGGAGCAAACATAAAAACTAATAAAATAAATAAAAGAATTATTTAAATTTAATGCTCCAGTAAAGTTGTAATTTAAAGATTTTAAGAGCATTACATTCTAGGCTAAAAAATTATAATATAGCACAATCAAAAATCTACCCACCAATGTTTACCTAAATTTGTTTATATAAAATATACTTTACAACTAATATTAGCAAAAAGGGTAGATCGTATCCTAAATATATTTAACAAACGTGTTCATAATATTAAAAACTTGTGTATAGATTACAGAACACTAGAGAATCAATTAGGGAGAAAATCAGAGTATCATAGAACCAAGTGAAGATGTATGATAAGCACAAGTGGTAAATTTAACATTGTTCTAACATGATCGACAGACAGGGCTGGGTTCGTGCCCGAATGAGGGACACTGTATACAGCAGCGCGTGCGTAACTCTGGACAAAAAAAAAATAAGACAATTTATTTGCAAGTGCACTGCCGTGCGTAAGACCTCCACGATACAAAGCGGAGCACATTTGAGTGGGTATTATGTGTGAAAGTTGGATGAGATAGGTTTATCACCAATGATTTCATGGCTTGTCAATGTGTCGCTGTTGCTGAATGCTATACAAATTTACAATCCTTGATTCGATTTTTTTTCATTAAAGGAGTAACTAAGTAAATTCTGGTTTCAGACAGTTTCAATTCAGTTTCAGTGGTCAATTTTATGATATAAAAATAAGTGTATTTATGATACTTGCAAGTTCCACTGAAAACATATTTCAACTGTGTTATTTTAATAAAGTTCAAGTTGAAATAACATTCACTTACAAAGAGGTAAATAAAATTAGTAGAGACCACCTAAATTAAAATGAATATACATATACCTTTAAAATGTATGATGAAAATTCAAAAAAAAATATTGATTTCTTTAGTATCGCTGTATCTAACAAGTAATGCTGTGAAATAAAACATTTTTTACAACATGACGTACAAATTGATAACTTCTTTCACTGGTTGTCTTTCTAATTGTGATGCATGTTCTGCAGTCTGATAATGATTCTTCAATAGTTAATGAGAATAAACACATGGTACTATCAGTAATGCAACCGAAGTTTGTGTTGAAATTGAATGTTCACAAATTGACGGTCGAATACATCATAAATAACCAATTTTGGTTAAATAAATATAGAAAAACTACTTGTATCCTTCACCTGAACGCCGTTTCCACAAAGAAAAAAGCTGCTACAGATTGTTATATTTTAGTCTAAAATTTACTTAAAACTACTGTTTTTACTATAAACCAACAGTAAAACATTATATTACATTTCAAATAATTTCAACGTGCCCCAATAGTAAGTTTACGCTTTAGTAATAGATAATTAGTATTCTGGAGTCTGCTGTGTATCACATCGATCGTCGCGACGTCTTTTTACGTACTCGAATCAGGCGTCGAGTTACCGCCCCTCCAGCCGACGTCGCCGCGCCGATTCATGGCGAAAGCGATACGCCGAGATTCAATTACGCGCTCCCCTACGACTCTGATAAAGTTTAGTTATTGGCTGGTTAACGACATCACACCAGGGTGGTCTGACTCTATATGACCACGATACGTATAGTCTGTTCGGAGGCGGCATAAAATAAAATAGATTACATACTAGACAAAAGGAATAAACATGCCGATAATTCAGTCTTCTGAAGTCCAAATATTTTCACTACGTTTTATAAACTACCTCTTTGTTGGAACGTAAAATTAAGCAATGAAACTATGAGTATCTACAGATTTGGAAATTAATATCAGCATAATTGTGACTAAATTGGTCTCGCAGCCTTTTTACTGAAGAGAGTGTGTAGTTCCAAATAGTTTTTTCTAAATTTTATAACATGGAAGAATGTAATGAAAAAATTCTGTGTATGGTAAAAAATAAATTAACTAAAATGTTCAAGTTGCCAGTAGTCGCATTTATTTAATGACTAGCTGTAAGCCCGTTGCCCAGCAACGTGAGATTTTTGTTGCATTGTGTTTTGTTGCATTGTATTTTATTTTATTTTACTTTATTTTATTTTATTTTATTTTATTTTATGTTATGTTATGTTGTGTTATTTTATTTTATTTTATTTTATTTTATTTTATTTTATGTTATTTTATTTTATGTTATTTTATTTTATTTTAATTTATTTTATTTTTATAGTAAGCAGAAATTTCGTAAATTATTTAATATTTAGAATAATGTTCAAGTTTGCTAACAATCATTTTTCATAGTACCATAAATCGACCACGGCGCATATATCGACAGCCCTGCAGTTTTTAAATTGCAAATTATTGAATTATATTTTATTTCATTTCATTATCTATTAATTTGAAAATGTACGCAAACAAAATACATTTCGTAGAAGAAGAAGATGTCTCGAGGACATCATCAGTACGCACACATTTGTGAAAAGTGAAAAGCGAGTGATTATTTTATCGACTTTTAATATATAAATTTAGTATGAATAAAAAAGTGGAGAAATGGAAGGTGTGAAATGGACGTCCAAACATACTGACACTCAGACCTTATCGGCTATTAATATATAGATTAAAGAATTCTAACAGATTTTCAAGGTCAGACGTGAAAAGATTCATCATTATGATTCAATTGATCAAATCCGCTCCAAAAAATATTAGTCTCACATCGACTCACACGATCAGACGATTCATTTCGATAGCCCTATAATCATAGTTTGCAATAGTCGAATTAAAGTCTTTGATTATTCGAATATTATGATGTATGGTGATACAATACTTTAGCTCTACACCAAGAAATATCAAATTTTCAAACGTGGCGATATCAGAACATTCACGCCCGGTTTAAAATAAGCCGCTCCCATTGGATAGAACAACATTTCAAAAATGTGCTGTTCAGAATAAATCGAAATCATTGGTCTGTACCTTACTGCGGACGTCCTTACAGACGGACCTTATCGGCTATTAATGTTAAGATTATTTTTATAGTATGACATAGATGGCAGTAATACTTCCCACTAGTAATTGAGTAATGAGGAATTAATGTTAATTATAGGCTAGTGGAATTGTATTACATTAAAATTCAGAAATGGTGAAAAGTGAAAGATAAGTAAAGTTAAATGATACTGTTCCATTAAGAGGAAAACCAAAAAGTAGGAAACCTGCAGTCAGTAATTATAATTATAATGATGTAATCTACGTATGAGTATCCACATTTTTTCGATTGAAAATAGTGTAATATAACGAAATGAACCGAGTATAAATTATAGCCGCAAGCCAAGCTTTTAAGAGAGATGGGGTGGAATCGTAGACAGTTAGAGAAATCTAATAAAGCTCAAGAGGACGGAAAACATTCTGAGCAATGTGTATTAAATATTTATTCGCACATTCGAATATGCATAATCGCGATATTGATAATCTTGTTGGAATAATAAATAAAGTAATACAAGTAAACACTCCTTCTATTCTAAAGAGTGAATGTAAATTAAATTCAGGTTTACAATCATTCAAACTGTGATACATTTCATTTTAGTTTCAGAAACAAATCTTAATTATATAATATCAACAAATTCGCATTAAAGTGCATTTAGATCCTAATACAGTATTTTACGAAGGATGGTGTTCGATCTTTATCAGAAATATTTTTTTCTTTCTTAAGATTTAAAGTTCCATAACTCTGAATAATGAGGCAATTCAGTTGTAATTTAAAGGTTTAGTATTTCTTATGATACCAAGCAACAGTTTCGAGACGAATATAGAAATATGTGACATTAAAAAATATTTTAAAGATTAAAAAAAATTGTGACGTTTTTTTTATACACCATGATCGAAAAATATTAGAATAAAGAATACAAATTTATATAATGATCTTAAGTTACACCTGTATGTATATTTGACAAACACTTTCACATAGCCAAGAACCTGTCATAAAATACAAATACTAAAATAATTAATAATAGAATTACTTCAATTATTTTAGGTAGCAAAAAAACAACATACGAAATTATTTAGGTCGATTGATTGCATAAAGTAATTAAAAAACGCTATTCAATAAACATAGCTGCAAGTCATTTTGGTGAGCATTCTCCATTCATTGTGTCATCGAATAATATGTATAAAAGAAAAAAGCTCATATAGAAAATTTTGCCGTGCATAACTAATTATTAAAAACGGTTATTAAATAATACAATAAATCAATACATTGTAATTTCAAATGCACGTGCTTGGATCCAATACTGCAAACCAATTCAAATATTCATGAGCCAAATTTGAATATATTATAACAAAAAATATTCCCAATAATTGCACAAACTGTTCAGAATATTATGACATAAAAATATTATACCAAATATTTCCATATCAAATGCCAATGGAGTGGGTATCAATCAATATGCAGGGAATGGATACGATGCACCGAATAGGGTTGACATCCACGAATATTGTATTATCCATTTAAAGAAAAAAAATAATATCTGTACTGGTCTTCAATAAACAATATATGTATGTTTATTGAAATTTCAATTATATGTCGGTATTCGTGATTAATATTATTGATGGATAAAATCAACATAATATATTCATTCCGTGTTAATAAAAGATATCTAACAACTGAATTGATTTTTTGTTTATGTAGTATATATACTCTTTATAAAACTTAAAATATTCTTTGTATTCATTGTAAAAAAATAATACTGTAAAAACTGGCTATTCAGTGTCTTTTGATATTAATAACGTAATAAATAACGTAATCAAATCGAAAAAGTTTTTGTTTTAAGAAAAAGTAGATTTTGGTTTAACATCAAATAGTGTTGACAGTATAAATTGTTTTTAACTAAGCTAATAATTAACACATGAATGTTAGTAAAATATATTGGATACAAAATAGCACACATCTTATATGTAAAGAGGTATTTTGATTCGTTCCTAGAATTAATTTAGTACAAATATTATCCAACCTCTTGCTATCGAATCATATAACGGACAAAATATAGACAACTGATAGCCCTTCAAAATCGGACGGAAAGCGAGCACGAAAGCAATAAATTACGTTAAAAATGAAGGTGAATTTCATTTCGTATTACTACTGTTGAGACGGCACGCCACATCAGAAGATACATTATGGATAAGCAAATTTTTATAGTAAAATTAATGTCAAACTAAAATCGAATAACGTCAAAAATTAACGGAAAATAGTCGAATTTGAATCGTTCAAATTTTGTCCATTTACAAAAAATTTGAAACTAAAATACCCGGTTTCGTCTTTCGACATATACAGGCGTTTAAAGCTAAAAGTTGGAAAGCTGGAAAGCTCTCGCCCGCCTTATTAGATAGAATTTAAGCAAACGATAGCGGAGTGGTTGGTCCAGAATGGTTTTTGCAACTCAATGATTAATATTATTTATTTTTATCAAGAATTGACAGTATAATATTGTTCACTGTCAATACTTGATAGAAATACATTATAATAAAAATAATAAAACATTTTTAGTACTTTTTCCACATAAAATTTATTAGATCAGGACCGGTTTCGCTCATCGCGAGCATTATCAACTGATAAGAAAAATATATAAACAGTGATATTTATACAAATTTAAATTGAAATAAAAAGGTTTAAGCAACTATTAACAATTTTTTTTTGATTTTTTAATTGTTATGGGTGTTAAGCATTTTAATTTTGTGTAATTATAATGTAATTTGCTAATCCTTTAAATTGTTAATAGTTGCTTAAACCTTTTTATTTCAATTTAAATTTGTATAAATATCACTGTTTATATATTTTTCTTATCAGTTGATAATGCTCGCGATGAGCGAAACCGGTCCTGATCTAATAAATTTTATGTGGAAAAAGTACTAAAAATGTTTTATTATTTTTATTATAATGCCATTCCACCAAGTATTGACAGTGAACACCTTAAAAGTGAAATACATTATATTATAGAGTACAGAGGAATATTGTGTTTTTTCTTAGTATAATATTGTAACTCAAAATTGCATTGCATGTAGTTTTCTGCACTAAGAAAAATATAACCGGATATTTTTACAATACATAAATAAAAATAACGTATTATATAATAGCTTTACACAAAGTAATTATTATTTCATCTATGTTTGCGAGTGATGAAACAGTTACCTTTTAAAACTAAAAATGTAATAAAAACACAACATGGATTGAATAAAAACTATAATCGGATACTAAAATCTTTTCGCAAAATATCCGCATTCTGAAGAGAAATTTAGCGCGTGAGAAAAGAGTATTTCAGTGGGTTTTCAGACACAAACGTGAAGATTTATTAGTATCACTTGTGTTCGCAAATGTACGTTAATCCGAAAATAATGAGCATTTTTTGGGCAAATTTTCCGAGTCCAACGATTTATAAAATAAACATATTTCTTTAATAGAAAATTTAAATTAACTTTGATTATTCCACGTATTGTGTAACTAACTGTGACACGTGTTTCGCCTCTTTCAGAGGCATCTTCAGACTTACTATCGCAAAGTTTGCTTAAGTAATGAAGCAAGATTGATTCTAACATTTTAAAATTATAAAATTACAAAATGGATTGGGTTTTTTTTCCTTTTAAGAGGAGCAAGGAGGGGGGTGTAGAATCGAAATAAAGCAAACAGATAATGATACTAATTTTACTAATGAGTTGTAAACAATCAGAATGGGATTTTTCCTTTTTAATGGAAGCAAAGAGGGGATTATAAAATGCAAACAAATTTAATCATACTACTAATGACGTTAAACATTACAAACTATTAAAACTAATGAGCTACAATCAATCATCTAGGTTTGTGATTACTCTATTAATTGGAAACAATTTTAGTAACGGGGAACCGCCTGTGCTATTAAGAATATTATTTAATAATATTTCTTTTTTGTTAAGAGTTTTATTAATTTCTAAAAATTCTAAGCTATTCATCTTTAAACCCTTTTTATTTACTCGGTGGAGTATTTCTAAATTACAAATCTGATTAAAATTATGATTATTTTCTATTAAATGATTGGCAAACTCAGAGAAATTGTTACTTTTTAGACATCTTATATGTTCTTTAATTCTAATATTAAAGTTTCTACCTGTCTGTCCAACATAAGACGCTTGACAGTCTCCACAAGAGAGTCGATAGATACCACTCTGTGACGATGAATCTACGCGATCTTTACTGTTCAATAAAATTTTACCTAAATTATTTACTGTATAAAACGCGGGTTCTATATTGTCTGGCAAAAATTTAACTATCTTTGACGAGATGTCTCCTAAATAAATAATTCTACGCCAGTTTTTAATATTATCGTTTGCTTTCTTCTCTCCTGAAAAAATATTATTTACTATGAGTTGTTTAACTTGCTTACGTTTAAGTAAGTTAACTACTACTTCTGTGTTGTAACCATTATTTACAGCTATCTGTTTAATAATGTTTAACTCTAATTCAAAGTTGACTTTAGTGAGAGGGATGTTAACTAATCTATTAATCATTGCATGGAATGATGAGAGTTTTTGCGACCACGGGTGAATTGATTGATGGTGAATGACGACATCTGTATAAGTAGGCTTTCTGTAAATGGCAAATTCTAATCTGTTGCTATTATTTTTCTTTATTGTTATGTCAAGAAAATTTAAGGTTTTTTGTTGCTCGATTTCTAGTGTGAATTTAATATTTGTATGCAATGAATTTAAATGACGTAAAAAGGTATCTAACTGTCTATCTGTTCCTGTCCAAATGCAAAAGATATCGTCTACATAACGATACCAAGTTTTTACATTTTTAAGTAACGTGTGATTTGACTTAAAGAGATTATTCTCAAAATAATCCATAAAAATATCCGCGAGCAAAGGTGAAATAGGACCACCCATAGGTAATCCTACCGATTGTTTGTAAAAATTTTTATTAAACAAAAAATAGTTTTGTTCAATACAAATATTAAAAAGTCTAAGCATTTCTTTAACGACGTTGCTATTAATATCCGAAAAAGTTAAAATTTCGCTGACTATATTTTTGCACTCTTCCGTTGGTACGTTAGTAAATAAATTTGTTACGTCGAATGATACTAATTTACAATTACTAGTTAATTGTATGTCTTTGATTTTTTCTGTGAAGTCTATGCTATTCTTAACTGTATACTTCGGTTTAAACACGTTGTAAGAATTAAAAACGTCATTTAATTCACGGGCGATTTTGTAAGATGGAGAACTACAAAAAGATACCACGGGACGAATCGGTATCAAGGGTTTGTGTAATTTGGGTAAGCCAAATAATCTCGGAGCTTGTGGGTTTAAATTAATAACTTTATTTTTATTTAAGTAGAAAATGATAGGGCAGTTTTTGACACAAGTTTTTACTTCATCTTGAAATTTGGATGTAGGATCCTTGTTAAGTAATTGGAAATGATCTCCTTTCGACAAGAAGTCTTCTACTTTCGATGTATAATCTAATGAGTTTAAAATTACTATGGAATTGCCTTTATCTGCTTTCGTCAGAGTAAGGTTTTCTCGACGTAAAATATCTTTGATATATTATTAAATAATATTATTAAATAATATTCTTAATAGCACAGGCGGTTCCCCGTTACTAAAATTGTTTCCAATTAATAGAGTAATCACAAACCTAGATGATTGATTGTAGCTCATTAGTTTTAATAGTTTGTAATGTTTAACGTCATTAGTAGTATGATTAAATTTGTTTGCATTTTATAATCCCCTCTTTGCTTCCATTAAAAAGGAAAAATCCCATTCTGATTGTTTACAACTCATTAGTAAAATTAGTATCATTATCTGTTTGCTTTATTTCGATTCTACACCCCCCTCCTTGCTCCTCTTAAAAGGAAAAAAAACCCAATCCATTTTGTAATTTTATAATTTTAAAATGTTAGAATCAATCTTGCTTCATTACTTAAGCAAACTTTGCGATAGTAAGTCTGAAGATGCCTCTGAAAGAGGCGAAACACGTGTCACAGTTAGTTACACAATACGTGGAATAATCAAAGTTAATTTAAATTTTCTATTAAAATGAACTTCCACAAAGTTACCGCCGAAACCATCGAAAGTATTAACATATTTCTTCACTGCGATGTAAATCTTTTTAATTATTATAACACCGCAGGTCTTTAATTTCAAGCTGAAATTCACTCGATATGTTTTCAACGTCTATGAAAAATGGTTGACGAACAATTGACAACTAATTTTCTGTCTTACACTTAATCTGGTAATGATATTTACATATGTATTCGTCAAATTTACTGGTAGGAATATTTATTCTTTGAACTGTCGGAATATTATCTAATTTATTTTTTGACAATAGCTGTTTAAATAAATTGAGTTTTAACTGAAATGCCTTTACTTTCGTTAATAAATTGTTCCCCTGCAATTCCTCGTAAAAAACATTTAAATAAGTAATTGTGTGTAGGATAAAAGCAAAATCACAAAGCCAGTTATGGTTTTTGAGTTCGGGAAAGTATGACACGTTTCATTTCTAAAGATAAAAATTATATTACTTTTGAATTCCCATATTTGACGACGAACTTTTCCCAAACTTAGCCAACGAATTTGGCTGTGGTAATGGACATCTGAATATTCGGAATCGAGATCATGAAAAAAACTATATTAATTGCATATTGTTAATTTAAACAACTTTTAAAATACTCCACGGGCTGGATGGAATGTCATCGCGGGCCGCCATATTAGACGTCAATTATTATATTCCAATCGAGTATTTCACAATAACACACTTAATAAATAATTGACGAAATTATCTATAAATATTTCATGGAGTCAATACAGATATTATTTGGGTAACCAGGACTTTCAGACAATTACATAGTTTGTGGCTTACTAAAGATGCGTCAACGACGTTGATCTTGCAGATCTCGAGAACAATTGAATCGCGTAAGACGTGATTTGAGTGGCAAGCGAACTGTCGATACCGACTTGACGGATCAGTAAGCTATTGGTATCAAGCAGAGAGATCGTCTACATATTTCAGAATGAAAGCATTCTTTTAAACGCCATCAGTCCTTTGAATAATATTTCGAAACAATGCCACTGAAATTACAACAATTTTTTTTAATATTATTGATTTAAGAAAATATACCATCGGGGCGCTATTTTCTTGTACATAAGGATCTACTAGCTAGATCAGTGGAGGGGAACCTGCGGTCTCTTTGCTACTCTGATGCGGCCTTTTGACTTAACCGAAATATTCACTTTGATCAAAAAAAAGAATACGCAAGCGTTTGGAAAAAGAGTGTAACCAACCCATTATATTTTCGACAGTCGAAAAAAAGGGTGGGTCAACGTTTTCTTTACTGTAGCGTTATGTTGAATCAGATAAATGAATGTGACCTTCAGAAATGAAAAGGTTCCCCACCCCCGTACTAGACAATAAGAGTGAAGATTTTTACCGACGACCGATCGATCATAGAATAAAATAATTCGAATTGATAATTGATTGCGAGAAGGGCATATACAAGATAATTAAATCCAATGGGTTATAAATGTTCATTATTAAAATAATAATGGCCATTTCACTTTAGGGCACGACGGAACGGTGGTGAATATGTATTTCAAAATAATATTTCGTGTAGAAGCAATACCATAAAAAAATAACACTCCAATAAACAATATTGAAAATCGTTCAGAGAATGTAAATAAACTATGTACAAGATAATTCACTATAACTTTCAATATTGTCCATCGTTGGTTCTGTGGGAGTAAATATATACCAATAAAACAATAACGCTCCATGTACGAAACATAAATAAATCAAAATATGTATACAATATTACATAATATATAATTTAGCAATAAAATACTTACGTGTACATTTTTAAAACACAGTCTCAGCTCGATTTGAAACATTTTCCAGGATACTATCAATTCGTGACTTCGTGACATCAAAATAATAGTAAATAATGCAGATAAATAGATGCTCCATACTATTCGGTACAGCATATGCATCGTAGTGATTTGCGATATCTATATAATTTCAGATTATGTCAGAAGACGCAGAATATGTTTTTTTTACTATATATTTGCTTTCAATTTGCAGTACAATATGGACTGAGTATTTTAACATTATATTACGTAGTATTTATTGAAAATAAGTTATTTAGACAATCATCTGTTGAGAAGAAAGATGGGGTAGAGATTCAGAACTAAGAATTGTCGTATAATAATACAGGTAACGATATTTCAATAATCAATATTGGTATTACAAAAAAGTTTAAATAAAGTTAAAAAATTGGCTATTAAAAAATATATCAAAAACGGCAGATTTTCATAAATAACTTACTATGTCTTAAAATAATAATATATCACTAAAATGTTCATAAATTCTGGAACCTGTCAATATTGATCGAACTCTTGATATAATTAAAAAAATTAATTAATTGCGAACAATTTAATGTGATGGTTTCTATACATTCGAAATTCAATTTATTTAGAAACATCGGTATTTTTTCATTTTCGAAGCCGGTATTGAAATACCAAGGCAGGATTTATAGTTTACGAATATTTCTCTCTACGCTCCATTATCACAATCGCACAAGCAGTGGGTGGAAAGAAATGAAAACATCGTACCTATTATGGGTTCAATTACCTGAAAATTTAAGATTTAACATTTTTATGCGGAAATTTAAACTCGCCACTGC
Organism: Himalopsyche tibetana; assembly: GCA_030503985.1. Taxonomy (NCBI): domain Eukaryota; kingdom Metazoa; phylum Arthropoda; class Insecta; order Trichoptera; family Rhyacophilidae; genus Himalopsyche; species Himalopsyche tibetana. Next base: position 9,450,515 of record JAPJYX010000010.1, read on the forward strand.
GCGACCGAGTATAACTAAAACCATTTCAATGACTGCTCGACATCCAGGTCGGAAATAAATGGCTATGCACATATAAAAAATGATTAAAAAATTAGATTATATCATATATAAGCTTGAGGACATGTTTTCAACAAAAATAACCTTAGATTCAGATTCATTTATTTAATTACTTTGGAGAATTTTTCGCCGGAATTACGGAATATGGCCAAAATTCTAGTATTATTTTTCTATAAAGCATAGATTATAATATAACATATCTAACGAGTGAATAAGAATATGCGCTGTTGAAAATGTAAAAAAGAGCTGACTACGTTTCAATCAAATTTTGACGAAAATTATGAAAAATTCGTTACGATCACAAAATTCTCAAAATGTTTTTTTGCGATGCCAAATAAAAACAAATAAGACGATTGAATAAAATCGTTTTTTTCCAACACATGACAATAATAAGTCTCAACTAAAAAAAAATAAGACGTGCAAATATGGACAGTGAACAAATTTGACAACACAAAAGGACTCCCTTTTACACCTCCGTCGCAAAAAATAATATTGCAGATTAGAAAAACCGATAGGAAAATAATTTATTTTAAGTACATTGTGAACGGAAATCAATTGGACATTAAAAGATTTTAATAAGCAATTTAATACATAGCATTCTATAAGTATCTATTGAAATCAATATGAATCAAATATTTAATAAGTTAATTTCTTCAAATAAAGAGTCTGCCCGTGTTAATAAAACATCTTTATATTGTTTTATCATATTATATACGACCCACTGATTTGAATTTCTTCATATTTAGTATGTACAAAATACGGATAAACTCAAATGCCGAATCTTGAATTATAGAGAAAAAATGGAGAGGTAAAAACGAAAAACCATTCAAATCAGTTTGAAATTAGTCGTAAGGTTTATTCAAGAACGCTCGTCATCGAGCCCAAGTTATAGCAGCACAGAAATGGAAAGCTGATTAGGGGGCGAGGTGAAAAGCTAAATTAATAGCGCATCAAACTCAACGCTGTCAGAAAGCATTCTTCGCGTCGTGAAATTTTGACGTCAAACAATAATGAACTCATATTATGACCGTCTGAATAATCGGATGAGAAAGGGTTCAAAGCACTTACGAGGAAATTCAAAAAAAAAAATGTTACATTATAATGAAATAATGTTTCGGCGGTTCAAAGTTTTTAACGAACGGAAAAAGAAAGGTTATTGTTTCGGCTCGATAATCGAAATGGCTCGCGCGAGCGGATTGGATTACGTTCTCTTCGTACAGAGCATATCAATCAGTATTAAAATTGGATAATTGTTAATTAAGCCGTGCACATATGTACATGGAAATGACTCATGTAAGCACAAATCGCACACTTCGAACCAATTGCCGTTTTTGATTCGTTCATTCGATTTGTATTACTGTGTAAAGAAAACAAATGACTCGCGTTTCAATTCCAATGGTATTCCATGCGAGTCACTTGATTTTGGTAGTTCTTTTCTATTGAAAAGACAGTGTAAAAAATATTATTAGTTCCGTATTTTGGAAGATTGGTTCTCATTCACAAAAATCATTTCGTCGTGTGTTCAATGAATGATACTGTAATAGTGTAATGCAATAAGATTTACAAAATAAAACGCATGTCAGCGTGACTAATAAGCCCCGCCCGAAAGCGGACCGTGACAAGAAATATAAACACTAACCAGTCCAGCAACTATAGTGGTTAATAATTCGCAGGTCCAATACAACGGACACCTAATAAGACGAGAAAAAATACCCACCCGTCACGCAATAATAATAAAAAACAATCCCAATTTTAACCATACGGGAAATATGTTCATCTTCACGATTCAACAATAAATGTCGAAGTTGATCTCGTGAACTGGCTTCACCGTGGATTGTTCATCCCAAAGGATATCACGTTATTTTTACTCGCAATGATGCAAATTCTTACCAAATAAATGAATATTTAATTAGTATATTTTAGGTGAAAAGCAAGAAAAATATGTTTTAAAACATATATTTTAGCGTTTTGAATGATATTTTGAATGAAAAAAAGTCTTTCGGAAAAGAAGTTGAATACCACTTAAAATATATGTACAAAAGGCGCGTGGGCACCGGTGCCGTGCACGGCCCTGTCATACAAGCCCCCCTAGCGGCGGCATCTCTTGCGAACCCCCTATCAATGCCGAGCCTACGGTAACGGGGGGCACCGTATAGAAATAGGCGTTTTTTTTTAAATTCCATTTTCAAACATCTTTGCGTGTTTTTGAAAAATGATTAAATCTGCTTCGAAAACGACAAATAAAACATTAGTTAAATTTTCACTTTTAAAATTTATTTCCGTTGTTATATTTTATTGGACGAGGTAGACATTTTTTTTTTTAGCAATCAATTATATTTTGATTACAACACGCAAAAATAGACTTTAATTGCTGACAGTAAAAATGAGGAATTAATTATCATATCAATCATTTACAGTTTACAACATGTAGCCAGATGAAGTTATACTTTATCAAGTAATTAAGTATTTTATAATCTTTATGTCACTCAGTCCCATAGTAAATAAAAAAATATTCTCCCATCCCCCTTTTCAATAAATAAAACAGACACATTTTTAAATTGTAAAAGTGGTTTTAGTATGCCGTAAATTGAATATACCCTAATATAATTTGGCCCTCTAAGTTGGAAGCCGATGGCGTCATTTTATAATATAATTGCAATATTTTAACTAGTCATATTTTATTATAAATATAACAGTAAATTTTCATAACATCAATAAAAAAAATAACTTGATACTCTTGTTATTTGACTCGTTTTGTTACTTAATTTGAAACGTGTTTTGGGTCTTTAAGCAGCATCATCGGACAGAACATAGCAAGGTTTACAAATAAACTCAAAATTGATTTTAATTCTTAAACAATAAATTCCTAAATAACGGTCGGGTTTTTTTTCTTTTTCTACTATAAACATATAACATTATTATTATTCGTAAACCTTGCGATTTTCTGTTTGAGGATGCTTCTTAAAAATACGTGTCACAGTTTGTAAAACAACATGTGAAGTAACAAAGTTATCAAATTTAGTTTAAATTAAAAATTAACGTTCACAAAGTTACCGCCGAATACATTGAAAATATTACAAAATATTTTTTATCGCAAGTCGATTTGAAATGTGCGGTTTACCCGATTAGTATACATGGTATATCATGTAGCGATACATTGCAAATTAAAGATTATGGATTAAGGATTATGCAGAGAAGAGAAGTAAATAAATAAAATACGTAATCGTTTATCTATCTTTCACAAACTGATTGTATCCTAATGAACGCACACACTAGAAAGCGGATATATAAAAAAAATCTAAGGAGATATTCATTCAACTTGTTACATAGAAACGACAATTGAAAACGAATAAATAAACCGGCAAACCATGCATCTAAAATCCAGTTCCGAGATGACCAGCACGCCGGTATCAATCGATTACCGACATGTTACAAAGCCAACGTGAGTACAATAAAAAGCTCGGCTCGTCCACTGCCATTCGCCAACAAGCCACTGGGGAAATACGGGAAAGCGCAATAGGAATCGCAAGGAGGTCGTGCAATACGCGGGTCGTCACAAAGCGGTGCATATTTGACGGGAGGCACGGATGCCGGCACGATCGCCCGATAAATTATTGCAAACGGGAGCACCATTCCTCTGGAAAATGTACACGGCGGATCTATTTCTGAGAAGCATGTTAAAGCATACGTGGTGACTATAAGGACTATCTTTGTTGGAATTGAATTTAAAATGACTATGCTTACTTACACTGCACACGTTTTAATGGTATAGTAGTATAATAGGATGGATTTTTTGCAATTGTTGGCCATGAAACCAAAGGAATAGGTTAAGGGTGGAGAAATATGCACTTTTCGCCAAACGATTTTTGTCTGCACCTTTTTAAATCTGATGGCAATAAGCTCTCTTGATAATAAATATATATACTAATACGAGAAATAAGATATAAAAAATATTTTCTTAAAGCTATGATTACCTATGAGATTTAATTTTAATTTATTAACTACTTAGTTTCTTTCCCCGTGATATCAATGAGATGGTGAGACAATAAAATATCTCCCATGCTTCCAATATATTATATCTTTTGTAACGATGTTGGTTTCCAATGTGGAACATATATATACTCCTAATAGAGCTTATCTCAACGTTGTTAAAAACTTCAGGACATGGTAAAAAAAAAATAAAAAAATATGTAACTAAATAGTTACAATCAATGTGTATGATATCGTGAGGCCTTATTTAATTAAGATCCTTCTCATAAAAGTGAAACAAAAATAACCTTTAAATACACAGTTTTGTTAAGTTCTTTTTCCGGCTCTAGGAATTCTAATTCATGCTGACTTAATTGCGCGCGTCTATTAAGTCATGGCAAATAATCAATTGAGGCATATATAGCAAAGATAATGCTGAAAACCTAAAACCAATAAACATTCACGGTTATATGCACAATTCTGTTCTTTTTGATATATGCACTATCAATCATGAGTTTTGTCAAGTTTATGTTAACTTAATTTTGAATATCCAAGTGGCTCATTCCATGCAATATTTACTTCAAAACCAAGAAACCTAGATTAACTAATTAGTTGAATAAAGAAAAAATGAAATACACATAGAGAGCAATAACCATAAATTACACGTGCACGGTCTGTTAGAAAATAATTGCCCACACACAAGTCGCATCGCATCATTGCCATCAGCAATAAAAAAGATCAATGCATTTTCCGTATGCAAACACCGGCTGGGAATCAATTAAAAGTTAGCCGTGCTTTATGGATTTCAATTTGCGGCGTCTAGACTGCGGAAGCGACGACACTGTGTGTGTACAGACCAACGCCCATTAGCGGTCGAATTGTTCTAATTGGAAGCGCCGCGACGCTCATATTTAAATCTCTATATTATAACGATGAAAATATGTATACTATCCATAATAAGTACTGGATTTTTAACAATTTACAACTTTAGCTTCGTAGCTAGTATGGATGTCCACTCGTGAACACAGCAGCTCGCAGCCACATGCTATTGATGTGACAATATGCACGGTTCCATAATAGTTAGTGTGCATCTCAATCAAACGGGAGATTATAACTTTTGGAACTGGGGTCCGAGATCACCTGAGATTAGTAATGAAAACCTTATTACACAAGAGTCAATCATTTTCTGAACCTGCAGCGATATTCTTGTATAGGCTTCCCACAATCGATTGGATTTATTTATTCTTTAGAATCCTACGGACACGATAGTCGCATGCCCATACGAGTCGTCTGGTATCAAAAGCAGAATTATCCCATAGATGTCGAAATTAAACTAATGCTTTCACATTATTCTGCTGGTTATAGTGTATGGCTAGAAATTAAAAAAATGTTTAAAAATCAAATAAATGTGGTACAAAAACGCAAAAGAAAATTATGCTTGGTATCAAAAGCAGAACTGTACACGACGTTGGAAACAAAAGCAGAACAGTTTGGTAAATCAGGATTTCGACCAATCACAGAGTTACTTTAAGTGATGTCCCGTACAAATTTTAATTTGCACTCGTTGATGAGCTATGTTTAAAATTGATTTTAATTGATAAAACTCAAAAAGCCAACAATAGGTTTTTCGTGTTTTTCTAGCAACTTCGAAAAATGAATAGTTCTACTTTTGATACTATACGACTCATACATTTTTTTCTGAAAAACACATACTATATTTCGCACCGAATAACTAAAACGTTCGTTTTTAGAAATATATTATAAACTGATGTATGTACACAGCAGATAATTTCCTGCCATTTATCAATACGTATTGCTCGTCGAAGCAGAAATGGCAATAAATAAATCACAAAAAACGGACAATCACGTTTGTGGGGTCTTCAATAACGAAACAAAGCGCGATGAAGATAATTCAATTTTATCCGCAAACCGGAGGACAATTTCATTGCACCGTATGACCCAAAATTATATAAAACTTCTCATAATCGCTCAGATGTATGAAACCAGATAAAATAGTCTAGTAAAAAAAAAACATTGTTATTCAACTTTAAGAGACATTATTAAACATTGCAAAAGTTCCGAATACATTAAAAATTGATTGACTTTGCATTTACTTGGTAGAAATATATATTGATTCATACCTATTATTGATTCTAATACTTAGGATAACACTTTCAGTGAGCATTAGTAAACTTTGCGATATTGTATGAGTATGATTATTAAAAAGGCGAATACAACAAATGCAATGACAAAGTTATCAATTTTAATTTTATATTAAAAATGAACTTCAACAGAGTTACCGTAAAAAACCAAACGTGAAGAATTTGTGGGTAACCTCAGAAAATCGCGTACATTTTTTTTTAACCAGGTCCGCTCCCAATGTGGAGCATATGGACTCCTAATGGAGTTTATCTCAACATAAGTGTTTCTACGAGAACTGCTTGTAACTCAACCCCTTTTTTTTCCAAAGAGAGTAGGGATAGAAGGATAGGGCTAGGACAGGATTAGTGGTAAGCTAATCCCTCTCGATACGCCCCGTTCGTAGGATAGGATGGGTGAGAGGGGGGAATTCGAGACATCACATACATCCATGCATTTGAACAGAAATTCATAAATCGATTGAAAAATCAATTTATAAAACTGTCCGTATCGGGATTTGAACCCGGGCCCTCCGTAGCCGAAGCCAGCTAAATAAAATTACCTTTCGTTAATTATTTTCACTTTTCCACCCAAAATCCGACCTATAAAGTGAGGACTGCATCGTATATCTTTACTTTCTCCAAACTTATGAAGAAATAGTTACAATAGGTTTTTATGAATAAAAAAAACTGCAAAGATAATCACATACGAGATCATATGTTCCACATTGGTGGCGAGCATGGTGAAACTATCTTTAAGTTCTTCCGTAATATACATGAAGTTGAGGAGGTCGTTTTAGACAACTTTTGTTCAAGGTTATTTATTTGCTATAAGGTTTTTGATTACCATGAAGCATTGAGCACTGGTTTTCATACAAGCGATGTTTTTCTTTTCGGGGTGCATTACTTTCGGCACACGGTGTCCATCGATATCGGAACAATAAGCAATAAATAACGTAATATGAACGATGCAATGATAAAATATTGTCTAATAATTTCGCGTTATCTCCGGCGTCACGCGATCCGACCGGCGTGGCCTGCTCGACCACGCGAAAACCGCAATCTGTGAATAAAATGAATTAACATTTCCGAACAACGATGTTTTATTAACTTCCTTAGTTATGTGGGAAGATTTTATTGAAATCAGGACGAGATGAAGAATCCTATTTATAACGTCAAAAAACTTTTGCTTACGTAGAGCCGGATTACTTTTTTGTTGATTGTCTCGCTGTTTCCAGAAGCCAGAAAAGGCATTCATATAATAATACGATTTGAAGCAAAAAGTATGTACCTATCACAGAATGTAAAAGTCACGACTTTTCTGAATTTTTACACTTCATTGCCATTAAGAGATGTGATCTAGTCGCCATAGAGTGGATCGATAATCAATCGGTGCAGTTGTAATGGGCGACTTAGATTTTTTTATTTGTACGCTATCATCACCAAAATATAGTAAAACAACGAAATCGTGCAGTTCGAATTTACGTGTGGAACCGCAAAATGCTGTCATAGTCGCCATTCATAATTAATAATAGCGAGTTGCAAATTCTAGTTCATTAAATATTAAAAACTAGTTTATTGCTGTTGGGAATTCGAAAAATAACAAAACAGCACCAACGCAAATCGTTTGTTCGATGATTTTCAATAAATTGACCTTTCAAAATCGATAGTAACAATTTTTGACTGCAGCGTATACATTTTTTTAAATTAAATATTACACTATGTTCACTGCTATATGTAATGCTACAGATGACCCCGGTTTCGCTTTTCGACATACAAACAAATAAAAATGATATTATTCGTGATGTTCATAAAAGTTGTCTTTGAAAAATTCAGCAAATAAGTAAATGTGATCTTAGAAAGAAGTAGTTTCCGGATTCTTTATCCCACTCAACATAGGACTATGCAAGAATATGAATATAGCCAGTAAAACTAAAACGGATATCGAATAAGCAGAATTCTAAGCCAACCCTGTCAGATGTTCCAATTGTGGAAGACATTCCGTGATTTACATTTTTTTTCTTTTTATTGTTTGAAAGCGGAAAACAAATTGAACCGATGAAATGAGATTCATGTCTCTTTCCGTATGCAAAACTTTTAAAAGAACAAAAAAACCTTGCAGACTGCAAAGCTTTCAGTGAATACGAAATACTAAAGTAATAGTTACATTACTAGTTACGGAAGTCAATGTATCTTTGAGAGTTTTCAAAAAACTTACGACAGCAATCACGACAGTAATGTTAAAGTTAGTTAGAGAGGTATACTAAATACGTATTTTTTTAACCATTATAAGTACTTGTTTTCACATACGAAAACACACAACAAAAACAACGTTAATTGATACAGACATATTTTTTGCAAACCCAAAATCAATCACAAATAATTCAACAGGCTATCTACTCTATTTGCGTCTTATGTAGGAAATTTAAAGGTCTTCTGATGTCTAGTTAAGGTATTTTCTTATGAGGGTAGTATAATGGTTATATATACAATAAAGGGGTGACACCTATACCGGCTTAGCATTATGCTGTCTAATAAATAAGCAATGAAAATAAAAAGAAACTAACCTCTTGACCGTTACACAAAAGCTGGTAAATTATTTTTGATACCACTACTGACTTCCTAATCGACATGCAATGCGCGTCTAGAAATATGTTTCTTGAACGTTCGCTACGGGAATGTTTGTCCGTTGGTTATTTATTATACGGGTTATTGGATCGTTTCTAGATTGTTTTATTTCAGACGATATAAAATACTGTATGTACTTTTTAATATTTATGTCACATTTGATAAGACTTGATAAGCTACATTTTCACTACAGCTGCCATTTAAAAGAACAGATATTAAAGTTAGATAAGATGTTGGTTGATATATTTCATATGCAAGAATCAAGTACATTCAAAATAAATAGATATTTAGTTATACTTTTTGGTGAAATGTGATATTGGTGACGATTAGACTGATTAGGCATATAATCTCGAACCTTTTTTGTACTCCCGGGATCCCGGAATATACGGATTTCATAAAATGAAAAAATGTATCTTCAAAATGGGGCTTTCAAAAATTTGTAGGCACTGGCCAATTTAAAAATCCATGAATTTACGGAACTCCCAAAACGAAAAAATGTGGGACCTTTTCGAGAATTTTGCACTTCTTATCCTCAATCACGAAATCCCGGGATTAGCACTGTCACAATCCCGAAGATTCTCCCGGATACTGATTCCTATAATTCCTTTATTGCGTTTATTGAAATTTTATCACAATAAACCAATATTCGCAAGTAGAATTTATTCCATAAAATCTTAAATTTAAATAATATAATATAGTTTCAAGTCCTAATTAAACATCAAAATACATTTTGAGATTCTTCGATCATATCAGCTGCATATTTCGACGACATTTTTTTATCGTTGATAACTTAATATTTATAACAAGGGACAGTGTCCGCTAACGGCTAGATAATAATCGAATAAGAAATAACTGCTCTTGCTTCCCGAAAGGGTTGACCGTAGCATTTGGCAGGCGAGCAATTGGACGGAACTAATTCAACCCTTAACGCAAGAAAAGGGGTAGTCGGTCACGGGCAATAGCTACACGATGAAAAGTGCATCATTCATCGAAATATTGTCATTTTATCAATTGTGCATTTATGAATATTTCAAGTTTCTTTTTAAGCATAATTATTTATGACACGAGATAAGTTGAACTTCTTGTCATTTTGACAGCACTTAACATATTCATATAGTTTTTCTAATATTATTAATCCAAGTAAGAATTCACCACACCACACCACACCACAAGAAAGTATTCATATGTAAATGAATAGGGATGCGTGATTAAAAACCATTGAACAATTTACCTATTTCCACAAATATATTCAAGATGATTTTTGAAAAATTTAAATTGTTCGTGTATACGTCGACTTGATAGTCATTATCGATTAATTGAGGCATTACGGTCTAAGACGATATTTTTTTCAAAATAATGTAGATTTTATTAATGCTTGATAATAGGGTGTTTTGATATAAATATGAATCTTATTAAATAAACAATGAAAACATTGTTCAAATTTACAAAAATATTGCTGCTATGATGCTTATATAATAACAGTGATTAAAGAGAATTGCTGAAACAAAAGCGTACTTGTACAGATTCAATTTTTTTTCTGAAACAAATTCTATCGTCTGCGGTCAATTAACAAAGATAACAATTGCATATATGTGAGATTATAAAACTAACATAAAAAATTTGAAAACAGTCATTGTCAAACATTAGATAGAAAGTGTCGATGCATACACATTTTAAGAGGGTAACAAATATCTGTATTACTTATTTGTCGTTCTACTTTACTTATCGTGCAAATTTTAACTATTTTTAATAGATAAATATATTTTCTTTCAGACTTCAATTATCACTTAAATGATCTTGAAAAGCTTCTTTCTACATTCTAATTTTCGAAAAGTGGAGTATTTGGTTTGACCGTAAAGACTGTGAAGATTGAAGCTGGAATATAATTTACGTTAGAATAAAAAGAGTGATAATTACTTTAGATTTAACTATATTCAACGCAGTCTCTTAGATGTATGTCAACGATCGTTTTAGCGTCGTAATAATAATTATAGACTTGGGTATGTAAATTCAGCACAACTTTAAAAAGCGTAATGACTTAGAGATGAGTGATTTTTAAAGCTTAAAAATGGGGGAAAGAGGAAAAACCTATTACTCAACAGTCTCGGGTGACAAAAAGCGATGCGACGAGTGATAATGGTTTCCGCAGAGGGGTGGAACTTGGGAGCAAATCACTGCCAGGATCTGTATTCAGATAATAGCGAGGAATGCGAAGAGGAAGTCTTTGCGATAAATAATAAAAGAATGTATAAATCTATTCAAAAGTGCAATTTTCTTTATCGTTCGGTGTATTTTTACGGTATGGCATAAAGATGTTAGGAAATATCTTGATTCGATATTCATTATTGCACTACGATATAAATTTCGGTAAGAAAAAAAGAATCGACAAAAATCTTTAGTTTCAAGGAATGATCTTGATCTAAGATTAAAGTTGATCTTCTGTCGCCATGCCAGTGACCAAAAACGTGATTTTGTTAATAACTGATCAAAACTGGCTATATTTATATCGTCACTTTTTTTTTTTTAATTTTGAACTCCGAGTTGTCTACCGTAATGTATTCGACAAGTGAAGTTGTTTTACCGCAAATATTTAACTAAGATTAACAAAAACAATAATCCTTTGTACTTCATTCCACTTTATTTAATATGTCAGGACCGTTTTCGCTCATTGCGAGCATTGTCAACTGATAAGAAATATAATTTAACAATGCTATTTATACAAAATTGAAAAGTTATACACAACAATTTTTGACAAAGTGATATTCAAAAATTTCCCAAATTTTAATTATGTTTGTAATTACTTTCAATCGCATTCTGAATTTATGAATCTGGGATGACTTTTTAATTATATGTTAGATGTGTTGAACATTTTAATTTTGTGTTATTTTAGAATCACTTTAATGTAATTGGCAATTTCTTTTCAATGCCAACTGTTGTGTATAACTTTTCAATTTTGTATAAATAGCATTGTTAAATTATATTTCTTATCAGTTGACAATGCTCGCAATGAGCGAAACCGGTCCTGACATATTAAATAAAGTGGAATGAAGTAAAAAGGATTATTGTTTTTGTTAATATAATGCCTTTCCACCAAGTATTGACAGTGAACACCCTAAAAGTGATTTAACTAAGATATGCATTTTCATGTAGAATATCATTTCTTAATAAAAGTCGCATTATCCTTTTAGGAAGTCGAAAACCGTAAAATATCGCCGACAAGAGCTTACGAAAGCTTTGCCATGTACCGCAACAAATTAGATAAAAGAATAATCACAATTGAGAAAATTTTATATTACCGCGGTACTGTTATTATATTTTATCCCTTGCGAGTCTGTAGTGAACGGGAGAAGTTTGAAAAAAAGAATGAAGAATAAAGACTCGACAAGATAGGTTAAAAAATAAAATCTACAGACGACACTAAGCGACGGCGAGAACTGTTTAATGAATTGAGTGGTACTTGGGTGGTTGAAAACCGTTTAAACGAAATTAAATTGATAAAATTCATTCATATCACGAAAACTCTGAAAATACACATTTTTACTAAAGTGTATCCATGATCTGACATTGATAAGTCGTAGCGTCTATTTTAAAATTCTCACTTTATACTAAGAAAATATGTACAAAAATTCAAATTTCAGTTACAAGGTGTCAATGTTAAAAAAAACGGTAAATCATCTATCACGAAACCATGGGAAAATAAATACTTTTTCACATTAAAATTAATGACTTAATGATAATTATAATTACGTTTATTTCGCGATAATTATAATAATCAGTCCAAATAAAATTTCTAATCAAATAAAAATTGTAAGTACTGAATAAAACCATTGCACAAGGAAAGTTATCTAACAAACATTATATTAAACCATTATATTTGACATGATTTTCGATATTAAATAAAAAGTACAATACGTAGAAATTAATAGAAGTACATACTTTAATATTGTTTTTTGATATATATAAAAACAGTTTGGTAAATTATCCACTCGGATCTGGTATATTTTAACAATCCAATATGAAAATTGAACAAAAATTTATATGCATAATATATTGTATATTATAGCATTTTGACGAGACCATTTGTGTTAAAATCATGTATTTTTATGGCGTATTCTGCCCGTATTATTTATTCTAGTAATTAATTAATTATATCAAAAGTTGACGATCTAAGTACAGAGAAGCGTGGAAAATACGACAAGGAAACGTTTATGAAAGATAGCGTCTACTTAGGGGTAGCAAATCTCAAGTAAGGGTGTGCTATAAGTATTATGGTCTCCTTAAAAAAGCGGGAAGTTCGCAAGTCGACCACTTGAGCGTTGCTACAAGAAGTCTACAAAGCGGTCGGAGAAGCTTTCAGATGTCTGACGGGAGCTTTTTTGCGATTTGCATATGATTTACATCTCAGACGACAACATTATTAATGAAAGATGATGTGACATTAGAAGCTTAAGTGCTTTTATAAGAATGACGGATTTTGTTGTATTTTTAAATATCCCTTGAACTGTAAGTATATTAATATAAATTAACTTAATGTAAAAAATGATTTAAGTGACTTCAAATACGCAAGATATGATCGAAATAGTTTGTGGACTTATAGCGGATTAATCAATCACAAGTTGGAAGAATTTAAATAAAATGAAAGATACAACCCGAAGATATTTTTCAAACATTTTTTTAGAAATTGTTTTTTTTTTCAAATTTATTTAACATGTTCAAATCAGTGTGTGTGACTAGTGGAACATTATTAAATCACTGAAAGCAATCGAAATCACTTCATGAGGTTAACACTCGAGTACCGAAACGTCTAAAATATAATCGAGGAACGACGGGGTACAAGGTGACGCTAGACAAATTTGCGTAATATTTGTATTGCATTTATTGAAGTATCATTGAAGATTACAAAAAATATCAGCTATACATTATCTGTAATCAGCGAATGGTTGAAATAAGAAGCATTCTACAATGTAAATGACACCGCTCGGAATTTAACGGTTAAGAAAGATCTAAATAACAGTATTAACTGAAGATTCAGAGAAATTTGTTAGCCAACTTATCATATTCACCGAATAATTGTTAAATATGAGATTTTGTGAATTTATTATTTTATCCAATAATCTATATATATAATGCAACGGTAAAAATACCAATTAAATATGCACAATTTAAATTTAGCCCATACTAACTTAAATAGGAATTAATATTATTAATGGACGAGCACAATTATATACGTATCATAAATTATCATGAAGTTATCGCCGTTTGTAGCCAGACGAATCGTGTTGTATTGACATCTCTTGGAAATCGAAGTCTTCTATACATACATATGTATAGTAATTATGCACCGCCCGGTCAGTGCATTAATGGGAACAACATGACCACTGTCGAGAAAACAGGGAGTTTCGGGGAAACAATAAGTTACAGCACGCTTGTTCACACGGTTAACCGATTATACTATCAAGTCACGGCTGGTGTATCGTTAACTCCATGAGAACTGAAATATGGTACATATTTATGTATTATTATTGAAAAATGGTGAGTTTGTAAAAGGAAGAAAATTCTATGATTATAAAGAGATCGTAATTTCAATCACAGTCAACTGTTTTTTTTTAATTTAAAATTAAAACGACTGAAAGTGAATTAAAAAACAAGGGTGTTCGGCTAACATATTATTTAATTAATTACAATTAAGAGTACAGAGACAATTCTCATTTACTCATCTTCAAATAAATTCAAATGATACCGATGTATTGAATCGAAAAACATAAATATTGCGTTTTATAATACATTGATATCGACTACTAATTTAGACCGAAAAGTAAACGTTATTTAGTACGGTAATACGTAATATCGCCGTTTACTGTGTGGTAAAGTTTATTTTCTACGATACTCATCCGTGCACTTGAATGCCTGAAGATGCCGAAAGTCGAAACCCGGGTCGTTAATGACAAAATTTGTGAGAATGTACATAGTTTGAACGATTCAAATTTAATATTGAAATTCCACCAAGCACCTTCAGTCGAAATCTTAAATAATATTACTTTATGTTTAATAACTCGGTCCGGCCCTTGACTCGGAGACAGAATGATAATTTGACCCCAACCATATGAAAGGTTGCACATGCCTGATATAAGTGAAAGCTACGCATTTTTTATTATTATATAATAAGTATATAACAAATTTCTTAACAACAAAGAACTACTACATTTAGTCATATTTATTATTTTTTATAAATCCTTGACACACTCGTCGTTGCATCATGTTGCACATTTAGATTTGATCAATAGTATAAGTCTTCATGTTGTGGGCGCAGGGTGGTTAGATTTCCAAAATCACAGCTACGGGGACACTCACTGTTTCGATCGATCAAGAAAATGAATTAAAGAAGACATGTAGAAAAAATAAATTATTATAATTGAATTATAATAATATATATACGAAAGAGAATATATTCAAAATAGTCATAAATAATACGCAGGAATCATAGTTGTTATTAAAATAAATTGATTAGATACAATTACAGAAATTACGTTAAGATTTAAATCCAAAAATGTAAACAATAATAACTGTTTTATTAAAAGTGTTTATCCGACCTTTTTAGCTTGTTTCAAAATACGTTTGCCATCTTTGCTCGGTTAAAAAAATCTGAAGTCATTACAATTTATTGTAATCAAAATTATGTTCATATAAAGTGGTACGCTAGGCTGTCCACGAAAATTAAGCTAGACTCTTTATATTCGAACATTAGTGTAACAAATTTCTCATAAGCAATAGGGGACTCAGGATTTGTCTGTTGAACTTGGAAGAGTCCCGCTCAAATAGAGACGTCTGGCAACCCTGTGTGGGCGGTGCATGAAATGTCAGATAAAAAAAAACATGACACCATGAAAATAATGAACAATGAAATATTATCCCAATATGTAATACTGGAAAAGTTGTCATTGATACAAGCGATATGGAGCAACACTGCCATGTGATAAAGTCATGGATGTACTGTGTCAGATTTTAATTACGGTAATTCAGATATGCCTAACATCAGTTTTCATTTGCAAATTTTATAAATATTGCATGAATGATAAATGTGTCATTGTCAAACGTGAAGGGCACCGGGGACACCAAAAAGACAAATTTAATGCCCTTGTTAAATTTACACCACTTAAGAAAAGTAATAAAGTCAAATGAGTTTTAAGATCATCTCCGTGACCAGACATTTCGTGACATTCAATATCGAACAAACAATATTTGAATATGTATTGATAATCGAATGTAAAAATTAAAATCATATTTAAAAACGAGACGTAGGGAACGTAATGGTCAAATTCAGCACACATTCCTATGAATCAGATTTACTAAACTTCAAATGATTGTAGGCATCACGACCCCTTGATGGATTTTCGATTCGTACACAACATCGCGACACTGTTTCCGTGAGGTCTGCAGATATGTCCAGTGTGCCGCGATGAATAATGCATACGAATTTTTTGGGTATTTTTGAAGATATCTTTAAAATAGAAATCGTGATTAGTAAAGCGCACGGATGGGAAAACGAAAAAAATACCAATGACCGAATACTTCTTTCGTAAGGTCTGTGGTCTGTAGTGGGGGGATTATCCGGCCACCCTAAGCTTTGTTTTTTTTTTAATCTAAGGCTTAATTGCCTTAAAGTCGACACTAGAAATATCCTCCAGAAAAAATACAATCAATATTCTTACTTAACTATCAAATTTTCGAAGAATTTAAAATATTCTGATTATACAGTAGAAAGTATAGGTGGGAAATACCCTCAAACAAAATGGGTGTTTTATCTGATAGGACTAAATAACGAAGAATGATCAAAGTGAAGAAACTTGGGGATGGAAAGCAATCGGCAATAATAAGAAAAACAAACGATATTCTCGAAGATCTCTTATAGTTTTTCATAACTTTTTAGAAAAATTAAATTAAAGTGAGGAAAAATTTCACCGTTTATTCATCGTAATGTACAGTCATTTTCGTATTTGATTTTGTAATATGAATATCTCTGACAGGCAAAAACTACATTGTCTGATATTGTTTTAAAAATCGTGTTATGAAATTGAAATAACACGACAGTTAATAACGACGCATCGATTCCCACTTCAATTAAATCAATGGTTTTATTGACCGCACTAAATTACACCCACGTGTTCCTTGCATGCAGTGGTAGATCAAAGATAAAAAGCAAGGATGAGTAACTTTTTTTAAACAATAGCTCTCTGCGTAGTGTCCGATAGAAAGCGATTAGAAAACGAACGAAACCATCACATAAATAAAAAAAAATCAACGTACAAAAAAGGCTTATCGGGGTAGGTACCTAATAGTTGGACAAATCCAAACATCGTTCAACTTCGAGGCCATCGACAAACGATTGCTAGTCGTTGTTCGGTCCTACACTTTTATTCGAAAGCCCGTATGAAACCGAAAAAGAACAAAAGCTGAAAGCACCCATGGTGTTATTATTCAAGAGATTTTTTGGCCCAGTCGGCAATTAAATTCATTCTACGATATATATTATGGGAAATTCACAACAATTTTGTCAAATAAGAAATTTCAGTTCATTCGATAAAGCTAATCGAAAAGTCAACAGAAAAACAATAAAATAGGAGCTACGGTTAAGACACCTAGCCACTTCCATGGCTACAATCTTTATTGCGTTTAACGAATACTGTGTTAGTTCGTGATTAAACACAAAATAATAAAATTGTTAGTACACCTATCCAACTATTATGTAATCTTGTTTGGGACACTAATGTAAGTGCCCAATTGTTTTTATAATGGCTTACACATCGAAACGGAACATGTCCACATTGTATCGTTTAACTTTAACAAATAGTCATGAATTGTGAGGGTCGGTGCGCCGAGTGTGGGCGATTGCAGGAGTGAATATTGATGACAGACCGAATACAAATTAAATATATATTGTATTATAATAAAGTGAAAAACGTGAGAGCTTCTTCAAATAATCATAATAAAATATGCAACTAGTTTAGAGTAACATAATGACAAGGTAATCTATGTTCGCTTGCAGCGTTGGTTAACTGCAAGTTCAGTTATATGGAGGAATTTTGATCTAATATAAAGCACTTTTTTTATTTTGAAGATATTTTTAAGCGATGATTCATAATGGTACACAAAAATTGAATGAAAACAATGTGGAGATAACATATCTTTCCACCAAGAATTGACAGTTAAATAGACAAAATCATTCGAGTCGAATGGTGGTAAGACTTCGTATGCATACTATTAAAAAATCATTTTCTTTTCATATTCATCTATCTATGACGATAGGCTTTCTGAAATGCTATGTTGCTTGCCACGGAACGTGTCCCTCTTTAGGCCCAATCATTTAGTAATCAGAAGACAAAAGGTTCCCGATTTATTGAATTTCATCACTAGTTTATACGCTGTACTTCAAATGAATTAACAAATCAAACATTACCTTTTACGGATCATATAGTATCGGATAGAATAATCACAAACGGCGTATCTGATATGCATGTGAATATTGGAGAGCGTTTTAGTGTAGATACCGTGACAGTAAATTAATGTAGAATAAATCACTTTTATGACAAAATATCACCCTTGGAGGGTAATAGCATCGATATGTATTTATGATAATTTTAGAGCGGTAAAGAGTCGCAGCGATTTAAGCTTCGACTCACGTGATCGCATGGAATCAAATGGCCGCAATTATAATGTGATTTGAACAGAAACACTTCCATAACAATACACAATGATAATAATGAAAACGTGTGAACAAAACGTGATAGAAATCAAACGACGACTCGTGTCACATCCATTAAAATCACTGTTTTCGTCAAAATGGAAATACAAAAATAGACATTTTATTTCTCGTACAGCTTATGGGCTTCGATTTCAGATGATTGTGTCTTATGGAAACGAGACACAAAAATATTTGTAATGTCATTGTAATTGTCAAAATCGTCGACTGTTTTAAAAAATAACTATGTTTGATTAACCCCAATTGACAAGAAGTTGGATCCATGTGCTTAGTAACAGTTTTGGAAAATATATATTCATTCATTAAAAGTGCAATTTAAGCCTGCCGATTGAAGAGGTATCTGACACGATAGCAAATATCAGACGATCGCGCGACCGAAATAGCATCGTCTGGACAGGGTGGGGTGACTCATGGTAAAATAATGTGAAGTTTTCATTAAAAATACTATGATCAAAGAACAATGTTAGAAAATTTAAATATGTGTATCGAAATAAAAATACTATTATACTTGCGAGACGAGTTTTTTTTACTGTTAGTTATTTTTATAGTTATTTGTTATCTTTAAAAAATCATAGTTTGAAGTTGCCATGTTAAACTCAGAAAATGAATTAACTTGGGTTGTAATAAATGAAAACCTATCCATTGTTTTAGTTTGCATACAATCTAACAAGGGATTGTCAGCTGGTCTCTTGTGGCACAGGTGCGCTATAAAAAAATCTATTGTTAACTACCCCACAGTTAAGGGCACGCTTCGGGAATCGTGATAAACTAAATAATCGTGGACACATAATCATAACACAATATAATTTTTTGTCAATGTTTTTTTTAAGCTTGGGCGGCGGTCTTTAAAATTTCGATATAAATAATACTCAAAAAAATCGGCGTTCGAAATTTTTAAAAATAATCCAATAGCACAAATTGTACTCGGACAGTGATAATATCGCAAAAGATTGTATGTAGAGAAAAAAAAACACCAAAACTCTGTATGTATTATGTTATTTCGTATAAAATACAAAAGTCTACGAGCGTAAAGGATATTTTATTGTCAGTAATGACTTATCGAACTGACGAACGATTTAAATAATTAACGATATTTTTTTCTGCATAATTTAATTACCAATAAAAGAAAACAGTTTGTCTTACTAGAAAGGTTATATTTCTTACATTAAGATGACTTTAATGACTACCTACACAGTTCGAAGTTTTAACATACCAAACACTCATTTCTGTATTGGCGTTATTAAATTTATTATATTAAGTGTTGGTAACATCCGGATGGCATGATTATTTTCAGCGTGCGAAATCCTTCCCTTATAGAGCTTAAAGCTAGAAGTTTATAAATACAGCTTGAAATTGAACCATTTTAAAAAATCTATCGATAAAGATAAATCTGAATGAAATGTCTCATGCATTGTGTGCTTTCCGTCACTATTACCATATTCATAATAATAAATCTGTCTTAGAATGATGTATTTATTTAATGCGAAAAAGCTAGAAAAACAATAAACATGATATTGACGTTTGTGTCAAGCAACAAATCCATCTACCCAGCGACAAGTCGAAGATCTAAGAAACCATATTATAATTCCTTTTGTTCTGTCACGTCACATCGCCTCATCCCGTGGTGTTGCTATGTTGTCAAGCCTTTCAGATATATGGTAATTTATGGGTTACTTGTTGTGAACAGTGATCAAAATGAATAAGGACGCGTAGTTAATACGGCTGACAATAATAATAAAGGAATATTAAAAATCCTAGCGAATAAATGACACCAGGACGAGTTTTAATAAAAAAAAAGGAAGATTGTCACCACGGTGTTCAGCTACTTGGTTACCGGTCGTGAAAAACTTCACGGCTGCATGACAATTGCTTATAAACTTTTTGACCATATTATATGCTTCTTACTTGAAGATTCTCCATCCACGTCAGCGTCTTTTCTTTTTACCATGTTATTCCAACGTCACGTAGCTTTAATGAATACATCTTACGGATGGTCATTGGTAGCCTTTCAGGGTAATATATCCGTTTGGTATAAGAAACGTGGGATTCAGGCTCCCCTGAGGCATCCGCAGAACAAATCCAAGTCAGGGCAATCGTCACTTTTTTATACATCGACGTTTTAATAACATGTTTTAAATTCTAAGTCTGAAGGAAAGCGCTTTAAATGTAAATCCACTTTTTTAGTAGTATTTGATTAAGAATATCGTTCAATATATTAGACTGCAAGTGGAGTAATGGAAACCGATACAATCAGTTAAATTTATAGGGGTGACTGTCCTAGCAATCGTCCAAAGTCATGGCAAAACAGATGCAAATCGAAGCTTTGACACGCTAACGGCAAGTTCACAGATCGCGTGACAAATCTACATACGTTAAAACAAAAACATGTATTGTGCATTGAATAGATCTGCATATCAATTATTATGACTGGGCTTTTAAGGCACAGGTCGTGCACTGGAAGGTCATATCGTATTAACGCAAACAAGAGGTGAAAACGACGAAAAAAAGCTATGACACGGCATTTTGACGTCCGAGCTTGGGTCGCAGGTCACAAGTGTGTCATATAATGCCTTAATTGGGCAAAATCGCTAAAATCTAAATTCGACATATCGCACGAGGCGATCGCACTGCAATAGGGCTCGACTGGCGATTAAATGTTTCGTGTAAAATATCCATAATATTGCTATCGTTATAATGCGAGCTGGACGTAGAAGTTCTCGACGACTTAAAGTAAAAACTCTTCTTATTTTTCCTTGAAACATAATACTGAAAATTTAATGCAACAGAATGATAGAACTCTGATATGTATTATTTTCTGAAAACAAATAACAATTATTTTTTCACCCTGCTTTGTACAAAACATGACATATGAATATGACAATTTCTGTATATATTTACAAGAAATTCTTAATGGTTCTCTCTTTCGAACCAGTCAATCGTCCATGTAGTCTTTTAGGGAGAAATGATCGAAGCGGGATGTAACAAAAGGACTAGTAGATAAGTAAACACTTTTTCTATACTCTGTTTTCAGGATTTGATACGTCGGATGCAGTAGCCGGATGAGCTTACGTTTAATATATCAGTGCTGTTAATTTTACAAGTCCTTTAAAACATTGCCCAATTGTCTTCTACTAAAATTGCAGTCACATTTATTTACATCAAAATAGGCGAATACAAGTTTAGCCCGACTGTTTTTTTACGATACGATAGTTCTGACTGTGATAAGATGGCGAAAAAGCTATCAAGTAATATTTCTTTGGCAAATTTCTTGAAAACACAATACAATACTAAATAATTATCCGCAATAGTGCTTGCACACACAATTGGTTTCACAAGCAATTAGGTGGTTGCGTAATTAGGTGGTATGTATACGACATGTGTCGTTCTTTCTCGTTTTACAGAAGAAGCACCCGGTGTGCAAGTCTGCTAATAGCCAAATTTAAACAGGCGCATTCTCTTGCAGCTGGGTGGTATGTATGCTTTAAAAAGAGAAATAATTTTTTGCACACTTTGTTTACACTTATTTTTCTCGTTTAAAATCATACAAGTCAGTTTATAGTGTCAACTATTACATTCCAGGCGATAGTCGGTTCGAACCTTGTAACCTTCTAAGGTCCACTCCGGCTATTTCATGGGAGGTATAATTTGCCAAACAGAATAGCGATTGCCGGCGATATTTTTAATAAAAGAAAGCGTAAACGAGAAATAAGAGCAATGGAAATGTAGGTTATGTGATAAAATAATAAATAAAAAAATTAAATCAATACACGCTATACTATAAGCACAACGCGGAAATAGTCGGATTGGTTCAACCCTGTTTTTAAACATAATTGGAAGCGAAAAACGACCCTAACTATATTAAGAATTACGTATTATATTAACATAACAATGTTTTGTGGATTATATGTATACTATTCTCATTGAAACGAGGAAAAAAAGAGTATGACAAACAACGGAAAAATAAATTCACATATGTGGATAAAAAATATTTCACAATACCGTATCGGCAGCCGTCAGATTGATTCCCAGCCCCCCAGCCCTGGTGCTGAGCAAGAAGACGAAGATGTCGGAGCGTGCCTGGAAGTCGGCCACCATGTCTCTCCGCGCTGATATCTTGCTGGAGCCGTCCAGCCGCATATATTTGTGTTTCCTGTGCCACATGTACTCCTGTAAATTAATAACAAAAACGCTAATGAGTCAACAGTTAAACATAGATTTTTTATACATCTTCCCCCACTACTCCACACGAATCATATAAATTACGTACATATTTTACAAGGACTGGTTGATAGTCACTGGTTCGCCAAAAGATGATTTTTTAAAGTGGAAATATTTGGAAAAATCTTCCGCGCTCTCAAGTTCGAATTGAAAAACATACAGTGAGCCCCCTTAGTTTCTTACTGCGTATGCGGCAGCGAATATCGGTTTCACATACAGCGTAGGTTTTTACAAAACGATAATTTGTGAAAGTCAAATTAGAATTTTCATATATATTTTATATACGTGCATTCAAAAAATATTTGTCAGTAACCGTTTGGTCCTTGATTTTTCTAGACGTATTTTATGAAATATATATATTATAACAACGGGGAAAATGCTTGATTTCATTCAATTTACAAAGTGCAATCGAAAGAAACCAATCCAATATCGTATGGGTGTCTAGTCCCCCATATCGCAGTATTCCTATAGTGTAGTCTCAGTAGTGTTTTGTTGATATTTAAATTGTGGCATCAGTGATGTCTTTAAATACCGTCGTATCAAACAGAATACGTACAATACTTTTGGATATGTATTTAGGGAGGAAAACAAATAATGAATTATCGCAGGAATCGGTTAAAAACGGAATCTAACGGAAATTTATGAATGATATTATGTCGAGAGATATTTTGCTAATTACACTGCGAAATGGTCAGTATATTTTAAAGCTCGGTGGTTAAATTATTCACACATCATACATTAGTCGTATTTGATCGCTCTTGCGACATCAATGGTTACCTCCCATCAGTGATAACCAACTAGTTGCATTAATACTTTTCACTGCCGCAAAAAAGGATGAAACTGTTGATACGATACATCTATTATTTTCATTCTGATTTACCAAGAGAAAGGTAATAAACTAAAAGTATTATACTAAATGTATGTATAGGATAAATAAAATATTGTATTAAAAAATAAAACACTTTTTATGGTAATTCTACTTTATTTATGATTGATAAAAATAAACGGTTTCGTGCATGATTTCAAAAAATTGAATTTGAAAAAAGTTTAAGCACATCTGCAAAAACACGTTACCACTTACACAAAAAATCACCTATTTGATGACAGATGGTTTTAAAATCGCAAATTAATATTGTTTTTTTTCCAACCAATACTCTTTTGCTCTTGTGCTTTTTATATATGCTTACAGAATATTAAATGCATAAACATTTCACTGTTTGGGGCTAAAAATTCATTATACGTTGATGTATTTGATATTATAATGTTGACAATATTAAGATAGTTGTTAACACAAATATATCATATGCAACGCAATTTAACTCGTCACTACAAATCAATTGAAAAAAATAACAATATATGCGCGTAGTACGCACAGCCACAATGCAAGGCCCAAAGCAGCAGATTCATTATATACACGGTATATGCTAAATAATTGTTAACAGCATAGCTTATTGTACGTATGTTTGTAGTAGAAGAACATTATCTGAATGATTAATATGTTATTGAGATATTTTTTTCCTTCTGATTTTCGGCTATAAAAAACAATTATGTGAGAAAAGAAAAATTTACTGCAACTACATCAATTGAAAGTGAAGTCTATTTATCTCCACACGCACATTATAATAATTACTCTGTGAATTTTTAACAATTGTAATATCTTATTATACAACATTTATCAACAAGTTTTAAACAAGCCTCGAAAACAAAAAGGTTTAATCCGTGTTCTTCACGAACAAATGAATATATCGATGAGCATATTGTTTATTGTTTCTAATCTATAAGCCATGTATATAACGGACACATTATGTGTATCATTTGTGTAAATATTTGCCAATGGTTGGCGTCATCTGTAGCGATGTGCAAACAATCGCGTGGGGGCTGTAACCCGTAAGCGCGATCAGAAAATAATTACACACGTTAGGGGGCAGAGGGGAGACACAGTATCAATCACATGGCCGCCGTGCATCATAGCATTATAATGTTTTATTGTCAGTAAATTATCAAATTGCAAAGCGGCGCAACTCCTACGAATCATCGATTGCACACTCACTCGGTATTGCGTTTAGTATTTGATGGAAATATTCGCGAGTTTCGATAAAATGGCAAAACGAAAATTAGCGTGTGAAAATTTTGTCTCGGATATTCAGAGTACCCTTTGACATCCTTTTCTACATTGACGGCAATTTAATATAATGACGAAATTCAAAGACAGATTTAAAAAACAATATGTCATCAAATACCGCAAACGTTTGACCGCATTAAATTTGAAGTGTTGAGCGCCTTAGTTTCAATACCTACCTAAATCCAAAATTGTACAGTGCAAAAAACTGCTGTGGGCTTTTTGGATTTGGGTAGGTTTTGAGACTAAACACGTTTTTTAAAATGCGTTTTCTCTGTATTTAGAGAGGTTATAAAATTGAAAATTTATTGATTGTGTAGATATTATAAGTGTACGTATAAGAAACGTTGGCATAAAATGTCAATACTTGGTGGGAAGGCATTATATTAATAAAAACACAATATTCCTCAGAGCATCAGTTGGCAATGCTCGCAATGAGCGAAACCGGTCCTGACCTATTAAATAAAGTGGAATAAAGTACAAAGGAATATTGTGTTTTTATTAATAGGTTTTGAAACTGAGGTTCTCATTTATGTGTTGGTATTCACTGTGGGGCATTATAATTCCACATTATTTATTGAAGACCAGGACAAAAGAAATGAAACTGCATACGTAATAAATCACAAAAAAAACTATGCATTTCGTACGCTGTATTTAACGAGACATCATTTATAAATATGTATTCTATGTATGTCATGTTTGGGTGGATTCGAGTTATTATACATTTGACACATTAACAATGTTCTAGGATAGCGTAATTATAGTCTCGTTTATAACTATCGGCTATAACTTATGACATGGCACCTCTGGGCAACGATCGTGCAGAAGATAATTGAAAACTGTACAATAGATTATGTCGCATTAAAATATTTCACAATGACATCAAATTTCAATGTATTTATTGTAAAATTACAGCGTGTAAGCTGTTATAAACACCCAGATAACATATTATTTCATCTGAATGAGGTTTAATTAAATTTGCACGAAGATAGAACATGAATGTACAGTCGAAGAGAAATTATAATATCACCGAATTGTTAGACCTTTGCCAACGTTAATTTACATAATATAGATACGATGTATTCAATTCGAATCGTTCAAATGATGTACATTCACACAAGTTTTGTCAATAACGACCCTGGTTTCGTCTTTCGGCATCTTCAGGCGTTCAAGTGCACGGATGAACTATGTATTAAATCAATGTTATTTTTTTCAATATCTAACTCAATTTCTGAAAGATCATTTCATGTGAAAATTGTTAGCAATTAAATTAAATTATTAGTTATCCATGAAGTAAGCTAACAATAATACTGACAATAACAAATAAATAATTATTTTAAGCAAATAATTAAAAAATATATTTATTAACAGACTATGTATGTATTCAGTTACTGACAAAATCATTTTCCAAAAAATATATTAAGATGACCATAATAATTATGAATTTAATTATATTACACGAATTCAATCCCAATTCGTTGTATTACTAAAAGTATTTGCTTTGTAACGAAAATTAATATGACCATTTTAAATTTAATTTCCTTTGCGACAACAAACTGTTAGATAACAATATAAGAAATATGACGACATATGATACAATAAATAAAAAAAACGTTCGACAATATTTTGTGTACAAAATTGCACTAACCGTGATAATTTCATAATTATTTTCACAGGGGTATAACAATTGCAGGCTGTATGTAGGTGAAAATAGTGATGTCGATCCTAGTATCGAATACCTGCAATGTACTCATACTCGTTTAATGTATTAATTTGGCAAAAGATATATCATAGAACAAAGAAATATTTTTCAAATTAACTTTAAATAAACTAAAATATTTAATGTTAATAACCGTTTGTGGATTACATGTAACAACTGTAGAATAAAATAGTAGAATTTATACTGTAATTCTAATAATAATTTTTTATCTATTTCTCTTTGAACACGACTATCGATGTCTTAGTTTCAAAAATATGTTCAGTGTGTGGTTAATTTTGAGAAAAAGCATTAGAAATTACATGTAACTTAGTGTAAGTATTTCAATACTAATGCAATTAGCTAGAGTAGTTAATTCTACAGTTTTGATACAGTATTTAGTTCTGCATAAACTGTAGAACTAAATACGTTGCTATTTCTACCCTGTTATAATAGAGTTATACCAATTCAATCAATTAATTTCTAAATTATTTATCGAGATATTGAGATAATATACTGATATGAGGAATTCAAATTCCCGTTCACCTAGAAAGTTGTAATCCGTATGTACACAGTGTTATTAAGCCAGTACTAGAATGAGGGAAATGATTTGAGACCAAATGGAGTAAAAAATATTTTTTATTATTGTTTTAAACGGAATTCAGAGCCGGAATTGTGCTTTAATTGAAAGTCGTTTTATTGTTTAACAGTCCTGCAATTAATTCATAAAATTTTGTAGGCAAAAAAATGACTCATTTAAGTAACAGTTACGAAATACTCGACTAACAGTCATGAAGAAAATGAGCAATCTGACATCCCTATTAGCAATGTGTTATGAAACAGGCATTATCTAACGAAACAGAAAGCGATTCAATTGTGAAGACATTTTTCTCACGTTTAGCGACTACGTTGGCATTATTGTTAACTTTTACAATTCTGTCAAAAAGCTAGTGGGAAATGCGCTAGCACCTCTCGTCTGTGGGCTGTTTTACGATGTGGGCCGCCCAAGCTGAAATAACTTCCGAAACCTCATACACGCCGATGAGTAGGCTCTAAGTATCTAACTAGTATACGATTTAAATTGATTATATTTGTATGTAAGGTATTGATTAGGTAACAGGCAATGATGCGATTTTACGTGCAGCTGTCGCCAACGGGATGCAAACGAAATATATTTGACAAAACTAAGTGTATTTGTTTTAGCTATTCAAAAGAAAATAATTACGTATTCCGACCTCTAGTTACTCACTGTTGTGTTATCTGTCAATTATTTTCTTGGTGGGCAGGCATTAGTTATATTCATAAAAAACAGGTAACATTTTTTTTGTTATGAACAGGACAGCTTCATGTGAAAATTCTTGTACCAATCTATTTATCTCGACAGTTTGATACTTGACAATAGTATATAGCCTGTTTGTGTATATTTTTTTAACGGTTGATAATGCTCGTTATAAGCTGAACCGATCATGTTAAGATAGTTGTTTAGCTTTCTACTTAGATGTTCCATACTACTATGAAGAAATTCAAATACAACGACAAGAACTTAGTCAGGAAAATATTGCAAATACAAGAAGAACAATGTATCGGGTCGTATATCGCAAGCAGGGATAAGAAGGCCTTCATGGTGGATACACAGCGGTCACTGGTTATTTTATCAACAGTATTTCTGTAGAAATTTTAATACATTTATATTGAAATTATTGTACACAAGAATAGGCAATAATTAATGTTTATATTTAAAAATAATACAATTTGTGTGCAAGAATTAAACTAACATGTACTGTTTGTTTTTTCTGCAAATTAGTATGGCACGTATTTACAAGTCAGGACGGCCGATATTTCAACTTATTCGTTTGTTATTACAATTTTAAAAAACGTTACACAACTGCAAAGATAAAATTATAATTAGCCGATCTACCATCACTGAATGATAGAATCCTTGAGATAGGAATTTAATATGATGGGCGGTTGACAGGTTAAGTAATTGGTAATATTAAAATTACGAAGTTCCTTATTACAATCAAACAGCGATGCTTACGTTATAATATCAGTATCCAACTGATCAGTGACTCATCGCATAAAGATTGAAGACATTTAGAAACAAATATGAAATTACAAAACGAACCTTAATATAATGTTATGCGCGTTTTGATTCCGCATATTATCAATAGCACGGGTTTTTTTTTTAAATGTCAGGAAATCATCAGTCGGCAATGATTCCATGTTGCATGGAATAATCTACTAATGTAAAAAAATATTTATTTATGTATTTAATTAACATTGCATAAGATTGACAAAATCTAAAATTAAAAATATTTAACCGAATTTTGGTTTATTTATATTCTATACATACTAAATATAGAAAACATAGATTACCTACTACAATATAATCCGTTTATAACGACTTCGGTTACAACGAAAAACCATTTTTAGCAAATAGATGCAAAACCTCAAGTTTGGTTTTCGTACAAATTACTAGGTATGAAAGTAAATCCATTTCGTACGACGTCCGGCGATGTGTTTTTAGACACCTGATATTTACATTCCAGAGACCCATCTGATTCCAAAGACAATGCTCAATGAAAATGATAAGCTTATTACAAATATTTTACTATCCTCATCATTCTTTACCATCTCAAAAAGGAGAGAACGAGAGACATCATATCAACCAATATTCGTTAAAATATGTTATGTAGATAAGCTCAATTAAGGATATGGATGAAAAAAACAACATTCATACAAATGTAATTGATACGATCAATTTCATTGAATTTCATATGACGACGGCGTAAGATATAGATGAAAAACGTTGAGACTCGAAATGATATTTCCGAAGTAAAATTTAGTCATATAATTTCATAACGTAATTTTTACATCCAAGACGAAATCATTTGTTTCGAGATTGACAGAAAATTGCTCCAGTTGGGAAACAATTTTCCAATTCCAACCGTAATAACATTTTCAATCTTTTTGAATTAACCGAGTCGTCTACAAACATTTCACTTTTATATCACATCATATTCATGATGTATTACTTAATTATAAAATAATGCATATACGATCACGAAATAAAACTAAATAATAATAGAATTAAAATCTTTTACATGTTGTTAGTGATACGCGAAAACATACTAATAGAAAAGACATTTAATTTTTTTTTTTACAAAATTGCATGAGAAAATTATCGACGATCGTGTTTTCTTACTCAATTTAAAATGAAATCGATGTATTGTTGAAAGGCATTAGTCACAATTTGTAAAATAAAGAGTTACGCACGCATCGTCTTCGTGACGACATTTAAGTTCACGACAGTATTCAACGGGTACACAAAAGAAAATAGTCGTAATTGTTGAATATAGGTAGAGAATTTAAACTTAAAATTATTTATTCACCCATCCCTCGCTTAACACGGAAGATAGGTTCTGCTATATCACCGTATTGAACGAAACCGTGTAAAGCGAGACTAACAAGTATATGGAAAAGAGAGTTATAGGTTCTTTTTTTTTATAAATATTAATAAAATAAATACATATTACTTTTGAAAATGTATTGCAACATATTATAAAACATAAAAAAATATCATTCGATCTCACTATCACTAGAAATTCTCACGGGGGTTTTTTTTTTCTTTTTGGCTGAATGTCATCAGTGCCTTCATAAATGCCTTCGATTATATTCCCGTAATTTTCCGTTGGCTCTATCAAAAAATCTTTAATCTTTGATTGTCTATCTGTTTTGAGATTCATGTAAATTTCTGCATATCTACCAATGCATTGTTTCATTTCTCGTTGAAATTTTAAAGCTTGATCCATATCTGGATCATTATTTAGAAAATGAATTTCTATATTTCTTGCCAATTGTAATCTATCTTTTATTGTTTTTGTCGTAATAGTTGTAAAAAAAAATCTCCAAATGAAAACCGTGCTAAGCGAGTGCCGTGTTAAGCGAGGGATTGGTGTAGTATAAAATCCCAAGTAAAAAAGGATAAAGCTCCGCAAGGTAGGCCTTGTAATAGGGATGGAAAACATTCAACAGCCAGAAAGGCACACAATTCGAAAGAATATATTATCTATCGTAAAATTCATTAGACAAACAGTTTTAAATAACCTGTTATAAGATAATGGATAAGCATTTTTTTTTTACCCATGTTCGCTTCCAATGCGGAACATGCGGCCTCCTAAAGGAACTTTCAAAAAAAAAGTAATTCAAAATTTTGTTAAGTCGGGATTTTCAGAGGCAATGCGGGACTCGGGATTTGTCTGTTGAACTCGGGACAGTCCCGCTCAAATAGGGACGCCTGGCAACCCTGGGGCAGGACAAGACTAGTGGTAATCTAGATATTCCCTCACGCTACGACCCGTTATTTAAATCAATTTATTTACCCGTTATTTATTTTATCTTGCTGGTATTATTAACAAAATATTTTTATAAATGCCTTTTCACATTCTTTTTTATAGAATATATAAAACTAAAATTGAAGATGAACTCAGTAACTGCACCATCATGTAATCTTTAGAAGGACAAATTGACGCATCAAATGCGTTATAATATCCTTACATTTTGATTCAAAATCAATTTCAATAAAAAATCAGTTACTATTTTTTAAAAAAGTAATAATTAAAAGACTGATTTAGAATAATTTGAGTATCTGTTACAATAATTATTCTGAGTCTTCTATTCAAAATGTTGCTTGATACCACAATGATGGCTCTATTTTAAAGCATAGCCCATCACGTGAAAACACTGTTTCGGGACTCAACGCTCGGCTAGCCTATCACGTGAAAACACGGCTCCGGGATCCAACGTGTTAAGACAATTAAATTGTCATACGCATGAATTCGAATTGACAGCAAAGAAGTGTCAAATATGAAAGTAGTGTGATAGATAACAGGAGTTTATAAAATATATTGACGTGAATAGATATATTTTTAAATATTGAATTGACACTTCACTTTGCAGCCATGTCAAAAAACTGAAAATTGCGACTATTTACCTGCAGAGTTAAGTATTTCTTTCGAATAGTTCAT
Organism: Himalopsyche tibetana; assembly: GCA_030503985.1. Lineage (NCBI taxonomy): Eukaryota > Metazoa > Arthropoda > Insecta > Trichoptera > Rhyacophilidae > Himalopsyche > Himalopsyche tibetana. Next base: position 9,482,124 of record JAPJYX010000010.1, read on the forward strand.
ACTATATTTTTATAATGTTTGTCGTGAGAGAACACAATTGCTAATTGACTAACAACTGACACCGCGTCAACAAATTCTAACGGTCAGTGGAAAAAAAAGACTAATTTTATATAAGAAATCGATATGCGAATGTGTGCATCCGGGTATGTATTCTGTTTTTATTTTTATCGTCCTATCGCAATTTAAAAAAAAATATTTATATCGAGTAACTAAATTATCAGAAACAAACAGTATAAAACAATCGAGTAAAATTTTCAAATATCGAAGGACTTGTAAACGGCGTTTCACTTCAGATTCACTGCAGTGCAAATTATACCGAAGTCGTACGGGAAACCTAAAACCGTATGATTAAATGCAAGGCAATCATATCACCCGCTAACAAATATTCCATATACGGTTTTTCATTTAGGTTCTGTCAGAAAAATTTAATATGTAAATAATCTTAATAAGATTGCATCAGATAAGTCTACAGGTTGTGCAATATGCGCGGGCTAATCCTAGATGTGATGGGAATTTGATAGATGATGAAGCAGAATAACAATTTATCGATTCATAGATCAATCGGCGACACATTAAGTGATCTGATTGGACGCGCTTGCCCTATTTTCATAATTTGCATTCGATCCACACAAGAGGACCGATGACTCGCAAACCGTATTGACAAAAAAGTTTTCCATAGGTTCCCAAAGTTTCCAAAGTTCTCATCAACCTCCCCTGGGTATGGAGACTCTACATAAAATTATAAGACACGCACACTGATTATACTTTCTACATTTAACTGTAATTGAGTTTAAGAAAATTATTTGTCAGTTTTCATAATTTTCATTAGTGCTAGACTTCATCAAATATTTTGTCACTTTTCTTCTGCAGATAAAAACATTCTAATTTTAAGATTCTGGTGTTAAATTAAATTGCATTTATTAATGCTAACATTGTCAAATGTTTTTTTGTTTATGTGCAATATCAATGACAGAGATCACTTCAAAACCACGTAAACCGAGATATTTATACATTTCGACCGGGTCTTGGCGTATGTTATCGGTTATTTAGAATACCAACGAATTTGATAACATTTTATGACCGTTCATAGCTCACCTTTCACATGTTATGCCGTATTATCGAATTCGTGAAAGATGTTGTTCTAAAGAGCGAGTCATTACGGGCACCATTCTCTTGCGCAACGAACCATTTTCGCTTTCAATTCAGGGAAAGACGATTGTAATAATATGGCTAATAACATCTCCACTTGTCAGAAGATGTGTAATGGAATTTGACAGATAATCACGAAATATGATTTTCCTTTCTCGGACGAGGTGCAATATTAAATGAATTAACAATATTGACAATAAATTATTACCTATGGCAACAGAGCGTGAGAATCTTAATACATATGTCATTCAATTTACATGGATGTAACATCTAATAAATTTCATTGTAAGACGGTTATGTGCTTTAAACGTATTTGTCTTTGACAAAGAACAATACAATTTGTTCAAATATTCATAATAAACAATTAAGTATGAAAAGGACACGAAAAAAACGCGGAATATTATTTTTCAACCAGATGCGCTTTAAATTTAGTGCTTATGGACTTTTAATAGAAAATGTCAAAAGACGTTGTCAATTACGAGAACTGGTTGTTATTCAGTCAAAATGACTAGGCTTTGAAAATGATAAGGCAACGAAACGACTACTGTCTTTTTCCGAAAATAAGACACTGTCTTACTTTTCAAGTACAAAAAATTGTATATAGGAATTATAAATTTGTTACTTTTAATTTACATACAATATTAAAATTAAATTATATTTGTATGATTTATACATTTATTCGAAAATAGCCATGTCATCTCCTTCTTTAACAATGTCATAGTACCAAATTCCGACCTGAATTTCCTAAAAAATCATTTCCTGTTGAAGCATTGGTGCGAATCTCACATGTTTTGCATTATAGCTATCTTTAAATGAGTATTTCTTGTCTTAGATATCCTGCTTGTAGTGAATTGAAAACAAAGGTGTAAGTTTTTTATTCCATAATTTCTTCACCCACTTCTGTTTTCAACGTATTCATTGATTTTCACGCACAGATGATCTTTGAATGGTTTGTTTATTGCAATATCAAGTATCTAGCAGTCATAATTGCAGGAATCATTGTATTTTGATCAATTTTCCATTCAGTAAGAATTTTTTTTATGTCTTTAGCACAGTGATTACTGCCTGAATCATCCCAAATTACCAAACCAGATGTCAAAGAGGTTTTAGCATAAAATCTACCCACTTTCTTATAGCTGATTGTGTGGACCAGGCTTTTTCACTGAAAATAAAATCTTGAAACACGTTCAATTTTGTTTTTCTTTCCTTTCACGGTGATACGAGGTGGTTTTCTTCCCATACAGATAAATTGCCAAAATACAGGTAACTAACACGCGCACTTTCATAACCAGCGGAAAGATTGACGAGGAACCAACAAGATCAATAGTTGTTTGAGATCATTGGCCCAGAAATACTGCAGTTTCATTCATTACAATTATGTTTGACAGTTTGTATTTTGAAAAGTCAATACCATCAACAAAAAGCTTAAATGTAAGAGCATGTTTAACAACTTTATCTCTTTCTAGCTCAAACATTGTTGTCGATCTTCTTAGAGACAGTTCATGTCGCTGAAGGAACTTATCCAACCAGTGCGTTGATGTTTCCAATTCTTTTGGGGATATATATCAAGTTCAAATGCCAGTGTAAGTGCAATTTTTTGAATATTAGCCCAGCGCACAACCAAGTATTTTATTAGTTCAACTAGAGCTTATATTCGAGGGAGGGCTTATGTTACAAAAATCTTGAAAATCAATTAAAAGTGATTAAAAAGCTGTAATTTCCCAAGCGTATACAATGAACTAAAATAAGTGTTATCTTGACCTTCTTAAAATGAATTTTTATCAAGTAAATGCCAATTTAATCAATATATAAAATAAAGCCTACTTTTTAACATTTTTAAGACTAACCAAAAAAATGTAAGTATAGGGGAAAAGTAGATTTGGTTGAGCACTTCAATTCAATTAACCCTCCAGAGACGAGAGCTTTTTCTCGATATTTTTTTTTCTTTTAAGCCATATTGAAGTCATGAATAACTTTTATTCCTAACAAATAATTAAAAAAAAAAAAACGCGAAGTTGTTTTATAGAAACCCCGCATGACTCATGATCATCATTTTATTACCGGTTAATATTGTGTACGGATTAGTAAGGACGAGTGTGACCATATGGGGATGCAAACATTCAGGGTTGAAATATAGCTAAACGTGTTTTTTTTTTAAATATTTACTGACCTATTTAGATTAACATTATTTAAATACAAATATATTAGCAAAGAAACTGTAAATAATTTCATGTTTTGATAAAAAAATAACTAACAGTTTCAAAAAGTCCATTAAAAAAAACGGAAATTCAAAAAATCACATGTGCTTTTTGTGGCCGTTTCTGTCCCCGCGGCTGATAATTTACTGAAGCCTGTACCCTTCTTAACAAAATATGAGTGAACGCAACGATATTCAGGTAGAAAAAGGATGAATAGTGGGATCAATAGACAACTGTGTTTACTGTGACCATATGGTCACGCTCGTCCTTGAAGGGTTAATATTTTTTTAATTTTGGTCGAGTACGTCATCGGTACTAGTAAAATCTCTCAGCCCTCCATTTAGTTTAAAATCTAGCTAATTCTAATTCAAATTCAATTTTAAATATTTCAGATGTGACTTGCGGGAAATGAATACGTAAAATCGGGTATTGAATGTATGACGCACTGCAGTAATTGCACTCAAATAGTGGAAAAATGTGTCGCGGGAAAGTTAAATCGCAATTTTTTTTAATTTATAAAGATAATCTTACCTCAAGAAGATCGATCATTTTGGTCATCTGTGAATAGATGAGAACTCGGTGACCCTGCGCTTTCAGTCTTTTTAAAAGCCCGTCGAGCACGTTCAGTTTACCGGCATCCGTAACGAGCGTCTGTTTATCTATATATTTAAAGAAAATAACATTATACTAAAAAACAATCGAAAGCATGTTTTAGGAAAGGGAGAGATAAGTCTATATCAAGGATGATTTGATCGTATCCAACGAAAACGTCAATATTGGGTTAACAATAGAATGTTTTCATGTTTCAATCATGTTTTTATGCAATATTTGAAGTGGGTGTTGACAGGAAAAAAGTTTGACCAAAATTCCTTTAATTTATACTATAGATCAGCGGTCACCAAACTACGGCCCACGGGCCGGATTCTGTCTGTCATAAATTTTCATCCGGCCCTCCAAAAGTTTTCTATTTTTTTATATAAATTATTCACATGAGAAATATAAATTTCATGAATTGGTTGTGAATTCACGACAACTATTTATTTCAAATTTGGTAGTGGACCCAAAGTGAAGGAAGTTAGGTATAAAATGTGTAGTTTGTAAATGCGAGGCGACCAAATGCTTTTATTATAACACAATAAATGAAAAAAAACACACAATATGTAAAACTATGCAAAAAAAAATATTCAATAATTAGAATGCCTTTATCATTACTTTCTTTATTTGTAATTAGATGTGCAGTAGGCTTACTTTTAAACGGATACCAAGGCATTCAATGTAATTTTTCAATTGAAATGGAGTCACACATTTTTCTAGTTTCAACGGCAATATGTAAAAAAATATGATTGATTTCAGCTTACCAGGTACAGAGAGGCACGAAGCAGTGGGAGGCGGTTTAAGTGGAGGAGCATACGAGGCAGCCGTTTTGGCAACCCTCTCTCTTCTACTCCAACTATGAGCTGCTGCACGAGAACAGGCAAACGCAACACGCTGCCCACAATGCACCTGTAACAGAATACCCATTGTATCCTCAGAATTCGAGTATTCAATATCCAAGCCTTCATAGATACAACGTTGTATATACATTAACCCTTTGTGAAATTAGGATTTTACATAAATTTTGTTTTTTTTTTATTGCTGCACACAAAAATTTAAAACTATTTTGTTTTATTTCAGGTCAATCTAGGAAGAATATCACCTATTATTTCAACAGTATTTTTGTTTTTGAATTTTAAAACGCACACTTTGAAATGTGAATGAATTAATTCAATATTGCTTTTAAATAATTTTCTATTAACTATGTACTTCCAATTCAGATATGTATTGAATTCATCTGTGGGCATGTGGTCTCCTACTGACATCAATTCCAGGAAAAATTTAGATAATTTACGTTTTTAATAGGATTTCGACAAATACACACACACACACTCAAATGTCATTTTCAACCAAGAAGGTCAAATGTAAATTATTTTCGGTACCTTAATAGTTGAGGAGAAGATGAAAGGTGGAAGCGAAGTAGGTTGACAGGGTCGAACTTGCTCCGGCTGTGGCCAATGAGGAAACTCTGGTAAAAGCTGCAACCCTGTTGTCACACTCTCCACTTTCTTCAAGGGTGACTTTGGGTCCAACACCTTCCCGCCCACTTTCTATAACAACAAGTAAACATACGAGTGAGCTACATTTAAAAAAAAAAAAAATCACAATATGTAAAAACTTGAACATTTTTATTTATTGAAAAAAAAATGCATATTTGATTACCTTAGGCGAAGACAAGAGAATTTGAGATGCATCCAAATCGGAAACAGCAACAATTGAAGTCTCCAGCGGTGATGGAATAATCGCTACTGATGCTTGTCTACTTCTTATTACTCTGTGCTCCATTGTTTCAACCATGCTGTGTATGTGGTGATCAGTGTGTGTGAAATACATGGCGCCTGTTTGCAGTAAAAATAAAAATGTTGCATTAACTTAATTGAAAAACAGTCAGGTATTTATCATCTTTAGTGATAAATTTTATATACATCTATCCATTTTGTTTAAAAGTTCTAAAATACTCGTAATGTATGAGATAAATATTTCTTTGATGTATTTATTGTTTTAGACCACTGCATTACTATCGTCGCGTGAATACTCGCTGGTCTTTCTGAATTGTACTACTGTTCAATGAGTCAATATAATTTAAAAACTAATTATTACCTTCTATTGCCCCTGAATCAACGAATAAGAGATCATTCCAAATTGTGCTATCAGTCTTCCTGTATTTAAACGCATTACCATTGGGGCAAATAATAAATCTATTCTTTGATAATACTGCATCGTAATAGCAATTATTGTAGACAGGCCGGAACTCTTCAACAACTGCCGAACCCTTCTCTTTTTTAATAAAATCAGTCAGAATTTGGTCTTCTCTCCACCAAATTTGGCGGTGTCGAACTTTCTCTTGAGCTTCATTACAAGCAAGCATATATGAAATTCTGCAATGGTAAAAAGTTGAGGTTATTAAACTAAATTTTTGTGGAAGAAAATCAGTTATAGCACATGAAAAAAAGTGTCAAATTGTACACTGATAAATAGATGCTTTTTTTCTAAGTTTGTAGCAGAGTGCTAAACATTGTTGGCTTCAGTATGTTCGGTATGAAATACTCAAAACGTGATTGTGTTGAGTATTTCAATTCGTTCAAAATAAGTGTTACGCACACAAAAATAACACTGCTGAAAAACTAAATTTCAAACTATTGAGAACTAGTGGGTCAAATTTATATGTAAACACCCTAAAGCAAGTATCAACTACAGCTTTGTAAGAAAGGGCAAAACTGAAAACTAAGTCCATTGATTTTATACAGGTGGACAAATCTGTCTATGATGAATGCAAATATTTTTTATAGCCTTCAACTATCTCAACAACTGTGAAATGCTTGGTAATCAGACAAAGTATTCAATATTTTTTTGTTGTTGTTGTACTGAATGAAAACTGCTTGTTACTCAGTTACTCAACCTCTCTTTTTTTCGAAGAGAGTAAGGGATATGAAGAATAGGGTTGGCTAATCACTCTCGCTACACCCCATTATTTAAGGATTGGAATGTAGAGGGATTTTTTAGACATCACAAACATCCATGCCTTCAAACAGAAATCGATAAATCAATTGAAAAAATGCTGTTTGTACTGGGATTGGAACCCGTGACGTTCGGCATGGAAGCCAACGACGTTAACCACTGTGCCATGGACCCGACAATTATTAGTGATTTAAAAATTATCTGAAAATTGTGGAAAGCAAAATGCGCATGCACAATATACTCACACAAGTAACCAATCTCCAAGAGTGATTCGGTAAATTTCCTCGGGAGACATATTGATAAGCCTCGAGAAGCTAAAAACATCCCCACTATCCGCCTCACCAAATAAACTTCTATTGATATATTCCTTGGCGAAAATTGATAGTTTATTATAAAGCAGGTGTGACATGGAAGGCATTGATATGTTTAATAATCCGTCTTCAGCTATCATTTTTGGAATTACATAGTCTTCAGATTTCATAAATAGGGGGGATTTAACATCACGCCTTTCGAATAATTCAGGATGATTACATACCTACAATAAAACGGTATTGTTAATAAAATAAATAGAATACTTTTTAGATTTTTATGGAATACTATCAACTGCCTCAGTGGGCAACTAAAAACTAAAAAATATCAAAAGTATGTACTGTTTGTGCAAGCTTATTCATTAAATGAGTATCATTCAATTTCAATTTATTGGTGCAGGATCATTTACAAAATACGAATAGGAGTGTACAAACACCATTGTTTTGCATTTGATCAGATTGCAAGATATATTTCAAGAAACGGGCATTATCATCATTAATCATATTTTCATCCAATCCAAGTATTTCAGGTATCAGTGTAAAATCATTTTTATATTACAAAAAGTGGTTATAAAAAACAGTCTTTTTAAATGGCGGTTGTTAGACAGCCAATTAAAAAACACGGAAATAATGACCAGAAAATAATACTATTACAGTTTAAATATAATTCAAGAATAAATATTTATAAAATACTTACTTTTCTAAATTGCATGACTAGATTCATAAGATTAGAGGTGAAGTTTTTATCTACACTATGACCACTTTCTCCGCCAACAGAATAATGAAGGAGATCATCTATTTTGATTTTCTTTTTTAAAGCTGTAAAAAAATTAAAACTTCAATTTAAAAATATTAAAACTAAATATTATCAAACGGCAATGCCATTGTTGAAATTCTTGAGCGGCTAAGTTCTAAACCACAAGATTCTTTGATTAAAATAACATTTAGATCATAGAATAAATTTCGAAATCTATGATACTACCACATTGGTTATAATAAGTATGTGTTTTTATAGGCTTACAATAATGCAACTAAATATGTGAAATCATTTAAGAACACTTACTAAAATTATTTCAATATTTCAATAAAAAGGATTTCTATATAGCAGGCAAAAAATGAAACAATTATACATACATAATTCTATTTTAATGTCATTACGGTCTTATCAATCACCTATGGGCAGGGAAAGGGAAAACACATTCTGCGAAACAAAGAGATATTTCAGTATTCGGCTCTCTACTCGCAGAAAGCAGGAATAATCTCAATATAACAATGAATGAATATTTACCAAAATAAAGAAGATTTTGTCGAGTTGTAAGAGGACAATGCACCATGACTTCAATTTTATCTGAGAGTTCATTTTCTACGTCCTTCTTTATTCTCCTCAACATGAACGGTTTTAATATCATGTGCAAACGGGACAAATGCTCTGAAATAGAGAATAAATTAAGGTTTAAAAAACATCAATCACTAGCGTTTAAAAATCTGTTAAAATAAACATAAATATCATTTATTAACTCTTATTATATTATTGCAAAAAAAGATATCTTACTTTCATCTATGGCAGTTTTGTTTTCTGCATGACTTTCAATGTCCTTGGAAAACCATTCGTTGAATTCGTCATGGGAATCAAATAACGTTGGCATAATGAAATGAAGTAACGCCCATAACTCAGCCATACTATTTTGAATTGGAGTACCTAAGGAAGAAAACAATTATTAAATAAATCATTTAAAAACATGAAGATTAGAAGAAGACAGTATGTGATTATCGTCCTGACGGTTCATAATTGTATAATAATCTAGTAATTGTAACACTGGATAACTCATATTACTGAAATCGTGTTTTTTTTCAAAATCTGGCATGTGTCCGCCATTATTATCCATAGTCTCAAATGCGCCCATTACCACAATATGGTTAAGAACCCCTGCTGTAGAGGCTGCGGATTTTCGTCATCCACTGAGGGACTAACGATAATGCTAAATTTTCAATTGGGTTACATTGATTTAAAATAACAGTATATAAAATAATGTTATGAGATTACATAAATAATGACTTCAACAAAATGAATCAAAATATTTTGGATTTCAATAAATATTTACATCTAGTTGAGTCATTTAAAATGAATATGTTTACGTTGTGTTTCAAGGTTGACCACTCACTTAGAGGTGTTGTGCTTTATTGTCAGAACCTAATAAATCAGTTTTCACACCATACATAAAGGCAATGAGGATACCAGAGGGCAACAAAATAACTGTCTGCCTTATCGGCGGGATATGGATCATTGAATTATTACGGAATAAATATCTTTGAAAAAAATCTTTTTCCCACTGCAATTGAAACATTAAATTGAATAATAATTACCAGAAAGAAGTAACCTATTCCGACAACTGAATCCAAGCAACAGCTTCCACCGTTGAGATCCAGAAGATTTGATAGCCTGAGCTTCATCCAGAATCATGTGCTGCCATTTGATCCTATTCATGTACTTGACATCTCCTACGACTATTTGATACGAAGTGATCACAACATGAAAGGCCGCCTCTCTTGTATGGAGGTCTTTTCTTTCCCAGAACTGACGAAGGATTTTTCTTTCATTCGGATTACCCCAGTATGGCACCTAGGACAATCAATTCAATTTATGTTTATAAGTATTGCCATAATTTTTACACGCATTCCATAAGTAAGTGACCTTTATATACCTTCATGACAAATATTATTATTAGATAGATGTAATGGAAAAATATTGACAGCCTATATGTGGGTATGGATTAAGTGCATCATTCCTTTGGTAACATACAGTTCTAAGTCTGAATGTGTCATTTTACAGAAGGAACATTCGAATTTTTCAAAAATTTGTTATAAATGCAAAACAAGCCTGGATGCATAACTTCATAGGAAAACATGGCCTCTGTTCAATGTTTTAGTTTTCTTTAAAATAAATAAAAACAAATATATTTTTGCTATCGATTTCACTATGGTTTAATATGTAATCAAATGAATGACACTGTTCGAATTAATGATATGAATGCGGTTTACAAAAATAAAAGAACAAACCACGGATCCTGTCATATTTAAAACTCAAAAATTACAAATTCAGATGTTACCATAAAATTTTATCGAGGGTAACATACACATGTTATAATTCAATAATTAATATTTACATTTTAATACAGCAAGTGGACAATTTTTTGGCATACATCAGATAACGCAAATAGGTAAAAACTAATCATCGTCCAATAACCATCTTTACTGTGTTAAAAGATTTTTGTATACAAGTGATTGAATTAAACCTACCACTTTGAAGTCAGGCACAAAGCGCTGCATCTCTTGCTGCCAATTGTGTAGAGTACTCGCTGGTGAAACAACTAGAAAAGGTCCCCACACACCAAGGCGTTCAGCAACATGGCACAGAAATGCTATACACTGGACTGTCTTTCCTAGACCCATCTCATCAGCCAAAATACCGCTGATGCCCTGTCAAATCATAAAATATTTTCAAAGATTGTCTTAACACATTTTTTGTCAGCCACCCATAACAATAGAACTAAGAGCAGAAAGGGCGATTTTGAACGAATTGTGCGAATATATATTTTCAATTAAAATTTTTGATAGAATCACAAGTGATGTTTAATTTTTAAAACTACATTGTAACTCTATTACATTTCTAAACATAATATAAATAACAATATCTCTCAGTTATAAATTAGATAAATGGAGTCTTGTTTATAAACATTTAATGTGTAATACATAAAAAAGGACTTTTCTTATGTCACTGTTCTTTTGGGAGAATCGGACTCTGTTGCTTTATTTGGAGAGATCACAAAATACAGCTGTAAATGCTTACGATACTATTATCGACAGACATTAATCTTTAAAATCTAGCAGGGTAGTGGAACTCATGATAATTTATTACTATTTGTTGTTTGACACTGACCTATGAATCCATATTTATATCTCTAACCACAATTAACCAACAGTGTATAATAATGTATTTTTGCCCGCATTCTACTTGTAATAAACATAAAATGAAATTTTATTTTTCATGTAAAATATTTATTTAATGATAGATACTTATTGTTGGGCTATCTACAATTTAGAGAAAATATTAACCTGATCGTAAAGGTTGGCCAGCCAATTCATTCCTTTCAGTTGATAACCTTTGAGAGTTCCCCTAAAAAGATCTGGCTGGGCATGTTCACCGGCTGGCAGCGGAAGAGGAACTCCAGACTCAGGATTGTCATCCATGTCAGGCAGTGATAACACTCCCCCCACAGATCTATCAAACTGTCTCGTTCGGGCCCTATCAGCTCTGAATGCGTCGGCTGCATTTCGGGATGCTCGTTCTTTCATTTCATCTCTGAAATCACAATGAAACAATATCATGAATTATGAGTACATGCTTCAAATGCAAAATACAGTAAAAGTCTGTTGATTCGAAATTCAAGGGACCGGATTTCCCAAAAAAATTCGAATAACGAATTACGCGATCACTAAAAAAATAAAAACGCGGCAATTGCTGACTTCTTGGAACATCGTGGCCATTTTTTCGTTCTGTCAAAATAAAAATTATAGTCAAGTTTTCATAATAATAATAACAATAGAATACGAATTACGCGATCACAAAAAAAAAAGCGGCAATTGCCGTCGGCTTGAAACGCGGCCATTTCTTCGTTCTGTCAAAATAAAAATTATGTATTTCGGCAATATTACGATAATAGAACATATTCAAATGAAAAAAAAGGACAAAAAAATATATACAATTATTTTATCTCATATGAATAAAAAACACTATACATATTCAATGTATTTGTTCGCGCACATGCTATAAAATAGAATGACGTCACTTACGAACAGTGTACCATTCAAAGTTTTAGTAAATACCTAATACATATATAGATGTCTTTCTTGCACTAATGTACGCTCGAATCAAAAACGGATTCTTTCTCATGTGATACTTATATTGATGTCTCCCTTACACTAATGGGTTTTTTGTGAAGACACAACAGAGGCACACATTCCTTGATAAACAAAGCATGTTAGAATAACTGTCAAATAAAATATGCATAAGGTGCATATTTGCTTGGCAAGTTCGGATTCGCGCAGCCTTCAGATTATTTTTGTGTTTTCCGTCCCTACTTTCTTATTACCATCGTTCGCGACAAAAGCCTCTACCAAAATTTTGAATTATTAGAAATCGTAAGTACATTTTGACGATAAACTTTACAAACATTTCGAATTATGGGTAGAATTTACTTTGAAAAGTCAATTTTGGGACCGAGAAATTTCGAAAATTTCGAATTATCGGACTTTACTGTATTTACAAAGGGCATGTGTCTAAGATTTCCAAGTTTCCCAGTTTGTTTGGTAAAACGGTCAGTTCTCCATTTACGAAGGGGTTCCGTACTGCCATCTTTGTTGCAAGTAAAATTTCATAGAAAAAATAATTAGAGATAATACTACACATTTGAATTTTCTATGGTACTGATATTTTTACTTATCAATTATATTAATTAAATTAGACTTGAGGATTCTTGAAATTTAAAAAAATGAATGTTTCGTTTTTTTTCAATTGTTCATAAATGTGAAAGTACAGAAGTCGAGAAGACCGTAAGCCCAGAATTAACTGTACACCATTTTTACCATCACTGATTAGCTCTGCAATAATGATATACAGTGGAACCCACAATTATACTACTCTGAATTACACAGTGGGTTGAAATATTCTCCGCAAATCCCCCAGTTGAACGGTCGCATTTCATTGTCGTTGCTACGAGACGGCCGTCTGTGCGGTGTATTCAACACGTGCCAGGCTATACACGCATAGCCGGACGACTGTCTGTGTGCTGGATTTTGCGCGTGCTTTGCATTATATCACTTAGTAACTAAATATTTCGTCCATATTTTTTTTTTACAAAACTTTTCGAGGAAAAAACAAAATCCACTCCCCCAATTACACTACTCCGCATTACACGGTCCTGACTTGAGTGCAAACGGGGGTTTTACTGTATGTAGTCAATATGGTTTATTTGAAGATTGAAAATCCAAAAATTACAATTATTCTAAAAATATTCTTATTCACATAGAAAAATTATGTCACCATTACTTACACATCATATGTATCAGAAGTAAACATATTCTTCGGTGTTCGTTCTTCGTCCAATTGGCTGAGAATACGAAGTTTCGAACTTGGCGAAGCATCCCGGCCAATCTTTCGAGACATAAAGTGGGCGTACAGTTCTGTTTGAGTGATGAGGAAGTTCAGTTTCCTTTGTTGGCGCTTTGCTTCGATCATTTCAACATCCATCTGTAAAAAAACATTTTTATTATAAATCATAGGACGCACTCTTATTTTTAAATTCCAATAATACAATCATGAAACTATATTGACAAAGAAGTCATATAATGACAATACAAACTCTTAAAATAATAATATTATACACACACTTTCTTACAATCAATCTAAAACTTTTCTAATTTCTAATCTTTCTAAATCATCATTTTTCGAGTCTTCCCAGAATAAGTCTTTTGCAGTTAAGACAGTGATTGCACAAGGTCATTGATTATATGATGCATTCCGAATTCATAATTTCAAAAAAAGATGAAAACATGTGGCTAAGGTAATACGGTGTGTTGAATTCTATTAAATGGTTTTTTTTTTCACACAATTTTGTCGCATAAAATAAACAAGTTAATTGATAGAAATATTAAATATACCTTTCTTTGTTCTTCTGCTTCTTTCTCCATACGTCTTCTTGTTTCACGTTCAACTCTGTCATATCGCTTCCAGTATGACTGCATTTCTCTTGTTAATCGTTTACATCGCCACACTGTTTCCTTCATATTTTTTTGTGACTGGAATTCAAAAAAAAACAGATAAGCAACTAAAAAAATTACTTTAAGATTTCGGCTGAAGGTGCTTGGTGGAATTTCAATATCACTAACGACCCAGGTTTCGCCTTTCGGCATCTTCAGGCGTTCAAGTGCATGTACATAGTTTGAACAATTCAAATTAAAAAAAATTACGTTATCACTTGGCCATGCAAGTGAATCTGTCACACTTTCTATCTAAAATTTGCTTATGACGCTATTTCAATGTAAATCCTCCTCTATGTTTGAGAATTAAAAATGACACATATTCTCTTTTTGTCTTGGTTAATATTACACATGCCGGAGCAGGATTTTTTTCCTAAACAATTACTCTTTACTGGCTTAGGTTACTGACCACTTTTTACCAATACATGAATATGCGTGGCTACGCAAGATAGCTGAAATATGTCACATATACATCTGCTTGATTGTAAAATGTTTGGAATAATATTTTTTCATCAATTTTAAATAGACATTGGCTTATTGCAGTTTTAGCATCCAAAATATTTTTCAACCATATTTTTAAAAATTCAAATAAATTGACCCAGAAAACAAGAACCTGTCCTAAAATCAAAAGAGTTAGATGTAGTATTTCGAGATGAAAATATTTTTAGAAAATAAGTGGATATTTGATGTTGAAACTTGCCTGCATAGCTTTCTGTCTATGGTGTTTGGTACAAAGAGTAGCCATCCTTTTACAATTCTGCAGAGTATCCTTGTGTGCAGCAGTACGAGTTCTTTGCACCTTTCCAAGTTCTTTCTTCCCCATTAACTGCCACAGTTTTCTTCGACGAGCCGCTAGCACCTCTGGCTTTTTAGCCATGGCCGCCTTCTTACGTGCCCTTCAATTGTGACATAAATATTTATTTTTTATATTTTTATGAATTACACAGTTTAAACAACTTATGTGATCTAGATAAAAAATAATATTGAAAATATAAAAGTATAAAAATACATTATGATAACTGAGCAATATTTCTTTGGCCGTCGAGTCCCAAATAATTTTTAAAAATATATATTTAATCAATTTCATTTCAATAAAAATTTATAAATCATTGTTTTAGAATGCCTATGAAATTGTAACTGGGATGATTAAAATGAATTGGTTTTCGGAGTAGTTTTAATAATGATTGCTAAAATCTACCTCATAAATATGATGCTGTTGTACTAAAGGAAAAGTCAAAAAAAATATTGATACAAATGTATATTTATTTCATGTAATGTGGACTAATGTAAATAAGGCCAATATAATGTGAATGTTATCACAAACATGAAATAATTACAAATTTGTGTGAATGTATTTCTTTGACTTGACTTTCCTTGAGTACCAACAGTATTAATTTTAATATTTGTTTCAAGCAAACCAAACCTAAACATGAGCGAAACCGGTTGTGATGATATAAAATAAAAATAGAATTAGTACAAATGAGTGTTTTATTTTTTGAATTTACTCACTGCTTGAACTATTACAATAAGTATTATTGTTTCTAAAATTACTGATAACAACAAAAATGTTTTGTATATTTTTTTGTGTGGTGAAAGTAAAATATTCTATTTATATTAAAGAAACCGAATTTCATAGAAGACAGCTCACTTCACGAATTGTTAATGAGAACCACTTTTCATTTAAAAATAACTGGTTTGATGAACCTATAATTAAAAGTTATTAAATTTTGACATATCAAATGTAAAGACAATAATATGCAACAAACGATTAAAAATGTGGTAATTGTCAACACAATATTGAAAAAATAAGCTATTATACCGTGCTGCAGCTCTAGCATTCATTCCAGCATAAGCCCCTCGGTCATCATCAGGCTCCTCCTTAATAGAAACATTAGTTCCATCATCCCAATCCTCACTTTGACTTTGCTGGGTGGCAGGAGTCGATTTCGTTGCTCTAGCTCGAGAGCCTTGCCCTCCACCTCCTGCGCCACCGACACCATTGCCCCCACTCCCACCACGTCCACGGCGACGGCGAGCATTGGAAGTGGGGCCGGTAGGCGGAACAGAAGGCACAATGCCTCTCCGCATTGATGGCCATCTGTCGTATGTTGACAAAAGTCCCGAGCCATAGTACATGTACTGTGCATTCTGGAATATAACGAAAAAAGAAATATATAAACAGAATATAAGATTTGACAGTATGAAAAAAAAGATCCCAGATAGGTGAATGACTTAAATTGTTGAAAATATTAAATAAAGACATCATGCATAGATTTAATGTGTTACAAAATTATGTTTCCTTTTTTTTATTAAATGAATTCACTTTGTAAAAAAAATACATGATACTGAATGAAACCACTTCAGATCATGTTGATCCATTCGCATCACTTTTGATAATAACAGTGCAAAATACCTGAATCATTTTATAATATTGACTGTACCACACGCTTGTCTAGTAAGAGTATATATGTACATAAGTATGTAATCCAATAACTCATTTTAGCTTCGGTATTATTTATCAAAGTCCAATTTATAAATTTATCATATTATTTGACCACAACTTTTCTTATTTAATGCATGCACTTGCCATATATGGGACCATTAGAGGTGAAGTGAGCCAAGTGATATGTTAGAAAAAAATAGGTTAGATGCGTTGTAATATTTATTCTACACGTTGTAAGGAATCGTAAAAGTGAAGTAACTTCAGTTAATACACATTGCAAGTGTTATTTATCTCCGTAAAATAAAAATATGCAATCCACCAAAACACTAAATAAAGACGTGATTGTACTCAAAAGTCCAAGAAAAAAGTTTTACTATTTTACTAATTCGCGACCCGAGTACTATTTGAAAATTTTTGACGAAACAGAAGTAACAATGTGGCAGTCTTCCAAGTACCATTATTGGTATACATTGTTATTTTTTTCAGTCAGAATTTTTCACATAGATTGACAAATTAGAAAAAATAACCATATTTTTTTTGGAACATTAACCCTTTCCGGTCCTATATCGAATGTCATTCGACATTTTTATTCTTTATCGGTATCGAGTCCAAATAAGTTCAAATGTATTGAATATATTTTTTTCCACTCGCATCTATTACAGCGGTATTCTGACCAAATAATCAAATGGTTTTTATGAACATTGTAATGTGAAACTGTACGCCTGCAATGGATACAAAAGGGTCGTTTTAGGGGCTGGGTCGGCTCGCGCAGCTCGGGTGCTAAGTTCTGCATTCTTCTTTCCAGCAGTAACACTTGCCACGTGCACTTGAAAATTATTACCGTTGTGTACTATTGTTCTAATAATTTTAACCTTGCAAAAATGCCTAAAATTACAAAAAAAACCCAAAAAAGAAACTTGATACATATATTGTATAACATGTAAGACAAAACCTGGGCTATGATAAATGCTTTCACCGTTAAAATACTTAAGAAGTTTTTAAAATATAAATAATAAGGTCATTATTGTATATATTTCGAAAAGAAATTACACTGTTGCTATAAATCTAGTAAAAAAAAAATAATTGCAAATATTAGTTTCCTTTGTGATACTGTAAATCTATTGTGGACCAGGTGGAATATATTTTTATTTTTTGTGGACCGGAAAGGGTTAAAGAACGATATGTATAAAAATAATAATAAGACTCGAGAAGAATTTTTTTATAGGTTGGAAACCTTTCGGTTATTATATTATGTCTTTGCTATCATTATAAACCTGACTTTTTTAATACTTCATTGAAAATAAAATAAGATATATCTCCTTAGAACAGCGATTACCAACCTGGGAGGCGTGGACTATTGCATAGGGAGGCGCAGAGTCCAAAATATTTATTTATCCTTTAAAACGTGTCTTTATTACTATAAGAATTGAAGGATGGGGAGGCACGAAAATATTTTTTTCTTCAAAGGGAGGCGCAGTAACATAAAGGTTGGAAACCACTGCCTTAGAAGTTTATGTAAGGAAAATCATCAATCGATTTCAATAACTATAAAACTTGGCGATATTGGCATGTTTTGCATTATCTTTGCTACAATAAGAACATTTTTTTAAAAAGAATCTCACATCAGGATCGGTGTAATATTTAGCTGAATATTTTTGCTTGATAACATGGTCTTTTAACATCCTCGCTAAATGGGCTTCAGATATACCATCTCCTTCATCTTCACTATCTTCGCTGGCTGTATCTGACAGCAGAACGTTTCGAAGCCATGCTCTATCTTCATCGAGGCCCGATCCTGTCCCATCCATGTTATACAATCGCAGTTTGTCACTCCTACGTTCTGTAATGTAAATGTTATGCGAATTACGCAACAGCGGACTTCAAACGGTACAGTAGAAACAACAATAAAAGTAGTAAGACATTCCTAATAGGAAAATACAGGCCACTTCCAAATAAAAGCCAAGATTTGTATCTGGGCCATAGATCAATAAATATTATTTATTTATTTATTTATTTATTTATTTATTGTTAAAAATCAAAATTACAGTACATGACATAACAGCTGACGCCAATTCGCCATGCACTTGAAAAATATAATAAGACAAAACATAAAATAAAAATACACAGTACATCAAATTCAACATAAAAAATCAAGAAATACAAAAGAAAAATTTATCAAACAGTTCACAAATACCATCACCAAAAATGTCCACTTCTCTAGGCAATGCGTTGATTAGTCGAACGGCCCTTGGAACTGGTGACTCATACCTCCTAAGCGAGGTATAAGTTTTTAGAAATAAAAGTTTTTGCTCATTGTTTCGCCCACGTAAGAATAAATTGGGAGCATGTAAATTAATAGTCATGAGAATTTCAGGATTATTAACTCGGCCCCGAAGAAGAAGAGAAAAATGCTTTAAGCTTGAAAACGATCTTCGAGCTTCAAGTGAGTGAAATGATAACATTCCTAAAAGAAATTTGGTGGGGTAGTATTCCTTTAAGGAATTATCAAAGGGGAAGAATTTAAATTTTTTGAAATAATAATATCTTAGAAATTTCTTATGGATTCTCTCCAATTTCAGCTTGTATGAACTTTCATATGGGCTCCAAATGATGGATCCATATTCAAGCTTACTTAAGACCAAAGAAACATAAAGCGTCCGAAACACAGTTGGGTTTTCAAATGGTTTGCTTTGTCTAACAATAAACCCAAGAAGTTTGCTTGCACGCAGTGCAATAGAAGTTATATGTGAATGAAAGGTGAAAGAGGATATTATGAGATATACATATTTTATCACTGGTCGAGCAGGAATCACGTAACGATAATCTAAATAATATTTGCCTAGAACAGGGGCAGAGTAACTTTTTTTATATTACTCCAAAATATATTCAATATTACCCCAATTACCACCAAAAGTCCAGAACTCAAAAAAAAAATCTATAATTTTTTTGTACTTATTACACAACATGATTAGAACTGGTTTCACTCTTCACGAGCATTGTCAACTGACACTCAGTGTTTTATTTTTACTATTATCATGCTTTTCCACCTAGACCGAACAGGTAGACACCTTAAAAACAAGGCTTTGGAGAAGTTAAAAAATTAGACGTCTCCGACCTTAACTTAAAAGACGATTTTCATATTAGTTTTTGGATTTAGTAGCATGCAGTGGCGCCACTTTTTTCCCTAGCTATTTAAATACACATTTATTTTAAAAGAACTCAAATTTATTATTGTTTTTTGCCCTACTTAAAAGTAATGAATATTAAATATTATATATTGAACCTTGTTAAGCCCAAGGTTTTTTTTATTCCCCATTTTGTCATAATTATTTATCTTGGTAAAGTATGTGACTCTAAAAACACAACAAATAATATTCAAGTGATAGATACTTTGACAAGTGATTTTTGAAATCATATAAGAACGTTATTGCATATACTTTCTTCTGTAGTGATAATATAACTATTCTGAAAAAACTAAAAAGCTTGAATCTTTTGCTGATAAAATGGTATCATTTTAATCTGAAGGATCTTTTCAGAGACAGCCAAAGATTGATGCAACTGGTGCATCTGGTCAACTGGATCATACAGGGCGCTATTATGACAGGGGTGCAAAACAAATGAAAAAGACTCAATATGCCAATATAAAGACATGAAAGGTTTCCTTACAATGGATTAGTCACAACTTTTCTTTTTTATACATCAATTAGCTAGAAAAAATAAATGTTTTTTTCTTTATCAAAATATTAGCCATCCTTACAGTCATTACAGGTGTGCAAGCCTGAGATCTTGAATTAACGAGAAAAACTCTTTGTGCCACTCCTAGATGGATAATTCCCAAATTGTACCATGTTATTTTGAATGTAACGTTCGGAAGTGACCACATAAAAATTCTTTCTAATCAAAAGGTTATTCATAAAATATATCAGCGACAAACTGTAATTCTTTCTTCTTAACTATTGATTGGCAAAGTGCGGCTTTTTGGCCCCTTAAGTGCGGACATTAATAGACAGATTTGGCTCCCAATATTTTTTTAATTGTTTGTAATGTTCATATTTGGCTCTTTGGCGAATAAGTTTGCCAACCACTGATCTAAACGAACCATGATTTACAAGGTTTATAAATTTGAACTCTGAAATATTTGTTTATCTAAGTGAAATTCACAACAATTAATGCTAACTCCAGTGTTTGTTTACTAATTGTATCATTTTAAAAATGTCTTTTTTTACTGAAATGAAAATAAAAATACAGGCTAACCTTCTTTAGTTGTAACAACTCCATGGATAATTTTATCTCCTTGACACATTTCTTCTTCTGTCAGATGACTCTCAGACTCACTGTCACTGTTGCTGGACTGATCCTTGGCAAGGATCTTATCCATATAATTCATGAAGGGACCAATATCCAGTGCAGCTTCCAGCCGCTGAAGGTGTAACGGCTTCGCAATATCATTCTTTCTTGGAGCTCTAGCCCCCGTCATCGGTTTCTCAGCCATAATATGAGCTGTCAAAATAAGATTATATTATTGAGATGATGTCGAAAGAGTTGAGGTATCGAATGATCACTTGTTGCATAGGAATATAATGATGTGGTGGAAAAATTACACAATCCGCCCATTAAGACAGTTATCTAGAATGCGACGCATATAAATTCGACCTACCTATCATACACAAAACCTAAAAATTTGCAGTTAACATTATTCTATTTGTAATCTTTCATCATTGGATACTCACGATAACTTAAAAATTCCCTTAAGACTGTGTTTCACGCATTATCTAATAGAATAAATGACAATTGAAACAAAATGGCGAGCGTTGAATTTCGTCAATTTGCGGCTGAGCATACGTTCATCGCGCCTCATATAACTACTCATTTCTGTTTCGGGCTCGAAAAAACACAAACCCGCCATCATTGATAGAATAGCGACAAGTATTGCCAACTAACCGAGCGTTTTGATTGGTTTAAGAAACCTCAGAAATATTTGTATCCAATAGGAATCAATGGAATTCAACTTGGTACCTAATCAAGTTCAAAATAATCTTTTAGGTTATGAATAAAATTTATGATTTAGGTTTTTTTGATCGCTTAATTTTTGCGTAATGTTATAAAATAAAGATGTAATCAAATTATTCAGAATGAAAAGTAATCTGAGTAATATTTGCTATGTAAAAGGATTGACGAATCATTTAAAAAATAATTTGAAATAGCATAGAGACGTGCTTCATCATTCAGTGTTGGTAGTATTTTATGTTTTATAATAGACACTTATAAAGAATGTTCTCTGATTACAGTTGCTGTAGAATAGTAATTCAAAGTTATATAAAATACTTTCACTACTTTGAATCCATTATAAACTTAAAGATTTTTTTAAATGCAAATCAACGCTTTATCAAATCGTATGATACTAATCCAATTTATCTTTTGGTGGCATAGTGTTAAAAATCATACATACACAGCCCTTTGTTTTGATAAAATATTCTTAGAAGCTATTTTATATTTTAAACAAGGTAAGGAGCAGTGAATTTTTGAATTTTTTTTTTGAATTTGTAAAAATGAATCTGTATATTATTTATTGTGACAACATTGATCAGTAGACATTTTTTGACAGCACGTTTCACGGTGCTTTTCATCACACGAAACGCGTTTTAAAAATATTAAGTCTGCTACTACCTTATGGAGGGAGGTTCAAAAAATGACAAAATTATCTACAAAGGTGAGATAATATACTGGAAATGATTTAAAACGCTCATGAAATCAAATCAACCCTTCAGGTTTGTTTTTGTAGAATGCCATTTTCGCTTATACATTCATTGAATAAGCAAATTTTTAAAGTCACCTTCAATGCTTCTGTACATTCAATTGTTAACACTATGGAATATTGTGGTTTGAATACACATCATTAAACATATTTTTTTAAATCTGAGTCACTCGTTTTTCACTCCGACTTCACAGCCCTGATTATAACATACTTGTTAAATTGATAATTAAACTATGTCGATACAACAATACTACAATTAATTTTAATATATAAAGTTAATCTTATTTTCACAAATGCATCAATTCAAATTGTTGAAATTGTTTACGGGTTTGGTGTAACAATGATTTTTAAATGTTGGTAAGGAAGAAAAATCATATTGTAGGTAGATTTTCACACCAACAGTTCCTAAACCTTAAATTTATAAGCCCTTATTTCAGGCCTAAGAACTTATGGAGTTAGAATATATATTTTGACATTATAAATTAATCAGATCAAATTTCAATTCCCAACACTTCATCGTAGTCGTTAGTATTGTTATTTTAAAATATTAAACAAATTGTAAAATGGCAACCAAAACAGGTATACTCTGTGGGATATTTCTATTATGATTTGATTAAGTTTTAGTTTTTAAATTTACTTTGTCACCAGAACAGAGCTTCCATGGAGTCTAAAGAATTTTTTTTATCCCCACCTGCCCAAGTATGTCTTCTTAAAAGACACTTCACGCAACTGCTAATGGCATAGTCCAAGGCAAAAGAGTTAGGCTAAGCGTATGCTGAAAGGACTCTGAACACCAGAGTATTAGAACATATGGCAGCCTTAAGATTGAAAAAAGACACGTCTACTTTTGCTTATCACTTAATTTCGGAAGGACATGTGTTCAATCAGGAACAAGGGATAAAAATGTTACACCCAAATACAGACAGTCATAAGCTCTTTTTCCAGGAAGTTTTGGAAATAAATAGAGCACAATTGCATAGCCTTCTGATTTTAAATAAAATATTAAACCTACCGGTATCTCCACTTCTATACCCTATATAAATATAATCATATAACCTTTGCCGACAAACAAATACATATTATTCTTGAAACTACTTACTACTCAAATCTGTGGGCATTCCCACGAGCTTATCCTTTTCCCCAGCAATGGCTTTAAACTCAATGATACAATTATTTCTTATATAAACACGAAACTTTCATTTACTAAGCGTCTGTTCAAGTTCATCCGTGCACTTGAACGCCTGAAGATGCCGAAAGGCGAAACCCGGGTCGTTAGTGACAAAATCTGTAAGAATGTACATAGTTTGAACGACTCAAATTTAATATTGAAATTTCACCAAGCACCTTCAGTCGAAATCTTAAATTATACAAATATAATATTTTAAACATATTCATTGATGTGTACTGTTTTAATTGGATGATAGCAAAATAATTGAATATTAATTCTAAAATTTAAAACTGGGTTTTGGGACAAGCCCTAGTCTGCAAGTTTGGACGTCTTCTTTTGATTTTGGAGCAGACATAACCGAGAAACTTATTGAATTATTGCAAACTAAACTTTGTTTATGCGATACTGACTACTCATGCAGACTTCTCTTAAAAGATATCAAAAGAGTTGTGGGTGATTATCAGTGTTCCCTTTAAGAGCGGCCGCACAGCAGTTAAGAAACTACCGCATGCACGGACGTCCTGGGTTGTTACGTACTCCAATACAATTTAAAATTGGTGTAACCAAAATCTTACCTTTTATCAGAACAAGAAATTAATTTAGATGAAGTATGCAGTATATTGTAAGGAATGATGTGAAAATCTTTACAATTTTAACCCTCCAGAGACGAGGGCTTTTTTTCGATAAAAAAATATTTGTTTAGCCATATTGAAGTCACGGATAACTTTTATTCCTAATAAAATTTAAAAAAAAAAACGCCAAGTCTTAGTATAGAATCCCCGCATGACTATATGATCATGCTCATCCTTTTATTACTGTGTAATATTGTATACGGACAGTTGTAAGGACAAAAGTGACCGTATGGGCTCACAAACATTCGGGGTTGAAATATAGCTAGATGTGAATTTTTTAAAAATATTTACAATTTGACCTCTTTAGATCAACATAATTTCAATACAAATATATTAGCAAAATAACTGTAAATAATTTGATGTTTTGATAAAAAAATAACCAACAGTTTCAAAAAGTAAATTAAAAAATGATGACTAACGGAAGTCTGTACCCTTCTTAACCAAATACGAGTAAAAGCAACGATATTCAGGTAGAAAAAGGATGAATAGTGGGATCAATAGACAACGGTGTTTACTGTTACCATATGGTCACGCTCGTCCTTGGAGGGTTAAATAAATTTATTAATCATGTTAGTAAATTTATAAGCAACAGATTATTTGTTTCATTTTGCTAATTTTATCTTATTTTGTACTTGATTTTATGAAATAAAATGAATTCTGTTATTTTTAATGTTTTATTTTAATACACATATTAGTATTAATTATAAAATGATGACAATTTTAATTATGCAAAACAAACATAAAATTAACTATTTTTTTAAGGCAAATATGACATTCATGTTTTTGCAAAAATATTGAAACTATGCCGCGCATTTCTTGGATTGGGCTGCTCAGCCTTTGTATTCTCTGCGCAGCTAAGCCATCATCCTAGAGGGAAAATTGGTCATTATATGCCATTCATATATGTAACTTACATGACGCAGCTGTCACAGCATACGCTGCTCCGCCTGCCTGAACTAGCCCATATCAGCATACACAGAAAATAGGCTGTAGGATAAATGAACTACTAATATTATGACGGTGTTTGACTTATATCCAGTCCCCACGAAAAAAGGGTTTGTAAGAAACTAATAAAAAAAAAAATGTGTTGGTACTCTTTTTTTGTAGAGTATACCACCGAAGATGAATCCGATGACAAAAATGCTCAAATTCTTTTACTGGGAGTATCGGATGAAGATGACGGAGATACCAATATATTGCTGCCATCTGGTTTCTCAAACAACAGCTTTATGCTAACTGGTGAGTACACATTATGGTAAATTGATTGAACTACTCTAAAGCAGCGTTTCTCAACCGGGAGCCATGTGGTCCCCTTGGGGGCCACAGAAGAAAATATCAGTTTTGGGGAGCCACAGCAGACTTTAGGGGGGCCACGGCCACTCAAAATATAATGAACTAAAATTTATTTTAAAATCAAATATAATACAGTAGGACAATAATACATTGCAGCAGAAATAATGTATGTATTATACATACTTTTTACTATTTTTTCAATGATATTTAAGGATACCATAATAACTGCATCCAAAAATAAGTGTCGACAATATTGTATTGACTATCTTGTCCACGGATTTATTTCATCACCCAATGATATTATGAAACTCGTGTACGTTAAATATGTTTTGCTTCACTAATGCTACTATCCATTTTATACAAAACACATAGACATGAAAGAAAAGCCATTTGAATAATCAAAAAATCTTTAAGAAGTTTCGCAGAAAAAAAATAGGATTTATAGTATTCAGTAAAAAATTAGACACTGGTTTTATTAATAGTTTCTTACGAAATTTCAAAATTAATTGCAAAAGCTATAAAAACGCATTATATTTCCAAATCTTTGATTTTGCAATTTCAAGAGTTATGAATGATAGTGAAAATGCAATTATTCAGGTGATTCCTTTGAGCAATTCCGTTCAGTTTCAAGACGTATGTATGAGATAGAAGATGTTAAAAAAAACAAATAATTGAACATTTTGCCTTGCAAATGGACTTACCTAAAACGATGTGTCAGATTTTTGATGACGAAAAAATTAGTTAACCCTTACAGACCTGAGTTTTTATCTTTGGATGAAAAAAAAATATTTTATTGAATTCTGTTTGAGACAATGATGAGAAAAATATTTATTTTTATGGCTTCGCTTAGTGGCTAGGGTCTTCCATGGGGCTGCAAATTCAAGTACCGCCCCGGGCGGCAGGACCCCTTCCTGCACCACTGCATATCATGCCAAAACTTCTTGCGTAGCAGGTATTAAGTAATTGAAGCATAACACCCAATCCATGGGAGTGGCTGGTAAAGTATGTGATACAAGGTTTGTAACCTTATTTTCTTAAAGAAAATTCTTCTCACCGAATAATACAGTGCATTGATAGTTTTTACAAAAGCATACATAACTACTTGCACTGCCGGTTCTGCTTGGTAAACTTTTGTTCAATCTGTACATTTAAGTTCAAGGCGCAACAGCAATGCTACATATTAGGTGTCAAGTCCCAGGTGAGGAGAATTCTTTAACTGCCTCCTTCTCGACCAGACCCTTCATTCTTAAGGCCCATAGGACTGCGGTGCACAGTATTGCTAAAGACGCTGCTAAGCGAATTTAGTAAAATCGATGAGAAATTATTCTAAGGACATGCAATCTTATAAATTATTTCAAAATTTATAAATGCGAATGGAGACCAACGCTTCGACTCAAATTTTCGGATAAGCCAATTTATAACTAGCCATGATCACTTCACTGCCAAGCTCTTCCAGGTCAGCTGATTAGTAAAAAGCTTTAGGATGCTGATCGCATTTTTTGAGAATGTCCAAACATGAACAAAGAACGGGAAGAACTGCTCAAGATTATATCACCACAGTTGCATCTGGTGGTCCTGTTGGTCATGCCAACTTAGTTGTATCTAGGGAAAATTACAAAGCATTCAAATAGTTCACGGCGTCTTATGAAAAACGAATTGAATTCATTTCATAAAAACTCTTTGATAATGTTATTTTATTTTATTTAGTATTCTGCACCCTTCAGTGCATGCAAACTAGTTTTAAGAAATTTATGAAAAAATTTGACACGAATAACGCTGCTGAATACGCAGAACCATAGCGGGCTGTGATGGGTACAACTTTGGGTACCCTAGGGTTTTTAAAAAAATGTGTAAAACCATTTTGTAAACACATTTATTTTAACAAACAATTTTATTGTAATTGTATTTTTTAAAAATAAATGTACATACATTTTTCCGAGCCCCGAGAATTTTATTATAGGAGTAGGGGGGCCACGGAAAAATATGAGACTCAAAAGGGGGCCACGGACTTAAAAGGGTTGAGAAACTATGCTCTAAAGCACTAACTGAGCATCGTAAAAATTAACAAACATTTATCCAAATCCTAAGTTTTCCATTTTGCTCAATGTGTCAATTAGTCTCAAGTTTTCACTGCCTGTATAATATCTTATTCAACCCGTAGAACACCACAAGCATGCAGGCACACAAATTGTACCAGGATACTTAAAAAACCTTTTTATTTAACTTTTTTATCGATATCACCTCCGGATTCGCTCATTCGCTAACAGTGATGTTATAGATATATCTGCAGAATAAAATACTCTTTTTTTTATTTCAAAAGGCTTAACCTCAGTTTATTATCGATCAAGTGAATATATATCACTAGGGATGACATAACACTATCGCATGAGCCGGTGTTGAAAATGGAAAGATAGTGGAAAGATTCAGTCAGTGCGAATAAATATATATTTGAAGATTGATCACATGCATCATACATCTTTTTTTAAATGTGGTTTTCATTATTTTTTTGGGTGGAAGCCCTAGAGATGTTTCTGAAATCTTTGATTGGTTGTTTTTTATTTTCTTTAAAAACTCATAAAAGGTAGCATAATAATTGATATTCAGGTATTTTCAAATAAATTAAAAAAAACTTAATCTTTTAAAAGGTTAATAAAAACAAAGCTATTTCAACTCTACGGCATCTACAATAGGTTCAACTTTAATTTTAACTCTGATTTAAAAATGTCAAAAAAATTTATATCTAGTTTTTGGGTACTTTTTGTATTTCAATTTCATTTTTAAAAAATAGATCGGAGTCGATTGCTTTTTATTATTCATACTCTGAATCCTCACTTCATTGGTCTGGTAAATTTACTTAAACTTTTTATTTATTGCAGATGAAGCTGGTGATATGGAAGATACCGATATTCAATATCAATTTATTGATCAAGACGGCAACCTGGTGCAATTAGATGATATAAGCGTAGCTAACTTGAAGATGGCCCAACTGAATGACTATAAATTGGGATGGACTAAACCAATGGTAAAATGTTTAATTAACTGTTACGGAGAGCTCATTTCCGATTTTAGAGATCCTTCAAAGAAACAGAAAGACGTTTGGTCTAAAGCTGCCCAAATAATGAAGGAAAATGGATATAATGTAACGTGGTCTCACTGTGATAGAAAATGGCGGAATCTGAAACACACTTTCAAGAAATATTACTATAGTAAAAATGAAAATAAGAAAATGATATGGGAATACTATGATGATCTTTTGGTTCTATTTTCTCCTGATTGTAGGGAGGAACATAAAGGTAAACAAAGAATGTCTAGGATCATTTTACCACCGGGTAACATTGATACATCGGAAACAATGGAAGTATCTGCGGAAGAAGTTCAAGTTGATTGCCCTCCTAAATGGTTTACAGACTATATGGAACAGTTTGAAAAGAGGCAGAATATGCGAATAGAGGAAATGAAGAATATGCATGAAGAATCTCTCAAGGTTGAACGACAAAAATGCAAAGCTTTGGAAGCCATTCTTAACAAAATAACTAATAAACCAGGATAGAGCTAATGGAACCACCCAAGTATAGATTTTAGTAAAATTTTCTAACATTCATAGGTTTTCTTACCAGGATTCGCCTTTTGGCATCTTTGGTCATTCAAGCCATCAATGAATACAAACCGACAGTTTGTAAACAGTGTAAGTCTTTATTTGGAAGCTTATATTTTTTACCTGGCTAAAAAAATTTAACGGGAGTTGGGACTTCTCTCCTTCAATGTAAAATAGTATCAGAAGAATTTTTGTTATTATATTTATAAAATAAGTTCATGTCTCAAACTTCAAATTCATTTGATTAAATTTATAAAAAAAACAGTAAAAAGTCGATAGCAAAAATCTCTGTATATGTATTTTGTTTATTTTGAATTTTTAAAATACATTCATAAAGAGAGAAATTTTGAAAACTTCAAATACCTTCTGTAAAATGAATTCTTAATTTAAGACTGTATTTTACTGGGGGAGGGACATGTTAATTTGACTTGGTTTTCTGATCACTAATCATATCAGTTCACTACAGAAACCCACCCTTTAGCAAAATATCTATGATGTATCATTTCACTTTTAAGGTGTTCACTGCCAATTCTTGGTGGAAAGGTAATTTATTCAAAAAATAAAACACTAATTTGTACTAATTCCACTTTTATTTTACATGATCGGGACCGTTTTCTCGTCATGAGCGAAATATCAGTGGAATCAGTTAAGTACAAATAAGTGTTTTATCTTTTGGATATATCTTCTATTCATAACGATTATTTTTACTCAATAGTTTTAAAAAGAATTCCATTAACCCTTCCTTTACTATGCAAAAAAAGCACAAGCTCCTGATCTGTGTATCCGTTACACATCAGGCAAACGGGAGTGAATCATGACAATTATATAACACTACTACAGCAGTACTACATATAATTGTCATGATTCATTCCCTTTTGCCTGATGTGTAACGACTACACAGCTCAGGAGCTTGTGCTTTTTTGCATAGTAAAGGAAGGATTAAATGTGTAGATTGGTTTTGCCGGAAAATTTAATCTATTATTCAAAACATTCCCACTTTTGATTTTACATACTTACACTACAGAATTCTATTCCAAGATGACTGCAATTCCTGTGATGTATGTGAGTATCTTGCCATTGAAAAATTAAAATAGTTTAAAATATAACCATAACATGACTTTATTCAGCTAACTTTGTTTGCTGGTAGTGTTTTTACACTTTACAAGCAAACCTCTTCTTTTTACAAGAGGTAAAAAAATCTGTACGGAATAAATACAGAAACAATTTTTAAGAACATTGGATGTGTTTTGCCACATTTAAAGTATTTTCATAAGCTAAAAATTGGAAACTTAATAATTTTATCAATGACTCCACTGTGCTCCACATATATGTAAATAAGAAAATATTTTTTATAATAGAAGTATTTGTAAATTTATAAGAAAAATTCCAATATTGATGAAAATATTTATTTATATAGATTGTTATAAAAGTACACACTCAACAACATTTTTTGCATAGTTTCTACAATTTGAAGTAGATTACTACATGTATATCATTATTCATAGGTACAACTGATATCTATTTAAAATATATTTGTATATCACAATCTACAACTAATTTTTAATTATTTACACATCCTCGGCGATTTATAATGTAAATCGCTCATCCACTCCGAATCCACACTTTCGATTATCCCTATTCATGTGAGACTTATCATTTCGTAAAGAGATAAAAATAAATTATTTCAACATATATTTATAATTTGCATCTGATTAGTTCAAGGCAGAATGCTCCTTTATTTTCAATTGTACAAAAGTCGTATAGTTTTGCTCGTGATATCTTGTTAATAAGGAGGATATTAACAGATTCAGAACATTGCAACGGAACGTAAGACTTTTACGAATCGATAATTGTACACGACCCGTTCAAAGAAACTTTCTTCAGTAATATTTTACACTTAACGCTACAATAGTATATTTCAGTTATCATATAAGTTTAACACCGACAATATATTTAAGACTAACATAAGATAAATCTAGTAATCATGGTAGATGGCATCATTTCGAGTGTTCTTTACAAATCATATAAACATCAGTATGTAAGAGTATTATAATTTTACATTTTTATGATACATCTGAGAAAACTATGTGAATGGCATCAGAACTAAGATTTGAATAAAATTCTTCAAGTTCCCGAATTTGTACTCGATCATTCAACAAGATGCTCAATCGCAATAAAATAAACAAAGCCAAGATAACGATAATAATTACAATACATTTTCTATGTAGACAGATATTCAAATCAAAAAAAGCCACAGAACTATATAATTTAATTTAGCAAAAGAATCAAATGTTCACTTATAATTTATATACATATTTAATGGTTGAGAGTGGCATACATCAAGTAGTATCATAATATATTTATTATTTACATTTTTACAGAAAGAAAATAAAAATACTAAACAGTTCAATTCAAACACACCTTTAGACTTACGTGAATCGTCAATTTATTGTTCATATGGATTCACAGCATTATAATTTTATCATTAGATAAAAACCAGCACTGAATATAGTTCCGACATCTGTTAATTGTTCATCAAACACTTAACAACACTAATTAAATAATAAAATTATTGACTGGTCCATAAAACAACTGCCAAATCTTTCAATAAAATAATGACAGATATTTAGGACGGTCTCTACGAACATTTTTTCTTTTAGAGCTTGCAAATGAAATTTGATCAAACACAGCTAAATTTTACACCATCATCACTCGAGTAACAGTTGTGACAGTGTAACTGATGATGTCTGACACGAACATCTGCTCCAAGTCTTCCATCGCCCAATCTGACTCCGCACACGCAGCATTGGAAACAAGACAAATGGTAGAATAGTCGAAGAGATTCGATGATCATTGCAGCTCCACGACCTTCAAAGAAAGAACATATTAATATAAAGCAAAGACATCAAAAAACAAATATTTTAAAAGATATTTTTTATTAAAATTCATTTCTGATAATATAAGTGGGATATTCTAAAAAGATATATTGGCATGTTAAATTCAATTTTGTGATCAAGTTTATAATTTTTTGATAAGCTACTATTAACCCTTTGAGGAATATCGCCGCATACATGCGGCTGAATGTTGTGTTGTCTAATATTCATTGCCATTCTTATGCTTTTAATTTAATTGTCATTATTTTTTCACTTATGGATAAAGAACATACATCTATATATCTATGATTTACTTGATTGTCACATTATTTTTATTATTGGTTACAAATGAGCAAAACAATTTTGTGAAAAAGTGAATATTTGTACACACTTTACTTTTCGGGGCGATTCCCTTTCTGGAATCAATGTCACTAGAGCGGGATATGTTTACAGAAAGAAGCAAAAAAAGATCTAGACCCAAACTGGAAGTAATAGCTTCTTGAAAACTATTGAAAAGTAAAAATGAGTTTGTAAATTTATATTTCTAATTATGCGTTGTAAAATTATAAAAAAAGATTACCACCTAAAACATTATTCAATATTCTTTCCAGACTGACCAATAAACAAAAAAAGTGTTTTTATATTTTTGTGTGTATCAACTAATCAAAATATACAAAAAAGCCTAATTTAGTAAAAATTAACTCGGCACTCAAAGAGTTAGGGATAAAATAAATTACTTTTGTATACATATACCAATTTAATGAAATATTAATCTATGCCACACTACTGAACTTAATCTCTAACATATTCAAAACACATTCAATAAATATCAAATTACTAATTTATCATTTAATGCAATTGTTCATAATGTTGAGAATAAAATAAATATACTTAAACACAAGAGATAGAAATCATGTATTGCATATGCCATATTGTTAAAACATAATTACAAATAAAAATCTTACCAAGTTCTTCACCACAATGCGAACATTTCTTCTTTCCGCTAACGCTCAGCATTTTTTCCGGAGACTCACTCGTTGCATTCACAACTGAAGGCGGTGAAGATGATTGGGTGGGCGGCGCCGGCGGTGGTACAGGAGGGGGAGGCACTCTGTTTCCTCCCCCCATGTTCTGAACTCTCTGAGTGAGGGTTTGAATCACGGCATCCGGTAAATGTTTCGGCCTAGCACCCAAAGATGGAGCTCCTGTCTGAGATTGCTTCTTTATGTTGCTGCGCAACTGGTCGATTCGGCGCTGCTCCGCTTCCTAAAAATAGAACATGCGATAAGTAAACTCAATAGTAGGGTAAAAATAGCAAAATATTTAGTTCTACAGTATTTATATTACAAAACTATAAATATGACGATGGCGAAAGCCGAAATAGCTATCAACTAATAAATATAAAAACTGTAGAACTAAATATGTTGCTATTTTCAAGTATTTTTAAGTAAATGCCAAGTCAATCAATAAACTCAATAGCTTTAGGGTATTTCAATTTGGCAAAGCTTGCTGGCACATTTGTGGATGAGTAAATCTGGCACTTGTATAGAGTTCAAAGAGTTATATGTAACGCATTTTTATATGAGCATTTATGAAAATGGACAGAAGAATTGCCAATGATGCAATGAATATTAACTTGACAATTGGCACTTTGTGAATTTTCTACTATAGTATAATATTTAAATACCAGGTGGGTGTCACCTGTAAATATTCAAAAATTGTATGTGCTGTGTTATGCTGAATATACCTTTGGTGTTACAGAGAGACAGTCAGGTAAATCAAGTCAAACATGAAATTTATTTAATTTTATTTATATTAAATCAAAACACATTCTTTCTGAACAAAATATTATTGTCTCTAACTTTTCTTATTGGTGAAGAATAGTATGGAATGCAGTATTGTACCATAGTACCTATATATAATTTAGTACCCAGCAATAAATAAATTTCAACATAAAAAAATGCCTCGATGAACACATATTTTTAGATTTAATAGATAATAGAAGATTTTTGCAATGCGATAAAAGTAATCTATGCAGTAAAGGTTCACTCCTAAATTTCTTTTTTATCAAAAAGGAAGTTTGAACTGGTAAGCAAATAATGATTTATTGATAAGTCTATTTTAAATGTGAAATGTTACAAAAATACATGTTTATTGTGATGTAGATTTAATGATAAAACTACTAAGATTGTTTTTATTAGGCACGCCTGATTGTTAAGAATGGCATATTTCGAGAATTTATTGATGTATGGAAAACACTATAGCAGAAAGATAAAAAAAATCATAAATCATAATAGTAGATTGTGTATAATTTTAAATTGATAAGACATTTTTTTTTCAGTTTAGCTAAGCCATTAGTGTGTCACAAAATAAACACCAGACAGAGGAATCACTTACCTGAATAAGCCAGTGTTGATTGTAATTATAGTTCTGAGGAGGTTCGGATCGTCTTTTCGGTTGCAGCCAATCAGCAGATGGAATAAGTCTTGACCGAGGTGCAGCACTCAAAGCCTAAATGAATAAAGTCAAATGTCTTACATTCAGTTTTATTTTCTTGACTTATGTAATGATCAAAAATACATTTTTCCTCAAATTTTGACTGACCTGCAATGTATGTCGTGACATCTGGTGATGAGGCAAGCCATTAGTGACGAACCCATTCGGAGATGGCTTATGCCTGAGCAGCACGTCATTTTCCCGTTCGATGTTTGAATATTCGGCTGAAGGCATCCTGCTACTCCTGCAAAAATAAGCAAACCATGAAATATTTTAGTTAACGTGAATAAATTGTCAAACAATCAAATCAATTATTCAGAAGAATGTACATTAAGAGTGAAAAAATATATGCAAATAACGCAACAATATTGATGATCTAGTTATTGCAAAAATAATTATTTGATACATACCTGACGTTAATATCCCTCTCGTGCATTTCCGCAGTCCTATTCGGTTTCATCGGTGGAATAGGTGGAGGAAGTTTCTTAATCAGAGCCAGATTATTTTTGGATCCATTGGTTGCGGCAAAAGCTGCAATTTCTGTCTGTTTCATAGCCAAATCCGGCATTGATTGACGATAATTAACGCTGGCAGGAATCGGAGGAGCGTAAGAGTAAACTGGTTCTTTCGTAACCGGTGGCTGGAATGATTGGGCCATGTTTATATCTTGCAAGGACCGTCCGCTCAGGCGGCGAGCTTGGCTCTCTCTGAACATCAGACTGTCACGTTGGCGTTTCAACTCTTCCTGTTCGAGCTGAAGTAACTCTCTTTCCACACGAAGAACCTCCTTCAATTCAACAATAAGAATGTTAGTAACTAAATTAAGATATTGAATATAAAATATATTATTAAAAAAATGTTATGGTATACACATGTTTTTGAAAACTATTCATGAAAACTTAACATTGAGAAAAATTTAACATCCAAAATATTACAGGGTTCATCCATTGGCATCTTTGCTGCTAACACTGAACTAAGTTGTTTTAAAAGAGAGAATACATCAGAATCATCATTGGATGATCTCCTTTTTATAATGATGTAATTCTTTTAAATGGCGTGTTTTAGAGTGGCGAAGAAGCAATAATCGACACTCAATCCTTTTGTTACATGAGGGATACATTCCATGCAGAAAACATAGTCTACACAAAAAAATTAAAGAAAAGTTTGATGATAGTTTAAAAAAACCTGTCTACTAAAATTCTCTATCAAACTTGATTATTTGTTCTATACAACAAGTGAAGTCAACTTAATGGTAGATTTTTAATATTTCATACTGCATAAATTGTTATCAATCAATTTTGTGGAGTAATCAACATTGACAGGTGTTTCTCTTTTATTTGTGATTTTCATATAAAAACACTGTAATAGTTGCTTTATATGTCATTCATTTTTCTTGTTCACAAAAAAGTATTTGGCATTGCTTACAAATGAACAAATAGAACAGGTACCCTAATATCTTTTTGAATCCATTTCAATATAATATGGCCATTCTAACATTATCATAGTATAAAAAAAATATATTTTATGTTTAATTGAGTTGTGGTATTAGATGAAAATAGGATGATGAAAAATGCAGTTCAGCGACCACAATTTGATGCCAATGGGATAAACAGTGGGAAGAAATAAATAACAAAAAAAATCTGACTGATTTATAAACATTTATTTGTTTCATTATAGTATATATTACTTTGATTAACCTTTATTTACATTTCACAGAGAGGGATACCTTTTATATTTTCATTATACCTATTCTAAAATATTTCCAAAGTGTCAAATTGCACAAATGTTATCATTTGAAACTTCATAATTATCTTAGGGATTTTTTAAATTTTATATGGTATTCGATAAAGTTGCATTTACATGAATAAACATTGCATGATTTTTATGTTGCACATAATCAGTGAAAATACAGAATCAACGATGATATAGTTTGGAAATGAAGTATAAAATATTTTTACTTAAGCAGCCATGTCACACTAACACTTGTAAGTAACTGCTGAGAATACATATTGAAAAAAGATCTAAGTTATTTAATAACATAAAAAGTTTAGGTAATCGATTCAACCAGGATGCATAAATGTCATTGAGAAAGTATTAGTATTGAGATTATTCTTTTTCACACTTCAGGGAGATGGATATTGTTAATATTGCTTAAATTGTATGTTTATTATTCACCTCAGAGTGCCCGTCGTCATAGGAATCATCGCACCTTCCCATTAAATCTTTCTTCTGAAATGAAAACAAGGATGAGGTATTGTTATTTACAAACAAGTAAGAAAAATAAGTGGGTTGAGAGTAGATCAGATAAAAATGGTCACTTCACCAATTTTTGTGAATAGTGACATTTGATTTCTCAATTTTAGAAACGAAATAATTTAATTGAAAAATTAAAACATATAACCAAATAAAAACGTGAATTGAACAACAATTAATTTACAAGTGAGGTGTCAGTGTGATTGTAAACAGTATGCGACTCATGAATAAAAACAGAAAATATGGCAGTTATTTTGAAACAGCTAATACAATAATTTTAGAAAAACCATTTGATGAATTAAGTAAAAGGAAGGGCGGTTATGTAAAACTTGATGTGAAAGTGATCAGTGGGGTTGTGAAGTGAATTTATATTAAAAACAACAACGGTTGTCCAATTGTTTTTGATTCAGATTCTCACCTGCTGTTCTCTGATCTGTTCTTCCAGACTTCTTATTCTATTCTCTTCATCGATTCTTGTTTTATCATCATTGTTGGACCTGTGATTTTCAAGAACCATCTTTTCTTGTTCAAGTTTCCTCAATTTTGAAGTCAGCTGTTGACCCATTGTGTCGTGTTGTTCGGTGTAGGTATTTGCTTTGACAAACTGTTGGATGCCATCGTTTTCATCTAATCTAATTCTTTCCTTCTTGGTGAGATCTTCTTCCTCTGATGTGACACTTGTATTTGTAAAAGGCTAAAAACAAATGAAAATTATTATATAGCAACTTCTTTGCAAGGCCTCGACCCTGATATTGAGTAAAAATAATGTGTAATTCTTCATTCTAGAGGTTTATTAAATTTGAATCGTTCAAACTATGTACATTCTCACAGATTTTGTCACTACCGACCCGGGTTTCGCCTTTCGGCATCTTCAGGCATTCAAGTGCACGGATGAACTTGAACTGATGTTTAGTAAATGAAAGTTTCATGTTTATATAAGATATAAATGCATCACTGAGTCCAAAGCCATTGCTGGCGAAAAGGGTGAGCTCATGGGAATGCCAACAGATTTGAGTAGTAAGTAGTTTCAAGAATTATGTAATTTTTTTGTCGGCAAAGGTTTTATGATTATATGATTTTATGATTATATAGGGTATAGAAGTGTTTGGAAAAATTACTATATTTCCAAACTATACAATATCATAAATAAACGAACAGTAAACTGTTAACGACTTGAATTGAGTAGATATTCAACATCTTTGTGCTTTAGGAATAATAAGACACCGATGCCACAATTTTTATAACTCACTATTATCAGATGGGGAAGTTTACAATTATTGTAAATAATTTTGCCAAAATTTCATATAACGTCATTCTGGTTCTAAGCCCTCGATATGAATAACTACACTGATAGTAATAAGTGTACTAATAAAATACCTATTAGGTTAAAAAACATTTATAGCATACAGAAGACAAAAATGTAAGAATACTGTTTTCATACCTCACTGCCTTGTCGGCTATGCTGCTCAGACAGTGTATCTGGTGATGGCTGCTTATTAGACCAAGTATCGTCAGACTGTCCACGGTCTAGCTCAACTCCTGAGTCTCGGCTTTCGCCAAGATTTGAATCAGAGTCATAATACAAAGATTTTCTGTACAGCATTTTCTCCACTCTACTTTCTTCTTGCAAAAAGCTTGTTATATCAGGTCTCGGAGCCAGTTTCAATTCAGGATCTAGATAAGTATCATCATCGAGTCCTTCAATGCCAAGAAAGCTAGACCGCTTGTTGCGAATCTCTTTTTTGATACGTTTTGTTGAGTTAAGTCGTTTTAGAGGAGCCTGAAATATTGCCATGATTTTCAAAATTCAAATTGGTTTTGTTTTTTTGTCATGAAAACACTTATATAAATAATACAGTGCCACTCTCATGATAATTAAAATGCTACGACTCTTTGAGATCGAAGGAAGAATTTGGATAAAGAAAGGCAATCGGAATAAATTTAACTATTTATTTGATACTAGCCGTAAGCCCGTTGACCTCAACGGGGGGATTTTTGTTGCATTTTTAAGTAGTCAGAAAATTTACTGGCGTGAAAAATAACTTACAAACCTATTTATTGAATAAGCCAGAAATTCTGATAGTAAAAGAAATATATCTCGGGGCATATACCGACAGCTCTGCCCTGCAGTATTTAAATTGTAAATTATTTAATTTTTGGAATAATGTTTAAGTTTGCTAACAACTATTTTTCGTAGTAGCAGAAATTTAGTAAATTATTAAATCTTTGGAATAATGTTCAAGTTTGCTAACAATCATTTTTCATAGTAGCATAAATCGACCTCGGCGCATATATCGACAGCCCTGCAGTTTTTAAATTGTAAATTATTTAATTTTTAGAATAATGTTTAAGTTTGCTAACAATTATTTTTCGTAGCAGAAGATTTTAAAATAAAAGTTGAAATATAGTTCTATAAAATATCCATACCGTCATTAAAATATTCCTAATGCATGTAAGAAATTGAAAAGATTTTCAAGGCCGGATGCAAAATATAACCATACCTTCCAATAATCGAATCAATGACACTGAACAAAATCTGTCAAATCAGTTCCCAGCCCTATAATTTATAGCTTCATAAAATCAAATCAGTATATTTGATTATTTAAAAAACTTCGTAGCGATGCAAACTTTCAAATAAAGTTCTCTCAATATTATTACGATGCTTCAGTTCTAAGCCAGGAAATTTGAATATAAAAATATGTCCATTCCAATTGGACGAACGAAATATGCGATTCAAAATAAAACGTAAGCATTGGTCAACGAATGTGCTGTTCAATATAAACCGCTATCATTGGGCGAAGTGGACATCAGTACGGAGATATTTGTGATTATTTTATCGGCTATTAATGTGAAGATTAATGACATTCAATCTTAATTGGAAAAGTAATCAGATAAAAAAATTACAAAACTGTGCATATTTATTTCTAAGAATTCTTGATAAAATAATTTATGACCACTCATGTTTTGATGCAATATTTTGAACCCTTCATTCCCGTTTCTTGAATGGTTCTATAACATTAAATGATTGGCAAAAAGATGTATCTATATTTAATCTAAATTAAAAAGTCAGTTTAGTTGAAAAAACGTATGAAATGTACAAAAATATGATATTGAAATTAAAACGAAATTCTAAATAAGAACAATAAATACTACTTCACTTATTGTTAGATATACCTTTGTAGAAAGAAGCATTAAATTTGCTTATTGTTTGGAATACCAAAAAGGTAATTAAGAATATGAAATCATTTTTTCTGAGCATTTAAATTGTAGTCCATCAATTATAATTAAATGATGACAAGTTAATCCTGATATCTAGTTGTCAAAATATGAATTGATAAGATTTGTTGATAGGACAATGCAATAAAACCAATAATATATTCTATGTGCGAAAGTAAAAGAGTGATAAGTCTTAAAAATTGAAAAATATGTTGAATAAGTCATAATAACTACGATAAATAGTCATAACTATTTAATTAAAAAAGGAAATTTCCATAGAAAAAAGAGGAAAAGTCGAATCAACATTGATGAATTTAATTTCACGCTGAAACATCACATTTCACATAAAAGTTTATACAAATGCTAATCTAGTTTTGGCTCTCCTAAAATATACTGAAGAAGTCTTAACGCTCTTTTCCATTCACACAAATCTACTTAATTTATAGCCACAAAGTTTAATGCGACAAATGAAATATATATTGCTAGAAGATATTGAATATCAAAAGTGAGATAAATATTAAGTTTTACTGAAATGTTATTTCCCACTTACAGTAGAAAGATCATCATCATCGATAGGTGGTGGCGGAGGCTTTTCTTTGGGTGGCTCCATTGCGTTGGCAGAAGGTCCCAATGAGAATCCCATAAGATCGTTTGTTACACCTGGAAGTCCACCGTTCGAGTACATAATTTCTACATTCTCATATAGAGGAATAGGCGCTTGCGCTGGTTTAGCATCTGTGGTGATATTGACAATTTTCAGCGTTTGAATTGATTCAACTGGAGCTACTTTGTAAGCAGCAATGACAGGTTCTTCGAAAACCATCTTAGGCTTTTGAATTACTTCGGCTACTACCGAAACATCTTCCATTTTTTCCGTTTGGGAAATAAAAAGCTCTTCAGAATCGATTGCGTCAAATGCAATGTCTAATGCTTCAAGGACCTGAAAGAAAAAAAAAACTATCAAACAAAAGTGGAAAATAATCAAATCGTTAATTTTACCAGTAGAGAAAAACGTGCATTTATAGAAAACACAAAAAGCTATGTGGCAGTCAAACATAATTAAATATAAACAGATAAACAAAATAAAATAATTTAAAATGTACATACTATGGCCCTGAAACAAAACTAGGACTTTTTGTTTTGTGAAATCTACAAACCTTTATTTTAATAATATGAAAAGTAAACATGATGATCCTGTCAAAACAAAAGTATAAATGAATGAAATTATAGTGAACACCAATAATGATACAATCTACTTTACATATTGCGATATCTTATTAAATATTGAATTAATACGGAAAAAAAACAACATAAATTATTATAATGTTTACCTATTGAAATACGTATTCACATGCCAAAAACTAAATGTAGATTAAGAGCACCACAGAAAAGATAAATTTATTAAGGCATGCTAAAAATGTTATCTCATTGTAGATAATATATGAAAAGGTTAACGAAAAGTGTACTCAAACATATACCTCTGTTATATTATAATATCACATTAAAGTATGATTGATAATGATTATTTTCAGTTCAAATAAATATTTAGTCATTTATCTAATATAAACATGACTGAAAAATGGTTCTGAAAAATTATTAATTTGATGTTACTGACAAAAATACTATAACAGTATTATATTATAATGTTTCATGCTGTTCGAATGTGATCATCTTTATTGAATGACAATCCATGATAATTCTCATAAAAAATGACACTTTTGATGACGGCTAGATAATGAAGAAACTGTAAATTATTTATTTATTAGTATGCTTCTTTATGAACACATCATTTTAACTATGTTAATATTCATCTTGATCATGTATTTAAAGAGGGAAAGCAACTCCGAACTGTGCTCAAGCATATCAAATTCTGAAATAATCAATACAAATCTTTATAAATAAATAACTAAATGTTTTTTTTTTCCATAAATGGAAAAAAGACAGAAAACTAGACCCTAAAGGAAATTACCAAAAGTATAGAATTCACCAATTTTACTAATACTGCCCATGTTGTATGTATGATAACAATAGATAAGAAAATTCCTTCATGAAACATTATCATGGAGATTACACTTTTTCAGAGTTAACATGTAAATAAAGAATTAATGTCACAAAGATAGTGTAATTTCATGCACCGCTCCCAAAAAACCATTATGAATACAATGTGGTTGAAAAATAATTTATATACATGAAAATACTTAATCGGTTATCTTCTACTTACACACCCTGATTTAATGTTGTTCTATAAATACTATAGACGATGTAAGGAATAAAAAAATTATCAATGAAATTATTTCGTTGATCGAATGATAACAAAAATTGGAATGTGTTTGAAACATTGAAAAAAATGTAAAAGGTATTTCTCACAAGTTACGTTTAAAAGTATTTCACAAATCACTTGAACCAAATGAAAATTTTCATTAGACCCAGCTAAAGAAAATCCGGACTATTCGGACTATCCGGACGTATTCAAACTTGATTGCTAAGTGGATTTTTTAAAGTAAGTATGCTAACAAGCATATACTGTATTTATTTGGAAAATATCTAGTAAAACTTTTTCGTCAGGAAATTGTTTGTAATATATATTATTAATTTTGGTATAAATGTGGTAAGATAGTAAAGTATTATCATAATATTGAAAGAACAAAACTAAAATCATTGAGTGTATATTTTTAAACATTCAAATTACACTATACCCAGGTAAAAATGTTTTGTTAAACTTGAATAGAAGTATAATCAAACAAGGTAAAATTGCATTAGCTAAGATTTTGGAATCTGGAAAGATCAGATAAAAATTTGGAAAAGTATCATTTTTTTGACACATTAAAAGACATTTCTTAAAATAATTTACTAATTTAAAGTAACTTAATTAACAAAACGCAATCAGGCCTTATTTAAGAATAATCAATGTGTTAGTTGGATGAACTATTTATGATTTACGAAACGAAAGAAAATATTCTATGAACGACAATATTATGTAACAAACATGCAAACACATAACGACAGATATAGAATATAGAAAAGACATACGTGAGACACTTGCCGATTTAACACCCATAAAAGCAACCATAATGAAAACATGGCTTTCCATTCACCATCGAAAGTTCAGTTTACACTTCTCTATAATATGAACACTTAAAATTCTCCAGCTAAGAGTATAAGATTGCCATTCGGCGACACTAAGACATATCTAAGTAATATAAAAACTGGAAGTATTCTTTAGTACTGCTCGATATTAAATACAAGATCGTTTGAAGATTTCCATAAACACAGAAATCTTATCTTTCCATATCACGCTAGACAAACAAATGAAGTGTCTGATAGTATTAAATTCACAATGATGGTCTTGCAGATGAAAAATGATATCGCATTTAAACAAGTTTACATAATGGAGGCACTACAAAATTACATGGAATAATTTTGTTGTTTGAGTGATAATTTTAATAATGATGCAGCGATAGAGGTGTGAAAACTGGGACAAGCATAGAAGTACAGGACAAAAAGAATTATGAGTTTATTTCAAAATGATATCATGTTTTATTATAATATTTCTACATACATCTAACATATAATTTTCACTGTAAAGGTATAGGTACTGTAAATTATTGATAAAATATAGATCATATAGTTTATAGATATAAGAGGATATGAGGTATCAATAATAATATGACTGGTATACGTAAGGAATATTTACAGTTGAATTAACATGTAATCATTGTATGGCAGAAGTTTTTAAGCTCTCGTTCCAAATGGAGTGATATTTAGTTTAATGATACATATATTCTTAGATAATAGATTGTCTACACAAATTACCACACTATAAAATGCTAACAAACATTTTCGAGATTCGATTTATCGTCATTAGAAATTGGCGGACTCATAGTGTGCGAACATTTAACATCTGTGACTAAATTGTTACGAATTTTAAAAACAAACTTCTCCTCGTGACAGTTATATTCGTAATTTTCATTTCTCATATTGACAGGAATAATTTCCGGCATATCTAAGATAGGAGTAACCGGCAAGGATGAGTTTGGAGAAGATTTATTATTAATGGTTAAGATGGTCCATCTTCCTGTGGATTCGAGAATGGGAGGACTCTGAGAAAACTTTTCATTTTTGGTGATAATTTTTTTGAGATTGCAACTGACGTGAACGTTATTATAATTTTTACTCGGTTTATGTACGGAGTTATGATGGGGATCAGGTTTGGTATGCAATGAAGTATTATTAGATGCGAGTGAAGATTTGTTAGTTGACATTTCAGATACCGTCACCAGAGGCCCTTCGCAGAGCGCAATATTATTATTATTACCATTACAGGCTACATTAGTATTGTTAGATGCTGAGTCTACCTCGATCGAATTCATTTTAGAGCAAATCTCTTTGAAATTCACATGGATCAACATTTTCCCTTCAAATACAACATTTTCTACTTCAGACGCGGTCGAACTGTCATGGAGACTTACACTAGTGTCCGGTTCCAGTGATTTCACTGTATCCTCTTCCTCACGGTCAAAGAAGACTTCGGTGTTGTCATCCAAAGTCGGAGGATCGTCTTCAGCAGCTGCGGAAGCGTGAGACACAGCCTGGTAGTACTCTTCCTTGCTGCTGAGATCATCCAATTCCGGTTGCGGCGAATCATTCGAGAACCCTTCTGCACGAATGATAGTATCCTGTGAATTAGTAGAAGTTCCCAAAAGTGTAAGAGATAGATTTTCAATGGGCTCATCTGCTTGAGATACTGCACAAGAAACATCTTCGGTATGGATTCCGCTGTCTTCGCGGTCCGTATCTGCCCCGGTTCCGGCTTCTCCGCAAATGTCATCAGAGCTCTGAATCCTCTCAAACTTCTCAGCGGGCATGTTATCATCGGTATCGAGACTATCCAAAGACCGATGAAAACGTTTCGAGTCATATAAACCGCTTTCAGGGCTACTATTTCTTTCACTGCTATCATTTGTCTGATGACTATCGAAAGACGAATCCTCTCTGAATTCGGAATCATCAAAGCTGCTCATTTTAATCTTCAAGTCAAACTCCCTTTCTGGTGAAGAAGTGTATTCTTTATTGCGAGCCGAATCCAAATTAGATAGTCTCTCTTTTATGGTTTGTGTCATACCAGCTGACAACATATTATTATTGATTGACACCTTTTCTTGAGAGTTTTGACACTTCAGTGAAGAGAGTCTATCTTTGACTGATGGAGCCTTGTTCCCGTTTCCA
The DNA here is from genome assembly GCA_030503985.1 of Himalopsyche tibetana. Lineage (NCBI taxonomy): Eukaryota > Metazoa > Arthropoda > Insecta > Trichoptera > Rhyacophilidae > Himalopsyche > Himalopsyche tibetana. The sequence goes on from JAPJYX010000010.1 coordinate 9,527,097, forward strand.
TTGGAAAGTTTGACTTGATTTTTATCTGCTTCGGATGTATGTTTTTCCAGAATCGACAACCTGTTCTTTATACTGGTGACTTCAGCAGGAAGCCTGTTAGCATTTTTGGTTGTTGTGATAGCGTCTTCAGTGAGTTTTTCCAAATTGGAAAGTCGCTCTTTTATAGATTTCGTATTGGCAAAGTTACCTGATCGCGGAGTTACAGTTTTGGGAGTGACTCCATTTGATTCGGGAGAACTTTCTTTTTCAAAAAGTTCTCGTCGTTTAAGAATATCGACTTTTGGTAGAGGTTTCTTCGCCGTATCGATGTTCGTCAAGTCCACATTTGAAGCTCGTCTCTGTTCAAAAGATGTGAGCTTAGTTTCAATTTTATTCCCAAGAGATGTCCGTCTAAGATTAGTTGAACCGTTTGTGAATGTCTCTGGAGACTTTTCTTTCGTATTGTAATTCGTGACGTTAGTTTTGGGGGCGAGTACATCGGAGGACTGTGTTCTAGATATGACTCTGGACTTATAGCTTTGTATGGCGCCTTCGTAAGTATATTCCTCAGGTTCAGGTGAACTAATGGTAGCTGTGGTGCAAGTGTCATATTCGTTAGCACTTGAGCCCAGTTTCCTCATTCCTCCAATTTCACTGCAGGACATGTTGTCCAGATCAGAGTGATTCTTTTCCAAGTCCATTCCATCACTCTGTAATAAAATAAAAGTCACGATCAAGCACATATGAAAAAAACGAATATTTACATAAAATAAAACTAAGCTGTAGAGTTCTTAAAAATATGTAATTTCATAAAGAAATTTTTTTAAAAAAAACAAGCTGATCCTAAGTCAGCTTTGGGTAAACACAGTGCCGTTTTCTATTTGTGTTCCATTTTAAGAGAATCTTAAAAAACATGCATTTCTACACTTCTACAGCATATTATTAATATTCTTTCGCTTGAGATTTTAGTAATAAAAAACGTCATTATTATGACTAAACTCATTAAATATTCATACCATCATTGTAAGAAAATGTGGTCAACCTACTATAAAAATACATTTTCAAGTAATGAGTATAATTAAAAAATGTCTTCCATGATTTGTATACAAAAAAAATATCTAAGACGACATCACAAACAGAAATCCCTTATAATACACTTAAGGATAGTAATTCGGACTTACAGCAAGACTGTGATTGTCGCAATCTTCGGAGAGGCTGCTCTTTCCTGAGGCACTGCTGGTGCCAATTCCAAGGTCGCTTAGGTCATTGTTATCTTCCTCACAGTAAATCGGCATCGGAGCACGACTGTTTCGGCGGCCGGCCCTGAAAACAACATATTTTAGCATGATGATACTAAATATTGGAAAATTAGGAAAACCCTCAATTGATGGCAACACTTTAAAGAATCGCTGGAGTAAATAATAAAATATTATTCAGCTGTTGTTGAGTAACTTCAAAGCAAGGCATGTGGATAAATTTAGTAGGACGAATGTTTTTTTAAGTCCAAGAAGTTTTGTGCCTTAAAGCAGTGCTTTCCAACAATTTCATACTACGGCCCCCTAAATCTGAAAAAAATAATCCGTGGCCCTCCTGAATACAAAACATGTTGAAAACATGCAGAGAAATCCTGCTGCCCCCAATTTGGGAAGCACTGCCTTAAAGAATGATTTTTTTCTGACTCCTATTCAAAAATGATAACAATCAGGTGGAATGATAGCATAATTTTATTAGCTGTCACACACAAGTAGAATATAAAATATTTTTTGAACGCAATCTATGCATCACAGACAAAACAAATAAATGTGGGGTTATAATGCAAAACGTACTATTTCCAAAACTCAAACTTTTCAGTATAGTCAAATACTATAACGAATAACACAAATAAAATAACATTAGCATAAAAATATGATTTCCAATTTGAAAATGACAGTCTTTTAGACATTTTATATTAAAACTAATAGGACCAGTCGATTCCTTAGGCTTGAATTACCCTATCTGCTCATCGCTTATTTTGGAAATAGTACGTTTTGCATTATAACCCCACAATTATTATTTTTGGTCTAATGCAGTGATTTCCAACCTGGGAGGCGTGGACTATTGCAAAGGGAGGCGCGAAGAGTTCAGCATATTTATTTACTCTTTAAAACGTGTCTTTATTACTATATATAATAAAGGATAGGGAGACGCGAAGATATATTTTTCTTCAAAGGGAGACGCAGTAACATAAAGGTTGGAAGCCACTGGTCTAATGTGTACTATATATTATAATTATTACTGTTGTCGTTATTATAACGTCACATACCTTGTCTTTAAAAAAAGCTTTCGAAAAATAAGAATGCATCATTCATCGTGGTTTTAATGGGCGTTTATGTTCTTTCTTGCTAATTAAGTGATTTCTTGAGCGTATCAAGGAGCCTTTCAAAATAAGAATGGGCATAAATGGCGGGAAATCGACACCCTGATCTGTCAAGCAGGATATCAACGATTTTATCGGAAAACGAAAGTGAACAGACAGCGCCAGCATGACGGGTGCAAAAGTGACACTGCAGTCGATCATAATTATTATGTCCAACCGCTAATAATTATGATGTATGGACTGGGCCGGTTTCAACCCATAATTCCGCAAACGGGACAACTTGCGGAGATATAACACGCGGATGCGTCATGCCGTCTCTGGCGGCCATTTGAGGTACATATTGACACATTATGGAATAAACACATTACAAGCCAAAATAATACGAACAGGTGAATTTTTATAGGTGAAAAAAATACATAGATTACGCGAACAGTAATTCTATGAATCTGTTAATTTTAATATATATAATTAAGTATTGCCATGTGTATAAGTGGTTGTCGATGAAGTCTATCGCCAGTTTTACCTAACCAAATCCATACGAAAGCGTTGGGTGCGAAACTTATTAGCTGATGGCGATTGAAAAAAAAACTGCTAGATTATCGTTTTACGTGAAGTAGCGAAATACTTAAATGCGACTCACAGACTCTTCAATCTTAAATCTCCCATTATTCACGCGTAAGATCACCACTATTAGTAAAAAAAAACCTTTTTTGATCGCGTAAAATTCACAAAAATTAACATGGATAAAGTTGACCAAGTGAGAGTAGAGATTTTATAACAAGGTTAAAAAATAATACAATTTAAGACTATGGAATAAAAATGATTAGTTAAATACATTTATCTTCCTTTGCAGATTAATTTAAAGATGGGAGTATTTTTTATGCCGTATGTAGGAAGTGCTGGATATCACAAAGAATTTACATAATGTATCATTATTATTATATCAGATCCGAATGTGTTGACTGCTGGTGAATCTATCTCGTCAGGGCAATCGTTAGTCAACATTTTATTATTTATATTAATGAAATATAATAGTATGATGTCGAACGTGATTAAAATATGCAAAATAGAAATTTAATATCTCGCAACACAGTGATTGAAGGGGAATGACATTGAATAGGTAGATTGTGTGTATGTGGGGAAAGCTGTTTATAAAATTCACACAGTGTAAGCGCGTATTTTCGGCAATATTTGATAATACTTTAAATTGTACACTTTATGAACCGATTAAAAAATTTGTATGTCAAAAAACAATTGATGGAAGTTCTGATAAACCAAATTATAGTAATAACAATAGTACACAAAAAATATGTAATATTTAATATTAATTTCACAGCACGCGGAGATATGCGCGAAAATGTGAAATTGGAGGGAAGGCAAACGGACGTCCGCCATTTCCCCCCGCGGCAACCATTTGCTAACCACAATAATTAAAGCGAGAGTTTCGTACTGTTACAGTTATGAAACTATTTTGCCATAATTAAATAAAAGATAGCTTTTTATGGCAACATACTATTAAAAATGGTATTATTTTGGTTGCCGGTATAGTAGAGAAATTATCTTTTATCGAATAATCGGCTTTGATTGATCAATTGCGTACAGAAATCAGTAGCGATTTGACTTTAACATGATGAAAAGGACATTCAAAACTTTCCGTGTAGTGGTCATACTAAAATAATCACAGGAAAAAAAATAGTTTTACGGACATTTCTATTATGAACCATATTTATAATATTTCTTCAGAGAATTGAACGAGCGGAGATGGACACATACATATCGACTGTGGAAAGGAAAAAGGACTTAACCCACACATATCAAATTTTACAGGAGGCGCTAAAAACGAGTTTTGATGATTTTGTGACATATGCAAATTATGAATTATAAACAACCCTGAAGTGCACGGAGACTTCTAAAATGGTGTTTAATTGACATAATCTAATATTAATTAAAGAAATTCTCTAGGAAAAACCTTTATTTCAGTCTTTTTTCTTGGTTTTAGTTTTTTACAAGGTCATTTTTTCAAACTTAAAAGCTAAATTTAGATACTAATTCGGCATTTGCAGCTTGCATCCTTTTGATAGAACGTGTATCAAGTTTGATACATTGTGATTATCGAAAAAAACCTGTTTTGAAGAAACTGTGGGTTAAGTCCTTTTTCCTTTCCACAGTCGATATGTAAAAATGATTGAATTTAGTGTCAAGCATTTTTTTACTCTCAGCCATTTGGTACCTTCATAGTCATACATCATACATATTACAACTTCTAGACCGTTACGTATACGGTAATTGGATTCAGATTCATTGTTTTAATTATAATAAATACATGTTAAACATGAGCCTTGCTACACTATTATGGTAGAGTGACTTTTTTGTATGATTCACACTTTGTTTTCCGTAATACAATACGAAATGCGTGCTTTTAACGTTAGAATCGAGAGTCAATTATGGCGAGTTTAGTTAAAGAAAATTTATTGTTTTAAGAACAAAGTATTCAAACACAAAAAGGTGTCATGTAGCGAATATGAGAATACAATATATTTTACACGTCCTTACAGTGATGGCAACACCGCCAACACCAAATAAAAGTAATTCTAGGGACATTTTCAATAGATCTGGAGAAAATCTTATTAGTTTGAGACATCGGACACAATTTTTTCAAATATATATATATATTCGGTGACAAATGATAACAGATTTGTTACCGACTTTCTTGTTAAATAAGCTAACAGGCTTGTAGTTTTTTGGTGATTTCTTAAAAGGGAAAGGCCAAAACAAAAAATAATATTCATCGATTTATAGCTATCAATCATACCGGTTTAAAAAATTACAAAAACCACAAACAGCCGAGTGCTGTCAATGTACTTACATATTAAAACAAAACAAGCTTTTGTTAGCTATGAAATTACCCAAATTAGGATGAATCTTTTTTGTTGAACGAGGCACTAATTGGTTCGAATCCGAGTTTCAAAGTTTTGGAAAACTGATACTTTTAAATAATATAAAATAATATTTACAATTACTAACGGCTGTGTACTGAATTATTAAATAAAAAAAAACGAATTTAATGGTGTCGTCATTTTATAATAATAATTCACTATTGTGGCTTCCACGGGCTTTGGAGGTGGACAGTCATGACGTGACACAATTGTTTTGTCGGTCGCTTGTTTTGTTACAAAAACGGATGAACGTCATTCGATACGGATTATGGATTGAATTACCTTACTTATTTGAGATACTGAAATAGAATCGGAAGTCCAGTTTCTATTATAAACTCAAAGTACGACAGAATTAGATAATCGACTCCTTATTGTTTTACCGTTAGGAACTGTGTTCTAGGACGTGAATCATGTAAACTTATAGACAGTCAAGAATCATTTTGTATTAGCAACAACTATGTAACTCTGATTTGAGGTTATTATTTGCAAGCCCGGCTCGTTCCAAATTTTTCGGAACATGGACCATGAACGTTATTTACTAAATACAAATAAATCAATCAATCAATCAATCTTAAACTTGGATTTATAACATAAAAATTATCATTTCAAAGTAAATTAAAACTAAAAATACTTTTAAAACGTATATTGTTTTGCAAAACGAAATTAATGTTTCATTTTGTAATTGTTTTGAAACAAGCCGTGTGTGCAAATGATAACCTCATTTGATCCGTATTGGAAAAAATAAAATCAAACATTATTTGATTTACATACATGCAATGTAAAAGCCACTGTTTCCAAGTCATGTGCCATCGAACACACATGCGTTTGCAGAGACATTTTCATGCACTCTTACATAGTATGAAAAAACAAAAAAATGGTAATTCCTGACGATTCAGATAATGGTCTAACACTCCCAACATTAGGATATTAGTAAGTAGAGTCCAATACAGTTTTTTGATACGGGTAATGACAATTTGAAAACTTCTTGATATCTCCATTTGAAACGTATTTGTGATTGGGTGTACATGTTTTCTATAATAATCCTTCAATTATTTATTATTTCCAGTGCAAAATAACGACGAGAAAGAAATCTATTTGATTCTTGTTGAAATTCATATATGTAGAGAACAATTAAAATCTTTGTTTTTTTGTTAGCGGATCAGTGGCTCACCTGTCTTCCATCATCTCGTTGAAGGTCTTGGAGCGGCGACGCTTCCTTTCGTGGTCCTCCTCTTCCAACCTTTTGACTTCCACACATCGTTCGATAATATGCTCAACCCGCTTCCGCCGTGAACTCTTCCAGTTGTCCAGGTTCTGTGAAAAAAAGGCGTTTAAATGTCAATATACCTAATATAAACTCTTAAAAGTTGCCAGCGAATTTAACGATTCTCCTGCTTAGATCAGTGACAGCAGTTAATCTCCTGAGTGACTGACCACAGTATAATATTGAGTTATACTGATCAACAATAATTTTTAAATTCTTCAAGACAGCACTTGGTCTTATCATCATCATAATTGAGCACGCATAGTCAAAGGTTGGGTGACCATCAAGATTAATATCGAGCACATTAAACACGTTAATAGGTACCTAATTATTATGTTTAAGCAAAGTGTAATTTGAATAAATAAATATACGAGTTTCGTAAAATGAACTATTAAGAGTAAACTGAAGAAAGTTTATAACATTATGTAATGAATGTCAGTATTTTCTAATGAATCGTATCTTATTAAGTAAATTATTGTTTACTCACTATAAAATCTATTATTAGCAGTTGATTGCCAAATTAATAATGAATTTTTAATGAACATCATATATCAATTGCTCAATTGATCAATTCTAAAGTATATTAATTGCACGATATGAAAATGGTTCCAATTATCCCAAGAATATTCTGCATCTTTGATGAACGAAAAACCACACCGGGCAAAGATAGAATTAAAACCAGGCAACCGACCTCAGGAGTCAGTTGTCTGGTGACATAATATAAGAGGTCTAAAGGATTTTACGGTCGAAATTGTCTGATTAATGTATACATATCTCCAAAATTTCAAAAGAATTTTGTAAAACAGTGCTTTTCTCGCTTACACAGCACTTATTTTGAACCGTCTTACATACTCAACACTATCACTTTTTCAGTATACAGACGACGCTAACACAATTACGTAACGACTATTTCAGACCGAATTAATAAGTAATACACTGGAACAATACCGCGGGTATATCTGTCTGTGAAAGGCAGGGCGTAAACTATCCAGATTTTCACGCGGTCGTCCTCTTTACAATCTGAAATTAATATGTCAGTTTGGTATTTCACTTGGCAATGATCGTAACAATGATAAATGCTCAGTTTTTAAATATCATTTGAAGATGCCTTAGTAGCGGAGTGGAATTGGCACCATTCACGGTTAGCAAAACCAGTCCTAACCGTATGATACAACATTGAAAGTAAAGAAAAATTCGTCTTATTTTTATTTTATCAAATATTATAATATCCATCAATCAATGGTTTACAATAATTGTAACCATTATTAAGCGAGAGATTCAAAATGAGTTTTGATAAAGAACTTTCTTTGATATGCAGATTATGATAAATGTAGTAATCTCATAATGAAGATTGGTCACCAGATTGTGGATCAAGACTCGTGCGCCGCATTTGAAATGATTCGAAAAAGGGCGGAGAGTGCTCACGTGCTCGCGCATGCCTCTGCGTGCAGCGCTGCGCCGACCTCTCCTTCACTAATTAAAAAAAACCCTTCGTTGTTGTTTTGACCTTCGCACCCGCACACGAATACAAATTTTTCTTGCTCCACCTTCCCAACAAGAAAAAGTAATAATTGAATTATATATAATACTAGAACATAGTTGAAATCTACATAAAAATAATTGAAAAAGGTAATTGATAGTAATTCGATACGAAGGTCAAAATGCAGTAGAAATTTGAACGGTCGGTTTAAAATTACCTACTTTACGAATAGATCTCTGACTGAGCCACCGAATTTTTATTATAAAGCCCGTAAGATATTATTAAGAGCAAGCAGACCGCGAATAGTTTTAAGCATTTGTTGAAAATGTTACCGATGAGGGAGGGGAAACACGCCCTGAATTAAGTTTGATAAACATCTATCGTGTATCGTCTTTACTTGCTAATTTTGTGATTATCATTTTGTGTAGAACATTATTTTTTCCTAGCACATACGGAATACATACTACACTTTTCAGGCGATCACTTCCAAGTGCCAATTCTTGGTGGAAAGGCACAATATTAAAAATAATAAAATACTCTTTGGTATGTACTTTTTCCACCGTTCTCTATCAGGATCAGGACCGGTTTCGTTAAACAATTTCATATTCAACTGATGTTCATTCAGAATTCTTTGCTATTTAACAAACGCGGAGAGTTCCATTCTCTAACAGTGCTTAACGGGAGGCTTAAAATGTTACGATGGAATTCCTATTGAAGATGAAACGATATCTATAAAACTTCAAAACGTCAATAATTCAGTTGATGAGCAAATAAATAAAAATAAATTTCAATCGTTGTTCAAAATTATTTGAATTATTACAAAATATAAGCAAATGTACAAAATTTGTGAGAATGTACATAGTTTGAACGATTCAAATTTAATATTGAAATTCCACCAAGCACCTTCAGTCGAAATCTTAAATTGTACAAACTCTCGTTTGTTTTAATAAATTTTGGAAGCTTTCGTACACGATGCGTAGTAATTAAGACGTTAGACCGCTACGAAGGCATAGCTTTGTCTAGCAATATTTTGCATTATCTCACACGAACTGACGATGCAAGGTTAACCAGTCACAGTTATTTCGATAATTGATAGTATTGGTACTAACCGACTGCCAGTCCTCCTGTTCCTCTTTCTTCACCTCCTTGGTCTTCTTCACCTCTTCAGCCCGTTTGAGCTGCTCCTGTGCAGAGCGGTAGAGGTCACATGGCCCCACTTTGATGAATTGCAACGGGTTGGCTGCGGGTTTTGGTGGTGTCGCTTTTGTAATGCGCGAGCGCGCCGAGTATTCAGTACTCTCGCCTGACATCTAAAATAAACAAGAAAATACAGCTTTAGGCCACGGAAAACTTTCCTATATTTATGAATTGTGGAATTAAAAATATTCAAGTTGAAGACTGGAAAAGAATTTATTGTTCTGCATAATGTAATATACAAAAATACTAGTTTTTTATTAGTAGAATCGTAGAAATTTCTGTATGATAAAAAAAATATTTGTGGTAGAATAATTATTATAAAATCGATTTGCAATCACTTGGAAAAATTCATAAGAATCAGGTGAAAAAAAAGTGATTAATTATACAAGGCGAATTTGACTATCTTTACATGTATGGCATGTATTAAAATATGTAAATATTTTGGCTATGAATAATTTAAAAATTAAGCTATTAAATCAAACATACAACTATATTTTAATAACTATGGTAAAAATAAAGATATATTTAGCCAAAAGCTTTGGTAACTTTTGGCATGTTAGTGTGCAGTGTTAGTCGCTTACAATAAAAATAATATTTATTTCATAATCACTTACAAACTACACTTTTTGAAATAGGGGGCGCATTAGATATTATTGTGTAGGCTTCTGTTTTTTTCTTAAAATACAGTGCAATAAAATATTACAGATTTCTATAAATAATGTCATAGTTTTGCAAGTAATCGTGAAATTTCCAACGTGGGTTAGTGTTACGATGAAAAAACTGCATCGTTATAAAGATTTTTTTCCCAATTTTCATGTCAGTTATTTCGGACAATGCAACAATATGTCCACAGCTCGATCATTACTCCGGGTTCGCGGACAAATTACTCTGTCCGAATTCCGGATGTAATAATACTTGGCCATTTTCATAGTAATGATTTCACAGCGATATTTTTTTAATGTAATTATGTTATTTTTGTCAACATTGTGTGGTTTCAAAAACGATCTGACAGATGAAATAAAATTCGAAGCCAAATAAATTGGTATTTCGTGTTCACTATCTCATCGATATTCGTGACCTTCATTGTAATCTCAAAAAAGAAATCAAGGGCCAGTTGTGTATCTCGGACAACCAAATAGTAAGAATATTTTGTTTTTGCTATCGATGTAATTGAATAAATATAGGCCAAACCTTGAACATAATACGTAACTTGTCATTATTATTTTTTTTAATTCATTACAAATAACTAAATTCATTTAAAAATGTGTCTGCTTCACCTGTACCATATATTATCACAACTCCGCAGCCCTGATTCAATATTAGTAAATCTAATTATTTTATACACTATGAAACGTTTTAAGCGGCTATGAAATATTTAAAAAAATCTCACCTTATGAATTTCAGAAGATTAAAATTAATTAAATATATCGTTACTGTTCTGGTAAAAGTTGGCAATTGGCAGATTGATAGTTTAGAGTAAACAGCAAATATTTTTTTTCGGCTTTTAGGATAAGTTGTAACATAGATAATTATAATATCAAAATATAGATGTATTAATGCCGATCTGACTATTTTTCGAAAAAACGACTATTTTTCGATCGGTTTATCGATTTCTGTTTGTGATGTCTAAAAATTTCCTGCCACTTTTCCGATCCTTTCTATTATTAAATTTTATTACTAAATTTTAATTATGTTTGTAATTACTTTCAATCGCCATTCTGAATTTATTAATCTGGGATGACTTTTTAATTATATGTTAGATGTGTTGAACATTTTAATTTTGTGTTATTTTAGAATCACTTTAATGTAATTGGCAATTTCTTTTAAATGCCAATTGTTGTGAATAACTTTTCAATTTTGTATAAATAGCATTGTTAAATTATATTTCTTATCAGTTGACAATGCTCGCAATGAGCGAAACCGGTCCTGACATATTAAATAAAGTGGAATGAAGTACAAAGGATTATTGTGTTTTTATTAATAAAAGGTTATATGCTCCACATTGAGAGCTGACATGAATTAAAAAAATGGCGATCTGACACAAATAAGAGTTTGAAATTAATAGACAAGAACAATTGCCTACCTTTAATCAGCATTAATGAAAATTGTCTATGAAAAAAACCTATTTTGGCAAACTGAATTTATATCAAAGAATCTCTTTTTATACTTAACTCATTTTTGCCAATTTTGTAACTTACTAACGACTAAGTGATGAATTAAATACATATGTATTCAAGTCACGAATAAAAACAAAATTACGTTTATTTTTCGGTATTTTTATCAAATTATCCATCTTCACTTTATCTTGCTTACTCATTTTAATTCGTAAAACAAAAATCCCTTAAACGAATCATCCGAGAGAAAAAAAGAGAATCGGGTACATATGCTCTGAATTATATTCATATATCCAATTATTTGTGTTTTTTATACCGAGAATTTAAAGACGATAATAACGAGTGTAAAATTTAAAAAGATCGGTTGATTCGACGCTGTTTGTAATCAGTCAATGATTGACGTAACTTCAATTTGAAATTGGAATGCACTAAAATTTAATCAATCAATATAACTGTAGCGTTAAGTAATTCATTCCGGGGTATCGATTACAGAAGCAGTACCCGAGTATCGTTTTATGTTACACCCGTATTCAGTTCCGGTATAAAGAAACAACTATCCGAGAGTGGATATTTAATTACGTATGCATCGCCAAGATTAGCTGTGCATTCCAGAAGCCGCGTATACTTGAAATTATTAATTATAATGTGAATAAAGTAAGTTGTTCTGCGGAATACGCCGTTCGCGCTGAGTTAGTGGACAAGTGATATGTTATCGTGGCGAAAGATAACGAACGGATAAAGAATGGCCTTTGGTAAGTTGGCCACTGTAAGTCTGTCGGTAAAATCATGTATGTACACATCTCTTATTATTGCACAATTGTGCAAATCAGTTTTAGTGGTGATATGTTACAATTTAAGTACGAACTTAGTTAATGTTAACATTGTCCATTTAAGCCAGTTATAGAATACACGAGACAGAAAATGAAAACTACTATAACTATTTCACGTGTACGAAGTTCATGTCATTAAGCTCGACATTTTCACATAACCTCAAAAATTTCAACACTTGTTATTTTCGCCCTCTTTCTATTTAATATTCCAAACTAACCTAAACTAATATAAAATAACTTAGATTTTTTCTGGTATTTTGCTACAAACTGTGACACGTGTTTCGCCTCTTTCAGAGGCATCTTCGGACATACTACTTTCACAAATGCTTGCTTAAGTACGAACGATTTAAATTTTACTATTCTGATATATTATAATAATAAAAATCAAATAAATATGGGAGGCAGAGACGGGATTATAGAAAAACAAACAAACGATGATAAAACCTAACTAAGATGTCATGTCATTTCTATAATGCCTAGCGCTCGTCAGTTAGTTGGTGATTAGTCAAAGTGAATTGTAACACTTTTAACTAAAACTATTAGTCAATGTTTAAATTGACGAAGACACTTAAACTGTGATAGATATATTTTTGAGTGTGTGGTCAAGTGGTTAACGCCGTTAGCTTCGGTTGCGGAGTTCACAGGTTCGAATCCCAGTGTGGATGGATTTTTTCAATCGATTTATGGATTTCTGTCTAAATGCATGGATTTTTGGGATATCAAAAATTCCCTCCTCCCACTTATCCCATCCTTAAAATGAAGAGTAAAGAAAGCGATTAGCTTAACACTGTTTGAAAAAAATAGAGTTTGGCTATCTAATAACTTTATAATTTTATAGGAGGTAAAGTATGATTTTCTATAATTAGATTAGAAAGTAGAAGAATTTATTTATAAAACGTGTGCGTATATAAAAATATTGTACAAGGTAACGGGAAAAATCATTATGTCTGTAGTAACATAGACCTCATTTTTACAGTCCGGTGGAGTTACAATAATGTTAAAAGCAATTAAATTGTCCTGTTAAATTCCTGTTAAAATATTAGCAGAAGAAAATCGTTTGACAGACGAGCAAGTCGGTCAATGATGCTTTGAAAAAAGTGTCAATTTAATTTAACGCCCAATCAAGTTGAACCGCAATGATCCCATTTTACCGGCTAAAATCTGGGTGAATGATTCTAATAACAAAAGTGACCGATAATTAGTGTATTAGCACAACCAAATACAGATGTTGTTGAGAGGCAAATTTTTCAGAAAAATGTATGGAGAACAAACTAACTGGAAGTTTAAGAGAATATGAATGTGCATGGTTAATGAAATGCAAGTTTGTTTTTTTATTAGAGCGAATTATTATTTTTCACGTAGCCATCTTTCAGTGGTGAATATAATACGTTTTAATATCATATTATTTCTGTCTGCTCCCAATGTGGAGCATATGGACTCCCAAAGGTTTTTCTCCAACATATATTATGTCTTTCTATTAAGAAAAACTACAATATTCCTTTGTACTTATTTCCACTTTATTTAAAAGGTCAGGACCGGTTTCAGCACTGTCAACTGATAAGAAATATATTTAACAGTGCTATTTATACAAAAACAAATTGAATTGGAAAGGCGTAATCAACAACTCAATTTACACAAAATACTGTCTGTCTACGAAAACTGCCTGTAACTCAGTTGTTCGACCTCTCTTTTTTTGTAAAGAAAGTATGAATAGAAGGATAGGACAAGGACAGGGTAAGTGGTTGGTTAATGGCTCTCGCTACGCCCCGTTTTTAGGATAGGATGGGTGGAAGGGGAGTTTCGAACAGAAATTCATATTTGATTAAAAAAACAATTTATAAAAACTGTCCATAGTTGGATTCGAGCCCGTGACTTGCGTAACTGAAGCCTGTGACGTTGATCACTAGATCGCTGGTGCTGTCGGCATTAATAAAATACGATCAATAATAAACAATACGTCAATTGAAAAACTGTAAAAAAAAAGTCGTTGGATATCATACTCAATATTGATAACAAACGTAAAAATACAAGAATGAAAATGTTAATAAAATATAACAAACCTCTATAGACATTTCCATCCACATCAAAGTATACCACATCATAATAAAAAAGATTTTTATATATTTCCCTCTTCGATCAATTCGAACTATTCATTTATGAGCACATTTCACAGACGCACTTTTATGAGCACAAGTACAATACGAATAAAGTTATAATGGTCAAATACGAGCAACATAAGTTTGATGGAAGTAATGCGTTAACAATCAATCATAGAAAATAAAAGAACTGAGCAACAAATCGAAAGTTATTACGGACGGGACGGGTCATACCATCAACTTTCGATAAGTTAGGAAATCAATCAGCCAAGCCGCGCGAATGTAAAAGGTACTGTTTGTTGTCTCGCATGATTAAGTGCCCATTTGAAGCAAGATATGCACTAATAGCGAAATATAGAAATGTAGGGCTACCATCGCCATGGGAAATAACATATCACTGTCAAAACATACGAACCTGTTACTAAGTGTACAGCACATGAGGTCTTTAGAGATAATGTAAAAAAGATCGCCAGTTTTTACGTTACAAATACAGCAAAAAACGAATATTTTCACGCAGGACAATTAAGTGTTGAAATAAAAACGAAACTAATTAGGAAAAGTTTCATATTTTTACCGAGAGATCAAATATTGAAATGGCATGCAATTGTTGCACAAATTTAATTTATAAAAATCCCTTCACTAAAATATTATAATCTTCTGTATTTTTAATTCGCCTTGAATACACATTTACGTGGACACTTGATAAATACTTAATTATTAATTGTTTTTTTTTATGTAAAAAAAATATCTGTAAGTTAAAATGCGGAATTCATTTCGATTAAGACAGATAGAGTAAAATTTATTTTATTTTAAACGTAATTGTAATTTTGGAAGACTGCATATTTATTGGCAGCCCTGCTTTATAGTTGTGTCATAGTGTTACTTAATTAAAATCTAAGGTGCCTAGTCACAGAAAAGACGAAATGTCAAATTCGACACAAAATGATCATGTAAAAAATAAATGAAATAAGCCATTGCTTTTATAAAAGCACGTAACGTAAGTATTTATATTTGATTAGAATCTAATCGAAAAATATGGTCATGTCATTGATTATTGTCATCGCGCTTTCACTTTTAGTTATTCGATTATAACTTTATTATTAGTAAGTGGGCGCAATTTTAATTTGCTTTGAATATGACTGCAATATTTACATAGATCCGTCAGCAACTATTACTTTTATGGTTATGAAACTCACTTCATTATTTAGTTCCTCAAATTCCATCGCCGGTCAATTGTGCCAAAATCTGACTGAATTCTAAAACGAGAAAGTTGTTCAATCAAATCGGTTCAATTTCAAGCTTTGGTTACGCATAATAAATGATTATGAGTATTTTTGTTTATTACGTTATGGTATTTTGTTAAAAATAACAACAATTATTTCACTATTCTAAAATCATATCTTCCAGTAACTTTGGGAGAAAATATCACAATTTTTAATCATGCATCTGCGTCCTTAAAAGTTACAATTTTTCGTTAGTACGGAGACCATTTTTAGAGAGACTAAATCAATCAGTAGTTCTTATCGATAGGGTTTATATTAAAATTCATTAATGTTTTTATCTACGTCAAACTACGATATGATATAATCAAACATACGTCAAAGTAGTCATTCTTCATAATTTATAAATCGATTCAATGAGAAAAGATGGAACGTTTTACAATCCATACGTAATAAATAAAAAATACGACACGAATATTTGAAATGATACAGCAATGCAATAATGTATTATTATTATTGGTAATGACATCTGAAACGATTGCAAAGCGTTAAATTAGATCGCAGATAAAAAGGTACTGCTCTTCCATGAAAAAAATATAAATACGAGATTTATCTATGTGATGCAATGCAAGCTTATAAAACTGATGAATGCCGAGTAAGAAAGAAAGAAAAAAATGCAGTTAAAATTTGCATTACATACTTGAAATACGTGTAACAATCGGAAAATGACATTAAAAATTAAATACAACAGTAAATACATATTTTTTATCAATAAAACGAAGACAACATGTTCATCAATATACAAAAGCTTTTAAAAGTGTGAAAAGGATTTTGTTTATATCAAGTCAAAAAAATAATACCTTATTCGTTTGGCTATCGGCAGATAAAATATCGGAAAATAAACGACACCGACTCAGGTTAGGCAACCTACCATTAAAAATAATTAATTATCATTCTTAAGAGAAAACCGGAAGCGGCAGCACATTTTCTGACGCTAACTATACGCACTGCTGAACTCTTAGTTTGCATCTAGTACAAAGAAAAGTAATACTTTCATGAATAAATATAAAACGGTGTAGTATAGTATTTTTCACGCAAAATAAAAAAAAATGTAGGCAAGTCTATACACACACTGTTTGACTGAAAGGGTTTATATTTTCAGCTTACAATGACATACAAAGTTGCAAAAAAAAAAATATGTACTTATTTATTGTGGAGTCGGACTAGGAAAAATCGTAGAAAATAGAAACCTAAGATACTGAAAAATCATTAGTCTACTAGAATGATCTGATGGTACACATAAAATGATTAAAAAATCAATTTTAAGTCTGTTTTTAATTTAAAAGTCAGACTCGTATAGCATTTACCCCACTCCACAGTCCTATTAATCCTATTCACTACAATTCGTTTCATAAATGGTTCTAAAAATATAAAGAAACTACTGAAGATAATAAACCATTGACAAAATCAATTTAAATATTTATTGGTGTAAAATAACTTTTCTTTAAAACATAAAATAAATGTACATTAATTTTCGATTTAATAAAAAATAGCGTATGTTGAGAATTTTAATATTTATAGCAAAGAGCTAAAAATACAGGTGTTTGTTTGTGATACAACCAGTGGTTGCACAAATTTATCAAAATAAATTTTATATGAAAAATTAACTTCCACAAAGTAACCGCCGAACTATCGAAAATATACGGATGTCTCATAATGAGAAACGAATTAAGGTAAATGGGTGAGTTTGATGTAAACAGCTATACTTTCCAATTTAAATCAGCAAGATGGCTATCCACAACTATCGTCTAGTGATATCAAATACTAATATCAGTAATATCCAATAATTGACGCATGCTGACACAGCATCCGCTATTTGTAAAAGTAACAAGCTGGCGAGCTGTGTGCATGTGTTTTTTTTACATTTTTACAATCTCGAATAATTTTTGTAATCACCGTTTAGCGCTTTCACGGCTTTTATAGTTTTCTTTACGTGCCAATCATGTCAAACACAATTACGCAATTTGCCACACTTACTTAAGTCAGTGTTTTTTTTTTTTAATATTGTTCGCGTTTACCGCTAGATGAAGAAAATCGAAATACGAATGCAACACAGTGTAAATAATTGAGATGACTGACGTTGCAACATGCTCAACTTTTGAATATGAGAGAAAAATAAACACACTTGAGTCAAAATAAACAAAACATACTGTGGGTAGCAAATCATATAATATAACTACATCAATGCAACAGTAAGACGATCGATAAAAAACATGTTTTGAGCTATGAATGTCATTGAAGGCAATAATTATAATGAATGGATAAATCAAATGCAATTGCGTTGAGATCAGTTGAAAATGCTCGTGGTGAGCGAAACCGGTTTTGATTATATTAAATAAATACGGCATTTGTATAAAAGAACAATAAATTAATTGGAACAGAATAATTTACTGTGTATTGCATTGACGCCATTCAATATTCTTACGGAATCGTAATCCAATTGTTATAAATTAATTTAGCACCTGTTTCTTAGGCGCAAACCTAAAATCAATGACCTCATATTTGAACGCTACTCTACGAGATCGATATTGTTTATTAGACCTTTTATCTTGTATTCGGTACATTGATCAATTATTTATTGGAACGTAAATACTTATATTACACTGGAAAGATCGAAAGTGTCGATCGAGAGAACCAATCGATCAACAATGAATATTATTTTAAAACGATGGCATTAGAAATTAAATCTGACACCGGAAAAATAGCGCAGAAATATTTTATAAACCTGTGTCGAAACAGAGTAATATTTCAATGTGTAAACATCGCCGGACACATTCAAGCTGAATATGATTTTCCGCGCCGCTTGTTCTGTTGGTCCACGGGCGGACATATTGTTTTGGTGTCTCTCTCTTTACGCTTGGGTGCCGGTGGAGTGATTAATTAAATGACGGCTAATAACGTCATAAACAAAGTGTAGAGTTTCATATTATCATGCCACACGTACATACTACATTTTTTAAAGGCTGTTTAATTTACTGACACAGACTGTGCTCGGTCGGCGGCCAGCGCCAGATCCGTGTGGGTAACTATAAAAAAAAAATGACCCAAAGTTTCAGAAGAATTTAAAAACTTGACTGCCTCTCAGCTAACTGACAAAATGATGAAATAATGGTCAATACTTTTTACCTAACACTGTACCACTATATTCCCATTGATATTCATGTCGATTTTCCGGGCTCATTTATTTATTATAGTTATATATTACTTTATACCACTTTGAAATTGTTCACTGTGAATACATATTGAAAAGGCATTATCTTAAAAAAATAAAACAGCATTATTTGTACTTATTCACTTTTAGGTTGTTTACTGTCAATACTTGGTGGAAAGGCATTATATTAAGAAAAACAGAATATTCTTTTGTACATATTTCCACTTTTATTTACAAAAATCAGGACCGGTTTCGATCAGTTGATAATGTTCGTCACGAGCGAAGCCGGTCATGATATTGGTAAATAAAAGTGGAAATAAGTACAAAGGAATATTGTGTTTCTCTTAATTTGTACTTATTCCATATATATTAATCATTCATCACTTTTAGGGTGTTCACTGTCAATACTTGATGGAAAGGCATTATATTAATAAAAACACAATATTACTTTGTACTTCATTCCACTTTATTTAATAGGTCAGGACCGGATTCGCTCATTGCGAGCATCAGTTGACAATGCTGGCGAAACCGGTCTTGACCTATTAAATAAAGTGGAATGAAGTACAAAGTAATATTGTGTTTTTATTAATATTAATCATTATCGGACCGAATTTCCCACTTTAATGTACTCATACAATCCTTTTTACCTTTGTTTTCTTGTTAAAAAGGGTCAAATGTTATGTGTCAATATTTATGGTATAAAATGACAAATGATATGAACAAGCGCCCAAGGATTAAAAGCATTTTGTAAAGTAGAAACAGTACATATTTTAAAAAAAAATCAGGTTTTTTTTTACCATGTCCGCTCCCAATGTGGTGCATATGGACTCCTAGTGGAGTTTATCTCAACAGAAGTGTTTCTACGAGAACTGCGTGTTACTCAGTTCCTCAACCTGTCTTTTTCCAAAGAGAGTAGGAAAAGAAGGAAAGGGCTAGGACAGAACTAGTGGTTAACTAATCGCTCTCGATACGCCCGATGGGTGGGAGGGGGGAATTCAAGACATCACATACATACATCCATGCCTTTGAACAGAAATTCATAAATCGATCGAAAAATAAATTTATAAAACTGCCCGTACTGGGATTCGAACCCGCGACCTCCATGGTGGTAGCCAACGACGTTGACCACTCGACCACACAGGCGGCAATTTTCAATTTTGCAATATTGTTAAAAATTTGAGGAGTTTACTAAAAAGCTTGCCAACCCTTGAAATTTGTAAGTGTGCTTTATCGATAATACGCACAGATCATTTAGTGAATTCATCTTATGGCACCGGCTGATTCGTCGACTAGTTTGTAGATGTAACCTACCCCCCTTCGGATCGAAATAAATAGCTAAAACTTCGTATTACAAATCCATTCCACTGTTGAAAGGTTTCCTAATATAGTTCGTCCGATAAGTCGAAAAAACATACACATAAGATGATAATTATGAATCCAAACGCTCAACGTGTAATTTTAACATACGAATGTTATCGATTATGCAACGATGTGTGACAAACTACAGCCTAAAAGCCCGGGCAATAAGGCTTCATTGATAAGCTGCCCGCTGTCGATTGACGAAGACTACCGACGTCCCTAAGCCGTCGTGGAATTTCACCGTCGCCAGCGTCGGTATAGATAATACATAAAAATCCGACAAGTTCGGCGATATTTGATAGTCAGCAAATTTTTCAGCCAATCAAGTTGTCAGATGTATAAATGAACACGAGAGTATATTTATTTACGCAAATTCTTTTACTTGTTATGTCATGTATAAAAAAAATCTTGATAGATAATAATGAACGTGTATCGATTTTTTAAAAATCTCTGTAGAATTCGTACTAAAAAGCGTTTTATTTTTCACATAATACTTTTCCACTAAGAATTGACAGTGGACACATTAAAGCAGAGGTTCACAAAATTTTACGTCAAATCGACAATATTGAAATAATTCTTTTTGTAAATATTTTATGTTTATACTATATATTGTTATATTATTGACTAAATATACAATTTACTCTTTTTTATATACTTTTTTTTCAATCATCTGATTTATGCATTTTTTTTATTTAAGACTAAATCCTGCAATCTATTGCGATATGCGATATGGTTGCCTATTAATTTTAGACTTACTTGTAGTATTTCTGGCAGATAAGCATGTTAAACAAATCAAAATTTCAGACCATTTACTCTTACCAGAAGATATTTTATTATAGTAAAAATATGTAGATTTCACATAAATGTGAACACACACACACTTTGTTAACCCTTGTCTTAAAAATAGATCACAAAGCACAAAGGTAAATCACCAGTTAACTCTCGCGGCTCGGAGACTATAAAAATACTTCTCTGCCGATGGGGTTCGTTTGTGACCCCAGTGGTTTCCTCATTTTTGGCCTTATTCTTATGAATTAAAAAAAAAGAATAATCTAAGGGCCTTAAAATATCTCTCTGCATCATTCCTCATACATTTTTTTTTATCAAAATCCGTGGTTTTTTTAATAAATAATCATATTTTAAGTTGCGCGTAAAAAAGACGTCATTCCAGCACACATATGAATTTACAACTAACGAGTGTAGCGCAGCTATCTTACGAACGATCCTTATCGCGGGTGCTTATCGCCTAATAGCGTTATCGCGGTATCGCGTATTTATATAAACTACAAAAGGTCCAAAAAACTATGATATAAGAATACCTTAATTATACACATTATATCACCCATATTAAAATAGATATTTAAGAAAATGTTGGTATTGGGGTCGCATTTCTTGAGCTTAGAACCGGAAAAGTTAAACACCTTACTGAGCATAGAAATATTCGTTTGTAGATAGATAGACCCCTGCAATACTAAGCCGCCGCATTATGGTTAAGTATACCAAATACACACACGATTCTCTAATAGGTCATATAAATTGATTAAATATTGTTTTCAAGAGCGGGAAAACATAAATATGCGACGATGATAATTGATTAGGTATCTTTAATTGAAACGGTTGGCAGTGATAAAAACATATAAAAACAAATATTTACATATCTCCGTAAATATTAGTGATTTATTAGTAATAATTTACGAGTGATATGACGAGGTGATTGATAATAAAATTGACATCCAGAATTATTACGGACTTGATTAAAATGATAAAAATATCGTAGTGCATTGTGTTTTTGTTCGGGGATATTATAGACGACGAAATTTCAAAATAAAAAAATGCTATGGAATTATCGTGTACATACCAGAAATATTTTATCATTTAATTATTTGGAAAGACCTAAGTGTCAAAGTAAAATGCAGCCATTTTTGTTTAAAAACAAATTCGGTCCATTGAGTTTTCTTTTGTTATCGGCTGCAAGTCGGTATAAATATAAATGCACTCATACTTACTTCCAGAACATTCTTCTGTGAGTTCGTGACACGTGCGGCTAAGATAAGAATACTTATTAAACATAATAAAGATAAAGGATTTCTAAAGCGACTATTTTCAGCGTGGAAAATTTCGCACGGTCAACAAATGTAAAATGAAAAATAATGCCCTAACAAAGAAAATTATAGGAAAGCGAGCGGTAGTTATATCGCCCTCTATGGTCTAGTACAGGCGTGAGGAACCTGCGGCCTTTTGGCTACTCTGGTGCGGCGTTCTGGCCAACTCTGTAATTCTGTATTTTTTTTTTAATTCGTAAATTCGTGGGATTTTGGATTTGAAAATTCTTGGAAGACCTAAAAATGAGAAAAAAAAGATGCCACACAGAAATTAGCATAACATTATTTCCGGCCTAAGATTCCCTAGTCAATGTTTACTGCGGCCTTATGTCGAATCAGAAATATTAATGCGGCCTTTAGAGAAGAAAAGGTTAGTAACTAGTTGGTTAGAGCAGCGATTCCCAACCTGGTAGGCGTGCACAATTGCAAAGGGAGGCGCGAGCAGCTTAAAATATTTATTTAGCCTTTAAAACGTGTCTTTATTACAACATGAAATAAAGGTTAGGGAAGCGCGAAGATATTTTTTTCAAAAGGAGGCGTATTGGTAAAGGAGGTGTGGGTTCAACTAGCGGTAAGGTCAATGTCAAATTTTAAAATCTAAGACGTGGGTGTTTGTGGTGTCTCCTCGAGTTGATATCGAGTGACTTATAATTGATATTCTCGTCGAGTATATCTCGTAGGATCTTTCAACTTCGAAAAATCGCAAGGCTTCAAAAGTACAAAGAATGTTTATTCGCGTAATTGGCCGAACGATACTTTAATTTGATTTTTCAAGCGCATTTCTACGATTGAAAACATATTTTCACTCTTCAATAGTGAAATTCTATTTTTGTATTTGTGAAATGAACAATGAAATACTATAACATTATGAAATATTCAATCACAGTGTTTAGGCATAGGCTTCTAATGTTTGGCAACTATGTACACGTGACTGTCTAATAAAGTCTTACTGATAATAAGTAGTACGATTTATAAATCCATTGTATGATACATTTTCAGCCTGAAAGGTAATTTCACTTAAAATACACATGTGAACAAAAATAGCATTTTTTTTAATTTCAATAAATTATTACATGTGTATTATATATTGTAAAATTGTACTCAATTTATTCCAATATACTGCATGTGAATCATATATTATAATATATTTAAATGATTTTTTTTTTATTTAAAATGATAATATGAGTCACCAGAACGAGTTTAATTAAATCAATTAATTTTGTTATCTTTTCATCATCTACCCAATCGCTTAACAATAAAGGAATAAATTATTGAAATATTTTTATGCAATATTACCATGTCCCAAATGTCATTTTCGCGGCAACATTAGAAAGTTGTTATAAAGAGTCGCATAACAATAAAATCGTAAATTTACAACGACATAATGCAACATTTTTGCGAATACTCGTCCAAGGAGTTGAGACTTCATATGTTTTGTAAAACTAAAGCGTTGGCGGGAATTTAGCAACTCAATCGAAATAAAAATAAATACAAAAAAACTACAAGATCACGGAAGAAACCTTTCCATCATTCAGCATCCATTTATTTGTAATCTTGTTTGGCCACATTTAGAAAGCTTAAAATATAAATAGGTTTATTTTCATATTTGATATAAAATAAAATAACTTAGATTATTCTACGTATTGTGCTACAAACTGTGACACGTGTTTCGCCTCTTTCAGAGGCATCCTCAGCTTTCGAAAAACCTCTTCTCGGTCACGCCCGAGTATACTCGGGCATTGAAAGTCGTCATAACGGATAACTCGGGCAAATTCCAAAAAAAAAACAATGAATTCTTTCACTAAATATACATGTTTTATAATTATAACAATTGTGTTTGATATTTGAGCATAATAAAAAATATTTAATCCTTTTTAGAACATTTGTGTGAATTGGACCGGTAAGTGGTTTTAAGTACGAATGATTTTAATTTTACTGTTCTGATATATTAATAAAAATCAAATAAAAATGGGAGGAAAGGAGGGGATGATAGAAAAACTGAACTGAAAACTTATAAATATATTTATTTTTAATCCAACATAACTCCAGTCTTTTTACAGCTCTAAAAACATACGTACAATACGGTAATAAATAGCTAAGTATTTAGTTCTATAAAATGTAAGAGAACGTTACGAATATCACTAGTATGTGGAATTAGTGTAAAATCATTCTTGAAGACATTTATCATAAAATAACGACCTTTAACTATTCAGTGTGTAGAAAGATTGCAAACTAATATTGTAACATAATACAAGTCCTTGGATGTTTCTTTGAAAATGTCGTAAAAAAAAACTAGATTAATAAAATACTAGACATTAAAAAAAAGCATAGAGCGAGCGCAGTAATCTTATCAATCAGATCAACAAAGCAGACAATGTCATGGATAAAAAATATTATGTAAATACTTAGAACCAGAATCAAAACCTATTAACTCATTTCGGCGTGATGTTCGGATTTGCTTCTTGATTGACATAGATCGTTCGGACAATCGGTAAAATAATGTAAAAGATTTCTATCATACAAACAACAAACATTAACAATATACTATATGACATTGTAAACATTAACAAATTTCACTTTTAAGGTGTTCACTGTCAATACTTGGTGGAATGGCATTATAATAAAAATAATAAAACATTTTTAGTACTTTTTCCACATAAAATTTATTAGATCAGGACCGGTTTCGCTCATCGCGAGCATTATCAACTGATAAGAAAAATACAAAAACAGTGATATTTATACAAATTTAAATTGAAATAAAAAGGTGTAAGCAACTATTAACAATTTAAAGGATTAGCAAATTACATTATAATTACACAAAATTAAAATGCTTAACACCCATAACAATTAAAAACTCATCATCAAAGAATAATAAATCTAAGTGGCAAACGATATCAATTATAAACACAATTAAAATTTGGGAAATTTTTACACAAAGTGAAACACTACATTACTAAAGTAAATATCCTAATGATGATTTGGTGTTTTTCCCGTTTCCAAGCAATGATGTACTTCAACAAAATCGGCAGTAATGAAGATTCTGAAAAAGACATTTTTAAAAACGTTTTATTTCAATTTAAATTTGTATAAATATCACTGTTTTTGTATTTTTCTTATCAGTTGATAATGCTCGCGATGAGCGAAACCGGTCCTGATCTAATAAATTTTATGTGGAAAAAGTACTAAAAATGTTTTATTATTTTTATTTTATTAACAAATTTCTTTAAAGGTCGATGTATCGAGATCCTGATCTAATATAAATAATGTGGACTTATGCAGGTAGTGTAGTTACATATGAGTCACGAAGAAGTGAAGTGAGTCAATTAGTAAAGTGGTAAAAACATCTATTGTACTTTTAAATACAATCACGTTTTTACTTAGTGTGTTGGTGGACTGCATAATTTTATTTTAGGGAGATAGCAATATTGCAGTTTGTATTGACTGACCTCACTTTACTTTTAGATATGTAGAATACTGTAACACATCTATGTAAATCATTTTTTTTTATACTAAAATATGATTTGGCTCACTTCGCCTCTGAGGCACTCATTTTATACACATGTTAATGCATATTGAAGTAGTTCAAATTTAAAATTTACATTCAATAATAACATTGAAATAATGAGTAGAAATAGCCGAAGATTGTCATGGCAGCAAGGCAATACATTATTTAAGAATAAGCTGAATGGTCATGAGAGCCATTCGAATAAATTTCACTTATTGTTTGTATTCTAAATATAATATGATGATCAATGGATGAAATCTTTCTTCATTGCATGTAGTGGAAAAGAAGGCGATAGTGTTTTATACAAACCAAAAATAGACAAGCAAAAGGTGCTATCATCACAAGAGGCGCTAGTTCTGTAAAAAATACTTTCAATTTTATGATGCAAGTAAACGATTCAAGAAGATTCGTCAAAAACCAATTCATTTCCATAACTCAATTACACACTTATCTTTACCCATTGTTATGCATCTAACTTAATAGCGGAGATGGCTGTATTAAAAAAAAATGTCGGTCTAAACCACAACAATAGACCAATGGTGGTATACACGCCGTGTTTTACAAGCAACATTATTAAAAGTGAAAGGAAACAAAAAGAGAGATAGGTAAATAATAAGCAACGGCCAAGTAGCGAAACAACGGAACAATTTTGCGAGCACAGCGTATTTCTTTTTGTTCTTGATCCAGGTCACAAATGTCAAAATGTTTATGAGCAAGAATTCAGGGTGAAGCGAGAAGTGGTTATACTAAATGACTGTCAAAAATACGATTATGCAGGAACTTATTACAAAACTTATTATTAATTTATTTCGTAATCGGCAATGTCGTGACCGATTCGAAAGTGATAGCAATCTCTTAAACCAGTAACAAGGGATTGTTATTAAATGAAAATGTGTAAGCGTTGTTTTTAGTATGGAGGATTTACAATCTAATTAAAATCTGCGTTTCATACATCGTATCGACTCGGGTGCGACCGGGGCTTACTTGCTATTACAAATTGACAAATTATCTCTGAGTTATAAAATTTGTTAAAGAAAATTAACAGATTTAAGCAACGAGTTAAATTATCATGGGACACGCGAATTGCATATGTATACCAATACATCAAATATAAGTGTTTCAGTGATGACCCACCGAAATTACTTCAATAAAAAAATGTTATTACTTGGTAAATTGATTTAAAAATTTTAACGTAATTTGAAGAAGTTACAGGAGATTAAATTAAAACATTTACATTTTTAATTTAAGATTTCGACTGAAGGTGCTTGGTGTAGTTTCAGTTAGTGACAAAATCTGTGAGAATGTACATAGTTTGAACGATTCAAATTTAAAACATTTACTATATAAAATCAAAGAAAATGATCTCACTGTCAGTATGTCAGTGGTGACTGTTTTTTTGTTCATACAAAATACTTTTTCAAGTGATACCTTATTATAATGTAATATAAAATTGTTTATTAAATATAAATTAAGTATAATAAAATAATATTTTCCAACAAACCAAAAAAAATAGAACATAATTTTTCACGTGTTTCTGCACCTAGTTATGTTTATCATATCATTTATGAAATTGTTACGCAAATCGAAACTTATTTTTTGATATCATATTAGTATAAGAGCGGGCTCTTATCAATTAGTTTCCTTTCCTAATTGAATATCATAAACATAGAATATAGATTATAAACTACTGATACCTATCATGATATGAAGTAAGTTGGATTAAAATTATCAAATTTAATTCTATATTTAAAAAGAACTTCAAGTTACCGCCGAATTCATCGAAACTACATATGTGCCGATATCATGTTTCACGGTATGTCATTCGATCATGGTTTTACAAATTCAACCTGAGTTACGCAACATGTCGTTTTGGTGGTGCAAAAATATACGCGGTCATACGATAAAAAAGACAAAAGCGCAGGCGCGGGCGTGCACACATAACTCTCGGCAACGTCACTCGATATCTTTTGTTTGCATATTTTAGTATCCGGTGCTCAATATCTCAAATTAAAGCGAGCAGCGAATGCCAGCCAATTGAGGGATAATATTTCAATCTTCTTGTTGAAATAATTAACGTAAGAACTTTGAATATAAGTAACACGCTAATGTGATATTCAACTGAGCGCTTCGGCTAGTCACTTAATTTTTAAATTTTACAATAAAAAATTGTTTAATTTTATAAATGGAACGCAATGTTTATAAAAGTCAAGTTAAAAACAGTACAAATTCGACATTCGAAATTCGAGAAAATAGTGGAGACATTTTAATGTTGCCAGTATATTAAATTAATAAAATAATAATTGGAATATATGACACAATAGAGCGTGGTGATAAAGATTACTTGTTTAAATTATAATCCAAGAGAACGTTCAATGCTATTCCATATTCAACTCATGCTTAATCCTTCAGAACGCATTAACCGACTTCACTGTACACACTAAGAAATAAACATCAAAGCTGTGAAGCGAAAGCTGTAAAATTTCTTTTAAAACCTATTATAATTAAAATTATTAAATATGAAGTCTCGCGAAAATAGCTTTTAAACCAGGCATGGGCAACCTTTCCTAGGTCTGGGGCCAAATTATCATTCTGTCTCCGAGCCAAGGGCCGGACCAAATTATTGAACATAACAAAGTAATATTAAATTAAATAAAACACGTTGCTATTTCTTATATGGTGGTGATCATGGACTAGTAGAGTGGAGCCACTGCAAACGCCCGTGTCATCTCCATTATTTAATCCGTCCCTGAAGCTATTAATTTATTTCTCTAATACTTCGCCGAGATGAATCAGGGCCGGACAAAATAGCTTGGCGGGCCGGTGGTTGCCCATATATGTTTTAAACCTTCATAAAATTGATCATATAAAATGTGTGTATAAATTTTGACGGAGCTATTGCCGGTTTTAAACACGTAAAATGAAACAATGTAGCAGAGGATTAGTGCTTACCACAATTTTATGAAACGGCGTTATTGTCACTACATGCAACCTGCCTTATCGTTAATATGAAATTATTCATTAGCGAAGACTGTGAAGAGGTATAAACATTTCACCCGAAGACACTGAATCACGGAAGTGCATTAAAGTATTGAGTTACCGAAGCTTCAGAACCAGCTGTGAGGATGATAGCTCTTAGTAGCACCAGACAGGATGTTTAGGTTGTGACTTGGAAATAATGACGGATGTACCTGAATCCCAATAGTCCCAATTAAGGATTAAAATATTTGTTAAATCAATTATTCGAACATTGCATATTAAAATACATTCGAGTAGTAGTTTTAAATATACGAAATTTATCAAATACGTATTCGAATACCCGAGTATCAAAAATTAGCCGAATTTATTCGAACATTTGAATTGATTCGTGTCACCAAGCTATTTTAATTAATATTAACGCATAGCAATGTTATATGTTTTTCTTGGTATTACCAGACCCTGGACACTTAACGATGAATGGATGGAATGCTCTGTAGATGGCTGTGAAGACGCTGTTGATAAAAAAGAGTGGAACTTGGGACGGTGAGATATTTGAGATTCATCACCATTTGTCACAGACAAAAGTCTGATACGTTATCATTCTTGATTTACATTTTCACTTCAGGACGCCAACAGTTTATTTTATTATGACAATATTAATGTTAATTTGATGTAACGTTTCAACATTAAAATAAATGCGCTGACTTCATGTCATATTTCATAAGCCCCTGATCTACGATCTCTGTGTATTTTTAATGCATTGTACATATATGTGTACGGAATAGGTCTCGATATTATTTAAAAATCAAATTTTCAGTAGGTACATGACATTACAGCTGACGCCAATTCGGCATGATGCACATGAAAAATATAATTATAATTAAAATAAAAAACAGTACATAATACATCAAAATCAAAAAAATAAAAATCAAAACCTAACAAATACTGTCACACGTACTGAAAATTTCCACTTCTCTAGGCAATGAATTGATCAGTCGAACAGCCCTTGGAAATGGCGACTCATACGTCCTACGCGAGGAACAAGTTTTTAGAAACATTTTTTTTATTATAGTTTCGCCCACATAAGAATAAATTGGGAGCATGCAAGTTAATAATCATAAGAATTTCAGTATTATTAACTCGGCCCCGAAGAAGAAGAGAAAAATGCTTTAATCTTGAAAACGATATTCGAGCTTCAATAGAGAAAAATTATAGCATTCCTAAAAGTAATTTTAGGATGTAAGTGGTAAGATAATTATAACGTGAAAATATTATATTTTAAAAGTGCTCGTTTAATTCAAGAAAAAGTAAAGGATCTTCCGATTTTACGAACTTTCTGACCGCCTAAATTCTACTCCAGAGGCTAGAAGACTTTTCGTTGCCAAAAACCACACCTTAAAATAGTGTATAGATTATAATCTATACACTTTTTAAAGCAAGAAGTGACGAAACTTTAAATTATACAATTAATTAGTAACACGTATTGAAATAAAATCGGAAGGCAGTACAGTAGACTGTCTTGTTTAATTGAATTGATTTCTCTCGTCGCAATCGATAATAATAAATAATATAACGAAACGGCGAAACGAAATTGCCCCAAATTTAAGGCGATATTAATTAATAATGGAAATTGTAAAAATCGTGTAAAATGTAAATAGGCAGCACGACTCGCTAGCAATCTAAAGGTAACATACCTTATCAATCTTATCATGTTACTGTTAGGCGAAAAGAATGTCAGATTATATTATACAGACATAAAAGAAACGCATTACTGCGTCGACGTCAAATACATCGGTAAATTGTAAGACTAGGTCATTTGGCAGCAGAGTGATCACGCAACTAGATCATACAAATTTCACCTGACATTTTAATTGTTAGTGCATGTAAATTTCACTATGAAATTAAAAAATGTGAATAAATTTCAATGTCCATGTTATGTTTTGCTGTTTTGAGAAATATTGAAATCAAAGTCAAATAATAAATCAACTTCAAACCTTCATCACATAATACTGTGTAAAACGTTATTCAATTCAATTTTAATACATCCACATTAACTGTTGTAACCAATAGAGGGTATCTCAAAATGAGAAATGTATCAAAATATTATAGTATCATGGATATACCAAATTATTAGATCACAACTTTGAAGTTTTCAGTCTTAAATGTGGCCAATGTTTAATACGACAAATCATTTTGATACAAGACCGTGAAGACCTTATCTTCAGTTTAAGTTAGTTTAATGCATAAGTGGCCAACGTATTGAAAAGTATTTTGTGGTATCTTAACAGCTGATTGACAGTATTTCGGTGTATGGTTAAGAAATGTATTGTCCAATATTGGGTTTAACAAACGAAAATAAATAATAAATTCAAGTATGTATATTAAAATTAAATGTTCCACTTTAATATTAATAACTCAATTGAAATTTAACTGGTGCGAACGTACAAAATTTAAACGATTCAAATTTAATATTGAAATTCCTCAAGCACCTTCAGTCGAAATTCTAAATTAATATAACAAGATTGTTATAAAACAAATGAGTTGTTGAATCATTTCATATAACAAAACGAATAGAGATTTCATTAATGTGTCTCTTTTGTGAATGTGTCGCTATTGACATGCAAAAATGATTAAGTGTTGTTTTTTTTTCATTTCTAATCGCGTCCGCTACCGCTTTGGCATTGCGTATTACGATTATTTCGTTCTACTTCAATATACTGATATTAATGTGAGATTAAGATTAGTATTCGAAAATATTATATTACACAATCAGGCAGCTAACGGATTTATTAATATTGTAACATTTCATGTTTGTATAGTAAACAAATTTAGACACAAATTGTTGCAAGAGCTACAATCTAATTATCACTGGAAAACGGTAGGAATCATACTAATTTATTATTTGACTTATACCAGGGGTGGAGAACCTTTTCATTTCTAAATGCCACATTCATTTATAAAGCAGTAAAGAAAACGTTGACCCCCCCTTTTTTCGACTGTCTAATATATAATGGGTGGATTACGCTCTTTCTCCAAATGATTGCGTACAATTTTTTGATCAAAGTGAATATTTTGATCAATTCAAAAGGCCGCAGGTTTCCCGCCACTGGCTTTTACGATTACGGATTATTTAATCCCAATGGACAATAGGATGAAATTCAATTATATGAATCGTGCAAAGTTCATTGCCACCTGCCGTCAATTCAACATTGTTATTTTAAATATTGTGATAAAAATAAGGCATCATTGAATTTTAGTTACTATGGAATATACAATATGTTTCTACTGTGAAAATTCACACATTTTAGGTACTTAAGGCAATGAAAGTAATTTGGCAACTTCATTATAATTCGATGGATTCGGCGGTAACTTCGTATTTAATACTATATAAAATGGAACTTTGTTATTCCACTTGTCGTATTACAAAATGTGACTAGTGTCTCGCCTCTTTGAGATGTATTATCAGACATGTATCGTCGATATTCGTTTCAGCAATGTTTCAACATTCTTGCTAGTTGACATAATTATTTAAACAAATGTTTGATTTATGCCTAAAATGTATCTATCAGACAAACGTGCCAAAGCGTATTGAAATATTTTTCGCTTTGTGAGGCAGATGTCAGATATTATTTTGAAATATAATTCAAACTTGGAGACAGAAAAAAACCGATCCTCCAACGGTGTAAAATTGCAATAAAGAATAAAAATAAAGAAGTGTACATCAAATCAATTTGCAAATAAATTTTAAACGCATCATTTGTATATGTAGTTGGATAGATACGTCTTACAGCTACTGAAGAAATTTCACACAATTTGTCTTATGGATTGCATAAATAATCAAATGGCTAAATCATTTACTTTACTTGTTAGCTCATTTGGCAGCCATAACACACACGTCAAATAAAAGGTCAACGCATTAATAATAACAAACCGTTATATGTATATAAGAGATAAAGATTTGTTTAAATGCCAATACATTAGGATTATTAAAACCAACTTAAGAGGTAAATTTCCGCATCTAGATAAAAGATATATTTAATAACACATCAGCCAATTTAAAAGAAAGATCATTTACGAAATACCAAAAAAAAACAAGAGCCACTATAAGATCGATTAACAAAAAGGTGTCGATTAGATTAATCGCAGATTAAACCTATTTGACGGAAGCAATTAATCGATGAGAAACAATTAACTAATGGAATAAAAGCATCAAATCCTGCGTATAATAAAGAGCTTTTGACCTATGAGAAGTATACTTTTAACCTACGAACATGATTCATGATCCGAAGTTTGTATTGCACGGTAAAAAAACATTTATTATTAATGGCATAACGCGTATGCTAGGGAAGATACGTTAACATATTGCAGCTCATTAAATTCGTGAACACAGCAGTATCATTAAAACAACTTAAGTGCTAAAAAATAATCTGCGTCTTTTAAGAAAATTTTGACCAGATGCGGTAAACTTTTTTGAGATTGAAATCCGAATTCAAAAAACTCCACGTACACAATGGACAAGTCACCTTATGGTACGCGTACACCTAATCTGTTATCGTCCGAACTATGCTCGGCCGTGTCGTCCGATCGAAACAAACGTATGTGAAGAAATGAGAGCGCGTGCACTAGTACAAACGGCATCGTACGATGACGGCTGTCTCTGACCGAACAACCGGCGAATCCAAACATGTTGGGATTGGTCGGCCGTCTGCCGGCTACTTTTGACAGAACATCAACTGCTACTAACTTCAGGTTGGGATTGTCGCGAGTCTGCCGCTTACTTTCGTTTACATTCACGCGATTATCAAGCCCTCAAAAAATATTTTTAAATCGTGGAGTTGTTTTTAGTTTAGTTTGTGAAGTTTTTCGCCGTCATACTCCATGACTAGCTTTAACACACAATTACCTCAGGAGTATTATCGTACATATAGTGTAGTATTCTGCTTTGTTGGTAATGGTTCGACTGCATTTAAAATTTATTGAAATGTACTTAAACTCATCCTAAAATATTCGAAGAATTTGATGGGTTGTAATTTTAAATCGTCAACAAGGTGGTGAAATTCACCCAGTTGTTTTCTATGAACGAATATTTCATTCAACCCACATACGGCGACGTTGACGTCGACGAATTAAAGGGCGATACGAATTATCTAGAATATAGATTTCTTCGAAATCCTCCATTCTAAAAAAATCGTCCTCACTCTCTAGGCTGCACAGTACTACCAACTGCTACTAACTTCAGACTGTACTCGGTCAAAACCGGTCGGCCGAAAGCGTTAGCAGTGAATGCACATGAACGGCCGACACTTTACGTCCGAATAGGTCCGACACGAAGTTGGCCGATGATTCGGTTTTGGTGTACGCGTACCGTAAGTCGTATTAAACCCAATAATAATCTAACAAATGTTCTTAGGGTAAATTTATGACAAGGTCACACAGATAACATTTTT
This sequence comes from Himalopsyche tibetana, assembly GCA_030503985.1. Taxonomy (NCBI): domain Eukaryota; kingdom Metazoa; phylum Arthropoda; class Insecta; order Trichoptera; family Rhyacophilidae; genus Himalopsyche; species Himalopsyche tibetana. Next base: position 9,561,169 of record JAPJYX010000010.1, read on the forward strand.
GGGATGTCATATCTTGAGAATTAGCATAGGTGTTTACAGCATTTTTCACTATTCTTCTGAGTATAATCCCTCTTTCCCAAGTAAGTATAGCTCTAATTCAAAATGTGTAGAAGTATGTAATATTGAAAATCTTTAATATACGATAACGTCGATTCCCAGCAGTTCTTGGCCTAGAAATAATTTAGAATATGAAGTGATGTGCAAATACATTTGCCAATTACCAACTATTATTTTTAAAGAGAAATTATGTATTAAAACAATAACCCTTTTTGTACTTAATCCACATTACTGATGATCATGATCGGTATGAACGAAACTGGTAATGACCTTAATAAATAATCATAATGCCTTTTGACCAAAAATTGACAGTAATTAATATTTAGGCTCAATAAATAAATATACGAATAATTGTATTTATGAGGTTTTTTTTCACGAAACAGAAAAAAATTTTATTTCTGTAAATTTCAAAGTCGACTTACCTTTCAACGTATGGGGTGTGTATGCTTTTATCTAGAAAATATTTTGAATATTTGATTGCAGCCGATCCATTGTTTGTTGTTAGGATATTCGTAAATTGAGCATAACAGCAGCGCACGAATTATAATATAAGTAATACATATACAGTCAAAGATACATTGGAAACAAAGTTCGAAAGTAATGTTGGAAAACACTTATTTCTGCACAAGCTAATGGATGATGATGAAATAAACAGTGATGAGATGACATTTTAAGTGTACTATCGAATGTGTTTTAAAATGGCGGCTTTTTCCTTATCGCCATCATTAAAGCTGTCATCAAAACACGCGATGTTTATATTGAAAAATATTTAACAGTCGTTAAAATTTATAATAAATAAATACATTGCCGTAAACACGCCGAGCAATATTTTCAAAATAACTCAGTTGAAAGTTTATAGCAAAATCTTATGATGGAAATGGAATATTTATGTTTGTGGCGTTTATTTCAAAGTCATCGAGACATCGATCGGCGGCATCTTTTGAACAGGGCATTATTAATTATGCCCTAGACCTACACTTATCAGTTTGTCAATATAAGCTACTTATTCAAAATAGTCGTAAAAAATATCTACTGTAAACAATCTGAGAAAGTTTGAAATGACAACTAAGCGATTGATTTGCGTAATTAAAATTACATATAAATTATATACTTACTAGGTTTTTAACGAAATATCAACATTCAACTCGGCAACCCGATTTCAACTATTAATTCAATTATATTTTTTTTTACACAAAACTGCCTTGTAATATTTAAGACGAGATGAGTAAATTTATGTATGTATATTTAAAAAAAAAATACATGAATTAATCGTTTGAATACCGTGCAAATAAATCATTAATATGTCTCAGAGATTCTGCTTGTTTTTGAGAAACATAATTTTGCCTAATATACACCCGAATTCGATATTTTAAAAACCTATATTGACTCAGTATAGATGGTACTACACATATTCATCAAAATATTGCTGATATTCTATTAGAATACCAAGTATTTGATTTTTTAAATGTCTTGGACATCCGTGTTCGTTTGCATATGTTCCGGACACCTGTGTCCGCTTGGTATTCAAGTGGTTAATCTGTTTAAAATATTATAACTTGGAAATTTTATCATGGAACTTTTATACAGTTTTCGAGTACGGGACAGCTATTATTAGTCCACCGCCAAATATGAACGCCGAATGAAAGTTTAGTTTTTTTTATACAGTGATTATAAAATATGAACAAAGTTTAAAAACTTTTTTGGCTATTTAAATATTAATTTTAGTGAATCTTTGACAACCCAGTTTAAGGAAATATGATTTGGAATCCGAAAACATCCGTTTTTTATAAGCCCTGAAACTACATAATACTTCACAAAAAGCAACACATAATCACCGGAATTTATTTATGATAGATGATAAAAATAATGTGTAATGCAAAATTTTAAAAAAAAAAGTGAATAGTAAAATATTTTTAAGGTGTTTACTGTCAATACTTGGTGGAAAGGCATTATAATAAAAATAATAAAAGATTTTTAGTACTTTTTCCACATAAAATTTATTAGATCAGGACCAGTTTCGCTCATCGCGAGCATTATCAACTGATTCAACTTCAACTTCAACTGATAATTCAACTTCAACTTCAACTGATCAACTTCAGTTGATAATGCTCGCGATGAGCGAAACTGGTCCTGATCTAATAAATTTTATGTGGAAAAAGTACTAAAAATCTTTTATTATTTTTAGTAAAATATTGTTACGAATCTTACCTTTAATACAATTCATATTTTTTACATGTGAAAAAAATATTTAGTTTTCCATTAAATTCAACAATTTAAAATAGGATCAATTACGTTTACAACGAAGAAGATTCTGGTCATGATATTAAACATAATACAAATTGTGAAATATATTTTTTCTAGCACTGACATAGTGTTAAAAATTTATAATGTAACTAGTATGTAATAAAATGTAACTTTGACCTCGCTAAATTTTGAAACTCGTGACCAAATTGCAGTAAGAATGCAAAACCAAATATGGATAGATTTTTTTTATTTATCTCGAATAACATAATTATTATCTATTACCAATATCGGCAGTCTTTCGTTCTAATCCGACCCTGGGTCGAGACAAATTATTCCAAATGTTTTTTTTTTTAAATAAATACTAGATACATTTTATACATGTGTTTTTCTAACATTTCATAGACTACTAAATCATTGAGATTCTAGGCGAAGTGCTTTTGACGAACAATCAGAATCCCACCATAATTTTATCTGAATATGTATCTGTTTTATTGTGATCTAAAATTTCACATAACCTAAAAAATATCAACGTCTTGTTGTCATTTTTGCCTTCTTTCTATTCAACATATGTAACGCAATCTAAACCGTAATACCATTTCTACCTGTCTGTTTATTCTGACATTGAATAGTCAATGTGAATTGTAATGATGTACGGTTGAAGTAAAACCACTATTTAATACTAACTTTTAATAGTAGATGTAAACATTGACGAGATCTCACACTTTTACTGCAAAATATACACAATGAAGATGAATACAATAGCTGGTAACTATTTTAAGAAATGTGTATCATATATTAATTTATAAGGACATCGCTACAATATGAAGAGGTTATTGTCAATATAAAATATAATTAACATATCATATTCTTTTATCGCCGCAGTTAACCTTCATTTATCATACAAATCAATTAACAATAAAATGTTGTTGAAACGTAATGCTGTTTTTTATTCACATACATTTATTTCAACAACAGTGACTATTGTATGCAATTTAAATTTTGATTACATGTCGTGAATGTATTTTTTATATTGTCAGCTGAATGAATGATTTGGTTCGTAATTAAAATACTGATTGAGACAGACATTCTATTAATGTATTGTTTCTGGACAAATATAATTTTGAACCATTCAATAAATTGGCAACATGAAAAGGAGGACGAGGTATCCTTGAATCCTCATTAGATTCAACGCGGAAGAGACTAAAAGTTCCAGCAAACGCGAAGTTCACTCAATATACAGAAGTTTACAGCTGAACGGGCAGATAAGTCCCTATTTTATCTTTAAATTTTATCCTTTATTTTCAATTTATATCAATGGTTTTACTAAGTATGTTATATAACACTTAAAATAACTTGTGTACAACAGGTGTACGACGGTGTTGACATTATAATATTGTGATAATACAATTATTTTATATTATATCTCATTTTGTAGTTTAGTTTTAGACATTTATTTAACATCAGTTGAAAATGTCTTTTTGAAGCCACGGAAATATGACGCTTTTATCAAAGAAACGAATTTTTAAATACAACTGTGTACGGTAAATTATCTATTAATTTAATTAATCGCAGCAATAATGAAAAAATGGGCGCACTATAAAACTCATAGTAATTTATTAAACAATTTACTAGTTGAAATATTAAAAAAACAATGTACATACTTAGATTTCGGCACAGACACTGGGATTTTATATGTACATACTTTTTTTATTATTATAAAAACAGTATAGTAAAACAGTAATAATTTTAAATATTCAAACAGTGTCATTGATACTTTCGATGGTTTCGGCGGTAACTTTGTGGAAGTTCATTTTAATAGAAAATTTAAATTAACTTTGATTATTCCACGTATTGTGTAACTAACTGTGACACGTGTTTCGCCTCTTTCAGAGGCATCTTCAGATTTACTATCGCAAAGTTTGCTTAAGTAATGAAGCAAGATTGATTCTAACATTTTAAAATTATAAAATTACAAAATGGATTGGGTTTTTTTTCCTTTTAAGAGGAGCAAGGAGGGGGGTGTAGAATCGAAATAAAGCAAACAGATAATGATACTAATTTTACTAATGAGTTGTAAACAATCAGAATGGGATTTTTCCTTTTTAATGGAAGCAAAGAGGGGATTATAAAATCGAAACAGTGCAAACAAATTTAAAAGTTAGTTACACAATACGTGGAATAATCAAAGTTAATTTAAATTTTCTATTAGTGTCATTGATATTTGAAAAAAACGAAACTAACTGAAATAAAACATGCATTATGCATAAAAACCCAGCGATATAGACTTAATTGAAATTTATTAAGTAGAAGTAAATTAAATTAATCACGGAAGAGATCAGTGTTACCTTTGTGGTTTATTGAAAACTAGAGTTATATTAGGAGTTTCAAATTTGACAGTTTAGTGTCCTTTGGTGATCTTATTTTATACATGTTGATAAGAGTTATAATAAATCCACTTATTAATTCAGTAACAATTTTACGGTTTAGCATAGCATGCATTTGAATCAACTTGAATGAAATAATTATAAGCAATGGAAATTTGTATTAAATATTGCACACACTTCAATTACTACTTTGTTGCGACTGGCAACGTGCAACTATGTGCAGAAAAGTTTAATAAATATCTTTACAAATGGTAAAACAATGATTAATCGACATGGAAAGCATAGCGAATTATTTATTATGAGGTCGGTACGGCGACATTGGATTAAGAAAAAGGAATACATATACATAATTGAAATTTTGTTAAATGTAAACCACATTTTTAGTTAATCCCATGGCCGGTTGGTCTGGTGATACATCAATAATTGATTTCAAAAGAGCACTCGATTATACGAATGCACTATGTTTGACAGTAATTTGAATTAACAGAAACATTAACCGACAATATTTAAAAAAAATGGATTTGAATTTAGAATTACGATTTTTCAGCAATCGCATCTGTTCGTGAATGGATGTTATTATTTATGGTAAAACAGAGAATTATCGAAGAAACGTCAAAATAGGAATAGTTAATTCCGATTTTAAAGCCTAGTTTACAAACTGTTTTAAATAACTAGTTAGCAATTATACTACACAGTATTTTTTTCAGTGACGCAACAAAATGCAATATAATGGGCAATTTGTTTGATAAATTAAAGTCTAAAAGATCGATAATCCCTGCACGGAACTCCTGTTATCTTTATGTTGTATTGCAACAAACTGAGAATGATTATTATTAATAACTTATCATATCTTTATAAACGGTCTCACACATGATAGTAATAGTTTTTGACATCCCCCTAACAAGTGCGTAAACACATTTAGCATAAAGACCAACACAATGAGAAGCAAACTTTACGTTTGGTTAGTACAGGGTTTCCCAAACTTATTGCGGGATGGAACACTTTGCAAGTCCGGAAAATTCAACGGAACACTTATCAAATCTGGAAATGTTACCGGAACACAGCTTTTTTTAGGTCGGGTAATTCTTAATAGTAAAAATATTGGTTATTAAACCACTTATTATGTATTGGTTAGTTATCTTTAAAACATATTACATAAAAATACGAGTAAATAAAATTCAAAGTGATTAAAAATCTTTTTAATTTTTTTTTAACATTATTGGAGATTTACTATCACTCGATTTTTTATACGAAGTAGAAGATGCTTAAATCTGTTGCAGCGTATGATTCTGTTGCATTTGTTACCATTTCGCGGAACACCTGTTTAGGTCCCACGGAATACCAGTGTTCCGCGGAATATGATTTGGAAAACCCTGGGTTAGTATCTGCAGTGTCATTGGTTGCTTGAAATTCACTTTTACTATCCACATAGTTATATTGAAGTTGATTGTTTTCAGCTACATTTTTGTACGATATGTAAGAAAATCAGTATATGCATGTCTTTACAGTGAGCGATATGTAATCAAATAATTGAGAAATGGTTAAAAATAAACATAAAAACTTACAGATCTGCTGTGTACACTGCTTCCTGCGGCGCTGCCCTCTGACGACGTGCTCCCTCTCCGTTCGGGCGTCTCCCCCGCGCCCGGAACCGCCCCCGCCACCGCTCCTACCACCCCGGAAGGCATATCGAGGCCTTCACCGAGCTTCGAAAGCTAACATCGCACAACAACCTAACCTAACAACGAAAGCACTAAAACACCACGTGAAAGCGCACCAATAACTCGTTGATCTGTCAAAACTTTTTCTTTATTATGTTCACTATTTTTAATCCTTTGATGTATTGAAAATTGTAATTTTCGTTTAACTGTTCTAGTTTTTGCGGAATGTATTGTAGCCGATATTTTATGTTAGGTGTATCGGATTCCTCTCAGATCATTGTTGAGAAATTCTGAAACAATACGAAAAAAATATTTTAAGTAAGAGTTGTTTTCATACAATTAAGTAAAAGAATTAGGTTAAAAAGAACTATTCTAACCTTATCTAATTTAAAACATATTTTTATATGAATATTCGGTAAAGTAACATGTGTTAAATTAAATTGTGTGACCATCATAAATGGTCTATCGAAATACAATTTTAATAATATGTAATAAGGCTAAGGGAATTTAGAAGTATAACAAGTTATTTTCACACAAAATTTTTACATCAGATGTTTGACGTTTCTACAACAAATGTAACTATTTTGTTCAGAAATCGAATTTAGAATTCTTTAAAAAACCATGATAATGCTATTTAATTTGAATTTAGAAATTTACTATCCCATAATATCACTATCTGTTTTCTTCTTTGAAAACTAAAGATTCATTCAACTTATGATTTAAAGGTTTGGTAAGAATTAATTAATTTTAAAGCTTAAATATATATTAATAATACATAAACAACAAAAGGATAAGTAAACAAATAATTTTATGCTACGACGATCAATACAAAAAAATAATATTAAATGTGTCAATAAACGTATGTATTTATTAAGATAGTTTCCAATGAAATTTATTTAATGTTCAATATATATGACGGATTAAAACGATCCAATATATATTCAAGAGACATTCAATCAGCAGTTAACCTATAGTTAATAATAATTATGTGAAAATAGCACTCAAATAAACAGAAAAGCAATTCACAGTTAAGAAATCGTGTCTAAATACATATCTACTGCAATAAATACCACACAAAAATATAATACAAACTTGTAAGTACCATACAGTGCTGCTTCGATAAAACAATAATTCTAGTGACATGTGACGATTATTTTATCCAATATTAATCCACAACTATATGATTGACAAACATTTATGACGCGAAATCTGTAAGTCAAACTGGCAACGAAATATCGATAAAATAACACTTCATGTCGAATGAAAACGTGGGAAGCAGATGGGCATTTTATGTTATTTATCAGTTATTGTCAAAGAGCCAATACCTATGCGAAGTTGATAAGATAAGACAATTTATTTTATCATTATTATTGAATATTATTATCAGTTTGATTAGCAATTCAAAGATGGAGCAATACTTATATACATAAAATGATTAAATAATAACGAACTACTGCCTACAAGGATGTCATTTAGTGAGAAGGTTTATTTAAAAAATAAAACAATCTTTTGTACTAATTTCTACTAATCACGAACATTATCAAATGGATAATGCCTTTCCACCAAGTATTGACAGTGAACACATAATATAAATGAAGGTTTAAAACTAAACTAAATTCCAATAAGATATATAAGTAAATTCATTGCTTTAAATTATTTTTTTGCAACAAGATTAGAACATTTTATGAGTAGGCGACAAGATAAAATGTTTACACACGCGGAACCAATCATCAGATGGTTAGTTGGTTTTCTATGTGACATGTGATCGCGATAACGCATTTAGTCTCACTTGATTTTGTACTTAGACTAAAAAATATTTTTGCTATATCGTAAATAAAAAAAACATTTGCATATAGCTATCAAACAATAGATACTCTTTAAATACCATATTAAGATTACCAAAACACAATAAAAGATGATAAGTATTTTTTGCAAGATAAATAGTTATTTAAAGATAATTACATATTGCATTGTTTAATGCAACAAATAGTACTTAACAATTAAATAACCTAATTATTGCGATTGTTGGAGTGATTACTTATTTAATTGCTGTAAAATATAAGATAAAGAAAGGAGTCTATTGCTATCATTTAATGGAGCTATCTTAATTTAATAATGCATGTATTTATCGAGGAATCTTTGATGTAGTTTATCCACATATTTGCAAAGGCTGATGATGCCAATCCACCAAATATTTTCACAAGTCACTCGACTTCAAATCGAGAAAAAGTGACTTTGCATACATCTATGTTATACAGCAATTAACCGTTTGAATGCCGCGCAAATAAATCATTAATATGTCCCAGAGATACTACGTATTTTTGAGAAAAATAATTATGCCTAATATATACTCGAATTCGGTATTTTAAAAACTTATATTCCCTCAGTATAGATGGCGCTACACATATTCACAAAAATATTGCTTAAATTCTATTTAAATACCAAGCTTTTTTTTTAATTTTTGGACATCCGTGTTCGCTTGCATATGTTCCGGACACCTGTGTTCGCTTGGTATTCAAGAGGTTAAAATTGAAAAAAAAAACAAAAAATCATTTTGATATTGCTGGGATTTGACCCACGGGCCACGACCCACCGGATCTTTAAAACATGGCTCTTACTACAATACCACAAGGGCGTACAGTACCCATATATTATTCAGTGGTAAGGTTTAGTTATAATTTATAATTAAATAAAAAAAAACTAGTAACAATCAAATGTAAGAATGAAATTCAAACCCAAAAAATGTATAGTATTTAACCATTTATCATTTTTATATTGTTTACTCTTATCGTTTTATTTAAGGTACACGATTATATAACAGAAAAAAACTATGCTAAGCCAGTAAGTGACATATTATTAGGTCTGATAAATGTGAATGGTATCCACATAGAAATCGTTAATGTCATCATGACCTAGCCCAGCCATGGCAAATACGTGACACGTGAAAAAGTTTCTATGGTACACCAAATTTTATTTTTTATTTATGTCTCAATATGTAAACGTTTACATCGGCAAAAATATAACACCAATAAAAACATCGTTACTAATGAACCTACATAATTATGTACCTAGTAATAAATTATAATTTGATTTTTTATATCTATTTTGATTTCCGATTTTATATTTGGCGACATCCAGCTCTACAGATTTATTTGGGTATAATATTTCAGTACCAATGCAAATTTTATGTTACTGAAATAAATAACAGCAATGAAATACTTCATGAAAAATGAATAATAATTATATGAGTAAAAAATAAAATAGATTAGTTTCCCGGGGCGTATGCGGGACTAGGCGATTCAATCATAAATCATGCACGTGATCCAGTGAAGTACGTAGAGAAGAAAACACTTAAGTTCTCCAAAAAAATGTTTCTGAATTATCTGTTAAAGTTAGAAAATAATTTAGCAACTAAAAATTCTAAATTTTTAGTGAAATTTATAAACAATATTACATACGAATTAAATAAAATATATAATTAAATGATGATGATACTGAATCATATAACTTTGCTGATAACAACTAACAATATAAATAATTGTGATATATTCAATCTAACGATGGTTGAATGAAATAACACACTCAAAATATTTATTTTGAAGAATTGATTCCACAAAGTTACATATCATATCATACAATTTACACGTTAATTAGAAGTACTTTTTATTCATTGAAGGAGACATAATTTTTTTAACTAAAATTGCAGTACAAAATAATCGATTATAATTACAACGCACGCACGCCTCTGCTTTGCATCCACAATCAATGTCACCGTTCCGCGTGCGGCGGATGCAGATCAATCAGAAGACCATCAATTTAATTAGTAAGAGAAACGTGACTAGGTCGTAAAATCGAGACCGGGATTACAATCCCGCCCTAGCCCATTAAGCCGCCCCCATATTTGCAATACACATCAACTAGGCGGGGAGAGTAAAAGTGGACAAGAGCGTTTAAAATTTCAATCAATTTAAGCCCGTTAAGGATGTTTTTATTCCGTGACATATTATAATATTCTGTTCTATCATATTATTTCTCCATATTGACACTTTCACGCATTTTTTAAAAAATAAATTATATATCTGTATCCAATGTTTCAGCCCATGCTCTATCTATCCGACCATAAGCAGGTTTCAGATATATGTAGGTATATTATCTAAAAATTAAGTCAATAGCTATTATGCTATCATCAACTTCTATGAATTCTCTTTACAAATGATGGTAAGGTACTCTACGAGATACTTTGCATTCGTTAAAAAAATCACAATTAAAATTATTGTACTGTCAAATTCTTGTACTTCATTATAGTATAGAATCTTAAAAAATAACGGAGTGTAGCGAGTAGTTTACCACTGGTCTTGTCGTAGCCCTATGTTTATATCTCTACTACTCTCTTCGAAAAAGAGATGTTGAGTAATTTAGTAACAAACAGTCCTCTTATAAAAATATACCTCCATTAGGATGGGAGCAGATAAAGCTTTAGAAGATCTGACGGTAGCATGATGCCGAGATGTATTACTTTATCATAATGGTTATTAATTACGCCAAGATAATAGCAATTCAATTAATTTCCGGTATTTTCATATCGTAGCGTTTAGGAGCAATCTGAATAAACAATAATAAATCAAAAGAGGTACAATTATACGCTTTGTCGAAATTAATTTCAAAACTGAATCACATTTTTTTTAAAGACCATTCATCAATAACCATTTCCGACCAAACAATTCCTCAATAAATTTACTTCATAAGGGAAAAGACATCTAGGTAAAAATTATAACCTGTTAGTTAATAACAGAGATTGTATCAGTTAATTTTATGTCACATATTTTATAGCTGTTGAAGTTTTCACGCTTATGACGGATTTTATGGACTTTGCAAGACATATAAGTTTATCCGAGCTGACGTTTAGAGATATTCAATTATTATATACGAATGCCATTAATTTAGTAATTTATTACTTAAAGTACAAAAGATAAAAATATATATCACGCTGAACTCGATGAAATCCATTTATCGGCTTAACCCTTGAAATCCCATGTGGAAATGCCACACTCGAAAGCGCCGCATTCTTAAAAAAAATACACAAGCTGTTGCTTTCAGTCAATCGCAATCAAATTCACATAATTTTTCGCAGAAATTCACAAAATAATATTATGATACATAAGGAATACGTATAATTTAATGTGTATACATCAGTGCTTCCCAACGTGGGACGTACGCTCCACTCGGTGGCAATTTGAACGTTTTGGGCGGCAATGTGCAAATCATAAATGAACATTGTTATGTTAAGAAAATGACTAATTGTAATATTTAAAAGAAATTGCTTTCCCACTTTTGATAACTCATATGAGTATGCAGTATCAAAAGGAGCTCTTAAAAGTTGCAAAATAATTAATAGTTTAAAACACTATTCAAAAAATACTAGCATAAAAAAAATATAACGGTGTGGCTTTGTGCCGGGGAAGAAACAAAATAGCCAATTCTGACAAACTAAGTACGAAAAATTCTGCTGAAATAATTATATTTTAACCATTATAAATAATTATGTATTATAAAAAATGGTACAGCATTTTGCAGCGAATAGTTCCACGTTACTTAAATGATCATACCTATAATTAATACAAGATATGCTAAGAATGCAAATCATGTCGTGTTTATAAAATAAGCAGACGAAAATTCTGCCACCATATATTTTCATAACAAATTACTCGACTGCAATGGAAGTAATAAATTCAGAGATGGTGCGAGAATTTTACACAAATAAATAATGGTCGAATGTTTGCAAAGAACTTCGGTGGTGATGATAGGTAAACAATTCTAAGAAGAATCTTATGAATGAGTAGCTATACATCATCACATATTATTATTGAGTTAATATGCGGAAATTATTAAGTGTTTTCTTTTTTTTTGGCTAGCAAATGGTTTTCAGTTAGCCGCCGGTCAACCCCTTTTCCAGACGAATCTTTTTATAAGTGCACGGGATAAAAAAAAGTATCCTTTTTTAAAATACACTACTAACGCCCTGATGTTACGTCAGCATAATTCATTTTTACCAATAATTGTTTGAGTTTTTAAAAAAGTATTTATCCAATTCATACTACAATAACTAACTGCTTTCGATGGTTTCGGCGGTAACATTGTGGAAGTTCATTTTAATAGAAAATTTAAATTAACTTTGATTATTCCACGTATTGTGTTACTAATTGTGACACGTGTTTCGCCTCTTTCAGAGGCATCTTCAGACTAACTATCGTAAAGTTTGCTTAAGTAATGAAGCAAGATTGATTCTAACATTTTAAAATTATAAAATTACAAAATGGAGGTTTGGGTTTTTTTCCTTTTAAGAGGAGCAAGGAGGGGGGTGTAGAATCGAAATAATACAAACAAATAATGATACTAATGATACTAATGAGTTGTAATCAATCAGATTGGGATTTTTCCTTTTAAAGGGAAGCAAAGAGGGGATTATAAAATAACTAACTGTTTCATTCTTTTGATTTCAATGATCACTATTGAAGAAAAGTATGTATCGCAAAAAGCAAAATGTCAGCTTAGTGTATTTCAATGTTGGCTAAATATCATACGAGGTGTAGACAGTGCTCAAAGGGCGAGAAGAAAAAAGAAGACTGCAAAAGATGTTTTGCTTTGCTCTCAACAAAACAAACAAAAATTCCGACCTCAGTCATATAAGCAAGCAACACAAGCTCTATGTTGTAAAGGAAAAACCAATGAACACAATATTACGGCTAATTGAATATTTGTCAAATATTGTCTTAATTCTTGTATAAAAAATATTTATAAAATTCGCTCCTTGTACGTATTGAGTACTTAACATCTTGAGCAAAACATTCATTTTCAGATATGCGAGAGAAAGACATGCCAGTGTTCAGCCACTGTCAATCATTATACTTCCATGAATTGGTTAAAGCGGAAAATTTACGAAATTGTTTTAATAAATCAACAGTGCGCATTTTTCAAATATGATCAGAACCAGTTTAAATTTAAAAATAGAATTGATAACTTTGTTATAACTCTAATTAGAATGTTACTATTATAGATGTGAAACGCGCTTAGCCTCTTTGGAAAACTTCTTCAGACTAGTTCGATCATGTTTTTTTTTAAATAAAAAAATACCCAGTACATATTGATTCTAATTCTAAAGAATTAGAATCAATATGTACTGGGTATTTTAACGTAAACGTTAAGTTTTCGTTAAAAATCTGGTAATTTATCATTTAACCTGGTGATGATAATACTAATACTAATTTAAGATTTCGACTGAAGGTGCTTGGTGGAATTTCAATATTAAATTTGAATCGTTCAAACTATGTACATTCTCCTGAAGATGCTGAAAGGCGAAACCCGGGTCGTTAGTGACAAAATCTGTGAGAATGTACATAGTTTGAACGATTCAAATTTACTAATACTAATTAAAATATTGTAAATTTATCTTGTAAGAAGGATATTCAGTTTTTTTTTGTAATACTTATGATTAAAAAAAGCTTAACGTATAAAAGAATTAATTTTAATGAGATAGATTGAGTATAAAAAAAATTAGTACAAAATTATGTAATCAATTAGAAATGTTTAAAATGTTACATTTATTATACTATATCTTACAAATTTAGTCTAAATTAATCAAAGCTTAAGTCCGATTGAACAGGCGTAAAAATAGGGGAGTAAATTAAAATTTTGGATACTTACGACACTCAAATTGAATTGCGTCATTTTCATCAGTCATAATGTATGACATATTTCATGCGTGTAGCTTATCCTTTATAAAATACTTATTTCAATCACGTTTGCATTCTTGGCAAGTGACGAAAGATAGCAAAACAAACGTTTACTTGAAGAGGTGCGAAAAAATTAAATAAACAAAAAAGACATTACACCGCTCCTGAAAACATTGCGCACTTCAAGATGGCAGCGATGCACATCACGTACCGTTAAATGAAATAAACAAACGAGACTCATGATTCACTTAAATGAAATAAAAACTCTCATCATAGTTAATATCGAATGCATCTTTCGCAGTCAATTTAAATTGCGATATAAATACGTGGCGTTAAAGTGTTAATGAATGAACAGTCAATATTTGGTGTAGTGTATAAAAGTATATAACTAGAACGATAAATCCCATAGATGATATAGGGGTGGAGAACACATATGTAGATGCTACGTATATTTTAACGCCAGTGATTTTTACAATTACAACATTGCGTTATATTCGGTCCCACCAATCCAACAACTGCTTTGTTATCAATACAACATACTATCAGAGTCCATCATAATTATAAATAGCAACTGAAATACGACAAATACTTGATGTATTATAATGTCTTTGCAATAGAAGTGGGAAAATCGCCACACTTAAGTTTTTTATTTTTGCAGGATCTATAAACAATCGTAATGAATACGTGGGTGTATGTAGATTTTCGAACTCGGATATTACTTTGAACGTAAGAGGATATTTTTAATTATATTCTTTTAAGTAAGTAAATAAACAAACTCGTTACAAAAAGTTGAGTAGGTTTGACAAAACATAAAAATCCAATCAGAATCACTTTCGGAGACATGCAGCTCGGGCTTCATTGCGTGGGTCGGTACGAAAAACATACTCGTGGCTTAGGATTAGGTGGTCTGACAAGGGAATACATGATTTTAATTGGCTTACGAAAACCTAATAAAACAGCTCGAATAATTATTACGAAAAGAATGAATCACGACATATTTTATTCAGAAAAACACAATACGTATTTTTTGTAGTTATTTCCACGTTTCGCTTATGACGAGCTGTATGATAAAAAAAATAACAGCGCTTTTTACACACAAATTAAAAAGCAAATGTGTGATAAACAATTGACATTGAAAAGAATTTACAAATTACAGCTCTAACTAAACTAACACAAATTAAAATGTTTAACACCTCTTACATGTAATAACAAAGATCACCAAAGAGTAATCAAGTTAAATTGGTGACTAATGGTAATTTCAGACAGAATTATAATTTCGGAAATTTTAACAAAGTGATCTAAAATGATATAATACATTAATAAAATTAAAAACTTAATGACAATTTAACTGCTTCCAAGTAGTATGTATAATTTTACAAAATCGATAGAATCGAGAATTTCGAAGGAAACAGATTTTTTTAAAATCATATAAATTCTAGCAGACAAAAATATAAAGTTTAAAAAAATTGTATATAAGAATAGTTAACCAACATTGGTTTATTATATTCTACTTCGACCAGTTGCGTAAAAAGAAAATCTGGGCCAATCCAAAACTTATCAAGGGCCTCTTTACAATTTTTCAGTTGTAAATTTCCAGCTAACAATGGATTAGCGACAGCAAACGTCTTTTTTGGTAATCTACAGCCGGCGAAATAACAAAAAAACAGTACATTTTTATTTCGCACATATAAGAAAATTTAAATATGATGGTAACGAAAATGACTTTGACCATGCTCCCGCCTTATGTACCACGCGGTGCCTCTATGATTCCCTGTCTCTCGTCAATCGCCTTACTTCCTTCCATGACAAACCAGTATCATTCCATTCCACCGATTATATCCTATGGATAACACCGGACGGTACGGTTGGTTTATTAATTATATCAAAGATTATCTTCTCTATATAACTACTACTTCGTAATTGACATTTTGCATGTCGCCATGTTCTACCCTATAAATAATATGAGTGAAAAAACAGTTAGTATTAAAAAAATCAAGATTTCATTAATACTAATAATACTGGGATATAATTGCTTTTAATCAACAGCCTAGTACAGGCATACCCAAACCTTGGTCCGCGGGCCAAATGTGGCTCTATTATAGGTTTCGTGTGGCCCCTTCGAGGTTTTTAAATTTCCATACATTTTGCGTACTTATGAAGAATGCAATTTATTTCAATTATTAAATAAATAAGTGACAGAAAAAAACTATTTAAAATATGCTAATGAAGTTATAAAACTAATCGAAGCATTTTGACATGAGAAAATTTAAAAAATATATCTAACCTAATTTTTATTTAAAATTCGATACTGCAACTCCAGATATACAATTGGAGCTTAAAAATCTGCAATTAAAGCTATTTACGAAGAAAATAAAATACAAGAATTTTATCAAAAATATGTCCTCAAAGATAAATTTCCGTAATTAATGCAATTAGCAATGTGCATTATAGCTACATTTGGCACCACAAAGCTAAAATTAGTAAAATCGAAGTGTCGAAACAGGTAGACCAATGAAAATTTAACTAATCTACTGTGCTGCGTGACATCCAAATTACCGATCGACATGCAAAAAAGATTTTTTTTTTTTTTTTTATCAAGGTTTTCATGTGTGGCCCGCCCATCAGAGATATGCATTATTTTATTTGGCCCACCAGATGATTTCTGTTGGGCATCCCTGGCCTAGAATATAGTCAAATCAGATTGAAAAAACAGTGCCTGTTAAAACCTGGCATAGAAAAAATCTTAGACTCGTGCACACATTCTATATTGACTAATAAAGCAAGATGGGCGAGTTCATTAGTCGTTTGTACAGTGTGACGTATTGGATGTTTTCGACAAATATGTCAAAAATTATGTACGGCCAGGGGTCAAAAGAACTTTGTCACGACTGTAACAATAGGCGGTCACAGATGTATATCGTGACATATATGTATATAACGTGACATAGATGCTCAACCTAATCATATCCGCGCATGGCGTGAATATGTTGATAGGTCTATCAATATACATATTTTCCATTAACTAATGCAATATTTCAGAGAATCACGTTTTCAATGTGGATGAAGTGATTAAAATTCTACACCCAAACACAGATGGGCATAAGTTGTTTTTCCGGAAAATTTTAAAAAAAACACAATTTATTAATTAAGAATCCATTTTTCCCTCGGGGGAAAATAAATAAATTAGATGTTAAAAAAAATCAGAATTACCTAGCATTATAGAATATTGTTTTACGTGTTCAAAAATCACTGGTTGAATATGACACATAATTAAGAATATAATATTGCTATGAAAATATAAAGAAGCATCAGTGTTCAAAGAGTCTTTTTATGGGAAGTTAAAGTGTATTGTGTCTTAGTCGACCTTTTGACGAAAGCAGAAATTTTTGTTTCCATATACAAGACAATATAGTCAAATGACAAATTTCAATCAATACATTTATAAAGAAAAGTAAGATGGCGTCGTGTGGTTCGAGGGTCGCGTATTTTGTGTCACTGACAATACGTATAGAGCTGGAATGAGACAATTATGTAACGCATAACGCCTCGGGGGATTAAAGCCTCTAAAGAATAACTAAAAGATAAAAGTATTATCATCATGAGCTAACAAGCCAATCCACTTAGTCGTTTTTTTTAAATAAAATAGTTGACCACTGCTCTCGACTCCAAATGGCGTGACCCTAAAATAAAATGAAGGTTAAAATTAAAAAAATATTTGGTGCAAAAACCAACACTGTAACAATGACTATTAAATAACTTTTTCGGCATAATCCACAAAATCGAATTGTGCGTAAATGAAAAATTGAAACATAAAAATAATCTGTTCCACACACAAAAAAAATACAGATGTATACGTATATCCGGCAATAACGCAGTCTATTGTCTCGTATTTATCTTCGTAGAATAGCGATTGACAAGTTGAAACAAATTTTGTTGTGAAAATGAGGCACATTCACCGAACGAACGACGCACAAGATGGGTCAAGCAATCTTGTATGCACGTATATGACCTTAAGCAAAATCTTCCATAAAGTGGATGGCCACAACTCCAATTGCTGGCATGATGGCAAATCGACTCATTTAAGTCCTTCTGAATACTATATCTCCACATCAGCAACAGTTTCTTCGGTACGCACTCTGATGACCCTGCGGATGCGTATTATCAATACGACTTTAATTATATGTATGTGTGGTGTGAAAACGGTTATAATCCATGGTTATTCAAAAAACATGCTCGAATGGACGATTATATCGACCGTAAAATATGCACGGTAAGTTTCGCGAACTGATCCACAATTTACAAAATGAATTTGCGCAATTTACAAGCGTTGTTTTGACGAACATCTATACATGGTGAAATGGCAAACCAAACTGAGCGCAAATCAGCTGTCAGATGTCAAATTGACTATCGCTGGAAAAAGTTTTGATAGTTCGAAAAACATATTCTTTATATAATACCTAACCTACATAATGTATGAAACAAGAATGCCATAAAATAAAGTTGTGTATCGCCACAGAATTCTTTCGTTATAATTTCACGACTGGTCATGCGTTGGTAGTAAATATCTGTATAATAAAGCAAAATTTGGAATTTATGAAATCGATTAATTGTTTCATCATAACTTCGATTATGAGAATAATAAAAATGTTCCAATTGAAAAATATGTAATGGCGAACCTACGTCTGGCGACTACGCGCGTGCGCAAATGGCTTCGATAGCAATGTATTTTCGCTATCTATTTTATTGATCACAACAGGCATGATTTGTTTTGTTATTTTTTTATATAGGTATTTAATGCAGTGTTTGCTTTATCTAGAAACAAGCTGATTGCATTCCAGGCTAATAAAAGTTTTTTTTAGTTACTATGGCAACACGTAACACACGAGACTGGTACAGATAAGGGTTCAACAAACTCAATTTTAATAAATAGGTTTCTATCTGATATAAAATATAAAAATAAAGACAGTATATTAAAATAAATAAAGTATTCAATCAAATAAACACATCGTTGAAATAATTGGTATTACTAAAAATGCCATACTGGCTTTAATGATGTCAACTTTACCGTCCTTGGTGAAATAATATTATTACTTTCGATGCGAAAGTAGTTGTCTGAGGATGCCTCTGAAAGAGGCGAAACAAGTGTCACATTCTGTTACACAATACGTGGAATAATCTAAGTTATTTTATTTTATATTAAATGATATTATATTCATAAAAATAATACTATTCGTCGAGATTGTCCGTAACTATAATCGAGACCGGTGTCGTTTTTTAGGTGGAGTATTTGAAATTATTTATATTGTTTTATTTTTATAAAATTTAATCATAAACTTAAAAGTTTAAAACCTTCTTTACTCATTCGCATCGGGGCATTTTTGCAAAAAATAGGTACTTTTGAAAAAAGGGTATAACTGTAAAACTATTTGACATTGAAAAAAATAATTTGGACACCAGTTGTGCAATACTTTGTTGCATAATACTATATATATGTTTTAGCCTAGTTTCATTAGCGATACTCAACTTTTTTTATTTTTGAATAATATAGAAAATCGGGTATTTGACATAGAAAATTTTCATCGAAAACGTAATAAATAACAAGCCAAATATACATTTGCTCGTGTTTATTTTATTTCAAAACAAAGTTAGAAAACATAAAAGCTTATTTTTAACCTAAAATTGCTTATATGTTGGTGGTCTATTTTTTATATTATAAATCACCGAATAAAAAAAATATTTTCATCATCACACATTTGTTACGCGATCTCCGTAGAGAATCTAAAACATTTGTCGCATTGGATGTATATATTTCAATGCGTCAGTCAGACCGGCGAAAAGACTCGTATACGAGTCATCCGTAACCAATGTGTTAATTACAAATTGTTATCGTCAATGACGTCACACCCTTAATATGGATAAAGGATCTAAAAACTCTAAAACAATGTGATGAAGTATTAATCACTTTTAGGGTGTTCACTGTCAATACTTGGTGGAAAGGCATTATATTAATAAAAACAATAATCCTTTGTACTTCATTCCACTTTATTTAATATGTCAGGACCGGTTTCGCTCATTGCGAGCATTGTCAACTGATGGTCAAATGATGTCAGTTGACAATGCTCGCAATGAGCGAAACCGGTCCTGACATATTAAATAAAGTGGAATGAAGTACAAAGGATTATTGTTTTTATTAAATGAAGTATTAAGGCGAATCGGGTAGGAAAGGAGCCGATAAAGAAAAAACAATACATTATGTTAAAATCTGTACGTGATGTAAAAATGTATGTAAGCTGAGTGCACATAACATGTATTAAAAAAACGAGGAGAACATTCCTTTTTTGAATTATGACGTATGTAAAAGGGAAAACATTACGAGCCCGAGGGGTTATGAAATAATATTACTGATCGTGTGAAAATTCTTTAGTTATACAAATATTAATATGAAGTCGATAGATTTACTCTATCCCTATAGGGGACCTCTCAATAAGGTTGTTGAATATGAATTTACAATTTCCAATAGGCTGGTACATGGGTAGAAAAGTAGGGTTGTGCATAATAATTGTGTTAACGTTATAAATGTTTTGTAATGTCTAATTCACAAATTTAATAAACTGTCCACATGATCGCATAATGTAAAATGACCGTTCCAAAAAAACAGCCCTCAAGTAAATTTATTGGATATTTTCAATAAGTACACAATATAAATATTCTGCAAGATTTTCCATTGCCTTGTCATCGAAAGAAGATTATAAATATACTGTGTCTTAATGTAGAATAGTGATGCACAACCTGCTAGAAGGTAAAGGTTGTGCATGTCTGATGTAGACAATATAAATACATATTGATTAAGTAGTCTATTGGAATTGTCCTTGCAAAGCGAGCAAAGTCAAATTGACATTTTGATGTCTATACAACGAATCCTTTTACATATTGAATCTGAGGCATAGGGTGTGTCAAGTGTATAATATGATGATTTTTTGCGTTTAATTGATTTGAAGCCAATTTACGTACCAAGTGATTTAAATAAATATGTATGGCACATCGCCAGAAATTTGTTTATACTAATATGTATATATAACAATCTGATAGAAAGTTATAAATTAAACTTTTAATAAATAAGCAGATGACAGCTAAAACAGTCGGCCTCTGTTGCTATTGGTAAGAGCTTTACCCCACCAATCAGATGGAACTGGGTTTAGTTCCGGCATGGTCAATATCAAAGTGGAGTTTTTTGAATTATCAAAATTTTCTTACTAGTTACAAGTCATGTTGTCAAAGACTTTTAATAAGGCTTACCAAAGTATTATATGCGATATTTTTATCCATTTTAAGAAAATATTATTTGTGTTATTCGCAGCCCGGGCCACTTCATGAAACAATCGTGAACTTACATGAAATGTGCCAACCCTGCCGTACATGATGTGGTAATTCACAAACAACAAACGGCACACAATGTCTGAAGCGACACAACGGCATCAAATATGGCGAGGATAACTTTGACAGAACTAACAGAGACGTGTCGTGAGAGCTAATGAGCCTCTCCTTGCGAGCCGAGATGTTATAATAATTTTGCATTATTCTATATTTGGTGGAATGTGCAGCGTTTCACTGAATGACAAATGTTTGTTTGAAAATGCGTCGCCAATAATAATTACGCAATTCTCTTTTTAGTGCTCGCTACAATTCTGTCACGTTTGCAGTTTAATGTTTTATTTGAATTGAATTCATAAATTTACAGTTAACATATTGTCACACCATCGTACACCGTTTGATTAATCTCATGAGTAACCATTGATACGTGTTTATTACTTGGCGATTCGTTTTGAAATTCAATTATGCTAAGCTTACACGATACAAACGTACATATGCATAGTATCCAGAAAGTGAGATCTAAGACATGTGTTTTTGTGATATCTTTTCTCCTCGAGCTGATCTTGAGTTTCTCTCGTATGATATTCTAATGTCAAAATATTCGTTATCTTAAAGAATAGCGTCGTGAAGCATTTGACGTTTAATCGAATTTGCCGCCAACACAGAAATCGTTTGTGAATTATTTGTTTTAATTAATTATACAAATCTAAGAAGCGTTATGATCTTTGATTACTGTCAGATAATTATCTTTTTCTATGTATAATTGTCTTCCAATATTACCGATTCGATATCGCCGCGAAATCGTTAATATCGGAAGCTATGTGGAACTGCATATACATCTTAGTTAAGATACGATTTAATATATATTTGTTTTTTTCATTTGCTATTTCTTATATGTTGGTGATCATGACCTAGTAGAGTGGAGCCACTGCAAGCGCCCGTCTCATCTCCATTATTTAATTCTTCTCTGGAACTATTAATTTATTTCTCTAATACTTCGCCGAGATGAATCAGGGCCGGACAAAAACGCTCGGCGGGCCTGATCCAGCCCGCGGGCCGGTGGTTGCCCACGTATGATTTGAGGGTTAAATATACACAAAATTTAGAAAACATTTCGATTGCTGTAGGTTTTAGTATTACTATACAGCTAAGTGTGTGTGAATATGTCACAGTTCGACTTCATACATACACTTAAATAAAAGAGGATGCCCAATGGCGGATCCTGAATCGTTGGTGACGAAGCTTATGAAAACGTAAACAATATAAACGATTTAAAAACGATATGAAAGTATGTATTATGTTATTTATTCATTAATTTGTCATGCTGTTTTAATCATATATAATGCTTCAAACAATATGACTGTTCTTTTGCACTGAGTCAACAACGTATTGTTTCCATATACAGTCTTTTTTTCTCGTTAGGAAAATATTAATATTTCTAATCTTTTTGTATTCATAATGCTGTGGTTAAATAGAAACTGCGACGCAGAAAAATTACGATACAAGATTGATTGTGTAAATTGGTAAACAGACTTGTACAAAAATGTCAAAACTATAGTTTGAATGTTGTTTGCACCATATTTAAAGTTTTGTAATAAAACCGAACCGCGGTTTTCCAATAATATCTACACGTAAATAAACTGACCATACTTATAAATAAAGGATTTGTATTTTATTGTTTAGAAAATAAGAAGAAATAATTATTATAAATCGCTATCAATAATATTGAACATTTGTGCGATGTTTACGGCACACTATTTGGCTACAAATATGATTTTATGGGTTTGAAGAGCTTCTGTCCTACTGTGATTTCATTCGGCAGTGTTCGTCTGAACCAATTTTCAAAAAAAAAAATTAACTTTACAAATAACACGACACAAATTGTTTTTGAGCCGTTCGATTGGGCTAGCCAACGTCCAAAGACCAAGGGTGGGGAACATTTATAATTGGATTTATTTACCTATACGTGTTCTTAAAGGCCGCCGATTCAAAAACAAACAATGTAAATTAGACCCAGGCAAAAGTTATATAAAGCCAATGTTTATGAGTTTAAAATAATTTACCGAGAGCAATTAATCGCTAGTATTTTACCTCCGTATGAATTGTTCAAATTAGCAATTTATACCCTGTAAATGATTTCCATAATATTCCTTCATGGTTCATAAAATTCCGAGAAAATATTAATTGTAAGAAACTTAACTTTTCTTTTTTTATAATTCGTCCAAACACATCTCGTTGCTTCTAGGCGGTTAAATATGCTAACGTTCATATTAAGGCTATAAATTGTTTATTCGATCAATAAATTGATAACGATGAATTGCCGACGGTAAATTGCTTGTAGTGAATTGCGGGCAATAAATTTTGCGGTCCCTGCACTTTATATTAATAGATAATAACATATATATATATATAGATATTGCGTATTGTAAAATTAATAGGACCAAACAATTTCACATAAAATTTAATTATTGTAAGTTTTTAGCAAAAAATTTACATGCGATGTCAATATACGCTTTTGAAATTTTGAACCCTTGTTCGATGACGATGGTGAAATATCTATATGTTGGTTTTATAAACAGTTGTAGCGGCAGCTATTTTCCATAAAAAGAAAATATTTAACGGAAAATGAACACAGAATGAAAAGTTGTTTGGCATAGCTCGTGCTTTATTTACTGACATTTAATTAAATGCTTATCGGAATTCAATAAAAATGCAGTTACATGGCACGCCACCGGTATATTGGATTTATCATGATCAGTCGTAAAAACCTATGATCCATAGCCAACCGCCGTGGTCGAGTGGTTATTCTTATCACAGTTGTAGGTTCGTAAACGTCATTTACATACATTGTTTTTTTGCAATTGATTTATGAATTTGTTGCCAAATGCATGTATACTTTATTTAATTCCAAAACCTAGGTTATATTTCGGACTTAGATGACGACGATAAATTACTGCTGTTTCAATACTCCAAATACTCGAAACAACGCAATTAAAAAATCATATGGCATATGGTTAATTTTATAAATATTTTTGGAAAAATTTAAATCTTTTTATTTCGATCACCTTCGAGTCCAAAAGTTTTCCTGCGGTTCATTTTATGTGACATTTATTTGACAAAATTTCACATTATTAAAAAATGTTCCAACAATGGCGTAATATCAAAATGAGTACCGTGGATGATTACAAATATTTATAGATCTAAATACATTTCTACCTGATTACCTAGTGATAATAGGGTTACTTAGAAGTCAATATTATCGATAGATTCAGGCGGCAACTTTTTGGAAGTTCATTTTTAATATAAAAATTAATTTGTTAATAATGAAATTAACGTTGTTGCAACCAGTGGAATACAAACGTTATAAAATTTAATTTTATCTAAAGTGAATAAATTTTTTAAAAGTCCAATCATTGTACATACAAAAACGAAATCTCATTCAAATAACATTTTTTTAATATATTTTATCAAACGCAAAAGAAAGAAACAGAATGACATTATTCGTCCCATTTGAAAAATAGCATAAATTTTCTGCACTAAACATGAATCGGTGATTACCTATCAATGACATAATTCTACAGTATACGACCTTCGTCATTTCCGACCTATTTTACCTTTGATAACAATGCTTAGTTTAAATACCCACATTACAGCATGTAAAGATAATTAAGTGCTCTGAATGATTTTGTGTGGCGAATTACCTACCGTTGACCAATACGACAAGGGCGCAGCTAGATTAAATACAGCAAAAGTCACTTATAAATCCTATAAAAAATACCATTTGAATAGTAATTATTAATGAAAATTGACGTCATCTTTGAAGGATTACCAGAATGTAAAATGGCGTAATATGGTGCAATATAGTGCAATAATAAAACGTCACCTTCAATCGCAAACAATTTATCATCGGAATTTGATTAAATGTTGTGTAAAAAAACGACCACTTGACATCTTTAACTTCTTATGATAAACGAAGACGAATGCGTTTATGTCATGAATTAAAGTATTACAGTATTAAACAATAGCTCCAAACAAGTGTCCTGTTAAAAATGATTTGGGATAATATTGGAAATTGGAAATCGAATCTCACTCCAAGAAATAAATATGCAAGATAAAAAATGTTTTTATATTATTATGGAGGGTGTCGGTTGAATATAAATGGTAGCAATTGCAAAAACTGAATGTCAGTTAAACGCTCTTGAGATTCAATCCTACTCGAATGCGTGGCCAAGAATTCGATATCAGGAATGAAAAAATAGAAACATTGATTATTCATTTAAGATTTTAAGTCAGTTCGGTCAGTTCTAGTGAAGCCAAAAAGTAAAATCAAAACTCGGGTCGTTAATGACAAAAATTGTACGCTTCCGTACACAAGTTGAACGGTTCAAACATAATATTGATTATAATAAAAATAATAAAACATTTTTAGTACTTTTTCCACATAAAATTTATTAGATCAGGACCGGTTTCGCTCATGATGAGCATTGTCAACTGATAAGAAAAACAATAAAACAGTGATATTTATACAAAAGTTAACTTTTGTATAAATATCAGTTAGAGCGAAATATTTACAAAAAAATATCTTATAACACTTCGTATTCAATTTAAATCGTTAAAAATTTGTACATTTCCGTTAAAATAGTTATTTTGTACGTTCTTTATTAATTTGGACATGTTTTAAACATATTAATTATACGACATATGTACTGACAAAGTAAACATATAATACGCTATCTCAGGGTACACTCGACGTCTCAAACTACGTATAACGGATACATTAAAAAAGCAGTAGGTTTAAATAAAATAAAATATATCCAAACAACTATCAGAATAATGTAATAACAGCAATTAAGATGCATCTAAATGTATCTATTTTTTTTCAATTGACTTCATCCTATGACATCAATTTTCAGATGTTAACATCTTAATTGGTCGAATGTGTAATAAAGTTTTTTTTAACAGACGATTACGCATTTTTCTTATTACTAACAATTGAAAAACCGCTCCGCCATTCTAATATGTGAGTGACAGGACTGGCTTAACTTACCTATCTCACTATCCCAATAGGCATCGCTGCATCCTACGCATGTATTTTTCTATTTCAGCTCCGTTACAAAACAAGAATTTCTAGCCTAACTGTGTTCATTGGTTCACCCAATTTTAACGCTTCACCAGTTCTATCAATCTGGTTATATTATTATTTACATTAAGTTGAGAAAAAAATATTCAAATAACTATCACGTTTTTTAACGTAAATACTATTGTTGTATTCCGTTGGTTGGTTTCATGCTGTACTGCGTTAATTTTTTTTATTCCATATTTGTATGAATTATCATTAACTTACTACTTTACTATTCAAGTCTTCTAGTGTCTTAATTCTTCATAACTTTTATTGAGTATATCTTAATATTTATTTTATCCCATAACCATTGGTAAACATTATTGTTCTAATCATAAGTAGAGTAAATAATTTTTAAAATGGGATGACATACATATACTACGATTATAACTTGTGTCCTACGGCGCAGCGGTTAGCGTTGTGGGTTTCCGTGCCATATCTCGCGGGTTCGAGTCCTACCAAAAGCATTTTTCGATCGATTTACCGATTTCTGTTTGAAGGCATCGGTTTTTGTGATGTCTAAAAATTCCCCTTAGTGGTCGAGTGGTCAACGTCGTTGGCTTCGGTTACGGATGTCACGGGTTCGAATCCCAGTACGGACAGTTTTATAAATTGTTTTTTCAATCGATTTATGGATGTTCGAATGTATTTGATTAGGGCATACAATCCCGGGATCCCGTTCAATTTTCTGATCCCGAAATCCCGGGATTGACACGGTCGCGATCCCGGGATTTCGGAATTCAGAAATTTTGAGCAAATCCCGAAAATCGACACGAAATTGGCAAATTGAAGATTTCAAATTCTTCGGTGAGCGTATCCCAATTCCGGAATTGGGGAAAGGCTCCGGGATTGGATACCCTATAATATGTGATGTCTTAAATTCCCCCCTACCATCCTATCCTATGAACGGGGCGTATGGAGAGGGACTAGCTAAACACCACTCCTGTCCTAGCCATATCCTTCTATTCCTACTCTCTTTGGAAAAAGAGAGGTTGAGCAACTGAGTAAAAAGCAGTTCTTGTAGAAACACTTCTGTTGAGATAAACTCCTTTAGTAGTCCATATGCTCCAAATTTGGAGTGGCTATGGTAAATAAAAAATCTCACCCACCTTTCCCGATCCTTAAAAAACAGGGCGAAACGTAACGAAAGCTATTAGTTAACTACTAATCCTGCCTTAGAATTATTCTATCCCTACTACTCTCTTCAAAAGAGAGTTATTATTGAAAATATAAAATCAATATTTTCAATGGATTCGGCAGTAACTTTGTGGAAGTTAAATTTAATTTTAATGTAACTAAACGATTGTATTTATTTTTTACAACTCTGGTACAAAGATTTGCTTGTAAAGCAGTTACAAATTCGATTGTTATAATAATCCATCGATCAGTGTCATTGAATAGTGGGCACGGATTAATATCGTAAGATTGATTCTCGCTGTTGCCAAAACACTTACCGGAGCATGACGATATTAATGTTAGCTGACAGTATTTAATTTCATACTTAAAAGATCTTTATCCGGAATCCTGTCCACCCAACCAGAAGTATGCGGGCAAATCGCAGTGCAGGAGAGCAATTAAGATAACGTTGGTTTCTGTGCTGTAACGCTAAGATCTTCATCCTAGCGATCAAATCTAAGTTCAAATCTCAACGGGGTAAATATCATATTTAAATGTTTTCATCTTAAATTTGAGATATTGAAAACACCAGTGTTATTTTTATTAAAATTTATGTTGAGTAACGAAACATATCTGTCGTATGTTTAATTAATTATAATATATATATGTCGCCCGATGTGGTCTAGTTGGTTAGAGCTTGCTCTACCGAGCAGGTGGGTCTGGGTTCGATTCCCGGTAAGGTCAATGTCAAATTGGATTTTTTACAATTTTAATTTGAGATCTAAGAAATGGGTTTTTGTGAAGTCAATTCTCCTTGAGTTCATCTCATATGACTTTCAAAAATTCTCATCGAGTATATCTCGTATGATCTTTCAACTTAAAAATATTTGACGCATTGGCGTAAGCTGTAATTTCAAATATTGTTTTCTTATTTAAAATTAAAAAAAAAAAGTCGGTATAGCAAATATATTTTTTTAAGCTTCATAAATGTTTTTTTAAAGCAAGAATAGTGGGTATTTTTTTGTCTTTAATGCCATTCTGCTGTCGTTTGGTTAAATGGTACGCCATACGTTTTGTAATATTGTATGTATTATTAGTTATATTGTTAAAAATTCTCTGAATTATAAAAACTTAATTGTCCTTTGATGTAATTAGGAACAATTATTTGCGTTGTATTTTATTATATTTTAATAAACGTTTTAATTAGTTATAGTAAAATAAGTGCTACTATGTATAATATCGTCGCCTGCTGTGTCCCAGTTGGTTAGAGCTTGCTCTACCAATCACGCAGGTTTGGGTACGATTTCCCGGTAAGATCACAGTGAATTCGAAAATTATTCAATTCAAAGTTGTGATCAAAGACTGGGTGTTGGTGATGTCAATTCACATTATTTCCTCTCCTGCCATCCTTCTGATCTTGTAATAACCGGATGTAGCGATAGCGATTAGTCAACCACTAGTCCTGTTCTAGCCTTATCTTTCTTTCCCTAATACTCACTTTAAAAAAAAAAGTGATTTTGAGCGACTGAGTAACAAACAGTTCTCATAGAAAAAACCTTTACTGTAAATTCTTTTCGTATTTCTAATACAATTTTTTTTGTTACAGCCCTGGATAATTTTTCTTTTTTCAGTATAAGTAGCACTGTATTCATCTATTTTGTTATCAGTTGAAAATTTTAGTCACGAATGAAACCGGCCCTGCTCATTTTCAATAAAAGTGAAAATGGTATAGAAAAGTGTTTTTATTTTTTAAAAATATAATCCAAGTATTGACACTGAACCCCCTTAAAAGGATCACTGCTGTAGTAGTGTTGACATGGCAACGGGAATGAATTTTACAACGTAAAATTTCAAATTATTTATCGTTCAGGGTAGCGACCGCTATAGCAATAAAAATGAAAAAAAAGGTGCGCGAGAGCAATATAATGTATTTTATGTAAGAATTATTAACTTTTAATATATTAAATAATGATAAAATCACAGTGCAAAATAAAACGATCAGCTACTGCTACAGCTAAAGTGATAATGTTAGAAATCTTATTACAGACATAAATTATCGAGAGATGTCAATGCAAATTACTTAAAGCAACAATGTACGACTTAAATCAAGAGATGAGAGAAACTTATTGATATTCGTATACGATTTTATACAAGTCATTAACATTTTAGTTGCATCATAAATAGTAAATTATAATAATTTTATTTTGAAATATGAAATGTAAAGTATATTTGAACGGTGACTATATTATAGTCCCTAAAACCCTACCACCGGGATGGGGACCATTTTATATTGGAAGGATCACTCTTAATTTCTCATTTAGATGTAAACAATTAGAGTCAATGTTTACATTAAAAATAAAAGCTTACGATATAGTTAGTATGAAAGTGCTTTTCAAGAAGCGAAACACAGTATAAGCGTCACGAGTGTCACACTCGTGTATAGCGAATCAATCAAATTGTATTTTAAAAAATTAAATAAATTTCATATTCATATGGTTGTTAACCAAAAGGCAGTGCGATTTTTGTTTTTGTAAATTTTAATTTAATTCATTAGAATCAACAATTGAGAACGGTTTACTTAGATATAAAAAGGTACTTGGGATATTTTTATATTTTAAGAACAAAAGAGCCGCGGGTGGTGCATCCCTGCATTTGTAACAAAATAATGTTTTATAGCTCTCCATTTGTATGACTACAAATTGCAAGACGAATTGTGTGAAGTATTCAGAGCGTGGTCCAAACTGCAACCTGACTGCTTCAGCAACTTTTAAATGCAGTTTCATCTTCCGAAACAAGCGTCTCTTCTCTCTCTGCGTGATTCAACTAACTATCGCAATGACTCGAGGTGTTAAACATTTTAAAGACCGGATAACAAGCACCTCGATATTTATTAAATTAATGTGGACAGATTTTGATGCAACGCTACACATCCGTAAGTTTGCTAATAAGTCAGTCGTTTCAGTTAGTAATCACAAAGAAGAATACATAGCGATGGATAATAAACTTTTTAAATCCATGTCCGCTTTTAATCTATACTCTATCTAAAACATATGGCCTTCTAATGGATATTAACAGAAGTTTTTTTTCTCAACCCTTCTTTTTGCGAAAAAACCTGGTTCAAGACTGGTGGATACTAGCTCTCGCTAAGCCTCGTTAATTTTAGAATCGAAAGAGTGAGAAAAGAGTTTTTAGACATCAGAGACACTTATGCCTTTGAACAGAAATCAAATATCTATACATTTGAATACAATATTAGGAAAACTGTTCAATTTAACTGACAACTCTTAGTGAAAAAACACAAAAAATTAAACACATGTTTGTACTAATGCAACAATTTTATGAGTGCATGTGCAATTAAGCTGCTCCTTACCAAATGATTAGGTAGAGGTTTTTGCTAAATAATAGTCGACGTTAATTAGAATTTGTTAATTGGTTATCAATAATGAACGAATCCCACACAAGGTATAATTTAATGGACAAAAATTTGAATCGTTCATATTATGTTCATTCACACAAATTTTGTCACTAACGACCCGGGTTTCGCCTTTCGGCATCTTCAGGCGTTCAAGTGCACGGATGAACTTGAACTGACGCTAAGTAAATGAATGTTTCCTGTTTATATAAGAAATAAATGTATCATTGAGTTTAAAGCCATTGCTGGCGAAAAGGATAAGCTCATGGGAATGCCCACAGATTTGAATAGTGAATAGTTTTAAGAATTATATTTATTTGTTGGTCGGAAAAGGTTTTATGATTATATTTATATAGGTTATAAAAGTGGAGAGCCCGGCATATGTAGCTGTTCATTTAAAATCGGAAGACTATTCGATTGCGCTCTATAGACACACACATACTGTTCTATAGAATTTCGCAGGGCTGTGGATCATAGAGTAAGATTGTTGTAACTGAAGTTAAACTCTAAATAATAGTAAAGTAGGGTTTTAATTTAAAGCCGGAGTCGTCTTGTTTTTTGACGATTCCACAGCCCGGAATTCCGTATGGATGCGACATAGTTCTTTTAGAACGTTGTAAATATGACAAAAAACTTTGGACTGCATAATTATTTCGGACAAATTGTAATCCTTAGTTACGATTATTAATTTCTAGATGCGGAATTCAAACAAAATATCTTCTTAGTACACAGGCAAGCAAATTTTATTAGAGAGAATTAAAAAGAAAGATTTAATTCGCCTTTGTTATCGTAGTAAAGATTACGAGCACAAGTTGATTACAGTATTAGAATAAATAACTGTGGCAAATTCTTTTGTTTTCTACATCACACTAGATTGGAGAAATCGACATAAATATTGCGTATGGGTTTTAACACACAATCGTTCGCCTTGGCCTCGTTTTCTAATAACGAAAAGAATGAATTTGAATTAAAAGAAAACATGTCGAGAATATAAAACAATATTTTTAATATTTAAAAAAAAATTGTAAGCAATTACGAGTTAGAGTCAGGAAATCTTTTAAACTTACTGTCGACATATATATAGATTACATACATCAATCTGCAGTCTTTTTCTTTTGGAATAAGTTTTAGCTAAATAATTCGCAATATGTTGTCGAGCGTTCTAATAAAATTGATCACTGATGTAATATTATGTATAATAAATACACTGTAGGTAGTTTCGACGTTAAAGGAGCAGTATTTTGACGATGATCCCTATAATAAGACAAATCGAATAGTTTAAATTGCGCCAATGTTTTCCATAAAATAATCCACGTACTATTGGTCCTTATGTCACAATTGAACATAATCACTATATATGTTAAATGTTAACACTATATTTTGCAATATAAATAAGGATGTAAGAGTGGATGAGTGGAAGGGTAATGTGTATCTCTTCTAAGCCAGTATACATTAATCCATATCCGCGCCCAATGTGAAACATATAGCCTTCCAATGTAGGTATCCAAACATATTTTTTCTACGAGAACTGCTTATTACTCAGTTGCGAAAACTATCTTTTTCGAACAGAAGCCAATAGGGATAGAAAGGATAGGGCTAGGACAGGACTAGTGGTTGACCAATCGCTCTCCTAAGCCCTCTTATTTTAAGATTGGAACAAAGTTTGTGAATTGTTATACATCACAAACATCCCATGCCTTTGAACAGAAATCAAACCTATATAAAACAATATTTTAAAAACTAAAGTACGTAGTAAATGCCAATTCAATAAATAAAAATTCACTTTATCCAATGATTGCACGTGTATAAAAAAAGTAAAATAGTTTATATCTCCATCAAAGAGGAAATAGTTAACGACGTAATTTCTCCTACAAATTAGACAAGATTGGCACGTTTAGCATTTCCAAGTATTTTTAAAACGAGTTAGATAAGTTAATACCTAAGCGGCACAGAGTTGCCTTATACCACTCGGGTGAAAACTAAAAAAATTGAGAGCATTTAGCCAATTAAATAGACCACTTGCAAACACACCAGTACTTGAATTGCCATATAATAAAGACGCGAATGAGAAACAGAGACAAGAATTATGTGTGGCGGGATATGAAACTAAATTTTGGAATCGTTAGGTGCCGAAACGTAATTTTCTATTTTCAAATCACATTTGATTCGCAGCCGATATTTTTCGATGATGTTTAAAGATATTGGCGGGAAAACCATTGCTTTATTTTTATACTAACTAACTTATTCTAAATCTAGCTTAATTTTATTTGTAAGTATATCCACCTTTTTGAATCCATCATCTCAAACAAAAACAAAAAAGCAGTAATCGTGTCCTCATCTAAACCAAAATATGTGTGTGGGTGATTGAGTGATTTGAATTGACGCTGTATACATATGTATATTTTCGATAAATTTTGCACAATTCAACATTCTTTTTAAATAAGTAAAACACGTCACACTACGATTGAAATAGCTTTTTTTTTTTTTAATATTTACTTAAATTGGCGAATTCAACGACAACAAACAAACTTACATATTGTATTATCGGTACCAGAAAGCAACAGTGAGGTTAAGTGAAAAATTCGATTCTAAGAGAAGATGCCAATCGATTACTGAAAGGCAAACATTTATAATGAAACATTGAAGTATTTTTAATTAAAAAGAAAATGTCCCATTTAAAGAAAATCTTACACTTACAATTATTGATATTGCCCTGTAAATTCAAAGCATCAGCGAGATTAGTAAAATAACTAAATACAGATCATAGTATGCAAAAAATCCTACTATTATCTTCTATCATAAACCGTAAAAGAAACTAAATAAATCATAATTCGTTATTTAAAAAGTATAACACAAATTTTAAGATTTAATTATCTTGAAACTAGTATTTTCGATTTATCTTACTGTTACTTTAGGGTAGCGATATCCACATACATAAAAAAAATATTTTCGATATTTCGAATAACGAATATCGCAAACCCGCTTCTTATTTATTTCTAGTAAGATGTTTGATGCCCATTTTTTTAACGATGCCAATAGGTCCGTAAGGTATTTATTAATTTAATCCAATATAAATGTTTTCAGCCGACACATTGTTAAGCATCCTGGATACTCTTTTTTTCGTGCAAAACTACGTCCTGCGACAATCTTATCTTACAAAATAAATAGCACAGGATTATTTAAATAAGATAATATGGCGATGATTTATTATGCAAGCTATGTTAACTAAAAAGAGACAGCAAAGATTTGATTAATTGACCAACCACACGACACGGCTATAAAACAAAAGAGATACGAGCTACGACTGACACTATAGAAAGAATTGGACAAAAGCCTAACTCACGAATTTTAGCGAGTGCATTTTGTCGCCCAGATCTCTCGAAAAAAAGTGAAGTGAAGTTGTCTATACGATAATTAATTACTGCTGAAAACATATTGAGGAGAATCTTATACACCGATAAGATGCAGTTTGTGTAAAAAAAAATACTGATGTGAATGAGATTATAATAAAATCTAATCATTATTAAATATTTCATAAAAACAAACAAATTCGTACGTTTTGGTTTATTTTAAGTTTAAGCGGAAAGAATTATCAAAAAGAAAACACATGTCAAGGAAACAGTCTGATGAAAATCGCATAATATTTACCAAATAAAATCTTATATTGACTATTTTGATTTGACGGAAAAAAATCTCTTAATTCTTATTTTGTGTATTTCATCAATTAAATTTTGTTGTGGATTTGTTTCGAAGGTTTTATATGGTCGATGCATTATGTTTTGGATAATATTCTTTGTTCCAAATAACATTGTTCATACTATAGGAACTCGTTTACATTTTGAAAGAAAACAATGAGTAATTAATTACAAATAAAATAGAATATGGCATAAATACAGAAACTACAATAATGTAGAAAAAATAATATTTAAATTGCTAGTAAGTATTCTGATCAAATATTCGTATTTTTTATATGAAGATATATTATATAAAGAATTCGAATATTCTTGGTTCATATGAGTAATGTGCATTATATTATTTGTTTAACCATGTCCAACCTTAATGTGAAGCTATAGACTCATAATGGAGTTTGTCACAACAAAAGAGTTTCTACGAGAACTGCTTGTTATTCAGTTGCTCAACCTCTCAAAGAGAGTAGTGATTGATGGAGAGAGTTAAGCCAGGAATAGTGGTTAGCTTATCGCTCTCGCTACACCCCGATTTTTTAAGGAAAAGATTGGTGGTCGGGGGGATTCAAGGCACCAATCTATAGATACTGCCCTTACTGGGATTCGAAGCCGAGAACTCCGATTTCTATGCCAGTGACGTTAACAACTCGAAACAGCCCGTATTATATCTCTAGCTAAGCAAATAAAAGAAACATTCCATCTTTATATAATATTTTATTTATGTATTCAATGTTTACTCAAGACTAATGTGTGATATAAAGACAAAAAATACGTTTTGCCAAAAATATGAAAACACATTTTTCCATAGTAGTTAATTATTATACGAAACTGAAAAATAAGTTAAGTTAAAACCGCGCTCACTTTTCATGGTGACAATTGTAATAATTGCTATATTACTATCTTGAGCAAAATCCAGCAATGCACTTTCAGAAGGCGGCATGTCCTTGACACCAACACAAATAAGCCGGTAAATCATATCCAATTTACAAGACAAAAGATATAAGATATAAGTCACCGATTAAATAATATTTATACTTAAAACTAACAATATGTATTCTATAATATATTAGTTTTTTTCTATAATGTTTTAGTAAAGATTTATTTGGCCAGCCAAAGTACATAAATTTAGGTATTAAAAAAAACAGTCAACTGTATTTTAAATCACGTCTTTTTTATCCATGTCCGCCTACTAATGGAAGTATCCCAACAGAAGTTTTTCTACGAGTACTGTTTGTTACTCAGTCGCTCAACCTCTATATTTCCAAATTGTGTAGTAGGGTTAGAAGGGTACAGCTAAAGCAGGACTAGTGGTTACTATAATATAATCGCTCTCGCTACACCCAATTGTTGAAGGATCAGAAGGATGGGAGAGAATTTTTAGACATCACAAACACACATGTCTTCGAACAGAAATCGATAAATCGAAAAAATGTTGTTTGTACTGGAAATCGAAACCGTGAGGTCCGGCACGGAAGCCAACATCGCTAACCGCTGCAAAATATGACATTTCTATTTTTTTTAATACTTTCTCAGATTTGCGCATTGCTGCCCGGTGCCCGTACGCCCCACGTTGAGAATCAGTAATGTATAAAATAAACAAAAAAATGTGACTAGTTTTAAAATAAAACGGTATACAAAAAAAAATATTTTTCACGAACATCATAACGATAAATTACGCTCAGTGAGGGTGTATTTTCCACTTATTTCATCTCCCTGACGAAAATTTTACCTCGTTGAGTGAAACTGATTATGATCATAGAAGAATAAATAAAGGTGCATATTACTATTATTTACAATATACATTATATACAACGCTAAAATAGCCGTTTCCTATAATAATGTAACCTTTTCTCAATACAGATGGGAAAGTAGTTGAAATTATAGCTCAATGATTATCTGGCAATAAAAATAATTGGGCATAAAACTAAAAAAAAAGAAAAGATTATTGTTATTATAAAATAGAGATATTATATAAAAACTGGGGATTTTTTTTCCAATGTAAGTTATGCTTTGAAACAATTTATAAGTAAATGTTTATCAATACAAGTTTGTTAATTTTTACCTTAGTTCTTGTTATTCGAATGGGAAGACTGTTTTAGTACATTTCTGAAACAAAATTAAAAACAAAAATATTAAAATGCAGTTTTTAAATAAGCATAGGTTTTTTGTGTGCTTCGACAAATGCATTAATCAAAATATTATTTTGACATACCCATAAAAAACTTATGGAAAAAATAATTAAAATAAGAAATGAATAAACTCCATGGGTCCTTAAAATAAGGCAGTGTATATTTTTTAAATATTACTAATACATTGTGATAAAATTGAAAACCTGTATTGCTACGGAAAGCTGGCGACCTTGAAATATTATAAACATGGATACGGTCGCAATAATTTTAGCATTTCGTTTATATCTTTTGCTACATTTGATTCGAAAAATATGCTAACATTGGGATGTGAATGTAACGATAATTCTTTTATTATTCATGAATTCTTATGTTTAGACATTTAAAAAAAATTGGAATAAGAGAAACGAGAAATGTGATAGACTGGAATATACAATTCACAATGTGGCAATAACATATTCAATCGAGTTAAGAAAATGATTTGTAATATACAATTGAATATTTGATAATTACTGATTGATACAGACTGATGATGTTTCTCAAGGAGGCGAAGCACGTGAGGATAACCAGTGAAATACTAAGTGAACGATTCACATTTGATATTACCTTCGTAGTGATTTGTGTTAACAGTGTAAATTATTATGCGCTTTTTTTCTAATCCATGTCCGTTCCAAATGTGAAGAACATGGCTTCCTAGTGGAGGTATTTTAATAAAAGTTTTTTTACGAGAACTGTTAGTTACTCACTTATCAACCTCCCACTTTTTTCAAAGAGAGTAAAGATAGAAGGACAGGGCTAAGACCACTCTCGCTTTGTCTCATTTATTTTAGGATTGGAAGGCTAGAAGAAAATATATATAAATTTAATAAAAATAACGAATCGGAGCCGCATGTTTTTTCACGACCTCATCCATAACACCACGATTCCGACTACACACCCCTGATTGTAACACAACCGTTGTGAATGAACGACTTTGTCAAATATATAAAATTGTATATTTAAAATGATAAAACGGATTTCTTGTGAGAAAATCGATAGCCACCCGCGAGCCGACTCGAATTCGACTACCACGAAATATTCTCTTGGCTAAGGATTTTTTTGATAAAGATACGAAACGGTAAATCATACGATCATCGGAAAAAAAAATTAAATATCGTATATCTGCAAGTTTTTTAACAAGTTTCCAATTTAAAAAAAATGATGATTTTTATTTATAAATTAAGTCTTTACTGGATAACAAATATTCTTTTGAAAAATCAGTTGATTATGTTGAACTGTTGTAAAACCAGACATGATTTTACTATTTGAAATGTTATTAAAGACAAGTTGCCCTTTTAATATCAACGTTGTAGTGTACAGAATTAAATTTCATAACTTTGTTATTTCATAGGTAGCGTTTTCATGTGTAACACGTTTAATGCCTTTGAAAACCATCTTTCTATTTCTACATTTATTTCTCACACAGCTTTGTCTAGTATTTTTAATATTAAAAGTATAAAATAACGCATTTTTGTCAGTAATAAAAGACAATACTTATATTGTGAAAAATAGGAACATGAAACCTATTTGAAATAATTTGAATTTGATTACCTTTACAACTTAACTTTTCCACAGACGTTTTGAAGAAAATGCAATTGTTTTTAAATAACATATATATTGAATATGTACTCAGTTTTTATTAATATGAATCAGATACCTACATTGAAATAGAAGTATTCAACTAAATAATTACAAGCAAAAATGTGACTCGCAGGTTGTAAGGACGTCATATTTCATGGTTACATTTAAAATAGTTCATTGGTTGCCAACTTACTACCTACTTTTAAATCGTTGCAATTTCCGAGAGAGCGCAAACTTCAAAGGAAAACAACACAATTTGCTTGAAGGTTATTAAGAAAGATTTAACTTAATTGATTAATCAACGTTTAAAAACAGATTTATATTTCCTGTACTTAACGATAATCGCAGTGTCAGAACAATTACGACTGAGATAATCAATTTTCTGTTCGTGGTGAAAAGTGACAAAGTCAATTAAGTGAGCTGTTAATTCGGTTACAAAATTTAGACTGGTTTTCTCTCACATGATTGTGTATGTACATTTAAATCATTAATAAGACGTTTTAACTAAAAATATTTCAGGAAAAAGCCGCCTTATGATTGGCGTTAGATATTTGAGGAATAATCAACAAACTTTTGAAATGCGCTTTCCGCCTGCTTTATCACTACTATAACATGATCAGTTCATTTCTTCGTTTTGTTTTAGCAAAAATGTACGTGGTCCATTCGCGTTCAACTTATTAGAGGTCCGAGAGAAAATGACACACAAATTCTAGATAATAAGTGTCTAGACAAACCTATACTTCTTTGCTATCTCATATAGTGTTGGTCGAAACATACAAATATATTAAATAATTAATTTTATTTGATGACAATACACTTTCTAATAATATTTAATAAAATACAATCAATCCGTTTCATAAAGTGACGAGCCTTTTATTGTCTCCGTTGACGAAATGTTACATTTAAAAAAAATACCAAAACATTTTTGACAATATTTTTGATGGATTTCTTAACATTGGATTTTACTAAAAATGATGTAAAAATTAACCGTCTAGTTCAATTAAATTGTCCACGCTATCTTCCCGGAGTGGTGGTAAAAAAAACTATATTAATTCACTAATCGTGACTAGCACGCACGTATCTCCAACGTTATACCGTACAAAATGTATAGCCGGCACATTCTCTAATGCTATAAAAATGCCAATTATAATGAAATCAGGCATTCCATAACAAGTTGCATCAGATGCCGTAATAATGAAGCTGTTTACCCATTATGATACCTGTGCGAATTATTACGATAGAAACGAATGGAAAATTTATATTATATATTGATACTACCAATAAAACAAAATATATTATATTAAAAAAATAAATTATTGTTCTGATTACCACAAAGTAATACAAAGTTACAGTGTTGTTTAGACAAAACAAAATTTAATTTGTACACAAAAAACTAATAAATAAATGTGGGAATTAAAACAAATGTATACATATTTTATTTTTTAAATATATTGCCTTTCTACCAAGTATTGCTTTGTCTAGAACAGGGATGGGAACCTTTTCATTTCAAAAGGCCACATTCATTTATCTGATTCAACATAAGGCCGCAGTAAAGAAAACGTTGACACCCTCCTTTTTCGACTGTTGAACATATAATGGGTTGATGACGCTCTTTTTATTAACGCTTGCGTATAATTTTTTTATAAATGTGAATATTGTGTTCAAGTCAAAAGGCCGCATCAGAGTATCCAAGAGGCCGCAAGTTCTCCTCCACTAGTCTAGAAGCTATTATTTGTACACAAATATGAATATTTTAAATCTAGGATGAAAGGAATTCTATATTCAATAATAAATTATTAAATTGTTATTTTCCACTATAAATATTAAATCGTGTAGCGCAGTATCAAAATGTCGTTTTTTGCATGTGATATTTGAAACTCACGTTGGCATATTGCCTCACGGCAAAAATATGCCGATAACCTACCCATTGTTTCCTAGATATGTTGACATGCCTTTGTATTAGACAATATTTTTTTTATAAACTATGTGAACCGACCATTGGGCTCCCAAGAAAAAATCTCATTAAAATCAAAACAAGTAAACGCCGTACTGGTTCGAAATGGACCGGACAAGATTTATTTACGATCGTATCAATTAATTATTTTTGGCAAGGTCGTTCGCTTATCTTCAGAGGCTGATTTTTTTAAAGCGTTTTAAGAAATAATTTATGTATCTACATATTTCCGCTGTTTAATTTATATCGTATTTGTTTTATTGATATTAACAAAGGTGACATTTCAGGTTATGTCACGATGTCATGTAACATTAGCATGGCATTCTTAGAAAAAATACTGGTTTAAAATAAAAGTTGTACTATGGAATAGTTTTTGAAGATCTCATTTAAATTTTAAAACGAAAACTTTCATTTATTAAAATATACAATTTGAAACTCAGAAGACCACTTTTGATATCAGACAAATCTTCGAGTTGAAACAACAATTAAATTAGCAAACTAATAAAACTAGCATTTTTTATTGATGAATCAGAGAACTAATCGCTTGTCCTACTTTGATAGAGCTGTTTAATTGCGAGAAGGGGTTTTCTAGTTTGGATTTCAACGGTTTATATTGGTTAATAAGTAAATCTATGAAACTTTAGCGCGATGAATACATCCTCCACTTACAGCACGATCTAATTAAAGTGTTGTCAGCTTAATAAAACAAAAATAAACCTCATTCTATCACAGGTTGAGTCTTAAAAGTCGATACAATATTATATTATACTAATACACATTTTCACATGTTGTTTTGTGATTTGCCAAGTCGTAATTAAAAGATTAATGATGATACATGTGTATTTTTAAAAAAAAAAAATTAACGATGCTGAACTAAATGAAAAGAATCGATCAAATTGTATGCTTCTTTTGTGTGTTTTTATCACTTTATTTAGTCCGATTATATGCATATAAATCTGATATTATTGTGAAATTCACTGAATATAAAATAAAAAGGACAAATTATTTTTCAGATAATTTCACATAAAAATGAAATGTTTTCATTCGAATTGTACATTGTCACGTATATTGGCTTGGCCTAGTTTATTTTTATTATTAAATGTTTTATTACGATGGACAAGTATCGACTATTTACAAGTCGGAGTTTAAAAACGCATAGCAAAATATTCAATGGAGGGGTATGACGTCACAAAGAATTCTCACGGTGCTGCCAGTGTGCATGTAAGAAGTGTGGAAATGGAGTCAGAGAGAATCGGTGAGAGTTGTATCACATAACAAGCAGTTGGATTCGAACAGCATTAATTATTTCGCAAGATATCAATGCTTTGAACGTATATGAATGACAGCAAAATAAATGTAATTTTGAACACACTTTTGAAACCCTTTTTAACACACAAAAAAAATGGGAAACTCTCATAAATTTTCAATCAGACTTTTTTTTAATCATCACAAGCATGATCGCGGCTTTCAATAAATACAACACGGAGCGGAATTAACTGATTTTTGGTTAACACGACTCGAACGGATCATGTTATAAGAAGGATGCTTGAACATTCTGTAAAGATTAAAGTTTAAATGTCTTTTTTTAGTATATATTTAATTTTCGCATGAACTCGTTAATATCGTGCATGCATTGCAAACTTGCATCCAGGCAACTAAGTTTACCGTTAAGAGTATATCGATTGTGGAAAGTAAAAAAGGACGTGACACACAGTTTTTTCAAAACCGCTTTTTTCGATAATCACAATGTATACAACTTGATACACGTTCTATTAAAAATATATAAGCTGCAAATGCCGAACTAGTATCTAATTTTAGCTTCTAATTATGAAAAAGAAGGGCCTGTGGAAATTGTCATTACGAAAAGACTTACATTAATATCAGATTAAAATCAATTAAAAACCAGTTTATCAGCCTCCATGCACATTCAAGGTCGTGTATATTTCATATTTTTTTTTAGCCCAAAATCATCAAAAAACGTTTATTATGTCTCCATTAAAATTTGTTATCTGTGGGTTACGTCCTTTTTCTTTTCCACAGTCTATATATATAATACATTAGATTTTTTCTTCGTGTTACTATGCTTCTGATATGATTTATCTATATAATAAATATCAAACATTAAAATAAATTTCAGAACTAGTTGTGTTATATTATTGATAAAAAACGTTGTTAAAATTGTAAGTGTTTCATACATCCGGATTGATAAAATTCGCACGTTGGTTGAATTGTTGACCCCTAAACGCGATGGACCGTTCATTCATAATGAATTCCTCTCAGGTTACTTCAAATATAATTGTTTCGCCTTTGGGCATCAAACGTTTAGAAAACCGCGCATGTAATTTATCATATCGTAATATCAATAATAAATGAATCGATCGATACGGCGCAACGGTACTTGTACAACGGCAACAAGATGTCGGCCATTCAGGTCTTCTCTCCTACGCATAAATGTAATATAATATATTATTATTTATAAGCTGGCGAAGGATAGGGTTAGTCGAAATTAAAATTAATTTCATATAAAATTATATATAGATAATAAGATAGAACGTAAAAAATACATTTTCAACGCATGTTTATATTGTAAAACCATGGGAAAGAGTAAAAAATAAAACCTATTACAATTTCAGTAGACATCTGCCATTTTTTTTGCTGTATAGCAGATTTTTAAAATCTTATTTTTTAGAACAAAATCATTTAATACAAGTTGGTTGTTGATTATCCCACCACCGCCCGTTGCGTGTGCAGCCGCTGTTTCAAGGCCGCCTTACATAACGCAATACGATCGAGAAAATAAACGATTTTACTCCTTATTTACTGATTTGGCATTTACTTGGTAGAACTCCATTGTAACAGGTTAAAAATATCAAAGTATTTTAGTTCTACAGTTTTTAATCATTTTTATGCGTTCATAGCTATTTCGGCTTTCGCCATCGTCAGAACTAACAGATTTTACTACTCATATTCTTGGCCCGATACAGAGATGCACGGGATCTATCTTTAAGCCATGCAAATAATTTAATAGCTAAGGCGTGTAGTCTTTCAAGCAAAAAAGTTAATACAATTGGTATAAGTTGATATCAAGGCCAAATTTAAGAAACCTTTCATAGAAGAATCATTTACAAAAAAACAGTTTTCCATATAAATACTACTATGCAACGTTCCCTCTAATTTTTCTATTGTGTGTGCAGACCATCAACTTTTGTGAGCAATAAAGTTTGAGCAAAATAATTAATGTGCGCAAATATTAGGTATGTACTCACTGATGCTAGATGTCGACTATTTGGTGAGTTTAGTGTAAGTATTTTACAATATTTCTGTGTGCGGTCTGTGCGGGGATGGAAAAATGTGTGCGGCCATATTTTGGGAGGTGTGTGCGCGCACACGCGCACACCTTAGCGGGAACGTTGCTACTATGTATTATTTTTTAATTTCTAAATTTTTTATTAAAGGAATATCAACTACTGAATGCGTGATAAAAATATAGGATTCCGACTGAAGGCGCTTAATGGAAGTTAAATAGTAAATTTGAATTGTTTATCTTCTGGGATTCAAGAACATGATAAGAAGTGTATTGAATAAGACGAACGTCGAAACTCGGGTCGTTAGACTAGGTCGTAACAAAACGCATGGAAATATACGAAAATTTGAGCGATTCAAACAAAATATTTTAATATAGCGTGAAATTTTATATTTTAAACTAAATACAACACGACTTCAATGTTATTAATGAAAAAATTGAGGGTACCCTACATTGGATGTAAAAACTTAGAGCTCAAGAGATTTCAGTATTTTTTTTTGGCTGGCTGTGACGGCCCAAAATAGTGGACAGATAAAAAAAACTATTTTTCATTAAAAACAAATTCATCTTAAAAAGCAGTGATACTCTAATAACTAACAATAAATGAGACAGGAAAATATTCTACCTATAATAGTGGTAAAGATAATTAATAAACTTATCAATAAATATTAGTCATAAAATATTATAATAT
The DNA here is from genome assembly GCA_030503985.1 of Himalopsyche tibetana. Lineage (NCBI taxonomy): Eukaryota > Metazoa > Arthropoda > Insecta > Trichoptera > Rhyacophilidae > Himalopsyche > Himalopsyche tibetana. The sequence goes on from JAPJYX010000010.1 coordinate 9,605,644, forward strand.
TGCATATTTAATGTCGTTTCTAAATAAGATATGAGCCAAACACAACCATATTCAATAAGCTGTGAAGATCATTCAATGTATATTATTATTTTCTGTCTGGTATTAATTTCTTATGCAATAAGGATCAGATTATTCTCAAACGGTATCTGGACTTGTGGTATTTATTAATAATGCCATAAATGGACAGACAATGAATGCAATAAGAAAAAAAGCATTTTTACAAATATCTGAAAGGTTGATAATATAATAATTTTAAATACATTATATCGACTGTGGAAAGGAAAAAAGGACGTAACCCACCGTTTTTTCAAAACAGGTTTTTTTCGATAATCACAATGTATCAAACTTGATACACGTTCTATCAAAAGGATACAAGCTGGAAATGCCGATTTAGTATATAAATTTAGCTTTTAAGTTTGAAAAAGATGACCTTGTAAAAAAATTAAAACCAAGAAAAAGGACTGAAATAAAGGTATTTCCCAGTCAATTTCTTTAATCAATATATAGATTATGTCAATCAAACACCACTTAAGAAGTCTCCGTGCACTTCAAGGTTATGTATAATTCATAATTTGCATATGGCCCAAAATCATCAAAACACGTTTTTTGCGCCTCCTGTGAAATTTGATATGTGTGGGTTTCCACAGTCGATATGAAAAACCTCCGTGATCCCTCGATATAACGGACTTATGCGGGAGAGGGTAGTTGATAAAGCTAAATTTTCGTTGAATAGTAGTATTAGTATTTTTTTGCGTCTACGGGACACAGCGTTTCAATTATTTAACGTACAGTTTATATATTATAGTGCGATATTAAGAAAAACAATTCTTCATTATCTTTTAAGCACTAAAGGATCAGTGTCGGTTTGACCAGACGAATCAATATAAATTTATATTTTCATCAGTTGATAATTAATGTTTGCGATGAGCGAAATCGGTTAACCCATAAATAATGTGAAGTTAGAGTTATATATATATATGACCGGATTTTGAGAGCTTAGACCGGACTTCACCCGGATTTGTTTCGTGTCATACAATTAAATATTATAATTCGCTGAAAATCATAGGCACCGCACGAAATCAAATGAATACTAACGATTGAATTAATTTTCGACCAAAGACCGGACGTTTTTTTGAAAAATAAGGACTTTTAACCACCTGCGACCGGATTTCGTATATTTTGAAGTGTTTTATTTCTTTAATGCTTTTCCACTAAGTTACAATGAACATTTTATATGTAGGACGGTAATAAATGTGAAATTATTTGCAAAGTACACTTGTCCTTCAACTATTAGTCAAATCAAAGTAGACGTGCATTTGATAAAAGCATACCTCGAAATCAATACCTTTCAGATACTCACCCAAATTCTTTAATAAAACAATAACCCATTAATCGATTGAAAAAGCAATATGGTAATATATTCATTTGAGGAATCGAACCGCGGACACCGCAAAATAAAATGACAAAATACCAAGAGCATTCACCACTCGGTTATAGGATAGGAATACATAATGAGCCAATTCCTGCGACACGTCCGACGATGTATGACTTCCAGTGGTATTATGTAAGGGTCGGATTATGGTCAAACGGTACAGTTGCAGATGTCTGCGAGTAACTTAACCGACTTAGCTATCTACTTATATCTTGGCTGATCTGAAAGGCGTGTATGTCAATCAACCCGGCTTTATGTAAATGATGTAACAATTTACTCGGCCAAGTCACTGTCCCGATATGACAGGGAGGCAACGTGACTGAAGCATTATTTAATATAAAAACAAATGAGGCATAAAAAAATATTGAGCTCAGAGTGGCTACTGTTATTATTACGAATACATATTTGATGAGCATTGTGATGCTATAAGTAAAATATTTATATAAAAAAGTTGATCTAGAGCAGTGTTTCCCAAACTTTTGACATATGAGTACCCCTTCTTTGATTTTCCTAACACCAAGTACCCCTCATCAAAAAGAATGCATATACATACTTTAGTAACAATCAAAATATATAAGTTGCTAGAAATTTTAATTAACTTTGATTATTCCACGTATTGTGTTAACGTCATTAGTAGTATGATTAAATTTGTTTGCACTGTTTCGATTTTATAATCCCCTCTTTGCTTCCCTTAAAAAGGAAAAATCCCAATCTGATTGACTAAAACTCATTAGTATTATTAGTATCATTATCTGTTTGTTTTATTTCGATTCTACACCCCCCTCCTTGCTCCTCTTAAAAGGAAAAAACCCAAACCTCCATTTTGTAATTTAATAATTTAAAATATTAGAATCAATCTTGATTCATTACTTAAGCAAACTTTGCGATAGTAAGTCTGAAGATGCCTCTGAAAGAGGCGAAACACGTGTCACAATTAGTAACACAATACGTGAAATAATCAAAGCTAATTAAAATTTCTATTAAAATGAACTTCCACAAAGTTACCGCCGAAACCATCGAAAGTATATAAGTTGCTTGTTGCATCAGACTCAGCCAAAGCCCCACCAAACTATTCACGTACCCCAGGCGGTACGCGTACCACACATACACTGTGGTAAACACTGATCTTGAGAATATGTAAGAATATTCAGTTTATATGTATCAACGAAAGATACAACCTAAAAAATATCAATGGATACATCGGTATATTTATTTCTTATTGAATGATTTGGGAGGTTTTGTTTAGTGTCATTTGCGAGTCTTTATATAGTCCTCTCTCGTCGTTGTATTTTCTTATTAAGAGAAGGTTTAGTGAAGAGTTAAATTGATAAACATCAATAATGTTGTTAGCTAATTAACATCATAGAGTTCCTTTAAATCGTTTGTATAATCTGAAAGAAAAAATAGCCATACTATTATAATTCCAAGCATTCTACAAATATTTCAACACAGAACAGTCAGGCTTTGCACATTCTTATACATAAAAAAGAGTTTTTAATAGACAATTTACATCATTCAAAAGCTTTTCACTATCGCCATAAATGTTATTGTCCATCGATGTCCACCAATTATTGTATTGCATAACTTCAGATACAACGTAAAATATTTGTATACTATATAACTCACCGTGCTAAATTGTATTATTTTTTTTAGTTTAAATTGATCATTATCTAATCAAAACTATTCCTGAAAGTTATTGAATAGTAATAAATCATTTTGAAATTCAACAGAGATTTCATGGAATAATGAGACTGATCGACAAGCTATTTATCATACTTATAAAAATATTTGGGTTACGACATATTGCTGATTGTCGAGCTGTATTCTATTGTTGGTTGTACTTTTTTAGTACTCGGTTTAAGTTATCATTTTGACAGTATATCAATAATATATTTTACAACTTCGTTATGACAGATTCGCTTCTGTGATGTAAAATGACGTAACACACACATAAAAAAATTACAGGAGACACAAAAAAGTTATTTGATAATTTTGGACCAGACAAATTACGAAATATACACATCCTTGAAGTGCGTGGAGATTGATAAACTGGTTTTTAATCGACTTTATCTGATATTAGTTGAATTCAATTGGTTACAAAACCGTTTTTCCTGATCGCAATTTTTACAGGCGTTTCTTTGTCAAACTTAAACGCTAAATTTAGATACTATTTCGGAATTTTCAGCTTACATCCTGTATCAAGTTTCGATGGTTTCGGCGGTAACTTTGTGGAAGTTCATTTTAATATAAAATTTAAAATTACTTTGATTATTCCACGTATTGTGCTACTAACTGTGACACGTGTTTCGCCTCTTTCAGAGGCATCTTCAGACTTACTATCGCAAATATAATCATACTACTAATGACGTTAAAAATTACAAACTATTTAACTAATTTTCCCTCCTTGCTTCCCTTAAAGGAAAAAAAACCCAAACTCCATTTTGTAATTTCATAATTTAAAATTTAAGAATCAACCTTGCTTCATTACTTAAGCAAACATTGCGATAGTAAGTCTGAAGATGCCTTTCATTTTGTAATTTTATAATTTAAAATGTTAGAATCAATCTTGCTTCATTACTTAAGCAAACTTTGCGATAGTAAGACTGTAGATGCCTCTGAAAGAGGCGAAACATGTGTCACAGTTAGTAGCACAATACGTGGAATAATCAAAGTTATTTTAAATTTCATATTATGTATCAAGTTGTATACATTGCATCATTTTTCCTTTCCACAGTCGATATGAATATATGATGCTTTTCATATGAGAAAATCTAAGTATGAAAAGCCTTGATAACAACACGGTACTAAAAAAAACACTAACATTTTTGAAACTAATGATTAGCTCGATCTGACTGTAGGCTATTTTATTAAAATATAAATATAACTGCTCTCGCTAAGATCACAAAGCTACTTGAAGATTTATTTTAATTGTTAAGTGATGTAACATGACGGCGAAAAACCTATTTATTTATTCTAGTTAACGTTGCCATGTCAACGCTGTGTCAAAAATCAGAGCAAGTCGAATGAAATCCCCATAGGCGGATTTTTAACGTTGAGTTATTACTAGTACTTGCGAAGATTAATTTGTGTATTACCATCAATTTGAAAAAGGAAATCTTTGCAATATCAGGATTACAAAAGGCTTAAAGCATAACTGTGGAGTTGTTGATCTCGTAAAATTAAAAAAAAACAGACATGTTTATTTAGAAACCTCAGATGAAATTTTCAACGCCTGTCAGACGAGAATTGAGAACAAATTATGGGTATGTGGGTTTAGAATTTGTACAAAAAAAATAACCTGAAAATCATGCATAGTAATACACGTTGCTGAATAGGTTTCGAATTAAAATCTCAGGTGTTTATTACACTTCGTTTTACGCAACAGAAGCGAATCTGTAATAACGAAATTGTAAGATACCTATATAATTAAATTACAGTCAAAGAGATACCTAAAACTTAGTATTCAAAAAATACCGCTGTGCATGCCCACGATAAAATAACGCTCAACAGTAATTGATGTCGTAACCCAAATGCTTTAGTTATATAAAGTTTGTTTAGTGATAGGTTTCATACTATAGTCTTTATATGTTTCGCGGCATAGCTCAAAGTTATAAATATACGACTCTGTCCTCAAACTTCCGAACGAACATATTTGAATGATTTTTCAAAAGATTAATGAATTAGTGTCCAACGATAGAAATATCTGAGATGTTCTTACCCATGTCAACATACTTTGACTGTTTTTAAAAACAGAGTGTAGTAAGAAGCAATTAGTTAATTGTGAACGAATTATTTTTTCCGTTGTTAACACTACAAACATCAGAAGACGAACGTTTCGTAGAAAGGTGGAAGTGTCGAAAATTAAAAGAAGAAACGGTGAAGATCTTAACGTTTATTTATAATATTTATGTCAACGCAAATTTTTTTATTATGTATTAAATATTTAAATATATTTTTTAAATCGTTGATTAATCAATTGATAAGACATGCCGTTATAAGTTTATTCAGCTATGTATGAAGGAAAATATTTGTGATAATTTAATTTAATTAATGTACACAGTATATTTTAAGAAATATTAAAGAGATTTAAAAAATCAAGTGAGATACCGGTTTTCAGAAAAGCTTGTATCGTTAATCGAAATTTCACTTGATTTATTTTGGGTAAAAAATGTATTAATTAATCATTGAAAGTTATAAGAATAATAATCAACTAAGCAACTAAACATATCTAAATGAGATATAAAATATATAAAATTTTATATGCACTGTTTAATTTCCACTTGTGCGCGTAGGAACACTAATTACTTGATCAGTTACAACAGTGATGCACAAACCACGGCCCGCGGTCCTTTTTAATTTTATGGCGGCCCTTAAATCTTTTTTTTAAACATAACACATTTAATAAATTTAAGTAAGCCTTTTCTTCAAGGAAGGAGAGTAAATCGGTTCATAGAAACAGGCGTACAAATATTATGGCAAATAAAAAAAAACTATTTAAAAAGACCAAGAATGTATTAACTTATGAATCGCATATAAATGATGCATACATATTTCACAATGAAACGATTTTTAATAAGCATGTACATACCTATAATCCTTTTTTGCATGGCTTATTTATTTTCGAAATAGCACGGTCAAAGTAATATAATGGAACCCATTACTCATTACTCATTTATCTAAATTCACTTAATCTTTTTTACACGATTTTAAGGCTGTTTTACATGGAACGTACATATGTTCTGTATAAAAAAGGATCGAGCGTAATCATTTTTTTATTTGCGGCCCAAACCCACGATAATTTGTTTTATGCGGCCCGCTAGAAGGTAAAGGTTGTGCATCACTGAGTAACAACGATATATCACATGTTACATTATGTTAATATGTACGGCACGGTTAGAAACTAATAATAAGTGTTCTCTCGGTGCGTTCTTTTTTTAGGATCGGTTAGAAAATTATGTGTAATTAAGTGACCTTCCTATATTGATTACAGTAGTGGAGAATGGAGATGCATTGATATTTGACGCCACTATCATGAATATTTCACAATTTACGGGAAGTTTCACATTTCGTTATTTTTACTTAGAATCTGTATGCGAAATGCATTCATAAAAATGAAACACATTCCGAGTGTAAGCTGTAATCTATCGATTTCAGTTCGAAGGCATGACTGTTTGTGATGTCTAATATTATCTTCCCACACTTTCAATTCCAGCGACAGTTTATCATTAGTCTTTTCCTAACCCTACTCTCTTCTAAAAGAAACAGCTGAGTATCAACAATTACTCATTAAAAAACATCTATAGATATACCTTCATAAAGAGACCATGTCTTCACATTGGGAGCGGGCATGGATTGAAAAAAAAAACTTTTACATATATTAAACAACAACAGCAAATCATTTTTGATCGTATTTAAAAGTTTGTAGAATAAAATACTGCCAATAATCGTCTTTCATCGAAGAGTTTATATATGGATAGTTGAAAAGTGATTAAAAATGTATATACAGATGTAATTGTTGTCTAATCCGGGATATGAACGCGTAATCAAATCCAATATTTGCTCGCTAAGATTGCGCTATTAAGATTTTTTATTACCTTTCTTGAATGCCAATTTAATTAATAAATTTCTCAGTTATAGGAAATATTGTTTCAGTGCAACAGTACCTGCAAAGCCGTCAATTAGATAATTTGTAAAACAAAAATTGAAATTCTTGTACGGTCATGACTAACATAAAAAAAAAGCTAAATTAGCGATTAATAATCGTTTAACATAATGTTATATAATAACTAAGCGTTTATGGTTGATGTAATTGATTGTTTTTTAATATTTAAATGGCTTTATAATATTTTAAATGGTTTTTCTTTACGCAAGGTCAAAAGATTTGCATTTTTTCGTGAGCGCATAATATGACGTATTGGTAAAAAAGTAAATATTTTACGTATCATTTTATAACTCGTGAATAGTCAATCGTAGAAAATAGGTATATGAAATGATTATTTGTTAATTATTCGGCTTGTATTCATCATGTGAGTTCATGTTTGCGTAATATTAGGAAAGATAAACCTCGAAACGATTGTGAAAAACTCAAAAAGATGAAACTTAGAAAAACTCATATATTTTAACTGTTGACAAACAATAAGATTTCTCGTTTAATTTAAGCAATCGATTTTTGCTCGCGTTGATCTCGAATGATTTTCTCACATGTACATTGAGTTTACCTTACGAAGTTTAACTTAAAAACAAAGTATTTAGTTTTACATTATATGTATAGTTGATGGCTATTTCGGCGTATGTACCACAACATTACTAAATATTTTGTAATTTTTCATCTTATTAAAATGGAGTTCTATCAATGCCAATTCAATCAATAAACTTTTAAAACTAAATTATAATATATAAAAAAATACAAAATAATATTCACTTTTAATGTGTTCACTGTCAATATTTGTGAAAAGTATTCATTTGTACTTCTTCCACATTTATTTAAAAAGATCAGGACCGGTTTTGCTTATGACGAGAGTTGACATAAAAGCTTTCATATTTTGCACTGTAGTTTGTAAACTATTTTCAATACCAATTGTTTATTACACCTTTTTTATTTCACTTTTTTTAAATATAAATTGTATTTTTATATTAGTTGCTAATTCTTGTCATGAGCGAATCCGGTCCTGATCTTTTTTTAAATAAAGTACAAATGAATTTTGTATTTTTTTGAAATAAATGTTCAATTGAGATTCTTTCGCAATTCATCAATCAATACTGGTAAAACCCTGTTTAATGTATTATACACATTTTAAAATGTAGAAATTATAACCGAAACTGTAACCGAGTGGTCCGTTACGGTGCTCATGGATTCGAATTCCAGTTCGAACACGTTAATTGAACGATTTTATGGATTTATGTTCTCGAAGACATGGATATCGAAAATTTCTTCTGCCGAACCGAACCTTAAAACGTGGAGTAGCGAGGGCGATTAGCTAACCACTAGCATTGCTTTATCTATACGCTCGTATCCTTAATCTCTCATAAAAAGTGAACAAGTTATGTCTTCATCAGTTATCATAGAAAAACTTATGTTAAGATAAGCTAGGTTAGTAGTTTCACATTGAAAATTAGATTTGTCATATAACACAAAAAACCTAATAATAATCGACAACGCACTGAGAAAAAAAAGAATGCTATCCAAATACAATTAAAAGCGAGTCTTTAACAACGAAACAGAATTCAAAATGACCATGGCATTTAATAGTTATTATTGGACATATATTGTTTTAGGCAAAAATACTTTTACTTTTTGAGGAACGCATATACTAAAGGATTTTCCTTGGTTGTCTTAAATGACCCGCTACGAGTAGAGTTAATCGAGTTCTCCGAAAAAAGACAACAGCCAGTACAAAAAACCCGGCCTTGACTTTCAACGTTGGCTTAAGACGCGAATTAGATATAAAAATTCTCTTGAGACGTTTATAGTGGTGAACAATTAATCAGGAACTTGATTCTGCACACTATTCATAATAATATGAAACACTTAGTTAGAAACACAGAAGTTAGAAGATGGAAAAAAATTCCAAGCATAGCAATCCCTCATACTATCATGTGAAACTAATTCAAATGTCAACCGGTTTTTTTATAACAGTTTTGATTTAAGGTGATAATCCTGTTAAGTGATTATACCCATAAACCATTATCTGTTATCCCATACAACGTAACATGAAAAATTGTATGTCTTTCATAACTAAGGTGTCTTGTTCACAAAAAAGCATCCATTGTATATAATTTGTTTAAGTCGTGTTTTTATTCAATTGCCATTGTTTTGCTAAAGGAAACGTATATTATAAATCATCTTAGAAACAATTTAGTCATATTTTAATGGGTTAGGCCAGTGCTACTCAAATGCTGGTCCGTGGAACAGTTCCGCTGGCGCAAATTGGTGGTATATATAACTTATTAATTCGATATATATTCACAATGATGCCGGCCCTGGAAAACATATTATATCCAGCGATAAAAATAAATATAATTATCGAAATTATCCACCATTTAAATCAGTAGATTAATATGTTATAACATTTTACGATAGTCACATTTAATTTCAAAAACTGTAATTTAACGTCATTAAAATCAAATCATTAGTAAAGTTAATCCATGTTCAACTTATTACAAACACGATACAGTTATTTACTAAATGTCAGTTCAATTCGACCCGTGCATTTAAAACGTCCGAAGATGCCGAAAGGCGAAACCGGGGTCGTTAGTGACATAACTTGTGCGAATTTACATAGTTTGAATCGTTCAAATTTAAAAATATTTAGTTAGTAAAATAATTCTAGGATATTTATTGTTAAGATTTATTTCAGCTTCATGCCGTCTTCACAACTGTTTCATTGGAAAGAGATGGACACGTATATGCCATTTCAATCAATAACAATATTGTAAATTTGCAAAAAAATATATATACACAGATGGTACCTCCAAAATGATCTGTCCTCCGACAAACTCTTTACTAATTTCCAGTAAACCGTAGCTCTTGTGATTGCATCGTATGGTTGGTCATCAACGACCTTACAGGACGATGGAATCCACCCGGAAGGTAGGATTTTTTTTTTCGATTAACTATGATACTTGTGCGAGCCGTATATTTTTTTGTGAATTTTGAAAATCAACATCACATGTTTCAAATAATATCGCTTGATGTTTACGACCTCTATTATATTACAATATATTACATGTACAAATGATCATCAAAATAGAATAAGTCGTAATATGTATAAATAATTCGCAACAACAAATAAGTTTTTTTAAGCTGTCACGGTACGTTGTAAAAAAATGTTCTAAATTGCTCCGAAATTGATTGTCCGTGGGCGCTGGACCATACTGTACTTATATTCAGTAAAATAACAAACGAATACATCGTAATATAATGAATAAATTGCTAGTATTATATTTTTTTGTCGATCGAACCACATAAACCAAGGTCGCTTCGCTTACCCACATTGTAAAAAAAAGCCAATAAATCACGATGGCAGATCGCAGAGATACATCTCAAGAGAGCCATTTGCAGATCTAATCTTTTCGGTAAGAAAAAAAATACTGTAAGTAGCGTGGCATTTTACAAAAGGCACCAAAGCTGAATATGTAAATCAGGGTCAGGTATTTTGAAATGAATTTTGAATGGGATAAATCCCATTCAAAATGCATAATGTTAATATCGATTACTTTTCAAATACTATGAATACTATTGTAGGTTCTATACTATGTGAGGCACGAGTTTCATAAATGTAAAAAAATCGTGCCACTGAAAAAAATATAAACATGAAAACTTCATATGTTTTAATGCAATCAAAAATCTTTCGTCAATCATCAATAATTTATATAATCAATTCAAATAAAATAGACGGCAGATACATACACTTCTCGTATCATATCGACTGTGAATAGAAAAAAGGACGTAACCCACACATAAAAAAATTTACAAGAGTACAGAAAGTAGTACATTTTTAAAGAAAACGTTTTTGATGATTTTGGACCGAAGGCAAATTATGAAATATACTCAACCTGAAATGCATGGACTGATGAACTGGTTTTTAATTGACTTAATCTGATATTAATTATTGAATATCAAGAACCTTATTTTGTTTTCCTGATCGCAATTTACACAGGCCTTTCTTTTATTCAAACTTAAAACCTTAGTTTAGATACTAATTCGGCACCTCCAGCTAACATCTTTTCGATAGAACGTGTATTATGTTGTATGCATTGTGATTGTCAAAAAAAAATAATCGATATAGATAACCGTTTCATTATTGTAGTAAGTTAAGATGACATGTTGTTGCCACAGCTCATAAGAGTAACTTAAATCTTTATCTTACAATGTGCTATAGTACTTATATTTGGGCGCAATCAGTAAGATAGCAGACTTATACGCTTAAAATGATTTCAAGTTATGCTTCAGGAGCAATTAGCCAAGACCGTGTCACTAAGTAAAAATATAAATAATATTGAAAATAACCAGCCAGAAAGTATATAGAATTGTTCGCAAGCCAAGTGGTTTTTGTAGTAGCTACTAGCGGGGCGTCCAATGAATTAATTCCTTACGATGGCCATGAATTCCGACGCTCCACTGGCGGCGTCTGACCACCGATGCGAGCATTAAAATTGTGCTACTTTTTTACTGTCAGTTTTAAATTCTTTCCAATCACATATATAATATAAATGGTATCTCTTTTTGGCATTTAGTTATCACAAAAAAGTCCTCAATAAAATATAATAAATGTTTTATAATTAAATTTACAGAAACAGCTGTAAACTAATCCAATAGACTTAAAAAATATATGATTTTCGTTGAGATGGACCAGTTCTTATCGATCATTTTTATCTATTTACCAGTTGAAACATGATACAATTAAGCGACATCCCAGGTTATTTAATATGACATTTTGATTTATCATGTTTCAAATGTCAATGCGTGGTGAAAAAGCATCATATTGACCTATAATAGTCAATTTGATAAGCGATTTGCCTAGCTACCAGTCGGGTCTGGATTCAAGTTCACGTAAGGTTAATGGTCAATATCAAATTCGTATTTTTCTATGTAAAATTCGTCCTGGTTACCAAAAAAAATATTTATAAATTTTGTTGAATTTAAAATTTATACTTCAGTGTTTAGGATACTGCACAGGCAGATTCGGAGGGGCTTTACATGAAAATAAAACGTGACTGTATTTTAAATCATCAACTGACGTTATTATATAAATTTGGAGAACTCAGCGTGATATATATAACATATTAAAGATCCAAGACTACGTCGACTTTATGTTGATGCAGTGCGTGAAGAGAAAAAGAGTTTTTTCGTGATAAGTTTGAATATCATGGTATCAACGAATTTCTTGCGACACACCTAGCAAGTTTTGCAACCAATTATGCCACAACTGTGTCACGACAAAGTGGTTAAGAAGAGTAACTGTAAAAACATTATTACAAATAAATACAACAAATGTAACTAAACCAGCGCTTTCCCACCTTTATGTTACTGCGCCTCCCTTTGAAAGAAAAAATATCTTCGCGCCTCCCCATACTTTATTTCATATAGTAATAAAGGTGTCTTTATAGGGTAAATAAATATTTTGGACTGTTCGCGCCTCCCTTTGCAATGGCCCACGCCTCCCCAGAGAGGCGCGCCTCCCAGGTTGGAAATCACTGAACTAAACCAATATTTTTTTACTCAATTGATATCATGAACTCTTTTCTCTCCCTCTCCCTCTTCTTTGATTCATATCATAAATCATGCTGTAAAATATAAAATGATCAAATGCATGATTTATTTTAAGAATCAATATAATAAATTGAACTAATACAACAAAGTATTTTGAAATAATTCGTATTCATAAAGGATTGTTTATAGGCATCTATAAAACCCACACCAGTTGCAATCTTCTATGGAAAGATCTAAAATGCATCGCCCACCTTTACATTACCTAATACTAGTAATGAAGTATTGTTTTTTTAGATTATAAACAACGCTAGTGTACATTAGTTGAATTTTGGAAATAGTTTATTTATTGTACGCAAAATATAAAACGTAGTAAGCGTATATTTGTCTTAACTGGGTCAGACACAATTCTTAATCGATATTAACTTAAGCGAGTCCATGTTATTAGATAAAGTTACATTTCGACTGTAATCAGGTAAACGGAAGTTACCCTCAGTTATTTAAAACTATTTTTTTTTCGATTACCACAATGTATACAACTTAATAAACTTTCTATCAAAAGGATGTAAATGCAAATGCCAAATTAGTATTTAAATTTAGCTTTTATGTTTGAAAACAGTAGGGGCTGTGCAAATTCCGACGAGGAAAGGGGTAGCTACATAAATGGTTTTCTTAAACAAAAAATGCATTACATTGAGTAAGAAAAGCACCAGTTTATTATTCTTTGTGCACTTCAAAAGGTTGGGTTAATTTATTTATTTGACTTTGGCCAAAAATCGTTAAGAAGGATGTTTGTCCCTTTTGTAAAATTTGTTCATTGTGGGTTGATTCCTTTTGCCTGACTAAAGTCGATTTGTATTCTCACAAAAGGCGATATCGTAAGTTTTAGTTTGCACTGACTGAGTTAGAACCCGGCGGACAAACACTACTAAATATAGTGCAATGGGTTTCAGTGTAAATTACCATGTTTGTTGTGGATAACACAACAAACGTGGATAACGCGTCTTAATTAGTTTCTTTATAAAGCTGGTAAGTGAAATATAAAAAGAAAATGACTTTAATAAATCACGGTTATCCCGTCAACAACAGAATGACACATGCATTTAATATTTTCAGTTTTATGAATAGTGGTAGACTTTTACTTCACATGTTCTGGAAAAAATCGAAGAAAAGAGTAGACATAAGCAGAAGCCAATAGCAGCCTAACACAATCAAGCAAGATTTTAAAAGTATTGTAGATAAATCATTTTAACAATTGTGAGAAATATACCTAATATTATAGAATTGAATACGCATGCAAAATTATTATTTTATCCATTTATATAAATGTAACGGAATGAATTTGTTTGTTTCCATGTACTGGGCGTGTGTCAATATTTGTTAATCGATCATTTTCAATGGCCAAACTTACGTTGTGCAAAAGCTGGGCGCCTGAAGGTTAATTAAAGACTCCCCAACATTTTATTTTGCACAATTTACGAGCAATGGCGGCTACAAGGCTGAAGCTTAACATACAGGTCGACGGTTTTGCCTTTTATCTTCGAGAGTTTATTGTTCAACTCGCGTTAAATGAAGTGTTTATCCGTTCAGTAAGGAAAGGTTGATATTACATAAGGGAAATAATATTAATTTGGTTATATAATCGCAAAACGCGTAACAACAGACCAGCACTAAATAATAAAAGGCGGGCAGATAAGGAACACGTCTTTGTATTATACAATATTTATTATCACGGAATCGAAAACACTACCATAATTAAACTAGGCCCTATACTTGAGTCTCACGTGAGATGATTTATCAACAATATTCTGCAAGAAATTATGATAAAGATATTACAGACTATCGCTATAGTGCAATACTTTTCATATATAAATAAATTGAATGCAACAAATTAATTAATGTAAAATGCAAGTGGTCTTTCGGTAAAATGAGTGAATGGTATAAATATTATTTCATGAATTATAACCGCCCCTGGATATACAAGGGGTACATTGATCCAACGCCACATTGACCAGCCGCCGCTGCTTCTAGGACACCCATTTTTTGCAGTATGGTATTATTTAATTAAAGATTTTGACAGAAGGTGCTTGGTGGAATTTCAATATTAAATTTGAATCGTTCAAATTATGTACATTCACACAGATTTTGTCACTAACGACCCGGGTTTCGCCTTTCGGCATTTTAAGGCGTTCAAGTGCACGGGTGAACTTGAACTGACGCTTAGTAAATGAATGTTTCGTGTTTATATAATAAATACATTTATCATTGAGTTAAAAGCCGTTGCTGGCGAAAAGGATAAGCACATGGGAATTATCGAGTAACATAAATTAAGTTAATGAATTTTTGTGAGCACAATAGAAAAATCAACCGGTGGAGCGGTAAAACAAGTGATAAACTTACGGAGACCTTCATTGAGTACTATATTATTGAATAGATTCAATAAATGATGATCAATTTGTTGAGCTTCTTACCTGCAACAAGAAAAAAATAAGAAACTATAAAACAATATCTACACATTAGTAAATCGAGTTGCATTACTGTATGTATAAGGGTCTCTTGACTGAAAACAGATTTATAGTTATTATGTCTCCTGCTGTGGCCTAGTTAGTTACCAGGTGGGTCCGGGTTCTATTCCCGGTAAGGTCAATGCCAAATTCAGATTTTTCAATTAAATTTGAGACCTAAGACGTGGTTGATCTGTCAAACATAACTGATGTTTTTTTCGGCATTCGCGTTATCGGAGGATTTAGTGACTTTGTTATGTATTATCAATAAGGTTTCAAAGTAAAAGCTTTTCTTGCGCAACTCCTCTCTTAAGGACAGTATCGTAAGATCTTGACATCTTTTAAGTAGATTTTTTTGCGAGCCAAATTTAAGTAATGGGCCCACAATAACAGCATATCTGACTGGTCTCGACCTTTGTGGTCCGGTCGGCTGAATACCATTTTATTATAACGGAGATTAGATTCTTCCGTGTGGTATCAGATCTCATTCAGCAAGACGTTAAAGGTTACAATAACAGGTGTTGCCGCATATTTTTTTTTGTTAATATAATCCATCATAAACATTTTGATATTAAAATAATTGATAGAATTTGAAGGTGACAAATACATATATACGCAATTTTAAAACTCTAAAACGACATTGAGTTTTTCAGTGTAAATATAATATATGTATTATTATTATTAATAAACCATTTATTCAATATACTTTCGGTACGTAAATAAATAATCATAAGTTTTATCAATGACCGATCGTTGAACTCTCTACGGTCACTAGGAATTTTATTTGACTTTTAATCTTTTTTTCTGCTTCGTTTCGTTACACATTCAAATAATGAATTTGAATTTACTTCGAAGCATTCAATTAAAAGTCAGTAAAATTATTACGAGAGGAATTAAAGAAACTTTCTCCTGTAAATTTAATCGACTGAAGGTGCTTGATGGAATCAATATAAATTTGAATCGTTCAAGTTATTTCTCAGTTCAAGGTCATCAGTGCAATTGAACGTCAAAGATGCCGAAAATCTAAGCCCGGGTCGTGAGTGACAAAACTTGTGTGAATATACATAATTTGAAATTCTCCTGTAAAATTTATGAATTGTCACTTACGCTTTTCTACTGATTACGGGTATAGACCCGTAATGAAATATATTACATAAATAGAATCTAGCTGTGCTGTCTGATGTTAAGAGTTTTTCACGATATTTATTCGACGAAAGGTTCTTTACGCTATTGTTAAATAATATCCACAAAGTCACCGCGGAAATCGTCACATGTTTGTGCTCTTTGAGATATTTTTTCATAGTGACGAAATGTTTGTTTTTAATTATCCACATATTAATATACAGCAAACTGATAAAACAAAAGGGCACTAGGTACCAAAAGAAGAGAGTATGCAGAAATTTAACTTTTTTGTTTCCTGTATTTATATATGAAAAGAAAAAGATTGTTTTTTAAGATAAAATATCCAATTGTAACTCAGTTACCGGATATTATAAAAAAATAAAGTTGGCGTGTGTACGAATATGAAAGATCATATTAATTTTAAATAGAACGCAAGAATTTTCGACACGTTTTCGAAATAAAAAAATACTAAATTAAGTAAATACTAGTTTCAATACGGAATTACTATCCCAATATTTTATATAACATTGAAAAAAATCGATATCAAATTTTAATTGCATAAAAATACAAAAGCGTGACCGTCGTTTTTTGGACTAGTTTTTAAGATTATGTATTATTTGCGTAAAAAAAATCCTTTTTGATAATTGACGTGGAAAAAGAAATAATATAAATCATAAATAAAACGATAATCTTTTCGGACACGCGGGTCAAGTGGAATTTAAAACAGGTGCCTGGCAGTACAGAATGTATGATAATTATACGATGGTAAATACTAAATATAGAAAAATAAATGGTTTAAACATGTTTAAAGTTTATAGGCGTGATGTAATATTTGAAATTGCATTTAGAATATAGTGACCAAGATTTATAAAAAAAACATTCAGTAAACTGATTTAAGTGTTTTGAAAATTAAATTTATGAATATGTAAGTATATACACGCATTCAACATCACAAACACACATGCAGGGTTCCGTGGCCCAGTATGAACATCATTTTTTCAATAAATGTATCGATTCTGTTTGACATCATAGGTGTCTGTGATGTTTAGCGTAGCGTTACGAGAGGTATTAGTCAATCACGAGTTCTGTCCCAGCCCTATTCTCTAACCCTCACCGTCTTCGAAAAATAAAGGTTATGCAACTGAGTAACTAGCAGTTTTCGTGGAAAATTTTCTGTTGAGATATCTTTATAAGGAGGCCATATGCTCTACATTGAGAGCGAACGCGGATTTAAAAAAAGTGGACAGTAGGGTTAAAATAACAACGTATTTAGTTATATAGTTTTTATATTATCAGTAGAAATCTATTTCAAAGCAGAACTATTCCTGATGATGGCGAACGCCGAAATAGCTATCAAATAATAATATAAAACTATGGAACTAAAAACGTTGCTATCTTTATCTTTTCATACTGGAGTTCTACCAAGTAAATGGCAATTCAATCAATCAAAAAATCGACAGTACAGAAATTAACACAGTTTAAGCTGAACGTAAATACAATAGTTTAAAAGAAAATGATTGAAACTTGAAAAGATGGAATAAATTTACAATTCAATCAAATGCTATTTAAAACATAAGATACCCTTCGTATTATAAACAATCTATATTTAATACTTTCGATGGTTTCGGCGGTAACTTTGTGGAAGTTCATTTTAATAGAAAATTTAAATTAACTTTGATTATTCCACGTATTGTGTAACTAACTGTGACACGTGTTTCGCCTCTTTCAGAGGCATCTTCAGACTTACTATCGCAAAGTTTGCTTAAGTAATGAAGCAAGATTGATTCTAACATTTTAAAATTATAAAATTACAAAATGGATTGGGTTTTTTTCCTTTTAAGAGGAGCAAGGAGGGGGTTGTAGAATCGAAATAAAGCAAACAGATAATGATACTAATTTTACTAATGAGTTGTAAACAATCAGAATGGGATTTTTCCTTTTTAATGGAAGCAAAGAGGGGATTATAAAATGCAAACAAATTTAATCATACTACTAATGACGTTAAACATTACAAACTATTAAAACTAATGAGCTACAATCAATCATCTAGGTTTGTGATTACTCTATTAATTGGAAACAATTTGAGTAACGGGGAACCGCCTGTGCTATTAAGAATATTATTTAATAATATTTCTTTTTTGTTAAGAGTTTTATTAATTTCTAAAAATTCTAAGCTATTCATCTTTAAACCCTTTTTATTTACTCGGTGGAGTATTTCTAAATTACAAATCTGATTAAAATTATGATTATTTTCTATTAAATGATTGGCAAACTCAGAGAAATTGTTACTTTTTAGACATCTTATATGTTCTTTAATTCTAATATTAAAGTTTCTACCTGTCTGTCCAACATAAGACGCTTGACAGTCTCCACAAGAGAGTCGATAGATACCACTCTGTGACGATGAATCTACGCGATCTTTACTGTTCAATAAAATTTTACCTAAATTATTTACTGTATAAAACGCGGGTTCTATATTGTCTGGCAAAAATTTAACTATCTTTGACGAGATGTCTCCTAAATAAATAATTCTACGCCAGTTTTTAATATTATCGTTTGCTTTCTTCTCTCCTGAAAAAATATTATTTACTATGAGTTGTTTAACTTGCTTACGTTTAAGTAAGTTAACTACTACGTCTGTGTTGTAACCATTATTTACAGCTATCTGTTTAATAATGTTTAACTCTAATTCAAAGTTGACTTTAGTGAGAGGGATGTTAACTAATCTATTAATCATTGCATGGAATGATGAGAGTTTTTGCGACCACGGGTGAATTGATTGATGGTGAATGACGACATCTGTATAAGTAGGCTTTCTGTAAATGGCAAATTCTAATCTGTTGCTATTATTTTTCTTTATTGTTATGTCAAGAAAATTTAAGGTTTTTTGTTGCTCGATTTCTAGTGTGAATTTAATATTTGTATGCAATGAATTTAAATGACGTAAAAAGGTATCTAACTGTCTATCTGTTCCTGTCCAAATGCAAAAGATATCGTCTACATAACGATACCAAGTTTTTACATTTTTAAGTAACGTGTGATTTGACTTAAAGAGATTATTCTCAAAATAATCCATAAAAATATCCGCGAGCAAAGGTGAAATAGGACCACCCATAGGTAATCCTACCGATTGTTTGTAAAATTTTTTATTAAACAAAAAATAGTTTTGTTCAATACAAATGTGAAACACGTGTCACAGTTAGTTACACAATACGTGGAATAATCAAAGTTAATTTAAATTTTCTATTAATCTATATTTATATAACCAATCTTTATGTATTGTATATAATCCATGTCTAAGACATATTATATAAACACAATAAAAGGCTATTTACAATCAGTACTATTTCTGAGATCGAAGCACGTCACTGATAATAAAACGAATCAAGCGCAACATGTCATTTATTTTTAAAAATAAATTAACACGAAATATCCACATGCAAATTAATTAAAAAATATGTTTTTTTTATAGAACTTATTTAATATTTAATACGGTATACGCAAAGGTAATATAAACAGAAATAGTATTTTTTTAAATATTAACGGTTAGTCACCATCGTGTAAATCAATACGACCTTCTTTGCGTCGGTGAATATATCATGAAAAATAAAGTAAAACCTCAACTACAAATTGCAGCTATAAATTGAGCGTATTAAGTCATTGAAATGTTTGATTCACATGAGTTATTTGCATTCGTATGAGGTAAGATGAGAGATTAATCGATATTAATAATAGATACACGCAAAGATGTACCTTCCATTCGCCGTGTTATGAATATTATAAATGATTTCATTTAGCGGAAAGGTTAACAAGAGTCCCTGTAGCGCAAAAAATGCTTGATTACTGCTGTATGTTTTGAATAAATTTTAAAATGTTGGACAGAAGCTAACACACAGACTAGTAAAAATACCGAGTAATCAATCGGTAAACATTTTTTAAACTTTGTATTTGTACAAAATATATAATGCACACTGATATATTATCGGGTTTACGCTTCGTAACTAAGATCTTAAAAAAATATCGATTGCTGATAAAATCATTACAAAATACACCGATAAGAAGTTGCAGAAGATTTCGGGTACGTGGCTCAGCGGTTATCGTCGATGGCTTCCGTGAAGGATCTCATGAATTCGACTCTCATTACGAAAAGTATTTTCGTTATAATTCGAAGGCATTGGTGTTTGTGATGCATACAAATTTCCCTCACACCCTTCCAATCCTAAAATAACGGGGCGTAATGAGCGCCTGTGCGGTCGAGTGTTCAATGTCGTTGGCTTCGGCTACGGAGGTCATGGGTTCGAGTCCCAGTACGGACAGTTTTATAAATTGATTTTTCAATCGATTTATGAATTTCTATTCGAATGCATGGATGTATGTGATGTCTTGAAGTCCCCCCTCCCACCCATCCTATCATATAAACTGAGCTTATCGAGAGTGATAAGCTTACCACTAGTCCTGTCCTAGACTTATCCTTCTATTCCTACTCTCTTTGGAAAAAGAGAGGTTGAGCAACTGAGTAAGTAATAAGCAGTCTTGTAGAAAAACTTCGGTTAGATTACTTTCATTAAGAGGCCATATATTGTACATTGGTAGCGAATGTGTATTAAAAGAAAAAATCTATTCTATCACTGTTAGAATAAATCAAATTATTTCGAAACATCTGGCAACTCTATCATGTGTATGTATGCGGTTAATTTTTTAACATTTGACGTAAAAAAAACTTACTAGTTAGTATTTCAGACTATTCAAAATAATTGTATGCATGCGGGAATATCACTGCCGGTCTAATAAAATGCAGTACATATATAAACAATTAAGTAGTTTTATTAAAATAAAATTTTAATTATAGATTGACAAAAGTGTGAATTTATAAAAAAAATGCACGCATTATTTGAAAAGTTGATAATCCTAAAAATTCTGGTTTTTAATATTACTTTTTTTTTAAAATTTTGTCAGGTATACAAAAACGATTGTCCGAAAAGATTTATTAAAAGACGAGACGATAAATTATTATACCAATATAAATATTATAGTTTCTCATTTTCTTATTTGCATGGGCTCAATAAAGCAGAGGAAAGCATAGCGAAGCAGCACTTGAAATAAAATTAATTCCAGAATAAAATCACTGCGAATTTGCGCCAAAATACGATAAGTACGGTCACGAATCGGTGCTTAAAAAAAGTTAAACGATTAATTCAACAATGAATGCGGCATGGCATCCGGAAATACACAAACAACGGAATCGTTATTTTTTTCTCGTTCGTTATCTTTCGCGTCTATTTTTTTAAGTATAAATTTTCATATAATAAAATAAACAATGAGAAATGAGTAATGAGTAATGATGTTCGGGAAATCAGTTGACAGCACAATAATTATATTGTAATGGTGAGGCAAACGTCAAAAACACAACATTCTACAGGCCAGTTAAATACAGTTATGGTTTACTTTTGTGGTGTTCACTATCAACACTTGGTAGAAAGGCATTATATTTAAAATCATAAAAACCGCATTTCAACAAATTACGCTTATTTTCTATTATCAGAACTGGTTTCGCTCGTGATGAGCATTATCAAATGATAATATGATACGATAGTACAGTGCTATTTATAAAAAACAAAATAAAATTATTAGGCTATAACAGTTATGGTTATCTTACAAATATTTTTTCGGGAATAAGAATTGTTCATTAGTCAGTTGAAAATGCTCGCCATGAGAAAAAACGGTCCTGATCTTGGTAAGTAAAAATGGAAATAAGTAAAAAGGAATATTGTGTTTTTCTTAATATAATGCCTTTCCACTAAGTTTTGACGGTGAACAACAAAACAGTAATTGCTCATTAGTTTGTATTGATAAATTTAGTAGAAAACTGTTTTCGTGCTACAATAATAAAATAAAACCTTTTATTAATAATTAAGTATTTCGACTGAGTTACCTGAGACTACCTGAGAAAAAAGATACTTCCACATTTGCCAATCATTTAATTCTTGAAAACCATACGTTTAATTTTGACTCAGGTATTGATTTGTTACATACTAACAGGGGCGAGTTTAAATTATTTTACCAAGAAATCTTAGAGATTAATCGAGCTCAGCTTAACAGTTTGCCAATTTTAAACGAGCAATATTATCTACCAAATTCTCCATTGTTGTACCCCTTTTAAATAATTGTCATTTTATTAATAATTTAAGCACTTGCTATCATTAAATATTAATTCAAAGGCTTAAAAAGAAATCAACTCATTAATAAAAGGTCGGATAAAACCCTAGATTTATTTTAAACATTCCTATGTTATTATCTGGTCATTAATATTTTCGAAAAATCCCCATAATTATAACAAACCCACTTAATCCATTGAAAATTGTATACATTCAATTTTCGCTAATTTACATTTTAATAGCCTTATAACTTAGTGATCTACTTATATTTTTGTTTATAAACGATACAAACTGTTTACTACGCGTCAGTTCAAGTACATCCGTGCACTTGGAATGCCTGAAGATGGCGAAAGGCGAAACCCGGGTCGTTAGCGACAAAACTCATGGAAAAGTACAAAATTCAAACAATTCAAATTTCTTTTATTAATAGTTTATCTCGGCATTTATTGGGTAGAACTCCATTACATTAATGTGAAAAATATCAACGAATGTACGTCCTCGTCAGGACTACAGCTGTATAGTGATATAGTAAGCCGAAATAACTATCAACTATGTATAAAATAATAACTGTAGAAGAGTATATATCGATACTTTTTCAGTATCTCATATAAACCAACAACATACCTGAATTCAGTGGCAATTGAAGGTCACGTTTTTTAATTCGTCACGAGATATTGAAACTGAAGTTTATTTTGAAGCCCCGAGCGCACTTCATTTGCTAATTGGATAATCCGCCACTGCTTGAATTATCAATTTTGATATGTCATAATTTGTAATAAGTCATAATTATTCACACCTTTCTTTTTTCTAATATGAGTAAACTTTCCGTAGAAATATCTATGGAGTATAAATATTTACCGGTAATAAAAGCAAAGCATATTTACTTGATAAGAAAATAAAAGGTATGGCTTTATTGCAAAGAAAACAGTTTGAGATATTCAATATCTACAGTGAGCAGGAAGTCAACGATAAACATTGCAAAGTCATATTTTGTCTTGGCACAAAACTGCAACTGTTTGTACAATGCATACGAAGGAAAAATCTACAATTTAATATATGTATCAATGTGTTTGTGTGAGTGATTATTTGAATGTATTATAAATTATTTTTTAATATATAATCCTACAAGCGATGTTTCCAATAATGGTTTAATCATAGCATGCGAATTTTGTAACTAAAAAATAGAATGTAAACAATTATTTAAAAAAAAAGTGTACAAATGCATGTCTATAAGTAACAGTGAACTATTAATAGTGTTTTACTCAAATAAAAAAATATCATTATAGAAACAACCAAGAAGTAATATTGCAACATGGTTAAATAATAATAATTGTTCTGTTTCGCAATTATGTACATAGTTGAAAAATGTCGTTTGTTTTTATTAAGATGTATATTTTCAGTTTTGATGTGTTGATATTTAAATCTGATCTTCTTTCTCGCAATCAATAAACGTGGATGAAAATTATTGTAAAATATAATAAAACGAATACAAGTAATTCTTGAAATATAAAGCATCTAATAATAGCATTACAAATAGCGATTTGAAAATATATTTCTAATACAATTTCATTGTTAACATGTATATAAATTCGAAATGCGATCAAAACGATGAAAAAGTCAATTGCATTTTCAAAGTGAGAGTGCTTTAATACAGGATAACTTTTTAACATTATTTTCGAGTCACAAACATTTCATCTGTCTACTCTACGTTTTTTTTTCAGATTCACATTTTGCATCTAATATTTTTACACGATCTATTTACTAAAAAAAAAGTTTCAAGATTATTCAATCGGAATAACAGCGATAATTTTTGTTTTGAACTGAGCTTCTTTATCAATTTGAACATCGTCCTCTTTTGAGGACGATGTTAACAGAGGACGATGTTAACAACGGGAATCAAATATCTACGCTTTTGAAATATTATCAGCGGAATATTAGAAATTTTCTGTAACCCTCCAAGGACGAGCGTGACCATATGGTCACAGCAAACATTGTTGTCTATTGATCCCACTATTCATCCCTTTTCTATCTGAATATCGTTGCTTTCACTCATATTTGATAAAAAAAGGGTACAGACTTCAGTTAGTCATCAGCCGCGTGGACAGAAACGGCGACCAAAAGCACATACGATTTTTTGAACTTCCGTTTTTTTTAATGGACCTTTTGAACCTGTTTTCACTTTTGTGTACACAATATTACACGGTAATAAAAGGATGTGCATGATCATATAGTCATGCGGGATTTCTACAAAACGACTTAACGTTTTTTTTTTTTTTTTTAATTTTTGTTAGGAATAATAGTTATCCGTCACTTCAATATGGCTTAAAAAAAATTATCGATAAAAAGCTCTCGTCTCTGGATGGTTAAGATATTCACAATATATAAGTCACAATTTTATGCTAACACGTTGAAATGTATTAATTTAAGATTTCGACTGAAGGTGCTTGGTGGAATTTCAATATTAAGTTAGTGACAAAATCTGTGAGAATGTACATATTTTGAACGATTCAAATTTGAAATGTATTCTTAAAATAAGTTGTTTTGGTGTAAACCCATTTGTGAGATTGTAAGTAGGTATATATTGTGTAACACTATATTCATAACGATACTCGCCCGTTCCGCGTTTAAATTGGCGAGACTCATCGCAATTTCAGACTGACATATTGAAATATTGCCACACTTGCATGTCATCGGTCGTAGCTCATGGAGGAAAATCTAGCAGGAATGTAGGAATGCAGTCGCAGGTAAAGTGCAACGCCTACGGGCGTTTCCTGCTACACATAATAATAATAATTGGTCATTAAAAGTGAAATTCTAAGATCAGAGAGGTCAGCCAACAACTGCAAAATATGCACGCTGTTATGATGCAGTATAAATTAATGAAGTAGTTCGCAAAACTATTTATTCTGTCACGTTTGGTTTGTTTGACAGACGCACTCAGATAGTACATCTATCTGGCTGAACAAATGCATTGGAATAAAAAATGCACACTGAGCTTAGATCAGGGGTAGGGAACCATTTAATTTATAAAAGCCACATTCATTGTTGACACTCCCCGCTTTTTTTTCAACTGTCGTACATATCGACTGTGGATATGAAAAAAGACGTAACCCACACACCAAATTTCACAGGAGGTGCAATAAACGTGTTTTGATGATTTTGGGCCATATGCAAATTATGAATTATACACAACCTTGAAGTACACTAAGACTTCTTAGGTGGTGTTTAATTGACATAATCTCAATATTAATTTAAGAAAGTGTCTAGGAAAAACCTTTATTTCAGGGTTATAATTTTTTACAAGGTCATCTTTTTCAAACTTAAAAGCTAAATTTAGATACTAATTCGGCATTTGCAGCTTGCATCCTTTTGATAGAACGAGTAAGGTAAGAGCACCCATCACCGCCACTACACCAACTACCGCCACCGTAAGAATGTTCTCAAAATAACAAGAAAACCGTTAAAATCTTCTCAACAAAATATATTGAACAGTAAACACGAATGCATAGTGATCACGTGTCATTTGTTGTTTTATAGCTAACTGTATTTATTCTATCGGAAATATCAGTTTTCTGGATGAGCTCGGAGGTACGATTGTAATTTGGCCTTTCGTTAAACACTTTGTTAAGAAATAGCTAAATTTTATTTTTCGATTTAAAACAAAATTCATTGAATATATATGAAAGTTAAGTTTAGTTTATAATAAATAACATATTTAGAACACTCTAAAGTAAGTATAAATCCATAATTAATATAAATTAAGTGATAAAAATAGAAAATATTGCGTGGCGGTGATTGGACCCATTAATTATTATATGGGAACCAAATACCGCCACCCCTGGCGGTAATAGAGTTTGAAAACATTGAATTTTTTAATGTAAATTATAAGTATTTAACAATTTTTTCAAATATTAAAGTGAACAACCCAATTCATATTTGCGTTGGTCCAATCACCGCCACTTCTACTGTACATTGCTCATCCCGTAAAAGCATCAGCAAAAATCTAGTGGCGGTAATAGGGCATTGGCCATGGCGGTGATAGGCTCCACATAAACATATATGAAAATGCAAATTTAAGCTAGATAAACTTAAATACTGCAATATTTTTCATATAATTTATAAAGAAAATGATTAAATAAGCATTATTTGTTTCAAAAATTCCAATGCCGTAATAATGTAATTGATAAAATACAGCTTTAATTTAAGTGGCGGTAAAAGGAACAATAATCGGTGATTGGGTCATTATTTTACCTTAATTTTCAGATATTAAAAAATTATGAAATATGGTTGGCACAAAAAAATGTTTATACTCCGCTGAAACATTGGATACTGCACTGAAAGAATTAAAAAAGGGGAGTTCCGTACTGGCAATAAGTAAAAAATATAGTATACCACGTACCACATTGCGTGATAAGATAAGTGGTAAGTATAGGGAAGGAGCTAAGCCAGAACCTTCCAAAATTTTGTCATGCCAAGAAGAAGCGCTGCTTGTGAAGTGGACACAAAAGTTGGCAAGTTTGGGATTTCCAATAACGAAGCCTCAGTTACAGGACTCTGTCGCAGAACTCACCAAAACTCTAAGCAGAGAAAATCCATTTACTGGTGGAAGACCTGGAAAGAAATGGTTTAGCTGTTTTTTAAAAAGACACCCGTAATTGGTGCAAAGAGTTTCACAGAACCTTCGAAATCAAAAATTGGACAAAGACATTAAAGAAAAGGATATAGCTGAGAGACGGCTGAAAAGAAAATTAAGATTCGACGAAAAGGCAGCGAAACAACAGAATTCTGCAAAAGTGGCTAAAGTACACAAAGAAATTATGGCATCATTTGATACTGGCGATTATGTTATTGTGACCTATGAAGGCAAATTTATTCCTGGTATTGTTCTAGGTATCAATACAACCGATAATGAAGTGCAAGTTAAGACCATGACAATGGCAGGGTCAAACTGGAAGTGGCCTGCGATCGACGATATTTTAAATTACCCTGTTGCAGATATTGTAAAAATTTCTACGCCGACGTTGACTAATACTAGGGGCTTTTATTCCGTCCCAGAAGTGGTATCTTTAAAAAAGAAGTAATACTTAACCTACTTGCCTAATTTCATCATAGTATGTACTTATATAAGTAGCTATTATTTATATGAATGCCAATGAAGGTGCAATTTTTTATTTACAAGAATGTGATTTTGATTTTTTTTTGTATTAGGAATGTGATTTTTTTAAAAATAAATAATTTAAGTGCATACCTAGGTATAATAGGAAACATTTAAACATAGGTACATAAATAAAATGAATTTAATTCAAACAAACATCTTTAAATGTGTTTAAAATGGCTTTAAATTCATATGGCGGTAGTTGGTCCCTGCATTGGCGGTAATAGGATACAAAAAAAAAATGGGTGGCGGTAATAGGGAACCATTCTCCAATGAAAAAACTTTAGTTAATTAATTAAATATAAAGCTCATCCTCACTATTGCTTTATACTTAAATAGGCGATATATAACAGTATAGAATTAAACAAGAAGTTTATGTTTTCGTTAAGAAATATAAGAAATACACAAAATTTCTTAAATCGAGCTACTAATGTGGCGGTAGATGGTGTCCTTACCTTATAAAGTTTGATACATTGTTATTATCGAAAAAAAGCTGTGGATTACGTCCTTTTTCCTTTCCACTATCGATTTAATGGGTTTGTTATGCTCTTTTTCCAAGCGCTTGCGTATAATTTTTTGATCAAAGTGAATATTTTGATCAAGTCAAAAGGCCGCATCAGAGTAGTCATGAGGCCGCAGGTTCCCCTCCACTGGCTTAGAAAATGTTATGCTTATCATATAGGTGGTTTGATTTCGTGAAGAAATCTAAAATTAAGAAACGGACCAGACAACCCTATTACACCAGTGCAGCGGTCATGGAGAGACGTTGGAACTGTCTGAGTTGCTTGCTGCAGATGCTTCCTAAGAGCCTTGACTCCGCTGTCTGTTTTACTGACTGATGGGAGTACGTCAAATATTATTCGTATGATGTTCTCGGCGGAACTAATAGATACATACCGACAAGTCGGGAACATAGCGATTTGTGGGTGTCATGTAATTCTGGAGGCGTCAAATGATGAATATATGTCTCAGACACGAAGCGGACATTGTCTAAGAACAAACAGTATACGTATATCTATTATATTCATTAAATTATTCGCCATTTAAAATAATTTGTGATAAACCACTCTATGTTTCGTAAGCATCCTACCAAAATCAATCACACGGTTACTTCTTCGATCTGATTGAAATAATCGGCACGGAAAATGCTTCTATATCTAGTACATATTTCACAATCAAGTACTCAACTACCGCATACTCTCAACTAACGAATCGTTACTACCATATACGGATAAATAGCACAAGATTGGTAATTCGCAGACAGAGACACGACCAATTCAACATCCAGAAAAGCTTCTTTATATTATATAAAATGATGCAACACAATTTTCTCCAAGATGCGATGATAGTTATGAATTTAGACTAATTGTCAGTTAATTTGTTTTATTTTATCTAAAAGTAGGAATTTTCTTTTTTATTGAAATTCAAGAGAATATTACAATACACAATTGTTTCTTTTCAGATGTAAATATTTTACATGTGGAGAGATAGTTTTACTAGAAGGAAACAATTTTTACTTTGTATACACTTGCATGATTATCTGCCTATGAACGGTTGGAAAAATGAAATAAGCTTAGTTCAATGTCTTTTTTTTAATAATATTTGTGACATCTAAAGATTTTGATAAATATACAATGCGTTCTTAAATTTGTGTCTGCAACAATGTTTAGCGAACATTTTACTAAGCAATGCAATTGAACATTATTCAATATTACGATGATTTTAAAAGTTTTGTTAGGTTAATCAATTCCGTGAAACACTTGTGGGCCATGACAGCCGACGGTAAACAATAAAGGTCAGAGATTACTACCTCTGGAGACCGCCAAGAGAGCGTCAAGTCGGCTGTGACATCCATTTAGAAAGCCAGGTGGGAAAGCAAACGTCATTTTTTCGTTAGTCTCTAGGTATGCAGGCTGATAAATAATTATCTTTGACAGATCACGGCTAAAGACAATAACGCTGTGAACCGTTCGGGGAACACCTGACTATGTGAATTATCACTGACGGCCAAGCAACAAGACTATCGTGTGTTATGTCCATACACAATAACAATGATGGAAATATAAATGCTTGTACGATTACAACAGAACGCAGTAAGTCAAGTTCCGTAGAGAATTTTAATGTACACAATATAAACCACAATGTTTTTAATATCGCTTAAAAAATAAACATAACTATTTGCTCTCTATAATTATAATTTCAATCCAAGATTAGTACTCAAATATATGTTTGAAAAACAATATCAGCAAGATCTCTGTAGTCTATCATCAATCTATCCCAATCTATCCCAATCTATTGCAAAGAGAGGGGCGAACAGTCCAAAATATTTATTTACCCTTTAAAACGTGTCTTTATTACTATATGAAATAAAGGATGGAGAGGCGCAAAAATATATATTTTCTTTAAAGGGAGGCGTAGTAACATAAAGGTTGGAAACCACTGAACTAAACCATTCACTTTTATTTTTCAACACAATAACCATGTATTTCGATGTATTTTTAAGAATGTAGTCATTCCATGAAACATACTTAAATATAAACTTAGCTTTGTCCTTAATGCTGACATGTTTTAACATGTTTGGAACCAATGTTGGGCAGAGGGTTTTCGGATGAGCTTCTAAGTAAATTATGAAAACTTTATTTTTAGATCAAATCAGTACTTACCAAACATCAATTTCTAAAATTATATAATCAGTGACAGCATACGTATAAAGTTTGAAACAACAAAAGCGAAAAGAATAGTATCAATTTCTGCGTCCATTCTTCATTCTTGCAATCTAAGGTAGGTAATTACATTGTTCAACTATTGCTATTAATTAACGTACCATTGCTTTAATAATTTTATAGGATTGATAAAATAAATCTGCCACTTTCCCGAAACACCGCGAATAGCTTCTGACATTAAAAGAGATTCTTAATCATTTCCGTTTAACTTACATCAGATCATTCTAGTTACTAGAATAATTCTTTTATATTTCACCAATCTATATGATATACTTCGAATACGGAAAAACACCTGACTTCACACCTCTGATTAGTATCCACAATTAATAGTCTTTTTTATTAATTGAGTTATCAATTCGCACTGTTAAAATAATACATTCACAAAATAAATACACTGTTTACAGTTTTTACTAGCGACATCAAACGTTGTAATCGTCACATTGTCCGTTGTTTTCAGATATTTACGAGAGTGCGGAATCTGTGTGAAAATATTTGAACATCGAAATGACGAAGCAGAAAAATATTAAAAAAACAAGCGGAACATTGTTTGGGTGAAATTAGAACTGAGAACAACCTGTTCAATGAACTCTTACATTACATTGAATGGGTGTACATACTTATATTATGGAATACAAACAATTCATACCTTGCAACAAAATACAACGAATTGTATTCCTTATGTCTTCGTGAAATGTCAAATTATATGAACCTTATCAACAGAGACACATAATGCCACTGAAAAGCTAAGTTTCTTTGTTGTTTTTCATCGATGAATAAAAACAATAAATATAAAAGGTTTCGGAGTCAGTAATTAATTTACTAATCCGACTTCAGAACTATCCACGTGGCATGATAATGGCAAAAGGTTTAAACTTTAAAATAAGATTTGAATGGTTAAAACTGTGTACACTTCCACACGTTTAGTCACTAACTACCCGGGATTCGCCTTTCGGCATTTTAATACGATAAAATTTACGGATGAACTTGAACTGACGTTTGGTAAATAATTATATCGTGTATAAATAAGAACACAATGTATTATCACATAGTAAAACGCTATTCATGATCAGTTACACCTAGCAAAATCAGTCGAAATCTCAAACTTTAAAATAAAAATCAAGCAACGAGTGACACGTGTTTCGACTCTTCGAGAAGCATCTTTTGTGAAATAAATTTTAATTGGATATAACGAATGAATTATCGCCATACCGCTGAATCTATCGAAAAAATATTACTAGTGATAATCAACGTTCCCTCTAAGCCCTAAGCCGAAGGGTTAGCTGCGCGGAAATTTCAAAGGCTGCGCGGAACGTTCAAATATTAATTGAGCAACTGTATTGTAGTGCGCGCCAACCTGGAATGAGTGCGCGGGGGCTGCCCAACTGCTGCGCGGCCGCGCACGCGCGCAGCTTGGAGGGAACGTTGGTGATAATATTTATGAACCTTTTATTGCATAATAGTTATAAGCAAGAGGATTGTTTTATGAAAATAATAATAAACTATTATAACCAATAACCATGCCTCTCTCCAACGTTGAGCATTTGGACTCCTAATGGTGTTATAAGAGAACTGGCTTTTATCCAGTCGCACGATCTCTCGATATCTGATAAAGGATAGAGAGCTATGGTTAGGATAGGAGTAATGATATCCTAAAAGCTCTATTTACGCTCTGTTTTCAGTATAAAAAAGATATGATATTAGTTCCAAAAACTACTGTGGCACTATTTACAAGAAAAATCAATCGCTGCATCTACATATTGTACTGACTATTTGTCCATAAAAACAGTACACAAAATAAATGGTACACGTACTTTAACACGGTGTCAACTTGTTAGAGAACTATCACTGTGAATGACAAGCTAGTACGATATTGTGCAGGTAGGTTGAAAAGTTTTACGGTACGATAACCACGCATTTCACTCAGTGGCAAAAAAATTCACTCTCCGATATTCGTTATTTACTATTAATAATCAAAGTAAACCATCGGACACTCTGTAGACAATAGTAATTATTATTGTACTATTCCTCCGATAAAGATAATATTGGAGAGCTGTATAATTAATTAGAGACTTCGTCTTTAAGATCTGTCGATATCATTATATTAAATGATTTTTACTTTCTAAAAACATATGATAATTTATAATTAACCCACTCGGATAATTGATAAGAAGCAACTTGTATACTTGATGAAAATTGTATACGTCAGGTATTTTTACCAAAGCTTTGTTGCGATATGGTAATACGAGATAACAGCATTTACGAAAGCACAGAGAAGCTGGCACATTAAGACTTCGATTCACTAAATACTGAAGCACTGAATGGAGTAGAACTATTGAGATGTGATGATTATTTAGGCATGCAAAGGGTATTTAGAAAACATAAAAAAAATTATGGAAAAATAAAAGACAAATTATACAATTTTAAATACTAAAAAAATAATAGTCTCTATGTTTTACGCACAATCAAATAAACTATTCAGTTCATAGTAAACATTATAAATAATATATATTCATTTAAGCTCAAGACTGGTTTCGCTCATAGCGAGGGATTTTTTTTTAAGATTAACTGATGAAATAAAAAAGGTGCATTATTATTTATTTAAAGTTGAACAAGACTCATTCACGGCAAGGTGTGAACAACAATTCAATATGGAAATATGAAAAAAATGTTAAATAAGCAATAGTTAAAATGTTTGGGACTTCTTACAAATGTAGACTACTAGGTAATTTACAATAAAAAATAAAACCAAATAAAAATTACTTAGGTTTAAAAAGCACCTATAGTGAGACCAATATCAACTATTCTTTATCACAATAAATTAAAGAATAGCAAATTTTTACGATATATTTATTAATATTAAAAAAGTTATTAGTATAATATAGCTGCTATAAGAAAAATCATTTAAATGAAATAAATTTCTTCTCGATAAAGGAAGAAATTTGACCTGAGCTATCAACGGTTTACAGCAGAGCGTTTTTACAAGTTCTTCGTTCACAGCACGATAAACAATTTTATAAGCAAGTATTATGTATGCATGATAGTGTAAAATGTGAGATTTCCTTATAAAAAAGGTGATCGGTGAAAATTGGGGCGAATCTATAAAGGAAATGCTATGTTAAGCTTAAATAAATTGTAAAATATATACGAGCGGTCCTTGACTTTCGTTCTTAATAGCAAATTATACGATAGTCGAGGAGGTCTTTATCTAAGTAAGATATTTGCCACACAAAAAGATATACATGTAAGCGGCGTATGATTTTTCGCTATAAAACATTATACTTGAATGAACCCTGATCTATTTTCTAAAAATCGTAAAACACAGTATAAAATATTGAATTATCGATATTTCATTCAAGACAAAATATATACATAATCTAGAAATAAGCATGAATGCTTCGGGGTTCAAATGGCCACGCCTGCACCAGCCCACGTTATTTCTTGTTGTAAAATTCAATATTGTGACATCACTACAACTTTATTGTTCATGAACTCTACGACGTGAATTGAAAACAAACACTTAACTATCATTATCGGCAATATTAACACTTACTTGAATCAAATTACCGTTAGATTTGGAATATAACTTTTCGCGCTCCATTGTTCCTAATGGCGGGAGAAAAGTTTCACCAGAAAAAAAAATGATTTATGAAGAGTCGTAAATGCATATTATTAATCAATACACATTAAATATTTAAGGTATTATTAAATATAAATAATATATTATTATGTATTAGTAATATCCGGCCAATCCCAACTGCGCTCGGAATTACTATTGGGTTGGTATTAGGGCATCCAATCCCGGGATCCGGGATCCCGTTCAATTTTCTGATCCCGAAATTCCGGGATTGAGATGGTCGCGATCCCGGGATTTCGGGATTGAGAAATTTTGAGCAAATTCTCGTAATTTACACGAATTTGGCAAATCGGGGATTTCAAATTCCTCGGTGAGCTAAAAAAAAAAAAAAAACGAGTTCCTGTGAGATTCTGGGAAAAAGTATACCAAATCGGAGATTTCAAATTCTTCGGTGAGCTAAAAAAAAATCAAAATAAAACAATCCCGAAATCCTGGGATTGGAAAAAGGCTTCGGGATTGGATACCCTAGTTGGTATGTACCTCCTCACATTATAAATGCGGAACAAACGTAGGCTTTATTAATTTTAATGGGACTACCCATTAAAATTAATAAAGCCTATATTTGTTCCGTGTACACATTATTAAAAATAATATTTTGTATTTATTCAACAATTATGTATTAGGACAGGCGTGGGGAACCTGCGGCCTTTTGGCTACTCTGGTGCGGCCTTCTGGCCAATTCCGTAATTCTGTAAATTTATGTAAACTCGCAAATTTCTGACATATTCTGACCGTAAATTTCTGTTTCCGGCGAAAGATTCTCTAGTCAATGTTTACTGCGGCCTTATGTCGAATCAGAAAAATGAATGCGGCCTTTTGGGAAGAAAAGGTTTCCCCACCCCTGTATGAGGATCAGGACCAGTTTCGCTCATAACGAGTATTTTCAACTTACCAGTTGAAAACATCAGCATCATCAGTTGAAAATGCTCGTGATAACAGAAACCGGTTTAGATCCCAATAAATAGTTGTGGAATATTAAGAACAAAAGATTTTTTTATAATTTATAATAATATAATGTTTTTCCACCAGGTTGGCAGTGAACACCTTGAAATATACTAAAACCATGCCTTTGCAATTTTTTTTTTAAAAAAAGTGCTCGCTGGTTAGAGTCAAATTTAACAAGGGGCTCGCGCGAACCCCCTCCAGCCTACTCCTGTAACTCTTTGACATTTCGTATTGATACGGTGTGATCGAATAACACTCGAGTACCGAAACGTCGAAAATACGATCGATGAGCGATGAAATACAAAATGACCTCAGACAAATTTGCGTAATATTATATATGCATTGAGGTATCATTGTAGATTACATTAAATATCAGCTTGATATTATTGATATTTAGCGAATGGTTGAAATAATAAGAATTTTTCGATGCTAATGCACCCCCCATAAGAACCCGAAGGTTAATGGAGTACGGTGCATTAATACTTGTGGTTCGCCTTATAGATAAGATAAGGTGTTAGAAATCTCCTCAATGGCGGGAATTTTACTTTCAAAGAAAAGATTATACGTATTCTGCAAGTAATTACATTGTAGGAGAACCGGCTCAGTACGATTTTCTGGCACATCGTCCTTCCGTATTTTAAGTATCTTCGTGCTTATTTCTTATATAATAAAACGTAATTTTAATTATACCTTGCCAAATGACGATAAATATTACATTTTTAAGCCCACGTGAATACGTCGGAAAGCGAGTATTAATCTGAGACATGTAAATATTTGCGAATACGACACGTAATATAAAACTTATCATTAAGCAAGGCGATTATATCAGATTATAAAGGCGATGTAGCCATTACAATAAACAACCATCTTCCTACGATGACATTTCAACGTGACATAATTATCATGCAAAATTAATTCATAAAAAATGTCGATTGTTCATACACAATCGGATTTGCAAAAGGATTAATAAGCCAATAACAAAAGAAGTATCACAATAGAATGATTCAAATTTTTCTACGTTTTGAGAAAAATGTTTGAAAGTGAAAAGACTACAAGACATTGATTAAGTTGATAACTGATACACTTAATTTCTTTTTTTTTATCAGCATTTAACAAACTTTTGTCAGTATTTAATATTAGATATTCAGTATTTATCTTAAATGGGCAGTATATCTACAAAATATGTAATTGATCTGTATTTTAACCTCAAGGCCAGTTTTATGTTTGCAAACAAGCCTATCCTAACATAAACTTACTTCATTTGTATTATATAATCAAATTTAAAAGAGATACTGACCTTTCTATGTTAATAAAATACTGACCACTAACTATTTAAAAAAATGACCAATTAAAAATAAGTAATTCAATAGTAATAGTATTTATGACACGGTTTCGCCTAAGATAGTTGCTAGAAAATGCTGCTAGTTCAAATTTGAAAACATTAACGTGCATCTTATCTCATTAAACAATCACAAAATAAGGTCTTTCAGTTATTAATAATGATAAAAGTTGAAAATAGGAACTAGAATGACATGTGCGAATTTCACGTCGCACCTGTTCACCGTTTGGGAGGGGTTCTTGTGACAGACAGACAAACACATGTATTTTATTGTTTATTATATATATTCCTATTAATTTAAATTAAAATATTAAGTCAATGTTGCGAATACAAGAAAATTAACATTCAGTATCGTAAGTCTACGGTAGTGCTTCCCAACCTGGGGTCCGCGACGCGATGAGGGGCCGCAGGTTTTCTCTGGGGGCCGCGGCAGAACATGTTTTGTATTCCGCCGTGGATCATTTTTTTCAGATTTAATGGGCCGTGGTGTTAAATTCTTTGGGAAGCACTGGTCTACGAGACTGAATGTCCGTTCTTGAATATATTTTGCAAAATTATTTTATACTGACGAAATAAAAATGGTACCCGTTACATAGCTAAGTGCTTCCCAGCCTTTTTCATTCCACGGACTTCTAAATCTGGAAATAATAATCGGAGGACCCGCGAAAACAAATATTTCACATGTTCATATTTTATCACAAAGAATGAAAAATTTCGTAGACACCCGCGAAAAACATGCCGACCCCAGGTTGGGAAGCACTGATATAAGTGATTATTAAAATATTATAAAAAGAATACAATTGTATATTAAATATGTATATATATTTATGTTATTTAAACAAATATTATATTGTGTGCACGCGGAAGATTTAGTTTTCAGTAACAACTGTAGCAAACGCCAGATATCAATTTCACTTATTTCGACATCGATGATATCGCTTATTATTTCGTTGTTTTTTTTAGCGAAAATTAGAGATTTTTTTGTTTGTGGACTTAGGAAGCATTCGGTTTATATTACAATACGTAGGCTTAAACGTCTAATTTACAACTTTTAAACACGTAAATGCTATGTCAGATTCATCACGAAAGGTCATGGACTGGTCGGCAGTGATCCAAAAGAGTTATATGAAGATTAAATCATACAACCATGTTTGTTTACGTTTGTTGTGAACTAGCCTTAATCAAACAAACCTCTTGAAGAGCATCAGTAACATCACTGTTGCTTTCACGCGAGAGTGAACAAATATAGTTAATATGTAAATCTATCAAAAATATGATTTATAATAGAGTTCAAATGTGTTTTTCATATAGATATAACGATCTTTTAACAGCCACACACTAAATAGGGCGTGGGAGACAAGATGGACGCAGTGGCCTCTCTAAAAATGTTCACGGTAAGGATAAAGCGAATCAAGGAATAATTTTCTTTCTCTTTCATTTGACAGCTGGAATTGTTAACCAACATGTATTACTAAATAAAATAGGTGTGTAAAATAGTGGTTATAACGTTTTAGATAAAATTTTATGATCAGTCATTTTAATGATTACAAACTGGACCTAAATCTACATACAAAAATAGAATGTACATAGTTGTTATAGAAATAATCTTTTGATTCCAATAATTCTGCGATTACACATTATTATGAAACGTTACCGTGCTGGGTTATGACTTTGGTTTTATAACTATGTATATATTTATAATTTAAAATGACTTTCCCTCAATGATTGACAGTAGATATATTACTTAAAAAATCCTTGAAATCAATAAATTAATTCAAACAAAATACCAAGACGGAACGAAGACCTGATTAAGTTTTTTCCATCTATATTAATATGACCTCGTGCATCAGTAATCTCAATACAAAGAGGAACGTAATTCGATTTCATCAACATCGTGATTTTATTTACTAAATTACATCAAACTCATTGCTCACATTAAATGTAACTCATTCAATCAAACGGTGTGTTATTTACGTGAAAAAAATGATTAACGAGATACACCTCTCCCTCGATTTACACGGTACTTTATTTACACGGTTTAATGTTTTCCATTGCAATATCTCTGATATATGAAGTTGTGCTCGCACTCGTAGTGCCAGCTGCTACGCTCTTTCTAATTGAGTTTTCGTTTTTTCTAATGGTTCTTATTGTAGCTTCATTCATGCCTTATAATCTAGCAACGTCTATTACTCTTTCTCCGTTTTGTAAAAGATCCAATATTTTTATTTTTTTGCTAACGAAATAACTTTTCTTTTTACTTCTTTCGACATAATAAGGCTACAAATATTATTCAAGATATAAAACACGTAATTAAAAATTATGTACTCGTTTTTTACTCACGAATATGAAGAATTAAAATTTTCAAGTCGTATTTTTTATTGATGAGTCTTTCAATGGTGTATTATTATTATAAGAAACCGTAATCTACTTTTTTAGAACAGTTATTTAAGATTATGATACATTTTTTAACGACGGTACTGTAAAATCTATATATTGATTTACTCGCCCGATATTGCGATCTTAACTGGCCATATTTTAAAATACCGAATAAAATCGTTTTTTTTAAATAACTGTATTGAATTACGGGAACTGATAATATCTGTTCAAAAAAGTTTAATTCTCAAAACACTAAAGTATAGCAAAAAAAAAAACATTTGTATGAACTTGAATGTAAAATTTGATGTTTCAACGTCACATTTTTTTAATTCGGCAGCGCTGATTTGAATCGTATACGGATATAGGTATTCTAATTATAATGGTATATTTTTTAATTTTTTAAGTCTTGACACCCTTTTTTCCTTTCGCACAAAGATATGTATATTCCCACGGTTTCGTAATTCTTTCATAAGATTACTTACAACATAAAAAACTGAGAAAAAAAATTAAAATTTTAACCACTTGATTACCAAGCGGTCATAGGTGTCCGGAACATATGCAAGCGAACACGGATGTCCAAGACAATTAACAAATCAAATACTTGGTATTCTAATAGAATATAAGCAATATTTTGATGAATATGTGTAGTGCCATCTATACTGAGTTCGAGTGTATATTAGGCGAAATATTTTTTCTCAAAAACACGCAGTATCTCTGGGAGATATTAATGATTTATTTGCGCGGTATTCAAATGGTTAAAATGAACGATGAAAAATAACTTTTTTTATTCGTTATTATTAAGTTATTGATATAGGGTGATAGATAAATATATCACCCGCACGCCATTGCGCTAGTCAGATCGGACTCTTGAAAACGTCGGAAAGACAGGCCGTTTGTTTTTAAAATTATACCATTGGCTTATGTTTCGTAACACTCTTTATGAAATAATAAAAATGACGAATGCGAAGGAAGATGTGAGCTTTATGACAACCTACGCAAAAATCCATTATGCAACATCAGCAAGTCATTTCTATGTCAGGTCAATGTTGCATTATCTACGTATTACATTTTTAGAAAGTATCTTTTTTTTCAATATAACATGCAGTAAATTATGAGTGACAGTACTATTGGGTGCGGCACCGGATTCCTCACAATCTCACTTTGTATTAACTATCAATAAAAAAAATAAGACGAGGAATAGATGCATAATTAGATATCATTAAAAAAATCTTTATGTACATATTAAGCCAGTAGTTTGCAATTGTGTATTTTGTCGCGGAATAATTTTACATAGTGCAAAAGAATGTCAAATGTCATTGTAAAATAGAATTCTTTTAAGTTATTTTTTAAAAAATCTAGTAAAAAAGTTTCGGTATCTAGGTTGTTATAAAAAGATACTGCCATAAACTTTCACATATAAACAAAACTTTTTCTAATCCTTAGTCAAAATAATATATTACTCATATAATAAATAATAATATACACATACCTATATTCATTTCATGTTTAAATCTTTTTACTTCTTTAATGAACCCCATAGCTTTACCACACGAATCCTTATTCGGGAAACGTTCCTATCTTATATTTATATTGTTTTAATATTTTAAATCAGACACAAATGTTATTTTTCAACAAAAAAATAAACCTTTTGGATTACAGCTAATAAAAGTCAAGGCACCAGATATTTTGATATCACTCAAGATCAACTCGAGGAGAAAGAACATAATAAACACGAGCAAGATCGCAAATAGTAAGAGATTTGTAAAGCAATCTAGACATCATCTTGTATTATATAATAGGGGCCGACGAAAATGTTGAGCCATATGAATATGAAACGAAAACAATACATATTATTGACTTGTCTTCAACTGTCGCGGAAAAAAAACAAAACATTTAAAATAATTCCATTTTTAAATTAACCGATGAATAAACAGTT
This sequence comes from Himalopsyche tibetana, assembly GCA_030503985.1. Classification (NCBI taxonomy): domain Eukaryota; kingdom Metazoa; phylum Arthropoda; class Insecta; order Trichoptera; family Rhyacophilidae; genus Himalopsyche; species Himalopsyche tibetana. The sequence goes on from JAPJYX010000010.1 coordinate 9,646,174, forward strand.
CCTTATTTAAAGACGAGTTTAATTACATATATTGCTAGCGCATACCTGCAAATAAAATTTTCGTGCAATATGTCAATTACATTATTATACAAAATAACGGAAGAACGCTACTGGGAACGCCATGATAGTTTTGATTGCCGGTCACGTGGCTTTGAAACAACGCACAAATGGACAACGTGAGCGATGATCGAGCCTATGTAAAAAAATCACAAAGCGGGACAACGACCTCTGCCCACTGCATTGTAAATGCGGAGATTTGTACCGTTGCTCGTCCAGTATTGGACACCCCGACAGGTTTTCATAGTAAAGTCATAGAAGTCCACGACTAATTCGTGATTACTATATTTTGACAGCAAAAAAATGCGTGATCTAATTTCGTATAGAGTACTTACTGCATTGATAGGTTTGAGATGTTGTGATTTGTTGAGAATTGAAACTGGCAATTGTGTAATGCGTGGAGGCAAAAAATGTTCCGTTGTAAAAAAGTAAGAAGCCCGAATTGTTTGGATAGCCGGTTACTAGATAATTTTTTAATGTCACCTTCAGTAATAAATAAACGATACGTAGAATTCTGCAAGATATTTTTACTTTAGTTTAAACGATATTCGAGTAATCGAAAATGTGATATTCCACATTCTGGTGTTTCAAAATTTTCAAAACAAATCCTGGTTGAAATTATATTAGTATATTAAAAATGTAAAAAACAGTACATAAAATCTAATGTTAATTCAAATCGAAATAAAAGTAGAAACATCTATATTTTAAATATTTAGTTTGTGTCCATTTTTAATTTATATTTATACTGTGACCAAAGGATAATAAAAAAATACATATCATCTATAAGGATCCAAATAAATATAATTTTCATATCTTTCAAGTAGGCAACGATAAGTTATTACTAATAAGTAACTGTGGAAAGTACTATAAGTTGAAAATGCACAGTTTTTAATAAATTAATAAAATTGTGTGATATTTTTATAAATCATCGAAAGATATTGAAAAACATAATTCCTTATCTTTTAACTTTGTATAACTTACCATAGAAACTTGCAACTATGAAGTACAATACGCTGAATGAAAGATAAGAGAGCTCACCTGAAAAAAGGAAAGAATAATATAAGTACATCGATAATAGCGAAAATTTAGAAAACCATAAATGGGATCCGAGTGTTAAGTGCCAATTCATCAATTTGTGTGTGGGCATATTGCTTTTTGGTTAAATAACATCAATTTTAATTAAGTTTTCAACTGAAGTATTCAATTTTCAAACATCATTTTAACTAACATACTGTATCACTAGCTTTTACATTTATTAATTAAAACGTCACCCGAACAACGCTGTAAGGCACATTTTCGACTGTATTGACATTGAGTTATGTAAAATTACTGTACGCATCATAGCGCACATTTTGGCGCAGTCGGAAGTTAGAAATTCGATCCCCAAACGGAGCTACGGCATTTTAAAATACGCATTGAACATCGGGATTTTCACAGCTCCTGTAAAGTCACAAAACCGTTCCATAGATCGTTGTTTGGGTAACGTATTTAATTAATCTACTTTTTTAAAGGGAACGTACACAATTTCAATCGAATTTAGATGTTTTCATACAATAAACACATTTACTGACTGATTTTTTTTATGGTCACATTCGTGCTAGACCTTTTACAAAAACAAAATACCATAGAAAATCATATGAAGTAGCAGCAATTATTTTCACTGTATAAAAATTAAATAGTATCAATTACTATAAATACTAAAATTATTTTTCTGAGTAGATAATAAATATGGTGATTTTAAGTACTAACACGTTACAGAAAATATTGTATATTATTCACAAACATGATCAAAAATATTAATCGACATAATATATAATTAAGCAAATAATAATGCATACCTTTTACAAGGTTAAGATAATGGAATTACATATCTAATAAGAATTCGTGCTATAAAATGGACGCAAAACAAGTAACCCAACATTAAATCGCTTACCTAAACGATCATGTACAAAAATTAATGATCATAATTTTTGTACATCCAATTATACGTTATTTATTGGGGCCACTACATCCGTTTTAAGTGCATACATATGAAGAGATCACCGACGTGTCAAATTGTTATGAAGGTTAATAAAATTATTATCTATAAAAACCGTATTTTGAAAATGATCATAATTCAATAATACTAATACCTTATGAATAATAGTGCGTAAAAAGCAGTAGCAGGAAGCTAGTAGCCACCAGGCTTATGTAAAGTAATGTTTTATTAATAATAAATTCATAGATTTAGTGAACATCATTAAAAACAAAAAAAAAATAACCCAACTATGGCTGAGAAATTTGACGCACATAAATATATAATGCAGTCGTCGAATAATTTTCTCTAATACAAAGGAAAGAAAAACAGTGATCCTTTTTGTTTCAAATTACCAAATGTGTTGTACATAGTTATTTTAGGAGTCGCATAATAATTGGCATCATTATTTCAAACGCTGACAACTTTCAGTCTAAGATGGATGAAAAAAATATTCACTAACTGTTCTTTAATAATAAAAAAAATGTGTATACTGGGAATATCAATAAACTTATATTAATAACAACAATAATCCTTTGTACTTCATTCCACTTTATTTAATATGTCAGAATTATATGTTAGATGTGTTGAACATTTTAATTTTGTGTTATTTTAGAATCACTTTAATGTAATTGGCAATTTCTTTTCAATGCCAACTGTTGTGTATAACTTTTCAATTTTGTATAAATAGCAGTGTTAAATTATATTTCTTATCAGTTGACAATGCTCGCAATGAGCGAAACCGGTCCTGACATCGGTCCTAGTACAAAGGATTATTGTTTTTATTAATATAATGCCTTTCCACCAAGTATTGACAGTGAACACCCTAAAAGTGATCAATAAACTTGATGCAAAATCGTAGTTTTAATAGCAGAAAAGTCATTAAAAATTGTGAAAAGAAACAAGTCTTGCATACTGCATATGCAAATATACTTGCAAATTGCGTTTTGAAAATAAAATACTAATATATTATATTAAGTTAGCTTTTCATTCAGACAATTTACGTGTGTGACAGGTTAGACATCGAAAGTGGGATGCGCCCATTGCCGATTGAGAAAGTCAACACATAAAATGATCGTAAACGAACAATCCCGTTTGGTTAGATATTAATTTTATTTAAAGCTACACCTGTGTATTTTAAACTTGAATTACATATCCATTGCACTAAAGATAACTTGCCAGATTTATAAACGATTACATTGCCGGAGGCAATATTCAATGACGTGTTTTTAAACATGTTTTTACATCTCCTATCCTGACGCGAACCATACGGACTAATGAATGAATGTTTAATAAATGTTTAGTGACACTGTATTATGTTCCACATTAACTGGTTTTCCGATGTAAGCAGCCTTTTATCAGATTTTTCCTGGGAATATTCCCATTAGAAAGATAATTAGGGAATATATATCAATTTAAAAATGTTCCATCTCATTTTTTAGTGTAAAAGCTTTATTATATGTACATCAAAACCTTTTTCCCTCATTGTAAACATTATCAACTCATGTAAATAGTACCATCAACTGGATAAATTTATATTTTTGTCAGTTGTCGATGAGAGAAATCGTTTGAGATCTATAAAAAATAAAGATGTTTTATTTTAAATACAGAAATACATACATACATATATATGTACATCATGACATTTTTTAGTAAATTATTATGTACGACTAACTACATTTCTTCTGCTTTTGCTTCTTGATTGAAATATAATTCTATATTGAAATCAATCATGTTTGCAACCAGGCTAATTTAAAATAAATTATTTTCAATAGGGCCGTAGGTACTGCTTCCAAAATGGTAATTAAAAACATCTCAACATTTTACGATTATTTAGAAAGCAAAAACTCGTTTCCGATAAATGTGGACTTTGTTAAATGTATTTCTAGTTAATATCCAATTGAACTAAGAATGCTTGCTATATTTGACAAAGATACAATTGAATAATAAAATGTGGAAGTGGGTAAGGAATGTTATAATGTTTAAATTTAATTGTCTTAATATCTATCGTCGAAAATCCCATTCAACCATAAATATAAATTATTCCCGGATGTCATGTCATACGCTTGATGCGAACGATGCGCAGAGAAAATGTGTTTTTATGCTGCGTTACAGATATAAAAATAAAATAGACCAAGACGAACGTATCTTGGTATTTCTAATTAACTAACATAGTGTTAAACGTTAACTGAAAGGGTTGAAGTCAATAAGCTAGTCTGGTTGGTAGTCATTTTGTAAATGATTATTCTGCTCAAGCCGTGTGGTATAGTGAAATCTCGCAATATTCATATTATGTTTGAAATATAATCAATATATAATGATGCTCACAAGTTATGAAATGCATTTAAAATAAACATTTTAATTAAGTCTCTTAATAGCTTTCACCCACGCTAGTAAAATTAATATTAGCAAACCAATGGCAAATATAACAACTAGTTTTAATGAAAGCTATTAAAGCCTTGTGCAAAACTCAGAAGCAAATTAATTGTTAATGATAAATAATAAACGATTTTTCCATTTCCGATAGAGATGTTTAATGCCTATAAACAATTATTAACGAATAAAATATAAAAGATGAGCTTCAGTAAGCTTAAGAGACAATTTCTATAATCTATTTGAAAAACTGCATCAGTAACGTTTCATTTCGGATATCTATTGATTCGGTATGGTTTATTGTCACCCGCTCCCACTACCACTTTTGTGATGAAAACTGGCAGAATTTTAAAATGTGTAGCTAAATTAATTGTGTTTAAATTTTGTTATCAGGTAACCCGTAATATCAATTGTTTTATAGTTAATGGCCTTAAATGGCAACATTGTTTTTCGATACCCGAAGTGATTTTCGCTTTTTTCTTCCTTGCTCTTTGGGACACTAACCGAACACAGCGTGTGTAGGGGACACTTCCCGGTTCTGAGACTTGGTTTCAGATACCTTTAGTTGTAAATTCACTTGCAATTTTTTTTATGGTGCTTCGTCCGAGATGAAACAACTGATATTTTTCTATTCAGACGAATTTTGTTCCCGCGCGGGTGGTAACTTCAATTTATTTTTTAACTTTTATAAAATCGTGTGAGCAAGCTAGGTAGGTATTAAGAATAGTTATTGCGTATTGTAATATTTCAAAATTTTGTCTGTTAAATATTGTATGTAATTAAACTTCGGTGATTGCAAGTTCTTAAATAAAAGTTTTCGTAAAACTAGAGCGATGGGTTTTATTTTATTTCTACCAAGCTGTTTTACGTCGAGTTCATACCAACTGTATCGGTCTTAATGACTTTTATTAGTGGAGATTTATTCTTGGGGTTAAACATCGTGAACAATAGTAGAAATTTCTCACAATAAATGAAACTAGCTCTAAAATAAATTAAGAGTAATGTCACTATGTTCATTTTAAATTTGGAACATCGATTTGTTGAAAAAAACTAAAACCAATGCGTCTTTAATAAAAAATGATTTCTTTAGAAATATAATAACGAATATGTGATTAACTTTGTTTGTAAGCCACGTGACTGTAATTAAAGCTAATGGTTCAATGCTAAAATTGAGCCAGTCATGTAATTAGGATCATTTGAGCCGGATCTTCAGAAAACGAAGAAGGCAATATGAATGCGCAAGGTCACGTGAGAATTCTTCTTTTGTTTTATACACCTAAATATAAATATAATATTTTTTGTGAGCTTGACTTCCTTATATAATGTGTAAGTCCAGTCTATGGCTACGTAAAAAAAGTGTAAAAATAAATTTTAGTAACTCAAAATAAAATTCTTTTATAATGCGTTAATGCTTTTTATTGTTTAACTAAGGTACCTTCGATAACTAAATTAAATGGATTGATATAATGAATTTTAATTTAATAATGAACAAAAAAAATACAGATGATTTTCGACATGTGATAGAAGAAACATTCTAATTTTTGTTTTATTACAAAAAGTAACAAATAAATACGTATACATAATATATTATAGAATCCATTATAAATTACATGGTTTGATGTTTACAAATGTCATATTTTGTAATATAAAATTAACAAAGTAGTTATTAATTCAGTTGTGAAATGGAGCAAATAGAGAATTTACATGCAAATTAGTTTTTAATTTATATGCAAGTTAAATTCTACACAAACGTAGCTACAGAAACAACGAAAACTTGTTTTGCATTTTGGAGTATTTTTAGTAGGCATTTATAACAAATGACAAAACGTGATTATGTCTATAACACTTTTCGTTTTTTAACGATAAGAAAAAAAAATATTTTTAGCTATATTTACAAACAAATCTTTTCGATTCGTCATCAATAGAACGAAATATCTTAATAGCATATTGATGCTAATGTGAAAATCTACATAACGAAACTAGTATTTCAACTTTTTCCCATTTTACGACACATAAAACAGTAACACTTATGGCTGCAATAAATGAATGCCAAGTCCATTTTTAAATGTTCTCATTAACTGGTGGTATTAAAATGTATAGCTTTTATGTTTTACGTTGCAATATACAGTTTATTTACGTTAAACCAAGGATATCTGGCAAGAACACAATTATTTTAATTTGCCAAAGTAAATTATAAATTTTAGCTATCTGTGTTTATTCCGTATAGCAGTTCAATTAGATTTTAGATTTGTTTTATATGCATATTGACTTATTGGAAAGTTTTTTAATATACTGAGTCATCCACTTTTAACATGTTAAATATCAATAATTGTTGGAATAGCATTATTTAAAAACTTGATAAAAATCTTTTTTGTCCGTTTTTACATGTAAATATTTGTTGGTAACATGAGTGGTTCCGCACATCATGAACATCAGTTGAAAATGCACGTGATGGGCGAAACCTGTCCTGATCCCAATAAATGATTGTATAATAAGTACAGAAAAGTGGCATCAGTTCAAAATCTATATTAAATGTTGTGTAAAGGAACAAAAATAATACAGGTATTAAAGGGCAGTGTTAAAAAAAATCAATAAAAGAAGTCAAGATATAAATGTTTACATTATTACAAATATTCGAGCCCTTTAACGTTTCGATGAGTAAAATGAAAGCTCACTAGAGTTAACCACTCGGCTACGCTTATCAGAACCTATCATTAAAAACAGGTATTCGAACCGCACGACTTCTCAGTACGGAAGTGACAACTACATTAATACTTTATTTTAATTAAACTTTAACGATGCTAATCGAAGCAATATACTATTTTTAACAGCTGCTTTAATAAAAGCCATGTTATTTAATATACAGAAGTAAGTATTACTGAAATTTTGATTTACTGCACAAAACATACAATGTTATGATTGAAAGAAAATTACTTCTAATTGCAGTACAATAACTTAAAGGTATTTGATGAGTGGCCATCTGATAACGAATCCGTATATTATAATATATTTTTTTTTGTGGCAAAGCAAGCCTCTTCAGAAGGATAGTCGTGAACAGACAGCTGCAAAAAAATAATTGCCTAAAGCCTTTAACAACGGGTTAAATTTTAATTTCAAAGAATGTGTTAACCGTTGCAAGAAGCCTCATTAAGATATTGGAACACTAAACATAGTCTCAATTTTAGGTTTTTTATTACAGTATGTTCATCTAGATTTATTTATACAAAACAACTGTTGAATTCATTAAATAGATTCTTAAATATAACAAGTTATTATAAAGTAGAACATACGAAGAAAGGTTGTACAATTATTTCAGTATATCTGTTTTTTATTGCAGAAATACAAATATCAACTAAAATAAAATAAAACTGTGGGGAAGACAAAACAGAAATTTACCATAACAAGTAAAACGGTTTTGAATTCAGCGATTAAGAAGGGCTGTTAAGAGAAATGTTTCTTATTTCATTCAGCTTTTTATCGGAATATTTGATCTGCCGTATGAGGTTTTTCATAATGCTGATACATGTATAATCTAACCGATTATTTTTTTTATAAAGATATATGTAACGAATAATAAAGATAAACAATAAATTTACAGCAATACTTATTTCAATTAAAGTTAAATTTACTTTATATATAAATTTAAGTTCACTGACTTGTAGAGTTTATAAGAATGTATGCTTCATCAATTTGATGAATTTTTTTCAAAATTGGATAATGAAGAGTTTTTTCTTAATGTATTTATTTATCGATAATAAGCTGTGTAAATATTTTGCTAATATAACGTTAATTCAAAGAATCTTACATGGTATTAGAAAAGTATTTTTCCAGCAGTAAAAAAACATCTGCTTCCTATTAAAATAGTAGAATATTGCGTTGAAAAAAAGCAGCGCAATGTTTTCAAAACGTAATTAATATTTATTGTACCTAATTGTTGGGTCAACAAAATGTACAAATTGCTTAAGTCTTAAATAGTTCATACAAAACAGTTGCGTTAACCTATTCCGGTGTAATTATACGAAGTGATTTACGTTTTAGATTCATATCGCACATGTATTATAAAAATTGATAAACAACGCCTTAACCTAAGACCGATAAAGTCAACTTTTCAATGCTAAGTGGACGATGGCCTAAAGGCATTTCATCGTTTTCGTAAAAAAACATTCGGCTCTTTGGGAGTTCAAAGATATTTAAAAGAGACAAACAATTTAATTTATATATTCATTCTAACAAAAAAACATACTGTGTGAAAAAAACGCGTAAAAACTGAAACAAAATGCAAAAAGCGCCGTCAGTATTCACTATTCATAAATGTTTTTCGAAAAAATTCTCCACACTAACATAAACTTAATAAATTAAACATTCATTGAATAATCCAGGAAACTACGATTAATAAACTGGCCTAGAAATAAATTGATAATGTTTCAATAATCAAGTTGTTCAATATAAACATGTTTATAGTAATATTAAGTATATATTAAGTGACTCACTAATAAATTAATGCAATTGCTAATCTGATTAAAGTCATACTCCAGACCAGGGTTTCCCAAACTTATCGTACAATGGAACTCTTCGCAAATCTGGAAATGTTACCGGAATACAACTTATTTTTTAAGTCGAGTTATTCATAATACTAAAAATATCGCAAAAATATGTTATTAAATCACTTTTTATTGATTAATTATTTTGAAAACATGTTACATGAAAATATGAGTAAAAAAAGCTCTTAGTGGTTAAAAATCTCCACCTGTACCTAATTATGCGACTTTTTTATTAGTGGAGATTTACCATCACTTGATTTTTAATATAAAGTGGAAGTTGCTTAAATACGTTGCAGCGTATATAATAACTATTCCATTTTTTGCGAACACCTATTTATGTCCCACGGAACACCAGTGTTCCGCGGAACATAGTTTGGGAAACCCTGCTCCAAACGATGGTGTAATTTAAAAACAACTATCGATGGTAGCATATTATTTTAGAATTTTAACGCCTTGTTTGATCGTTTTTTTTAAAACGAAATCTATTCAATTTATAGGAGTCCTTGAAACAAGAAATGATTCCTATATTTATATTTAAAGAAACTAAATTCGAAGAATTACGTAGTCAAAAAAAACCATCTGTGACAATAATCGTAAAAATGTGTTATAGTAGAAATCATTTTATAGCAAGTTATTATTTTAAGCTTTCGGAACTGCTAATTTCAACAATGTTAAAAATTCGATTCGAATAAATAACAAAAATGAAATTTCGCCATGAATATCTTTGAGCTTAGACAAAAAAAAAGGCTTATTATTTTTTTTTAATTACAGCTTATGTTAATAGGCAAGACTCATAATTAATCGGTGGCTGTTCTGTACGGCTTGTAAGCCGCCCGCCAAAAAAGTATTTTGTACTCTCTTTCAAAGTACAGTTAATCTTTAAAATCATTAAAGTTATCGTTATTAATGATTCGTCACACCATTTTTGGAGAAATTAGAAGACGTCTAATGATCTTGGAGAGAAACTGACATCATTCATAGACGGTGAACAAACAGCGCGAAAGATTTATATTAGATTCACTATTGGCTTATCGCCGTCGCCATCTTGACAAACACTTTCGATGGCTGTATAATATTTTCACACCGAGAGTGTGTCAAATGTTAATGCATTCGTGTCATTAAGACTTTTTGTATGGAATCGCTGACGAAACGTCTTCTATCGATACACGGTGTCAAAAAGAACATCATTATCTTCTTTAAGCGCTACTATCATTAAACGCTGTTGGAGGGGTGCACGTTGATATTTTCTGGCCAGAGTCAATATCATCGCCAGGGGGTGGCAATGCTGATGTCTGGGAGAGCGGCCCGTTGCCTTGTGAAATGGGAACCGATCTCTGAGAGATTGATACGTGCCACCTTCAGGACTAGTGACAGCTCTGTGACTGTCTTTCAGTGCTATGCCCCCACTGAGGACGCCAACGAGCAAGCAAAGGACGCCTTCTACGACTCCCTTCACGCGGCAGTTGCAGCAATCCCCCGTAGGGATCGCGTGATAGTAATGGGGGATTATAATTCGCGAGTAGGGGCTGATCCGGCTCTCGGGCCCTCAGTGATGGGACGGCATGGTCTGGGTACCGCAAACGACAATGGTGGGAGACTGATTGAATTCGCTATCATGAATGAGCTCACCATTGGCGGAACTATCTTCCCGCATAAAGACATCCATAAATACACATGGACCTCTCCTGATGGTCGCACGAAGACGCAGATTGACCATCTTCTTTACAGCACGAAACATAGGTGCCGACATTTATAGCGACCACGAACTACTTGTCGGCAAAATCCGCCTGAAACTAAGTCGCATAGCTCAAAATCCAGCGCGGAAAAAGATCGACATCGAGAAGCTAGAAAACTTAAATACTAGACTAAAATTCGAGATTGCTGTAAGGAAGGAAATAGATCGTGTCTCCGTGCGACCTATATCCGGGTCCGATCGCATTGAGGCGGACTGGTGCTGTATCAAGCGTGCTATTGCATCATCGGCCGAAGATGTTCTCGGATTCCGGAGGGAGGGGCAACCAAAATGGATGTCCGAAAATACGTGGAGGAGAATTGAAGAGCGGGCCAGGCTAAAAGCACTGAAGGACAGTGAAGCTGACCCTGAAAAATTTGAAGAACGTCGCGCTGATTATCGTAATCAGGACAAAGTTGTCAAGAAGTCTGCGCGACTTGACAAGCGCCGATTCTTGGATCGGCAAATTGAGACAGCTGAGGTGGCGGCCCGCAGAAATGATACCAAGAAGTTATTTAAAATCACGCGCGAGGTCTGCGGAAAGCGACCACCGACTCCCGGGCCAATTCGCGGCCCTGATGGAGCAATAGAGTCAAACGCAGAAAGCGTTAAAAAGATTTGGAAGGATCATTTCTGCGAGGTGCTGAACCGACCGCCCCCCCAGGACCCTTTTGACGTAACCGAAGAGGCTACATCTATGGACCTCCCCCGAGTGTCCGGTATTTCAGACCGTACGCCCACACATGCCGAAATCATCTTGGCAGTGAAGAGGCTTAAAAACGGCAAAGCACCGGGTGGAGACGGAATACATTCGGAATTTCTGAAATGTGGTCTTAACGCCGTCCTACATCCTCTCTATCACCTGATGGCCAGGGTGTGGGACGGTGAGCGTTGTCCTAGGGACTGGGTGGACGGTGAGGTGTTAGCACTCCACAAAAAAGGTGATCCCCTCAGCTGTAACAATTACCGAGGCATAACTCTTCTCAGTATTCCTGGGAAGGTAATGGCACACATTCTGTTGGCGAGAATAAGAGGTCCCATTATGAAAATACTTAGGAAAAATCAAGCGGGCTTCCTCCCTGGAAGGTCGTGTGCGGACCAAATACACAATCTTCGATGTCTCCTCCAGCAGAGCAATGAATTTAACAGTGCTCTTGCTTGTTGTTTCGTCGACTATGAGAAGGCATTTGATAGTCCGCACAGACCCTCTTTGTGGAGGATACTGGATGCCTACGGGATTCCGCCAAAGATTGTGGCCATTATCAAATCCTTACATGAGAATAGTGCATGTTGTGTGAGAATCGGTGACTCAAATACCGAATGGTTCGGGGTCACTACCGGAGTGAGACAGGGGTGCGTTCTTGCACCGTTCCTGTTTATTATTATCCTTGACTTCATACTTCGCAGGTCAATTCCGCCTGATCGAGGTGTGGCTGTTGGTCCCGGTCTGAAGCTGTGTGACCTTGAATATGCCGATGATGCTGTAATATTCGATAAATCCATTGAGGGCATCCAGGAGACTATTGATGGGTTAGGAACTAACTCAGGTCGCATTGGTCTAAAAATTAATACTAGTAAGACCAATGTGATGTGTAACCAAACCTGTCATGACTCTGATAGGACCCTCACCAGCGCGGGACAGATCATCGAGAGGGTTGACAGCTTCAGATACCTCGGCGTACATATCCCCGAAGACGGTAGTACAAAAAACGAGCTCGCCATTCGTTTAGGAATGGCTGGAGCCACATTCAACTCAATGCGGACTGTCTGGGACACACAGCTGTACTCGATTAAAACCAAATGCCACTTGTTCAACGCTTGCATTCTGCCGGTAATGCTTTACGGTTGCGAATCATGGCACCTGACGAAGACTCAGAAAAACCGTATACTGAGCTTCGAGAACAGATGCTTGCGTCGGATAATGGGGGTGAGGTGGTTTGATTTTGTGAGGAATTCAGAGATAAGGGAGCGTACAAGACAGCGTCCCGTCACGTCAGTGGTTATGGAGAGACGTTGGAACTGGCTGGGTCACGTGCTGCGGATGCCTCCGGAAAGCCTCAATCCTGCCTGCCTCTTCTTTCGACCGGTGGGATTCCGGCGTCCTGGACGTCCGTCGGGTACTATCCATAGGATGTACTCGGCGGAACTGAGGGATGCTGGCATGTCATGGGAGGAAGCAAAGCTATTGGCGGGAGACAGGGAAACATGGAGGTGCCGCGTGGCGGCCATATGCTCCACATAGGGAGCGAACATGGCCAAAGAAGAAGAAGAATCATTAAACTAGCACACGAAGAGTTTTTTTCGAAACCTCGCATTAGAAGAATAAATGTATATTAAATGTTCATCGCAAGGATGGGGAACCTTCTGATGCTGTTGTGTACATCTGCAATCTAACGATTTAGGAAACTTCACTAAACTACATTTATAAAAAATAGTATGTGAGTATATTGAAAAAAGTAAACAAAAAATTAATGATGACTTCTTGAACGAGCTCATAAAATTAACAAAAGCTCAAAAATACTTGTGGATCTCTTTTATAAAATTAATTTCCTGTAAGATTCCCCTCTCAAGCACAAAATTGAAGTTTTGTATTTTCCATCTTTTCACGCCAAGTAAAAGAAACAAAACCCACTTTAAATTACACCCAATATTATATTCTAAGTAAACAGATAATAAACGTTATTTTATTACCGTTAAAAAACCTACGATAGAGTTTCACATATGCTTTTTATAGTGTGAGGAAATCGTGTCTCATATGATAACCCACCCAATAAGTGAATTATTCCACAGCAATGAATTTGAATTTCAAATCTTTAAAAATATAAACATAAGCACAAGTAATTAAATTTCTATTTTTTATTTTATTTTAACAGGTTTTATAAATAAAAGAAAATATACAAATATAATCTATCTAAATATCTTTTAAATATAGGAATATTACTTATTTATCTGATGGCAACGCCATCCTTACGGTCGAATAAGTTTCAATTCAAAATGCGTACACTTTTCATCGGATTATGTGTGAAATTCGGTTCAGAAAGTTAAATGGAGTGGTGAAATTTCTTGTTTATTAAAATAATTGCTGTGGGCGTTCGCCCAACTCTTTGACAAATGGGTTTGTACAATTTTTAACTATGCGCATAATTGATTTAGAAAATAACAGCTTTTCAGTACTTACATATATACATATTCGATTTGATTTTAAGCCATTTTTCGGATTGTGAAAGTCTACATATGTACACGCCATTTGCGATTGATTGACATTAATTGTAACGAACATTACGAAAGATAGGTATATTTTATTATACACACATCTCAGGATTGTTTGAAAAATGAGAAATAATAATAATGATTAGCCATGCACCTCATCATTTTTTGTTCCGACGTGTAATTCAAAAACGAATAGTTGACAACTTTAAATTCAAAAAGCAAATATGAGGCTCCATACTGGTGTAATGTTTTTTGCATGTTCAAAAAATTAAATACTCATTTGTACTAATACCACTTTTATTTAATAAGATCAGGACCGACTTCGATCATGACTTGCATTATCAACTGATAAGAGAATACAATGTAACAGTGTTATGTATACAAAATAAAAAATAATAAGGTGTACTTTAAGATTTCGACTGAAGGTGCTTGGTGGAATTTCAATATTAAATTTGAATCGTTCAGACTATGTACATTCACACGAATTGCTAATACTTTTCGCCAGCAATGCCTTTAAACTCAATGATACATTTATTTCTTATACAAACACGAAATATTCATTTACTAAGCGTCAGTTCATCCGTGCACTGGAACGCCTGAAGATGCCGAAAGGCGAAACCCGTGTCGTTATAGACAAAATTTGTGTGAATGTACATAATTTGAACGATTCAAATTTAATAGGGTGTAACAAACAATTGGTCTTGAAAGGAATATACAAATAAAGGTACAAAATACGAATAAGTGACACTAAATAGACTAAAATTAAAATGTTAAATACGTCTAAAATATAATTAAAAATTAGAACATATTTTTTTTACTTTAATGTCTTTCCACAAAATATTGACAGTGAATACCCTAAAAAGTTATTGGAATGTATTTTTCTAGCGTTTACAGCAGTTTTACAAAACCAAATCGTTCGACTAAATGTACCACAGACAACATTTACATTGTGAATTATTTACTGAAATATACTTAGTTTGCTGCATTTGTTTTTTTTTCTACAAAAGCACATTGATTATAACACTAGTCTCTATAACCGAAAAGAATATATTTGCGTCCATGTGACACGCAAAAACTTGCGTGTAACATGTGGGGTTTTAAAAACTGTCGCATCTTTCTATTATATATTACGATAAAGGTTTTCTGTGCAGGTGTGTCGTAAATTGTTATTTAGAACGTGCGACGTCTGTAACGTCCAGTAGTCTTTTAAATTTTTAATTAATTAATTTTCACACAGCTAAAACAAAAGTAACAATAATTAACACATGACTGCTTCCCAACAAATCTTTGATAATGCGCCTCTATCCAAAAAACCTTCTGACTTCTAATAAGTTGAACTCTAGTTTGACTTGTCCCTATTTTCTCTAGCACAGATAAGTTTTAATAAAAACCAAATAATCGTTTTGGAGAGTGTATCTACTTAATCTAACACGCGATGAAAATTAATAAAACTCTCCAAATTACATGTTTTTCCTAAAGAACTAATGTTTAATGACAATGATGACTGACGGGAAATGATAAGAAATTGTCAAAAAAGAAATCGACAGTTCAATTGTTTTTTAATTTGTCTCCAAACGTCGAGTTCTTTTGTTTTATTATGATAGTCTTTTAATGACGACATGATTCATTCCGCCGAAAAGGTGTCGACTGACGAATGTTGAAAGCAAAAAGCCTAGAATTATTTTATTAAATCCGTTAATCAAAATATTTCCTATATTTATCAAAATACAAGATACAAATATTATAAAGATATAAAAAGTATTATTTTATTGAGAAACAGCTGTAATAATTATTCACTGTCAACTCCTGATGGAAAGCCATTATATTACAAAATAAGACTCTTAGAGAATTTTAAGAGCAACACTGGATTCGTTCATCACAAGCATCATACGGATCAGTTGATAATGTACGTGACGAGCGAAACCGGTACCGTTCTTTATTTAAAAAATATTATTAATACAAACAAAGTGTTTGTGGCATTCGGACGACTAATAGAAGAACTCTGTTTACGATGACTGCCTAGATATCATTCTCTCATAGTTTCTCTTCAGAGAAGATAAATATAAACAATTTAAATTTGAATCGTTCAAACTATGTACATTCTCACAGATTTTGTCACTAACGAACCAGTGTCAGTTCCAGTTCATCCGTGCACTTGAACGCCTGAAGATGACGAAAGGCGAAACCCGAGTCGTTAGTGAAAAAATCTGTGAGAATGTACATAGTTTGAACGATTCAAATTTAATATTGAAATTCCACCAAGCACCTTCAGTCGAAATCTTAAATTATATACAATTTAGTTAAGGAAAAGGTCTAGTTAGCTAATATTAATAAAAAAACAAATATTTCTTTGTACTATATTTCCATTTTTTAAAAAAAGGTCTAGACCGGTTTCGCTCTTGGCGAGCATTGTCAACTGATAAAAAATATAATTTTAAAGTGAAATTTATACAAATTAAATTGAAATGAAAAGGTGTAAACAATAATTAGCATTGAAAAGAATTTACAAATTACAGTAGTGATTCTATAATTACGCAAAAACACCTTCAACATATAATTAAAAAATCATAAAAAATAAAGATAAAGTGGTGACTGATTATAGTTGCAAACATAATAACTAATCTATTACTTAACGACCCGTTGTTAGTGTGTTCTAGTATAGAAGGTTGACGAAATAGAATTTAAACTTCACCGAAATCTGTGCTTTTGAATACAAATCGAGAAATCAAGTTAAACATTGCAGTCTGTGAAACAAGACAAATGTCCAAATTGTTGACCAATCGGCTACAGGATCGGATACATTGCATAGTGTGAATATGATGTCATGTTAAAGCAATGTGTCAACTGTATACTTTCCTGAATCAACCGAAATGAAACGATATTAGAAGCAAAAATAAATTGTTGTTAGTGTATGCAATAAAAAGATGTAGGCCTTGTGATATGTGATCTTCGCTGCCATTTTTGGATTTAACCGCGACGACATTTGAACTGCATTCTTTCACGGTGAGTTGCATCATACTTGTTTGATGTAAATCACATTGAAGAAAATTAACTACATGCTATTTTTATCGGAATTAAAATGTTTACGAGATGATTATATTATTCTAGAAACCAGGCTGCCTCCAATAATACATAGTTTATATGGTGACCGATATACGAGAAATAAACAATAAGATACAACCTGCTTGCTTGTCGATATTCGTGTCAGTGAGTGACAGATGTCAACTTGTATGAAAATTCTAATTTAGTTTGGATGCATACCCCCGAGAAGAAAAACAAAATACTCGAGACGTTTTTTAAGGAAGTAAAAAAAATACAGATATGCCTTTTAGAAATAATTTAATATTTATTTAGGTTTTTCAGAATGAATCAAAGCTGATACAAATATGTCAGCTTTCAACCAACAATGTTTTTTTTCAATTTGAAATCAGACATTGGTTTGACGGAAATTGCAAATAGCCTCCGGCGAAAATTACAATACTTACGTTATAGAATTTTAAATTTAATAGCCCAAGGTATCAAAAATGTGTGTGTGTAATTTAGCCATCTTCCGGCGAATTTTTTAAATCTGCCAGCACACAAAATACTGTAATAAACGTTTAATCGAGTCCATCTGTGAGGTAATGTTTTTTTAGCTGGATTAGTAATTGAAAAAAAATGAACGAGTTATTTGATGTAGCTATTAATTATTGATTAATATTTGAGCATGATATAGCAGTAGGTCAAAAATAAATCAACTTCGATGTTATTTTACGTGGTAAGTATTTTTAAAAAAACATCGATTGAAACAAATAAATTTTATGCTAGACATTTTTGGCAATATGAACGGAACACAGAAATATGTTTCATTTGTTTTAATAAAAATGTGTATAATGCTTATATTTGAAGAAAATATTGTTTTAAGTGATATATAGTCAAATATCATTTTTAAAATATACAGTGTAAGCGAAGTGCATAATTATTATCACAAAAACGGTAAAATATGAATCAGTTTGAATAAATGAAATGAAATTTGGCAACCACCTTGATCATTTAAAATTGAGTCTTATGATAAAACCCAAACGATAGTTTTTTTTTAATTTCGCCATATGAATCGACTGTTCTTTAACCCTTTCCTTACTATGCAAAAAAGCACGCGCTCCTGAACTTCCGTTTGCTTGATGTGTAACGGATACACAGCTCAGAAGCGCGTGCTTTTTTTTTGTTGCATAGTAAGGAAAGGGTTAAATCAATATTAAGTATGTTCACATTATTCCTATTTACTTAATATAAACCAGCGATACTAAACCTGCGGTCTAGTCGGATTTTATGGGAAGCGCAAAATAATTAACAAAACAAGTCACCAGATGCTTTTACAAACATCTGGTATTGTTTGCATAAAATTACATAAAAATGAGAATTTTAGATAATTTGTATTTTTGTGCACTTACATTTATATTATGCATAGTATGTGGTACTATTTATATTCTGCGACCCACGTAACGTAGCAAAAACCGGCATGCGGCCTGGACGAAAAAAAGGTTTAGTATCGTTAAAATAGACGGAATTTCATCTTAATTATGTGAGCTATTTTATTTATGATTATCGGTGAGTTTCATAATAATATTTTATATTTTTATACAATTACTACTTTCATTCAGAAATGACTACATAATTTATTTGATTAATATTATAAATACAGTAATTCAATTGAATGTTATCGAATAGGCATTTTATTTCGAAAATTCTTGAATGTAACATAATATTTAAAAAAATATATAATAACTTCACAAGAAAACCTGTATTTAGATATCTTTCAAATATTTTATAAACATAACTGACATACAGCGATATAGTTTTGACATTTAGCGTTCGATATTGCCCGGAGCCTTATCAAATACTACTCATAAGTAATTTTGATCCAAATATTTTCTCAGGTGTGATATTACACGCATAGCAAAAGTAATAATTAATTTTAATCGACGAAACAATATTCGGCAATATTAATTTGAATATTAATAAAACTTCCACGGGTATAATAGTTTTTTTTAGTTACGCCGATTGAGATTATACTAAATATACCACAGTGGCGGCAGATAAATTTAGAAAAAGATTTCTTATATGTATTTTTTTTCTTTTTAATTTCAAACATATATCATCTTAATGGGAGGTATCTCAACAGATTTTTTCTATACAAAATATTTCCTTACTCAGTTGCTAAAACCCTCTTTTTCGAAGAGAGTAATATGTGTAGAAGGATATAGTTAGTACAGGACTATTGTTTAACTAGTAGCTCTCGCTAAGCCACACTCTTACTACACTCTTTGGAAAAGAGAGGTTGAGCGACTGAGTAACAAACAGTTCTCATAGAAAAACTTCTGTTCAAATTCCTCCATTAGAAGGCCATATGATTTACATTGGAAGCGGACATAAATTAAAAATAAATATCTCTATAAATACTTAATTTAAATATTAAAGTTCTTGCTATTTTACGCTTACTAAAATAATGTAGTTACTTATGCTTTTATCATGGCTTAGCTATTATTTACAAGTAGCATTTAAGATACAAACAAATGCTTAATTGCTAATATTAAAACTGGTTTATCACCGTATTAATGCATATACATCAAATCCCCGAAAAACTGCCACCACTGTCTTAGAGAGCAGTATCTATGTATGGCTGGAAACATTCGTATAACGCGATGGCCGATAGAGTAGGCGATCGCAATTATAAAACCATTAAGACAGTTGCGAGGACGTTGCCCTGGACAAAACCGGTTAACTACCACCTCAGGAGTGATAACCAGGTGACAAACAGAATGTTTCTTACGTTACTTTGTCTGCCTTATCTATGATTTCAAAATAAGTGCATATATATGTGCAAATTGAAAGCGCAAAATCATCTCAAATCGATAGGTCACGAGTGGACGCTTCCATTTATTGCTTATGTGGGAAACCTTTTCATATAGATGAGAAGGCAGTTTTAATAAAGCCACATTCAAGAAACTTCAATCAATAGAAAATTTAAATTAACTTTGATTATTCCACGTATTGTGTTACTAACTGTGACACGTGTTTCGCCTCTTTCAGAGGCATCTTCAGACTTACTATCGCAAAGTTTGCTTAAGTAATGAAGCAAGATTGATTCTAACATTTTAAAATTATAAAATTACAAAATGGTTTATAATTCCCTCGTTGCTTCCATTAAAAAGGAAAAATCCCATTCTGATTGTTTACAACTCATTAGTATAATTAGTATCATTATCTGTTTGCTTTATTTCGATTCTACACCCCCCTCCTTGCTCCTCTAAAAAGGAAAAAAACCCAAACCTCCATTTTGTAATTTTATAATTTTAAAATGTTAGAATCAATCTTGCTTCATTACTTAAGCAAACTTTGCGATAGTAAGTCTGAAGATGCCTCTGAAAGAGGCGAAACACGTGTCACAGTTAGTAACACAATACGTGGAATAATCAAAGTTAATTTAAATTTTCTATTAAAATGAACTTCCACAAAGTTACCGCCGAAACCATCGAAAGTATTAAACTTCAATCATATAATTTCACTATTATACAAGTAACCGTTGAAATGTTGATTGTGTTGGACTAACAATCATGTTAACTGTTTGAATACCGCGCAAGTCAATCATTAATATGTCCCAGAGATACTGAGTGTTTTTGAGGAAAATAATTTTGCCTAATATACACTCGAATTCGATATTTTAAAAACCTATATTGACTCAGTATAGATAGCACGACACATATTCATCAAAATATTGCTTATATTCTATTAGAATACCAAGTATTTGATTTTTTAAATGTCTTGGACATGCGTGTTCGCTTGCATATGTTCCGGACACCTGTGTACACTTGGTATCTAAGTGGTTAATACAAAAAAACTTTATTATTAAAATAAAAATTATTCAGAACAAAATAAATGAGATCAATAACATGAAAGTATTTTCATTTTGTTGCGTGTTTCAAATAAGAATGTATTGTCATTTGTATAGAACACGGTTCACAACCGGGGGCCACAGCATGGGCCACAGAGAAAAAAGGATTTTAGGTACCACAGCACAGTTTTGGGGGGACACGGGCAAATTCTGGAAGAGCTCGTGTCTTTTTGTTTTGACAAATCCGTAAAATCTGATAGCGAGTTAAATTTTCAAATAACTAAAAACTATTTTGGAATCTTTCAACTTCTCACTTTGTCTCGAAAAACTTATATGCTTATATAAAAATCGGGTATGGAGGCCACAGAAAAATATGACACTCAAAAAGGGCCACGTGCTAAAAAAGTTTGAGAAACTATGTGATAGAATGTGAACGTTAAGTTTGTGATCTTCCACAAATTATTTAACTAAATAAACTCTTCCAAAAAAAAATTAAGCCGACAAAACACACCCAGTGAACGAGTGATGGTTAAATAAAGACTCAGTAGAGGATGTACAATACAAACCACCCTAGAGAATGTAGATATGGTAAATGGGCTGATGATATGAATATCGAGAGAAAGAAGTTCTCAAAATGGTTTCGACAAGACCATCGGGTGAAGTGGTCGGTTTTCATTAAAAATATTATTTACCGAGTGGGCAGAGAGATGACTGCAATAATGTGTAAAAAAATACATGTAGCGAGCGATTATGAAAAACGCCAGTAGCGAGTGATGATGATGAAGACACGCCCAAACGTGTTATGTTGCTATTAGCGCGGTTTGATTAATGTCGAAATTTTCCGTTCTCATCGGGCTACGATTTTTAATTGAATCGACCCACAGAATATTTCCTTATTAAAATTTAAAACAAGGCTGTCAAAAAAAAAACGAACTCGGAATCTGGAAGTGATATATTGACGTGCATTTTTTTTTTGCGGGAAAGGATTATCAAAACATGAGAGCGGTTAGTTGTTAGAATAATTTAAAAATATTGTACAGGTTGTTAATACCAATATAAATTTAAATAATTTTAGTAATATTTCAAGGTGACGTGGCGACACAACACAAGGGTGGCGAGTGATGCTGGGTCGACATATTAATTTTAATTTTAATTAAAATCTATATTTTATAAATCCACATACATATATAGAATAATCAGTTCACTGTAATTTTAAACGTGTTTCAACAACATCATAGAATCAGAAGAATAAAAACTTTTTAAGAGACAGCCCAGTTTGATTAAAATAATATATTCAAGATATAATACTCATTCATACTAATTCCACTTTTATTTCATATGATCAGGACCGGTTTCGCTCATTATTAGCATTATCGAAACCGCTCATGATCATATTTAATAAAATTGGAATTAGTAAAAATGTGTATTCTTTTTTTTGAATATATATAATGCCATTCCACCTGAACACATTGAAAGTGTAAAATAGAATACAACAATAACTCAGTCCAAGTAAACTATAGTCTGTTTTTTGTTCATAATAAGCCGTTTAAAACGAATGATTGAAAAATAATTTGCCTTCGTGCCTGATAATTACAACACGCTTGCCATCCCTGGTGCAAAGCTGAATAAAGTGACTTGTCCATCCATCACGTGCAGAGTTGTCGTTCTATTTTTAATTTCTACATTTCTTCAGCCATAAACACGAAAATAAAAAAAGTGGTAAAGATCACAACAAATGTTCGATATATAATTAAGAAGCTTCATGAAAAAGGTACATTACTGTGTGTTAAAATAGGCCGTGAAAAATGAATAGATTAATAGTTTGCTCGAAAACTTCTTAGATATCTTAGATCTTTTTTTCTATTAAAATTACTCCAAATTCACGGATCAATCAAGGTGTTTCGCGTGAATCTTTAAAACGGTCCGAGTGTTTAACAATAAGGAGTTAAAAACATAGTTTTCCTGTAATTGTTTTAATGTGAGTGCCAGCCCTGTATATTTATTTGAAATCAAAGACTTATTGAGGTTTACCGTTTAAGACGCAAACAATGTACAGGCGAAAAAACAACACTTCGATTTGATTCACCTCTCTAATTTAATATGAAATAACCCATTTCCGCTCGTATATTGGAAAATTATGCAAACGTTTGATATTATTATTTCTCTGTAAAACACAATAAAAATCACCGGAGGCCTTAAATGGATTTGATAATCAAAATACTCTTATTAACATCATAATAAAAAAATACGAATATCGATTTTAAAACTGTTCTTTTAATGCTATTCATTATTCTATTAAGCATATTATGTACTATAAAAGTGTGTGAAAAAAAGTATGGTTTCAATATCAATACAAAAATCTAGTCGTTTGATTTAGTTATCTGGTCACACTTTCGTCAGAGACAAAGATTTATCCCCAATATAACGTAATGTTTTTTTTTTCAAGGGCATGGGACGTGGGGTCTAGAGTATCCATTCCCGGAGCCTTTTTCAAATCCCGGGATTTCGAGGAATCCCGAGGAATTTGTAATCCTCGATTTGGAATACTTTTTCCCAGATTGTCTCAGAAACTCAGTTTTTTTTTAGCTCACCGAGGAATTTGAAATCTTCAATTTGCCAATTTCGTGACAATTTTCGGGATTTGCTCAAAATTTCTCAATCCCGAAATCCCGGGCGTGTCAATCCAGGGATTTCGGGATCAGAAAATTGAACGGTATTCCCGGATTGGATGCCCTAGAGGGGTCTTAAAAAACGGGATTTAAAAAGACATTTAAAAAAAGACCTATATGTACCTATACATATATGAATACAGAAAATAAAAAAGGCACCAAGTACCCAAAAAAAAAAAAGAGTTAGTATACATAAATATTTTAGGTGTCACATACAACATTTCTGCATACTATAATACAATTTAATATTAAAAATAAATATGCACAATAATTGGATGGTTTTATACATTAAAAAGTTTCAATTCGACGACAATGACAAAACAATAGTAATAATACGTTAGTTTCATAATAAGCTAAAGTAGAATACTTCTACAGAAGAAACACTTTCGCAAGTTAAAGTGCACATAGAAGCGGAAAACAGCCGCCGTAAATAATTGTTGTTAGAAGGAAATGAGCAGAACAATATCAACTTCATGAAAGGATATTTATGTCTTCATTATCATGTTCGGAAAGGGAGATATGCCTCGAGGTAAGCAATTGCAAGAGCAGGCTGCACGATGTATAAGAAGCATCGCTCATTACAAGTATAGAATAACTAAATGTAATGTAGAAACTACTAAATAACAAATGAAAACGAAACAGAATTTTTCGGAATAATAATTATAGTATTGTGGTGGCTGGTGACCAATATAATAGGAAGATTTCAGTACTAGGGCATCCAATCCCGGGATGCCGTTTAATTTTCTGATCCCGAAATCCCGGGCTTGATACGGTTGCGATCTTGGGATTTCAGGATTGAAGAATTTTGAACAAATCCTGAAAATTTACACGAAATTGGCAAATCGAGAATTTCAGATTCCTCGGTGAGCTAAAAAAAAAAAGAGGTTTGAGATAATCCGGGGAAAAAGTATAGCGAATTGAGGAATTCAGATAACTCGATGAAAATTAATCAATCCCGAAATCCCGGGATTGAAAAAAGGCTTCGGGATTGGATACCCTATTCAGTACCTAACACTCAGTACTGCAATAAGACATTTATCTGTCGATTAGTTGATAGTCCTTGCGATGACCGCTTCATATCTTTATGGCAACACGTGGAATAATACCATTAGTTGTACAATAGGTTTTCGGCAATTATTCTCGATAAATAAAATATAGTTTTATAGAATAGAGCTACGTAAAATATGAATGCCCAAATTTTGCAAGGAGGGGTGGGAACACAGAGGACGTAACCGCATCAATTATCACTTATAATGTGTTCATTGTAAATTATTGGGGGGGGGAGCAATATAACGCGAGAATTTTCAACTGATAAATTACAATAGTTAAAATTTATTAGAACCTTAATACTAAATGAGATATAAAAACTATAAATACCGGTATATAAAATATCGTTATTTAATCTATCAAAGAAAAATAAATGTGCTATAAAATGTCGTAATTACATTTATGAGTTTCATGAAATAGTCCCGATGTTTGCAAAAAATGGAAAGGTTACCATTTATTGAGAAACGTAAGAGGAAAATTTCATTAGTGATTTGCCTTTTTTATAGCTTTACAAACTTAATAGTTAAAGCAATTATTCTCGATCTTTTATCGTGCAGCACAATAAAACAATGCATTAATTGATTTATGTTGGTCAAGGTTTTTAATTGCCGCAAGGAAGTTGTTTTTATAAACTTCTAACTGTAACAACCTTTTTACATCATGTTTTCTTTCCCAAATTATAAAGAATGTGACAAAATTGAAAGAGGTGACAGAGAAAATCGATTTGTTGCCACCGAAAAAATTCATTGTTATTTTTTCCTTTATTTTTCAATTGGAAATTAAAGCGATCGAGGTACATATTACGAAAATTAAATGGTCGGTCTTGGGTCACACAAAATTTATTTTATTAAATCATTTACAATTTTTTTATGATCTAAAAAGTAGAGTTTCTTATACGAGTAGCAATATACACCCGAGTATTTTTTTCAAGTTTTTTTTTATACACGGTTTTGAAATAACACGGTCCACTTTAAAAAAAGGCTAGCAATTATCATAAGAAATACAATAACACAGGACTATAATAACAATCAAGTCTCTATAAGACAATAAAACTTTAGACGCGTCAGATATGTATCCACCATAAACGTGCGATATCAAATAGCGATGAAAAGTATTATTACTTTCATTATTTATAATGTACATACTATTTTACACACAATCCATTTTATGGTAATAAAAATAAAGATATTTCGTTCACAAAACATCAGTGTGATAATTTTATAACGTCAAAACAATAATAACATTAAGAAATTAATAACTTCAAGATCAATTCAATTCAGGATGCATATAAAAATATATTATTATTGGTTTGAAACACGACAGAACTTGCAGAAGATTTGAACGACGAGGAAGGGCTCGAGTGAAAGAGATACAAAAACATTGTTATTTATCTGTAAACAATTGGTAAAAGAATTTCAATGACTTGAAAATGTAGATAACTTTACAATTATTAATTCATTAGCCATGGAATGTAGAGCCATTAAAACGCGTCATTAAAAATAACGGTTTATTCGGAAATAACAATATTTGTGTTAATTTGTTCACAATATTAAATTAAGATAAGGAAATGAGAATAGAATTTACGATGTAAAATTGTACTATTTTCAAAATACAGTAATTTGAATGGATTGGATTTGAGGGGGAAAATATGGAAAGAAACGAAATTCCTTTAACATAACCGAAGAGTATAAGAATCATATGTGATAATCACAGGGACCTAACAAGATAAATACGTGTTTTAAATTAAGCTCAGTTTTGGTGATGTTAACATTACTCGTAAGTTATTTTAGAGCTAGTTTCATTAATTGTTAGAAATTTCTACTATTGTTCACGAATTGTTGTTGAACCCCAAGAATAAATCCCCACTAATAAAAGTCATTACGACAAATACCGCTGGCCTAAACTCGGAGTCCACAGGTAGGTAGATATTAAATCAAAAATCGCTCTACTAACACGAAAACGTTTATTTAAGAACTTGCAATCACAGATTTCTTTTACATAGAATATTTAACAAACAAAATTTTGAGTTATTACAATAACTATTATAAACCTAGCTTGCTCACACGATTTTATAAATGTAAAATTAAAAAAAAATGTCGTTAAACTCTTGCGCAGAGAACAAAATGGAATTTAATTTTCGTCGAAATGGAAAAAACATTATTTCTTTCATCGCGAAAAAAAACAAAACCACAAAATAAAAAGAACTGCAAGTGAATTTACAACTAAAGGTCTCTGGAA
Organism: Himalopsyche tibetana; assembly: GCA_030503985.1. Classification (NCBI taxonomy): domain Eukaryota; kingdom Metazoa; phylum Arthropoda; class Insecta; order Trichoptera; family Rhyacophilidae; genus Himalopsyche; species Himalopsyche tibetana. The sequence goes on from JAPJYX010000010.1 coordinate 9,672,926, forward strand.
CCACTTTCCAGAGACCGGGAAGTAATCCCCACACACGATGTGTACGGTTCGTGTCCCCAAGAGCAAGAAAGAAAAAAACAAAAATCACATCGGTATCGAAAAACAATGTTGCCATTTAAGGCCATCAACAATAAACATTTGATATTACGGGATACCCGATAACAAAATTCAAACACAATTAATTTAGCTACACCTTTTTTTAAAAATCCTGCCAGTTTTCCTCACAAAAGTGCTAGTGGAAGCGGGTGCCAATATCCCACCGTATCAATGTCCTAATCATATTTATTAGTTACACACAACTATACTTCTTAAACATAACCGTTTACAAGATAAGATTTGTTTGGGTAAATTTAAATGCTGAATTAGTATCTAAATTTAACTTTAAAGTTTGAAAAAAGATGAGCTTGTGAAAATTCAAACCAAGAAAAATGACTGAAAAAACGGTTTTTTCGAGACAATTTCTTTAATTAATATTAGGTTATGTCAATTAATCACCAGTTTAGATATCTGCGTGCATTTTAAGGTTGTGTATATTTCATAATTTGCATATGACCCAAAATCAACAAAACACTTTTTCGTGCCTCCTGTAAAATTTGCAAAAGTGTAGGTTACGTCCCTTTTCCTTTCCACATTCGATATAAAAGCAGTGTCTACATTTTGTCTCCTCGTCGTTTTGTTTCGCTGCAATCACGCAAAAGCAGATCTCCCTAATCAGGGTAAATAGCGAATATGTCTTTATTTGGAACAAAATACAAGTTCTAATGAACTCATATACTAATCACTTTTAAGGTGTTCACTGTCAATACTTGGTGGAATGGCATTATAATAAAAATAATAAAACATTTTTAGTACTTTTTCCACATAAAATTTATTAGATCAGGACCGGTTTCGCTCATCGCGAGCATTATCAACTGATAAGAAAAATACAAAAACAGTGATATTTATACAAATTTAAATTGAAATAAAAAGGTGTAAGCAACTATTAACAATTTAAAGGATTAGCAAATTACATTATAATTACACAAAATTAAAATGCTTAACACCCATAACAATTAAAAACTCATCATCAAAGAATAATAAATCTAAGTGGCAAACGATATCAATTATAAACACAATTAAAATTTGGGAAATTTTTACACAAAGTGAAACACTACATTACTAAAGTAAATATCCTAATGATGATTTGGTGTTTTTCCCGTTTCCAAGCAATGATGTACTTCAACAAAATCGGCAGTAATGAAGATTCTGAAAAAGACATTTTAAAAACCATATCAATTCTTACAAAAGGAATAAATTTTGAAAAACATATAAATAATATAGAAGAGCAGTTAACATAGGTTAGAATTAGATTAATGAAACGGATATAACAAAGGTGATGATGCAAATACAACCTGTTCGTTTAATAAATTAGAGTTAGGTAAAATTTTTTGTCTATTTATTTCTAAGATCTCTTGTTTATCAAGTTTTAACGATTTATTGTTGACATGCAGGATTCTAAAGTTTTTAGAGATATCAAATGTATGCTTATTTAGGAACAAATGGTTCCCAAATGAAGATAATTCATTCCCTTTACGGGAGCAGGCTAGATGTTCTTTAAATCTGATATTAAAAGCTCTTCCCGTTTGACCAATATACCTGGCTCCACAAGAGTCGCAATCAATTAAATAAATGCCACTTTGGTTAAGAATATTAAGTTTCAAAATTTATTCCTTTTGTAAGAATTGATATGGTTTTTAAAATGTCTTTTTCAGAATCTTCATTACTGCCGATTTTGTTGAAGTACATCATTGCTTGGAAACGGGAAAAACACCAAATCATCATTAGGATATTTACTTTAGTAATGTAGTGTTTCACTTTGTGTAAAAATTTCCCAAATTTTAATTGTGTTTATAATTGATATCGTTTGCCACTTAGATTTATTATTCTTTGATGATGAGTTTTTAATTGTTATGGGTGTTAAGCATTTTAATTTTGTGTAATTATAATGTAATTTGCTAATCCTTTAAATTGTTAATAGTTGCTTACACCTTTTTATTTCAATTTAAATTTGTATAAATATCACTGTTTTTGTATTTTTCTTATCAGTTGATAATGCTCGCGATGAGCGAAACCGGTCCTGATCTAATAAATTTTATGTGGAAAAAGTACTAAAAATGTTTTATTATTTTTATCATATACTAATATTAAACATTGTGGTGAGTCCTTCCTACCAGGAAGAATATATTATTTTTTTATACCTTTTGTAGATAAGTATAATATGATTTATAAAAATAAACAAGTCTAACTTTGGCTACACAGCACTGCAAAATATTGCTGACTGCAAGGTCGAAGAGCCATATTGATTCTATCGCAATGAAATTCTTTCGTCAATACCTAATTTTAATTATAATTCCGAGCAATCTACAAACGTCAAAGATACGTACATATTTTTTTTAATAATTCACTGAGAATATAATTAAATGAATAATAGATGCCATTCGAATGAGTTTTAATACCGGAATGCACATAAACATAATTACTATGAGTAGGCTGGTTAACCTTCAAGCCCTAAAGTTATTATGAGAACTGGCAGGCAGTAAATCCAAAGCTTTACTATCGAACCATGCGTATTGTATCCAATCAGCACGTAAAACTTTCTTACCATGAAAATTATGATGATTGAGCAACTGGAAATGTTTATACAGAATATTTTAATACAAAATTCAGAAGTAACAGTTTTTATACCGTAATGTTTTTTTAAATAATTTTCTTGGCATAACCAAGTGATAGCGCGCTATAGTTTTAGTACAATTGATTCGAATCTTTGAAACGATTTTTTTGGTAATTGGTATCAATCTGTGATGTTCTATAATATAATTTTCATCAATAATAGCTAGTGCTACTATATCGACATTCGAAAGTCAAAATCATGTAACCGACAGTTTTTATTCGGTAGCTTTTATTCGATAATCACAATGTTTACAGCCGATGTCGAATTAGTATATAAAGTTACCTTTAAAGCTTGAAAAAAAGGGTATGTGAAAAGTATGACTAGGAACAGACTACCATAAACTTGTTGTTCTTAAACAACTTATTAAACTTAAATTAAATTGAGTAAATAAAAATCCAGTTTATTAATCTTCGTGCACTTCTAGGTTGTGAATGTAAATTTAATATTTTGACATTGGCCCAAAATCACAATAAAACGATTTTTTGAGCCTCCTGTAAAATTTTCCTGTGTGGGTTAGGTGACACGTCCTTTTGTCTTTCAAAGTCGATCTATAATATTTTATTACAAGCCGATATGTTGTATTATATGTTGTGCGAAGACATTGAACAAAAAAAGGTTAACAACCCTCTGCTATAAATGGGCAAATGCGAGTTTACTTATGCTACTTTTTTGTAGAAATTTTAAAAATATTTCTATATCTCACAGCATTTCTCACGTTGTGCAAACTTTATTTTAAAATGTGTAAATTAAACCGATGCACGACTGCACAGTTGATATTTCATCGACATTCAGTATACAGTATTCCAGTGTAATTAAACCCTCAAAACTATCTTCGGTAATTTTCTAAAACCTCGTATTTAAAAAAGTACACGTTTTCAAGAGAACATTCAACCACTATCGCTTTGTATCGCTATAAAACACCATTATAATGGTTTGTCATCAATATCTTTGAGGAAGTAAATAAGGAAGAAATCAAATACGTTTCCATCCATGCCATCCACTTCTTTATGCTAAACACAGCACATGGCCATACAATTTCCTAATAAATATATTTTTAAATACGAGTTAGAGGAATATGTATTGAAATTCTGATATCTCAAAATTGACCAAAGTTGAGATATGTGCTTGTTGAAAGTTAACGACGCTATGTACGTTCATTCCTTGTCTGAATTCCCAAGTGACTGATCGATATCCTGTCAGTTGTATTAGATATTAATACAGTTTGATTTTTCAATTGTAAAACGCTTTAAGAATCACTGGAGTCCTATGGCACTAATTTACTCATGACTTATAAATGAACCACAATTCAATTTGACAGAAACACATGTCAAAATAAGCCAAAGTTGTATGAAATAAATTCAAGTCTTCATTTGAAAATTTGTACTTAAACATAAATCTGTAACAGATGTAGTAAAAGGGGTGAGATTTATAACATTAAACGTCACGTTAACAAAGAAAGAAAACCAAAAGTTTCCGAGAAAACAACAATCACACATATACGCGAGAAAAATAATCCATTTGCAAATTCGGCTGGCATTTATTATTGTGTTTGCCGGCGGTGTTCGAGATTAATTTAAATTGATGGTCGCAAACTTTTTATGATCCTTTGTTTGCGGAATTCTAACAGAGTGCACTGTGATTCAGAATGACGCGACTCAAATGCGAGAGCAGGCGAGATAAGAGGCATTGAAATGCAAAAAGAGTTATCTCCTTTGATGTCACTTCGCGTTTTGTTGAGGAAATTAAATGAAGGTTAATGTTCACAATGATGGCGAAAATGGCCACGTTCTTTGATGTAGGTTTACACGGACATACAATGAAAACTCGGTGTTTTTTTGATATATTACTTAATATAGAAAAGTTTAGAACAACTAAATAAAATTGGTTAGCTCAAGGTGTCAGATTACTATTACAATTACATCCAGTGAAAATACTTCAGGTGAAAAAAAAACATTAAAATTATATACACACAATCCAATTTCATTCACATTCAATAAAGATATATTATAGAAAAACGTGAAAGAACAACTTCATATGTTTTATTAGCAATGTAGATAATATTTTCAGTCTACATTGTCGAACTTCCGATCGCAGAAGGCGTTCTTTTTATTGTAATGTGTTCAGAATTTTAACTCTCACATATTCATTAAACTAGTATAAGTAACACAATGCATACAAAAAAGTTGAGAAAAAATAATTTAGCAAATAGTATGGCCATGTGCTATGTTTAGCATAAATAAGAGGATGGCGTGGATGGAAACGTCTTTGCTTCCTTCCTTAATAATTTCCTCAAAGATACTGAGGACAAAACCATTCCAGTAGTGTTTTATAGCGATATAAAGAGATAGCGGTAGAATATAGTACAATTATGTGTCTCTTAAAAATTTGTACTTTTCTTTTGAGATACGAGGATTTAGGAAAAAACCGTAGATGTGGCTTTTATGTTGAAATAAAAGTAAAAATTTAATATCGAATATGTTGTTGAGATGGTCAATTTTAAAACATGATGCTATTGCATCTAGCGAAATCAAATAATCATCACGCGACCTTCCATAAAACCAAACATCTCTTATCGAAGGAACAATGCAAGGAAAAACACCTGATTTGTAATGTTCACACATCGCGCATATTATGCCTACGTACTGTATTATTTAGTTGTTTCTGAATGTGCATTGGCATTATTACATGGTCATTGCGAACAACCATTATAAAATAACAATTTAAATAATGCATAATAATAATTGTACAACTCCAAGACTATACGAAACAATTACAAGAAAACGCTGTGGAATGCTGTCGATTATGGTCATTATGAATAAGACAATATTGATATAATATTTATTATTATGATAAAATTAATCTGGTTTAAGAGTTAAAGGTTTTTGAATGACATAATATTCTAAAGATGACGACTGCAATTGAACGTAGGAGGGTTTATATTATTATATAATAAGGTGGAAATCCCGACGAAGTCTTGGTTAACAAAGATAGTTGATATCGGCAGAATTCAATATATGTATGTACAGCTTTTTATCAATTTCACATACTGTTCTAATAAAGCGATTTCGCTTTTTCTTAGTGTATTAAATAAATGTTCGTATGCAAAATTAGTAGTTATAGTATATTAATTTTATATCGTGAGTAGATAGGTGGACAGATGTGCGGAATATTATAAGGACATTAAATTACTAAGCTGTACTAACGCGATTTAATTTACTACATTTCGTATAGAAAAATATATATAGTAATTACTGTAGCATGTTTTATATTATTATTATAGAAGTGGGAGAACTATTGACATTGGAAACAAAAACATAATAAACAAATTTAAATGACAGTATAACAGAAGCATATTAATATAAAATTAAAACCAATAGTTTCTAGTAAGGTTGCTCTGTTACTGAGCGTCACAGCCAATTGAGAAAAAATCTAGGTATTCGATTCTCCTTCTCTATTGAATACAATAATATATAAAGCTGGCTTTGAGCCACACACGCCCTCATTTCTTTTCTTAATTTTCCCCGATTATTCATCTTCACAAATACTTATCAGTAACCAAGCAATGAATGTCATCGAATAACCCTAATATTAAAACGCAGCAAATTAAATAGAGATCAACAGATTAGAATCAAATATTTACACATTTTAAATCAACTTAATAATATCATTACTTTAAGGCAGCTGTAGGTAAATTTTTAAATATTTTTTAACTGATTAAATAGTCAATCTGATTTTCAATGATTCAAACAAAATAAAAGCAGTTAAAAAGCATTCGTTTTGTGTATTTATTATTCGTAAGTAAATTTAGTATTCCATTTTCAAACATACGCGTGACATTTTCCGGACAGTTTTATGTTTTTACGAACATATAGAAAACATGAGAAATTCAATTTGACAAAACAAACACATTCATATTTTGTGCAAACGTTATTTTACGACTCGGAAGCATGTACTCGAGTTATAAAAACAATATTGTTGAATAGAAATCTGTGAATAGATTATAATAATGTTATTTCAAAAAGTCCAAACTGTTCTCACACGATTTTGTGCAGAGTTGAGTGAACGGTAAAAAGTCATGGGATTATACAGATCAATATTTACATTATGATTATTATACAGATTACTGGACATGATTCAATTGAATAATTACGGTATGGTTTTGAATTTACTGTAATGTAAACAATACTTAAAATTAGATCTATTTAAACACTTTTCTAGGAGAGTATACAAAATACATTAGATATTTGGATATTATAAAATCAAAGTCATTTCTTGTGATATTGAGACATATTTAAATACAAATATAACTAATAACCGATCGACAGGTTAGCATACTGCTGAGCGGAGCTCGGAAATGGAGGACGGAACAGTGGAGCAATGAATGGCATTTTTACCTTATTGAACCTTGAATATTTAGGGCTCCATGCTCCGAATATATATTTTCTTCAAATATAAAATCCAAACTCTTTTACTCAAAAATTTAATTTGGTGAATTAATCGTTATTGGATAGCACTCCATAATATAATGGGGTTGTTCGATATGCGAAAACTAAAAAAAATATAAATATATAATAGCTTACATTTTTCTACCCGACACAGACCCTATACATTAATTGAGATAAAAAAAAGTAAGTAAACACTATTTTTCAAAAAATATATATTGAGTCATCTTGCGTGCATGCTCTCTGAGGTCATATGCCCGACCAATTTCCTCCTCGAAGGTCGAGGGCCGGAGATAATTTCGGAAGAATTTTTTCCAGGAATAAGTCGCCCACAGATCTGTACAACAAAAAATCGCTTGATACCTACCTGAATGTTTTCCTGCAAAGTCGATGCTAAACTCGTACATATAAACATGGCAATGAATAATTCAATATACATTTATGGAAAATAAAAACAAATTTTTCATAATTTTAGTTTTAGTGTCTTAGAACTGGCTCGGGTACTTTTTCGTTATTCAAATGTACACTAAAACTGAATTTATTGATTGAATAGGCATTTACTTGATAGAACTTCATTATAGTTTTTTTTTTATATATGTAATGTATGGTTAATATGCTACTATTTCGGCTCGTCGGAAATATGTTTAAACTTGGATTAACTAAGCTGTACATGTATGTATATACTGGCTTAGAAGAGAATTTTTAATTTAAACTGATTTGCTTTAAAAAGTACTTAGTGGTCCCTAATAAAAAATAAATTTAATTTATTACTAAACTGTCAATTAAAATACATTGATACTTTTTGAACTTATTACGTACTAAAATAGAATTTGATTCGCCTTTTCAGAGACCGAGAAAAATAAAAATCAATACAGAAGTGAAATAAATATAGTTTCGAACGGATAGTGAAAATATGAAAGTGCAAAACCAATTTTGACATATGGGTAATTTATTATTTTAATATCTGAATATTTTTAAAATTATGAGACAACTTATTTTATCCCCACGACATTTATTTTTCTGAACGTAATGAAGCAACAGCAGATCATTTTATATAGGTAGTTCACTTTTCAATCCTGGTGATGTGGATAATTAAAAAAAAATAAAAATGCAACCGTTGACTCACTTAAGCAGAAAAAAAGATATTTCATTTAAATTAGCAAAAAAATGTCAGCGGACAAGATAGCAATAAAAATAATTGTACGGTACGTCATGAAATTTATTTGTTTACGCTCGACAATTTATAGCTTTTTAAACATACGCAAATGAAATATATTTTTTCCACAGATTCTTAATCAATTACACTACATTAAACGAATATCTTTTATTTTCACACATCTTGATTAGATTTAGTGAAGTAGAATTGGAATTCGGATTTATTTCATCTGTGAATAGTTGATTGATAAGCCTAACACATCTAATAATGTGTACCTGCGACATTTACACATATCGCTCTCTCAGACATAATGTGTGTGGGCTATTCTGATCCTCATACCATATTGTAATATATACTCAACTAACTATAAAATAATTGTCCGGAATAACTCATGTGTTGTATTCATCAGCATTTTTTCACGTGTAATTATTATAAATGTTGATTTGAAGGCAGGCAACTGCCTCAGTGAATTTATTTTTAACTCTATTTGTATCAGATCGGCATAAATAAGTGAAATTTTCTATTTACTCAATACTAACAGTCTTTTTCTAACAAACTTCTGCCAGTTCGATTACGATATTATGCTTCTCAATAATCTCGTTTTACTTTAAGTAAAACAAGACGGAAATTGGATAACGTGACATGTTCTTTACTCTACATGCAGTAGAATAATTTAATATTCTTATGAGTTTTGATTCAAACGTTATTTTGAAGTTCCACCTAGTGCTCTTAGTGACTAATATAAATGACAGAACGAAAAACTGACTATTAATGTATTGTTGCGCAAAAGGAGATTACAAATAAAATATTCTTTGACGCTAACCGCGATTGTAATTCGAAGTACCGACGCACTCTGAAGATGCCAGGATACAAACCATGGTAAAATTCTAGGAATAGGCAAACAAAAGAAATCAATCAAATTCAAAATAGAGAAGCAAAAGCATTCGCCAAAACTGAAAGTCCATTAAGCAAGATCGCAAGGATTTATTTGTTTACCAGTCAAGTGAAAAAAACAAACATTTTTGAAGGTGTAATGCAGATACGCTTCGATCACTGGAGATGACGAAGCAAAACGAGTTCAAGTCCGGTATTGACTTATCAATAATAATGGCAGTTATCAGAAGTCATTTAAATCAGTGTTTGTCAAATGTAATGGTATAAAAATAATTAATTTTAATGAATAGGTTTGATAGATTTGGCGGTAACTCTGTGGAAGTTTTTTAAAATATAAAATTAAATTTGATAACAGTTATTTCACTTGTCGCGCAACAAAGTATGGCAAGTGTTTTGAATATTTAAGAAGCATCATCAGAAAGAACATCCCAAGGCTAATTCCATTTTTTTTTCTGATGACGCTTCTTAAAGAGACGAAACACGTGTCACGATTTGTAACACAACCGGTGGAGCAGCAAAGTAATCAAATATAAGTTCATTGGAATTTAAATTTCCTATTAATTGAGCACGTCCTACTTTATTTAGACACTACATGATTGAATATTGATACCTTTACTATTAAAAAATACTAAGCATTTTAAAGTGCATCGGCATAAGTTAGCCATGTATCGGTTGCTCTACGCCTTAAATTTTTGCAGTAATGACAGTTTTCTAAATTTAAAAGACTTTGGAAATAAAAATGAACCCTATTAAACGATGAATATGAACACGTCTGAATGGAGTCTAAAAGGCTTCTAGGTTCGGATGGGTGGGAGAGAATTTCAGATATCACAGATTTCATACCTTCGAAGAGAAATCCATTGATTAAGAAATCTATTTATGAAACTGTCCGTACCGGGATTCGACGGGGAACTGAAGCCAACGACGTTGACCACTGGACAACAAATCCCGACAATAATATAATATTTGTTGCTGTAAACTTATTTCCACTATTTTTGATGTTGCATCAAAACGGAGAAATTTGAATTTACTGTAGCCTCGGTGGATTTTATTTGAGATGCATAATTAATTTTAACCAATATCACAATTTAAATTTATGAGTGGTAAGTAAATTATAAAAAAAAAACATTCTTAGTTAAAATGTCGTATTTTAAATTTATTAAACGCGTACACTTCGATAGCGCACATTTTGGGAGATGCCAAAATTATACTGCAACTATTTCAGATAAAATCTACATATTCCGTCCAAGTCATTGACCGTCCTTCAATGGAAAAATAAAACTGTTCATTAATAATTTGAATATTAAATTCATATATCGACTTCTTAAATATGTATGTTTTTTTTTATAAATATTAATTGTTTTACTAGAAAGAAACAAGTATTGCACTATGAAAAATATTTTTTTTTCATGTTTATAATTGGAGGAAAAATATTTTAAAAAATTATCACAGCACATGTTTTCTATATAATCCTCAATTATATTTTGAAGATGATGGCCAATTTTGCGTAGCTAATGAACATATTCGATATTATATCGAAGAAGTTTAACTGTGTGGTCCATGAAACCATTTAAACATTAATTCCAACTTTAAATCGTTCAAATTATGTACATTCACACAAGTGTTGTCACTACGGTACGTGTTTCGCTTTTCGGTCTCTTCAGGCATTCAATTGCACGGATGAACTCGAACTGACGTTCAGTAAATTACATCAGTTTAAGTTCATCCGTGCACTTGAACGCTTGAAAATGCCGAAAGGCAAAGCCCGGGTTGTTAGTGAAAAACATGTGTGAATGAAAATAATTTGAACGTTTCAAATTTTAAATTGAAGTTCCACTAAGCACCTTCGGCCGAAATCTTAAATTAATTCAAAGGGATCCACGTGAATACGTACGTAATATCGATCGAATATTAGAAACACAAAAAGATCGTGAAAAATCACGCATCCAACAAGACGAGAGCTACAGGTGTCCAAGAAAGAACAACAGATTTAGCTGAAGCAGATTGTCATATGATTGGAATTTGGATAAAAATAGCATCAAGACACTTCATAACATTATAATGCAAAAGATGTATTTAATCTAGGTATTTGTACAATAATATATCCAGAGGAAAATTGTTTCCATACAGTAATGTTGTGCTGAGAGAGAAATATGCAATTTCGGATATGCGTGACGCGCTTCCGTTTTGGAATTGAGTCGCTTAAAATAGTTGTTTTATCTATAGCTATAGACATAATAAAAATTAAAACATAAAAATTAACGTGAGTTAAATCAACAAACCATAAATAGTGCACTCGTTAAAAGATTTAAGTTCGTCGATACAATTTTATTCTAAAAAAAAGCTTTTATATCCTAGTAAATTGTTCGTGTAGGATTAAATTACATGTCCGGCCAATGCTATATTGTGCTTTTGTTATACGCATGTTTTATTCGTGCATTTGAGATACGTTCTACTTTATGTAAAAATAAAGGTAATAAAGAAAAAAAAAATCATATATTATAATTAATATGATCGTGATCCGTCTGTAAAGAATATATTGTGTTAATCTTTAAAAAATATATTAATAATGTACAAACTTGGTAATTCTCGACCAATTAACAGTATCCGATGTGCTTGAGAAGGATGGGGTAACAAACCTAGAAAAAAAAAAGTTTATTTAGTTAATAGGTTCATAATTCATATTTAACATTACTTTCATGTAGGTATATTCATCGAATTAGGTTAATTAAAATATATATTTATTATGGTGTATTGTTTCAAGGCTCGATACAGGAATGCAATTTATAACATAAATCATGGATATGTATACAATATATATATATATATTCGTTGTATATGTAAGACAATTTTAATTAAAATACAAATAAAAAATGCAACTTCGAATTGCTATTAATTTTCTGACCATAATATATCGCATACCTATAGTAATGAAAAAAAACATATCTATGATCAATATTGACATATCGACATAATCTTATTTCGGATTTATCCTTGTGATAAAAAAAACAAGACTTCGATATTATAGCGTCGTCAAGGCCAAGTGACTTTCATAAAATAATACAACTTTATTATTTACATTTAATAAAATATTTAAAAGCTAATCAAAGGCGGTCGATTATGATAAAGACTGAAAACAACTTTTCTATTGCCTTGACTCACACAACTGGTCAACTTTTAATAGATAATATACCTATGACAATTAGTCTAAGTGAAGAATTTTAATTAATAGATTATAAAACTATAAATTACTCCGTAGCACAATGACAAGATATACTTATGCATAAATATTTTTTTGTACAATAATAACGGGATACTTTGTAAGCGCCACTAATTATTTGGATAGATTTACTACTACACTGACCTATTATTATTATACTATTAATAGTTAGTTAGTTTTGGTAAGAGGTTGTCCATACATGACGTCACGGAGGGGGTCTTATACAATGTGACGGTTCAATACAAAATATCACGACAATGTGAAGATTGGGAGGAAAGTGGTTAAAAAAAAGCCAAAATCAAAAAGTTATTTCAAATTTATATCTTTTTTGTCTTGCGAAATATAAACATATACGAAGCTTTATTTATACATTTGGCTCGGTCATATATGTATTTTGGAAAGTAAAGAAAATTCATTGAAATAAAAAAGTTTTTTATTTCAATGAATTTTTTCAATCAAAAAAGTTTTTTATTTCCAGGACGACACAATTCACAACACATCCTTCTTATTTTAAAAAAATACTGCAACATCTATCTCCAAAAGAAAAAGTTTGAGATTTGGTTTTTTTTAACAAATAAAAATAAAATATACACAGATGCTGGGCTGGGGAAGCTTTTAAGCATGGGAAGCCGTGTTCAGTCTTCCGCGATCCAATAGAATTTAACTTTAAGTAGATATACTCAAACATGTTTGTATAATATTCATTATGATAACGAAACAATGGTATCGACACGACCAACCCGAGATAGATATAAAACGAGATAGATATATCGTACTTTTGAAGAGTTCCAGGTTAAATTTGAACCAGATGCTCGTCACATAGAAAGTAAGTATTTTTAATTTAATTAGGAGACCTGTCTTTACCCTGAAATACCCTGTAAGTAGTTTAACTTTAGTTTAGTTTAGTTTAGTTTAACAAGACAGACGGTAGACTGTGGCTGGAGGATCAAATAAGGAAGATTTTTTTAGTGTCCATTTTCGTTTATAATACTTAACTATAATTTCTTTAAATTTGCATAGTTACTCTTTCTCGGCAACCGTGACATTTAAAACTCCAGCCAACGTTAAAATTGATAACTATTTATATATGCAGTTCTTTTAGAGTTGGTAAAAAAACTATTAATTGTAATGATGATAGTTTATATATTATCTAAAGCACATTAAATATATGTACTTTATTTTGGTGTACGCAATAATAGTTTAAAATATAACCATAATTAGATTTCAATTTGTTTTTATATTGTTTGACTTTAGAGCTTTACTTCAGCACATTAATTAATCGTTTAATACAAATTATTTATCATTTAAATTCAAATGCAAGTGCATTTTTAGTAGTTTGGAAAAAAAATATGCTTCCAATTCATAATGAAGTGGATAATAAAATCCAGGCACGGTGAGAAATGATCCAATTTGACAAAAATACTTATTAGCGTTTGTATTGACTTTGATTCATGATGAGAGAACAACTCATTTCTTTCATTTATGCGATACGTTTCCATAAAGTAAGGTTTAAGATTTTCACTACTAGTTTTTTTTTCCCGACGAAGGCAGTGAGACTAATTATTATTGACTTAAAAAAATCTGACCGGCTCTACAAAAAAGGCAATTGTTTTTAGTAACACGTTTCAATTAATTGATGAGCACTACTACTTTCACTCGGACAAAATATTATTAGTGAGAAACAATGGTACTTTAATTAACAATACAAATATTTTGAATGTTCCTGTCATTCAGTGTGTGCTGTTGATTGAGGTTATAATTATTAATATATCTCCTTATTGGTATAGCTGCCGTAACTCGTAGGAACTAGATCTAAGCGATAAAATTGACAATATTTTTTTAAGATCAAACGCATAGATGGGTCTTTTGATCCATATTCGACTACATACTTCTGAACTTGGGTTTGATAGTATTGATAGAATTGACATTTACTTGGGAGAACACCATTCTAAAAAGGTGCATATTATATAAAAGTATTATTTTTACAAGAATAACGGGAATAAGCCTAGCTTTAAGCAATAGTTAGAACTATTGTTGACGATTCAAAGCACTATTTTTTTATTTAACTTTTCACTGGTTTTGTCTGTTTTCACGATGATCTGAAAAAACGGTCAAATGTTAGTTAGAGGTTTCGATGTTATTCCATTGATATGCATGTATTATATACACCTGTTAACAATAAGCTTTATTGGTTTCGGAATTAGTTTTGAACTATAACACCGTTATCACAAATAAATTCGTTTATTAAACTCACACCGAGTAAGAAAATAATTGATGATAAAACAGAACATGGCACTACAGGTTTCTTTGACAGAAATACTTCGAATGAATTTATTTATTTTCGACAATCCGCATTGACTGTGAATTGTGATGCACCCTCAACAAAAAATACATTTATAGTTTCCCGTTTTACTGATTTAAATCTTAAAATATTAGCGGGCGTGTTTTGACATAAAATATTTCTAAGCATGTCAGACATCTATTAATCTACGTAATTTAATATACCGATGGCTCAATTTACAGTTTTACACTTATAAATTACAAAAAAACATCAATTTGATAGAATTCATTTTATCGTAATAATAATTTATGAGCACTTCTTATGTTTGAACTTCACCCAACAATTAATTAATTAAACTTGCCTAGAAATGTGTTACGTTTAAAAATCTTGTTTTATTTTTCTTCTAACACGATTTCAAACGTTTCTTATAAAATCAACAGCGGAGTCGATGTTGATTGCTTCAAGATTAGTAAGGTGCGTGACTGTTTGTTTTGCGAAATTCGATTAGTTTTTAACTGTATTTTAATTACTAAGAAAGTCGTTAATCAATCAAGCGAAAGACAAGAGATACGACTTGTTGGAATTTGGCTGCCGCGTATCGTGATTGAAAAAATAGCTCAAACTACAACACGACATTGTGAAAATAACGCAGACATCAATTAATATATCTCGTCCGTAGTAAAATCCTGTTAGAGCTCCGGAAACGTTGTTTTACAGCCATTCAAAATTTTAATTATTTTCTCCGAATAAATAATATTGCTAGATATTTTATTTCATGTGTTTTTTCTCAGAATAAAGATGGGCGTGTATTGACAGTGAAAAACAAAATTAAATAGAAAACGATGTAATAAACAAATGGTATTGAAATGAATTTACAAAATATGAATAAGTGACACTAAATTGACTATAATTAAAATGTTTAATACTAAAATGTAATTAGAGGAATGTTGTTTTTTTTTTAAATAAAATTCTTTTAAATTCCTTTAAAATTTTACCTTTAAAATTTTACCAAGTATTGACAGCGAACACCCTAAAAAACTTAATTATATATAAGCGGTGGTAGAGTGAAAAACAGTCAGGTTTGAAGCGCGTGTATTTGAGTCCGTAGCTCATAAATAGAGATCTTATTTGTAAACAGAAATTGAGACGATTTCGTGATGTGGTCGTGTTTAACAGATTGTGGTATAATTCAAATATTTGCCTGTGGTCCAATTACCTACAAACACAATATTTCAGTGAAATTCTTGGTTGTCTGAGCTAGTTTATGAGATTTGTTTACCTACAACCGACGAAAAAAATCAGCAGTAGCCTAAATGTAGTTGTGAAACGGGAATGATAATTAATATATTCCAAATTTTCCAATTATTACAATAAATTGAAAAATTATAACACTTACCAGTAAAAACTGAATGAAATCGTTTGTTAAAACGAAACATGATCAATTAATGGATATTTGACACATAGGTAAGTATTACTTCAAAACTTTTGCATACCGTTTCTCTTGAAAATAAGTACATTTTTGTATACCTCCATATGAGGGTATTAATTATTTGCAAACACGGCTCATTCCTAAATGGTTACAAAATGAAACTTGAATTCAATTTTGAGGAATAGTGTACATTTTAAAAGTATTTTTAGTCTTGCATTACCTTGGAATTATATTTTGGATGTTGTCAAGCCATGTTTGAGACTGATTTCTAAAAAAATACTTTCAAAATTTATTTTTATCCACTAAATTACATTCATAGTACATGTTTCAAGAATTTTGGAATGAGCCGGGTTTTCAAGTAATACCCCCATATCCAGTGGCGGTTCTAGGTACTGAGCTAGGTGGGCTAAACCCGACCTGCATTTTTCACCCAAAACTTTAGATGGCTGAATAAAAATGAACAGCAATTCGGCCGCTGAACAAAATAAATACATTTATAAGCGTAACTAACCTTCCCAAATGAATACAATATCTTTGTTTTGATTTTACTCTGTCAATATAAGACAATGCTATGCATACCTACAATAATATTCTCGGTTGTGTTTTGAATTACAATTTTAAACCGAGCCGGCATAAAAAAAACAATAACTCTATAAATACTTATAAATAGAGAACAGGCAACGTGACGTCAGTTTGGCAACACCTACGTATTAACGAGTCAGGGGCTGGAAAGGTCTAGCTCGTGTTTTTTCTCTTACACTGGGGCGCAATCAAGCACGATTAGATTTTTGTTGTATTTGTATGTACGGAAACGTCATCAAACTCACACGATTGAGCGTCAAATTATCAAACTTTTGTCATTCGTTGGGGGCTTAATTGAATTTGCCCATGACCCACCCATACATTCAAACACAAATACCAATATCGTTGTATTGTATGAAAGTGACAGTTATTGACTTTCAGTGACAACTCTGTATTGCTTTTTGTACTTGTTATTTGACTTTGAAAGAGACGAATTTAATGTTATTATTTTATTATTTCTTACTTACATTAGCATTGATTTTTATTATATAGTAATTTATGCTTTGCAGTAGTGTCGTAATATTTGTTTATTTGCTTGTAGATTAATGAATAAGGTGCAGTGTAAAATACACAATTTCGTAATGAGTATACAATGCTAAACTTTCCTTTAGCCCACCCAAGATTTTAATTCAGGAACCGCCACTGCCCATATCTATGTTTTACTAAATTTATGATGAACATTTAATACGGTTGAGGAATAACATAGACATATTAGGAAAGCAGATATTTTGAAAAGTTTATGTCTGTTTCAGTGAATATGGATAGCCCACTTATGATATATTAATTTGAAATTGCAGTGCTGTGATTGAATTCCAGTGCCAAAGGAAAGTCATCGATATTTTATGTTTGGTGAGTGGATATGAAATGTGGTACTAAACGAATGCATTTAAATTGACAAGTAATTGCAATGAGTTGTTTAGACACTATGGTGTTTTTTAAAGAAAGGAAATTAATTGTAGGTACATTAAATATCAAAGAACCGACAATGAAAAGTTTTTACGAAGTAGGTTCATCATTTGAATAAAAAGAATTTATGCGAACTATGAAAGTTCAGTTGTTTTTATACGTCAACATTTCTCACGATGGTCACTGACTATGAACAAGAATAATGATTAACAATGCAAGTCTTCCGATAGAGTCCAAGGGCGAACGACCAGGTGTAAATAAAATGATACCGTATTTATAATGGCCAACCATATCATGTAGTAGGTACTTAATACCGTTTGTTGACTGGACGAGTTGGACAGGTCTAGGAATGCAATTTATCTATTTGAAATATTACAATAATTATACTTTTCGATGGAGTCAAATGAAAACGCATGTTAATATATATATATATGGTCATTTAATGGCTAAACTTACAAAGATCTTGGAATATAAAATTAGTTATAAATGGAAAAGTAAATTGAAAACTACGGAAACAATATTTTTTTAAACCTGTTTGTCTTTATATGAGAAGCATATGGATAATTTAATTCCTTCTAATAAAATAGTTTTTATGACATTTTAGTTAACAGCTTAACGAATGCTGGACGCATATTGAAGTCTTTGAAAAAAAGGTTGCTGGCCGGCGGACTCGTATATGCGTATAGGCGAAGTATCTGGAAGCTAAGAAAATTGAATTTGGTAAAGATATCTCAATTGGTTTACAAATTATAGTGAATTTAGTAAAATTACAATTTTTGCGAATTTTTCGCAAAATTGCACGGCCGCCGGGTGAAATTCTATAACAAAAACGTGCGGTCGTTAAGCTGCATATCTGACATAAGTTTTCTAAAAAAAGACCGTCTAGGAAGCATTTAGAAAACATGAAAAATGCCCTTTTTCCGTTTCACGTATACAGTTATTATTATCATAAACAACGAATATTAAATATAAAGTAATTTATTATATTATATTTTAACGTACGTATGTGTAAGTGAAAACTTTGATAGATACTGTTTTATAAGATTTTATACGTGCTGATTTTTTCAAGTAACTTGTTTTTTTTATTACGAAATGATATGTTGTATTCCTATTTTTTTTGCGTACATATTTACACAATATTTTACATTATAAATTAAAAATAACAGAGAACAGAGATTTGTTCGCAATTGAAATTAGGTGAGGAAATAAAAAAATCTTTTATTAAATTTCATTCAGGTTCAGACATTCTTTAGTCCGTCGAGCTGTAATCAATGCCGATGCATACGAAGTAACGGTAAATGTACGCGCTTAGAACTAGAAGAAATGCTGCGTAGAATAATTTTATTATACATTCATAAGCAGGTATATTGTATTTGCAAAAGAGCTATTTATTGAAAGAAGTAAGCAGGTGACATGCGGAATATTAAAGTTCGAATTATCATAAATGAATAATGCTCATACGATAAATAGTTGTCAAATTAACCAACCACAAGGCCATTTGTACAAATAAATAAATAGATTGCATCATTTTACAGATCAGAAGTATTTATTACAATTAAACCGTTTAGCCTGAAATCTTCAACATCGTAATGACACATGTTTTGAATATTAGTTGATGTATTATTTAAAAATTATCGTGTAACTGTAGCCCCCCGAGAGCGAATGATTGCGAATATGTTATCAGTCAATTCTTGCGTGAAGGCGTTCATTTCTTAGCGTCAGTGCATCTGAACACATCTAAAACGTATAAACAATACAGCGTATATTTATGTTTTACTTGAGAGGTCATTGAATAGTTTTACTATGGTGATGCTTTATAAAAAGTAAAAAAATACGACGGTAACTTGTGTACATTTATTTGAATATTTTATGTGACCAGCATGGCATCGTTGACCTATAACTATTACAACAGTCATCTTCCCCAATTCCAGATCGAGGTTAATTCAATTCATTGCATATTGTTTAAGTGATCAATGAGCGCTGCAACAAAAAAGCATAATTTCGTAAAACACTGACATTGTTTTTTTTTTTTTTTTAAACCATGTCCGCTCCCAATGTGGAGCATATGGACTCCTAATGGAGTTTATCTCAACAGAAGTGTTTCTACGAGAACTGCTTGTTACTCAGTTGCTTAACCTCTCTTTTTCCAAAGAGAGTAGGGATAGAAGAACAGGGCTAGGACAGGATTAGTGGTAAGCTAATCGCTCTCGATACGCCCCGTTCATAGGATAGGATGGGTGAGAGGGGGGAATTCAAGACATCACATACATCCATGCCTTTGAACAGAAATCATAAATCGATTGAAAAATCAATTTATAAAACTGTCCGTACCGGGATTTGAACCCGGGCCCTCTGTAGCGGTAGCCAACAACGTTGACCACTCGACCACATAGGCGGCTGACATTGTTTCGTTGGTAAAAATAGATCTTCGTCTTCACACGAAAGTATGTACGGCTAGCAAATTTTAATTCGCAATAACCTCGAGTCTGCATTTTAAGGGAATTAATCAGTATTTATCACAAATTCAATGAAAATATAATAGTAAATACTATATTGAATAAACAACAGGACGATGTGCTAAAATATAGTGGTAAAATATGAATATGAAAAAATAAGTTCATCAAAATTTCCTATGAAACAAAATAACTGTTAATATTTTTACTTCAATACAATGGAAAATAAACAAATTCAATCAACAAAATAAATTATTACGATTTTTGTTAAAATAGAATCGGTAGATTATTTAACAATTTCACATTCCTTTTAAAAGTGTATGTAACGTTTTGTATTTCTAATGTATAATTTATGTTAGGTTTGTTACAGTTTTACCCAATTTGAAGTTCAATGCATAAATAAAATAACAGTTAATGATAAAGTAATCGACAAAAAACAATTTAAATAGTATTATATTTAATGTGTACCCAACGAAGCCCATTTAGATTTTTTAATTGCTCACAAATACTCAAATTTAAACGATTAAAGCTGAATAAAAAAATGTTACATAAACTTCAAAATAGTGTATATTGTAAATAAAACGTATCTTCTCAACCCTACTAAGTGTATTAGGAAGACCTAAAGCAAAGCGATTAAGACAAGACGAAAACATTACAGGTCGGCTTAAACAGATTAACGTTGTGTGACACCATTAATAAAACTAAACCAGAAATTAAAATGAATTTTTATTCCTATGATCCGCATTCTTATAAGTAATTTGGAACGTAATAAAGATTGCTAGCGTCTGCTTCGTGTACCATACTTATTAAGATTAGTCAAATTTCGTTTTAATGACATTTTCCAGTAAAATAAAAACCAATAGCAACTTAACGGGATAAAGTGTTGAAATGTATCCAATACGGTAGTAATAATGTTCTTTTTATGTGGTGATGAGATCTTTAGAATTACTATCAATAATTTTAAATTCTTTAAGAATTTTAGTCGGTGTTTCAATGGATACTATTCAGTAAATTCTATTCGTGGGTTTTAGTATACAGTATCAGGTTGTTAGTTATGTTTTACTTCTGTAAAGCTAGCCATCTGCTAAATGGTCGGAACGACATTGTGGGAAATTTGAATTCCTTTTGTACTCGCAATGATTTTGCCGAATATGCGAAAAGGATTTCTTTGGTAAAAAAAAAAGATTTCCTAGTGTATTTATTGTTACTGACAAGTAAGGCGATTAAAATGATAATAATAGGATTTTACATCAATAAAACAACAATATTATCATTATCACGTAATTTCTTACCATACATTTAAAGTTTATAGAAGGAAAAAAATACTTTTTCAATACAGCAGAAACGGCGTAAAACATTAAAATAAATACGACTATACAAATGCGATTCTTAAAAACTATACGAAGAACATAAATAGTTACTGATATAAAAACAACCATTTGAATTGTGTTATCTTCTTTGTATAAAAAACACATGTATTTATAATTCATCAAATAATTAGTTCTTAAGTTTACGATAATGAACTGATCCCTGTAATTAATTGAGTAAAAGACGAAATAAAAATAGCCCTATTTAAAAGTAAAGTTATATATATACATAAAGAACATTCTTTTACCAATTATATAATCACTTCTTGTCTCTAATTCGATATATAATGAAAAGTATTTTTCGAAAAAAAAAGAAAAACAAAATGGCGATCGCATCGGACTATCTTTCAATACAAACGTTAACCACTAGATTGTACGTAGTAGAAAATATAAAACTTCTTTGGTCCATGAAGTATGATAGATATTCGTGATATCTGGATACTAGTATTTAACTAGGAGGTGAAATATAAAGATTACACACTCTTGCGCTGAATGGGGTTGAATAGGTTGATATATGAGCTGCTTGTGGTATATGTATAAGCCGTGTATATACTGTTTATTTGTTTTGTTATTAATGAAAATAGTAGACCAATGTTTTTTACATAATATTAAATATCCACAATGTGTAGTATTTAATTCTTATTTCTGAATAAGTCACATGCTTTATAGTAATGTTCATTAGATAATTAATATTTAAAAATTAACAATGCAATACGAAAAATAAAATGTAAATAAACAAGGTAAAATAAATCAGATATCATATTTTAACACGTCTAAAAATGAACATGACAAAATCTTCATTCTGAACGGGTCGTTAGCACAACGGCTGTTTATTATAATTGAAACGAAAATTATTCAAATTAATAAGGAAACATTGCATTTAGATGTTGAATGAATAAAATAATTGTTTTTATCGAACATAACCCAGTCGATGACCGACCACCTGGGCTTAATTATTAACAGAATATGCTGTAATATCTTTTTCGCGCAAAATATTTTAGCGAAGGTATTTTTAAAAGAAGCACAGGTAAAAACATCAGATTTAAAATGGTATTTACGCGATAATAATGCGTAAAATAGTAATGATATATTCTTTTTAATTTTACTAAGACACATTGTGAATTTCTGTGTATGATAACAATTCAAAATGTGTAGTAGTATTCATCATAATTTGTTTTCAATATTAAAATTAAGACCTTTAGTAATTATTTCTAATATAGACTGCACTTTATTCAATTCGATTATGCGTATGCATCAACTCGCCTGATTCTTTACTACGCATACCACCGTCGAAAGGATGACTAAATACTATAAGACTGGTATATAGGACAGGGGAAGGACGCAGCGGAGTGAGGGCTTGTTCCCGAAACCTGGCGCATACCTGGCCCTACAAAAAAAAAAATAAGGACGCTATCCATGAGGGTCAAGGTCGCTTGGCGGCTGCCTTCTCTCTCCCCGAACGCCTCTTTGAGAACCCCTATGTAATCATCTTCGTCCTTGCGGCTGGACCGTAGTTAGTCGGCTACGAATGTGGAAATGTATAGCTTAAGAACTGATATTTGTAATGTAATGAATGCATACTGTCTTTACAGGAAATATTAAAATAGATATGTATAGGTAAAAACAATAACGTTGTAAGACTGATTGTTTTATTGCTGTGCAATTTTAACCACTTGAATACCAAGCGGATACAGGTGTCCGGAACATATGCAAGCAAACACGGATGTCAAAGACATTTATAAAATCAAATACTTGGTTATTCTAATAGAATATAAGCAATATTTTGATGAATATGTGTAGTGCTATCTATACTGAGTCAATTTAGGATTTTAAAATATCGCAAACGAGTGTATATTAGGCAAAAAAATTCGAATTAACTTTTTGGTAAATTTTACAAACGTAATAAATAATAAATACAAGCTTTTGTAATAAAGTCGTTTTTTTATAAAAAAATCTCTCAGAAGTTGACTGTTTGAAAATTTACTGGGTCCGAGTAAAATTGGTATTACAGTTAATAATGGCTGTCGAGATCACCCGAAAGAAAAAATAAATCACAGTCCCATCTGATCGCTACAGTAAAGCACTCAACACTATACCAATAGGCCGACCGTTGTTACATTCCTTTGATAACTCTTTTTAGGGGTAACCACGTTCTATCCACACCGACGCAAACGTTGAATCCGTAGAGAAATTACACGATTTAAATGCAATCGCATGATAAAAATCCTGCTTTCTTTCAGCGATTGGCATTCCCCGTATGGTGTGTTTAAAAAAGGGCCAGGTAGAAATGACGAGCTTACTGAGTTTTGTAAGAATTCGCGATGCAAGAAATAAAAAAGATACTCAGATGCCAGCCGATGTATAATAGATTGAAATGATTGAATGAGATCAAGGAAGAGACTGCTTACAATAAACCGTTGTTATTATACTAATTTGTAAGCGAACAATATTCATAACTTTTAAGGTGTTTACTGTCAATACTTACTTGGTGGAATGGCATTATAATAAAAATAATAAAACATTTTTGGTACTTTTAGAACAACATTCGTGTAATAGACGGGCAATGTTATCCGAATACAGAATAAAAATAAAGATTATTAACTTGTATGGTTTCAAACAATTTCGATATGACTATTGTATTCTAGTGTTTTTGTTTTTGATCCGATGTCAACAATGGGTTGAGAACTGTCATTCATATGAGTAATTTTAAATGACTGTATCTCTCATAATTTTTGCTTACGTTGGTACTTGAGCCTCCAATACCGGGATTTCGTCCCATTTTGTGGTCCCGCAATCGATAGTATTTTTTTTAAATCCACGCGAGCTAAAAAAAAGTGCTCACATTTTTCCATTTTAGGAAATCCGTAAATTCCCAAGATTTCACAATCGCCGAGAAAAAATTCTCAATCCCGAATTTCTATATGATCTTATGGTGAATGCAGAGATCCCGAGATTGGAAAAATTGTCAATCCCGGGATCACAAAAAAGGTCCGAGATTGGATGCCCTAGTACCACATAATGTACAATAAATTTTGTTGGTCGAAAAAAATGAAAGTAAAGAAATGTTTTGATGATGATAATAATTATATTTCATCCTTGAATATTTAAATTATTGCAATGGTGTTGAAAAAAGTCACGAACATTGGTTAATTTATTTGTTAAAAAAGAAATTAATTTTATAATCAGATTAAAAACACATATTTTACGACTGAAGAACAGCAGAATGTTTTCCAACATTTTTTTTGATAATATGCAAATTACAACTTACCTATAAATTTATATTATAATTGTCAAGAAACTGCATGATGTCTTAAGCCTTGGCTGATAGTTTAGTTAGATTGAACAGCAATATTCTATTATATTATGATAATACATAACATAACTAATGAAGTTATTAAAACGGTTATGTTGGAAATATGATTTTAAATAAGTATGGCGCCTATAAGGTTACGAAAGATGAATCCATTAAATATGCTAAGCGTATTATGTATGTTTAATTTTATTGAAATGAAAATACTTAAAGAGGATATAGTACCTTTACGCCTGAAAACAGAGTAAATCGATCGTTTGCCATCGACGAAATCTCGTGAACCGTTCACTTAAAAAAAATTTTTTTTCAAATATTACATTTTCCAAACGCTTTTTTACACTATTACATTTTTTTTTTCATGAAAATAGTCATATTTTCAAGAATAAAAGGCAAACAGTTTACACAGAATTTTTCAACTGCTTTCGTTTTGATCATTTTTAGAGATTATTGTAAGATACCGAAGTTTAATGTCTTAGAAAGAAATGCAGATAAAGGTTTGTTTAAGAAAGTGATTTGAGCAGAAGTTCCAATTTATGTAATATAATGATTGTACATCTATTTGAAATGTACCATTTTTCCCACTTTTTCTGACTGATTTTTAAAGCATAATTGGATCATAAATACTTCTAAAAAAAATTGGAATAATAAAACATTTTATTGTTTACATTTAAAAGCAAAAAAAAAATTAAAAAAATTGTCATACCAATAAATAATAACTATTTTTCGGGGATGTGTTTTTCTTGCCGTAAATTTCGCAAACCCAGTCAGTGTGAGAAAGACGTTCGTACTGAGTGCACGTGCCACATATTACTCTGCATTAACTTAAAACACTGGTCATACAAATGAATCGATGAAATGTATTTTTTATTTTGCGATAAAAAAGTTGTTGCGCAAAATAGCGGTTAGGGTTAGGGTTGCTCAATGCGCTTACAAATAATATTATTATTTATAATACAATAATGTCTTTTCCAATAGTGATTATTTTAAAGACCAGTATTTAGCTTAATGGATAAGCATTTTGAAATATTTATTTGGCAATGCTTTTAAAAAGAGATTCTATTCAATATAATAGTAGCAGTAGTTGAATAAAAAGATTTTTCACATTAGTAGTTTTGAATCATTTCTATATTTCAAAAGATTTTTGCTAAAAAAACAAAGTTCGTCATCTAAATCGAAAAAAAACTTGAAAATTATTAGATAAGGTAAGATATTAACAGTAAATATTTTTTAAGAATCATTATACAGATGGTAAACCATGTTTTTTGCAACGTAGAGTTTTTATCAGGAATTTTTTTCAATAATTTCATTTTAACTTATATATATGTGTACCATCAGATCATCTTTAGTCAGCCAAGTATGAAATGTTAATTCTTTTGACTATTTTGTTTACATACACATCATTAAATATATTTTTCAAAAAAAAATCGAGCCGCTCATTTTTCACGACTCCGGCCAAAATACCGCGACTCCGACTCCACAGCCCTGGTTTTTTTAATTGAATACATTTTTCTACCGTCAAACTTGTTTTTTTAAGTTATAATTGAATAAAACAGAATGCTAGAAAATATTCGAAATTGATATATGACAAATATATATACATATGTATGGATACATAATAAACTTGTGAAATATATTAATTCATACATTTAAGTCATTTTTTGTACCACCCAACAAAGTTAGTCCGATGCAGCCGATATAACTTAACGACTTTAATTTATCTATTATATTAAATGATTGAAAACCATATTTTTTCGATAACTTACCAAATTATGTAACAATATTATACCTACAATACATTAATATTCAAATCAATCACATGGTTTGAATTATTTTTAATATTATTAGTATTATGTTTTTTTGTCACAGCCCTGAATGTCGAACTTGTATATTGGCGAGAGAAAAAAAGTTCCCAAACATTATACAAAAATACGAATATATTTATGCAATTGATATAAATTATACAAATAACTTTTTTTGATCAGGCATACTATTCATTTAGTTTCTTCCTTATTGAATTAGTGTTAGGCTATATAAAAACTTGAAGTAAAAATAAACACATCATAACATTTGGTTATGACTTTAAAGACATGCATGGATTATGAATATTTTCGATAGTTTCGGCATTCACTAAAGACAAAATCATTTTATAACAAATTAACAAATAAACTTTGTCATTCCACTAATTGTTTACAAATTGTAACACGTTTTTGGCTTTTTCGAGAAGCGTCTTCATACCAACTATCTTAAAGCTATTATTAGTTAATGAAATTTACATTTATTCTAAGTAATCAGTGGAATAACTAAGTTTTCTGATAGCAAACATGTTTTTATTCCGTGAATTCAGTATATATATATTTTTTTTTGAAAATGATTACAAATATTCTCCAAGATAGCTTAGATGTCCAACAAGAAATAAAAGACATAGTTAATATAATTTTCGGAAAATCCACTGTCAGAACTATGGCGTGAACCAGAAATAACTATCAACTGAAATTTATATTTATTTTAGAACTCAATACTTTTTCCATTTTAATCTTATTATGTCAATATTTTTTATTCAACAGAATGTTTTTAACTGTATTCATATTAAAATCAATATCATAACAAATAGGTTATACAAAATTAAAAATAAAAACAAATTCTTTCAATATATTAGAGAAAGTTTGAGAAATTTGTATTGTATGGTTTATCTTGTTTATTTCTTTTATTATTTCGTTTGACAAAACACCGTCTCTGATTTACATTTATTAAATACGATGGCTTACTGTTGCTATCAATAACTCATATGTAGCATTATAAGTCATTTTCACGGTATATATAATTAACGCATTGTTTCAGTTACATATAATTTTTGCAACAGATATTTGGGGAAGTAAATTAGATTGTCAGTCTTTGCTACGAAGATAAAAAAGTACTTACTGATTTTCGTCAATAACAAATTGTTTTATATGAAAAACCCTTATTACTGTCTAAATATCCATCCGTGTGTTAGGTGGTATTGCTATTTTTGTAATGAAATATACAAATGTTTTGCTTGTTTTGATACTGTAAAAATACGTATTGTGGTGGTTACTTATTTAAGTCAGTGCAATATTTATGCTGTAGGTCAAATTTAAGTTTTGCAATCCTACTGAGTCGCCTTAAGCGGTTAGCTTAAATGCAAAGTTATGAGAAAATATTTTGACACCATTTTACCAAACATATAGCTGGCCAAGGGCCACATCGTAGTTTGCGTAGAATATTTAAAACAGGGGATCCCAGCCGGTGGTAATTTCACAATGAGGGGGAATTTCAGAATTCCAGCGTGGAATCGTTGAATCAAAATAAATATTTTTTTTTTGTAAAATTCTTTAAAAGTATTATTTTACGTACAACATGACATGTTCATCAATTATTTTTCATAAAAATCACTTCACATGTAAATATACCCAATATCTTGGGTGATAGAAGAATTATATTTTGAACAATGGTGTTTAGGGAGAGAATGGAGCGCATAAGGTTGGGAAACCCTGATTTAAAACGATTAATATTTTTCAGTCATTATTAGATATATACCCAAACTTCAGTAAATTCATATTTTCGATGGAGTCAGTCATCAGGGGTAAATTGTGAAAATTTATTTTTAAAACTGTATAAAATTTGATAACTTCTTATTCGACTGGTTGTCAAACAAGGTGTGACACGAGTTTCGCCCGTTTGAGAAGCATCTTTAGACTAAACTCTGTCTTAAGATTTTTATTCATTGTTTCTAATTCCTGACTCGTAAATGACAAAAATGACTGTCGAGATTTTTTCTTTCTACTGGACCCCTGCCCAGCAAGGGGCTAGAGACAAATAATATTTGTATAAGTTTTAATTGCCACGGTCTCGTCTGTTATGGGTAAGAATTGAGTTTTGATAAAAATCTTTTTTGAAATTTTAATAATTTATACAGGTTACGATAAAAAACAATTTATAATTCAAGAAGAGCCAATTAATTTATTTCACATTAATTTTTATATTTTAAATTTTAATTTATTCTAATAGAAAATTTAAATTAACTTTGATTATTCCACGTATTGTGTTACTAATAAGAACATATAAGATGTCTTAAAAGTAACAATTTTTCTGAGTTTGCCAATCATTTAATAGAAAATAATCATAATTTTAATCAGATTTGTAATTTAGAAATACTCCACCGAGTACATAAAAAGGGTTTAAAGATGAATAGCTTAGAATTTTTAGAAATTAATAAAACTCTTAACAAAAAAGAAATATTATTAAATAATATTCTTAATAGCACTGGTGGTTCTCCGTTACTCAAATTGTTTCCAATTAATAGAGTAATCACAAACCTAGCTGATTGACTGCAGCTCATTAGTTTGTAATGTTTAACGTCATTAGTAGTATGATTAAATTTGTTTGCACTGTTTCGATTTTATAATCCCCTCTTTGTTTCCCTTAAAAAGGAAAAATCCCAATCTGATTGATTACAACTCATTAGTACCATTAGTATCATTATCTGTTTGTTTTATTTCGATTCTACACCCCCCTCCTTGCTCCTCTTAAAAGGAAAAACACCCAAGCCTCCATTTTGTAATTTTATAATTTTAAAATGTTAGAATCAATCTTGCTTCATTACTTAAGCAAACTTTGCGATAGTAAACTGAAGATGCCTCTGAAAGAGGCGAAACACGTGTCACAATTAGTAACACAATACGTGGAATAATCAAAGTTAATTTAAATTTTCTATTAAAATGAACTTCCACAAAGTTACCGCCGAAACCATCGAAAGATAATTTATTCACATATAATTTGTTTAAGAAAGCAGTTATTCTGTGAAACTGTTCTGAAAATTAACTAGTAGGTATTAATTAGGCCCCGCGCCAAACGTAATATACGTGGAACGGCGTTCCAGAACCTTTTTCTCTTAATTTTTAATGTTTCAAGTCAATAATCTTAAAATTTATTTTTCTCTTATGAATGTAATGTGTATAAAAACCAGGTATATAGACTTACTCGGTGACCAGAAACCAGGAGTCTAAAGCTTAATATATTGTTTGTTTTACAAATTCTCTTATTTACAACACCTTTTCCCAACAGTCGGATTTATAGCGCAGTGGTGAAAGAGGTTGGCTTACGTGACGGATCTCACGGGTTTGAATCACAGTACGAAGCAAAGCCAGAGTGGTTAGCCTGTTAACCACTAGTCCTGTCTTAATCCTATTCTTCTATCCTTACTCTTATCGGAAAAAGAGAAAAGTTGAGTAACTGAGAAACAAGCAGTCCTCGTAAATAAAACTTCTTGTTAGATACCTTCACTATGAAGCCGTATACTTGATATTGGGGACGGACACTGATTAGAAAAAAATCTTGGAAAGAAGAGAGTCCGGTGAAAAAAGCACTGCGATGTTTTACAAGATCTTTCAGCCTGACAGTCTATTAACTATTTCATGCAGGAAAAGATCCGAGACTTCTGTCTATCAGAGTCCGTCCAATCAGTTGAATTGGTATGAAACTAGAAACCCGTTTCAGAAGAAAATTAAATACATGAAAAAACGTAGATTATGATTTAGCAACTACCTGTACTTAGTACTTTCGTATGAAAACTCAAAGCTGTAAACCCTAATTACGTAGCGTCGCTTAACCCTTTGCAATCTTTAATTGAAATATGTTTTCACATTAATTCGTCTTCAATTAATTTATTATGGTATAATTATAATAAAAAAACATTTTGAATGTTTCAGTATAGCAAAATCTATCTTGCGCACAATGCGTATTGGTAATATTTGGATGAAAAAAAAAAATATTATTAAAAAAATCAGTAAATAAAAAAAACATTGCCAAATCTGTAATGTCGAGTCCAGCTCGACATAGGACTTCTAAGAGTTAAGTTACGTAGGACGTGAGTTTTACTCTGCCATCTTTGTGATTTCAATTTACACAGCGAATGGTATCTGTAAGTTGATATACAACAGCTGTTAAACGATGCTGTTTTTAATTATCTTTTACAATTATGGAAGCTATTAAATCATGATTGGTTAAAATAAACATATATTATAACGGCGCTTAGCACAAAAACTGGACTGTTATAAATTAGTTTTAGTACTGATTTTTTTTATAAGCTATGTCTATTATATGTTTTAAGGCCGGTACATTTAACATAAGCACAACACGCACTGATAATTACGATAACCGACAGACTTACGTAAAAATAAATCTTAGGTAATATTTCATTATACTTGAAAATGTAAAAAATATTACACATGTAAGATAGTAATTCATTCGGCCGAAAAATTCACACAACTTTTGAGCAACGAAATATTTCGCAATATCGTGTGACTTGGATAGTATGAATATGCATTGAATTTTAGCTGCCTGCTTACTAATAATATAAGCAACTATGAGACAACAGTCGAAATTAGGTATCTTGGTTTTCCTTTGTAAAATTTAAGTGCGTGTTACAATTTACAATTATTGTGGATTTTAACAATTAAAATCACGATCACGATATTTATATAAGTATGGGTTATAAAAGTGCTATGTATTTATCTGGTCACTATTTAAATTAAGTCAAAGACAGTATTTATATTATTTATCTGTATTTCAACCTGTTTAGCTGACCTAACGAAACCAAACTAGACCTTTTTTAAAAAATAAAATAATTCGCATCAATATGAAATTTACTTCCTTTTGGATTAATCCATCCTCATTTAAGTAATAAGTTTTGTAGTTTAGTATTCAAGAATTTAACTAATTAGTGCAAGTGTTTCTATCGTATCCTTTCATTTTTTCCAGTAGAAAGTAGGGCTGTGGAGTGGAAAAATAACAACTCTGTCTTCAAATGAAAAACTGACTTTGATTTTTTTCAATCATTTCCGTTTAACTTACAAAGCCCTATACCATCAGATCATTCTAGTTACTAGAATAATTTTAGTAAGTTTCACCAATCAACACGATGAATAAACTAATGTTTTTTTGAATATCTTTAAACAATTTTTCGCTGATTTTTCGACTCCACATCCCTGGTAAGAAAGATAAAAATTTCAGCCTCCATTTTGTAATTTTATAAGTTAAGAAATATAATCAAGTTATATTTTATTCTTAAATAAACGTACAATAGATGCTTCTCAAAGAGGAGAAACAAGTTTTCACATAACCTATCTAAAACTAAGTTATTAATTTTAATTTTGTACTAACCTAGCCTAATCACTTTTTTGTAATCACGGTTGCTGACCTTATTTTAAAGAAATACTGTCCTTTCTGTGTTAATACTAAACAAATAAAAGATTTATACTGACCATTGGAAAATAAAATACTGACAAATTAAATAAAGTCTTAAAATATACACACGTAGAATGTTGAGCCATCGTGTTTAATAACAGTGAAAAATATCTGAAAATGTATAAAATTACATAAAATGTGTAATGCGGTTAGTGAATTTTTCTATAGCACAAACAATACATAGAACAGGTCTGATAATATGGCACCAAATAAATACCTGCATAACGTAAAAGAATGTGGCATAGAAACACGGCTGCATAAGCTATACGGGTGGTAAAGTAAATGCACTGTATAAATAATGTTAATTCATCTTGTCAAATCGCCTCTGGATACAATTTCAATAAGAAATACATGGATTTTTTAAACGTTCGTACTGGTTCGTTTTTATCAATAATGAAATTAAATTATTGGTTTTGAAAACGATTTTTGTTTTAAGTAACTATCAATTAAAGTTGTCTCGACCAAATGAATTATCAAATTATTTCTTTATGCCTACAATCATGTTTGTTTTACTGTATACAGGTATGATTAAAGTAACCATTGATATGAAATACATACTATTATAAAAAAAACCAGTGGCGTGCTAGTCTCAAGTCTCAGTTATATAAACTAAATATAATAAAAATAATAAAACATTTTTGGTTGACAGACATTAAGATTTATTTATTATATACACTAATTGTTGGTTTTTACTTTGGTAATGATAATTCATACCTAATTGGTTTTTGTCATAATAGTTTCATTGCTAAGTGGTCTTCAACTTTTTATTTATAGTTTATTTTCCTTGTATTTTACTTCAATTCTTTTGCTAGGTTGTAATACCAATTGTTTGTCATACCTTGTTTTTATCACTTAACTTTTGTATCACTGTTTTATTGTTTTTCTTATCAGTTGACAATGCTCATCATGAGCGAAACCGGTCCTGATCTAATAAATTTTATGTGGAAAAAGTACTAAAAATATTTTATTATTTTTATTATAATGCCATTCCACCAAGTATTGACAGTGAACACCTTAAAAGTGATAAACTAAATATGTTTAAATATATATATAGAGTTTAATACCTACATGTATAAATACATTATTGAACAGTTAATGCTTAGTATAAAATAGTTTCATTTAATAACTTTTAGGGTTTTCATTGTCAATACTTGGTGATAAGGCATTATATTCAAAAAATATAATACTCATTTGTACTTAAACCACTTTATATTAATATGACCGGGACCGGTTTCGCTTACGACGATTATTTTCAACTGATAAGAGAAAAAAATATTATAGTGTTATTTATACAAAATAAAATGAAATTATTAAGTATGGTGTAACAAACAATTTAGAATGAAAGGAATTTACAGATAAAATATTAAGTGACACTATATTGACGATAATCAATAACCTCTTAAAAATATTTTCAAATTATTTGACGAGTTTCATATAACATAATCAATTACCATAGAGTCCACAACTTATGATTGCATTGGAATTCGCTAGGTAGAACCCATTACATTAAAGGTCAAAATAGCATCGAACTTTTTGTTTTGCTTAGTTCACATTTTTTTTATTTAGTTCATATTTTGTACTTCACACCATCTAGCGAACACACCTCTGAATCAAAAAAAAATAATAGTCGAGAAAATGCTATCCATTTAACTGACGAAAGGAATATTTTCTGTTACTTTGATACTGTATTTATTACACGAATTATATGGGCAGCCGAGGTCCGCTGGTGTGACGGTGCTTCAACTTATGAAAACGTATCGAAATAAAAAGGAAATATCAGTTATTACTGCTTACATTAAATTCTTATAGCTTTAATGATCAAGTGGATGAATAATAAACTACATCGGTTAATTTTATTTGAATTTAATACGACGACATATCTATATACATAAATAATAGAGTAATAAATAACAGAGTAGTAAATAATACAACTAAGTCAATTATTTATATCACCGTTAGTTTAGAACAGTAGTTTTCAACCTTTATGTTACTGCGCCTCCCTTTAAAGAAAAAAATATCTTCGCGCCTCCCCATTCTTGATTTCATATAGTAATAAAGACGCGTTTTAATGGGTAAATAAATATTTTGGACTGTTCGCGCCTCCCAGGTTGGAAATCGCTGGTTTAGAATGTATTAACAGATAAGGTGACAACATGTATTCATGTATTTACGTATTATATGTTTATAATAAAATTTCCTTTTACCCTTAGACTAAAATTTAACATTCGATGGCGGATAAAAATTTTCAAGACTTAAGAGACGATTTAATTTGACTTTTAAGCAAACATAATATTGAGCAGACTTCTTGAGAATCCAGATTTTTGTAACGATACGTATCACGCAATTCCGTACATGGGGTTTGATGTGGCGGACATAATTTAACAACGTAACGCCATACGTTACATCACGGGTTTTCAACCAGGGGCCACAAGAAAAAAAAACCTTTAGGGGAGC
Source organism: Himalopsyche tibetana (assembly GCA_030503985.1). Taxonomy (NCBI): domain Eukaryota; kingdom Metazoa; phylum Arthropoda; class Insecta; order Trichoptera; family Rhyacophilidae; genus Himalopsyche; species Himalopsyche tibetana. Next base: position 9,707,393 of record JAPJYX010000010.1, read on the forward strand.
CACAGCACAGTTTTGGGGAGCCAAATCCAACTTCCATGTTTCTGACTTCAGGCAGCTACAAAAAAAAATAATTCCCAGGAGACCTAAAAAAAGGTCACGCGTCTCTTTATTTTGGGAATTCCGTATATTCCTGGGTAAAATCTTTTTTCCACTCATCAATCCGGAAATAATTGTGATTCTCAAAAAACTATGCTTACATAAAAAAAAACATGTATATAACGGGGGGCCACGGATAAATATGAGACTCTAAAGGGGCCACGGACCCAAAAAGGTTGAATGTGTAGCATAATGATACAGACAGAGGGATTTCTACTGTCACACTCTTAAATTTGAATCGTTCAAACTATGTACATTCTCACAGATTTTGTCACTAACGACCCGGGTTTCGCCTTTCGGCATCTTCAGGCATTCAAGCGCACGGATGAACTTGAACTGACTTTTAGTAAATGAAAGTTTCGTGCTTATATAAGAAATAAATTAATAAAAACAATAATCCTTTGTACTTCATTCCACTTTATTTAATATGTCAGGACCGGTTTCGCTCATTGAGAGCATTGTCAACCAAGCAATGAGCGAAACCGGTCCTGACATATTAAATAAAGTGGAATGAAGTACAAAGGATTATTGTTTTTATTAATATAATGCCTTTCCACCAAGTATTGACAGTGAACACCCTAAAAGTAAGAAATAAATGCATCTTAGTCACACTCTTATTGCTAGTTTTTTTTATTATTATTTAGAATTCGTGAGAGTATAAGTATACAGTGAAAATTTCTGTAACACATTTTAGTAAAGATTTTAGTTTCGTACAAGCGAATCAGTAGCAAATATATTAAAATACTTTAGGTTCTGGAATAAGCTCACGGAAAACATGAAAAGATATCATCTGAATGCAGACTGTTGGCGCGGGTAAATTCTTCAATTCAAAATATGCAAAGAATCTGAAATACACCGTCGAAGCTAGCCGCTAATAAGCACACATATTTAAACTCGCAGTATGTTCGAAAACTTTTCGTAACGTTGCATAACCTTACGTTGACATCGGTAAATTATAAAGCGATTCGCAAGAAGATAAAACAAATGGCAATCAATATAATGTACATAATTATAATATCCAAATCACCAATGCTCTGACGGAGAACGTTCTTGAAGTAAGCTTTTAGGATTACATTATGTTTTTTTTTTCTTCTATGATCTAGTAGTACTTTCGGTGGATTCGGCGGTAAGCTTTGAAGAACTTTGTGGAAGTTCATTTTAATATAAAATAATTTGGATTATTTTATTTGATTTTTATTATAATATACCGAATAGTAAAATTAAAATCATTCGTGAAAGTAAGTATGTCTGAGGATGCCTCTGAAAGCGTCGAAACACGTGTCACAGTTTGTAGCACAATACTTGGAATAATAATAAAAGTTATTTTATATTAGTACTATTAGTGTTTGTATCTTAACTCCCACTATGCGCCAAAAAGAAAGAAGAAAAAAAACACCCAACTCAAATTTATAATTTTATTTAAGTTAAGAATTATAATCAATTAATTACTAGAATCACATTTAATTAGTGTAATATTGTAATTATAATTAGGATGTTAGAGTGAATAACTTGATGCATTGTGTATTTCTTCAGAGCCAGTATAAATAGCTGAGCAAAATATAAGTTTAAACATAGTTCTGACGATGGCGAAAGCCGAAATAGCTATCAACGCATAAAAAAATATTAAAAACTGTAGAACTAAAATACTTTGATATTTTTACTCTCTAATTATAATCAAGTTTGAGTTGATTCGTTAACCTTACAATTTTTTTCTGAAGATGCTTCTCAAATAAGCGAAACACGTGTCACAATGTGTTACACAACATGTGGAATAACTACGTCAATTTTATATTTAACATGGAATTTTGTCAAGAAACGTTATTGAAATCAGTAAGATTCTCATTCTTTTGAATATATATTTTATTTACATTGGCGCTTTGTGGACTGAACGTTTGAGGGTCAGCGGTCTAGACATTATTATTTACTGTTACAGAGTAATGAGAGAGAGATGAGTAAATTTAAAGTGAGGAAAGAGCAAAGAGGTAAGCTTGGCGGCGCCATCTTGCCAAAGAATTTCAACAATTTTACGCAGGTAAGTAAAAAACATGTTCGATAAAATTATTTGCCCGTACGTTTTCATCGGCGAGTGCGTGGAATTAAAAGCGGTTATGTCGACATTAAGACAGGTGCCTAGAGACTTTTAATTTCCTAAATCACGGTAAAATTAAGAAACAACTTAAAAGTAGTCAATGTATGAAACAATTAGACGCATACTAACAAATGATAGAGTTGCCAGATGTTTCGAAGTAATTTGATTTAATCTTACAGTAATAGAATAGATTTTTTCTTTTAATACATATTCGCCACAATCCACAATACATGGCCTCCTAATAGAGGTCTGAACGGGCCCGGGCCGGGTTTGCTACGTTCGTGTCAGCCGTGATAATTTTAATTATAACCAGTTTTATAGTGAATCGTAAATTTTTGTAAACAGAGGGTTTTTTCGGGCTGAGGAGTATAAATCTGGGCTTCGGGTCGGGTTCAGGTAACAAGTGTGGTATTATACTCGGGTCTGGACCGTCGTTTTTCGGGCTCGGACCGGGTAATTTTGTAAAATTTCGGCCCGTGCAGAACTCTACCTCCTAATGAAAGTAGTCTAAGCCAAGTTTTTCTACAAGAACTGCTTATTACTTACCCAGTTGCTTAACTGCTCTTTTTCGAAGAGAGCAGGGATAGAAGATAATGCTAGGACAGGATTAGTGATCAACTAATCGCTCTCGATACGCCTAGTTGTTGAAGGATCGGAAGGGTGTGAGAGTTTTTTAAGACATCACAAACACTCATGCCTATTAATGGAAATCGATAAATCGACCCAACATTTCAATTAGTGAATTTTCAAATGTTGAATGAATATTGCTTTTAAAAAAAGTGTGAAACAAGTGTCACATCTACTCCCACAACAATTGAACAAACAAATTTACCAAAAATTTTAATATCCTGCATGTCTACTACTCGACAATAAGTGTATCTGATGACCCTATTGATACTTCCAACAATTAAAGTACTTAATAATGAAGGTGATGTCGAAACGTCGCGTCAAACCTACATTCTGACAAGACTATTGTAAAACAATATGGCATAGCCATCGCATTTGCTGAGGAATTATGATTAATTATGGGCCGTAATTATTACATTAGGCATAGATGATTTGCTCCATTCAAATGCCATTGTTGGGCAACAGCGAAGTATTTCAATATCCGCCGAAAGGTCTTTAGGAAATCGATTTGATTTTAAAAACATTAACTACGCAATCAAAGTTTTACTGCTATTATTGCTTGCTGATCTATTGGCAATATTGAATTAATTACCCATCATTAGCGTATTACAAATAAAACGTACGTGTATATGTAAATTAGCTATGCGCAAAGTGAAAACATATATCTTTTTATCTGTTTATCGAGAACACAAAAGTAAGTTGTAAAAAATGATTTATAGCTTTTTGCGAGATTATTTGTTATGTTTATAATAATGATTACTTGCAAGACACTAATGTTAAAACTCAGTTTGGTTTCACAAGTCGTCAATGATATTTTTTTATTAAAATGACGTGTTATTTAAAATCATTTGATTTGTATGTGAAGAATATAAAATTTAATTTAATAATTTTGTTACTTTCGATGGTTTCGGCGGTAACTTTGTGGAAGTTCATTTTAATAGAAAATTTAAATTAACTTTGATTATTCCACGTATTGTGTAACTAACTGTGACACGTGTTTCGCCTCTTTCAGAGGCATCTTCAGACTTACTATCGCAAAGTTTGCTTAAGTAATGAAGCAAGATTGATTCTAACATTTTAAAATTATAAAATTACAAAATGGATTGGGTTTTTTTTCCCTTTTAAGAGGAGCAAGGAGGGGGGTGTAGAATCGAAATAAAGCAAACAGATAATGATACTAATTTTACTAATGAGTTGTAAAAAACCCAATCCATTTTGTAATTTTATAATTTTAAAATGTTAGAATCAATCTTGCTTCATTACTTAAGCAAACTTTGCGATAGTAAGTCTGAAGATGCCTCTGAAAGAGGCGAAACACGTGTCACAGTTAGTTACACAATACGTGGAATAATCAAAGTTAATTTAAATTTTCTATTAATAATTTTGTTTTTCATGTTAATCACATTAATGTGACACGTGTTTCGCATCTTAAGTTGAGAAACCTCATCACCAGAAGTTTTATTGAGAAACATTATTAGATAAAACACAACAAGTGGAATTACAAAGTTATCAAATTTAATTTAATATTAAAAATAAAAGTTAAAATTAGCACAAAGTTAACACCGAAGCAATTGAAAAAAATGTATGTCAAATCAGGGCTTTGGAGTCGGGTAAACAAAGAAAACTCCCACTCCAACTCCGAAATTGTTTTTTCAATATTTCCGTTTAACTAACATATCTGTATACCATCAGATCACCAGAATATATTCTAGTAGATTTCATCAATCAATATGATGAATAGACTAATAATTTTTCAATATCTTTGAATTATTTTTCAGATTTCGCCCCGGGAAAAAACACCTGACTCCACGACTTCCGACTCCACGGCCCTAGTTGAAAGCTTATCTACATTATAAAATATGAAGGGGTAATAATAAATATAGAAGTTGTTTTATATGCTCTAACCTGAGAACTCTATAAATAATTGTGTACCGTTTCAGACTCGTTAAATGCCTGGTTGGCACATAGCAGTAGTAAAGAAACCTTAAATCATAAAAATATTTTAATGCACAACAGATACGTGAAAATGGGCGATACAAATGCGAATAAAGTCATTATATTTGTTACATAAACGTAAGTTTTATTTGATAGCATAATTATTGCCGAAACTAGAGCTACGCTACCAGTATCATATCGAATCAGCTGTCTTATTAACAAATTCGTTATGATTTGTTTACGCATAGTTGCCCAACTTGAATACGTTTTCAATAATACGAGTGAACAGGCGCAAGATTTTTTCTCCTAGGGATTTTTGCCTGTCCCGAAGCATTCATCCGATCAATTTCGAATCAGAATTGTATAATCATTTTCTGGTTACTTAATACAATAATAATTTGTAAAAAAACACATCGCCATTTAATAAAAACGTCGTTAAAAATACAGATATTTTATATGAATGGACAGATGGAAGTGTCGTGGTTTTACAATGAAATGAACATAATTGATCACTTTTAAGGTGTTCACTGTCAATACTTGGTGGTATGGCATTATAATAAAAATAATAAAACATTTTTAGTACTTTTTCCACATAAAATTTATTAGATCAGGACCGGTTTCGCTCATCGCGAGCATTATCAACTGATCATCAGTTGATAATGCTCGCGATGAGCGAAACCGGTCATGATCTAATAAATTTTATGTGGAAAAAGTACTAAAAATGTTTTATTATTTTTTGAACATAATTGAGTTTAGACTAGCTTTAAGAAGAGGTATTGTCACAAATTACCAAGTAATCGTTTTGTCGTCAGTCAAAACAATACATACAACTGCCATATTTTATCTTTTATTAATATTAAAAAATATGATAAAAATTTGTACTTATTGAACTTTTATTTAATAATATCAGGACTCGTTTCGCTCTGGCAGAATTCCGTTTATAACGAACGTATAAATAAATGGGACGTCTCAATCGAGTTATTTAAACTATTGAAACAATATCAATACAAAGGATAAATCAAATAGCAGGGTATTTAGATGTAGTGTGCATGAATTTATTTGATAGGCACGTCGGCACCAAGACATCATCAAAACTATATTGTTAATAATTAAATTTAACAATAAATTATTAATTTGGAGCGGTGCCAAAATGAATATTACAAATTTTAAAGTTTTCTAGGGAAACAAAAAAACTTACTGGATTTTACCTTTTTATTATGGAGTTCGACCGATATTTTTTTTAATTCAATCAATAAAATATTGACATCAGATGTATCTTAAGTTTTTTCAAATTTAATAATACATAATACGTGGGACATTTCATTTGCATCTGACATTTTATTACTTGAAAAATATAGACAAAATAATTAATTAATGAGACTTGAAGATACGCCTACTATGTGCACTAAAGAACGCCAAGGTTTAATCTTCTGACATAGACAAACGTGCCATGTTATATTTTCATTATAAAAAAAAATGATACCATAGATAGGACGCAATGACAGCAAATGAGGTGAGTGGAAAATTCGATTCTCCTAACATTGCAAGCTGCCTTAATCGATATTTTTTTTCAAATCAAGATATTATAAAGAATATTGAATGGATATAATTATTATTAATTCATTACATGCCAAGGGCTCAATAGGCAATAAACACATTAAAATGACTACTCAGGTGTTGAATAATGGCCACAAATAAAGTGGAATTATAATAGTAGTGTTTAAATTTTAAATATACTTTTACGCCAAGGTTGATGATTAAAACATTACAAGTGAATAATAGGCCCTTAAAAAGACAGAATGATATAAATAATAAAATTTAACTTGTTATATGATAGGAATAAGTAATGAATGTGAAATAAGTAATACATGTATGATGTTAGATTTAAATCGTTCAAAATGTTCAAATTATATACATTCACACAAGTTTTGTCACTAACGACCCGGGTTTCGTCTTTCGGCATCTTCAAGCGTTCAAGTGCACGGACGAACTACAACTGGCTTGAACTTAAATAACATGTATGATTTGAATCGTTCAAATTATGTATATTCACACAAATTTATTCACTAACGACCCGGGTTTCGTCTTTCGGCATCTTCAGGCGTTCAAGTGCACGGATGAACCTGAACTGACGCTTAGTAAATGAATGTTTCGTGTTTATATAAGAAATAAATTTATCATTGAGTTTAAAGCCATTGCTGGCGAAAAGGATTAGCCCATGGGAATGCCCACAGATTTGAATGGAGGGTAGTTTTAAGAATTAGTACATGTATGTTTCTAAGAAATACATATTTAAGTTCTTTCAAAGCAACGTGAAATTATTTTATAAAACACATCTCTACTGTTGAAAGGATGGGAGAAGCTCTGGAAGGGAGCTATGCAAGGGACTTTCGCGCGCCCTAGAAACCCCTTCATAGTAGGGAGCGCTATAGGAAGGTTTACTGTATGTATTGTTTTAACGGTGACTAAATTAAAATCATAGCAAAAATATTTTCAAAAATTTTGATGAAATTCATTTTGAATGTCTACTTGAACTACACACTGTTTGTATATGAAAATGTCGGACATTTATTACATATTGATACGGCATTAATGTTTCAATCGGCGAAACAATTCAACTTAAAATAACTTAAGACATATGCCAAGTAAAAGTCGAATAAGATTTACCATTTCCACGATAGCTGGCCTATAAAAAAAAACGTGTAATAGAAGGTACCGGTTTGATTCCAATCTGTTCATCGCTTTTGGTAATCAAAATATGAATAGCCTTGTGAATAGATACCATTAACGTTAAAATGGGGATGCTCTAAAAAGCAAGCAAAAAAAAACGAATGGGTCAATAATTTTTCATGTTCAATAGTTAAACGCGAACATCCGGAGTGTTGTGACACGAAAACGAGTTTTTTTGTTTGTTTTTCGTTAATTGAATACTCGTGCGAAGTTGTTGCGATAGTAAATACAAACATTTTTTTCACCAAAGATGGACGTAAATAGATTAGATCAGCGATTTCTAACCTGGGAGGCGTGGACTATTGCGAAGGGAGACGCGAACAGTCCAAAATATTTATTAAACCTTTAAAACGTGTCTATTACTATATGAAATAAAGGATGAGGAGGCGCAAAGATATGTTTCTCTTTAAAGAAAGGCGTAGTAACATAAAGGATGGAAACGACTGAATTAGATTATTGCTGCATAACTGTTTAAGAAAGGCTTACTAATGCCTAGCACCGGGGTGGGGAACCTTTTCATTTTTAAAAGCCACATTCATTTATCTAAATCAACACAAGGCCGCAGTAAAAAAACGTTGACACCCTCCCTCCTTTTTTTTGGATTGTCAAACATATAATAGGTTGGTTACGCTATTTTCCACACGCTTGCGCATAATTTTTTTAAAAACTCAAAATGCCGCATCATAGTCCAAGAGGCATCAAGTTCCCCTCCACTGGCCTAGTATCAAAAACAGACATTTTCCATCAAATGTCAAAATAATATCGCGCATACACATACATATTTCATTTAATATAAATACAGTTATCTGTAACTGAGTAATTACGAGCAAAAAATAGCTGAAAGCTTGATGAGTAACAAAATAAAATTCTTTCCTATTTTACCATTTTAAAAATCGTTGCTTTACGTAATTGTTAGTGTCTTTCAAATGTGTAGACTATGTTTAAAATTATTTGTATCATAATCTTATATATGTACTTACATTACTGACAAAATAAATTTAAAAAATGGATGTGGATATAAATAGTAATTGATTTGTAAGATATCATTTTTAATTGTTTTTTTTTAAATTCTATTTAAGTTTAATTTGTATCTCAGTTATTCTTCGCTGTTAGTGTGATCACTCTCAATACTTGACGGAAAAGCATTATATTTAAAAAAACTGATACTAATTCCACTTTTATTTTAAATGATCACGACCGGTTTTGCTCATGCCAAACATTATCAACTTATAGGAGAATACAATATCACAGTGCTATTAAATATGTATATATTAACAAAATGTTGCGAAGATTGCAAACCTTTAAAAGGAGTCTTGCGCTACAATTATAATATTATTATGAATAAACAACAACAAACAACCTAGCCAATCAAAATTAAGATATATTTTAGTGTATGAATTAATTTTTCAATAAAAAAAATATTTTAATTAATATAATATGCAAAAAATGTAATTTCCCAAAATAAAAAATCGTAATATATTTTCAGATTCAAGGATGTGTAGATCACAAAAAGGATAAAAGCCACTGATTTAGATTTAGCTGTTATTATTTTTTAATGTTTGCGATGACAGACACAGGCCCTGACCTTTAAATTATGTAAACAAAATATTTGTTTTTAAATATAAAGCTTTTCCACCAAGAATTGGCGGTCAAACACCTTGAAGGTGACAGTAGGAAAGTCAACATAACTAATGTTTGTAACTAAGCGAATCGTATAATAATTGTATTAGCAATTAGATTTGAACGAAGAGAGATGCTTTACATTCATAAAATAAAAAAATTTAGAATTTATGTCTGTAAAGGATTATGAATGTCCTTCAGAGAAATCTGAGGTCGTTTACAGAGGATCGAATTACGTCACCGAATGAATACATTCGTTTACCACTGTTTACACGCAGATAACTGTTTTACTTTTCCGCAAAATAAACAAAAGAGTCGCGGTATCTAGATCGCTTTTGTTTGCTCTACAAATTTTTAACACGAAAAGAATTTATTGAACAAACATCTCTACGCAAACATACCTGACAAACCGACAAAGGTTGAGAGAGGTAGGACGAAATCGGATAAGTTCCAATCGGTTTTAATTTTTAGATTGTATTCAAGATAACAAAATGACAAACTTCAAAAAAACAATGTAAGATTGAGTCATTCAACATAGTAGTTTTCGTATACGAAATGAATATTTATTATTTTTAAAAACATACCATATGCATATAACATATCCTTATATTAATAAATATCTTATCGAATATAAGATTGAAAAAATCGTCAGTTTTTTTGTATTCATGAAAAACATTTTGTTTTGTGATTTGTAAAAAAAATGTTTTGTATTTCTCGCAATAAAGCGGTTTTGAATATTCATTTAAAAGTCGTATTAATTACAGAACTCATCAAGAATTAGATTTATAAATGAATCACAGCATGAATAATGAATAATTACAGAACTCGTTTGTATTGTTTTACTTTGATTTCATTATTTATATTTTGGCTCCGTTCTTTAAAAACGGTTGGTATAAATAAACTCAATTTTAGCTATGGTAAAATTATTTAGTACAAACTAAGAAGTAAATCTCTAATTGAATTTTGGAGTGTTGGAGGTAAAAAAACTGTCTTTACTCACTTTTCAATAATTGAGGATACACTCAAATCAATGATCTCAAGCAATTTGTGACATATTATGGTGGTTGAATCCCGAAATCTCAGGATCACAAAAGGGGTCCGTGATTAGATGCCCTTGTAGAAGGTCGTGGTAGGCATGAGTACCATATGGTTTTTCTTAGTATTTTTTTTATTTCATTCTTCCCGAGTCGCAAAAAACTAATAATTATAAGTAAAGAGGCCACGGAATAATGTGACTAAAAAAGGGGCCACGGGTTCAAAAAGGTTGACAAACAATCTTATATCTGAATCGTTCAAATTATGTAAATTCACGCAAGTTTTGTCACTAACGACCCACGGGTCGAGTGCACGGATGAACTTGAACTGACGGTTAGTAAATGAATATATCGTGTTTATATAAGAAGCAAATGTATCAAGTTGCTCGTGAAAAGGATTAACCCATGGGAATGCCTACAGATTTGAATGGTGACAAAACTTGTGTGAATGTACATATTTTGAACGATTCAAATTTAATATTGAAAAACCACCAAGCACCTTCAATCGAAACCTTAAATTATAAAACAATATTATAGTATACACGTGTCGTGTAAGTAAATGTAAAACAAACGTTTACAATCGAGTTAAAAGTTTAAACGTGTTAATAAACGACGTAATAAATCAAATACATTAAAGAAGGCGATGAGAAACGACGTAGTGATAAGTGTTTCTTGAATATTGAGGGTCATAAAGATTCAGAATAAACAGTAGCTCTAACATCCTCTCAATAAAGTTTTGTTGGCGTAGGAAGTAACATAATAAATCGTATTATCCTACAGTTACAGGTGACGGATGGCCTAAAAAGATAGATACCGACTGCAGCTTCTTAATGCACCGATGAACATAGGTAGCGTTGCTGTTTGTGTGAAAAAGGAAAGCCATCTTCTTCTAAGTGCAAGTTTTCAGATCTCATTGTTGTAGGCCAGGGAGCTCCAACCTTTTTGGACCCTAGAGCACATTCTAAAACATTAGTATTTCTGAGAGCACCTCCTGTTTTTTCTAATGATATTTATAATTGCATTATATACGAACATATATATGTATAATATTTTAACAAACAAATGCAAAAAAAAGTATAATATTAATCTCATTGGCCAACGAGCGCCTCATAATTAGGAATGTATGATGAGGATTAAGGTCCAAAATTTCTTTTGTGCGTCTCCTTGAACAAGATTTGCAATGCAAGCTAGTTATATTGTCTTTATTTGGTAAGTAAAGGGATTCATAAACAGGAGACCATTGGCTCGACAGTCGTAAACTGCAGAAATCTCTCTTCAGTTGTTTTTGAATGCATGCATTAAATTCGAGGAAAAACATTTAACTGTTGTGCAATTGTGTCAATCGTAGCCAGCGTTGCAAACGACAGTGCTACGTTTATTCTAGCTGGGCGAGATAATGGCTCGAATTCAAGTGCGACAAGTACAACGTGATTATCATGCGTAGATGTTGCTAACAAGTAGTGAGTAGTGACATTTTGATTTTAGCATGTATTACATTAACTGGATGCTTTCAACAATTTACATGTGTATTTTTTTTCATTATGTTGTGGTTCAACAGTATATTAATTTTTTAGATCTAGAATGCTTCTCAAAGAAGCGAAACAAACGGTATATATTATGAAAACGAAGTTTTAACGAAAACTTATTTATCACAAAATTAGAATAAAAATATCGATCATGTTTTTTAAATTAGCTTTTTTTTATAAAGTTGGTTTTATTTATATTCACAACACTTGCAAGTGAATAATAACAGTGCCATGCATGATGAACACTGTAAACTAAATCATAAAGTAAAAAAATCACACAGCGCACAGATTCTTCGTAGTTTTGTATTATTGGTATAAAATATATACCAAGAATACAAAACTATACAAATAAGTACATGTCTTTATGATATCTCGATAAAGACAATTGCGGCCAGCTTCTTACTTAAGCTTCTGGTTTAACAATGCATCTAATTTATTATAATGTACGAAACACATATAACGAAAGCCTATAATTCAGCCCCATTAAAAATGAATCGTAGATGCGCTTAAAGCAGTAAAAAAATAATTGTTTGGAGATGATTTAAAATCACCATAAGTTTCTAGGATTCCCGTGAATTTTTTTTTATTACATAATTATAAGGGAAATGAGAAACAGTCTTTAAACGAATTCCATTGATGTTTAATGTAGGATCGGCCAATATTTTGTGATCGAGTTTTGAACCCGGGTCGTTAGTGACAACATCTGTGTAAATGTACATAATTTAAATGATTCAAATTTAATTTTTTTTTTGTTAAAAATTGATGTTTGATGTTAAAGATGAATTATCATGCAACAATTTGTACAACACATCATTTCAGTAAAAAAAAACAGTTAGTAAGGTACGTTAAAACATATAACGCTCTTTTGCACAAATTCCATATTTATTTATTAGGATCAGGATCGGTTTTGCTCTTAATGAAGTATATATAGTGAGTACTATAAGTTTGTATAGGAATATCAACTTGGGAGTGATAATATTATTAACCTCTGTGGTCTTGTGGTAAAAGCTTTGTCCTAACAGTCAGGTGCGGCCATCAGAAGATTTTGCTGCGGCCACCAACAGCATCGTATTGATATCGACTGTGGAAAGGAAAAAGGACGTAACCCACACATATCAAATTTTACAGGAGGCGCTAAAAACGTGTTTTGATGATTTTGAGCCATGTGCAAATTATGAATTATACACAACCTTGAAGTGCAAAGAGACTTCTAAGCTGGTGTTGAATTGACATAATCTAATATTAATTCAAAAATTTGTCTAGGAAAAACCTTTAATTCAGTCTTTTTTCTTGGTTTTAATTTTTTACAAGGTCATCATTTTCAAACGTAAAAGGTAAATTTAGATACTAATTCGGCATTTGCAGCTTGCATTCTTTTGATAGAACGTGTATCAAGTTTGATACATTATGATTATCGGAAAAAACCTGTTTTGAAAAAACTGTGGGTTACGTCCTTTTTCCTTTCCACAGTCGATATATAAAATAGTATTTTTTATTGAATTATATCAGTTGATTATTTTTTATGTAAATTTAACTGCTATTTTTATTACATTTCAAAACAAAAAAATGGTGCGGCTAAGAGACATTTCCACAGGAACGCTGATTTTTATCATGCGACCACAATCAAATTTTACGTGAGAACAACTGGTCTAGAATTAAGTCCGGAGAGTTCAGTAGAAAATGAAGATTACAAAAATTGAATTTGATATATTGAACATCTGTGTATGCGATGTCGTTTCGCTTCGAGTTGCTCTAGTTAGAGACTAGCCAAGACTAGAGAAAAAAATCATGCCTTACATATATCTTAGTTCGAGGTGTACTGATCATAAATAAGTTAACTTAGTCAGTTCAAGTTCATCCGTGCACTTGTACGCCTGAAGATGCCGAAAGGCGAAACCCGGGTCGTTAGTGACAAAATCTGTGTGAATGTACATAATTTAAACAATTCAAATTTAAGTTAACTTACTCTCAGGGTATCCTTTACCCACGCATTTGTTAATTTCTAGGCTATACTCGAAGTGGTCATGTTTCAATAGAACATTGCGTAACTAGATAGGAAATCGATAAATACTCCTGGCGATAGTTTAAAGTTTATACACATCTGTACACTATAACCTCGATATAACGGACTTTGGATAACAAAAAATTGTCAGAAGACGAATCAATAAGATTTTATTTTTTTTTTACTTTATTCCTAAATACAAATAAAGTATTTGGATTTTCTGAAAAAAGTGTTTGTAATTTTATTTTTATTTAATAAAAGCAGATAAAAAGTTTTCATAGATATTTTTACAATGACATGGTATATTTGAATTCTTAATCAGTTAAAAATTATATATTTTTTACAATTATATAACATTGACAGTAATAAACTCGCACGTCAGAGGTTCGGTATCTCAAAAACTAAACAATAGACACGATTTCGATATAGTTATTTTTAAAAATGTAAATATAAAAACTAAGTCATAATAGAGAATTACGCCAAGCCGGAACTGAGATGTCTGCAAGTCTTTTATTCGATTCAATTAATTTAGACTAGTGGCGATAATGCTAGCCACTTTTACGCTACGTTAAATTAATATTGTTACATCACCGCTGAAAGCATCCATTGAAGAATTTTTACTTTCGAACAAAACTTTTAATTGAAAAATCAAAAGTTTACCCTTTCGATTCATCGTAAATTTTTATTGAAATCATAAACAAAAGCTTCTGAAAAGATGCGCGGTAAAATAAAAGTAACGAGAATCTTTGGAAAATAACTTACACTCAGAGATCTTCCTATCTATGTATGTATGTATATTCAATGAAGCTGGAGATACTGGCTTACCTGGAATAAAATGAAATACATACATTATTATTTTTGTATTGTAAAAATCAACAATAAATGACATTTTTATTCTTTGATAATGCTTATAATGACTGAAACCAGTTTTGTTTAATTGAAAAAATGATATTATTTTAAAATATAATGCCTTTACACCAATAAATGACAGTTAAAAGTGACTAATTAAGTAAAAAATATTGTTCAATGCAAGTAATTAGTTGTTGTTAGAAGATGTTTGTTGTTGGTCTCATCTATAAATATCGACATTAACACAAATTGTATGGATTGATACTTGGATGTGTATATTAATTTCCATTGCGATTACAGTTTTTTGTGATATTTTCAATGCCCGAATAGCCAGTCTTCGTTAAAATTGACGCAGATGTATTGTCTCTATAGAGCCTTAATATGCATGAATAAAGTCAATATGAGAGTAGGTCAACTTAAGATTACTTATAAGATATAAAGTTTATCAGTTATATATAATTCCCACCCAGGCTGCGCATATCTGCAGATACGCGGTGAAGCGTATGTTTCAATGGAGACTTCACAACTTTTTAACGCATACACACCCGGCCTTGGAAGCACAACTTCAACGAAGTTAAACGCTGTGACTGAATATTAGAAGCGTTACGCTTCTTGACCACGCACGCATGTTTACCAGTTACGGGAGGGAACCTTTGTTTTCATAATGATACCTCGGAATGACATGTCCACGAGAAAAGATATGAAGGCGCAATTAATAATTATTATCATAACGGAGGATAAGTGCAGCGGAGCGTGTCGCGATGTATGCATCTTCAGCTTAGATCAGAGGTCAAGAGCTTTCAAAGCTCCCAAGATAATTATACTTACAAAAGATGCATCAGAAGTTGATTCAAATATTTATTTATAAAATACTTAAAAATCAGTAATAAATATTATATGTTATTCGATGACTTTTAAAATTTTTCAAATTATGTCAAAATGAAATGATTATGTAAAATTTGAACGTAACGAAATTTTGTCATAGACATTGTGATGCTTATAGTAAGGTGTACTAATTTAAGATTTCGACTGAAGGTGCTTGGTGGAATTTCAATATTAAATTTGAATCGTTCAAACTATGTACATTCTCACAAATTTTGTCACTAACGACCCGGGTTTCGCCTTTCGGCATCTTCAGGCATTCAAGTGCACGGATGAACTTGAACTGACAGTTCAAGTTCATCCGTGCACTTGAATGCCTGAAGATGCCGAAAGGCGAAACCCGGGTCGTTAGTGACAAAATTTGTGAGAATGTACATAGTTTGAACGATTCAAATTTAAGGTGTACTAAATTCATTTTCGTGGTAAGTGAGAATATTAAATTCAGTAAAGAAACATTTTGTTAAGTTGGTTTAAAAAATATAAAATTTTAAACGTCTGTTGAAGTAATTAAAGAAAGAATTAAGGTACAAAAAATAAGCCACAAAGATCGTCAAAGTATAGAGATTTTACGATTAAAAATACTAGGGCACCTTAAATAAGCGGTATTTATGCATCTTTCTTTCTTACGGTCGTATTGGATAATTTACCAATCTTTCTCAGACAGATTAACATTCAGTCGTGCGGAATATATTACACAACTAAAAATTCGACACTTGAAGTGGCTCTTCATTGTATTTGGAACATGGGATTTAATTCGTTTAATTACGTAACTCGCTTTCATGCTGTGACAATAAGTGTTCAATTTATTTTTTGAAGTGACTAGAATCCGTGATATTCGATTGTTGATATTATGACAAGTCATTTTTCATTAGATTACCAATAAGGAAGTCAGCTGTTATTGTCCAAACTCAACTCTTGGAACATGTTGCATTACGTCGGGTGCACCAAAAGAAGGAAATTTAAGTTAGAAATTGACTGGAAAAACAGACTGTCCGTAGATATTTTGATAAAAACTTGTTAAGTAGAAAAAGAAAGCAAAACAAAAAAAAAACAAAAGCCAAGACAATAATAAAAAGAGATTAACTATTACGTCCGCGGTCTGTCGGCCAAATCATCGGAGCGTGGCTATACTGCAGGTTGCATCCGGCAAGTCGAGCCAGATTGTATGAAATAAAATACGGGTCGGTAAATTCGCTTCAATGAGTTAAAATACTCATGTTTACAAATCAAATAAAGAACAGTTTAATAAAAGAAAGAACTTGCTTGTGCTGAGATGTGCGGATACGATAATAAAAAAAAACACCAGACAGATTGAGTACCATTTATTATGATGTACTACAGATCGCCGTGGCCGGGTGACAACACTTGATAATAAATCCGGTCTGAATGACGCTTACTATTAAAAACAATAAACAACTAATGAATTTTGATTTTGTATCTGTAGTAGCATAGCACAATTGTAAAAATAAAAACTGTACGAATCTTCTTTTCAATCATTATTTTATTTTAAATAGTACGAAACTGTTAACTTATATTATCATAATTTTATAAGTAATTGGTATTATCAATATACATATATTTTTTTTCTGTGAAAGAGGTGTCATTTAATTATAATACTAGTATATTTTGTCACGGAGAATAACACGAATGACAAATTCGCAATAAATGTGTCCCACATAATGAATAATAGTATTTTTTATAAACAGTAAAAACAAGAGAAAGGTTAAGATGAATCGCTTTTGCAGCTAGATTAAGTTATGCAACATTTGAATAAATTTAATTATGCTACAATTTTTTGTTTTGTTTTCGCTTGAAAATAGTCGCGAGTCAGAGAGGTGGGTGTCACGTTGTCAATTTAAAAAACACTCAAAATCTTCGTTTTGTAATGGAACAAGATGACCACATCGACCGATTATTATTATGTTATTACATTTTTTCGTGTTTTCAATTTAAATAAATAATGCGATATGTCAAATGTTTTAAATTAATATTAACAGGCGGAATTATATATTATGAATAATTTCCTCAGCAATAAAAAGAATAGAGACAATATTATTCATACAGTTTATGCATTTATATTACGAAGAGATAGAATAAAATATCTATAATTCAGAATTCTTATAAATATGTAATAATGAAAACATTTTCTTTAGTTACAGCAAATATCAAACGGCAATATATTTATTTCTAGCGTTTCATAAAAATATTCACGAATAAATTTTAATAATAGCTAGTTTGATTCTAGTCTATTTTTAACTATAACTATAAAAAACAAAGTTAAAAATAAATGAAATTGCAAAGAAATAAGGACGAGGGAGATAAAGCAACGTTATAATGAACATATTTAAAATAGGTATAGCTTTTAATATCAAATTAAATTTGATAACTTTGTTATTTCACTTGTGTTACAAAATGTGACACGGGTTAATATAGCTTAATTATATAGTCCTTTAACGCATAGCTTTTAGTTACTCTATTTTAAAAAATGTATTATATTAATTAGAATGACAAAAAATAAATCTGATGGTGAAAAACGATGCTTCTCAAAGAGGAGAAACACGTGTCATATTTTGTAATAGAACAAAAAATATCTAAAGTATCAAATTAAATTTTAAGCGATAAATAAAAATTATGCGGTAAATCGTCATTAAACTTTGATTGAATAGATAAATCATTTGAAATTAATTATGATTTAATTAAAAATATACAATACCACCGAATATATTTTTAATTATCTTCGGGACTATTCTCATGTCTATAGACTCTTATTTTGTACGGCCTGTCTTTTCACGGTTGGTATAACATAATTGCGTTTATTTTATCTACCGAATGCTTCATTGTTTTAATCATAAATGGTCTTTCGGTTCTTAAAGTCGATTTGTTAAACGCATACGATGTCGGGAAAAGTGGTCATTCTAGTTTAAGCATTAAATATTTTAAAAATTGAATAATAAAACATTTGTTTTACTTACTATGAAAATAAAAAGGACCATAAACGCAGTTAATAAGCTGTCTTATACCGTCGTAAGGTAATACAATAATAATGCAGACCGTCCAAAATAAGTGTCTGGAACCTAGATCCGTATCCGTATGCACATGAGATAAAACGAAAATTTAGAATTTAATTCTGCACACTTAACTATAGAAGCGAAAAGACATCAATATCAGCTTCAAAAACAAAATATGATTGTACCATACATCATTGAACAATATATAATAATAAATTTAATTCGCTAAGTAAAAACACATTAAATGTCTTCTGACAATCGTTTTTATAGGCAACCTATATATAATATATGACTATTTAGCGTGTATCACGTCGTGTATAGATAAATAGCTTGGTAATGTTTTAAATATAAGGAATAAATAACATACAATTACCTTTGAAAAATATCATTGTTGATAGTTGTCGAGTACGCCAATCACGTACTATGGGATTGCCCCGAGTGTTATAAACGTAGCACGAGCAAGACGGCTTTTTGTCTTTTGTCCCTCACACGGGTAGGATAAGTCAACTTTGACTTGATCTCAATCAAGGCCAACCTTCAGACATTCAATGGATAGGTGGGACGGTGAAATTAACAACTGTATACACATACCAGGCGGTGGTGAGCAAACATAGTTGTTATCGATGGAATGGACATCTATTCTGAATGGAAGATTCAACTGCGAAATCGTTCAACGTGAAAGTCGAGCATGTCTACGATATGCTTGATAACCGATTCTGATATGATTTTGAGATATGTGATCCAAAACCGAAAAACACAGATAAACTTGAATGATAGTCCTTGCCATGCTCCACCCACCTCTTCTTTACCATTTGTTAATTTTACAGGCGTAGGAAACGTCGAGAGAATTTTTAGTTTTATTTTTTGTAATCAAGAGCGGATCAGGAGCAAATGACTTAAGCTTTGTGAATGGTGCGGAAAAACAATTAAATCAGAACCATAAAACGAAATACTTTAATAAGTTGAAGTCAAGTTGATTTAGTTTCCCCTAGATGTCTTTCGCCTTTCACCGTGGTGATTGTTGATCCTGGCAATCTGGGACGCTGTGCAACCTTATTCAACGCTGTGTTTACTAAATCTGGACGGCAGTAATTAGCAGAACTATTGAGACCAAGACTGTAGCACTGTGATTATAACGAATAATTCACTATAGTCTTTACGAAAAAATACGTTTCTTTGCTATGTTGGTGTGATATATTTGCACACATTTATAACGTACATATATGTTGCTGAAGTGTTTTCGTGTACTCAGTGAAAGGTGTCTATCTTGCGTCCATTTTGTAAGATAACTAAAAACGACTGGTAATGCAACAGACCGCAATCATAATAAACACCAAAATATTTTTCAAACAAAACAAAAATAAAATAGTGTGAAGGAAAAAATGATTGCGAGAAACACAACTAAGATGACAGGTGATTTCGGAAAGAGCACGAACGGAAGTGATGTAATTTGTTTCGCCATAATTATAATTATTAAAATAAACCAATTTATGAAGAACTTTTTTTTTAATATTTCCACATAATATTAATTTGCAGTAATTAACATGGATGATTTATACAAATTTACCATGATTCAAGAATAGATTAAATTGTTTTATTAATAATTTATTCAGCAACACTACAAAATTCGATAAAAAAAATATTAGCCGCTTTTTAATGACTGAATTGGTCGTAAAAACACAACCATGGGCCAATAAATGAATTCAGAAATAAAAAAGGCACTAATTACTAAATAAAATCAAATGAAATAGTTAGTGTGTAGAAATGTTAAGTGACACATTTATTTCCTGTATTTTTAATGTGGATAGAGTTCTAACTGGAACTACTTTCGATGGTTTCGGCGGTAACTTTTTGGAAGTTCATTTTAATAGAAAATTTAATAAAACTCAAAAAAGAAATATTATTAAATAATATTCTTAATAGCACAGGTGGTTCCCCGTTACTCAAATTGTTTCCAATTAATAGAGTAATCACAAACCTAGCTGATTGATTGCAGCTCATTAGTTTAATAGTTTGTAATGTTTAACGTCATTAGTAGTATAATTAAATTTGTTTGCACTGTTTCGATTTTATAATCCCCTCTTTGCTTCCCTTAAAAAGGAAAAATCCCAATCTGATTGATTACAACTCATTAGTATCATTATCTGTTTGTTTTATTTAGATTCTACACACCCCTCCTTGCTCCACTAAAAAGGAAAAAAACCCAAACTATTTTGTAATTTTATAATTTTAAAATGTTAGAATCAATCTTGCTTCATTACTTAAGCAAACTTTGCGATAGTAAGTCTGAAGATGCCTCTGAAAGAGGCAAAACACGTGTCACAGTTAGTAACACAATACGTGGAATAATCAAAGTTAATTTAAATTTTCTATTAACTGGAACTAATCATCATGACGAATAACAGCTGCCAGTGATACAGTTTGGATTGATTGAATTGTCATTTACTTGGTACAATTCCATTGTTATAAGATTAATAAATAGCAAGTATTTTTCTAAAAAGTATAATTCTACAAATATAAAACTAAACTAGAAATCTAGAAATTTTTCGAAATATAGAAAAAGTAATAATTAGCCACCTGTGTGGTCGAGTGGTCAACGGTGTTGGCTTCGGCTACGGAGGGCCCGGGTTCAAATCCCGGTACGGACAGTTTTATAAATTGATTTTTCAATCAATTTATGAATTTCTGTTCAAAGGCATGGGTATATGTGATGTCTTGAATCCCCCCCTCTCACCCATCCTATCCTATGAACAGGGCGTATCGAGAGCGATTAGCTTACCACTAATCCTGTCCTAGCCCTATCCTTCTATCCCTACTCTCTTCGTAAAAAGAGAGGTTGAGCAACTGAGTAACAAACAGTTCTCGTAGAAAACACTTCTGTTGAGATAAACTCCATTAGGAGTCCATATGCTCCACATTGGGAGCGGACATGGTTTAAAAAAAAAAAAAAAATAATAGAAATAAAATACTTCAACTTATTATAATGTTTGATCCAATACCGGTGTTATGTGATATTTAATTAACCGGTCTGAATTTTAATACAGTTTCAGTCATAATTTTTATCACATTGGTCTGAATTTATTATTAGAATATTACATTACAGTACAGTACAGAGGGCAGAATAAATAATTAATGGTCAGAATTTATATAAAATAGTCATAATTTCAATGAAATTTAAAAAAACCTAACCTTACCAAAATGGTTATAAAATCTGACCGTATAATATTTTTTTTCTGACCGTTCATATTTTTATTTTTACCAAAAATTTAATTTTATTCAGACCGAAAGTTTATTTGAATTCTGACCAAAAATTGATTTAAACTCTGACCATTTATTTTGTTACCATTTCATATGAAGATAGTTGAAAAAACACAGTGATATTTTGTTTAATGGAATTGTGTACGTGTCTAACAAAGTTATTTATTCTGAGAAGTAAATGGAAAATTCAATTCTTTTACATGATAGTATCATATAAAACCACATTGTAAAATGATAAACAATGTAAATTCGCACTATTAGTTGGAACACTTAAATCATTGAAATGCTTTGCCGAGATTTTACTGAATTAATTGAAAATGCTGTGAGACTTAGGCACTGTTTTTACTTTTTAGGACCGCTCGAGTGAGCTTGTAACAGAAAATTAGTTTTTCAAATAAATCATTTTCTCTCAGCTCTCTTTCACCAATCAATCACAAAAAAAGAATGTTTAGCAATTTTGACATTTAAGGCTTGAGGACATTACGCAACAACTATTTAAATAATGAATTGAAGTACGAAAGATAATGATTTACTTAGTGACTTATTGATATTCCGGACTCTGGAGTACGTATATATATATGTATATTCTTCGGTGAAATTAAAATCTATTCATATAATTTAAGATTTCGACTGAAGGTGCTTGGTGGAATTTCAATATTAAATTTGAATCGTTCAAACTATGTACATTCTCACAAATTTTGTCACTAACGACCCGGGTTTCGCCTTTCGGCATCTTCAGGCATTCAAGTGCACGGATGAACTTGAACTGACGCTTAGCAAATAAAAGTTTCGTGCTTATATAAGATACAAATGCATCACCGAGTCCAAAGCCATTGCTGGCATTTCGGAAGCCAACATTCTCTGACACTATAATCCATAAAAATTCAATGCACCCATTTTCTTATAAACTAGCCGCTTTTCATTCAGAAATACATAGACTTGTGAGTGTTCCTTTAAACGAAATAAACTTTAATATTGAATTGAAAATCATCAAACAAATCGCCATAAACAATGGATACGATATGTCTCTTATAGACAATCTTTTATCAAAAAAACAAGCTAAACTTGCAGAAAAAATGTTATTTAAAGGTATAGTGTCAAAGGACATAGATCATACTAGGTATTGGCGTAGAATCATTTTTTTAGGAAATACAAGTCTCAAAATTAAAAAACAGCTAGCTGATAGTGTTAGACCTGCTTTTTACTGTAAAAACTCTTTAGGCAAATTATTAATTAATAATAAAGATAAAATACATTACTTAAATAAATCCGGGATTTATAGATTGCAATGTTCTTGTTGTACAAAGTTTTATATCGGCAAAACAGAAAGAACATTGAACATCCGAGTTTTAGAACATATGGCAGCCTTTAGATTGAAAAAAGACACGTCTACTTTTGCTAATCACTTAATTTCGGAAGGACACGTGTTCAATCAGGAACAAGGGATAAAAATGTTACACCCAAATACGGACAGTCATAAGCTCTTTTTCCAAGAAATTTTAGAAATCAATAAAGCACAGTTGCAAAGTCTTCCGATTTTAAACGAAATAACAAATTTTCCCACATCTCCTCTTCTATACCCTATATAACCATAAAATCATATAATCATAAAACCTTTGCCGACAAACAGATTATATAATTCTTGAAACTGCTCACTACACAAATCTGTTGGAATTCCCATGAGCTCATCCTTTTCGCCAGCAATGGCTTTGGACTCGGTGATGCATTTGTATCTTATATAAGCACGAAACTTTTATTTGCTAAGCGTCAGTTCAAGTTCATCCGTGCACTTGAATGCCTGAAGATGCCGAAAGGCGAAACCCGGGTCGTTAGTGACAAAATTTGTGAGAATGTACATAGTTTGAACGATTCAAATTTAAAATCTATTCGTCTATCCGTCACTGTCTAATTTTATAAAGAAATCATATATCTTGAAATTGAAAGCTCAAAAACGTACCAGTGAATGTGTGCCACTAAAATTGTTACTTACCAAAACGCCACAAGCGTGCAGGCATGCAAATCGTACTACGATGATATTTAAGCATGCATGTTATTTTTTTATTGCATTAATAAAGATACATCTGTAGAATAAATTACCATTATAATAATTTCAAAATAGTATACCGTTTTCATTTTATTAACAATAAATTGAATAGACTTCACTAAGTATGTCGCAAATCGTAAAATTTCTTGAATTGTATAGCGAGTGAAAATTTCACCATAATACGCAGAAATAGTTTTATATATTATACTTAATACGGATTTCTTTTGTTTTGTATGGCATACTAGAAAATGTTTTCAAAACTTTGGGGTATTTTGTTGATTTTAAAAACCAATATAAAATATAGGGGCCTATGTCGCAACCGTTGGCTTCCGTGTCGAATATCACTGACTTGATTCCCATTACGAACATCATTTTTTCTATCGATTTCTGTTCCAAGACATGGGTGTTTGTGATGTCTAAAAAATCGCTGTCAACCCTCTCGATCATTTAATAACTGGCAATAGCTAGAACGATTCGTTAATCACTAGTCCAGTCCTAGCCTTATCTTTATATCCCTGCTACTCTCTTTAGAAAGAGAGGACTGAGTAAAACAGTTCTCGTAGAAATAAACCTATTGAGATACCTCCATTAGGAGCCACATAAGAGCGGCCATGGATATATATAAAAAAAACAATGTAAACTTAGATATTCGGTCTTTAAAATAACATCTTCATACATAATAAATTTAAAAGGTTTGACAATGGGTTAATATATTCGATTCAATTCGTATACACTGTTTGTGTGCTGGTTATAATATATAAGCTGATATTAAACGAATATTGCAGTCACCTGCCACTGTACGTTGGTTTGCAATGCGTCAAAACACAACCGCAAAGTGGTCAATCAAAACTCGTCGAATTGTGAATATAAACTGCCGGAGATTGGTTAGGAGTGTACAAGTTGTAAGAAGAAAAAAAAATCGAAAGCATCCATCAGATGGCCAATAATGTAGTTTGATTGACACACTGCCCCTGGGTACTGGATCGTGTGCCAGACGACTCGCAAAAAAATCCATTTCAATTTCATCGAAATCTATTGGAAAAGTAATAAGTCGGCGCAGGCAAGAATTAAAATTATTGTTATTGTAACGCACCGAGGAATTTAAGAAGTGTATTATTTATTTTAATTTCGAAATTAAAAAAAAAACACTACATTACCAGGTGTTAGGATAATTGTTTAAAAAACATTTCAATAATTACTAAATACATAAAGTAAGGCAAGTTATTCTTAATCGACATATTATACCGAGATTTTAAATAAATAAATAATGTCCGCTTTGAACGTGGAGCATATGACCTCCTAATAAAGATATCTTAGCAGCAATTTTACATACGAGATTTTTTTCTTAGTCAGTTGCACAACCTCTATAGCAGTGGTTCTCATTGTAGCCGCATTATAAACATTAGCGGCCTTATGAAAATGTTTCGTGATCGCACCAATTTTTTGTTTTGAGATGTGATAAAAATAGCATTTACAAAAAAATGGATCTAAGTTTATATTCAATACAAGACATTATTTAAACATATTGATATTTATTTATTTAAAAGCAATACAAATTAATTTGTAAAACACATTTTTTTAAATAACAATTTTTACTATGAAGCTGTTGGCAGCCGCAGCAAAATCGTCTGGTGGCCGCACATGTGAACCACTGCTCTAGAGGTAGAAGATATAGAAGGTTAGTTCTAACACAGGACTAGCGAATAACTAATCGCCCTGTTATTTTTTATTATCGAAGGGGTGTGAGGGAATTTTAAGACATGACAAACACCCATGCCTTCGAACAGAGATCGATTGGACGTGGAAACTTTGTTTTTTCATCCGCAATATTGCAGTGCTATAATTGTTGGTGATACCTGTTAAGTGCTAAGTTAATCAAATATAACTTTTCCACGTCGAAATAATTGCTTTTTCAATTCCTATTCGCAATTTCACTTGCAACTCGCAAATGAAAAAACGTGCCACTTTTAGCGTAAGATATCTCCTCCGACCATTATGAAAATAATTGACAGGTGAAATGAAACGCTTATGTGTACTTAAAAAAGGAGCATTAAGTTATGGATGTTAATTTCTATATACAAATATACGTTTTTTTTTTTATAAAACGTGATTTAGTTAAACACACTTGGCATCTTTTTTTAAGGTTTTTATCGTCAATAATTTTAGGAAAGCCATTGTATTAAAAAATAATAACATTATTTTGTTATTATTTCACAATTTCGTATTAGAATAAGGACCAGTTTCGCTCATCACAAGAATATATTACTGATAAAAAATATATGTTGGTAAAAAGTTATTTATACAAAACCAAGAAAGGCTTTGTGGCTTTGTGTAAATAGCTCTGTATCACGATATATTTTTAAGCAGTTAGATATTTCTGTGATGAGCAAAAACAGCCCTGATTCTAATAAATAATTGTGGAATAAGCACAAAAGAGTTTTTTGACATGTGCTAAACTTAATTTGAATGGATGCGGACTTAATTCTCTGTGTTAAATTTTCATCAGAATTAATTACGTTTTCAGTGTTTTTTTTTTACTATTGACAATTGTTCATCATCACTTTTTTTAATATTTCATTAAAAGCGGAATTTTAAAAACAAAATGATGTTTTATTTCTACATTTAATGTCTACTATTAACACTAAATCAATTTATCATAATATAATGCTATTAAAAATTCACTTAAAGCATTTTTTTGCGAAATATATTTTCAACGAGTCTTTTCTAAAATAAAAATAATGACAACATCGCGTTAGCAATTATCTAAAAGTGACTGTACATAATCAATAAAAAAAACGCTTAATAATTTATGTTAAAAACACATAAAATTGCATTCAGAGATTAATTTATAGTATTTTTTTTAAATTGTATCAAGTGAAATTGTCGCAGAAAAAGATAAATCACAAATTCATTAACTAGCGGCGCGTGATATACAAATAATAAAAAAAAGTTTTATTGATTTTAGAAAACAATATTTTATATTTATTGTTTATTTCAGATATCATTCGGATTCATAAAAAGCACCTGTGTTTTTAATGCAATAGTTCTGAGACGCCAGCCTCGAGGTGATAATAAATTTAATTCATAAATGTGTTAATCAACATGTCTTTTATGAAATAAATAATAAATCAGCTTGCTTAATTTTTTTTGTTCGATCTAGTCTAAGAAATTTCCGACCATATTGAGATAATTGCCCGTAACGGGAAATGTGTAACGATTTCGTACTGAATCCACACGTGAAAAATATAAATAATTTTGTAATTTTTTTGACGTCCTGAGCGAGTAGGTACCCTTCCCTTGCACAAGTCTACCGACATCGAAAATTGTTTATCATAAAATCTGAATAATTACTCTTTTCGAAACGTATGATTATGTTTTTATAGTAATCGTTATGAATTTTTATCGGGTTTGCATAGATTTATATATATTAAAGAATCATTACAATTCATTTACTATACGTCATAAGCTTCGTAATATTCTTTTGTTTATTTACGCGAACTATAACATACAATTACAAATAATTTACTTTAAAAAGTACAACGTAAAGTAGAAGCAAAAAACACAGTTGACTAGTGCTTTTGTTTTTATCTTTAAGAAGTGCCCTTTAAAATCTTTAAAATCGTTATAAAGACCACGGTTAGTAAATTGTGATACTAATATTAATAACAGATTAAAAATATCAAAGTATTTTAGTTCTACAGTTTTTTAATATTTTTTATGCGTTGATAGCTATTTCGGCTTTCGCCATCGCCATAACTAGTTCATTAACTATAATAGTTCATATACATCGTAGTTCTGACGAAAGCGAAAGCCGAAATTGCTATCAACGCATAAAAATTATTAAAAACTGTAGAACTAAAATACTTTGATATTTTTAATCTGTTATAATGGAGTTCTACTAAGTAAATGCCAAATCAATTAATTAACTAATATTAATTAATAACCAACCATAGATGGAATCAGATTGAGTATGTGGTAGCTATATTTGATTTGTTTAAAATTAGAAATAAGAATTATAAACTTTCATATGATTCTCAATCTTTTCTGTTGATTAAATCCACACAATAAAGTCCGTTCTGTTATTATATCGAATGGACGCGCTTTAACGAACAAAAAAGAGATAATCAAACTACATACACATATAATATAGATCTAATACCTTTTCTTACATAAAACTAACGAGTAAATGTTGTTGTACATTTAAGATTTTTAATATTACACGCATGGATATGAATAATATAAAGTGACAAAATACGTGTAAGAAACACTTACACAGCCAGTAAGATAACAAAGTTCATTAATCACAATTTTAGATCAAAAATAAATTTCTATAAATTTACCAGCGAATCAATCGAAAATAAAACAGTTTATAAAGACTGGGTCAAGCAGTCCACATTGCCACAATTCCTATAATCCCTCAGGAAACATTGAATACATAGCGGGATACTCCTGAATTCGCGACTGCTGGTAAATTCAGCGATACCGGTTGACCCAATTTTATACCATACCGGTTTATAACGTCGACACAATTATTTATAACTACGAGCGCGTTCAGTTTTTTTAAATACATATATTATATCGACTGTGGAAAGGGAAAAGGACGTAACCCACACGTATCAAATTGTACAGGAGGCGCAAAAAACGTGCTATGATGATTTTGGGCCATATGAAAATAACGAATTATACACAACCTTGAAGTGCACGGAGACTTCTAAGCTGGTGACTAATTGACATAATCTAATATTAATTAAAGAAATTGTCGAGGAAAAACCTTTATTTCAGTCTTTTTTCTTGGTTTTAATTTTTTACAAGCTCATCGTTTTCATACTTAAAAGCTAAATTTAGATACTTATTTGGCATTTGCAGCTTGCATCCTTTTGATAGAA
The DNA here is from genome assembly GCA_030503985.1 of Himalopsyche tibetana. Classification (NCBI taxonomy): domain Eukaryota; kingdom Metazoa; phylum Arthropoda; class Insecta; order Trichoptera; family Rhyacophilidae; genus Himalopsyche; species Himalopsyche tibetana. The sequence continues at coordinate 9,735,979 of JAPJYX010000010.1, forward strand.
CGTGCATTAAGTTTGATACATTGTAATTATCGAAAAAAAAAGTTTTGATAAAACTGTGAGTTACGTCCTATTTCCTTTCCACAGTCGAATTATATATTGTGGATATCAAAAAGTTTAACTAAGAATGCAAGTAAGAGTGTGTCGGTAAAATTCGGTCGATCGGAATAACCTTCTCAATTGTTTTTGTAATATAATAATATGTAATTTTATGTATACCTACATAGGTATAACACAGACATGAATCTCGTTACTCCGAAAATATCCATAAGATTAACACATAAAATGATAAAACGTTTGAATTACGTGCAATTAAATCATTTTAAAAGATTTTTCGTCTGGGGTACAATTAACTATTTTCGTGTGTTACATTATTTTATAAACAATCTAACATGGGGTTTGTATAATTACAAAACAGTTATTTAAGTATAGTTGAAAATATCGATTTTTTATGTTAAAAGTAAAAAAGATATTTTTGTTGTTGTTGAATATATTGTGTACTACATATAATTGTGACATTCTAGTGCTGTGATAGTAGCTGATTGGTATCAGTGGCCATGGACACGTTCTGCCACTTCTGAAGATACGCAATATATTATGCCCTCGCAATAGGCTGCATGACCACTTTTTGCGATGGTCGAATGAATGGGCCAAAGACAATAGTTGGCCGGCATGGTTTTGCGTGACAGCCAATTCGAGGAATGAACCCACGCAGCGATTATAAATTGAATGTTTAAAAAATGACGTACCTAGATGGGGCATCACAGAGTACAAAGAAAAAAGCCATTAGGCCTCACGCTAATGTCAGTTAACAGATATCTTCCTAGATCACCATTTTTTAACCATGACTGTAAGCGATGTGGTATTAACCCTTTGCATACGGGCGATCGCTTTTGCGACGATCGTTTCCCATGCGAAAAGATCGGGGAATCGCTTTTGCGACGATTGGTTGGTGTCATATTGCGTGGCTTAATGAACGTATATTTATGCGAATATCATTTAATATTTTTGGTGAATATATGACTAATGATTGTTAAATACATAAATTAACTTATTTTAAAACATTTTTTTTACTTTATTTCATTCTTTTAATGATTATAAAAAGACAATTTTTTTATTACTAAATTTTTTTTAATCATTTTTTTCACTTTAACTTTTAAAATTAAGCAAACACTTTCTAGATTATTTTCTTTAACTTATGTATAGTTTTTGAAAGGATCTTGTTTTTTTACGTAATACACGTGGAAAATTGACAATCGGTTTTAATTCCTGCTGTATTGATTGAACTGTTGCAATCAAAATATTTTGGAAAGAGCTGAGCGAATAAAATATATGCATTTTGCAACAATAAAAACGTTGAAAGGTTGAATGTAATATAAAAATAAATATGCACTGATGATTTCTTAAAAAATATTTTATCGACATGCATTTCTCAATAGCATTAATTATTTGACGGGGAAAGTGGTGTAATTGATTTCATACGATGATAGTCAATATGTATACATAGAGTCGCAATGTATCTGTACTGCTATTTTTTTTAAATTCTATGTCCGCTCCATTAGAAGCGGACTCAATGTGGAGCATATGGCTTCTTTATGAAAGTATCTCAAAATTTGTTTTTCTACGAGAACTGATTGTTATTCAGTCGCTTAACCTCTCCTTTCCTAAGAGAGTAGTAGGAAAAAAGTATAGGGCTAGGACGGGACTAGTATTTAGCTGATCGCTCTCACTACACCCAGTTATTGAAGGATTGGAAGGGTGGGAGAGAATTTGTAGACATCACAAGCACCCATGCCTTCGAACAGAAGTCGATAAATCAATCGAAAAAATGCTGTTTGTACTGGGGCTCGAGTTTGTGAGATTCGGCGTGGAAGCCAAAAACGCTTACCACTGCGCCGTAGGACCCGACAAAACTGCTATAATTTATTTTAAAAATAATAAATTAAATTTGTGATTCGGTTCTGCAGTGCAGTAGTCAACGTCATCTGCTTCCGAGACGCTTGGTTTGAATCACATTTCAAACAATTTATCATTTTTTTCTAAGACAAGGATGTTTGTGATGTCTGAAGATTCCTTCTTACCCTTCCAATCCTAAAATTACAGGGCGTAGTGAGAGTAATTAGCTGACCTGTAATTATTGTTTAACCTTATTCTTTCTATCTGTTTTCTCTTCAAAAAAGATTGCTTGAACATCTGAGGCAGTTCTAATAGTAAAAAAAGGTTGGGAACTGACATGAATAAAAATAAATGATTTTTAACAGTATCTAACAACGTCTCAAAAAAAGTATTGGCGGCTTCCCCAACCTTCATAATATGAATAAATAAAATAAAATATGTATACAGAAATATACGAAAATTCAAGTTACAATATGTATACGTTAAAATTAAATTTGCCTAAGGACCGCACATACATGCAAACATTATACAATATTTTTTTTTATTTTATTACAGCGAATTTCATACCTATTAATATTTTTAGTACAATACTGTGGAGTCGTGTAAAAAAAGGCGGCTCCGACTCCGACTCTAGCCTTAAAATAATGAACGACTCCGACTCCGAGGAATTTTTTCAAAATTTATTTTTAAATATCATAAAATTTATTTATATTATATAATATGTGTACCATTAGATGATCTGTAAGCAGCCAAGCATGTAATGGCAACACTTTGTACTATTTTGTTTGAATACACTTCATTAAAAATATTTTTCAAAAAAAATTCGAGCCGCTCATTTTTCATGACTCCGACTCCGGTCAAAATACCGCGACTCCGTGACTCCGACTTCACAGCCCTGGTATAATACCCATAATGCCAAATCATTCTAATGGTTGAAGAAAATCATACAGTGACGTCATCCAGCCGAAAATACGCTGATAATTACAATTGTGGAACAGATTTTAGTAAAATTTAATGACACTTCACCCTTGCCCATTCTATTTAACGAGTTATTATGACTCGAGCATTTTCACCTAAAATCATTTGAAGCTATTTCTTACATCAATCTTTTTTTAATGCTCAATTGTTGAACATGATAACCATTGAAATAAATAAATATGCTTATACTAGAATACATTCAAATAAGATGAAATAATGAGATCTGATAACTGCATATCAAATCAAAGCGTTTATAGCAGTTATTTTGGAAATGAGCATTACATGACAACATAAATAATAATAAATCTTGTTGGACTAAAAAATCCCGCGAAATATATATATCGATGTCCTAGTTTTATAAAACGATAAGTCAAAAATTTGATGTTTTGAGTTATATTACCTATTCGAATACATTTTCTATAGATTCACAAAAGAACATCTAGAAAAAAATACTAGTTTTCTCCCGGTTGGCAAAAGTTTGCATAATGGAAATAAAGAAATATAAACAATATCTCGGTTACATGTATAATATATACGATTCGAAATATCATTTTATGGTTTTGTCAAAGTTTCAATAAATTTGAACTGAAATAAGATTGATAACAAAATGATTCACTAAAGATATGACACAAACAATAAATATCACTTTTCTACAACTCAGTTTAGATGTGTCAAAACATTGGTCAGCCAACCATATCTCAAAGCTAACAATTTTTAGTTGTAGCAGTATGGAACTAAGCCATCGATATATGTAAATATCAATTCGGAGTCTGAGTCTTAGTCGCTTTCAATTTAAAGCCGAAGTAGGAGTCATTTTTTATCCAACTTAACAGCCAGTAATAAAAGCGTTGAAAGGATGGTAAAACGCATCGGTGGGCTGCCAATACGCTAGCAAAAGGTACGCCTAATCACAGATATATTCGCAGTGTTCTGTTCAATGAGCAGATTTCTTTATCAATCTTATACATACAATTTTACACAATAAATATTAAAACAATTATTTTTTACTATTCTTAAATTAAGTAACGATACGTAATATACCGTAAAATTATTAATATCTATAGCTGAAAAATTAAATTACCTACCTCAGATTGCAAGAGTGAAGAGTTATAAGATGGACGCAGAAATAGGTACTATTTCTTTCAGTCAAACGTTATACTGAAACCGTTGTAAATAATATATGGGTCATAAATTGCAGTTAAGTACTGATTGAGCAAGATTTTTTTTTTTTCATAATTTAACAAAGGGTTCGCTGACCCAATTTAAAACTATCAAAAGGCTCGCCCGGGCCCCTGCGAGCCGCCTCCAGCCCACCCCTGGTGAAACGGTTAAAGTATATTTCCATAAAGATTGATAAAGGTTTGCATCCGATTTACATTGAGGACAATAAATAAAGCATGTTTGAGTTTTTTTTGTTGCGAAATAATATAATCCTTTAAGAAAAAAAACGTAATAGTTTTTTAGTGATACGATAATAGTCCAGGTAATTTTTAAGTGATTTTACATGAAGATAATATGATTTCGTTTTGTAAAATAATCATAATATAAATTATAGTTTATAATGTTATCAGTAACATATGAATTATGATTTAATTTGAGACAAAAACGAAAGACGCTATATGATCTTACGTGGCGCTTATTCCTTTTTATGATTGTATTATTATGAGGAGTATGGGATCAAATACGCCCAAATTCAGTTAAGAGAAAAAAATTAAATATCGCTATAATATTGGAGTACTGATTCAAAGGAACAAAATAAAATTGTTAACGTCGCCAAAAACCTCTTAGTTTCAAATAAATTAAGGGTTAAAATATGACCTAATAATCAAAACTGTCTTAGTTTTTTATAAGAAAAGTGTGTTTTTCTACGTTCAGGAAAAGGTGGATCTGGTCATTTTCGGTCCAAAACTCCTCGTGATTTTTTTATGATGATACTAACGATAATCCATACTATTGATTAGCATAATTGTTAAATACATTTTATTCTCTTATAAAACATATATTTGGAGTGAAAGTCGAATTTAGGGTATGAGAAAAACGTTTTTTTGATTTCATCGCTTATTATTATTTATATTAAGTCAGATAATTATTTAATTTACTATGAATTCGCGTAGATAATATTGATCTTAGCACGTTATAAAAAAAATGATAAAATGTATTAAAAATTTTGAGATTTACGTTAGTTTTTCCAAAACACTGGAAAATTCCCATTTTCTTACCCGTTTTTTTCGCACATATCTACGAAATTTCGCCCGTAACCAAAGGGTTAACTAATGGAGTCATTAACTTAACAAAACTGGTTGTAAGGCAGTCGTTCAAGAAATAAGTGGTAGTAATGCCCCGTTATCAGAATCTCAACAGAAGTTTTGTCTACGAGAACTGTTTGTTACTCAGTCGCTCAATTTTTTTTTTTGAAAGAGTAGTAAGGATAAAAAGATAAGGTTAGAACAGGACTAGTGGTTAACTAAACGCTCTCGCTAAGTATCGGTAAGGGTGGGAGGGAATATTTAAGAATATTTAAGTTATCACAAACATCCATGCCTTCGAAGAAAAATCGATCTAAAAAACGTTGTTCGTACTAAGACTTGAACCCGTGGGATCCGGCACGTAAGCCCACAACGCCAACCGTTGCGCCATATACATTTGGTTAAAAATCAATATTCGATCGAAAAACCGATGTATTAAAGTCGCTATTACGGGATTCGAACCTGTTACCCCGCAATCGAGCAACTAAGTCAAAAGATTGAGAATATTGACCACTCGGTTACAGGAGAAATATATACTAATATGTATGTACATAAATAAATAAAAGAAATACCGTGAGATCACCGTAACCCAAAAATGTTTCGCAAAATTTGATAAAAAGTAGGTAACATAAATACACACTTTATCATCAACTTTTAAAATAAAAAGAGGCAGTAACAAATACGTTATAACTAACGGCAGATCTCTTATTTATTAAAAAAAAAGTTTTTGATACCGTTCACATGTAATTCACCTTATAAGCCAGGTCACGCACCAGTATTTTTTGCAAAGTTTTAATGGCCGAAGTGTTTGTTGGTCAAGTATCAATCATTGTTGTTTGCTTTGGATATTAATGTGTTGTGAGTTAATTGAGATAAGTTGAAAACGCTAACTGTTGAAAAAATAGTGTAAATTTACTGTACAACTATGTACATATAGTTGAACACATAGGATATATTTATTTCAATTAATATTGATTCGGAATGTTTACTAAATAAAAAATGTTTGTAAAATTACTTCCTTGTAAGGAGAGTTGAAATTATCGAGTGAAATGTTGTAAAAATTTGAAAATGAAATATTATAATAGTAATTTTAATATCCATAATAATAATTTTATGAGAGAAATATAATTTTATTTGTATATTTACAACTATTAGGAGTGTCGATCTAATGGAATACAAATATTACGATAATTATTTTTTATATGGATGGATGCAGTTTGCGTTGTCGAGTGGTCAGCGTCATTGGCTCCGGTTACATACTGGAATGCCCAGTAAGGACAGTTTTTAAAAATTGATATCCAAATTTATTTATGAATTTATGTCTAAAGACATGGATGTATGTAATGTCTTGAATTCCCTCTCACTATCCTAAAAAGGGGCGTAGTGAGAACAATTAACTAACTGCTAGCCTGACCCAGGCCTAACCTTCTATCCCGATTATCTTTAAAAAAGAGAGGTTGAGTAACAAGCAGTTCTCGTAGAAATACTTCTTTTGAGATAATCTCTATTAGGAGTTCATATTGTCCACATTGGGAGCGGAAATGGTTAAAAAATACATGGAAATCTCTTGTTTTTGCTTTGCTCTGTATTAAATGAGACTTAAATAATACATACATAGTAACATTGAGCTCAAAAGCATTATTTCCAGGGCTGGATTAATCCGTTATCACACTCATTACAAGCAAAAGTCGCCACGAAAAAGAGAGCATTTAATTTTTTCATGTATACTGCACTACTGCAAAAAGTTTAGTAAAATATTTAAATAATACTCCCGACATATGCAGCTAACGAACCAGCTTTTGACCTAGTGCTTTGACCTAGCGCGATGATCAGACGGGTCTGGGTTCAAGTCAATAGTAAGGTCAATATACATTTTGTTTTTCTTTTCAATTTAAACTTGACATCTTGGCATGGGTGTTTGAGATGTTTATTTGCTTCCTTGAGTGGATTGTGATAACACTTTCCAATTTCAAAATATTTGACGCATTGGCATTAAAAAAAAAAAGAATAGTGTTAAGGACCTCATAAAGATCCAATTGATCTGGCTCTGATTTTTTTCCATGCATACATACATTAAAAAAGTATTTTAAATATGGAAGTTACACAGTGAAATGTTTTATTATACCTGTAGTACCTATTACGAATGTGACCCAGTACTGCACAAAATATTGTGCGAGGTAAAGAGAACAGTTATGCAAGTATGCATTTCCCAGATTGATAACTTGCTCGGGCGGGTAATAAAGAACCCTGACTTCGGAGTCGGTATGAACATGAACGCATGAAAAAAATACTGGTATGAACAGAGCAAGCAGTAATCGTTTTCGGGAAACAGAGTTTCTTTATTTTTTATTTAGATTTTATAAATAATAAGATTTTCTGAAAAGTATTCATAAACGACACCATTGATATTTAAACAATGACACTAGTTAAATGCAATATCAGTTTTGAATCTTTAAATTTTGTTTTCATATTATTTTACATGTGATTAACCTTTGTAGTTACTTTTATAGGCATTCTATAATACTGAAACCGACACAAGTCCTACATTTTTGTGTAAAAGACGAAACGACACCAGTTGATGATGTTCATCCAGATCTTAATTAAAAGTGTGGAATACGTACAAAAGAGTGTTTTATTTTTTAAAATAATAACTCTCCACCAAGAATCGACAGCGAAGAATACAAAATTGGTACGATTCAAATATACGATTGAAAACATTATTACCCATTGTATCCGTTTCGATATTTAATATTGAATATAAAAATGAATAATATTAAATAAAAATAATATAAAAAAGTTTTATTTTATCAAAAAGATTAACTAAAAAAAAGAAAACAATAATAGATAAACGTTTTCCAATCGTCAATCGGTTAATTTTTATTCATCCATTCAAAGTATAATATCGTAAGAACTCACAATAACATTTATTGATATTTAATCCTCGAACTTTAATTAATGTGAATACGTTATTAACCAATGAAAAAAATTGATAGTATATATATTTTTTAAAATATAATGATCAGTTTCATCCTGATGCTGATCGAAATAAATATATTAAATTCTTGATCGTATAAAGATGTGTTTTCGATTAATTTTAACAGTCAATTTCAAGAAAAAAAATAAAAAATCGTTCACTTCTGTGGGAAAAATAATCTTTTGTTCGCCAATGAGAAAATGGGAAGAATTTATGAGTTCTTGAAATATTAATTGAGTAAACTTTCATTTTTACAATCTTTTCTTATAGAATAATCCATCGTAGATAGCGTGCGCTTTTAACAAGCGATTCGTCGCACATAGTTGGTATTCGTGTGTGAGAAAAATAAATTGATAATTATTAGGTATACGGATGTTATATTCGCAAATACCTAATCAATAAATACACTGCATCACAATTTACAATTAGATGCGATAAGTTTATAACTCTCTCTCACGTATATTGGAATTGTTACTTATAATTATTCAAAAGAAAGAGTGTTACAAATACATGAAGCAAATAATTGAAATAGTAACTGATAATCATTGGTAACCAGAGGTGTGCTGGATACTTTTGTTAAATTAAGAAGAAAAAGATATTCTCCAGTGAAATCAATACCGAAATGTTATCTCTGAAATATATATTATTATCTAAGACGGTTCAGATATAACGTTTTATCTACTGCTTTTAATATTAAATTGTATTATGATTTTTCTTCATTGTAAAAGTCTTCAATTAATAATTTTTCAATCTTATACAACTTTAAATAAAATAAATAAATATAAGTGTTGGACTATGGAAGAACTAGCTTGTAGTCGATCTCCTTTCCTCTTTTATTGTATGTAATTAATTCATTATGTTATAAGAAGAATGGAATTTAAACATAACACAATAAAAAGCTTCAAGAAGACAGTATGATCATCGTTCGCGCATCTGTAAAATATCTGTCATGTCGGCCGAGGAAAAAAGTGAGGCAGAAGTGTGAGTTTAGTGTAACTTATTGATTGATTCTAATAGTCTGAGCATCAGCTATACAAAAGAATATCAACAACAAAAAACATTGTTCCCTACAGTAGCATTTTATTTTTGAATAAATTAATTAGAATATTAATTTAGTTTTTATGTTCGAGAGGAAATTATAGCACGATACTAATTTTAATTAGGAATCTTGACGAAATGGAAATTGTCTGCAAGAATGCATTGTTTTGTATTTTTTTCGCACATTCCGGGCATGTCGTGTGATTATTATTGAAATATCTATCGTAAGCGTTGAAATTGCTCCGCCATGGGAAAAATGCGAAACGTTCGTCACCTTGAAGGTAAGAAATCTAGTTGGCGATGACGAGGGAAGGCGGTCACGAAGTAAAACAATCCGTTCCTTCTCTCGAGTAAACAAAGCCACAATTCATTTCGCAATTACAATATTATCCATTATTCTGAATTAGAAAATATAAGCAAATAAATGAGACATGCAATCCATTTTATCATTAATCATCACAGTAAAGCTGTAAGTCAGGGTCGGTCGATCGTAGTGCCATTCGAGCTTACCAGTTGATAATGATCGTCATGACCGAAACCGGTCCAGATTTTATTAAATAAAAGTCGAATTAGTACAATTGAATATTAAAAAAAAAAAAAAAAATGTGTTTGAAAGATACAGTATATTCTAAAATATTATTTTTCTGCGTGTAATAGTATTACAGCATAATGATGCAATGCAGACGAACATTATATATATATAATTTAAGATTTCGACTCAAGGTGCTTGGTGGAATTCTGATATTAAATTTTCATTCAAATCTGTTTTAAGCTTAGTGATACATTTATTTCTTATACAAACACGATACATTTATTAACAGAGCGTCAGTTCAAGTGCACCCATGCAATTGAACGCCTGAAGATGGCGAAACCCGGGTGGTTAATGACAAAACTTGTGTGAATGTACATAATTTGAACGATTCAAATTTAGATATATATATAATAAAACTGTACGTACAATATGTATCATTACACTAGCACATCGATGTATGACAGGAGAAATATTGAAATAAGCTTATTCCTTGCAGTGCTTAGTGAAATTTGGGATATACATATGAAAATGAAAATAATAAAGTTACTTAAGCTAGATAAAAAAAAAGGTGTCTGACTGAAGTTTGGAAGTCTTTAAACGCCCAACAGAAGTACTTAATAGTATCTTGGGGGTATACGATTGATTAATTTTATTGAAGTAAATTGTTATCGAGTACAGTTACTTCTAAAATAATATATCTCGCAAAACAAAACAAGGACACCGAGTCTACGGCAATTATTCCAGTACTGCAACTTGTACTCTCGATATCAGTTACTAACCGTACTGAGACTAGGGTTTGCATTATCGGACAACCGGACCGGTATTTATAAAAATATAGTTCAAATATAGTAGAAAAAATACGGCTAGTTGTAATGACAAACAATGCCGGGTGAGTTAATTCAGTATTAAGATATTTTATATAAAATACTCTCCTTTTAAAATTAAAGTAGAATCTAGATAGAACAATGGTCAAGAGAACGGCGACATTATGTCGCAATAAACGGATTCTCTTTCATACTAATTTGTACGGTAACCAAACATTAGGTTTTGCATCTACGACGTTAAAAGCGGTTGGTCGTTGTAAGCCAAGTCGCTATAAGCAGATACTACTGTATGTCACAATCATAAACTGGTTATTATTATAAATAGTTGACGGTTTCTCCAAAAAATAAAATTCCATTGAAAGGTTCATCAATTCTGAAACATGTCAACATTGATATAATTTAAGACTTCGACTGAAGGTGCTTGGCGGAATTTCAATAATAAATTTGAATCGTTCAGATTATGTACATTCACACAGATTTTGTCACTTGAACGCCTGAAGATGCCGAAAGGCGAAACACGGGTCGTTAGTGACAAAATCTGTTTGTAAGTACATAATCTGTATGATTCAAATTTAATGTCAATATTGATTGAAAAAATGTGATGGCTTCTATGCATTCAAAATTCAATCTTGGTTTGTATTCAATACCGATATATCGATATTTTTGCATTTTTAAAACCGGCATTTTGGTATTGAAAAAACCAGGGCTTTGGAGACGAAGTCGGGTGTTTTTCCGGAGGTGGAGTCGGAAAAATCAATGAAAAATAATTTAAAGATATTGAAAAATTATTAGTCTGCTCATCATGTTGATAGGTGAAATCTACTAGAATATATTCTAGTAACTAGAGTGATCGATTTGTGTCAGAGTCGGTTTTTTATTTACAGCAGAAATCGAAGTCGCCCTGATCTGACTCCACAGCCCTGGAAAAATGCAATGAATACCGGTATTCTGGTTTCGGTTATACCGGTATTGCAATCCCTAACTGAGACTGCAGCGAGATCAATTTACCGAGTATGAAACCAAGTTAGCATTGCAATGTTAATTAACTGAATGCATGTTTGAAACCAGTTCAATTAGTCGATTTCATTATCGAAAGAAACATCTTATGCGTTCTCCATTGTTTTACATCGATTGGCTGCAGTGACACACATCGGATAGTGTTCTATTCTAAAGGTTGTGCTTCGTGTTTCAGTTGTTGTTGTCTTCTATGTATGTAACAAATTAAATTATATAAATACAACAACGCGATATCTACTGAAGCTGGAAATTCAATTGACGCCAAAGATATCACGCAATATTTATTAGAAACAAAATGCGTATATATTTACTTATACTTGGGCTTTCGAATGTAATGGTAATTTGTCTTGCCCATTTGAATGTATTTGTCTTGCCGGTTTATAAATAATTTAAAATCACTTATATTAAAAAAAAACACACTCTTTTGTTCTAATATCACATTTATTTAACCACTTGAATACCAAGCGGACACGGGTGACCGGAACATATGCAAGCGAATACGGATGTCCAAGACATTTAAAACATCAAATAGTTGGTATTCTAATAGAATATCGGAAATATTTTGATGAATATGTGTAGTTCCATCTATACTGAGTCAATATAGGTTTTTAAAATATCGAATTCGAGTGCATATTTGGAAAAAAAAATTCAAAAACACGCAGTATCTCTGGGACATATTAATGATTTATTTGCGCGGTATTCAAAGGGTTAATAAGAAGACTAACGGTTTTTCTTTATCACGAGCATTTTCAACTGATTAGAATTTACATTCACACAAGGCAATTATTTATGCTAAAATCAAATCAGATCTAGAAGTCACTGGAATATAAGTGTATTATCTTTTGTGCTTCTTATTTTTAGAAGTTGGTTTATTAATAAAAACTGTTAGAAAAAGTCATTTTGCATCGTGTAACATATTATAAGCTTTACTTTAACAGTCAAAATTTACACTTTAGTGATCAATATTCGTAAATAAATTTTCTGGCAGAACAATACAACAAATCATGAAACTTGACATTGTTGTTTATTGTAGCGCAAAATGTTATTACATATTATGAAAAAGATTTTATTAAATCTTGTAACTACTAATAAAATTCTGCTAATTAAAATATCTAAAACAAACAACCGCTGTCGTAATGCCTCGTAAAAATAAACACAAATGGATTATTTATAACCGTGAATTATAAGATTATGAAATGATATTTTTCACGAGTTTGGAAAAGTACGCGGATAGAGTGGTATAAAATTATTTTCTATAGTTAATAAAATAATAAGGTAGATACATAGAACAGATAGAATTTTATTTTTTGCTTATATTGAGATGGGAAAAACATTTTTTTTTGTACCAGATATAAAAACTACGATCCAGTCAAACGAGTCCAATCATATCTTGATAACGATAAGCATATTCAATAAACCTATCATATTATACAATGTTCCACAAAACCACCGTTTTATCAGTTTAACGTGTGCTGGCCGATAATTTAACGCTAAATATTTTTTTATCGTCATTAGCATACACATTAAAATATGTCAAACAGAAAACAATGAAGGAACCGAAAACGTAAGTAAAATAAAAGTTGTGGTAAGGATAGTGTCATTTTCACGTGGAGGGGGGGGGGGTGTTGTTATGAATTTGGTTTTATTATAATACAAAAACCCGATAAAAACTATTTGATAATCGTTCACCCGTGAACTAAAATGCCTGACGATGTCGAAAAGCGAATCTCGAGTCGTAACAAAACGTATTTCAAAATGAACAATGAATTCCATCACGCACGTTCAGTAGAAATCCTTAATAATAATCACCAAACAAATAATTAGGTTAGGAATCACTGTTCATATTCGTGAATAGTGAGTAGTTATTTGAAACCGAAACGTGGTTTGAAATACCCACTTGGAGTGAAGCTGGGCAAGCGGTAAATATAATTAAAACACTAGAGCGCCAAGAAGTCATCTCGAGTAACATTTACGCTGACAGTATGGCGTTTGCTGGCGTTTAACAAACAAAAAATAAGGTAACATGATGCCCCGTATTATTTACGTTGCCTTTCAGACGATTAAGAGATGCGAACTGGATTAGCAGGAATTTTCCAATAAACATAAGAAACGTGATTACTGTGTTTATACGATGTTATTTAATATAATAGCTACTAACGATCCCTTAGACACGTTGTCCTTAATCACATTTGAGTAGACTGGAGCAAGCCAAACGGAGAACTCATATAAGCTACATTATTTCAACTGTTTGATGAATCGTAATGTTTCACTAATTAAAGTTATTACAGATGATATTGACAATAATTAATAGTATATTAATTGATGATTGCTACGTTAATTAACGACATAAGTATCTTAGCGCCACGTATACATATCTATGTATGTCAAAGACATTTGATAATGTGATCTTGTTTTTAAAATTTGCTATCGTTGTTAATACAATTATAATTATATAAATTTTTGTTTAATTTAGAAAAAACTTAAGAGCAATTAATGTTGACGAGCAAGATTGATCAAATCGAAGAAAAAGCAATATATAATATTAAAATAATTTTACCGTTATTATTTCGTGGGACTGGGGAGATTCAGGGATAAATATGAGCAATACTACGGCCAAGAATGCATGATAATTTAATTAATCCTAGTAAATATTACAAGAATACTAAGACTCCACCCCGAAAACTACAAAGTTTATAAGTGTATATTTTTGCAAAACTAAAGTAACAGTGAAGTAGTCTTCCAAGTACAATTAATGGTATTCCTTGTTACTTTTTTTTCGTCAAAATTTTACACATAGAGCCTTGTAGTTTTCGGTACGCTCTGCGCAGCATAGAAGAAAAAATGACATATTTAGTTTATACGTACTTTTATAAATAAACAGAAAATAATTTTAAAAACCCTCACAAAGAATTCGAGAAGATTTATAGGACTTAGAAGTTTGTTGAAAATAATATTTTATAAAGTAACACTACAGGTCAAATGGCTGCGATTATATTCAGTTTAAGATGAAATCTGAGAAAAGATCGATCAATAAAAATATAAAAGATTTAGAAAGTTACAGGTCATAAAAACTAATTTAGCCATAGTGTAGATTGTAGGTTGCTTCGTATAGGTCAAAATGTCTCAATCAATGTCTTCATATGCCTCGTTGTAAGTTAATTGGCGCAGTTTGCACAATGCACGTGTGCACGTGTAGGTAAAATATTCATCATAAGTGCTGCACTTCAAACCACTTCAAAGCGGTGATCTTCTTTTCTTGCGTGTTTATCCGCCAGCTAAGAAATAATAATACCACAGATCGCATGAAAAAATGCATACCAAAAAACCATGCATGGAATTCCTTTAACCCTTTACCAGGTAATATCAATTTCTTTATCCAGGGCACTGGAACTTGATGTTCGTAATTTATACTAGGACATTCAATCCCGGACCCACTTTGTAATCCACGGATTTCGGGATTCATATTTTTCAGTCCCCGGATTTCTATTTTTTTGTCAGTGAGCAATTTCAAAAACAAAAGAGTTTACGGAATTTCAGAATTGAAAAAATTGTGGGCCCTTTTTTCAAGCTCTTTCGAGGATTTTAAAAAAAAACAATTTATGCATGCCGATTTAAAAAAAACACAGCATTTCATTTAATTAGATGTCTATATTTACTTCTACCTGATACTAAAAGTTCTGCTCTAGTCTAATCTTTACTTTCTCCTGAGAAAAGGTTGATCAACTTATGTTTAGAAAAAGTCTATTATGAGCCTGTATGCTCCACATCTACATGTAATTAACATGTTCAAAAAATTACAAGGGTGAATGTACGAACCATTTATACTTTGCAAAGTTATGAACTTTGAAATCTTTTGTATTAAATTAATACACATTTTTTATAACTAGTGGTAGCTTCTGATACAATAAATGTTTATTAGCGGATATCGTTAATTACAAACAACGATTAATTACTGACGTTAAAGTGCAAACGGCATCAGTATCGATCTCGATGTATGAAATAAAACATTAAGTTAGACGATCCGTTCGACAAGTCTTTGTGACGATACATTAACAAGACAAATCACCGCTCATCCTGGACAAGCTAATTGCTTTAGTTGCAGAGATTTACGACACAGATCGAGATGGCGAAGGCATGAGCTTTATTCTACTACAGTTTATTTCAAATATTTTTGGATTTAAAAAAATGCTTGAGGCAATAAAAATCCACACATTTACTTCTTCGGAAGAAATTCCACGGTTTTATAGGGCATTACAAATATTATGACTTTGTTATTTGATCCGTCTGTATATGTGTCTATCTTGGAAATCTGTCTATCTCTAGAAATTATTCGGGTATTTTACCCTCCATTTTACTTTCTTTTATGTACAAAATCAAATTTTGTAAGAGAATTAATTCAGTGTATAATATATTAGCCTCTTTAATTAAGAACAGTGATAGTCAAATTTTTTATACCTACCGCCCACTTTTTTATCTGTTAGTAGTAAAATTTTCATTTGAAGACCATATCGATGGGTGAGTGTTAAGATATTGTCCAGTCCAGTTTTTGTCGAAAATGAATTGACGATCGTCTGTATTATATCTTTACATATATAACGTTAGCTTTTTTAAAAATACGACGTTCTCAAAACATGCAAGATATGCATACAATGTCGTAGGGAACCTGCGGCCTTTTCGGCCAATTCTGTAAAATTTTGTAAATTCGTAAATTTCTGATAAGAGCTGAAAACAAAAGGTTCCACGCTGATAATTTTATGAAATCCGCAAATTTCCGGGCTTTATAAAATGTTTCCTGTCAATGATTATTGGGGCCTTATGTCTAATCAGATAAATGAATGTGGCCTTTAGGAAACAAAAGGTTCCCATCCTTAAACTAAGCCATCGATAAACTGTACATAAAAAATATATTAATATCAAAGCGTGAAAGAATGAATAATTTTCTAATTACATTTCAAGATCACGAATCAACAATTATTCCGGTAGCTAACTGTAAAGTAAACCTCGGCCGCTTGGCACCTGCCACAGCAGCAGAACAATAATTTAGATTGGCACTTAATTACCATAGGATAATGCAAAATATTACCAATTACGGCGAGAGTAATCGTTTGCACAAACGTAACAGCAAAATATTGACTCACTTCAATTTTGCATAATGATGTAAATGTTATAACAACGGCATTGAATACAAATTCTACGAATCTATTCGGTAACGGCATATTATTTTGGGGATATCTTTCAACGGTGAATATTTGTATTACTCAGCGACATTTATGTGTTACATCGTTATACTTCACGATCACTTTGTATATTTAATGTATGAATTAACTAATGACTCGATGACAAGCGCTAGACAGTGTGGAAGTTACATTACGGCTATTTTAATATGTTGATAAGTCAAATTAGAATTACACATTACGGTTTAGGTTAGGTTAGATAAGTTGTACAGAAAGACGGCAAAAGTGACAACAAGAAGTTGAAATTTTTGAGGTTATGTGTTAAATGTCAGATGACATAAAAACGAAACAACTGCGTGATTGCGCGAGGAGAACGGTAGTGGAGAGTTGCTTTCAACTAGGGATTCTGTGTCGAGACGTCCCGGGACTTTTATGATTTTTTGCTGTCTTAAGTCCCGGGACATTTAACAACAAAGTCCCGGGACTTAAGACAGCCAAATTGTACATTTTTAATTTTGAAAAAACCATTCTAACAAATAAAAATTGGATGCAAGCAATCGCTAATGTGACCTAAAAAGTTAATTTTGATTTAAAATAAAGTTACATTAGTCACTAATGATTAGTGTCTAACCGCGGGATCAGTTTTGAAAAAAATTCATTATATTTAGGCTAAGAATTCAAGGCCGGGGTTTTAACAAAATTAAGTATGCATATATAACAGGGATCTATAAGAAAAGAAACAGCTGTTTGGATTTATAATTGTAGAAGTTTTAAATAACATCTATTTATATATTGTAATACGAAACAACCATTTTTAATGGGTAGAGAGACATGCAGAAATACGAAAAAAAATTAAACACGTGTTCGCTTACCTATTTTTGCAGCATGGGATAATCGCACAGAATTCCAAGAAATAATGGAACCAATAGTTATTTCTAGAAAATTATGTTATAAATCAAGGCGGCTTATGTTTTATTACCAACCGTTCTGCTGAGACTAATTGATTTTCGAAAAGAGTACACGAAAGATTTTGACAAATGTTCCAAAACAATATATTTGAAATACGGAGATAATTTACTACAACGTCTTTTCTCCGTGGAAAAAGATATCGAGGTATCTGAAGAAAATATCGATGATGAGATACATATTGCAGAACTGTCACTGGAAGAAGAATTAAATAGACAGATTACAAAAAAACAAAAGATTTCTCCATTAAAAACAAAACAACTAAACGAATTTAAGATTTTAAAATCAACTGAAGAACGGAAACAAAGATTATTTTTTATATATAACATTAAAGCAACATCGACTGACAATGATGATGAGCAACAACGTTTATTACAAAGATGAGAAATCGGCTGTCTGATTCGTCATTAAATTCATTATTATTTTTAAAAGCATATTTTGATAAGCAAAAATAAAATATTAACTTTTGTGTAAATAATACATACTATGTATGATTTGAGGTTGTGACTTTATTGTTGAATTAATTTAATATTTTTATTATTAATAAATAAATGTGTTCAAAAGATGTATTTTTTTAATTAACACATACTTTCGCCGCCATTTTAAAGTACGCGTGAAAAAAAATACGTCTCACTGCGTAAAAAACGCTCAAAAAAAATAGTTTAATTGAAACGAAATATTAAAAAACGTTTGGGAGAAAGATATCTTCATTTTTGTTATTAGAAATTTGTTTAAATCAATTCATAATCGTATTAAAAATATAACTGTAGCAAAAACAAATTAAAAAATATTATAATTAAGTGTTCATAGTTTCAACACTATAAGTACACGGGTGATTTTTTTGTAGTTTTTAACAATTTAAATATGTGTGTGTAGTTAAAGTATTCATTTGTTCTCTCATGTGTAATGTGGACAATTTATACATTGACTAAGTGCATATATTTAACTGTATGATTTAAACTAGTGACAATATTTTTAAAAAATATTGTTAAATATTTTTTACATTTCAGTCAATAAGTTAAGTTTGTGGATGATTAAAAATTAAGCTTATTAGAAATAGAAACTTGATGATATTATATTTTTAAGATATAGTATTAAAATTGTTCAGTTTTATTACTCTCCTAAGCCAGCGTTTCTCAACCGGGAGCCATGTGGCCTCCTGGGGGGCCACAGCATGTCCCAAGGGGGCCACAGAAGAAAATTTCAGTTTTGGGGAGCCACAGCAGACTTTAGGGGGGCCACGGCCACCCAAAATATAATGAACTAAAATTTATATTAAAATCAAATAATACAGTAGGACAATTATACACTGCAGCAGAAATAATGTATGTATTATACATACTTTTTCTATTATTTTCCAATGATATTGAGGGATACCATAATAACTGCATCTAAAAGTAAATGTCGAAAATATTGTATTGACTATCTTGTCCACGGATTTTTTTCACCACCCCGTGATTATTACTCATGTGCTTAATATGTTTTGCTTCACTAATGCTATAATATCCATTTTATACAAAACACATGGAAATGGAAGAAAAACCATTTGAAAAATTTAAAAAGCTTCGATAGGAAAGAAAATAGGACATATAGTATCTAGGCATTTCTAATATAAAAACGAAACATTCATTTACTAAGCGTCAGTTCAAGTTCATCCGTGCACTTGAACGCATGAAGATGCCGAAAGCGAAACCCGGGTCGTTAGTGACAAAATCTGTGTGAATCTTCATAATTTGAACGATTCAAATTTATTGAAATTCCACCAAGCAACTTCAGTCGAAATCTTAAATTATACATAATTTATTTTTTGACAAATAATTTGTAAACAAAATTTTATTGTATTGTATTTTTTTTCATTTTTCACGAGCCCCGAGAATTTTATTACTATGGATAGGGGGGCCACGGAAAAATTTGAGACTCGAAAGGGGGCCACGGGCTTAAAAAGGTTGAGAAACTATGTCCTAAACACTTACTTAAATGCAGATAAGGACGAGATATGTGCAATGGTACATATCTTCACTGTCTTACTATATTTACAATTGTCGTGTAGTTTCCAAGGGGCATTTCCTTATTTGTACAATGTGTAGGCAGAAACGATATGATCAAGGAGCGTACATTTTCTCCAAAGCCACGACTGTCGAGTCAGTGGGACAGCGAACTGGGGGACCCGGACTGATAAGGTCAACGGACCATGAATAATACATACAGCAAGATTCATGTTCTCCTAACCTAATGCTTTTCTGTGTTCCTGCTACACAATCGTCCATAGATTTGTACATACATTTATGTTTGTGTAAGCCCAGAGATTCATAGCCGCCTAGTACTTTTTTATATAGCGTTAACGAATTGAAGTAAGTAATGAATCTTCAAATATATCCATTGATGTTTACGTAACCCTAATACTTTCATATGCACTTATTCGGTGTATTTATTATTTCGGTTTGTTTGTTCAACTTACGTAATTCAATCAGGATTTAGTGGTTTCAGTTTAAAGAATATATTATACTTACTGATGGATGAGAAAAGGTATACATTACGGCAGCATTCAAGATATCGAATTACTGGATCAAATGAATTCTTTTTCAAGTTTAAGAATTGAAGTGATACAAATACCACGTTATCTGTTTGCAATAATACAATATAACACACTCATAACGTCTGCTTACAAACAAGGTTCTACTGAATGATTTTGATATATTTTGTTTAATCAATGTTATGATATAATGAGGCAAGAAGTTCGATGGAAGGACTACTTATTTTTATACTGACCGTACAAACGTACATATATTATATGTACTGACTCATTTCGATATTCTTTTAAAAAGATCGATCGATCCTGCCGATCGATTTATTATTTACTTTGCATAAATGCCTCCCAAACTAATTCGGTTGTTTCAGAATAATCCTGATATACCGACTTCAACATATCTTATTCGGGAAAAGATTTTTATTTAAATGTCAAATGATTTACACTTCCATAAAATGATTTACACTTCCATCAAATGACAAAATCAAATGATTTACACTTCCATTTTTTTTTCAATTACCACTATCAAAAAAATATTAAACTGTGCTTATATAACTAATGGATGGGAAAACTTTGATTTTTTGACATTTTATGCAACAATTTTAGTCAGAAATTAATTGATAAAGATGATCATATATAACACCAATGCAATTTCATATTAATTATATTTTAAAGTAAAAACAGACATATATGATTAATATATATAATACAAGCTTTAATTTCATTTCTTAGTATTAAGAAAAACATTTTAAATTTTTAGCATGGCAATAAATATTAAAATAAAATGCTTTAAAAAATGAAAAAAATATATGTAAATACGTTATAATTAGGTATATATGAAATATTTTGTAGTGTTATATCTAAATAATCGATATTTATTTCTTTGCTGTAGTTTGATTTATATGTTTGAGTTTTTCAACTGAATTAGAAGAATTAGTAAGAAATCAATGAACGGTAAGCTTGCTTATAGAAAGATGCCAATTTTGTTTTTGATAAAACGTTGTAAGTAGTGGAAATCCTGGCAGTAAAATGTTTCATAAGTAATAAACCTGGAATATGAAATGTAATTAAACGGATTTCTCATTCAAGCCCTCGAAGGGTCATTTTAAATAGAGTCAAGTATTAAACGAATGTGAATAGTTCTCACGAAGCGCCTCATATATTTAATGGATAATAAAATGCCTTTTAATACGTAAAATTGTTACAGGCCGTAATGTGATAATGAGCGATAAATGCCTTTAGGTTGCGTTTTACCATATTTAGGCCAATTTTTTTAAATCATGATAAGTACTAAGAATAATGAAATAACATTACGAGCTAATGCAATTGAATAATACAATATATTATATTGAAAGTATTGCATCGAGTAGGAAAAAATGTCCACAACTTTTAAATGAAGGAGTAAATACTATTTTTTTTAATTATTTACTCGGGTTAAGTCCATCAATAAATTTAACGTCAGCTACAAAACTTATATGCTATACATTATCAGAATGATTACGGTAAGATAGGTAAACGGTGAATAAAAAATGTTTTGTTTTCTTGTCTGAATAAAGTATCCCTTCGGTTTATTAAGCACATCATGTTTATCGTGAAATTCATACATTATGCAAGTACATATCTAATTATTGACTGATGTCCGATATACCCGAAGCAACCATATATTTTCGAATTTCAGTTTACTATCCCTACTATGTAATTATAATACCATTTTATATAAATGTCAATTTAAAAATGTTGTTTGATCATTTGAAAATGTTCACAAACTGAGCGAGACAGTGTAAAAATACGAAAGATATTTACTTCTCAATATCAAATATATTTTATGTCATCCTGTCATTGACGTTTGCAACTCTAATAGCTAACTGAATTATAAGAAGCGTTTCATGGTCTATATCGTGAAGATGAAGATAATATTATAATAATAAATACAGTTAAAACCTCAAGAATTAATAACATAACCCAGTTAAAGTATAAAATACCTACTGTTAAGCACCAATGACATTAATTTATGAAGCTTTCTATAAAATTTGTTTACGGGGAAGGTAGAGTTTACGTGACCACTAATGATTGGTGGCGGGAAAGAAAGATCTTACCGCTATAACCTCAAACAAAAACCTAATTTGGAAATGCACGACTTGATTCAATTTACCATCTGAAGCCTAGCGACTGAAATAGATTCAGTAACAGGAGTTAAACATAGTATTAATACTATTTCAAGCAAATTTTTATTATTCTACAATTTTATAGTATGCTCATAGCAGAACAAAGCTAGAAATCATTTTCATCTGAAAATCGTTATACTGATTAGACGACTGCCACATTTCAATTCTTGCATGGAATCAATGCCTACGTTGGTGCTAGAATTTTCGAGACTGAAATGTTTCTCAAATAGGAGAAACACTAGTCACATTGAAGAGAATAACAAAAATATTTATTTTTAACATTTTTTCTAATTTACTGAATACACTTAATCAAACTTATATTATAATATTAATAATGTACTTACAATTGAAAATTTACAGGCTCAGTCAGCTGCTGCCCAGGCATTTAATTATAATTATGCGGCAATGTTAACAGACGTAAAATTGATTTCATGCTGACTTACCTGCAATAAAGAAAAAATGGTATAAGATTACGATAAAAATGTATGTACATTTGAAAAACGGCTTTTTTATACGAAATTCGACAGATTTATTCATATCCCAAGAAAATAATAAGCATACCTAACTCTTATTATATTTATAAGTTATTTTTTAAAAATATTTTGCTAATCCTATCAAATGATTGAAACTGCTTTCACACATCGCAAGCATTTTCCACTTCATATAGTTATTTTATTTTTATTAACACTCGTTTTGATTAGAATTATTGATTGTAAGTATAACTAAATATATTCGTACTTAAGCAAGCATTTTGCGAAAGTAGTGGTCTAAAGATGCCTCTGAAAGAGGCGAAACACGTGTCACAGTTTGTTACACAATACGTGGAATAATTTAAGTTATTTTATTTTATATTAAATATATTATATCCTAAGTAAAAATCCTTTTAATTTAGCTATTGCAACTGATTTATACTAAATTCACTGCCAATCAGGAGGCATTTTAATGACACGAATGTATTTAATGTGAAATAAATTCACTCTGAGATACAAATAAATATTCAGTCAACTAAGTGAATTATATTAATTATAGTGCATTTTCTCTCTACAGCTAAAAGTAACATGGTTGAAAAAATATTCTACGCCAAAACTACCAAGACAGAAATGATTACATTGAAGAGCTTAATTTTAAGGTAAGTAAAACAACTAATAAACTAACATATTATAACTGTTTTGTCGATGTATAGATTGACCCCAGTGTTGTCGCTGAAAATGTGGTTAAAGCAAATTTTCACAATCACCAGTAGCTGGAATTATGATATATTGCAAATAAATCGAATGGTCGATCGATATGCACTCGTTTGACTACTGAGGGTTCACGGGTAATTCGTAGTGCACGAATAGAGATTCGAACGCGTGAGATTCAAACCTTCGCGGAATACAGTAAAAGTTTTGCTGAAATGAATACGAAAATGTCAAAACACTGCAAGAGAAAGCACTTGCACACTATAGAAACTTCTAGCAACTTGTACAGTTGAAAATATGGTGTAAGCTTTCAAATTGTGAGTAAATAATTTTATATACGCGGTAAGTCGATTGCATATAATCGTATCATAGTAATTTGAGAAATATTTTGGCTAGTGCATACACATATTAGACATGTCATCAAAAAATAAAATTCGCTGCTAGTATTTTGTTAAAATATGTTTGTCAAACGAGTTACGACATTAACCAATATTGGCACTTGGCAGTTACTAGTTTGTTCAGAAAGCAAGCTGTTTCGACCTATACTTACTGTATGGAACATACATATATGGTTGACTGTATATGTATATATTTGTTATGTATTTATACGTTTTTAAGTCAATCAATATCTTAGTTATAAAATCGTATATTTCCCAACAGTGTGATTGAATAAAACAAAATAGCAAAAAACATAAACCATGATTTTCGACTTATCTTCAACGGAATAGAAAGGAGCTTCCTAAAATCAGAGGGTAGCAGATTTCCTACATTTGATAGAACTCGCATGTGGTTTTGTTGTTGATAGTTACAACTTGTTACAAGGATGCATAAACTACTTTTCAACTAATTAAAAAATAGCACTGTAATATTGTATTTTCTTATCAGTTGATAATGCTCGTCATGAGCGAAAATGAACCTGATCGTATTAAGTAAAATTACAAATGAGTGTTTTATTCTTGGAATATATGTATAATGCGTTTCCACCAACCATTCATTGACAGTTAACAGTGTAAAAATAAATTAAAAGATAAACAAAAAACTGACTAAGAAAGTAGTACATCAATTCAATTTCAATTGGTAAATACAAGGAAGTAAAGATGTATAATTTAATGTTGTATATTATTTTATGGTTTAAAGTACTTGAGTTAGAAATTTCGCTTTTGATAAACCACGTATGAACATATTTTTTTCGCAAACTGCATTCTGGTTTGATTATTATACATGGAACGTGCGATGTTCGCAAATTTTTCATTCACTTTCTCTGCGTATTAAGATATTATTGTGTATGAAAAAAATATCTATCGCCCAATCATTGACGTGGTGGATTGCGAATGGAATTTATACACTTAGGTACTCGCAGAGATGTATCACATTGTTATGGGTTACTTTCACGACTTTAAATATTGCGAAAAAATGTTTTCTCGTTGAATATTGCAACGAAATAAGAAATAAACAATTGAAAATTCATAGTCCATGAAATCGGCTGTCAAAAAAAATGTTTTACATGATATATTGTTATCACGAGAAGTATTATAATTGCTCGCTGTTACATTCATTGCGTTTCATTGCAAATGATATTGCATTTTTGGTTGTTATGATAGCGGATTAGTTTGCAGTAATCATGCAAGGTTAACTTTCAACTATATTAAAATAGATCCGAATACATTTTTATCAGAAGATATTTGTTGCAAAATATTTATGTTATAATATGCCAAAATTTGGGTCAAAACCATTATTCGGGGTATTTTGTAAATGTCATGTATTTCTTGCAGTTTATCATCTGGATTTTTAAGAAATTCTGCATTTTTAAAGTTACGCCTGCAAATACAGAATACCAGTGGTATCAAATCAGAATATAGCAATACAACTATTTTATACTATTCAATAGGTACTTAATTCGCTTCATTTTTTCACTTAAACTTTCAGATGTATTTATTTTCGATGCGTGATACAATCGTCGTATAGCTATATTTTTAAAATGTGTCTTATATTAATTTATTTGACATTTACTTCATAAAAGTTAAAGGACAATTATAAATTTTAGTTTATTGTTATATAATGAATTACTGAACTACTTCTGACAAAAAGATTAAAAATTAGGTAAATTTTGCAATTTTATACCATCTTATTATCATGGCCAATGGTCTCCAAAATGTTATGTTTAGCCCAAAGGCCACACCTACTCTACTTAGTCCTAAGAGGCAAGACCAAGGTCTTTATCATACCAACATACGGATACCGGGCACGGATTAGTGGTGGTCGGTCCATAGCTTGGAGACCCTTGATTTAGGTCAGGGATGAGCAACACGTGGCCCACAGGCTCATTGAATTGGGAACGCAAGCTTATCATTTAAATTGATAGGATAAAAGGATCAAGAAATTTGAAATTTTAATTTGATTAAATACACCTTTTTAAACTAATCGTATGTCGACTCAATTAGGGCATCCAATCCCGGGATTCGGGATCCCGTAATCCCGGGATCCCGTTCAATTTTCTGATCCCGAAATCCCGGGATTGAGATGGCCGCGATCCCGGGATTTCAGGATTGAGAAATTTTGAGGAAATCCCGAAAATTTACAAGAAATTGGCAAATTCAAGATTTCAAATTCCTCGGTGAGCTAAAAAAAAAAAACGAAGTTCTGTGAGAATCCAAGGAAAAAGTATAGCGAATTGAGGATTTCAAATTCCTCGGTGAGAAAATCTCAATCCCGGGATTCAAAATTAATCAATCCCGAAATCCCGGGATTGGGAAAAGGCTCCGGGATTGGATACCCTAGACTCAATGTGTCTGATTAAACGTGTATAAGATTCATTCACCAAGGTTACAAGCAAGCGCAGTGTGGGTGGAGGGGGAATTAAAATTATAAATAATTAACATATCGACTGTGGAAAGGAAAAAGGACGTAACCCACACATATCAAATTTTACAGGAGGCGCTAAAAACGTGTTTTGATGATTTTGTGACATATGCAAATTACGAATTAAACACAACCTTGAAGTGCACGGAGATTTCTAAACTGGTGTTTAATTGACATAATCTAATATTAATTCAAGAATTTCTCTAGGAAAACCTTTTATTTCAGTCTTTTTTCTTAGTTTTAATTTTTTACAAGGTCATATTTTTCAAACTTAAAAGCTAAATTTAGATACTAATTCGGCATTTTCAGCTTCCATCCTTTTGATAGAATGTGTGTCAAGTTGTATACATTGTGATTATCGAAAAAAACCTGTTTTGAAAAATTGAGGGTTACGTCCTTTTTCCTTTCCACAGTCGATATTATATGTACTTTTCAGTATCTGTAAAAATGTTAAATAATGAAACAACCAATATATTTTCTGGTATATAAATTTTATTTTTGTATTGTTGGCGGTGTGGCCCGTGCGGCTTATCGATTTTACTGTTTTGGCTCGCTGTGAAATAAGATTGCTCATTACTATTTCGGTCGGCAAATCACGCTTATCCCTCAAAATTCTCAGCTTTGAAGCAATCTAATTGACATGACAACCTAAAATGAAAAGTTCACATGAGCTGGTTACCAGCTATTAGTATATTGTTTATATACTTCATAATCTGCTTATCGCAATTATTTCTGTTGAAATTGAAAAGGAATGCGTAAGAAACAGGCTTCGCAAGAGATTTTTTCATTAGAATCGGTAGACCAAGGTTGCGTAGATTGGGTGCGAGTCAATTTGGCGCGCACTGGTTCAAGATGGCCGTTTATTTTCCGATTGCGTTCTCACGAAAATTCCGAATCGTGAACGAAGGGATATAATAATGGGTGGGGCGAGACCTACACACGGAGCGAAAATAACTACACGTTGGCCAGAAAACGGTTTACCGCTTTTGGACATGTGCCAGGGAAAAAAGATTTAGACGCGGAAAGAGAGTTCGTTCGTTCAGACTGCGAGATAAATTTGACTTTCTATGTTGAAATTTCAAGGCGGAAATTTTACACACAGTTAGAACGAAATGATACAATTTCGCATGTTATTCGCTTTTTATTTCACAACTGTATTTTTATGATACTCGAGTGATTGGGAAGTATACATTTTAAACGATGTACGACATAACACCAAACGTATCCAACCTTCACGATATCGGTAATGGTTTGAATTTCATTAAGAAAAGTCGCCGGTAAATTTTGCGACAAGAACAATAAATAAATCACACAAGTGGAATGATGAAAGACTCAAATCGAAATTGGCTGCAAATATCTTTCGAATAAGATAAGTTTCACTTAAAATACACTTTCGCTGTATCATATGTAAATTTAAAAAAAATAAAATGTTAAAAACAATGAATCTGATATATGAATTGTATTCTGACAGAGGTGTTCAAGAGGTAGCAAAATTTGTGAGAAATTATTTGATAACGTGTTATATTGTTATTTACCCTAGGCCAAAAAGCAATATGTGATCATCTTATTTCGGCACATCCTGTCAATAACGAGGCATACCTGTTGCCATAGTAATAATATAACGTATCAATTTACGGTAATCAAAACATTGCATGTTTTTATGGGCCGACATTCACGTTGTTTGCTTTTTTTCTTTCTTCATTATTATTTTATTGCGCCGCGAATCGCTTTCGCCCGTGCCCTTCGGCTAGAGACGATGAATTATCGAATAGAAAATCTGTACTATTTGTGTTAGATCGGTCATAGGTTGGCCGTGCGAGATAAGACCGAAGATCTGACGTGAGAAATTGACTTTACGACTTGTTAGTCCGTCCAAAATCTAGATGTTGCCCAATGTCGGCCACAGTCAAAGCAACCTGTCGGCAATTATTGCAATGGTATCTGACTAGGGCTTGCATTACCGGAAAATCGACGAAAATCAACCTTCGTTAATTACCGGTAATCACCAAAAATCATTTTATCGCGAATTGAGGAATGATACATGGATTATAAAGTTTATTGAAAATGTGCATTCAGAATATGGAGTTATGATTTTCAAGCCCACTAGTCGGTCAATGGTCATTCCGTTGTCATTTCGGATTTATATATATTAATTAACCGGTAAATTACCGGAAAACCAGTAGTATGAAGAATTATTTACCGTTTACCGGTAAATGAAATCGGTAACGGCAATGAATTGATATTGGTTTGGTTATTAAGGATGTCATTGGCTTGATTTCCTTTAATTTCTAGTTGCTTTAGTCTTTAGTGCGTTTAGCTTAGGGAATTTACTACAAAGGTATGGATTTATGATGAAAAGTTATGCAATGCAATTTTTTTATGAAGTAATTTTCAAATTAAGAGTCTGTCATTCTATTTTTAATGAACTTATATGTTCTTTAGCTCGACTCGATAAACTCCTTATTGTTAATACTTGTTGATGACCCACTGTAACTTTTTTTATTTTTAATAACTGACACGACAATAATGAATTTATAACTCTTGAAACTGTGAAACTCAATTCTCAATCAAATAATTATGAAGTGCCGCAATGTCGCAATATTCTGCCGTTAAAACATGCCATAAAGCGAAAGATTCGCGGAAAACAAGGCTCGAGAATAATATGATAGTTCTGTGAGAGAATCCGATGTTTTGTACAAAAAGAGCATGGTCAGTTGTTTCGCAGTGGAATGCGCGTGCGTATTATCCCGAGATCGCGGGCCGCGGGCACTACGGCGAGGCCTTTGAACAGTTATGCACAGCCTTCCTTCCCCTCCCTGTCACCCGTCGAAGCCTCTTAGCTACTGGACCGGTCGGACGACCAACCCTCTTGCAGTATTTTTTTTAAAATTTATGACCACGGCAGACTGGCGATGTACGTGGTTAGTTAAGCTCACAAGGTTATGTCCTTGGTCCGACTTTTGCGATTCGTGCTTCGCAATAAAAACGAATAAAATATTTACGTGTGCCGACGTTCGGTTTGCACTTTGCTTTTATTATCCTGCAGTATTGTCGGATAATGAATACATTCATGTTGATATCGTGATGTTACTCTGAAAATAACATTTTTAACGATGTCACTGGAAGATAGTGTTAACTTTATAATTATGATCGAGTATGTAGTAAGGTTGTTTATTTGTAATGAAAATTTATACACTGACTGGTGTCTTTCATCTTTTACAGAGAGAACACCTCTTGCTCTATTTTTCTTCTTTCTTCTCTTGTATGCTGATATTGTTTTTGATCGTTTTTCCTCTTCTTAACTTTTTTTACAAATTTATACACATTAACTTAAATGTTGCGACTACTTACTACACTAGTTACTACGATCGGATTAGTGTTATTGAATACTTTAAAATACCAAAACTCTTACCTCAGATAAATTGATTGTATATTAAATTGATTATATAAAGCTAGATACAAGCTGTTAAAATTGGGGTTGATATATTTATTTATAATTTTTACCAGAGCTGTTGAGTGTGGAGTAATAATAAACACTGAATCCGATATTTATAAATGGTCCGAATCCAAAAAAAAAAATCAAAATTTAATGTAGTCTTTGAGTATAATATCAAATGTGAAAAGAAAAAAGGGCGTAACCCACACATGTTTTTTTACAGGAGACACAAAAAACGTTTGCCGATGATTTTGGGCGAAAGGCAAATTATACACAAGTAAATGGAGACTGATAAACTGGTTTTTATTTGACTTTATCTAATATTAATTGAATATATTTTTTAATAAAAAACCTCGTTCTAAGTCTTTTTTCTGATCGCAATTTCCACGTGCCCTTCTTTTTTCAAACTTAAAAAGCTACATTTAGATACTAATTCGTAATATAATAACGCGTATCAAGTTGTATAGATTGTGATTATAGAAAACAAGTCGTTTTGGGCAACCGTAGGTTACATCTTTTTTTCGATATTTTTATACTCAAATGTCTAAATTTTCGTATTTGAATTTAATTAAAACAAAAGTCGAAGTTCACTTTTTGAAGCAACTTGATTTTTAAAAATGGTAGAGAAACGTATAAAACAACTCCGGTAAAAAGTAAACATTTGAAACCATGTAAGTATGTATTGTACAATTTTACATCAAGTGCTACGAATCGAACAAAAATCATCTATGATATATGAGAAAGCAGTAGCGCATGAAAAAGAAAAAGAAACATGCAAGTTTAATAATAACGCGCTAGCCATAAAATTTGTTTAACTTTTTAATTATAGTTAACATAAACAAAAGTATTCCGCAGATTTGTATTGTATAATGAAATTAAACCTAGTGACCCCAAGAAGTCGACTTATTATTTTATGACATAAACTTGACTATGCCAATTATAGAGAAATAAAAAAAAGGCGTCATAAAATGCTACTTAATTTTATTGTTATTGAAAACTGTAAATTTAATTCAGTGGGAGTTATTGAGTGAGTGGTCCATTTGGCAAATAACTGGTTCTGTTTGCAATGCGAGAATGCCATAATACTGCAACTGTACTTCAGTCAAGTACTCGTGTGACGTTTTTTTTTAATACCATCTCAATGAAATAAGGTCAGAGTTGAATTATTATTACGTATTAATATGGTGGAATATGTAATAATATAAATATACATGTTTCGAAGAACAACAATGCTACATTTTTTTTTAAATATAATAATTATGGCCGATAGTTTCAAAAGCCAGTAGATGTCACCTTTAACTATTATACAATATACCTCTCCAATTTTACGCCAGATTTTTTAATCTATTCGATGATTTTATGGAGTTTTTCGGTCAATAATTCAGCATTGAAAATTTGTTTTAACGCCATTCGGAGGTTCAAATTGAGCGTAAAATGTTATACAATGAGTTTTATCCGTGTGTAAAAAATCGTCATTGATTGGGTTTTTTAATCCATGCTAGTTCCCAATGTGGAATATATGAACTCATAATGGAAGTATCTTACTACGAGAACTGCTTGTTAATCAGTTGCTCAAATTATTTTTCGAAGAGAGTAGGGATAAATAGGATACGGTGAATAAAAAACTAGTGGTTAACTTGTCGCTCTCACTACGCCCCGTTATTATTAGGGGTAAGAAGGGTGGAAGGGGATTTTTAGACAAATATCCATGTATTCGAACAGACATCATTAAATCGATTGATATTAGTCAATTAACGTCGAAACACATTCTTTCGACGATTTATCGTGTTATTTATAGTATGTGTGTCAAAAAGCGACGATGGACGTGGCACGGAAATGTGTGATAAAGAGTTGTGTAATGAATTATTTAAGTGTCAACAAAAGCTTGAATTAATTG
This sequence comes from Himalopsyche tibetana, assembly GCA_030503985.1. Lineage (NCBI taxonomy): Eukaryota > Metazoa > Arthropoda > Insecta > Trichoptera > Rhyacophilidae > Himalopsyche > Himalopsyche tibetana. The sequence continues at coordinate 9,767,686 of JAPJYX010000010.1, forward strand.
ATATATATGAAAGTATTGATATAGAAATAAAAACTGTTCTGAGAATTCTGTCAAGGCTTTTTTATAAGTTTTCAAGATTCATTTAGATAACTTATCAATCTTTTATGATTTATTTAATTTTCAATCTCTAATCTATCTTAATCTATGTTATACGAAGATTAACAAGAGATAGGCCGTCATAGATAAACAACAATCGATCCACTGGACATTAAACAGAAATAAAGAATTCTTTTTAGTTTTAATTAACTACGAATTCAAGTGATTTTATATAAAATTTTAAATACTATATATTTATTTAACAACGCATACTATTATATTATCAAAAGAATTGAAATATTTACTTACTTTAAAATAACAAGTGTAAAATAAATAATATTTTTTATCACTTTAATTAAATATATTGTCAATATATCATGACATCACAACATTCCTCAGAATTATCGATAATCGAACCTAACATGATATTATAAAACATAGACACTTAAAAAACAATGTCTACTCCTAATTTGGAGCATATGGCCATCTAATAAGATATCCTTTTCTACAAGACAACCTCTTTTTTTTAAAAAGAGAGTAGGGATGTAAGGATAGTATATGGCCTAGACAAGACTAGTGATCATTGTCAATACTTAGTGGAAGGTGTGGGAAGAGGTTACCAAGAGAACCCTCACTTCAGCTTGGCAGAAGCTCTGCAAGGACCGTTGTCGAATGTGATTTTGAAGGATTTGAAACAGTACTTGTGAAGTTTACAGTCAACGAGATTGTATCTTTGGCCAATAACATGGGACTGGGGGTGGATAACAACGATATTGATGAGCTTTTATAGTTTTTTGCAAATCGAAATCGCATTCCAGGTTGTTACGCTCCTTAACAATGTACAGGTATGTAATTTTACTTTAATACGCGTTAAAAATATAAGAAATATTTTTATTTCCGGCATGGAACGCATTATTGTATTTTACATTGTTTTATATGGGAAAAATTGTTTCGCTTAACGAGTGTTTCACATAACGAGTAAGATTCTGGAACGAATTAAACTCGTTAAGAGAGGTTCCACTGTATGTAAGAGAGACATTGTCATTTTTTCCATTATTTAAACTTTCAATTACAAAGCAATAATTATTATAATTGTTTCTTATCACTGGTGGACCTAATACAACATAATAAAACTGTTGCACCCAAAAAATGTAGCGGGCAAGGTTTAGTTTTAAGGCAGTGAAAGTCTTCGATAAAGCCAATTATTTTTTATCATTTAGTCGAATCGAATCAACCGTTTTGATAATTGATAAGTTTAATTGTCCATGGAAGTGAGTGAGTAACTTTCTACAATAACAACAACTATTATATTTATCACGTCAAGCAGTTTTTAATGTAATTATTAAATTTTGGACTGCATTAACATTTTTTTTTACTCTTACAATCATTCATTCTATGCATGGCATGAACAAAAACTTAAATGTTAAAGAAACGAGTCATAGACAGTGCAGGTTTAATTTTATTGATAAAAAACCAATAACAAAAAATATATCATATATCTTTTTTAAGATTTCGACTGAAGGTGTTAGGTGGAATTTTAATATTAAATTTAAATCGTTCAAATTATGTACATTCGCACAGATTTTGTCACTAACGACCCGGGTTTCGCCTTTCGGCATCTTCAGGCGTTTATGTGCAAGATGCCGAAAGGCGAAACCCGGGTCGTTAGTCACAAAATCTGTGTGAATGTACATAATTTAAACGATTCAAATTTAATATCATATATTGTAAAACAGGGCTTATACAAAAACCGACATTTAAAAAAAAACAGTTCCGATACAATTCCGATATACATATCGAAAGGGGAAAGGGAAAAGGACGTAACCCACACATAACAAATTTTACAGGAGGCATTTGAAGTTTACATCTTTTTGATAGAACATGTATCAAGTTGTTTGTATACATTGTGATTGTAGAAAAAAAGCTGTTTTAAAAAAACTGTGGGTTGCATTCTTTTTAATTTCGATATTTATGCTGAAGTTTGATTCAACCCGATTTTTTTAGTATCACGAAAAAGACTCAATTAAAATAGCAAAAATAAATTCGTTAATTTATTAAAGACACTTCTATTCGACAGTGCACTAATTATTCCTGCTGCAGTAGATAAATATATCTGAATCAAAATTCACAGAAAAAATATAATTTAAAAATAAATTCATTGATAAACCGACTATTTCACAACATATTAATTTTCCGATTATTTTTTGCCAAGGCGGTTGGTTTCAAGTCAAAATATAAACGTTTTTAATTCAATATAAATACATATTCATTGTCAATTAAGACCAAGTTACCATGTTAAAAAAATAGACATTCGAATGTATCAAAATTGGCTACAACCAGAGTTTTAAAGCTCGCCATTATTAGGTTTCCGAAAACAATAATTTTACAAATACAAATTGGGACAGCTAGAAATATCAGTGAAAAGAAAACCTGAAATGAATAACTTTAGTATGATAAGGTACAAAATATCAAAGTATTTAGTTCTACAATTAAAATTAAAATATTTGATAGCTATTTCGGCGTATGCATTCATCAGAACTATAATTGATTAATTAACTTTAGTATGAGTAGAACGTATTTATCGGTCAACATTAACTAAATATAAAAATATTACCTACTTTTAGCTGATGTATTATCTTCATAAAGTAATTGGTATTTTTTCCACAAACGAGTTCATCAATACCCAATAACATGATCAATAAATTAGTGCATTAATGACGATGATATGCAAGTGCGCAAAAATTGCAATCAAAAAATATTTTATAATGACATGTTTCAAATTAGTAACTGAGATACAATGTATTGACATATTGGCGAAAGTATTAAAGCATAATTACTCACAAGTGGCCGATAAGATATTAAGTCTTTAACACCAAAGAAAGTACAATATAGTAATAAATTGACCTGGTATACTTATGGCAAATCTTTTGAAGAGCCTTGCTATTAGAAAATGCAAGCAAAAAACTATTCAATTTGTAATCAATTATTTTGTACACTACCCGGTAATCTCTTCAAGATGTTGAGCGGAATAAAATGACTTGATATGCCAATTTAACACCCGGGCCCCGGTACCGTGTTTACACGTGCTAAATTGACTGTACAGCAGAACCTCGATCTAACGAACTTCGGTTACATCGGACAAAATATAAGGTCTAATGCTAAAACATCTAAACACTAAACACATTTTATTTTCACTTTCACCGTTTCTCAAACATTCAATAAGTTTAAAGTTGTAAATAACAATCAAAAGAATTATTGTAATCTAATACAAAATATATGTTCAAGTGGAAAATAATTAATTTAACGCAAACAAAAACTATAAGCCTTACAAAAGTTTGAGAGTGGAATGTATGTGTCTAGTATATATGAGCATGGCATAAGAAAAAAAAACTGTTTTGGACATTTAAAAAAAACTGGAACAAAATAAACAACAAAAAATGTTAATATGTGAATAACGTGCGAAAATTAATCCCAGAAAACGTATGAAATAGGCCATCATTTGTTTGGTGTATCTGTGTTTCGTATATGTAAGCAATATGGCAAAAGAAAGCAAATTTTATTATAACTGATTTTCGGAGATATAGACACTTCCTTGTCTTTTTAAGTACAATTTTAGGGCTACAATTAATACTCTCATATAACTGGAATTTAGCGATTTGTATGAGAATAAATCTTGGTTGTTATAATAGTAGGTACTAAAATCATTCTAAAGATATCGTCAAATTAGTACTTTTTTAAAAACAAGTTCATAGTTTAAAATTAAAACGCATCTGACACGTTTGCTCTTTTAGCGATCATACAATGGTTCACGTGAATGAAAAAATGCAATATCCACTTTAGCTTATTTTAATAGGACATTGCAAATCATATTTTGATAACAATACCAACCCTATAAAATAAATAATAGCCCTGCAAAATATATACAAGATGAATGAAAGCACAAAAAAATAAATTTGACTTGGTACGTGCGTCAACATTGTCATAATGTGTCTTACCATAGAAGAAAAATGAATGTCGAAATAGAGCAGTGAACAATGAAGGTGCGTTGAATAAGCATAAGTAAAATTTCTGATTGACTGATTGATTTATCAAAGTATTTTTCTAATTACATCAGTTTAATTAAACTCTCAAAAATCATATATTCTTACAACCAATTTATCGGGATTACACAAAAATAAATCCGGGGCTCAACGTGTCAATAAATGCTGCTGATATAGTGTTATTATTAAATTGTAAAATAATATGCAAGATAATGCAGCTACAATCTTTACACTGACAAATTGGTTTGACCCATCACTGCCTCAATCTAAAGATCATTTAAACGTTTATTAATTCATTTGTATGTATAACAAGTCGGGAAATAATAAGTGGAACAAACGGCTCTCAGTAAAAACTCATTGAATAGTGATTTAGTATACACAATTAAACAGCAGAAATCTGTATTGTACGTCTTGTCGGCAAATGACGTTAAGTTGTAAATATGCTGTATATGTATGTATGTCAGTCATCCACAATTATTTTGGTAAGTAATTTAAAGTGCAAACATAAGATAAATAAAATCATAAATATATCGATGGCTTAGTTCCAGAGTGCTACAATCAGAAATTGCGGAACAAAGCGTTGACGCAGTAAACTGAGTTGTAAAAGAGTGATCATTATTATGTGTCTCATCCTTTTAGTGAATAATTAAGTCATTTATCTCAATTCTATTAAAATATATTGAATCTTAGGAAAACCTTAAAACGATATATCAAGTTGCATATACAAACATGAAAATTTCAGAAGAATGTTTTTATTGTATTATATTATTGACATTTGCAAATATCTACCCACCTACAGAAAACTAGTGATTTGTTCTAATTGCACTTTTGTGGATCTATAGAAGATAGGTATTGGGATATAATGCGTAATATAACACAAAATGTTTGACTTATCGTTGTATGGAACTAGGCCATAGATAGTCTCTTTATACAAGGTTGTTAAATAGGTATGCACACATGCAGTGACGTTCTTAGGCTATGCGCTGCCCTTTTACAAAGTTTAAAATAACGCCCTGCTATTGCCAATCGGGCCGTGTCACATTTAAAGAAGATTTCTGCGATACAGTTTAGTAAACGTTGAAAATGTATTTTTCGACATTTTTTTAACAAATTTATTTTAAGCCAAATTGGTGTCAAAAATATTTAGTGATTTTAAAAATTTAAAGATTATTTTCTGCTGCTTGGGACTTGCCGCCGCTAGGCAGGCTGCCTACTCGCTAATGTCCACGAGACGGTCCTGCACACATGAAAAACTCTGAGTTTCATACTAAATTAAGCGTTCGCTTTAAATAGTTTAAGCTGGCCGTTTATTTTAACGATTTCCACTACGACTAGAGATTTATTTGAACTTGTTTAATGTTTTCAAACAAAAAGCGAGTAAAAAAAGGTAACAAGGCATTTAAGTACCGATTTTTTCAATTATCCATCATTCGAAAGTAAATATTAGGAACAATAAAGAGTCGTTTAAGTTTTTTCTGTTGCATTGAAGATACCGAAAGACAAACGTATTAACATGTTACGACAGTGTTAAAATGTCAAAGCAAGTTATATGTTTGATCAATGGTCGGTAAATAAGGGTATAAGATACATAGCTTAAATAAGAATTATATAAGTGTGTACATTTGTTAAGTATAAAGCACAGTTATTTATGAAATATAATATTTTTTTAAATTATCATTCAATATTTAAAACGCCTCTCAGTATGTAAAGATATATATTTGTTAAATGAGCTGAATATTGAAAATGCTCGTGATGAGCTGAGCCAGTCCATATCCTTATAAATAATTGTGGAATATGTACTTACAAAAGTGTTTTATTTTTTTTCAATATAGTAGCTTTCTCTCTAGTAATTTTGACAGTGAACAAACATAAAGTTGTTTTTCGGTTGACCGATCGTGTCAAATCTTCTGACAGTAATGAAAGCTTTAGAAATAAACTTTCATTAAAGTCCTTGATAGAAAAGACGACATTCTCATTATAACGTAGTGCTTTTTTCACATGTCACTCGGTGGAACGGCGTTTCGGCACCTTTTTCGTGGCATTTTTAATGTTTCAGATCAAAAGCAGCAATTTTTTTTTTTTTCATTAACTTTTTAAGTGAGAACGATTAGTAAATCACTACTCCTGCCCTACTCTATCCTTCTATCGATACTCTTTCGAAGAAAAGAGAAGTAAAGCAACTCATTAACAATCAGTTATTCTAAAAAAAACTTACGTTGAAATGCCTTCATTGGGAAGCCATATGCTCCATATTGGGAACGAACGTAGATTAGGAAAAAAACGTTTCCCGAAAAGTGAGTTCTGGCACCTTTTTTTTTCAAAAAAAGCACTGATAAAACGTATACAATTATAATCAGAGAAGAGGTTTTTTCTATATAATAATTATATTTCATCTCGATGGCACCCGAAACTCATTAAATATTTTAGGTATTGCTTTTAAATAATATATGCGATATCAATGCCGTAAATATCGGAATTTAATATTTTCGATTGCGAGCATTTTGGTACAAAATTTATTACATACAAAAGGAAAACTGAGATTTCAACATTAAAAACTTTATGCATTTATTGTGTCGTATATTAGTTAGTCAATCAATGCTTGGTTGTATCTAAGACATAAAGAAAAAATATATGCATTTGAAGGATGACGAATCGCAAATTTAAACATACAAATGAAGCAATGCGCATATCATAATATAAAAAAAACACAAGTTAGTTGTACATATTGCGAGATATGATTTGAGAATAATTTACGAGTGATTTATGGCGGAATCGAAAAACGATAACTAATACACGGATTTGATTTTATAACTATTTAAACGGTCATTAAGATTAGAATGTCAAAAGTCGAACGATAATCGATCGTGAACGTATGAAACGTATAAGTCCTTCGGTTATGCATGCCAGGAAATACATTCGCGAAACTCCTATATACTACTATATTGTAGGCGTTTATTGCAAAATTTGTTCCTTTGATATAATTACAACTTATGATTACTGTGTTTATAAATTGTACTGTAGAAGATATGAAACATTTTTTTATTTAAGCAGTGTTAAAGTACGTATTCATTTAAAATTGAAATTGCTGTATTTTTAAAACACAGCAAGAATTTATATCATTTAAACATTTTAAACAATACTCAACTCAAATAAAAGCTCCACTGTTCAAACATAAAGTTCAATTCTTGGTAACTGATCTTCATTAATTAAACATTGGACAGTTTGATTAATATAATCAGAGAAGCTGATTTTTAATATTCAGTATAAGTATATGACTGAATATTCTTTGCATTTAAACGTATTTAAAGATTTAACACGGTCTGAAAATTAAATTAATTATCAATAAATCGTTCAAGCCACCCACCCGCGCCCCCAAATAATTTGTATTGCAAGAGATAAGCTCGTCTTACTTTATTCGTTTTCTTCCTCGTTCCTTCGTTGGTCGAATTGACAACTCTTGATAAAGTAAAATTAAAATATTACGAGATTCGAATGCAATGCAAACAGCTGATAGAATTCATTGTTTTTAATATATTTTTGATCAATTCTGAACATTTCGTCATGTCAAATTGGTTTTGTATTTGTCACACAGAAAAAGTCTAATATAGTTTGAAATTGATGTCGATTTTTATAATGATTTTTTAATGCAAACGCCTCAAGCAAAAATGAAAACAGACGGTTAAAAACATATGGAAAAATAAAATGAAACTACAATCATTTTACCCATTACGACTATACAGTTTATAATTACGACAATATCATGATATGCCTCTGGCAAAGCTGGTAACTAAACGCTAAGTTATTTATTGCTAAAAATGTGACCGAGATTTTGAAAATATATTTAGCAGTTTAGTGCATACCATATAACTTCGAATGCGAGCTACAATTTAACTTTTAAATTAATATAGTAAGGCTAATTACGTACAAATTGAAACTTCATCAAGAAAATTCAATTTAAAATTGATTAGCTTTATTATCTCACTGCAATAAAAACCTAGGTCTATATAAACGCGTAAAGTACATATACATATATTTAATAATAAATATCTTGACATGGAATATATTTTGAAAAATTATTAAGTTATAATACAATAATTGTTAGTATACATTCAATAAAGGTTAGTGATACATTCATTACGTATGAATAAGGCGTAAAAATGTAAGATTTGAAAATACGTCTTAAAAAGTCTGTCTGTCTGTCTAAAGCAGTGCTTTCCAACCTTTTTCGTTCCACGGCCCCTAAATCTAAAAAAAATAATCCGCGGCCCTTCTCAATTGTCTCCGTAACTCGTTTTTTTTTTAGCTCACCGAGGAATTTGAAAACTGCGATTTGGTATACTTTTTCCTCAGATTGTCACAGAAACTAGTTTTTTTTTTTAGCTCACCGACGAATTCGAAATCCTCGATTTGCTATACTTTTCCCCCCAGAATCCAATTTCTATCGATTCCAATCCAATCCGGCGGCCCCTAATATGGGAAACACCGATTTGATAGACTTAAATATATAGATTTGTGTACTTTCTACTGAATTTCGCGGCCCACAGGTTGGGAAGCACTGGTCTAAAGTATTTTGTGCATTTTACACATTTCTACAGTAAGATGCATAACGAGGCATTAGTGAGGAAGGAACAGCGTTTATTATTTTTTCCATGACTACAATATCACACACCTACGTTAAAATTATGACAATGGTATCAATCAAAAAATGGTATTCTGAGATGATTGGATTTAGAAATTCATGCTGTCATGAATCATTTGATTATTAATTGATTCGTAATGAAATGCATAATTTTGATTGCTCGCCATGTTAGTTACTTAATGAGTATTCTTATTTTGTCTAGCACAGTTATCTGTCCAAAAACGCACATTTTTAGACATTCCCTCTTAAGGTTATCGCAAAGAAAACTTCTAATATTATAAGGACATTTCGCAGCAACGAATTCATTTAGACCTGTGAATGTTTTTTACAGGGTGAATAATGATGTTTTAAACCATACTGCATTATGAATTCGAATTGTTTTTTATTGTAACTTTAAATAATCTAATATTAAGGGTGTTTAATTTATTCATAGTTCAATCAAATAGAAAATGAATTTCCAATGCCCATGATGAATTTAGTACGGATTCCGTGCGCTAACCGTCAAATGACCACTTACATCAGTGCTTTCCAACCTTTTTCATGCCACAGACCCTTAAATCTCAAAACAATAAACGGATTCCGTGCGCTAACCGTCAACTGACCACTTACATCAGTGCTTTCCAACCTTTTTCATGCCACAGACCCTTAAATCTCAAAACAATAATCTGCGGAGCCCCGAAAAAAAAAATTTCACATATTTATTTATTATCACAAAGAATGTTGAAAGAATGAAAATTTTCGCGGACCGCCTTGAGAAACCTGCGGACCCGGGTTGGAAAGCACTGACTTACATGACTGAAAGAAATTCATAAACAAATATTAACTAGTAGCATAAAAACGGACATACAATAATTTATAACATGAGTTTCAGGTCCAATATATCCAAACTACAGGATATAACATCGGTGACAGATAAGTATCGAAGGTTACAGAATTTAAATAAAAAACAGGGTTTGTAATAAAAATACTATCAGCTGATTGCATCAAACCAGCTGCGCTTTTCAAGCTTCTGTTCATAAACATAGATACATAGATAAGCGATGCATAACCTATTTGGAATTTATCGCTTGCTTTTTTTATAAAATATATAAAGAAGTTTTTATTTAATTTGAAGGATTTAGACTTAATGTACTTGGTGGAATTTTGAAATTGATATTGTTCTATTTTTTTAATTGCCACATGTTTAGTCACTAACCTTTGGCTTTTGGCATCTTCAGGCTTTTAAATGCGAGTATGAACTTGAACAGACGCTCTGTAAATAGTATCGTATAAATATAAGAAAACAATTTATGATCACTAAGTGACAAGCTGTTGAAGACGTTTGATTTTAATGAAGTTCAATTAACTGAGAATGTAAAAATATATAAAAAAAACAATTTCTGAAAGTCATTGAAATTACATACATGTGATTATTGCTAAAAGGATAAAATGTGGGTATTTTTAAAAGATATGTACGTATTTTTTATCGAATATGGAAAATTATATTTATATACATGTTAAGTATGTAATAAAGTGCGAGTAAACAATTAATAGTAATAAGAATAGTTTGTTAGACCCTTCTTGATGGTTTTACTCGGTTAAGTATAAATATCTCTGTATTCTGGTCAGTAGAAAATACTCCAATGAGCGATACCGGTCCTGAGCATACAGATAAATCTTTTTTTACCAGATACCTCCACCTTTGCCAACCATTTAATTCTTGAAAACCATACGTTTAATTTTGACTCAGGTATTGATTTGTTACATACTAACAGGGGCGAGTTTAAATTATTTTACCAAGAAATCTTAGAGATTAATCGAGCTCAGCTCAACAGTTTGCCAATTTTAAACGAGCAATTTTATTTACCAAATTCTCCATTGTTGTACCCCTTTTAAATAATTGTCATTTTATTAATAATTCAAGCACTTGCTATCATTAAATATTAATTCAAAGGCTTAAAAACAAATCAACTCATTAATAATAGGTCGGATAAAACCCTAGATTTATTTTAAACATTCCCATGTTATTATCCGGTCATTAATATTTTCAAAAAATCCCCATAATTATAACAAACCCACTTAATTCATTGAAAATTGTATACATTCAATTTACATTTTAATAGCCTTTTAACTTAGTGATATACTTATATTTTTGTATATAAACGATACAAACTGTTTACTACGCGTCAGTTCAAGTACATCCGTGCACTTGGAATGCCTGAAGATGCCGAAAGGCGAAACCCGGGTCGTTAGCGACAAAAATCATTGTAACGTACAAAATTCAAACAATTCAAATTTGACATTTTTATGTAATTAAGAAAACCCAGAAATGCTTTCGCATCGCCAATTATTATTTCAATAAAAAACTCCTATATAAAACATATTTCTTTGTACTACTTTCACTTTTATTTAAAAGATCAGGACCGGTTTCGCTTATGAAAAGCATTATTAACTGATAGGAAAATACAATTTTACACTGTTATTTAAACAAAACAAAAATTATTAAGAAGGAAGAAAAATAAATTATTTCATTTATAAAAAAGAAAATCTACCCAATATTATCTATCATCCATACAAAATATTTTTGAATATATAAATTACAACGGTCTGATTACGACCTTTGAGGAAATCTATACCAATACCGACATTTTCAAAACAATATTCCTATAACGTACGGTGTTATTCACCATAAATAACTTCACAAACCTAACGTTTCGCATCGCTGCTGGCGAACCGTATGAAATACGTTCAGTACACCAATCCCCACATTTGGTAATATAATAATAAAAATAGCATTTAAAACTAATTTGATGCTTCCTGATAGAAAACAGACCTGTATAAATGCAACAGATGTAACCAGCAGCCGTGAAAAGGGAGAAAAATAAAGGGCTCTGCATTTGAATAGGAACTCAGCGTATGCAATACGGTATAACTGTAAAATCCAGAAATAATATCATGAATATATTTGAAAAAATATGTCTGAATTGAAAGAATAACCACGTAAATTTATTGAGAGTGGTATGAAGTATTTTGGGAAAATAAATGTGAAATACTATACTATAAGATAGATTGTTAAAATGAAAAGAGCACTGGATGACCGCGACTAAGCTGGGTGTCACATAACTTACGAGTACTAGAGAATGGAATGGAGAAGACTAATTAAAGCGGCAAAGGTTTACCCCAAACTGTAGCGCAAAAAAAAAATCCAGAAATAACAGTAGTTCTGAATTGTGATGATGGCGTGAAACCGAAATAAATATCAACAATTTCATATAATTCTTGAAGAATACTTCATATTTTTACTGTATAATAAAAATAATAATATTTTTTAAAAGACTTACCAATTCGTTCGATAAAAATCTGTTCAGCTTTTGACATTGTTGAATGATTGATAAGTATGCATTTACATTCTATTTTCTTACCTGCAACAAAAACAAAAAAACAATTGTTACTTTTAATTAATCACTGTTCAAGTATTGAATTCTCGATAAAAAAACAAATGAATAGGTATAAAACTTAGAATAAGTAAAAGCACAATAAATGCTACGTAAAAGAAGAGCGAAAACTATGATGGAATTATAATGCGAAAAACGTATTAAAATCATTTTCTTTCTTACATGTACCGTATAATTCTAAGGAGGATGCAAGATTATCGCGTGTTACTTGTTATGGCTCCATTTATAATCAATACAAAATGTTACTTGAATGGTAGTATCTTTCTATGCATACTTTTGTTTTTATATATTTGCATTAAACAGTTAAAACATGTTGTCACATTACGAAGTTTTTAATAGAATAAAAGGCGTAATGCCGTCAATAAAATAAATCACTTCGTTAACTATTGGAATTATTTTTAAGGACCAAAAGTCACGTACAAGAGCTTTCACCGAAGGGCCAAAATGATAGATTAACTTTCGAACGACGAACGATTTAATTTTCGCTTTATTTTTTTTCTAAATACTAAAACACATTTCTCCTCCCAATGCGACACACATGAAAACCTATTGTAGTATACCAACAGAAGTGGGTTAACAAGAATTTTTGATGCATGTCTGTTCCCAATGTAGAGTATATGGCCAACTGGTGAAAATATTTCAACATTTTTTTTTTTCTACAATAACTGTTTATCACAGGGTTGCTCAACCACTCTTTTTCGAAGAGAGTAGGGATCGATAAATATAGCTATGACAGGGCTACTGGTTAGCTAATCTCTCTGGCTGCGCACCGTTATTTTATGATAGGAACGGTGGGAAGGCATTTTGACACATTACAACTTGTATTTATTTACTTCACTATATATCTTTTATATATATGAATATATTTATAATAGGTTGTATGTAGGTAAAACTGTACGAATTATTGTTTTGTTGTATTTGCTATGTGGTCAATTGTCACTATGCGAATAAATCATAGGACTATATATAATATAATATATATTCGTCAAAATAAGACCAAATTGTAATGCCTTTTTGTCACATGCAAATAAATTTTCCATCTTAGTATTTGTGTTGTTAATTAATAATTTCTAAAAAAAATCTTGGCCAGTAAATTGCTTTAATTACAGTAGTGCATCGCGTATAAAAGTTTAATACTTTTCATATATGGCATAAAAATAATATTATATGATATTATTTTGTATCTCACTTATGGGAAATTCATGTCGTAATTTATTCGAAGGATTTCATTATTAACTGGCAGCAATAAAAAGTGTCCGTGCGAGAACATCGAAATAGAGACAGAGCCGCCTGTCACGCGTGCGCGCACATTCGACGTTGGGAATAACGTTGAATGACCGAAAACGGTTTGCAGATTTTTTACAAACTACTATTCAAACATCGCAGTATATAGGTTATAAGTTCTGTTGGATTAAAGTCAAATTGCGAAAAAAGTGAGTAATATTACAATAAATCAGGGTTTCCCAAACTATGTTTCGTGAACAACTACATTACTTGAAAACAACTATTTTGTAATATTCTCAGAAAACTAGTAAGGATAATTCCTGAGTACCAGCAGGCTATACAGCAAGCGACTTTGAAAATCTAATTGAAATAATCAGTGATTCTGATTTGAATCAAAAAATATAAAGATCAGCCATTAAATGAGTGTTTAAAGAACATTTTTTTTATTATTAATATTATGAATTCCCTAGCCCAAGAAATAAGCTAAGTATTCCGTTAAAATTTCCAGATTTGCGAAGTGTTCCATTGTAGAAAATGTTTGAGAAACCCTGCAATAGATTATTATTGAATGGAAAAATAATAACGTTTGCGTTGTTTTATTATAAATGACTAAACATAAAACATGTTCAGGAGAAAAATCTCACAGTTAAAAACGCATAAAAATAGTTCCGTCGCTAAATAAAAAATACAAGAGAATATCAGAAATAGAATAAGAGAAATCAAAAGCTAGCCGTTTTTAATCTAAATTAAACAGCAAATCGTCATGAATGAGAACCACTATTTGTCAACCAGTGAAAAAATATGTTTGTATCATGTGACTAAAGAAAAAATACCATAACAAATAAATAATGTATCAAAAAATAAGCAAAACAAAATATATTATGTAGAAGATTTACTGTTACAATAAGAATAAAATTAATATAAGCAATTATAAAATGTATATAATTGAGAAAAGGAAATGATGTTAAATTTACTTAATAAGATACGAGACAATTCACGAATTGTTTGCTGTTTGGTGTGCACAAACTTATTACAAAAGCGTGCTCGCCCGAAGTGAGAATGAGAATTCTCCTGATTTACAAGATAACATATCCGAGCTTCTTCGAAAAAGTATCCGTGACGTCTCGATTCGCGGTTCGGAGAAACGTCAGTCATTAAAGCCGACGGAAGAAGGACCTTGCGCAAAAAGCCTGCATTTGTGAAATTGCGGCAAGCAGGATGTTGAACCATGTCGCTGGACAGGAGATGAGACAATCGCACCCACGGTGGATGAGGTTTAACATATTTATTTTGTTTGGATATTTATATCAAATTATAACGGATGCTTTGTCCTAAAAACAGTTTGATATATCCGACAGAAGAAGTTAACATCAAAAGATAAGCAGAATATTGTAATTATGACACGATAACGGTGAAACATGAGACAGGTATCAAATTTTAAACCCAAAAGAGCCAAGAACAAGAAAAACTTTTTTGTACTAGAGTTCTTGCGGTAGCAAATAATATATGACGTATGTTTACGCTAACCACTTATTAGGAATTCACTGTCAATACTTACTGAAATGGCTTTATATAATATTATATATAACACTTTCTTGTGCTAATTTCACTATAATCAATTGTTTATAACACCCTCAATAAGTTTACTTGGTTAAGTTTAAATAACACTGTATTAATGTATATTCGTTTGACTCAAAAAAAGCTCGTCATGTGCGAAATCTGTCCTAATCATATAAATAAATATGGTATTAGTACAAAATAGTGTTTTATTTTTTGTACGTTTACTATAGAGCTTTCATACAGTAAATAATGTTAGTATGTATTTAGATTAAAATATTTGCTTGTGGTTTTCATTTATAAAAACTGTGAAACAATGTTCAATGAAGATTTGTAAAGATTATTTGAAAATATTTTTGTAATAACACATTTATGTATTTAACCTGACTGCATTGTACACAAAGACACAGGTAAAAAGAAGCAACCAAGTAGTGCATAATCTATGGGTAGCTAGCTATCCGTATGTACAACAGTTACATGCTTGATTGCAAGCTGACATCTTGAGCGCATTTCCTGTTTGGGTTAGTTCGGATACCCAGAACAGAAAGACGCTTCCGGTCTACCATGTTGGTATTATCTCGCCGCTCCCAGACAGGGGGATAGGGTTGGCATTAGAATTAAATAATTACTAATACTTTGAAAGCGTTTCTTTAAAACATGAATAACAATTATCACGACCGTCTTTATAGTTGTTAATATATATTCAGTTTCAGTATTTGATTATTTTTAACGCTGCAGAGATTTGCTTCTATTTTACACTGTACTTTTTTTTCTGTTAAGCACGGTTGTTATATCATTTATATTTAGATCCGTTGTCAAGAGGTCAACGTCGTTGGCTTCGGTTACGAAGTTCACGGGATCGAATTTCAGTACTGTCAATTTCATTAATTGATTTTTCAATCGATTTATGAATTTCTGCACGACGGCACGGATGTCTTAAATATCCTCCCACCCATCTTATTCTAAAAAACGGGTCGTAGTGGAAGCGATTATTCTGTCCTAGTCTTATTATTCTACTTCTAATATCTTTCATAAAAATCAGTTTTCATGGAAAAAAAATATGTTCAGATGAGCTCCATTCGAAGATCATATGCTCCACATAACGAACGAACGTGGTATAAAATACTTACACAATTAAAAATAAATAATTTCCTTATTCTACTTAATATGAGAATGAAAATTTGATAGAAGAAATTAGTTCTTATGGTAATTCTCAACCCAAAAATAGGAACACGTATGATTCTTTAAAATATTATACATAGGCTTAAGAATTTTTTATGCTTTGTAGAAATTTTATTAATTCTACTGATAAGGTTTTATACGACCATGCTTCCAGAGTATAAATAATCCCTCATATCGATCCATTTTACAAATTGATTTACACGGCGTTTTTAAGCAACGAATATGATAAGATCATGCGTTATGTAGAAAATACAAAAGATCAAAAATTTAAAAAACCAGTAGTAGAAAGCTTGCTTTTAGGACTAGAGATATTTTCACAGTTTTTGATATCGACGTAGTCAGAAACTGAAGTTCATTATCCAAATTTAACTGCATATTTGCCAACAAGGCATTTTCAATCATGACAAGAACAAAAATGTTTTATATGCAACACTAATAGGTGTTAAATGATAATGTATATGAGTATGGTCACTTCCGTAATGTTTAATTAACAGAATAAAAATGCACGCTAGAAACAGTTGGTAAACGCGCTGACCAGCTGTAGAATCCGAGTAAGCTTCAAGAAATCTTCGAGATACATAAACGGTAATTCAAGGTAACCATTGCATAGCTGGTTTATTTTACAGTATAACAACCGATAATTGGAGTTACGTGAATTTTGATCGGTGTTTATTTACGAATTAAATAAGACAGTAAACAGATCGTAAAATTTCCTGATTCGGCCGCAAAAATTTGACCACGTTCTTTATGCAATAGTCATGTTGTCATATAGATATTTTTTTCTGCGGCATAATAGACAATTACGAAATTTTATTGTATGCGATAAAGTTAATGCAATTCTGAACTGCATTCTTGTGAAGAATTATTTTTTGCGGTGGACTTCAATTTTGATAACGAATAAATTGTTGTTACTCAAACTAAGTCATGGTTATTTTCTAAAACATTAATGTTAGTACAATAATATAATTAAATATCAAATAGTTAAAAGTAAAATTTTAAAGTTGAAATTATTACATGAGACCAAAATAGACCGTTGGATAAATAACTTAAACTAAAAAGCAATACCGATCAATAAATATAACGTTTTAGTTAAATTATAAACAATAAAATTCAACAGTGGACCTTTAAATAATATTCGTTGGATCCATGAGAATGGGAATGTATTGATTGAATTAGCATTAACCTGGTAGAACTCCATTGTAAAAAGATGACGAAATATCAAAGTATTTTAGTGCACAAATATTATTTTATACATGGTTGCTATGACATGGCTATTTCGGATTATGTCCTCATCAGAACTATCTTCAAACTTATATTAACTTAGCTATGTATATATCCGAGTCATGTGTATTAATGATTTCCTGATTGATAATAAATACTATTGTGCAATATTAAAATCAATTTTTCTTATCAAATATTAATTTATATCGTAGAGATTTTATAGCTTATACTGAAACCTCAGTTTCATTAAGCGCGATAACTGACTAATAACTTACACTATACATATGGCATGGTCGGATTTGCGGGATAATAATATACCCGTGTGCCAGTTAGACAATATCATCGTTGGGGTAATATTCAATTAAATTAAGGTAAGAAAATCGATTCGATTTACTTTCTTAGTTCCTTATTAACTACTTGACTTAAGTTTTTTAGACGAGTACCGGTTCAATTTCAAAAAAAATACCTGCTTTTTTCGCTCAAGTTCTACGCGGCCGAATTATAATCGTTGATTTAATTCGACATTATTATGACTGTGAAATATTGTAAGGTCCTAAATGACACATGCTAAATAATATCAAAATTAATTTTGAAATGTATTATCTGTTAAAGTACAAAGTGAAGTTTGCCTCGGTTGTACCAGGGTTGAATAAATCAAAAAAGCACTTCGCCAAGCATGTCTGCATGTGGCGTCGCGGTAGCTGCTTGCCCAGTCAGAAATAGCACAAAAAACTGAATTCAACAAAGTAGATGTGGGACACCTCACGGAAGGTGAGATCGGTATCGCCTCATCGAACTACTGATCATCGTTGTACGCAAAACGAATGCAAAAACAACAACAAAAAAATAACTTTTCTGTTGGAGATCCATAGTCGTAAAAGTATGGCTAATAAATCAATATCAAAAAACTATTTCTTTATTATTTATACATACCGTACCAAAGGGGCCCAGCACCAAATTGTATTATGGAAATAAAGTATTTTCAGTTAATTAATAGGCACATACATATATACTTTGTAAAGGAAAAAGGACGTAACCTACACATAACAAATTTTACAGGAGACGCAAAAAACGTTTTTCGATGATTTTAGGCAAAGGCAAATCATGAAATATATACAACCTTGAAGTGCACGGAGTCTTATAAACCAGTTCTTAATTGACTTTATCAAATATTTTTTTCAAACCGTTCATTCTTTCCAGTCTTTTTTCATGATCGCAATTTTCGCAGGACCTTCTTTTTTCAAACTTTAAAGTTAAGCTTAGATACTAATTCGGCATTTTCAGTTTACATCCTTTTGATAGAACGTGTATCAAATTGTATACATTGTGATTATTGAAAAATACTGTTTTGAAAAAACTGTGAGTTACGTCCTTTTTTCTTTCCGCGGTCGAAATATTTAGTCAAGATACGAGAATGTACATTTATACTAATCCTGGTTATTGTGCGAATGGATTACAAATGTTGTTCTTACGTTGATTTTCTTGATTCAATGTTATTCCGTTTGAGAAAAGAAGTATTGAAAAAGGTTTTCACTATCAGTATGTACTGAAATATAATCCTTTCGAGAAAAATTTCAAATTTTATGCATTAACTGAGAGATTATTTTACGATACGCTGAAGAATAAATATAACAGACGAAAGCAGTTGAATGTTTCTCATTTATCTAAGGACATTTAAAAAGAAAAAAACATCATTACTGTAACATCAATTAAATATACATGCGTGGATAGTATTAAAATTATAATCGCAATGATTAGAATTGTAATAACAAAATAACATGAAACGGAAGTCCTCTTTAACTATTGTTAAGAATAAACATTCATTGATTAAATATCTTGTCGAGGATGTCCAGTTTTTTTTTTCTTTTTTGTCTAATCAGTTGGATTAAGTAGATCTACGGATTTACATAATTGAAGATGGTAGAATAAAAAGAGCTAGTTATTTAGATAGCCCGCGGTAGTACGGCCTTAGTGATTTTGAGTTCAGGTATTTGAATTATATTTGAAGCAGACGGACTGTTTTTAATTATTCCAAGAATGCTGTTTTAAAATATCGAAGCGACAAATTCATTTTCGTCAAGAATATTGAGATAGTGTCACATATTTAAATTAGAGAAGTTCATGTATTAGGCCATTATATTATATCAACTTCTTATTTGAATGGTCCGTCTCGTACCACAGACTGCATTGTTCACCGGCTTTTCCAACTTACTTTTAAGATATGATTATTTATATTTAGACTTGTTCGAGTAATGTAATGTTTTATAGAACCTAAGCGCCATAACAACTTCATTTATTAAGAAACGGCGAAGTTAGGGAAAGGATAACAAATATATACATATTGCATTACACACTACTAATGGAATTCGATTAAAATTATCAATATGATTATAACGACAAGATCTTTTGTGATGATCTTTTGATTACATGTTAGAGGCATTACATTTTTTAATTTGTGTTATTTTAGAGTCACTTATTCATAATTTCTACTGTAATTTGTAAATTCTTTTCAATCCCAATTTTTTATTACACCTCTCCATCGCAATTTTTTTTTTGTGTAAAATAGCACTGTTTATTAAGCAAATTATATTTATTATCAGTTGACAATGCTCGCCATGAACGAAACTGGTCTTGATCTTGATAAATAAAAGTGGAAATAAGTACTAAGAAATATTTTGTTTTTTTTTTAAATATGAAAACAAGTTCCAGAATTTGTTTACATACATTCAATTTACACGGTGCTAGCGCTTTTCTATAAATACCGATAAATTAATAATTTGCAATTATTCACCATTTTGTTTTTACAAAATCTAACGCAGAATGTTTCATTTTGATTGTTACTACTGTAATTAATATTCATGGAAGATGGCGGCAGATCTAACAACGAGTAATTTCATCTAACTATAAATTACCAATACGAGGGAAAAGGCTGTTCGATGATTCAATTAATAAAAGTAGACCTGACTATCTGTTTTTTCCACACTTGTATTTTTTTAAAGCGAAGTGTAGAAGAATGAAAACAACCGAAACATAATTAATTTACCGATTTTGTAAAGCAAGAGACGAGATTACCTAAATTAAAAACTTCGTAATACTTTTTTACAATTAACTTCAAATGAACTGTTAGTTTTGGTGCGTGTCCTAGGAATTCTCTTTTCAAATCAAGTGCCAGACTCAAAAAAATCTATCAATGATTTCGTACCATAATCTAACGGAATTCGACCGCAGCAAAACCAATTTTTTCGTCGATTTCATTGGGTCAAACGTTGCAACACTTTTGTAACCGTATAAAAAACAGTATGCATAATAAAAATTCAAACCACAACATACCGATACCTTACGTCTTTCCCAATATTTAATTCATACGTTTTTCGATTTTATACTAGTGCTCTTCTTTTTTTATTGTTTATACCTAATTTGGAGTAGCATTCGATCGATCTCATGGCCCGATATTCTTAATTTGAGTATAGCTCTTATTATGCAAAATAGAACTGGCCCCATTGCCCATAATGAGACAAGTGGTAAAAAGTGGACTATCACAGTCGAATCTGATTGGATAATAAAAAAATAATATCACTTTACACGGCCGTCAGCGATTTTATCTCGGCAAGAAGATCAATCTGATTTATTTCAGTTGCAATTAACATCAGCCTTTCGAAATGATATAATTAACGCCCAGGGCAATTATTCGTTAATTGATTATTTCGCGTCTACAGCTAACATTATAGTAAATTAACTTTTGAGAAGTATTTATAATATATTTTCAAAGCCAAGGGTGTCAAACCTTTTTTGCCCTGGGATCGACTTTTCAATCTTAAGTTTTCTAGCGATCGACTTCTAACATGATTCTTAAAAGAAATTTATTTATTTAGGATTTTTCCCTTCCTAAAACTTAGAAATGTTTATTTAAAAAGCGAAATAAATATCATTAGGTACGTATGTAAGTGCTTACAAAATAATTCAATTTTTTATATTATATATTTTTTCGAAATTCACGGAAGCTTTCGGGATCGACCAAATTTTGCTTTGGGATCGACCGGTCGATCGCGATCTACCGGTTGGACACCCATGTACAAAGCTATCAAATATGGCATTTTTCAGTTCAGTTGAAAATATTGTAGCTTAATTGCAAGTGAATGCAGTATGGATGCTACCCTACAACTCAAATGTGGTAATGGAAACCTGCAGTATTTTACATCGTTATGTGTTACTTTGGACTGAATCCAAATGTGTCAATGTCATTGTAATCAATAATTATCATATACTTTTAAGTAAGGTTAATTAAAAAAACAATGCAGTCTTATTATGTTATATTATAGGTGTGTTTGCGAGATTCTGTCACGAAAAGGTCTCCTTATTCCTGACTTAACCGATTGCTGTCGTACCTGTTTCAAACTTAGTAATTTGTTAAGCACTTTTGTGCCTTAAATATGACTGAGTTCTATTTTATATAAAAAATGCAGTTTATTGATTTAATTGAAATTTATTTATTGCAGCATTCCATTGCAGTATTATTGCCAATAATTGGTTGTTGTTGAAAGATATTTCGTCAGAGTCACGCTATAGTTGACTACTGACGATTGCATTTATTTATTATACATTGCATACGTGAAGCATCGTTTACTTTACATCGTTTACTAGAACGAAAAAAATCTTTTATTATGCAATAGAAAATTTCAACAGATATATATATATTTTTTTGAATTGTTTGAATTTTGTACTTTTCCATGAGTTTTGTCGCTAGCGACCCGGGTTTCACCTTTCGGCATCTTCAGGCATCCGTGCACTTAGATATTGATATAGTGCATCAAATTTGATATTGAAATTCCATCAAGCACCCTCAGTCGAAATACTTAATTAGATATATATATATATATGAAATCCCGGCATTTCGAAAATTTTTGAAAACTTTTGAAATCCGCGTGAGACCTTAAAAAAAGAAGGTCCGAATTTATTTTTTTACGAATACCGAAAATACTTGGCTTTTTGAAATCGGCCAGACAATTTTTTTTAAAAACTGCGAAAGACCTAAAAAAAGGAAATCACGAATTTGTCCACGTTTTAATGGTGAACGTTCAATCTCGGGATTGGATGCCTTAGTGGCAACCCTAGTTGAAAAAAGACTATTGTATAATCATTGCATTGGTGCAGCTTTTATAGCTACAAAGTAATCATTTCGAAATCACTGAATTCTCAAAAGCGCACAAACACCTCGTATTTCTTAAATTATTCGTGTGTACCAAGTCAAACCCAGTCAGTCAAAATTAGTATTCTGATGTTGTTCCGTTTGCCAGTCACAACAAAAGCAACAATGCGCTTATTTGGTATTCAAATTTATGTTTTGTCAAAAGACAATCAGCCGTCCTTCGGGAATTGACATATTATTAGTCCTTGGAATACATTTATGAAGGCGCATTTTGACTTTTTATTAAAAATTATAAAAATATGACAACATACGAGAATACTAACTCTCAATAGCAGCGAGTCATCGCAAAAGAAAAAACCTCTGATTGTTTAAGTTTTATTCCGTATCCAAAATTCATTGATCTAGCTTTTTCAGCATAATTATTGTCAGTGTTGAAAATCACTGAGTATTTATTTGACGTAGCAAATAAAAACGTAAAAAGACAATTTGGATGGAAGACGTACCCAAAACATAAAATTGACATCTGTATGTAATAGAAGACCTTTCGTCAAATCAAAATGTCTATGAATTGCGGAAGTTACTGCAAAATATTGTTTTAAAAAAACAAGATTTTTTTTAAAACGATATTTTTATTTATTGATTAAATTGGAATTTACTTGGTAGAATTTTGTTTCAATAAATTAAAAATAGCACTGTATTTAGGCGTGTGTGATATAAATGATGTAAATAGATTGATTTATACACAACATCAATTAATAAAATGAAAATAAGGATGTTATACTACGAACAGTACGAACTATATTGATAAGTTGACAAAAAAAACCTGATATTAAACTGTGTGCCTAGTTCAGTTAAATTTACATCATTGTCAATGTAAAATAAATTTGTTTTCAATTTAAATTTGAGACCTAACGCGTGGGTGTTTGTGATGTCAATTCTTCTCGAGTTAAACTCGGGTGACTTACAAAAATGATCGGTCTTTCAACATTAAAATAATAGGAGCAAAGGTAAGTATAAGCCAAATAAAAAAAAAAAAAAATTCTACCAATAGCTATTTTCTGGAATCAATTAAGTGGGAACGTCGAGTGAAGTCTGTATTTATTCAGAATTAAATAATTGTGGAATAAGATGTACAGCATTTCAATAATTTACATCATTTACGTAACAACAGATTACTTATCACGTGAGATTCAATAAGTAATTTTGCTACCAGAATTGTTAAAGTAATAAGTACTAAGAATCGTGTTATGAATGTGATTTTCAACGCACGTTTCTCACTAAAACAAGGCTTATCATTTTCTGACTTCGAAAGCAAAAACTAAAGAAATTCGTTCCCACGAACCCTTTCGTCGAAGCACTTATGATGCGCGGGGGAGTTTGTTTACAACCATCCCTTTCAACACAAAATTATATTAATTTAACGATCAGGGGTGAAGCATTGTTGATACAGACACCTGTAATAATAATTTAGTGGTTTTCAATCGCGCAATCATGCACTAGCAATCAGAAAATTCAGGGTTAGGTTTCCTTAGCTGGATACAGTTAACATTATTTCTTTACATTGAACTGATCTTTTAGAAACGATTTCCCAATAATATTGTCTTTATTATCGACCTACTGCAGTAGAAGAAGTTACTTAATGGTGGTGTTCATTGAATAAAAAATAATATGGTAAACTCATTAAAATAAACAGATTTAAGACTTGATAACATTTAGAATTATCTGTATTGTTATTAGAATATAGAAAACAACAGTGGCGGTTCGTGACCTGAAATCTTGGGTGGGCTAGAGAAAAGTTGAGCATTGTATACTATTTACGAAA
This sequence comes from Himalopsyche tibetana, assembly GCA_030503985.1. NCBI lineage: Eukaryota > Metazoa > Arthropoda > Insecta > Trichoptera > Rhyacophilidae > Himalopsyche > Himalopsyche tibetana. The sequence goes on from JAPJYX010000010.1 coordinate 9,791,987, forward strand.
TTGTGCATGTTTCCACTTCACCTTAAACATTAATCTACAAGCAAATTAACAAATACTACGACACTACTGCAAAGCATAAATTATTGTGTAATAAAATCAAAGCTAATGTAAGTAAGAAATAATAGAATAGTAAAAACTGGACCTCAAATTCGTCTCCTTCAAAGTGAAAAACATGTACAAAAAGCCGTATGGAGGAACTGTCATCAATTGTCATACGATACAACGAGATTGGTATTTGTGTTTGTATGTGTGGGCTAGTGTGAAATAAAAAAGTGTGAAAACAAAGATATTGCATTAATTTGGAAAAGGTAAGTTACGTTTAGAAATGTGTTTACATATTTTGTTCAGCGGCCGGATTGCTGTTAATTTTTATTCAGCCATCTAAAGTTTTTTTCTACAAATTTTCTGTGAAAAATGCAGGTCGGGCTAAGCCCACCTAGCCCAGTACGTAGAACCGCCACTGGAGAACAATTACACGTAACAATTGTTTTCAATAATAATATATATGTATAGAAAAAAAAACAAAATCTTTATCATTCGACATTGTTTAGTAATCTGTTTTATTATGTGTTATAGCGAAATATTTAGGTACTTACCATATTATACGATGAAAAAAATCCCTTTCAATTTATTTAATTTTAAAATTCAACCGTTTGGCTTTTTGAAACACATTAAGGTGACAAAAAAAATGGTAAAAAATATTTATTCTTTTAATATTGTGAATAAAATTAACACCAATACGTGTTTTGATTTATGGTAATACATTTGAAAAGCCGAAACATGTGAGATGAAAAAATTATAATACACCTTACATAAATTATTAACACCGAAATAATGAGGGTAAAAAAGGGTTAACAATAATGGGCGGGGTAAAAACACAACTAGGTAAGTGTATCCATAAAATCTCCAGGTATATTAATTCTTGTTCTTGCTGCTATCGTATTCCAATTAGGAATTTAAAAAATCTTTTCTTTACCACTCATACTTTCTACTTGAACCGAATTATTTATGGCCTAATTATTTCAAAAAAATATTAATTACGATACTAATATGTTATATAACTTAGCTCGTTGAAAAATAGTGGCTGAGCAAATGAGTAACATGTAGTTCTCGTAGAAAAAACTTATGTTGAGATGAGCTCCATTAGGATACCATATATTCTTCATTGGGAGCATAAATAGTTTTTAAAAAATACTTAGAAGTAGAGTAAGAGTACCATAGCTTCACATTGCGAGTGAAATAAATATATTTAAAAAAAAAAAACTCAATACAGTCAATACAGGTAACTTTGGGCATTAGTCTAACATTGGCCCACTACAAGAAAAAGGGTTTCAAATTATGCCGTTATAATGTTATGGTCATATCATTGCCACCTGTACATTTATTTGCTAAGCAATAGTATTGTGTAGCCCTTTGGATGTAAAAATATGAATTATAATGCATCATATTTAATATATTTGGAATTTTGTCAGTTGGGTGTCATCATATTTTAAAAAACTTGGGCCGGCAATATTTCAAATTTGTATTCCTACTCTATAAAAATGTGTTATATTTTTTTTAGCCTACGATTGATTATGTACAAAATACACGAGATCGTGGAAAAAAGTTGCAAAGACTGAAATTCTTGAGATTATAGTGAATATGTATGAGTTGGGCTAAAGTTATCCAATATGGGGTGCTAACTTTGGCTCACTGTTCTATCTGCATTTATATATCAAGCATAGAAACATTTCCAAAAACGTTTTGTAAACTGAATCTTAATACACTGATACTAGGGTATCCAATCCCGGAGCCTTTTCCCAATCCCGGGATTTCGGGATTGATTAATTATGAATCCCGGGATTGAGATTTTCTCACTGAGGAATTTGAAATCCTCAATTCGCTATACTTTTTCCCCGATTGTCACAGAACCTCGTTTTTTTTAGCTCACCGAGGAATTTGAAATCCCCGATTTGGTATGCTTTTTCCCAGATTTTCACAGAAACTAGTTTTTTTTTAGCTCACTGAGGAAGTTGAAATCCTCGATTTGGTATACTTTTTTCCAGATTCTCACAGAAATTGGTTTTTTTTAACTCACTGAAGAATTTAAAATCTTGAATTTGTCAATTTCGTGTAAATTTTCGGGTTTTGCTCAAAATTTCTCAATCCCGAAATCCCGGGATCGTGGCCAACTCAATCCCGGAATTTCGGGATCAGAAAATTGAACGGGATCACGGGATTGGATGCCCTAACTGATACTCATCTTTGTGAAATAATACCATACATAATAGTAGCGACAATTTATAAAAATCAAAAAACCTTTAAATCTTACCAGAAAGTTGCCCGCGTTGACGGTAGTATATTTGATATAGAAAGTATTAAATTCTTTTTTAGAATGTATGGCAATGAATATCAAACTCTACACTTAAGACAATCTGGCCAAATAAAATTGCTTTAGAATATTAAGCCCCATACATGTAGCAGTTTTTTTTTTAATTTTGCTTAATTGTGACACGCGAGATGTAGCCGTAATAGCACTTGACAACAATCGTGGCTTGCAACTACTTTGTCCTCTGCTATCGCAAACTTGATCCGTTACGGTAATGCACTCTAAGTGTGGGTCGCATAACTACGCGTGTGTGCCTTACTTTAATCGAAAGAATAATAAATTCGAGCAATTACAAAAAGACGAGTGGCTATGACCTAAAATGGTCGAAAAAAATCAATTATTTTGTTAATAACGATCGAATGTCTCTTTAATTAAACTGTCTATTTCATATTGTTACGTATAACTTATAAGATTACCATTTGACCGACAAAATACAGAATTTCCGATGACTTGACACGAAGATTCAACGAAACAAAACCAAAATCCATTGATAAAATAAAGCAAGCGCTAAATAAGCGAGGACGCAAAAAGAGAAAGAACAAAACAATAACCATGATGTTCGTTGTTACAAAAAATGCACTGGTTTAAAATAGCAAGGGACTTAGAAATATCAAGTAAATAACTGTTATTCAAGGACATCAATCATAAATTGTAAAGAAGGACTTCACGTGAATGATTCGCATTCCGAAAGCTTGGTGGAATATTTTATAAATACAACTATGATAAGATTTTCCCAAATACGACTAATTTTAATGAATCTTATTGTCATTTGAATGGTACATTTTCCCCCTATGTAATATATCTAACTACGTACTATCAATTATTGTGTTCATGTATTTATTTGTATTGTTATCCATTAGCTGCAGATCTATGTGATGGACGAACGAATAAAGTATTTAAGGGTTCCATCTACTGAGGATAAGACATTGTTCTTCATTCAGGGCTGTGGAATCGAAGTCGCGTTGTTTAGGGTTGTGCAAAAAGACAGAAAAGTCTAAACTCATTTTTGAATTAAATTAAAATACAAAACTTAATTAAGTATTTTGACTTGATGGAATTTCAATATCAAATTTGAATTTTTGTATATAAACGATACAAACTGTTTACTACGCGTCAGTTCAAGTACATCCGTGCACTTGGAATGCCTGAAGATGGCGAAAGGCGAAACCCGGGTCGTTAGCGACAAAACTCATGGAAAAGTACAAAATTCAAACAATTCAAATTTAAAAAAAAATACAGAACGTTACGCATATTATAGATTTTTCTGATAGACCATAATAAAATCTATTAATGCAAACCACAATTTGTGTTTAAAAAATGTTTTTTCTTATACAAATTAAATCATAAAGTTGACACATTCAAGCAAACTGATTTCTCGGAGCGAGGTGAAAGGAAGTAAGTCATTCTAAAACCAACATTCAAAAATATGTTATACTTAATGATATCTTCGATTATCGTTTCGAAAATATTTTTGTAAGGGATACATGTGTCATTTTTCAATGCGGGTTCAAATATTTTGTGAAGAAATGTGACAATGGTGGAGGGATAGTTTGTATATGAACGGACCGATCTAAGCTAAATCCTAACAAGTAGCTGACGGCACGTTTACATGAACTGTGTACTTTATTAGTTAAGTGATAATTTTGAAATGGTCAAGATCAAAAGTTATTGTTTGATAAACTTGTGTTGCGGAAATAATTGAGAAACACGAAGGCGGTATAGTTGTTGTCGGAACGAGGCCAACCGGTGCACCCTATACGGTCACAATTTTTAGATTCGCGCCACCGTGACTGCTGTGGCCTGCCTCTCGCCAGGCTCATACCATGTTGACATTTAACACTCCTGCATCTGCAGCAGAAAAGCTATCGAGTGTCGGCGAACACGACAATACGTCACGTGGACGGCGACAGCACATAGCAAGGCACACGGATTGAGTGATTGAGAACTGGGTTCGACATAACTGGGAATGGATATAATAATAATGTTCGGTAGCTCAGAGCCAAAGCTTCGTTCATCCGACATGTACTGCATCTTTACAAGCAACCGTTATAATAAAATAAATATCGTAATGTTAAAGGAAAAGCTTGCAACTACATATATAGTTAAAAAAATCAAAGTATTGATTTGGCAATGTTTTGAAGCTGAAATAACTATAAATTAGATCTCTCAATTCGAGGGCTAAAAGTAAAACAAGGTTATCTAAAAAAATGTGTTTTTCTATTTTTGATATTTTATTTGTCAAATATAAATAACCGGTAAAGTTTAAAGTTAACTACATAAAGTTGTCCTTTTTATTAGTAAGATATAATACTTTTTAAAAAATCATCACAATAAGCAATAAGTATAAACATACAATACACAATAAATTATAAAATATGGACATTAGGTTTTAAATTATCTTCTGCTTTGTAAAGTTACAAAATAATAGAAAGCGTTTTTTAACTTTCCTGAAAACTTACACTATTGTAAATAGTGTTGTTTGACTTTAAGCCCTCTAATTGTGGTAGAACGAAATACTTTACTAATTTAAACTAAATATAATGAAGGTTTACCAAGTAAATATAAATTTAATCAACGAAAAGCTTTAGTCATTAAATGGTGGCGATTTTTTCATTAAATTTTATCTGAAACAACATTTTATTCTGTCATATAAACTGTATGTTATATTAAACAAAAGAAATGTGTTAAAAAAAACTTTTTTACAATTTTACTAAGCGGCGATTTTTATAAGTTGAATTTAAAATAAGTAAAATAAGAGTTTTTATCGAAAGCATTGAATACAAACATGACTTATATAATTTCTATAGCAAAATAAGCACTAATATTATTGGTCTAATCAAGTAGGAGATAACATTTATATGCGTATTTTTCATTTATATTCCAATAGTAAATCTGTTCGCCTAATCCAGGTTAGGATGAAAGTGTTTTGACAAGTTAAAGTACGTGAATGAGACTTGGAGCACGATGATAGTTCGTTTTTTTTTTACTTCGATGTTATCAATCGAATCTTGATCCAGATTAAAATTTTTGATGAGTAACTTGTCTTACTTATTGTCTTTTTTTGCACCATTGCCTTTCACTTTAAGTTCAGACAAGGCCTCTGCTTGTGTGGACACCTGACAATGCCCTTGAGGTTTTTTTTACCGCTTCAAATAATTGTATTTGTAATTCGATTTTGAAATAATATCAAAACAACAGCAAAAAAACGTTTGTATGCTGATTGTGTATTATACAAAAAAATGACTTATATTAATATTGAAATGAATAATGCAAAAAACCTCAGCGGTATTAGCGGGGTATCAATAATACTTGTATTTCGAATGTACACATTTTTCTTGTGTCTAATCGTCGATATAACAAAATACGTTAAGCGACGCTTAATAAAAAGTGATAACTTATATACATGTTTCGTTTTAGCACATTTTATTTTTGTATTTCTAAATATTCGCTTGGCTTACGTAAACGTTTGAATAAGTCAAATCCTAATATGTATATTGTTAACTCCTGATTGAGTATCTCAAAAAGACAATTAACCATTATTCTCATGGAAGAAACGTTGGTGGATGAAGTTGGAAAAATACAAGTATATAAGAATAGTGAAAGGTGATAAGAAAATTGGCATTCTGAGACAATTTGATTTAAATCTTCATCTTAACTTATCGTGATTCTTTTTTGAAATGTATGAATTTGATTGTTTGTTATATTACCTAAGTATATATTCCTAAGTTATAATTCGGTATAACTAAATAGTATGTAGTATTATTTTTCCCAGCACAGTTATCTGATCAAATGTGCATATTCCTTTTAAGAGCTCTGTCACTGAAAGCTACAAATTTCATAAGAACCTTTTTTCGTAGCCACTAATTCATTTAGACTTGAGAAAGTAAAGATAAAAAATGATATGTATAACCATTCTGCATAATTTAGTCAAACTATTAATTTTTTACATGTAATAGTCTACAACTAGGGAGTAACATATTGAATCCATGCAATTGGATTATATGTAAACTGTTTAAAAACCAAAATGTTATAAATTGCCTCTTCAAGTAATCAAATCATTAACAGTGCAATCGATTCAGACAAAAGCGAGAGAATAGTAAGGACAGTACATATATAAATAAAAATATTTTTACAGCCATTAGTTATTTTGTTTCGTATTTTAATAATTAATATAAAAGAATTTAGAAATGCAGGAAATGAGCGAGAAAAATAAGTCCGGCATGCTCGTACAAATCTCAAACTAAAACAAGGAAATAAATACGTAACAACTCGAGTATTATATATATTAAACGTATTTAATAGGTACGAAGCATTATGTCATAATTTCATGACCATTAGATTCTCCGTTCAAAGGAGTATGTATGTACAGGTGTTTATGCGGTGCTGGACCATTGCGTTGAAGTTCTGCGTACGTATTGTAATAGAATGTCAGCGCGAATCCTGCTCAAGTCAGTCATTAGTTACTTGTAAACAACACAATCGCGGTAAACTTGGATGTTGTACTCAACGGTCGATACTCGTACGCTATACATGCCACGTTAGAAAATTTTGGGAGTAACAAAAATAATATATAACGGATACAGCCATAAAATAGTATTTGATTTCTTGTCACAACGATTTCGACTCTCAATAATTAATTTTGAGAAACGAAGAAATCCATCAATGTCAAGGCATAACGATGTTATAGAATATAATATTAAATAAAATACTTTTTTGTTATTTTTTAAGGCACGTATTATGTACATATAAACCGGGTCTGTAGCGTAGTGGTTATCGTCGTTGGCTTCCGTGACGGGTCTTCAAGTCCCAGTGCAAACAGCATTGTTTTAAATTTGAATCGTTCAAACTATGTACATTCTCAAAAATTTTGTCACTAACGACCCGGGTTTCACCTTTCGGCATCTTCAGGCATTCAAGTGCACGGATGAACCTGAACTTGAACTTTCATCCGTTCACTTGAATGCCTGAAGATGCCGAAAGGCGAAACCCGGGTCGTTAGTGACAAAATTTGTGAGAATGTACATAGTTTGAACGATTCAAATTTAATATTGAAATTCCACCAAGCACCTTCAGTCGAAATCTTAAAGCATTGTTTTAAATCGATGTATCGATTTCTGTTAGAATGTATGTACGGTTGTTCGTTATGTCTAAAAAAGTCATCCCATTCTTCAAATCCTACAGAAACGAGACATGGTGAAAGCGATTAGTCAACCACTAGTCTTGTCCTAGTTCCTATTCTTCTCTTTCTACTCTCTTTGAAAAAAAGAGGTTGAGCGAATAAGTAGCAAGCAGGTTCGTAAAAAACTTTTGTTAAGATACCTCCCCTCCGTTGAAATATCGAAGGTTCAGTCCAAAGATATTGCCTGTCCATTTTTCGCCTAAATTGGGTCAAAGTATGAATAATTTTCGCCTGAATTATATCTTTATGCCGCAAAATTATTGAATTCGAGAAGATATTGTTATCATTCAAATACATAATAAATCCATGTTACTAATATTTATCACGTGAAAAAGATTTTTATCTTCGGTGCTCTCAAAAAATGTGGGGTTTACATATATGTAATATCTTTGCACTAAATTTAAGCCATTGATATGATAGGGACACGGATACAAAAAACTTAAATATTCGGTATAACAACGATAAACATAACACTCTAAATTTAATGATAAAACACCTTTCCTATATTTTTTTCCATTATATTATATATATTGCTATATAAATAACAATATTAAATTAATTACGTGCGGTAAGAAAACTTTATTGAATTATCTATAAAATGCTTATGGTGGATGTTTGGTCTACCCCAGTGTTTCTCAACCTTTTTGGGAGCGTGGCCCCTTTTGAGTGTCTATATTTTTCTGTGGCCCCCATACTATAGTTTTTTCTTCCCATGAAAATTATAATTTCAAAAACCCGCCTTTTTTATAGCTCTTCCGAGATTTTAGAATCTAGAATGCCAGTAATTTATTTTATTTACAGATTTACGAAAAATAGCTGCGTGACGTCCGCCATTATGCTCTTCCCTGTATCGTTTTATCAATACCCGTGGCCCCCCTAAACTGTGTTGTGGCTCCCCAAAACGAAAATAAATCTCTGTGGCCCCCTTAGAACACGCTGTGGCCCCCTGGGGAGCCACATGGCCCACCGTTGAGAAACCCTGGTCTACCCTACCAAGGATTACATCATTTTTTTTTGGCGTCTATTAAGGATAAAACATAAATTTAGTAATATTAGAGATTCTAATTATGTTCCTAATGGAAGCTGTAATGTTGAAACGAGAAACGGACTGATAGAAAAGGTTTATCAAAACTGCACGAAATTGCAACCGCAGATATAAAGCTACTAGGATGGTCAATTACAAAACGCAATGGCTAGTGCTCGAGCAGCGCTTATCTCTGCAAACAATCCTAAGAAGCGTATATTTTAAAAGTGAGGCTAAAATGAGTTATATGATTATAAAATACAATATTGTTTTCTAATCGAAACGATGACAATTTCTTACGTCTAATAAAAATTCATTTCCTGAATTCAAAATAAAATATGAGTACGTAATTAAGCTCAAACCCTGATTTTTTAAACTTAATTCTTAAAGTTAAATTCATGTAGCGATGAATATATCAAGAAATATTGCAATTATTTTCTGACGATAGTTCCAGAGATACACGGTGAAATTACTTGCTTAGACTGAACCAGTAGAGCAGCGATACTCAACTTTTTTTCCCTTCTGGGTTGCATGCCGGTTTTTCCTTGTAATACCACATAAAAGTAAGTACACAAAAATATAAATTATCCAAAATAATCTTGCGAACAATACCAGATGTTTGAAACTGGTTCTTTGTGTTTGGCCCGACATAGAATGTAATTTGGCCGCAGGTTGAGTATCGCTGCACTATAGGCTTTGTGATGCCCGGTCATAAAAAATAGAAAATGATAGTCTTTAAAAGTCGTATTTTTCAAGTTTTAGTGTTGGATCAAAACCCACTTACAAACAATAATGTCATACGATATTAAGTCAATAGCAATATTGTGCGTATGAAGTAAAATAAAAGGGAATCATGATTTAAGTATATGGTTCGCATTTAACAGTATCTTATGTTATAAATGTAATACCGAAGCGTTATATAGGTACAACTAAGTACTCAAAAGTTAACGTAATATGCCTCCACTACTGCTACGTAAATTAATATTTCTATTAAGGCGAAAGTATAATAAGCAGATAAACTGGACAGATCCGTATTCCGCTTACTCGTGTAAGAAGATGAATCTTGCAAATGGTGGAAACATCATCGCGTATGTGACGATTTACCTCAGGTCGCGTAGTGATTACTACATTCCATAAACGGCCATAATTTGTATGGCGAACTATTAGAAGCAACTGTTCGCTTATTTTGCCGAGGAATGTCAACTCTCTGGTCTAGCAAGGAACGAGAGTGGTAGATGGGCAAAGCTTATTGCTTACTGATCAAGTAACTCGTCGGCACTGGTATAATGTAAAGGAGAAATTTAAATTAATGTATTTAATGCTTGCAAAGGAAACAGTAACTGAATGTAAATAAACAAACATGCATTAATTGAAATACCTACATCAATATGTGAAACTTATATCTTAGTAAATATTTTAAACTATTGATTTAATTAACCGACAGAACGGGGATTAAAAGGATTCTGAAGTCGAGAGACTGTATGGTTAAGAATAACATAAAGAAAGCTGAAGTGTTTTGAGTGTTTCATCAGTTGCATTAATGCTATACAAAAGTAAAAATTGATAATCATGTGAATACCACTTGAGTTACTAAAAAACACTCCACTTCTTAGAGAAATATAATAATGGTTAATGTAACTTTAGAGCATCATTATATGCGATAAGAACTTCGATTGTGATTTTGGTATAAATTTGAGAATTTGATATGATTTCGGGATAAATTTAAGAATATTGTTTCATTGGTATTTACTATAAATGTCGATTCTTCTCGTGTTGATTTAAATAATTTGTCTAAGCTCTACTCGAAGGGTTTAGGAACACAGAAGTTTATCAACAAAAACATAGTTTTAAATTCGTTCATTTACATTTGTACATAAAAACATGTAAAATTATAATTTAATTTCTAGATACATATACCCAAAAGTATTTTTTAAACACTTATTTGAACGAGTCATAGCTTTGTATCTCTTGTAAATATGATGATAGAATTTCGTAGTTAGGCCCCAATTGTGATCCTTAGCCCTAGTACTGTTCTTGAGTAAGTCTTATTTAATTTGGTATTTTGTATTGATTAAGTTAATACATCGTATTGTTTTAGTTCAATAGAACACGAAGAAGCATATTAATTAAATATTTCCTATATTACAATGTTTCATGTGATATCTTTACATCAATTGTTGTACAAGAAAAATGGCTGTCAAGTGATTCAGACACAATTTTTTTAATTAACGAGTTAAATACTCTCGAACTGTCTCGGATTACTACGACACTTCCGAATAATCTGTACGAACAGCGACATGAAAAAGAATTAATTGGTCAAATTAAATGGCAAAAACTAGTATACATAGGTCCATGATTCGATTCAGAGATAAGCGTAATGCCATGCCCTGCAGGGTCTATAGTGATCAGTGGTATCTTCTATCTTAATCGAGTCCAAAAGTGGGCCACCGAATATAGCTGTCAAGCTATAAAAGAAAAGTAACCATGTGGGCATTTGTTTGTTTTTGTTATGAATGTTGCTTCTAATTAACAAGAACAAGACGAATGACTGTTTAAGAGCCTACACAACTTTCCTAAACGAGATTAAGTTCGATGGTCACTGAACAATCAATAATTATAGAAAACTAAAAAGGTCGTCAAAGCAGGTTTTATATTTGGATTTTGATTATCATACACATCGCTACTTGAAAGCAACAGTGGAATAAACCCAAAATAATAGTTTTGTGATAAAATTTATCCTTAAGGTTTGTTTCATACATTAATTAAAAAGAATTGATTATTATTTTTTGTAGTAAAGTTTTTAATATGTATATCCCACTGATGTTTTGAAGTTGTAAAGCGATATAAATAAATATAACAGTGGAATTGCCATAATAAATATCCCAGTATTTCATTATGTAGCTTTAGATTTCAGCAATCGATTGGCAAACCTAGCTCAAAATTGACTGTTTGTATTTTATCTTACGTTGCTTTCAGGCAATGATATACAGAATATGAATAAGTCTAGTTAGTTAGTTATGGAAATCATAGAGCTGGTTGGTGTAGGTAGATTATTCGAAAATATAAAATAGTATTGCCAAGAATTTTTTTTTTTTTAAATGGAAAGTAACTTACCAGGATTGGATTTGTCAGTAAAATGGATGGCATGATGATAACGAGGGTTGTCGACTACTCTATAAAGGTGTTAGTAACCGCGTTCAAAAGAGTATGTATGTTTAATTTAACAAACACGTGGATAATGTACGTTTAGTTTAACAAAAAAACATGTTTGACTTAATTGACAATCACCATGTTTTACCTAAGCCAGTAATTTCCTTGTCTCTAATCGAATTGTTTTTAAATATTTTTTTTAAAAGTAAAACACGCTGAATTCGAATACATCTTTTCTGTGCATTTAAATTGATAAATTCGGATCTAATTTAATTAATCGCAAACAAGTCGATCTTTGCGTTGCGAAAAAGACCATTAAAGAAAGATTAGTTATATTATTATAATTCGTGTATAAATCACGTCTTAAGAGAACAAGTAAACAATAATTACTGTGTATTATAAAAACCAATCTACCGTTATTATGGTCTGAGGATAACATGTGCAAGACGATGCACCGTTACTTTTTTAACAAATTATTCTGACAAATGCAAAACACTGTACATGAGTTCCGTTTAAAACACCTAATTAGCGATTTTTTTATTGAAGCTAAAATTATTTTGCACGAAATTTATATAACTATAGTAACAAACTATATTTATGTACAACGAACACGACGGCCGAGTACCATTATACGAATGTTATTAATATGATTATTATAGTAACAAGCATCAAAATTTAACAGTTTTAATTAATTTTAAAAAATAAATAAATTTGTATGCCTAATTAAAAATGGCTTCGTAGTAAAATCGTTGTTGGCTTTAGTTGTGACTAAAAAATTGAGTAACACACAGTTCCCGTTGACAAAAACATGTTAAAATAATCTACATGTACTCTTGAAAGTTGAAAGAAATAGCACAAATCAATAAACCTTCAAAATTTGCCCTTCGTTTGGCATGGATTCGTAAATAAAGATACAGAAAATTAATTAATACTGACTGGGTCGTAGTTAACAAAGGTTGAATTAGTATTACGTACATATTATCTGGGAATACTGACAAAAAAGGGACCTGTCAAAATTTGTTACAAATTAAGAATTCAAGACATTTATTCATTCTAATTGCAGCGTTTTCAATACAGATGCATGTGTGTATTTAACGAAAGGAAATAAAGATCAAAATAACATTTGGCGGTTAGAATGAGTACTAAAAACGTGCATGGTGCACGTGCCAGAGCAGTTGGCCACCATCACGTTAAGTATAACATAGAATTCTTAAAATAGTCTCCATATTTGGTACTTCAATGAACCGATGTGAAGTCAGCTGCAAATTTGAAAGATTTAAAAAGTTTAAAAGATTCTCATATCTCTGTATTTGAAATCACCGTATTGTTGTTTGAATAGCGGTATTCGGAATCTGTATTTTTTTTGAATATAATGCCTTTCCACCAAGTATTGACAGTGAACACACTAAAAGTAATCTAATGAAAAACTATGTATTGCCCACAATTGAGTAGCACAAAATTACGCGGACCGTAGTTTGCCTAGTCATCAGCCAATAAAACGAAAACTATGTGTTTAATACAAATTGTATTTGTATAGAAATTAATATTTTTTCAGTACAAATTCATTTCTAATCGAAGTTTTCCGGGATTCAAAAAATGCTCATCGTATTTTTTTCCCTCTGTAAGTTTCTATTCTGATTGAACACATTTCTCAAACCTTAAAAAGTAACAAACTATATTTTTTCACATGTTGTGAGCGAGGAATAAAGACACTTCGTGTTTATTTTTTGCTTATGCATACCTTTACAAGATTTTTTGCTCGGTTATATGTGTGCCGAATATTAAAATACTTACGTGGCAAAAAAAAACGAATCACAAAAGATGATGTGGATGACAAGAGACATTTGAAATACTTACAATTTGTCACAATGAGTTGAGTAATATTTCCGACATACCACAAAAGAAAAATTGAACACAAAATGACAGGATGAAACTGGTTTGCGAATCATTACTACATATACAAAAAAGAATCTTGTGTGAAAGAAAAAATATTGTGATTTGATCCAAAAATACTGCCGATTTCAAACGTGTTTATGTGAAAGTCAAATATTTGATATTTTCGATGGATTCAGCGACAACTTTGTGGAAATTCATGTTAATAGGAAATATTTGAAATCAAAATCGAATTGAACTTTAAATCACTCGGAACAATCAACAATTTAACAAAAATATTTTTTACAGAACTTAATAAATAACTGAAAGTATTTGCATATTAAGTCTGGATAATTTACATACAAATATTGTGAAATAAAGACGAAAATTTAAGTAATAGAAAAATTGACACATTTTCATTAAAGTCGATAATAAACTTTAAGATCTCCAAATCTATTGTTTGTATGACAAATGTTTTGATTATTATTCAGTCTCATTAATTTATATATTTCTAAGTTCAGTTATTTATTGTTTTATCTTTTTAAATTGTTCATTGACTACGGGCAACTGTTTCTGTTTTATTAATAGATAAAATATGTAACATAGTATATTATATTACAAAGCAAATATTTTGGTATTTTATGTATTCAATTATGACAAAAACGTACTTAATCGCTTGGTGTATGTCAAACGACATTCATGCTAATTTTCTTACGTGTAGGACGAGTCACACAGTGAAGAATGCTATAGAAAATGTGAGAAGAAAATGATGAATACTAATATTCAACGCAAGCGTTTGAAAATACAATATACATAAAGAAAGATAATGGATGAGTCACTAAATATTTAATAGAATAAAAAACAGGAAAATTCCGCTGTAAAATGTTATTTATAAAATGATTATTCACGCGAACACGTCGTGAATTATCTGAGAGACATATTTGGATGAACACAATATTCAACTAAATATGTGCAACAGTCTCAGGTATTTTAGTCAAGTGTCTTCACGCAAACTTCACAATGTCACACACATTTGTCCTTATTCTTTTTTTAAAAACAGTGGTGCAATTTTTCGCAAAGTTAAACATAATACATGATTTTTCCACGTTAAATATTTATTTAATAAATGTAAGCAAGCTTTTTCTTTAATGACGAAGAATAAATCGGTTCATAGAAACAGGCTTACTGATGAAAATTTGCATTTGATTGTGCGGCTTAATACTAAAAATATTAAGTCAAATTATAATGAATTAGTTTAAAATTACAACGAGCACGATTGCATTAACTTTTGAATTACATATATATATTGTACGTTTTGTGATGTTCTGTTTTTTCATGTTCTGTTTTATCCGGTTACCGAATAAAACATGTATACCTAAATATTTCACAATAAAAACGTTTTTAATAAACAAGCACTCATCATCCTCCTTTTGCAAGGTTTATTTATTTTCACGTTTTAGATATTTCGAACCTATTATTCACTTAATCTTTTTTACACGGCTGTTTTACATGGAACGTATCCCCCGTGTAAAAGAGGATTGAGCTTACCTTAGATTATTTTTTACTTTGCGGCCCGAGCCTATTGTGCGTGTCTGTTTTAAAACCAAGAGCACTGCATTTAATGACATCTGAATCGAATAGGTATGTTTTCCGTTTCGGTCCAATTATTTCCATTACCAGTTGTCGATAAATTTAGTAAGTGAATAATAAAATAAAAAAACTAACTATTTAAAATTAGAATATGTATATCGTATTTACGTTTCGGACAGTAGATTTAATCTATGTTTACTGTACATAATATCATAACAGTCACGAGTTTTTCATTCGTAATTAACACGACAGCAGCTATTTTGAAAATTATATTGCTGTAATTAAAACTGTCACGAAATAAGTATGACGTATAACCGCTAATATAACTTGATTCATAATCGTTCAGTACAAAGCATTGAAAGCTGAAACAACTGGTTTTAATTTTAGATATATATTTTAACCGTGGCCTGTTTTATCCGTTCACCATAAATCTGCAAAATAGTAATTGTCTTGCTTATAACCTAGTCTAGATTATTGAACTTATTAGTTTAGTTAACGGTCTACTAAAAACCATATCGTCAGCCCTTTACTGTCAAGTATTTTAAATTTTCAAACCACAATAATCAAGATTAAAGACAATACACGAAACAAAAGAAAATTGTGGCCGTAATACGAAATCACGTAGAATGTAAATTATTTTTAACTTTTGCTTACCTAATATTTATCGAAGAAACTTAGTGATGTCAGTGATGTCCATAAATCCTCAAAAATCTATAACAGAAAAAAAACACAATAAGTCAACAGATAATATTAAAAGGATGCGTATAATATACATAGTAAACAAAAAGATGAAAATGAAATGGATAAAAATATATATGTATACGATATAACTACTTTACTTTCCTTGAAATATATGTTTCCAGTTATTTATAAAATACAGAAAACCCAAGTCACAACGTATCGATATTACACTGACAGAGTTTAAGAAAATGATTCATTCTACTGTTAGTATTTATGTCTAAATTTAATTTTCTTCGCAATTCACTTGGTCACATAGTTGCGACAGTTTTAACTCGTTCGCATTAGTGAAAAGTCATAAAACTTTATTTTTAATCAAATATCATTTTCATTACATTCATAAAACTTTAATAACCTTGTCCCTCGAGGTCAATAGGCCAGGCTGACCTAATCTTAACCAAGGATGATTCAATAAATTTTCACCGTCTCATGGGGAACGAGATATCCTTGATTCCTCTTTACATTTAAATCGGAGAAGATTAAACGTTACCACCATGGCATATACAACAATATCAAGTATACTTGAGGAGCAAACATTCAAAAAGTGTTTTGTCACAAATTTTGAAAAATGGCGTTTTATATCAATTCTGATAGCCCATAATAAAACCTATGAATAGAAATCAAAATTAGTGTTCAAAAAGGTGTTTTTTCATATTAAAATGAAATCATAAAGTTGACACATTCATACAAACCGTCACTTTTGCAACACTTAAATCATCATTTCTCAAGTTTTGTATTTGTGTGACAAAACACTTTTTGAATGTTTGCTCCTCACTTAGCATTATTAACATGGCTGAGCAAGTAAGTTACCCTTTTTCTAAGCACATTTTTTAACCATAGTAGTGCATGCTAAATATATCGGTCCCGTGCAGTTTTTTTTTGGGTGATGAACATGATTATTAAAATACCCCGTTTTTTATTGATCAATATTGCGTTATGGAAGGCGGTTGTCTTTAGCTGCGTACAAATTACGGATGGTGGTGAAACAGCCATCGTGTGGCTTCGTACATTTAAAATGTTACGTTTCATTTATTTTCATAATAAAAAAAATAAGAAAACCTTTATTTATTATGGAATATAATCATTCATCGAGGTTTTACTGTAATAATATAGTATCTCACCAGTAGACACATTAAGTAAAACAATAACATTTAATAACAGCTAACAGTTAATGGAAATTTAATTTAAGATGTCGACTAAAGGTAAATGCTGTATTTTTAATATACATACATAGAATTTTAACAATTCAAATGATTGCTGATTTTGTTCTGAAGTAAAATTGATAATAAATGTAGTGTACATTAATTAAGTGCTGACGATCTCATGTAAGTCTGTACTTTGTAAAATTACGAGCTTCACATTCAAGGTTAGGAATAAACACATTGCCCGTAAACAGTTATCTTTTAAGAACGCCAAAAAGACCGTTTTAGTAATTTTGAACATAATAATAAAGACATTAAAGATTCGTTTTTGCAGTAGTTAGTTCTGCAAAAATACTGTCAACCAGATTTCATTTCACGTCAGCTATTAGTGAAACGGTCAACGATCAGTGTAGTTATTATTACGTGGTGTGATTCAGAAGTTTAAGATTAGGATGCTAGGTCGCGGAGTCAGTTGAATCATCATCATGACTGAACCGAGTCCAGAGGAGTTCTATAAGAAGCAATGCGATACTCAAAATAGACCAAGAACGTGGCTAGTGATGATGCAGCATTGACGTGGAACTATAGGCGGATTGGACGTAGCAAATTAAATTGGTAGCGGATAATATGAATGCTGTATGATTAATAATAATTTTATTAGGGCTTGCACAGATGGTGCAACGGCAATTATAGGTAAGAAAAAAATGGGTTAACAACATACTTTTGCCGTAGAAAGCACATTGTTGACAACGTCGGGAAGTATTAATGGCTCAAAACATGAGTTATTACAAATAATGGTCGACATGCATAGTTTTTTTTATCACTACGGATACGTAAAATATCCATATAGTTAAGTGGTTATAGGTTATTATATTAAAAAAATGAAAGCTATTATATTTAATTCATCAAATAAAAAAAAGTAATAAATGTAAATTTTATTCATGAAATTTCCATATTGTTGATTTTAGTGTGCCTCCCACATAATTCTAATAAATGCTCAATGTGTCGTGGATGAGAAAAGGTTGTAAAGTACTAAAACAATGGTAAAACTATTGCATTGGCACATACTAGATTTAAAAAAGGTTTTTGTTTAAAATATTGTAAAATAAATTAATATGTATGTGGAAATATGTATCATATAAAAAAAAGTTAATATAATTGTTCTGATGACAATAGATTTGATAACTTTATTATTCGAATTGTGGAATACAAGTGGAATAATAACGTTATATGCGATTTAGTTTCAAATTAAAAATGAACTTCCACAAGTTACCGCCAAATCCATCGACAATACAAACATAATTATGTGCTCTTTTATGAACGGTAACTCTATTCTTTCGGACCCCAGGAAGGAACAAACAATTTTAAAAGATGAATTGAAAAATAGAGTGCCTCGTGTATTTTATATTGTACGTTTTGCGTATCTATTGTGTATTTCGGATTGTTTTATCAGTTAAAAAAAAAGTAAAGGTAATAAACACTACGCATTATTAGTCGGCACTAAAATAAAATTAACGTTATCTAAGCATTTCCAGATATTACGAAGAAAAAATCGAAGATTGTTCATGTGATAATACTCTTAAGAATTAATTATTTATTTACTGTATGCAAAAACGATTAAAAATGGTGGGAGGATTGGCCATAAAAATGGTTTGAATGCCAACGTTTCAAATAGCATACATAAGATTTTACGACCCGATGTTATGTATTAATTCAAAAAATTCAGTAATAATATAATTATTTACAAGTATGGTCTCAACATTTTCGAGGACATATCGTGTTTTATCGAATTTCGTAAAAAAACGCTTAAATTACAATTAAGATATCATTGCTATTTACTTTGTTGTAACAATTGTTTTATCAAACTATTTTACCCCTAGGTTAATTGTCACAATTTGAATTTTATAAAAGTGACAGCACACAATGGAGTTTGATTGTTTATAATGAAAAATCAAAAAGAGAAACGAACATTGTTCCTAGCCACTTTATTCGTGTGAAATTTGTTATCAACACGTTGGTAGAGTGTTCTTACTTAAATCTAATGTGAACAAATTAATAAATTTAAAAGTATTAAACTCTCGATTATTCGGGTTTATGGTGGGAGGTAGAGGTGTGCACGGGCCGAAATTTTACGAAATTACCCGGTCCGAACCCGAAGCCCAAATTTATACTCCTCAGTCAGAAAAAACCAGTTTTTTTTTACAAATTTACGACAATTTTCGATTCTCTTTAGAACTGGTAACCATTAAAATCATCATGTCCGACTTATGACACGAACACAGTATGAAATATTTTTCTGAAGAAATAAATTCTTTATCCGGGTCGGGTCCGAATCTCAATTCCGTTTACCGGCCCGAACCTGGCCCTCGGGCCATATTCGGGCCCATGCAGACGTTTAGTGGGAGGGATTATCGGTGTTTTCCGATTATCCGAAGTATTCAGTGTTATTTTGCTTTAACATTCTATTTGATAGTTCTATAGCAGACTATACATTTTTCAGTGCTTAGTAATTGATATTCGTGATTTTGGTTTCTTTGCTGATATTCGATAGGTCACCTTTAAAAATCTATGAATTAACAGTACTTACTGTAAAACAAAAGCTTTGAATCCGTCTTTTCGCTGACATGAAGAGATTTTTAAATAATTCTTCGATGTTTGACTGACTAAAGACTAAGCGAAATAAAGACTAGTAAGTCCAAAGAATGAACGTAAATAACTTAACACTATCGCGTTAACTTATTGGATATAATTATTAAATTGACAAAGATGATTCCATTGTATGCTTATCTTAAGGAAGCAATATGTAAAGTGATGTACGTAATATCGCAAAAATGTACGTAACATTTGTAACCGGATAACGGAAGCAACAAATCGCGAATTCATAAAATTACAACACATTCGAGTTTTTTTAATAGCTGTGCTGAAGTCCTGAGATTGACCAAACAGGAAACATCATTAAAAAATAAAAACAAATAAAAGAATAATTTCGACAGCAAAATTATAAACAGGTTTTTAAATGAGAACGCACATCTGAATCTCAAATTTTTTGGTTATTTTGATACACATAAATTAGAACGACAGAGATCGACGACTTTTCTGAAAGTCTGTATGAAGCGTAAATTATGGAAAACCCATTAATCATATGAGGTATTCTAGTAAGAAATATTACGCGGACATATAACTGATCTTTGAAGACGTGGGCTTTTGATTAAATCGATGTATCGTAAGAACAGGGTCGGACTCGATATTGAAACACTACTTATGAAACGGACCCTTTACTAGGCACACACATTAGGAACATGTTGGTTAAGAAAACCAAAAAATATTTGACCTTGTGCAACTTATGATTTTATTTTGTCAGTTTTGGGAAAATAATAAGAAATAAATTACAGTCAAATCAATATTTCACATACCCACGGAGAGCAATAAATATGTTTCCTTAGATATCGCACAATGTATATAAATAATAAAAAAAAGTTTTTTCCATATACTTTTTTTTTATCAACAGTGGATATTTCAAGAAATACTCGAAGGAAGCGTAGGCGAAGAGTTTATTCATTTAATTTTTATTTGTACTTACCTCAACTAAAACTGATTAATCTACTGGTTGTGTAACTAGCATGACACATGGTTGGCCTTTGAGAAATATCTATAGAAGACTAGAAACTCTTTTGAATTTAATTCCATACATAAGTACTAGTTAAATAATTATATCATCATTTTTGGTAAGCTTGTTTCCATATGATTAATATTGGTATAAGATTTTTTTTTTATTAAGAAAAACACAATTATTTATTTACCAAGATCGGGACCGGTTTTGCTTATGGTAAGCATTATCCCTTAGATTTGTATATTTCTTATCAGTTGATAATGCTCGCCACGAGTGAAACCGGTCTTTATATTGATAAATAAAAAAACAAATAAATATAAAGGAATATTGCGTTTTTCTTAATATAATGCCTTTCCACCAAGTATTGATAGTGAACACCCAAAGTTTTCTTTTTGTTTTGTTTTTCTAATCCTACGCTGTAATAAAAGTTAAAATGTGACTCAATGTGTCACTGCGGATGATTGAATGAGAGTTAGAACAATGAGGTAAGGGGGTACAATCCGTGATACGTGGAGCTCTGCGGCAGGCTGGAGGTCACGTGCGAGTTAAATCTGTGCTTCACCATGTTTCCCCGGCATAAAAGCTGTCATGAGTACAAAATTGATTTTGAGTAACGGTGTGATCTAACTAAAGCCGTGTGGAACAAAAGGTCAAGGCGTGGTGGGCAGGTTTTTACGACGTGCGGTTTCAACTCGTTATTACAATGTTGTGTGGAATTTTTGCCATTGTTTTTCGTCAATGAAGACAGAATGAAATATAAAAAAACAGTCACCATTCTTACAGATTCAAATATAATCAAAGTGCACTATTTTTCACCATCTTAAGGTTATAAATGTTATCCATTTTCAAACAAACTGCTTGATAAAAGATAACTAAAGTTTTTTTTAAACCATGGATGAGATTGTAAATATTCGACATGCAAAACTATTGAAGAGAAGAACCAAAAAATAAAAACATTTCAGATTAAATCCATGTATCTTCTTCAGTTTTGCTACCAGCATAACTTTGCTTTAATTCGCAATCTCCAAAAATTTGTCCAGAAATACTGAACTAGACTCTGAACAATTCTGATGAAGGCATACGCCGAAATAGCTATCAACTGAATTTTAAAAAAAACTGTAGAACTAAATACTTTTCTATTTTTTCCATATTAAAATGGAGTTCTACCAATAAATGCCAAGTCAATCGATAGTAAGAATTTAGTATCCCAGGCTAAAAAAATACCGATGATCCTTAACAACTACTCGCAAGCTAAGTGGTGTCCATGGTGAGCCTTTCTCTTCGTTTCCTTGGCAAAAAGCATATTTGAAACATTGAGTGGCAAAACCATTTTGGAAGATTTTTTAAATAATTGACCTACCTATGAACGTTATAGTTTTCTTTCGTTTACTGTTTGAGAACTGAGTTTTGAAAAGAATTCAAACTTTTAATGCACGTTATCTGCATACAAATTAAATGGTTATATTACATTGACTAACACATAATAACTAATACAGATAATGCCAAAAAAATAATTTAATATTAGGTATATATATATATACAAAGTAGTTTTCTGTCATTTGCTCGAAACTTGAAAAAGCTACTAGAGTCCTTTTTGCAATTTAATGAACTCTCTCTAATATATTATATTATTTTCATGTTTATTCTGTAACGAAAAGTTTGTTATAATGGCGTATGACAAAATCCTCTTTAATAAATGTAGAGTTATATTCACTTTAAAGTTTCTAGAAAAAGTAATAACAATTTAATAAAATACTTGGACCCAACGAGATTTGATAATAATGCTTATTTTTACTAAATAAAGAAATGATAGTAACATTTGTCGATTGAACGTTTACTTTTTTAAAATTTAATTTAAGATTTCGACTGAAGGTGCTTGGTGGAATTTCAATATTAAATTTGAATCTTTCAAATTATGTACATTCACACAAATTTTGTCACTAACGAGCCGGGTTTCGCCTTTCGGCTTCAGGCGTTCAAGTGCACGGATGAACTTGAACGGACGTTTAGTAATTGAATGTTTCGTGTTTATATAATAAATAAATGTATCATTGAGTTAAAAGGATAAGCCCATGGGAATCCCCACAGATTTGAGTAGTGAGAAGTTTTAAGAATTATATTTATTTGTTTGTCGGAAAAGGTTTTATGATCCTGGAAAAAGAGCTTATCAGCGTCCGTATTTGGGTGCAACATTGTTATCCCTTGATCCTGATTGAATGTTTACTTATTGTTCGAAATGCAGACAAAACACATCAGAAAGACTTTATTTAATTAAACACAAATATGTCGGAAAATCCATACAGGAAACGTAAAAAAAGACTGTACCAACCCTAGCAATAAATTAGTCAGTAAATGAGGACCACTTTGCAGGCTAGACATCTAAAAAAAATTAATTCGTTAATTAAATATTTTGCGGTGCCATTCCTTTATTATACTCAACTTAAACACATAATGTGTAAGCTTCACATCCGGTATGGAGCTTATCTAATTCACTCAGTTAGAACTTAGAAGCTTCTGACGTTAGATGAATTTATTGCGGTTCAACCTTGACCGACCAGTTCGCGTTCTTGCAACATTTCAAGCGTCAAAATAAGATTTATTATATTTCCAACCAACAGCTAGCTATGAATATGAATGACAAGATGAAAAATAATATTGTAATTTTTTTCGTACGGTTTATCGGGTTACTATACCGCAAAGATAATCATACAAACTACTTTCTCTGTGGAAGTCAATGCAGACTGATAGTGGTGAACCACGCTAAATTTCAATTAGAGATAATTCAGATTAAAAGAGCAAAATATGTATGCTCGCCTCTTCGTAATAATGGACTTCTGATTTATACTATCGAGTTGAGAAAACAGGTTACTTTTAATAACAAATGAAAAAAGTATACAGCATTTTTATTGAATTCATATCATATAATAGAGCGGTCACCAACTTTTGGAATTGGAACGTACCAAGGCAATGGAGTCGGAGTCGGAAAAATCGGAGAAAAATATTTTGAAAAATTATTAGTCTATTCATTATATTATTGATTGGTGAAATGTACTAAAATGATTTGATGTTATACAGATATGTCAGTTAAACGACAATGTTTGAAAAAATCAATTTAGAGTACACCTATCCCTCGATTTACACGGTACTTCTTTTACACGTTTTCGCTTTTACACGGTTTAAAAAAGTTAACTTGAAAATTTTAATTCTTCATATTCGTAAGTAAAAAACGAGTACATAATTTTTAATTATGTGTTTTATATCTTGAATAATATTTGTAGCCTTATTATGTCGAAAGAAGTAAAAAGAAAAGTTATTTCGTTAGCAAAAAAATAAAAATATTGGATCTTTTACAAAACGGAGAAAGAGGAATAGATGTTGCTAGATTATATAGCATGAATGAAGCTACAATAAGAACCATTAGAAAAAATGAAAACTCAATTAGAAAGAGTGTAGCAGCTGGAACTACGAGTACGAGCACAACGTCATATATCAGAGATATTGCAATGGAAAACATGGAGAAGGCATTAATGATTTGGATAGAGGACCAAACTCAAAAACGGATGCCAATTGATACCAATGCTATAACAAATAAAGCATTGCGGATTTATGAAAAAAATAAATAGAAGATACCATCCTCCTCTTCATCTGAAAAGAAGCATACTTTCACAGCAAGTCATCAAGTCAAGTCACAGTGATTTGTGATAGTGATGAATGATAAAAACTCCACCAACCGTTGCAATATTTATTTAATGAATCTTTTGGATTTCATTTTTTTGTTACTCTATAAGCTTTACCTGTATTTAATTAATAAAAGAATACGTATGTTTATACTTTTAAATAATTTTGTTTTTTTATGTATTTTAGAAAACACCCAAATTATGCGTTTTTTGTGTACTTTTCGATTTACACGGTTTTACATTAAGAAATATACAATTTCGATTTACACGTTTTTCTCAGGAACCTATCTACCGTGTAAATCGAGGGATAGGTGTATTTATCTTTTTACCTGACTATACAGTACTGCGTACCCCACACTCAATTTTCAATGTCGCACTATATACATATTTGTTTATTTTGGGGGAAAAGCATTACATATATCAAAAAACAAAGGGCGTTTATGGCTCACGCAATAATTTATAAAACAAGGATTGGCGTTGTATAGCAGATGGAAAAACGTCAAAAAAGGGTGTGTATCGAACCGGTAATATTTTAGTCAAATGATGTTGTTTAAAAGTACAGTTATCAGTCAGCCATTTAAAAGTATTTTGAATGTTTAATACATTTAATTTATTAATTATCCTTGTGTATTTATTTACTCTTCGAGTTGATATCCGGTGTCTTTAAACATAGTAATTATCTTTTTTTATCTTTGGGGTGTTATCCTATCCTAGAATCCTACATTCACGATTGAATACGTCACCTAACACATGTTTTCTAATATAATCTACGCTCAACATGGCAGTTTGGTAGGAACCATGGTACCAAAGCTTTTAAGTAATTATAGATGGCATTGTCATTTACACATCGTAAATCGAAGTACTAATGTAACACGTACGTTATTATGACTTTGACAAGTAAGGCAAATCTATTTGTAAACAATTTTTTACTCGGCCGTTATTTTTTTTAACACAAATGATTATTAATAAAATAAAACATATCGTGGCACACTTCTCTGTATCAAAATTAAGTAGCGTTTACTCAAAAATAGAGAAAATAAAACCAGTTTGACCATCCATTCATTTATAAAAAAAATGTCCGTTATAGCCTATAACGCATTAGCCAATCGGAAATTCACTTCTTGAATAGCAGAGATATCAATATGTATCATAAACAGTTATTTATTTACAAGCATCATCAATCAAATATGCTAAATCTTTCAGTCAATACAACTTCCTACGTTTACAACGTCAAGATCGTATAACAAACAGTTTGAGATTTATAACTCAGTGAATCGAATTCACTCATAGAATACGAATGATATTTTATTTTTGTTCACTTCAGGAATAGCAACAAGTTATGATTTTTGGCAATAAATCTTTTAACAATATTGACAACGTTTGCAAACAGGAAAACGGATACATAATAAACCCACGTTATTTCAAGCTTCTTTGTGTACTTAAAAAAAACTTATTTACAATTGATTATTGTAAATAGTTTATCATTTTTTTTTTTAAATATAACGTCTGTATTTTTATTACACTATTGAATACGTACTTGCGCGATGTAGACATTCACAAGTAGTAAAAAATGAAATGTGGAACTAACACGATTTAACATCGCAGCATTACTTTGTAGAAATATTTGACTTTTATGATCGAATATAAATTCACCTTTTGTATCAGAAGATATGTCCGCTTAAAATCGTTTTATGTCAGTTGGAAAATCAGCTTCGCAGTTCATAGCTGAATCACAAATGCCGGATGGATGAAAATAGAAAGATTTACAAAACGCATCTCGCGCCTGTCTAAGAAACGATACGTGTTCTTAAAGCGTTGAGTATATGTATAGATATTCATAAGCATCTGTTCCAAAAACATCAATTAATACTTCATCTTTAAAAGCTGTTAGTTCAAAACACCCTCTTAATACACATTTCAAATAATACGACTCTTTAAAGATATGGTAAGCGATATATCGAAGTTTTTTTTTTCTATAACGGCTGTATTGCAATTCTCAGACTAATTTCAATGATTATAGAGTTTTGTTGCCCTTGTTATATACCGTATTTCCTCGGTGATAATACGAATGTTTTCCCCCCCTATTATTAGTGTCATTGAATTCGGGGTGCGTCTAATAAGCGATGAAAAACGAAAAAATTCTGAATTTATTTATTCCTCACGTTGTTGAATGCTAGTCGTTATTGAACCTAATCACCCGCTTGATTCTTTAAAATACGAATTAAATGTACCTTTTATTTCTCTTTCAAACAAATTGTGCTTTGAATTACAACTCTTCTTGCGGTAATTTAGCACATACGGTGTTAGTAAACCGCTACCACTGATTTCGGCGGCAATCGTCCGCAAAAATCAAAAGTTTGGCTACACATGGATTTTTACCATAATTTAAAGAGAGTTATACTAATATAAAAAACCATGTAAATTATATAAGAACGGGAAAGCAACAAAAGAACGGACTCTCAATTATTAATATGCCATAATTAAATAATTAGAATAAATAGTAAAATAATAACTAATTCATATTAAATGTTAGTCTGAAAATTATGGGAGCCGCTAAATTGCTCGAATTACAAATTATTCGAATTGCTTGGTTATTTAAACGATTTTTCACGACTTTTTCTACGAATTTGATTTTTAACTTGTGGGACACTTGTAGAGAGTGATATATATAAATAATTTTCGTAAGTATTTATTTTAACCGTGTTCGCTCCAAATGCGAAACATATGATCTTTTAATGGAGTTAATCTCAACAGAAGTGTTTCTACGAGAACTGCTTATTAATTAGTTACTCAAACTGTTTCTATATATTTCCAGAAAAAATAGAAGACTAGGGCTAAGACAGAACAAACGGACAGAACAAACGGAAACAAATTGATCATCTTGTTATTCGAGCAATTTACCGGGAACCGAAAATGATTCGCAAACATGCGGAACATGTGTCACATTAAATAAAAAAAAAACTACTGTTTAACAGAGAGTTATATTTTCGTTGATTCGATCTTTGAGGAAGTTCATTTTTAATATGTATACAATTAAATGTTTATAATATGAACGGCAAAAAGAGTACGCTTGCATTACTAGATACGTATGTTTTTAACCATATATCATTACGAGGTTAGAAATGATTGAGCTATTAAATACATGGCTTTATTAGAAACAGAAACAGATGAAAACTATTTAGGTGAAAAACAGATGTACTGCGTGCGACATCAAACGATCGATAAAGAACAAGAGGAAGTCAATTTGAGACGAAGATCGACAGTCCGTCCACAGCTGTATCTCGCAAATGCCGGACGGCCAGAAATAGCCTAGCGGTGTATTTATTTCTACGCTAAGTGCATTACGAATTCGCCGGCATGTGCTGCGAGAGTGGAGCGCGAGGGAGACGGGTGCTAATCATCAGCTGCATCCGTCTCTTCGTATTTAGGAGTGGGGAGGGAAAGCGGTATGTGAAAATTCCGACACGCGAAAACTGATAGAGCACTCGGACGGAAATATATATTGTGATGGGAAAGCGTCAGGGATGCACTAAAATATATTTAAGAATTGTTCATTTCATTCGCTTACAAAATTATATTTTTTATATATAGTTCATAACGGTATGTCTAATTGTGGCATCTTGAAGCGACCTTTCAATAATATATATTTTTTTAAATATTATAGCTAATGCCAATGCTCCAAACATTTTAAAGTTGAGAGATAATACGAGAAAAACTCGATGAGAATTCATCGCAAGTCACCCGAGATCAACTCGAGGTGAATTGACATCACAAACATCCACGTCTTCAGTCTCAAATTCGACATTGACCTTACCGGGAATCGAACCCAGACCCACCTGGCCGGCAGAGCAAGCTCTAACTAACGAGACCACAGCGAGCGATGAATATAATTGATGAGAGATACAAAAGTATGACACAACAAAAAGTTTCCCCACTAAAACCCTAATACAGGGTTATACACGC
Source organism: Himalopsyche tibetana (assembly GCA_030503985.1). Classification (NCBI taxonomy): domain Eukaryota; kingdom Metazoa; phylum Arthropoda; class Insecta; order Trichoptera; family Rhyacophilidae; genus Himalopsyche; species Himalopsyche tibetana. Next base: position 9,820,300 of record JAPJYX010000010.1, read on the forward strand.
AGACGCTTTAACGTGCGATTGGGTGGTGGCGTATATTTTAAAATAAAGCAAAAAAAAAGTGTGGGCCACGGGCAAATGAGGTAAGGGAAGAGCTAAAAAAAATCTTTGCGTGTTTTCGTTTTGCGAATTCCTTAAATCTGCGAGAAAAATGTTCAGGGTGGTGGCGTATATTTTAAAATAAAGCAAAAAAAGTGTGGGCCACGGGCAAATGAGGTAAGGGAAGAGCTAAAAAAAATCTTTGCGTGTTTTCGTTTTGCGAATTCCTTAAATCTGCGAGAAAAATGTTCAAAGTATTGACAATTATTTTGGAATCTTTTAATCCCCGAGTCTCCAAAAACTTTTATTATGTACAGGTATTTGGATAGGTTTGAACTAATACCCAGCGATTTCCAACCTGAGAGGCGTGGACTATTGCAAAGGTAGGCGGGAACAGTCCAAAATACATATTTACCCTTTAAAACGTGTCTTTATTACTATATGAAATAAAGGATGGGGAGGCGCGAAGACATTTTTTTCTTCAAAAGGAGGCGCAGTAACATAAAGGTTGGAAACCACTGCTCTAGCCTAAAATGATATGAACAAAAAATGGCGCAGGCAAAATGCTTCAAAATAAACATACAAACCAATTTGTCCACACAACACCGTCTGTGACATTATGATTACAAAAGGTTGTACGTACGTTGAAAATTCTAAGGTTTTTAAGAAGGAAGATATCCCGTATAGCATTTCGTACTAGAAACGTCAATATTAAACTGTCCACTTTTGATTTAACTAAAACGGCGTTAATTAAAACATGGCGCGACATTCCTGTTGGTTCAGCGGACGGCGACAGCGGCATCTTTATACGCCGCGATCACCTACATTATATCTGACGTAGGTATATAAATAAACTCATTAGTTATGTCAGTCTGCCCCTGGCAAAGAGCATAATATATCAAAATTATTGCACTCTCGATTGCTCGGTGAAACGTAATGGCCGTGCGTGAAGACACAATTAATGCGTATAAATAAATGGAATTGCAAAAGTGACAGGCGAGATAAAAATACCTTATGGTTACAGTTGGCAGTCAAAACATCAGTAACAATATTGTACGGTACACTTAGCTCTCTCGCATGCAGTAAAACATGGTTTTAACGAGTACGGATATAACGAAATTACAGAGCTGAGAATCTTACGAGCGAAGTAACATAAATCACAGTTGGGCGTGATACAAGGGCGTCAGTTGTTGCGGCACTAAACATTTTATATTTAATATTAAAAATGATAATGTATTAATTAATATTCACGAAATCGATTAAGAGTCAAAATACACGAGCAAAATTTAGCTGCCGCAGCCGACAGTCGTATGTTAGCGATACCCGTTTTTTCATATAAAACTCAAATTGGGCGCACACACGGCAGTCGATAGCAGCAACAACATGCTGCCCGTGCAATCCCTAAATCTAGCCAGTTGAGACAGTGACTTCTAAATGAGTACACAATGTTTCTCTATTAACACTATCCATTAAAGGACGTATTTTAAAATATAAAGTATAATATAATAAAATATTTGATTATACATTATAGCCGCAGCGCAGCGCCTTTAAAATCTACAAAAAATAACACTAGACATCCATCAGATCAGTACTACTACGAAATTTGTACGGTTAGGTTAGGTGGTTTCAGTTACGGCAGTGGTTTCCAACCTTTATGTTACTGCGCCTCCCTTTGAAGAAAAATATATATTCGCGCCTCCCCATCCTTTATTTCATATGGTAATAAAGACACTTTTTAAAAAGTAAATACATATTTTGGACTGTTCGCGCCTCCCTATAGTCCACGCCTTCTAGGGGAAGCGCGCCTCCCAGGTTGGAAATCGCTGAGTTACGTACGGTGTATGTATATAGATGTAAAAAGGTACCATGTTAAATATTAATTTCCTAGCGTGGCCTCTATTTTGGCGTATTTAAATTCGCAGCGAACGTGTTAAGGCATTTCTTATAATAGGGTACTATTCGGTTAACCGTCTACCAGATAGGATGCTATTTTCTTTTAACAGTGACTTATTAATTAACAGTTGTTTTCAATATATTCATTCACCTCAACTAAGGCGCATTTTTTTATTTTTAAAACTTAACACCTATCACACTTAAAAAAAGAAATACTTCTTATAAAATATAATTCCGGCTAGCATATACGAATGTTCGTAAAAAAAGTTGGATGTATTTTGTCACAGGTTTAAATGCCATATAAACTGATGCTTTATAATTTATCAATATCAAAAACTAGACTAAATGGACTAGTATTGTATAGTAAAGGTTGAATGTTGGTGTTGTAATGAATTATTTAAGATAATTTTATGAACGAAGAAGCTATTTGAAGTTGTTTATTTTAGTTTAAAGCAGTCATTTTTAACAATACAGATTACGTAACACATGTTAGGCAATCATTTACAAGTCATGTCACATCAGACAGTCGAGACCAAAACGTAAAAATGCAGACGTCAGCAATTACCTTCGCCACTCTTTTGAGGAGCAAAAAGAGATCCGGATTCTTGGCGTGCCTCATGCTGTAAGGTTAGATGAGAGATTCCGCGGCTGGAGCGGGACGATGGACCCGACGGGAATAGCTTTCATGGTCATCAAGTCGGGATACTTATTTTTGGGAACAGCGAGATTGCCTGCAGAATGGCTTCAGGTTTACTTGAATAACAAGTTGTCGGTGATGCTTGACGACAATTAAAATACCACAGACTATATATATTAGTGAATACACAACTACACACAATAATATTATATCTACGCGTTTGGTTAGCCAAATGTATGTGTGCACTGTGCAGTACAATTCGGACCGAGCGACCTAAGTACTAGTATTATCTTGTTATTATTTTTTTTACGCGGTATTCAATACAATATAATACTGCGACATCGCCTTCAGGAGGAGAAGCAATTTTCTTGTTTAGAAACATAGCAATAATTAATAACTGTTTACGATTCAGATGATCAACTTACACTCCCAACATTATGAAATTATTAATTGAAATGCAATGTCAAAGATCGCATTAATTGTGCTATAATATTTTTATACTCATTATATTGAATCTTCTTTTATTGTTAATTCCCTCATAGGCGTATTAAATGTATAATTAAGCGATCAACTTAACGACTAATAATATAATAAATGTGACGCGTTTTTATAAGCCCGTCAAACGTCCGCCACTAATAATCTTAGTATCAAATGCGCCCATTACCGCACCGCAATAAGGTTAAGAAGATCCACTGACCTTTAAGAGGTAGCCTAGGCTCTAGCAAAAAAAGATGAAGAACCTTCAAGGTTCTTTAGTGGAGTCGAAAAAACAGCCGATATTTATTTACAAAGAAATGTTAAGCACAATTTAGTGCATCTAAACTTTATTTCCTAACCCCTGCTATGTGAGATAAATTAAGAAACCTTACAGTGGAACCCAAGAATTAAAATTTAACCGCATGTAGTTACTATTTTTTTTATATTTTGATTAGAGCAAAAATAACCACTTTTTAGCTTTAATTGAAAAAAAAGTGAGAGTACAAATACTGAGTGTAATTGTTTTTTTTTACATTAGTTTATTCGAAACATTTCAGAATCCGTCTCACGGACAAGTTTTTTTTATGTACAATGTAATCGTAAATGTACAATGCACATACACGATCGATAAAAAGAAATTGATTCCAAAATAGCAACACCGGTTTTGCGAATAAAAAAATAGCACAAAAAGATACTCGATTTCAACTAGGTAACTTCGTGACGACTAAGCGAAAGTGTGCTAACTACATCAGTCTTATAGAAGTGTAAATTTATTTACAAATGGTCAACGCAAATCGGGAAAACCATTCTTGAAAAGACAAAGCTAATCGCGACTGATCGATGTCAGGAGCGCAGTTCAAAAACTACAAAGCGAGTTTCCGGAAATTTATAAATAAACATCAAATACATCTTTAATTAACTGTTGGTATGCACTTAGATATTGGTATATATAACATGAAAATTCCGTGATAATAAACCGTATTCAACTTATTGATTTAAATGGCGTCATTGATGTGATTATCATTAGTAAAAATCAATTGTAATATTTTCTTGCCTCGATGGATTCGACGATTACTTTATATATGTTCATACTTGTATTAATTACACTTGTTGAAAACGTTACATGTATGAACAAAATCTCACTGTAGCAAAAAATTTGTACTCAAATAAAAATCTATTTAAATCTAAATGAAAACAACTACAGTGAACATAGTTGCAATTATTACATTTATCTCATAAATAATACAATCAAATAATAGTCAAATATAATGTGGCGCTGTTTACACATTACAAACGAACACCTTAACTGTTAGATAACTTCAAAATATTTTTTTACATAACAGTCGTATAAAGAGACAAAAAGTCGAGCTTTTGATTATGTTGCACCAAATTTTTGATGTTTAATGATAATTATAAATATAATTCTACTGAAAAAATACAATTTTGAATTCAGGATACATTTGCATTCCAAAATTCTTCTTATTTTAAGCATTCGCTCAATACCAATTATATCTAGCTGATATTTATTGTAATCTACAAAGATATCTTAATCAATGCAATGCAAATATACGCAAATTTATCTGGGGCCACTTTGTACCCCAATCGTCCCTCGATCCTATTTTCGACGTTTCGGTACTCGAATGTTAAATAAGAATGTCAGTCTTTCTTGTTCAAAGAGAATCAAGCAAATACAAGAAAATTTCAGAATCACGCAATACAGATTCATTCTTGTATTATTTTCTTTATGCATTTTACTGGAAGCCACTATTTCATAATACTTGTATTACAGTACATGCAAAGAGAAGTAACAGCACACGCCTTCAGTGACAGGGCTTATCATAATCAGCTTACCGGATAAGATTATACGAGAGAGCAATGGCCACGTGTTATTTGAAAGCTGTACAGATCGGAGGATGGAAATTGAAAAGGTTGACATCTTGAATACAACGCAAAACTGTGTGGAGGAATTATACAAATTATAAAATGTGTGCTAGGTAATTCACTGTGAAGACTTTCTGAACTAACATTAATAATGAAGACAGTTTAAATACGCCATTTTGTTTTCGGAATAATTTAGTTCTACAAATATATTTTTATTTACTATGGATGATAGTTATTTCAGTGTATGCCTTCATCAGAACTTCGTTGTGATGAAGGCATACACTCTTAACAGATTAAAATAACAAAGTATTTTAGCTCTACAGTTTTTAATAATTTTATTCGTTGATAGCTATTTCGGCTTGCGCCATCGTCAGAACTATCTTCTGACGATGGCGCAAGCCGAAATAGCTATCAACGAATAAAATTATTAAAAACTGTAGAGCTAAAATACTTTGTTATTTTAATCTGTTATAAATGGAGTTCTACCAAGTAAATGCCAAATCAATTAATAGCATACACTCTTTATTTGTAGAACTAAAATACCTACTTCGAAACAAAATCATCGTATTACAATCGGGTTCTACCAAGTTAATGACAATTCAATCAATAATAATGTTTTAATTTAGATAACTTATAGAATTAAATTAAATATTATATAAATGCGGATGGACGAGGTAGGGTAGATTTTCGTAAAAAAATTTTAATACGCTTTTTTTTTTATTCCAACAAGAAAAAGTTTAGGTTTGTTGTACTGTAGCTTTTACCTAAGATGTCTGATAATCTAATACCATGTATTATCACGAAAATAACAAAATAAACTATAAATATTTCAATCGATATGCATCGTCGATATAAAAGTTAATAAAAAAATACCCTTTCACTATCTATCACAAAAGAGAAAATGACAGGAAACTTTAACATGGATTTACGTACGACGCAATCCACGGTGTTACATTGATGTCTCACATCATGATTAGCTGCAGAATACTTCTGACTCATCTTTATATTAATTACAGTTCAAATTTAAAACTAACATTAACAACCTTCTCGCTACAATTTTAAATCAAGTACGATTGATATTTGCATGTTTCCCTAATTTAAGAAATTATCAACATGTGAATTTAACTCGAGACTTAGCTCAGTTAAGCTAGAAGCATGATACAGGAAGCTTCTAGTCTTGGATTATAATCCCACCTCAGGTATCAGGGTAGCAGAATACTATATTGATGATAATCCCCAGTAATTCAGGTACAGCATACCCGTAGCTGTACGTAACCAACACCTTAGTATTAAGAGTTAGTACCAGGGCAACAGTTCTGACATCGTAAATAATTCTTTAATAAGGCCTTTCACTCGGGGATATATTTACGGTTGTCAGCGTGTACGCGGCTCGCGTATAAGCCGCCTCATTTCGATATGAACACCCGGTCGTTTTTCTGCGCCCCGTTCCCTGGTCAAAAGAACCAAAGCAGATAGAATGACGAAGAAAAAGTAATAATGTTGAATTTATGAACAAAATAGCGATTGAAGTAGACTGTTTTATGACACGTCATAAATGAACTGTTAATATTATAAGTGTATTTTAAATTAGTATACAGCGTGTTATGCAATTAAAGTCATTGTTAATGCAAAATTTAATAAAACTCCTACGGTTATTAAATGAACTCGTTGGCACACTAACAGTTATTGAAAAAAATTGACATACTATTATCGTTAAATTTTAATACTGATTACGAGATATTAAAAAGTCGGTATTACATCTATAAAGATTAATTACTTACTCAAGCCAATCAGTTTTATTTTTATAAAACTATCTGACTATGAATATACTATAATATCACAGTGATTCTTTTGAAGTTTGGAAAATTTACAGCTTGCAATTCACAGCCAGCAATTTATCAGTTTATCGCCGTATCAATCGAATAAACAATTTATAGCCTACAAATGAACACCATTATGTTTTAACTTCTAGAATAGGGATACATACTCCTTTTTTCGCCCAAGCCGCATCGTGGTTTTTGCTACATTACATGGGTCGCAGCATAACTAAGCATAGCATGCAAGGACAATGAAAGTTTGTGAACATCGGACTTATTCAATTTGATTTAGACAATGCATACAGAGAAAAAGGGAAATGAAACTCAGAAAAAATGGTTAATAACCAGTTCGTTTCACCTCGCTATAATATTTAGACCATCTCTGAAATGGTAGCTTCAAAACGGGAACGAATGACCACACCAGAACACGAAAAAAACTTGAACAATTTTCACGCCTAACAGCTTCCATCACTACAATACATTGTGATTTGTGAATATTGCTATGCTTAAGAACTCGGGGGGAGGGGAAGACTATTAAAAAAAAAGATACAAAAAATTAAGCCTGTTGTTCATATGAAAAATTTTGACACACCAGAAAGTGGGCTGAATCATCAAATCAAAATTCAGGGACAACGGGGCGGAATAATCGTAAATAAAATTTTGCTAAAAGTGTATAAACTATTTAAATAGTGTGATTAGTCCATTTCGAACGCCCACACATGATTTATAACGAGCCATTTAACATTTTTCGACACTAAAAATGTTAAAAATGTTGATTGAATAACATTTTTTCTCATTAAAAGACGATAAATTCCATCACGATATTTGGAAATAAAAAAAGCTTTTAGTTATTATCTGATCGAAACAACAACACAAAGTAAATTCCACCCAAGACCAATGTGCGTAGTTCGGCAAATCAATTGAATTAATTATCACTGAATGATCATTATAAAGAACTTCCTGATAAAACACCAATAAATTGCCGTTTTATTGTTATGCGGGAAAACTTTAGTGTCTCCCGAAACTTCACATCGTCAATTTAATATGCAATTAAGATGGGGTATCTGATAATATGAAAAAAATAACTTCTTTAGTATAAAAATCATTAGAAAAAATGATCACACCATAAAATTCTTACCCCGAGGGTGTTTTGTAAACTCTGCGTATCAAAAATAGCCACAGATTCTCAAAAAGTGTTACACTACACCTGCCATAATTTGAGAATTGTATTTTTTTGGTGGATATGCATTATAATTACAAAAGCTAAAAAATCACATCAAACACGGCCAGTTTCGCTCATCGCTCTCACAAACTATGATACATGGAATAATTATTTTCATAAAGTTGTACATATATGTATATTATTTTGTCATTTAAAAATTCTTAGTTTTTTTTATGTATATATAAATCTACTATAAAAATACATACCATAAATCGATTCATATATTCATTTTTGTAATAATTTAGTATGTAGCACAAAAAGTGTTATAATTTTTTTATACAATGACCTTTCACTAAGAGTTGACCGTGAATACATTAAGTGTGAAAATTACAAATATAAAAATATGTATAATTGAATGGAATAAAAAAATTGCGGCCAGCTAGTAATTTTAGGAAAATGTCGATCTAAGATTTTTTAAATTTCCTTTTTAATAAAATACTTAAAAACATTGAAACAAACCAAGTTAGAAGTATCAATTCATATTGTAAAGCTTTACTGAAACATTAAACCTACCGGGATCTCCACTTCTATACCCTATATAAATATAATCATGAAACCTTTGCCGACAAACAAATAAATATAATTCTTGAAACTACTTACTACTTAAATCTGTGGGCATTCCCATGAGCTAATCCTATTAGCCAGCGATGGCTTTTAACTCAATGATACATTTATTTCTTATATAAACACGAAACTTTCATTTACTAAGCGTCAGTTCAAGTTCATCCGTGCACTTGAACGCCTGAAGATGCCGAAAGGCGAAACCCGGGTCGTTAGTGACAAAATCTGTGAGAATATACATAGTTTGAAAGATTCAAATTTAGTAAAGCTTTATATTTGTGTATCTATAACCACTTTTAAATAAATTTAAATGATCGCTTACTGATTAGTAAATTTGTTTCGTTGACGGAAGTCCTCAGACGAAACATTTTGAGAATCGCCTCCGCTTATCTTGGTACAATATTATTAGCGGATATTTTAGCACACACATATCGATATCCCGAACAGATGAATTGCCAATCAAGTATGGCGATAAGAGTGTAATAATCATCACTAAACCGGTCACTATTAAAGAATACTTTGATTTTTTTGTTACCATCACTGGAGGGCACCGTTACAATCTTCTGTTACTAAGCTCATGTAGAGGAAATAAGAAATAAAAATACATTGTATACAATCACACTGGTATTTATATCGTGACGACGCGACGTTGTGCTATTTTGGTATCTTGTGATAAAAACACTATAATTCCGCCAATATTCATTAATGAAAGGAAGTGGATAAATAAATCGTGCGCACAATAACATACGGGCGTATATAGATTTTCGCAGTTGGGGAAAAGGATTGTTGAAGATATATATATTTTTTAAATTGCGGTATTTCTAACGATCTTTGTACACTTCAGTAAAACAGATATACAGTGGAACCCCTAATTACACTACCCCGAATTATGCGTTGGCTGGAAATATTCGCCGCAAATCCCCCAATTGCACTGTCGCATTCAATTGTCGTTGCTACGAGACGGTCGTCTGTGCGAAGCACACAGTCAAATATTGGCTAGCGTCTGTGTATTCAACACGTGCCAGGCTATACACGTATAGCCGGCGACTGTCTATGTGTTGGATTTTGGCGCGCTTTGCATTTTATCACTTAGTAACTAAATATTTCGTCTATATATTTTTTTGCGAAACTAAGGGAAATCTTAGTTTTGTATAAGTGCAAATGAGTATTTTAAGTGTTTTTTTTATAAATAATGCCTTTCCACCAAGAATTGACATCGAACACATTCAAAGTGATTTTTGTGCCAATTAGCACTTAATTTGCACCTTTAGTACTGATACGTTGATTATAGAGTTCGAGATGATCGAAACTCAGTCCGTATATAATAAAAAATGCCGAATTAGTACAAAAAGTGATTTATTTTGTTAACATGAACATTACCAATAAAACATTCATTAAGCCTATAAAGTAAGGACACCATAAAAGGCAGATAGAAACGATGTAAAATAAACTTTATGAATCTGTAGGTATGTATAATGGAGACAATCGAATTTCTACGCATCGAAGCGCGTGCCAGCAATTTCTTTGACAAGAATAATAATCGTGATAAATAATGTATCCAACAGTAATTTCTATACTATTGTCTTTATATGGCCACTCGCCAGACATCAAGATGAACACACTCGTAGTAAATGAGTTAGTAGTTTTAAATATTTAACCGTTCGAATGCGGTGAATGCCAAGTCCCGAAAGAAATCGCGTTTAATTAATTACTTGAATCAAAGCTCTTATCAGAACGGTAAAATATAAAAACTTATGATACAAACGTTACATGTATGCTTAAGTTAATCACCGTACGTCTAATTATGGTATGTTAAATACACGAATATGTACAGGTAATTATAAAAAAAAAGCGAGTTAAAACCTGAAGCATTTACTTGATACTTCAAAAGGATATATCGTACAGTTCTCTAAATCTTCATACATAATGTGTTGCCTAAAAATAATCCGTGTACCTTCAAAATTATTTCTGTGTTTTACAAATACTCATTGATTTCAGTAAAAACCCTCTTTGTACCTTTAATTTTTTAAAAAAAATTAGATAAGGTAGCGAGACACTATTGACTTAACAGCACGTTTCGACTTTAATGTATAATAAATTACGAGATTATGGGTTTTCAGATTTCATTAAGAATAACCTAGAGCAAAGTAGGCAATATATAAATAAAATATTTACATGAAAATACAAGACAGGCCAGGCCCCTGATAAATCGGTTAAGTAAATATTTAATTTTTAATAGAATATTTTTTTTCAAACACATAATTATGTTCGTATATTTAAAAGTAGTAATAATGAAGCAGTTGGTATAATTAAAAACACTGCTTACTAACAATTAACAGATGGTATTATATTTTACGGCAGATTTTCACATTATAAAAAACAGTGCCAATTAAAAATCAATATTAATTCCTATAATTTTTTTAAAGGATTCAACAGTAAGAAGCTTTCCAGATATTCATGTTTAGCATTGAATTAAAATTCATTGGTAGCATTGGAATAAAAAGATAATTTATTGTTCTCCTGTTTTAGTTATTAAAATAAATCTATTAATATTGATAATAATAACCCGTTCAGAGTAATCATATTGTGAATATTTCACACGTTATTTGCAGAAATAAGCTGCAGGGATCATTAACATTGTGTATTGTCATTGGTGACATTTAACAGGTTAAGGTTAGACAATACTTGCAATCCAAAAATGGTATGATGTATTGAACATGGAAATGTACTTAGGCAAATAAAATAACAACACAAAGCTCGGGCCATATAGAACTTGCAAAGTATTCAGGGACGCTTAGCGCAACATAACATTGTTACAATGTTGCTTTATTGTTATAATGCACAGCGAGCACTGAGCACATTGATGTAACATCAATTTTATTGATGTTATTATGAAGGCTAACTCTATTCGTGAGTACATTTTAGCAATAACTTTATTGTATGAGGATTTGTGCTTTAGATATAGTGTACGGCTTTATAAAATAAATGTATTTAGTACAAAATGTCATTGGTTTAAAATGACAGCAGGCTTTATACCATTGAAATACACAAATCTGATTGTTTATCATTCAATTCGAAATTTAAATAAGTTTTGAAGAATTGATTTCTTCAATCGGACTCGATAATAATTGTAGCCATGGCAACCATAATCGCCTAACAATTTAGCTCTAAGGATTTTTAAGTATAATCACGTCATTACTAAGTGTTTTCATGGATTGTACATTTTTATTTCAAGGAGAAGATACAATTACAGTGTGTATTTACTAAGTTAACTTCACATTTACGATAATTAAAGCAATGTGGAATATTATAACGCATCTGACTATTCTTTTTCTAAAATATCACTCGGCACAATTCACTTCTCAATTATTGTCATTTTTATTATTAGAACTTTAAATCTGAATCGTTCCAATTTTGCGGTTCCCGGTAAATTGCTCGAATAACAAGATAATCAATTTGTTTCCGTTTGTTCTGTCTTAGCCCTAGTCTTCTATGTTTTCTGGAAATATATAGAAACAGTTTGAGTAACTAATTAATAAGCAGTTCTCGTAGAAACACTTCTGTTGAGATAAACTCCATTAAAAGATCATATGTTCCGCATTTGGAGCGAAAACGGTTAAAATAAATACTTACAAAAATTATTTTTATATTTCACTCTCTAAACAAGTGTCGCACAAGATAAAAATGAAATTCGTAGAAAAAGTCGTGAAAAATCGTTTAAATAACCGAGCAATTCGAATAATTTGTAATTCGAGCAATTTCTATTCGAGCAATTTACCGGCTCCCAAATTTTTCACATTCACATTCGTGCACTTGTACGCCTGAAGATTCCGAAAGACGAAACCCGGGTCGTTAATGACGAAACTTGTACGAATGTACAAAATTGAACGATTCTAATTTAATAATGAAATTTCACCACGCACCCTCACTCGAAATCTTAAATTAGAAGAACTTTTCTAACACGTCTCATATTCGAGAGAATGATTTATTTGATTGTAATCATTTCTTTAAAAATCTCTGAAATACTACATATTCTAGAAATACAACATAAAAGCACTGATTCCCCAATCATAGTATTGAAAAAATGTGTTATTTTATCACATAAAGAGAGGTGCTCTTTTACTCACGCAAATAAGGCGAATGACATACAAATACCCTTGCCTTATTCGCTTGACATTGTAGACTTGATTTAACGCTATTAGACACTGATGTGTCATGATATATGAATTGGTGTGGCTAAATAATACTGAATACAAAAAAATATCTGACCGTCACCCACAGAAAATGAAAGAAAGGCCAGTATAATTATACAAACTTCATACAATATTCGGTGCTACTGTAATCTGTACGAATTCAATTTGACTCATTGAATAGTGGTTTAGCGAATTAGTAATGGTTCCGTTCGCAGTACAATAAATATAATTTCAAATGGAATGATACGTTAGTTTTTTTTAATCACAATGTCAGTATATGGTTACGGGATGTTCAATAATGAATACGCTTCATTATTGAACGAATTCCTACTATTAACAATATTTTAGTACACTAATGAACAACGTTTCAACTAGGTCATACCGGATAAGCTGTGTAATTTAGTTTGTTGTAAGATTTGTAAATGATATTTATTCTTTACGCCTTCTTTGAATAACAATAAATTATACTATATTTGGTTTAAGAATGAATGCAGAGCAGTTTCCTACACGAGACAAACATTGCCTCTTTTCTGGATTTTCTTGAATCACTCTTGCCGGTTGCATGAAATAGACGAACACATTATTAACTTGTGAAAAACAATACATACATAGTTTACAAAACATAATGATCATGAGATCTATGTTTGCTCGAAAACAATTTTGGCAGATAACCTTTTTATAGTTATTTACTTCTGTTCGGTCGCAAGTGTTGTGCCGGAAAGAAGTGTTGCTAAATAAGCCAGTTCGTCTTACCATTTTTAATTCTTTAATATTGTATGTCAATGAAGCGATATATCCTGTAAATTAAATTAGCTTATCTGAGTTAAATCTCAAAGATGTAAAACCAAACAAAAAAAATAGCAACAGTTGACGTCGCTTGATCGGCTGGGACAGAATATTTAAGACCAAATGAATAGAATTGATCAAAAATAAGACGATGATCATCATATGCCCTAGATCAGCCATACTCAATCTGCGGTCCATTCAGCTCTTATGTACAGCCCGAAATAATTATAGTGACCAAATATTTTTAAAAGATAGTTAAATGTTTGACTCAATATCAAAATTCACATTAATTTTAAGTAAAAGATTTAATATTTTGGATACATTGGTATTTTTGAGTACTTTTTACGTAATTTTTATTTGTTGTTTATTGCTATTTTTTTCTATGAAAAAAACATGAATACATAAATGTATACATATGTATATATTTACATAATATAAAATAGTTTTATTTTGACATCATAATACATACGTGTGCAGTAAGTATGTGTTATATTTACAGTTTACTGTAAATATGTTGCGGCCCACGTAGAGAAGCAAAAATCGGAATCGGTTGAGTATGGCTGCCCTAGGTGATCATCATCTGCCCTAGCGCGCGACTTACTGTGAATAAATAGTATTTATAGCCGGGTTACAGTATTTTTTTTACAGGAGAGCAATAAAGGGAGCCCTACATCTGTCCTGATTTAGACAGATTCTACATTCATTTTTACAGATCTAAATTGCATGAAACTAACTATTGTTATACTCATGCTTATTGCATAGAAATCGATTCTTTCTTAGTTGCATGTGTAATTTTTATAATTGGGTTAAAAATCCTTTTTGTCAGTTTGTAATCAATGCTTAAATTGATAGTAAGTCAACATTGTATACGATATACCGTTCAAAGCATTTCATTTAATATGGTATAATCTTAAGCATAGCGGATCATTTAAAAAACAAAAAAAGTCAAGTTAGGCTTATTCCGTTCATTGCACTGTCATTGATGTTTTTCGAAGCTGGCGAAAAACCAAACGATTACGTATTATTTGGTACGAATAACGGTGGTACCCAGCAGCACACGTACCAGTACCACTACGCGCGTACATCTCAGGTACCCACCGTGCGGAATCATAAATAAGTATACGCATCTAATGAAATGACAGGCGAGATTGCAAACTCGCACATATCCAAGTGATGTTTAGAATGATTAAAATGTTACTAAGTAAAGATGTACATCAAATTGATAATTTGCTTTAATGTTAAAATAGCGCATTTCTGTAGACAGATTTGTGAAGTGTTATTAAGTATTTCAACATGAGAGTTAATATGTCGGTAATTCTTGATTGATGTTTGCACACAATCTAGCATATGCGATTAATATAATTTCGCTGCCACATTCCTAACAAGGGATTTGCTTATCTCGGTTATTCCAACATTAAAGCTGAGTTGAAAGGTTCAGATATGGATATGGCAAAATTATTCATTAGAAAAAAGTTGTTTTTTTTTTGTAAACATTAGTAGATTCAAGCAATTTTTTTTATACTATTTCACTAACTGTTTTCTGTATATTGCGTATATAAACAGTGATCTTTTATTTTGTATTGTTTAAAAAAGATATCAATATAAACGACGAGAAATGGATTTATGTCACCGAATTTATGATTTTTTTTTAAATCCATATCCGCTCCCAATGTGCAGCAGATGGCTTCCTAGTTGAGCTACTTATTTCAAAATAATCATTTTCTACGATAACTGCTTTTTACTCAGTTAAACAACCTGTCTATTTAAAGGGAGTAGGGATTATTTATTTATTTATATAATTAACATTGCATAATATTGACAATATGTGGGATATAATGATAGGACAGGACTAGTAGTTAACAAATCGCTCTCGTCTTGTCATTTCAGGATTGTAAAAGTGAGAGAGAACTTTAGGACATCACAAACACCCATGCCTTACTGTACTGGGAATGGAACCGGTGTCCGTGAAATCCGTCACGGAAGCCAACATCGTCGATCACTGCGCCACGGACCCGATATCTGTTTATTGAATGATATCATTTGTAAATACAGTTGTAGTTAGTGACCCGCTTTGGTTTATTAAATGCTCTTCCGATCAGGCGGGTCTGGGTTCGATTCCTTGTAAAGCCAATGTCATGTTTAGATTTGAGATCAAAGACGTGGGTGCTTGTGATGTCAATTTAGCTCGAGTTAATCTCGAGTGACTTACAAAAAAAGTCTCATTGAGTTTAGCTCGTGTAATTTTTTAACATTAAAATATTTGGTGTATTAGCTATAATGCCATTTTTTTAAAATATAAAGAGATGTGTGATGATAATAGTATTAAATGTTTCGCTTTATAGCACGCTCCATCAAAAGATTCTACGAGTTGATAATATAAGTGAGAAATGCTGGTCTAAATACTTCAAATTCTTATTCACTCCACAAGTAAACATTAATTTTATACCGATCCCATCACAAGTGATCCACAAAGTGATGTTGTGGTATTTCAAGAGTGTCGAAAAAAAAATCTAAGTCACAACACGTAACGCTGTTTTGAGTGGATGAGTTTTTATTTTCTCAGCTTCTTCCGAAAACCGTAAAACTGTAAAATGTTTTAAGGAAAAAAGTTTCTAGCGGCGTCACAATGTTTGGATATCATGATGCATAAATATTATTTTCTTATTATAAATAAGTAAGTTGAGTCGTCGTTTCCGTTGAATATTTATTTTATATCATTCGATTAGCGGTGATGGTAAACTATTTTATTATCATAACACTATCCTAACATTTGAACTCGTAATTATTTTTATTAGAAAAAAATGGTAATACAATATAATTAAATTGAAGTTTAATTATTTCATATTTGTTGTAATTTTTAAATACAGGAGATAAATCAATTTATGAAACTGTTTAAGTTGGGATTTGAACTTGATAGCACCGCAACAGAAAAATACACTTTACTCAAATTAATGTAAGATTTTAATTTAATGACGTTTTCTTACTTTATTATTTTGTATGTATATGTGATTTTATTTGTAAGAGGTCTTTCTTTATTTTATATTCGATTCGATGTTATATTTTAATTATTATCTATACATTTTTGTCACATTTACACCCTCATTATTCTTTCTTATTTTGTATAAACAACTATGTATCAATACATCGTCGTCAATACTGCAAGAATACTTATCTTGAATTTGGGTAAGTTTTGACATGAGAGACATAAAACGATATTACTGCAAAAATATATTAAATCTTTTTACTTATGCATGCTTGGTACTGCAATAATATTGTGTAGTGAAAAAAAATAAAAAAAATACTTGATACGTGTTCTTACAATACTATATTGTTGAACATACTCGTATCGAGCAAACCCAGAGCTAATCATATTTAATAAATGTGTAAGTAATTAATTCTTGTGTAAATTGTGAGGTTATTTTTATTATGTTAGATCGAATATTTATTGGCAAGCAATTATCACTTTTGTTGACCACCACTCCTTTCAGTTAGTCCGAGTTCAACGTTCGGAACAGTAGCGGTTTATTTTTATTTGTGGAGGTATCTCGAGAACACTTTCGTGTCGGATGGAATGGTCAGCCAGGTGTGGTGTGCCCGGCATGACTACTACTATTGGTTTAACATACATTTAACATACTTTAATCTTTAATAGGTCATAATAAAGCTATCAATTATAATACCAACAAACGCTAATTTTTATGACAATACCACGATGTACATCGATACCAATGATTCTTGGACTACAACTACTTCTTATTACCAGGGCTGTGGATTCGTTAAGAAATAAGACGACTCCGAGCTAAGCTAAAAAGACGACTTCATTTTTTTTTGGCTTAGTAGCATGCAGCGGTGCGACATTTGACCCTAACTATTTGATGGATAAAACACATTAAAAACGAAAAAAAAAACTACCCAGAGTTTTTAGTTGTGTAAGAACCCGGCTCCAGTTAAAATGGTCCGATTCCACGACTCCGACTCCACAGCCCTACTTATAACATAGTCTATCTTAATGAAACATAATTATATTACTGTAATCACAATGGTGCATGGTTGAAGATAGGTCCTTTGAAGCTCGTTAAATTTGTTTCTTTTGTTGATCGTATTGCGTTATGGAAGGCGGCCGTGAAACAGCGGCTGGATGTATGTGATGTCTTGAATTACCTTTCCAGCCATCCTGGTTTTAAGGATTAAAAACGGAAGTAGAGAAAGCGATTGGCTAACCACTAGTCCTGTTCTAGTACTATCCTTCTTTCCCAACTCTCTTTTAAAAATATACGTTGAGCAACTGAATAATAAACACCGAAAAAACATTGCCATTTGTTCACCTTATTTTTACACAATACTGTATTTATTTCTGAGATATAATCATAATTTTATCAAAGAATTATTTTTTTATTAACGTCATAAGCACATATTAATTATTCAATAAGATTTTGGATGCATACAATAATTTTCTTTGTGGTTGACAATACAAGAAAATTCTACTGTTTTTTTTTACGAAACATGACAGTCGTTCATTCCACAATATGTAAATGAAATTGCTGCAATATAAAAATAATAATTAAGTATACTTACGTATCAACAAAAAAGCAATTGACCCAGATGTGGGTCAAATATTTGAATACGGCGGGAATTTTCGCAAACGGGTTTGACGTTCCACTGGATGAATTTAAACGACATTTAATTCTACTAGGAATGCATATAACGTTGAGTCAATAATATCCTCTTTGAATAATAAATTGTACGAACATAAATTTAATTTAAATACATCTATTTGTCTACACCATTTGATAGCAACTAGTGTGTTATATAACACAAAGAGTTCATAAATACCAATCTATGCGAAGCGAATCTGTCAGAAGTGACTAAACATATCAAGTGGTTCGGAACAATACGGAATGCCGCCTCAAAGTGACACAATCTGCTGTCTATCACAGCAATCTTTAAATGATTTATAATATATATCACGGGTAGCGATATTCGAGACTATTGCCAAATAGAAAATGCTGCGAAATTTGTATATGCACATCGACGAAGGTTTTTTGCCCTTATGTATTTTCCAACAACGCAAAATAAAGTGAAAATTATTAACGCGAAAGCTTTTGAAAGTTTATAGTGGTTGGATAAACCCTGAAGATAATTTAAGAAATGTGTTTCTACAAAATATCTTCATGATATGTAAGACGAATATGAGATTTTAAATATTATTGATTCATTGAAATTGTAAATCATAAGAGATGTTAGGGAAAATCTATTCAAATGAAGGTTATGAGTTTTTGAAAACGCTTAACAACCATTTAGGAAAATTAAGTAAGTATATAAGGGTAGGGCTTAGACAGAACTATTGATGTATTATTTGCTCCTGCTAGACTCAGTTTCTTTTAAGATAAAATTGCCTGGTGTGGAAGGAGTTTACAATATTCCCGACGTCCATAGCTTTCTAACACAAATCTATATACAAATCGTCTGAAAAAAATAATGTGTGAAACCGAAACAAATTACGTTAACAATTCTGTTAAATGCTGACGTTAAAGTACTCTAATTATCTATGTTTTGTGCATATTATACATTAATAATAATATACCCTGTGAAACTATAATTTATATTTCTTATCCGGTTACATAAAGGAGTCCAACTAAGTAACTTATTATTCAATTATCACATTGATGTAGTTAATAGGCTTGATTACTTTGTTACACAACCAACTTGTTACGTTAACAATTATGACGTGATTCGCCTCTTTAAGAAGCATCATTAGACTGAACATCGCGATGTTTACGAATGTTCAAAAATTTATTCTAATTCATATGTTATAAATTGCAAAATATAGGTCTGGGTTTTTTTTAACTTTTCTACTATACAGCTTAACGACCGCACTTCTTTTATAAAATTTCACCTGGCGAAATAAAATTTTGCGATAAATTCGCAAAAATTATAATTTTACTAAATTCACTATAACTTGTAAGCAATTTGAGATATCTTTACAAAATTTAATTTTCTTAGATACTTCACCTATACGCATATATGTGTCCGTTGGCCAGCAACCTTTGTTTTTCAAAGACTCAAATACGCGTCCACGGTCGTTAAGCTGTTAAGAGGGGTAGGATACAAACTTAGTACTATTTACATGTATTATATAGATAAATCTCAATGGAAATAAATTGTATGATAAAATATTTCCAGAAAGTTACCGCTGAATCCATTGAAAATAGTAATAAAGTGTTGAACTATTAAGCTTATAAGTTGTTTTCTTTTTTAATTCGTTACATAATAATACATGTGTACAATCAAATCAATACACGCTGTAAGTTTCCTTCAAGTAAAAATTAGGCATCATTTTTGAATTCTGTCTTTTGGTAACATTCTTTCTATACACATTGTGCTGGAATATTCATATCGCATAAAAACCAAACTGCTTTATAAGTAACGATCAACAAAATTTTAAATGATGTAAAATTAAAATGCATTACAGACGACAGATTCTCCTATGCACGCACTGTTCATTTTCATTTAAAATCCATTCTGAAATCAGTGACATCCAACAGTTACGCGTCTTTGGTCATTAAAGATAACAATGATTTATCTTCGAGTAACATATCTGGAGTGTCATCACTTTTACAACGCAACTGCGAATATTGCAGAGTGATATGATTGTGAATTTCTGTCAAAAAATTATTCGCTTTTTATGAGATCTTTCAATTTTAAGACAATAAATATTGATATTAAAAACTTTGGAATAAAAGAACACCAATGCCTTTAAAATGTGAAAATGATTATCCTAATATTTTACAAGAGTAAATTAAACGTGAAGTGTGTCCTGAATCAGTTTCAGCGCGTGCTGACCGATCATTTTACATCCGCAAAGCAAAATTAGTTTTCATGCATATCTTATTATTCATTTTAACGCAACTTAAATTAATACAAAAAATATGTGTTTTTGTTTCTTAATAGTTATAATGACTTGTATCCAATAATTGACAGGTTAACACATTAAAAGATTTTATATTATTTACATTTTAACAAGAGTGGTGTTTAAGAGATTTATACAAATACACTTATAGTATGGTGTGGCCATAAGCACTACAATATTGAAGATACGAAAAGACATTTCTAGTAACTAGAATTATTTGATGTAAGTAAAGCGGAAATGATTGAAAACAAAGATTCGCAGTCGGAGGCAGTTTCTAATTTAAATCGGGAATTGTTTTTTTTTTACCGGACTCCACAGTCATGAACACGTACGAAATTTGTTGGTATACCACGAATTTTTGTGTGACAGTTTTTATCAAAATTATGTAGTAGAACAACAATGACGGTTTATGAAATAGTTCATTCCGAAGTAAGCACAACGCACGTCCGTTGACTGGAGAGAACGGATTGAAGGTGGGTAATATTACAGTTATTGATTGAATTCAATTCTTTCAGTTATGAAACGATTATTTAATCTCAATGTTATTCTATGTAACATAAATCAGATTATATTTTTTACACATGACTGTTTTTTTACAAAAATATGTGCATACATAAAGAAATAATATTGCGCCATGACCGGAAACATAAAACAGTACCGCTATTTCATTGATAAATCGATTTTTGAAACATATATCGACAATAGAAAGCTAATTCGCAACAACAAGAGCTTCTCCGCAGAATGCAGTCGACATTAATCTGCAGAGGCGGGGGCGTTCGGTTCGATTCCACTGAGTCACTCACTCTTCGGTTTAATATAGGGCGGCGGTGACTTGAGTTGACTGGGCGGTTAGTCGCGTGGGCGGCTTGTATGCTCTGATCCATTGTGACAGGGAAACTCATTCGACCGCCGCTGGTTAAGTGTCTTCAGACTACATATAAGTCGAGTTGAATTTCTGTGATATTTTATTACAAGAGCTTTGCTGCATTGGCTAACTTCAAATCGACGCTTCCGCAAATTTTAATAAAGCGTTTTGGAAAATACACTTAAATCCAGGAAGAATGTTCAATAATTAAGTACAAATAATATTTTAAACGCAATAAATATTATGCTTATGATCTATTTGATTATGGACTGATCTATCGAGCGAAACTACCTATTATACGTTTTCAGCCAGTGATTTCATAATTAAACAATATCGTAATCTTTCTGCCAAAAATTGTGAGTAAGTATTTAAAAACTGACAAAAATAAGTTAGGTATACAAAGACATTCTTTGGGTGGAATAACTCAGTTGGTGTATTGATTATAACAGTGTGCCAAAAAAAGCATTTATTTTTATATTTAATTATTAATGCTAATTTAAAAATATGCAGTTGTGCCTGTCTAGCAATTTTAAACACTTATTTATGTCAGATTGAAATTATCGCATCTTTATTTTGATATTATAATTAATTATCTATGTAACATAAAAAAATCGACGATAGATGATGAATTATTATAAGAACGGTTACTTACCAACTTCCGCCAAAACAGTGACGGTATACTGTTTACTCTTACTAATGATATTTAAAAATTAAGCATTAATAACTACTGGTGATTTCACGTTCGTTACGAGCGATACCGGCCCTGATCTTTACTAAAAAAATATATGAAATTAGTAGAAAAAGTGTTTTATTTTTTAATATACATAATTCTTTTCAACTAAGAATTGACAAAGCAGAAAATTCGAATACACAAAGCAGAAAATATTAGAGATATAAACAACCAACGATTTACTTTCGATGGATTCGGAGTCAATATAAAATTTAATATGATACCTCAGTTATTCCACTCGTTGTCTTACAGAATGTGACACGTGATTCGCCTCTTTGAGAAGCATAATCATATAATACATGCATTATCAAATTTAATCGTATATTAACCACCGATTTAGTTTGCAAATAATCGCCCACCAGACAAATTATAATAAAATTTACAGGATCTTAATAAAGCCCAAGAAAGAATTGATGATAATAATAATGAATGTGTGTGTACACTCAATACAATTCAATTCAATGAGTGATTAGTCTAAAATAGCTGAATTACAATTCTAAATATCAAATAATCGTAAGGCCAAAGTGAATCCAATAATTGGATACGAGACCAAATCGTGCACGATTTGAGTTTACTGTAAAAGTTGAACTGATACATTGATATACCAAAATACCGTGACTCGGTTATTGTTTGTTCTATTACTACATGTAAGTTTCCATGATTTATTACGATCATATTGCATTCTTAATAAATGGCACAAAATACATGTTCATCTTGTCAGGGCCGCCACGAGGGGTACAGCCACCTTGAGTGCGCATCTTCGCTAGGAATGGCTTTCTAGGTGAAGGTGATTTTTTTTAACATCATCAATAAATACGTATTGCAGTCAAATCTACCACAATATGCATAATGCAGTTTTCCCAAGTGGCCAAACTATTATATAGTCCAATAATTTATAAATAGATCACGTTAAGTATCGCGTCACCAAAGTGCACGGATGTACTTGATCGCCTGAAGATGCCGAAATGCTAAGCCCGAGTCGTTAGAGACAAATCTTGTGTAAATGTACAAAATTTGAACAATTCAAATTTAATTTTAAAATTTCACCAAGCATCTTCAGTAGAAATATAAAATTATTAAGTAAACCGAAATTTCTTCATCTGTATAATAAATAAAAGTGTTGTCAGTAAAATGTTAGTGCTGTCTTATTTTCAGTCGGTAGCCTTTTAGCACTATACCAGGCCTGCCTAACCTTATTCCACAAGTTGGCCACATTAAAAAATATATAGTGGGTTCGGGCCGCAAGAAATATGTTTTTTTTTAATAAAAATGATTCCATTGTGAAATAATTACACATGTTTAATTCAAAAGTTAATCAGATGATTTTTTTTGTAAATTTGTGGTTAATTATTTAGAATTAAACTTTATCAAAATTTTAATTAGTAAGGCTATTTATACGAACCGATTTATTCTGCTATATCAACGAAAAAGCTTGCTCATAAATATATTAGGTGCTGAAGAATAAACTTGCACGTATCATAGCTGCTTCCTGAACAACACTAGATATTGTATGTATGTAGAGAAACAAGCTAAATACACGAATAATGGATTTAGCTTGTTTTTCTGGTATGAGGGTGGTATGGTAGAAGTAATTTGGTTAATTAATTGCACATAATCTATTAAATCTGCAGTAACAACATTGTACACAGCAAGAGAGCGTATGCTCACGACTGATAATTATGTACATAAAATATTCCACGCAGCTTCAGTTTAGACTGTAAAGAGGTATTCCTTGAGTGTTATAAATTATTATGTACATCATAAGAGAAAGGTGCATAATGGTCCGCGTATACCGCACACGTTGCACTGTAAATTTGAACTATTATCCGCCTATCAATGTTTGCATTTTCGACATAACAACGGTGACCAAAGCTATTAAAATACAAAATAAATATCTGAACAGGGTAAAAGAATACAACTTTCGAAAACAATAAAAAACAGGTGCGTCGAAATTTGAAAAAAAAAGAACGCAATTTTTTCACCAAATGAGACCGCGTCCAATCAAAAATAAGACAATGCGAGCGATCAGCCAATGCGTGGGTCCGCAATAAATCACTGCTTTTAGGCGGGAAACGATAACTATAATACCACATAATAGTCAATCAATTTGCATAATTATTTACTAGGCTATTACATACACGATTCCGATGTGGGGCGAGCAGGCCAGTAATTTGGAAGTGACACAATGGGTCTGCCTAACTGTTGTAGTTTTTTTTTTAAATAATACAATATAAGAAATATATCTAATTGATAGACAGAGAATACTCAGAATCAAATTAGGGCACGTGTAGATTTTTTTTAAATATCAGAAATGCCGGTCGCTTCAGAAGATAATGATCCACTCTTGTCTGCATAGTGGAAATGTTTCCATATAACCAACAGGTGAACGGTACACATCGAGATCAACTATTATTCAAAGAAATATTGTAATAAGTACTGTGCTAATAGTAACATAAGATAGCTAATTAAGAATCATAAAAACTGGATTCTGAACAAAGTATAATGGACTGAATGGAAGCAGTCACGCATGTTCTTTGTTTTATTTTTTTTACCATGTCCGCTCTCAATGTGGAGCATATGGATAAATAAGAATTATAAAAACTGGATTCTGAGAAAAGTATAATGGGTAGATAAATAAACATGGAAACACTCACGAATTTTCTTGGTTATCATTTTTTTACCATGTCCGCTCCCAATGTGGAGCAAATGGACTTCTAATAGAGTTTAGCGAGAGGTAAGCTGCTTGGAAATTTCAAATACTGCATGGGCCAATCCAACAAATGCGCGGCATACTTTGCCATTTTTATATCCTTAATAAGTAATCAATTGAGCTCCAATAGATGATACTTGTATATTGAATTCATTGTATGCTGATATTTGTTTTGTTGTATAATTTGAATATGTTTTACGGCTGACGATAAAAAAATCATCATAGTGTTATAAATTTATATTTAAGAACCGTAATCCCTCCATAATTTGCTATACCAACTTTATCGGTCAATAAAAGATTCCTTTAAAAGAATTTATTGAATCTAACTAATTATATATCAACAGAAAATAGCAATATAATATACACACACAAAGATAAATTGAATCTAAAAAAATCGATATTTCTTTTCAATGTATCATACAAACACAAACAAAAATTCTTCCGATGATATGTTTGCTATTTTTTTCAGAATAATACAATGGTTATTAATAACCATCGAAGCGGAACCAGATAATTCTAAAATTAGCTATCAACGTAAATTTTCCATACTGAAATTCTTTACAGTGAAACTATTTCATACGTTCGTCTGATGCAAAACAAAAAACTGTCCAGGGTCAAATCGAAATCATGCACCGTAAATCCTAGTACTAATGCATCGCAAACGGAGCGTGTAACATTTGCAAAATATAACGTAACATGTAAAATAAATAGAGACAATCCAAAACTCTCGAAAATAAGTATATTTGATGAATATAAAAATGCTCATTTATCTTTCAACACGTAGGTTGTCTCAAGGCGGTTGTTCTAATGTGCCATTACTATTCAAGGATTTTAATACCGGAATCACCGAAACCGGACAACCGGTTACTAAGAAGTTTATCGTCGATGCACATCAAATATCGTCCTATGTGACAATTTTACGAAAATGAGTTAAATATACAGTTTTTTTCCTTTTTTTTCTCCATCTTCTGAAATATGAACCGTGTAATAATTCAAAATATTAAAGGAGATATAAAACAAACTATGTGTCAACATTAAAAATTGTGTAATTTAAGATTTCGACTGAAGGTGCTTGGTGGAATTTCAATATTAAATTTGAATCGTTCAAACTATGTACATTCTCACAAATTTTGTCATTAACGACCCGGGTTTCGCCTTTCGGCATCTTCAGGCATTCAAGTGCACGGATGAACTTGAGTCAGTTCAAGTTCATCCGTGCACTTGAATGCCTGAAGATGCCGAAAGGCGAAACCCGGGTCGTTAATGACAAAATTTGTGAGAATGTACATAGTTTGAACGATTCAAATTTAAAAATTGTGCATTTAAATATGAACCATGTGATCTTGCTGCACTTGCGCCATATTTAATACGTAGCTAGTTCAGGTCAATGGTCAAATGGTTCGTATTTTACATCAATGATTTCACTGAACGTTTTTAAGTTGAAGTAAGTTTAGTTTTTTTTTTTAAACAGTTTTTACCGATTATCTCGGAATACACTTTCGTCACATAGACCATATTTGATATGCATCGACGTTATACTGTAATACTAGTTTATAAAATGAAAAATTCGATATTTTTTAATAAAAAATTGACAGATTTAAAATTGTAATTGATTTTTGATTCACCCATACCTCGCTTTACAGCCTAGATACGTTCCACGAAACTTGGCCGCAAAGCAAAAAACCGTATAAGGAATCAATTATTCTGATACAAATTCATACAAATTCAATGGGATCGGTTCCAAATTTTTAAAATATGTAACATGGTTTATCATTCAAAATGCATTTTACCTTTTGGCTTGTTAATCTCGAGACATTTAAAGGTGCAGCAGATTGCAAATATGTTTTAAAGTATTCTTTATTATCGCGAATAGTTTGAATGGTAAATTTTGCAAGTCCAATTTTCTCTCCAGCTTCTATACGACGTAATACTTCTAGTTTAGTTTCTAGCGTGACTGATTTTCGGCATCTCTTTTTATCCAGTCTCCGAAGTCGATAATTTTTTCGACGAATGAAATTATAAAATAAGTAAAAAAAAACATATTTTAAAAAAATCAGTCATAAATATGTATGTACATAAAAAACTCACATCGACATTTTTTTGCCGTTATAGCGAAACATTTTAGGCCGAAAATCGAAAACGTGCCTTGATTGAAGAAGGCCGTTATAGCGAAATGCCGTATAAAGAGCGGCCTTATAGCGAGGTATGGGTGTATTATGTTTCAAAAGTGCATTTTTATTTGAACTTTTGGTTTATCAACACACGCATCGAGTCATAAAAAACGAAGCAGTTCATTCATTATTTCAATCTGTATCGGAGTAAGTATGTAAAACATTCAATAACAATTTATCTTTAATTATCAATGCACCTATAACAAATTCGTCACTTTTATATAAATAGTGAAAATGGAAATGTTCATACGTTAAGAATAGATTTGTATAATCATCACCATTTAGTGCAGTGTTTCCCTACCTTATTTGTGTCATGCTCCACTTCAACGCTTCGAAAATCTCCATGCCCCCCAATGTACAAAAGCGGTGTTTTTAAAAAAGAAATCATTCATTCATCAAAATATGATGATGGGAATGGCAAAAGTATTTTTAATATTTCCATTTTTTTTAAATCACAGAACCACGTCATTGTACTTTTGCTTTGTTTCATGTCATGTTTCAATTATAAGAACTCTCCTTGATACTGCATTTTCATCAACTATGATGCCTACCAACATCGGTAGAATTATTACATGTGCGATAGATAGCAATTTCTTTAAAATCTGAAAATCTTACAAAAAGTGTAACAAATATTAAAGATTTGGATTTGCCACTGAAAATATTCAAATTCCCCCTCGGAAACACTGATTTAATGATTGCATTTAACGGTATTACCGAAACCGCAAAACTGGTATGTGCTGTTTTTTGGATTAAAAATTAAGTAAAAATTTAAATGTAGTTTACTCATAATAAATTTATCAATATACCACCGATCTCGAGACTTCAACGAGAGAAAAAAACAAGAAGTACTTTTCTTATTTTCATGTAAAATTTAATCCGTCGTGCGTTTTTTCGTGGACAGTGTACCTAATATATTTTATAATAGCTATAATTATCAATACAATACAATTTGATAACTATTATATAAATAATAAATATGGCGATAGATAAGCGTGCGGTATGTAGGTATATAATGGATTCGTACAGATCCATGTTTATTATAGGCATGATAATTGATTGAAAAGTTGTCTACCTATTATTTATATAATAGTAATATTTATGAAATACCAATCGCATTATTATTATGGCATGTGATGTAATGTAATATAATTACGATAAAATTCCACTTTTTATAATAGTAATAATGTGTATGTATTAGATATTATAAAAATTACATATATATTTTTTAAGTAATATGATATTGGTCATGGATTTGGAATTCGAGCCATCGGCTTTTAACGCCCACACACTGTTAGTCACCTGTATGAAATATTTTGCAGTGCACAATTTCATAATATTGCAATTATTTTGTCAACGGAGCGATGTAATAAAAGTATTTTATAAACTTGAATACCCGAATCCTCAATATAAGGAAACATGTCCATTCATGAAAAAATTATAGTCGCTGTCATTAGTCCAAAGTATGATGTATTGAATTTTGTCAGATATTTTACATAATCTTTTAAAAGAGTATTTTCAATGCTCATAATAGTCAGAAGTGTTCAATTTTCAAAAATAGGATATACTTAATTATGTTTTTATTAAGAGTAAGAAGCAAACTTTGCGATAGTAAGTCTGAAGATGCCCCTGAAAGAGGCGAAACACGTGTCACAGTTAGTAACACAATACGTGGAATAATCAAAGTTAATTTAAATTTTCTATTAAAATGAACTTCCACAAAGTTACCGCCGAAACCATCGAAAGTATTATGCATAATATAATTCTGCTGGTCATAAAGCCAAGTGGCCAATGCTTTTATTGGTTTGAGTACTCAAATGAATGTGATACTGTAAAATAAAGATGGAACAGGTGAGCAGGAACCTTTTCCTAACTGAAGTGGTTTATCACTTTATAGTTGTATATTAAATTTAACCTCATTAAGTGTAATCTTTTTATAATTAAAAAAAAAAAAGATATTTAGCATTACAGCTGATAATTGCCAAAGCGATATAGTGAAATTTAAAAAAATCACTCGACATCAACTCGAGGAGAAATGACATCACAAACGATGATCACGCTCAATGTGTTGGAAGTTTAATAATCTTATTTTTTTTACCTTACCGGGACGTGAATCCATACTCATCTGATCGCTAGTTTAAAGCTCGTGATGCTCGTAGACCACAGGGGCCGATCGGATTTGAACTAACGGACATCGCATAATAATGTTAGTATATATTTACTACATAAATACGTTTTTGCGATGCTTAAATATCTTTGATATTAAAAATGGGCCAAATAAAATGTCAACTCGCATAACAGCACATTCCATCTTAAATAATTTCACTCCCTCTGTTATGTTTTCAGATCTTTCTATTTATACACAAAATATGCAAATAACACGTGTCCGCTCGTCGAGGATGTAGAACTTTCTACCAAAGTAACTATCTGCACTCTGCAGACATCACTGGCGACTGCCATCTGTCAGAGTGAGCGATTTCGAACACAGATTTTGACAAAGAATTATAAACAAGCGATTATGAGACACGACCAACGTTCCCTCTAAGCCGAAGAGTTAGCTGCGCGGAAATTTCAAAGGCTGCGCGGAACGATCAAATATTAATTGAGCAACTGTATTGTAGTGCGCGCCAACCCGGAATGAGTGCGCGGGGGCTTCCCAACTGCTGTGCGGCCGCGCACGCGCGCAGCTTAGAGGGAACGTTGGACACGACTTACTAGGTAACTAGTTAAAAGTCGAACAAAACCACAAAAACACGAATTAATTTGCATTTTCAGTCGTTTATTAATATTTTATTGACTGACCGCATCCGAAAGTCTTCATTGAATAATAAATTTCACATAATTAAGAGGAAACTTTTATATAAAACCAAAGCCTTGTGATATTTATGCTGCATAAACGAGAATTGGCAAAGTTGACGAGTCAAAGATAATTCTTCAGTCTTCCTAGATAAAAAAAAAAATGTTTACAAATAGTTATACGTACTGTTAAGGTTCGGTCCAACTTAGTAAATTAGACGTGTCAGTTTATCATGAAGTCGTAATAAAAACAACTAAAAAAAATCTTCATTATACAATAAATTATCATTCAAAATGTTTTTCATCTAAATATGAGATCCTCTTCGTAAAGTTTAAGGCCCATGGCGTGATTTTTCCGATTGAAAAGAAATAAAATATTTTAAAAGTTGTGAGGCTCACTAAATATTAAATTTAATGAAATAACAATGAACATATCTATATAGATTATATTTAATTTATATAAATGAAATATTTATTGTCAATGAATGCATCGTGCATTGCTCTTCACAATAGCTGCTGTTCGATAACATGATAACCTCGAGCAACATAATTACTGTTGTGGCAATACGTTTTATTCACAAAATGATTATTAATACATGATTGTTATTATCAGAAACATAATAATATTCATTAAGAGGATATAGTACCTTTACGCCTGAAAACAGAGTAAATCGATCGTTTGCCATCGACGAAATCTCGTGAACCGTTCACTTAAAAAAATTTTTTTTTCAAATATTACATTTTCCAAACGCTTTTTTACACTATTACATTTTTTTTTTCATGAAAATAGTCATATTTTCAAGAATAAAAGGCAAACAGTTTACACAGAATTTTTCAACTGCTTTCGTTTTGATCATTTTTAGAGTTTATTGTAAGATACCGAAGTTTAATGTCTTAGAAAGAAATACAGATAAAGGTTTGTTTAAGAAAGTGATTTGAGCAGAATTTCCAATTTATGTAATATAATGATTGTACATCTATTTGAAATGTACCATTTTTCCCACTTTTTCTGACTGATTTTTAAAGCATAATTGGATCATAAATACTTCTAAAAAAAATTGGAATAATAAAACATTTTATTGTTTACATTTAAAAGCAAAAAAAAAATTAAAAAATTGTCATACCAATAAATAATAACTATTTTTCGGGGATGTGTTTTTCTTGCCGTAAATTTCGCAAACCCAGTCAGTGTGAGAAAGACGTTTGTACTGAGTGCACGTGCCACATATTACTCTGCATTAACTTAAAACACTGGTCATACAAATGAATCGATGAAATGTATTTTTTATTTTGCGATAAAAAAGTTGTTGCGCAAAATAGCGGTTAGGGTTAGGGTTGCTCAATGCGCTTACAAATAATATTATTATTTATAATACAATAATGTCTTTTCCAATAGCGATTATTTTAAAGACCAGTATTTAGCTTAATGGATAAGCATTTTGAAATATTTATTTGGCAATGCTTTTAAAAAGAGATTCTATTCAATATAATAGTAGCAGTAGTTGAATAAAAAGATTTTTCACATTAGTAGTTTTGAATCATTTCTATATTTCAAAAGATTTTTGCTAAAAAAACAAATTTCGTCATCTAAATCGAAAAAAAACTTGAAAATTATTAGATAAGGTAAGATATTAACAGTAAATATTTTTTAAGAATCATTATACAGATGGTAAACCATGTTTTTTTGCAACGTAGAGTTTTATCAGGAATTTTTTTCAATAATTTCATTTTAACTTATATATATGTGTACCATCAGATCATCTTTAGTCAGCCAAGTATGAAATGTTAATTCTTTTGACTATTTTGTTTACATACACATCATTAAATATATTTTTCAAAAAAAAATCGAGCCGCTCATTTTTCACGACTCCGGCCAAAATACCGCGACTCCGACTCCACAGCCCTGGTTTTTTTAATTGAATACATTTTTCTACCGTCAAACTTGTTTTTTTAAAGTTATAATTGAATAAAACAGAATGCTAGAAAATATTCGAAATTGATATATGACAAATATATATACATATGTATGGATACATAATAAACTTGTGAAATATATTAATTCATACATTTAAGTCATTTTTTGTACCACCCAACAAAGTTAGTCCGATGCAGCCGATATAACTTAACGACTTTAATTTATCTATTATATTAAATGATTGAAAACCATATTTTTTCGATAACTTACCAAATTATGTAACAATATTATACCTACAATACATTAATATTCAAATCAATTACATGGTTTGAATTACTTTTAATATTATTAGTATTATGTTTTTTTGTCACAGCCCTGAATGTCGAACTTGTATATTGGCGAGAGAAAAAAAGTTCCCAAACATTATACAAAAATACGAATATATTTATGCAATTGATATAAATTATACAAATAACTTTTTTTGATCAGGCATACTATTCATTTAGTTTCTTCCTTATTGAATTAGTGTTAGGCTATATAAAAACTTGAAGTAAAAATAAACACATCATAACATTTGGTTATGACTTTAAAGACATGCATGGATTATGAATATTTTCGATAGTTTCGGCATTCACTAAAGACAAAATCATTTTATAACAAATTAACAAATAAACTTTGTCATTCCACTAATTGTTTACAAATTGTAACACGTTTTTGGCTTTTTCGAGAAGCGTCTTCATACCAACTATCTTAAAGCTATTATTAGTTAATGAAATTTACATTTATTCTAAGTAATCAGTGGAATAACTAAGTTTTCTGATAGCAAACATGTTTTTATTCCGTGAATTCAGTATATGTATATATATTTTTTTTTGAAAATGATTACAAATATTCTCCAAGATAGCTTAGATGTCCAACAAGAAATATAAGACATAGTTAATATAATTTTCGGAAAATCTACTGTCAGAACTATGGCGTGAACCAGAAATAACTATCAACTGAAATTTATATTTATTTTAGAACTCAATACTTTTTCCATTTTAATCTTATTATGTCAATATTTTTTATTCAACAGAATGTTTTTAACTGTATTCATATTAAAATCAATATCATAACAAATAGGTTATACAAAATTAAAAATAAAAACAAATTCTTTCAATATATTAGAGAAAGTTTGAGAAATTTGTATTGTATGGTTTATCTTGTTTATTTCTTTTATTATTTCGTTTGACAAAACACCGTCTCTGATTTACATTTATTAAATACGATGGCTTACTGTTGCTATCAATAACTCATATGTAGCATTATAAGTCATTTTCACGGTATATATAATTAACGCATTGTTTCAGTTACATATAATTTTTGCAACAGATATTTGGGGAAGTAAATTAGATTGTCAGTCTTTGCTACGAAGATAAAAAAGTACTTACTGATTTTCGTCAATAACAAATTGTTTTATATGAAAAACCCTTATTACTGTCTAAATATCCATCCGTGTGTTAGGTGGTATTGCTATTTTTGTAATGAAATATACAAATGTTTTGCTTGTTTTGATACTGTAAAAATACGTATTGTGGTGGTTACTTATTTAAGTCAGTGCAATATTTATGCTGTAGGTCAAATTTAAGTTTTGCAATCCTACTGAGTCGCCTTAAGAGAAACTAAATGATATAAATACGAATTGAATATGTACATGATCCATCTGTCAAAGCAGAAAATATTTCAAAACAATCTTGATAGGTTTACAATTTTTAGACAGAAAAAAAACGGATTGAATTTTCTCGCCATAAATAATTAAGAAATGTAAATCAATCGGGTAGAACATAATTATATACCTAAGTAAAAAAAATAAATAATGAATGAATTGCAGATAAACAGTTGGTGATGATTTAATACTAGCTAATAAATTTCCAACAATTCTTAACAAAATCAAAGTCCTAAGTCATTTATTGGATATTAAATATTAATTGAATGTATGTTAAGTGACCAGACACAATATCAATTATGATATATTTAAAAATATTATTATGGTTAATTTATTCAATATGAAGAATAGGGAAAATGGATTAGATTTATCAGTATTTAAAAGATTTTAATTGATAATAATAATTATAGAAATAAGCTTATAATAAAAATCACTTAAGATATTGTAAATATATGAAATTATTATCAAATCACTGGAGTTATCATATACGAACGAGTCAATCATTATTTGAAACCAATTAAGCCAGTAACTACTGCGAACCGATTAATATTATATCGCAATTAGTGCTCATATAATCAAAACATATTTCTTAACCGGTAATTAAATTTGTATTCTGAAAACAAATTCATTTCGTAATTAGATGTTGTATCAAAGAAACGAAATAATATCTCGATTGAAAAAAACGAATAAAACCAAAAGTTGCATTACATTATTTATAGTAGCAGATTTGACACAATAGATCAGTGGTCGGCTATCCACCAACAGCGAGTAATTGAATTAATTACCCACAACAACATTTTGAGTTACACGCCATGAAAGTATGAACATAGTATGAATTAAAATACATACACTAAATTTAAATTTCCAGTTCTACAGACAAATAAATTGTAAAATCTTTGCAAGCATATTTAAAACACAGAACACGATCACATGAATGCAACATCATCATGCTGGGCGTCATTACCACAACATTTTCATGCTTTAAAAAAATGTATTTTTGCTCTATTATCAGCATTTGGTTTAATATATTCTTGTGAGCAAATATTTTCTCAAATTAAATGTATCCAGTGTGAAATAGACTTAACGCCAGAAAATCTTAATTCCTGTATTAAACATAAGTCAACTACATATCTGCCAAATATTGAAAAACTTCAAACCAAGAAAGCCACTAATAAAACTAACATATTATTTGTATTTTGTTTTATAAATAAAATTGTATACATGAGCAATTATACGTATATAGTAAATATTTGTTTTAAACTTTTACAGAATAACATTTTTTTATATTGATTTTTTTATCCAATCTCTCGAAAGGCGGCAGGCCACTGATACACTGGTCAGTGGAAGATGAAATGAAGAATTGTGATGCGAATAAAATCGCACGAAGTTGATTAGACAATTAAATTATGCTTTGACAGGATGAATAAATTTTCTTGGATGATGGTGGCAATGCACCAACAGAACAATCTGTAGACTATTTTTGTTTAGTGAGGACGGACGGTGACCGATGAAAACTGTGTTGCAATTTACAGTGCACAATTAGGATAAGAGTTGAAACTGAACAACAGAAATCTTGTTTTCATTTTTGGCCATCGTAAATTTTTAATATATTTCACATAATCGACAAAGCATGAGTATGTTATTTTAGCATCGCAAACACCTTTGTCTAAGATCACAAATATTAGATCGAAATTTTATTAATCATATCCGCTCCCAAAGTGGAGAATATGGAATCGTATATGAGTTTATCTCAACAGAAGTGTTTCTACGAGAACTGCATGTTACTCAGTTGCTCAACCTCTCTTTTTTAACAAATATAATGATAGGGCTAGGTCATGATCAGTGGTAGACTTATGTCTCTCGATACGCCGCATTTTTAGGATAGGATAGGTGAGAGGAGGGAATTCATGAACTAACGTACGCCCATGCATTCGAACAGAAATTCATAAATCGATTGAGATTCAATTTATAAAACGGTCCGTACTGGGATTCGAACCCGTGACCTCGGCAGCCGTAGTCAACGACGTTGACCACTCATGAAAAAAATACATTATAAATTGACCTTAGCTGGACTTAAGCTCAGACCAATCTGGCAATCCATAGGTACAACTCTTACCATTAGACCAAATTGGCCTGCTTATACAAATAAGTACAAACAATACAGATTTTTATTTAAATTTGTTTTGTATAAATAACATCGTATAAGTGTATTTTCTTTTTAGTTGATAATGCTCGTCATGAGCGAAACCGGTCCCGATCTTTAAAATAAAAGTGGAAATAGTAGAACAGGAATTGTGTTTTTATAAACAAACAATAATTATATAGGCATTCGTTTTAATTATTCAATCACCATAGGAATAGGTACAGAGAAATTGAGGGTTATGTTTAGAAAACTTGGTATTATAATGAGTGAAATGTGATAGGCTTCCAAGCCAGACTTTATTTTCCGTTGTAACCGAAAATTTGGATCAACTTTGAAACACTGACATATTTTTGTTTGCTTTAATCACTGATTACAGCCCTGCAAGTGAGGGCAGAGCATCGCTTTCGTTCGGCGGGCCGCTAATAATCCAATAAGTGTAACACGGCGGCGAAGTTATTGGGCGCGCGAGTGTGGGGGGTGCCATGTCGCTTATTTCCCATCCCATCTGCCAAAGGTTGCGCAATTCGAGAATCGGAAGCGACAAGTTATAGAGACAAATGCCAACCACTGCCCTGACAATAATTACTATTGCATACTGAAAGTGAGTTCACAGATTTCTGTCGGGGTCATTATCCTTTCAACGTATAGATGCATCTCCACAACGACAGTATATAATCATCGACAAGTAAGGAGCGATTTTGGTCTATACTTCATACATATCGACCGTGGAAAAGAAAAAGGACGTAACCCACACGTTTTATAGGAGGCACAAAAAACGTGTTTTGATGATTTTGTGCAAATTATGAATTATACACAACCTTGAAGTGCACGGAGACTTCTAAACTGGTGTTTTATTGACATAATCTAATATTAATCAAATAAATTGTCTTGGAAAAACCTTTTTTTCAGTCTTTTTTCTTAGTTTAAATTTTCGTAAGGTCATCTTTTTTCAAACTTAAAAGCTAAATTTAAATACTAATTCGTCATTTGCTGCTTACATCCTTTTGGTAGAACGTGTATCGAGTTGGATGTATTGCGAGTATCGAAAAAATAACTGTGGGTTACGTCCTTTTCCCTTTCCACAGTCGATATGTTAAATTAGGCTTAAAATGGTCAAGGAAATCCAATGTATAATTAGAATCGACAGAATGTATGCAGCAGTGGAAATTTGTATTAAATTAGAATTGGAATCTCTACTTACCAGTTAAAAAGACGGTTCCATGAATGAAAAAGATCATGATAAAACAGAACATGAGAACATAGACAATTCAGAACACAATCAATTTTTAGTTGAATGATAACTGCTTCTTCTTAACTATTTATTGGAAAAATATTATAGATTAACAGGTAATAATTTCAGAACAGTGTGTAATAACGTGGGGCTTTACTTTATTAGTCAATGGTGACTATTTTGATCGTCGAATATAAGTGTATTTACGATAATTGTAGTTTGAAAGTGTTATTGATATGCAAGTTGCTGTTTTATTTATTGTATCTAATACGACATAGAGATTACTAATTGATTGTAAAACATATCAATACTAGTGTTTTTTAAAGATATATTGTACGTTTTGTGATGTTCTGTTTTATCCGGTTACCAAAAAAACACCTTAACACAATATCATTATCTTGAATATAACAAGAGATTAAATAAACACAGCTCAACAGAGAACTAATCTAAACTTTTTTTTTCTTATATAAGACTTAAAACTTTCTTATTTCAAGAAAAAAATTCTGATACAAAAGTATTCAAAAACACTTAGTGGATTTGCGAAGCCAGACACATATTCTTTTTAGAAAGATTAAAGGAAATAAATTAAAAACAGGATTAAATTTTGATTTTGACGACCAATAGTAATGTAAAAAAAAATATCATCTTATACTTCAGGTAACCGAAAATATCAAAATAAATCTATCAAATTCGCGAATATGTAATTAAAATTTGATCCCTATCGCCCGCCTGTCTAAATCAGGGGATACCCAACTAAGTATATTCGCTCCATTATCACATTGTTCAGAATATAACTCCTCCCCTACCAAAGATAGTCTAACTCAAAAGGTATATATAAAATAATATACATATACTGACGTAGTTTTAAAATTAATTTTTAATATTTAGGTATTAGTGAACATAATATTTTAAATGTATTGAGAAGATATCACTGAAGCATATCTAAGCATGTGAAGTGATTTAATGTAAAATAATCGATGAACAAAATTTTATAAAAAAACAAGAATACAGCTATTCAACCATTCTTCCTCTGGAACTCATGGAGGAATTCCCCACTCCTGGCCTTAAGCTTCCTTTTCCAAGACATCTAATGTTAAATTTTACCATAGTAAGTATTACGGCATTCACACATTTAGATCCCTAATATTAAAATTATATACAATGAACATACTATAAAATATTTTATCGATTTAAATTTTCATTAGTTGATAATTCTCGCAATGAGCAAAACGGTTCTGATCTTTAAAACAAAAATGTTTTATTTTTATTTTTTAATATAATGTATTTTCATCGATAATTGCGAGTGAACACTTAGTCATCGATGAATAAACAATACAACTGAATTATCTCCTCAGATGACACACTTGTAACTAATAAATTAATCAGTATAATGGTGTATTCAAAGCGTATCACAATATTGCGATGTTTACTGTGTTATTGTTACTGAAATATACTTCTCATCGTGTGATTAGTATTTTATACTGGTAATGAAACAATAATATTTGAAACATAATAACAGAGGTAAGTTCAAATAATAATAGTGATGCGGATTCTTCAGTTTCCATACCTTTTCGTAAAACCCTGACTAGCCAGGTATAAATTTTTATCGTGGGATGATTGGAAAAATACAAACGATTAATTCTCAAGTAACTATCTTTAATCAGACGGTAAGCCTAACGAATCTGCACTGCGATTTACAACAAAATTTCAAACCAGGAAGTAATAAAAATACGACTTAAGCTAAAAACTTCGCGATTGGGTAACTTTAGCGTGAATTTTAAACAAATTTTAAACAGTGTTACAATTTAAATTTGTCATGGTGTTTAATGTTGTGTTATTGCAAGAAAATAAATATTACTTACGGGTGTCGTTTGTAAATCCTCAAGTCCTTAAACGTTTTTAAAACAATTTCACAAATCACAGCGAACACAAGTCACGAATCAAAACATCGGATTAAAAAAAATAAACCAAAAAGTTTTCGTACAATATTTGATTATTGTCGATTTGAAACAAAACACTCTCAAATGGTAAAATAGTCAACGCTTTCGCGACGTGATTTTCTGTTTTATTTTATCGTAGGATATTTTTAGTGCAATGTGGGGTTTGTCACCGCACGATGTGAAAGGCAGCAAAAATAAAGATACAAGCGTCCCACCTTCGAGCCGGCTAGATGAAGACTGTCATGGCGTCGTTTCTAAAGGTAGAGTGCGCGACGTTGCTATCTCGCTCTGGCTGTCCGTCGTTCTTGTTCTTTCTCCTTCTCACTCTATTCATCAGGGATTGACTACATTAGTATTCATGAAACGGATCATGGCTATTATGACCATTTGATATTTTATCTTTATTATTAAAATAATAAAATAAATTCAAAATATTTCAATCATGAGAACAGTGCTCCAATACAGACTCTAAAAAAAACGCCGAGTAGATGTTTTATTATTTTTTATACAATTGGTAAAAAATGAGCGACCGAAACGTCGAAATAGAACTTTTGTTATAGTCATTGAGTTTTGTGCCATTTGCTTCTAAATCGGTGCGTAACAAACTAGATCAATTCCGGAGATAAATGAGTGAATGTTTTTTGTGTGATAATTTATCTCCCTACTTTATGAATCATGTATGTTTATATTGTTATATTCAATTCCTTACTTTGCATGAAATTGTCAGAAAATAAACGCAGAACGAAATTTGACATTGGTTATTTAAATGTTTTTTATTTTATAGTTACATATATATATCCTCAAATGAATCAGTGTTCAGTGTTGTTGTATTATGATTACATTGATAATTTAGTTATTAATAACGTGGGGAGGGCTTAATTTCGTTGCAACGCTTGAATTTATACTAAAAAATAATTAATTATAAAAAACAACCAATAAGCGACCCGATGGAGTGAGCAATCACATGGAAAACTAAAATGTACAGAAATATGGACAGCTACACTATTTCAGTGGAATTACAAAAGTATTTAAAACTTAAAAACTTTTTTAAATTATTTGTACGTAATTGCGATGTAAACATTTCCATTTTTATACTTACCTGGCTAACGTTTATTTTGTTGTCGATGGCTGACATACGTTTTTCTCTTCTAGCCTAGAATATCTACGCTCTGTGTTAAAAAGTTGTTAGTTGAATGCGTACCATGTCTATCTGTTGAATAATCTACTGAAGGTACACATTTCGTTTACGGCTACTACTATCTACTAGTATTGCATACTTTTGTATACAAATTATGCAGTTTTCTCACTTGCCAAACAACGTTAACATTAGTCACCAGGGCGCTGTGGATTCGGAGACGAAGTCGTGAAACTGTGAAACGACGTGAAGTTGAATTGCTTTTATTGTAGTTAGAGTCAGATAAAAACCAAAGACTTAGTTTCCTTTTTATAAGTCAAAAGTAGCGCCATTGAATACTACTAAGCGTTAAAAAGTATTAGAGATCCAAACTCATTAAAAACAATTACACTCATTAGTAAAAAAATAGTTTTTTGTAACATAACAAAAAATCAGGAAAGGATTTTTCAATTCTTTATCGAGATAATTCGATAAAATAATGATATAAGGAATTTATTCCGTCCTCTGTACGTACAGTATTAGTAAGCTAAATATATTTGCAAACTTTCGATGGTTTCGGCGGTAATTTTGTGGAAGTTCATTTTAATAGAAACTTTAAAATAACTTTGATTATTCCACGTATTGTGTTACTAACTGTGACATGTGTTTCGCCTCTTTCAGAGGCATCTTCAGACTTACTATCGCAAAGTTTGCTTAAGTAATGAAGCAAGATTGATTCTAACATTTTAAAATTATGAAATTACAAAATGGAGTTTGGAGCTTTATTTCGATTCTATCACCCCCCTCCTTGCTTGCATTAAAAGGAGAAAAAAAAACCCAAACTCTATTTTGTAATTTCATAATTTTAAAATGTTAGAATCAATCTTGCTTCATTACTTAAGCAAACTTTGCGATAGTAAGTCTGAAGATGCCTCTGAAAGAGGCGAAACACGTGTCACAGTTAGTAACACAATACGTGGAATAATCAAATTTAATTTAAATACTCTATTATATTTGCAAACATTTATAACGTCTGTATGTACTAGATCAGGCGTGGGGAACCTGCGGCCTTTTGGATACTCCGGTGCGGCCTTCTGGCCATTTCTGTAATTCTGAAAATGTTTGTAAATTCGTAAATTTCTGAGATTTTTGATGTCAAAATCCTTGGAAGACCTAAAAAAAAGGTCTCACGTTGGTAATTTTAAGAAATCCGCAAATTTTTGTGTTTTACAAATTGGCATGAAATTGTTTCCGGCCAAAGATTCCCTAGTCAATGTTTACTGCGACCTTATGTCGAATCAGAAAAATGAATGCGGCCTTTAGAGAAAAAAAGGTTCCCTACCCCTGTACTAGATGAAAGGGGAATGAATGAATAAATTGAAGAATATTTCAAGGAGAAAAAAAACACTATACTTTTTGACGGAATTCAAGATATCGGAGTCGTGTTTGTATTTAATGTCCAAGTATTTTCATTTTTAACACAGCCCTGATCATCAGCATATCACCACTGAATTCCGGGATTGTGGAGTCTAATAAAAAAGAAACGACTCCGACTCTGACTTTAAATTAAAAACCGACTCCGACTCGGAACTGACTTTTTCAATCATTTTCGTTTACCACCATATCATTTAGTTACTAGAATAAATCTAGTAGATTTCACAATCAATGTACTTAATGATTTTTTATTTAAATATTTTTTTCCGATTTTTTCGCTTCCGACACCGACTCCACAACCCTGCTTAGTACCACAACTAAGTAACTAGATGTTTTTCAAAATATATATTGAATATGAACTTACATTTCTTTCTACAATATTCAACTTTTTAATAAAATCCAACTATACAAATAAAGCTTGGATGGATGTCAATCAATTTTTGAATTTAATTTTTCCAACAGTGATCAAATAAGAGTGATCTAATTCTACATCATTTCAAAAATTTGCATTTTTTATTATGGCTGTTCATAGATTCTTCGTAAATTTTGTGTTAAAATCACTGTTTTTTTCCCCGACTATTTGCATTGCAAATTAAATATTTGAACTATAACATCATGTGCTTACAGAGTTGTATTGAAGTTGAATATTATAAAATTATACAAAAAAAAATTTAAGGCGGGAAAAGTTTGGAGATAGGTGTTGTGATATATTTTCTATTCGAATTTATCTCTAGGAACTGAGATTTAGAACAAAAAATCTGTCGTCTTGGTATTTAGCTGTAATGCCAGTTCTTTTTTGTATTCAAATAAAGGATATGCAAAAAAATAATAATATTGTAAATGATTGATCCCGGTATTTCGGGATTGAAAGATCGTGAATCCTGAAACCCCGGGATCACAAAAATGGTCCGGGAATAGATTCCCTAGAGCACAGTTTCCCAAACTATGTTCCGCGGAACACTGGTGCTCCACAGAACCTGAATTGGTGTTCCGCCAACACCCATATAACTTGAAAACCACTAATTTTCAATATTTTCCGGAAACTAGCAATTATGTTTTTCAAAGAATCCCCCAATGTGTCAAAACAAGTTATTATTGTTTTAATTCCGTTTTATACAACTTTTTTATCCAAAACAGGACTTCATTTTTATGCTGCAATGAAATCAAAGTGCAGGAACAGACTTAATGTCAAGCCATTCAAAAATAATAAGTGTTTTATTGTCATTTTTTGGATTTATACTATTATGAAATCCGGCCTAAAAAATAAGCCGTGTTCCGTTAAAATTTCCGGCTTTGCAAAGTGTTCCACTGTAGTAAATGTTTGGGAAACCCTGCCCTAGAGTCTAGACTCCAAACCCTAATGAAATGGAATCTATCTTTAATTTGTCTATAATTATTTCATTTTTTTTAGAAGCTTTTTTTGGATGACCGTTTTGCATGGATTTTAAAAAGAGGATCTAATGTAATGATGTATTAGTCCGATAGTATTGCAATCCCTACACGATGATGATCAGTTTTAAAAATAGGTGCCAATTTAATCCCACCAACTGTTTACAATTTCAAGTCCAGTCCATCATGCACCATGTGTTTGAAAGATATATATAGTTTCTTTTTATGTTGTGCTGGTCATGTATAAAAATAGGCAAAATGTTTTTGCTTGGATCTCATCCAATCTATAAATATTAAGAAAACAGACATTTCTAAATTCAGTGAAACATCATGAATGAAATAATTGCCAGGATTCAAAAAAAACACATCAAAACTAGACGTGCTTTCGAAGCTGCGTAAAATGTTGTTTATTATTTCCCTTCTCAGTTGTTTTGTTACTTCACAGTAAACATTTCAATGTAACGATTGAATTTTCATTGTGGACGTAGTTGGTAAAGTTGTTGATTCCGCCTAATTTGTGTCAAAATACTGTTGATTTTATACTTTTATTTTGATAAATCCAACGGGTTCTCAAGAAATTTCTAACATATTTTCTTATAAATGTCTGGATATTGCAAAATCAGCGATACTATCAAAATAAACCGTACAAAATATATCTTATGATTATTTGATTCTTATAACTTCTCATAAATAACGGTGTCATTTAAATAAACAATTAAATTGACCAATCTGTAAATATCACGTATTGTGTACAGTCTCAAGGAATAAGTTAAATTACTTTAAAGTATATTTAATTGCATTAAATACATTTGAAGATGTCGCTCAATAAATAAATCAGTATTCTTTTCTAAGGTTAAAGTCATAATTTGCGAATCTCTGATCTTGACAATTTATCACGACGGCTTTTTGAGTGAACATAGTTTCGCCCCATCGGGAATCATTCTCAGACAAAAAGCAATCATAAGCGATATTAATTTAATATTTCTTGTGCCTTATGCCCTTACAATTGAACGAAGTTACCCGATATATATATTATCGTTGAATAGGATACTTTAAATGTAAATATGTTGTTGTTAGAGGGAGAAAAGTTTTCTCTAAATGAATTTAAAAAATAGTTATGCTGTAACTTTGTGAAAATTGATTTCAAATATAAAGTAGAATTCGATTAGGTTATTTTTTATTCTTCTGATTGTATTACAAATTGTGATTAGTGTTTTGTCATTTTGAGATGCATCTTTAGTATATCATAAGTGATAGCCTTTCATAGTTTTGAGTGTTGACAGTGATACATTTTATATTAGAGTGCTTTATCTTTAGTTGTTTTAGGTTAATTTACTTTACTCTTTATGTTGTGTCGTACTAGCACATTAATACATATTCATTAGTCAATTTCGCACTCGTTCTACGTGGCTATTCCTTTCTCACATTTTAGCGCTATCGAAAATAATTACCGTCAGATAAAATAAATCTGCGAGTCATCCGTGAAGGGATGCAACGTCAAATGTTTAATGCATCACGATCCGTTGAAATAGGACTCTTATAAAGAAGAATTAATGCATTCTGCGTCTTAATTAACGTAAAAATTAAACAGCGCCGAATGTAGGAGAATCGTCATCG
This sequence comes from Himalopsyche tibetana, assembly GCA_030503985.1. Taxonomy (NCBI): domain Eukaryota; kingdom Metazoa; phylum Arthropoda; class Insecta; order Trichoptera; family Rhyacophilidae; genus Himalopsyche; species Himalopsyche tibetana. Next base: position 9,864,470 of record JAPJYX010000010.1, read on the forward strand.
TACAAAAAACAAATAAATACTATTTGATTTGGAAACGTCAAAAATATGTTCAAACCATTCATTACAATATCTTTGTTTTTTACATACTAACAGGGGCGAGCTTAAATTATTTTACCAAGAAATCTTAGAGATTAATCGAGCTCAGCTCAACAGTTTGCCAATTTTAAACGAGCAATATTATCTACCAAATTCTCCATTGTTGTACCCCTTTTAAATAATTGTCATTTTATTAATAATTCAAGCACTTGCTATCATTAAATATTAATTCAAAGGCTTAAAAACAAATCAACTCATTAATAATATGTCGGATAAAACCCTAGATTTATTTTAAACATTCCTATGTTATTATCTGGTCATTAATATTTTCAAAAAATCCCCATAATTATAACAAACCCACTTAATCCATTGAAAATTGTATACATTCAATTTTCGCTAATTTACATTTTAATAGCCTTTTAACTTAGTGATCTACTTATATTTTTGTTTATAAACGATACAAACTGTTTACTACGCGTCAGTTCAAGTACATCCGTGCACTTGGAATGCCTGAAGATGCCGAAAGCCGAAACCCGGGTCGTTAGCGACAAAACTCATGGAAAAGTACAAAATTCAAACAATAACTTTGTTTCATTTTGTTAGAAAATATGCAAAGGAACATCGTATCTTGTACCTTACCTTTTGACTAGTACATATATAAATCATAAATTAAAGAAAAAAGATAAATACTTTTTCATTGAGAAAATATTAAGCAATTTTGTTGTGCTAATATACAAATTATATCGAATGACCACCTTCATTTCGCCCTTTTAAGCACTTTCGGCTTATTCTGTTGAAAATGGTTAAACTTATAATTCATATCTCATTCCATTTCTACATTTTTAAAAAATATAAACAATTTCTTTCATTAATGGATATGGTCCATATATTATGTCGTTTATTCTCTCATTAATTAATAAACGTATTATATTAATAAAAACACAATAATCCTTTGTACTTCATTTCACTTTATTTAATATGTCAGGACCGGTTTCGCTCATTGCAAGCATTGTCAACTGATAAGAAATATAATTTAACAATGCTATTTATACAAAATTGAAAAGTTATACACAACAATTGGCATTGAAAAGAAATTGCCAATTACATTAAAGTGATTCTAAAATAACACAAAATTAAAATGTTCAACACATCTAACATATAATTAAAAAGTCATCCCAGATTAATAAATTCAGAATGACGATTGAAAGTAATTACAAACATAATTAAAATTTGGGAAATTTTAACTTCATTTTCAATTTTGGGAAACTTCAGTTGACGTATTTCCGTTATTAGGGCATGTGCTTCATATTGGGAACGCACATAGATTAAAAAAATATATATTATATGTATAAGGAAATTTTCCCAACAATGAATTGAGAAAATGGTTTAAAAAATACTTGATTCAGCTCTGGATGCTTTTAGTGCTGCAAATTGCGCGCTAAGTAAAGCAAGTGCAAAAGCTTTCATTCGCTAAAACTCATCTCAGCGGGGTGTGAGCGCTAGTTTATTTATTTTATAGCTAATTTTACCATATCCTGCATCGTTCCCAGAGATACGTAGTACGTACATTATCACCTGCTAGTAAATATAAATCAACTATTTGTATTAATGTATTAAATAATTTCCTCAGCCAATTTCCTATATTGCGTCAGCGATCAGTAAGAATGGGAGCAGACGTTACACGTAATAACAAACATGTTTAAATATTCATAAATAAAATTTCTAATTATAGAGGATTTTTTTGAAATGTCATATGACAACTTCATACATGTTTGATATACAGTGAAAGTCGGCTTTAGTGTGGCCGAAATTCGGGCTTACTCGTAATTTGCGTTTGAAAATTCCAAAATTCAACTTAAATTGTCTACATTTCAAGGGAGACTTGTACTAAAAAACTTCAAATAAATACACTGAATCGAACGAGTTTCATGTGAATAAATCTACATATATTCATTATCTAGCCCTAATCCTTTACCAGCTCTATCTTTCTATCTTTACTCTGCTTAAAAAAAGGGAGATTGAGAAACTGACTAACAAGCAGTTCTCGTAAAAAAACTTTGTAGAGATCCTCCATTAAAAAGCCATATCATCGACAAAAAAAAATGAGTTCCGGCACCCTTTTTTTAAAAAGAAGCACTGATTAAAGAAAGGATTATTTTTATTGACCGACATGAAAAGTATTTTTGAACCATGTCGTCCATGTCCACTGTCAATGTAAATCAGATTGATTTCGTTTCGTTTTAATACAAGGGAGGGATTTAATTAGAACTAGTTAAAAACATTCGTCAAATTAACGGAGCGTCCAATGTTACTAAAATGCTAACATATTTCAACAGCTGCTTTATAACAATGGTATACCAGATACCTAATGACAACGTTTATTTGCGTACCAAGATGTTGTACCTCCTATGAATCGGACGTTTGTGTAAAAGTAGTGGATATTTTTTTTTTATTGGATCTGTTACTTTTTTTTAATGCAGTTATCTGGTCACGCTTGCGCAAGCACAATCTTCAATAAATCGACTTACCTCTAGACAAGAAAGTATTTATTATTATTTATAACTTGGGCAGTAGCGGTTCGTTAATTATTATAACCAAAGAGGTGTCAAGAGATAATACTATTATCACTAGGGATTTTCACATGAGACTTAATTTAATTATATTATTGATGATTTTTAACAAATGTTATGTTCTTATGATAGTGATGATACGTTTAATCATGAATATGATTTCATAATATCTACAAGTATTTAATACATTACACAAAATAAAATATAAAAAATACACCGCTCACGAAGCGAGTGAATACTTCTGAATTCGCCTAGTGCAAGTTTTCACATTTTTTTTCTTCAATGGAACATTTTGCAAATCCGGAAATTTTAAGGATTATATATTTTTTTTTTAAAAATTAAAAAATATATAATTTGTTAATACAATAGCTATTTACTTATGTATTATTTTTAAAACTTATCTCACACAAGTATGAATCAACGATACTCTTAATAACTGATGATTTTAAATTATTGAATTGCAAATTTTCTTGATATCAGGCACACCGCACAATATTAATGAGTGGAATTTTTATGTATATATGTGGTGTCGAATCTGTTCCTGGACTACTTTGTTGCAGTACAATCAGAAAATTCTTCTTCGCATAATATTATATTAATAATAGCTTCGTTTTCACACATTAAAGACCCTTCTAACAAGCTCGCCCCGAAATCATTTCATGCCTGATATTTTTAATTTTGTTTCAAATCAGAATCACTGATTAAATCGATTAGATTTTCAAAAATCATTACGTTTAAGCATACTGGTATAACTTTTACGAAAAATGGAATACGAACATTACACAGTTAACATTTTTATTGTTTAAAAAAATCAGTAAAGTGAAGTTCGTTTAAATTGAGTCTCATAATGGAATTTTACGAAGCAATCAATAAAGTTGATTTTTATTTCTCTCTCGCCAATAATTTGGGAAAACTCCATTTCTGGAAAAGAATATTCTCGCTCATATCAAAGGCATTTCGAAAATGTATTTTCATCAATAAAACTAGATACTAAGAGAATACCTGAATTGAAGATATCATTTGCAAACACATCTCTTTCAAAAATGGAAAATAAATAAAACATGAATTTCATTTTGTAAAATAATAAACATATTTAGTATTTTTGGGTTTAGTTTTACATTACGTTGAAATGATATTTTGTATGTTATCGATCCATTTTTGAAACTGATTTAAAAAATACTTTAATTAAATAACTCAATTTCATTCATGGTTCATGTTTCAACAATTTCGGAACGAGCCGGGCTTGCAAATAATTCCCTCAAATGTAAAAACGCCACTGGTATACAAAATAAAATATAGATTACGTAATGGAAAAACATAATAATACGCGGTGAATGAAGGAAATGTTTCTTACACTATAATTTATTTATTGGATATGTAATTAATACTTTCCATCGACATTGATGCGGAATTGTCTTGGACTAAATGGAAATCACATGCTTTTGTTAAATTTAATGTGTCGAATTTAAATCGATCGGTGAATTGAGTAACGAATTCTTACCATAAAAAGAAAAACACAAATTGATTACTATATAATTATATACCACTCTGTAGCTACATAGAGATATAAAAGATTTTTTTTTATTTATTGTATGCAGTACTTCTTTAAATATTTTGTGTGTCCTAGGTAGAGGTCTGCACGGGCCCAGGCCTGGCCCGCGCACTCTTACCCAGCTCGGCCTGCGGGCCGGGTTCGGGTGGGTAAGCGCAATTGAGATTCGGGCTCGGGCCGGGCCCGGGTAAGAAATTTATTCTTCAGAAAAATATTTCAGACTATGTTCGTGTCATAAGTCAGCCATGATGATTTTAATTATTACTTGTTCTATAGAGAATCGTAAATTGTTGTAAATTTGTAAAACACGGGTTTTTTTTAGTCTGTTATCTATAAATCCTGGCTTCGGGTCGGGTTCGGGTAACAATTGTGGTATTGGACTCGGGCCCGGGCCGGGTCGGGTCTGAGTCTTCGGGCTCGGACCGGGTAATTTTGTAAAATTTCGGCCCGTGCAGACCTCTAGTTCTAGGTGTTGGCCAAATCAACTGTCTTCCAGATACAAAATCACCAAAGGTTTTCTTTTGAAAAATCTTGGTTTTTATATATTTTTTTATTCAGACATATTTTATTTTACTCTTATATTTAACCTGATCTTATTTCCCCCATCTTTTTGGACTTAAGATAGATAGTTTGCTCGCTTAACCAAGAATGGTAATTTTAACAATAGTGTAAAACTTAAATAGATCAGTTTTTGAATCACAACATTTCCTAAAACTCGGCTTAAACTGGTTTTTCGAAGTCAAACAAGTAATCGATAATTCAAATAAAATAGCTAATACAGTTTATTTATGTTTAAAATTAGATTAATTTGTTAATCTTAACACAATTTAATTCGTTAATCCTGAGGGAAATGTTTTTAGAAACAAAATATACAGCACTATTTTCATATGTTTAAATAAAGCTCAATTAAGTGTTTTCAACGCATTAATTGCTGTAAAACTATTAAACTAAATATTTCATTTCGTATAATTTGAAACCGTAGATTTTTCAAGCCAAAATATCTAAGTTCTTAATAAAATATTTAATAAATAATAATCATATTTGTAGTGTTTTATAAAGCGCGTTTTCAAAATGAAAAAAAAACCGGCTTTCGAATGTCGTGAAATAAGCTAAAATAACCGATAAACCCACTATGAAGCCATACAATAGAATGTATTTTTTTGATGATGTTGCATGACAAACATTCGCCCTCTACCTGATTATTTGACAAATAAATCAACATAAATTCATTCGCAATTGTTTGCAATCGATATTACATCGGATTTATGATGAAAGCTCTTTCTGCATTATCGATACAAGTTGATCCGCTTTTAGTTTGGATAATCGATTAATTCGATTCATTCATTTAATTTATTCGCAAATGGACCAAAACTGACTACAATAGTGTCCATTACTTTTTGTGGGGCATGTCTAACCATTGTGAACTTTTGCATTGAATTTTCGTGCGATTCAAAAGCGATTCAACGCAAATAATTTAATATCACTACGCAATGTTTTTTTTTTATTCAAATGAGCATCAAGACAGTGGTATAATATAATGTAATAACGTTTACCTTTTTACAGTTTTCATATTTTTTATTTGATTTTATTTTATTATAAACTTAAAAGAAACATATTTTATATTGTGTTATTTTAATAATTTGTTAAAGGATACTATAAAGTATATTTACTATAAATATTGTTTTAAAATATAAAAAATAGCTATGAACAAAAAAACATTTACTTTTAGATTTTTATAAGAAAACCAATGACTAAGTGTGTATTTTTAAATAAAAATAAATACGCCAATATTTTGAAAACATTTCATAAGTAAGTTAACTACTCGAGATCAACTTGAGTACAATACTAATTGTCGGAGCACCAAAGTCAAAATTGCCGGGTCCTATGACGCAGCGGTTAGCATTGTAGGCTTTCGTGCAAGATCTCACGGGGTCTAGTCCCATTACGGGCAGTATTTTTTTTCGGACGTTGTATTCCGAAAATTAGATAATATCAACAGCTGAAAAAAAGTATTTACCTACCTCAGATTACAAGAGTGAAAAGTTCTACGATTGACGCAAAAATAGTAACTATGATTTTCGCTACAATTCCAAGTTTCAATTGTTATACTTCACCCGTCGTATATTATATTATATATTTCAGAAAAAGTTGGTGGTTTGACCTGAGAATATATATTTTTTTAAATTAACGATGGACTAGTGCTACCCAGGATAGGCATACCAATATTAAGTGTTTCATGGCAAAATTACATAACTTATCCAGTTCTATTTAAAGGCTGCAGTAATTGAAGAAAATTTACAGCCAGTTCCTTGTACTAACACGAGTGAGCAAGCTTCAAGTGTTACCAGTTATAAAAAATGCGTTAGATTTTATCGGGCTCTTGAATAAAAAAAGGAAGTAGTAGATGGTCTTGTCGAAGATTCAAGTTTGTAGCTGTAGCCAGCTAGTACAAGACCCTTACAACAGCTAACAAACAACACGTGAAGGGTGTGTTGTCGTAGAATCGTGCAATGGACCTCACTTATGCAATCGCAGTGCTTGTCAAATATTTTCGTGATCAAAACCTTCAGCATTTTTTGTGAATCTAACTTCGTTAGCGGTGATCGCTTATCGGTACTGTCTGTTAATTCCAGATCTGTGGAGTTGGGAAAAAAACGACTCCAAAGATTGTTTTCAATCATTTATTTTAACTTATGTATATATGTATGATATAAAATCAGATCATCTTTAGCCTGCCTAGCATGCAGTGGTGACACCATAGATTGTGGTTAGGGTATCCAATCCCGAAGCCTTTTTCCAATCCCGGGATTTCGGGATTGATTTATTTTGAATCCCGGGATTGAGATTTTCTCACCGAGGAATTTCAAATCCTCAATTTGCTATACTTTTTCCCGGAATCTCACGGAAACTCGTTTTAAATAAATTATAAAATCTCTAGCGGATATTTCATCTATGAATATGGGTCCCTTCAAATATTCAATTAAAATTTACATTTGCTTTTATAATACACTAAATAAAGTTTAAATTTGAATCGTTAAAACTATGTACATTCTCACAGATTTTTTCACTAACGACCCGGGTTTCGCCTTTCAGCATCTTCAGGCGTTCAAGTGCACGGATGAACTTGAACTGACGCTTATTAAATGAATTTTTCGTGTTTATATAAGAAATAAATGTATCATTGAGCTTAAAGCCATTGCTGGCGAAAAGGATAAGCTCATGGGAATGCCCACAGATTTGAGTAGTAAGTAGTTTTAAAAATTATATTTATTTGTTTGTCGGCAAAGGTTTTATGAAATCTTTATGAAATCTTAAATTAAATAAAGCTATTTAAAACTCTTGCTCGTTTTAAAAACCTTCGAATTCATCGTACACATTTTATTATTATCAAAAAATCAACGATCAGATTAGTCTCGTCAGATTAGTCTTTGAGAACCGGTGGAGTTGTCGACAGGTGTTCCAGCGCTGGCATGGAGGTAACTACAAAAAATACAAACCTCACTTGTACCTACAATAGAAATAAAACATCACAAAGTCCATTGCCTTCGGACGTATCCTGGTATCGCTACTACATAGATTTCTTTACTCTTCTTCGTAATGCTTTAAATTCAAAGTATTCTTATAATTCGCAATTTATCCAAGAAGATAACATTGACTTAGAAAAAAACATTTAATATATATTGTATTAGTTAAAATCAGTTTGAGATGTAAGAAATTCTAAACTTTGTGTAGAAATATATTTATATTTACCATAGCGGTATGAGAAAATTATATTTTTCATTAAAAGAATAATACATTATAAATCGCGTATTTGTCCGAATGAAAAACGACCTTCTATATGACGCAATCTTTTTATTTGGACAAGGACCTAAAGGTTAAATTCAAACATAATAATATACTGATTGATTTATCATAAAATTACTATAATCGAGTGTAGAACAACGATATATCAAATGATGCAAAAATGCAACTGCGCGTCACTTTAAGTAAACGCACCAGATAGGTCTTGCCTTGCAATGTGAATTAAAAAATTTAATAGTGAACATCCATAAAAAGTCGTGAATACACTTCTAACCGATAAAAGTCAATAAATCTTCAACTGAAACTATAAAATAAAATAAAAAAAATAGCATAACAAACTTGTAATTTAAATATCAGCAAATGTAATAATTTATTTGTGTTGAGTGCCAAAATTGTCAACGATGCGTGTTTAAAATACTATTGAGCTGCTATTTGATGAATTACACAAATATTTCTCAGAAAACTGTCAATTAAACTTCAGCGTTTATCTTGCTATTAATTTCGATTAGTTCATCAATAGATCAATAGATCCTAATTATGTAGTTGTCAACAGATTATAATGTCACCCTAATTCTCAATAATTGAATAAGAAAATTATTATATATAGGCATTGTTAAGCATTAAAATGCACTTAAAATATTGTGTACTCAATGAAAAAATGCCACAAATATCTCAACCATATTTAATATGGAACACCTTTTAGGGCACAAAAGATTGGGTGCTATAGTTTATTTGGGCTTTTTTGTGTGGCACAGCTGTCCTGCGACCTTGCGAATGACCTTGTCTCAAGGACGATCGGAACTCAGACGGTTGTAGGTGATTTTTTCTGATTCAAGGTGCATAATATTATATATGTATGCACATACATTATAGTACAAAAATACTATTGTTAACAAAAACTATGAAGCGGTTATAGATGCAATATAAATATTGACACTGCACATTTCAAAATAACTTAATATGCATAAATGTCTTTGTGTTGATTTTATACACTTAATTAATATAAAATAAAATTATTACTTCTTTGGTTGGTGCAATTACTAGCTTTTAAAAAAAACTTGTTTAATTAATCAGTCTGAAATGCTGACTTTTGTCGGGTCCTTTGGTGCAGCGTAGGGCATCCAATCCCGGGATTCGGGATCCCGTAATCCCGGGATCCCGTTCAATTTTCTGATCCCGAAATTCCGGGATTGAGATGGCCGCGATCCCGGGATTTCGGTATTGAGAAATTTCTAGCAAATTCTCGAAATTTATACGAAATTGGCAAATCGGGGATTTCAAATTCCTCGGTGAGCTAAAAAAAAAAAACGAGTTTCTGTGAGATTCTGGGAAAAAGTATACCAAATCGAGGATTTCAAATTCCTCGGTGAGCTAAAAAAAAAAAACGAGTTTCTGTGAGATTCTGGGAAAAAGTATACCAAATCGGAGATTTCAAATTCCTCGGTGAGAAAATCTCAATCCCGGGATCCCGGGATCCCGGGATTCAAAATAATTCAATCCCAAAATCCCGGGATTGGAAAAAGGCTTCGGGATTGGATACCCTAGTGCAGCGGTTAGAATTGTGGGCTTCCGTGCCGGATCTCACGGGTTTGAGTCCCAGTACGGACAGTATTTTTTCGATCGATTTGTCGATTTCTGTTGGAAGGCATGGGTGTTGTGTGATGACATGCGATGTCAAAAAAAACCCTTTCCGATCCTCTAATAACTGGGCGTAGATTATTTAACCACTAGTCTTGTCCTAGCCTTATACTCTCTATGAAAAAAAGAGAAGTTAATCGACCGAGTAACAAACAGTTCTCGCAGAAAAAAACTTCTGTTGAGATACATCCATTAGGAAGCCATATGCTACATATTGAGAGCAGACGTGGATTAAAAAAAATACTGATAACTTGCTGTTGACTATTGTCAAAAATTCAGTTTTGAACTGCAATGAGAATGATCGGTTATGTAATATAATAACATTATAAGTTTGCTAAAGACGTTTGGTGCCGTGTGACAGATAACATGTTTTAAACATCGATTTAATATATTCTTCAAAATATTTATTGTTGTAATCCGAAACCTAACTCAGAACACAGTCGTGTTTCGAAGTGGGGGAATGGGGATAATCCTGATAACATTTGATGCCAAATACTGTTCAATTAAAAAAAAAACAATGATGGAATATTTTCTTTACCATGCCAATCGAGTTATGAGTTTATATGAATATTAATTACTTTAGTATTTTTAAGGAAGCCAAATGTCTAAGCCAGTGCTTCAGAAACTGTGAGCCGTTGCACCTCGGAGCGCCCCGAAAAGAATTACAGTTATGATTTATTTTTAAATGAATATGGTATCGATGGTGGTTTTTCCTTGTTGAACCAGTTTGTAATCTCCAATGAAGTAGATTTGTCTTGCAATATTGAATCTGTATTTGAAGATCACCTACAACTCATCAAATGGTTCGAAAAATATTATTAAACAGATAATATTGTCAAATTCACATGGATTGAAAACCCATTTAGAACCGAATCTGAATTCACTTCTTTAGAAGAAGAATTTCTCATGGAGTTGTCTCTGATATTATTAGTAAAAGAAGAATATTCACTGCTTAGTGGTAAAGCTCTACGAATATTAATTCCATTTGCAACGTTGTTAAAAATTTGTAAAATTGAAGACAACATAAAAAATGCGTTTCTGAATCGGAAATGAAGAAAAACTATTAGTAACATATGGTTTTTTTTTAAGACAGACCAATTTTTAGACTTGGCGCCGCGGATTATGTATATTAAGGGTGCCGGAAACCGAAAAAGTTTGGGAACCGCTGGTTTAACCCCTCATCGAACCAAATTCAAATTCATCTAATTGTGTCATTAAAAATATCCGATAATATATTTATTTTTTACTTAATTACAGAAACCGATTAACTTTATATTGTTAATATGTATATGTACATACATATTGTATTAGTTATTTATTGAAATTTGTAATAGTATAATCTAACAAAGCAATGCCTTATTTTCAAATATCCATTTGTCTTAGCGTATGTGGGCCATTATTGTTTTTGAAATTATAATGAATAGATATGTGTAATATCAGCATTTCTATTCCGAATGTTTAGTTTGTTTTCACTCGAGGCTCCATTAAAAATAGTGCCTTTCAAATTGAGAGATGCAATAAATATTATCGACGCCAGGGGCTGATTGGTGGATATAGCTTACTGGCCACCAAATAATTTGTGCGATGTCGTCCGTCTTCGAAACTGGTTATTCGCAATTAAAAAAACCTAAGGAATCCAAGGAAATTTATTTCGACAATAGTGGACATTTAAATCTTTCTTCCTTTTTAACACTTCCCAACGGTGCTAAAAATACTTCCGATTGTTACTGGCCCTTGAAGAACTAAATGAAGCACATATGTGTTAAAAATGTACGTCCTGGGTTTTTACCGTCCACCAAAGGGCGGTGAGTGTGGAGGAAGTATTAAAACTATTGAAAAACAGATAAGCAGGATTTTAAAAATTGAATAAAAATTATCCCAATTGACAGATTATCAGGAACAATATATTTTGACTTATATGGCGTGGTCAAGTGATCGACGTCGTTGACTTTGATTACAAAGGTCACGGGTTCGAATCCCAGTACGGACAGTTATTGTTAATTTACTTTAAATTGATTTATGGATATCTGTTCACAGGCTTAAAATTGTTGATGTCTTGATGGGTACTCCTTTCCTATCTTAAAAACGGACGTAGTGAGAGCGATTAGATAACCACCATTTTTGTCCGAATCCTATTTTTTTAGACCTACATTTTTTGAAAAAAGAAAGAGAGGTAGAGCAACCGAGTAACAAGCAGTTCTTGTAAAAACTAGGAGTCCATATGCTCCACATTGGGAATGGACATGTTACACAAAATGGTGTTAACTGTGGACTCTTGGTGGAAAGCCTTTTACTATTCAAAGCCTGACAACAATTGTTTGTACTACTTCGACAATTTTTATAAATCAGCTTATTTTTATCGTTGGAAATTCTCGTAATTAGTGAAGCCGTTCTTGATCATTTTGCTCAATGTTTTATAATACAACACGCTTGTGATTGCGTTTGCTTATTCCTAATAAGCAACATGCATCCTTGTGGATTAAGATCCCTATAAGAAAATACTTATTAGTTATTGGTATCTAATCACAATACCTCTCTCTCTCACTTCTTAAGGCAGCGATTTCCAATCTGGGAGACGCGCCTCCCTGGGGAGGCGTGGGCCATTGCAAAGGGAGGCGCGAACAGTCCAAAATATTTATTTCTCCTTTAAAACGCGTCTTTATTACTATATGAAATAAAGGGTGGGGAGGCGCGAAGATATTTTTTTTTCTTCGAAGGGAGGCGCAGTAACATAAACGTTGGAAACCGCTGTCTTAAAGTATGATATGTAATAGTTCGGATTTGTCGGAACGAAGTAATGCTTCACAGATAGTAATGTCACAGGACAACATTTTATAAATCGATGTATAGAAGTGACTGTTCGGCATTGGCGGATTCAAGGAGAATTTATTTTCCATTTTTCTAATTTATTAAAACTTTATTGTGAAATGGGCTCTTTAATTGTTTAGTTTTTTACGTGTTTTAAAGAATCATCTTTTTTTTAATGTATTATGTTTATTTCCAAATTGAGTGGCCCTTCCTGGGAAACTTTCTGGATCTGCCACTACGCACGGAGACTCAAACACGTGACCGGTTAAAAATTATGTTACAAAAAGAAAAAAAGTTCTATGTTTCATAATATATAATATTAAAATTAACATATTATATTCCACGAGTTCGAATTACAGTGTGAGCCGCATTTTTTTTAATCGATGTATCGTTTTCTTTTCAAATGCATGGATATTTGTGGTGTCTAAAAACCCCGCCACCGTTCCATGCCTTGTGTAACGGGATGTAGCGGAAGTGATTAACCAACAACTATTCCTGTTTTAGCCATATCCTTTATAAAAAAATCTCTTATTTTCTTCGAAAATAGAGAGGTTGAACAACTGAGTCACAAATAGTTCTCGTAGAAAAACTTATTTTAAAATACCCCAAATAGGAAGCCATATGCTCCACAGTAGCAGACATGGGTGAAAAAACCTTTTATAATATTGTTCGATTTCCGGTGTCCAAATCAAAAGTTGCCGAATAAAAAATTTAAAACTTTTAATCTAGAGAATTACTTGTGAAAATGAAAGCCTTTTCGAAAATCGGTAGGTAACTTTTTTTTATTGTTTATATACTATGGTTCAAATAGTTCTTAATAATTTCATTTCAAGTGTCATAAATTTAAAATGTCAAACAAAAGTTATTTGGAAAGATGGTTGTTAAGAAGTGTTAAATTATCATATAAAAATAAGTAGGCAATAAAACTGCGCAACAAAATGTATATTGAGTACTAAGCTATTTATTATATACGTAGAAGGTATAAAAAGGTTTTTAAACGTTTATATACTTTTCATGATTAGATGTTTCAATGAAATTATTAGTTCAAAAAGATATCGTGTTTGATATAAAGATGACCACACTTGTACACCTGGTAACAGGTTCTCTAATCCTGATGTATACTGTAAATGTTGTTTTGAATTAAGTTGGCTTACTTTTTTATGAATTTCAATGAAAATTTTAAAATTTAAATAAATGGCACTTTATATTGATAAGTAATAGATTTAAGTTTTCTCGAAAAGACACGTAGTAAAAATTGAATATTACTTCCAACTCCAACTATATTTTTTTGTGGTATGGAACTATTTGTGAGAGACATGTCAAAGCTGAGCTTATTTTTGTAAGCTTACATATGTATAAGCATTACGATGATACGATATTTTGGTTGATATTTATAATTTATCGTTCGGTTACAGGTTTAATTTTCATGAATTTCAAAGCACCGTTTTGGTGAATTACCTTTAAATAAAATACTTGGGCATCCTAACATGAAAACAATAATAGTTTAAAAAAATATATAAAATTTTCGAATGCCATTTTATGATTCCCAAAATAGCAATATGAATACCTTGTTTGTAATCCTGTAAAATCTTACGATTTAAAAAATAAGTAAAGGGATTGCTTACTTTACAAAAATAGCCATAATATTTTTTAAAATGTGAATATTTTTTTAAAGTTACCGTTGAAGATTCTCCACCAGTTTTCTAAATCAGTACTACTCTACCTGCCGTCCATTAAGCTTTTATTTGCGGCCCAAAACACTCACCAGATATTATATTATATTACATGTATGTATTTTTTATTACATGTATGTATTTTTTATATTACATGTATGTATTTTTTTATTTGTTGTCTCTTTGCAGCGCTTTGGTTTAAATCTGTTAGCTGCGCCTGTGGATATTTAATTATATAAATTTATTTAAAACAATTTAAAAAAAATACTATATTATATATAGCATAGGATATAATTACGTATAGCTATTAATATGCTGCGGCCCACGGGACGAAGAGAAAATCGGTATCTGGCCCAGATGAAAACAAGTTTGAGTAAGGCTGCTCTGAATTCTTAACAATCGTACAATATTTCGTTCAGATACGAGAATGTTACTGTATCTTAACTACGAAATTGTGAAACTACACTTTTTTCCAGATTCAATCAGCTTAAATATTCTAATCCGAATTTTCTTTAATAAAATAAATTAACAGTTTAGATTACATAAATTAAATTACTCACGGTTCATTTATGGTAATGAAAATAATAGTTAAATAAAAATTACACGTCACATTGCAGTGTTATCGTTTCATTCGAAGTGCTCCGCTGTGCCCAGTACTTAAATGCTTAGTTTAACGATAATTTTATTTTAATTTAAGCAATCCCTAATGAAAGTATTTCAGGGAGGTGCCGGACATCAAAGTCAAGATTGTCAAACGTTTTTTAATGTCACATGTATACAGTAGAGATTATTATTCTTATTAGAAAGTTATTATTACTTAAATGCACTTTTAATTGCTAGAATTACTCATTAATTATTCAAAAAGTTACCGGAAATTTGATATTTGAAATAAAAAATAGATTCAATCGCCTGACTATTAAGCATTATTATATAATGTTTTCCTATCTTAAAAATGCTCATTTAATTATTTTTGAAACAACATGTTTTAACTGCTGAGAACGATTTATTTTATTGAATAAATCATATTAATTTGTTTGAATAAATCATTTCAAGCTTTTGATAAGATTGATAGATTAAGAACAATATATATTTGATGTATTGTAAAATTTTCACTTGAATGTTTGTAAGTGAAAACACTTGTACACAATTTTAACGGTTCAAATTTTATATTGAAGTAACATCAATCCCCTCATGTGATATTAGAATTAATAATTTAGACCAGTGGAGAGTAACATGTGGCCTCTTGGCTACTCTGTACCCTAAATACAAAATCGCTTCTTACTTAATAAACTTATAATATGCAATTTACTGTATTTATTTGTATACTGAAGCTATCGTAAATAACAATATATAAGTCAGAAATTGCAGTTATATATCATTTTGATCTGAGAATTTTGTTTTCTCTTAAATTAACAAGGGGCTCACCGGCAATGTTCCCTCTAATTTTCGGAAGGTTATGTGCGCAAAAATTATTGGCTGTGCAACTTCGACAAGAAATAAAAAGATTTGTGCGCCACATAACGGTATTTAGACCTATTAAACGAAAAGGTTAATTTTTAATAATGATAATAATTAACAACACTATCTAATGTCAATTAATCTATTCTGGTGAGTATATAGCTGATGTAATTTTTGTGCGCTCTGTTGTTATGTATGCGCGCGCACACGCGCACAGCTTAGAGGGAACACTGCTCACCGGCCTTAGTCAAATTTAACAAGGGACTCGCGAGAGCCCCTCCAAGCCCCCCCCCTCACCATTGGAAGGTGATATTCCTATATTTAAAAAATGATTAATGCCATTGGTATTATTGGTTTCACAACATCAATCAGATTAAAGAAATGTGTTCTTTTTAAATATATAGACATGCATGACTATTTGGTTTGCTTAACGTTTTTTGTTACTGTGTAAATAAAACAATGTTAACAGAAAGGTTTTTTGTCAGCACATTTTGGATATCATCGCCAAAGCTGAAGTTGGAAATAGCTTCAGGCATCTGCTGCAGCATCACCTCCCTCTAATTATAGCTGTCGAAGCTCCTGTATTCAAATGCGAAGGTTTGACGTCTGATAACTCTTGCTAAGATTTCTTTACCTGCTAGATAGTAAGTTTTCAATTCAAATGCAGAAATGGCATGAGTAGTAATACTAATTCTACGATTGAACGATATCAGATTTAGATTTTTTTACGGATTTGACAGTTGCTGTATTCATCCCACACAGTTTGAAAAATAAAAATCATTGCTTAAATGACAACTAAATAACTTCAGATAATGCAAACAAGATTAATCACGCTATAATTGTAACTTTGAATATACATATAAGCAAATTTGTTTGAAGTATTAAGTATGAAGGACGATGGCCTCATTTAAGATAACAAAGTCTTCAACTATTATATATTATCAGGGCTGTTGAGTTTGAAGCGTAAAAATTGAGCGGCTCGATTTTTTAAAATTATATATTTAATGATGTGTATTCAAACAAAATAGTCCAAAGTGTTGACATTGGATACTTGGCTGATTAAAAATGATCTGATGGAACACATAATATAAGTTATAATGAAATTATAAAGAAAATTCCTTGGAGTCGTTTTTTATTTTAAAACTGGAGTCGGAGTCGTCTTTTTTTAAATGGCTCCACAGCCCTGTATATTATGATTACATCATAATATAATCGTTCATTTAAGATCAAGTCTTGTACTTTTTCTATTTTTCTCCCATTTCCCTAATTTATCATTAGTAAACTTGTGATCACTCATTCAGTAATAATAATCAATATTATTTTGTTTACTCGTCATGTGAGACTATAGTAACTCTTAAAATGTTGTATTTAAAAAAAGAATGATTATAAAAAGCATTGTTAATTTAAATTTGCAAGAGCAGTTGATGAATCAAAAATGATTATAAATTTTAAGAGGTGTGATAAAGAAAATTAAACGTTATTTTTGAGTTTTCAGCTATATATATTATTGACTCATGTCATTTCTATACCAAGGAATACTGCGTATCTCCAGTGGCAGTTGAATTAGTTGTAAGGCGGCTGTGTGAAGAGACACGCAACTCCACTCAAAACCTTTTCTAACCTGGAATGAGATCCATTAAATCGATAACCTATAAACTCAACGATCTCATAAAGGAAGCGATCCGTTGCTTTTGTATGTGGGTATGTCCTTATGTCGTCGCGGAGTTAACTTTAAAAAATATTAAAAGTGTTTATACACCATAAAATATGCTTATTTATGACTTTTAGCAATAAGCCTTTTATTTATAAGTAAGCGGTATGTAATCTGTAATTGACAAAATAAATGATCATGACATAGATAAAAATTTAAGTACTAATTAAAGTACAATAAATGATAATTTTTCTAGTCAGTTTTTGCCGCTCGTTTACCAAAAGAAAGTAATCTAAAAATTTATCATTTGAATAATGCGTATACTGCCAAAACGAAAAAATGTATATATATATGCTCATTTAAACAATATTGGTTATAGTTTTTTAATGAATGTAATGTTATAGTAAAACATTGGAGACGTTAAAAGTTAAAAGAAGAAACTTTGTCAAGGCTTTGGAGTCGGGTAAAAAAACGACTCAGACTCCGACTACGAACTATTTTTTTCAATTATTTCCGTTTAGGTAACATTTATGTATGCCATCATCAGATCATGTTGGTTACTAGAATAATTTTAGTACATAGTCATCATTTATCCCCTGCAGAGCCCTGAAATTTATCAATTTTGTTCCATGAAAAACAAATCTGTGTGTTTTCTTTCAGAAGAATGCAACACTTTTTCTTTTTCTCTTGTATTTAAAGCTTCTTGAAGAATCAAAGCTAAGATTGATGTATTATTTAGTTGTAAACTAAGCTAATTATTATTTTTAAATTAAATTTGATTAATCAGTTACTTTATTTGTTGTGGTAGTAATTGTGACTCGTTATTCGCCTCCTTAAGAAGCATCATCAGACAGAATACCGCAAGGCTTATTAATAGCGGTGAGCTGCCAATACGTTAACAAAGCTTTTAGTGGTTTTCGGGGAAAAGGTGATTTTTTACGTTCTTAAGCAGTAGTTGTAAAAGCAATGACATGTTACTTTATGCATATAAATAAATACATATTTTATGAAACAATACACAACGTACCGTAATTAAATTAATATCAATAGCTTGTCTAGATTACAATTCCATGATTCAAACGTGGTAAGCTATAATATATATCAGAAACACCTACTGCACATCACTACGTTCCTAAAATTTACTATTCATATTAAAACATTCTATAACGTAAAGGTCTGAAAATATTATTTTTCTTAATTTAACAAGGGGATCGCCGGACCAATTGAAATTTAACATTAAATTCGCGCGAGCCCACCCCTACATATTTATTCACAAACTTAATTTGTAACAAAGTTATCAAATTTAAATTATTTTTACTATGAAAGAAATTATATCCCTTACTATGTCCACCAGTGTACGGCTGACTAATTGGCACTAATTTTATAAAGTGATCTATTACTCGCCATTATGGGATGGAGTTCGCTTCAAACCAGGTAGCATTTCAGATATCGATATATTGAATGTACGTTTCCAATACATAATAAGATGGATGCAATATATCTCCAGAAGAAAACAGTCATAAGCTTATCATAAAATGAATTTCAAGAGCTATGGCATTTACCTTACATAACCATCGATGTCATGTTAGACCATCAGTCCGATGGTCTAACATTGACAATTCGTATCGTCGTTTTTTATTATTCGCCTATGACTTATATATGATATTTAATTATTACATATTGGATCTTTAATCAGAGATTATTTAAAAAAAAAAGGTGCCAGACCTCAGTTCTTGTTAAACTTTTTTTCCATCCTTGTCTGTTTCCAATGTAGAGTATATGGCTTCCTAATTATTAACGAAAACTGCTTGTTTATTGGTTGCATCCTTCCTTTTATAAGATAGAAATGAAGATAGGGCTAACACAATACTAGTGTTAACTAATCACTCTTGTTTTGCCCCTTTAATTTTCGGATTGGACTAAATGGAAACGAAATGACCCTTTTAGTATCCATTTACTTTGTAGAGATTTATTTCATTTTTTGACTCATTGAAAGATTGATTTTTTTTATGTAGCTCAATTTTTTGATGTTATTACTTTTTCGTGAAATAATAATTTAAAAAAATATTTTCAATCGACTTTTTTAAAATTTTAAAATGCCCAGAAGAAATATGCCGTAACAGCAATGTGCTTGTTTTTTATTATATTAATTTTGGCCTAGGATTTTTTTTTATTTAAAAATGATATTTTTGAGCCCACGTTCACTAACACCGTGGAATTTATAAAATTTCCAACAAAAGTTTTTATACAAGAACCGCTTTTTACTCAGTTTTTTAACCTCTCTTTTTCAAAGAGAGTAGGCATAAAAATTATGAGGATATAATTATAATATAAATAATTATTAGCTGATCTCTCTCGTTGCACGTCGTTAGGTAAGCTAAAACACCCAAGCTTTCGAGCAGAAATTGATTGAAAAAATACTGTGGATTTGAACTCGTGAGGTCTGTCACGAAAGCCATCGACGTTAACCGCAGCACCACGGACCCGACAATATATTATTGAAAATAAACTACAATTATTATTTTATATAGATTTACGGTAATAAACAAACATTGCCAAACATTCATAAATATCACGGAAATGATTTAGATTAAGTATATGTAATATTATTATTATTATTAAGAAACAAGATTTATATGACATTAGTCGTATAAGTAGGCATTGAAAAAAGTAATTTTGTCCGTTAAGTATTTCTTAATTGCTCCTCAGGTGGTCACCATTAAAAATGCTTTGCCAATATCCAGTTCTACGTATTGACACTTACTTATATTGACCTTATATGTGACTGATATATGAGCACTTAAATAAATTGATATCGATGATGCAAAAACTCTTAAGAAAGCAACTGTATCGAAATATATATATCGAAACTTAACGGTCAAAATAGGCTAGGAAACGGTATGATATCTGCAAGAATTTTTGAACGAATCATCCCCTACTTCACCCACACCAGAACAAGTCAATTCTGAATACCCGGAAATGAGAAGGTTTTTTTACATTTTAAAATATAATTTGCACGCTATTATTAAAATCGTATTTTGTATAAACTGGTAAAAATGTGACATGTACTGTTAAAGGTGAAACTGATACATGTATGTGAATATATTTCATAATTCTTGAAAATGATTTCGTTGAAAGAAACCGGTGCTGATTATTTAATGAAATTGTGAAACAAAATTTAACATTTTATTTTTATAGATATTACGCCTTCCCACAAAACATTGGCGGTTAAAGCCATAATTGTTATTGACTAAATTATGTTTTATTGTTTCCATTATGCTTCTGAAATATTATTTTATTTTCTCTTTGTTTATAAAATATTGTTTACAATTTTTTTACACTTCCCTTTAGAAAGTAACTAGTTAACCACGCATTTTTATAATAAAAAGTGTAGAATCCTCACTAACCTGCGTACGTAATTAAAATAAGTCTGTATTAGAGCTTGCATTACCGGTAAAACGTCGAAAATCGATATTCGGTAATTACCGGTAAACCAGAAAATTCTTCTTCTTCTTTCTTCTTTGGCCATGTTCGCTCCCTATGTGGGGCATATGGCCGCCACGCGGCACCTCCATGTTTCCCTGTCTCCCGCCAATAGCTTTGCTTCCTCCCATGACATGCCAGCATCCCTCAGTTCCGCCGAGTACATCCTATGGATAGTACCCGACGGACGTCCAGGACGCCGGAATCCCACCGGTCGAAAGAAGAGGCAGGCAGGATTGAGGCTTTCCGGAGGCATCCGCAGCACGTGACCCAGCCAGTTCCAACGTCTCTCCATAACCACCGACTTGACGGGACGCTGTCTTGTACGCTCCCTTATCTCTGAATTCCTCACAAAATCAAACCACCTCACCCCCATTATCCGACGCAAGCATCTGTTCTCGAAGCTCAGTATACGGTTTTTCTGAGTCTTCGTCAAGTGACATGATTCGCAACCGTAAAGCATTACCGGCAGAATGCAAGCGTTGAACAAGTGGAATTTGGTTTTAATCGAGTGCAGCTGTGTGTCCCAGACAGTTCGCATTGACTTGAATGTAGCTCCAGCCGAATGGCGAGCTCGTTTTTTGTACTACCGTCTTCGGGGATATGTACGCCGAGGTATCTGAAGCTGTTAAGCCTCTCGATGATCTGTCCCGCGCTGGTAAGGGTCCTATCAGAGTCATGACAGGTTTGGTTACACATCACATTGGTCTTACTAGTATTAATTTTTAGACCAATGCGACCTGAGTTAGTTCCTAACCCATCAATAGTCTCCTGGATGCCTCATCGGCATATTCAAGGTCAAGCAGCTTCAGACCGGGACCAACAGCTACACCTCGAAAATTAGCCGGTCATAACGGAAAATTATTAAATCGCGAATGAAGGAGAGATGAATGCATATATCACACAGAAGTTTATTAAGAAAAAAATATCCGGAATAAGTTCTACTGAATAAAGAATTAATTTCTCTTACGAGAACATATTTTCATTCCTTTATTGTTTTGTTACATATTTCATAAAGTTGTAACTGAAAATTCATACTGTTTAATTAATGTATTGAATAAATTAATTCTCACCAAACAAGCAAGCTTAACTTGCTATATATCTTAGTGATTAATCAATTACTTATTTCCATATCTCAGAACAAAACACAAAAGGCATACATACGTATTTGGTAAAATAAAGTAAATTAGTAAAAAATACTCACATACCTAATAAGTATTTAGTGTTTATCGGTAAATGAAATTTGACAGTGAATTCAATCAGAAATTTCTTGTCAGATTTTTTGGTACATTATAAGTTGTGTTTTAAACTATGAGAATCTTACTAGAGAATTTATAATTACTGTGTCTTATTACAAATGCCTAAGACAAGAGGTCGGCTGCGCGGGCCAATCAAATATTAATTGAATAGTTGTCTTGGAGTTCGCGTCAATCTAAAATAAGAGAAATAAGTGATGAAAACAGGAAAAACAAATAGATCTTTCTCTAAGCCACTCAGCTTTATAGTCGACTTAATCAAGATGATCTTAATTTAGTCGAATGTGTTCTCAATGGATGAGATTGCCTTCGAAAGCAGGTAATCAATAACGTGTCTACGTAACTTTGGCCGGTTTCCCGCGAAGTTTCACTTTTGTTTCACTAATTTGGCATGCATATTGTATTTTGATTATTTACCCAGCATACGTCTCGAACCTGGCAAATAAGACTGTTGTTTTAATTTGAATTTAGAATAAGATGGCAAGTGCAGTTATGATAAACTCTCATCCGGATCAATCGCACACATAAGATTTAAATCTTTATATAAATGTATGTATGTAATTGAATAAGATTAAGGATTTATGGTGACAAAATGATTAAAAAACCATCATGACATGCACGCTAATTACAGTTTTATGTATCGCGAAGAACTCAAAATAATTTTGATGATTGATTTTTCATTCGGTATTAATTATAGAAAATACTTTGTATGAGAAACCGGACAACAGAGCGAAGTGTAGTTGTTGAAGTCCTACTCTTCAGACAAGATCGTTGTAATGAAAAAGAGGGAAATTTGTTTAAGCAATTAGACTTGGTTTACCAACCTTATTCGTTTCATTCCCCCTTTTAATATTGTTCAGAATATAATTCTTCCCCCATACCTAATACAATCTATCTCGAAACGTATATTCGAAATAATATACATATCCGTACCTTTTAAACTCTTTTATAATATGTTGGTATTTATGTACTTAATACTATAAATATATTAATATGATTTTTTCGCTAATTACTGAAATTACCAAAGCATGTTACAATGAACAAAAACTTAGTACAATTAGAGTATTAAAAAATGTCTTTCATCTGCATATGAAGTGATTTTATGAATGTCATGAATTTAAAATAATATTATATCTGATTCTTTAAGCTTCGATCCGGTTATGGAGAATATTGGAGTATCAATCATCGGGTCGTTTAATAATTTGGCAATACCTTTTCAAATTTATGTTCTTATTCCATGGCGTAACTATCACTGCCCTTGTATTCACACGGTGTACAATACATTTCCGAAAACTTGCACTTTCTTTATGCAATTAAAATAAAGCTGGCAGAAAATTTGTTGCTGGTATAGACGGATCACAGATGGTTGAGCTATTTTTTTAATGCTTAAGTAAAAAAAAAATAAGCACATTCGAAAAACGGATAGATTTACTTATAATTATTTATGCTTCATCGAATATAGATTAAGTATTAATTTCCTCAGCGGCGCTTTTCAACTTTTAGTTTTGTTGTTTTTAATACATGAGTTACTTAAATAAGTAAATACATATAATCAACTCGACACTTTCTTTACACGGTAGATACGTTCTACTTAACACTGTGTAAAAAATCAGTCAGTTTAAAAAACTGTGTAATTTGAAAAAATTATAAAAACATTATATTTATAGTATAGAAAAATTGTGTAAAAAAGGTAATTATAAAAGCCCAACAGAAAATTTCAAATTTTATTCATAAATGTGCATTTTATTTAAAAAAAAAACTATTGATCGCTACTTAATAACTTAATCCCACGTTTATGATTGACTGGACGTAAATCGCTATCACCGCTAGAAATATCTTGACAGAGAAGGAAGTAAGACTTTTCTTTCTAATTATCGTCCTGTTGAATATATCTGTTTTTTTTTCTGAGAATTGTGATAGAACAAACAATTCGAGTAAAAATATTGTATTCATTCTTTTTAGTGGACCGTAAAAAAATAGTTGGGACTTTGGATTTTTAATATTATGTGTAGCTCATCTATCAGGAAAATTGCTATACGCGGAGAAATTTAAATAAATGCAAAGTGTATGTTTACAGCACAATAGAGGTTTGTTTAATACGTCTTCTAAACACAAAGATCTATTAGAATTTCAGGAAATACTCTCACTGAAATAATTACGGAGATGTTATGCTATTTACAATTTACATATCAACTGTATTGTGATAGGAAATAATCTGCTTGTTTACTACATTTAAGCCAAATTTACGTTCAGTACACGTCCAGACAAAAGATTAATTTATTTTTGTTATATGATTCAGTCTCCGAAGAAAAAAAATATATTTCCGACGCAATGAATCAGTAGTGCATGAATCGTAGAATTATTATATTTCATATGATGTTATTTATATCTTGGAGACTTTTTTGATACGTTGATGTTTTTTAATGTAAGAAACAAATTGGAAAGAGATTACTTACATTTACAAAAATAATATCGCATGTTTTATTCTGATCATTATTGGCTTATAAATTAGACCACATTAAAATAATTTAAATATGACAAAAATAGTTGATACATCTTTATTGAAGTATTTGCAAATAGAAAATTTACAATTCGAAATTAAGTATTTAAAATAAAAAATTATATCGTAACCAATAAATCCTGCAATAACACTTTTTCCAAAGAGAGTAGGAATATAAGGATAGAGCTAGGACAGGACTAGTGGTTAGCTAATCGTTCTCAATACGTCCCCTTCGTATGACAGGATTGGGGGGAGAGGGAAGACATCACATACATCCATGCCTCCGAACAGAAATTCACAAATCAATTTATAAAACTGTCCGTACAGGGATTCGATCCCGTGACCTCCGCAGCCGAAGCCAACGACGTTGACCACTCGACCACACAGGCGGTAATTAAAGAAACTATTGAATAAGCAACTTTACTTTGATTTATTTTAATTGAATCAATATCTGATAATTATTAAAACAATATTGAATCGTATCAGATACCTTATTATTTTTTTTATCGATGAATTTAAGATTATTTTCTTATTGCTTTAACATTGTACGTCAGTCGTGATAGTTCTCTCAGCTCACGCTACAATCACAAAAAGTAACCATAACATCAAGTTGATACTTAAATACCTTCCCAACAATCATTAATAAGGTACGATTGCCCCAATTAAAGTGATCTTTAGCTACTGTGTATTTAAATGCACTTAGTTCCGTGGTATCGGTATTAATTGCAGTTTTTGGTTCAAAGCAATAAAATTAATCTAACCACTCATGTACTGATTGACTTTAATCACTTAACCCTTCCGATGCCAACGAAATCTATTTTTATAATAGTGCACTCACTTCACGGATTCAAAGTAGAGTGTCTTATATCGACAGCGTCGAAATCCATACAATTGTGAATTCCTTGATTTAAAATATTTTTTTAAATGAATTCAATATCGAAAACAATCATATCTGATCTCCTGGAACATGGCGGCAATATACCTGTATGACAAACTATATTATATAGAAGATTATAACATTGAATTCAACTAAAATAATGTAAATCTAATAGAAAAAAAACAATTGATTAAGAACGTCACACTATTAGGGATTGCAGTATTGGCATTACCGAAACAGAGATCCCGGTATTCATGGTGTTTTTTAACTACCGAAATACCGGCTTTAAAAATGTAAAAATCCAGTATGTTGGTATTAAAAATGACCCAAAACCCAATGTTGAATGTTTTGAAAATATCACACGTTTTATTAAAATTATTCGTGATGAATTAAAATATTTTAAATCTTCTAAGAACTGTATCAATATTGACAGGTTCCAGAATTGATGACAATTTTTAATGGTTTAATATTTTAGGAAACCGCAAGTTATTTATGAAAATTAATTGTTTATGTATATTTTTCAATAAACCGAAATATCTTAAGACCGATTTCAATTTACCTGCCCGGTATTGAGATTCCAATTGTTTGTACTTTTTGCTTTATTTAAACTTTTGTTTGTAAAACATCAATATCATTAAATTCCGCTTTCTATATTTTTTGTTGTGCTTTTTGTACCCTCCTCTCCATAAACAACTGTCACATAATGATCTACAAAATTAAAACAACATAGTAATTTTCTCCTCGATTTGTATAATATTATTCTCAGATAACAAGCGTTAATATTGTATTGATTTTGTGGCGCCATATTTTATGATAATCCTCTTATTCCATTTATAACAAATCTTCGGATAATTGTAGACCCCTTTTCCGGCTAGAGCGTAAAGTCATAAATAAAGGTAGTTACATATTTTCAAAAGCCCCTTTTATTCGTCACTTTGAGAAAAAAAAATAGTATTTGGAAAGATTTTTTTAAAGAACAATATACATTTTAATAACTTCCGGTAGGTTAAGTGTCTTGGGTCGTCCCGCTTTTATGGCAAAACAATGGTGGCTCACGATTTGTTCTGTCCGTGAGTGAGCAAAAAGACGTGATAGCTGTCGTAATGTACGAATAACGAAAAGTACAGCCGTGCTTTTGCTTCACTTTCTCCTTTTTAGAGCAGTCCGCGCGTGCGCATTTCTTCTTTAGTGTCCTGACCAGAGACGGACCAGAAGAAACAAACACGAGATACAATATGTCAATAATTGAACTGAAATCGACGCTTGGCTTAGTTAAAAAAATAACAATCAACAGTATTTATTTTAGTTAACACGTCAAATTTTGCGTTCCCATTTTTTGTTGCTGTTTTTGCAATACGTGTTTTTTCTTAAATTGTGAAGTTGAAATCAATAACTGAGGTTTAATAATCGACGAATAATATCGAATTCCGAAGTCTCAGTACAAAAGGCACTTTTTCAATCTATGGATTTTTATGATCAAGGGTGCTTATGATGTCTAAAAACTCCTTCACATCCTTCCAATCTTAAAAAAAATGGAGCGTAGCAACAGCGATTAGCTTACCACTAGTCCTACGTTATCATCCTTTCCTTTCTTTCTCAGCTCTCTTAAAAAAGACAGAAGTTGAGTTATTAAATCTGTTAAGATACCTACATTAACAAGCCATATACTCCACGTTAGGAGCGGGCATGGATTAAAATTTAAAGTAGACAGAGTATATTAAAATAACAAACATAAAAAAACATACTAAATACTGTTTTGATATTAACTTACTAATTTTATTTTTATTTCTTAATAAACATGGAATAAAAATTCAATATTCTAATCATAATATTTTACTGTAGCAGGTATACATCTCTGATAAAATAACATTGCTTTTGACTGTTAATATATCCTTAATGGAAAAATGTTCAATCATTTTTTTATACTTATTATCTATCTATATGTATGTGTGTTTAAAAAATATAAGATTTGATTCGCTTAAATAAAATTTGTAATCTATTTTAATAAATACCAAAATTTTATGGCGCGAAAATCTTGCAACCGGCCCTGAACCAAAGATGCAATCACCAATCGAACAATTAGGTTTATAAAACACTTGACTGTTACCAGGGAATAATAATAATACAGTACAATTGTAGTGCTGATTTCTCAATCGTGAGATGTGCTAATTGAACTCAGTAAGTGATACTGACACTTAGATCTTCAGTATTTGTGCAATTATTGTAATAGGAAATGATAATCAAAAATCTATTGATTACATTCGTAATAAATGAGTCGTTTAATTGAAATAGTAATACAAGATGCAAATGATAACAAAGAAGATTATTTTGTCACTTTTTTTAAATGTATATTATTATTACATACATTGATGATATCAGGTCCGTGGTCGAGTAGTAAACGTCGTCGGTTAATGTGAACGGTTACGGTACTCACGGAATCTAATCTCAGTACAGACCGTTTTTATTAATTGTTTTTAATCGATTTATGGATTTCTGTTATAAGGAATGGATCCCATCCGATTCCAAGAACTGAGCACAATGAAAGAGATTAGCTAATTAATATCCATGTCCTACATCTATCTTTTTATTCCCTACTTTCTTCGATAAATGGAGGTTGAGCAACTGAGTAACAAACAGTTCAGCTTTGATAGCAGTTCATATACTTAACAAAAAATCATTAAAAAATCTTCTTGTAGTGAGGTACTAAAATCAAACTTTGGAAATCACTGTCTTTGAATAAATAAAGCGGAGTCAAATCTTCTTCTTCTGATTTTTTTTATATCGATACGAAAAGTAAGTTGTCTTACTTATGAAGACAAATAATTAATTAGTCATGATAATTAATTTATATACGATTTTTCTATTCTTTACATCTCAGTATGCTAATTATTGTTAGTCATCAGTGATAACGACGAACTTCATTTATGGATTTTTATCAAAATAAAGATATCATAAAAATAAATGGCGATATATAAATTCGCAATTAGGTAAAAACAGTATTTAATAGCGGAAACTCCCCTTCAACTATTGTTTTTTGAAAAAATAAAAAACACCTCAAACAATTTTCCCCGTAAAACCATCATGCAAATCTATCAAAAATGTTATTCTGTTTAATTCTATAGCCTATATTTGGTCATATCTTATATGTCCTTAATAGTTTCATACATGTAATCTGTGGATATAAAGTTTGCTTACCTCCACGATAAGAAAAAATATCATGAACTTAGCTACGTCTTGGAGAACAAGGTCTCATATCTCACATAACACACACACACACACACAGAGAGATCCTGTTCAACTAGCTTAAACTATTTATTTCTTCATTCCAGCCACATTCCTATAAGTATGATTTTATAATAAGTACATGTGAAAATTTAATATTTTGCTCTGATCATAACGAAACATCCAACGATGTATTTACTTTTACACATTTCACGTATACGGAATGAGTTTCCTTTTTAAAAATAAGATACAAAATATTAAAAAGGTTAATATTTTTTATGGATTAGGCGGTAGCTTTGTGAAAGTTCATTTTAATATTATATTGAATTTGACAACTTTGTTACCCCACTTCTTGTGTTGACAGAAAATTCTGTCGAATAAAAATCATTTTTTTATAATTGCTAACTTATTAAACACCAGTTAATAAAACGTAAAAAAAATGAACAAATATCAATAACATTTGTTTAATTGTTACCATTTCAATATAGCTTTTCTTATTGTTTCAATATGGGTTATTTGGAGATGTTTGGCTTACAAACTCGACGACATTCATGAAGCATTATGAGAAGACATAGTAACGTGTTCAAGTGTCAAAAAATACGATAATTTATTCAATGAAAAATCAGTCAACGAAATTTTCGCATGAGACTTACATGTCCAACTTCAATAATTGTACCCCTGGGCGAATATATTATACAATAATATTACATTGTCAGAGTAGTTTTTTAAGACTATGTTTAAATAAACAAGTTTATGATTAAACTGTTATTTTATGAGCCACATGTTTCACACATATGTATTAGCTAATTATTACGCCCCAGTTTTGGAATACAATTATGATAACACAAACACCATATCCGTGACTGAAGGTCGACTTACTGCTGCATGCTCACTAGACAAGAAATTTGTATAATACAATTTGTAAAACAGTTATAACAGCTTTGTGATGATTATGTAGTGGACAAAAAGTGTGCGGTGCACTAAATCGTAATTAGGTGTGCCGTTAGTGAGTGAAAAAAAGTGGCGTGCATAAGATTTTTGACTTTCTTTTACTTAGCTTGAAGAGTAAACATACAAAGTCTAATAAAATCAAAAATAGTAATGAACGATTTTAGTTCTACATACATTAAAAAAAAATATTGTTAATAGCTATTTCGGCTTGATGCCCTCGACAAAAATAAATATGCTTAAGCAAAAACTAACTTAGCTTTAAATGTAAACTGGCTTAAAAGAGATACACATTAAATCTTTTCATATCATAACTTGTATTTAAAAATACAGTTAATAAAGTATTAAATTGTTTTTGTGTTTCTCCAGAAACTGACAAAGTGTTATTACGTAGTCTTCAAAGCAAATCAGATAATATTTAAATAGATAATAATGTGTAATTCCATAAGTTTCTTTTCTATTCTTAGATATCAACTAAACTTTAATAAAAGGACAACTAAAACATATTGCTATTTGAACTTTATTATAATGAATTTCTGCCAAATAAATGTAAATTTAATCGATACAAAAAATAAATACATAGCAACCTTATTCTGTTTTTTTTACTGTCAACATCATACTTTTCAAGCACATGGCGCATTTTTTAAATCTGCAATGCCATTTGTATCCTTATCCCTTAAAGTCTTTTTCTTTTTGCAGCAAATAATCACATTAAAAACTAAGTGTGAATTTTTTCATGATTAAAAGCTGCATTGAATAATTTGTATTTTCAAAGCTCTGCGCTCAAGAAAACTTAGTAAGATGTACTTCAATGTGTTCTTTATCTTCTATTGCGATAGTGATTGTGAATTTTTATTTCATGATTAAAAATAATCAAATTCGAAATAAACATTATTTAGGATCAGATATATCATAAGGAATTAAAATTCCCCACTTAATGCTTATCAAGGCTACGCCTTCTCAACAATAGAAAAAATGGCGACAAACAAT
Organism: Himalopsyche tibetana; assembly: GCA_030503985.1. NCBI lineage: Eukaryota > Metazoa > Arthropoda > Insecta > Trichoptera > Rhyacophilidae > Himalopsyche > Himalopsyche tibetana. The sequence goes on from JAPJYX010000010.1 coordinate 9,894,933, forward strand.
AAAATTTAACAATAATTAATAATTTCATAATTTGAAATTCCGAAGCTGCAAAATGAGGATACATGGTCACAACTCACAATTAAACAATAGAATAACGACAGTAAACGTTGTAAAGATATATTTTTTAAATAAATCAGCATATTATTATACACTTAATATTTTACGACCAAAACGCACTCTTTAATGTTGTGTGACTTCATTGAATAAAACATACATAACAGGTAAAGAAAACGAAGTGTGTCGAACGGCGTCTTTTAAAAGACTATAGCTTATGACACGACTGAGTCCCGAGCAGTTAGACGAGAGACAGAGAAATCCGTCTCTCCCCATAACGTCTCGGTTTGGTGTGACGTAGTCAGTCTGTTACAATTTTAGGAATTAAATATGGGAACAATCGAATTCAATTAAACAACGCTCGTGAACAGTAAAAGGTGGAAATCCACCGGTTTATTTATAATCGAAAATGTTTACAGTAAATTTTGACAATTCGGCTAGCCACACAGGAGTGCGCTCTAAAGACATATTAAGATTTCTGTCATTCAGCGTGAAGCTCGCGAGCCGAGCCTCCTAGTACCGAATGACAGTCGACTTGCAGACCGGGCCTTTCAGTAGGTCCTTCGCCTGGACTGAGGGTCCCTAGGGTTACATTGTCTGTGTTCCCTTACGGGGAGACATCTATGATTTGACATTTATAAGAGAGAAAAAAAACATTCAGCATACCATTTCCTTAACCTAATTTCGCACTCGGCGTTTTCTTATAGCAATTATTGAGTTAGTAGTGGGCAAATTGTATTCATTCTTGTTTTTGAAGTTAGGATCTGCACACTCACTACGCGTGTGCAGATCTGCTTAAAATTAATCCCTACTCTATTCTTATCAGCTGATATGGACGTCAAGCCGTACCATATATTTAACTTAGGTGTGAAGAAAAAAAATTAATGTTTAAATAGCAAAGTCACAGTCCTCATGACTAATGACTGTCTTGGATTTCTTATCAATCAGTATGCACGCTAGGTCGTGTCATACATTTACTTTAGTTTACAACATACAGTGAAGATTTACATATAAAAGTTACGATTTCTTAATTTCAATGATTCTAATTCAATTCTTATTGGATTTGCTAATGCGACTTCGCAACGATTTGCGGGACTCCCACAGCGAGTTACCGAGGTCTGTACGTGAGGAGGATTTCCATATCCTCCCTCCCTCGCTGTGTGCGTTCACTTCCAGTGACCGCAAGCTTTCTAGGCCGGAGCACATTTTATCGACGGCACTCTGAATACGAATCCGCCAACCCGCTCGCCGGTCATTCGCATTAACTAAATCGCCTATGAGGTGACTTACTTTACGTGTTTAGGTTTGTTCGAGTATTAGGGAGGGTTGGCGGAGACCAGACCACCGTCCGAGGTCGGCTCCTGACACGGTGTCAAACCGTTTGAAGGCGTCGCTATCGAGTGACGTAATCCAATTGGACGAATCGGATTTTTGGTTTTACTATGAGGTCGTCTGCCGAAACTTCGACAGACGTGGGTCCCAGACAAAGTGCGCTTGTCAAGGCGGGCTATCTGCCCCCGGAATTACACGTCCACCGTGCCGTATCACTCGGATTCCCGTGAATCCGCAATGATATTGTCTCCCTAGTACTCAATACAAAAAACACCCTCCGACGTCGATCTAGCTAAGTTTAAACTAGTGCTAGGCCGGCGAAACCTGAGACCCTTTGCGCACAAGTCCTCGGGGCTGTCTAATCCTTTGTTACTGAGCTCCGCCGACCTTGCATCGTGAACCTATGGAAGATGCGATGACAGCTCTTCCTGACGCTCCAAGACTAAAGTGTCTCGTGGACTTGACCTCGCGACCTCTCGGTGTTAAACAAGTGACAAAATTTGTCTGACATTACGCTATGTTTCAAGTGATTCTAATTATCACATCTCCCATAGTCCACCCTTATTACTAACATTTGGCCGTTATTACGGCGGTGATCGACGATTATCGATGACAAATAACAGGAAAACAAATTACAAACTCGATTGAGAAAAGAAAATACCTAACACAAAATCAAATTACATTTTTATACAAGTTCTCAGCGCCGTTCGGTTTCGTTCGCTATTCGTGTTATTCAGATAAATTCGCCCTCAGAGAGGCATACATTATAGCTTTTTCAATTCTCGTTACTAGGTGACGGACCTTTCTTTGATTATTACAACTCAGGGTGGCTACTTATCGATGTTTGGGGTTAGTGGCGCTCCTCGGCGCGACCGCACGTAGTTTCGATCGGCCCGAGGGCAACTGCGCCCAAGTGAAGTGGCAATATTGCCCAGTAATTCATAGCTGATTACGCTTCCCTAGTGTGAAATAATTTCGACGTCGCCAAGAAAATTAAACCTTGACCATTTACAAAGGATTCTTACTCATCCCTGTCGTCTGGCGACGGAGTTGAAAACAAAACTCAAACTAATTGAGACGTTGCAAAAAAAAATTAAATATTGAATTGTTTTTGCAAATTATTGTTATTCCCGTGGTCTCGTCACCGAATTGAAAACAAACATAAAAATTCAGACATTGCAATACAATTAAATATTGACTTTTTCAAACGATTCTTATTCCTATTGTCTTGTAACCGAATTGAAAACAAACAAAAAAACTCAGACATTATAAGAAAATTAAATATTGATTTTTTTCAACTATTATTATACTGGTTGTCTTGTAACTGAATTGAGAGCAGACAAAGAAAGACTTAGACGTTGCGAAGAAAATATTGAATAATCGCGATCTATTATTATTCCTGTTGGCTGGTAACCGAAGTGAAAACAAACATAAAATTCAGACATTGCGAGAAAATTAAATATTGACTTTTTTCAAACTATCGTTACCCCTGTTGTCTTGTAACCGATTTGGAAACAACATAAAATTCAGATATTGCAAGAAATCAAATATTGGCCTTTGCAAATGATTATTATTCGGGTTGCCTTGTAACCGAATTGAATACAAACATAAAATTCAGACATTGCAAGAAAATTAAAGATTGGCTTTTGCAAACGATTCTTACTCTTGTTGTCTTGTAACCGAATTGAAAACAAACATACAACTTCAGACATTGCGAGAAAATTAAATATTGACTTTCGGCAAACTATCGTTACTCTTGTTGTCTGGTAACCGATTTGGAAACAAACACAAAATTCAGATATTGCAAGAAAATTAAACATCGACTCTTTGTAAACCGTTATTATTCTTGTTGTCTTGTAACTGACTTGAAAACAGACAAAAGAAAGATTTAGACGTTGCTAAGAAAATATTGAATATTCGTAAATTATTTATTATTCCTGTTGTCTGGTACTGAATTGGAGACAAACATAAAATGCTTAGACGTTGCAAAAAAAAAGATTAATTATTGAATAATCGTAAATTATTTATTATTCCTGTTGTCTGGTACTGAATTGGAAACAAACATAAAACGCTTAGACGTTGCAAAAAAAAGATTAATTATTGAATAATCGTAAATTATTTATTATTCCTGTTGTCTGGTACTGAATTGGAAACAAACATAAAACGCTTAGACGTTGCAAAAAAAAAGATTAATTATTGAATAATCGTAAATTATTTATTCTTCCTGTTGTCTGGTACTGAATTGGAAACAAACATAAAACGCTTAGACGTTGCAAAAAAAGATTAATTATTGAATAATCGTAAATTATTTATTATTCCTGTTGTCTGGTACTGAATTGGAAACAAACATAAAACGCTTAGACGTTGCAAAAAAAAGATTAATTATTGAATAATCGTAAATTATTTATTATTCCTGTTGTCTGGTACTGAATTGGAAACAAACATAAAACGCTTAGACGTTGCAAAAAAAAAGATTAATTATTGAATAATCGTAAATTATTTATTCTTCCTGTTGTCTGGTACTGAATTGGAAACAAACATAAAACGCTTAGACGTTGCAAAAAAAGATTAATTATTGAATAATCGTAAATTATTTATTATTCCTGTTGTCTGGTACTGAATTGGAAACAAACATAAAATGCTTAGACGTTGCAAAAAAAAAGATTAATTATTGAATAATCGTAAATTATTTATTATTCCTGTTGTCTGGTACTGAATTGGAAACAAACATAAAACGCTTAGACGTTGCAAAAAAAAGATTAATTATTGTTATAAATTTCACGATTTCACGAAAACCAAACGTCGCTGAGATTTACATTGGGCCGAACGGAGGTCACCCTCCGCGCGAAGTCGGCCGACAAATATTCACAGTATACAATTTAGACAGGGTATCAACACACAATATAATGAGACAATGATTTTAAGATAAACAAAATTAGCGCTCCCGTACTCTACCTCCGGCTTACCGCTATCGCGATTTCGAACAGGAAGTGACACACGATTTTACTAGGCTGTGTTTAGAAGAAACAGTATTTAATACATGAATAGGTCCTGCCGGCACTCAATAAAGTGCGGCTAGGAACAATGCTTTGACCGCGAAGTTAAACGCGTCTTTACTTCGATTCTCAGTATCGAGATCGGGCAGGAAGCTACAGTTCTGGCCGCGGACCTTAGGTTAAAGAGTATTGACTCAGAAACAATAGGCCGCGACATATTTATTCAACGTATAATGGTAGACGAACCTTGTAGAAGTTCTCAGGAACCGGAGACAGCTTAACAGGAACAATTCGGCAAAACGGCTGGCGGCAAGCGGTGAAACAAGGAGGTGGCACAGAATTCAGCTCAGCTTTGCACAATGTTAATTATAGGCGAATTAATTTGTCAAGCTGAGAGAAGTTCTGGCTGGATTTAATTAAAGTTGTCGCGGCGGATAGTTTCGGCGGAAGAGAGCACGGGAGCAGAATAACGAGTCGAAGTCGGTGAAGATTTGATACCTTTTCTAAAAATGACCTGCCTTTTTGTAAGGGTTTCGGTCAAGCTGCGTCCTCGGCCGGGGTCAAAAAAAACGGTTGACCCGAGCAGATCTGCTAACCTCAGCATCTTTATCTTACGCCGATTGGCTAATGTGCTGACCTCCCGCTGCTCTGCCGAAATATCCCAAGATGGCGGCAACTGAGATTTTTCTAGAACAACAATTTCGCTGAGCGAAAATTGTCTCTAGCAATCTTAATATGACAGGTAGAAAATCAAAAAAATTACTGTCGTGTCAAAATCAGTTTTCCGCGAAATATTGCTCTTACAAGCGATCTCATAACTCGTTGCTGAAGCGAGTTATGAGGAAAAGAAGAAAAATTTTCCACCTGAGCGACTCAGGTGTACCGGTTAATCGAAGCGGCGATGTCATCGTCCGCGAAAAAGTAATTACTGAATTGAGTCTGATTTTTATAAAAGCCTGAAATCGATTTAAGTGTAAATTTATGCTAAATATTTTCTATGGTCGAAGTTCCTGAAGGGATTTGGCTGAAAATTCGAAGGAACGTCGGTGATAGCCGTTCGCTTCCATGAAACTAAAATTTCCCACATTACCCTCGTGCGATCGCGCTTTATATCATATTGAATTTTTGATCGGCCGCGGTGGAGGGGAGGCCGCCTGCGATCGAACGTAGGACCGCGCGAGGCGCCATGATTGGTCGGGCAGGGCGGGGCTTATTTCAGTATCGAACGGCAGACGCTACGCACCGAACGCGTTTTGAAATTCCGTCTCGCCAAAATGTATGGAGAAATCACAGTTTATTGAATTACTAATAAACCTGTTATCCGATTACAATTTAATTTACAACACCGTTGCGGACTATCATCCTTTACGGCTCGAAAAAAATTCGGCGCCGAAGCTTGGCTTGGGCGCCGGTTCCGCATGATCTTAATTGGCGCAGGTGAGGACTGATGGAGTCCAAACCGCGAACATGATTTTAATATTAGTTTATGCAGTGCATACTAGGACATGGCTAGTGTCATAAAAACAAAAATTCTCAAACGAATTTTGTCCCTGACGACCCTGGTCGAGGTCGCCGCGGGATTCATTTGTTCGATCGCAATTGAAAAATGCGTCGATAGAATTCAGCGAAATTTCTCCAGGGGCTAGAACAGCCTGTGCTAGGTGTACCTGTAAAATATGGGGAGCCTCCGTTGAGGAGGAGGAAATCGGCAAGCGTTTCCGTTTCCCTCTCTCGTCGCGCTCGACCGTTATTTTGGTTGAGCACCGCCGGCGAGCGAGAGAAGGTATTTTTATTTGGCTTTGTGCTCCCACTTACTTACTTACAAAGCAGTGGGGTTTTCTGTGCACTCAATAATCCGCGGAACTGCCCGCGGATTGCTAAATTCTTAATATTTGATAACATTGGCGACTTTGTCCATTTGACCTTGAATAATCGAAAAATGATGTGATTGTTCTTTCTCTCTTCCTCATTATACCTACCAAGCTTTGCTAACAACCGTATAAGGAAATGCAAGTACAAATCATGCCAAAGTACTGTATCGTATCACTTATTATAAGTTGGCCGATTTTACAAAATATAATTTAAATAAGCGTTTCAGATACAGACTAGGTACATTTTTTTATTACAATGCAATTAAAAATCTTTTGTCTTATCAGGTAATTTGCTTATCATTTTATTAGAAAAATCACTCTATCAATCTAAATATATTATTAGAGAGGCAAAGTCAAATAATTTAGCACCATTGTTGAATACCGTAGAAGATTTTAAGAATTGATATCATTGTTACTATTAAATTAATTAATAATAAAATAATTCATATTTACAAAGAATTTTCTTATTTTGGTGGTAAATATTGATATTAAAAAATAGATATGTCTTAAAACAGCACTAAAATTAATCTAACTTTTACATATTACAGATTTTTACCCTTTTCGTATTATAATCCTCGTACGTCACTGGTGATTAATGACGTAATAGTTGATCATCAATTCCTCTTGCGACATGGCGAATTATCATTACAGAAAAATGCGGATCTACGGACTTAAATGGACACTTGCCTACTGGATTTTATTGTCAGCGTTATGCTTCATAATAATTTAATTATGACTTATTAATAATTCTACTGAGTCGTAAAAAATAAAAGCGACGGCGAGTCTTATTTAAAAGATGATTTTTTTACAAAATTTTCTACAATATTGAATATTGTTCGAATACATGAATATTTGTTATTAAAACCCTTTTACCCTTCCAATCTTAAAATAACGGGGAGTAGCCATAGGGATAAACTAACCACTAGACCTGTCCTAAGCCTTTCTATCCCTACGCCCTTCAAAAAAGGATTAGCAACTGAATTTGAACTGTTCTGATTATGTACATTCAAATAAGTTTTGTTACTAACAACCCAGGTTTTGCCTTTTGGCATCTTCATGCATTCAAGTGCACGGATGAAATTACGGGTTAATTCCACCTTCAGTCTAATTCTTAAACTAAGCAACCGAGTTACAAGCAGTTATCGTAGAAAAACTTATGTTGAAATACTTCTATAAGGATGACATGCGCTCTACATTGGGAGCGAAAAAGGATTAAAAAAAATATTTTGTTAGCGTAAGTTTCCTTAACAGATGAAAATAAAGTACAACAAAAAAATCAGTCTCTGCTGATGGCAACAGAAACTTGGTTTTAACGCAAATAAAATATTACATGCATTTATATTATAATCAATAAATATTTTTAAAAAAAACATCACGTGATTACGGCGAAAAATTTTCATTCTTTATAATATGAATTTCAACAAATATTTGAAAATACAAAATAAACAATTCAAGTATAAAATCAAAATATAAATTATTTCTTACAGTTAATAAAATAATAAAGGCAACGTGAGGTCAAACACATTTTGGTATACAAGCCATAAAAAAATATAATAAAATATGACAAAGCGACCAATAACAATTAAAAAAAAGAAATAATACTCATACTGTTTAATAGTTTTTAACACTTTGCAACCTACCTAGCGGTTATTATTAGGGAACATGTGCGTTTTTTTAATAAGTCCAAATCAAAGCACCCTATATTCAACCTAAATTAAAATCACGATTGAGATTTTAATTATTCAATATAATACGATGTTGAGAAATATGCTAAGAAGCTGTGCATCCTTTAAACCTTCATAGATGAACATTAAAAATAATTTTAAATTTTTCGAAGAAGATGCACTATACATTTTAGTTATTCATATTTCAATATTATGATAATTGTAATAACGGGTTTTCGTACAGGTAAATTGTATTTAATAGTATAATGTTTATTTCAAACGTTTTTTTTTCAGTTTTAAGCGAAGGCCTTGCATGTCCTACACAAACTGAAAATTTTCAAAAAAAAAAAATTGTATCTAACATTTCTCCTTTTCTATTTTATTAAGCACTGATGATAATCGAATACACTTTTGAGCCACAGCACATATTTATTTGTTTGACCCAATAAAAAATAAATGAAATATATTTAAAACACTTTTTATGTCAATAAAATTATGGTTCTATTCTATTGATGAAGGTACTTTGATGGGTGGGATGGGTGGGAAGAGTGGGATTTGGATCAGATTTTTTTATTTATTTATATAATTTAAATTACAAATAGTGTGCAATAATACGTTATAATTTGTGATTGTAATACCGGTATTACCGATATCGGGATCACGGTATTCATGATGTTTTTTTAGTACCGAAATACCGGTTTTTAAAATAGAATAATGGCGGTATTTTATTTATATATCACCATCACATATTTTGATAAAATTGTATCAATATTGACAGATTATTATTTTTATTTTAAGAAACAGTATTTTTTATATGAAAATCACCAGTTTATGATTGTATGTATATTTTTCAGAGACAGTATTTTATATAAAATATCAACATACCGATTTTGATTTACTCATCCCAAGTTTTTTTTGGTATTACTGGTATTTATATTTGCAATTTTTGTATTTTATATGAATTAGCGAAATATCGCTGTTGACATATTCGTCCGGTATTGCAATTCCTAGTATATTTGTTCTCATGTGAAACCAGGTAACTTGTCTAAATGTTTTTTAAATACTTAATTCTGAAGCAATTTATCACCGGTTGGAAGGTGTTGAGAGTCCAGAGCCGGTTTTTCATTACCGGATTCGTTTTGCCCCCGCTAATGAACAATTAATAACGGCCAGTGGCTTGCATAATGTACTACTTAACAGTGGTTTTATCTCCTTTGTAATTTGATCGATTTCCCACGTATTCTAAATGCCAACGGCCTGCTAGAAGAGGACACCGCTTTTGGTTTTTTTCTTGCCAAACGTGTCATCTCGCACGGTAATTATTATACTTGGCCATTTAAACATCAGGGGTGCCATTTTATAATAAAAAACAAGGTTATAGCCATACAAAAAATCTGTCAAATTAAATAATATTTGCGCGGCATGTAACATATTATTAGATTCTATAGCAGAATAATTATAATATGTAAAATCCATAAGGCGTAGAGAAAGCAATTAGCTAACCGCTTGTCCTGCCCTTATATGTTTACTCTCTGAGAGAGGCTGGGCAACTGAATAGCTCGCAGTTCTGGAAGAAGTTGAGTCTGTTGAGATCAATTCCTCTAGGAGTACACATGCTTCACACTGAGAGCGGGCATGGTAAAATGTAAATAAAAATATTATAATTTCGTTTTGTTTCTTCAATTCCGTCATAAGAGAAAAAGATGTATTGTAAATTTATAAACGTTTGGCCCTCTTTACTTCCATTGACACTAGTATTTATTTGACAGCGTTATGCTGTTTATTATCATACCCATCCATGCAGAGGAGAGGAGAGGTTTAACAGTAGCTATGGGTTTCACAAGCTTGTATTTGATTAATGAGATTATTTAAAAAATATATTATTTGAATTGTAATATGTTATTGAGTGCAGAAACTATAATAAGGTGGAAAATAACAATCGATAAATATTTTTTAAATTATTGACCATGTTTAAGCCTACATTTACTTTAAATAATCCCATATTTGTTATCGTCCTAAGAAACGTTTAAAAATATGGTTTCGCTCATGGAGAGCATCGTCAACTGAGCCATCACCATGAGCGCCATGAACGAAACCGGTCCTGATCTAATAAAATAAATCTAAATAAAAGTGGAAATTAAGTACAGAGGAATATTGTGCTGTTTTCTTAATAAAATGCCTTTCCACCAATTATTGACAGTGAACATTCTAAAAGTTTTATCAAATAGATGCCAACTTAATCAATATACAGAAATTATTAACTTTGTTGCTCAAAATGAGCAAGCCATGGGCATATTTTTTTTTTTGAGATGCCCTTATAGATGTACAAAAATATTGTGATTTTTTTAAACGACTTAGAATTTTAAGCCGATACAGTATGCATACAAACACAGTGCTTCTAATTCTTTGAATTGTACATATCATAATGTAACATTAATTTATTCGTATCTTACAGGAGTTGACAACCCTAGCGTATAAATTCCGAATTCGTATGACAGCGTGTTATTATTTTTGACCGATAAAAATCTTAAAAATTTAGAGGAGTGTTAATCGCTACTCTTTGCTACCGGAAGATGATTTCTTACATAAGCGCTTTTATCACGACACTTGTATCGAATCGTATTCCCACTTAACGATCGTGCCATCTGATATAATGAATAATTATGTGTGTATTTAATTGCTCTAGTAAATTGTATCACAAGTTAAAGATGTTCTTGCGGTTGAACGAATCGCGTTATACGTGTTGTGTTATATTACTGTACGATTTAATTTGATTTTTTAGTCCATTTGTTATGCCTACAAGTTTATCAGTTATCGGATCTCAGAGACTCTTTAAAACGACTGCTGTGTGAAAATAGTGCTGAACATGGTTTGAATAAAAACTGCGATATAATTGGGAAAGTTATTAAGTACTCGATTGCGTGATACTGATGTTTACTTAGTGAATTTTGTCAGGTAGTTAATTTGTAAATGTCATTTTTGACAACATAGATTGACGTTATAAACAAGAGTGATTTGTATTAAAAAGGAAAAACTTGTTGAATTAATTTTTCATTTATCATTAATGGTATTACTCGTTATCTTATAATCACCACTAATAGTTCCGCTTCTGTTTGATCCAAACTATATGTTTCGTTGAAAAACTTTCATTAATTAACAACAAAAAAAACTCTTTTTATTAATTACATTTTTTTTTATAAATATCAGTACCGGTTTTGCTCATTATAAGAATTATTAACTGATCATCGTTATCAATCATAGTTTTCCCATTGACAGTTATAAGCGAAACCGGTTCTGACCTACATTTAAAATATGGAAGTGTTACAAAAAAATAGAAAAAAATCATTTGTACTTGGCACGGATTTAAAAAAAAATGATTTGGCTTGGTTTTCATCGACATTTGAACATTTTCAAGTAATAACATGTTAATAACACTTTTAAGGTGTTCACTGTCAATACTTGGTGGAATGGCATTATAATAAAAATAATAAAACATTTTTAGTACTTTTTCCACATAAAATTTATTAGATCAGGACCGGTTTCGCTCATGATGAGCATTGTCAACTGATAAGAAAAACAATAAAACAGTGATATTTATACAAAAGTTAAGTGATAAAAATAAGGTATGACAAACAATTGGTATTACAACCTAGCAAAATAATTAAAGTAAAATACAAGGAAAATAAACTATAAATAAAAAGTTGAAGACCACTTAGCAATGAAACTATTATGACAAAAACCAATTAGGTATGAATTATCATTATCAAAGTAAAAACCAACAATTAGTGTATATAATAAATAAATCTTAATGTCTGTCAACCAAATTGAGTTTGGAAAATCCAGTAGAGTTTAATCTAGCAAAATTGATTCCTGCGAAAAGCAGGAATCAATTTTGGAATCAATCAAGGAACTAAGCTACAACAAGGCCTCGAAGAGTAATTTTCTAACCAATTCCTTTAAAAAAAATGATACACGACTGACGTTGTTGCAAAGTACACCATATTATAAGGGTGTTCAGTTTACCTTTGGAAAAATCTCCAAGATTGAGGATTGCATTTTTTAAATATAAACTTAAAGATTACTCAATCTTATTAGGTACAATTACATGGTAAAGGTACGCCGAAGAGTTTGTGCATATACTCAGCTGGCCTGGCTTGATGATAATCGTGGAGGGATGATGCCGCTGGAGGAAAACACACGATAAAGGAGGCCAAGGATTGTTTCTGATTGTAAAAGAAGAACATTTTCACAGTTGATAATATCGAAAACCATCCTATCAGAAGTAAATAATAAACATTATTATTTGATATGTTGTACATTATTTTCACGAGTTAAGGAAATTTGTGCTAACAGAGCGTATTTTTAAATCCATTACCGTTCCCATTTTGATACATATACCCTCCTAATGAAGGTATCTCAACACAAGTTTTTCTACGCGAGCTGCTTGTAAATTAATTGCTCAACCTCTTTTTTCATAGTAGATATATAAGTATTAGGCTAGTACAGGACTAATGTTCAGCTAATTGCTGCACCCATGTCTTCGAACAAAAATCATCGATTGAAAAAATTCTGTTTGTACTAGGACATAGCAGTCTTAAGTTATAGGGCTTTGACTAGGTTCATCAAAGAAGCCAACGTCGTTGGTCATTGCACCGCGGACACGACAAAAATTTTCTTTTATCTTCAGGAAAATAAGTTTGATATTCATTGCACTTTCCTATTTTTTATTCTTACGAAACATAAGCCACAACGTTTAGATTGATTAACTTCTGTTTGTTGTATATTATTATGTTATATCTATGACCACATCACGTGGAAGAACAGTTACTTTACATGGTCACTGAACATTATGCTATTGGAGTTGAGCTGTTATCTTAATCTATCACTTCCGTAATGTTCTTCAATATATTATATCACCGTTAAAATATCATGCATTTACAATGAAGACTCGCGAGAGCCTTCTCATATTCTCATAATTTACTCTTGTACTGGATAAATTTGTTTTGTATTGGCATTTTTTAACTGTATTCGTTGCCAATGTAAAGAAAATGTATTTCTAATGTACTTCAGCTTACAAAAGTTGTTCTACAAGAATTGTTTTTAATGCAGTAATTAATTTCGGAGAGAATACGAATAAAAAAATGGGGGTAGAGCAGTTAATCGTAAAATCCCTTATTAGTATTGAATGAGTGTCAGTTGACTTGAGTAGGTGTCCATACTGTCATTCGAACCATTGGATCAGCGGTGAGCTGCCAGTATGTTAACAAGGGGCTCGCTTTATATCAAAGTAATTTTTGGGGAAGCAGTGAGTTTTTTTTATCACTCCGATGGAATTTTATGCAATCCTTAAATAAGCAATCGATTTTTACCTAATATACCTATTATATGTAACAATATGCAATTAACTGTAAACTTATCAATGTTAATGGCCAAAAATTTACTACTGTATATAATATAAGTCGTTATTTTTTATGTTTATTGTCATGCTTTTACTTTTTTTGACTTATAATTCAGAAATGCGAATTCTGGGTCTAATAAATGCCTAATCCGTCACTAGTAGTTATTATATAATAATAATTGTATTTTTGAGTAAGCTGGCAAAAGGAGAAAGATTTTTTTAATATTATACTGGTAATACTATTATAGTTTTGTATTAGTTTATCATTTGTTTTATTTCCGTATCTATGGTTACTATACAATAACTGAAATGGAATCACTATCAAAATACATGAAAGTATCTTAAGTTAACAGACCGTTTTTGGGTGGAGTTTTTCAGTAAAGACCCATATAATTTGATTGATTAAATAAGTGAATATATTATTTTCATTTTTTTATCATCTTGTAACCGAAAATTTATGTACATATATATAATATATATGGCTTATTCAATTAATTCTTGGAGAAGATGTGAAAATAATTGTTAAGATTAATTACATAATAGAAAACTAATTTCGAAATGAAATTATAATAATCATTTCAAGAAAAATATTGAAGCACAAAAGAGAAAGAGGTATTTATAATAAAACAAAGTAATCGCACTCTTCATTTAGTACGCAAATCGTATGACTCAAATTAGAAAACAGTTCATCACACGATATGCGAGTCAACGCGGAAACTAATGAGAAAATTTCAATTCCTATCATGTTTTTACTATAACAGATTATTATTTTGTTTGAAAGCTGCATGTGTATAGAATTTTTCTGACAGCATGAGCTCGAAGAGATAATCGAACATGCTCTTTTAGATTTAAAACATGAATTAATAAAAAATCAACTGGTTAAACAAGTGGCTATTATGTTATCTTGTTAAATGAAGTTTTCACAAATACCAAACTACATCGATGATTTTTTACTGCAGAGTTAATTTACAAAATATATTTCAATATGTATGTCGACACTAAAAATTTTAAGAAATCGAATTAACGGGTGTTTTTTGTAATTATAATTTTGTCATCTACGAATCGCCCATTCAATTGCACTATTTAAATGATAATACTACAAATTAAGGACATAAAATTTAACCTATCTGTGAGCATTGCTAAATACGACTTATCTTGGTTTCTTTATTTGTCGTCTCTTAACTTTCACTATGGGAGTTCGCAAATAAATCAAACAATTCGTCGTAAATTTTCAAAAGCTCGTATCTTAACTTTTGTCAGTTTTGAGTTTTTTGATGTAATAAATTCAAAATTTCAATGCACAAATATTCCTTTAACTCGTATCACAAAAACTTTATTTAACCTAATATAATAATGATGGAAAAAATAATTTGGAAAATAATATGGTCATGTTTTATGTTTAGCATGAAGGAGAGAATGGCATGGATGAAAACGTTCTTGTTTCCTTCCTTATTAAACTCCTCAAAAATATTAAGTACAAAACCATTCCAATTTAATTGAGTTGTGTTTTATAGCGATAGCAAAAAATACATTTATGTTTCTTCTGATAACTTTTAATTTTTGAGATACGAGGTTGTAGAATATCAACGACGAATAAGAGAGATTTTTTTTCTGGATCAGATTTACCTTTATATATAATTTAATAACCAGCTTTTGATCGAGACAATCTATTGATGAATTCATCTTTAGTGCAAATTTTATTATACTAAAGGAAATAACCCAGAAAGTAATTGATATTGAAAGTATAGGATATTATGTTCATTGTTGTCATATTGTATTATAGTTTTGTTTTTAAATTTGGTTAAACTTTGGTATTCGTTTTTTTACCTTGGCTGGTAATATAACCGCACCCATTCGTACGTTATATCGAGCAGCTCATGCTGCATGAATTATATTTCGATAAACCTACAACTGAGGTAACGGATTCATGTGTGAATTGTATGCAGCAAGTGCATTTAAATGGGTGAGAATTTTCCAAATGGCTGACAAAAGACTTGTTTATGTAACAGAAAACTTTCGATTGATGACTTAAACGATGTGTGAGATTTTTCATGTAATGGACTGTGAAATGGTCCGCTCAAACAAATGGTTAATTTAAATCAGGAAGTACAATAATACGTAGTGATAATACGATAATGAAATTAAGTTTATTTTGTCTCCACCTCAATATTTGAATGTTTTAAATTGTGCAAATGAATTTTTAAAAAGACTACTGAAAAATCGAATGAATCAGTGATAAAAGATTGTGAATCCTTATAAGTAATCAATGTGGGAAAAAAATAGTTCAGATATTTAAAATCAGGGCTTATAAAAATGCATGTATGTAAGTATAAGACGATGTTATGTTACTGAAAAAAACAAAAGAATGCGCAGCAGCAAGTCGTTGAATTTTTGAAGTTTGAAGTCCTTGATATGGTAATTTTACAATGTGATCAGAGAAACAATCGCGGCTTAGCACACATCTTTCTCCGATCGATTTGTAAAATTTTCTGTTTTAATTTCTAGCCATCTGAACGATCTTCGGGTACTATCCATTGGGCTTAATAAGCGGATCTGAGGTACGCTGACATTTCAAAGGACGACGCACATCCATTGACGGAAGGCAGGGAATCATGGTGGTGCCGCGTGGGACCATATGCCCACAAAGGAAGCAAATATGATTAAATAAGAAGAAGTTCTACGAGATCTTTTTAACCATATATCAAAGCTACGTATATTCTCATAATGAAACATTTCAAGAGAATGTTTAAGTCAAAAGAGTAAAGATACAAGGATCGTCTTATGAAAAAAATCACATAACAAAGATCGGAACTTCGGTGAGTAGTAGTGAGGGAGGAGGGGGATAGGAGGAATAAAAATATCACAGAAACCCATGCATTTAGAGAATAAAATATAAATTTTCAAAAACGGACAGAATTTGTGACCAAATAACCATCCCGAAACAAGAGTCTATTTCTATAGCCGTAATTAAAAACCAGCAGAGATATTTGCAGTGGTTTGATTTGGGGCCGAATAGGCACCTCTGGCAAGATTGCAGTCAAGGTTATCACGTTTTGAAATGTTTACTTTTCATTTGACTATCATATGGCGATCTATATTACCTCAGCTGAAAAAAATATGCTATCATAGAATGTGGAATGTACACAAGATTTTATATTACTTTATTTTATTTTAGTTTAGTTTTTTTCTGCTGAAAAATTTCGAACAGCTCGACTTAATACAAAAGTTTGATGCTGAGAATCCTTTTGAATAATAATTGGGTACATTCACGTTATATACGATAGTCGATATAACATTTGCTTTCATATATTTCTCTTTGAGTTTGGTCGTGTGGCAAGGATAGGCGTGTTATACAATAAAATAAATTATTCTAATACATCAATTGGAATCTAAATAATTGGCAGGTCAGCTCGGGTACACAGATGTGTTGCGCAACACGAAATTATTCCGCTCGGCTGAATGCCTAATGCAAGATTTAAATAAATATGCAATTGTGCTTAACTCCACTTTCGCTCAAATTCCATCACATACTGATCTTTAAAACTAAGCATCAAATCGTGATTATTTAACTAGAGATTTAGATCAGAGTAACACTTATGCATACTGTATCCAATCGGATTAGGCTTAGTACATAGATTTCTATTGAGCAAAGCGCAGTTGTACTGCCTCTGGGCTTTCGGAGCCGCAAATAAGTATTGTTGGAGTTTATGATTTTTGTCATTATCTGTTGTACTGAGCCTCTTATTCACGTGTAAGCATTGCTAGATAATTTAGACCTCAAAACAATTAAAGGCAGAATTGTAAAAATGGGTTAAGTCCAATCGTTTATTTTTAATATACGATAAAATAATATGAAGATATTTTAGTTCTTCAAATATCATTTTATATACGGTTTTATGGTTTATGCTCGCATCAGAGCATAATGCCTTTAAGCCATGTAATATAGATGATGCATAAACCGTGGCCCGCGAGCCACATGCGGTCAGCTAGGATCTCTTTTATTATGCAGCTGAAGTCAGTATTTTTTTTGAAAAAAAATAAAGGGCAACCAAGTCTTGTTTCAAAATAAACTTTAATCATCTACAGAAATTGCAGTTAAGTGCTGATTTTATCTGAGACGAATGACTTTCTTATCTTAACAACGGGCTCTCCGACCGCGCCAAAATTTAACAAGGGGCTCGCGCGAGCCCCCCCGAGCCTCCTCCAGCACGACCCCGGCATATATTAACTAAGCTATAAATACTGGATTAGAAGAGATACAAAATATGTCCTCTCATCCACTCTATCATTCTAATTTATATTGCAAAATTTAGTGTTATATGTAATAAATTGACTTTTGTATTTAATCGTTCAAATTATGTACATTCACACAAGTTTTGTCATTAATGATCCTGGTTTTACCTTTCGGCATCTTCGGGCGTTCTAGTGCACGGATGAACTTGAACTGACGGGTCGTTAGTGACAAAACTTAAGTGAATGTAAATAATTTGAACGATTCAAATATAATATTAAAATTTCACCAAGCACCTTCAGTCAAAACTTTAATGACTTTTGTGAGTCTACCACTATGTGACAATAACAAATATGGGACTAATAAGTTTGAATTTAAGTGATTATTTATAATTAGGTATCTTAGCGTCTTGTAAGAGTTTTAGCAACGGTGATTGCAATTAATTAGAGCGACGAGTCTAGTCCCGATCATATTGAATAAATGTGAAATTTATTCTTAATTGGATTGATTTTTTTAATGTATTGCCTTTTCTACAAGTATTGACAGCTAAAATCATGAAATGTGTGTTTGTGACTTGTATTGTTTTTGTAGTGTAATCTTCAATAGTTTGGCTGATAGATCTCAAGATAAAGTGATCCGAGGTTAATGCTACGACAGCAGTAATTTTAGCCCAGGAAATGTAAAATTTCTTCATTTTGATCTGGTTGCATTTTACTAGTCCACTACAGCCTATGTTTATCCCCCATTATAAAGGAATAAATATTTATCTGTTTGAGTAATTCTATAGTTTATAATATTCAAGTAGGACTTGATTTATATACATTACGGTACACTGCGAAAGTTTCCTCGTCGGAATATATTATTTTATAAAGTTGTAACAAAATAAATATACAGATTATTTTGACTACAATATATCACAGTATATTTTAATTTAAATATTTGTGATCGAACAGAGTGGCTTAGTGCCTTGAGAAAACATTATATTATTTTATATAAAAATAATCCCAATTTTAAGTACCTAATTATTATATATTTTTTATAGTTCGACCAGAACAGAGTACAAACCACAGTAAAAAAATTCAACTGATGAAAAATAACAATGGATAAGTCGTATTTCAAAACAAATGGAAATTATAAAACGAATCCATAACTTTTCATTTAAAAATCGAAATTAACCACTGTTGAAAAAACATTGACTGTGAAAAGGAAAAGGGACTTATAGCCCATACATAACAAATTTTACAGATGACACAAAAAACGTTTTTTCATGATTTTGAGTCGAAGGAAAATTATGAAATATACACAACGGTGACTGATAAACTAGTTTTTTATTGGCTTAGCTTAACATTAATATAATACATTGTTCAAGAAAAACCTATTTTGAAGTTCTTTTTCCTGGTCGCAATTTTCACATGCCCTTCTTTTTCAAACTTGAAAGCTAAATTTAGATACTAATTAAGCATTTTCAGCTTACATCCTTTTGATAGAATGTGTATCAAGTTGTATACATTTTGATAATCGAAAAAATCTGTTTTGGAAAAACTGTGGGTTACGTCATTTTTCCTTTTTACAGTCAACATGGAAATGATTAATGACAATTTTCGCTAGTCGCTATTGCAATTCTCACCACTACCCGATACGTTTGGTACATACAAGGCGTTGCTCATGGGGTAACATCGTTGTGTGTGCTTAGTTATTAATACTCAGATTGTCTTAAGAGCATTTAATAAATTTCGATGGGTTGTATTTTGTGTGCGGAAATACCTAGCTTAATAAATGACAGAGTTCCAAACTGTATAGGAATATACCATCGATGGCCAAACTTTTGACCTTTGCGGGCGACTTCATAGTGAAATGAGTCGTAGCGATCTACTGATACCGTATGTACTAAGTTGTCATAAACAGTGAAATAATTTAAAGCACAATGCAATGTGTACGAAAGGGAAACAAAATGGACTTCGATTTTTCTTTCAGGCAGGCAAACGACTTGAATCCTGGTATATACGGTCTCCGATGATGACGTTTTTTTACCAAAAAAAGTTGACAAATTTACGCTATTTGAGTAATCGATATTTTAAAAACAATCTGCAATGTTTTTTTTATATTATATGATGTCAATATTTCTAAGATAATATAAACAAATATTATATAATACAATTTTAAGAAATTCGTTACTTTTGAAGTATGTAGTATTTTATTTACAAAATTTATCTGATATGTATACATACTTATTGAGTGTAAACTAGTTCTATATTAAAAGAAGGAATGATTTCAAATACGTGACAAACTGTTGGAATCCTGATCACCGAGGAAATACAGGCTTATTAAACCAATCGTGAATCAAACTATGTAAAATGATTAAAGAAAAGATAATTTACTACTCCTTAGAAATTTGCAGAAGAACAAAGTAAACAAATGTGCAATACTACATTAAATTGCATTGTTCCTATCCCTTCATTTCTGTGCGTCATCACATTTATCATTATGATGTAATGTTCTATCTCAGTGATATATTTAAATCACAAAGATATCTGAGCAGAAAGAGCAAACAAGAAACAACACAATAACATCGCCGAGGGGAACTTTCGAAATTTCTTAGGAAACGTTTACCCCAATAAACGAGGAAATATTTATATGATAGTTATTACGAAATAGTACTGCAATTGGAGAAATGCATAATAGAAATGAGACATATATATATAATTTCCATGCAATATCAAATATGACATAATCCACTATTCAAGGAAATAATGATTTGTCTTGTTTGTAGCGTTTTTTATCATTTTGTTTTATATAGTTTGTCAATTATATTTCCATTGCACCCTATTTTACACAATAAAAGGCAATTAAGTCTTTTGAATTCTTGTACAGCAAACTATATAGATGAATAATATTTCAATTAGTCATTATTATACAATAATTGAAAAAAAATATGGTTTTCATATTCACGTGTGATCTCTATGAGGAGCATTTCTACAGAAGTGGTTTTACGGGATCTAATTGTATTCTCTAAAACTCCCATTTTAGAGAGATGAATGATACGCGTAGAATGTTGTTTCAAAAACGACTAGTAGTTAGCTAATCGTTCTCAATGCGACTCTTTTAATAATAGAATAAAACCACAAACATACGTGCCCTGAAATCAAGTAGAATGAAAATTAATGACTCATTGCTCCTGACTAATCGGCTTGATGACCGCATTAGTAATTAGATGTCATACAGATCAGCGACAAAAGAAACGTGCTCATAATCATTTTACGTACATAATACATTCACCTACCTGCGTACATATTATTAAATGACACGATTTTAATACAAAATTGAACAAATGTGTAGGCTACAAGTTAACACTTATTCTGATGGTACTTTAAGGGGCCTGTGTGAGCTTTTATTTTGATTTGATAATCATTCTTACTATCTATATTGTTTATTCATATTATTATGAATAAACTATTCTTGATATCTTACAAAAAAAAAATATGTTGACTTTAAATTATAAATACGGAATATTAAATTCACATGTTATTTTATTTTATTTATCGTTAAAATGGTCTTAACGCAATTTACTTATAACGTTTACTCACAAAAAATATGAAGGTAACGTAATGATTAATATTAATACAAATCACGTATTCGTCGGATTTTTTTATTATAATTTAGAATCATACAGATATCAAAAAATCAGTTCGCATTGACGCTGATTGTATCCATTATTATGATGCTGCCCTAGGATGGTTATTGCACAATGCAAATTCAGATCAGCGTGGCTTCTAACTGCAAAGTGCAATACTGAGATCACGTTAATGACAGCGCCACGGGGTAGCATTATACATTTTAATAATAATTATTCAGATATGGCCAGAGCACGCGCTGTGCTTTACATGAGCATATGATGTAACTTGTGTGCTACTTAAACTAGCGTGTGGAATTTCTTTAATTCTTTCTGCCATAGCCATAGTTTGGTGACCGCTGACGTAGACAATGAAAATGTCTTAGGTATTTGAATTACTATTGTAAAACTAAAAATAATGATAATTTTAATGTTAAACGAAATTATCAATTACTCATTACTAGAGACTCGCATTTTACGATTGATTCTTAAATTCACAACACATGCTTATCTATTTTTCGAATAGGAAAGTTACTGCTGCAATACACTTTGTATATGGTTATTTTCTTCACCGGTATGGCAACATTGTTGAGCTGCCAACTCAGTTATACGCACACACCGTGTAGCCCGATCCAAATTGTTTGGCGGGGTCGATTGTATAAATCTTAAATAAATTTGGTGTCCAGTAAATAGTGCAGATGACGAATATTTTATCTCTGTTTTTTTCACATTGTTTTTTATGTAAATAAATTATAAATGTTACTGTATAATAATTTTAAAACATATGGAAATTGATAATTATTTTTGATGACTATCTAATAAAAATATATGCAAAAGTACGGGTATCTTGGGCTTATAGCCATTTGCCCCATTCAATAAATTTTAAGCACGTGTTGTTGGGCCTGTAAATAACCCTCATGTGCATATAATCCATAAGAGGCAAACTGTTACCCATTGTTGCTAATGCGCTAAAATCATATGCCTAGGTGTAATAAATTACTTCTAGGAAGCTATTGTATGAAGAACATAAACACAATCGTATTTATAAGAGATGAGCTATATTCAATCACACCAGATAGTAATAAATTATACAACAAACGTTAATAGGTGAATATGACATTTTTCACATACTAAACGTTATAAGTTAATTGCCGTTCTGTGATTAAAATACAGACTTTTGCAAGGTTATATATTATTAAAATCAGCAATAATACAAATACTTTTCTATGTACACAAATATATTTTTATACATGCAATTATAGGATTATTATTTTTTTGGCTTTCGTCGCTTTAAAATCAGTTTTCAGACTAGAGACCCATGATTTGAAGCATACACAAGTCAAGAAGATTTTGTTGTAATGATAGGTAGGTGTACAGAGTTTCTCCGAAAATACGATATCCTTCTATAATAAGCCCGGGACTTATTTTTAAGATTATTGGAATACAAACCCTACCCCAAAAATAAACCGTAGTTGAAATAATGTGAAGATATGTCATGAAGTTGTTAAACGCGCTCTTGCATTTAAGCTTTTTGTTAATAGGATAGAATTTTCAAAATAAATTCACTACAAACAGAATACTCAGACAAGCAGTAGTCACTTTAGGATGGTTTTATTTCAAAACATGAGATATTCGGACCAATGATTCAAAAAGAAATGAATTTGTAGAAAATTCTGAATTTGGTTAGTTATGAAGCTGTTCCAGAAGAAAATGACTTAACTGTTTTCGAAAAAAAATATACACAAATATTAAATTAATACAATTTTTTGCTAATTATAATTAATACATGTTTGATTGTTGTGCTTAAAAAGTAAAACATTCCCGAAAATGAGCCCTAGCTTTTAGATTTTTAAGCGAAAGAAAGATTAAAACTATGTGCGGTGGGTTAATGCTTTTTTTACCTATAGAGCCCCTTTAAATCGTACATTGAACCTATATATTTTATAAATAACTTTTATATGGCAATTAAAAAAACACGATGAAACATATTTTATGCCGGATATTTTAAGACTAACAAATTTATTCCTTATCAACCTGAGGAGAAAAAACCAATTTCAATATTAATCAGAAAAAAAAAATATATGTTAACCTTTTATGGTCGGATACTAGCCATTGTCGTACAAAGGCTGCAGTTATTGTATATTAATATTTTAAAAAGTGCATCGCTCTATTATAATGAGGACAACTACATTGGCTCTAGCTTTATGCAGGAAAATTAATCACACCCTTTTGCCAGTAAAGCTTTCAATTTGCTTGAATAATAAATCGCCACCAGGTGCCTGATGACTGATGGATGAAAATGAGAAGTAACGTGTGTTTTATGAAATTGTCATGCGTATCAGCGCTATTCCATTTGTTTGCGGGGCATACAAAGAACATTATACAACTAATGGTTATTGATAAGATTTTCACTACCTACGGCGAAGCGAAGAAGAATATAATCAAAAACATGATGTTAGTATAAACTTGCCGTAGTACGTATATATGGGGAGCCGGTAAATTGCTCGAATGCAATTGCTCGAATGGAAATTGCTCGAATAACAAGTTCCTCGAATAACTAATTCCTCGAACGTCAAATGCTTGAATTACAAACTGCTCGAATTTTTTTATAAAAGTTTTATAACAGCTTAAAAATTAATTACTCATTCTTTAAAAAAATATTATTAATTAAGTAAGGAGGTACTAATAATTAATACAAAAGTAATTAATAAATACTCATTATCAAAATTAGCAAACTGGAAATATTTTCAATATAATTATATCATTGATGATAAGTGTAACTTTTGTCAGAATCGGATATTTAACTCGTATATAATAAAATATTAGATTTTTTTTTATGATGAATAACTTGACTATACATAATAAAATTGCTTACATCAATTTAAAGAAATCAGATGTGAAAATGTATAAAGCTTTGTGAGCTGCATTTCTTATTGAACCCATGTAAATTATCATACGATTTTGGCAATGTAGCAGTTGTTTTATTTATGGCGTATCAAACGCGAAAGTCACACGTTCACGTTAAATAAACTATTTAGAATACAATAAGAATTAACATTATAATATAGCCTGGACATAAGACTTTTAAGCCAAATAAGATATGAGATACGACATTCTTGGGTATTACAATCGAAAACTGCTATACATGAAGATATTTGGTCTATGTCTTGTCTTTAAAACAAAACAAAAAACGATTGTATACAATTTAAAGTTAATTATAGATCATTAATAAAGTATTTAAAGAAAATGAATAGGTACTTTATTAAAATATTTTTTATTTAGCCTTCTTCCTTCGATTGATCGGGGTGTAGTTTTTTAGAAAATTATTTTCGATAATTAATAAAAATCGATAACATTATTATTACACTAGTTGTATAACTTAGTGTTAAATGTGTTTTTTCCTATTTGAGAAACATTTTCGGACCCAAATTTAAAGTAATTTCCATAAAAAAAAAATATGCTCTATTATATTATAAGGTACATGGTGCAGTGGTCAACGTCGTTGGCTTCCATGGCGGATCTTATAGATTCGAGTCTTAGTGCGAAAATCATTTTATTAATCGATTCGAACGTATGGGTGTTTGTGTTGTCTGAATATCACTTTCAATTCTTAAATAACCGGGAGTAGTGATTAGTTTATCACTAGTCCTGTCCTGGCTCTGCTGCTACTGTTCCTTTAGAAAAAGAGATGTTGATAAACTGAGTAACAGAAATTTTTCGTGGAAAAAATCTGTTGAGATCCTTCTATTAAGAGGCGATATGCTGCACATTGGGAACGGACATGGATTAAAAAAGATAAATCTATTATGTATAAACATATGACAAAATTTAACTCATAAAATATCTTGCATAATTATTATATTTTGTCGGCTACTCCCTACATTTTTTTTGACATGGTTCTCTCCTTAATTTGTATCCTTAACGCTTTTCACACTGCACGCATCACTTCTGTAGAAAGTCTTAATCTAATATGTCCAGTCAATGGCGAAGTCGCCCCACCCTGGTATTTTCAATTATTAAATAATTATGAAGGGATCGAAACAACGTTTTAAATATATTTATGAATTTTGGATACACTATGTAATCTAAAAACTCCTCTCAAAAAGAATTACACTTCATTTTTAAAAACACAAAAAGTCAGAACGTATTTAGAAATTATAACTATACATATTTCTGTTGTTTCTAAATATATTATAGTACCCGAACTGTTAAAATATCTAAGAAAAAGATTGTTAGGTATAATTTTCTAAACTTGTTTTTAATCTTGTCTATAAAATACTCGAAGTGTAAACGATTCTCATTGAAAAGTAATTTTTAATAACACCGCAATCTCGACATTACTTTCCTCGATAATTTAAGATAAGATCTTAGAAACAGTTTTCTCGCGCTGGTGCCTCGATCCAGATGAGAAGGAAGTGAAATATGGCTTACTAAATCTGTTATTAACTTCCAAGTGAAATGAATTCCACTGAACGTGTTATTTATGACGGATTTTCTTGTATTTCGAATTAATTTTCGCGCACCTAATAATTGGCTATGGATCAGATAGGTTCGACCATTTGCACCTCTAATGTATAATATTTTGCAGGCATCCACAGCCGTTTAATCTTCTAACCAAATATAAACAATTTATTTTAAAACGAAATAGAAATGAGCATAAAAAATAATTCTTATTGATATTCATGACTTACATATTGTTATGTCTATTTCTTGGCAAATATCTGCAACAATTAAAAAAAATAATTAGTCCCTGAAATGGCTTTAAAATATTGTTCACTTATGTAAATTCAGCCTTGATTATTTCGATTAATTAACACATCTGATTTTAACCATTCTCTGTGGGCTATACTAGTTCGTAATAAAAAATGCTTGCAGGCTCACAATATTAAGCTCGGAAATACAAAACTGCATATTTAAACTTACAGAAATAAATTTATTTAACTTGTATTTATACTAGAAAAAATAAAAGTGATATATGAACAGATAGTTAGATAGAAAAATAAATACAAATGTAAGATGTTGTAGTTCACTACAAAATAATAAGTAACATAAATACATTATTGAGAGTATTATCTTAATAGTTTACAATTACCGCACTAATTAAACATTGAAAAGTTGTATAATATATATAAGACACATGTCCATAGCACATTGTCAACGACGTTAGCTTCCGTGCCGGACCACACGTGTTCGAGTCCCAATACGACCAGCATTTTTTCTATCGAATTCTGTTCGAATATATGGGTGTTTGTGATGTCTAAAAAAATCCTTCCCACCTTTCCGACCCTTTAATAACTAGGCGTAGCGAGAGCCCTGTCTTCCTATCCATCCATTTGAAAAAGAGAGGTTGAGCGACTGAGTAACAAACAGTTATTGTAGAATTTTTTTTGTTAAGATACCTTTGCCATATATTCCACATTGGTACCGGACATGGACTAAAAATAAATATTATACAAACATCGAATGGTTGGTTAGACCTATCCCGATGTTCCGCGTTGAAATTATATATCTACAGTAAGTCAACCAGCCACCAGTACTCGTTCTTTCATATAACTTATTAAAGTTATTAATATAAGACATTTTCCAACGCTAATTGTGATTTATTCCGTAGCGTGGGGTGTATGATTATTTCAAAATTGCGTAAAATCGCCAAGTTTATCAATTAAACGGTGAAATTAAATCACCACAGTATTTATAACTCTCAATAGAGAAAGGTAAATAAATGAATTTTCCGTAAGTGTGTCATCTAATTTTATTCTTATTACAACAGTGAAGAGATACCCATTCTTTTGATAAAAAATATCAATAGATTCTATTGTTTTCTGAAGATGAAAAATACAAATGCAAGTCCTATGGCACATCGACTAGCGTTGAGGGCGTCCGTGTCGGATCTCATGGGCTCGAATCCCAGTACGAACAATCTATCGATTTCTGTTCGAAGGTATGGGTGTTTGTGATTTATAAAAAAGCCTCCCACTCTTTCTGATCCTTCAATACATAGGTTTAGCGAGAGCGATTAGTTAACCACTTATATCCCTTCTACTCTATTCGAAAAAGAGAGGTAACAAACAAGTGAGTAACAAACAGTTCTCGTAGAAACACTTCTGTTGCGATACCGGTTGGAGAATATATGTACCACATTGGGAGCAAACATGGATAAAAAAAAATACCACATTCGACGGCCAATAACCGTAGTGACATATTTTTATTTTCTTGTTCTGGAAAATCATTCATATCCTCGCTAGATATTTGTACATTATACCCACCCTCTAAGCTCCTTGACAAGAAAACTGCTTAAATGCTTATAGTGACAATTAATTACACATCTATCATATGATTTATTTCAACGTATTTTTTAAAAATATGTTCACACTGAGCGTGCTATGGCTGTATAACTCGGTTACGGCGCCCACGAGTTAACATTTTTATGTGTTCGAAGGCATAGATGCATCAGATGCTTGTGATGTCAAAAGTCTTTCGTACCCATCTGATCCTAAAAACAAGGCGTAGTGAGGATAAGCTAATTACTAGCCCTGAACTGACCCCATAATTTTATAACTATTAATAAAAACAATAATCCTTTGTACTTCATTCCACTTTATTTAATATGTCAGGACCGGTTTCGCTCATTGCGAGCATTGTCAACTGAAACCGGTCCTGACATATTAAATAAAGTGGAATGAAGTACAAAGGATTATTGTTTTTATTAATATAATGCCTTTCCACCAAGTATTGACAGTGAACACCCTAAAAGTGATTTTATAACTACTCTCTCCAAAACGTATTAAATATTTGAATATTTTTTTTTTCAATTAAGCAAATGTTCGTAAATAAAGGTTTTTCCCCATACATGACATTTGAAAACCTTTTCACATCCTTAAATGTTATCATTTAAATGCTCTTTTACATTTTACGTGATATAGAAAATAATAAATATGGTCAGTAAGTAATTAATGGATTGTATTATTCTTGACAGTATTTAAATAAAACTTTGAACAGCATTTAATATAAGGTATTAAGTATATATATCAAGTTGTCAGTATTTATATAGAACAGCTAGTAATTGTATTATTGATCCGTATTTTAACTTCAACGTTTATATTTTATTCAACCTAACTTCGTTTTTACAGTATCGGCTATTGACAAAAATACTGACCTTTCTGTATTTATACTGATGAAACATATTATTTATAATTGACAAATATTATATTATACTGACCATTCGCTTCATAAAATACTGACCAAATGGAATATTTAAATTATGACTTATTAACTATAATTCGTAATCTATAATATATAAATGTACATTTATACCTGCTTGTAAGTATTTGATTTATTGTATTTAATATATTATAGAAACACCTTATTGAATTATAATTGTAATAGATATCCTCATTTATACGATGGTATGTGTATAAAGATTTCATAACTTTTGAAAAGATGTTTATAACTCTATCTGAACTATGAAGATCAAATTTTAAAATCCGTTAAATACTTAATCGAAGTAACCTTTACTATTTCACAATTTACCGTACCAGAGGTAGGCACCTTTAATCCAATCTTTAATACCTTTGCTAAGACAAAATCTGATGAAACTCATCTTTCCCACCTATTTCATCAGAGCTGTTAAAGGCAAAGATAATATTAAAGAATATTTATTTTATGATTCTAAAATGAAAATTTGAGATTCTAAAGTGTCGCCATTTTAATTCTCGTGAGTTTTCGGTGCAGACTAGTGCTAACATAATTGGCATCATCCACCCACCACAATTATACTAACGGTGAACGGATTCTTCCATACAAGATTTTTCCGAACACGCATTCTCGGTACAAGAAAACTCTGGATGAAACACTATTCTGAACATTAAAAAAATGTAACATTAAGGTGTTTGTTTTATTTTTAATGTCCTGCGACTTGGTTATGGGTACCAAATATTTTTCGAGTCGAAAAAAAAGATTAAAATATTTATTGTGTGTGTTTTCCATAAATTTAAATATGTTTTGTCTCGATGTTAAATCTCGAGTATAAAATATTTAAATATACGGAATATTCTGTGTCCGAATTTTTCTTGTACGGAGAATTAATGTTCGACAGACTCTTGTACAGAAGAATCATGAAACCGTTGCTAACTGTTCAATTAAATCATCCAAAAAGAATATTCGTTCCCTCAATACTACAACTAAGTATCTTTCATTTAGTAATTTTATGAAACATGAAATTGAATTTTTTTAATTATGAAAAGTAAAAATTATGTGAAATTTTAAATCAAGTTTCCTCGTAATAGTATGAAGTAGCGATAAATATTATCAACTTACAAGTAGAGGACCAGTTTTAATTGCTATAGAATTCTTGATTAGTCACAGATTCGAATCCCGAAATGGAACCTTTCATATAAAATCGCTAATCCTTGTAGGTCATACCCTTGTTACTCTTGTCTGATACCTTATGCTTACCTTCCTTATACAGTCACGCTTCGCTAATGATAGAATAACTAACTCAAATTATATTGAAAGTATACTTTATGATGTCAAACAACATTCATACAGCGGCCGCCTTATCGAAGGTAGAGATTTGGCCGCTGCCAACAACTTTGAAAAAACAGATTTTTTATCACCCATTTACTTAACTATAAAAATGCATTTGAGCATGCAGGGAAATTGTTTAGAAGCGTTGCAACATTTTATTTTACTGCATATCATTTGATGGATCAAAACTTTCTCGAAATACGTTCACTGAACGAAATAGAAGCAGCTCATTTGTTGTATTTTTTATCGCTTGCAAAAAAATGCTTTATAAACAAAATTTAATGTTATTTCGAAGAAAGATTTACTATTGAAATCATTCTTTGAAATTCTGCAGACGTTGCAAATGTTTTGTATTATATTTATTGCTAAATTGAAACAGGTAATTAGAGTTTAAATTCGTTATTTTACTTTTAAAGTGTTAGCTGTCAATTCTTTGTGGAAATGCATTAAAATTGTAATTTCACATTAAATTGGCGTCTACAGAAAATGCAACCACATTCAGTACTTTTGCATTCCGCGATTTTACAATCGTGTGATTCGGGAATACTTTAATGAATATTTAATGCAAGAATTCCATCAAAATTGAATTCGTTCAACATGATGGTTGCTTTACATGAAAAAACCAGTATTTTGGTATAGAAAAAAAATACCTCAAATACCGGGATCCCGATATCGGTAATACTATCATTGAAAGCCCTATTGACAACCGTTACGTATTTTTGTATGGACTATTCGATATGTTATTTTTGGATTTGGTTTCAAAGGTATGGATGCCTGTGATGCTTACATCAACTCCCACTTATCAGATCCTAAAAACGAGATGTAACGAAAGCCTTAAGTTAAATCTTCCACATCTTTTTATTTTGATCACCTAATCATCAAACATCTTCAGTTAAGTTAATCCATAAGGAATCCATATACATACTCAACTTTAAAACGTGCAAGTTTGAAAAAAATAAGACTTTGGAGTCTAAAGTTGGATATTGTTTCCGGTTCGGAAAAATATTATATCTCCGACTCATTTTGAAACGAATATTTAATGATGAATCTCCCTCTTTTTTCAAAGAGAGTAAAGATATAACAACAGGGATGGAGAGAACTAGTAGTCAATTTATCCCCCTTTGCCAAGTTTATTTTAGGATTGGAAAGGTGGGAGAATTTTTTTAGATATCATATCACACTAGACATCTCCTATGCCTTCGATCAGAAGTCGATTGAAGAAAATACTGTTTGTACTGGGACTCGATTCTGTGAGATCCGTCTTACAGTCTTCCTCTGAGTGATCATCAATCAACGTATTTTAAAGGATTGAAAAGTGTCAAGATACTTAAAGCAAAATAAAAATTGAAACATTAAAAATGCCAAGAAAAAAGGTGCCGGAACGCTGTTCCACCGCGCTACATAGGAGATAAAGCACTGGAAATATATACGTTGAACGGAAATTCAGAGTGGTAGCCGGTTTTTGTTTTATAGCTGAGGTCGGAGTTTGAATTGATTTTGAGCCCTGAAAAAAGTTCTTTGAGGTCAAAAATTTGTCATGATTCGTGTCACATCGTACGGAATGACTTTATTTCGTTGCAAAAGAAACTTCACTATGTATTAAAAATGCCTTGCACGTCTTTCACGAGTAGTTTTTCAAGTAATCAATGGCGCGCTGAACCCTGTTTTAGCGACGAGCTGAAATGCAACATGTTCATTGGAAATACCGTGATTGCGAGAATTATTCATGCAGCGGGGACCGGCGGATTAAGTCATCATCAGTCGTGAAATTGAATCGCTGGGAGGAATTCCCTGCGAGGAGTGAGAACATGTCGAGAGAAGCGAACACATGTTGAACGTGCGATTTATGCCGTGTGCCAAATGCCAATTTGAACAGACCGTATCGGGGCTCAACCCATTACGCGACAGAGCCGACCGACCGTCTTTGAATATTCAAACAAAATTTTATACCATTTTTTTCCTTTATTTTACATCGTGTTTCTATATTTTGTGAGACTCGGTCATTGATTGTTGAGCCCTACAATCTTTACTCAAGTTCAGGGGTGGGGATCTCGTTGCGATCTCTGGGATGGTAAGTTTTGTCATCTTTAATACTCGGGTTGATCTTTAATCTCTTCTCTAGTCGAATTAAAACTTTTTACTCGATTTCGATTAAAAAAATACTCGCCAGAGGCTGACATAAATAAAATACATAGCCATATCCTTTTTGAAAAATATATTTAATGATGTGTATTCAAACAAAATAGTCAAAAGAGTTGTCATTTCATGCTTGGCAGACTAAAGATGATCTGATGGTATACATAAATATATGTTCAAATGAAATTATTGCAGAAATTCTTCGGAGTCGGAGTCGTTAATTATTTTAAGCCTGGAGTCGGAGTCGTATTTTTTTTACACAACTCCACAGCCCTGGTTTTATATCCAACATTGTTGCAAATATTTAAGAATGTTAAAAACAATCTATTGAATGGTAGAGTATACTTTTTTTCTAGGAGTTACTAGTTCAATAACATATTAATGGCGACCGGCTGATATCGCTTGTGATTATATCATGAGAAAACAGACGAGTGGACAAAATATTCAGTTGTCGCGAAGAAAAATAAATTTCATTTGACTTTTTTGTTCCGATAATCTTATAGATTGACAAGCGAAGGGTTTATTTCGTAAGCGTGATGAGTTTTGCGAAGGTATACAAAATAATTAATTTAAGAACATTCCGAAGTTTAGGCATTCGAGTATAAATAATTTTGTCCCAGTTGCATATTTTAAGCATCGTCATTACAAGATTCAAATGAATCTAGTTATTGGATATATAACATATTCGTTTACGAGCTAGGAATGCAAGCATATCACGCGCGTATTATTCGCAAGTGATTTTTCTGCAGATAAATTAATTTCCGTGAATATTATGCACATGCAGATTATGTATCTAACACGAACGCTAATGTGTAATATTTTGTTAGTACTTTCAACTATGGGTATATTGACATATCGTCGTTGTTATGGAAAATGTCATTAGCTAATATATTTTTCAAAATAAAACAATCTTTAATCGTGATTTTCTCGATAAATTATTTTGTTGAATTCTTTCATAACAACGACGACATATATATATATTTATCCATGTCCGCTCCTAATGTGGAGTATATTTCTTCCTTATTGAGGTATTACTAGGAAAGTTGTTTACGAGAACTGCTTGTAACTCATTTCCTCGAGCTCTCTTTTTTTCGATAATAGTAGTTTAGTAGCTTTAGTTAATCGCTCTCGTTACCTCCATTGGCAAGGGTTGAAAGTGTGAAAGAGAGTTTAAGATATCACAAACATCCATGCCTACAACAGAAAAAAAAAATAATACTTAAAAAAATGATATTTGAAACCGGGTTACTTTGTTTAAAAAACCAGGTTTCGAATGTCGCTAATTTCGCTTAAAAACGACAAGCACTGATGGATCTCTAATTTACTAAGTAAATAAGTAACCCCTAAATTGTCAAGCGTAACTTTTATATAAGTCTTCGATGTAAGTACTTTCGAGTAGTTTTTTTCATACTGAAGAGATTCCAGATATACTTGAAAAGTACAACTAAGCATAACGCTTTTTACACACGTACCATGCACTTATTTCGTTAAGCTTTAAAGCACGCAATATTTCCCTTATTATTTTCTTTTTGTTTTACATACATGCTTCAATTTAAAGTGAGCACGTTTTTAATACTTGCATCAAAAGTGATTTTCACGATAAACCACGTTCGAAGCAATCCCCTTTGCTATTCAATTTTAATAGACTTTTATTTGTATTATTTTTAGCTATGTCTACTTTTTGATTGAATTCGATAAGAAGTTCACTTACAAGAGGTTAATATTGCAACGTTTCTAATTCCACAGTGATTGTGTTGTTAAGGTTATTAAATAAAAATTAATCAAACTTTGATTTACCACCGTTTTCAAAAAATCTGTAAAAGGTGCCTTTATTAAATTAATTTTCTAAGTGGTTAAATAATTTATTTTTTACCATAGAAAAACCCAACACCGTAGAAAGAATAGTAAATAAAAAAGTTACATTCCTATTTTCGTTAGATTGAGCGGTGACTTTGTGGAGTTCATCTTAAATGTATTTTTTAATTCAATAACTGTTTTGTTTCTTTGAAAATCATCATCAGACATAAAATCACAAGGCATCACAATTACGAATACATTTAAATTTGATTCTAATTCTCAAGTTATAAATAATAAAATAAAAGTCAGGGTTTTGTCCATTTCTGCTGGACGTATGGTGGGATTAAGATACAAACAATGATAGTACTAATTAATTACATTTGGTGCGGTAAACCCCAATGGAAATAAGTTCAACGATATAATTATTTAATTTCACGTCAATCGGATTAAACTCAAATAGAAAACATTTTATAATCTCAATTACACATATTATCTATTTGAAATAAAAGTATCACAATTTGTTATAGACTCTGCCAAGACTTATTTACCCTTAGATCATTGAACGGAGATAGTTTCCAGTTACCATCAAAAATACCAATAATCATTTTTTTATTTCGTTGTCCAACATAAATAGCGCCACCGCCGTAGTATATGATCCATTTGGTAGAATATATATTATACAATATAAATAAATGTTCTTGTCACTATTATTTAGGAACTCGCAACACATTTTCAAATGACACTTCAGCTCATTATAATTTGCAGACAAAGTGCCCTTTCGGCCGCGAGCTAAATCATTCTGCCATAACAGTCCAATAAACTCGCCTTGCATTTTATGATAAGTACAAAACAAGCCGATTCTTGCTCCATTCCTGGTGCGAAGTACTCAAATGCAATTATTGCTATCCAATACAGAATTATTTACGAATGCTTATTGTCGATAAAATAGAAACGGCGTGTAGAATGAGATGAACAGTTTGTCATTTATTGGATATATGTAGTTTGTTATACAAATATATTATACCAGTTTTAAGCCCGTACTAACGATATTGTGTCAATATTTTAGGATATATTTTGTGTATATATGAAATATGAAGACAGAAAAAAAAATATCTTCGCAAGATATTTTTCATTTTCAAATTCATTCAAATTCATTTTCATTTTCAAATTCAAATTACACTGTTTTAGTAACCCAAAGGCTTAAAAATATTCATCAAATCATTACTATGAACAAATGAGGAGCTTCGTGTTTGATGTTTTTGAGATAAATATGCCAACAAATTCTAAATGTATCATTACGTATTATATCGAAATAGTTAGTTATAGTTAGGTATTAAAATTTACTTTGAACAATTTTAAAACCAGGGCTGTGGAATCGTGTAAAAAAAGACGACGCCGACTGTGACTCCGATTTCAGCCTTAAAATAATTGACGACTCCGACTAAAAAAAAAATCGAGGTCTGGAGATAATTTGGGGAAAAAGTAGGGTAAGGGATTGAAAAATAATCAATGCCGTCCTAATCAATGTTTACTGCGGCCTTATGTCGAATCAGAAAAATGAATGCGGCATTTAGAGAATAAAAGGTTACCCACCTCTGCTCTGGAGTTTTAGAAGTAAAGTAAAAATGAAACTCGAACATTGATGATAGGAAATACTGCACAT
This sequence comes from Himalopsyche tibetana, assembly GCA_030503985.1. NCBI lineage: Eukaryota > Metazoa > Arthropoda > Insecta > Trichoptera > Rhyacophilidae > Himalopsyche > Himalopsyche tibetana. The sequence goes on from JAPJYX010000010.1 coordinate 9,930,211, forward strand.
ATCAGCAAAAAAGCAGCAAAGGAAAAGTTGTATTCTCAGCGATGAAACCACAATTAACATGTTCTCAATGTTATTTGTTTTAAGCTGTGTGCAATGGCATAAATTAAAATTATGTTCCCTAACAAACAAAAATAAATAAGCCATTAGTAATGCAAATTCTCATTTTTTATCAGTCTTTTTAAGATTCTCGATAAAACTGCATTTTTATTTAGTTGGCTACTATGTTATCTAAGTTATTAATTAACTGACAGATTCCTGAGTATCTGATTGCAGTATTTTTTTTCAAAGTAAGAAACATTCTTATAGCACAATAAAGAAACGATGTGTTTTCATATAGCTAATAATAGAAGGACTGTTGTACATCTAGTTTCTACGTCCGGAATTCCCCTAAGGCGAAAACAATATAAAAAAACAAATAAATATATAAAAAATGAACGCTGTATCGCAAATCATACTTGATCATGAAATGACGAGAAAAAATATATATGGAAAAAAACTGACCTCGTAATCTTGTCAATTGTCAAAAAGCTACTTGTCACCGTGCATAGAAAGTCATAGAATCGACGGGCCGTGTAGCGAAACAAGGATTACAACTTTAACTCCGGGTTGATTCGTGTTATGGAATAAAAACTAGCCGGATGATTTTTTTGTGTATAAAATATCATTAATATTTACCGATTGCACCTACGCGTTGTAGCATACCAAATAATTTAAGCGATTGGGATGGCATTCACTTAACGAACATTTTTAACTGATGAACATGAGTGAAACCGGTCCCAATCATATTAAATACTCATAGAATTACAACAAAAGAGTGTTTTATTTTTTGAATACTAACTATATAAGTACATTGATATTTTTACTTGATTTTATATATTTACCTTTCCAACAAGTATTGATAGTGAACTCATTAAGTGTTATAGGTATATAGTAAGTTAAAAATTATGTACGATAGTATACGCGATACTGAATTAGCTATCATAACTGGAATTAAATACAAAAATAATATTTCTTGAAGAAAAGTACCGAAATATCGAAATATCTATCTATATAGATAGAAATAATAGGGCTGGTGGTAAGCTTATCGCTCTCGCTACGCCCCGTCACTATAGTATTGAAAGGGTGGGAGGGAATTTGTAGACATCAATCCATGCCTTCAAACAATATTCGATCAAAAAAGTGCTGCTCGTACTTTGATTCTAACTCGTGAGGTCCGGTACGGAAGACAACGACGTTGATACCTGTGCCATGAACTAGAAAATGTTCCCTCATCTGATCGAACCAGCTTTACTTACCAAACTTTTGTATTTAAGACAACTTGTTTTTCTTAATTTTTGACTGGTGTATATGAATGCTCAATTGAAGTAGAAATTTGTGCGGATTCGATAATATTCCATTACGATATATTTATTATGTTATCAATCAAAATCATACTGCATAGCAAATTTTCAATGATTAGTACCGGCTCTTATAATACGATATGAACATATAATTATGTTATACGTGGCCTTAAGACTAATAAGAACTCGTTTTTTTGTTATTGCAACTTTGACATTTAATTCTTTAATTATATCATATACGTATCGAATTGTACCAATTACCGACTTATCGAATTCCATTTCGTCAATTATTATTTCACCTTTGAACTTTATAAAATACATTCTACCATATTGACAACACCGAGCACAACATTTTAAGGTAGGGTGAGGCCGAACCCAAAATAAAAATAAGAACATGCACTCAACTCTTTTTTTCACGGTTTTTTTTAAATAATATGGTCTACTAAAAAAACAAATTATATTTTTTTTACGAACTATTTGTTCCAACACGATTGCTACAAACAAAATTAATAGCACAGGACATTAATAATTACGTATTAATTGTGTCAGAAATTTCTAGCGATTTATGTCCAGTCCATCATAAAAGTCTTAGTATATAATCTAGTAGTAAAAAATAGATTTTTTTTTCTAATTAAAATAATATTCTGTACAATTTAATTATTGTGTCTTCATTATTATCTTTTTCCGAAATTTTCTATACGGTAATATTGTTCATTTTTCAAACAAATCAAATCTTCAATTTTTCTATGAATTTTAGCACTTTTTTACACGGTTTTTTGTGGAACGATTTTACCGTGTAAAAAATAGTTAAGTTTGCTTTCATGAATGTTGTATACGGCTTAATATATGCCAACTGGTATTTTGGCTACTAAGATTTCTCTTAGAATCGAAAACAAGATTATGTTTTAATAATGTAAAGTAATTAACCCTTGAATGCATAACTTTTCCAAAATAATGTATAAACATATATTTATATCAAAAAACAACGTGAAAATGACAGAATAAAATAGTTAATTAGTTAATTAGTTCATTTTATTTAAAAAAAATATGTTTGTTTAACATCTTAAACACTATGCAATACATGATTTTTTTCTTTCTCACAAAGAAAATTCAGAGCTACGCCTTATTTTTCATATATTTTTCGTTTTCACAATTTGGCATTTTGAATAATATATATCTTTCAGCCCATTTGGGCCAATGTACAATAGTATCATGCTTTATGTATTTTGATGGTACATATTGTGTGTCCTCGTTGTTTTCTTTATACTACTACCATTATACATACAGATCTGACAATGTTTATTCGCCCATATAGACTGTACGCCACTGCAAATTGGTATTTTAAGTTGAAACAAAGTGAACAATAAGGATTTGAATTCGATAAAGCAAAACTCACGAACAAATTTAATTTAATAATACACTATTTGCATGATCATGGTGTTTGATATTGTGTATTTGTTTAATGGTTAGTTCACGACAGGTCATCTGTCACCTGTCAAATGTCACCCAATACTAATAACTGCCAAGCTAAGCATTTGACATTCATGTTCAACACGAGTTTGCAGACCATATTAGATTAACTCGATTAATACGTATGTTTTATCGTTTATTTTTAAGATACAAAATATGTCCACTCCTAACGTGCAACATATCTGATTCTGAACCTCTTTTTTAGATAGATGAGATAATTTGTTTGTAATGAATGTCTTTTGATAGAGCTACAATTTAAATACAGTAATTATTCTCGCTAATGGATGAAGTCAGGAGTGGAATGGAGGAGGGTCTCGACCGAGTACCTTGAGGACGATTAGACTTCATAAATACTTCACATTCGATTTTTTTTTTGATGAATCAAAAGGACAGTTACTTATAATCATTGCTGCATCATATTGAAAATAATATTTTAGCAAACATAAGAAATTTTTATTTATTAGAGCATTTTTCTTAGAATACTAACATTTCCCGCAAGAAGGGAATACATTTAACATTTCTACTTCAATTTTAGAACATTTTACTCTTGCAATCTTTGTTAGGAAATACAATTTTCAGCTATTGATATTAATTATTTTACGGTATATTATGTTTTTTTATGATAAGTAACATTTGATTGATTTACCCATTATTGCGTATAATTTTAAATGAGTGTAAACCGCCACTGCCATGGAACAATGCGAATAACTCTGAAATTAGACGTGCCCCATGTTAACCTATTATATACGTTTTAATAAACACAGAAGTTCAAATTTACGATTAAAAGAAAATTGCGATTATAATGCGTGCCTGACTTCACTAAAAGACTGAATTAAATTGTGTGGTTAATTTTATCAAAAATATTAAATAACGGACTTGAAAAAGATTTTTTTTATATATCGGACGAACTTTCGGGATGTAACACCACCGTCACACCCTTCATTTGTCCGAGTTATTTTGAAAATAAAATATACTCGAACGACAAAATTTGCAAGTCTCTTATCCGTAGTTAACGATTTCATTGCACTTCTCGCCAACTTCGGTAACATCAACAATTCGCAGAATTGCATTCCTGCATTGCATCACTCAAAATTAAATATTGTTCCTTGCATTTCATTTATAATTATTTCATGAATCAGTTACGGATTGGAAAATTATTGTTCATTAAATAGAATTAAGTGTTGTGTTATGGCCTTACATATTTCAGTAAATAAAATGTACAGATAAATTCAGCGGTGGGCTGCCAATACGTTAACAAGGGGCTCGCTTGATCTCAAAGTAGTTCTTGGTGTTCTGGGTAAGGAGTTATTTTTTTTAATCACTCCTTTGCAATTATATAATTAATACACTTATAATATGTTACAATATGCAGTTTACCATAAACTAATCAATGTAAATGACTAAAATGTACTATTGTGTATACTGGAAGCTGTCGTGGATAATATATATAAATCAGAAATTGCAGTTATTTACTAGTTTGTTCTGAAAATATTGTTTTCTCTTAAATTAACAAGGGGCTCGCCGGCCTTAGTCAAATTTAGCAAAGGGCTCGCGCGAGCCCCTCCGAGCCCCCTCCAGCCCACCCCTGTATAAATTGCGAAATAGTCGGGAGCTTTAATTCGCAAATATTTAGCGTCCCCTTTTTTCAAGTGCTATCCTCGGTCATCCGTACTAGTATTTACTGAACGATTCAGTCTTAACGTCATTCCAATAGGACAAAAAGATATGTATTTCCATAACTTCTCGAAAGCTGCCCGCCTTCATTATATTCTGTTTAAAAATATGAATTCATATTTGAAATATTTACGTTTATCAATAAAAAAGATATATTCGTTTCTTGTGGCTTCCCGGATCCAAAATCCATAGTTACACCTGCCAACGAAGCAACGAAATAAATTGTGAAAAAAGCCAGTTAGCAAAACACTGAATCCAAATCTTTACTGATATTTATAAAAATAAAATTAAAAATGTGTTCATTATGTCATATCAGCCAGTCTTTATTGTTTTTTTTAATTGTTCGGATACATAGAAAATATACTGCATCAGATCATTGAGCAGTAATATTTATGCCGCTTAGCAGAAATCACTGAAAGAATAAATGATTAAATTATAAGAATTTATGTACGATATAATAGATTCTTGATGCGATCATTAATAAAGGATATCGCCTTCATTTTCCACCTACATAGCTTCAAACTAGCTACGTTGTGCAAACTCAATGTTTATCAATTACTAAGCATATAATCCGATTAGAATTAACTGATTCTATGCACATTTATTTAAATAAGACATAAATTAGATGCTTGACGTATTTTGTACCGTTGCCATGCGTTTATGCATGAACAAGGTGACGTCTGAATGTTGCAATGTTTATAAATAGATTTGTGTATTAATTATAAATGGTTAATCAAAAATTAGATTGCAAATATGTCAATCATAAAAAAAAGCCCCATGCCAATTTTAAGTTGATTGATTTAGATGTAATCAATGCAAATGGATTAGGAACAGTATTTAATAAATAATGACTAATGATAATGCAAAATGTTGCACCTGATTCTTAATTTTATTGATAAGTCAAAATGCAAATCATCAGATAACTGCTAATCGTTTTAATTAGAATAGTAAGAAGTTTACGTAAATTTTGAGTTTAAGATTGTTTTTGCCAACCAATTATTTTATTAAAAAGTTTTCAAGCCATATATGTTGCGAATCATGGCACCTGACGAAGACTCAGAGGAATTCAGAGATAAGGGAGCGTACAAGACAGCGTCCCGTCACGTCAGTGGTTATGGAGAGACGTTGGAACTGGCTGGGTCACGTGCTGCGGATGCCTCCGGAAAGCCTCAATCCTGCCTGCCTCTTCTTTGACCGGTGGGATTCCGGCGTCCTGGACGTCCGTCGGGTACTATCATAGGATGTACTCGGCGGAACTGAGGGATGCTGGCATGTCATGGGAGGAAGCAAAGCTATTGGCGGGAGACAGGGAAACATGGAGGTGCCGCGTGGCGGTCATATGCTCCACATAGGGAGCGAACATGGCCAAAGAAGAAGAAGATATGTGAAGACTATGAGCCTGTTTAGTTTTAACCGAAAAGAGGGGGGGACCAAAATGATGTTATATTTTTCCATAACCATAAACACGTGTAACACAAAATTTTTGTAAAATGTAAAAAACATTCTGTGAAAATATTGTGACATAACATGAGGATTTTATTATACATTTGGAGGAGAGAAGTTTAACAAGTCTACTTCACCAAACCATTTATAAAGAAAACCACATGACAATTATATATTCATACGAAATTTCCTATCAACTATTAATTATCATTAATATATAAAACCAGTGTTATAAACATTTGGAAGAATCCTAAGGATATACGAATTATTATATTATTGTGTTGTGTATTTTTTTTTAACAAATCCTCTGTTTCGTTGGAGAATATTTAATGAATTAATGAAAGCGTTTTCAATCCAGTCAATAAATCTCAACTTTTACGCTGGCGATGTGGAAAATTAAAAGCTTAACATAGCTATAAAAATAAAATACTCATTTATACTAATTTCACATTTATTCAATAAAATCAGTACCCGTTTTCCTCATGACGAGCATTGTCAACTGATAAGGGAATACAATACGATGGACCTGGCTTAGAGATGTGCTGCGGATAGCCCAGAAGAGCCTGAACCATCTCTGTCTCTTCCAACAACTGAAAGTATCCCGACGACGTGGAAGGCCACTGATGACCATCCGCAGGATGTACTCAGCGGAGCTACTGGACGCTGAGACGACCTGAGAGGAAGCAAAGAGACTAGCGGGGGATAGAAAATGTTCGAGGAACCATGTGGTGACCATATGCTATGTATATGGAGCGGATATGGAAAAAAGTGAATACAATGTTACAGTGTTATTAATACAAAACAAAATAAATGAATAGGGTTGTAATAAACAAATTGGTATTGAAAGGAAATGCTTTAAATATTATTTTTTATACTCAATATGAAGGACAAGACTTTAACTTTTTGTACCCCTGGCTTAAGTTAATAAGCCGGAATTCTTATAATTTATTTTCAATTCAATAAGAGTGAATCTAGCATGTCGAACAATGCCTTCAACGTTCTTTTTGCTTTCATACTCGATGCACAAATATGAAAGATTACATTACATATTATTGGCTGATCGAGTTATAATCCGTGATGTATCTAAGTACCCAACTCCATATAAACACCCGCGGAAATCATTTATATCCGCCACGCTCGCAATGTTTATGTCACCGGTAGTTGGATTTGCGTTTTGTGTTCAGGAATTAAATATTATAATAATATTGCAGTGTAATAATGCGCATTATGTAAAATGTCATGTTGTGGGAGTTGGCAGAGGTGGTTTTAGTAAGTGAATTTATTATATCAAAATAACGGGACTTTGTATCAATTGAATATCGTTTTCGAAGAGAGTTAGTGTCCTATGTTTGAATTCCCGTTTGTAGAGAATACCTATTTGCATGTTCACACTAAGGGAAATTTTCCTTTTTTTAAATTTGGAATTATCTATAAACTGTTCATCTTATTATGACAGATGAGGAGTCCCTTTTTATGAACTGTACTATTCACAGCTACTACAGTCAATACCGGTAACTTTGGCCATCGGCCTAACATTGGCCGACTACAAGTAAAAAGGTTTCAAATTATGCCGTTTTACCATTGTCATCTGTATATTTCTTAGCTAAGAATTGGTATTCTGTAGTCATTTGGAGTTGCAACATTTAATGCATTATAATTTCTAAAGTGGATTTTTGCCAGCTGTCAGTTGGGTGTCTTATCATATTTTAAAAAAATAATACAAAAAATGTGTTTTATGTTTACTAAATAATACAATAACAACATTAATAAAAACACAATATTCCTTTGTACTTTATCCCACTTTATTTAATAGGTCAGGAACGGTTTCGCTCATTGCGTGCATTTTTAACTGATAAGAAAAATATATAAACAGTGCTATTTATACAAAATTAAATTAAAATAAAAGGCGTAAACAACAATTAACAATAAATGAATGTTGTTTTCACCTTTTATTTCAATAATAGCCATTTTTTACCTGCACCAATTTATTCATTTCCGAAGTCGTAAAGTTATAATAAACGTTGTAAATGAATAGTGTAAGATTGTTTGAGGTATTATTTTGTCATCCAGCCGGGCTTAAAGTTAAAAAAAGCCTTGAAAGATTCAGTTGTGCCAACAATATGAAGTGTGCCGATGTATTCATTTTAATTGCCATGCATTTAAAAGGTGTGTGTTGTCTTTGGTATTTCTGAAGAGTCGTGAAATAACAATAATTCTTTGCAATTCTGACCCGTCATGACAACTGTAAAATCTATTAATGACAGCGCAAAGGTGGAAATGTCACCAGGTAGGTTGAAGTAGAGTGCGGTAATGCGCCCGGACACTGAATGCGCCACCTACTCGCGCCAGGAGTGCGAGAACTTGTTGTGGCCAGTAATTTATCATGAATTAGTAGCAGCATCGGTTCGTTCATTGCAGCCATGCGTACAGCTACCGCCTAACGTTGGTCTTTATTGTTTTTTTTTTCAAATCAAATCACAGAAGCTTAAATTGTGTTTTGTTAGCAGATTATAAAACTATTTGGGAGTATACAAACTATTAGTCTCACGCAGTCAAAGTGTTAACTTTATTTCACCAAGGATATGCTGCTTTGAGTTCGTACCAGCTCTGTGGAGTATTCGCTAAAACAGTTTTGTTTTGAAGAGCTGGTTCTTAAAATACGGAATTTTTTATTGATGTATCGTAATTCCGAGATCGATTTTTACACGATCACAATGTGGATTCGATATGGATAAAGTAAAAACTTGCGGCCGTTTTATGTACTATTTTATTTGCATATATTTACTTAGGTACTCGTACGTGAGTCACACGCGCGATTGATTTCAGAGATTATATCGATAATATTTTAAGAGATAATCGCGATGAATACGGTCAGAAAAGCTAAAAATATTATTATTACAATTCCAATAAGCTCTGCAGAAGTGAACGAAGATTTTTTTGTTCGTAAATGAGGCAAATTTAAGAATTCAACATATATCAGACTAAATGACCATTAATTTGATAGGCTTGCCACTGACTTCATGGGATTCCACAACATTCGTAAAATCATGGCTCAGAAGTCACCATCACACAGCACATGATAGACGAATAAGACCCGTCACAGTTAAAGCTTCGAATGAAAATCAAAACACTATTTTAAATAAATTTATGTCATATGAAAATATGTAATGTATGATATTTTTTTTTAATTTGAAAAAATATATAAAAAATGGGGGTTGATGTTTACTAATGTGCGAGCCGGCTGAATTTTAGCAGCACATCACTGGATATGTCACAAACAAAATAAAATCTATTAAAGTTGGATAATGTTATTATATTGTTTGGAGTGGAAACCTAAGAGTGGAAGGACGCATAAGAAAACGAGAGTAAATTAAGAGAGCTGAGACAGGTATTTGAAGTGTTATTTGTGCCATACGAGGACCGAGCTATACTAATAAATGATCTTACATTATCATCATTGTATTTTTCTTTATACGAACTATGTACCCTCGGATAATCTTTTTAACAATTTGAAACATCAATATCGTTTTAATGGTGGGGAATACACCCTGTTAGAAGGGTGTGAAAATGTAGCCGTATTGGTTAGGTACGACGTTGAGTAACATGGGCAGTGTAGCAGCCCTAAAAATATTCTTGATTGTAATTTCATAACAGGTCAATATAATTACTAGAACAAATAATAAAAGGTCTGCAATCGCTGGTCTTAAACTTAAACTAGACTTAAAAGTAGGAATGCGGTTTCAGATTTATTTGTAGCGCCGCATCGGTTACACTCTGTATGACAAGCCTGTCATCTCTTCAGCTTACTTACTGGCCTTGCGATTCAAAGAGCTTTTCAAAGTTCAAAAGCTTACTAGTTTTGATACTTCAAAAAGTTCATTAGTTAAGTACTGCGATGCACACCTTTTAATAAGAATTAAAAGTAAGTAGTCCTTTTATAAGATTTTATCAAAACATGGATATTACATAGCTCATACTTATAGTATAATACACGGGTTCCCAACCTGGGGGTCGCCAAGGGTTTCCTGGGGGGCCGCCAACTTTTTTTAGATTTTAACAATATAGCAAATCGAGGATTTGAAATTCTACGGTGAGCTAAAAAATCGAAGCTTTCAAGTTCCTCAATGAGCTAAAAAAAAAAGGAGCTTCGGAGACAATCCGGGCAAAAAGTAAATCGAGGATTTCAAATTCAGGGGGGGGGGGGTCGCTAGTCACATGGCTTTTATGAAAAGGGGTCGCCACCTGAAAAAGGTTGGGAACCTATGGTTTAATAGGATGGGTGGAAGTTAACCCATGACATCACATACATCCATGCCTTTGAACAGAATCCTACAAATGATTTGAAAATCAATTTATAAAAACTGTCTGTACTGGGATTTGAACCAGTGACCTCCGTAACCGAAGCCAACGTCGTTCACCACTCAACCACGGTAGCCGACAAAAGGTCGTAGCGAGAAAAAAACTTCTGTTGAAATACCTCCACTAGGAGGTCTTATGCTTCACATCCCAATGTGGAGCATATGGCCTCCATCTCTCAAGCGACACGATTTAAAAAATATTTATAGTCTATGCGTTTTGTTGAAGGTAGCCCATTCCATCATAAGAATGTTAATATATTATTATCTTGCAACGCTAGTAATGTATGTAGATACATGTATGTACTATTCAGAGTCCATTTCTGTTGGTTGTCCTTCGACAGGTGTGATTGTAGTCTGTCCTTTTTGCACTCATTGAAGCTATTCTTGATCTACATAGAAAAATGTTGAAAGCACGCGATGGTTATACATTTTCATGTGTGAACTGACAGGCATAGCAAAAGGTAGAAGTAATAATTATAATTGGCCATTTGCGAAGTGTTTAAACTTTAAATGATTTATGCAACGCTTTGCTAGTTAGTGGAATGGTATGCTGTGTTTTTGAAATCAGTGGAGTATAAAGATTCGAGAAGAGATAATTATAATACGTAAGTAATCGATACATTAAAAATCTGCATTCCAAAAATTGTGTATTGAAAAAAATAACACAATCATTTATACCGATATAAACATACAGCTATTAAAAAACAAAACAAGAACAATAATTTATAAGAAATATTACACATCTTTTTTGAATAAGGAGCTCTTTTCTATTTGCGGATTATAAAAAAACGTATGTTATCTTTATCTTCATAATTTTTTGAAATTACTTGATAAAAACAGCGATTCATTCATTTGTCTAATATGAAGAAATATGTAGATAAATTTGACGAAAGGGTGATGCAAAAAAAGATATAAACATAAGATATTTATATTTCATAATTCTTCTTAAACTAGATAAAAAAATATATATAACTGAGTTGTAATGAAATAAAATTGTCGGGTCCATGACGCAGTGGTCTATGTCGATGGCTTCCAAGCTGGACCTCGCGGGTTCGAACAGCATTTATTCAATCGTTTTTCGATTTCTGTTTGAAGACATGGATGTTTAATATGTCTGTAAAAAATACCTTCTACCGTTTTATTCCTAAAATAATGGGCGAGAGTGATTAGCTTACCACTGGTCCTGCCCTAACACTATCCTTTCTATCCCAACTCGATAGTTTGAACAGTTCTCGTAGAAAAAGTATGTTGAGACAGTTCCATTAGTAGGCCATATCCTCCACGTTGGGAGCGGACATGGAAAAAAAAATCTTGTGATGATATGATATATCTTACATTTTCACATATAAGGTGCCTCACTGCCAAACAATAATAAATAGATGTCTTTTTAATTAAAAAAAATGTACGCGTTAACTTTTTATGCAAACTTCAATCAGAAATAGAGAATCGTAAGTATGTAGAATCTAATATCATAAATTAGCTGTTTTTATGCATCGTCTTACGGTTATAAGCTCTGTCATTATCTCGCGATCGAAAGTGAAGTAGTATTGCGTCTAGACTTGATGTATTAATCTCGATACACTTCACGATTGTCCAGTTTCATTATTTTTTGATCAAATATCGTGGGAATAGGACAAGGCGGTTTTTTTAATACGCACAAATTAGATTCCTACCTGTTATATTGATGATGAATTGCCTTTTTTAAGAAATATTTCGTCATCAGTTCTCACGAAAAGTATATCAACTAATCGTTAACTTCTATGCTATTGTGGTTATCTATACAGTTATAAGTGAAATATATAAAATTCTAATAAAAACAGGAATTTAAAAAACGTCAAAATAAGGAGAAATATATTTTTATACATGTCTGCTTCCAATACGAACTGTTCACATGAAAATATTTTGAACGGATACTTCCGAACACGAAGTCTTCGAACAGAATACTCCGCACATGATTTATCCGTACAAAAATACTCCGTACACCGATTCTTCCGTACACAGAACCTTCCGTACATAGAATACTTCGTACATAGTATATTCCATACATTTAAATATTTTAAATATAAAAATCATTGTTCAGTTATAATATGTAACGAGCACGAATTTTCCGAACACGACTTTTCAGTACAAGAATACTCCGTACATTGAATATTCCGTACATTTAAATATTTTACATATAAAAATCATTGTTTTAATTTGATGCGTAATGTCAATTGTGCTAAATATTTTTCAGAATTGGAACAAGCAAAATATTGAATAATACTGTTCGTATTAAACTTTGGTTTTTTCCATTCTGAAAAATATGTAGCACAATTGACATTACGCATCAAATTAAAACAATGATTTTTATATGTAAAATATTTAAATGTACGGAATATTCGATGTACGGAGTATTCTATGTACGGAAGTATGTGTGTACGCAGTATTCTTGTACGGAAAAGTGTTGTTCGGAAAAGTCGTGCTCGGGAGAATCACGGAATCAAAAAATATAAATATTTTGTCAACCATTGAAGTAGAACTACGACAGACATTTAATTAATAATAATTAATTATACTGAAGTGTAGAATGTAGATCAATGTATTTTGTTAATCAACCTTATTAATATTTAAATAATTTATATTTTAAGAATAGTCACAAACCACGAATTTTTAATTAAGTAACCCTTATTACACATATACATATACTATTAAACAATATTTATAATGGAATAATAAAATTTCGCATTTTTTCAAATAGATCTACATCACAATTTCAATGGAGCCATTCAAAGTTTATTATACAGGTGCTATTAACGATATAATGAAAATACCAATTTCATAACGAAAAATACCTGCATGAAAGAGATGTAATATTAATGATTGCTTCATTTATTGTGGGAATTGGTTATAAATTCCACAAACTGTGAAATTATCTTTTATGTGTACGTATGCGATTAATTTAGTTATTACTTTCAATATTATTAAACATGTAATTGTTTTTTCGTGTCCATAAAACTAGTCTACTATATTGAATTCAGTTTCACTAGCGGTACCAATATAACTATATAAGTTTAATTGATTTCAATCGACGAGTGCAATCTTTTTTTTGCAAATTATGATAATATAATATAACATACGTGATTCATTAATTTAATACAGTATGAAAAAATCTATATATAAACACTAGTTGCATTGAAAAAATAATATAACATACTCCATCATTGGATTTCATTTTTATATATATCAAAATTTTGCTCATTAAAACTAACCAATTAGAAGAACTACTTAATTTTTTATACGTTTTTATTACTTACCTGTCCACTATTTTTATTGCTCTGTTTATTCATTTGTGCATGGTTTCTTTCATCATATAAATACTGTTCATTATAATGTGAATGTGATCTATCCATACGTTTTGTTTTACTAACAGTTTTGCGGTTTAATTTTTGTTTATTTTATTGCAGTGTAGTAGACTAGTAGTTTTACTTGGTGATACATGTATAGATCAAAATAATAATAAAAAACAACATTATCTCTCATATAAATGTAACATGTTAAATGATTGAATCCTGAAATCCAATATGTTAAGTTTTATGTCGTTTATAGTATCTTACTAGCGTCCCGGTAGTTTCCTGCGGAATCTAAAGATTTAACATTGTTAAGTTGTTCATTAAACATGTCAGTGAAACTTGAATAATACGACTACATGTTGATTCATGTAAAAAAAATGAGATTGGCGCCATTACTATTTTTTCTTCCACCATATGTTACACTCCCTAATCGGAGCATATGGCCACCACATGGTTCCTCCAAGATTATCTGTGCCCCGCCAATCTTCTTCGTTAGTATTTATTACTTACCAGTATTCTAATGAATATGGCCAAAATTTAACATTATATGTTTTGATACTACACAACGAAAACAATTTTTAAGCCGTATAGCGACCAGTGACTTTAACAAAAATATATGAATGTTAATACCTAATACTATGATTTAAGTAATTGAGTAATACAATACGATTATATGGAGAATAACAGTATCGACTGTGGAAGGGAAAAAGGACGTAACCCAAAGTTTTTTCAAAACAGGTTTTTTTCGATAATCACAATCATTGTCAAGAGGTTAGCTGCGCGGACCGATCAAATATTAATTGAACAACTGTCTTGTAGTGCGCGCCGACCCGGAATGAGTTCGCGGGGGCTTCCCAACTGCTGCGCGGCCGCGCACGCGCACAGCTTAGAGGGTACGTTGATCACCATGTATCAAACTTGAAACACGTTCTGTCAAAAGGATGCAAGCTGCAAATACCGATTAAGTATCTAAATTTAGCTTTTAAGTTTGAAGAAGATAATCTTGTAAAAAATTTAAACCAAGAAAAAATGCTGAAATAAAGGTTTTTTCTAGAAAATTTCTCTAATTAATATTAGATTATGTCAATTTTACACCAGTTTAGAAGTTTCCGTGCACTTCAAAGTTGTGTATAATTCATAATTTGCACATGACCCAAAATCATCAAAACACGTTTTTTGCGCCTCCTGTAAAATTTTATATGTATGTGTTACGTCCTTTTTTCTTTCCACAGTCGATATCACAAAGAATTTTTAGTTGGAAAACGATCCTTGGCAACTTTCATGGATTTGTGAAATACGTAAAATAAATAAAACAATAAAATTGATTATATTAAAAACTTTACTTTTGGTATAATCGATAGATGCTTGATATTGTTTATGGTGAAAGCTATTTTTGAATTTATCTATATTGTATATTATACACCTTAGTGCTATGTTGAAAACTCTCAATTTAAAATAAACTGTTATTTAACACGAAACAGTCGACAGTTTTTTTGGTTGGGTCTGTCTTTAATAGCAATGGGAATATAATTTTGATACATTTATCAAATTATAAAGTTGTTTCTGGCAATGTAGCCGGCTACAGACAATTCTTCCCGGGGCGCAGTCAAAAGAAAACACAGATTCAGAAGTGCATTCCTTTAACTGCAACGGATGCAGATGCACTTAAATATTCAAACTGGATCTGTAATCGACATCAAGCATTCGTGATTCACTATCAAACGGTTGAAGTATTTTTATTCCTAAATGAAAGAAAATAAAGTGTATTATTTATCCGCAAATATAATTAAAATACTGCTGTAGAATCTAGAGTTAGCTAGACCAATACAATATATGGTCGTATTCTCGCTGACTGCATGAGCATACTAGATTTCATGGTTATAAAAATGTCGCTATAATGGCAGAAGGTATAAAAAAAAGCCAGCAGTTTTAAGCTATGAATGCATACATATATGTAGGTAGATTTTAATACGATTTATCTTCTGAACAATACGTTCAGTCATACTATGTGTATTTTTACATCATTTCAACATAAGTCAATTCCATTATATGTTATTTTTAGCAAAAAAAAAACTGTAAATAAAGTAAAACTTTGAATATGTGAATAAAATTTTTAAAAACATAGAATTTCATGAAGCGTTTGGAACGATAAGTAATAGGTATAGTGCATTAATAGAGATGTTAAAATTTCATGATTATCGAAAATGACGATTATTTCGAAACAAGATGTTTTGACTTATCGCTTTCTGCCACTATACGACGACATACTATAAGGGGTTTTAAGTGATGGATTGTTTGATGGTTATAAGTTTTCCTATTTTTCCTCTTTCATTGAAAATTTTGAATTGAGTAAACATCATACAATAAACGATCAACGAATTGCTTACTGATGAAAAACTCCGTTTGAAGGTTTTATTTACTTTTATTTTACTCTTAGTGGTTGTTTGAAACCTCCTTTTTAGTGAGAGTAGAAACGAGGTTGTTATTTAAAAACATGAAAAACATCTCATTAAAAAATATTTTTTATAGATCAAGTGCAAGTTAAGTAATGCATCAACGAAAAATTTGAATTGAAAACCATTTATCAAACCGGTGTTAATTGGTTATTATAATATTAACAAATATAAAATATACTGTAACCTTATTTTGAAAAGCTTTTTTTATTTGCATAAGGTGTATATTTATTTTCTATTTAGCTCCTCATCAGAAAACCTTTAAAATTAGTCTGAATTTTTACCCAAGGAAAAGGACTTGAAATTCGTTGCCATTTTACGTAACGCCATAAATTAGTTTTTTTAACATATTCAAGCCCTTGAACAAAAAACGGAACCTGATACTGTATATTATAAGTCCAATAATGTTGGTACTTTTAACATTATTCATATAACTCCATGGTACTTCTTATATTTCACCGAAAACATGATGAATTTTACGTTATCGTTTTTGCATACGGCCAAGACAACTAAATTACTAAATTTTACATTCTTCCAGGGAGTTTTTCCGGTGAGTACATATAGATAGCATTTTATTCTAAGAAATTTGTACTCGTCATTGCCACTTGAACATCTGTTTCAAGTTGTTACGGATGTCTCATGAATAATTCGTGACTTAACAATCGTCACTCGTGACAAGAGGAAAGGTAACAAACATCAACGAATATATTAGATTTCTTAAATGACTTCATCTTTTGAAAGACATCTATTTTGACGATGTGCATACGGACAAATTTTACATTCAACGCATGCACTGTATCACTTATATAAAGCGAGTTTATGTCAAGTTAGTTGCAGCGTAGTATTTATCAGGGATAGCCATATTTTTAGGCTCATAGTTAAGTTTGCTGTTGAAAATAATGACGATTGTATATCATAAAGATGTGAGGAGTTAAATAATGTTTGCCACGTTCATCATACAATATTTTTGTTACTATTTTTTCATACATGTATTTCACGCATTTTAAAAAAAAAACAATATTATACTTCTACGACTCTGCGGGCGAGCGGTAGGACGCGGTCAACTTTCTGACAATCCTGGTTAGGGCATCTAATCCCGGATTTCTTTTGTGATCCCGGGATTTCGCGATTGACAGTTTTCCAATCCCATTATCCCAGAAATGAACATTCAACATAGAATCATGTATTAATTCGGGATTGAAATTTTTTTGCTCGGTGATTTTGAAATACTGAGATTTTTCTATCAAATTTTTGTCGATTTCAAAAGATTTACTGCGGTCTTATGTCGAATCAGAAAAATGAATGGACCCTTTAGAGAAGAAAAAGTTCCCTGCCCTAGTAGATATATATATATACGCTCAAAAGTATGTTATTAAAATTCCATACAATATAATTTTCATCAAACCGAAAAGGCATTAGTATTTTTTTTAAATGCACTGTACATGCCGGTTGTTACACAATACTAATAATACATATGTATATCAACATATCCACCGTTTAATTTTAATTTTATTTATCAATTTTTCGTACCAATCTGCTATTATTCGTCAGGCGGCATTTTCCTATATGTAACTTCATCTATCAAATCTTTTGGATGAGATAAAGAGTACCACACCTTTTGATCGAAGGAGAATATGGATCTGAATCTGTACTGTGACTACCGGTATTATTGCAGTGATTCCCAACAAACAGTAAACAGACAACTAAATAATATGAAAGGTTTTTTTACGCGTGTGTTGAGATAATATGACATAATGAGAAATAGTGCGTCAGTTTTTTTTTTAATTAATGTCATTTCCAAATTTATAACATAGTATATTATAATACTGTAATGAGTGTAATATATAGTATAATTATGTATTGTTTATGTCTAATAGCTGCCAATAAAATAACTGTTTGTTTCACTTTTAGTATCCCGCTTTCTACAATTCACTAAATCGTTTAATAAATCATCTACCACGAAAGATAAAAATGGCTATTTGATATAATTGGACGATGCTAAGCTAAAATGATCTTGTTCCATTGATATTTCGTGTATAAATCCAACCGTTTGTTGGTTGTGGCAAATCAAATGAGTTTTTAATTGCCTTTAAAAAATATAATAAAACATCCCAATTATAATTGGAAAAAAAACACGAAGGTATCGAAAAGAAGACGAGTCGTTATTTAGATTTTATAGGTTCTCAACACTTCTCCTACGGTGTTAAAATACTTCCGATATGTTGCTGTGTTGCTGGCCCTTTAGGAACCAAGTGAAAAACATGTTTTTTTTAGTATACGTTCCGGATCTCTACCATCCATCATTTTTTTTTCACTTGGTTCTTTAGGGGCCAGCAACATATCGGTACTTTTTAACACCGTAGGGTAATTTTTAACACTAGGTATTTAAGGTTCCTTAGTTTTTGTGTTGAAAACTTTTTAAGCGATATTTAATATTGGTGAATTTATTTGTACATTTGTAATATATAAAAAAATGCAAGAAGAATATTATAGTTTATTGCAAAACTGACCTTACATCCTGGCTCCGCCGTTAAAATAAGTAATTCAATCTCAAGAGCGATGTACTAAGCTGGAACAAATTCAGACGCAAATCTAGTATTTTTTAATTATTTTATGATGAAGACAATAATATTTTCCATGCTTAGTTTTAGAAAAGTGTAAATGAATATTGATATTATCTAATACATTTGATTTAATGTCATAAAGTTGGTATATCACTTAAATATATTTAATACGCCTTTATCAAGCAAAACGAAAATGAAATATATGCAGCATAAATTTCTATCCTCGACAATTTCCTGAAACTTATAACGAAAGTTAAGCATACCATACGATGTAAACATATTAATCTTATTAACGCTGTAAGCGCTGTCACCCATCTTTCTGCTAACCCGGGGTTGACTTTTATGACATTACTTTTAAATTGCAATAATTTCTGTTTTAAAAAATTAAACGATATTTGGATTTTTACTACGCAATTATTGTAGTCACAAAATCAAATGTCATTGATCAATATTAATGAATGTTTTATGCTGCATGATTACTGTAGTAAAAATATAAATAATTAATTGACATTTTACTATATCACTTATTCTGTTAATTGTGTCACACCTTTCAATTAAATAAAAAAGCTGCCAAACGGGAAATTGAATTTGATTAAATAATTAAGCTTTTTTAATGATGAAGGTTAGACAAAAAAAAACAAGTCTTATATTGATTTCCTGAACCATGGGAAATATCCGAATCAATTATTTGATATGTAAAAAATACGGGAAAAAAACTTATATTACAAATCGATAAAATTTCATTTTAATTCATATAAGCTTTCTAGTTCGGACGTTTTTAACGACCCTCTAACTTAACATATTATTTAACAGCAAATATATCTTGAGTGTTGGGATATTTTGGCCAATTAGGGATTGAACAACGAATATTAACGAAACCGGTTTACCGATTTTTCGACTGTTATTACAATGCCGAAATGCTGGGCTTAAAATTTAAAAATATCGATATTCTCTGTATTATAGTGCAATTTATTGATGACTGTTCATTCAATATGCGTTGATACTGTAAGGGCCTTTTTGCAATACTTAATTACGTAAAAAATGACATATACCAACATTAATGAACTAGACCAGGGTTTCCCAGCCTGTGGTACGCGGTTGATGGTTGGTGATACGCGAAAAAAATCAGTAATGGCGGGCACCCAGGAATGAATTATTTACAAAAATAAAAATATAAAAATTATAATGCCATTCCACCAAGTATTGACAGTGAACAACTTAAAAGTATAAAAATTATCTTAATTAATCAAAATCGAGTTTGAAGACCATCCTTTCAATCTTTTTTCAAAATTACATGACTTTAATTGACTTCAGGCGTTTGCATATTAATTTGATATTTGTTTACAAAAAAATAACTTGAATTTAACACTTCAGATCAGCTCGAAATTGAAAGTATGATAAGAAAATTAGATTTTTGGAAGCCGTGTATCGGAAATGATCAACCTGAAGTATTCAAAACCTTACATGATGTCTTATCTGAAAAAAAGATTTGTTTGTCTTGGGATATACGGGAAAAAATATTGAACGCTTAATAAAGCTGAAATATAGAAATATATTGAATGCAGCTCCAGAATATAACCTCGCATCATTTGAACCGAATTTAATAAAAGCTATGTTCTTGGAATTTATCAAAAGTAATTATTATATTTTTTACTACGTACTTTCTAACTATTTTATATGATATATTTGTTTGTTGTTGCAATCTTTAGCACTAATCATTTCGCAACGCTTAATGAGTTATACAAGGCACCCAATATCAAGGTTTTTTTAAAACCATATATCGATAACTATATATGTTAGTGTTATTTATACTTATATGAACTTGGAAGCGCATAAGAAAAATAAAATAAGATTATTTTTTAATTGATAGCTTATCTTTATAGAGTAAGGAGGTAAAGGTGAAGACTTTGATATGAACAAATTTTAAGTGAAAAAAGGATCGTAAAATTTCAATAATATTGTCTTCTATATTCAAATTGAACAATTTTCAAAATGTTCTAAATATAAATCCATATTTGGACAGTATTAAGAATTTTGAATGATTTGATTGAGCAATATAATAATCTATTATACAAATAAATAAAATTGTATTGCCGTAAACATGGATCTCCAAGCCGCAACTCGAGAACCACTTACTTCCGTTGGCTTTCTAAAGTTAACAATTTTTTTAAATCCTTGCTATACTCTTATTTTACAACTCCTGGATTAATAGCAGCCAGAAACAAGAATGTGTTATTGGCAGTGTCGGATATATGAGTTAAACACTTTTCTTTTTATCAGCGTGTCCTTGTAAAACATGAGATTTTATATCATTATCTCTATTAGTGTTGCAGCCGTGCAAAATTGCAACTGAATTACCATACCCTATTAAGTGAATTGATTAATGTCATATGCAAAATGGTTCTCCCACCGATTATAGTTGAAGCATTCTGCTATAAGTATGCGGCTTCTGATATGGCTACGCTTATTTTGAAATTATCATGCAGACCGAGTTACTTATTTAAATAGTCCAGGGGAGTAGATTTTGAAAGACGATCAATAACTGTTATTTAAAATACAATCAAAATGCGCTAAATTTTATATCCATGTCCGTTCCCAAAGCTTAGCCAATGGACAACTTAATGTAACATATTATTCAGAGGTTTGCCAGGATTTAAACTCGCTCAATTTCTGTCTTCGAAGATGGAAAATAAATATGGATACGATTAGGAAGTGACTAGAAGTGGCGTAATCACTATCTTCACATACTGATTTCATTATCAGATAGGCTGTGTCCAGTGTAGTGCTAAATAAAAAAACTGATTTATTGTAATATTTTAATACCTTTTACCCCAATTTATATAAGTTTCAATAAAACATTCTTCCAATACATAGTTACAATTAATATATTTTTATATTTACGTATAAATAAACATTTATTTCAAAACTTCCAAAAGTTTAGAAAAAAGTGTGAGAGCGCCGACCCCACGCGCCCCCGCCTCACTACACCACTCGATATGAGTGGGTAACATATACATTTACTGTATCGTATGGTATAATGTAATTCGAATGATTAAAAACTGACTAACACGATCGTCTATCGTAATTTGTATTGTTTACTTTTAATATTATATTTAGTGAAAATATTTTATTATTATATGAAATATTTTTCGGTCACTGCAAAGTACTGCTCAGTGATAAAAACGATATGGGCTTAAGCCCCGACAGTGTCAATTTAAAATGCAGTTTTTTTAATTGTTTCACTAAATAATCATTCATTTTAGTAATATCTATTGTCACGACTCGGTTTTTTGGGACCCGATTATTCCATAGCATTTTCATAGAATGTCGCTGACATGACGTTAGTACGAAAGAAACCAGAGAGAGATAGGCATATTATGAGAATGCAATAACGATCATTCGAAAGATATTTTTGTGGCAGCCAACTCGACGCCGGGGCAACATCGCTAACGGCAACCATGCATTTTTTTGCGCAGCGAGATCTGTACATTTTGCAGGAAGGGAGGGATAGTAACAAAAGAAACAAACTCTCTTCTCTGTTAGCGCTCGCCAAGTAAAGTTGTTCTAAGGGTTGCTCCCCTGACCTCGCCTGTTAAAATTCACACTTATGGCGGCCGCCATTTTGTTATACTCACTTCGAACTTGAATAATTATACTAGCAGCTTATCAATAACTTTCAAAATTTAACAACTTGCACTTTCGCATTCAAATTAAGAGTTCTCCGCCTGTCGCACCAGCCGTCTCTCGTCTTCAAGTTCCTGTCGACACCTCAAGGTTTGTGGCATTAAATATCGTTGATGAGGTATCGCAGCCTCTCTATTGTTAAACATTGAGCGTTGGCAGGCGAGGGGAAGCAAGGGGAGCAACCCCGGTAAAGATATTGTATTGAAACCAAAGCCAATTTAAATTGTTATTATAATTTCTACTGTATTATTTCAGGACCTGTATAAATATGTATTTTATTGTGGGTGTTAATATGTCGGTAGCCTCTGTACGTGACGAAAGTCACCGGGAAGCCTAATGTGTGTTAAAAGCAATACGTTTCCGGTTAAGTGTCTATATTCTATAAACGAAATTCTCATTATAATAATGAACCATATTAATTCAGTCGAGTGCGACCACGCTTCGGCGGGACCGATGAAGGTCTTCGAAAGCCTCTTCGTGTGTTATTTTAATCCAGTAAAATCAAGCCTTGTCGAGCACAAACAATTCTCTAATTTATGGCTATCGCATTTACAATACGCCCCGAACGGCGCCCATAACTATGTGTCAGAAAATTTAATTCTAGATACACGTGGTTCTATTATATTATTTTCTATCACACGATAATTTTATTACACGCAAATGCTCATAAAGTCACTATCGAATGTGGTCGATATATCGAATCGAAAGTTGTAGGAGGATAATCCTTCGCTGAATGTTAATCTGATAATATACGCGTAATGCAAATTTATCCTAACTGTAGAAATAGAAACCTTTTTCTAGTAACGTTATTTAATTTAACAATGACACAACCAGAAACGTATTGAAATTATGTGTGCGGGAACTGAAATAAATTTTGTTATTGTAAGAGGTGATCTTTAGGCGACGTGACAAATAGCATAACTTGACGATAGAAGGCGTGTAAAAGTTGAGGAGTCGGCTGGAGAAGCCGTGTGTAGTCTGCCGAGACTGTTTGCTTAGGGAGACGATCTGGTCTCCCGACGATAAAGAGCTGTCGTCACGCCGTCTATCGAGTCATGAGGTGCCGGAGCGCCAGGTTAGTAATGAAATCTTGGACAGCCTAGGCGGATTGTGTCGCCGATGCCACCAGGCCTGGCGCTCTGCCCCTAAAATAAGGTAGCTAGGACAGGACTAGGTGGGTGCTCATTGTGCCGGATAACCGGAAAGCGACAGCGACGCCGGTCTCAAGGTGACCGGGTCGTTTTGACATGGCAGATGCATAAGACCGATACCGCCGTGGGCGATGGTCGTCTAGCAGGCGAACACTGGTGGACGACGTTCATCTCTGCCATAATTGGCAGAGCTAATCTATAGTAAACCAAACCCGTTTCGTTACAACGGGCAGGACATCGGATGATGTTTCTTTTTCACAGGCGGACTGCCATGTCGACGGAGAAATTTGAACGGAATTTCATCCCTCACCCACGCTTCCCGGTTATCCAAACAAAAACGAGCTCGATACTTTTAGATACTAGGAAGCCCAACGCATGGAGCGGGGGCAACGTCCGGGAAGAAATCAGTGTCATTCGGCACTGACTCTGAGCACTAGTTGTGAGCTCTAACCACATTGGTTTGTGTTAACTGGACGTTGACACACGGATTGGGAGGCGGAGGGTCGAACAGCCCTCCTCACGCCTAGGCACCGTGCTCGCCGATCCGAGGGTCCCGGGAGACGTCCTCCTGCTATCATGGCTGGGCCGAATAAGAATTTTGTTACTAGAATATGGCACGCGTAGGGACCGGACATGATTGTGAATTGAGAACAGCTGATGATGATGATAAAATGGAATTCGCGCTTCGCCGCCGAAATAACTGGTAAAATTAACGTTGTGTCACCGGACCGACACTGTTCTGAATATCAAGCCTTCCGCCCCCTACGTGTAGCAAGTAGACTTATTACTCTTATAAATTGTCGATACTTAGTTAGGATATTAATTAAGGGACTCTAAATAAATACCTATTGTTATAAATTTTACTATTTTATACCGTTATATCCTATAATAACCCCGAAGCGCAAAGAAATTTATGATTACGCAATCGAAGCCCATCTAAATCGTAGGCTCGATATCAGGCGAATTATTTACTGTATTTTATATGTTTTTTTCTCACCTCTGTGAGTTAGCTTGTGCACTATTTTCAAAATTCCATTAACATATGTTCTTTTATAAATAAACTAGTGGAATCCCACTTTTTAAAACTGCACCCGAGATGTTTAATTTGTTTGAATTGTTTCCCAATATTTTCCTAACTTGTAACACTGATTCGATCCTTCTAAATTCGGAGGTTATGATAATGGAAGGTTTTCTCTTTCTGTTTTTTTATTACCGAAGATCGAGTCGTGTCACTATCTTTAACTAAGAAGAAGCGATGCATGAAGAATTATTTTTTTATTAATATTACGTCGATGTTTTATAAATGTTGCGGTTAACAAAATATATACAGAGTTTGTGTTTTTTTAGCTGTCCACCACTGCCTTGAGACTTTCCTATATTAAGTAATTTACGCAATTATTTTATTTCCATGTATAATTTTATATCCATATTTAGACTTAGTTGAAATGAGTGCAAATAAACTAGTTTAAAAGCAAACAGACGTAAATGAGATTTGTATTATAAAACAACATAATTAGCATTACTTTGTCTGAGAAAGGACGTTGCTTTATTCGCTAATCATAGAAAATTATTGATATTATTTCATATATCTATGAACAAAAAACATTACTTAGATATCACAAAATCGTAACAAAAGAAATAAATATTTTAAATTGTAATAGATGCAACTAAGCGGGGACTTTTTTTAAAACTTTTCCAAAGTAAACTTATTCTACTTCTTGGCGAAAATGAGTTTTTTGAACAAGTATTTTTTATACAAGAACCTCCAATATACAATCCAGTAAAATCGTTGCTAGTAAAAAAATAAATAAATCGGCCCATTTGGAAAAATAGCGTATAGAAAAATAGCGAATAGCGTCCTGTCGAGCGATTTGCAACATATATTTCTCAGCTATTTTTTTTATTATATGATGGATATGACATAATATCTACGGTGTAATTAACAAGTACTTAATGTTTTAGGTGTGTCAATGGTAATTATCGTAGGTATGCATATTATATCGTTTTAAAATGCCAAATAAGTAATTTATGTAGTAATGATATAACTATTTTAAATACCCATTGTGTTATATTTTTTTTTGTATTTTGCCAGTTTTAAACGATGATAGCATCGGCGGGAATTCAAACCTTGAATTGGAAAATAAAGACTCGGTCGTGACCAATATAAATTCCTTGTTCTTTTTAGTCAGAGAATGTCAACGCATTTAAGAATAAGACACATTGGTTACAAACCTATGTTTTATAAAGATGGTCAAAAAAGGGACAAATTAGAGTTTTTTGGAGTCGCGTGTCGAAATCGTAAAACGACGGATGTCTTCGGAGAACCTTTTTTTATCCATTTCCGCTCCCAATGTGGAGCATAAGACCTCCCAATGGAGCAGAAGTTCTTTCTGCGAGAACTGTTGGTTACTCAATTTCTCAACCTCACTTTTTTTTTCAAAGTGAGTAGTAAGGAAAGAAGGATAAGGCTAGAGCAGGATTCGTGTTTAAAACATCACTATTGCTACATCCAGTTATTAAAAGATACGATGGATGAGAGGAGAGCACACCATGTGAATTGACATCACAAACACCCAGTGTTCGATCACAACTTTGAATTGAACGATTCTCAAATTCACTGTGATTTTACCGGGAATCGAACCCAAACATGTGTGATCGGTGGAGCAAGCTCTAATCAACTGAACCACAGCAGGCGACACGGAGAACCTTAATCAAATTTAAATACAAAAAACATGCATTTTTTAGTTAAAAAAAATATAATAATTATATAAATATATATTTTTTAAATGAACTTACCATTGCTCTAAGATGACCAAAACATATTTAACTTTTAACTGCAGTTTTATGTGACGGCAAAATCTGTAAATAACGACAAGAATATGGTGAACGTGTTAGTGTAAAAATATCTTTTGCCAAAATATGAAACAGTAAAAACTTAATAATGTAGCAGTTCTTATTTAGACCTGCAAATCAGTCACTCCAGGCAATTATATGATTTTGATGTTGTAAAAAAATGTATATTTATGCTAAAAAATTAAAAAAAAAACTTTTGAAATAGATTACCTTATTTCTTAAACACAGTTCCCTTTATAAGCCTTTAAATTTTTCTTTATAGTTATTGAAATAAAGGTCAATTCGCAAATGTCTGAATATTAATAAAAAAAAAAAAATCTTTTCAGTTAGTTAACATGTTTTACCTTAACATTTTCATATTATATGTATGTTCTTTTATAAAATCATATTCATATGACAATTTACGTAAACACTACAATGAAAGCGTATATTCGTGGGTAGAATTTCTGATGATAATTTCAGCAAAACATAATATATTACGGATGGTTTGTTAAGTACTTTGAAGATGGCAACTTTGTACGTGCCATTCTATTTCTATGACTCCGCTAATCGCCGGCAATATATCAGTCCAAAATATGCCTTTCATGAATCGGGCATAAAGTTAACCTTCATATTGCCGCATCTTACAAAACTAACTATGAATTTCATGGCCTGGTTGCGGTCATCAATTAGTAAATGAGTTTAATTGACTCTAAAGGGCTGCCGCATCATACTAAAATAAAACTATTTTTATTCATATATATAATACATATATAGAAACTTTTTGAAACGAATAGTTTTTAAAAATAGAACCCTCGACTGTACTTATTCTAAATTTATTTAATAGGATTAGGATTGGTACAATATATTTTATATGTGTACATGACGCGACTATAATTATACCACACATCTTAATTCCTTAGAATGAAGATTCCTTATATGAATATCTGTCATGTATTTATCCCAACTTACCCACCTTTTCATTTATTGAAAATAGGAGATCGAAAGTGTTATTAAGTAACTGTGCGATATTTTCTAGCCCGATGCTTCTTTTACGGTCCTTTATGAAAAAAATAATTAACTAACTTCAATATAAATTAACTAATCCAGCTTAAAAAGTCTACATATTATGAAATACGTTATTGGTGGCTGTTGTCTGTATACGCATACTAATATTACAGATGTACAATATATCAAATAATTAAATATCTTCTATCTATATATATATAAAAATCTCGTGTCACGGTGTTTGTCTCCAAACTCCTCCGAAACGGCTTGACCGATTTTTATGATTTTTTTTTATGTATATTTGCTAGATATGAGAATCAAATGTAAACTATATTTCATCCCGCTAGGTGAAAGGTGTCCCGATCTAGAATTTTTTTTCAATATTCCTGACAATTCGTCGTTCCAATTTCAAACAATTGAAATGGACGACAGATTTTGATCAGTTACGTCATTGAGTCGATTATTGGAGGTATGGTTATATTTTGCATCTGGCCTTGAAAATATTTTTAATTTCTTACTTGCATTAGGAATATTCTGATGACAGTATGGATATTTTATAGAACTGTATTTCGACTTTTATTTTAAAATCTTCTACTAGGAAAAATGATTGTTAGCAATCTTAAACATTATTCTAAAAATTAAATAATTTACAATTTCAAGATTTTTTGGAGCTGATTTGACAAATTTTGATCAGTGACATTGATTCGATTATTGGAAGGTATGGGTTTATTTTGCATCCGGCGTTGAAAATCTTTTTAATTTCTTAGATGCATTAGGAATATTCTAATGACGGTATGGATATTTTATAAAACTATATTTAGACTTTTATTTTAAAATCTTCTACTACGAAGAATAATTGTTAGCAAACTTAAACATTATTCCAAAAATTCAATAATTTACGAAATTTCTGCTACTATGAAAAATGGTTGTTAGCAAACTTAAACATTATTCCAAAAATTCAATAATTTACGAAATTTCTGTTACTATGAAAAATGGTTGTTAGCAAACTAAAACATTATTCCAAAACTAAAGTAAATTACTAGGTCTATTTCTGCCAATACGAAAAATGGTTGTTAGCAAACTTAAATATTATTCCAAAAATTAAATAATTTACAATTTAAATACTGCAGGGCTGTCGATATATGCCACGAGGTCTATTTCTGCTACTACGAAAAATGATTGTTAGCAAACCTAAACATTATTCCAAAAATTAAATATTTTTTAGGTTTCTAGATTTTTTGAAGCTATAATTATAGGGCTGGGCAAAGATTTTTTGGAGCTGATTTAACAGATTTTGATCAGTGTCATTGATTCGATTATTGGAAGGTATGGGTTTATTTTGCATCCGGCGTTGAAAATCTTTTTAATTTCTTACATGCATTAGGAATATTCTAATGACGGTATGGATATTTTATATTCCAAAAATTCAATAATTTACAATTTAAAAACTGCAGGGCTGTCGATATATGCGCCGAGGTCGATTTATGCTAATATGAAAAATGATTCTTAGCAAACTTGAACATTATTCCAAAGATTTAATAATTTACGAAATTTCTGCTACTACGAAAAATGGTTGTTAGCAAACTTAAACATCATTCCAAAAATTAAATAATTTACGTGGTTTATTTCTGCTACTACGAAAAATGATTGTTAGCAAACTAAAACATTATTCCAAGACTAAAGTAAATTACTAGGTCTATGCGTGTAGAATTACAATATGATGCATCCGCTGAACGTTTCAAAAAACAATTCTTAGATATTGGTAATGAAAAATAGAAATCGATGAATCCACACATTACCACCAAGCTTCTGTAAAATTACAGGAACCGTTAGCGAATTGATGCACAAAGTTTTCCCAAATATCGCACAGAATTACAAAAATCATCAGTGGCTTAGTGAATGTGTTATATTAGCAGTCAAAAACAACGATGGTAATGCCATCAACTTCAGGATTCCAAACGAAATACCAGGCAAAGAAACAACGTATAAGTCCATCGATACTATAAATTGATCAAGACGAAGTTGTCAATTATCCAACTGAATTCTTAAACTCACTTGATTTGCCAGTCATGCTACCGCACGTTTTAACACTGAAAATTGGCGTACCTATTATTCTTCTCTGAAATATAAATCCACCACGACTTTGCAACGGTACCAGGCTTTCAGTGAAAAAATAATGAACAGTATCATCTAAGCTTCAATTTTAAATGGAAAATTTAAAGGAAACGGTGTACTGTTGCCAAGCATTCCAATAATTCCGACAGATAGGCCATTAGAATTAAAAATGTTTGCAGTTTCCGGTGCGACTCGCATTTGGACAATCACTGTGTGTGGACTAAATTTTAAAAATCCATGCTTCACACATGGACAGCTGTATCTGGCCTGCTCACACGTTGAAAAACCTTAAGATCTATTCATATACGCACCAGACAAAAAAACAAAATATATCCAAAAGCACTTCAATAAACATAATTAAAACACAAACACTTTCTTTCTTTGAGTGGCATTGCAGCGCATGCCGGGTCAGCTAGTATTATAGTAAAATTATCTCTATGAATCACTCCTCTCGAAAAAACACATTATTATTTATGGTTATCGCCCTTGGTAACGCGCTGATTGGGGAGAGCCTTTTGTTTTTTTTCAATGCCACTTCTTCTAGAGCAGGGATGGCGAACCTTTTTGGGTACGCGTGCCAAAAATCCTCAAATATTATTTCTCGATTGTGTGGTGTGCTCAAGCAGTAAAAATAACAAAATAAATGAAAGGATTGTCGTTTATCTTGGGAAACATTTGAAAATTAATAAAACGGAATAAATTCATAATTCACGGATTATTTAATCAAAATTAAGTTTTTTAAACTCAAAAAATATTTTTTTTGAACTTGGAAATCGTTCGCGTGCTATCCAAATTTTCAAACGTGCCACCTCGGGCACGCGTGCCATAGGTTCGCCATCCTTGTTCTAGAGCTTACTATATGTACCAACTACAATATGATAAGTACTTTATTTTCTTAATGAATAACACCAGAATATTAAAAAAATAACAATGTTAACACGCCACAGTGTTTATACTTTCCTTCTTTTTTGAGAATTTTTTTGCTCAAGTTTTCTTGCAAGAACTTTGTAATATTTCCAATAATGATTGTCATCAAACTGTAGAAGTGAATTTTATAAAAATCGAGAGTACACTGTTTGAATACAATGAGTTTGCTTAGATCTTTCAATGCTTTGTGAATCAAGTGAACGAACTTTGTTGTGTTGCAGTTGTATTCTTGTATAACCCTGAACGATACTCGATTCAATTTGAAAGCACACTTCCAACATTGGAGTCAGTAATAATCGCCATTATCATTTCCCGTCGGACATATTTAAAACGGACATCTGTTTTTCCGACGCTCGTTAAAATGGCCGACAAAGTATAATGTAAATCTTACGCCCGTCAACCAACGACAGCTGTTTTCTCTGAAATGTTTTACTTTGAACGAATGATCTTCCAGACTTAAATTATCCACGAAAGCTAAAATAAATATTTACAGATCAATTTTATCGCAATGGTTTATGACTGTGTTAATTTGAAAATTGTATCCCTTGCAAACAGATATTTATCGGTGTATTTTTAAGAACTGGTTTAATATTGTATTTATATATTACGTTGATGTGTAAAAAGAAATAGCCAGTTATAATTGATTTTGAAATTATATGGACTTGTTGTAAGTACTGTATTGTAAATACGCATTTCCCAAAATTTTTACAATATATATTTTCAGAACCTAACAAAAAAATTGGCTCTAATTCAAAGTCATTGACGGGGTATTTAATCCAGCATTATTTATTTATAAAACATTTTTTTTACTATGTCCGCTCCCAATATAGAGCATATGGACTCCTAATGGAGTTTATCTCAACATAAGTGTTTCTACGAGAACTGCTTGTTACTCAGTTGCTCAATCTCTTTTTTTCCAAAGAGAGTAGGAATAGAAGGAAAGGGCCAGGACAGGACTAGTGGTTAGCTAATCGCTCTCGATACGCCCCGTTCATAGGATAGGATGGGTGGGAGGGGGGAATTCAAGACAGCACATACATCCATGCGTTTGAACCGAAATTCATAAATCGATTGAAAAATCAATTTATAAAACTGCCCATATTGGTATTCGAACCCGTGCCCCCTATACGGTAGCCAACGACGTTGACCAGTCGACCGCACAGGCGGCAAATATTTAACAATTTGCAGATGTAAATTTACATGGAAACTTTTTTTTTATCATGAATAAACAACACTTTCGGTAAGTACATCAATAAAACATGAAAATAAAATACAATCAAAATTTCTTCTTTAAATTCAAATGCTCGTTCAATTCAAACATTCGCATAGACATTATATATTTTAATATGGTATGAAGAAAAGTATTGATATTATATTGAACTTAATCTTCCTGGTATAATAACAAAAACTATTTCACTCCTACTGCGTATCTACTGGATTTTGTATTGAGAAAAAATATGCCCATCACGAAGAAGAAAATCTTGAGTTGTTAATATTTATTAAAAAATGAAACACTTTTTAATAAAATATTAGTCTTACTCAATTTTAAATAAATAACAATGTATTAATTTAATTTTCCATCAGTTGATAATGCTATTTATGTGATAAACTGTTCCTGATACTTGCTGTGAAATTAGTGTCAAAAAGTATTTATTTTTTAATACAAAGCTTTTTCACCTATAATTGACAGAGGACACCTTGTAAAAGTGATAAATATTTATATGAAATAAAATTAAAACTTACTTTGATTGTTTTTATATTTAGAAAAATAAAACGTAATTTATTTGCTTTATTAAAAAATACAGTTAGTGCTTAAAAATCAAACTTTAATAAATATATAATAACAACGATGGTTTCTAAGTAAATAGTGTTTTTGTGTTTAAAATAATAAACATTGTAGGTCAGAACTTTGAAGAACAACAAATTAATCGCATGTTCACACGTGTGTTACAAAAGCCCACAGTCTTAGTGAATCTGTTGGCAAAAGCTTCCACGAGTTCGATCTTATTTATAGGCTGAAGAATTCGCACACCAATGTTTCCGCGGAGCTTAAACTGATATTGGTGTATCCCTTGGATAACTAACTTCCATTTTTATATAAGACACCCTGCTATATTTAATTGTATTGATAAAATATTTTTTATTAAAACAAAAATGTTTATTGTGCAACAGCGTATCCTTCAAGATTCCTGTATTCCGTCAATCGCTTTAGTTTTTATCAATCCTTGCCAGCATCCATTAAGTTGCAAAGTTCACACTATGGTTATTGTATAGGTCGGAAGAAAAAGCAAATTGTGTTAAGATTTTTCAAAAGCTTTCCCATAGTTCTGACGCCTCTTAATGAATACGACTACGACGTGATAAGATGCAACGTGTTCCATTTCTGAAGATCGAATGTCAATGCCAAACCATCTTACCTCCATGACCTGGCTTTATATATTCAATTTAATTAAGCTGAAACATGAATCAAATCAAAGTTAATTAATTCATATACCAGTGATTCGAAACGTTTGAGATGTGGTGAACAACCCATAATGAAGTGGCCTCCCGCCAAACTTTGCGGCATACCTTTTGGAAATAGATAGAAGAGTCATCCTCATTGCACGTTACTCTCGATTTCAATCTATCAATACACTAACGCCATACATATACTTACACTTTAAGTCTATGATATAATATCTATTAGTAGAGCTATGCAAGTCTCTAAAAAGTGCAGTAACATGTTCAGCATTTTCTTTTTATCACTTTTAATTAACAGTTCGAGACAATCGAACTGTTTGTTTGCACTCTTTATGTTACCTTGATTCTTGGATATGGAAAAGGTATATTGACTAAATATAAAAATGTATATCGGTTACAATTCAAAGAATTATCTAATATATTATTTTAAGAAAAAAGAATTTAGATAAGTTAATACAATAAAAAGAGAATTTCGAAATCAAAATCAAATCTATCGTTTTGAATTAATTGTTCCCTTTTTGTATGTTACAGGGTTAAGATTATTGGTGTTCCGAATACTTCATTTAATGCAAAGCACATTAGCATCAACTGTGTTGCCATGTTTGGATTTTTATTTTTTGTAAAAAATAATTAAATATGACCCAGGTTCCGACATCGTTAAACTTTTATGAAAACAGATAAACATTAAGCCAACTGTGATTCAAAAATGTCTATACCCATACACTTTTTGTTCAGGTTTTTATTATTTTACATGAAATTTTCTGACGTTCTTCATATGTTATACGAAAAACAGGGCCTCCAAATCAATGCTTAATCCACCACTGATTACAACTATCCTATACTATCAAACGTCCGCGGTACACTTATATGAATTCAAAACAACATTGTTGTACTATGTTATAAATATATCTCTAAATAAAAAAGCTATAATTTTCAATTTGATAGCATTTTTGATTGACTGACATTGATGACAAAATATTATGTCAACTTTCAGCTCGCGGCACATAACATCAATGATCTATGCGAAATTGCGAACTTAATGGTTCATAAATTAGTCCGTTTCATACGTCTCAATTTATCATACATTCATGCATACTGGAGCGCCGCTACGTTGCGCGTCAAATAATCTTCTTCGCGCTCAATAATGTACATTTCTAAGGAAAACATTACGGTGGCGCATACGCAGGCGGGGAAATATGTAGAGTAGCATTTTTAGTGCATACTGTATCGTTATTAAATTTTTGCTGCAAGGCGTGTCTAAATTTAATTTGAATATTGATTTATCAGTTTTGTCAGTAATGTACTGAAAATATATGGAGATTGCAATACCGGGATTTGTTAAGCCGGTATTGATATTTAAATATCGAATACCAGTTTGGGTAAAATTGTCAGATATTGTAATCCCTAAGCATGACTAAATTCAATTAAAATATTTTACTAGCGGCGTTACTAGACGGCGCATAATGCCGTTATACTACATGGGAGATTGTAAAAAGTTTTTATTTATTATAATTTATTGCAATTTAATCATATTTTAATGATATAACAATGGTGGGAATTTATTAATTAGCTATATAAATTGAATGCAAAATTAGTTTATTTGTTAAAAAAAAATACAATACTGCTTTTAAAATATCTATTGGTTGATCCTCAATATTAAAAATGAGGACAAAAGATATTTCTAATAGTATTTGAAACCAATTAACAGTCCTTTTTTTAGTCTAAAAAACTGATAATGATTTTCTTTTACTTTGTGTTACGAATGAATTTTTTTCTTAGTCGTGATTTTTATGGAGTTGAATCAATTTGGTGAAAAAATATCGATTCAAAAGCACGACCCAAATGCAGCAAATGGTTGGGGAGATATTATAATATAGTTATGTTATGTATTAATACTGGAATCAATTAAAATGTCATCATTACGAGTATAAATTCATACAATAATAACGGTAAAATTCACGTCAAGAGATCACATAAGAACGCTAAATAAATCATAATTATTTTTAACTATTTTCCAAGACTGGCAATACGAAATCTCACACAGGTGATAAAATATATTTTTTAGGCGTGTTAAATTTTGTGTATGGTTTTATATTCAAGTATATATCTTCGAATTACATACACTATAGTAGATAATTGTCCAAGATAATTGTAAGTATCCAAATTCTTGTCTTGTGATTTACTGAATTAATTTAAAGCGGATTATTAAACGTATTTTATATTGCTCTGCCAATTCACAAGTCGATTAAATAGTTGCAAATATTAACAAGGAATTACGACTTCCTAGAAGAAACTTTAATCAGAGTTCATTAAAATGCCGAAACATTTGTTGATATTGCGGCCATATATATTTTTGAAATTTATTGCTGTACAAATTTGTTCATTTAACATCTCAATTGATAGGACATAGACTTCTACGCACACAAATAAATATTTACAAGTCTATTAAACCGAATAATGACTTCACTTTAATTGAAGTCAAGGCGAAATTTCTTATTTTATTGTATCATTAAGTAGCTATTTTATTTTAATAGCTTTGAAATTAGTTCCATACTCTTTTTTGACATTAATAATTTACTGTTGTTTCAGATTTGCTTATTGAGTGTTTACAATACTGTTAATTCATACGAGCTTACGGTATTGGTCGTAATTTCTTTTTATCTAAATCCATCACTTAAAAAAGACTTTGTGTAAAAACACAGGAAACACAACAAAGCCAACAATCTGAAACAAATATTGAAATACTTGATCCCTCTTAACAACCACATTTTTAATGTGACGATTTTATTATACAGAAGAAACTGCACCAATAAAATATATTAATTTGTACCAAAAGACACGAGTGACATTGATGATATACCTTTATGTTCCGTTAGTTATAAAGTTATGATTCCTATAATAGGATTAGAATTTAACATTTAAACCTCAATTTTGACACTTATCTACAGTATTGTAACTTCTATATAAGAACTCTACGGAACAGTGGTTAAAAGAAACAGAAGCTTGGTGTTAGTTGAGCTTTTGATAGCTTTGCATCAAATTTAGGATGTTAACTGTCAATTATAAACAGGATTTTGTGCGAAACGATCGAATGCTCGACTTAAACTAAGATTTGATCTCTTATCACTATAAACAGTCCATTTTGAAGATACAATATATTACATACAAGAAGCATCGACTTGTAAGTTGAATATTTTAATATATAGATCTTTAAATTGGTTGTATAAATATTTCTACTAGCATTTTAGTTTCACACCATCATTACAACTAACGATGTTATTTTTTAACAAATGCTACATATTTAAAAAAGGTGCCAGCTATTTTTGAAATTTTTGAGTCACAAAAGATTACCTAAATTGAGAATTTATTTTAGGTTACATTGTATCAACTCGACGAGGAAAGGTATAACAACACAAATGTTCAAGATCTCAAATATAAATTGAAAACGTCTAATTTTGTCAGGAATTAAACTCAGACCGTCCATGTGATTGCTAGAGTAAAAAAAATACTACTGGTTCACAGATTCTGAAAATTATAGGTTTAAATATGTTTTATGGCTTAGTTTATGGTGTTTAAATACTTAAGGTTTACTTATTTGAACATAACAAAGAGTTACTTTGTATCTGAATACATTGTAAAAATGGGAAAGTGATTAATTTTGGATGTCGATTGAATTTCTTCTCTCCGCTGAAGAATGTGTGACTTTAGGTCACTAAAAAGATTAGGTCGTTTGGATGCGATCGTCAAATGGGCATGTGTGAAAATTCAAAACTGACGCAACATTAGAAAATGTTGACTCAACCGAAAGACGACGAAACGTTGCTTTACCTTTCCTTTTCTAACATAGATTCTAACCTACAACAGCTAAAAATTTCGATACGGTGTTATACGCACAATATCAAACGTCTTAAGCATTTTAACTAAATGAAGAGCTAAATCATAAATCACAGTTAACATGTCGTTAAAGTGTTTTGCAAATGTGTATATCTATTTTGTGAAAGCGCAATGCCGAATAGTCCATTGTTTTATTCGCATGTCTAAAGCGAGAGTAATAAAGTGCAAAAGCGAGAAGAGAGTTCCCAGAGAAGATGTTTTACTCCGTGCGTCACTTACAGACGCCACTAGTTTTATTTTGGCCGTCAGAAATAATATTTAATTAGAAAATGGGTTTAATTTATAGCAATACTGTTTTTATAACAGACTCGGCGCTAGTTTTTTTTATTATTATTTCTCATCAGTTGTTAACAAAGTGTTGCACGTATTTCGCTAACAGATACAAATTAATATCTTCGGATTAAATTTATCGTTGACAAACTTACGAAGTATTTTATGTAATAGAAAATAAATGTAGGAAAAGGCAGTGTTCAACGAAGACAGGTCGTAAAGTAGGGAAGGACTAATTTTAATAATTTCTTAGTGATAGAGAGGAGTTCTAATTACTATGATTTATTCTTTTTTTTTTAATCCATGTCCGCTCCCAATAAAAATCATATAGCCTCGTAATGGAGTTATCTCGAGAGAAGTTTTTTTCTACGAAAGCTGTTTGTTAATCAGTCGCTCAACCTCTCTTTTTCAAAGACTGTAGTAGGGATAAATTGATAAGGTTAGGACTGGATTAGTGGTGAACTAATCGCTCTCGCTACGAAAAAATGCTGTTTGTACTGGTAATTGAACCGGTGAAATCCGTCACGGAAGCCAACGACGTTGACCACTGCGCTACCGACCCAATTTAGTCTTAAAAGTGAAATTCAAATTTTCCTTACACAAACTTTGTTTAAAATAGATATTTTGAGTAATAGCGAGATTTAATTTTATCGCCATGTTTGCATATTCTCCGGATAATTTTATTATGAAAATGACAAGTTTAATTCCATTTAGTAGTTTTCCGTCGAATAAAACGTTATTTTCCCTTGTTTTAATGCTTGCATCTCGGACAGTGTGACATAAAGTATTTTTTTCACTAGAATTCAATTTGATGTAAAGCATCAAGATGATGCTATTTATATGTATGCATTTATGAATATTCAAACTGTATTTTACCAGCCACTTATTCTAATGAGATATATCTCTTTTAAGGTTTTCACTGACAATTTCTATGACAATGACTTTCTGGAAAGTTAATATATTTACAAAATAAAATATTGTACTAATTTTGTACTAATTCTCACTTTTATTTAATAAGATCAGGAACGGTTTCCTTCATGACGAGCATTATCAACTGATAAGAGAATGCAATGTTATAGTGTTATTTAAACAAACGATAATTTGGTATAAAAGGCAATTGGTATTGAAAGGAATCAGTTGATAATGCTCGTAATAAGCGAAACCGGTCCTGATCTTATTGAATAAAATTGGAAATTATTACAAATTAGTATTTTCATGAGACAGAAGTATTACTGCTCACTAACGACTTGAAGTCCATAATTCACAACAAAATTTTATGATTCGTAGAATTTCTGAAGCACGGAAATATTGTAGCATTATTTTGACTGCTCTGTCCTCATTGTACTTTTTTTTCTTAATCACACATTGCTCCATCCGGTTTCAAATATAATAAAAATATCACGCAACATAGGTATGCGACACAGTTTCAAAACTCGAGGAAATGATAATGTTTTAATCTAAAGGCGATCTAGGTGATTTTGATTGAAGTATTGTTCTAACATACAGATTAGAGATCTAGAGAAAATAATAAACATAAACCACCAGTACCAATTCGATTCCTCCTGAAATCGATTTCTTTTTTGAAAATGATTTTCGTGAATATTTGTCGGAACAAAGTTACCTAATGTGAAAAACGTGGCTTGAATTTTCCAATGGCAAACAAAGAAACTGTAAATAAATCCACGTCTGCAAAACAAAATGAATTGCTGCTGTCAAAAATACAAAAAATAAGAAAGCTAATGCAGCGATAATGTTGAATTTATAAACACAAAATTTGAAACGTTACCAGAATACGAATAATATCTATTTGCGTACATACTTCAATTCAATACGTAAACAGAATCGCTAATTGAAAATGATAGATGGCCTCCTAGAATTGTAATAACAGAATTGAGTCACTTAATAATATTAAACCGTAAGCAAGAGCACAAGAAAAACTTTTCGTTTTTAATAATAATTGAAAGTCCAATAATTTATCTACATTTTTTTATTGTGTTGTATTTAAGGCTGTGGAGTCGTGTAAAAAAAAGACGACTCAGACTTCAGCCTTGAAATGAAAAGCGACTCCGTTTCCAGAGTTTTTTTCAATAATTTCATTTTAACTTATATATAACATATGTATATCATCAGATCATTTTTAGTCAGCCTAGCATGCAGTGGCAACAATATGGACTACTGTGATTGAATACATATCAATATATTTTTTGAAATGGATCTGAGTCGTAAGATTTTCCCTCCTTCCTCCTAACACTCCGACTCCGATTCCACAGTCTAGGCCAGGCGTGGGGAACCTGCGGCCTTTTGGATACTCTGGTGCGGCCTTCTGGCCAGTTCTGTAATTCTGTAAATTGATGTAAAATTCGTCAATTCCTGACATATTCTGACCGTAAATTCCTGTTTCGGGCCAAAGATTCACTAGTCAATTTTTACTGCGGCCTTATGTCGAATCAGAAAAATGAATGCGGCCTTTAGAGAAGCAAAGGTTCCCCACCCGGGTCTAGGCTATATTGCGTTGTATTAAAAAAAATCGCATGTTTAACTACATAAGCTAAATAATAGCATCCTATTTACGATTTCTATTTAATAAATAAACTTGAGAATTAGTAAGTGAAATTTTATTTTTTATCAACACTATAAAAAATGCATAATTTTCAGTTCGAACTTTTATTATGTTACCATCAATAGTAAAAACCCATCTTACGGTACAAGTATGTGTATCATTATTTGGAATACAACAGCAGTGTAGATTCTTTTAGTTGGCTAACAACCAGACCTATTATGATTTTTTTTATTTATAAATATATTTTAATGATGAAACCAAATGTCTAAGATTCTGAATATTGTATCCAAAAGGAAACTGATTAAGTTACTATTTATATGGGAATCCTGTCCAAAATGAATGAATGCAAACTGACTATAATTGAGAGTTGAGATCCGTTACAGAATGCCGTGATATAAATCCAAATTGAAGGTAACTGTGAAATATTGCGTGTTTAAGAATTGAGAGTATTTGGTTGTCAAGGGAACGAAAATAACATCGTGGTCTGTCATTAAATTAACACGAGCACGTAGGAATCTCCGGTTTTATCTGTTGTATTGAGCAAAACGCGTTTCCAGATTCTTCTTGTGTATATAATATTTATCATTATGAAGCCGTGTTTTAGATGTATTCTTAATTCAGCATTTGTGTACCCAAGTTGTCTATGATGCCATATACATATAGGTACACTGTCAGCGATTTTTTAAATTTTGCAATCAGCAAAGCAAAATTGGTATTTTTATCACATTGTAAATCACTGTTGGAATTGTGGCAAATTTTATTTATCAAAGCTATGTCATCTGGTATGATATCTTGAAATTTAAAATCCCGTTAAAAATACGCAATTCAAACGATTCTCTTTTTACATACGGGTTTGTTTTGGGGTAAAATGTGCAAATATAACTGTCTAAAATAAATTGAGAGGAGAGTTCCATTATTTTAAGCAAATTAAGTATAACATCTCAGAAATCTAAGCTCGCTATTTTTTTATTGATCAATTACAGCCGTTTTAAGGTAAATCATCATAGTAAAAAAATAATAGGTTCGTTTTCTTGAACAATACAAAAAGAGCATCGATTGTATTTATGTTTAAAGTATGAAGGTATGATATAGTTCATTTAAAGCGAAATTAAAAAACTCCATTTCATTTACATAAACGTATTTATTCGTATACAATTGTTCAATAAATGTGTAAATTAATACTTCCGACATTACGTTTTATATTTCCAGTAAGACAATAAACACTGATATGGTATAAATATCTTTCATATAGGAATGTATAGGTAAGTTTTTTTTTCCACATCTCATATACATAATTACGACATGTGAGATGATGGAAATTTTTCCAATTTCATTTTCAAATAACCTTTGGACAGGGAGGTCCAACTTGAATTCACTAAGGGCATAACTGAGAAGCTTATTGCATAGCGCAGGATATTAAATTCAACTGCAAAAGAACTGTGTGATATTAATGACGTGTAATCTTGTTAATCTGTGAAATAAGATATATTATATTTCTTTGATGAAGATTATTATATACCTCATCAATCGGTTGATAATAAGTACTCTTGATTAGAAAAACTGGTTGTGATATTTAATAAAAATATAGTGTTGTTTTTTTTACTAATGCGTATAATATTTTCATTAAAAAATTACAGTGAACAATGTGTGATTAAATTTTGTTGAAAATTTTCTTAAAAATCCTTAAAACAAGGCGCACGGTTAGCTAATACTGCTTCTCTGAATAAAGGATGTCTGATAAAATATCAATTTCTGTTCAGATGCTTTATTAGAAAACCATATTGAAAGCGGACATGGTTGAACAGACGTTTGACAAAAAAAAAAATTAAAAAGTGTAATTGACTTAATAAGATTTTTTTTAGTGTAGAGCTACTAAGACCATGTATGTCATAAATGCAGTGCTGGCGCGAAATTATTTGGCGCCCTAGGCAAAGATTATTGACGCGCCTCCTTATTAACAAATAGTTCCATTTTTTTAAAAATAATGAAAAAAAAACAATTTGAAATCGCTAGATTTTTTTTTTATACATCCATGTCCGCTCCCAATGTGGCCTCTTAATGAAAGTATCTCAACGGAAGTTTTTCTATGTGAACTGTTTGTTACTTAGTCGTCTAACCTCTCTTTTTCGAATCATATGGAAAAAGATACATAATTACAACAAACAAATACAAACATTAGAATAAATTAAAATGTACTATTATTTATTATTATAAGTGTTTAAAAATTGTTTTGATACTCTACTTATGCGCCCCCTAATGGTTTGCGCCCTAGGCGGTTGCCTATATCGCCTGTATGGTGGCGCCGGCCCTGCATAAATGTAACATGTATGTAATGTGCTTTGATATATGAAATACGCTATATGCTTCTATGTAAATTAATAAAATATATATTGCACGCTTTCACAAAGATATTTTTGTGTAAGTAATACAAATAGGTCAATTCGCCCATTCGGTTTATTGGTTTCGTAGAGGTTTTGTATCGCGGGCCGTATGATGCAAAGCTCTGATTTAGGCATCCAGATGTCTAGACTGCATAACTAGAAGAATGCGATTTGCGAAATTGTGATGCGAAAAAACCGCCATTTCAAAAATAATGTTGTTCTTCGTTTCAATTGAATTTGTTATTCGTGCAATGGTGATTGCAATATCATCATACAGTAGTCAGAGCAATGCGTGAACCTAGTTACCTTGGTATATCAATTTCATAATAATGAGTTATCCATCTGTCTGATGATTCTATTACATTTCATTGGCTAGATTGCGAAATCTCTGACGGACTTAATATATTATTTTATCGATGAGCGATTGCAGACATTAAACATTGATTGGAAGCGAATCATATAACTTAAGTGTAAGCTGTCAATTCTCGATGTTAAGACATGACAAAACAGGGTTCACGCCAGCATGACTATGGCTTCCAATCCAAGGTTATAGGATCCCAAAAAATCGGAACTACAAGCAATTTGCCGATCTTGATCCACTCACGGGATTATCTTAATACCGATCCCAGGATTTAGGTATTCACCACAACATATATAAAAAAAAAATTAAAATCTAAATACTTCCCGATTTAAAAAAATATATTTTAATAATAAAAAAAACCCGACAGTTTAACTCAGTTTGTATATGTTAATATTTTTTATGATTATCTATATAATAAATAAATTAATTGTGAACAGACAATTTTACTGTATTTTTCCATAATTTATACAAAATTAAGTTGCAGTAATTTTTTCAAGGACGGTTTGACATTTTTTCAATTTTAATATGAGCTTTTGGATTCGAGTGTTTTTGACATATTTTTTCCTCAAAATGACCTCAAGAAACTATGGTTTAAAAATAAAAATAAAGTGAACTTAGCCGTTAGCTGTAATGTAGGATATTTTTTGTATCAAAATTAGCAATATGTAAAAAAGGGAACTTGAAATTATTGTAAATAATCAATTGAATGATTCTGAATCCCGAAAACTCGAGATCACAAAAAGGATCCGGGATTAAATATGACTCGTGCTGTGACGTTTGGTCAGAGCTTTGTAGCACTAGCACAATTTAAATTCTTTGATTTGAAGTAAAGTATTTTTTTTTAAATATAGACAGACATGTTGATTCGTCGTCAAGATTTTTATTCTCTAAAATATTCAGCTTAATTCTTCTTTTAAATCCTTGAAAATATCTCAAGTAGTTAACTCTTCTAAAAATACTTATTAATTTATGCAAGGTATTTTTATTGATATTTACCATTAATATATGACAGCTATGAGAAAATAATGTAATTAACTGTAATTGATATTCATTTACTGTTAATCCATTCTCTTAATGAATTTGTTTATATGAAAAGTTCTGCGGTTTCCGGAATGTTTAAGGAAATGTTTCTTATATCATATCACTGTTGTATCTGGATATCACTGCGTTTTCTAATAATCAAATAAGTATTTTCATTTATATACGTTTTAGATTATTTCTGGTGTGTAAGTAGTATTGAAATGTAATATGATACGCGATTTATTGTAATTACATGCGTTGTGCGAATATCATATGTATGCTGGATATTATTTACTTTTACATAATTAAATATTACATGAGTTCTTTAACTTCTTTGTAAGAAGATATAACAGGAAAATAATATGTGTGTATATTACTGTAAAAACGATGATTTACTTCCAATATAAGTGAATGCAATTTTGTTTCTCAATAACATGTGGAAACTTGTTTATACCACAGACAGTTGATAAACATTTTTTTTATTATCGGAACACAACTTTGTGTTTACCAAAATGTTTGAAATAAAATGAGAAAATAACCTTCGTAATGAAAATGACTTTTTATAAAAGCATACATCATGATAAACACTATCATAGCACTGCGCTCTAAGAGAACATTTCGGACCGTTCATCTGCATCTATACAAGCTTGACGATAAAGCTCTACGCATGACATTTGCCTCAACATTCTTCGTATTCAAAATAATCCCCGAAGATAAATTAGAGACTCAAAACATTCTGTTTAGCCAAGTATTGAAATAAATTTGCAATAACAGATAAATAATGAACTTGAATCTATCTTGAGCAAAGTCAGGCTATCAACAACCTTCTTCTTCTTGGCGCTACAGTCGGGGGTAAAAATTGGCCACCTCAATCAATCTCCTCCACTCCACTCAATTCTCCGCCCTCCTACGCCAGCCGCTGACCTCCAGTTCTGTGACACCCAATCATTTAGCAATGTTGCGGTCTCTAACACTTGGTCTACCCTCAAGGGTAAGAGTTTGTTAGTTAACATTCATCCATGAGTGATATATGTACGTCTCAGCGTAGGCGCTAATTTTTAACAAATTTGAAAATGTCTTGCTCTTCGTAGAAGTTATTAACCTAGTGGTCCTCGCAGACAGCATCAAAAATCTTTCGTATGATATTTCACTTAAACACTCCTAGCTTCTGAGAGCCTTTAGATCTTAACGTCCAGGTATATGATGCATACGCCAGGGTTGATCTTATGAGGGCTTTGTAGAGGCAAATTTTTTTATAATATTTCGTGATAAACGGGAGGATTTGAATTGTGTATGCACTCCATAAAAGCAGTGATTGCTGCTTACAATTCTCATTTTAATTTCTTCTATTCCACTATTCTGGACATAAACTATATACAGCCGTTTATTAATTAATCTTTCACCGTTTTAAATATTAAAAAAAAAACCGATAAAGAGCATTTAGACAAAAATGAGACCAGAAAACAAACGCTACATACCATTGCGCCTACAAAGTGATCACTAATACCAATCGTTTTACTGTAATGCGGTATTAAATATATTAAATATTCAAATCACTTCTCGTACGCATAAAATAACCGTAAATAATATATCTTTAATGCTTAAACAAGCACGTA
Organism: Himalopsyche tibetana; assembly: GCA_030503985.1. Lineage (NCBI taxonomy): Eukaryota > Metazoa > Arthropoda > Insecta > Trichoptera > Rhyacophilidae > Himalopsyche > Himalopsyche tibetana. The sequence continues at coordinate 9,975,121 of JAPJYX010000010.1, forward strand.
GAAAAATAACATTTTCTTTAATAGGTAAGTAGATACTTCTCGCAAAGGTGGCGGAAGTATTTTCTGTTTTATATTTTGCGTGCTGTGGTTAAAACAATTTGTATTTTTATTTTTTCAAAACCGCCACATCTGTTTATATCATTACGCACTTTCAATGTAAGATTTATACAAATTATAAACAGATTAGTACGGTTATTATAATCAGAGATCGAATTCAAAATACTCTTTTCGATGACTTTCTTAAAAGTTCTCATAGTTATTTTATACCTCGCCTCACTAAACAAGAAAATACTTACAGTAAGCAGAAAATTGTTTATTATCAAAGTATGTGAGGAGCAAACATTCAAAAAGTGTTTTGTCACACAAATACAAAGCTTGGAAAATGATGATTTAAGTGTTGCAAAAGTGACGGTTTGTATGAATGTGTCAACTTTATGATTTCATTTTAATATGAAAAAAAACCTCTTTGAACACTAATTTTGATTTCCATTCATAGGTTTTATTATGGACTATCAGAATTGATATAAAACGCCATTTTTCAAAATTTGTGACAAAACACTTTTTGAATGTTTGCTCCTCATGTTTGTGATAAATTATTGTCATTCATATTTTCATATTGTAGATTATTTAACTACGTTAATAGATAATAGTGGAACTGCCTGCACAGATAGACCCAATGTATTAAGATATGAATGGTAATTAACGTTTTAAATAAAAAAAGTTGGGGAATATACATCTCTTAATCGTTCAAATTGATGTACTAGTATTATTTATACCTGATTAAAGACAGCAAAAATTAAATTGAAAATGTATTGATGAAGCTATAGCCTGATACAACAGTTGTCTTATAAAAAAACATAATTTCGGATGGCCTCAGTTCTTACTTAGGTAAAAATAATAAATTAGTACATATCATTATTGCATTGTTAGACAGCTATGCTAGTATGGTGGATGGCTTGTAATATGTCAAGATGTATCAATGAAAAATGTGGATGCTTTCTCTTCGTTTTGATGTTCAAAAAATGCTATCAAACAAATAAAATAATCATTTGTACTAATTTCGCTTGAATTTAATATGTGATAGCAATATAAAGGAATTTACAAATAAAGACACAAAAATGAATCAGAGGCATAAAATTGAATATTAATACAATGTTTATTACCTCTTATTAAACATACTTTGAAAGAACATCAAATAACAAATTAAGTCAAAGTGGCAAGATGTTTATGACGAGTTTTCAAATTATATTTAAGAGGTAATAAACATTTTAATTATATTCAATTCAATGCCTTAGATTCATATTCAGCAATTTTACCTGAACATTCTTTTCACTACCATTTTTTTGTAACAACCTAATAATTGTATTTTGTTCTGTATAAATAGCACTGTAATATTTTATTCCCCTTTCAGTTGATAATACTCGTCATGAGCGAAATCGATTCTGAGAATATTAAATATAAGTGGAACTACTTCCATTTATATTTAATTTCCACCAACTTTTGACAGTGAACAACCCTTAAAGGTTTTTTTATAAGTATTCGGTTATATACATATTTATATTCCATAACCTTAATTTATGATTAATTTTACAGTAAACTAGTAAGAATCGAACATGGCCTTGCAACTTGATAGTAGTATCTATGAAATATGCAGCCGATAGTTTATTGCCATTTGCATTCGATGTTATACCCTTCACTTACAAATTTAATGCAAATAGAGCGTATTTCCGTTCCACGTCTCGAATAACTTCTGAGCAAACAATTTATTGATAATAAATATTAGTAAGTCCTATTGATTCTGTGTATTGCAGCATCTATCGAATGCAAGTAAAATTGTTATAATCACTGACAAAAATGAAGATTAATTGGCTTACCTTGGCAATAGCTGACTTGAATTTAGGTCGCAACAGATTTAATTGTTGATTCAACTGTGTATGTACTCAGAATTTCGTCGGGATTCAGAACAAATCTAGTATGTATACTACCATTTTCACTTTCCATCATGTTATTTAATCTAATTATCAGTTTTTAATAACCCATTTAAGTTAGGCAACTTGGCAAGACAATAAAATATCAATATTAGGTATCTCAGTATTCAACCAAAAGGGTGAAGGATATATAAATATTATTATTTGTAGTCGTTATTGCATTTTGATCGGCTACTGTGAAATCAGCGAAACAGCTTAACGACCGTGGACGCGTATTTGAGTCTTTGAAAAACAAAGGTTGCTGGCCGGCGGACACATATATGCGTATAGGCGAAGTATCTGGAAGCTAAGAAAATTGAATTTTTTAAAGATATCTCAATTTGCTTACAAATTATATTGAATTTAGTAAAATTATAATGTTTGCGCTATTATTATTTCGCCAAGTGAAATTTTATAAAAAAAAACGTGCGGTCGTTAAGCTGTTATGACAACGTGGCAGAGGTGAGACATTCAACTTTATTTATTAAATTTCTATATGTCTAACCCGACTGACGACTTAAAATTCATTTTTCTCAAAAGAAATGTCAAATATTATGAAGATATTTATTTATAGTGATTTTTTAGTCAGGCCGATGATATTGAGGATATTTAGAATTGAAAGCGCTTCTTCACAACCCTTTATGGATAAATGTGAAAGAAAAGAATGCTAAGAGTAGTAACTACAACGAGGGAATTTTCTATATATACATATACAGTATAAACCCAATTTACTCTACCTCGAAAACAATCTTATCATATAATATATCTTATGTTTAAATAAATATTCATCGAAAAAATATTTTATCGCAGCGAAATTCTTCACACTGTATATAAAAAACATGTCATTTTTATAATACAAACATAAAAAATTTCCCACCAAATACAATGACCCCTTTTTGTTCTTCTTTGAGTGGATTAGCGCCTTTTTACTGCATTTCCATAAGATTTATTGCCAGGAAATAAAAATGAACGGAGACAGAAAACAGCAGCAATTATATTTGCATTATAGTGAATAACATTGGAATAAAATAAAATTATGTAATCAAAGGTGAGACAAGTGCATAATGGCTCAATAAGTCATTAAGATACAATAGAAAATTAACTGTATGGGCATTACATAATTCAGACCTGAGATGGTATTTTTTATCCATGAATAAAAGATTTCATAAACAGCATTGTGTATTCACCATACTAAACGAAGTTTTTTTGTTATGACAACTAACTTGAACTTTAAATGAAAAATAAATTTTACCTAAAACATTTTTTCTTACAATAAATTGTTTTCCCTCAGCAATATATTATTATATTTATATAAATAAACCCTGAGTTCCAGCAGATCTTTTATCTGACATATTTTTAGCTGATGGCCACTCTCATTACGTTTCGCACTAATTGGTATTATATTTATAGTTCTTTATCAACGAATGCTCGATTTCTTTTGGTATATCAAATTAAAGTCTACAATGTAAATAAAATCTTTCAATATATGTAGGTAGTTAGTCATAGTTTATGTTACACCTAGTAACATAACCAGTAAAATAATAAAAAAATCAAATATAAATTTAAATTAAATTCGTAAAGTAAGCGCCGAATCAATCATCATACATTAGAAATGTTTTTATGTCATAACCGAACATGAAAATAAAATTAAACATTTAGGCATTTCTGAAAACTCTCCGATAATTTAATATTTATATAACACATACAGTAAGACCATTTTTAAATACACTTAGTATATACTCCATTCTTTCAATGCGATTCATTTGTAATGAAAACGATTACTTATTATTCTTGCAGGCCAGCCGCGTTGAAAGTAATCGGTGTAATGCTTAAACAATGGAATAATAAAAAGTTTGCGAAGCTCATATGTTGCAACCGATTGATTTACTTTCTTCCGTCTACTTTCAACAATTTAAGACAGTGGCTCTCAAGTAAATATTGAAAACAAACAATGATACTAATCTACTATTTTTTAATATGAAACAACGAAAAGACATTGTGAGTAGGGCCTCCAATCCCGGGATCCTCTCCAATTTAGGTATTTAAAAAATTTGAGGAAGTTGCGCGAGGTCTAAGAAAAAAAAAGTTCCCAAATTGTTTCATTTTGGAAATTCTGAAAATTCCTAGGTTTTTAAAATTGGAAATCTTGGAAGAGCTAAAAAAAAGGTTTGATGTTGTATATTCTCCCCCCCCCCCCCCCCCTCTGGGTCAGGTAACCCAAACTCCATTTTGTGATTTTCTAAGATAATAATTAGAATCAAGTTTTAGTCTATTCATAAATAGCCATACGATAGTTTTTTTAAACGAGCTTCTCAAAGAGCCGAAACCCGTGTCATAATTTGCTCCATAACTTGTGAAATACTAAGTTATCAAATTCAAGTTTATATTAAAATATTTGTGGTTGTAGGAAATGGCATTTAAATATAAATTTATATATATATATCTATATTTTGTAACACATAAACTCTCTCTATCTGTCAGCACCTGCGCAGAGAGATAAAATATGTGTATGTGTGAGAGAGAGGGTAATTTGTGAGTTATTTGTAATGCACATCACACACAGACATTCTCTGTCTGCCCATTGATCGAGGATTTAATGCGCTGAGTAAATCACCTGGTAATTATTTCTGGTAGTAATATAAAATCCTTGCAGATTATGTTTGGTTACATAAGCGATTTATGTTACCAATAAAAATTGAGAGTTACTTGTATTATTTAATAAAACAATATAGTACAGTATCGACATACTTGAGCATGAAATTATGTAGCTGTTTTGATATTCCTTCTGTTATATCGTTGAATCAATATCTACAATATTTTGTCGCATCGTATTTCGTGAACATCTGTAGTTGTAGATAATTTATTTGGAAGCGCTGCAGAACTTCTAATATGAGTAGGTGTCTGGGAACTTATGAGGCTTCCATAACACACTCGCTCCAATTTCTGCTTTGCGTGATAGAAAATCTTCAACAATTTCACTGGAATTCTCGATTCATTTCCTGGCGGTAAAACGTAGATTAAATTATACAGTAAACGGTAATCATACTACGTATTATGCTTCTAAATTGTCTTGCATAATACATTGATTTTATTAATGCGCTATACTCAAAAGTATCCGGTACTTTTTGTAATCCCGGGATATCGTGATTGACAATTTTTCCAATTCTAGGATTGAACACTCAACATAAAATCGTGTATAAATTGGTATTCAGGATAGAGAAATTTTCGCTCGGCGATTTTGAAATCCTGGGATTTTTCAAACAATTTGATTTAAAAAAAAACAGGAGTTCGCGGATATCCCAAGACAAGACCTTTTTTTAGCTCTTACAGGATTTTCAATTTGAAAAATCCAGGAAATTACGGCATTCGCAAAATAAACTAAAATTTGGAACCTTCTCTTCTTTTTAGTCCTCGATGAAGTTTCTCTAATTTTCTCGATCCTGAGATACTGTCACAATCCCGGGATTTCGGAATCCGGGATCCTGGGATTGGAGACCTTAGTGGGGACCTTACCATTGTAAATGATGACAGATTTTGTACGATTAATCTTCGGTTTTTTAATAATTTAACAAATTAACGGGTTCTTAGTTGTTCTATCAATTCTAGCTTTCATTCTTAGCTAGTTGATGTCAATGATAGGTTAGTGGTACAAAACAATTAAGGAAAAATTCAAGCATTCCAAATAAAAATTATTGTCGATTTGAAAGTGGGCGCAAATTGTAAGTGAAGCCGCAAGGTGGCAATACTGTGCCAGTTTGTTTACACCATCAAGAGGTGAGATTAATTTTAATGATGCAGCACGAGAAAGGTCACACCAGGGTCGGAAGGTGAACCTGGCAGGATTTTCAAAGGTCAGGTTTATCAGACAATTTACCGCCAGTGCATTTTCTTAGTGCTTGTTATGCGTAATTGTCGAAATAATGCACAAATGTGCTTAAATACAAAACAACTTTATTTTGTGTTAATGAAGAAACAATTTCACTTGAAGTAACTGGGTAGTTTATGAACCGTCATGTTTATTTTCTTGAGACTTAACAAACACCGCTAAATAACTATATTACACATTATTTGTAAAAGAGAATAAATAATGATTAAAATTAAATCTTTTTAATTTGTTCCTGATATTTAAATAAAACGTCTTATATGAGTTTAGTTAACATAAACCAATTCGTTTTTATTTTTATACTATTTCAGTAATCACCAAAGATAAAAAGTAAACAAAATTAATTGAACTATGTATATTGTGACACGTATTCATAAAACTAATATATACATATATAAAGTTTGAGGGACATTGTCAGCCTTAATTGTCTAGTATACACTAGTGATCATATGGGCCAGGGTTCAAGCTTCGCCAAGGACAATATAAATTGTAGACTATGTATTTCAATCGAAGATTTTAGATACGGATTTTTTTTTCTTATTTATGTTTTAATAAACATCTTGCGCCTAAGTTGTAATGTCAAATAGTTAACCAACCTGATTGACTAAAATAAAAATGCAAATACATTAGTAATATTGTTATATGAAAGCAAATTAATATATTTATTTATTAATATATCAAGATATTTCGGATTCGGCCGATTAGTGATGTCTCCGCAAACAATCATGATCCCAATACCTAAGCAGTGATATTTAGTTTGCAGTGTAATTTATGGTAAAAAGCACTGTCTACAGTTAGATTTTATTATGCCATTATTTTTATTTAAAAGTTTCATCTAATAAGAATCAGTTCTTATGATTATTGTATTACAAAGAAATTTATAATCATTGTTAGTAAATGTATTATTTGAATAAAAGGCATTGTTTTGACTGCTTCCCATAACTAAATAATATAAAATTTCCTTTTCTTTTAAATACCATTAGGACCGTTAGAAATTTCAACTGTTGAAAATACTAATTTGCTCTAAAAGTAATATGTATCATAATTTTCGTGAGATGTTTTATTTACTCTCACAAAAGATCACTCACATTAAAAATGATGTAGAACAGTCCAGAACGTTTTGTGGTGCAGACTAGTAAAACATTTTCAGTGTTATCTGGGGAGCGACTTTATTAGGTAGATAATATAAATAAGTTATATATATATTTTTATTTTAGGTAATTAATAATATTTAACATTGTTGAGCGCGGAGCAGTTTTTACCGGTCCACTAACCGGAACTGCTCCACGGACCAGCATTTGAGTAGCACTGGTCTAGAATACATAATATTGTATAGTCAAAATATGGATATACGTTCAAGTCTCAGCATGGCCAATTTAAAATTAACAATTTTGAAAACCTATATGGCCATGTCTAAAATCCATTATTTTTTAAATCCTTTTATTGACCATGGGTATTTGTGGATTTATTTTCGAGCTACTTTAAAAATTCTCGAATTGAATTTAGTTCTGATGTCTAGTATTCGCTGTAAAATCATTTTATATATTATATATTTTAAGACTTATTTAAACACGATATTCCATTATTGCTTAAAAAGTTAAAACACTCGATACTGTATCGTTTCTTAACTAGAAGAGCAATACTAAGTCAATTTTTGAATATATTTTATTATTTTTTATTATGCATTCAGGTTAGCCCAAGGCTATTGATTTTATAGTGTCTTCATTATCTACCTAGTTTTTTTTATATTTTATAATATTTTTTTTCTTCCCACGAAACACTTACTTGTTATACAAAAAAACCAAGTCAAAATTAAAATAACCGATGGTATTCAATGTATTATCAGTGTTGTTTTTTGTATTATTTTCACACCTCAAAATCAGAGCATTTCCTAATCGCGAGCAATATCAGCTATCTTTTATTTCAAAACAAAATTCCTTTCCACCAAGATTTGACAGTTAACACAAGCAAACTACGAATCATTTTGTAAATATGCGGTGTCATGCGTAGAGAACAGATCGATACAGATTTAAGATTTGTCACTTCTTATACTGGGAGCTTTTAGCACTCAAAAGCTGTCGAGTCTTAGACAACTGCTCCCGAGACAATCTCAGCACAAGAATTGAACAAATTCATAACGTTGTTACGCCATCGGAAACGGCTGCTTGTACCATACATATCGAGTGTCGAGTATTTAAAATTAAAATGTATCAGTTTTAACGACATTTGACAAGCAAGATTTGTTAATATGATATTCGTCCTTACAATAAGTTAATTTATTCATTTTTAATTCTAGAAAATTATTTACATTTCAACTTAAAATATATTATTCATTTACAATACATTATGCCCGGCATAAACAAAATACTATTAAAATTTACTGAATAGATTAATAAAATGAATAGAATAATAATACATACATTAGAGGTCTGCACGGGCCGAAATTTTTCAAAATTACCCGGTCCGAGCCCGAAAGACTCAAGCCCGACCCGGCACGGGCCCGAGTCTAATACCACAATTTTTTACCCGAACCCGAAGCCCGGATTTATACTCAACAGACCGAAACAAACCCGTTTTTTACAAATTTACAACAATTTACGATTCTCTATAGAAATGGTAATAATTAAAATCATCATGGCTGACTTATGATACGAACATAGTCTGAAATATATATCTGAAGAATAAATTCCTTACCCGGGCCTGGCCCGAGCCTGAATCTCAATTGCGCTTACCCGCCCGAACCCGGCCCGCGGGCCGGGTCGGGAAAAAGCCCGAGGGCCAGGCCCGGGCCCGTGCAGACTTCTAACATACATGCTTATTTTTTTTTCAATAGAAAGACGAGCATCAACATACTTGACCTGATTATGTACCATAATGACGATTAATCGTTATTTAATCACGATCAAAACTATTCTACGTAGACACACTACACTAGGGTTACCAGACGTTTTGATTTTCCCGGATATGTACTCCTTTCTTTTGAGAATTAACAGCGTTAAATGCAGGGCTGTAGAGTAGGGTAAAAAATAACGAATACGATTCGCACGTGATTTTTTCAATCATTTCGGCATAACTTACATATCTGTATGCCACTAGATCATTCTAGAATAGTTGCTAGAATAATTATTTAGTAGATTTCCTCAATCAATATAATAAATAGACTAATATTTTTTCAATATCTTTACTCCGACTCCACAGTCCTGGTTTACTCAGCTATATTATTTTTATTTAGTATAAAAGTTACTTATCTTGTTGTTCAATATTTAATCAGATTATATAGGTATTTTAAATTAATTTATTCACACGATTCTTAATATGTCAAAGATCACCTTATTAATATTTTTTAAAAACAATTTAGATCTTTTTTATTTAAGGGTATGTGGCAAAAGGTAAAAGAATGTCTGTCAAGTATTTTTACAAAAAAAACGCGACAATGTACTACAGAATAAATAATACGTGAGAAAAGTTCTTATTGACCTACTATAAAGATGTTTATTCAGAAAATATTAAAAAACAAATATGTGTGATTACTCAAAATAAAATAGCTATTAAAAACGTGACAGATGGACATTAAAATATTGAACAAACAAAATTTCTTCAGAATACAAAACATAAATGATTGTTAAGTGTTTGCTTTAAAAAATATATTCTTTTTGGCTTAGCGCACGGGTCGTCAACCTGGTCCGTACCGCCCTCTAGTGGGCGGTGGGAAAATTTTATTTGTCCTAATTCCTTCTGGAATTTTTTTCACTCATATACTGGATTGAAATATAGCGATGTTGGTGGGCGGTAAGGAAATTTAACCATGAAAAATAATCAACCGTGGGCGGTAAGCATAAAAAGGTTGACGACCCCTGATTTAGCGCTATCTGTTATAAATGTCCAAGATTGCTTCGTTTAAATGCAAGCCTCATTTAGTTTCGCCGATTACACCCTATGGATAGTGTAAAATGGTCTTCCAGGACGCTAGAGACTTACCTGTCAGAAGGAGTTGGGAGAGTATTATGAAATATTTATAATCATACTTTTTACCATCGATAATTTGAAGATTTTTTTTACGGTATCTGAATGAGTCTTTATTTTGATAAAAATCTTTTACTGTAATTCTAGGAGTCTTTTCATATCTGTTTTGGTAACCCGACACTGTAAAAACTCCTCTTTTATAAAGCATAAAACAAACAGTGAAAAAATGAAGTGTATCTTTGCTCTGAATTAAACTAGCGTGCTATATGATGTGTTTTTTGCTTGAAATATTTTCGCCGAGTCGTGAATTCTAACGCCCACAATTTAATTCCACTCACGATTTTTTAAACGATTTAATAGTTTTGTACTCTTACCACCTTTCGTAGTGTTTATCCAAATATTCAATAACAGCTATATAGCCTTTCGCTTAATAAAAATTAATATTGCGTTCATTCTGTATAATTTTGTAAGTGTTACAGAAAACAAGTTTGCTTAAAAAAAAAGTTACGGCCAACAGCTGGCAGCGAGTTTAAATATGGTAAAATTAAACTCTTAATCACACGCTTTACGTCGATAAAAAATGTAAATCTTTTATTTCTTCTTGTGCTATTTTTAATCTCTAGAAGATGTTTCGTGTAAAGTATACACCATGCATAAATTAGACATGCCAAGTACTAATAATGCCGATCCTATCTCCTGGACACATATTTTCCACTTTATTATTTTGACTGTTATCGTTTCACTACACAAATCAGTTTATTTGTGGTATTTTTTTCTTTGTATTCTGGACACCGAAGCCAATCGCTCAAAGGAATTAGTTACGCGGCCAAAAGTTCGAATCAACACTTACATTAATTGAATATCAATCAATTTTTGGATTTGTATTCAAATGCGTCTATGACTAGGATCATGACATTCTTTCCCACACATATAAATCATTGATAAAGACATAGGAAAAGCGATAAACTGACTATAATCCCTTCTTTAAGCCCTTTTTTTTACAGTTACACTGAATATAGTGATTGAATGATTTACTTCAAACAAATTCTTATTAAAAGATGCGAAGATTACTTGGGACCAATTTTTAAATACAATAAGATACTCATCAAATTAAAATGTTCATTACTTTCGAGCGAAGTCAGTCCAATTATTTGAATAAAAAATCATAGGATATATGCGGCTTTTTATTTTTTTTACGTGAATAACAAGCAAAGAATAGTTATATATTTTATTAAGAAGTCTATAAATGATAAAATTTATATAAATCTGTATCACAATGAAATTAATACAATTTAAAAAACCGTCACGAAATCTGATAATAATTATTTGATAGTTTATTGTAGATACGCTTCAGTTATAAACTAGATGCAAAATTACGATATTTTCAAGGATTTTGCCATTATATTATCAATTCCACAGCATTTGGTATTATCACTTTCAAAATTTTATACTTCATAAATCGTGACACCACTATTATCCAAGAATCTGATATATAGAACGAATCGCAGAAAAGAATTAAAATTCTCAGAAGTGGCAACGAAATTTCAACATTAGTATTTTTATTTTGAAATAATGTTTTTTATAAAAAAAAACATACTTTGTCTGTATTTACGAAATATTTCAATAGCACTTATTATATGGAAATTATTAATAAATAATATTGATTAGTAGCAAATGATATTATGAGTATTAATTATAATATTAGACGGCGTTATCAAATTAGCAGTAGTTAGTTAATCACTTATGCAATGCCCCGTTTTTTTAATTGGGTAGGTGGGGGATATGAATATAATCAACACATACATACAGCCATGTCTTTTAATTTATATTCATAAATCAGTTGATAAATTATTTTATTAAATTGTCCGTAAAGGGACCTTACATCTTGCAACCGAATAGAATGCTAAAGAACGTTACCACTCTTCTATATTGCCCACAATTCATTAAAAAACTGTTTTGATGGCACTACTAGAAAACGCGAATCACTATCAATTTTAAATTCTCTCTAAACAGACCATATGAATTGTTTATTGACAGTAAACGTGCCTAATGTTATACCATGAACAAGCTTATCTGTGGTCTACTCATTCTTTTATCATAATAATTGGAAATAAAGGCGGTTGTAACATTTTTAATGGTAACGTAAACGTGCCCTAGAAGTCAGTGCTCCTTTTCCTAGTATACTGTTCTATATTTTAACAACGTTCGTTCCTGATGTGAAGCCTATTGACTTTTTTTTATTTACGGGAACTTCTTGTTACTCAATTGCTTAGCTTTTCTCTTTCGGACAGATTATAGATAAAAGGAATATTCGGGTACAGCTAGTGGTTAGCTATTCGTTCTCGCTACTGTTTCGCCGTGTTATCTTTTGTTGGATCGGATGAGTATGAGGAAAAAACAAACGTATTTTAAGTTCAATATTATGGTATTGAATTGGTATTGTCAATTTATAAAACGAGGCAATTAAAGTCTGTGGTAGCTGTTGCTTCATTAAATACTTTGACACGTTAACCTTACATAATTAACCATTTTCTAAAATTTATCACTCACTACGACCTTGTTTGCAAATTGCGAGAGATGCACAGAAAAAAATGAAGTAAATACGAATTGAGAAGAGATGTACGAAGATGCTAGTGGCGGCCTCAGGCGTTCGGAGATAATTGCCCGAAGCACGAAACATGGCGTGATTGTGGATTGGCGTGAGCAGCATCAGACGAGGATCTCGACTTCGAACTGACACATGAGATTGCTATTTGCTTTTAAATCACCCGCACACCATCGGCCCTTACTTGTACTCACAAATTTAAGCCAATTGGGTAAGGATCGCTTCTGATTGATGTAAATTACACAATTTACAATGTCAAATATCTACATAAGTATACATAAACTAAAGAGAGTTGATTCAGTTAAATAATATACATTTCAGTTCACAGAGTAAAACCTTGAATTTTTGGTTTAATCTGAAAATTGTTTCCCCAAGTTATGTTAAAATTACAAAGAAAATTGCTCGTAAATATTTTTCTTATCATGATTGTCATGTTATGAAACAGCTGTAGCAATTTTAATGCGTGTCGCCCGATGATTTGATATTTTCATTGCCACATCTCATAAATACTTTTTTATTTTTTACAATTTCAAAAGCCGCACTACAGAAACATTTCTTATCTTATGACGGACCTACTTCTTGCCTGCATTAGTCCAAGCTATATTGAGGTTTAACTAAGCTCAACTCTCGATCACGTTTTTCTTTTCTTAAGTAAATTATGTATTATGTTGTATTAAATTAAAACTATTGATTTACCTATGATATTCCAGAAAAAGGTACTTAATTTTATTTCGAGTCCAAAAACAACCTCCTTAGTCTAATAGGAGGCCTTGAGAATTGAAGTGAGCCATGTAGTAAAATGGCAAAACTTTTCTATTGGGTTTTTGACACAATCAATCAATTTTTATGAAAATAACACTATTGTAGTATTATTTACTGAGCTCAATTCAATTTTACAATACTTTAAGACATGTAGAATAAATAATATAACGCATCAAAATATTTTTTCCTTCGCTCACTTCACCTCTCAGTGGCTCATATAATCATAATAAAATAATAAACTATATGTTGATGATTTGTTTCGTGTCGTCATATAAGTGTAAGATTAATGTTTACTTTTGGTGAATAGTAGCACAATGAACACGTATTCAATTAATTACTGACATATTAAAGGTTTATTGTAATTTCCCGAAAAAACTTTCTCGATCATTGCTCATTTTCGACATGAAGGAAATGCATAGACCACGCCCCGGATAAAATGCTTTTGAGAACATAATTATAGATGCAAAGAAAGCTTAAATTTATTTCATTTGCAGATTTTTGATGTTGAGTTATAATGTCACGAAATCTAGAATTTTGTATTTTTTTATCTTCGTTCTTTAAAAATAGAAAATGTTGTGCGCATGACATTAAATCAACTACTTTACTTTTTGTGTAAATTTTACAATTATTAAAATTGGAGTTGAAGTTGAAGTAAAAATAGTCAACTCCAACCCCATTTTTTTAATGAAATTAAAATATAATTTTTTTAGAAGATATCAAATTATGCATTTTAGTTGATATTAAAAAATACGCAGACTATACATAAAACTTTACCTATTTTATTAATCAGAGTGGGAGTCGCGTTTTATTAAAAAAGATTTTTTCCTATAACCTCCAGGATTGCGATGTATAGTAGTTTATATTCAAAAAATTATTATACACTATTTTTATTGGTAACAAATATTATTTTAAACAAATGTTTTTTACGATTCTCAAAAAGGCTGTTGTTTTTTTAATACAAATAGTGAATGCTCAATTTTACGTGACACAAAATGACGTGATCATTTTTACAGAACTATTACGTATAGTTAAATAAATTTTATTTCAAATAAAGGATAGGAAAATTAAATAATTACTCATTTAAAAATTAAAATATTTTTATATTTATTTTACTAAAAAGGTCACTTTAACTCTTCAAAGGTTAAAACATTATAGAAACAAGAATATTTAATTTCATTTAAACTTGCACACAACAATGAAACAAGTAGAGATGGATAAAAATGATAATTCAGGCATGTTAATTCAATGTAAAATTAAATTATCTGAAACCTTGCAAGGTGCATAAATAAATAACTTGCAATAAATACTTCGTGGAAAGTAATTTTGGTTATTTGTTTATATGAATGGAAAGGTTAAGATGTGAACTTTATTCTGTAGAGGTCAAAAGCCTCCTATCAATATACCGTATCTTCTTTTATATCTTTACGGTAAAAAAATCGAAGGTTTTATGCCCTTTTCTGAAACAAGTATCATTTATACAGAGATAAGTTTATGTGGAGTTCGCGATATGAAAAGGAAGAGATATTTTTGTAAGAAAAACGATCTGCTTGGATGGGAGGCCAATATTTTAGCGATTTATATTTATTATTTTAGTGTTCATACAATAATAATCAAAGATTTGTTTAGCTGATGCTGTGGGCTGTGCAGTCGGAGTCGGACTGCTTTAACCGAAGTCAGACAAATCACTTCCTTTTTCAAAAGATGCTTATTCAAATCGGTAGGGTTACATACTACTAAACCGGTGTCTGCCCGAGATCCCGGGATCCCGGGATTCAAAATTAATCAATCCCGAAATCCCGGGATTGGAAAAAGGCTCCGGGATTGGATACCCTAACTATAACATCAAGTCATTTCCTTTATTATATAAATTTAGCCATGACATCACATTATATTAACCATTACGTATTTGCTAATGAAAACTAACAGTACCTAAATAGTTTTGACTGTGTCCCAAAGTTCAGAATAATCTTTGAAGAAGCCGCGCAAATTGCTGAGAATTAAATAAAGTACTTCTTGGCATGAATTATGTAGGACTCTACTTTATATCATCACCATTGTTTTCACTTTGTAGTTCCCAAAACACTTTTCAATGCAAAGGTGGCCGTACCTTATAATGGTTAGCAATACTATTACGGCGTCATACTCAATTAGATTTTATAGAGCAGGGATGGTAAATCCAAATGGCCATACTGTAAAATTGTTTATTAAAAAATATTTGTTATTTCGACTCGTTTTTCAAATATGTTCATAAATGCAATAGTTGAGTACACGAAACGTTAATATTACCCGAGGGCCACAAAACTTCACGCTGTTATTCGTTAGACGCTGCTAACTTCCATACAAAGTTTGTGTAGTAGTTCGCAGCGAAATTGCTTAGAGCGTGACGTTTCGAAGCTCTCGGGTTAGCATGATAGTCAGATTCTAATATACGTTTCTCATTAATTAAAAAATAAGTAATTTAGTAACCATTTGAATATAAAAAAATATTTATTTTCATAGAACGGTGGGAATGAGAATGAAGATTCTAATATATTTTTTTCTTATTTTCAATTTGTATAAACCATTCGAATGAGATAACTCCCCTACTCATGCGCTTAAAAATCCCAAAAAGCGATGTGAAGAGATAGATCATTAAAAGAATTTTGAACATCAGGACACGTTCAACCCAGAGTCATGTTTAACTTTCTGAACTGCGGTCTGTTGACTTAAATAATTGACTTGATTTTTTTCATTAATTTTACAATTGTTTTTAAGAACATCTTATGGTAGTTTTAATTATGACATTAGATTAAAGTGAAAGAATACGTCATTTAAGCATACAAAACAATAAATAAATCTTCAATTTGTAGTTGGATATATGCAGTGGTGTAGTGATAAATAAATAGGTACCAGGTCGGTCATTGATTTCTTCCATGTTTTTTTGTTTTTTTTTATATCCGTCCAAAGATAAAAAACCACAAATTTTTACAAACTTGATCAATAAAAAAAATGCGCGCAATTATTTAAAAAAAAATTGTACTCACTTTTTGTACGATGCATTTGATGATAAAAATACAAAAACTTAAAATATACCGAAAAAATAACGAAGAATAGACACTTGATGCACAGGTCGAGAGTAAACTTTTGGTACAGAAAACATTTTTGAAAACACAAAATTTGAATTAATAAAAACACAATAATCCTTTGTACTTCATTCCACTTTATTTTATATGTCAGGACCGGTTTCGCTCATTGCGAGCATTGTCAACTGCATTGTCAACTCAGTTGACAATGCTCGCAATGAGCGAAACTGGTCCTGACATATTAAATAAATTGGAATGAAGCACTAAGGATTATTGTGTTTTTATTAATATAATGCATTTCCACCAAGTATTGACAGTGAACACCCTAAAAGTGGACAAAATTTGAATATATGTATGCACTTGAAAATTAAGTTACAAGTCAAAAAGGTGGCAGGGCGGTGCCCTGGCTCATTTTCAGGTGCCAGGTCGCCAACCTGGCCCCACTTCACCACTGGATATATGCATACTGTATTACAATTTTTTAGATGATGCTCTTTCGAGTTATCGATTTTAATTATCAGGTGATTTCTCGCGTGTAAAAAAAGTTTTCACTGATTTTTAATTTATAACAAATTAATAATCGTGGACAATAGAAATACAAGCAAACGCTTCTATAATATTAATCAATAATTGCCATGAATGGCACAACTACGAGTGAGCAACCTTGCACAAATGACCAAAGCTAACGACGTTGCGCATGTTAACAGTCTGCGGTCAATGTTGGCCAACAGTATTGTGTTGCGAGCCTCAGCGCTCCCTGATGCGTGGCAAATCCATGTCTCTAATGACACATTTGCAGTCTTAACATCGCTTCAATTACTTACGGACGATTCGCTGTGAAGGCTTTATTTTTTATGCACGGCGACGAAATGTTAAAAAATGACTTTGGATCCATAAAAACAAAAGAGATGTGTAACAACTTGATGTCACGTAGGTTTATACACTTACATAACAAAAACAAATACAATTTTAGTAATAGTTCGAAGTAACCAGTGGTTTTTTCCCTTGTAACGCGGTGGAACGGCGTTCCGGCACCTATTTTCTCCGCATTGTTAATGGTAAAAATCAATATTCGAAAAAAAAAATATTATGCTTTTCAAAAATTTTGATTGTTGAATCTTGTATCGATGGGTTACGCTTTCCGAGAATAATTTTCAGAAAGATGTCTAGACTTACATCATCTGAACTGTGATGAAAATCTAAGCCTTTATATTACAAATAAAAAAAAGATATTTCAACTTATGTAACAATGTAAACATTTGTTTTGATTTATTTTTCTGACTGTAACGTTACAGAACAATACTAAGTTTACGAAAATTACGCGTCAGAGAGTGTTGGGGAATATTGACAGGCGGCACTACCATATTTTGTATAATATTAATTTCGTCATATATTTTATATCTACTATTATAAAATATCGGTTCCGTGGCATAGTGGTAAACGTCGTTGTCTTCCAAGATGGATCTCACGGGTTCGAATCCCAGTACGATCAGCATTTTTTTAATCGATTTCTAAAAGTTTCTCTGCCACCACCTTGAGGATCCTTAAATTAACGGAACGGAGCGAGCGATTAGTTAACCACAAGTTATATATTAGCTTTATCCTTCTATCCGTACTCTCTTTGAAGAAGAGAGTTTGAGTAACTGAGTAACAAGCAGTTCTCGTATAAAAATGCCTGTTGAGATACCTCCATTATGGGGGCATATGCACTAAATTGAGAGCGGACATGGATAAAATTAATAATAAATACATTTAAATTAAAAAAATAGTCGCCTGTTGTGTACAACTTCACAGCCCTGTTTTTTGGCAATAATAACCAGAAATCCTACTTTACAGCCCTGATAATAAATAAACATCGAATATTAGAACTATAGTAATTTCGTGGTAATAACTATTATTAATAATAATATGGTACCTATTGTTTATGCTGTATTATAATGTTGATTTTGTTATTATGCAAATTACGGTTTATGTAATCAATTTAGCTCGAAACATTCATACTTAAAAATCATAACAATTGCTATGACTTTATTTTTCCAAATTGATTTATCAAGGTAAATAAAAGAACGCACTGTCAGTTGCGGTTACAAGAACCAAAGGTTGAACATTTGTCCACTTTTTAACAATGAAGTATTTTTTCTTGGGCGAATTTGCATACAACAATTAAATTAACAATTGTAAAGGTATGTTTATCTACAGTAAATGGGTCGCCATTGTTGATTTGTTTTTATGGCAATGGCGTATCAGCTTACATATAACGAGAGGTATAATAGTATTAATTAACAAACTGACAGTTATTTTGCTGTTACCCGCTGCAATCATTCAGAAAGTCTAGATACAACCCATTAGAAGCAAAACGGTATACAATGGAAACATCTGTATTATTTTCTTTTTACTTCACTCTTGTGTGACTGGTGGTATAAATCAAAATCCACCCCTTGTAAATGATATATCGTCACGATAAATGCAACATAATATACAATCTGAAAAATGTGTATAACAATTAGATCTCGAATCCTGTATTGTGGTCATAAATTATAAATCTGCTCCAGCAACTGTGTCATTATATCATTGTGAGTTTTAACCAGGGGTGGACTGCCAATACGTTAACAAGGAGCTCGCTTAATCTCAAAGCAATTTTCGGTGTTCTGGGGAAGAGTGAATTTTTTTATCTCGCCTATGCAATTATATGCCATACTTAAATAGACAATCGATTGATACTTAATACACTTATAAATTGAAACAATATGCAATTTACCGTAAAATTATCAATGTAAATGACTAAAATTTTCCTACTGCGTATACTGAAGCTGTCGTAGATAATACATAAGTCAGAAATTTCAGTTATATACTAATTTGATCTGAGAATATTGTTTTCACTTAAATTAACAAGGGGCTCGCCAGTCTTAGTAAAACTTAACAAAGAGCTTGCGCGAGCCCCTCCGAGACCCCTCCAGCCCACCCCTGGTTTTAACCCTTTCTACCCTACTTACTCCCGAAAACGAGGCGTCGAGTAATTGGCTATAAGTAATCGGTTTTCTTAGTTAAGTAACAATCTTTTGACCGATAGAGTAAAAATATCTACTAGCCTAATATTAAAAAATAATATTCAAATGGTATGCAGCGAAGATGGTTTTCAAAAAAAAAATTGCGAAATCATAATATATAGTTACTTGTTTGCCATAAATAATACGTTAATTAATTACAAATAAAAAAAAACATTTACTTTTATTTTATTCGTATCCTTATAACGATGTTATCTGGAAATCGAATATGTGTTGTGGTAGCTATTTCATTTTTAATTATATCTGTGCGAATTTTTTCCAAAATATTTTAGATAATAAAATAATTTAAATCGTTGTTATTTAGATATAAAAACAAGCTGTTTCGGCCAGCTTAAAATTGTTAATAAATTGGCTATTATAAAAAGAAGAATATTATTAATGAATTATAAAAAATATTCAAGTATTACTACTTTTAAAACTCGTGACAATATTAAGTTCTCACAGCTTTTATATCGTTAAATTTATAACATCTTTTAAGTAATTAAAGTTTTATATTCAAGGTTTACTATAAGCACGTTAATTAGTATGTGAGAAATGTCATCATCAATGTATTAAATTGATTTTTAATTACTTTCTTCATTAACTGTTATTAATACAGATAGCTACCTTTTATCAGTAATGTACAGGAAATCAAGCAACCGATCAACAGCGATTTATGGTGATTTTTCAAGATATGTATCTAAAACAAAACTATTTTTTATAATATTTTCGCAAGCTTAAAATATGGCAAACATAACCTTTGTTGTATTCTATGACATAACCTATTTTGAGTTCCAACGAAGGAACTATACTGATGAGGTCAACGTTGAGGGCAAACTGGGCTACCTGGAATCTATGGAATCTTCGCTATAGCAGAAAACGTTATTCATTATTTGAAGTTTTTAATTGATGGGAACTGTAATGAGGATTACTGACGTCACCTTGCCAAAACGTTTGTTCTTGACCTACCATGAAGGTAGATAAATCATCGGACGACTCAAAAATAGATGAATACTTTAGATTCAGCAAAGACCCAGCTACTACATAGATATCTGAGTAGATTACCGCTACACCTGGCAAATGACAAAGAATAGTGCCGGTTGTTAAGATACTTTATTTGGCTTGTTTTTAAACAATATTGCAAAAATACTTTTGTAAATTGTAATAGATCGACATTATTTGGATCTTGCGGTTTGCTTTAAACGGCGTGTTAACAACAATTATAATTGTTTTATAGAGTGCGGAAAGAATAAAAAATATTCAAAGATTGCAAACTAGTCCAGCAGTCAAAAGGACGTTAAGTCACATAAATTATTTAAAACATATTACTAAAATAGCCGATACAGTTATACCCATTTGTCATTTTTTTATAAAGATATTAAAACGAGAATTTCGTAGATAAATAAATCATCAACCTTTATTTGAACATGTTCACATTAGTATTAAAATGATTAACGATATAACTTCTTGACTAGGACGCGAAGGTCTCAAGGAAATGCGTGGAAATGCAAGGCGATCAAGCAATGGACCCACAACGCGTGATAATGATAAACTACCCACCACTGCTTTGAATGTAACTTTTTAACCAATTTTAATGTTTGTTGCCAATTTGGTTGACCATGGCATCAATGCAATTACTGTGGGATTTTTTTTTCTGTAAACAACAATTATGCGAAAAATATAAGTATTTAATGTTCATTATTTACTTTATTTAAAATTCATTACTTAATTATACTATGTTTTGTTTACACTATTGCACGACATTAAAACAATGGTAAAGATAATATATTTGTTTAATAAATCTGCCTAATAAATGAAAAATATGTCAAATTTTGATATCAATTAATAAAAAAAAATACAACAGAAAATTGAACCCAGCATCGCCTTTTTTCAAATAAAATAACTTCTACAGTCTTAAAGATGAACATATTAAAAACACTATTATTTGAGTCTAATTGATCCATATACGACTTAAAATTATTATATCAATAAATAAAATTGTAGATAAAGAAATGTCACATTGAATTGTTTGGAATAAAGCACTTTTTAGAAAAAAATCCTCAAATGCCAATAAAAAAATAGTATTTGGTAGCACCTAGTGCTTAATATAATATTGGTAGTTTCGTACAATAGCGCTGTCTGAAAATGAGACGCTCAAAAGACCATCGGCCTAACTCACATTTCTAGATTCTTCGATATTTAGATTCTCCAATAACCATTTCATATGTGGAAAAATAGCCATTTTCCACTTACATCACGTGTTATAGAAGCCCATGTGCCATTGAGCCGTGTTTTTTTTTGTTTAATCCAGGACTGTGGAGTCGGATAAAAAAAGACGACTTCGTCTTACTATGAAGAACCCACTCCGAATTGATTTTTTCAAATATTTTCGTTTAACTAACATACCAGTAGATCACTTTAGTTACTAGAATAGTAGATTCACTAATCAATATGACGAATAGACAATTTTTTTTTAAATATCTTTAAATTATTTTTCTTTGGTTTTTCCAACTTCGACTCCACCTCTGGAAAAACACCCGACTCCATGACTCTCGACTCCGACTCCAAATCTACATCCCTGGCTTAATTGTGGCTTTGGTAATTTGTTTATGATTTACAAGCTTGGCAAATCTCACAAAACCTCCCAATTTAAATGACTGAAAACTAAAAATCTTCAATATTACATAGCATTTGGTATTTAGCAAAATGATTTCATTTGATTGGAGTTAAAGTAAAAAATTCTTACTTAAAATTAAATTTACTGAAAATTCTTATTTTGGGCTTGGTTCATTTGTCCTTGGAGCCCATTTAATATATACATAATATATTTGAAAAATAGTTTTGTATACTTACAAAAAACGCTGTCATGATTAAATATTTCATTCATATTTTTTTATTATAATATACGATAGCCACGCGGTTATAAACAACTGGTTCCCAAATGTGACCTAAAGAATCAAGAATCACCGTAATGGACAAAAATGCAACAACTGTTGTTTCATCATCGACTTACATACATACAACGCTGTGTGGCGATTATACGAGATGCATTAAAACAGTTATCGGCAACAATATTATATGAATTGCATAATTTATAACAAGCTTGGCCATGAATGTTTATTGGCATACATTCCATGCTAATTAATTAGAGATTTGTTTTACTGCATGATATGAGATCGTAATGGATCATTTAAATAGAAGGTGTTAAGGTTGGAGAAAGAAACTAATGTCGATCAATCAACCTTTTTTCGAGAAAAGGTAATGGTAGATCAATAATGAATAATAACTGTATTAACGTCTTAATTAAATGATCACCCAAGTTGAATAAATAAGTAGATAAGAAAACGTTAGATACCACGATGCCTTTGACAACAAAAATCCACGAATCGATTGAAAATTCAATCAATGAATGTGTCTATTCGATGAGTTGTATTCTTGGCCACGTAATCGCATAGGACGAAAGACGTGGAGAGTAACTACTCGGCTATGACGAAGAAAGCATGTCATGAATCAAGATTATTTTAGCAAGGATTCCGGTCAATCATCATGCAATAGTAAAATTCCGGTAATGTCAAACCCGTCCTTTCTTAAAAACCCTTTTAAGACTATGTGACATTATCACAACTTTCACAGATAAATCTCGTTAAATATTTTATATTGAAATATTACACGTTGAAATCATATGTTTAACACGGTTAATTGAAATATTTAAAAAAAAAATCGATTTGCAATATAGTTTGTTAAAATAGATAATTATTAAATTATGCACGAAAAAAATATACTCGTTAAAATAACACAAGAAAGAAAATACATTACACAAATTAATTAATTTATTGACATTTGTATAAAACGTCGACCGTTCCTCTTGATGGAGGTATGTCAATTTACTTAACAGACGTTTTTCTACTAGAACTGCATGTTACTCAGTTGCTCAAAATATCTATTTTTAAAATAGAGTTGGGATAGGAAGGATATGCTAAGGACAGGACTAGTCGTTACCTAATTACGCTCGTTACGCCCCTTCAAGATTGGAAGGGAGGAAGTTTTACCACACCAATATAAATAAAGTTGCTACGTAAGTATTTGGGGATTTTTTATAATTAAAATCATTTTCACTCATATATTATATTGGTAGTCGAAAAATGGAACTGATAATTTATACTTATTTTACACATTACATATATTTTAAGAAAGAAAATGTGATAAAGTAATGTAATTTTTTACATAGATATTATTTGTAAATTTAAGTTTTGTACAAGTTTACATAGGTGTAATTTTGTCCTGTTTTATTTCATGTTGGTAGCCTTAACATTTTCTTGTGATTTAAGAATAGATTTCTTTTCGGAGGTTTAACATCACTGTGCCTGGTGTATGCACAACGGGTTGGCGTGTGGCTTGAAGGGGAGAGGCATTGGAGGCTGTCACTCGGCCTTCGAGTTCGTTGACCTCACCTTCCTTACCCACTGTTGACTGTTTACATGTCTTTAACCATATTCAGAGATATTATTCAGTTATTTTTTGTGTATCGCCTTACATTCACAGCGTTGTTCATTTTATTAGGTCACATGCAGAAAGTAATTTCACCAATGCTAATTTTATTATTTCTTTTAATACAAATTTAGAAATATTAACGATATCAAGTTGGTTCATCTTGACTTATTTATAACGAAGGTAAATAATGTTGAATGTTATAAATATGTGGCGACATTTAGTAGAGTAGATCTCATAGCTTAAATTTGAATCGAAGTTGAACTTGAACTTGAAGTTCAAGTTCATCCGTGCACTTGAACGCCTGAAGATGCCGAACGGCGAAACCTGGGTCGTTAGTGACAAAATCTGTGCGAATGTACATAATTTGAACGATTCAAATTTAATATTGAAATTCCACCAAGCAACTTCAGTCGAAATCTTACATTAGATCTCATCGCATTGAATCTTTATCATTGTGGGACTCAAAAGAGAATCCGCCTACCCACATTTTTGGAATATCCTATATTCAAATGATCCAATAAGCATTTCATGAGTTGTAAAATAGCCTAGTAAATAAATTTTACAAGCCCATGCGCCGTTGGGTCGTTTGTCTGTTGTTTAATAAATGACCTACGTGACTCTATGATCATTTGTGTATGCTTTACAGAACTCTCAAAACCTTCCAATTCAAAACTAAAAAGCTTTTTGTATTTATAAAAAACAACGCTGTTTGATTGGAGTTAGTAAAACATGTTTACTTGAAATTGAATAAAAATTAAACTTCGATTCAATTTTAGAAGTTTTTGTAAAATAAATATCACAATTTTAATAAAAATCGTATCCGGCTTAAATTACATTAATTAAGTTTGGTTATTCTTTTTTTCATATTAATTTTGGTAATTTAAATATTATATTAGGTTCTTTTAAATTGTATTATATTATTAACTTCATTTTATCATGTGGGTTTCCACGACATAATTGAACGAAAAAATAATAAATTACCAAATCAATACATAAAAGTAAAAACTAATGTTCACATTATAATTATATAATTAAAAACAATAAAGCGACTATGCCAAGACGCTTGATATTTGCATATCTAAATAATGTATTACTATCTGTCA